>CM044322.1:43673904-48673904 GCA_024291935.2 Okapia johnstoni
TCGCTGCAACTAGAGAAAGCCTGCCTGGGCCAGGGATACACATCTGAACTGGAGGGGCAGATACCCTCTTCTGGCTGTTGGCAGTTGGGAGATTGTGGGGAGTTGAGCTGGAAGATTCTGCTGACTCGAGTGATTGGACTGCCATTTTAGAAGAACTTTGAGGGCCCTAAAAAGAAATCAGTCTGCAGAAAGAAAAAAAACAAAAAAAGGAAGCACAGAGAGAAGAGAGATTAAAGATGGATAGTGAGATGGAGGGAGAACCTGCATGATGAGATCTTGGGTTCCTGCTCTGCTGGTGATAAAACAGCTTCTCCAAGAAGATGAACCGACTGGAGTAGAGATAGTGCAAAGGCAGAGAGAAGAAAACAAACTATAAAAGAAAGAGAACTGCCTAGTCTTGAGAGAGCCCCGTTTTAATGACTCCTCTTTCTCAAATTTGCCCAGGAGAGGATATGTTTGAGCTGAGTGGACAGAGATCTATTTTGAGTAAGGACACGTATGAAGCCTTTTGAGAGTCCAAGGAGATGAGAGGTATGAAGCATAATTAAAGAATTATCATTGTCACCATCATCTTCAATCAGCACATCATTCACAGTGACAGTTTATAAGAGCTTTCCATGGGGAAAGTGTCACCTCTAGTACAAATGAAGAGCCACCAGTACTGTTCCTAGGCCCCCTTCTGGGTTACTGATACAAGTCATCAGCTAGACCCTGGAGGCCCCTGATGAGGAGGGCACATCATTTCCAGTTGCTAAATTGAAGAAGCCAAGCACTCAGAGACGAGGCTAGGACAAGGACAACCAGTCTCAAGTTCAGCATCAAAGAAAAGCTGAGTAAACTTGAATGCCTTGTGGTCAACACACAAAATAGAACCACAAAATGAACTCAGAGCAAAAGGAGAAGATGGTTTAATTCCCATGAGAGTTTTTTCCTATTTAGTGAGCTATCACTTAATCCATGCAGTTCACTTTCAAAGTATCTGCCATTTCTGATATCAATGCATATAAAACAGATGACCACCTAACCCATTCCTCACCTCTATGCTTATTCTGAGATACAAGCTCTCTGCAGGTCAGAAATGGCATGGGAGAGGCAATGATAAAGTGGAGAAGACCTGTGTTAGTCAGAGTCCTCCAAAGAAATGGAGCCAATATATACAGAGATATGTATAAGAGGGGATTTATTACAGAAATTGGCTCATGAGGTTATAAGTGTTGAGAAATCTCATGGTCTGCCATATGTAAACTAGAGAAGCCGAAAATCTAGTGATATAATTCAGTCTGAATCTGAAGGCCTGAGAACCAAGGGAGCCATTGGTGTAAACCCTAGTCTGAGGTCAAAGACCTGAGAACTTCAAGGCCACTGGCATAAGTCCTGGAACCCTAAGGCCCAAGAACAGGAGCTCCCATGTCTGGGGGCATGAAAAGATGGATGTCCCAGCTCAAGAAGAGAGAGAGAGAGAATTTTCCTTCCTTTGCCTTTTTGTTTTATTATGGTAGTCAGTGGATTGGATAGTGCCCACCCACATTGAAGAGGAAGGATGGCTTTACTCAGCCTACTGAACCAAACGTTAATCTCCTTCTGAAACGCCCTCAAGGACCCACATGGAAATGTTTTAGGTAGACATCCCATAATCCAGTCAACTTGACAATCCATCCCAAAACCTAAGGATTTAGGGCCAAACCTGAGCTCACATACAGATTCTACCATTTACTAGCTGTGGGAGAAAATTTCTCAATTACTTTAAGTCTCCCTATTCCTTATAATAAAAACATCTGTGTTGAGATTGTTATCATAAAGATTCAGTGAAATTAAATGATATAATACACCTAAAGGACTTATCAAGAACCAAGTGGATAATAAACAGTTAATAAATGGTGGCTATCTCTAGAGTCAGCCTCTAAGGGGACAGCAAATGTTCATCCCCAAGAAGAATTTTGCGGAAAGGGCTACTCTCAGTCTACCATCTTTCCAAATTCCTTGATTGTGATTTGACGGAAGGATGATACAAGAGACAAGGAAAAAAATGAGAGGGAGCCTGAACTAGCATAGGTCTTCTAACACTCTCTGTGTCTGTTTTTTCTCATCTCAATAATTTAAACTTGGACTGGCTGGCCACTTTATACTCCAATCATTCTGTACGTACCACTTGCAGTATTTATGAGATAACACTATGCTTATGAGGTGTTTACTAAGATATAGGTGGGGGCTTCCCCGGTGGCTCAGTGGTAAAGAATCCACCTGCCAGCGTAGGAGACAAGGTTCAATCCCTGGGTTGAGAAGATCCCTGAAGAAGAAAATGGAAACCCAGTCCTGTATTCTTGCCTGGGACAGAAGAGCCTGGAGGGCTACAGTCCGTGAGTAGGACATGACTGAGTGAGTCAACAACAGCAGCAAGAATATAGCTGTGTCCGCCACTAGATTAAGAACTCTTGGAGGACAGGATAGTGTTTTACTCATCTTCTCTCCCCAGTTTCCAGCACATTATCTGGATAATGTTTATTAATAGATAGCAAATATTTATTGAATGAATGAACAAAGAAAGTTAGGGAATGTATGAAGAAGGAGTTGCAGGTCCCAACCAGTAGAACTCTCTGCCCACCTGAATGTGAAGTCAAACTCCCAGAGAATGCTACATTTCCCCTTGGCTCTGCAGACTGGACACAACAAAAGGGTGGACAACTCCTTCAGGCCCTCCTTGAGCTGGCCTGGCTGCAGGCAGAGTAGGGCTGAGCTTGGAGAGAGCAGACTCAGAGGCTGCTGACTCAGCTGGCAATAGACACATCCATCTTCCAAGACTGATCAGCTTCTTCCCTAAGTTGCCATTTGATTTTCAAACATGAGTTGCTATGGCCATGTTTTCAAATACTGATCCAAAGAGGCCTAAGTACCTCTGAGGCGCAGAGCAGCTTGTGATCAAGCCCCTCTCCACAGCCCAGTCCACTTTTTCAGGCATGGCAACTCTTATCTTGCATGCGAACATGCTAAGTAGATTCAGTCATGTCTGACTCTTTGCAACCCCGTGGATTATAGCCCACCAGGCTCCGCTGTCCATGGCATTCTCCACAAGAATACTGGAGTGGGTTTCCATGCCCTCCTCCAGGGGGATCTTTCCAACCCAGGAATCAAACCAAGTCTCTTACATCTCCTACATTGGCAGGCAGGTTCTTTTACCATATCACCACCTGGGAAACCCCAACTCCTATCTTATAAGCTCCAATGCTTTGGCCACCTGATGCGAAGAGCAGACTCCTTGGAAAGACCCTGATGCTGGGAAAGTTTGAAGGCAGAAGGAGACGATGTTGACCGAGGATGACGTGGTTGGATGGCCTCATCAATTCAATGGACATGAACTTGGGCAAGGTCCAGGAGATGGTGAGGGTCAGGGAAACCTGGTGTGCTGCATTCCATGGGGTCATGAAGAATCAGACATGGCTTAGTGACTGAACAACAACATCTATGACTTCATTAGGGAAAGGAATGCTGATATTTTCATTGTCTTTTTTAACCACTGCACTAAGAAAGTGGCTCAGACAGTAAAGAATCTGCCTGCAATGTGGGATACCTGGGTTCTATCCCTGAGTTGGGAAGATCCCCTGGAAGAGGCCAACCCAATCCAGTATTCTTGCCTGGAGAATCCTCATGAACAGAGGAACCTGGCAGGCCACAGTCCATGGGGTCGCAAAGAGTCAGACATGACTGAGCGACTAAGCACAGCACAGCAAGAAAGGGTCATCTCACACTCTTCAGTAAGCTGAAACTCAAAGCTGCTAGGACGCTCAGAATAACAGATGCTATTCGTTGGCCACCAACTGCACTTCCTGTCCCTCCATCTTCATAATAGTTTCTTGAGACAGGCATAAATATCCATATGTTCAGGTGAGAAAACCAAGGCATAGAGGTTAAGCTTATTTCAGGCTCAAGTGGGCTTCAGTCAATATATGGTCTATAGAGCTGGTATTTGCATGCAGGCCTGAAATAAATAGGAATGAGGGGACATGAGAGAAGAGAAACAGACATTCTTGTCTACAAAATATGCAGGAGGACTTTTAAGAAATCTAGTTTGTGCCTATGGACAAAATCTTTGAATTTGCTTTACTTCTTACTGAATGACTTGGAAGTCATTTTAATAAAAGAAGAACTTAAATAAAAACCAAGACATAATTTTTGACTAATAGGGAGAGATTGAAGGCAAAAGAATAGGGCTGCAGAGGATAAAATGGTTAGATAGTATTACCAACTCAATGGACATGAATTTGAGCAAACTCTGGGAGATAGTGAAGGACAAGGAAGCCTGGCATGCTGCAGTTCATGCAGTTGCAGAGTCAGACACGACTTAGCGAGTGAACAGCTGTCTGAGCAAAAAACAAATTTTGCAAATAAGAACATTACAGAGACTCAGTTCAAGGAAAGTGATGGGCGTTTGAATCTCACCTGCTGTCTAGTAACCTCTACATGATTTTAAGATGGTTTGCAATATTATATTTAAAATCAGTGTGGCCTAGGTATGAAATTGCTTCTACCTAAAGCTTCCCTGAGGCCTAAAGGGTAATTATTACCATAACTATGACAGGGGGATACTTGAATTTAAAATATACTGCCCATTCACAAGATACTTTACAAATCCTCCTCAGGATGTCTTAGCAATAGAAGTGCACTTAATTGTATTGAAGCCAAATATGGCCTATGTACTCTGACACCAAATTAAATTTCGGAGACAGGGTTTTGGGTAAAGTAGAAAAGAAGAGCTTTATTGCTTGGCCAGGCAAAGGGGGCCACAGTGGGCTAACACCCTCAAACCTGTGTCCTGACCTGGAGGGGCTAGTGAGGAGCTTGATAGTAATGGTTCAAAAAGGGCATGATCAGCTCATGGCATTCTTCCGATAGTCTGGTGATGAGGAAAGTGGGAGTCAGCATCATCAACCTCCTGGTTCCAACCTTCCAGCCTGAGGTCTACATGCTTGTGGGCAGTGTACCATCATTAGCCGGTTAACTGTTAACTTCTCCCACCTGTTGGGGGTTTCAGTATCTGCAAAACAGGTCAGAGATATTGCTGTGTGTATCCCTAGACTGGGAACCAGGACCTTGCCCCAAGGTAACACTATTGTTTCTCTTAACAGTTTGTTCCTCCCTTGGCTCTCATCCCCTCCCTTTCCTAATTAACAACTGCTTGAACCTACCCATTGGACCTCAGGGAAGGTCGTGGAAGCTGAGTGAGGACTATTTCCTGTAACCAAAGAAATGCAGGACACAGAAAGGCTTTTGTGCCCAGGAACCCCACAGGGCCCTGCTGGATATCTATTCTCTTCACTCTTGATCGCCAAATTGGACTTTGGGTGCCTGCTGCCCTAAGTATGGAGCATTCAAAATGGTGTTTTTTCCTTTAACTCTCTTACCTAAACCAAAATGGACAAAAGTTAAGATTTTTTTCTAGAATGAGACTTGATTGTTTAATACAATAAGGTGACAGATATTTCTGATATAAAACTGAGTACTTTTTCTTTGAAAGTATTTTCTCTCAAACTGCTTTGCATGGAATGTAAATTCTACTAAGCACTCCATAAAAATAAAATTCTGTGATCTAATGAGTTTGTAAAATTAGAAAATACTTCTCTTAGATATTTGCAATAGCCACTCAGCTTATTACAGACTGTATAAATACTGCAATATTGGCCTGTTTTTGTGGTATCTACTAACATGCTGGTAATGGGTAGTTTATGGAATGCACTTTGGAAAAACCTGTTGTTTAAGAAAATTCTGAAACATGAAAGCTATTTGCAATAAACCCATTCACAAAATCCCACTAAATATCTGAAATCACACCAAAAGCTCATAAGAATATGTTGAAGTGCCCACTTCAGAAATAAGGTGATTCTTTTCTAATAGACTACTGTTTAGTTAGCCCTTCCGAGTCCTGAGAACTATCTCACAAACTAGGCATAGTTCTTTTCATTAAACGGGTGAGAAGAGACTCAGGTTAAGAAACTCATTCAAGGTCACACTACTCATTCAAGGAAAGGAACAGAATCGAAATTTTTAATGTAAGCTCAAAGCTTAAGCTCTTAAAGACTATACTGTTGTCCAACTCTCCCTTTTGGAGCAGACCCTCCCTTGTCCTAGAGAATAGCTCTTCCTTGGAGAGCCTGGCAGTGCCTTCATCTCAGGAGAGCTGATGGAATACAGACAGACTGGAGCCCTCATGGGTGTCCAGGCAAAGCGGAGCCTAGGAGCCACCAAGTCTTCCCACAATCTGCCTCTCCTGGTCAGTCCACAGTCAGGAACCATGCTCAGCTCCTTCCCAGTGAGAAACAAACAAAAGACTTAAACTGGCCTCTGTGCTGTGATGGGGACCAAATCAACACATTCAAGCTGCAAGTGAGGCCCGGAGATTTCAGTACACAGCTTGGCTCAGGGCCTTGCTTAGAACTGTTGAATTCTTAAATGCTCATTGTACTTATACCAAAGTCTGTTTCCCTGTCCTTCTGACCAGGGGGGCTGAACTCGCCAGTCTTCATCATGCACTGCTGAGAAGACGTTTCCCCCAACCCCTCCTGAGTTCTTGTGCTGGTCTTATAATCAAACTAATAAAAGACAGGTTAACAGGAGAAAAAAGCTAATTTAATTGGTACATACAAAGGTCTCATAGAAATAGCCAAGGCTGGTAGCTTTTATACTTTTTAGACAATACATTTGTGAGGAACTAACAGGACGAAGGAACTTAGGCTCGGGTGCTTGATTAGAGAAGAATCTAAAGAAAGGTTGGGCTTAGTGTAATAAATTCGTAAAGAAGTAACAAGATTGGTTGTCAGACTTCTTGGCCTTGAATTCCCTACCTGGGGTGTGAGGAATGCTTTTCTCTCTGTCTCTTGGTGCAGGGAAGTACCTTTCAGATGGGAAACTTAGTTCCTACTTTCAGGGTGGGCAGTAAGGCAGTGGATAGGGAGAAGGGTCAGACTGCTTTTCTTGCATGGGCAGTTTCTCAAGTAAGTTTAATTGAAAATAATCAAATGCCACTTTGGCATATTTGGAGGCAGCCTGCCCTGAGCTCCAGAAGCCTCAATATTTAATGAGCCCCTACTATGTGCCAGGTATTATGGTAGTTGTGAGAACTATAACAGATGTGCCAGGAAAGGTCTCCGTCCTCACAGGATTCTTTTCAAGGAGGGGGACACAATTAAAATGAGAATATAATGTCAGGTAGTAATAAAGACTCGGAA
Source organism: Okapia johnstoni (assembly GCA_024291935.2). Taxonomy (NCBI): domain Eukaryota; kingdom Metazoa; phylum Chordata; class Mammalia; order Artiodactyla; family Giraffidae; genus Okapia; species Okapia johnstoni. The sequence goes on from CM044322.1 coordinate 43,681,122, forward strand.
AATGAAGCTGGGGTTGTAGTAGGGTGCTCAGGGCAAGGTTTTACAGGCAGGCTGCTTGTTTGAACTGAGCACCCTGAATGGAGTGAAGGAGAAGCAGACAGGAGAGTCTGAAGGAAGCAAGCTTGTGCTGCTTGCCTGATAGATAGCGCGGCACTGCCCTCTGGGGGCGGGCTCAGGCAGGCACCACGTCTGGGGAAGGAGGCTAGTCTGGGGGCACAGTTTTTAAGTAGGGGGATACAATTAAAATGAGAATATAATGAATAATTGTTTTTGGATCTGGCTTTCTGCTTGTTTGGGAGTGAGGCTAAGGTTAGAGGGAAGCTCAGTTTGAACTCAGTTTATCCTTTTTAACTACCTGCCGTGTTGTCAACACCTATGCTCTTTGGGTTGGGTTGATCCCAGAGGCAGACACTCTCCTTTGAGTTTCAGCTACATCACTTACTAGGTTAGCAATGCCGAGCAAGTTACTTAATCTCTCTATACCTTGCTCCCTCATCTGGCAAAGAAAAAGAAATAGTAATAGTATCTACTTAACTGGGGTTTAAGGATTAAACAAGCTAATATATGTGAACTGTTTAGAGCAGTGTCTGATATATTAAAACTTCTCAAAAAATATTTTTATTAATATTCTTTGTGCCTGCATCTGAGTGTGTGGGGTGGTGTGTGCGTGTGTGAGATAGAGTGAGAGAGTGAAAGTGAGAGGCGGATGCAAATTGTTGTTGTTGAGGAACTAAGTTGTGTCCCATTCTTTGCAACCCCATGGACTGTATCCCCCCAGGCTCCTCTGTCCATGGGATTTCCCAGGCATGAATACTGGAGTGGGTTGCCATTTCCTCCTCCAAGGGATCTTCCTGGCCCAGGTTCTTTACCACTGAGCCACCAGGGAAACCCATATGGATGCTAATACCACTTTATGAAATGAAAATTTGACCAGGTTATGTTCTTGCCTAAATCCTTCTATAGCTGTTTTTAGGATTAAGTCTAAACTCTTGACCATGGACCATAAAGCCTCGTGTTCTGGTCACTGTCTATTTACTTTACCTGCAATCAACACTACTTTAACATCTATACTGTACTAACCAAGTGCTAACATGAATAAGATATAGGTGTTTCTGTCTCTAAAAGGCACTGAGCTTTTCATTTATCTATTGCTATACAATTGCCACCCCCAAACTCACCAAGTTATTTTTTGTCTGGGTTCCCTCACTGTTTTGACTATGTACAGTGGAAGCGTTTACTGGGCCATCAGATCCAAGATGGCCTCATTCACATGATTGGCAGTTGACTGAGAATCTTGATTCTCTTCCAATGACCTCTCATCTTTCAGTAGGTTAGTAGTATCAGAGAAACATTCAAAGACAGTAAAAGCAGAAGTTCCAAGGCCTCTTATAATCCAACCTTGAAAGTCCCACAATATTGCTTTCTCCATATTTTACTGGCAAAACAAGTTGTAGGGTCTGTCCAGATTCCATTAAATAGTCTCCTCTATTAAGTCTCCTCTATTAGGATGGAGTGGCAAAGTCACAATATGTGCCCCTGCAAAGGGACATGCAGACCAGATAAGAGGACTAAGTGACTGTATTTTGCAGCCTGTAGCATGTACATAAACTGAATGCTTTCCTCTGGAGGTACGAGGAGAAACAAAAGGAAATTTGACCTCTTCACTGGCCCTGATGAAATCCAGGAGGCCTGGGAGTGAAGCTAGCCTAGTCAGAGAGAGGGTCAGTTGCTAGAGAAGAGGGAGTTGAATGCTCCACTTATGAGAGGTACACAGTTTCCTTTATACCCACCATTCTCAAAACTTATGGGCCAAGGCAGCTGCTAGGAAGGGTAGAAAGGCAGTAACCAGGACACCCATTCACTCTCTGAATTTGTGTATTTGATCATATGGAATACTTTGGTGTTTAAAATTCCCAAGGGTTAAGAAGTGAGAACACATGTCAAAATTAACTCCATTTAATTTGCCTGAGGTGGTGGGCTTCCCTGGTGGCTTAGACAGTAAAGAATCTGCAATATAGAAGACCTGGGCTCAATCCCTGGGTCGGGAAGTTGCCCTGGAGAAGAGAGTGGCTATCCACTCCAGTATTCTTGTCTGGAGAATTCCAGGGATAGAGAAGCCTGGCTAGCTATAGTCCATGGGGTCCCAAAGAGTTGAACACAACTGAGTGATTAACACTTTCACTACTTTTCACTTTCCCTGGTGGCTCAATGGTAAAGAATCGCCTGCCAACCCAGGAGACTGTCCAAGGGACAGATATGACTTAGTGACTGAGCAAAAACACATTTTGCTTGGAGTGTCCAGCCTAGATTTTTATTCATCAGATACAAAAGCACCCCTAATAACACCAGCAACGTGACAAGGGGGAGCAACTTCTGAACAGCATCATGTATTTTATTGATACATGCCCATTGCAGAAAGTGCAGCTGAATCTAAAAAAGAAAATAAATGTCCCTCTTAATCCCATAGTCCAGGGCTAACCGCTCTAAAGAGTCTGGCATGATTTTTAACTTGTAGTCCAGGTTCATTAGTGGTTCTCAGTCTTCCTGTGTCCCAATAAGAAACATCCAGCATCTCCAGTTTTGCCAAGGCTGTGGGTTTCTTGGCCTATGGTATCTGCCCTAAGTCAGCACCAGGGTCAACCTGGGGCCAGTCCCAAGAACAGAGTGTCCAAACCCCAGGGGACAAAAGGGAGAGCAACTCTTCCAAGGTCATTCAAGGACAAACAAAGCAAGCAAATTCAGAGGAGGCATAAACACCAGTCACGGTCCTGTTAGTTGCTCGGTTAATTAATGGAGAGGCACCATGGGAGAGCATCCCAAATGCCAGAGGGGGCTTGTCTGCAGAGCCTCAGAGCTTCCTACTGCCCAAAAGCTAGCAGGGAGGACGGTGGGAATTAGTCACGTCTCCTGGCTAGACTGTGGCCTCCCTCAGTTTTGAGCACAATGACAGACAGCTTCACAAATAAGCTGACATCAAACCAGAAGGTGTAATAAATGCCAGGAGATTTATAAGCCCCAGGAAAATGCAAACTGCCAGTGAGGAGAAAAAAACAACTCACAGTGATCTTTTATGTGCATCCTCTGCTGACTGGAAATTGAGATTTCCATGGGGACGATATGGTCATCAGATTGATGAAGGTAAAAGGGAGATAGCCCCTGAAGACAGAGCTCCATTCAATGGAGACAAGAGGAGCATGAGGCATGTGCACCAGGAGGTGGTGCTGGGCTTCAGAACGTGTCCATCTGCCTTCATTAGGTAGTAATGAAGAGGTGACTTCCTTAGTCACTGCTAGTATGAGAAATCAATACTCTATACAGGACAGTTGGAGAAACAAGCAAGGAATAACCACAGGGAGTTATAAAAAATGGCTTTTCAAACTGAGTGATAAATTAGTTCAGGTGGCCATTCTGAAGGGCAAAAAGGGACTTCACACTTCAGGGTGCAGGTCAGCACTCCTGTGTACACTGACCCACCAAAGTCACTACACTGGGCTCAGAGCATATATTTCAAAAGACTGACATGAAACTACAGGCTTAGGGAATAAATGAGTTTGTTTTAGTTATTACTTCTTTAATTTTTAAACATCACAGCAGTTAAAGATTCTGAAGGCCAAGAGGGTGGAGATGAGTTTGCTTTTACTTTGTCTCTCTAAAGAGAAAGTAGGTTGGTAGACCAAGCCCTGAATAAAGCAAAGTTGCCAACATATATGACACTTCAGGAGCCTGGGAGTAGGGCTGGGGAGCAGAGGGTGGTGTGCATATGTGTGTCAGGGCAAGGTGATAAGAAAAGGGGAAATGAAAAAATAAGAATGCTTAGTCCAAGGCCATCTGCTGAACAGATGGTAAGCTATAAGAAAGACTGATGGTGGCAGCGAATTCCTGGTGGTCCAGTGGTTAGGACCCAGTACTTTCATTGCTCTAGCCTGGAGTTCAATCCCTGATTGGGGAACTAAGATCCTACAAGACACAGAGCATGGCCAAAATGTGGGGGGAGAAAAGTTATATTTTCCTAATGATCCCTTTGCTTTGTGTCACCTTTTAGGTTCTTTCTTCACAGGCTAAAAACCCACAAGTGCTAACTACATGCCGCAATTTTCAGGAATAATGCTACCTGCAAATTGTTTTCTGAAGGAACATGGCTATATTTAGATGATACTTAAACTACTGCCTTATTTTTTCACCTTAGCAAAAAATTAGACCATATGCTTGTCTAGTGACATATTGATTTCACTATCAACTTGTTTCCAATTTTCCTACAAATTATTTAGTACACAGTTAAATAGAATTGTGTTGATGCCTCAAATGTCTTTGTCTCAGTTATCTAAAAGATAATTAAAATTTTTCCTTTAATCTATCTGTTATTCAAGTTCTAACTTTACTTCTTAGTATTTCTTTTTATTTATTGAGGAAATTGAGTTCATCAGTAAGAACTCCGCATTCCCACCATGTCAGAATTACAAAGTAAACCTTTTAAAGAAAATTTCTTTCCACTTAAGTGCTTCCTTTTTGAGGTGGGCGTATCAGAAAATCACACAAAGAGAAGGCAGTAATCTTTATAAGACTAGTGATTGATATAAATGTGTGGTACATGTGATTGTGGAACTGACAGTTCTAGTTCTTCCAGAAACACGGTGGGATTGCACTTCTATACCATCCTTGAAGTTAGTCAGGACTATGTGAGTATTCTAGATGGATTTAACAGAAAGGGATTTGTTTTGACGTATGAGTGGGGAGACCCAAAGAAGTGACAAAAATTTGGAGAACAAGGTTTAGAGAACAAGTCAAAATAAAAGGATTTCCCCTCAGGGCTGAGAAGCAGAAAATACAGGCTGCCTCAGGAACATTCTAGTCTATTGCACCTGTGGAGCAAGACTGTCCGTCTCCCATTCACTGTTCAAGGTCTCATAAAAAATCTCAAAGAAGACAAAACTCAGTCACATGCTCTCACCCATACCAGCAAAACTGTCTACAGTGAAGAACTTTTAATGAAGGGACATTTTGGTGTTAATAGAAAATGTGTGGATGCTTCACAGCCAAAATGCAACAAATATACTCTACAGTGGCAGAAGCAGAAGCCTTTGGAGTGCTTTGCATCATTTGCACTAGCATTTAGACAAGAAATTTGGCAACTAGATCCCCAAGACTCCTGATCTCCTACTATCCCACTCTTCTATGACAGAAGAAACTCCTGAGTTGCTCCCTGAACCAGGGGTTTCCCTCAGAACCCTTATCCTACCAATGGCTTCTTGAATTGGCCACATTCATTTTTTTTCCTTCTGTTATTGCTGCTAACTCATTCCAGCTTTCAAAAATTACTCACTATCCAAGAATCTCCTCTCTAGAAAGGTCATACGAGTGCTCTTGGAAGGCTACATGGCCATCTGTATTCCTCCAGCCACAATCAGGAGACTGACAGCAGCAAAAGAGAGGAATTTCAGTTATTAAGAAGTGGCAGGTTAGGAAACTGAGGTGATGGTCTTTGTAAAATGTGATTTTCTGTTGGTACTTACTTCTGCTCTAGGGGCATTTAGTGAATATCATTGACTGAAATTGACTAAATGTAGCTGTGCTCATGGACTGTAGCCCGCTGGGCTCCTCTTTCCATGGAATTCTCCAGGCAAGAGTACTGGAGTGGGTTGCCATACCCTCCTCCAGAGGTTCTTGCCAATCCCGGGACTGAACCTGGGTTTCCTGCATTGCAGACAGATTCTTTACCATCCGAGCCACCAGGGAAGCCCTCATAAACAAAGGATCTCCAAAACTGAGAGATGTTCTATTTCTGGCATCTCTGACATAAGAAAATGCCTTGGACAGAAAGCAGCTGCCTTAATCACTCATGATAAAAGTGAAAGAGGAGAGTGAAAAAGCTGTCTTAAAACTCAACATTCAAAAAACTGAGATCATGGCATCCAGTCCCATCACTTCATGCAAATACATGGGGAAACAATGGAGACATTGACAGACTTTATTTTCTTTGGCTCCAAAATCACTGCAGCTGGTGACTGCAGCAATGAAATTCAAAGATGCTTGATCCTTGGAAGAAAAGCTATGACCAACCTAGACATATTAAAAAGCAGAGACATTACTTTGACAACAAAGGTCCATCTAGTCAAAGCTATGGTTTTTCCAGTAGTCACGTATGGATGTGAGAGTTGGACCATAAAGAAAGTTGAGAGCCAAAGAATTGAAGCTTTTGAACTGTGATATTGGAGAAAATCTTGAGAGTCCCTTGGACTGCAAGGAGATCAAACCAGTCAACCCTAAAGCAAATCAGTCCTGAATATTCATTGGAAGTACTGATGCTGAAGCTGAAACTGCAATACTTTGGCCACCTGATGCAAAAGACTGATTCACTGGAAAAGACTCTGATACTGGGAAAGATTGAAGGCAGGAGAAGTGGACGACAGAGGATGAGATGGTTGGGTAGCATCACCGACTCAATGGGTATTAGTTTGAGCAAGCTCCAAGAGTTGGTGATGAACAGGGAAGCCTGTCGTGCTGCAGTCCATGGGGTCGCGAAGAGTCGGACACAGCTGAGCACCTGAACTGAATCACTATCAGCATAAGAAAAACTCCCTGATGTGCCTTCCTATTAGTATTAATTAATAGTAATAGGCTTTCCAAAATTCAAATATAAATGAACTTCTGTGTATCTGTCTATGTCTTATAATTAAGAACCAAGCTTATTTTACTTTGAGAAAAATGGCCCCAAGGTCCAAACAGAAAAGCTAAGTGCAACTGTGACAGTCTCAATAGCCCCAGGATTGCTTTTATAGCCATTCCTCAGGCTCCATGTAGGCATTATGTTGTTTAGCCTTTGAAATTATTTTCTGTGCAAAATCTGAAAAAAAATGGCATATATTCAACACCAGTGTTCTCAGCTGAGACGAGCAATTAGCAAATTCATAAATTAAGTGCTTGCTTGCTTGCTTTTCTTTAGTCAAATATAAACAGTTGTTTAAATATACTTTTCTTTAAAATTTTTCTCCCAGGAAATAAACAGATGTTTGAATATCTGCATTGCTGCTTGAATATCACACCATTTCATCATGTCAGCACTCAGATTCAGTTACAGACTTTCATGTGATAGTGAGCATTGGTTAATAAGCCAATATGAATTTGGAGTGGGGAATTTGGTGGAGTGCCATAGGGCTCTCCCCTTGCTTACACATGGTCCATGCTTTTATTGGAACGTGCACAGTAATGAAAAAGTGCAAGTTGGCAGATTACCATTATAAGAGTTGTCTTAGTGAATTAATAGTTTTACATTCTCTCAACCATATATATATATGTGTATATATATATATATGTGTGTATATATATGTATATATGTGTATATGTATATATGTGTATATATATGTGTGTGTGTGTATATATATATATATATATATACAAAAGCCGATTTACCCACAATTGAGATAGGATGAGTGTTTCTGAAAGTGAATTCATTATGCTAATCAAGCACACAAAATAATGTATAGAAACAAGGTGCCAAGTTAGCAAATTATGTTGAAATGTTTGTAGTGACATGGGCTGAAATGTTTAGGATTGTCATGCCTAATATATTTTCTCCCTGCAGATGGAATTTTATGGAATGTTGAATCATAATCAGAATAATGTTTGGTGAGCAAGAAACCACAACAAAGGAAGTTAATTGGATGCATTTTTAGAAACATGCCTCAGCTAAAATAGCTTGAGGCAGTCTCCCTCACAATGGGAATAATCTAGCCCAATGAGGTGGTAAGATTGAATACACTAGGAATGACATCCTTACTTTGAATGGTTTCTGAATTTGCACAGTCCATTAGCCTTCTGTTAGGTTTCACGGAAGACTAGAAATCAAGTTATCATTTTAAGGTGACTCTCCGTATCTCTTTTCTAACTCTGTGACTCACAAAAGTTTAAGACCCTAAAGTGAGGAAGATGGTTCCTAGAAGGATAGCTGTCCGTGGTTCTGAACCACTATTAGTAACCCTGAGATCCTTCTGATTCCTAATCAATTGTATCTCTAAAATGTTAAACCTGTGGGCTTCCTAGGTGAATCAGTGGTTAAGAATCCACCTGCCAATACAGGAGACGTGGTTTCAATCCCTGGGTTGGGAAGATTCCCTAGAGAAGGAAATGGCAACCCAGTCCAGTATACTTGCCTGGGGAATCCCCTGGACAGAGGAGCCTGATGGGCTACAGTCCATGGAGTCACAAGAGAGTCAGACATGACTTAGTGACTAAACAACAAAAAAAAATGTGAAACCTGTGCCATTAACGCCAGGCCAAGCAAAATCAAGGGGGAGAAAAGATCTCTTTATAAAAGGTAAAAGCCAAATGTTATGCAGAAAAACTGTATGTGCACTGTCTTATGCATAAAAATTTCATGAAGATAAAGCTTCAGGAAATGCAAAGAGATATGGAAAGGAAAATGGTGGTAAGACTTAAGCTTACCCTCTCATCTCATGATAAAGAAAGAAGGCAACAAAGAAAATATATAAAGGCCCCAATACAAACACATTAAATTGTATTAGCAAATTGTATAGCCTATAACCAGAAAATGTAAATTGAATTGCTGAATTGTTATATGTCAATGATATATTTACAAAAGAGAACATATTAGGCCATCTGAAAAAAAATCTGAATGAAGTAAAAAGGTATAAATGTGGTACAAATGCTATTACAATACAGATAATATTCTCTGATTATAATGCAATAAAACTAGAAATCACACATGGGAACATGAAAGTTTTCTCAAATAATTCTTTTGTCAAAATCTAAATAAAATTTGTACACTATCTAGAAAATAGTGACAAATAAAAATAGTAAATATGAAAAATAGAGCAGAATGAAAATAAAAACACTAAGTATTAGCAAAAAATAGTAAAAGATGAATAATTACTCCTAGGAAAGCAGAAATAATGCATTAGTAAACAAGAAAGCAGAGAACAGCATATTAGAAAACAGAAACACAGAACTAATTAATACAGTACATGTCTTGGTAGGAGGGAGGAAAAAATTTGGATTAAGGGAGGGAGGAGATGGTTGGGGCAGAGACGAGAGAAGGCAGAGAGAGCCCAATAAACAAAGACAACAGGAGAAGCAAAGCAGAAGCCCAAAGAGAAATGTTCAAATAGCCATCTTTTCAGATGACTGACGTTCCTCTCTACAGGAAGTCTGAGGGTCAGTTCATTTGTCTACTGCCCTCCTCTCCCCCTCCCCCCCCCCCCCCACATACACTGCTGCTGCTAAGTCGCTTCAGTCGTGTCCGACTCTGTGCGACCCCATAGACGGCAGCCCACCAGACTCCGCCGTCCCTGAGATTCTCCAGGCAAGAACACTGGAGTGGGTTGCCATTTCCTTCTCCAATGCATGAAAGTGAAAAGTGAAAGCGAAGTCGCTCAGTCGTGTCCGACCCCTAGTGTCCCCATGGACTGCAGCCTACCAGGCTCCTCCGTCCATTGGGATTTTCCAGGCAAGAGTGCTGGAGTGGGTTGCCATTGCCTTCTCCGACACACATACACATACACACACAATCTGTATTCCTTCTCATTCTATACTTATATCTTGAATGGTATTCTTAGTTGGCTTATTTCTTTGGGGGATAGCTTACCTTTCTCTCCTGCATACATAGCTATCATTTATTGAAGGCTTATCATGGACCAAGTGAGACATAAGGGCTTTAAAGATTTTTGTTAAACTCACACAAAATTTTTCAGGTACTGTGCTTACCTTATACATTAAGAAATGATGTTCACATGGTTAGTAATTTAAACCTCACTCAACCCCAAAGTTGATTTTTCCTCATGATGCTCTACTGCCTCTCTATGGATAGCAAGAGAGATAACATAGTAATAAAATTTGTACACAATTAGCAAATTTTTGAGGGGAAAGGCTAATATCACTAACAAAATCAAGATCCAAATGATCTCAACCATCTGAAATGATTGGCTGACACCAAAATAAAGAACTCCCTGAGAGCTAAGTTCAAAATACTATATTTGGGAGTTAAACAAAGTTCTACACAAAACAGAATCAGGAAGATCTGTTTTGGTGCAGTTCATTTGAAAAATTTCCCAGTATTTAGTGCCTGTATGCTCCTTATGGGAGAAAGAAATGGCAACCCACTCCAGTATACTTGCCTATAGAATTCCGTGGACAGAGGAGCCTGGTGGGCTGCTGTCCATGGGGTCGCACAGAGTCAGACATGACTGAAGCGACTTAGCAGCAGCAGCAGCAGCAGCAGCAGCAGCATGCTCCTTATACCCTCTGTACCATGCCAGCATGCTTAGTCATGTCCAACTCTTTGTGACCTTTGGACTGTAGCCCGTCAGGCTCCTCTGTCCATGGGGTTTTCCAGGCAAGAATACTGGAGTGGGTTGCCATCTCCTCCAGGGGATCTTTCCGACCCAGGGAACGAACCCACATCTCCTGTGTCATCTGCATTCCAGGCAGATTCTTTATCCACTGAGCCATCAGGGAATGTCTGACTCTTTGTGACCCCCATGGACTATACAGTCCATGGAATTCTCCAGGCCAGAATACTGAAGTAGATAGCCATTCCCTTCTCCATGGAATCTTCCCAACCCAAGGATTGAACCCAGGTCTCTTGCATTGCAGGTGTATTCTTTACGAGCGAAGCCACCAGGAAAGCCCAAGAATACTGGAGTGGACAGCCTATCCCTTCTCCAGGAGATCTTCCTAACCCAGGAATTGAACCTGGGTCTCCTGCATTGCAGGCAGATTCTTTACCAGCTGAGATACTAGGGAAGCCCATACTATCTGTATCCCAGCCGAAAATGGTGGCACTGTCAAGGAGTTTAGCTGAGAAGAGTTTAATAAAGGAACTGTTTACAGAATTGAGGCAACTAACTATTAACAGTGGATCACCCAAAGACTGGCACCATAATGCCCAGCAGGAGCTGAGGTCATAAGTAAGACACATTCATTGTTCTTTTAAAAAATGGTTCAATACCTTCTTGCTCTTACCCTCAAAGTTCCTGCAGAGGCCAAGTCCAGTCAGAAGCTGGAGAGCCAGGCCAGCTGAGAGGTACATTCAGTAGAGGTCAGACTCCTGGGGAATCTTTCAGGGAGGACCAAGTGGAGAAACTATCTATTGGGGAAGCAAACAGAGAATAAGCAGCATATTCACATTCATTCTCATCCAACAGAGTAACACCGATGCCAAAACAACAAAAAAGGGGACTTTAGTCTCAGGTCTATTGATATATATTCTAGATCTTGATCATAAGAGATCTCGGTGCTACTGAGACCTCTGCTACACAGACCAGAACTTGGAGATCACTTTCAATCTGAATGACTTAGAGAGTAGAAATGTACCAGCAGTGCATCCTAAGAAAGCCAGCTGGTATGTCAACCATTACATCAAGTAAGATGTTCACACTAAGGTGAAAAAGACTCAGGAGAGACAAGTGTGAAGACTAATGCAGAATAGACTAATTTTTCGTCAAGAGAGTAGATGTTAGATACAGGCAGGAGAGTTATTGAGCAGCAGAAATTTGTTTAACATAAGCAATAAATTGCTCTTCTCTAGAACTATCTATCCATTAATGACTTGGATTGCAACTGGCAGAGTAATCCTTTATGAAATTCAATCATAGTCTAGGCTGCCATCTGCTGTTGGGGTTGCTGTAGAAGGGATTCTGTACTCGGTAAAATTCTGACTTAAACTTGATGCCAGCACTAAACACTCTAGTCAGTCCTACTGAAATAAATGATTGTCCTTCACACTAAGGGCCATGTAGATAAATCTGAATTTGTTCTGATGTTTTTCCTGCTACTGAAATGTAGGCATTAAATTATTAGCCCTTCCATAAACAATCTTCTGAGTTTTGTCACTTCTTGGAGAGGCTAAAGGATGATGACCAAATAGTGTATATCTTGAAATATCATGCTTCTAAATAATCTCAAAAGAATAAAATGCCAAAACAGAGCAGTTCTGCGCTTAACATTAGGCATCATCTTATATCCCCTTTCTTGGTCATAACTACATTCAAACAGATCTTTCCAAGAGAATAAAGGCCTGTTGAAAGTATAGGGTCTCCAGATAGAGGAGAAAATGCCTGATTCTAAGTCTTCAAGAAAAATCTGCAGTAATAACATAGATAACTGTTCACAATCTATTCAGTGAGAAAAGGTCATGTAACAGTTTATGTAAGTATTAATATATATCTAAATATATATATATATACACATATATATGTGTATATATGTGTGTGTGTATATATATATATATATATATATATATATATATATATATATATATATAAATGTACTCTGCATGTATATGGTCTTCCCTGATGGCTCAATGGTTAAGAATTTGTGTGCCAATGCAGGAAACTCTGGTTAAATCCCTGGGTCAGGAAGATACCCTGAGGGAGGGAATGGCAACCCACTCCAGTATCCTTGCCTGGGAAATCCCATGGACAGAGGAGCTTGGCGGGCTACAGTCCTTGAGGTCGCAGAGTCGGATACGACTTAGTGACTAAACAGCAGTAACAACTCTGTGTATATGTGTATAGATATATGCAGTCTATATGGAGCTGGAAGTATACGTATACCTGAAGAAATACTAGCTATCTCTAAGTAGTGGAATTAAGAGTTGCCTTCTGTTTTCTTCTTTGGGGCTTACTGCATTTTTCCATAATAAACAGATACGTCTAGGGAAAAAATACTTTCTGTTGTGCTTTTTTATTTTCTTTAATAGAGGGGAGAACTATGTAATTACTTGGCTAGGTAGACTTTTAGAAGACTTGACTAATTTGTAAAGTTGATATATCCCTATTTCTCCCATAGTTTGGATTCTGACCTAGAGGGGACATGAAAATTTGCTTTGAACACTGGATTGGGTGTGTTGTTTCACTGCTAACGTATTTTCATGGATCATAAACTGCAGAAGAGACTTCAGCAATACAAAGCCTGAAAAGCAGACTGTACAAGTGATCCAAGACAGATGACACAGATCAAAGAGCAAGTAAGGAAAAGCAGTGGCCTTTAAAAAACACAGTTAATTGCCTTTGGAAATTAAGCTGCAATCCACTCTGCTCCCCCAAATCTCTTATGTAAGAGTAATTTTAAATGACTTATTTTATAAAACTTCAAGGTCTTCAGTGACACACCGAGGACAGACTGGAGGGAATGGTCAGCCCCATGGAAGCAAGAAGGCATTGTCTGTAGAGAATGTAAAAGCATTAACAAAACTAAGTAAAAAAGTGTCTTCCTTTAGAAATCACTGTGCATCAGCATAAAGAATCTGCCTGCAACGCAGGAGACACTGGTTTGATTCCTGGGTTGGGAAGATCCACTGGAGAAGGGATAGGTTACCCATTCCAGTGTTCTTGAGCTTCTCTGATACCTCAGTTGGTGAAGAATCTGCCTGCAATGCGGGAGACCTGAGTTCAATCCCTGGGTTGGGAAGATCCCCTGGAGAAGGGAAAGGCTACCCACTCCAGTATTCTGGCCTGGAGAATTCCACGGCGGGCTACAGTCCGTGGGGCTGCAAATAGTCAGACACGACTGAGTGACTGAGCATGCATGCACACATGCTGTATGTTGTCATCCAGGTGTCTTATATTGTTACAGCATAAAAATTGTCACCTTGTTAATGCAATGCTAAGCACTTGTTCTATAACACCTCCAATTGTGTGAGGTTAATATGCCTACAAATTTCACAGGAATTGAAATACCTTCAAAAGTGTGTGCTTTCCATTTTTATTCGTATAATAGTTTTAGTTCTGAAACTCTTTGCAGGTAGGTTGAATCCCAGGTATAGAGGAAGTACCCAAAAGAGAAATTATATTACTATAATTTTATTGTTTTAGTTCAACCAGATTTATTTTATTTTAGTCACAATGAAATTGAGACAGAGAGAGTATTTTTGATTTATAGACTTGTATCAACTCCAGAATTCCAACATTACACAAATAGCAATGGGAAAGACCAAGGCATTAAAAGTGCTAGAACCTGAGTTCCACTGGACCTGGTTTTAAGTCATTTTAAAAGTAAATTTTGGACTTCCCTGGTAGTTCAGTGGTTAAAAATCCACCTAACAAAGCAGGAGACATGGATTCCATTCCTGGTCCAGGAAGATCCCACATGTCGCAGAGCAACTAAGCCTGTGCTCCACAACTTCTGAGCGCAGGCATCCTAGAGTCTGTGATCTGCAACAAGCAAAGCCCCCACAGTAAGAAGCCCACAACTAGAGAGTAGCCTTCACTCACTGCGACTGGAGAAAACCTGAGCACGGGAACAAAGACACAGCATAGCCAAAAACAGATAAATTTAAAAATCTTTTTAAAAATTAACTTTTGTAGTATCTTTTCTTCCAGTATTTTCTGTAGATGATGAGCTGGAACACCTCAGGATCCAACGTATCATCGGGAAACAAGGAAAGTGCTGCCAGGAGGTGTGCTAGCAGAGATCTCCAGGGCTCTGCCATGCCTCTCTCAGCTTAGCTTATTTATGAAAACTACTAGTGGAGTGGGAACTCTAAATTTTCATCAAACTATTATATTTAGTACAGTTCCATTTTTGTGAATTTTTATCTGAGTAGTAAACCACTTAACATTAGTGACCAAAGCCTCATCTCTGTTTTAACACTACTATATCCCTTTACACAGACAAGTACAGATACACTCTAATCATAAAAATGTAACTACTATAAAATTAATAAGTACTACTTATTAGCTATATACTACGGGCCAGACTCTGTGATAATCACATTTTATATGCTATCACATTTGTCTCACAATAATTCTGGGAGATAAAGATTATTGAGTCATTCAATGGATGAGGAAAATGAGGCCCTTCTATCCAAGGGAACATACTTTAACAATAAAAGTTAATATTTCCTTTACCCCCAAAATGTCTACCATTAAATCTATTTTATATAATCTGACAAAGTAGACACAGACTGGTGCCCCTCAAAAATGAGGAAGTGTTTATTTGTTTTTTTATCTTTTTGTTTATTTGTTTATCTTTAGTCCCAGAGAGAAATTGTTTTATTCACTTTCTAGACTTAAAAACCCCTCTTAATATACACATTTTTCCAATTACCAATAAAGAGACAGTCATACAGACATTTCAAATGACTTTCCCAAATGTTACAAAGCAGATCAACAGCCAAAATTGGAACACAAGGCACATTTCTTTACATTTTACCCTGTTTTGCAAGCATTCAAAGGAGTGCTACTTATTTGAAAAGTACGCAACTATTAAAAAAGACTTTTGGATATAGTGCCTTAAAATTGTGATTAATATACATGTCTTGTCTAATTTCATAAATGTTGCTAAGGAATAATATTCCAGAATACATCCAGAAATCCTCATGTGAATTTTTACTTTATAAACCACAGTGGCTAAAGCTGCTAGTTGCCTCCCAATATCCATTCTGTCCATTTTTCCTACTAAGAGAACACTCACCTTAGCTGTGCACATTGACACCCGGAATAAAAGACTTTCCCTAGGATCCTTTAGTGGTAGGTGAGGTCATTTGAATAAGTTCTGACTAATGACACGTAAGTAGAAGTGTTGTGAGGGACATCCAGGTAGTCTCCTTTAAGGATCTCTCTCATCTGGAGGGTCAGCGTTTATTCTTTATTGAAGTATAGTTGATTTACAATGTTGTGTTAATTGCTATTATACAGCCAAGTGATTCAGTTATACTTATATATGTATTCTTATTTAATATTCTTTTCCATTGTGGTTTATCACAGGATACTGAATACAGCTCTCTGTGCTATACAGTAGGATCTTGTTTAGGGGGGTCATTGTTAATGACAATAACAGATTATGACACATTGAACAAAGCAGGGACTCATGACACCATGATAATATAAATAATAAATGAATACATTGAAATTTTGAGGGGGAATGAAATATTTACATAGTCTTTAGCTTGCTGTTGTTGTTGTGTCCAAATCTTTTATGACCCCATGGACTGTAGCCCACCGGACTCCTCTGTCCATGAGATTTACAGGCAAGAATACTAGAGTGGGTTGCATTTCCTTCTCCAGGGGATCTTCCCAACTGAGGGATTGAACCCGTATCTCTGGCATTGGCAGGTGAGTTCTTTATCTCTGTGCCACCAGGGAAGTCTTTTTGTACCCACTCACAAATTATGTGCTAACTACTAAAGAGAAAGTGCAGCTTTATAGGTGAGAAGACTGGGGGGATTACCTTAATCAAGAGGTCAAGTTGAGCATCATCCCTAAGAGAATAAGCCAAAATCATGAGTCTTCTGACAGAATACGAAGAGAAAATGAAGGACTGCTTCTGTGACACCCCTCCCAAAGATGCATACACTGAATCTAATGATGAGAAAACATTAGACAAATGCAAACTGAGGGGCATTCCACAAAGCAATGCTTGTACTCTTCCAAAGTGTCAAACTTATGGAAACCAAGGAAAAGTTCAATGGATGGAAAGTTGTCCTAGACTAAAGGAGACTCCTGAAAGTCCCCTGAACAGCAAGGAGATCGAACCAGTCAACCTTAAGGGAGATTAACCATGAATATTCACTGAAAGGACTGATGCTGAAGCTGAAGTTCCAGGATTTTGGTCATCTGATGTGAACAGGTGACTCATTGGAAAAGTCCCTGATGCTGGGAAAGATTGAGGGCAGAAGGAGAAGAGGGCATCAGAGGATAAGATGGTGGATGGCATCACCAATGCCATGAACATGAACTTGGGCAAGCTCTGGGAGATGGTGAGGGACAAGGGGGGCCCTGGCATGCTGCAATCCATGGGGTCACAAAGATTCGGACACAACTGGGCAACTGAACAACGACAAGAGCAAAGGAGACTAAAGACACATGAAATTTAAGTACAAAGTTCTGGACTTGATCTTTTTGATATAGAAGACATGATTGGGACTACTGATGAACTTTGAATAGAATCTGAGGTTTAAATGGTAGTAGTAAGCTATAGTTAATTTCCTGATTGTGATGATTGCACTATGGTTTTGTAGAATGTTCTTGTTTGCAGGTAATACACATTAAACTATCCAAGAGTTATGGAGCATCATGTTAGCAGCTCAGTCCTAACAATTCAGAGAAAAAAAAATTTTTTTATGATTATTGTAAACTTCTGTAAGTTTGAGTTTTTTTCCCAAAAAGTGAGAATTTTTCAAAACAAATGAAAGGTGTCATCAAACCACAGATTAAAAAAAGGCTATAAAAAGCATGATGAGTACATAGAAAGCACACTTAGGTACATCATAATGAAATCTGACCTCAGAGTCCCTTCTGAGTTCCAGAAGCAATTTCCCCCACCCTACCACTAACAGGAATCACCAAATGTTTCTGCACCTTAGAGTGCAGATCCAATGAAACATTTCACTCTGTCAATAGAAAAATATATTTCCCTACTCCTTACCAAAGCCTTCTTCCTTAGTTGCTTCAGAATTTTAATGGACAGCACATCCATTTTATTCAGGGTACTCCTAGCCTACAGTCTTGAGATCCAGACAACTCAGTCGCAGAAAGTATGCTGTAGAGGTCCAAAGGCTGGGGGAGAAGTGGGATCTCCAACATTTCTTCCTTTATGATGCCCAATATACAGCTGCTGCTGCTGCTGCCAAGTTGCTTCAGTCATGTCCGACTCTGTGCTACCCCATAGACCGCAGCCCACCAGCCTCCGCCATCCCTGGGATTCTCCAGGCAAGAACACTGGAGTGGGTTGCCATTTCCTTCTCCAATGCATGAAAGTGAAAAATGAAAGTGAAGTCGTTCAGTCGTGTCTGAATTTTAGCGACCCCATAGACTGCAGCCTACCAGGCTCCTCCATCCATGGGATTTCCCAGGCAAGCGTACTGGAGTGGGTTGCCATTGCCTTCTCCACCAATATACAGAGCTGCCCCAAATTCAATTCCATTCTTTATCACAGGGTTTTTCCCCACTCTTGAGTTAAAGAGATCAGACCTTCTTGGTGTATTCCAACCTGTTGTGCACCATGAGCAAATTCATAGGTTAAACAAAGACATGACCATTAAAGACAAGTAATAACTATTCAGATACAGGTAAGACAATCATTTATCTCAGTTTTCCCGGGACATTTCTAATTTACACCTGTGTTATCCCAGCACCACATTTCACTCTCAAAGTGACCCTGATTTGGACTGTAAATTAGGGGTAGTGTAGATTAAAACAAAACTTGGAGGGAAAATTCTGTATGTGGTAGACACTTGATATTTTAAGTTCATTGGTTGGTTGGTAAGTTGTCATATCTGGTAAACCCACCATCCTGTGGGTCTTAGAGGGAAACAGGACATAGGCAGTCAACTGTGCTCATGACCTAAACTTGGATATTATACAGTCCTTGCCAGAGCTTTGAATCAGAAATTAATGACAAGGAAGCTTTATTAGACCTAATTCTGGGGGTGAGTGGTGACTTCCAGTGATTACCATCCAGAGTAGTGGGGGCAGAAGTGCTTGGGTTCACTGGTAGCAGTGGTTTCCCGGGCAGGGTGTTCTGTGTCATGACCTGCATCTGTTGTCAACTGTAAAACTTTCCTTAGTTCTTGGGTATTTATAGCCTGAGTCTAGCTCTCCAATACTTTTATCAATTCCATGAGCCATTTGATGTTCTAATTTCTTTTCTTTTGGATGGTCACAAGACTTGGTTTCTACTATTTGTGCCAAGAAAATAAATATATCCAGCTTAGGATACTAAACAGAATGGATACTTTTTTAAAAAAAATAAAAGGCTTTCCCAAAGATGAAGCAAATTCTCTTGTTTTGGTTCAGAACACTGATAGAAACTCCTAAATGGCAGTCACCTGAATTTTTTAAAAATCTCATTCTCAACTAATTACCTTATTTCACAAATCTAACATCCTGAGAATTGCTAGTGGTTGCAATATACTAAGCACATATGAAACTGCATCAGGATAGAATTGATTTGCTTTGCTTTGTCATTTGATTTCATACATTTGATGTTGCTTGTTGAGTCTTTACTAAAACACCCATAGAAAAAGAGAACAACTCTTGCACACTAAGGAAATAAATACACACAATGACCTTCCTCCCCCATCTGTTATATATACCCAGACACATATATGTACACATATGTACATGCACAACAATATTTTTAGAAGATATTTTGACTTAGTTAATTTGGCTTAGGCAGGTTCTTATATTTCTTTGAGCTAAAATCATTGTCCCAGGCAACAGTTATACCCTTTCTATGAAACATTGAAATCTCAGAAGTGCAGAGGACTTTGAATTCAAAGCCTGACACCACTCTACCAGGAAATTCTCTCCAAGGCCAATAAAAACGGGGGGGGGGGCAGGCATTCTTTATGTCAAAGACTTAACCTGATAATTCTTTCTAAATTAATGTTCTGAGATGCATTGGCCATCATAGCCCACTTCATTAATCAAATGTCTCTCAAGCTCTCCACTTGTTCTTGGTCTACTGAAGATACTCTAAGAATTTCTCACTTGCAAATTACTGAGGAAATCTAAGTTCACTTTGAAATATGGAAACTGCTGTTTTGGGGTGTTCATGACATTCAGAGAACTCAAAAGACAATGCTCTTTCTCTATTTCATTTTATTTTTCTGTCTGTCATCATACTCACATCATTCCCACTGGCAGCCCATTCAAGCTGGAATGCAGTGCTCAGTCTCTCTATGCCCAGTGGAGTCAGACAGTACGGTGAAGTCACATTCTTTCCTCCCCAGCATAGTGACAGCAGGTATGAGATGTAGATTCTTCTGGGATCCTGATTCCAGAGCGCAAAAAGAAGGTCTTCTTCCTTTCTTCCACTCTTCTATCACCTCATAGTATAAAACAAATAGGGCTTCCCTGTGGCTCAATGGTAAAGAATCATCCTGCCAATGAAGGAGACATGGGTTTGATCCCTCATCCAGGAAGATCCCATATGCCGCAGAGCAACTAAGCCTGTGCACTACAACTATGGAGCCTGTGCTCTAGAGCCTGGGAACTGCAACTACTGAAGCCCACATGCCCTAGAGCCACTGGTCAGCAACAAGAGAAGCCACCGCAATGAGAAGCCTGCACACTGCAATTAGAAAGTAGTCCCTGCTCATTGCAACAAAAGAAAAACCTGCACAGCTACAAAGATCTAGCACAGCCATGAATAAATAAATACAATTATTTTTTAAATGATGTCATTTTTAAAAAAGGAAGCATAACATTGAGAAAGAAGGAAGGCAAAAAATGCAATTCATATACCTTCAGCATTCACTAGGTGTCATATATCTTATGGCTATATGATCATATAACAGTATTATATTTATTTAGCAACTATTCTGTGCCAAGCACCCTACAAAGTTCTTTATATGTGTTATGTTGGTCAATTCAGTTCAGTCGCTCAGTCATGTCCGATTCTTTGCAACTCAATGAACTGCAGCAGGCCAGGCTTCCCTGTCCATCACCAACTCCTGGAGCTTACTCAAACTCATGTCTATCGAGTCAGTGATGCCATCCAACCATCTCACCCTCTGTCATCCCCTTCTCCTCCCACCTTCAATCTTTCCCAGCATCAGGGTCTTTTCCAGTGAGTCAGTTCTTCCCATCAGGGGGCCAAAGTATTGGAGTTTCAGCTTCAGCATCAGTCCTTCCAATGAATATTCAGGACTGATTTCTTTAGGATTGACTGATTGGATCTCCTTGCAGTCCAAGGGACTCTCAAGAGTCTTCTCCAACACCACAGTTCAAAAGCATCAATTCGTCGGTCCTCAGCTTTCTATAGAGTCCAACTCTCACATCGATACATGACTACTGGAAAAGCAATAGCTTTGACTAGATAGACCTTTGTTGACAAAGTAATGTCTGTGCTTTTTAATATGCTGTCTAGGTTGGTCATAATTTTTCTTCCAAGGAGCAAGTGTCTTTTAATTTCATGGCTGCAGTCACCTTCTGCAGTGATTTTGGAGCCCAAGAAAATAAAGTCTCTCACTGCTTCCATTGTTTCCCCATCTATTTGCCATGAAGTAATGGGACTGGATGTCATGATCTTTGTTTTCTGAATGTTGAGTTTTAAGCCAACTTTTTTCACTCTCCTCTTTCACTTTCATCAAGAGTATCTTTTAGTTCCTCTTTGCTTTCTGCCATAAGGGTGGTGTCATCTGCATATCTGAGGTTATTGATATTTCCCCCAGCAATCTTGATTCCAACTTGTGCTTCATCCAGCCCGGTATTTCTCATGATGTACTCTGCATATAAGTTAAAGAAGCAGGGTGACGACATACAGCCTTGATGTACTCCTTTCCCGATTTGGAACCAGTCTGTTGTTCCATATCCAGTTCTAACTGTTTCTTCTTGACCTGCATATAGATTTCTCAGTAGGCAAGTCAGGTGGTCTGGTATTCCCATCTCTTTCAGAATTTTCCACAGTTTGTTGTGATCCACACAGCCAAAGGCTTTGGCGTAGTCAATGAAGCAGAAGTAGATGTTTTTCTGGAACTCTCTTGCTTTTTCGATGATCCAATGGATGTTGGCAATTTGATCTCTGGTTCTCTGCCTTTTCTAAGTCCAGCTTGAACATCTGGAAGTTCACAATTCACGTACTGTTGAAGCCTGGCTTGGAGAATTTTGAGCATTACTTTGCTAGTGTGTGAGATGAGTGCAATTGTGCAGTAGTATGAACATTCTTTGATATTGCCTTTCTTTGGGATGGGAATGAAAATGGACCTTTTCCAGTCCTGTAGCCACTGCTGAGTTTTCCAAATTTGCTGGCATATTGAGTGCAGCACTTTCACAGCATCATCTTTTAGGATTTGAAATAGCTCAACTGGAATTCCATATCCCCCACTAGCTTTGTTTGTAGTGATTCTTCTTAAGGCCCACTTGACTTCACATTCCAGGATGTCTGGCTCTAGGTGAGTGATCACACCATTGTAGTTATCTAGGTCATGAGATGTTTTTGTATAGTTCTTCTGTGTATTCTTGCCACCTTTTCTTAATATCTTCTGCTTCTGTTAGATCCATACCATTTCTGTCCTTTATTGTGCCCATCTTGGCATGACATGTTCCCTAATTTTGGTATTAGAGAACATTTGGTATCTCTAATTTTCTCAAAGAGATCTCTTGTCTTTCCCATTCTATTGTTTTCCTCTATTTCTTTACACTGATCACTGAGGAAGGCTTTTTTATCTCTCCTTGCTATTCTTTGGAACTGTGCTTTCAAATGGCTATATCTTTCCTTTTCTCCTTTGCCTTTCACTCCTCTTCTTTTCTCAGCTATTTGTAAGGCCTCCTCAGACAACCATTTTGCCTCTTTGGATTTCTTTTTCTTGGAGATGGCTTTGATTACCGCCTCCTGTACAATGTCACAAATCTCCGTCCATAGTTGTTCAGGCACTCTGTCTATCAGAGCTAATCCCTTAAATGTGTGTCACTTCCACTGTATAATCATAAGGTATTTGATTTAGGTCATACCTGATTGGTCTAGTGGTTTCTCCTACTTTCTTCAATTTAAGTCTGAATTTGGCAATAAGGAGTTCATGATCTGAGCCACAGTCAGCTCCCAGTCTTGTTTTTGCTGACTCTATAGTTTCTCCATCTTTGGCTGCAAAGAATATAATCAATCTGATTTCTGTATTGACCATCTGGTGATGTCCAGAAATTAACTGTAGAAACCTAATAGTAAGCAAATAATTTCTGTCCCAAGGAAGTTCAGTTAGCTTCCCTTCCCTTCTTTTGGAAGAAACCAGTTCATTTTTTTTTAAATTTCCCTTATGTAAATACATTTCAACATTTTTAATGGTCTATAATTGTGTCTGCTCTTTTGATTCTCTTTTGAACCATTTATAACAACTTTCTGGTTCCCTCATGCATTAACAATTTAAAGAAAATCTTTGATGTGTGCTCATTTTATATTTGAATGAGAATCATGACATTATTCTTGTTCGAAACCAAGTATTTGCATCCTTGATTGTCTCTAGTTTCAAATTGCCCCATAATAAGAGTTATACCTGATCCACCCAGATCATCATTTCTTCCTAGTATCATGGAGAGTAGACACTCTGTTGTAAAACTTCTGTCTCTGGGAAGAAGGGGAAGATGAAGTAGAGAAAGTGCTGTGCTTAGTTGCTCAGTCATGTCTGACTCCTTGTGACCCCGTGGACTGCAACCCGCCAGGCTCCTTTGTCCATGGGGATTCTCCAGGCAAGAATACAGGAGTGGGTTGCCATGCCCTCCTCCAGGGGATCTTCCCAACCCAGGGATTGAACCCAGATCTCCTGCCTTGCAGGCAGATTCTTTAACAACTGAGCCACTAGGGAAGCCCAAGAATACTGGAGTGGGTAGCCTATCCCTTCTCCAGGGGACCTTCCTGACCTAGGAATCAAACTGGGGTCCTTTGCATTGTAGGAGAATTCTTTACCAGTTGAGCTACCAGGGAAAGAGAAAATGAGCCTTGCCATTTTCCCTTGGTGAAGAAGGGAATGGAAAAAGGAGATGGATTAAGACTAATGAGGGGATGGAGCTGAGAAATAAGTGAGGCAGGTATGACAGCACTCAAGAAAACCAGCTCATAGGATGGAGAGACCCAAGACTCTCTTGGAAATCCCAAGCTCAGTTTCACAAAGATGTTAGGGAGTGCTACTGGGAGGGGGAGAATGGTGCTCCATCTGTGCATGGTGAGCAAGAGACCCAGCACTCCCTGTAGCATTGTGAGGGCATGTGCAGTGCTATGGGATTGCCAGTTGAAATACAGGAGGTCTGGTTAAGTTTGAATTTCACATAAATAACAAATAATTTTTACAAATTTTTTTAGTCCCATTCTTATAATAAGCCTGGAAGTGAGAGTGAAAGTGTTAGTTGCTCAGCCGTGTCTGACTCCTTGCAACCCCATGGATTGTAGCCCACCAGGCTCCTCTGTCCATGGAATTCTCCAGGCAAGAATATTGGAGTCTGGCAAGAATACTGGAGTGGGTAGCCATTGCCTTCTCCAGGGGATCTTCTTGACCCAGGGATGGAACCCAGTCTCCCGAGGTGCAGGCAGATTCTTACTATCTGAGCCACTAGGGAAGCCCTATAATAAGTCTAATTTGTTGTTTATGTGAAATTCAGATCTAACTGGGTGTCCTGTATTTTTGTTTGCTGATTCTGACCACCTCAACTGAGAGGATACACTCAGTCTTCGGAAGGCCAGAGGGTATAACAGAGCAGCCCCTCAAGGCAGAGATCAACAAGGATCCAAGGCTTCCTTATGCATGGATCCTGATCCTTCTTGTGCTCTTCATCGTGGATGTCCCAGAAACACACACCAGACTCCCTCCTGGAGGCAGATAGAGCAGAAACCAAACCACCAGCATGACCCAAACAAGATCACCCAAACTGAAAGAGACTGTGTTATCTTCACTTACCAGATTTAAAGTTGTTGTTCCCATCCCTCCTACAGGGAGAGACCTTTGTAAAAGATTAATTAGTTATTAATATTTTAAAATAAGCTATGTTTTTCTTTGCAGTTCTAAACAGTGAGAGTGTTAAAGTTTTGACCCTGCTACTCTGTCTGGAGAAGATGTTTGGAATAGAAGCATATGGACAATTTCTAGCACCAAGGGCCAAAAACAGCACCCTGAGAGAAGAGCTTGAAGTGTTGCAGGAAGGGGGACCCCTTCCAGAGCCCAAGAGTGGGCTCTTGTCTAACACTGAGAAATGTCCGAGGAGACACATGTGCTGACAAAGCAAGAGACTATCGGGAAGGGGTGCCTGGATGGAGAGCAGCAGGGGAAGGGAACCCAGGAGAACTGCTCTGCCAACCTAGGAGAACTCACAGCCACCGGTTTTATGGTAACGGGATTTGTTTCCCAGTAGTCTTTGGCCAATCATTGTCCAAAGGGCCCTAACTCAGGGTTCTTCCTGGGGGCACATACATTGCTCAGTCAAGATGGATTCCAGCAAGAAGGATTCTGGGAAGTTGGTAGGACAACTTCCTCTCTCCTTTTGACATTTCCTAACTTCCTCCAGGAGATGGTAGCTTGTTAGGTCCACATTCCTTACCAGGACCTCCTATTGTAACATAACTCATGAAGTGATCACTATGGGGCCTGGCCAGGGTAGGCAGTTTTGGTCAGTGTTCCCTCTAACAGAAGTTCAAGTTACACCTCAAGATTGGGGCAGGTGCCACACACTCATTCCTACTTGTACCTGTTAGGGTACTCAGTAACATGTGACTTCCCCACCTTCTATCATAAAATGGTGAGGATTTGGCCTCTGGTTTTGTACACACAGTGCTTTTGCTGATGGCACATTTAGAGGACCCCAGGGAATTTCACAAATGACTAATTGAGCAATTAAGTTAAATGCAGCAAGTAAAATTTCCCTTACATGAAAACACCGGAGGTCTTCTCCCCAGGAAAGAATCATGCTTAATACTTCGCAAAGCTTTTCTGAAAATTAATAAATTGTTGTTTTCAAAGGTGTTAAAGAACTCTGGATAATAGTGTCTACACTGTAAGTTTTAGAAATTTATGAAGATTTGCATTAATATTTACTTTCAACAAATAGAGCACCCACTCCCCCAAAAACCCAAACAAAAGAACATAAAGGTAGTTTCCTGCCACCTGTGGATACTGAGCACTTAAAATGTAACTAGTATGACTAAGGAATTGAATTTTGAACTATGCTTAATTTTAACTAATTTAAATTTAAATAACCACATATAGCTGGTGGCCACATATTTCACAGAGCAGCATTAGAAAAATGATAAAATAGAAACAGCCAACATTTAAAGTAAGACCCTAATTATAATAACAACCATGGTGCTTATTATACAAACATTTTTACATCAGAGTTTCCAGAATTGATTTTGCAAATAACACTTTTCTCTCAGGAAATATTGTTTAGTAAAATGCTTAATTAAGCAAAATTAAATAATATTTGTCAGATCCTTTCATGTTAATACATACTGTGCTTGGCCAGGAATAGGACATTGTATGCAGGCTTTGCGCTTCCCTGGTGGCTCAGATGGTAAAGAATATGCCTGCCACGCAGGAGACCTGAGTTTGATCCCCAGGTCAGGGGGATCCCCTAGAAGAGGGAATGGCAACCCACTCTAGTATTGCTGCCTGGAGAATTCCATGGACAGAGGAGCTTGGAGGGCTACAGTCCATGGGGTCACAGAGAGCCAGACATGTCTGAGTGACTAACACTAACTGACTGACTGATGCAGGCTTTATCAAGGTTTCTTCCAAACTTATTTGTTCCCCAAATCACTTTTGCCCTATTATTATCTGAAACACTGTTTAGAAAATCCCACTGTGGAGAAAAGGGACCTGGTAAAATTGAGATCTTAGACCTGCAGAGTGCTGCTTTTGAAATGTGCCTGTGTCCAGACACGGCGTTACAACTTGTTTTAACTATTCATTATTTTGAGTCGATGTCCTTTAGCTATCACTGTGCTTACCTCATCCCTTGTTCCTCAGCTGCCCCACTCTGTATTCCTTAATGACTGTTGCTAAGAAACAGTTTCCATGACAGAAACTGAGACAGTTGTTTTTTAACCTCTTTTAAGCATAGGAGCATGCTTTAAAAATGAATTCTTATAGAAAAACACTATAATCTCTCCATATAACAGATAAAAGTAGTATCTCATTAGTGTAAAGTGTGTTTTAGACATATACATCTACATTGATTTGTCATAATAATTACTATAAATAATAATAAAATCAAATTTCAAATTGGGGGCTAACTGGGTATTAACGTCCATCTCACATTATTCCTGGCATTTATCTGACTTTTGTGTTTTTTCTGGCTGTAAAAGTATTAATAAGTCATGACTTATCCATATAACTAATTATATTGGTAATAGGGTTTTTTGTGCACTTCATTATTTTTTTTAGTAGCTGACTTGCTTGACAAGATACTCTTAGGTTAAACAGACTTAACAGGAAAAGAAATTATTTCAAAATTGGCCTACAAAATTGAGGTTTCCACTTCCAGCCAAGATGCACTAACAGAGACTAGATTTATTCTTCCTAAACAACTTAAAACAAGACGAAAATTTAGAAATCAGACATCAGGCAGTATAGGAAAAGGATGAGTCCTACAATTGCCCCAACCTACTATCTGCAGCCATGAAATTAAAAGACACTTGCTTCTTGAAAGGAAAGCTATGACAAACCTAGTTGTTTTTGTTGCTTATTCACTAAGTCTCGTCCGACTCTTTGTGACACCATGGACTGTAGCTTGCAGAGCCTGGCAGAGTCCTCTGTTCATGGGGATTTCCCAGGCAAGAATACTGGAGTGGGTTACTATTTCCTTCTCTAGGGGATCTTCCCAACCCAGGGATCAAACTTGCGTTGCCTGCATTTGCAGGCAGATTTTTTACCACTAAGCCACAAACCTAGATTGTGAACATATTAGAAAGCAGATATATCACTTTGCCAACAAAGATTCAAATAGCCAAAGCTGTGGTTTTTCTCCAGTAGTCATGTATGGATGTGAAAGTTGATCCATAAAGAAGGCTGAGTGCTGAAGAACTGAGCTGTCTAATTGTAGTGCTGGAGAAGACTCTTGAGAATTCTTTGGACTGCAAGGAGATCGAACAAGTCAATCCTAAAGGAAATCAACCCTGACTATTCATTGGATGGACTGTTGCTGAAGCTGACGCTCCAATACTTTGGCCACCTGATGTGAAGAACTCATTGGAAAAGACCCTGATGTTGAGAAAGATTGAAGGCAAAAAGAGAAAGAGGGCGACAGAGGATGAGATGGTTAGATAGCATCACCGACTCAATGGACATGAATCTGAGCAAACTCTGGGAAATAGTGAAGGACAGGGAAGTCTGGTGCACTGCAGTCCATGGGGTCACAAAGAGTCGGACGTGACTTACTAACTGAACAAATAGTCTCAAAGTTCATTCATGTTGTTGCAAATGGCAAAATGTCATTCTTTTTTGGCTGTGTATTATGCCATTGTGTATATGTATACATATCTTACACCTTCTTTATCCATTCATTTGTTGATGGACACTTAGCTTGCTTTCATATCTCTATGATTGTAAATAATGCTGCTATGAACATAGGGATGCATGTATCTTTTTAAATTTTCTTCAGACACATATGCAGGAGTGAAATTGCTGGATCATAATGTAGTTCTGAGTTTCCTGGTGATGCAGTGGTAAGGAATCCACCTGTCAATGTAGGAAACCCAAGAGATGCAGCCTCAATCCCTGGGTTAGGAAGATCCCTGGAATAGGAAATGGCAACCCACTCTGGTATTCTTACCTGGGAAATCCCATGAACAGAGGAGCCTGGCAGGCTACAGTTCATGGTGTCACAAAGAGTCAGACACACAGCAACTTGGTAGTCCTAATTTACCAATTTACCACCAACAGTGTAGGAAGGTTCTCTTTTCTCCATATCCTCACCAACATTTGTTATTTGTGGTCTTTTTTGATGATAACTCTTCCAGCAGGTGGAGGTGATATCTCACGGTGGTTTTGATTTGCATTTCTCTGATGATTAATGATGCTGATCATCTTTTCATGTGCCTGTTGCCCATCTGTACATCTTTGGAAAAAAGTTTGTTCAAGCGTTTGACTCATTTTTTAACCAGGTTATTTGTTTTTTGATGTTGAGTTGTATAAGCTATTCCTATATTTTGGACATTAACCCCTTACTGAGCATAGCATAGCAAGTGTTTCCTCACATTCAGTAGACAGTCTTTTCAATTTGTTGATGGCATAAGTCCTTGCTCTCAGGAAAGATCCAGTCTCACCTGAGGGCCCTGTTACTTCACAACGAGATACTTCTGACTGGGAGGAGATTACCGAGTCCCCAGTTCTCAGACTCCTGCATCAGGTCCTGACTCATTTCAAGCAGCCAGTAGTAATAAATGTCAACAGTGACTGCCATAGTGAAACAGAGAAATCTAGTGAAAGACTTACAGTAATTCTTACTAAAGTATGAGCTTTAGTTCTAACTTTAGCAATAATGTTTATATATATACTTTTCATTTTTAAAATTTACAACAAAAGTTCACCCAAAATGTCCTTTTAAATTTGCAGTTCTCAAAAGGTCGCATAAGATTCAAAATTAGAAATGAGTGATTTTATTTTCTTCTAAAATTCATAATCCTCAAAGATTCTGATTCACTGTATCTGCAACAGGGCACCTGAATCTATATTTTTCATATCCCCCCTTCCTTTGCCCCATGAAACTGTGTGGGTGTTTAGTGGCTCAGTAATGTCTGACTCTTTGTGACCCCATGGACTGTAGCCCACCAGGCTTCTCTGTCCATGAGATTTCCTTAGCAAGAATACTGGAGTAGGTGGCCATTTCCTTCTCCAGGGGATCTCTCTGATCCAGGGATTGAACCCACATCTTCTACTTGGCAGGTGGATTCTTTACCACTGAGCCACCAGGGAAGCCCAATTTAGGATGCTGTGAATCTACAAGCCACTATTTGAAAAACCCTGCTCAAACTGCAAGCTTCTTAGAGACATTGAAAGGGTAATTTGAGGTTGTGTTGGACTAACGTATCGACCCTGAGATTCTGCCCTATACCACTGTGAATATATTTTCACATCCCAAACCAATCTTCTTCCTCAAGTGGAGGACCGGCCAGAGGTGATTAGGTTTGAGGGAAACAGTGGAGTGGGATAGAGCCTTGGGTAGGAGAGGGAGGTAAGACCATAAATCACGGTCACATCCTAAGGCACAAACACTTTGAAGCCTGTGGGCCTTAAATTAGTTGTAATCCCCCTAGAGTTCCCCATTTACCTCATGCTCTCCTCCTTGGAAGAAACTAAGACAGCCAGTTAACTTTTATTGATTTTATTCAGTAAATACACAGAATTTTTATATATATAGTGGAGATTGAGGAAACCACAGAGAGACATGTTTCTCTTCTTGCCTTCGCTGCCCTTGAATCAGGGCATCTGAGGGGAAGCAGGACATAGGTGTGGGATGTGGCTCACCATGTGTGCATCCCAGGACCCACGCTGCCAGCCAACGAGCCCACCCTGCTCTCATGTAGGTAGGGAACTCCAGCACAATGTCGCCATGACAGCCCAATATGGACGTGAAGGCCCTGGAAGCCAGCTTGTAGCAGGTCTTCCTGAAGTAGACGTTCACATCTTGGTGGTCTGGAAGCCCAGTGCTGTAGGCAGGCTCAGTCCTGTCCATTTTGCTGATGGCCACGATCAGCTGCTTCATGCCCAGGACAGAGGCCAGCAGGGCCACTCACGGGTCTGCCGGTTCTTGGAGATGCCCACCTCGAACTTGCCCACACCAGTGGCCACGATGAGCACTGTGTAGTCAGCCTGCCCTGCAGGGCCGGGACATCAAGGACACAGGAGCTAGTTAGGGGAGGGGACGCCAGATGGGCTGGGAAGCCACCTAGAGCTCTGGGAAGTCCCAGACCCCTTTATAAAGCTCCAGGATGCACCCCAGAAGTTTACAAATTCTTGAACTCCCTGGCTGCTGTGCACAGAGGTCTTATCTCCCAGTTAAACTTTCACTTAGTCCCATAAATGAGTTTTTAGTTCCTTCCTTGCAGACCCAAGCGAACTACTTGTCTGGGTGCCAGAAATCTAGGTTGCTGTGCCAGTCTGAAAGGGTGACAGCATCCGAGCCTCATTAGAATTTGTCCTCCAATTCTTTCAGAATTGATGATTGGTCTTGGTCTGGGCTTGCCCTGTGGTTCAGTGGGCAGAGAATCCGGCTGCAATGCAGGAGACACAGGAGACTCAGGTTTGATCCCTGGGTGGGGAAGATCTCCTGGAGAAGGAATTGACTACCCACCCCAGTATTCTTCCCTGGAGAATCCCATGGACAGAGGAGCTTGGTGGGCTACAGCCCAAAGGGTCACAAAGAGTCGGACACCACTGAGAGATTAAACAAACAAGCTGGGTAAGGAAAACCTTCTAAGGCTGATAATACCATCCTTCACCAAGTCCCAGAAATAAAGCCTGTTTTTCCTTCCTTCCCCACCTCCCGCAGTAGGTCAGCCACTAGGTACATGGGCTGCTTTACCTGGGAGGTGCCCATAATCATGTTTTAAAAAAATGAATAAGGGGTAATTGGACATGAATCTACATGGACCTCATCTTAGGTGTCTTACTGGCAGATCTCCGGCCAGTTCCTAAACTTCTAGGAGCTAACTTGCTCCATGTTTTCCGTCATCCCATTGTGTTTCCTGATCCCTGCCTCATGATCTGAGCAACCTGGACTCTAGACACTGTTTTGCACTTAGTAGATCCTCCAGCAATATTTTTTTAATGAACCATGTGCTTGCCATCTGCCTGGATCCAGACCCCTGACTGCAGCTCCTTGCTCAGCTGACTCGTGTGGATGGATCTGAGCTCTGGCCTGATGATGTGAGCAACCTACCCTTATCTATCTGTATCTAAGCTCTGAATCCTCTTTACTCCCTCATGCTCCTCCTCTCCCACCATGGGCTCTTCTGTGGTCCATGAACACTCAGGGATGGCGCTCTGAACTTTTTGTTAAATAGGATCTAAAGCCAGAGAATGATCAGACCCCAGACCAGACCCTTTCTGTTATGAGACTAGTCTGAACTCTCACAGATTCAACACATCTTCAGTAGGAAGAGGGGTGAAGGAAGCTGAAAACTGATTTGCGTCTGTAAATAAGGACTGGCCACTTGTGAATAGGCCAAGGCAAAGCAGAATCAAATGTCATTTCAGAAATGTCACCAGTTTCAGTGCTGCAGATATGTTTACAATGCAGATCTAAGTCATTTAGAATTATTGAAGAGCAATCCAGAATATGGAGCTGCTGGCTGTTTAATAGAGATCAATAAATAATTCCAGCATCTAGCAAAATTAAAACTGCATTGCCATCTGGAACTTGGTATTCACAGGCTGATTAGAAACCAGCTACCTGATGTAATTATATTGCTCCCTTGCCTGTTTTAAAATCATTTCACAATATCCCAGAGCATGAAAAAATTAAAAAAAAATACTTAAGGGAGAAAGAGTTTCAAGTTCGGCTTGCCTATTTCTCTCAGACTTAGGAGAGGAATTTGTTTTGTTTGTTTTGTTTTTGTAACTGGAATTCTTTAGTGACCCTTCAGCCCTGGGTTTCTGACTTTTTAATGCTACTTAACATTAATTATTAAACTCAGTGCAATTTGAGGACAAATAAAAAAAGTTATAAGGTGATATATTTTACCCAATAAATACATGGCCAAAGAGTTGCTTGTAAATTCAGTTGTAGGAAATCAAATGAAAGTTTTAATTCAACGAAGCACACTACCATGCAGAGGAATCCTATGGCAAATTCTTTTGTAAAATCAAAAATCCTTTAATAATATATAAACGATAGTTATTCTTTATATTTTCTGGTGGAATTTCATATGAATGCCCAGAATAGTTTTCTATACCTTTCTACAGTTTTCTTTTTTTTAATTTTTTTAATTGAAGGATAATTGCTTTGCAGAATTTTGTTGTTTTCTGTCAAACCTCAGCATGAATCAGCCATAGGTATACACATATCCCCTCCCTTTAGAACCTCCCTCCCATTTCCCTCCCCATCCCACCCCTCTAGGTTGATACAGAGATCTTGTTTGAGTTTCCTGAGCCATACAGCAAATTCCCGTTGGCTATCTATTTTACATATGATAATATAAGTTTCCATGTTCCTCCTTCCATACATCTCACCCTCTCCTTCCCTCTTCCCATGTCCATAAGTCTATTTTCTGTCTTTTTCATCATTGTTGCCCTGTAAATAAATTCTTCAGTACCGTTTTTCTAGATTCCATATATGTGCATTAGAATATGATATTTATCTTTCTCTGATTCACTTCACTCTGTATAATAGGTTCTAGATTCATCCACCTCATCAGAACTGACTCAAATGTGCTCCTTTTTATTACTGAATAATATTCCATTGTGTATATGCACCGCAACTTCTTTATCCATTCATCTGTCAATGGACATCTAGGTTGCTTCCATGTTCTAGCTATTGTAAATAGTGCTGCAATGAACAATGGGATACATGTGTCTTTTTCAATTTTGTTTTTTTCAGGGTATGTGCCTAGGAGTGGGATTGCTGGGTCATATGGTGGTTTTATTCCTAGTTTTTTTAAGAAATCTCCATACTGTCTTCCAAGGTGGCTGTATCAATTTACATTCCCACCAACAGTGCAAGGGCATTCCCTTTTCTCCACACCCTCTCCAGCATTTATTGTTTGTAGACTTTTTGATGATTACCATTCTGACCGGCATGAGGTGATATCTCATTGCAGTTCTAATTTGCATTTCTCCAATAATGAGCGATGTTGAGCATCTTTTCATGTGTTCGTTAGCCATTTGTATGTCTTCTTTGGAGAAATGTCTGTTTACATCTTTTTCCCACTTTTTGATTGGGTTGCTTGTTTTTCTGGCATTGAATTGTATGAGCTGCTTGTATATTTTGGAAACTAATCCTTTGTCAGTTGTTTCATTTGCTACTATTTTCTCCCATTCTGAGGGTTGTCTTTTCACCTTGCTTATAGTTTCCTTTGCTGTGCAAATCTTTTAAGTTTAATCAGGTCCCACTTGTTTACTTTGGTTTTTATTTTCTTTATTCTAGGAAGTGGGTCATAGAGGATCTTGCTTTGACCTATGTCATCGAGTGTTCTGCCTATGTTTTCTTCTAAGAATTTTATAGTTTCTGGTCTTATATTTAGGTCTTTAATCCATTTTGAGTTTATCTTTGTGTATGGTGTTAGGAAAGTGTTCTAATTTCATTCTTTTACATGTATCTGTCCAGTTTTTCCAGCACTATTTATTGAAGAGACTGTCTTTGCCCCCATTATATATTCTTGCCTCCTTTGTCAAAAATAAAGTACCCATAGGTGCATGGGTTTATTTTTCGGCTTTCTATCTTGTTCCATTCATCTATATTTCTGTTTTTTGTGCCAGCAGCATACTGTCTTGATAACTCTGGCTTTGTAGTATAATCTGACATCAGGAAGGTTGATTCCTCCAGCTCCATTCTTCTTTCTCAGGATTGCTTTGGCTATTTGGGGTCTTTTGTATTTCCATTTGAATTGTGAAATCTTTTGTTCTAGTTCTGTGAAAAATGTCATTGGTAATTTGATAGGGATTGCATTGAATCTGTAGACTGCATTTGGTAGAATAGTCATTTTCACAATGTTGATTCTTCTTACCCAGGAACTTGAAATATCTCTCCATCTGTTTATGTCATCTTTGATTTCTTTTATTAGAGTCTTATAATTTTCAGTGTACAGTTCTTTTGTCTCCTTAGTTAAGTTTATTCCTAGATATTTAATTCTTGTTGTTGCAGTGGTGAATGGGATTGATTCCTTAATTTCTCTGATTTTTCACTGTTGTATATAGAAATGCAAGTGATTTCTGTGCATTGATTTTGTATTCTGTAACTTTGCTAAATTCACTGATTAGCTCTAGTAATTTTCTGATACTATCTTAAGGATTTTCTATGGACAATATCATGTCATCTGCAAACAGTGAGAGCTTTACTTCTTCTTTTCCGATCTGGATTCCTTTTATTTCTTTTTCTTTTCTGATTGCTGTAACTAGGACTTCCAGAACTATGTTGAATAATAGTGGTGATAGTGGACACCCTTGTCTTGTTCTTGATCTTAGGGGGAATGTTTTCAATTTTTCACCATTGAGAATAATCTTTGCTGTAGGCTTATCATATATGGCCTTTACTATGTTGAGGTAGGTTCTTTCTATTCCCATTTTGTGAAGAGTTTCAATCATAAATGAGTGCTGAATTTTGTCAAAGGCTTTTTCTGCATCTATTGAGATGATCATATAGTTTTTATCTTTCAATCTGCTAATATGGTATATCACATTGATTGATTTATGTATATTGAAGAATCCTTCACATTCCTGGAATAAACCCAACTTGATCATGGTGTATGAGCTTTTTGATGTTTTGCTGAGTTCTGTTTGCTAAAATTTTGTTGAGGATTTTTGCATCTATGTTCATCAGTGATATTGCCCAATAGTTTTCTTTTTTTGTGTTGTCTTTGTCTGGGGTTGGTATCAGGGTGACATTGGCCTCGTAGAATGAGTTTGGAAGTGTTCCTTCTCTGCAATTTTTTTGAAAGAGTTTTAGAAGGATAGGCATTAGCTCTTCTCTAAATGTTTGATAGAATTCTCCTGTGAAGCCATCTGGTCCTGGGCTTTTGTTTTTTGGGAGATTTTTGATCACAGCTTCCATTTCAGTGTTTGTAATCAGGTTGTTCATACTTTCCATTTCTTCCTGGTTCAGTCTTGGAAGATTGAACTTTTCTAAGAATCTGTCCATTTCTTCTAGGTTATCCATTTTATTGCCATATAGTTGTTCATAATAGTCTCTTATAATCCTTTGTATTTCTGCATTGTCTGTTGTAACCTCTCCTCTTTAATTTCTAATTTTGTTGATTTGATTCTTCTCTCTTTTTTCCTTGATGAGTTTGGCTAAAGGTTTGTCAACTTTGTTTATCTTCTCAAAGAACCAGCTTTCAGTTTTATTAATCTTTACTATTGTTTCTTTCATTTCTTTTTCATTTATTTCTGCTTGGATCTTTATGATTTCTTTCCTTCTACTAATTTTGGGATTTTTTTGTTCTTCTTTTTCCAGTTGCTTTAGGTGTAAAGTTAGGTTGTCTATTTGATGTTTTTCTTGTTTCTTGAGGTAGGATTGTATTGCTATATACTTCCCGCTTAGAACTGCTTTTGCTGCTTCCCATAGGTTTTGAGTTGTCGTGTTTTCATTGTCATATGTTTCTAGAAATTTTTTGATTTCCCTTTTGATTGCTTCAGTAACCTGTTGGTTATTTAGACGAGATCGGTCGCGTTCAGGGTGGTATGGCCGTAGACTGTTGGTTATTTAGAAATGTGTTGTTTGGTCTCCATGTGTTTATGTTTTTTACAGTCTTTTTCTTATAATTGATATCTCATCTCATAGTGTTGTGGTCAGAGAAGATGCTTGATATGATTTCAATTTTCTTAAATTTAATGAGTTTTGATTTGTGACCCAAGATGTGGACCATCCTGGAGAATGTTCCATGTGCACTTGAGAAGAAACTGTATTCTTCTGCATTTGGATGGAATGTCCTGAAGATATCAATGAGATCCATCTCACCTAATGCATCATTTAAGACTTGTGCTTTGTTATTAATTTTCTGTTTTGATGATATGTCCATTGGTGTGAGTGGGGTGTTAATGTCTCCCACTTTTATTGTGTTACTATCAATTTCTCCTTTTATGTCTGTCAGTGTTTGTCTTATGTATTGAGGTGCTCCTATGTTGGGTGCATAGATATTTACAATTGTTATGTCTTCCTCTTAGATTGATCCCTTGATCATTATGTAGTGTCCTTCCTTATCTCTTATAATCTTCTTTAAGGTCTATTTTGGTTTAAAGTTTGTGTTCAAATCATGGCTCTGTCATTTCAAATTGAGTGACATTGGTGAAGTCAGCTCCTGTCTCTGAGTCTCATTTTCTCGTTTATAACCAGGGTTAGCAATCACCATAGCTATCCTGCATGGGAGTTGTTCAATAAGCAGTAACAATTTTTACCTTTCTATGCTAGCCTAGAAGTGCAAATATAATGCAATTTTTAGGACAATAAAATATTTATATTATTTGGCATTTTCACAAACATTAAAAACCATGACAGAGGACCCCAGGGATCCATCAGGCATATTCATGGGGGTCTCAAGTGTGCCTTCTGTGGTTTTTACTTTTTCATAGTAGGAAATGCAGAAGAGGAGGAGAGGCAGTGGTCTGACACAGCTAATGGCCTGATCAGGCGGGAGTTGATCATCAGTTTAATAACCATCCCTGAAGCCAGACTGGAAGTCTCATGGCACCTGATGTTGTTAAACTCCTGGGACCAGGGTGAGAATTAACAAACATAAGTAAAAGTGATTCTGATTGGAGCTGTGTTTCCTATGTGAACTTATTACTTCTTTGAAAATAAAAACATTTCAAACCTTTTCAAGAATACAAAAACAAAAAGGATGGATGTGTCTTGAATTTTGTAATTTAAATAAATTCATTAACTTATAAGGGCTTTCCCATGTATTTGAGCACCAACGATGGGCCAGCCCTTACAAGTTAAGCTGGTGTATAAATGTAAATCATTCACAGTCTCTGCCCTTGCAAAACTCACATCCCAGTCAGGAAGAGAATCAAATAAACATCTAAGTACAATACAGGGAATAAATCTGTAACATACACATGACAGTGCAAGAGTCTGTTGGGAAAATTAAGTACACTTATTAGAAAAAAAATCACAGATTTCCTCCTTCTGTTCTGAGCTTTGTAGCAGTGAACCCACACTGATGTAAATAACCTGTGGGTCAAAGTTGTCATTATCCTATGTTGCGGTTTTAGGATATTTAACATACTTACTACATTCATACATGTCACTAAAAACACACTTATTTTTTTTGGCCTGTCTGGTAAAATTTTACAAAAAGTCAAATTTTTTTCCACAGGTTAGAGAAAAACTACCTGAATTTTAAACCTCATGCTATTCCTTGAGAAATGTATCCCCTTACAGGAAAAGTGAGAAGCATTGACTAAACAGGACTTAAAAGGAAGAAGGCTATGAGTAGACTTTCTCATAAATATCAAGCAAAACATTCTCATTAATACAGAAAGAATCCACTATTATATAAATATGTATTTTCTTTGCTTACATATTATTGTTAAATTTTCACGTGTTCTTTATAGAATGCTCACCAATATGTGAAATAAGGCTGCACAAAACAGATGAAAATAGGCCATCCATGGAAGGAGCCCAAACTTTCCCTAAAACCAAGAGAGGCAAGAGAGGGATAGCTTGATGGAGAGTAGAAGTTCTGTCAACACTTTCAAAAATGGATCAGCACAGAAACTGTCAAGGTCATGAAAAAGAAGCAAAGACCAAGGCGCTGCTGAAGACCTGAGCCAGCTAAGAGGCTGTGACTAAATGCAATGTCAGTCAGGATTGCTTCCTGGAACAGAAAGAAGTCATGAACGGGAAAGCTGGTGAAATCCAAGTAAAGTCTGAATCTTCGTTATGTTAACAACGGAGAAAACTAAGTGAGGAAGGTAAGAATTCTCTGCACCTTTTAAAATAATCCTAAAACTCTTCCAAAATAATACAAAGTTTGCTTTTGTTAATGGATCAGTAATAATCATAAGTGGAAAATAACACTTTCTTCTTCAGCTACTCAGAAAGACAAAAACTCAGTCCATTCATTCATCTCTCTGTGTGCTCACTTATTAACTGCCAATGCACTAATTACTCTTACAGGCACTAGACACACAGCAGTGAATTAAACAAAACTTGTGTTCTCTTGGAGTGTGCATTTTAGTTGAGGGAGAGATTATAGACAATATATTGTGCTATGCTTAGTCTCTCAGTTGTATCTGACTCTTTGTGACCCCATGGACTGTATAGCCCACCAGGCTCCTCTCTCCGTGGGATTCTCCAGGCAAGAACACTGAAGTGGGTTGCCTTGTCCTCCCCCAGGGCATTTTCCCAACCCAGGGATCAAATCCTGGTCTCCTACATTGCAGGTGGATTATTTACCAACTGAGACACCAGAGAAGCCCAGACAACATATTAGTAAGTAAATAAATAAGTGCATGTCAGGGGATGATAAATGCTATGAAGAATGTTAATGTCAATCCTTGAAAAGTAATAGGGCACGAGTGGCTATCTCAGAGGGTGTTCAGAGAAGGTCTGAGGAACTGAAATCTGAGCTGAATGAAATGAAGGAATGCACCAGCATGATAATTGGGGAAGAATGGCCTCAGATGAAGAAACAGTGATGCAAAGGCCTGGTACCCAGAGTGTGTCTGGAGTCTTAAAAATTTGTTTAAAAAAATCTGTTGTAATCCACATGATCGTAACATGTATTTTTGTTTTAGTTAAGACAAACATTATTTGAGCCTTTGAGATATTCTCACTATTGTGTTAGTTGTTTAGAGTTAAAAAAAGTGAAGAGCCATATTTCCTCTCCAAGTAAAATATTCCAATTCTTTCCATTCTTTTAACTTTCTGCCTCCATTTCTTCACCACCACCCAAATAAAGTTGAACCTGAAGCAATGTGGCCTGACTTAGATAATGTATCTGAAATAGTTCCAGTTTAAAAAAGGAACTATTGTAACTTTACTATTTTCACTTTAGTGTTCTATCAAAGATTACTAATGATCACCTAGGCACTGTTGACTGTTAGTTCTGTCTTAAAATTCTTAGTTCTACTCACTACTCAGTCCTTCTCTTGCTTCTATCTGCTTTGGAGGTTTCTACCTGCATATTACAGACAGCATAACATGTACTAGTAAGTGTGTTAAGGTTTTATGTACATTATATTTTATTTTATTCATTAGCCCTCTGAACTGGGTGTTACTAGCTGCAACTTACAGGAATGAAAAACGGAATCTCAGAAAGACTACCCATCTTGCTTACGATTTCATATGTAGTAACTAGGTTTTTTTTGGCTTCTCTGAATCTTAGTTGTGGCATGCGGGATCTTTAGTTATGGCATACAAACTCCTAGTTGCAGCATGTGGGATCTAGTTCCCTAATCAGGGGTCAAACTTGAGCCTCCTGCATTGGGGGCGTGGAGTCTTCGACACTGAAATACCAGGGAAGTCCCGAGAACAGAAATTGAAACACATGCCCACCGAGTTCTAAAAACCCATTCTCCTTACCATTTCTTCCTACTAGCTCTGATCTGTCCTCACACCTTCTTCCCAGAAATCTTTGTGAAAAGACTCCTACCTAGGCCTGAACGTTTTCAAGAATTTCCATCTTTTTAGCCAGCACTCACTCACTGTTGAACATTCAAAACTCTAAAAAATATTCTGTCATCTTCCCACGTTTACATCTCAACTAGTCTTAATTCTGTCAACTTTGTTATTGGGTTGGCCAAAAAGTCCCTTCAGTTTTTTAAAGTAAAAATAAGAGACAACTTTTCATTTTCACTGAGAACTTTATTGAACAATGTAATCACTGTTTTGTCCCGCTGTCTTCTGACATTTCCCAGGCAACTTCGTAATTCCATCTTCCCAAAACTTTATCTTTTTGAGCAAAGAACTGTTCCAGGTGCCTTTTACAGTCTTCCAGGGAATTGAAATTTTTTCCATTAAGAATTTTTGAAGATCGAAATAAATGGATAACCAAAGGTGCAATGTCTGGTGAACACTACACACACACACACACACACAGATATGTATAGATAATATATAAGATCTAAAATTTTTATATATGCATTATGTATATGTATACATATATGTATTATATATGTGTATATATATTTGTGCCTATATATAAAACTTAAAACATTTTCACATTTCGTTTCAAATTTGGCAGAAATTCTTTTCTTATTCAGAGAAAATCCAACAACCCCTACCCTCATAGTTGGCATAGGAGGCCCTCTTATAATTGATTATAAGGTTAAGACTGCATTTTCTGGGAGGAAAGAGCAGCTCTTGCTCCACTCCATCCATGTTTTGTCTCTAATAAAGCTCCAGGGTCATTCTGTTGGTTCAAAGTTTATTTCCTTCTCTCCAGTTTGCCTTGCTTAGAAGTATTGTAATGAATAGTTTGAGGCAGCTCTCTAGTCACAGGTCTGATATGGACTCACTAGAGACAGCAATTCCTTATTTGCAGCCCTGGGTTTTGTATCTTTAAAACCAAGAGTAGAGCAAGAGTCATCTTGTGACTTGACATGGTCCTTGATAGCATTCTCCCTGAAGAACTCAATATCCAGATTTCTAGGAGACAGTTCATAATCTCTTTGAAGGGACTTGTGTTCCAGGTAAGGAAGACATTCATAACATTTGGTCATTGCTGTTACCATTGGAGAAGTTTATTAGGATTCCCAGCTCAATGAATTCTACCCCAAAGTAAAGGAAGGACCCAATGACCTCCTCAAACTTGTGATCACTGTCCTGAGACAAAGCACTGAAGAAAAGGAACAGGGCACTGGCTTATCCAGGCTGCACAAGTTGTCTGCTGGGTAAAGAGCCAGCGGAGGGTGGTCACAAAGAATTTGGATTTTCAAGTTAAAGTTGTTGCTGTTGTTCGGTCACTTAGTTGTGTCTGACTCTTTGTGACCACATGGACTGCAACACGCCAGGCTTCCCTGTCCATCACCATCTCCCGGAGCTTGCTCAGACTCGTGTTCATTGAGTTGGTGATGCCATCCAACCATCTCATCCTCTGTTGTCAAGTTAAAGAGATCTTGATTAAATTCCAAAAGGGCTGCTGAATACACTTCTTAACCTCAGGAAGAGTCAGTTCCTTTAACATATGAATAATAAGTTTGCTTATTATAGTTTTTTTTTTGAGGATTAAAAGAGATAATGCATGTAAGTATTTAATATACTGGCTGGAAAAATAATAATCCCTCACTCAGCACGAGTTATTTGTTTCAGCCTCAAACTTCAAATATGGATGAGACAGTTGAGCTACATAATGTCTTAACATTTTGAGATCTAATTACACCATGCCTCAAAATTCAAAGAATTTTCATACTTCAGTTTAAGGTTAGACCTCATAGTAGTAGTAAAAGGAATAAAGTTGTAGTAATAACTCTAAAAAGACCATAATCAATTAACAAATGCTTGTTGAACATTTGAGTGTGTATATGGATACCAAAAAAAGAATGCCAAATGTTCAACAAAAATCAGTTCCAGCTAGTGAAATGTGCTAGACAGATTGAGTGGGGTCAGCATGGAGCTTTTCCTTATGGTGAAAATGCAAGAAAAGGGAGGTATGAAGCCAACACACCACACTTGGAAGAAGGGAGGGAGTAGGGAACAAAAAGGCCAGAAAGATGTTAACCAAGTCTGAATTGAGGGCAAGTTCCGATATTCCTTCACTGGACTTCCAATGTTCTGGTCATTCCAACATCCAAATAAAGCAAACGTGGATTTCTCTAAATTGAGGAAGTGCCTTGCAATAATTTCTTCAAGAACTTGCATGCAACTTCAGCTAGAATTCATCAGCCTAATGGGGTCCTTCTGGGATCCAGAAGCAGCAAAAGCATAGCACTGAAGAAGTGCCTCACACCTATCTAAACATTCAGTGTTAAATTGTGTGATATAATGAAAGCGAATTTCATGTAAATCAAGACATTCTGGGCCTTCTGGGAGCGGGCATTTTTAGGATTTTCCATGATGATGCCACCAGAAAACTACTAGAGCTCATCAGTGAATCTGGTAAAGCTGCAGAATACAAAATTAATGGACAGAAATCTCCTGCATTCCTATATACCAACAATGAAAGGTCAGAAAGAGAAATTATGGAAACAACTTCATTTACCATTGCAACAAACAGAATGAAATACTAAGGAATAAACCTACCTAAGGAGATAAAAGACCTGTACTCAGAAAACTGTAAGATACTGGTGAAAGAAACAACAGATGACACAAACAGATGGAGAAATATACCATGTTATTGGACTGGAAGAACATTGTGAAAATGACTAAACTACCCAAACTAATCTACAGTTTCAATGCAAACCCTATCAAATTACCAGTGGCATTTTTCATAGAATTAGAACAAAATTTTACAATTTTATGGAAACACAAAAGACCATGAATAGCCCAAGCAATCTTCAGAAATAAAAAAAGAGCTGGGGGAAATAAGCTCTCTGACTTAGACTATACTACAGAGCTACAGTCATAAAACAGTATGATACTGGCACAAAATCAGAAATATAGATCAGTGGAACTGTATAGAAAGCCCAGAGATAAACCCATTCACCTATGGTCAATTAATCTGTGACAAAGGAGGTATAACTATAAAATGGAGAAAAGATAGTCTCTTCTATGAAAAACTGGACAGCTACAATGTAAAAGAATGAAATTAGAACACTCCTCAACACCACAAGGAACAATAAACTCAAAATGGACTAAAGACCTAAATGTAAGATCAGATACATTTTCATAGATCCTCTATAAAACTCTCAGAGGAAAACATGGGTAGAACACTCTAACATAAACTACAGCAAGATCTGTTCTTTTGATCCACTTCCTAGAATAAAAATAAAAAACAAAATAAGCAAATGGGGTCCAATTAAACATAAAAGATTTTGCACAGCAAAGGAAACCATAACAGAAAAACAACCCTTAAAATGGGAGAAAGCATTTGCAAATGAAGCAACTGACAAAGGATTAATCTCCAAAATATACAAACAGCTCATGCAGCTCAATATAAACAAAAAACAACCCAATCAAACAATGGGTGGAACATCTAGATAGATATTTCTCCAAAGAAGACATACTGATGCCCAAAAATCACATGAAAAGATACTCTACATTACTAATTATTAGAAAATTATAAATCAAATGAGCTATCACCTCACATTGGTCAGAATGCCATTATCAAAAAGTATCCAAACATT
This sequence comes from Okapia johnstoni, assembly GCA_024291935.2. Classification (NCBI taxonomy): domain Eukaryota; kingdom Metazoa; phylum Chordata; class Mammalia; order Artiodactyla; family Giraffidae; genus Okapia; species Okapia johnstoni. The sequence goes on from CM044322.1 coordinate 43,724,440, forward strand.
TCACGGCTGTTCCTCTCACTGCATGGACTCTTAGGTGGTGGGATTATAGTCTATCGTAAATCTAAGCTGACATGTCTTCCCTCAGGGCACCATGAGGACGGCTTGGCAGTTTTCTAGTGCCTTCTGATTTTTGTGGAGTCACACAGTTCAAGAAAAAAATCTACAAACAATAAACGCTGGAGGGGATATGGAGAAAAGAGAACCCCCCTACACTGCTGGTAAATTGGTACCACCTCTATGCAGAACAGTACAGAGGTTCCTTAAAAAACTAAAAACAGAACTACCATATGACTCAGCAATCCCATTAGTAGGCATATGCCTGGAAAAAACCAAAATTCAAAAAGATACATGCATCTCAATGTTCACTGCCGCACTATGTACAACAGTCAGAACATGGAAGCAAACTAAATGTCCATTGACAGAGGAATGGATAAAGATGTGGTATATACAGACAATGAAATATTACTCAACCATAAAAAAGAACACAATAATGCCATTTGCAGCAACACTGATGGACTCAGAGATGGTCATATTGAGTGAAATCAGACACAGAAAGAAAATATCATATGATATCACTTGTATGTAGAATTCCAAAAAAGGGTACAAAAGAACTTAATTCACAAAACAGAAGCAGAGTGACAGATGTAGAGAACAAACTTACGCTAACTAGGGGATAAGGAGGGGGACAGATAAATTGGGAGGTTGGGGATGACATAAGACATATTTCTGTATATAAAATAGTTACCTGATAAGAACCTACTATAGCATAGGGAACTCTACTCCATACTCTGTAATGGCCTATATGGGAAAAGAATCTTAAAAAAAAAAGAGTAGGCATATGTATGTGTATAACTGATTCACTTTGCTGTACACCTGAAAGTAACACAACATTGTAAATCAAATATATTTCAGTAAGAGAGAGAGAGAGAGAGACTATGGGTCTTACTACAGCAAAGAGGGGAACTGAGGAAAAACGTGGAGGTTGCAAGTCAGATCACAAAATGTTCCCAAAAACCCAAATAAAAAGTATTTAACTGAATCATTTGCTGAGCAATATGTACTTTTAAGAAACTAGGGAGACAGCAATATAAATAACCCACTGGGAGGGTAAAGGAGAATGTGATTACTCTATCTGATATCATCGACTTAACTAATTTTTAGTTTCTATTATGTTTCCCTACTCTAGAATAAAAGGTCTGTGAAGGCAATCATTTATTTCTGTTTACCTACAGTAACTTCAGTGCCTAGGCTCTTAGTACATAGTTGTTGAATAAATATGATCTGGGGTATTTTTCTGAAGAAAAACAGGATAGAGGACTATTTTGAAATCAAAGACCACTTGGATTGGAAGAGATTTCTTGGATATTAAGATGCTTTCCTCCTGCAGATCAGAAGACAGAGAAACACATTTTTAGCTAGTGAGGAAAGGGTCTGGATCCCAAGCTTCAATTTCCTTTCAGAAGTTAGGATCCTGCCAGGCAGAGACATAGATGACAAGCAAAATCAAAGAAGACAAAGGAAGCAAAACACACAGACATTTTAAAGTACAGTTTATCCAGGAAATAAAGATTATTAATTTAGAAGGAAGAAAATTGTGTATATAGTGGGGGAAGGGAAGGGGAAAATGTAAGTACGACACAACCCTTTACTATGGCTCAATCAAGTGAGGGAAGCTTTATGAAGAGTTCAGTGGAACTCTGAAGAATGGAAGGAATATGCGTAAGCAGGAAGGGGAGGAAGCAGCAAGGACACAGAGTGATGAAGAAGCTCCAGATTGTCTCAGGGTGGAGAGTCTGTATCAGCTGTACACAGACACATAAGGAAAGAGCCAGATTATGGAAAGCCTAAAAAAGCTGAGAAACAGAGTAACAGTAACAGGGAGATATTTAAGACTCTTGGGTACAAATGAGTCCAAATGGATAGTTCTTAAATTTAAGATGCATTTTAAATTTCTTCTTTGTTCCCCAAATATATCAGTTATAAAGCTTCCTGATGATTCCATGCCAGCAACAAAGAAAGGCTGCACGTGTATAAATATCTATGTGTGCATGTGTGCTAAGCTGCTTCAGTCATGTCTGACTCTTTGTGACCTTATGAACTGTAGCCATCAGACTCCTCTGTCCATGGGATTGTCATGCCCTCCTCCAGGGGATCTTTCTGACTCCGATATCAAACTCATGTCTCATGTCTCCTGTGTTGGCAGACAGGTTCTTTACCACTAGTGTCACCCATGGGGCGCCCCAGGCTACAGTCCATGGGTCGCAAAGAGTCGACCAAGCTTCTCTGTCGATGGAATTCTCCAGGCAAGAATACTGGAGTTGCCATTCCCTTTCCCAGGGGATATTCCTGACCCAGGAATCAAATATATATATAAATATCTATCTATATATACATTAGATTATGAAGCTAAGAGAACTGTATTTACTATAATTTGCTAGGAAAATATTTTCTTCTTTAGCTCAAAAGAGTATGAGTTTTACAGTTATCACATATTAAGTAAACTGGAGAACTTTTTAACCTTGTAAAATGATATCGAGTTATTTGATAAATTGATGGAAGTATTAGCAATTCAGATGACAGAGTAAAATGTACAATCAATTGCATAAAGTTCCAGAAACACTTTATTTAAAAATGGAGTTGTAAATGCATAACAAAATAACATAAGTAATAAAGGTAACAAAAATAAATAAGGAGAATAATGTATTCATACAAAAAAAAAATAACATAGTAAAAGGCCAAATGTTTGTAATTGAACAAAACTGTGTAAACACTTAAATGATAATGTAAGTAGAATAGATGCTAATATTTTCCTAAACAACTCCTTACCTTCTACTTCCATGTTGGTATCATCAGTACCCAAACATTAAACAAAGATGAAACAGTGGTGGTTAATTTTTTCTACCCTTTCTTCAAATGGATCAACCTTGTTTCAACATTTCATTTATTCCTTCAAAGCAACTGTATCTTTCCATTCATGCTCTTTAAAACCATTTTTTCAGTCTTCCTTTATTAGACAAGGGAATTTATCTTTACAAGGAGAACAGTTCATTTGCTTTTTTTTAAATTTAAAGAAAAATAATGAGATCCTTTATACAACAGACTTTTGTTTCTATGTCTCTAAAAATGGGTTTGGTTTTTTTTTTTTTCATCTTTATTAACTGGCCCAACAGTACAGGATTTTTAAAAATCCTGTAAACTTTTGAATTGAACAGAGTTACTTTCTTAAAACAAATGTAGCATGGGATTATTGCTGGGATATTAAAGACTATTTCATGAAAGTTGCAAAAGCTGCAGCTTTAACCTTTATAGACTGATGGGATCAAGGGTTTCAAAAATCCAGGTCTACTAATAATATTTAACTGAATTAAGGATTACCCAAAATTATAGTGTTCTGGAAACATAAAGATAATTACTTTCTTTTTAAACTTATCCAAATGTGAATTTACTGAAAAGAGAAAAAACAAGTTTATAGAAGATACTTTTCATAAGCTTCCTGTTTAGCACAGGCCCAAAGCCTTGGTCGTCATCTTGTAGGGTCCTTATAAATGTATACGACTGAGACAGGATTTACTATTGGGTCCTACAGGGAAACACACAGAAGCAATTCATTGCTTGGGAGTGAAACTATCTACTAATCTTATGACTACTCGTTCTCCAAGTTTCCTAATAACCCAAATTTTAATTTCATGATCATTTCAAGGGAAAAATTTTTTCAACTGTCACATATAAACTTGGTAACACAGGACCTGTATACATGTTCTTAGTTTTAAAAATAGACTCCACCTATAACCTATCTGTCTAGTTTAATCCTTCTACTTATCATTTGCCCTAAAATGAGACAAAATCTTACTTTCACTAAAAAAAAGAGGGAAAAAAGTGCCAAATTGATCTTTTTGAAAGTGGAGTAAAACACTGTGGGGTTAAAACAAATACAATTATCAATTTCCTATATACAAAAAACGATGGTTAGTCCTTATTGATACATAGATATGTCCACCTACCACTCCCAGCAAATCTTAGTGCAAACATAATAGTTCATTTCCATAAACCCTAAGACAATTTACGCAGCAACAAAGTTATATAAATCACATATATGTTGGAAAATTTTAGAACACAAGAAGGACTGTTCTGAAAGGTCAGTTTGACTGTGGAGAGCAATATGTCATTGTATCCAATGGCAATGAATACTAATATAAATCCTATTATTAAGAAGCAAATATAAGTGTTTAACAAATCTGTACAGACGAAGAGCAAGTCCATTTCAGGGAGCAGCTTGGCACAGGAGACATGGGGGTCAGAAAGGTTGGGTATTTAGTTTGCTTGTAGGTCACAGCATGGCTTAAAGAAAAAAAAACAAAGATCTATGAAGGGAAAGGATGCAATATCTAATTCAATTTGAAAATCATAAAACCCACAAAATGTGAAACTTTCACGATCTAATTTTTCCTCTATGTGCATCAAATGGTCATCTCAATGGTTCGAAAGGATTACTATGGCTCCACGTTATAGATAAAAAATAAATAAATAAAATTAAGAAGACAGAGATAACAAGATTGCAGTTGACCAAGCTGTCTTATTTTCTCTTAAAGTCAACACTATGCTGTTTCCAATAATTCTAGTCATTCCACAGGTAATTATTTTAACAAGCAAGAGAAAGTCATTCATGTACTGCAACGTCCTCCTCTTCCCCATCGGGGTTGAACCTATTGAAATGTATACTGAAATCAGCCTCAGACTCGGCATTCTCAAATTCGGCTGAGACTGCACCAGCAGCAGGATGAAGAACCCTAGCTTCTGGTTGGCAAAGTGTCGGTGTCTGACCCGGGCTGCTGTGGTCATTCACAGGACTGGACTTCTGTTTTGGTGGAGATGGCAAGATAGCACTGGGAAATCCCATGTTGTTCAGAGCCTCCAAAGTTCCATCCGGGTCGATCATAGCATTGATAGCTGAAAGAAAGGAAGGGAATAGAGAGAAAAAGATGTAACTATAGATGTAGCTACATTTGGATATGAATATTGCTTATGATTTGGATAATATTTCAATTACTAATGCTTATATGAGCTTTAATTTGGTTAATCCTTCTAGTTCTGTATTTAAAACCCCACTTTCAGTAATTCTGGGGCTCATCTATATCATAGACTATAAAAACCTGAAAGCTTTCTATGGTCCCTAGAGTAGGCTACTTACAGGCATCTGAACCTGCTGGAAGACTAGGATTTGGAGATGTGGAATTCAGGAAAGGTCTCTTTGAAATATGCTTTAATCATTATAAGAGGATGATGAAAATAATGGTTAGGACTGAAAGAAACTACTCCTGGCTTTATTTATTACTCAGATAATTGGGATTAGTTGCTAAGATGGGGTTCAGAGTAACACGAAAGTTGAGGAGGCAAATAGCACACTCTGAAGCTACCATAGCATGTTGTCATTCATCCTGGTGAGGATGCTAGGGTATTTGCCATGCACAAGTATATATTTATGGACCACTGAGCCATAAAAATCCTTCACAGCCTAGATATTCATATGCCATGGCAACCCCAGCAGGCCAAATGGACCTTGCATTCACCATGGCAAGGGCCAGATAAAGACTAGCTTTCAATCCAAAAGATCCTTGAGTGGACAAGGGCATGTCTTCGGCAGTGATTTTCAACGTGGTATTGGGTGGCGGCGTGGGAAGTTGAGGAAAAGAAGCATCACAGATAGAAGAATTATTTAAGAGGTCCTTTTAAAAGCAAACTCCCTCCTGCCAGCTAACAATCATGTAAACAAGCCACTTTGCCTCATGAGGGTATATGCTTAGGTGTGCTGAGGCTGAGAAAAGATTCAGAACCCCTTAGCCAGGACCAACACATCATGCCTATGATAATTCAAACAAAGACTGAGTAAAACTAGCAACCGACTCTGGAATCTGCCTGTCTACCACTGGGGACTTCTGGGTCAAAATACACATAGGCATAAGTGCATAATTAAAGATCTGACACACACCAAAAACAATGTCCCCGTTAAAGTTTAGGAGGCCAACAGTCTCTTTTTCTTCTCTACTCCTTCTTCTGGTCCCTTTGTGCACTCATTTTTTGTGGTACAACCAAATGAAAATTATGACTTTTAAAACCATTATTAGTTCATATGGGTTGTACCACAAATATAGTTTAAGAATTATCAAATCAAGTAAACAATGCTAATTGTCAACAGCATTTTCAGCTGCATATACACATTTTAATATATTATTTTACATATTTTTCATATCCTATAATACAAATAAGATACTATACAGTACAGATATACAATATAATCTATATTGTATCTACTATATAGACACAAATAATTGATACTATATAATACTATGAATTATATTTTTAATTATATTTTCTTTTTGAGTAATTTGAATATGTAGAACTTTATATCTTTATTCATACATCATTACACTTAATGAAATAGTGTTCAAATAATTAATAGTATTTTAGAAATATCACTTAGGATGTACTTGTTCTAAAATTGTTAGCTCTTTATACTTAATCAGTAGTAAATTTACCTTGTAGCTGCTTTTCAACTCTTTTTAGCTCCTGTAAGATAGAAGAAATCTCCTGTAGGAAAAGCAATGACAAGAATTAGCTTACTTTAATTAAAACATTTTTTTGATAAGCAACGAACCTTACACTAATTTTGATATCCTTAATATTACTGACATGGCCCCAATCTGTAGCAACAGGATATGAAATAATTATGATATTCAGTAAAAAGACTTGAATTTTAAAACCTTAATACCAAAACAGAATTCTTTTCAGTGAGATACTAATAGAAGATGAAAAGTTAGATAATAATACTATATGAAAAGATATATATTGATCAATCTTGCAACAACTGTAAAAGTGCTTAAGGATTTTCTATGGAAAATGTACAAACTGCAACCTCAATTTTAGGATGATTTCCTGAATAATAAAAACCTGTACAAAATCTGGAGGAGACACGCAATCTGTTAAGTAAACAGAAATGACTCACGTCAACTTATATTTGAGTTTGCTCTTATTTCAAAATTACTTATTTATAACATATATAATTATTATAAGAACAAGAGTGTATTAATAGTGAGAAACAGAAAAGGTTCCTCCACACCCTCTACAACTTTGAAGCAGTCAACACTTTAAAACCCTGTGACAGACAAGTGAAAGCATAAAGTTTCCCAAATTTGTGCTCTTATATCTTCTTATGTAAATGAAATCAATGAACAGTTAAAAAATCAGCATATCATTCCCTGAACATAAATCCTTTTAAAAAATGATTTAATAGTCAAGAAAAATTACCATACCATGCTTGAGGTTTTCACAATAGGGACTTCACTTTCGGCTCTTAACTTGCTTTCTATTTCATCCCAATTTCGATCTTTGTCTTTAAATAATATTCTATAAATAAAAAAATAAGCTTTTTACTTTTCATATTTTAAAAACATCACATTTTTAATGACAATACAAAAACAATATATCTTTTCAAAGCTAAATGAGAATTAAAAATACCACTAAGTGTTACATGAACTGTGAATTAAACATTGAGCCAATATTAACAATAAACTCATTTATGTGAGAGATCTATACTAAAAAAGTAACTGATAGCTACAAACAGACACATAAAAACCCTTTAGTATTTATCTTATTCTTTATTGAGAACCAAATATAAAACAAATGTAGATGACAATATAGCCCCAAAATTTTATCTAATATTTTTATATAACCACCTTTTATAATAAAAATACAACTTGTTTCATACAGAATATATGCAGTATAAATATAAAATGAATTTAAGATGAAAACAGGTTGAATTAAGTATAAGCAATTGAGTCTGATAGGACCTCTTTAAACAGGAAAAGGCTTCTTAGTAATTGATCAAAGTGTGTATGTAATTTCAAAGGTTGAAAATTATAATAGAGTACTTATGCTGCTTTTCTTTAAAAATGCTAATTCATGGTAGTATATTTTTCATAATAACCTGTTACAAGTTAAGAAACTATCCTTTTGACAAAAACAATTGTCAATAAAGATCCTATGCTCGAAATTAATTTCAGGCATCTTATAAAATAAAGTGTCACAAAATTCTGACTTGTCTTTCAAATGTGGTATCTCTCTCTTCAATCTAGAAGACATGATCCAGCAGCTTAAGAGAGCTGTAAATACTAGGTACCTTTTTAGTTTCTATTTGAATTTCTTCATTGGGCTAGAAATCTAGTTTAACTGCCTTATACAATAACCAATACTGTACAAGAAAGTAAAGTATTACTATTAGAAGCTGATCAGTATTTAAGTAGTAAACTAAATTACATTTTTATTTGTATTTCTTCAAAATTCAATATGCCAGGTCCAACTTATTTAAAAACATGAAATTCATCAATATCAAATTCATCAATGTCAAATTCCAAGTCTGGAACATCTACAATTACAAATGATCATGCTTAAAAATGCAACAATGGATCCAGAATCCTAGAAGAGAATATTCTTCTGATCTACTGTTAAAATTTCTACACCCCAAAGACTAAATATCCTTGCTAGCTATCTAGGAGCTGTTATCCTAATGACTGTGAAATTAAGGCTTGAGAAATTATTGTGTGCTCTCTAAAAGAGTCCTTAGAGCATTAGGGTTGGTGAAAGTAAGAAAACAAGGACTATTTCTTGAGTCTGTGCTTAGCTATCCTGAAAACTCAGTGAATTTTACCAGAAGATGGTTACTGAGTACAATGTTAGTGCTTTTTCAAATTGTTAAACCATACATATTTCATCTTTGGTAAAAATGGCTTAGAAATGCTACCTGAGATTCCTAAATCACACACACACACACACACACACGTCCCTGAAGTTCTAAGCCACTAAAGGGATAAAAAACTTAAAGACAATTTGTAAATACTGTGCCGCAGGTTTATAAAGCCAATTGTAATTTTGGCTTTATGAAGTGAAGTGTAATACTTAAACACTAAGGAAGGAGAAAACTACATCAAGAAATCAGGCCAGATCATAATGGTTAGAATTTAAATGGTTTTGTGCAAAGGTCATTACAGATCTTTCAGAAACAATCAGGGCTTTCAACTGATCTTCATATCACATAATGAATTCAAAATAGTAGTCAGACTAAACAGCAGCATGAAAATATACTGAATTCCAAAGCTAATTTCATTCAACAATTTAACTATGAAGCTAAAACTCCTTTTTGATAAAGGAGTCAGTTTAGGTAAAAAATGTCTTAGGCTCATATTCTAAGACCCTCACAATCTATTCTCTAGCACTGGCCCTCAATCCATGCAAATCAGGGGTTGGAAACTGGGAGTTGACCAATGCAGGGCCACACTGCACATCTGAGGGGCACTTTCACATGGAGTCCAATGAGAATACTGCAAAACAGTTGTATAAATATTTTTAATTGATTCTAAAGCAAGTATTAGAATAACTTACAGGATAGTTTTAGACAGGTCTGGGTAGGCATTTCAGTTTATACCTCCTAGTACAGACCTAAAGACCAGTCACTTCTCAAACTATTCTAGTACTATCTGTGCAAAAGGCTCAGGCCTCTATCCCTTAGATTTTGCTTACCAAAAATTATATCTAGCTTTGCATATTACTTCCTCCACAGAGCCTTCCCTGACAGTCTGGGGTGAAGGTGATCCTTTCTCTGTTCTTACCTCTAACTGGGCACTAACTTACCACGTGCTCTGTTGTACCACAGTTACCTGTATATACGCTATCCTTCGCCAACCAGATTGTAAGACCATAACAGTAAGGAGCATGTTTTATCTTTCTTATTGTCTTCCACAGAGCCTGCCACAGTGCTCTACACACAGAAAAACTCAACACTCAAACTGAAGGCAACAAATTAACATTAAAAAAATATTTATTTTTTATACTTTCTAAATTCTGTCGAATTTCTGAGACAACAAAATCAACCAACCAACTAACCATCAATGTGTTCAATGGTCACAATTTTAATTAAATGTCTAAGCTACAAAATTTTTTTTTCTAGAGGAAACTAGGGATGAGTTAATTCAGTGCAGACTGAGAAAGATACTCTGTGGTAAGGAATTATCAATAGAAGAGAATGGTATAAGGCAGGTACTCTATGAAGATCTACTGAATGAATAAATGACTGGATGAGGGCTCAGGTATTGGGGGAAAAAAGGCATGTATTTCAGCAGGTAGGATGAAATAATATGGGATTCCCATTTATAGGTAAGGAGGCCTCAAGCTTTTCCTGTTGCTAGGTCACATGACCACATGAGGAGACATACATGGTGTCTTTATGGATAATACTGGTGTTACAAACCAATCCCTCCAAACCAATGAAATTGATAAAATTTGATAATTAAATCCCAGGCCAAGTGCTATTATCAGCCACATCGGGTTTTTTCCTCCTTAATTTTCTGTTTTCCTAAGTGGCATGTGTATATCCTGAGAGAGAGGCAAGATAATCAGAGAAATGGTAATAAAATATTAAAACTCTTTATATATATACACATATATGTATATATATTTTAAAGATACGCATTTGATGTATTAACTTCCTATGGCTTTTTTATGATAAAGTCCAAACTCCTTAAACAAGTTCTGCCCAAACTGGTCCTTCCTTATCTCTCCAATGTCATTTCTCATTATCCTCTAGCCCGCTCACTTCACCTTCTTTTTGACTAATGCCATGTAAAATTTAGGTATGTAGGTCACCCTTCAAAATTTACTAGCAAGGAAAGTAACCTGCTTTTATAGAAGCAAGGATGTCTGAGTAATGACACAGTACCTGATCTTTCCAGCTGTTTTATCTATAGACTGTCTTATCTTCTTAGAGAACTGAAAGACGGATGAGAGCAACAGATTGTCTCCCATGACCTGAAACATGAAAAGGGAACAGACATTAAAATACTACCACTATATCGGATAACCACCAAGAATGGTCACAACTCACTATATTTAGGGGCATTGCATATTTATGCTAATTTTAATAAAACTTAATAAAGGATGTAATTAACAGTACTGTGTAACTACATTGAGAATGAGAAATAAAAATTAAGAAATTCTTTTTTGTTAAATAACTTGTCACATTTCCATATTATTTTCATCATGTAACTTTCAAAAGACAACCCATGTGATCTAATTTTTAATTACTATCATGATCCTGTCTTTCATGCTTCCAATTCAAATGATCATAATTGGGAGAATATAAGTAACTTAGAACAATAAATCTGTTATCTATTCTTTCAACAAATAAGATGAACAAAGAGATCAAGATTACAATCCTTGTTCTCCACAGTGGGATAGATAAATTTTTAAAATGTATTCAAAATAGTAAGTTTTTTTTTTAATGTGGACCATTTTTTTAATAGTCTTTATTGAATTTGTTAAGACTACTGCTTCTGTTTTATGCTTTGGTTTTTTGGCCATGAGACATGTGGGATCCTAGCTCCCCAAGCAGGGATCAAACCCACACCCGACCCTGCATTGGAAGGCGAAGTCTTAACCATTAGACCACTAGGGAAGTCTCCAAGAATAAGTTTTTATGTTGGGGGTTGTTATCATTCCAGCTGAACTTTATGGGCAAAAGCAAGGGTTGGCAAACTTCTGTAAAGGGCAAGAGAGTGAAGACTGGGGCCAATGTGGTCTCTGTTACAACTACTCACCTCTCTCACTATAGCAAGAGAGGCTATATTATAGCAAAAGGAGCTGCAGCTAATAAAACTATTTACAAAATCTGGTGGGAGGCTGAATTTGGCCTGCATCCTAAGACTAGATGTGGGTTCCAAAATCAGTTCCACGTATTGTCAGTATCAGTGGTGAAAGTAAAGTCCAATGCAGTGAAGAACAAAACCCCATAAGAATTTGGAATGTTAGGTCCATGAATCAAGGTAAATTGGACATGGTTAAGCAGGAGATGGCAAGGGTGAACATCGAAATCTTAGCAGTCAGTGAACTAAAATGGATGAGAATGGGCATATTTAATTCAGATGATCATTAAATCTACTACTGTGGGCAAGAATTCCTTAGAAGAAATGGAGTAGCCCTCAAAGTCAGCAAGAGTCCGAAATGCAGTGTTTGGGTGCAATCTCAAACATGACAGAATAATCTCAGTTCATTTCCAAGGCAAACCATTCAGCATCACAGTAATCCAAGTCTATGCCCCAACCACTAATGCTGAAGAAGCTGAAGTTGAACAGTTCTATGAAGACCTATAAGATCTTCTAAAACTAACATCCTTTTCATCATAGCTGACTGGTATGCAAAAGAAGGAAGTTAAGAGATATCTGGAATATAGGCAAGTTTGGCCTTGGAGTACAAAATGAAACAGGGCAAAAGCCAACAGAGTTTTGTCAAAAGAACACATTGGTCATAGCAAACACCCTCTTCCAACAACACAAGAGATGTCTCTACACAAGGACATTATCAAACGGTCAGTACTGAAAACAGACTGATTATATTCTCTGTAGCAAACGATGGAGAAGCTCTACATAGTCAGCAAAAACAAGACCTGGAGCTGACTGCGGCTCAGATCATGAACTCCTTACTGCAAAATTCAGGCTTAAATTGAAGAAACTAGGGAAAACCACTAGGCCATTCAGGTATGACCTAAATCAAATCTCTTATGATTATACAGTGGAGGTGACAAATAGATTCAAGGGATTCGATTTGGTAGATAGAGTGCCTGAAGAACTATCTACCAGACGGAGGTTAGTAACACTGTACAGGAGGTGGTGATGAAAACCATCACAAAGAAAAAGAAATACAAGGCAAAGTGGTTGTCTGAGGAGGCTTTACAAATAGCAGAGGAAAGAAAAGAAGCAAAAGGTAAGGGAGAAAGGGAAAGATATACCCAACTGAATGCAGGGTTCCAGAGAATAGCAAGAGAAGATAAGAAGCCCTTCTTAAATGAACAATGTAAAGAAACAGAGGAAAACAAAAGAATGGAAAATAGTGGAGATGGCTTCAAGAAAACTGGAGATATCAAGGGAGCACTTCATGCAAGGATGGGCATGATGAAGGACAGAAACAGGAAGAACCTAAGAGAAGCAGAAGTGATAAAGAAGTGGCAAGAATACATAGAAAAACTATACAAAAAAGGTCTTAATGACTGGAGTAACTGGGATGCTGTGGTCACTCACCTAGAAGCCAAATATCCTGGAGTGTGAAGTCGAGTGCGCCTTAGGAAGCATTAATATGGACAAAGCTAGTGGAGATAATGGAATTTCAGCTGAGTTATTTAAAATCCTAAAAGATGATGCTTTTAAAGTGCTGCACTCAATATGTCAGCAAATTTGCAAAATTCATCAGTGGCCACAGTACTGGAAAAGGTTAGATTTCATTCCAATCCCAAAGAAGGGCTATGCCAAAGGATGTTCAAATTACTGCACAATTGCAGTTATTTCACATGCAGCCAAGGTTATAATCAAAACCCTTCAAGCTAGGCTTCAGCAGTACATGAACCAAGACGTTCTAGATGGACAAGCTCCATTTAGAAGAGGCAGAGGAACCAGAAAGCAAACTGCCAACATCCGCTGGATCATAAAGAAAGCAACGGGATTTCAGAAAAACATTTACTTTTGCTTCACTGACTATGCTAAAACTTTGACTGTGTGGATCACAACAAACTGTGGCAAATTCTTAAAGACATGGGAATACCAGACCACCTTACCTGTCTTCTGAGAAACCTGTATGCAGGTCAAGAAGCAACAGCTAGAACTAGACATGTAACAACAGACTGGTTCCAAATTGGGAAAAGGAGTACAACAAGGATGTATATTGTCACCCTGCTTATTTAACCTATATGCAGAGTACATCATGAGAAATGATGGGCTGGATGAATCATAAACTAGAACCAAGAGTGCCGGGAGAAATATCAACAACCTCAGATATGCAGATGATATCACCCTTACGGCAGAAAGCGAAGTGGAACTAAGGAGCCTTTTGATGAAAGTGAAAGAGAGTGAAAAAGCTGGCTTAAAACTCAACATTCAAAAAAATTAAGTTCATGGCGTCGGGTCTCAACACTTCGTGGCAAATAGGTGGGGGAAAATGGAAACAGTGACATATTTTATTTTCTTGGGCTCCAAAATCAATGCAGCCATAAATTAAAAGACTCTTGCTCCTTGGAAGGAAAGTTATGAAAAACTTAGACAGTGTATCAAAAAGCAGAGACATCACTTTGTTGACGAAGGTGCATATAGTCAAAGTTATGGTTTTTCTAGTAGTCATGTTTGGATGTCAGATTTGGACCATAAAGAAGGCTGCACACCGATGAACTGAAGCTTTCAAACTGTGGTGCTCAAGAAGACTCTTGAGAATCCCTTGGATTGCAATGAGATCAACCCAGTCAATCCTGAAGGAAATCAACCCTGAATACCCATTGGAAGGACTGATGCTGAAGCTGAAGCTCTAATACTTTGGCCACCTGATGCCAAGAGCTGACTCACTGGAAAAGACCCTGATGCTGGGAAAGACTAAGGGCAGGAGAAGAAGGGGGCAACAGAGGATGAGATGGTTGGATGGCTTTATCAACTCAACAGACATGAGTTGAGCAAACTCCAGGAGTGAGTGAAGGACAGGGAGGCCTGGCGTGCTGCAGTCCATGGGGTTGCAAAGAGTCTGACACAACTGAGCAACTAAACAACAACAGAAAGAAACAGCTGACTAATATAATCTGCCTCTAGTCACATGGTTTTTTTCATCCCATCTCCCTGTCTCCCTCCACTCAAGGTAAACAATATTCTGAATCCCATTCATCATTCCCTTGGTTTTCTTTTTATATAATTTGCTAGATCTATTTCTGTCCTAAGTATATAACATTATTAATTTGTGACAAAACACATTTTATCCGATCTTTTGAGAATTACTTTCTTCATCTGATGTTCTACTGCTAAAATTCATCCACATTGTGGCATGTGTACTTCATTTGTTTTGATCCCTCCATTGATTTTTCAATTTGTGCACATACCAGTTTATATATTCATTTTTCTTCAGATACAAACACTTAAAGATTGTTCCCAAGTTTTGTTACTGCCCACAGTGCTACTATGAATATCCTCTTTCATGACTTTTGCTATCAATGAGAAAGGGTATACATGAGCAGCAAAACTGCTAGATAATGGGTTACATTTATGTTCAATTTTAGGAAATAATATCAAACTGTTTGCCAAAGTGACTCCACCAATTTAACCTTACTAGCAACAATAAGAAAGCCTATGTATTCACATCTTCTCCTATATTTAATGTTTTAAGACTTTTTAATTTGTTGCCAATTGAATGAATATAAAATAATCTCACTGTAGCCTTGAAAACTATTTCTCTGAATACTCATGAAGCTGAATATCTCTTCATAGGCCTTGGGTATTTTCAGTGAAATGCTTGCAGATTTTTCTTTTGGGCTGTTTTGCCTTTTTAAACTGATTGTAGGAGCTCTGATATATTCTGTATTCTTATCTCTTATTGCCTGTATGTTTCACATAGTCCTTTAATACACTCAAATTTATCAATCTTTTATTTATAAGTCAAAAGTTTTTGCGTCTTTTAAGAAATCATTCCCTGCTGCAGTGCTGAAAGATATTTACCTATATTATACTAAAAACTTTAAAGTTTTGCTTTTGCCCTTTAGGAACTTAATTCATTTAGAGTTAATTATTTGTAATTGATGTGATGCCAGGATGAAATTCTACTCTACCCATAAGGACAAGCACTTTTCTCCCAGCCCTATATACTGAACAAAATCATACAAAATTGTCCTTGTTTTACAAATGTAGTCTTTACAGGACCTGAAGTGTGGCTCCAAAAATAATCCAAAGCCCACAAATCCTCTTACCATTCCCCAAACCTTCCCTGTTTATCTTAAGAGGCTTGTAAGTATTAAACAAGGGAATTCTCAGGTGGTGTGAGTGGTAAAGAATCTCCAATGCAGGTTCAATCCTTGGGTTGGGAAGATCCCCCGGAGGAGAAAATGGAAAGTCACTCCAGTATTCTTGCCAGAAAAACCCCATGGACAGAGGAGCCTGGTAGGCTACATACAGTCCATGGCGTTGCAAAGAGTTGGACAAGACTGAGCACACACACATATATGGAACAGTTCTCCTCCTCTTTTTCTGACCAATGGGGCATGCATCCTCTGCCATTTGTTGAAGTTTATAGTTTACTCACTTCATCCCTGCTCCAGGTTCTCCGCCTTGTAATTGTTAAATGATCAGGAGGCTCTGCTGGTTGAGGTCTTGGGTCACTAGATCGACAGTTGTTTCCTTCTGGTGTTTTAGAATGAACTAATGGAGGGATCTTTCGGAAGTTGAGGCTTTCATCAAAAACACGATCAACTAACTAACAGGACAAAAGCAAATCCTCATGAGCATATAATAATTTGGAAAAACACAGACACTAGCATTATAGTTTTTATAGTTAGAAGTTATTCCATTCTCAGGTAGTAACAGAAGCATGATATCTTCAATAAACCAATTACTGTTTCTTTTTATAAGCACTTCAAAGGTGTCTGTTTTATAAAATAGATGTTCATCTACATAGATTTTATTTTCAAAATCCAAAATATATATAACTATGTTAAATTTGATTCTTCCATGGATAAAGTTTCCCCCAATGGAAAACATAGATGGTAAATAGAAAAAGCTGAGCCATGTAGATGGACAAGGAGTTCATTTTACTCACATTGCCTTACCAGTGTAAAATAATGTTTCTTTTTCTTTTAGTTTCCTATCTTGTTTTTTCCTTTTTTTCTCCCCAAATCCAGGTGCCAAATTTCTTCACAGATACATAAATTACAAATTATAATTAAGTTTACAAAAGAAAAAAAATTGTTTTAATTCACAAAGTATTTTGATCTTAGATAAACTTTTAGCAGTAATGCTACAGAAATGACGTATTCCAGTACATGATATACTGCCATCTACAGTGCAATTTATGCACATATAGTACAAAGTAACTCAGGTTTACTGAAGAAGGAATAAACTCTAGTATAGCAATAAGAAATGAAGCCAAAAGGAAAAAATGGAATTCTACTTAATGAAATGTTTGAAAAATTTTACTGAGTCTGAGTGAATGTACAATCACGTTAGGTATAATTTAGTTAGACAGCTGAGAAAATAATATCTTCATCATTCAAAATGTACCAGGAAGAATTGTGTATGTCTTGCCACCAAGAAGATCCTTTTGTTTTTCACCAAAAAGGATGATTTTTTTATACACATTTACAATTGATCAGTGTGGTAACAAAACTACACAGACTGATGAAACATTATTTACCAAATTAGAGAACACATAAAGGGGGAAAAAAACAAAAAAATTATAACCATTAAAGAATAAGATTATAAATGTGACAAAAAGCAACTGAAGAAAATTTTAGTAGAAGAGTTTACCAGAATTAAATGTGTCAAAAAGGCTAGCCATTTTTGGCCACTATTGAGAACATTATTTTACAAAATTAAGGAAGTGAAATGAATCATCAATATTAGGGGTTGGCAAATTTTTGCTGTAACGGGCCAAATGATAAATATCTTAGGCTGTGCAGTCTTAGAGTCTCTGTTCAACTACTCAATTCTGACATTGTAGCATAAAACAGTCAGTGTGGCTTTGTCCTAGTAAAACTGTAACTCATTCTTTCAAAATGTCTGTCTTTTTTTGTATCTCTGCACCAAATCAAGAAACCCAACATGGCCAGAATACCATTATTTTTATATTATATTTTAAAGGTAACTTCTGGAGCCATCTGTGTTCGTGGTGTCCCCTGGAGGGTGAGAGCAGGAGACTCTGGTTTGGCAGGGCAATAGTCTGTATATGCTAACTTACATTGCACAGTTCACAAGAATGTTTTAAAACTGATTCATATATTTGAGTGAGTGTGTATATGTATGTATATTTCAATTTTTGAAGAATCTTTGTGCATATATATGTATGTATATATTCATCAACAGAATTATTTAAAGTAGTGAAAACTATAGACTTTTTCTTGCTACTAGAGATAATTTCTAGTTATGAACCTATGTAAGATTTACAGAAACTTTATACAATGATTTATTATTTATACAATTATTTACCAAATTTGGATATGCCTTTTAGGTACCATTTATTTTCGTATTTTACAAAGTGTTTATTTTAAATAATTTTACAGCTTCATGCTAATAGTAGACCAAATGTTAGCCTTTACTAGTTTTGTTATAAGAACATAAAAGAAATTTGTTAAAGCAAAGTTGGAAAATGCAGAGCTTCATGCAAATAGGGAGGATGGATGTAACCAAAAAAAACTAATCAAAAAGCTAAAAGCAAAAGAAATAAAGAAAAGAAAGAACCTTATGCATCTCTCCATGAAGATCTCCTACCTCTTCTCTAGTGTCTATGGCAGAGCCGGGGGTGGTGGCAGCAGTGCTTACTGTGGTACTAGGGGCAGTGCCTGAGGAGGTCACTGAATCTATCTCTCCTGCTACATCGTTGATTTCCCGAGCAATGAGAGCGAGATCTTGGCTGATCCTGGCGATAATTTTAGAAAAGAAGTTTAATTCTTTCACATAACAGGTCTACAGACAATCATTTTCATAGAATCAGTTATATAAGTTGTATATTTAAAGATTTGCCCTCAAAACTTCAGATTTTCTACACACGCCATTAACTATTTTGATATTGGAAAAATTAAAACATTAATTCAAATATGAATCAAACTAAACCACACAAAATTTACAAGTTGTCACTTCCAAATAGATGTGTTAAATGCCTGAAGTAGTGATATGTGTCTTTTAAAAACACACAGTTAATGATAATTACTAGCATTAATATATTACAGCAGTTCTTAAACTTGGGTGTGGTAAACAATTCAAAGGCCTGTGAACTTGAATGAGAAAAGCAATTACAGCTTTATTTTCACTATCCTTCTAAATGAAACTTAGTATTTCTTTCAATTACAAAGATAAGCAACAAACAACAGTAGTATTAGCAGTACTGGTGATTTTTGTCAGCAAAACTAATCACATTACAGTTTCTATAAGTATATAAAAACATTTAGTCATCACCACTTCAAAACTACTTCATTACACCCACAGCAATAATATTCCATTTACGATGTTAACGAAGAATCATATACTACTATATCATTTTAAAAATATTTTAAAAACTGTATTTCAATATAATTGTTTCTAATGTTTATAATTTCTGAGAGGAGCTCCCTAAGCTTCTCCAGATGGTCCAAGGGGTGTATGGTACCAAAGAAGTGAGGAGCTCTTACACAGCATAGCATTTTATGCTATCTACCATACTTCATAGTACATCACATGTCATTTGAAGGTCACAAGGTAGAAGTAGAACTTATCTAACTGATTGATTATGAAGAAAGATGCATTTTCAGAGAAAATTACTGGCTTGCTCATGACCACACAACTTAAAAGTATCTGAGACAGGGTCAGATTCCATGTTTTGAGCTCATGTCCCTAAAGTCGTTTATTTGTATTTTCAGCCACATGGACTGAAGAACTTAGTAACTGTTATCAGTGATAACTGAACATTTTCTAAGTTACTCAGCCACTGCATAGGATCTCAATTTGGTTACTTCCACAGTAACCAAAAGCTTTGGAATGACAGAATATTTGTAAAGTACCTGTAAAAGCTTTCCAACTCTAAAATCCAAAGCACAAAGTACAAACTTTTTAACTTATGCAAAATATGAGCTTGAAAGGCTTTCACGGAATGGAGTAACTGCATAGAAACTTAACTACAGATTTCAAAAGAGAAGCTAACTTGAAGCTTATGGCCCAACAGAAGCAATCTACGGTCAATTTCTTTTAATTTACCAGTAAATACTTAATGATCTGGTCACTGTGCTAGATCCTAAGGGCTGCAATGGTGAAGAAGCAGAAACTATCACAACATTGTTAATAGGCTATTTCAGTTCAGTCGCTCAGGCGTGTCCAACTCTTTGCGACCCAATGAACTGCAGCACTCCAGGCTTCCCTGTCTATCACCAACTCCTGGAGTTTACTCAAACTCATGTCCATTGAGTCGCTGATGCCATCCAACCGTCTCATCCTCTGTCATCCCCTTCTCATCCCGCCTTTAATCTTTCCCAGCATCAGGGTCTTTTCCAATGAGTCAGTTCTTTGTATCAGGTGGTCAAAGTATTGGAGTTTCAGCTTCAGCATCAGTCCTTCCAATGAATATTCAGACATGATTTCCTTTAGGATGGACTGGTTGGATCTCCTTGCAGTCCAAGGGACCCGCAAGAGTCTTCTCCAACATCACAGCTCAAAAGCATAAATTCTTCGGTGTTCAGCTTTATAGTCCAACTCTCACATCCATACATGACTACGGGAAACATCATAGCTTTGACTAGACTGACTTTTGTTGGCAAAGTAATGTCTCTGCTTTTTAATATGCTGTCTAGCTTGGTAATAGCTTTCCTTTCAAGGAGCAAATCTTTTAATTTCATGGCTGAGGGTCACCATCTGCAGTGATTTTGGAGCCCAAGAAATTAAAGTCTCTCACTGCTTCCATTGTTTCCCCATCTATTTGCCATGAAGTGATGGGACCAGATGCCATGATCATCATTTTCTGAATGTTGAGTTTTAAAGTCAACTTATTCACTCTTCTCTTTCACTTTCATCAAGAGGATCTTTAATTCCTCTTTGCTTTCTGCCATAAGGGTGGTGTCATCTGCATATCTGAGGTTACTGATATTTCCCCCAGCAATCTTGATTCCAACTTGTGCTTCATCCAGCCCGGCATTTCGCATGATGTACTCTGCATATAAGTTAAATAAGCAGTGTGACAATATACAGCCTTGACATACTTCTTTTCCTATTTGGAACCAGTCTGTTGTTCCATGTCCAGTTCTAACTGTTGCTTCCTGACCTGCATACAGATTTCTCAGTAGGCAGGTCAGGTGGTCTGGTATTCCCATCTCTTCCAGAATTTTCCAGTTTGTTGTGATCCACACAGTCAAAGGCTTTGACATAGTCAATAAAGCAGAACTAGAGGTTTTTCTGGAACTCTCTTGCTTTTTTGATGATCCAACAGATGTTGGCAATTTGATTTCTGGTTCCTCTGCCTTTTCTAAATCAAGCTTGAATGTCTGGAAGTTCATGATTCACATACTGTTGAAGCCTGGCTTGGAGAATTTTGAGCATTACTTTGCTAGTGTGTGAGATGAGTGCAATTGTGCGGTAGTTTGAGCATTCTTTGGCATTGCCTTTCTTTGGGATTGGAATGAAAATGGACCTTTTCCAGCCCTGTGGCCACTGCTGAGTTTTCCAAATTTGCTGACATACTGAGTGCAGCACTTTCACAGCATCATTTTTTAGGATTTGAAATAGCTCAACTGGAATTCTATCACCTCCACTAACTTTGTTTGTAGTGATGTTTCCTAAGGCCCACTTGACTTCCCATTCCAGGATGTCTGGCTCTAGGTGAGTGATCACACCATCGTGATTATCTGGGTCACGAAGATCTTTTTTGTACAGTTCTTTTATGTATTCTTGCCACCTCTTCTTAATATCTTCTGCTTCTGTTAGATCCATACCATTTCTGTCCTTTATTGTGCCTATCTTGGCATGAAATGTTCCCTTGGTATATCTAATTTTCTTGAAGAGAGCTCTAGTCTTTCCCATTCTATTGTTTTCCTCTATTTCTTTGCACTGATCACTGAGGAAGGCCTTTTTATCTCTCCTTGCTATTCTCTGGAACTCTGCATTCAAATGGCTTTATCTTGCCTTTTCTCCTTTGCCTTTTGCTTCTCTTCTTTTCTCAGCTATTTGTAAGGCCTCCTCAGACACCCATTTTGCCTTTTTGGATTTCTTTTTCTTGGGAATGGTCTTGATCACTGCCTTCTGCACAATGTCATGAACCTCCATCCATAGTTCTTCAGACATTCTGTCTATCAGATCTAATCCCTTGAATCTATTTGTCACTTCTACTGTATAATCATAAGGGATTTGATTTAGGTCATACCTGAATGGTCTAGTGGCTTCCCCTACTTTCTTCAATTTAAGTCTGAATTTGGCTATAAGGAGTTCATGATCTGAGCCACAGTCAGCTCCTGGTCTTGTTTTTGCTGACTGTATAGAGCTTCTCCATTTTGGCTGCAAAGAATATAATCAATCTGATTTTGATATTGACCATCTGGTGATGTCCATGTGTAGAGTCTTCTCTTGTGTTGTTGGAAGAAAGTGTCTGTTATGACCAGTGTGTTCTCTTGGCAAAACTCTGTTAGCCTTTGACCTGCTTCGTTTTGTACTCCAAGGCCAAATTTGCCTGTTACTCCAGGTATCTCTTGACTTCCTACTTTTGTAATGTTTCATTACATTGCTTTATATATTATAAGGGCTTCCCTGGTAGCTCAGGGGTAAAGAATCCACCTGCAACGCTGGAGACATGCATTCAATCCCTGGTAGGGAAGATTCCCTGGAGCAGGGCATGGCAACCCACTCCAGTATTCTTGCTTGGAAAATCCCATGGACAAGGAGCCTTGCAGGCTACAGACCACAGGGTGTATGGACAGGCTTCAGTTGCGTCTGCAAAGAGCCAGACATGACTAAAAAAACTAAGTGTGCATACTTTATAAGGAAACCCATATCACTTAATTCTGACCACTAAATTAAATTGGTTCTCATCAAAAATATAAAAAAACTTGTAATAAAATGTATTAAAATTACAATTTGGTTTTTTCTCATTAAGATTACAATGCATTTTAACCACAAATACTGAGCCTTGAAAAATATAAACCATCGTTGTATTTTAAAATATTAAAAAATATACTTATAGGTATTCTTATTTGCTGCTGCTGCTAAGTCACTTCAGTTGTGTACGACTCTGTGCGACCCCACAGTCGGCAGCCCACCAGGCTCCTCTGTCCCTGGGATTCTCCAGGCAAGAACACTGGAGTGGGTTGTCATTTCCTTCTCCAATGCACGAAAGTGAAAAGTGAAAGTGAAGTCGCTCAGTCGTGTCTGACTCCTAGTGACCCCATGGACTGCAGCCTACCAGGCTCCTCCGTCCATGGGATTTTCCAGGCAAGAGTACTGGAGTGGGGTGCCATTGCCTTCTCTGCTGGCAATCGTCAAACGCTGTCAAATGTTACACGCCCATATCTCCATTTATACCATCACTAATACTATCTTAACTTAGGCCTTCAATGCCTTGCACATTAACTTCTAGAATAGATCACTAGTTTATCTCTAGGTTCTCTTCTCTCTCAAACAATTCTAAAAATTGCCCTTAAGAGTAACCTTCTTTTAATACAGATCTTATCATCCTTTTCAAAAATCTTAAACGTAAGTTTTATATATAAAATAATATGTACACTTCTTAGCTGGCATTCAACGTCTCCTATTATTTAGCTGGCTTAGGATTATCTTCATTTTGGTCTTCCATTAACTATATACCTTTATATCTTAGACTCGGACAAACTTCACCCACCCCCTTTTTTTTCATGCTATTTCTTTTCTCTTTTCAACCTCCAGTAAATTCCTGTTGCAGACACCCTTATTAAAATAATTAATTAATTATTTGGCGGTGTCAGGCCTTAGTTACGGCAAGAAGGTTCTTCCAGTTGCAGTGTGTGGGATCTAGTTCCCTGACCAAGGATCAAACCCAGGCCCCCTGCATTGGAAGCACAGAGTCCTAGCCACTGGACTACCGGGGAAGTTCAAACTTCACCCTTTCTACAACCTTTTCTGAACCACTCTGGCTGATATCAGCTCATGCAACACCTTTGCTTCTTTCCTCTGACTCTGAACTCTCTAAGGACACTCATGTCTAAGTCATCTTTACACTTCACTCACGCTAAATACTACGTTCTACTCATAGAAGTTGCTTAGGAATTCTTTGTTGAGTGGATGGGAATTACATGTGGATGGGGACTATACAATACATAAAAAAAACTTATGCAAACATAAACTTGATCCAAAACAAAACTGCAGAGGTGTAAAGGTTCTGGTTTAGTAATATAGCTCTAAAATCTAAGCAAAAAGAGTATGACAAAGCATAAAACATTTTGTAAACAATTAAAATCACTATTATGCTTTTCAAATTTCTTAAGTGAAAGTGGTAGCCAATTTACAGAAATAAAACATGTATTTCTCACATTCTATTTAGTTATCTGAAAATAAATTTCTGCACATTAAGCAAATGTCAGTATTCTATAGGAACATTAAAGATCAACATTAACTTTTTCCTCCTATACTTCCTATCTTCCCCTCTTATTTTTTAATATCTTAATAAACAAAAATAAAAATACTTTCTCTTCCTGTGAGATGTATGGATGGAAAATAAACCTTGAAAAATTAAATCCCAACAGCAAGTTTTATTAACATAATGCTACTAACAAACTGGAGGAAAAAGGCATAGAATCATTAGGTGTTAAATAGGCTAGCCTTAGAGTACTACTGCTGCTGCTGCTAAGTCGCTTCAGTCGTGTCCGACTCTGTGCGACCCCACAGACGGCAGCCCACCAGGCTCCCCCGTCCCTGGGGTTCTCCAGGCAAGAACACTGGAGTGGGTTGCCATTTCCTTCTCCAATGCATGAAAGTGAAAAGAGAAAGTGAAGTCGCTCAGTCGTGTCCGACCCTTAGCGACCCCATGGCCTGCAGCCCACCAGGCTCCTCCGTCCATGGGATTTTCCAGGCAAGAGTACTGGAGTGGGGTGCCATTGCCTTCTCCAAATAAAATACACATACTAACAAAATAAAACCAAGTGAAAATATAACAGACAGTTCTTAGTCACTTTCCCCTTTGTATCACAATTCTTTTCTGTTTAGGGACAGGGAAGTGGGTTGGCCCAGAAGAAGGTGTTCAGTGTTCTAGCCTAGGGTAGAGAGCTTAAGAGGCAAAGCCTCCTAAGAAAAAGCAGAACACTCTAGTTCCCTTGGGTGTCCCTTGTGTTCCTATGGTGAGACATCTCCACGGGGAGGAAAAAAAATGAGACAAGAGCAAGGCCTGTTGTTGCCAGCTGTGCCCACAAGAAAAAAATGTAGCATCAAGATTCTCTCATTGCAGGAGTTTTGCGGGCCCATAATAATGCATGGAGTGGCTTCCCAGGTGACAATAGTGGTAAAGAATCTGCCCATCAATGCAGGACACATAAGAGATGCAGGTTTGATCCCTAGGTCGGGAAGGTCCCCTGGACGAGGGGATGGCAACGCATTCCAGTATTCTTTCCTGGAGAATCCCATGGATAGAGGAGCCTGGTGGGCTACAGTCCATGGGGTTGTACAGAGTCAGACACGACTCAAGCGACTTAGCACAACGCACAATAATGCATGGATCCCAAAGCACATACATGCCCATACTCTAATCAGAACTAGCTTACAATGCTTCAACAATTATTGTCATTTACGTGGCCAAAAAGTAATGTTTAAGCAACACAATGAGATTAGAAGGGCATGTTCTGCAAGAACTAAAAGCAACCACAAGTGAATAGTCATTAAAGAAAAAAAAAAAAAACAACTAAACATTAAACTAATGATCCAGGAAAAAAAGAAACAATTCACAGAAGTCCATAGAGTAAAGGAAAAAAAGGTAAACATCATAAAATCATCATAAAAAATTTTTAAGGTATTTATAAATTATTATATATAATTTCTTTAATAAATGTTGTCAAGTATAAGAAAATTAGGACCTCAAGCTAAAGGCAGAAATAATTTTAGCATGTACACAGTGAAAATGTTTAGGTAACGTGTGGCATACTGCAGTAAAATCTAATACCTTACAAACTTACCAAAAAACCCTTAACTACTATAGCATATATTTGAATAGAGCCTCTATTTAACAATCAACTGCAATGTTAGGGGTTAAAAACCACATCTGCAGCACAAATTTTACTTTTAATTATGTAATCTTAAGGTTATTATAAACATATTTAACATTCAAAATAATATTCTCATTTAATTATTAAAGGATTGTACTAACTCAATCTAATGAACTCATAAAAGTGCAAGTAACAATCTGCCTACTCTAATTCTCCCCAGAGAACGTTAGCAACATCTCTAACAAGTACACCTCTTGGGAAGGTAAAAAAATAAAAAATGTATCTGCACAATTCTCAATTATGTAGAGCTGATATTGACTACCTTTCAAAATTATATTAATTCATCAGCATCTCTACTGGAAATAAGAAAGGGGGGTTTACCAAAATAAATTCTTTAATATGTAAGTAGCACTTGCATTAAAAATAAAAAAAAAAGGAAAATGAGTAATACTATCAACGAAACTAAAGTTCTTAGTTCTCTGTGGATTTCATTTCTTGGTACAAACCAAGTAAAAGCTAAACTTGTTATCAAGTTAAAACAGTAACAAATAATTTCAACTCTTAGAGATAACGGATTAAAACCAACCTGGCTATTTCTTCTCGATGGGCAGTCCAGTCTCGGATGTAGTCTTCCTGTTCCTTTATCCGGTGTTTGAATGAAGAACTAGTAGGCATTGCTGACCCAGAGCTCTGCAATCGAGTCGTTTTCAGGGCTGGAGAAGTACGTAGACGGGTATGTTTAGGGGAATTACGGTTTGATCCAAATTCATCTTCTGAGGTGGAAGCATAATCAGTAGGAAAGCGCCTCCATCTTGAATTTACTAAATTAGTTTAATTATTAAAAAAAGAATTATTATGTTATCTTTTAAAAGAGAGAAAATAAAAATCATGATTTCAAAAACACCATGAGACCACACACAGCACAATTTTCAAAAACTGACATACACATAGTTTACAAAACCATTAAGTCTACTACTCCTTAAAGATAGAAACATCATACTTTGGTGAATTAAATACAATGAAGAATTAAGAACAATAGAAAGATCACATTTTCTGTAGCACGGTGAGTAAACAAACATTCAGATGAAAAATTCACTAATGACAAACAACTAGGCAAGCTCTATTCATAAATGTTTAACTCAGGTACTATTTAATTGCAAATATTTCTCATTTAAGTGACGTTATGGATTTTTTTTTTTTAATGACAGCAACAACAACAACAAAAATAAAATAAGGGAAAAGATTTCCTCATGCCACATGGACTTTTCAACATGGAGATGGTAAAAACCCTCTTTTCCCAACAAACAAATATGCATAATTCCTGCTGTGGAAATTATGCCTTTATGGCAGAAAAAAAAACATTACCTCTGTCATTCAACATCCTGTTATGCTATGATTGGAAAAAATCTTTTTACACGGTAAAAACACAACAAAGCATCTTCAGTACAACTCTGTTGCTTTGACATTGAAAGCATACAGGTGAAAATAGACAATGGCAATAAAACCTGCAAGGAGTGAAAACCTACAAAGGTATTCTCACAACCATTAACACTTATGGCACAGGAGATACTGACAATAGTCACATTCAAGAAAGTGGCAATCACTTTCTTATATAAGGTTAGTAAAGATTTAAAAAATGGTTTTGTGGACATATTTGAAAATTAGAAGACAAATTAATGCAGACAGATCACTACTACTGTTAATATAATAATTAAACATGCAAATAAAGTGTGAATCATAAAGAGGTAAAAATAGGGAAAAAATGGCTAATCTATGGAAAACTTCACAAGGGCAGGAATCATGCCTGCTTAATCCACTAACATGTTCCTAGCATTTAGCAGTGTCTGGCTAACAAATGTTTAATAAATATTTGAATAAATGAATTAATTCCTATATACTGTCCATTTCCTTTCCTCAAAGTAGGAAAACCTAGTAAAAAAGCATGAGACGTTTTTGGTGGCTCAAGTGATAAAACCTTAGCTTCTGTTGTAAGTTCCAACTGCTGCTAATATTAAGAGCTTTCTTTATCTTTCCCTTTTATAAAACAGAAGCTGACTCTAGGCTGTGTACATTGATGAAGTCTAGAATTCTTTTATCCTACTCCACTTGAATTTTATGCCTTTCCTGTCTTTTATTTCACAAACTTCATTTCTGCTTAAGGCTCTGTAAGGCTGAGTTGGCACTCAAATAAGACTGATAAACACTGTTCCCAGAACTGCTTTAAGAACAGAGAAATCTGTAATTGGGACTATATCATAAATCAGTGCCTCCCCATTTGTTTGGATTTAAACTCTTATTTGAGAGAATGAAGATAGGCCCAAACTTCATGGCTTTCTGTAAAAGTGTACATAAACGCATATATGGAACTCCAGGTAATTAATCAGTTTTTTTGAAGGGGTTATTAAAAATAATTTCTGACTTTAACATTAGAAGATAATTCATTAACACAAATAATACTTTTACCATGGTGGAAATTTACTAATTTCTAGACATTTGAACTGACCCTGAGACTTGAAAACAGCTTTAGGAAAAGTTAAGGAACAAGAGTAAATAAAGTTTTTTTTTTTTTTTTTAAAGAAACACAGTAAGACAATTAGGTATGTAGCAAATAAATCTGTACTTTTTAATAAAGGCATTTCATTAAATGCTAAATGTTTTATATTTTGGTACCCTAGAATATGATTCATAAAAGGAAATTCATAAATAAAAAAGATCTTTTGTTAGATTAAATTTCCTGATTTTTGATTTGAAAACTATGTCACCATACCTACAACTGAAAATTGGAGAGAAGACAAAACCAGTAACAAAGAGTTTTAATAAACTGCAGAAGGTATGAAAACAGGTATTACAGAACTCAGGTTGTTAATATGGAGGTAATTTAGAGAGAACGGCATCAATAACTGATAGATTTCATGGCAGAGCACATGAAGGCAGAATGAGAAAGTGAGAAACAAGGGCTAAATGTCAGGTGACATAAGCTGTCAGGTGACAATATATAGCTGAGCCCCGTTAGAATTTAAATTGTGCAATCTAAGTCTCCAGGTCAGAAAATCATTACCTTTTGGAGAAAAGAATAAAAGAAAAATGTCTTTTTCAAATGAAATTCATACACTTTCCACCTATTTTTTATAAGTCTATCTAGAATCCAGCAAAAATACTGAAGTTTCTAAGAATAACTTTTGAAAGAGGAGAAGCAATATAGGAGCCGGGTAGGAGGTACAAACTGTTGGATGTAAGATGAGCTCAAGGATGGGGGAGACAGTTAATATTTTGGAATAACTGTAAATAAAAAGTAACCTTTAAAATTGCATAAAAAATGAAAAAATAATAAAAGGAAGGAGAGAAGGGAAATATAAAATAGATAGGACATAGCAGAAAATAAAAATATGATTAGTAAGTCTTCAAATAACTAAAGGTTATCTCTACCAATGGAAAGCATATCATACATGGTGTGCTATGAAGTGAAGCTTAAGTTAACCTCTGAACAAAAAATGAGACGTGAGATGATGACTACTGGTGAAAAAAGGACTGTGAAAGGGAGTTAAAGCCAGGAACTCGAACCTACCATTTATCCAAGTTCTCTCAATACCTTTGCTTTCGTAATCTTTGCTTCCAAACTATAGCAGCAATACATTTTATCTGAAGAAAAATCCCTATAATCTAACTAGCTTTTGTAGAGGCAACTTCAAGTAAAAATGTTTTTAACTTTCCCCAGTGCCTACTTATTTCATAGAATTTTAGAATAAAATGACTTTGGACATGAGCTAGTTTAAATTCTTCAATCTGTAGATAAAAATTGGGCCCAGAAAGGTCCTGTGACTTGCTTAAATCAAAGTTTAAGCCAGGTCTACTGACTCTCAGAGTGCAAAACTCATTCCAAGTGCTTTAAAATTAAATAAATATTTTATTTTAAAAAATTTTGTTTGACTAATTAAAAAAAAAAAGACATCCTAGAATTCTCATTAGAATGATTGTTTTTTTACAGGGCTGAAAAAATTTTTTACTTTCTTCTTGAATTTTACCCTGCTTAGATAAAATTATTTCGAGAATCAAATGTAACTTTATATTATTACGCTCATTCGATATATTGGTACTAATAAGGCATTTCAGATAAATGCTTAAATTGAAAATCTGTGTTGAAAGTATCTAAAATGCCAATCTCTAAGAAGCTTCTTGGGTTGATGAAGTGCTGGACAGCACATATAATAAAATGAGAAAACTGTGTTGAAGGTATCTGAAATGCCAATCTCTAAGAAGATTCCTGGGTTGATGAGGTGCTGGACAGCACATGTAATAAAATGAGAAAAAGTTCTAAGATGGGCTTAATTATTTTGTAGTTAACCTGAAAATTATTCTAGTTATGTTAGTTAAATAGACTCATTTTAGCTATAAAATTATACAACACTCCCTCTTGTGGAAGTAATGAACTACTACATTCATCAAGAAAATATATTATTCATGATGTCTAAATAATTTAAAAGGGGAAAAAGAGTTATTAGGATCATTTATCTGTGAGTGCTTTGATTTCTTTTACTCTTAACCAAAACTTTGCTGACATCAAAACGCAACATTATCTACAGATGCAACAAATAAATTTCAGAAGACAACATTACATTTTCATACCTAAATAAAAATATTTTTGTGGGAAATTAAGCCACAAACACGTTTAATATGTATGAGCATGTAACAATAAGATCATGGTGTTCTCTATTGGTTTTTGACTTGAGAAGAAATAACTCAACCCATGCATATCCAAGAGTTAACTTCATCATCTATAAATTCTGAAGATTAGAATAAAAATGGGAAAGCAAACAGTCTAAAAAAATTTTAAGGATGTTAACATGATTTTTGAAAATTTTAGAATGTATACTTAAAACATAATGAAAACCAAGTGCCTTACTTTGCTAATTCAGGGTGAAAGTGAAAATCAGTCACACAGTTGTGTTCAACTATTTGCAATCCCATGTACTGTAGCCTGCCCAACTCTGTCCATGAAATTCTCCAGTCAAGAATACTGGAGTGGGTTGCCATTTCCTTCTCCAGCGGATCTTCCTGACCGAGGGATCAATACAGGTCTCCTGTACTGCAGGTAGATTCTTTACCTACTGGGCCACTGGGGAAGACTTCCTTTGGTAATTCAGGGTACTTAGTTTTAAATATATACTATTAAAATAAATCTGGATATTTTAATATAACTTCATATTGAAGGATCATTGAAAAAAAT
Source organism: Okapia johnstoni (assembly GCA_024291935.2). NCBI lineage: Eukaryota > Metazoa > Chordata > Mammalia > Artiodactyla > Giraffidae > Okapia > Okapia johnstoni. The sequence continues at coordinate 43,755,390 of CM044322.1, forward strand.
TCTGAAGGGTTGGGGGGGGGGACGTTCTAAACTCCTAAAAGCATATTACATCAGAATTAAAGAAGCATAGAAGAAATCTTACTCTTAATTTTGCCAAATACGAGATTTCCATTCTATTTTTATCATATTCATTTCTTGGGAAAGCTTTTTCTAACATAGGCTAAAATATATAATTTGAAGCTTTACAGAATTATTTTCATGTATTAGTTTGGATAATTTCACAGGCTCCAGGGTCAGGCATTTTTAAGATTTTTAAAAGTTTATAGTGTGCTTAGCAATACTGACAAGGATGGTTTCACATTCTTCCAAATATTTTAAAAACTAGGAATTTTTATTTCTTTTCTACATTTAAGATTTATAATTATATTAAGTAGAAATGTTGTAATTACTATTTACCACCTGTAACTATTTTAGTATGTTACCACTGACTGAAAGATCCAGGTCATTGTCCTAGATAGGATATAAAACTGGAAATGGGCATCTTAAAAAAATCTGAATATATAATCCTGGACCACAATGTGGCTTTAGGCTCAAAAAGGTGGGAGAGAGAACATGAACTTGGTAAAACATTCATAATTACAAAGATTATAGTGAATAATACCAAAATATTTATATTGTATATTGGTTGTATATATACTCCTGATAATAATCCAATAGTCTAGCTGTCCTCTGGAAGTCTGCACGTAAGTGGAGTCTGTTTCTCAGAGCTAGACTGATTGTGGTAGAAAACGCAATAGGCTGGGAATTAAATGCCTTGGATTCACAACTTGTCCTTGATATATCTATGTGACCAGGCAGGTTATTCCATCTCTTGGCTTTAGTTCTCTAAACTGAATAACGCTTCGAACTATTAAAATCAATGATGTTAATTATTTAATATATTGCTAGTAAGTTTGAAGAAGGCCAAAGTCACATACCTCAATTTGCCCTAGGAAATTTCATTAAGTAATTCAAGGTACTTTTTGGACACAGAAAGATGTATGTTTATCAAGTTTTGCATTCAAAGAAGAAGAAAACAAAATATAGGCTAAAATATAGAATTTGAAGACATATTTAAGGACATACATATACATATATATAAGGACATATATATAATATATATATATAGCATCTTATAGCTGTTTCTTAGACTTACTAGAAATAATCATATTTGGTTTGCATCTCAAATAAGTCCCTCTGTTAAACATTGAGAATAAAATCAGATTACTCATGTGTTAAGAGCTGGACAACTAGTATAGAAGGAAGAGTTACCAAGAGTTTCATGCTACTTGGTAATGTACAACTTATGTTAAGACAGAAGAGCACGTAAACGTTTTCATGTACTTAAATAGACTTGAGGTGAGGAAACAGCACTGTGGCAGAAGAAATCTAATCAGAGTACACACGGCAGAATGCAGCACAAAGGAAATGTGAACTGAAGAAGCAGAGCTACGTGGAACACCAGGTAACAACAGTGGGTAAGCATACATCAAGTGAGAGGAGTTTTAAAATACTTGGCAACAGACCCATTAGCCACCAACCAAAGTCTGAAGTGTAGAAACAAGGAGGACAGGAGTAATAAAGGAAATGTTACCTATTGTTTCGGAATCTAGACTCTATGTTATCTATCCTCAGCTACACCCATGATGATTACCATCACTTCACCCACAGACCAGGAGATGGGAACGTGAATGGAGTGGAGGAAAGCAGCAGTGAAGAAGAGAGAGGAGGAACAGAAAATGAAGAAAAAAATAACACATGCAAAGTACCACTGGTTTTAGGTTTTGCAGGCTGAATTGTGACAGAAGTAAAAATTTAAAAGAAAAGACTGCATACCAACTTTCCCTTTACTCTTCACTCAAGATTTAGGGCTCACTTAGGTAACTGACAAAAATGAATCTTTAAGTCCTTTAACAGCTGGTTTCCCCTCAACTGTCCTTTTTCAGCCACACCCACATGAGGCTGATTATGAAGTAATGTGACCACGTTTACAGGATACACACAAATATCTGTCTTGCTACTCTTTGGTCACACATGTATTCTCACTGGCTATAGCTCTGAAAATGAAGTCTATACACAGACGAATATGCCAGAAGCAGTTAGTTCTGGTAGGGAGAAAGTAGCTTTTGTAATTATCACAGTGACAGCTAATTACTACAGGTAAATGATATGATGGCACATTATGAAGTGATGCTCATAACCAGTTAAATTTCTATAGCCCAATTTTGCATGTGCTTAGTGACTGTCTCACGAATCCATCTTCTTCCACTGAAATAAATTAAAGGATTAGTTTCCGCCCACCCCAATCATAAAGTGATTTAACTTAATAAAAATTAGGTGTTTCAAAATAAACAGGAAAAGAGTAAAATTCATTTTTCATTTAGTTCTGAAAGGAGTAACAAAAAGTATACTACTGTTCTTCAGATTCGTAAGAACTTAGAATTATATAAGATATTTAAAAGTTGAACATGTTTTCAGAAACACAATATTCATTTTTATTATATAGACCAGATAATAATTCCTAATCTAATTCTGATACACAAACCCAGATACCTCACAAAATAGACAATTAAAATTCCCAAATCAGTTCAATATACTTCAAATTTTGAATTCACTATGTTGGACCAGGGCATTAACTGGAAGTGTATATAACTTCTGAATTTTCCTCCTGGTGGCTCAGATGGAAAAGAATCTGCCTGTAATGTAGGAGACCCCGGCTTGATCCCTGGGTTGGGAAATCCCCTGGAGAAGGGAATGGCAACCCACTCCAGTATTCTTGCCTGGAGAATTCTATGGACAGAGGAACCTGGTAGGCTACAGTCCATGGGATCGCAGAGAGTTGGACACAATTGAGCAACTGACTCTTTCACTTCACTTTCAAGCTAACTAAAGTAACTTTTTAAGGAACAAAACCCTCTATAGTATGATCTTTCTGCTGAAAATTTTGGGAATCGATGCTAACAATTTTTCAAAGAAGTCCCAAAACATAAAAGAAATACAATAATATTATTAAAAGTCTGGATCCAATTTACCTGAAGGAGAGCCATGTGCTGAGGTCATACTTTTAACCTTGGAGTCGGATAGTCGAGAGATACTGTTAGCTCTAATTCTAGGAGAAAATTTATCTGAAGGTACTAATCTGGCTCCACTTCTAATGATGGCTTCTGCGGTCCGTGAAGAGGCACTACTTCTAGAGATCGTTGCTTCAGAGTCACTGCGAGCAGATAACGAGCCAAGCCTTGTTCTACGAGGCTGAGCCAACAAATCAATTCTAGAAATGTTACGCCTTCCTGTGGGAGGTTTGGATGTCGAACTTGTTGTGGACACTTCAGAAGCAACAGATGCTTTGTCAGCATCAGCAAGTTCACTGTCTGAAGCTTCACCAAGTCGGGCTCTGCGCAAGAGGGAAGTCCTGGTAGGTCGTGGCCTTGGGAGAGTGGTGGATTTACTGGATGAACTAGGTGCTCCAGGAGAAGTCTTGGATTTAGTCACTTTACTTCCTTCCAGTTTGGAATGTGCATGCTCATCAGTTAAGGTAAGTGGAGTCCTTCCATGAGATTTACAAGAGTAAGTTTCCTGGTCAGATGACATAACATCAGAGATGGCCGAGTGAGGTACACTAGAGGTTTGGTCATCATCTGTTAAATCTACTGAAGGCTGCCTTATTCTTCCACTGGACTGCACAAATTTACGACTCTCAGCCCGAGAACCTATATCTGCAGAACGACTTTTTGTTTTTTTTTCAATTTTCTCCCTAGCACCCGAAGATGACGACTTTGCAACATCTTTGGAAGGAGAACCTGTGGAACACCTATCTTTATAGAGACTAGTGAAACTCTTTCGCTTTTGGGTTGACTTTCTTTCAGTCTCTCCAGTAACCAGACTGATGGTACTAGCTGTGTCCACATCAGATTCGGGTGAAATGGAGTTGTCTCTGTTATAACTGGGAGTATCTGGGCCTTCATCAGTTTTAGTATCTTCACGCAGTTTAGCTTCTAGAAAAGCCATTACTGCTTCTGTGTCTTTCAGAATAAGGGTTGTGTCCATACTAGAATCAGTATCCATGGAATCACTTCTTTCTCTTATTCTGCTGGCTGTTGTTAATGCTAAGGAAGGGGGTGTTGATGAAGGCTGTTTATTTATATGGGGGATAAGTTCTATGGGTATGTTGGGGCTAGGTTTTTCTATAGTGAAGCTTCCTTGTCGCACTAATGACTTGGAGGATTCCTTCTTGTCTCCTCCCTTTGAAGTCTGACTTTTCAGAATTTCCTCAGCTTTTCTTCTCTTACCCTCGTTTTGCATTGCTCTTTCTCCTTTGCCTGCAGAAAGTCCTGGAATTTTTTCTTGAGGCTGTGACTCCTGCTTAAAAGACTCCTCCCTACATCTATCTATCTGACCTGCAATGTTTTTTGAAGAAGATAATTTAGTAGGTGTCCACTGTGCCTGTTCCTTTTGTTCTTGTTGCTGGATTTTAGCTAATGTTTGCTTTACCAAAGAAGCTTCCTTATCAGTTTCACTTTTCTCCTTTCCAGAATAAGAGCTGCCTAAGTGAAGCAGGGTTTTACTATCTCCACCATTTTTAAGAGTCTCACCATTTACTGCCCTGTTCATTTTACTCAAGGCTCTGTCAGTGTCTTGTTTATCTTTCTGGTATACCTGTGCAGATGCTTCTTTCTCCTGAAGCTCCGTGTCTTGCTTTTCTCCTATCTCTGACCTCTGTGCTATAACCTTTGTTCTGGAGCTTTCAAGAGACTTTTCTTCACTTGGAAGCTGGGGAAGGGTTCGTCTCCTTCTCTCTCCCTGACTAGCTAAGGAAGCTGCTGAGCCAGTACTTCTCAGTGAAATGCCAGATTCACTGATATCTGTATCTATAAAAGAAAATAACAAACAAGGAACTTACTGGGGCAAAAAAGTGAAAATAAAACAAATGTCATATTACCTTAGATTTTGAAGTCAAGAAATCGCTTGAGTATAAAGTAAAACTTTGAAGAAATACACCAACATTGTGACAGTATAATTTAAAAAGAAAATGCAACACTGAGATGCACAAATAGGTACATTACTAACAGGAGTCAAGAGAGCAAATTTAATGAGATGAAAATTAGAGTCATCTTATCTTAAATCTACATCTGTTGCTCTCTTTTCCTTTTAATGTCTTTTATGGGAGATAAGTTCACATTCTTGCTTTTGTGACTTGTCCCATCTGTGAAATTTTACTCACAAAAAATGGACTCTGAATAGTATATACAGAACTGTAAAAATAATGTCTAATAAACAGTTTATTTGCTATACTTTGAATTACATAGTAAAGAATAATAATATACCTAATTTTTGATAAGCATCATTATCTACTGAAAGAATGACAAGTCTGGATTTCCTAAGTAAAACAGAAAATGTAGAACTTTAACAATGTTTTCTAAAAGAAAAAATTCAAAGCTAATAAAAAGATTTTTAACAATTATAAGAAAGGAAAAGGGTGACAGGACTTGTCATAATTTCACAAACTGAGTTATTTTTAAGTTATGATCTTCTGGTATATTAAAGCCTCAAACTGAGAAGTTGATGGGAAAATATATAACTTCAACATTTCCATGTGAGAGACTTTAAGAATATTACTTAAGGAGGACTTTCCTGACTGTTATAAATGAAATGTATTTCTGAGAAAAGGGATCTTTTTAGGGAAATATAAATTAACATATAAAGCATTTAAATCTTTTGGGTATAAGTGGAAAAAAGATACTAGATATAGCTTCTGTGGTCATCACTTTATAATTATAAAATTTTAGCATCTAAATTTCATAGCAATACTATGGCTATAATGTAGGAAAATACTTAATAACTTACTAATCTAAACTTTAATTTAGCAAATGATCATTGATCACAATGATAACAATTTGGTTATTTATAAATAACATTTATTTAATTGATCATTGATAACAATTTGGTTATGTCTTACCTCCGCAGTACTACTTAAAAGCACTGAACTTATTTAGTTATAGCTATTTTATCTTTTTATACTTTTCTAGCATTTCTCACACTGTCCTGGCTCCTAACACACACTCAATGAACATTTGACAAGAACATTTTAGGATATAAGTAGATTTATCAGCTTATCTAAGTAAGCTCATTTAGAAAATGATGAAACAAGAACAAAATAATGAAGGCCAAGTATTATTAATTTTCATAACAAGGGTAGAATTTTGCTTTCCACAGCTAATAATACTTTTATAATGATTCTTTTTATAAATTTCTCTAGCCTGACTTGCTTTTTTGTTCCTCAAACAGTAATCAGTTTATGTGAACCCATCTGAAAATTATGCTGTCTTTCCAAAGATTTTTGGTAATATTAAAAATTATTTTTAATTTTTATAATAAATTATACAGCTTTTCTAGTACACTGCTGTGTACCTTGCTCAAATACTTGCTGTCTAATGTTTACAAAATTCCTAAAAATATTTTTGGGTGCCACAAGAAACACAAAATAAATTTCTATTTCAACTTCCAGCGATAACACAGCTAAGAAAACAGATAAAAAGCCACATACAAATTCTCCTGAGGGTTTTATTTTTAATGAAGAATGTAATGAACTGAATCTAATAATAAAATCATAAGAGGCATCATAATTTTTGTTCTTTTAAAGAAACTTTATATTTCAGTTCACAGAAATATAGTGAAAAGGTAGTAATAAAAATCATATTATACATTTTCAAAAGATGTATTTAATAAATTAAGTTGCATTAAGTAAATTTTCTTCATTGAACATATGGAAAAAAGTGGCATTTAAATATTTGATGTGTTAGTAAAGGGACAGTTTGGAACTGTATTAGTCTTATTTTTAAATTTTCACATGTATATATGTTATATACATATAGTCATATATAAGTTTTTGTGAGTGTGTATATTTATATACACACACACACATATGTTTCATCTACAAATTACATCTATTTTCAGTTAGAGTTACATTAATGATATCTGCATTTTTAGTGAAAATAAAATCTATATATAGTACCTTAAGACTATGTGAATATATTTCTTTAGGTTTAATTCACTTTTCACTATACAGACTTAGCTTATAGTATTTTAAAAACTGATGTATGGCTCACAAAAAAAAACAAAAGAAGAAAATACCATGCTCTAAAGGAACAGGTACAGACAACTCCATTATTCTTTCTTCTTGATCATGTCTTGTATGATTGGCAGCCAAACTAGCCCATTGTGAAACCCAACGCTTGTTTCCAGACGAAGATGTACCTTCCTAAAGAAGAGAAACAAAAGAACGAAATGATCTAGTCTGTCAAGTCTGTTCTCATGTTCAGAGAATTTCATTTAGTCATTAAATTCTCTTTAACATATCATATAAAGCAATATTTAAACCTCACATTGATATATTATCATTTTTTATATTTCCTCATATATAAAGATTTTCTAGGGCACCTCTTTTAACTGCAAGATTATTACTGCGCATGTAGTAAAATTTTCTGTATTTATTAAGTACTAACAATGGTACTAAAATAAACTCTTAGAGCTTAAAATTTACTGCTGCTAAATAAACTCAGGTGTACTACAATAGCTTCATGGCTACCACAGCAAAGTTAGTTCTAATCCATTCTATAGAACAGAGTCTAAGACCTATTTCTAAGTTGTTCTTCAGTCCTCTAAATGTCTCCATAAATCAGACTGGTTCCACACTCTCAGGGCATATTAAAATCTGCCTGGTCATGTCTTCAGGGATTTCAAATACAAGCCCAAAGCTTTAGGCTTCTTTCTACAATACTTAGTATTTCCAGAAGAAGCTAGAAATCACTCAAATCTTTTAAGAATTTTTGTATAACCAGTGTGAACACAGACCTGTCCCATCTAGATCTGTCTTTAAGGCAAATGATTAGTCAAGTGTGAAACAGAATTTAATTCATGATATGGTTCCATATATATGGATTATATATTGGTAATTCTTAAGCCCAGGTCAATTTATGTATTTAAGATGGAAGATCTAGGTGTATAGAAAAAAATGTTTCCTCACTAGAAATTTAAGTCAATGCTCAGTACTGAACCTGTAACGATAACTAAGAATTGGAAAGCTCTGATCAAATTTTATTCTGAATTATTTCAAAAAGAATTTTATTAAAAGTGTCAAATGACAGTCTAAAAACTGATAAATATTTCATAAGACTATATACTATATGATTTCAAGAATAATAATTAAAATAGTAAGTTGTATACAAAGTGACATACATGCAGTAAAGCCTAAAGATACCAAAGCCTGCTGAATCTTTGAATTCCCACCAAGATTTTGTGGGAGTTGTTCACAATTCTGAGACTGAAGGAGGTACCAGAGCCATACTCCTCATTCTAGGAATACCCACAACAGAATGGGTTTCAAAGACACACATTTATGTAGACCTATTCTGTGAAGACTGTTCTAATGGCTAGTTTAGGTGGTTCCTTCAAAGGCAGGTACATACTTGGGCTATATATAAATTTACTTGGCATGAGCTGAGGGGATAAAGAGGAGAAGAGGGAGTCCAACAAGTTCACAGTCACCAGTACCCTTTCTAAATTAATCAGAATACCAAAACACTGCTTTGAATAAGTATCACTTGCTTTCAATAAGTAAATTAAGCATCTTGGGAAAAACTTCAAATTGTTTTGACAGTTTTCAGGAAATAGCAGACCATAAAGGGAAAAATTTTATATTAATAAGCAAATATATACCTGAATTTAGTTGACTATAAATAATACATTTCACACAAATACAATACTTCATTTATATTTTGTTTTATTTATACCTTAAGATTTAATTTATATTTAATATATATTTACTATTTGAATATTTTAAATTAACTCATTTTTAGAAAGGTAATATAATGAATAAGAGAAAGGGTTAACACATCAAAGCTCTTTAAGGTTCAAATTCTGGCCTCACAAGGTATGAGTTTTAAGACTTTGACCAAGTTAATTTCTACATACTTCAGTTTCATTATTTGTAAAATGGTACACAGAAAGCTTCCACTGATTGTTAGAACTTGTTAGTTGAATAAATTATAATACTTCTCAGTCATATATAATTTTTTTTACATTTCTTCCAATAGATTGGTGTACAATGAAATTCTAATAACATTTCTAGTAAAGGGATAAACATTTGTTGACTGCATAAATCTAAGACAATTACTCTGCTGGGTACTTTCCATCCTTCATATCCCTCCCTGTAAATAGATTTTAGAAAAATACCATTTGCATAGATGAGAAAACTGAAGATGAGAAGAGGGGAAATGACTGACTCAAAGGTACCCTGTTAGATGTGGCAGTTCTAGGATTTGTATTCAGGTCTTAGAAGCTGTACTATACTACACTGACTCCGTAACTATCAACCAAGCCACCCTTTCTAGTTGCATCCTGGGATGCACTACAAGGGCACTTATTTAGGTTTTTAAGTTGTATGTCTCAGGCACAAGCTTGCATGATAGATCTTTCCATTCCAAATACATGACCTTCTAAGTAAGTATATGCGGGTTATGTGTATATATATATATATATGTATATATATATATATATATATATATAAAATACACACTTTATCTCAATGTCAGAGATAGTGAGCATATAGCTCATTAACTGCTAACTGAAATTTAACATCTTCACTGACTGATAAAAAAATATTACAGTGTTTCACAAGAGGATATATTAACTGCTTAAAATAATATACAGCTGACCCTTGAGAAAAGGTGAGGGCTGAGGGGGAATAAGAGCTCCAACCCACTATGAAGTCAAAACTCCATGTATAATTTTGCAGGTGGCCCTTTGTATCCACAGTTCCCAATCCTTGTGTTCAACCATGGATCGTGTACTACTGTAGCATGTATTTAGTGAAAAAACAAATATGTGTGAAAGTGGAACTGCGCAGTTCAAACCCGTGTGGCTCAAGGGTCAGCTGTAATTAACAAATAATAAAAACTTATATTTTGTGCATGTGAAAAATGTGAGGAAGAGGTGTATACCTCGGAGTTGTGAAATCCAGGTGTACTCAGTGGTTTTCTTTCTTCCATTACTACTGCAGCAGAACTGAGAGCCCAATCTTTTATCAGATCTTTATGTTTTTCATTGATAATAGGCCTATTATAATCTTGATTGTCATCTACTCCAAATACCTAGGAGGAGAAAATTATTTTATAAATGAGAAGTCTGGGTAGCAGATTAATATGTGAGCATTATCAGTAACTTCAGAGGCAAATGACATATTTTAAGTTAATTTATAGGTAAGTTCAATAATGAGGGAAACTTGTTTAATGATAGGGTAACATCCAATAGGAGTATTAGCTGGAGATGAAAACAGGGCAGTGGTAGCTTATGTAAATGTAACTAACCTTTTTAAACATTTATCAAATGCACCATTTGATAATAAATAAGAGATATTCAGGATATTACATTTGCTTTGTTAAAAGATTTTAAGATGCCAAGTGTTAGGATAGAGTACCACACCACTTCAGCTTGTTTTCAGTTTGTCTCTGCTTTTGAGAAGCATGCTGGAAGCTTAAAGCTTATGGTTGATTTTATTTGTTCCTTCCCTAACAAGTGCTTAATATTTACATACATGAATTAAATTTTCTCAGGTACTAAATAACAGATTCTATTGTATGATCTTTGTATAAAATATACCATAATTCTTAAACTTTGTAGCATAGAACATATTTTTAAACTTCAAGGCCTTTCTTTGAAATGCAGATTCCTGAGTCTGTTCACACAGGTTAGCATTTCAATAAGAAGGCTGTCTGCAGTCAACACTTCTGAAATATACTAAACACAGAGACCCACAATCAATCATGTACCTTTAAGGGCAGTTACCTAAGTCTTATTCATTTATTGGCACAACTAAGGCTTTGAATTGACTGGGAAAAGTTTATTACTATATAAACTTTAAAACTGTTTTACTATTAAGTCTACTTGGTTGCCAATGGTTATTATTTATAGGTATTAGCTGTGGTTCTGATTATTAAAATAAAGAATGGTAACATGTGCTTGAATTAGCACTTTATAGAAGAGAGCTTTAGAATAAAATCAAAGAGCCTTCATTTTCTACAAAAATGGAAAAAACCTTTTAAGTTAAACTATTTTCTAGAAAACTTTTTAATGATATGATACTTTTTAATGATAGCTGATAAATTCTGAAGTCTACATTTAGCAAAGCAAATATCAAATTTGCAAAATTCACTGAACTTGGAAATGTTACCACTAGATGTCATTACTTAATATGAATTTTTTTAGTATACAGAAGGGAAAAAACAAACCCATTTCATTTTGCCAAACAGCAGAATTAGCAAGTTTAACAAGAACAGCAGTAAGACATACTAAATATATCTTTCCATGTGTTCTGCCTTCAACTCCACTTCTAAAGAAAGAAATCAGAACTACTAAGTTATGCGTGACTACCTTAAAATTTTAAAATTATCTCTAACTCAAGTCACTGAACTCCACATTTACTGAAGCTTATTTCCTTATTTGCATAATCATGAAAAAAAATTACAACTCAAATTTTTGAGTAAAAGATAAAAATAATCACATGTGATTACTCGTATGTTGTATCTCTCTGGCATGTAAATATAAAATTTATCGTCAGTTAATTTCTGATTTAATTCTAATCCATAACTCGAAATGGACTTCCAAAACTTTGATTTCCATAAATATCTAAGCATCAGCAGTTCCGAATCTATTAAATCTCTTCAAATTGCTTCTGACACTATTTTGAAATAATGAAAGACACACACAGAGAGAACTAATAGTTTTAGGGAAGGGGACTGAAGCTGTACAGAAAGTGTAGTCACATGACTTCCTATAGATTCCTCTTAAAACATCAGAGATATTAACAGCTATACACATATCTGTCAGAGAAGTAGCAATTTATCGATATTTTCCAAACAAGTAATATGGCCTGAAGTAGTGCTTGCTGTAGGAGCAAGGAAGCCTTCAAAGTTCATACCTATATTTTTGATAGTGTTTTGAAAAATTAACGATACTAATAACTAGTTCAGCTTGAAATCTAAATTGCCATTTTCATGTCTCAGCATAAAAAAATCTACAATTTTCACGTGAAAACAAAGAAGACAGAAAGAGCTATATTCTCTGTGTACTTTAAAGCTATAGTACTTTTCACATCTAAAAAAGTACATATAATCTGACATGCATACATAACTTAAACACAACTTGAAGGCTCCTCAGAGCAGAGACCAAGCTTGCTAGATTTTCTCATCTTTTCATTCTAGATTTTGTCCCCAGGTGATTGTCACTGAAATTACTAACTGCAAACAGTTACTCAACCTATCTGTACTTTCTCCTCCTAGATGGCTCAGTGATATTACAAACACACTATGCTAACCTAGGCTCATGAATCTTTTCTCTTCCCCACTATGCAGGGATCAATTAAACCCCCAAACCTGATAAAGTACAAAATCAAGGTGTGTCTCACTCAGCTAGAAACTTTTTTTAGATTAGAAGTCTAAAGTGAGAAAGAAAGAAAGAGCAGATATATGTCCAACTTTTATGTTTCCTAAGTAGAATCCTCCTCCCCAAGTTTGTCAGTTTTTAATTTTTCTAAAGGGTATGGGGAAGGAGGAGGAGTGGTATGGGAACAGAAAATTTCTTTTTGAATTTGTACTCTCTGTGCTCTCTGGTACTGGCAGTTTAAAAGTAATTTATTTACCTTAGGGGCTGAGAGTGGTTTTCATGTATTCTTCCCTATAATTCCCTTGATCCAGACAGATGCATCTCTATATGGGGGAGTGACCTGTGACTCCTCTAGGAGCCTCTCGGTTTAGGGTAAGAAGATAGAAATAGGGAACATGTTCTCAATCTTTTCCTTTGAATATGTACATGTGATATGTGGCATCTCACTTTGGGATTTCACAGCTATATCTCATTGGCTACTTTAAATAGTCTTAACAACCTGCTACTGACGTATGGTAACATTATTTGTAGGCTATTGGGTTCACCACCATAGGGCATTTAAAACATAAACAAACAAACTATATTATAAGCTCAGTTGCTCAGCTGTGTCCAACTCTTTGCGACCCCCTGGACTGTAGCCCACCAGGTTCCTCTGTCCATGGGATTATCCTGGCAAGAATATTGGAATGGGCTGCCACCTCCAACTCATATATATGTGTGTGTGTGTGTGTGTGTATATATATATATATATATATATATTTTTTTTTTTTTTTTGCTGTCCTTGCTCTCAAGGAGCTGAGGTCTAAAACAGGAGCTTAGGGGAAAAGAAAAACAAAAAAAACAGAGTGCCATTTGAATCAAGCAGAGGTACTCTGTAGTTAAAACAGAACTAGGCAATATTGTTAGATTTTAGTTCTAAATTTAAAGAAACTAAACATTCTTCAGGGTGATAAAAGACTAGCATGTATAACACAAAGTGAGCCTATGAAAAGTCTGACCTTGGTTTTTCATTAGCATATTATCACTATCGTCATTATTAGTTAAGGTTCAGACTATATTGAGAATGTCCAGTGTCTAATTCTGAAACTGGAAATTGGAGAAGGGGGAAAAATGGCATATCAAACCCAAGATTAACTTTCATGGGGGTAAATATTACATCTACTGAATACTTAAAAAAGGGATCAAATTACATTTGGTAACCTCAGACATAGGTTGTATACTTCTTGTGACAGAAAGCTGAGAGAAGTGTGAAAAAGGGTAGAGGCAGGGAGAAGACTTACGCATACAAACGTGATACTACTAATGTAGAGCAAAATAGCAAGTGAAGAGCAATACTCCTCAATGTATTAGTTTAAAATTTTTCCAAATCAGTTGAAATTCGTAATTTATTCTCCCAAAGAAATGGAAATGGGGCTTCCCTAGTGGCTCAGACGGTAAAGAATCTGCCAGTCTCTATTAGTTCAAATCAACAGTAGAGTTTCTCATGGGTTATGGAATCACTTGACACATAATATTTCAAAAATTATGCAGAATGCTAGCCACTAACATTAGGAAACAAAATCAGGAAAATTTAATAGAAGCTGAACTTGCAATCTTCCAAGAAAACCTAATTTCATTTTTAAAATGCAAAAGCCAACAAATTCACTGGAATAAATGGTTCTGAACGTTCAACACTGTTATTTCTATAACATATTTTTATCAATTTTTAAATTTAAAATCAGACAAAGTTATAAAAGAAGAGCTCAGAATGGGGGTACGAGATATATATTACAATTCAGCACAATATACAAATAAACACAAGTACATTCATGTTTATGGAGCGTTATTCACAACAGCCAAAAGGTAGAAACAACCCAAATGTCCATTAATGAGTGAACAGATAAAAAATTTGGTATATCTACACACTATTATCATTTATTATTCAGTCAAAAAAAAGGAATGAAGTATTGATGCATGCTACAGCATGGACAAACATTGAAAAGACTGTACAAAGTGAAAAGTAGCAAGTCATAAAAGGCCACATACTATGAGATCCCATTTATACAACATGGCCAGAAGAAGCGCATCCAGGGATGCAGCAAGTAGACTGGTGGTTGCCAGGGGACAGAGTGACTGCTTAATAGGCATGGGATTTCTTTATCAGGTGATGAAAATGTCTTGGAGTTACACAATGTTGATGGTTGCACAACAATGTGAATGTACTAAAAAATCAATAAACTGAACACTTCCAATGGCTAATACAGTAAATGTTACGTGAATTTTGTTATTTAGTCACTAAGTCATGTCTGACTCTTTTGTGACTCCATGAACTGTAGCCCATCAGGCTCCTCTGTCCATGGGATTTTCCAGGCAAGAATACTGGAGTGGGTAGCCATTTCCTTCTCCAGGGGACCTTCCCAACCCAGGGATTGAACCCACGTCTCCTGCACTGGCAGGTGAATTCTTTACCACTGAGCCAGCCACCTGTTTGTTTGTTTTTAAAGGCACCATTTGACTTTACCTTCTTCCTTTTCATCTGTCTGGGTAAATCTCTGTCCTTTCCCAGAACCTATCCTACATCCTTGATTCTTCCTATTCTTTTGGAGTCTTACAGCCACCTTCTTTTCCTTTTCATCACTGTTTAGCATTCTTTTTTTATTAGTTCCTCCTTTTGTATATTCAAACCACACTCAGTTCTTATCTAATGCTCTGTAGTTAAAATGTCCAGTTTTTCTCCTTTATATGGCTTAATTCATTGTCATGCATTCTTTTCTTTCATACCTAAAATCTGGCTGCTCATCAATTACCATCTCATGCTTTCTTTGCCAAACAGATTTTTAAGCATTAAGTGCTTAAGTGGCTATTAATAGAAACTCAAAAGTATTTCTAGATTTCTACTAATCAAAGCAATTCCCCTGAAACTTACACATTTCTTCTGATGCAAACAATAGTCTTTTGCAGCTTTCTTATTTATTACAAACAAAAACTTACAAAATACAGGTTTTAAATTACACATTTTAACAAGGTATTTTGGAATCAAGATATAAACAAATTTCAGCACATAAAATATAGGAAAATCTGTTTGTGGAGGCCTCACTGCATTTAATCAATCTATAAATTCACTGAAATAACTTAGCTAGTATATAGCCAACCACATATAAATATTGATAAACATAAAAATCAAGTCAAAAATTTTTTTTTTCTCACCTAAAAGCCAGGAAAATAAATAAGATCTCTTACAATAGTAGAGAAGGGAAAATACGGGCAAACCTATTAAATCTTAAGCTTTTAACTGAAAAAAAGGTGAGGGTTTCCTTATGAAGCTCTGGGGATTAATACAGCAGTAAAGAGTTTCCTGTACCTAAGAAAGACATGGGGTGTTAAAAAGGGGAGAGGAGCATCAACAGAATGACCAAAACTGAATTCTCCTGATCCAAAAAATTTTTTTTAATTGTTCAGTGAAGAGACAGCAGGAAAGAAGGTTAACATAAAAGAAAAAAAAAAAATCAAGCTGTCAGAATTTACCTGTTAAGAACCACTATTTGCTTCAGCCCTTATATTAACTCACATTATTTCTGGATTGATAGGAATTAGAAAAAAAAAATATTAAGTCAAATTCCAAATGCAGCCTCTATTATCAAGGTCCTCTTTTACTACTCAAGGCTCTTATCTGATCTCTTTTCCTTTAGTTCTCAGACACCTGATTGTGTATATGAGTGGACTCTGCACATACCTCCCTTCTCTGTGTTCTAACAGGCTCTCTCTAACTAGAATTTGACTCTGCTTTATCATAGTTCCTTGGCTCTGACTTGAACCTAGTCTAGAATCTTGCTGTGAATGTCAGAGTTTGGAATATCTTCATTCCACATTGCTTATACCTGGATCCAAGTTCTCATTACTGACTTGCTTTGGGATGTCTCACTGCCATCGATGTTCCTCATTTTGTGTTTCCAGTCCTGTATAGTTCTCCTGGTTCTGGATTCTTCCCTACCACCTGTTGCCTACAGAAGCAGCACTGACAGATACGAGGCCACATGAAGGGAGAGAAGATGCTAATAAGAGGCATTGGGGGAATCAAAACTCAGGAAAGAAGTATCTGGTAGTACTGGTCTGTGGTATGAAATTTATGGAGAAGAAAAATACTTTTTTCAAAAGAACCTCAAGCCCTCTACAAAGACCAGTTATTTTTTTTTTTCATTTAATATTTGGCTTTCTGTTTTCACTACAAGTCTTTCTCATTTAGCCTAAAAGTCTATGAAGTAGCCCTGAGAGTATCCTCCTCTTCCCTTAGCAGTGTTTTGGACGAAGGAGTGGGGAAAAGAAACTGGTACTATGATGGGTTCTCTAGGTTATTATAGGGGAGTCAAAGGAGGGAGGTCTAGGGGAGGCTATCATTGCAGCGGAAGATAATTACCTTTAATCCAGGCAGTTAACAGCACTTTCTTATTATAGCACATCTCCATGTAAGCTTAGATGTAAAACTTAAGAGTTCTTTATAAATAACAGACATTTGCGTTAATATTATAGAAAGTAAATTTTGGGGACAAAGCATACAATAAGTTTTATCTACTGACAAACACACAACACAGAAGTACAAACCAAAATGCTGTAATCCCGTAACTTAGAGGCTGGGGCAGAGATATCTCAGTGCCTTTTAATTACATTACAGTACAACCGACACAGAAAAAGACAATGACATTATAGCTTGATCACCTCTTTAAAGAGATCCTACTTTAACAGTATGCAACTTCTCCTGAGTTGCAAGGCAAGTATATGTTCTGCTTATCGTCTCTAGACATAGAAATACAGTGTACTTTGGGGAAAAACTGAAAAGGCATTCTAGTGCTTATCATATTTAATGTCAGTGTATCATATGAAACTGCTGCTTACTCACTTTATTATTCTTTGATTCCAAGGTGCTATTGTTCTTTTGGTTTTCTCTTACTCCTATGTTTGATCCTCCTTTATTCACTCTTATTCCTTTGTCCACATATACTGGTGTTGCTAAGAATTTCGTACTTTGCCTCTTCTCAATTTTATACACTCTTTCCAGGTGATCTCATCCATATTTTGCATTCACAGCTACCCTCTTGTAATTCCAAAAATGTTATTTTAGCCCAGATCTCTTACCTAAGATTCAGACATTTATATTCAACTGACTACTGGACATGTCAGTAGCTTTTTAATCGCCTTCTCTGCTTCCAGCCTTTCCAAGTTTCAATCCATTCTTCACACTTATGACAGTGATTTGCACGTCACTGCCATATTTAAAAGTGTTCAATATTCACAACTGCATTCAGCATTAAAAAAAACCCACTAAAGTCCTTAATATGGTATGGAGGGGCTGTCAATGTCTACTCCAATCTCATTTGTCTGAAAGTAAATGCGGTCCTCTGAACAAGGCCTCTACCCTCCTGGGCTTGAAAAGATCGCTCCATATTTTTGAAAAACTCTCCTTGACCATGCCTATTATGGGATTAATCCCGTATGTTTCAAAATGAGCTCAGTTGGCAATTAAATTCGGTATTTACTGAGGACATTTTATATGCCAAGCACTAGGTTCCTGTAGTTATGGAGTTTATATTCTTGCATGTCTGCACATGTGTGTGTTTGTGTGTGTATTATAGGGGAGCAGAGAGGCAAATAAATAAATAGGAAACTATCAAATGGTGATAAAGCTTATGATTAAAATGAAACAAGCTGATCTGACAGTACGGGGGAGGGGCAGGGTGTTTCCTTAGATTGGACAGCTAAAGAATTCTCTGAGGAAAAGATATTTAACCTGAGATCTCCTCATGGAAGCTATTGGTACCCTTACTTGAACAGTTTGCTTATCAAAGCATCCACCATACTATTTTTAATGCATATGTTTTCACTTGTATATTTCCATGCCTCCATATACTTAGTTCTTGAGGGGAAGAACTCTGTCTTTTCCATTTCAATCTCTCTCTCTCCTAACACAAAGTTGGGCACATGGCAGATGCTGAATAAAGGTTGAGAAAAAAAATTAATGAAATAAACCCGCTCTCAAATGAGGGAGTAAAAAAGGAAAGGGACCACATTGAAGTTTTCAGGCCCAAATAACAATTAAATTCAGATGGACAACAGCTGATGGTCCCCACTTCCATCCCACACTCTAACTTTAAAAGGGAGAAAATGGATGACAAAGCTTACCCGAGCAACTTGATATGATGTCTGAATCTCCTCCCATCCTCCCAAAGTCCTTCTTAAGCCCTGATTCTGACTATTTTGGGTCTTTGTTTTCTTCATGCTCACAGTTTACTTCATTTTCTTCAGACATTTGTTTCCCCAGAGCCTGACTTTAGTTAGCCTGAATCTGACCTCTAGCTTTAACCACAGCCAGTAAGAATCTCAGCTCTTTTCTTTGGCATTCGTAACATAATGTAGTGACTCCTGTTTTTCCCTATAATTATGGCCTTAGCTTTGTTTTCTGGTTTATACAAACTAAGAATGACTGAATTATCTACTCAGTCACATTCCGCCATTATTCCCTTAAATGAATCCTGCTTTAGATTCTTGGTTTTCTTTATGCATAGTGTGACCATATAATTTGTCACTGAAATTGGGACTCTTTTTGAAAATGAAAAAAAGGATGCCTATTATGGATAGCAGGTATACACCAGGTTTTGTGGTCCTTCTCTTCATCCAGCAGTTTACTTTTCAAGAGTCTCAACTGCCAACAATGACTTCCTTCTTGACTTTCTGTTGTTGTGGCCAGGCTATTTCCTTGCACTTTAACTTCCATTTGAGTTTCAGATTTGACCTTTTCAATGCTGAGGAACTTTTCAGGATTTATCAAAACCTAGTGTAGAGATTCATACATGGAAACTCCTCATAAGGTTAATAACATAGCTAACATTTATAGACCTTTTATCATAAGATAGCATTATAATAATAAGCCGCTTATATATTTTATTGAATTCTTTTTGCAATCTAGTGTTCACTCAGTGTACTTGTATCTGGTACATCTAGTACAGATCTGTCTGCCTACAAGAGCTCATGTTTTTAAACTACTACAATATAATCTCCCACTGAAAGATCTTTTAATAGACAAACATCAATAAACTATAAATGAAACATACATAAATCAAACAAAACTACACTAGAACAAAATTAACATTAATCTGAATTTTAAAACTTATTAAGCTTTCTTTTTTTTTTCAAAACCTATCCTTTTATTTTCTACTTGATAGTATCTTAGATAGCAATATACTTGTTCTCCATAACCGGAGGAAAAATTATAAACTTTAATCTGAAAGTAATGTCATTATTGATTCCCAGTGATGAAAATAATTAGAAATGACTGAGTCATTTTCTATTGCTACGACTGTGTTCTTAGCTTTCCTTTACTATTATTAGAAATATTACTTTATCTGTTTAATTTTTAAAAACTTCTTTTTCTCTTTATTTTTTTATTTATTTCTCTTATTAACAACTATCACAACATCTATTTCCTAAACTAATGGGTTTCCAAAAGTCTGGAGTTCTATACCCCAACACTAAAAAATTTTGAGCATTTGCTCCTCAATAAATGGATGTTAGAAATTTTATATATATCTATATCTATATCTATATATACACACACACATACACCAATGTAGTAATAGACTGCACACACTATAGAACACACTCTTAAATAGAAATAAAAACTATGAAATTAAAAGTAAATATAAGTCCTAATAATTTTCCTGCTTCCCAAAGGGTTACCTTGTCTATTCTATAAAAGATCACTGTGTAAGCTCATCATCTGAACTAGTGTATCTCAAATGTTAATCTGCATATAAGCCCTATTTTTAAAGCAGATTCCTTTTCACTATGGTTAAGGTGGATTGGAGATTTTGTATTTCTAACAGGCTCTCTAGTGATGCTAATGCTGCTCACATGCTAAGTAACAAAAACTGAAACAAGAGATTAATGCTTGGCCAAATTTATGCTTCTGTCTTCCAGGGGATAAAAAATACAGTGGATTCTAAAGTCAATCTTCCATTACTGGGAGCAAAACTACTTTTTAAACCATACAACAATCATTATACACATTAATCAAAAACACCAAAAATAAAATCTGTGATGTAAATAATCATCATGACTAGGTATACCCTTGGTTAAACTCAGAGTATCATAAACACACTGATTTTGTTTTTACACATTTCTTTTCTATCACCACAGACAGCAGTGAATAGAAATTAAGAGAAGAAACTAAGGAGAAAGAATAAAATGGATTAAAACATGTATTTTCATCGGCTTCCAAAATAAAATTAGTAGGTAGGAAACCTTTGTTTAACTATTTTCAACTCAAGCTCATGTTTATATTAGTGGAGTCAATGGCAATCTGGTTTTCTTTGATTTTTAGTTTTTAAATGCAAAGTGAGCATGGTCAAGATATAGCATTTAAAAAGTCAATCTTATTACAACTTTAAAAGGTCCAAACAGCTTATATGTACAGAACTTTACATATGAAACTCAGGCAAATTCAGAATGTAAGCAGAACAAAATCAGAAAGTATTTTGGTCTTACTGTTAGGTATCCAGTTCCCTAATAAAATCCTAAAGTTTTAATATACTAACTACATGAAAACATTTTATATCCTCTAGTAATTTCCAACAGTTAAATATACCACGAGAAAACTAATACCAATTATTTACCTTGTCAATCATTTTTCTTGCTTCCACTTCCTCACTGTTGGGATTCTCTAACTCAATGGTATAAGTACCCTTGTCACTTTGGTCATCATCATTATCCTTTTCAGAAGCAGCGGAAGTAGCTTGATTTTTTAACATTTTATCCATCTCCTGGCTTGGTCTGTGCCCAAGACTCCCTGAACTTCTTAATAATGCAGTTTGTAGGAAGGGAATTGACACCGATGGCTCCTCTGATTTCTGTTTTAACAATTTCCCATGTGGAACACCATGCCCCCCTCTGTGGTGCGCAGAGCTAGTCTGTAAAGACAAAGAAACCACTTTGGCATCTGCTGTTGGAGATTTTGTTTTTTCAAGTTTTGTATGTGGTGCTGAATAAGTAGTTTCCTGACACAAGATTCCCGTACTCTGAGTGAAAGAATATGACCTTCTTTTTCTGGGATTGTCTTCATCAAAGAATGCAATCATAAAAGCAGTTTGACTTACAACAGCTTGGTCTTGATGCTTTTCAGTAGCCTGGGCCTTCTGTAGTTTTTTCTGTTCTGAATGGTGGCGCCTTAAGTGTTCCTCAAGAGTTGCACGCTTGCTACAGCGCCTGTGAGCCCCAGCATTTTCTGAGTCACTTTGTGTACCATCATCATGTTTGTTTCCTGGACACAGAAAAGAAACCGCATAATAGAGAAGGGAAAAAATCCTATGTAGAAAATCAAAGCATATACAAAAGTGCTGCTTGTTCTGCCCCTCCCCCCTTTCAATCCAAAGTCATATGTTCTTTTCAGTAACAGGCTCTGCAAACTTCCCTCAATTGCAATGCTTACATTCAAATTTCATCAACCAACAATGAGTCTTTTATAAACACTTGAATAGGATTACTTTCCTTTCTTCAAATTTTAACTTTATAATGGTTCATCAATGCCTTAAAAGATAAGCAGTGCTACAACATCTGTGATAGTCTGTAACATTAAATATTAACACTGCCTTTAAACCTTATACCTTATTTAAACAATCAAAAATTTATCTTTAGCATTAGAAAGGAAAAGACAGAAAAAAGTGTGATCCTACCAAATGCTTATCATTACACAGGAAAAGAGAATGCAAATGCAATATAAAAGTGTGATGAATCGTTAATTTCAGTGATGTTCAAAACTTCCAAAAGTACAGCATTCCTTTCCTTTTTAATATATAAAAATGCAAATTTGCAGTTTCCACCAATTACAATTCTTTACAAACATCTTTCTAGCTATGATAATTTTTGCAATTTTGCATGTGTGCTCATTTAAACTCTGGTGGCTTCAACGAGTTAAATAAAGTACGCTAAAAGGTCTAGCGTGGAAAAAGCATCGACTATGAAATCCTATATAAACCTACCAGACAAATGGCATGTTGCTAAATATAATGAGATAAAAATATGTTTTCTCCATTAAGCATATAGAGTCAAGATAGAATACTGCAGTTGAATTTTGAAAACATCAGCTTCCTAACAGAGGCTTTTTGTTACTCTTCACAGCTCTGTTAAGGATTCAGTGTGAAACTTTATGAAAACTACTTGATTTTTCACTGATTTTGAATTCTTATCATGTAAACAATAAGTACACTAGAGGAAATAATCAAATGACAATTATTATATTCTTATAGCATGAATTTAATGGTAAGTTGAGTTATTCTATGTGTGTTTTAGACTGAGTCACAAATGAGGGCTTAAAAGATAGCTCTTTAGAGGAAAGCTTAAATGAATCTAGTCAACCAGGTGTATTTCAACACTTCCAGAACTAAAACTGAAAATCTTCCTTCAAATTAGCAACTTCTGAAAATGCAATACGAAAAGAAAAAAACAAAAATAAAACGCTGTTTAGTTTAATTAATGGAATTCCTGCCTTGGTAATTAATCTAGGGATAAAGGATAGGCAGATGGAATGCAGAAGCAAACAAAATCACTAGTTCAAATACAAAACTCATGAAAAATAGGAGACTGTACAACCTATTTCATATTGCATTGGATATACTAAAAAGGGATCCAGTTTGTAAGAGCTATAAATAACTAAACTCCCATATTTCGTGTGTAATGGGACCAGATAACCCATATTACACACATACACAATATGAAAACACCATCTTTAAAGACTTTAGTTCTTGTTCAGTTCAGTTGCTCAGTTGCGCCTAACTCTTTGTGACCCCATGGATTGCAGCATGCCAGGCTTCCCTGTCCATCACCAACTCCCGAAACTTACTCAAACTCATGTCCATAGAGTCAGTGTTAGTTATATGTTATTTCTTGTAACCAGTTATATGTTATAACATAGTTATGACATACTTATATGTTAATTCTCATAACAACATATAAAACTTTGGTGCTTATCTGGTGTCAGGTCTTTCCAGTATCTTTTAAGTTATAGGTTAAAAGGTTATAGATTAGCCATTTTTTTTGTAGAAAATTATTCTTCTTTTTCATTTCCATAAAGTACAGGTTAAACCAGGGTCAGTTTTGTCAATGATAATAAAGTCATTCAATGAGTACTCAAATTACTGAGTACCAATCACATATTCAAGTCCCAGGAAAGGGCTAGAGATATAAGGTAAGTAATATACAATCTCTGACCTCAACAAGTATTCTTTTAAAGCTCTTTAAGTTTTTGTATGGTAACAGAATGATCAGATTGACATGTAATCATTTCCCTTATAGTAAGCTTGTTAAATAAAATCAAGATATAGTAACATAAATCTGTATTCAGCAAATTCTAAATTAAAATTTAACTAGCAAAACCAACGGGGGGGGGGGGGGGAAATGATTAGTTGATGCTCTGATTTATTTTAACTAACTTTGGTCAAGTATTTTAAATAAAACATATTTAATAATTATTTCAAAAATAAACATTTAACTGCAATTTTCACTAGTGAAAAAATTCTTAATTCAATTAATTCCTAGTATCTCTAAATAAAATGTTTCATGACATGAGTATCTTGAGAACAGTCTGAAACACTCCACCAACAATGTGACTATATTGCCAAAGTAGAACTATAATTCAGTAACTTCATATGTTCAAAATCTACATATTGACATTTTACAGGAAGTACACAGTAGAAAATAGAATCAAACATATATTTTCCTTAAATCAGGAAAATGATGAGAACTGTCGTCTAAGGAATTCCACTGGTGAAGTGAATGAATATTTCCACAGGAAAAAGAAACATATTTAATGGCATACATATAAATTTACAAAACCAATTTGGTTTTGGCAAGAAAATGAAGGCAGACTGTTTTGAATGAGTAAGTTGGATATAGGCAGAATGGCTGGCTTTTGAACTTTAAGATCAAATATAAACCTTCAAAAAAGCAGAAGCTTTATATCATATAATCATTTTTCTAATCATAGTTTGGTAACTGTGAAGACTGAACTTAACCATAAAAAAGGAAGTTCTGAAAAGTTACCTTTCAACCTTTTCAAGTAAACTGGAACATCACTTTTAATACTTTTGGAATCCTCTTCTGTTCTTTCCCATACCATCTGAGGAGGGTTGTTCTGTGCTAGCCAGTCAGCTACTTTGTTTTCGGGTGCCATCATTCCAGTTTGAATCCCTGGCAGGTCTTGAGTTCCAGGAGAAGACTTCTTTGACTTGTGGCGCTGATCAGAAGTAAATTTTGTCACATGATCTCTAATAGTTACTTTCCCTGGGGTACTATCATCAAATTCAATGGTAAATGAAGCATGCCCTGCACCTGTTGTATGAGAACTTGGTGTGTCTTTTGTTGGGATTTCATGAATAGTGCTCTCTGTTATTTGTGATGGTTGCTGAAATTCTTTTGTAGGGATTTCAAAATAACTTGGTTCCCTACAGAAAGGAAAAAGTACTTCTTCATTTGCAGCTGCAGATTGTTCTTCAACTTGCTTGGCATCTATGCTGCACCCTAATAAGAAAAATAAGAGAAAATTCAAAATATTTGGGAGCTTCTAGAACTTGAAGTATAGTAATGGCCACTTCTACTACTCCACGGGAATCAGAAAGCAGATCGCTGCTTAGATGAAAAAGAATGACAAATGTCATAAAAGAGAAATAATTTTGATTATAAACATGGCATTTCCATTACCAATAGGAGATGCAAGATAAGCAGCAGTGGCAAAGGATAGCAAAGCAGTTAAGAGATGGGATTTTGCATGGCTAGGTCTATATTGTTTCCAACGTGGTATCAAAAGTACAAAAGAAATGAAATCAAATGGAGATGGAGATGCATGTTCAATGTACATATCTAGAGAGAGAGAAAAAAATATGAATTTCCTTATCAAGTAAGGAGGATGAAATATTGCAAAAACAAGTAAATTTCTAAAGGAGAATGAGTGTTCAAATGAAGAAAGAAACATGAGGTTAATACCTATCAACATTCTGGACAGGATGATTTTACTTACCATTCTTCACCATCATAATTCAGAGACATTACTTTTAGAATGACAAAAATAATATTACTAATGTGTGATCCTTACAAGAAGATAGATAACATTTTATAAAGAAAAGAATGAGTAAAGATAAGACATGTAGTTTGCTTGTAAAATGCAATCCAAGTAGCAGTGTGAAACAAGTAAGTTAAAAATAGAAAATTCAGTTGCCAGTCAATTAATTCCAAAAGAAAATTCATGTACATTTCTATACAGCAGAATATGCCCAACTGTCAAAAATCCTTAGAGGAAAGCTGAATTATAAATCTCAGATCACCAACAAGAGTTGGCATAAGTAAATAACTCTGGAACACTATTCCTCTGTTGCCTCAGAGACAAATAAGAAGGTATGAAAATAAATGCATCTCTACAGAAAATATGTGAAGGCATATAAATGAAAACGATAACTGAAATGTTTTAAATCTGTTATCAGATATTACAAATGCAAAAAAAATATTTAAGATTAAACTGCTTTGTTTTTCAGGAAGCAAAAGAACTATTATCAAGATGGTAAAGAGTGAATTCAAATAAAAACTATTTCCCTAAAGCTCAAAAAAGCATTCCTTTTAAAAACACATTGATAGAAAAATCATTTACAGATAATTTATTAGGAAAGAATACATGAAGGACAAGATTGTTTATAATAATTTTCTAATTAAGTGAAGTATTTGGTCTCTTGAAACATTTTTCCAAATATTAAATACTGATGGAATTCTTCAGGTGCTATAATCAGTTTCTTAGCAATACTTTGAATATGAAACAGTCATAAAACTGTTTGCTTTTAGATTATACAAGAATGGAACAGCAACATCTCTACAGTCCAATGTGTGGCAAAAGGTACTACTGTGTGAGTGCTAAGTCGCTTCACTCATGTCCAACTTTTTGCGATCCAAGAACTGTAGCCTACCTGGCTCCTCCCCATGGGATTCTCCAGGCAAGAATACTGGAGAGGGTGGCCATTCCCTTCTCTAGGGGATCTTCCCAACACAGGAATCAAACTCACGTCTCCTATGTCTCCTGCATTGGCAGGTGGATTCTTTACCACTAGCGCCACCTGGGAAGTTCCGAATTAAGAATCATCTCCAGTGTAAAACACAACCGACAAGGACAGCAAAGAATCCGCCTGCAGTGCAGGCGAACCGGGTTTGATTCCTGGGTCGGGAAGATCCCCTGGAGAAGGGATAGGCTACCCATGCCAGTATTCAGGGTCTTTCCTGGTGGCTCAGATGGTAAAGAATCCACCTGCAATGTGGGAGACCTGGGTTTGATCCCTGGGTTGTGAAGATTCCCTGGAGGAGGGCACAGAGCATTAACGACATCAAGTTCCACTTCCAAAAAAAAAAAAAAAAGTGAAATATATTACACAGACAGTGAACAGAATATATAACAAAAACAATTTTTAACAGAAAAATTATCCTTCTCAAATCTACTTAGTTTTTCCTCACCATTGAAAATAAAAAAAGTGTATCAGAAAAACTCTATACTATCAAAGCAGTAATTCTACACACTACCTATAAGAAGAGGATATACAAGATTCTTAATAACCTAAGTAATGTTTCAAAAACTTCTTTACTGACGAGCTCATTTATTTTTTTCCTTAATATTAAAATGTCCACTTGAATGTTTACTTTGAAGGCCTATCACTTAAAATTACTGTGAGAGTAAAATGCATTGACTGCTTTATATATATTGATACACTCACTGATGTTTTTATTTTTTCATACATTGGTTTATTTACTAATTTAATAATGTACTGTATCTGATCAACTTCATATAGAACTATCCTTCCTATCTCCTTGTCCTCATTCATTCATCTTCTGCATCCTTACAGGTAACAGAGTAACACTGAGGACAAAAAGTCGCAGTTTCCTACCACCACTACCTGAATACTCAAATAAATGACTGAACTATGCAGCAATAACTACAACAAGCTGGCCCAGGGGTATAACATTTATCATCTACTTTTCACTAATGATTCAAATGAGTATGTTCTCAATTTTCCACAGGAAGAAAAACTTCACAGTTATTTCTGACATACTTTTAACATGCTTTCACTTTATAACACATTAAAAAGCAGAGGTCACCAACTGCACGTAACTATTTTTAAGGTTACTATTTCCTAAGTTATTCCTACTTCAAAACTGACTTTCCTCTAAAGATTAGAATCTGAGACTTCTATAGGTTAACACCCAATTTATCTAGTAATCAGTTATCTAACAATGTCAAGTAGCACAACAGAGTAGAAAGACAGCATTTATGATCTGATGATTATAGCCAAACAGCCTGGTTTAGCAGAAGGCAGGAAGATTTGAAATCAGGTAAGTCTCACTTCTATCAGTTCTTAATTCTCATTTTTCTCATAGTAAAATGAGAAAATAATACCCACCAATAAGACTTGCGAAGATTCAGTGAGGTGTGTATTAACTGAGATAGCGTAAGTCACCCAGAAAAAGTCTGGCACAAAGTAGGCACACAAATAAATGTTTCTCTTACTTTTTCTCCCCCAACTCTCCAACACAGCTAACTAGGGAAAGAAACTAAAACCAAACATCTAACTATAAAAAAAAAACCCAAGACAGATATGACAATACCTATACCCTCATATCTGTGATCTTTACTATGAGGAAAGTCCCTCATCGAGAACCTTTTTTTTGGACTATTTACTCAGATTACATGTGACAAATCTGAAGGGTATGGAAAGCAAGGAGTAAGGTCAGATACACTGCGCTAAGAAAATGAGTCAACTGGTCGAGATAAGTCAAAAAACAATCAAGAGCAGACATGTGGCTCAAAAACACAGCAGTTCAGAACCATTCAGTATACAGGCAAACAGTCTTACACTTCAAGTCTCCCAAGGACATTACTGTAACATATAGTTCAATTAATGGTATTCATAATAAGGCTTCTGAGTCATAAAGTAAACATTTTAATTATATTCAGCCTTCTTTACTTAAGAAGGAAATGACATAAGTAAATAGAAATTAAGGGAATGGTTAAACTTTAAAAAAAAAATTGCAGTTGTAAAAGTGAAGTTCGGTCATCTGGAAAATTCATTAGCAGAGGAAATCATTTTGCCAAAGATGATAAAACGAGATCAAGTGTGGGCCTACTATACTTGGGATTGTAGGCCCACTAGAGAAATTATTAAGGGTCTTCTAAATTAATATAGAAAAATAAACAGCTTTCTTCTCTCAGTACTGGTAAAAATCATTCTGAAATTTATGAATTTAACATGCATTTCTCTTCAAAGCCTGTTTTATTTATACTAAAGTAAACTCAGCCATGTCCGACTCTTTGCGACCCCCACGGACTTAGCCCTCTAGGCTCATGGAATTCCTCCACCCATGGAATTCTCCAGACAAGAATACTGGAGTGGGTAGCCATTCCCTTCTCCAGGGGACCCTCCTGACCCAGGGATTGAACCTGGGTCTCCTGCATTGCTGGCAGGTTCTTTACCATTTCAGCCACAAGAGAAGCCATAAATATTCTTAATGAGATTAATAATAAAACATTGGTTTGAATAAAATATTTTTAGAATAATTTTCATTCATACTAATAATTATTAATCTCAACTAAGAGTATTTAACAAATGATCATGCTAGAATCAATTATATTTAAACCAGAAGAGCAATATCCTTAAGTTCTTAAGGCATTTTATGATTGTGTCACTTTCCAGGGAATCTTATGATATACATTATCTAGAAAAAAATGTTCCCTTCCTTCCTCTGTACTAAATTACATGAAATATTAAGCTATTTCAAGATACTTACAAAGACTGTAATTATGAAGGCAAATTCTACTTAAGATATCCATCCAACCTAGCATGTTCAAGTACTGAAAATTACAAAGACTGGGAAACTCCTTTTATGAAAAAGGAATTGCAACTCAAAAGTTTTTAAATTTAGTTCAATTAGATTAAAAATCAGTGTAAAAGAGCCAAAAATCTACTCTTCACAGTTGTATGCAACACTTAAAGGCCTTTAATTGTAACTTAAAATATGTTTAAACCATGTTACCAGGTCAGAGAACATATCTGAACTAAATCGAAGATAAGTTCTCCTTTAATAGGACTCAAAATATTCACACTACTTCAGGAGAACTTGACTGCTCTAATATTTGCTTCCAGGGTTTTGAGGACTTTAAGGTAAATCGGTAGGAGATTCTGGATACACATGGACCCACAGAAAGGGACATAAGTTACTAGGGAGTAGATACTCTAGTATCCTTTCTGGAATGCTCACCTTTCAAAATAAGTACTAAGATTTTGGGGTGCTAGAGAAGACTCGTGAGAGTCCCTTGGACAGCAAGGAGATCAAACCAGGCAATTTTAAAGAAAATCAACCTTGAATATTCATCGGAAGGACTGATGTTGAAGCTGAAACGCCAATACTTTGGCCACCTGATGCAGACAGCGAATTCACTGGAAAAGAAAGACCCTAATGCTGGGAAAGACTGAGGGCAGGAGGAGAAGGGGGTGACAGAGGATGAGATGGATGGATGGCATCATTGACTCAATGGACATGAGTTTGAGCAAACTCTGGGAGACAATGAAGGACAGGGGAGCCTGGCGCGCTGCAGTCCATGGGGTCACAAAGAGTCGGACACCACTTAGCAACTAAAGGACAACAACCAAGATTCTACATTCTAAAAACTGGTAATGAAGAAGCAAATCACTTTCTGTTTTTACCAGAAAAGCATGCTTAGAGCACAAATAAACTAATCATTTATATTTCACAATTTTAAATACACACAAAAAACACTTAATTTCATAATGACCAAATGAAATAGCATTTAATATACATTTTCTAACTTCACTCTACAATAGGTGCTAGCATTATAAATTATATCAGACTTGTAAACTGTTTCCCTCATCCTACAGTAGTTTAAAAAACTACAAATGATGAATCTGAAACAATCACATCCTGATGCTAATATATGAAAGTAAATGAGACTCTCATTAAAGCTTTTAATCAGCTGAATCTGACAGAGTGCTTTAAGCTTCTTAACAAAAGATGTAAATCACTAAATTCCTTCTAACTCAAAAATAATCCCACGATTATGAAGCAGCTTTTGTCATCTGGCAGAAAAGATACTCAACGAGATAGGCCACACAAGCTGGTAATCATTTAAGAATTTAGTTTCATTCACATAGATCAAATTACTACTGGACACTTCACAGCTTGAAATTCATTTTATTATGCTGAGGCATGAGGGATTGATTTTTATGTCAATTCGTTTTTGGGGTTTTTGTTTTAGTCTTTATACTCTACAAAGTATATTCTTTTGGAATGATTTTGTGTGTGTGTGGGTGGGTGTGTAATGACTGCTGAAATGTTAACTGTGGGTAACAGCATGGACTCTATAAGTCAGGCCATTTGGGTTAGAATCCCAGCTACACTTTTTGCTGGCTGAGTGACCTTGTGCATAAACTCACATCACTGTGCTGCCACTTCCTTATCTATAAAATGGGTATGATAACGGTAACTGCTTTCAGGTACAGCTATGAGGATTAAATGATTAGATATACACAGGGCACTCATAAGAGTGTCTGGATAAAGTAAGCACCACTGAAGTATTATCTATTGTTAATAAATCATAGTTCTGTCTCCAGTACAAAAATTACAATTATACTTCACTGTGTTCCACAAGATATTTAGTTCAGATTTCAGAAGTTGTTTTGGGTAGAAGGATCTTTAACGGCTAGATAAACTCACTATCACAATTATTTTCAGAATCTGGGAACATTAAATTCTGCTGTGTTTCATTTAAGTTAACTCCCTAATAATTAGTACATTTTTTCTCACTCTTCTCTCTCTTCCTTCCTCCTTTTCTCCCTCTCTCTCTTTCTCCTAGGTGGCTCTAGGGCACTTGATAATATAACATGTGATCCTTGAAGTAAGAAACATGCAGTTCAGATAAGGGATACACACAAAATACTAAATAAAAGTGTTATAATACACATATACAGACACAGTCTTTAGAATTTTATATTACTGGATTTATGTGTATATGTTCCCATGGGAGAAGAGAAGGCAGGAATTAGTCTAATTTTGTGGGAATGCACTGGGAGAGCACTATACAACTGTAGTGGGATACACGGCCAAGGAAAGTGGGATACAATTAGAGAGAAACTTTGACATAAAATCTATGTGAAAATATAAAATCTATGTGAAAATATAAAATCTTCACATAAAGTCTTTGTGAAGCAAAGGAAATAAAGGACAGCTTAGATTTATTGCACAAATTGAACTGCAGAAAGGCTGAAACTGGAAATAGTTATGATTCAATGGGGAAAAAAAAGCACAACAGAAGTAGGCAATATAACAGATGAAGTGAAAGGAAGGGAAGACACAAAAATTTCAAATAAAGTAGACATTCTTGACTGTCTTCCAAAATCCATTTCCTATTCCTCCCTTCTCAGAGAACTCCAACATTCCCAGGTATCTGCTCTTCCCTGATGCAGTTCATGTGCTTTAAGGAAAATTAACCCCACATTCAGCTTCAGGATGGGTAAGACTGGCTTAAGGATAACCTCATAACCCTTGCCAGGGATTGGTTCAGAAATAAGCAGGTGATCTACTCCTGAACCCATGAGAGATCAATGAAATGACAGATGCGTTAAAAACTTTGGGGAAAGTTTCCAGGGGGTCTTTTAGAAGCAACCTTTGCTATTTCCGACTGGATGTGATCAAAGTAGCAGGCACCCCAACTGCTACTGGCAAACAACCTATGAGTATTAGGGGAAACTTCTTTAGTATGCAGGCACTGAACCGAAGGGCTGAGAGTCCGAGAGAAAACATTAGCTGATGATGCCACTGAGATGCTACATTAACCAATTCTAAAGATGTTCATTATTTAAGCCGGTACATTTCCTTCCTGTATAGTATCAGGTGGCATTTCTGTTATTTGCATCTGAGGGTATGCTAATAATATTAAGCTTCTGAGCTTGAACATGAAGAAAAAGTTGTGTTGGCCACAGAAACAAGAAAACTGAGATGGGACTTTATTTGCAAAGTTGGCAACTTTAGTTTGGGGCACTTGAAGAGCAAGTTGATAAGGCCAGCTTTCTTAGACCTGTATCCTGGTAAAATTAGAGTATATTTATTAATAAGAACCAGTGTTCTTATTCTCCAGCTAAGAAAAATGTCTTATTTATCTTGAAGAATTATGGTGAAAGGTAGGAAGTTGACAGGGGTGCTGATGGAATCTATTCTTGACTCAGAGTCACAGTTGGCTTTACATACTGCTCCTTGGTGCCTGTATTTATTTAATTCCTCCAGTTCTGACCCTTATCTGCCATTATCAAGGAAACCGGTTGCTCCATCCACCAGTGTTGATGTCCACGCCAAGTCCTTATGTAATAGGCAAATGATACCTCCATTTATTTCCTGGAAATCTTGATTTTCTGGCTTTTGACTTAGTTCATTGACGCTGTTGCTGCTGCTAAGTAACCTCAGTCGTGTTCGACTCTGTGCAACCCCATAGACGGCAGCCCACCAGGCTCCCCCATCCCTGGGATTCACCAGGCAAGAACACTGCAGTGGGCTGCCATTTCCTTCTCCAATACATGAAAGTGAAAAGTGAAAGTGAAGTCGCTCGTGGTGTCCGACTCTTAGCGATCCCATAGACTGCAGCCTACCAGGCTCCTCCATCCCTGGGATTTTCCAGGCAAGAGTACTGGAAAGAGTACTGGAGTGGGGTGCCATTGTCTTCTCAAAGATCATTACTAAATTTCTCCAAAAAGAATATGTTCCTTGACTATTAATCTGAGAATGTGATTCATAATTATTTCTTCATTCTGGCTGCTTAACAGCTAATCTTGTTGCTATCATACCCCTCAAAATTAGGCACACTGAGATTTTAAAGAAGTTTTAACTTCATACATTTTGAACATAATAAAAATTTTTCATTTAAAATACGATTATCTGAATCTAATGAAAACACACAAAGTTAGTCTGTATTTACTATTTTGGTCTAGTTAAAACATTTTAATAATTATTTCAAAATGCCCAACCATATTATTAAACTGTATGATTTAAATAATAGGAGATATCACTTTTAAGAATAGATAGATTTTTGCTTTGATAGTAAGTTCTTTCTAAAAACCATTTAATGTCACAGTCTGAGATTTTTTTACCTGATGTTCCAGTTTCATGACTTTTGTCTTCGGGTTTGCCATTTGACTTGAAAGGTCTTTGTTCATCTGCCTCATCATCCCCCCACCATGATGGCTGCCCATATAACGGAGTTCCACGGGGCATGGCAGAAGTATCTGTAAAGAAGTGGGGAAAATCTGTCTAAATCACATGAAACAGGAAAACAAACAAACAAACATGCTCTTGGAGAATGCTAGAATTGCCCAGTTGATTTGATGAAAAACAAAGTATAGTTGACCCCTGAACAATGCAGAGTTTAGGAGCCTCCACCCTCTCTGCAGTTGAAAATTCAAGCATAGTATAACTTATAGTCAACCTGCTCCCCTGGTGGCTCAGATGGTAAAGAATCTTGCCTCAATGCAGAAGACCTAGGTTTGATCCCTAGGTCAGGACAATCCCCTGCAGAAGGAACTTGCAACCCACTCCAGTATTCCTGCCTGAAGAATCCCACGGACAGAGGAGCCTGGTGGGCTGGAGTCCATGGGTCTCAAAGAGCAGAACATTTATTCAACAACTTAACTTCCAAATCAACAGTTCCTGTGTGTTAGTTACTCAGTCATGTCCAACTCTTTGCCACCCCATGGACTCTAGCCCACCAGGTTCCTCTGTCCATGGGATTCTTCAGGCAAGAATACTGGAGTGGGTTGCCAGTTCCTTCTCCAGGGGATCTTCCTGACCCAGGGGTTGAACCTAGGTCTCCCACATTGCAGGCAGATTCTTTACCATCTGAGCCACGAGGGAAGCATTTCTGCATTCACGGATTCAACTAATGTGGATTGTGTAGTATTGCAGTATTAACTACTGAAAAAAATCTGCATTTTTTTTTTTTTTTAATATGGTGCTGCTCAACAGTTCAAACCAGTGCTGTTCAAGGGTTAACTGTATAGTCTAGATAGCAGAAAATACTCTAAGTTGAATAGTATTTGTGGATCTCATTCAATATTGAACGTGAGAAACAAATTTTGCACTGGCTAATATCTAAGTAATATAAACTGCTATAGTCCAATAGCTTTTCAGTCAAAGTGCAACTTGTTTGCTGGCACAGAGAAATGGCTAAGTCTAAACATAAAAGACAAAATTAAATTTTGGTATAAGTGACCATTTTTAAAAAATTTTAAAGCCTAAGGACATTGCACAGTAGCTAAATTTAAACTAGTTGTTAACTGGACGAATAAGCTTATATTTGAGCAATTTGCTAATTTCTAGCAGTTTTAAAAATTGTTTTCATATGACTGGAATTATGTATATAAAATATTCTTAAAGCTCCTACTGTAATATGATACATATCATAATAATTATGATAATGTAGCCATTATTGGACATTTCCTTTTCATTCATTTCAGTTATAATCTAGGGGAAAAAAAGCACAAACATGAAATAATAAAAATACTATAAGGCAAATTATATTTACTTTCCTCAAATAAACATACTAAACACACCTTCATACAACTGCCATATAATTATGTTCTACACTGCTTTCTAAGAAGCACTGCCTGCATTAAAACTCACTCTGAAGTTGTCATTATCATTAATTATTTTTATAAGGACATGGAGAATTTTCTGAGAACAAAGCATGCAATTTCTTCATAATCAAGAATAAACATGATATTTTCAAAGAGGTTAACTTACCAACGACTTTCTCCTCAGATTTTAGTGCTTCTGTAGGTTTGTGCTGCATTTCTGTTGCAGAATCTGCTACCTTTGAATCTACGCTTTTGGCACATGCAGATTTTGATAATTCTGATTCTGAAGATTTTTGGGACAACTGAAGCTGAATGGTAAATTTCTCATGCTACAAAACATTTTAAAATGGAAGTGAAATATCCATGAGTGAAATCATCCCTAGTAAATGGCAGGTTTACTAAAGAAATAAGTAAAAATGTTTACCTTGAGAGCTTCTTCAGGGACCCTCATTTCTCCTCGTACTACAGTGAAAAGATTTGTATGTATACAGGGCTAAGGAAGAATATAATTTCAAAACTCTGGTAAGCTTAAAATAATCAAAGATAATACAGAAACTGTCCTATTTTCAAGAAGTAATTATAAGAGAACGACCATATTTTCCTCAAGAGTTAAATGCTAAAAAAAAAGTTAAATGTTAAATTATGTTTACAAATATAAAAAATTTTAATACTAAATAAAATCTTAAAAAGTCTAGCAAGTAATTCCAAACTTAGGTAATAATCACAGCCTTCAAGAAGCAAACAACTGGGTGACTAACCTAAGCACAAAAGACATTTTCAGTTCTCACTAACAGTAATATGACCACAAAGAAGAAAAGTACCTGGATCAAATTATATTGATAGCTAATCACAAAAATCTAAAAAGAAGTGTCATCAGTGATTACCCAACAGTAAATCCTGAAGAAATTCAATTATTCCTACTTCACAAGCACTGATAAAAATGAAATTCATCTTGAAAGTGCAAAAGAAATGCTATAATTAGGGTCTTCACAGCAACTACAACCACTCCTTCCCCCCATGAATTGCAATCAGGGTCCAATTACATTATTAAACAACTGATTCCATACAGATTAGAACCAAGTGCTAGATATAATGAATGTGTTCATTATTATGCCAAGAAGAACAATGCCTCTGTATGTTAAAAAGATCTTTCACTAAACAACAGAGGTCACATTTCTCACCATTACTTAACCCCGTAATGAAAGGACTTTTATAACCACATAGTAAATTCTAGTCTTCTTTATCAGTTCAGAGCACCCATGACTTCAAGGGTAAAAAGCTATAATTATCATGACAACTTGGGAAAAAAATAGACTTCCCATGCATAACAAGCAGTAAACTTGTTTACAAGTATTTGATCCATATTCTACTCATTAAAATAATAAAAACTCAGAATTTTCTAGAATTGTAAAGCGCTTCGGAAATATCCTATTCAATTCCATTAACCCACCTTCCCATTCTATCCAAATAATTTTAGCCTGCTGTGAGTGCTTTCTGCTGCTTCAAGTTTTTCCTGCTGCTGCTGCTGCTAAGTCGCTTCAGTCGTGTCCGACTCTGTGCGACCCCATAGACGGCAGCCCACCAGGCTCCGCCGTCCCTGGGATTCTCCAGGCAAGAACACTGGAGTGGGTTGCCATTTCCTTCTCCAGTGCATGAAAGGGAAAAGTGAAAGTGAAGTCGCTCAGCCGTGTCCGACTCTTAGCGACCCCATGGACTGTAGCCTACCAGGCTCCTCCGTCCATGGGATTTTCCAGGCAAGACAAGTTTCTCCTAGGAGTGCTTTAATTAAGGCTATTCCTCAAAGTTAGTCTAGGGCATCCTCTTAAATTTAGACTTCTTTAGGATCAAGGAAAACTTATAAAGAGGGTATAACTCAGATTCACATACTTTGCCTTACCAAAGAATTCCTGTGTGGGACACCAAAGAATTCAAGATTCCTCTTGTTTAGGTTACGAAATTACCTGAGAATTCTAGTATGACTATGAGATTTTAGAGACTGCTCTGACTCCAGCTTTTACCTTCAAAGCTACTATCTTGCTAGTGGTACAGACCCAGGTAACTGTTTTTAATTTGCTTAATTCAGAAAAATGACAATCTAAGGTACAATTACTTATGATGTCAAGTTACAAAATACACAATATAGTCATATTAGCTACAGCTGTATGTCAATTATATCTCAAAAATTTTCAGAAAAAGTTACATGCTTACTTAAATCTTGCTTACTAAAAATCATTAATATTTATAAATTTTATCCACACTTCTTTGAATAAGAAACAACTGAAAAATAGAAAAAGTACGTGAAACAATGGTTTGCAAAGACGATCAATACCAGGTAACAAAAGACAGTGATTCTTGAGGGGAGTGCAATCACTGCCCTAGCTCAGTATCTTTAGAGAGCTTCCAAGTCACATTGGAGGGAGGGGTAAGCAAGGCAGAACCTGGCAGAATCTAAGCTGTGAAGAAAGGGGGTTGAGAGTCTGGGCAGACCAAGATGACTACACTTCAGAAGGCTGCACAGAAATTGTATTCCAGAGACTGTTACAGGGGCTTGCTCAAGTATTCAGTTGGGTACTGATCAGCACATTAATTTGAGAAAACTTATACCTATGGCGGGGACAAGAACCTGAAAGTATTTGAGGTAATAGTGCCCCTTACTCAGAGAGGGCCAGGAATAGTGTCTAATCACAACAGCCAAGCTGGAAAACCTCTTGTATAATGGGCCACTGGATAAAGCAGGGGTTGGCAAATTGGTTATCTATTGAGGGCCAGACAGTAAACTTTTTAGGTTTTGGAAGCCATATGATTTCTGTTTCAACTACTCAACTCTGCTATGACAGTGCAAAAGCAGGTAAAGAAAGATGTAAATGAGTCGATATGCCTATGTATCAATAAAACTTTATTTACAAACACAGGCTGAGAGCCAGGTTTACCAATGGTCTTGCTGACCCCTAAAGCAGAATATACAGAAAGGTTTGCTTCTGTAATGGGGAATAATTAGCCCCGGACTAATCTTAGAAGTTCAAAAAATTTTTAAAAAGCAAGACTCAACATGATAAAACTATTTCAAAGTAACCTGTGTCCCAGAACAAAGCTCAAAAATATTTACAGGAATCCTGAAATATGCATACAATACTCAACAAGGTAAAAAAAATTCACAATGTCTGAAATTCAGTCAAAACAGTGAATGTAAAAATCAATCAAAACTGACTCAGAACTGACACAAATGTCAACAAACATTTTAACACAGTTAATATCACTGTATTCCACATGTTTAAAAAATATGTAGCCTTGAAAGATATAAAAGACAAAATCCAAATTTTAGAGCTGAAAACTATACTGGATAGGGAAATTGCATGTTAGACACAGACAAGGAAAAGTTTAGTAAACCTGAAGACAATGCAACAATAGTAACAACCCAAAGTGGAACACAGAGAACAAATACTCATTAAAAAAATAATAAATAGAGCCTCAGTAAGCTAGGAGATGACTTTAAGTAGCCTAATATACATTTAAATGAAGTCCTTGAAAAAAAAGTGGGGAAAACAGAAAAAAGAATTTAAAAAAATAATGGCTGAATTTTTTTCTAAATCTGATTAAAAGTATAAACCCACAGATCCAACATGCTCAAAAAACCCCGAGCACAAGAGACATGAAGAAAACTACACAAAGGCACATTAAAATCAAACTGTTCAAAACCAGGGGAAAAGGGAACCAATGTAAGTGAGAACAACAAATTTAAAGTACTTAAAAGAAATGTCATCTAGAATTCTATGTCCAGCAACAATAGCTTCTAATAACTAACGTGAAATGCTTTTTCAGACACACGAAAGCTGAAGAATTCATCATCACCAGAGCTGTACTATAAGAAATATTAAAAGTTCTTTACACAGTAAGAAAATGAAACTAGATGAAAATGTGGATCTATCAATATAAAATAGGATGAAAAGCACAAGAAATGGTAATTACAGTGGTTTAAGATATGAATACAATGGCCATAAAAATCTATTTTTCTTATTATTTAAACCTCTTTAAAAGATAACTGATGCTTTATGGCTATCAATGTAGAATGCAATTTGTAACATATATACAAATAAAATGTATGACAATCACAGCACAAAGATCAGGACAGAAAAAATGAAAGTATACTACTGTAAAATTCTTATACAGTATGTGAAGTAGTATAATGTCATTTGAAGATATAGCTCAAAATTAAAGATAAAATTACAAAATCTTAACCACTAATTTCTTTAAAAAGGGTTACAGTAATACAATAGCAAAGAAGACAAAATGAAATCATAAAAAAGCTCAATAATCCAAAATAAATTAGGAGAAAAAGAGAAAAAAACTGATGGGGCAAATAGAGAACAAATATCAATATGAAAGATTTAATCAGTTCAGTTCAGCTCAGTCGCTCAGTCGTGTCCGACTCTTTGAGACCCCATGAACTGCAGCACGCCAGGCCTCTCTGTCCATCACCAACTCCCGGAGTCTACCCAAACCCATGTCCATCGAGTCGGTGATGCCATCCAACCATCTCATCCTCTGTTGTCCCCTTCTCCTCCTGCCCCCAATCCTACCCAGCATTAGGGTCTTTTCCAATGAGTCAACTCTTCGCATGAGGTGGCCAAAGTATTGGAGTTTCAGCTTCAACATCAGTCCTTCCAATGAACACTCAGGATTGATCTCCTTTAGGATGGATTGATTGGATCTCCTTGCAGTCCAAGGGACTCTCAAGAGTCTTCTCCAACACCACAGTTCAAAAGCATCAATTCTTCAGCTCTCAGCTTTCTTCACCGTCCAACTCTCACATCCATACGTGACCACTGGAAAAACCATACCCTTGACTAGATGGACTTTTGTTGGCAAAGTAATGTCTCTGCTTTTAAATATGCTATCTAGGTTGGCCATAACCTTCCTTCCAAGGAGTAAGCGTCTTTTAATTTCATGGCTGCAATCACCATCAGCAGTGATTCTGGAGCCCAAAAAAATAAAGTCTGACACTGTTTCCACTGTTTGCCTGTCTATTTCCCATGAAGTGATGGGACCAGATGCCATGATCTTAGTTTTCTGAACGTTGAGCTTTAAGCCAACTTTTTCACTCTCCTCTTTCACCTTCATCAAGAGGCTCTTTAGTTCTTCTTCACTTTCTGCCATAAGGGTGGTGTCATCTGCATATCTGAGGTTATTGATATTTCTCCCGGCAATCGTGACTCCAGCTTGTGCTTCTTCCAGCCCAGTGTTTCTCATGATGTACTCTGCATATAAGTTAAATAAGCAGGGTGACAATATACAGCCTTGACGTACTACTTTTCCTATTTGGAACCAGTCTGTTGTTCCATGTCCAGTTCTAACTGTTGCTTCCTGACCTGCACACAGGTTTCTCAAGAGACAGGTCAGATGGTCTGGTATTCCCATCTCTTTCAGAATTTTCTACAGTTTATTGTGACCCACACGGTCAAAGGCTTTGGCATAGTAAATAAAGCAGAAATAGATGTTTTTCTGGAACTTTCTTG
Source organism: Okapia johnstoni (assembly GCA_024291935.2). Lineage (NCBI taxonomy): Eukaryota > Metazoa > Chordata > Mammalia > Artiodactyla > Giraffidae > Okapia > Okapia johnstoni. The sequence continues at coordinate 43,796,002 of CM044322.1, forward strand.
CTTTTTTGATGATCCAGCGGATGTTGGCAATTTGATCTCTGGTTCCTCTGCCTCTTCTAAAACCAGCTTGAACATCTGCAAGTTCACAGTTCACGTATTGCTGAAGCCTGGTTTGGAGAATATTGAGCATTACTTCACAAGCGTGAGATGAGTGCAATTATGCGGTAGTTCGAGCATTCTTTGGCATTGCCTTTCTTTGGGATTGGAACGAAAACTGACCTTTTCCAGTCCTGTGGCCACTGCTGAGTTTTCTAAATTTGCTGGTATATCGAGTGCAGCACTTTCACAGCATCATCTTTCATGATTTGAAATAGCTCAACTGGAATTCCATATCCTCCACTAGCTTTGTTCGTAGTGATGCTTTCTAAGGCCCACTTGACTTCACATTCCAGGATGTCTGGCTCTAGGTGAGTGATCACACCATTGTGATTATCTGGGTCGTGAAGATCTTTTTTGTACAGTTCTTCTGTGTATTCTTGCCACCTCTTCTTAATATCTTCTGCTTCTGTTAGGTCCATACCATTTCTGTCCTTTATCAAGCCTATCTTTGCATGAAATGTTCCTTTGGTATCTCTAATTTTCTTGAAGAGATCTCTAGTCTTTCCCCGTCTGTTGTTTTCCTCTATTTCTTTGCATTGATCACTGAGGAAGGCTTTCTTATCTCTCCTTGCTATTCTTTGGAACTCTGAAAGTGAAGAAGAACTAAAGAGCCTCTTGATGAAGGTGAAAGAGGAGAGTGAAAAAGTTGGCTTAAAGCTCAACGTTCAGAAAACTAAGATCATGGCATCTGGTCCCATCACTTCATGGGAAATAGACAGGCAAACAGTGGAAACAGTGTCAGACTTTATTTTTTTGGGCTCCAGAATCACTGCTGATGGTGATTGCAGCCATGAAATTAAAAGACGCTTACTCCTTGGAAGGAAGGTTATGGCCAACCTAGATAGCATATTTAAAAGCAGAGACATTACTTTGCCAACAAAAGTCCATCTAGTCAAGGGTATGGTTTTTCCAGTGGTCACGTATGGATGTGAGAGTTGGACGGTGAAGAAAGCTGAGAGCTGAAGAATTGATGCTTTTGAACTGCGGTGTTGGAGAAGACTCTTGAGAGTCCCTTGGACTGCAAGGAGATCCAATCAATCCATCCTAAAAGAGATCAATCCTGGGTGTTCATTGGAAGGTCTGATGTTGAAGCTGAAACTCCAATACTTTGGCCACCTCATGCGAAGAGTTGACTCATTGGAAAAGACCCTGATAGCGGGAAAGATTGAAAGCAGGAGGAGAAGGGGGCGACAGAGGATGAGATGGTTGGATGGCATCACCAACTCGATGGACATGGGTTTGGGTAGACTCCGGGAGTTGGTGATGGACAGAGAGGCCTGGTGTGCTGCAGTTCATGGGGTGGCAAAGAGTCGGACACGACTGAGCGACTGAACTGAACTGAACTGTATTCAGATGGGAATATCTTTATTTTTCTCCTTTGCTTTTCGCTTCTCTTCTCTTCCCAGCTATCTGTAAGGCCTCCTCAGACAGCCGTTTTGCTTTTTTGCATTTCTTTTCCATGGGGATGGTCTTGATCCTTGTCTCCTGTATAATGTCACGAACCTCTGTCCATAGTTCATCAGGCACTCTGTCTATAAGATCTAGTCCCTTAAATCTATTTGTCACTTCTACTGTATACTCATAAGGGATTTGATCTAGGTCATACCTGAGTGGACTATTGGTTTTCCCTACTTTCTTCAATTTAAGTCTGAATTTGGCAATAAGCTGTTCATGATCTGAGCCACAGTCTGCTCCCGGTCTTGTTTTTGCTGACTGTATAGAGCTTCTCCATCTTTGGGTGCTGCTGCTAAGTTGCTTCAGTTGTGTCTGACTCTGTGTGACCCCATAGACAGCAGCCCACCAGGCTCCACCATCCCTGGGATTCTCCAGGCAAGAACACTGGAGTGGGTTGCCATTTCCTTCTTTAGCGCATGAAAGGGAAAAGTTAAAGTGAAGTCGCTCAGTCGTGTCCGACTCTTAGTGACTCCATGGACTGTAGTCTACCAGGCTCCTCCGTCCATGGGATTTTCCAGGCAAGAGTACTGGAGTGGGGTGCCATTGCCTTCTCCGTCTTTGGCCGCAAAGTATATAATCAATCTGATTTCGGTGTTGACCATCTGGTGATGTCCACGTGTAGAGTCTTCTCTTGTGTTGTTGGAAGAGGGTGTTTGCTGTGACCAGTGCGTTCTCTTGGCAAAACTCTATTAGCTTTTGCCCTGCTTCATTCTGTACTCGAAGGCCAAATTTGCCTGTTATGCCAGGTGTTTCCTGACTTCCTACTTTTGCATTCCAGTCCCCTATAATGAAAAGGACATCTTTTTTGGGTGTTAGTTCTAGAAGGTCTTGTAGGTCTTCATAGAACCGTTCAACTTCAGCTTCTTCGGCGTTACTGGTTGGGGCATAGACTTGGATTACTGTGATACGGAATAACCATATCATTAAATGGAAATGCTCTAAATCCCCAGATGAAGGCAGAAATGATCAAACTGAATAAAAACTAAGACCAACTATGTGCTGCCTATTTCAAATGTAAAGACAATAATAAATTAAAAGTAAAAGAATGCAAGCGATATACCATGCTAACACCAATCCAAAACTAATGTCCAGACAAACCAGATTTCAGCACAAAAAATGTTATCACAGATAAAGCAGAGCATTTTATAATTATAAAGGGGATCCATTCATCAAGAAGATACAGCAATCCTAAATGTTTACACTTCTAATAACAGTGTTTCAAATTACATGAAGCCAAAACTTCTGCAAGGAGAAACAAACCCAATGAGAGTCTGAAATTTTGATACTGCTTTCTCAATAACTGATAGAACAACTAGACAACAAATCAGTAAAATACAGAAGATGTGAACAACACTACAACTAATTTGACCTAATAGAATACTCCAACCAAAAACAGCAGAATGCCCAGTCTTTTCAAGTATACAGAGCATATTTACCAAGATAGAGTAGATATACCACGTGTGACAGGACAAAAATTGAGATACATGAAGTATGTTTCTGACCACTATGGGTAAATTGGAAATTAGTAACAGAAAGTCCCCTACAAAAATTCCAAGTATTTAGAAACTAAGTATCAAAGATAACTCAAACAAAGATTAAAAGAGAAACTAGAAAGTATCTCACATGTTAAAGCGGTATACAGGCATACTTTATTGTGCTCTGCAGACACTGTGTTTCATACAAATTGAAAGTCTGTGGCAACTCTGCACCCAGCAAGTCTATCAGAGCCAGTTTTCCAATGGCATTTGCTCACTTTGTGTCTACGTATGGAAATTCGCACATTTCAAACGTTTTATTTTTTATTTGTTATGGGGATCTGTGATCAGTGATCTTTTTAAAAAGTTATTTTTGGCTGTGTCAGGTCTTAGCTGCAGCACACGGGGTCTTTGCTGCAGCATGTGGGATCTTTTGTTGTGGTCCATGGGTTTGCGGCACATGGGCTCTATTGAGGCGCTCAGATTCAACAGCTGTGGTGCACGATCCCCAGCCAGGGATCGCATCTGAGTCCCCTGCATTGGAAGGTGAACTCTTAACCACTGGGCCTCCAGGGAAGTCCCTGATCAGTGATCTTTGATGTTACTATTGTAATTGTTCTGGGTCACCATGAACTTCACCCATATAGGTTGGTGAACTTAACTGATAGATGTTGTGCACATTCTTACTGGCCCACCAACTGGCCATTCTTTATCTCTCTTTCCTCTGGCCTACCTATTCCCTAAGACATGATGACGTTAACGTTAGGCCAATTAATAACCCCACAACAGCCTCTAAACATTTAAGTGAAATGAGGAGTCACACATCTTGTACTTTAAGTTAAAAGCTAGAAATGACTAAACGTAGTGAGGAAGGCATGTGAAAGTCAAGACAGCAAAATACTTTTGGTGTTAAAAAAAAAAAGAGAGAGAGAGAGAGATGGAGGGACATTTGAGGGAAAAAAGAAAAGCCAAGACAGGACCAAATCTAGGCCTCATGTGACAGCCAAATTGTGAATGGAAAGAAAAAGTTCTTGAGGGAAATTAAAAGTGCTATTTTAGTGACACATGAATGGTAAGAAAGCTAAATAGATTTAATGTAAATATGGAGTAAGTTTAGTGATCTGAATAGAAGACCAAACCAGCCACAACATTCCCTTAAGCCAGAGCCTAATACAGAGCAAGGCCCTCTCTTCAATGAAGGCCAAGAGAGGGGAGAAGGTGAGGAAGCTGCAGAAGAAAAGCTTGAAGCGTACAGAGAATGATTTATGATGCGCAGGAAAAGAAGCTGTTTCCGTAATATAAAAGTGCAAAGTGAAGCAGCAACTGCTGACGTAGAAGCTATAGCAATTATACAGTTTTATTGAAAACCATTTCCTGTTATTTTCTCATGTTTTGAAACAGCTAATGTCAAATGAATGAAGCAGCTACTTAAATTCAAAATATCTTTGTCTTTATTTTTGGATGAAACTTATGTTGGTGGAAAACAAACCATCAATCAAGGCTTTAATGCTAATTCCTAATCATTGTGCTCTCTCTCTCTATATATATATTTTTTAAGGATTTAAAACATACAACTCAAAAGTATTAATGATTAATGCTGCTTTGGCTGCTGCTGCTAAGTCACTTCAGTCGTGGCTGACTCTTGTGCGACCCCACAGATGGAAGCCCACCAGGCTCTGCCGTCCATGGGATTTTCCAGGCAAGAGTACTGGAGTGGGGTGCCATTGCCTATACAAGTGTAAAGATTATATATAATATGCTACAGAATTATTTTTTTCATAAATTTTAAGTTAAATCTAAAAAAATGAATTATGCTCTAGGAACAATTTTAAAGTGTTAGTACATTTAAGTATCAACTCTCCTTAGCTGAGACATTTTCTCTGCTACGGTGATAAAAGTCCATCCAGCTGCCAGTACATTTGATATAGTGCTTAATATCAATGTCCAGATTAATGAAAAAATTCAGTATAATATGTAATCTCTGTATTTTAATTAAATAAATTAAATTATTTAATTTAATTCAAATTAATTAAATTCTTTTTACAAAGCTTTCTGCCCTGTATGAATATAATTGTTTTTATTCTTGTTCATCCAGTCATGTCCCTTCTCTTCACTAGTGATTCTTTACTAGGAGAACACCATCATGTCCTTATTCAGTTCTTAGAATCTTATTTTCAAACAAAAGAATTTTAAATATATGCTAAATGCACAATGTACTTAATCACGGAGCATAGGTCTCAAAAGATATAGGATATGGAAAAATTTGAATTAAACAGGCAACAGAGATGGAATGCATAAAATGGAGTAAAAATGGAAACAGAAGGAAAGACAGCATTAATTTCTTTCCATGCTTCCTGGAGGTTGACCTGTGCCATTATCCTGTAATCAGGAAAAATAAACCCCTAGACTTGGCTACTATTACACACTCTATCTTCTACCCAATTATATTCTTTGATAACCAAAGTGCATATGTAATAGCACTGCAGAAATATTTCTGCTGAAACTATAACACAGAGTGAGGAGGATAAAAAAGAGTCTATCAACTTTTCCAGCATTGTTTTTAGGAACAGGCATAATAAGCAGAAAGAAAATGTATTATTTTAAAACATATATTTTAATTTGGAAGGGCAAAGAGACTTCCAGCATGCTTATATTCTGAATTCTTATGTCTGAAGAAATGTTTAATTTATACCAGAATAAAGATTTTTGAATAAATTTAATAAATGCACAAAATCATATAAGGATATCATATCCAAATCTCAACTTATCTTCAAGTTTCAAGGTGATATAAGTCTGTTCTGGAATTCTAACATCATTCACAAAAGTCTACAAGAGAAAAAAAAGATGTTAAGTTAATATTTGAAGAATTATTATATTTTAGACAATCAAATAGTCAAACCTTATACTATAAAGTACAGATCGAATGGTGGCTAATACAGCTTGTGTATAATCATAAAATGCATCTTGTAATAAATGATTTCATAATAAAAGATTTCATACTAAGCCCTTTATTACTACTACAAGTAACACACAAAGAACCAACTTGCAGTTCCTCTAAGTCTACTATGCTGCCAAGACAAATTTAGGCACCTAAAAATGGTGCCAAGAAAAGATCCTACTTGAAGTTAGAAATTGTAAAGGGTGAAATATTTAGCTCTAGATATAACATCAGGGTCCACTAGACTCAATTTTAATTTTTCTGGACAGTTTTAATTATTGGTGAGGATTGAGGTTTCACTATTTTTATTCCTAGAAGTCTTTTAAAGAAGAAAAAGAAAATTTACTTAAAAAAACTGAGTAAAACTCATTCTATTTTATAATTGCCATATGAGTCCTTTGGACGCTTTTAAGAACTTAAGATACATTACAAGACCCTTATATGAATCTAAGGTACATTATAGAAAAATTATTTTTCCTGTATCTCAAAATATTCTGTTTCATCAACATCATCCTCCCACAATTATTTCATTTTATCAACTATTTCTTACTGTGGAAATTACCAAAATAGTAACAGAAGAACAGAATTACCTTGAACACACTAGTATACTATACTAGTAGTTATACTATCAAATTTTCTAGCAGGTGAAAAGAGGTGAAATTAGTTTTCATAAGATATTTTAATTAACATACACATCCAAAACAGTCCCATTTTAACAAATAATGAATATGAAAATTAAGGCATTTTACATTCTTTTTTTTGTACCTTGTGTTTTAGACTAGTCACATTTCAAGTGCTCAATAGCCACACATGGATAGTGTGATGAATATCAAACAGAGCTAGATGGATGAGGCAATCATGAAATATTGTACAACCTTTCGGTCTCTTACTACATTATCCAAAATATTGCATCATCTTTCCAAGAAGATGTAACAGACATCTTTGCCCTTTTTCAAAAAGCTATTAAAGAGCAAAATTGAGAATTCAGCATTTTTTATTTAACGTCCATAAAGGCAAAGAAGAAAAGGGAAGGTATTTCACAGTTATAAGGGTAAATACGGAAAGTAGAGCAGCATTCTAGACTAGAACAACTATGATAAAACGTTAACAAAATAAGCAAAATATCAAACCATGAGTCTTTGGATGAAGATAATCCTAGATGAATTCTGCCTAACACAAGAACTGATGAGAGAAGAATGTTTCCAAAGTTAAAAAAAAAAAAAACCTAAAAGATATTTTTTCATCTAGTTAGCCTAAGTCAGTAAGAGGAATTGCACAGTATTTTTTAACACAAAACTAACGATTCTGCATTTTAAAAGAAATTGTTTATAATAGCCAGGACATGGAAGCAGCCTAGATGTCCATCAGCAGACGAATGGATAAGGAAGCGGTGGTACATATACACAAAGGAATATTACTCAGTCATTAAAAATAATACATTCGAATCAGTTCTAATGAGGTGGATGAAACTGGAGCCTATTATACAGAGTGAAGTAAGCCAGAAAGAAAAACACCAATACAGTATACTAACACATCTATATGGTATTTGGTTAATCAGTAAAGATAACCCTGTATGTGAGACATCAAAAGAGACACAGATAAATAGAACAGTATTATGGAATCTATGGGAGAGGGCGAGGACGGGATACTATGGGAGAATGGCATTGAAGCATGTAAATTATCATATGTGAAACGAATCGCTAGTCCAGGTTCGATACATGATACAGGGTGCTCGGGGCTGGTGCACCGGGATGACCCGGAGGGATGGGATGGGGAGGGAGGTGGGAGGGGGTTTCTGGAGGGGGAAAACATGTACACCCATAGCTGATTTATGTCAATGTATGGCAAAACAAATACAATATTGTAAAGTTAAAAAATAGATAAATAAACTAATTTAAAAAAAAATTAAAAAAAGGAAATTGTGACAGTTTTCTCTTATTTTTTAATGTTTGTGCTTTAATATTTATTTGATTTAGTACGTAAGGGAACAAATGTATCTATATAAAAGTAACTGATAGTAAAGAGACGATGTATTAAGAGAAATACAATTATTGAACTGATCCTGCAACTATTGTAATGTTTTCCAATCATGGAAGAAAAAGATGATCTTATTCTTGATAAAATTTTAAACTGTCAAAAATCTTAAAAATAATGCATTTTGATAATGCAAGAGCAAGAAAAACTAGAAGTAATAGTAAACTAGAACCAGCAGTTGAGCTATTTCAAATCCTCAAAGATGATGCTGTGAAAGTGCTGCACTCGATATGCCAGCAAATTTGGAAAACTCAGCAGTGGCCACGGGACTGGAAAAGGTCAGTTTTCGTTCCAATCGCAAAGAAAGGCAATGCCAAAGAATGCTCGAACTACCGCACAATTGCACTCATCTCACATGCTAGTAAAGTAATGCTCAAAATTCTCCAAACCAGGCTTCAGAAATATGTGAACCATGAACTTTCAGATGTTCAAGCTGGTTTTAGAAAAGGCAGAGGAACCAGAGATTAAATTGCCAACATCCGCTGGATCATCGAAAAAGCAAGCGAGTTCCAGAAAAACATCTATTTCTGCTTTACTGACTATGCCAAAGCCTTTGACTGTGTGGATCACAATAGACTGTGGAAAATTCTGAAAGAGATGGGAATACCAGACCATCTGACCTGTCTCTTGAGAAACCTGTATGCAGGTCAGGAAGCAACAGTTAGAACTGGACATGGAACAACAGACTGGTTCCAAATAGGAAAAGGAGTACGTCAAGGCTGTATATTGTAACCCTGCTTATTTAACTTATATGCAGAGTACATCATGAGAAACGCTGGGCTGGAAGAAACACAAGCTGGAATCCAGATTGCCGGGAGAAATATCAATAACCTCAGATATGCAGATGACACCACCCTTATGGCAGAAAGTGAAGAAGAACTAAAGAGCCTCTTGATGAAGGTGAAAGGAGAGTGAAAAAGTTGGCTTAAAGCTCAACGTTCAGAAAACTAAGATCATGGCATCTGGTCCCATCACTTCATTGGAAATAGATGGGCAAACAGTGGAAACAGTGTCAGACTTTATTTTTTTGGGCTCCAGAATCACTGCTGATGGTGATTGCAGCCATGAAATTAAAAGACGCTTACTCCTTGGAAGGAAGGTTATGGCCAACCTAGATAGCATATTTAAAAGCAGAGACATTACTTTGCCAACAAAAGCCCGTCTAGTCAAGGCTATGGTTTTTCCAGTGGTCATGTATGGATGTGAGAGTTGTATGGTGAAGAAAGCTGAGCGCCGAAGAATTGATGCTTTTGAATTGTGGTGATGGAGAAGACTCTTGAGAGTCCCTTGGACTGCAAGGAGATCCAATCAATCCATCCTAAAAGAGATCAATCCTGGGTGTTCATTGGAAGGTCTGATGTTGAAGCTGAAACTCCAATACTTTGGCCACCTCATGCGAAGAGATGACTCATTGGAAAAGACCCTAATGCTGGGTAGGATTGGGGGCGGGAGGAGAAGGGGACGACAGAGGATGAGATGGTTGGATGGCATCACTGACTCGATGGACATGGGTTTGGGTAGACTCCGGGAGTTGGTGATGGACAGAGAGGCCTGGTGTGCTGCAGTTCATGGGGTCGCAAAGAGTCGGACACGACTGAGCGACTGAACTGAACTGAACTGAGAACCAGCAAGAGATCTACTTGAAATCTGAATCAGCATCTATAAAATGGATATATACCCCATAGAATGCATGACAACTGACACATTCGTGGCTCTCAAAGAACAATACTCATTCTGTATGTTACATATCTTGCAAAACCAGGAAAATATGGAATAAAAATTGGGAGTTTGTCAGGTGGCGTTAGGGGTAAGAACCCTCCTGCCAATGCAGGAGACAAAAGAGATGTGGGTTTGATTCCTGGGTCGGGAAGATCCCCTAGAGAAGGAAATCGCAACCCACTCCAGTATTCTTGCCTGGAGAATCCCATGGACAGAGGAGCCTGACGGGTTATAGTCCATGGGGCCACAAGAGTTGGACACGACTGAAGTGACCTACGACGCACACACATTGTCTGATTTTTTAGTAAAAGTTAAAGTTGTTCTCTCATCTTTTAATTCTTACTTGCATAAGCTATTTGTAAAAAGACTCAAAGGGTCCACTGGACACAAGATGGTAAATGGTGACGATTATTTTTCCTGACATACTAGAAGTTAAAGACCTAGAATCCATTTGATTTATAAGACATAGAACAATGTTATACTTAACTGACTGGAATGCGGACATCATATAAGTGCCCAATGTTTTTCTTTGATAAGTTGAAACTTTAAAAATTACTCTTTCTTTTCGAATCTCATTTGTCCTGTTCTTTATTTTACCGGATTTGAGATGGCTATCATACCTTGCTTGAGAAGGTTCCCCCCACAGTGAATAAGTTTAGAATGTTATAAAGTAAAATACATAAAGGGGTTGTGTTATTATGATCATATTCTCAAATTCCTTTGCATAGCTGGTACTTTGTAGTATGTCACAGAGTACCAGTTTCTAAGTCTACCAAAATAAACACACAAAAATAGAAGCTGCAATCTTATTCCTGATATAAGCAGACAGCAGAATACTGCTAAACTCAAGATCACATATTAGTATGATACATGAATAATCCTAAATAATAAGCTTCTAACATGCTTCACAGAAAGGAGGAAATGTTAATTCAAAGAAAACTCAAAGGCCCAGGCATTTGTAAACTCTAATTTCAGGCTCATTTCCAAAATACACATTTTAGAGTGTTTTAATAACTATATTTTGACTTTACCAACATATTCTATATTAATTACAGAAGAGGAAAGCTGAGGAGCATGATGAAAGAGAAAAGAATAAAAGAAAATATTAATTAACTGATGTCTGATATGCAGAAGATAGATACACAGTGTAAGAGAAATGCCACAGTTCTAAACCAATTTTATTTAAAACAATCTCATCCTAAAATAACATATTTACTTAAAAGACCTAAGACGACCTATAAGATCTGCTCAAAGCTCACTGTTTAACTCTCTTAAATATTAAACACTTAATGTTTTTAACAAATGTATTAGGAACTTTCAGAGATTAAAAAACATAATTTTAACATGCTAGCATTTATGACAGAAATATTCCCTAAGGTCTAAAAAAGGCTGAGGAGGAAATATGAGCCAGACACAAAGTTTCATCTCACAAAATGTAACTGAGAACACCTGGGAGCAAAAAGTCTTCTGATGGTTTAAAAGTATAAAAGCGGAGAAAATTTCAAAGAGCAAAAGGAGAAAAATCATTTACATAAATCAACTATGAAGCATTTTAATAAATTAGATATGGAAAGAAAAATAGGTTTTATTTCTTATGCCAACATAATTTGATCATACCTCTACCTGGTAGGTAGGACAGGTGAGGAAAATGAGGCACACAGCATGAAGTAACAATCAAGATTTGAATTCAGAAGTAGAATTACTGGGATTCAAAATCAGGTCTCTGAACTACAAATCCCACATTCTCTGCACATCGAGAAAGCTTGGGTGAGCAAGCCATGTCAGCTCTCCAAACTCCCCCATCCAAACCACTACCCTTAGAGAAGCCAACTGAACCAGATAAACATGTTTAATTTAAATACGAATGTTTTACATAATTGACAGTATAAAATCATATAAAGACCAGGTACTGCAGTAATGCTCTAGGAAATCTGAAGGAAGTGGCCAGCAGCACAACACCTCAATCACGTTGCCAGAGAGTAAGGTCTCCTCTTCCTCCCCTAACTACTTTCCTACTTCCTCATTCTATGCTATACTGGCCTGATGCTGCAGGATATAGTGTGAAAGAGGACACAGCAGGGGCTGGCACACAGGGAGCTGAGGTAGAATGGGATGGGAGTGGTATGGCAAAAGCCAATGGTGGCTATCAGAGGTGCAGGTTCTCCAGAGCATGGAGGAAGCAGGAACTGGAGGAAAATAAAGGCTCTCATAGAAAAGAGAAGCCTCAAGGAGCTTGCAAGGAAACAGCCCACTAACATAAGCTACAGAAGCAGTTCCAGCTTCCTCAAGCAGAACAGCCTCATTTCTGGTAGTAATAATACTAAGTATGGACCTAGGTAACTTGGTAAAGTTACTTTACACGCTAGTAAAGTAATGCTCAAAATTCTCCAAACCAGGCTTCAGAAATATGTGAACCATGAACTTCCAGATGTTCAAGCTGGTTTTAGAAAAGGCAGAGGAACCAGAGATCAAATTGCCAACATCCGCTGGATCATCGAAAAAGCAAGCGAGTTCCAGAAAAACATCTATTTCTGCTTTACTGACTATGCCAAAGCCTTTGACTGTGTGGATCACAATAGACTGTGGAAAATTCTGAAAGAGATGGGAATACCAGACCATCTGACCTGTCTCTTGAGAAACCTGTGTGCAGGTCAGGAAGCAACAGTTAGAACTGGACATGGAACAACAGACTGGTTCCAAATAGGAAAAGGAGTACGTCAAGGCTGTATATTGTCACCCTGTTTATTTAACTTCTATGCAGAGTACATCATGAGAAATGCTGGGCTGGAAGAAACACAAGCTGGAATCAAGATTGCCGGGAGAAATATCAATAACCTCAGATATGCGGATGACACCATCCTTATGGCAGAAAGTGAAGAAGAACTAAAGAGCCTCTTGATGAAAGTGAAAGAGGAGAGTGAAAAAGTTGGCTTAAAGCTCAACGTTCAGAAAACTAAGATCATGGCATCTGGTCCCGTCACTTCATGGGAAATAGATGGGGAAACAGTGGAAACAGTGTCAGACTTTATTTTGGGGGGCTTCAAAATCACTGCAGATGATGATTGCAGCCATGAAATTAAAAGACGCTTACTCCTTGGAAGGAAGGTTGTGACCAACCTAGATAGCATATTTAAAAGCAGAGACATTACTTTGCCAACAAAGGTCCGTCTAGTCAAGGCTATGGTTTTTCCAGTGGTCATGTATGGATGTGAGAGTTGTATGGTGAAGAAAGCTGAGTGCCGAAGAATTGATGCTTTTGAACTGTGGTATTGGAGAAGACTCTTGAGGGTCCCTTGGACTGCAAGGAGATCCAACCAGTCCATCCTAAAGAGATCAGTCCTGGGTGTTCGTTGGAAGGACTGATGTTGAAGCTGAAACTCCAATCCTTTGGCCATCTCATGTGAAGAGCTGACTCACTGGAAAAGACCCTAACGCTGGGAAGGATTGGGGGCAGGAGGAGAAGAGGACGACAGAGGATGAGATGGTTGGATGGCATCACGGACTCGATGGACGTGGGTTTGGGTAAACTCTGGGAGTTGGTGATGGACAGGGAGGCCTGGCGTGCTATGATTCATGGGGTTGCAAAGAGTTGGACATGACTGAGCGACTGAACTGAACTGAACTGAACTGAAGGTAACCTGGAAGTGTATTTCAGAGTAGGGTGAAAGGAAGTAGGAGTGAAAGTAGTCACAGGTAGCTATTTATGAATTAAGCTGATAGTGCTTTTTTAAAAAATTTAACTGCATATGTATTCACTAAAAAGTAGGTAGCCTACAGGATGCTAAATTTGTTTTAACTGTTTTTCTTATCATAACAACAACAGTAACTAACACTTGTGTATGTGTGTGTGTGTGCTCGGTCGTGTCCAACTCTTTCTGACCCCATGGACTGGAGCCTACTAGGCTCCTCTGTGGGATTCTCCAGGCAAGAATACTGGAGTGGGTTGCTATTTTCTCCTCCAGGGTATCTTCCTAACTCAGGGATAGAATCCGCCATCTCCTGCATTGGCCGGCAGATTCTTTACCACTGAACCACCTGGGAACTCCAGTAACTAACACTTACTGAATGCTTATTACATACTGTTTTAGGTGTTTAAAACTATTAACTTATTCACAACAACCTGAGAGGAGTACCACTTTACTACTTCTATTTTTAAAAAATTGAGGAACAGAAAAATTAAGTGACTTGTCCAGCATCTCACCACTAGTAAGAGTTCAAGCTAGGCTCGTAACTACTACCCTGTGCCCTCTCTGAAATTACTACTTTTAACCTTATGCTCAAATTTCTAGAATTCTATGAATGTTAAGAATAAATAGACTGTAAATAATAATTTACAAGTTTTCTATGAATAAAATGCATGACAGCTGGTAGTTCACAGACTTTGGCTACCAGAGTCCATTCTGGCATATTTCCTAGGCTATTCATTTGTGTAACAGTGCATTTATTATTTGTGTAACATTTTAAAGTTCTGTAACAGACACATACTCACATATATTATGCTCACATTTAATCCTCACAACACACTATAAAGCAAGAATTATGGTTTCACTATTCTAAAAATGAAGTCAGGTAACTTAATTTTGCGTTGAGTCTTCACAGTCATAAACTTCAACTCATTACATTTGCACAACTATGAATATATATGAGAAAATAGAATTTCTGAGGGTTTAAGTAATTTGTTCAAGGTTATAATGTTCGTAAGTTACAGATTGAGATTCAAATCTAGGTCCTGATTTCAAGTTCAAAACGAAGATGTTACTCTCTATGAGTTACCATATTTCAGAAAATTACTGAGTACAATCAAATTACAAGAAAGGTCAGCCTTGATAAACTTAGAAGTTAATATTTTACCTGATTTTTTATAACCTACATCAATAATTTTTATATTTGGTCACAATGTTTTAAAAGAGTAAAACACAAATGTAATTCTCATTTATTATTTTCCAAGAAATAATGTAAAGACACCTAAGAGTAGTGCTGTGGTCAAGATGAAATTTTCTAGTTTTAAACGCAGAATAGAACATTTTTACAACATTCCACATATGGAAGTGGATTAAAAATTTCGCCATAAAGTCCTTCATATAGAAAATTCATTCAATTCCATTCAAAAAGATTTACTGAGTTCAGGCACTATACAGACCCTTGTACGAGGCCCTTGACTGAAGCAAAAGGCCCATGAACTGTTCAGAAGAACACAAAGTCTAGCACAGTGGCAGATAATCACAAGTAGATTCACAAGTAGATTATTAAACCTTGCATTAGCAAGTCTGATAAAGCACCCAAGACAGAGATTAAAACAGAAGTCTGTAGGTGTGGACAAGGAAGAGAGTAACTCTATAAATAGCACCTCAGAATCCAAATTGTGTACTTACA
Organism: Okapia johnstoni; assembly: GCA_024291935.2. Lineage (NCBI taxonomy): Eukaryota > Metazoa > Chordata > Mammalia > Artiodactyla > Giraffidae > Okapia > Okapia johnstoni. Next base: position 43,811,095 of record CM044322.1, read on the forward strand.
TGCCCCATGTTAGAACAATTTTCTACCTCATCTGCCTATTTCCTCCATATTAATCATTCAACATGTTAACTACATCAACGAGTTAATATTCTTCAATACATTTTTTTTTGCTGCCTTCAGGAAGATGTGGACTGTATGACAAAAACCACCACACTATTGTAAAGTAATTAGCCTCCAATTAAAATAAAAAAAATTAAAAAAGAAAAAGAAAGCATGACTTACATGACAAGGCACATGCAAGAATGACTGGGCTGCAGAAAATCTAACAAATTATTTGCAGAAGGAGACAGCATCATAGGAAAACTACTGTTTTGGAGGCATGTTAAGGAAAATGTGATGGAGCATAAATCTGGGAAAGTGGGTGATGCTGAATATGAGGTATTTCAGTTCAAACATGAGGAATTAAAACTTAATTATTTATGTGTCATAGGAAACAAACAAAGATGTGACTAAAACTAAGAGAAAAACATGCTTCCAAAAACGTATTTCAGTGAATAAACATAAAAGTCCTTCAGGAGCAGGCCAATTCAGAAAAGAAAAAAATTACCATATTTGCCAAATTTCTGCATGTTTTTCCACATAATGTTTAGTGGTATATTTTGAAAAGCAGTACCAGTTAGAAGAAGTATGGACACATTTAATTCTGTGAAATTCTTTTAAAGAATTTCAACAACACAGATCTCAACAAAATTATATTTGTTTTTGTTAGCAAAGCCATGAGAAAACTGAGAAGAAATAAGATAAATTATTCAACACCTCAGCATTCTCTTACTCTGCAGCTACTTACATTCTGCCAATGTAGAAAGATCAATTGAAGAATTAGGGGAAAAAATTCACTGTAATAACACAAAAACTTTCAATGTAGGAATCCAAAGAAGCAGTAACAGACACTAGCGTTTAGACAACACGCCACATTTGTTAAGGTAAAGGAATGTGTTTCACTCCTTTTTACTCTGATATAGAAGATTCTTCAACGATCTAACACCAAACCATATTTGCATCTTTTTTTTTTTGCCCAAAGTTAACCCACACGCATGACAATTATGTCTCTCAAAGACTGCTTTTCTGAATTCTTACTGTCATGACTTACCATTCTTTTCTCACATATAAATTCAAGTCAAGTAAGGACAAGCCCTCCTCTTACTTCCTTAAAGAAGCTTTTGTTTTTTTTAAACCATTAGATAATAACAACCATCAACCATCTGAATTCCTTTAAGTATTTACCACCAACAGGGTTTCTTGGGATGATAAGCCACATTCATATTCTAGCATAAGGTCCTCAAAGTGCTATGTACCTAGTAAGCGCTTAAAAGTAGCTGCACACTAAAGAAAAGGAAATAAAACACAAACAGAATTTTGTGTTTTTATCTGTTTTCTTACAATAATAAACAAAAATTCAAATAAGACAAAAAGCAAACTCTTAACTTACCCCATTTAGACTGCCTAAATCTTTCACCAAATGTTCATCAGTAGAGGCATCATAATTGATTACAGCATGTTGCTTATCCACACTACGAGACTGAAAGAAAAAATTTTAAGTTAAAAAAACGCAAGAAAATGCCAGAATAAATAACCAAAACAATGATTTTTGGCTAAATACTTTAATAAGATTGTAAATATAGGAAAATACCAAAGTAAAACCAGATTAAATGAGATTTAAACTGTTACTATCCAGTAGAAGTTTGGCATTACTTTTCAAAGAGGAAGCTGCCACTATTTTAAGACATTATTTTCTACCAAAGTTACACGTTCTACTTTTGAGAATTTAAATCAGCTGACTTTGTTGAATGTATCAAATGACAATACTTTTTAAAAAATAATATGAAACTCTTATATGGAAATCATGTGAATTACAACTTCATGTGTTATGTACCTCATTGCAAGAAAAATTACCATACAGGCTTTTCATCTTTCATGTGATATGTTCCTGAATATAAAATTATCTTCGCTTAGAATATGGGTTCTAAAGCTCATGGGAGAGCTCTAAGAGAGAAAGAGAAAGTCAAAAAAAGGGAATCAGAAGGGCAAGCGGATTTCTGAAAATTGCTCTTGAGTCTCTTTTAAAGTACACACACACACACTCTTTCTCTTAGAGCTTAGTGAGTTATCTATAGGTGAAAGTAGCTCAGAGATGAACTATAAGCCTTTGGAAATTTGCATCCAAAGGAAATAATAGTATAGCCACAAGAAGAAATAATCTGAGAACCACTGAATATGAATTCAATAACCATTTACTACTGGGTTATTATGTTATCCTTTTTATACTAAAAGCAAAGGAACCATCCAAAACAGGGAGGAGGTATCATTCTCAGTTTTCAGTCCAGCATGTACATGTCACCAATGCAATGGACATAAGTTTGAGTGGGCTCCAGGAGTTGGTGATGGACAGGGAAGCCTGGCATGCTGCAGTCCATGGGGTTGCAAAGAGTCGGACACAACTGAGCAACTGAACTGAACTGATGTACAGAGTTTGGAAGTCATTAAATCTAACTGCTTACATCAATTCCAATCTCTAATCCTAGTGGTTTAAAGCACCAGTCCCCAACTTTTCTGGCACCAGGAATTGTTTTTGTGGAAGATAGTTTTTCCATGACCGGAGGGAGAGTGTGGTTTCAGGACAATTCAAGTGCACTCATTTCTTGTGGTAATGTTAATTTGTATTTGCAGCCACTCCCCACTGGAGCTAGAGGTAGCATCACTGTCTGGGTTACACCTCAGATGCATTAGATTCTCAAAAGGAGAACACAATCAATTATAGATCCCTCACATGCACAGTTCACAGTAGGGTTCCAGCTCCTATAAGAATCTAATGCTGCCACTGATCTGACAGCAGGTGGAGCTCAGGTGGTAACACAAGTAATAGGAAGCATCTGTAAATACAGATAAAGGTTCGCTGGCCTGCCACTCACCTCCCGCTGTGTGGCCAGGTTCCTAAAAGGCCATGGACTGGTAGTGGTCTTTGGTCTGGGAGTTGAGGACCCCTGGTTTAAAGTACAGATTCTGGAGTCAAAAAGAACTGGTCCAGCCAGTTGCCAATTGTGGAACCTTGGTAAAATTACTCATCTTCGTATTAATCATTCTATCAAAAGGTTCACACAGCTCATAGTTTTTTTTGTGATGACTAAACACATGGGAGTAAAAGCAATACTGCCCTGCTTGAAAACTCCTCAATCCTCTTACTGGCTAAGTTAAAATACATCAAGTCTTTAATACAGGGCCTGCCAAGATCTGGTGTCTTCTAATGCCTAAGTCTTACTCTCTCGAAATGCTTGTGTTCACATACTATATACAAACTACAAGGAACTATTTTAATTACCTAAACAGATACTGAATACCATTCTATCTTCAATACCACACACTCAATCACATTCTAACTTTCCAGAAACCACTTATTCATCTTTTAAGATAATTCAGCTCAAGCCGTCTCCTCTAGAAGTCTTTCCAGATTTCTCATTCCCACATTTTCTCACAGGCAGAAGTGACCAATCTCTTTTTTGTGTACCCCACACCGACTCCCATCACTGTCCTGTTTTATACTTATTTCTTTATATACACATCTCCTTCTACTAGAGCTACACCCTAAGGACAGAGAGACCCCATCTGTATACACAATGATACCTCAGCACTCAGCATGTGTGCTAAGTCAGCTTCAGTCATGTCCAGCTATGTGTGACCCCAAGGATTGTAGCCCTCCAGGCTTCTCTGTCTATGGGATTCTTCAGGCAAGAATACTAGAGTGGGTTGCCATTCTCTTTTCCACGGGATCTTTCCGACTCAGGGATTGAACCTGCATTGCAGGCAGTTTCTTTACCATCTGAACCACTAGGGAAGCACCAGTATGCAGCATAGGGCCTACCTAGCATGTTTTAAAAGGTTTGATGGAAAGAAAATCCATGCTATTTGGCTAATCTCACTTCATAAATGATGGAGGTAGAAAAGTTTTCTTATATATAAAATTAAAAAAGTATAGAAGTTACAAAGTTCAGGCCAAATTTTAAGACAATGACAAACAAGATGACTTGAAACAACAGAACCAAACCAAAACAAAACAATTCTGGCTCTCAGATAATTATAAAACTAGAAAATTTTGGAAAATATGAGTATCAAAATGAAGCAATAATACTTTTCTTAAAAAGAAATACTTCCTTTTCTGCAATAAACAAACAAGACAAAGCTGCCATTGAATAAAGTCAAAACATAAAAAACAATTTCAGGCCAGGCACAACAAAAAAGCATCAAAGACTCATACTGACTAATATGTAACTAAAAACTACCATATGAAATGGTACAAATGACTACTTGATATATGTCATACATGCTTTGGGTACAAAACAGCCATTGATCAACATTATTATTTTTCTCATTAAAATCTAAGACAGCAAAAAAGACAGAGAAATACATGGAAAACATGCTAAGAAAAAACTAAAAAGAGAAAAAGACTGCCACTGTATGTCACCATCACTTAAAAAATTTAAAAGATATTGTAGTTGAAAGATTCTTTAAACATCCAGTTGCATTTTTACAATCACAGTAATAGTGATTTATCCTTTGCTATCCTTTGCTCCAAAGAATAGATGAAAATTAGTAACCTATGAGCTTCAAACTACATTCCATCATTAATACATCATACAAAATTATTAGTGAATCAAATATAATTTTATTATATTTACAATTATGCATTAGAAAAAACGTTTAATTAATATGATGATGATTTTCCAAATAGAGAAAAATTCATGCATTTGGGGCAATTAAAAATTTTTATGAAGATAAAAATCAGAATTTTGAAAACTCTTTTCAAAAGGCAACTCATTTGCATACAGAGGAATCCAATATATTATAATAAAATCCAGTTACTAAATCTTTCTAAATCTTAATTTTATTGTTTGCAAAGTAGAGGTAACTATATCTTTTAAAAATTGTTGAGGAACAAGTGAAACAACATAAATGAATAATGAGAACAAGAGAAAGTGTTATTCAACTTCATGGTGCTTTTAATAGTAATACTGTCTGTCATTCAAAGCAAAGCAAATATAATCTTTACCCTTAATTATACTTTATACCTTGCATTCATGGCTCTTTAAGATTTGTTTTACATAACATGTCTTAGGGAACATAGTATAATCATCCTTCAAGACAAACAAGCACAGCAAATTAATTTGTTAAAGACTTCCAAGATTAAGTGGTAGAAACAGAATTCTTAATTTCAAAATCACCTACTCATTAATACCCAAGCACATTTTCTTCTCAAGGACTACATTCGTTACACTACCTTTTTTGGAGTGAGATGAAACCCCCCCCCAAAAAAAAAATCAAACTTTTTTTTGGTCATAATTAACAACAACAACAAAAATTAACTGTAACCAAACAGATCATATGACCTCACCGGATCATTTGTTTCCTTTTTGCATCAGGTTTTAAGCTACATTGTCATCAAAGTATTGTTGCCAGTAAATCTAATTGTAGTTGAAATCTTTATAGGTAAGAAACTGCTAAAACTATCTAGCAGAGATTCTAAAACCTAGCAACTAACCAGTTATTTCCTGTAGGTTAAAATGAAGAGTTTTTAAACCATAAATGCTAATTAGGCTAACAAAATCATAAAAGATCTTTTATTTACTCATTAAAAAGCAATCAAATAGTACTACTTTTATGTCTAACAATTTCAATTATCAAACCAACTGATCTAACCAATGCAGAACCATTTAATCTGTGTAACATCTTAAGATGAAAACATAACTTCCTCAACTCTAGAGCTCTCACTTTCCAAAACAAATATAGTTCACATTTATATACTTGCAAGTATTCCCTTTTCAAAAGTATAAGCCATACATGAGCTTAGTTCACTTTTCAGAAATAATATAAAAAGAATAATGTTTTAAATAATCCATTTATTTTACTAATATACTATGAAAGATTAAACACTTAAACATTAAACACAATTTGTAAAAATACTGTTCTTACTTTCATACACAAAATGTGTCTCTGTGTACTAAGTTCCATTAATTTATAGCACTGATTCTGATTACCAGATAACCATTATGCTGATCAAATCATGGACTTTTTTCAGAGAATACACTGTGTCTAGCGCAGTGCTAAAAGGAGTATGCTCCCATCAGATAAAGGGCATAAGTATCTTTAGAGGTGGAGTCTGAGGAATAGGTAAAAACTGGGATTCTTCTCACTTGATCACTGAGTTTCCTCATCAACTTTATATTTTAGTTTTAAAATAGAGCATAAATTTAAAAAGTAGCCATGAGTAGAAGAGGTGTCCACATTAGACACGTTGATGAACTTTAAATAAAAATGTTGATTTTTTACTTCTTACACTGGTAAAATTGCTTTCAGCTCTTTAAAAATATTGATTTTGTTTTAAATTTGTTATACAGGTGTTGTTTCAATTATAGTACCTGAATCAAATCAAAGATATTTTTAAATTTTGTTGCCACTGATTTCCTTTTCATTTATTTGCTGTGGTAAAATATATATAACATAACATTTATCGTTTTAAACTTTTTAAGAGTATGATTCAGTGGCACTAATTGAATTTACAATGTTGTGCAAACATCACTGTTGCACGATACTGGATTCTAAAACCTTTTCATCACCCCAAACAGAACTCTGTTACTGTAAAGCAGTAACTCCCAAGTCTCCTTCCCCCAGCCACTGGTAATCACTAATCTATTCTGCATCTCTATGAATTTGCTTGTTCTAAATATTTCATGTCTAGAATATATACATATAGATGTATTTTTTTTTCTTCTTTCTTTTGGCTACACTGGGTCTTTGTTGCTGTACTCGGGCCTTCTCTAGTTGTGGAAAGTGGGGGCTGCTCTCTAGTTCGGGTGCGTGGGATTCTCTTTGCGGTGGCTCCTCTTGTGGAACACAGGCTCTGCGGAACATAGGCTTCAGCAGTTCTGGTGCATGTGCTCAAGAGTTGTGGGTGGGGGCTCCAGGGCACAGGCTCAGTCATTGTAGCACATGGGCTTAGCTGCCCCTTGGCATGTGGAATCACCCTGGATTAGGGATCAAACTCCTGTCCCACGCATCACAAGGCGGGCTCTTAACCACTGACCACCAGAGAAGCCCCTTGATTTGCTTCTTTTAATGACAAATGATGCTGGGCATCTTTCACATGCTTATCAGCCATATTTATATCTTCTTTGGAGAAATGTGTCAAGTCTTTTGTCCATTTTTTAAAAGGGGGTTATTTGTGTATCTGTTGTTGAGTTGTAGGAGTTCTTTACATACTTTGGATATTAAACTCTGATAACATATATAAGGTTTTATAAATATTTTCTCCCATTCTATGAGATGTCTTTTCACTCTCTTGATAGTATCAGGTGCACAAGGTTTTCATTTTGATGAAGTCCAATTTATCTACTTTCTGCTTTCTCTGTTTGTGCTACTGGTATCACGAATCTACTGCCAAATCCAAGGTCATGAAGATTTATCCCTATGATTTATTTAAGGGTTTTTATGGCTTTAGCTTTTATATTCAGGTCACTGATCCATTTTGAGTTAATTTTTATATATGTTGTGAAGTAGGGGACCAAATTCATTTTTTTTTTTTTAATGTGGAAGTACAGTTGTCCCAGTTTTATCTGTTGGAAAGACCATTCTTTACTGAATGGACTTGGCTCCCTTCTCAAAAACCCAATGCAGCAGTGTCCTTGGGCTGCCACAACAAAGTATCATAAATTGGCTGGTAAAATCGGTTAAAGACAATACAAGTTTCTTCTCTCAAAGTTCTGGACTCCGGAAGTCCAAATTCAAGGAGTTGGTAGGACTATGTTTCCTCTAAAACTTTTAGGGAAGAATCTTCCCTTGTCTCTGTCAGTTTCTCATAGCCCATGTTTCCTGAGCTTCTGGTAGCATAACTCCAATCTCTGCTTCTATTTTTACATGGCTGTCTTCTCTCTGTGTCTGTCTTTTCCTCATCTGATGACACCAGTTATACTGGCTTAGAATCCACCCTAATAATGCCGTCTTAACTTGACTATATCCTCCAAGACCCTATTTCCAAATAAGGTCACATTCATAAGTATGGGGTATTAAGACTTTCATACATCTTTTTGGGGAACACAATTCAAAACATAACAGCCATAGGTATATGGGGGCTTATTTCTGAACTTTCCATTCTGTTCCATTTGTCTATATGTCTACCCTTATTCCAGTATTGCTAGCTTTATAATAAATTTGGAATTTGAGAGGTGTGAGTCATTCAACTTTATTCTTCTTTTAGAAGGTTGCTTTGCCATTTTTAAATTTTGCCAACTTTGCCAAACTATTCAGAAACAAATAACCTTCAATCAATCTTTATTATGGGTTACATTTTCCTGATTCTTTACAGGCCTAATCATTTTTTACTGGTTATCAGACACTGGAAATTTTACCTTTTTGGATGATGGATATCTCTATATTCCTATAAATGTTCTTGAACTTTGCTCTGGGACATAGCTAAATTCCTTAAAACAATGTGACTCTTTTGTTTTTAATATTTTTAGACAAGAGTATAAATCAGACTAGCATTAATTATTGCCACAATACAGAGGGGTAGAGACCAATGCCCTGTTAATCATGAGGATCTCCAGTCTGGCTGTTAGAAACAGGAATTATTTCTAACTCTGTTAGTGCCAGTTACTGTTAACTCTAATCTTTTTGAGTTCTTCCCCCTGCCCTTGGGGAGTTTCTTCACACATGTGTGCTGATCAGTACTCAATCACATATGCGTGTGCATTTAGTCGCTCAGTCCTGTCCGATTCTTTGTGACCCTTTGGACTGCAGTCTACCAGGCTCCTCTGTCCATGGATTTTCTCAGGCAAGAATACTGGAGTGGGTTGCCATTTCTTCTTCCAGGGGATCTTCCTGACTCAGGGAATGAACCTATGTCTCCTGTGGCTCCTGTACTGCAGGCGGATTCTTTACCCACTGAGCCATCAGGGAAGTCCCACTCAATCACATACTCAAGGGTAATTCTCTGCAGAGTTCTTTCTCTGTGTAGCTCTTTCCTCTCTGATACTGGATCGTGTCTTGGTCTCCTTGGACTCTCAGTTTCCTCCCTCCACCTGACTAATTGTCAGATAACCTACATTTGTTACTCATAAACCAAGACACAGACACCTCACCAGTCATGTCTTTTAATCTTATCTCCATGTAAGTGTAAGAAGAGATTTATCCTGTAAGTTCCTAAACAGTCATTCCCATATTTCTTAAGATACTGCTATGCTGGTTCAAGACAAATGCCACATAGAAACTACCTCTTCCACTCTCTAAAGAATGAATTCTACCCAGTTTGAACCTAAGATATGTTTCAGCTACAAGTGGCCTATATCCAAATGGAATCATTACTGCCTTCTTCTTAGTTGCTAGTCTCACCACTCTATCTCACTGAGGAGCCCAGAAAATCCTTGTACTTATTCTATTTCTCTCACTGAATTTGTTTAATTAAGGTATCATTAAACATGTAACTCATATAGCTCTATAGTGGCTTTACTTTTACTGTCTCAAAACTATAAAATAAGTTCTTAAAGTAAAAATGTATATGAATATATGCAAATCTGACTTTTCTGGGGATAATGAAGGGTTTCTCAGTCTCAGCACTACTGATATTTTTGAGCAAATAATTCTTTGTTGTGTGTGTTCGGTGGTTACATAGGCGGTATGAGGAAGTATTTTATGTACTGTAGGATGTTTAGCAACCCCCCTTGACCTTTGCCTACTGAATGTCAGCAGCAATCACCTTCAACCCTCCACCATGATTGACAATCAAAATGTCTCCAAATATTGCAAATACCTTTTGGAAGAGTTAGGGGAGGCAGGATCATCCGAATTGAGAACCACTGGGCTAACAGAATAAACATCTCTATTCTAAACACTTGTTTACAGTTTTTAACCAATAAAAGTGTGGAGGGCAGTTGGATAAGACTTTATTCTAGACTGTCAGGACCTATGAAATTAGCAAAGTTCTCAAAAACTTGGGGATCATTTTTGCTAATTACTTCGCTCAAAAATATCTTAAAAGTGTGTTTTAAAAGTAACTGCTTTAAAATGGGGCTTCCCAGGTGGCACAGTGATAAAGAATCTGCCTGCCAATGCAGGAGATCTAAGAGACATGAGTTTGATTCCTGGGTTGGGAAGATCCCTCAGAAAAGGAAATGGCAACCCATTCCAGTATTCTTGCCTGGAAAATTTCCATGGACAGAGGAGTATGGTGGGCTACAGTCTATGGGGTTGCAAAGAGTTGGGACATGACTGAGCATGCACGCAACTTTAAAAATAATTCAGTTTTAAATACCAACAATCTGCATGCTCAAACTACTAGAAAATATAATAAATATGAATATCTCTAAAAGAAACAGATTAATTCCAGTATCAATCAAGTACCCATGAATAAAATTCAGTTTTACTTCATGCTATGCTAATTTTATGAATTATTACACTTACATGGAGGTAAAATTCCTACTTGTGTCTTATTTTAAGAGTGCATAATGTGAAACTTCTTAAAAATAAACTTCTCTACTCAAAGTTCTCATTTTTTAATATATAATCTCCAAGACTTAGAACTTATTTTTAAATGGTACAACAGAGAGAAAATTAATTAAACTAGTAGCTAGAGTTTAAAGCGGGAGAGTTGGAAAGTTCAAAGTTCAAAGTAAAGTAGTGTTGCTGTTCAAAGGAGTAGAAAAATACTTCATAACAATTTCAGGTTTTGAGTAGACATAGAAGGTTGACGCAATTACCTGCAACATGAGCTCACAGTCATCTCTTCCAACAAAAATCATTTCTCGTGGCAGCCTGTGGCGAGTGCCTCCACTGCTCACCAAAAACCAGGACGTTAAGCTCATTTTCTGTTTAGCTTCTAAGTCTTTGGGAAAGCTACGTCATCCTGAAGAGAGAGATTAAGAAAAGCATACATTCAGATATTTTCAGTTTCGGTATCTATTCACCAAACCCTATAAGGAGGCCTTGGAATACAACTGCACTCAACATTTACAGCGACTAAATAAACAGACAGTCCACAGTTCCCAGGAAAAAATATATCTAACATATTCTCAGAAGTAAGTCCACAAACTCCAATAAGAGGCCAATTAAAAAAAAAAAAAAAAGACATTAGTCAATTAGGTAGTCAACTAATAATATTTATCATGCATCTGAAAGGCTTTGAGCATAGCTTATAAAGGTCTACAATTCTCAAGTAAATGATCACACTTGTATCATGTTAACCTCAGTAAATGCTAGCAATATTACAATATTATACAAAAGAAGTGTTTAAATTACAAATGATTTGAGACAGACAGACTCAATTCAAATGAATATATTTGATAACTGATTAAGAGATAACAAGGGACAACAAAGAAACTGCTTCACTATCAGTGTAGACCATTCAATGCTCTTTCAAAAGTATGCAATTTATGTACTGTACTTTTACCACTCTAATGGCAAAAAGTGAAGAGGAACCAAAAAGCCTCTTGATGAGGGTGAAAGAAAAGAGTTAAAATCTGGCTTGAAGCTTAACATTAAAAAACTAAGATGATGGCATCTCGTCCAATCATTTTATGGCAAACAGAAGGGGAAAGGGTAGAAACACTGACAAATTTTATTTTCTTGGGCTCCAAAATCATTGTGGACAGTGACTACAGCCATGAAATTCAAAGACGCTTGTTCGTTGGAAGGAAAGCTATGACAAACCTATGCTGTGCTTAGTTGCTCAGTCATGTCCAACTCTTTGCAACCCCATGGACTGCAGGTCGCCAGGCTCCTCTGTCCATGGGATTCTCCAGGCAAGAATACTGGAGTGGGTTGCCCTCCTCCAGAGGATCTTCCCAAAAAGGGATCAAACCCAGGTCTCCTGTACTGCAAGCAGATTTTTTACCATCTGAGCCACCAGGGAAGCCCTAGATAGCATATTAAAAAGCAGAGACATCACTTTGCCAACAAAGGTCAAAACTGATTTATTCCAGTAGTCATGTACAGATGTGAGAGCTAGACCATAATGAGAAAGTTGAGCATCAAAGAATTGATGGTTTTGAATTGTGGTGCTGGAGAAGACTCTTTAGAGTCCCTTGGAGAGCAAGGAGATCAAACCAGTCAATCCTAAAGGAAATCAACTCTGAATATTCATTGGAAGGACTGATGCTGAAACTCCAATACTTTGGCCACCTGATGCAAAGGGCTGACTCTCTGGAAAAGAACCTGATGCTGGGAAAGACTAAAGGCAACAGAAGTGGGTGGCAGAGGATGAGATGATTAGACAGCATCACCGACTCAATGGACATGAGTTTGAGCAAACTCTAAGAGATAGTGGAGGACAGAGGAGCCTGGTGTACTGCAGTCAATGGCAACTGAAAAACAACTTTCTAAATGTATTTTTCCTAGAGCAGCAGTTCCTAAACTTTTTGTCCTTGAGATTCTTTCTACACTAAGAAAAAAAAAAAAAAAGATCCTGAAGAACATTTTGTTTACATGGATTAGATATATTAATATTTACCATATTAGAAATAAAAACTGAGAAACTGGTATGAATTAATTCATTTTAAAATTATTGATAAATCAATTTTACAGAACAATAGCTAACATTTTAATGAAGACTAATTATACTTCCCCTAAAATTAGTGAGAATAATACCATTATACATTTTTTAAAATCAAATCTTTAAGGTCTGATTTAATAGAAGATTTTCATATCTGCTCTGAATTCAATCTGTTTAACTTAAAATATTTTAAAACCTAGCTTCATACTTATTCCCAGATAACTAGTGAGAAATGGTAAATTTATTTTAATAGTCTTTCCAAATAACTGAAGATGGTTTTCTTTGATACTAGACCGAAACTTTCCAGGTGGTAATTTCTTGCATGTTATTTACAATACGGAATCTGAAACTTTTCATACATTTTAACATGAGAATCCATTTTCTGCTTTGAAGGGATTTTGTAACCTCATGCACTGATCACTTGAAAAACACTGGTTTCCTAAGTTACACAGATCTTCCAAGCGATGATACATTTTACTATACGATTTAAAAATATCACATTCATTTAATATCATCATTCATCTCATCAGAAAAGTCTTTTAAGTTCTGGGCAGTTGTGGAGCAGCAGAATCAAGTTCCTAAAATTCTAATTTTCTCTTGAAAACCTAATTTTACTGTCAAAAAACACTGTCAATTCTTTTCCTTGAAGTGACAGGTTTATACTGTCTACCAAATACTCAAGTCTGCAAAACCATAATTTGTCTGCCAGTCATTATTTCAAGTAAAAATAGTGTTCTATGAAACCATTGGTTAGTTCAGCTCACAACCCAAACAATAACACAAATGCTTTTCTTGAGACAACCGTGGCACTTTGGTACACAGAAAAAAGTGCTTTATGTGTAGTTCCATCTAGTCACACAGAACATTGAAAAGACGGTGATTCAGCAGGATCCTCCATGACCCACCCCCCAGAATATCGGAAATAAAAGCAAAAATAAACAAATGGGACCTAATCAAAATTAAAAGCTTTTGCACAACAAAGGAAACTATAAGCAAGGTGAAAAGACAGCCTTCAGAATGGGAGAAAATAATAGCAAACGAAGCAACAGACAAACAATTAATCTCAAAAATATACAAGCAACTCCTGCAGCTGAATTCCAGAAAAATAAACGACCCAATCAAAAAATGGGCCAAAGAACTAAACAGACATTTCTCCAAAGAAGACATACAGATGGCTAACAAACACATGAAAAGATGCTCAACATCACTCATTATTAGAGAAATGCAAATCAAAACCACAATGAGGTACCATTACACACCAGTCAGAATGGCCGCTATCCAAGTCTACAAGCAATAAATGCTGGAGAGGGTGTGGAGAAAAGGGAACCCTCTTACACTGTTGGTGGGAATGCAAACTAGTACAGCCACTATGGAGAACAGTGTGGAGATTCCTTAAAAAACTGGGAATAGAACTGCCATATGACCCAGCAATCCCACTGCTAGGCATATACACCGAGGAAACCAGAATTGAAAGAGACGCGTGTACCCCAATGTTCATCGCAGCACTGTTTTACAATAGCCAGGACATGGAAGCAACCTAGATGTCCATCGGCAGACGAATGGATAAGGAAGCTGTGGTACATATACACAATGGAATATTACTCAGCCATTAAAAAGAATACATTTGAATACGTTCTATTGAGATGGATGAAACTGGAGCCCATTATACAGAGTGAAGTGAGCCAGAAAGAAAAGCACCAATACAGTATACTAATGCATGTATATGGAATTTGAAAGATGGTAATGGTAACCCTATATGTGAGACAGAATAAGAGACACAGATGCATAGAACAGTCCTGTGGACTCTGAGGGAGAAGGTGAGGGTTGGACGTTCTGGGACAGTAACATTGAAACATGTATATTGTCATATGTGAAGCAGAACACCATTCCATGTTCTATGCATGGGACGGATGCTCAGGGATGGAGCGTTGGGATGACACAGAGGGATGGGAGGGGGAGGGAGGTGGGAGGAGGGTTTGGGAGGGGGAGCACATGTGAATCCATGGCTGATTCATGTCGATGTATGGCAAAAACTACTACAATATTGTAAAGTAATTAGCCCCCAACTAAAAAAAAAAAAAAAAAAAAAAAAAAAGACGGTGATTCAAAGGTCAAGATTTATTACACTTAATATTTTTTAACACTTTATCAAGGACATTCTTTAGTGAAACTGGCTTTTTTTTCTTACTTTCAAGCACATGGCAGTGAAGAAAATGACTGCTATTAGCATAGTAGGATGCCAATACCTTCACTAAGGAAGTGGCAGCCTTAGCCAGCATTGTTTTTTGTATCAGTTCAAAAGTCCATACAATAAAAAAGGCAAATAATGTTTTGATAATATTAAGAAAACAGTTTTGACTTCACAACCCTTGAAATGGTTTCAGGGACTCCCAGATGCCTGTTGACTGAGCTTCAAGAACTACTGTCTTAGAGGATTGACTATGTCATTAAGAGCATAAACTTAAGAGTCAGACACTCCTGGTTCTACACTTATTTCTGCATGACGTTGGGCAAGTTACTTACCCCGTGTCCCTTAGTTTCCTCTTGTGTAAAATGGAAACAAGGATAGTGTCTACATGACAGCTTTTTTCTTATGGATCAAAGACTACTACTTATAAATATTTTTCCCGTGAAATGATACATTCTCTTACGATTTAATTAGCAGCAAATCTTGTGGTTCAGCTGGTAAAGACTCTGCCTACAATGTGGGAGACCTGGGTTCGATCCCTGGGTTGGGAAGATCCCCTGGAGAAGGGAAAGGCTACCCACTCCAGTATTCTGGCCTGGAGAATTCCATGGACTGTACAGTCCATGGGGTCACAAAGAGTTGGACACAACTGAGTGCCTTTCACTTTCGCTTTATACCACAAAACAATGAAATGAAACATTCTGTAATAAGAAACACATCTATATATTAAAAGAAAACCCTTTAAAATGTGGACTTTAATGTTAAAGTAAAAATCCTGTATGTTATGAATTTGTCTACACATACATGAAACAATGCGTTTCATCAAAATAAGCAAATAATTTTCTGTAAAGTGAAAACAATTAAGTCCTATTCTCTTTTGAGTTTATTAAATTAATATGGTCAATTTATGTGGATTCTTAAATCTTCCATTCACCTAACTCCTTGATGCAGATGTTGCTGTTAAGTCTTCTATTCATCTGTCTGCATGTGTGCAAGCTCAGTTGTCAAGTTGTGTCCAACTCTTTGTGACTCCATGAACTGTAGCCCTCAGACCCCTCTGTCCATGGGATTTCCCAGGCAAGAATACTGGAGTGAGTTGCCATTCCCTTCTCCAGGGGATGTTCCCAACCCAGGGATTGAACCTGAGTCTCCTGAATTGCAGGCAGATTCTCTACTGCCTGAGCCACCGGGGAAGCCCAAGTAAGTACATAACTACATAAAATAAAATTTTATATATATTTGGAAAACTCAGCAGTGGCCACGGGACTGGAAAACATCTGTTTTCATTTCAATCCCGAAGAAGGATAATGGCAAAGAATGTCCAAACTACTGCACAATCACGCTCACTTCACATGCTAGCAAGGTAACACCCAAAATCCTTCAAGCCAGGCTTCAACAGAATGTGAAAAAGAACTTCCAGATGTACAAGCTGGATTTAGAAAAGGCAGAGGAACTAGAGATAAAACTATCAGCATCCACTGGGTCATAGAAAAAGCAAGGGAATTCCAGAAAAACATCTAATTCTGCTTCACTGACTATGCAAAAGACTTTGGCTGTGTGGATCACAACAAACTACGGAAAATTCTTAAAGAGACGGGAATACCAGGCCATCTAACCTGCCTCCTGAGATATATGTATGCAGGTCAAGAAGCAACAGTTAGAACTGGACATGGAATAATGGACTGGTTCAAAATTGGGGACGAGTATTTCAAGCAGGGTGTATATTGTTACCCTGCTTATTTAACTTATATGCAGAGTACATCATGCATAAGGCCAGGCTGAATAGAGCACAAGTTGGAAATAAAATTGCCAGGAGAAACATCAATAACCTCAGATATGCAGATAACACCACCCTTATGGCAGAAAGTGAAGAGGAATTAGAGAGTCTCTTGGTAAAGGTGAAAGGAGTGAGTGAAAAACCTGGCTTAAAACTCAGTGTTCAAAAAAAGAAGATCATGGCATCTGGTTCCATCAATTCATGGCAAACAGGTGGGGAACCAATGGAAACAGTGATAGACTTCTTTCTTGGGCTCCAAAATCACTGCCCACAGTGACAGCAGCCATGAAATTAAAAGATGCTTACTCTTTAGAAGAGCTACAACAAACCTAGATAGTGAATTAAAAAGCAGAGACATTACTTTGCTGACAAAAGTCCGTATAATCAAATCTATGGTTTTTCCAGTAGTCGTGTATGGATGTGATCAGTTCAGTTTAGTTCAATTGCTCAGTTGTGTCTGACTCTTTGTGACCCCATGGACTGCAGCACGTGGGCTTCCTTGTCCATCACCAACTCCTGGAGCTTACTCAAACTCATGTCCATCAAGTCGGTGATGCCATAAACCATCTCATCCTCTGTCATCCACTTCTCCTTTTGCCTTCAATCCTTCCCAGCAGCAGGGTCTTTTCCAATGAGTCAGTTCTTCACTTCAGGTGGCCAAAGTATTGGAGCTTCATCATCAGTCCTTTCAATGAATATTCAGGACTGATTTCCTTTAGGATGGACTGGTTGGATCTGCTGGCAGTCCAAGGGACTCTCGAGAGTCTTCTCCAACACCACAGTTCAAAAGCATCAATTCTTCAGTGCTCACTATCTTTATGATCCAACTCTTACATCCATATGACTACTGGAAAAACCATAGCTTTGACTAGATAGACCTTTGTCAGCAAAGTATTGTCTCTGATTTTTAATATGTTGTTTATGTTGGTCATAGTTTTTCTTCCAAGGAGCAAGTAAGTGTCTTTTCATTTCATAGCTGCAGACATCATCTGCAGTGATTTTGGAACCCAATAAAATAAAGTCTCTCCTGTTTGCATTGTTTCTCCATCTATTTGCCATGAAGTGATGGGACCAGGTGCCATGATCTTCGTTTTCTGAATGTTGAGTTTTAAGCCAGCTTTGTCACTCTCCTCTTTCACTTTCATCAAGAGGCTCTTTAGTTCCTCTTCACTTTCCACCATAAGGGTGGTGTCATCTGCATATCTGAGGTTATTGATACTTCTCCCAGCAATCTTGATTCCAGCTTGTGCCTCTCACATAGCCTGGCATTTCTCATGTACTCTGCATATGTTAAATGAGCAGAGTGACAATGTACAGCCTTGACGTACTCCTTCACCAATTTTGAACTAGTCCACTGTTCCATGTCTGGTTTTAACTGTTGATGCTTGACCTGCATACATATTTCTTAGGAGGCAGGTATGGTGGTCTGGTATCAGCCAGACCCATCATCAGCCCCACCCATTAACAAAATACATCAACTAAACAATAATCATACATTGCATATCTTTTATGTCAATGCTCTAAAATTACTCAGAAACATTTTAGGGAAAAATTATGGCAATATAAAATGCCTTGTAACTTACTCATAAAATGAAAAATACTACAACCTTTAATTCATACGTATTTCAATTGTGAACAGTCCATTTAATGAATCACTGATTAAATTTCCTGAAACAGTTTCTCAAAGCACAGTCTTTAGGTCATACTGGAAATCTAAAGACTCAACAGTATGGAGGACCACTGACCTTCACAAAGATTATAGTCCTAGACCTTCTTACACACTCAAGTACAACCATAAACTATAACCTTTACTCTGTGACTTTGCAATTCCTCCAATTAAAGGTGGTGATAAGGACAGAACAAGATAGATACACAGGTACTTACAGAAGTCCCAGCAAAGGACTATAGACAGAGAGGGAAACCTAGGAAACTTTGGGAGACCACTGTAAGTTAACGATCGCTCAAGAAAGCTATTGGAACATCATGGGAAGCAGCCTTACTTAACTATAAAGCCATAAATAAAAGCATAAGATATGCCCCAGGCCATTAGGTTAAAGAAAAATGTCACCACCCTTCTACTGATTTGAATAAATGCTATGATAATCCTAGTTGACCTCACAGGGTCAGACACTCTCCTGCCCAAAAAGAAGCAGGCGCTGGTGATGTAAGCCTGATATCTTCTTGAAGAAGGTGGTCTTTTCCCTCTCTTTAACTTTCTTTTGATTATAAAATTATAGTCTTCTTGATCCTCGGGGCAGAGCTTCCTCACTTGCCCACTTGTATCTCTCACAAATGCTTTATGTTAATAAAACTACTTCTTGCCTATCACTTGTGTGCAGAGACACAATGAACCTGAGCCTCAGTAAGTCCAGATGCAAGGTGACTGATTCTGATTAAATAACCATGAGTTCAAGTTTTTATTAGGGTTTTCCTGGGAATTTGAGTCCCAGCATGTGGGTTCAAGTCCCAATCTGAGGTGCACTGTTTCAGTGGGGGTATAATTTCCCTCTATATAACTCTGGGCTATGCTTCATGACTTGTTTTGGCCAATGGGGTGATGTTAATAGTTGTGATGCAAATGGAGACTAAAATATGCTTGGGCAACTGGGTTTGACCTCTTGTACCTCTGCCTTCACCATTAAAAAAACATGCCCTGGCTAGCCCATTGGTTCAAGGAGAATGAAAGACATGTAGAACAGATATAGATCTAACACAGAACTTGAAGCATGCCCTCAAGTATATCATTCAACCATTAAGAACAGATATATGAGCAACAATAAAATTACTGTTGTTTTGAGTCATTGAGAGATTTGCAGATTGACTGTAATGCACAAAAGATGGATATAATTTACTGAAATAGAAAGTCTTTCAACAGTAGAATGACAATCCAATACACTTATTTCTAAAAATATACAAATGAAATTTTTGTTGAAATTGTTCCCTTTTCCCCAGTTTCTTCATCTCAGAATGGTAACATTTATTTGTATGATTAAACCTAAGGCTGTGATGTATTACAGAACTACAAGCTGTTAGATAAAGGGAGCTTATTCTAACAAAAAAATACAAAAATGAGAGAATCCAGAAATAGAAGAAGATGTAAGCTCACTTTTTTGGGTGGAAAGGATCAACATCAACAGTTTACTTGTCCACCATCTGGAACAGTTCAGTTTACCCACAGGAGAATCATCCAATCTCCTCTCATAGTGGGCAAAAACACACTGATGATGTTGTGGAAGTCAAGTCGAGAGAAATGATTGGGAAGAATCTCACCATTCTGTGTGAAGAGTGTCTATGTTATCTGCTTGGTTAAGCATAGCACTTTACCCTATCCTTGAATAAGCTTGATGGTCACATGTTTGGAGTCTCTTTGGTTTAGTATCTTCACATAATAAACCTCTCAACTTCTGTGGGAATGGGGGTTTGGGCAATGAGCCCTGATAGTGTTTTATATGAACTTTCAACTAATTTCCTTGTTTTCAGTAAACCCTGCCTACTAAGATACAAAGTATGTCACATTCCCAAGCCTTTCCAAGACTCTAAGAGAGTTCATTTGTTTATTTAGTTCTTCCTCCCACAGTTCCCCCTCTTCCAAAACTTCCTCAACTTCTCTTCCTCTCCTTCTCTTTGTATTAGTGAGACTGGGAAGAAGTGAGAAAATTCCAAGGGTCCTATTCAAAGTACTTCTTGAAAACTGTTTCTTTTAGCATACAATTTTGAAATAACACTGAACTACAGATTAAGTCGAGAAATTTCGCTACTCTTAAAAGAAGTGAATTTCCAATGATAATATCTGTTCTCCATAACTGTACTTCAGTTATTTCATTCTAATTGCATTGAGTTCAGATTTCAAGGGGAGAAGGCAATGGCACCCCACTCCAGCACTCTTGCCTGGAAAATCCCACGGACTGAGGAGCCTGGTAGGCTGCAGTCCACGGGGTCGCTAAGAGTCAGACACGACTGAGCGACTTCACTTTCACTTTTCCCTTTCCTGCATTGGAGAAGGAAATGGCAACCCACTCCAGTGTTCTTGCCTGGAGAATCCCAGGGACTGCGGAGCCTGGTGGGCTGCCGTCTATGGGGTCGCACAGAGTCGGACACGACTGCAGCGACTTAGCAGCAGCAGCAGCAGATTTCAAGTTAGGTACTATTAATATTACAAGTACCAGCTGTAATTCGATAGAAGCTAAAAAGTAAGGGGGAAAAGTCTCCATGATTATGTTAATCTAACTCTGGATATGCCTCCAGACAATCCCTAGACAAATGAGGATAATAGTTCATCAAACAACATATGATATGCTAATATATTTCCGTACTCTTAAATGAAATGGCTAAAAAAATATTCTTGGTAACTTTATGAATTTGGAAAGAAGCTACTATAAGGAAAACTTCAAACACATATGTAATTCAAAGTGCTTCCTAATAAAATCTTTGTATTAAATTCTCCTATGAAAATGAAGAAAATAGTAGACTGGATAAAATAAAAGGGTCCGTCTTCATGCCATCTATGAGAGAATCTGCCGATGTAAGAACACACAATAAAAGAAATTCCATGCAAACAGTAACCAAAACAAAGTTGAGGTGGCTAGTCAATGTCAGATAAAGTAGACTTCAGTTCAAAAAAGCTTGTGGAAGGCAAAGAACATTATATATTGATAAAAGGTTCAATACATCAAGAGGATGCAAAAACTGCAAACATACACACCTAACAACAGAACACCAAAATATATGAAGCAAAAACAGACAAAATTAAAAGAAAAAATAGATAGTAGACAATAATAGTTGAAGACTTCAATACTCTACTTTCAACTATGAAAAACAACTAGAGAGAAGATCAATAAAGAGAGGATTTTACAACACTAGAAACCAATCTGATGTAAGATGTAACACTTTACTCAGATTCACATTTTTCTCAAGTGCATAAAGAACATTTTCATGACATAATGTTAGGAGTAAAACAAGTCTTAGTGAATTTAAAGAGATGGAAAACGTACGAAACAACTTTTCTAATCACAGTTGAATGAATTCAGACATCAGGAACAGAAGGAAAACTGGAAAATTCTCAATATGTAAAAATTAAACAACACACTTTGACAATGAGTAGGTAAAAGAAGCAATCATAAAAGAATTTAAGAGAAAAAGCAAATGAAAACAACACAGAATTAAAAAACTAATATTTGTTCAAAACTAGTCCTAATAGGGAAAGTTACAATTACAGTTATAGCTGTAACCACTGTAAAAAAGAAAAGATCTCAAATCAATAATCTAAGTGCACACTTGAAGGAAACCAAAACCAAAGCTAACTGGAGGAAGAAGACAAGAAAGATTACTATTTCCAGCTGTGGCCTTTTCTTTTTTGCTTAAAGGAATCACTTAACGTTCTTGTAAAGCTGGTTTGATGGTGCTGAATTCTTTTAGCTTTTGCTTGTTGGTAAAATTATGATATCTCTATCAAATCTCAATGAGAATCTTGTCTGGTAGATTCTTCTGAGTTGTAGATTTTCCCCTTTCATCCCTTTAAATATATTGTCACTTTCTTCTCACCTGCAGAAGCTCAGTTCCTTGTATGTAACTGTTGCTGATCCCTTGCTGCTTTTAAAATTCTCTTTATTTTTAATTTTTGCTATTTTAATTACAATATATATTGATGTAGTCCACTTTGGGTGATCCTCTTTGGAACACTCTGTATGTCCTGGACCTAGATGTCTGCTTCCTTTCCCAGGTTAGGGAAGTTTTCCACTACAGTATCTTCAAATATGTTCTCTGTCCCTTTTTTTCTTCTTCTAAGAAGCCTATAATGTGAATGGTTTTACACCTGACTTTGTGCCAGCAGTCTCTTAATCTATCCTCATTTTAAATTTAAATTCTTTTCTGTTAATCTTGTTTGACTGCCACTACTGTCTGCCAGTTTGCTAACTATTCCTCTGTATTATATAACCTACTGCCAATTCCTTCTAATGGATTTTAAATTTTCAGTAATATATTCTTCAGCTGTGTTTCTTTTGTACATTTTCTAATCTTTTACTAATCACTCCAATTACATCAATGAACAGTCATTCACTCAACAAATCAATAAGGAGACAATAACCTTAAACGATATATTAGACTGGATGAACTTAATAGCAACATATAAAACACTTCATCCAAAAGCAGCAGAATACACATTCTTTTCAAGTATATATGGACTATACTTCAGGATAGATCACATGCTAGGCCACAAAACAAGACTCAGTAAATCTGAGGAAACTGAAATCATACGAAGCAACTTTTCCACCAAAACAATATCATATTAGGAATCAACTACAAGGGGAAAAAAATATATACAAAACGCAAATTGATGGAGGTTTAACAAAATGCTACTAAACAACCAATGGATCACTGAAAAAATTAAAGAAGAAACACCAAAATACCTGTAGACAGTGCAAATAAAAACACAATTATCCAAAGTCTTTGGGCTGCAGCAGAAGCAGTTCAAAGATGGAAATCTATAGTGATACAAGTTTACCTTAGGAAACACAGAAGATCTCAAACAACCTAACGTTACGCCTAAAGGAACTACAGAAAAAAAAAAAAACCAAACCAGCAAAACAAAACCCAAAGTTAGAAGAAAAGAAATCATAAAGATCAAAGCAGAAATAAAAAGAGACTAAAAAAAAAAATTGAAAAGATCAATGAAACTAAAAGATAGTTCTTTGAAAAGATAAAACAAAATTTATAAACCTATAGCCAGACTCATCAAGAAAAAAGAGGGCACAAATCATAAAATCAAAAATGTAAAAGAAGTTACAATCAATCCTGCAGAAACTCAAAGAATTGTAACAGAGTACTATGAACAATATTATGCCAATAAAATGGACAACCCAGAAGAAATGGACAAATTCCCAGAAATACACAATCGTCTCAATGCTGAACTGGGAAGAAACAGAAAACATTAACAGACCAATTACTAGATGAAACTGAATCAGTAATTTAAACAAACAAATAAACAAACTCCAAACAAACAAAAGTTCAGGCCCAGATGACTTCACAGGTGAATTCTAACAAATATTTAGAGGAGAGTTAACTTATTCTTAAACTATTCCAAAAAAGTGCAGAGGGAGGAGCTCTTCCAAACCCATTTTATGAAGCCACATCACCCCAACAGCAAAACTAGACAAAGACAATACAAAAAAAGAAAACTGCAGGCCAGTATCACTGATGAACCGGGATGCAAAACTTTTAAACAACTTAGTAGCAAACCAAGTTCAACAGTATATCAAAAAGATTAAACACCATGATTAAATGGGATTTGCCCCAGGGATGCAAGGACTTTTCAATATCTGACAATCAATTAGTTATGATAAAGGCCCTCCAGGAGGTGGGCACAGAAGGAAAATACCTCATGATAATAAAGGCCATCTATGATAAACCTACAGCTAACATCATACTCAATGGAGAAGAGCAGAATGCATTTCCTTTAAGATCAGGAATAATACAAGGATTCCCGCTCTCACCACTTTTACCTAACATAGTATTGGAAGTCTTAGCCACAGCCATCAGAGAAGAAAAAGAAATACAAGGAATACAAACCAGAAAGGAAGAAGTAAAACTGTCATTGTTTGCAGACAAAATGTGATACTACACACAGAAAATCCTAAAGATGTCAGCAGAAAACTACTAAAGTTCACTAATCAATCTGGTGAAACTGCAGTATACAAAATAAGTATACAGAAATCTACAACATTTCTATATACCAATGATGAATGATCAGAAAGATAATTTAAGAAAACAATCTTATTTCTCATTGTATCAAAAAGAATTAAGTACTTTGGAATAAATTTAAGGGGGTGAAAGACTGATAGTCAGAAAACTGTACAATATGGAAGAAAGAAATTGAAAATGATACAAATGGAAAGACATGCTGTGTTCATAGATAGTAAGAATTAATACTGTTAAAATGTCCATACCGCCAAAAGCAAATAATAACTACAACAAATCTAAAAATTGTGCAGAAACACAAGACATTCAATAGCCAAAAAAAATACTGATAAAGAACAAATCCGGCAGTTCTCATTTTCAAATCATACTATAAGGCTGCAGTAATCAAAACAGTATGGCACTGGCTTAAAAAGAGACACATACATCAATGCAACAGAATAAAGAGCCCAGAAATAAACCCATGCTTATATGGTGGATTAATCTATGACAAAGCAAGCAAGAATGTACACTGGAGAAAAATACCCTCTTCAATAAATGATGTTGATAACCTGGATGGCTACATGCAAAGGACTCAAATTGGACTACTCTCTCACATCATATACAAAAATAAACTGCAAAGACTTAAATGTAAAGACTGAGGCCATAAAATCCCTAGAAAACATACATAGTACACTGTGACACGGGCTTAGAAATGTCTTTTTGGATATCTCTCCTAACAGTAAGGGAAGCAAAACAAAAAAATAAACAAGTGTGACTACATCAAACTAAAATGTTGTTGCACTATGAAGAAAGCTATCAACAAAAAGAAAAGGCAGCCTACTGAATGGGACAAACTATTTGTAAATTATGTACATGATAAAGGTTTAATATCCAAATTATGTATGTGATAAAAGGCAAAAACACTAAGATTTCATGCAACTCAGCATTAACAGGAACATGAAAAGATGCTGAACACTGTTAACCACCAAAAAAAAAGGGAAGTGAAACCACAATAAGATACCTCACATCTGTCAGTCTCATACCAGGCTATCATCAGAGGACTTTCCTGGTGGTCCACTGGTTAAGACTCCATGCTTCCAACTCAGTGGGCACAGGTTTGATCCCTGGTTGAGGAACTGAGATCCCAAGCCACACACACACAAAAAGAATGGCTCTCATCAAAAAGACCACAAATAGCAAATGCTGGCAAAGGTGTTAAGAAAAGGGAACTCCACGAAGACATTGAGAAAAGGGAACCGTTTTACTTGGTAAAACAGTATGGAAGTTCCTCAAAAAACTCAAAATAGAACTACCATAGGATCCAGCAATCCCATTCCTGGGTATGTATCAGAAGAAAAGAAAAACCCTAATTCAAAAAAATATATTAAATATATACCTCAATGTTCAGAGCAGCATTACTTACAGTGCTTGAGATATGGAAGTAATCTAACAGTCAATCCATCAATAGATGAACGAATAAAGATGTGGGATATATATTTATATAGAATGAAATACTACTTGAGCTATTACAAAGAATAAAATCTTGCCATTTTCAACAACATGGATGGACCTGAAAGATATTATGCTAAGTGAAATAAGTCAGTGAAAGACATCTGCATACTGTATGATATCACCTATATGTATAATCTAAATACTAAACAAACTAGTGAATATAACAAAAAAGAGATACACAGAGTGGTTACCAGTGAGAGGGAGGAAAGAGGACAGGGCAGGAAGTGGGGAGAGGATTAAGAGATATGAACTACTATGCAGAATATAAACAAGTCTCAAGGATATATTGCACACATCAGGAATATTTTATAAAGTAAAGTATAATCTATAAAAATTTTGAATCATGTTGTACACCTGAAACTAACTGTAAATCAACTACTCCAGGAAGGTCCCCTGGAGGAAGGCATGGCAACCTATGCCAGCATTCTCGCCTGGAGAACGCCATGAACAGAGGAGTCTGGCGGGCTACAGTCCATGGGGTTGCACAGAGTCGGACACAACTGAAGCAACTTAGCACAAATCAACTATACCTCAATTTACAAAAAAGAATTAACAGTAATTCTTTACAAACTCTTCCAAAAATTGAAGAGGGAAGACATCCTAATCCATTCCATGAGGGCAGCAGTATGATGCCAAAGGCAGACACAGAAACTACAAGAAAAGAAAACCACACTAATGTATTATTTAATGTAACAATCTTGAACAAAATACTGGCAAACTGAATTCACTAGCATATTAAAAGGATTATATACCAGGGCTACATGGGATTTATTCCCGGAATTAAAAGATAGGTCAACGTATAAAGATGAATCAAGGTAATACAGTTTAATACTAAAATGAAAGAAAAAATGATCAGAAATGCATTAGTTAACTAATTATGCAGATCAATGCAAAAAAACTATTTGACAACACACAAAATCCTTTCATGGTAAGTTCCTTGAGTTAAGAAGAAAGGAATCTGACATATCCAGGGCATTAATACATATTATCTGATAAATTGGAAGAATTGTATTTTATCTAAAGAGGAATTTAAGAGATTAAAATATTACCTCAGAAAATTACTAATATAGTTTCAGAGATTAGACCATATGGAGCATGCTCACCCATTAGTCATGAACATATAATTAACATGTGTATGGCTTCAGTTCAGTTCAGTCGCTCAGTTGTGTCCGACTCTTTGCGACCCCATGAACTGCAGCACGCCAGGCCTCCCTGTCCATCACCAACTCCTGGAGTCTACCCAAACCCATGTCCATCAAGTCAGTGATGCCATCCAACCATCTCATCCTCTGTCGTCCCCTTCTCCTCCTGCTTTCAATCTTTCCCACTATCAGGGTCTTTTCCAATGAGTCAACTCTTCGCATGAGGTGGCCAAAGTATTGGAGTTTCAGCTTCAACATCAGAACTTCCAATGAACACCCAGGATTGATCTCCTTTAGGATGGACTGATTGGATCTCCTTGAAGTCCAAGGGACTCTCAAGAGTCTTCTCCAACACCACAGTTCAAAAGCATCAATTCTGCGGTGCTCAGCTTTCTTCACATCCATACATGACCACTGGAAAAACCATAGCCTTGACTAGACGGACTTTTGTTGGCAAAGTAATGTCTCTGCTTTTAAATATGCTATCTAGGTTGGCCATAACCTTCCTTCCAAGGAGTAAGCGTCTTTTAATTTCATGGCTGCAATCACCATCTGCAGTGATTTTGGAGCCCAGAAAGATAAAGTCTGACACTGTTTCCACTGTTTCCCCATCTATTTGCCATGAAGTGATGGGACCAGATGCCATGATCTTAGTATTCTGAACTTTGAGCTTTAAGCCAACTTCTTCACTCTCCTCTTTCACTTTCATCAAGAGGCTCTTTAGTTCTTCACTTTCTGCCATAGGGTGGTGTCATCTGCATATCTGAGGTTATTGATATTTCTCCTGGCAATCTTGATTCCAGCTTGTGTTTCTTCCAGCCCAGCGTTTCTCATGATGTACTCTGCATAGAAGTTAAATAAGCAGGGTGACAATATACAGCCTTGGTGTACTCCTTTTCCTATTTGGAACCAGTCTGTTGTTCCATGTCCAGTTCTAACTGTTGCTTCCTGACCTGCATACAGGTTTCTCAAGAGACAGGTCAGATGGTCTGGTATTCCCATCTCTTTCAGAATTTTCCATAGTCTATTGTGATCCACACAGTCAAAGGCTTTGGCATAGTCAATAAATAAATAAATAGCGTATGGCTTAGGTTTAAATTTAACAAGCTAAACAGATTCAGGGTCCTGAGAGTTTTACATGTAATTCTAAAAAAAAAAAAAAAAATCAACAAAACTCTTAAATATATATTTATGTGTGTGTGTATTTTGCATATGAGAAGAGGTTAGGGCTTTAATCACAAAATGTAAAAAAAAAAAAAAAAAAAAAGTCCCTGGAAATGTAACTTAAGAATTAGAAATATTAAAGCCTATTGAGAAATGAACACATTTTCTTGCTTCGTTTAAAGTGATTAACAACATAACTAAAATACAACCCAAAACTTCCATTTCCCATAACATCAATTTCTAACAGTGGAATAACTTAATTAAGAAGCCTACAATCTTAGATATGTGGCAGACTACACAAAACACAAAATTGTATTAGTCTCTACTTTCTGTGCTTTTTAATTTCAGTATTTAAGATATCCCACAGTATGATAAAGAGTAGTATTAACAGATGCTGCCTGTCTATAAGTCTTTCCCCAAGGCACAGTAATACACTTTACTCCACAGCCCCACAAAACTTAGTTCAAACATCTATCATGCTATCATTTAACTGTAACTTTTAGCATTACTGATATCTGCGATACTATTATACGATTATGTTCTCTAGATTGCAATGTTACCATATGTTTCTAGCTGGTGAGCTCTTTGAAGGTAGGCAAAGTCTGTATTCCTCCACCCCTCTTCTTTCAGGAAATGCTTATGAGAAACCTCCCAAATTCAGGCACTCTGAGAATTCAAGGTGCACAAAGGAAAAACAAAAAGAAAAGCCTGCCCCAGGAACTCAATCCATAGGGAATGCTGGTCAGTAGATGCCAATACAGAGATAAGCCTAAGGTGATAATAGAACCAACAAGAAGCTGCCACTACTCCAGACCGGGGTGGGAACACTGAGGGGAGTAGCACTGCAGGGCAGCATAAAGCTGAGAGGCATTTCTTCATATCTGTATTCCCAGAGCCGAGTACAATATTTTGCCTCTAGTGGGTGAGTGACAAGATATTTTTAATGAATGAATGAGTAGCTCTACAGAACTGCTACAATTCTTCTTGAGTTGAGAATAATCTGGAAATCTACAAGCATAAGAGGTGAGAAATTAATCATTTAACCTTTGCTACAATTAAATCTAGCCTTTAAATCCTGGTTAACTACCCTCATTCTCCACCACCTCCCTGCCTTCAATTGTCTCCTCTTATTCTTTATCTCCTTGTCAGATAGGTCTTTTGGCAGCAGCTGTCAAAGTTTAAAGCTCTGACATTTGGAGGTCACAGGGAGGAGGTAAACACTGACCTAGCATTACAGTCCTATTTACAAGTTCCTGGTAGCCACCGTCAGCTTTAAAAATTGACTCTCCTATTAGATCAGAGTTCATTTCAGGATCTAATGGGTTACAAATGTGGTATTACAGCTTTAGATTTAAAAAAAACAAAACAGAAACTCTGCAAATGTTCACCACAGAACACATTCTCATTACACTTCTAAGTTTCAACATTACATATATTCTACTGCTTTTGTTTATTTATATATTTTTTAAAAAGTTGCTTGTCACAGTTCAAATTGAGGACTGACAGCAGGAAGAGTATGTGATTTTAACTACTGTAATGATAGAGCCTTGTGATAGGTAAAAACCATGTACCTGATACATAATAACATTAGGAAAGAAATACGAAACAATGCATCACATAACCCACAGCAAAGAACTAGTTTAGTTGGATTATTAGATTTGAGTAGAAAAATAAAACTATTACACAAATGATCATCAGTGTATGCAACTACTTGAGCTAAAAAAACATGTTAAGGAAAGCCTATCTTTATGCTCTGGCAATCACTTGGCTGATTATCACCAGATGGCTTTATAGAGAATGAACTTCCTCTCATAACCCTCAATTCCTGCAGTAAGAAATAACTGCTGTAGGAAACATCAGCACTATCAATCTACACAGCTGAAAATGCTTTCCTCAACTGGTATAATCCTCATTTTAATAAAACCCTATCACCCACGTGACAACTTTTCTTCTGGTATTAGCAGGCATGAAAAGGTGACAATGATCCCCATGGGCTTGGTCCAGTGCCCAGCTCTGTTTCCTGAATGAATAAACAGTAGGAAAAAGAAAACTTACAACAACAAAAAAAGTCATCAAGTTCACCTCCTGAAACTGTCATCTGAATAAGCAGTAAAGCTTATAAATTAAATGAACTAAACTGATGCATCAATTGCCCATCTAGGCCTTTATAACTTGTACTATGTCTTTAAAAATTACTTTTAATTAAGACACTATTTTAGAACACTTTAAGTTTCACAGTAAAACTGAGTGGGGAAGGTACAGAGAGTTCCCAATATTCCCAACCACAAATATGTAGAACTTCCCCCATTATCAGCATCCCCCACCAAAAGTGATATATATATATATATTTTTTTTTTACAATTCTTGAGCCTACACTGACACATCAGTATTAAAGTACCTAGTTTATATTAGGGTTCACCCCTGGTGTTGTACATTCTGTGGGTTCTGACATATATATGATTGCATGTATACATCATTATGGTATATTGAGTATTTTCATTGCCCTAAAAAAATCCCCTGTGCTCCTCCTATTTAACCCTCTTGCGCCAAACCTGGCAACCACTGTTCTTTTTACTGTGTCCACACTTTCCTACAATGTCATATAATTAGAAGCCTTTCAGATTGGCTTCTTTCATTTAGTGATATGCATTTAAGTTTCCTCTGCATATTTTCACAGCTTGATAGCTCATTTCTTTTTAACGCTGAATAATATTCCATTTTCTGGATGAGTGACAGTTTATTCATTCACTTGTGAAAGGACATCTTAATTGTTTCCAAGTTTTGGCAGTTATGAATAAAGCTGCTATAAATATCATGTCTTTTTATTTTATCATATCAAGTACCTAAAAGATAAGTGACTAAACTTTAAATAAATGTATAAATTCAGGACTATTACTTCACATTTCCCCCGTGCTGCTGCTGCCAAGTCGCTTCAGTCATGTCCGACTCTGTGCAATCCCATAGACGGCAGCCCACCAGGCTCCGCCGTCCCTGGGACTTTCCAGGCAAGAGTACTGGAGCGGGGTGCCGTTGCCTTCTCCATTTCCCCCCTACTAAAGCCCTAATTGAAAATATCCTCAACACTAAAAGCTCTGACTCTGCCTCTGACACTTCGTATTTCTGAAAATGAGGAAAACATTAGGGCTGCATTTCAGCTAAGGACTCAGGATCAAATAAGGGGCAGACATGATTGACCACAGGTTGCAAAGGCAAACACATACTTTTCTATAATCTTTTACTTACAATAATAGATGTGCTATGCTGTGCTTTGTTTAGTCGCTCAGTCATGTCTGACTTTTTTGCGACCCCATGGACTGTAGCCTGCCAGGCACCTCTGTCCATGGAGATTCTCCAGGAAAGGATACTGGAGTGGGTTGCCATGCCCTCCTCCAAGGGATCTTCCCAACCCGGGATCGAACCCAGGTCTCCCGCATTGCAGGTGGATTCTTTATCGTCTGAGTCACTAGGAAAGCACATGCCAGACAGTTCTAAGAACTTCATACACACACATTCACATAGTTGTTTTTAACAACAAAAATGACGGAAGGTTTAGGAAGTATACAAACGTTATACAACAGTTACACTGGAAAACTTCATTTTACAGAGTACTATAAAATGAATTGATCTATTTTTCTTCATTCATAAGGTTATTTAAATATGACCCACTAATAAGAGGGAGAGAGTGTTAAGACAGAAAAAGTTCAGAACCTCATAGAAGCAAAAGTAGACAAACAGAAGCTAAGTAAATGAATAAGACAATTTCAGTGACAGTGGGAAGACAGGAACATGAAAAACAAGAACAGCATAATGTAAGTGTTAGGGTGGTGCTGTTTAGGCTGGGTGGTCTGGGAAACATCTCTGAGAAAGTGATATATTCAAGAAAGAATATATTCAAAAATTCAGCTTTGCTGTATAATTAACTTGAGATGAGGGAGATAATGAAATACACTCCTGGGAAAAATGTATTCCTTTTAAAATCTCCACCCTCATTTGAAATAGTACAGTTAATCCAAAAAACTAAATCCACAGCTGTGCTTATTTTGGATACCTACCAAGATACTTGTTTCATAATCATGTGAACAAAATCTGTACTGGGAAAACTTTTGCTTTCATATACTCTTGATTATTTTGGAACAAGTGCTCCAAATTTTACCTTTATAATCTGCCATATACACTATTAATTAAATCTTGAAAAAAAAGCAAATACATGTTGGAAAATAAACCCAATTTATAATACAACTTTTGCCTAAAACAGCATTAAAGAGTAAAAAAATTTTTCATTAAGAAAAATAAGATGACATTTCAAATATCAATAGTCATATATTTTATATCTAAGTTTACTGTATATCTTCAAAAGACTTAGATTTGATGACAGACTTATCTATATATTGTCTAGGCAGTAAAGGTTACTACTAAGTTTTCTCTGCCAGTTTATGAAAAATGTAAAAGCTGATTTGCGTGCTTTTGTAGAACTGTACGACTTTGTTAAAATATAATTTTGTTTTACACCAACAAATCAATTAAGACTCATATTCAAAGATTTGTCAAGTACATCCTTTGTTCCAGTAACTGTACTAGGTGCTTATACTTTCATACAAGCATGAGTGAAACAAAACAAGCACACGAGAAACATGTTTCCCTAGAAGAAAGCTGAAGTTAAATGACTTAAGCAAGGTCACAAATCTAATAGTAGTAGACAGAAGCTATCTGAATTCAAACCCGGGCTTTCAGATACCAAGTCCGGGGCTTCTTCCACAACTACTATCTTTGTATTTTTCTCAAGTATGCCTTAAAATGATGCTAGTGATGTCAATTCCTACAGCTGAAGATTTGGCTGAAGAGTTTGAATATGACTGCAAAGAATGTATTTTTACCTACTAACATGTTTTCTGACACTGTTTTTGCACAATAAACACTGACAGGTCATGCAAAATTAAATCTATTTTTAATCTACCTCTTACCTTCCTGCTGGCTACCAGAAGGTTCCAACCTTTTCTCCCTAAGAAGTCCATAGACAAGGAAGAATCAGTCAATTTATATTAAAATTAGAGACCAGAAATCAATTGACCCATCTAGAGGAATGGTATAAATTCAATAAACTAACACAGATCAGAAATCCAGAATTAGAAAGGACAGTAAACTATTCTTGGCTCAATGCACAACTATGAATCTGAAAACCTTCGTCAAATATCACTAGAAGCAGAAAAAGGTGCACCAAGTTGTCTCGAGAACTGAAAACAGAACCTACAGAAGGGAGTGATGAAGAAAGCAGCTTGAGTTAAGGCTTTATAAGAGCCTTGAACCCAAATGTTTTTGATTCATCTTTTTTAGTTCACTCTATGACAACAATTTCTCGTTTCTGTCATTCTTCTGTAATGAATGTCAGCATGTAACTGCCAAACTCTAATATGCTCTTTAAAAACTACTTCTACTCTAATTAAAAAAAATACATGAACCCCAGTGTTCATTCACGGCAGCACTATTTACAATAGCCAAGACATGGAACCAACCTAAATGTCCATCGACAAAGGAATGGATAAAGATGTGGTGTATATAGATATTATACACACACACACACACACACACACACACGCATACATGCGCGCACACATACGCACACACAGGAATACTACTCAGTCATAAAAAAGAATGAAATAATGCTACCTGCAGCAACATGGATGGATTCAAGGATTATATCATAGTAAGTGAAGTAAGTCAGAATGACAAATACCATACGATATCTATTATATGAATAATCTAAAATATGATACAAGTAAACATTTATAAAACAGAAACAGACTCACAAACAGAAAACAAATGTATGGTTACCAAAGGGGAAAGGTGGTAGAGGAGGGATAAATTAGGAATCTGGAGTTAGCAGATATAAACTATTATGTATAAAACAGATAAACAACAAGGTCTACTATACAATACAGAGAACTATATTCAATATTCTGTGATAAATCATAATGAAAAAGAATATGAAAAACAGTATTTATATATGCATAACTGAATTAGTTTTCTATACACCAGAAACTAACACAACATTGTAAATCAACTATACTTCAATTTTTAAAAAAGCAAACAACCTTTTCTGCTTATCATCACTACCTTTTCTCCTCTAATTCACTATAAATAAACTATTTTGGAGGGGTGTATAATAGTATCAGTACAACAGATGAAAACTGAAATCAAAAAAATAATTTAAAAGTCTCAGAATATGTTTTAGGCAAGGATACATTTTGTGAATGCATCAGAGAAGCACTTACTCACTATTTAATAACAAGTTGTTAATTACTAGCCTGAATTATGCACTATTTTTTACCTTCATGTTAAATTATAATGCTAATAAATATACCAGTACTGTGCAAAAGAACTATGATGATAGAAGGGTCCTGTATTAACATCTACACTGAGCCACAGGCCACATGTGAACTACTAAGCACTTGAAATATGGCAAATGCATTTGAGAAGATTTTTTGTTTAATATCTATTAGTTTAAATGCAAATATTCACCTACCGCTAGTGGGTACTCTTAACTAGATCAACTTTATATAAACAGGAATCACGAGATTATTTACACTAAGGATGACTTCAGTTAAATCCTTCATACCTTTAGAATAGAAGCACATAGAATAGGAGGATGAAAATTATTTATTTTGGAAAGAGAAATTCTGGTCTGATCAAATGAGCATGATATTTTCAATGATAAACGTACATAGAATTCATTCATACAAAATAGTAAATTACATAAGCAATCAAGCCTATCTTTGGCAAAAATTTTTCAATAGTCGCTTCAACTGTTACTACGTCCATAAGTTTGTTCTTTCACATATTATAATTCATTAAACAATTGATGCTTACAAAACTAGGTTCTTCATTATCAGAATATCATTTCAAAGTATACATTTAATACATTTTAAAGAAGTGATTTTGATCATTATATTTGAATTCTGTCAAATGGTAAACCTATTTTTTAAGAGTATATGGTATATATACATATCAAAAAAAAGATAGAAAGCAGTTTTATAGCAGAACTCAGTACTTATATTAGTAAATTTGGATTTCCAAGGCCAAAGCAACTTTTGGATTTTGGGCATGATACCCTTACACAGCAGCTTATTTTAAAAATCTAGTTCTGACAACTAGTTCCTTATACATTAGCAAAGCTAGAATATATATATAAAAATATAAATGAATCTAAGAATATCTTACCTTTCAGAATCTATGTCCTAAAATTAACTTTCAAATAAAGGGATTAATATATTATCATATGTCCTAAGAGCTTATTCTGCTTTAAATGTAAGTTTTTACACCTTGAAAATTTGTTGTACAAAAAAATTGTTTAAAACTGTTTTAAAATGATTAGAAAGTATGAAAAAAAAAAATGTAAAAACCTTGAAAAAGAAAATAAAGTACAGACAGTATAGTTTACCTAAGAATGCTTTCCTTCCTTGTTTTTGGTGCTAGGCTTTAAAGAACAGTATGTTTTTGCTAACCAACTTCCTTACCTTTCAAACATTCTTGAATATCTTCTGATGGTTTACTGCATTTCTGTCCTCTCTCTTCCTCTCAACTGCCTTACTGAATCATGGTCAAAAATATCCTTATAATTGTAAACCCAATGATCTTTAACATTCCTATTACATCACCTCTTAATATCTCTGACCATTCTTACCTTCTGGAAACATTACTTTGGTTTCTCTGACTTCTATGATAAGTTCCTACTTTCTCTTTAAATCTTTATTTTTTAGGAGGTTAGTTCCCAATATATGTTCTCTTTGAGACTTCATTGAAGCCACTGGAACCCAGGGATCCCAAACCCCTGGCCCATGGACAGGTACTGTCTGTAGCATGTTAGGAACCGGGCAGCACAGTAGGAAGTGAGCAGCGCAAGAATGATGACGCTTCATCTGTATTTACAGCCGCTCCCCACTGCTCACATCACTGCCTCCTGTCAGGTCAGCAGAAGCATTAGATTCTCACAAGATTGCAAACCCCACTGTGAGGGATCTAGGTTGCCATACAAAAATTGTCTAAAACTGTCTTCCATGAAAACCGTCCTTGGTGCCAAAAAGATTGGGGACAGATGTACTGGACTTCAAATACAGTTTATTACATTAAGTGACACATCTAAATTTCAAGCCAAAACCTCTTTTATAAGATACAGACTTGATCTCTAATTACTTGTAAATCATTTTCATTTCCAAGTCCCCACTCACCTGTCAGAATTAATCTGAAAAAAAATTGCATCCTTCCATCCTCTGAACAAATTCTGCCTTTCCTTCTGTTCTATCTTGATAAATGGCAGTATCAACCACCCAGGTACTCTCTCCTAATCTCCCCTTATTTAGATAAATCATTGAAGAAAGGTGTACATGAAAACGTGTATTTTCTAGTACTTCAAAAAGACCCGTTCAACTTGGACTGACTGGACTGACAACATGGCAAAGAAGGGAACAGCGGAAATGGGCTGTAATTTGATAAAGAGAAAGAAATTCACAAAGTACTAGTGTACAGGAAGTTTTGAATAATTGATGCCTTTTGAACTGTGGTGCTGGAGAAGACTCTTGGGAGTCCCTTGGACTGCAAGGAGTTCAAACCAGTCAATCCTAAAGGAAAGCAGTCCTGAATAGTCACTGGAAGGGCTGATGCTGAAGCTGAAACTCCAATACTTTGGCCACCTGATGTGAAGAACTGACTCACTGGAAAAGACCCTGATGACGGGAAAGATTGAAGGCAGGAGAAGAAGGGGACGACAGAGGATGAGATGGTTGGATGGTATCACCAACTCGATGGACATGAGTTTGAGCAAGCTCCAGGTTTTGGTGATGGACACGGAAGCCTGGCGTGCTGCATTCCATTGGGTTGCAAAGAGACACGACTGAGTGACTGAACTGAAACTGAGCACACAGGAAATACACAATGTTTTGATTTAGAATGCTGAGACTGGAGGAAAAAACTACAGATTGCACCCAGGAAAAAGAGAGAACAGGGAGAGCAAGTCAGGGATTAGAAATCCTAGTGACAAAACCAGACACCTGAAAATTCAAAAAAAGAAATGGTCGTTGGATAGTATTCTTTGATGAAACATCCATCTTATATGAACTTCATCATATCTTTGGTGAACGAGACTTATGAACTTGTAATTAACCTAAAATCCATTAGCAAAACAGTGCCAGATTCTATTAATTATGTTCTGAATGTTATTAACAATAATCAGTAGCCTTGCTTCTCCTAGACACTTAATAGCCCATTCTCTTGTCCTCAGGCCACCCTCCCCAAATAAATGTCTAAATTTTTCTTTATTTACCATTCATTTAATTGCATTCTATTTGTTCCCACCTCTCCAATTTACAAATTTTAAATGCTTTATTCCATATAGTAGATCCTGAACATTCTGGAATCTGTTACAGGAACCACTTAAAATCTTAATAGAGAACTGTGCTCTTTCACCATAAGCAAAGGCTCTTACATTTAGTGAATGGCCCAACACAGAATTTTTCACATAAAAGAAGGGTAGGGGAATAGTGGAAGTGGAAGGTAGTGAGGTACGGAACTGAGAATAAACATTTCATTTCTGGGTTTGCGACTGAAGGAAATAGCAGAATCACTGGATTAGAGAAACAGTGTAGTCTATGGCCATACCACCCTGAACATGCCCAATCTCATCTGATCTCAGAACCTAAGCAGGGTCGGACATTGTTAGTACTTGGATGGGAGAAACAGTATATGTTTCCTTCAATAGCTCTTCAGCTTAACCAAAACCAAAAACCAAACTATCTACCATTTCTCTTCAAAAGCACATACACACAGATGAACATACAAACAATGAATATCCTTGTCTTCCTGTGTCACTGATGTCAACTCTGTCAGCTAGCTTTTACAGAAAAACTGAGTTCAGTAATACTCTGCTTAGTTGCTCAGTTGTATCCGACTCTTTGAGATCCCATGGACTATAGCCCACCAGGCTCCTCTGTCCATGGGGATTCTCCAGGCTAGAATACTGGAATGGGTTGCCGTGCCCTCCGCCAGGGGATCTTCCCAACCCAGGGATTGAACCTAGGTCTTGAATCCAGGTCTCCCGCACTGCAGGTGGATTCTTTACAGTCTGAGCCACCAGGGAAGCACAAGAATACTAGAGTGGGTAGCCTACCCCTTCTCCAGGGGAACCTCTCGACCCAGGAATCGAACTGGGGTCTCCTGTATTGCAGGCAGATTCTTTACCAACTGAGCTACCTGGGAAGCCCTAATACTGGAGTGGGTTGCCATGCCCTCCTCCAGGGGATCTTTCCAGCCCAGGGATCCAACCCAGGTCTCCAGTATTGCAGGTGAATTCTTTACCATTTGAGCCACCAGGAAAGCCCATGGATACTGGAGTGGGTAGCCTATCCCTTCTCCAGGGATCTTCCCAACCCAGGAATCAAACGGGGTTCTCCTGCATTACAGGTGGATTTTTACCAGCTGAGCCACCAGGGAAGCCCTCAGTAATAATACTGGAATAGAAAACAGTGTACTTCATTTTTAAGCTGCTGCTTAATGTGACAGTGGTTACTACAAAATATTTCAAAAGTACATTCAGAAAACTTAAACCTGAAACAATTTCAAATGATTTGAGAACCCTTTTGTGAAAAACATACTCTACAGTTTACTTTGAAATGGATCAATGTAAGAGGGACTGGTGATTAGACAAAGGTTTATGGTCAGATATGAAAACTAACACAATGTTAATGGCAGAATCAAGATGGTAGGTATGTGAGTAATGACTATGAAACTGTTTCATTTTCCTTGTATATGTTTAATAATTTTCATTAAAAATAGTAGGAAAAAGATCCAGAAGAACGATAAATCACACACACAGGCTCTGTATTTTACAACAAAAACTTATCTCACGAATTTACTCCGGTGAAAAGAAATGAAATGAATAATTTAAAAAGCAGAAACTCTGAGACCAGTAAATGTAAAATCTAAGGAATGTAACCAAAGGTGTACTGATAACAATATTTACAGGCTTGTGTTTTCTCTGAACTAAAAAATAAACTGATCATTTAATAATTAGTAGAGATAAATAATAAAGATTTTTTAAATAACAAATTTAAAACATTAAAATAAAAATAACAAATGAAAAAAAAGTTCATTCTTTAAAAAAAGAAGTACTAAAACCCTTGACAGATTTTATTTTTTCATTCATTACAGATACTTTGGCCTTGATGGAACTTGAACCAAAACATTTCTTCAAATCTAACATTATCAAATGGTACCACACTTGGGGCATTGGGAAGAGGATCACTAAATGTAATTACAACTTTAATGTCTTTTATATCTATCTAATGAGTTTTTCAAAATAAACCTCTGAGGTAGTTGGACTATTGCCAGCTTTATTTTAAAAACAAAGAAACTGAACTTCTGAAATTAAGTGACATACCTTGTTCCCGCTGCTGTTTAGTCATTAAGCCGTGACAAGCTCAAGATCACACGAGTAATGCCTCTGAGGCAATTCCTGATAACAAATTATTCTTACTGCAATAATCTCACTGTCTCTCCTGTTCAAACCTCAGTAGCAGCAGTGGTCACATCCATCCACCTAGGAAAGATCTTGTTGTTGTTGTTCAGTCGCTAAGTCGTGTCTGGCTCTTTGCAACCCCATGGACTGCAGCAAGCCGAGCCTTTACTATCTCCTGGAGTTTGCTCAAATTCACGTCCATTGAGTTGGTAATGCTACCTAACCATCTCATCCTCTGCCATCTCCTTCTCCTTTTGCCTTCAATCTTTTAAAGCATCAGGGTCTTTTGCAGTGAGTCGCTCTTCACATCAGGAGGCCAAAGTATTGGAGTTTTAGCTTCAGCAACAGTCCTTTTAATGAATATTCAGGGTTGATTTCCTTTAAGATTGACTGGTTTGAACTCCTTGTAGTCCAAGGGACTCTCAAGAGTCTCGTCCAGTACAATTCAAAGGCATCAATTCTTTGGCTTAGCCTTCTTTATGGTCCAATTCTCACATCCATACATGACTACTGGAAAAACCATAGCTTTGCTATATGGACCTTTGTTGGCAAAGTGATGTCTCAGCTTTTTAATACATTGTCTAGTTTTGTCAGGGGCTTCCCAGGTGGCACTAATGGTTAAAGATCCACGAATGCAAGAGACATAAGAGATCCAGGTTCTGTCCCTAAGTAGGGAAGATCACCTGCAGGAGGGCATGGCAACCCACTCCGATATTCTCGCCTGGAGAATCCCATGGACAGAGGAGCCTGGTGGGCTACAGTCCATAGGGTCACAGAGAGACATGACTGAAATGACTTAGCACAGGTCATTGCTTTCCTTCCAAGGAGCAAGCATCTTTTAATTTCATGGCTGCAGTTACTTTCTCAAAGAGTGATATTACCTAACCAGTCTCTAAAATAGTAGCTCTCAAGACACAGAATATTGTATAAAGAGGCTATCTTTGCGTAAAAGAGGGTAAACAGTATAAAAATATATACAGTATTTACTTAAATTGAAAAAAATTCAGTGGAAGGATACATTAAAAGTTACCTATTAGATTAGAAGAAGTGGTTAAGTCAGCAGATAAGGTGGATGGGTGAGAGGATTTTTCACATTATTTTTCAAATAGTTGATTTTTTGGGGACCATTTTAATGTGTCATGTGAATGACTACTTAAGAATAAATAAAAAATAGCAGTCCATCACTCTCTATCCCTTTACTCTGATTTACTTTTATTCACAGCATCTATGCTTGACTTTATATAATTATATAATTATCCATATCCCCACCAGACAGTAAGCTTCAACCAACTCCCTTAGTACTAGAGGATATAATGATTTTCTCTTTAATTAAAAACAAACAAACAAAACATTCAAATGGTTTTCATTATCCTTGTTGACACACACACACACAAAGGTGACTTTTTTCCTCCAGCATACTTTATGTAACTTTTTTTCTATTTATAAATTTGCATGGTATGTCCTTGGCTATATCCAATACATGCGCAGGATGAAGACATAAGAGGGCCTGCTTGTTAAATTTATAAATGTCAAAAAGCCAGGAAGAGAAGCTAATCCCCTGGATGACAGAATCATTATTCAAGAAGATCTCAAGTTTTAACTACCTTCAATTAGATGATATTTAAAAGGGCTACAGGTAAACACTGCTTTAAAAATCATTATCTACATGTATATACAGAATGGGAAAGATCCTAACATAAAAAAGGTGCATGTTTACATTGACCACATCAGTGATTTCCAGACAAATTTTTCTAAGAAACAGAATGGGAAATAACAGAAGGCGAACTTTTTACTGTTTATTTAAGAACACGAAAACAAAACCCAAAGATTAATATCAAAAGAAACTTAATACCTACCAACACTATCATTTCATAAAAAAGGGTCATTTTAACATTAGAAAAGTAGAATTACAGAATGTAAAAAAGAAAATAATCCCTTGAATTGGATAAATATAACTTGAAAAGCCACATGGCATTTTTCTGCTTAGAACTGGTAAGATATTACTGTTGTTGGAGTTAACATAATTTTAAACTGTAAACACAACTGGGGCTTGAATTAAGGCAAGAGATAATTTCACTACACTGCTTTCAGACCACAACTGCAGAACTAAATGTGGAAACAGAATCAGAACAAAAAAGACAGCACTGACGAAACTGACCATGATAGATATCTAGTGATAGAGATGAGGAAGGTAAAGGAAACTGTATCATATGAAGTTGTAGAGGTCGCAGTTTTAATTTAGAAAAGGGAAAACTTGGCAGAGAACCACTATATTGAGAAAAACCTTACTGTATCTGACAAAAGAACTATAACCAATGGAATAAGTTACATAGTAAAGCAGATACTAGCTCAGTTTAAATAAGAGCTTTCTATTGTAATTTTCAAAAGCTAAATTAGCCATCTTATGGCCATTTGGTTCACGGAAGTGTTGCTCATGAAGAAGGTGGGCTCAGTAAGATCTCAGGGATTAGTAATAAATGGCACATCATCTGAGATGACTTCTAAAGTCTCCTCTGATTCTAAAATAATGTAAATTAGAAGGAAACAAATGTTATCTTTTTAAAATTACTGAAAAAGATGAGTGAAAACAATTTTGGCTTCAGTCAAAAAGACAAAGGTTCAGTTAATAGGCTTTACCACTGAGTAATGAATGACACAGAGGCAAAATTATTCACTAACTCAGGACCTCAAGTATTCTCAACTTTACTTATACAATGGCTGCATGAATTACACAGAGACACACAAAATGCCTTGCACTTTGCAGGTACTCAATACACAGTAAGTATTATTCATTGCCTGGAGAATCCCATGAAAAGAGGAGTCTGGCAGGCTACAGTCCATGGGGTCGCAGAGTAGGGACACGACTGAACAACTAAGCACAAACATACATTACTCATTTATTCAGTAAATATTATGTTCCAAAGGGTAGTATTTTCTATATTATTTGTTAGCCACCAATACACTTAAATAATAACTTGTTCTCTGCTGTGTTTTGTTTTCTGTTTTTCAAACCTATGCAACGCATGCTTGGAATTCATTTCTGCTTCTATGCTTCGCATAATTTCTACTGGATGAAAGAAATTTCTATAACCTTGCTTTTGTTGGTTTCCTTTCTATCTCTGAACAGGAGTGGGGTTTACTTCAGTACATATCAGATATGTCATTCATTCTGGCCAAAAAATATAATACACTGTTGCATAATCATTTCAACTAAACTGGACTATATATCCAATTTAATCAAGCATACTACCAGAGAGCAAGGAGATCAACCCAGTCAATCCTAAAGGAAATCAACCCTGAATATTCACTGGAAGGATTGATGCTGAAATTGAAGCTCCAATACTCTGGAAACCTGATGCGAAGAGCTAACTCACTGGAAAAGACCCTGATGCTGGGAAAGATTGAGGGCAGGAGGAGAAGGGGCCAACAGAGGATGAGATTGTTGGATGGCATCACCAACTCAATGGACAGGAGTTTGAACAAATCCAGGAGATAGTGAAGGACAGGGAAGCCTGGCATGCAGCAGTCCATACAGTTGTAAAGAGTCAGACATGACTTAGCAACCAAACAACAACTACCAGACAGATGTTTTCTTACTCTTTTAGACAGCCTACACTGGCTAAGTCATTGCTGAGCACTTCCCTCAAGAAATATTTGAGTAAATAAAGACCCATTTCACCAAGTGTAGTTATTAGAAATCTTAGTTATTAACAAAAGTTTATGAAATAAAAATAGTCTGAGGTTTCTCCCCATTAGAGGAAATTCATTTCTTATTGAAACACATCAACACTTAATGCTTCAGTCAATAATATTTATCCACCAAATTTTTTTTCAGACAATATGGAATTCTTTTTTTATATACTTGCAGAATCATTCACAACTATACACATATTTCATTTGGCAGTTTAATATCATGCTGTCTGTTAGATATTTATAATCACAGTGTACTGCTTATCCCCCCAGTGTTCATGATAAAGAAGAAAAGAAAGTCACTTCACATTAATTAAAATACCAAGTTATTTTTCAGGGACAGAATTTTGTTGAGTAAAATTCATGCTGACAACAAGTTTAAACATGTACAGTATTTAGTACTAGATGAGTGATAGCTGATCACTATCAGATGCAACAATAAAACTAGTTTCGGGAGGCTTCTGGGTTTTTTTTAAGAGATAAAAGGAAACAAGAAACTGATACTTGCAACAAAACAAATCCTTAGGCACAGGGTTTTTAAAACCACCTAGATATTCATACTAATAGACACAATGTATAATAACTTTATAGCGTAAAGTTGAAAAACATGGAGATGGTTATTTACTTCCGTAATAAAGTAATTTTAGCACATCATTAAATTTAAAAGTAAAATACATTTCAAGTTTGATTTAATTCCACATGGTGAATTTAATTACAGATCATTTTTTAAGTAAGATGAAATTTAAGAGACATACTAATTCTCTTTTAAAAGTCTATCAAAATACAATGTAGAACTAAAGGATAAAAAGTATAAGACAATGAAACTACTTTATAGCAAAATCAACCGATTAAAAGGGCATAATTTTAATTTAAAAAGTTCAACGTGAATTTTCTTCCCTCAAATAGTAAGCTCTTGTTTAACTTGAATATAACAAAATTCACTGAATTGAAGAACAATGAACTTAATGAGTTCCTATGGGACAATTTCATTTTTAACAGTTTATAGAGTTGATCATACTATAAAATAGTATTGAATAGCAGAAGATAACATTAAAATATGGTTACTAATATGAAGTAGGGGGGAAATTCCAACAGTTTCTGTTTTTATGAAAAGTCCACTTTAAGTCATCTTTTCCTGTATCAATAATTTATAAAACTATAGTTCCTCTTCATTAGTATTACTTTTACATCAAAAGAAAAAGGCT
Organism: Okapia johnstoni; assembly: GCA_024291935.2. NCBI lineage: Eukaryota > Metazoa > Chordata > Mammalia > Artiodactyla > Giraffidae > Okapia > Okapia johnstoni. The sequence goes on from CM044322.1 coordinate 43,855,479, forward strand.
AGACTAACACAACTATGAGGTATCAATAAACTTGACTGTTACAGACAACTCAAAGAGCATATAGAAAAGCATTCCATAATTTTAATAGGGTAGGGGGACCAAGGGACACAGATGAAAGAGCACACTGCAAAGAAGACCTTGGTTTTATCTGACTCTGCCTTTCATTAGCAGTTGGGCTTGGACAGACAAATCAGTTGACTTTCCAAGTTTTAATGTCTCCCTATGTCTCTGTCAAGTGCATTTAGATTTTTCAGTTTTAAAACAAAAAAAATCTACAAAATTTACAAAGTTACGAAAAAGTAAAAGCAGCACTGGTTTTACTTTTAAAAGAAATGGCAGAAAAATACAAAATGGTTTGTAACGTGCAATGTAATATTTCCAGAGTAGAATTCCTAAATCATTGCAGCATGCCCAGCTAGGGTTGTATTAGTGAAGATCTGGATACTGTATTCAAAATGTAACTCTCTCCTTTCACATCATTCCTCCACCGGGTCCTCCCCTTCCTGCTTCAATCTCTTTTGCTGGTTTTAATGCCAGCAAACGATTGTATGTACTGTAAGCTTAACAATAAAATCATTTTAAACGATGCATTTTCAATCAAGTGCATCATCTACTTCACCGCATTTCTCCCAAGCGGGTAAATTTTCATTAAGAGAATAAAAACATGCATTTAAAAATTCAGAAACAGAAATGTACCAGGCCTATTTTTAATTTTGAATGCTTAAAAAACAAAACGGAAAGATGTATCCTAACCTACTCCCTTAGGAACGTGAATGCGTTACCCACCCAATGAAAAAACATTCTGCTGGTTCATCTTCCTGCTACACAAACAGCTTTGTCGTCAGGCCCTTCCTAGTCCTTTCTTCATCGTGATCTAGTAATTTTACATGGATCACCTTGGCAAATGCTTGGACAGGCACTGTCCCTGTCTTCCTGGAGCTTACATTCTCAAAAAAAAAAAAAAAAAAAAAAAAAAACCGAACAAAAACTCCGCTAAACACTAAAAAAAAAAAAAAACCAAAACAGATTTTATGACTTAGGATCCAAATCCCACATCTTCCCGCCCCTGGTTAGGCAGCTGCTAATTCTTCTTACCCTGGCAGAAATGAAGGGATCCATACCAAAGCCCACATTTGAATCTCAGGACAATGAAGTCGACAGGAAGCCACTCTCTCCTCCCCCGGGTTACTACGGAGCCACAGCCTGCGCGGGTGCTGTGGCCCGGCGGGCTGAGCGACACCACATCTTCCACGCCCTCCCACCACGTCCAAAAGGCTCTTCGCCAGACCTCTCCAAACCGCCCCACATCCCAAAACCAACCACACAAAAAGGGTCGACACCCAGAGCTGCTCAAATCGGGAAAAAGCCCTTCTCCAGCAGCAGCGCAGCCATTCCCTCCACTGCTCCGCCCGCACCCCTGCAAACAGCTCGGGCGGAGGGGGCTGCACAAAGCCAGGACAGCCAAAGACGACTCAATACGTGGACACTAGCAGGGGAAGCCGGGCCGCTGGACCGGGGGACGCTGGGTTGGGGGGGAACTCTGGGGGGATGGGCGTCCCCGCCGAGTCCCAGGCCCGGGGGGAGGGGGCGGCGCGCGGAGCCTCGGGGAAGCGCCCCTCGCCGCTGGCCCGCACCCTCGCCCGCTGCGGGCCGCGCCCGAGCCCCCGCTGCAACCCCGAGGAGCAGGGTGTGGAAAGGCGGCGGCGACGGCATCAGAGCGCATCACTTACCCCTCACTGCTGAGAGGGACCGGACGGGGGGGCGGGGCGCGCGCCGCGTCCCGTGAGTCTTTCGCAAGCGTCCTCCCCCACCCTGTCGTCGTCGCCGCCGCCGCGGTCGAGCTCTGAGCCCCTCGGCGCTGCCGGGCAATAACGTTATTCCACACACGCTCCGCACATAGCGGTAACGGCAAGGAGCGGCCGCTCAGTGCGCAGGCGCCTGGGGAGAGGGCGAGGAGCCCGGCCCTACCCCTGCTCCGGCCCAGTCCCGGCGAGCTCCTACTGCGCAGGCGCCGAGCACAGACAATGAAAAGGAGTTGTGCGGGGGGGTCTCAACCACAGGCCTCTCCAGCTGCTGACTGCGCAGGCGTACGCCGAAGACCGGCTTCAACAATGAACAGGACCCGGGCTTTAGCTGGGACCGCAACGGGCTGGGACTACAGTTCCCAGCGGGCAGTGCTCCAACTCCAAGCTGCTGTGGGGTCGCTGGGCTTGATAAGATCGCTAGTGTCAGCCGCTTTCCCGATCTACGCTGTTTGGGAAATTCAGAACTTCTTTTTCTTGAAAATTTATTTAGCAGTGTTGAGAGATGTTGAGGCTGAAGGGTGTAGGAGCTCGTTATTTGCGTTCTTGAGAATCTTCAAGGATCAACTGCATATTAGTGAATTTAGAAGAATAAATAAAGCCTTTCAACGAGCGCTTTCTGTCAGTTAGGTGGTCCAGACAGCAGGATGGGATGAAGGCAGGACTAAGCCTGACGGGGCTACAGAAATGGGCGGAGCCTCCAAGCAGTCTCTTGGCAACCGGATCTGGTCGCCAAACCGCCAAAGCGTGAGCTTCGAGCGCGTTGCCCTCTGGGAATTGTAGTCTTTGGGCGGGTTCGTAGGAACTTCGAGACTGTAGACCTAGACACTGAGGACTACAGCTTCCGACGTCCACCACGAGGGCCCGAGGGTGGAAAAAGGCCCGAAATCTCCGGGATTCCTTGCTCCCCAGTGACAGCAGCTGCTGGAAGCAGGCGGGCGCATCGTGGGGGCTGAGGCCTCTTATTCTTGGAGGGGAGGACACCGGACACTTCCCCACGCAACTCCCATCTCTGGCCCCCGAGTGTGTGCATGGCGAAGTCCCCGGAGAACTCTACCCTGGAGGAGATTCTGGGGCAGTATCAACGTAGTCTCCGGGGTGAGTTTCTCCGAACCTCTGTGCCCTAGTCCCTTGATACCAGGACCTCGTGGCTGGGAGCTGACCTGGTGCGATTCTTGACACCTTGGTTCAGCCTTTGCCAGACTGCAGAGAAAGAAGATGGATGTTGCTGTGGAAGGATTAAATAGTTGTGTTTGTTTTTACATTTAAGCAGCGTTGTTTCCCTTGATTCCCATAGTGACCTGAACCAACTCCCTGATTGTCTTGGGCATCTTTTTTACCCGAGGCCAGCAGAAACTCTTGGACGGCTCTATGTCTGTTCTGTCCAGTTCTCATACCTCTCTTTATAATCCAGTAAATTCCTGATGCGCTCTTTACACATTCAAATTATCTGTAAAACTGAATGTGATTTATTGGACCCGGGCCGGGGGCGGGGGGACCCACTAATAATTATTTTAATCACAAAAGCTTCTATTTAGTGGTCTAGGCTATTTACATGCATTAAATCACTTAAAACTTACAACCTTATGACTGTCCCTCTTCTACACTTGGGAAAATAGAGGTCAAAGAGGTTAAGTTAGGCCAAAGCCAACATAGCTGGTTAGCGGCAGAGCCAGGTATTAAATTCAGTCAGACTTGTCTGCCTTGAAAGCCTATGTTTGTCTTTATTAATCATGTCTCAGTTACTATTACTGAAAATTTATTTAGTTAATTCAGATTTTCTTACTATAGTACCCGATGAGTATCATAAGAAAATCTGAATTAAGTTTCACTAATAGTAAGTAATCGTGCCATCATTAATAAAAGTGACATACTTGTAGATAGTCTTGAACATCATATATAACCTCTAGAAAACCTCATTTCTCTTATTTTAAGGTAGAAGTTATGATATTGTCTACATGGTTGATGTGAGGAGCAAATGAAATAATTCAAATAAAGCAGTGATTCTTCAGACTTTTTTTTAACTCTTAGCCATAAGTAAAAATATATTTTATATGGGTCGTATACATATAGGCTAGGGGCTTCCCAGGTGACTGGGTGGTAAAGAACTTGCCTGCCAGTGCAGGAAACACAGGAGACAGGAGTTCGATACCTGGATTGGAATGATCCCCTGGAGGAGGAAATGGCAACCCACTCCAGTTTTCTTGCCTGGGAGATCTCATGGACAGAGGAGTTTGGCAGGCTACAATCCATACAGTTGCAAAGAGTTGGCCACAACTTAGCCACTGAGTATGCGTGCATGCATACAGACGAAAATAAAAGTTTCATTAAAGAATATTTATTGTACTAGAAGTAATTCACTCTACTTTCTGTTCCTTTGCATTTTCTTAACCCTTTAGGTCATGACCAACAGCTTTAAAAATATTTAAAGCATTTAAAACATTGACTCATTTATTAATTTAGTGCCTACTATACATTAGACATACCACATGCTGGGAATATCATAAGGAACTAGACAAAGTGACTGTCCTCAGAGAGACTTTGGATTAATGGGATGAAGAACAGTAAAATAGCTACAGATTATCATGATAAAAAAAAAAGGGTAAAGATCAGTACTTGACACATAAGCCCTCATTAAATGTTAGCTGCAATTTATAATTGGTACTTGTGGCAAAGTGAAGATTTTTTGAGGGGATAAGCTACTTGAATCTAGTGAGTCTAGACTTTGAAAAGGTTATTACGTATTGTTTCCATCTGTCAGCAGTGTTATAAACTGTCAACATTCTCAGTATTCAAACTGCAAGAGTAAAATCATTGGTCTGGATGAATATCTTCATCAGCCTACTGATGTTTCAAGAGCTGTTAGATACAGAAATAACCACTTCTAACTTTTCATTTGAAAACAAGAAAATACTGTGCAGAATGATAGTACCAGTGGCATTTAATTTTCAAGAGCTGTTAGATACAGAAATAACCACTTCTAACTTTTCATTTGAAAACAAGAAAATACTGTGCAGAATGATAGTACCAGTGGCGTTTAATTTTCAAGAGGTGTTAGATTCAGAAATAACCACTTCTAACTTTTCATTTGAAAACAAGAAAATACTGTGCAGCATGATAGTACCAGTGGCATTTAATTTTTGAAGTTGGTAAAAAAAAATTTGTTTTCCATTATGTTCCTCCTAGTTCTTCTCCTTTAACCTTAGTATGAACCTTTATTTAAACATTAGAGACTATTTAATATTAGGCATTTTGATGCAGGTAATTTCAAACTGTTATAGTACTATATTTAATACCCACAATACTGCTTTCAGTAATTATAGAGTGAAGAGTTCTTATTCAAAGATAAGATATTTTAAAATGAAATAAAAATTTAGTGTTATGACAGTATAAGATAGTGAAAACATAATCAAGAGCAAACAAAGCAGAGAAAAGTTTGTTAATTTTTAATGATAGTTTTAACAATAAATTGAGGAATGCAACTAGGAAATTTTCATGGGTTTTCATCACTTATCATTTATTTAGTAGCATTTTAATTTTTATGTTTATTTATTAAATAGTTAATATAACAGCTATGGAAAGAAACAAAACAGAACTAATCCCGAAGAGAAGCAGGATCAGAAGTTCTTCACTTCACACATTATAAATGACCACTTTTAGATAGGATAATTCCCTTTAAAGTCAAAATGTGTGTTTCTGAATAAACACAGTATGATGGCATTATTTTGTATATGAAACTTCATTATTTTAAGCATTTGTGTCTGACAACTCTAGAATTGTGTTACTATACAATCAGATAAAATGCAAAATGTGAAGTTCTTTTGGCTTTTTCTATTCACCATTACTTCCCCAAAATGTCTTGTCGAGTTCATTCTTAAAGAAAAGGTCGTAGATGTTCTTGATCTTTCCTCACAAGTTATTTCTCTGGTTAACTCAATAACTATACATGTAATCATGACTAATTCTTTCATTTGTATTTAGCCAGGAAGTAGACATGTAAAAATGCAAAATGGTTTTACAATTTCCCTGTGATAGTTTCTTGTTTTTATAGCTTTTCCTCTTTTCTTTACTTTAAATATAATTTTTGGAACTATTCTGTTAATAGTATATGAAGAATTTGAAGTTCTGATGTAAAAAGCAGAGTCAGTGTTGCTTTCTTGCTTTTAAAACGTAAGTGAATTCTTGCCTCTCCTTGAGTCTGATGATCCCATGGCAGCCATGGAAATAGAGCCATCTACAGACTCCATACTCACCGCTCACTCTTTCCCTGATGCCTTTCACATGTAGTCACCCTCTGGCGATAACTCCTGCTTTGGATTGTCTGTGCTGTCACTGTGAGAATTGGAATGGTATAAAAACCCTTCTTCAAAGTAACAGTTCTGGCAGACAAACTGGAAAGCTTCATTGCCCTACAGATCTGTAATGTATGCCTACATAGTAGATGATCTAAAAGTTTGTTTTCAGTGGTGAGCATATCCTAGGTATCCTGGGAGTCACACTTTAATCTAGAACCAACCTGACTTCCCAAGTCTGGTTAAGTGTTCATTCACTCTTTAGAATTATATTGGTAATTGTGAAGTATAGCAAATACCCCTCCTCTAAATTTAACACATCATAGTACAAGGTCATGAGGTATAAAATAAACTAGTTCTGTTATAGTATAACAGAAGATTCAGGCTGTTTAAATTCTATACTCTTGAATGTAGGAATATGATGTTAGAAAGAAGGCAAGAACTTGTTAGAAATTCAGTGTCCCAGCCTTAACAACTGAATCGTGTTTCGAATGTTGCTGCAGTGTTAGCTGTGGATCCAGTTTTATGCCTGTATACATTACTCACCAACTTCCTGGCCACCTTTGATTGAGTGGGCATAAAGAAATGGAACAAACTTACACTGAACCAGAAATGCATCATTTACTTTCTGTATGCATTTTATATGGTAATTCCTCCTTTTTCTTTCAATGTTTTGTTATTTTAGGCTCTAGATTGAATTTATGGAAGAGTATGATGGAGTCAGAGAAAAGAATACAAAACTAGGATCCAAGTTCCAATTCTTACCGTTACTTTTCTAATAACCATCTGTGTTACCTTAGGCAAGTTAATAAACTGTTCTTGGATTCTTGTTTCCTCATCTGGAATATGAAAAGTTTGGACTAGGAGGTAGGGTTATTGCCAGTAGGAACCAAATGTGCGATGAAGTCAGTGGAAGACACTAGGGAATAGTGAGGCTGTGGCCAAACTGGGCAGTTTATGCTTTTTCTGAAAACATTGCAGTTACTTTCTTGCTCTTTCCCTCTTTTCTTCCTTCCCTTTCTTTTATTCTTTTCCCTTCATCCTATACGATGTGGGTCAAGCAAAATATTTGAGAGCTTGGTTCCCCTTCAGCCACTATCTCAGATCTCTAGATCTGTAATGTCCCTTTTGTCAACACTGGATTGGACCACATGAATGATCAAAGTTGTGTTTCTGTCTTACAAAAAGTGGACTGGACCACATGAATGATAAAAAGTTGTGTTTCCTTATGAGATTAAGGAACTTGGTTCATGGAAAGTGAGAAGTTGAATATGGGAAGAAAATATAAAATTTGGGGGGGTAATCTTTGTAAGTTGATTTAGTTTGATAAAACTGAAGATAATACTGTTGTGCCAATTGTACATAAGTAAAAATATAAACAAGTGTTTGTTGTTGTTTTTCTTTTCATTCCAGAGAGGGATACATATGTAGAAAGCTGATGTTAATCTTAATAGTCCATAATTTGGTCACTCAATTAACCAGCAGTGATGTCATCTGGACTTTTGGCAGAGTTAAGGAAACATGTATATAACTTAAGTAATAGTTCCTCTTTTTCTCAGTTTTACTCATCAAACTTGTATTTCTTCTTATTTTTTGTTTTTGTTGTTCTCAAATGTGTTCTAAAATTTTAAAATATTTAGGCGCACACTCACATTGTCTATGGCTAATGTTTGCTTATTTAACTATCAGCCTCACTGAGACCAAGACAGGCAACAATGTAAGAAAGGCCCCGGAAGCATTCATTATGAAATTAAAGAAATGCAATGGTTTGGCTATTAATAAATAAGGATTAGTAATGCAAATGAAAATTTTCAAACATTTAAATTGACTTTTTTGCTGATAATATAATTACATATATTCATTTTTTGTTTTATATGCTTATATGGCTGTTCTTAGTAGTTTTAACTTTTATGACTATTTCTTTTACCAGAATACCAAAAAGTAGTAGCATTTCCATTTTCTCTTCCCTAAAACTAATGAGGTAAAATAAACAAAAGACAAGATGTAGCAGCCCAAAAAGCATGTTTTGTAAGTAAATAATCATCCATGAAATAATGTAGAACCAAAACAATGGTTTGCTGCTATAAGATTGAAAGGGCATTTTCACTTCTTAAACATGTTTGTGCAGAAAAAAAGAGCAGTTTGTTTCTCAAGCTTTTGAGATTTTTTTAAAAGACTTAAACTCTGATCATTTCACCATTTATGCTAAGGTTTTCCAAGTTTTCGCTTACTGGTACTCCTCTGAGAGACATAAGGTAGGAAAGGTAGCTTGAAACATGCTTGTGTGCTTGCTAAAGCAGCCTTGATTATTGGAGAGCTTCATCAAAGCCCACTGGAACATTTAAAGGAATGATTACTAAAGAAGCTCTAAAAAATAGCCTTAGAGTATAACTATTGCTTCATGTATTAGGCCTGGAAACCAAATGAAACTAAATATGAATTTCAAGTTCTTGATCACAATAGGTATAACAACTCCTGACACCTGGATCAGAAGTGCCTCATCTTGGTGGTGATGGCAATGGGTGGTGTGTGCTGCCTACCACAGGGGTAGAATAGCTCAATGTCCTGACCACTTTTCATCAAGTTGTGCCTGTAGTTCTGGTGTAGCAGTGTGGGCAGTCTCTCCTCAAAACTGAGCCCTGGCTATCTTGTTTTATTACTATAAACCAGCAGTTATCAGTCAGGGTGACTTTTTTTTCCATCCGGGAGACATTTGGTAATGTCTCGAGGCATTTTTGATTCTCACAACTGGCAGGGAGAGTTTTACCAGCATCTAGTGGGTAGAGGCCAGGGATGCTGCTGTACAAACACAACACATCCCCTTACAGTCAAGAATTACCAAGTCCAAATGTCAATAGTGCTAAGACTGAGAACCATAATCTAGAAGTAGCAAGGTTATTACTCCTAGCACTTGCTTTGCGAGAACCATGCTTGAGAATAATTACAATGAAGGATACAGATTGTTTTGGCTGATAATTGTACCTAAGTTCTGCCAGTCTGGCTAGGATAACTTCTTTAATAGGAAAGTTATAGGTGTATAAGTCTTCTCAGTTGGTACAAAAAAAAGAACCAGGTGTATCCCTCATAATACGTATAGTCGATCTTGATTTCCCAACATTCATCCATCATTAATGCTCTTTCAGACACTGCTCTTAAAGATGTCTACATTCTTATTTGGATTATCTTTTACTTCTGGTGCCAACCAGTTTTAACATACTTTTCAGCTGTTAGTCTTACAATAGTAGTTTTTTTGTTTTTTTGTTTTTTGAGATTTTGTAGTTTCTGCATACAACTTTTAGTCTCTAATCATTGTAATTGCCAGTTACAAAACTGGTTTTTCTAATTTTGGATTAATGCTGTTTTTATCTTGGTCACACTCACTACTTGTCAGTCCCCCAATAAACAGTGACAACAATCCCCTGAACTAGCTGAGGCCCAGTCAAGTGTGGACGGACACATGCGTCTCTTATCTGGCCGTGGTTTCATTTTTCTGCTTGTCTGCCCAGATCTAAGCTTGTTTTCAGAATTGCAGCTCACCTCATGCTTAACCTGGGAGGTATGGTTCATTGCATGTTTTCTCAGAGACAGCTGGGCACTTCATTGGGTGTGGTTCTGCCTCCTTATCACCAGGATAATTCTCATTCACATCTTCCAGTACAGATGGAGAATGTAGACATTAATAATTCACAGTACGTATGTAAGTGATGATCCTTGGTATACAGGGACGTATTTTCCTTTTTGTTCAAAAACATCTTGATGAAGAGAGGCTCAGTGTTGAGCTAGGTGTTGGAAAGTAGAGCAACTAGATTACAAAAATGAATGAAACAGACAAGTTTGTTGGCAGTCAGCAGCTTAAAAACCTTTTCAGTGCTCATTGTATTGATGGATATTTGGATAGTGGACTAGCAGAAATATTATTTACTTACATTTATGTTCATGCGATTCTGTAGGACTCAGAGGTTGTATTTCTGTTTGTATTTGTAATTAAGTTTGTATTCAGCCTGTGGTAGATGCTGGGAAGAAGAAATCAGGATGTACCATGAAATCTGTTACTATCCTCTCAGCAGAGAAGAGGAACTGAGTATTCTTTCCCACTCTTGGTTATAGATAGAGAAAGCTATGCCCATTAACAGTGGGTAGGAAACCCTAACTGGAACCTCCATTCTAATCTGGTTTCCTTACATGTAAACAGAATGGGGTTAGGGCTTCCGTGGTGGCTCAGTGGTAAAGAATGCGCCTTCCAATGCAGGAGATGCAGGTTCTATCTTTGGGTCAGGAAGATCCCCTGGTGAAGGACATGGCAACCCACTCCATTATTCTTCCCTGGGAAATCCCATCCTCAGGAACATTGCAGACTACTGTCTATGGGGTCACAAGAGAGTCGGAAATGACTTAGCAACTAAACAACAACAAGAAGCAGCAGTTAATGGCTTCTGGGGAGTAACGTTCTTAATAAGGATTATGAGACCAGTTGCAATGGCTCCAGTTGAAAAGCAATGGGGTTTTTGTCTGTCTTGAAAGATCTGAGTGTTGTTATTCCAAGGGATTAATTCTGTTTGTCTGTTGCAGTGTATATAATTATGTTAGTATGTATATATTTGAGAAGCGTTTAGCATGTTTTAAAATGTACTCTTGAAATGACTTTAAAATATCACTTACCTCCTTAGTTTTAGTTTCAGGATACAGTTCTTGCAAATTCCTTCTCTTCATCTCTGATCCTAGCAACTGAAGTCATTCATTGCAAAAAAAAAACCAAACCCTGTGTAATCAAGAAAAGTGGGATGGTTGTTGAGTTCAATATATTAGTATTTCACATAATACTATTTTCATAGTACAGTTTAACACATAGTTTTTAAATGATAAAAATTCTAAAAGATTAAACAGGAATATCAGGAAAGGGATTAAATGGCCTCATAAAACTCTCCCTTAATTGTAAGCTAACGAAAGAACTCTACCTGTAGAAATTTTCAATTACACATTTTTTTTTCAGCTTTCCTTTCCTTTTCCTAATATAGCTTGTTAGCTTTTAGTCAGATTAAGTATAAATAAGTAATTATCCTTTGTCTTATAGATGAAGTCATTTGATGGCTCCACAGAGCCTGCGTTTAGTGTAATTCAAACCCTCTGTTTCCTTTTAATGGATACAGTAAAGATAAGTGCTTTATTCATAGGTATCAGTGCATAAGTCTAAAACTGTGTGAACTAAATTGCTTATCATGTAACACTTAGATTTTTCCTTTTCCTTTAACAAGTCTCTTTAGAAAATACTGAGTTATTAAAAAAACTATTGCTGCTTCTCATTTTACGAAACAAGGAATGCATATTATCTAGACTTTTTAAAACTCATGAGGAATAAAAGGAGGCCAGGCTTGGTTAGTTATCGATACCAAATTCCTGTCAGAGAAGGGTCTGTGTGGAAATAGGATTAGTGTGGAGAAAACTGTGGTGAAAACTGGGTCTCTTGTGTAGATTGTGTAGATTGTTGAACCCTGTCCTAAAAGACCTGTTTTTGTTAGTTTACTCAAGGGAAAAATGAGTTGCTGTAAGTGAAGAACCTATATTAGAGATTTTGTAAGATCGAGAATATTTTTTTCTATTAAGTTATGGTTATTTTGTCTGTTTCACACATTCAAATTAATGAGCTTATAGGAAATTGATTTGAAAATGATGACTGAAACCTGGGTCTCAGCTCTAATGTAAAAGGAACATTTTCTTGTTACAGTTAATGTTTCTAGATTGGAACTAGAGAATGAATTATAAGAGATTAGCAGAAGTAACAAGTTTAAACCTGAAAAAGTATCTGGTCTTTAACTAATTTTAGTAAGTTGTCATGTCAGGATAGAGTTTTTAGTATCATTATTAGTATATTATAGCATTAGCATATAATAGTGTCATTACTGGGGCTTTCCCAATGGCTCAGCTGTAAAGAATCTGCCTGCAATGCAGCAGAATCAAGTTTGATCTTGGGTAGGGAAGATCCCTTGGAGGAGGGCATGACAACCCACTCCAGTATTCTTGCCTGGAGAATCCCATGGACAGAGGAGCCTGGAGCACTACGGGTCCATAGGGTAATGAAAGAGACACGACTGTAGCGACTGAGCACACATGCACAGTATCATTACTATATTCGTATAGTTCTGTTACTAATGTAAGACTTGGATACTTTGCTAAAGATATTTTTGGGTGAGTATTTCACTGAATAATTATTTCAGTTATCTTTTGCTGCTTAACAAGCACAGCCCACTCCAGTATTCTTGCCCAGAGAATTCCCATGGACAGAGGAGCCTGGCAGGCTGCAGTCCATGGGGTTGCAAAGAGTTGGACATGACTGAGCAATTAAGCTCACACACACACACACACACACACAAGTCACTCTAAAGCTTGATGGCAGAAACCAACAACCAAAAGCATTTTTAGTGTCTCTCACAGATCTGTGGTTTTACCAGACTCCAGCTGGGCAGTTTTCGAGTCTCTTTCATGCATTGTGGGTAGATGACCTCTGGCACTGGAGTCATCAGGAGACTCTAGCAGACTGTAGTGGGGTTGGGCTTCTTTCCTTCTCCTTGTGGTGATCTCAGGGCCTCTCCTTTCCACATGACCTTTTCAGAGTCTCTCTAGCAGGGTAGCCAGACTTCCTACTTAGTGGCTTGGGGCTCACAAAAACCAACATTCCAAGAGGGTAGAAGCAGAAGCTACCAAACATTTTAAAGATGTGACGGGTCAGGCATTGTGTGCCTTCCGGTGCATTCTCTTAGTGAGTGCAGGTTACAGGTCCACTAAGTTTCAACCTGGGAGAGCACAGGGATGTAAGGGTGGGTTCTTTGGGGGCTGTTGTTAGAGATGAAATACTAGAGTAACAGACCTTAAAATACTTAATTTTAGACTATTTATGTTAAGTATGTGGTAGTGAGTTTAAACGTCAATTCTAAGGGTAATCAGGCATAGTAACCAAGAATTTCTACACAAGATGTAGTCAGCCAGCAGTATATAAGTACAACTATACCAAGTACAGTATATAAGTACAACTATACTGCTCTAAGCACATCAGCTATTCAAATCTTGATCAGAACTAGGCCAGGTGGTCAGCTGTCTCTTGATGTTAGAGGTCCATGTGGCCCGCAGGGACAAGGAGGCTTCTTTGGGTAGGAACTTGATGTGGTGGAATCCCTCTTGCCAGTCTTGCATATCCACTCCGTGCCAAAAGGTGTAGGGGAGTCTTAGGCATTGAGTAGTCAGGATAGTGCCTCCCCTGTGGGATTATTGTTTGGGAGAGTGAAGAGGGGAAAAGCTCTCCCATTCAGTTCTTGGCAGTAGAGCTATATACAGTGAATGCCGATTACAGTGGTGTCCTGGAGCTTAGAGATCATTAAGTCTAACCTCTCCCCCATGAACTTAATCTCACATTTCCTCTGGCATGTTCCTCAGCAAGCTAGAAGCAAAACTATGCTTTTTTTTCTCCCACAAAGTGTCAGAAATGATTGCTTTTCCTTTAGAAATTGTCTTTTCAAGTCCATGTTCATTTGGTCACCCAGATTTCACTGGCTCTGATTTTCATCATGCTGTTGCAGAACGTGCAAATAGAAGCATTCACCAGTTGAAATGTGCCCTGAGAGAAGGTGATGTCACCGTTGGAGAAGATATGCTGGATCCCTCTTTTAATACCAGTGTAGGAAACGAGGATGCTGGAAATGCCTGGCGTGAACTACAACACAGCCATGCCGGTGAGTGTGAACGTCAGTCCTAACCTGAATGACACACAGTGAATTCTCTAAACTCCATACAGTAACTACGCCAGTCTGTCCTCTGCTGCTAGGATTTTAGTCAAGAAACACAAAGCAGCTAATTTAGTTCTGTTTTTTTCCCCCTTTGACTTCACTATGCCTTTAGGATGTCAAAGCAGTGTTTTCTTAAGGTAATTTCAAGCTGCCTCTCCAGCCTCATTTTTCTATCTTCCTTTCAACTATTCATCTGGCAAGCCATGTTCTACTCATGCCACCCTATGGCCGTGCTTCTCTGCTTTGCATGAGCCATGTATTCAAACTTTTTTCCCCACCCTTTTCTGTGTGGTGATCTCCTATACATCCTTCACACTCTCTTCTCTGTGAAAACAGGCACAGTTTAGGTGCTTCCTCCTCTTACAGCGTTATAGGTAGACCTAGAGCTTCTTATAGGTAGATTTGGAGCTTATAATCTTGTTTTATATCTGTTAGTTATATACCTCTTTCTCAGTGGATTCTTACCTCTTAAATGATAGAGATTTTATCATGTTTGTTTTTGTGTTTGTCAATAGCACATTTTGTGATGCATAATACACAAATATTTGTTAGACTGATGGAAGGATAGATGGGTGATGATAAACTATGAATTTAAAATAAGGTGAATAGAGAAAATAATAGCAAACAAAGCAACAGACAAACAATTAATCTCAAAAATATACAAGCAACTCCTGCAGCTGAATTCCAGAAAAATAAACGACCCAATCAAAAAATGGGCCAAAGAACTAAACAGACATTTCTCCAAAGAAGACATACAGATGGCTAACAAACACATGAAAAGATGCTCAACATCACTCATTATTAGAGAAATGCAAATCAAAACCACAATGAGGTACCATTACACACCAGTCAGAATGGCTGCTATCCAAAAGTCTACAAGCAATAAATGCTGGAGAGGGTGTGGAGAAAAGGGAACCCTCTTACACTGTTGGTGGGAATGCAAACTAGTACAGCCACTATGGAGAACAGTGTGGAGATTCCTTAAAAAACTGGGAATAGAACTGCCATATGACCCAGCAATCCCACTGCTAGGCATACACACCGAGGAAACCAGAATTGAAAGAGATGCGTGTAACCCAATGTTCATCGCAGCACTGTTTACCATAGCCAGGACATGGCAGCAACCTAGATGTCCATCGGCAGACGAATGGATAAGAAAGCTGTGGTACATATACACAATTGAATATTACTCAGCCATTAAAAAAATACATTTGAATCGGTTCTATTGAGATGGATGAAACTGGAGCCCATTATACAGAGTGAAGTGAGCCAGAAAGAAAAGCACCAATACAGTATACTAATGCATGTATATGGAATTTGAAAGAAGGTAATGGTAACCCTATATGCGAGACAGAATAAGAGACACAGATGCATAGAACAGTCCTGTGGACTCTGAGGGAGAAGGTGAGGGTGGGACGTTCTGGGACAATAGCATTGAAACATGTATATTGTCATATGTGAAGCGGAACACCATTCCATGTTTTATGCATGGGACGGATGCTCAGGGATGGAGCGTTGGGATGACCCAGAGGGATGGGAAGGGGAGGGAGGTGGGAGGAGGGTTCGGGAGGGGGAGCACATGTGAACCCATGGCTGATTCATGTCAATGTATGGCAAAAACTACTACGATATTGTAAAGTAATTAGCCCCCAACTAAAATAAATAAAAAAAAAATAATAAAAATAAATCAATAAAATAAAATAAAATAAGGTGAATAAACCTATTGCTTTTGCTCCATAGTTAATCAACTCAAAGCTTTGTTGTGCCAACAAGCAACTAAGGAAAGTGAGGTATCTCTAAGAAGACAAGAAACATCCTCTTCGGTAAGTATCACCATTTACAACCTGACAAAAGCATTATTTTTCTAACTGTGTTTTAATTTTGTATATCATTTTAGTAGTACACGTGTTAAACAGATTCTATGCTGGGCATGCTAACAGTGGAAAGCGTTAAAAGAAATGATCTTCCCTCTGATAATTATTTTGGCCGAAGAAGAGACTTCCATGGCAGAGGGGATTCTGATTTTTTAATTTATTATTCACTTGAAAAATGTGAGTGAGGAAATAGTTTGGAGAATTTACTTTGCAACTGTTAGCAAATGTTTTTTTAAAAGGAGCAATATATGGAAAAGATTAACCATCGCTTTTTTTAGTATTTATTATTATTATTATTTTTATTTATCTATTTTTGGCTGCTTCGGGTCTTAGCTGTGGCATGCAGGGTCTTTGTTGTAGTAAGCAGGATCTTTCATTCAGTGTGCAGGCTTCTTTCTAGTTGTGGCATGTGAGGGGTCAGTACTTGTGGCATGTGGGCTTAGCTGCCCAGGGCCATGTAGGATCTTAGTTTCCCTTCCAGGGATCGAACCAGCATCCCTTGTATTGAAAGGCAGATTCTTCTAGAAGGATGATACCAACGATCCTACTTACAGGGCAGCAAAGGAGACACAGACGTAAAAAACAGATTTCTGGACTCAGTGAGAGAAGAAGAGGGTGGGATGATTTGAGAGAATAGCATTGAAACATGTATATTACCATATGCCACATGTAGAATGGATGACCAGTGCGAGTTCGATGCATGAAGCAGAGCGCCCAGGGCCGGTGTTCTGTGACAACCTGGAGGAGTGGGGTGGTGAGGGAGGCGGGAGGGGGTTTCAGGATGGGGGGAACAGATGTATACCTATGGGTTATTCATGTTGATGTATGGCAAAAGCCATCACAGTAATGTAAAGTAATTATCCTCCAATTAAAATAAATACACTTTTAAAATAAATAATGAAAAAAGAAAGAAAGGCGGATTCTTAATCACTGGACCACTAAGTCCCTAACCATTGCTTTTATAGAGGGGCATATCTGTATTTTTATCATTTTTAGAATTTACTTTCTAATTCTAGCTGTCCTTTGTTTATGTTAAATGTTAAATTTGAAGTATGTAATCTTATTCTACATTTAAAAATATACAGTTATAAAATTGTGTGATATGAGAAACTGTACTCTATTTCTTCTGCAGCTGTTTTCTACTGCTGTTGGTTTAATGGAGCATATTATTTCTGATGGAATCAGTGTGATATAAAGCCTGAGATAGGTGTGAAGGAAGGGTGGAAGTGAGGGAAGGGTATATGTGAGGAGAAGGTGAGTGGGAGGGAAGAGTCCTATAGAGAAAGGGTACTGTGAAGCAAGGATTTGGCCAGGTTTAAATGGTCAAAATAACAGTCTATGCTGTAGGGTGATCTAGGGTCTATCATGTACTCTCTCACAGGGTTTTTATAGTAATAAGGTAAGGTCACATATTTAAAATTCTTTGGAAACCTGTGAAGTATGACACAAATATAAAATGTCATGGCAACAATAACCACCTTGCATTTTCAATGTCTGTGACTGTTGGATACCCAGGCTACATGCTGAAAACTTGAAGACGTGTCAGTTTCCTTTACTCACAGCTGAAATGTCGTAGGAGTACCCCCATATTAACACTTCATTCCAGCCTGACACAGACTTTCATGCTTAATTCCCACTTTAGAGAAATGGACTACATGTTCCTATTCAATATTTATAGATATAGACTATAATTTGAATAAAATATTTCATCGTTCAGTGAATTTATTACTGTTTACACCTAGTTTCTAGAATGCTCTTAAGGCCATATGGGTGGAGTACTTTTAAGTCTAGTAGTTAAGTTGCTGTGTCTGTTGAATGCTCAGATATGCTTCTTAGCATTTTTAAGCTAATACTGAGCAGTGATATTGCAAAACTGATTGACTTTAGATAAGCAAGAAGACTCATCAAGATGATCACTTCAAAATATTCAGTATATACCAATACACAGGTCTATTTATATTGGTTCTCTGTGAGAGAATGGAACTTAGACTCTAAATGTATACAACCTACATCTGATGATTACAAGCCATAATAATAAGTAGCTTTTGAAGACTGTACCCCTTAGAATGCAGTTTCATAGCCAATATGACATATGAGAAATATGTGGCTGTATTAAGAGTGAAATGAGGCAGTGTTGAGGTAGAAAATATGTCTAAACATTATTGCTAGTTATTTTAAAATATGGACATTCAAACTATGATAAACACACAAGTGATTTTATATGAACATTTTCCACATGATACTAGCTTGTTTTTAATTTTCACATTGACTTTGCCCTATGTATACACATGGTGATAATTTATATTTGCCTATGCACTGAATCCCTTTCTATTAATATTAATTATTATAATTAGTTGTTTTCTACTTACCACAGATAATTCATTTAATTAACATGCCTTTTGGTTTTAAATTTATTAAATGTGGCCAGAAGCAAAGCTCTACTTAATTATTCTGCCATGAGAGCTGGTACTTCATCATTTATAAAAATTTCTGCTGTGTTGAAAAACAAAATGATTGTGTGTCTCATCTCAAACTTTCCTCCAGATTCATCTAACCGGTAGACCTTCATTTTCCCTTTTCCTAACTTCCTCTTTTCTTTCAATAATATTATGGTAGTAGTAATAGTAGTAGTAGTAGTAGGGTTAGTCACTCAGTCGTGTCTGACTCTTTGCGACCCCATGGACTGTGGCCCACCAGGCTCTTCTGTCCATGGGATTCTCCAGGCAAGAATACTGGAGTGGATGATATATGATTTATAAACCATTTTACAATCATTTTAGGATAAGGTAAGATGGATATTAAAAATCAATTATAGGACTGCTGCAAAAGTAAAGAGAATTAACATCTTTTTTTCTAAAGTCCTCAGTGCAATGTCTCACTTTCATGTATATCCGCTTTAGCACTCTAGGCCTGGAGGCTCCAGAACAGCATAGTCTCCAATTGCTTTAAGTATTAGGGTCAAAAATAAAAAACCAGGTTTTGCTAATGTACTTCTTTGTAGATAAAATTTTACCTTAGTGACACACATTTGGCATCAGACACTTGTCTAAAGAATCCCTTCTCCAGGCAGCTGCTCTGCAGTTCTAGCTCACAGCCCTCTTCTATGGTGATTTCTTAAAAAGCTGTCCCTTTATCTCAGAATTACTGAATAGCCCGTCACATTTCCAGATGGCTCAAATAGGCGGTTCATCCCAAGCCAAATTATACTACTCGAGCATTTTTCCATTTGCTTTCTGCTTTTTACAACCATTTTCCTTTTCCCTCTTTAAAAAATAGTTTTCATATTCCTGAATCTTATCATTTATAGAATTTATAAGATGAAATAATACTGTTAGCCGCACTGTGCTTTAGTCTATATTTATATGACATAAGTGCTAAATTGAGTATGGAGATGGTATTAACTGATTCTTTGCTAAATCAAAACATGCTTCATTTGTTTTCATTCTTGCCTCAGAGGTCATCAGAATGTGAGGAAACCAATATGCCTACTGTCCACAATCTTGTTCCTATCATCAATGACCAGTCTCAGTACATTTATCATTTAGAGGCAGAAGTGAAGTTCTGCAAGGTAAGTATCCCATTAAAAATTTAAGCCAGACTATGTTAAATTTGTTATTAATAATAATATCTTGTGTGAAAATTTTGTTTTTTAGATCAGCTTTAGGTTTACAGAAAAAGTGGATGGAAAGTACATAGAATTATCCTGTATTCCCAGCAGTTTCCCCTGCTGTTTACATCATGCATCAGTGTAGTATGTTTGTTACAGTTGATGAGCTAATGCTGTTACATTATTATTTAGTAAATTCCTCAGTTTACATTAGCGTTCATCGGTGTTTTACATTCTATAAGTTTTTAAAAATGTGTAATGGTATGTGTCTACCACTACAGTATCATAGAGAATAGTTTCACTGCTTTAAAAATCATCTGTTCTCTGCTTATCCCTCCTTTCCTATCCGCTAAACCCCTGGCAACCACTGATCTTTTTACTGTCTCCGTAGTTTTGCCTTTTCCAGAATGTCGTATAGTTAGAGTCATACAGTTTGTAGCCTTTTCAGATTGGCTTTATTGCCTTAACAATATACATTTAAGCTTCCTTAATGTTTTTTCATGGCTCAATAGCTTATTTCTTTCTATCACTGAGTAATATTCCATTGTCTGGATATAGGATTTTTTTTTTTTTTTAACTACTCACCAATTGAAGGAAATCCCACTTGCCTCCAAGTTGTGGCAACTACAAATAAATCTACTGTTTTTGTTTTAACTCATTTGGGTAAATAACACAAAGCAAAATTGCTGGATCACCTGTAAGAGTATGTTTATTTTCATAAGAAACTGCTGCACTGTCTTCCAGAATGGCTGTGCCATTTTACTTTCCCTCCAGCAGTGAATGAAAGCTCA
The DNA here is from genome assembly GCA_024291935.2 of Okapia johnstoni. Lineage (NCBI taxonomy): Eukaryota > Metazoa > Chordata > Mammalia > Artiodactyla > Giraffidae > Okapia > Okapia johnstoni. The sequence goes on from CM044322.1 coordinate 43,875,620, forward strand.
TGACGTGGAACAGTCCTTGCCAGGATTTGGTATTTGTCAGTGTTTTGAATTCTAGTGTATTAGAAATATGGGATGCTATCTTGTTTTAATTTCAATTCCCTGATAACATACAATGTTGAGTATTTTTTCATATGCTTATTTTCCATTTATATACTCTCTTTGATGAGGTGTCTGTTCGGGTCTCTTGCCCATTTTTTAATTGGGTTGTGCATTATCTTATTGCTGAGCTTCAAAATTTCTTTATATATTTTGGATACCAGTCATTTATCACATATGTCTTTTGCAATTCTTTTTTCTCAATTTTGACTTGTCTTAACAGTATCATAGAGCAGAAGCTTCTAATTTTAATCAAGTCCAGCTTATCAATTTTTTTCTTCCATGGACTGTGCTTTTGGCATTAAATCTAAAAATATTACCAAACCCAAGCTCACCAATATTTTCTCTAATTCTTTTTCTAGCTTTTCAATAGTTTTGTGTTTTGCATTTAGATCTGAGGTCTATTTTCAGTTAATATTTGTGAAGGTATAGGATCTGTATGTAGACATTTAAAAAATTGTTTTGCATATTGATGTCCATTTGTTCATCACCATTTGTTGAAAAGACTATCACCATTGAGTTACCCTTATTCCATTTTTTAATTAATTTTTTTGGAGTATAGCTCCTTTAAAATGTTGTGCTAGTTTATACTGTACAGCAAAGTGAATCAGCTATATGTATTTATATATATCCTCTTTTTTATTTCCTTTCCATTTAGGTCACCACGAAGCATTGAATAGAATTCCCTGAGCTGTACAGTAGATTCCCATTAGTGTTCTATTTTATACATAGTATCAGAAAGTGTATATTTGTCAATCCCAATCTGTCCATTTATCCCCCTCCCCCTTCCATCCTTGGTATCCATATGTTTGTTCTCTATCTATTGTTAAAGATCCTTTGACTTTATTTGTGTGCATCTGTTTCTGGGCTCACTATTCTGTTTCATTGATATGTTGGTCAGTTCTGTCACAAATATCACACTGTCTTGATTATTGGAGCTTTATAGTAGGTCTTGAAGTCTGCCATTGTCAATCTTCCAATTTTAGTCTTTTCCTTCAATATCATATTGATGATTTTGGGTCTTTTGCTTCTTTATATAAGCTCCAAAGTAGTTTGTAAATATCTACAAAGTAACATGCTGGGATTTTGACTGAGATTGTGTTGACTCTCTCAAGTTAGGAGGAACTGATATTTTGACAATATTGAATCTTCCTATCCATGTACATGGAATATCTCTCCCTTTATTTAGATATTCCTTGATGTCTTCATCAGAATTTTGCAATTTTGTTCTTACAGATCTGATGCATATTTTATGCGATTTATACCTGAGTATTTAATTTTGTTGGTGTTAATGTAAATGGTACTGTGTTCTTAATTTCAAATGCCAATTACTTATTACTAATATATGGGAAAACAATTGACTTTTGTATATTAACGTTGTAATGTGCAACCTTGATTAATGATTTATTTTAGCAGGGTTTTTCTTGATTCTTTGAGATTTTCTTCATAGACAGTCATGTCATCTGTGACAAATGTAGCTATCTTTTGAAGAATTTCTTCTTTTATAGCTTTTATTTCTGTTTCTTGCCTTATTGTTTTAGTTAGGACTTTTAATATGATGTTGAATAGAAGTGATAAGAGGTGACCTCCTTGTCTTATTCTTAATCTTAGTGGGAAACTACCTATTGTTTCACAGTGAAGTACAATGCTAGCTATAGGTTGTTTGTAGATGTTTTTTTTACTAAACTGAAGATGGTTTTTCTTTATTCCTAGTTCGTTGAGGTTTTTACTTTGAATGGCTCTTGGATTTTGTCACTTGCTTTTTTTACCTCTATTGATATGATCATTTGATTTTTTTTCTAGCATGTTGAATTATTTTGATTTTGAAATATTGAGCCAGACTTGCATAGGTAGATTAAATTCCATTTGGTCCTGTTGTATAATTCTTTTTATACCTTGTGGGATTTGATTCACTAATGTTTTGATGAGGATTTTTGCATCTGTATTCATGGGATATATTGATCTGCCATTTTTCAGCCCTGTAGTCTCTTCACATAGTTTGGTTAGGGTAATGCGGACTTCATAGAATGAGCTAGGAAGTATTCTCTCTAGTATTTTATAAAAGATATTTTAGAGAATTGATTTAATTTCTTCTTAAAATGTTTATCAAAATTCACCAGTGAACCAATATTAGGATTGGTACTTCCTGTTTTGAAAGAAGTTCAATTATTTATTTAATTTCTTTAATACAAGTAGGCCAATTCAGGGCTTCCCTAATGGCTCAGACAGTAAAGAGACTGCCTGCAATGCTGGAGACCTGGGTTCAGTCTCTGGGTTGGGAAGATCCCCTGGAGAAGGAAATGGCAACCCACTCCAGTATTCTTGCCTGGAGAATCCCATGGACAGAGGAGCCTGCCACGCTACAGTCTATGGGGTTGCAGAGTTGGACACGACTAAGTGACTTCACTAGGCCTATTCAGATTAACTGCCTTTCCCTTTAGGGGTTTCAGTAGATTGTGTCTTTCAAGGGACTGGTTCATTTCCTCTAGGGTAATCAAATTATGGACTTAGAGTTGCTCATAGTATTCCTTTATTATCCTTTTAATGTCCATAGAATCTGTGCATGTGTGCTAAGTTGCTTCAGGCATGTCTGACTCTGCACAACCCTATGAACTCCTCTGTCCATGATTCTCCAGGTAAGAATACTGGGGTGGGTTGCCATGCCCTTCTTCACGGGATCTTCCTGACCTAGGGATCAAGCCCGCATCTCTTATGTCTCCTACATTGGCAGGCGGGTTCTTTACCACTAGCGCCACCTGGAAAGCCCCATAGAATCAGTAGTGGTATCATTTCTGAGATTAGTAATCTGTGTCTACTCTTTTTCTCTTGATTGGCCTGGCTAGACTCTAATCAATTTCATTGATCATTTCAAAGACCAATCTTTTGGTTTTGCTGCTTTTCTCTCTTGATTTTCTGTTTTTAATTTCATTTGTTTCTACCCTAATTTTTATTATCTTTTCTTCTACTTAACTATCAATTTAATTTCTTTTGTTGTTGTTTGTTTGTTTTAGTTTCCTGAAATTATTGTTTTGAAATCTTTATTCTTTTTAATGTTTCCCCTGATTTAGTTGCATCTCACAAATTTTGATAAGTGGTATTTTCATTTTAGTTTAGTTAAAAATAATTTAAATTTTTTTCTTGAAACTTATCCTTGACCTGTATATATTAGAAGAGTATTATTTAATCACCACATATTTTGGGAGTGTTCCAGCTATCTTTCTGTTATTGATTTCTAGTTTAATTCCATTGTGGTCTGATAACTTACTTTTTGTGATTTCCATTCTTTTTAATTTGTTAATATATGGTTTTAGACCACAGAATATGGTATGTTTTGGTGAATGTTATGTGTTAGCTTGAGAAGAGTGTATATTTTGTTGTTGGATGAAGTAGTATATAAATGTCAATTAGACCCAATGGTGGTGTTCAGTTCAACTATGTGAATACTGATATTTGCCAGTCTGCCAGATCAGTCAATCACTGATAGAGGGATGTTGAAATCTCTGACTGAAATAGTAGATACATCTATTTCTCCTTGCAGTTCTATCAGCTTTTACTTCATGTATTTTAATGCTCTGTTGTTAGGCACATATACATTAGGATTATTATGTCTTTTTGGAAAATTGAACTTTTTATCAATATGCCATGCCTCTTTATATCCCTGATATTATTTTCCCTACTATGAAGTCTGAAATTAATAAGGCTACTCCAGCTTTCTTTTTTTTTATTGTTCTTATGTCTTTCTTTTTAAAAATATCTATATTTTATTGAAGTGTGGTTGACTTACAGTGCTTCAGGTGCACAGCAAGGTAATTCAGTTATACAAATACACATATATTATTTTTGAAATTATTTTCCATCATAGACTATTACAAGATATTGACTATAGTTCCCTGTACTATACAGTAAACCTTTGTTGCTTATTGCATATCCATTTGTTTAATTAGAAATCTAGCATTCTATTCATATTAAATCAAACAAGTGGAATCAGACTGTCATAACTTTTTAGTTATGCATAAATTCACAAGCTTTCTAAAATGTATATATTAGACATATTTATATATATGTATATAGAAGCTTTTCTGCCACGCTTGATAAAGGCAGAGAAAGAACATCAAAAAAAAAAAAGAAGAGATGAAGAAATTGGAGAACATAAACTAAATGATATGAGCACTGAATATGAAATACAAAAAGTGAAACAAACTAGATAAAAGTAAAAGATCATCATATAGTGCAGTTGTTTTTAAACATGATTGCTCATTAGAAACGTATCTGGAGCTCTGGAGAAAAAAATATACGAATGCTCAGGTATTGCTTTTTCTCTAGCTTTCTTTTGATTTATGTTAGCATGGTATATCTTTCTCCATTACTTTACTTTTAAAGTATCTATGTCTTTAGATTTAAAGAAGGCCTCTTGTAGACAGTGTGTACTTGGATCTTATCTTTTATTTACTCTGGCAGTCTGTCTTTTAATTGATATAGTCAGAGCATGGATGTTTAAAGTGATTATTGATACAGTTGGCTATCTATAATACCTGCCATAGTTTTTACTGTTTTCTATTCATTGCCCTTGTTATTTCTGGTTTTTTTTTTTGGTACCATCTCTGGTTTTGAGTTAGCATGTTGTAGGATTGCGATTTTCTCCTCTCTTAGCATATCAATTGAACTTCTTTAAAAAAAAAAAATACTTAAAAGTAGTTGTCCTTGAGTTTGCAGTTACCTTTACCACTAATCTAAGTTATTTTCAATAAATACTTCAGGGGGTGGGAAAATTCCTTTTAACAGAGTGTTCCCAGTTCCTCCCTCCTGACCCTTATGCATTTCTGTCATTCATTTCAGTTATCCGCAAGCTATGATCACTATATCAGTTCAGTTCAGTTGCTCAGTCATGTCTGGCTCTTTGCGACTCCATGGACTGCAGCATGCCAGGCCTCCCTGTCCATCACGAACTCCCTGAGTCCACCCAAATCCATGTCCATTGAGCCAGTGATGCCATCCAACCATCTCATCCTTTGTCGTCCCCTTCTCCTCCTGCCCTCAATCTTTCCCAGCATCAGGGTCTTTTCAAATGAGTCAGCTCTTTGCATCAGGTGGCCAAAGTATTGGAGTTTCAGCTTCAACATCAGTCCTTCCAATGAATATTCAGGACTGATCTCCTTTAGGATGTACTGGTTGGATCTATATACACTATTGCTAATATGATACTGAACAAACTGGTATCTGTTATATCAGCTAACATTAAAAAATAAAAGATTATACTTATCTCTATATGCCTTCTTAGACTGCTTTTTCTTTCTTTATGTATATCTGAGTTTATAACCTAAAGAAATTTCCTACTTCTTGAAGAACTTCCTTTTAACATTTCTTGCAAGGCAGGTCTATCAGAGACAGATTTTCTAATTTTGGTTATCTGAAAAGGTCTTTGCTTTTCCCTCACTTTTGAAGGTTGGTATCACTGACTACAGAATTCTAGCTTGTTGGGGCTCTTTGCATTCAAAACTTCAAATATTCCATTATACTTTGTCCATGCCTGCATGATTTCTAAAGAGTACCTTATGTAATTCTTATCATTGCTTCTCTATAGGTAAGGTTTTTCCCTTTGACATCTTTAAAATTTTTCTTTTTTCCCTTTGTCTTTGATTTTCTGCAGTTTGAATATGATATACCTGGGTGTAGATTTTTCAGGTTTATCTTGCCCAGTGTTCTCTGAGCTTCTTGGATCTGTGGTTTGGTGCTTATAATTAATTTGGGGGCAATTCTCAATCATTATTCATTTAAATATTTCTTCTCCTCCTTTCTCTCTTTCTTCACCTTTATTATTGTTCCACAATTCCTGGATATTCTGTTCTGTCTGTATCATTCTTTTTCTTCTTTGCATTTCAATTAGAGAAGTTTCTGTTAACACTTATTCAAGCTTACTAATTCTTTGGATGTGTCCAGTCTATTAATGACCCCTTCAAAGGCAATCTTCGTTTCCTCTGCAGTGTTTTTGATCTCCAGCATTTTGATTTTTTTCTTAGTTTCCATCTCTGGTTATATTATCCATCTGTTCTTGCATGTGGACCACTTTTTCCCATTTGACCCTTTAGCATGCTAATCATAATTATTTTAAACTCTTCATCTGATAATTCCAACATCTTTGCTATATCTAAGTCTGGTTCTGTGTTTGCTTAGTCTCTTGCAACTGTGTTTTAAGTCTTTTAGTATGCCTTCTAATTTTTTGTTGAATTCTGGACATGGTGGATTGAATAAAAGGAACTGAGGGAAATATGCATTTAGTGTAAGGTTTTTTGTTTGTTGTAGAAGTTAGACTGTATTTATTATTTGCTGTTACTATATGTGTCAGAGGCTAAAATTTCCTCTAGTGTTCTGGTTTTGTCTCCACTGTGGTCTTTGGGTTTCCCTCAAGAATTCTTAAATATATACTGAGATGTGCAGTTATTTTAGTGTATTCCCTTGTTATGATACAAGAATACTTTTGATGTGGTGGTAGGGTATGGGAGTAGGGGGAGCATTTTGTAATCCTATGATCATGTCTCAGTCTTTTAGTGACCCTGTGCCCTTGGCTATATCCTTCGCAAGTGTTTCTCAGTCTCCCTCTCCCCTTAAGTGAGATGAGAAGGCTAGGAAGCTGGAGTTGGTTTCCCCTCTCTTCCCCCAGGTCACTTAAGTACTGGGGAAAAAAGCAAAAACCAGTTTCTTAGGCTCTGGTAAAATAGTTTCTCCTGGTTAAAAAGAACAGAATGCTTTTGGGTTACTTTTCCTCTCCTCCTGGAGGGAAACAGGAGTGGGGTTTCCTCTAGTCTTTGCTGTTAGAATCTGCTCGTGTCCTGGAGATAAGGCTCATAAAAGTGTAGGAGACACCTTCCCCTCCAGAGACTGGGTTCTTCTGGAGTTTTTACCTCAAACTGGTCTATACTAAGCTTCCAGCATTTCATCAATTATTTCTATATTCTTCTACCCCACCACTGGCTCCTCCAGAGGTTTCTGCTCTCCTAGGTTGTGGTTCTCAGGAGTACTTGTCTGTCTTTCCTTTCTGAGGGATAATAGTTTTCCCTGTGACCTTAATTCTCTGATGGACCTAAGAAGAGTAGTTTATTTTTAAGCTTGTTCAGCTCTTTTTCTAGTTACGAAGATGGAAGTGATGTCTTCCAAGCTTTTTATATGTCAGACCAAAAATTGGAAGTCTGCAATATTTGTTTAATTATAGTTTTCAGTTACAGCTTTGATTTTTTTTCTGAATAAGATAAATGGAATGGAATTTTTATATGCTGTGCAATAGTTGTTTATTATAATGGTAATGAAGATTAAGTATTATACCCTCAAAAGATCAGTATTTTTTACATTTTTTCAGGGTGAGATGCTACTTAATAGCTATACAAATTGTTATATACCTATAATTCTTTATATTACTCCCTGCACAGCCAAGGAAACACTCTTTAAGAACTATCCACCAAACTATTTTCGCTCATAATTTCCTTCCATCTGGCTCCCAGTTCATAGATAATCATTGTAACTTTACTCACCTTTCTGTCTCAGTGTCCTTTATTATCTGTGTAGCCCTCTGTCAGTTTTCAATGTTACTAGCATTTGAGCATGAATAATAATATATCTTGCCTTGTTTGTTTAGGAGTGTATCTACCTCATGTTTAAAAGTCTTTTAGATAAACCCTTTAATTAAAGAATTTATATAAGTCTGTAGAATAAAATTATCAGAAACCACACAGTCCTGTGGTATGGCCATTAGCAGGCCATCTACTGTCTTCCCCCAGCCTTCTCTTTGTTAGCTAATGCTTGAGTTTCTTGTTTGTCAAAATATAATTATAATGTTTCAGAAAATGGATAGAGATCATCAGTCTTCCATGCTTCATATCATGTTGGATCGTCTAGCAATCAACAAATAAAAGCACTACTTAAGATTGCTTAATGTATGCAGTCTGCAAGTTGCATTTCTTAAAAAAAAAAAAAAGAAGGAAAGAAAAAATGCTTAATGTATTTGGTATTTGTTTCTGCTTTTTATAGGAGGAACTCTGTGGAATGAAAAATAGGATACAAGTAGTTGTGCTTGAAAATGAAAGGCTCCAACAAGAGCTGAAATCTCGAGGACAAGAAGAAATGAGGGAACAAACACTTCTGGATGCATCTGTGAGCATTTATTTAAACCATTAAACTAAAATATATATAGTCTGAATCTTGCCTCCTACCCTCTCCCTCAGCCTTCTTAACTGCTTCAATTTTTTTCTTAAAGTTTGGCAGAAGTGCTGTGCTGGTATTTACTTGGGGCTGCAGAAATTAAAATTCGCTGTGGTGCTATGAATCCTCAAATTAAATGGTGTAGTGGTGCCTAGCAGCCACTCCAGTTTCCTCTCCGAGCATTACCATTTGTGTTTTTTCCATACGAAAGAGCAAGTCTGAAAGCAGGAAGTATGTCACATAGGAAGTATGTTAACAGAGCTGGACTTTGTTAAATCCAGCAACTGTTCAGAACTGTAGCTTAGATTTCTGCTGCATTTCTCTAAATCGTCTTTGAACTTTGAGTTCCAATAAGTCTAATTAGCATGGTGTAGCAGAAAGAACACTGACGTGTGTGTCCAAGATTCAAAATGTTAATCTTCCCATTGTCCCTAACAAGCTGTACGTTTGGCAAGTAATTTTATAGGACTTTCAGGCTTGGCTTCACCTTGTAAGTCCTCTATTTATTGGCAATTTGAGAAATTCACTAATATTAGCAGTCCTTAGTCTTTGATGTGAATGGGGTTTGGGATACTTACTGACAGTGCAGATCCTGGGCTTTATCCCCTGAGAGTTGGTCTGGGTTAGTCTTTGAGCAAGCTGCCAAAGTGAATCTAATATCAGTGGAATACATTTTGAGGAACAGAGAATTATATGATCTCTATAATTCTGTGACATAAATTTTTATGATGATATTTAAATAGTGTTTAAATTTAATTTCTCTTTATGAGTTGTCAGAAATACTTTTGCCTTCAAAATATTTTTTACTCTTTTGCTATGGGATGTAGTTGGTAACAGTTGCTCTGCTTTTTGAGACAAAACTCAATTTTCCATGGGAAAGTTTTGGTACTTGCCTGTTTCAGCTTTACTTTGCAGTGTATTTTGGTGCTTTTGACTTAGTCAGTATTAGTAAGTAAGTTCTGTTTAGGTAAAAGCACAACTGTTTTAATGTTTTACTTAGGTGTCCTCTAATTTTTGAAGTTTTTTTCTTAACCTGACTTGATGTTTCATTTGTAATCCTGGAGTTCTATGTGTTAGAATTTGCTATTGTATCTGGATGTGTTAACTCTGAATAATAAAGTGAGCTGATTAGCATTTTAGTTTGTTTTTCTGCAATTACACATCACTTTGTGATCAGCTATTTTCTTCATTATATAACTTTTTCTGAATATTTATAGTGTTGTATTATTAATATTAGTGTTTAAAAAATTTGTCTTAGTTCCTATTATTTTGGGTCAATTTGAAAATGATTCATAAAAAGTACTTACAAGTAAACTCATTTTTTAAGTAAGTATATTCTTTTGATTTTCCTCCAAATATGCAGTGAACAGTGACTCAGTTATTCATAATCTTTGATATTTATACTGTGCAAAGAAGTGGAAGATGGGGAAGTGAAATGAGAAAGGAAATAAGGCAGACAAGTGAATCAGAGGGCAAGAGAAGTGAGTAATGCAAAAGGGGAAGGAAATGATGGTAAAAGCACACATGCTTTGCCTTATGAACAAAGGAAACTTAAGAAAACTACAGATACACAGATTATAGAAAGGATAGAGGTGTAGAGAGGTTTTTTTTTTTTTAAACATTCACATGAGTTAAAACAATGCAGATATTGAGATGATTGTTGCGTATGTGTCAGGTGACCTTGATACCTATTTTAATGTTTGTCTTCTGTGTTATTTTGTTGTTACAAAATTATTTCTCCCACTTTCTACTTATGGAGGTGAATTGAGGCATTTTGGCAACCTATGTATAGTGTTGTATTGAGAGTTTTGATGTAAATAAAGCTATTTAGAGTATCTTAAATATAAACAGATCGAGAGATATTATCTTCCTTTTTTCCTAAACTCTTTTTAATGAGCCTATTACCATGTTGATGGTAAATCTTGACAAAGCTATTGGCAGATTTGAATATATATTTTCAGTGTTTCTTAATGCCTTCTTTGGAAAAACAATTGAAATATGTATATAGTAATAATTAATATTTATTGATGACTGTATGGTTATGATGTGCCAGGTACTGTATCACATACTTTGCTTACATTGTATCATTTCAGTCTTATGATAGCCGCATAAGGCAGGTGTTGTTACATCTACTTTCAGATGATTAAATTAAGGTATACAGCAGTTAAATAACCTACAAAGCTAGAACTCAAACACAGCACTGTCTGACTCCCCCAGTCCATCTACCTGGCCTTGAATTATACTGCCTTTCTGACTAGATTAAGAATAGCTTATCAATATTGAACCAAACCATCTTTGCCATGGACTGGGACTTGGATGGTAGCCTACATGACTTTTAGCTTTTAGCTTAGTTTTTGACCTAACAGTTGAATAAGCAAGCAGATTATTTTTAAATAACTAAAACTATTCAAAGAATATTTCATTTGCATCTTCATTTTTTATCATATTCCTTCTTAAGGGGCTTTTCTCAAGAGTTCAAAAATTATATTAAAATACTCTTTTTATTGGAATTTTTTTTAAAGTAGAAAGTTTCTGAGCTATTTCTTTCCATGTCTCTTCATCCCTTCTATTCCAACCCCTCCCCTCAATTAAGAAATCAGAGGTCTTCAGTGATCTTCAGGGATGTAAATGTAATTTGACTTTTAACATCTTGATCAAATATCATTCAAGTTTTTTGAAAGCTATCTGTGAAAGAACATGTCAGTTAGACTAGCACTTATTTCCAAACAATATTATTTGATATCATAAATCATACATCCTCCAATTTCTCCATAGGAAATTTGTACCACTTTCCTTCGTTGCTCTGCGAGACTATTTTTAATACAATCAAATCCTGGAAGATTTTTCCCTACTTACAGAATCAAGTTCAAGCTTATTAGCATGGCATACTTTACTTTCCAGACCCTTATTTAATTCTCTGGCTTCTTCTTCTTCTTTTATTATTATTATTTTTTTTTTCATTTTCCCTAGTGGCTCAGACAGTAAAGAATCTGCCTGCAGTGTGGGAGATCTGGGTTCCATTCTTGAGTCAGGAAGATCCCCTGAAGAAGGGAATGGCTAGTCACTCCAGTATTCTTGCTTGGAGAATACCATAGACAGAGGAGGCTGGTGGGCTACAGTCCATGGGGTTGCATAGAATTGGACACACTGAGCAACTAACACACGCACTTTCACAATTGATTTACAATGCTGTGCCAATCTCTGCTGTACAGCAAAATAGCTCAGTTATACACAGAATTGTGTTCTTTTTTATATTCTTTTCCCTTATGGTTTATCACAAGATATTGAATATATCAAATAGTTCCCTGTGTTATACGTTAAGACCTTCTTGTTTATCCATTCTAAATGTAATAGTTTGCATCTACCAACAGCAAGCTCCCAGTCTATCCTTCTCTCTTCTCTCCTACCCCTTGCCAACTGCAAATCTGTTCTCTGTGTCTATGAGCCTGTTTCTGTTTTGTATGTAGATTAATTTGTGCCATATTTTAGGTACAAATATGGCACATGATAAGTGATATCATATGGTATTTGTCTTTCTCTTTCTGACCTACTTCACTTAGTATGATATTCTGTAGTTGCATCCATGTTGCTGCAAATGGCATTATTTCATTTTTCATGACTGAGTAGTATTCCATTGCATATGTGTGCCACATCTTCTTTATTTATTCATCTGTAAATGGATGTTTAGCTTGTTTCCATGCTTTGGCTATCATAAACAGTTCTACTTTCATCTTCTGACATTATTGCCTTGTACTTCAACCTTTAATAATACTGAACTTCCTAAAAGCCTCTGGGAAGCACCATGCTATTTCTCATCTCTGTGAGTTTTCTCATGATGTTCTCTCTTCTTGGCATCTAACTTATTTTCTTCATCCTTCAAGATATCACACCAGTGTCAAAACTTCTCCAGAAACTGTCCTTGAATCTCCAGTTGCTCTTAGTATACCTCTTCTGTCTGGCCTTGTCCTGACATGCACACTTATGGCTTTATTAAATTGAAATTATCTGCTTAGGTTTTTCTCTTCTTCATTAGCCTATTAACTCGTCAAGGTTAAGATTGGTCTTGCTCATTTTTACCACCCACCACTGGCCACCAAGCTTTTAGCACAGTGCCTGAACATAGTCAGTATTATACAAGTTCTTTGAACTTCCCAGAGAATATGAAGTAGAATCTCAGAATACTACTTTGAATGAATAGAATTTACCACATGCTAACATGACATAATGCCACAGTATAGTTCTGTGTTTGGGGATGTATTCTTGCTTATGAATACTGCTGTATCCCTTGGCCCTTAATAGGAGTTCATTAATTACTTGTTGGATAAATTAAAGAAGTATTTTAGTTCTTGATTCACACATATATCACAGAGATTTTGAGGTGATTATTACACTGAATGCTGAGAGAATGCCAAAGTTCACCAACTGACAGTGGGTACACCAAATTCAGTCTATAGACACGTTTTGTCTATTTGAAAAACTGCCTCAGTATTTACAGTGTTTCAATTGAAGAGCCAGATATCTGCCTCGTCTTTTTAAAAATCTGAAGATTTTGGGGGGATGATATGAGATGGCATTCACATATGGCAGCAACTGACTGGACCTGAGTAGTGACTTCTTTCTTGGGTTGCTCTGTCATGATCCCTATGACTCCTTTTTGGATCCTTGACAGGCAAGTTGCACGTCAGTTCTGTTTATCACCATGCACTGTCTTTCACATTGAAGATAAATAATTTTCTGAAAAGGCAGAAGAGCATAGTGGTTTAGGACTCGGGAGCTAGATTGCCAGGGTTCAGACCCTAGCTCTGCCACTTACTAGTCACTTTCTACCTCTGTGACTTTTAGCAGTTACTCTCTGTAACTCAGTTTCCTCATCCATAAAATGGAGGTAACAGTGAAACTTGTCCCATAAGATTATTGTAATGATTAACTAAGTTAATATATATGGAGGACTTAAAACAGTGTCTGGCACATGGTGAACATCATATGTAGTAGTTATTATTGTTAGTCATATCTCTATGAAATGTGGAAAATGGAAAACAAACCAAGAGAGGTTCATGTGTTTCAAGAGTGTATGTCTCCAAAGAGGTAAGAGACAATTTCATTTGTTCAAGACACTGATATACAGCCCTCTTTGCTCACTTACATTATTGCCTGTACCTGTAGGAATTCAACTTTGTAACACGTGTTTGGAATATGCCCCTAACAGCTTGAAAATGCAAAATAATTGTTGATTTGTATCTAGAAGCATCTGCTGTTTTTCTTTTTCCTTTCATCACAGATAATTAGTATTCCATTTGTAAAGTATATATATTGATTTAGAAGTTAAAAGTTGATTGCAAGTACTTGCACATTTTATTTTAGGGAAACATGCAGAATTCTTGGATTACAACAGGTGAAGACTCTAGGGTGGATGAAGCTGCAAAGAGATCATTTTCGTGTGGCAATGCTGATACTATCAAAGTTGCTTCTGCTGGTGAGGCTGAAAAATGGAAACTAGAACTGGTGAGTATTTGGGTACTTTTTTCATATGCATCTACATTTTTGGCACTTTTTTACTGTGGTAAATATATATAACACAAAATTTGCTATTTTAACCATTTAAAATTTTAAGTGTACAATTATTTACACTAAGTACATTCACAGTGTTGTTCAACCATAAACAGTACTCATTTCCAGAACATTTTCATCATCCCAAACAAACACTCTACCAATTAAATAATAACTTCCATTCCCCTCTTCCCACAACCCTTGGTAACATTTTCTGCTCTATGTCTTTATATGAGTTTGTGTATTCTAGATACTTCACTTAAGTGTTTCTCATTTTGTCTGGCTTATTTCATTGAGCATAGAGTTTTCATGTTTTATCCATGTTGTAATGTGTATCATAATTTCATCTCTTTATAAGGGTGAATAATATTCCACTGTACATATATGCCACACTTTGTTCTTCCTTTGATCTGTTAATGGATTTTGGGGGAGTTTCAACCTATTGGCTGTTGTGAGTAAGGCTGCTGTGAACATTGATGCACAAGTATCTGTTTCAGGTCCTACTTTCAAACATAATCAGAAAAGCAGTTGTTGGATCATTTGGTAATTCTTCATTTTTTTTCCTACTTCTCAGACTCAGTTATTTCAATTGTTCTATCTTCAGATTTTCAAATTCTTCTTCTGCCCAAATCTCTAAAATCTCTTTAGTGAATTTTTTATTTCAGTTTTTGTTGTTTTCAGCTCCAGAATTTGTTTGGTTCTTTTCTATAATTTGTTTTCCTGACTTCCTTTAGTTCTTTGTTCATATTTTCTCTTAGCATTGTGAGCATCCTTAGGCAGTCATTTTAAAGTTTTCATCTAGTAAGTCTGATGTCTGCAGTTTCATAGGCATGGTTCCTGTCAATTTATTCTGTTTAATTGAGTGAGCCATGTTTTCCTCTTTCTTTGTATGCCTACTGATTTTTTGTTGTTGAAAACTGGGCATTAAACTGTTATATGTGATAACTCTGGAAATCAGATAACTATTTTTTTAAGGTTTGATGTCTTTTTTATTGTTGACGGCTGTCATAGTCCTTTAAAGAATTTTCCAGACTATTTCTATAAAACTATTCCTTGTTGTGTGTGATCACTGAGATCTCTGTTCCATTAGCTCATATTCAGCTGAGGTTTGCGAGATTTCCTTGACTGCCAGCAGCTGAAACAAACAACAACAAGAACACCAAAAAGCCCTCCCAAAATAGAACAACCAACTCTCCAAGTCTTTGCACTTTGACTGTGCTGGACTTTACCTTACAGTTAGGCCTGCTCTGAGCCTAGAGATCAGCCCGAAGTGAAAGCTTCAGGTCTTCTTAGGACTTTTCTGAGAATGCATTTTCCCTGGGCATGTTTGTGGCTTTCTAAACTCCCTATATACATAGATGCTTCTGAATGTCCCAATTTCCTGAGGAGTCTAAAATAATTATATTTTAAGATCAAATGATACTTTTAAATCCTTTGATCTGGATGAAAATAATGGAATGATGGAACCAAAAATGGAATGTTCCAGGGGAAGATACAATGAATCATAGTTCCACTCTCATTATTATCCACAGGTTTTGTTGTCAAATTTTTCTAATGGCTCTTTCTGGCCCAAATTTCCTTGCTCCTTCTCATTCTCTAATCCAAGCTTTTTTCTAGTATTTAGGAAAGAGTTCCTTTCTTTTAAAAAAAAATCAGAAAGAATAAGTAAATTATACGGTTTTTCTTCCAACTGAATAAGCTATGATAGCTACTTAATACCCATAGGATTAAGACCAATCTCCCAAGCCATTTGCTATTTTCTTCAAACTACATTTCCAGACTCCTCATTCTTCTGTCATTCTCACAAGTATTGGCTATAAGCACGCAGATCACTTACTTCTTGCTACTTCATAAGCTTATTTCCCAGTTCCATTTCTCTTTGAAGAACTGACTTTGGCTTATGCAATAATCCCTGCCTAAAATGCTTCCTTCTTCTCCTCTACCTATTGAAATGTTTACCTACCAAACTTAGTTCACATATCCCCTCTCATCCTACCTTCCCTAATTACATGCTTCCATTCCTCCTTTTCCCACATTAGAATTAGTTTCCATCTTATGTCTTCTTCTCTTAGTGTTCTGTTTATAACGATTATAGATTCACTTGTTTATCTTGTTTGTGTCAAACGTCAGTCTCTGCTTCTGTGTGCTTTATGTTCCAACTCTTCCTCACTTCTTTCAAGGATTTCACTCTTGCACATATCTCCGTTGCTCTTGTACCTTTTATCCCTCTTAACTGGGTTTTTAGCCAAATATGTGCTATACTAGCTCCTGTCTTAATGCAAATAAACACAAAATATGTTCTGTTCATCTTACATTCCCTTTGAACTATCACCCAGCTACTCCCCTTCATACCAAAGGCTTTCAAAGCAGTTGTCTATACTCACGGCTCTGTTCCTCACCGCCCATTCTCTCTTCAGCATACTTTATTTGAGCTCCTCCCCCCATATTCCCCTAAACCATTTCTTTTCAAGGTCATTAATAACCTCCACATATCAGTCTTCATCTTTCTTCCTTCCTCCTCATCTCAGAGCAGCATTCTATAATACGTACATTAGTTGGTCATGCCATCCTTTGATATTTCTAATGAAACAATTTAACATAAATTCAGAAAACTATGCAAAACAAAAATGTACAGCTTTAGGATTTATCTCCAAATGAACAACCATGTAATTGTCCCTTAAGATGTCTAACATTACCTTGTCCCACAAGCCCTCTTCCTGCCCACTCCCAATCACCGCCTCTCATTCTCTTAAAGCTAAACACTAGCTTGACTTTTATGAAACTTGATCCCTAAGCATGATCCCCAAACATTCAAATTGATTTCTGCCTAGTTTTTAAAATATTACATAAATTGAATCACACAGTACTTATTCTTTTTTGTGTAGCTATTTTTCAGTATTATATTTGATAGATTCATATATATTTTTAGTTGCATGTGTTAGAAGTTTATTCATTTTCATTGATAGATCTACTATATGAATATAACAGAATTATGTATTTATGTATTGTTGACAGATATTTGTATTTTTCCAGTTTGGGGATACTGTGATTATTGCTGCTATGAGCATTCTTTTATGTCTGTTGGTATACACTGATTTATGTTGGGTATGTACCTTGGAGTGTCATTGCTGGTCATAGTGTAATTTGAATAAATAAGGGCAAACTTTTCCAAGGTGATTTTTTTATTAGTTGACACTTCTGTCAGCAGCATGAGTGATACCATTGCTCCATATCCTTGCCAACACTTGATATTCTGTTTTTCTGGTGGTCCTGGAGTGTTCTCATTAAGATTTTTATTTTCATTTCTCTGATTTCTCATGTGATTGAGTATCTTCTCATATATATATTGGCCATTTGATGTCCTTTTTTGTGACATGCCTGTTCAAATGTCCTACTTATTTTTTTGAATTATCTGACAATGTGTTTTTAAAGCTCTTAATATGAGTATAAGCCCATTATTGGTTACCTCTGTTGGAACATATTTTCTTATTTTTTGTGGTTTGTCTCGGAACTCTCTTGATAGTTTCTTTTCTTTCTTTCTTGATTAGAATTTCTTAATTTTAATGTGGTCCAATTTACCAGTGTTTTCCCTTTATTTTTTAGTATCTTTTGTGTCCTATATAAAAAAGTATTTCCCTACCTCGAAGACCATCAGATATTCTGAAGATATTTCCCTTTATTATCTTTCAGAAACCTTATAATCTTGCTTTTTACATTTAGAACTACAGTGTACATGGAATTTATTTTTGTATCTGATGGGAAGTGTAGGGTGTTACTTTTTCTATCAGGTTATTTACATATCCCAGCACCATCTGTTGAGAAGACAATCATTTGCCTTGACACCTTTGTTATAAACCAGGTGTGCATATATGTGTGAGTCTGTTTCTGGGTTTTGTGTTTTATTTCCTTGGTGTCTGTGTTACTACTTCTTTGTGATATTACCATCCTGTGCTGATTCTTATAACCTTGTATCTGGTAGACCAAGTCTTCCAACATTTTTCTTAGAGCTAAAGAATGTCCTATTTCTTGCCTTTTGCATTTCCAAATACATTTGTAATTAATTAGCTTTCAAAAAGCCATTAAGTAGTTTTGATTGAGATTACTTTAAAGGTATAGATCATTTGTGGGAGGAAGAATTGATATCTTATGATAATGTATTGTCTAAAAGTAAAATTACATATCACTCTATTTAGGTCATCTTTAATTTTTGTCAGTTTCTTTATAGTTTTCTGAATAAAGGCCTTACACATCTTTCTTTAGAATTAACCTCTAGATTTTTTACAGTATTATCATAAGCAATATACATATTTAAAATTTTCATTTTCTTATTCTTCAGTGCTAGTATAGACAAAAGTCCATGGGTTTTGTATTTTGACTGACTCCTACTTGCTTTTGATTGGTGTTATCATATTTTTTTCCTATCGTTTTACTTTTAACAAACTTATGTCTTCATGTTTAATATGGGTTTCTTGTAGACAGCGTATAGTTGAGTTTTGCTTTATTTATCCAATCTGACAATATCTGTCCTTTAAAAGTGATTATGTGTATACTTGGCTTTAAATCTACTATCTTGTTAGGTCTTTTTTTCCCCTTCTGCTGTTTCTTCACCTTTTCTTTTTTTTCCTTTCCTGCCTTCTTTTGAATTAGTTGAACATTTTAATGGTTCCATTGTATCTCCTTTTCTCACTCTGGAAAAATCTTGAGCACCAGCATTCACCTGGTTTTGTTCAAGTCAACAACCCACGATTATTTTTAATGTCTTTTTTCTCCTCCACATCTATTCAGTCATAAAATTCTGTCAGTTTTACATGAGTAGATAGAACTCCTAGAGGGGAACATAAGCAAATCATTCTCTGACATAAATTTTAGCAATATTTTCTTAGATCGGTATCCCAAGGCAAAAGAAATAAAAGCAAAAATAAATAAGTGGGACCTAAAAACTTTTACTATGCAAATGAAACCAACAACAAAACCTATAGCACAGTAGAAAATATCTGCAAACTATGTGACCAACAAGGGGTTAATATCCAAATACAGAAATATCCCATGACTCAATACCAAAAAAAAACCAGACAACCCAATCAAAAATGGACAGAGAACCCAGATAGACATTTTTCCAAAGAAGATATATAGATGACCAACAGGCACATAAAAAGAGATTATTAGAGAAATGCAAATCAAAGCCTCAGTGAGGTGTCACTTCACACTAGTCAGAATGGCTATTATCAAAACGTATACAAATAATAAATGCTGGAGAGATGTGGAGAGATGGGAACCCTTGTGCCCTGTTAGTGGGAATGTAAATTGGTGCAGCCACTATGGGAAATAGTATGGAGGTTCCCTGAAAAACTCAAAATAGAGCTACCATATGATACCTACTCCTGAGTATTTATCCTCCCAAAAAATGAAACCTCCTATTTGAGAAGACTCATGCCCCCCAATGTCCATAGCATCATTATTTACAATAGCCAAGACATGGAAGCAACTTATGTCCATCAGCAGACAATTGGCTAAAAAGATATTGTTTATATATATATGATGGAATATTACTCTGCCATAAAAAGAATGAAATGTTGTCATTTGTAGCAACATGGATGGGCCTAGAAAATATTATACTTAGTGAAGAAAGAGAAATACAAATTCTATATGATATCACTTTTATGTAAAATATAAAAAAATAATACAAGTAAATCTATATACAAAACAGAAACAGACACTCAAATATAGAAAACAAATTATGGTTGACAAAGGGGAGAAGGAGTGAAGGAGGGACAAATTAGGAGTATGGGATTCACAGATACAAACTACTATGCATAAAATAGGCAACAAGGATTTACTGTGTAACATAGGAAATTATATTCAGTGTCTAATAATAACCTATAATGGAACATATTTGGAAAACTGAGCAGTGGTCACAGGAATGGAAAAGGTCAGTTTTCATTCCAGTCCCAAAAAAGGGGCAATGCCAAAAAATGTTCAAACTACCACACAATTGCACTCATCTCACACACTAGCAAAGTAATGCTCAAAATTCTCCAAGCGTGGCTTCAACAGTACATGAACCATGAACTTCCAGATGTTCAAGCTGGATTTAGAAAAGGCAGAGGAACCAGAGATCAAATTGCCAACATATGCTGGATCATTGAAAAAGCAAGAGAATTCCAGAAAAACATCTGTTTCTGCTTTATTGATTACACCAAAGCCTTTGACTGTGTAGATCGCAACAATCTGGAAAATTCTTCAAGAGATGGGAATACCAGACCACCTTACCTGCCTCCTAAGAAATCTGTATGCCCGTCAAGAAGCAACAGTTAGAACTGGACATGGAACAAGAGACTGGTTCCAAATTGGGAAAGGAGTACATCAAGGCTGTATATTGTCACCCTGCTTATTTAACTTATATGCAGAGTACATCATGCAGAATGCTGGGCTGGATGAAGCACAAGCTGGAATCAAGACTGCCGGGAGAAATATCAATAACCTCAGATATGCAGATAACGCCACTCTTATGGCAGAAAGTGAAGAGGAGCTAAAGAGCCTCTTGATGAAAGTGCAAGAGAAGAGTAAAAAAGCTGGTTTAAAACTCAACATTCAAAAAGCGAAGATCATGGCATCTGGTCCCACCACTTCATGACAAATAGATGGGGAAACAATGGAAACAGTGACAGAGTTTATTTTCTTGGGCTCCAAAATCACTGCAGATGGTGACTGCAGCCATGAAATTCAAAGACGTTTGCTCCTTGGAAGAAAAGCTATGACCAACCTAGACGGTATATTAAAAAGCAGAGACGTTACTTTGCCAACAAACGTCCATCTTGTCAAAGCTAGGGTTTTTCCAGTAGTCATGAATGGATGTGACAGCTGTACTATAAAGATATCTGAGCACCAAATAATTGATGCTTTTGAACTGTGGTGTTGGAGAAGACTCTTGAGAGTCCCTTGGACTGCAAGGAGATCCAGCCAGTCCATCCTAAAGGAGATCAGTCCTGAGTATTCATTGGAAGGACTGATGCTGAAACTGAATCTCCAATTCTTTGGCCACCTGATGCGAAGAGCTGACTCATTGGAAAAGACCCTGATGCTAGGAAAGATTGAAGACAGGAGGAGTAGCGGATGACAGAGGATAAGATGGTTGGATGGCATCACCGACTTGATGGGCATGAGTTTGAACAAGCTCTGGGAGTTGGTGATGGACAGGGAAGCCTGGTGTGCTGCAGTTGATGGGGACGCAAGAGTTGGAC
Organism: Okapia johnstoni; assembly: GCA_024291935.2. Lineage (NCBI taxonomy): Eukaryota > Metazoa > Chordata > Mammalia > Artiodactyla > Giraffidae > Okapia > Okapia johnstoni. Next base: position 43,896,694 of record CM044322.1, read on the forward strand.
ATGACTGAGCAACTAAACTGAACTGAAATCACTTGACTGTACACCTGAAACACTTAATATTGTAAATCAACTATACTTAATAAAAATAAATAAAATTTAACACTAAATCAAGAGAAAAAAATCTATGAATTATACTTGTTTGCAGCTTTGTACAAAATATTTTCTATCTTTGCTGCTTGATTACTCTTTTTTTTTGAACTTTTTATTTTGCATTGGAGTTTTGCCAATTAACAATGTTATGATAGTTTCAGGTGTACAGCAAAGGGACTCAGCCATACATATACATGTATCCATTCTCCCTTAAGCTCCCCTCCCATCCGGGTGGCCACATAATGTTGAGCAGAGTTCCCTGTGCTACACAGTAAGTCCTTGTAGGTTATCCATTTTAAATATAACAGTGTGTACATTCGATCCAAGCTCTATAACTATCTCTTTCCCCCTTTTCTTCCCCCTAATGGCAAACATTAGTTCATTCTCTAAGTCTGTGAGTCTGTTTCTGTTTTGTAAGTAGCTACTTCATTACTCTTGTTCATCAGCTTCTCTCTTATTTATTTGCAACGTCTTCATTTGTGATGATCCCTTTTACATATCATATCCTTCAGTGTAATATAAGATTCAATGCTGATAAAAAGATTTCAATATTCATCCAATGCCTCAGCTATGTAGAGGCTTTTATTTAGTTGTATGTACTAAATAAAAGTCTTCATATTTTTATTCTTCTCACTGACCACCTTACCTATTCAGCTTATCTCTATCTTCTCTCCCATCTAGCATTCTACATTCTAGTGATACTGAACTACTTATTGACCAGATATATAGCACACTTTCTCCAGCCACTGTGCCTTTTGCTCTATTGGAAATTATCCAAGTCTTAGCATCTCTTCAAATGAAGACTTCTCTACTTCCCTTCAGCTAAATTACAAGCTTCTGCCTTTTCTATTTCATTTTACCTTCTGTATTTTCACTAGAGTAAATTGTATATAATCATATTTGTTCATCTGTCTTGCTATTTCTGCTTAGAATTTAAGCTCTTGGAGGTAGCAGTGTTTTTATCTTAGAATTAAAGAAAAACTGGATATCAACTAAGGCTTGTGCATTATATATCACTTTGGTCTATTATCCTGTGATTTATAACTTTTATCATTCATCCAACACATATTAATATTTTTTGGTGTGTCAGCTATGCAGCAGTCACAATGGGGGAGTCCAGAAAGATTTGATCCTTACCCTCATGGACTTTACAGGCTATAATTGATTTTGCCCAGTCATAATTTTAAAAATAAGAACTGGTGTATGCAGTTTTGAAAAAAAAACTTTTTTATTAGTAATCACCATTTTATGACTCAGTCGTTCTTTGCAGGCTTTCACTCAATAAAAATAGAGTATTTGGAGTGGAAAAGGGAAAGTGATTCCAAAGAGGGCACATTGATTTTCCTCCTGGGTAAAAAGAAATAACTCATTTTAATATTAATAAAACACAGGACATGGAAAAAATGTACATTTTTTTTCTTTTCTGAAGGAGAGACTGAAACTTACTTATGAGGAAAAGAGTGAAATCCTGGAATCTCAATTGACGTTTTTGAGGTAAAGTATTATCATATACTGAAAGTCATTGGCAAAACCATAATGATCTTAAAAATGTGTTTGAATGTTTACTGAAATTTCAGTTTTAGTCAGTATAGGAATTGCTTCATGTTATTTTATATACACTACATGAAATTTCCTCAGGTTAGTAAAGGCTAAAGGGATTCGTGAGGTCCTTTTTCAAATCCTGTTTCAAAGAAATGTGAGCTAAATTATAAATGTTATCCCTTCATCAGCTGTAAAATATTATGTTTTCATATAGAAGATGGAATCAGTAGCTCCTCTTATAGAAATTATGCTTTTAAAATAAGATAATGTAAATAAAGCGCTGTAATTTTCAAATTACAAGCAAGTATTTTTTTTCTTCTGTAGGAGGTCTTCAGCTAATTTTAAAATTGCAACAGTAGTATAATAGTTTGAGTTTTTATATCCTTGGCAAATTTGAGTATATACAAATTTTCATGTACTTTTTGATATGTTTTCAAAAATCCCAATAGAGCCTATATATTACAGATTAACGATTAGTGATTTGTTCTATATTTTGAGTAGGAAAAGATACAGGAATTAATGTTTAAGTTAAAGGTTAATTGAAATAGTGGTAATGAAATCTTTTCTAATGAAATGACCTTTAAAATATTTTTATAATTTTATTTTAGTAAATTTTATTTTTGAAATAAAATTTAACAGGCCATATATTGTCTAGAGCTATAACTAAAGTACTACCAAGAACCATAACTCGTGGCTTTTTGCTATGAATGTAGTTATTCATTTATTTTAATATATTCTTACACCTTTCATGCCTTATAAGGTTGAGGATTTCTGTAGAGACTCTTGACTTTTCATGAAGAAACCTAAACTTTTATAAGATGGTCTATTTTTTGCTTTCTTGCTTTGGTATAGTTTGATTTCTATTGTGTTTTGGTTCTTCAGTATTTAGTGATATATTTCTAGCTCATTATTTTATGGGAATATGACTTATTTTGTTCCATTCACAATTCAACTATGCAGTCTTGCATTGCATTAAAATATCACCTTGCAATGGACCAGACTTTGTTCCCTGCATTCTTCTGTTTCTTCATTTTCTTTTAGCATAATTTAAGATTGTTTAAAGAAACATTTTATTAAAGAAAGAAATAAAATCACTGCTCTTGGAAACTCTAGTTTTATGTTACCTATTTTTTTAATTTTCTGTTTGCCTTTCATGTAACTGAATCTACTTGAGTGTTTTGAATTTGAAGCTGACAGAAATAGTAATAGAGACTCTTTGACTTTGGAATGTACTTCTGAAGTTCTTTTTACAAAGCTTTCGAAAGTCAGACTGTTGTTATTCAGTCACTAAGTCGTGTCCAACTCTTGGTGACCCCATGGACTGCAGTGTGCCAGGCTTCTCTGTCCTTCACCATGTCCCAGAGTTTGCTCCAACTCGTGTCCATTGAGTTGGTGATGCCATCAACCATCAGACTCTTTCTACATGAGACTTAAAAGGAAACATTATGTAGATATTATCTTGGGAAAAAGATATAAACAGCTCCTTTTTTTCTGCTTCAGAGTGTCATTAGATTTGCTTTTTTTTTAACCCTTAGATGGCCCGTAGATCTTTTCCACCTCTCCCAGGCTGTCTGAAAGCCCCCCAGTCCCAAGAGTCGACGAAGTGTGTAACAGCCAGATGTCTTGACTGTTGGCTTCTCCTTTGTGACAGGGAACAAATTAGGATGGCTATAGATCCCTGAATTTATCTATAGAGAGTAGTCTGAGCCAGAGATAAAGTGCCTGCCTTCTGCAGTCTTAGGAATTTAAGAACAATTTCTTTAAGTTAGGACTTAAAAAAAATACAATATGAAAGGGATATGTGTGCAAGGAAGCTCAGTTACCTAAGTTGACTTTACCAAAGGTTTTTAGGGAAGGGGAAGGAAAATACAATCCATATACTGGTCATTTAATCCTTAACAGATCAATATAGAGAAAAACCTTATCCAGGAACTATCCCATTAAAACAAACAAACGAAGAACACACACACACAGTTCCTCTGCCCTTTCATTATCAAGCTGTATATTTGCAGCTAGTAGCTGCTACTTGTGAAACCTTATGTCTGTCGAATTTTGACTTCTTTCTGTAGCCTACTCTCAGTTCTTTGTAGAACTTTGTGGTTAGTTGACTTTTTTTACTGAAGAAAAATGGGCAGTAATAAATTACTCATGCATAAAATCCATGTCCTTTATGCCATCTTTTAAGGTTCGCTTCATAAACTTTAAAGAGTTAACACTTGAAATAGGATATTTCCCTCAATTTAAGGATATTGTGTTATCCCTTTATTAAGAGAAACTATTTAGGATTTGTATCTGGAGTTTTATTTTTGGGAAGAGATGGGATCCCTTGAAAAGAGAGCCAGTATCGGAGGCAGACTAGTCTGTGTTAAAATCTTAAAACAACTTTAAATTTAATATTTTCAAGTCTCACTTTATTCAAAGGGTTGATTCGGATAATCACATCTACATCTCAGGGTTGTGGTAAGAATTAATAAGGTATCATATTAAAAGCACCTAATAAGGTAAATACCAGTAAATGATAATAGTTATCACTGTGATGATACATTTAAAAGTAGTATACTTTTACCTAGACATTTAAAAAAAAAATAATCAGATAATTCCTTTACTATGTTGTATTGGTTTCTGCCTCACAACAATGTGAATCATTCATGATTATTTATATATATATATACACCCTTCCTCTTGAGTCTCCCCGCTCCCAATCCGACCTCTCTAGGTTGTCACAGAGCACTAGGTTGGGCTCCCTGTGTTATATAGCAGCTTTCCACTATCTATCTATTTTCTATTTTACACATGATAGTATATATATGTCAGTGCTACTTTTTCAGTTTATCCTAACTTCTTCCCCTGCTATGTCCACTTGCGAAAGCTTTTTTCCCTTCTTTTTAGGAAAGACTTAGCTGAATATCAGAAAAACTGTGAAGATCTTAAAGAGCAATTAAAGCATAAAGAGTCTCTTCTTGCTGCTAACATTTCTAACCGTGTTGGTGGTCTTTGTTTGAAATGTGCTCAGCATGAAGCTGTTCTTTCCCAAACCCATAATAATGTTCACATACAAACCATTGAAAGACTGACTAAGTAAGTATGCTTCTGTATGTGGGGTTGTTGGTAACATGGAAACCCGTATCTTTAAATGGGCATTATAGTTTTTTATCCCCATGCTAAATCACATGTGATTAATGTTAAGCTTTAAATAAAATGAATTTTCTAAGATCCCTTCATTGTAGCTTTCTTAAAGAGAGGATATGTAGGTTCTGCCAACTGTGTATAATCTAATCATTTTGGACAAGTAATTTTATCTTTGTTGGTTTCAGTCTCATCTTGAAATGAGAGGATTGAAGTAGATAGCCTTTATAATTCTATTCATTTCTATGACTCTGTAATTGAAGATCCAGCACTATTCATAACAGCACTGTGTTTGAGAGGAATTCTCTCCACTTTGCCCAATTTCAGATTTCCCTGCTGTAGTATAAAGTGAATTTTTTTCAATCAAGTCTTTAATATGTGCCTGTCATGAAGAATATTGTGGGTACACTGGAAGAGGGATCCACTGTATCCCATTATTAATATTTCAGGATTGATCAAGGACAAATTACAATTGAGTTTTTATGAAGTCAAAATTTTTATCTAGCCTGAAATATTACAGTTCTCTGGGTACATCTTTTTTGTTTTGTTTTCACTATTCCAGAGGAAGCCTTTTCCTATGAAAATTTTATTCTGTAGAAGTTTAGGATTATTATTTAATACAGTATCCAGTGATGATTTATAGTGGGTGTTCTCTCTCACCTGCCCTCTGCTTTTCTCTGTGCTCAGGGTCACCTTTTTCTGTCTTTTGAGGTTCATTTAAATAGCCCAAACATCACTTCCTCTTAGAAGTATTTTCTCACCAGCCTTACCCCATTTTGTCCTCAACTGACTTAGCCTCCTTCCTTCTGTAACTTTATAATATATTGTGTATACTTGCAGGCAGCAACTGTGTTTTATTTCTATATCTTTCGCTTCTGGAAGAGTACATGGTCTGTAGCAGACACTCAGTAAATTGCTGTTTAAATGACAAGACACTTTGGCATTTATTGTTAACATCAGTTCAGTTCAGTTGCTCAGTCGTGTCTAACTGTTTGCCACCCCATGAACTGCAGCACTCCAGGCCTTCCTGTCCATCACCAACTCCCGGAGTTTGCTCAAACTCATGTCCGTTGAGTCGGTGATACCATCCAACCATCTCATCCTCTGTCATCCCCTTCTCCTCCCACCTTCAATCTTTCCCAGCATCAGGTCTTTTCCAATGAGCCAGTTCTTCGCAACAGGTGGCCAAAGTATTGGAGTTTCAGCTTTAGCATCAGTCCTTCCAATGAATATTCAGGACTGATTTCCTTTAGAATTGACTGCTTGGATCTCCTTGCAGTCCAAGGGTCTCTCAAGAGTCTTCTCCAACACCACAGGCCTTCAAAAGCATCATTTCCTTGGAGCTCAGCTTTCTTAATAGTCCAACTCTCATGTCCATACGTGACTACTGGAAAAACCATAGCCTTGACTAGGCAGACCTTTGTTGGCAAAGTAATGTCCATGCTTTTTAATATGCTGTCTAGGTTGGTCATAACTTTGTTAACATCAGAGATCCTCTAATTGGAACTGGTGTCGAGAATGAAAAGACTTGGTCATTAAAGTCAGTTTTGACCTTTGGATGAATGAATTTACTTCCCTGAGTTTGAAGTCTTCCTTTATTTTGGTGTATAATATTCAATACCACCTCTTGGGATATTATGGATGCAGCTTAGCCTTGTGACTTGAGTGTTAGCTTTTGAGTCAAACTGCCTGGATCCATACTTTGGTTCTACTGCCAGCTTACTTTGTTTAGGGCTTCCCTGGTGGCTCAGTTGGTAAAGAATCTGCCTGCAGTGCAGGAGACCACCTGCAATGCAAGAGACCTGGATTCAATCCTCTCATGCCTCAATTCCCCCACTTGAAAATGGAGGTAAAAGTGCCTAATAGTATTATTTTTGAGGGAGCATTGAATGCATACCTATATATTGCTTCAAACATTTCCTGACATATTATAAATGCTCTATAAATATTAAAACCCATCTGTACCTCCTATACTTGGAAGTAGTAAAAATGTCCCATAGCCACAGTTGCTACATGTGACTAATGTATTGGTTGTTATATTAAAACTAAATTTCTCCACTGGTACTTTTCATGATTTGCACTGATGGCCTTGCTTTTTGTTAAATTTTATATTAATTATTAAATTTACTATTAACTTATTCATATTTATTACATATCGGCTTCCCAGGTGGCTTAGTGGTAAAGAATCTGCCTGCCAATGCAGGAAATGCAGGTTCAAACCTTAGGTCAGAAAGATCCCTTAGAGAAGGAAATGGCAACCCCACTCCAATATTCTTGCCTGGAAAATTCCATGGACAAAGGAGCCTGGCAGGCTACAGTCCATGGGGTTGCAAAGAATCGGACACAACCGAGCACACATGCTAGTATTTCATATAGTGACAATTTACTAAATGTATGTTAAATATATTTTCAGATACAACTGATGTGTAATAAACATTTCTAATATACCAAGGATTGTACCAGAAAATTTAAAAACATAATGTCTTTTAATCTTAGTAAAACATTGATGAGGTAAGTAGATTGCCATCATTCTACAACTAAGGAAACTGAGACTCAGAGAAGTTAAAAATTTGCTTGTTTATATTTGAAAAAAGAATGGAATCATACTTCACAAAAGTAAATTCAAGATGGTTTAAAAACCTAGGTATGACTTCTAGACTACAAAAGTATTAGGAGAAAATATAGAAAAACATCTTTATGGACTTGGGCTAATTAAAGTTCTGAGCATGATGAAGAAAGTAAGTCAGAAGGGGAAATAAAATGTTACATTTGACTCCATTAAAACAAAAACTTACTTATGATACAATATTGCAAACTGAACTAAAAGATAGGAAAATATTTATATTTTATATAACAAAAATTTTGGTACAATGTATAAATAATTTCTTTAAAAAAAAACAGAAAAGAAGAACTTCCCAGTTGCAAAGTAGGTATAGGATAGGAATTGGTAAGCAATAAAAGAGGATGATAATGCACGAGTAAGTATTCATTTTTTTTTTAATTGAAGAGTAATTGACCCACAATGCCACATTAGTCCCAGGTACACAACATAGTGATTTGATAATTCTATACATTACAAAATGATCACCACAGTAAGTCTAGTTATACCTGTCACCATGTAAAATTATTACAGTATGGTTAACTGTATTTCCCATGCTGTACATTTCATCCTTTTGACTTGTTTTAAGTTACAAAATAAATAATCTTAATCTCTTTTTACTCATATTCCCAAAACCCTCCCCTCTGGCAACCACCTGTTTGTATCTGATTCTGTTTCTGTTCTGTTACATTAGTCCATTTGTTTTGTTATTCAAATTTTCCAAACATAAATGAAATCATATTTTATTGTCTGACTTATTTTACTTAGCATAATACCCTCTAAGTCCATCCATATTGTTGCAGGTGGCAAGATTTCATTTCATTTCATTCAACCATTGTATAGCTGAGTAATATTTCATTGTTTATGCATGTGTATTTATACACATTTATCACATCCTCTTTATTCCATTCTTTGATGGACATGTATGTTGCTTCTATATAATGGCTGTTGGAAATAAGGTTGCAGTGAACATAGGGGCATCTGCATCCTTTTGGATTTCTGTTTCTGTTTTCTCTGAAAACTACTCAGAAGTGAAATTTCTAGATTGTACAGTAGTTCTTTTGATACCTTTAATTTTTTGAAGAACTTTCATACTGTTTACCTAACAGCTTACTAATTTACATTTCCACTAACAGTGCTCTAGAGTTGCCTTTTCTTCCATCTTTGCCAACATTTGTTATTTGTTGTCATTTTGTCATTTAAGCTTTTCATTCTGTTATTATTCAAGAAAATGGTGGTGGTGTAATTAATCAGGAAAATGGTGGTCACTAAGTTGTGTCCAACTTTTGCAACCCCATGGACTGTATTCCACCAGGCTCCTCTGTCCATGGGATTTTTCAGGCAAGAATACTAGAATGGGTTGCCGTTTCCTTCTCCAGAGGATCTTCCTGACACAGGGAACAAACCTGCATCTCCTGTATTACAGGTGAATTCTTTACTGCTGAGCAACCAACAAAGCCTCATTCAAGGAAATACCAGTTTAAAAATGCCAACTATAAAACTGGTGAAAATTTTAAAAAGACTAGTTATCTCAAGAATTGATGAGGCTGTGAATAAGTCTGTATTCTCATATACTGCTAGTGGAACTATAGATTGACACTACTTTTGAGGGTAATTTAGCACTATTCATTAATATTTAAATTGTGTATTACATGTTTCAAAATCTACACTAGAGAATGTATGTATACCATAACAGGGCATTTGTAGAGTACTCTATTTGCAGCATTATTTGTAATGCTGTTGTGATATTGTCACTTGATAAGAAATACATATTTTTGTCTTCATTTCCCATTCTTTGCATAGAACTCCTAAAACCTCTGTATTTTTCTAAGTGGTAAAAGCAATAAGTATGTATTTTGTACTAGCATTTGTGTTTTTGTCCTCTGCTTCTGAAATAGGTTGTTATTGTTAAGCCCATGAGTTTGTATTAAGTAGATGACTTTTGACTAAGGATGGGAATGCTGGTTGCCACAGAAACCATCCATGTAATTAGAAGATTGGAATTTTCAGTCTCTACTTCCCAACCTTTAGGAAGGGAAAAAGCTGGAGATGGAGTCCAGTCATCAATGGCCAATGATTTAATCAATCATGCCTGTGGAACTTCTATACAAACTCTAAACAATGGAGTTTAGGGAGCTTCTGGATTGGTCAACACTTTGAGCACTAGAATGTGACACCAGACAGGATGTGGAAGCTCCACACACCTTCCCACATACCTTTGTCTAATCATCTCTTCTATTTATCTGTTCATGAATTGAATCTTTTATAATAAACGAACAATATTAAGGAAAACACTTTCCTGAGTTCTGTGAGCTGTTCTAGCAAATTATTTTTCCCTGGAAAGGATCATGGAAACCCATGGTTTTTGGTCAGTTCGTCAGAAGAGGTACAAGGTGCCTGGGACTTACAACTGGAACCTAAAGCTGAGATTGTTTTGTGGGACTGAGCCTTAACCTGTGGGGTTTGTGGCAACTCCAGGCAGTTAGTATCAGAATTAAGTTAGTAGCCACTCAGAATTAGAGAATTTCTATGTGTGGAAAACCTACAAATGTGGTAGCAGAAGTATTGTGAGTATAGAAATTATAGAAGAAAATAATAAATTTTCCTTTTAGATGTAAACAACCTAAATATCCCTCAAAGAAGAATAACTGGACTTCAGTTTAGATAAAGTATGAAATTTTATGTACAAAAAAAAGAATGAAATAGATTTATATGTACTAATGTTCAACTAAACTCCAAAATATGTTATTGAAGAAAAAAAATGAGAAAGACATACCTGTCAGGAAACTATTTGTATATTTTTAGAGGCTCACCCACAACCAGGTGAATACATGTGCATAGAAAAAGATGCAAAAGAATCATCACAATATTTAACAGTGATTACCACTGGAGAAGTAGAAGAAGACATTGAAATTGACAGTGTTTGTTAAGTAGTCTCTAACCCCTGTTGTTCAGTTGCTAAGCTGTGTCTCTCTGTGACCCCGTGGACTGCAGTGCACCAGGCTCTCCTGTCCCTCACTATCTCCCACATGTCCATTGAGTCGGTAATGCTTTCTAACCATCTCTTCCTCTGCTGCCCTCTTTTCCTGCTGCAGTCAGTCTTTCCCAGCATCAGGGTCTTTTCAAATGAGTCAGCTCTTCACATCAGGTGGCCAAAGTATTGGAGCTCCAGCGTCAGTCCTTCCAATGAATATTCAGGGTTGATTTCCTTTAGGATTGACTGGTTTGATCTCTTTGAAGTCCAAGGGACTCTTAGGAGTCTTCCCTAGCACCACAATTCGAAGCATCAATTCTTTGACACTCAGCCTTCTTTATGGTCCAACTCTCACATCTGTACATGACTAATGGAAAAGCCATAGCTTTACTATACAGACTTTGTTGGCAAAGTGATGTCTCTGCTTTTTAATACATTGAAATTTTAATTACCAATTTCTAACCATATTGGTAATTGATTTATTATAAGAAGAATATAATGAAAGATTAATTTTAAAATGGAAAAAGCATATTCAAAGTCATGTGGATGCATAGGATATTCTAAGATAAACTAGTCAGGCAAAACCAGTTAGCAAATAAAAAAGCAGGGTTTCTTTTTCCTATTAGATTGATTTCATATTATCCTTTTAGGTTATAAGTAAAATGTCTTAAAAGGAAGCTACAATGTTTACGTTGATTCCAAGCCTGGCAGTCATTTAGAAATTAGATTCTTGCCCAGTTATATATTCCTTTTCCTCTATCCTAAATTTCAGCTCTTAGCCTCTTAGAATAAATGTCAACCTTTTCAGTTCAGTTTTCTGCTTTGTCAGCATGTCATTAACTCATATTCTACTTTAATAAAAGTATACTGTGGAAGGTTTCTACTTTTGCTGTCAATGAAAATCTTTGTCTGTATTATTCCCATGGCCTAAGCTGGTGTTCAGTTTCTTCCAATTTACTAATGCAGAATGCTAAATAGTGAATGTTATACTGACTTTGAAGAGTGGCCAAAACTTTTTAGGTTTGATTTCTAGTTTTAAGCATAATTAAGAAGCCTGAACCCTCAATGAACTGTACTGTAGTATTTCCTGCATGACTCTAATGTGAAATTTTTGAAGTTGTATCCAAAATATGATAAATTAAAAGTGTGTCTCAGTCTCCATTGAAAAATGTAGTATTGTGGTACCAATTTTAAGCTACTTTGTTGATTTTTTAGCTTGTAATATATCATATATATGACACAACACTAGTGAAAGTAGTGAAAGTGTTAGTTGCTCTGTCGTGTCCGACTCTTTGTGATCCCATGGACTGTAGTCCGCCAGGTTTCTCTGTCCATGAAATTTTCCAGGCAAGAATACTGGAGTCTATTGCCATTCCCTTCTCCAGGGGATCTTCCGGACCCAGGGATCAAACCCAGGTCTCCTGCATTGCAGGAAGATTCTTTACTATCTGAGCCACCAGGGAAGCCTCCATGATACAACAGTGGATAGCTGAAAAGCAGAGGATCAGGTACAACTTGGAAGACCAGACTACCCATATTTGTGGTGTTTTATTAGGACCCTTGAAACTCTTTGGAGACAAAATTTAACAACTTTTGAGTTCATTGGATATATTTTAAAAGATAGCTTGAAGTACTTGTAGTATTTCTTAATTTCTGCCTTTCTTTCACTCAGTCCTCAGTATGTCATGAAGTAGGTAAGAGAAACAATAATCTTTCTTTCTTAATGATCAAAGTACTTTCGAATGGAAATCAAGATGGAACTGCTTTGTATTAAATTCCAATCTGTAGCTCACACTCTCTTTTCTTTATTATAAACATTGGCCCAGATTATTCAGAGACTTTCTCAGTCCTTTTTGCTCTGATTGTTGCTCTAGGTTCCTTAAATACTAGTTTCCTTAAAAACTACATGCTTGTTAGTTCATCCTAGAACTGACACCCCTGCTTCTTACTTCATTTTCTGCCTCAGCTGCTCTATCATCTGCATCATGGCATGTTGCAGGATTAATGCTGTATTGTTTGCTTTGTTTGAAAAACTCCTTGATTACACTCATCAAAACATTCCCATGGTGTTTTTAAGCAGTTAAAGAACTTTTGCCATGGGAGACGACCTGCCTTCTCACTCTCACATTTATGTATCATGTAAGTTTGTACAACTTCCCACTGTAAGAGGCTTGCTCAGGCCTGGCTTTGGGCTGGCACTGTGGACCAGGAGCAGCACAGCAGCTGACTGAGTAGTTAATCTGGATAGCCAGAATTGACCACTTCTGAAGGACAGATAATGAGTAGTAGCATGGGGCTGAAGTAGAGGAGAAAAAACTCAAGAAGGTGTCAGCCAGATGAACACAGAAATGGGACAGGAAGCAGGGCCTTATGTTGCGTGCATGTTCATTCACTTCAGTTGAGTCCAATTCTTTGCGACCCCATGGACTGTAGCCTGCTAGTCTTCTCTGTCCATGGAATTCTCCAGACAAGAATACTGGATTTAGTTGCCATGCTCTTTTCCAGGGGATCTTCCCACCCCAGGGATCAAATCTTCCTTTCCTGCATCTCGTACATTACAGGCAAATTCTTTACCTAGTGAGCCCCATGGGAAGCCTTATATTGAGGACAGGGCTAATATACACAGAGTTGTTTTTTCAAGTGCTTGCTATTTGGTATGTGGGCTGGCTAAGTTGAAACAAGACAAATAATACAAAAATGTAGTGACTGAGTAGATAGTCCTGTATGTTAGTCATGTCCAACTCTTGCAACCCCATGGACTATAGCTTGCCAGGCTCCTCTGTCCATGGGATTATCCAGGCAAGAATATTGGGAGTAGGTAGGCATTCCCTTCTCCAGGGGATCTTCCAGATCCAGGGATTGAACCCAGGTCTCCCACATTGCAGGCAGATTCCTTACCATCTGAGCCACCAGGGAAGCCCTAAATTGCCAAATTTAGGTAGTCCTAAATTGCCAAAATTGCTAGTGGCACCTGTAAGCGTATGTATAATATAAGTATCTCTCCTGAACTTTTCAGATGGTTTGAGGGCCACCTTGAAGCATATGTTACATTTCTTTTACAGAAAATTGGAGTGTGTCAGTCCGGTGGTTGCACAAATTTTTAGTACAATCCTTTTACAGATTCACTGTTGAATGGTGACCTTAACAAAACATCAGTGTGTGTGTGTGCGCATGTGTTAGTTGCTCAGTCATATCTGATTCCTTGTGACCCCATGGACTGCAGCCCTTCAGGTGCCTCTGTCCATGGGATTTTCCAGGCAAGAATACTGGAGTGTGGGACTTCCCTAATGGTCCAGTGGTTAAGAATCTGCCTTGCAGTGCAGGGGAGACGGGCTTGATCCCTGGTTGGGGAACTAAGATCCCACATGCCCTCATGCCGAAACTAAGACCCAGCACAGCCAGATAAATAAATAAATATTTTTTTTTAAAAAAAAAGAATACTGGAGTGGGTTGCCATTTCCTTCTCCAGGAGATCTTCCTGACCCAGGGATCGAACCTGGTTCTCCTGCATTGCAAGCAGATTATTTACTGTCTGAGCCACCACGGTATTTGAGGGTTTATCTTTGATGATTTTTTTGTCATTCAATAGTCTGAAATTGGTGAGTTCATATTCTGAAAATTTTTTGACCCAGAGCAATTAAACTCTTTTGTTTCCAGTTCTAAATAGTCTAGCGACTTTTTAAATTTAGACATAGGGGACATCCCTGGTAGTCCTGTGGTTAAGACTCCACACTTCCCCCACAGGGGACATGGGTTCAATCACTGGTGGGGGAACAAAGATTCCCCATACCTTGAAGCCAAAAGAAAAAATTTTAACTGTAAAATATTAGAACTGGGGCAGAATTTTGCTTCATCTCTGATGCCCTCCTGTAGCAAAGTCATTATTCATTCATTTGCTCTTTTGTCACTTATTTCATTGAGTGTGTACTGTGTGACAGACTACTCTTAGCAACAGGATATACTAAAAATAGTTTAAATATATTAAATGTAAGCCTCCTGTAAGAAGCAAACTTGTTAGAAATTTGATCCTATTGTGGCATGTCTGTTAATATATATTCTGAGGTTTTTTGTTAATCTTTTTATTTGGGACTTCAGGTTTGATGGTGGTATAGTATTAGGAACAGGTAAGAGTACCATTGAATAGTGACTTTGGTTTTTTAGTAGGTCTAGAACTTTAAGAAAGGTAACTATATGATGTTGACCTGTTATCCTTAAGAGTGAATTTTTATTTGCTACTTAGAAACACAGGTTCTAGTTGGATTGCATATTCTCAATGAAGCTAGTCCCTTTCATGTTAGAGCCTTTTCTGAAATGCAAATAAATATGAATTTGATTTTGTTTGCATTTTACTTAATATTTTTTACTCAACCAGAATAATCTTGCTTTGATTCTTCCACTTTTTCACATAATTATTGTGTTTGATTATATTTGATCAAAATAATTCACTCCTTTTTCATTTCCTTTAGACAAAAAAAATTATTTTTCTCAATTGAAAATAAGTGAATCAGGAAGTTCTAAAATGAAGATCACTATGCTCCCACAAATTTTATGATACTTGCAGCAATTTATTCTTTTTTTAGCAAAAAGAGCTTTTATGAAACTGTTAATAATGTAACTTTGCTCAGTATTACATATTTTTTAAAATGACTGTTTTCCAAATGCCACAAATAGTTTAAATTATTTTATATTTAAGAAAATTTTTTAATCAAGACATTGGTTAATTTTGAAAGTGATTCAAACTCAGATATTTAATCTTTTAAGTTAGGACTCCTTAAAATTTACTCTTTATTAATAGTTTACACAGTTGACTGTTTAGCAATAGTTCAGAACTTGGCAATGAAAAGAAAGCTACAGCAGTTACTTCAACTGAATTTGAAATCACAGTTTAAAACTTGAGCTCTTTAACAAAGCATGGAATAGCATAGATAACAGTCCAACTTACTTTTTTTGTTTGTTTGTTTTGTGTTAATAGAAAGTTTCCCACCTCACTTTATCCAGTGGATGAGTTCCAGATATCCTGAAATCTTGTATGTGGAATTTGCTTAAATGAATCCACGAGATTGGAACCTTGCTGCTATTTTACATGCCAAAGCATTTTGGCATTCAGTTCAATTCTGTCCCCAAGAAATAGCTTAGCTTTGTGAGAATTGCTGAGAAGGGGGTAGAGCTAGGCAATGATCAAACCTAGGGCAGTAAGATTTTGTAAAATAACAAGTGTTATGTGTAATCAAGGCACTTGAGTGATCCAACAGTACTACCCACTGAAAGAAGAAATACTTTCATAAGTAGGTAAAAGTTTTTCATTCGTAAGTGAAGCTGCTTAGTCATGCCTGACTCTTTGAGACTCCATGGACTGAACCTACCAGGCTCCTCCGACCATGGGATTTTCCAGGCAAGAATACTGGAGTAGGTTGCCATTTCCTTCTCCAGGGAATCTTCCTGACCCAGGGATCGAAACCAAGTCTCCTGCATTGCAGGCAAGCGCTTTACCGTCTGAGCCACCAGGGAAGCCAAGAAAAGTCAAAAAGAGGGTTGTGAAGGAAGACGAAAAGAAAAAAAGACATGTTCGTTCTAGTAGAGCGGAGAGTGAGTAATGTAAACAAAACCTCAGTAGTCCCTTCTTACCATGGTTACTTCTACTTTGAGGTACAATTCCCGCCTTCCCTGATAGTTCAGTTGGTAAATAATCCACCTGCAATGAAGGAGACCCCGGTTCAATTCCTGGGTGGGGAAGATCCACTAGAGAAGGGATAGGCTACCCACTCCAGTATTCTGGCCTGGAGAATTCCATGGACGGCATCATCCATAGGGTCACAGTCTGCCACAACTGAGTGACCTTCACACTTTCACTACTTTCTTAGTTTTTTCTCCTTTTCTGCCACCTACACTTCGTTTTTTAACTAATTTCCTCTTTTCTGGGCTTTCTTCTGCAGCCCTCAGCGTGGCAGTCCTCTCCACAGTAGGTTATTAGCCCACGCAGATGCAGTCCTGTCATGAATGCTCCCTGCTCCTCTAGCCATTCTGCCTGCCCCTCACCAAGTGAGGGCAGAGGGTCTTTCTCTGGGGTGTGCCTGAACATGTGCTGGGCTGGCCTGCCCTGGCTCTTCTAATAGATATCAATGCTTTTTTCTCCTTGACTTGTGAATACTTGACCATTTGATCATTTCTTGTTTTCAATGTTCTTTTTGTGCTGACAGAGAAAGAGATGACTTAATGTCTGCGCTAGTTTCCATGAGGAACAGCTTGACAGAGGTGCAGCAAAGAGAAGCAAGTGCTTATGAACAGGTGAAACAAGCTGTGAAAATGACTGAGGAAGCCAGTTTTGAAAAAACCAAGGCAAGTCTAATAAGATTAAAATGAAAGCATGCCTTAACTGCCTTTTTTTTTCTTTCCTGAGTATTTATTTGGTTATTCTCCATAACTAAACTTTTTTTCCAAACACACAAAGTAGAAACCAGTTTGGTAGTACTGAATTTCTAAATTAAACAAATTTGCTTTTTGGAAAATTCTAATTCCTCTGCAAATTCTCTTGCTATATCACTATTGAAAGAACAGTACAATGTAATATGGTACTTTGAGAGAGTTGCATGCTTAACGTTTTCATTTGCCAATAATTTTTAACGCTGCTGCTGCTGCTGCTGCTAAGTTGCTTCAGTCGTGTCCGACTCTGTGCAACCCCATAGACGGCAGCCCATCAGGCTCCCCCATCCCTGGGATTCTCCAGGCTAACTGAAACTATTAACACCCATAGTGACCCATTTTTGTATGTTCATGTATGACTGAAGACAGGTGTTTTTTCTCTGTCCCTGGGAAATTTTGAGAACATTCAAATATACCACAATAATAATATATGTGTATTTAATAGCATCTTTAGCTGTGAGTTGGTATCCATTGTGTGCTTAAGTCAAACACATTTAATGGTGATGATAATGTCAGTAGTAGTTAACACAGTGATCAGGCAGTGTTTTAAGCACTTTGAATAGTAAGAGGTTACTGTTGATTCATTGCTGTTGGGGGCCACACCTGAAACCATTAAAGTAGCTGTGTGTTTTCTGTAGACACACTAGCCACACTTGAAGTACCTAGTAGCCACATGTAGCTGGTGATTACTGTATTAGTCCGTGCAATACAGGGCATTTCCATTATCACAGAAAATGCTCTTAGATAGCATTGGCCTAAGCTGTATAGTAGCATCACTATCTTATTGGGCTAATCAACTTCATATTAAACTTCTTCTCAGTCATTGCTTTATCCATTTTTCTCTGTCCAGTTCATCTTTAACTCTTGCTAGACCATTTGACCCTCATAGTGCGCCTGTGCCTTTTGAAAGTAATGTTCATTCTGACCAAATGCCCTAATATACTTTATTGTTTCTTCAAACACTCTTACTTCTTCATTTGTAATGAACTGTGGTGGCCCCTTGCTGGTAGTATGATGCTCAAAACCCCCAGTGGAGCCCTTTGATGTTCATCTCATCTCATTTGGCTATGATGGAGGAGGTTAGTGATTCATATCACTCCATACTGCCATTTCCAGGCCTTTGTTTTGGTACCTACTCCTTATTCCTCTTTTTTTAAAAATAGGTTTTTTTCTACTTTTATTTTATATATATATATATATATATATATATATATAAATAAAAAATATATACACATATATATATATTTATTTATTTATTACTTATTTTGCCTGTGCTTGCTGTGGAGCACAGACCTTTATTGTAGCTCATGGTCTTCTCTAGTGGTGGTGTGTGGGCTTTAGACTGGGTGGGCTTGGTAGTTGCAGCAGGCAGGCTTAATTGCAGTATGTGGGAATCTTAGTTCCCCGGCCAGGGATTGAACTCAGGCCCCCTGTATTGGGAGCGTGGAGTCTTATCTACTAGAGTACCAGGAAGTCCTGCTTAATTCCTCTTTGAAATTAGGTTACCACTTCTCTTTGAAATCATCATTGATTCTCCTCTCTCTAGTTTTAATCGACTTAAAGTCTCAATCTAGAAGACACTATTTGACACATTTTTAAAAAAAATCATCCATTTTATTACTCGGATTTATAAAATAGTTGTAAGATCTTTGACACTTTTTAAGAACTTTAGCCTCTGACCCTTTTTCCCCTTGTCTAAGTCCTTTCAGGCTGCCATAATGAAAATACCTTAGACATGGTGTCTTCAACAACATTTATTTCTTACAGTTCTGGAAGTTCAAGATTGTGGCACCAACAGATTCAGTGTTTGGTCAGAGCTCACTTTCTGTCTTCTCACTATGTCTTCACATGGTGGAAGGGGCAAGAGAACTCTTTGGCATCTATTTTATAAGGGTACTAATCCCATTCATGAAGATTCC
Source organism: Okapia johnstoni (assembly GCA_024291935.2). Lineage (NCBI taxonomy): Eukaryota > Metazoa > Chordata > Mammalia > Artiodactyla > Giraffidae > Okapia > Okapia johnstoni. Next base: position 43,915,364 of record CM044322.1, read on the forward strand.
GCTTTCACAACCTGATCACCTCCCATGGGGCCCACTATCTAATTCCATCATATTAGGGTTAGGTTTCAACATATGAATTTTGGAAAAGCACAAACATTCAGTTCATAGCATCCTCCACTCTATCTCTTTTCATCATTCTGAAAGGTTTCAGCATCCATGCTGTTAACATATGCAACTTCTTAGTCCCAACGCACTTTGTCTTCCTTAATTCTAAGATTTTTTTCTGTTCTGCTGTAACTCCCGCATGAACTGAAGTGTCCATGGGCTCTCAAACTCTAAAACTGATCTCTCTGACCAGAGCCTTTTCTCTTCCTCCCTATCTCAGTTAAATCTATTCAGTGTCCTTTTCTACCTCCTCTCATACCTCATTTTCTCTATTATCTCCAAGTTGGCCCTCTTCCCTTTCCATTTAGATGTGAATTTTACAATTTCAAGCTAAACTCATTATATTCACTCCATCAAGATAGCTGTGTTCTTTACCTACTGAATGGCACTTTTGTCCACTGTCATGTCCTAATTGGAAACCTGGATGTCATCCTCTCTTTTATACCTGCTTCCAATCAATTACTAATTGCAAGGTTTTTTTAAAGATTTATTTGTTGACTTAATAAACAATTTCTACTTTCTTCATTTTCCCAACTTAGCACCTCACTCTCATAGCTGACCTCCTATACTGAGATCATGACCAACTGACAAGAGGCTCTTCAAACCTTCTCATTTCCCAAATGTGTCTTCTCATTTTTTTCTTGCTTATCTGGTCCTCTTACTTTCCAAGATGAATCTCTCCAAGTTCTTGATATTTCCTACTCCCAGGGCTTCAGGGACCCTAAACCATTTGTTATCATATCCTTCTTTTATCTTCCATCCTTCCTTCTCCATTGTTTTTACCTTTGTAGCTTTCCATTCACTTTTGAACACATTGCAGTCAAGCCTTTAACAAATTGTAGTCTGATTTCATACTACTGAATTGGTCACTTTATGGTCACCAGTCACTTCCTGATTACTAAACCCAGTGACTTCATCTCAGTCCTCATTTGACTCAACTCCAGGAAGCCATTAATTGTCCTAGTATAACATCATCTTTTCTCCTTGATTAGTTTGGTATTTCACTCTATGGGTCATCTTTGCATTGCTCCTCTCTACTCTTCCACGTGCTTTTTAACTTGTTTTCCACAAGCCTAGAATGCAGACATTCCTCATTTTGTTCCGAGACTTCCACTCACGTTGCCCTGATTTCCAGGACTTTGTGTCTTCCTCTCACTGAACACTCTCACATTGTGTCTTTAGCTCTAACAGCTCCCCTGTGCCCCAGACCTATATTTCTAGCTGCTACTGGATCTCTTTACATGGATGATATGCCATTAGCATCTGAAACTCCACACTACCAAAATGTTAATTCTCTCCTCCTTACTGTCTGTCACTCCTTTCCCTTCTACAATTTTCCGTATTATCTTCTTTCAGATAATGGTATTATCATCTTACCAACAGTCCCAGCCTAGATCATTTAAAATACTTTGACTCCTCCCCATTCGTCGCTCTCAACATCCAATCAGTTGCCAAACTCACACCTTCTCCTCAGAGACCGTTACTAAGTTATCCTTGCAACTTCCATTCCTGTACCTTTGCCCTGGTTCAAGTCTTCACATACTCTTATGCAACCTATGTGGCCTTTTGGAATAGCCTTCTGTTGGCCTCCCTCAGGTCTCTTTCACCCCCAGTATATCTTTCACTTTGCAGCCAAAGTCTTCCCAAATTGTAAATTTCCCTGTTTGGGCAGCTCTCCCCTCGCAGTAGAATAAAAGACAAATCCTCAGCATAACCTTCCAGATCTTTCACAATGTGATTCCTCTCTAACTTTTCTAGCCTTATCTTTTACTACACATTTCATATAACTTGTGCTGTTTCTGTAATGTGACCTATATCGACTCTTTCCATGAATTTGCTCATGTTGTACTTTTCTGCATTGTATTCATCTGTGAAATACCTATTCAATCTATGAGAGTCAGCTCAGGTGGCAATTTTCCCAAAGTTTTTTCCAACCCCTTCTTGCTTTAATTAATCTCTTCCTTCTCTGTATTCCTAATGAGCTGTGTATAATTTTTGTGGCTGTGTACATAGTTCTCTCCATGAAAAAACCATAAAAACCAGGCCTGTGACATCTATCACTGTATTCTTCACAGTGGCTATTTACATATTAATTGTACCATAAATGTTTGTTGAGTTGAAATAAAGTTAGTTATTAACTTTAAGTATTAGTATGAATTTTTATAAATAATTTTTATGATTTAATATTTCAGTGGTTAAGAACTAGAAAGGCTATTGTGTATCGTGAATCTGTTTTTCACTGAGTTAGTATTTATGCCAGGATTGATTTCTAAGCAGTTTACAAAATGCAGTGCAAGTATAATAGTTATTATCATCAAGATATAGTAAAACATATTAGGAATTTTGCTTTTTGGGAGTAAAAATCAAAACAGCATATATACTTTAATTTTAAAATCAACTACTTTATTACTGCATTATGAAATGGTTACTTTGTTCTTACAGTTCCTTAACTTTTGTTGCCATCTAGTGTTATATTTTGCATATTGCATGCTAAATAAGTGGAAGCAATTACATTTCATAAATATTATATCAAATAGAGTTCCATGGAACTCTGCTCAATGTTGTATGGTAGCCTAGATGGGAAGAGAGTTTGAGGGAGAATGGGTATGTGTATATATATGGCTGAGTCCCTTCACTGTTCACCTGGAACTATTACAGCATTGTTAATCGGCTATACCTCAATACAAAATAAAAAGTTTAAAAAAAAGGCAAATACCATATGATGTCACTTGTATGTGGAATCTAAAACATGACACAAATGAACTTATCTATGAAACAGAAATAGACTCGCAGACATAGAGAACAGACTTGTGGTTGCCCAAAAAGAATGTGAATAAAAGATGTATGTGTGTCTATATATTTGTTGTTGTTGTTGTTGTTCAGTCGCTAAGTTGTGTCAGACTCTGCAACCCCATGGACTGCAGCACACCAGACTTCCCTGTCCTTCACTATCTCCCAGAGTTTGTGTGTGTGTGTGTGTGTATATGTATATATATATATATATATATATATAAAGGGCTTCCCCTGGTAGGAAGTGACTCAGTGGTAAAGAATCCACCTGCAAAGCAGGAGCCTCAGGAGATGGAGGTTCGATCCCTGGGTTGGAAGATCCTCTGGAGGAGGGCATGGCACCCACTCCAGTAGTCTTGCCTGGAGACTCCCCGTGGACAGAGGAGCCTGGCAGGCTACAGTCTACGGGGTCGCAGAGTCGGACACAACTGAAGTGACTTAGCATGCACACAGGTTTCCTGTCTAGGTCACTGCATTTTAGGTCATTTTTAACAAAAACTGAAATAAGGTGCATTAGCCTTTATTTGAATTTTGAATACCTCAAACCAAGGGAACAAAAGCATGCTGCTAAGTCACTTCAGTCGTGTCCAACTCTGCGACCCCATAGATGGCAGCCCACCAGGCTCCCCCATCCGCGGGATTCTCCAGGCAAGAACAGTGGAGTGGGTTGCCATTTCCTTCTCCAATGCATGAATGTGAAAAGTGAGAGTGAAGTCGCTCAGTCGTGTCCGACTCAGTGACCCCATGGACTGCAGCCTACAAGGCTCCTCCATCCATGGGATTTGCCAGGCAAGAGTACTGGAGTGGGGTGCCATTGCCTTCTCCAAACAAAAGCATGAAGGTTGTCTAAGTCCCCAACTCCCCAAGACCTACAGCCATTTCCACCAACAAAGGGGTTGTGCTCAGGGAAAAGAAGGAGCCACGACCTTGAGAACTACTAGGAGAAATGGCAGCTGCAGATCCCAAATTAACATGGTCACCTGTGAAGATCTATCAGTTAATTGTAGTTGGTCATTCCTTGACCTAGTCATTGAAGATTCAGTTATATGCCTTTACTAAATGGTTATATACAGTATTATCAATGAGTACTGAATCATCTGGGATCCTGAAAACTAGGAGAGGAGTCTTAGAATTTAAAGACAAAGCTTTAATGGAAAGAAAAATGTTACCGTGAAAGTCGCTCAGTCGTGTCTGACTCTTTGCAACCCCATGGACTATACAGTCCATGAAATTCTCCAGGCCAGAATACTGGAGTGGATAGCCTTTCCCTTCTCCAGGGGATCTTCCCAACCCAGAGATCGAACCCAGGTCTCCCGCATTGCAGGTGGATTCTTTACCAGCTGAGCCACAAGGGAAGCCCAAGAATACTGGGGTGGGTAGCCTATCCCTTCTCCAGAGGATCTTCCCGACCCAGGAATCGAACCAGGGTCTCCTGCACTGCAGGCAGATTCTTTACCAACTGAGCTATGAGGGAAGCCCTACTGGAAAGAACGTATACATATTTATTTAGTAGAACCAAATCTTGTATATGAGATCTGTTGTAAGATTAAATAACTTTTCTAATTCCAAAGTGTTAGTATTTCCTTCACTGTGACCAGGAATATATATTAAAATGAAAACAATAAAACTAAAAGCTATTTTTATATGAGATCACTGGTTACAAACCAAGAGTGATCAATATCCAGTTTTTAACGTACTATTTTTATTCAGTGTTTCGTTACTGCTTTCATACTCATCATTACCTCTCAGTGGTTGCTACTTCTCATAGAAGGCCATCCACAAAGCCAAGTCTTCAGCAACATATTTTGTTTATGTGATTTACAGCTTCTCACTTGTGCTTATATCATTGTGGCACTAGGCCTTTTACCTGTCAGGATCACTTACTGTTCCTTGTTGCTGAACTGATTAAATTCTTTGAATTGACTCTTTCATTGTTCTTCATGTTAACCTGATCTTCAGCAGTTCCTTCCACTGTTCCTGGACTTACTAAGGTTGATTCCTGAGTTCCTATTCAATGAAAAACCTTCTGATTAGATATACTAGTTTATATTCCATAATCATTTTATTCTTTCATGATAGTCATGTGCCAGTGAACGTTTTGAATGTTTTTATTAGGTTCTTATAAAATACACCAGAGCAATTGTGTTCCAAAACACAAAAATCTCTAATTAGTAATATTTCAAGCTCCAATGGTTTAAATTATAGAAAAATTATGCTTTTCATTTCCTTGAAAATCTAATGTAAGATTTTATCTTCCAAACATTTTCAACTAGAATTGGATTTGAGACTAACTCCCTAGGAGAATCTTTTTTTTAGGCATTGTATTTGCTTATCAATTAATCTGAGACAATTGTATTTTATCCTCATATTTTATGCCTACGAGTATAGAACATTTCCAGAAGAGTTTGAAAGAAGTTAGAGTTTAATGAGTTCATGATAAAAGGAAGAAAATTCACATATCCTAGGTATTTATTGTCTGTATTTACTATAGCTTTCACCAGAGGGAAGCATAGCAATGCGTAAAACTTTGCAGTGCTTACTGAGACTACTTCCATCTCCATTAACAACAACTGTGACTATCAAACGATAAGCATACAGTATATAAGTCATATAAGGCTTCAGTTTCTTTCTCTCAATTCAAGGGAACAACATAGAGGTTGAGAGAGGAGGATATTATGAGGGGACATGGGATAAGACTAAGAAACCATAGTATGACTTAGGTTTTTCTGTTAATAAGTCAAGCACCTTAATTGTATTGTTTTTTTTTTCTTGAGAATTTGAATCCAATTTATTATTGAGTGTCATACATAAAGATATTTGAATATAGCAAAAAGGAAATTAGAGCATTTTTATTTCTGGAAACACAGAATTTAGTATAAATTCTGGAAATTTAATCTAAAGGACGATTCCAAACTTTTAAATTGCCAAAATGAAATATGAGACTTCTCATTTTATAAAGTTCAGTTCAGTTCAGTCACTCAGTCGTGTCCGACTCTTTGCTACTCCATGAACCCCAGCACGCCAGGCCTCCCTGTCCATCACCAACTCCCGGAGTCCACACAAACCCATGTCCATCGAGTTGATGATGCCATCCAACCATCTCATCCTCTGTCGTCCCCTTCTCCTCCTGCCCTCAATCTTTCCCAGCATCAGGGTCTTATCAAATGAGTCAGCTCTTCGTATCAGGTGGCCAAAGTATTGGAGTTTCAGCTTCAACATCAGTCCTTCCAATGAACACCCAGGACTGATCTCCTTTAGGATGGACTGGTTGGATCTCCTTGCAGTCCAAGGGACTCTCAAGAGTCTTCTCCAACACCACTGTTCAAAAGCATCAATTCCTCAAACTAGGTAGTAAATGCTGTTTTGAGTCTTTCCTTACCAAAATTTGATTATTACCTAATTTTTACTTTAGCTATGTGTGTAAGGAGAGTAAACCAAAACTTATCTTACTTATATTTAAGGAAACTTGATTACTATATGTTAAATAATAGATGCGTTTATGTAATGACAAACACATCTCATCTTAAAATTTTGATGTTTATCATTTAAAGTACAAATAATTTTTAACCATGTCCAAATGAAAAATCAGTTAAATTAGATACTTACATATTTCTTATAGTATAAACATAACATATAATTGAAAATACTAGAACATTTGGTTTTCTGATCCACTTTTATAAAATTTAAACTCCTCTGTGGCCTTTATCATGGTTTGTTGCTTGGATTTTCTTAGTTGATTAGTTAATGTAGCCTTAATTGTGAAAAAAAATATGTGAATAATTGTAACTTTTTAATATATGTAATATTTGAATCACCAAATGGTATTGGCAAGCAAATATAAAAATATTCTTTTCTTTAACTTTATATTAAGTTGTAAATATTTTAAATAGTATTAAAGCTTAATTGTCTCATTTCCCCCATATTTCTTCTAAATTCTATGGTTCTATTTCATTTTGTCTTATTCTGGCAGGCTTTGATCCAATGCGAACAGTTGAAGAATGAGCTGGAGAGGCAGACAGACCGACTTGAGAAAGAACTTGCATCTCAGCAAGAAAAAAGAGCCTTTGAGAAAGAGATGTTGAAAAAAGAAATAACAAAAGAAAGAGAAGACATGGGCTCAAAGGTACTTAAGAGTTTATCCACATTGCAGAGGAAATGTTTTTATGATGTAATTGATGAGTCTGTAGTCTGCAATTCTTGAATGATCTTTAAATGTTTAAATCTTTTAAGTATTCAAGTTACTTATTAATTAGAGTTCATAAAATTTTTCTATTCTCAATGTATTTCTCAATAAAAGTTATATTCTCTGACCTTTCCAAAGAAAATAATTAGATTTCATGATAGGAAATTGTGAAATATACTTTAATGCTGCCATTCTGTTTGAGTCCCTCTCTGTTTGTCAGAGGAGAACAGATGCTTTGCAGATCCATATTTTAGTTCAACCTTGGTTAAATTAAGGAGAGATTACCCTTTCATTTCATCCCTTCACTCCCAAATTAGACATTAAGAAGATAAAACACTTGTAAGAAACCAAGTAGCCAAAAAAAGTGATGATATGCTCTGTATAAAATAGGTTCTAACAAATTAAAAATTACTAAAAAATAAGATGGTTGGATAGCATCACCGACTCGATGGACATGAATCTGAGCAAGCTCCAGGAGCTGGCAATGGACAGGGAAGCCTGGCATACTGCAGTCCACGGGGTCGCAAAGAGTCAGACACGATTGAGTGACTAAAATGAACTGAACTGAACTGAACAAATTACATGATGAATAAGTGGAAGAGGGAAATTAGAGGCAAAAGGAACAGATAATATGAGATGGGCAGTGTTTGAAAAACAGTAACAAACTGGAATATAGAGTTTAGTGAAATCTAGTTTTAAAATCGCTATTAATTGCTATGGTAGAGCAAAACTGAGCAAGATGTGGTCCTTGAAGTAACCCAGACAATGGTTACATGTTCTGTTCGTTCAAAACAGTCTCACAGCTTATACTGTAAGTGCTGTCTTATAATATTCCAAGATTTGAAAATTAACTCCTTCAGCAAATATCTACTGATTATCTGCTGTGTGCACGGTAATATGTAAGCCTGAGGCTATATAAAGAGAAAAATCACAAATTCTGCCCAGAGAGTTTTAAGTTATATAGGTATATGAGGCAGTGTAAACTCCCTTGTTTTCTTATCCTTTTTTTTAAAAAAAATTGTGCCTGTCAAAACTTAACTTACAGGTCAGTCTGTCTACCTTCTATGACTTGGATTGATGATCTCAGCTGGTGAAGAATAACACTACAGTCTTGCAGATGACACCATCATACCCTTATGGTCTTTGGTGTCCATGGTTCTTTCGGTGCTTCTAGCAGTCCTCCTATACATTCCTCTCTCTCCTGTTCATTCAGGGATTCAACAGATACTAACTGGAGGTCCTGGGAATGTCGTCATCACAGGACCAATGCACTCCCCCCATGGAGTTTATAGACTAGTAGGAGAGGTAGACATTAAGCACATACTTCCACAAATGAGTTTTTACCACTGTGATAAAAGCATAAAGATACAGTATAAAGTTACCAGGAAAATGCATAACAGGCAGATATGACTTAGTCTACACAGTCATGAAAGATTTTCCCAAGCATGAGATTTTACAAGTGAGACTCAAAGGAATTGAGTAGGAGTGGTCAGGGGAAGAGTTGCGGGGAAGTTTCAGACCCAGAAAAACAATACTCCCAAGGCTCAGAAGCTAGAAAGCATCATCCTTTTTGGGAATTTAGAGAGAGTTTAGGTGACTGGAGCATAGGCAGTAAGAGACAGAGTAATGGAAGATGAGTTTGGAGAAATATGCAGGGACCAAATCATGAATGGTCTTAAAATCCATGTGAAAGATTTTAAATGTTATCCAAAAAGTGATGGTAAACCATTGAAGAATTGATGCTTCCAAATTGTGGTGCTGAAGAAGACTCTTGAGAGTCCCGTGGACAGAAAGGAGATCAAACTAGTCAATCCTAAAGGAAATCAACCCTGAATATTCATTGGAAGGACTGAGGCTAAAGGTGAAGCTCCAATACTCTGGCCATCTGATGCAAAGAGCTGACTCATTGGAAAAGACTCTGATGCTGGGAAAGATTGAGGGCAGGAGGAGAAGTGGGGGACAGAGGATGAGATGGTTGGATGGCATCACTGACTCAGTGGACATGAGCTTGAGCAAACTTTGGGAGATAGTGAAGGACAAGGAAACCTGGCATGCTGCAGCCACGGAGTCGCAAAGTGTCAGACACGACTTAGCAACTGAATAACAACAACAACAAACCAGTGAATGGCTTTAAATTGGGCAGTGTCATGATGCCATTTATATTTGAGAAAAATCATCTGTCCATAGATTTGGAAGGGGACCAGAATAAACCTCTTAGACCAAGTGGGAAGTAATTACAGCAGTCCAGGTGGGAAATGATGGTATCTAGCACCCATTTTTCAAGGACTATTTCAAATCACTTTAATTCTTCTCAGGCTCTCTACCATACTACCTTTCCCCTCATTCTCAGCAGAGAGCATCTACTTATCTACCAAAGAAAGTTGACGCCATTAGATGGTAACCACTTCAACTTATTTATTTTCCCCCTCACTTCTGCCTGAAGTAAAATTTCGCCTGCACTGCAACCCTGTCAGATGGGAGTGACTTAATCCTTTCCTGTTGCTCTGGATCCCATGCCCCTCAGCCACCTCAGGGACCTGTTTCCATTTGCTCCCCACTCTCTTCTGAATCTTCAGCTTTTACTTCACTATGGCCTTTTCCTTATCATCAGGAAAATAGTCTCTTTCTTCTAATCCAGTCATTCTCAATCTTGGCTACGTAGAAGTTCCAAAACTCGCATTCACCCAGTCTGAATCCCAAATGAATTATGGGAGAATAGCTGAGGGTAGGATCCAGGTGTCAGTATTTTAAAAAATTGTCAAGGTGATTCCAGTGTGCAGCCAAAGCTGGAAACCACCTTAGTAATTCCATATCCCTCCTTACTCTTTCCTTTAATAGCTAAATTTCTTGAAAGATTTGTCCATACATATTGTCTTTTGGGGGCTTCCTCTATGGCTTAGTGATAAAGAACCCACCTGCCAGTGCAGGAGACACAGGAGATGCAGGTTCGATCCCTGGGTCAGGAAGATCTCCTGGAGTAGGAAATGGCAACCCACTCCAGTATTCTTGCCTGGAAAATCCCATGGGCAGAGGATCCTGGTGGACTACAGTCCAGGGGGACACAAAGAGTCGGACACGACTGAGCATGCATTGTCTTTTTCTCACCACTCATCAGCCCACTGCATTTCAGCTTCTGTGCCCATAGTCAATGAAACTACCATCGCTATGTTCACTGGAGACCTCCTTATGCTATTTTTAATGAATATTTTTTCATTCTTACTCTCTTTAAAAGTTTCTCTTTCTTTGCTTTCTCTGAATCGATATTCTTGATTTGGGAAAATGATGATGTATGCCTTCTAGGTTAGTCTGAGTTTAAGGTGCCTTTGAGGTAATGAAAGAGACACATCCAGAAAGCACCTTGATAGGAGATTCTAGAGTTTAGCAGAGAGCTTTAGATTTAGGTGTCTCTAGCACTACTGTGGCTTTAAATTTTCTTTTAATTTATTTACTTATTATTTTTGGTTGTGCTGGATCTTCGTTATTGCACTGTAGCACTACTATGGCTTTAATTTCATATACATTGTGCGTGAGTGCATCCTCAGTCATGTGCAACTCTTTGCATCCCCATGGACTATACTCCACCAGGCTCCTCTGTCCATGAGATTTTCCAAGCGTGAATACTGGAGTGGGTTGCCATTTCCTTCTCTAGGGGATTTTCCTGACCCAAGGCTTGAACCCATGTCTCCTGCATCAGCAGATGGATTCTTTTACCACTGAGCCACCTGGGAAGCCCCATATATGTGGTATTGATTCCTAAATCTTTAGCTCTCTAGTGAGCTCCCAAACCAGCTTCACTTCCTACCTTCCCTTTCATAGTAGAGCTACTATTCATTCATCCAGTTGCCCAACTCAGAAATCTTGCTGTCATCCTTGTCTCTTCCTTCTCCCTCACCCTGTACATTATTAAGTTACCAAGTTCTAGAGATTCAGACCCCTACCAACATTGCCCTATCTCTCCATCTCATTGCTCTCCGTATCTCACCCTTGGATGATTCCTACAGCCCCACGTGGTCTCCTTGCTTCCAGTCTCACCTCCTTCTCATCTGTTCTCTTACCCAAAGATCCAAGGATGCTCTTTCTAAAATGAATCCATCAATAAGTCAGTCTCTTTAAAATCCTTTCATGTCTCTCTTTAACCCCGTGGATAAAATTTAAGCCCTTTCTTTTTTTTTAAATTAATTAATTAATTTTTTTGGAGGCTAATTACTTAACAATATTGTAGTGGTTTTTGACATACATTGACATGAATCAGCCATGGGTGTACATATGTTCCCCAAATCATCCCACCCTCGCCTTCTCCCACAGAGTCCCAAAAGACTGTTCTTTACGTCTGTGTCTCTTTTGCTGTCTTGCATATAGGGTTATCGTTACCATCTTTCTAAATTCCATATATATGCATTAGTATACTGTATTGGTATTTTTCTTTCTGACTTACTTCACTCCTTATAATAGCCTCTAGTTTCATCCACCTCATTAGAACTGATTCAAATGTATTCTTTTTAATGGCTGAGTAATATTCCATTGTGTATATGTACCACAGCTTTCTTATCCATTCGTCTGCCAATGGACATCTAGGTTGCTTCCATGTCCTGGCTATTGTAAACAGTGCTGCGATGAACACTGGGGTACACGTGTCTCTTTCAGTTCTGGTTTCCTCGGTGTGTATGCCCAGCAGTGGGATTGCTGGGTTATATGGCAGTTTTATTTCCAGTTTTTTGAGGAATCTCCACACTGTTCTCCACAGTGACTGTACTAGTTTGCATTCCCACCAACAGTGTAAAAGGGTCTCCTTTTCTCCACACCCTCTCCAGCATTTATTGTTTGTAAACTTTTTGATAGCAGCCATTCTGATTGGTGTGAGATGGTACCTCATTGTGGTTTTGATTTGCATTTCTCTGATAATGAGTGATCTTGAGCATCTTTTCATGTGTTTGTTAGCCATCTGTATGTCTTCTTTGGAGAAATATCTGTTTAGTTCTTTGGCCCATATTTTGATTGGATCATTTATTTTTCTAGAATTGAACTGCAGGAGGTGCTTGTATATTTTTGAGATTAATTCTTTGTCCGTTGCTTCATTTGCTATTCTTTTCTCCCATTCTGAAGGCTGTCTTTTCACCTTGCTTATAGTTTCCTTCATTGTGCAAAAGCTTTTAAGTTTAATTAGGTCCCATTTGTTTATTTTTGCTTTATTCCCGCTACTCTGGGAGACGGATCATAGAGGATCCTGCTGTGATTTATGTCAGAGAGTGTTTTCCCTATGTTTTCCTCTAGGAATTTTATAGTTTATGGTCTTACGTTTAGATCTTTAATCCACTTTGAGTTTATTTTTGTGTATGGTGTTAGAAAGTGTTCTAGTTTCATTCTTTTGCAAGTGGTTGACCAGTTTTCCCAGCACCACTTGTTAAAGAGATTGTCTTTTCTCCATTGTATATTCTTGCCTCCTTTGTCAAAGATAAGGTGTCCGTAGGTGCGTGGATTTATCTCTGGGCTTTCTATTTTGTTCCATTGATCTATATTTCTATATTTGTGCCAGTACCATACTGTCTTGATGACTGTGGCTTTGTAGTATAGCCTGAAGTCAGGCAGTATGATTCCTCCAGTTCCATACCTCTTTCTCAAGATTGCTTTGGCTATTTGAGGTTTTTTTGTATTTCCATACAAATTGTGAAATTATTTATTCTACTTCTCTGAAAAATACCGTTGATAGCTTGATAGGGATTGCATTGAGTCTATAGATTGCTTTGGGTAGTATACTCATTTTCACTATATTGATTCTTCCAATCCATGAACACGGTATATTTCTCCATCTATTTGTATCCGTTCATCAGTGTTTTGTAGTTTTCTACATATAGGTCTTTTGTTTCTTTAGGTAGATTTATTCCTAAGTATTTTATTCTTTTTGTTGCAATGGTGAATGAAATTGTTTCCTTAATTTCTTGGAGGGTTTTTATCATAAATGGATGTTGAATTTTGTCAAAGGCTTTCTCTGCATCTATTGAGATAATCATATGGTTTTAATCTTTCAATTTGTTAATGTGGTGTATCACATTGATTGATTTGCAGATATTAAAGAATCCTTGCATCCCTGGGATAAAGCCCACTTGGTCATGATGTATGATCTTTTTAATATGTTGTTGGATTCTATTTGCTAGAATTTTGTCAAAGATTTTGCATCTATGTTCATCAGTGATACTGGCCTGTAGTTTTCTTTTTTTGTGGCATCTTTTTAAGCTCTTTCACTGAAACATAAAGATTGTACATTTTTTCCCCTCTCATTGGTTCTTCAGGCTCATCTCCCTTCGCTTTTCTTTCTTATATTGCCACCATACTGACCTACTTGCACTTTCTCAAAAGTGAAAACATGCCAATCTGCCATACCAATTTTTCATTTCAGGATTTTGCTGGGCCTTGCCCCTCCTCTCCCATCCCTGCACGTCTCACCCACCATTGCCTAGAGGAATCTTCCTCTAGTCTCTCTGACTGATGGTTTAGAGTTCTTGACACCATATCTTCTCATAGTCTCCCAATGATGAATTTTGGGGAGCCCCTCCTATGGGCTTCTATAACTCAATTTATTGCAAAATTTTATTGAATTATCTCCCCTAATTTGCAGCCATGAAATTAAAAGATGCTTACTCCTTGGAAGGAAAGTTATGACCAACCTAGATAGCATATTAAAAAGCAGAGACATTACTTTGCCAACAAAGGTCCGTCTAGTCAAGGCTATGGTTTTTCCAGTAGTCATGGATGGATTTGAGAGTTGGACTGTGAAGAAAGCTGAGCACCAAAGAATTGATGCTTTTGAACTGTGGTGTTGGAGAAGACTCTTGAGAGTCCCTTGGACTGCAAGGAGATCCAACCAGTCCATCCTAAAGGAGATCAGTCCTGGGTGTTCATTGCAAAGACTGATGTTGAAACTGAAACTCCAATACTTTGGCCACCTCATGCAAAGAGTTGACTCATTGGAAAAGACCATGATGCTGGGAAGGATTGAGGGCAAAGGAGAAGGGGATGACAGAGGGTGAGATGGCTAGCTGGCATCACCGACTCAATGGACATGAGTTTGGGTAAACTCTGGGAGTTGGTGATGGACAGGGAGGCCTGGTGTGCTGTGGTTCGTGGGGTCACAAAGAATTGGACACGACTGAGTGGCTGGACTGAACTGAATTTACTATGATTCCCCTGCATGTATGGTTTGTTAATACCCTATTGCTTGGCACATTCCTGCCACATAAAATGTGCTCAATATATATTTATTGAGTGAATACAAGGGGAATACAAGTGGAAGAAAGAAGGCCCCAGGCCACTGGAAAGGCATGTGTGCATGCCTGCTCAGTTGTGTCCATCTCTTTGTGACCCTATGGACAGTAGCCCTCCAGGCTGCTCTGTCCATGGAATTTTCCAGGCAAGAAGAACACTGGAGTGGGTTGCCATTTCCCTCTCCTGGAAAGGTATAACTGAAATGCTAAGAGTTCAGAGGATCAGAACAGATTTCTGTCTGCAAGAGATCATGGAAAACTTTGTGGAGAAGATGGCATTTTAACTGAGCTTCAAAAAAAAAAATAGGCAGGATTTAGAAATGCAGTGTAAGGGGGAGATATACCAACATGAGTAAGGTGTGGAGGAAGGTAAAGTTGTGAGCTGAGCTTGTGTGAGAAGGAGAATGGCATCAAGAGCAAAGATCAGCCACTAATTATGCCTAGGAGACTTTTTTCCTGGGTTGTTTAGTGGCAACATTTGCCTTGCTGAGTACTTTTACTATGTGAAAATATGTTGATGAGAATTCCTGATAAGAAGAAATGAAGTCGGAAATGTGCCAGGCAATATTCCAGGTGCTTTTATGTGTAATTTTCATAAACTGAAAATTATTTTATGAACAAAAGTGGCAACAGAAATGCAGTGCATTTCTGGATTTTTTTATGGTCTCCATTAAGCCTTATTCAGAGAAGGCAATGGCACCCCACTCCAGTACACTTGCCTGGAAAATCCCATGGACAGAGGAGCCTGGTAGGCTGCAGTCCATGCTAAGAGTCCGACACGACTGAGCGACTTCACTTTCACTTTTCACTTTCATGCATTGGAGAAGGAAATGGCAACCCACTTCAGTGTTCTTTCCCGGAGAATCCCAGGGATGGGGGAGCCTGGTGGGCTGCCGTCTATGGGGTCGCACAGAGTCGGACACGACTGACGCTACTTAGCAGCAGCAGCAGCGGCAGCAGCATTAAGCCTTATTTGACATGTAATCTCAAGATCCTGCCCAAAATAAAGATGTATGAATAAAGAGTTGAAAGTGATCCTAGCAGTGAAGCCAGTACTCTCACAGGAAATGGCAGAATCTTTGAAGTAAAAGGATTTAGTGTTGAATCCAGTTTGACCTTTTGTGACCTTGAACAATTCATTTAACCTATCCAAATTTCAGAGTAGTAAATGACAGATTTGATCTACTTGAGGAATTGATAAATAAAATAATGTTTGAAGTGAACTCGCTCAGTCGTGTGTGACTCTTTGCAACCCTGTGGACTGTAGCCTACCAGGCTCCTCCGTCCATGGGATTCTCCAAGCAAGAATACTGGAGTAGTTGCCATTTCCTTCTCCAAGGGATCTTCCCAACCCAGGGGTCGAACCCGGGTCTCCCGCATTGCAGGCAGATGATTTACCTGCTGAACCACCACCTAACAAACTACCTGGCTTAGGGTGGACAAATTTTAGTTTGTGGCTATTATTCTTACTCTAGTGAAAGAGTTAGCTCTATTGGGTAGCTTTCTTGGACCTTTGTGTTAGTAAAAGCTGACACATTTTAATATAAAGTCCAGCTTAATTTTTTTATTTATTAGCTTGAATGAATTTGGGATAATTCTTAGCTTTCCAGCAGAAAGTTAATCCAATACATTCCTTTTCCAAGGGGATTAAAAGAGAATATTATCACACTGCCTAGCACCAGAAGTTACTTTAGTAGGAAGTCTAAACAATCACAGCATTTTAAGTTCTCATGGTTGGTGTTGGAGCAAGTGTCCCTGCTTTCCTTGTGATGGGCTTGCTTCTGAGACTTGTGCATTCTTTCTCTCTTTTTATTATTTTTCTTCTTCTCTTTCTTCTTACTGCTTTAAAAATTTCACTTATGTGGGAAGCTCTAGAAGAGCAGATGCCTTCCACCTAGACAGATTTTGAATCATTCCTCCATGAACAGTTCTTGCTGTGAGTTTGCCTGTTGGCATCAGTAATGGTCTTTGGTTGCACTAAGACACTAAGTTTGTTAGTTCAATCAGTTCTTCAATCTTCTGTTTATTGAATGCCCCCTGTGGTTTGTGAATTTTCTCAGTTGGTTTCTTGATAATCCCTAATTCTTGTGCCTTTTTTTATGAGGAATGCCATTTTATACTATGTTCAATACACCAGGGACTGCTTCATTGTAGAAATTTCTATCAAGCTTTCCCATCCTGGGTGTCCTTGTCTCTTGGTTGCCCCTGTCAAAGTTTAAAGGACTTACCTGATGTCAACACCCTGGCCCTCCAACAGTGTTGCAGCTGTCTGTGTTACTTCTGCCTCTGCAACAGATGTGGATGGAGAAGTTCCTGCAGTGTAATGTTGACTTCCAGATGGTGGGCATGGGGAAAAAGAAGGTGTGTCAACAGGAGGGGAGGCTCTGAGAAGTGGGTGACAGAAGGGAGCAGACAGGTTGTAGGTAGAGGAAAGAAGTGATGGGTGACAGAGGGAGCGAATCATATGGAAAGTGCACGATTTGTCACGTGCTATAGAAACTGACTCGGAATTTACCATTAGCAAAATAAATGTCTGCACATTTACTTCAAGAAAACCACACAATATTAATACGTTTGCCATAAGATTCACATAAATAATACATGAATATTTTAGTAGCTGGTAATTAAAGTTTGTTGTTATTGTAAGGTTCCTGAAAAACTAAATTACATATTCATGCTTACTCATGCACTTGAATTTTTAAATTAAGGAAATTTAGTTAGTATTTTTGATTTGTTGCATTTAACTTCTTTTGACCTTTAATTTTTGTTTCAGATTGTAATCTGCATAAGGATAGTTCATAGTTTGGTATTAAAAGAAATTTTACATGCAATTTAGATTTGTAGCCAATTTCTTGATGATAAGAACATGTAAACAATCATATATTAAATGTACAATTCTCCACAAACCCTAGACAAGTTAAATAATACCTCTACAGTCTAAATTAGAAAACAGCTACCCGGGCTCATTATTCTGATATTTTCAATTTCAGTTGGTTGCCAAAGGCAATCTTGATTTTTATTACAAACTTCAGTTACTGATTTCTGTTGTAAAACTGAATTCACACCCATGTTAGTGTACAGTGGTAGATTTTAAACATTATGTCAAATTTGTTATCAGTTGTTTGTTTTAGCTGATTAAAAACGAATAGCTATGTTTTGATCTTGGGGGCAAGGTAGCGTTTCTTCATCACTTTAAAAGTGCTAATACAAATGAGAAACTAATTGCCTAGAAAAGTTTGACTCACCCGAGCAGAAGTTAAAATGTAATTGCAAACTGAAAACTACGAAGGTTAAAACTAATGTCTGGAAAGCATTTCTAACCCTTAGAAGAAAAACTAAGTACCTGCTGTCATAGAGTCCCTCAGAAAAGCCGTTTATTCTAACGATTCATTCATTCATCAAACATTAATCATATGCCTCTTAAGGAATATGCCTTTGAGGAACTTCTAGTCTAATGAGGAAACAGACAGCAAAAAATGTGATGTCTTAAGCACTATGCATGTAAATAATTTTAGTTGATAAAGAATGTATCAATAAAATTTTAAATATATTTTAACATGGAGGATAAAGTCAGCACCTTTATTCTTGTGTCTGCCTTAATACAAAATTACTAAAATACTTAGTGTTTTTAAAAAATACTATTTTATATTCTTATTGAATTTTTCAGATATTAGACATGTCTTTCTAAAGTGCTTAGAAATTCATATACTCTGGTATTAAAGACTTAGTGTAGCATATGGAAGTTTCTCTAAAAATGTCTGCTCATAGATTCCATTTTTAATATTTAAAAAGCATGGTGGGACTTCCCTGGTGATCCAGTGGCTAAGACTCTGGTGATCCCAACAGAGGAGGCAAGGGTTCCATCCCTGATCAGGTAAATAGATGCCACATGCTGCAACTGAAGATCCAGCATGCTGCAACTAAGACCTGGTGCAGCCAAATAAATAAATATGTACATACATATCTTTTAAAAATAAAAAACATGGTGACTCTAATTAACAATAAATGCATTGTATATTTGAAAGTTGCTAAGAGAGTAAATCTTAAAAGTTTAGGGAAAAAAAGAAATTATATGAGGTCATAGTCAAGGGAGATTGATGAATTGAGAATGCAGAGTCATGGAGATACCCATCCACAGAGAAATGACTTAGCGAGTCCAGTGGCCATGCTTAGACTCTGTTAACTCAACATGTTTTAAATATTTATTTTGTCAAATGACATTATCATTTAGGACTTGTTTCCTGTTATAGATGTTGACCCTGTCTCAGAATATTGCCCAACTGGAGGCTGAGGTGGAAAAGGTTACAAGAGAGAAGATGTCAGCTGTTCATCAACTCGAGGAAATTCAAAACCAGCTTGCTTCCCGGGAAATGGATGTCACAAAGGTACAAAGAGAGATTTTAGTTTACTAATTATGTAAATCTTTTCTTTGAAAATTTTTTCCTAGTCTGTAAAGCTCAGAAAGAAGTCTGGAGTAGAAAAGTTTTTTTGTTTCGAGATAGTAACGATCCACATAACGGTCATTCAGCAAGCATTTATTTATTATCATCAGGCCCTTTGCTAGGTGCTGCAAATACGAAGATGGGTTAGACACAAACAATGTCCTCAAAGAACTTAAGGGTTAAGCTGCTGAGACAGACTTGTTAATAGGCAAATTTTATTACTTTAATTATTAAGTATTTGATAAAACTTGTATTTCTAAATTAGTCAATTAGGGGTAATTTTTTCCCCAGAGATAGTAAAAGTTTGGTCTTCTCAATAATACTAAAAGACATACATTTATTTACAACATAAAGGTGTGTTTAAAATAAAAAAATTCTCTACCTCTCATTCCTTTCAGATTTGTTCTTTAAAATCAAGATTCTAATACTACAACTTGTTATTCTATTGGTCCTTAAATTTATACCTTACACTATGGTATCACAATGTCTGCGCTTTGGGCATCACAAACTTGTGAACCAAGAACTGAAATGTTTAGTGGTCGTAAGTGGCTAAGGTACATGTTTAAGAAACACTAGAGGTCTATGTAGACTTCAGTAATCATTGGTTTAAGACTAAGTAACTCAATATAGAATGCATAATGTAATAAATTAAATCAATTTGTTTTTCATCAATACATACCAGATAATTTTGTTAAAATGCATACTCATTTCATATTATATTTAATTTCTCAACATATTTTCCCCAATTTTGACACATTTTAATGTCATTATTGCTTTATAACTCAGAAATTTGAATTATCTTTAATATATATTAGGAAAGGAAGCCTAATTTTTCTTTTTTTCCCTTGAGTTTATATAGTTCTTCATTTGCTTTCTAAAATTCCAGCTAGTTCATGCAGAAGCTTAAAATATCATATTTGCCAGTGTGATTGATGTGTTTGTGTGAAAGTAGGGGGTAGAAGTAAGGGAATCGGTGCAGAAGGATAGAAATGGTTGACCTGGATAATAGGTGAGAGCTACATGAGGATTTTTAGTTCACTATAAGGAGAGAACTTTCTGTTGAAATATGGACAGTAAAGAATGATTACTCTGTCTTTAGAACTAACTGTTCAAAAGGACTCAAACATCAGGGGAGTGCCTTGTGATCGCTTCCAACTCTGGGATAATATAATCCTAGTTAAATTTAATTTGTTGATTTATTTTAGATGAAACTTAAGTGTTACGAATGAATTTAACAAATGCATTTTAAACTGAAATTAGTGAGGCAGGGAAACTTTAAAAATAAACTTAAGGGATAAAATTATTTTAAATAGGACAATGCTTAGATATTTATTATATATGATAATTTTGTACTGATATTGAGTTTTAAACACCATGGCTGTGTAATTGTTATGTGTTGGTATTATAATTTGGACTTTTAAATTTTATTCTTATATGTAAATCAAATAGATTGAAATAGTGAAGGAACACAATTAGGGCTCCTCTCATGTTTTTCTGTAGTTCTTAATTTTTAAATTTTATTTAGCTGTGACTAATAATTTTTTGTGTATTACTAATATTTTTGAAATGATAAGGATAAAATCTCACATATTGAAGATATCTGAATTTCAAATACAGTTTTTAGTAATTTTATTCATTTTTTTAAAACTTTTTGAGGGTCACTGGGGAGAAACTTAGTTTTTCTTGTATCTTGTCACTGCAATTTTCAAACACAAACTAGTTTAGTCTTAAGGTATTTTTTATTTGAACATAGGAAATGCATATAGATTTTACAAGATTATAATACTTCAATAATGAAGAAACTAATTTCTAAAATTCTAATAATAACTTTGGAGAACTACCAAAATTAAAAAGTTTCAGGCAGAAATAGCCATTGGATGATACCTAATTTTTAAAATCTCATACTTGTAACTTAGAAGGTGACTTAGCAGACATGTATTATTTGATCTCCCTACAAGTTCTCAGTTGTCTCAGAAGTTTGTAACTTCTTTATTTAGATTTGTCTGCTAGTTGCCTTTTCCAAATGTATTTCTGTATGGAGATGCCCTGGATTGAAAGACTATGTGAAGGATGATATATAAGTTTTAGATACTATATGTGTTTATTATTTAATACTGTATTAAAATCATTTCACTTACATGTATATTTTCCTTTTACGTTGAATGCCATAGTTATTTTAAAAGCAGAGTGGGCTTAGTTACAGTCTGTGATTTTTAATTTTCTTAACTTGAATACATAGTATTGTGCATGGTAAGATTGACGTTATCTACAAAGCCTACAGTAAATACTGGCTGGGTACTACTCTATACCTAAATATTAATAATATAGTCTATTAACATAGAGAAGAATTCCTTTATTAATTTCTTTAAATAAAAACCTAACTGATAAAGAGTTTCAAGACAAGTTTTTAATATAGAGTATATCTTTAACAATGACAATTTGAATGAATAATAAGATAGCTTAATATTTTAATTAATAATTTTACCTATTTAAAAGTGAGATGATAGTGCATTTTAGATGATAATATGCAATTGAAGCTCTTATTTTACATGAAAAATTCTTGTGTATATTACCAGAGTTCCCTGGTTATGCTTTGCTTTATCTGTAATTTGAAGTTGCAAGACTCAATAATATCTGATATTGCCTCCACATGTTAACAATATATTGAATATGCAAATAGAAAATGCCATTCTTAGAAAACTTCTGTTGTATTTATTGATATGACCTCTAGGGGGCACCAAAAGATCTGATTGCAGGCATTGCCTAGTAGATGCCAGTAGCTATTGATCTAGTTTTTGTAATTTAACAGGTGTGTGGAGAAATGAGCTATCAATTGAATAAAACCAAAATGGAGAAGGATGAGGCTGAAAAGGAGCACAGAGAGTACAGAACAAAAACTAAAAGGGATCTTGAAATTAAAGATCAGGTAAGATTTGATACAAATGTAGTACCAGTGGCAATTAAAGACATAACTAATGTGTTTTTTTTTTCTGAAATTTTTGTGATTTTATTCCTAAGTCATTTATTTCTGTTATATTCTTTCTAATTAATGGAATGATCCAATTTATACTATTAAAAGAATTTCATATACAGTTGCCTAAAATTATCACCTTTCACATGAAGTTGTGAGAATACAACTGCATGCATATGAAATTCCAATCTGACAGGTCATAAATATACATTTGGGTATATGTATCTATTACTTAAAAAAGTAAAAAAAAGGAATGTTCTAATGCACATTTTGAACCTAAAATATATGTAAATAAAGTTCTTGAAAAATGCCAACTTGAATCCAATTTTAAGTGAAAAAGTTTAAAATTTGTGAGATGAGATGAGTTGATATGTAAACATGTCAATCAAATTGATTGTTGGCAGAGTGGAACCAGTTTTAACTAAGACTATCATGAATACGTTTGTTCAGGAAACCTAAATACAGTAAAACTGGAAATGTTAGGGAAAAAATGTTACTTACTCTAACTTAAGTTTGAACAGATGTTTTACATTATATATTTGTTGAAATCATGTAGATACTTCAATTTTAATTGACCACATGGATAAAGTTTTTAGCGAGGCAGTTCCAAATATACTGACTTTTGATTTTCTTAGTTTTGTGTGACAGAACATTGGAAGCTTTCATTTTTTATATTCAGTGAAAGCAGGTTGATAAATCTATTCAATTAAAATAAGACTGAGTTCTCAGTGTCATTATTTTAAAGAAATTGCTATGGTTTAAAAGGAGGTAGCCCAAAGTAAATTTTTTGAAATATGTTCTAGTTCAACATTTTTTACCAAATTTTCCAACATATTTGCTTTTCAACCCAATCAGCTCTCTATGCAAATAATACAAAGACAATCGGGGAAAGTATTGAAAATGAAAATGATAATGAAATTTAGTACAAAAAGTTTTTCAAGTGGTGGCTGAAATTCCTGGTACTGAAATAAAATCCAAACAGCCAAATCAAATTCTGCTTTTGTACCACTACATTCATAGTGTTATAATGAGTTTTAAGTTTTCAGAAGAATTTTCATTATTAACAAATAATGTACATTTCATTATGTACAAATAATGACACTATTTTATTCTATCCAGTTGGGGGCGTGCCTGATAGTGGAATTAAAAATCCTTTATATCAGAAACTGAAGGTCTAGTATTACCAACCAACATGGAACTTTCCTTTTCTGATGTGTCATAACTTTTAAAAAAAGGTATCATATTGTCATGCTCCCTAGCATTTTTATACACCTTTCTTGTTATTCTGTAGCATATGCTAGCATAACATTTTAGACTAACTGAAAAAATACATGAAGTAGAGTCTCCAAGCTATTTAAAAATTACATTTTAATGTTCTAGAGAGAAAAAACACTATAGGAGCAATAAGATTATAATATCTCTTATAAATGAATAACACATGCAGAAGTAATTTGTAATATTTGTCTTTTCTCACTATATCTCATTTTAATTAACTACTAATTATGTAGAG
Source organism: Okapia johnstoni (assembly GCA_024291935.2). NCBI lineage: Eukaryota > Metazoa > Chordata > Mammalia > Artiodactyla > Giraffidae > Okapia > Okapia johnstoni. Next base: position 43,938,624 of record CM044322.1, read on the forward strand.
GCTAACTTCTGCAGGATTTTTAAAAGGAGCAGTTTTCATTTGTAAATATTCCTGCTAAATAGTGAAACATGAAGTTTTTATAATGATTTCAGTGTATTTTTAGATAGAGGTGTGCCTTTATAGGATGTCAGAGTTAGGAATAAAATCTCTTAATAGTTTTCCAAGATGTTTGTAATGTGATATGCATACTGGTATTTTTTTCTTGGGCAGAATTTGAGGAAATCTTATAGGTACTCTGTGTAACTATTCTGAATTGAACAGACAGTTTTTTAAAACAAGAAAGTAGTGATGTCTCATTCCATGGATGATCTGGAGTAGCAAAGCAGCAATTGTTCTTTGGTCTTTCAGCCATGACCTGACCTTCTGTCTTTAGGATTGCAGAGCTACTTTGCTTGGCCACCATCTGCACTCAGGAGAGAAATTTACATTTAACTTTTAAAAGCTGGGCTGCTGAACGTGTATCTGAAATACCTATAAAATAATATAGAGCTATTTCACCTTTAAAGTATTACATTTCATGCAATGCAGAATAACAGGAAGGCTATCTCTATGTTTACAAACAAGGTGTTCCTTGTAATATGGTCCTTTTATTTATATTTTTGTTAATCTGGCCTCTTGATACATTTTTAAAGTAGGTGGGAAACTGTCAGATTGGAATGTGGTGAGAACAAGAGCGTTTTTGATGTATACAAAACAGGGCAAGTGGTTGAGCACCAAAATCATTTTCCTTGTGACCCAAGCCTTGACTCTGGCATAATTAGACGGAAGGTTAGGAGAGTAGCAATGACAATCTCTTCCTCCCATTTTCTCCTTTTCTCTTTTTTTATTGTGTCAGGAACTGATGGGCAGATTATCCTTCCCATCAACTAACTCCTTTGTATCTCTTCAGTTAGAGCTCCTGCCAGCCTCAGACGATGCTTCTAGCACCACCCCTCCCCCAAAAAAGGGACGTTTAGTATGTAGAAGAATGAAAAATCTGTGCCCTGATTTTTTTATTAGAGATTTTTTATAGGCAACAGTTAGACACATACACACACTCCACTATGGGGATTTTAAAATATATGTGAAGATAAAGAGACTATTACAATGAAATCCCACATCTCCATCACCCAGGTTCCTCATTTTGCAATTCTGTTCCATCCACTAAACATTTTATCTCTCCATCTTCATTGCCATCTCCATCTTCCTTGTCATCTTTATAATCTGCTTCTTCTTCATCTTCTCTTCTTCTCTTGTCTTTTTCCCTCTCTTCTGCTTTTGAAATATGTAAAGCAGATCTCAGACATTATGTCATTTCACCCATAATAAATACTTCTTTGTACACCTATGAAGAATTTTTTCACAATCACTATGTCATCACATCTAACAATATTAACAGTAATTCTTTAATATCCTATAATACACAACCCATATTCAATTTTTTCTGACCATCTCTACAATGACTGTAGTCAGCTTATTCGAATCAGGAAGATAGTTATGTTTTTGTATGTTAGAGTGTTATGGTTTTATCTTCTTTAATAGAAAATAAAGGGAAATCTTAGAAAAATTTTGCCTTTCCCTGTCGTTATCAATAAGTTTCAAGCATAATGTCTTGATTGTGCTTTGTATTTGTAAGGTAATTCATCACCATTCTAAGGAAATATGAATTAATCCTATAGCAAACTATCTGAAGGAAATGGCTAACTTGCAGCAACCCCAATCATCATATTCTGAAAGGAGCCCGTTAGTCTGACATTCAGAACATATAATTAATTTAAGAGCCTTACATTTAAGATTTAGGAAGGCTGCAGGAAGCCCTGGCAGCATGAAGGGTAGCTGACTCTGAAATGAGTGATGCATAAGTGAAGTTTTCCTTATTAGCTTTCATTTTGGGAGATGAGTCTCAGAGATGATTCTTTACAGCCCCTAATCTTTGATTAGGACCTAATACAAAATGAAAATACAAGGTTCTTTGTTCAAAAAACAGGAAAAAAGTGATGTTAAAGGTAATAAATTATGAAACATTTTCCTTTCTCCTGCAGTCAGCTTCTCTCCTCTGTCTCTCTCCCCTTCTCTCCTTTTCCCTCTTCCTCCCTCCCTCTGCATGTCATTTACTTGCTGTTTAGTGTTGGACCCCCTCCAGCATGGGATACCCATGGTGGGGGCACCCCATAGGTGCCCCATGACTGGGTATACAGATGGGTCCATAGTTTCCAAGTTCTCCATGCCACCAGCCAAAAAATCTATATACCATGCTCCAGTGGGGAAGAGAGACAGTCACTCTTCATCCCAGAGTGGGTCAGCTGGGCAACCTCCACATGCTGGGATCAGGGTGGGCAGAGGCTCCACGCAGAGTCCACTGAGTGTGCTGTAGTGCCGTCAGGCAGGAGCAGGGATTGTCAACTCCATGTCCTAATCTCAGATGTCAGGGATATACATACTCAATCCAGCCTTTCTCAGGCTCAGATCCAGGCTCGCACCAGATGTAAAGGATAATAGCAGGACTCAGGTGCATGCCTGCATCCTCAGTTACTTCAGTCGTGTCCAACTCTTTGTGACACTATGGACTGTAGCCTGCCAGGCTCCTCAGTCCATGGGATTCTCCAGGCAAGAATGCTGGAGTGGATTGCCATGCCCTCCTCCAGGGGATCTTCCTGACCCAGGGATCGAAACCGGGTCTCCTGCATTACAGGTGGATTCTCAGCCACCAGCGAAGCCCAGCAGAACATGTTCCTCCCGCTAACACTGCTGTGACCTGGTCCCACCCGTGGTGGAAGGCAGCACAGTCCCAAGGCAGGGGCCAGGAAGAGGAGACTGAAAGGGAGCAAGTGTCCAAGGCATGAGGCAGTGGAGAGACAAGACCACAGGTGTGAGTGGGGCTTACATTGGTGCCATCAGACTTCACCTATAAAACCCAGATTCTAACATAAAATCATTAAGAAGATTTTTAAAACGTTGACCACAGAGCATTGAACTGCAAGGTCAGAGCCCTTTTAAACACAGGTCCCTATATGAGCACACTGATCACACGCCCATGAAGCCACCTTAGCTACGGGGATAAGCAGACAGAGATTTGGTGTGCCAGTGCAGGGGTCCCCAATCCCTGGGACCGGTAGTGGTCCAAGGCCTGTTGGGAACTGGCCACACAGCAAGAGGTGAGCAGCAGGCGAGTGTGGGAAGCTTCATCTGCCACTCCCTATTGGTTGTGTTATCCCTGGAACCATCGCCCCACCACTTCCTTCCGTGGAAAAACTGTCTGCCACCAGCACAACACTGTAAAGCAATTTTCCTCCAATTAAAAAACAAAAAATAAATTTAAAAATCATCTTCCACAGAACTGCCCATGGTGTCAAAAAGGTTGGGGACCATCGTGCTAATGCACGTATATACATGCCTACTTACACAGATATGAGTGTATGTTTACACACAGGTGCCCTGTAGCTGTAGAAGAGGGCTAGCAAACTACAGCCCACCGGCAGCTCTGACCTGCAGGCAGTTGTTACAAATCAAATTGTCATAGAGCACGGTGACACTCGCTTGTTAATGTACCATCTATGGCTGCTTTCCTGCCACAAGGCAGAGTGAGAAGCTGTGGCAGAGACCCCATAGCCTACCACAACTGAAATACTTGCTCTCTGAGCCTTTACTGAAAAAGCTTGCCAACCCCTGCCCTGAGGATAAAGATAAAACTTTTGTTTCTCCTGCCCTCTAGAATGTGGAGCTTTGAGATTGAAGACTCACCAGTCTTGAAGTATAATGTAACAGCTTTAGAGTATTTCGCAGTATAGGAAATGTGCCTGATGCCTGATCTCTTAGTCATCTAGTGGCATCAGCAGATGGGTGTATGACTGGTCATTGTGTTATTGTCTGATTAGAGGCATGTGACTTAATAATTGCTTGGATGGGATTACAAATATAAATACATAAATTGTTTTATAATAATAGTACAAAATGTTTAGGTTAGTTTAATTTCTGTCAAAGATAAGACTTTCTTATCAGTATGGTGTAAGTTAGAACTCTGGAGCTGTGGCTAATATTGCATAGGAAGTGTTGAAGTTCAAAACTACCTGAATGGGGTAATCAAAGAAAATATTTAGGGTAAAGCACATATACAAAAGAAATAAATCTGCAAATTTTGACTAGAAAATTAGGGCCAAAAGGATTTGAGGGTTGCTCATGTCTACAGCAGCATGACTCCACACTTTAATGCTGACATTGAAAAACGTGGACTGTGTCAACACAAGAGTTATAAGTTCAATTGAATTAATTAGACTCTTGGGAGTAGTACGTCTGTTTTGTATGGCTTTGTGTAGAGAGGAAGCCCTACATGTCCTAAAGTACAACCTACATAAGGCCTGAGAAATAAAAGCAATAAAGGAAAGTTGAAGAATTGTACCTTTCTACTTAGAGAAGACTGAAACAATGCTTCACTTGTCTTTAAGGACTTGACATAATTTCAAGCAGAAAGTTAAACACTTGTTCTTGATCTTTAGTAAGGAAAGAATAAGAACAAAGAGATTTAATCACAGCAACTGGAAATTACAATAGCCCAAAATAAGAATTTTCTGACAGCAAGAAGATTGAAATAGATTGCTGTAACGGATCATGAAACTTTTAGCTTTAAACAGCAGCAGTAATGTGCTCTACCTAAAGACCCAGCTAATGGATCTCTGAGGTCCATTGTCTTTTATTTGATTCTGGAAACATCCTAGGAACCTTTCATTGTCTGTATTAACGTGGCTACTAGGGGTATTAATATTTGTCTTTTCTATAATTTAGGGCTTCCCTAGTGGCTCAGATGGTAAAGAATCTGCCTGCAATGCAGGAGACCCAGGTTTGATCCCTGGGTGATGAAGATCCCCTGGAGAAGGAAATGGCAACCCACTCCAGTATTCTTGCCTGGAGAATTCCATGGATAGAGGAGCCTGAAGGGCTACAGTTCATGGGGTCACAAAGGGTCAGACATGACTGAGTGACTAACACTTTCATTCATAATTTAGCACTTACAGATTAAAATAAAATCCTGTTCGGCTCTGTTCTCTCTTATGTGTCTGTAATGCTACATACTCTCTTCAGAGGGCTTTTAACATACTGAGATAATGGATGGCTTCTGAGAGCTAGGCTTCAGAGACTATCCACCTACCACCTGCAGTCTCGCTTCTGTCTCTGAAAAATGACTGGGAGGGGCCACTTGGGCACGCTGTTCATACATGTAATCACTCGGTCCTGGTGATGACAGAGTTGCTCTCCAGTGTTCTTCACACCCTCTTTCAGCGGTGGAGGTTTAGCACATTCCTCTCCCTGCTCCTCACTTAGACTGTAGCCATTCCAGAGGGCTTGGCCTGCCCACACCAGCTACACTAGACACTGTGGGGTGATAACTAGAAGACCCAGGTCCTGCCCTTAGGGGGTTTATATTCTAGTTTAAGAGCCAGAGTACACATTTGAACATGCCTAAAAATACTTGTAAAGTAGCATATCGACAAGTGCAAATTAATGTAGTGTGAACTTCATGCTGGCTGCAGCCCATGAGAGGAGAATCTGGTTCCATGTGTGTGATGCAATAAAGTTTTTTTTTTTTTAAATAGCATCTTCCCTAAGTATGCCCTAAAGCATTGTTCAGTATACTTAGATAAATTTGTGTTCTTATCACAGCCCAACCAAGAATTCTGAGAAAAATTTTCACCCTGGCATATGTCTAATAAATCAGCTTCTTTTGTTCTTGTGCTGTGGGATGCTTGAATGGGACAAATAGGGTTATGTAAATAATTTAAAATATCTCCATTTAATAAAATGTTACCAATTTGTTATTTTTCTGAAACACCATATAAAGTTAATTTCTTCATTTAAAATTATAATTACATTCATAAGGTCAGAAAATTAGCAGTAAAAAAAAAAATAAGTTTGATTTTTTTTTGAACAAAGAAACAGTTCCACATCAATCCAGTGAAGAATATCAAGTTGCAGGTCCTTGGGGCATTTAGCATGAATAACTTTAATAATGATTTGGGCAGTGGTTTTAGGTGGCAGTATATATATGTCTCATTCATAAAAACACTATAGAAATTCATATGCTTAAAGTCATTTTCTAGGAAAGATGATAATGCTATTCACTGTAATAATACATCTTTTAAAAAGTCAAATGTGTAAGCAGAAACAATGTATATGAAAGTAACAATTCAGGGCTATTTAGCAATAATGGTACAAATAAGAAACAAAACAAGCCCTTTTAGAAATAATATGTGTTATGGGATAAACATTTAGATAAATGCTTACCTCTGGATAAAACTGTAAAGAGAAGTCAAAAAACATTTTTGTGTTTAAGGAAGTCATAAGATTCATCAAACTATTGATTCTAAAGAAATATAATTTTTGCTGTATTTCAGTTTCAGAGAATGATAAATATTTTGGTCCTTAAAATTTTTTTGCATACTTATTTTGACTTTAAAAGTTGACCCAACTTTCTAACCTTACAGATTATCTTCTCTAGCTACAAAGTTAGAAACTCTGGTGACTACCAGGTGGCAGCAATTCTTTGAATACGTTTGCATGCGGGCCGGCAAACTGAATGATATTAGACGTAGGATAGCTACAGCTGCTTTATTTATAGTCCAGAAATATTAGTACCAGTATCCAGTACAAATATTACTAATTACTACATATGTATACATTTAAAAACAATATTATTGTGTAAACAGAAGCACATTCACAGAAGCCAATGATTCCATCACCAAATAGAGCAAACTGTTGTCATTTTTCTGTTTTACCTTCCACTTTCTGTCCATATGCATATATATTATTTTCAAGTAGTAAATACAGCCTAGATATAATCTTGTTTTTTACTTTTTTCACTTAACAGTATCTTAAGCTTTTTATAAGTGTTGCTGCCTTCTCTTCATAGATCACTTTACTGTGGTCATTTACATGGATTGGATTGGCCAGAGAATTCATATGGGTTCAAAACCCGAATGAACTTTCTGGTCAACCCAGAGCTTTCAAAAGAAAGTGATACATCATATTTTAAAGAGAACAGATGCTATTATAAAATTAGAATCCTTTTGCCCTAGACTTCCCTTGTTTCTTTAATTCAGCAACCATATATTGCACTATCCTGACCTAGAATAACCTTCTGTTCTTTTTTGTTGTTTTTTGGGATATAGTAGCATTACAATGTTATGTTAGTTTCTGCTGCACAAGGAAGTGAACCAGCTCTATGTATATATCCCCTTCCTCCTACTCATCCCACCCCTCTAGGTCACCACATAGCACCAAGCTGAGCTCCCTATATAGCAGTAAACCTCTGTTCTTAAAAAGGGGAGTATGTATCAATAAGATAGGTTTCCAAATAAGTATATGTCAAAGACCATAGTAACTGTCTTTAGCAAACCACAAAAGGGTATGCGGATTTAGGAGAAGGAGAGAGGACAGAGTTGAAGGATGGTAAAGATATTGCCCACCATGGGTGGGAGATGAAGGCATGTAGGTTGGAAAAAGGCAGATTTAACAAAGAAATGGAGATGGGCCTATAGGGGATGGAGGAAGTATTCAAGGAATGTAGGTATCTTTTGATTCCACAGCATACTTGTATCACTGACCTCAGTATTTCAAGTACCACGTCCCTGTTATAAAAGATTGCCCATAGAAAAAGGCTTATTTCAGTCTCAGAATCTCAGTGTAATTGTCTACTTACAACATTCTGCATGTCCTACCACCAGGCACAGAAGTCATATTTTATTTTGGGAACATTTGTGTAAGTTTTTCATTTCTTTTTTAGTGTTTTCTATGTAATGAGACAATTGTAAGATTTTCAAACTTCAGATGACATACAACAAAATGACATTTTATTTGAGTTGTTAGGGGACTTCCTTGGTGGTTCATTGGCTAAGACTCCATGCTCACAATGCAGGTGGCCTGGGTTCCATCCCTGGTCAGGGAATTAGAGCCCACATGCTGATTAAACACTAGTTAATGATCCGAAGAATTGATGCTTTTGAACTGTGGTGTTGGAGAAGACTCTTAAGAGTCCCTTGGACAGCAAGGAGATCCAACCAGTCAATTCTAAAGGAAATCAGTCCTGAATATTCATTGGAAAGACTAATGCTGAAGCTGAAACTCCAATACCTTGGCCACCTGATGCAAAGAACAGACCCATTTGAAAAGACTCTGATGCTGGGAAAGATTGAAGGTGGGAGGAGAGGGGGACAACAGAGAATGAGATGGCTGGAAGGTATCATCGACTCAATGGACACGAGTTTGAGCAGGTTCCGGGAGTTGGTGATGGACAGGGAAGCCTGGTGTGCTGCAGTCCATGGAGTCACAGAGAGTCGGACACGACCGAGTGACTGAACTGAACTGAACTGAATCTGCAGTGAGGACTAAAGTCCTACTCTGAATTAAGAATGAAGTTCTATTGGGAAGATTTTAGGCCACAGCAAACTTCTCAAGATAGTATTTTGGATAGTCGAATTTGTATGCTACAACTAAATATCCTGTGTGCTGCAGTTAATACCTGACACAGCCAAATATTGGAGAAGGAAATGGCAACCCACTCCAGTATTCTGACCTGGCGAATTCCATGGACTCTATAGTCCATGGGGTCGCAAAGAGTCGGACATGACCGAGCGACTTTCACTTCACTTCACTACAGCCAAATATAAATAAATAAAAAGTATTTTTTAAAACCAAAGTCTATAACTACTTTAAAAATAAAGTGTTAGAATTGAGTAGGATGAGTTATCTAGAAATAAGAGAACTGACAGTTACCTTTGTAGAACATTTCCACATGACTGATAATGGAAGGCAAAACACAGAGTGTACAGTGGATTATTTTAGCTATGGAGTGTGAGTCCAAAGACTTGATTGACTTCTTGATTTGACTTTTCAGCTAACTTCCTGAGCAAACCTCTGAGAGCCACATTTTCTTTCCCAGTAAAGTGAGAAGCTTGGATAAGTGAAAGTTAAATTTTCTTTATGTCTGAATGCCTATGTTTCCAGAAACCTAAATATATTTCTGCTATTCTTAATTATGAAACAAGTATTAACAAAATCAATAAATTACGTGCAGTCTCAAGTGTTATTCCAAACTTGCCATTCTCTCTGATTTATAAAAATGACATTTCTGTTACAGTAAGAATGAACTTTTACTATTATCGGCCTTAGATTATATTCTTTTCATTATGATGAATGCTACAGCAATAAAATGTCTAGCCTTTAAACAGTTGAGTTAAGTTACAAGATAGACATCAGTTAACCTGCAATAAGAATTAAAGATATACTCTGAATTAAGAATGATGTTCTATTGGAAAGACTTTAGGCAATAGCAAACTGCTCAACAGTATTTTGGAGGAGAAGTCACTCTTCAGGAAGCCCGCAGAATTAAATACTCTCAGCCAGGGTTTTGTATCTATATGAACCTCTGATCCTCAGGAATAAATTGGTAACTCCTTGAAACATGGCATTAATAGCTGATGCTTTAAGTTTCAGTTTTTCCTTGGTGCTGTCCCATAAACAGAGCCATGGAATGAAATGCTATGGTAATACTGGATCTAGATGACCTAGAATATGATATTTTTTGTACTTTGATTTTTTAATCATCAGAATGAGAACAGATTTTTAATTCTCTTAGAGAATTCACATATCCCTGGCATGTTTCCCCGACCCTTATTGGAGTCCAGCCTGAGAGACTGCCCTAGACAGAGATCCTAAATGTAACTAACTGCAGAGTGCTCATGACTATTAATACATTGCAAGGTGTTTAGATTTTCATGTTGCTATTCTTAAGAGATGGTCAAGGTAATTTAACCTTTTTTTGTTGTTAACATCTGTATTTAAGTGGATCACTTACACTGACTTTCAGATTTTAGGGAAAAGACAAGAAAGCAACAGTGTCCTAATTTCTAGCCTGCTTTATACTTTCCTGAAAATTTTTGGCATTTCCTGTGGGAAATAGAAAATTCTTTTCTGTAAGATTCTCTCTACTCACAACTGAAGTTCTGATATTCATTCATACTCATCCTCTCTCTCTTACTCTCTTCTTCCCCCTGACTCTCCACCTACCTCCCCAACTCTATTAGTACTGGTAACCTATTAGGTGTCACTAACAAATAGGCACTGGGGTTGCATTGAGAAACAAAATATATTTATTACTCATACAACTCTTATAGTCTGGTGAGATCGTTAAATGTGATAAGATGAGGGCTGAGTGGAAGGGTAGCTTACTGTGGTGGGAGAGCGTTCAAAAATATTTTACACAACAGTCAGTGAGTTTTCAACATGGATAATAAGAAAATTCAATGGATGAAATACAGGTTTTCAACAAATGATGCTGGGAAAACTGGATATCTAGACGTAAAAGAATGCAGTTGGGCCCCTACCTTTTATTATATGTAAAAGTAAATTCAAAGTAGGTGAAAAACCTGAATGTAAGAGCTAAACTTATAAAATTCTTGCAAGAAGACATTGACATAAATCTTTGTGAACTTGGACTAGGCAATGACTTTTTGGATAGGACACTAAAAGCATAAGCAACAGAAGAAAAAAATAGATAAATTGGATATCATCAAAATTAAAAACTTCTGTGCTTCAGAGGACATCATCAAGATAGTGGCAAGAAAACCCACAGAATGGGAGAAAATTTTTACAAATCACTTATCTGATAAGAGACTTGTTTCTAGAATGTATAAAGCAGGCTTACAATTTAATAATAAAAACCCAATTCAAAATTAGGCAAAGCATCTTAATAGATATTTTTCCAAAGAAGATGTACAAATGGCAAATAAACACATGAAAAGATGTTCATCATCATTAGCTGTCAGAGAAATGCAAATCAAACCAAAAGTGAGATGCTACTTCACACCTGCTAGGATGGCCATAATCAAAAAGACAGACAATAACAAGTGTTGACAAGGATGTGGAGAAATTGGAGCGTCATGTATTACTAGCAGAATTATAAGCTATGCAGCTGCTTTGGGAAATAGTCTGATGGTTTCTCAAAAGTTTCAACTTAAAGTTTCCATATGACCAGTAATTCTGCTACTACGTATATAACCCATAGAAATGAAACATGTCCACACAAAAACATATTCATGAGTGTTCATAGTAGCATTACTCATAATAGCCACAAACTAATAACCCAAATGTTTTTCAACTAATAAAAGGATAAATAAAATGTAATTATCTGTATCTATACAGCTATATGTTGGCAATAAAAAGGAATGAGGTGCCGATACATTCTACAACATGGTTGAACCCTGAAAATAACACTTAGTGGAAGAAGTTAGTCACAAAAGACAGCATATTGTATGATTCCATTTACATGAAATGTCCAGAATAGGCACATCTATAGAGACAGAAAGATTAGCAGATGCTTGGATTTAGTGGATTGAGGGCAACTGGGGAGTACTGCTAATGGGTATGGACTTTCTTTTGGCATGAAAAAATGTTCTAAAATTGGTCAAGGTGACGGTTGCTCACCTCTATGAATATACTAAAATACATTCAATGATATACTTTAATGGAGGAATTGTATGTGAATTATGTCAATAAAGTTGTTATAAAAAAGATTCTACCATAAAATTCATATTTCAACATAGTCTGGAGGAGAAAAAAAGAGAGTGGGAATGGAAGGCCATTCAGCAAAATGGATAAAATATGCAAAGACACTGTTTGTTCTATATATACCTGAGGGCAAAAGGAGGCATAAGAGATGAGGAAACAACACTGAGCCCCAGAAAACTATCATTTGCCAGAAATGTCTGTAAACTACAAAGTCAGAGTCCATATCTTATTGCTCATTATATCTCTAGTATCCAGCACAAAGAAGGCCTACTACACATTTTATCTATTAGCTTAATGATTGAATAAATTAATGCCTAAATGAGATAAAGAATTTTAAATAATTAATGCATGCATGCTAAATCACTTCAGGCGTGTCTGAGTCTTTGCGACCCTATAGTCTGTAGCCCACCAGGCTCCCCTGTCCATGGGATACTCCATGCAAGAATACTCAAGTGGGTTGCCATGCCCGCCTCCAGGGGATCTTCCTGACCCAGGTATTAAACCCACGTCTCATGTCTCCTGCATTGGCAGGCAATTTCTTTACCACCAGCACCACCTGGGAAGCCCAAATAATTAATAATCGAGCCTAAACTAGTTGACAGATTCTCTAACTCCTAGTTCATCTTTGTTGTGCTATATCAGGAAGGAAGTTTTTTAATACAATTTCAAAAGGTTACTTCCCATTTACAGTTATTACAAAATACTGGCTTTATTTCCCATGTTGTACAGTACTTCCTTGAGCCTATCTTACATTCAGTAGCTTGTACTTCCCACTCCCCTATTCCTGTGTTGCTCCGCACTACTGGTAACCACTTGTTTATTCTCTAGTGGTTTATTATCTGTGAGTCTGATTCTTTTATGTTATATTCGTTAGTTTGTTATATTTTTTAGATTCCACATATAAGTGATATCATACAGTACTTGTCTTCTCTATGTTCTTTTACTTAGCATAATGCTCTCTAGGTCCATCAAATTTCATTCTTTTTAATGACTGAGTAATATTCCATTGTATATGCACACCACATCTTCTCTATCTTTTCATCTATTAGTGAACACTTAAGTTGTTCTCATGTCTTGGCAGCTGTAAATAATGTTTCTGTGGATGTTGGGGTACATGTATCTTTTCGAATTAGTGTTTCTGGTTTTGTTTTTTGGATATATACCCAGGAGTGGAATTGCTGAATCATATGGTAGTTCCAGTTTAAGCTTTTTGAGAAACCTCCATATTGTTTTCCTTAGTGGCTCCACCAACTTACACTCTCACCATCCAGTATACAAGGGTTCCCTTTGCTCCACATCGTTGCTAATATTTGTTATTTGTAGACTTTTTGATTATAGCCATTCTGGCAGGTGTGAGGTAATATCTCATGGTGGTTTTGATTTGCATTTCCATGATGATTAGCAATGTTGAGCATCTTTTCATGTGCTTCTTGGCCATCAGCAGTTCCTCTTTGGAAAATGTCCATTAGGTTCTGCCCATTTTTTAATTCTGTTGTTTGTTTTTTTGATGTTGAGTTGTATGAACTATTTGTGTATGTTGGATATTAATTTCATATTTGTCATATCATTTCCAAATATTTTCTCCCATTCAGTAGCTTGTCTTTTCATTTTGTCAATGATTTATTTTGCTGTGCAAAAGCTTTTAAGTTTAGTTATGTTCAGTTGCTCAGTTGTGTTCGACTCTTTGCAACCCCATGACTGCAGCACACCAGGCTTCTCTGTCCTTCATCATCTCCCAGAGCTTGCTCATTCATGTCCATTGAGTCAGTGATGCCATCCAACCATCTCGTCCTCTGTCATCCCCTTCTCCTCCTACCTTCAATCTTTCCCAGCATCAGGGTCTTTTCTAATGAGTCAGCTCTTTGCATCAGGTGGCCAAAGTATTGGAGCTTCAGCATCAGTCCTTCTGATGAATATTCAGGATTGATTACTTTTAGGGCTGACAGGTTTGATCTCCTTGCCATCCAAGGGACTGTCAAGAGTCTTCTCAACACCACAGTTCAAAAGCATCAATTCTTTGGCACTCAGCCTTCTTTATGGTCCAACTCTCACATCCATACATGACTATTGGAAAAACCATAGCTTTGACTATATGAACCTTTGTCAGCAAAGTAATGTCTCTACTTTTTAATAAACTGTCTACATTTGTCTTAGCTTTTCTTCCAAGGAACAAGCATCTTATAATTTCATGGCTGCTATCACCGTCTGCAGTGATTTTGGAGCCCAAGAAAATAAAGTCAGTGTTTCCCTTGTTTCCCCATCTATTTGCCATGAAGTGATGGGACCAGGTGCCATGATCTTAGTGTTTTGAATGTTGAGTTTTAAGCCAGCTTTTTCACGCTCCTCTTTCACTTGCACCAAGAGGTCCTTCAGTTCCTCTTCACTTTCTATCATGAGGGTGATGTCATCTTCATATCTGAGGTTATTGATATTTCTCCTGGAAATCTTGATTCTAGCTTGTGCTTCATCCAGCCTGGCATTTCCCATGATGTAATCTACATATAAGTTAAATAAGCAGGGAGATAATATGCAGCCTTAACGTACTCCTTTCCCAATTTGGAACCAGTCCGTGGTTCCATGTCTGGTTCTAACTGTTGCTTCTTGACCTGCATACAGGTTTCTCAGGAGGCCGGTAAGGTGGTCTGGTATTCCCATCTCTTGAAGAATTTTCCACAGTTTGTTGTGATCCACACAGTCAAAGTCATACTCAATGAAGCAGAAGTTTTTCTGAAATTCTCTTGCTTTTTCTATGATCCAACGGATGTTGGCAATTTGATCTCTGGTTCCTCAGCCTTTTCTAAATCCAGCTTGAACATCTGGAAGTTCTCACTTCATGTACATACTGTTGAAGCTTGGCTTGGAGAATTATGAGCTTTACTTTGCTGGCGTGTGAAATGAGTGCAACTGTGCAGTAGTTTGAGCATTCTTTGGCATTTTCTTTCTTTGGAATTGGGATGAAAACTGACCTTTTGTAGTCTTGTGGCCACTGCTAAGTTTTCCAAATTTGCTAGCATATTGAGTGCAGCACTTTGACAGCATCATCTTTCAGGATTTGAAATAGCTCATCTGGAATTCCATCACCTCCACTAGTTTTGTTAGTAGTGATGCTTCCTAAGGCCCACTTGACTTTGCACTCCAGGATGTCTAGCTCTAGGTGAGTGATCACACCAGCGTGGTTGGTGGTGGTTTAGTTGCTAAGTCATGTCCGAGTCTTGTGACCTCATGGACTGTAGCCTGAAGGCTCCTCTGTCCGTGAGATTCTCCAGGCAAGAATACTGTGGTTATCTGGGTCATTAAGATCTTTTTTGTATAGTTCTTCTGTGTATTCTTGCCATCTCTTCTTAATATATCTTCTGCTTCTGGTAGTTCCATACTGTTTCTGTCCTGTATTGTGCCCATCTTTGCATGAAATGTTCCCTTGGTATCTCTAATTTTCTTGAAGAGATAAGTTTAATTAGAAAGTTTTAAATTCAGGATGAAGATAACTTCTTTTATAATGATATTTATATTTCAGCAATTATATTTATTTAAAGTGTTTGATCAGTCTTTTTATATGCTGCCTGTTAAGTGTATAATGGTATTTCATTGTGGCTTCAGTTTGCATTTCCCTGTTGATTAATGATATTAAACATCTTTTCAGAACCTTACTTTCCACCCATATATCTTCTTCCAGTGTATTCTAGTTCACAGTACTATCATCCTTCAGTTCAGTTCAGTTCAGTTGCTCAGTTATGTCCGACTCTTTGCGACCCCATGGACTGCAGCACACCAGGCCTCCTTGTCCATCACCAACTCCTGGAGTTTATTCAAATTCATGTCCATTGAGTCGGTGATGCCATCCAACCGTTTCATCCTCTGTCATCCCCTTCTCCTCCTGCCTTCAATCTTTCCCAGCATTAGGGTCTTTTCCAATGAGTCAGTTCTTCGCATCAGGTGGCCAAATTATTGGAGTTTCAGCTTCAGCATCAGTCCTTCCAATGAATATACAGGACTGATTTCCCTTAGGATGGACTGGTTTGATCTCCTTGCAATCCAAGGGACTCTCAAGAGTCTTCAACACCATAGTTCAAAAGCATCAATTCTTTGGTTCTCAACTTTCTTTAGAGTCCAACTCTGACATCCATACATGACTACTGGAAAAACCATAGCTTTGCCTGGACAGACCTTTGTTGGAAAAGTAATGTCTCTGCTTTTTAATATGCTGTCTAAGTTGGTCATAACTTTTCTTCCTAGGAGCAAGTGTCTTTGAATTTCACAGCTGCAGTCACCATCTGCAGTGATTTAGAGCCCCAGAAAATAAAGTTTCTCACTGTTTCCATTGTTTCCCCCTCTATTTGCTATGAAGCAATAGGACCAGATGCCATGATCTTAGCTTTCTGAATGTTGAGTTTTAAGTCAACTTTTCCACTCTCCTCTTTCCCTTTCATCAAGAGGTTCTTTAGTTCTTCTTCGCTTTCTTCCATAAGGTTATTGACAATTTCTCCCAGCAGTCTTATTCCAGCTTGTGCTTCATCCAGCCTGGCATTTCACATGATATACTCTGCATATAAGTTAAATAAGCAAGGTGACATATTACAGCCTTGACGTACTCCTTTCCCGATTTGGAACCAGTCTGTGGTTCCATGTCCATCTTTACAGGTGTTATTGAAGTAACGTCCTAATTGGCTTCCTTTTTTTCCTGCTTCAACCCATTTTAGTCCCTTTATGGACAGAGGGATCTGTTAAAATCTGTGTCAAATATTGTCCCTCTTCTGATTGCAACTACCAGTGATTCCCTACCTCAGATATGGAAAGGCACAGTTTCCACAGTTGATGTATAAGATGCTGCAAAGTCCATCCCTCCAGTTAACCTCTTTGCCCCTCATCTCCTATTTTTCTCCTCCATTGCTCTTCTCTAGTCACACTGGCTTCCTCGCTGTTCCTCAAACACATCAGATACACAATCCCATTCAGGGCCTTTGTCTTTCCATTCCCTTTGCCTGGACCACTGTTCTGCCTGATGACCATGTGGATCACTAGCTTAATCACTACCCAGCAAATAATTGCTTTGATATCATCTCCTCTGTGGGCCCATCCATGGCCACCTTATTTTAAACTGTACACCATCCCCCTAGTACCCCCTTTCCCCTCTCTGCTTTATTGTACTCTGTACCTTATTCATTTATTGTGCTTGTTATCTTGCCACAATATTAGTTTTATGAAGTCATTCGCCTTTAGTATGTATATAACACATTAGCAAAGACAAACTGTGAATTGAATCAGTGTTCTTCCATTTAACAGATTGAGATATTTTCCCATTTGCATTTAGAAACATAAATCCAAACTCTTTTTTTTTAAAATAGTTTACCAGACCCTGTGTAATCTGATCACCAGCTGTCTTAATACCTACCCTTATCTAGTCTTCCTGTCTCCATTCACTCGAGCCTCATAGTTTTCCTTTAGTTTCTCAAAGATGTCAAGGCCTTTGGACAAACGTCGACCTTTTCTGTTCTTCTTCACTCTTTCTATGCTTAACCAACTCTTTCTCTTTCTTTGGTTTCCACTTAAATGTCTTCACTTGTCTATTAACATATATCCTGTTGCACACCACCCCATTATTCTCTCATAGTACCTAGTTTGTTTCCTTCGTGAAACTTGCAACTTTTTATGATTTTTTTTTTAACTTAAAAAATCTGTCTCGTTCATTGGAATGTAAGTTTGAAGTCAGAGTCTCTTACTTGTCACATCCTCTTTTGTATTCCAGTGCTTCAGTGCCTAGCGTGCAGTTACGGTCACAGTAACTGGATAGGTGGGAGGTTAGGTAGCCAGAAGTTTAGACCCTGAAAGTAGATAGCCTAAAGTCAAATTCTTACTTTAACATCTATAATACTATCTGGTGAACTTGGTCAAATTATTAATACTTACTATGTCCAAGCCTTTTTGTCTTATCTGTAAAATGAGGATAGATAAAATTACCACTTTGGGGTCTTATAAAAACCTTGAGCTAATCTCATAGCCCAGGACACGACATTGATAAATGATCTATGGTTGTTGCTTAGTTGCTAAATTGCGTCCAACTCTTTGCGACCCCATGGATTGTAGGCCGCCAGCCTCCTCCGTCCATGGAATTCTCCTGGCAAGAATACTGAAGTGAGTTGCCATTTCCTTCTCCAGGGTATCTTCCTGACCCAGGGATTGAACCCAAGTCTCCTACGTCTCCTGCATTGGCAGGCAGATTTTTACCAGTGAGCCACCAGGAAAGCTCTTAAAGTGATCTGTGGAGGTTAATAATTATTATTTTTATACTGATGTTACTATTATTATTCACATTCTCTATTGTCAGTTCTGCCTCCTGACTGCATTTTATTTTATTTATATTTTTAAAAATCATGTCTTTTTTTTTTTTTTAACTTTTTATTTTATATTGGAGTATAGCCAATTAAGTAGGAGGACATGGCAACCCACTCCAGTATTCTTGCCTGGAGAATCCCCATGGACAAAGATGCCTGGAGGGCTACAGCCCATAGGGTCACAGAGTCAGAAATGACTGAAGCAACTTAGCACGCCCATAGCCAACTGATAATGTGATACTTTCAGGTGGACAGCAAATGGATACATGCATCCATTCTCCCCCAAACTCCCCTCCCATCCAGGCTGCCACATAACATTGAGCAGAGTTTTCTGTGCTATGCAGTAGGCCCTTGTTGTTCTTTTTTATCTAGTTGCTTTACAGAGCCATGATGATAACTAAATATGGTATTTTGGGTATGACCTCAGCAGTACATAGAACTGGAGCTATTATCTAAGCTTGTATTAATCTAGCTTCAGAGCCAGTTATCATTTGGGTTATGTGTTTATCAAATGTGTCTCACTGTGAACTTTTGTGAGCTTAAATTCAATTAAAACCCCTAATGGCATAAATGTCCTGCCCTACAATTGGACAGTAAGTACAGATTATTTGCATTTGTCTCTTTGAAATTTGATCATTTTAGTTTGGATGAATGGTGTCAGCTTGTCTGAATGCTTTTGGATTCTGGTTTTAACATTTCACTGTAATAAATTAGTCCTCTCAGGTTTATGTCACAGGCAGATTTGATCATCATATCATTGGTGCCTTGATTAAAACCAGTGGCTTAAACAGTATAACATGAATGGCAGGGCACAGCCCTGCAGCCTGTAGCTGAAGACCTCCTTGTAGATTGATATTTTCCATTCTGTCTTCTGTATGATGTGTTTGTTTAAGAACCAAACCATTTACCTACTTCAAAATAACTCTAGTCAATCAAAAGATATTTACTTTCATACCTCCTATTTACAGTTGGTCTGCTTAGGTACCACTGAACTATTAGGTACCATTAGGTGCCATTGACGGAAGAATATAATGATGGCAAATAGTGACAAATTAGGCATGGGTAGCTAAGAAATCAAAGTTCTTTTATAAATATGGGGCAGATTTCTAGTTGTCAGGATTCAAACCTGTATTGGGAATCTCCCAATGGAAGAGGCATGGACCTCTCTGGAATTCTAATTTCTTCATCTAAATAATCTGGGTAAATGGATTAAATTGGAAATTTGAGGAATTAGTCTACAAAAACACTTTTTTTTTGATATTTCTTCTACTGATTCTACTGACCTACTCTCATTTTAAGTCTTATTATGTCCATACACATGTATCAAATCATCATGTTGTATACCTGAAAGTAATACAATGTTATGTGTCAATTATATCTCAATACAAAAAAAGTGTTCTGTCCTAATCATTAGCCTATATTTATCTGTTCTATACCTATTTCATCTTTCTCTATGAAAAGGAATAAAAGCAAGAATTATGTGTTTTCTAATTGTCATAGCATATAAATTCATATAAATTGGTTGTGGTTTAGTCACTAAGTCTGTTCTAACTCTTGAGACCCCAAAGGGCTGTGGCCTGCCAGGCTCCTCTGTCCATGGGATTTCCCAGGAAAGAATACTGGAGTGGGTTGCCATTTCCTCCTCCAGGGGATCTTCCTAAGCCAGGGATTGAACCCTCATCTTCTGCATTACAGGCTGATTCTTTACCACTGAGCCATCAGGGAAGCCCATATAAATTCAGTACTGCATATAAATGTTTCATAAACTATGAAAAGCTGTATAGAATGGAGCTTTTATGATGGAATAGATGGTCAATAAATTGAATAGATAAATTTACTCCTTTGTATGCGATGGTGTTAATTTGAAAGAAGCATACTGAAAACATTCATTCACAAAAGCATCTACTTTACATCAAAAGCTTCTTGCCAAAATTAGTTAGAAAATATAGGTGATTTTATAGTTAAAGCTAAGAACAACACATTCTTAAGTTCCCCAAATAGTATTTTACAGAAACATTTATATAATTCACAGCTAAAGTGAGTTTTCTAAAAACTCCCCATAAGGTGAGATCACGTACGCCATGTCTCAGTACAGAAGGATTTTTTTTTCAATCAGTTGTGTCTCTAAAAATAAACCTAGTTTTGTTGTTAAAAATTGCTCTTTCCTCTTCACATAAGAACATCTCATTAATTTTGGTGAAACTCCTCCAACAAGATAAGGTTAAATTGTCCAGTTTTCCAGTGGAAGAGGATCCATTTTGTGTCACGAGCAGAGTAGCAGCAAAGAGGTGAGTTGAAGGTAGACATGGAATATTTTGTATTCAAGCAGAAGTGTTCAGGGAAGAGCCTGTAGGTCTGAATTTCTAGGTGTGCTTTCAGTAATATGCCACTTCTCTTTCTTTCTTCAGAATTTTAGAGCCAGAGTATTGATATCGATGTTCTCTGCAATCAGATACACTAAGGAGTAGTAAAAACTGGGTAGGTAGAAAAGCGAGGTGACCTCACAGAGGTCCAGTGTACTTATATGAGAAAGAAGAGCTGTAGTCTAGCATCCATACTGCTAAGTGTCCAGACTCCTTACATTGATGTTTCCTTTTCTCAGTCATTTGAAACTGATTTAGCAGAGAATTAAAATATGATTTCCTGTAACATAAAATCATTCCATTTGAAGTGAAAGGTGGGGAGATCTTGAACAGGTTTGAGCTTTTCTTGGTTTGAGATAAGAGAAATATTTTGTACCAAACAATAATGTTGATAAAACTAAAATCCAATAAAATATATTTTCCCCTCAATTGAGAAATGGCATATATGGTCTTATAAAACTAGCTTTTTACAAAAGGGGGCTAAGTCTTAAATTTGTTCTGATTGCCAGAGATAGACAGAATTTAACTAATAAGAGATACACAGAGCAGAAAGAAAAACTTTGTGCTGAATAATAGTTGTCAAAAAGGAAACAGATGATGTGTTTTCTTTATTACATTTAAAAATTAATTATTGCAATAGCGTGTTTGTACTCATAACTGACTTAGCTTTGTGGTTTGGCGTTATTCCACATTTGAAGGGAACTATGTATTGGTAAAGAGCATGAAGCCTGGATTCGAGTCCAGTTCAGTGACCCTCAGTGGGTCATTTAACCTCACTGGACCCCAGTGTTCTCATCTGTAAAGAGAGGGAATAGATACAGATTATAAATAAGACTTCTATCTTTAACTGTGTCCATTTTTAAAGGCCTGTGTTTTTATGAAACAAAATCTTGGTGTAAACAGAGGAGTTAAACTTCCCAAATATTTTAAGGTCCTTTTGGTGGGAACACATTTTTGTAGAAGAAATAGAGCCAGTGTAATATTTAAGGAAGAGGAATTATATTTGATAAATTAAAAATGTACACTGAAGTCTTGACAGTTAGGAGAAAATAACCCCAAACTTTTCTTGTATTTTCCCTTTAGGAAGCAGAATATTTAACCAATATTCTTCTGACAGCTCCTGTAAAAGCTACATTGAGTATAAGAGTTTTAATTTGTTCTTGTTGTAAAATAATAAAAATGTGCACATTATCTAAAAGACAAAATAGTTATGCCAGCATTCCCTGTGTTTCTATATAAGACTAAGTGGGATAATTTATTCTTATATAGTTTTTAATAGCTGAAAAGAATAACTGGATAATCATGCTACTGTTAGAATAGGAGCTGCTTTATTAAGTAGTTTTTTTTGGAAATTGTGGTTTTATAGTTCTCAGGACTTTTATATCTATTCTAAAATGTATGGGGCTTTGAAAGCATACTTGAATATTATATTGATATTCCTATAACTATAATATCTGAAAAAAATTACATCTGACTCATTAATGGAAAATATAGGATATTATTGAAATTTCACATTGCACTGAACTTTATGCTACAGTTCATTTAAAATAATAGTCTCAATTTTGAAGGAAAAAAAACTCAAAAACTATTTAATTTGGGGTCGTAAATGACATCTTTGATGTCATTTAAATATTTTTAATCTCATAATGAGAACCTGACATCATTGTAAATACATTTAGTAATAAAAAATATTTTTTATAAATAATGAATATATAATTAACTTCACATACTTAAATTTGTGTATAATGTTTCCTATGGCAAAATCAAATATAACTTTAGGATTAGTAGTATTTTCAGTTCACTTAAACTTATTTATGTTTATAGATAGATAAGCATAATAAAGATAAAAGAATGTCTTACTGATATCCTGAATTGCATATCCTACATTGCTGGCAGATTCTTTACCGTCTAAGCCATGAGGGACGCCCTTAGGATACTGAAGTGGGTAGCCATTCCCTTCTCCAGGGCATCTTCCTGACCCAGAGATCAAACCTGGGTGTCCTGCATAGAAGGCAGATTTTTTACCGTCTGAACCACCAGGGAAGCCCAGTAGATAGATAAATATAGTAAAGATATAAAGAATCTTACTTAAAAATGCCTTTCCTTCTCCTGTTTATTATAATTGTTTTAGTCTTATTTTTAATTTTTGTTTAGCCGTATTTCTACACATAAAGAATGCTGCAGTAACAAGAACTCTGTAATTAGTATTGGGCAATATAACCAGTTATTGTAATCATATATTCTAATGTATTTTAAATCAAATTATTCTATTGGAAAATGTTTATAACTCTAATATACAAAGCTGTAAAGAATAAATTATACCCAAAATGTAGTAATATAATCTGAAAATTATGGTTGGACTTCATTTAATGTAAATCCTGGAGCCTTAATATTAATGCTTATAAAACATTTTCTGCTATAAATTTTTATAAGAACTAAGCAAGAGTATGGCAGTAATTTCTATTATTTACCATAGCTGAGATTATTATAAATTTGAGGAGAAAATGATATAATAGTTTAGATGTATCATTGGGTTTGCCTTTTTTATCAAAATGATAGGAAATTTTTATTTTAATAGTAATGAAGTACAAGAAAGACAGAGTGAGATGAAGAGCAGACAGATTGGATATATATTTGTAATTGTCTGGTCATCTGGATTTTATATATATATATATATAATCTGTGTTACATATATAGTATAAAATATAGATACTATACAATATCTGGCACATGGTAAGCACATAGGTACTCAGAAATATTTATTGTATTGAACTGAGGAGTTAGGAAGAAATTGTTTAAGGGGGAACAAAGTAACAGTTTTCCTAAACTGGAATTATTTTATTTTATTTTTACTGTGGGTGATTTTCCAAATTGGTAATAAAACAATTTTCAAATGGTGATTAAAGTCAACTGTGTGAGCGTTTGAGTTTGGGGTAACTGTTTGTAGATATTTCTCCTTTAGTCATTTTTTTATCTTCCAGATTTTGTGCTTATTAGATCATTCCTGTTTTGTCAGAGAGAAAAGCATACCAAATAATTCTTTGGTCTTTGAAAACACTAATCTTTTTATATAAAGATGTTCCGTCAGAAAAGAGACCTTCCTGTTTTTATTACAGTTTATTTTGAGAGAAAACTCCAGAGCTTATTTTCTTTTGAATGTACTTACTGTAGCAAGCAAAATACTTTTGAAGTGCCATCAAAAGCATTGGGTTAGAGTTAGGTCTAACTTTTTCACATAAATTATGACTGTAAAAAATAATTATGTTAATTTGTTAGGAAATTCAAGTAAAATTTGCATTGGTGCATTGGTGACTTTGCATTGGTGACTCTTATCTCAGATGATCTTCACTGACCACCCTCTTGCCCCTCAGCCAAAGAATCATGGCCCCAGTTCTCAGGGAAGAATAGAAGGAATCATGGTTTATAGTTTATTATTGGCCTTTAAAAAAAAACTAATGTCTTATTTATCTTATAACTGGAAGTTTTTACCTTTTGACCACCCTCACCCATTTTGCCCACCTCCCCATTCCCCAACTCTAGCAACAACCTATCTTTTATGTGTCTGAGTTCACTTTTTTTAGGCTCCACGTAAAAATGAGATCATCCAGTATTTGTCTTTCTCTGTCTGACTTATTTTACTTAGAATAATGGTCTCAGGTCCATCCATATTATCAAAAAAGCAGAATTTCCTTTCTTATGGCTGTGTAATATTTCGTGTGTGTGTGTGTGTGTGTGTGTGTGTGTGTATGTGTATGTGTATATCACATTCTCTTTATCCATTCATCTGTCAATGGATTCTTAGGTTGCTTTGTATTTTGGCTGTTGTAAATAATGCTGTGACGAACATAAGAATGCAGATATCTTTTCAAGATAGTAGTTCATTACCTTCAGATAAATACTCAGATGTGAAATTGCTCCATTGTATGATAGTTCTATTTTTAATTTTTTGGGGACACTGCATACTGTTTTCCATAGTGGTTTCACCAATTCATTAATAACGTTCCCCTAAAGTCAGTTTTATATATTAACATTTTAAATGTAAAATGGGTTCTCTTTTTATCAAATTAGAATGTTAAGTACATTGGTGATATAATTTCCTTCTAGAAAATAAGAAGCCTAACTATTATTTTTCGAGCTTTACTTTGTTTTAAAAGTTAAAGCAAAAAAGTTCTAACAAGGATGGTTACAGCATATTAAAGGATTTCCTTCATGGGTACACAGAATTTAGACCTGCATTGGTCTTTTTAGTTATATTCTCTCAACAAAACATTATAAGACTGTTTAAATGTTCCAACATAACATATTAATTCTTCAAAGAAGACATAAAAATGGCAGTAAACACATAAAAATGTGTCAACATTGCTCATTATTAGAAAAATGCAAATCAAAACTACAATGAGGTATCACCTCACACCAGTCAGAATGGCCATCATCAAAAAGTCTATAAACAGTAAATGCTGGAGAGGATGTGAGGAAAAAGGAACCCTCTTGCACTGTTGATGGAAATGTAAATTGATACAGCCTATGGAGAATAGTATGAAAAAACTGTTAAATCTGAAAGAACTAGGAATAAATCTATCACATAACCCACCAATCCCACTACTGGGCATGTACCTTGAGAAAACCATAATTCAAAAAGGCACATGTACCACAGTGTTCATTGCAGCACTATTTACAATAGCCAGGACATGGAAGCAGCATAGATGTCCATCAACAGATGGATAAAGAAGTTGTGGTATATATACACAATGGAATATTACTCAGCCATATAAAGGAATGCATTTGACTGTTCTAGTAAGGTGGATGAATCTAGAGCCTATTTTACAGAGTGAAGTAAGTCAAAAAGAGGAAAGCAAATATCATATTAATGCATATATATGGAATATGGAAATATAGTACTGATGAATCTATCTGCAGGGCAGCAATGGAGATGCATACATAGGGAACAGACTTGTGGACACAGTGGGGGAAGGGGAGAGTGGGATGAATTGAGAGAGTAGGATTGAGACATATACATATATTACCATATGTAAAATTAGATAGCCAGTGGGAATTTGCAATATGATGCAGGGAGCTCAAATCCATTGCTCTGTGACAACCTCTAGGGGTGGGATGGTGTGGGAGATGGGAGGGAAGTTCAAGAGGAAGGGGACATACATATACCTATGACTGATGCCATAAGCAGAAACCAATGCAGTTCTGTAAAGCAATTATCCTCCAATTAAAAATGAATATGTTTAAATTTTTAAAAAAGACACATGTGCCCCAGTGTTCATTGCAGCACTATTTTCGTTAGCCAGGACATGGAAGCAACCTAGATGTCCATCGACAGATGAAATAAAGAAATTGTGGTGTGTATATACAATGGAATATTACTCAGCCACAAAAAGGAATGAATGTGAATCAGTTGAACTAAGGTGGATGAACCTAGAGCCAGTTACACAGAGTGAAGTAAGTCAGAAAAAGAAAAACAAATATCAATGCATATGTATGGTTCCATAATCTAGATTCCATAATCTAGAAAAATGGTACTGATGAACCTATTTACAGAGCAATAGAGACACAGTTGTAGAGAATGGACTTGTGGACAGAGCAGGGGAAGGAGAGGGCAGGACGAATTGAGAAAGTAGCATTGACATATGTACACTACCATGTGTCAAATACATAGCTATTAGAAGCTGCTATCCTAGATCGGGAAGATCCCCTGGAGGAGGACATGGCAACGCACTCCAGTATTCTTGCCTGGAGAATCCCATGGACAGACAAGCCTGGCGGGCTACAGTCCATAGGCTCACAGAGAGTTGGACACGACTGAAGCGACTTAGTACACACGCACACAGAAGCTGCTATATAATATAGGGAGCCCAGCCTGGCACTCTGTGATGACCTAGAGGGGTGAGATGAGGGGGAGAGGGGGAAGGAGGCTCAAGATGGAGGGCATATATATTTCCTTATAGCTGATTCACATTGTTGTACAGCAGAAACCAACACCAACATTGTAAGCAATTAGCCTCCAATTAAAAATAAATAAACATTTTAAGACATGTGCAGTAGAATAGATAGATGCCATAGGATTACTAGCTTTGTAAAGCAAGAAACTGCCAAAGATTTAACATGTTTTGAGTTTGTCAACTCCATTAATATAGCTCTTAAGGTACTGCTCTTAAGGTACTGCTATTGGAGAAGGCAATGGCACCCCACTCCAGTACTCTTGCCTGGAAAATCCCATGGATGGATGAGCCTGGTAGGCTACAGTCCATGGGGTCGAGAAGAGTCGGACACGACTGAGCGACTTCACTTTCACTTTTCACTTTCATGCATTGGAGAAGGAAAGGGCAACCCACTCCAGTGTTCTTTCCTGGAGAATCCCAGGGACAGAGAAGCCTGTTGGGCTGCCGTCTATGGGGTCGCACAGAGTCGGACACGACTGATTCGACTCAGCAGCAGCAGTAAGGTACTGCTATGAGTAAAACAAATATTCTCTAGGGTGATAATTCAATTAGGTGAATTTGTAAATAATTAAGCAATCATTCCAAGGAAGTTTTTATTAGGTTGGAGAAAATGTTCATTGGAGTTTTTCCATAACATCTTGTGGAAAAACCCAAACAAACTTTTTGGCCAACCCAGTACTTAGAGATACATTAAACTTTGTAGTTGTCCAGTAGTCAAGCATTACTGATTCAGTCAACTTGCAACTGGGAGTTGGGGGGAGATTAGGAGACAGTGTTAGGAAGCTGTTTTCAAGTCTTTGAAGTTACAGTCCCTTGATATTTATAGGGTCAGATACCAGGGTCTTCACTAATTATAGCAAAAGCAATTAATTCCTGCTATTAAATATAGTATCATATTTAACTGATCCATTCACCCTCTAGAATGTTTGTAAATATAGAACTAAAATTATTTGTAAGCCCATTGAAATAAATTCTACTACTAAAATAAAGAGTATATTTCACTATAGCAGAATGACATTTCAGGATAGGGTTATGTTCTGAATTTAATTTGTAAGGGAAATATTCCATATGGTCAAAATTAATTTTGAAAATCTTTTGAATCATTCAAATTTACATAGTCTGCTTGGATTTGTATGTATTGATTTATATGTGTTTAGAACCATGTATTCCTACAACATTGGAGACATTCATACAGTTTCTCAAAAAAAATTTTTTTTTTTTGGCCATGTTGCAGGTCTTGTGGGAACTTAGTTCTCCAACTAGGGATCAAACCTGGGCCCTTGGCAGTGAGACTGCAGAGATCTAACCACTGGACCACCAGGTCATTCCCTTAAAAATTTTAATTCATATCATTTTACTTTTATTGTTGGGATGGATTACTATTTATCCAGACAGAGACCAGATATGAATGAAGACAAGGAGGAAACCAGCCCCCAGAAGTAATCCTATCGCCTGAGCTCTTTTTTGTAAACTGACCACAGGGCTGCGATGATTCTTATTCTTGCCCATGAGTTTTCTGGCATGGCGTAACAGCAGTGTGAGCTTTGCTTAACAAAAAAGGCTGATGTACTGTCACAGTGTAACAGAATCAGCTTTGTACCAGATGCCTTAAATTCTTCTCTTTAGATCCACTCTTTTAGAAAGGTACTTTTCCTGCCATAGACCCATCTCATCTGTTTTGAAAACTTGTTTTGAGAGCTCCTTTAGCTCCAAGGAAGTGCTCCTGAGTATAAGTGATCCATTGATACCACTTCTTTTATCATTATGGAAAGAGGAAAAAAAACCTTTCATTAAAACTATTTAAAGAATATTTGCTTAGAGTAAGAATTGATTTAGGAGTCAGTTAGAAATGATTAGAAACCTGAAAAGTTTTACCAACTGTTACATATTGTATTGGGAAGGCTAAAAGGTCAAGTGCCACTTTGACTCTCCTGCTCTGTGGAGTCTTTGTGTTGTAAAAGATATAAACTTTGGGACCTAAGGCTAAGCACATTAAAACTCCACACCCTCAAGACTCCCCTAAAATCTCTTGGGAAAATGCTTCTTCAAAGTGAATCTCAGCCAGGGCTTTGCAAATTGAGAGCCTTGTGTTAGGTAGTGTGACATTTGATCCCAGACATCTTGAGTTAATCTTCTCTCAGTGTCTGTCCGTGTCTTTTACCCACGCCAAGTTGTAGTCCAAGAGGTTTTAGAAAGCACATTTTGTCATTTTTCTTTTTATCTTCTGAAGTTTGTTTAGGAAGACAATATACAATATAGTATAAAGAGTATAGGACTTGAAATCAGATTAATGCCATTTTGAATCCCATCTCTACCACTATATAATTTTGTATAAATCACTAAATATCTGTGTCTGTATTCTCATTGTAAAACAAGGATAGGATATTTATGTTTACAAGATTGCCATGAACACAAAATGAGATTAAAAATAGAAAATCTAACAGTAT
Source organism: Okapia johnstoni (assembly GCA_024291935.2). Classification (NCBI taxonomy): domain Eukaryota; kingdom Metazoa; phylum Chordata; class Mammalia; order Artiodactyla; family Giraffidae; genus Okapia; species Okapia johnstoni. The sequence goes on from CM044322.1 coordinate 43,967,249, forward strand.
GAAATACTAACACAGTGCCTGACACATGAGAAATGATGGCTGGTGTCAGTGTTACTATTAGGCCTGAAGTAAAAGCATATTAAATCAATATTGTGTGCCCTCAATGATGATAAGCATGAACAGAACTTCTAGGATGTTATCAGCAACCTTCAGTTATCGAACTCAGGTTTGTTTGGTTTGCTTGCCACACAAAGCCAATAATTGAGGGGCAAGTGTCAGTAGAAAGGAAAGATGTTTTATTCAGAAAAGCCAGCAACCTGGGAGAAGGTGCACTTCTGTCCAGGGACCAACTCTGAAGATTCTGCTTAGCCATGAGTTTTTAAAGGGAAACAAATCATAGTTAATCATTAAAATAGGAGGTAAGATTCTTCATCATTTTTCCATTTCATGCAAACCTGACTTCTAATCTTTCTTAGGATGCTGTCTTGCTCGTGTGATCTGCCTGTGCGGATGCTCTCTTACCCACACGGTACAACTGCACCTGTGGGGTCTGCCTGCAGATTTACTAAGGGGAAGCTAGGGGCAGAAAACCAATCATTCTTTAGCGTCTTAATTCTTCATTTTTACACCTTCTAATCCAGGAAAGGCATCAATAGATTAGGCAAGGCATTATGTACATTCATCAAGAGGCTTTTTAGTTCTTCTTCACTTTCTGCCATAAGGGTGGTATCATCTGCATATCTGAGGTTATTGATATTTCTACCGGCAATCTTGATTCCAGCTTGTGTTTCTTACAGCCCAGCGTTTCTCATGATGTACTCTGCATAGAAGTTAAATAAGCAGGGTGACAATATACAGCCTTGACATACTCCTTTTCTGATTTGGAACCAGTCTGTTGTTCCATGTCCAGTTCTAACTGTTGCTTCCTGACCTGCATACAGGTTTCTTAAGAGACAGGTCAGAAGGTCTGGTATGCCCATCTCTTTCAGAACTTTCCACAGTTTATTGTGATCCACACAGTCAAAGGCTTTGACATAGTCAATAAAGCAGAAATAGACATTTTTCTGGAACTCTCTTGCTTTTTCGATGATCCAACAGATGTTGGCAATTTGATCTCTGGTTCCTCTGCCTTTTCTAAAACCAGCTTGAACATCTGGAAGTTCATGGTTCACATATTGCTGAAGCCTGGCTCTTGATGAAAGTGAAAAAGGAGAGTGAAAAAATTGGCTTAAAGCTCAACATTCAGAAAACTAAGATCATGGCATCTGGTCCCATCACTTCATGGCAAATGGATGGGGAAACAGTGGAAACAGTGTCAGACTTTATTTTGGGGGGCTCCAAAATCATCACTGATGGTGATTGCAGCCATGAAATTAAAAGATGCTTACTCCTTGGAAGGAAAGTTATGACCAGCCTAGATAGCATATTGAAAAGCAGAGACATTACTTTGCCAACAAAGGTCCATCTAGTCAAGGCTATGGTTTTTCAAGTAGTCATATATGGATGTGAGAGTTGGACTGTGAAGAAGGCTGAGCGCCGAAGAATTGATGCTTTTGAACTGTGGTGCTAGAGAAGACTCTTGAGAGTCCCTTGAACTGCAAGGAGATCCAACCAGTCCATCCTAAAGGAGATCAGTCCTGGGTGTTCATTGGAAGGACTGATGTTGAAGCTGAAACTCCAATACTTTGGCCACCTGATGCGAAGATCTGACTCACTGGAAAAGACCCTGATGCTGGGAAGGATTGGGGGTAGAAGGAGAAGGGGACGACAGAGGATGAGAAGGCTGGATGGCATCACCGACTTGATGGACATGAGTTTGGGTGGACTCCAGGAGTTGGTGATGGACAGGGAGGCCTGGCGTGCTGCGGTTCATGGGGTTGCAAATAGTCGGACATGACTGAGCGACTGAACTGAACTGAACTGAACTGTGTACCTTCATTAAAGCAGAAATCAGAAGTTAGGTTAAATGCTGTGTCGTGATCTCGTCTTTATGCTTAAGACCAGAAGAAAACAGGAATGAACAGAAAAGGGGCAAAGGAGCTGCTTACACTTCTACATCTACTCTGGTAAAGGCAACCATTTTTGTCCATTTCTAAAATGACTTTCATATTACTTATAATATCTTTTTATTTACATAGGCTGGTTTTCCAAGAGTCTAGTTTGGAGAGTGAGTCTTAGTAATAAATTTGGCTATTTTCTAGACCAGTGCTATCAAGTTGACTTTTCTGTGATGATGAGATATTTTATACCTGCACTGTTCAATATGGCAGCCATGATCCATATGTGGCTACTGAGCACTATGTGATTAATGCAGTTGAGGAGCTACATTCTCTATTTTAATTAAATTAATTTTATATACCCATAGGTAGCTAGTGCAGCTACAGACAACCTTATTAATGGTTTGGTAAAGTCATTCTTCACATCAACAAGTTAATAAAAGTGTCAATGAATGAATACTCAATTTCAGATGAGTACATTCTTTTTATCCACACAGAACTTGATAGAAACAATCACTTATCTTTCAAGTAATATATTGCTATGTTTTATTTTTCAATATCATGTACCACGTTATTTTTCTAAATATATTCTATGAATTCATCCATTGGGTTCTGAGTGATAAATTCACATTGTCAGGTTTTGACCACTTCAAAACCACAGGTTCTTCTTTATCACTGTGCAAGAGTTCCAGTCTTCCCAGTGTTCTGCAGTAATTTTTCTTTTCTCCTCATTTTCTCATGTGTATAAATAATTACCCTAGATTAATGATTATTAAATAATTTTTAATTCACACAATTATTAGCAGGGATAAATCACTACCATTGGATTAAAATAGTTACTATATGCTACTTTTTCATTCCAAGTAAAGTTATTCTTTGGAATTAAGATGACATGATGTTTTAAATGGGTTTTACATTCATTTAAGTCTTTTTTTACTCAGGAAGTCAGGAGAAGTATATATTGAACTTATATTAGTGAAATTCTTTATTTCATTCTATTTATATTAAAAATATAGTATTTATTAATCAGAAATATACTCAATTTTTTTTAAATAATTTTTATTGGACTATAGCTGATCTACAATGTTGTATTAGTTTCTGTTCAGTAGCACAGTGAATCAGTTATACATATACATATATCCACTCTTTTTTAGATTCTTTTCCCATATAGGACATTACAGAATATTGACTAGAGTAACCTGGGCTATACAGTAGATTCCTATTAGTTATCTGTTTTATATATAGTAGTGTATTTATGTCAACCTCAAGCTCCCAACTTATCCCTTCCCCTCTTACCCTCTGGTAACCATAAGTGTTTCTACATCTGTGATTCTATTTCTTTTTTATTTTTAACTCTTATTAGAGTATAATTGACTTACGATATTGTATTAGTCTCAGGTAGGTCCACTGAAGTCAGGTCCCAGGACTGCAGTAATCTTGAATCTGGACACCCTGTAGGCACTATGGAGGCAGCTCAGACTCTGGCCTGGCCCAACCCTGACATGTCTGTGCTCACAAAGTTTACAGCTGCTAAAGCTAGATCTGTCTTACCTTGGGAGCTTGTTCATTCAGATGTTCTGTAGGCACTGAGTTTACAACGCCAATCACAGTAATATCAGTTCATGGTGTGGTAGCTACAAGGAGAGATTTTAGCTTTTCTTCCTTAGTTGCATGCCCTCTGGGGTTCAGCTGTGTTTTCAGCCTCATAGGAATCTGCTTTCAAGGTTGCCCCAGATTGCACAAGTCTGCCCCAGCATGAAAGGGGTACAGAAGTGGTGGTGGCTCCGGTCACAAGAGTGCCTACTGTGGAGGAAATAGAGTGAAGAGGATAAGATGGAGGCCACTGGGGCTGCAGGGGTGGGGACAGGTGCTTGGGGAAGTCTGCAGCTGCGTGCACAAGAGAGCCAGCCTGGATTGAAATGAGGTGCTTTGGCCAGTGGCCATGGACATGTGAAAGTCAGCCCTGGTGGGAGCCTCCCTAATGCACAATGAGGCAGAGGCCAGTGCATGGTGAGAGAGGCTGCAAAGGTGGCCCTGCCCTTTGCACATCACTCAACAATGGCGCTTTGCTTCTTCGGAGTCCAGGTTTCCTCCACAAGCATTCAGGGTTATGGATTTCCTCACTCCTGTCCCCTCAGGCTGTCTCTTCACAGCTAACAGCAGTCCCCTTTCCGGATTTGCTTTCCAAACCCATGTTTCAGAACCTAGCTTCCATCTGTACCAGTGGACACACATCTTAGGCTGGGGCACAGACCAGCTGTAAAGGTCTCACTCTGTTCTGCCCCATTGGCCAGTTGTTGTGCTCTCCTCTGATAGTCCCCAGTGCTCCCATTCTGTCCCAACTGATCTCCCCACTGTTGAGGAGGCTGCCTCCCTTGCAGAAACCTCTTCTGTCCTTCAGCTCCCCCACCAGTGGTGCCGTTCCCGTCCCTCTTCCTCTCCTTTTCTTTCTCACTCCTTCTTTCTTTCATCCTACCTGGTTATGCCTGGGTCTTTCTTGTCCTTTTAGGTGTCTGAGACCTCTGCTAATGTTCAACCAGTGCTCTGTGAGAACTGTTCCATTTGTAGATGCATTCTTGATGCATTTGTGGAGAGAGGTGAACTTCACTTCCTCCTCCACCATCTTGACTCCTTCGCCACTTTTTAAATTGTATTATCATAAAATCAATTTTATGGGGTGAAACCAAATGTTTTTCTTTTTTTAAGGGGACTAGAATAAGAAGGAATAGGAAATATCTGAGTGCTTCAAATACAATTAGGGTCAGTATTGTTTTATGATATAATAGTTACATTTATACATATACGTGGGAGAGTGTATATGTTTCTAAATTGTGGTATAAAATTATTTCTTACTATGGATCTTGGTTAAAAAGAAAAGAAATTAAAAGCTATTGGTTAATTTATGGTATGGTATAGAGGAGCAAAATCAGAATATCAGGTTCAAGGCTTAGATTTACTCCTTGGGATAATCATTCAATGTTTTTGACCCTTAGTTTCTTTAGAATCCTTTAGATTGTTCCTTTAGTTCCTTTAGAGTGGTGTGTCAGTTATTTTATGTTGAAAAAAACTCATGGCTTACAATAACAATCATTTATGCTCATGTTTATGAATCTTCAGGTCATCTGGAATTTGACTGATCTGTGCTGCATTTGACTAGGTGGTTCTGCTTCAGGTTGTGGGTTGTCTGAGCTATGGTTTGGGTTTGGGTTTGGTTCTGATCCACATGTATTTATTATGTGGTCCAGGCAAAAGGGACAGCAGCTATTCAAGGCATGCTTTTCTTATGGAGAATCACCAGAATATAAAAAGAAAGTCAAACTACAAAAGCATATTTATGACTTCTGCTTTCATTATAAACATGAAAATTCTATTGGCCAATTGAAATGAGATGACAAAGCCCAAAGTCATTGGGGAGATATAGTGTATATCGTTACCAGTGGAAGGAGATAGAAGTGAATATTTGCTGAAGAATAATATAAACTTTTTACATTATCCAAAAACCATTACACCAAACTTTTGCTAATACTTCATTCTCAGATATAAAAAGACAGCCAAGTATCACTATGTATTTGAGGGAAGCCTCTTACATAATAGAGTGTCTAAAATAAACAGCAAAAAAGGAAACTGATGCAGTATAGCAGAGGAAAACATCTAAAATACTTTAATATTTTAATAGATGCATACAATATTATATTCATACAATAAAAATAACATGCTATATAAAAACAATGAAAAAAGAAATATCTCCTGGAAATGAAAAATGTGCTAAAAGATTTTTTTAATTCAATTAAAGTTTTGGAATATGATGTCAAGGGACTATCTCAGAAGTTAGAATCAGGACAAATAGATAAAATTAGGTGATCAATGCAACAGAGCCAAAAACCAATGTCCATGAGTTCCAGGAAAAGGAATTATTGAAGTGTATGGCATCAGAATATTTTAAAATAAAAATATAAGACAATTTCTTCAAACAAACAGACCTCCAGATTAAAAGGAGCCTACTGAAAACCCAGTGCAATGTAGGAAAAAAAGGCCCATTTCAAGGTCTAGCATTGTAAAGTTGCAAAATTCCAGAGAAAAATTATTTTAAAGGCATTTAGAAACAAAAAAGCAAATCATAGAGCATTAGGAATAGAATAGCATAGGGCTTTTTAATTGTAATATTGCAATCTGGAAGACAGTGTTACTGTCCCTTAAAAATCCTGAATGAAAACTAATTTCAGCATAGATATTATACCTAGCCAAACTATCAAGTGGACTTCTCTGATAACTCAGTTGGTAAGAATCTTCCTGTAATGCAGGAGGCCCCAGTTCGATTCCTGGGTCAGAAAGATCTGCTGGAGAAGGGATAGGCTACCCACTCCAGTGTTCTTGGGCTTCCCCTGTGGCTCAGCTGCTAAAGAATCTGCCTGCAATGCATGAGACCTGGGTTTGATCCCTGGGTTGGGAAGACTCCCTGGGGAAGGGAGGGGCTACCCACTCCAGGATTCTTGCCTGGAGCTTTCCGTGGACTGTATAGCCCTTGGGGTCGCAAAGAGTCAGACACAACTGAGTGACTTTCACTTTCAAACTATCAAGTGTATGCATGGAATAACAACATATTCAGGCATACAGATACTTTTTGAAAATGCATTATTTGTGTACACTTCCTTGTGAAAGTTACCTGGAGAATGTATTTCAACTACAGAAGGGGGTAAACTGAGAAACAGGATGACTTAAAACACATAAAACATGAAACTCTAATAGCATGTGTAAGCAAATAAACCAAGTCAGAGATCAACACAGGCTAGACATGTCACCAAGAAGGATATATCTAGGAAAATAATTTAAAGGAACTAATGATTTACTGATGTGTTTCACTATTGAAAAAATATTATTAATGGGTATTTGACAGGCCTGTTTGAACATTTAGGGGGAAAAAAATGTCACTTACCTAGAAAAATAAACTATTAAAAAAGAAAGTAATTAATTATATAAACAATAAAAGTTTTTACAAGAAAATTAATTTAAGCAGAATAATGCTTGTCTGAGTAATGAACAATATTTCTATAATCATTATAATGTACTGGCTAATGATTTAACCAAAATCGTTATAGAGGAGGATGAGGTGGATGTATTGGGTGGTATAAGAGAGATAAATCACTACCTTTTTAATATAGGAAATCAACATGCATGAGTTCTCAATCACTCAGTCATGTCCAACTCTTTGCAACTCTAAGGACTCTAGCCCACCAGGCTCTTCTATCCATGAGATTTCCCAGGCAAGAATACTAGAGTGGGTTGCCATTTCCTTCTCCAGGGGATCTTCCCCACCCAGGGATCGAATCCTCATCTTTTCCATCTCCTGCATTGGCAGGTGGATTCTTTACCACTAGTGTCACATAGGAAATCAATAGATGAAGTCTTATGTAGCAAAATCACAGGATAGCATGATAAAAGTGAAAGTCGCTCAGTTGTGTCTGACTCTTTGTGACCCCATGGATTGTAGTCTACCAGGCTCCTCTGTCCATGGAATTCTCCAGGCCAGAATACTGAAGTGGGTAGCTGTTCCCTTCTCCAGGGGATCTTCCCAACCCAAGGACTGAACCCAGGTCTCCAGCATTGCAAGCAGATTCTTTACTGTGTGAGCCACCAGGGAAGCAAGTATGTTATTTTAAAGTAGGAATATAAATATCAGGGAAGGATACTATGTGCCATTGAGGATTAGGCTTGGAGATGGGGGGAGGGGAAGACATGGGCACTGCCTTTCCTTGTTAGGAGCAACTGAGTACTATTTTGCTTAAATTAGGCACATTACTTTGATAAGAATCTAATAAATAATGAAAAGAAATGATTAATAAGAAAATTGTGTGCGTTATAGATTATAAATGAACAGTAGTCTCCATTTCTCCATATCCCCTCCTTGGTAGTGTTCTCCTGAGGCAGCCACTTTTAACCATCTCTACTTTTAGTTATTGATATTTTTGGATGACATCACCGATTCAATGAACATGAATTTCATCAAACTCCTGGAGATGGTGAGGGACAGGGAGGGCTGGTGTACTGCAGTCCACGGGGTCACAAAGAGTCAGACATGACTTGGCAAGTGAACAACAACTTTTAGTTATTCTGGCGGTTACATTCATGACTTGAAGTATATCTTTTGATAAAGTGTAAAGCTATCTGGTTGAAGCTGAAACTCCGATACTTTGGCCACTTCATGCAAAGAGTTGACTCATTGGAAAAGACCCTAATGCTGGGTAGGATTGGGGGCAGGAGGAGAAGGGGACGACAGAGGATGAGATGGTTGGATGGCATCACTGACTCGATGGACATGGGTTTGGGTAGACTCCGGGAGTTGGTGATGGACAGAGAGGCCTGGCGTGCTGCGATTCATGGGGTCGCAAAGAGTCGGACACGACTGAGCGACTGAACTGAACGGAACTGAACTGAAAGCTATCTGGACTCATCTTTGCCCAGTTAGCCAGAAGATGGCCATATCAAACTGCACTGTACATTGCAGGTTAATAGAGTACTTTGAGAGTAGTGTACAATTGGCCTATGACTGTTGTGGTCTTTCATCCCTGAGCCACTGTATACAGCCAAGGAAGCAGCTCTGACCTAGTTGGGCAAAGCAAAGGGTTATCCTGCCAGTGAGAGTATGGCATTTCTGGCAAGAGATTCCTCTTCTAACTGTTGGAGTTGATGCCATGGCAGATTTTCCTGACTTGGGGAGTAAGTGTTGAGCCCTGGTCCAGCTGGTTCGATTATTTGTTGATTTTGATTATCTGCACCAATAAGCTGTTTCTCTGGCACAGATAATCAGAATCAGGCAGTAATTTTCGATCTTCCTAACAAAAATGCTTTTTGCATTTTGAAATTATAATAAAGTTTTATTCAGTGTCCTCCAAAAGAGTGCTTATCCAGAAATTTTATTGAGTTAAATTAAGAACTCTTTAGTGCTCAGGGATAACCATAAATCCTTAGGCATGTCTTTTTCCTTTACTCATATTTTTGCTCTTCTTGAAAGGTAGAGAGAAAAATCAGCAGTAATGATACCAGCTGTTTTTTATTCAGCTCTTGCTATATCCTAGGCACTCTAGTAAGTATTCACCATCTCATTTCATCTTCCCAATAGTTTTAGGCGCTTTCTAGAGTTGGCACTCCCATTTTAGACTGAAGAAACTGGTAAGAGTTGAGTGACTTGTCCAAGGTCACAGAGCTGGAGAGTGCCAGAGCTGTGTCTGAGCCCTGATTTCTGTTGATTCTTGGGCCCATGTTCTTTATCTCTATGTTTGACTGGATTTCAGTGTAGCATCTGACTTTTTATTACATGAGACTAAGAAAGCAGCTGCTTTATACATAAAACCTGATTACCAATATAAGGTTACATACGTTATTGTTGTTGGATGGTGCTTATAAAAATTGTTACACTTTTTCTTTTGAAGAAAGTTTAGAATTTTGTACATTTTCTATTTCTGTCACTGTGTAGTGTCCTCTCAACTCAAAATTCTAGAGTCATCTTTGTTATCTTTTGATATCTATCCGTTTATTTACATATACTCATCATGTTCTCTTTATATTTCTGTTTTAACTGTCACTTTTTCTTATATTTGGAATATTGCAACCATCTTTTTGTGGTCTACTATTACTGCCAGTCTCCACTGTCTTAATGATCATACACATTATTCCAGTATTTTGAAGCTCAGCTTCTCTCATGTTGCATACCTGTTTAAATCATTATTTCCTCATTATCTATAAGGAAAAATACAGCTTTATAAATCTAGAATTAAAAATGTTTGATAATTGGTTTAATCTAGCATTCCATGAGTTTACGTGGCCTTACCTTCTTTCCCACTTTTCTTGCCCATGCTAGTATATCCTTAATCTGGCCTATTGAAGCACAGATTTTCTCTAAGACTCATCTGTTGTTTTTCATATGGTTGGTATTTTGGTTGTCTTTTTGTGTGTGTTTGTCTCATTTACTCAACTGAATTGCTAAGTTCTAAGTGTGGAGGTGAAAACTCTGAGTCCATCATAATATTTAGCATAGTTTCTTGCATATAGCACTGTGTAAAAATATTAATGGATAAATTTTTGCAATTTCCTGGTGGTTCAGCAGTAAAGAATTTGCCTGCAACACAGGAGATGTAGGAGACGTAGGTTCGATCCCTAGGTCAAGAAGGTCCCCTGGAAGAGGGCAAGGCAGTTCACTCCAGTGTTCTTGCCTGGAGAATCCCATGGACAGAGGAGCCTGGTGGGCTACAGTCCATGGGGTCGCAAAGAGTCAGACTCAACTGAAGTGACTGAGCATGAGCAGGAGCAAAAAAAAATTAATAGATACATTTTTATAATTTTAAAATTAACACATAATTCCAGTTCTACTTTGCTTTTTTGTTAATTTCATAAATGTTAGACCAAACTTAATAGGCTTTTCTCTTATGTTTTTCTATCTTTTTAATTATATTGCATAATGAGATAGAAATGTATTGATAAAACTTTAACAATTTAAAATATTTTAAACAAATCAGTTTCACTTAGTAATCTAATCAGAAAGATATAGAAAATCTACTCTGAATGAAAGAAATATGCTCATTATTACATAATTTGTAAAAAATAGCTTATATGTTGTTTTATTATATGGTAATGTACAGTTTTGATGGAGATAAACTGAATATTTGTAGTGCAATAAATGTAGAAAAATAAACAATTTATCCTGCTTTATATATTCAATGTATTTGTAAATGGTTCAGAATACTGAGTAATAACATGAGGAAATTTGAAATGTACTTAAATACTAAGTTTAAAACTCTACTTAGATATGGTTTTTTTTTCCCAAGAGTAGACTGCATTTTTGTGTATTAAAATTGCTTCTTGCTTTCTGTTGAATTGAAAATATTTCACTCTACTTTCCCCTATTTTGTTTTTCTTGTTTTAATGGTCTAAATATTTATCTTTTCTATTTTCTTTTTTAAAAAAATTATGGATGTTCTATAATAAATAAATATTTGTACTTTAATGTGTAAATTATTTAAACCATGTCCTATATAAAGTATTTTTGCTTTGAAATATTTGAGTTTCAGTAAGAAAGTATAATTTTATACTGAAACCAAAGAATAAGCTATTATAGATTTTTATATAGTTTGATGTTTTTATTTGTTAATCTCAGAGTGGTTTTATTGCCTTTTAATGCAATATTATTTTAGCTCAGCAATGTCATACATTCAAAATGCTTGAAATTTCTCATTTTATTTTTTCCTAAATTATTTTTTTCCAAATAATACTGTGCATCATAATGATGTCTTCTTTTACACCTCATATTTTTCTAAAAGATATCTTAAATTATTTTACCATTTAATTTGATTTTCAAAACATCCAAATGAAACCATAAATGTCTTTTAAAATCAAGTCTCACATTTGATGTAAATCACTGCACATGTCTGATCTTATCTCACAAACAAAACTGCTATATTTAAAAAGTAGTGACTTTTTAAGTTCGTATTATTTTTTAAAGGGACTGAGCCTTAGATTCAAAGCACAGATTATCCATTTTGACTATCCTCATTTAATCATTTCATTTTTAAAATTAGACTGCATCTTAACGATCCAAAAAATCCTCACTAATGTGCATTTCTGGCTGGGTTAATTCCCTTTGTCATAAAGTGGAAGCTAGCCTAAATTTTCTAATAATTTTTCATCATATTGAAATTCATGGCAAAAATAAAAATGAGATAATTTTGAATTCAAGTGCATATATTTTATAGTGATACTTTTCCCCCTCTTCTCTCTGCCTAAGGAAATAGAGAAATTGAGTTTAGAACTGAGTGAAAGCAAGCAGCACTTGGAACAGCAGCAGGAGAAGGCAACCCGGGCCAGAGAGGAGTGCCTGAAACTGACAGAACTGCTGGGCGAATCCGAGCACCAACTGCACCTCACCAGGTACTGCCTAATCCCATTATGCACCATAGCACCAATTTCATTCCTCGGATTTTTGCCACAGGCTTCCAAACAGTTGTTAGAGTTAAGTCTTAGTCATTCAATTCACACACAGTTTTTAGGCATATTAAGAAAAGTGGAGAAGTGGTAAGCAAAACACCCAGACATGTGAATGATAAGTGTGGCAGGGAATTACTGATAGATTACAAAACCTTTCATCTACAATGCTCAAATATTTAGGTGATTCTCTATCAATATAAGCAAAATGACATATTTCTTCTACCACAGCCACTACCTCTCCTGTTAATTTTATGTCTAATAAAAATGTTGAACTGAAGTATCTGAGGAATATATTTAGGAAAATAGTGAGATACTGTCAGTGGTGAAAGAGACAAAACAAAAGACATCCTAAAATGCAAACTGAGGTGGAAGTGCTACAAAAGAAGCAACCTGAGTCCTAAGGAGGTGTAAAAGTTAGAGATGGAACTGATTGACGCTGTTCATGTTTAAACCATTACTATAACCCTGCTTATACCATCGTGGTTTCAAATTACATCACTTCCATCATGAGATATTGTCATTGTCATAAACTTTAGTGAACACATAGCTCAGCTCTAAATTACAATAATACATTTTAGGTAGTAAACATTGGGCAATTTGTTATATTGAAAACACACACAATATGCATAAATATACAGACACAGAGAAAAATTCACACTGAGATTGTAGGTGTTTCACAGTAACATATAAATGGTTTCTTTTCCTTTCAAGTTTTAGTACACTTTTTCAGTTTTCAGATCAAGCCTTTGGGTTTGTTCAATTCTTAGAATTTTTCAGTTTTTAGAGAGAACTTTGTCTAAATACCTACATAAGTTTATAAAATTTGGTTTATTCATAAATTAGAAAAACACTGGTCTTCTAATCATAGTAAAATGTTGAATTTAAACTATGAAAGGGGACTGATCCCTTTTACATTAAATATGACAATGTAATTCTGAGCACGGTATGATAACAGATGGAGAAAAGCACCGCTTGAACAGCCTGCATTTGGAGAAAAAAATATTCTAGAGGTTGTTGAACCTCCTAAAGTTTTCAGCTAGTGTTAAGATGCCTCTAGTTCTGTTAAAATCAAACTTTGTTAAAAACATTTTGTTATGATAATATTCCAAATGGTTTGCCAACTTCCCTTTTAAACAATGAAAGAAAAGAGAAGAAAGGAGAAAGAGAGAAAGGAAAAAAATGAAAGAAGGAAAGAAAATAAATTATTTATACACACGTGATATCTGGAAAAATCCCAATAGTTGAAACACTTTATTGAGAAAAAATATTGCTTAATACTGCAGAATAATAGCCATTCTTTTAATGCTCGTTTAAAGTATTTCACTGTAGAAGTGAGAACATAACGTTAACATAGGTCCTATGGTTATTTAATCTTAGAAGTTTCAGAATTTAGCTTGATCATGATAGTTAATAGTTTTTCTTCTCTGTCAGACTTCTACTGAGAACCAACCATTTGTGTGCTAAGTACTACTAACCCACAGAATTAGGACAGCTTTTAATGTCTCAGTGTGGCTGAACTTCAATAAATAAATATTAGTGCTGGTTTTGCCCGCTTTGCCATTCTGTCTTATTCAGAGAGTTAATTTCTAAAGTCACAGTCCATAGAGAGTTTTCCTGTGCTGTGTCAATTTGTACTGTCTGACAAGATCCATTTCTTGCAAGTAGAGCATATTAAGATGCAGCAACTGCTGAAAATGGACTGGTGGTAACTAATTCCTTTGTTCTTAAGAAAAACGGTTTTGCTTGGTTCCATAGAAAGCTTTTTCTATTGAGCTTTATTTACTACAAGTCTACAGAAATTTAACTTAGTTTTATAGAAAATAAAGCTTAATTATCTATTTTCTAAATGCAGTACTCTTTTGTAAGCATTTTGCACTTAGTCTACGTTCATGTTTTATAAAATCCACATTCATAAATTTAAAGATGACAATAAAAATGAAAGGAACTGTATATATCTCTGTTTTGCACAGAAAATGACTTGCTTCTTGGGCTAAATATTTCTGATACACAATTTGGGTTTTTTTTTAGCATTTGCTTCCCTTCACCATTCTTTATTGATTTATATACTCAAGTGTGTGGCTGAGAAATTTCATATTATTTCGTTTTCAGCTGAAATAAATAAATCTCGCACAGGTAACACTTCATTTACCCTTAATTTAAATATTTTGAATGTCATATTCTAAACAGTTTAAAATTAAATATAAAAAAGATGCTATAAAATAGTGATAAAATAAGGATTTGAAATCTTATAGGGCAAATAAAATTTTAAAATGAGTAGAAATTTATAGATCATCCTGAAAGAGAAATAAACTGTCACTTCTTTTGGAATTTCCCTTTATTATCTAATTGGACTTAAAAATGGAAAATAGAAATTCAACATTTTTTGAAGGACTCAATTAGTAAATATACCATCCACTTATTTAATGAGAATTTATTGAGCACCTACTATCTTTTAAGTACATTGGTTGGCCCTGGACATACAGAGAAAAAAAAAAACTCAGTTCCTATCCTTAGGTTGTTCACATTCTACTAAGGAGCCAGATCTATATATGCAATTACAGTAGAGTGTGACAACAGTGTAATGAGGGAAATTAAGATTGCCACAGAAGCACATAGGAAAGAGAACTGCCTCATTCTATTAATTGGAGGTGAAGGAGATAGGGAAAACTTTCTGAGTTCATGAATAGGAGTCCTCAAAGTAGAGAAAGGTGGGGCAAACACCCCAAGTAGAGGGAACAATATATGCAAAGACGTAAAGTTGGGAGAGAATGTAGACTCTACAGTGACTTTAGGTATTTGGCAAGAGAGGGAGAGGTACCAGAGGAAGGGTCTTGTGGGCCATATCCTGGAATTTTGGCCATTGTGAGAGTAAGGGATTACTCTTAATGTAGTGTTTTAATCAGGGCTTCTAACATGATCAACTTTTGGGGCTGAGATCGCGACTCAGACAGCTGTGTAGAAAGTGAACTTGGAGAGTTGATGTAGGAGACTTGAAAACCAGTTAGGACACAGTTGGTAACTGCAGCCCATAGGCCAAATCTGGTGCATCATCTGTTTCTTATGTGATCCATGAGCTAAAAATGTTTTTTTTATATTTTTAAATGACTGGGAGGAAAAAAGAAAAACAATATGTTATGACACACAAAATCATAAATA
Organism: Okapia johnstoni; assembly: GCA_024291935.2. NCBI lineage: Eukaryota > Metazoa > Chordata > Mammalia > Artiodactyla > Giraffidae > Okapia > Okapia johnstoni. Next base: position 43,982,317 of record CM044322.1, read on the forward strand.
AAATTTTATTGGACACAGCCATGATTATCCTTTGTGTATTATGTATAGCATTTCCATGGCAGAATTGAGTATGATCCTCAAAGCCTAAAATATTTATTATCTGGCCCTTCATAGAAAAAGTTTACAGTGCCTCAGGTGGGAGTCTTGTTTAACTCAAGAAGTCAAGAAAGCTTGAACTATGCTAGGATCAAATGTGTATTTAAGGAAGGTAATTGAAAGGCACTGTGAAAACAGATTGGTTGTGGAAGAGATGATTGGCAGGGACTCCAATTAGACTATAAGTACAGTAGTAGTCCTCAGCTGTGTATGCGCCAGGAAAATAGAAAGGAAATAGTATCTTCAGGAGGCATTTAGGGTAATGATAAGAGAGACTGGAATTAAAAATGATTCCTGATCTAGAAGATTGGGGTAGGGGGAGAGAAGGGATATGTGTATAATTATGACTGATTTGTGGTGTTGTACTGCAGAAACCAACATAAAATTGCAAAACAATTTTCCAATTAAAAAATTTAAAAAGATGATTCCAAAGCTTCTAGCCTGTGTTAAGTGGATGAATGGATCATTAATGGTAATTCAACTAGGGAATGTTAAAGGAGTAGCAGAGGAAAGAATATGCTTTATTTCAGAACTCTGATGAAGATGTCCAGTGTAAATCCAGTGTGAGGAGAAAGATCATGACAGAGGTTTAGATCTGGATGCTTTTACATAAAGATATTGTAGCCAAAGGAATGGGTAGAAGCACACAGAGAGGACCATGTTTTCAAGAACTGTGGAAGAATAGCCAAGGAAACGGGGCCTTAAGTGTGTAAGAAAAGAATAAAGTGTGGCTCAGGTATACTTTTGGTGAAGTAACAGTTTAAACCATACACATGTTAACAAGGGCTGGGGGGGGGCATGTACCCTAGGATTGAGGAAACTGAGTTTTGGTATCTTCTCCCAGGCATTCACTGTCTTTGCAACTTTTGACAAATTATTTAATTCTTTGAACCTGCATACTCACCTGTAAAGTTAGGTTAGACAAGATGATTTCTAAGTTTTCTTCCAACTCTAATAGTCAAACAACATAAGTTAAAACAATGCATTATTAAATTCCTCTTTCTGGGCATTAGGTGCTTAAATTGTGTGGAGTATCCTTTGGGCAAGATGTTTCCATAGTTTGTGAAGTTCAGAGAGATTTCATAGAAATGTCCTTCATACCACCATTTACATTCATCATAATTTAGGCTCTGGTGATTTCTCTTAAGAGTTATGAAAATACTCTCCTAACATCCTTCCAATCTCTTTTGCCAGCCACTGCTGTGTATATTCATAAGCACTGTCTTGACTCAGTCACCTGTTCTTAAAACCTTTCTTGGTGCCCTGCTATTGTAGAAGGTCCACTCAGCTTTTAAGTTTCCCCAACAGGCTCCTGGGCTTCCCAGGTGGCTCAGTGGTAAAGAATCCACCTGCCAATGCAGGAGACCCAGGTTCCATCCCTAGGTGAGGAAGATCCCCTAGAGGAGGAAATGGCAACCCACTCCATTATTCTTGCCTGGGGAATCCCATGGACAGAGGAGCCTGGAGGGCTACAGTCCATGGGGTCGCAAAGTCAGACATGCCTGAGTGACTGAGCATGCGTGCACATGTGACGGGCTCCCAACCTTCTAATTTTATTTCACTGCTACCAGTTCCATCCTCTCACATGCTGATTTCCAGCATATGATTTCAGCAGATGCAGATCTTCTTTGACTTTTGGACTCTCCTCTCCTTTTACTGCTCTGTAAACCCTTTGAGCTTCTTTGGCCCTATTATAATCTTATTTTCCAGGTTTCCCTGAAATCCTAATTTTTCCACCTTAGTCTTCCCTGAGGATCCATTCTAGAGGGAACACATCTCCCTCTGAATACTCCTTCCCACTTAGAACTGAAGGCACTTGCTGCTACTAAACAAATTCCTCAAAACAGGGAAAATGAACATCTGAAAAAATAAATTCATACTCTGAAGATTTTTATCTACCTGCTTGTCTTCTCTTCTGTGATGTATTATTCTTCAAATGGGAGGAGAGATCTTATTAATATTATAGTTCTCAGAGCACCTAGCTTAGCCCTTTGCAAAGAGTTGGAGTTCAATAAGTCAGTATTATAAAAATGGTTAATACAAGTTTATGACTGTTTATTCAAACCCAGTATTGATGTGTGTGTATATATGTATATATATACGTATTTTCAGATATATCAGGTAAAAAATATGAGATGGAACAAAGATGAAAAATTTTGTTGGGAATTTTTCTTGTAAATATTATACTATGTTATGATTTTATAACTTTTTTTCATTTTTAACTTAGTATGTACATATATGTTTAAGTATAGTCAAATCAAATGATAACCCTTCTAACAACTCAGTAGGTTTGGTAAAGTGCCTCTCACCTTACTTGAAAACCTCACACACACACAGAATTTTAAACTAGAGGTCTCTATAATTAAAAGATGGTCCCTCTGAGAGTGTTTGAAACCAGTGCCTGATAAACATGATCATTAAACGTACATAGCCTAGTATACATGAAAACAGAAGCTACTCCCTTCCCACTTATGTCTTTGCTAATAGTAATCAAATAACTTCTTTCTTTCCCATGACAAACTTCCAGCTATGCTTAAAAATATATGTTCATGTATTTGCTCACTCTACATGGAACATTTCCTGTTACAAGACACTATCCTAGGGAATGGTGGGAGACATAAATATAAAATAGCTTCAGATGCTGCCCTTCAGAAGCTTATAGGCTAGTGGGGGCAAAAAGAAAATACACAAAGAGTTGGTAAGAGAAATGAAAAGATCCAGAAGGGATTTTTCAGATAAAATATTATGCAAACAGAGGGACAGATAACTTCTTATTATTCTTGGTAGCATTTGGATATAGGAAAATGGAAATGAAGGACATTTCATTGCAAATTCCAGGGGCCAAACTAGCATTTGGGAGGTACACATGTATACATGAGAAAGTTAATACATACAAGTATCAGTCGGCTTCCCTGATAGCTCAGTTGGTAAAGAATCCGCCTGCAATGGAGGAGACCCTTGGTTTGATTCCTGAGTTGGGAAGAGATCGCCTGGAGAAGGGAAAGGCTACCCACTCCAGTATTCTGGCCTGGAGAATTCTATGGATTGTATAGTCCATGGGGTCACAAAGAGTCAGACACGACTGAGTGACTTTCACTTCACTTTCACTTTCATTTTCATCAGTCTCTGAGGTTAAGAATACGTTCATTTTGGGTCTGCCTGGTACCATGCCACATGTAGTGGCTTTTTAAAAAAATAATAACAGAGGTATTAGCTAAAGGCAAGTGGCCATCACTTACTGAACCTCTACTGTGTTCTGGGAACTGAGCTGAGTGCTTTTCATCGAACTCTCACAATAACCCTGTAAGGTGAAGACTATTATTTCCTTGTTTTACAGTGGATGCAACTAAGACACAAAGAAGTAAAATGATTCATCTAAGGTCACACAATTGGTATGTCTTTGAAACCCAGAAATTTGCCTGCAAAGCCTATATAGTTATCCATCAGGCTGTAGTTCTATGTGAGTTGGTTTTCTATGTGAGTTAGTAGGGAAATGGATTAATGCGATAATTTCCAAAAGACAACCAAGGAAACCAATAACAAATTTATAATAGAGAAAAGTCTTAGCTGCTCCCTTATCAGTTCAGTTCAGTCGCTCAGTCATGTCTGACTCTTTGCGACCCCATGGACTGCAGCATGCCAGGCCTCCCTGTCCATCACCAACCCCGGAGCTTATTCAAACTCATGTCCATTGAGTCGGTGATGCCATCTAACCATCTCATCCTCTGTCATCCCCTTTTCCTGCCTTCAGTCTTTCCCAGCATCAGGGTCTTTTCCAATGAGTCAACTCTTCGCATGAGGTGGCCAAAGTATTGGAGTTTCAGCTTCAACATCAGTCCTTCCAATGAACACCCAAGACTGATCTCCTTTAGGATGGACTGGTTGGATCTCCTTGCAGTCCAAGAGACTCTCAAGAGTCTTCTTCAACACCACAGTTCAAAAACATCAATTCTTTGGCACTCAGCTTTCTTTATAGTCCAACTCTCACGTCCATACATGACTACTGGAAAAACTATAGCTTTGACTAGATAGACCTTTGTTGACAAAGTAATGTCTCTGCTTTTTATTTCTTTTCTTTTCTTTTCTTTTTTTTAGTAAATTTATTTATTTTAGTTGGGGGCTAATTACTTTAATGTCTCTGCTTTTTAATATACTCCCTTATACACTGATATAAATACCAGTCAATGAATTGTCATCTTAGCTTGTGATTTTCCTAAGAAACAGTGTCCTTTGGCGCATCATTCACCTTGGTCATTTAATGTGTTATAATAAAGCTATCACTCTACTTCATTTCTTTTGTACCCAAGAGAAAAGAGAGGCTTTTATTAAAAAGTGGAAGTTCCTTCACATATTTGTTTTTGACATGTCCAAACATCTTTAAAAAGCTATAGAATTTAACTCCCTCTCACAAGACTACCACTTACATACATGGTGGACAGATTATATAAAGGAATATTACATATTAAAACAATCATTTCTGAATGCTTGTGTAATTGTTATCAAATACTGATTGAGGCAATCACTCTTCTCCATAACTATCATGCGTGTATTGAAACACATTCTTTTGAATCCTGTATCTTTTTCTCAGATCTAATCTGGAGGGAAATTACTACAGGAAGTCTTCCCTGTTTATTTTCCGGAGAATTTAGAAATTGAATTGCACAAAATGCAAAAGGTGGGCCAACCTGCCAGTAATCATGCAGGCTCCAGCTTTTATCAGCAGAGCTTCCTTTAAAATGTATATTTCCCCTTTTACATAAATAATGTTTTCAATGATATGTACTTCGAAGAACTTCTCAGAGCAAGAATCTAAGGGCAGTTCATGAAATGGGTAATTATGTTATGACATACTTTTGTAATCTAGATGGGGAGATTTAACCTTATGACTGTGAGATATAGCAACTTGAACTTTAGTATTTGTGTCTTTTTGAGAGGGAGAAAGAGTGTAAGAGAGGAGTCACCAGGTTATCCAATTATGATGGGTGCTTTAACTTTGGGAGGATGATTAAATCTTCCATTTCAGAGCCTTTAGCTTACAGGTAGTAACTGTTGGTTGGGCTTCCCCAGTGGTTCAGTGGTAAGGAATCTGCCTGCAATCCAAGAGACACAGGAGAAGTGAGTTTGATCCTTGGGTCGAGAAGATTCCCCTGGAGGAGGGCATAGCAACTCACTCCAGTATTCTTGCCTGGAAAATTCCATGGACAGAGGAGCCTGGCAGGCTACAGTCCATAGGGTCTCCAAGAGTTGGACACGACTGAGCATAAGTACATTGCTGAATTTAGTGGTTTGACTTCTCAGATTGCCAATATGAGTGAGGACTCTTTGGTTGAGGTAAACAGAAACCCCAAAAGGGGGAATTAATTAGTTTGATGACCAGACCATGTAAAACCCAGGTGTGGCTGGGCCCTCAGAGTCTCTTGGACCAGGGACTCAAGGCAGCACCAGAGTGCCGTCATTTTCTGTCAATCGAAGGGCTCGACTTCTGTCTGAATGTTGGCTCATTCTTTCATGTTCTTGCATACCATGGAGCCACATCCCTCAATCTGAACTAAAGATAAAGGAGATGCCCTTGTTTTCAAACTGTAAGAATGTGATTTCCTGGCTCCTCCTCTTCCAATTTGAAACCTTCAGTTCAAATTTCAAAACTGAATCATGTGCACACACACCATTTTGAATTCTGGGGCTGGCAGCCTCAGCAAAATCCCAGGAGTAAGGGAAGAGAGTTGCACTAAGCAAGGGGAGATGCTCTTACTAGGGGGAGGTTGTCAGAGATCTCAACTAAATATAAGAACAGAGGTCCTTTCTATGTCCTCTATTGTCTTTTTAGCAGTCTCGGCTTTTTCCTTGGCTAAGGGATGATTGGGAGTGGAAAGAAGAGAAAGAAGAGTACATCCCTGTCATGTTGGCTTGAGAATGATATTCTCCACTTTCAACATAAGTCCAAGAAGGCATGATCAGTTCTCTGCATGGATGTAAAGAACTCTTAGAATATAAAAAGAAAGACATAAAGGATGCATAGATTAATGTTTAGCATGTGCCAAGCACTGTGCCTGGCTTCTGATAACAGTGGTTTAGTAAATGTGGTCCATGGTGGGCTGTGTGTTACTACTCTGTGGCAAGATAATGTTTTTATAATTTTAAACTGCCACAACATCCATGTGCAAGATCAGTATGCTCTCTCTCTTTTTTTTTTTTTTTGGTATCTTTACTTTTTTTTTCTAGTATTTCTTTTTTCATTTTACAAAGTTAATGCTTTCCAAAAGATTAGATATTGTTTATAAAAATGATATTTTACAGAAGTTTGAAACACCCTGCTTTCTCAGTGAGAGCAAGCCTGAAGAAGCTGAGTCTTGGAAAAGGGAACCAAAAAAGTCACACAGCAGGAAGAGGGAGTGAGAATAAAGGAGGCAGAGTTTGCGTTGGATCCATCAAACTCTAGAACCTGTGATCTGGAATTTGTATTCACAAATAAGTGTAAAAACATATTTAAAATCTAAATAAGAGTATTTTAGGGATTGTAAAGTGTCAGTTCATGGGCCAGGATGCAGGCCTTTTTCATCTCTGTGTCTTCTGCACTAAGTTCAGCAGTAGGTTGTTTGACAAGATCGCTGTAAATGCTGGATTAACATACCTTTCCTCTCTATTGTTAGTGAAAACTTGGAAGGAATAGCACTCTTTTTCAGGTAACAACTAGTTTAGGTCAAAAGACCAGGCTTTCAATATCTCTTCTTTTGAAGGGAATGCTATAACATTGACATGTATTCTTGCTATTCCATAGTGAACTGTATCTTTTTTTTTTCCAAATTATTGAGGAATTTTTAGCCTAAAGTTTCCATTTAAAAGTTAAGCTCATATTTTTCTTATACTCCTTTCATGAATAAATTAAGCAGAGAACGTGTCAAAAATAATTTTAAATGGATATATGTGCAACCAACATCTTTAAGTCTTGAAATAGACGGCCTTGGTACTGTTTTAAATTGCGTCCTCTTTTCCTTCCCTCCTCCCCACCCCCCACCACCCCCCTCCCCAGTATCAGAGGGAACAGGCTGTCAGGAAGCCTGGAAAGACAAGGCATTTCATTTTGCTCTGATGGATGCCACGTTGCCTGAGCCCACTCTGCTCCACCTGTTTGACCGGCTAAGAACCGTAGTCTAGGTGTGGCCCAGGGCAAGAGAGGTTAGGGTTAGAGGCTGCCAGAGAATGGTCTCTGCAGGTTCTGCTTAATGTTTGTGAAGCCCGAATGTGTGTGCAATGAACATCCACACTGGGGATGTACTCTTCTCCCTGCCACACAGGCCCACAGCCTGGAGCATGGTGGTGATGGCTGCCAATTCATTTTCTGAGGAAGCCCAGAGGAAACTGAGAAAGTATTACCCACACCACTCGCCTAACTCAAAACACTGAACATCAACCTCAGTGAAAATAGGAGGAAAAAAGCAAGAGCAGAATTGTTATCCTAGTACCCTCAGTCTAAATATGTTTCTGCAGGAAAGATCTGCTGCCTAACACTAATTTAAGGTAAAAGAAGTGTTTAAAAAATCGTCAACTTAATATTAGGCATAAGTCACTTGTTATTTAATGTCTCCCTGAAACCCACAGAGTGGGTAACTATATACCCACTATACCCAAGGTGAGGGTGAATATTGGTTGGTAAATCCTGGAATCAAAGCTCATTTTAAGGATCCCGAGGAAAGAAGAGGCTTGGAGTACAACCAGTCTCCTCAGTGCCTCCATAATGTCTCATGGGGGACGAGGGCCCAGTTCAAGTAAGAAAAGAAAGAAAGTGAAGTCGCTCAGTCGTGTCCGACTCTTTGCATCCCCATGGACTGTAGCCCACCAGGCTCCTCCATCCATAGGATTTTCCAGGCAAGAATATTGGAGTGGGTTGTCATTTCCTTCTCCAGGGGATCTTCCTGACCTAGGAATTGAACCTGGGCTCCCGCACTGCACACAGACTTTTTACCATCTGAGCCACCAGGAAGCCCAGTTCCAGTAAACAAACTTATTAAACTACCACTCCATCAGACAGGCCAAGCAGAGGAGACAGTGCCCTGAACTCAGGAACTCAGCATGGGAACCAGAGAGGTCAGAAAATGTGTAGAAGCAGAGTGTAGAGCAGATGTTCAGCTAAGCAAAGACTGCTTCACCTTGGCTCTGTGTGACCTCTGTCAGCCAGGAAGCTCAGGTCACCTGTGGGAGGGCTGAGCGTGCCCGTCCCTGACCAGGTGGTGGAGAGGTAGAGCACAGGGAAGGTACCGGTATCTTTAAAACTCATTCCTTTGAAACCTACGTGTGACTACCTCCAAGGAGTGTATTGTAGACCAGGGGACTTACCAAAACAAGGCACCCTGTGTTGAGAGAGTAGTAATAAATATAACTGTACCCACAAAAGAATTATATATAATAAAGCAACAATTCACTTTTGGAATGTATGCAAGAGATAGAGGTAGAGGGCTGTTCAAGACAGGACCTTAAAAGTGGGTTTTAACAGTGTTCAAGATGTTCTGGTTTTTCAATAGCAGATCTGAAGTGTGGTTCACCTGCCTGGACATAGTTCTGTTTCTGATTGTCTTCCATCACCCTGGGAAGTCTCTTACCACACTTTATTTCCTAGAGATCTCAACTGTGATTTTATGAGGATATACATGAGTATGAAAATCATCTAAACTAATGCAGGTTTCTGTAAATCTGAGGTGTTGCTCATCCATTCAGGGACTCCAATGCTATAAGTATGAATTCATCTAAAATAAATGAATTATCTGTCACAGTGTGTTGCTCAATCTAGAAAATGTTAGGGCAATGATCTCATTACTCAAGTCCTTTGTTGCCAGGTGGTGGTGTTGACAAATTAGGGATACAAAGAGAGTATATTGTTAAATAATATGACTACCTATTTTCTGAATCTTAGATAGCCCTCTTTGTCTTTAGAGGAAAAACCATCTTGCCATTCCTAATATTAGCTGTTTGTTAAACAAGATCTAATGGAAACAGTTCTTCAACCTAGGGGCTCTTCAAGCTCTGCTTTTTTGCACTGATGGCAGTTCTCTATTCTTAGCCTATTTCTGAAAAAGGCATTTATTCACAATCATTCACAATTGACATAATCATCAATGTTTGGGTTGAGGAGAGATGATAATTATATTAAGGAATAATAAAATTCATCTACAGTGAAAATAGAGCTCATGGTGGAATGGTAGATGAACCCAGACTCAGATCCTGCACTCTGACTAATTCACACAAAGAATTATCTGAAGAATTATCTGTTAAAAGTGGAAGAAAGAATGACAGCATGAGACAACTCATGTAACTAATAAACTTTTTAAATGCTGTTTCATATGTTTGCTTTTCATTAAATTCAGGAATGGTTGCGACTGTGTTGTTGTGATTCAGTCAACATTTATTCCTATCTGTTTTTCATATACAAAGGCTTAGGGATGCCAGAAAATAAACTGTTAACGGAGAATTAACTTCTTTGGCATGCTTTCATACTTATCTTCCAAATTAAAGAAAATGAAATGGGCAGAAACAGAGTGTAGATTACCTCCTTTTTGTCAAAAATGGTGGGAATTTGAAAATTAATAATAAAAAAGGGAACAGATGCAGTAACATGCCAGAGGGAGATTAATGTGGAGAGTAAAATCTGTGAGCAACAAAACTGAAGCAAACTGAATCAGTGGGAGGTTGTTGTACAATCAAAATCAGGATAAAAGAGAAATTACAAACAACCCTGCACTTGTCAAAGTAGTAGTAATGAAATCCTGACTCTGCCAGCAGTGAGAACCTGTGTTAGCACTTTGGGGTAAGGATGGTAGCCGGGTGCCAGGTAGGAGGGCAGTGTTAGGTTGCTGGGCAGCAGCCATCTTGTGTAGAACAGATGGCACCGAAAGCTGGCAGGGGAGGGGCTCCTTAGCAGAACTAATCAGACAGTAACAGATAGGGCAGCTGGGAAGACTGACCACAGAGAGAGAATCTGCGGGGTAGCCGAGTGCCATGATGTTTGCAGTGGTGTGCCCATTGGTCTGAGATAAGACCTTGCAACGTCTTTCCCATCTAAGGAAGAACTGAAACTTTTGTTCAAAAAGAAAAATTGAATTGAATTGCATCACAATTGGGGGTGGGGTGAGTATTGGGCAGAGATTGAGAAAGGAAGAATTGTCCATCTCAGAATGGTTGTGTGAGTTTTCAGTCCCAGTTTTCACAGAACTTTAATTTTTGCAGTTTGTATGGTTCTGCCATCCTCATGTGTATAGTGTGGCACGTGGAACAATCACTTTATATATTTTACATACCAAAGAGTTTACCGTATCAAGGCTATAGTTAAAATTAGAAAAGACTTTTTGATGATTTCTATTACATGTCTTTCACTAATGCAAGCCAAAAACAACCGTAAGATCCATGCCCTTGTGCTTAATAATTTCTTATAACCTGATTTAAGCCATGTTTAATTCAGAGCCACTTGCCCTTCTTTTTTCCCCTGTGTAATTGTGGGTTGAACATCAAAATATAAGCATCATTAAAAACCTAAAACCTTAAAACAAAAATCAAAGTAAGTCATTCTGAAAGAAATGAAAGAGAAAGCTGACCTGGTAAATTTCATAACTTACTAAGGAGCCCATGATTTTTTAAATATAGAAGTGGGACATTCATGTTAAAACTATTACTTTAACAAAGAAATCCAGATCTCCTACATCTGTTTTTGAGCTAGTATATTTCTTTCTTTGCAGAAGGTTTGTAGCTTGGCTCAATTTATTCATTTTGAAGGGGGAGGGGGAAACATTACCAGGATTTGAAATAGGTGGTATAACATAGCCATATGCTATTTATGCAGCAGTTTCTGCAATAAATCTAATTTGGTGCTGTCAAAAAATTAGACTTATTTGATATAGCAGCACATTAGTAAATGATTGTGGCAGATTTAAAGTTGTCATTTAGTCTCTTCTTACTTAACAGAATCTTGCAAATCCGTTTCTCCCCCTTAATCAACTCTATGAAAATGTCTCAGTTCTTTGTCCTGCAGTCCTGCAAATATTTCCACATCTGAAAGAAGGTCTTGCCTTAAGGTAATTGAGGAAGGGGGTGGCAGAATGGATATCCTCCGGTGTTAGAAGACTTTGTGACTATAAAGGCAGAAACATCAATAAACCAGAGAAAAATAATAGTATTTTAATCATTTTCAATTCTTAGAAAAACAGAACTATGTCTCCTTCAGAATGTAGATAAATTAAGGTCAGTTATTCGTTAAGGAGTTTAAATATTTTACCTTCCATCCTATGTCCATATGCTGCTTTAGGAAAACTGACGTTAAGGAACGTGAACGACATCAGCTCTTGGTCTTTACCTGGCAGTGCCCTTAGAAACGGCTTTCCTGTTCTCTAGTGCAACCCGGCAGCATTGCTTCAAAGCCTCTATTTTTTCTGTGAAATTTGTGTTTCAGGTGTTGGTAGCAAACTATCTGAAACTTTTTCCTAAGTGTTTTTTATTTAGAAGATAAAATTAGCATGTTATGTATTAGGCATATTAACATTGACAATAGTCTTTGAATTTCTTAAAGTAGCCCATTTGTAAAAGTAATCATAGTATTATTTCCCCGTTCTTTTTCTTATGTGTTTATGGAGGGGAATAGTGAGTGTGTGTGTGTGTTTGCACATTCATACATCTGTGTGTGACTGTAAGTGATGTTAAACTGAGCGGTTTTATTTGTTTATGTTCTTATACAGATTTCCCCATCAGCCCTACTAGTGTGTTTTTCAAATGCAATTTGCTAAAAATGAAGAGTTTCTTCATGGTAATTTAAGCAACCTCTATTAAACTAACATTTTGCTAATACTTATTTCTATCATTTACCAAATCAGACCACATAAGTGATTAAATTACCAATATTCTTTCCATGTTATTCAGAAGCAGGGACCCAGGTAACCAAACTGTCATAAAGCACAGATTACACTACAGGGAAAAAGTAGCCAAAATAATGTTAACAAATTTGCTGGGTAAATTAGATACTATTTTTGAAATTTTTTCCACATGTAAAGGAATTATTTAGAAATTATGTTTTAGGAAGATGAAAGAGAAAGCACCTCTATGAATTCATATTTTGTGTTCAAAGTCCATATGTTTAATTATATTACATATATTACAGAAGAATGATTTATAGGATATACAGTATTTTGGATATTAGTAATAAAATTGAAATTAGAGCTAAAAAAGAATGGCTCTGCACTTGGATTTTAAGCTGTCATTTTTGGTTTTCATTTTTACTTTTATATTTGGTATGTAAAATAATTTTCTTAAAACACATAAAAATTGCTCTGATAGTCTTTTTAAGTAAATTACATTTAATCAGTCAGAACCTTAAGATTAAAATTTTTAATTACGTGTTTTAGAATATTTTTATTAATAAACCTGCTTTCAATTATATAGCAGTGAAAAGAATTTAATTTTTATCTTTTCTAAAAATAATTTAGTGAATTTTATAGGTTTGATTAATTTTACTTCATAAAAGCACACATAATAAGATTAAATCTTGGAATAATTCTTCCCAATTATAAAAGCAACATTATGGACAAAGTGTCATTTAGCATTGTATTTGTAAAAATGCTTTGGTTAAAATATATTTTCTCCTAAAAAGTGATCTCTCTTTTTCTTATAAGAAATTTGAGTCAAGTCATTGATTTGTCTTTTGCTAAAGAATATGGTTGTCTAAAATACTGGTGAATAATTCAACATAAAGTGATTTCATGTTCAATTTATGAAGATAGGATAAGTCTTTGATAGCTGTAGGTGACACAGAATAAATTTAATTGAGAGTATCATTTTCATCTAATGACCTATTTTCCATGAGTTTATTTCTTTCACAAAACTGGCCTATTGATACAACTTACATTCTTTAGATAGATGATATGTTTGGCAGCATGTATTTGAGTATTATATAAGCAGAGTTGTTTATTTTTCACTTGATAGAATTTAAAATATCCATGAATTGATTTGTATATCATAGGTTAAAGTTTTCAAAGCAGTAATGGAGCTGTGTGTTAATATATAGCTTATAATTGAAATGATACATATTTGTACATTTTAAGCATTTCAGTGTAAAATTTCTTAATTGGAATACTCTTTGCCTTGGCTAATTCATTAGTGAAAATATTTATTCCTCAAGTTAATGCTGTATAGTATGAAGCAATTTTTACATAGTGTAAACTTGTTTATGATATTTTGATTTCACTTTAAAACTTTTATTTTGCTTCTTATACATATAGTTCATACTTGATATAATAAGAAGTGCAGACACACATGAAGGAGATACATATCAGCTGTCTGGTTTTACAAATGATCATTAAAACACTATGTCTTACTACTTTGACTCCAAATTATTGTCTTCCCGAACCCAAAAGTAATTTTCACAAGTACATTACACAACAGAACTTCATCTTCTGCTGGTTAGCAGTAGAGGATTTAAATCCATGCCGACAGTTCATTTGACAATGACCTTGAGGGGCTTTGCTTCTTGAAGAAGAAAGCAGAAGCTTGCGGTAAACAAAGTTCACTTCTGACAGATGGATTGAATGACAGAAAGGTTGTGAGTGCCAGAATAGCCCTGGCAGAGGAGGAAATGTTCAGTGGAATCCAACAGGAGAGGAGGTGTGAACAGGTGCAGGGTTGCTGACGGAAGGGGAACCAGATGGAAGGAGCCAGAGCCAGTTTATTTAAAGGAAAAGGCAGAAAACATTGCAAGGCTGTGCGATCAGTGGCTAAAAGTGTTCATAGAGGAAGGTAAAAATTCACAAAGCAAAACTGCACAGTGGGGTAGCTAACACTTAGCATAATGGTAGTAATTTGTGAGTTTAGTTTGGAAGTTGCAATTGAAATACATTCATCTTGGCTCTTGACACCATCAAGTATAGATATCTGAAAGTTGTTTATTTTTTTTTAAGTTTCTAAGCTTTTTTTATCCATCGATTAATTTAATTTCTTCCAGCCAGAAGCTCCGTTATGATAATACTAAAATTGTGTCGTCAGCTAGGAAAAGAAAAAAAAAATTTAAGTGAAGATTAACATTCCATTCAAATTTATCTTGTGATGCCTCAGTTTTGTTCACATATGGGAAGCGAATGCACGCACTGTTGGGTGGCATCTGTAATATCTAAGAAATTTGCAATGTTAAAATAGATGCCGTTGGTTGCTTTTGTTGTTTTTAGTCTCTGTTCATTTTGTGAAGTCCGGTTTGATTGTTTCAGTCAGAATAGTGCTCTCTGAAATGTATGTTTGCCTGCCACAATCTGCAGGTTAATTTCTGTTGCTGAGATTGTCCTGATTTTCAATGACTTTCAGTGACCTGCCTTCAGGCAGACACCTGCAAATTAAGTATCGTTTACAATCGGAACAGTTTACAGTGGGGCTAAGAGACTTTTAAACAATTTTTCTTAGACCTATGAAAACGAAACCTTCTCTCTACAAACTAAAGACATCTTGCTGATCATCTGTCTGGTCACATCATGCCTTCCATTTATGTGGGCCTATGTCTTCCATTCTTGTCCTTGAAAAGTTCCTATGTTACGTTGTTGATAAAAAGATGCCAATAGAAGAGCAGCCATAAGAAAGCAATCACCAGAAAAAACAGTGAAAATGCACAATTATTTGGGGATCTTAAAGAACTAATAATTTACCCACAAAAGTTTCTGCATTCTTCTCACAAAGATTAAATACTCAGAGTAAATTCAGTGAGCACTGTGTTCACATTCCCTCTCTCAGAGCAGCCTGGATCAAATAGATTATATCTGATTAGGTCAGGGTATTTTGGGACACTGATTTTAGAGAAAATGTTTATGATCTATGACATGCTTTTGTCAGTGAAGAAAAATGAAATTTGATTAGCAGTTATAGAAGATGTTTACTTACGTTCATATTGTTGATAGAGATCAACGCTTTTGGTCACTTTTGAGACTGGATGAGGGAAAATGGTGATTTCTTGTAATAAAAAGGAATTGATAACCTGTGTGATTTTTTAAAACCAACTCTAAAATGTACTTCTTCCAACTCATCAAGAAGTTTTCATCCAATAGATACTTATTAATCTAAAATTTTACATAAAATTGATTAGAAGCTACTTGCTTTCATTGTAATATACTAATTTTGCCAACTGTTCTATCATAGTGACTAAACACCTTTTGATAGTAATGTTACTAGCATGGTGCTGCTGTGTAAAATAATACCATAAAACTCACTTGAATTATGGAAATCAAATTGAAAAATAGTGAACAAAAACTGCAACAATTAGTGTCATCATTTGATTCATACTGCAAATCAAATTGCAAGCTCTTTATAGGTAAAACTAATAACTTTCCAGAAATATTTGAACTTAGTTGTACCCAGCATAGTGTTTTACATCACAGGGGTCTTGAATTTTTTTTTTTTTTTTTTTAATGAAGGGTAAAGGGTTGATTGCTGTTAAAGAGTCATTCATTCAACATTTATTCATTTTTAAATATTTGTTTATTTATTTGGCTGCGCTGGGTCTTAGTTGCAGCACATGGGATCTTCAGCTGTGGCATGTGAACTCTTAATGAAGGCATGTGAGGTCTAGTTCCCTGCCCAGGGATCAAACTCGGGCCCCCTGCACTGGGAGAGCAGAGTCTTAGATACTGGACTCCAGGGAAGGCCCTCATTGAAAACTTATTGAGTGCATATTCTATTACAGCTATAGAGGGAACATTTAAGCACTGTAAAATTTTTAAATGAAGAGAGCGTGATTCTTCTTTACAGGTATCCTACAACCTAGTAGACAAGGTTTATGTAACTACATACTGTGTGTGTGTGCGTGTATGTGTGTGTGTGTAAAAGCTAGAAAACAGCATATTTAGATTTATGAACTGCCCTCAACTCAAGATCATCTTAAATGAATGAATTAATGAAACTACCCATGTAGGCCAATACTCATTATGTGAAACTTGAGATGCACAGAAGTTCAGTGACATGTCCAAGGTCAACAGTCATTTATTGGGAGCTAGAAGTAGAGTCTCCATTTCTTTGCTTCTAATCTAGTGTTTTTCCTTGCTTTCCACATACTACTCTTCTGTATTAATTGATAATATAGCTTGTCTGAATAAACACATTAAAATCTTTCTGTAGAAATCTCAGATGACCTGTGGCTGAAAGGGAAACTAATTTTCTTTTGGGGCTCAGGCATATGATTATTGGTTCTTGAAACAAAAAAGCAAGGAGTTTTAGCTTACAAACAAAAATTACAGCTTCTTGGAACACTCCTCCTAGGAGTGGTGGTAACGATAGCTCCCTGGACACACTGCTTAGATAAGCACATTACTCACATTAACTCAATCTCCATGAGACCCTTCCAGGTTGATTCTGCCTTGAATCCCATTTTACAGATAAGAAAGCTGAGGTGTTTGCAGGTTAATACCTTGACCAAGGTCACAGCACCACCAAGTGGTGGAGTTAGGATTCAAGCTTAGGCAGTTAGGCTCCAGAATAAGGTTTTATCCATTATACTGTTTGCCTCTGATGGTAATGGGTGGTGTGAAAATATTCCATTTGGAAAGTTGAATTAAATAGGATTCCTGACAGTAGGGCTTCTCAGAGCTTTTAATATACTAACACATAGTATGACTCTCTTTAGAAAGGAATTTTGTTTTCCCTGTTTCCCAAATTTACATGACTTAGGGAAACTTTGCTTTTAAATCTGCAGATATCTCCCAGAAAACAGGTTTTGGGAAATACACAAAATAATCTAAATCACTTTGTAGCAGGACATCTGAGAATTACCACGTGGGAATTGTTTTCTTATCTCATCAGTGCCTCTGGAACTTCACTCTCTGTCCCCACCTCCCACTCTTGTTCATGAAGAGAGCAGGGGGGTGGGTAACTTTCATGTCAGGTGTAATCAGTGCTCTGCAGTGGAAGTGAGAGAGGGGAGACGTCTTTTGTCACTTGAACAGTTAGCTGTGCCAGAGTCACATTATAGCAAGTCCTTCCATATTTGCTGTTCCAACTTTGCCTTGATACATGTCAACAGTTGTAGAAAATAAAATAAAATTGACAATTAAATAATTTGATGCCAATCAGCTAATTGAATTGATGTACCTTTCAAAGCTTGACTCTTAGAATAAGATTTCATAGTGTAAAACATGATGGGTACTTTTGGGTATAAGTTATTTTAAGCAATTTTCTGCTAGGAATTATTGGCATGTATCTAAAGTCTGGGACCCTAAGTCAAACTCTGCAATAGATTTCATTCTCCCTCAGTTCTTGGCATACTGATATTCCTCCTTTCTGTGTGTATCCTTTCCCATATTCAGAAGAAAGGCAGCAAACTCATGGGCAGTACACTCTAAAAGTTGAGAAGTTTAGCACTCATAATGTGTTAACATTTCTATAAATACACTTGAAAGTGCCTAGAATTCATAAATATTTCAAGTGAGATGAGCTATAGATAATGATCTTGTAATGATATTGATGATTGGAATTGTGATTCTCATGACGGGTTATATGTGGTCCTGGCGTTCCCACTCACTCTCCTTTCCGGATTCTCAAATGGTATTTCTTCCAACAAATAAACCCCACCAGTGTCTGTCACTGGTCTGAGATTTGAGTGTCACCAGTGTCTGAGATTTGAAACCATTCAGCGGCTTATTTGTATTTCACGAAATGGAGATAATGTTTTGCAATAAGTAAAAACTACAAGGCAACAGATGAACTCACCAGGCAGTAGCATAGTTTATTACATGGGTTGATAGATTGACTGACTGACTGATACTCTTGATAGACTTTGAAACTGTTAGTTTCTTACTATAAACAAGTAAAGAATGAATGATATGAGGATAATTGCCGAAGATTCAGTAAAAAAATCTGTGGGAGAGCTGATCTTAGAAAATCTGCTATTTCTGTTAATTGTATATTTAACAATTATACAAAGCCTATTAAATGATAAAGATTTTCCGATTATACACACATTAACTTATTAGGAGCCTGTAATCCATGTATATAACTGGACATTTTTCTATAATTTGCCAGCTTGGCTGTATGGAATAATTTTTAATATGCTTCATAATTTAATTTTAAATATGAATATGTATTTTGGGAGTTGCTTCAAACCAAATCTGATTTACAAAAAAAAAAATTTAGAAAGCTTATATTGCTTACATTTGTATAACACGGTGACTACTCCAGCTTTAGCTCTTAGTTCTCTATCAGAGTTCTTCTTTGTTTCTCCTTTCAAGCAATGATAACTGGATGACACAAATCAATTTATCAAGATAAGAAAATGTTATTTTAATAATTTGCGGTTTTTATAAAAATTATGAGATTTTATAGTTTCATGATGTACTTAAAGTTAGTATGTGGTAACAAGGTTGGTTTGATTTATGGAACATCAAAATTAAAAATGATGCTTTGCTTTAGGGAAAGCGGAAAGGAGTTTTGCTCAAATCAGCACAATTTGTTCAAATCAGAAACAAGGGAGCCACAAAATGCAAACCACCTATTTAGACTTTCCAAATAGTCATATTTTAAAAGAAACAGGGAAAGCCAATTTTAATAACATAGTTTACTTAACCCAATGTACAAAATAGCATCAACATGTAACCAATATAAACTAATTAGATATATCTTACTCTTTTTTATCCCTAATTCTTCACAGAGGTCCAGACTTCCAGCAGGTCTCTCTTCAAACTAGCCACAATTCAAGTGCTCAGTAGCCACATGTGGCCAGTGGCTGTCGTCCGAGCCACTGTAGCCCCTGAGCTTTGGCTCCTCGGTTTTCCTGGCTTTCCCACAATGCCCACTGTAGATGCAGCCGTGAACCCTAGCGTCTGTTGCTACAATAACTGGAATCATTCTGTAAAGTGAGAAAATCATGTCAGCTTTTCAAAAAAAGTGGAAACCAGTAGCCAGGACTAACTTTGGTTAATTTTTTTCTGAAGAACTGTCACTTTGAGGGGAGGAGGAAGAAAGGGAAAGCAGCTGAGCAACAGCTGCACCAGCAGCACGTTACAATATGAAGAGCTGTGGAGAGTAAGCTTGACGAATAATTCAATGCCAACCCATGATGTGAATGTGGGCACCTTTCAAATGGGGATCTGGGCTGGACATTGCTGGTCATTTTATGTAGACTACCTCACATATTCTGATACTATTGTTTTATTAAATGATGAAACAAACCTCAGGCTGAAACTCCACTCTGGTGTCACACAACTAGTGCATGGAAGAGCCAGGGTTCAAATCTAGACACTATATGTCCAAAGTCCAAGCTCATATCCACTGTACCACCCCCTTCTATGTGGGTTTTATCAGTAAATCGAGGAAATTTTTTATTCTTTCCCCAGTGTTTTTTGTCTTTGAGGTAATCGTGTTGATTGTTATGCTGAGGAGTCATCTTTTAGGAAATAATAATGATAATAGGGCTTCCCTGGTGGCTCAGATGGTAAAGAATCTGCCTGCCATTGCAGGAGAGCTGGGTTCAGTCCCTGGGTTGAGAAGATCCCGTGGAGAAGGGAATGGCAATCCACTCCAGTGTTCTTGCCTAGAGAATCGCATGGACAGAGGAGCCTGGTGGGCTACAATCCATGGGGTCACAGAGTCAGATGATAATAATGGCACTAATTGATATTTTTGAACATTTAACAATGTGTCAGTGCTGTGCTAAGTATATTTTACATATAATATCTTTCCTCGTCTTATAAGGAGAGGTGCTGTTACTCACCCCATTTCATAGTCAAGAAAGCTGAATGATAGCATAAGTAACTCACTTAGGGTACCTGGCTAGGAAGTGAAGGTACTGAGACTCTGATGCCAAGTTTGGCTGACACCAAAGTCTGCTCCCTCCTCCCTACCTCCTTGCATAAAAAGAATAATAGCCAACCCAGCCCTGCTGGCAGTGAAGTTTATGTACTAAGGGGTAAAGGTCAAACGTGAAATATTGTTTTTAGATATATTTTAGGATTTTTAGTTGCTTATGTTCCTTTTCTCAGGGTACAAATTCTGCTGGTTTGGGTAGGCTCAAGACAGTCTGCCTCCTAGAAATGAAGCAAGTGTTATGAACCAAATAGAAATAACATTAAATCACAAAATCACTGAAAAGAAAAATGTTTTGATGAGGAAAATGACCTAATTACTATGACAAGAACAATGATTTTCTTATTGAGAAGAGTGAGAATTATACTGGAGTAAGAATCTGAAAACTTGGCCTTGGGTCAGTTTCTTTCTTCTATAAGTGCAGTATTTTTCAGCTCCAGAGTTTTATGCAACAATGGAGAGGTTTTAGAGCTCTCGGTCAAACTTTAAAAATGAACTGCGTTTTTGTTACCAAGCCAAGGTCAGTCAGTAGATCACAATCTTTATTTCTGTGTACAAACATACTGGGTGTTTGACCAAAGGCCACCGTGTTAGAAAAATGAAAATCCTGCTGTTTTTATTACAGGACTCCCCCACTTCCTCAAGCGTAGACTTCTGGTAAATTCAGCCATTTGACACATAGCCATAAACTGAGATATAAATTTAAAAGTACTTCTAAGAAGCAAGTAACTATCACAAAGCTCTCGTAGTTTTCTGTGTAGGATCAGTGGAACTATCTTAAGCATCAGTTTTATATGTTAAAAAAATTTTGAAACAAAACAAAAAGCATGGCAGCATTCATAGCAAACCAACCAATTAAAAAAAAATTATAAGAAGCAGATCAGTGCTTCTGTATACTGTTTCCTTAGAATAGCATCTGAGACCTTCCTTGCAACAAATAGTATTGAATGCCTGCTATTTCCAGTCACTATGTTAGACATCTGAAGATTCAGCACCAAACAATGGTTCCTAGGAGCTTCTGAGCAGAGGGAATGTTGCAGCAAGCAGGCATGAACCTTGATTATGAAGAGTTTGTTATATTTGGTGTAGTTTGCTTAAGGAAGCAGAGATGTAATATATTTTAGACATATTTCTACTGCAATGGTCAGAATTCTGTGGGTCTAATAGCTGGAAAATTCTCTCTTGTGTAACACTCCCAATATTCCAGATAAATGAAGTATTACTCTATTAGGCTTGAGAAATGACATTGTGAAATATATTTAATATTTGTGACTCTTGCTATTATATTTCTGAATAAATTTAATAGACACAGAGTAACCAACATGTTCGCCATTTAAAAATGGTTCCTGAAAATTAATTCAAAAACATTTTCACAATAGAATAGAAACTATTTTCCGTCAGTTGTTCTACAATTTGACAGTGATGCATATCCATTGACAGGTTACAGAAATGCAATTATAATATATATTGATCCTTCTGATATCTAATTTGAAGTTACTCATCAGAAGGATTAATAATTGGGAATATGTAGATAAAATGATATTTTTCAGAGAGGAAAGGCAAGAGTAGACCAAGGCAATCAGTTTACACAGAAAAGCCAGAGATGGAAATGTGAACATTTTAACAATATGAAAATGCAAAGGGAAAATCATGGTCTAAATTCTTCCATGCAATAGTGTATTTGTTCTTATTCTTTAGTCTTTAGAACTGGGCCCCTGGTATTGTAAAACAGATCATAGGAGGGCTTGACATTTTCCCGGGAACTTTGATCAGTGCAAGCACTTAATGCATTTGAGACCTCTGTGCTACTCAAAAAATGTCAAGGCTGAAAATCCCGCAATGTGCATTTGAGGGCTGTTCAGTCTCTGTATCCACCTATGATATCTACTATATCTAAGAAACGATTACAGGAATTGCTCTTGCTATTGCTGTAGTAATAAGTGCTCTCCCTGCTTCTAATGTTGTCCCTTCCCCATCTGTTCCCCACACTGCCGCCAGAGTGATCTTTCTAAAGCTTGAGTGTGATCACAACACTCCCCTGCTTAAAACCCTACATTGGCTCCCTATTTCCCTGAGGATGGAGTCCTTAAAAATAGCTTCATGTTCTGGCTCCTGCCTACATCTCCAGTCTCATCTTCCTTCAGTCTCCCCTCCACCAACTGCTCGCTTCTACCCCACAGCCCATATATTCCACCCTCCACTTGTGCCAGAACTGTTTGCAGTTTTCCAAAGGCACCTGATCCTCTCTCTCGTCCCTGGGCCTTTGCACCAGTTGTCCACTTCACTTGTAACAAGATCCCTGTCTTTCTTTATATGGCTAATTGTTACTCATTTTAAGCCTCTAATATTTTAAGCTTCCTGAAATCTTTCCTCACTGTGCCTAGCCACTCCCCAACTCTAGTCCTATCCACTGTAGGAGAGCAGGAATTTAGCCCCCTTTTATTATTTACCTTACTATTTTAGTTGGTAAAGAATCTGCCTGAAAGGCAGGAGACTCAGGTTTGATTCCTGAGTCAGGAAGATCTCTTGGAGAAGAAAACAGCAACCCACTCCAATATTCTTGCCTGAAGAATCCCATGGACAGAGGAGCCTGGCAGGCTACAGTTCATGGGGTCACAAGGGTCGGACACGACTTAGCGACTACACCACCACCACCACCACCATTTTAGTTGCCGTTTCTTGTCTGTGTTCTTCACTAGACCATGAACTCTTTGAAGGGATGGTCGTGGTCTGTATCTTGTATACTGATGCACCCCCACACTTTTGTGCCTGGCACAAAGTGGTTATTTAAGTCTTTGTTGAATACTCCTCATGTAAGGCAATGCCATGGAATGGAAAGGACACCAGACTTACTGCTAGCTGTGTGGTGTTGAGCAAATCTCTTAATTATCTGAGCTTGAGATACTTCATCTGTCAAACAAGGATATCTGCCCCATCACCTTGCCTTACAGAATTATTATGAAGAATAAAGAAGTCAATGCGTCTGACTGTGCTTTGTAAAACAGAAAGCACAGACACTGGAGGATGATGAGATGGTAAGAGTCTGTGGTTTTATCTTAAGTAAATGTGAATGATACGGAAGGTGTAATAGAAACAGGCAATATTGAGTCTACCATACCCTCCTTGGCCTTGAAGGTTAGAGTTTTCAAATTATTTTGGAGAGACTAAAAGAGAATATTTTTGGAAGCAAAAATATTTTTAGGAAAGTTTCTGTTAATTATTTCCTTCCTCTTGTGTTTCTTCTTTTGAAAGAAATTGACCTCTTTTGTTTCTGCTTCCTTTCCTAGAAGTGACTCATGCTCTGATCTGATCATTCATCTTTTAATATTGTACTTAAAATTGTGATATACTTTGCAGTGAAGAAAATATAAATAATTTTCTCTCAGAAATATGCATGATGCATATTTGAGGAAGTAGGGATTGGGGCTTCCCAGGTGGCGCAAGTGGTAAAGAACCCGCCTCCCAATGCAGGAGATAAAAGAGATACAGATTCAATCCCTGGGTTGGGAAGATCCCCTGAAGGAGGGCATGGCAACCCACTCCAGTATTCTTGCCTGAAGAATCCAGGGGCGGAGGAGCCTCTACAGTCCATAGAGTCGCAAAGAGTCAGACACAACTGAAATGACTGAGCGCAGCATAGGAAATAGGGATTACTGAGTCCTAGTCCTTTTGCATTTTCGTTTCCCTATTTGTTCTATATCAGGATTTCTCCATTTGCGCCAGTATGAGAACATAGTCCTTGTTAGTGATAAACAGGTAAAGGATTTTGGTTCTTCACAAAAATGGAAGATATCAGGCTGTCTACTAATTTTACTATTGTTTTTATTGTTATTGTCAATAACAATAACAAAGCCAAATTAAATGATTGGCTAAAATAGGGATTATTTTATCCCATTTTCTTCTTCTAATCAGTAGACAGGAGGATCCTTAAACCTGTAAGGATACTTAGTATTTTATACTCCTTAGCAGTTGTTCATTCATTCATTCACTCATTAGTCATTCGTCAAATGTTTGTTCTACACAACTGTATTCTAGGCTCTTGGGATAAATTAGTGAGCAAAACAAAGGTCTCTATTCTTCAGGTGCTTACATTCCAATTAAGATGTGCATGTCTTATCTATCCTAGAAGTCTGTGACCAACTTGAGGCAAGAGATGTATTTGTGTGCCTTGTAATATTTTTCCATAGGTCAGTTTATTTCTTTAAGGAGGATACAACTAATTGATGGTGTTGTTGTAGGAAGAAGTGATCCAGTCGCATATGGGGCAAATGGGAAAGGAGGAGAACTAGCTTGGAACTGGGCTATCAAGATGGATGTACTGTGGGTATTAAATGACACACACACACATATATGGATAATTGAAATAAGACTCTTGTCACCCTTTATCTCATTTCTCTGCATCGCTGACAGAGTCAGATACTGAAGCTTAGAGATTCATATGTGCACTTTAGATTTAGGTAGGCCTGAATTTCCTTGCTGTCTGTCCCTTAATAACTGGGTGACTCTGAAAAAATTGTACACCCTCTCCAGGCCTCAATTTCCTCGTTTATAAAGCGAGGGTAATAAGAGAACCTACCTCTTAGAGTTGTGTGAGATTAACAAAAGAAAGCACAAAGAACTTAGCTTATGCTAAATATTAATAAATAACAGGTTACTAAAATTATTATTAACCTTTACAGATAGAATTTTCCCTGTCCTATTTCCATGAAGAATCTTCAGATTTAAAGAATTAAGTTACTTGTTCATGGTCACATAGGTAATAAGGAAGTAATAAGGATATTGTGCTATACTTGGACCCTCTAGTTCTGTGAGTTTTCTGCTGTATTCTGTTGCCTCTTAAGATGTGATTTTCCCAGAATACAGAGAATCAATTGAAAAATGGTGTGTATGATTTTTTTTTTTTAAAAAAGAAGCATTAATAGGTAGATACCACTGTATATAAAATAAATAAAAAACAAAGATTTACTGTATCACAGAGGGAACTATATTCAATATATTGTAGTAATTTATAATGGAAAAGAATCTGAATCACTTAGCTGTACCCCTGAAACTAATACAATATCATAAATCAACTATTGTTCAATTTTTTAGAAAAAGCAAAACTAGAAGGAAATATTTAATTCTAGTTACTCATAGATTTGCTTCCCGTAGTAGGTTAGCAACTTTGAAAGCTCTTTCTGTGTATACTAAGTTCAAGAAAATGAATATGTTAAAGATAATGGATTCCAAGTTTCTCGCTGTTGAGAAGAATGTTACACTTAGGGCAAGAGGGAAGACTAGGTTCTATCTATGTTACTGGATTGGAATTAGAGACATCAATTTGAATGTGTTATGTTTATATTCATATAAAGGCCTATAGACAAATATTCATATCTATATATTTATATGTACTTTCATATTCATATACTGGCTCTGTCTACTAAGGTAACCTAGAAGCCAAGACTTGTCAGTAGCAATGATCACCATCTAGTGACAGATCTTGGATTCTCCACTAAAAGGCACAAGAGCTCCTTGAGTGAATGCTGATTCTAAGACTGGTAAAGGACAGTACAAGATGAACCTGGAACATCTTATGGAATAGAAAGCCAACAAGTATGCAAGAATAAGATAATATCATATTGTTAAAATAGGCCCCGGTAGAAGTATTTACACTAAAAGTTGGTAAGAACTGCAAATGAGGGATGTCCCCACCCCAAATCAATTATTAAACATTTTCCAGGACACCAATAACATCAACCAAGTGATCAAAGATGATATCACCATTATTGGGACAAAAGGACATCTATCTTAGCTCCCTGGTACTTCTCTCTATAATTCCATGAAGAATGGCTCTCATCTAGTAAGCATGTTGTAAATGGTCTCATACATTTTATTATACCAATATGCTACTGTTACGAAGCTCTATATTTTACTTTAAAAGGGAAAAACACCTTTTAACCAAAAAGGGTTATATGTCTGATACTAGAATTTCAGTCACTCGTAAAAAGATGAGTATAAACATGGCAGACAGGATTGGTGCCTCAAATCACCGCCACCACCATGTCCTTGTCCTCAGGTTATACCTAAGGCTTTCATGATTTCTGACCCACACTCACCAGTGAACTTCAGGATCATCGGAAACTTTTAGTCCTTTAATGTAAGTAGTGAAATTTTTAAAAAATCTATTTAATAAGTCATCTTTGTTCTATAACATGGATTTTTTTAAATAGCAAGATTTAAAATAAACAATATGGAAAAGCTGTGGATTAGAAACATAAAGTTAATTCTTCAATTCCATTTTATTCAATCCACTTTTTAAAAATGGGATAGCAAATGATATTTTGAGAAAATGTAATCAACCAGAATTATAATTGTAAAAAAGGAGTTCGTAAGCCTCTGTGTATACTAAGTCACATTTGAGACTCCAGAGTACTGCTCCCTCCTTTTATTAATAACTCAATTGTTATCAAGTAAGCATTAACATGACCCGCACATGCATGTGCTGCCACAGGTGATGTGGATAACTTGGAGAAAAATGTGGATGTTCCAGTTCTAGTACATTTGCTCCTTTTTAAAGTCAGCTCTATTGAGGTAAATTTAAATGTAATAAAAATCACCAATTTTAAGTTTCCAATTATATGTGTTTTGACAAATGTGCATAGTTATGGAACCATCATAACCATGATAGAGAACATTTCTATCAACCCCCAAAATTCCCTTATGCCCATGCCCTACCTCCAGGTCCTCGAAACACTGATCAGTCACACTATAGTTTAATTTGCTAGAATTTCATGTAAATGAAATCCTAAAATATGCCTTTTGTACCTGGCTTCTTTAAGCATACTGTCTTTGAGATTCACCCAGGTGTTATATGTAACAGTTCCCTTTTATTACTATTTTATTACTACCACTCTTAGTATTCCATTGTAAAGCTATATCACAGTGTATCTATTAAGCAGTTCATGGACATTTAGGTTATTTCTAGGTTTTAGTTATTATGAATAAATCTTTCAGCATTATTTTAATAACAACCAAGAAATTCTTCTCTACTGCCATTGCTTTTATTCCAATTTGTAAAATATGTCTAACTATAAGTTTGGTTAAATGAGATTATCAGTATTTTGAGTGAGGACTGAATGAAAACCAGTGGGGGAAGACTGGCCTAGCTATCTTTCATGAGGCTCTCACACCCAGCTGGAATTGACCTCTTCCTAAGTTTTGATAGTTTTATTCCCTAGTACCTTTTTTATGGTGTATTTCACCTTTTATTCTGGCCATTTTGAATTTCCTATTAGTGTAAGGAATGTGCCATATTTACCAGTCTTCATTTGACCTGTGCCTAGCAGACTGTCTTTCACATAATAGAGTTATGTTAAATATTAAATGAATTGTTTTGGATTCTTCTCTGATCACATCCTTCAATACCCAGATAACTTTTAATAATTCTTTCAACCCACTATTGCATTACCTAAATCAAAATATATCAAATCCCACCTCTGCCTTTATAGCATTTACAGTAACCTTTGAGCAGATTTCTAACGCTTTATGGCCTTCTTCTTTTCTCCAACTATAATGTGAAAGGGTTTGATTAAACAATTTGCGATTCCTTCTCGTTTCTAACATTTTAAAGTTGTATTTTAAAAAAAAAGAAAGAAAGAACCTGCAGGGGAAAGGGGCAACATAGAAGGAAAGGAGTATATAAAGAAGCTTACCTTCTTTATATACTGGCAAGAATATGCCATTTATATATGCCATTTATATAATGGCAAGAATATGCCATTTTTTTATGTAATTGAAAGTAAAATGTGTAGCTTCTTAAAAAGAGTAAAAGTTGGAGAAGGAGTCGAGAAAAAAAAGTTGATGTGTAACAACATTGTTGGTAGAGCATCCTTTTAAATTGTTCTGAGTCCCAGCCCCCTCCCTGCTCTAGGGGTGGCTGCCTTCCTCCATGCTTACAGCTTCTACCTGTTCCTACATCTCTATCACCCAGTCATCCACTCTTTCTCTCATCTCTTCAGCTCTACACAGAGCCACCATCCCCTCCTGATTTTCCTGGGACTATCCCACTTTAGCCCCTTCCCTGGTAGCTCAGATGGTAAGGAATCTGCCTGCAACGCAGGAGACCCCGATTCAATCCCTGGGTTGGAGAGTTTCTCTGGAGAAGGGAATAGCAACCCACTCCATTGTTCTTGACTGGAAAATCTCCCTGGACAGAGGAGCCTAGTGGGCTATAGCCCATGGTATCGCAAAGAATCAGACATAACTGAGCAACTAACATGCTTGAATGTCCTCCTTTAGCACTGAAAATCCCACACCCCAGAAAACCTCTGTGCCCTGGACAAATCAGAGTTTGGCCACCGCTGCCAGAGAGGGGGAAGTGGGGGTGATGGGAGCAGCAATGGCTTCCCACCACTGCCTGCCTCTGGACTTTCCATCCCATGTTTGTGTCCTTAGCCACACCTACATCTCTGTAAAGAATCCTTTCATTAAAGTCCATTTAGCTGAAAAAAAATAAAATAAAATAAATTGTTCTATGAGGAGAACTACAATAAGACAGTGATTCTTTTCTCTAGGAGATCAATAATCAATAATCATTCTGAAAGCATTCTGAAAATTACTGGTGAGACTGACAACTCCTTTGTGTAAGTGAACCATAAGCCCCAGTCTACAAACGGTAGTCCCAGTTATGACTGCCTTAGTATAATTTATTATTAATTGCTAATTAATAATATTTAATTATTTTTTTAACTGCCTGTTTTACTCTCCAGTGGGTATTAGTTTTGAACGCTGCATTTTTTGGTCACCCAGTATTGGGAGTCTCAGAATCCTAAGTCTCTGTCTTGGGGATGGTTGCTCAATGAAAGAACCCAAGGTGCCCTTTTTAAGTTGACTCTTTCAGCAGCAGCATCTCCAGCTGGCAACACCATTAGAACCATCCTCTTCTGCACTCTTCTCTCTCTCTCTCTCTTTTAACATGTTTGGAAAGTTTTTGCCTCCTCATGTAAGACCTGAGCAGATTCTGCAGCTTCACTTAAACACTGCAGCCTTCTTTCCCCTATGCAAGTATGCAGGAACATCCATTCGTTAATTGTTCACTGCCCACTTCCTATGTGCCACATACTGAATTGGGCTCAAAGTATGTATAGACAAATAGGACAAAAAGAGACAGACAAGTAAACCAACAACCGAACTGTGACAAATGTTATCTTAGTAGGATGCATATGTACACAGGGCTTCCCAGGTGGCTCAGTAGTCAAGAATTCACCTGCCAAGGCGGGAGACATGGATTCTATCCCTGGGTCAGGAAGCTCCCCTAGAGGAGGAAATGCCAATCCACTCCTATATTCCTGCCTGGGAAATCCCATGGAGAGAGGAGCCTGAAAGGCTACAGTCCATGGGGTCGCAAAGAGTTGGATGTGACACTCAGTGACGAACACTTTCACTTTCTTTCATACTGATGTCACCTTGGGGAAAGAATAGTTCATTTAGGAGAAGGGGAGAAGAGGAGGGGAATATTGAGCAGGTCCTAAAGGAGTAGCATACACTGAGCAAGGATGACAGGAGTTGGTGGAGGGCAGAGAGGGGTGAGGGGGTGTGGAGACATCCCAGCAAAACATAGAGACATGCAGTTTTCCATGGCCAAAAAATATGGGGTATGACTGCAGAGGCAAAAAGTGGCCTAGCCCGACTCCATTTGCTGCAATATGCCAGTTTGGAACTGAGTATGAGGCAAGACCTTGGAGCCAGTCCAAGGGGTGTTGTTATTAAAAGTACCAGAAAGGACCTTATTTCACATTTAGCGTGGCCCCCTGATGATCCATTTGAGTGAGGTGTGGGTGTATTTTCATTCTGGAATTTTATACTACAACATTACCACATGCATTGACCGATTTCAATACAGACTTTCCTTATGTTGCTTTATAATTAGAAGCCAGTGATTTGAAGTTCCACAGCGGTACATAGACTAGTAGTGATAGGTTTATGGGATTGTTTATTTTTAGTTTGGCAAAGACAAGACAGTAAATCTCTCAATTAGTAAACTAAAGCAGCATGGATGAGAAATGCCCACAAGGAGATTAGGAGTTAGAGATAACTAAGCCAGTTAATGGAAGGAAACTTTCATATCACCTACCCATATTTAGAGTATAAAGAACCCACCTAATGTGTGTGTTTGCACAAGCGTGTGTGTGGTGTGTGTGTGTGTGTGTGTGCTTGTACTCAGTGTCAGTACCCACAGTGGTGCCAGAGATGAGATCCTTTGCATTCTTCAGGTTCTAACTGTTTAGGAAGTTTATCTCTTTAGGAGTCACTGTGATTGGACATAGACCTATCCACTGGTCAATATCCAGTCACAGTGGGATGAGCTCTGTCTTTGACTACATAAGCTTCTCATCCTGCAATTCTCTCAGTGTGACCCAGAAGGGATTTTATTATGAAGTTCTGGGAGACATTTTTCATTTTCATATTTATATTCACATTACATGGCCTAACGTGTGAACATATTTAATGAAAGCATGCGTTTCTGCCTCTAGATAGAATCTCCTACATTATATTTGAGATTCAATAGTAAGTTTGGGAGGAAAAGCAGAGGTGATCCACAAAGCTTAGTTTTAAGAATTTAAGTTTTTGGGTGTATTGAGTCACACTGTATTGATCCTATAATTTCAGGATCTTTCGGAAATATTGACCATTCAGGAGAAAAAAGATTAATTGGCGGCCAGCAACACTGAAAATGTTATAGAAAATGATGTTTGTGTTTTAAAGTTACAAAACACCATTAATTCAGTTGTCATGATATTTTGATTTTTAAAGTTGCTTACCTTAGTCCATTTGGATTTATGGCAGGTATTAAACATTGCTCAAAAAGTCCTTTGAATTTTCTCCTGAAAATTAGGAGTCTGTGGAAAGATTGTTGTCTGCTTACGCTGAACAGTTTACTCCATATCTACTCTCTGAGGTCTGTAGGGGAAATGATGGGGGTTAGTGCATCTGTAGATTAAATTTCTGTCTGTCTCCTCTCTGCCTTGTAGACTGGAAAAAGATAGCATTCAGCAGAGCTTTAGCAATGAAGCAAAGGCCCAAGCCCTTCAGGCCCAGCAAAGAGAGCAGGAGCTGACACAGAAGATACAGCAAATGGAAGCCCAGCATGACAAAACTGGTAGGTGGTAGGGAAAGATTAGAGCCTGGGCACTTGCTCACAAGCCAGGCCCACGCCTTACTGTGAAATGACATCAGGAACACCTGTAACCTTTGGCTGGCCGAAGGGAGCAGATGCTAACTACACCGGAGATTCCGAATTACATATTAGTTAGCGTTTAAAAGAGAAAATGGAAAGTATTGCCCACTGTCTGTTGATTTCAGAGTGCTGCTCTCACATCTGTTGCACCATCTGGATTATGAGTTTATTTACCTGTGTTCAAGAAACGTAAAGCTGAGAGAGACCACAACAAAGTAGAAAAACAAAGGGCTTGTTTTTGGCTGGGTTTTCAGGCACACATGTTATATAAAGAAAATAGCATCAGAAGCTCTGCGGGAAATGCTCTGAGCTTACAGTTAGAGTCTCCTGAATAGCACTGAACAGTTCCCACAGTACACACATTATAGCTACTCTAAAAGCCTAATGAGTTTGCTTCAGCATCCAAACTGGAGAAAAGCTTTAGCCATTAATCGGTTCTTAATTCACTGTCGCAGCTGGATGTAATTCAGTGGCTCCAAATTGATATGTTCCTTTATTTAATCTTTGCAGCTTCGAACATTTTTAGCATTTGTATGATTATCCCACCTCCCCCAACCCAGTCTAAAGTGATGTTTAATCCTTTGCATTCTTCAAGTTCTCACAACTGCTGTTAAAATTCACTAATACAAGGCATTGACCACAGCTGGCAGCTTGGCTAAAAATTGCCATCTTTCATCACATTGGCGCTATTCTGCAGGCTGAGTTGGCCAGTAACTCTTTACCTTTAATTTGAAAGTAAAATGCACTTTGAAAATAGGCAGTTTGATTTGTTCAGTCGGAGCATTCTGTAGTTCCTTTCACTTTTGAGTTGTGTGTTCACAGACAGTGTTAGTCAAAACAAGACAGTGTCAGTCATTATAATTCCACACCACATTCTCCAAGCTGATTGTACTATTAAAACGAAAGTTTAATTGATCCTGTCTCTTCCAGAAAAATGTTGCTTAATTTTTAGTGTCTTGATTTATTTTGCTTTGTATGCTATATGCTTTTTTGCCAGTCATTATCGAAAACTGAAGAGAAAGAAAGGGCCTGTTAAATCTTTCACCTAAAGATAATTTTCATGTGATTTAATGTATACTATATTTGATAACATGGTAAAAAAAATTGTTGCTTATAAATGAAAAATTGCTAACATAAAATTCATTAAATTATGTATTTGCTAATAAAGAGGCAAATGTCATATTGATCTGCATAATTCACCCATCACTTTCAGTAGAGATTTTCTTCTCACAGCGTTTGGCCAGAAGAAATGAAAATTTACCAGGCTTACTAGTTGTTTTTCCACTAAAAACAAAAGGAGGAAATTATAGGATAAATTATTGCTTGTCCCCACTACTAGAAGGATCTTGGTGGTCAAGGAGTCTTCGGCAATATCTCTGAATACTAGATAAGAGTATTAACTGAGCCACCATAAGAATACTTCCTTGTATTTTGCATAAAAATACATACTGTCTTCAGTTTCTTTGGTCAGATCTGCACTGGAGCTCACACTGTTGACAGAAATATAAGGAAAATTATGTGTTTTTTTTTAATAAACCTAGAAGTATATGCAAGGTAAAGGTAGTGAAATATATGAGCAAATATGAAACATAAAGCATGAATTACAGTATAGAAAGAGTTCCTCAATTATTTTAGTTTTGAATTATCTGATTGTGATAAATTTGACATTCTGTTTAGTGTAAAATTTTCAAAAGAAGAGTATATTGCAAATTACAAAGATAAAAATAGCTAAGACTCCACTTGAGGTATTTGACAGTTATTAGCATGTTAAAGTTTACACGAAGCTGGTATGAACAGAAATGTTTCTGGTGTGCAATTATTAAGAAAATAAATGTCTCACAAGATTCAGTGTCTTGCCAGATGAGCATTCCTTTGACCTAGGACCCTAAAAGTGATCTAGTGTCTTACAGGAAACATGTGGTAGTCAGTCTTACTGCTTTTACCACTATGCATTGCACTGCAGAGCTGCAACCATAAACATCTGATGTTGACAGGAGGGTTTATTGTTATTTCTAGAGAATGAACAGTATTCATTGCTGACCTCCCAGAATTCATTCTTGACAAAGTTGAAGGAAGAGTGCTGCATGTTAGCCAAGAAACTGGAACAAATCTCTCAGAAAAGCAGGTGGGTAATATTATTTATACAGTACTTTCAGAGCACTGTTTATATGAATGCTGTAATTTTTTTTCCTAAAAGACAGCATTTCCACTATTTTATAGTCTAATGTCAAAATTAGATAGTATTGACATATTCCCTGTAAAAAACATTTTCTCTCTATGAAAATCTTCTTAATTGTCCATATAGACACCTCAATGTTTTTTCATAATTAAGTGTACATACTATTATTTGACCTTTTTAATGTTCAGAATTGAAAACTATAAAATGTTAGAACACAAGGGTCAAAATGGCAATCATTCTAGTAAAACATACAGGCGAGTCAAGCAGTTCTAAAGTCTTATTTTAATACAGCCAACATGTTTTAGTCTATTATAGTTCTCCATGAACACATAAAAGCTATCTTTAAGTCAAATGATAATAAATAAAATATGTAGGTATAAAAATTAAAGTAGATGACACTTAGAAATAAACCAAAACCATCTTTTCTACTAAAATTGTTTTATTTTAATAGAACAGCCATTGTTCATTTTATAGGTATAAAATGAACTCTTTTATAAATCCATTGATTGAGATCTTAGTGAATTTTTTCTGTACATTTTTCAATCATATTATCACAATAAATGAATTATTTCTATTCTAAATTCTAAGAAGCCTGAGTTCTCATCTTACCTCTGACAGTAACTGTGTAATCTTGGACAAATTTATTTGGCCTGTTTGAACTGTGGTTTCCTCTTTCAAATGAATGATGTTGAACAGAATCGCTTTGCCTTGAACTCAAAAGAAATCATTCACTTAACTAGCTAAAGTATCAGTTACAATATAACCTAATGGGAAAATAGTATATCTTCTCTTTTATATTGTTTTGAAACTCGCTTATATTATCAAAGAGCAAACAGCAGGGCTCAGCAAACAAACTACTGGCTTAGGTATGTCATTCAGAATGAATTTCTAGGAGGATCAGAGCATATCTGATCACTCTGAGCCCCATGTTGGGTTCCTGCATTAATAATCTGGCCTAGCTTGTGGAATCCCCATCCCTGAATCTTTTGGAAAATCAGAGCACTTATGAATCCAATTCATTCTGCTCACAGGAAGGCAGAAACTCCTATAACCACCCAGAATGTGCTCTGAGCATGCACCTTCTTAGCGAATACTAATTAGATATCTTATTTGGGAAGGGAAAAGGCTCAGGGTGCCAAAACACCCAGTATTTCCAGGAAATTTGACAAACCCAAATAATTTTGCCCTGGAGGAAACCCACATATCAACAGGAAGTATTCTAACTAGAAATATTTGATTTACTTCACATAGATACAAACAAACACATTAATAATTTAAGAAAAAAATTGGGCCTTAAAAGATTGTGTTATCTTAAGATTGCTTTGGGATTGATTACTGATTAATTATCTTGCTGTCTAATTCAGGTATAATTCAGGAAATTGAAGTATATAAAAGAGAAAGAGAAGCTATATGCTTGCTTTAAATTATTTAATTCTCACAACAGCTTGAGGCATGAATTATCTTCTTTTATGGATGAGGAAACCAATACTCAGAGCATTGTAGGCACACTAGAATTCTAACTTAGATGTTTCTGGTTCCAAAGCCTACATATGACCTTTCATAAGAATAATATCTTACATCCACCACAAAAGAAAATCCAGACCAAAGTAATTACGATGGGAAAGTTTAGGAGGGAAAAATTAATCTTTAAATTTCCATGGAGCATACTTCCATATGTGAGGGTTAACTGTGAGCCTGGGTTAACCTGTGCCATGTGCTCTAAGGCCTTCTTTTCCCTGCTCTAGGTCTATCAGTTTACCCTGGTCTAGTGAACTTGAACCTCAGCCTCTCTTCTTTTCAACTCCTCTCACTTCTGATTCTAGCTCCTGACAACTACTTTGTAAATTGAATGTATTCCTTTATGTCTGATGCGGAGCTGGTGCTGTGCTGCGCTTAGTTGCTCAGTTGTGTCTGACTCTTTGTGACCCCATGGATTGTAGGCTGCCAGGCTCCGCTGTCCATGGGGATTCTCTAGGCAAGAGTACTGAATTGAGTTGCCATGTCCTCCTCCAGGGGATCTTCCCAGCCCAGGGATCAAACCCAGGTCTCCTGCATTGCAGGTGGATTCTTTACCATCTGACCTGGTACCCAATCTATATTTAATGAATGAATGAAACAAACAAGCACGGTGCTATCCTCTGTATCGTGATCTGACTCTGGTTCCACACTATTTCTTTGTTGATGATGGGCAGTGTGCAGTAAAAAAACACTTCAGAATTCAGAAAGAATAAGGTTTGAATCTTGCTTTGCCACTTAGCTTCATAACCTTGGGTCCCTGGCTTAATTTCTCCAAACCTCAGCTTCTCTATTTATAAAAAACCTTTTAAAAACCATGATATAGGATTGTGGTGGGAATTAGAAATTTAGAGAGGGAGATATATATATACACATAACACGTAACACCATGCTTGACACATAAAAGTATACAGTAGGTGCTATTGCTGTCACTGATGGCATCATTTCAAGGGTCTTGACTGGCAGTGAGGATATCCCTTCACCTAGCAATCGTTGTTTTTGCCAGGGTCTAAATGCCATAATTTGCTGACAGACATAAAGTCAATACCACAATGGAAAACCTTTTTGAAGGCAATGCAGGATCAGGAAATTGTAGACTTAGTTGTGTTTCAGGTCCTGCTCTGGACTTTGTCTTGTAAGTCTGAAGAGTTAAAATATACATCTACTGTAACTTTATAAGTTGATTCCAAACTAAAACCTAGCAAATCATAAAAACTAAATAAGTTGTAACTTATTATCGTTACAATGTTTTAGGGCCCCTAAAATTTACAAAATATATGTTTCGTGTGTCTCACAAGAAATTAGTAGATAGGGTCAGTTGTGTTTGGGGGTTTCTTATTTGTTTGTTTACTCTTAATTTCTCATCTCACTCTGGCTTCCTACATGAAAGACACTCCATTTTGATACTATCTTTGTTTTGAAAACATCTATAAAACTTGTAGGGCTCCGAGTATTTCTTTTAAAATAAAACTATGAATTTATGAAGCCCTGTAGAAGCTCTCCAGGAGTGAGCCTCTATTTACCTTCTACTAAACTTTTGGGATAAATAGTCCCTGCCCTGTGCTTTGAGATGAGGAAATCTTGAAGATTTTTGACTTTTCTAAGCTGTCGTCATTGTGAAAGTGCCATCTCCAAAATCATTATTTAAACCATAGGGTAATTTTAATCCAGATTTTCCTTAGAGTACCACAGTAAAATTTTTTCCTGAAAGTAAGTGTATTTATCTCATGTCGATGAACAATTCAAATATTTTTTTTGGCCTGAGAATTTTATGTTATTTAAAATCCCACACTAAATATATGAATTCATACCATTTATTTAAGCCTTTTTTTTTTTTTTTTTAAATCATAGATCTAGTCCCTTGACTAGAGCCCCTGAAGAATCACTGGGTTAGCTGACAATGCAGGGGAACCACTCCCAGACACTCTTACTCTTTACCCCGTCCACATGCTAAGCTGCTTTGTGAAAGTGTTTAGAAATGGTTCCTCCGCCTGTGTGTATGTTATATGTGTTTTTTCCCAAGTAGACGTAAGTCGCATTATGGCTGTGCTTACTGCTTCTGCTGTCTGCAAGCCCTCCGCAGTGACGAGCCAGTACTTCCTACACAGTATGCCTTCACACTGCTCGAGTGGTGTCTGTAACCCCAGGTTTTGTGAATGGCACATCTCATTTTAAAGTTAAAAGTGAACCGCCAATTTCATGCATTTTATGTAGCTTCTTTTTGACCATCAGACAAGAGCAGTAATTCCTTTTTGCTTTTGTTTGGCACCAGGCAGACATTCTGGCTGATTTTAGATGAAACTCACATAAACTTTAGCTCCCTTTGTCTTTATTCCCCAGGACTCTGAGAGCTTATTACAGTGATAGGCTTGTTTTCGAAGTTGGTACATGGAGATATTTAAATATCTTTGGTGCAACTGTGATTTTTTTTTTTCTATCAAAGTGAAGGATGTGTTCCCTCTCCCAAAGCGCTTAGATGAATCAGCACTAAAATGTTTGCAGTGCAGTTTGCAGTGAAATCCAAAACATGCCTTGGGAATTGCTCAGAAAGGTTGGGCACCGGCTAGAAGGGACCCTCTGCCAGCTGCAGACCTGGGATCCAGCATGTGCTAGGTTTTCACCTCTCAACACTTTTGCCCCAGTTAAAAGAATAGGACATAGAGCATAGAACTGGGGTCTACGTGGTTTTGCTTCTCTTTCTTTTCTATCATTGTCACTTTCTGGGATGCTAGGATTGTGGATTGATGTCTAACAGTACCCATTGTGTATTTGTGATTTGCGTTTTGTAATTAAGAGGAACAATGGGAGTCCATTGGGTCTCGTTATATATAATGGTTGGTTTAATTTGTTTCACTTCTATCTTGTTAATTGTAAATTGATCATTAAGATTTGAATTCTAATCTGTCACCAGGGTTGTGGGTTTTGAGGCTAGAGCAATGATCCTGGTTTTAATCACTGATGATGAGAAACAAATTTTACAATTTTGGTACATATTGCAGTTCATATATTTTAACACTGTATTTTATGGTGTTATAAATATTGTTAAATGACTTTTAGTGTAGTTTTACTGTGTGGACTATAATGTATAAATTATATTACTGTTTTGGCAACAGTAGGTATCCAACTGTGTGAGTTTAATTGAAGTAAAGAACACACACCCGGTTGAACTATTTTTTTTTTCCCGTGCATGTTTAGATGATGTTAGTTTGGGATGCTACAAAAATTATATTATACAGGAAGAAACTGATATTGGCCTCTGTTAATTATTACCAAAAGTTGAATGAGTCTCTAAAAGAATAAAAAATTAAGGGGTCATGTTTTTCCTTAAAAAGCAATCACTGTAATACTAATTATAGTAGTAAAATATTATACTTCATGCAAATGTAATTACACAGTATAACTGCTATATAAAAATGCAGAGAGAAGTTCATGCTTCCGTAAAGCCAGAAATTACCTAAATTTTCTATGAAAATGGATTAGAGTCAATTTTCTTTTTATATGACTCTAGGATAGTCATGCCACAAATGTAATCTCAAGCTAACATAGAAGCTAATAAGTTTACTCTTTAAACTTTGCAAATGGCTAGTTCTTTCAATATATCATGGATTAAAGACAGATAAAAGATAATGAACATATACATGCACCAATTTTTTATTGAACATTGGAAGCTGGTAGGCAAATTACTACTATAAACAAACAAACAAAATACACACAAAATGTCCAAAGCAGAAAAATACTATAGAAATAAAATACCTGATAGTAATATGTGCTTTACAATTAACATCTATATTTTTGAAATTATATACATAAGATAAACTCAATATCAGGCATTTATTTTCCTGTGTCATTACCATCCAGTTAACTATTGTTAACTTTGGATGTATTTCTTTTCAGTCCTTTTCCATGTGTAGGTCTATGTGTATGTTACCATACATTTATATTGTGACATCATAGTGTGTGTGTGTGTGTGTGTGTATGTGTGTATGTGTATAGTTGCATCTTGCTTTTTTATTTAATATTATCTAATGTACACTTTTCTACATCAGTAAATACTGTGGAAACATAATTTTAACTGAATCATCTGTGTGCATAGTAATTCATAAGAATTTTAAACTATTTTTAAATGTAATGAATAATTAAATAATAATTATATACCTAAATCTGAATTTTTTCATGATCTTTTTAGTTGAGATGTCTGAAAGGTGGATTGCTGGTCCAAAGACTATGCACCCTTTTAAGGCTGTTAACATGTATGACTTTGCTTAAGTACTGCACTAAATTCTGCTCAGTATATCTGTATGCATACCAGTATGTGACAAAAAGAAGTGAAAGATTTTTATAAAAAGAAATGAGAGGCAGTGTGGCACAGTGGGTGGGACAACCCCTTTAGAGTTGGCCAGAACAGTGTTTGTGTCTGGGCTTAGCTAATAACCATTCGGGTGACCTTAGGCAAATCATTAAATCTCATATTTACCCCACAGAGAAAAGGGAATAAACAGTTACCTTGTAGGATTAATTGAGATCATAATGTGAAGGATGAATTCCACAACCTGGTATAGTATAGACATACAATAAATGTTTGACTTTTTTTAAAACCAAATTTATCTGCTTTTATTAGGCATTTCTTTGGATAATAGGGAAATTGAATATTTTCTAAATGTTTATAGACCATTTATGTTTATTCTTCTGTGAATATTTTTCATATCCCTTGAACTTTTTTAATTGGAATTTTGATGAAGAGTGGGGAATAGTGATTTATTATATAAGCTTCTAATATTCATTCATCTCATTTTTTACATCCTCCCTTTTTTTAACTTTGAAAAATTTGTCTCCAGTTCTTTTTGTTTCTTATGAACCTTTTCAGAATCAAAGTGACTTTATTTTTTGTCTTAAATACATGTTCATTGTAAAAATTCAGAAAATAAAGAAAAAGGGAAAAAGAAATTTCTCATCTGAACATTAAGAGATATTATTTTTTATTTTATAAGATAGAATTACTTTATGCTGATTTTTAATATTTTCCTTTTTTACCAATATGTCGTGTTTTAGGTCAATGTATAACACCAGTAGATAGCCATATTATCAGAATAGCATCTTGATAGTTCTTTTCTCATGTAATGTAACTAATCATCTGTTGATACATTTCTGGGTTAAGTTTTATTATATTAGGTTGCAGAACAAGATTGCTTCT
Organism: Okapia johnstoni; assembly: GCA_024291935.2. Lineage (NCBI taxonomy): Eukaryota > Metazoa > Chordata > Mammalia > Artiodactyla > Giraffidae > Okapia > Okapia johnstoni. The sequence continues at coordinate 44,022,313 of CM044322.1, forward strand.
AGAAACAGTGTTACAAGGAACATTCTCGTGAAAACATGTTATTTTGTTGTGTATAAAAGCTTTATATTTTTATACTGTAAAATCTATGCTTCCTTCCTGATTTTTCTTTTAGTGACTGTTTTTTTTTTCTGGGAAAGTACCTGAGAATAGATAAACATTCTTCTGCATTTTTTTCTAATCTGGTTTAAAGGTATTTTTGGTCCTTTAGGAATTTTAGTGCATAGTGCATATTGTGATAGAAAATGCTAACCTTGGAAGAATACTAAATTAACAGCTTTATATAACTGCTCCTAAATTTTTTTATATTGTATGTGATTTTGAAAGGAGAAACAAGTGATTGTTTACTTATTTAGACGTCTCAAATATAAGTAAATTCTTATTAGAAAAAGTAAATGTAGATTGAGTTCCTGATCTGAGCTTGAAAATGAGATAATCCTTGCCCTCATGCGTAATCTAGCAAGAAGGATGAGGCACAGAGCACAGTTCACGGGAATAAATTATACGTCAATGTATGCATAAAAGCTAGAGGTTTCAAAAATATGCTGACGTATTGAGAACTGTACGTATTAATCAGAACAAGCTTCCTTTGCGATGAAACTTGAACCAAAGTAAAAACAAAATGAGAAATGAGTTGAACTAAAGTGGGAAATTGCTTTTTGCCATGTGAAGCAGTTTAGTCCTTGAGGTAAACTCCCTAAGCAAATCCATCTTTTCCAGGCAAAAAAAATTTAAAAGGCTATTGCTCCTAATGGAGGAATTCTTTCTTTGGAGGGAAGTAATTTTACATCAAGTGTCTTATGGGTTGGCCAAAAAGTTTGTTTGGGTTTTTCCAAACGAGCCTTTTGGCCAACTCAATATTTAAACTTCAAGAAACAAACCAGTTGTTAACTACTCGTATTTTAACATGCAAGAGTTTTAAGCTTTCAGTTCTAACCTATGAGGCAGTGCAGTATGAGGAAATGGTGGAGTGAGAAGTAATGTTTAATTAAAGCAAGGACAAGGATATAATTTTTCTTGGATAGATGTCTTTCTTATCTTCAAATTTTGAAACTTGAAATAGCCATCCAAGACGCAGAAGAGGTAACATATTTCCTGACAGACCTCAACCGTCATCAAAGTAGATATCTGTAATCCCAAATGAAATTGGTGAAGACTGAAAGAAAATTGCGGGAATGGTACCTGACTTAGCAAATGGAGGAAGAGGAATCTTAAATGTCTGCTAACAAGGTTACTTGTATGTGAGGCAAGCTGATCTGCTCTCAGGATCCCAGAAAACACTTAGAAGGCAGGAGTGGAACATAGGACTGAAACCAAAATTGACAGTTCTACCCTCTGCCTTCCCCCATGCAGCCAGGGGACCATCACTCCTCCACCCAGAAAACTATGGGCTTCCTCTCTGAAGAGATTAAACCAGCAAGCACTCGTTTAAATAGCTGTACTGAAGTTAGAATAGAGGAAGTAATTGAACGTCTACATTCTGAAGGAGATGGGTTTGATCTCTGAGTGGGGACGATCCCCTGGAGTAGGAGATGGCAACCCACTCCAGTGTTCTTACCTGGAGAATCCCATGGACAGAGGAGCCTGGGGGCCCACAGTCCATGGGGTCTCAAAGCGTCTGACAAGACTGAGTGACTGAGCACATACAAGCATGCATGCACTACATTCTGAAAGGTGAGAACACCACCCCTCTATTTCCAATCAGCTCCTAGACCACTGATGGTTAGTTTTGTACACAACAAGCAGAAAACTGGAGAATCCTCCCTTTGAGAAACAGAATGGCCACAGGGGAAAGAATTACAGATACTGATACTATTGGGAATCTCCCATCAGAAAAGATGGCTCACCACTCAATCACTCCACACTAAAGCCCCCTCATTTAGGGAAAATATGTGTGTATATACATGTATGCTCAATCGTGTTCAACTCTTTGCAACCCCATAGACTGTAGCCCATTAGGCACCTTTGTCCATGGAATTTTCCAGGTAAGAATACTGGAGTGGGTTGCCATTTCCTTTTCCAGGAGGTCTTCCCAACCCAGAGATGAGACTCATGTCTTTTGTGTCTCCTGCATTTGCAGGCAGATTCTTTACCACTCATGCCACTTGGGAAGCCCCATAGAAATGTACACATGTATAATCATAGTATACTCCTTAGATAACAAGGACCAATATTTATGTAGTTGTTATAACATAAAACTGATACTGATTTAACTACAACTGAAATAGTAATTACACTGACAATCTAGACATAGGGTCAGGGAGCAGAGAACCACCATTTTTAAAAACTATATTATTTTAATCTTGTGCCATTAAATTAGTTACGTCAATTAAAAGAAACAACTCTTTTTCATAGAAATTAGGCCTGGGGTTGTTCCTGTAACAGCATGATAGCTTGCCTGTAATAGATACTCAGTAAATATTTGGTAACTTAATAGTAGTCTTTTTAAAAATGGGATTTGATAATCCTTTTTGCCTTGTTCCTTGAAAAATCTCTCAATTAGAGCAAGTCGTTATTCCTTTATGTGCTACCACTTGAGTTCCTGCAGTGTGTATATCCTTCTACTAGACATTTCGTAATTTCTGCAATATTTTAATTTACATAAAATAATTTTATTGACACATGTTTAAGTGTGGAGTTCAAGGAAATGATGAGGTTATACAATAAAAACATGCTCCGGTAATAAAAACCTTTAACATCTGTTATTTCTGTTTACATCTCTTTAGATCTGAAATAGCTCAGCTCAGTCAAGAAAAAAGGTATACATATGACAAACTGGAAAAGTTACAGAGAAGAAATGATGAATTGGAGGAACAGTGTGTCCAGCATGGGAGACTACATGAGATAATGAAGCAAAGGTAATAAATACTTTATCACCAACTGATGTGCCACATAGTGAATGTGTTTGGTTCAAAAACAGAGTGGGATTGCTCTGGAATAAATAGAATTCATGGTCACTGTGGTACTCAAGGAGCATGCTCAAAACCTAATACTTCTATATATTTATGCTTTCTCAATTTAGGTTGTTCTTACAATACACAGAGAAGAGAGCACATTCCCTCTTTACTATTCTCTAAAGTCACAGAAGTGTATTTAATATAGAATACTGTAGGAAATCTATGTACCTTTAAGGTGGAAGTTGGTAAAGTAATATGCAGAAATTTCAAAATTTCCCCTCTAGAAATTAGGTCTTGTATGTTTTTTGTAAGATGAAACATGCAATAGCCTAAGAAAATTAGATGTCTTTATCAGAGGTGGTTGTTATTGTTGTTTAGTCACTAAGTTGTGTCCAACTCTTTTGCGACCCTGTGGACTTAGCCTGCCAGACTCCTCTGGACATGGAATTTCCCAGGTAAGAACACTGGAGCAGATTGCCTTTTACTTCTCCAGGGGATCTTCCTGACCTCAGGATCAAACCCACGTCTTCTGCATCGGCAGGCAGATTCTTTACTACTGAGCTACCAGGAAAGCAAGCAAATATATATTTATTTCTAGTAAAATGTTTTTACTTAAAATCCCCCTCTTAATTGTATTCTGTAAAATAATGAAATAATTTAAAAATTTCTAAGGGGTTTCATAAAACTATATACTTCTGTGAAGGGGATTTTTAGAATCAAAATAAATCTGGAGATACTAAAGTAGACACAGAGGCAATGTAGGTGTCCTGAGTGTAGAGGAAGGTTGGGACATCAAGCATTGGTCAGGAATTAATTTTGGACAGGAAAGAGTTACTTCCTACTCTGCTGTAGGTGTGGTTGAAAAGAGCATATGAGCTGTTGAGTGCAGGTTTATGGATATGGTGCTGGCAAAGTAAGCTGAGGCCAGAATTTGTTTGTTGTGTATTTATTAGTCAACTATTTTGTACCAAATCACTGTACTTGGCCAGGGGATAGAAAAATAAAAAGGGTTTTCACCTCTGCCTCTTTCCCATGGTTCCAAGTTCCCCCTCTATTTGAGCTGGCCAAGGCTGTATGAGCCCAGAGCCTAGGGCAGCTGTGACCCCACTTGCCATCTCGGGGAGGTGACTTGTGGCTGCTCTGTGCCTCCTGAAACCCCAGAAGCAGAAAGGAGGGGTGTCCTGGGGGACAACCACCCCTGGCAGCCTGGGCAGGAGTTGGTTGCCTGGAGGGTTGTTTTCATTTGGTTGTTTTGATTTCCTGTTCTCTTGGTTTTGCATAAACCACAAGTTTGTTGACATTAAATCTGGGGTGTATAGTGGTTAAACTTTCCCCATTCCCAAGGGAATTTCTTGACTTGATCTTTCCTCATTAAGAAGAGTAATCAAAAAAAAAAAAAAAAAAAAAAAGAAGAAGAGTAATCAAAATATGGACCAAAGTTCCCTGGGTAGCGATGGTCAGAAAAACTGACCAAAATTGATGGGTCACTTCTGCAGTTCTTATGGACAGTGTCAAAGTCTATTAAGTGAATGTTTTAGAAGTACTGCAGGGTGGGTTTTAGAGGCCAAAGCAGCTTACCAAGGATGCCAATGCATATTTCACGGGCCTCCACGCCCCGCAGAGCTCCTGTGATGCTGCACAAGCACCAGTAGTTTGACTTCCCATGATCTGGGGGAATGACATTCAGTTCATACTGCATTACCAGTGTTGCACTGAGGTCATCTTGCTCTTCAAATACTGCTTTTCTTAATTTTAGCTATAAAATAATCTCAATTTAGTTTCACGATAATTGATTTCACTTGTTGTGAGTTGTTTTGCTAACCTCTTATAATGCAATACTTCATATTTGCAACAGCAGTGTATTATTTTCTCAAGAAACATGCTTCAAGTCCTGTATGAATTGTAATTCAGAAGTGAATCATCCATCATCTCTTTTGCTAAAGCGAATGTATGTATAATCCCCACCTCCTATCTGTCCATCACCACCACCTGTTTTCTTTAGAGAAGTACTCCTTTGGTGATGAACTGGTTGGGAATCTGTGTTTTTAAATAACTGACAACATACTTTTAAAAGTAAATTGGTATAATTGATGTGTTATTTTAGATTTATATGCCATTATTTTATAGTATCAAATTGTAATCACTGGTATGTAGTCCATATGTTGCTAGGAAAGAAGCTTATTTCAACTCTGTTCTGAAGTATTTCATTGTTATCACTAGCTTTCATTTTGCTAGACCATGGATTAGGTAGCCTGCCTCCCCTAAGGGGTCTAAAGACAAACAATCTGAGAGTATTGTGTAGAGGGAAAAAGGAAGCTACACAAACCAGAAACAGCTTAGAAAGTGTGACCCTTCCCCGCCCCCCAGATTGTACCAAATTTATGTCAATTGGGGTCAGCAAGCAATTTCTTTAAAATCCAATTATTCTATGCATTATTGGCAAATCCCTAAGAGGACTAGAAGGCATTTTCAATTATGTTTGATTGGGAAGACCTGAAATCAGATGCTTTCCTCCCAGTAACAGAGGAAGTTCTAGCTATAGGAGTTAGATTTTGATCTGAGAGTGAATAAGTTATATAAAGCAGGCTGTGTAGTTGCTATAGCTAGAACAAAGTAGACAGCATCATGACTGACCACCTGGGAGAAAATTAAATGAGAAATATACCCAACAAAAGAGACGGAGGGAAATGTCAGACTCTTTGGTACAATTCATGCTTCTTCCTAGAATAGGCCCAATATCCAAGGAAAGGGAAAAGACTCTTTCACTTACTTGTGTGTACATGTGTGCTCAGTCATGTTTGACTCTTTGCAACCCTTTGGACTGTAACCTGCCAGGCTCCTCTGTCCATGGGATTTTTCAGGCAAAAATAGAGTGGGGCTCAGTCATGTCCAGCTTTTTGTGACCCATGGACTGTAGCCCCCCAGGCTCCTCTGTCCATGAAATTTTCCAGGCAGGAACACTGGAATGGGTTGTCAAATATTTATTGAGTGCTTATTATATAGCACTGATGTGCTTGCATAAATCTGCTTGTCCTGCAGACATCCTACCCTTATGGAGTTTCCATTCGTTTAACTATATTCTGGTTCTAGTCCTATGCTTTTTAAGATCTAAAACTGAAAGTAGAGAGACAGTATTGTGACCTAAAACAATAAAACAGCCAGTTATTTTACTAACAAAATAGGTTAATTTGAGAACAGCAAGGATATACAATTCAGGACATGTAATCTGTAGCACACCACAGGCAAGTGCAAATAACAAAGGAGAGGAATGTTCTTTTCTAGAAAAGGAGTTGGTGGAGCTGTTATTAAACAAAGAGTTCATTGGAAGAAACTGGGAATTTGAAGCAGTAGCTTTTCATTGGCTGAGTTGTGACAGTCTCTAAAGGGTCAGGTTGTTGCCTGGCAAGGAGACTTTTTTTTTTCTCTTTCTCTTGCTGGGTTAAAGTAGTAAGTAACCTTCTACCTGTTGGAGATACAAAGTATGTCTTTTCCTCTTGGGTCTGGGCCTGACTTGGAGCCATAGGGCTTAAGAGTTCCCCCTGCTGGCCTCCCAACTCCATTTTAAATAAGATTACTATTTACTAATTTTCACAGTATGTACAGTGGTTAAGAGCATACACCCTAGAAGAAGGCTTTCTTCCTAGATGTGAGGTCAAAAGCAAATTCCTTATATCATAAATTTAATCTTTCTTATTTCCTCACTTCATCATTTTCATTATCTGAAAAACACAACTTTATAAGGCTGTGATAATGTCCTAAAACAGCCCCTGAAAACTCTTTAGAACAGTGTTTGTGTCCACAACAAATGTTTCCCACTATTAATCATTCAGCATCTACATTCAGCATACTTACCAACTCCTTAACATATACACCAGGTTGTGTTCTAGATTTTGGACATGCAACAAAAAGTTGAGAGGCTAACGTTCTAGAAGGTAGTTTATTTACATTATGGGCTAAATAGGCTATTGTGAAACCAGTCTGTAAAACAAAATACCATGTTTACATGATATTATTTCTAAGGATAAATGCCTTCTGAGTTTCCAACAGCTGATCTATAGAACAACATTTCAGACCATACTTGTGATATGCCTATGATATTCCAAGTGTTTGTGAGCATATGAATGAATGTGTGTGTTTGTTTGAAAAAAAAAGAATGTATCTCCATGCTTAAGATCCCTAGAAATTTCTTCCATATATCCAGTGTAAGCCTCTCTGAGTCAGTTCCTTCTTTAAAGCCAAATTTATCATTTTGGTTTTATCTTTTAGATAGATTGAGAACTTTTGATTAGCATTTTTGTTATCCTAACTCTTACAATTTAAATTGTAATTTATGTTTTCAAGTTAAATACGATTCATTTTTCATTTCTGTGGTCACATTTGTTGTATTGCTTTAAACTTTCAGTAATTTTGAACTTTGTATGTTCAGTGTGAAAACTTAAACTAGATTGCTTTGTTTGTGCTATATTTTGTATTTTCTAGCCTATTAATATATCCCTGTATTTATTAACACTTGTTAAGCATTGAGCATACAAAAGAAAAAAGTCATGATCTCTACCCTTGAGGAGTTTCCAGTTCTGCCAGGAGCACATGGTAATCACAGAGGTGTAATATACTATGATGAGAGTGAATCAGGATGTTCTGGGTCACACCAGACTGGCAGCCAATTCAGGTTTAGAGACCCAGTGTACAATTCCTTAGAGAAATAATACCTAACTGAATCCTGAGAAGTAGAAGTAATCTTAACAGAGAAAAAGGAATAACTGTTTGAAGATCCTGAGAGTCGACGAAGACATGGCCTCTTCAATAGCTTCACGATGGCTTAAAAAGGGAGATTGACAGTAGACGAGGCAGAGGCAGTGTGCAGGAGTTAGATCTTCCCATTCCGCTTTCCCTCTCTCCCTCTTCTGGGATTCCAGTTATACATTGCTTGGATCATTTGATGTCCCATAGCTCTTAGATACACCATTCTAGTCTCTTCTCTGCCCACACTACCCCCTGCCTACCCCCCCTCCCCCAACTCCTTTCTGTCTTCTTTGTGTTTAGTTTGGATAATGGTCTATTGGCCAATCTCAGACTTCATGATTTTCCTTCCCTGTGTTGAATCCATTCTGTTCATAGACCCATCAAAGAAATTCTGTATTGTTAATGCTGGGTTCTTGCTTGTTTTTTATTCCTGGTCTTTTCCATTTGACTCTCATTGTGGTTTTATGATGGACACTAGGATGAGGTTGGGGTTTTCTGATGCCTCCTCGGGGTGGGGGTGGGAGTTGGTCACTAAGTTGTGTCCGACTCTTGCAACCCCATGGACTGCAGCCCGCCAGGCTCCTCTGTCCATGGGATTCTCCAGGCAAGAATACTGGAGTGGGTTGCCATTTCCTTCTCCAGGGGATCTTCCTGACCCAGGAATTGAACCCGGGTCTCTTGCACAGCAGGCAGAGTCTTCACCAGCTGAGCTATAAGGGAAGCCCGATACCTCCTCAGGGTCAGATGCAATTGTGTGCTTGAGCTGATTGTTAAATTTTTATAAATGTGTGAGTCATCTGACATCATGCTGGTTGTTTTAAATTGGCTGTGGTAGAAATATTTACCTGGGGCTCAGCGGTAAAGAATCCGTCTGCAATGCAGTTGATGCAGGAGACACAGGTTCTATCCCTGGGTTGGAAGATCCCCTGGAGAAGGAAATGGCAACTCGCTCCAGTATTCTTGCTTGGGAAAATCTCATGGATAGAGGACCCAGGCAGGCTACAGTCCACGGGATTGCAAAAGAGTCAGACACAACTTAGCACATACACAGATATACACCCAGAAGTAGTCACATCACAGAAATGGGCAGACACTACAAATCAGGACTTTGTTTTCCCCTGAGAGCTGGATTTCAAACATCTATCATCATGTTGATGATGGATTTTGCTTTGGCCTGTTCCTCAGTGAAAGTTTAGCTATTCCTAGGGCCAGGTAAAGAGGCTTCCACCCCTCCCAGGAGAAGATGGCTTTTGCTGCTAATATTTCCCCGGAGGCACTGAACCCTTTCCAGGGAAGGTTTCTTTCCACTTTCCCAGAAGCTTGAGGCTTTTGCTTCATATGAAAAACTAGAGTCCAGTATGTGGGCAGGGGGCAGGGGGCAGGGTTTTTTCTTGTGCCCTGCCCGGTAGGGGTACATGTCTCCTCTCTTGCTCCCAGTCTTTCTTGTGAGCATCCAGTGGAAGGAATCCTATGGAAAAGTGATAAAGAATGAGTGTGAACTCTCCTTGTCTTCTTGTGTCTGGGGCTCCCAGGAGTTCTAGACAATCACACTAGATGACGACACTCTTAAGAACTGGTTAAAATGTTGCCTGCTTTCACCTTCCTCCTTTTATAGTGGCCGTTTCTCTTCCCCATGCTCTGTCAAAGATAAAACAATTCAAGTGTTTCTGCCTCTCCTCAGAGAGGCACACTGCTTTTTGGAATTTAGTTCACCTAGTTATATGCAGAGTACATCATGAGAAACGCTGGGCTGGAAGAAACACAAGCTGGAATCAAGATTGCCGGGAGAAATATCAATAACCTCAGATATGTGGATGACACCACCCTTATGGCAGAAAGTGAAGAAGAACTAAAGAGCCTCTTGATGAAGGTGAAAGAGGAGAGTGAAAAAGTTGGCTTAAAGCTCAACATTCAGAAAACTAAGATCATGGCATCTGGTCCCATCACTTCATGGGAAATAGATGGGGAAACAGTGGAAACAGTGTCAGATTTTATTTTTTTGGGCTCCAGAATCACTGCTGATGGTGATTGCAGCCATGAAATTAAAAGACGCTTACTCCTTGGAAGGAAGGTTATGGCCAACCTAGATAGCATATTTAAAAGCAGAGACATTACTTTGCCAACAAAAGTCCGTCTAGTCAAGGCTATGGTTTTACCAGTGGTCATGTATGGATGTGAGAGTTGGATGGTGAAGAAAGCTGAGTGCCAAAGAATTGATGCTTTTGAACTGTGGTGTTGGAGAAGACTCTTGAGTGTCCCTTGGACTGCAAGGAGATCCAATCAATCCATCCTAAAAGAGATCAATCCTGGGTGTTCATTGGAAGGTCTGATGTTGAAGCTGAAACTCCAATACTTTGGCCACCTCATGCGAAGAGTTGACTCATTGGAAAAGACCCTAATTCTGGGTAGGATTGGGGGCGGGAGGAGAAGGGGACGACAGAGGATGAGAAGGTTGGATGGCATCACCTACTCGATGGACATGGGTTTGGGTAGACTCCGGGAGTTGGTGATGGACAGAGAGGCCTGGCGTGCTGCAGTTCATGGGGTCGCAAAGAGTCGGACACGACTGAGCGACTGAACTGAACTGAACTGAGTTATCGTCCAACCACAGCTCTCTGACTGGCTTGAGAATAAATATGGCTTTGTTGATTATCTGACTTTTTTTTCTCATTGTTAGGGTGGGAGTAACATTTTTTTGTGTGTCACTTCCTGCATATTAAGAGGGCTTCCCTGGTAGCTCAGTGGTAGAGAATCCACCTGCCAATGCACGAGACACAGGCTCAATCCCTGGGTCAGGAAGATCTCCTGGAAGAGGAAATGGCAACCCACTCCAGTATACTCCAGTATACTTCCAGTATACTTTCTCCAGCCCAGAAAATCCCAAGAACAGAGGAGTTTGGTGGGCTACAGTCCATGGGGTCACAAAGAGTCAGACATGACTTAGCGACTAAACAGCAGCATATTTAGAGAAAGTGAGACTCTCAGAAAGTAGACCTGAAAGGATCTTTCTCTTGAGTCAGGTAAAAATGTTTGAAACTTATCCTGAGCACTATGAGAAGGAGCCGTTGAAGGATTTTAAGCAGGTAGGAGAGTGGAGGTTGGCATTTCTGTGATGTTAGCCTTTTAAACATCGTGGTATTTACCTCCTACTTGGTGAGCTAGAAGGGCCCCTTCGTAGCTTTGTGCTTATCATTTCCCATCTGTAGTTTGTTTCCGATTTCTGAGTTTATTGACTTTTTCACCAGTCATTTTTCTTACATTGTCAGACTACTTACACTTCCATGACTTATTATATCTTTTCATACCTGTTTTTGGATGTATTAATTAACTGGGTAATTTCAACGATGACTTCGCCAATCCCTTCACTTCTGCTGTCCCAGAACTTGAGCAAAGATTAAATGCTAACATTTATTTTAGTTGAAACCTAGGACAGTGAGAGTGAGGGAAAGGAAGGTGAGGCATGGAAGAATGCAAAATTGTGTAAGGCAATGTTACCATATCGGCAACTGCCTTATAATAAGCCACAGAGTCACAGCCACACAGGCTGTTTCTGGGCAGGCTGTACAGAGAAACTGTTCCTCCAAATAGCTCACTGGAGGGAGGAAAGGAGAGAGAATTTATCTGCTCCACTTCCATCTCATGTCTCCCATGGGTCCAGAATTTTCCTCATGGGAGGTAATTCCCCTGCACTTCATATTACATTTATCAATCCTTTTAGCTGTTGCTTCAGAAGTCAAATCCTAAATTCTAGAAGTTGGCATGCCATTGGACTCCCAAGTGGCAGGAGGAACCTGAGACGAGTTATATGCAGTGAGCCTTGGGTGGCAGAACCAAGAGGGTTCCATGAACTCCAGTAACTCAATAGCAGTAGCAAGGGATTGAGCCCAGGAAAGGATGGCCCTGAGAGAATCTGATATATCTGTCGTGGAGAATATTAATAACATTAAATAATGTCAACCTCAAGGCCAGCCCTTGAGAAAACCTTCATTATGTGCATCTCCAATCGTTTCAACTGCTTCGCTTCTATTCCCTTCCAGAGCCATCGATTACCATTCACTGGTTATGAGCATTCTTGCAACTGTGTCTTTGTTAAATGTCTCTCATTTCCTTTGCTTCATTCTCCTCGTGGAAACTCTACCTTGGCTTCTGCTCTCCAAGCAAGCCTGGGCATCACATTTCCCCTGGATGTGTCAGAGGCCCCTCCGTACATGCTAACTGACACACAAACCAGAGACAGCTGCTCCATCCTCTCCAGGATCTTGGAGCAATTAGTATTCATTTCTACTTCTTCATGTTCTTTTACTTTCCCCATTTGTGCTATTAGCTTATTGTAAGCGGGCCTCATGTCTTCTGTGGAAACCCAGCAAATTATAAGGAAAAGAACCCTGAAGAAGGAGCAAAAGCCCAGAGTTTGTGGGCCACCCGTGTCACCTGACAATGTGTGATCATGAGCAAGCCAAATAAATTCTCTCAGCTTCAATTTCTTTATCCATAAAAAGAGGATTGAATACTATGCAGATTAGTAATGAGGATCTAATCAGAACATAGATGTGAAAATATTTGGAAACCATAAGCACTGTATAAATATGGTACAGTATTAGTATAGTCAACTGTTGCGCCTGTGTACATGTGCTCTTTGTACCCAACTCTTTGCGACCCCATGGGCCGTAGCCTGCCAGGCTCCTCTGTCCATGGAATTTTCCAGGCAAGAATATTGGAGTGGGTTGCCATTTCCTCCTCTAGGGGATCTTCCTGCTCCAGGGATCGAACCCGCATCTCTTGTGTCTCCTGCATTGGCAGGCAGATTCTTTACCACTGTGCCACCTGGGAAGCCCAGTCAACTGTCTTGTAATCATAGTATTAGGGAATCACAGCATTAGTTAGGTAGATGGGACTGTGATCTCTAACACAGCACTGCCTTTTTGTAATGAAAGAATCTGCAGCAGAGAGGCATTGAGTAATTGAAGCATCGGATCAATTCTGTTAAGATAATGTTGTTGTTCAGTCACTAACTCATATCCTACTCTTTGCAACCCCATGGACTACAGTATACCAGGGTTCCCTGTTCTTCACTATCTCCCAGAGTTTGCTCAAACTCATGTCTACTGAGTCAATGATGCCATCCAACCATTTCATCCATCTCATTGAGATAATACTCATCTGTTTTTTTAGAGGGGGAAACTGAGTCTCCAAGAGATTATGTGATTTATCCACAGACACTTAGCTAATATGTTGCATCTCCAGTCTAAAAATGCAAGGCTGTCTAATGCTAGAGCCCGTGTTTCCATCAGTGTGCTTCAGTACCTCTCCAAGTTTCCCCAGGAAGGCAGTATCTGAGCCGGCCCTGGGCTCCAGGTCTCCAGAGTCCCAGGTCACAAAAGCCCCCCAGCAGATTTTCCCATTCTAAGTCATGAGTGACAGTGTAGCATCTAAGAGTCAAAGTCTCCACTAGTGGATTTTCAGGCTCATGTGCTTTAGAAATTTCCCCAGGTTATGGCAAGACTAAATGAGCTTTTAAGAAGATTCTGAAATTACTAATAGAGCATGTGGTACATAGTGGTTGAAAACATGCAGTTTCTGGAGCTTCTTGCCTGGGTTCTAAGTCCAGCCCCACCAAGGAACAGGCTGTGGATGTTAGGCAAGTCTCCTCACTTCTTGGTGATTCAGTCTCCTCAGGTGTGGAAGAAGGAAACTAGTTGCCATTGCCTAGGGTTATTCTGAGATTGAAGTGAGCTTAGTGTCTGCTAGTCACATAGGAAACAATGTGTACTTTTGTTAAATAAGAAGCTCTTGGATTTTATTTTGCAATTCTGACTTAATAATGTATCATCATTAAATAAAACAAAACAAAATAGAAACACAAAATATTCATAGCAGGTCTTCCTTTAAAACAGAATAAGCTGCACTGATAGCTAGGACTGCAAAAATAGCTCACTTTTCTCCCAGAAAACTCTCCGTTTTAGGCTGCTTTAGTGGAATTTTGTTCCGAGGCAGACCTTTCCCACTTGACCTGGGAGGGGCCGTCCTGACAGAGCCCATGACCGCTCAACTCAAGGAAGAGCTGCCCGGTTTTCAGCTCTGGCCAGCTGGGCACTTGGAATTGAGGCTGCGTTTGCAGCCCTGTAGGTAGTATTCCTTTTCGTGCTCTTTTAGTTCTTTCATGTTGCTCAAAAGATCAACATCTAGAATCAATAGAACCCTAACTGTGGGATTCCGTGTTGTTTTTGACATTTCTTTGATCATTGTGAACAAAATAACTTTAAGGTGATTATATAAGGAGTATAATGCCTTCAGTCCTTTTCAAAGTGTTTTCCTTTGTTGAGTTAAACATTTCATGAGTTGGGTTGAGGAGGGCAATTTCATGCGTTGTTTTTGCCATGTATAACATGCAGACTGCTGGGGATGGAAATTTAGTAAGACTCGAGAGAAAATTTGGTTTTATAGTAACTTGATGATAGTGATATTTTCTGGGTTTTTGTTTTCTGTAGATTAATTGGTTTTAAAAATTCCTATTATACATGAAATTGTGTGTGTGTACGTGTGTGTGTGTGTGTATCTGTGGATGTCCGTGTGTGTTTATATGTGTCAATAGGGACAGAACCATATTCCATTATTGCCTGTGGAAAATATGCAGCAGTTTAAAGAGCATATATATTTTAAAAGTATTTTGCAGAAATACAGAAAAGCAGCATTGAAGTGTCTTTTGAATCACTCATTTCCTCTTAATGCAAATTTTAATGTGTATATGCTAGACAAATGTCATTAAAAGAAGGGTGATATCCATGTAGCTGATGCGTTGCTGACTCTGACTGCTAAGTGAAGCTTAACAATTTCCTGCAAATGTGGGGCCAGGGGGGTGGATGGGTATTAAGGTGCCAAACGTGCAGGTCATGCTGAGCTGTTCTCTAACCAGCAAGTGCTGCTTATCTGCTACTTCTTCATCATCTTCTTCTTTGCCTGATACTCCGCATCACTTTCCATTACTTTTCCTCTCTCTTTTCATGGCTCTGTTTGCTTTGACTTTTTATTTCTGTATACCCACTTGTGGTCAGATTTCATACTCATACAGTGACATGATGTGCCTTGGGTGTGGCACTTTGAAAACCTGAGACTTACCAATTACAAATTTTAATCAAATATCTAGTTGGCAGGAAACTCTGGGTTCTTAAAAAGGGTTATAGGACACGTATATATTGAACTCTTAACACTGAGGTTGTTTTACACAAGCCACATCAACACTTAGAAAGAAATCAATAAAGAGTGTAATTGGTCATAACTTATTGCCCTTTCTGATATTTGTTATGGAAAGAAATGCCTTATATTCAGCTTGATTCTTTAATATCATAGAAATTCATTCAGAAAAGTTTGATGAATAGGAGAAGAAATCTTTATTCACTGGCTCAAATATTAATGTACACTCGGTACCTAAAAACTACATCTATGTCTAGATTAATACTGCCAGTTTTGTTGCAAAAAGGACTCATTCAAGATTGAAATGAGTAAAATCTTGTATTTTCAATTCCTAAAATATCTCAAATAGATAGCACTTATAGTAAATTCATGATGGTTTATAGCTGAGCTATAACTTTGGCTTTGTAGTAAGAAGTTCATCGTATTATACCCAGGAGTGATTTTTATACCTAGCAACAGTGCTTCTTAAGGCTGAGGGTATAAGAAAAAGATCTTATAAAGCTGACAGTTTTGGGCAGATATGTATCTATACCTCCAGCACAACTGGTTATAATAGAACTGTGAAAATGTTGCAGCTATATAGGGAGCAAAATGGGTGAGGTCTGCCTATGATTGTAAGTGTAGAGTGTATTTGTTTGGCCTCATAGACACTAAATTTATAAAAGGGGAAATGTCAAGAAGCGACTATGTGGCATACTGCTGAGATGTGTCTACCTACAGCCAACTTCCTGGGGCGGCCTTCTCTCAGACGTCCCAGGTTCACATTCAAGTGTGTCTTAGTGCCTCGTGACCCAGTACTGCTAGATTCTCTGTTGGTGCTACCTTCAGGACAAAGCCTTGATTTTTCATGGATAACCTAATCTGTAGAAGGAAAAACGTTAAAAAAAAAAAAGTATATCCATAAAAGTCCTTTCTATTAATAGGGAAATGATTCCTTTCTACTCATTTTTTTAAGAGAGAGAAACCAAATTACAGCCTATCACAGCATCTTCTAACACTGAAAATCAATAGCTGATTTCCCTTTCATGGCGAATAGCTTACTAACTGTTCTGGACCACTCTAGGATTAATTCTTGCAACCAAGCAGTCCCTCCTGGTTTATATAAATGTTTGGCTGTGTACCTCCACAGTTAGAGCTATTAGAGTTTTTTGCTGATTTGCTTGGCACATGTCCAGCAAAGTAGTCCATTAAAATTCAAATGCTTTCCCAATAATTGAGACAATCAATTTACATTAAACAAGACACAATTATAATTTCATGTACAATTTAAATTCTATAGAAAATAATGTGTGTCCAATAAAAAACGACACTTATTTTGATGCAAAGGGATGTTTTTATAGCCTGCATAAACAGATCATTCATATTTTCAAAATAGTTCCCTCATTATCTGGTCTGTGGCGTATTATCTGTGGCGTAGAGGAACTCTATTGTGTTTTATTTTGATGTAGAGACAAGTGTGCGTCTATAGCTGCATGTTTAGTGGGCACTGTGACTTTCTCTCAGTGGCATTAAAATTGAAAGGGTCGAGGTAGATAGGTACTTGCTTGAGATATTAGTATGACTTGAAATTGCTCTCATGAAGAGAGCATACAAAGAGGAGGCATGTTGAGTGAGTCCACTGCCCTTGTGCCAGTGGTAGTGAAATGCGCATCATGCATCTATCTTTACCTTTCTGCAATAGACCAGCTATCTATTGCTCTGCCAGAGATTGTATGTTAGAGCCTAAGAAAGTCATTCAGTGGAATTCGGGAAGGATGCATATGATGGGGGATGAATGTTGCCATGATTGTGTGCCTTTGTGATGAAGAGTTCCTGGGAAACCTGTAAACCCCTAGCGGGTAGGCTCACAGACAGCCAAATTCCATGCTGCTGCTGCTGCTGCTGCTAAGTTGCTTCAGTCGTGTCCGACTCTGTGCGACCCCATAGATGGCAGCCCACCAGACTGCCCCACCCCTGGGATTCTCCAGGCAAGAACACTGGAGTGGGTTGCCATTTCCTTCTCCAATGCATGAAAGTGAAAAGGGAAAGTGAAGTCGCTCAGTCGTGTCTGACTCTTGAACATGCTCCAATCCTCCAAGACTCTCATTTTTAAGCTCTCAGTAAGACTGGTATTGTTGGTCTGGAAACCTAGAACACTGGAGAAATCTTATTAGGAAGAATACAGTAAAAATAATGACAAGATGGGAAACAAATCCTGTCAGAGCCCAAGAATATATTTGGCTTCTGCTCGCTGTGTCTGTCTGTTTCCATAAATGGTCCAGAATAGAAACCGGATGTTTAAAGTCTCTCTCCCTTTCACATGCTCTCCTCCTCCTCCTGTCTCCCTTCCTCTTCAGCATTAGTAGACTTACTATTTTTATTATTTTCTTATTTATATTCCTGTTTTCAATATTTGCCATTTGTGTGGATAACACATTAATTCTTAATAAAATATTTTATATTCTTAGAATAGCTGAATCATAAAAGAAAACTTGAAATTGATATAGACTCCAAAAGAACATATCAACTGAATATTACAGTTTCTTTTCCCACTCACAAATGGCAAATGGTTATTTTAAAAGATGATGTGTACATAGATTTAAATCTCTTATCTTTGTATATGAGTCTAGTTTGTATTATTTTCGTCGCACAAAAATTGACTCAGGCATCATTCTAATTAAAATGAAAGAAATACCAAAACAATATGTTAGGCAGAACTCTCTAGCAATTTTCTTTTTATCTAGAAACACATTTTTGACAAGACTCACTGCTGTTAAAAAAATTCAGTTTTGATCTAAATTGAGTCTTGAGCTTAATTTTTCATTTTATTTCTGTTGCAGAACTAATGAGTTTAAAGAAGGCAGCATTTGTTTCTTTCAGTATTCTATTTTTTCTAATCAGTGATTGTGGTTTTGCATTTGTCAAATTAAAATTAACACTGGGATTTATTTAAACAAGTTTACAGTACATGCTATTCCCAGAACTATAGCTTTGTAGTCCACTTTGGAAATATCAGTTAATAAGGATAGTTTCTGCTAAAGTTTTTTATTATAGAGAGCATGGATTCTTGAAGTATAACATCTTAAAGACATTTCCCCCATTCTCAAATTATAAGGATGTCAATTATTAATTTTATATTGGCAACTTAGATCTTATTTGAATAAATTTGTATTTTCTTTTTTGTAATTAAAACGTCTAAAAATTCTAAATAATATTTGTTTTCTCAAGTAAATTTATTTACTTACTCTTGACATTAACAAAGAATTTATGTATTTTTCCTGAATATTTATGTTACATTCCAAATAAAGATTAACAGATGTTTTGAAGAACTCTGCTTGTTCTTCAAAATTCAGGCTGAATTGCATAGAATGGCATTTTAAATAAGCAGAAGAGACCTGAAAGATTATCTAGTCCAACTCCTTCTCTTATAACCTACCTCTCATCCTCCATCCCTATAAGGACGGAGGACACTTAACAGATGAGGAAGGTGGCCCAAAGAGATAAGGTGATTTCTAAGACAACAGCTCAGGTAATGACTAGAATCTATGTTTTCTGCTTCTGTGTGTTCTGCTGTACCCTCTCAATAATATATGTGTTCCCAGAAGTAGGGCAATGGGTTAGTACTAAAAATCAAAAGGAAAATATTAAGTGCAGATAAACAGATGTTGGCAGAAGCTGGCTCATCCAGTAAGCTTGAGAACAGAAGTTGGATGATTAATTGAAAAGTCAGGAAGTCATAGCAAGTGACACTATGTTTAGGCCCAGACATTTTCTTTGTGTATGAATTGCCCTATTTGGAGTTCCGTATCATTTTCCCTGGATAAGTTATACCAAAATTAGCTCTTTTGATTCACCCAATTTTGATTTCGCTGAAACAACTGAGGACATAAAGATAGCTGAGAAGCGACTTCCATGCAGAAGTTGCTATTTTAATGACCCTCTTGCTCTCCTACCATGTCTTTTACATTTATTTCGTGCACACTTAATTTGACAGGCTTCTTTTAAGCTCAGTTTTGTTGATTCTTTCTAACTCATTCTACTTTGTTTTCATAGAATCAGCAAACTCATTTTTTAATAATCATATTTCTGAGTTCGCTAGACATTAAGTTATACCTATGTTAGCAGCACGTACAGACTTGGGAAGAAACACAACAGACTTTGGGAAATATAACACAACTGGTGAGAGCACAAACATCCAGTCGTACAGTCGGGTAGGAGCCAGTGGCCATGAGTATTGAAAGTGCCCTGAACATCATTCAATACATTTAATAGTGAGGAAGGGAGAGT
Organism: Okapia johnstoni; assembly: GCA_024291935.2. Taxonomy (NCBI): domain Eukaryota; kingdom Metazoa; phylum Chordata; class Mammalia; order Artiodactyla; family Giraffidae; genus Okapia; species Okapia johnstoni. Next base: position 44,041,407 of record CM044322.1, read on the forward strand.
GTTGATTCATCAGGTGATCAGAGTAAGTGGCCTTCCATTCAGAGTTTCTGCTATACTTTGGAAGGAACAACTAGAGTCAGACAAGTGAAGATATACACCAAACTAGTTTTATAGGAGAGGCTGCATTGCATTCTCCATGCAGTTTTCCCCTTTGTATTAATACCAGAGTGAAGGCAACCAACCTTGAGGCAGAAGAAAGTTAACTTTCTTCGTTCCCTTTTTGCTTTCTCTTCCCCCTGGGTCTTAGGCCAGCTTCACATTTCCCAAAAGATGGGCAAATGGAGCATTCTTACACTCAGCGAATGTTCCACAACTTCTTGGCAGTAAAAGCAGTGGCCACTGTTTAGCCTAGAGAATTATACCTCATGTACAGGTTTTCAAGTGATTTGCTACCCAGTTGAGGATCCTTGGGGATGTAGCCCTGCTTTCTTTAGGGAACTGATCTACTCTCTGTATAAAATCCTGGGAGAATTGCTCTCCTAGGAAGTTGCACAGCTGAAAATACAAGGGATTTCAAAATTGGTTTCAATAAATTTTTGTATTAAGAACCTATGTCTGATTTTTAAAGGGTACTATGAATGCAGTAAGTCTCATTCCTAAATAATGAATGAACAAATCAACAAGTAATTAACAACTATCCTTTTTCTAAATTGGGTTATGAATATAATTCTTCAGCTTCTTCTTTTGTCATTTTTTTGGTTTGTGCATCCATTCCATTTTCCTTTCTTAATTAAATCAGTATTTATCAAGATGATGATTATATTACACATCCACTTCACAAAACAAACACAAAAATGTGCTATGTAACTGCCTCTTCACTCCCCTGCTACATTTGTTGTGGCACAGAGGGATAGGGCAGCATTTTTCAATATGTTCTATGGATAATCAGTCGTAGAAAATGGTTTTTGAAAAAAGGAATGCTGTATGTTTTAGTTTGGGATATATTGCAAACACTCTTTCTCTGAAAAGTCAAAATACACATTAGTGTATTAAAACATCTTCATAAATCTGAGAAATTATTAATCATTTTTAAAGTTTAAGTTGGTTTAAAATAATATTATAAATTAAAATACTTTGTCAAAATTTAAAACTTTGCAGATGGGGGTATGAGGGTGTGGCATAAACTGCTCTGTAGGGCTGTTTTTAGAGACACGTTAACCTAAAGTTGAAAATGACCTACTGTAGCACTTCATGGAGGACCTGCGTAATGTTTTCACAGCTCTTTAATCATCTTTCATCCCTTACTTTTCCTATTCCAAACACGGCTTTTATTTTCACTTTTTCCTTCTAGACTCTAGTGTGTGGCATGAATACCACATCCATGCTTTCCAACCCCTAGGTTGGAAGAGCGGTTTGGGCTATTGCATACAGCCTCGCTGCCACACAGTGGGAGTCTGTTATCCCCAGGTGAAAGTTGAGGTGTGATTATTCCAGGTTACTGAGGCCATGTCAAGGAATGGATCTGGAAAAGAACAGTTCCTAGAAGTCTCGATTATCTCTATTACCACGTATCTTTGAATGTCTAACTCATGAGAAGGAGTTCCTTAAGAACAGGAACAATGTCCTAGTTATTGTTGTTTCTCTAGTACATAGCAAAGGGCCAGGCACTCAGAAGTCACTCACTAAATGAATCCACAGTCATTTTTGTCTTCTAACTCACCTTTTTTAGTCTCCCAAAACTGTAGAAGGGAAAAAAAAAAAAACGAGACAAAAGCAGAGTGTGATGTGTATGTACAACTTAAAAATAATTTATAACCTCTTATCCACATCCCCACACATGGAAAAACTGCTCAAGATATGTGCATGTAATTACTATCATTAAGTAATATAAATCTAAATTTTTACTGCATAGTGATGCATAACCAGTGAGCACTCAGTAAATATTAATCACAACTATTAAGTATGCTTTGATCTCATTAAAACAAATGGAGCTCTCACTCTATTTAACTACATTGTGTTATTAGTTAGTCCTTATTTTGCAAGGTTTATAGGTCATGCTTAATGGAGCTACTTGTTAAGGTTGTTAGCAGTTACACAAATGACTTTGACTTTATAAATTTTATGACAGTTATTTGGAATGGGTTATACATTTTCCAAGCTTTTGTTTTCCACAAATGGCCTGATATATTACGGAATGATTATTAAGATGCAACTTTTGTGACAGTTTTTTTTAATCAGCTAAAAAAAATTAACATTTCACATAATGCTAGTGATTTCCGTATCATAGATGAAGGTGATAATGTAGAATTGAGGCTGGGAAACACTTCTTTTTACATGGCCAGGCAGAAGGGCCCTTAGAAGCTGATCCTTGGAAAGAAATGATCATTTCCAGCTCAAACCAAATACACTTAACTTCTCTATCTGTCCTACATTTAAATAATCATTTTTGTGACGTATATCTTACAGTGCTCCAGTTTTCCCACATGGCTCTTAGAACATAGTGAGTTTTGCATTTCACAATGTCACAATACTTATTCACTCAGTCATGTCCGACTCTTTGTGACCCTATTGACTGTAGCCCGCTAGGCTTCTCTGTCCATGCATTTTCCAGGCAAGAATACTGGAGTGGGTTGCCATTCCCTTCTCCAGAGTATCTTCCCAACCCAGGGATCGAACTGTGGTCTCCTGCATTGCAGGCAGAATCTTTACCGTCTGAACTACCTGGGAAGCCCATGATTCTTATTTAGAATTATGCCACTGTGTTTACCTGCAAGGTTAACTCCTGCTAGGCCTGGCTGGGTCATAGCAGCCTGAACTCCTTTTGGCTTTTTGCCTAGAACAGAGAGCTTGAATGACTGCAAATGAGGTGGCCCAGACAGCCTCCCTTCACTCAGGTCTACATTCCCATCTTGGGGTCCTAGATCTCCCACTTTTCAATGTGGAGACTAAATGACCACAAGGATAGGCTGAAAAATGTGTCTGGGCCTGATCTGCGGATATCTCATATAAGAACAGCTTTCAGGGAAGGATTTGGCGGTGGCTAGGGGCAGGACTAATAGAAAGCTGAGCTCTCCCTAGAAGCCAGCATTTCTTAATTCTAGGCAGTCACTCCCTCTTATGTCTATAGTAACTTTCTATTTCCTAGCTCTTAGAGCACTGTTTTCATGGTGTTTTATGTTCTTCTCTCTTATTAGAGTGTGAAGTCTTCCGTGTGAATCATGAGTTAGTCTCTGAAGTCTTGGTATATAAAACTATGTTGAATTAATGAATAATTATCTAGAAACTGATTTTTTTTTTAGTTTAAAAGCTGTTAGCCTAATGGTTAGGATTAATATATGCTGATTCCATATGTGTCCTCTTTTTTTTCCCACCAGTCCATTAGGATTTGAACACACCTGGCTTTATTAGGGGCCTTCCCTGGGGGTTCAGACAGTAAAGAATCTGCCTGCAGTGCCAGAGACCCAGGTTCAATCCCTGGATTGGGAGATCCCCTGGAGAAGGAAATGGCTTTATTGGCAATTTTAAACCTAGGGCTTCCCAGGTGACTTAGTGGTAAAGAATCTGCCTGTGATGCAGGAGATCTGGGTTTGATCCCTGAGTCAGGAAGATCCCCTGGAGAAGAGAATGGCAACCCACTCCAGTATTCTTGCCTGGAGAATTCCATGGACGGAGTAGACGGGTGGGCTCCTGGTGTGTCCACTGGGTCACAAAGAGTCAGACACGACTGAGCAACTAACATACACACATAACCTTTTAAAACTACGGAACAGTTTGGTCCATTCAAAACAAAAATAAACCAACACAAACAAACATGATAGGAACTACAGGCCTTGGCGATCCGTAAGATATGTTGAGTAATCACTGACCTCTCTCTTGTTCTCTGGAGAAGGAGGTGCAAAGTCCTCACAAGGTAAAGACTGTAGTAGAGATAGGCATGAACAGTATAGAATCACTGAAGAAAGGCACAAGTCCAGCCTGAAAAATGTTGGGGAACTTTTTATAGAGATGATGCCAAGACTTAACTTTAGAGGGTGTACAAAGCTACAGGGGCTTCCCAGGTGGCTTAGTGGTAAAGAATCTGCCTGCGGTTCAGAAGACCCAGATTCAATCCCTGGGTCGAGAAAAGCCCCTGGAGAAGGAAGTGGCAACCCACTCCAGTATTCTTGGCTGGGAAATCCCATGGACAGAGGAGCCTGGCAGGCTACAGTCCACAGGCTCTCAAAGACGTAGTCAGCGACTAAGCAGCACAGCAGAACAGTGTTTAGAATACAGTAGACACTCAAAAACTGTAACATTTTCAATGATTAGGCATTATAAGGTAGAAAAGACATTTATTATCCCCACTTTCCTGAGCTGATTAAATATCATGATGTGACTTGAGAAAGTGGGAAATAATTGAAAGCATTCTGAGACTGAGATTTATACTGCCTTGTCACAAGATTGGTCTTGAAGCAGGGGTGGTCTTGTCACCTAACTGGACATCTATCGCCTTGTCTCTCCGGCTAGACTTGGTAGTCACTTAAGCTGTTTCTGACTCAAAATTTCACTCTTGGCTGGCTCAAGGCCCCAGCCCAAGTCAGCAGGGCTCCCAAGGTCTCCCAAGAATGTGCAGCATTCCTGAGTTTGACCTTGCCTGGGCTTCAACTTAATCTAGTTCGTTTTGTTTTTGAAGATAATTGGTTCTATGGAAACCAAACAAGGTGCTGTTTAAATAGTAGGCTGATGTCTCAGTGTAACATATTGGCCCACTGAGATCTACAAGAGTGTGAATCACAAACCCGCCTCTGTACTTTTCTGATATAGTGTGAATGTTTTGGATGTAAGAAAATCCTGTTAATGATCAGGTTATCTCATTTTGCCATCAGTTGTATCTTGTCGTGTTAAGTTGGTAGGATAACTAGTGTTCCTGGCTAAGTAGATTCTCTCTACTACTGCAAAATATTTTTTTTAAATCAGGTAATTCAGCCTCTAATCCAAATTGTATTGAGTTTATTTTCCTCAGACTATATATATGCCTGGGACTGTGTATTTAAAGTTCAGCTCTGTGTGTGGTATTCCTGTGATAATTTCAGTACCTAAAATAAGATACTTACAAAAACCAACCTGAGACCAATACTATACAGCAGTTTAGCAGCAAATTTCTACTCTGGGTATTTAACAATAATTGGGATCTTTCTATTGGCTTTATATAAACTCAGATTAGTAGTAAAATCTAACTACCAGCCCATTTGGCAAACTCTTACACTTCAAGCAGTCACAAATTTGCTTCTGATTGTGCTTTTCATTCGCACCTAGCTCAGATTTTTGCCTGATGCTTTTTTAAATCCTCTAATTTACATACTGTGGTAAATTTAAAATGAGAACAGATGAATGCTGCTAAACTTTTCTATTTCACTGATGAATATGGTATTTTGCTTTAACTATCTAGCTGTTATATATTCAGTGACCTTTAAAACATGAAATAGGTTTTTTTTTTCATTATATACTGTGCAAGATGGATCATTAGTATTGTCTTCCCTTTGAGACAATGAGTCTGAGACATAGAGGCCGAGTTGAGCATCTGGGAACTAATTGTAACTCGGCTAAAATTCATAGTTTCTTCTTCGTGGGCTCACACATAGTCATAGTCATCAGGGCAGAGAGACCTCTTTCATGTTTGGTTTTCTTGGAGCTGTAGGAGACAACGCATCCACCCTGAATGTATTTCTTCTTGCCTGCAGTCCCAGTACACCCCAGAATATGTTATTATATGCGTTTGGGGGAGTTAGAACATATATTTTAACTGTAAGTAAGAAACAAAGTGGGCTTCCCTGGTGGCTTAGACAGTAAAGAATCTGCCTGCAGTGCAGGAGAGCCAGGTTTAATCCCTGGGTTGGGAAGATCCCCTGGAGAAGGGAATGGCTACCCACTCCAGTATTCTTGCCTAGAGAATCCCATAGACAGAGGAGTCTGGCAGGCTACAGTCCACGGGGTCACAAGGAGTTGGACACTACTGAGCAACTAATACACACACACAAGAAAAGAAATAGTATTTTCTGAATGACTAATAGGGATTTGGCCTCAACTAAAGTAATATTTTATTTCATTTTTAACATTGATAATAATAATCTTATTTTCCAAAGGAGCAAAATAAGTCTTAAAGAGATATCAAAGAAACCAAAGCCTTGCAGGAGCTAAAGGGGTAAGAATAGATTTTTTTGAGGCACCATTGTAATGGCGGGGGCGGGAGGGAGAGAGCTTGGTATAGAACTTGGCTCAGTTTCATATACAAGGAAGAGTGGGGGTTCATAGTCAAGGAGCAGGATGGTGGTGGGGGTGGGATTGTGGAATCAGTTGACAGAAAATTACTCAGAAGAAACACCAGAGACAAGGGAGGACTCTGGCTAACAGGATCTAACAGGATTCTTCCTGAAGGCAGGCCAAGGTGACCAGACATCATGTTGTGGTTGGTGAAGGATAAGCAAATTTGATCAGATATTTAGGTTGATCAGTTATCAAGGGTAGGAGATTCTCTCTAAACTGATTATATTTTTTCTAAAACTGGCAATGCAGGCCTGGCAAGGGCAGACAGTGAAGCCCAAGGGCAAAGCCTAATTAAAAAGAGGACTTAGAGGAACCTGACTAAAGTTTGGTCAAGAAGAGAATCTTCATTTGGTGTTTAATTATTCAGTAACTGAGATTTCTAAAACCCATTGCTCTTTCTGTAACCTGCACTATCTTCCTGGTTACTTAGACTTCTGTTCCCCACCGGACAGTGAATTCCTTGAGAGAAATTTTTTTTTTTTTTTAATGGAAGCATAGTTGATTTAAAATATTGGGTTAGTTTTAGGTATATAGCAAACTTTTACAAAATATTGGATATGGTTTCCTATGCTGTACAGTAAATCCTTTGTTAGTTACCTATTTTATATACAGTAGTGTGTTTATATTAATCTACAAACTCCTAATTTATTCCTCCCCCTCGTTTCTCCTTTGATCACCAATAAGTTTGTTTTCTATGCCTCTGGGTCTATTTCTATTTTGTATATAAGTTCGTTTGTATCATTTGTTTTTTCTTATCCCACATATAAGTGATATCACAGAAGTGGGATTGCTGGGTCATATGGTAGTTCTATTTTTAGCTTTTAAAGGAACCTCCACACTGTTCTCCATAGTGATTGTACCAATTTCTCTTTCTACCAGCTGTGTATGAGGGTTCCTTTTTCTCCAAACCTTCTCCAGCATTTATTATTTGTAGACTTTTTGGTGATGGTCATTCTGACGAGTATGAGGTGATACCTCATTATAGTTTTGATGTGCATTTGAGAAAGTGTTATTTGTTTTTCCATCTTGCATAGTGAGCAACATAGCACTTCCTGCTGGATGGGCCATTGAGCTGGTCAAGATTTCAATAAACCTGACAAGTGTACCATCCACCCTTCTGAGCATCTAGGTTTGTCAGAGAAAACTTGCCAAAGGGTGTGGAGATAGTGAATAGAATCCAACACATGTTTGTAACACTGTTTATTTTAGTTTCAATAGCCAAAATAAATATTAGTTTTAAAGTTATGTACACTACTAAGAATAAAAATTTCGTAATTTCTCAGACAAGAAAAATCTGGGGCACATTTCTAAAAAAAAGTACAACAATTTTTTAAAAGAGGGAATCTATTTCAGAATGAAGAAATGAAAAGTTTTTAAAATTATAACAAAAAAATTCCTAGGGAATTTTGAGGTTCTGTTTTATCCTGACATGAAAAAGTAGGCCAATTGCTAAACACTTAATTGCTGTACTTCTATCATCTTGAAAATGAAGTAAGCAAAATTGTTAGTCACTCAGTCATGTCCGACTCTTTGTGACCCCATGGACTGTAGCCCGCCAGGCTCCTCTGTCCATGGAATTCTCCAGGCAAGAATACTGAAGTGGGTTGCCATTTCCTTCTCCAGGGGATCTTCCCTACCAGGGATCGAACCTGGCTCTCCTGGATTGCAGGCTGATTCTTTACTGTCTGAGCCACCAGGGAAGCCCTCTATCTATCTTGGTCACACTCAATTATAAAAAGAGACTGGAGGCTCTGCAACTTAATAAATGACCTTAATTCAAAATGTCTTCCTCCAAATTCAGCTTGATAGAAAACCAAGCTATTGTCATTATATCTCACTTTAGGCACACCCAACATATTACATTTAATTTTGCAAAATTAATTACTTAAGTGGACATTCTTCACTTAACATAATTCGTTGTAGTAAGTTCTGCTTGTAATGTTTGTAAATGTGATTCAGTTTATTAGACCCCTCCATTTCTGCCACATATCAAGGGCAGAGTATATTTGATAATGTTACCCAAAACATTAGCAGTTTCAAATTTGTCAGAGTATTTGGTTGGGCATTGTCCTGGATCCTGAGGAAACAAACCAATAAAAATGAGGCAGAGTGGTCTCTGCATTCCAGGCATGTGTGTTCCGGGAGCAAGGACCAGTAGAGTGGGGTGATGGCCGTGCTAGGGTGTTGGGGGCCTCAGAGCACTGCTCCTATCTTTGGTCTTCATCATCTTAGTTTTCTGTCTCCTCCAGCTGCTTATCCATTGAGTGAACCAGGAGAACGCAGTTTATCTTGATTGAAAGCCCTGCTCCTCTGCTTCCCCTCCTTGGTTTGGTTCACTGAAAGGGAAAGCCTGATGTAATTAGGTCGGAAGAGTAGTCAGGTTCTGTTTTTATCCTTGATGCTTCCCTGGCCAGTGGGGAAATTCTGTTATTAACTCTGTGGCTGGCCTGGGTGACCCAAGGCCACTGAGCCATTCATGTTATTCAAAGTTAAAAGATAGGAGGCATTTCAGGGGATTAGTTTAATGAACCTGCAGAAATAGTCACATGGAAGATTTGGGACTATAGTGGCAAAATAAAATTCATCTTACAAAATGGATGCCTCCATGCACAATGAAACTAGAATGGAGAATCTACTTTAAAAAAGCAATAGATGAAATTCAAATGAGCTGTCAGCTATGTCTATAATTCTTTTCTTGAAAATACATAAGGAAAACCAGTCTTTTAGCTTTTGTTTTTACACTAATATGCATAGGTCAAAGTGGATCATTCCCAGCATTTAAAAAAATGCAGGGGAAGCAGTTTACTTATTTGTTTCTGGTGAGGGGGGAAGGTTTGTTTCTTTTTTTTCTTTCTTTTTATTTTGGGAGACAGTCTTCTGTCTTTATCCCTTCCTTTTTAGTGCTTTTCTTAAACCTTTTATTCTGATCTTACTTAACTCTCTCTTGCAGAATTGGGTTGGAAGAGCTAGAGTTCAGTTTCAAGGTCTTTTGGTAGATGATATATTTTTAATAAATATTAAATGTACTCATCATGCCTTATTTTAAACAACACTTGTTTTTTAAGGGTCTTTGTGTGTTCATCTAAGGAAAAAAATCAACCAAGTCTGCTTTATTCAAACTCCATACTCTAGGGGAACAGATTGTCTCAGAATATATAGTGATGAACTTCCAAAAAGGAAAATAGGTGGAAGAATCATAGGTATTTACCACACATGTTAGAAAACATTAATGCTTTGTGAGTAACAAATGTATCTTCTATTCTTCTTTGGCCAGATGCATCCTGCTTTGTAAAACTTAGTTTATTGATTATTTCATAATGTTCCTTTCTGGAAAGAATCTTATAAATGTTTAAATTCAGCATGTGTTTATTCTGTTTGTCCTGAACACTGAAGACATGAAATTTTATTCTCAGTGTCACATCAATGGTGAAAGTTATCACAAAGCTAAAAATAATTTATTTACATGCCTACATTATTTTATAGTTGGTTTTGGACCCATGACATAGTTCTTTCCTTTAAAATTGATCATTTATAGCTGATAATTTTAAATGAAATAGGAGACCTATAAAAAATATAGAGAAGAAATCCATCCTTTTAGGTAAAACTGTATTTGCTGTAGTTGGCCTGTCAGTATCCTTATTTGTGACAGCTTCCCATTGTTGAGTGGCTTTATTACATGAAGAAACAGTTTTTCAAATACAGTGCATTTATTTAACTATCTGCTGGTAGCAGTCCTTGTGCAAACCTGAAATTTGAAATGTTGATGCTTGATGTCAAAGTACAGTATGTAAGTCCAGTTTTTCATTAGTTTTATAAAGCTTTTGTCCTTAACACATGGATCTGAAGTCATTCAAAATTTATTCTTAAAAGAGAGATTATCCCTGTGTTTACATAATTGCAACAGCGAAGTGTCGCTTGTGGGTTTCAGCTGGCACTCCAACCCTGTTACGTGGTGACCACGGGCGGCCATCGTCATTTACAGTATCATACAATACGAGGAAACCAAGAGACAGCGGTTTTTATTGACTCAACTGTAAGACAGCATTGGTGCTAGACTGTTGCAATGTGTGCTCTTCTCTTGTCCTCTACAGTACCCAGGGTATCTCTCTGTGTCAGAAATAAAATTGGCAAGCACAGTATCCTGGTATGGATAGACAGCTCCCTGTAGGAACTTTCAGGATCCATCCCAGAATGAGCACTCGGGATACACAAAACACAGTTCTGTTTGATCTTGACTTTTGTGTGGGTCTGAGCAGGTTACTAATTTGAAGACCTTACTCCTTATAAAGGAGTTTGATTATTCACCAAGGATGGTATTAACATCACTGCTTATATAATATAAATTCATCCGCACCTTTCATCTCCCTGCTCGAGGGCCCTCTCCTTGATTCTTCAGCTTCCAGTTTGATAGCCATCGAACACGGTATCAAGCCACTTGCTATGATGTACAAATTTCCTGACACCCCTTACAATAATGATAATTATTATACAGTGTATAATTACACAGTAGGTAATAAATACATAGTATTTGTCATATTTGTCATAATCATTATCACTGCAGCAACTAATGTAGATAGTCCTTACTATGTACCAGCCATTGTTCTTACTCTAAGCACTTTCCTTCATGAACATGCTTAATTTTTATAACAACCCTGTGAGGCAAATTCCAGCATTGTCCCCATTTTACCAGTGAGGAAACCAAGGCATAATGACGTTACATAACTGACTCAAGGTCACCCAGCTACTACGTGACAGAGTCTGAACTTGATCCCAGGCAGTATTGCTCCTAAGCCTATGAAGAAGGGATGCTGATGAGTCTTAGAAATACTTTAGCTCCCATAATAACAATTTTTGAGAAATTCCTCCTGTTACTCAACAAAATTCAGTATTGTTTCATGTTCCCTTTCTATGCTTTATGAGCTGCTTTCCCCATTAAACTGCTACGGTTGTCCCACAAGGAGCATCTGACCAGTTTCTGTATTGAGTCCCAACATACCTGTCTTAAGCTGTTGCATACATATCTTAAGCAGGAGTATCCTCTTCGATATGTGAAAACTTATGTTCTGATACATGGAAGAAAGTGTGGTAGGGAGAGTAAAACGTTAACAGTTGCAAATACGTTTATGTTACCTTTAAGGCAAATTGTTGAATAGTGAGCAGAAAGAGAAGAGAAGCAATAGTTTAAATAAGACGATGGCAGAAGGGCAATTCAGTAAAATATTTTCTTTCCATAATGTCATTCCTACTTGTTGACAGTTTACTCTGCCATTACACTAGGTACTCTGTAACAGCCCTGCAAGGTTTACTGTCAGTTCATAGATCAAGAAACTGAGGCTCAGAGGAAGGAAATGTGACCATAGTTGCATAGCCCATAGAAGGAGAAGCTAGAATTTAAACAGGTTTGTGTGTGTGTGTGTGTGTGTGTGTGTGTGTGTGTGTGTGTTAGTCACTCAGTCGTGTCCAACTCTCTGTGACCCCATAGACTGCAGCCCGTCAGGTTCCTCTGCCCATGGAATTCTCCAGGCAAGAATACTGGAGTGGGTTGCCATTTCTTTCTCCAGTGTGAATTTCGGTAGTAGTAGTTCAGTCGCCAAGTCGTGTCTGACTCTTGCGACCCCACAGACTGTAGCCTGCCAGGTTTGCTGGACTCCAAAGCCTGTGCTTGTTGCACAGTAACCCACTGTCTTTTTGCTGCTAAACAGACCCAGAAAATCAATGGCTGTTGGGGAGCTGTCAAGATGTAGTGGATAGAGGCCTGAGAAGTGTTGCCGGAAGCAAAAGTCACTGAAAAGGCAGAGGAGCTTTACAATAAGCTTACAGTGGGCTGGGAGATGGGAGAGATAGTTTCACATAAAAGGAAATAAAACATACCACCTTTTGAAAGAATGGGAGTGGAAAGTGATGGTAAAATACTTAGGAAGTTGTTAAGTGTCTAAAACAGTGAACATGCTTTTTTGAGTATGTGAATGCTTTTCATTTATTGCCATTCAGTGGTAATGTGATAATTCCAGCTTTTTTGGAAAAGTTTGTGCCACCAAATATTCGTCACACAATGGTTTTACTATATATATCTATATTGGCCATGCCATGCAGCATGTGGGATCTTAGTTCCCTGACCAGGGTTTGAACCCGTACCCCTTGCATTGGAAACATGGAGTCTTAACTACTGGGCCACCAGAGAAGTGTTGTATTTTGTATGTTCCTTTTTAAGGCTTTCTCTGATTTTCTCCAGTCTGTTACCATAACAATGATAATGTTATTAATCTGGGTAGAATATGATGTTATTTACCACTGTGGCATAAATTAGATTTATTAAAAGAAAACTATTCAATAAAACAGTTTATCAGAGGTTAATAAAGTACAGTTTATCAGAGGTTAGTAAAGTGCACATTATATATAATTTGGGGGGGCTCCCAATATAGAGTCTTCTACTTAAGGTAATTAACACAGAGATAAAATTTTTTCACAGAAGGCATGGTTTATTACTGTAAACACAAAGTTTGTGCAGCATACGGTACATTATATAGAAGGACCTATAGGATTTGCAGTAGTGCATGTGTTAGTTTTCCCTGAGGCTGCTGGAGAGGATGGGATTGGTGCCCGCAGGAATGGTCACTGTGTGCAAGTTTAACTCACAAAGTAATTGATCACTCCCTCAACAGTGTAAAAACTGGAGATTTCCTGTTTTCAGAAAGTTGAAGCATCTTAGTCTTGAAGAACATCTAATTGGACATTTAAAAATAGGCAAAGATGATTTGGAAAATAAATAGCCCAAGCTCTCCCATTTCAAGGTCCAGTTGATTGTCACAAAGTATGAATGATGCACATTCATCACTAAGACACGGGTGGAAAGGTTGGAGGTGGGAGCTTACCTAACTTTCTTTAGTAGTATCCTTGTCACACAATTAAGCTCCCAACTGCCAGTCTCCATGGATGGCTTTTCCCCCTTTTTCCTGTTTGTGTGCTCTCCCACCAGCAAATCCTTGGGCTCACTGCATTGCTCAGGAGGTTGGAGTCAATGGCTCTCTAGCTTCTACCTCCCAATGCACGTAAGGGGAACCATGATTCCCAGCAAGGCACTGACTGTTGTATCTTACTGCTTAATTACTCTACCTATTTAATGCCACTTAGAACATTGTCAGCTGTTGAGAAAAGGTAATTATCACTAGTCAGATGAAAAACACTTTTTTGGCTGCCTTACGGATACACGTTTTACTGGTACCTTGATACATAATGAAGCCTGATAGCAAAACTTTTGCTTGTCTCTTCTTCAAGCCACAGCTGTTTCCCTGCTAAATTCATCCCATCTGTCTTCCCTTCCGTAAAGCTGTAGGCAGTATAGCATAAGTACAGAAGCAGTTCAGTGCTATTTTGGATAAACATAGCTGAAATTTGAATCTTTGCCATTTGCGATGCACACATTTTGTTTTACTGCTGTAAAGAGAGCTGTCAAAATACAACTACATGGATAATTTACTAAAATACAGTCAAATATAAGGTTGATCAAAGAGAAATCGTGTTGGGTCAGCCTGACTATTCCAGTATGTGCTCTGTAAGGCATCCCTGACCTCGGGAGGCCATGAATTCTGGTTGGAGTGAGTGGCATCCTAAGTTTTAGCAATCTGCAGAATGGCTTTCAGGAGTCACCCGTTCCTTCTAACCGTCTGTGGCATGACTTGCAGTCTTTGAGAAGCTTTACAAGTCCACTTTTTTAGCCTCCAAAAAAGTTTGCATTTGTGGGAAACATTTTTTTCTTTCTGGCACATCCAGTCGGATTTGAGCTACATTACCATTCTACTTTGTTTTGAAATTTATTGCCCTGAAGCCTTTGTTACCAGCAAGACTGTCTATTTCATCTCCATCCCCATACTTATTTCTTGGTTATTGATATATATAAATGCACTGTTTTAAAATCAGTAATACACAGTGCCTTAGAATTGATGGAGAAGCTTTCTTGAATGAATTCCTCTTCTGAGTTCCAAGACCACTCACTCACACTTGGACCATTCCCTCCCCACACATTTACTGCCTTCTTTTTCCCACGTGTAAAGGTCTCTTCTAGGTCCAAATAGTTTGTGACCTCTTTAAGAGGAGGGGCCAGTATCACATATTTTGGTAGGCACTAAGGCTAGAGCTCAGAAAATGTATTTGGACTTCTGTTTAGACAAAGGTAACTGAAACCCCTTATCTTTGGGATGAAACCATTAAGGAATTCCTTAATCTTAAATTTAGATTCAACTTGCCTGCTTTCCACCAGTGATGTTTTTCCCCTAGCACTTCCCTTGAAGCACTTTGCAAAATTCCCGCAAATGTGCCATCCTGTTGTGCCATACACAATCTCCTTGGAATGAAATCTTATCTGTCTTGTTTTCCACTATTTCCCAATATCCAGGAAAGAAGACATTATAGGAGATCAGTAAATAGTTGTTGAACAAATGAAAGAGTGAATAATAGAACAAATGAATATTGTGATATTTTCTTCACATTGCCTTAAATCCCCTGCCTTTTAGTCAGCTAGAAAACACCAGCATCTATCGTTTGCAGTCCATGAGGTCACAAAGAGTCAGGCACGTCTGAGCGACTGAACAGCAGCAATAATAATAGTGTGTATGTCATTTAAACAGCCTTAGAAAAAGCATAGTACCGCTGCCAATGAAATTGTTTTCCTAGAAAGTCCCCAAGGCTTTCTCAACACCAAGGCATTGCCCTCTTTCATCTAGTTTTCTTTTAGGAAAAAAAGAGTCTAGGCTCTTTGCAAGGCAAAAGTAACATGACTGCCACAAATGCCACCAGTTCTCTACTTCAACCAGAGGTAGAAATGGCAGTTTTGTCAGTGGTTCTTTGAAAACCACCTATATAAAAAGGATAAACAAATCTTTACATTTACATCATGATATCATCTGATCCTGGGCCAACTGGTGCTTTGGAAGCACAGTCAAGTCCACTATGATGCTGTCCTTACAATTCGTTCTTTTATTTGACACTCACATGTGTCAGGTACTGGGCTGGATGCAGTCGGTACCAGTAAGATTCAATCCCTGCTCACAAGGAGCTAACGTTTCAGTGCCGAAGACAAGCAGTCATGTTGCACTGTGATAAGAGCCATCGTGGGGAACACAGAAGAAGGGAAAGTTATGAGGAAACCAGAAAATACTCCACAGTAGAGTGATGCTTGACTCCTAAGGGGATGCAGGGTATATACAGAGAAGGGAATAAGGTACCTGCTCTAATAACATTCTTGGGTTCCTTACTGTGGAAGATGATTTTAGACTCAAGGCCAAAGATGAGAAGCAGCACATCACTTCCGGCTGCTGCTGCTAAGTCGCTTCAGTCGTGTCGACTCTGTGCAACCCCATAGACGGCAGCCCACCAGGCTCCCCCATCCCTGGGATTCTCCAGGCAAGAACACTGGAGTGGGTTGCCATTTCCTTCTCCAATGCATGAAAGTGAAAAGTGAAAGCCTGGAAAATCCCATGGACGGAGGAGCCTGGTAGGCTGCAGTCCATGGGGTCGCGAAGAGTCGGACACAGCTGAGCGGCTTCACTTTCACTTTTCACTTCACTTCTGGCTGACTGCCCTTCTAGTCCCAGTATCGTGGCATGGTTCTTTGCCTTCTTGGACCACCTAATGAGTCAGCCAGCTAGCGAGGAATGTTCCTGTGGCTTTTCAACCCCAAGACCATCCTGACTCAAACCAATTCCTATAATACCTGTAATCCAATTACAGTATGCCAATTGTTTACAATTAAGAGAGCTTACATACTTGTTCCCATCTTCTGGAGTGGGCTACTTGCTGTGTTGTGAACTTTAACCTTTGCATCTGCCTCTATTTATTTTCATAAGAGGTTACAACTTAGTGATTCTGTCTAGTATTAAGCAAATGATTCATCATGCTTGGTGGATTCATCTAGCTAGAATTCGATTTGAAAGGCACAAAGACCTATGAATAGTTGTCTGAGACTCTACTGATTATTTCATTGTGGAAGTAAGCTTGCTTCCACTTAGTTAACTGGGATGCCAGGGGATTACTAAAAAAAAATCCAATTAATACACATTATTCAACATATTTACACACACTGAACTATTTCAAACCAGGCAATGCTGGAATAAAGACAAAATAATACTGTGTATTTACATAACACCATAACACCTTTCACTAGGAAAATTGCAAGCCTTTGCTAACTTACTAAGCTGCACAACACCCAGTGAGGTGTGTAGGAAGTAAGGTAGAATGATAAACAAGAAATGGATGAAGGGAGGAAGGCAAGGGCACTTGCATAGAGTGATAAAGATTCCTATTGGACACCCCTGGCATTCAAGGTCAGGTCACCCCATGGGCAAGGAAACATTGAAGGTACCTGTAAATATCAAGCGATAATGGATTTCAGTTTACTTCTTTAAGCTGTTGTTTTGGTTGTCTTTCCAATCTAGATTGAAGTCTGTATTTTACTTGAATCAGCTGGAATGATGAACTGAAAAGATTTAGAGCTACATCTACAGTGGACTGTGACAGTGACTCCCAATGTGGTCACTTGATCCACTGTTTAACTTTTCCTAGATGCAACTATATAAGATTTCCTTTATTTTTCTTTAGCCAGTGTGTGACAGTCCATTCTCTGGAAATGTCTAGAGGCGGTCAGACACATGGTAGTCAGTGGGAGAGGCATTGATAAGCCCTGATTTCTTCTGGGAGGCTCAGGGTTGATGGTGACAAATCTGAGCCCAAGCCCCCTCAGTGGCTGCTGTCCCCAGCATCTCCTCTGCAGGCCTGGCCCAGGACAGCACAGAGAACATCCAGGACTCCTGTGGAGCACCTGGGTCAGGCCTGGAGCTTGGGGCAATGAAGTACCCAGAGAACCGCTGGGAACAAGAAGATCACAGACCATGGAAACCGTGAATTTTGCATTTAGATTTTAAAATAGCACATATTAACATCTCTGAATGAATTTTGAATTGCATATGCGATTGGATTTCCATAAGGTTCATTCCTAGAGCTTAGTACTCATCAGGTTATGCTACACAGCAGATTTACTCACCTGATCCTTTGAGACAAAAAGAACTTTTTCTAAGTCTTTCTCACTTAAAATCTTTATTGTGGCTTAACCTTTCAGATTTTTGGATAATTTAGGTGTCACAGATACCCATGACAAGATAGCTTTCAGACACTATAATTTAAGTGTCTCTGATATGTAATAAATAGAGCTTTGTCTGGGTTTTGGAAATAATGTTTTCTTCCCAAACAGCTGTTCATTTGTATTACCAATTTTCTCTGTCTCCAGAAAGGCAGTATTTCTTTTTAGGTATATAATCTCATCATCCTTTTCATCAACTTTAGCTGTGTTCAATCAGTTGTTGTGGTATTGTTTTTAATATCCATGTGGACCATGGGCAAGTGATAAACTGACCTCAGGGGCTTCTGGAAGGGAAGCTGTCCCTTAGTCCAGGTCAGACCATCACTTCGTGTCTTAGTGGGGCTGGCTAATTTCACTGCTTGCCAGTTCACCTGAGACTGTTTTGGAAAAGACATTTAGACACCACATGCAGTATGAAAAAGTCTTTGCCCCTGCCTTTAACTAGCAAAGCAAGGGATCCTTGGTTTTTCATTTTTGGGGGGCCCAGTTATTAATAGCACCCAAAGTGGCAACTTATGAGGCTAAGATGAAGATGGTGCTGACTAAATTTGAGTTCTGGTCATGGTAGTTATCAAAATATATTAGATACTGGCCTCTCCCCTCAAGGTGGTCACAACTGATTTGGGCCTAGAAAAGACCTCTACACAAAGGGTTAAAAAAAAGCAGTAAACATGGGAGAGAATATAATACATATCCTTGTGACATCGATAGGTAGGACAAGTATTGTTTAAATTATGTTTTACTTTGAAGAAACTCAGGGTCAAAAGAGGCTAAATGTCACCAAATTCCCATGACTGGTAGGCTAGGTAGGCATCATACCGTTTCCAACATGTCTTTGAGAGTCACTTTGAGCAAAGGGTAGTTAAGATTGTGCATCCTGAACCAAAGGTGGCTTAGCATCAAATACAGACTCTAATACTTCTGTGCTGTGTGATCTGGGGCATGGTACTTAATGTGATGTCTTCCCAGGTGGCTCAGTGTTTTAGAATCTGCCTGCCAAGCAGGAGATGCAGGTTCAATCCCTGGGTTGGGAAGATCCACTAGAGAAGGAAATGGAAACCCACTCCAGCATTCTTGCCTGGGAAATCCCATGGACAGAGGAGCCTGGCAGGCAACAGTCTGTGGGTTGCAAAGAGTCGGATATGACTGAGTGACTAAAAGGCAGCAGCACTTAATGTGAGGCTATTAAATTATGAGAATTGGTTAAGAGAATTGAATGAGTTATTATGCAGAAATGTTCAGAACAGTGCCTGGAGTATAGTAAGTTTTCGGCAAACATGAAGTATGTGAGTTGCTTAAGTGTTCAGCACAAGGAACAAGGTGTAATGGGAAATCGAGCTTATGTTGTGCTCCAGGAGATGCACGTTCTATTGATCCTGTTCAGAGTGGGTAAGTGGCTCAGGAAATTACACTCACGTATGATAGGGGAAGTCCATCCTACCCATATCTTCAGCAGAGTTAGAATAAAATGGTATTTTTGTTCTCAATCCGGGGCTACTGCAGCCTATGGAATTATATGAAATTAATGAAGGGCATATTATTTAAAATGTCTGCTTCTGGGGCCCCTGGTCTCACTCTTGTGGGACAGTTAATATGCAGGTCTCCATTCTTGGTAGATCCGAGTGCTGCCTCATAATAATGCATTCCAGAACACTCTTGAGAAGTCTTTGAGATTTATAACTTGTGGGGCATCTTGTACTTAGAGGGTTCTAAATTCCAAGTCACACATCTCCATTTACAACCCACGTGCTGGGACCCTCCTGGAAACTGCTATCAACCATCAACTAAAAATGTGATCAAAGAATTTTTTTTTTTTTTTAATCCTGTTCCACTTTGAACCGAGTTGAAGTCAGTCTTAAAATTAGGAGCCTGGAAGCTCTGGTAATAGAGGAGAGAACCAGTAGGGAAACTTGACTTACAGAAATCAGTTCATGTCCAGTGGGATAAAGGGGACACAAGGAGGGAGAGAGGAGAGGGATCAAGGTGAGCCTACGTGAGGTGACAGCCCCTTTCCCACTCCATCAGAAACGAGGAGGGAGTTCACGAGAGCAGCTCCATATGTGCTTGTCTGGTAAAGCACATACGTGAACCATAAATCCAGATTTTAGTTGCATCAGCTCCCATTTCTTCATGTCAATATCTGGTCCGAAACCTCAGAATATTCCAGTACCCCTAGCACGTAATTTTGATTTGGAAGGCTTCTGTTGATAGTTCATTTTTATTGAAAGACTATTATCTTGATAAAAAATTTTCTGACAATTTCAGTGATATTAAATGAGTTTCCAAATATATAATGACTATAATGACAGCTTTGTTGGCGTGTGTTTATATGTGTGATGCATTCAAATGCATATGTCATGTCCTGCCATCTTATAAAAGAACACTGCTTTAATGTTGCACAGTGCTGTAGGGAGCACCCAGCATTCAGGCTCTGTGTGACTGTGCTTTGTTTATGACACTTGAACCATGGACCCTATAGAATTTGTTAGCATACAGGGAAATTTGGTAAGGACAAGGAGTTTTGCACTAGGAAATTTCCTTGTCACGTGTGCAGTAGCTTTAGGTAAGTCCCAACCAAGGACAATATTACAGACAAAAGGGCACTGGGTTTTAAACAGAGAAATCTGGTTTTTAGTCCTGCCTTCAGTGTTTTACAGCTATTGGTAGTATCATGGGTTTAGAAGACAGACCTGGGATTGTGTTCCAGCTCTGCCACTTACCAGGCAAGATATTGGCAGCATCTCTTAGCCTCACTTTCTTGTCTATAAAATGAGAATTATAAGAGTACCAGTAATATCTTCCTCAAAGGGTTGCTGTTATGATCAAAGATGGCTAGAAAAGCACTTATCACAGTAACTGCACACAGAAAGGGCTCAATAGATAATTAATAATAGCTCACATTATTCCTTTAGTTATTTTATTTTCAAATTTTAGCTCTCTCATTCACTGACAGAAGAAAAACTTCTTACATTCCAGGGCTGTTTTCCGTGTTAGATGAGCTAATGTATGTGAAAGCAGTTTCCATGAGCTCTGAAACCCTCTATAGAAAACAATAACAATAATGATTGTATTTTAATTTCTTGAGAACCTGCAAAGTACCAGACACTTTACAGGCTATCTCTAACTCTCACCACAATCCTGTGAGGTCGGTAGTATCATTTTATATTAGAAATGAAACAGGCTTAGAAGGATCCACCTCGGATCGTGTTCATATTTCAACTTGTATTTTTTAAAAATTTAAACCCATCTTTCTACATAGCCATATCTCAATGCTAATAATTGAATTGTTAATGATAGTTTGTTGTTCCTGTTGATAATAGAATTAGGTTCAATATCTTCTCTGAGCTGTTGTATCATCATTAATTAGTACAGCATGTTGTTTAGTCCCAAAGTCATGTCCGATTCTTTGTGACCCCATGGACTACAGCATGCCAAGCTTCATAGACTGCATGTATTTTATTAAAACAAATGGTTCTGATGAAATGTACTTAATATGCACTCATTTACGAACCTACTTGTGTATCCACTAAGCCCTAGGCCTTAGTGATATGTACCTATGAAGGAACATAGCAGCAAGTCCTAGGTGATGGCAGTGTTATTGAAATGCATGTGCTGTCGTCAGGGTGAATAATTTAAAGAGCATACTTTTTGAATAGATAAATTCTAATATTTTTATTACAATGTTCGATTATTTTTAGTAATGTCATGTTTTTGCATTTCAGTTACACGAATCTATATTCATGTTGTAGATTACAAGTAAATGGAATTTACTATTTGGTCCCCTTGCCTGAATACTAATTGCCTGAATAACTAACTGGCGTTTTGCTCACCAGCTAAGAGTGATCTGCTTAGACTGGCATATGTGACCCTGGGCATATCCATGAGGTAATGCTTGGGTGTATAAATGTAGTTGCATACGTGGGCCCTATTGGACTGTAAGTGAGACAGGCATGGGCTTTTGAGTTTGGCAATTCCTAGCTGCATAGCTTTGCTGAAGTTTTGGGATCTTTTGCTTCTTTTTGTGTAATTCTAAGTGTTAGCCTCCTTATCTAGTTAAACTGCAATAATAATACCTACCCCTTAGAGTTTCTTGGCAGGTAAAGGGATATTTCATGCTCAGCAATCAAAAGATGTAGTTTCCCCCACTCTTCCTTGACTTAAAAAAAGAAAGTTGTACTTTTGCAACAATGGAATATCTGCTTTGCCTTATATTTCCACAGACTTGGAAAACCATGTATGGTCAACTGACAAATGGGTCAGAGAGATTTACAAGAAAATCAGACACTTAGCTTTTCTCCTGTAACTGAGATGGTGCCATTAGTAGTGTGGTCTCATCTGCAGAGTGCCCTCTGCCCAGTGTGGTGGGAATGTCCCAGCCACCCCATGTGGCCAAGGCTACAGTAACGGCCCCTCACCCTCACTTTTCAGGGGTTTGCTCCTGAAGCCAGCGCCCTGGCCTTGATCACTCACATGTGTCTACAAGGTTTCACTTTTAGTTGAAAAGAAACCCATAAATTTCACCTGTGTCTTTGTGATTCCCAGCTTGATAGAATCTTTTAGAATGTTTTTCTAATGTCCCCTCCCCCCCGCCCAACTGCTCTAAGTTGCAAATGGCCAGATTTCAGTCATCAGGAGAGTAGAAAATGTATTATTTTTTTGCAGCCTGTCTTACTGGGGGCCAGATTCCAAGGAGGCAGCCCGTGTGCTCACAGGCCAGGAGAGCCAGGATTTCAACAGCGTCAACAATCTTTGCTCATCATACCAAAAAAGCAGCGTGTGTCGGTGCCGACTCATTAGCATACAGCCGCGCGTGCTTGCTAACAAAGCAGGCTCTGGGTATCTGCTAGTTTCTCAGCTTGTCTGTCTTCTTTGACCGAAAAGAAGAGGAGAAATTGCTTCAGGCAAGGGTGCTGTCCCTCCCCTTCGGCAAGAAAGCTTCACAAGGATTCCAGGAGAGAGAGCTTTGAAGTGATTTTTCCAATAATCACACTTTTGGAGAAAGTGGATCACCCATCCTTTGTTTTTCTAATCTTGATTTAAATCATTGACAAGCAAATAGATCGCCATGTTGTCTAGTAAAAACTGATTCAGCCCTGAATAACTGCAATCATCCCCATGATAGTTTTATTTAGTTAGAGTCCGTAAAAGGAAATAACGACATAGGCAGAGGTACACACGCATGCCCTCCTCTTGGTCTGCCTCTCTATCCTTCTTTTGTTGGGGGGGATGGAGGGGAGAAGAAACGCACAAGCAGATGTGCTGTTAGATCTACAGGCTTCTGCCAACCATATGGCATCTTAAAGAAAGATGGTTGGAGCGTCTGGATTAGCAAAGAGTCGGGATGGGAAGCCATGTGTCGTGTTGGTACAGGCAGTTGTTTGAGCTCTCTCTAAATGGCTTCAGGAGATTGTGTAATGGAACAAATGGTCCTGCGAGCCCAGGAACAGCCTTGCCGCTGCTGGAGAGGCAATTGGCCCTCGGGCGCGTACTGCTTCCCTATCTCCATCCCCACCCCGCCCCCACCCCAGTATTGTGTATTCTTCTTTTAATGTTCTCTAAACTCTGAGAATTGACTCGGAACTTTTCAACGTCTAATTACACTCGTGAGTTCTCCCCGCCTCTGTGTCCTGCCGGAACTTTCCTCTCGCTGTCTGATCTGGTGATTAACGATGCTCGATGCTCAGGGGCTGCTCAGCGCAGTGTCCTCTGCCGCCGCCCTCCGCAGGGGTCCGGGCGCCGCACACCAGCCTCCAGTGCTGCCCGACAAAGGCCTCTCTGGGAAGGTTGCCCAGCTACTGGGGGGAATGTTTTCGACCACCAGAATTTCAAGAAACCCCCAAGGATGGAAAATGTTTCATTTCTTGGTCAGGCAGCTGCAGGTGTTGAGCACACCAGAGGCGCGTCCTTCACTATTTTGGCCTTCCTGTGAGATAGGGGAAAAAATCATATTAATTCCATAGCATTGAAGACTCTGGAATTTGAGGTCACACATGCCATTTACCCCGCAATTTGAGACCTTGGGATTCTATTCTCTAATACAAAGAGTAAATGAAAGTTTAAGAATTGAAACACTGAGAATGGCAGCATGTTGGCAGTATTTCAGCCGTGGACAAGTCCTCTGACCATTCTTGTTCTGAGAGGCTGAGGCAGAAGGAGCCATTAGACCTCCCAGTGAGAGCAGAGCTTTCGACTTGGTTCTCTTCCCCAAGCTCTTTGGACATTTCAGCTACGTTTTAGGGCAAACAGATCTCATTTTATTCTCATTCCAGGGCCATGGCACATACGGTGCAGTATCTTTAGCTGCTAGAAAAGTTAGGCCCGCCTCCTCCAAGGGGGCTCTGAACCCTGAGGCTCTAGGTGTATCGTGGTTAATGGAAGTTGAAATGAATAGTCGATCCAGTCAAAGAATTGGTCAGTTTGTCTGACCAAATCATCAAACCGGTTTGAATGAAGTAGTTGGGTCAGTGGAGGTCGCTGGTCTAGTTGGTGCTGATTGGTGCCGCACCCTAGGGACTGGAGGGCACTGAACATCAACACCTTCCTTAGGGTTTGAGCCCCCACTTCCCTTCTCAGAGGCAGTGAGCTCAACTGCACAGGTCCCAGAAAATGGGATCAAGTAAGAAATGTTAACATCCAGGTTAAAAATGAGTTGGCTGTGGTATACTGTAGGAATATACTGTGGGAGGTTACCTTGCTTCTACAACTTCTATCACAGGAACACTGAGCAAGGAAAATACATTCTAATTTGTTTTGCTTTGTGATGATACAGTCTTCCCCCCACTCCAAAAGAAATGAAGCCTAGAGCTTGAGTGACTGGGCTGCAGTAGAAGAAAAGGACCCAGCGATCTGACATCTGAATGTTTTCAAACTGTCATTATGTTTATGTACTTGTGGCTGAGGCATTTGATTTTTAATGTCTTGAGGTCATCAGAGAATAATTTGAAGATTGTTACCAACTTTTTCCTAAATAGCTATTTTCTACAGGGATAATAATGTTACCCAGAAATTTCAGATGAAGTGCTATTTCATTTCATTTATACTAAAAAATTATTCCTATCTCATATACATAGATTAAAAATACTTTTTTTTTTTCATAACTCCTTTCATACTGAACCCAGTATTAGGCTATTCTTACTCTGTCTTCTGAATTTAGGATCAAGGGCATGGGGGTTGTCTGTGGAAAGCATAATTTTGATTATCTACCAATTGGAAGAAACTGCCACTTCAATTCCTTTTACCATCCAAGTGTACCCTGGTCCCAAATTTGTCAGCATTAGAATTTCTTGAAACAATGCAATTAAACTGCAACATATTTCCTAACATTCTTAATTAAGACAGTAACTGAAAAATGTAGATTAACAGAAGTGACTGTTTTTATCAACATATTTTCTTTCTTTGCCTCCACCATCACATCCCCCGCCCCCAACTCTTTTTTGCTTTTAAATGTCTGATGTCAGTTTCGTCCACATGTACATTATGCACATGGCACCAAAGAAACAAAGTAAAAAATTCTCTTTTAATTCTGAGCTGCACGCCCAGCGCCACATGCACTGTCTGTTACATGTCGCTTCTTATGAGGTTCATGCTGGGAGTTTCTTTTTAAAGGCAAAGTGTTTCTGAAGGAAAGAGTTCAGGTTGGGCAGATTGTGTTAGAAAAATCTCACTGTCTCTGAGTGGAATTAATATACTGATTATTCTGTGCAGGCTCAAACTGGCAGCATGTGCAAAGTTCAAGAGTGTCTGGGAATTGAAATATGGAGGAGAATTCGGGAGAGTGAGCAGAGACAAAGAATTGGAAGTAGGGTTTTAGAAGTGAACTAATGGTAACTTTGTAAGAAGGGAGAGGGAATTCAGGCATGAACAACTGTGTCATCAAGTAGGACTCAAGATATTTTTATGGAATTATAAAATCATAAAAAAGTCCTGTTGTGTATGGCACATTTTAGGGTTGATCATAAAAGTCAGTTTAGTTATTGGACGAGAACAGGGGAAAATTAAAGACATATCATACCCAGCACCTTTTAAATTTCCATTTCTTTAAGATATTTGCCAGTTTCAATTAAGTCACGTGAGAAGCTTAATCACTAACATAGATATTAAAATGAGTTGTAATATTTCTTCAGCGTCTCTATTAGCAAGTTTTTTCCTGTTAAAATTTGAGTCCCCCATGACCAGCAAACTGATTAATTTTTGTTATTGTTAACAAATTGAATGTAAGAAAAGCAAACACAATCACTCAGCACTTTCCCATCACAAGGTAACTTTTTTCACATTGCTTCTCAAGGGAAAGAAATTGGGACGTGAGCTTGGAGTTAATGAAGCTTTCATCCGTTTCCCTCCTTCAACTGCCATCTCAGCTTAATCCTTTCCTTCTGCCAAAGTCCAGAGGCCTTGCGAGCCCCCGCCGAGCCTCCGGAGCCAGATGCCGGCCAGCGGGCCTCCCCTGCCCCGCCCGCGATCGGCCCGCCCAGGCATGCGGCCCCCTCTCCCCGGGCCGGGCCGAGCCGCGGGGGAGGGCGAGCCTCTGGGCTGCGCTGGGCCCACTGCGGCGGCGGGAGCCGGGGCGGGGAGGCCGCCCTGCCCTCCGCGGGCGCCCGCTCGCAAGTGTGGGGCGCCAGAGGCGCTCGTGGAGCCCGGCCGACCCTCCAACTGGCAGAGACATCATTGCCCGGCGCTGGGTGGGACCCTGGCTGGCGGCTCCCAGAAGCGCCTTGGCCCCGGAAGGCTTTGCTTGGTGGGCTCTTGGGACGGGCGAGGCACCGGAAAAGACTCGTCCTGGGCGTGCACAGCCGCGCCTAAAGCCACCTACGGAATCTCACTAAAACTCTAAGATGAAGCCGTTTATTGGTGGCATCTAGGATGGAAGCAGGGCGAGGGGGACCCTGCTCTTTGGTAGTTGCTCTTTTCTAAAGCAGGAAATTATCTCTGGGGTTCACGACTTAGGATACATAGTCCTCCCATCACTCTGGGGGTTAGGGGTTGGGAACATGTCAGTATCCTGTCCACTTAGGGGTGGGATACAGCCTGAGCAGTGCAGCAGGGTAAGGCTGCCCGACCACCCCCACCTCCATCCCCCAGCACACACCCCTGCTGTCTCTGTGTCCTGGAGCCCTTCATCCCCTGTGGTCATTGGCTGTCAGAGCAGTGATGTCTACTGCCCTTAACCTTGCTTCTCCCATCACAACCACTAAGGAACTGCCATCTACAGATTAAATGCTGGATGGATGATTTAGCATATCTGGGTTTTTTTCTTAAAATCTGGGCACTGTGGGCTGTAGAGATTCCTAGTGGGACTCAGGTACAACTCTGTGCCCACTGCGAGGGGCCTGCAGTGTGCTGCCTCTTGTCACCCAGAGTACTCCCCCCCCACCCCGCCCAAACACGGCCTCTCCTTTCCTTTCTCTTCTGCCCATCTTACTCAGAGCCCCGACCCTCTCTGAGACCATCCTGTGGTGATACCCTCAACCCTCCAAGTTGAATCCCATCTCCCTTGCTATTTCAAGGACTGCATGTTTTGTTCACACAGATGACTTCTGCCTGGAGCACCTAAAAGTTGATTGATGACAAAGAGATGGTGCTAGACATTTTTATTCCAAAGCAATCTCAGTGTTTGTTCTCTCTGCCATCTTCCTCAAGGCCACATGAGCTACATGGGGCATTTTGTTTACTTGTGCTACTTAAAAAAAAAAAAAGAGTATGGAGTGTTGGAAGCCTGGACTGGTTCTCTTGCCACTTCTTAAAATTCAGAATTTTGCAGCCCGAACACCAAACAATTGATGTAGTTGGTTCCTTCTCCCCCACGATGGCGCATAAATGGGCAGGATCTGACTTCTCTGCTGTTTGAGCCCACTAGCAACCACATGAACCCTCCGGCAAGCCTAATCACTCTGATCTGCCATGGACCTTCTAGCTGGAAGAGTTATGCCATCATATTATCCCAACACTCTTCACTGTGTGGAGGATCCCCTTTTACTAAATGATTTATTACTCTTAGCAGAATTCCTTTGGCCGCAGATTTTATTTCTGAGTCACTCTGTTCAGCTCAATTGGTCGCCTTCAGTTACCGTGGCAACCAGCAGATGGGGTTCTTTGACAAGGGTCAGCGGGGAGGCTGCCTCAGTGTAGATGGAAGAGACACTAAATAAAAAAGCTCTCAGCATTGACAGTTCTGTAGTGGATGGCCAGGAGTAGTTATCAAATTACTTGCATTAAAACCTAATTAAACATGTGCCACTAAGTGCGCGGTGGTGACTGAATCCGGTTGCTTAGCCGCTGTGGGCTCACTCTCATTTCATCATACCTCTGTGACCAGTCTGACTACCTTAAGGATGGGGCTGTCCAGCATGAAGGGACCAGAAGGATCCTCACTGCAGTGTGGAACCTAACACTCCAGGACCACTCGAGGGGGCATTTGTCTCAGGGGGCACCAGGAGGATTCCCTTAGAACAGAATCTTCCTGAAAATGCCACACTGCAACTTTTCACAAGTATGGAATGATTTCTAAATAACTAGTTTTTGAAAAGAGAGCGCTCAGGCTTGGGTTTAGGGCAAGTGTGGCAGGACGGGTGTTGTGGGCTTTTCTGCTGTTACTTCTAAGTGGCCCGCCTGGATTCTACTCCGCAAAGGTGGTGATTTTCAACAGTTTTCCATCCTCTGCCCTGTTTTTCTTTGCACAGTGGGGTGGTGCTTACCATGATCCCGCTCTTGCTTTATAAAGAACTGATTAAGGGTATCTGAGACTTAAGGCCAATGGTGTGCTGGGTTCATCAGAGTCTGAGATTCTTGCCATGTCAGCTCCTATGCCTGCTGTTTCTCTGATGTGGATTCCTTATGAGGCTCAGCCCTCCAAGGGAATTACAAGATTAGCCTGGTCAGAAAGCACATGCACTTTAAGACTGCAAGGTAGCCACCCAGCAGATGTTCCTAACTGACCTGAGGGGAAACTGGGCCTCCTTTGCAGAAGCAACATGTTCTAGGCAGCTGGTTCAGCAGAGAGCCGGCAACACTGTCAGGGGGTCCAGGGCAATGCCAGGGCCCTTCGAGTGCTCGTCTCAGGCTTGCCCAGGGCCCTGTGACACCGGAGCGGCCTCCAAGGAGTTTTCCACGCTGGTTTTGGAGCCTTCAGCCTCTGGTTACTGCCCCCTTCATGCCAGTGCCAGGCTGTGAACTAAGTCAGTGTGGCTCCCAGACCAAGGGGTTAAGAACAGAGATTGAGAGTGTTTAGAAACTGTTATCACAATTAGGTAGTGCACCAGCGTTTTTATTATTTTTCACAAGACTATCAGTCTGCAATAGAGGGGAAGTGAAAAAACAACTGCAAACCCCAAAGTTCTCAGTTCTCTTCACTGAGCTACTTTTCTAACTCGCTCAGTTGTGTGTCAGCCGTTGTGTCAGCCGTTTCTCAGTACATTGTCCAGTGCATCACCTTCCTAAGGTCCTTGCCTAAAATCCTTATTTTTTAGTATGGAATAGAAGTCAGGCCTTTCAAAAAAAGGGTTTTGAAATGCTGCCAAGCACTAGATCTGGAGTCAAGAGATACGGGGCTTTCAGTCCCAGATTGACTCTAGACAGTCTGTGTGACCTTGGATAAGTCACTTGTACTCTCTGGGCCTCAGATTCACCATAACAGGCAGGACTGAATGGCCTCTAAGGTGCCTCTCATGTCTAACATGACCTGGCTTTTTGAAGAAAAGAGCAGGGGTCTTTTCCTCATTGCTGTCCTAAGCCACCACCTGCTTTACTCCACAGGCACCCAAGGCTCATTGGAAATTAGAGAGAATGAAAATTTAAATGGAATCCTGTTGTTGTGCAGTTGCTAAGACATGCCTGACTCTTTCGAGGCTCCATGGACCATATTCCGCTAGGTTCCTCTGTCCATGGGGTTCTCCAACCCATGGAGTGTGTTGCCATTTCCTACTCTAGGGGAACTTCTCAACCTATAGATCCGACTGGTGTCTCCTGCACTGGCAGGCGGGTTCTTTACCACAGAGCCACCAACAAAACCAATAAATGGGGGGCCTTACAGGAATGTAAATTGTCTTTATCAGAAATGTGAACTCTCTCCAGAATTGCATGACCATTAGAATGAATTTCTCCATTGAAATCATTATTGAAAAGGGTAGATTTGAGCAAAGGATATTTAAACAGCAAACCAGCCATAGAAACTGCCTTAATTTTCTAAGTGAGGATAACTGGCTAGAATGTGTTCCAGCTTCCTGAGCACACGGCTTATTCTCACGGATTCTGTATAGCCACAGTAATGAAAGGGAATTTCATAAAATGTGGCAGCAATTTTTAAGCACTGGAACAAAGTGTACAACTTTAAATTAATATGGTTTATTCACCAAATTAACTACCTAGAGCAGTAATTAGGGTAATTGGGTTTTCCAAACTTTGACTTGGGCAACCTAGGTGTACTGTTCCAACTACATAGCTGGCAGTATTTGAAGTCAGGAACACAGTAAAATTCTATAAAGTCATAGGATCGTAGAAGTTTGGAGTTCAAAGAGAACTTAGTCATCGTCTAGCCCAGGGGCTGGCAAACTTTTTTTCTAGAGGGTCAGGTAATAAATATTTTAGGCTCTGTGGCCAAATGGGCTTTGTCGCAACTCCCCGGCTCTGCTGTTACTGTGCAAAAGCAGCTGTAGACAATACATGAGTGGATGAGTGTGGCTGTGCTTCAGTGAAAGTTTATTTAGGGGCACTGAAAGTTGAATTTCATTGGATGTTCATGTCACATATTGTTTTTCTTTTTTCTTTTTAGTTTTTTTCAGTCATTTAAAAATGTATGTTAAAAATATTCTTAACGTACAGGTTGTACAAAAACAGACAGTGGACCAGGCTGGATATGGCCTATGGTGTGAAGTTTGCTGATCTATTTCTAGCTTTTTCTGTCATTGCATATGTGAGGAAATTGAGATCCAAAGTGATCACACGATTTGCTTAAGTTTGTATGACTGACAGCAGAACTTAGGAGTAGACTAGGATACTTTTCATTTATACATGGGCTGCTTTGATGATTAAAATTGGAGCCTCACACAAAAAAAATTATTCTCCTGAAGAAGTCATTTTGTATGTGATTGATACTGTGAATTATAGCATACCTGTGGTTCTTAAACTTGAGAATTGATCAGAATCACCCAGAAGGCTTATTAAAACATATTGCTTGGCTGCATCCCCAGTATTTGTGATTCAGGAGATCAGGAGGTAGTCTTTGCTCAATTTTAAAAGTGGAGAACCTGAGGTTGAGAGAGGACAAGCCTTGTGCCCAAGCAAAATAGGTAGTTTGTGATGGGATTTTGAACCCATGCCTCCTGTTTCCAAGTCCAGTACTCATTCATCTCTTCTAGGATTCCTTTAAGTGACAAATTTCAATAGCATACATAAAATTATTTGATTTACATGTTATGTTCTTTCAGCAACAAAGTTATTAAATATTAAAGTGTACTCACACTGTAGATGAAATTACAGTTATTATATTTGGCATAAACATTTTCCGCTGGTAAGTGGTTTGCTTCTGACACATGTATCCAGCACCTTGCTAAGTGCTGGAGTTGGAGAGCTGAATAAGATCCCGTTCCTGTCCTTGAAGATATTCATTGTTCAGTGGGAGAAGCAGACCAGCAATGACTGTAGTAAGTGGGGATAAACTGCGTGGGATAGAACAAGCTGTGGAGGGATTTAGAAGGGTTAGGAACTGATCAGAATCAATGTGGGCAAGAGAGGAAGGAGGCAAGGAAGACTCAGAGACGACGAGGGGTTAGGGTTAGGGTTAGGTGGTCCCGTCCATGTGAGAGGGGCACAGAGGGAAGAGTGTGTCATTTGTGGCTTGTTAATCCTGACTCTGCCCCCTTCTGGTTGTCTGGTGGTGGTGGTTTAGTCGCTAAATCATGTCCAACTCTTGTGACCCCCATGGACTGTAGCCTTCCAGACTCCTCTGTCCATGGGATTCTCCAGGCAAGAATACTGGAGTGGGTTGCCATTTCCTCCTCCAAGGGATCTTCCCAACCCAGGAATCAAACCCGGGTCTCCTGCACTGCATGCAGATTCTTTACCAACTGAGCTATGAGGGAAGCCTCTGGTTTCCTGAACTTGGTCAAATGACTAACTTCACTGTGCCTTGCTTTTCTCATGCACAAAATACAGATGATAATAATGTGTACTATGTAGGATTGTTATGAGAATTAATTTAGCTAATGAGTACAGTACTCCTTGAGTACAGTAAATATTAGAGCACTCTACTGGAGCTTCCCAGGTGGCTCAGTTGTGAAGAATCCTCCTGCCAATGCAGGAGACATGAGTTCAGTCCCTGGGTTGGGAAGATCACCTGGAGAAGGCAATGGCAACCCACTCCAGTGTTCTTGCCTGAAAAATCCCATTTACAGAGAAGCCTGGTGGGCTAAAGTCCATGGGGTCACAAAGAGCCAGACAAGACAATGATAAACAACAACTGGGAAGAGTAGAGAACTGAGTCACATTTTACAGTCACAGTACGTGCACCTTTGAAATTCATATGTTAGTTGAAAAATTGCTCTTCATTTACATGAGGAAGCCCCTCTCCCAGGGACACTGTGGGTCTGAGCATTTTGAAAACACTTATCTCTGGTCTGAAAACATTTCAGGACAAAAGACATTTTACCATGACCACCACCGAAAACAAACAAAGAAAAAACCACCCACTGTAGTTTGGAGGGAGCTCCCAGGTTAAATATTGAGTGAAACTAAAACCTCTGATCAAAAAACATGTATGCATGAAGTTACTGGCCACCTCTGGGGTAAGTAGGGAGCTGGGCTGGAGAAAAATATGTAGCGAGTGGCCCCACAGTACTGGCACCATGTTCACAAGTGTTCATTTGATTATTATGCCTCATAACTTATTTAGACACTGCATATATTTTGTATGTATCACATACAACATACAAAATTTAAATATATGTATTCACTTACTTTCACAGTATTCATAGCAAATGAGTGTCTGAAGCATAGGACCAGAGCTGGCAGCTTGCACTGCTTCTGTTTTGCATAAGATATTTTTCCCAGCCCACTCAGCTCCATAAAGTTGTTTTGTATTTCACCACTTGCTCCATCTTATCTTAAAGTCGTGCATAATTTTTTTTTTTTAATGTTGGTTCTGATCATGCCTGCAGGGTGTGGCAGAGAGCATCACTGTTGGACCAATAGAAGCGTACTTGGGCCTAGCTCATGTCCCAGTCTCCTTTCACTGTATCTGCATCCTGGGCCTTCTTGTTCCCATCGTAACTATTGCCCCTGCGATATGCAGGCTAAGTCTCTTAGTTGTGTCCAACTTTTTGCAACCCTATGGACAGTAGCATACCAGGCTCCTTGTCCATGGGATTCTCCAGGCAAGAATACTGGAGTGGGTTGCCATGCCCTCCTCCAGGGCTCTTCCCTACCCAGGGATCAAATCCTCATCTCTATGTCCCCTGCATTGGCGGGCAGGTTCTTTACCACTAGCGTCACCTGGGAAGCCCAACAGTGGCTCCTCCCCCGTCGCCCTGACCCCCCACCCCCACCCCCTGCCAGAATTCCTGGGGAGCCTTTGCACAGGCAGTTGCATGCTGAGCACTCTACTCCAGCATGGGCACAACTGCTCTTCTCCTCCGAGAGGCCCCAGTCTGCCCGGTGGTGAAGGTCCTTAAGGAAGTGGACCCTGGCCTGGGTGCAGAGTAGCCTGGAAGTGTTCTTCCTTGTGGTCACCCTGCCCTGTGAGGCAAGGGAAGCTCCAGGGCTTTGAGAGAAGGGATAGCTTGGCCTGGCTGCAGCTCCCCTAGGCACTGGGACAGTATTGTACAGACAGTGGGCACATCCTGGGGGTCTCTGGGAGAGGAGGGGATACCTGCCTGTTGTGGAGATGAGGTATAGGCAATGGGAATTGTTGTTTAGTTGATCAGTCATGTCCTACTCTTTGTGACCTTATGGACTGTAGCCTGCCAGGTTTCTCTGTCCATGGAATTTCCCAGCAAGAATATTAGAGTGGGTTGCCATTTCCTTCTTCAGGCGATCTTCCCTCCCCAGGGGTCAAACCCATGTCTCCTGCACTGCAGGTGGATTCCTTACCACTGAGGCACCTGGAAAAGCCAAACCTTGAGAAAGGAACATCCAACTTAGGGATTGAGCTTGGAAAGCTGAAGGTTCCGCTCTCTTTCCTGCTGTGTAAAACCTCTGCGTGGTTGGCAAGCTGTTGGCTTCTCCTTGCAGGAGGGGCTGCTGCCTGAAAGGCTCCTCCACAGGTCCCTGAGGGCAGCCCCCCCACCTCTCCTTTAATTACTGCACGCCTGGTAGAGGGAATGGCTCAAAACAAGGGGCCTAAACAGAACATGAAATTGCAAATTCTCAGAAGGACAATTATGCTGAGACCTGAACATTGAAAACAAGTCATTTCCAGCCCTTTGAGATCAAAGTGCTTTGAGGACTTTGAGGAGTCATAGTCCAGGCAGAGGGGGCCCCCAGCTTGTGGGTGGAAGGAGCAGAAGGGTGCCTGGGGGCCGCTGACCCCAGAGGCTGGAGAGGGGGTGAGACCACCAGAGGGCAGGCCAGGATGCCTGCGTCCACCTGAGGAGGCACCCCTTCAGGTGACCCTGCCACGACCAGCTCCCCCACCCTTCAGACCATCTCCCATTGAGCTGCCTCTTCTCTCGGGTTTTTACCTGGGGTAGAATAAGGAGGCCACTGAGCAGGTCTCTCAGGCTTAGGCTCACCTTGCCTGCTTCCTCTGCCTCCAGGAGGAGGACCTGCCTGCTTCCCTGGGTGCCTTCCTGCCTCCAAAAGCCCAGCTCCCTTTGTTGTTGAAGATTTCTTTTCTCTCCTCCAGCACATCATGCCCACTGGCTCAAGTCTCTCCACCCCCAGATCCCACTCTTGCTACCTTGTGCTCAGTCAAGCCCCTGTCTAGGATAATCACTGCTCTCCCGTGCCTGTAATCGGCTTCTGCCACAGCCGATTACACTGGGAGAGGAGGGGATACCTGCCTGTTACCTGCTGATTACTGATACCTGCCGATTACACTGAAGGGAGGGGACACTTACCAGCTGCCCTGCCCCTCCTGTGACCTCTCCCATCTCCCAGCCTTCCTCTCCCTCCCGTTACCCTCTGGCTCTCTGCCCTCAGCCTTGACAGGCGGCTGTTCCCCAAGACCTGGGCCTGGCTGTGTTTCCTCTCTCTGCAGCAGAGGTTCTTTGCCAGTAGGCAGTAGGGGCCCAACCTGATGTAACTCTTGACATCAGGAGAAGTGTATCCCAAGGGTTGGTTGGTTTGCTGAGTCAACTCCCTGAATTAACCAACCACTAATGGTGGTTAAGAACACCTATACTTAACCTGCTCTACCACTTATTCCCTGCCTGACTTTGTGCAGGTTACCTGAACCTGTCATTTTCAGCTCTCTCATCTGTAAAATGGGATGATGATCCTGTAACAAACTTGAATACCAGGTTTTCCCAGCACGTTCATGGCCTTACCTCTCAGTGGGTTTGACTGGCACAGCTAAAGATCCAGCCAGACCCTCCCTCAGACCCCAAGCTGAATCACTGCTGGGTGGGTGAGTGGGTGTCTCACAGGCTCTCACCCTGACCCTGTGCCTCCTCCCATTCTCTTTTGGTAAATGACAATGCCATTGTCTGAAGGACAGCATCAGTATTTGTTAGTTTAGGTTACAGCATTGCTGGGTCCAGCATTCCCTCCCTCTGAGCAGCCCACAGCCTGTGGTCAAGCCACGCTGCCCACCATTGTCTTTGCAGCACCACCTGCCTTGTGGACGGCCCTGCCCTGGCCCCTGCCAGACCAACACCGTTCATCCTTGCACATCCCAACTTGCCCGCCGAGTGACCTTGGACTAGTCCTATATCCTGTCTACACCAGTTTCCTCATCCTTTAGTGGGGATAATGACAGTTCCTGCTTCATGAAGTTGTCATAAGCACTAAGAAGTTAATAAATAATAAGCACTTAGCAGGCAGTAAGCACTCAGTAGACGATGGTGATGATGGTGATCCTTCTCCTAAGTAGGCACAAGCCTTCCTGGATCTCACACTTGCCCCATTGACCCTGTGCTTTTATGCCTTGGTGGTCCTCTCAGTGTAGCACCTGTTTTGTCTCCAAAATTAGTAGGGAAACTCCTAAGGCAAGGAATTTTTTGTAACTCTTGACGTCATGAGAACTATTTACCAAGGGTTGGTTGGTTTGCTGAGTCAACTCCCTGAATTAACCGACCTTTAATGGTTAAGAACACCTACGCTAGGCCTAGCTTTGCTTCCATAGTCTGCCGTTTATTTGCTGTGTGACTTCATGCAAGTTAATTAACCTGTCATTTTCAGTTTTCTCATCTATAAAACGGGATGATAATCCTGGCCATACTTCTTAAGACGGTAGTAAGCTTTAATGGAGGGATGAGCTCAGAGGCTCAGTAAATGTTACCTGTTGTTAGTGGTGGCGGCTGCAGCTGTGATTGGATGAAGATGTGAACTCAGGACAACAAAAATGAGACCAGCAACCACCACAGAAAATAAAAGGCAGTGTCTGTGCCAGTAGGACACCCCAAGGAAGCTCTGCTGCTGCTGCTGCTGCTAAGTCACCTCAGTCGTGTCCGACTCTGTGCGACCCCACAGACGGCAGCCCACCAGGCTCCCCCATCCCTGGGACTCTCCAGACAAGAACACTGGAGTGGGTTGCCATTTCCTTCTCCAATGCATGAAAGTGAAAAGTGAAAGTGAAGTCGCTCAGTCGTGTCTGACTCTTCGCGACCCCATGAACTGCAGCCTATCAGGCTCCACCGTCCATGGGATTTTCCAGGCAGGAGTACTGGAGTGGGGTGCCATTGCCTTCTCCGAAATCTCTTCTAACTGACAGTAATAAAGCATTCGTGAATAGTGTAGGCTGGGTTGTACAGTGTTTGGGGAAAGCAGTTACAAAAAAGAACTATTTAATTTTTTTTAAAAAATCTGTTTTCCTAATATTCAAAGTAGGCCTTGAGAGAGCTACCATTGAAATATTAATATATTTCCATAACAAAGTCCTTTTTATGTAAAATCTGGATTGTGGCTTTATTTTTTTTTTCCCAACAAATGTGAGTTTGGGTTTTGTTGTTGTTTTTACTTTTTCTGAGCTTGTGATTGACTTTATTGCTGTAGTAAAGTGGCATGATAGAAGCTGACTCTGAAAAAAGAAGGAGCATATTTTTTAAAGGGCCTCCTTAGAGGAGTTCAAGTTGAGTCACAGTGAATCCATCCGTGGCTCTTCAGCTGTGAAGCTAGTGAGGCTTCAGCCTCCTGGAGGGAAGGCAGGACTTTCCCATGGGTCTTACTCCTTTTATCAGTTGTGCTTCTGCAGGAAGGAAGGTCTTCCCTGGTGGCTCAGTCAGCCAAGAGTCTGCCTGCAATGCGGGAGACCCACGTTCAATCCCTGGGTCGGGAAGATCCCCTGGAGAAGGAAATAGCAACCCACTCCTGTATTCTTGAGTGGAGAATTCCACAGACAGAGGAGCCTGGTGGGCTACAGTCCTTGGGGTCACAAAGAGTCGGACATGACTGAGTGACTAACACTTTCACTTTCCTGCAGGAAAACCCTGGGCAGCTGGTTTCGTGCTGATGCAAGGCTCACACCTGGGACTTGATTGATCTGGTCTGGGTGGGGCCTGGGCTCCTGGGTAACTGCTGCAGGGATCCAAGGCCCACAGTTTGCAGAACACGGCCAGCTGAGCCTCGTCTAGGTTCTTCTGAGGGCTCCTTTGGAGAAGGGTCTAGACAGGAACCAATCCCATTTCTGGCAGTGAGTGGTGTGGCCAGACCATGGCTGGCTGTTTATGCTGTGAAAACAGGCTTTGGCTCAGCCCAGGACCCTGGATCAGGTAGCCACTCTTTTCAGGAGCCCAAAACCACACATCAGACCCATCTATTAGCCTGAATATTATCTCATTGATCAAGTGTTACATTGTTTGCTTCTCAAGGGAAAAGGCTGTTCTCAACATCTCTGTATCTTCAACGGTACCCACTCCAGTGCTGGAGAGCAGAGTCACTACTCAGATCAGCTGCTGGATGAGCCTGGGCATAGTTCCCCCCTTTCCCAGGCTCCCCACCCCCTGAAGTCAGCTGGCCTGGCTTCTCTGCTCCCTGGAATGTCCTTGCTTCTCCCAGCCTCTCCATGCTGAGGATGCTATAGAGGAAAACTTCGGTTTGGTCTGATGCCAATGAGGTAGTTTTGAGACTGTGTTCTCAGGAAAAATTGTTCCACATAACAGCATGATGGATGGCAGTTAGGGGCAGACTGGACTTCCCAAAGCTGCAATGCCATGTGAACTTATTTTTCTCTCCTCCCATATTAGAGGGAGAGTAAATGGGTGCAAGGGAGGTGGGCATTGTAATTTATACAGTACAGATGCAAGAAAGTGCTCATACATGGATGGACAAGACCAGACTGTAGCCCAGACTCGGGGCGAGGGAGACCCTGAACCTGGTCCTAAAGTGAAAGTGTTAGTCTCTCAGTCGTGTCTGACTCTTTGTGACCCCACAGACTATAGCCTGCCAGGCTCCTCTGTCCATGGAATTCTCCAGGCAAGAATACTGGAGTGGGTAGCCATTCCCTTCTCCAGGGGATCTTCCCAGCCCGGGGATCAAACCCAGGTCACCTGCACTGCAGGTGGATTCTTTTCTGTCTGATACACCAGGAAAGCCCAAACCTGGTCCTGTGTGCGTAAGTGCTAACTTGCTTCAGTCATATCTGACTCTTTGCGATCCTATGGTCTGTAGCCCGCCAGGCTCCTCTGTCCTTGGGGATTCTCCAGGCAAGAATACTGACTAGAGTGGGATGCCATTCCCTCCTCCAGGGCATCTTCCTGACCCAGGGATCGAACCCACATCTCTTACATCTCTTGCATTGGCGGGTGGGTTCTTTACCACTAACACCACCTGGAAATCCCCTTTTCAGTATTTTGTGTGTTACTTGCTCAGTCGTATCTGGCTCTTTGTGATCCTATAGACTGCAGCCTGCCAGGCTCCTCTGTCCGTGGGATTCTCCAGGCAGGAATACTGGAATGGGTTGTCATTCCCTTCTCCAAAGGATCTTCATGACCCAAGGATTAAACCCGAGTCTCCTCCATTGCAGGCAGATTCTTTACCATCTGAGCCATCAGAGGAACCTGGTCCTAGGCAGCTACAAACACAGGAAGGAGGAACTAAGCCTTGTCCTTGGTCTTTGCTCTCTCCAGAAGCAGCCGTGGGCAGGGGGTGGGGCATAGGCTTATAGGCATGGTCAGAGCTGGCTCCTCCCAGGAGAGCATGGGCAGTGCCTGCTAGATGCCTGCCCCGGTATCTCCAGTTCAGACCTCTCATCCTTGCAGTGTAGAATTCAGAGGAGGGGTGGTAGAAAAGCAGGTGTGACTGAAAATCTGGAGCACAGAGTGTTGTTAGGAGAGTGCAGGGGTGTGGACTAGGGTACAGTAAGTATGCCTGGTGGGGCAGCTTGAACAACCACTCAGAGCTCTAGAAGGGGGCAGGTCAGGCAGTAGGTGCCCCCTGGGAAGTGGGGAGGGTTGCAGGAGGCAGAGGAATCTGAGGCCAGTGTGAGTCAAGTACTAGACCACTGTTGTTTCCCAGGGTGCAGTTTTAGGTTTACCTGTCTCCAGATGCTGAATCACTTTTAGTAAACAAGTCTACCCACCACTCCCTGAGTCCCGAATGTCTGTCCTCGCAGACATTCAGTTGTGCTCAGAGCGCCCCCGAAACGCGGCCTTTAGAGAGCTTGAACTCAGGGCCGGTTGAGCCCAGTGTCTGCAGAACAGTCTTCGAAGTTCTTGACTCAATGTGGGACCTGTAGCCTGGAGTTTTCTTGTGAAAAATAGAACTTAATTTCACTGCTCGTGCTTTTGGCCCATGAGGACTGTGAAGAAGGGCATATGATCTACCCAACTTCTTCACAGACCAGTTCTTGGTAGTTGTTCAAGTCTAAATTTAATCCAAGGCCTACATTTCCACGGGTGAATGTGCTACTGGTTATAGGAAGCCGTCTTTGGACAAATGTGGATAATAGTTTGAGTGAATTAGCAAGTCTGGAGAGGAGAGTCCATCAGCAGAATGACAAATATAGGATCTTTAAAGACATCTGGTCAGCGATGCCGGAGCTCGTGATTGAGTGATTAATAATGGAAAACCCTTAGTTCAGTGTTTCCGCCTTCCCTCACCCACATCCCCAGCCGGGGCCGGCCGTCTGCTCCAGCCTGCCAGAGACGTTTCCCACTGAACAATGGAGGCACTCAGGCCCCCTCATTTTGAGCTCTATGAGTTTAAGGTTTGAGTTTTTCTTCAGTTTGATCTGTGTGCTCCCTAAATAACAGCTCACCAAAAAGACTCGCAATTCCCTTTCACATTTGATACAATTCCATTCCCCTGAAGGAGTGCGTCCAGGTGCATCTGACCTCCAGCTTGTAGTTCACTGTCAGGAGCTTCCCTTCCACACCCAGAGCAGTGGAATACAGGGAGCAAGTGGAAGTCTTTGTCCCCCAGTTCTCAGAACCCGTCTCTAATTCTGCGGTGGATTTTTCCCCAGGCTGAAGCAGCTAGACAAGCACAGCCAGGCCACGGCCCAGCAGCTGGTGCAGCTCCTCAACAGGCAGAACCAGCTTCTGCTGGAGAAACAGAGCCTATCGGAAGAGGTGGGACATCTGAGATCCCAGGTACCGTGCATGGCACCTCACCCACCGGAGAACGCACTGGGGTGCACATGGTCTTTTCCTATCCTTTTTTAAAAAAATTATTTATTTTTAATGGAGGATAATTGCTTTACAATATTGCTTTGGTTTTTGCCATAAATCAGCATGAATTAACCATAAGTATGCATATGTATACTGGGCTTCCCTGGTGGCTCAGATGGTAAAAAAAAAAAAAAAAAAAAAATCTGTCTGCAATGAAGGAGACCTGGGTTCAATCCCTGGTTTGGGAAGCTCCCCTGGAGAAGAAAATGGCTACCCACTCCAGTATTCTTGCCTGGAGAACTCCATGGACAGAGGACCTTGGCAGGCTACCGTCCATGTGATCGCAAAAGAGCTGGACACGATTGAGTGACTAACACTAACTACACGTATGTCCCTTCCCTTTGAACCTTCCTCCCACCTCCCACCCTTTCCCACACCTCTAGGTTGTTACAGAACCTCGGTTTGAGTTCCCCAAGTCATCCAGCTAATTTCCATTGGCTATCTCTTTTACATATGGTAGTGTATATGCTTCCATGTTACTCTCTCCATTCATCTCTCCTGTGACAGAGCTGTGTCTTACTAGGCTGAAATTCCAAGGGGTCACGTGGGTTAGCGAAATAGGCTGGGAGGGAGACCTTGAAGACTGTTCTGGGCACAGTGAAGGGAAGCGTGGGCCCTGGACCTGTCCTCTTTCGGGAGCTAAAGTTTGCAGAGGAGAGCAGACCCACAGTGAAGCACCAAGCCACACAGGGCAGCGCCGTGAGGGCACCCCCGCTGAGGGGTGCAGGAGGTGGGAGAGTGGGGCAGGCTGCAGTGGTCAGGAGCCTTTCTGGAGGAGGTTGGATTTGAACTGCCCCTGGAGGGTGTGTGTAGTTTGAATTGGTGGAGGAAAGGCATGCTCCCAATTAGGGGAGTCCTTGTGAACCAACTGTAGGAATCTTGTTTTAAATCAGCTGATTGGTAATTGAGCTAATGTATGGAGTGCTTGCAGAGGGTGTGGGAATGTTACATAGATAACACACATTAATTCCCTCTATCCTTGAACACACCTGCAAGATTGATTATTGTCTCTGTCTTACAGATAGGGAAACAGACTCAAACAAGCGTATACAGCTAGCAAGTAGGGACACTGAAAATGGAGCCGAAGTCTGACTCAGTGATCCAGACTTTCCCTGTTCAGGTTAGGTCTGTGGCCGGCAGCAAGGACAATGAAGTTGGAGGATGGAATGAAACCTTCCTTTCCTACATTGCTTCTCTTCCTGTCTGAGAGGCTGGGCCTTTTACCCCCATTGAGTAGTCAGTTAGGATGAGGAGGTGGTCCACGGGCTGGCCAAGGCCTCAGCCTCTAATCAGGAGTGCGCCCGGCTGCTCCACGAGTGCCTGGGGGACGCCGTGCAGCACGTGCTTGGAACGACTAATGGGAAAAATGCATCTGGAAGAGAAAATAATGAGAAGTCGTCTCATTCTATTTCCAAAATGACCCTGAGCCCAAATGGGTATCGAGGAGCCACTGTCTCTGAGTGATTATTCCCACTCAGCCCACCAGACCCCTCTGCAAAGTCCTCAGTGGTTCCACAGAGTGAGTGAGCACCCCCAGGAACCAGTCACTGAGCTCAGGCCCTGGGCTGGAGACACGCCTGCACTGTCTGCTCCCCGGAGGCTGTTCTACACGCCCCACAGTCACACGGTCACCCAGGATGCTTGTCAACCCATAAATAAAGGGACATGGGTCCCAGGGCCTCCCCTCCACACACCAGACAGCATTGCTGGGAGCAGGGCCCGGGAATCTGCATATTAACAAGCTGTTTGGATAATTCTGGAAGACACTAGGGATTGAGAGCCTCTGAAAGTGATGGGCAGCAGAAAGTACAGAGAATGAGTCCAGAGTGCATCCATGTCACTAGAGCCTGAACAAGTTGAAGTCTCTTGTAAGCCTCAATGTCCACATCTGCGTAGTGGGTAGCATACCAGCCTAACTCAGAGGGTCACTGGAAAATAAATGAGGGCAGCTGTGAGGTGCTTGGCAGGCTCTCTGGCATATTGCAGGCAGAAGAAATGTCAGGGTTTTTCTTTTCCTCTCTCTTCCTCAAACTGGAGAAGGTCACCGGAGAAGCACAGGTCGGGCAGAGATCCTGCGAGGCACTGGCCATGGAACGATGTACACTCCTGTCACCCAGCTCCTCCAACGTGCCCAGGTACCTCATCCTGTACTTCTGTGGCCTGACCACGACCAGAACTCAACTTTCTGGGCAGGTCCTCAAGGTGGGGTTGGGGGAGCGCTGGGTGGCCCTCAAAGGGGGAGCCCTGGGTGGTGCCAACCAAAGGTTGGGGCATCGGGCCTCCAGGCAGCTAGAGGAACTCAGGGCATGAGTGGAGCTCCTGGCTTCTGAGAGCCGAGAAGGACTTCAGAATATGGGCTGTGGAGAGTCTTGCACACAAGCTCCAAGCATGTGGCAGCCTTCTCTCCATTCTGGGCCAGATAGTTATCCTCTGGGGTTTGTCTTTTAACTCCCCATCTGCCTACCTTACAGTCCACTTAGAACTTAACACAGATCATCGATGCTTAGAGACCTCATTCAGGGCTTTAAAAAACCCAAAAATTGCCAAATGGATTATGAAATTTTTGTAAAATGCATTTTAAGAAAAGAAAAAATATAAACCTAAAACCTCAAAATTCTTCAGAAAAATCAGCAAAGCTTTTTTTTCCCTTTGCCTGAAGCAACAGAAATGATTTGACATCCTATGCTATCTGATACTGGCCCATCTGGCTCGTTTGTAAAGGGATCTTTCAGATTCAGATATTACATTTGGAGTTAT
Organism: Okapia johnstoni; assembly: GCA_024291935.2. NCBI lineage: Eukaryota > Metazoa > Chordata > Mammalia > Artiodactyla > Giraffidae > Okapia > Okapia johnstoni. Next base: position 44,084,292 of record CM044322.1, read on the forward strand.
TTTAATATGGGCATGACAAAGGAAATTTAGTCAAGAAAATGTTGGCTTTCAGTAGCAAGTACTAGCGTTCAAAGGCGAGGCAGGAGCCCAGGCAGGTTTCTACTCTCTAAATCAAAGCCCTACTCTTTGTACCCGAGTGTGGTGTTTAGACCTATTTTTGCCCTGAAAAAAACTTGAACTGTTGTGTTTAGCTTCCGATGAGGCCTTGAGGATGCTGTTTCTCCATAGCAGGTATTCAGAGGGTGCTTGCTGCCTCCTGAGGATTCTGGAGTGACCAGACACACCAAGTCCACACCCACCCTTCTCCTAGAGAGAGTCCTCTGGTTTAGCTCTGGTTTCACGGTGGTTTAGCTAAAGGCTTCCTTTTTCCCAGCCTGGATGAATTAAGCCCAATAACTTAATTTTGCACGTCAGCCTCACAAATCTCTCTCCATTGAATTCTCACAAGAGAAGGGATATTTTCTGGCCTGGGCAGCTGCTCTAAAGCTGAGTCACATCCCTCCAATTTGCTCCTATGCCTCAGTCCCGTGCCCTGAAGCAGATGACAAGTTCAGGTTGGCCTGTGGCCTCCAACAGGAAACATCTAGCCTGTTCAGAAGGCTTTATTATTCTGAATTGTTTCTGCTTAACTTCTGAAACATGCACAACAACATAATTGGCTGACGGTCATAGTCCTAACTGCTGCGGTGACATTTTTTGGCCATGAGAGTTCCTGTATCCCCTGAAACGCTGCTGTCCTGGGGAGGCCTGTCCAGCGAGAGCTAGGCCGGCCCTGTGGCTTACCCAGTGGACGTGGTTCAGTCTGCTGATCGCCAAGTTCAAGGCTGCTTTTCTGACTTGTTCTCAGTTTAGGACTGATGAAAAACAATGGCTTTATGAATCTCCTGCTTCACTCTTGGGAGAAAAAACTTCTGGAAAAAATAGCTTTTAAAACATCATGAAATGCTATGTTAGTTCTTTGGGAGAAATAAGAGACATGAAAACACTAACCCAGCTTTACACTGAAAACACAATTCTCCTCTGTTCTTTTCAGGGACAGCAGAGGACTGGCTCTGTGGTAGTGCTTGTGGTTGGGGGGGTGTCTAGTATGTGGAACTTGGGTCCCAGAGGAGTTTTGGTAAGGGCTGACAGCTGGGAGCTGGGTCAGAGGTCTGTGACCCAGTGCCTGGGGCTCTAACATCTGGCCAGGAAGGGTGGCTCCAGCTGGTAAGGAAATTAAGAGTCTTTTCTTGGGGAGAATGGCATCTGAGAGATGGGAGAGGATGGAAATTATCTGTCCACTTAGAGGATGTCATTTATACCAAGATTATTTTATTTGTATATTTCTCTGGTGATGGATATGGTTTCAGCCAATTTGCATTCTCTGATAGCTCTGTCCCAACAGACTGCTTGACTCCATCCTCAGTGTTCAGTCTGGGAGAGATGTCTTTGCAGTCCCTTTAGATGCGTCACTTATACAGTTTAGCAAACAGCCTCTGAAGCTGACTTATGGGTGATTAATCAGTTGGCCCTATGACTTTTGAGCATTTTTGGCAGTGAATTTACTTTCTAATTTGATTTAAACTTGTGCATGGATCCAGCAGACATATGTGATTATATTCAAAATCACGGACATTATCTCACTACACCAAAGGATTCATAAAGAGAGCTGAAAACAAGCACAAGAAACAGAGACAGCAGATGATGACAAAGGGAGGAAAGGCCCATTTGTGACCTGAAGGAAAGGGAGGGGGGAGCCTTCAGAAATGTGAGCTCCAGTGAGAGCCGCTCGGCTCCCTTGAGTGCCTGCAAACCCAGCTGTAGGGTCACCCAGCAGAGACTTGGAGGTGTCCACAGAGTCTGTGGTGGGCCTTCCTTGAGCCCGGGGGGGCTTCACCCAGTTAAGTCGGCACTTCCACGAAGCTAGCTACCTGTAGGACAGATGGTGCTTGATAGAACAGCAAATACACTGAATAAAATAAATTAAAAAGCCTCCTCCTGAACCAAGATTTTTTTGGAAAGAATTCTAAATAGATGAAAACAAACAATTTGATTTCAACCAAATTGTTGTTTTTTTGTTTTTACCCTGATTTTCACCCGAATTGTCAGTCTCAAAAATAAACACTGATACATTCCCAGAAAATATTTTTCAAATAAAAACTGACTCTGTTAAAGTTTGCCCTGATTCTTTCAAAACTGTGTACAAGACACTGTCAACCGAAGTGACTTGCATATTTTTTTAAATAAACTTGAACATATGCAGCTAAAATGTCATTAACTCCCTGCTGCCTGAGTGCTGTGAAAGAAGGACGTAAGACCCCCTGGTGCCACATTTCTAACACAGGGGTCTTGTGACCCTCAGGGAAGCTTCCTCAAGCAACTCAGATAGCATAGTTTAACTTTTTCTTTTTTTCAACTGAAGGCCCTGTGTGTAATTAATATTGAAAAGTGCATACAGCTTTATTGAAGCCAAACTTGCTCTTCTGCTAACAGTTCACTTTGTCCAAGAGTGAATAATTTCAGAATAAGACTTATGGAAGAAAAATACATTGAATTTAACACTGCTTTAGATACATTTGCTCCACTTATTGCTTCCCGAGTCAGACATTACATTTTGCAATATAAATTCACAATCAAGATTTTAAAGGGAGCTAAATATTTTAATCCAATTAGACAAGTGAACAAAACACTGAATATTACATGTAGTGTAGATAAGTGGTTCTTGCCTTTAAAAGACTGTAATTCCATCACATTACAACCCCAAATGTCAATGTTGTCTTTATTTTTAACGCTTTCAAACATGAGGCAGCCAGAGGCTCCACTCTCTGCTGTTGGTGACACTGTCTGTCCTTTGGGAAATTCTTAAAAATCTATTTACCATGGAAACACGGTTCGTACAAAACACAGACCCCTGCCCATGTGCAGAGGAAGTTTCTCGTGACTCATGGGATTCAAGAAAGCTGGAAGATGACAAAGTCGGGATCCTGCGGACTGTGGCAGGAACCATCGCACGTGTTGGAGTGTGCTCTGGGGAAGAGATGGCAAGCAGATGCCAGCCACTGGCTAGCGGGTCCTCCCACCTGACCACTCCTGTCTGTGCATGGGGTCCCCTGCCTTCCCACCAGGTCTCAAGTCCCAAGTCCACATTGAGGTGCTGTTTTCCAGGAAGCTACGGGATCACCGTCTTCACCTTCTTTCTGCAAGAAAGTCTGTCCTGCCTCTACCGGTCTTCTGGCTTCTATAGTTCTTTTCCTGTGTTGGAGCCCAGAGGCAGTAAACCCAGGCCGCAGAGTTCAGGGAAAATGGAGCTTGAACTCTGACTGCCACAGAGCTTTCATTGTCTGGGGCCCAGCCGGGCAGCCATGGGGGAAGAATAAAATGAGGGTCTGCGGCGACCTTGCTGTGAACTCCTGCCCATTTGGCAGCTGTGCCAGCCGGAGCGGGAGGCAGTTCAGCCAGAGCTTCGGTGACTTGTGCAGGGCAGAGGCAGGCCCCTCTTGACCTGGAGTCCGTGACCGTGAGCCCTGTGTTGGAGAAGAACTGCCTTCTAACAGGTCAGTGGTCACGTCTGAGCCGCGTTTCCACAGAGTTCCACAGAAGGACTGGGGAGGACAAGTTAATGACCATCCATAGGTCATGTAGCTTATATAGTCCAGGTTGCCTGATATATTTGACTGCTGCTTAATCCCACAAACACCAAACTTGGTGGCTCTTTCACTAAGTTGGTTGGAACAGCATTAAAAAGAGCCTGGACTTTGAGGTCAAACTGCTTGGGTTCAAATCTCAGTTCTGGACCACTTCAGTTAAGTTTTTCAGCTTCCACATCAGTCCATCAGTCAATTTCTGGTTTTAAAAAAAAAATCAGTAATAGAACCAGCTTCCTTTTAAAAGGCAGCTCTCTGCATGACCAGAGCCCAGAATGCAGCGTCCACCAGGGTGGCACTGAGGTCACTGTAGGCTTGAAAGGGCCACTTAGAGAAATCATTTAACATCTTTCTGCACAGGTGGAAAAATCAGGCCCAGAGAGGTGGAGTGAATAGAGCTGGGAAATGAATGGGCAGGAAAATGAACTTCCAGAGAGACTGGTGTTCATTCCCTAGGCGTTGGGCTGCATGGAAAGGGGGGTGGGGGTCTTCTCTCCCCGGCAGCAGCCTGGAGCTGGGCCCCAGCTGAGCAGCTACAGAGCTCTAGCCTGGCTCCCAAAGAGAGGGCAGCGAGAGGCAGGTACTGGAGGCTTCCCTGGAGCTCTGTCAACTGAGGCCGAGCTCTGAGATACCCCACATGGAGGCTGGGGGAGGGATTCTGTCCTCTTGAGTTAAAAATAGATGCTTTTCTGCCAGAGGCCTGAGGAACAGGTTCATTTTTGTTTTGTTTTTTTTTAAACCTGGTCAAACAGAGACAGAAGACACATGAGCAAAGGAGGGAGCTAGAAGGGGAGATATTCCACTTGGAGGGGCTGCTAAGAGGCCAGGTGGAGACGCATAGAGAAGAGACAGATGGAAATACGGGGCAGGCTGAGCTCGAGCATCCCTGTGAGGCCCTGCTGGTGCTGCAGTGTCCCTGGGCCACAGGCTTGGGAAAAAAAGAGAAAGTTGGGTTGGACCCCAGGTGTGGCTGCTTGGGGAACAGTTCAGATCACCCAGAGAGACTCATTTTTTAAACTCTGAATTAAGTTAAATTTCAGTAAAAAATTAAGACGCACAAGTCAGGGTTTGTGGAGAGAAGGCTCCGTTAGTGTTTAAAAAGAAAACGAGTCAGTGACACTGGGCTTGCAGTTGGGGAGCATTTATGTCATCCGTGGACAACCCTTCAGAGGAGCAGCTGCCGGGGGACTGTCAGCCCTCCACCCTCTGCGGGCCAGCCACCAACAACTGCAGGTGTGGCCACGGCGAGGGGCCTTGGTGACAAGTCTGAAGGCACAGTGATGGGAAGAGGGTGGCTGAGGGCCCCAGCCACAGTTCACACTGGCTGTGTCCCACTGGAACATACAGCCAGACCATGACCACTGTGGTGTGGATAGTGAGCCACCTTTCTGGAACTAGGCACAGCTGACGTCCTAAGTGATGGCAGATGAGTAGATGTTAGTAGTGTAGTGTTAGTTGCTTAGTCATATCCAACTCTTTGTGACCCCATGGACTGTAGCCCGCCAGGCTCTTCTGTCCACAGGGATTCTCCAGGCAAGAATACTGGAGTGGGTTGCCATCTCCTTCTCCAGGGGATCTTCCCAACCCAGGGACTGAACCTGGGTCTCCTGCATTGCAGGCAGATTTTTTACCATCTGAGCCAAGCAGAGCGGAGCCAGTTGGTGGCAGTAACTAAAGCTTCTCTCTCTCTGGACATGCTCGCGGTTAGGGGGAAGAACCAAGAAACATTCTTTACTAAAGATCCAGCCATCTGAGGGTGACACCAAGAGCTGGTTAGCAGGAAGACAATGACATTATAGGGTAAATTATTCATTCAGTCACATTTGCTGAATGCTCATGATGCATCAGGCAGTGAACAGGAAGTTCTGTGATATGAAAGTGGGGAGGAATTACAGGGCTTTGCAAAACCAAACGAAAGAGAAAACCTTTGACTGCTCCCAGGAATCTCAGGTTGACCCCTGCAGGAGCACTGGCAGGAATGGGCCGGGTGACGGGTCAGTTCCTGGTGGGAACTGAAGAGACTCATGTGAGAAATACCTGTTTCCTGGAACCTGGGTTTAAAAACATTCTGCAACATGGTTCCCTTCTACTTAAGGTCTTTACTGTCCTGTGTTGTTCACGTTATAGGTGTTATGTTTTCTACCTCAAGTTTGACATTTTTTTTGAAATGTGTCTATTGTGGTTTGTATTTATCCTTGTAGCCAAAGATGTCCTTGAATCTCTGAAGTTAGAAAGTAAGCCACCCTCTCCAGAGCACATGGTGGGCAAGCAGTCTGTCCAGCTAGGGGACAGGCAGGCCATTCAAGCCCATCATTCACTGATCATTTCCGTCAGGACCAGAAGGCCAATCGGCTCATGGAGATCACGTGTTTGATGCAAAGAGAGGCACTCTTTCTGCAGTGGCAGGGCTCTGGGGCTCCCTGGCCTCCCTGTGGCACTCCAGGAGCTCCGTGGGCACCACAGAAGAGGGCTCATCCACCTCCCCAGCCCCCAGAGAGCCACATATAGACCCCACATACTTCCTCACCATGCCTGGGGCCTCCCGCTGTGTGACTGGGGGTGCACACCTGAGACTCTAATCACCGTGTCGAAACTCAGACTTGCTCGTTAAAAAAATCATGAGCGTCTTACACTGGGAAATCTACTTGACAAACATTTTCTCATTTTTTAAAAAAAGGCAACCAACTAATTTTCGTATTTTTCTTGTGCAAACTGATCTTGGTTTCACTCACTGTCCTATCTCGGAAATCCTCCACAAGTAATAGTGGCTTAAGCTGGGTAGACAGGAACCCTGTCCAACGCAGGCAATCTGTTGGGGAGTGTAGAGCCCATTCAGTTCTCTTGAAGACGACTCTCACCCAGCCAAACAGAGACCAGATGGGCCCAGAGCCCTGCATTACCTTCCCATTTGTCTCTTGAAGTGAAAACTGGGATTTGGTAGTTACCATTTTAGCCCTCTATCTAGTCTCCATCATTCTGGTGACTTCACGCTCCTAGAGGGCAAGTCATCTTCCCACACAGTGCACAGCAGTTTCCTGAGAAATGTCTTGTGCAACGTTAACTATCTCCAGTGGTTTCTGACATGGTTTAAACTAATCTGAACAGCCATGTCAGCCAGGACAGGCAGCAGTATTCAGTACTTTACTAACCTGCGACTCCCTCAACCCAATTCTCATGAGCTAGTTTTGAAACATTTATTCCTGTTTAAAACCAAGAGACCACATCTACTAAATTCCCTCTTCCAGCATGTGGGGAGGTGGTTTCCATATGAAAATGCCTTTATATGTGATAAAACACACTGCATTTAAACATTTGGAGGTGTTAGCTTGTATCATTTCACCAGGAATTTCTTAGGGACACTTAGTCTACATCCTGGTTTTCTTTTTTTTGGTCTAGTTTTACTCTAATTCTGAGCAGTTTTCAGTAAACAGTTCCTGGCACAAATCCATGTCTCCTTTCCCCTGTTCACAGGGGAAGAGATGGATCTTTGGCTATTTTCTGTCTTCAGACACACAAATGTCGAATATAGCTTGTTTTCAAATTTAAAACATTAAAATAAGAGCTCACCTTACACACCTATAGGCTTTTCATATGATTGGTTACATACAACTATATCTTTCTGCAAAAGAATTTTCTCCAAAAACTTGGAAAGAGGTCACTAAACCAGCAAGAAGACAAATCACATTGAATAACATGATCTATTTAAACTTACTTTTTATTATCATTTTTTTCCAGTTACCCAGCATGCCACAATCTGATTGCTGACCTGGATGAAACAGAGTGAAATAAATGATTTACAAAGAGATATTTACATTCATCTGATTTGTACGTAATATGCCACAATGCACCATGACCTTCCCAATGGACCCCACCTCAGACTGTGGTGGGCTGCGTCGTCATCGCCACATTTGTTGCCAAGCAGTCCCTGCAGGATGGACAGGCTGGAGCTGAAGTCTGACACTAGATGAGGAGACCTCCTGGTGTATGTTTTCAGAAAAGGCTTGAAGTTATTATGTTTTTATATCTGCTCATTTGTATGCTCTGTTACACATACGAATTTCAATAAATGAATTTTTTGAAGACTCGAATTGAAATGTTTCCTTTATATCTTGTAGTGATGAAAAAAACACACCAAAAAAAGGCACATATTTTTAACTAGGCTAAAGGGTATTAAGGACCAAACCTTTTTCCTACCATTCATGTTTCTTTCCCTCTTGGTGATCTATCCATATTATCCTTCAACTTTATTTACTTTTAATCAACATCTCATAAGACTCCACTGTCATCGTGCTCATTTGTGCACAATCAGAAGACACCAGGAAGCACTAAGCATTATCCTCTCCACTCTGTTAACAACAAAAACAGACAAAAAGCATCTTTGGCTTGGTGGTGTCATGTTTTTCCTTCAATATGAGTAACTGAGAGGAGCCTAAAAACGTACTCAGTGAAATTACAAAGTTTACTTAAGTTCTATCAAACATCTGTACACAGATCATCATTTTAGTTTAAAATAGTATTTCTACTATACACAATTAAGCCCTCGAATGCTTCAAAGTAATAGAAGTGGGCACTGAAAGTGTTATGTTGTCCTTGAGGATGACAATGGAACACTGAGGGCAAGGCTGAAGTCAGGACAAGCCCCTAACCTCGGGCCGTTCTCCCTGGCACAGATCTATCATCATCGTCATCACATCACCATCATGGCCTCTCAGATGGATGTGGACTAGGCTCTGGAGGCGGTGGGATGATACACCCGCAAAGACCATCTAAGTCTCTTGAGCATGGACAAGGTTCAAGCCTGAAAGAACAGAACTTCTATTCAGATTCAGAAGTTTTCTTGATTTCATCAACTGTGCTAGACATAAAGGTTGTCACGTAAGATATATTAATTGTCCCTAATTCTGTTTCAGGGACAGTAAATAAATTATACAATATTCTAAAAATATAGCACCTTTAAAGAATTATAGAGGTCACTTTATGTAAGCCTCCTGGATCTGTCAACCCCAGTGGTTTTGAGAGAAGAGCACATGTTAGAATGCCCTCCAGTTTGGCTGTGTGACACACACATACATGCCTGACCAACTTTGGTCCCAAAGCCGTTCCTCTATCTGGCTTAGTCACAGGAGCAAAGCCAAGTTTCATCAATAGTAGGTTTATGAGGTAAAATCAGAAAAAGGCCCCATCCAAAATGACCCTAGGTAAATCAGACTGTAGTCCAACCATCCTACCCATCAATTATCCATTTCTATGTTGGTTAATCTGCCATGAAGTTTTAAAAATATACTCTTAAGAAAGGAAGTATGCAGAGCAACACATTATCAGGAAGACACTGCTGATGAGCTACACTCCTTAAGAATTCTGGGTTCAAACCACCTGATGTGAGGACTATTTGGGGCTTAACAAATCTCCACAAAGATCAATCTCCAGCTTCACAGATCTCTTCTAGACCCACTGCTAAGAAGTCAGCATCCCCCCTTTGGAAGCAGCCCTTTTGTACAGCTGCACTACTGCCATTTTACTGAAGTAGTAAAATAATCCTGTGTGTTTTTTGAGCTACAAGAAATTTACATACTTTCCTGTTTCCTAGAATGCGGTAATACCAGGTGGACCTATTAAATCTTTTCAGAAAAGAAGGATATTTAATTTTCTGAGATTACAGAACCACATTCAACGACAATAAACAGAGAAGTAGCAGATTGACATAGTGCTTTATTTAAGCTGTCTGTACGAAGGAAAATAATGTGCATCCCTATCATATACGTGTAAAAATACTAAGGATGTACAGTGTACAAAAACAGTTTCTTGTAGTTATTTCACATCCTTGTGGGTCATATACTTAAGGAAAGAAACAGTTTTAGTATGACCAACAGTAAGAGTAAATACAGTTTCTTGGGTTCGTAGTTGCGTCTGCTTAAAATCCTTAACCAGATGACTAGATCTTGTGCGGATCTAATGAAAGAACTAGCAAGGTCAAGAAATGTCACAAACTATAAAGCTACAGGAAGGTAATTCAATTACCAATTTAGAGGTTTTTCTTTTTATTTAAATAAATACTTTACATTTCATGCTTGCCTGTAATGCACTACCAGGAGCAAGATAAGGAAATTCTACTGTAGACAGTACAAACAGTAGCAGCAAAGTGTGTACACTGACGTGTAATAGAAAGACCCTGCAGTTAGTAAGGAAGGCCCTTACTATGGACTCTAAGAGAAGCAAGTGGCCCCTGCAAGAACAGTCAGCTTTGAGAAGCTGGAGATCGGGTATGGGAAATGGGAAACACTGGAATAATGCTATGGAGTTAGTGTGGAAAGCAAAGCTCTGAGCAGCCCTGCCAGAAATCCACGCAGAAACGGCCAATTTCCTCCAAGATGGCTGCATTATGGCCAAGAGGCAGACTTCATGAAAGTCAGTACAGGAATGAGTCTGCAAAGCCTGAACTCCCACTATTCCAACAGAGTGACTCCAGGTTCAGGCCTTTCCATCTGCCAGAATCCAAAACTTCAGCTATGGGCAGACACGAGGGAAGTTTTAGAATCTCCTTCTATACGCAGTTTCTGTTTGTCTCTTGTTTTTCCATGTCAGCTGACTGAGATCAGGGAATGAAAGTAAGGGATTCTCAAAATCGAAGCCAAGAAAACACCTTGTGTGACACTAATGGAATCTCAGAGGGGATACGAGACGAAGCCCCAGGCACCAGCTGCGCCGAGGGGCCAGCCTGGGGCACAGTCAATGCTGTCATTAATCCGGAGGAAGTGTCCTTGGCCAAGGTCATGGAAATCACCTTAAGATTTGGGGGGAAAAAAAACAAAACAACCAACCAAAACCCAAAACCATCTGTGTGCTTAGTGTGTGGTATTATACTTTCCCTCTGAAGACATGAATGCTCTGAATGCCAGCCAGTCTCAGCTTCCCTCTCTTCCTCTCGTCTGTTTCTTTTTTATATAATGGATGCAAGACAACTTACAGGACATACCTTCTAGTCTACTTCCTTGTCAAAGTGAAACATTCAACATAATTCCAAGTGGAAAAAAAAAAAGTTGAGCTATATGTGTTAAGTAAGAATGAACTACCATTGACTGTAACTTCCTACCCAGTACTAAGGATGAACTTCACTCAGAGATATGAAAAATTAGGATAAAATCTATGTCTGAATATGTCTTAGCTGCCTTAGTAAAATGCCCTTTAACCCCCTGTCAGTCCCAGTGGTCCACTCACCGCCAGCAGTGGTTTCATGTCTATAAACCCACACTTCCAGCGTCAAGAGGCTAAGACATCTGCATATGAATATGATTCATCCCACTTAGAAAGTCACTTGCTCTTTCATACAATGCAATCATAACACTACGGCATGCTGTAGTCTTCCATTTGGGAGCTGTCAGATAGTTTAACTAAAATACATCTCCACGATGGCTCCATGGAGTCAGGAGGCCTCCAGCTTGCCACAAGGGCCCCCTGCCCCCTGGACTTCATAGGCTGCTTTGGAAAATGTCAGCTCCTAGCACCAAAGGGTTTAATCTGAAGATCATCATTAATGAAAGAGAAAGATGAGGTTTGCATACATGTCCCCTTTCAGTGAGAAATGTTGGAATTTGAGGACATGAGTATATACAGAAAAAGAAAAGTCAGAGGTGTTCTCTTTTGTTTTGTTTTTCTCCCTGATGGCTTAATTCAGTGATAAATGTACCATGATCAGAATAAACACACCAGGTCCTTATCCTTTACTGCCCACTTTGTAAATACTTGAGATGTGTTCATTTTGCAAAATAAAGTCCATTTCTTATCATACAGGTCTCAATTTTCTTCATTATATTATGTTGCCAGGCCATCATAACCTTTCAATTCTCACAACAGCAAATATAACATCCATTTGTTTCCACCCCTCGGCATAGATAGTTGAGGATTTCTCATTTTTAGCACCAAGGGGTTGAATGACAGCATCTCTTCTCCCAAAGCCAAATTCTAATCTATATGTACAATTTCAGAGCCTCATCAAAAATTTTTTTACACAGGAGAAAAAGTGCATGAGTCTCACCGGCGTGTACATTCCTTGCACATGGGTCAAAAGAAACTGCAGTAAGTCTATTTTATGTAAGTTGGAGCTGCATTTGCTAACATGACATACAGTTCTCATCACTAAAAAATAAATACTACTGCAATATAAACAAAATCATAAAAGGACATTCGAAATTTTAACATCAGAGAAAAAGCTATTTCACGTAGAACTGAAAGTAAAACAAATTGAAACAAATGAGGTGAACACCTGTTCACCTCGGTGTACAGATTTTGGTGAAAAACAGGATCGTCACACCTGTCTACATTCTTCAGCCATCAGAGGTGATAATATCAGGAAGGGGAAGAGGTTTCCAAGCACAGGGGAAATAAAATGCTCTCTGGTGCAAATCATATTGGAGACCTTTAAGTCATCTACTCTGCTGTGCACATGCTTCCTTCCTTGGAAGAACAATGTTCCTTTGCCAATAAGAGCCTGTGAAATTTGGACATCCACGTGGAACACCCGGCTTCCTCTGCAGTACTGAACAGGAATTTAAATTTATAAATATATCTGTCTATCTTAACAGTTGTTCAGTCCTTCTCTCAAATGCTTCCTAATGAATTCCACCCGGATCTTACTGATACATACCTATCTTACGCACTCAGTTGATATGCTTTACTAAGATTCTGCATATGCACATCACTACGCTTCCACAGTTGCTTGTTCTGAATTAAAAACTAAATCTTCTTAGTCTAATTAGTTTTTGATTTATCGTCTAGAAAGTTAAAAAATGTACCTAGAATCATTTAGCCTTCACTGTTAGGGAAAAACAAAAATTAAAAGATCAAAAGATGACAGTTGGTGCACAAATGAACAATGGTGGGCTCATGACTTTCAAAGATTGTAAAATTACCTCTTAAAGTTGCTATAATAGTAAGACAGTAGCAGCAACAGCATGAGACCTTAGACTGAGATACAATTTCATGCAAAAACAAAAATGTCGAGTGTGTCTGCATATATGTGTATTCTCATGTGGGTGAAAGGCGGCGAGGGGTGAAGACCTTGGACTGGTCTGGGATGTCTGAAGGTGCTCCTGCATTTGTAAGAGTTAGGACTGCTGTGATGTCCAGGAATCATTTTCAGTAATAAACCTAAGATGACAGTGAAGTAGCAGAAGTAAAGAGACTTATTCTCGTCCACTTGCAGAGTAGGAAAATTGAGGGAAGTGCGGCCGCCTCTCATTGTCCATGCAGTCCATACCGTCCTCATCATCTGTGGGCAGGAAACAGCTATTTTAATTTTACGTTAGTTTTTTGCAACATAATCTCTGGTCTATATAGCTCTAACTCCTAACGTAATAAAGATTAACAGAGGCCAATGCTCCCAGAAACTTGTGTCTCTCAATAGAACATACAATGGATACACTTACCTCAAAAACCATCTCATTTTCAAACATATAATCTATGAAGAAATAATACTATCAAATCATTTCCTTCATGACACTAACATTTCAAGACTCAAAACTGTGAAAAACTATTGAAGAAAAGATTCATGTCGATGTACGGCAAAAACTACCACAATAGCGTAAAGAAATTAGCCTCCAATTAAAATAAATAAATAAATAAAAAAGATTTTTTAAAATAAAAAAGGAACAAACGATCTTCAGTTACCTTTAATTTCACGAAATCATGCTGGTCAAAATTACCAAGTCAAAGAATCCTACAGCACTCAAAGTTATCTGCTAATATTTCCAATATCAATCTGTCTTGAAATGCTTGTATTTCTTCTTCATGGCACTTTCGGTGTGATTGCAAAATTAAATTTATTTGTGATTCCATTTCATCTGAGCCCCTGATTTACATGGTTAAGATTTTACATTCTTTACATCTAATACCTGCTCTAACTCACTGATCCTAATTTTCCTGTGATTAAAACTTTAAACTAGAATAAAGAGAGTAAGTCAAGGAAAGAAAGGACAAGATGTCAGCATCTTAGGTACCAGTTCATCAGGAAACAAACCGGGCGATTTGAAAGGCGTGGAAAGAGACTGTTCTCATTTGAGTACTTCCTCCCTTTGCTCCTCTCTTTTTTCTTGCATTTGAAAGATTACAAAGGCTCACCCGACCTTTTCCCATAACTATTCTGATGATTAAAATCTTGCAGTGTCAGAATGCTCTTCCTTCTCTGGGTCATGAATTCAGTCACTCAGCCCACAATGTTCCCTGTGGATCTGCTCTGGGCTCTGAACAAAGTCCCTCCTGCCTTTGGGGCTCACTGTCTGCAGGGGAGGTGCCCCATTAAATCCCTCTGCTCCACTCAAACTGCCTTTGGTCATATGCTATCCTATATGAAATAAGTGAGAGTCTTTCAAATACCCAACTTTCTTTCCTTCCAGCAAAATAATTCCCTTTTCTCAAATATATATAGGAAATACGTGTTACCAATTCTTTTAATTTTCCAGCCTCTCCACAGAATGGAGAAGGAACACAGGCGAGACCCTGCTGCATCGTGGGCACTGACCCTGTCACACAAGAAGGATATCGCTCTGCATTCCTCTCAAGAATAACAAACACTGCTGCCCTTTCCTTTCCTCACTGTTCTTTTCGGTATCCTATTTTTCTTTTTAACTAAAAATTTCTTTAAAAAATTTATGTACTTATTTTTGGCTGTACTGGGTCTTAGTTGCCGAGCAAGTTGTTCTCTAGTTGTGGCGGGTCATGGTACAGTGGCTTCTCTTGTTGCAGAGCATGGGCTCCAGGGCTTGTGGGCTCAGCAGTGGTGGCCCCCAGGCTCAGTAGTTGTGGCGCACGGGCTTGGTTGCTCTGAGGCATGGGGATCTTCCCGGACCAGGGATTGAACCCGTCTCCTCCACTGGCAGGCGGATTCTTCACCTCTGAGCCACCAGGGAAAACCCAGCACTTTATTTTTAACAGAAGATTCTCGACCTGGATTCGATCCCTGGGTTGGGAAGATCCCCTGGAGAAGAATTTTTAACAGAATATTCTAGACCTGGGTTCGATCCCTGGGTTGGGAAGATCCCCTGGAGAAGGGAACAGCTACCCACTCCAGTATTCTGACCTGGGGGTCGCAAAGAGTTGGACACAACTGAGTGACTTTCACATCATCAGAAATGGGATCAAGTTGCTAACCAAAATCTGTAGCCCTGAATATCCCAGAAAATATTTTATTAGGTAGGACTCAATCCATCAAGAAGCAGTTGTGGTTCCCTGCTCCTTGTAAACTCTCCTCCTGCAAACAGACCTTTTAAACTCAGCATTTCCCAATAGCACTGTGATTTAGGGAAATCTATGCCTCCTTATAAAATAACTGGTTAGGTACCAAGCAAACTACAGGCATCTTTTAGGTCAAGTACCTTCCATAGTATTTTCAGACATACTAAAGACGGAAGACACAGAGGATGGCATATCTGTTTCGAGTCACAAACTATAAAAACTCTCTAGAGCAGCGGTCCCCAACCTTTTTGGCACCAGGGGCCAGTTTCGTGGAAGATAATTTTTCCACGGACCAGGCAGTGGGGGATGGTTTCGAGATGATTCAAGTGCATTTACTATGCACCTTATTTCTAATCTCATGACGCCACTGATCTGACAGGAGGTCCTGGTCTGTAGCCCAGAGGTTGGGGACCCCCTGCTTTAGCAGAAAGGCAGCTGAAATCTTAACATTCAGACTCTGCCAATCACACTGCAAAGAACAGTTCTCCCCACTAGCAGCTTTGTTTCACCGGGTGTGTTTTGGCACAGTGAACAGACAGCATGTGTGGGAAGCTTGATGTTGTCTGGCCTCGGACACAGAAGGACTTGCCCAGCTCCCTGGGCTGCAACCAGGACTTGCACCAAGGTGGGAAGGCCTGGAGACCAGAGCAGTCAGGCTCGTGACAAGAGGAGGGGTTGGGTTTCCTTTTTGAGGATTATTATTGCTATGAGGCAGCAAAAGTAAAGGAAACTTTTCATTCTGACACTTCAGAAACAAGTTAATCCCATTTCTGAACATAAGCATAAATCTCATTGATAACCTTGTGAGGGCCCCACATCTGGATCTTCTTGAAAGTCAGTTACATCACCTTCTCCATTTCCCTCCGGTTCTTTTGAACATGGCATTAGTGAGGGGCAAGTCTCTGATCATGGCCCCAAGAGGAACTGTGAGCTGGGGAGGCGCTGGGACAGGAATGAGGGGTTCCCCTGAGCCCTCGCTCCTGTGCACGCCAGTGGGGAGCTGAGGAAGAGGGAGCACTCCAGGGAAGTGCCAGCTGACAGGGCAGCCAGCTGCCCCAGCCAGGCCTTCACACCAAGTCAACGTATATAAAAGCGTTCCCACTCAGAAAGAAGGTTCAGAGGGACCAGTGATGATAATGGACATGAACTGTGCAAAAAACCCAAACAGCACCCCTCTGGGAAAAAGAAACAGGGTGATCAACCCTATATTCTACAGCTTAATCCCTGGATCCAGGCAGCATTAGTTGCCTGATTTCCTTAGAACGTTAACCAAAGTAATTATATGACAGCAAAAGCTCAAAGAAATCCCCTTTTTCTCTAAGAGGAAGGCAGAGGACCATTAATGGATGTAAAGCAAGAAGACACATTCCAAAATCTGCTCAATTAATTAACACCAGTGAGGACAATCTGGCATATTACTGCAGCTGTTTGTAAAAAAGGAACATTTGCCTCTCTAACTGCTGATTTGTTCTAAAAAATAACTCCATTCTGTTCTACAAAAGCAAGGTGGCAAGTGGGGAGACAATCGCTAACTTAATGGTCCTACTGCGGCCTTTTGTGAACAAAACCTCTGTACTTTTAGCAGCTTGAGAGCTGCATTGGTCTCTCACCAGCAACACTATTCAAAGCTGCAAGAAGAAAAGATTATGTTAAATGTAATCACAGTTCACAGCTTCACAGATTTTCCTTTGATCCGCCTCTTAAGGGGATTTAGGATATACCCACGGATCACCCAAGTAAAAACACTGCCCTTGTGCCCAGAAGAACCCAGCTGCTGCAGACTGCAAGCACTGAGGCCACGCCCTGAGGCAGGGGTCCAGCCCCATGGCCTGGCCCTGGAGGCCATGCTGGGCTGAGCCGCAAAGGACAGCCTGGCTGGTGCCCACCCCTTGGCCACCACCCACCCTACTGAGCTCTCGCATCTGACTTCTCTCTCTAGAAACCTTGCATCAGAAACTAAGACAGCAGGTCCACAGGGCCGTCCTGCCCCTAGACTGGGGTAACTTGTCAGTGTAGATGCTGCTGGATGCATGTTCTGGGGCCACCTAGGGCTCAGCGTCAGGGAAGGGTCCCGCCTCACTGTCAGCATCACAGTTCAGTAGTCCCTTCCCCATGCCCCTCCACTCCTGCCCGCTCTTTTTTGCTAGGTATTTACCTATCATCACTCTTCACATAGTGGGTCACCTATCAAAGAACACTATGGTTGTGGTTAACCTGATGCTTCAATAAAATAAAAAATAGAGTTATTTAAACCTATAGAACTCTGGGTGCCTTTCCTAAAGATATGGCTTCTCAGGCACACACAGTGAGTGACCTGTCACATTCCAGGGCTAGTGTGGGGTGCTGGGAGACAAAGCAGGGCCCAAGTCTAGGGCTTTTTCAATCCACTTTTCTCTTCCACACTGATATTTTCCTTTTAACTTTCTGGAATAAAATTTGCACTCAAGGCTTTGCATTTACACGGCCTACCTATCTCTATGACTCTCAAAATAGCACATTTAGCTTGTCCTAATCGGAGAAGGCAATGGCACCCCACACCAGTACTCTTGCCTGGAAAATCCCATGGACGGAGGAACCTGGTAGGCTGCAGTCCAGGGGGTCGCAAAGAATCGGACACGACTGAGCGACTTCACTTTCATGCATTGGAGAAGGAAATGGCAACCCACTCCAGTGTTCTTGCCTGGAGAATCCCAGGGACGGGGGAGCCTGGTGGGCTGCCGTCTATGGGGTCGCACAGAGTTGGACACGACTGAAGCGACTTAGCAGCAGCAGCAGCTTGTCCTAATAGTTAGAGTCCACGAATACCAAAAGCTCTATTTAACCTTACCAAGCTCCATGTGAAATTGCATGAGGACGTCAGCCAAACACAAATTCTGGGCTGGGATGGGCAGCAACACTGTCTGTAGCAAGCTGGGCCTCCTCCTGGCCCAGGCCTCACTAGTCTGTTTTCTTTACTCATTCCACACATATTCATTGAATACCTATGCTGAGCCAGGTACCTAACTCAGAGCTGGGGCTAGCAGCGAATAAGACAAACCAAATCCTTCTTCTCAGAGCTACCGTGTTCAAGTTAGAGAAACAGACTGCAAAACAAACTAACAAATTAACTAGAAGGATTCTAGCAAGTAAAGGTGTCAATGTACAGAATTAGGGGGTGGAATGATGGCGTCTGAGGGGCTGTACTGAGGGTTTTTAAGGAGGCTAAAGAAAATGCTCTGAAACAGTGACACTTAAAGAGATCTGAAGGACAAGTAAGAATTATTCATGCGTATGTCTGGGAAAAGAGAATTCTAGGCAGAGAACGGCAAACACACATCCTGAGGCACACTGTGTGCTCACAGTGGGGCTGGAACCCAGGGACTGTAGAGAAGACAGACGGGATGAGGCCAGAGAGGAGGACAGGACCAGATCTGACAGAGCTGTGCAGCCAGTGTCAGCGACTAGATTTACAGCGCAGCTGGGAGGACCCTGGAGGGTTTGAAGCAAGAGAATGATGTGGTCTGATTACAGTTAAGTTACATACAAACGAAAGGGAGGGTGAGGTCGCTCCGTCGTGTCCAACTCTTTGCGACCCCATGGACTGTGGCCTACCAGGCTTCTCCGTCCCTGGGATTCTCCAGGCAAGAGTACTGGAGGGGGCTGCCATGTCCTTCTCCAGGGAATCCCCCCGACCAAGAGACTGAACCCAGGTCTCCCATATACAAATGAGGAGGCCCCCAAAACGCTCTCTGGTGAGAAGTACTTCTAAGCTAGTCCAGCAACTCAATGGTGTTGCCCAGAATTTCAGACAATTATATTGTATCACCACTAGCCTACACTGGGCCAGAGAAAACCACGCCACAGTTGTGCCCACCGCTCCTATTCAGATGGTCCTTAGCTGACTGCCCACAACTCCACAGGCCTTCTAACATCTTCAACTCTCAGAGATTCTGACTCTAGCAATGAAGCCCTTCACCCACCACTGGGGACAAACTATGAGTAGGGCCTCAATATACTGCCATTT
The DNA here is from genome assembly GCA_024291935.2 of Okapia johnstoni. NCBI lineage: Eukaryota > Metazoa > Chordata > Mammalia > Artiodactyla > Giraffidae > Okapia > Okapia johnstoni. The sequence continues at coordinate 44,103,144 of CM044322.1, forward strand.
CACAAGTTACCAACTCTACCATTGGCCAAACTGTGACTCTGCTCCTGACTAGAGCTAATACTAACTATGGGACTTGGGAAAGCTCCTCTTCTCTCTGGGTTTTAATTTTTTCCCTTATAAAATGAAAGTTTAGAGGCTCTTAAATTCTTACAAGTCTAAAGAAAGAAAAGTATATATGCACACATAATTATATTTTTCATTTCACAGTATTCACGATCCCTCTTTTTTGTCAGCCATAGGCCTCAGATTAAAAACTCAGCCTAGACGACTCCTATTTTGCCTTTTAAAGCTGTAATCAATTGACCACATCCACCATTACCTCAATCTTCCCTCTCATGGATGCTCAGTGTAAATCAACACTATCAACTAGTCTGCTTTTTAAAAACTAAAAGAGAGGAGAGGAAATGTAGAGAAGGATATAAAGGAAAAGAAAAGGAGGAAAAACTAACATGATGTTATTGTGTGAGCCACAAAACGTGTGATTTGAAGAAATCTTCTAGCTATCCAAATTTGTCCCTGAAACTCAATTTTGTCCTCCCTCCTAAACTAATGATGACAGATACAGGCCTTTGTCAACATGCAAGCATGCTTATAAATTATATTTTATAAACTTTTCTTCCCATTAAGGGAAAGGTATTCATTAAAATGTGGGGCACACACTAGTACATGTGGAATGATTTTAAGTGGTTCATGAACATATAGTTTTAATAAATTTGTAATTTAACTTATCAAAAACTGCTAGCAAACTCAATTTTTCTTCGCAGATATTAATGCTTAAGCCAAAGCTAAGCAAAAAAGGGTGATTCAGTTTAAAGTGAATTTTAAAAAACTGCTAAGTAAGCAGGAGACCAGAATTACCAAAATTCTGAAGGTAGTGTCTGAATAAGCAGTGAGAAACAAGGGAGGTCTTCATTTCAGAATCCATTTAGTTGAGGTCAAAATAACTTATTGGAGAACGGTAGGGAAGAATTAGCTTCCCTGGTTGCTCAGTGGTAAAGAATCCACCTGCCAACGCAGAAAATGCAAGTTCGATCCCTGGGTCTGGAAGATCTCCTAGAGAAGGAAATGGCAGCCTACTCCAGTATTCTTGCCCAGGAAATCCCACCGACAGAGGAGCCTGGTGGGCCAGTCCATAGGATCGCAAACAGTGGGACACAACTTAGTGACTCAGCACACATGCACACAGAAAAGAGCTAGTTAGTCTAAAATTCAGTCTATAATTCTCAAGTCTACAATTTTTCCATATATAGTTTTTTTTACTCAAAAAAAACTTTTCTCTTAGCTACCTGTCTTTAAGTATTTCCACTGAGAACCCCATGTTCTTAAAAGGAACAGAATTACATCACTATGGAATTTGAACTAGAAAATAATCAGTTTAAAAAATGGCTATTTTCTTCAATTATATTGGAACGTTATCAACTGACTTCTAGATTTACTTACATTTTTCAGGTGGTGTTATTGTAATAGTCTGAGCTGTAAATTCTTCATCAAAATATCTGGTGTCTGTCTCAGACGTTACTTGAGGCTTAAAAGGAGGTACAAGCTGTAAGAAGCAAAAGGGTACTGTTAACAGACTTTAATTTAGGAAAATACGTTTCTAGGATAAAATTAGAGAGCGAGTACTGAATGAATAGTGTATGAGGTCAGAGTTCTTGGTCACTGTGCAAGGCAGATGTGTCTTTGGCTTCATGGTCGAGGTATCTGGCTTCATGGTTAAGTCCAAATAGAGAACAGTAGATATCTGGTTGTTCTATATACCATTTGAGGGGTTATGTGAAATCGAACGAATGGAAACCAAAGAAAAGAATGGGAAGAGAATATTGAAAAGTCTGTCCCAATATTTTTTCCTAGGCAAGTATATATAAAACCAATGGATCTGGACTGCTGTCAGAGAACATAGGGTCTTCCTGCTACAGGAAAAGCACTTGCTGGCTTTCTCTAGCTCTTCCTGGTGCCTGGCTGAACAGGTTATTATTAAAAACGCAACTTAATAACACAGTTATTACCTAGGTCACAAATAGAGCGCTGCCTCTGTACCTGGCAAAGACCTGTAACTCTGCTAACCTGCGATGGGCCTTACTATCTGTCCCTGCACTGAAGAGGGGCTTGTGACAGCCCCTGAAGTGATGTGCAAACGTTCTGTTCATAGATTTGATTGGCTCCTCAAAGGGAACCGTGACCCAAAAGATTAGGAGGAACTACTCTAAGGGTTAAGAGAACTGGACTCATTTGCCTCCAACCCGCAGCAGGCACGCGGTGGGGGAAAAGTCCTGCGCTGCTGAAGGTTACAGAAGCCTGAGCCATGTGAACCTCTGCATCGGTAGCCTCCGCTGGCCAGTGGGACTGGAGCCAGGAGGGGGCTCCTGCTTCTCAGGGTTCCCAGCCTCACAGGTGAGAGTCTACAGGTTTCTTTTAACACAGGGAGCCCAGCGCCAGAGCATACTCTGATGAATACCACTCTGATGAATGGTGGTATTCATTCTGATGCTCTGATGAATACCATGAAGAGAGAAAAATGAAAAACAGAAAGACAGAAATTAGTATGTTTTATAACTTGTTACAGAAACGAATACCCAATTGGCATCACTCAATGCATTTTCCACACTTACTGTCACCAAATTTATGTTAAATAGTAAGACAAAGATCTCTCTAGATGGACCATGCTTTAAAAAACCAAGGGGTTAGCAAAGTTAAAAGCATGTTTTCAAAATAAAGGACCACATTTCAGTTTATAGCACATGTTATAAAGCATTTGAAATTTCTTTTCTTTTGAACATTCTTTCTCTATGCCCCCAATACACAGATATTCTAAAGTCTCTATCACTAGCAAGTACTCTTTCTTGGGGGGACTGAATCAAATTCAGGTTGCACTGATCAGCTGTAATGGCTGCTAAGATAACGACATATTTCCAGCTGCTCTGTTAGGATGACTGGACACAAGCAAGCAGTTCACACCACTGATGGAAATCTTCCCTCTTCCATTCATTCAAAAGTTCAATCTCACACTGCTTTATCCTCCTTCAAAAGACTTTTCAACATCTGACACATACACACGTGCATCACCATTACACCTCCTCCTCAATAAAATAAAAGTTCCATGAGAGCATGATTTTGCAAATCCCTCAATGGCATCATAGACATACATACAAGAACACCAATGGTGATAGTGACTGCAGAATTTGGGGTTTTCCTTCAAGAAAACAGAGGGATAACTGCCTCTCTTGCAGGCAACTAGGAGACAGGGATTTTGGTTGTAACTCTCTTTCTGACTCACCATTCTACAAATGTTCCAAAAATAGGTCTCACCCTTCTAATAAGAAATTAAGCACAAGAAATTCTTAGAGCAGAAATGGCTTCTATTGAGAACGCGGAGTAGGTTTTGCTTATCCCTGCCCACCCTTCCCATCTGTTTCCTTCTGATGGCAGAAACTTAAATCTGCCTTCAAGTTAAGGGAAAGATGTTATCTTTTTAGATGAGAGAGAGAATGGTCACCTGAAACTTTTAAAAAAAACTGAAATGAACTTTATGCAGTTTTCACAATACTACAGGGAGCTCAAACTAGTCTCTATTCAAATATCATGGTATCGCATTACCTGACCACCTCTCTCAAACACCTGCCCTCCCCTCCCCATCATTTTCTATCCTCACATTGCTTTCCCTTCAAAAAATTTTTCAACATCTGATGCATATCTACCTATATATACACACAGAAAAAATACAGTTTTATTGTCATCATAATTGTGTCTCCTTCCCAATAAAATATAAGTTCCATGAGAGCAAGTCCTTATAAAAAAGATTTATTGAGGTATGGTTGACATAAATCGTAAATATATCTTAATATAAGACTATACAAAAAAGTATACAATTTCATGTTTTGACATATGTATACACCCATGCAATAAAGATGATGAACTCACCCATCACTTGTAGATGTTTTCTCATAACCCTGTGTAATCCCCTCACTTCTATTCACCTGCAGGCAACAGCTGATCTGCCTTCTGTCATGAATGATTTGCTTATATTTTCTCGACTTTTATGTATTTGGAATCGAATAGTATGTATTCTTCATCTGGTTGTTTTCACTTAGCATGATTATTTTGACACTCATCCACGTCACTGCATGTATTGACAGCTCATCCATTTTACTGCTGGGTAATTTTTGTTATTGTTCAGTCTCTTAGTCATGTCCTACTCTTTGCGACCCCATGGACTGCAGCAGGCCAGGCTTCCCTGTCGTTCACTATATTCTGGAGTCTGTTCAAACTCATGTCTATTGAGTCGATGATGCCGTCCAACCATCTCATTCTCTGTCGTCCCCTCTCCTCCTGTTCTCAATCTTCCCTAGCATTAGGATCTTTCCCAATGAGTCGGTTCTTCACATTAAGTAGCCAAAGTATTGGAGCTTCAGCTTTAGCATCAGTCCTTCAAATGAATATTCCGGACTGATATCCTTTAGGAGTGACTGGCTTGATCTCCTTGCTGTCCAAGGGATTCTCAAGAGTCTTCTCCAGCACCACAGTTCAAAAGCATCAATTCTTTGGCACTCAGCATTCTTTATACTCCCAACTTTCACATCCATACATGACTACTGGAAAAACCATAGCTTTGACCAGACAGACCTTTGTTGGCAAAGTAACGGCTCTGCTTTTTAATATGCTGTCTAGGTTGGTCACTGTTTTTCTTTCAAGGAGCAAGCGTCTTTTAATTCCATGGCTGCAGTCACCAACTGCAGTGATTTTGGGAGCCTAAGAAAATAAAATCTGTCACTGTTTCCATTTTCCCCCCATCTATTTGCCATGAATTGATGGGACTGGATGCCATGATCTTCGTTTCGTGAATGTTGAGTTTCAAGCCAGCATTTTCACTCTCCTTTTTCATCTTCATCAAAAGACTCTTTAGCTCCTCTTCGCTTTCTGCCATTAGAGTGGTATCAACTGCGTATCTGAAGTTACTGATATTTTTCCCATTAATCTTGATTCCAGCTTGTGATTCATCCAGCCCAGCATTTCACATGATGCACTCTGCATATAAGTCAAATAAACAGGGTGACAATATACAGCCTTGACGTACTCCTTTCCCAATTTGGAACCAGTCTCTTGTTCCATGTCCAATTCTAACTGTTGCTTCTTGACCTGCATACAGGTTTCTCAGGAGGCAGGTAAAATGGTCTTGTATTCACATCTCTTGAAGAATTTTCCACGGTTTGTTGTGATCCACACAGTCAAAGGCTTTAGGGTAGTCAATGAAGGAGAAATAGATGTTTTTCTGGAATTCGCTTATTTTTTCTATGATCCAACAGATGCTGGCAATTTGATCTCTGGTTCCTCTGCCTTTTCTAAATCCAGCGTATAAGTCCTCTTCAGACAATCATTTTGCCTTGTTGCATTTCTTTTCCTTGGAGATGGGTTCGGTCACCACCTCCTGTATAATGTTACAAACCTCCATCCATAGTTCTTCAGGCACACTGTCTATCAGATCTAATCCCTTGAATCTAGAATGGCTAGTGGTTTTCCCTACTTTCTTCAATTTAAATCTGAATTTTGCAGTAAGGAATTCATGATCTTGAGCCACAATCAGCTCCTAGTCTTATTTTTGCCGACTTAAAGGTGACATAGATTGCGGAACTTTAATTGCCATTTTAATTAAATAAATGTTGTAGTTATTTCATACGTCATTCTGTAATGACATACATGGATCAAAAGTACTGAAAACACAGACCTTGACAGTAAAAACTGTCAACTGTTGAATGCTTAGATTTGCCATAGGGACTAATCTGGTGCTATAGCTCCACCTCTTTAAAATAAGTCAAGAGAGTAAGTAAAATTAGGCAAAGATTCTGATTTATTTAATCTCTAATTCTTCTGAAAAACTAGTTTTAAGGTTTGTGAGTGTGTGTGTGTGTGTACATCTGTGTATTCCAATATATGCAGGTATTGGAAAAATGGGAATATGGAAAGAGGATTTACTTCAGACAAAACTAACAGATCTATGACAAACAAGATTTAATTATATTATCTGCCAAGCTTTCCCATGCCAATTATCCTTACAGATGACCAGAAACTCAAGACTATTTTTCATTTTTTCAAAACTACTATACAGTAGTAACTCATGTCCATAATGTTCACCTTGATCTCATAAAAAAATGCACCAAGGGATCCAAGGTATATATCACACTAATATACAATTATTGTATCATAAATTGACCCCAACAAAATGACTATTTTAGCTATAACACACATTAAATATTTAATTAATACAACTGGAACTTAGAAGGGCTTTTGACTGTAGGTCTGTGGATAGGTGATACTATTCACAAGCATCCACAGGTACAAGGCATATTTGAAGATTTCAGTATTACTTGGAGAAGAGCTGCTTATAAAGGTAAAAGTGTTCCATTAGTGAAATGAAGAGGGCCTTACTGAATGCTTCTGTGACAGTGATGATGGGCAAATTGCATGCATTATAAATTCAGGGTTCACTAAGAACCTGCTGAAACAATGTATTCTTTATCCCTCCTCCAGGAGATTTCATAGGTATTATCCGGCAGCAGCAGTGTGGCAGCTACTCATTACTATTTCTGATTAGAAATGTTTAAGAACATAGGCAAAAGTTAAATGAGTATGCAAACTGGGGAGAAATTTTATATATATAGGCAATTTTCAACTTATAAACCAGCCTATATGTACATTGGAGAAAACCTAAGACTTATTTCAACAGACAGAAAATAAAAGCAAATTAAAAAATCCCATACAATGTGGCTCCCAGGCAGTAATATTAAAGTCTATTAAACCTAAAATAGAGGAAAGCAACGTTAATAAGGCTACCAACCATTAATCATAATATGTTCATAGAAAAATTCATTTTTTATGAGGATGACCAAGAAGCTAGCTTCTTTGCTCAAGTTCCTGTAATGATAATCACCCTCTCTCATTATCACACCAGATCAACTCCCTAGAAAAGAGGCAGTGATAAGAGAACTCCTAGGTTTGGTGAGAAATGAAGAAACGTAAGTAGCGGATTTAAAAGCTGAGGATGAAAAGATGAAATCTTTAATTTGCAGAAGACAGGCAGAGAGGGCAGCATCTATGAGAGAGGTCACAGGTGAACACATACTTGTCTTTCCTAATTTATATATTCAAGCTTCCCCTTGTAGATGTACACTAGCAGTTGAACAGCAGAATGGTAAAATTAAAAGAAATAAGAATAAGCAGTACCACCTAACCTGGGAAGCTTTTAGTTAAACAGGACTTTAAATGATCTGAATGACTCCACAGGCATACTTTGGAGATATTACTGACTCTGGAACAGACCCCTGCAATAAAGCTAAAAGAGCAGTAAGCAGAATCACAAGAACTTTTTGGTTTCCCAGGGCATATAAAAGTTATGTTTTCATTGTACTGTAGTCTATAATGTGTGCAATTAACATTATGTCTAAATAACATTGCTAAAAAAAATATTAAGTATCATCCGAACCTTCAGCGAGTTCTAACTTTTTGCTGGTAGAGGCTTTTGTGTCCATGCGGACTTATGTCTGCTGCTGACTGATCAGTGTGCTGGCTGCTGAAGGGTGGGGTGGCTGTGACAATTTCTTAAAACGACTACGAAGTTTGCTGCATCAATTGACTCTTCTTTTCACAAATGATTTCTCTGTAGCATGCAATGCTGTTTGATAGCATTTTACCCACAGTAGACCTTCTTTCAAAATTGGAAACAATCCTCTCAAATTTTACTGCTGCTTTATCAATCACGTTTATGCAATATTCTAAACACTATGTTTTCATTTCAACAATCTTCATAGCATCCACCTGAGATGGAGTAAACTCCATCTCAAGAAATGACTTTCTTTGTTCATCCACAAGAAGTAACTCCTCATGTGTTCAAGTTTTAAAATGAGGTTACAGCAATTCAGTCCTATCTTCAGGTTCCACTTTTAATTCTAGGTCTCTTTCTATTTTCACCACATCTGCAGTTACTTCTTCCATGGAAGTCTTGAACTTCTCAAAGTCATCCATGAAGGCTGGAAATAACTTCTTCCAAACTCCTATTAATGATGAACTTTTAACTTCTTCATGATATGTTGTTAATAGCATCTAGAATGGTAAATCTTTTTCCAGAAGGCTTTCAACTTACTTTGCCCAGGTCCAGCAGAGAAATTTGTACAGCAGCTGCAGCCTTAAAAAAAAATGAATTTAACTAGTAAGACTTGAAAATTGAAATGATTCCTTAATTGAAGGACTTCACAATGGATGTGTCTTCAGTTCAGTCACTCAGTCATGTCCGACTCTTTGCAACCCCATGGACTACAGCATGCCAGGCCTCCCTTTCCATCACCAACTCCTGGAGTTTACTCAAACTCATGTCCATTGAGTTGGTGATGCCATCCAACCATCTCATCCTCTGTCGTCCCCTTCTTCTCCTGTCTTCAGTCTTTCTCAGCATCAGGGTCTTTTCAAATGAGTCAGTTCTTCACATCAGGTGGCCAAAGTATTGGGAGTTTCAGCCTCAGCATCAGTCCTTGCAATGAATATTCAGGACTGATTTCCTTTAGGATAGACTGGTTGTATCCTGTACAAGGGACTCTCAAGAATCTTCTCCAACACCATGGTTCAAAAGCATCAATTCTTTGGCGCTCAGCTTTCTTTATAGTCCAACTCTCACATCTATACATGACTACCAGAAAAACCATAGCTTTGACTAGGCAGACCTTTGGTACGTTGGTAAAATTATGTCCCTGCTTTTTAATACGTTGTCTAGTTTGGTCATAACTTTTCTTCCAAGGAGCAAGCATCTTTTAATTTCACGGCTGCAGTCACCATCTGCAGTGATTTTGGAGCACTCCAAAATAAATTCTGTCACTGTTTCCATTGTTGCCCCATCTATTTGCCATGAAGTGATGGGACCAGATGCCATGATCTTAGTTTTCTAAATGTTGAGTTTTAAGCCAACATCTCCTCTTTCCCTTTCATCAAGAGGCTCTTTAGTTCTTCACTTTCTGCCATAAGTGTTGTGTGGCAGTGTTGCAGGCAGATTCATACCAGCTGCATATCTGAGGTTATTGGTATTTCTCCAGGCAATCTTGATCCGGTTTGTGCTTCATCCAGTCCAGCATTTAAAGGCAAAAAGATAGGACACTGAAAGATGAACTCCCCAGGTCAGTAGGTGCCCAATATGCTACTGGAGATCAGTGGAGAAATAACTCCAGAAAGAATGAAGAGATGGAGCCAAAGCAAAAACAATACCCCGTTGTGGATGTAACTGGTGATGGAAGTAAAGTCTGATGCTGTAAAGAACAATATTGCATAGGAACCTGGAATGTTAGGTCCATGAATCAAGGCAAATTGGAAGTGGTCAAACAGGAGATGGCACGAGTGAACATCAACATTTTAGGAATCAGCGAACCAAAACGGACTGGAATGGATGTATCTTAGCAGACAGGAAAACATTAACCTTGCTGTACATTCCCACTAGATGACTAGGTGCGTGGTAATGAGTAGTAGTAATATTTTGAAAGGAATCTTTTTATCTGAGTGGTAAGTCTCAACAGTGGGCTTAGAATATTCGGTAAACTATGTTGTAAACAGATGTGCTGTCATCCAGGCTTTGTTGCTCCATTTTTAAAGCACAGGCAGAGTAGACTTAGTATAATTCTTAAGAGGCTTAGGATGTTTGGAATGATAAAATGAACACTGGCTTCAACTTAAAGTCATCAGTTGCACTGTGCATGCGTGCTCAGTCGCTCAATTGTGTCTGCCTTTGTGACCCCACAGACTACAGACCATCCAGCTCCTCTGTCCATGGGATTCTCCAGGCAAGAAGACTGGAGTGGGTTACCAATTTCCTCTTCCAGGGGATCTTCCTGGCCCAGGGATCGAACCCATGATTCCTGTGTCTCCTGCACTGGCAGGCAGATTTTTTACCACTGAGCCACCTGGGAAGCCCCACCAGTTGCATTAACCCGACTCAAAAGAGTCAGTCTGTCCTTTGAAGCTCTGAAGCCAGGCACTGACTTCTCCTCTCTAGCTGTGTAAGTCCTAGATGGCATCTTCTTCCAAAACAAGGCTGTTTTAACTTCATTGAAAATCTGTTGTTTACTATAGCCACCTTTATTAATTATCTTAGCTGGATAATCTGCTGCAGGTTCTTATATAGCACTTGCTCTTTCACTTCGAACTTCTATGTTATGTATGGAGACAGTTTCTTTCCTTAAATCTTGTGAAGCAACATCCATTTTCAAGATTTTCTTCAGAACCTTCCTTACCTCTCTTGGCCTTCAAAGAATGTAACCGTCAGGGCGTGGTGCCAGATTAGGCTGTAGCCTCTGGGAATGCTGTGGCTGCTTTGATCTTCTATTCAGACAATTCAAATTTCTCTACATTAGCAATAATGCTGTTTTGCATTCTCATCATTTGTGCGTTCATTGGATCAGCAGTTTTAATTTCCTTCAAGAACTTTTCCTTTGCATTCACAACTTGGCTAACTGGAGAAGAAGCCTCGTTTTGGGCTTATCTTGGCTTGCAACACGCCTTCTTCACTAAGCTTAATCATTTCTAGCTTTTGATTTAAACTGAGAGACATGCAATTCATCCTTTCCCTTGAACACTGGGAGGCCACTGTAGGCTTATCAATCAGCTTTCTTTCAATAATGTTGTGTCTCAGGGAATAAGGAGACCCGAGAAGAGGGAGAAAAACGGTGGAACGCCCAGTCTGTGAAGCAGTCAGAACACACACAATGTCTACTGCGCATCCATTAAGTGTGGCTCATGGAGCCTCCAAACAATTAAAGTAGTAATGTTAAAGATCACTGACCACAGATCACCATAATAAATACAATAATGAAAGAGTTTGAAATATTTTAAGAATTATCAAAATGTGATAGATACATGAGGTGAGTAAATGTTTTTGGAAAATTGGTACTGATAGACTTGATAGGCACAGGGTTGCCACAAACATTCAATTTGCAAAAACATGCATTATCTGTGAAGAACAATAAAGTGAAGTGCAATAAAACAAGATCTGCATGTATTCCTTAAGAAGGACAAAGAAGTATGTTTGGAGGATCACTTATTAATGCATTTTAATTGAACTATAAAACATGTGCATTAAAAACCAAAAATGAACTTTTTGGCCAACCCAATAAAGAAAGGATAATGTCCATGTACAAAGCTAGTGGAAAGATTAAAAGACAAAAGTGGTAAAGCCCTCTATATCCACCATAAGCAGTTAATAGTGCCACTGGTTGGTTTGCTAGCGCTTTCGTGGGAATTAGCTGGGGATACTGCTGTGTAGTTTTGTTGCTGTGTGTCTGCATAACTTTGGAATCAGAGTAATGCTGTCCTAACAGAGTCAGCAAGCATTCACTACTCTTCAATTTCTTTGAAGAATTTGAGAAGGGGTGGCATCATTTCTCCTTTCAATGTTTGAATAATTCTCTTGTGAAGCCATCTGATCTTGCTTGGGCTTTTCTTTATTGGAGTTTTCGGTTTACTTTGTCCCTATCAGTCCTTATTAGTGTTTAGGTCTATTCAAATTTTCTACTGCTACTTGGGGGGCTTCCCATGTAGCTCAGCTAGTGAAGAATCTGCCTGCAATGCAGGAGACCCAGGGTTGATCCCTGGGTTGGGAAGATCCCCTGGAGAAAGGCATGGCAACCCACTCCAGTACTTTGGCCTGTAGAATTCCATGGACAGAGCAGAGGAGCCTAGTGGGCTAAAGTCCATGGAGTCGCAGAGTTGAACATGACTGAGTGACTAACACACACACTTCTACTTGAGTCATTTTGGCAGTTTGTGTGTTTCTAGGAATTTTTCCACTGCATACAGGTTTATCTACTTTATTAGTGTATAGCTGTTCACATTATCCTCTTACAACCCTTTTTATTTCTGTAAAATCAATATTAATGTTTTTCACCTGTGATTTTAATATTTTTTCTCATTTTCTTAGCCAATCTAGTTAAAAATTTGTCAATTATGATCTTTTCAAACAATCAACTATTTTTGGTTTTATTGACTTTCTCTATTTTATATTTTCTATTTCATGTATAGCCACTCTAATCTTTATGCAAAAAGCTAGCTAACCTAGATGAGGTGATGAAATTCACTTAAAGAAGTTATAACAGTCTTAAAACTGGGTGCACCTAAGAACAGACTGCAAGTTTAAAGCAACAGTGATAGAACTAAAAGATAGAACAATTATAGTGATAGAACAATTATAGCTCAGGATTTTACTTATCCTCTCTTATTAACTGATAAAAGCAAGCAGTCAAACAATCAGTAAGGATGTAGAATACTTAAAACTATTAACCCACTTGATCCAATTGACATTTATAGAACACTGTATATAACAAGGAAAGAAGCACATTATTTTCAATGTATATTAAACACTCATCAACATAAATCATATTTTTTCATAAAATAAACCTCAAAAATTTAAAGTATTTAAAATTATAAAAGTATGTTCCTTAACAACAGAATTAGACTAGAAACCTAAACAGAAAAATAGTTAACAAATTTCCAAATATTGTAAATCAAACAACATACTTCAATAATCTATAGAGTAAAAGAAGATAACTTAAGGAAAATTAAAAAGCATCTTGAAATAAAAATGAAATCATAATATGACAAAAAAACTTACATGATGCAGCTATAGCAATGCTCAGAGGTAGTAGAAATACAGCACTACAAGGTCATATTATAAAAGAAGACAGGATTCAAATGTATTAACTTTTCAATGTAACTGGCTAAAAGGAAGAGCTAATTTATAAAACAAGGTAAAAGGAATACAAAAATAAAGCAAATAATCCATCAACTCAGTGTCAATGAATTCAATAATTAGATGAAGTATTAAAATTCCTTGAAACACATATAAACTACAAAGTCTCACTGAAAAGAAACAGGTAATTAGAAATGTTGAACACACACTGAATAAATTGAATTTCTTTAGTCTAGGCTCAGATGACTTCACAGGACATTCTATCAACACTGAAAGAGGAAATATAGTAACTTTACGCAAACTTTTCCATAAAATAAAAAAGGGAACACCATTTATTTTCAGCATCTAGCATTAGTATCCTGATTCTAAAACCAGATAGTACATGAAAAGAAAAGTATAGCCCAATGCTTCCTATGAGTATCAATTCAAAATCCTAAAATAAAAATTCTAACAAAAATCTAGCAATATATAAAAAAGATAATATACCACGATTGTTTAGAAGTTTATTCTAGGCATGCAATATAGGTGTAATATTTGAAAATCTATGTGATTCACTATATTAATAAACTAAAGTAGCAACATTACACAATTATCTCTGTGAATGCAGAAAAATGTATCTGACAAAACCCAGCATCTGTTCGTAACAAAAGTGCTCAGGAAATCAAACAGCAGATAATTTTAACCTGAGAGATGGCAGGCATAAAAAAACCTATAGCTAATATCATAATCAGAAGGGGAAATGCAAATACTATCTGCCCCAAATTAGTAATAATTAAATGTCTATTCTCACCATCTCTATACAACATTGTTCTGACAATCTTAGTCAATGCAATGAGGCAAGAAAAAAAGAGATAAAAGACATACAAGTTGGAAACAGATGACACGATCATCTATGTTATATAGACTATCACCTTAAAAAAAATGGCACTAAAACTAGTAAGTATGTTCAAACCTGGTAAACTAGTGAGATACACATAACACCTCCACTAAAGACCTATTTACCTCAATTTCCTCAGTTTCTTTTACTCAGTACATAATGTCTGACTTTCAACAAAAAAGTTACAAAACATACTAAAGGGATAAAAATGTAGATTTTCAAGATACAAAGCAAGCCTCAGATATGACAGAGAGAGAGAGAGAGAGAGAGATGTTGGAATTATGAGACCAGGAATTTGAAGCAGCTATGATTATTATACTAAAGGCTTTAGTAGAAAAAGTGAACTACAAGCAAGAATAGGTGAGTAATATAAGTAGATAAATGGAATCTCTAAGAAAGCATCAAAGGAAATGCTAGCAATCAAAAACACCACCACAGAAATTAAGAATGCCTTTGTCTTTGATAGGTTCACCAATAGTCAGAACACAGTCAAGAAAATAATTGGTGAGCTTGAAGAAATGTTAATAGAAATTTTCAAAACTGAAATACAAAGAGAAAGAAGAATAAAAGAGAACAGAATATCCACGCATTCTGAGGCAACTATAAAAGATGCAATGTACACGTAATGGGACTAAGAGAAGAGGAAGGACAGAAAGGCGCAGAAGAAATACATGAAGCAAGAACAGTATTCCCAAATTAGTGCTAGGCACCATCCTACAGATCTCGGAAGTTCAGAGAGTATCAATCAAGATAAATATCCCCAAAGCCACACTTAGCAATAGGTATAGCCATTCAAATGGAAGAAGTTTAAAGACAAAATAAAATTTTGAGAGAAGTCAGAAGTGGGCATGTGCATACACGCATGCATGCATACTCACACACAGAGTAAAACACTTATCTAGAGGTGCAAAGCTAAGAATTACATTGAATTTCTCTTCAGTAACCAGGCAAACAGGGAGAAAATGGAGTGAAATAGTATTGAATGACAAAGCATTAACCTAGAGTTATGTATATAGCAAAATTATTCTTCAAAAATAAGGAAAAATACATACTTTCCCAGACAAAAATTGAGTTAATTTTCACCAGGAGAACTGCCTTACAAAAACTGTTAAAAGAAGCTCATCAAAACAAAGCAAGTGATATAGGTCAGAAACGCAGATCTACATTAAAGAAAGGAAGAGCATTAAAGTAGGAATACATGAAGATTAAATAACATTTTTTCATATTCCTTTTTTTTCTTCTATCATTGGATTTTTTTTTAACTTTTTGTTTCATATTGTAATACAGCTGATTAACAATGTTGTGATAGTCTCAGGTGGACAGCAGTTTTTCTGTATCCTTAAGTGAAATAATTAGACAAAAGTTTGTTCAATGGGACTTTTCTGGCAGTCCAGTGGTTAAGACTCTGCACTCCCAATGCAGGCAGAACAGGTTCACTACCTAAGATCCTGCACAGTGTGGCAAAAAAAAAAAAAAAAAAAAAAAAGTTTATTCAAAATAATAATGCAATAATATGTACAATAACTCCAGTTTATGGATAAGTGAAATTAATGACAGCAATGTTATAAGAAACTTGTACTATCCATGAAGTGGTACAGCATTATTTTAAAAAGGTCTTGAATTAGTTATAACTATAGGCTGCAAACTCAAGGGCAAACACTAAAAAAATTTAAAGGAAGTGTAAATGATACGGTAAGAGAGAATGAAACGTGCAGTTTTAAAAAACACTCACTTAAAACCACGGAAGTCAGAGCGGAAAAAAAAGTGGAACACAAAAGAAGATGCAAAGAATAGGACAAGGAACAGAAAATTAATTCAACCATTAATTCAATGAACAAATACTACTTCAACTATGTCAATATCACTTTAAATGTCAACGTCTTAAAAACAAGACAAACACTGTTAGAGTGGATAAAAAAACAAGACTCAATCATTTGTTACCTACCAGAAATCTACTTTAAATATAAAGACACAAAGAGACTAAAAGTAGGGGATACCTATTTAGATCTTCTGCCCATTTTTTGTTTTTTTGTTTTTTTCATACTGTACTGTAAGAGCTGTCTATATATTTTGGAGATTAACCCCTTGTTGGTCACATTATCTACAAATATTTTCTCCCAATCTGCAGGTTGTCGTTTGTTTTGACAGTGCCATACAGCATGTGAGACCTTAGTTCCCTGACCAGGAACTGAACCTGTGTCCTCTGGAGTGAAAGTGCAGAGTCCTAACCATGGACTGCCAGGGAATTCCCCAGCAGGTTACCTTTTTATTTTCTGAATGGTATCCTTTGCTGTGCAAAAGCTTCTAATTTTAATCAGGTCCCATTTATTTTTTTTCCCCATTACTTAAGGAGACCAATTTAAAAAGATATGGCTGCACGCTTGTTAAGCTGCTTCAGTTTCAGTTGTCTGAATCTTTGTGACCCCATGGACTGTAGCCCGCCAGGCTCCTCTGTCCCTGGGATTCTCCAGGCAAGAATACTGGAGTGGGTTGCCATGCCTCCTCCAGGGGATCTTCCAAACCCAGGGATTGAACCTGCATCTCTTACATCTCCTGCATTGGGAGGTGGGTTCTTTACCACTAGTGCCACCTGTGGTGGTGAATTTAAAAAGATATTGCTGCAACTTATGTCAGATAGTGTGCTGCCTATGTTTTCCTCTAGGATTTTTATAGTATTTGGTCTTACACTTAGGTCTCTAATACATTTTGAGTTTATTTTTGTGTATGGAGTTAGAGAATGTTCTAATTTCATTCTTTCACATGTAACTGTCCAAGGAAGACATACAAATGGCCAAAAGGCACATGAAAAGATGCTCAACATCG
Source organism: Okapia johnstoni (assembly GCA_024291935.2). Classification (NCBI taxonomy): domain Eukaryota; kingdom Metazoa; phylum Chordata; class Mammalia; order Artiodactyla; family Giraffidae; genus Okapia; species Okapia johnstoni. The sequence continues at coordinate 44,119,553 of CM044322.1, forward strand.
CAATTATTAGAGAAATCTGACTCAAAACCACAATGAGGTGTCACCTCACATTGATCAGAATGGCCATCATCAAAAGTCTACAAATAATAAATGCTAGAGAGGTTGTGGTGGGGGGACGAACCCTCCCTCACTGTTGGCAGGGATGTAAAATGGTACAACCACTGTGCAGAACAGTACGGAGGTTTCTTGAAAAACTAAAAATAGAACTACATATGATTCTGCAATCCCACTCCTGGGCTTATATCTGGGGAAAATCACAGTTTAAAAAGGTACATGCACTCCACTTTTCATAGCATCACTATTTACAATATCCAAGATATGGAAGCAACCTGAATGTCCACTGACAGATGAATGGACAAAAAAGACGTAGTATACATATATACAATAGAATATTGTTCAGACATACAATAATCCCATTTGCAGCAACATAGATGGACCTAGAGATTATCACACTAAGTGAAATAAGCTAGACAGTGAAAGATAAAATATCATATGATATCACCTATATGAAAAACCTAAAAAAAGATACAAATGAACTTATTTCCAAACAGAAAGAAGACTCACAGGTACAGAAAACAAACTAACAGTTACCAAAGGGGAGAAGTAGTAGGGAGAGAGATAAATTATGAGGTTGGCATTAACATATACACTACTATATATAAAATAGATAACCAAGAAGGATCTACTGTATAGCACAGGGAACTATACACAGTATCTTGTAACAACCTATAAGGGAAGAGAATCTGAATACAAAGAAAAATATACATATATGTACAACTGAATCACTATGCTATACACATAAAACTAACAGGCTATTGTAAATCAACTATACTTCGATTAAAAAAAAAAACAAACTAATGTGATCTAAGACTGCATTAATTGTAGGTTAAAAAAAAAAGTAAGGCGAAACCATGGTAACACTTATCAAAAGAAAGCTGGAATAGCCATATTACTTTCAGACAGAGCTGACTTCAGAGGATTGAAAGTTATCATACAAAAAGAAACATTACATAATGATGAAGGGGTTAATTCTCCAGAAAGACATAACAATGCTTAATGTGTATGCATCTAACGAGAGAGTGTCGAAATACAATAGCCAAAAACTGATAGAACCATAAGGAGAAATAGATTTAATTCACTATGATAGTTGGAGACTTTTAACATCCCTTTATCAGTAATTGACAGATTCAGAAGGGAGAAAAGTAGTAAGGACTGAAAAGCAACATCAGCCAACTGGATCGAGTTGATATTTACAGACTACCTCCTCCAACAATAGCAGAATACATATTCTATTTAAGCTCACAGAACATTTACCAAGAGAAACCATATTCCAGGTCATAAAACACATCTTAAATTTAAAAGAACAGAAATCATACAAAGGTATGCTCTCAGACCACAAAAAAATTAAACTGGCAATCAGCAAGATAAATATATCTGGAAAAATTCCAAATAGAGATCAAATCGGAGAAGGCAATGGCAACCCACTCCAATACTCTTGCCTGGAAAATCCCATGGATGGAGGAGCCTGGTAGGCTGCAGTCCATGGGGTCGCGAAGAGTTGGACACGACTAAGCGACTTCATGCATTGGAGAAGGAAATGGTAACCCATTCCAGTGTTCTTGCCTGGAGAATCCCAGGGACAGAGGAGCCTGGTGGGCTGCCATCTATGGGGTTGCACAGAGTTGGACACGACTGAAGCGACTTAGCAGCAGCAGAGATCAAATAATACAGTTCCAAATAACACATGGGTCAAATAAGACATTTCAAGAAAATTTTAAATACATTTTTAAGTAAACAAAAATAAATACAACTCATTAAAGTTTGTGGGATGCAGTAAAAATAGTGTATATAGGAAAACTTACAGTGCTGAATCACACATTCAAAAAGAAAGCTCTAAAAGCAATCATCTATGCTTCCAGTTTAGGAAGCCAGAAATAGAAGAGCAAATAAAATCTGAAATAATAAGAAAATAAATAAAAATGAGGGTAGAAATCCATAAATTTTAAAATTGAAAACTGATAGAGAAAATCACCAAATCACAAGCTGGCTTTTTGAAAAGATCAAGAAAATTGATGAACCTCTGCCACATTAAAAAGAAATTGTGTTCTATCAGGCCTTCTGGCATTTATAATAGTGCTTTGTGTACACAAATCCTATTTGGCGCAAAAATTTTAATTTTTACATTGAAGATTATACTATTGCTCATTGTGCCAAAAACGACTTCTCACATTTAATGTTTATATGCTGAACTCTACTGAGCTCAAAATTACTACTGTCTGTTCACTTTTTGTGACATTTGACTGTTACACCTCTGTTTACCCTCTTATTTCATCCATTTTTCTGTGTAATTTTGTTTTAGGTGAGATTCTTACACAGAACATCTAGTTACATTTTGTTTTTAACCCACTTGAGGGTTTTAAAGCTTAAACCATTTGCATTTCATATCGTAACTAACATGGTTTTGACAGCTGTCTGTGTTCTTTTATATCCTCAGTGCAATGCCTCACAATCAACAGAAGAGAGTAATTTTAAAGTTAAACTGTCAGAACATTTGGTAGATATTTGTGGCTCATTTTTCTCTGATCTGAAGTCTTAGACTGGACTACCATTTGAGTAGGATAAGGAGAACATCCGTGTGAAGCTACCTAGATGCATCTGTTTAGCCTCTTTCTTTTCTCTGTTGAATGTTCATGTTGTACTCATCTAACCTTACTTTACTTAAGAAAACAACAACAACCACCAACAGTGGCGTAACTGCCATCAACCACCAAATTCTTCATGCTGCATTTTTCAATCAGAAAATAGGAAGTCATAATTCAGTCATGAAAAGTGCCAGTGTAACTTTAATACTATTTCACCAAACAAAGAAAAAGATACCAGATGGGAGCATGGATCTCCATAAAGCAATGGAGAATGTTACTGCTGCTGCTGCTAAGTCGCTTCAGTTGTGTCTGACTCTGTGCGACCCCATAGACGGCAGCCCACCAGGCTCCGCCATCCCTAGGATTTTCCAGGCAAGAACACTGGAGTGGGGTGCCATTGCCTTCTCCAGGAGAATGCTACTAGTAGTAAATATAAAGCATTTTTAGCACATTAAAATATAATTGTCTAAAGCTAAACAGAATTGTGATATATTGTGATGGTTTATAACATGTGAAAGTAGAATATATGAAAATGAAGAATGCTAGGGGAAATAGAAATATGCTATTCAAAGTGATATGTTTATAATATTAATTGAAGGCACAGTGTGGTAAGTTAAACATATATACAGAAAACTCTAAAACAACCTCAAGACAAAAAAACAAAGGAGAATAGCTAATGAGACAATAGCTAAGATAAAATCAAAACAAAAATATCCAAAAGGTAGATAAAAAAAGAATAAAGTTGCAAGATGGCAGATTTAAACCCAACTATGTTAATAATTGAATTAAATAAAAATGGGCTGCATATTCCATTAGAAGTCATGTATTATCTAATGAATAAGGAAAAAGTCAAAGTATGGTGCAGTGACTAAGCCTGTGTGTTCCTCTTTCTCCTCCTACCATGGATACAGACCCCATGATGTTATCTAGCTGTGCTGAAGTCTGGCTGGTGCCAGCTGTCTCCATAAACCACCCTCCACCTCCCCCAAACCTGCTAAGACTTGGAGAAGCCAAAAGGCGGAGTAGAAAAAGATTACTGGATGACAAACAGTAAGAATTGCAAGAGCTAAATGAGCTATTCAAACCTGTAGCTGCTGCTCAAAAACTAAGTAAAGGTACAGATCATGAATCTGTGGTACATGCACCAGCAGAGCACTAAAGGAGGTAAGTATAAGTTCTCTCATGACTTGACTGCAGTGAGAAATGCAGAAAGCAATGGCACCCCACTCCAGTACTCTTGCCTGGAAAATCCCATGGACGGGGTCGCGAAGAGTTGGACACAACTGAGCGACTTCACTTTCACTTTTCACTTTTATGCACCGGAGAGGGAACTGGCAACCCACTCCAGTGTTCTTGCCTGGAGAATCCCAGGGACGGTGGGGCCTGGTGGGCTGCCATCTACGGGGTCGCACAGAGTCGGACATGACTGAAGTGACTTAGCAGCAGCAGCAGGGAGAAAATGTGACGCAAGCAGTGAAGAACTTGAAAAATATACTACAGATAATTAGGATGAGAAATAACCAGAAGCAGTGAGTAAGAAGCACAATAAAGCAGAAAAGAAAAACTCCAAAATTGAGAGTGTGCAAATACTTTCTTGAACTACTAGAAACAGCAAACATGGCTGCCCTGGGTATGCCATGGAGGGGGAGATATCTGCACGCACCGTGACATACTTCCTCCTGGATTTATATTGTGTTGTTTATCTTTTTTAAAGAAAGAAAAGAATGAACAGAAAATGTCATTAAAAGATCTAATAGAGTGTTCTGCCCTAGGTCCAAATACTGCCAAAATAACTCCAGAATCTTTCCTTATATGGAAGGAAAAGACAAGAAAAGATGGATAAACTTGAGCAAGAAATGGAAAGATGGACTTCAAAACAGGGTAGGCACTGGTTTTCAGTGGTTGTGAAATGTATGAATTTCGTCCTGTGCTGATTCTGATAATAACAAGGAGGAAGCAGACAAAACCTGTTACACTCAGGGAACAGGTGGAGATGAGGGAGATGATTCAGTGAGGGATGTAGATGAGACAGGTATTACTGTAGCCACTCTTCAAAGATTGTAGCACATATACTTCAGAAAGAGATAAAAACAAATTAAGCAAAACTTCCCTGGTGCCTCAGACAGTGAAGAATCTGCCTGTAATGCAGGAGACTCAAGGTTCGACCCTGGATGGGGAAGATGAGCTGGAGAAGGGAATGGTTACCCGCTCCAGTATTCTTGCTTGGAGAATTCCATGGACAGAGGAGCCTGGCGGGCTACAGTCCATGGGGTCGCATAGGGTTGGACATGACTGAGCAACTAAAACCTTCACTTTTTCATCAGCTACCAACTTTATTTAGATTTCACCAGTTTTTCCACTTAGGGCCCTTTTCTATTCCAAGATCCAATCTAGAATTCCATACTACATTTCGTCATGCCACCTTAGTCTCTTCAGTTTGTGAAAGTTCCACAATCATTCTTTGCCCTTCATGAAGCTGATACCTTTAAACCTATCTGACCAATTATTTTGAGGTATATATCTCTTCATGCAGGTTTCTTCAGGTTTTCTCATGATTATACTAAGGTTATTCATTTTGAAGAATACTACAAAAGTGACAGAGCCTTCTCATGCTATCATATCATGGGTTACAATGACTCTGCAATGTCTGCCAAGGGTTTTTTTTTAACTCTAAAATTACTCTTTTAATCTTTGTAAATATATATTTTGAGAGAGATACGTGGACATGAAAATATCCTGTTTCTTTACTTTTACCCAATAATTTTAGCAGTCATTGGTGAATCGCATATAGCAATTTTTATTCTGGGGTTCTTATTGATAATTTTCTATTTCCCTGATTCTTTCTACATTTATTAATTGGAATTCACCTATAATGAAGATGGGGCTTCCCTGGTGGCTCAGGTGTAAAGAATCTGCCTGCAATGTGGGAGACCTGGGTTCCATCCCTGGGTCAGGAAGATCCCCTGGGGAAGGGAATGGCAACTCACTCCGGTATTTTACCTGGAGAATCCCATGGACAGAGGAGCCTGGCAGGATATAGTCCATGAGGTCTCAAAGAGTCAGACATGACTGAGCAACAATACTACTACTACTACTACAATGAAGACATGTCTCTTCTCAATATTTTATCTATTTGTTCAATCACTAATTTCTAATAATGGACATGTATCTCATTCTTTAGGTCACATACAATATTTGTTTTGCTACTGAAATTGTTCCAGCTTTCACCACTGGGAATTACTTAAGGTTGGTTCCTATGTTCTATTAACATGAACCTTTCCATCTTACCTTCCTTGTTTTTTTTTTTTTACTTTCTGGCACCACAAAATTCCTTGGGATCTTCTTTTACCTTCCCCATCCCAGCTGTGAGATCAACTACTTCTCCAAATAACTTTGATTCTTTTTGCTGGAGAATGATATTTAGTAATGAATATTTCAGTGTTAGATGTGATTAATGTCATATTTAATGGTAAACAATGTTTTCTCCCTAGAAATAATGTTTTCTCTCCTTAGAAACAAAACCAGGATGTTAACTCTCATCATTTCTATTCCACATTGTAGAAAGGTCCTATCCAATATAATAAAGGAAAAGAAATAAAAATACATACAGATTGAAAATGAAGTAAAGCTTTTTATTTATATAAAATATGGTCATCTATTTAGATAACCCTACGTCATGTACAGAAAAACGACTTAAATGAATAGCTTGTAGGATAAAAGATCCACATACAAAAATCAACCCTATTTCTACTGGTAGTGAACAATATGAAAATAAAATTTTAAAGTATCATTCACATCAGAAGACATGAAATACTTATGGATAAATTTAACAAAATATGAATAAGAACTAAATATTGAAAATTATGAAACATTACTGAGATTAATTAAAGAAGGCCTAAATAAACAAACAGGTCCAGCATTTTCAAATGCCAATCCTCCCCAAATTCTTCTATAAATTGAACACAGTCTCACAGAAAACTCCTAGCAGACTTTTTTGTATAAAGTTGACAAACTGAATATAAAACATATAGAAATCTACCTAGATAAATTCATATAAAACATCCTACCAGAGAATCTGAAAGACTGAAGACACTTCAAAGATCATAATTTCCTGTGGGCGTAAAACAATTTGTCCATTTCCACACATGAGAGAAGCAGCAGATCTAGGATGAGAAGCTCCACCTTCCAGTACTGAGTTATTTAGAGTGGTACATGATGACACTCACAGTTAAGAGTAACTCATTTTTAACTTTCCCTAAGAAGATGTTTCACTTTCCCCTAAAGGTGCTCATGCTCAGGCGCTCAGCTGTGTCTGACTCTTTGTGACCCCATGGACTGTAGCCTGCCAGGCTCCCCTGGTCATGGGATTTTCCAGGCAAGAATACTGGCATAGGGTGCCATTTCTTCCTCCAGGGGACCTTCCCAACCCAAAGCTCAAACCCACATCTCCTGCATCGTCTGCATTGGCAGGCAGATTTACCACTGAGCCATTGGGGAAGCCCTTCTGCTAAACATACCAGTATCTTCACACGTACCTTCATCTGGAGTTTACCATGATACATATCAATAGGAAAATAGCCAATAATCATGTCATAAATCTACAAAAACAGCAATTCTCCCAAAGCACATTAGTAAAACTGAAAAATACCTGACCTTAGAGGTGAGGAATAAGTTATGTATTTTAAAGATATAAGACCCCTCAAAAATGTTTGAAAACATAAGTAAATTCATTAAAATAGCTACTGGATTAGCATTCCTATAATTAATTCCTTGTTTGTTGTAATACAATACAAACCCAAATAAACGCAATCTTATTTCCACCACCTTTTAGAAAGTGTCAAAATCTAAGCATGCTGCTATGACACTGTTCTTCTTCAGGTGTATGAAGATGGCTGAAAACATCAGTGCCATCTGACATCCAGGATATCACCCACACCCCCAAGTAAACCTGTCAAGTGTCAACAAGTAGAAACTTTGTGATTTTTGTGGTTGGGCTTCTTTATGGAGGATAATTAACATTTTTTCTCAAATTAAGCAGCAGCTATTTTTATCTAAACTCTAACAATTTAAATTCATTTCTTCACATACATCATCTAAAGCTATGTTTTGGCAGCTCCTTGTCCTTCCTTTTTTGCTGGCTTCTCCAGTTTCATTCACCACAAGGGAGCTGCCTGGGTATCTTAACAGTACCTTCACCCTGGGCATGCTCAGCCCATAGGGCAGAGACAGGATAAGGCTTGTTTCTTCACTGTGTGCTGGCTGGGTTCTCAGTGCATTCCTTAGGTGATGCCAAACTACAATCTTAGTAGCATATCTTACTCTCTGAATAGGACTGACGAAAAACCATATTTTGCCCCTTCTTTAAAGTTAGCAGTGCCATACAAGTGCCCCACATTTTGTCTCTAAAGGAAATTTTTCTTTCTGTTGGTGGTGGTGGTGGAGTCCTCTCTGGACAGAGTATATACCAAAGGAATATTTAGTTGTGGCTTATAACTTTGTGTGCCAAAGGAAACCTTTGATCATATATTATTTCTAGGTTCTTTTGCAGTGTACTGACATGATAAACAGCAAGTAGTGCTTTAGGGCTATATATGGATGCCAATCATAAAGAATTTCATCAGTATTATAAAGTAGATATATAACTGTCTGCCTGAAGTTAATAAACACTGAGGATACTTAAGAATGATCACAAACTTCTCACAAGGTTTGATAAGGATCCAATACTTACCTCAGTGCTTTATACATGATAGGAACTCAAGAAATGTAAGTTTAATGAAGTTTGAGTAGCGGTACCATAACATGGTGCCTCTATTTTAAACACCTAGTTATAAGAAATGCTTAAAATCACCACATTCCCTATTACTGTAACATAATACAAAAATGATGCACTTGTCTTACTTCCTCACAACTCTATGATATCATTCTATCTTTGCTTTAGGGATTAACAGAGAAGAGTATTTGGCACAAATTAAGACACCGCATAAATGTTGCTGATTAATACATTACAGAGAAAAACATGAAAACCTAGAATAAACTGAAATGGAAGGACTGAATACATACACTGGCTAGATAAGAATTATAAGCAAATGCTGAATAACATAAAAATTTCATAGTAAAATTTTCATATGAGCATTTGAAAATTGAAATATCAAAATCATTGACTGTACTAACAATATCTGAAGTAGTAAAAATAAAATAAAAAAAATTTAAAAGATAAAACAGGCATAATAAATTCCTATTCCTAAACTTAAGTAAACACTGCAGTATTAGAAACAAGTACAGATTAGAGTAAAAATAAAATTTTATGATTTGTAGCATCCATCTTGTAAGTCTTGAAGTTCTATTTCAAGTAAAAGAGAAGCCCCAAAGAAGACAAATAAACATATTATTTTGTTAAATATTAAAACTAAACTGCTTTAAATTCCTTTTAAAAATAAGGAACTGTATAAATAAATATGAAGAGTTCACTTTAAAATGAAACTTATAGAGACAAAGTTTCAAAATTGTGATTGTTTTGCTAGTTTTCCTGAAGAATAACATAACATTGGTGCCTTTATTTTTTCTGAATTAATCAAATGATGAGAAGTAGACTAACAAATTACTGTGATAATAAAGAGAAAAACTGATCACGTTGAATAAAATTTCAAAATGCATTTCAGATGTAAAAACTATCAATAATGTTTTGTGCTAAGAAGTTCCAATATTCAATTAAATAATAGGGTAAAAATACACTGTCATGAAGATAACCTACCTTTTTATCATACACATCTTGCCAGTTTACTCCAGAAAAGAAACTGTGTCTCATAATTTCTTTTGCATCATCTGGTCCTCCACCAAGGCTGTGAGAACAGAAATAAAATTAAATGATTATAGAACATTTGCATAAGCTGAATGCATAACTACAAAGCTTTTGTGAAATGTAACTTTCTGTGTGTAAACAGTTCTTGTGATAAATAGCCATAAAAATAAAAAGCTTTTGTTGTAAGATCTAGTTTTCCTAAAACACTATTAATAAGAATTTGCCTTGGGACAGTATGGTGTTTGAAAAAAGCACAAGTTTTGGAGATAAACCAAAACTAGGCAAGCAGCTCTAGAACTTACGAGATGTATGACAATGATAAATTACTTAATCTCAGTTTTCTCATCTGTATAGTGGGAATAATAATGCCAGCATGGAAGATTATTGTTAGGGTACTTGTTATTTCTAAATGCTAGATATTTAGAAATAACAAGTACCTAGCACAATAAATAGTAGCTATTGTCAATTCTCAAACCAAAATTATCTTAGAATGACTTTAGTCAAAATGCACCCTTGTCAACACAAATTCTGAAAAGACTACATAACTGGTTAGAAAAAACAATTTAGAGAACATTGCTAACAGAAACCAATACATTGCTTTCCTATTTCAAACGAATTTTCACAGAAATGATAAAGTTAGTATATGAAGTATCACTGCAATGGAATCAGCTACACAAGTTTCAATATAAGTTAAAAATTAAAAATTACCCTCACCCCATCTTTGAAGGGACTCTTATTCAACTGATACTTGACACAATCTGAAATTCAGGTGTTTTCTAGATTTCTCAGTTTCATATAGTATATACTAGTCACTATGAAGAAAGGATGAGAGAAACAGAAAATAACAGAGGAGGAAGTAAGATGGGAGGAAAAGAGGAAAAAGAGAAATAAAGAAAGGACAGGGAAACAAGGAGGAAAATAAAATAAAGGAAATCTATTTTTAAATCTGAATTTGATAGAGCAAGTTTTATTTGATTTTACCCATTGTTAGGAATGATACATGCTGGTAAGTGCTTAATAATCAGCTATCTTGGGAAATTATAAATATATAATATAATACATATATGTATTATTAGATTTATCGATAGAAGATGTGCAGAAGCAAAACATTATACAGTATTTCCAACCTCAAAATATATAAGTATCCTCAAAAGTACAGAGAAGAGTAAAATTTAACAACATTATCAAAGAGTGATGAGTTTTGAGTATTTTCTATCCTTGATTTTAACGTTCCCGGTTTAATTGTAAGTTTATATAATTTAATTTTTAATAATGGCTGTTTTCAACAACTAGCTCACAAAATTCTTGATATTTAGCAACTGGCTATTCTAAGCTGGTACATGTCAACTCCCAACACACCACTGGGTAGGAAGAAAAGCAAATATGTCATAGAAAATAAGCAATTATACAATTTTAATGAATTCTGGTTATTATTAGGTATAAGGAATACATCACTAGGAAGAATCCAGGACCCTCTGACACACTGTCAGAATGGAAAAACAAAACAATCAGTGGATTTCTGAATATCTGTAGTGATGAGCCTATAGTTCCCAGTATCCAGGTCTTTTATCCTAAGATCCATACAGAATAAATCACACCTCTGACTGGAACTTTTAGATTGGATCAGATCATAATAGTTATGTTCATATTTGGAACTCTCAGACTGGCAACTCTGTCTTTAGTTAACACTCAGCACTGGACTTCCTGGCCTCACTCTTTTTCATTCTATTTCAAGTTAGGTATGCCTCTCCCCTGGTAGAATGCAAATTCATTTGAGGGGAGAGTTCAGTATTGGATTATCCAAAAAGTGTTTTAAGCTTGTGCTTAGGGAGCCAGTAAAGCATAAACACCCAAATACTTGCTTCTGAAAGAATTATTTAACATTTCAAAGTAGGCATCAAAGTAATGGCACCCCACTCCAGTACTCCTGCCTGGAAAATCCCGTGGACGGAGGAGCCTGGTAGGCTACAGTCCATGGGGTCGCTAAGAGTCGGACACGACTGAGCGACTTCACTTTCACTTTTCCCTTTCATGCATTGGAGAAGGAAATGGCAACCCACTCCAGTATTCTTGCCTGGAGAATCCCAAGGACGGTGGAGCCTGGTGGGCTGCCGTCTATGGGGTCGCACAGGGTCGGACATGACTGAAGCGACTTAGCAGCAGCAGCAGCAGCACATATGAGAAAATTCAGAAGTTCATTGTATTTTCTTATATCTATGTTATTATTTAGTTCAATACTGTTTTCAATCTGAAATATAGATGAGATGGTGAGTGAAATAGGAGTTAAAATGGAAAACTATAATCATTTTTAGAAATAAAAGGTTTTATTTTGGCTTCAGTCATTCATTTTTATGTTACTCCTCAGTTCTCAAGCACTATTTGGCTTTGGACATAGCCAGCATTTAATCTACATTTATCAAATACATATATAACTCAAGTATCAGCCATGAATACTCTACAAAGACTAAGAATGTAATCTTAGACTGCCATTTTAGAAGTTGGTAGAGATTCTTTAACACAAGCTTCTTCAAAGTGTGAAACTGTCAAAAATTTCAATGTCAATGACTCCCTAATATACAATTTAAGACTTCAAAATAATATCAAAATATGATTTACATTAAGATATTTTTGTCTAAGAATACCAAATTCCCATATCAGAAAGCCAATCTAAAATCCTCAGCCATTATGGATTCTTCATAACTAGAAGCAACATGGGATTTACAGTTTCCTTGTGTTACTGAATGCAACATGAGGTTATGATGTTCCTACAAAATTTGCATAGGACGTTGAAAGAGATACTAACAGAATAATCATAAAGTAATGAAGAATAAGAAATAAAAGCAAACTGAGTGCTGACTCTTTGATAGAACTGAGAGCAATTCAGTAAAGAGTATCAGAAAAACTGAAGCAGTATTTAAACAACTGAATAGGAATAATAGAGAGGTATACTATCTTTCAGAGAAGGCAATGGCACCCCACTCCAGTACTCTTGCCTGGAAAATCCCATGGACGGAGGAGCCTGGTAGGCTGCAGTCCATGGGGTCGTGAAGAGTTGGGACACGACTGAGCAACTTCACTTTCACTTTTCACTTTCATGCATTGAAGAAGGAAATGGCAACCCACTCCAGTGTTCTTGCCTGGAGGATCCAAGGGACGGGGGAGCCTGGTGGGCTGCCGTCCATGGGGTCGCACAGAGTCAGACACTACTGAAGCGACTTAGCAGCAGCAGCAGCATACTATCTTTGATTATGTTTCCAAAGACTTTTCAGGGTTCTTGTTGGCTCTTTCTCTTCTTTCTACCACCTAAATTTTTGACATTTCCCAAGTCTCCGTCCCAGGGTGTCTTCTTTTTATATTCTACTCTTTTCACTATTTTCATGGCTCCAGCCATGAGATATTTACAGATCCCAAATCCAAATATTCAGTTCTCGTGTTTCTGTTTTTTCAAATTAATTTTTATTGGAGTATAGTCGCTTTGCAATGTTGTACTAGTTTCTATTGTTAAGAAAAATCAATTAGTTATATATATATATATATATACACACACATATATATATATATATACACACATATATATATATATATATACACACACACATATATATATATATATATATACACACACACACACACATATATCCCCTCTTTTTTGATTTCTGTCTCATTTAGGTCACACAGAGCATTGAGTAGGCTTCCCTGTGCTATACAGTAGGTTCTCATTAGTTATCCATTTTATACATACTATTGTATATATGTCAATCCCAATCTCCCAATTCATCTCACCTCCCTACCCTGCCTTGGTATCCATAAGTTTGTTCCCTACATCTGTGTCTCTATTTCTTCTTTGCAAATAAGTTCACCTTGGATAGGACAACTGGACAGCTACATGTAAAAGAAGGAAATTAGAACACTCTCTAACACCATACACAAAAATAAACTCAAAATGGATTAAAGACCTAAATGTAAGCACAGACACTATAAAACTCTTAGAGGAAAACATAGGCAGAACATTCTCTGACATAAACTGCAGCAAGATCTTTTCTGATCCACCTCCTGGAATAATAAAAATAAAAACAAAAATGAACAAGTGGGATTTAATTAAACTTCAAAGCTTTTGCACAGCAAAGGAAACCGTAAACAAAACAAAAAGACACCCTCAGAATGGAGAAAATATTTGCAAATGAAGCAACTGACAAGGGATTAATCTCCAAAATATACAAACAGCTCATGCAGCTCAATAAAACAAACAACGAACCAACCCAGTGAAAAAATGAGCAGAAGACCTAAATAGACATCTCTCCAAAGACATATGGATGGCCAACCAACAGATGAAAGGATGCTCAACATCACTTTAATTTATTAGAGAAATGCATATCAAAAACTACAATGATGTATCACCTCACACTGATCAGAATGCCCATCATTAAAAAGATCTACAAACAATAAATGCTGGAGAGGATATAGAGAAAAGGGAACTCTCCTATACTGTTGGAAGAAATGTAAATTGGGAGGTTCCCTATGAAGAGTATGGAGGTTCCTTAAAAAACTAAAAACAGAACTACCATATGACCCAGCAATCCCATTCCTGGGTAAATACCTGGAAGAAATCAGCTACTGTGTTTCTATTAAGCACTGGTACTATTTTCAGCTGCCTGCTTGACATCTAGGTTTTCTACAGAAACCTCAGACTCAGTACAGCAAAACTAGTACCAACATCCATCCCATCAAGCCTCCTCCTTTGCCTGTTCTCCCACTCTATCACTCTGTCAATAATAACTCCATTCTCCAGACTAGTCATCCAAGCTGGAAACCTCAGAGGCATCCCCAAGTCCTTCCACTTCTTCATCATTTCTATTTAATCATTCACAAAGTCTACTTAGCACTATTTACCACTGTTTTGGGATGGATTCCGTCTCTTTATGTGAACAATTCCATATGTATTCTTAATTACTCTGCCTACTTGCCCCTGGCCCTTCACCTTCTAATCTATCCATGACAAAGCTGCCTGAGTTATCTTTTCATAACACAAATCTGATTATACCATCCCTTATTATTAATAATTCAGTGGCTTCTCATCTCCTTCTGAAAAAAGATTAAATATTTTCTAAGAAGCATAAGGTCCTTAGAATCTAACACATGAGCATCATCTCTCAATGTCACCCAACTCATACTCTATGCTCCAGCTGATGAACTTCTCAAATGCCATGTTCACCTGTGAGCTGTTCTTTAGATGTAAAATTCTCTGCATGAAAATCACTGCAAATTCCACCCCCTTCATAAGCCAGCTCAAGTTTTCCAATCCCCTAGACAGCTAGTAATTTCAATAGCATTTGTCTATAGTTTAGCCTGAGCATCTGTGAGTATGTTTTGTACCCCACATTATTCTATGAATCCCTAGAACAGAGATTATTCATCTTCTTCTTCCTTGCATTCCTAACATTTTAACGTAGCAGTGGAGGGGCTTGACTTACGTACCTTAAAAAGGAAATAACAGATAGTTTAAAATAGCACATCTTCCTTTAGACAGTATCAACCTCTGGGTAGACAAAACTTTAAAAGTTGTCCTACGTACCAGGCCACTAACATTCTAGAAAGTCCCCTCACGTGTATTCAGTAATTACCATGTGCTATTCTCAGAGGGTGGGGGGAGGGGGGAGGGTGGGGAAATGACAATAAAAAAATAAAGGAGACATGAAAACCAGAAGAAGTCAGAAAAAGATGGGTTAAAAATTCACTGCCCTAAGGCAAACTCAAGTAGATAAAATAGAAATCCTAGCTCCATTTATAAGATTATCTATAGCCAAGTACCTCTTGTTACAACAGTTGTGAAACAATCACATCAAATGGAATACATTTTAAAACCTAAACCAAGACCATGGTGCAATGTAAAGAAGATACAAGACAAATATCAAATAGGTACATAAAAACTTGATCTCTATTCTTGTTCTACACGAATTTTCTGTGAGAACTAGGATAAATCACTTAAACCTCCCTGGGCCTCATTTTCTCCCAGTCAAATGGAAATGAGAATAATATCTATCCTTTCTACTCCACAGGCTACTAAAAAGCAAGGGAAATAAGAGATGTGTGAATGTCCTGGCAAAGAACACAAAATTACTTTATAAATATAAGGTTGAAGTCTCAGTTATAGGATTCAGAAACATTTTTGAATGGTTCTTCACTAAGCAAAAACATGGTACCTCTTTTATTATGTTTGCTTATTTCTGCCGAAGGGAAAATCATGCTCCTCACAAATTTAAAAGCTGTAAGTGTGTGATAGAAACCTTCTCCAAGGTAAACAAAGCACACATTTTAGAATTTACTTATTCCTTCACTCATTAATTCAGTCTGTCAACAAATATATACTGAGCATCAACCACTAAGAGAACATTATGAAAATTATGTGAAGTGTTACAAAAAGTTAAATATATGAAATGATCTACCCTTAAGACACTTAAGGTCTGAGAGATTTTCAGGGAATAATAATGATATGTATATATATCTAATGGAACAATGAATTTACCTGTATACACAAACACATAGATTAAGATTAAGAGGCATTTTATAATTAATAGTCATTTCATGTGTGACTTATAAAATGTATGTATAAATAAATATATAAACATGAACAAAGAATACTATAGCTCATTAAGCAAAGAACTGTAGGATTTTTCAGGTCATAGCTGTAGCTATAAAAATAGAAATACAAAGTGTATAAAGACATTTTTTCCACTAGTCCTTTCAGCCATGCATGAAAAAGAATTATCTTCAAACGACAAACAAAAAAGTGGCTAGATATGTTAACATAGGTTAGTTGGGAGGAGAGTATAGAGACAGTTCTATCCGTTTTATAATGTAAATCAGCAGAAATATAAAGCCCAGAGAGTGAAAGGATAAAAAAGGATCCTCCTATCCCCACAATAGCAAGCACCATGCAAATTAGGAAATTGTTTGCTTGTAACACTCTCAAAATCCTTATTTGGGTAAAATCTGTATAAAATTTCCAAGTTAGGGAAGAGTTGAGAAAGAATTTTAAATGTTCTATATTATGCAGTTAAAAATAAGTCAGTGTCTCAGTGGGAAGATGTCTGCATCAAATACATTGCTTCTTGGAGTTAGTTATACGTGAATTAATTTCCATATCACAATTTCTAACCACATTCATCAGTAACTCACTGCGTGTTATTTGTGGCTTACCGTTTATTTGGATCCTTTATCAAGAGCCCTGAAAGCAATGATTTTGCATCTGAAGAGAGTGTTCGAGGAAATTTAATGTCTTCCATTAGAATTAGTTCAAAAAGTTTCTCATGATCCTGGTTATAGAAAGGTAATCTCCCGCACATCATTTCATACATGACAACCCCAAGGCCCCACCAATCCACAGCTCGGCCATAGTCATTATCCTCTAACACCTAAAAGTGAAACCAGTAAAAGATTAATTTTTACAAGTTAACCTTTAAAGCATTATTTATAAAACATAAGATTTTTACACAAAAGTAAATCATAACTTTCAAAACCTAAGTAGGCGATTCTGAGATCTTGACATTTAAACTATGAAGAACCTTACAAAAGATATAAATCACATCAAATATGTGAAATGTTCAATATATAGCCAGATATAAGGGGTGAAAAAAAAAGAGGTATTGCAACCTTTTTTGCAGCCTACTGCAAGATTCTAAGTAAATGAATTAAGTGGAGGACAGAGGAGCCTAGCATGCTACAGTCCACAAGGTCAGGTCGCAAAGTGTCGGACATAACTTAGCCACTGAACAGCAAAGCAAAGTAAATGAATATATGAGTGCCCTAAGGATCAAAAGAAAACTATTTGCATACTTACACATTTTCATTTAGGCCTACTTAATTTTTCATTCTGGCTCCACTAAGGTGGTCAGTAAGTAACAACTTAAGAGCTCAACTGTGTTGATTATAGAGAACATAATGTGTCTAACACCTTCTTGGACTGAGAAGAACTAATACAAATCAGTGACAGATAGGAGTAAACAGATGCATTGTATCAAAGAAGCATCCAGGGCATGACAATCATGAAAATATATATGAAACCTTTTGGAGGACCCTACACATTGAAACTCTTGCAGGAAATATTTAGGCAACAGAGTGAATATAAAGATTGATTGATTGAGTTGTAATAAACTTTAGTATCCTAAGTTTTAGAACCTCACAACAATTTCTATTAAACACAAACAATAAAAATCATGGACTCAGTATCTGTCTGGTATATGCCCTTAAATTTATTTCCCAAAACACATTACATGCAAAATGTATTTAGTAAGAAACAATATGCAAGTATCAGTTATGCTGTGCTAGAGCAACCTGTTCAAATTGAAACATAACTTGCTGTTTGTACCAGGAAAAATATGATTACCTTTCTACAAGATATGTTCCTCAATCAGTGGAAATTAATCATTTGGATCTTTCAATATTTTATTTCAAGATACTGTATTTGTATAGTAATGTAATTTTTAAACACCAGTGACTTTTTAATCTATTCCATGGCCAATTAGCAGAATGTACTGTCTGTAGGCCTTTATCTAATAGATGCTGGATTTTACCTAATAACAAAAATTTTTAAGTCTAAGTAACCTCTTACTGCACTCCTACAACATCAACAAAACAGTGGTACACACAAAAAAGAGCCAAATGTGGTTTTTAACCTCTTTTTTTCATAAAACCATAAAAAGCATAAAAGCTGGATTAACTGCCTCCCGAACCCACATTTCACCAGCCGGGTTCTCATCCCCAGCTGGCAAAACTGGCAATCCTTTATTTTTGTTTAAATACCTGGTTTGCAGCCAGAAGGGAAAGTGAGTACATAAAAAAAGGTTTTATTTTTGAAGAGAAATAAGCAACTGAAAAATAAAACTGTATTGTAAAAAAAATGTTTGATAAAATAAAGTATATTTTATTTAGCTTCGTAAAATGAACACAGATTCTCAAGATAAGCAGTTTTGCTTCTGAACATATGAGCTTTAATTGAAATATACATACATAATGCTACAATTAGAACTGTTTGCTGTATTACTCTGTACTGAACAAATGTGATGTAACTAACATATTATCTCAGTGACATGTAAAACTCAGGCAATGTTGAGGAGAAAATATCCTAACAACTCAGCCAGTCCTCTTTATCTGGCAGTCTTTGTCACCAATTAAAAAGAAAGATTTCTGTTCAACTCGTACCTCAAGACAGCTGGAAGATGAAATACACAGAAAATAAAAATAAAAGTGATTATAATATTCTACATGTGGATATACTATAAAACATGTTACCACTGTTCATACAATATCTTTTCTCCTTACATCTAAATCAAAATATAATACTTTGAAATAATGTAGAAATTCCTCACTGAAATGAACACCCACAGCCTAGTAATATATAAAATTCACATTCTTTAACCTAAGAGGTGCAGTTCCTTCTGATTACCTCTGATGATTTTTTCCCCTCCTAGCAAAAAGGCTAATTCACTTCATGGTTAGCAGCAGGGCTGATCCAAAGAGTAAGATACATGGTAATGTAGAAGTACAACAATGTTAACACATTTCAAACTCCATTACAATGCAATTTATCATATAAGCTGGATATATATGCAGATCAAAATCTGCTTCTAAAGAAATAATTCACTGAAAAGACCTATCCTGAAGAACCAAAGACAATGTTCTTTTCCATGAAATCAATGTCATTAACGTTTAAAGTAAAATCAAGTTAAAATATGAAAGAAGATATTTGGTATTTCCTTCTATACCTATTGTCCTCTGTAACCCTAGACGTAGCTTCAAGTTACGAGAACATTAAACACAAATGCCCAGAGATGAAGAACAAGTGGGGATCTGAAACACTAAAGATTGTAAATGTCAAAAAACGGTGAAAGGTCACATCAATAAACCCCAAACAGAGCCCAAGCTCTAGGGAACAAGGAGCCAGAAATTGCTTCACTTTCTAATACAATAAAATCCAAGATTCCAGGAAGTCACAGCAGGTTATCAATTACTTTTAAATGATCTGGCAATACCTGATTAATACTTGGTAACATTTAATGTACACACTTCCACTTATCAAAAACCAGCTGAGTTTTAAAAACTCACTATGAACAGCTCTTGAATGGTTACCAATTTCAAAGAATGACATTAAATAATAAATTTTATATTTTAAAATGATACCATCAATTAAAGTTCCCAAAGTAAATATTTATTTCGTCAATGGGTCCTTTCAAAAGGCATATTCATTTCAATATTCTTTTACCAATTAAGATTTACTGGGAGGCTGAAGGAACACCTTTCTCAGCTTGTTCACCAGGCCACACAAAGCACTCAAGGCAAGTAGTTATGAGGAGGCTATGTATGCCCTGGAGTGGCTTACTGCTCAATCAATAATACTGACAGAACAGATGGGGGAAAAAATTAAACATCTAAACAAACTGTCTGTACACCTATGTTGTGAAAGTAAACTGCGAACTTGGATGAACCAATTTACCGCTAATTCAAAAATTTTTTTTCTCTGGTAACCTTATATTTCAGGTAACTGATAATGTGTGTTTTATATATAAACACACAGTTATATGCTATATAATCTACAGCAATCTATTAATATTCCTAACATCACAGAAATGTTGCTGAAAGATGACCTGTAAATCTTCTAATTTGGATTCTAAAATGTACTGCAGCTACAGAACTATTACATACATTTCACAAGAATAATGAATTCCATGGTTTACTGCTATTTTCTTCATAAATATATACTTTATATCCAGTTTTCAACTGCTCTAATGATTCTCAAGAGACTGAAACTGTGCCATTTGCTCTGAATTAAGATGCTGTAAGCTTTATGGCTACCTCCTAGCACGCAAACACAAGTACTTGCATACAGTTAATATCCTACTTTCAGAAGCATTCTCTGGCTAGAACAGGCAAAGCTAAATGGATACAATAGTGGTGACTCAATCATACTCACAGGTATCTTCCCAGAGATTCCTATACTTCCTTTCTATCCTGAAGCAACAGATATTATGGGGTTCTAAGAAACCGGGTCTTTGTAACCAAAGTAAAAATGGCCATTATAAAACACTATAGGCAATCACTAGTGTTCCCAGTTAGGGTTGGTTTTGTATATGTTATGTCTCAGAGAATTTAAAATTAAACTCTGTGCTTAAATTAGAATCATTCCAAAGTACTGAATGCAAATATTCTGATTGTTAAAATCAAAAGACTATATAACACTCAAAAGAACTTTAGGTGAAAAATAGCTACAAAAAAACCTGACAGAACTCTAGGGAAGTAAAAGCTGCTACTTATAAATGTTGAGAGACATTAACATTGAACTAAAAATACCATTTTTGTTTATATTTAAACAATATCTAATTTGGGGACCAAGTGGGAATTTTTTTAACTACGCAGTTTTTTATTGAACTATAGTTGATTTACAATACTGTGTTAGTTTCAGATGTACAGCAAAATGGGATGGTTTTTAATATTATCCAGAAACAGTAGAAATAGCCAACTCATGACAGACGTCCTTAAATAAAAATTCTAACAATAAAGCAGACAACTTCTGTCTGAACTAATCACTGTGCTCATTCAGTTAATTTCCCCCTTAATATTGGTGATGAGACCGTTTTAGAATCATCAAGAAGTGAATGCTTTCAAAAATACTTCAAGAGGACAAGTGCTACATGCATCATTAAGAATTAAATAAAATATTAGGGATGTATACAGTTTAGGAAAAGCTACTAAAATAACTTAATTTTTACAAAAAGCTTAGAAGTTTTAAGATTTAGTTTCATAATCTGTTAGAACTGGTAGAATTTTGTCCAAGGATAAGCAAAATGTAATTATGTGTGCTACTATTTATCTACAGATTAAATGTACAAATATATATGTATATATATATATAACTGACTTCATTCATTTTAAGATCGCCTCAAGATAATACTGATAAGGCCTATAAAATGATGTCCTTTTCATTTATTCTTTGTTGTATTTAAAATAAACAAAATTCCATTTAGTACACTTAAAATCAAGTTTGGTTCTAACTACTCCACCTATGTACACTATACTCCAGGCTACCAAACATCTTCACCCTTAATTAATATGATTCTCTCCACCCTTCTGAAGAAGTTAACGTATATTTTTGGCCTTCCATTTGTACTATTATCTATAAAGAATCACAATGACTTTAAGCAAATCTTTGTATCAAAATAGTTATCAAAATATTTTCATCTATTTCAGATACTGTCAAAATACATATTATAAAAGATATTGAAGCTAGTAGGCTTCAAAAGAAAAGTGAATAAAATGATACCCAGTGACTATTTCCTAAAAATGAGTTTTCAAAAACTAGGAATACATTAAAAATGCATTTTCAGCCACTGAAAAACATAGCATTTTACACATATGAAATAAAATTATATACATTTTTTTTCTGAATAGCAACCACAACTAGATACTATGTATTTTCCAACAATCAAGTCATTTTCTGCAATCTTTTTGTTAGTTGTAACTTGATTATCAAATAATTTTTATTTTTACACTATTACAGAAGTGCATTTCTCTAGGTTTCCAAAACCACCTTATTCAACCTTCCCCATCTGTCACCATCTGCTTCTTTTTAGCATGTACTTTTTGTGTGATCACATAAGCATGTGAAAAATAACTAACATTCAGATGATTATCTGCTGGTACATTTGAGGACTGGGCATAATAAAAGTGAACTGCCAAAACGTACTTAACACTTTTAATTTTGTTGGGTCTTGCATGTAAGCTACATTTGATTTTCAAACTGTTTTACAGTTGGAAAGTTGATCAGGTACTGCTAACTCAAGAGCAAAGCTGAGACTCTAAATAATTAGCACTGCATAAAAGGATGGTTTGGATTCAGTGAGAGCCAAATCAAATAGTAAAATTTAACAGTAAGATTTTATATATGATTTCTAATTTCTTTATATTTCTAGGCATGAGTATATAGTAGAGATGATGAAAACAAAATCCCCTCAAAATACCATAGTCCATAATATACGGCAGGTCAAATTTATTTCCTTCTAATACAAGAAAGAGCAAAACCACTTTAAAACTATCTATACTAATGCAGCTTTAGAGATGCAGCACACTAAACGTATAGTTTATATGCCCATTAGGACTGTATCTCTGCAACATCTTTTTAAAAAGATACTTTTTCCCCCTTTAATAAAAAAGGTACACAGTTCTTCATCAAAAGAAGAGAACAAATACTTTAAAAAAAATCCTTTTTTTTAACAAATGGCATTTTTATATCATAAAATTTTTCTTTTCCTTGTGGTCTTTAAGAAGAAATCTAAGTTCATTTAAAACTTCAGTTCATTTAAAAATCAGGTATAAGTCTGAGATATAGTACAGTTAATACATCAGTTTTGAACTGATTTCTAACAGTATTTTTGAAGTATTTTTTAAAATATCCTGCAACCATCTTTAAGTAACAAAGCATTCTGACCAAATTAAAACAGTTTAGGGAATTCCCTGGAGGCCTAGTGATTAGGACTCCCAGCTTCTACTGTAAGGGGCACAAGTTCAATCCCTCGTCAGGGAACCAAGATCCTGCATCTCTTGGGGCATGGCCAAAAAAACAGAACAAACAAGCAAACAAAACCCCTCCAAAACTAGCTGAAAAGGTAAAGGATGGCCACTGCTAGACGAACGAGAGATCTCCATAATGTATAAACAGGTCTCCCATGTGAGGAGAAGGTAATATACTAACAAGGAGCCCTTCAAAAGAGAAGCAGTACTCAGGCACGTACTCCAGGTCTGATAAACAACTACTACTGACAAACTACCAAGGAAAGTCTGGCATCAATAATGCTATGTACTAGAAATGTCAAGGTTCAAAGAAAGTGAGCGATACCATCTGCGGTAAAGGGAAAAGGCTAGTTTAAGCTCTTGCCAATCCCTCTCTAATTCTGACCATGCATATCTGGATCATATTATTACCCTGCTCTCAGTTCATGTGATTTTCCCTTATCCGTGAGATAAACCTAAACTCTTTCCCATTCTGATCCTGATCTACACATCCAGCCTCCTCTCAGTCTGCTCCCTCTTTACTGCCACCAGACCCTTCCACCACCTTTCCTTTCACTGCACTGTACATAACTCTGGTAAAGCAATTATTTTCTTGGACAGGAATGATTCTTCTCCATACCCTATCACCTTAGTAAATACAACAGGCTACTGGACGACAAAAAAACATTTCTATGATCTTTGTATTCCCAGCACCTAACGGAATGCATGACACCTAGTAAATACTCAATAAATATTTCGTTAACGAATGAATGAGTGTTCTTCAGTGAAATGGTCTACACCAGAGACCAGAAGAAAGAACTTAAATTCTTGTTTTTAAAAGTAAGAATATAAAACAGTTACCCTGATTTAACAAAACGCAGTTTGACACAAATGCTTAAAATATAAAAATTGAAACTGCCTGAGAAGTTTAGTTGTCTCAAGTTTTGTCATCCTCAAATAGTAACCACAATGATCACTCTCCCCTGTGAAAATAAGGTCAAGATGTTAATTATGAACTGACATCTTTCAGCCATCGTGTATAAACTGCTTTTAAACCCTTCTGCAATATTTTTTAAAAAGGTATACAGAAAGGGTTTACCTGTCTTTAAGAAGAAACTGATAATTCCTTGTGAATTGTAAACTTTCTATTCAGAAACAACTGGACTCTTCTTGGATTAAATTCCTGGTTTTGTTCTTCAGTTGATGACATTTGCATATAAAAACAATATCTTTGTTTCTTAGGAGATCATCTGCTTCTGAAATGAGATGTATTTATCTTCTACAGAAATAATTTCCCCTAATTGTGATACAACTAATTTTGTTATTCTAAATATGGGATATCATCATCCGTGGCAAATGTATAGCAGGGGCAATTGGAACTCCAGAGAAACAAAGATTTTGTTTTTCATGACATTCACAAAAACAATCCTGTTTAGAAAATGTGATCTTGTATTTGAATAAACAAGAAACATTATTCTAAACTTTTACCAAATTCAGCTACAAAAATGGAAAATTTTAAACTCCAGATTTTATAACAGAAAAAAAATGTTACTTTTGGCAGACCTTGATAAAATAATATTTGGAAATTTACTGTGAAGAATACTGCTAATATTTCAAATTACCAGCATTTATTTACAAAAACTTAAAATTCTTGAAATGTAATTTTAATCTCTAATTGAAAAGAGCTACTGTAGTAATAAACTGGCATTAGTTACTACACATATAAGGAATGCTAGTATCATTCTGAATATATTCCCATTTCCCCCTTTCATGCATTGGAGAAGGAAATGGCAACCCACTCCAGTGTTCTTGCCTGGAGAATCCCAGGGACGGGGGAGCCTGGTGGGCTGCCGTCTATGGGGTCACACAGAGTCAGACACGACTGAAGTGACTTAGCAGTAGCAGCATAGTGGCCTTGAAACAGTGATTTTTTTTTTGGCTACCATGTTATGAGATTAAAAAAGTAAAAATAGGCTTTATAAGATGAACCTCCTTAGAATCCTGTTTCTGTCTCTACCACCTCCTACCTGTGTACAGATTACATTAAAAAATTCGGATCCTCAGTTCCCTTACCTTTAAAAAGAACAGGTTTGCTATCTCAAAAGGTTACTCCAAATTTGCAATGTACATATATAGCATGCGGCACATAATACATGTTCAATAAATAGTTATCATCATCCATCAAAAATAAATGCCTCCCTCCTTTGCTCTAGTCACACTAACCTTGTTGGAGTTTGAGAGAAGAACTGAACTTGCGCCTCACAGGTCTTATACTAGCTGTTCCCTGTGTTTGGAAAACTCGTCCCCTGTATTTTTACAACAGATGCCTCTTAGTATTCAGGTCCCTGGTTAAACATCACTTTCCCTGAACATCCTATCTGTAGAAGATTATATTTTCCAAAGAGGGCTGCAACAGTATCTCCCATCTCACATGTTTTTGCCATGGAGAGGTGGGATCTATGTCACTACCCCCTTAAATACATGCAGGCTCAGGAATGTTTCAGCATATGCAGAAATGATGTGCAATTCCTGAAACGAAGTCATAAAAGGGGATTCACAGAGAAATGTTTATAGAAGCGTTATTGGCCAAAACCTGAAAGCAATGCAAATGTCCATCAGCTGCTGAATGGACAGACAAAACGTATTATATTCATACAACAGAATATTATTTTGGCCATAAAAAGGAATGAAGTACCAAAAACATGCTAAAGCATGGATGAACCTTGAAAATAAACTAAGAGGCCATACACAAGAGGCCATGTATTGTACGATCCATTTGTATGAAATGTTCAGAACAGACAAACCTATAGTGACAAAGTAGATTAGTAGTTGTCTAGCAGGAGGGGAGGTTAGGCAGGAGCTAATATGTATGGAGTTTCTTTGCTGGAGTGATGAAAAGATTCTGGAATTAGACCATGGTGATGGTTGTACTGCACAACTTTGAACATACTACAAACCACTACTACGCACTTGAGAAGGCTGAATTTTATGGTATATGATAATAAAGTTTTAAAAATATACTATGAAGAGAAATTTTTAAAAAATTAATAAAACATTTCTTCATGGTTTGCTATGTTAAAAAAAAAAAAAATGAAGCAGTTTCTAAACTGTTCCCCAGGACATTTTAGAACCCAAAGCCAAAACAGTCTGGCTACTCTGAAGCCACAAGGTTATGAGGAAGCCAGACCATATGGGGAAGCTGAGGCTTTTGAGAGCCCTGTAAGGCACCGGTTGACAGTCAGCATCAACTGTCAGACACCTAAAGTGGGGAGTTTCCAGATTCCGGCCTCCAGCCACAGAGTCACCCACTGCCGTGCCCCGTGTATCATAGAGCAGTCATTCCTGCTATCCTGACTCAGAACCTTCGATCACATGAAATGGTCAGGTTTTGCAGTAACAGTAATGAGAACACTACCTAACACAGCCACCACAACCTCCGTTTATCTAGCTTCTTTCACTTCATGACACATATTCATTGCATGACATTATGCTATATATTTATTTTTATTCTGTCTCCCTCCACCAGAAATGAGTTCCCTGAGAGCAGGGTCCTTTGTGTCTTGTTTCTATAACCACACACCTAGAAAAATATCCAATGTATAGTAGATGAATAATGTATATTTGTTGAACAAACAAATCAGTGAATCACTATGAACTCTCAGCATGGGAGGGCACTGGTTGAAGCTTGCTTTGGTTTAGCATGATTTCCAAAATGTAGCCACTGTCATTTCATTAACTTTTCCAGTGAAATCCTTTCTAATAATTAAGTACGAAAACCCACAAAATTACAAATATGAATTATCATTGTTTCTCTGTTTCTAAGGAAAATCCAAAATGGTTTATAAAACTGTTAACATTCTTGCTGAAGTCATTGAAATATTTAATTTTAATAAATGAATAAAAATAGGCATAATCAAGGGAAAAAAAACACATATGGCCAACAAGTAAAAACTGACAATTTGATTGCAGTTACCAGTATCTTTGTGCTGATTTATACATATTTTTGCCCTAGAATACCATGTTAAACAAGTGGGAGTAAAAGAGATTTGATTCATGTTGAAATCCAGGTCCAAGTAGTAGACACTGCAGTTTTTTAAAATGCTTAAATGGTTTACTTTGCAAAACGTTAGTATTATTTTTATTTTTCTGTAAATGGAAACACAGCCTACCTCTGGTGCCAAATACTCTGGTGTACCACAGAAAGTCTTCATGGTGGCTGCATCAGTGATCCCTTCTTTACAAAGTCCAAAATCTGTGATTTTTATGTGGCCATCTTTATCCAGCATCAAATTCTCCAACTGCATAGTAAGAAAATAGTCTTCAAAAATAGGAAAATACTGTTTTGAAAAATAACTGAATGCTGAGCAAGATATTCTGGAAAGAGGACATAATTAGTCAAAGAACTTTTGATACTTACAAACCCTATAGCTGCCTAATTAAGTGTAAAAAGAAACATTTTATTGAATACTTTACAATAATAAACTGATTTTTAAACCCATGTGAGTAAGAGCCGTTATTGTGTAAGTCCTAAGAACTAAAGCCTAAAATTAACTTTTGAAAGCAAACATCAATCTTCTTTTTTCCTTTTTAAAATAAAGTTTGATCTAAACAATTTCAAAGAGACAAGTTATCTTCTTATAGATATGTACAGATGGTTTTCAATAATTTCTCTTGGGAGTCTATTGCTATTATAAAATATTTTTTTACAGAAATGTTTCTTTGGTGGTGGCTGTAAATCAAACCTAAATCTTATTTTGTAAGGCAAGACAATATCTTCTTTTGAAGTTATTTGTAATAAAGAAATACCAACCCTTTTAAAGAAAAAGAATATGAAAGTCAAATATTCAACAGTTAATGAAAATATGTAGTACAGATACTATAAAGTTGGAACCTCTTTAAACCCATTAATACAAAAACAACAATCTTAAAAGAGATAACCAAATAGCCTCAAGTGAAAAATTAAGCAATTCAAGTGGGAAAGAGCTTGAGCAAAGCTAATGCAATTAAAAATAGTAAAAATAACTGATCTTATTCTTCCAATTTGAACCTAAAGTTATGATTATCACCATACAGAGATACACATGAGTTCTGAGTTGTCACTTTATAGTCATGTATATCAATGGGGCCCCTAACCCTGCTCAGTCATGTACATATATATACCTAAGGGAATACATAAGAAATGCATTCACAAAAAACACATGTGAAAAAATTATGTTAGCAGGATGAATGATAATTAACTTATTTGAGGAGTAAGTAATTCTTCTACTCCTTAACATGATAATGTATGAAAGTGCCTACTCAAAGTCTGAAGTCAATATCAAATTCAAAACAGAACTCCATAAGAACATAAAGAGATACCAATCTTATAAAAAGTGATGATGTTATACTGTTATATGTTATCCAGTGTCTTATAAACCAGAAACTAAATACAGTTAAGCAAGCTATGCTCAGTATAGTACTTAAATGTGTTGCCCAACTGAACTCAATGCTCAATACATGTTCCACGCATTGCATAGACTTTAGAGAAGTGAGTCTGTTTTGACTTGTCTACAGAGAGCTGAATGAACCCTAAATACATTGTTAAACCTTTTAAAAATGAATATTCTCTTATTTTATCTAAATTTAGGTACACTGATTCTCTACTAACTGGAACCCGAAAATCAAACCCAGTGTGCACAAATGGCAATACGTCCTAAATCGTAAAACTGATCACAAATGTCCAAAAAGAATTTGTCTACTTCTCTTTCCTCTTTTCTTCTTCATGCTTCTGATTTTCTCCTTTTTCCCTTTCTCTTGCAGACAACACTCTCTTCTTCCTTCTACTTCTATCTTGCCATAATGAGAAAGAGAAGTATATAATGGAATGTCTGCTGTGTTAAATATATGCTCTGTTCTTAATTTTAAAAAATATGTTTATTATTCTAACATAGAAATATATTACAATATAAAAACAAAACCTTAAAATGCTATAAAGATCTTTTATAATACACAAGAATTCTTATGGAGACTTCAAATAATATATAATAATATTGAATAAAATATGTCGTTTAATGTATATCATGCCAATTCACTTTATATGCTTTCTATGCACTGCAAAATAAAACTCTGCATGCACTAATGTGTTAACTGTCCACATTTTGACAAGACTATCGTAAAAAGCACAGATACAGAATATCAGAATATATACTGTTTTTTAATAACAAGAAGTACCTATATTTTTAAAAATCTTGATCCATACCTAATTATCTAATCTCCAAGATACCAAGGGTTGAAGGATGAGGAATGAAATGAGATGCAGGGGTAGGATTTGAGTGAGGAAGAGGAATAGGATGAATGTGACCAAGAATTCTCAATTTGCCTACAACTGAGGAGGTTTCCCAGCATGAAGGATTTTTAATAAAAGTTCTGTAACTGGGGAAGTTCCAGGCAAACCATGACAGCTAATCATTCCTTTATTTTATTAATCGGCTTTATTACAATGATATAGTCAGAAATAAGGTCAGCCTACAGGAGGACTGTGAGAGATGGGGTAAAGGTCACGATAATGGGGACAAGGAAGCATACTGTATAGAAGGCAGTTGAGGGCAATGTGGGTAAGATTATGGAATCAAGTCAGAGAACTTAAATGTAAATTCAAGTTCTACCCCTCACTCACTGTGTAACCTTGTATATGCTATTGATATCTATGCATCTCAACTTGATCTATGACACACAGGTACATAACAGTAACAATTCAATGTGACTGTTTTGAGAATTAAATGATATTGAATGGAGAACTTAATCAACAAATGTATTGATCATTTATTAAACATGGAGGGTTTAATGGCTGATTTATAATTTATCAACATGGTATGTGTTCTTCTAGACAACACTGTATGTTAAAGGAAAGAGCAAAATTCAGAAATGGAACCCTATAAAACACTTTCATCAGCTCAGTGACCTCAATAAAAACAGTTTTTAATATGCATCAATTTCTTTTGAATAAACAACAAAAAAAATACTTTACAATTTTTGAGCCAGTTATTTTATAATGGTGTCCACTTCCCTCCATCAATTACTATTCTTCTCTCACTATCCTGAAATTTCATTTTGCTGAGCATGAATGACAAAAACAACTTGTCTATCAGTATGAAAAAAATAGTCAGAAATGCATCACCTTAAAAAAATGATATCCCCAAATCTAATCTTATAAAGAGATAAACCTGGGGTAATTAAATATCCTGTCAGGTTAAAAACATAAATAATTTTATGCAGATGCATAACAAAGATTTCATTAAATATGAGAACCATTAGTGCTGCGATTCACAAAGGTGAAGGATACACAGAATTACCTGGAAATCTTTCAAAAGCAGATCAATGGCTTAGAGATATCAAAAAACACCTGGAAATCACTTCCTTAGTGCACGTGACATTAACATAAGAAGATTCAGTCAAATTATTTTTAGGAATCTTTCCACTGTGTAAAGGAGGAATAAAAATGTTTACAAATGGTCTTTCTTTGGTTCTCTCTCCTAAATCAAATGCTTTCTTTCTTCCCTTTTTTTTTAAACCATAAAAGGAAAAATGTACACCATAACTGCCTGTTCAGGTACTCTCTACTATAAAACATTAAATGCATCTGTTTTCTCTCCACTGTCAGTCTTAGCATCTAGGATTGAGGTCCAAGCATTATGATGATACTTAATGGATACATCCACTGGCAAAAGCATGTATGAAGTTAAATAGGAAGTGTGAAAGAAAAGATTATATATTCAATATCTGGGTAATGCTTACTATTTGTATCAGAAGTTTGTTTGTTATCTAATACCTCATACTTTGAGTAAACAAATATATTAGACATATACATCCCAGAGTTTCCATTTAAAAAAGGCAACATTTTTTATCGAGTTGAACCGGACAAGAATTATTTCACAGAGGATCTTGATTCAGTAGGTTTTGAAAAATTTTTCCCTCTGTGCTTTGTGAACAAGAAATGACAGCAAGAAAACACTATGCTCCTTTCTGGTCTTGCTGGTGCCTAGAATAAAATTAAACTCTTGCTATTAGAAAGTTTACAAGTTTTTAACTTCTAAGTTTTTAAAAGCTTTCTAGTATACAATTCATATATGTATTCTAATATCTAGCTATGTAAAATACACACACACACACACACATATATATATCTTTTAGGTCTCGTTTTAATTAAATGGCTGACATTTTGTGATTAAGCAAAGGCATGATAGTAGCAGTTCCTAAGGACTCTGCAACTATTGCAGCAACACAAACAAGTCCCTTCACTCACTCCTACAATCCCATTTTAGCACAGTTACATCAGTACCAAGACTGCCTCAGGCCCAAGAATACAGTAAGAAATTCCTCCCCTGCACCCTGCATATTTAGGTTTATGGGCATCAAAGTGCCAAATGTTGTGACCCGTATGAACTTAATGACCATAGGATTAGGACAGTGCATTAAAATACCAAAAGGAAATCTCTGAACCTGCCTAAACTGGAAAAAGAATTCACAATGTACAATAGCAGAGATCTCACCTAGACTGGGGTTTCAGAGTTACTACATTTAAGAATTTCCTACACTTGAGGAATATAGCCCAATTGTACATGTGAATGTTAGAGGTGGAAGGGATTCATAGCAGCAGTGGCTGAACATTTTTATAAAAGAGGGAATCCAGAGTAGTTAGAAGTGGGAGTTAGAGGATGTGTCTTGAATATACTTAAAACATTCCTTATTTTTGGCAGCTTATTCAAATTTTAGATTTACAAAGATCTCCTAGAGTTAATCCAATGCATCCCCCCACCTAAAGTTCATTTCATTTCTAGAAAGGCCAATCGGTGTATAATAAAAAGAACATTATACCTGGAGCTAAGATTCATGGAATCCAACAATCTAGACTATGTCACCAATTTAGTCCATTACTTTGAGTAAACCACTTACTAGTTTCTAGTCTTCAGTGACCTCAGCTGTAAATTATGGGTCAGCTCTAAATTTCTACAACTGTACCTAAAGATCTCATTCTATCATGAACCAATATGGATATAAATAACACCTGTATAAATTTTGAATGTCTGACTTTTTCTGTTATCCATTCTTCTTGGTGTAAATTCCATGGATCCTGTCCAATGCTGCACATTTACTTAGACCTTTAAGTTAAGGCTATATTAAAACAGAAATAAATTTAAAGGAGAGGTCACTTAATTGTCTAGCAGTTTATGGTCTATTTATATAACTACATGACTGGTATTCATATTGCAGGTTAATAAATTATTTCATCATCAGAAAGGACAGAGCAACAAAACTCATTAAATGAGTGTCAATGTACTGCTAAGCTGATTAACGAGAAATGATCAATGGAGATACTGACCAAAATCATCCCAATTATATCATTCCTTTTCAATGCTATCAATCAAGTGAGCGTTCTTTTCTTTGTTTCTTTAGACTAATTCTTTGAGCTTTAAGCATTTTCGATATATTACTAAGCACTTCAAAGTTGTTCTCCTTTTCTTAAATCCAGGAAGTCCTCTCCCTTATCCCCATAAATTGGATTCATAAAATATAAAGTGTGGGGGAGGGGGAAGATCAGGTAGAAAAGAGCTAACTACTTCTAAGTAAATATGGAAATGACATATAACATAAGTTTTGTCATACCATATAATTAAATTCTTTTTTAAAAATTCGTATTCAAGACATTTAAACATTACAGGATTATTTGGCCATGCAGACATCAGATACAGGGATGCTGAATTCTGATACTCCTGGCTATAAAAGCTGCAGGCTAAAGACAATCATACTGTTGATTTATATCCATCTCTGATCTATTTTGGCACTTAGTTGATCACCTCTGATATAGATACAGTATAATAATTTTTTCTAAAAATAGAATTTCATAGCTTGTTTCATAAATTACATATTAAGAAATAAAATGAGAAAATAATATAAAAACTGTAATGATTTTATATAGACATACACACTATATTTCACTGTCATCATGTAAAGTAGTATTTTTTGAGATTGTTACTTCTTAGGGATCATTCATAATACAGAGGTACATGATAGCAACATCTTAAAATAACTTAGACAATTGGTTAAGTAATTAGGTAATTTAAGAATCACAGGTGTTTGAAAACAAGTGAATGGGAGTGAGGGGTAACTGTGACTTCTCTCATGTGCTGTAATATGTAGATATATACCTCATTCCCTGGTGGTTCAGATGGTAAAAGAATCTGCCTGCAACGTGGGAGACCCAGGTTCGATCCCTGGGTTGGGAAGATCCCCTGGAGCAGGGAATGGCTACACACTCCAGTATTCTTGCCTGGAGAATTCCATGGACAGAGGAGCCTGGCTGACTACAGTCCATGGGGTCACAAAGAGTTGGATGCGACTGAGCAACTAACACACATACCTCATTTCACACAAACAGCATTTCATAAAAAAACTAAAATAACTTCTAATTTTACTAGTAGAATTATACTTTAAGTGAACTCACACTTGATAAATAAAGCAATTCTGTGTCAGACTTTAACAGGCCAAGATTATCATATGATTTAGTTTTTAAGAAAGTAAGATGGTCACATTTAGAATCTGTTCAGAGTGTGTCAGGGTACAAATTTCCTTAACATGGCCAATCTAAATGAAAACAGTGTCATGAGAATTACTACTACCTTTTATGAGCTACTCCAAAGGGCAGCAAAATATGGCCTGGGGGTGAAATCTTGTCTACTGTCTGTTTCTGTAATTAAAGTTTTACTGGAACACAGCCAGCCACGCTTATTTACATACTGTCCTTGGCTGCTTTCATCCTACAACAGTAGCACTGAGGAGTTGCAAAAGATACTGTAAGAGCAGCAATGCCTAAAATATTTACTATCTGGCCTTCACAGAAAGTTTGCTAGTTCCTGAGCTATTCTGAGGGTCATGTCAGAAAGAAACTTAAGAGACATAAAGTCATTATTACTGATAAAACAAACACAGTGCTTTTTAAAATGGAAACTAAAGAAGTTGATAAAAGGCTATATTAAAGTGATTCAGCTCTTTAAGCCCACTAAAAATTTAAAGTAAAAATCAAATATTTTCCTTCCCCTAAATAATCTTATCTACTACAAAAGTTTCTTCATAATACATCACAGGATGCTAGAATATAATAATGAAATTGATTTTAAAATGTCACTTGCAAAGTGACTAGACATTGAATCAGATGTTTAACATTACTCATTACACTAACAGAAGAGTGGAACTATTACTGGTAGATCATTTTGATCAGAGCAGTGGAACAGAACTTATTTTGCATGTCAAAAACTTGGACATAAAAAGAACTACACATTTATCAGTGAATGAAATTTCCTGTCAGATACAGTGAACCACATTCTTAAACAGTGTTGTTGTTTTTTTTTTCCCCAACTAGATCTTCTTTTCTTCAAACTGTGTAACTTTGTAATTACTTTGTGTTTGTCCCTATAGTCTCTGCAGAAACAAACTCTGATTACTTTTCTTTTTTACCTTGAGATCACGGTACACAATCTTTCCGGAATGTAGATAGTCCAAGGCAGAGACAATTTCTGCACCATAGAAACGTGTGCGGTCCTCGGAGAACACCCGCTCTCTCGACAAATGGAAAAACAGCTGCAGGGTAAACAGCAGGGACAGGACTGTAATAATTACTGATTTAGTGGGGGAAATTAACACAAACATAAAACACCTCTCATCACCATATTGTGATGATAGATAGTGTACTCTCAGTGGACACTGAGCACTCTTAGACAGCAGCTGGCTTATCTTTTCCAGGTTTCCAAGGGGAGACTGAGAGCTGTTAAATCAGCGCTTTAATCAATATACCAATCTTGTTTAAGGCATTCTGTTTGCTACCCATTTAACCTTCAGTTACCAGAGGAAAAAGTACGCATCATCAGATTACATCTCCTCCTCCATATACTGTTGCTTCAACTCTTTCAAGGATTAGGTACTGAGACTTTATTAAAATAAATGAACATAAGCAGAGATGAAACATTTCTACTTAATTATCTGATTCACACTTGATTTCAAAGAAAGGACTGCAGGTTTGTGGAACCTTATTTATATGAACTTGTTAAATTCTACAACTCTTGATTCATCATGATATCTCTAAGAATGATTTCAAAGTTTAAATCAATGCTTTTTACAATGAGAAACTGTGAGACTTTACATTTTCAATTTATTTTAGTAATGCCCAAAATGCACTGAGAAGCTCCATTATTCCCTTAATAATTTTTCCTATTTCAATAATAATTACCTATGACACCAATCTTTTCACATGTAATCACTTAACACGATAAGCCCATCCATTTCCTGTCAATCACCTAAAAAGATACTTCCACTCATCAGTCAACAAGTATTTACTGAGTGCTCACTGTGGTCAAGCATCCAGCTCTCCATTTCGACAAGCTTTTTGTTTAAGAAACTGCCTGTCTCATCTCTCAGTTCAACTGTGTATATGAGAAAGGAGCTGGTTCCTTTGAATGAATTGATTACTGACCTTTTTGTTGTACTGTTTCACTGTATTAAGAAATCCGTCATGAACAACCAGAGTGTTTGCAGTGCTGAGTACATTGCCAGTATCACAGTAGGTACTTAATACATGTCTGATTAAAAGTGATGAACCAGTCAGTGTATCCTTGATTGCAAGATCAGAAATGAACTATAACTTCACAGGGATTACTTCTACAAACTGCTTCTACAAATTTGTAAGAATTATGGTTAACCAAGATTTTTTTCTCATGCACCAAATTATAATTTAGGTAACAGAAAGTAGGTTCCTTATAGATTCCTTCTTCCCTTTTCCTGGAGAAGGAAATGGCAACCCACTCCAGTACTCTTGCCTGGAAAATTCCATGGACGGAGGATCCTGGTAGGCTACAGTCCATGGGGTTGCAACGAGTCGGACACGACTGAGCGACTTCACTCTCCCCTTTCCCACTTCCAACTCCACTTAAGAGTCTATCACTAAGATAAAGATTAATGCATAACCCATTTTCCCCATAAAGAGAGGGAGTTAATATCATGTAACTATTGCCAAAAAAAGACTCATTCAACATTAATTACAGTAAAAGTAAAATATTTGGCAGACAGTCTCTAAACTTTAATGTTCTCTATTATACTGTCATATTTCATCAAATCTAAGATGCTGCTGATTGTAACTTCACTAACATTTTATGTTAAGACCAAGAAATAAAAAAAATGATGTGAATTAAAACTATAACACATCACCAAATATAAAAGGCCTTCTGATTGAAGAAATTATTCAATGTGTCTTATAAATGACCAAATATACTATGCCCAAAATCATACCAATGTATAATTGGTATGTTTATAAGGGTATGCATAAAAGGGATATGCTTCAAAATTGATTCATCTTATATAGGCAAATACATGCCATTAACGGGGTTTCCCTGGTGGCTCAGATGATAATGAATCTGCCTGCAATGCAGAAGACCCAGATTTGATCCCTGGGTCAGAAGATCCCCTGGAGAAGGGAATGGCTACCCACTCCAGTACTCTAGCCTGGAGAATTCCATGGAAAGAGGAGCCTGGCAGGCTACAGTCCATGGGGTCACAAAGAGTCAGACATGACTGAGCCACTAACACTTGCACTTTTCACTTCACGCTATTAATACACTACTATGCAAACAAAGACAGGAAGTAGAAAGCAGCATGGATCATCAGTAAAACCATTCTGAAATCCTTCTAGGGCAAAGTAATTTCTCTCATCCTTTAATACAAAATATGACTAATTTTGATGAAGAAACCCCTGTGATCTCTATGGTGATTTATGGTAGTCTTCCGAGATTAAAATAGAGGTTAGGTTTCTAAACTTTCTTCATATAATGTCAAGCCTAGTACCCACTCATCTTCTATACAAAATATATAGATCCTCCCTAAATCAACATAATATATGCAGGCTTCTACATCTTTATTTAGATCATAAATCTTCAATTTGTCTCCTAGCCAATTTCTGTAAAAATATCAGCTAAAAAAAAGCTACTTAAGGAGAAGAATCCTATTTATTTCTCAATCTGCTGTCCTCAGATGTCCATCCTTGCTACTTTATGGACCTTACTATTTTCCAGTAGTCATGTACGGATGTGAGAGTTGGACCACAAAGAAAGCTGAGTGCTGAAGAATTGATGCTTTTCAACTGTGGTGTTGGAGAAGACTCTTGAGAGTCCCTTGGACTGCAAGGAAATCCAACCACTCCATCCTAAAAGAAATCAGTCCTGAATATTCGTTGGAAGGACTGATGCTGAAGCTGAAACTCCAATACTTTGGCCACCTGATGCGAAGAACTGACTTATTAGAAAAGACCCTGATGATAGGAAAGATTGAAGGCGGGAGGAGAAGGGGATGACAGAGGACGAGATGGTTGGATGGCATCACCGATGCGATGGACATGAGTTTGAGTAAGCTCCAGGAGTTGGTGATAGACAGGGAAGCCTGGCCTGCTGCAGTCCATGGGGTCGCAAAGGGAGGACACTGCTGAGTGACTGAACTGAACTTGTTAACATAACCAATAACCTTTTGTTCTGGAGCTTAGAATATCATTTATTATCCCCTTCTTCTTATAAACATTCCTTAGGTTTGGTACTGCAACTCTCCTGATTTTCCCTGAATATTCCTTCTAAGTTTCTACCTTGGCTTTGAACCAGCTTTCCATTTAATGAGCATTAATTACTTTAAGGTCACTGGGAAGAGAAAAAGAGGGCATACAATGGTGATTAAGACATAATGTATAGATGTATAGATAACAAATGAGAGTGCTGTGAGAAATTTTGTAATTCTGATATTCAAAATGCTTTGGAGGCAAAGGATGATTAATCTCTACTGGAATGATCTGAGGAGACTTCATGGACAATGAGGTATCTCACTTATATTTCGAAGGATGGGATTTTTCACAAATGGAGAATATAAGGGAAGCACACAAAAGGGTGCCATGCAAGTTATACCCATCTTAATGTTCTGACCACAAACTAGTATAGTAAGTGCACATAGTAGGTAATCAATAAATGCATATAGAAGGAATTAATTCTAAAGAAAAAAACAGCAATGGCAAAGAAACAACATGCAGGGAGTGCACAGAGCTGAAGAACAAAGACACCCATTCATGACAACGACAGAATTTACGGGAAAAAAAACCATGAGGTCAGACTGTTTAGGACCTGGACTTCCATGATATGGTTTAGAGATTAATTCTGTAGACAAAGAGTGTCAAAGACATTTGGGTCAAAAATTAGCATAATTTTAAACAGACAACTCTGGCAGCAAGGAGAGAATCAATTTCAAATCTGAGGGACTTTCCTGGTGGTTCAGTAGCTAAGGCTGTGCACTCCCAATGCAGGGAGCCCGAGTTCATTCTCTGGTCAGGGAACTAGATTCCACACGTCACAACTAAAGACCCAAACACTGCAACTAAGACCCAGCACAGCCAAACAAATAAATAAATATTTTAAAAAGAAAAAACAAACAAACTGAGACTAGAGTAGTCAGGTAAACAATTCATAAAGTGCAACAAAAGTTACTAAACACCAATTCAGTACAACTGTTGTAAAAAGCTGCAGACACAATGGAGGAAATTGTATCAATCTGAAAGGATGTAACTGTTTGGTTAGAAAAACCAGACATATACAATTACACTAAAAATGCATAGTTTTAAAATAGCACACTTTAAGAAGTGAGTAAGTATCTTTGGTAGTATAAGAAGTTACCTTCGAGCTGGTAAGAGCTTCTGAGGAACCTTAACTAAAGCGGTAGTAACAGACATTTTCAAGAGAGTCGACATCCCAGGGGGAATTACCATGCACCATTTGGGCAAAGGCAGAAAGTTTTGAAGTTTCCTGCAGTGTGTTGCATTGTTGCCGGCAGTGTAAAGGACAAGAATAGGGTTGGGAACAGAGGAGCAATGGATTTTATCTTGACCTGCTGACATGTAAATAAGAACTACAGCACAGTTCAGTACTATGGGACCAAATGGTATAGAGATAAATATGAGACAGGATACTGTTAACATCAAGGAAGCAAAATTGTTGTCATTCAGTCGCCAAGTCATGTCCGACTCTTTGCGACCCTGTGTTCTGCAGCATGCCAGGCCTCCCTGTTTCTCAGGATCTCCTAGAGTTTGCCCAAGTTCATGTCCATTGAATTGGTGATGACAGTCTGATGGGAAGCAAGATATAGCCCAGAAATTTAGTAGCAATGGAAACAGAGTTAAGGTCAGAATTTTAGGGTATCACTACAGGGATAAGGACAGGGAAAAGAGGCAGAATAGGATATTAAGATAGAGTCCTAAAAGAAATACAAAAGAAAAAAATATATGATACTTGAAGAATAAAGGATACAAAAGTTTCACCAAGAAAAT
The DNA here is from genome assembly GCA_024291935.2 of Okapia johnstoni. Classification (NCBI taxonomy): domain Eukaryota; kingdom Metazoa; phylum Chordata; class Mammalia; order Artiodactyla; family Giraffidae; genus Okapia; species Okapia johnstoni. The sequence goes on from CM044322.1 coordinate 44,158,908, forward strand.
TAACATTTACCAGACAAAGGAATTGGGTCATCTGTTATCTTTTAGGGAAAGGATGTCACACTTCGGTGGGCCAAGAAGAGAATATAAACTAGAAATGGTACATGACTCCTTTAGAAAAAACGAATGAGATGAGCCAAGGTATTACTGAAAACAGATTTTGTCTCAATACATAAATGCTTTCAAGAAAACTTGTGCCTGAAGAAATAACAGATTTTTCTATACAGCTACAATTCATATGGAACAGGCACGTATCTGGAGAAAAACATGATCCGAAAGAATACACGCACCCCAGCGTTCACCGCGGCACTGTTGACAACAGCCAAGACACAGAAGCAACCTACGGCCACCAACAGAGGAGTGGATAAAGAAGATGTGGTACATATACAAACTGGAACACAGCTCAGCCACTAAAAAGAATGAAATAATGCCATTTGCGGCAACATGGCTAGACCTAGAGAGTGTCATACTAAGTGAAGTCAGTCAGTCAGTGAAGAACAAACACTGTATGACACCCCATATATGCGGAATCTAAAAGGAAATGATACAAATGAATTTACTTACAGAACAGAAAGACTCACAGACTTAGAAAATGAACTTGATTGCCAGGGGGAAGGGATAGTCAGGGACTTTGGGAAGGTCATGTACACACTGCTATATTTAAAATGCATAACCAACAGGGACCTATTGTACAGCACATGGAACTCTGCTCAAAGTTATGTGCCAGACTGGATGCGAGTAGGGTTTGGGGGAGAATGGGTACATGAATATGTATGGCTGAGTCCCTCTGCTGTTCACCTGAAACTATCACAACATTGTTAATGGGCTATACCCCAATATAGATAAAAGGTTAAGGTTTGGGGAAAAAAAGAAATATCAATGATATCAGGCAGCAAGAATAGGTTACTTTATAAAAAGTTAAAATATGGTGAAGTTGATAATTATATATGATAAAGTATATGGGAAAAATGACCATTTAATGAATGGTGCCACAATATTCACTTAACTTTGGAGAAAAGTAAAATTTGATTTTCACTTCACATCATAACAAAATTAATTTCATGTAATTTGTAAACTAGAGAATATGAACCAATAGTTTCCTGATCTCAGGATGCAAGAGGAAACAGAATCATAAAAGGAGGAACTGGTAGAATTAACTACATGAAATAGCAAAAATGTAAACGGAATATTTACGACAAATATTACAGTGTATATGCATAATATATAGAGAAATCATATTAAACAACACTAAAACATAAGGGGAAAAAAGAGAAAGGGCAAAGACAACATAAGAGGAATACAAATTATTATAGTATGTGAAAATATACCATCTTATAGTAATCAATGAAGTAGAGATAAAACATAAATAAACAATTTAACACTTCGAGAAACATTATATCAGTGAAAGTGTGAAGAGATACACACTGGTAGCTAGAATGTAAGCATAAACCCTTTGTAGCACAACTGGCAATAGATATCAAAGCAATTTTTAAAATTTCCTTTAAAAAATAAGAAAGGCAATGTAGAAATCTCCTATACAAGGATATTCTTGCACACTATATATGACAAAAATGTGAAAACAGACTTTCAATCATGTTGAAGATTTTTTAAATTAGATTTTTTTTATCTAACACCACAACAAAATAAACTTTAGATGTAACTGACAACTAAATATAAAATATGAAACTAATTAAAAAAGCAGAAAACAAAAATAAAAAGTTCCTGGGACTACACTTACCCTTTTGCCCGAAGTAACTAAACACAAATATTAGAAGGAATAAATGAAAATTGAGAAAAGATACACAACAGAACTCTCTTCAGACAGTGGACAACAGGCAGTGCAAGACTGTGATCCCCGTGAAAACAAGAAAGGTGAGTCCTAAAATCGCCTGCTTTCTGTCTGGAGGCATTTTCTAGAATGTTACACAGTAAGGAACATACCAAGCATAACACAGATGTCTCGCTGTTGGAGAAATAAACATCAGATTTTGAGGTGGGTGAGATGGGTGAGGTGGGTAGCATTAGTAGGACAGAACACCAGTGAGGAAGAAGCTATACAATTTACACAGTTGTCTGCATCTGATACCAAGTTATGCATGTACAAGAATAAGCAGAGGAGTAGGGATCTGTATGCCAAATAATTCCCAGACCTGAGAGACATTCCACTTCTAGTCAGTCATTAGAGTTGTCATTATTGAACACAGAGGCATTCAGTAAATATTTCAAAAAAGTCAGAGTAATAGCTAAACCTACATTAACAAAGCTAACAAACAAGACTGTAGAATATCAGATTTGTAAAAAACTACTCTCCAGAATAAGATATAATACTCTTTGAAGGAAGACAACACAATCTAAACACTTAACGTAAAATTCAAAGTATCTAGTATCCAATCAACAGTTACTAGACATGAGAAGATGCAGGAAAATATGATGCATCACCAACAAAAAAATCAGTTATTAGACATAGACTTTAAAAAATAACAAGAGATGATGGAATTTATAACATACAGTAACTTTAAAGAAGCATATGAACATAAACAAAAGATAATGGGAAATAGAAATAAAGAGGATTTTTAAAGATGAAACATGTAATACCTGAATAAAAATTTTATTAGATGGGATAAACAACAGATTAGACACTGCAAGAGAAAAGACCAAACATGAAATTACAGCAGAAGAAAACTACATGAACTGTACCTAGGAAAAAAAAAAATCTCAGTGACCTATTGGATAGTATCAAGCAGTCTAACATGCGAATAACACCAGATCCTGAAAGAGAGAGGACATCTGCAAAAGAAAGCCTGAATTTTTCTAAACTAGGAAAAAAAAGATAAATGCACAGACTAAGCATTCCAATGAAACGCAATGAGATGAAAACTCACAATCATGCATCAGTACTAAGAACATAACCAACATAACCAGTCAGATCACAGTAAAATTACTGAAAAACTAGTGATAAACAAAAAAATCTTTAAAAAATTCTGAAGGGGATAAAAACAACACACACAGCAAATAGGAGACTTCTCCTCAGAAACTATATAAGCAGAAGAACAATGGAAAAACATGTTCAAATTGCTAAAAGAAAAAAAAAAAAATCCCATATCCTAAAATGCTGCATCCAGTGGAAATATCTATCAAGTATAAAGGTTAGAGACTTTGTTTTGACCATGACTGAGTAACAGATAACAGATTTACACTCCCTTCTTCAACAATTAGGAAAACATATAAAAGAAATAAAACAAGGATATCCATACATTAAATATTACACTTCAAGGTACACTGACCCCAAAGAAAAGAGAAACAAGAAAAAGGAAACAATTAATGGTTGTCCGAGAGACCATACAGAATGCAACACAGGGAGGGAAAATCAAAAAGAACTTGTGGGATCCTTGAATTATGAATAGAGCTCAGAAACTGGGGAGACCAAAGTAGCTGTAATTCATGAGACAGAGAAGCACAGAAAGGAGAGCTCCAGGGACCTGCAATGAATTAACTTGAGTCTTACTAATCAGCACATGTATATAAGGAAAATCGAAAGAGCCATTGGAAAGAATCAGGTGAAAAAAAATCACAGCTCACATAGAGCTAAAAATACTTTTTGTTTTCACCAGGCAAAATGGAAGAACTTCTTAAGAACTGTGGCACCCAGTGGAGTCCTTGAACACACTGCCTCTGTAGTGCAGCAGTATTAGTGTTAGGCTAGGAAAGGCCACACACATGTGTCAAACTGATTTTTGACAAAGGTGTCAAGGTCATTCAAAGGGACTTTTCAACAATAGATGCTAGAATAACCAGATATCCACAGGAGATTAAAAAAAAAAGAACCTCAATTCTTAGCTTACAGCATATATAAAAATAAAACAGATCACAAAACTAACTGTGGTAGGTACAACTATAAAAGTTATACAAGGAGATACAGGAAAAAATATTTGTGATCCAGGATAGACAAAGATTTCTTAAACAATATTTTTTTAAAAAAGACAAATTGATAAACTGAATTTCAAAATTTAAAACTCCTGTTGCTCAAAAATATCACTGAAACACTGAAAAGGCAAGGTACAGTCGATGACTTCCTTAAATGTGACACCATATGTCTTCTTCATGCCATTTACTAATTACATAGCACACTGACTAGCTTGTAGCATGCAGTCAGTAAATAGCAATAAATAAATAAATAAAACATTTTATCAACTGAATTGAAATAACTTTCTGACTTTTCTACAATGAATATGCACTATTGTTACTTTCATAATGGGGAAAATTATATAAAGATTTCAATTAAAATACTATTGATTCCTTTAGCAATTTAGGCTTTTGACAATTTTTTGTTGGCAGAAGCTCAGGACAAAGAGGAAGACTATACAACTACTCTATTTTTTTGCATCCTCAGCAACAAGGCTAGTATGTGGGCACATTATATGCTTAATAAATGTACTGCAGAGAATAAAGTTAAATTCAAAAATCCTTTCCAAAGAGTTTTTTGTAAGAAAAATAAGGCTTAAAGTTTTAAAGGTAAAGTGTTTTTTATTAGAAACATTAAAAAGACCACAACTAAATAATCTTGTTTTTGTTAAAAAAAAAAAACAAAACAACGAACTGTTTGCTCCTCAAGCAAGGAGCACATCTTCAGAAGTTTGACTTTCTTTAGCAATGACTACATGTTTTTTTGTTGTGTTTTTGCTTAATAATGCTGTGAGGATACAGTAATGCAAATAGACTGTTTTAATGATTTAAATAAACAAGTCAAGATTTCATCACAAACCCAGAATGCTTATCTTAAAAACAAATTACTAATTTTTGAAAACTCTGCAACAAACTTTCAAAAAAAATAAACAAACATCTGAACTTAAACAATATCCTGAGAATTATCAATGCAATCTGACTTTAAACCAAACTATATTTTTCTCGCAAATATTATCTGTATATACAAACTTTAGCCATTCTTTTGTAATGGCAAAATGTTTGTTAATAGAGAAAATAACAAAATATGTTCAATACAAGTTAATAATTTCAATGATTACATTCATTATCATAATATTGATGAGCTCAGAACCTGAATACTCTAAAGACAACTAATTAATTAAGCAACAAGATGTGGCAGTCTATGCAATAATGCTGATTAACACATCCCTTGAGTGTTTTATCAAAAAACCTCAGATGAAAAGAATGTCTCAAGCTCACATACAGGACAACTCATCAACAATACTGTCCTAGTGCATTTGGGCTGCCATAACAGATTACCACAGACTGGGTGGATTATAAAAGTGAAAGTGAAAGTCGCTCAGTATGTCTGACTCTTTGAAACCCCATGGACTATACAGTCCATGGAATTCTCCAGGCCAGAATACTGGGCCATGCAAATTTATTTCTCTTAACTCTGGAGGCTGAGAAATATAAGGTTAATGCAATGGCAGATTGAGTGCCTATTTCCTGGTTCACAGACAGCTGTCTTTTCACTGTGTCCTCAGATTGGGGAAGGAGCAACTGAACTCTCTGAGCTGTCCTTTATGAAAGTGAAAGTGAAAGTTGCTCAGTTGTATCCAACTCTTCGTAACTCCATGGACGTATAGTCCATGGAATTCTTCAGGCTACAATACTGGAGTGGGTAGCCTTTCCCTTCTCCAGGGGATCTTCCCAACCCAGGGATCGAACCCAGGTCTCCTGCACTGCAGGCAGATTCTTTACTAGCTGAGCCACAAGGAAAGCCCAAGAAGACTGGAGTGGGTAGCCCATCCCTTCTCCAGCAGATCTTCCCGACCCAGGCATCAAACAGGGGTCTCCTGCATTGCAGGCAGATTTTTTACCAGCTGAGCAATCAGGGTAGCCTTGAGTTGTCCTTTACAAGAGCACTAACTCCATTCATGAGGGTTCCACCTTCATGACCTAATCAGTCCAAAGACTTTGTTTCAAGTGCCATCACAATGAGGATTAGGTTTTCACTTCTGAGTTTGAGAAGCAAGGATTCAGTCTGTAGTAAATACTATACTTGCAACTGGAATGGTATTAGTTATATAATAAAACATTTAAACATGTACTTTTATAGGATCAAATAAAAGTACACCTACATTTAATAGGTAATACATTTGTTTTCTAGATCATGTCTATTTTTTTCACAAGCTAAACTCCATAGTTTCCACGCATTTTGCATAGAAAATTTAATGTAAATTTATATTTAGTGTTTGAGGAGTTTCTTTCAGAAAAGATAGCAATATAGACAAGAATATAAAAATGTCATTTTAATAAATAGTTCAATATTACATTTCTTAAAATACAAATTAAGCCCTTAGGATGCTACAAGAGAACTAAATGTGATCTAAGGTCAGATGGCTGGACTCTGAAATAGTTATTTGGTTAAAAATTTCCAGCTAAATTACCTCAAGTTCTAAGAAATGCAATGTTTCATGTTAATATTAAAAAACAAAAAAAAGTGAAATTAAAGATATTACCAGATTACAGAAGAAAAACCACATGATCATCCCAACAGATACAGAAAAATAATCTGACAAAATTTTACATTCTATCATTTAAAAAAAAAAAAAAAAAAAACCTCAGGAAAATAGGAATAAAAAGGAACTTATTCAACTTGTTAAAGTATTCATAATATTTTAATAAAGTCTTAACAGTGAGGGTATAAATGCATTTGCCTTAAGATCTGTTATAAGATAAAGATGATTGCTCTTACCTTCCTATTTAACACTGTTCTGAAGGTCTTAGCTTAATAAGACAAAAAAAAGAGAGAAAACCTATTGAGGTTGAAAAAAGAGGAAGTAAAACTGTCTTTGTTTCCATATGATCTGATTATCCTCAAAGAGAATCTCAACATATTCATGAAAAAGCAAATAAACTTTGAGAAAGGATGCAGGATTCAAGACTAATAAGTAAACTGTATTTCTAAATGCAACAAACAACTCATTTTTGAGACTTCAAACAAATCATTTATAGTATAAGAAAACACAAAAGATAAATAAGGATAAATATAACAAAAAATGTTCAGGTCCTGTTCACTAAAAACTACATAATATTGATGAAAAATTAAAGAAGATCTAAATAATTGGAAAGATATACCATGTTCATGGATCATAAGACAATACCATTAACATGTCAATTCTCCCCAAATTGATCAACAGATTTTACAATATTAATTAAAGTCTAGTAGACCTTCATGTAGAAATCAACACTCCTACAATTAATATAAAATGTTAAGCAAATAGAGTTGCCAAGATAATTTTTAAAAAGATGAGTAAAACTGGAAGACTCAAAACTGCCTCATTTCAATACTCTAAACCAAAAGTACTAAAGACAGTGAGATAAAGCATACAGATTGATGGACACAGATCAGAGGCATCAGGGTAATTCAATGAGAGAATTTCCAACAAATACTTTCAAAAAATTTTTGTTGTTGTTTTAGTCTCTAAGCCTTGTCAGACTCTTTGCGACCCCATGAACTGTAGTCCACCAGGCTCCTCAGTCCATAAGATTTCCCAGGCAAGAATACTGGGGTGGGTTGCCATTTCTTTCTCCAGGGGATCTTCCCAACCCAGGGATCAAACCCATGACTCTTGCATTGGCAGGCAGGTTCTTCACCATTGGGCCACCAGGGAAGCCCACTTTTTTGTTTACTCTATTACTCTATCCCTAAACCAAGGTTTATTGTAGACTAATAGAAGTCTTTCAAGACCTAAAGTTCTTGCCAATATGTAATAACAACATACCAAAAAAGTCCAGAACACCTGAGTTGATGCACTAAGTCACCCATATGGACTAGCAGAAGAGATCAGTCCCTGGAGTCTTTTCTCTTTTTCCTTTTTATTGAGAATTATGAAAAAGTCAATCAGGAAAAATATGAGGCAGGCAAGATACCACAACAAGTAAAAAGTAAAATATACTGCTAAAAGTAAAAAAGAAAAATATGAGGCAGGCAAGATAGCGCTACAAGTAAAAAGAATTTCTAGACTCACTAAATTGTTTTAAATGAATTTTAACCATGAGAGAAAAACTAGAAGTCAACAGCCCCAATTTTTTTTTTAAAGGGCAGAAAGTTAGTACTTTAAATTTTGAGCTTAGGAATAAAACTGTAACAAATATCTGGGGGTCAAGTCATGAGAAATCACTTCATGCTTAAGTATTTCAAATCATGATGCTACTGAATGAAACTGTATCTGATTTGTTTATATGTAATTTTATTGGACTTTGCAAAACTGTCCAGAATGTTTATATACTCTTAACTTTAAGAGGACAAAAAAAATCTGTACTTATCTGTTTATATGTATGAAATTGCCCATCCTAATCAGATACAAGCTTACTTACTGGAGGAACTACAAGGTTATATTTTACCCCTCAAAATCAGTTCCTGTTTAACATAGACTTAAAAATCACATACTACCTTAACGCAGTCCTATTTTCAACAAATATTTTTTCAATTAAATATCCAATTGCAAAAAAAATGAACCTTCTTTAATACCACAAACAAAAATTAACTTGAAGTGGATTACAGACTAAATATAATTCTAAAAACTACTAACATTTCTAGAAGAAACATAGGAGTAAATCTTAACAAAATTGGGTTAGGAAAAGATGGTTTAAATCAAATCCCATACCTGTAAACCACAAAAGAAAAACACTGATATACTGTATTTCATCTAATTTAAAAGTTTTGTGCTTCAAAACATACTTGTAAGTAAGAAAGCACATCAGTGGTTAGAAGGACAGGAGGTGATGGTAGAAACTGTAAAGGAGTATGAAGGACTTGTTACAATGATGGACTGTTCTATGTCATGATTGTGGTGTTGGGGAACAGCACATTTGTCAAAACTTACTACTCTGTCCACTTAAAAGTGGTAAATTTTACTGAATATAAATTACATATGAATGATATGACTTCTAAAAAATGGATTTAAGCAAAAATAAACACAGGGAAAAAATTCCCCACTAAAAAATGAAATGGCAGAACACAGACTGGGAGAAAACTATTTGCAAAACATATATATGATAAAGTACCTGCAAACAGTATAAAGAAGTCTGACTACTCAATATTAAGAAAACAACCCACCCAATCAAAACATGGACCAAAAATTTTAACAGATATTTCAATAAAGAAGACACAACATGGCAAATCAGCACAGGAAAGCATGTTTAATACCATTAATAATTCAGGAAATTCAAATTAAAACTGTAAGATGCCATTACACATCCAAAAGAAGAGGTAAATAAGAAAGACTAACCAAACCAAGTGTGGCAATGATGTTAAATAATATCCTAGAAATGCAAAATGGTACAATTTGGCAGTTTCTTATGAGGCTGACCATACCAAATGACACAGAAATTGTATTCCTAGATATTTACCCAAGGCAACTGAAACTATACATCCACACAAAGATTTGTACTGGAATATTCACAAGAAATTTTTTCATAATAGCCCAAAACTGCAAGAAAATCAAATATCTACTAAAGATTATATGAATACATTATACATTATAATATATCCACATAAGACCATAAAAAGAATAAACCCCTGATATATGCAACATATTGATGAATTTTTAAACTATTATGTTAAGTGTAAGATACAGAACACAAATGACTATATACTGTGTTTTGATATTATAGTTTTAAATATTATTTTGCTACACTGTCCTTTTTTTTTCCTCCTTCAAAGTTTCCAATTTATACACATATTGTGCCTTCTGTTTTCACTCTCTTGAAAATATTCACTCTGGGGTAATCCAAACTTTGTGCAATAACTGTGACTACACTGAAATTGCCATCCTGTGCCATAACCACAAGCAGAAAAATTGTGAAAACAGATAAATGCCCAGTCAGCTCCTGCAGCTTCAGCCACTTCATCTGATGTTCTAGATATAAAAGTAAGCAACTTAGATATTGAGGCTAGATGAGTCTTTGGATTATTACTTCACAAGCAGAGATATATTGGTTTAATGAACTTGGGGAATTTAGCACTGAAATATGGGCTTCCCTGGCAGCTCAGATGGTAAAGAATCAGCCTACAATGTGGGAGACCTGCGTTCGATCCCTGGGTTGGGAAGATCCCCTGGAGGAAGCCATGGCAACGCACTCCAGTATTCTTGCCTGGAGAGTTTCATGGACAGAGGAGCCTGGTGGGCTACAATTCATGGGGTCACAGAGTGAGACACGACTAAGCAACTAAGCACAGCACAGCAGCCTTGAAATATAAAATTACATAGTAAAAACATTCCCAAATGTATTTTGCCTTGAACTTTATGTACTAATGTGAATATTATAATGCATCCTTTCTTGGCTTTTCTTTTAGAAAAGCTCTGGGTGAAAATAATAGAACTCTGATAAAACCTATGTAATATACTAATAACTACAATGGTTAGCAAAGAAGTTACTTGTCAGACTCCTGACAATAAAGATATTCGTACATCTGTAAACTTAGTAAAATTTTAAAAATCTCTATGAATATGAAATGATACTTTTAATTTAAAAGTCACCCAAATCACACCTCCATAAATTAGTAAGTAGATCTAGAATGCTGACTGCCGGCACTTCTGTCTCATGTGAATTTAAAATGAGATCATTGAAGACAAAACGCCAGCAAGATAATGAGAATCTAAAATAAGTATGAGAGACTCTCAAGATTGGCATGAAACTAGAAGTCATGCAAAAAATAAAACGACTTTTATCAAAGGGCTTACTATAGAGTGTACAATGGGCTAAAATATGGACAAAAATAGTAAACAACTGAAAATGTTAGCTTCATTTGTGCCCAGATAAAGAATATAGAAGAATGTGAAAAATTTATCAGATGACTAACATTTCTATGTAATCATTTTCCTTTCCCCACTAATCAATCTCTTATCAATCTCCAGGAGATTTTAGCCTGGAGAAGGATTTATAGAGGTTTGTTTTACAGATCTGAAAGAAATAAGGCCATGAGTAAGGATTTTGGGGAAAAGTCCTAAGTAAAGACATTCTAAATCAAACTAAACAGTTTTCAGTTTACTCCCCCCACTCCAAATATTTTTCTGCTTCTCATATAAATTTGATAATACCTAAGCTACAGTTGGTAAAGAACCCATCTGGCAGTGCAGGAGATGCAAGAGACGTGGGTTCGATCCCTGGGTCAGGAAGATCCCCTGGAGAAGGAAATGGCAACCCACTCCAGTATTCTTGCCTGGAAAAGCCCATGGACAGAGGAGCCTGGTGGGCTATGGTCCATGGGGTTGCAGAGAGTCAGACACGATTGAGTGCACATACACACCCACACAAGCTACAAAAAGAGAGTGGCTTGGATATGTTAGCAGCAGTGTGATGGGTCACATTATTAGAATGCTTTTATAATCAGTTCTCCATGTGCTGATTTACTGTCTACCAAAGGTTGCACTGAACCGTCATAACCTTGTTCTACTGAGCTCCAAACCAACCCTTGTATAGTCAAGGTATATACCATTCATCAAGCCATAAAAAAAGAAGAATTCATGGTACTCTGCTTAGGAACTAGTGGAAGTCGCTCAGTCATGTCCAACTCTTTGCGACCCCATAACTATACAGTCCATGGAATTCTCTAGGCCAGAATACTTAAGTGGGTAGCCTTTCCATCCTTTAGGGGATCTTCCCAACCCAGGCATCGAACCCAGGTCTCCTGCATTGCAGGAAGATTCTTTACCAGCTGAGCCACAAGGGAAGTCCAAGAATACTGGAGTGGGTAGCCTATCCCTTCTCCAGTGGAACTAGTAGTAGACGTCAAATGCAATGAATTCAATTGCTATCTTTCAGTTATGTATCTTTACTCTTACACTCAATATACTTCCCTTAACTTCTAAGACTATATAAAGACAGCTGAGCGCCGAAGAATTGATGCTTTTGAACTGTGGTGTTCAAAACTGTAATGCTTTTAAACTGTAGGGACTGTGGTGCTAGAGAAGACTCTTGAGAGTCCCTTGGACTGAAGGGAGATCCAACCAGTCTCTCCTAAAGGAAATCAGTCCTGAATATTCATTGGAAAGACTGATGCTGAAGCTGAAACTCCAATACTTTGGCCACCTGATGCAAAGAACTGACTCACTGGAAAAGACCCTGATGCTGGGAAAGATTGAAGATGGGAGGAGAAAGGGACGACAGAGGATGAGATGGTTGGATGGCATCACCAACTTGATGGACATAAGTTTGAGTAAGCTCCAGGAGTTGGTGATGGCCAGGGAAGCCTGGCGTGCTGCAGTCCCAGTCCATGGAGTTACAAAGAGTCGGACACAACTGAGCAACTGAACTGAACTGAACTGAACTGAACTGAACTTCTAAGGCTTCTCTTGTCTGGCTGCTTCTACCCAGTATCCTCCTTAGGCTTCTCTTATCACCAATGTGTCCAATGTTGGTATCTTCAGGCACCATTCTTAGCCATTTATCTTTTGAACCACACACTATTCTCATACTGGACATCTTCCCTTCCTTGGTTTCAGCATTGTTGCTGAACTCTATTTGTATCTCTGACCTAACTCTCCCACCTCCTTCAGATTCCTTTGAGGTACCTCACATACAGGATGATCAACTCAGAAACCATTCCTTTTACTGTTCCCTGATTTTACAAATAGCCCAGTACCCCCACAAATTCTCCAAGCAGCAAATAGGAAACTGTGTGATGCTGTCCCTTCTCTCCTTTCAGTCATTAAACCCCGGAAATCCTATAGCTGAACAGCATTTAGAATTTGATTTCTTCTCACTTACATTGCCTCAGTTAACAACTTATCATTTTTTGAACAGGTTACCTAAACCTTCCATCTGCAGTAGCTTCTAAGCCGTTTCTCTGCATCCAGTTTTATCTTTTCCAATACAAGCCTCATACCATTACCAAAGTCTTCCTTCTAAAACATTTCAGACAGAAATCCTTCCATGATGCTTCACTGCATTCTAAACATTCTATTTTCTCTGTGTAGGAATGCTCTCCCTCTCATCCTTACATATGTAACTTAGAGTCACCGTTAAGTCACCATTAAGCTCAGCCAACCACCTGAAGAAGTGTTTCTGACCGTGCCATTCTCCCCCTTCTTTTCGAATTGATTCAAATCCATATTCTCTGTATCCCACAACAACCAGCGTTTTCATAGCAATAATGACACTCAATATGCATATTTTCTTGTCTGCAATTAGATACTCATCTTCTCAAGGAAAGTACCATATTTCCCTTATTTCTACATCCTCTGGTGTCCAACTCATTGTAATTGCTCATTAAATATTTAATAGGCAAATGGATTACACTGGAGTAGGTTCTGAACTTAACATACAAACCATCAAGTAAACCAAAATTGGAAATTCCTTAGGAAGGCATTACACTGAAGACTAATTTGCTGTCTCAACATAGCTAAGCCAGCACAGTTTTTCCTCTAGCACTGAAATACTAGTTTCTTTGGAGGACCATCCATAGTTACAATCCACTTAATGACAATGTTTTATAAAAACTATGTATTTTTAAGTACTAGAATTTATATCCCATGAAACTCCAAGGATGGCAAGTAGAAACTGATGTGGAGTAAAAGAACAGCAATTTCTCTCTCATCTTGAGGTTACTCTGAATATGCTTAGCAAGAGGAATGGCAGAATCACCATTTTCTTCCCTGCTTCCTTTCCACTCTCTTTTCTTCCCCTCCCTCACCCCTCCTTCATTACTATCTATGTTATCTGTTGCTAAGCTTACTTCTTTGAATTCATATAAATTATGATGTGACTCCACTGTACTGACATGCCTATAAGGATTGTTCACAACCAGTATTTCTCTCATAATCTATTCCCACCAAGATTATGTAGCACTTTAAACAATATTGGCAAATATAGGAATAATAACAAGCATAGCTACAAGCATGCTGAACTCTTGTGCCATCTATTAGGCTGAAAGAAGTTCAAACATTCACAAAAATGTGAAGAAAGTATAAGAAATGTCTCAGCTGCTATACTTACATTTCAAAATAAGCATTCCAAATATAGGCTAGAAGAATACTATATGGCTAATTGAAAATCATCAGACAATAAGTATGAATTGAGTGAAAACTCAGCTAGTTACTAATTAACTTCAATGGATCCCCTAAAGAAGCCTATCTCAGAGCAAACACTGGAGAGAAGAGATTTGAGGACGCTGCCATTTGGGTGAGTACTAACAATTCACCAAAATAAAATAAGTCACCATAAGCATACACTGAGTACAGATTTGCTTCTCAGAAAAAACTTAAGAACTGAAATAACCCCATCAAGTTCCAAGAATTAAATAAATAACTATTTGTATGTGTTTATAAAGCACATTTTAAAGTATACTTAAAATGCATTTAAAAGCATATTTGACAACCTAAAAGAATAAAAGAACTGGGAGACTACACATACAAAACTTTCATTTTTACAAAAATCATGTAAACATAATTATACTTCCATTTTTTATATCTATGGCAATTCTATAGTTACTATACATGCATGTAAAATTACATTACCATATAAAAGTATACCTGCTTCAACACACAAAATAATTTAGTTTTTATCTATAGCACATACCTAAAACAGAAGTTCTGAAAAAGGGGAAGAAATGCCAAACAAGAGAAATAGTGTAGGCATTTCAATGAATAAGAAAACCATCTGGCTAGCTTGAAAATCTGCTTCTGTGTAAGAAAAATTTTTTTTAACAATCATCAATTGATTAATTGTCTATGTACCCAAGGTTTAGAACAGAAGTACGAGTGACAACTAGCTCCCTCTACTAAGCTTCCAGGCAGCTTCCCTTCATCCCACAATCTAAAACTCTTCCTTCTTTCCTATAAAGCCCCATGGTCCTTAATCTATATACTTCTGATACCAGAGATAATTATCACTTTTACACTTAGTATAAATTTTATACCTTATCTTCCCCACTAGACCATAAACTCTTTTACAGTAAGAGTTATGCTTAAATCAGATCTGTACACCTCACTTATCTACCAGAGTACTCTGCTCATTCTCAATAAATCAATATTTTATAAATACACAAAAAGATAGGTTCTCCTGAAAATGTATTTTCAGTATTTTTTCTAAAGAACATATATATCACATTACTTTCTATTTTTCTTCTTACTTCTCAGTAGTTCCTATTTTACCAGTTTTGTTTTTTTTTTAATTCATTTATTTGGCTGCTTCAAGTCTCAGTTGGTGCATGTGGGTTTAACTGCCCTATGGTATGTGGGATCTTAGTTCCCCAAGAAGGAACTGAACCTGTGTCCCTTAATTGGAAGGTAGAGTCTTAACCACTGGGCCACCAGGGATGTCCCCTCTAGTTTACCACTTTTGCTAACTTATTTTATCTCTGTTCCTGGAGGGAAACTTTTCATCTATTCGCTTACTTGCTCATTCAAAACATCCAATAAGTGTCAAGTTGCTCCTATGTGTCAGGTACTGTGTTAGGTATCAGGGTTATACCAGCGTTTAAGTCTTTAGGGAGCTTTGAACCTAGCAGGAAGGACAGATACGTAAATAATTATAAAGCAATGCGCTAATTTTTATGATAGATACAAACACATGATACTAAGAGAATTTCTATAATTTAAGAGTGCTTCTCCAACTTTTTGCCTGCAGTTTATCATTTCCCTATATAATATTCTCTCCATTGGTCATCCATCCATCTGCCTTCCTATCTTTCTTCCTTCAACTTTAATATACACCTGTGATACAAAATACAAAAGATGCCCAAGAATAAAGTGAAAAATAAGACTTCCTCCCACCTTTTCCCCAGTGATTCAGTTTGCCTTCCTGAAGGAAAGCACTAATGTCCAGTACATAATTCAGAGACAGTCAATGGACACAAAGACATATATGCACACATATACGTCTTACTTTAACATGATAGTAACATACTTTATATTGTCTGCATCTTGCTTTTCTTATTTCATAACATATCTTAGAAATTCCATTGTCTCAGCCCATATTGAGTGACATCATTCTTTTTAATGAATATAAAGTATTTCACTCCATGAATATCTAAATAGACTCCTGGAAGTGAAATTGCTGGATCCCAGAATATTTGCATTTTTAATTTTGACCGATACTAACATAGAGACTTCACCAATTTAATTTCCTATAAAATAGTAAATATTCACCTCTGTAACTTAAATTACAACCTTTATGGGAATGGCTCCCAAATCTTTATCCATATTCTGACCCATATTTATTCTCTGTGGTATTTCCACATATATATTTCTTGGAACCTTAGGAAAAAGCTTTTTAAAACAAACTTTATAATTTTACTCTTAACACACTCTTCATAAGTTCACTACACATATTAATTCTCCATGATCCCAACCAAATGCTTTTCTACCCACATTCAATTAATGAACTGTTAAGACAGATCAATCCTATATAATTCTATGACATCCATCTTCTTTTTATTTTCTCAGACAACATCTGACTGACAAGGGTCCAGTTCGGAATGCCTGGATTACTAAAATATAACTACTCAACTTGTTCCTCTGTGCTTGCCTACCAGAGATTTAGCTCACATCCTCCTCTCTGCCTGAAATATCCTCTCAAATAAATTCCCCTGTTGGAATTTCATTAAGCCTAACCTAAACACTAGATCCATTCATAAAAAATTTTCTTTTATGAATTTATTAACACTTAGGTCTTTCATTATATTCTAATTTATAATACAGTTATAAGATAAATTATAAACTCTTAACACATTTTGATAAACTCACACTGCCAAGGCACTCAAAATGTGTTTACCAAATGAATGAATGAATTTTTTGCAATGCACTAATTCCTGTAAGTCAGATAATTCAATAGGAGAAAACCTGCTATAGAGGATAATTGCTTCTTCTTTCCTTACCTCTTTCCCTCTTTCCTTCCTCCCTCTCTCCCTCTCTTTCCCTCCTCCCGTTATTTCTTCCTTTTCCTCCTTCTTCCTATATGTCTCGTTTTCAAAATTAAAAACTGTGATTTTAAAAATCACTATCTGTAGTAAAATTTACATTTAAAAAATTTAGAGAAGAGTTGATTATGCTTCCGTATACATAAAGTATTGCTAGTTAAAAAAACAAATGATCATTATATTTCATTAAAAATTATTCAGCTCTCATTTACTAAAACAGTAGAGCTCTCAAATCTCTATCAAGAAGTAGAGAACTCTTACATTATAACTTGTAAATAATTTAGAAAAACAACAGTATTACCATGCAAATGCAAGTGTTGGTTATACTTGACTCACCTCTCCCCCATTAACATATTCCATCACAAAACACAAACGGTCTTTTGTTTGGAAGGAATATTTCAGGGACTTGAAATGAAAAAGAAAACATGTTATATTATAATCCTACATTTTTACAACAGTATCAAAAATAGAACACTTAGAAACAGTAAGTGTGATTGATAAATTGTTCATGTTCCTTAAGAGTCTATTTATTCCTTTAAGAACACTTAAATAAAAATTTATGAGAAATATAAAACACATTTTGTTAAGATCAGCAATGGGCATTATTTCAGGAAAAACTAAAATTATAATTATTAGTAAAATCAACTTGGTAATTGTTATAAGCACTTCTCAATATAGTATGTCATCTACTTGAAACCATATTGGTCCCAAAGGTTCTAACCTATGAGACCTTAAAAGGAAGGCTTCCAAATTACTTCAGGGAAGCCTTAGGAATACAGTAATAGTCATTATATTTTGGTTTCTAACATAGTTTCAGTATCATTTTTTGCATACAGGTCGCATAACATGACCTAAACCAAGAGTTGTTTCAGGTACTTTTATAGGTTATAAAGTTATTAAAAAAATGTGACAAAAAGTCTATGTAACTGGTGATACCTTTGAAAAGGTAGGAATTACTAAACAATCCTAACTCTTAAATGTTTCTTCCTTTTGAAAGTCTATCTGTTGTTCTTAATCTTAAAACATTTCATCAGGACCAGGAACATACAAGAACTTTGCAAATCAAAGAAAATGGCATACCTAAATAAATGTGACTGAAAATGTTATTTTTCATACTTAATTGCTATAATAAAACTCCCTTAAGTATAAAATGTTATGATTATAACATCTTTTCTCTAGTCACTTACTGTTAAAAAGGGATGTCTAGTGTTCTTTAATACTCTGCTTTCAGTTAAAGTGTGTGCCACTTCATCCTACGAAAGAAAAAGGCAAATAAACCTTTAATATATGTTCTGAGCACAAATAATATAGAAATTTTGCTATTTCTCTAAGACCAGAAGAGATTAAACCCAGACACAGAAAAAGATTTTAAACACATGCTCCTTTATTGCTTAGTTTCTCTTCTACCAAAATAAATAAATAGATAAATAACATCAGTGCTTTAAATCAGATGGCTATGATATATAAACTCAGTCATACTTTATCAAAGTATATCAGTAATGATATAATAATAAGCACAAGTTACCAGGGACACAGAAAATGAAATAGTAAGCCTTTCCCCTTGAAGAGAATGTCCTGTAAGTTAACAGCTACGCATGGAGTAGTTAGTATTTCCATGTTTGTATTACACTGTATTCAGGGGGATACAAAGGATATATTTCAGTAAAGATCATAGAATTGGTAAGTCTTCTACCTAAAAGAAAAATAAGTTATTGAAAAGAGGAACACAGTACACATTAAGAGGTTTAATTCTAAATTATACATTTCAGAAATAAAAATAGTATAAAACTGTGTATTTTTGTTTTGTGGCTTTTTAGCATGCTTTTCTTAAAAAAAAAAAAAAGAGATCATAGCCTATTCTAGGACACTTTCAAGATCTGGATATATTTAAAGCCAAAAATACACTAAGACTGTATTTCCCCAATTTTGTACATAAATTTCATCTTGACATCAAAAGTGAACTAAGGAAGATTTTCTTCAACATATGGAGAACTGGAAAAATGTTTCATATCTCAAAAATAACACTACCTTAAAGAAGAAAGGAAAGGAAGATAAATGCTGAAACTAACACAACATCTCTGGTCTCTGCTTCTGCCAAGATCCTAAACAAAGCCTTGCTGGATCAATTTATTAACACTGCCAGCAAATCAAGATTATAAGTAAGAAGTGGAAACTTTAGGACACTGTATTAATCTTTACAAAAGCATCTGACCTTATTTAGACTTAGAAGATAAATGAGCAACAGAATGATCAACGATGCTAAAATCCAAAAGCCATTCCAAGAGAGTCAGGCCAATTCTTTTTTTAAAAATTAATTAATTTTACTTGGAGGATAATTACTTTACAGTATTTGTCATGGTTTTTGTCATACATCAGTATGAACTGGCCATAGGTATACATGCGTCTCCTCCACCCTGAACTCCCCTCCTCTCTCTCCCTATCCTATCTCCTCCAGGTTGTCACAGAGCACCAGCTTTAGGTGCCCTGCTTCACATGTCAAACCTGCATTGACATCTGGTAATGTATATGTTTCAATGCTATTCTCTCACATCATCCCATCCTCTCCTTCTCCCACTGAGTCCAAAAGTCTGTTCTTTACGTCTGTGTCTCTTTTGCTGCTCTGTACTTAGGATCATCGGTACCATCCTTCTAGGTTCCGTATGTATGTGTTAATATACGGCGCTTGCCTGTCTCTTTCTGACTTACTTCACTCTGTAACAGGCTCTAGGTCCATGTGTCTTTTTCAATTAAGTAAAGTGTAACGACAGAGGATTTACAACCAGTGAAATAAACTATGGGTAAGAATGCATTCAAGTCTCATTTGGTTAATAAGGACCAGGTTTAAATGCTCAAACAACATGAAAACCACGATCATATCATACCATCAATTTTAAATTAATTAGAACACCAATCATCTTAATAAAAAATAATAAATATAAATGATATCAGAACTAATTTCTATACCCACAATGCTTACCATAATGATTAGTATACGGTAGGTAGTTGTTAAATGTTTGTTGAACTTAACAGTTTATCATAGGAATGAATTCCAAGATGTCACATATGTGGGACTTTCACTCATTCAATCATTTATTCTTTCAATAAATATGAAACAAATATACTCTGGGTATTGTTCTATCCACTGAAGACACGATACTGAACACCACAGACAAAAGTCCTGCCCTCCTGGACCTATCATTCCAGTTGGTCAGATGGTGGTCAGCATTAATGGAAAAAACAAAGAAGACAAGGGAATGCTAAAATTTATGAGAATCATATAATGGATACAAAATACATGATTAAGGATTATACAAGTGGCTGTTTTATGGGCTATAAAACTTAACTCATTGATTAAAAAATGAAATCCTTGACATGCACTTACTAAATAATAAGAACAGTGCAAGTATAAATTCATTTTTTAAAAAAAGACATGATTCTTTTGCTCATGGAGTTGACATGCTAGTGGAGAAGACACTGGTGCATTATCAAATTGGTACATATCCAATTTAAGAAATAATTACGAGTTCTGATAAGTGATCTTATGAGAAAGTGGGGTAAAGAAGGAAAATTAATGCTACTGGAAGATCACAGGTTGACTAATATGATGGTGTAGGATTGGGGGGCTGGGGCACACAACTGATTTCTGTTTTTAAATTTGCTCAGGCTCTTCTGAGGACAGCAAAAACAGGAGTGATCAATTAGGAGACAACTGCAGTACAAGAGTGAAATTAGGATGGCCAGTATGACTGCAGAGGCACCAGGAACAAGAAAAATCGTTTGAAATATTTTTAAGATATAAAATTAACAGTGAAAAACTAACAGCTATATACTTCCAGGAGAAGGAGAAGTATTACTTTATATGCAGTCAAAGAAGGCAACATTTACTAGTTATGCTTAGGATTTTAGGTGATCTGAGGCAGTAAACTAGGAAAAGACTAAAAAAAGAGAAGTATGAAACCCACTTGAAAAAGATATCCTAGTACTTCAGTTAATATTTCTGGCAGCTATTTCATTCTATTTTGTTGAAACAAGCTCATTATATGTAATAGTTATTTTTCTAAATCACTCAGTAAGCTCCATGAAAGATTATTTTTTTCCTTAAATTCTGTCACCTGCCTAACCGTATTAAAGGAGTCAAGTAAAGATGTAGGTAAGCAAAAGCTAAAACAGCATTTCTTTGTTACAAGAATGAAACCAGAATTAATACCAGGTACATGTATTTTATGTATTAAAATGTATTTTCTACATACTTTACATCTGATCAAATTAAAATTTTCTCCTTAATGCAAATTTAATGGTACAGTGTTTCACATATTAATTAGTTTCTGCTATGAAGATAAGGTATGCACAAGCTAAAAAGTAAACACAGACGTAAATAATTTTTAATTACAGTTAAAAGCAACATGTCAAAACAAAAAGTTATAAATAACAGTGATAAAACTTAGGGGCTAAAACAATAGGATGCTTTCCTAAAAATCCATTTGTTGATCATGATTTCAAATAAAGAGTGCTTGGGCATATAAGTAAAATGTTTTCATGAAAAAGCTTTTGAAATTTAGTTTCATATATATTCATCCATGGCAAAAGACTAATGAATTTTAAAATCTAATTTCTTTCATAGAAAGCAGCTTAGGGAGAATGGAATTTTTCATGATTTTTTGCAAACATGACGCAGAAGAATAGTCTTCCTCATATTCATTTTTCCAATCCTCTCTAATTTATCACTACCCTCTACCAAACATGGTCTAAAATTCTCCTTTTCATTCTCCCCACCTATTGCTTTTTGGTAGTTAAGTTTTTGGCAGGAGGTGGACAAGGAGCAAATGATGACAGAGAAACAGAAGAAGAGAACATCTCTATCACTGTCGACACCAAGGGTGTCATCTCCTTTAATCCTTGTAGTAACTGAGAGGGTGTCTTTGATTATTCCCATTTAATATGAGGTAACTGAGGTTCACAGAAGTTAAACTGCTCAAATTGCAGGTGAAAAGGTCAAGACTGATCTCATCTAAGTCCAACATCAATGGTAATTTCCAACAACTCAGTAGCAACTTAACCAGGTACACTTTAACTCTGTTCACATTATTTTCTCCATTTTGACCACAAAGATTCTAAAGACTGACTTCATGAAGCTGGTTGAAATCAAGATACATGACATCTAAAGCATTTAAAAAAACAAAATCCAGAACTATAAACGAGGCCTAGAGGAGGAGATGAAGGAGGTGGGGAAGCAGGGAGAAGAGGGGAGAAAAGATTTTACCTTGGTATCTTTATTCTTCATCAACCACAATGACTACAAGTGATCACTGTGTACTTGCTCTGTTTTGACAAGCTGTATGTCAGAAATCGATGTATTTTTCCCCATAGAAAGGATGTAGTACTCGTTGCTGTTTGGTAATTAAGTTGTATCTGACTCTTGCAACCCCATGGACTGTAGCCTGCCAGGCTCCTCTGTCCATGGGATTTCCCAGGCAAGAATAATGGAGTGGGTTGCCATTTCCTTCTCCAGGAGATCTTCCCAACCCAGGGACTGAATCCATGTCTCCACTGTTTTTACTCTATGCAGGCCATGCTAGACTAGATTCCTAGCTATTTTTAAAATATGCTGCTTCCTCAGTGCTTTTTTTGGTTGTGATTTCCTCTATCAGGAATATTCTTCCTCCCAAATACCTGAATGGTTTGCTTCCTCATTTCCTTCAAACATTCACTGAAATTTCACTTTCTCAATGAGTTCTTCTGTGATCATTTAAGACACCAAAACCCACAAAAATCACCAACACTACACAAAAACTAGTGGAACTACTAAATGAATTCAGCAAGACATCAGGATAAAATATCAATATACACAAATCTCTTTCATTACACTAACAATGATATATCAACAAGAGGAAGTAAAAAAATATCCTGTTTGAAATCACATCAAGAAAATAAAATACCAAGGAGGTGAAAGATCTGTACATTGAAAACTATAAAACACTGATAAAGGAAACTGAAGACAATTCAACAATGAAAGGAAAAGATCCCATGCCCCTGGACTGGAACAATTAATATAATTAAAATGGCCATACTACCCAAAGCAATTTACAGATGTAATACAATTTTTATCCAAATACCTATGACTTTATTCATAGAACTGGAACAAATATTCTTAAAATTCATATGGAACCAAAAAAGACCCTGAATTGCCAAAGCAATCTTGAGATGGAAGAACAGAGCTGGAAATATTATGCTCCCTGACATCAGACTATATATTACAGAGCTACAGTAATCAAAACAGCATAGTACTGGCACAAAAACTGATATATAGCCCAATGGTACAGAATATAAACCCATGCACCTATAGTCAATCCACGACAAAGGAGGCAAGTATATTAAATGGAGAAAAGACAGCTTCTTCAACAAATGGTGATGGGAGAGTTAAACAGCTGCATGTAGATTGATAAAATTAGAACACTCCCTAACATCGAATACAAAAATAATCTCAAAATGATTTAAAGACCTAAATGTAAGACATGACACAACAAAACTCCTTGACCAGAACACAGGCAAAATATTCTTGGACATAAATTAATGCAGTATTTTCTTAGGTCAGTCTCTGAAAACAAAAGAAGTATAAGCAAAAATAAAACAAAAAATGGGACCTAAACAAACTTAAAATTTTTTTGCATAGCAGAGGAAACCATCAACAAAACAAAACAAAAAAACCTATGGAATGTGAGAAAAATATTTTCAAATGATGCTACTGACAAGGAATTAATATCTAAAATATAAAAGAAGCTTATAGAGCTCAATAAAAAAAAAAAAAACCTAATTAAAAAATGGGCAGAGGCACTAAACAGACATTGCTCCAAAGAAGATGCTCAAAATCACTAATTATTTTTGCTGTTGTTTAGTTGCTAAGTCATATCCAACTCTTTTGCAACCCCATAGACTATAGCCCACCAGACTCCTCTGTCCACAGGATTTTCCAGGCAAGAATACTGGAGTGGGTTGCCATGCCCTCCTCCAGGGGATTTTTGTGACCCAGGCATTGAACCTGGATCTCCTGCATTGGTATGCAGAGTCTTTACCACTGAAGAAGCCCTCACTAATTATTAGAGAAAAGGAACTAAAAATCACAGCGAAGTACACTGTCACTTCAGTACCATTTCACACTTGTCAAAATGACTATCATCAAAAAGGCTACGAATAATAAATGCTAGAGAAGATATGGAGAAAAGGGAACTCTCCTATACTGTTGGTGAGAACGTAAACTGGTGTAGCCACTATGGCAAACAGTATGGAGGTTCCTTAAAAAACTAAAAACAGAACTACCATGTGATCCACCAATCCCACTTCAGGGCATATATTCAGAAAAAACAAAAACTACATTTACCTATGGCTGGTTCATATTGATATATGGCAGAAACTAACACAATATGATAAAGCAACTGTTCTCCAGTTAAAAATAAATAAATTTAAAAAAAAATACATGCACCTCAATGTTCACAGCAGTAGTATTCACAACAGGCAAGACATGGAAACAAGTCAAGTACCCATCAGTAGATGATTAACTTAACGAGATGTGGCATGTGCATATAAACACACATACATACATATACACATATACACAAAGAAATATTACTGAGCCATAAAAAGAATGAAATGATGTCATTTGCAGTAACATGAAAGGACCTAGAGATCATTATACCTAGTGATGTAAGTCAGACACAGAAACACAAATACTGTATCACTTTCATGAGGAATCTAAAAAAAATTAAATGAATTCTATCAACAAAATAGAAAGACTCACAAACACAGAAAATAAACTTATTACCAGAAGTGATGGACTAATTAGGCATATGGGATTAACAGATTCAAACTACTATACATAAAATAGATAAGTAACAAGGGTTTATTGCGTATCTCAGAAAATTATACTAAACATGGAATATAATCTTAATATGGAATATAATCTTAATATGGAATATAATCACAAAAAATAACTGAATCACTAAGCTATACACCTGAAACTAAGACAATATTATAAACCAAGTGTAATTCAATTTAATAAATACTTTAAGAAAACTACAAAATTCTAATTGTGAAATAAAGAATTCCTGGGGATTTAATGTACGAATGATAAATAGTTAATAATAATGTAATGTGTATTGGAAAGATGCTAGGAAAATAGATCATAAAAGTTCTCATGACAAGAAATAAAGTTTGCGCCCGTGTGTAGTGATGGACATACAGTAGCGATCATTTTAGTTTTATTATTCTAGTAGTTCCAAATCTACTAAGGATGCTTTTCCATTCAACAATTATATAAAATTTATCAGTACAAATAATCTGTGCTAATAATCTATACTATTCACTACACTATTTAATAAAAAATTCAAAATGTTAGGGGAATATCAAAAAATCACTAATATAATTAGTGACACAGGTCCCAAATACATAATGAAAACATTCTTCCAAACGAACAAACATAGACTAAAATTTCCCTCTGAAAAGAATGAAAGACTGTACATAATAGATAATATTATAAACTTTTGAAAATTTTAATACTACAAATAAATATCAATATACAGATACTATGCAGCTGTAGCCTATAATCAACATTCTGCTTATTTAATGGAATTTCTATAGTCTAGTCATGTGCACGCATGAGCACACACACATGCGGACAACATAAACGAAAATTTAATAATCGACTTTTGTATTTTTACCTTGGCAATAATAACTTCTTTCTTCAGAATCTTCATAGCGTAATATTTTCCACTTGCCTTCTCTCGAACCAAAATAACTTTCCCAAAAGTGCCTTTACCTAGTAGTTTCAAATAGTCAAAATCATTCATTGTCTGAAAAATACAAATTAAAATATATAATATGAAACATCTGATGAAATTTATTTGTAAACATATATGTATATATTTGGCATTATCAATTCAAAATCAAATTTTACCAATTTCTAAGAATGCTTAAGTTACTCAGGATCAGCCTGGCATCGGCCTTCCCATCCATAACCATGGATGCTAGAAATAATTTAAACAATTTTCAGATAATGGAGACAATAATTTTGAGCATATAATCTCTCAACTATTCATTATTAGTAAAGTATAAGGGCAAAGGGAAAAATAAAATCAACTTTACTCACTTCCAAGTATTCCAGTCTATGAGGATTTAGTAGCGCCACTACCCCTACACGATGAGTCAATCAAAAATGTCCTCTACAAACATTTCCAAACATATCTAAGAGAAAAGTACTTTTGAATGGTGTCTGAGAATGTAGTCTATCAAAATAAGGATAGACTCCAAGAAAAAGAAACATACGTGTATAAGAAACACTAAAAAGAATTTTGCAGCTCAGTTCAAAGAAAGAGAACAGCAGTACATCCACTGAGAAAACAAGTGGTCCTATTCAGAATAGGAAGTCATGAAACTCTTTAAGAATGTTCATTTCTCATTCCCATCTCTAAGTAAGGTGATTACCAGGATTTTACTCAGGAGAATTACTACTTGCTCTCTATAGCTTCCTCTGTGAATGCTTATCCTGCTCTGCTTTATTTATCCATAAACTTCCACAAATTTGATGATGTTTGTTCACTAACGCCTTCCCCCATCCAGCTCTTCATTTTTGTGAACTTTTCCCTTTTAAAAATTTCTTTTAATAGGCTTTAGATGAAAGAGGAGGTATGCCTAGTTTAGAATCTTAAATTTAAATTCCTTTTAGAAGGATAATAAAATAACAAATTGGACTTCCCTGGCAGTCCCGTGGTTCGGTCAGGGAACTAAGAGCCTGCATGTCACCCAGCGTGACCATAACAATAACAAAAACAATTTAAGAGGGTGGGGTTTTATCCTACTAACAACCCAGAAGTTACTGAAATTTTTTGTGTCTTTTGGGAAGTATTTCTTTCCTCTTTACCACCCATTTGAAGTAAATGTCAGAAATGTCTCAAAGCAATGACTTCAGCTTCTACCTTAAAAGAACTACAAAAAGAGCAAATTAAACTCAAAAGAACTAGAAAAAAAAAAAAAAAAAGATCAGGGCAGAAATCAATTAGGGATGTCCCTGGCAGCCTCTCCAGTGGTTAAGAATCTGCACTTCTACTGCAGGGAGCACGGGTTCGATCCCTGATCAAGGAACTGGAATTCCACTTGCTATATAGCATGGCCTGGTGCGGAAAAAAAAAAAGAAAGAAAGAAAAAAGAAATCAATTAAATTTTTAAAAGAAAGAAAAGGTGGGGAGGTCAAGATGGTGGAGGAGTTAGGAGGATATGAGGTTCTTCACTCCCTACAAAAGCATCAAGAATACATCTACAAAAGAACAATTCTCAGAGAAAAGGCTGAATGCTAGCAGAGGACCTTGGACACATAAAAGGACAAGAAAGATCTCTGCAAAACCGGGTAGGACGAAAGAAAGAAGAGAGAAGGGGAGAGGTTCTCACATCTCAGGAAGCCCCCTCACCAGTGGAGAGATCATTTGGCAGAGCAGGCAGTTAGTTTAAGAGGCTATCAGAAAAGGACAACAACAGGTCTGTGGTCGGCAGGACAAAGTGAGACCTACACAGACAGTCCATGCCACAGTCCTGGGGCTCCAGCTTGAGACACGTGTTCTCGGTGCAGACGGGGGCTGGGGGCAAGAACGTGGGGTTTGGGGAGCAAACCTGGTGAGGGGTCTGCTGTTGGCTGCTGCGAGAAGACAGCCTGAGGGGTCGGAAGTGAGGAAATCCACAAGTAGGAATGTTTGTAGAGGAAACTCGACTGTCATAGAAGGGTCATTGTTATGTGTCAGAAGTGGAGCTGCCACTGCATCCTCTCTCTCCACTGCTTCCCCTCACCTCCCCAGCAACTAGGAAGAGACCCCACTGGGGCTGGCTCTCCCACGCCCAGGCACTAGGAAGGGTCCCTGCTGGGTGGCTCTCTCACACACAGTTGTAAGGCACTGGAAAGGGCCCCGCGTGGGGCTGGCTCTTTCGCACCTGTGGCCTGGCGCTGGGAGGAACCTCTGCCAGGACAGACTCTCTCACACTCACAGCTGCTGGCTACCCTGAGAACCCGCCACTGGGTGCTAGGTAGAGCCAGCTTCCCCACACACCTCATCAGCACCTGAGCATGCACCCTCCTGCATGCAGCAAAGAGAAGGGAAGGGCCCCCAGCACTCTGATTCTTTCATGCCTATGGCTGCCAGAGTCCCCATACTTCCTTGCCACCAGAGCTCCGCGATCCCAATTACCTCGCAGCCTCTGTACCCTCTTCTCATCCAGGCAGACTCGTGTGTTCCAGGGCCACCTCGGAAGCAGACCCCTTTGGATGGCCCACAAGAAGAGGTTGAGGCTAAAGCCACAGCTAAGCCCTAGGGGATATGCAACTAAGGAAGAAAAGCTAGAATCTCTCCTCTTAGTTGCCCAAAAGACAAACTGCCACTCTCAAGGCCAGCTTTATAAACTCAGCACCTATAGAACATCTGAACAGACAACCACTGAGTGTTCCCGCAGCCAAGCTTTTGCAGCTGTAGACTTTCTCAGCACATACATGTGGGGACTGAGCCAGGCTAGACTCGGAGCTGCCTCCATAGTGCCCACAACGGGTCTACATCATTACTGCATTCCTGGGACGTGGCCTGGTGAAAACAATCTTAGAGACACCAGGGCCAACAGATGGCATACTCACAGTTGAGGTGGGGTCGAGAGCAGTGCCACCAACAGCGTAATCTGAGAGCTCGCACATTGGGTGACAGGTGACACAACAGAGCACACTCACAGGTGAACAGCTACAGTGTCTTCCCTCCCAGCATGAGTGCTCCAATCCCTCCTACCTTGCACTGCAGATCATAAACACAAAAGCTAAGGAACAGATCTGGGGGCCTCTACACCAACAACTAGGAAGCAGATCCCATCTCAGACAGGGCAGTGACCATCACAGAGCAATGAGGAGGCCTGCTCTATACCCCATGTAGGCTCTGGTCACCAAAACATCAGTCAGACTCCTATCAATGTGATAACGGCCAACAGAGAAAACAAGTGGCAGCTGTCTACTCTAAAAACAACCCTCACACAGAAAAACATTAAACCCACACAGGCCACTCAGAGATGTTACCACATAAAACAGCCCTCCAAGACAATCTGAGGGTACGGTGTCAGACAGAAGAACACCCAGAGCAGTTAGCCTTGAAGGCCAGCAGCGCTTGAGTGCAGGAGCTCCACTGGGCTGGGGGAAACATCTTGGAGGATGTACACAAGGTCTCATGCATGCTGGCATCCAGCACAAAGTGATAGCTGCGTGGAAACCTGGGTTAAACCCACCTATGAGTCATAGAGAGACTCCTGGGTAGGTGAAGGTCAACTGTCGCTCACTGTGAGGGAAAGAACACTAGTAACAGAAGTCTCAGGGAATATCAATCAATGTGAGATCTCCTAGAGGTCCATGTTTTGGCACCAAGACTTGGCCCCATCCAACAACCTGCAAGCTCCAGAGCTGCAAAGCCTCAGGCCACACAACCACCAAGACAGACGGCCTAATGCATACTGAGCTCACAGTCACATCAAAACACACCCTCAACAAGGCCCTGTCCATCAGAGGGACAAGGCCCAGCTCCACCTATGAGAGGGAAGGCACCAATCCCACTCGTCAGGAAGCCTACACAAGCCTGTGGACCTACATTCTCACTAGGAAGCAGACATCAGAAAGAGGAGGAACTATGGTCCTGTAGCCTATGGAAAGGAGACCACAAACACAGAAAGACAAAATGAGACAACAGAGAAATGTGCTGTAAAAGTGATAAAAGAAAAAAGAATACTCTATTCAGCAAGGCTCTCATTTACATTTGACAGAGAAATCAAAAGCTTTATAGAAAGGTGAAAAAAAGAGAATTCAGTACCACCAAATCAGAAAAAAACAACAAATCCAAAACAACTAATAATATGGCTATCAGTTCAGTTCAGTCGCTCAGTCGTGTCTGACTCTTTGCAATCCCATGAACTGCAGCACACCAGGCCTCCCTGTCCATCACCAACTCCTGGAGTTCACCCAAACCCATATCCATTGAGTCGGTGATGCCATCTAACCATCTCATCCTCTGTCATCCCCTTCTTCTCCTGCCCTCAATCTTTCCCAGCATCAGGGTCTTTTCCAATGAGTCAGCTCTTCACATCAGGTGGCCAAAGTATTGGAGTTTCAGCTTCAATATCTGTCCTTTTAGGAACTCACATATCCATGATTACCTTAAATGTAAATGGATTTAATGCTCCAACCAAAAGTCACAGACAGGCTAAATGGATACAAAACTAAGACCCAAATATATGCTGTCTACAGGAGACCCACTTCAGACCTAGAGACACATACAGACTGAAAGTAAGGGGATATTTATTATTATGCAACATTATTTTTCACAGAAGAACAAAAGAAAATTAATTTGTATGGAAACACAAAAGACCCTGAATAGCCAAAAACAATCCCGAGAAAGACAATGATTCTGGAGGAATCGGAAGCCGAGACATCAGACTATATTACAATGCTACAGTCATTAGAACAGTAGGGTGCTGTCACAAAAACAGAACATAGATCAGTGGAACTTGATAAAAAGTCCAGAGATAAAGCCATGTACCTATGGTCATTTAATCTACTATAAAGGAGGCAAGAATATACAATGGAGAAAAGATAGTCTCTTCAGTAAGTGGTGCTGGGAAAACTGGACAGCTACAGTTAAAACAACAAAATCAGAACATTCACTAAAACTACACACAACAATATAGTAAAAATAGATTAAAGACCTAAATGTAAGACTGGATACTATAAAACTCTTGGGAGGAAAACAGGCAGAACATTCTCTGACATAAATCGCAGCAATCAAATCATGGTTTTTGATCCACGTCTTGTAACTAAGCCATATGCTACTTTATTGCTCAAAGCTTTATCTGAACAGTACCTTCTCTCACTTTATATCTAAAAATACTGGAAAATGATACTGTGTTCCATTATTAAATACTAAATATCATATAAACTGAAACTGAATTCTGGGGATAAAGATTAGAAAAGAATTTATAAACTGCTTTATGACGTTTTCACCTGAAAAGCAATATATAATAATGAAATAGTACTATCTTCTTTAAGGACTGCAATTCTTAGGGACAATGAGGTTAAAAAAAAGGATGACAGCTTTAACACCAAATTTCACAGCTTCTGTCAGTTTGTCAATCTTTTTTAAAAAAAAATTTACATGGAAATTTATGTTACTAACAAAGCATTCTATCTGATTAAATCAGAAACATTTATCATATCTATTTTTAGGGGGGATATTTTTTTATTCTTAGGTTTTTTAAATTTCTTTTTAATTGGAGGATAATTGCTTTACAATAATATGTTGGTCTCTGCCAGACATCAACATGAATCAGTCATAGGTATGCATATGACCCCTCCCTCTTGAAACTCCCTCCCCGCTCCTACTCTCTCCGATCCCTATAGGTTGTTATAGAGCACCTGATTTGAGCTCCTTGCATCATACAGCAAATTTCCACTGGTTATCTAATTTTACATATGGTGATGTATACGTTTCCATGCTACCCTCTCAATTCATCCCACCCTCTCCTTCCCCCGCTATGTCCACAAGTCTGTTCTCTATGTTTGCGTCTCTACCACTGCCCTGCCAATAGTTCATCAGTACCATCTTTCTAGATTCCACATATATGCGTTAATATATGAAATCTGTTTTTCTCTTTCTGACTTACTTCACTCTGTATAACAGACTCTAGGTTCATCCACCTTATTAGGCCTGATTCAAATGTGTTCCTTTTTATGGCTGAAAAATATTCCATTGTATATATGTACCACAACTTCTTTATCTACTCATCTCTCAAAGATATCTAGGTTGTATCAGATCCAGTTTGATAAAACTTTAGAAAAATTAAAAAGTATCCATGATAGCAAATGCTCATCTTCAGTGCAGTATACACAGTGATGATCTATTCTTTACAAATAAAAATGCAACTTATTTTCCTTTTTTGGATAGTGTTAAGGGCTATAAGATTTTATTTAAAATTAAGAGCATGACATACTATTTACAACAGCCAAAATATGGAAGCAATCTAAGTGTCCATCAACAGATGAATGGATAAATACGTGATATGTATTAATATCCGGTCTTCCCATGTAGCTCAGTGGTAAAGAATCTGCCTCCCAATGCAGAAGACGCCAGAGATGTGGGTTTGATCCCTGGGTCGGGAAGATCCCCTGGAGTAGGAAATGGCAACCCATTCCAGTATTCCTGCTTAGAAAATTCAATGGATAGATGAGCCTGGAAGGCTATACAATCCACGAGGTCACAAAAGAGTTGGACACAATTTAGCAAGTAAAACAGTAAAACAACAAACGTGTGTTTATGTATATATGTGTATATGACATACGTGTATATGTATACATATACACACACATAAATACAATGTAATTTATTCAGCCATAGAAAAGAATGAAATAAAGCTATTTGCAGCAACATGAATGGACCTAGAGAAGTGAAGTAATTCAGATAGAGAAAGACAATAAATATCATTTATATGTGGAAATTTAAAAACCAGTACAAATGAATTCTTTACAAAACAGAAACATTCACAGACAGAAAACAAACTATGGTTACCAAAGGGGAAACCAACACAATATCGTAAATCAACTAACATAATTTTGTATATCAACTATACTTCAATAAAAAAATTTTTTTTAATAGTTGAAACCTCTATAAAAATACTGCAATAAAATTATTTTTTAATAAGAGCATTACTCTATAGAAAAGTCATCCTAAAAAACCCAAACCTAAGAATCTATTAGGAAATATTTTTACAGAATTATACTCTCTCCTGTACATAATCTCTGTAACATATCAATGTGGCTGTTTTAGGCTAAAAGATGCATGTGCATACACAAGGAGAGGGTGGGATGATTTGAGAGAATAGCACTGAAACATGCATATTACCATATGTGAAAGAGATCACCAGTCCAAGTTCGATGCATGAAACAGAGCACTGGGACAACCCTGAGGGATGGGATGGGGAGGGAGGTGGAGGGGGGTTCGGGATGGGGGACACATGTACACCCGTGGCTGATTCACGTCAATGTACGGCAAAAACCACCACAATATTGTAAGTAGCCTCCAATTAAAATAAACAAATAAAACTTTTAAAAAGTATATTCAAATCACACACTATATTGTAAGAAAAATAATTGTCAAGCCCCCAAGCCCCCAAATTAGGTTACAAATATATATAAATAAAGAGGAATACGAGGAAAAGGATACAGTGGTTTTAGCAAATTTGGCCAAAAAAGATCAATTCCACATACATTTACAATGTAAGAGAGACACCAAAAAGGTCCAAGGAGTGAAAAGGAGTCTTTCAAGAAGTAAACCTCTCTGCCCACATCTCTCCTCTATTCCTCCAGTGCTTTTTCCCAAGGTAAGGGGAAGCTCTAATCTTATCAAGTCAATTTCTACAACACTGATTATGCTGTTCCTCCCTCTAGGTAGGAAGTGAGAAATGACTTGATTTCACGTCTGTTCTTTTCTTTCTCTCCTTCTCTGTATGCTAGTGATTGCTAGGAGTTATGGAAGTTGGGCATTAAATAATAAAATTCCAAGAACTGGAATCAGACATAATGGGAATATAGGAGGTACTAATTATACTTTAGTACTGCAGTCCATAGGGTCACAAAGAGTCACAGACTACTGAGTGACTGAACTGAACTGAATTATACTTTACTGATTATACTTCCTAAGTCATGAGATGATAACCAGCTGTGTCCAGAGAAGTCTATATTGATCACTTAAAAACTAAGCAAAAGTCTTATTCCCATTTGGCTATTAATCCTTTTACTGTGGCCCTTTATGTACATAACAGGGTCCAGATAGTGGCAGCTTGGCAGACCAAGATTAGACATTTCTGAATCTTCTAATAAAATTCCTTAGAAATATCATCTTTTAATTTAAACACAGATCAGCACTTGAATCTGGTTGCAAGGCTGTTGCCTCTTGTCTCTACCACCATTATCTCTCCCTCTTCAAAAGTTTCAATCTGAAGAGCAGATACTAGGGCAATACTCTAACACTAAGGAAAATAACCATCTGTCTGACCCAAACAAGAGAAAACAGTCGGGACAATTCTCAGCATAGCCACCATTATCAGTAGCTATTCTCTTCCTCCTAGTATCCATTTGTCAAAAAGTGAACAAAGAAAATGTATTCCATAAATTACGAGCAGGATATTCTAATCACAGAATATTTGGGTTTACAATCTAAAATTAAAAATAATCTGACTTTATACAATTCTTTTTATAAGTAACATTCACAAAGGATATACAGTTGCCTCTTGACCAATATGGGTTTGGGCTGCATGGGTCCATTTATTTGCAGATTTTTTTCAATCAATTTTTTTTTGATGCACTATTGATTGAATCCTCAGATGCACAACCACAGATACAAAGCAACTGTGGATATGGAGGTACTGCTGCTTCAGAGGGACCACAGAGAGAGAAGAACCCGGACACAGAGGGTCAACTATAAATTAAAGGCCGATTCTTAACTGTACAGAGGGTGGGCTCAACAAGCCTCTGTGCTGTTCAAGTGTCAGCTGTAGTTTTAGAGTCATTTATCTTAAGGAAGTGATAGTAATATTTCACCCCTTTGAACCAAGTTATTAGGATTGTTCTAGAACAGTTAGTTAGTGGTACAAATGTTCTTTTTCTGTACTCTGTTATTTCCAACTATTTTATATCATTTCATTTTAAATGAAATATTAAAATTACAAGGAAATAAGATATTAGCCAAATAAGAAAATGGACCCCATTCCAAAATTCAAAATAATACTTCTGACTATCAATTTTTCATTTTGAAGACTTAGTTTCAACAAGAGAATTCTAAGAGACTCTGTTTCAAAAATATGTGAATGTTTAATTACCTTTATTAAATACTTTATTAAAATACTATCTCATAGTAGCTAATATGCACTGAGCATTTAGTATATAAACAATTTACATATACTCCCAACTATATTTTAATCCTCACAACTCTATGAGGTAAATACCACCGTTATCTCCCTTTTATAGATAAAGAGACTAAAGGACAGAAGAATTAAGAAACTTCCCCCACAGTAATACACATGGTAGATCCAGGACTTGAACCCAAGCAGTAGGACAACAAAAGTTTCCCTTTCCACCAGTATTCTATAACGCTGAAATTCTACTGATTTTTCCAAAAGTGCTCTAATACAAAATGAAATTAACTAATATCCAACCACTGTGTAAAAGCAACAATATGACATACTATTTTGAGAAACAGAGTACAAAATGAGAGTCTGTCTGTCTAATTTTCTTTCTAATATATCTTGATTATGTTATAACAATACAGAGGTTGCAGAAGCTCAAGATATGTGAATCAATAAAAAGCAGACTGCATACTGAAGTTGCATAGTGTGTCAAGTCACTACATTCTTGAACAAGATATTTAACTTCTCTAAACAACAGATGACTCAAGTGTGAAATGGAATAATAACAGCGCCTATCCTTGTATGTGATTCCTATAAGGATCAAATGAGATATTACATATGAAAGTACAGCTCAGAGCCTAGCATGAAATAAGCATATAATACATGCTTACAAGTGATAACTAGTAAAGGTGAGAAACTCTAAGACAATCAACACTGGAAACTGAAAACAGGAAAATGTATTATGCTTTAAAAATCATTTACAACCAGCCTTAACAGAAAAAGTAGTATTTTCCATTCTTTTCCATTCTTGTATCATTCAAAATGTTTGTCTCTCTTCATTCAAAGTTCTGTAAATTTCCATTTTCATTTCCAAAATTTTTACACCAGTAACAGTATTTCTAGTTAAGAGTGTTATAAACTTCCCAATTTCAACCTCTAGCTATTAATACAACATCTTATTATTAATCTTTGATATTCAGAAATTTTACAGCTGGTATAGCTTGCTATTGAATGAAGTAGTTTATTACTCAAAGGATGAGAATAATCAGGATATGACTTTAAATTTATAAGCACAGTCAAATTTCATATTAATTGTGTACATGTGAACATACATGAGCAAAAGGAACTTCTTTCTCTCTGAGGAAGAGATAAAGCCAGACTGTTTTTTTCTCTTGGCAATAACCAAGGAACAAGGGCACAGGGTCAATAAGGTGACTCAAAAGAAAAGAGGGATGCAGTATAGCTAACAAGTAGAGGATAAGTCTTCAAGGAAGATACACAGGGTTCTCAGACATTTGGTCAAGATCAAGCATAGAATAATTTTCTAATTAGAACAGAAATTTCAGATAAGGAAAGGATAATTAACTAAATCTAAATTGTAATTGCAAAGCTTCCTTCACATCTTTAGCACATAGGAAAAAGAGATTTGAACTCAGCCAGTCTAATACCAAAGAGTTCTTAATCACTGTGCTAATACAAAATTACATGGATAATTACCTTAAGAATTAGCATTTTTCAACCTGAAGATTAATTTAAAATCTAATATAATAAATATATTCTAACATAAAAAAAATGGCATGTTCATCTATTTTGAACACTTATACCCTTAATCTTAAAATACCATTTTTTGCATAGGAAGATGCTTTTCAATATTCTATAGTAATGAAAAACATAATTTACAATTCCCATAAATACATAAATAGGTGTTTATTATTCTAGAGCACTGAGGGTAGGAAAAGTCTGTTTCCCTCACTAGCTTAGAAGCAGCCATTAAAATAAAAAGCTATAATTTCCAAGATTGCTCTTTCCTGCTGATATTAGTGAGGCTGGGGCACCAAGCAGAAGTTCACAGAGCCATTTAAGCTTCTGCTTTTAGGAGAACACAGAATGCCAAATGGAAAAAGACCAAATCATTAGGGAAAACATTTTACTTCCAAGTTTCTAAAATAGTATTAAGAACAATAAGGGAAAAATGCAAATTATAAAGTAGTATGATGGCACATCAGTCACCGCATTCTAACAAGCCCTTTCAGCATTCAGTGCTAATTGCTGAAACACTGAAATAAAGTGATGTTTCAATTATGTGGTTTTAAACAATGACAGGTTTAAGATTCACCTGATTAAAAACCATTCACACCAATGTAATGGCATATCATAAGATAACTGGCTAACAATTTTTGCAAATAGTAATTGTTGACATATTTCTTCCACACACATAAATGTTGTGCTGAAGAGGGGAATAAAATGTTCTTTTCTACCTTTCTTTTATGATGGGTTGTAGAAGCATCCATTTCTTCTTCTCCTATATTATCAATTTGTGAAGTTGGACTACAATTCATTCTCTCTTCTTCTTGCCTCTGGAGTCTGTCTGCTACAGCCTGGATAGCTTCTGTCCATTCTTCCCTATAAAAATGAGAAAAAATTTCCCATTAATAAAGAATCGTAAACGATGCAAATATTTCTCTTCTATAAAATATAAAGTCAACACAAAGTCTATTTCAAAATAATACATATCGCCCACCGTTAACCCCAAGATGAAGTTGATCCTAGAAGTATTTTACATTACAGGCCTAAAGTTTTTATCAATACTAGCATTTATTTGGAGGTAAGAAGAAGGAGAAGAAGAGGAGGAGATGATGATGATGACTGTAAGAAAACTGAGTAAAAATTATTTAAAAGTATGATTAAATCTTAACTCTCTGTACACATCTGCAAGTCCATCAATGACATACTCAGTTTCTCTATTAAGGTCCAGTAGAGGGAGGTGATAGATGTATAATTATGGCTGATTTGTGTTGTTGGACAGCAGAAACCAACACAACATTATAAAGCAATTTTCCCCCAATTAAAAATAAATTTAAAAAAAAGGTTGAAAAACTTTTCAAACACAAAAACTGTTCCAGATCATAGGTAAGTTTCTTTTTTAAAAACTGACAGGCATAGTTTGTAGCTTAAATAATAGGATTTAGGAGCAGTAAGATGAGGCTTTTACTTTTTTTTTTGACAGTTGTACTAGCAGATAAAGGATCATTTACTTCCATATAAAGTTTGTATAAAATCAGTCTGTAGATTTCATAAGACAAATTCTGTTAGAATTATAAATGGAACTACATTAAATCTATAGATCAATCTGGAGGAAACTGATATCTTAATAAAGTAAGTCTTCTAACCCATGAACATGGTATAGCTCTCCATTTATTTAGATCTTTAATCATCCAATGCAGTGTTTGTAATTTTCTGTGAAAATGTCTTGCAAACCATGAACTAAATTTATTTCTAAATATTCTTTTATGCTATTGTGGAGGTTTAAGGTTTTTTTTTTATTTTCCAACTTTTCTGTTAGTATTTAGAAATACAATTGCTTTTGGTATGATGACCATATATTCTATAGCCTTAATAAATTCATTTACTAGTTCTAATAGCTTTTATTTTTTTGGATATTCCACACATGCAACTATATGGTCTATAAAGAAGAGCAGTTTACTTCCTCCTTTCCAACGTGTTTCCCTTTTATTTCTTTTTCTTGCCTTGTAATGGTCTAGAGCAGACCATCAGTACAATAGTTAGATAAAAGCAGTGAGAGCAGACATTCTTATTTTGTTCCAGATCTTAAGGGAGAAAGTATCAAGTCTTTTACCTCTGAATATTATGTAAGTTGTAGTTTGTTTGTAGATACACTTAATCAAGTTGATTAAGTTCCCTTCCATTCCTAACCAGTTGAGTGTTTTTGTTATGAAAGGGTGTTGAATTTTTTCAAACGCTTTTTCTGCACCTGTTGAAATGACCATGTAGTTTCTCTTTTCTAATATAGTGAATTTAGTTGGATGATTTTTCAGATTTAATACAACTGAATTATATGATAAACTCTATTTAGTCATAACATATGACCTTTTTTACATATTTTCTTGAATCTGGTTTGTCAAAATTTTGTTAAATTTTGCATTTACTATAGTAACAAGTATACTGGGCTATAGTTCTTTCTTCTTTTTTTGATCAATATTTTTATTGAAGTGCAGCTGATTTACAATGCTAATTATTACCATATAGCAAAGTGATTCGGTTTTTTATATATATGTATATATTTATATATACACATTCTTTTTTAATATATTCTTTTCCATTATGGTTTGTCATAGGATATTGAACACATTTCTCTATGTTATATAGCAAGGCCATTATATGTATATAAAAGCTTACATCTGCTGACCCCAACCTCCCATTCTATCCCTTCCCCAACTTCATCCCCCTTGGCAACCATCAAGCTGTTCTCTAGGTTCATGATTCTGTTTTTGTTTCATAGATAGGTTCATTTGTGTCATATTTTAAATTTTATAGATAAGTGATATCATACAATGTTTGTCTTCTCCTTCTGACTTACTTCACTTAGTATGACAATCTCTAGTTATATACATGTTGTTGCAAATAGCATTATTTCATTCTTTTTCATGAAGAAGTTATATTCCACTGTAAACCTGTACCACACCTTCTTTATGCATTCATATGTCAATGGACATTTAGCTGTTTCTCTGTTTTAGCTACTTTGAATAGAGCTGTTATGAACATAGAGGTGTATGTATCTTTTTGAATTATAGTTTTGTGTGTATATATGCCCAGGAGTGAGATTGCTACATCATATGCTAATTCTATTTTTAGATTTCTGAGGAATCTCCACACTGTTTTCCACAGTGGCTGCAACAACTTACATTCCTACTAATAGTAGAGGAGGGCTCCCTTTTCTCCACACCCTCTCCAGCATTTGTTATTTGTAGACTTTTTAATGATAGCCATTCTGATTTGTGGGAGGTTATTCACTGTAGTTTTGATTTGTTATTTCTCTAGTGATGGTGAGCATCTTCTCAAGTGCCTATTGGTCATCTGTATTTCTTCTTTGGAGAAATGTCTATATAGGTCTTCTGCCCATTTTTCAATTGGACTATTGTTTTTTTGTTGTTGAGTTGTATCAGTTCTTTGTATATTTTGGAAATTAAGCCGTTACTGATTACATTGCTTGCAAATATTTTCTACCTGGCCTGGACTTTGGTTTGTTGGAAAGGTTTTGTTTTTATTACTTTGTTTTCAACTGATTCAATTTCAACTACTGGTAACTGGTCTGTTCACATACTCCTTTCTTGTTGGTTCAGTCTTGGAAGATTGCACGTTTCTATTAATTTATCCATATCTTCTGGGTTGTTCATTTTATTGGTGTATAATTGTTCATAGTATCTCTTATGATCCTTTCTTTTACTGTGGATTTGGCTGCAATGTCTCCCCTTTCATTTCAGATTTTATTATGGCCTTTTCTCTTTTTTTTCTTGATGAGTCTGTCTAAAGGATTTTCAATTTTATTTACCTTTCCAAGGAAACAGCTTTTAGTTTCATTGATATCTTCTAGTTTTTTTCTAGTCTCTATTTTATTCATTTCTACTCCAGTCTTTATTGTCTCTTTCTACTAACTTCAGGTTCTGTTTATTCCTTATTCTTCTATTCCTAGTTTTCTAAAAAGTAGTGTGATATTATTGGAAGAACAGCAAACTAGATACTTTAAAGCATTAAGATATGGCTTAAGTCCAGCTTTGCCAACATAAATGGCAAAATCAATCACTGTTTCAATGGGATGTTACAATCCACCAAGAGTAATATTTGCAGAGACTATGTATTGACATGGGAAAAGTTCCATTCATTCAGCCAGTCAACAAACATTGTGTCAGATCTTAGACTACATGCTAAAGATAAAATAATGAGCAAGGAAGATATGATACTTGCTAGTCAAGAATCTTATAATCAAGAGAGAAAAAGGCAAACAAAAATTACAGTGGAGACAAACTTGATACAGAGGATGTAAGGAGATACATAAGTATGCAGCAGGGAGTCCTACCTCATCTATAAGAATAAGAGAAGGTTTCGTAGGAAATGTGACATTTTAAGCTCAGATCTGAAAGGTACAAGGTAATGGGCTCAACCATGGTTATGAGTAGAGATATAAGAAAACTGAGGATCCAACATATAGCAATGCATAGGGAAGACAGGGGTATGTGGGAAGGGAGGACATACCAAATTTTATGTATACCAAAGACTTTTACACATCTGCACTGAGTCAGATGGAAAGTATATTAAAGAAAATATTATCAGACCCTAAGTCTGGCTATAGAATTAGAATTCTGAGTAATTTTTCATTCTTGTCTATATTTCCTAAAGTAATCAATCATACTTTATTGCTTACTATTTATTGACAAAACAGTGATACTAAAATAATACTTCACCACATTTGAGGGGAAGGTTGTTTTTGTTTTAAATTTTAAACAAGTCTCTTAGGACCTAATTTGTTCACTTGAAAAATAAGGCTAATAACATTTAACTTCACAAAGTTTCTGATTT
Source organism: Okapia johnstoni (assembly GCA_024291935.2). Lineage (NCBI taxonomy): Eukaryota > Metazoa > Chordata > Mammalia > Artiodactyla > Giraffidae > Okapia > Okapia johnstoni. The sequence continues at coordinate 44,200,081 of CM044322.1, forward strand.
GGATCAAATATGGTAACGTGTAGAAAAATTATTTTGTGGTTGTTGGACTTAACTCAGTATCAGAGCCACCAGATAAAAGAATATTAAGATCAAATTCGAGGAGAGTAGATCAGGAGAATGACATGTGGCCCTGATGTTGGTGTGCTAGTTACTAATATCCCTCTCTTTAGCAATGGTGACAGTTAATACCAATTACGCCTGATGTTTTTCCCTCACTGAGCTTAGCCCCAGTCTCAGAATCCTTCTCAGCATAACATTCTGGGAAGCCACTCGCATAATGGCACACTACTTGAAACCTTCTGCCATCACTAGCCCTAGAATTCCAAACAGGACCACAATCAACTACATAATTTTTAGAATGTAGTTTGGTGACCTCTTTAATTTATATTTTGACTTTTAAGTGTTCCGTCTTCTGTTTAAAAGTATATCTCACAGCACTTCTATAGGTTTTGATTTAATATCTTTGTAAGCCTGTCACTTATCTATTATACCAGAAACAGAATAACTAAGGGACTTCAGATTGTGTGGATCACAATAAACTGTGGAAAATTCTTAAAGAGATGGGCATACCAGACCACCTGACCTGCCTCTTGAGAAACCTGTATGCAGGTCAGGAAGCAACAGTTAGAACTGGACATGGAACAACAGACTGGTTCCAAATAGGAAAAGGAGTACGTCAAGGCTGTATGTTGTCACCCTGCTTATTTAACTTATATGCAGAGTACATCATAGGAAATGGTGGGCTGGAGGAAGCACAAGCGGGAATCAAGATTGCCAGGAGAAATATCAGTAACCTCAGATATGCAGATGACACCACCCTTATGGCAGAAAGTGAAGAAAAACTAAAGAACCTCTTGATGAAAGGGAAAGAGGAGAGTGAAAAACTTGGCTTAAAGCTCAACATTCAGAAAACTAAGATCATGGCATCTGGGCCCATCACTTCATGGGAAATAGATGGGGAAACAGTGGAAATAGTGTCAGACTTTATTTTTCGGGGCTCCAAAATCACTGCAGATGGTGACTGCAGCCATGAAATTAAAAGATGCTTACTCCTTGAAAGGAAAGTTATGACCAACATAGACAACATATTAGAAAGCAGAAACATTACTTTGCCAACAAAGGTCCGTCTAGTCAAGGCTATGGTTTTTCCAGTAGTCATGTATGGATGTGAGAGTTGGACCATAAAGAAAGCTGAGCGCCGAAGAATTGATGCTTTTGAACTGCGGTGTTGGAGAAGACTCTTGAGAGTCCCTTGGACTGCAAGGAGATCCAACCAGTCCACCCTAAAGGAGATCAGTCCTGGGTGTTCACTGGAAGGACTGATGCTGAAGCTGAAACTCCAATACTTTGGCTACCTGATGCAAAGAGCTGACTCATTGGAAAAGACCCTGATGCTGGGAAAGATTGAGAGCAGGAGGAGAAAGGGACGACAGAGGATGAGATGGTTGGATGGTATCACCGACTCAATGGACATGAGTTTGGGTAAACTCCAGGAGCTGGTGATGGACAGGGAGGCCTGGCGTGCTGTGGTTCATGGGGTCGCAAAGAGTCAGACACAACTGAGCAACTGAACTGAACAACATTTTACCAATATATTTACAAGTGGTCAAGTCAGATACGCATATATCTTTAGACTGACTGCTGCTGTTTCACAAAATAGAAAAAATGAGTTTCTTACCTTTCCTCTGGAGTATCTACGTGAAATGTTCTCTCTATAACAGTGGTCCACTGGAGACATCTGATAATAAATGTGTTTGGCTTTGGTCGTTCTGTTTTCATTAACTGGCATTCTAGAAATAAAATAAAAATGTCTCTTTGAATATGCTTATATTTAAACAAAGAAGTAAACAGTTGAGAACTACAGAGTTCCATTCTAAACAAACCACTGCAACCTCACAGATTTCTATGGGTCTCACTCAAGGTTGTTCAAAACCTAACACAGTATTCCTTTCTAATCCTTTGCCCATTCTGGTCACATGCCCAGCTAAATCGGACTATTCAACTCTCCCTAAATACATCTTGCTCTTTCCTGTATCTACACCATTGCTCCAGCTAATATTATTATTTGGAATGTTTCCTATTTATTTTACCCCTAAGCATATCCAATTGTCAAAAGAATACTTGTCCTTTAAGGGATCAAATTCTACTCCTTCCATGAAGCCTTTTATAAAATCCTGGTCTAGACTGACCATTCCCCACCCTATATTCTTATAATATTATCACTACATTCCCCACCCTATATTCTCATTACTTATTATTGTACCTCTCATTTTTTACTTAGCATAGAGTATCTAATATTATAATTTTTAAGATGATATCCTTATGCCTACCTAGATTTTAAGTACCCCCTAAAACTCCAGAGTCACCTAGGGTCAGTCAGTCAAAGAGTGATAAGTTCTGTCCAGGATTATCTGTGAAGACTTCAAAGAAAAGGAGCATAGTGTAGCGGCTAAAAGCATGGATTTTTAACACTACAGAGCCTGGACACAATCTTTTTCTCCTAGCATTAACTATGCAACTTTTGACAAGTTAATTAATTTGTCTGGTCTTTAAGTATTATATGGGGAAACAATAAGAGTACCTCCAACATAAAAGTGACGTGGGGATTAATAATGAAAGTGTTAGTTGCTCAGTCATGTCCGACTCTTTGTGACCCCATGGATTATAACCCACCAGGCTCCTCTATCCATGGAATTCTTCAGGTAAGAATACTTGAGTGGGTAGCCATTCCCTTCTCCAGGGGATTTTCCCAAGCCAGGGATCAAACCCGGGTCTCCTGCATTCGCAGGCTGGTTCTCTACTGTCTGGGCCATCAGGGGATTAACAATGAGTACATATAATAGTGTAGTGTATGACACATACTAAGTTTTCAGTAAATGTTAGCTGCTATTATTATGTATACACCTGAGCTTCTCTGGTGACTCATATAGTAAAGAATCTGTCTGCAATGAAGGACAGCCAGGTTCGATCCCTGGGTCGGGAAGATCCCCTAGTGGCTACCCACTCCAGTATTCTGCCTAGAGAATTCCATGCATGGACAGAGAAGTCTGGTGGGCTACCATCTGGTATTGGACAACACGAGCAAATAGGATAGGGTTGTCCACTGACACTTTTCTCTTAATTTCCCCCTAGTTGACAAACTCACCAGTGTTTTCTCAGTGCTTATCTTTTTTGTGCTAGTTTCATCATTAGCAACTATCAACTACATGGGTCTTTATAGGATAAAGTCATTAATCACACTGGATCAATTCTTTACTCTTCACACTAAAAGAGATAATTCATCAAGGGTCTCCGCTTTTTTTTTTTCTCTCTCTTCTAACAAGTTTTTATGGTCTCAGCCAAATTTCTTTCCATCTTGGATCTCTATTTTATGATACACATGTCTTAACTATACAGTGGTTATTGCTATCTGGTTGAATTATTGGAACCACACCTAAAACCCAACCTACTATCTTTCCCTCTAAATCTGTTCTTAGACCTTGCTTTCCTAATTTTTCCATCATTCAAACTGAAAAGGTGGGTGACCTTCCTTTTTGATACTGGGAGCAGCATATGCCATTACTTCTCCACTGATGCTACTGTACTTGAGGCTCTCACCACCCAATGCCTAAACCTCCCCAGGTGCCATAAAACTGGATCTTCCTATTTGGAGATGTGGAAAGGTATAGAAACTGTACTCTGAGAGACATCTGAACTCATTCAAAATTAAACTCCTGATTTCTCCCACTCTTGCTCCCCTTGCCAACCCCCCAACTGTAGCTTTCTCTATCTCAGATGATGGTACCTCCAGCCTTTCAGCTGCTCAAGTCAAAAATCTTGGGATCATCTTTAAGTCCCTTCTTCTCTCACATCTCACTCTGGAAATCCTGTTGACTTTGCTTTCACGATATATTAGTATCACTTCACACTTCCTCCACTATCTTGGAACAAGCCATCCTTGTCTCTGACATGAATATTCCCAAAACCTTAGAACAGTTCTTCTCTGCCCCTCTCTGCAGAGACATACAGTCATAAACCTTAAAATGAACAACTGCAAAAAAAAAAAAAAAATCTGCAATGTTTTCAATTCACTGAGAACAGAAGACAAAGGCCTTTAGATAATCAGCAAGGGTCCTACACTATCTGGACCTCCAACCCATCCCACTGAAGTTTCTCACCTCTCCCCCTCATACTCTCTTTCAGGTCACTCTGCCAACTACCCTGCCACCCTGTACTTCCTCCACAATGCACTGCAGTCTCTGTCTTTAGGGTTTTTCATCTAGTCATGCCTCTGCTGGGTATTCTTCCCCTCACACAACCCCCTAGCTAACTCCCCCATTTCCTTCAAGTCTTAAATCTAAAAACCTTCACAGTGAAGCCTGCCTCAACCATGATATTCAATGCTGAAATCTGTATCCTTTTCCCAGGACTCTCCAACCCCTCTTACCTGCTCTACTTTTTATTTCTCATAGCATGTTTCCATCTTTGTCCATACGAGATGACTAACTTAATATATTATTTACTGTTTGTTTCTTCAACTAGAATGTAAGCTCTAACATATTCTTAGTACCTAGAACTGTGCCTAACATATAGCAGACACTCAGTAAATATTTTCCAAGTGAGTGAATTCTGACAGTAATAATCCAACAAGAAGGTAATTTTGATTATATAGGAAAAGAGGAGAAAACTTCTGGTGCAACTTCCTTATATAGTCAAGAAGGGAAAGGATTCACTGAACAAGTGCAGGGCTGGCTGTAGTCAGGAGTACAGAGAATTTAGTGATGGAATTGGAGAGAAGATTGGGTAAAGGAGTCCAAACGCAGTTAGGAGCTAGGAGAAATTATCTGCTCATTGCTTCCATTTTTTCAATGAATCAGGATGTAAAGCCATCCTTAAGAATTAGGTTGGATGAGGATGCACTGGGGCTTTGAGAAAAGAAAAGATATGTAATAGCCTTCTAGAAGCAAAAAGACAGGTAATACCCATGACTGCTAAACGGCATTAAGGGTCCAATGGAACCTAATGGGGCTTCCCAGGTGGACTAGTGGTAAAGAACCCACCTGGCAATGCAGGAGATGTGGGTTCCATCTCTTGGGTCAGGAAGATCTCTTGGAATTTAAAGTATCACCGGGGATCAAATTTTTCCCCAGATATATTCAGCTGCATGGGTACAGATGGGGAACACAGAGGATCAGATTTAAGCAAAGCCATAATTTAAGTAAGTTTGAGAATGCAGGAAAGTGAAACAGAATGCAGGATGCAAGACAAGGGAGTGGTTGCAACCTTCAGTGGTTGAACTAAAAGGAGGGAAGTGAGAACCTGGTGGTGTGTAAAATAGTGAACAGCTAGCAGAATCGACAGATCATAAAATCTACTACCTCATAGTTAAATAATTAATAACAATGTTAAATACTTTCTGAAATATGAATGCTAAAATATCAGTGTGCTAATTTATTTTTTCGTCTGAAATACAAAAGTTTTAAAACACCAAAGATATCATACAATTTATAACAATAGGGAACCACACAATTTCTCCCAACTTACTCTGCCTATAAGGTACAGACTCAATTTGATTCTCTTCGCTCCTTCCTCTTTCCTTCTTTATAAAATTCCTTTCCATCTTCCAGCCAATGATTTACTGTACTATCTTAGAGATGCTTAAGCAATGTTAACTTGATGTTCCAGTTAGATGGATTAAATAAAAGTTAGGAATTGTGTGCACAACTCTTCCTCACAGCATCTACAACAGTGACAGCACATAAGGGTACATAGTAAATGTCTGATGATTGAGTAATTGACTACCTGGCTTTTAATGTAAAGAATGCAGAACAGACTCTTAGAAAGAGGGACAGTCCTGATGGAAAACTCAAGAGTGAACTAAGGAGTAAAGGGAGAGAGGAAGAACAGAAAAGGAAAGAAAGAATGTCCAATCTAAGGGTTACCTATTTCAGTCTCTCTTACGTTTTCCATTGTAGTGATGTCAAGGTAACTAAGATAATGGACCTGAAAATTAGAATGCCAGATTTAAATCCAGGCTCATCACCCACTATCAGCGGTGTTATCCTAGGCAAAGTATATTATTTCTCTCAGTCCCAAGGTTTTCTTATCTTTAAAAGCACTATGAGGAATTAAAACAAACTTTAGAGGAAGCATATTTTCAACACTACACCTAAATGAAGTTTAAATGCTACAATCTAAAGAACTTTTTAAGGCTATATATGTAAAAGCTATTTAAAATACTACGTATGACATTCTAAGTGGTTATCAATTACTGCAATTTATGAAAAGGATAATAGAAGTGATTAAATACCATTCCCAAGTAGACTAGTAAAAAATAATTGTTTAGGAAAGACTGAAACATTTGTATTTATGTATAGGATGGTTTTGGAAAAATATTAAAATGATAATATAATGACGTAAGTAGTTATACACAGGTTGTTTTGACTAAATATGCTAAGTATTTATGGACTCAACAATATATATGAAATGCCAATTATGGGCCAATCACTGTGCAAGATTCTGGGCATAGTAAGTAGGAAAATGAGTAAGAAACTCTACAAGCTTACAGCACATACCAAGCTCTATTTTTAATCATTCTGTGTAATTGTAAAGCAATATTTCACTAATAGTAAAAAGATTTTATTCAGGTCTTCTTGAGACCTCTAGTTCAACAAAAATGTTACATGTAGTCATGGACTTGAAGAATAGAAATAAACCTATATGTTATAGGTCTCAGTATTAAATACTCTATAAATAAATCCAACTTCTAAATATTATCCATTAGACTGAAACTATAAAAGAAAGAAGTAGCTACAAAGAACCAGTCCACAATATTCAAGTGACAGGTCAACATGTGGAGAGGAGAATATTCTACCACACTTCAGGGTTTACTGCTGTGCATAAACAAATATAATTAAACAGCTGACTCCAAACTTAAAACACTTGAATCTTTAAATTACCATACTAAAACAAGTGAGCTGGAAAGTACAAATACTTTGGGTTCTCTTATGTTAGCTATAATATGGAAACATGAACACATCATACAATTCTCTCTACAATGAAGAAAAACAAGCCATGAAAGTTTTTAGAACACAGTGCATGTCTGAAAACACTTACTCTTTTAAAGAGGATTCTTAAAAGGGAGAGGGCTAATAAGTAAACTGGTTAATCAATACTTAGAAGAATATTTTCCTTTTAGTAAAGATTCTTAACTCAAGGTAGAACAATTCAGTTTTTTTTAAGGAAGAAATTTTGGATAGAGAGTCTAAAAAGGTATTAACCAAATGATTATCTATGATTGCTGAACAATTTAATAGAGAGAAATAGACAAGCATTCTTAGATAAAACGTTAGGTAGCTAACTTTTATTATATCATAACCCATGATATTGTTCTTTTTTTCAAAAAATTTTTATACTAGAGTTGATTAACAATGATGTGTTAGTTACAGGCATACAGCAAAGTGATTCAGTTAGACCCATAAGTATCCATTCTTTTTCAAATTCTTTTCCCATTTAGATTATTACAGAACATTGAGCCAAGTTCCCTGTGCTATACAGTAGGTCCTTATTGGTTTGTTGTTGCTCAGTCCCTAAGCTGTGTCCAACTCTTCGTGAACCCATGAACTGCAGCACACAAGGCTTCCCTGTCCTTCATTATCTCCTGGAGTTTGCTCAAACTCATGTCCATTGAGTCAGGGATGTTATCCAACCATCTCATCTATTGTCGCCCCCATCTCCTCTCAATCTTTCCCAGCATCAGGATCTATCCCTTATTGGTTACCTATTTTAAATTCACTGTATAGAAATGCAATAGATTTCTGAGTATTAATTTTGCATCCTGAAACTTTATTGAATTAATTGATGAGCTCTAGCAAAATATATTCCTGGTAGCATCTTTAGGATATTCTATGTATAGTATCATGTTACATGCAAAGTGACAGTTTTATTTCTTCTTCTCCAGTTTGGATTCCTTTAATATCTTTTTCTTCTCTTACTGCTGTGGCTAAAACTTCCAAAAACATGTTAATAAAAGTGGCGAGATCACACACAAAATGCTTTTAGCTTTTCACTGCTTACTATGACGTTAGGTATGGGTTTGTCATATATTGTCTTTATTATGTTGAGGTATGTTCCCTCTATGCCCACTTTCCAGAGTTTTTATCATAAATGGATGATTTTGTCAAAAGCTTTTCTGCATCTATTGAGATAACCATATGGATTTATTCTTCAGTTTATTGATGTATTGTATCACACTAATTGATTTGTGGATACTGAAATATCTTTGCATCCATGGGATAAATTCCATTTGATCATGATGTATGATCCTTTTAATGCACTGTTGGACTCAGATTGCTAGTATTTTGTTGAGGACTTCTGTGTCTATGTTCATCAATGATATTGCCCTGTAATTTTCTTTTTTTGTTGTCTCTTTGTCTGGTTTTCGTATCAACATGATGGTGGCCTCATAGAATTGAGTTTGAGAGTGTTCCTTCCTCTGCAATTTTTTGGAAGTTTCAGAAAGATAAGTTTTAACTCTTCTGATAGAGTTCGTCTGTGAGGCCATCTAGTTCTGGACTTTTGTTGGGAGTTTTCTAGTCATACTTTCAAGTTCACTATTTATAACTGGTTTGTTCACATTTTTTATTTTTTCCTGGTTCAGTCTTAGGATAATTGTACATTCTAAGAATTTGTCCATTTCTTCTGGGTTTTCCATTCTACTGGCATATAGTTGTTTACAGTAGTCTCTTATGTCCTTTGTCTTATATTTTTGTGGTGTCTGCTATAACTTCTTCATTTCTAATGCTATTTATTTTAGCCCTCTCCCTTTTTTCCCCAAAGAGTCTGGCTAAGGCTTTATTAATTTTGCTTATCTTTTCAAAGAACCAGCTTGACCAAGTTAAACTATAAGCTGAACCTCAAATGTTCTATCTACTTTTAGAACCACTCTGAACCACGGGTGACCAAGTTTATTCAAAGCTGTAATTATTCTGTAAACTTGAAAGCCAAATAAATAGAGGAACTGCAAGATCCCAGATAAAAAATATACATACCAAAAAAAAGTTTTTGGACATCACCTGTTCAGATTTTAGTTCAAAGATTAGGTCTTATTTCAAGGGTTTTAACCATTTAAATGCTAACTATATTCTTTTAAAAATAATTCTACTATCATATGGTGTGGAAAACAAAGGGGTAATAATATATTCTATTTAATTATTAAATTACAAAATTAAATAATGCTAACTATGAGTTATAATGACCACAAGGAAAGTTTATTTTTAAAGCCCCATATTATAATACTATTACAGATATTCTTTATAAGAGGGAAAAGAATATTTCTTTCTTTTATGTAAAGCTTTTACTGTCCAGGGAGCAAAAAATCATAGCACCCAATTAAGACTCAACTCATCAACCTTAAACTCCAATACTTTGGCCACCTGATGCGAAGAGCTGACTCACTGGAAAAGACCCTGATGCTGGGAAAGATTGAGGGCAGGAGGAGAAGAGGACGACAGAGGATGAGATGGCTAGATGGCATTATTGACTCGATGGGCATGGTTTGGGTGGACTCAGGGAGTTGGTGATGGACAGGGAGGCCTGGCGTGCTCCGATTCATGGGGTCACAAAGAGTCGGACACGACTGAGCGACTGAACTGAAGAGGAAAACAGCTTAGGTGTGGCAGGTACCATGGTAGACAGAAAGATCAGTAGAGGATATATATACCAAGATCACTATGTGCCAGGCACTCACTCATTAGAGGTTTCTAAATATTAATTTCACCTGAAGGCCAAACCTAAGAGCTGTTATTATCCTCCACATTATAAATGAGCAGACTGAGATTGAAACTAGCTCAATAACTTGCTCACAAACACACAACTTGTTTAGCTTGTTTTAAGTATCTATATAAGGCTTTACTCCCAGGTCTGTCTGAATCCACATTCCATTCTTATCTGGAAAGAATATACTGTTAGGAAAACTGCCTGTAAAAAGGTTAGTAATCATCTGCAGAAGGAAGGCCTGGCTGTTTCCTCCTCTGTGCCTTCCCCATACCTTGCTATGCTTGACTGTTCTCCCTTGCATGACATCTTTTCTCCTACAAAGAAAACCAGGATAATTTTCACTGGTAACAATGTTTGGAGAGGGAGGTAGACCCCAGTGTGTCTGCTTCTGGCTCTGAGCACACCATGGGGATGAGATGGTCAGGGATGGGAACTACTCTTAGTAGGATACTGGTCCTGGCATTTTTTGTTTCTCCAAGCAGGCATGTAGGGGAAAGGTGGATTCAGATGAGAAGCAGAAGGGAAAGAACACAGCCAGGAGGGCAACAGAGCCTCTGGATCTTTTCACTGCTGGATTTTATGCACTACAATACCAACAAAGCCAGCTATAATAAAAATTTTCAACTACTTATGATAAAAAAAAAAGTGATCCCCAAACTTGCACTGGTCCAGCTGCATGTTTCTAGCTGTTTGGGTCTGAATCATTTGCCTATTACCCAGAATCAACAAACCTTTCTCCACACAAGGAAACAGAAGAGGGAAAAAAAAAAAAGTTCTCACGTTTTATTTTATAACCTACAAAATTCTATAAAAGATGGGAATAAGACTGGGTTACTAACATTATACTCCACTCTATAAGAGGTTTTCACTTTATGATACATATATCAAATCCTGACATTTTCATTATCATAAACTTCACTGCTTTGGTTATAACATGGAATACTACTTGTGGATTTAAATTGTATTTGAAATCACAACAGGTTACAGTGAATCTCTCCTAATTCATTGTTCTTTAATGAATATGGTCACCATAGACACCACCATTTACCAATAATACATTTTAGAGCCAACATTTTCCCCACCAACATATTTCAATTTTGTTGGTCCACCATATCCTGCTTCTAATTAAGCAAACAAACAAACAAACACTTCAAGAGTCTTCTAGAACAACTGTTTTCTGCATACTCTCTGGATACTTGAAATTTCAGGTAAAAACACATTGTGGTCATTGTGGGATAATGATTAAGATAATAAAAATAACAAGAGGCATTTCCTAATAGAGTTGTAATAGTCATGCAAACATCTAATATACCATTAGGCAAGCTAGTTTTCTTTTTGGTTCTGTTGTTTTGTTAGGCATATGATAGTCATGAGAGTTCAATAAGCTATTTTCTCTACTTACCTGTATCTCTGAAAATGTTTATGATAAAAAGTCAAAAATAGAAACTCTTTCCAAAATAATATTAGATTCTTTTCACAAAATATGTTATCAAAATGTCCAAGGAAATTATTTTCTTTAAATAAAATGCACATTTTAATATCTAAAACAAAGACCCTTCTAGTAAATGAAACTCACTGAACATAAACTAAACTTCAGAATACTTCACTTGGGCATTGAAGTTTAAATGAAGTGAAAGTCGCTCAGTCATGTCCGACTCTCTGTGAGCCCATGGACTGTAGCCCACCAGGTTCCTCTGTTTATGGAATTCTACAGGTCAGAATACTGGAGTGGTTAGCCATTCCTTTCTCCAGGGGATCTTCCCAACCCAGGAATGCAATGCAGGTCTCCCACACTGCAGGCAGATTCTTTACCATCTGAGCCACCAGGGAAAGGTATCACTATTAGAAAAATCAATTTACCCGGGAGGACTTACTTCACATTAAAGGTCAGGAGGGGCCACCGTGAGTAGATACCCCTTGTCCAAGGTAAGGAGCAGTGGCTGCACTTTGCTGGAGCAGCCATGAAAATACACCCCACATTCAAGGTAAGAGAAACCCAAGTAAGACGGTAGGTATTGCGAGAGGGCATCAGAAGGCAGACACAATGAAACTATAATCACAGAAAACTAGCCAATCTGATCACACGGACCACAGCCTTGTCTATCTCAATGAAACTAAGCCATGCCGTGTGGGGCCACCCAAGACAGATGGGTCATGGTGGGGAGGTCTGACAGAATGTGGTCCACTGGAGAAGGGCATGGCAAACCACTTCAGTATTCTTGCCTTGAGAACCCCATGAACAGTATAAAAAGGCAGAAAGACAGGACACTGAAAGATGAACTCCCCAGGTCGGTAGGTGCCCAATATGCTACTGGAGATCACTGGAGAAACAACTCCAGAAAGAATGATGGGATGGAGCCAAAGCAAAAACAATACCCAGCTGTGGATGTGACTGGTGATAGAAGCAAAGTCCGATGCTGTAAAGAGCAATATTGCATAGGAACCTAGAATGTTAGGTCCATGAATCAAGGCAAATTGGAAGTGGTCAAACAGGAGATGGCAAGAGTGAATGTCGACATTCTAGGAATCAACGAACTAAAATGGACTGGAGTGGGTGAATTTAACTCAGATGACCATTATATCTACTACTGTGGGCATGAATCTCTTAGAAGAAATGGAGTAGCTATCATGGTCAACAAAAGAATCCGAAATACAGTACTTGGAAGCACTCTCAAAAACGACAGAATGATCTCTGTTTGTTTCCAAGGCAAACCATTCAATATCACGGTAATTCAAGTCTATGCCCCGACCAGTAACGCTGAAGAAGCTGAACTTGAACGGTTCTATGAAGACCTACAAGACCTATTAGAACTAACACCCAAAAAAGATGTCCTTTTCATTATAGGGGACTGGAATGCAAAAGTAGGAAGTCAGGAAACACCTGGCGTAACAGGCAAATTTGGCCTCGGAGTACAGAATGAAGCAGGGCAAAGGCTAATAGAGTTTTGCCAAGAGAACTCACTGGTCATAACAAACACGCTCTTCCAACAACACAAGAAAAGACTCTACACATGGACATCACCAGATGGTCAACACCAAGATCAGATTGATTATATTCTTTGCAACCAAAGATGTAGAAGCTCTATACAGTCACCAAAAACAAGACCAGAAGCGGACTGTGGCTCAGATCATGAACTCCTTATTGCCAAATTAAGACTTAAGTTGAAGAAAATAGGGAAAACCACGAGACCATTCAGGTATGACCTAAATCAAATTCCTTATGATTATACAGTGAAAGTGACAAATAGATTTAAGGGACTAGATCTGACAGACAGAGTGCCTGATGAACTATGGACAGAGGTTTGTGACATTGTACAGGAGACAGGGATCAAGACCATCCCCATTGAAAAGAAATGCAAAAAAGGAAAATGGCTGTCTGAGGAGGCCTTACAAATAGCTGGGAAAAGAAGAGAAGTGAAAAGCAAAGGAGAAAATGAAAGATATTCCCATCTGAATGCAGAGTTCCAAAGAATAGCAAAGAGAGAAAAGAAAGCCTTCCTCAGTGATCAATGCAAAGAAACAGAGGAAAACAACAGAATGGGAAAGTCTAGAGATCTCTTCAAGAAAATTAGAGATACCAAGGGAACATTTCATGCAAAGATGGGCTCGATAAAGGACAGAAATGGTATGGACCTAACAGAAGCAGAAGATATTAAGAAGAGGTGGCAAGAATACACAGAAGAACTGTACAAAAAAGATCTTCGTGACCCAGATAATCACGATGGTGTGATCATTCACCTAGAGGCAGACATCCTGGAATGTGAGGTCAAGTGGGCCTTAGAAAGCATCACTATGAACAAAGCTAGTGGAGGTGATGGAATTCCAGTTGAGCTATTTCAAATCCTCAAAGATGATGCTATGAAAGTGCTGCACTCAATATGCCAGCAAATCTGGAAAACTCAGCAGTGGCCACAGGACTGGAAAAGGTCAGTTTTCATTCCAATTCCAAAGAAAGGCAATGTCAAAGAATGCTCAAACTACCGCACAATTGTACTCATCTCACACGCTAGTAAAGTAATGCTCAAAATTCTCCAAGACAGGCTTCAGCAATATGTGAACCTTGAACTTCCAGATGTTCAAGCTGGTTTTAGAAAAGGCAGAGGAACCAGAGATCAAATTGCCAACATCCGATGGATCATCCAAAAAGCAAGAGAGTTCCAGAAGAACATCTATTTCTGCTTTACTACTATGCCAAAGCCTTTGACTGTGTGGATCACAATAAATTGTGGAAAATTCTTAAAGAGATGGGAATACCAGACCATCTGATCTGTCTCTTGAGAAACCTGTATGCAGGTCAGGAAGCAACAGTTAGAACTGGACACGGAACAACAGACTGGTTCCAAATAGGAAAAGGAATACATCAAGGCTGTATATTGTCACCCTGCTTATTTAACTTATATGCAGAGTACATCACGAGAAACGCTGGGCTGGAAGAAACACAAGCTGGAAACAAGATTGCCGGGAGAAATATCAACATAACCTCAGATATGCAGATGACACCACCCTTATGGCAGAAAGCAAAGAAGAACTAAAGAGCTTCTTGATGAAAGTGAAAGAGGAGAGTGCAAAAGTTAGCTTAAAGCTCAACATTAAGAAAACTAAGATCATGGCATCTGGTCCCATCACTTCATGGGAAATAGATGGGGAAACAGTGGAAACAGAGTCAGACTTTATTTTTTGGGGCTCCAAAATCACTGCTGATGGTGATTGCAGCCATGAAATTAAAAGACGCTTACTCCTTGGAAGGAAGGTTATGACCAACCTAGATAGCATATTGAAAAGCAGAGACATTACCCTGCCAACAAAAGTCCGTCTAGTCAAGGCTATGGTTTTTCCAGTGGTCATGTATGGATGTGAGAGCTGGACGGTGAAGAAAGCTGAGCGCCGAAGAATTGATGCTTTTGAACTGTGGTGTTGGAGAAGACTCTTGAGAGTCCCTTGGACTGCAAGGAGATCCTACCAGTCCATCCTAAAGGATCATTCCTGGGTGTTCATTGGAAGGACTGATGTTGAAGTTGAAACTCCAATACTTTGGCCACCTCATGCGAAGAGCTGACTCATTGGAAAAGACCCTGCCTGGGAAGGATTGGGGGCAGGAGGAGAAGGGTACGACAGAGGATGAGATAGCTGGATGGCGTCACCGACTCGATGGACATGGGTTTGGGTAGACTCTGGGAGTTGGTGATGGACAGGGAGGCCTGGCGTGCTGTGATTCATGGGGTCACAAAGAGTCGGACATGACTGAGCGACTGAACTGAACTCTAATTTACAACTTAAATACCTCAAGCTTCCATGTATCACTGTGACCATTTCTACTCATTTTATAGTTGTTTTTCAATGCATACCAGGGTGAACAAATAATAAATATACATATAGACAAGATGCACATGTACTAAATGCTCCTTTCCCTTCCTTTAAAAACCATTATTTACAAAAATGGCCTTTGTTACATATTCCTTAACCATTTACCTAAGCTGTGGTTTCTACTGGTCTCCTGAAATTTCTTCATATCAGATATATTTTCGTTTTCCTCATTTTCATTTCTTTGCTGCATCTGATGCTCTTGGCTCCCTACCCATGAGGCACTCCCCCAGTGTCCTGTGACACAGACTTGCCCGATTTTACCTGCAACTCTGACCATTCATTAATCTTCTTTCTTAGGGCCTCTTCCTTAGAACTGAGCTGCTCCCTTATGCTGAGAACTTTGTGCTACACTTTTCTTTTGTGATAGTTTTATCCTTAGTAAGTTTAGACATTCATTAAACAAATATTTATTGTGTGCTTACAGTATGCCTGACAACAACCCAGGCGCTGAAGATAGAGCAGTGAACAAAACAAAGTCCCTATTTTTCATAAAGCTTATGTTTTACTGAGAAGATAAGTGGTCAAACAATAAACATGAAAAACAATTAGTCTATAACATAATAGGTGCTAATTAGTAGTGTGAAGAAAAATTACACAGGGCAACAAGTTAGAAAAAAAGGGAAAGTAGTACTATTTTAGAAAGACTAGTTAGAAAGGATATCTGTTAGTGAAATGGGCAACCAATGCAGGTATCTGTGGGAAGAGAGATCTGGCCTGAAGAACAGCAAGAACAAAGACCCACAGCTGGAGGGAGTTCAGACATGTCAGAAACTGCAAGTGCAGTGTGACTAAAGTAAGTTCTGGAGTATGTTAGGAGAGGAGATCTAAAAGACGTTCAGTGACCTGGGAAGGACTTTGGATGTCACTTGGGGGAGTCTCTCGCATGATTCTGCCAGAACTAAGACGTGACATTCGATGACAAACCTACACCTCTAGTGTCAGCCTCTCCAACAAGCTCCATTTCTTTATGGCAAAACTGGCAGCTCTTTTGAGGACCTATTATTTCTTCATTCTCAACATACCTAAATAGGTGTTTTTTCCTAATCTTTCAAACTGAAAAGTAGTGCATCAACACAATGTTTCTATTAATTGTAATACTACATAATCTTCCTAATCATCCAAGAAACACATCCTCAGTCATCTTTGATTGTCTTTCAACCCATGGCTAAGCCTACAACACTAACTGTAACAGTTCTTTTGTAATGTCTTTGAACCATCCCTTCTTTTCACTGCTACATCCAACCAGAGAATTTACCAAAATCTGGACCCCGAATATTGCTTCCCAGATGGTCTCCCTTTCTCCAGCTTTCTCTCCTGTCTGAGTTGTCCTACATACTGTCAGCCTGATTAGTCTTACTCAAACTTTTATTTAAAAAGCTTCAACCACAACCACAAACAAGTCTCTTGGTCTTTGCAGCAGTATAGTAAAGTCGCTCAGTTGTGTCCAACTCTTTGCGACCCCATGGACTGTAGCCTGCCAGGCTCCTCCATCCATGGGATTCTCCAGGCAAGAATACTGGAGTGGGTTGCCATTTCCTTCTCCAAGGGATCTTCTCGACCCAGGGATCAAACCTGGCTCTCCCGCACTGTAGGAAGATGCTTTGCCGTCTGAGCCACCAGGGAAGTCCTTGCAGCAGTATAAAAATACTTAATTTATAATCTAGTTTAACTGGTAAGCCAAAGGAACAGCATATGTTGGAAGAATCAACTCATTCATCTCTAGCAGAATTGAAAAAAATTTCATCTTTGCCAATTTAAGTCAATAGGAAAACTGCTTTCCATTATATATTTCTCCAAAATTCAATCTTTTTCAATAATTAACTACTAAGTCTTTATTTTAGCATGTTATTAGCAGCTTAACCACAAGATTAAGATCTTACATGTATGATTTCTCACTTAATTCTCCCGGTAAAGTTCTAAAGTATTTTCATCATTTCCATTTCACAAATAAGAAAATGAAGGTTGTCTGATTTTTAAGTCACTTGTTCAAAATCATCACGTCATTAAGGTTGTAAAGCTGAGTCTCCAAATCCAGATTTTCTAGCTCTAAATTCTTGGACCTTCTTGTATGTCACATACTCCTTTAGGAATGTTAGCTTCTTACAAGAGAGGAAGAAATGTTTTAGTTTTTATTTATAACAAGATTTATTTATATATTATTTTCAAGTTTTCTGCAATGCTCAAGTGACAGAAACAGGTGACATGCTGAATACTGAAATAGTTTTCCAGCAGAGAAAACTGACCAAACTTTCATTGGAAAAAATGTCCTTCTGTCAATATTAGATGCTGATACAAAGCTGATAGCACATTTGAAATACTTATTGGCCCAAATGTTAAAACTAACATGAATTAACATGTAACCAGAGTTGCTGGAATCAGAACTTGTTCAGGTTTGTCAATGTAAGTCAATCTTATTTATTCCTTAATGATAAGATAATCTATCTGTTAGAGTACAGAGCCATTAGAAGGAAAACAACAGAAATATAAGTTCCTAAAGGCACAGAAATCCCAAAGAATTTAGGAGGTAACAGCAGAACTGTAAATAATACAGTTTAACAAAAATATTTTAACAAAATGTCCTATTTCCATAGCACAACTATAAAGCTCAAAAGAAACAATTCATATGAAATAATGCTATGAAAAAAGTATTCTATATTTTAATTACTTTATAAGAATATCCTATAGAGAAAAAAACTTTATCAGTGTGCTTTTGGAAGCAATAACTGTTGCTGGATGGATGATTCAATTAGCATGAACTATTCTGGCATGTTTCAAAAGCATTGCCATTTTAAAACATAAAAAATGTCTAAAAATGCAACCATAGTAATAGTGCACGGGTTGGGGGTGAGGGAGAAAGACAATGACAAATTGGTCCAAAAGGACACTGAGACTTCATAGCTGGAAGACCATTGTGCTGACAATTAGTAACAGGAAGCAGAGCACAAAACAAATGAATGAAAAAAGCTGAACTTGCAATGAAAGACCTTATTATAGTGCAGAAACATTATTGTAATAAAGGGGCAATGTACTCTTCTCCATAAAACTTTCAAACAGGCACCCTTGCCTCTTTTTCATTCTCTGCATTTCATTTTTTCATTAGCATCTGCTTGATTATGTATTATTTCCAACCCAAAAGAATGCTTCTCTGTCCTTCCTAAATTCCAAGGCTTAAAGGTCCTTCCCCTCACTGTGGCCTTGAGCCTCATTTAACTCAAAATATAACAAAGGTTTAAAATAACATAAAGATATAGGGGGAAAAACAGAAAGGCAGTGATTCAATATATAGCTGCAGCAAGATAAAAAAAAATGTGTCCCTCAAGCCTAACTTGTTAAAAATACAATGATCATATAATTCATACTAATATCTAGATGATTCTGTCTGTAAAACTCCTATGACTTCTTTGATAGAAGAAGAAGGCTGAAATCTTCACTTACTAGAGTAAATTTTCTGCATTTAGCTTCAGTTTCCTTAAATGGGAACATCCAAAAGCTCTGAAACATATTTTCATATACTAGTTGAGAATGACAAGACTTGATCCATGACACTGACATATAACCAAGAGGCAAGGAAAGCCCACACCTTCTGCCTATGCTAGAAAACGTACCTCAAGACCCTACAGCAGCCAGAGATGTTTTTAGTTAAGCAGTGATGTGTAAAAAGCACTGGCCTTGACACTTGAAAGCTGTGGGTTTAGCTTTAAGTCCCAAAGTTCACCAAATGCATGACCATGGGCAATTTCTATGGGCCCAGTTTCCCCAGCTATAAAACAGAGACATTATGTATCCTGCAAAAATATCAGCATGACTAATAATACACATATAAAATGCATAGCACACAGATGCTCAACAAGTGGTACATTATTATTTGCATTAATTCCCAAAAGACTGAATGTTCTAAGAAATTATTATCTGTGGCTCATAGGCAAATCATTGACTTCTAGAAGACTTTGAAGATTCTTCATGCCAACTCCTTCATATCACAGATAATAAAACACCAGGGATGGTGAAGTGACTGGCCCAATATTACATAATAAATTTCTATCAAATAATCAGCCACCTGGCTACCACCTCCATGCTTGTCCCTCTGCTAAAGCATAAATAAGTATCAAGGTTACATACAATATACCTCTCAAAAATGAGAGTCTGCTACTAACCTACTGTTAATAACACTTGACATACCACAAAGTTTCTCTGGTGCTGAATAAGCATTACTTGAAGAAGAGTTATCTCTGAACTCCATTTATGATTAAATACACTCAAGCCAGGTGTGAGAAATGCATGCTTGTTCAGTTGCTTCAGATGTGTCCGAATCTTGGCGAGCCTATGGACTGTGACCCACCAGGCTTCTTTGTCCATGGGACTTTCCAGGCAACAATACTGGAGTGGTTGGCCATTTCCTTCTCCAGGGATCTTCCTGAGCCAGGGATCAAACCCACGTTGCAGGCAGATTCTTTACCGCTGAGCCACTGTGGAAGCCCCAGATGTTAGACAGTCCAGTCCAAATTATTGTTAGTTTTGCCAAGTACTTGCTTTGAGAGTCTAGGAAAATTTCTTAATCTCTCAAGGCCCCAGCTTCACTAGTTTGTTCTTTAAGGTAATATTTATCTCATGTTTTTCTTGTCATGTTGCTGTAAATAAGGCACCTGATACACAGGAGCTTAAACAATGTTAGTTCTCTTCCTTTTACTTCCTTAAGTCTCTATTAATTTCACATGTATTAATTATAAGTAGGGAAGTAGATTCTTTACCAGTGAGCCACCTGGGAAGCCCAATTATAAGTAAGATGGGATTAAAGGAGCAAGTAATGGGCATATAATCATTTTGTAATTTACAATTTTGGGGGATTTTTTTTGGCTGCAGTGCATGGCCGGTTGGATCTTAGTTCCCTGACTAGGGATTTAACTTGAGCCCTCAGCAGTGAAAGAGCAGAGTCCTAACCACTGGACTGCCAGGGTATTCCCTAATTTAAAATTTTAGAAAGTAATTACAAATAAGCCTCTACTATCTAGAAAAGAAACTAAGTTAAAAAATAAATATTAAACATGTAAATCAGGTAGGTTTTATCTATATTTAACTTAACCAAAAACAATCTATAGATTTAATTAGGCCATAAATGAGTATACACAGAAAAGTGTATAAAAAGGATTATTGTCACTCTTCAGATATGGAACAGTATCACAGAGGAAAATTCTAGGATCAGTAATAAGAGAAAACAATAGTACAAGGATCCTTAGCACCAAAGGCTACCGTTATACACTTAGCAAAACTGTAGTTGAGAAACTGAAGTATACTGACCTAATAGTAATTAATTTAATATTAAAAATTATGCAAAACCCCATCATAGCTGTTTATCATACACAGGCTGCAGGTGGTGGTCCTCCTACCCTACACCCACTATTCACTCCCCAGTCACACCCCCTCGGCTCTCTTACATAAAATAAGTCAGGTTAAAAAACAGTAAATAGATGATGTGCCCCTTTCTGAGCTAAAACTTACAGTTCAAAATATTTTTAGCTAAAGAAAAAATATTGACTTTAAGATGGTATTTTAAAGTAGAATTATTTATTTGCATCAGTAAAATTATTTTATATTCTACTAGGAGAGAAGATGAATAGCAATATGATGATAGAAACTTCATGTAAAAGCCAAGTCAGCAAATAGGGGACATAATGCCTAACTCGGACACTGAGAAATCATACCAAGTATCTGGTACGATTACGGCAGTCTGCTAAATATCTCAAGTGCCATATTTATTCCTATCACTTATGCTTCCTTCTCCTTTGATAGCTCTCAGTCTATACAGGGACAAAGAAATAACATACCATCTGGAGGTTTCATCCATATTCTGAGGATTTCATACCCGTTTAAATTAACAATAAGAGATTCAACCAAAGTTTCTCAGAAATAATTTTTTCAAATTATTGTGATCTGTTACCTGGAATATACGTCATCTTTTAGGAGAAGGCAATGGCAGCCCACTCCAGTACTCTTGCCTGGAAAATCCCATGGACGGAGGAGCCTGGTAGGCTGCAGTCCATGGGGTCACTAAGAGTTGGAAACGACTGAGTGACTTCACTTCCCCTTTTCACTTTCATGCATTGGAGAAGGCAATGGCAACCCACTCCAGTGTTCTTGCCCGGAGAATCCCAGGGACGGGGGTGCCAGGTGGGCTGCCATCTATGGGGTCGCAGAGTCGGACACGACTGAAGCGATTTAGCAGCATGTCATCTTTTGAAATCTTACTATTTTTCCAAACAATCTCAATTTCCAACGAAGCTTTTCTCGATGATCTACTCCTCAATGATACCTCCTTTTCCTACAACTCTTACTGAATATATTAATTATAAACCTACTTCAGAATTGAACCATCAAAATACCAATCTCAAAATACTAATCCCAAGGGTTTGTGGCATATTTTGCTAGCAGATTACAAACCCTTCAAATCCAAGGGCTGTGTCTGTGGATTAATGAAAGGAACGCAGACTTCAAGGTTAGCACTCTGTTAGACATGGGCTGAAATTCTGGCTCTGCCATCTGCCAGTTAAGTCACATAATCCCTCAGTCTCGTTAAAATGGAGAACATACTACTTACCTCAGAATGTTGTTGTGAAGATTAAATGAGATAACATATGTGAAAGGGCCTGGCACATAGTAAGGCTCAAAGAAAGGTTGGTTTCCTTCCTTATTTCCTTCTCTTTTCCCTCAGTACCTGGTACAATGTTGAGAACACAATAAACCCTCAATAAAAACTTTCTAAATATTCATTTGAACTTAGATTTCCTAAAAATATGTTTAAATATTAAGTGATAACTCCTATGTGTCCGAATTGTGTTACTTTAAATCATATGCAAACAAAGTAGGAAATCTCAAAACAGAACAACTGTGTGAGGCTGCTACTTAATAATGATAGAAAAGGAAGTAAAGAAGAGAGTCAGAGGAAATAGTATTTAAGAACAATTCAGTGAAAATTATTGCACGCGTAGTATTTTTCACACAAGTATCTCCGGATAAGCAAGAGTTGACTGCTGACCTAAGAGGAAGCTGAATGAGAGAAGGCAGGCGGGAAGGAGGAAGAGAGCAAGGCAGAAAGAAAGAGGAAGAAGAGAAGGGAGGAAGGGGAAAAGCAAAGCATGAAGGGAGGAAGGAAGGAAGCTTGGTTCTGCTGGGACC
Organism: Okapia johnstoni; assembly: GCA_024291935.2. NCBI lineage: Eukaryota > Metazoa > Chordata > Mammalia > Artiodactyla > Giraffidae > Okapia > Okapia johnstoni. The sequence goes on from CM044322.1 coordinate 44,222,371, forward strand.
TCTTTTATGTCCTCACATTAACATAGGCTACTGAAGCTGACCACTCCTTGCCTACCTTCCATTAAAAACAATTCCCACTGCACACTCCATCTTACAAAAAAGAAATTATCTAATGGAAGAACCAAATTAATGTGAAATTTCCCCCCAGTGAATAGTAACCAAAGGATCCTCTTAAAACAGTCAGAAAGACATTTGGGGATGTTATTATCTTTATTAAAAAAACAAAACACTTCTGACTAAACCTTCTAATTAAAGAATTTGGTCTGCACCTAGGTCCTCTGAGGTCAGTCCAGTGGTGCTGCCTTTTCAGCTGCAGTAATGTTCTTCTTCATTTTCCAGAAGGAGGACAGGAGGACATGTGCATGGTTGAGGGGTCTAGCGCATGTTATTTAGTTATAAGAAAGACCAGTTTCTAGAGACAAAGTCTTTGGGATTAAATACAATTGAGATTTTCCCCTCAAACTAACAAGAGCAGCCATTCTCAATTTCAATCTTGTTGTAGATGTGTACGTTCAGTTGCTAAGTCATGTTCAATTCTTTGAGACCACTTAGACTGCAGCGTGCCAGGCTTCCCTGTCCTTCACTATGTCCTGAAGTTTGCTCAGATTCATGTCCATTGAGTCAGTGATGCTAGTTGTACATAGGTTCTACTTAAAACTTGCAATGTCTTTAAAGAAAACCCAATAGAGTAGTTTCTACCTTACTCCAATACAATTTAACTGGAAAGGGGGGGAATGGCTGCCATTTAACTCAATTAAGCAAATCACTGCAGATGGTGATTGCAGCCATGAAATTAAAAGACGCTTACTCCTTGGAAGGAAAGTTATGACCAACCTAGACAGCATATTAAAAAGCAGAGACATTACTCTGCCAACAAAGGTCCGTCTAGTCAAGGCTATGCTTTTTCCAGTGGTCATGTATGGATGTGAGAGTTGGACTATAAAGAAAGCTGAGCACCAAAGAATTGATGCTTTTGACCTGTGGTGTTGGAGAAGACTCTTGAGAGCCCCTTGGATTGCAAGGAGATCCAACCAGTCCATCCTAAAACAGATCAGTCCTGGGTGTTCATTGGAAGGATTGATGTTTAAGCTGAAACTCCAATACTTTGGCCACCTTATGCAAAGAGCTGACTCATTGTAAAAGACCCTGATGCTGGGAGGGATTAGGGGCAGGAGGAGAAGCGGACGACAGAGGATGAGACAGTTGGATGGCATCACCGACTCAATGGACATGAGTTTGGGTAAACTCCGGGAGTTGGTGATGGACAGGGAGGCCTGGTGTGCTGCGATTCATGGGGTCGCAAAGAGCTGGACACGACTGAGCGACTGAACTGAACTGAACTGAAGCAAATATTACTGAGCATATTCTATCTTATGCTATTACTTTTATTTGTATTTTAGCATTTATAATTTACAAAGTGTTTTCACATATATCATCTCATTTAACCCCCACCCTAATCCTGAACAGCAGATAACCTCATGTTTAAAGCTGAGAAAAATGAAGATCAGAAGAGTTTTGTAATTTGCCCAAGGTCACAGAGCTAGTAAAAGAGCAGAATCAAGACTCCAACTTAGGTCTTCTGATTCCAAGTCCTGTGATCTTCTAATATATCATATCTTATAATAAACACTGGAGGAAATTTTTTAAATGAGTATACACAGTGATTATGCTCTGGAAGTTTATCATTTCCCTCGATTCTACATAAAGCCCCATAATAAGTTATATTCTGATGAATGAAATTGAGAAGGTAAAGACTACAACTAAATAGATTAGCTCTCAAAGTGAAGTCGCTCAGTCGCGTCCGACTCTTTGTAACCTCTACCAGGTTCCTCCATCCATGGGATTCTCCAGGCAAGAATACTGGAGTGGGTTGCCATTTCCTTCTCCAGGGGGTCTTCCTGACCCAGGGATCGAACCTGGGTCTCCCACATTGCAGGCAGACCCTTTACCTCTGAGCCACCAGAGAAGCCCCAGATTAGCTCTAGAGTAAATCAGAAAAGAGGAGTGAGAAATCATGACAGCTGCTACCAGGAAAAATACATGCTCTAAGCAAAATCTGAGCAGTTCACCTGCAGTATTATAATGAAGGAAGTAGTAAAATCATGAGATTATTTAACAGGAAGCTCAAACGATACACACATAAATTTACATTTATAAAGGACATATAACTGATGAAATATTTCAGTGATACAGACAGTTCTCATATGTAGGAGCTGGATTTGACATTCTAAACTGCCACAGTCATATCCATTAAAATGGAATTATACATTTTGTTTTGTGCACAGTTGTTGTACAATGCAGAAAAAAGAACGAAAGTAGAAATTCTGTGGAAAATTTTTTTAAATCAGATTGAAGTGTGATTTCAATGAGGAGGAGGAAATATGTGACTAAATATGGCATTATTATTCTTCAAAATTTTCTAAAACCTATCTCTTTTCAAAGTGATTTTTTAAAAAGGTTCTCAACATTCCCAATTCTAAACTTGGTTTATGGGTTAAAGTTTGTAAATATATGAATACAGTATCATCTATAAAAATGAAGGATAGGAAGAAATTTCTATTAAATTTACAGTATTTCATTTAATTTTTAAGTAACGCATACCAGGTTTCCCTGGTAGCTCAGCTGGTAAAGAATCCGCCTGCAATGCAGGAGACCCTGGTTCAATTCCTGGGCCAGGAAGATCTGCTGGAGAAGGGACAGGCTACATACTCCAGCATTCTTGGGCTTCCCTAGTGGCTCAGACAGTAAAGAATCCACCTGCAATACAAGAGACCTAGGTTCTATCCCTGGGTTGGGAAGATCCCCTGGAGAAAGAAACAAAATACCAACTCCAGTATTCTTGTCTGGAGAATTCCATGGACTATATAGTCCATGTGGTCCCAAAGAGCTAGACACGACTGAGCGACTTTCACTTTCTTTCAAGGCATTCCTCGTAGTGAGATAGAAAATCCAAGTACCAGATATAACTTTCTATTTTCCTAAAAATTCAAACACAATTAGAGAAAACAAGTCTTCCAATGATCAAATACATAAAATAGTCTAAAAAATCACTCAAAACAAAAACAGGATTAGGAATTTCACATACAGTTGAACTTAATAAAATCTACTAATTTGTGTCCAAAAAACGTATGGAACATTGAGGAGTAACAGAAGAAAAAAAGGAATACTTACATATACATGTATAAACATAAATAAGAAAAAAATTCATTTTCCTCTTGAGAAAATGGAGAAAACTTAAGATCTTCCAGAGCAAAATGGGATTTTCTAAGGAAGATTCTTTTTGAAGATCCTACGTATTGCTTCCAAATACTCCAGAGAATATTTGAAGGCAAGACACAATTATTAAGAGATGCTCATAATAATCCAACTGAACTAGGAAGACAGCAGTAAGACTGCGAAGTAGGAAAAACATGACAGCACCTTGCTGACTGGCTGACTTATGGTAGGAAGAGGAAGAGAACTATAACCATACAGGATCTTTTTAAATCAAATACTGATTTGGATACCTAATGCTCAAAAGCCTCCAATGGTTTCCAATGGGTTTCCATTAAAAAAAATCAAACTGGTATTCAAGATCTTTCACAGTCTGATTATAGTTTATTCAACCTTAAGAGTTTTTTCCTTCAACAAAATTTTCTATCCATCTAGCGTACTGTTTACACTATTTACAAACAAGCTACTCTTTAATTCCACACTTCATTTTTGCTTATGTTGTTAACCTCACTGAGAAAGTCTTCTTCCTTCCGAAAACCTAAATATCACCTGTCCTTCTAGGCTCATGTTAACCTTGCCTTATGCATAAATTATTTTCTAGTCATCCTACCTTACTTTTATCTATTCTCTCAACTTCTACAGCATTAATTTTCTCATCTCCCATAATCCTTGTGTATTTATATATTATAGAGTTATTCTAGATTTACAGAGTTGCTTTCTACAGACTGTTTTTTATCACATATAAGACTAAGAATCAAGTCATAAGCTATTTCTTTATCCCCATGAACAAACACAATGAAAGCATTAGTAGGAATCAATTGATTTTTCTATACATTTATTTAAAATCTCAGAGTCTAATATTATTCAGAGGTAAAAATGGTTTTTGGTAGGTTTAAGTCCCATAACTCCCTTACTTTCTTTCAAACAGAAGAAGAATAATAGGTTAGTGAGTAAACAGGTCATTGCACTTCTAAAATTGGCCTAAGAAATGCTGACCGATTTCTTTTTTTAAAAGAGACAGAAGAAAGGTTTCAAAGAGGAAAGGGATATTGTCAGAGTGGGCCAGTATTTGCATCACAGAATAAGGCAGAATTCTAGTAGGTGCTTCTGGGGACATAGGCTGGCACTTTTCCCTTCCCACCACGGTGAGGAGGAAGGATTAGGTCAAAAGTATGATCAGTCGCAAGACATGGGCAATGTTCAAGTTCTCCACTGAGCAATTGCATCCACTTTTGAGTTGAGCTAATATCTGTCAACATGTCAAGAATCATGACTACTACCTGGGTAGACAAGCTATTGTGCTCAATGTACCTTTGAAAAGAGCTTTGCCACAAGTCTTGTATGTATCCTATATTATTTTTCAGTCAAAATGCAATGTTTCCTATGCAAAGATAAATTTCAGTCTATAATAAGTAATTTGCTGCTATTGTTCAGTTGCTTAAGTAGTGTCTGACTTTTTGCGACTCCATAGACTGCACACGCCAGGCTTCCCTGTCCTCCACTATCTCCCAAAGTTTGTTCAGATTCAGGTCCATTGAGTCAGTGATCCTATGTAACCATCTTATCCTCTGCTGCCCCTTCTCCTTTTGCTTTCAATTCTTCCCAGCATCAGGTTCTTTTCCAATGAGTCGGCTCATCGCATCAGATGGCAAAAGTAGTGGAGCTTCAGCTTCAGCCAACAGTCCTTCCAGTGAATACTGAGGGTTGATTTCTTTTAGGATTGACTGGTTTTATCTCCTTGCTGTCCAAGGACTCTCAGAGTCTTCTCCAACACCACAATTTGAAAGCATCAATTCTTTGGCACTCAGCCTTCTTTATAGTCCAGCTCTCACATCTGTACATGACTACTGGAAAAATAGCTTTGACTATATGGACCTTTGTCAGCAAAGTGATGTCTCTGCTTTTGAATATGCTGTCTAGGTTTGTCATAGCTTTCCTTCCAAGGAGCAAGTGTTTTTTAATTTCATGGCTGCAGTCACTGTATGCAATGATTTGATTTCGGAGCCCCCCCAAAATAAAATCTGTTACTGCTTCCACTTTTTCCACTTCTCTTTGCCATGAAGTGATGGGACCAGGTGCCATGATCTTGGTGTTTTGAATGCTGCGAGTTAGTAATTTACCTAACCATATTTCTGATCGGAGATACAATTTTCTTGGCAAAAATACTATTTTACTTACATTTCTATAGTATTACATTTAGAAGGCAATTTCCAATATAGTTCACATTTGATCCATCCAAAAAAGGATAAAGGTCAAATACTGTTATCCACATTTTGTAGGTGTTGGAGAACTTACATTATGCATGCCAAAGGATATCTAGCAATTTAAGAGTTGGAATTCTGACCCAAAATCAGATCTCAAAGCTCTAGATAGGGAAAATGTCACAGAATGGAGGTGACATGGGGAATGGACAATGAGGAATGGAGGAGGGGCTGGGGGAACAACCCATGGCCAGGGAAGCCTGGCGTGCTGGCAGTCCATGGGGTTGCAAAGAGTTGGACATGACTGAGCGACTGAACTGAACTGGAGGAGCACGGAGCGGCAGATAACACTTAAGTGACAGTAGAGAAATATGAATTTTAATCTTGATAGTTAACTACCTGGAAAAGGAAATGGCAACCTACTCCAGTATTCTTGCCTGGAAAATCCCATTGAGTCACATGGGATGAGAATGTGTGAGTCACATGAGAATCCCATGGGGTCACAAAGAGTGGACACAACAGAGTGACTGACACACACTTAACTACCACGACCTAGTAAAGCAACCTTAAAAAGATCACTGAATTTTCTAGAAAGCCCAGAGATAAATCCATGCACCTATAGACACCTTATCTTCGACAAAGGAGGCAAGAATATACAATGGAGAAAAGACAATCTCTTTAACAAGTGGTGCTGGAGAAACTCGTCAACCACTTATAAAAGAATGAAACTAGAACACTTTCTAACACCATACACAAAAATTAACTCAAAATGGATTAAAGATCTAAACGTAAGACCAGAAACTATAAAATTCCTAGAGGAAAACATAGGCAAAACTCTCTGACATAAATCACAGCAGGATCTTCTATGACCCACCTCCCAGAGTAATAGAAATAAAAGTAAAAATAAACAAATGGGACCTAATTAAACTTAAAAGCTTTTGCACAACGAAGGAAATTATAAGCAAGGTGAAAAAGCAGCCTTCAGAATGGGAGAAAATAATAGCTAATGAAGCAACTGACATAGAATTAATCTCAAAAATATACAAAGCAGCTCCTGCAGCTCAATTTCAGAAAAATAAACGACACAATCAAAAAAAGGGCCAAAGAACTAAACAGACATTTCTCCAAAGAAGACATATAGATGGCTAACAAACACATGAAAAGATGCTCAACATCACTCATTATCAGAGAAATGCAAATCAAAACCACAGTGAGGTACATCTCACGCCGGTCAGAATGGCTGCTATCAAAAAGTCTACAAACAATAAGTGCTGGAGAGGGTGCAGAGAAAAAGGAACCCTCTTACACTGTTGGTGGGAATGCAAACTAGTACAGCCACTATGGACAAGAGTGTGGAGATTCCTTAAAAAAGTGGAAATAGAACTGTCATATGACCCAGCAATCCCACTGCTGGGCACACACACCAAGGAAACCAGAATTGAAAGAGACACGTGTACCCTAATGTTCATCACAGCACCGTTTACAATAGCCAAGACATGGAAGCAACCTAGATGTCCATCGGCAGACGAATGGATAAGAAAGCTGTGGTACATATACACAACGGAATATTAGTCAGTCATTAAAAAGAATGCATTTGAATCAGTTCTAATGAGGTGGATGAAACTGGAGCCTATTATAAAGAGGGAAGTAAGTCAGAAAGAAAAACACCAGTGCAGTATACTAACGTATATATATGGAATTTAGAAAGATGGTAACAATGACCCTCTATGTGAGACAGTAAAAGAGACACAAATGTAAAGAACAGTCTTTTGGACTCTGTGGGAGAAGGCAAGGGTGGGATGATTTGAGACAATAGTGTTGAAACATGTATATTATCATACGTGAAGCGGATCGCCGGTCCAGGTTCGATGCATGAGACAGGGTGCTCAGGACTGGTGCACTGGGATGACCCTGGGGGATGGGATGTGGATGGAGGTGGGAGGGGGTTCTGGATGGGGAACACATGTGCACCCGTGGCTGATTCATGTCGATGTTTGGCAAAAACCACTACAATATTGTACAGTAATTAGCCTCCAATTAAAATAAATTAATTAATTTTTAAAAACCACTAAATTTTCAAAGGCTTCATTTTTCTCATCTACAAAAGGAAAATCAGGACTAGATGTTTTCAGAAATGCATTCAAAACCCGTTACTAGTACCTAGGATGTAGGCACTAAGATATGTGAGATATAAAGATCTTATAAAACTAGGCTCTTTCCCCTAAAATAACTCACAGTTTACTGGATGAGACGTACACATGAACAAGACAACCAAGAAACGTGATTAACAACAAAAGATAACAGCTTTGTGAAGAACAGAGAACAAGAATTTAGCAAGGAATGATGCTGGGGATTTAAATCTGAATTGTCTTAAAGGATGAAAAAAAAAAATTATTCCAGCAAATAGAAGACAGAGGGAACAGCATAAAGGCTCAGAGTAGAAATGCTACATAGTTTACACAGAAATTACTAACAGTTCAGTACTGCCAAAGTGTAACGGACAGCAGAAGAGAGATGAGGAAAGAGCTGAAAGCAGAGGCCAGGCTGAGATCTTTGTGTGATATATTAAGGAATCTGGACTTTATCCAGTAGGATAAAATGAAAATCTAGGGCCGGGCTTTCACAGGTTAGCAGCATAGTTAGGATATAATTTTAGAAAGATCGCTTTGACACTCATGGGAAGGAAGAAAATGAGTGGTAGAAACTACAGGCAGAGATCTACAGTTAAAAATCTATAGCAGAGATGATGAGGGCTTATTCTAGAGATTAGAGAGAAGGAAATAATTTCAAGAAATAAGAAGCAAGACCAGAAAGGCTAGAAATAAATTGGGAGTAAGGTGAAGATATGAGGGGGAAAAAGGTATGAAATAGATCCAGGTTTCTGCTCAAGACAGAACTGAGGTAGTGAATACAGGAGGAAAAGTTAATCAAATTACCTTCAGTTCAGCTTAAGATATGTTGCCTCCAAAAATATCTAGGTAGAGATGTCCAATAGTCAGTTGAATATAGTAAAGATAGCAATCTAATGCTCAGAAAAGAGGCCTGCCCTGAAGATACATAAGTGTGGGAACAAGCTATATACTAGGAGTAACGGAAACCTTAATGTGAATGTGACCATCCAGGAAGAGAGTACAAAGTGACAATAGTCCTTGGCCAGAACCCAGTTAGATATCCAAATGCATGCAATAAGTCAACCAAGAAAATCAGGAAAGAAAAGCATCTTAGCAAACAATGAGAGAGATCATCCCAAGAAAGAAGTAGTAATCAAAACTATAAAATGCCCCCCAGATGTAAATCCAGGAAATGAAGAACTAAAAAAAATGTCTCCTAGTCTGAGCAATTAAGGGGTCACTGGAGAACTTACTAAAAGTGGTTTCATCAACCAAATAAAAAAGTTAGACTGCGGTGGACTGAAAAGTAGAAACAACTAGTATAAAGACTTATCTTTGGGGAAATTTTAAACTAGAAGAAAAGGAATCTGAAACTTAATGAAGAATGGAAAAATCAATACCAAGTCCCATCTAGTTCTCTTACTTTATTATTTTCATAACAAATAAAAAGCCTATTTTGGTAAAGTTTCATTAAAACTCACAAAGATTAATCTTGAAGTACCATATTTTAATTATCAGGAAAAATAGGGGACACACTGTAGCTATGAATGGAATACATATGTATATATAACACCTCCCAACGTACCTGAGTATGCTGCACCTTGTATTCCTAGTTTCTTTTTTTCATATGTTGAAGACAGCTAGAACCAGTGGGAGACTATTGGTGGAGTAACCCTCTCTGGCTCTTACTGTTCCTTCTCTTAATACCTCACCAAAACATTCCTTGTTACCCTCTGCCTGAAATATTCTTGTCCTGTATTTTATAATAATTTCATTCCCAATCACTCTTCAATGGCCTGCTCAAACCTCCCTTACAGAATCACAGAAAGCTAGAGACAAAGGGGGCCTTACAAATTCATTCAGGTGTCCTCACCATGCTGATGAAGGGACTAAAGACCAGGGAGTGTGAGAACGACCTGCCCACAGTCATACTCATGGTTTTTGGTAGAGCTTAAATTTGAACTATTTCTTCAACTAGGACCCTTTTCACTACACATTATCATCTCAGGTAATTACTGCAAGGGGGCTTCCCTGATAGCTCAGTTGGTAAAGAATCCGCCTGCAATGCAGGAGACCCCGGTTCGATTCCTGGGTCGGGAAGATCTGCTGGAGAAGGGATAGGCCACCCACTCGGGTCTTCTTGGGCTTCCCTTGTGGCTCAGCTGGTAAAGAATCCACCTGTAATACAGGAGACCTGGGTTCGATCCCTGGATTGGGAAGATCCCCTGGGGAAGGGAAAGGCTACCCACTCCAGTATTCTGGCCTGGAGAATTCCATGGACTGTATAGTCCATGGGGTCGCAAAGAGTCAGACACGACTTTGACAAAAACAAATTATTGCAAACTTATGACTGCAATAAGCCAGGCGTTAAAAACAATCAGTTTAAAACAGCTTGTTGTGAGATCCATGTTATTAACATGTTTCCCAAAATTAAGGAGCTGGTCTATAACTTTGCTTATTAGTTTAACTATCCACAGCTACTTGATTATTCAAGTAAAGATTACAGATGCCAACTAATATTGATTTCGTGGATAAGCTGACTGTCAGTCACTAAACAGGTTCTCTCCTCAAGAGTGCAGCATTTATTTCAGCCTCTGCCAGTGGAAGTGTTGGAGCAGATGTTGGCAGACTGTGACATACAGTATGTCTTTAAAACTTGTTGGGGTGTGAAATTTCATAAGGTCAAAAAATGCTGCATTTTGATCAGCAGATATAGGAGTTCTGTACTTTATAAATTATTTCAGACAAACCAATAATAGCATTTGCTAGTAAAATAGACAAACTAAGAAACCACACTGGCTTTAGGTCAGATATGATAATATACACTGCTAATGTTTTAAAAGCCAATTTCAATCACTTTAAAGCAAACGCTTGCCCAAAATGTCTTTAGAAAGAAAATATATTCATAAGTCAATACAAAATATAAGATATTATTTCAACTGACAACAGGATGTTTAAAATAATTTTCTACTGAGAGAAAGCCATAAGTATCTAATGAGCCATTTTGGTGGAGAAAAAATTATTTTCTTAATACACAAATATAACTGTATCCTCACATTTTAAAAAATGAAATTCCCTATGGAAAAATCCACATACATAAACCAGAGGTTTTTTGTTTTTTTTTTTTAGTTAAAATGATCTCACAAACTTTTTGGTTTATTGTCCTACCTTATTGTTTAAAAAAACTGAAAGGAAGTATCCAAAAAAAAAAAAAAAAAAATAGACTGGGGCTCTATATAATGATAAAATCACGTGTATAACATTTGAGGATTTTTATCATTTTGGATTTTCTGATGTTGCTATATTTTTTAACTGATTTTTGCTTCCACTTTCCCTCATATCTTTCCAAATCGTGACTAACAGATAACTGCATATAATCAAAATCAAAATTAAGACTGGTGTGTCTAGTTAAAGATTTTATCATACTGGTACAAGCTTTATCTCTTATGCAAGTTTATTTTAACTTAATATTATGCTTTAAAATGCTTTACTTCTGAATTAACACAGAAAATCCCTTTCATTGATTAATCAGCAATTTGAACAATCTGAAAGCCTGGTTATAACAATTATAATCACCATTATCATCATCATCATCTTTCAGTTTATTTTTGGCTATTTTCAAGAAAATATATAATTCCTAAATAAGTTTAAATTACTAACTTCTTTAGAAATTTGTAAGGAAGAAATAGTGTTAGGTATTTGTAAGGAAGAAAAATTTACCACAAACAAAATCTTCTCAGAAAATAATGTTTAAGGTAAATCACTTGTTTCTTATCATACAATTAATCAAAAGGGTTAAGATTATGACAGGAAACTTCGATTAGAGGTGCACTAAGAACTGCAACATCTTAGAACCAAGTTCAATCCAGCACTCAAGTTCAAAGGTCTCTGTTTACACTTTAGAGAAAAACTTGAGGTATGAACCTGAGGAATGGTTTTTATCACAAAGTTCTAATTATGAAAAAATTACACTATTTTGGATTATATAAGACCACACATTAGCAATAATTTATGGAATCTTTCAGTTTCAATGCTAAGGAATTAAAATTCTATATAAACTGAAAATTTATCTGCAATTTATAACAAACAAACTTTTTCATAGGCTTTTCACATATCTCAAAGTATCTGACACATACAGCCACACAAATAAATAAATACAAGGTGAATCAACAATTGTAATTAACTTACTTGCTACTGAAAAGTTGTTGAGGGGATAAGGTAAATCCACATCTTGGGGTTTCTCTTTATATCCTATGAATGAGCCATCTGTCTTCAAAAGGAAATATCTTGGCCTCCAGTTTTTTATATATTCTCCTACATGAGGAAAGCATGCATGTTAATGCTGGGGGAAAAATGAACAGCAGCTTTTATATGAAAAAATAAATTATGGTACAATATATGTCCTACAACACTGGCCTGCAAAAATTTAGATAGGCAATTTTCTTTTAACTTAGCTTACAAAAGGAAATACATAAGCCTGCAATTAAGATTCAATAAAAACCCAAACATGTTTTGTTTCTAATGATTTCACACTTTGATAATTCATTTGCACCATTATTTCTTCAGAGAATCATTCAACTGAGTACACATTTTGTTCAGTTTTTCATATCAGATGGTTGTTAGAGCATATTTTCAGTCGTCTTAAAAAGCCTTGGTAAATAAATCATACACACAGTATCAAGGAATTTCGATGAAAAACACTTATCATAAGAGGGACATGAAATAGATGTTTCTCTTCCATGTACCACAACTAATCGTGTCATTTTTTAAAAAGAAAGGGGGGAAAGTCTATTGTCATTGTTAAATCTTGAGCATACCTTGTTTAAACAACATTCTGTTATTAAACGGAAAATAACTGCACAAATGCTGTGAACAGGTCAAGGAAATGAAAGCACATGGGTTAACAGAGCTCAAAACCACACACATCCATACACATAAACGTGAGAACTAAGAACACGTGGTGAGCGCCAAGCACACAATAGTCAACAAATGGATATTCTACCCGATTTTGATACAAGCTATCAACTAGCTACCAAAATGTATCTTTTTAGCATCAAGATCACCATTTGCTTACTTCACACCTCTTTTTAATTTTAAGCAACAGAGGCACTCCATGATACTATAAGAGCTGGAAGGCTCCCTGGTCTCAATTTTCACTTCTCTACCGAATATTTCTATCCGGCTTTTCAATCTCAAGTGCTTAATCACAGTACTACAAAACTTTGAAAGCAGTTCAGCTTTCCTTTCAAATCAGTTTCTCCTGACATCAGTTATCTAAGCTCAAATCTAACATTTGACTGTTCCCTCACATCAGTAGCTAAGTCAGTACCGACGTCACAAGTTCACAAGTCTCTCTTATTTCGCCAAAGCTGAAAACTCCAATACTTTGGCCACCTCATGCGAAGGGTTGACTCATTGGAAAAGACCCTAATGCTGGGTAGGATTGGGGGCGGGAGGAGAAGGGAACGCCAGAGAATGAGATGGTTGGATGGCATCACCGACTCGATGGACATGGGTTTGGGTAGACTTTGGGAGTTGGTGATGGACAGAGAGGCCTGGCGTGCTGCAATTCATGGGGTCGCAAAGAGTCAGACACGACTGAGCGACTGAACTGAACTGAAGATGCCCTAACACTTTACATCTGCCCTTCTGCTAATGCACTGTGACTTTTCTCCCATTCTACTCGCCCCTCTTCCATCATAATGCATCTATCGTCTCCAGATAATTCTAATGTCCTAATGTACTGCTTTGATGATATCACTTTTATGCTCAAAAATATTCACACTCTTTACTGTTTAGTATCAGTCTTTTACTATAAAATATGAGTTCTCCCATAATCTCACCCCTGACATGTATTTCAGATGTGGAATCATTCCTCTGGGTCGGCAATTCTCCAAATTCTCACCTCAGACCTCTTTATACCCTTAAATATTTTTAATACTTAAATATATCCAATGAATTTTTGTGTATGCAGATTACAACTATAATATTTACTGTATTAGAAACTGAAAAGGAGAAAATTTAAATTTTTATTACTTCCTTTAACAGTAAAAAAATAAACTCATTGCATGCAACATTAATATTTTTATGACAATAGTTTTATTTTCTAAAACAAAAAAATTAAGGTGAAGAGCTGAATTGCTTTATAACATCTTTGCAAATCTCTTTAATGTTTAGCTTTAAAGAAGACAGAGTTTCATATCTGTTCCTACATCTAAACTGTTACAGTAATATATTTTTGATTGAAATATTAAAAAAAAAATCTAGCCCAAACAGATATGTAGTTGGAAAAGGGATGAGTATTAAGATAGTTATGAACGTCTTTCTTTGATACTACACCAGCATTTGACAAGCAGTCATTTTCTAAAAGGTTACCTGTAATGTGGAATTTGAAACCACCATCAGTGAACTTTCTGTACTCTGCTATGTGAAATCCCTGGGTCTGTATTTCACACTGAATGAATCTTTTACACGCTGCATGATTTTCTAACAGCACACACTGTTCATTTAGGAAACACTGGTCCACCAAGTTATACTGATCTTAGCCAAATACTGACACAATTCACTACACAATCACATTCAGTACAAATCTTATCAGGAAAGTAAGCAGTGGGAAGTTCTGCAGCTCATGACAGCAAACATATTTTCCAAAATCCTACTCTTTGCTTTAAAACTCAGTTTTAACCAATGGAAATAAATACTGTCAGTTCATTTTTCTTAAAGTGATACACTCCAAGTGTCCAATCTAGTGCCTGCAACTTGATGATGCTTGAAAATGACTTACTAAATGAATAAGTGTATATATGAACATCTTGCCCCACAAGTGTATAAGCATGTAAGAGAAACTTAAGGGAAGAAAAGGAAAACCTGACGCCACTCATAACTTCAACTTACTTAAAAATATGGCCCTAATGTGAATAAACACAGGCCAAATTTATAAAACCAGAATGATAAACCCACAGTTCTCATTAAAAAAAATCAAACAGATCCTTTCTTAATTGTACTTCTTGCTTTATTTTTCTATTCATATTTAAGTATTGCTATATAAAAATTAAAATCATTAGATGTTCTCTAATCAGTGATGTTATATTGATATTTCAAATGTTATTTTAAAACAATAACTTGGACTGGTACAAAATGCTATAACTTTGATAAGCTAAATAATAAGTTTAATAATTATACCAAAGATAAAATGAAACAAATCCATTTCGTAAATTTTAAAGAAGAAAAAAATCAGGATAACATCATTTTTTCTTACACAACATTTCTCCTTATCTTTTAAGAGTGCTAAATACGTTTCTTTTAAAAATGTATAATTAAAAGAATTAAGTAAAGTTTTCAATTCTAAGGATAATTTCCTATCAACCACTAAGAATTTACATGTGTAGATGAAAGACACAAAACATCACCACAAAAATTTTATCTTCTTGTTAAACGAATCTTAAGAAATTAAAAATATTTATGTGGTTTATAGCAGGGCTTTTGATTAACAAAAATTTCTTAAAAATAAGTCTATTATGCATCCCTGACACATATTACTCAAAGAGTGTGATAGTCATTTCAGTTCAGTTCAGTTGCTCAGTCGTGTCCGACTCTCTGTGACCCCATGAACCGCAGCACACCAGGCTTCCCTGTCCATCACCAACTCCGAGTCCACCCAAACCCATGTCCATTGAGTCGATGATGCCATCCAGCCATCTCATCCTCTGTCGTCCCCTTCTCCTCCGGCCCTCAATCTTTCCCAGCATCAGAGTCTTTTCCAATGAGTCAGCTCTTCACATCAGGTGGCCAAAGTACTGGAGTTTCAGCTTCAACATCAGTCCTCCCAATGAACACCCAGGACTGATCTCCTTTAGGATGGACTCTCAAGAGTCTTCTCCAACACCACAGTTCAAAAGCATCAATTCTTAGGCGCTCAGCTTTCTTTATAGTCCAACTCTCACATCCATACATGACCACTGGAAAAACCATAGCCTTGACTAGATGGACCTTTGTTGGCAAAGTAATGTCTCTGCTTTTTAATATGCTGTCTAGGTTGGTCATAACTTTCCTTCCAAGGAGTAAGTGTCTTTTAATTTCATGGCTGCAGTCACCATCTGCAGTGATTTTGGAGCCCCGAAAAATAAAGTCTGACACTGTTTTCACTGTTTCCCCATCTATCTGCCATGAAGTGATGGGATCAGATGCCATGATCTTAGTTTTCTGAACGTTGAGCTTTCAGCCAACTTTTTCACTCTCCTCTTTCACTTTCATCAAGAGGCTCTTTAGTTCTTCTTCACTTTCTGCCATAAGGGTGGTGTCATCTGCAAATCTGAGGTTGTTGAGATTTCTCCCAGCAATCTTGATTCCAGTTTGTGCTTCTTCCAGCCCAGCGTTTCTCATGATGTACTCTGCATATAAGTTACATAAGCAGGGTGACAATATACAGCCTTGACATACTCCTTTTCCTATCTGGAACCAGTCTGTTGTTCCATGTCCAGTTCTAACTGTTGCTTCCTGATCTGCATACAGGTTTCTCAGGAGGCAGGTCAGGTGGTCTGGTATTTCCATCTCTTGAAGAATTTTCCACAGTTTATTGTGATTCACACAGTCAAAGGCTTTGGCATAGTCAATAGAGCAGAAATAGATGGTTTTTTGGTACTCTCTTGCTTTTTTGATGATCCATCAGATGTTTGCAATTTGATCTCTGGTTGCTCTGCCTTTTCTAAAACCAGCTTGAACATCTGGAAGTTCACGGTTCACGTATTGCTGAAGCCTGGCTTGGAGAATTTTAAGCATTACTTTACTAGCGTGTGAGATGAGTGCGATTGTGTGGTAGTCTGAGCATTCTTTGGCATTGCCATTTACCCAAAAGAAAAACTGAAGTCAAAATTTCCCTTCTTTATTAGATAAACATTAAGTATTTCTCACAAAATTTTATTACTAATTTTGAATTGATTCAGTTAACCAACAACTGTACTGTCATGCTAAGCTAACAGTGTATCCCAAACTTTCAATGAAGACTCCTAAATGTAGTCTTTATTTTATCATTTTCCATCTATAATATGAATGGACTTTCTGAGAAATTATCCTAGGTGCTAGGAACACAGTAGCAGATCAGAAATAATGGTATTTAACCTATAAAGCTTATATTCCAGTATTATACCAGATCTCTGGTGCCCACTAAAATTTGGAGAAGGGTTATGAGTATTTCCTGAAAGCGAATCCTTTATTATAGGTTCCTATAAACATTCTTAACTAAAGCTCATGTAATAGCATGATATGTTGGTCTAATTAAATATTCATTTTTTTTAGTTCCAAGAGGTCTAAAGAAATGGGCCTTACAGAGGACACAAACTCATAAGGTATCAATAAAACAAAAAAGCAAGCTTATTGCTATGTACTAGACCCAGTACAAAAGAAGGATAATATTCCTAGCTTAAAATAATTTTAAAAAGTTACAGCTTTTCCCAACAGTTTGGAGAGACACTGTGCACACTGATAGCAAAGCAGAATTGTTCCTGCAGCCTTGCAGCTCCCAAGAAAACCAGATCTTGTCCAGCTGCTCATGGAACACATTCTTAACTGACTCAGCTTAGGCAGTGGGAGTTCAAATAAGGCACATCTAAGTCTGCTTCAAAAATATGGCCAAAAAAAAAAATAAATATGGCCAAAAAGTCCTGGCTTTCATAGGGGCTAAGTTCCTAGAATAAAGTTAACGTCTCTGCCACCATTCTTTTTTAGACAGACTAAGATAAAAGGCTTCTCTGGTGGCTCAGTGGTAAAGCATCCACCTGCCAACGCAAGAGACGTGGGCTCAATCCTTGGGTCAGAAAGATCCCCTGGAGAAGGAAATGGCCGCCCATTCCAGTATTCTTGCATGGGAAATTGCATGGACAGAGGAACCTGGTGGGGTACAATCCATGGGGTCACAAAAGAGTTGGACACGTCTTGGTGACAAAATGACAACAAAAGTTAATCACATCTTATCTTTTAAGCGTAGCATTTACACCTAAGTTTGTACCTCCTGCATTAAAACGAAGTTGCACCATACTTTCATACTCATAGCCCATAGATTTCAACTAATTTAAGACAGCCTGGTTATAATGGGGAGAAAGTCTTGTTAAATGAAGCAGCAGCATTTATGGAGTACCAAGTCCTCTGAAGAGACTGTTCAACAGATACCCATCAATATACATTCGAAATACACGGTATGCACTGTATGCATACTGCATGACAGTATGCACTGTCATGATTAACCTTCAGCAAGCACCACAGTCACACCTGGACAAGATGTCTATCACAACTTTCTATCTGCCTTAATGGGTTTTTCCAATTCATTCATACTCATTGGCTATGCTGTTACCAATACCAAAACATATTTTCTAACAAAGTTTCTGATATTTTGACTTCTGTAGTAGACTGAATGCTGAACCTAAAATATATGTATACACCCCAATACACCCTAATCCCCAGAAAAACATCTATCTCTGTTTCATTAACTACGCTAAAGCCTTTGACTTGTATTGATCATGACACACAGTGCAAAGCTCTTATCTGGGAATACCAGACCATCTTACCTGTCTCCTGAGAAACCTATATGCGAGTCAAGAAACAACAGTTAGACCCTTGTATGGAACAACTGATTGGTTCAAGACTGAGAAAGGAGTACGACAGGGCTGACTACTGTCACCGTGTTTGCTTAACTTATTCTCTGGGCACATCCTGAGAAACGCCGGGCTGGATGAGTTACAAGCCAGAATCACGACAGGCGAGAGAAACATCAACAATCTCAGATATGTTGATGATACCACTCTAATGGCAGAAAGAGAAGAGGAACTAAACAGCCTCTTGATGAGGGTAAAGGAGAGTGAAAGAGCCGGCTTAAAACTAAATATTAAAAAAATAAGATCATGGCATTCACCCCCATTACAGCATGGCAAATAGAAGGAGAAAAGGTGGAAGTAGTGACAGATTTCCTCTTGTTGGGCTCCAAAATCACTGCGGAAGGTGACTGCACCCATAAAATCAGAAGATGATTGCTTCTTGGAAGGAAAGCAATGACAAACCTAGACCGTGTGTTGAAAAGCAGAGACATTATTCTGCCAACAAATGTCCATATAGTCAAGGCTATGGTCTTCCCAGTGGTCAGAGCTGGAGAGTAAAGAAGGCAGAATGCCAAACAATTGATGCCTTCAACTGTGGTGCTGGAGAAGACTTCTGAAAGTCCCTTGGACAGCAAGGAGATCAAACCAGTCAATCTTAAGGGAGCTCAACCCTGAATATTCACTGGAAGGACTGATGCTGAAGCTGAAGCTCCAGCTCTACTACTTTGGTCATTTGATGAGAACGGACGACTCACTGGAAAAGTCCCTGATGCTGGGAAAGATTGAGGGCAGAAGGAGAAGAGGGCATCAGAGGATGAGATGGCTGGATGGCATCACTGATGCAATGAACATGAACTTGGGCAAACTCCAGAGACGGTGAGGGACAGAGAGGCCTGGCATGCTGCAGTCCATGGCGTCGCAAAGAGTCGGACACAACTGTGACTGAACAACAACAACAATCCCTGGAAACTGGGAATATTACTTTCTTTGGCAAAAGAGGTTATTAAGGTAAGGATTTGAGAAGAGGGGCTTTTCAAAAGAGAAACTCATCCTGGACAGTCTGTGCATGTGTGCTCAATCACGTCCAACTTTGTGGCCCACCAGGCTCCTCTGTCCATGGAATTTCCCAGGCAAGAATACTGGAGTGGATTGCCATTTCCTCCTCAAGGAGATCTTCCCAGCCAAGGGATCAAACCTGCATCTCTCATGTCTCCTGCACTGGCAGGCAGATTCTTTACCACTGAGCCACCTGGGAAGGCCCATCCTAGACTATCCAGGTGAGCCCTAAATCCAATTACAAGTATCTGTAACAGTGAAGCAGAAGAAGGCCTGACACCTAGATAAGGGGAAGAGGCAGTGTGAAAAAAAGAGACAGAGACTGGAATGATGCACCACAAGCAAAGGACTAACTGAACACACAGAAGCTGGAAAAGGCCAGAAATGGATTCTCCTTTAAAGCCTTTGCAGGGAGGTTTACACCTGGATTCTAACTTATAACCACTGCTTACACCTGCCGATACAGTAATTCTAACTTCTGGCCTCCAAAACAGTCAGAAAATAAATGTCTGTTATTTAAAATAAACAAAAGTTACTCAATGTTCTGTAATTTGTTACAGCACACCTAAAAAACAAATGAAGTTTCTCAACACTACAACCAAAGGCTTGTTTACAGAAACAAACAAAAAACCAAAAACCGAAACAAACAACAACAACAAAAACCCTATTGATTAAGTTATTGGCGTAAGTGTTACAGAGACTCAAAGTTAATACTTTACACACACAGAGGGGAAAATCCACACCACTCTGATAAAAACAGAATCCACTTAATGAAATGCAGGGCTGGAAGATGCTGTTTACTGGAGTTTGCAGTTTTACTTAGTTATGATTTTAGATTCTGGACTTTCGCCAATGTTCTTACCTTACTTTATAATTTACTTCTTGTAATCTCTTAAAAACAAACTGAAATTCTGGTTTCTGTAATAGATACAGGTGATACAGGTTTTAAAAATATCAATGGTCACTTATGCTTGTTATAATAGAAGCTTCAAAAACTAGTCATTTGCTACCAATAACAAAGAGGCTGAAGGCATTGTCACATGAAATGTCAGGAAAGAGGCATTACTGTTTTGACTCATCATAAAGCTTAGTTTCCTCACCTGAAAAATGAGAATCAGTGCCTACCTAAAGGGTTTGGAAGGACATAAAAAGGACTTATAACATTCCCTGACATATGGCAAGTGTTAGATTATTACTACTATTAAATGAAGGCACAATCATTTATTGTAGTATCATTTACAATTCACCTACAACCTCACATTAAATAGTCTACTAATCAATACAGCACTTATTCAGGCACATTTACATAACTGAGGTAACAGGCAGCAGTCAGCAATAAATTTACTTCATCAACAGAAAAAAGTCTCCTTAGTTTCAGGTATATAAAGCAAATCCTATCTAAAGAAATAAAAAAGGTTATCCAGTGTCAAAACACAACACTGATTTAATACTTTCACTTCTTTTTTAAGACAGGGATAGGATATCACAGAAGTAAGTACTCTTTCAAAGAAAAAGGCCAAAGTCTTAGGTCTCTCCGAATTATTTTTATTAAATGACAAACATAGGGCACAGTACCATGAAAATACAAATATTTTAAGAATTTCAAAGAAGTGTTTTAAGCCAAAAAATGACAGCTTTCAATAAAAATAAATGTACATAACTTTAAGAAACTATTAGTCTTAAATAAAAGTCTCCATGAATCAGTTTTTACCTAAGACCAGAAGAAGTTTAATGTTAATTTCAGTATAAAATTTGTTTAATTTTATAGTTCACAATATCGTAAATATTCTGCTGCTTTTTGACAGATACCAACCAAATTTACACATATGAACTACCTAAAAGAAAACACAGCAGAATCTTCTGCACTCTCTTCAACACACAGCCATTAACCAGCTCTGGATGTTGTCAGACTCTGGAAATTAGATGCTATCTGCAAAATGTGCCTCTGTCTGCATCTGTCTGTGCTCAGTCGCATCAGACTCTTTGTGAACCCGTGGCCCATAGCCCGTCAGGCTCCTCTGTCCATGAGATTATCCTGGCAAGAATAATGGAGTGGGTTTGCCACTTCCTCCTCCAGGGGAATCTTCCTGACCCGGGGATCAAACCCCTGTCTCCTATGGCTCCTGCTTGGCAGGCGGATTCTTCACCACTGGGCCATTTGGGAAGAAATTAATGACTCCTGCCCAGTTCAGTTGTTCTGAGTTTTAAGCTACTGGCCAATGAGCATCCCAAATCAAAGAATAAGGTTCTTTAAACATTTTTATTTAACACTGGGGGAAATGGGCTTCTAATAGATCAGCTCATTCAAAAATACTTAGTGTCAAAATACTTACTAAAAACACCAAAAGCACTGAGAATGCAGCAATGAATGATACAGGCCTAGTGCCTGCCCTCATGTGGCTTTTAGTAGGGAGCTGTGGGAAGAGCTAGAGAAAAGCAGATGACTGACCAATTAAAATTCAAAATGAAAGCTTCTTCCATTTCTATCATCATTTTTAGGGCTCCAGCAGGTCATGGTGAGGGATGGTAATACCTGCTATGTCTTGGTTATTTCCAAATAGCAACCTAAGTGCCCGTTGAAAAAGGTGCTCAGTATTTGCTGTTTGAAGCATTACTGTGGGGGAAGAGACTGGGAGCAGCATATGGTCCCTGAACATTTCGCAAAAGAACTGTGCTAATCCAGGTTTGCAGCTGTGTTAATTCAAAATGAGGCCCCTTCCTCTTTGAAGCCTCATGACAATACAAGCAGAGAAGCACAGTTCTATAGTTACTGATACAACCTCCATCCAGCATTAACATATAACAACACCTTGGTCTTTCACATTTCAAGATACTGCCCAGGCTTGTCTTTTTCTCTCATTATATTCTGTATAGTATTGACCAATGTAGTATCTTTTTCTCTCATAATTTTCTGTATGGTATTGATTAATGAGGTGGTATTGCAAAGCATTCATTATCTTTATGATCATCTCACCCAGGTTGTCTGGCTATCTCATGAGGTCACATGAGAGATTTGTCTGCTCTGGTACTGGTCAACGTTACCACTGTAACTGGCCAGATGGAAGGTGTTTACAATTTTGGTGATTCCGCATCCTGCTTCCAAGATGCCTTAAATGCTTTCCAGATGTACCCACATTCCTCTGTGTTACCACATATGCTCCTTCATGATTCTTTTCAAAGTATATTATAGTCAAGAAATTTTTCTTCCACTGCATAATGCATGAACTTGTCATTTTTATATTAAGTGTAGTTTTCATATCTACTTCCTAAAGAAGGCTGGGGTCCATGTTTTGCTTTGAAGCTGAAGCAATCATGAGAAAAGTACCTAAGCACTGAATACCACAAGATGTTGGAATGCCAGCTTCTCTAAGATCTCAGAATGCCAAGTCTGCCACTACTTAGTCTACTTTATAATTTTCTTTTGTTATCCAGAAAATTGCACAATTACCATCTACCTTTAACAGTCTGGTACTTGTTTCATAGTATTCTGTAAATTAGTTAATCAAATCCTGGCTCCCTTTGTTTTTAAGAAACATTACACTGTAAGCCAAAAATGTGATGCTTATTATTCTTATACACGTAAGAATATCTTAATCTTAATAGAGTTATAGTATCAAGTTTTAATGTGAGAGAAAAGCAAGGAAAATGGGGGGAGAGAGAGAGAAAACAAAGCACATATACAAACTAGCCAACAGAAAAATAGCATCTTGGCAATTTAATGAAGAATAAACCGTGAGATTAGTTTACATAGCAGTAGATATGTTGTGGAGAACTACTCAATCTGTACTCAGTTTCCTGCTGGGTTAAATGTGAGCTAAATTATTATTTTGCTTACATTTACGCCCTTGTAGACTGCAAAAGCAAAAAAAGCTTTCTTTTTAATCTGCTTTCTGCATTATAGGAAAAAGACTCCAAATCCCCACACTACATTAAACATACAGTCATTCCTGCAGTATTTTAACAGAGGAGCGAGGGCCAACAGAATTTTTAACTATTTCAAAGAAATGGACCAATTTTAAAAAGGCTTCATTGGAAATTTTTACAATTTCCTTACTGTTAAGTATTTTCCATTTTACCACATCATATCCGCTACATGTTAAAATCAATGTAACATCTTGCACTGCAGTAAACAACCGAAACGAATTTCAAACATGGAAGTACTAAGCCCATTTGTAAACCTACTTACATGTACCACCAGCACCTACCACGGAGAAGGCTGGTGTTTTCCACTAACTGAATGGATGAATACACCTACCCCTATGCAGAATAGGGACTACATTCATGTCAGAAAAGCTCTTTCAAACGGAAATCCCACTATAACACAACGCTGCATAGCTCAATCCATTATTCTGTGGTAACACACCTGACAGATAGACAACAATAACAGTGTCTCACTGTGGCAGGGTTAGGGAGCTGGCAGAGAAGGCGGTCATGCTTGCTCATCAGGAGGAGGGCTGTGTCATCTGAAAAAAACCCTCAGGTGATTCAACCTTCCCACCCCTGTATTAAAATCATTGCCTTATAGAACAAAACTCAACAAAATAGAATCAGGTTTTATCCTAGACTCGCACCAATGGAGAGATTCCTACAGGAACTTTCCAATAGCACAGCATGTAACCTAAAACCCACACACGTGTGCTCAGTCACTCAGTTGGGTCTGACTCTTTGCAACCCCATGGACTGTAGCCTGGCAGGCCCCTCTGTCCATGGAATTCTCCAAGCAAGAAAACTGGAGTGGGTTGTCATTTCCTTCTCCAGGGAATCTTCCTGGCCCAGGAACTGAACCTGCATCTCTTACATCTCCTGCATTGGCAGGCAGGCAGATCCTTTACCACTGAGCAACCTTAGAAGCCTACTTCCAATAGCATGGGACCCCAAAATTGCACTGCATCAAATCACAAACTATTATTCTGAGGGTGAATTCATGGGCTTTTGTAAGTTCTCTCTTCTCTCCTTTGCTTTCCCTAGGCAATATACTTACTGAGACTCGTATCACAGTTATAAGTGATGAACGTAAGGCAGGCAAGGACACTTGAATATCCTGAGCCAAGCACTGTGTTCAGGCATTAGGCACAAGAGACCTGTTCCCATAGGCACGCAGAGACTGTTGTGAGGTGGATTCTTTTGACACAGATAGCCATGCTGAGGCTCTGAGACACCAGTAACAGGTACAGGACAAAGCTGAGATTTGAATAAATATCTAATGCAATCAACAAAATTCTACTCGGCCCTGCTACTCAAGCTTTCAAAACTGAGGCCAGCATTTTACAGAGTACACACAGGCGTTCAAATGCCAACTCTGTCACTTAGTTGTGTGCCTTTGGGCATGCTGTTTAATCTCTCTGTGTCTCCACTTCCTCTTTAGGAAAGTGGGGACAACAGTAGTGAAGAAGAAATAAATTGATATTTGTAATGCACACAGAACATCCGGCTCATTGTAGGGCTTCCCTGGGGGCTTCCTCAGTGGCTCAGCAGTAAAGAATCCACCTACAATGCAGGAGACACATGAGTCGCTGGTCCGATCCCTGGGTTGGGAAGATCCCCTGGAGGAGGGCATGGCAATGCACTCCAGCATTCTTGCCTGGAGAATCCCATGGACAGAGGAGCCTGGAGGGCTATGGTCCATGGGGACACAAAGAATCGGACATGACTGAAGCGACAGAGCATGCATGCATGCACAGGGCATCTCTGACGGCTCAGGGGAAAAGAATCTGCCTGCCAATGCAGGAGACACAGGTTTGATCCCCGGGTTAGGAAGAGCCCCTGGAGAAGGGAATGGCCACTCACTTCAGTATTCTTGCCTGGAGAATCCCATGGACAGAGGAGCCTGGCAGGCTATGGTCCACAGGGTCACAAAGAGTCGGACACAACTGAAGCAACTTAGCAAGCAGGCGTGTTTGTGTGTATCACAATAAATACAATGGAATAATTCTGTGTACATCACAATATATACAATGGAATAATGCTCAGTCAGTCGCTCAATCTTTCTGATCCATGGATCAAACCTGCGTCTCTTATGTCTTCTGCACTGGCAGGTGGATTTGTTACCACTATGCCACCAAGGAAGCCCACAGTGGAACGATTTGTTGTTGCTGTTCAGTTGCCAAGTTGTATCTGACTCTTTGCAACCCCATGGACTGAAAAATGCCAGGCCTCCCTGTCTCTAAATCTCCCAGAATTTACCCAAGTTCACGTTCATTGAATCATGATGCTATCCAACCATCTCATCCTCTGCTGCCCTCTTCTCCTTTTGCCTTCAATCTAATACTCAGCCATAAACAAAAAATGAAATCCTGCTATTAGCAACAACATGGATAGACCTTGAAGGTATTATGTCGAAGTGCAATAAGTCAGAGAAAGGCAAATACCATATAATTTCATTAATATGTGGAATGTAAAAAAAAAAAAAAACCAAATGAACAAACAAAATAAAACAAAAATAAACTTATAGATAAACAGAACAGATCAGCCACTACCAGAGGGGAAATGGGGCTTGGGGAGTGGACAAAATGGTATCATGTATACAGATACTGAATTATAATGCTATATACCTGGAAATGATTTTTAAAAGTCAAGTGTAGGGATTTTTCCCTATATGGGCTACCAACAGCCCCTCCCTCAAAAAACAAAACAAACAGGTAAAAAAACAAAAAACTTTTCAAATGCAATTTGTTAATTTCATTTATATACTATCACTGTTCCACATTATTTGAAAAAAGCAGGTGCTGTTTTTTAGTGGATAAAGTTTCTACTTTTGTTTTTCACTTTGCTTATATCTTATTTTCATCCCCTATTGCTATTGATAATAATGAATTACATGTCATTTATTCTTTACCAACTGAATTCTTCCATTAAAAACCAATAATTCTGTTACAAAAATAGTCTTTCTTAATTTAGTATCAAGTTAATTCTAGGGGGAAAAAATCAAGCACTTCATTGGATTTACTACTAAACATCTCAATGTTTCTTTCAAATTATCTCCTAAGAAAGTTACGACATACCAAAAAAGCATAAGGCAAAAGCATGCAACTCAGTATTTTGACATCAGGCCTTCCCCACTTTACCTTTTTATTGCATGAGTTAATTATCACTTAACCTTAAACATTCTGAATTCAGAGACACGTTAAAACATACATTAGTGTTAGGCTTTTATAAATGGAATAATAGTATATTTCAAGTTTTGGTATATTTATATTTACATATAACAATTGGATTTCTAGTAAAGTACCTTATTTTTGATTTGCTATATTTTAAAGATGTGATTATGCTTCAATTTATAAAACTGAGGAGAATACAATGCTTCCATTTCAATGAATGCTACCATACATTCAAAAGTGTGGTTCACATAATTTTGAATAGCTGAATATTCACTATCAAAGAAACAAAAAGTAAAACACATCCACACCCCCAGGAAAATTATCTTAACTTTCTTTTCTAGGTAATTTTCTAATCCCCATTGTAAACCAATCTAATTCGGCAATATGTGGCCAGTCATCTGTTACAATTTTCTTAGAAAAGAATTGAACATGCTTAGAGGCTGTCATCAAAATGAAGTACATAGATAGAGCGAACACATTTAAAGAACAGAACAAATCCAAGAGATGCAACCATAAATCAAACACTATTCAATGATTCAAAGAAGTCCATTTCTCCTCCTCGAGCAAGTTTAAAGATCAGATAAACAGCAGTAAAGCTGTTTCTCAATGTTAAAAATGAATTTACTTACCTTGGCCCTCTGAGGGCAGTATTACCTAACACATAGGCAGAAAATTCAAAAAACAATCTTTACCTACCATTCAAAAAAAAAAAAAAATTTTTAATGAAACAACCTGTGTATCTGCTCACTGTACATAAGGATTTCTTTTATTGTCATTATGCATATTCTATAAGCACAATAACATTTTCAAATGTTGCCAGTAAGTTTGAGAGGAAAGATTTTCTTAAAACTAAGACACTGTGAAGGAAAATGACTTGAAGACTCAATATCATGGAAGTTATTCAAAACATAGTAAAATGAAAAATTATATAAATGCTTGTGCACTGCTTATTAAATCTATATTATAATGATCTCTGTAGAATAATCTGTTTTTTAAACATTGCAGGACATGAGAACATATATATCTCTGAGTGAAGCACTTCAAATAAATTAACATTCAGCCCCAAACTATATAGGGCTTCCGTTTTCTTGCTATAAGCAGTTAACAGCCAATAGCTTCAACTGTTATGAACACTCATTTATTGATAAAATACAATTCAAATGACAAACTGGAAGTAAAAGGTCAAAGCACCCACTTGATTTTCATACTGATTTTTAAGGTTAAAAAAATTTTTTTAACTAAATTCCAAGTCTTATTTTACTAAAACAGAAAGTACAAACAGCTATCTTAAAAGAGTGAATTGAAAACAATGCAAATGAAGAGATGGGAAAGAAGGTCATTTCATAAAATTTTTTTCTATAATAAATATATATACACTTAAGTTTAAATATCTCTTCAGAAAGATGCCAGGAAACAACAGCTGCTGTTCTATGTGCTTTCACTTAAAAGTATAAAATTATGAACTTTGATGCTGTGTTCCAGTCTAAAAGCAAATAAGTGACTCGTCTAGCCAAAAAGCACATGAACTTCACGGTTTATGCCTTTCTGCCTTTGTGTCTTAATCATCTTCTGTTCTAAAAAGTGCTACCAAGTTTACCAACATCTTTAATCAGATTTTCTTAAAACTAAACACATTAAAAATTTTAAGCCAAAACATTTAGCAAGATGCCTTAAGGAATGTCAGACTAAAATATTCTGTTTTCAACAGACTGGCCAATATTTTTAAAAATTACTATTCATGCAGGATTTTTCTGAGGCACAATTCAAATACATCTATATACCATTAAAGTTAGAAGTTCCTAAAGTTTTCTTAAAATTATCCTGAAGATCACCAAGTACAGTTTGACTCATATGTGAAATAAATTCATCCTAATCTGTGATACATTTCATAGACTAGGAGATATTTCCACTGCTTTAGCATTATAAGTTGCTCTTGGTAAACATCATTTTTTAAAAAAATTAGAGTATAATATTTAATTACCTGTATCTGAATACTGGCATTCACACCCAGGTGCTATTAAATATTAAAATAGCCTAGTACGAAGCTAGTATTGCTCAAATTGCAGTTCATTTAAAAACTATAACCAATTCATTCTTCAAAACTAAAATAGAAGACCTTACTGACCATGCACTTAGTCACTCAGTCGTGTCCGACTCTCTGTGACCACACGAACAGTAGCCCACCAGGCTCCTCTGTCCATGGGATTCTCCAGGCAAGAATGCTGGAGTGGGTTGCCACTTCCTTCTCCATTAGTGACTATACCCAGTCCTATTAACCACTCTTAGAAACAGGATCAGGCAGCTCTTCCACCATCCCTTGCCTTTCATCCAAAGTTCCTTAGTAATACTTAGCGAAGAGAGAATACTTGACAGAAACAACAATTTTAAAAGAAAAACCGTAAAGAGCCATCAACATCTGAGTGATAACCATCCTATACTGAATTTATTGATTCCTGAAGGTCAATCAAAGCTATTTCCTCTTTACTCCTCTTAAAAAACCACTTCTGCTTATCCCAGAACTTTCATCACTATCTTCACTATATGAGCCGATTCAGCTTCTTCGTCTGCAAAACAGAGTTAGAACAATCAAATAATGCTTTATAATGCCCTAAGGAGATAAAATATTCTTTTTAGTGTTGTTTGTTCACTACAGTTATTACATTTATTAACTGTAAGGTGTTCAAACACCTTTATTTTAAAAATAATTATAACCCCAATACAGCTTAAATACTGACTATAGCAGAGAAAAGGCTTCCCAAGTGGCACTAGTGGTAAAGAACCCGCCTGCCAATGCAGGAGACGTAAAAGATGTAGGTTTGATCCCAGGTTGGAAAGATCCCCTGAAGAAGGAAATGGCAACCCAGCCCAGTACTCTTACCTGGAGAATCCCATGGGCAAAGGAGCCTGTCAGGCTACAGTCTATGGGGTGGCAAAGAGTCAGATACGACTGAGGCAACTGAGCATGCACACATAGCAGAAAAAAATGCGGTTCTAAAATAATGGGATTAATATTGAATTAAGGGAATGAATACAATTTTCTGCAACCCTGTCCTAAATTTTTGAAGTTGAAAAATAATTTTATAGGATACAACATAAAATCATCATTACTGAATGACCACTGACCTCACACCCCCAAAACAGTTACATTCAACAACTTTCTTGATGTTCTCTTGAAATAACTGATTTCCCTTCAGATTTATGAAGCAATCATACAAATCATCAAATAAATGTTAGGTTATAAAAAAACAACCTTATATATCTTAGATGGTTCTCTAGAACTTTGTGTGCTCATTTTGCAGCAAGTAGGCGGTATAAAAGCACTTCAATTACAATAGTTACAGGTCTTTAGACTTACACACCAACAAAAATAAAATATTAGTAACAGCTACTATTGCACATGTTCCAGACATTCCAAATATACTACTATCTCATTTAGTTCTTACAAGATCCTTAAATATCAGTGGTTGTTTCCTTCTTTCAACACATGAAGAAATTCAGACACGTTAAAGGAACTTTCATAAAGTCACTCATTTAAGTTAACTGATATTTAAATCTGGTGTGAGTAACTTCAAAGACACTCTGCCTTGAATATTTCAAACACCTTAGTAAGTATATTTGCCTGCACAAAGATTTTACAAACGGTTCTGAGGTGATATGATATGATGAATAAAGCACGGAACTGCAAGTCTGTTTCACACAAGCTTGCTTTTGCTCAGCCTCTCACTAACATCCCGGCCACTGTCAAACCCCACTCTCAGTTTAACACCTCTACCTGGAAAATGATTTGCTGTTTCCTCCCAAGCTTAACAGGGATATCAGGGCTGACTATAAAACTATAAACATATGTACATAATTCTACATACAAAAATATGGACATACGTGTGGCTTTCCAAATAAAAGAAAAAACTAAATATACAAGACAAAGGAAAGGTCCTCTAGCCCTTTCAGCAAATACGGATTAGTCACTTGCGGAAAAACTGACATTTAAGATAGAAAGTTTTTCTAAATAGACCTATTTCTTTCTGAAGAGTAGAAAATAACAGATAATCTCCCTTTAGTCCTTTCAGAAAGACATTACTGTGGACACAAAGCTCTGTCAGTCTGTTTGCCTTTCAACCACACTTAAGGTTTTTTTCTTAATAATTAGGCAACAAAACTTTAAATGTTTTAGGAAAGCATGAGTTTACCAAAAGTCAAAATAAAAACCCTCTAATTCCCCACACATTTTTTTTTGGTGGTAGAAATAGAGAAAAAAGGAAGTAGAGAAAGTCAGAGCTTCTCTTTCCATTTTCTAATAAACTCATATATGATTGGTCTTAAAGTTTTGCAAAACTTTGAGGTGTTCTACAACATAAACACCTTTCAGAAATTTTACCTAGCATCACTATTCCTTTTCAATTATTTAAAGTCAAAGTAATGAAAAAAAGTTAACTAAACATACTCAGTGCACCCTAAAGTATTATCATAGTATTTAAAAAGATTACAGACATATCAATTCTCTAATATCTAATGATAAGAACGAATCAGAAGGAAATAGACAACCAATGCATTACTCCATAAAGAAAATGTGTAACTGTCATTTCCAGAATCAAAGACAACCAAGAGAAAGAAGGGTAACCAAGAAGACCAGGCTGTTATATAACTTTGTTTCACAACTTGTATCCTCTAAGTTCAAAGTATGATGGAATTACTTAGTAAAGTGAATTTGGTAGTATCTCACCCCTAGTGGTAGGCTATAAAATCAATTTGGTGAATAGTGTCAAACTGTTAATATATGTATGCATTAAGAGCAAGGTGATTCACCTGACTTATTTCCTAATCAGTATCTCCTGTTATCAGTTAGCAGCTCACATCTAATACTAACCAAACAGATTAGCTATCATCTGTATGGAGGAATAAGGAAGGTTTTATTGCCATTTTAAGAGAAGCTGTTTTCTAAAACTAGACACGAGTAACAGAAGGAAGAGGAAGTACTAAGCCCCTAAACTAATTAACGAACTAAGGGGAAGGGGCATGCAGGAAAACAATGATAATTAGTATGTAGCCTTGGTTAACCAAATCCACACATACATTCATTCTGTATATGCACAAACATCAGCAGCATCATAAACCGTCTCAAGTTCTAGCCATTATTCAGTTCGACATCTGCACATGTTTATGCGCCTCTCCAAACAACCTCTTGAACACCCTGCTGGAGCTGTCATTTTTTTCTTCTCCCTATCTGGCAGATGGCAAGTCAACAATCGGCATCAACAGCAGCCGAATATCCCCCCCTCCATTCCACCCCCCTAAACAGACACAATAATAACTTCTTTGTGCTTCCCTACAATGCAGCTGCTTAAACCATTTCGCTACAAGGCTGCTTTGCCTTAATAAAAAAAAAAAAAAAAAAAAAAATCCCTTCTGTCAAGTCTAAAAAGCAGCATAATGTTAAGCAAGCTAAAGCCACAGCACAGCTGCAAACGGGCAGACACATTGACAGCTCCTCCCTTAACAAAGCCCTGTGAATTGAAGGGGGTTCATCTGAGGCTCACACAGTAATTAGTATAAAAAAGTCCGACAGCCTCTATTATGCTAAAGGAAAAAAAAACTGGACAGAACTGGGCTGCTGTTTTGCGTCAAGAGTTCTGCTGCAGAGTAGATAAATCATGTTGGGTTTTTTCCTCTCTTTTTAAAGACAGTAATAAGGAGGATGAGAGAAGCTAATTTGAAAACTTGGACACAGTAATTGTACCATATGGTGAGCATTTATCCTTTCTGAAATGCACGCTAACAGTCACTTACATGCACACTGCTTTGTTTTACAGTTGTTATTCTCTCCACCATATTCATAAAATGGATTTGAATATCTGATACTCAAGAGAAGTTGTGTGTAATTAGCAACAGAACTGCCTGGGTTTAATTTATTGGCCTTGCACTCCAATCTAGAAAATGCAAAACAAAATTAAACAATGTGTCCACTTTGTAAAATGTTCTTTAACTCAAAAAAAAAAAAAAAATGAATGAATATAGGTTCATAAGAGTGTTGCTGTTAAGGTACAGCATATTCTTGAAAATTCCAAAAGAATAAGCTATGGCTGTTAGAAAGATTTGAACGGACACATTTCAATATAGTAAATCACTAAATGACCTTCCATTAAGATCATGTCATTCAAGTCTGTATTTCACTGATGCACATATAACTCTTCTCCATATGTATCAGTAAATCTAGACAACAGGATTTCCTTGTATGTGTCCTAAAATTTTCTTCCAGAAAATCTGTCAACTAAATAGCTTAAGTATCGTGTGCCAAGCACTATGAAAGCCACAAGAAGGATAGATATATCCACAAGTTTTCAAAATTAAAATTTGAACATAAATTTTTTGTTTGTCCACTTTGAAATCTATAAAAACCCACCTACGATTTTTTTTAAAAAGTGTTTAATCACATTAGCGCATTGCTTATAAATCCAATATATGACAGCTACATTTTTCTGACAAAGAAACATGAGTAGGAAAAAAACATAAGATTAGTTTTTCCCTAATTGGAAGTAAATTCATATTAATAACAGCTGTGTGTCTCACTAGATTAAAAAATGTAAAGTGTTTATCTTCCATGAACTATATTTTAAACACTGAACTACTCAACTAGAACTCATATGAATCACTGAAATTTCCAGTAAAGTGAAACAAAATCACAGGTCTGAATTTCTACCATTTACATGTACCCACAAGTACTGTTCTGATCAGTATTCTGGGGACACAAAAAAGTAATATATTTTAAGAAACTTTCAGTTCAACATACAACTCAGGAGTCTCTATTAAAGCTTGAAACTGGTGTCTTACATGATAGTAAACAATGTTTATATCAATGGTAATGATATCCCAACACTATCCTAGAAGACTGTGCTCCCACCAAGGCAGGCAGGCATAATTACATTCAGAAGGACCAGTCCATCCAAAAGTTGCACCAGTAAATTCCTACAATAAATCTCTACCTCGGAAGATATAAACTTAGAAAATACAATCTTTATCACTAACTACTGATACTGTGGCTTCCCTTTATGCTACTAGCATTGGGCTACACGACCAATTTACCCTAAAATTAAAATGTTTCATTTTTATATTTTGCTTTATAGTTTTCTAAACATTCCCAAATATTAAAGATTGGCCTGACTTCGAAAAACTGTGCTACAGTATTTCATCATCAATTTTCCTTAGCTAATTCTACCAACAACTTCTATTTTTGCACTATGCAATGCTAATGCAAAAAATCTAATTGTCCAAGGGGTAAATGAAGACTATTTTAAAAGTCTCTTAATAAGAAGTATTTGTTGAGTAAAAACAGTAGTTTAAGAAGAATGCTTTGTGTAGTCACAATTTTGAAAACTTTACCTAAGGGGGGATAGCAATGGGAAGAACAAAATTTAGTCTGAACTCAACTGTCAAGAAAATGTTTATAAATTAGAATTACAGAACCAAATGATACTATGTCCAATAAGCATTTTCATTTTGGTTTACCTACCGTATATCTTTTTAAGAGCTCGTGTATGCCACAGAAGTAAAAAGTTGATGTTTTCTTATTAAATGTGAATAACCAAAATCCCTATAACAGGTACCAAATACAATTTGTATTATAGAGGATACCCTTAAATACCTGCATATATTTGGCCAAAGTCAGTGACACACCACTAAGAAAACAATGACTGGTCTGCTGATGCCCTAACAATGATGGCAAACCCACTCCAAGACTTAAAAAGATTCAAGAAGACTAACGTTCATATAGACTTCTTCAGCAGAAACAAAAGCAATTCAACAAACTTCTCCTAAACCAAGATTTAGGAGCTGTGAAGAGACTTGTCCATTGACCAGTTCTTTTGAATTCAAGTTCAGTGCATTTCCAGCTAACTGACAGACAGCTACAGCAATTACAACAAACTTCTCCCATCTGTAATAAAAGCAAATCAGGCACTAAGAATGCCTGTCACAGAATTTCAAATCAAGAGGGTAGAAGTTAAAAAGCAATTATTACTTAATATTTTATTACAAATACGTAGAGAAAGAATGGGGGGGGGGGAGGGTATTTCTTCACTAGTAGTCAGAAGCAGGCAGGCCTTAGCCAAATACCCTTGATATTTTGTCTCTACACTGAGTGCTCTTTTAAGATTCTTTCAGTGGCAAGGAACAAAAACACACTTAAGCTAATACAAGCAAAGGGTTCTTTATTTTAAGAATACAAAAATATCATCCGAGGAAAAGAGCTGTAAAGGCAGAACTTAGGCAAATTAGATCCGGAAAATGACAAACATCACTTTTGTCTTGTTCGGGGATTGCGGGTGGTCTGGTTCTGTTTCCATTTCTGGTCTTTCTTCTTTCTTGCTCCCATTTCCCCCACCACTCCAATTCCTCGCTCTCCAAAGGTCTGCTACATTCTCTCTACCCACTAGCTCTTCACCTTGCTTAGAGGGTCGGTTTCCTCCTAAGTTACTAGCAATTCTAACCCCAACATAATGTTATGGCTTCATCTCTCCATCTCTTAACTGCTTCAGTCTTTCACCTCTCCAACTCCTTGAAGGAGTTCTTGGGTCAGATGTCCACTAATCAGCTTGACTGGGGCAGGAGTATTATCCCAAGTAACAAAGTGAAGGTAGAGCAGTTTTGCTTACAAAGGACTACAGAGAGAGCAGTAAATCATTGGCCTCTCTAGCACACCTAGCCATACTAGCTGTGTGTATGTGTGTGTACCTCAAGAAACATATTTCTAGTTTACTGGATTAGTTTTAGTAACTGGAAAAATTACTAACTATAAGCTTTCAGGAATTAGTCAATGAACACAGTGAAAGACAGTAACTTACCCCAAACTGCTTTAGGTTTTGAATGACTACTAGTTGGAACTATTAACACATCCAGGCAGAACTCACTTGAGTCTGTCATCTGCTGTTAGTACATGAAACATAGTCATGTTTTTATGCAAGTAGTTTTTACACAGTGTATTCAAGAATAACACTAATCATGTGGCAAAAGTGTATGAGACTCCACATGACTACAACTTCAGTTTGCATAGTCTTTAGGTTACTACTGTTGTGCACTGGGAATCTAAAACCCTCCCAAAGATTCTCATCCAATAGTTTTTAAATTGTGGGTCAGGATTTTTAATTTTCGGAGACTAGACAGCATCAAAAATATGAGGGCACTAACAGACTCTATCTGACAGACAGGGTTCCAAAGGTTATTTAATTTGTCAGAGACTGAAGACTTAGCTTATCATAGAAATAATTTTACTAGTATAAATGACAGTTAATTCCACACATCATTAGTTGAAAAAGCACTACACGGTATGAATCACAAGACTCGAGATTTTTGCAGTGCTTCACTTTGCCTTCACTCCCATTATTTCATGTGGTCCTCCTCTTACCTTGCGAGATAGACAGGTCATGTATTAATACTCCAATCAGTATTTTCTGTTCCTATGAATGGCCCACAAAGAATGAGGAGATATTTTGCTCAAGAGTTTGAAAACTGTTTGACAGGAGAAGAGAATGATGTTGAGGCTTCCTATCATTGGATGGCCGTGTATCAAAAATATAATAAAAGAAATATGAGTGAAAGGTTGCTCCTTCGGTCATTTATAACAT
The DNA here is from genome assembly GCA_024291935.2 of Okapia johnstoni. Lineage (NCBI taxonomy): Eukaryota > Metazoa > Chordata > Mammalia > Artiodactyla > Giraffidae > Okapia > Okapia johnstoni. Next base: position 44,258,249 of record CM044322.1, read on the forward strand.
TAAAATTTGAGGATATTATGATTTTACAGATTAGGAAACCAAGATTTAGGAGCTGTGAAGAGACTTGTCCATTGACCAGTTCATTTGAATTCAAGTCCAGTGCAGTTCCAGCTGACTGACAGATTATACAGCATACGTTCACATTATACTTATAAGAAATCTTGGAAACTCAGATCACCTTTAATATCATTTCTATTTTACAAAGCACTATAATGAATTCAGGACACTATGATCTTCAACATGCATGGGACTACATGCGTAGGGTGGAAGAACAGAGCTCCCTTCTTTTCTTGCTGGATGCTACGCCCAGGAAGAGAGAGGATTCCTGCAATCAAAGGTTGCCACTGCTTCCTCAACACCACCCAAAGTGCAGGTCAGATAGTCTCTTACCACATGGATAAAAGGTAAGTTCATCTGCAGCTGAGCTGCTGTGAACAGTGGGCAAGAAAATCCTCACATCTTACAGCCACAAACACAAGACTCGGGATGTTGATACTCATAAGCCAATGACAGCACATATTCTGCTTGTTATTTACACAGGAGATAAAAACTGGAAAAATCAGGTCAGTTGTGAAGTATATTTTTAACTTATATGTGTTATTAACTCTACAATTTTAAAGCTTTTTTAAAAAAGCTAAGTCACAATATTCAACCAATCTGCTTTTTTTAATTGAGTGATAAAATCTATTTTTGTGGCACAAAAAGGTTAAATGGTATCAAATTAAAATACAAAAAATAAATCTAAATGTTAAATGAATTGATAAATGTTCCACTTTTTAACATTCTATGCAGTATCTTACATGCCTGAAACACACAGTAAATTTCACCTCTATTTAGGCATTGTAAAAATATGACATACTATATTTTATATATGCATAAGACACAGCCATAATTCAATTCTTTTGTTTTCATATACCTAAGAGAATGACTCATTTCAGACATGACGACTCATTTCAAAAATAATCTAACTAATGAATCTAAATTGCAGCATACACATGTAGGTTTGCAACTCTGTTCATTTAAATCATTACACTTTTTTGTGAATATCATATTTTGTCAAGATATTCATGAACTAAATTTGCAATAAGCAAAGAAACACATTTGTCAACTGTGTACAGAATGAGACAAAATTCCCATTTTTAAAACCAATAAGTGTTTAAAATCCTCTCCAACTCTGAGATTTGGTTTTCTTATTTCACAATGTCCCCTGCTCCTCCAGCTCCCAGGACTGCTCTCCTGATGTGCTTACACTGTAACCTCCTGCTCTCTCTCTTTTGATCAGGTCCCTAACACATCATTCTAAATTTTTCTCACTATCCTTTATTCATCTCTCATCTTTGAGTCAGTTCCACATTGACTTCTCCTCCAACTGGAGACAAACTCAATTTCTCCCTCACAGTTCCACGTTATTTTCTTGACTCCCACTTCCAACTCCTAACAGAGAATTAAATTGAGTAAACTAAATTATTCACTTTAACAAGTGTGTTAGTAAGCTACTTCGAGAGATAAACCATGGGATCTTATGGGCTTAACACAACCAAAATTTTATTTGGGGCTATGTAAAGTCAAACAAATATTCCTGATCCGTGCGTGGCTCTCCTCCAGGCAGTAATTCAAGGACCCAGACTTCTTCATTCTAGAATCTCACCCATCTCCTTGGCTTCTTGATTGCCAATAGAAGAGACAAGAGAAAGAGGACTGAACATGGGGGACATTTACAAGCTCTGCCTGGAAGTCACAAAACTTAGTGCTGCTCGTATTTTAGGAGCCACTACTAAGACTGTGGCCACACCTAGTATCAAGACAGCCAGAAAGAGAGTCTCGCTGTGTAGGGTGGGGGTGAGAGGGATATTCAAACGAATTTAGTGAACAAGCAGCCCATCTCTGCTATATTGAACATCTAGTACATATTCTCAATAAATTCTTAACCATCTTGTATTACAAGGGATGCATAAAAAAAGGAAGCAAACGTACAACTGAAAACGGTTAAAGTGGCATTAAAAGAAACAGAGGGGTGAAAGCAGTCTCTGCCACTAAGGAGCTTAAAATTTTTTTCTGTTCACACACATACACACGAAACAGTTAAAAACATGTTTTGATACAAAAAGTATTAAGTCAAATATGAGCAAGTGTCAAATACAGTCTTCAATTGCTTTACCACACCTACTACATACAGCTCTATGATTTGTATCCAAAATAGGGTCTCAACCTGACTGACCCTAGTTAATCATCTGGTCTAAAAGATGTGAGGAGAAAAAAGCAGACTTGGTAATACCACAATATTGCCTTAATTTAAGAGCTTAACCAGTTAAAGAGGTACTCTCCTGAAATATGATTATCTTTCAAAATTATAAACGTAATAAACATTGTGGATTAACGCAATTTGCATCAAATCAAAATGTAAAACACCATTTTCTTTTAAACACCTTCCAAGCTCACAGTGTATCTCTCAGAAAAAAATTAGGTAAACCATTCTTTTAAAATAGCTGCTGCACCACATTCCATTGGCAAACAGAGTTACAAAAACAAGTTGTTGTTGCTTAGTCACTAAGTCATATCAGACTCTCTTGTGACCCCACGGACTGTAGCCTGCAGGGTTCTCTGTGGGATTTCCCAGGTAAGAATACTGGAGTGGGTTGCCATTTCCTTCTCCAGGGGATCTTCCCAACCCAGGGATAGAACCCATATCTTAAGTACTCTTACAATTTTTATGTTTTCTTACTATTTTTTATATCATGGAGAGAAAGGGGAATTAATAACTCTGGAAAATTAATTATTCCAGTATAATCCTATCTATTTGGTACTTTAACAAGGTATTGGTATAGCCATAGATCCCAAGATGGTTAGTGCTAAAAGGAAACAGCTATTAGTGTAGTATTAGATAACACTTTCTGTTGCTCCTGGATAACATACATCAGAGATGAGATTATCCTACAGATAACTTTTTAAAAAAGACTTTTAAGACTAGGAATTATATGTTTCAGTTTTCATATCAAATTTGAATGTCTTCATATTAAGGATCATAATAAAATCTCTAAAAGAGCCAAGCTTAAAACATTCTAAATAATTTCCCAACACATTTTGGAAAGGAATACATTCTAAATTTTACAGTCACTAAAATTTACATAACTTAAAAAGGTCACAGCAGGTGTTATGTTATTCTCCCAAACAAAATGTTTAACATTAAAAACAATTCATACATTTTGACACACCTGCTAAATTCATATTGCAAGTACTAGACTGCTGGCTTAAGTTTTTAGTTTTATTAGGCTTACATTTGAACTTGTTACCATAAAAGAGAAATATGCTATAATGTAAAACTTTAGAGAAAGAGATCTGAAATAGAAATTACCTAAACTTATACTACACAATCATAATTCCATCACATAACAAACAAAAACTAAAAACAACAGAAAAGATCAATGAAACAAAAAGCTGGTTTTTTGTAAAGATAAACAAAACTGACAACCAACCCTTTATCCAGGCTCATTAAGAAAAAAAAGAGACCCAAATAAACAAAAGCAAAAATAAGAGAAGTTCTAACCAATATTACAGAAAAATAATCATAAAAGGATACTATAAAAAGATATACAACAAATTGCACAAAATAGAAAAATGGATAGACTTCTAGAAACATACAATCCTCCAAGACTGTATTAGGAAGAAAAAGATAATCTGAACAAACACATTAATAGTACTAAAATTACATCAGTAATCAAAAAACTCCCAGCAAACAAAAGTCCCTGATTGGTCAGCTTTTCACTGGGAAATTCAAACAAATATATATAAAAAAAGTTAACACCTATCCTTCTCAAACTATTCCAAAGAATGAAGAGGAAGGAATACTTCCATATTCATTCTATGAGGCCACCATTATCCTAATACCAAAACCAGGTAAGTGTCCTACAAAAAAAGAAAATTACAGGCCATTATCTCTGAAAAATATAGATGCAAAAATCCTCAACAGAACATAAGTAAATGTAATTCAACAATATATAAATAGGATCATATGTCATGATCAAGTGGGATTTACTTCAGGGATGCAAGGATGGTTAAATATCCACAAATCAATCAATGTAACACAACATATTAACAAAACAAACTCTACAAAGATGCAGAAAAATCATTTGATAAAATTTATACCCATTCATGATTAAAAATTTAACAAAACTGGTATATAGGAAACATATCTCAACAAGAAAAAGTCATTTGTGACAAACCCACAGCTAACATCATGCTCAACTCTGATAAAAAAATGAAAGCTTTTCCCCCAAGATCAGAAACAAGACAAGGATGTCCACGCTTGCCATTTCTACTTAACACTGCATTGGAAGTCCTAGCCACAGAAATAAGACAAGAAAAAGAAATAAAAGACATCTAAGGCTTTGTATCATCTAAGATGATACAAAGATATGAAAAGATAACTTTTTAAAATATGCCTCTTTAGGCAAGGGAAAAAAACAAACAAATAGGAAATAATGAAACTTAAAAGTTTTTTCACAGTTAGGGAAATAACAAAATGAAAAGGCAACTTGCTAAGTGGGAGAAAGTATTTGCAAATAGTATATTTGATAAAGGGTTAATATCCAAAATATATAAATAGCTCATATAACTCAATATCAAAAAACCAAATAACCCAATTAAAAAATGGGCAGAAGACTGGAATAGATATTTTCCAAACAAGACATACAGATGGTCAACTGGCACATGAAAAGATGTTCAACATCACTAATCATTAGGAAAATGTAAGTCAAAACAAAATGAGTAACACTTCACACCAGTTAAAATGGCTATGGGAAAAAAGACAAGAAATAATGAGTACTGGTGAAAGATGTGGACCCCCAGTACACTGTTAGTGGGAATGTAAACAGGTACAGCCAGTATGGAAAGTAGTATGGAGGTTCCTCAAAAAATTAAAAATAGAACTACTGCATGATCCCCAAATCCCCACTCTTGGGCATTCATGAGAAGAAAACAACAATACTAATTCAAAAAGATATATGTACCCCAATGTTCACAGTAGCATTACTTACAGCTGCCAAGATACAAAAGCAACCTAAGTGTCCATCAACAGATACATAGATAAAGAAGCTGTGGTGTGATTATACATTCAGTGGAATACCACTCAGCTATACAAAGAGAATGAAATGTTGCCATTTGCAATAACACAGATGGGTCTGGAGAGTATTATCCTTAGTGAAATAATTCAGACAGAAAAAGACAGACATTACACATTTTCACTTACATATGTCAAATCTAAAAAATAAAACAAAGAGATGAACACAACAGAAAAAAACTCACAGAGGACAAACCAGTGGCTACTGGCTGGGAGAAGAACAGGGGCAGGGGCAACATAGGGGAAGAGGAGGAGGAGGTACAAACTACTAGGTATAAAAAGATACAAGGATGATCACATACAACACAGGGAATATAGCCAATATTTTATAATAACTTTACATGGAGTGGAACCTATAAAAATATCAAATCACTATGCTGTACACCTGAAACTAATACACAAATCAACTGTACTTCAATTCTAAAAAATTGTTTTTCTGTGCCATTGTACAGATGCTGTGTGAGACTGCTGAAGAAGACAGGACCCTTGTCCCTGAGGTCTTGCAAAGAAAAAGTCTAAACCTAAGAAGCAACTGAGACAGGACAAAAATCAAGACCTTAGGGAAAAAAACACCAAGAATTCAGAGAAAGGTAAGACTACTATTTTCTACTTTACATAGCAACAAAATAGGTTGATTATACATCTGGTTTTAACGTTTTTAAGCCTAAATACTTTTAAGCCTAATTAGAGAACTATTAAGCAAACAAATCAGTAGTCAATATGAAAAACTGAGAATCAATAAGGAAGTTAGTTTCCAAAGACAATTTTTTCAAATACAAAAACATGGAAAATTTTTCTACATTATGAAACTTACTATATCTTAAAAATTAGTTATATTTTTGACAAAATTATGTATTAAATAAACATCTCCAATCTGAAATATATTTTTCTTATTGACTTTCATCATAATTAAGACAAAGAATCCTAAATTTTAGTGTAAATATGAATTAGCAGGGGTACTTAGTATAAATATACCTATCAGAGAGGATCCCAAAACTAGACATTCTAATTATAGTTGCTGGAAAATTGCGCTTTTAATAAGCATCCCAAGGGATTCTAATACACAGGGACCATAACCCATACTTCAAAGAATACTAACTTACTGCTAAATTTCTACTGGGAGAAGATATTTGGCCTTTCCTAGTCTGTTCTGTTTACTCTGTTGCTGGGCATTATAACAGATCTTAAGTTTGCTGCATCTGGGGTTCAAACTGGGGGATAACCTATTTGTTGGCTAAATCTCCTTCATATATTCATGAAAAGTATATGAAAAAGGAATAAGATTTTATATGTGTTAGAGTATGCTTAAATAAATGCTAGTGGTAACATCTGGAAAAATTCCCTGGATGAAAAAATTCAATTTTTCTAATCTACCAAAAAAAGTTGTGTTAATATCATTTGACCTACCAACTAGATATAAAAATATTTTACACATAAAGTGAATTCAACTAAGGCAGATAATGACCTAAAACTATAGCAAATATTTAATGCAGTCTTTTAGTAATGCCTAAATTCAGTCTCTATAACTTACAAAAGTAACTTCTCAAAATACCAGAAAACAATTTTCCTGGAAAAGTTTGTATTTGCTCAACTTATCAACCAATAGTCTCTTTCTCAACCCAAGAGAAAGTTCTTTTTCTGTGGAAAAGTCCCCAGTTCCACAGCCTTAAGAGAGTTGTCAAAACAACATGAAAAAATCATGGACCAAAGACAAAAGGTTCCAGATGGGTCAAAATGCTCAAACTGAGAATCAAGTTTGTCCTCTTTTATGGTTCTCATAGCCATCAAAGGCCAATGTATCCTCATGAAAAAGCAGGTAATTTTGGTAATGACAGCGGTAGAGAGCAAAGAGGAATTCATTTTACCCAAACACCTGGCATCCTTCTACAAATACAACCACATTAATCAAAGCAAGGCAGATAAGGCTCTGCCAACCCTACCCTGTTCAGGCGATTGCACAGGTGGCCTGACCAAGGCTCCCTGCCTGAGCTGAAGAGAGAATGTCAATGCTGTGGTAAAACCTGCCCCCACTGGTGGGCCCACTCAGTCTTCAACAGATGACTTCCACACCCCCAGGTCATGATAGAAAACGAGCAATTCATACAGTAGAAGTTTTTTTGGTTAATGTGAATGAATTAACATTCAAAAGGAGCCCAATCTAGATAATATACACTGAGGCTGAATATACACACTACTGGTCAAAATTGGGACAAGGCAGGTCAACCTGACATTTGTTAAAGGAATAAAAATAAAGGGCAGACAACAGACAACATTTAATCCTAGGGTCAGTCTTCATAAATCAACCTACAATACCGAAGGTTTATTATTATAAGGATTCTTGCCCTTAACTGCAATTTATAGGTTGAAACATGCAAAGCTGAAGCCCTATTCTTGAAATAATACCTTTAGGGGAATTCAGAACTCAAGAAATGAAGTTTCACAACCTCTTAGTCTACAGAAAAGGAACCTCCACCCTCATATTTCAAAGTATTTCTAGTAAAGAAAAAAAGTAAAGCCAAGAAAATGAAGCATCATAAATATTTTAGAAACCCTCAAAAATTGAATAGATCTGATGCTGACATGAATTTTATAATAGAATTATAATACTGATTTGATAGTTACCCATAGTAGAATGTGGATATTTTCTAAGAATTGATCTAACCGTAAGGACCTCGGCTGTATCTCTTTTAAGTAAGTGAAAAATCACCATTTCAACAGTTTAAAGTCCAATGTTGCAGTCCTATGACATTAAGTTATTCAATGGAAAGTACCAACAGAGAGTTTGTTAAAGATTCTTTGAATCCCTTATTGTTGTATCACGGCTCTTATACAATTCTAATCAAACCACATGCACGTGCATGCACACATACAGACACCCCTATACTGGCCCACCTTAAACGAAACTTCGGTCCTCAATACATAACCTTGTCTTTTACCCTCTAAGACACTGCCAAAGCTCTGACCAGGTGGTATGTTCATTTACTGCAGCAAGCAATAAACTTAGCTCTCCTATCAACACTTCGGGAGAGAGATATCTGTGAAGTAAGCATTTGACACGATGCCAATTATCAATTTTAACAGTTATCAGGAAAAGTTTACAGAGAGTTCTTGGGAACTTTCAGCTTCTTAATGCAACATACTAGCAATTGTGAATTTTGATTATAAAGTTTACTTTAGGTAAAACCTTATGAAACAAAGCTAGAGAGGCAATCACAATGTTCTTAAAAACTTCTGGTCATATACTTTCAATTCTTCAAGGTTTCAAAGGATAACCAGTTGAAAGAAAACTTCGAAACACTAAAAGCTTAAAGCTTTCTAACATTAATGAGTTTAAGGTACATATCCTTAAATTATAAGGATATATTTTTCCTTAATACATTTGGTCTCACCAATACTACCTACTAAGAGGCTGAACTGAAAACAGACAATGACCAGACAACATATGCCAAGAGAACTCTGACCTCTGCAACCAGCCCAGAAAGCCAAACCACAAGCTCTACATCCCGGAACAGTCAGAACCTGGACAATGACTAGCCTTGTTAATTTTGCCCCCGGTTTCTAACTTGTGACCAACCAGAGAAAGCTAAATATGCTCCCCAAAGCAATCACATAAGATCCCCGCCTCTAGATTCCCCATGCCAATAATCTCCAATCAGGGCACACCTGGAGCCTCCCTGCCTTCCCACTCCCCTGCCTGCCTTGGAATATCCGGCAAAGTGAAAGTGGCTGACTCTCTTGCTGCTCAAATTCTGAGTAAATAGCCTCTACTCTGTGTCAGGAGAAGTCTGTGTTGATTTCCACACCAAAAGTTTACACAGCTGATAAGCCAATCATAGTCTTCAATATATAAAATAAATAACTTCACTAACCAAATGTAAAATGCTCCCCCATGTACCACCTGAACAGCTGCACTGTACCTGGGTTATGGGCAGGAGACACTGTAGGAATCTCCCGAATAGGCCAACACTGTAACCTCCTAAGGAAGACAGTTAACAAGCTTCTTTTCTGCGTTCCTATATGAACAAGCTTCTCTTCTATGCTACTTTTCTTTATTAACACTTCTAAATCAGAACTGGTGAAGTCTGAGGGTACTATCAGAATTTTTATGCAGGGAGGAAAACCACACTTAGACCTCTAGAATGCTGTTAGTGAGTGACCATCTGTCTACAACTTTATAGGAATCAGAAATGGAAGCCTCAATGGATGTCAGTGTAAAAGGGAATGGGAAAGGAAAACAATTACCACAGCCTTATAGGTTTCATGGAAGGCTACTTGAAATGCCTATGACCCTTTGAATTTCAAGATATAAAATTTGAGGTCTAAATATTCCCAAAACGAAGCTATTCAACAAAATGACACAAAGCTAGAACATTAGGAAATAAGAGAATATATTTTGTTTCTTTGCATATAGATCTAGTCATCTTAAACTTTGTTTTGTTTTGTTTTTTTTAACTGGTCTAAAAATTCTCCACTGTGGATTGAGTTTAGCTGCCCAATAAGCTTAAATGTTTCTCAATCTCTGGAATTATTAAGTACGTCTAACGTGTTAAATAATAACCTCAGACTCTCGTTGGTCTTTTTAGAAGTAGAAATCTGCTATTTAGGGTTGATTTTAAAGAGCTGCTATATAACTGACACTAGTTCATTAAAAAGAACAAGAATTTGTATACTTTTAAGTAAACCTTGAGTTCTAAAAAATAAGAACTAAGTACCAATGAATAAACAAGTACACCTCAAAAACTGTGTGGTAACACATCTATTGTTATGAGCTTTTTCCAATCAGTATTGTTACGGTTCTACAAAGAATCCAGTGCACCAGACTGTAGCTAATTATGTATATTCAAGTGATTAGCAAGCACTTGTTGCCTCTTTCACACCACCCTCCGAACAGCAGCCTTTGAGAGGAGAAAAGACTGCAAATTTATTGAGAGCACACTGTTAATCCTTTGGGGAGAATGTAAATGTAAACAGGACTACTCTACATCAAGGTGCTTTGACAACAACAATCATCTGCATAAACACAGGCTCAACAACAAACAGGTGTTCTATTTCACAACTAGCACCCATTTGATGCTTTCAAGTAAGCATTTTGCACAAACTGTCAGAAGTACTTTGAAACCAGCTGCAATTACTATAATTAGCTGCTTTCCTACACTTTGTTTCCTTTTACCTGTTCAGTACCATGCAATGCCAACTCATACGCTCTAAGTAAAGTGACCAATTTGAGGCTTTCACTCTTCAGGTATAGAGAGAGGACACACTAGAGGCAATTTAAGCTAATTTAACTGGGACCTTCTGCAAAATGACCCAGTCAAAAATCCCAAAGGCAAAATTCAAAACTTCTATTTTCAAGCACACGTTAATGACACAAAGGATGGTTCTTTTTCAAAAGCTATTTAAAGTTTTGACTTGAAAGAGACCCAAATTATCGTAGCAATGATTAAACAGAAGTGGAAAGGTGGAAATATTCTAAAAGTTTGCCAGTTAAAGAACAAGTAAAATATAGTGCTAATTCTTCAACTGGAGTACTATACAGTAGTTAAAAGTCATGACCTACCAATAGCTATACTACATAGGTATGGATACAGCACAAAACACAAATACTGAGTGAAAAAAAGAAAATTTCAGAATGCAAAGAAGTAAAAGCTAACCATCATAAAAATATCCAGTAACCAAATCAATATCCATATATATAACCAAATCAGTAACTATAACTAAAAGTTATAGTCTAAAGTCAGGATTTTCAAACATATTAACATAAAGCCTAAAATCCACACAAGTCACATATAGCAGGACCTCTGAACAAGAAAAATATATAACTAGTCTGCTCCTCCTAAAATCCAATTCAGTGATAGATACACTTGAAGTCTATGAGAGCAGAGACTGCATCAGCCCTGTGGTCACTCTATCTCCTGTACCTAGCTAGCACTTCCAGTAAAAGGTAAGTATCTGACCACAAACAGAATTCATAAACGAAAGAATGTATGAGTGAGTGAATGCATGTGTAATGTTCACCTATAAACTAAAATGTTAGAATATTGTTTTTAAAAACTGTGAGCTTTGAAAAGCAAAAGTAGATCATACTATTACATCATGCTAAAGTATTTTTAAAAATGCCATTTTTGTAAGATATTTAAAACTTTAACTACAGGCTAATCATACTGAAAATAATTAGTAATATGATTTAACAGCAAGAAAATATTGTTCTATATCCCCTCGTAACATGTTCCTTCATTATTAGACACTATTATAGCATGCCTAGAAACAAACTTTAGCATCCGAGTGGCTAAGTCTTTCTATCATCATCTTATTTGTGGCCATCACTGTCATTATTACTGGTCTTTCCAGCTATTTCTATCCTTTTTAATTAGACTGAGCTGAAGTAAACACATTTGACACAATCATATGTGGAAAACAAAATTTCAGTCCAATAGAAGGGTCACATTTCCGAAGAACCAGAAAGGAAGGGAAGAAAATGATGGGTGTGTGAGATAGTGTCATGAGAAATTAAGTAGAATGGCAGAATGAATTTGAAGTTGAAAATTAATAATTCAAATTGAAATTACTTTCCTTTGCTAGTGGTAAATGCAAAATATGTCCTAAGTAAATATTAAGTATAATGGTAATTTAGGGGGAAACACATTTCGCTGTGGTTGTATTTAGTCTAAACCACCTGCCAAATATTTATTTTTTAAAATACAAATATGTAAACAAAAAAAAATGTAAATACCAGACAGAAAGCTTCGGATGAAGTAAAAAATGTACACTTTGTCCAGATATTTGGGTTCAAATCCTGGCTCTCCAACTTACTATCAGTGTGTCATAAAAAAAAATTAATCTCTGATTAATTTCTTTAAAAAAATTAATTTCTTTCACTCTTGTGCTGGACAATAATAATGCCTACCAAATAAAGTTGTCCCAAGGCTTAAGTTACACACTATATATAAAGCATTCCAGGACTTGGACTGCAAGGAGATCCAACCAGTCAATCCTAAAGGAAATCCTAAAGGAAATCAGTCAATCCTAAAGGAAGTCAGTCCTGAATATTCATTGGAAGGACTGATATTGAAGCTGAAACTCCAATACTTTGGCCACCTGATGCAAAGAACTGAATCGCTGGAAAAGACCCTGATGCTGGGAAAGATTGAAGGCAGGAGGGGAAGGGGACGACGGAGGATGAGACGGTTGGATGGCATCACTGACGTGATGGACATGAGTTTGAGTAAGCTCCAGGAGTTGGTAACGGACAGAGAAGCCTGGCGCGCTGCAGTCCTTGGGGTCGCAAAGAGTCAGACATGACTGAGCAACTGAACTGATATGTAAAGCAATCACCATAGTGTCTAGTATATACTATATTGTGACTGATAAATGTCAGAAATTACAATCACTAACCATTATCAGATACAACAATCAGCATTCAAATTTAAAAAACAAAAAACTAAGGTCAAGGAAAAAAGGTCTCAAATGGCTAAGCTTGATGCCCAATGTTAATAAAATTTACTAGGAAAGAAAGGTACTAAAGGAGGCTGAATGAAGCACAGTCATGGAAGAAAACAAAAAAACAGAATTAGGAAGAAAATGACTCTATAAATAGAGGTTTAAAAGTCAGGAAAACACCAGCTGTAGAGCAATTTTGTTCTTAAAGATATTTCAAAACAAAACAAAACAAAACAAGAATGGAAAAGACAGTAATAGACTCTTAAAAGAAATTAGGAAATTTGCAAAGTGCTAAGATAAAAAAAATGGAAGCCTAACTACAAAATGAGAAAGTCAAAGCATACACCAATTTAAAACAAAACAGAGAGGTACAAAGACTTGGCTCAAGATTCGTCTCCTTTAAAAACCTCAAAGTTGATCTGATTTCATTCAGATAGATGCTACCCGTATTTTTTAACTTTCTTTCCAATTTCCCATGGATAGTACCCATGTATCTGGCAACTTTGTGAAGTCTTAAAATATTTGTTGAATAAATGAACTGTGGCATACTTAAACAGCATATGCAAAATGTTATCCAAATACAGAGTGACTCATTCTCACCAGTCCCTCCCTTATAGACTACCCAGCCCTACAGATCTACTTTTACTTCCAGAAAAATGTCAGGTTCCATTCTGTTATACTTTTTGTTAGTCCCCTTCCAGTAACCTGATTCCCCTCACACTGTACAGGCAACTTACTCTTCCTTTCCATCTCAGTTTTACCTTCACCATCTCTAGAAAACCCTTCTTGACCTATCATGTACAAGATGTATAAGCTTGCACAAGTCACTTTCACAGCATTTACCAAGGTGTAGATTCAGTTATATTTAACTCAGTTCAGTTCAGTTCAGTTGTTCAGTCGTGTCCGACTCTTTGCGACCCCATGAACTGCAGCACGCCAGGCCTCTCTGTCCACCACCAACTCCCGGAGTCTACCCAAACCCATGTCCATCGAGTCGGTGATGCCATCCAACCATCTCATCCTCTGTCATCCCCTTCTCCTCCCGCCCCCAATCCTACCCAGCATTAGGGTCTTTTCCAATGAGTCAACTCTTCGCATGAGGTGGCCAAAGTATTGGAGTTTCAGCTTCAACATCAGACCTTCCAATGAACACCCAGGACTGATCTCCTTTAGGATGGATTGATTGGATCTCCTTGCAGTCCAAGGGACTCTCAAGAGTCTTCTCCAACACCACAGTTCAAAAGCATCAATTCTTCGGCGCTCAGCTTTCTTCACCGTCCAACTCTCACATCCATACATGACCACTGGAAAAACCATAGCCTTGACTAGACGGACCTTTGTTGGCAAAGTAATGTCTCTGCTTTTAAATATGCTATCTAGGTTGGCCATAACCTTCCTTCCAAGGAGTAAGCATCTTTTAATTTCATGGCTGCAATCACCATCAGCAGTGATTCTGGAGCCCAGAAAAATAAAGTCTGACACTGTTTCCACTGTTTCCCCATCTATTTCCCATGAAGTGATGGGACCAGATGCCATGATCTTAGTTTTCTGAACGTTGAGCTTTAAGCCAACTTTTTCACTCTCCTCTATCACCTTCATCAAGAGGCTCTTTAGTTCTTCTTCACTTTCTGCCATAAGGGTGGTGTCATCCGCATATCTGAGTTTATTGATATTTCTCCCGGCAATCTTGATTCCAGCTTGTGTTTCTTCCAGCCCAGCGTTTCTCATGATGTACTCTGCATAGAAGTTAAATAAGCAGGGTGACAATATACAGCCTTGACGTACTCCTTTTCCTATTTGGAACCAGTCTTGTTCCATGTCCAGTTCTAACTGTTGCTTCCTGACCTGCATACAGGTTTCTCAAGAGACAGGTCAGGTGGTCTGGTATTCCCATCTCTTTCAGAAAGAAGATGATAAGTAGAAAGAGAAAAATAAAAATAAAGAAAGAGGTAGAAAGCAAAAGGAAAAGTGAGCATTCAAGGTAGGGATGAACAGAGTAAAGGACAAAAGAAACAGTAGATTTCCTTAAAAGGACATTAGTAAAACAAAACTGAACTCCTGTTTTAAGACTTCCAGTAATTCCTTCTTGTACCTATGAAGGCTTTACGTTAAATAAGACAACAGTTTCGAGTCAAGTATGGGAAGTAATTTGGTGTCAATTATGAGAATAATATTTTGCTATAAACTAGATGAAATGAAATCAAAGGTCAAAAAGATTCCTCATCAAAAATCTGGGAATTAACATCACACATAAAAACTGATCAATGCTGAAGCAGAACACAGCTGAAAATTATGAAAAGATTTCAAAATACTGTAGTACCTTAGTCTTTTTATACAAATTAGCTGTTTACTTAAAAACAATATAGAGTAGCATTCTGACCAGAGATTAAGATAAACTAATATACTCAAATTGCACCAACTACATCTATAGCCCAGCAAAGTTAAACAGAAGAAAGCAACAGTGAATAGACTCTTCACCAAAAAAGAAATGTTTGTTTTTGCAGGTTAGCTCCACCATTTTTTTCACATTTGCATCCTAATAGTTCTACTTGGTCTCCCCATTATGCAACAGTTCTTTACAATACAGCCAGCTTCCCTGACAACTGGGTTCCTCTGCCAGATTGGCTTTGTCTAAATCCTAAAGCTGTGCTTGGCTTTGCACTGAGCCCAGTGGCTGCCTGTGACCCGAATGCCAATGAAGAGTACAGGCCCTGTTGTCTAACAAGTCAGAGACTGAAAGGTCTCTTTGGGGTCAACAAACTGTCTCGACTACTTTCATAAGCTTAAGAGACTGAAAAATGAAGCTAAAAATGCATCTTATTTCTTAGAAGGTCAATAGGAAAAAGTATTGAATGTTTAACATTCATCAGATACTTCAGGGCTTCAACTTGAAAGATGGATCTCGGTAACCTTCACATGTAATTAAAGTGTTTATTCTTTTAAACAGAAATCAGTTTAATCTTAAAGAAAACATGCAAATAAATTTCAATGACATCAAACTGGAGGGTGTTAAGAAACATTACACACTCAAAATTATATAAAAACCTGTGCCTCACTTGCCACCTAGTATTATTATACCATTTCCTATATTTTAAGTACTTGGAGGCTCCCTTTTTCTCTTTACAACTAGTTTTCCACCTCTCTTACTCAAATGCCAAATCCTATCAGTTTTATCTCCTAGATAGTTCTCAGATTTACCCACCTTACTCTGCTGCCGAAACCCTGATTCAAGATCATCATTATGTCTCACCTGAATTTTCCTAAGAGTCTAACTGATCTCAGGACAAAATAATTCAACAGATACATAACGCAAGCCACATATCCAATTTTAGTATTTCTAAAACCACATTTTAAAAAGTAAACAGGTAAAATTATTTAAAATAATATATTTAAATCAACTAAATATTATCCAAGATACTATCATTTCAATAAGTAATCAGTAAAAACATCGAGATACTTTAATTCGTTCTTTTTTCCAAAGCATGAATTAAAAATCCAGTATGTGTTTTACACCTACAACACAATTCAGTTCAGATGCTCTATTTTCAACAGTTTAAGTAAAACGTAAATTCCACCAAAACAATCACACAATCCTGTAACAAAGATACTTTTACTGCTCCCATTTTTAATTAAATTAAATAAAATTTAAAATTCAGTTCCACAGCCATACGAGCCACATTTCAAGTGCTCAACAAGTACCTCCTGGCTACGGTGCTGGGCAGGCAGCAATAGGGTTTCAACCTTCGTCTCTTCTGATCCAAACCCAATGTACGCAAAAGTGCAAACTCTTAAGACCTTCTGTCTTGAAGCCCTTTGCCGACTTCTCAGTGATATTCAGATAAACCCAACTCTTACAGAGGCCCTGCAACAGTGGCTTCCTCTTCCTTTTCCAGCCTCATCCATCTCTACTCAATGCTTCTTCCCTTCGGTCTGAAGCTGTTAGTTCTACTGAACACTCTTATCCTTCCCATGCCTATCAACTGGCCACCTCCAGCTCAAACTTTAGGTTTCAACTTAGAGGTCATTTTCTCTCCTCAGATCCCTCCCAACTACCTGACACAAACTCTTGTCGGGCCAGGAACCATGTCACTCGTGTTCACTGTTACATCCCTAGCATCTATCAAAATGCCTGGCACTTTGTAGGCACTCAATCAATATGAATCAGTCAACATAATAATCTGAGCTATCTTAAAAGCATGCCCTCATGTCAACACATGTGGCAGGAGATAAGAGTCCTCCTGTGAGTTCATTAACACGGTTTTACTATCACTAGCCAGAAATAGACTGACTGTGAGAAACTATGCCAAAATTAACACTGACTAAGCACCAAGACTCTCAGAGCTGAAATATTCAGTATGAAGTAATGCTCTGTGCCTAACAGATTCTTGTGTGTTCACTGGAAGGGTAGTAAGCCTGAAGATCCAAGGAAAATTTGCCCTTCATTTCCTATCAGAGATGCTCCTTAATGTAATTCCAGGATTCTTTCTCTCCCTTTACTCACTAATTCTGGAGTAATTTATCTGGTGGATAAACTGGTATGCAAAATTTAAGCTCAGTCCTTTTTCTTCCTTTTGAAGCTAGTCTGCTGTCTCTGTTCCTATGTATAAGAAGAGATCAGCACACTAACTACACAAGGCCTGCAGCCTGTTTCTCTCAATAAATAAAGTTTTACTGAACACAGCCATGCCCAAGAATTTGGTACTGTGTCTGGCTGCTTTCCTGCACTATAATCAGAGTTGAGTAGCTACAAGTTGTGACAGAAACCATGAGACCTGCAAAGGTATTTACTCTTTGATCCTTTATAAAAAAAAAAGGAAAAAGATCCAAGTTCCATGGTGCTGTCTTATTTATACTGCCTAAAATGTGCTTGGAAACTCTGCTTAGTTCTGTACTTCAGTCAGCAAGCCATTTGGCCCTCACGATAAATCTCCAATTTATTATCAGTAGTATATTTTGACCTCCATCTTTACACTTCATTTTATGTCTGATAGTGTACAGAGGGCCAAATAGGAAAGAGTAATTATTTATATTGCGCCCTCTAAAAACAGTGAAACTTCACCTATGTAAATTTCCTAAGCATATTTATTATATTCAAATATGAAAGTGGAAGGGAAAGACTCAGACAAGTACTTGTTCAAGCTATGAAGTACCTGGAAATCTGCTTCTCGAAGGAAATGATGGTTTTACATCTGGGAAATTTATGTTAGCTCTTTCGTTTTATAAAAATTTATACCTGTATTTTCTGTAAAAAGTTTGTTAGTCTTCGGACATTATAGATTCTTGTTTCCTTGAATGTTTGTCTCTTTCTCTCAAAACAAATCAATATTACACAGAAAGTAGTGCTAGATCACCTATTTCCAGTAACACTAGTAAAAAAACTACTCCAATAATTAACTGAGGAGCATTTACCTTTTTTTCTCATACTGATGCTATTTAAAACCTTATAGCTAGTGACAATTCTATTATACTTCCTTGTGAAAGTTTACCTCTAAGAATACTAAACTTGACAATATTGCTAAGAGGTTAAACAGAGGGAATTAATATTTTCCTAAGTTTGGGCTTCCCTTGTGGCTCAGCGGGTAAAGAATCTGCCTGCAATGCGGGAGACCTGGGTTCAATTCCTGGGTTCGATCCCCTGGAGAAGGGAAAGTCTACCCACTCCAGTATTCTGGTGTGGAGAATTCCACGGACTGTATAGTCCATGGGGTCACAAAGAGCTGGACACACTGAGCAACTTTCACTTTCACTGTCTTGTAAGTTTACAGAACATTGTGTTGTTGTTGCTGTTTACTCATTCAGTCATGTCCGACTCTTTGCGATCCCATGGACTGTAGCCTGACAGGCTCCTCTGTCCATGTGATTTTCCAGGCAGGAATAATGGAGTGGGTTGTCATTTTCTTCTCCAGGGAATCTTCCCAATCCAGGATCAAACTCACATCTCCTGTTTGGCAGGTGGATTCTTTACCACTGGGCCACCAACATCAGTTCAGCTGCTCAGTCATGTCCGACTCTTTGTGACTCCATGAACTGCAGCACGCCAGGCTTCCCTGTCCATCACCAACTTCTGGAGCTTGCTCAAACTCATGTCCTCCAAGTTGGTCATGTCATTCAACCATCTCATCCTCTGTCGTTCCCTTCTCCCGCCTTCAATCTTTCCCAGTATCAGGGGCTTTTCCAATGAGTCTGTTCTTCGCACCAGGTGGCCAAAGTATTAGGAGTTTCAGCTGTAGCATCGTCCTTCCAATGAATATTCAGGACTGATTTCCTTTAGGATGGACTGGTTGGATTTCCTTGCAGTCCAAGGTACTCTCAAGAGTCTTCTCCAACACCACAGTTCAAAAGCATCTGTTCTTCAGCGCTCAGCTTTCTTTATAGTTCAACTCTCACATTCATATATGACTACTGGAAAAACCGTAGCTTTGACTAGACGGACTTTTGTTGGCAAAGTAATGTCTCTGCTTTTTAATATGCTGTATAAGTTGATCATAGCTTTTCTTCCAAGGAGCAAGCATCTTTTAATTTCATGGCTGCAGTCACCATCTGCAGTGATCTTGGAGCCCAAAAATATTAAGTCCGTCACTGTTTCCATTGTTTCCCCATCTATTTGCCATGAAGTGATGGAACTGGATGCCATGATCTTAGTTTTCTGAATGTTGAGTTTTAAGCCAACGTTTTCACTTTTCTCTTTCACTTTCATCAAGAGGCTCTTTAGTTCTTCTTCACTTTCTGCCATAAGGATGAGCCACCAACATAGTTCAATAATAATCACACATAAGATATTTAAATAGTCCAATATGAGTGCTACATATTTTTATTACATTCTCTTTATTCATTTTAATTTCTTAACCAATTTTGTCCAATTTAAGATAATTCCCCTGGTGCTACACATATCACATTTCCAAAGTTTTCTATTGAAGTTGCTTAAGTAATTTAATACAAGAAGATTAGCAAACACATGACGGTATACAAAATACTTCTTTACCTATTTCTAAGGTTTATTTTGGGTTGTTGGAAATTCTTGTTAAAACAAAAGAGTAAGAAATAAATCAGAGCTCTTCAAGGAAATCACTTCCATGTAAAAATCTTTTAAATAACAGAAGAAGCTAAAAAGGACTTATTTTCCTAAATAATGTATTTTTTTCTCTCAATTAGGTTGCTTCTTTATATTCCCAATGTTCAGCAAAAGGCTACGATATTTTTTTCATAATCCTTCAATATACTCTGGTATATACCTTTTGTGGGAGCTGTCACCTTCCTAAATTGGAAAAAAATAAAATAAAAAACTAGATAAAATCACACAGAAAGAATGGGATTCCATGTAAATGATGAATATGACTCTAACAATCAGAAACAAACATCTGTCTTTATGTTTTCTTCTCATTTCGTGGGATAGAAAAACAAAAACAAATTTTTTGGTCTTTTTTATTTTCCCATCAGAAATCTATTCCTCTGCATAAACATATTCCCTGTACTATTTAAGGAAGACAGCATTCTGTTGACAAAAACCACGGACATAAAAACACTTCAGGGGCTTCTAAGCATATTTATTCAATGCATCGCTTACTGAATTGAAACTGTATTAGGTTACTTAACACTGACTGCTACAACAAACAAGAGCTGGCTGGCTTATGACAGACTCTGGAGTAGGCAGCCTTCAAAGTCACCAGAGCATGAGACAAAGGATCAAGGGAGGAGGTACACTGCCTCAGCCCAGAAGTGACACAGAATATTTTTCCACACAGTCCATTGACCAGAAATGAATCATATGTGTCCAATACAACTACACAGAAAGGTAGGAAATGTAGAAGCACATGGAAAAGTTGGTCTCTACCTCAGACATATACCTCTCAAGTACTGCTCAGAGAAATTCCAAACTTTCTGTGTTAGAATATCAGGTTGTAACTGGCCACTAAAACTAAAATTGGTTACACAGATCAACTTTAAATTATACTCTCTACAAAGTCTAGTATTTTTCTTCTGGTGTTTAAAAAAAAAAAAAAAGGTCTATACTGCTTGTTTAAACTACTTCATTTTGATAGTTTTTTCCAAAAAATACTATTAATAATTAGTCTTAAGAACACTTAAAAGATATGCATTTGAAATTAGTTTTATGGTTTGAAATACAATGTTTTATTAAGTTAGAAACGATTTTCAAAGCATTTCACAATTTATCAACTGGAGATAGAAGGGATTATGCCAAATGTTTTATATAATATCTAATTTACAATACCTCTTCTTAACATAAGGAAGTATATTTTATGATACAATGTCAAAAAATTATTTCAGTACTCCACATGAATAGCAAACACATAAGAAAAGGGTTTGACTTCAGTAGTCATCAGGGGAAAAGAAATTAAAAACACAATGCCATGTCACTATACATCCAGCGGAATGACTAAAATTAAAAAGAAAGACAATTTCAAGTGCTGGTGAAGATATAGGACAAATGGAACTCATAAACTGCTGGTGCAAATGTAAAAAGCAAACAAACAAAAAAAAACTTCAGGAAAGTATCTAACAAAATCTACAGTGCAGAAGCCATCCTCTTAGCTTACTGGAGGACAGTGACTAGAGGGATAGGAGGTGAAAACGTAGAAGGAACTGGTAATGATCTGTGTTTTTACATGGATGATAGTTACATGACATGCTCACTTTGTGAAAATTCATAGGGGGTGCTCTTAATAATTCTTTTACTTTTCTGTATGTATCTCATACCCTAATAAAAAATTTACCTTTAAATTAGTAAATAATTTAGAAAATTATTACTGGTAAAGAAACAGAATCTCTTAACTTACTATATTTTACACCATTATATATTAGTTCCAATATTCCTTACTATGTTTAATGGTAATTCTTGAAATGGCTATTCTTGTTACCATGTGGGCATCTCATTTGTGATAACTATATATGTTAGTCCTTACGAATTAAAATAAATATGTTTGTTATTTTCTCAAAAAAAATATTTCCTTTGCAAGTAATGGGAGAGGTTTTTTTAGTTTCTTGTGATAATCCTATTAAAGATTTCAGTTCTAAAACAGAAGTTTGGGGGTATATCTATATAATAAGACACCAAAAACATTGATTTTAAAATATCACACTATGCTAACACATGTAGGAATTTTCAAGATGACCTAAGTCAATTCCTCTTATATTACAAAAAAAAAAAAAAAAAACAGGTAATTTGCTCAAGGTTGCAAAAACAGGTGGCAACAGATACTAGTATTCAGCTCTCCAGAATGAGAGATTGTTCGTTTTACTGCTGTACTATTTTCCTGCCCATCTGATCACTGGTACTAGGAATGGAGATTTTACTATTTAACACTTCTAGGGATTTCCTAAATGATGCCTTTCAAGTTGGATTTAGTGAGTTCAAGACATATAATAATTATATAAAATGAGCATCAACAGTACTTATAGTATTTACCTTGAAAAGCTTCCAAAAATCAATGCATTAAACTTACTGTGTGATCATTTCACAATATATACAAATATTAAATCATTATGTCGTACACCTGACATTAATACAATGTTATATGTCAATTATACCTCAATTTAAAAATGCATTATGTAGGCCTGCAAAAAATTAATTTAGCAAAATCTGCACTGACTCTGGAACATAAGTTTAATACATGTTATCAACAAACTGCAAAAGCACAAATTTCCAATGTAGAAACAAACTGAAAAGATCTTTCACTGAACAATTTTTCACTTTGCTTTACTTCTGTTTTCCTAGTTCAACATTTATTTTATTAAATTCAAACACAGGTTGTACTTTATATTCAAACATATTTCTCTCTCTATCTTTTTTCCCATATTTTAACATTCATCAGTTGAATGTTAAACTACTACTACTGGCCTATCAGTTCCATGTCTTTTTAGAGCTTCCCAATTACAGCTGGACAGAGAAGCCTGGCAGGCTACAGTCTGTGGGGGTCCCAGAGAGTCAGATATGACTGAGAGACTAACACACACTATGTTATGTATGTTATGTATTTTCAAAATATTTTCATATGTGAATCATATCCTATTTAATCAATTAAAATATATTCTATCTTTACATTTCAATGAGCTAAACATGATTTATCTTGAGTGATTTTTTTTTTTGCCTAAAAATTACCAATACAAGCCTACAGATGATAAAGCTAGTTAAAGCAAAGCAAAAAAAACATTTTAGAGACAATTTCTTGTCAATCAGTTTATCAGGGAGTTAAGTCATTAACTGCCACTTGCTTCAGTTACCTGTACTTACTTTTTTAAATAGAGAACATAGTAAGAGCTGAAGAAACTTCAAGGTTTGATAACTAGGCCATAGTTAGACCTGCAGATTCAATCTCTGATTCCGAACACTTTACTGAGAAGCAAAGGAATCCCATAAGTAACCTCTGGATAATTACTGCCTGTTGATAATAGACATTTTTTAATTTAATAAATGAGTTAAAGCGAGTAAGGCATCACAGAAGACTTAGAGAGTAGGAGAGAGAGAGAGGTCACAGTATCTTTCCCTTGATAATCTCCATTAAACTTTATGGATATGTTTAGAACGAAAAAGAATTAGGACGAGCAGAGGATGAAAAAGGCATGAGAAATTTTCAGCCTTGTATTTTACCACTAGAGAATTCTTACTGTCTAGAAGACCATGAGCACAGGGGTGGGGTGAGGCGGGGGTACCAGTACAGGAAAGGAACAACTGCAAGCTGCCATGCTGAGCTTAAAAACAATCATCAAAAGGGGCTTTGGGAGCTCACCAGCTGCAAAGTTTTTGTATGAGGCTGTGATTCCACTGGGAGGATGGGAGCCCCTAAATAATGATGTCAAAGAGTTTTTACATGCCCAGGAAGCTATTTCAAGCAAACAAAAATCTACATTTGTTCCTAATGGAGGTTAAGGCCTTTAGGGATTAGAGCTAGAGAGTGTAGATGGCCATTATCTAAATAAACTTATTATTCCCAGTACAACAGAGGAGTATATTTCTAAAAAGGAATATATAATATTTTCACTGTAAAGCTTCAAAGAAATTAAATGTCAGAAAAAAGTTTCATTTTGAAAATTATTATGAAAGTGAATTTAAGAATTAAAAAGTGACTACTGGAAAAGTCCCAGAAGAATTTCATTAATGGAACATTGTTGCATCATAGTTGAATGCTTTTTTTATTACAGAGGTTATAACCATGATTAGTTCCATACAATTCTGAGAAAGTGAAATTATGAGGCAACTGCTGGCAAGTTTTTACAGACCTCCTTCCCTGTTTACCATCCTACCTAGTACGCCTCAGTAAGTGCAATGTTCATGTTTACCTGTCTAAAAGGCAAAATAATTTTTTTCAAGAAATTTATTTAAACATTAAAGGAAGGTATCTTCAATTAATAGACCAAAATATTACCTAACAACATCTAGTCTTAAGAACCCATGAAAAAATAAGTATTTTTCCAATGAATGAAAAGTCTTTTGTAAAATTCTCAAAGCAAAAGCTGCAATTCCATCTTCAGCCTGTTTCCAGTTATTCCAATAATGTGCTTGTTTCCTTGTTTGCAACTTACCAACTCTACGCCAGAGGTTCTGTCCCCGGCGTCTTGATGCAAAGGGCTCTCCTGATTACTACTTGTTTATAGATTATGATGATGCTAGCAAACAGGTACCTTTCCAAATGAAAGTATTAATATTACAGTGGGAAGTACCACAGAAAATCACCTTAAAACGTAAACTGACTTTGTCCATAAACACAATGAAATTCAAGAGATAAATTTAAAATAGTGTACTTAAGACACACTATACACTTTTTGCAAACATGGCTAAAAATCATTTAAGATCATAACAGATCACAAGCTAACTTAAGAGTTATATAAAAAGCATTAGGTTATATTGTTAGGCATATCACATGCAGAAAGTATGACTCTACACTTTTTCTACTGTAACGGTTTTCAAATTGTATATATTGAGCAATCTCTCCTCAGGCTCTTCAGTCTAATGAAGAAAAATTAACATAAATGAAAACATAAGATTATGAGCAGATCCTGAAACATATACAGTGTGCCTGGGTATTGTTTACATGTTTCTGAGAAAGTCAGCGTGGTTTGTCAGTTTGTCTGTTTTTTTGCATGCTTGTTAAATAATTATATTGCAAAGTTGCTCAAAATTGTTCAGAGGTTTTGAAAGAACCAAGCTGAAAAGCCTTGTGGGAAGGCAGGAAGTCTGACAAGCTTCCTAAACATGACTCCTTTCTTTCTCTGAACAAGAAGATAAAGAAGCATAACTACTTGGTGATCCTATCTGGGATAGGGAACAAGAATTAGATTTTTTAAAAACAGCTGAATAGATACTAACCATTCCTTGGAGTTGAGAACAGAAAGGCCACACAAGCAAAACTTCAAGTCACAGTATGGTATAGACATGCACAATCTTGAGCACTTAGTAACAAGCAGGTTCGTTAGTCCTCACGAAAACTCATTAGTTCCTATAAAATCACAACCAATCTGGCAAACCACCAAAACAGTATTAAGAAAAGAAAATACCTGCAAAAATCCAATATAGGATTTCAGAAAAATTTAAAGCTCACTGGACAAATACTTCCTGGTGGCTCAGACAATAAAGAACCTGCCTGCAACACCGGAAATGCCGGTTCGATTCCTGGGTCGGGAAAATACCCTGGAGAAGGAATAAGCTACCCACTCTAGTGTTCTTGGGCTTCTTTTCCCTGGCTCAGGCAGTAAAGAATCCGCCTGCAATGAGGAAGACCTGGGTTTGATCCCTGAGTTGGGGAGATCCCCTGGAAGAGAGTATAGCAACCCACTCCAGTCTTCTTCCCTGGAGAATCCCCACGGACAGAGGAGCCTGTCCAGCGACAGGCCACGGGGTCGCAAACTGAGCAACTGAGCAGCACACAAAGAGAAATACAATTTAAGTGTGATTAACATAGTAAAAAATGAACCAATAATGCAAAGACAGAATTAATCACATGGAATTTTCAGGGTTTGCTTTTGTCCTAAAAGAGGTTTTCTCCAGATGTAGCTGTACAGATAAGATACCTGGATTAGAACTAATTCATCTGTGAAAACTCTGTAAAGATTGTCTATTTATGCACATCTGACTTTCAAAGCCCTGTATCTTGAGGAGAGTAGTTTAAATTTGCCATGTGAGTCACAGTGACATCTAGTGGCAACTCTGTTGAACAGTACCTATTCGGTACTTCATTTTCTAAGAAACTGCAAAGAATAGTGCCCAGCAAAATGGGGGGTGGGGGGAGGAGGCACTCAAATACTGCTGAAGGAATAAATTACTCTCTCATTAGTATTTTAAGCTAATATTCCAATTTTCCTACTCCCACTGAACTTCCTCCTTCCTTTTACTTATCACTTTCAGTCCTTCGTTCTCTCGTTTTTTGTCTGCAAGTTCCCTTCTATCCTTACTCATGTGTCTCCTTCTCTATAGAATCCTTGGTCAGTCTCTATTTTCTCATCTAGATTTTCTTTCACTGCAGACATTTTATCAATCTCCACCCTCGGTGTGCTATTCAATCTATTTTCCATGTAACTGTTCTGCTGCTGCTGCTGCTGCTGCTAAGTCACTTCAGTCGTGTCCGACTCTGTGTGACCCCACAGACAGCAGCGCACCAGGCTCCCCTGTCCCTGGGATTCTCCAGGCAAGAACACTGGAGTGGGCTGCCATTTCCTTCTCCAATGCATGAAAGTGAAAAGTGAAAGTGAATTCGCTCAGTCGTGTCTGACTCTTCGCGACCCCATGGACTGCAGCCTACCAGGCTCCTCCGTCCAAGGGATTGTCCAGGCAAGAGTATTAGAGTGGGGTGCCATTGCCTTCTCCAGGAGGGTGTATCCTCCTTTTCAAGGGCTATCCTCTGTTCTTCTGTTATCTATAAAAATCTCGTTATGTTAATGATTATATCTCCCTTGAATCTTCAGAATTTCCCTCTATATTTTGACTTTTTCCCTAACCTATGAACATGCTCACCCCATTCAAGCATCATCTTTCTTTGACCTGCTACAATGTTTTCTTTACTTGTATCAAAAAATAACTCAAAAGTAATAATGTATAGTGACTTTCTCCATTTCTTCAATATCCACCTTCAACTCTCTGAAATTTACCATCACTAGCCTACTGAAACTGGTCTCTACAAGGTCATTAATGAAACCGTCATTAATGACCTCTTTTCAGGCCTAATTCTTAAATCCATACATGTGGAAAACTGCTATCGCTTAGCTTCTATGGCACAGCAATCTTTTTATCTTTTCCAATCTCCTTCATAACTCTTTCCCTGCCTACACTTCTCAGATTGTCTAAACGCAATATGGACTCCCATATACTTCAATAGAAAGAGGCAAAGTATTATTTCAATGAACAAAGTGGTTCAGTTAGTAAACGGAAATTAATCTGCCTATGAACTCAGCCCAAATTTACATTCTGCTGATCTGCCCCACTTCTTCAAAACACTACTTTAAACCTCCTTCATTTAAATTTACCCCAATAATTTCCAATCACAATCCCATCATCTCTAATAATCCAAACTTTACACTGTATTGATACTAACATATATTTTATGTCATCTTTAGATGTGTCCTAAGTCTTTTTGATTTCACACCACAAGTTACTTGCAACTACTATATACACCCCTACCCTACCACTCTCCTTTCTTCCATCCCTCCCTTTTTTGCCCTCTCTCCTGATCAGATACACACAGTATTTTATAAGAATAGCGAGCTTAATGCCCTTATCCTCCAACCGGGGTTATTTCTAAACATACTGTACTCTTCACTCACACACTAGGTTCTTAATAAATATTATTAATTAAGGCTAGACAGCCTTAACAGTCAATTTACTACTAGGAAATAATAAAATCATATTTTCAGATAATTTTTTTAAAAAGAAAACTTCTTTTTGTCTTAGTTGCTGGTACTCACAATATTAGATTATAAGCACAAATAGGAAATGAGTTAATGTTTTTGGGGAAGAAATTATTAATTTGGAATTCTCTGACCCCATTTACTTGTGAAAATTACATGTCACAACTCTAAATTACATCAAGCCAGACATATTTTTTAAAATGCTTCTCAAAGATAGCCTACTAAAGGGAAAAAAGAAATTCCAGAAATTACTACAGAATCACAAAGAACAACATATTTTAAGTATCTATGCCACTTCTATAATGTGAAGATATCTGCCACAAAGCAAGTACAAAGACCACTCATGTTACAGAATTTTTGAAGTGTATCTAAGGCAGTGATAAGTAAGTTTGACTTTTCTACCAAATGTTTGGATTTAAGTATAAAGAAAGCTTAAACGAGTAATAGTCTAAGAAATATAATTATACCTAAATTTTACACATATAATACACTCATAATTTCCTTTTTTTGGAGGGGACAGTGCTGTATTCATCTTTTAAAATGATAGAGTCCTTATTTTTGTTTTGCCATTTTCCACCTTAGCCTAATGAAGAGAAAGACAGGATATTCCGCTATGCGCTTCACTGTCAAAGGGTGAGTGGTGCTCTGATCTGAGAGGTACATCAGGCCTCCAACTCAGAAATGCAAATGGAGAAAGCAGGAACATTCACTGCAGAATGAACTTCTGTCTACAGGAACAGGCTTGAGATACACATGCAACAACTGAAACAGGATCCAGCCCACAGGGAACGGGGCTGGGAAGAAAAGGATATGGGAGATACAGAAAGCAGGACTGAGACGGGTAGTAAGGGCTAAGTTCCTAGGTGTCAAGGAGGTTGCCTAACCTCTAGAAACTTCAGCCCAGGGGCCTTCTACTGCCAAGCCACTCTGCTATCCACAATGATAT
Organism: Okapia johnstoni; assembly: GCA_024291935.2. Taxonomy (NCBI): domain Eukaryota; kingdom Metazoa; phylum Chordata; class Mammalia; order Artiodactyla; family Giraffidae; genus Okapia; species Okapia johnstoni. The sequence goes on from CM044322.1 coordinate 44,286,601, forward strand.
TCCACCCAACCAAAACTCCACTGGCTCCAGGGAAAAGGGAGAGAGCTTACTTATAGAAGCCTGGTTTGCTAATCACAATGAGCTGCTGAGCAAGGGCTAACGCTGTGTATTGGGGTCTTGTAACTGCTTGATGGGTGACCTCTGTTTTATCATCTAACATAACTATGAGCTTCTTTACTTTTGGTACAAAGCCAGAAGTCAGCAGATGAGTAAACATTTTCAACTAAGAAAAAAATCTACTCAATATCGGAAGGTACAAAAAAGTGATACTTATCCAAAATGAAGCACATAAGCACGTAAAAGGTATATCTAGTAAAGTGATATGGCATGGCATTTTAAACAGTCCTGTAATGTTGAATTAATTATAGTGACCATGAGCAGTGCTTTACGAATAGCTTTGATTCTGAAATGAATGTTCTTTGCAATTGATAATACTAATTTAGCCTTTTCTTGTAGTTGACGCTATAAATATTACAGAAATTATGTACTGCCCATGTTCATTACACGAATTTCACATAATAATAGGTTAAATTAATTTTTCCCTAAAATAGATAAAATAATTAATCCTTATTAAGGATTATTTGCCAAATGTAATTTTCTAAAAAAACCTCATTCCAATTATACACAATATTAGATTTGGTGTTTTCAACTTTTTATTTTTTCAAACTCAATAGATTTTTAAACTTTAAAATAATAAAAACACTTTGCAGGTTTCTAAGTGGTCTTTTACACTTTAACTTCAAGGGTAGCTTTTGGGTACCCTGACTGCTTTGTTCCAGAGAATAACACTGTTATTAAATTTAAGGATGTCATCACAAAGGTATATTTAACTTTGTTAAATAACCCTAATCAGACCCAGGGATCGAAACTGGGTCTTCCACATTGCAGGCAGATTCCTTACCATCTGAGTCACTAGGGAAGTCCCAACAGTTTTGTTCTTGTGTCTCAGCCCCTCTTGAGATACTGTGCTTGCTGTGCTTAGTAGCTCAGTCTTGTCCGACTATTTGCAACCCCATGGACTGTAGCCCACCAGTCTCCTCTGTCCATGGGGGTTCTTCAGCCAAAAATACTGGAGTGGGTAGCTTATCCTTTCTCCAGGGGTTCTTCCCAAACCCAGCAATAGAACCGGAGTCTCCCGCATTGCAGGCAGATTCTTTACCAGCTACATTACCAGGGAAGCCCTGTACCAACTAAAGCAGCCTTAAATAAAGATCCTTGGAACGAACGATGGGGAAAAGGAAGTTAAAGTTTCTATCCCTCTTTCCAGGCACAAAACTGGCAGAAAGCAAATATCTGAAATGGCTAAGTGTACCTTTGGCATATTTTCCTGCACCCTTTTTCCAATACATATTTTTCTCCCACATCCAGATATTATTTCTATCAGTTTCAAGAAATTCATGCCTCTTCCATCATGCTGTACCATCTTGATCTGCCTTAACTTCCCCAAATGCTTCATATTTCAAAGTGTATGATCTTCCCTTTACCAGCACCTGATGTCAGCAAGGCAAGAAGAATGACAACAGTCAAAGGAATAAGTGAAAAGCTATGCCTAAACCTCTTAAAATTTTATTGAGTTGGCCAGAAAGTTTGGTTTTGTCCCACAAAATGGCTCTAGTAGTATTTGGGTGTCTTTAAGTTCATTCAACACAATTTTGTTAGATTGTATTGTGATAGCTGTCATCTCACTGTACATCTGTTTAAAAAAAATCAAAATTAGTGAATTTTTGTTAGCCATTTTAATATTAAAGACAGAAGAAAAAAGAAACATCTTGGCATATTATGCTTTATTAAGAAAGGTAAAAATGCAACTGAAAAGCAAAAAAAAAAAGATTTGTGCAGTGTACAGAGAAGGTGCTGTCACTGATCAAACGTGTCAAAACTGGTTTATGAAGTTTTGTGTGGGAGATTCCTAGGTGGACAATGCTCCACAGACAGGCTGCAGACCAGTTGAAGTTGATAGTGATCAAATCGATACATTAATTGAAAATGATCCACATTATACCATGTAGGAGAAAATCAATACACTCAAAATATCCAAATCAAGCATTGAAAATCATCTTCCCCAAGCTTTGTTGTGTTAATTGCTTGGATGTTTGGGTTCCACATAAGTAAAAAAAACACCTTCTTGACCGTATTTCTGCATGAGATTCTCTATTTACAGCAACAAAAACATTCTGTTTTTAAAACAAATTGTGACAGGGAAGGAAAAGTGGATACTGTATAGTAACACAAAATGGAAGAGATCATGGGACAAGGGAAATGAACCACCACCAACCACACCAAAGGTTAGTCTTCAACCAAAGAAGATGATGTTGTGTTTATGGTAGGATTGGAAGGGAGTTCTCTATTATGAGCTCCTTCTGGAAAACCAAACAATCAATTCCAACAAGTTCTGCTCCCAGTTAGACCAGTTGAAAGCAGCACGCGACGAAAAGTGTCCAGAATTAGTCAACAGAAAATGTATCATCTTCCAACAGGATAATGCAAGATCACATGTTTCTTTGGTGACCAAGCAAAAACTCTTCTAGCTTGGCTGGGAAGTTCTGATTCATCTGCCATATTCATCAGACACTGAACCTTCATATTTCCACTTATCTTGGTCTTTACAAAATTCCCTTAATTGAAAAAATTTCAATTACTTCAAAGACTGTAAAAGGCACCTGGAACAATTCTTTGCTCAAAAAGATAAACTGTTTTGGGAGGATGGAATTATGAAGTTGCCTGAAAAATACCAGAAGGCAGTGAAACAAAATGGTCAATACATTATTCAATGGTGGTCCTAGCGAAAATGAAAAAAATGTACCTTTTATTTTTACTTAAAAACCAAAGGAATTCTTTTGCCAACACAATAAATATCTTGGCTACTAGCTTGAAGTTATAGCAATAACTTATAGGGCCTTAAGTAGTATATGAAATTAAAATATAAACAATGTTTAATTAAAAAAACCAAGGAATATGAAAATAAGCTGATATAAGAATAATCCGTGGAGATCAGTTTTTTATAAGACACTTACATATTGGCTTAAGAAAAATTTTTTCTTTCAGTATATATACTTGGTAGTTCACATAATATTGTTCTCTTAAAACCCAACTTTGATACTATGAAGGCTGGTATACAAAGGAATGGTTTCTACCAGAACAGATAACCATTTCATCATGTTACATTCCTCATCAAGACTCCCCAGCAGGTCTCTTTTTGCTACATCAAATTCACACTCTTCAACAGGTTAGAAAATTAGGTAGCAGAGTGTAAGAACTGAACAGGAACAGCTGAGTCATGTTAGAGGACCTCAAGAACTAAGTTTTAGACCTAGAATCCCATCTTTCTTCATGAAGCCTTATATAAAGTCAAAATGTAGAAATAACAATGAACCACTTCGTATACTAATATATAACAAGGTGGTGTTAGTCGCTCAGTCATATCTGACTCTTTGTGACCTCGTGGCCCGCCAGGTTTCTCTGTCCATGGAATTCTCCAGGCAAGAATACTGGAGTGGGTAGCCATTCCCTTCTCCAGATCTTCCCAACCCAGAGACTGAACCTAGGTCTCCTGCATTGCAAGCAGATTCCTAACCATCTGAGCCACCAGGAAAAGTCCAATATCTGAAAAAGTTTAGTGCTTATTTCCTATTTCCTTGAATTATTCTCTTTATGTTTCATATATTGGTCTTTTTCCTGAGTAGATTATAGAAGCTTGGAAGTAGATTATGAAGTCCTTATGTAGGATTTGCCTCATTACAACTTATTGTTTCATCCTGGTTACTAGCAGTATACTCTGACACTCCTAAAATCCTCCTATTTTGTACAATGCATTGTAGAGTCATCTTACACCTAGAGACCATGTCTAAAATTTATTTACTTACATCAAGTACCTACTATATAATGTATAAAAACTTTCACTGGTTTTCAACATGGAGTTATCATTTTTCTTGGCTCTTTGTACTTATCTTAATTAGCATTTATCACAACTGATAACTGTATATATAATTGAATATATTTATATTTATAATAAATAAATATATTTAAATTACTAGCTGTTTAATACCTGTGTCTGTACTTGATTTTAAGTTCCGTGATCAGCAGCACTCAACCAGGAGTGGTGATTTTGCTCCCCATCCCTGGTGGACATTTGGCAAACTTCCTGGTGGTTCAGACCATAAAGAATCTGCAGGCAATGCAGGAGATCCGGGTTTGATCCCCGGGACAGGAAGATCCCCTGGAAAAGGGAATGGCAACCCACTCCAGTATTCTTGCCTGGGAAATTCCACAGACAGAGGCGCTATAGTCCATGGGGTCACAAAGAGTCAGACATGACTGAAATGACAGTACACCACACACACTAATATACATATAAATGTATATATACACATACATATACATATATATGTACACACACAGACACAGATACTTCCTAACTATGTACTGAAAGGGCTTGAGAACAGTGGCACCCAATACAATGAACGAAAACAACTAGTACCAACATTTTCAGGTCTAAATACACACAAATGTGATTCCTTGGAGCATACTGATTCCAGAGCTAGGGTGGGGATACGGCAAGATGATCCTAGAGTATCCTGTGTAGATAGTAAGCATGTGCTCAAAGAACAATGGAGACAATCTGAGGATTAGATGGTAGTGACTGATGTATCAATATTAATTTCTTAATAGTTAAACTCTTTTATGTATGAGAATGTCCTTGTTGTAAGAAAAATTCATCAAAGTATGCAGAGATAATGACGTATCCTATACTCAAATGGATCAGGAAAGAAAGCCTCTGAAATATTCTTACAACTCTTCTGTAAGTTTAAAATTACTTCAAAATATAAATTAAAACATAAATTAAATGTGAAGGTTTTTACATTTGTATTCCCTATTTGCATTTTGATACAGATTTCTTGAACAACTAAAGCTCTTAATAGGTTCTAGTAATAAATTTTATTCATTTGTTAAAACTCAATAAATACTGAGTGCTCTATTCTATGACAGGCACTGGGAATATAATAGGAGAAAAATGATCACTGCTCATGAGCTCTATATTTTAATGGAAGAGAAAATAATACATAAAATGTTAGATACTGATAAGCGCTAAGGAGAAAAACACAAAACAGTCAAGGAAGGAATATAAAGAGTTTGGAGAGGATAGAGGAGCTAAAGTTTTAGATAAGGTAAATCAGGATGGCTGCCATTGGTGATTTTTAAGGAAAATCGAAAAGACGTGAGGAAGCTAGATGCAGATACATGGGGGAATAGTTTTCTTGACATAGAGAACAATAAGGCTTTGAGGTAGGAACACACTTAAATTAGGGTGCTCCTTGGAGTGCTAAGGCCTCCGAGGCAACTGACAGATACAAAATCAATTCGTAATCTTCCATCTTACTGTAAATTCATGTTTGAAGCACTGTTCTGATGGAAATATTACATTTTTAAACACAATATGGGCTTCCCTAGTAGCTCAGTTGGTAAAGAATCTGCCTGCAATGCAGGAGACCCTAGTTCGATTCCTGGGTCGGGAAGATATGCTGGAGAAGGGATAGACTACCCAACTTCAGTATTCTTTGGCTTCCCTTGTGGCTCAGCGGGTAAAGAATCTGCCTGCAATGCGGGAGACCTGGATTCGATCCCTGGGTTGGGAAGATCCCCTGGAGAACGGAAAGGCTACCCACTCCAGTATTCTGGCCTGGAGAATTCCATGGACTGTATAGTCCATGGGGTCGCAAAGAGTTGGACATGACTGAGCGACTTTCACTTCACTTCCCTTCAAACACAATATATTTTTAAATGAGGAAAAGAATGTTAAGAGATGAGGAGAAAATGAAGTAAACATAAACCAATAACCATAAGTCTCTATATAAAGATGCTAAATTTTCTGTGTATCTTAAGAGAATCAGTTGCTATTTTATAATCACACCTACCAGCAAGGTAGCTAGACTTCTAAGATATTAAGGAACATACCTCTATGGATTAAATATTATTTCTTTAGACAATAAACAGTGTGGTTAGAATGCATCTCCTACATTAATGAAGGCACCTAACATTTATATCATGATACTTCTAAACAATTTACCCTAATACTCCCAAACTGCACTGTAGGTACTTGATGTGGTTTTACACTTAAGGTGGCCCATCCTGTTAGTTGAGAAAACACCTGATTAACAGAGGCAATGTCTTCTAACCTAGGAATATGCATCCTCAGATATAAAGGCCCATGGTTAGACTTGATTTTTCTCTATTTTCTAACGCATCACATGCTTTATGTATTTATCTTCTTTACTGGTTATTTCCCTCACTTGTATATGAGCTCCATGAACGTATAGGTACGCAACAAATATTTGACTGAATAAAAAAAAATGAATAGATGGAGAACAGCTGACTGAGGCAAGACTCAGCTCCCACTTTGGTAAGCACTTCCCCTTTACTCTTGCTCTAAGTACTGACTGAATCCCAAACATTAAAACTCAGAATTGACAGAAAAATCTTCCCTGGCTACCGAAAATTCAGTCAAGCAAGGAACGAAAGTTTGGAAAGATTTCCTAAAACCCTGGGAATCATCTGTCAGTCAGCTGCACTATCAATACGTACCGATGAAGGAACTGTCCCAGTTACCTACATAGGCCTAAGTAACACAGATCACCCCCGTGACTGTAGTCAGAGGTCTAATGATCTTGCTCCACTTTATCCTTAATGTTTAAACACATAAAATAGTTTACTGCATGCAAGGCACACCTCACCATGCCTGATACATAGGAAGGATTTAACGGTAGCCACAGAGAGATACCATCTAACTTAGAGACCGTTTTTTCAAGGCAAATAATATGAATGCATTTTAAGGAATAGAGTAATATATATTCATTTAAGAAATATGGTAAGTATTTTACTATTGAAGACAAGGTGCACAAAATTTTAGTTGCTTTATCTCAGAATCTTTGCTGTTGCCTGAAGTGGTCCAACTCAACGTCTCATAAGAAATTATGATGCTAAGATAATTTCTGAAACTCAAAATAATAGATTTTTGTCAGTATACCTGGTAACTGTAAATGAATAAAGCATCTACACTTTCCCCCAACTTTCAAAAGAGTAAGTGTAGTAGCTTCATAGTAATTCTGAGTTTCTAAAATGTTCTGGCACATATTTAGTGAATAAAGTATGTGAAATGGATAGATTTTAAATACATTTATTAAAATTAGTCTTTCATTCCAGAGGCAAAAAAAATCATTTATTCTCAGGCTAGATTGATGATCATCTGTTCTTAAAATTTTTCATGTCAACAGAAAATGCTAGAAACCATAAACAATGAATTTACTATGCATACTTTTAATTGCTAGCTATAAAACTCCTTTGTAATGATGTGATCAAGCTAACACACTATTTCACAGAAGCAAGGTATTTCAGGAAGGAAAGACAATGTCAAAATTATCTTTTTTATCTGACTTATGTATAATCAAAGATTCACCCCTACAGATGGCTATGAAAGCATCCAAAAAAATATTTCCATGTGACAGAGCATATTATGCTCCACAAAATGGACTATTTTCCATACTATTAATAAGGCTCTTAATGTATTTTCCTCCAAAATTTTCTTTTTGATCATAAGTCCCCTCAACAGTTACTTAGTAATTTCAGAAAATAAGTAAGACAAGAATGGCTAAAACGCTGACCTCGGCACATCTGGCAACAAAAAACATGCATGGCAAGGTAAAGACTGTTGACACTGTACTTAAAATGTAAATCTCATCTTCTAAAATCATTCACTTACTGCTCCAGAAATATTTCTAGAATGAACCATAGCTTTCAGGTTTGGGGCCAAGTTTTGCAGTGAAATTCAATGTTGGCTTACAGATTATCTGTCATTTACTTTCTTTATGACACAGAGATAGACTTATCTGAATAGAAAATATTTTAACAACTTATGAAAGCAAAAAAATTATTCAACTATGAAACAAAATCAAATATCAAATTTTCCTACTGAATGAAAAACTATCATCTTTCCATTTATCATTTAATACCCCCTATTGTTTACTAGAATTATATGAATTATAACTATAATTTTTTAAATTATCCAACTTAATGTTTATTATTGTTGATAATTAACAAAACAAACTGTTAATTTCTATATCATCATTTTACCACTAGTTCTCAAAAGTGAAGAGTCTATTCACTAGGATTTTGTTTCTGGAGATTCTAATCACCATTAACAATCCTACCAATTAAATTATTTAAAGTTTACAGCCCCAGAATAAACCTCCAACCTCATTTTTCAAACTGGTAAGCTATACACAGAAAATCCTACTATCTTTAAGACTCAGTACTCACAGGTAACTAAGTAATAATCCAAATTTTACAAAAATTTAACTAAATTAATGAGAAAGTAAGCGGTTTATTGTGTCACTTGAAAGTTCACCTTTATTATTAACTTAAGGCTTAAGTTCAGAGCCCAACTGGAGCAAAATTCTCCAGCAGTCCCCTCATGAATATCTGTCTTTGTCACCATGGGCTAAAAAGCAAGTCAACTGACAAGGAAAACTTTGCAACAGATTCAGAATAAGGAAGACTTCATAGAACAGATGTCCATACCAAAAATCTTTGTAGAATATTCAAATTTAAATAAAAACAACTGTGGTAATATAAAAAATGTTTAGTAAATCAAGTATGGAGGTTTCTAGAAATGCTAGATCCTCTAACTGTATGCAAATTTTTAAGTAAGATTATTAAAAGAAGAATTAAAGGGAAATAGTTTCCTATATACATGAAATGCAACTGCGTATCATACAATTTTCAACATATTTCTAAGACTTTATTTTTTCAGCTTTACCGAGCTGTAAGTTGCATGCTATTAAACTGACTTGGCATGCACAAATATATACATATACATATATATATAGTAATATTCTGAATAATTTCTAGATGAGAATCCAAAGGAATATTATATTTACCTCCTTCACAATTCTAGAATTTACACATCACCATAGCTCAGTTGGTAGAGAATCCGCCTGCAATGCAGGAGACCCGAGATCGATTCCTGGGTCTGGAAGATCCGCTGGAGAAGGGATAGGCTACCCACTCCAGTATTCTTGGGCTTCCCTTGTGGCTCAGCTGGTAAAGAATCCGCCTGCAATGTGGGAGACCTGAGTTTGAGCCCTGGGTTGGAAAGATCCCCCGGAGAAGGGAAAGGATACTCACTTCAGTATTCTGGCCTAGAGAATTTCGTGGACTGTATAGTCCATGGGGTCACAAAGAGTCAGACATGGCTGAGCGACTTTCAATTCACTTTCCTTTGAGGTTTATAATCATATTCCCTCTCAGTTTATTTCATTTTAGATGCAAATATCACTTTTCCTTTAGTATCAGATGTGTCTCAGAGCTATCTGAGGTGCTGTCTCCCAAGCTGCAGCCTCATTTTGCCCCAAATAAAACTTAACTTGCAACTCCACGTCGTGCATCTTTTCTTAGTTGACAACTGCAAAGGAATTCCCTTGGGAAATAGATTTGAATGCATATAGTTTGTCTCCAAAGTACCATAGTGTTTTAGGAACCCAGTAAGCAATTAATTGTCTCTTAAAATTGTGTGTGACTGCTATATTTAAAATGGATAACCACAAGGACTTATTGTATAGCACATGGAACTTTGCTCAATGTTATATCACCGCCTGATGGGAGGAGAGTTTGGGGGAGTATGGCTGAGTACCTTTGCTGTTCACCTGAAACTCACACAACATTGTTAATCGACTATACCCCAATACAAAATAAAAAGTTTAAGAAGAGTGCACAGCCTTCACATTTATATTTCATTCCATCAACCTAACAGATCAGCAGAATACTGAGACCAAGAGAAATTAATTTGAACACCCTCCAGTGGCTGGCTTTGCAGCACAACAGAAGCATTTCCATCCTGAATTTGTTTTACTCTGCAGATTTTTGAATGATAGAAAATTTTAGATTTAGACATTAGATTATAATCATACAAATTTCGGTAAAAATCAACTTTTAAAAGAGGGAAAACAAAAATCTCTAAGTCATTACTTGTCTCTATTTGCAAAATTCTTAACTCAAAATTTCCTCTACCAAGGTGTAAGACACTATTTTAGTAACAGAATGGTTAGTTCTTTTTTTAATCTGCTATCATAATCAAGCAGTATTCAGAAAGTAAGACTGGAAGGAAGGAAATTAGTCAAAATGCAAATACTGAATCCTTATGGGAGAAAAACACAGCTAAAGTAAAAAAATATGTATCTATATGTGCTGTGCTGTGCTTAGTCACTCAGTCATATCCAACTCTTTGCAATCCCATGAACTGTAGTCCACCAGGCTCCTCTGTCCATGGAGATTCCCCAGACAAGAACACTGGAGTGGGTTGCCATGCTCTCCTCCAGATATGTGCTGTTTATATTAATATATCAAAAGTAACCATAAAATATTTGGGGGAAATCTTCATTCAAGGGTAATCTGAGTTAAACAATGTGTACTGAGAGTACAATCCCCTAAACTCTGGATTAGTTTAATCATGTTAAGTATAATATATACATATGCTGAGCAGAAAAAGATGGCTGTACTTTTAAGAAAAATTTTTACTAAATTTATGTAAATTTAGAAAAAAAAGTATTCATGATAGTACTTTTAAATATAAATCATTAAATCCTGAGTACTGACTTTCGGAAAGCAAAATTACTTTAAAAATACACATTAACAAAGAATGATAATAAAAGAAAAACAACCAAAAAAGTCTATATTTAACTGGCTGCTCAATCATTAGAAAGGTGCCCCATAACTACCATATGTTACTCAAATATGTTATCACACCTACAATTTCATCATATGTCTCCCTAGAAATTAATTAGCTCTAACTTTTTCAACTTTGACAAAAACGTCTGCATCAGTCAGATTACTAGCTGTTGCAAACATTTCAAAATTCAAAGCTTTCTTCAGCTTATATTTAACCTTTTAATTACTATTAATTATTTAGCAACATGCAGAACAACATTCATTAGACAGATGTCTAATTTTAGAATTCTGAATAACGTAAAGTCATTTATATACATATTTACTTTCAGTACACATTTGCTTAGTAACTTTAAAAAATAACATTAATCTAAGGTCTAAAACTATTTACTAATACATCACTTCATATCTATGTTTAGGTTAAAGAAGAAAATACCCAGAATTTTCATTTTTTTCAAAAATCTAAAAAGTCTTAAGAAGTTGAGGGCATATGACTTATGGTAATAAATGAATTCAGTGATTAGAAAGTTTACATACAAATTACAAAAAAAGAAATCTAATAGAACATGTTAATTTTTAAAAGATTTTATAATCTATCAGCAGTAAAAAGAAATGAAAGTGGCTAAGAAGGGAATTTTCATAAATATTCTTTATCAACTGTTTTAAAAGGAGAAAAAAATCTATTCCTGTTTGATTTTTAGATCACTACCAGTTCAGGCTATCCTCAACCATATAAACCAGCTTCCATCCCCACCATTTTAATTGAACTACTCTGTTAACGCTACCAATGGACTTCGTAAGTATCCATTCCACAAATATTTATAGAGCAAGGAACACCACAGACAAAAATTGTGTTCTCACAGAGCTTATCTTCTAACAGGAATGAAAGAAAAAACAAAAATAAGCAGATCAGTCGTATAAATAAGTCAAAAAAATAGTGTATTAATAGTGCTAAGTGCAAGGATTTCCTAATTCCCTTGTTAACCAAACAAAAATCAAACCAACCACAAATAAGGAAAGCTTGCACTGGGTTCAGTAAAGCCACATACAACAATGCTGAATTCTCCTTTCAGTTATCTCAGCTAACAAAATAATGGATAAACTAAAAATCATCTCTATCTGGCAAGGAATTACATTTAAATTCCAAAGTTACTACTTCTAGGTTGAAATAAATATTCAAGTCAATCAGAATGAGGGCAGCCATAGGAACAGTCAACAATTTCCTGCTGGTAGCAATCAGTCTTTTCTTTGTGATTACTGAAATTTTTTGCTACTGCCAGGGAAAATGGCTCCTATGAATTATACAATTTTTGAGCTTAAAAAACCTTAGAAATATCAGAAGTCCTCTAGGAAGCTTTCCTTTACCTCTTCAAGGGGATTTAAGCATTTCTTTCTCTTTATTCCAAAATCCCATAAAAGTAAGGAACAAAGTTCTTATTTATCATTGATTCCCAGAAACTATCTCAGATCTGGCAGAAGAATTTGACTAGACATTTTACCAGTGAAAGCACTGTTTTAGAAAAATCAGTCTGGGAATCCCCTGGCAGCCTAGTGGTTAGGATCCGGTGCTCTCACTGCTGGGTTCAATCCCTAGTCAAGGAACTAAGATCCTACAAGCAACACAGTTGTCATTCAGTCCCAAGACTTGTCCAACTCTTTGGGACCCCATGGACTACAGCATGCCAGGTTTCCCAATCCTTCACAGCACAGAGGGGGGAAAAAAATCAGTCTGGTAACAATAAAACAAAGATTCAAAGTCTAAGGTTTATAATTGTTGTGAAATTATTTGTATTATGGATAAGTACACTGCTCTCAAGCAAGGAGGAGGCACACTCATTCGTATTCGGTAAGTATTTATTAAGGTCCTACCCTGTGCAATGTTATATCAAAATGTATACATAAAATGTATAAAACTGTCATGGTCCCTACTATCACAGGAAATACATTCAAAGGGGGGAAAGGTAATAAAAAAGAAAATAAACGGTAAGTTTAGATTTCAATAAGTTCTATAACAGAAATTTACAGGGCATATTTATGGAGACTGTACCACTTTTATTGGATTCTCAAGGAGTACTTCTACATAGTTTGTACTAAGACAAGACCTTAGGTAGATATTGCTGGCATACAGTAGGTAAAGAGATTAGAATTCAATTCAATTAACAATTTAATGAATATTACTATGTCTCATGTGAAAAGGTCCTAGCATGAATAAAATCCAATCTCAGCCCCGAGGAGCCTGAACTCTAATAAGGGAGAGACATACACTGCTCTGACGGTGGAGAACGCACAGGTTTATGGAATCACAGAGAGGAGCACTCAGATGACCTAAAAGTAGTTCAGCATAGAACAGGTAATAATAATGAAAATACAAATAGCATACATTTTGAAGAGTCAACAGAACAAGATAATAGCAGGTGCACAGACGACCGAACGAGGAGGAAGATATATATCCATGGGAACATTTTAAATAATTAACTAGAATATTAAAGATAGGTGTTTTCATTCATTAGTAACAAATATTTGGGATTCACTAATACACACATAATGTAAGTAATAATGTCATGTTAACCCGACAGCCACGGGCTTCCCTGATGGCTCAGCAGGTAAAGAATTCGCCTGCAATGCAGGAGACACAGGAGACGGGGGTTCAATCCCTGGGTCAGGAAGATCCCCTGGAGAAGGAAACAGCAACCTGCTCCAGTATTCCTGCCTAGAAAACCCCACTGACAGAGGAGCCTGGCAGGCTACAGTCCAAAGGGTCACAAAGAGTCGGACACAACTAAGCACTAGGCACTGCATAGCATGACAGCAGAACTAAGAGTCTGCAGAGAGAATAAAAGAGGGTTAAGAACAGAGTAGGGATGAGATACAGTCGCATGCGGTGGATATCAAAAGACAATGTGCCAGTAAAAGAACACTCCAATACAGGAATGAACCAAGACAGTCAAATGTCAAGGAAGCCTAAACATGTGCATTCCGCAAGGGCTGGTAGCTCATCATGTTAAATGATAGACACTCCTATAATGCACAGTAGTAAAGCCCACTGAATATGGAAAAAGGACATAATCAGCTGTAGAGAAAAGTTTTATCATTTCTAAGCCCTAGTTACTCATAAATAATCACCACGAGGAACATAAAGACTATGAACCACATTTTCATACCATCAATTTTATGATTTTGGAACCAGACCTAATATTTATTAGAAGAAATGAACACTGTATATAAGTGAATAAAACACTGTATAAAAGAGTAACACATTAACTATTCATTTCCAGCAACAGATAACTTTTAAATGATTTATTTTCATAAGAAAACATTCCAAGTTAAAAATGTCTCAATAATACATGTTAAAAAGAAAAGAGTTCTTTTCATTAAGAGATACATGAACATGCATAAAGAATGGTGTGACATCTGAGATCTGCTCCCAAATAATTTAGAAAGTAAAGGAATAGGTGAGTGTATAATAAAATAAAATTGGCTATGAGTTGGAAATTTTTAAAGCTGGTGTTGATTGCATGGGTGTGACTATTACTACTTTGGTACATGCTTAAAATTTCTTCTTAATAAAATATTTTACTACCTAAGAGCAAACAGAAACAAACATTTGTATTTATCCCAATCCCACAGTAAATAATTCTTATAAGGTTCTGAAATTAACCTCAAACTGTCAAAAGGAATAGAAATACAATTTTTATATGAAGGAAGGTTGGAAACTTGGCTTATAAAATATATAAAAGGGAAAGGGGAGACAAAACCCAGCTTAAAGAACTTATAGAATCTAGCTCTGATTTCATGAAAATTTAAATTTTAAAATGCTAGACTGAAATTTTTAAATATTTAGAATTAAATCATGAAAAATAAATGTTCCGCTTCCTCCAGAAGGTTAAGATATATTTTTTTCATAATACACATTACAGGATAATTCAATTACTTACGGTAAAAGATCTGTGACAACCTTACATAGTGACTGAGGTAGGAGACTATACCTGTTAAAACTAAACTTGCTTTAAGTTATTCTGATATATTCTTCCCTGTTTCCTAATTTCCACTGTACCAGTTTTTCCACCTAAGTAGTTTCAATTCATTTCACTGTTACTTATTCCAGGAGTCTGACCCCAACTCCACACAGCAGTCATACTGTAGCCACCCACAGAACCCTTTGTTATCCCTATCATATTAAGCAGTTCATTTTAGCACCATGAAGGAAAGGATCATATCTTTAAAAAAAATTTTATTGAGATACAATTCATATACCATAAAAATTACCATTTTAAAGAATACAGCTTTTGTTTTTGGTATATTCACAAGGTTGTGTAACCATCAGCACTAACTTCAGAACTTTCCATCTTCCAAAAAGGAATGCCTGAACCCATTAGCAGCTTTTAGCTCTCCATTCCCTCTTTCTCCTCGCCCTGACAACCATTAACCTGCTTTCTGTCTTTTATGGATTTGCCCATTCTGGACATTTCACATAAATGGAATTATATAATACGTGGCCTTCAGTATCTGACTTCTTTCGCTTAGCAGAAGGTTTTCAAGGTACATCCATGGTAACAGCGTATATATTTCATTACTTTTCCAACTAAATAATATTCCATTTTATGGATTATTCCACATTTTATTGACTCATGTAACAGTTACTGGACTTTGGGTTATTTCCACTTTTGGGGCTTCTATGAATAATGCTACTATGAACACTCATAGACAAGTTTTGTATAAACATATGATTTCAACTTTCTTGGGTATATACCTAGATATGAAACGGCTGGGTCACACAGTAACTCGGTTTAAGTTTTCAAGGAACTGCCAAACTGTTTTCCAAAACAGCTGCACCATTTTACAAACCCACAAGCAGTATATGAGGGTTAAAATGTCTTCACATTCTCACCAACACTTTTTATTGTCCATCTTTTTGACTAGTGCTATCCTAATGGGTGTGAAGTGGTATCTCCCATGATTTTGCATTTCTCTGCTGGCTACTGATGCTGAGCATTTTGTCATGTATTACCGGCCATTTGTGTATCTTCTTTGAAAAAAATGTCAATTCAGATCTTTTGGCCACTTTTAATTTGGGCTATAGATGATTTATAAAAATTCTTGATATACTCTGGGTACCTTATCAGGTATATGATTTTCAAACATTTTCCCCCATCCTGTGGATCATTTTTTCACTTTCTTAAGACTGTCATTTGACACGTTTTTAATTTTGATGCGGTCCAATTTTTTGGTTTTTCATTGGTTGCTCTTGCATTTGATATCAAATCTAAGAAACTATTGACCAGTTCAAGATCACAAAGATGTACTCATTTTCTTCTAAGAGAGGTATGGTTTAGTCGCTAAGTTGTGTTCAACTCTTGTGACTTCATGGACTGTAGCCTGCCGGGCTCCTCTGTCCATGGAATTCTCCAGGGAGAAATACTGGAAAGAGTTGCCATTTCCTTCTTCAGGGGATTTTCCCAACCCAGGAATTGAACCTGGGTCTCCTGCATTGCAGGCAGATTCTTTACCAACTGAGCTATGAGGGAAGCCCAAGAGATATAGTTGTAGCTTTCAGGTTTATGTCTTTAATCGATTTTGAGTTATTTTTTGTATACAGTATGAAGTGGGGATCTAAATTGATCCTTCTGCATGTGAAGTTCCAGCTCTCCCAGCATCATTTGTTGAAGACTGTCCTCCCGCAGTGAATGGTCTTGCTACCTTTGTCAAAAATTTACCAGAGTTGTATAAGTTTACTTCTCAACTCTCGATTCCCTCTCCTTGACCATACGTCTATCCTCCACGTGTCTTTGACTGCACCTACCTAGCATAGAACCTGAAATATGGAAGCACGCAATAAAGATTTAGTAGGTGAATAAATAGCCTTTTGTCAACAATAAAATAATTAAGGTGTGAGCTGAGCAATACCTTAAGGAGCATTATCCTATCCCAGTATTTAAAAAGCAAGAAACTGAGACCTAAGAGAGGTTATCTGATGAGATCAAAGGAGAAAAAAAAAATCACTTAAGAGGCAGAGGCAGGATCAGAATTCAGTTTCCCCAACTTTTGGTGCAGGGCTCTTTCCATAATACCATGGAAAGTGGCTTCTCAACTAAACTGAACTGCCTAAACATATGCCAATGTGTCAGCCTATAAAAACCAGCATATATTAGAAACAGAGATAAGCATGTATCCTAATACTTAATCATAGGGGAATGCTTCATAAGCATAATTCACCAAAAAGCCTTACAATCAAAATGGGGCAGGAAATAATTAATATACCACTGAATACAGTGTTTCCCTCTAGACGACTGTCCTCTATTTCACTCTCAGCTCAAGAACATAGCTAGTCACACTTTTAGTCCTTAGATTATTTTAGGCAGAAGAAAACCATTTGTGTGACAGTAAAAATTATAAAGCAATCAGGTGCCTAGTTCCATTACCCTGCTCTCTTTACCATTTCCCACCATCACTGTGATGCTTCATTCACTACTAAGTGCTATAAAGAATGCAGAAATAGAGCAATCATCATAAATTTAACTTGCCTTTACTCCCCAGGAATTAGTCTGCATCTTTCCAAAAACCAGAGAAATTTTAGAGCTGTAGAACAGAAAAATAAAGGGTAACAAAGAAACAATTACAGGAGAAGCCCTCTGAAAGATATATGCGGGGATGTATGATCTGAGGTAAAGGAAAAACACTAAGTGTTCAAGCCTAATACTACATTTACATGTACAAGGAAGGAAAATGCTGTCTGTGCAAATGCTGTGTATGCAGTATGCATAAGCAGACCATGAATTTTCTTGTAATCAAGGATATATTCGGCCTTCAGTTTAAACTACAGCCTCTTCTCAGATCACCCAAGCACAGTTAACCTGACCTTTCATGGTATGCCCACTCTTTGTCTTGCACATCTCCATCACTATAATGACTATAGTGTATCTTAATAGTTACCTCACATGTTTGTCTCCCTTTTAAACCATCATTGCACTGAGGGTTGAAATCATGTGTTTTTCGTGTTGTGTTCAGTACAGAATCTAGCACTTTGTAATTCTTTGTTGAATGAACATTTTCAACATGTTTTGTAATCCTGAATATATCTGTTCAGAAGCATCAATAACAAGAAATTTATTCATTCTTGCTGTGATAATTCCCAAACATTACAGTTCACACATATACATCACACATATATACAGTTCTCATATATACTTCCCTATACAAACTTCAGAGCTGGTCAATCTGCTAAAAAAACAAACAAACCTAACTCAATATGTTTACCACTGAATGCTGTAGTTGCTGGCCATCTCTACTAATAAGGCAATTTTATACTCCTAGCAAGAAACACACAAGAAGTTCAAGACTCATCCACTACAAGCAGCATGATCTAGTATGGTGACATATAGAGGAGATGGGGAACCATCTCTATAGAAGCACATAAAGGAATTCTTGAGGGCAAGACATCTTATGTTCACCAAAAAGAACTACAGATTAAGCAATAAGGTAAAATGACTGTCAAATACTGGTGCACTGGTAAATGTAAAAGGTTTAGAGTCTGAGAGTCCTAAGATGTGATTCTAAGATGTGCCTCCTCTGTGACCCCTTTACGAAGGTGACTTCAACTTCTCTGTGCCTCTTTCAGTACCTCTGCTAAAACTCTCTTTACTAAAAATATTTCTCCCAATAGATGTCAATGCTTCTAGTTGCATCATAAGGAAATTCTGTTTGGATTTTCAAAAGCCTCGTTTAAACATAAAATAATTTGCTATTCAATCTTTCAAAGATAACCTGTCAAAAAAATAAAAGGAAAGAAACCAAAAACAAAAGAAACAAAGACAACCTGTCAAGGCCCTGTGGAGGATAACTCCTTCAACTAAATGAGGAGGTTGAAGGAATAAGGAAATAGAGTGAAAGGGTCCTAGAAACAAACTTTTTCTGCTTTGCAATTGTACAGTCAGCCTCTTCTAACTACATACAACTACATACACTCACAGAAAATTTGTAAATTCATCAGCAAACCAGTATGCCAACTCAAGGTTATATTATTAAGAGGTGAGATTTCTGTTCTCAAAATAAAAAAGATAAGCCCCAAACCACAATTTAATGATGTATTTTTAACCACTACTACCATAAAAAAAAGATGTACTCTGGGATAAATATTTCTTCTATGTTCCCTCAAACTGTTGACTATGTGTTGAGTCACAGAGTGAATTTTGATAAAATCACACAATATGGCATGATAGCTATGTTATATAAATAATAAACTTTGTATTAAAAAAATAAACCTTAAAACCATTCCATTCTTTACAGACCTGACCAAGACAATGTAATGTCCCAACTTAGACTTCAAATTTATTCCTCTTACTAAGGTGCAACCACTGCCACTTTTTTTTTTTCCAATTTCAGCCCAAATTCTCAGTCACTCACCCGCCCGCCATCTTATGAATCCTGTGCTTCCTCTCCGCCTGTGGGCTCCACCAAAGGGGACTCTATAAAGTAAATGTGGAGACAATTATTGCCAAAAGTGAAAGATTGAGAGATTCTTAATAGTTTTAGAAAGGCTAATAAGCCCTTGATTCATTAACTTAGAGAGGAGAAAGTAAATCCCACAAACTGGAGGATAGGAATAGATTATAGCCCAATTTTAAACTGTTAAAATATGTCAAAGATTCAAAATACTTGAAACAGAACTTCTGAAAATACAGAAAAACAAATTTAGTGGTATTTGTGGATAAAGTTAAAAATGATACTTCTGCTTTCTTGGGCTCACACAAAAACTCATCCTTATCAATGAAATCAGAGAAAAGAACATAAAAGATATGAAAAACAATTAAGAACTGCATTTAAAGGTCATACACATATAAAGAATATTAGAGGTCCTCTTTTCTTCTACTCTTGGCATTTTATGCTACATCTATAAACCTGACATTTGCATCCATCTTCTCCTTGCCTCTTGATAGAGTGAATAAAGCACCTCTCCATCAGCAAGCCTACAATCCTGCCCTTCTTCCTACATTTCTCTTCGTGATTAATACTATCACATATTCTCCAGCAATGAAAAGCAAAATCGCCAATTCTAGTTTCCCTCCATTACATAA
Organism: Okapia johnstoni; assembly: GCA_024291935.2. Classification (NCBI taxonomy): domain Eukaryota; kingdom Metazoa; phylum Chordata; class Mammalia; order Artiodactyla; family Giraffidae; genus Okapia; species Okapia johnstoni. Next base: position 44,306,385 of record CM044322.1, read on the forward strand.
TATGTAAAATTAGGCCAAGTCAAAATGATAGTGATGACAATAGAATAAACAAACACATCACTTTTTATGCTAGAAGCACAGTGCTAAATGCCTTCCATTAATTATTTCATTTTCAAAACCACTGCATAAGATAGCACTATGGACTATTTGTGCCCCCCTCGCTAAGAGTCGGACACGACTGAGTGACTTCGCTTTCACTTTTCCCTTTCATGCACTGGAGAAGGAAATGGCAACCCACTCCAGTATTCTTGCCTGGAGAATCCCAGGGACGGCGGAGCCTGGTGGGCTGCCGTCTATGGGGTCGCACAGAGTCTGACACGACTGACGCGACTTAGCAGCAGCAGCAGCAGCAAATTCATGTTGAAAATCTAACCCCAAATGTGATGGGGTCTTTGGGAAAAATTGGGTTTAGATAGGGACACAAGGGTAGAGACCTCATGATGGAATTAGTTCCCTTATAAGAGACATCAGAGAGTTTGTCTTGTCTCTCTCCACCATGTGAGACACAAGGAGAAGGTAGGTATTGCCTGCAAGCCAGGAAGAGTTCTCACCAGAACCCAAAAATGCTGACACTATGCTCTTATACTTCGTAGCCTCCAGAACTGTGAGAAATACATTTCTGTCATCGAAGCTGCCCAGTCTATGATATTTTGTCATGGCAGCCCAAGCCAATTTCCCATTTTACTTTGCGACCCCATGAATTATACAGTCCACGGAATTATCCAGGCCAGAATACTGGAGTGGGTAGCCGTTCGCTTCTCCAGGGGATCTTCCCAACCCAGGGATCGACCCAGGTCTCCCACATTGCAGACAGATTCTTTACCAGCTGAGCCACAAGGGAAGTCCAAGAATACTGGAGTGCATAGCCTATCCCTTCTCCAGCAGATCTTCCCAACCCAGGAATTGAATTGGGGTCTCCTGCATTGCAGGTGGATTCTTTACCAACTGAGCTATCAGGGAAGCCTAAGTTGAGAAAACTATGGCTTAAACAGGCTAAATAACTTCTCTGTAGAGGACCCAGGCTACAGTGGTAGAACCAGGACTTAAATTGGGCTTTTAACTAACATTATTCCTCTGATATCTCCATAATACTGAGTTCATAATATTTATCATCAAATATGTTATGTGCAAGAAATCAAAACAAAGTTTCTCTAAAAAACTCATACATCTAATCATATATTATAACATATGGAATGCCAAAAGTATGAATTCCTCCAGGTTTGGTACCCAAGAAATGTCTACTGAAACAAATAACAATAATACAATATGATAAGTGTTAGATGAATAAAGTCAAATAAAGTAATACAAAGGTTTCCAGAAGGAAACAATTTCAGGGGTAAGACAACTACTATGAGACAGAGTATGAGAAAAAGTCATAAACAAGTGAAATGCAGTCAGAACAGGGTACAGTTAATACATTTGGAGGGAATTTTTCAGAGATTACTAGTAGACATTATATATAAGCTGTCTCTCCAAAGATGACTAGAATCTCACTTTTGAAATAAAAGACTGTTCTAAGTTGAATGGACTAGATGGACAGAAAAATGGAGTTTGAAAATATAGCTGGGGCTGTTCCTTTTCAATTCCATATTCAACACTGTAGTTTACAGTATAAAATATCCTAACAGATGCCCCTGTCTCTCATCGCTTCCTTTTTCAAACCACTCCACAGAAAAGATAAAAGTAATCATCCTAAAACACGTATCAGATTGGCTCCTTGTTCAAAAACATTCGATAGTCCTACTCTGCCTACAAGATACTATTTAAGTTCCTCAGACTAGAATGTTAGGCCTCTCACAATCTGTCCCTGTTTTTTTTTTACTTTCCTTCCCAATTCACCTTGAGTCATGATTCCTCTACACTGAAGCTATACTTGATTATCTGCTGCTCCTGAACAGGCCCTATTAAAAGGTCTGTGGTGCATCTTAAGACCCGTGTAAAAGAACTTCCCTGGAAGTATAACCTTGCCTATTGTCTCATTTATTACCCTCTGTCATATGTCAGTTACATTCCTGCATGAAGGTCTCCATTGAAGACTACAAGTCATATGAGAGATGGCCTCTACCCTACATGCAGAGTTATTAGGGAAAAAAAAAAATCTAAGCATATCTTTGTGTCTCTATGTGTGGGTACTATGTAAGGAGCTAAACATTAAAAGGCAATATGGTTAGGGTAATACTAGACAAACACAACGACTATTACAGTTACCTAACTCAGCCTGCAGAGGTGCACAACCGCTTTCCAGGGAAGAAAACAAACTGATTCTCCAATGATAAATATGAGAAGACATAGGTAAAACATACACAGGTATGAAGCAGTGCCACTTGTGAGAACTACAGGACAGTCAATGTTGCCATGGTGTAAAATATGGAGCCAGAAGTGGCAAAGTATAAAACTAAAGAGAAAAAAGGCTTCACGGTGCGTTGAAAAACATTTTATGCTGTGGGCCAGCGGCTCAGAACTAGTAAAAACTCCGCATTTGTACTGTATCAAAACCAGGCGGAAGTTATACTGGAAGATGAGTTGAATTCAACAGGTAGTGTTTTCACATGTCAAAAATCAAACAGATTAAAAAGATACACAGTAAAGAGTCTTCATAGCTTTAGGACCTGCCTGGGTCATATTATTCTTCTTGGGGAAAACTGTTAAGTTTCTTATTTTTCCTTCCAGAGTTCCTTTATACCAACAGAGCAAATAAAACTACACAGTCTATTTCCCTCCTTCACACAGGAAGTACTCTATATAAGTTCTGCATCTTACTTTTTCTTTTGAACTACAATGATTTTTCCATGATTTTCCATATAAATACTATTCTTCCTATTCCTTTTCAACTGCATAATATTCCACTGTACTGCTGCTGCTAAGTCGCGTCAGTCGTGTCCGACTCAGTGCAACCCCACAGATGGCAGCCCACCAGGCTCCCCCGTCCCTGGGATTCTCCAGGCAAGAATACTGGAGTGGGTTGCCATTTCCTTCTCCAGTGCATGAAAGTGAAAAGTGAAAGTGAAGTCGCTCATTGATGTCCAACTCTTAGCGACCCCACGGACTGCAGCCTAACGGGCTCCTGCGTCCATGGGATTTTCCAAGCAAGACTACTGGAGTGGGTGCCACTGCCTTCTCCATTCTACTGTATTACCGCATCATTATTAACGTATCCACTATGTATGGACATCTGAGCTTTTGTTCCACTCTATTACAATATATTGTTTTGGTTGACATATATGAAAAAAATCAAACCTGACACATATATGAGCAGAAAAGGGAAGAAAAACAGTAATAAGGTTTTCTTTCAGATTATTGTGGATAATCTCCAAATCTTTTGCTATTAATACAACATTTGTATGAACAACCCTGTATATATATCATCACAAAATGTGAAAATACACCTGAAGGATACACTCCCTGAAATGGGAATATACATTCATAATTTTGATATATATTATCAAATTGTCCCTAGGGAGAAGGAACTAGTATAGATTTCCTACCAACAAAGATGATCAGTGATACTGACTGGTTCCTCAGAGGAAGGGAAGGATCCTCGGGAAATCTACTCTTTAAAATTATAATCAAGGAAGAAGAATCCAGAAGCATGTGATAAATAATCAAACAGGTCCAAAGAAAAAACAAGAATTATGAGGTTCTGGAGGACAAGTAAAAACAGATGATTCTTCTCTAGGGTCAAATACATACCAGGGAGATCTAATAATTAAATAAAGAACTAAACTATAAAACTTAATTAAAGCAGTATGATAAGTCATGGAATAATAGAACAAATCAAGATAGTATAAAAACAAACTACTGAAGAATAAAGATAATTAAGAATAAAAGAAAGATAATACTATTTCCCATGAAAAGGAATCAGAACTCCCTGGGAAAATGGTTGATTCCAGACCTGGGAAACTATATGACAACCCTGGAATATTTTACTGTGTCAGAAAATCTTCACAAATTGATGGTAACATGTCAAAATAATATAGACCTAGCTTTTCAGGGACTTACAGGGGCCAAATCCAGGATAGTTTGAGAATTCAGAATTAATAATGATAGTAAAAGACTATAATCCATTGAGTAAAATAGCACCCATAAGAGAAAAATTTCCTGTAATAAAGTCAATTAAAATGAAAAAGGAACAGTAAATTAGAAAATCACCAAGTAATAGCTGACCCAAACAAGAGCCATAATTGAATGCTGAAACTGGTGGGCCAAAGTTTGAGGAATACCCAGATATTTACACTGTCACAGTGTCACACCACAAGATTCTTTCTAATTACAGAGGGAAAAATAATAACCTTACAACGGAGAACAGTCTGGGTAGACACCACTGTAACCAGTGATCAAAGTTAACATCACCAGGATTGGGACAAATCAGTTCCATGTGCTTCCACTGCATTACTAGACATCATGAAGTCACATGACTCTTACATAATGATCCAAGAATTTTTTGGAGACGGAGGGCTATGAAGATTATTACTGGCAATATTTGGATGATAACAGCATTGTGTCAATCTTAGTTTCTTGATTTTGATAACTGTACTTTAATTATGTAAGATCATGTTCTAGTTTTAGAAAATAAGAGGGTCATCATGTCTCAAATGGTTCAGAAAATAAACATGCATTTGAACCTAAGTATCTTTAAAATATTTTAAGTATTTCTAATAAATATATCGATGTGGAATGAGGGACAAAGCACTGGGACACAGAGGAAATGAAACAGAGGAGGAGGAGAGAAAAGACAATGCAAATGTGGAAAAACGTTAACATTTGAGGAAAGAATATATAGATTTCTCTGTACATATACCTTACGCCTGTTCATATTCTTTGTCCATTTTTCTATTTATATTTTTCTTAATGTTGTATGGACACACACTACAGTAACAGTGTTAATCCTTATTTTTCCCAGTATGTGATGTCTTTTGTTACAGATTTAATTTTTTAGTTAATTTATTCATTTTAACTGAAGGCTAATTACCTTACAATATTGTGGTGCTTTTTGCCATACATCGACATGAATACTTAAAAAATTCTTAATGCTACAATAATGGCCATGTTTGGAGGATGGGGTTATGGACACTTTATTTTTTAAAAGTTTTTCAACTTACCTGTATTTGACAAATATTCATTAAGCAACTATCATTTTTATAATGAAAAAAGGGTTATATGTTTATATTCTTTAAAATAAGTAAAATCCCAAAAGATATGTTCATAGAATCTGATTCTAAAAGTCAAAAGGATTTATTCAACAATTTCTCTCTTAACAGTCTTTGGAGACAAGAACTAAGTCAATCATGAAGAAGAGTAAAGAGTTTGAGACTTGCCTTAGATCAAGTGGTATCGATCTATGGTACTGTAAAGTGGTATTGGCATAGGAATTTTTAAAAACAGGCTAAAAGAGTTAAGTACAGAGAGCCCAGAAGCAAACTCACATATAAAAAGAACAATATGATGGATTATTCAACAAATGAGACAATTACTATACTTTTAAAAGAGTAATAAGATTAGGTCTCCTTCTAAACACACACACAAACACCATAACATCCTTAAGGTAGATTTAAAAAAGCCTAAATGTGAGATAACTATTAGGTATTTTATTTTAAAGCGTAAGACACTCTGCGCTTCCCTGGTAGCTCAGACGGTAAAGAATCTGCCTGCAATGAGAAACACCTGGGTTGGGAAGATCCCCTGGAGGAGAGCAAGGAAACCCACCCCAGTATTCTTCCCTGGAGAATACCCATGGAGAAAGGAGCCTGGTGGGTTACAGTCCATAGGGTTGCGAAGAGTCGGACACAACTGAGCGACTAAGCACATACACAAGACACTCTGTTAGGGAGGCTCCAAGATAGCCTTTGGTGATCCTCTCACCTTGGTATTCCAACCTCGGTATAGTCTCCTCCCACAAAGAACAAGCTGAGTGACGTCTGTGACTACAAAGGATAGACAATAAAAGACTTAAGTTTCCACTGTTATCTCCTGGCTCACTCATGCAGGGAAAGTCAGCCTCCAAATTATAACACTCAAGTGGCCCTGGAAAAGGATCACATCAAGAGGAACTGAGGCCTCCCACCAAAAGCCTACACCAACTCACTGGCCATCTGAGTAGGCTATCTTTAAAAGCAAGTCCTCCAGCTGTAATTAAGCCTTCAGATGACTGAAACCCTGACCAACACCTTGACTACAATCTTATAAGAGACCAAGATCAGAACCACCCAGACACACTGCTTCCAGAAGTGAAAAGGAATAATAAATATTTATTCTTTTAGGCAAATAGGTTTTGCTGGTAATTTGTTATAGTATGTGTATGTATATGTGTGCTCGGTCATTCAATGGTGCTCAACTCTTTGCAGCCCAATGGACTGTAACCTGCCAGGCTCCTCTGCCCATGGAATTTTCCAGGTAAGAATACTAGAGTGGGGTGTCATTTCCTAATCCAGGGGATAGTCCCAGCCCAGGGATCAAACCTGCATCTTTTGTGTCTCCTGCATTGGCAGGCAGATTCTTTACCAGTAGCACCACCTGGGAAACCCCAATTTGTTATAGAGCAACAGTTAATTAATAAAAAGACTATTATTATAACCTCAGTGTAGGAAAGGAAGTTCCTAAATATGATACTAGGAGCAAATTATAAAGTAAAAGATTGTCAAATGTATCTATATTGAAAATGAAAATTTTTGGTACAAAAAAATTTTACTACACAACAACTAGAAGGACAAGCCACAAACTAAAAGGAACAAGGGGGATGAAACAAAGAGTAGAAAAGGCAATTTAAAAAAAATAGGAATTAACATATGAAAAGAACTAGGACTGCCATTAATAACCAGAGAAAATCAAATTTAAAATACTAAATACCATTTCTCATGCATCAGAATGACAAAAATTATGTTTGGTAAGATGACTAGTCTCACAAACTGCTGGTGGAAATAAAATGTTAACAACCACTTTAGAAAATATAGAAAATCTAGTAAAGGTGAAGGCTGAGCATACCCTGTGCTGTGCTGTGCTTAGTCGCTCAGTCGTGTCTGACTCTCTGCAACCCCATGGATTATAGCCCACCAGGGACAGAGAATCCCTCTGTCCATCGGGATTCTCCAGTAAAGAATACTGGAGCGAATTGCCATGCCCTCCTCCAAAGATCTTCCCAACCCAGGGATCAACCCCGGTCTCCCACTTTGCAGGTGGATTCTTTGCCATCTGAGTCACCAGGGAAGCCCATTAATACTGGAGTGAGTAGCCTATTCCTTCTCCAGGGGATCCACCCTAAGATCTAGCAATTTTCTACTTGCAATAAAAATTTCACATATACACAGGGCATGTACAGAAACATTTGTTACAGCACTGCTTGCAATAGGGAAAAAATTGGCAGCCACTTAAAGCTCTTCAACAGAACAGTTTTCTAAAGTGTGGTTTATTCATGCAAAACCACATAGCAGTGAAAATGAAGAAATCACAACTCCATGTATCAATATAAATACACCTTAAAAACATAACACTAAAAAAATAAACCAGGCTGTAAAGGCTATCAACTGATTTTTCAGCAGAAACTGCAGGCCAGAAAAAAAGTGGCACAATATATTTAGAATGATTCAAGGAGAATACCTACAACCAAGTGCTCTACTCAGCAAGGCTCTCATTCAGATTCGATGAAGAAATCAAAACCTTTAAAGACAAGTAAGCTGTAAGAATTTAGCACCACCAAAGCATCTTTACAGCAAATGTTAAAGGAACTTCTCTAGGTGAAAAAGAAAAGGCCACAACTAGAAATGATAAAATTACGACAAGAAATACGTCACTACTAAAGGGAAACATGAGGCTTCCCTGGTGGCTCAGACGGTAAAGCGTCTGCCTACAATGTGGGAGACCCGGGTTTGATCCCTGGGTCGGGAAGATCCTCTGGAGAAGGAAATGGCAACCCTCTCCAATAGTCTTGCCTGGAAAATCCCATGGACGGAGGAGCCTGGTAGGCTACAGTCTATGGGGTCGCAAAGAGTCAGACACCACTGAGTGACTTCACTTTCACTTTCACTTTCAAAGGGAAACATGCAGTAAAGGTAGGAAATCAAGGACACACACAAAGCTAGTAGGGAAGTTAAAAGAGAAAAAGTATTAAAATCATCTCTGTCCACAATAATGGATACACAGAACAATTAGATGTAAATATAATGTCAAAAACAAGAACTGTTTAGGGGAGGAGAGTACAAATGCAGGGTTGTTAAAATACATTTGAAAGTGAGAGATGAGTAACTTAAGATAACCATGTATATATACAGACTGCTATACAAAAACCTCATGCTAACTGCAAACCAAAAATCTATCACAGATATATATACAAAAAAGAAAAGGGAATCCAAACATAACACTACAGATAGTCATCAAATCATGAGAAGAGAACAAAAAAGAAAGGGGGGGCTATAAAAACAAATTCAAAACAATTAACAAGTCAGTTGAACTGAGGTAGATGAACCTAGAGCCTGTTATACAGACTGAAGCAAGTAAGAAAGAGAGGAACAAATACCATATATTAACTCATATATATGGAATCTAGAAAAACGGTTCTGATGAACCTATTTGCAGGGCAGGAATAGAGATGCAGACATAGAGAACAGACTTGTGGACACAGCAGGGGAAGGAGAGAATGGGACGAATCGAGAGTAGCACTGAAATATATACACTACCATATGTAAAATAGCTAGCTAGTGGGAAGTTACTATATAATACATGGAGCTCAACCTGGTGCTCTTTAACAACAAAGAGGGGTGGGAAGGAGTAGGGTAGGAGAACGGTTCAAGAGGAAGGGTATATATGTATACTTACGGATGGATGATTCACGTTGTTGTATGGCAGAAACCTACACAACACTGATAATTACCTCAAATGTAAATGAACTAAATGCTCTAGCCAAAAGATTTAGATCGGCTGAATGGATGCAAAAATAAGACCCATATATATGCTGCCTACAAAAGACTCACTTCAGATCTAGAAACACAGAGACTGAAAGTGAGAGGATGGAGAAAGGCATTCCAGGCAAAGAGAAATCAAAAGAAAGCTGGAGCAGCAGCACTCATTGAGACAAAACAGATTTTAAAACAAAGACTATTATTTTAAAAAGACAAAGACTATTAAAGACTACTATTATAAACAGACAAATGGACACTTTGATGACCAAGGGATAATCTAAGAAGATATAACAATTATAAATATACAGGCACCCAACATAGGAATATCTCAATATAGAAGGGAAATATTAACAGACATAAAAGGAGAAATCAACAATAATACAATAATAGTAAAGGACTTTAACACCTACTTATATCAATAGACAGGTCATCTGGATAGAAAAACAGTAAGGAATCACCTACCTTAGATAACATATTAAACCAAATGGACTTAATTGATATACAGAGACACCATTCCACCCAAAAGCAGCAGAACACACATTCTTTAAATTGTACATGAACTTTCTCTAGGATAGATCACATGCTAGGCCACAAACAAGCTGCAGTGCCTTTAAGGAAAGAGTAATCATATCAAGCACCTTTCCTGACAACACTATAAGACTAGAAACCAACAACAAGAAAAAACTGCAAAAAATCCCACAAACGCATGGAGGCTAAAAGTATGTTACTAAACAACCAATGAGTCATTGGAGAAATCAAAGAGGAAATCAAAACACCTAGATACAAATGCAAACACAACAACCCAAAATCAATGGGACACAGAAAAAGCAGTTATAAGAACGTTCATAGTAATACAAGTATACGTCAGGAAACAAGAGAAGTCTCAAATAAACAACCTAACCTGAAGCAACTAGAGAAAGGAAAACAAAACCCAAAGTTAGTAGAAGGAAAAAAATCATAAAGATCAGATTAAAAAATCATAAAGAGCAGAAATAAATGAAATAGAGACTACAAAAACAACAGAAAAAAATCAACAAAACCAAAAGCCAGTTCTCTGAAAGGATAAACAATATCGATAAACCTTTAGCCAGAGTCATTAAGAAAAAAAGAGAGAGAGCCCAAATCAAACATGACAGAAATGAAAAAGGAGAAGCTGCAAACGACACCATAGAAACACAAAGGATCATTAAGAGACTACTACAAGCAACTATAACACCAATAAAATGGACAATCTAGAAGAAATGGACAAATTATTAGAAAGGTATAATCTCCCAAGAATGAATCAGGAAGGAACAGAAAATATGAACAGATCAATTACCAGTAATGCAATTCAATCAGTAATCTAAAAACACCCAACAAACAAAAGTCCAGAACCAGATGGCTTCACAGGTAAATTCTACCAAACATTCAGAGAAGCATTAACACTTATCCTTCTGAAACTATTCCAAAAATTTGCAGAAAAGGAAAACTTTTATCCCCATTCCATGAAGCTATCATAACCCTGATACTAAAACCAGACGAAGATATCACAGAAAAAGAAAATTACAGGTCAGTATCACTAATGAACACAGATGCAAAAATTGGCCTAGGTACCCAACTAACAGAATTTGTTATACTGTACTGTACTATAAAGTTGCAAGATACAAAATTAATATACAGAAATCTGTTGCATTTCTATATACTAACAATGAAATATCAGAATGAGAAATGAAAGAAACAATCCCATTTAACATCACATCTGAAAGAATAAAATAGCTAGGAATAAATCTTCTTAAGAAGCCAAAAGACCTGTGCCCCCACTATAGACACTGGTGAAAGAAACTGAGGATGACACAAACATACGGAAAGATAACATGTTTCTGGATTGGAAGAATCAATAATTGTTAAAATGATCACATTATCCAAAGAATCTACAGATTCTATGTAATCCCTATCAAATTACCAATGGCAATTTTCACAGAATTAGAATAAATCATTTTAAATTTTGTATGGAAACACAAAGACCCTAAATAACCAAAACAATCTTGAGAAAGAAGAACTGAGCTGGAGGAATCAGGTTCCCTGACTTCAGACTACACTACAAAGCCACATTCATCAAAACAGTATGGTACTGACACAAAAACAGACATACAGATCAAATGAAAAGGATAGGAAAAAAAAAAGAAAAGCTCAGCAATAAATCCATGCACTTACAGTCAATTAATCTACAATAAAGGAGGCAAGAACAAACAGTGAAGAAAAGACAGTCTCTTCAATAAGTGGTGCTGGAAAAATTGAACAGCTACATGTAAAGGAATGAATTAGAACATTCTCTAACAACATACACAAAAACAAACTCAAAATAGATTAAAGAACTGAATGTAACCTCAGATAACTATAAAATTCCTAGGGGAAAACACAGGCAGAATATTCACTGACATAAATCACAGTAGTATTCATTTGTATTCATCTCCTAGAGTAGAGGAAATATAAGCAAAAATAAATAAATGGGACCTAATTAAACTTAAGTTTATACAGCAAAGAAACCATTTGTAAAAAAGAAATGAAAACCCGAAAGGAGAAAATATTTGCAAATGATGCAACCAACAGGGGATTAATTCCCAAAATAAACAATTCACATAGGTCAATATCAGAAAACCACACAATCTAATCAAAAAATGGGCAGAAGAGTTAAATAGACATTTCTCCAAAGAAGACATACATATGCCCAATAAGCACATGAAAAGATGCTCAACATCACAACTTATTAGAGAAATGCAAATCAAAGCTACAAGAAATCACCTCATATCAGTTAGAATGGCCATCACCAAAAAGTCTACAAATAATAAATGATACAGAGGATGTGCAGAAAAGGGAATCTTGCTTCACTACCGGTAGGCATGTAAATGTGTGTAGCTACTACACGCAGAGAAAAAAGCAGAGGCTCCTTAAAAATCTAAAAACAGACTTACCACATGGTCCAGCAATCCCACTCACGGGCATATATTGAGAAAAGATGAAAAGTCTTAATTCAAAAAGATACACACCCCCCAATATTTGTAGCAGCACTATTTATAATACCCAAGGCATGAAAGCAACCTAAGTGTCCATTGACAGAGGAATGGATAAAGATGATGTGGTGTATATATATGTGTGTGTGTGTGTGTGTGTGTGTGTGTGTGTGTGTGTGTGTGTGTGTGTGTGTGTGTGTGTGTGTGTGTGTGTGTGTGTGTGTGAGACAGAGGAATGGATAAAGATGTGGTGTATATGTGTGTGTGTGTGTGTGACAGAGGAATGGATAAAGATGATGTGGTATATATATATGTATGTGTGTGTGTGTGTGTGTGTATACACACTTATAAAGATCCCCTGGAGTTGGAAATAGCAACCCACTTCAGTATTTTTGCCTGGAAAAGTCAATGGACAAGAGGAGCCTGGCGGGCTACAGTCCATGGAGTTGCAAAGAGTCAGACACAACTAAGCACATAAACACATACAATCGTATATTATTCAGCCATAAAAAAGAATGAATTAATGCCATTTGCAGAACATGGATGGACCTAGAGATTATCATACTAAGTGAAGTAAGAGAAGACAGAGAAGACAGATTTCACATGATATCGCTTAAAGGTAGAATCTAGAAAAAATGATACAAATAAACTTATTTACAAAATAGAAGGGCTTCCCTGGTGGCTCAGATGGTCAAGAATCCACCTACAAGGTAGGAGACCTGGCTTTGATCCCTGGGTTAGAAAGATCCCCTGAAGGAGGGCATGGCAACCCACTCCAGTATTCTTGCCTGGAGAATCCCCATGGACAGAGGAGCCTGGCAGGCTACAGTCCATGGGGTCACAAAGAGTCGGACACGAGTGAGCGACTCAGCACACCATAGCACAAAATAAAAATAGACTCACACTGAAAACCACCTTATGAATACCAAAGAGGGAAGGGGGGAGTTATGAATTTGGAATCTGGTATTAACAGCTACACATTACTACATAGAAAATAGGTAAACAACAAGGACCTACTGTATAGCACTATATGCAGTACCATGCAATAACCTATAATGAAAAAGAATCAGAAAAAGGATACATATATATGGATATATGGATAACTGCGTCACTTTGCTCTATACCTACAACTAACACAACATTGCAAATCAACCGTACTTCAATTAAAGAAAAGAAAAGAGCTGAAGAAGATATTTACAGATGGTACTGTTTATACAAAGTTTGAAAACATACTAGTTCTATTGTTAATATATGCAAGTTTACAAAAGAAAAAAACTTAAATATAACTGTATGAGAATGGCAAACACTGAACTAGGTATACCTTTGATAAGCAGGGTAAATGGAGATGGGAGTAATACTAGAGAGGGATGCATAAACTTCAAATATATCTGTAATGCTTGATTAATTAAAAAAAAAAGAACCTGATACTAAAATATAACAAAGCTAGAAGATTAGTATTTGAGTGCTCATTTTATTATTCTCTATACTTTTTTGTTTGCTTTAATATTCTAAAACAGAATGCTTTTAACCAAAATATGGTAGCTAAGACTTCAGTAATATTCGCTTAAAAAGAGAGTTTTTACGAATTGATAAGACAACCCAGCATTACTTCAGTGAATACACAAGTGGCATGCAAAAATAACAAAGTTAGAAACTTTAAATACATAGCAAATAAATACAGACCAAAATGTACAAAGGTCAAGCTCATTAGTAACACTTCATCCAAAAAATATCCACTGAGTGTCTAAAGGTCCAGATGTTATTCCAGGCTCTGGGAACACAGTGTGAACAATATAACTCACACATGAAGTTCATATTCTCAAAGGTGGAGGCAGTCAATAAAAATATAAATAAAAAGTCAAGTGTTGGTAAATGCTTTGAAAATAGAACAGAGATGAGAGAGGAAGAAAAGGATACTTTGCGTGGTCAAAGACCCTAGAAGAAGTACACTTGTCCTGAGAAGTAAATAATTAAAAATCCTTCAAAAAGGTAAGGAAAATGTGGAATACCCAAGTGCATAAGGCCTGTCATGAGGGCAAATAATCCATTTGAGGAACAAAATGATGAATATGTCTGAACTGCAATGAATGAGGGATGAGTACATGAGATGAGGTTAAAGAGGTACGTAAAGAGGAAATCTGGGGTAGATCAGCTTTTAATGGAGCTTGAAGCTTATAAATTGGAGGAAGAGAATACAAAACTATGAAAACAAAATTAAATCCTAAATTGAGTGTTTCTTTAGAATGTGAAAGAAAACTACATTCAATTACAAAATTTTAAAAGTTCTCAAGCACATCAAACAATCGTAAACAATGGCATATTTTATTAGCTCCCTGGCACACCTTTATAATAACTTTTTCTACATATCTTGGTTGTATTGCACTTGATTGCCTCTTCATGACAATGATTTTATAATATTTTCTACAGAGAGAACAGTTCAGTCTTTTATCTAGCATAAGAAAGAAAGTGAAGTTGCTCAGTCGTGTCCGACTCTTTGCGACCCCAGGGACTGTAGCCCACCAGGCTCCTTCGTCCATGGGATTTTCCAGGCAAGAATACTGGAGTGGGTTGCCATTTCCTTCTAAAATAGAGAGTGAAATTTTGTTTTTTTTATAACTGATAGTTCAGGAAAGTTTCTTTCAGCTTCACCACTGCCGCTTGATGATACCACATGAACACTTCAAATTGCCAAATTTGTGAAAACTTCTTCTACATTTCTTTCACGTATGGGTTGTAAGATTAGAAGAATGTACAAAAAACTTAGTGGCCACTCTTGGTTTCTCCTCCATTATCCACATTCCAGTCCTGACTGGGTGACATAGGACAAGTTCACATCACCATTCAGCCTCTGGTCCTGTAGGTTCATATGAGGATGCCAGCTGGAAAGCATTCTTAAACTGGGTTGGCCCACAAGAACTAAACTATATGTGAAAACTGCAGCAAATCACAAAAATGTATCCCACACATCTCTCCTTAGGATTCCAAAACTGCCTGAGTCCACTCCAACATACCTGAAAAGAGTGGAAGGTGTGACAGGAAGTCAAAGTCTAAAACTATAGGGGCTTAACTAATTTAGGTCCAGTCCAAGAAACAGCCTACACAAGCAAGAGACATTAAGCTTTAATAAGCTTCATGGTAACTGGTGGTGGTGGTGTAGTCGCTAAGTTATGTCCAACTCTTGGGACCTGCCTCTGTTCAGATCACTCTGACCCTAAAAGATTTTTCACAGCAGTTTGGATTTTTTTTCTTCTATAGGAGACAAGAAACCATTGGAGGGCTTTAATCAAGGTATTTGAGTTATGTTTTGACAACACACTGGGAAAGTACTGACCCAAGGGTATCCTCTAACTCTGTTCAAAAAGGGTGCATGCTAAGTCACTTCAGTCGTGTCCAACTCTTTGTGACCCTATGGAATGTGGCCCATAGGGTTACAGGCTCCTAGGGTTACAGCTCATAGAGTTACACGGTTACAGAGGGACAGGCTCCTCTGTCCATGGAATTCTCCCAGCAAGAATATTGGAATGGGTTGCCTGCCCTCTTCTCAGCCCTGGGATAGAACTCATGCCTCCAGCTTTGGCAGGCAGGTTGTTTACCACCAGCACCAACTGGGAAGCCCTCAAAAAAGGGGTACTCAAGCACAAAGTAGACCAAAATTATGCTTTCATATTCTGAAAATCTGTGTTTCCTCTTTCTCCCCATCTCTGGGTTTAAAATTCCAGGATATACAAATCCACTCATCTCATTATTGCCCTCACCATCTCTACCTGAGAAGAAAAATAATTCCTCAAGTCACAAGTTTATAATTCAAGAGTATAATAGCTATATGAATGCAACTTAAAAAAGCAAAACACTCAGCTACTGAGTTTTCTTCTACAGCTATTTTGAAAATGAAGGCACTTTCCCCATTTCTGGGGAAATTTCTGTTAGCCCCAATTCTGACAGCCTGGTCTCTCCATCAATCGATTCAGGGAGATTTCCTTTCGGCATAAATAAGCACAATTTAACTAGCAACTTAACTTTACAAACAATTAATAACTCAGTATCTAACAGATACGTATGCAATAAGTAAATAACAGCAAACCAGTCAATCATGAACCCTGAAGTTATTAAAGGCACTGGGGGTGGAGATAGCAAAAATGATTAGAAGCCGTTGAACCAGAAATGCTGGAGGGTGACAGCATTCCTCAGTCCTTGAAACTCACTCAACAGTTCTTCAATCCATGCTTTGAAAAGCAGTGTCATGAAACAGTACAACTTCTTACCACACAAAATATTCCTGCTACGGAAATGCGAAAGAAAAAGCAGCTGCAAAGAAAAGGAAATTAAGGAATGCAAAAGGAGGGAGGCGGCACATGAGAACTGATTTGAGAACAATGTATAATGTAACACACACAGAAAAGCATAATTCAGACAGATACACAAATTTAGGAGTGGGAGACAGAATAAAAGTACTGTTGACAGTGAAAGTGAAAGTCACTCAGTTGTGTCTGACTCTTTGCAACCCCTTGGAATTCTCCATGCCAGAATACTGGAGTGGATAGCCTTTCCCTTCTCCAGGAGATCTTCCCAACCCAGGGATCAAATCCAGGTCTCCCACATTACAGGCAGATTCTTTACCAGCTGAGCCACAAAAGTACTGTTGGATTAGGTTAATCTGGGAAATGTCATATACAGATTCCATCACTTGACAAATATTTACCAGTCACTCACTTCATGCATATCTAATCTACATGACAGAAGTGGAAATGGAAAGAAAGACTAATGAACATTAAGGGAAAGTAAGCTATAGGCATTGGGGCTATGGTTGGAAAGATAACAGAAAAGGTCAATAATGACTGTGGTCATGTAGAAAAGGAATAAACCAGTAAAATCAAATAGAAAAGCTGGGAGGTATAACTACTTTGGAAGAAAAGGTTAGTCTGCTTTCAGACAGGTTGAATTTAAGATAGCTGGTACCATTTTTCGTATTAATTAGTCATTCCCATGTCCATTTAACTGATTTATCACAAGAATCAAGCCCATCATCTGACCTATAAAGGATTAAGATGCATAGATTCTACAGTAAATGCTAGACTTTTGAGACAGTATTCAAAAGGTATGGGCTAGATAAAAATATTAACATTAGTCCACTGTTTTACAAAAGGTGTCCCATGACACATTAATCATCCTCTTCCGAACATGCTACTGCTACTGTCTCTGACACTCTCCCGTCCCTTCAGATTCCACCTGAGAAGTCTCATGAGGAAAAAATAAATGTGTTCAGAGAATTTCACAAAGCATAATTATTTTTGGAATTCCACAATGTACACTTTGGAGAACTCTACTAAAGAAACCTTCTATTTTGTTTAGTCTAAGTATTTCCCAAACTTATTCAAAAGAAGAATCTATTTTTGAGGAACACCTACCCATAATGACTTTGGGAAATGTTATACAGATAGTAAGCTACTTGAGGGCACAGTGAATTTCTTATTAATCTTTGCATATTCACCACACCTAATGTGGTATGAAACACACAGAAAATAATGTATGCTGAAATACACAACTACCTAAGAGGATTTATATAAAAGTCACATACACTGGTCCTTTTCTAAAATATATTCCAAAATATGAAGGATCATCCTATGCTTCTTATAAAAGTTCTTCATATAGTTCATAAAATCTCTACCATAAATTAATCATGAGTATATTATTCCAATACCACTGGATAAAAGCAAACTTTGCTTCCAAAATTAAGTCTATCCTCAACACACGTGAAGACACCTTTGACTCATAACAATCAAGTATTCAAAACAGAGCATTAAGTAAAAGGGCTTTGTAAAAACCGTGAAGTAATATAGAACAGCAAACTATTACTCCACATACTCAGTAAAGTATGTGCACTGGATGAAAAGCATATGCTTTATGCAAATAGAAAAGGGAAAAAGTGGAAACAATGACAGATTTTATTTTCTTGGACTCCAAACCCACTGTGGACCATGACTGTAGCCATGAAATTAAAAGATGCCTGCTCCTTGGAAGGAAAGCCATGATAAACCTACACAGCATATTAAAAAGCAGAGATCATTTTGCCAACAAAAGTTCACACAGTCAAAGCTGCAGTTTTTCCAGTAGTTAAGTATGGATGTTAGAGTTGGACCATAAAAAAGGCTGAGCGGAGAAGAACTGATGATTTTGAACTGTGGTACTGGAGAAGACTCCTGAGAATCCCTTGGACACAAGGAGATCAAACCAGTCAATCCTAAAGGAAATCAACCATAAATATTCATTCATGTAAGGACTGATGCTAAAGCTGAAGCTTCAATACTTTGGCCATTTGATGCGAACAGCCAACTCACTAGAAAAGACCCAGATGCTGGTAAAGACTGAAGCCAAAAAGAGAAGCAGGCAACAGAGGATGAGATGGTTAGGTAGCATCACTGACTCAAGGGACATGAATCTGAGTAAATTCCAGGAGATGGTGAAGGACAGGGAAGCCAGGCGTGCTGCAGTCCATGGGGTCACAGAGAGTCAGGTATGACTGAAGAGACTGAACAGTACAGCATAGTATGTTAATGATGAAGAAAAAGAAGTAAATAGTGAAATGTTTTCTCCCCTTACCTCTTAATCAAATCAGGTAAAGCTAAATAGTCACTTATTCCAGTCCCCTTCCCACAATAAGGAGAAGAGGAAGAAAAACATTAGGTCACTGGGTGGGGGAAAGAACAAAATGAGCCCCTCCAGGCTTCATTCGGTAGCTCAGGGCCAAATGAATCAACATGTTTATCTACTAATACAGCTGAGCTCCCTTTACAGTATCATGCACTTGAAAGGAAATGAACTTTTTAAAAATGAAACTAATACAAATTAGAAAGTTTTTGCTTTTTGTTTCTGCAAATTTAGTTAAGCTCTTTGTTTATAAAGACCAGAATTACAGAATAAATCTTTCATTGTGTCAAAATGTTTATTCCAAACTGACAAAGATTTAAGAAACTTGGGCTCTAAAACATTTGATCTAAGGGTCAAGGACAGTCTGACTTTTTAGTCCTGCCAACAGTTTTTAAAAGTTGCTTCCTGTACTAGGGAATGTTCACTGTTCTTGCACAAACAATAGCAAAAGTCATTTATACAATCACCTTGATTTTTTCCTTTCCTTTTAGATTCACTGCTTCGTAAGAGCAAAGGCTACAGTTAATTCTAGTTAAGTATTTTGAGTTTTTATTTTGATTTTTTATTAACAATAACAAAGGCTATTGTTAATTCTAGTAAGTATTTTGAGTTTTTATTTACCACTATATTTCTACTCATTTAATATTTGTTGAGAAACAACATGAATTTATTCGTTTTCTCAAAAAATACATCCTGAATGTCAGTTATGTGCCAGACATTAGAGATGAAAGTCAGCAAAAAAAAATGTGGTCACCACCCTTCAAGAGCTTTCAATCCAACTGGGAAAAAAGATATAAAATCAGAAATACATATATATAAAAAATTCAGACTATGAAGAAAACACCATGGAAACAAGATCTAGCCTAGGGTGGGAGTAGGATTCCTTTTGTAGTGACAACTGAACTAAAATTAGCATAACAAACATTAAATACAATTTAAAACACACACATACACACACATCTCCCAAATCATGCTAGGAATAAGAATGTCCACAACTGTCAGGAGGAAAGGGTTTACAAGAGCAATGGTAAAATCCATATGACTTTGAAAGAAATAACCGCGATAGCTTCATGTAAACAGCCCTAAGAGAGATCACTTATCTCTGCAGGAAGAAAAACAGTGGCTACTCCTGGTACATTTCCAATCAAAAATAGGTTTCATAGCCAGAACTATTTTCCAAAGAAAAAGCCAAACATCAGCTATAAGTCTGGTTACTTTCAAATAATCTCAATTCTTCCAAACACATTATATTGAGTTTACAACAACACATGTTTCCCAAGCCTTAACACCCTATAAAACACAGGTTGCAAAAAAGATAACCTCAGCCTCACAGATCACAAGATCATATAATGTTAGAGCAGAAACAGATTTCTAGATGTCATCTTATAATAAAACACTTTCACTTTTCAAATCAGACATGAGACCCACAGCGGGGAAGTAACATACACAGCCATCATTCATCTAGTCAGTAAGGAAGCGGACTAGACCTTGGATTTCCTGAGTCCCATTCCTATGCTCTTTCTACAGTATTAAAATAGCAAGTATATCAAGTGACAAGGAAAACAAGTGTAGCAAATAAATAAGACAAAATTTTAAAAACATAGGAATTCCTTTTGAAAAATGTTAACATACCTTCACTTGACACACACTTCCCTTAAGTCCCCTCCTCCTTAATGTTCCCTCTTACTACATACCACGGAAGGGGTAAAGTGAAGGAAACTTAATCTTCACTGACCCTATAGGGTCCAGGAGCTAGGTTGAATGAGTTATCTAATTTCACTGAATCATTACAACTACCCTCTGAGCAGTATATTATTAATCTCATTTTACTGATTTAGATTCTATTTAGATTGGTAACCAATAACTTATTCAAGGTTACAAAGCATAAAAATGGCAGAGGCAGGATCTGAATTCAAGTCTTAATGATTCCAAATCCATGTAGCCACTTTAACCACAAAAAAATAATTTTTCGTAGGAAAATATTACACAAAGCAGTTGAGTCTCCTGGAGCACTCACCAATGGCCATTTAATTGTTGATTAAAAGTTTTTTAAAGTTTAGTCTGAGAACCTAACGACCATTTATTACATCATTTTAAAAGAAAGTACCAAGTTTTAAATAACTACTTTAGAACACATTCTTAGCTGAATATTGTTTGTATTTTCTTTTGAGCATCCTTTTTAATCCCATGTAACTGGTACCCAAAAAAGCATCAGCTATCCATTCCTTATAAAATTATGATTTACAAACAATAGGGAGAAGGGTGCAATGCATGACCACTTAAGAGAACCACATGAAAACAAAAACTATACTTTGAGAATTCTGGTTTTTCTCCTGGTGGATAACCCATGAACAGCTTCAATCAAGAGAGTATTCTACTCAAAAAATAAGAACCAGTAGTGCAAATAGAGCAAAGTATGTAACTGAAAGACCAATTTCTGATCGCACAACTATCCATACCATAGGACTAAGTTTCTGCTTTCCCAATTCTGCTAAATCTACATCAGGCTCTCAACTTCCAACAGTTGATATCTTCTGTCTGCTGTCATCTCTCATCCAGTTCTCTGGATGAGTTCTCATCCCTCATTACCCTCTCTTTATTCTCATGGATTTTTCTTTAGTTTTCTCTATCATTTTGGTGGGGAGAGAGAAGACTATTAGAGGAATATTTTTAAGGTTTCCTTTTGATCCCTATGGTGTCTGTCTTCTCCCAATACTCCAAGTATCATTTCCCTCCTCCACTTCTTTATTTCTGTTTGCTTATTTTGACCTTTTTTTTTTTTTTTAGTAGAGGCTTTCCCCAAATGTCTGGTGGTCTTGGATTCTTAGTTCATAGTTAAGCATAAAGCTCTGAAAAAAAAATTTTTTGATTGAAAGATCTGTGTGAAGGAACAGAGCTTGTCAACAGATGGAATTTATTCTGGGTGAGCCTACCAGTACCTGAAGACAGCTGCAGAATATGAGCTGGATAGACGAAGAGGAAGCCAAGTTAAGAGTTCCAGAGTTTGGATGCAGATTTCCCTTAATTTTTCTGTTTTAAATAATCAGCCATCCACTGACCCTGGCTTTAAAATGCAGGTACTTTTTCAATGTTATAAACAATGTATCTTGGTCTACTGAGACCAGGATTGGTGGTGAAGGGAGTCACTTACCAATAGGATACAAAGGGAGAGAACCTAAGATTCCACCTAAAAGCGTAGACCAATCCCCCTGTTTTCTGCTCCACTTCTGATCTCGATTTCCTTAATGTCTGGTGCTCCCCAATGCTGAGCCTTTTGGAAGCTTCAGAGAAATACAGTACAGATGACCCTTGGATCACATGAGCTGAACTACATAGATCCACTTATACACAGATTTTTTTTCACAAAATATGTACTACATGATCCATAGTTGGTTGACTATGTGGATACAGAATACCAGATATGGAGAGCAAGATTGTAAACTTACATGTGAAAGTGTGATTGCCTGGGGGTCCCCTGTGCTGTTTAAGAGTCAACTGCATTACATCTCTTACAGGTATTGTGCACTTGCGGGTATTGTAAGCTTTCCTTTCTGCTCATCAGTTACTGCCTGTCCATCCGCTTTCTGATTTCGAAAAGTCAGCTACTTCTGATTCCTGCTGTACCTCTCATTCAGGGGAAACTGGAGAGTTACTGTTTTAAAGAGTATAGCCCTCCTTCGGTATCCACCGGGTTCTAGGACCCTCACGGATACCAAAGTTTGTGGATGTTCAACCCCTTATATAAAATGACAAAGTACTTGCATACAATCTATCCACACCCTCCCTTTTACTTAAAATCATCTGCAGATTACTCACAATATTTAAAACAACATACATGCTACGCAAACAGCTGCCAGCACAAGGCAAATTCAAGCTTTACTTTTAGGAACCTTCTGAAATCTTTTTTTTTTTTTTTTTTTCCAAAAAATTTTCAGCCTGCCAATTGGGCAAATACATGGACCTTTGGATATGGAAGGGACCAACTATACAAAGTTTCGGTTTTATAAAAGTTCTGGAGATAGATAGTGGTTATAGTTGTACAGCAATGTGAATGTACTTAATGCCACTCAACTGTATGCTTATAATGGTCAATTTTATCTTATGTAGATTTTACCACTGTTTTAAAATATAATTTTTTAAAAGCAAGGTTTAAAAAAAAAGCTACTTTCTGAAAGATCCCTTCCAAGATCATGATCTGCAGTCACCTCTCCCCTATCAGGGTAACTCTCTAGTACACACCATAATTTACTTTCTTTGTAGCACTTACTGATTAAATTATCCTGTTTATTTACTTATTAATTATCGCTGTCCTTCAATTAAAGAGTAGGCAACAGAGTCACCTTCTGACATCACTGACACACTGTGGTCATAAGAAAATGTTAGGAAAGCAGTCAATAAGCATTTGATGGATAAATAAACTAATTGGTTTCTGGATCCCAACTTAGACCTCTTGAATGAGAATCCTGGGATTCTCAGACTAGTGCTTTGGGGCACTTATTAAACAATGAAAAGTAACATATCTCTTTCTGGTTAAAAAAGGGATGAGGATAATTAGAGGAAATAAATCAAATTCACCAAATTGTATTTTGTATGACTTAAAGTTGCTTCCTTTTAGTCCCTGATCTGCCATACCTCCACGTTTCTATTCCCTTTACTTGCTTTTAACTGGCAGTATTCTCCAGAGCTCTGCCCTCCCCTCTCTTCCCTTAAGCATCTTTACAGAGCATTCTTGCATCACAACAAAGCATAATGGCTGGTGCTTAGGACCAGTGTGCCTGCATCTGAATCCTGAGCCCATGACTTACTAGGTGTGTAATCTTAAAATTCTCTGTACCTCATCTTATTCATCTTTAAAAAAGAAAGATAATACAGTACCAACCTCACAGGGTTGTCGTGAGGACTGAGTTAATATATATCAAATGATTAGAATGCTGCCTGGCATTTAAGTGGTTCAAAAATGTCAGCTAGAGGGGCACCATATAGTTTATCATCCAAACCAGGGCACTTTTGAGAAAGACTATAAATAACACCACTGGAGCAACAGGGCATAAACCAGAAACTGTCCTAGCCGAACCGGGACACAGTAGTCCAATTAGTATAAGATGAACTATAAAATGCTGACATGCAATCGTTTCTGCCCTACAAACATCACACAGTTAACCTAATATTGTTCACTTCCAATTAAATAAACCTACTAATATACTATTATCTCCGAAATTGGGTTCAGTGAGGGAGGAAAAGGAGTAAAATAGGTAACAAGTTTCAGAAACACCAAATTAAACAAAGTTGAAGAAGTTTCTTCACTATCTACTCAAAAGTCACTGGTATACTAATACCTTAACTGATCTTACAGTTGCAATTAATTTTATTTTGCAACTACAAAGCCATTATAAAATAAAGTTTAAATAAGCTACTTTTTTTTTCTTAATAAAGTATGTTACCTATGTTCACTGTTCTTTTCTTCAGTATCTAGCCCATGTGTGTGCATGCTAAGTCGTTTCAGTCATATCGACTCTTTGTGACCCCATTAACTGTAGCCCACCAGGCTCCTCTGTCCACGGGACTTCCCAGGCAAGAATATTGGAGTGGATAGCCATTCCCTTCTCCAGGGAATCTTCCCGACCCAGGGATCAAACCTGTGTCTCTTACATCTCCTGTATCAGCAGGCAGGTTCTTTAACTAGTGCCCCTGGGAAGCCCCTACCTAGCTCATGCTGCTGCTGCTGCTGCTGCTGCTACTGCTGCTAAGTCACTTCAGTCGTGTCCGACTCTGTGCAACCCCATAGACGGCAGCCCACCAGGTTCCCCCGTCCCTGGGATTCTCCAGGCAAGAACACTTGAGTGGGTTGCCATTGCCTTCTCCAATGCAAGAAAGTGAAAAGTGAAAGTGAAGTCGCTCAGTCGTGTCCGACTCTTCGCAACCCCATGGACTGCAGCCTACCAGCCTCCTCCGTCCAAGGGATCCTCAAGGAAAGAGTACCGGAGTGGGGTGCCATTGCCTTCTCCCACCTAGCTCATGAGTACTAAATAAATATCTGTTGAATGAAAGAATACTAAAAATTTTCTCATGAAAAATTATTTCAGGAATCTAAAGCAAAATCAGAAAAAAATAAAATCCTAGTTTGGGATTTTGAATGCACTTCTTCAGTTTTGTGGGTTTTGTTTTTTCCTATTGAAGGTTTCAGTAGAATTCTTAGATAAAAATGGCACTGGATTTTTGCATTGCCTTTGCTCTCAACTAAATGTGGCTTGCTGATTATGAGGAAAAAGTACTCCTAGAAGATAAAAACAACAATAGTAGTAACTAATGTATATGAAAAATACTATGCATAAAGGGCTTACAAACTTTAGTTCCTTTGATCTTTACAACAATCTTAAGTGATATCTATTTAGCTTGATTTCGGGAATCTTAGATCTCAAGTCCACAGCTCATTTCCAACTGCCTAATCAGAATTTTCTTTTTTTTTAATCTGTATGTGTCATTTTTGCTATCATAATTTGCCCTTTACCAGGTATATTCCAATACAATCTACTACTAAGCCTAACTCTTGGTAAGATAGCTAAATTAAGTGTTCAAATTCTGTTATGAAAGGGTCCGTATGAGTTCTCTACACTACATGGCTCAAAGGAAGCATGTCAAAGGCATAACGTAACTGTTATAAACATATATTTATAACTATACATTTGTAATTTACATTATATTCCTAGATAGTTATTAAAGTTATAATGGGAGAAATGAATATTCATGTGGCAAAAATAATTCTAAATATAAAATTTTGGAGCTGTAAGGAACTTTACAGAAGCTAATCAAAATTTTATTGGGCATAAATCAAATGCATTTCTAACCTTAAACTTCAAATCAGGTATTATTATTATTATTATTATTATTATTATTATTATTGCCATTCTTTACATGAGGAGACAAGGTTTAGCAATTTGTCCAAGTTTACACAGCTGGTCAGTAGAAGAGTTGGAATTCAAACCCAAATTTAGACTAAAGTGAAAACTAGAATCATTAATTTTCTTTACAGTATACTAAGATTCCTATTTTACATTTTTCTATAACCTGAGTTATTCTGTTAAAAGTAGAAGAAATTTAGAGCTTCACAAGAGCTCTAATTCACCTATTTTTACAGCCTCAGTGGTGTCAAGGAGTTTTATGTGTTATTTACACACAGCTGATTACTGAAAGAGTTAAGACTAAAACTCGGGACTTCTGTGAGACTCACATCCAGTTCTTTTCAGCATCACAAGATGTTTATTTTCACTACTACTGAAGTCAACTCATGGATGGCTGCCCCATTTTTGTGAAGGCCTGAAAATATTGTGATACATACTATAGACAACACTTTTACTTGTAAAAAAAAGAAAGGCTTCTACAGTATCTCTTACAAAATCATAAACTAAAAAAGTTGTTAAGACTTATTTATATAAACAATCAAAGGCTGATTCTTTCCTAAGAAATTTGACACAAGGCATTCACTAAACTACTTGGTTTGTTACAGAGCCAACAGGTAGATACACACATACATACAAATAGAAAGAAATGTACCAAATTTTTGAGCCACCATCCCTTTAACTCATAGTTATTGCAATCTCCTTCAAGAGGTGATTACACAACCCAAGCTCTACATAATCAGAGTACATATACCCCTGGCTACAGTGATAATTAGGGATGGAAAAATGACACAATCTACTCTGGTATCTACTACATGGCTGGTGGAAAAAAGCCTACCTTACTTTTGAATAGTGAGCCATGATATTGCCCTGAGGCTTCCAGTAACCACATGCTCACTACAGAGCAGAATCCTGCTTGGAAATGAGAACATCACAGATGAAAAGAGCAGAATGGAGCAGAAGAAAGAATGTTTGACATCATCACTAGGGTTCCTGGATTCAGGTATCGCTGAGATCGGTCCATTCTGGATTCCTCGTTTACATAATCTAATAAATCCATCCCTTCTTCTAAATTTATCCTTCACTGCTTAAGCTTGTGTGGAGTTGCTGTTGCTTAAAATCTGCAAAGTCCTAATTATTCTCATAGAGAAAAGTCCTCCGTCTTTAAAAAATGCAAAATTTTAAACAATTAAAAATTAGATTAATAGTTTTATCAATATAAAATATACTTTGAAATTTATACACAGTAAGTGTTCCTAAACAAGGTTTTAAATCTTTATGTATTAACAATGATTGCATTTTTAAACAATATTAGAGCATTCTGATGTTCAGTATTTTCTTTGTACCAAAATTTTTCTAATGATAGAAAATATCAGGTGTCTACTCCTTTGCCCTTTAGTTTTCTGCCATGCCACTTTCCAACTTTAGATTATGTTGGATGGGTACTTTATCCATCAACGCTCCTGGAATACATAAATCACAGAGAAACTTCAAAAACAAAAATGTTTGCTCTATCCAAACTCACAGAGAATGTAATAGCATCACATAAGTTCCTTTTTACAATCCTCTTCCTTAATAACCCTTCCCTTTCTGTTCTTCCTTCATGATCACTTCATTCCCTCTGGATCAGCTGGAAGCTTGCCTCTCCTCCTTTCCAAAGCTAATCCTCTCTCCTGTGTTGTCATCTCTTCCCAACCCTTTGCTCCATCAATTATGCTCTGATAACTTGTAGCATCTCCTGTCCCACTAGCATGTTCCACTCGGCCACCATATATGTACAAGGCTTTCTCTAACTTTTAAAAAAAATTTCTCTTGACCGAATTGTACTCATGCTGTTGCTACTCTACTTTTAACTGTCAGATTTTCCAAACAGTTTAAACCCAGTATTTAAGCATTAATCACTCTTTGTCCCCAAGAAAAGTGGCTTCCAATCCCCTTCCCCAAATTACTGAAACTGAATTCACAAAACTGTCAAATCCAAGTCTTTTTAAAAATTTTCATTTCCTTTGTACACTGTTGTATGTGATATTAACCATCCTTTTGTAAAATCTCATCAATTTGTTTTAATGATATTACTATTATAGCTTTCTTTCTTTCTAATAAATGCTTTTGGTACTTTGGTACTTTCCTAAGGAAGACCCCTTTTCCTCTCCTTCCTCAACTGTTCGTAGAGTGTTTACTGGATTCATTCTTCAATCCACAGCTTGCCATCCTTCAATCCACACTTTTTTCTGAAAAAGTGTACATAACATTACAATACAACTGTGTTGTTCTTCTGTATGTGAAAAAATTAAACTCACAAAAGGCTGAATAACCATTTCTATCAACCCCTTTCAAACCAGAACCATTTCTGAATTTCCTGAAATGGTATCACCAGGCTCTAAAACATGCCACACACCATCACACCTCTGGGTATTTGGGCCCATCTTCTACTGCCTAGAATACTTTTCCATTCTCAGTCGAAAAACTTCCTCCCAGACTCAAAGGCCATTTACTCTGGGGAAGACTTTCCTGTCACACACCCATCTCTGGAGCAATATGAGTTCCTAGTTCTCTCTCCTATACAGCTTTGGCACTAAGCAGATACCTTTATTATAGCATTTTTTATGATCTTATGTAGCATTGATCCCTTTGTTTTTCATCTCACGCAATAGCATTTCAAGGGCAATGGGTATGTTTTATTCTTTTTGTTTCTTTGGTTGCTATAACATGGTAGGCACTAGATCATTACTGCAAATATGTTTCAAAAGTCCAGGTTCAGAATGTCAAGGACATCCTAAGACATTTCATATACCTGCACGCCTTTTGCACGTCAAAGTTCAAAGTGACAGTTTCCTGAACACAAAAATCATCTATTGACTATACCAATGATTCAGCATATATGCTTTCTTGCTGTAGTCTTCTGTTTCTACATGGATATGTCTCTTATCTTTTCAATTTATCTGGTGAGTATTTGAGGGCTACATTTTTAACGTTAAATACATTATACTATCTGGCGTGATTCCTAATACTGTAGCTGGTATTCAAAAAGTATCACACAACTAACTGTTCAATAAGCCTCACTGTTAGGAATTCTAAAACTATCCTGAGATATTAACTTATTGTTTTAAATTAAAGCTTTTCAAAATAATTCACTATGGAAAATAAACATACATGGAACTCAAACAATAAATGCATTCAAATCCACAGTCCAAATAATATATTTATTTTTAACAAGAAAAAACAGTGGATTCTTTCAGTGGCGACAAGGCATTTCTTTTTTTTTTTTTTGCAGGAAACTGCAAACATGGATCAATTATATATAGCCATTACAAAGGAATTCTCCTACAATTCACAAGGTTAAAATTGATACAGGCAGTGGCATCAATCAATGGAAGTTTAAAACCAAAGTGAAAGGTTGTTAGGAATTATGACTGCACCGGTTTGTAAATGGAAAAAATATATTTATAGCGAAGAGTTCCAGAAGTCACTTTTTTGCCCAAGTATACGTCATCTATATAGTATTTTCACCACAAAAGAATCAACCTGGATCTAATAATAAACAAAAATTAAGACAAATCCAGAACGTGGAACATTCTACAGAGGTAACTGGAGGCATAAAATCCTCAAAGAAAATCAGATTCAATGTCACAGAAAGCAATACAATGTCACATTTTTATTATTCCAGAATAAAATGAGCTAGAGACATAACCATACTGTATAGATTCTAGATTTTTAAAAATTATAAAAGCTTTTTTGGACTGCCATACTAGATGTGATTGATTATTCAATGTATTAATTTTCTTGGTTGGATTAATGGTAACCATAAAGACCTTATTCTTGGAGATTTGGAGTAAAACAACTTAGGGATGGACCAAAATCTGCATCTTGCTTTCAAATCATTCAACAACAACAACAAAAAACCCTAAGTAACATTGAAACTATGAGTGTTAATGAAAATATTGAATCAGCTTAATTGAGGCAATCATTTCACAATGTACGCCCGTGTGCTAAGTCACTTCAGTCATGTCTGACTCTTTCAGACCCACTGGACTGCAGCCTGCCAGGCTCCTCTGTCCATGGGATTCTCCAGTCAAGAATACTGGAGTGGGATGCCATGCTCTCCACCAGGGGATTTTCCCAACTCAGGGATTGAACCTCATCTCTTATGTCTCCTGCACTGGCAAGGCAGGTTCTTTACCACTAGCACCACATGTGAAGCCCACAATGTATACATATCCCAAAACACTGTATTGTACATGTCAAATATATACAAGTTTTAGCAAGTGTACCTCAAAGCTGGGAGGAAAATACATAAAGAAAATATGGTGAAACACTAAGGATTTATGTGCTTATTAGCTCTGTATTAAAACTTTGAGCTTTTGTACATAATTAAAATTTTCAAAATCTTCAAGTGAAGAGTGAAAGTAATTTCCTCTTCTTTTCAGTCATTTTAAAGTAAATTGATAAGAGCTGAGTTTAGAGCCCAACTCTATTTTACATTTATTTATCTTAAATACTTTTACACCAAATAATGTAGACCTCTGGGAATATACACTATATAATCAACCTTGCTTACTAAGAAACAAGGTCAAATGGTAAAACTACACATAAAATAAACAAGAGTTCTTCCCCATTTTACACATAAAATTCAAGTTCTTAGCAATAATTAGAATTCCTTTCTCCAATATTTAATAGAACACACATTAATGAATGTTCTTGACTTTACATCTTTTCCAATGACAAGTAGTCAGTCCATGGTTCTAACCGATCAAGACCTTTGAAATCAGAGGTCTTCTTCTCCCTCTGTGTTCCTGTTTTCCCCCACTCCCATTGCCTGAAATGTTGGTGGGGATCTCTTCTCACCCTTCCAATTTCAACCTGCCACTGCATTAGTTATCTATCACTGCATAACATTACCACAAAACTTAAAAGCTTTAAAATAACAATAAACCTTTCACATCTTTCCGTTTCTGTGGGTCAGGAACTCAGGACCAAAGGCACAAAGGCACAGAGAAACTACTAAAGCACTGGTGCTCAAAGCAGATAAAGCAGGAGGTGAAGGAGAATCACTGGCTCACAGCAATTCTGAAATCCAGCACAATATAGTCAATTTCTGATCAGAATCCAAGGCCTGTTTCTGTCCTTGAGGCTCTTGGTCCTGCTTTCCAAAGCATGCTTTCTTTCCCATAAAGGGTAGCCCATGTTGGCAGCCATGTAGTTTTCTCAACATGCTTCCTACATGCAGAGGTTCAGAGACTCAAAGTCTGCTTTTCATGTGTACTGTCTCTGTCCCAAGTCCAGTCCAAGCTGACAAAGCCGATTCATTCTCATCAGAAGAAAAAGAGGTGAAAGGGAAGAAGAGAGGAGAAGAAACTTCATGGGCCTCCTGATAATCTTATTATGGTTTACTCCATTGTGAGACAAAGGCCATACCCATAAATCTCTTCAAGACAAGCTCTCCCTTCTGTTCCTTGTGCCTCTGCTGAAGATCACTGAAGGACAACTCTCTAAATGTTCTTAGAAACCCTGCTGTTTGACTCAGGAGGTCTTTGAGGCAATATCTTGGATCTTTCTGAGGTTTTGAAGGATTTTAAAGTCACATCCTCAGCTTCATTTGTAGAACATATGTTCCTGACAGTGTTTTGGATTTGCTGTTTTCCAGAATGTTCTCCATTTTAGCAACACTGGTCAACTGAAGAGGCTAGGAATTTTCAGACTCACACATGCTTTTTGTTTAACAGTACTTCCTTTGATTGGTCTCTCTCCTTTTACATTTTATATACAAGCAGCAAGAAGAAACCAGTAGTACCCTCAACGTTCTGCTTACAAAATCTCCTTAGCTAGATCACCTAGTTTACTGCAAATATTCTTCTACTTCCTATTTTACTGCAGGTGACAGACAGTTCCTAAACTTCTGCCACTAGAGAACAAGAATCTCCTTCCTCAATTTGCTGATCACATTTTTCTCATTTTTCTCTAAGCTCTCACCCACAGTCTTCTCAAAGGCCATCAAACTTCTACTAACAGTCTAATCAGGCCTTTCAGGCTTTCACTAATGCCTCAAAATCTTTCTAGTTTGTGTCCACCACTGAGTTCCAATGACAGACCTCCATTTTAGGTTGTTGTTATGGCAAAATAAAAATCACTCAGATATCAAAATCTGTACAATTTTTATGTAACAAATTACCCCAAATGCTAGCTTTTCCAGTATAGTAAACTTCAGTACCGTGTCAGTGGGGCAGGAGGGGCTTAGCCCAGTTCTGGACCAGGATCACTCCTGAGATTGCAGGCAACATGCTGACCACAGCTGTAGTTATCAAAAGGCTCTACTTGACTCTGGAAGACTTCACTGTCCAATATGGTAGCCAGTGGTCACACGTGGCTAGTGAGCACTTGAACTGTGGCCAAAATTAACTGAGAGGTTCTCAAAGTGCAAAATACACACATTCTGAAGACTTCAGATTGAAAAAGAATATAAAATACATTGTTAATAACTTCATATTGATACACATTGAAATGTCCCATTGTACATGTAGGCTAAATAAAATGTATTACTAAAATTTTAAGGCTTTGAGTTTACTTAAGTTATGCACAGGTTGAATTGCTTTCTGAACTAGCATATCAACAAGCTTATCTTACCTGTTTGAAATCACAAAATTTTAAAAGTATACAATTTCACTACAATTTTATGGGTAACCAGCTGAAACCATATTTACAACATGTAAAAACCCAGTAGTAATTATCAAAAGCTGAAAGCTGTCTCAATCAAAAGGGGCTACCTCGTCATCTTCCACTAGGCCCTAAACCAAAGATTTAGAGTCTTACCATCAATAACATAACTCATTGGACACCACCCCTGTGTTTCTAACACTTCCTCTAACCCTATGGTGTCATACCACACCTATGACTTACGGTGGGAATAAAGATTTAGGTGCCATAAAATTAAAGATAAAAGACAAAGAAGAGTGAGAAGGTTAAAATGTAGGATATATTAAAAGAAAACCAGAAAAGAAAAACATATAGGCAAAGTAAAAACAAAGGCAGAACTAAAATCCACACTATCAAAAGAACAGAAATCTGAATCAGTAAAACAGAAAAAGGTAAAACACAAAGAAAGAAACGTAAGGGATAAATAGGGAGGGCAGAAAGCAAACACCCAATGAAAATTAAGGCATCATGCCATCTATTGTAGATTAAGGGGCCACAAATTCTTTGCCACTCTTTCCATCAAGAGATGGGACTCTGGTTCTCTTCCTCTTGAATCCAAGCTGGCCTTCTGACTTGTTGGACCAAAAAAATGGAGTAGAAGAAATGCTGTGCCAGCTCTGGTTCTAGCCTTTAGGAGGGCTGGCAGTTTTCACTCTCAGAAGCCAGCCACATGCTCTGAAGTTCAGGCTGTCCTGCTGAAGAAAGGCAACAGGAGGAGAACTGAGGCACTCCCACTCAACATTCAGCACCAAGGAACCACATACAGGAGCAAGACCTTCTGGGATTTTCCAGCTCTGTCTCGTTCCACTCTAAATCCAGCCAGATGAGTGACCCCAATTGAGATCACCAGAAGAACCACTGAGTCAAACCACAGAATAATGAAAAATAATGTCACTGTTTTAAGCCACCAAGTGTTGGGTGATCTGTTATACAGCAGCAGATAATAATCAGTGTAGTTATACTGACCTAAAACAACACAGCACTGTCAAAATACATAGCTATGAGTCTAGTCTGAAGTGTATGATACTTGCATCTCAAGTCCTTGCTAGAAAGCATTATCTTAAACTATTTGAAACCCAGATTGTTTCAAAAGCCTGGTTGAAAATAATAGCTTTTCTATTTCTAAAATTATCCTCTATTACTTACTTACTTGCAAAAATATTCTAAATTCTATCCTAGGACTAGGTCAGGCATAGAAGATTGGGTGACAAATTTCAACACTACATCTTCCAATTTTACTGCCATCTACTTTTAAGATGTTTTAAGAAAAGTTCACCTTTGCAACTTCTCTGAGTTCTCCCTCTGAGGACTGACTATGCACTAGGCACTCAAATGGCAATGATAAACAAGGAAACTATGAAGCAGAACTGACAGCAGGTACAAATTTTACCACTCCCTCCCCTCTCCAGGAAGTCAATCTTGCCTAGTCTGTGCTCCCAAAGCACTTTGTGCAAATCTCAATTTTTTAATAATAATGGTAACAGCAGCTAACATTTACGAAGCACTTACTATGTCCCTGGCATAGTTCAAAGCCTTACATGATTTAACTCACTTAATCCTCACAACTCTCCTGAGGTAGGTAAGAACTATATGATGCCATGTTACAGATGAGGAAACGGACTCATCTTAAAGAGCCTCTTTCCCCACCAAATTCTAAACTCCATGAAGGCAGGTGACCTGTATCTTCATATTCTTCCCAGTCTCCAACAAGTATTTCTCTAACTTGATTAAAGATATTAGTTATCCAAATACTAGAAATAAATATGCTTATTTATTTTACAAGAAGAATTTGCCGCTCCTCAAAAGCATAAAGTGGTAACAGCTTTTTAGACTAACAAAAAGTTGCTTGAGGATAAGCATGTAACTCTGGGTAACTGAAAAGAAAAATTAACCAAAAAAATATAAGTTTATCAATTCACTGACAAATACAACTATAAAGATCTAAACTTTTACAAACGAGTCTAATTTGATAGTAATGTATTTTTATTCAGCACCATTTTAATGCTGAAAGCCGTAAATATAACACTGAAAGTTATATAAACTCGCATTTAAAAAATTTTTTAAAGAAGTCAGTCACAAGAGGAGTAAGAAAATAAGGAGTAATATTCATTAAAATATATGGGTGAAAAAAATCCAAGTAAATATAAGCCCTAACATTTTGAAGGATGTAGCTGATCCAGATGGTAGAGGTGGAATCAGGCTTCCCAGGTGGCTCAGTGGTAAAGAATTCACCTGCAATGCAGGAGACTCGGGCTCGATCCCTGGGTCAGGAAGATCCCTTGGAGAAGGAAATGGCAACTCACTCCAGTTATTTTTGCCTGGAAAATCCCATAGACAGAGGAACCTGGCAGGCTACAGTCCATGGGGTCTCAAAAGTGTTGGACACAACTGAGCAACTCAACAACAGAGCTGGAATCAGCAGCTACAAAACCTGTGACTACCAATTTCATTGCATACTGACTTAAAACCAAAAATGAAAACCTTTATGTAATTCATTTGATACACTAAAAACTCACAATCCTCAGAAAACTGGCTGGAAACTAAAATTTGGATTCTACAAGGAAAGTCAAATCAGACGGAGGATCATTAAAAAAAAAATTGAGGATTATTTTACAAACATACTTCCTAATTCACTATCACCTCAGAATAACACCCCACAAGGATAAATTTTAGGGAATGCTATGTGCCAAATTTTCAATCTGACCTGTACCAAGGTTGGAAACTGTCTCTGCCGGAAATCTAAGAACTGCAGTACCGACATTATAACTACACACAAACAAACACGCACACATAAAAGAAAACGTTTTGTGGCACACACTGTTGGTTCTTTAAAGCAGTATCTTTTCCCAGTCCCCTTAACTCTGGCCGCCTCCCACTAGAGACTGAAAGCTATCTATGAAACCTTGAAGCAACAAGTGTAGGAATGAAAAGCCAGTAAGCTAAAGGTGCACAAGCAGAGAGAGCGTGACTCTTTGGTGATTCTCTCCTTATCTGATCAACCACCAGTCACTGCCGACCTTTATCCATCTTAAGGGAAAAAATAAACAGGTCTTTGTTTGTTACTCTTGGCAACCTATTCTGTTATTTTTAGAATACTTGTCTTACTAATACATTTAAAACATGGAGAGAATGAAAGTGAAAACTGAAAGTAAAAGTCGCTCAGTTGTGTCCGACTCGTTGTGACTCCATGGACTATACTGTCCATGGAATTCTCCAGGCAGAATACTGGAGTGGGGAGTCTTTCCCTTCTCCTGGGGATCTTCCCAAATGGTTCTCTAACTTCTTTAATTTAAAAAAGTTATAGTACTTATATAAATAAAAATGTCATACTGATGCCAGCTATGACAAATTAAATGCAGACAGTCCTATATATTTTCCCTTAATATTTTTCTGATTATAAAAGTAATAAACTCACTTTAGAAATTTTATAAAATATAGAAAAATATAATGAGAAAAAAAAACCACTACCCGGGGATAACCACTTTTAATACTGTGGTATATATTTCCTTCCAATCAATTTTTATACCTATATCAATACATAAAACTATGCTTTTTATCTTCATAAACTAGGATCATGTGGGATACAGTTTACTATTATTATTAATACCTGCAGAATGTAATAATAATTCCATCAACATATGAAAGAACTTAAGACTTGAAAACAGTAGTGTCTCTTCTACCATTCATACACACCCCACACCCTCACCATTCATTCTGCTTGTCAAATACAGCCACTTTTAATACTTCTGGCATTATGGCTCTCTTTCTTGATTTCAACTGACTTCCCACTATGAAGGTGAAAAACTGCTCCCCTTCACCTTCTTTCCCAACTTGTACTTTCTTTTTTCATTTTCATTTATCAATTGTTGCTATCACAACATTACAAAATATACTTGTGCCTCTTGACACATGAATTTTAGATAGAACATATTAGTTTGCAAATGTGGACAATAAGGAAACTAGTGTTCTTAAATGACAAACATTTTTAGTCAACCACAAGATTAAAATGCAACTATCATTTGGCCTTACCCAGTCCTGAGTGCGGAAGGAAAAAAATGTTTATACTTGTTGCTGTAGCAGTAATTCATTTAGAAAAAGTGAAAAGATAGCAGTATCATAACAGAGAATAAATACAGAAAAACAAATTTTTAAAAATTGTTACAAATAAACAGAAACTTTAAAATGATAAAAGATAAAGACTGAGGAAGAGAGCAGCACAACATTCAGGTCAGGCAACAGAAAAGGAATACTGAGTAACTCCTCTTTCACACTTCCGTAATTCCAAAGGTGCTGAGAAGATAGTTATCACTGAGTTCCAAGTAGCATCAATAATCTTTGAGAAATATAGTGCATCAGAAAGGTATTAAAAACAAAACAAAAACTTGTACAGGCAAAGAGCCTTATTGTTTTTATAGAAGAAAACAGAGAGTGAGGCTAAATATTAAATATCAGTAAAACTGAGGTCAAATTTAGCAATGTCATATAACAGATTGCTAAGTAATAATAGCAGCTATTCTATAATAGTAATAATATATAATAATAATAGCAGCTATATATTATAGCAATAATAGTGGCTATTGCTTATTAACTATTTAGAATATCCCATGTACTGTGATAAAAACTAATCAAACATTATGATGTTTTATACGGTCTTCCCTGGTGGCTCAGACGGTTAAGAATCTGCCTGCAATGCAGGAGACCTGGGTTCGATCCCTGGGTTGGGAAGATCCCCTGGAGGAGGGCATGGCAACCCACTCTAGTATTCTTGCCTGGAGAATCCCCGTGGACAGAGGAGCCTGGTGGACTACAGTCCATGGAGTTGCAAAGAGTCGGACACGAGGACACGACAGAGAGACTAAGCACAGCACATAACCATATAAAGGGTTCCTCTGGTAGCTCAGCAGTAAAGAATCTACCTGCAATGCAGCAGACGCAGGTTCAATTTCTGGGTTGGGAAGATTCCCTGGAGAAGGAAATAGCAACCCACTCCAGTATTCTTCCCCACAAAATCCTATAGACAGAGGAGCCTGGTGGGCTATACAGTCCATTGGGTCACAAAAGATTTGGACATGACTTAGTGACAAAACAACCACCACCATATGAGAGACATTATTGTCATCTCCATCTTACAGATGGTAAATCTAAGGCATACTGAGTATTTTGTCCACAGCCACTAGCAAAAGGCAAGGCGAAGACCTGAAGTTCCACTCTCTTAACCACTGGACTAAACTGACAGTATATGAGCACTTAACAATGAGACAAATAGACGAATGAGAAGAATGGGTTCACTAAAAGCAAGTTCTGTCAGAGCAGTCATTCTTTTCTGACTACATGTTGCAACAGCATAAACAAATCCCTAAGACAAATTGTTAAGTGACTATGACACCATTTATGTAAAATGAGACAAAACAATAAGATCCAAACGTTTATACAGAATAAAGCACAGAAGTCTCATTTTTTTCATTATCCCTATTCCTGTGTCCCGCTCAATTCCTTGAAAACAAATCTCTTGACAAGAGACAAATATTACTTATAGTTTGGCATGTTCTTAAATATCTGAGGAAAAATCTGACTTTATATTTGCACAACATACTTGACAGCAATATTTCTGAGAAGGAAAATAATAGTGCAACTCTATCTGTTGCTTTAGCCTTCTTACAAAAAGAACTCATATATTACTTCCATAACACAAATTTTTAAAATCATAATGATGCTCAAAGAAAACAGGCAAAAGTTTCTAAGTATGACCTGAATGGCCTCCTTAAAGAAAAGCTTGATACAGTATTAATAGAATACATAGCAGTTAAAAATCTTTACACGACAAAACTAAAGTTAAAAGGCATAAACAAATCAGGAAAAGATCTGCAGCAGCAACAAAAAGACCAACAAAACAATAGTATTCAAAATATATAAAATGTTCTTACAAACAAATAACATACACGATTTATGAACTTGACTAAAGACCTAAGTTTCATATATAAAAACTGACTAAGGATAAGAAAAAGCAATTTATTGGGGCGGGGGGGAATGGCTAAAAGAAATAACAACCAAGTTAAACCTCAGTAACAAAGAGATGCAAAATAGGACAGCAATAAAATGGCAAAAACTGAAAAAGAAGAATGTTGGGGGAGGAGGGATAAACGGGGAGACTGGGATTGACATATACACACTAGTATATATCAAACAGATAACCAATAAAAACTGAAAAAAACAAAGTAATACCCAGTGATGGCCATGGCATGAGGCAACACAAACGTTTACAAACTAGCAACGGGAAAATAAATATATTGTCTCTTCTGGACACCACATTTTTGTTGTTTTGCTTTTAACTGGAGTATAGTTGTTTACACTGCTGTGTCAGTTTCTGCTGTACATAAAGTGAGTCAGCCATATGTATACATATTTCCCCTCTTTGGTGGATCTTCTTTCCATTTAGGATACCACAGTACCCAATACGAGTTCCCTGTGCTATACAGCAAGGTCCCGTTACTTATCTACTTTATATAAACTAGTGTGTGTGTGTGTGTGTGTGTGTGTGTAAATATATATATATATATATATATATATATATATATATATATATATATGTCAATCTCCCAATTCATCTCACCCTCTGCTTCCTCCTTGGTATCCATACATTTTTTCTCTAGATCTGTGTCTCTATTTCTGTTTTGCAAATAAGACCATCTATAACACTACATTTTAAGACAAACAGATCTCCATAAGAGAACACCAAAGATTATGCTTGAGAGAGCTAGAAACCATGTCCTACCATAAACAAACTAAAGAAAAGAGAACTTTTTGCTTAGAAAGAAGATTTTAGGGAGGACATTACAGTGATCTTGAAATATCTGAGGGCCTTATTTGTTGCCTTAAGTTCTTTTGCAACACCATGGACAGTAGCCCGCCAAGCTCCTCTGTCCATGGGATTTCCCAGGCAAGAATACTGGAGTGGGTTGCCATTTTCTTCTGCAATCTGAAGGCCTATCACAGGGAAAACAGAACTTCATTTTTTTTATTTTTTTATTTTTTTTTACTGCTCAGGAAGGCAAAATAAAGACTACTAGCGCTCAGAGCTATTAAATAATGAAACAGCTATGCCTTATACAATGAGATTTTAGTTTCAATAAATGATCCATCAGAAACATATCAGAAAAGATTCTCCTCATAGGCTTGAAAAGTTAAGTTTCATGAACGTGGAAGCACTTCTCAGTTCTATGAGTAAAGCAAAAATTATCCTTAAATATGAACAAATCTTTCAGAACTATGATCACTGCTACATTTTTCACTACAGTGCCCCACTTACCTGGTTAAGATAACTTATATACTCACCTATTCTGGGACTATGAGGGATCTGCCCAGCCATCTCTGCCAGGAATAACCTTTCAGTCAGTTCTAATTTCTACTCCATTAGTCCCTATACACAAAAGCACGACAGAATGATAAATGTATGACCTGATCTGGAATCCCAAAATCCTATTCTAGTAGTGTGTGTCTGTGTGTGTGTGGGATGTGTTTGTGTACGGTGGGTATTTGTAGGGTGCATGGGGGGGGGGGGCTCCTCTGACCATGGAATTTTCCAGGCAAGACACTGGAGCAGGTTTCCATTTCCTACTCTAGGGGACCTACCTGCCCCAGGGATCGAATCCTCACCTCTTGTGTCTCCTGCATTGGCAGGAAGACTCTTTACCACCATGCCACCTGGGAAGCCCATCCTAGGTACAGGCTACTTCCATAACTGTGACTATCTATTCTGTATTCCCTACCCCGCCTCAGCTATCCCAAATTGAGTTCTAGGCCCTGATATCTGTGACATACTGATATTTGAACATCTAGAATTGTTTTTTCCTCTTCCTTATTCATTTATCAAAGAAAGATTAAGAGCTATGTTCAAGGTACTGGTAGACCCTATAGGGGGAAGAAATATAGTTGTACTGGACAAGGTTCCTGCCCTCAAGGAGTTTATAATGGAGAAGGTAAAATAATGTATCTATGTAATAACTAGTCAATAAAAAGCCTAAAGGAAGCCAAGGCACAAAAGTGTTAGAGACAAGAGAAATCATTCTCGCTCTGTTAAGACTGTGAACTGGGAAAATATCAAGATGATATTAAAATTAAAATGAAGGATTTTCACTGACAAAGACAAAAGGGAAGAAAATGCCAAGCCGAAAAACTAGCATAAGCAAAAACATATCTTTAAGAAAATACAGTAGTAGGTGCATGGTCATCACATCACTATCGGGTTCTCCAAGGCAGCTAACACAGTAACTTCAACAGGCACTGCGTCCCTGTACTCCCCACTGGGATACGAGGTTTCCAACAGATGGAAGCTACTCCCTTTTCCGTTCTTAGAGATTCTTAAAGCCTCCTGTTCAACAGTTCTTACCTACCCCCTCACCAAGTACTAATAATAGCTTTTTAAAAAGAACTCCAGTATATTCCTAAGTGACAGGAAAGGAACAAAATATGAAGTATCATAAAATTGGCAATACAGTAATTCCATTACTGGTCCTGCTCTGCCTCAACTCCAAAACTGAACTGTTTTCTAAACTGTAAGATAAACAGGTATAAGACTAGACAACTTCCAAAGACTCCTCTAGTTTAAAATTCTATAAATTTACTGGAAAAAAGGTTTAGCTATGTTTCCAGGTGACTGGAGCTCAGATGGTTTAAACCATTAGTTTCCTCAGTTACCCAGACAGATGAAGTTTCTACTCCTCTTAATTTGTTATGAGTAATTAAATTAACAAGTAACAAAGGTTAGTGACTTACAAAGCTTAAACAACTTTACATCTATACATTAAAACATATGTCTAGCAGAGTTCCACTTTCACTGACTGTAGGGTGACTTGTATTAAGCTAACTTTCCCATGCTTAAAGTTATAAATCCTGTACAACATACTAAAATAAAAACTATCTGAAGGCAGCGGAAAGCACCAAAAGTAAGCAGAAACTGGGGGAAGTTACCCTGAAAGAAGGAAACTGACTGCACCGGATGAGATTTACATTTTTATATGACTTGTTGCTTGAGGGGCTCCCTCCATTTCTTGAGATTAGCGTGGATAAAACTTCAACAAAAAATCACAGTCATGTTGCTTAAAGGAGTCAGATTGGAGCTCAGAGCTGCCAAAAACTTTTCATGACTAGAAAATGAGAATACCCCACAAGACAGGAAGACACAGAGGAGGAGCCTCAAAACCTACATGTAAACTCTGCCCAAATTCTAGCTAACCCCTGAATAATCCATGCATTTAAAAAGAAAAAGAAAAAAAAAAAGCGCCTAAAAACAGAAAGCAAAAAAGTCGAGGAAAAAAGCAGAGATTTTAACTGCTTCTCACAACAGAGAAAATGAAGTAAAGAGACAATAAAATTGAGGTTTAAGTATCAATTAAAACAAAAAGCAGTAGCCTTCAGTAGGAAATAAGAGATCACGGGTCTGTATAACACATCAGCACAATGAACTATATACCAGACATGTGAAGTAACAAGAAAATACAATCACAGGCAAAGAAAAAGAGCTGTCAACAGAAATCAACGTCAGGAAAATCCTAAAGTCAGGTTAGCAGACAATAAATCAATTTAGAGGAAATGGACAAATTCCTTAAAATACACAATTTGCTCAAACTACACAAGATGAAACAAAATCTGAATACTCCTGTATCCATTAAATAAATTGAAAGTATTATTTTAAAAAGCTCCAACACAGATAGCTTCACTGACTGCAGTTTAGCAAACATATAAGGAAGAAATAAAACTCATCTTTTGCAAATTCCTTCAAAAATCAAGAAGGGGATTCTCAGACTATTTTATAAGTCTA
The DNA here is from genome assembly GCA_024291935.2 of Okapia johnstoni. Lineage (NCBI taxonomy): Eukaryota > Metazoa > Chordata > Mammalia > Artiodactyla > Giraffidae > Okapia > Okapia johnstoni. Next base: position 44,348,311 of record CM044322.1, read on the forward strand.
GCATAACTACTATGCAAAACTTGAAATAAAAATTATAGGTCAATATTTTGATAAATGTATAAAAGGATCCTTAACAAAATAGTGAATCAAAACTGTTAATATATTAAAGATAGTACATCATGACCAAATGGGGTTTATTCCAGTAATCAAAGTAGTATGCCATATTAACATATTACAACAGTAATGAGAAAAGTTAAATGGTCATTTCAACAGGTGCCGGAAAATCTCTTGAAAAAACTGAATACCCACTCATGATAAAAGTTCTCACCAAACTAGGAATAGAAGGGAACTTTCTCAACTCAATAAAGGGCAGCTGTGAAACCCTACGGCTAATATGAAACTTGAGAAGTAAGGCAAAAATGTCCACTCTCACCAATTACATTCAACACTGTACTAAAGGTCCTAACCAGTGAAATAAGACCAGAAAAATTAATTAAAGGCATAAAGACTGGAAAGGAAGAAACAGAACTGTGGCTCTTTGCAGATGACTTAACTAACAACACAAAACCTTTAAAGTCAACTAACATTAAAAAGTGAATTTAATGAGACTGTAGAATACAAAGTCAATATACAAACTCAACTGTTGATTAGGAAGCTGGGTAACAGCAATTTTATACTCTAGAATGTGTATGAAAGCTATTTGATGGTTCTCTCCATTTGTTTCTCTCCATTTGGCTGACTTGGTTAACACTTTCAAAACAAATACATTGAAACAATAGGAAGAACAAATTTCACATCACTGTAGATACATTAAATCTCCCAGTTTAAGGCAATTAGAAAATAAATTTAACTTTTCCATGTTTCTGCTCCTTTTATAATGTCAATAGTCAAAGTGAGCTTCTCTAATCTACCATGTGGTTTATGCAGTCACTACCACAGCTCTTTACTCTCTATGGAAAATGCTTGCTACCGACTAGTAAACAGGAAATCATGCTGTCATTTTCTCTTTTCTTAATCACTTTATAATTTATTTCAAAAGTCACTTTGTGAATAAAATATGAACAAAATGTACATAAGTACATACAAATTAAAAGAGAAGGAAAGGCCCTTGGACTTAGAATAGCACCCCCAAAAAGGCACACTTTGTCTTCCGTTATAACTTACAATTGACTAGATCACAACACACATTAAACCATAACCTATCTTACAATCTCTGCTACAGAGGTGTACTTTGCACAGTGGGGATTAACTTGTTTTCTGGAAAAACTCATAAACATATAAAGTTTTAGCTAATAATCACCAAATACTAACATTCTAGTTTATTTAAGCAAACCATTTCATACAATGTAAGACAAGTATCATTCAAAGGACAAATATCATTCAATGGACATTCCTGAATGGAAACTGTAATAACTACAAGGCAATTAGGGAAAAAGTTCTTTGTAAACACAAGCTGGTTACACACGCAGTACATAACATGAAGTTCAATTTATCAGATACTAATACAACAGAATGTGTAAGGAATTAACACATCATGCAGCACTTTCATCAATCAAAATGCTTTAATGATAAAACTACCGCTTAGATTTGTACCAATTTCAAAACAGTAAGATGATGAGTTGACTAGAAACACATTACAAATTTTAACTTGCTATCAAAGGAACTGGCTCTCCACATTAATAGACTACTTAGGTTTTTAAGAAAGAGTACTATTAACCAAACAAAATTTTATGAACTACAATAAGCCCTTACGCAACATTATTAAAATATACATATTTCTAGAATTTAAACCTTTTAAGCAGGTTAAAATTTCTCATTTGATTAATACAGTAAGTTTCTTCAGAGCAAATATTACTACCAGCTGTAACGGAAACTAAGGAAGCAAAACTTCTGACACCTAAAGATTTTAAGTTACCTAGAGTATACCCACAGGCTGATCTTTGAAGAAAGTAATTTAAGAAGTGTCTGATATATATGCAAATGCCTCTTATTCTGATGTGCAGCCAAACTGCTAGGTGCTCTCCTAGGACCACTAAGAAGGAAAATGCAGGTAATACTCCAGTTTGTAACTGATATTTCTTTCACTGTAACTTCTAACACCAACAATACTAAATTAATGTGTTGTCTCAATACTCATGATTTTGGATAAGTAGAGGAAAAAAGGTTTCACTACTGATATATCACTAATAACCACAGCCAGAAAAGCATTTATCCTACATAATATCAATAATTATCTTTAAGTCTTTCTTTCCCTTTTCTAAGATATTAGCTAAAGAGCAACTTATTCACATTAAAAGAACAAATCCAATGAGATTATACCTGGACAGGAGCTAATAACTGATTCATAAATATAAATTTGAGAAAAAGGACCAACAAAGTAAGAACTATATTACAACTTTTTCTATATTTATCTATTTACAGTTTAAGAGTCTGAAACCACTCCTCTAAATAAATTATCTTGTAATGCTTACAATCACACTATGAGGTAAAGAAGGCAGATATTATATTTATTTTCAAATGAGTAAACCAAAGTTCAGGTGATAATAATCTACCCAGGGTAATAAGCAAGCAACAAATCATAACAATCCTTTAGAGTAAATTCTTTGAACCAAAATATAGCCAAACAACAATAGACTATATGACATTTGCCTGACTAAAACAAAACATTATTATTAAGATAACACTGAAAATTTCTAAATGAATTTCTAAATTAAGGGTAGAAGAAAAATATGCCTAATTTGGTTTTTTCTAATGTTTCAACTAAACCTTTTAAGAGCACAGTTAAACACCAACATCACTAATCCCCACTCTGTAAAAAGAGAGGGCACTATCTGTAATTCTGGTCTTTCATTCAGAAGTACACACAGACAAATAAGGATGACCAGACACCTGAAAAAACAACTACCACCATCAAAAAGAACCAGAATAAACAAATTGGAAGAGTTAGTCGACAAGGAGAAAAAACTTAAAACCTAAGACTAAAAATTGCATCATATATACATAAAGTAAGAGTAAGTGACTATAAATGAGACGAAATTCCCAGAAATATAAAGTAATAGCTGACTTGAACTATAAAGCAAGCTGAGCACTGAAGAATTGATGCTTTTGAACTGTGGTATTGGAGAAGACTCTTGAGAGTCCCTTGGACTGCAAGGAGATCCAACCAGTCCATCCTAAAGGGAATCAGTCCTGAATATTCACTGGAAGGACTGATATTGAAGCTGAATCTCCAATACATTGGCCACCTGATGAGAAGAACTGACTCACTGAAAAACACCCTGATGCTGGGAAAGACTGAAGGCGGGAGGAGAAGGGGATGACAGAGGATGAGATGGTTGGATGGCATCACCGACTCAATGGACATAAGTTTGAGTAAACTCCAGGAGTTGATGATGGACAGGGAAGCCTGGCATGCTGCAGTCCATGGGGTCGCAAAGAGTCAGAGGACTGAACCTGAACTTGAACTTGAGCTGAGATAAGTAATCCAATAAAGAGTTATGGAACAGTCAAGGAAATCTCTCAGAATAAATAGACAAAAAAACAAAGAGATGTAAAACAAAAGAAAAACTTTAAAACAGACTTTAGTATAGAAGCTCTAGGGAAAAAAATGTGGAAAGAACACAGAGAACATACAAGGGAAAAATAATGAAAGAAATACAGATTTCTCAGAACTAAAGACACAGCTCACATTTTCAAAGGGTCTAACAAATGCTTTACAGAAAAAATTTAAAAGGACTATAACTCATCCTCTTCAAATTTTATAATGCCAAGGATAAAAAGGCATCAGCACAAAAAGCTTCCAAAACACAAATCAGGTTACCTACAAAAATGCTACTCTATAATAGCATCAAATCTCTATCAGTAAAACATTACTAAAAGGTAATGAAACGCAATCTTCAAAATGCCAAAGAAAAGTTATTTTAAACCTGATTTTACACCCAGCCAAGGCATGTACAGGTGCAAAAGTGAAAAGGACATTTCAAACATGGTGTTGACAAGCACCCACACACATTCCTTCTGAAAAAGTGACTTCAGGAAATACTCCAGAAAACTGAAAATAAATCCAAAACAAAAAGAGGAAAGACATGAGAGCTAAGAAAGCAAAGAACTTATCCATTTCATTCTCAGAAAAGTCAGTTTATCTTAGAACTTCCACAAATAGTATGATTAAAAAGCTAGATAATCAAGTGATATGATGAAGAAGGCTCTTCTAACAACAGGGGGAAAATGTGGTCATTGGAAAATCCAGAAAAAAGTGATATGCCATACTAGAAGCCAAACTAAAGTATGGGATGATATTGAATATCAATGGAGTACAAAAATCCACCTCTTCTCTAAGGATCCCATCATACTACTTTGTTTAGCTGTGAGTAATATATACATAATCATAATAAAGATTACTGCTTTTTAGAAGCAGCAACTATTATAAGCCTTAAAAATATAAAATCAATGTTACAGTTGACATAAAATGGGAAGGGAATGTGGAATTCAAAGGAAAAGATTGGGAGGGGTATCACTTTTTCTCAACTTATAAAGTGGCAAGTTTAGAGTCAATGTCTAAATACTTTCTAGAATTAATAGCGCAAAAGCTAGAAGTTTAACCACAAACACCAAAAAATAAAAAAGTGGAAGAAGGGAGAAAATAGATATTAAAAGTTAAATTTTTTTTATTTTTTTCAATGAAGATACACTAGATTACTTACGATTTAACATAAATAAGGTTTAGCATACTATATATAAAACTGGGATAATAATCAGCAGAATTAAAAATAAAAAAGTTCTCTCTAAGGAGAGAAATTAGTTGGAAGAGGTAGAGTTACTTTTCATTCTATACCTTGTGTACCTCAAATTCTTATGTTTATATGACCATTATTTCCCAAAATAAACACACACACACACACACACTCATTACAATCGTATTCACTAAACAATACAAGAAAAACACTGAGAATTCACTTTCATTTTTTCTTTATTCTATACGCCATGCACGACATACCAAACTTCTATTTTAGTATTTCAGACAAGACACAATTCAATAAGACTCAAGAACCACTCCTAATACCTTGATAAAATGTGGTGATAGTAATACCTTAAGAATTGTCAGAACACATCCACATCCACTATCTCACTTAACCCTCACCAATATCTTGTAAGAGAAGATATTTGAGATTAATAAAATAAAGCTCCAAAAGGATTAAGTGATTTTCCATCCCCCCCCCCAAAAAAGTAGGAAAAAATATATAACTGTAACAGACAAGTTAAAAAAATTTTAAATAACTTTCATACAGCACTGAAATAGGAAAATGCTTTCCAAATTTATACTATGAGAATAACATGGGAAAAATTAAACTTTAACAATACAAATAGCCACTTCGGGAAACAGTTTTTATAAAGTTAAACATATACTTACCATATGACTCTGCAATCTCATTCTTAGGTTAATACTCAAGAAAAATGAAAACACATCACACACAGACATGTACTCAAATGATCACAGCAGCTTTATTCATAACAGCCAAAAACTAGAAACAACCCACTAACCGGTAAACAGAAAAACTGTGGTATGTCTAGATGGTCGTATACTACTCAACAATAAAAAGGAACAAACTAATGATATATACAGCAACACAGACGGATCTTTAAAGTATTACACTATGTAAAAGTAACCAGACCCAAAGAACTACATATTGTATGATTCTACTTATATGAAATTCTAGAAAAGCAGAATTATAGTAACAGCAAATCAGTGGTTGCCAGGTTTAAGGAAGAGGACTGACTGCAGAGGGGAATGAGGGAACTTACCGGGATAACAGAAATGTTCTACATCATGGTTGTAGCATTTGTTACACTAGCGTACAAATTTAGCAAAATTTATCACTTAAAACAGGTGAAGTTTACTGCATGTAAATTACAACTCAATAAGGCTTATTTTTTAAAAACTCATTAATATGTAATCATATTTAACTACTGACATCTTTTGAGCCTAAATAGCTTCAAAGAATATTAAAAAATTACAAAATTATTAAGGGGAAACTTTTAACTAGAAAACAGATATACAAGAAGTTAAAGCTCTGAAAATGGAGCCATCTTCATCCTACCGAATTTGGCCATGTGGATAAACAGTAGTTGCCTAGCAACTAGTCTAAACTTTAGTCTAGATTTCAAAATAAGCACATTAACCTCATTAGTAGGTGATCTCCTGGAGGATAAACTAAGCTTTACATTCAAGAGGCTTTTTTTAGTATTAAAAAGCAATAGTAATGCATTTGAATTATTTATCTAAAATAGGAGTAAACAAGAAATAATAAAAGTACATCATGAAAAATTAAAATACAAAATTAAACTTACATGCGCGGGTACACACACATACACATTCCCTTTCCTCATCAGGTTTTTTACTTTAGAACTTTACTTATCTAACTATAGGATTATTGAATCCATGAGTTTGTGAGAGAATCCTGCCTCTTTACTACTTTAATCCTTTTCCCCGCCACCACCCAAAAATGGCTTAATATAACTGAGTACTTTTATTTACATGTCTTTAAATGCATACAAGTCATTAGACATTTTTCTAGACATCTAAAGACATCTCTCTGGACTGTAGAATCTGTGGACAATACAGAAAAATACAACACAAACTTTCTGTAACATACGTGTACACAACATACCAGATAAGCCAAACCTTCATAACTTGATTATAAATGATCAAAATCAAGTATTACAAAGAACTCTGAAATAACAAGCAAACTCCTAACACATGTTAAATATCGTTTCTATCTTAGTGGACACAGTATGCCACAGTTTATTTTGTTTCCAACATTAGAAAAAAGATACTGACTTCCAGGACACAACTAAGTGTTAGCACACTTACCAACCATACTGTTTTCAGTTTTGTTGAACACTTACCCCTCTTCTGAACCCAACCTTCTTTCACAATGGTAACATCGCTCATGATGGCTCCCCTCTGAGCCCCCAACTTGGAGAAATGGTACTTTGTGATACCAGCTTTGGGGTTTGGATTCTCTGCTGCTGCTGCTGCCCTTCCCACTCTCTAGTGATGACTCAGCCTGGAAGGAAGTATTGAAGAAAGAATTTCTTTTTTTTCCATTCTTGCAACTCACATAGCAATAACAAACAACTAATTCTTTGTAAATGTCTTCAACTGACCTGACCTCACATAAAAGTCTAGCTCTTCAAACTGCGGAACCTATTTATTAAGTAGTTTTACAATGAATGCACTTCTCTGGTCTTGTGACAGATTTCAAATGATAGTGAAACTTTTAACCTAAGAGGTTTCAACAAGAAAAATGTCTTAACCACTGTCGTATCTACTCAAAGAGTACAGAAAATTGACTTGATGATGGGTGTTTGAGGTGAAAGGGAAGAAAATGAAAGTGAGACAGACTAAAAGTAAATCTTCACGTACGTTTAGTTTCAAAATCTCAGTAAATTTTGAAATAGTTATGGCAAAGCAATTGTGAAAGTTTTTAATTGCTGGATTTTATGTAAAAAACAATGTGCTAAGAAACCAACATTTATGTATGCTTACTCTGCCTTGTTCCAAGAAATATCTTAGGTACATTACAATAAATAAAATATTATAAATAATATAAAATCAATTATTTTTTAAAGTAGGTTAATTGAAATATAGGGAATATGAAAGTGGGAAAAAGTGTGGAGTATTCAAGACATGTCAACAACTGTAACATCAATTAATCTCTGGTAATCTTCACAACAACCCTATGAGGGCATGATTACATTTCACAGATGGGGAAATTGAGGCTTACAGAAATTAAGCTGATTTCCAGATTTAAAAACAACTAATGAATGGTGGCACCAAGATCTGAACGCAATCTGATTCTGAAGTCCGCATTCTTTGACTTTAGCAAAGATAAAAAGCCGCCAGAATAAAAATCTACATATTTGTGAAAGATGGGCCACAAATTTAACATGAAGCTTTCAAGAAGCAACGCAAAAAAGTAAATAAAATCAGTTTCATTATTTACAGTATCCATAAATATTTAAAAAAAAAAAAATGTTGTTCAGAAGAAAACTTTTCCTGGGACAAAAATCTGAAATTTAACCCATGGATCTTTATAAGAGACCTTGTAGTGTAATAAACAAAAGTCCTCAAAAATATCCTCACATACATACAGCAATGAGTTTTACAGGCTAGTTTTTGTCCCTCAATCTAAAAGGGAAAATGTCATGATATAATTGACATTTTCACATAAAGGGACCAAGAAACATGATACAGGAACCAAGGTATAAATTTTAGATAACCAGAAAAAATGGATGGATGGAGTATAGAATTATACTATTGGATTGGCCAAAAAGTTTGAGTTTTTCTGTAATATCTTAGGGAAAAACCCAAATGAACTTTCTGGTCAACCCAATATTTTCTCAAATATGACTTTGATAAATAGTGCATAGGAATAAGTTCAAGGTTAGACTTCCTAGCTAGTACTGAAATGAATTACAGTTCTTTTTCCAATGCACGTTAACTACAGAGCCTAATCATTTAGCAGTCAGGAATTATATATTATAAATACCATTCTCTCAACAGAGCCTGACAAAGTTTGTGTGGCTGAATAGAAGACCACCCCTGTCACATACCAGGGGGCTGAGGGCAGTTAATACAGGCTGGACCAAGACTGTCCTCAAAATCATTCCAGTCTAACTACTGCACAGAGTCACAAGGGGTATTAGAATCTTAGTGTATTTTTCCAAAACATACATGTATTCCTCTTGATGGAATACAAAGGGAAATTCCAGAAAAATAAGAAGAAAAAGAGGGTTAAAAGAAGAAAAAAAAATTATTTGGTCAAACAAGTTTGGAAAATTCTATAAACCATGTCATTCTCTAGAAACATCACTATTACCATATTGAAGGTATGAAATATATCATGTATAATCTTATTTATCTCAGCAAATCCTAAACTTATTTGAACACACAAGGCTTTTTTTTTTCCCTTTAGTAACATGCATTGAAATCCAAGGGAACACACTGTGACAAACAGCCATCGGAAATGACCACATAATTCAAGACAAGACCGATTTCACCATAAAAAACAGGCAAAAAAACAAAAAACAAAAAAGCTTTCGGTAAAGAATCAAAACATCATTTTAATTTGATTTACTTAACGTCCTTAAGAACTCAACATGATCAGCTGGCTACTTAATATGGAGCTAGATAACTGAAAGGGTTAACTCCTTATACAACATAAATAATTACAATTAACTCTTGAACAACATGGGTTGGAACTGTGCAGGTCCACTTAAATGTAGATTTTTTTCAAAAAATATACTCCTTGCATTTTCTTTTTACAGACCTTCAAGTTACCCAAGTGTAAGGAAAAGTTTGTGTTCAATTAGAAATCACAATATGTGGAATCAAAAGAACTAAGAGTCCTTATTTTATCCAAACTGTCAGCTTCCTGCCCCTGGATGAGTCATTTATCAATTCCTTTGTTTCTGAGGCAGAGATAGCAGTAGGCAGATTTTTGACACTGGGGTTGGGGTGGGACGCTTCTCCCACCCCAGCACTGGTCAAGGGTCAACTGTATAAGGAAGTTAAATGTTAGGGACACTAGTGCAAAATGATGTTTTTAGAAGAACTGCACTTAGCCCTTCTTTGGTCACACTTATAACAAGGGGCATCACATCTATTAATCATCCTTGGTTTCTAACTATTAAACTATATACTCTGGGTAAACGAAAATTCGTATCTTAATATGCTTGGGATTGAAAAAGGAAGAGATCCGTGACCAACACTTAGTAATAAACAAACAAATCAAACATATCAATAAACATAAATATTTTCCTATTAGAATAATCGCATTGTCATACCCTTACATAAAACACTAGAAAAACAAAAGTATTTTCAAAATTGATTCTGTTTTCTTAGGTGTACATTTCATTGTTAGACTCCAAGCTAGAAGGCACCTTCATTTCACAGCTGAGAAAAAAGAAGTCAAGACAAATGAAGTGTCTTGCCCAACATCACACAGCTACTTTATGAGAATCAAGACTATAGAAAACAGGCACACACTTTCCACTAACATTGCCTCATCAGGACAAAAAAATTGAAATACTCAGCTCAACCTCAAATTAATGAACTTAGTTTTATAAAGAAATTGCTTCCTAAAACGTTTTCTAAATAAACATGTTTACCAGTGCCTATATATTTAAACTTTTTAAATGTATATTAAATCAATAGGACAAAATTTATCATCTTCAACAGGGCCAGTCAACCCAAGCAATACACACAAGGCTTTATCCATTCTACATCTTAAAATACTACCACCAAATTCTACCCAAAATTATAATTTTCAGCTTTAAAACTGCTCCTGGGTCTCTACTGGCTAAAATGCTACATACTTCAAAAACAATTTAAAAATCACTTAAAGGTATATTACTCTAGGATTATGATCAATAAGCTAGAAATAAACACTGTCTTTAGTATAGAACCAATGCTATTGACTCTCATGCAGTTAACCATATTATTTGATTTACTTTTCCTGCAGTGGCAACACTCTTGCACCAAGTCAAATACGCTCTCCCACTCAGTCTTACATGTTATTAAAAACACTAATCTGCTAAATGCTAGGCTCTACTTTAGGTTTGTAATCTGTTTCCTAAGGTAGAGTGAACTTCACCTCCTCCTACAGTAACTACTTCTCTAGAAATCTGTTCTATCCAATGAGCTATTGCAACAAAATTTGGCTTATTTTTCTTTTAAACATATTGCATATCTAATTTTTCCCATTCTTATGAAAAATTTCATTCAAAATTCATGGTAGAGTCAATTCAGAATTTACACATATAGTTACACTAGAAGTATTTTCATACAAAATTATCTGAGATTTTGATAATGATATTTTAAATTCATTCTACAATTTACAAAACATTTTCATATCTTTTATCACATTCAATAGCATTATTATTTAGTAAAGCAATTTGATGCTTCCTGGCACATAAGAGATGCTTAACAAATATGGAATAAATGAATGAATGGATGGATGAGTGAAAGAAAAAAAATGCAGCTTTAGATAAAGAATTAAGATGAAGCAAACTAAAATTCTAAGTTGACAAACAGAATGGTATGAAGCCACAATAAAAACAAACCTGAACTTAAACATTATAGAAGAACCTACCAAAATAATTAAAGTTATAATAAATATTCTTCCCTATTCATTAATAATCATTGGAAGGGCTGACGCTGAAGATGAAACTCTAATACTTCGGCCACGTGATGCGAAGAACTGACTCATTGGAAAAGACCCTAATGCTATGAAAGATTGAAGGCAGAAGGGGACAAAAGAGGATGAGATGGCTGGAGGGCATCACCAACTCGATGGACATGAGTTTGAGCAAGCTCTGGGAGTTGGTGATGGACAGGGAAGCCTAGTGTGCTGCAGTCCATGAGGCTGCAAAGAGCTGGACACGACTGAACGACTGAACTGAACTGATTCATTAAAGTATGTTTCCTATAGACCTCCATTAATTTTAAGGCTTAACATACATTAAAATTATCCTTTTTTTCTCAGTATTTTTTGACTCTCTGTGTTGAGATGGTCAAGTTTCAATTTCCAAACAAATTAAGCAGCAACACTGCCCAAAATAACCCATTATGGGAGAAAAAAGGGAAAGAATGGGATATTTTCTTAATGATACTTTTAAGAATGTTTAAAAGATAACCAGTTTACTTACAGCAGCCAATCATTTAATTTTAAGCAAAAAGCTTGTTCAAGTATCTTTTTAAAATTTCACTCAAGAAATTTTATGTGTGTGTGTATATACATAACACATAATAATAAACACACACCCCTATGTTTATTCAGTCAATAAATATGTATTGATCATCTACTCTGTGACAAGAACTAAACTGAGTATACAAGGGCCAAGCTAAACAAAATATTTTAAAAATGTTTTCCAAGCCTATAATAATTTATCAAAGTGCTTTCACATACATTTTCTCAATTAACTCTAAAAACGAATCTGTGCAGTAGTTATCATATCTACAATTTTGAACTTAAGAAGACCATAACCAACCAATAATGATAACATTATTTCTTCACAGTCACCATAACAAATTAACGACAAGTAACAAAAAGCAATTCAAGTCTTCTATCAGTTTGGTATAGTTTCTATAAAGCAACAAAATATGAACTCTCAAAAATATGTGCAACATTTGTGAATAGTTCTGAACATTTTTTCTATAACAAATTATATTTCAGAAGTCCAATAAAGCATGATGTTTTCCAATAAATTAAAAATTAAAACTACTGTATCACAGATTATAACAGAAGACTAAAAGTAGGTTGACATAAAGTTAAAAAGCACCCCTAGCAATCCTTCTTTATAAAGAATAAAACTCATAGGTTAATAGGCTGTTACATAACCTTCTATAAACTACTATATCATTGTGCTTGGGCATGCTCAGTCGTGTCAATTCTCTGTGACCCCACGGACTGTAGCCCACCAGGCTCCTCTGTCCATGGGATTCTCCAGGCAAGAATACTGGAGTGGGTTCCCATTCCTTCCTGCAGAGGATCTTCCTGATCCAGGGATCGAACCCACATTTCCTGTGTCTCCTTCATCGCAGGTGGATTCTTCACCCGCTAAGCCATCAGAGAATCCCTAAAACTACTATACATTTGTATATAATTAATATTATGCAGAATATACTTGCTCTGTACCCACATTTTTAATATACTTTAAATATGCTAGCAAAACTAAACTAATGAAGAGTTGATGTCCAAACACAATAGAAAGTTTCTACTTTGAAAAACAAATGATGGTCAAGGGTAACCACAATATATTTCTATGGTATTTACTGATTCTAAGAAATAGATGGAACTAATATATACCGTAATAAATATGTAAGACTACATGAAACATTCATGAGGATTGAGGGAAAGGAAAAATACTGGAGTGGAAAGGAAATTCAAGGTAACCTGATCTCCTTTTCAAATAACTGTAAGCCAGTCTGTCCTTTTATGAGTTGCTATCCTGCTAAAAACATATCATATAGGGAAGTGAACAGTACCAACTACATACTTTGGATACCTTTCTTCTCTTCAGATTATAATACACTCTGTGGATTTTCTTTAAACTCTTTCTATATAGATATCTTCACTGTTTCACACTATGGGGAAATACCTGAATAAGCACAGGCAAAATTTCTAACTTTCACACAAAATATCAGTTATTTTCAATTGCCAATTCTTAAAAACCAACTTTATAAACTTTGAAATACGTATACAAAATCATAAACCATTTCTGCCCTCTTCCTTACCCCTGTTCAGGGCATCTGAGTGTCATTTCAACCAACATATCCATTATTAATCAAATTAAAAACAGCAACTTGTGCTGGGTGATATAGTTAATATTTTAATTTGAAACAACTAAGAAAATGCTTATTGGATTCCTTTGGTTCTCCTAAACCATTGAACAAGCTACTGACAAATTCACCCACACATTTTTAATATAAAATGTGGCTTGTCTCTATATGAAAGCACTTATATAATGACCAATGGACAGGATGAAGGGTGTTACTAAAAGAATCTCAGTTGCACAGTTGGCCATATTTTCTAATATACATGTAAAATCCTTCTAAACTCTGACTTGGGAACCTTCCTGATTATAAAACAAAAAGCACCCACCCACCCACCCACCCACGAATGCCATTAATCAGCCTGACAGATTTCACTCCTGATTAAACAGAATTAACCAGTAGGTATGGAATCCTGTAACAAAGTTCATCTCAGTGGTGCATTAGAAAGAGCACAGGGCAGGTAGGAAAGTTGGGTCCCTGTTCCCAACTCTGCCCCGCCCAGAGTGATGCTGTATAAGGTCCTTTAATTCTCTGTGCCTCAGTTTCCTCAGCCATAAAAACAAAAAGTGTAGCATTAGATGAACTGTAAATAGCTCTTATTTAACAGTTTTTCAAGTTCAAAGCTGAGTACCTATTTCACTTATAGATGCCATCTTAGGTGACAGTATCCTGATTATACACAGTTCCAGTCCTCAAAAGATTAATAAAACATTGAAACATCAATTTCACTCAGACAAAATTTGGACTAAATGTCAGTACTGGCAAAAATATCTTTCTCCACCTCTCATCCCCTAGACTCCCAAATATAGTCAGAGACTTTTTCAATTAATATAAAGAAAAATTCTCCTTTGAAAATCTCTAAGTGATTTCTTCCAGTATTTTTTTTTTTTTACTTTTCCCTCTGAATATTAGCAACATATACCCATATAAAAATGTGAAATATCTGTAACTGGTGACAAATATAACCAGAGAATTGAAAAGAAAAAGAACTAAGAAACAAATCTACAGGTCAAGAAGCATAATTTACCTATCGACTATTATTTGAAGATTTTCTGGCAAAGGAAATGTTTACATCTACCATGTTCAAAGACTATAGTGCTTAGAATAAAACATGCAAACATCTGAGGCATTTAATTCGGCATTTGAAAAAAAATGTTGTGGATCAGTCAATATGGTTTGTTTATATATGACTTGATATAAGATGATAATCAAATCATATTATCTTGATTTCTGTGTAAATTTTATTGTACTACATTAGTGAAATTTAGCACTGTCACTGTGAACTCTAATAATAGGTATAAACAGGTTAGGAAAACACTAAAAGAAGTGTTTCAAAACTCAGAAATGAAACAAAAATTTTACAATGCGAGGAAAAGTGTTTTCTCCTGTGAAAATCACTTTCAGAAGTGTAACAGGCTATTATGATGATTAAACGCATTTATACATGTTAAGCACATAAAACAGTGCCTGGAACATGCAAGTGCTCATCAGGCACTGGCTCCCATTAACTCTAAATTGAATCCAGCTCTTATCACACATAAAAGACCATGATGAAATATTTAAGTTATCATAAAATGATTCAGGCAACTACAGAAAAGTACATGCTGTATGAAACCAAGATTTTGAACACTGATGCACACTCCAAAACTCAGAGGGAAAAACAGAAATTTTAAATAATTTAAATAAACACAAATCTACAAAAATTAATCATGTGCATTAATTATATTTTATAAAAATCAAGTCAAACTACAGGACAGATTTGGTCAAAATAAAATGCCTTGTATCTTATGTTATTCAAAGCTAATGGTTCTAAATTAAGTATTTTTTAGTGCTTAAAACTTAATCACAATATAAAGACTAGATCCTATCAAATCATGCTAAAAAATCCAATTAACACATCATTAACAATAACTGCCTTATCTTCACAAGGGTGAAGTCTAGTACTAAAAGCTGTAACAACAAAGTGTAACCATCTTTTCATAAACTATGCAAAGTTTAAGTAAATTCTAAACTTCCACAAAATCAATTTGTAAAACCAGTTCCTCTTTCTAGAGAAACCTAAATAGTTGAAATTTTCCATTGAGTTTTTTGTAAGAATGTCTCGTGTTTAGAGAGCTAGAGTTTAAAAAACCTTAAATCCTTACTTTGCACAAGACTCTATACTAAGTACATTTGTTCCATATGTTTAGCCAAAACATGTTTAGATTTGCAGTGATTCTGAAAACAAATTGACTAATAGTAGTGATCTTCTGGATGAAATGTAAATAGTAAAAGTTTTCGATCAAATCAGTCCCTACCACACAGTCAACACTCTAATACTTGTTCAATGAATGAATGAATGAAATCTTATTTAAAATACCTTACAGCCATTAAAGTTACAAAAACATCCAAAGTAATATTCTTAAATACACAACTTCAAGAGTCAAAGCAAAAATTAATTTTAAGTTGGAAAACAATTCACTAAAGTCATCATTACAGAAAGGCTAGGAGTATGGGACAAGATGAATACAAATAGTTTCATAACTTTTTTGCAGAATAACTTTTAGACACGATATTATTTTTTAAACACTCTAAGAAAACATACTACATACTGCAAATACACAATACAAATACAAAACTAAAACTCCTTATTGGTCTCTAACTTCCAATGTTGTCTCATTCATGTGATATATGCACCTTCCTCACTATAAAATTAAAAGTTCAAACTAATCAAAGATAGTGGGGTAAACTTTACTGAGAAAAACAAAAAGCAGACCGTCAAATACAGTCTCATTGGTAAACTTTCATAGATTATGTATAGGCAAAAGAAAAAAACATCTACAGTCCCGACATAAAGCTTACAAATAATTGTGCATTCTGTCGTATACCTTGGAAAACTAGTAATACTAGTAAGTAGATATCACAATAAAAGTTGTCTTCACGTTTTAGACAACCACCTCCTGGAATATTCCTACTCATTTATACATACTTCGCAGTAACAAGTTCTGAAGACAGAGTTTCCTAAACCATCTTTATAGGATTCTTTCTCCTTTGGCTTTTTCAACTATTTTCCAACAATCTATAACCTAATTTAATGACTTTTCACCAAAACCAAAGCCCAATAGTTGTCTAATGATTTATAGTGCACTAAAAGATATTATAAGACCATACTTTACCAAAGATGAAACATACGTCTAAACTGATGACATGAGGCAGCTGACAACGTATTAACTACAAAAAAAGTCATTATTTCACATTCTTTGTCGTCACGATGAACTGAAAAAGTGAACGTTTTATCAACACTAGTAATTACTATAGATACACAGGTTTCACTGTTGAATTTCTATTTAGGAACGTTATCAATTACAAACTACTGGGCTTTGGATCAATTACCACACTGGTGGAACGTGTTGGTGTCAGTTTCATAACATTATTTTGATGGAAGTAATGTGAGTATCCCAGCCTTGACTTATGGGTAAGCATTTCCTCTGCTTTCAGAAGATAAACAGTAAATACCGGTATCGAAAACCTGGCCCCAAAGAAATTCAATCGAGCCTAACTGCATATTCTCGGGAAATCCCAAACAAGGGGTGACCCCGCCTAGGAGTCTGGGTGCACACAGCAACCGGCTCTGCTTCAACTCTGGGCTCAGAACGGCCCCACCAGCATCATGGCTGATGCAGACCGATGCGCAGGAGGAGGAGGTGGACGAGGAAGAGGCTGGTTTGTTTACTTGCTGCCAGAGCCGCCGCCGCCGCCGCCGCCAGCAGCGACAGCATCACTGGATCCGCCAAAGCCAGCATCTTCCGCACATTTCTATTCTTAGCACACAACTCCCGAGCGGATCAAAACCCACTACTATTAAAAACACAGACAAGCACGTTCCCCACCTCCCACACGCCCCCCACCCCACCAGTGCCGTCTCTTCCTGTGCGCCGGCGACGGCGGGGGGGTGGGGTAGAGAACAAGACCCCGGGGAGCCGTCGCATCCCTGCCTTCCCCCACCCACGCGCAGACAGCCCCCTCCCCCACCCAAACGCCCTGACACCGGCGCTCCCCGCGTTACATAACCCCGCCGCCACCCCAGGCCGAGCAGGGGCCCCCTCCCCACGCCGCCGGCCGGCGGGGAGGGTGAGGGGCGGGAGTGAAAGTGGCGCAGAGCGAGCGAGACCGGAGGCGCCGAGCCGGGGCGGCCCAGACCCGGACCGCACCGCTAGGCCGGGAACACCCTTCCCCGGCCCCCCGCGCACCGCCGCCCCGGCTTCCCCCGCAAAGTGAGGGGTGCGGTCCGCCCGCGCCGGGCATCCCCGGCCTCCGCACCCGCATCCCTCGCCCCAGCCCCACGCCCACGCCCCCGGCGCGGTGACAAGCCAGACGCCCCCCACCTCATTCACCCACCGCCACCCCCGCCCAAGGGGGGCCCCGGAGGGAGTGCAGGCGCGGCGGGGAGGGCGAGAGTGGGGGGGGCGGCGGCTGTTACCTGCAAAGGCGGCGGTGGCGGCCCCGCAGCTGCTCGGGCGGCGGCGGAGGATGGAGCCGGGGGGCGGGGGGAGGAGAGGGGGCGACTCGGGGGTCCCCCTCCCTCCTCCTCCCCTCCTGTCCTCCCCCCACCCCGCAGAGCCTCTGGCCGCCCTGGAGCCCGGTGTGGCCGGCGGGAGGGCAGGCGGCGGGCTGCAGGGGAGGGAGGGAGGGAGCCGGCCGGGCCGCGGAGCTGGAGCGGGAGGCGGCGGCGGCGGCGGCGGCGGCGGCGGCGGCGGGAGGAGGGAGGCGGCGGGGGGGAGGGGGCGGAGACTCTACGTGGGAATCGGATCTCGGCTACAAATTCAATTCATCACCAGAAAACTCCGCTCGGGCGGGGGCCGGGTCGCGCCGGCGAGGCGAGGCGGCGGCGGGCGGAGGCTCTGAGAGGCCCTGGCGGCCCGGCGCGGGTCGGGGGTCTGCGGCCTCCTCTAGGGCCGCGCCCCGCTGGTGGGGGCGGAGGGGGCCTGCCGCCGCCTCCCCGCCCCCTTCTCCCGCTGGGGCGGCCGCGATCAGCTCTCGCCGCCGCCGCGGGGCTTGTTGTTGACTTTGAGGAAAACTCCTGACGTCAGGGGCTGGCGCACGGCGACTGGCGGGAGCGGCTTCCCCGCGTCCCCAGCCAGCCCGCCGCCTCTGCCCCCTCCCCGCGGGCCCCCGTCCGCGGGCTTCCCCGAGCCCCCGAGCCCGCGGCGGCCAGCGCCCCCTCTCCTCTCGCGAGAACACCCCCCAGCCAGAGCCAGGAGCGGGGCGTCGTTCCTGGGCGGGAAGTTGTGGGTTTCCCCCGCGCCCTCGTGGCGTGCGGCAGGCACCCGAGGCCCGGGAGGGGAGGCTCTTCTGTGCCTCCGCGAGCAGCCGAGCCCCGGGCTTCTCCTCCCGCCCACCGCAGCTCGGGGGAGGTCAGGCCGGGAGCAAGAGGGCCGGGACTGAGGCCCCCGAGATGGGCGGTTCCCTGTAGGGGCGCGCCCCCGAAAGCTAGGAGCTGGGCGAGAAGCGACCCCACCCCTCTGCACCTCTGGGGTCGGTACAGAGCGGGAGACCTTACTGTCCAGTCCTAGAACACCTCTCTCGGAAGAGCCATCCCAGCGCTTCCTGTAAGCAGTAAGCACCACACATAGTGTACACCTTGCAGTAGCATCGTAATTCAACCTTAAAATTTCACATTTTTTAGAGACAGTATATAGTTTTCATTGACTTTGAGGAGGCCGTGATGTATTGCATTCACTACGAAGACAGCATTGCTTTCTTTTGAAGTTCATGGCTTCTGAGAATGTTTACAAAGGAGATTGTTTTGTTTTGTTTTGTTTTTTGCAAAATGGCCTTTTTTTTTTTTAACCATACATCATACTCCAGAAAGTTATGAAAGAAGTTTACTTTTTCTGACACCACGTATTGTTACTTCTAGAACACTTTGAAAAAATCATATTATTTCACCATGTGACTCTAGCCTTGTTGATGTACCTGCTATTTCTTCCAATGCAAGATTCTTGGTAGTGCTTTTGGGTTCTTTCTGTAGAAGACTTACTCCTTCTGAAGGGCACTTCCTACTGTGTTTTTTCCATTTCCTGACAACGCTAGAATGGTAACCATTCTTTTACACTATATCCCTGGTATTTACTTAGGGAGTTGTATTTATACATCTGTGTCGACATCTGTTGTGAGAGGCACATCTATTGGGATTGTGGACAGGAGTATGGAACCTAACCTAATAAGAAAAGAAAGGGCTTTTTAAGTCTATTTTCTCCATTTGCAAAGGAAACACTTCTCTTGACAGTTTCAGAATAAAATATGCTTTTTTAAGATGTACAGTCTACCCAAGAGTAAAAGTCCCCAATTGCTGCCTTTCTCCTTTTTCCATATTTCCCAGCACATCATGAACTGACTAATAAATATACACTGTATCCTTTCGGCTCCTCTGTCCATGAAATTTTCCAGGCAAGAATATTAGGTTGCCATTTTCTTCTCCAGGGGAGCTTCCTGACTCAGGGATGGAACCTGAATCTCACAATTGCATCTCCCGCCTTGGCAGGCATATTCTTTACCACTGAGCCACCTGGGAAGCCTCTCTATTCAGCTTATCTGTGTATAAAAAGTATATAATTTATTGCCATAATTATCAGACCTCTAACAGTCCCTACTGGTAAAGTGACTTCATTAAAAATTTCTTGCTTGAGAGTAACAAAAATGAGTCAGATTTTTATTCTATAATAACCCGTCACTTTTTATTTTTAAGAAAATAGTCCCTATGACGCCAGCATTAAAAAGAGTGTTTTGAAAGCTCTCTTAAATACTTAACTCTGAGACGTGTAATGTTCTGAATTACCAGATATCTCTTATCAACTGCAATTTTATTTCCAATTTTAACATCAACATATTTCTGAGAACCAAATTTGTCTTATGAGCCATACTGCCTCAAAATTTTTTTCAGTCTCATCAGATTGGATTAAATCTTAACTGGATTAAAACCTACAAGTAAATATTGTATAAATTGCCATGGATTATGTACTCTAGGCTTCATGTATTTGAAAAGTTGTAAAGTTTTATTTCTTCTGTGTTTTGTTTTTCTACTATGGTAGTTTCATCCATTTCTGTAATAAAAGTATGTCAGCTTTTATTACATAAGAATTGATTATAGCACTGTTATTTACTTAAGTAGCATTGTTCTTTCTCTTAGACTGTGCCATCATGAGTTTTGGAGAATCTACTGATTGTGAGATGATGGTACTCCATACAAAGTGTATTCTAGATTTCTCCTCTTCACTGTCATCACTTTCCAATAATATGGGCAACAGGAGTATGTTTATCCATGGGAATATCCCTCCTAAATTTTGGAGACAAACCCTCATTCTTTACTAAGCCAGAAATTCTTAAGGCTAATATCTCTCAGTACTAGTTATTTATATATCTTAAGAAAAATATTTACTCTCCTTGACTGTCAATGAGTAAATCAGATACTAAGAGCTATTTGTTAGTACTTCCACCGTTGCTTGTGCTTAGTCGCTGAGTCTTGTCTGACTCTTTGCGATCCCATGGACTGCAGCCTGCCAGGCTCCTCTGTCCATTGGGATTCTCCAGGCAAGAATAGTGGAGTGGATTGCCATGCCTTCCTCCAACCATTGCTTGGAAGTAACTTAAACTAGAAGGCACATTTAGAATTACAGGACATCAGGTGATAAAAGTTAAGTTACTGCTTCTGTGCTTTAATAACAAAGATACCTTGTCTCCAGTGTCTAGAATAGAACATGACACACAGTATGCACAAAATATGTTTGATGGGCAAATAAATGAATGGACAAATAAATCTGTGTCCTGTGTGCAGTTTATACTGTACTCTTCTCTTGGGGTGGCTTATTGGAAAGATCATGAACACACATTGCAGACTTGGAGATCTGAGTTCAAATCCTTTCTCTGCAGAGTTTAGGTCTCAGGCAAGTTTCTGAACTCTTCTAAGTCTTAATTTCCTCATTTGTGCAACGATGGTTACAACGACTTGAACAGCTTATTGTGAGAATTCAATGTGATGAAATATTAGATGGCATCTAGATAGCATATTTAAAAGCAGAGACATTACTTTGCCAGCAAAGGTCCGTCTAGTCAAGGCTATGGTTTCTCCACTAGTCATGTATGGATGTGAGAGTTGGACTGTGAAGAAAGAATTGATGCTTTTGAACTGTGGTGTTGGAGAAGACTCTTGAGAGTCCCTTGGACTGCAAGAAGATCCACCCAGTCCATCCTAAAGGAGATCAGTCCTGGGTGTTCATTGGAAGGGCTGATGTTGAAGCTGAAACTCCAATACTTCGGCCACCTCATGCAAAGAGTTGACTCATTGAAAAAGACCCTAATGCTGGGAAGGATTGGGGGCAGGAGGAGAAGGGGACGACAGAGGATGAGATGGCTGGATGGCATCACCATCTCAATGGACATGGGTTTGGGTAGACTCTGGGAGTTGGTGATGGACAGGGAGGCCTGACGTGCTGCGATTCATGGGGTCGCAAAGAGTCGGACACGACTGAGCAACCGAACTGAACTGAACTGAAATCATAGTGAGTGATCAGCAAGCTAAAATTCCTTTACCATAAACATAAATATATGTGTTAACACTAACTGGTGAAACAAACAAATGTGAAAATCTGTCCTGCACACAAAAGTAGAAATGTATTTCTCATCCATGTGAAGTTCAGAATGGCAGGCAAGTCTCCTCTAAGCATTGATAAGAATAAAGTTTCTTCCATGTTTGAGTTATGACATGTTCAACACGTAATCATGACATCAAGCTGGCTGAAAGGGGCAAAACATGGAGGATCACTCAAGAGAAGTTTTGTGCACTTCACTTCCATTCAGATTCCACTGGCTAGAACATTCCAAAGCCACCAAACTACAAGGCAGCCCATGAAATGGAGTCTAGCCCATAAAGAAAAAGAAATTGGTTTGATGAACAGCCAGCCAGTCTCTGCCACAGTTGGTTTCTGAAATAACCCTGCTAAGTCTATAACTGTAATTAATGAATATCCCAGATGATTAATAGAGCAATTTTCAAAAGAGCAGAGTTTAAGTCCAGGTATAAGTAGCAGAAGAGTAAGTTACAATAGTTATCAATACTAATTGTCTTTTCTCTTTTTCACAGATACTGTTTTTATAAGGTATGGGGCTAGATTAGTAACACACGAGAATACCTGAGGTTTAAGTATGTCACTAATCTGATGCCACGTGCAAAGGGGATACTTAAAGTTCTCTGGAAACCTCCCCCTTGTTTTATTGGTACTTTTTTCCCTGCTATGTTACTTGAGTGTGAATGAAAATGTTTTCATTGATATTATCCTGCTCTCTCTTACCTAAGTCTGTTAGCAACTTAATACTTATATTTAGTATTTCAGAACCCTTGGGTCTGAACACAGAAAGTTTTAAATTTTTTTTTTATGCGTATCATGGTGTGTGTGTGTACTTCGTCGCTCAGTCTGTCTGACTCTTTGCGACCCCATGGACTGTAACCTGCCATGCTCCTCTGTCCATGGTATTTTTCAGGCGAGAATACTGGAGTGGGTTGCCATTTCCCCCTTCAGGCATCTTCCTGACCCAGGGATCGAACCCAAATCTCCTGTGTCTCCTGCGTTACAGGAAGATTCTTTACCCACTGTGCCATCAAGAGAGCCCACAGAAAGTTATTGACTACAATCAAACAACTGCTTGTGGGGCATTGACCTAGAGTTCAGGTTCTGATTCCAAAGCAAGAGCGTACATATTATTATCCAGACTTCAGCTAAGTAAAGGTATGCAGTAGTACTAATAACTCCATATTTTAATCGCAGAACCTCATTTTAGGAGATAATTTTGACTTCCTGAGATGATGTGCCTTTTTAGCTGTTTCAGAACCTGCTCTGAGAGGACTGAACTTCTTAACACAACAGCTAGCAGTGAAATAATGACAGTAAATTTCCAACCTTCACCTAGGTAATCACCTCAACCCCTTCCTCAGTTATCTCATGTGAATACAGTTCTGTTCCAGAAAGTTTCCCCATCTATTTTAAAACACAACTTCTATTGAAAATATTTTCTGAGTCAACTGGAAGGATTCAAGTCTACACCCACTACAAAGCTCTTCAACTGTTGAATTTGCAATATTTCATCAAATAATCCTAGTTTGCTTTTTTTATGGTAAGAGGTAATTCAGTATCAGACTTTTTCTATTCACCTTTAGTTCCTAAATAAAACTATGACCACTTTCATTTGCAAATACTATCTCAATCAGAAATTAGATTTTAATCAAAACCTTGAATTTGATTTAGAATTCAAGCCTTTTTTAGGCTGAAAGCCTGTATGGGGAAAACAGCCCAGCTTCTCTATTTCTCCACCTCGTTTTCCTCTTGCACACCACAAGTCAGTCTCAGGGTGAAGAACAAAACAGTTCTTACTTAGCTTGTACTATTGTAATCCAGTTTTGCACTCTCTTTGCACCTGACATACAGAACCCCCCTACCCACTAGGACTTGCAGGACCCAGTGCAAAATGGAAATGCTGGCGCCCCTGTGGAACAAGAATGAAGAATTTTAAAAGAGCAAAGCAGAGCATTAGAGCAAAGCAGAGCATTAAACCAAGCACAGTCTGTGCGCACGGGACTACACAGGTCACTGGCCCATGACCTGTTTGTGTTTCAGGTTGGCTCTCCAGGGGCTCTTTGGAGAGTTGCTTCTGGACTTCTCTAACTGCAACCCCTACTATGTGGGCAATGCACCTTTTCTTTTAGCTGCTTACTCCTACTCACTCTTCAGCTTCAGCTTCCTCAGCCCTATTAAAGTCTCCCCGTTGGGGTCCTCCCAGCCTCGGCAGAGGTCTCCTAGGCAGGACTCAAGATGGCTCCAGCCCACTCCTTCTCTCCTGTGGTGCTTCATCTGGTCCTTGGGAAATACTCGCCTGTTGACCATTCTCTCCCTTGCGGTTCTGCCATAGAAACAGTTGGGCAACCTGATTCCTAATTTCGACAGAATCCCCTCAATGCAGGGAGCGAACACATCCCAAGCTCTGCACTTGATCCCATGGAAGCCCATGGATGCCCCTCTGGCATGAGCTGAAGAAGCGTTCCCCATCCCTTCCCCACTGGAGATGGTGAGTTCAACCTTCCCCAGCACAATCCATACACAGGTCTCTGTCTCAACTATTAGATATCTTAAAGTGAACAAGAGCATCTGAGTTGTAGAATAGGTTTTGAATTATTTCCTTCTTAATAGTTACCTAACTTGAAATTTCACTTTTTTTTTTTTTTGTATTTGGGGATCTAAGTTAAAATTTCAGTTTTAAATGCCTATTAAAAAAGCATATTCTCTCTGTAGGATAAATATCTGCTGTTTCCTACTTACATATGTGCTTGTGTGTTAGTCACTCAGTCGTGTCCGACTCTTTGCAACCCCACGGACTGTAGCCCGCCAGACTTCTCTGTCCATGGAATTCTCCAGGCAAGAATACTGGAGTGGATTGCCATTCCCTTCTCCAGAGGAACTTCCCAACCCAGGGATTGAACTCTGGTCTCCTGCCTCGCAGGCAGATTCTTTCCCATTTGAGCTACAGGGATGTATAAAAAAATTATCAGCTGTTACAAAAAAAAAAAATGTGTTGAGGCTAATAGGTATTCAAGCCACAAAATTAATTTAAAGAGTATTTTTTTCTACATTTGCTTGTATTTATGTTTGACAAATATGTGACAACGAATTGCCTTTTTCATACATTGTTATCCGTATTAATGATGTTAAATATTTATATTCTAGCCTTTGATTAATTTCTCAGAATTTTTCTTAAAAAATTTAAAGTTGAACACTATGAAATTTCATCCCTGAAGAGTTTATAAAATGTAAATATGCCACAAAATCCAAAATAAAAATATGGAAGTACAATTTGTATTAAGAGTTGGTCACTTAGACTAAGTTATATTGAGCCATGAAAACCACTGGATACAGGCACAAAATCTCAGATTAGATGTATTTTTTTTTAACAGTGTAAGCCTGCCTTGATTTTCCTTTAATGTCTGCGATTACCAAAGATGACTTGCCTTCTTTGTTCTGTATCAAAATATAAAAGAGTCAGAGAATGGTTGGGCTTGGTGTCCAAGTTAAACCCCTTAACTTTATCTTGCTCCATTCAAAGTGTTATTGCAACCCTTGAGTGTACAAGTCAGAGAATAACAGTTTACTAAACACATGTCACATGTGCCTACAGAAGGTGCTCATTCTATCCCTCTTCCCTTCTGAAAACTTACTTCCTTATAGATATCTTCTGCTAAATATCTGACTTTACATGACATCAGTTACATGATATCTAGAAGTCTTACTGATGAACACAAGCTTCTTTAGATGGTTCACAAGGAAAAGCTTATAAAGAATGAAGACAAAGTTTATGAAGAATGAAGCAAAGTCTCCAACTTTTGTTACTCTTCATGTACTTTCTCCTTAATGATGGGTTATCATAACCTCTTTTTCTGAAATCTCCAGTCAGGGTTTCACAAAACATTTGCTTATTTGCCTAGTCCATGGGCTTCCCTGGTGGCTCAGATGGTAAAGAGTCTGCCTGCAGTGCGGGAGACCCAGGTTCGATCCCTAGGTTGGGAAGATCCCCTGGAGAAGCAAATGGCAACCCACTCCAGTATTCTTGCCTGAAAAATTCCATGGACGGAGGACGACCCTGGCAGGCTACAGTCCATGGGGTCACAGAGTTGGACACAAATGGCAGGCTAAAGTCCACTAAGCAAGCCTAGTCCTAGTGTCTTCTCTGCTAAAATGTTTTACACCTCAAATCATACAGTTCACATTTTAATATTCATTTCAACTTAATTCCATAAACACTTACTCACTCTATGTAAAGGTATAGAGAGAGATATGAATACAACCCAGTGCCTGCCTTTAAGATGTTCTATTCTATTAAGATACCAACATAAATAAGCAACCATAATACAAATAAGTGTGATAATAGAAACATATGTAAAGGGATAAGAAAACACACCATAGAAAAATGAACAATGGGATGGGACAGAATAAGTCAGGTCCACCTAGAGAGAGGTTAATGACATTTTAATTGAGCTTTAAAATGAGGTTAGAGAATTCCCTGGCAGCCCAGTGGTTAAGACTGGACTGGATTTCTTTGCCAAGGGCCCGGGTTTGATCCCTGGTCAGAGAATTAAGTTCCCACAAGTCACACAGCCTGACCAAAACAATAAAAAATAAGTAAAATAAAATGAGGTCCAGAAATTGACAAGGCAGAAGGAGGCGATGCAGGCAGTGAAAGGAACACTAAAGCAAGAGAGGGTACCATCAGGAACTCCAGGAAAAAAAAAAAATGGTGCAGGGAAGGTTTCAATGACGTGAAAACATTTGAACTGGGCTTGAAGAATAATCATGAGAAAACATGAGTCTATATTTATGTAAGAGCACTGGAGAGGTAGAAGAAAGAAGAATCTCCTGATTAATTTCTGATGTAGAATCATCAGGACAGAGTGATTAGATGGTGGGCAAAGGGATAGTGTAAAAAAGAGGAATGAAGGATGATGTCCAGAATTCTGCCCTCCTGGCCCTGGGATGAGGAGTGTGTGTGTGTGTGTGTGTGTGTGTGTGTGTGTGTGTGTGTGTGTGAGCATGTACACACTACAGTTGTTATTGCTTATTTTGGGGAGGAGGGTTGTCAAGAGGCAAAAGTTATGAGAGAGAAAAGAGAAAAGGGACCATTTTTGGTATTAAATTTGATGTACACTTTTCAGACTTTCAATTAGATGTGGTAATAAATACAGTGGCTAACGTAATTGTGTTAAGCACTCTATAGGAATTAGCTAATTCAATATTAGAGGCATTTGAGAATATGAAAATATGGTGGTCAGACTAGAAGACTTGGTCTGAAGCTATAGGTCTGCATCAGAGAATGGGGTAAATGACACCAGGCAGCAGTGTGATATTAAAAACTGAACCTTGGCAAACACTGATACTTGAGGGCAGAAAAAAAAAAAAAAAAACAGAGGGAAAAAAGATAGCCAAATGAGTAAGGAGATAAACAGAAGTTGTAAAAGCCAAGGTTGAGAGAGTTTTAAAAAGGGAGCGGGGGGGGGGGGGGGAGATGTATTTGCTAGTGGAAATGCTGTCGAGGAGGGGCAAATAAAAGAGAAAATTTGACAAGTCCCTATTGAATTTGACAACTGGGGCATCATTGGTTATTTTTATGGGAGTAATTTCATGGTGTAATGGGAATGATAGCTTCAAAGAGTTAATGAGGAAATGGCCAATTGAGGAAGAGGGGATAGTGGAGTAATGGAAATAGAAACTAATATTTATTGAAACCTATTATGAGCTGGGCTTCTCTGGTGGCTCAATGGTAAAGAATCTGCCTGCCAGTGCAGGAGAAGGTTCAATCCCTGGGTTGGGAAGATCCCCTGGAGAAGGAACTGACAATCCACTCCAGTACTCTTGCCTGGAAAATTCCATGGACAGAGAGGAGCCCAGCGGGCTACAATCCCTGGAGTTGCAAAAGAATCAGACACAATTTAGCAACTAAACAACAACAACAACTGGAAACTAAGTAAGCCAGGAAAGAGATGGTAGAACAGATTGATAAGGAAAGGCATCCTTTCCTGGCTTTTTAGTTTCTGAAGTTTAGCCCTTCAGCAGAAATGGAAACTCTAGGGCTCTAAACAGCAGACTTGGGAGACTACATGATGCCTAGATCAAGGCCTCACTCACTCTGTGCCACCTCTAAAATGCTCCTCAGGCTAGCAGGAGGGGATGGGTGGGTTTCTGGGGAAGGGCCAGCCCAAGTGGGAAAATGAGTAAATAACCTGACAATCTTCAGGATTCCAAAGAAAGACAAGAGTTGTGTTTCTTGCCTTGTGAGATTCTAGATGGATGGAAAGGCCAGGGGTTGTCTCGTCCCTGTGGTTAATGTACGCATTCTGTCCCCACAGAGCTTCCAGGTGCGCAGCTTGACGTGGACAGCAACACAATTCCTGTGTGACCAGGATTTCTGAGGTTTAAGTGGACATATAAGATCCCCATGCTCAACTATGAGGTAGGATTAGCACTGCAGTTCCAGCACATCAGCAAATGACACTGAGGGGACTAAGGGATAGCTCAGCAGCAAAGGGCAGTTGAGATAACCGACATCTCAGAGGATGCCAGTGTGTACAGCCAAGACCAATAGCCCTTTCTCTTCTCGTGAACTGATACCATGGAAGTCGTGAACTGATACCATGGAAGTCAGTCTCCCCAGTGCTTTTCCTCCAGGACGTCTTGACAACCCCAGGCAGAAAGGAAGTTTATAATTACTCACCCTAATGGAGACCCAATATTGAACTATAGTTCAGTTCTAGAAACCCTTAAATTTGGGAAATTAAATTCATGCCCACCATTTCTATTCTACCATACTCTAATCTTAACCTTCATTACAACTTCGTTAAGTGATGAAATAGATTCAGAGACAAATGACAAATTTCAAAACAAAATTAAGAAATTTTTCTAGGCTAGCAAGGGACAGAACTGGGGCTCACGCTGAGGTCTGCTTTACACTGAAGCCAGTGATCTTTCTGTCAGACCATTTCATATTTTTCAAAAAGTTGGACAGAGAAGTGAAATAGTAGCCAGAAGGGGATCCAAGGTGATGAGACTTTCTTTTTTTAAGAGTGAGAGAAATTAGACAATATAAATGGGAAAAGGAAAAAAGAGCTAATTGAGAGAAAGAGATTGAAAATGAAGGAAAGGGGGGATTATTGAAGAATGTTTCAAAAGGATATGGGAGGTAAATAAAGATAATAGCACCTACCTTGAATGGAAGGTAGATACTTCTCCAAGACAAGAGTGAACATGGAAAGGATTTGCATGGATAGAAAGAGTTTTGTGGACAGGTGGGGCAATTTTGCTGGCATCAGTGCTCCATGACATGGAGGAGGAAAGGCCAAGTGCAATACTTGTAGGATGCATGTAGGATGAAAACTGAATCATAACTTGCATTTTAGTGCCTTGAACAGAAGGTGGTATATGTCATGCATTTGATTGAGTTCCTTCAACACTGTAGTGGCATCATGCCCAGATCTGCAACCCCTCCTTTGAGGACCGAAGCAGACATTTCTCCAGCTGCTCAGAATGTTGGTCATTGACACTTCTTAATTAAGTCCCCTTCCCAGGAATTATCCTTTACTGAGAGAGCAGCTTTACCCCAGATCATACTCCCTTCCCAATGACTGTTCCATCTGGGATGTAAGGGCTAGCCCCTTGCCTCAGTTCAGGACAAGCCTATAGGCCCATCCATATCCCCAGATCTCTCTACTGCTCCCGCAGCACACCACTACCCCCCCCCCCCCCGCAACACACACACAGAGGATTAGCTGAAGTCTTCACTGTGATGATCGTGCTGCACTTCACTATGCCAAATCCTGCCTCCTTCACTCCCCCATAGGAATTCCCCCCCAAACTTCCCACAGGCACTTAACCTGTTCTCAGGTCCCTGTGTTTGGGATGCATGTCTGCTCACCTTGAGCCAACAGAGAACTACTCTGCAGATGTGGCCTGTGGTTTTCTGGTTCTGGCGTGAATTATGAGCAAGCTCACTTGTCTGAGGCTTAAATGCACGTTTCTCACTTGTACTAATGTAGAGTTGCTATTTTCTTCTCCAATACCTACCTTTTGTATGTATTCTTCAATTGGGATCCAAATTCAGAAGGAGAAAAAGGAGTTATTTTACTCTCTGAAACCAGTGGTAAAGAAACATTTTTGTAGTGTTCGGGTGGCTTTGCAGGTTAAGAAACAGCAAAAATGACAAGGAATGGGAAAAATAAACATCGTGTGGAACATAGGGTAGAAAGTGTCCATGAACTCCAATCCTGTTTGCAAAGTAGTTCCTACCTAAGAGAAGGAATGACTCACAAAGGATGTCTACCCAGGCTCCCAGTCATTAGATTTAAATCATTGTTCTTTATTCTCCAAATTTGGGGCTTAATTCAAAAGGTTCATGAAGAACCAAGAATGTTGGCTCTGTTACAAAGTAGAACTGCATCATCTTTTTGCTAAAATCAGTTTTATCTTTAACTTAATTGCATTCTATTACCAAAAGATAAGTATGCTAAATGGATACACATATCAAAACATCTATTATAGGTTTGCCAAAGTAATGATAAGGATGACATTACTTTTATTAATGCCTATTCTAAAATTACTTTAATTTGACCCCATTTTACCCCAAATTACCTTTTGAGATAATTTTTCAGGCTTAGTCCCAATTTAAGGATGGCTCTGAAACTTTTTCCATAGCAAGAAATTAAATTAGGTAAGATTTTGTTTGTTTTGAGAATGAATAAGATTAACAAGGGGCTTCCTGGGTGGCTCAGCAGTAAAGAATCTGCCTGGAATGCAGGAGACGTGGGTTTGATCCCTGGGTGGGGAAGATCCCCTCAAGGAGGGCATGGCCACCCACTTCAGTATTCTAGCCAGGAAAATCCAAGATTAACAAACCTTTACATTTTAGACTGTTTCAGGAGTCATATGTGACAGATTTTGTATTTGATATAATTGTACTTTTGATATTCGTTTTGGTTACTCTACAAACTAACCAGGAGTAACAAGGTTTCAGGAAAGTATGTATTTGGCTTTTCCTCTCTGTTTGGGTCAATGTTGGGATTTCTAAGGTACCCTTAATGATGGTGTTAATCATTGATGAAGTGAATCCACAAGCTGTTTGTTGCTTGCCAGTTGTATTGCTTATCAATAATGTTATTACCAGTTTTCTCTAAAGCATGATGATTTTTTACCAAAATGGAAGCTATGCAGTTGTAATTCTTCACCTTTTATAATAGGATTGTGGAGTGCAGGAAATGGAGCAGAGAGTTCTTCAGCTTTTCCGTCTTACTGTAATACTCCTTCACCTATGAAGTGAAGAACGTGTAAGATAACAGAATGGCTCCGCTCTCAGAGGTGATGATGGGTTTGCTCTGAGCTATTGACACTCATACCTGGGCCTCTCGTGATCAATGACACACAATTTGGAGACGGCTGACTGGGGTTAATGGTGCAATCTGTGGCTTTGGAACAGAGTTCTTCTCTATGTGAAACTAATTGGCCCATATGGGGATTAAACTGGTAACAGTGTCCTCATTTGTCAACCCATCTATTCAGCATTTGAATCTGGTTACGTCTGAGTACTTTCCCCAATTCAACCAATGTGTTTTCAAATGATGATATAAGCTCAGAAATAGGAAGAGGTAATTGCTTAAAATATACAAGCTACTTATCAACCCAAATCACCATAAGAAAGTCATTAAAAATTAAATAATTATCCTATTGCCAATTATTCTTAATTGAAT
The DNA here is from genome assembly GCA_024291935.2 of Okapia johnstoni. Taxonomy (NCBI): domain Eukaryota; kingdom Metazoa; phylum Chordata; class Mammalia; order Artiodactyla; family Giraffidae; genus Okapia; species Okapia johnstoni. The sequence continues at coordinate 44,379,897 of CM044322.1, forward strand.
ATCCCAAGCTGTGGGAAACAGAACAGGAGGTAAGTCTGCTTCTCATTAAGTACCTTGTGTGTGTGTGTTCAGTCGCAATCCAGGGATTGAACCTGAATCTCCTGCACTGCAGGCGGATTCTTTACCATCTGAGCCACCAAGGAAGCCACACTTTTCACAGGTCTCAAGCTGTTTAATTATCCTATGGTAGAGCCTACAGCAGAGAGGAAATAAAACAGTCAAACTTGTAAAAACAAAAATTAGAGTAAATGTTTATTACTGGGGGTCAGAGGATGGGGGGATAAGACAGATATTATTTAAGGGTACAGACTTGCAGAAAAGTCCTAAAGATCAAGTGCACAGTGTAATGAATATAGACAACAATATTGTGCTATCTTTATGTAATGTGGTAAATATTACTACAAGGGCAAGCATATTACAGCATATAAATGTATCAAAGTAACACATTATATGCCTTAAATTCACACAGTGTAATAAGTCAAGTTTATAAAATTTTAAAAACATAAAAGGGAAAAAAATATAAGAAATTGAAAAAAAAAAGGTTACATAGGAGGCCCAGAGAGGGTGGATAACAATGAGCCAGGGTGTCAAAGTGACCACATTTACATGCAATAGAAAAGCACTTCTAACCCTCAGTTAGTAGTTATCTTTTCCTGCCAAAAAAGATTTTTAAAATAAGTGAACTTTAAACAGTTACAAAAATAACAAGCCTTTCCCACAAAGAGTCATAAAAACCCAAACCTAAGCAAGTAACAGAGCAGTGCTGTCCAACAAGAGTGTGAGAAATAGAAGAGCATTCTGAGAACTTTGACAAAGAGAGAAGAGTTGTGTGGCTTGTACTTAAAAACTAACTTGGTTTAGAACTATTGACTAAGTTTTCACTGGCTCTTTAGTGAGGAGAAATCCAAATTTAACCTCAAAACTCTAACGTCTATATCGGATATGCCACTACAGTGTTGAAGGAACTCAATCAAATGCATGACATATACCACCTTCTGTTGAAGTTTCCTTCAATTTTTAAGTAAAAATAAAAGATACATTTTTCACCAAGAACTTTACTGAATAATGTGATCACTGTTTTGTTCCACTGCCTTCTGCCATTTTTTCAGGCAACTTCATAATTCCGTCTTCTCAAAACTTTTTATCTTTTTGAGCAAAGAACTGTTCCAGGTGCCTTTTACAGTCTTTGAGGGAATTGAAATTTTTTTCCATTAAAATAATTTTGTAAAGACTGAAATAAATGGAAATCCGAAGGTGCGATGTCTGGTGAGTATAGCAGATGAATTAGAACTTTCCAGCCAAGCTGTAACAGTTTTTGCCTGGTCATCAAAGAAATATGCATCTGGTGGTATCCTGATGGAAGATTATGCATTTTCTTTTGAGTAATTCTGGGTGATTTTCATCGAGTGCTGCCTTCAGTTGGGCTCATTGGGAGCACTTGTTGGAATTAATTACCTGGTTTTCCAGAAGAAGGTCGTAATAGAGGACTTCCTTCCAATCCCACCATAAACACAACATCATCACCTTCTTTAGATGAAGATTGGCCTTTGGTGTGGTTGGTAGGGGTTCTTTTAGCTTGTCCCACGATCTCTTCCATTCCACATTATTGTACAGTATCCACTTTTCATCTCCCATCACAGTTTGTTTTTTAAAAAGGAAACATTTTTGTTATGTTTAATTTGAGAATCACATGCAGAAATACGATCAAGAAGATTTTTCCCACTTAATTTATGTGCAACCCAAACATCCAAGCAATTAACATAACCAAGCTGGTGCAAATGATTTTCAAAGCTTGATTTGGATATTTAGAGTATGTTGGCTATCTCCCACATTGATTGTTCGCAATTGATATCTCGATTTGATAGCTATCAACTTCATCTGGGTCTACCAGACCGTCAACCATGGATTCAGCAAGTAATCTCCAGCACAAAACTTTGCAAACTAGTTTGGACACCTTTGGTCTGTCACAGCAACTACACTGCACAAATCCTTTTTTGCATTTCAGTTGTATTTTTTACCTTTCTTGAAATAATAAAGCATACCATGCCAAAAATATTGCTTTTTTCTTCCATCTACTATATTAAGATGACTACACAAAAATTCACCAATTTTGACAAGTTTTTTTTTTTAAAGCACGCTTATATGACAGTTGTCACAATTCAATTGTTTTGAATGAAGTTAAAGGCAACTGAGCACTACTAGAGCCAGCTTATGGAAAACAGCAAACAAACTTTTTTGCCAACCCAATATTTATAGGACTATTGAAATCTGCTTAAGTCAGCATTTGAATCTATTACTGTTTTCAAAAATTCTTAACTAAAAAGACTGCTGAGATAAATATACATATAGGATATATGCAGCCTTGTTACAGAGCTTCTCTGGCAGTAAAGAATTCACCTGCAATGCAGGAGACGCAGGAGTCATGGGTTCAATCTCTGGGTCGGGAAGATTCCCTGGAGGAAGGCAAGGCAACCCACTCCAGTATCCATGGGGTTGCAAAGAGTCAGAGGCAAATGAGCAGCAGCAGCAACCTTGTTATAGCAATCAAAATTTTAATTCCAAGAGGAGACAAAATCAGCTCAATGCTTCACTCAGAAAAGAATGTATTTTTGTAATAGTCAGTGTACAACATACTATATTTGCATGAGAAGTAGAGAGAGAGTTGAACTAATATGTGCAAAATGAAGAGTACTCATGGGACTTTCTTTTTCGTCATGTATTAATTTAATTTTAAAAATTGTGAAACACTGTTTTTGCAGAAAGTACTTAAAGCATATGTATAGATTGCCCAGTGATTCTAAAGCAAACACTTATGTAACTACCATCCAGGCCCAGTAAGAGAACATGAGCAGCAACCTTGAATCCAGCGTGCTCTTCCCCAACTGGAACCTCCTCCCTCAAGAGTGAACACTATCCTCTCTTTCTAAATAATCATTTCCTTGGTTTTCATTATTTCCTCCAGTCAGTCCACAGCTAAGATTGTTTTGTTTGAGTTTCTCCTTGTTCTCAGTATTATGTGTTTAAAATCCATACATATTGTTGTGAGTAGCTATATTTTTCATTCTTATAGATTCCACTGTGTGAATATATCATGATTTTTTAAGTAGTTTTTTTCATCTAAACTTTCCAAATTTAATGACATGAGGTTTTTAAAGACAATATCTTCTTACTTTCTTTTTAATGTCTGAAGAATCTCTAATGTCATCTTTTTCATTTCTGGTACTGTTTTTTTTTTCTTTTCTTTCTGTCTCTCTCTCCTGATTGATTCTCACCAGAAGTTTGTCAATTTTACCAACATTTTAAATTCATTAGTCGCTGCTCTCTTTCTAATTTTCTATCTCCTAGTGTTTTGCAAGTTTTATTTTGTGGTTCTTGTCCTAACTTCTTGAGATAGATGATGAACTAATTCATTTCCAGCCTTTCATTTTTTCCAGTTATGTGTATAAGGCTATATACACTTTTCTCTAAAGACTTCTTTAGTGGTATATCATGTTTGAGATGTGATCTTTTCATAATCTTTTAGTTAAAAATAATTTTTATTTGTGTTCTGATTTTTCTTAGAATTTTGTTTCTTAATACTCCAAAATATGGGAACATACTTTGTATGATTTCAATTCTTTAAAAGTTATTGAGACTTGATTTGTGTCCTAGCTTTTTTTATATCAAGATTTTTTTTACTTTTTCTAGGTTGATTAATACTTCTAGCTTAGAAATATATTCAGAACTTTAATATAATCTTTTACTGAGTTCCAAGTTTGTTTTCAGTTCAGTAAATCTGCAGCACATATGTGTATGCATATTTATGAGCATAACAATTTACAGATAAATTGTTATATTTGTCTTACTAATGAATATCATTTTGCATTATTTTGCCATTTGATAAGTAACTCCTTTTCCAGTGACCCACCTTCCAATGGATAGTATGGAAAAGGAGAGTTTTTTTCTGAAGATAAATATTAATTAACTATATAACATTTGATTCTTCTTTATCCTTTAGTTACATATGGAGGTAGAACCTTGGCTGCCATGTTACACTTGTTAATAGTATGTGATATAAAGGGTAAAAGACTAACCCTGGGAGTGAAAAGTGAGGAAAATCATTAAGAAATACCTAGACAGAAACTTGGATTGAGGAGAGGCTTAAATGCAAGGAACCATTACAAATACAGTAAATATAGAGAACCCAAGGAGAGAATGCTGACACCATTTACAATTTTAAGACTGCTTTTGTCCAACAAAGGAAAAGAATATATGTAGTTTGAGATCACTTGCTTATTAATTTCTTCAGAGCATTAAGGAAGGAGAGGCTTAGGATTATTAGTAAGTCTTCTAGAAAAGCCTGCAAATAAATATATATATATTTATGTATATGTATTAATTATAGAGTGAAATGGACAGAGGATTGAAGACTTGGAATTTTGGGTTGAGTTCCAGTTTTACTATGTACCAGCTATGTAAAATTGGGCAAATATGTAATGAGACTTCCATTTTGCAATCTGTAAAATGGAGATAATAGTAACATGTGAACTGTGCAAGTCCACTTATACACAGATTTTTTTTTCACTAAATACATACTGCAGTACTATATGATCTGTGGTTGGTTGAATTCTGGAATTCAGGACCACAGATAAGGAGGACCAACTATAAAGTTATATGTGGATTTTTAACTGTGAGGAAGGTGGATGCTCCTAAGCCCTGAGCTGTTCAAAAGTCAACTATACTTAATGTCAATGGTTGACAAGAGGGACTTGTCAGTCTGTACTCGGTAAATTACAGGGCAGAATTCTGAGCTACAGATGTATTGCCTTAGTTTCATATATGTACTTTTCTAAAAGTTTTAACTAGCTGTCATATGTTTAAATTTGAATTTCTAGTTTTTTTTATCAAGTTTATTCAAGCATTATTTACATAAAATACAATTCTCTGTTTTAAGTTTGCAGTTTCAAGAGACTTACACAAACTTGTAGACCTCTGTAACCACTACCACAGTCAAAATAAAGACTACTTCCATCACTGTGCAAGTTCCCTTTGTGCCTCTTGGCGGTCAGCCTCCCCATCACGTTTTCGCAGTCTCAGGTAACTATCTACTTTCAGTAATTACTGCTTTGTTAGGCTCTTTTCTAGAATTTCACATAAATGGAATGATACAACATGCACTCTTTTGTATCCAGCTTCTTATGCTCACCATATTGCTTTTGAATCAGCTATGTGGAGTACATCGATTGTTTGCCCTGTAATACTGCTAGATGATTACCCATTGTACGGCTATAGCATGGTTTGTTTATTCATCTGTTGATTGATACTGTAGTTGTTTCCAGCTTTTGATTGTTATGAATATGTACATTCCTATATAAATCTTTGGATGGACATATGTTTTCATTTCTTTCTGATAAATATCTAGGAATGGAATAGCTGGGTCATGTGCATCATATGTTTAACTTTATTAAAAAAAAATCCAAACTTTTCCAAAGCAATTGTACCATTTTATACTTCCACTAGCAATGTATGAGAATTCCAGTTCCTCCACATGCTCACCAATACTGAATATATTATCAGTCATATTAATTTTCACTTCTAAACATTTTATAATTTTGTCAATTGCAACTAGTTCTGTGAGATATTTGGGGAAAATTTTTGTGTATGATGTGAGGCAAGGATTGAGGCTCATTCTTTTCCTAGTATTGATATCTAGTTATTCCAGTATCTTTTACTGAAAAGACTATTATGTTTTCAACATCAAAATCATGTCCATACACATGTGCATTTAGTTCTGAATTCTCTATTCTATACCACTGACTTACATTCTTTACTTATGTCAACATCATACTCTATTGATCATAATAGTTTACTAGTAAGTTTCAAAAACTAGTAGTTTGAAGGGACATTGTTCCTCTTTTAAAAAACTGTCTTGTCTATTCTAGGTTATTTCTTCCATAAAAATTTTAGAATCAGCTTCTCAATTCCTGCCAAAAAAGTAATACTTTGGATTCTTGATTGGAATTTTGTTGAACCTCTAGATGAAGTTGTGGAGAATTAACATCTTAAAAACACTGAAATTTCCATTCATAAACCTGGCATATCTCACCACTGATTTAGGTATTTAAATTTTTTTTTCAACAAATTTTTAAAATTTCTATGTACAAATCTTACATATATTTGTTAATTTTATCCTTACGTGTTTCATGGTCTTCAAAGCTATTATAAATGGCTCTTTTTCATAAATTGATTTTCTAATTATTTGTAGCTAGCATATAGAGATATGACTGATATTTGCATATTGACCTTGTATCTTAGGACTTTGCTAAATTAGCCTATCAATTTCTAACAACTTTTGTGTAAGCTCCGTGTGTATATGATTAAGTCATCTATAAATAAAGATTATTTTTTAATTCAAATCTGTATACTTTTGTTTCTTTTCATTGCTTTATTATACTGGTTAGGACTTTGATTGTAATACCAAATAAAAGTAGTAAAGGAATGTGGGTTGTGGGGAAGCTTCAGTATTTCTCTATTAAGGAAAATGTTAGGTACAAGTTTTTAATTGCTGCCCTTTATAAGACTGAGAAAATTCCTTTCTATTCTTAGTTTGTTAAGAATTTTTATCATAAATTTATGTGAACTTTGTGAAAAGCTTTTTCTGTATCTATTGATATACTTATTTGCCTTTTCACCTTTGTTTTATCAATATGGTGAATTATATTAGTTGATTTTTTTTTTAATGTTAAACTCACCTTGTATTTCTTGGAAAAATCCCACTTGGTCATATTGTGTCAACCTTTTTACATATGGCTGGATTTAATTTCTAAATTTTTAGAAAAGACTTTGAATCTCTGTTCATAAGGATATTGGTCTGTAGTATTTTTGTAATATCTTTTTTAAACTGAAGTAGAGTTGATGTATAATATTACATATTGCAGGTATACAATATAGCAATTCACAATTCTTAAAGGTTTAACTCCATTTATAGCTATTATAAAATATTGGCTATATTCCCTGCGTTGTTCAGCATATCCTAGTAGCTTATTTTATTCATAGTAGTTTGTACTTTTTAAACCCCTCCCCCTGTAATTCCCCTCCCCCTTATCTCTGCCCACTGGTAACCACTAGTTTGTTCTTTTTATCTGTGAACCCACTTCTTTTTTGTTATATTCACTAGACTGTTGCAATTTTTAGATTCTACTCGTAAGTGATATGCAGGATTTGACTTTCTTTGTCTGACTTATTTCACTTAGTTTAATACCCTCCAAGTCCGTTCATGGTGTTGCAAATGGCAAAATTTTCTTCTTTTTATGGCCGGGTAGTGTTCCGTTGTGTGTGTGTATGTGTCTGTGTACCACATCTTCTTTATCTGTTGAGGGACACTTGGGTTGCTTTCATGTCTTGACAATTATAAATAATGCTTCTATGAAAATTGGGATGCATGTATCTTTTCAAATTAGTTTTTTGTTTGTTTGTTTTTTAGATATACACCCAGGTGTGAAATTGTTGGGTCATACGATAGTTTTGCTTAAAGGTTTTTTGAGAAATCCATACTATTTTCCACAGTGACCTCACCAATTTACATTCCCACCAACAGTGTATGAGCATTTGCTTTTCTCCACATCCTTGCCACAGTTGTGTTCTTTTTGACGAAAACCATTCTGACAAACGTGAGGTGATATCTCATGGTGGTTTTGATTTGCATTTCCCTCATGATTAGAATGTTGAGCATCTTTTCATGCGCTTGTTGGTCATCTGCATTTCCTCTTGGGAAAATTGTCTGTTCAGTTCTGCCTGTCGTTTAATTGGGAGGCTTGTTTTCTTGATATTGAGTTGGATGAGCTGTTTATATATGTTGACTATGGGTCATATCATTTGTAAACATTTTCTCCCATTCAGCAGGTTGCCTTTTCATTTTGTAAATGATTTCCTTTCCGGTGCAAAAGCTTTTAAGTCTGATTAGGTCCCATTTGCTTCCTTTTGCCTTTGCTTCTTTTGTTTTAGAAGACAGACCCCCAAAAAATATTCCTATGGTTTATGTCAAAGAGTGTTCTGCCTATGTTTTCCTCCTATGAGTTTTATGCTTTTCAGTCTTAGATTTAGGTCTTTAATTCATCTTGAGTTTATCTTCATATCGTGTTATAGGAAGTTCTAAATGCACTTTTATATGTAACTGTCCAGTTTTCCCAGCACCACTTATTGAAGAGAGAGTATCTTTTCTCCATTGTATATTCTTGTCTCCTTAGTAGTAGATCAACTGACCGTAAGTGCATAGGCTTGTTTCTGGCCTCTCTATCCTGTCCTGTTGATCTCTGTGCCAGTACCATTCTGTTTTGGTTATTGTAGCTTTGCAGGACGGTCTGAAGTCAGGGTGCATGGCACCTTCAGCTCTTCTCTCTCAAGATTCTTTTGGCTTTTCAGGGTCTTATATGGTTCCATACAAATTTTAGAATTATTTGTTCTAGTTCTGTGAGAAGTACCATTCCTTATTTTGGTTGTCAGGGTTATATTACACTGCTCATAAAATGAATTAGAAAATATTTTCTTTTCCTCTGTTTTCTTAAAAAAAAATCTGTAGAATTGGTATTATTTCTGCCTTAAATGTTCGATTAAAATTCAGCAGTGAAGCTATTTGGGCCTGGAGTTTTCTTGGTGAAAAGGTTTTTAAAAAATTCAATGTGTTTAATGGTTATGGGAGTATTCATATTTTCTATTTCATCTTGTGTAAGTTTTGGCTTATATAATTTTAATGAATTTTTCTATTTCATATAAACTGTTGGCATAAAGTTAATCATAATATTCTTTTATATCTGTAGGTTTATAGACATAGCTTTTCTTTTGTTCTTGATCATTTGAGTCTTCTTTTTTCATCAATAAAGCTATAAATTCATTAACTTTATTGATCTTTTCATAGAAGTAATTTTTTATTTTAATAGTTTTTCTCTATTGCTTACATGTTTCCTATTTTATTGATTTCTGGTACTATAGTTATTATTTCCTTCTAATTACTATAGTTCTTAAAATAGAAGTGTAAATTATTGATTTAGACCTTTCTTTTTCTAAAACAAGTATTTACATTTCCCTGCAAGCACTGCTTTAGAGGCATCACAAACATGTCATTATCATCAAAATATTTTATAATTTCTGTGTAGTTTTTTTTGGGGGGGGCATGGTTTCGTTAGATGTATATTGTTTAATTTCCACATATTTGGGGATTTTCTAGACATCTTGTTATTGATTTGCAATTTAAATCCATTGTGAGTAGAGATCATACTTTGTATGATTATAATCCTTGTAAAAGTATTGAGAATTGGTTGCTCAAACAGGAAAGAGTCTACCTGCAATGCGGGAGACCTGTGTTCAATCTTGGGTTGGGAAGATTCCTTGGAGGAGGAAATGGCAATTCACTCCAGTATTCTTGCCTGGGAAATCTCATGGATAGAAGAGCTTGGCAGGCTGCAGTCCATGGGATTGCAATGAGTCAGACACAACTGAGTGACTAATACTGACTTTTGATTCAGTATATTAATCTATCTTGTTGAATGTTCCATAATAATTTGAGAAGAATGCATATTTTGCTGTTGCTGGATATAGTGCTTTATAAATGTCAATTAAATCAGTGTTATTGCTAATGTTCAAGTCTTTTATATCATTACAGATTTTCCATCTACTTGTTTTATTGATATTCTCAAGCTAAGATTCTTTCCTCAGTTATGTCTAATCTACTAATAAGCCCATCAAAAGCATTGTTTATTTCTATTACAGCGTTTATCTCCAGCATTTCTTTTTGGTTCTTTCTTAGAATTTCCATGTTTCTGCTTACATTGCTCATCTGTTCTTGCATCCTGTCTACTTTATCCATTAGAGCCCTTAACATGTTAACATATTAATTATAGTTGTTTTAAATTTCTGATTGAATAATTTGAAGATCCCTGACATGTATGGTTTTGATGCTTGCTCTGTTTCTTCAAATTGTATTTTTGGCCTTTTAGTATGCTTTGTAATTTTTTCATTGGTATTTGGAACATGATGTACTGGGTGAAAGGAATTGTTGTAAAGTGGGAGCTTGATAATATGCTGATGAGTTATGAGGAGAGGGGAAGTGCTGTATATTCCTACAAGTAGATATCAGTCTTTTCAGTGAGCCTGCGACTCTGGACTGTGAACTTCACAAGTGTTTCTCAGCTTTTCTTTCTCCCATTGGGTTGGACAGAATGTCTAAACATGGGCTGGAGTTGGGTATTTCCCTTCCCAACTCAGGTTGGCTCTGATAATGTGTTTGTGTTAGTTGCTCAGTCGTGTCTGACTCTTTGCAACCCTGTGGAGTATATATAGCCCACCAGGGTCCTCTGTCCATGAGATTTTTCAGGCAAGCATACCGGAGTGGGTTGTCATTTCCTTCTCCAGGGGATCTTCCTGACCCAGAGATCAAACCGGGGTCTCCTGCATTGCAGGCAGACTCTTAAGCCCTGATAAAACCCTAGCAGGTTAGGCTCTGGTTAACTTGTTTCCCCTGAGGGCAAGCCGTGTTAAGAACAGAGTGTTTTGATGTATTTCAAAATGGTTCCTTTTCTCCTCCCGCTGCTAGAAGCCCCAAGAGGATTTTCCCTGGTAATGACTGTGGGAACTAGGTCAAGCTACTGGAGGTTGATTTCATGATGTTTTACAATGTGACTGGGTCCTCCTGAAGTCTTTAACCCCCAAATTTGTCCACACTGAGAATCTGGCCATTTGTCGATTACAGTTCAGCTTTCCCTATCCGTAAGCCAGCTTCTACTCCTTCGTCTCTGCTCCAGTAAACTGTGACTCTGCCTGCCTGTCTCTCCAGTCTTGGGAATAGTAGCTTGCTCTGAGTCCTTACCACTCTTATATATCTAATAAAAGTTGTCGATTTTTCAGTCTACTCAATTTTTTTCTTGTTAAAATGGAATGGTGACTTCAAGTTCGTTGCACACAAAACTGGAAACTAGAAGTCTATTTGTTTTATCAATTGATGAGGGGAATACTGAAATTTCTAAATATAATTGTGGATTTGTTCATTTCTTCTTTTAGTTCTGCCACTTTTTCTGGATGTTTTTAGTATCTTTGTGTGTACAATTTAGGATTATAATGTCTTCTTAACAAATTGATACTTTACCATGATAAAATGTCCCTTTTATTCATGCTTTTTCATGATGTCTGGTGGTGGTTTGGTCTCTAAGTTGTGTTCAACTCTTGTGATCTTGTGAACTGTAACCTGCCAGGCTCCTCTGTCCATGGGATTCTCCAGGCAAGAATACCCACTCCAGCTGTCTTAGGATCAGTGTTTGAGTGTTATTTTTTCTTAGATAGCATATTGTTTGGTCTTGCTTTTTTTACCCATTCTGATAACCGTCTGACTTTTAATTGAAGAGTTTAGACCAATGTATAGACTATGGACCCCTGGAAGTACTTAAGGCCTTTTCAGGGTGTGTCTGTAAGAACAAAATGGTTTTCATAATAATACTAGGATGATGTTTTGTTCACTATGGGACATTTGTATTGATTATGCAAAAACCATAGTGGGTAAAATTGCCTTAGCATGAATCAAGGCAGTGGCATCAAATGCAGTACAGTCATTGATATTCAGCATGTACTTGAAAAAAAAAAGTTTCACTTAGAGAAACTCCTTTATCAAGGACTACAAAGTATCAATTTTATTAAATACATATTGTTTAAAAGTACACATAAAGTCCTTCAGTTACATATTGAAATATGATGCCCTGAGTAAAAGCACTTGTGAGATTGTTTGAGTTGCAAGGTGAACAAACAACACTTTTTAAATGAAGCACTGTTTTTACTTGAAAGAACAACTAACGAAATACGGTAATTCAAACCTGAATATATGGCAGCAATTCTCCCCAAAATAAATCTAGCTATCCAATCACCTTAAGGAAGACTACTGAAGTTTTTGGGGTTTTTTTTTAACTGATAATAACATTTATGCTTTCAAGTAAAAGTTAGAATTTTGGAAAACTTGTACTTGCCGCTGTGAACTTAATAGTTTACCAGTAGATGAGATCAGTAATGATATGAACAACTATAATTTTTGCAATGTTGTATATTGAAATGTGCCAACATTTGCAAAGCTCAGTGAACCAATATGTTCCAAATGATTAACACATGATTGTATGTGGGTAAAGAACTATTCAAGGTGCTAGATAGACAAAGGGATTTTAATGTACTTGACAGTGAGAAGTTTATTGAAATGATTTCATTTTCCATAACTTTTAAGCAACTACCACTCTTCAAGTTTTGATGTAGGATCAAAGATAAATGTCTACAATTATATGCAAAAGATATTAACATAACTTTTCCATCTACATATCCATGTGAGGCCAGATTTTCTTCACATACTTCAACCAAAAGAACCTATTACGGAAGACTGAATGTAAAATCAAGAGTATCCAACTGTCTTCTGTCAAGCCAAGCATTAAAGAAGTTTCCAAAAATGTAAAACAATGTTACTCTTCTTATTGTCTTTGTTTTGGAAAATACAGTTATCTGTCATAAAAGCACATTATGCTATTTTAGATGAATTAATATCTAAATATATTAAACATTTCTCATTTTTAACAACTAAGATGGCATTTTTATATGGTATATGTATTTATATATAAATATCTTATTTTTTGATTTTTTATATACATAGTGTGCGTGTGTGTATCCCACATGGATAAAAGCTCTTTGGAATCCTCAATAATCTTTTATCAGGGCAAAGTTTCTCAAGACTACAAGTTTGGTAATTGCTAGTTTTGACTTTACTTTTGTATGATTATCCATATGGTTGGGTTTAAGATTACCACCGTACTTCTTATTGTCAGTCTAATTTTTTTTGTTCCTCTGTTCATTCTGTCTTTTTTTAAAATTATTACCTGTGAATTTTTAGTATCTTCTTTCTTCTCCACTGTTGTTTTATTATTTATACTTCATTGTTTTCAAATGATGTTTACCCCTTGGAGTGGGGCAAATGGCTGTCTGCATCAGAAGGGGCATAGTTCCTCCCTCATGATACAGTCCTTCACTCATGTATCTTACTTGATATCTCCTGTAGGTAATGGAGTTTGGATTCCCTGCTGTAGAGTCTTATACCAATGTTGGTTTAGATATGAGAATAATAATGGTGGTGTTAAATCACCAATATATTTGTCCTATTTATCTACTAAATTGCAGCCATGATAGGTGGAATCTCTATTACTTGAACTCTTCTTTAGGGTTTAGAAACTACTTTTACAGCTTTAATATAAGGTAGATTTAGTATATGCGCTTCCCCAGTGGTTCAGTGGTTAAAGAAGCCGCCTGTAATGCAGGAGACACAGGAGACACAGGAGACACAGGTTCGATCCCTGGATCAGGAAGATCCCTTGGAGGAGGGCATGGCAACCCACTCCAGTATTCTTGCCTGGAGAATTCCATGGACTGAGGCTGTAGTCCATAGCATTGCACAGTGTCAGACATGACTGAAGCAACTGAACACACACGCACGCATGCAGATTTAGTTCAGTCGCTCAGTCATGTCTGACTCTGAAATCCCATGAACAGCAGCATGTCAGGCTTCCCTGTCTTTCATCATCTCCTGGAGTTTGCTCAAACTCATGTCCATTGGGTCAATGATGCCATCCAACCATCTTATTCTCTGTTGCCCGCTTCTCCTCCTGCCCTCAATCTTTTCCAGCATTGGGGTCTTTTCCAGTGAGTCAGCTCTTCGCATCAGGTGGCCAAAGTATTGGAGCTTCATTCAGCATTAGTTCTTCCAATGAACATTAAGATTTCCTTTAGGACTGACTGGTTTGATCTCCTTGCAGTCTGAGGGACTCTCAAGAGTCTTCTCTGACACCACAGCTCAAAAGCATCAATTCTTTGGTGCTCAGCTTTCTTAATGGTCCAACTCTCACATCCATATATGACCACTAGAAAAACTGTAGTTTTGACTAGACAGATCTTTGTCAGCCAAGTGATATCTCTGCTTTTTAATATGCTGTCTAGGTTGGTCATAGCTTTTCTTCCAAAGAGCAAGCATCTTTTAATTTCATGGCTTCAGTCAAAATCCGCAGTAATTCTGAAGCCCAAGAAAATAAAATCTGTCACTGTTTCCATTGTTTCCCCATCTATTTGCCATGAAGTGATGGGACTGGATGCCATAATCTTAGTTTTTTGAATGCTGGGTTTTAAGCCAGCTTATTCACTCCCCTCTTTCACCTTCATCCAGAGGCTCTTTAGTTCCTCTTCAATTTCTGTCATTAGGGTGGTGTCACCTGCATATCTGAGGTTATTGATATTTCCTCCAGCAATCTTGATTCCAGCTTATGCTTTATCCGGCCCAGCATTTTTCATGATGTACTCTTCATAGAAGTTAAATAAGCAGGGTGACAATATACAGCCTTGACGTACTCCTTTCCCAATTTGGAACCAGTCTGTTGTTCCATGTCCGGTTCTAACTGTTGCTTCTTGACCTGCATACAGGTTTCTCAGGAGGCAGGAAAGGTGGTCTGGTATTCCCATCTCTTTAAGAATTTTCCAGTTTGTTGTGATCCACACAGTCAAAGGCTTTAGCATAGTCAATGAAGCAGAAGTAGATGTTTTTCTGGAACTCTCTTGCTTTGTCTATGATCCAACAGATGTTGGCAACTCGATCTCTGGTCCCTCTGCCTTTTCTAAATCCAACTTGTGCATCTGGAAGTTCTTGGTTCACATACTGTTGAAGCCTAGCTTGAAGGATTTTGAGCATTACCTTGCTAGCATGTGAAATGAGTGCAGTTGTGCCATAGCTTGAATACTGTTTGGCATTGTCCTTCTTTGGGATTGGAATGAAAACTGACCTTTTCCGGTCCTGTGGCCACTGCTGAGTTTTCCAAATTTGCTGGCATATTGAGTGCAGCACTTTCACAGCATCACCTTTGAGGATTATTATAGTTTATTATAATGTTACAATTTTTAACATTTGTTCTGTTTCACTGCTTTGGTTTTCTTTGGTTTCCTGTCATTTGTATGTTGGCATTTTGGGTCTATCTTCTACATCTATTTCTTTCAAGTCTTTATGATTCTTTTCTTAATTTGTTTTTTATTTTTCAAAGCTTTCTATTTTCCATACTCTACTTTTCTTAAAGCATTATCTATTGTGTGTTATTCTAGCTTTGTTTGAAAAATATATTTTTTTCTAATTCTTTCTTGAGTTCCCTCACCTGTCTTTTTAAATATTTGTTTTCAACAATCACTTGATTTCTGAATTTTTCTAATTCTGATACATGTTTTTTCACATAATTTCTATCATTTTAATTTTTTAGTTTTTTAAGTATAAAATTATACTTTTCAGTTTTATACTCTTCATGTCATGACTTTTTTTGTCTATAAGGATCTTATTCCACTCATTCTGTTTTTTCTTATAATTACTTTGTGTGACAGTCAGCTATAATCTTTTTTATGATGCTCACTTTTAAATGAAATGACCTTTTCTGTCCATTCAGGAGAGGGGAAGAAGATTTTTTCTTGCTTTATAGTTCTAGATTTCTTGCTTCTGTATTTTTTTTTCCCCCAAAGTGACTAAGAGTAATTTCTGCTGTTTGTCTCCTAACTTGCTTTCTCCCCCTCCTAACTTTTAACTGATTCTTTTCTTTATTTACTCTTCTAGTTTGTTCCATTTGGATTCTCCTTTCAGCAGCTTGTCCTCAGGTGGGGCTATGTCTTGTCGAGGAGATCTGTTTTATTAATCTTGAGAGCTTATTGGACCCAGACTGCTCCATTAGACTTTATTACAGCACAATCCTCTTGAATTTACTAATGAATTTCTTTCCTCCTAGTTTCAACTGTTGTTGGCAGATTGGCCAGTGCTTTGTAGTGATCACCACGTGGTGATTTGGGGGTTCTTGGTCTCAGAGCCATTAGAAGCTCATTTGTCTGTGCTCTTTTTCTCCAGCACAAATGCTGATATTGCTCAAGCCTTGTAGCTGAAGGTGTTGAGTACTTGAGCGATCATGGGAATACCTGGTCATTTAGACTTATTGTAGATATTATCCATTGGTCTTTCGTTTTGCTATCATAGTTGCCCTTTACGTTTTTAGAGGAATTTAGGGAGATTAAAACTATGTTGCCTCTGCTGCTATCTTCTTAGTCTATCTTTTTTCCTTCACAATTGGTGCCATTTAAGCCAGTTGGAGTGCATTCAATTAGGCTTCTGCGGTTTTTTTGAGACAATCCTCTTAGTCCTTGACAGTTTTCTTACTTTATGGTACAAAAAGATATTCCAGTCATTTCCTGCCTTGGACTTGGAATCATTATTTCTACAAAGGTCTTTCATTTCTTTTATCCATATTTTTTACATTAAATATATCCATCTATTGGAGTAAGAATAGTACTTGAAACCAAACTGGAAAAAAAAACTTAAAAAGTAGTGGAATACAAAGTGAAAGGAAAGCAAGAAGGAAGGAAAGAAATTGCTTCTTGAGTGTCTATCATTTATCAGATGGAGGGTTCAGTGGTTTTGCATATGTAACCTTGCTTGACCCTTAGAAAAATCCTGTAGGCATGTGAAGTAAGTATGATCATCCTAATTTTACAACTAAAAAAACCAAAGTTCAGGGAGTTTACTCAAGATCATCCCGCCAGTACATAGATTGGTATTGTGACAGCGATATGTAAATATTCTTGTCCTAAGTTAATGGCTTAAAATTTGCTAAAAAAAGAAACAAACTAAACAGAGTACCTGATAGATGCAGCTATTTTACCAGGAAGTAGACACACACAGAGGCTTCCCAGGTGGCTCAGCTATAAAGAATCCGCCTGCCAATGCAGGAGACACGGGTTTGATGCCTGGGTCAGTAAGATCCCCTGGAGAAAGGGATGGCAACCCACTCCAATATTCTTGCCTAGAAAATCCCATGGACAGAGGAGCCTGGTGGGCTGCTATCCATGGGGTCTCAAAGAGTCAGACACAACTGAGCATGCACACGTGCAGACACCCACAAATACACAAACACACACACATCTATATTCAGTTTTTTAAATTTTTTATTTAGGGCCTTCCCTGGTGGTCCAGTGGTTGGGAATCTGCCTGCCAATGCAGGTTACTCAAGTTCAGTCCCTGATCAGAGAACTAAAATCCCATATACCATGGAGTAACTGTCTTGCAAGCCACAGCTACTGAACCATGTGCAACTGAAGCCTGCACACCCCAGAGCCTGGGCTCTGCAACCAGAGAAGCCACCACAATGAGAAACCTGGGCACTGCTCTGGAGAGGAGCCACTGCTCTCCACAACTAGAGAAAAGCCTGCATGCAGCAATAAAGATCCAGCACAGCCAAAAATAAATAATCTTAAAAAAACAAAAAACTTCTTATTTTGAAAAATTGTAGGGTCACAGCAAATTGCAAGCAAGGAGTTTATACATATACAATATAGTAAGTTTATATATATATGTACAGTATAATAACAATACAGGGAGCTCTTCTATATCCTTTACCCAATTTTCCCCATTGATTATTTCATATAATTATAGTAAATATCAAAACCAGGAAATTGACATATTATAATGTGCCTATATATCTCTATGTCGTTTTATCCCATGTATAGATTTGTATAGCCACCATCACAATCAAGATACAGAGATATTCCAATACCACCAAGATCTCCTTTGTGCAGTTTATAGTCACACACATCCCATCCCACCATTCATAACCCCTGTCAGTCATTAACCTGTTCTACATCTTGATAATTCTTTTAATTTTGAGAATGCTATATAAATGGAATTACGCAGTATGTGACCTTTTGAGATTAGCTTCATCTGACTTATTTCACTTCGCATAATGACCTCAAGGTCTATCCAGGTTATTGCAAATGAATTCCATTTGGATTTATCTGTAGTATTTTTTAGTGCAGCTTTGCCTGCTAGGTCGCTTTAGTCATGTCCAACTGGAGAGATTTGCCATGCCTGCCTCCAGGGGATCTTCCCCACCCAGGGATCGAACTTGTGACTCTTACATCTCCTGCATTGGCAGGCAGCTTCTTTACCACTAGCGCCACCTGGGAAAATCCAATGTATCTTTATGTGTAGCTTTTTCAGTCATTGCTCTATGGGCTTCCCTTGTGGCTCAGCTGGTAAAGAATCCGCCTACAATGAGGGAGACCTGGGTTCAATCCTGGGTTGGGAAGATCCCCTGGAGGAGGGCATGGCAACCCACTCCAGTGTTCTTGCTTGGAGAATCCCCATGAACAAAGGAGCCTGGCAGGCTCCTTGGGGTCGCAAAGAGTCAAACACAACTGAGTGACTAAGCACATCACAGCACTATGTATTACATTATATATTCACCCTCAGTATCCACAAGATATCGGTCCCAGAACCTCACAGGCATCAAAATTTGTGGATGCTCAAGTCCCTAATATAAAATGGTGGTACATAGATGTATAACCTGTAAAATAGCAAGGCGGACTGTATATACATAATTTATCACAGTCTATTGGTCTTGACGTTTTACTACTTTGAATGAAGTGTAGAAATCTTACTTTCCCTTTACATTCCTTTATATTCCCTTTACATTCCTTACTCCTTATACAGTAACTGTTTTAAATATTTCCTCTAGATACACTGAGAAGCAAGTCAGGCAGTGTTATAAGTTTTGCTTCTACCATCAACTATAATTTAGAAAACCCAAAAAGAGAAGGAAAATCTATTATATTTCAGTTCAGTTCAGTCGCTCAGTCGTGTCTGACTCTTTGCGACCCCATGAATCGCAGCATGCCAGGCATCCCTGTCCATCACCAACTCCCAGAGTCTACCCAAACCCATGCCCATCGAGTCGGTGACGCCATCCAGCTCTGTCATCCTCTGTCATCCCCTTCTCCTCCTGCCCCCAATCCTTCCCAGCATTAGGGTCTTTTCCAATGAGTCTACTCTTCGCTTGAGGTGGCCAAAATATTGGAGTTTCAGCTTCAACATCAGTCCTGTCCTGAATCTTCTTTGGACTCTCAAGACCCACACTGAATCGGTGCTTCAGCATGACCCAGGCATCCCTGTCCATCAGCCTTGCAGTACCCACCCATGCCCATCGAAGTGGTGGGACGGACTCTTCAAGATGAGGTGGTCTTTCAGCCAACTTTTTTACTCTCCTCTTTCACTTTCATCAAGAGGCTCTTTAGTTCTTCTTCGCTTTCTGCCATAAGGGTGCTGTCACTGCATATCTGAGGTTATTGATATTTCTCCTGACAATCTTGATTCCGGCTTGTGCTTCCTCCAGCCCAGCGTTTCTCGTGATGTACTCTGCATGTAAGTTAAATAAGCAGGGTGACAATATACAGACTTGACGTACTCCTTTTCCTATTTGGAACCAGTCTGTTGTTTCATGTCCAGTTCTAACTGTTGCTTCCTGACCTGCATACAGGTTTCTCAAGAGACAGGTCAGATTGTCTGGTATTTCCATCTCTTTCAGAATTTTCCAGTTTATTGTGATCCACACAGTCAAAGGCTTTGGCATAGTCAATAAAGCAGAAATAGATGTTTTTCTGGAACTCTCTTGCTTTTTTGATGATCCATCAGATGTTGGCAATTTGATCTCTGGTTCCTCTGCCTTTTCTAAAACCAGCTTGAACATCTGGAAGTTCACGGTTCACATATTGCTGAAGCCTGGCTTGGAAAATTTTGATCATTATTTTACTAGCGTGTGAGATGAGTGCAATTGTGCAGTAGTTCGAACATTCTTTGGCATTGCCTTTCTTCGGGATTGGAATGAAAACTGACCTTTTCCAGTCCTGTGGCCACTGCTGAGTTTTCCAAATTTGCTGGCATATCGAATGCAGCACTTTCACAGCATCATCTTTCAGGATTTGAAATATTAGGCCACTTTTTATGCCTCTGTGGTTTCTCATGAGAATTCTATCTCTTAAAATGCTTTTTTCCTATGTATAACGTTGTCTCATTGCTTTCAAGAGTTTTTATTTCTTTTTAGTTTTCAAAAGCTTGACTATCAAGTGTCTTTACACCGATTTTTTGGGGGAGAGGGTTTCTGTTTCTTTGGGGCTTGCTCAGCTTCCTATAAGTTTATGTATTTTGCCAAAATTTGGAAGTGTTTCAGCATTATTGCTGGAAATCCTCATTTTCTTTCCTTCTTCAGAACTTGAATAATATGAATACTAAATATTTTTTTAGAGTCTCACAGATCTTTGAGGCTCTGTTCACTTAAAAATTTTTCAGTGTATTCTTCTAGCAGTTCAGATTGATTATTTCTGACTTTACATTCAAGTTCACTGATTCTTTCCTCTGTCCTCTCTGCTTTACTGTTGTGTCCCTCACTTGAGTCTTTTTTCCCACTTATTGTAATTTTTTTGGTTTGATAATCTCCATTTGTTTTTTACTTATCTATTTTTTGCCAAGATTTTCAATTCCTTTGCTGAAACTTTCTTTTTTTTTTTTTTTACTATATAGTGGAAGAGTTTCTCATTACCGTTGAGTGGGATTGAGAGTTCTGGCTTCCTATGAGTCCTCTTCTGATGCCCCAGGACTAGGTGGAACAGCTGTGCCTGAATATTGCTCCCCACACGGCCTCCACTGCCACTGAGGTGGGGGGGAGGTTGGCCCTGTTACTGACACATTTTAGTTTGCTCAGGCGGCCATAATAAGAATACCATAGATTAGTTGGCCTAAACAACAATCATTTATTTTCTCCCAGTTCTGGAACCCGTAAGTTGAAGTTTCCCGCAGGACTTATTCCTGGTGAGAGCTCTTTTCCCAGCTTGCAGATGACTAATTTCTTGCTGTGTCCTCACAAGGGGAAGAGAGAAGGGGAGAGGGTGTGAGAGAGAACGTGCTCTCTGGGTCCTTTCTTGTAAGGAGATTAGTTATGTTATATCAGGGCCCCACGCTTACGACCTCATCCCTGTCCCCAAGTACAGTCACATTTAGGGATGAGGGCTTTGACATAGGATTTTAGGAGGATACAGTTCAGTCCAAAGAATGACAGATGGTTATGGAAGTCTTATATCTCTTATACGCCTCCTGTGACCCAACCCAGAGGGGAGAGAGAGAAGTACATTGCTACTGAAAGGAATAGTTCTTACTGATACAGCAAAAGTGATGTGCCACAAAGGGAATGGGGATAGTTACTCCTGTGATTACCTTAGGTTGTGTAAGACTCTGCCTCATCAGAATGGAGCGAGGTTCTCCCGGTGCCCTGGAAGAGGTCACAGTTGTCATGTGAGAGGGTCTGTGAGGGAACACGTGGCAAGGAACTATGCATGAAGCAGTCCTGCTAACAGCCAGTGAAGGAATGGACTGGTCCTACAGCTGCAAGAAATGGAATTCTGCCAGGAACCACGTGAGCTTGGAGAAGGACCTTGAGCTCCAGAAAGGAAGAAGCCTGGGTGACACCTTGATTGCAGCCTAGTGAGGAGAAGGCCCAGCTAAACCGGGTCCAGACTCCTAACCCACAGAAACTGTGAGATAATAAATATATGCCATTTTAAGCTGCTAAATTTGGGGTAATTTGTTATACTTCTGTAGATAACTTCCCCACCCTACACACTGCATCAGTGACATAAACAAGTGGTAAATCTAAACATTTGGGGGCATGCCTAATGATTCCTCTACATTGAAAGCTGATAAAAAAAACTTGATACATTTCTTGTCATATGCAATAAGTGGGCTTATTGGAAAACAGTCTCTTCTGCCAAAAGTTGGAGGAAATAACAAAGGGTAATACAATTTAATATCAGAGGAGATGGTAACAGATGGACTGTAGGCTTGAAAAAAAAAAAGCATGTTAGAATCTCTAAGGTGAACGAATCCTTTATGACTAAAAACAGAAGACAGGTTTTCTGTAAGTATACAGCAAAAAGAATAATCAAGCAAAGTTGAACTATCATAGAAAAGATCGAAAATAAAAAGTTAAAAGGAACAAATCTATGATTAGCATCAAAAAAGTACATCTGTGCCAAGAAGTTTATCAAAGCATAAAATAAAATAATTTTAATAAGGAAGATTGTAGTAACAAAACGTCTCACATCAAGAAACATGAACATCGAGACAAAATCACTGTGGAGCAAATAACAATGATGCTGGCATGGGTGCTAAAATATCACCGAAGAAAGACATTTTCAGTCCAGAAGCACAAGCATGTCAATCATTTCTTGCCCATCTCAAAATTCCAAAAGAACTTGGGTCCAAGATACAGCATGAGTCTCGTGCTAGCCAAACATCATATTATTTTCTCCTCAATTAAGTCTTCTTGGTGAGCTACAAATGTCTTTTTTGTCGCTAACCGCGCCAGGTGGGCCTTGTTAGCTCCCTGTTTACTGCCAGATTGTGAAGCCCACTGTTCAGCTAAGTGCTGTCGTTTCCTCCTCCCCCCACATTTGCTACCTCCACTCTCAAATCACACTGCTCACCACTCCCACTCTCCCTGAATGCCACCACCTCCTCATGAGCCTCCACATGGCCCTGTATGGTGGGAGCGAAATCCTCTTCTGCATTTGATATCACCTTTCTCCTACATACTCTTCCAACAAAACCTACCTCTTCAAAGAAGGCAACTCTAAAGAGACTTTCATGACAAGTTAAAGTAGCACAGAATCTACTAATCAAAATAATCCATCTTTGATCTCAGGGAGATCCATGCGTCTCCCCTTTAACGTGATCCCCTCCTCCCCTCTTTTCCACGTGTCCTTGAGTCTTGACCGCTAAGCAAGTAAGAATTAACTGCCCAAGGGGCAGAAACTAAGACTACACTCCAAGTAATGTCTCTCTTGTTAGAGAAGAGCAGACATAATTCTTAGCTGATGGGGGAAAACCTTACTGGTAGCTTAGCCTCCAATTCTGAAAATTCTCTTATTTAATCGATTGATTTAATGAATTCAATAAATGATTCTTGCCCACTGATAATGTGCTGGGGAGTGCTTTGTGCTGTATGTACATTACGGGAAAACAGGCTTTCTAGTGTGGGAGTTAATCAAGATTAAAAATGAAGCAAAACTACAGATTGCGGTAAGTGTTTTGAAGAGAGTTTGGTTGTGGGATAAGGTGGTTGTGAAGGAAAAAAAAGTGAAAGTTTAGCAGCTCAGTCATGTCCAACTCTTTGCGACCCCATGGACTATAGCCTGCCAGGTTTCTCTGTCCATGGGATTCTCCAGGCAAAAATGGGTAGCCATTTCCTTCTCGAGGGGATCTTCCCGACCCAGGGATCAAACCTGGGTCTCTTGCATTGCAGGTAGATTCTTTACTGTTTGAGTCACCAGGGAAGCCCTACAATTCTTCAGTGAGAACATTTTTTCCTTTCTTCCTTTTTCCGGCCTCTGCTCTTTGTCTCTCTGTTCTTTACGACTTTCCTTCCTGTTCCATTTTCATGCTCCTACCCACTATCAATTTTCTCTTTTTTACTCAGAGGCAGCTACCTACCTGCTGCTTATACCTTTAAAAAGGAGATGCATTTGCCCTTTGGGTTTGGGAGTCCAATCTACTCTGGCCCAGAATTCTTGTTTCTCCACTTACCAACTGTGCAAACATGCAAATTTCTTCTCAGTTTCCTCATGTGTAAGATAGTAGTGATTTTGGTTCCTATGGCCTAAAGTAGTTGAGAGGATTAACTAAAATACCACATTCAAAATAATTAATAGAGTACTTGGCATATAGCAAAAGTCAGCAACGTTAGCTGTTTGTGTAATTTCATCTTGCCTGCAGGTGAGATAAGCTGTCTTTATACGTATGTGTATATGGAGGAAGTGCTGACTTATGGTAGTATGGCCCCCAAAGGTCCAAGCATCCCATAAGGATAATTAACTGAGTTGAAAAGATTTTTAGTTTCAATCACTATATGTTTTTATACAAATATATTTTTGTTGCAATGACTTTGCACACATGTTAAAGAACAGTGTAGTTAGTTGACTACATTAGAGTGAAATTTAAAGAAATATAAATATCAAGGCAACTGTAGCACCTTTATAATGAATCTATTTGTAATCACTATTTATGCCAGGCCCAACTTTCCTTTAGAATTTGACAACAACCAGAAGAAGGAAGGAAATCAAACTCAATGTGAATCTCTTTTGGTGAGACTACTTCTACAACGTTCTGAGACTTTAAACCAGGTTGTCATTACAGGGTTTCCAGGCTACAGTCCTCAGCTGCCCTATTTAAAAGGTGATTTTATTATTCTGATTTCACTATTCATCTGCTTAGATTTGTGTTAAACCTACTTGGGCTTCTTACACATCTCCTGAACTTTGGTGTTAAGTCCCTGGAGACCCCTTCATAGATCACATTATAATGCTCTCAGTCTCTGCTTTGCTACTAAAATGAATCCCTGTGGATTCTTAGCATCTTTCCCTTCAGACCTCAACTTCTGAGGAAAGATTGAGGCCACATTAGTGCTATTAATCTCCATATGTTGGTTATAAGAATCTCGTTGCTCCCTTTTTTTTTTTTTTACTATAAGGGACATTCATCATCAGCCTAATTGCTTCTCTTGATCTTGGCTCTTTGAAACTAAAGTTTTATAATTTCTAATTTGTGCACAGTTCACTCAGCAGCCATTTTTGTATGCTTTTACAAACCATATCATGATGCTCCTGTATTATATCTGTCTTCATGGTCACTTTGTACTAGATGTGCCTCCATGAACACAGAGACTGTGCCTTTTTCTTTGGTGATCATAGCACCGAGAATAGTGCCAGCACATAGTAGGTGCTTAAGGATGTTTGCTGAATAAATAAAGAATGCTTAAATATGTCAAACACTTGCTGCAGTCTGCAATAAGATTATTTATTTTACATAGAGCAAGACCTGGTACACAAATCTAATTATGTGTAAAATTTGACAAGGTCTAAGAAAATAGACATATAAATGATTTCATCACTGTTTTAGTAGTTTAGCAGGTGGTAATTAGGCTTCCCTGGTGGCTCACTGGTAAAGAATTCACCTGCCAAAGCAGGAGGCATGGGTTTGATCCATGGACCAGGAAGATCCCCTGGAGAAGGAAATGGCAACCTTCTCCAGTATTCTTGCTTGGAAAATCCCATGGACAAAGAAGCCTGGAGCTGCACATGACTTAGCAACTGAACAACAACATTGGTAATTAGATTAGGAGTGCAGAACTATTTTTCTGCTTTGAAGGTTGTGTTAAATATTGAAATGGTTCTCAAGTGTGGTGAACTACCTGTACTACTGAGTGGATCAGAATATACTGTACTGTTTGCGTATCTTTATGATCTGTTAAGGTCCATTTCTTCTCTGACTCAATATTAGATTGTGCATGTAGAAACACTATAACATACTGAATAGTTGAAACACATATGGGGAATAACTATTAACAAAATTTAGCACAAAACTAATAAATCTTAATAAATATTTTAAAAATAAAATACAGCCCATCTGGGAGAAGCATAAATTTTATTTTCATTTATTAGGGTGATCCACTCACTGACTCACAGTTCTAACTTCCTTTACTAATTTGAAAAATTAGTCACTCTATGTGGTGATATGAACATTGCAACTAAAGGTCTATTATATTTTGATTTGCATAATTCATGAATTCTATCTATAAATACTAGTATTTGCCTCAAAGTTGGAAATTATATAATGACAAAAAAAAAACTCAAACCAACTATAAGTGGGATATGTATAGTTAACTTTCAAAGCTCTTAAACTGAGAGCTTTATTTGAAATGAATTCAAGAAGCAGCAGCAACTTTTTGACTAAGCAGTGCTTTCTTTAAGAACATTTTGTATCAACATCTTTTAGTAAAACTTTTACCTTTCCCCATCTCTTACTTACCCTCCCCAAAATATACTTTATAGGGAAAAGGCTGTTCTGGAAAGCCCTGACCTTTTCAAACTTTCCAGGGGTTTCTGTCTCCTTCTGGTAGCTGTGTATGTGTGTGTGTGTGTGTGTGTGTGTGTGTGTGTGTGTGTGTGTGTGTTCCTACTAAGTCGCTTCAGTCGTGTCCAACTCTTTGCGACCATATGGACTGTATCCCACCAGACTCCTCTGTCCACAATCTTGTTCAAATAGCCAGTGATTACTCTGAAGCAGTAGTAGTTTCCCATACACTTATTTTACCTCTGAATAGATATTTCTCTTTAAGTAGCCTTACTTGGAGCAGGTGGAGTGGGATGTAGTTAAGCTCTTCATATAAGAAGTTTCAATGGTTGAAATAGTTGTTCCTAAACTTTCTATCACAAACATTCCAGAATACACTTCTTGGAAATTTTAGTAAAGCTGCCAATGCTCTTGCCTCTCAGAAGCACGTCCTCTCCAGAATATGACTGTGAAATGGAACAGTGGGAGAAATGACAGGGGGCAAGTTTCACTGAGCCACTGGGCACCAGGAGACAGTTTCCTGGAGAAGAAGGAACAGATGGAAATCATAGGCTCATCATTGCATTGCATCTTGAGGATTTGGTTCAACACAAAAGACACTGCCTAACACAGGCTCATTTCTCTGCACCAAGCCTGACAGAATAATGCTTTTTCGACTCTTCTCTCAGTGGTAAAGAATCCGCCTGCCAATGCAGGAGACACAGAAGACAAGGGTTCCGTTCCTGGGTTGGGAAGATCCCCTTGGGGGCAGAAATGGCAACCCACTCCAGTATATCTTGCCTGGAGAATCCCATGGACAGAGGAGCCTGACCGGCTACCCATGGGGTTGCAAAAGAGTTGGACATGATTTAGCAGCTAAACAATAACAACAACAATGTGTGAAGTGGTGGTATTTCAGAATCTGGAGCAAAGGACTTGTTTGCAAATCTTTTGAAAATGTTCCATGTTTGTAAGGAGTGGCGCTGGAATTTTTCTGTGAGGGACTTTAAGGATGTGGAACTGAACTCCAGAGCTAATTCTTTAATGCTAGCTACTTTTCTCTGCGAGGAGAGAAAATATATTGCAGAGCCATGATATGAGTTACAGTAGCTGAAAAGTCAGTTTCCAAAAAGCAACCTGCTCCAAAATTTCCTGGTCTCACTTGAGGACAGAAAAGGGTGCTTGAGAATGTATGAGTCATGAAGTGCGCGTGGTAATTTTGCCAGAACATCAGGGGTGAGGTGCTGGTGCTGCATACTGCTTGCATCTGGATGGAATTAGAGCTTTTAGTGTTTCCTCAAGAAGTCTTATTAATAGCAAAGGACGAAAGCAATAAGTGTGTGCCATGTATAGCCTTTGAGGAAATGAGCAATGCCAGAGAAGCTTTATCAGGACTTGCTGTTTGTTCTTTCTCTACCCCTGGGGAAACAGATGTATTGATCAGATTTTTAGAGAAAAACAGCCTGCAATGGGTTTACTGTGCTGAGATATGATAGACTAGGAGTGTTTTTTCATGATAGCCTAGGAAATATCCTGCCAGAAAGACTCAAAGAGCTGTTAACTTGACTGGCAATGGGAAGGCCATAACACATAGGGAAGGTAAAAGATGTCAGACTGATTTCTGGTTTAAATTTTCTTAGCCTCTGATGGTAACATTGCTGACTTGGATATGTCTTCATTCAAAATCATTACATTCCAAACTTAAGGAGTCACTGATGAAAACAGTCTTAAGATTACGTACCTTTTCCTCCCTACCCCTACCACTGAATCTCCAGCTTTGTAAAGTAGACCTGAAATTAAAAATACTTTGTGTAGCTATGAAATTGAAAATGAAATACACATGATTAAAGATGTCAAACTAAAACTAATGACATAAGTGGGCAGAACATAAGTCACATGTTTATGTGTGTATAAGCTGTTACATTTCCTATTTCTTTTTTTCTTGACTGAATCCATTACATAGGGAGACACACTTAAGTGGGTTAAACAAAAAAAAAACGAATTAATGGCTCATATAACTGAAAACTTCAAGAGCCTGGCTTAGGGTGGAGCTGGATCTAGCTACTAAAAGGTCATCAGGATTCTTTCTTCATCTTTCAGCTCTGCCTTACTCTGTACTGACTTCATCCTTGGAAGATCTCCCCATATAATGGTTCCTAGCAGTTACAGATTTATAATTTTAACTTAATAACCCTTAAAAAAAAAAAGGCAGTTTCAGCTGAAGTCCTGGAATTGAGTCTCAGACTTGAGTCTGGGGCCCATCCCTGAACAAACTTTTTTAACTCCAATTTTGAGCCTCCTGAATCAATTTACAAACTATAAAATAGACTTTGGTTTATAATTGTATAACTTTTACTGGAAATGTCTAACAATATTAAAGAGGTTAGTATTCTTTCCCACTGTTTGGGGATATGCAAAACAAAATTCCAAAAAATGGAATTTTAAAAGTGATCTGAGTGGAAGAATCATTGAATTAAGACTAGAACTTCCTACAGTACCTGTTTTGAAAGGAACATTACTAATTGGGTATTGAAGTCATTTTTAACCAGGTCCTTACCCTTAAAGAAAGCTTGGCCTTACTGATGCTCTGAAGAAGTGAAAGTGTTAGTCACTTAGTCGTGTCCAACTCTCTGTGACCCCATGGGCTGTGGCCCACCAGGCTCCTCTGTCCATGGAATTCTCCGTGCAAAATACTGGAGTGGGTAGCCATTCCCTTCTTCAGGAAATCTCCCTGTCCAGGGAATTGAATCCAGATCTCCTGCATTGAAGGCAGATTCTTTACTGTCTGAGCCACCAGAGAAGCCCCTGACATTCTGACCGTAAGTGCAAAAGGAGGCAGAACTTTTAAGAGCTTATTCCCAAGATGGGTTTCTCCATGATTATTTGGAAGATGGACGGTTAAGTACTGAGGAGCAACTTGTCTAACACCATAAGCATTGAGAGTACTGTGCTCCCCCATTCTCTGTAATGCCAAGATTTGAGAAGGGTGCTCCTGAGCAGATGGTTGGACAGACTAAAGCATTAGTTTGCTGAGCCTCCGTGCTTGCTAATTAATTCTTCAGTTTACTAGGATTTAAAATGATTGTTCAAAACAAGATGCTCCTTAAAATAAATGCTAGGTGAAAGTCTCAACATGGTATTGATTATTAAGATGGTTATTTTAAACAGCTGAGGGTTGTTATTAAATAACAGAATTGCCTTACCTGCCCTGTTGGTTTGATTAAGCTGTTTGCAGTTTGTAAAAAGATTATCTCTGGTTTTGATATTCATGTTCTCCTGGATTGTGGTTTCTGATTTTCTAGTTAAAATGGTAAATGGAATTCTATAGCAGATTTCATTTTACACTTCATGTATATAGTAAAGTTGACATTTATTACTGGGAAAGAATAATTTTCAGGACTATGACTTGAATACCCTGGGTATTAGAATTAAAAATTATAAATTGTAGTTTTGACACAGTCACGTTCTGTGTTACCTCATGTCACTTAATTTCTGGGTATTTCTTTCTCCCCGGAAAATATGAGAACTGAATACTGAGCTACTCAGGCAGAACAGGGAGTGTGAACTAAGTGTCTATTATAAAGGATATTGAGACTGTGTAGCGTTTTCACTATACAAAAGATTATGGAGGAAAAATCTAAGGCTTAAGATTTTTACTGTACAGAATTCTTCAAATTTATTAAAAAAAAGCTTTGGGGTGCGTTCTTTTTATATTGGAATTCTGATATTGAAAGTTGAGTATGTACAAATGTAAACCGTGTAACTATTTATTCAGTAAAGAAAATCTCAAGAGCAATTTTGTAACAAGATAGGAGCTCCAAGTATATACTATCCCCTCAGAATACCAAACACATTTTGAAAGATATAATAATTTAGACAGATGGCTAGGCTTATTGCTCTCATTGGAAAAATGGAGAACTGTAATCCAAAAACCTGAGATTTAAAATAATTCAGGACACAATTTTAAAAAATTTAATATCAAACACATGATGAAAATAGGTTACTGAGAGTAATGAAATTAAGACACATATTTTCCTTCTTTTCTTACTCCGTTTGTTTATTTTCATGAGCACGTCTCTTTAGGAAGGACCTTCGGTGGACATTTGTAAAAGCAGATTATTGTGTTCTCTTAATCTGGTGACGTGGGAGAGAGAATGTGATGAGAATATCAAATGCCTAATTGGGACTAGATAGGAGAATATTATCTTACGAAACACAAAAGCTCATATAATTTTTGTAGGCTCAATAAAACTTGTATGTTCTAGTAAATTATGAAAATTGTTTAACTAGGTTATCAATAAACTAGCAAAGTAAGTGCTATTGTCATGATCTAAAACATTAAATTAGCTTCTCAAATATTCAACGTTTTAAAAGACCACTATATACTAAGAATAGAAGTTAATACTTAAAATTTGATTGTATAGAATTTTTTATTGAAGTATAGTTGATTTACAATGTTGCTTTAGATTCTAGTGTAAAGTGATTCAGTTATATATTTATATATATGTATATATATAGTTGTTCAGACTCTTTTCCATTATAGGTTATTATAAGATACTGAATATAGTTCCCTGTGCTGTACTGTCAGACCTTGTTGTTTATCCATCCTATATATACTAGTTTGTATCTGCTAATCCCAAACCTCCCAGTCCATCTTCCCCCCACTCCCTCCCTACTTTGGCAACTACCAGCCTGTTCTCTGTGACTATGAGTCTGTTTCTGGTTTATAAATAAGTTCAGTTGTATCATTTTTTTTATATTCCACATAAAAGTGATATCATATATTTGTCTCTGTCTGACTTAGTATGATAAACACAAGGTCCGTCCATATTGCTGCAAATGGCATTATTTCATTCGTTTTTTGTGGTTAATGGCACCCCACTCCAGTACTCTTGCCTGGAAAACCCCATGGACGGAGGAGCCTGGTAGGCTGCAGTCCATGGGGTCGCTGAGAGTCAGACACGACTGAGCAACTTCACTTTCACTTTTCACTTTCATGCACTGGAGAAGGAAATGGCAACCCACTCCAGTGTTCTTGCCTGGAGAATCCCAGGGACGGCGGAGCCTGCTGGGCTGCCACCTATGGGGTCGCACAGAGTCGGACACGACTGAGGTGACTTAGCAGTAGCAATATTCCATTATGCATATATTCTATGGGCTTCCCTGGTGGCTCAGATGGTAAAATATATGCCTGCAATGCAGAAGACCTGGGTTCAACCCCTGGGTTTGGGAAGATCCCCTGGAGGAGGGCATGGTAACTCACTCCAGTATTCTTGCCTGGAGAATCCCCGTGGACAGAGCAGCCTGGCAGGCTACAGTGCATTGAGTCGCAAAGAGTCCGGCACAACTGAGCATCTAAGCACAGCACACAGCATCAGTCTCTCTTTGAAAGGCTATATTCTCTTTGCTTCTGATGTTGGAGTTTAGTATCCACGAAATGGGCAGCCAAGAAGGAGATATGAATGTAAAGGAAGAATAAGGGCAATCTGGAGCTCAGAAGCACGAGATGGAGCCCCTCAAGACAAACTGAAACCCATACCAGATTTCATCACCTCTGACCTTGTTGGTAGGGGTATCTGCCCAAGCCAGCATGCTGCCACCCACAGCTGGACCAGGAGTGGGAGGAGCTGAAGGGTGTCCAGGGGAGGTGATGAGCCTGCAGGTAAATGACAAGGTGTGTGATGCTTCACTTTGCTAAAAGATAAAGTGAGGCATATCGAGTATGTTGAGAGTGTATTTAACCATGTATCAGTTCTAATCAGGCAGTGATTAGGAACACTTTGCCAACAGGAGCCAGGGAAAGATATTAGAGAGAAAATACTGAAAGCAAAGAAAGGACGATTTTTTGGTTGGCTATGGCTCAAGGCCTATTTGGCTGTTTGTGACTAGCTGTCCTTAGTGTCTTGATTTCATAACCTTGAGGCATTTGCAGGCTTAGATTTGAGTTTGCTTACATCGACCATGAAAGCATTAGAGCCACCTCAGTCTAACGGCCTTCTTGTTTAATCAGTTTCACACCTTCCTCTTCCAGCTCTCCCACAAGGGTGTCCCTTACGGCTCACAGGACAGGACACATACTGGAAAAAGAATTCTAGGAAAGGTAGTTCAGCCCAGCCAGGCTAACATATTACAAAGCCACCACACCTACATTGAATCAGTCACCAAGTCCTTTACCGTTCACCACACCCATCTTCTTTTTTTTTAAGATTCTTTGATGTGGACCATTTTTGAAGCCTTTATTGGATTTGGTACAATATTGCTTCTGTTTTACGTTTTGGTTTTTTGGCCCCAAAGCATATGGGATCTTAGCTCCCTGGCCAGGGATCAAACCTGCATCCCCTGCATTGGAAGGCAAAATCTTAACCACTGGATCACCAGTAAAGTCCCATCTACCCTCTTAATCTCCCAGTTATATTCACTTCTCTCGCCTCCACTGGCACCATAGCTCACCCAAGCTATTCTAACGGCCCTCCAGCTCACCTCGTTGCTTCTCTCCTGTAGCTGATACTCAGGCTAATTGGTTATTAAAAATAGAATCTGATGTCCTGCTTAAAAGCCTTCACTGCCCTTAGGAGAAAATGCTGCATTAATATCATGACTGAGACAGGCGCCGTGAGTTGACCAGTGTGGCCACTCCCGCCTGGTTACAGCCCCCGGCTGTGGGCCCTCTGACCTCCAGTGAACTTCCTTTTTCTGTGAACGCACCAAGATTCCTCTTACCTTGCTGGTTTATATACGCTGCCTCCTTTTCCTCTAACACTTTCCTTTATCTTTTCCTCTTTTCTCCTTCCGGCAAAACTCTTTCCTGCTGAGCTCTGCTCCCTCACGTGAATATCACCAGGTAGAGAAGTCTTCCTCACCTGTGCTGTCACCTGCCATGATGCCTCATTGTACTCTCGACATAACACCACTGCCTTGTGCTACTTAATGCTGATCTTCCTGCCAGACTCTGAGATGATAAAGTCTGCCCATGTTTGGTTTATTGTATATTTTCAGAGTCTGCATAGGGTGCTCAATAAGTATTTGCTTAGTAAGGGACATAATTAAAGACTGTTAGGAATTACAAATGGGCTTCCGTGGTGGCTCAGACAGTGAAGAATATGGCTGCAATGCAGGAGGCCTGGGTTTGACCCCTGGGTTGGGAATATCCCCTGGAGAAGGGAATGGCAACCCACTCCAGTATTCTTTCCTGGAGAATCCCATGGGCAGAGGAGCCTGGTGGGCTACAGACCATGGGTCGCAAAGAGTAGGACATGACTGAGCAACTAAACTTTCAGGAATTCCAAAATAAAACCCCACCTGCCCACCCCCACCAATCCTAGCTGGGGACAGAGTAGATACAGATTTGTTAATGGTAACAGTGCATATCATGATTGCTTTCATGGAATTTTTATAGAAGGCATTGTCCGGGAGACAGGAAAGGAGTTCCTGAGGGAAGGTGTGGAAGCTGAGACAAATGAGTAAATCTACCAGGTAGGATGGAGACAGGGGGAAGGGGGTCTGTGGCGTCATGCATGTGAGAGATCACAGCGTAGGTGAGAGTTCACCTGGGCTAGGAGGCAGAAGCTGAGGTCCAGGCAGAAAAGGCAAGACCGGATGTCATGACGTGCTCAGGATTTGAAATATTTCTCCCGCATGGAAGGAGACGCTATAAAGAGGTGTGAGGCAGGACTGTGCCCTCACATTTTATTTTGGAGAATCATTGGCAGCCACGTAGAAGATGCATTGGAAAAGTGAGCAGTTTTAAGCTCTTCAAAGTTTTACGTGATAGAAATTCGCTTAGCTTGTGGGGGACCATTGAGGGATTTATGGGGAAAATAGGGAAGATGTAACCATGTCAACCACTGCACAGCGAGACCTTGTGAAAATCAGAACAACATTGTGTGCTTGGGTGCCTGTGCGCTCCTGTTGCCCATTTGGCTTTAGGCTCTCTCTGGTGCTTCCCTGTGCATCTGTGTGTCCACAGCCTCTCTGTGTCGCCCGTCTCCAAGAGGGAGGATGTGAATAGCAGCCAATTGTAATCCAGTGTGGACCATTCCCACCTCTCACCCCCTTTCCCAGTTTGGGCAAGACTCTGATGCTGGACCTCCTCCTAGACTTGCAATTGGCTGCCTTTGGGTCAGCTTCTCTCATCAGCTGCGGGGATGTGGTATAACACATAAACAGTTTGATTTAAGAAACTTCCAAGAAGAGTGCTGTGGGCATGGCAGACACTCTAAGACTACTTAGAGAAGAGAGTGATGCTAAAAAGTCCCTCTCCTTGGCCTGTGCTACAGGGCCTGGGCCAGAGATAGGAGATCAGCTTAAAAACTTTTGTACCAGTGAGAGATGGTGAGGACCAAAACAAAGATAGAGGCAATGTGTATGAAGAAAGGGTGAATTAAAATATATATTGAGGAGGTAGAACTGGCAGAACTTGGTGACTTGATTGATTGGGTTTGGGGCATGAGAAAACAAGACTCCTAGTAGAAATGGGTGGGTTCCAACTAGTACTATTTAGTGTATTGGGAAGCATAGGAGAAGAAACTGACTTGCCACGAGGGAGGAAAGGAGTTGAGCTTTAGATATGTCTGCTTTTTAAGCATCGATTGGACTCCTAGATTGATTGACCCAATAGGCAGCAGACTAATGTGCCTGAGGAACGTCTGGGGTGACTGTCCAGTCAGTGCATTCAGGAAAGTTCAAAGCAAGAAAATGGATGGATCACTTGAGGAGAGCACTCAGAATGAAAGAAAAGCAATCTGAGGAGCACCCTCAGACAGGTAAACTGATGGAGACTGAGATGAAGTAAGCAGGCAGTTCCATGCCGAGAAGCATATGATGCAAGCAAAGCACTAGTATTTTAGACATTCGTCAGCTAATTTATCAATGAGTCTCCAAGTGTACTTAATAAAAATTATATTTACATCTCAGATTTCTTTCTTCTGCTTCTAGCAAAATTGGGCTGAATGTCTGAAAGCTACCACCGTATCAGATATTTACATCACCTTCATATTCTTTTTAGACTGCTAAAGATCTAGCTTGTGCAAGTGTTAACACATATAGAACAGGAGATTAAATTCAAGTAGTTTTTAGCTGTTCATTTTTTTTCTATATTTACTACCACTTGCA
This sequence comes from Okapia johnstoni, assembly GCA_024291935.2. Lineage (NCBI taxonomy): Eukaryota > Metazoa > Chordata > Mammalia > Artiodactyla > Giraffidae > Okapia > Okapia johnstoni. Next base: position 44,414,776 of record CM044322.1, read on the forward strand.
GTGCAATCAAGGTGTTAGGTTTACTACCCTTGAGTTAATGCCCTTTGTCAAATGATACTTCATTAGATCTAAGCTTATCACTTCCAGGGCAAAGACTGTTTCATGTGTTCCTGTGGTTAATATCTTTGTTAAGGTACATCAACCTAAACACTCTAATATTATTTTAGTACTGCCTTTTGTTTTTATTTCCAGTATACTTCTTGACAACTTTTTTTGGTATTTTTAGCGGCATACTGACTTATCCCAGACCACTATTTTTCGAAATGCAGGTTGTAGCAAGTGAGCTGTGAAATCAGTTTAGTCAGTCATATCAGTCTTTAACAAAATTAAAGGAAATGGAACAGAAAATATTACAGTGTATCCCATGTAGAAAGGATAAATTTGACTTAACCGAAAATTTCGTTTCAGTTGAGTGTTGATTGCCTGTGTGTGCATGTGTGTGCACGAAGGTGTGTCTATGTGTGTTTATGAGTGCAGGATAGGGATAAAAAGTTTACTTCTTACAGTGGATTGTAGTTAAAAAAAAAAAAGCTTTTATTTTGAGAAACATTGTTCTGACCCCTTTTGGGTTGATATGTGCTAACTTAGACCCCATCATACTGTGGCTGTGAACTCTTTTTTCATTTTGGTAATCCTAGCACAGTGCTTAGCATGGGGTACACATCAAGCAAATAGTAAATGCGTGTGTGAGCATTAATGTAGTATGGGTTAATTTTCCATGAACTCATTATCCTACGTTTGCTGATGTTCAGGATAGGCTGATACGGGGAGAAAATAAGGACAGGAAATCAACTTGGTCCCTTTAGGAGCTTTTAAAAAGGAAATTTGATTTGGACAGAAACAATTATTCTCTGAGGCAGAGAATACCTGGAACACTAAATGAAAATGCTATATATCATGTGCTTACAAAGTTTTGAAATATTCCTGCACAGTCACAATCTTGTTCATTCAATTTATGGGAAATACATTGGTTGTTTTAAAAAAATTCTTTGTTCTGTTAAAAAACAATTTATCCTGATTCTTGAGCTTCCATGTAAAATAGTCCAGTCTAGTGAATATCTGATTATGGCTAAGAAAAATAAAGACAGATATCTTAATGTATTTTTTCTCTTTTATGATGAATAAAATTGCAGAGCTTTGTATTTCTCAGGTACCTGGGTCATCAGACTTTAGCCAGTGACACCTTCCCAGTGGGAGTTGTTCTCTTTGAAATGAGCTAAGTTTAGTAGTCTTCTCAGATGGAACTTGAATGCAGAGAAACTCACAGCTAATAGAAATAGAAAACGGCAGATGAATCCCACACTCCTGCCAAAGAGCAACTGAAATCACTGGTGCAACATCCTGAGAAATTGAACCTTCCACCTGAGGGAAAATGTCAAATGTCCTCCTTTACAATATCTGAACAGCTTGTGCAATTTTATAATAGAAAAATCTGCAAAAGATTTTTGTCTAGTTTATTTTTCTCTTCCTCTTTTCCTGTTAGCTATTTAAGTGAATTCATTGTATAAGGGGGAGTAACCAGAATTAAATGATCAAAGTATCAAACCATTTTTCATCAAAACTAAATGATAGCAGAGGCTCTCAAAATTTGAAACTATCCATAGCATAACAAATAGCTGCTCACACACTCTCACCAAAAAGTATCATTTTGTGCTTGAGGAATAATAAATAATTTTATTTTAGTATGTTTTTGTGATCGTAGCATTTCAAGATTGAACAGACTCCTAAAGCACTACCAAATATTAGCCCAACAACTGGTGCTAGCTACAGGGGAAGTTTTTTTCGGTTTGCAATAAAAGGAAAATCTAAGGACAGTAGAATAATGTTTTCCAATAAAAGAAATGCAGGACTGTTCTTTATTCTGTAATTATAACTATCTTACTTTTTTATGTAAAAATAATCCCTTTTTAAAGAAAGTAAAATTATGGTAACAGTTGATTTTTTTTTTCCTAATATTGGGAAAAAGGTAGCAACCCTAAACTAGGAACTACTGATCTAGTCTAGACCTCCAGCTGGCATTCAGATCTCTTCCTCAGTTCTTCCCTGGTAATTTTACTAAGCCTTTGCTAGATCACTGCCAGAAAGAGGGAATGTACTGTCTCCTGAAGAACATGCATCAGAAGAGAATGTTCTTAGAATGCTCTCTAATGCCTCTTAGATCTCTCTTCATTGAGGATGTGTCTGTCTAAAAGTTGCCCTAATGGTCTCATTTGACATCCGTTGCCTGGGAGGAGGCAACTAATCAGAAACTGTATAGAACTACTTCATTTCTTGGTGAGACGCTTTCAGATATATTCAAAATGATTTTAATGGTTCTCTTCAGCATACATTATAAAGAATATTGTTAAAATGAAAAGAGCTTTGTTGAACCAAATTACTTCGATTCCCTACTAGTGAAGTTTCCAGTTTTAATTCATCCAGTGGAATGAAACCCTAGAAGGAGAAAATCGAAGCATATTTTGAAGTTATTATAATAATAGTATTAGCTTGTACTTGGGGGAGATATGTTGACAATATAGAGTGGCTAGCCTCTGAAATGTGATCCTTAATCCTGACAACTTGTACATTTCATAGTCACTGTGTTAGATTATCAGAGTTTCTAATCCCTTATGTGGTAAGGTTTTTTTTTTTTACAGTTTACAAAGCTGGTTCATATCACAGTCTCACTTATTCCTTATGATAATCCTGTGAGATGGGAAACTAGGGAACAAAAATAGTAAGTCACTTGCCCAAGTTCAAGCACCTTGTAAATAACAGGGCCAGGTTTTAATCCTGGGTCCTCTGATTCCAAATCCATAACTTTCCCACCAAACCAGGAAAATCTGTATCTGGGTCCAGGGATTAATACTCTTCCTCTTATTTTCAAGTTTTCAACACAGCATCTGACGCTAAATCCACAAAAAGAAGGCACATCAAAGAATACATGATCAATGGTGAATCTCAGGTAAACAGACTTTTAGATCAATTTGTTCTATCTAAATAGACTCAAACAAACAGTAAGACCAGTCTTCTACTATTCTGTGTACACATGAGCCCTCAGTAAATATTGTTGACAGACTGCTTTGACAAAGTTAGCACAAAAAATTAAATGAGAGATAAAAAGTCATGATACTTCTGACTTGGTACAAGCCCAACAGCATTTCGGTAAAAAATCCTGGAGATATATATACACTTTTTTCTATGTACTATATATATATATATATATACACACACACACACACATATATATATAGTGCAATGTATATGTGTATATATATTTTCTATGCACAGTATGTCTATTGTACAGTGTATATATATATAAAACATAGAATATATATCTATATACATTTGGTACATAGAATTTCTCCCAACTCAGCGTATGATTTTGAGTGACCAACCCAAACTAAGCTTTTCTCTCATATTTTTTTCTTCCACAAGAGAGATCAGTTCAGAATAGTACTAACAATTAGTATTCTGTAAGCAGCAACCCATCTTCAGCTGCAATGGCAGGGTTCAAACTGTCCAAGCCAGAACCATATGACAGGAGCTCAGTGCTTTTTATTTATTTATTCTAAACACACGTGGTCTCTGCATCTCAGTGGCTTGGGATCATGATTATAAGGGCAGGATGACAATATCTGCAAAGGGAAATGGTTATTTGCTTAGCTAAAGTTTTAAGCTGCTAAACAGAACACTATGAAATGTTGAATTAGCTTAGGCTTTTACCTGCTGGTTGTAGCAAGTCAGTTATGTTGAACTATTTCTCAAGGACAAGCGAGAATTTGCACTGGCTTTATATCAAAAAGCTAAACTCCAAATAGACACGAGAAACAAAAGCAAGAGCAGGACCAATAGATAAATGAGCCCTTGTTAGTGGACTAAAGCGGCTGCTACAAATAGGACAGCGGAAGGAGGGGTGGGAGGGGCAGAGTGAAGCAAGGTCAAAGAAGGATGATATCAATAGAGTATCTCCAAATAGCACAGAATGCAGCAAGAAGTAGCAGCAGATGTCAGTCCAGCCCAATGTCAACCCCCGTGGAGCTGTGTAGAAAGACTTGGAAAGAAACAGCATCACTGCAGTTGGTATTAGGAGTAAAGAGAGAGCAGATGATACCTTTCTCCCCATGAATTGAAAGCCACGACTTGCCACTGGCCACAGTCTCAGCTCCTTTCTGTCTGGCCCCATTCAAGCTTTCAGATTTTTTTTTTTCTCTTTATTTCAGATCTTTACTCCCCTCCTTTCCTTTTGATTTCCTTTCTTCTTCCAGACTCTCTTGCTGCCAATTCTGACTCTGATCCTCACCCCACTGGCTGTTTCTTGCCTATGCCACCAGGTACTCCAGTTCCAGATGCTTACCCTGGCCTCAGCAACGTTTCAGGACTGATGATGCATAACCAAGAGAATATATTTACTGCAGCACTCAGAAAATTCCCATCGTGATTTTCGACATTGCTGGCATGGATTGACTTTCATAACTGTGGAGGAAAGCCAAAAATGTATAAAGGAAGTCTGTTTTCAGAGTTCATATCCCTTAATTTTAGTGAATGGATGTGGGTGTGTTGAAAACTTAGTTTCTTAAGAACTGCCTAAATTTCATAATTATTTCATTTTCCTCTGCTCACAGATGGCTTTGCCCTGGGTGTAAAAATTGAAGAGCCAATATAAAATGATGCTACCTTTACTCTGGCAGTTAAATTTTAAATTTCAAACCCTGGCTTTCAGAACCTTGGAGAGCACCAAGCTCAGCCCTCTATTTCCCTCTCTGGAGCCAGCTCAAGTGTAGGCTGATTTCTTCTGTAAAAATGTGAAATAAGAAATAATGGGATAAGTTGACAGTGAAATGAGTAAATTTTGTAGCAGAAATGCCTTCCACAATAACCTGTTTTTACAGTTTAAGTTTCTGTTGTATACTGTTGCATAGTTATTAAGGGGGTGGGTTTGGAATAGATAAGACAGGTTCTGCCAGTTCCTGATTATGCACCCTTAGGCAATTCCCCTAAGCCTTACCTCTTGTCTCCTGTAAAATGGAACTACAAGCAGTAACTATTTCACAGGGTGTTCTCATGACTACATAAGATAATGCATGTAAAACCTGTAGCACACACCAAGCACTGACTGTTTTCTCCATACTTTTAAGTGAATTGTTTCTGACCTAGTTGACAACAGTTATAGTCACAAGTGGGGCCCCCTGGTAGCTCAGCTGGCAAAGAATTTGCCTGCCATGCAGGAGACCCCAGTTCAGCTCCTGGGTTGGGAAGATCCCCTGGAGGCTAGCATGACAACCCACTCCCGTATTCTTGCCTGGAGAATCCCCATGGTTAGAGGAGCCATGGGGTTGCAAAGGGTCAGACACGACTGAGTGACTAAGCACAGTACATAGTGACCAGTACTGAGGATTTGGGAGCTCTTTCAGGCATTCTTTTCCAGGAGAATTTCTTACCTAGGAAATACAGAAGCAGCCCAGTCCCAGCTTCATCAGTTTCAGATTTATGTTCTGAAGTAGGGCCCCCAGTTTTCCTCGTTCACTGCCCAGAGCTTCAGTTGAGTGAGGATTACCTGTTTGGCCATTTCGATACTGTTACCAGGCACTGATGGTGCTTCCTTGCGCCTCTCTCAGAGACAACTGGATTATACTTTCGTTTCTTCATTGCACACATATTTATTGAACATCTATCTGCTTAGTGTCAATGATGTGTTAAATGCTTGAGTAATGAGCAAAAGGAAATGACCCTTTTACTCTTTGGAGGAAATTTCTCACCAGAGGAATCTGGGTGCAGGTTGTAGCCCACCTCCCACTATTGGTGCTAAAAGGACCAGACTACTCACATTCCAATCTTTCTTGCAGTTGAGGCCAAGGCACATGACCTAGACTCAGTCAATTAGATTAATTCACCTCCGACTTCTGATTGCATCTGGTGATCCAAAAAAAATTATATATCTTCCTGGTGATAGTAGTGGTGGCTGAAGCGTACATTTTCCAGAGTTCTAAGAATGGTGGTGGTGACATCAATGTATAGTGCTCAGTGCTGGCATTGTTGGGGCTGCAAGTTACTATGGCTCATATCTAATGTGACTGCACAGCAGAATTGGCCAGATGCATAACTTCCCTTGCTCTTGTCCATTTTTCTGTGGTTGTTTCTGTAGCCCTCCTGGAAGTTCTATAAGGAATCTATTATTCATTTAATAAATATTTCTTTTTGCTAAAACCAGCTACATGTGCTCAGTTGTTTAGTTGCTCAGTTGTGCCCGACTCTTTGGACCCCATGGACTGTATCCCGCCAGGCTCCTCTGTCCATGGGGATTCTCCAGGCAAGAGTACTGGAGTGCGTTGCCATTGCCTCCTCCAGGGGTTCTTCCCAACCCAGGGATCGAACCCAGGTCTCCTGCATTGCAGGCGGATTCTTTACTGTCTGAACCATTAGGGAAGCCCATGAATACTGGAGCGGGTAGCTAGTCAGTTTCTATTTCTGTAGTTACATATCTTGATGGCCTCACCAGAGACTCAAATCCAAATCCATACTTGAAAGCTGGGGATTTTGGGCAAGTGAGGCTTCTCCATAAGCCTCAAGCTTCTTAAGTTTAACGTGGAAATTATACCAGGTGAAAGAATATACATAAAGGGCTTATCATCCAATATCTAGAACACAGTAGATACACAATATATGTTAGCTCCTATTAACACATATAAAAAGAATTAAATGAAGGCATGAGGCAAAACTTGTGAGTGAAGCTCTGGACTGCACCATATGCTATTCAAACATGAAAGAAAGTGGCCTAATTTAAATTATTCTCAGCTATTGAGAATATGATTGAGCTATAAGGAGGTAGGTAAGCTTTAGGTCAATAAATTTTAATTTCTTTTTGTGTTCAGAGCATTAAATGAGGTTTTTAGATTATCTATGTTTAAAAAAAAATCTCAAAAATACATCAGAATAATTGAGTTTTTAATTTCAGCTTAATATTTAAACAACACATATATACAGATTCTTATCTCTATTTATTTGAAGTTATAAGTTTTATTAAAATTACTAATAGAAAACCACCTACAATCAAAGACTTGTGTCTGTGTATTCACTCTAGCAAGTGGTACTCAGTATCCTGAAATTCTAAAAGACAAAAAAAGACAGTTTTTCAAAAGGTGAAGTTACTGGTTTGAAATATCTCTTTCCCTTTTCACCTACATTGTCATGGCATTTAAAACTCACGACTGGATAAGAATACAGTTTCATTTTCTACTTTCACTTTCTACTTCTAACAATGTTTAGATTCCTAGTTTCCTTTTTGTATTATCTCTTGATCTTTTCTATTCTTTTTATTTTGAGATTTCTTTTATTCGGCTGCTATCTCTTTTACTCCAAGGCTCATTTCCCCTCCTTTATTCCTGTTATTTGACATTTTCAGAAGTGTGGTTTGAAAATATTCTCTTCCTTTAGACAAATTACTTTTCTTAACCACAAAAACTTCTTCAGGGTGGTGATCTGTCAAAATAGTATGCAGGTGGTGAAAGTATGGAGGCTATTATTTATCAATGGGAAATATATGTCAACTTGTGTAGAAATATTTGAAAATTACCCTTAAAGAACAGTGAGAGTCTAAGCTGAATAGAGATATGAATCCATGTCAGCATGATTACTGGGGAAAAGATTCATTCAAATGCAATGCTGGCAAGAAAGAAAAAAAATTATGGCATTAAAATACTTGGTAAGTTCTCCTTACTTGCAATAGCTATTGAAGTGTGGATTAGGGAAAAAACAAGTAACTTCATTATGTGTGTGTATGTGCTGGTGTCCTAAGTCGGTTCATTCATGTCCAACTCTTTGGGACCCCATGGACTATAGCCTGCCAGGCTCGTCTGTCCATGGGATCCTCCAGGCAAGAATACTGGAGTGGGTTTCCATGCCCTCCTCCAGGGGATTTTCTGGATTCAGGGATTGAATCCGAGTCCCCTACAGCTCCTGCATCGAAGGAGGATACTTTATCATTATCCTTGGCATTAAATCTCAAAAATGAGGCAAAAGAGGAGCTCTGTTAGGTTACTTGCTACTCTAAGTGCTTGCTTTTTAAATGGGACTTACTGCTTTGGCAAATGAAAATGATACTGTAGAAGGCTCTGCTGTGAGTGTAGTATGTGAGGTCACTCGGCTCTCACAACCTATAATGTAGATACCGTTATCCTTGGGTACAGCTAAGAACACTGAGGCTCGAAGACCTTGGAGAAATTGCCATCCTGCAAATCTGGGAAGGAAAAGAACAGGGACTTGGATGCAGGACAACCTCCCTCCAAAATCCGTACTCTTTCTGGCCTACTTTTATTCTAATAAATTGACTCTGCATTTATTTTACTTTGGCCCAAAGGGATTTTCATCTGTAACCACAGTGTCCTTTTCCATGATTTAAACTGAATTCCAACTTTATGTTTGTTTCATCAGGAAAACGCATTTGTCAAACCAACCTTAGGTGAGAAAGTGAAGAAGTCTCACTGGGGAAAAGTGACAGAGCACTCTCCATGTGATGGGACAGCGCTGAGGGAAGAATTTGCACTACTTCAATTAATCTTCAAAATAGCCACATATTAATTCATTGATGGAATATTCATTCTTTCAATACACTGCTATTGATGCATATGTGTGTCCATATGTGTGGTCCATATCCAGGCCCTGGGGATTCAACAGTAAATGGAACAGATGAGATCCTTGCCTTCAAGGAGCTCATGATCTAAAGAGAAGACAGACAAGAAACAAGCAAGATACGTGGAAACACAAGTTACAGGTTGTCAAATACGCTGTCAAAGATATTTGAGCTTCGACCTGAAGGATGTGAAAATGAAAGCCGTGTGAGCATCTGGAGGTGCAAATGAAGGCAACAACCACTGATTCCTAAAGATTAATAGTTTGGGACACCAAGGATTGTTTACCAAAAATCCCTCATTTGACTGTCCCTTCTTTTCATAATCTCTTATTATTTCTCTCTTATTGTCCCAAATGCATTACTTTCTCCACTTCTAAACATAATTAATGGCAATTTTCTTATTTTTTAATTGAGATAGAATGGATATAGAACATTATATGTTTTAGGTGTACATCATAATGATTCAATATCTGTATATATTGCAAAATTATCACCACATTGTTTTATTAACATGCATCACCATACATAGTTATAGACTTTCTGTACAGAATTCTATATAGTTATAGAATCTTTTTCTTATATAAAAACTTTCAAAGTTTCTCTCATAGCAACTTTCAAATATGCAATATAGTATTATTAAGTATAGTCACCATGATGTATATTACATCCCTATGACTTACCTTATACCTGGGAGTTCCTAACTTTTGACTGCCTTCACCCATTTGGCCTATACTGCCCACCCCGGCAACCACAAATATGTTCTGTTTAATATCAGTGTATTTTAGGGTTCTCCAGAAAACAGAACCAATAGATTGTGGCTCAGATGGTAAAGAATACACCTGCAATGCAGGAGACCTAGGTTTGATGCCTGGGTCAGGAAGATACCTAGGAGAGAAGTGAATGGCCACCCAATCCAGTACTCTTGCCTGGAGAATCCCAAGGACAGAGGAGCCTGGCGGGCTACAGACCGTGGAGTTGCAAAGAGTAGGACATGACTGAGCGACTAACACTTTCACTGGCTTTCACTGGAACTTTACCTAAAGACACAAGTATCATTTACATAACACTAGATATTTGTTGTTGTTGTTTTTTTTAATTTGCTCTGTAGGTATATATTGTGGGTTAAACTGAGTCTCCCCAAAAGACAGGTTGATGTTCTAACCACTAGTGCCTCAGAATGTGACTTTATTCAGTAAAGGGTCCTTGTTGATATAATTAGTTAAGATGAGGTAACACTGGAATAAAATGTGCCCTCGATCTGATATCCAAGGAGAACAGGGGAGAGACACAAACGGAAAAGACAGCCATGTGGCTATGGAGGCAGAGGTCAGAGTACTGCATCTGTAAGCCAAGGGAAGCCAAAAACTGCCAACAAATACCAGAAACTAGAAGAGGCAAGGAAGGATCCCCCTACAGGTTTCAGGTGGAGCATGGCCCACCAACACCCTAATTTCAGATTTCTAGCCTCCAGAAGAGTGAGCAATTTCTGTTTAAGTCATCAGTTTGTGCAACTCTGTTACAACAGTCCTAGAAAACAAATGCAGTATGTATTTGTGATCTTACAACACAATCACATTTTTTTTTTGCTTTTAAAAAATTATCTTTAGAGGCTTATTTCAGTGACATCCAGAAACTTTCAAGTGTGAGGTCATACCTCCAGAAATAGCTACTTAAATCTGTTTTACATTTTTTTGTCTTTCCTAAATAATACCTTATGGCTAAAAATAATTGGTTCATACTTGGTAATATGAGAGTTTTTACGGGCACATATATAAGAGGAATTCCTCTTTTCTGAGGGTTAATTTTGGAAGGAGGTAAAACTGCCTTATATTTGGCATCTGTGGCAGAGTAAGGAAAAGCCGAGTCCCCAGGTGGTAGAGATGTGTGGTCCCTCAGCCGCTCAGTATCTCCTAGGAGCCAGCTTAAGCACTACTGCTGCTGCTAAGTCGCTTCAGTCGTGTCCAACTCTGTGCAACCCCATAGATGGCAGCCCATCAGGCTCCGCCGTCCCTGGGATTCTCCAGGCAAGAACACTGGAGTGGGTTGCCATTTCCTTCTCCAATGCGTGAAAGTGAAGTCACTCAGTCATGTCCAACTCTTAGAGACCCCATGGACTGCAGCTCACCAGGCTCCTCCGTCCATGGGATTTTCCAGGCAAGAATACTGGAGTGGGTTGCGATTGCCTTCTCCGAATTGCTCTGAAGGAATTTGATCAGGAGAGTCAATACACAGAGCTATTCAGAGACATGAAAAACATCCTCAGTGTAGGATTTAAAGAAAAGGAATCCATCAAATGACCATTTCATTTTAAACCCAGAAATAAGCCTAGGGTGTGATATGATAACATAAAGCCAAGAGTGTAACACGATAGCGTAACTCAGCAAAGGCTTTTCTGCGGAGTACTAATTTAATGAGGTCTGTGTGCAGAGCTAATGGTCTTAACTGGTGTGGAGTAGTACTGTGCTAATACCTACAGGAGCAGTGGACAGTAGGCTCCTTAGATGATCTTTTCTGAATTTCGCTGCTCCTGGATGGGCATTTGTCAAGCATCAGACAACAATCACTTTCCACTTAAATTCCCTGTTGAGAGTCTAAGATCCGTGTCTGAACTTTGTGTTGCTGCTTGAAGGACATCCTTATGCCTGGGTACCAGACACCCATGTGGCAAGATATATGTTCCATTATGAAAGCCATAAAGCCTGAAGAGTATACTCACCCAAATTGAAGACTATCCCACTTTGAACTCAAAGGTTGCTCTCATCTGATCATTATGGGGGAAACAGAGAGATTTGGTTTTTCTTTCTTAAAAATAAACATTTCATTTTTATTTATTATTCAAAATACATAGTAGCTAAAGATATATTAGAAACAGGGACTTCTCTGGTGGTCCAATAGTTAAGACTCTGCTTTCGAATGCAGGGGGTGCAGGTTCGATCCCTAGTCGAGGAGTAAGATCCCACATGCCTCGTGGCCAAAACATAGAAAACAGAAACAATATTGTAACAAATTCAATAAAGACTTTAAAAATGGTCCACATAAAAAAATCTTTTAAAAAAAGCTGTATTAGAAACAGAAAGCAGAAAATAAAATTCACAATCATTGGGCACTAATGTTCTGCATGCCCTCCCAGATATATTTCTAAAGACATTTTTTTCCAGAAACAGGCTTTGTGATATGCAGACTCTTAACATCTGCTTTTTTGCTTTTAGCAATACATCATAAGCAGTTTTCCTTTGTATGGATTATGCAAGTTATTTAAACAATCCCCTACTAATGGACATCTAAATCTGTTTCCATTCTTTCAGCATTTTGAAGAGTGCTGTATTGAGTCTTCCTCTATTCAAATTATTTGGCATATTTAAGTTTATTACCTTAGGATAAAACTCTGTTACTAGAACTGCTAGATCAAAAATACATACATTTAAAGGCTTCTGCTAAGTGTTTCCACATTATCTCTTAAAAGTTTACTCCAATTTTCTCTCCCTCCAGCATTACATAAGATGGCACATTCTACCTTATTAGGTATTTTTTGGAAGGAGGGGCAGGTTAAAATTCAGTATCTCTTTGCTGTTTAATTTCATTTCTCTTATCACTAATGAAGTTGAAACTTTCTCCCCAGCCATGAGGCACAATTTTCTGATTAATATGTCCCCAAACCTTAACAAATCTGCTTGGACTTTGTAAACTTGGTTCACTGCCTTTTTGTTTTCTGAATTATTCAGTGATTCCCAGCAACATAGCTAACTATCGCGGGCATTTTCCAGAATGACAAACAGATTACTTGTCAGCAAACAAGAAACCTCTGTAGACCACCCTCCTTTCATCCATCTCACTGAACATGGCTGGGACAGAGGGTTCATGTTTTTACAGCTTGCTTTTTAAGCCCCCTTCCTAGAGGGACAAACTTTTCCCACCCTCTTTAATGCAGAAGCTGGAGCAGCTGGAAGCGGACGCTTTCACTGAACCTGCGCCCTTACAGAAGCCAGGGAGCTCCCATCACGGCCGCGCTGTGCTCGTGAAAAACTGCGAGCCGTCTTTCCTGCTTCTCCACCTCATCTTTTCCACTTGACTGGCGTGTGAACTCCTCGCTCTCTCCAAATGAGACAGTTGATATGGAAACATAGATGTGTTTATGTCAAGGTGACTCTCAGTTGCAGGTTACAGAAAGTTCTGCGCTAGTGACAGCCGCCGCAGCGTGTAACTTAAGTGATGAAGAACGTGTACACTGGAAATTCGACTCCGCGTGCAGCGCCCCCAAGGGTTACCCTGTGCCTCAGTTTCCTCATCGGTAAAACAGACCGGCCTCGCAGTGGTGTTTGACGATTATGATTGTTAGATCAGTCACTTCCTGTAGGGCTCTTAGAGCCTGGAGCTTTGAAAGTGCTCAGTGAACCCAGAGGATAGAAAAGCAGACGGGAACAGAGGGTGGAGGGTTTAAAAAGTGGGGGTAAATCCCAGATGGAACGAGGAAAAAGACCAGCGTGATCGAGTCTTTTCCTCTTTCCGCCGAAGCCTCACTGCGGAGGACGTGGAGAGGCAGCCCTTTCCTGCAGTGCTTTCCCGGGCCTCCCCCTTCCGCGTGGGGGCGCGGGGGGCGCGGGGGCGGCGGCGCGGAGCCGGCTCAGGCGCTTTGTGAGCCGCTCTGAATGGGCGCTGTGCGAGCGCGCGGGGCCGCTCGGATTAGCCGTGCTTTCCCATGAACCACAAAAGAACGCCCGCATCCGGGATGTTTGTCATCCAGGGGCAGGCTGCTCGCGATGCGAGGTAACCAGAGCCTTTTCCCGGACTGCTGCAGTCTTTCGGGACGCGGGGTCACTCTAATCCTTCCTGTTTATATTGTGAGCGCGTACGCAGTCCGGCTTAAACCCTGCAGTGTTAAATAAAGAATCGCGATGCGGGCATTCCTGAACAGCTACGTCCTCGGGGTGCTTTTACATTTTTTTTTTTTTTTCGGAAGGGACACTGTCCCCTCACAGACAACCTCGCAGCAAACGCTGCCCTTCTGCCCACCGAAACCCCATTCCGTTCTGGGAGAGAGTAATGCCCTTGTTTACGCCGTCTTCTCTCTCTTTTATTTCTTCTTTCTTCAGGCAGCCTCTTTGCTTCCCTGTTATTGGATTTCAGAAGATTGTTAGTACCTAACTGTCCATACAAGTCTCATTTAACAGTGAATTCTCAGAAAATGACAACTGTATTATGGTATTTGTGGAAATCAGGAGATAAATTTATTGGTAGAACACTATCAAAATTTACTCAATCTCCACCCAAATTACCCGTGTTTCTTCTTTCATTCAAATGTGATACGTTTCAGGACCTGGAATCTCAAGTTTGCCATTTCGGGCATTTTTGGCGAAGTTTAAGTATTGCAACCCCACTCCTGGTCAAAAGGAGATAAGATCAACCTGGGAATCGAGCCCAAAGCCAGGGCTTCTAGAATAAGGGCCATCCTGGTGGGGCTGCGGGGCAGGAATGCAAGGCCATCTGTGATGAGGAACCTGGAGGCTCCCAGCAGATAACCTGAATGCCCCAAGGACCAAACCCGTTTTAGCCTTTCATCTTCACAGATAGTGAACCAGTTTTCCTGATTGGTAGGTTCGATTCACTTCACAAACATATATGAGGGATTACAGTATTCTGAGTCTTATGTTAAGATTGGGAAGAGTAATGTGATGGAGATCCTGCTTTAGGGTGTTGGGATTTGTCTACTTTGGAATGTCTTAGGGAGGGGTGACCAAAAATTCATATTCCCCTCCCTACTGAATTAGAATTTCTGAAGGTGGGGTGGGTAGGGACCCTGTATTTAGCAAGTGCATTAGCTGGCTCTGTGCCAGTCAACTGAGCCTTCCATCTCATTTAAAGCAGAGTGACTTCGGGGTGGGGGTGGGCGGATTATGGTTTGAAGCTAATGTAATAGCATGTGTAAGTACAGCAGAGGTGAGAAAGACCTTATTTGGTCAGTGATGTGTAGCTAAACCATTTGTTTCTGTAACAACTCTGTGGAAAGCTTTTATTTCTATTTGTTCCTTTAGCCTGATATTTTTATTACCCTAGTAAAAATCAGTGGGGGAAAAACACATAGTGCTTGATTTAGGGCCCCACTCCAACAGCAACAGCAACAGCAGTAACACAGCAGCAACAATGACGTGCACACACTGCTGGAATGTATCTAGTTAGTACAATGAGAGATACCTGTTTTTCTGGGGCTTGTGAAGCACCTATGCAAAGTAAGTATCTTTTTTTTTAATTTATTTTTTTATTGAAGGATAATTGCTTTACAGAATTTTGTTGTTTTCTGTCAAACCTCAACCTGAATCAGCCATAAGTATACATATATCCCCTCCCTTTTGAACTTCCCTCCCATCTCCCTTTATAAACTTAGATAAAAGGTAAATTCTTATTTTAAAAAATAGACTAATATGTGAATGTCTGTTGTATAAGTAAATGAATTTATTTTGCATCTACAACACTTAAAATGTATTCATAAAGGCTTTTCATACACTAGTGATCACAGAAAAAGCTTTAAAGATGCTTCTGGGGAAAAGTTATTGTACAGAACTGAACTGTAAGCAACTGACCCTCTAAGCCTTGTAGGTAGCCAATGATATAGAGTGTTGAAATAAAAGAATGAAAGGATTTATTAATGTTCTCAACTAAGGAGATATGCGAGTTTGATTTTCTGCTTCATAATTACAACTTCAAGCCTTCTGACAGATACTAACGCACCTCTGGTGATTTTCACTTCCTTATCCTTAATTCATTGCTTAAGGTTTAAAGAAGTCAGTCCTTCTGTCTGTATTAACATTTAATTCCACACCTGCATGCAAAGATGTCCTTAAATCTAAACTTCCAGGTGGAGCTTTTTCTAATTAAATTAAGGGAACTTGCACTCCCTCTTCAGCTCTTGGTTTTGAAATCTCTCTTCTGGGAAGCCTTTTGGATCCCTTAGGTCTTACCCTCAGTTAGCATTTGCAATTCTTTTGAATTACCCACCATGTTGTTTTTGTTTGCTTAATGTCTGTCTTTTTCACTCCCTTATTCTCCTTGCGGACAGAGACCATGTATATCGGATTCAACAACACCAACTCTAGCACATATATATCAAATTCAACAATGTTAGAATCTAGCACCTAGTAATTGTTCAATAATACTTGTCAAGTTAGTGAATAAATATGGATTTTCCTAGATTGAAAATACCATCCTTCCATTGACAAAGAACTTTCAGCATTATAATTTCTGAATTTCTTCACAATAGTTCAATCAGCTTATTATTTCCTGTGACAGATCATCGTCGTTCAAGAGGCCAGGAAATAATGCTTCTGTGTGTTCTACCAAAGGGTGTTAGGAGCTTGGCAGCCATTTGCTTTCTGTAATCAGCAAGCAGGAGTATATCTGTACTTTTTAAGTCTTTTATACCAGAGTCTGTTGCTTTTGTGTTACCCTATATATGGCTCTTTCAACTGAACAGGTATCTACTTAGTATGTATTGAGGGCTCAGCGCCCTGCTGGTCCAAAAATGCGGCATTAGATTTGGTCCCTGCCTGCAAGGAGCTTATTATTTACCTGAGGAAATGATACATAAATATCAAAATAAGCAGGAGAATGCACAATAAAATGAATGGTACGGACAAGAAATTTACGAGGGCTTCAGAGAAAAGGTAAAAATTAAATTGTGAAATATTGGGGATGTGGAAGTCAAAATAGTCTTTAAGAATAGATAGGACTTGGTTAGTCTGGGAGAAAGGAGTAGTATAGAAAATCTCGAAGGAATGACAGTTCGTAGCTGGACATAAGTGAGGTGGCTGTGTGCCCAACTGGTGAAGTCTGGGTGGGAGGCACTGCCTGAAGACACTTTGCTTCACAAAGTCCTGAAGGAAGAAGGGGAGACCTGTTCAAACATCTGGCCCCAGAATTATGGTTACTGAGCAGAATGAAGATATCACAAAACTTGACAAAATTAAAATAATATCACCACCAATAGAAATTCAGGAATAGAGATGGGAGGAGGTTAATTATTCCATCTATCAATCTTTATTATCTAAAACCTGTATTTTAAAAATTAAAACAGTCTAGCTTCTTAAACATTTTATTCTCTTTTAAAAAAAATCATAGATACTTTAGGAAATAATGTATCTTATGGTCAAGAAATACTTGTCTAAAATTCAGAAGTTTCACTTCAAGTTATTTTTCTTGCTGATTAAAATCAAGTAAAATTAAAATTTAATACTTTTAATTATTAAGAGAATAAGTAGAATGTAGCCTCATTCAATTATTTCTGTCTAGCTCTCCATTTTCAAATCCATCTCACATTCATAGTGATGCGTTCAATTACGATCAACAAATGTTAACAGTGGTTAGTTCTGGGCAGTGGGTTTTGGGATGATTTATTGCTATTTTTTCTTTGTACTTTTCTGTATTGCTCATTTGAAAAGGTAATGAGCATATATCATTTTGATGAAAACAATTAAGTCATTACTTAAAAAACAGCAACAACACATATCTGGCCAAATGAGACAGAAACCTAAAAGAGACGACTGAAATGAACTTTTCTAATGGCAATTTGCTTGTAAAAACTCCAAGCTCACAACTTCCCACCCCATTGCTATATGTGGACATTATGCTAGACATTTATTACATAGCACAGGCAATATAATTGATGGGGCTCTCACAGAGTCTTAGCCTGGAAATATTTTGAGTGATGTAACAACCACAATTGTGTGTCTACTTTATTCTCCATTGTCCTGGTACTCAGGGAAGAAGTCCCGACCCATTCCTGGTGGTCTTATTTCTGTTTGCCAGTGATTGGTTAAACATGAGCATGTGATACAACTGCAACCAGTTCAATGTGAGAAGAAGATTTCTGAGTAGTGATCTTCTATGAATAAGGGTTTTTTGCTTTTCAAAAGAAAACACTAAGAAATGTCCTCATTTTCCTACCTCTTGAAGTTATTGAATAAAATGTGTAAGGGTAAAATGCTCTGAATTGATACTTTTGACCTGTGGTGTTGGAGAAGACTCTTGAGAGTCCCTTGGACTGCAAGGATATCAAACCAGTCAAACCTGATGCTGGGAAAGATTGAAGGCGGGAGGAGAAGGGGATGACAGAGAGTGAGATGGTTGGCTGGCATCACTGACGCGATGGACATGAGTTTGAGCAAGCTCTGGGGGTTGCTGATGGATGGAGAAGCCTGGCGTGCTGCAGTCCGTGGGGTCACAAAGAGTCGGAACTGAGCAACTTTACGGAACTGAAAATGCTCTGAGCTACTGCAGCTGTCTTAAGACCCCAGAGCCATAAACCTGAGAACAAAAGCCACAGGGCTGGGAATGGGAGAGCAGAAAGATTCTTGGTTACATAGATCAGGTTGCAGATTAACCCTAGAACTCTTTCACTTATAGTCTTGTTATGTGAGATACTAAATGCTGTATGGTTTAAGGTACATTTAGTTTGGTTTCTGTACTTGTAACTGAAAGCATCCTAGTAGATCCATGTAGCCCTGGGAAGCACTGTGACATGTACATTAGTTTGGCAACAGGAACAGAAAGACTCTCATAATTTTTTCCTACAATAAAAGACCAGGCAGAGTTAATGCAAAGTTCTATGTTTTGCAATTCCCTGGGCTCCATTTTAGGCCACACCAACATGCACAGAAGTCTGCCATTTATTGAACACTTATTCTATGCAAAGTGCTTATCTTATTAATCCATATAACAACTGTAGAACTCTTTTACAGATAAACAATCTGAAATAACAAGGGCAAGGCCCTGTTAGTAAGTGGCAGAGCCAGGATTTGAATGCATGTCAAAGCTCTCTTCAATAAATGATACTGGTTCTCAATTGTCAGATTATTAATATTTGTTGTAAAGTATATATCTACATTTATTACCAACAGCCAAGCACCCAATTAAATAGGAATGCACAAGGGCAGATTCAAGGCTGTCTCTACTCTCATGAACCTGTGTTCCAGTGTGTTTACTTTCTGCTGGGGGAGATAAAGTGGTGGCTCTCTCTTCAGCCCCAGGGAATTGTGCCCATCCTACCATCCATCTTTTGTGTGCCGTATCCCCTGGGATTCTAGCAGTTCACCCGTGTGCTAGAGGAAGAAGTCGGTTCCTCCAGGAGGTTGTTGTCAGCAGGATCTTTTTTTTCAGACAACCCCAGGCTGGCCTTCTTTGCTGTTGCTCCCAGTGCAGCTGGTCCTCTCTGCTCTGCTGCCAGCCTTAATCAGTCTCTTGTTTAGATTTTTTTTACTCCAGAAAAGCCAGTTGCCAGGTCCCAATACCCCTAAATTTCAGAGGACCCACATCAAGCTGGTGGGATAGGTTTCTTGAAATCTCCTCTTCCTCAGGCTTCAAGTGAGGGTAAGGCACTCCCTTCCTCGCCCAGGAGCTGCAGTAATCACCAATGACTTTCTAATACAGTCTTTGCACCTCCTCTACCTCCCTGATAAGCCTGCAGGGAGCTGACGAGCTAATGTGGCAGAACCAGGGCCACAGTCTCCCAGGTTTGCCTGCGAAGGTGGGCTATTGTCTGTCTCTAGGGTAGGTTTTCTCAGCCTCAGCACTGTTGCCATTTGGGGCCAGGTGATTCTCTGCTGTGAGGCCTGTCCTGTGCATGGCAAGGTGTTGAGTAGCATCCCTGGCCTCTGCCTCTGCTTATGAGAGGTCGGTAGCACCACTCCAGCTGTAATGACCAAAAATGGCTCTAGCATTGCCAAATGTCCCTGGGGGATGCAAAACCACCCTCAGCTGAAAAGCACTTCTTTAGAGTCTTGTGTTGCTGTCGGCCTATGGCCCTCCAGAGAGCCCTCATCTTGCATTCTGTAGCAGATGGCTTCTGATATCAAAAAGTGATCCTAGAGCCAGGCTGAAAGTGGGCCCCTGAAAAGCGACAAATAACCCCATGTGTAGTAAGCTAAGTCATCAGTTGTAGTCCTTTCTGTTTATTTCCCCTTTTTTCTGTCTCTTTAGAAAAGGCTTATTGATATCTTGCAACCTCACTGTGGCATAGGACACCAAGAGGAAACTGAAAGTGGTGTCATTTCGGCCTTGGGGAGGGAGTACAGCTGCCTCCCCTGACCTTCCCCAGCAAAGCCAGGGTGGGTTGTGGTGAGGCTGGTCCTCAGAGCATTCAGAGAACAGAACAGAACTCTAGTCTTCAAGATCCCGCTGTTCTTCCTACAAGGAAAGTCTCCCTTTGACAGATACAACTTCCTTCCTGTCTTTTTTTTTCCCCCCAAACTGACAGTTTTCTGATAATGTTCTTTCAGGATTGGAGAAGCAACAAGAGCCACAGAGTGTGAAGCAGAGCTGACTGAATTTGTCCTGCCTTAGGTCAGGTTTGTCCTGGAGACCTGGTGGAGAGCTGGGTTCCTCCATGGAGTGGCAGAAAGCAGCTGTTGGTGGCTACACAGTCAGACAGGAAACATTCTTTCAAAGAAGACTTGTTTTCTTCCCCAACTACACACATCTAATAGTTGATCATGAAAGATAAGCAAGCAAGGGACACTCGTGACCAGGTCTGTACAGCCCAGTAGCAAAATCCCTCAGTGGATCCTGACCTCTGCCTTTGGTCTTCACCTCTGTTTGCATTGAGGGAACCTGCCTTGCTGTTGTCAGCCCTCATCCTGGAGACTGAAGTCACAGCTTCAACAGTATAAACCTGAACATAGTAACTACAAGTCGCCACACCTGTGTCTTTTTTTTTTTTTAGTGAAATAGATATGGATCAGTAGATGTACAAGGGAAAGGCTATTTGGACATGGGAAGTGATAGGAGAGAAAGCTCAGAGACAAACAGAAGAGGAACAGATAGATGCTGGCAGAGAAAAAAAATTATATAGCTATACCTATAGAAGAATAGAAAACAGTAGGAAAATACTTGGAAATACAGAAAAGGAACAGATTTTCTGCAGCTATTTTACATGGGCCATTCTTTTTTTTTTTTAAGATTTTTTTTTTTATGTGGACCATTTTTTTAAAAAGTCTTTATTGAATTTGTTACAATACTGTTTCTATTTTATGGTTTGGTTTTTTGACCCCGAGACATGTGGGATCTTAGCTTCCTGGTCAGGGATTGAACCCACACCCC
This sequence comes from Okapia johnstoni, assembly GCA_024291935.2. Classification (NCBI taxonomy): domain Eukaryota; kingdom Metazoa; phylum Chordata; class Mammalia; order Artiodactyla; family Giraffidae; genus Okapia; species Okapia johnstoni. The sequence continues at coordinate 44,435,468 of CM044322.1, forward strand.
CTACACTGGAAGATGAAGGCTTAACCACTGGACCACCTGGGAAGTCCCAAAGGCCATTCTTGATGAGATTTAAGGAAATTCCATGTCATGATGGAGGTTTTGGAGAATGGGGAGGAACCTGGGATCTGGCCCACTGAAACAGACTGTGTTCCTTGCTTTCCCAGTAGCCATTTGCCCACCTCTTCCCCCTACCTCTTCCCCTACCCGTCCAATGCAAGTATTGATCATAGATTGCATTCAAGGCATGAATCATGATTGGCCTGTTTTCATTTTCACTAATTATTGATCTACAAATAGACAAGAGACCCAATTTTACCAGTAAGATCCAGTGGGAAATCTATAGAGGGCTTCCCTTCCTGAATAAAGACAAAGGACAAAATTTGTGCCTCTGCCTTTTCTTCCTTGCTGGGATGCCAGTGAGAGAACATGATACCTGAAGTTTTGCTAGCCAGCTTTGGACTTCAGCTGACAAATATCAGAATGAAAAGCCAATACATAGAGGATAACTGAAACAGAAGAATGGAAAGAGTTTGGGTCCTTGAGGGCACCTTTGAGCTGCTGAACTTCCTTGAAACCACCCCCCCATTTGACTCTTGTGAGACCAACAGTTAAGCCATGGCTCATTGGTTTTTTTCCTCATGCTCTAACTCACGCTAAGGAATACACCAACAATTCTCTTGTGTTTCCTATTCATTTAAGTGATCTATTAAACCAAATTCTTAGGAAATGACTTACATTAAAAAAAAAAAAAAACTTTTTTTTTTTTTAAATCCTGAGAGTTAAGCATAAGGTTATGGAAAGATGGAATTCTTTACAAAAATAACACACTGCATACATATTTGCTTGATATTGTGAGAACCACTCAGGCTTAAAGAAACATTTTATAATGTCTGGTTTTGTTGATCTTGGACATGGTTATCTTACTCTCTGTCAACTGATGGATTCCCACTGAGAAGCAGCCTCTTACTTTTTTCCCTCTCTCTTTCTGTTCTGATGATGCTAACGAACCCTTGGATGACAGACACAGAAAAGAATGCAGGAGACAAATAGGGGAATGCATTCAATTCACATAAGGATTTAATGAGTCAATCTAGATTACAAACCCCTCACTGGCAAGGTTATATCTTTGTAATGATTTGTTCTCACCTATCTCGATTATTGTTTACTTTCTCCAGCAACAATAGTCACAGTTTAGAGTGAGTTACTGTTTGTCATACAGATTTAGTGGCCTGAAGTTTTGAGCTGTGACTTTTGTTCCAGCTAGATATTTTCATGTAGTTTAGATTAATAAAACATGAGGGAATTTCTGATAGAATGCATGTGCTCCGCTTTGCTCTTTGGTTGCATATTAATTATATGCATACATCTTCCTACTAAGAAAATAGAACCACATATTTCTAAGCTTTAACTTGCTGTCCAGGTTCCTGTTGATTCTTTATTTTTTTAAATTTTTTTAGTAGAAAATATGTAATAAAAATAGGAATGAGCACTTTGATTGTCATTGTTGCTACTAACAGAAGATTAGTAAAGCACTCTTTTTCTCATCCTTTATCATGGGAAAGAGCTCTGCTAGCAATGCCTGCGACTGAAGGTCATGCAGCCTGGCTTTGTGGGGACAGATGGTCATTGCTCATCATGTTAGCAAGAAGCTTGATGCTGACTTCTGGACATCAGCTGCTCACTATGTATATTAAGTGATAATTTAGCTTCAGGTGGCACTAGCCTCGTGCTGTCTGATCTCCTGCCACCTTAATGGAAAATGTTTGGACAGCCATACCTTACTTTCTTGTATTCCATCGTGAGACAAAAGCAGACTCTTCAGTGCATCTAATAATGATTGTTGCTTCTGATCATTTGGATTTTGCTTTGCCAACTAGGTATTCTGGATTTAAAGTCCCAGGGGTAAATTTGTGAGTTATGGGGTGGGGTGGGGGAACAAACAACAAAAACCTTGTGAAAATACAGCCACAGGAGCACTTGAGCTGAGGTGGGAGGAAGGAGCAGAGTAGGGCAGGAGTTTAGGGAAGCCATCAAGAGCTAGACAGTTTCTTGATGTCAGAAGAATATTATCTACTTTGGTTGCTGTGGTTTTACTGATAAATTCTCTACTTCGAAAGTAGCTTAAACTTCTCTGTTGTTGTTCAGTCGCTCAGTCTTGTCTGACTCTTTGTGAGTTCATGGACTGCAGCACGCCAGGCTTCCCTGTTCTTCACTATCTCCCGGAATTTGCTCAAACTCATGTCCATTGAGTCGATGATGCCACCCAACCATCCCATCCTCTGTCATCCCCTTCTCCTCCTGCCCTTAATCTTTCTCAGCATCAGTCTTTTCTAAAGAGTCAACACTTCAATCAGGTGATCTCTAGAGTAGCTATATTATTAATTCTAATTGCATCCTTATAAGTCAGTGTTTCACAGGTAAATAAAAGAGCCGGGCACATAGCACAGGCAACTCTTCTTGGGTGATGTTTATTATCGATCCCAGTTAGACAGTTATGAAAACATTAATTCATTAATTATTCATTTATATTCCTTACCCCATTCCACAATGGGTTGGATGGAGCATCTATACTATATATTGTATAATAAGAGAGAAAAAATAAATAGAGAAATCAGAGCTAGAGAAAACATGGTTAGGATTGGAAGACCATAATCCAAGATAGCATAGAGATACACAGGTCATAAAATCTGACACTGCCAGCAAGACTGACAAATTTGGATGCAAGTTTCCTCATTCAGATCCAAAAGGAATAGGTAACATATTCTCCTTTTCAGACTTCACATGTTTGTGGTAAACAGCATGCTACTTTTAAAAAAGATACAATTTCCCCCTAACTTTCAGGTCTTAATAAAAGTTCTGAAGTAAGTGAATAAAAATAAACTTTTGTTGTTGAAACCACTCAGTCTCGGGTCCATTGTTATGGCCACCCTAGCAACCTATGGCCGGGTTGGAACTGTGGAAATTCCAGTCCCAGCCATGTACAGAATCATGCCAGCTCCCTTTTTCCCTTTCTGAAGGATCTGCACTGAGCTCTCCTGACTTTTTCTCAGACACAGCCTCATAGAGCATTTAAAACAGCAAGGGTGACTGAGGAAACCGTAATTGAAAAAGACACATGTACCCCAATGTTCACTGAAGCACTAGTTACAACAGCTAAGACATGGAAGCAACCTAGATGTCCATCGACAGATGAATGGATAAAGAAGTTGTGGTACATGTACACATGGAATATTACTCGGCCATAAAAAGGAACACATTTGAGTCAGTTCTAATGAGGTGGATAAACCTAGAGCCTATTATACAGAGTGAAGTAAGTCTAAAAGAGAAGACTATTATATATTAATGCGTATATATGGAATTTAGAACTATAGTACTGATGAACCTGTTTGCAGGGCAGCAATGGAAATGCAGACATAGAGAACCGACTTGTGGACACAGTAGAGGAAGGAGAGGGTGGGACAAATTGAGAGAGTAGCACTGAAACATATATATTATCATAAGTAAAATAGATAGCCAGTGGGAATTTGCTGTATGATGCAAGGAGTTCAAACCCGGTGCTCTGTGACAACCGGATGGGACAGGTGGGAGGAAGGTTCAGGAGGGAGGGGATATATGTATACTTATGGCTGATTCCTGTTAGTGTATGGCAGACACTGACACAATTGTAAGCAATTATCTTCCTATTAAAAATAAATTAAATTTTTTAAAAAAGCAGGGGTGAGCCTGAGAATCCCACCCCCCTCACAATAGCTGTGGAGGTGAGACCAAGGCAGTGAATAAAGAGGTAGTTGGTGGCTTTCTAAACTCAGGCCCCACCCTTAAAAAAAACCAGATTTCTCTCCACCCCCAACCAGGGTATTAACCATGGAGTCCATATGTGCTACGCTTAGTCGCTCAGTCGTGTCTGACTCTTTGTGACCCCATGGTCTGTAGCCGGCCAGGCTCCTCTGTCCATGGGGATTCTCTAGGCAAGAATACTGGAGTGGGTTGCCATGCTCTCCTCCAGAGGATCTTTCCCACCCAGCAATTGAACCTAGGTCTCCCACATTGCAGGCGGATTCTCTACCATCTGAGCCACCAGAGAAGCCCTGCAGTCCATATGATGTTTAGTAATTCATATCTAAGTTACAAGGGAATACCTGGGGGGAAACAACCTAAATTCAGTAGCATATTCAACATATTGAACAAAGAAGTAGATTAGAGGGGAAGGAGGGCTTCCCAGGTGGCGCTAGTGGTAAAGAACCCACCTGCCAATGCAGGAGACTTAAGAGACTCGGGTTTGATTTCTGAGTCAGGAAGATACCTTGGAGAAAGAAATGGCAACCCACTCCAGTATTCTTGCCTGGAGAATCCCCATGGACAGAGGAGCCCTAGAGAGCTACAGTCCATGGGGTCGCAAAGAGTCGGACACGACCGAACTGACTTAGCGCAGCACAGAGGAGAAGGAGGCCTACTTGAAAGAGGGGCATTTTCAATGTGTAACAAATTGTGGATCTGGATGTGGAAGTTCCTCTGAGAGCTAATGAATGTGCTTGGGTACCCTTCTCAGGAGATATTTTTAAGGCCTCCACTCCAGGGATGGATTAGGACTATATGAAATTATTTCACATATGGTAAGGGCCTTCTGCACTTCCCTGGTGGCTCAGACAGTAAAGAACTTGCCTGCCAATGCAGGAGACATAAGAGACTTGGGTTCCATCCCTAGGTGGGGAAGATCTCCTGGAGGAAGGCACAGCTACCCACTTCAGTATTCTTGCCTAGAGAATTCCATGGACAGAGGAGCCTAGCGGGCTATAGTCCAGGGAGTCGTCCAGTCCATGGGGTGGCAAAGAGTGGGACATGACTGAGGGACTGACACTTTCATTTTCAAGTGCCTTCTATTTTGCAAGGGCTTCCCTTGTGGCTCAGCTGGTAAAGAATCCGCTGCAATGCGGGAGACCTGGGTTTGATCCCTGGGTTGAGAAGATCCCCTGGAGAGGGGAAAGGCTACCCACTCCAGTATTCTGGCCTGGAGAAGCCCATGGACTATACAGTCCATGGGGTCGCAAAAAGTTGGACATGATTGAGAGATTTTCACTTCACTTTCACTATTTTGCATATATATGCATATACATTATCTCATTTGAGTTTCACAAGATTCCTGAAAAGTCATCATTCATGAGAAAAATACTAGGACTCAGAGATTAAGTGACTTGTCTATCTGGAGTCACAGTTTGCCTAAAACCAGGTAAATTCTCCAGGCCCTGCCCACTAGCCTGGTTTTGCAAAATAGAAAAGGAGCAGTGCTAAGGGAAGTTCATTTCAGCTCTGGAGCCAGACTCAGGCTCAAATCTCCTTTCAGTCAAAAGTTTGTTTAATGCCCCTTTGCTTTGGTGTCTTCATGTGCAAAATGGGAATAAGGACATTATCTACGTCAGGCAGGTGGAGTTCCGGTGAGAATAAATGATGGACCGAGCTTGAACACTTTATATGGGGAGTGTTCCCTGATGCTTTATCATTTTTACTGCCTGGTTGTTTTTCTCTACCCTCCTGTGGATTCCGTACTTTTCCTTTCTCTTCTACAGGCCTTTTTTTTTTCAAGTCCAAATTTTACCCTGCAGCACCCCCATAGAACGTCACAGACCGACAGTCATCTCGGGGCAGAAAGTTCAATCATACCTCCCTATTCTACTCCTGTCCCCGGATCTTGGGACCAATTCTCCTCATCTTGAGCAATCAGTAAAAATGAAAAGGAGAGCTAATGGTAACCCTCCTGCCCCTCCCACCTCCCTCGCCCGGCGCCGGGGGCCTCTCAGCACGGATTTAGGTGCGGTTTTTTTGTTGTTTGTTTTGAAAAGCAGAGCCACTTTCACTTTCAAGGGGCCCCCAGCGTGTTTTCCTGTCCGGGTTCGGGCCTCAGTCCCCTCCATCAGGCCCAGGATCCTGCCGGCCCACTTCCTCCCTCTCCTGGGAACCCGTCGCCACCCTGGGTGGTGAGGGTGGACCAGGGCCGCGCCGGCCTCTTCGCCGCCTGCCCAGCCACTGGCGCCCGAAGGGGCTTCAGGAGCGGGGCTGGGACCCGCAAAGGTACAGACTCACAAACGGCTCAGTGCCCGGTGGCGAGGGCACAAAGAGGGGATCACACAGCCCCTTTGGTGCAAGGGGGCGGGCGATTGATAACGAGGAGCTGTCACCCCGGGCTCTTTCCTCTCGTTTCTGCCGCGATCGCCATGGCGCGAGCCGGGGAAGCCGTGGGGCAGCCCGGACAGCGGGCGCCCTCCCTCCGCCCGCAGCGCGGGCGGAGCGGAGCGCGGCGCTCACTTTGAACTCGCCTTGCGCCCTCCGGTTACACAGCATCCCGGCTGAGCTGCTGGAGGTTTTAAAGGAGACTGTATGTGAAAAAGGTGGATGCTGCTGCTGCTAAGTCGCTTCAGTCGTGTCCGACTCTGTGCGACCCCAGAGACGGCCGCCCACCAGGTTCCCCCGTCCCTGGGATTCTCCAGGCAAGGGTAGTGGAGTGGGTTGCCATTTCCTTCTCCAAGGCATGAAAGTGAAAAGTGAAAGTGAAGTCGCTCAGTCTTTGTCGAACTCCTAGCGACCCCATGGACTGCAGCCTACCAGGCTTCTCCATCCATGGGATTTTACAGGCAAGAGGACTGGAGTGGGGTTGCCATTGCCTTCTCCGTGAAAAAGGCGGATGAAGGCGTGCAAAAGAGAAAACTCCAAGCGCATGCTTCAATTTTCTAAACATGCAGATTTCGATCTGAGGCGACTGGTTTTTCTGCAGTCGTTTCAATGGCTCATCTTAGCAGGAAAGCAGGCTCATCTATGATTTTACAGATGGGAGGCCCAGGATGAGAGGAGTTATAAACAGGACTGGGATTAGAACTGGGTCTCTGACTTTCTATTCGTTGCTGTTGTTCAGTCGCTCAGTCCTGTCCGACTCTACATCCCCATGGACTGGAGCATGCCAGGCCTCCCTGTCCTTCAGTATCTCCCAGAGTTTGCTCAGACTCATGTCCATTGAGTCGATGATGCCACCTACTAAAATACTGAAGGTGAAAGTTGGTTGCTGGGAGCCCTCTGAGTTCAGGTCACATTTTGCCTCTGTCAGTGCGGCCTTTGGTTATTCAGAATGCTGGAATGGACTATTGTGTTTGGGTGGGTGGGAGAGAGAGAAGGGATGTGTGTGTGTAAGGAATGAAGTTCTTAGCTTAACATTTTCAAGGCCTGTGAGTGGTGTGATTCTTCACATCACAATTAGATAAGTTGGTAACTTCCAACCTTTGCTGCGTTTCAGTGGGTCCTTCTAGTTTTAAAATTCCCTTGAGCTGGACATAAAGGGTAGGGCAGGAGATTGTAGGCTGTGGGCAGTAGGGAGTAGCTCTAAGGGTATGGCTGAGCCAGGCTGAGACAGAACAGTGTGGGGCTGGGCATGTGGCCTCCCCAACCCCATGCTGTGGGTGTTCACCACCCACTCCCACCTGGCCCACCTCACCCAAACATCTCTGCTCCAAGCTTACAGGTAGTTGGTTTCTAACCTCGATTTGACATCTGACAAATCAAGTGAGTAAGAATCTTTGCAATGTCTTACTGTGGTTGCATATTACCTACCAAATGTGTCTTTACTAATGACTGCTTTTGTGCTAAGTCGCTTCAGTCATGTCCAACTCTTTGTGGCCCCATGGACTGTAGCCCGCCAGGCTCCTCTGTCCATGGGATTCTCCAGGCAAGAATACTGGAGTGGGTTGCTATGCCCGCCTCCAGGGGATCTTCCTGACCCAAGGATCAGACCTGTGTCTCCTAGGTCTACCTGCACTGGCAGGCGGGTTCTTTACCACTAGCACCACCTGGGAAGCACATTAATGAGTGCAGTGGAAGGGTAAATCAGCTAAGCTGGTTGTGTATATTTGTGTGTGTATATGTGTTAATGGCTCAGAAATGTTGACTCTTCCGACCCCATGGATTGTAGCTCTCCAGGCTTCTCTGTCCATTCACAAAAAGCATGTATGGATTACCTAGTCTCTGTCAGACAATTCCTCTTGTAGCCTTTCTATGGAAGACATTTGGAAGACTTCAAGCGTTGTTTCGTGCTTTGAGATTAGAAGAGGCAAAACTCTAAGATGCTTGTCACTTTCACATTTATATTCTTACTATACCCTCTTGTTTTATTTATTAAATGTCTTTTTAAGGCTGTTCCTAAAGAATGCCGTGTTTGGGAATGAGTTGAAGCGTCTCAGTCTCTGGTGCTGATGGAGGAAGGAAACATTTTGCTGTCAACTAAGATCAGTATGCAAAAAAAAATAAAACTGAAAATAACTAGGCCACCAGGCAGAAGACTCACGGACCACTTATACCTGTATCAGTTCAGTTCAGTCACTCAGTCATGTCCGACTCTTTGCGACCCCATGGACTATAGCCCACCAGGCTCCTTTGTCCATGGAATTCTCCAGGCAAGAGTGGGTTACCATTCCCTTCTCCAGGGGATCTTCCCTATCGAGGGATTGAACTTCTGTCTCCTGCATTGTAGGCACATTCTTTACTGTCTGAACCACCAGGTAAGCCCAATAGTTGTGGAGTGTGGTCTTAGATACATCGAGATAGGTGGGATCCTCCTGACCCAGGGATTGAACCAGGGTCTCCTGCACTGGCAGGTGGATTCTTTACCACTGATCCACCAGGGATGGTGCCAGGGTGATTTTCTTTGCTTTGAAGAAGGAGTATGCTCTGAGAATTGTAAGATTTTCACTGGAAATGAGAAATGGTCCCAAACCTTGTCCGGATTGAACTTCTCACATGGCGTGTTTCTCAAGTTCCTTCTGGGAGGAAATTAATATACCTGATAAAATACTTAAGTAATTTAAAAATAAACTTTAATGAGCTTAAAGAGAGCCTGCCTCTGGGAGATTAGTTTCTTAGCAGCTCAGCGAGACCCAGGTTTGATTTCTGGGGGTTGGGAAGTTCCCCTGGAAAAGGAAATGGCAAATCACTCTAGTTTTCTTGCCTGGAGAATCCCATGGACAGGGGAGTCTGGTGGGGTGCAGTCCATGGGGTTGCAAAGAGTCAGACACGACTGAAAGACTAACACACACTGGGAGCTAACGTCCCACGTGCTGGGGGAAACAAAACACACACACCACAACTAGAGAGAATCCCATGCCCCACAACTAAACTAAAACTTGACACAGACAAAGAAATAAAGAGATGTTAAAAAAAATATATGGATTTGAAAAGTTGATCGTAAGAGTTGATTGGCACCATACTTTCACTCCACCCACTGCCCCTCAGTGGTTGCAGACTTTAACCCCGCTCCATACCAACCAAATCAAAATTCCTTAGGGAAGGAAGCATCATGACTGTTATTTTTTAATATCCGCAGGTGATTCTAAGTGCAACCGGGGTTGATAACCACTAAGGTAGCTACTTTTCTGCTACACTGGTCCCCTATCCATTTTTCTTTCCAGCTGCTCCTCCCTTTGTTCAATTTCTCCTGTACTTTGTTGCCATAAAGTATCTTCATTGAGTTGGTTGTAATTTTACACCTTTAATTATCAATGCAGTAAATATTCGTGAAACTTTTTATGCCAGGACTACACTAAATGAGGGCTTCCCTAGTGGCTCAGATGGTAAAGAATCTGCCTACAATGTGGGAGACCTGGGTTCTATCCCTGGGTCAGGAAGATCCCCTGGAAAAGGGAATGGCAACCCACTCCAGTATTCTGGAGAGTTAACCTGGACACCCTGGAGAATTCCATGGACACAGGAGCCTGCTGGGCTGCACAGTCCATGGGGTCACAAAGAGTTGGACACAGTTGAGCAATCAACACACATATACATGCTAAATTGTGGCATGTCTGCACTGTTTGGGTTCAATAGCAGTGTAAACAGTGTCCTCTTCCTTTCCTGACTTGGGTCCCAAAGGCATTGCCCCCAGGATGTCACCACCATCACTCCCTGGAACACAGAATGTCTCACTTGTCCCTGGATCCTTAAGCATAGTATTGTCCTGCTCTCACTCACAAATAGTCTGCTACCCAATTACGTGTGCTTCTTGAACCTTCACTGCATCTCTGTCTTGCTGGAGGCGATAGGTAATAGGGGCAGCAAGCCTTCCCAAACAGCCCTTTACTGGGGCAAATCTCCTCTGAATTGAAACAGCCTTTGGTCCATGCAGTATACAGTAACTGGAGACTCAAAATGAATGAAATGCCCACGTGAATATGGAAGGCAAAAAATGCTGTAGTGATTGACTCTCAGAGCCTCTTGGCCTATATAAAATTCCTTCTTTCTCCAATCATTCCAGTGCTTTCTGCTATCCTTCTCATGAATAAGGCACCGAGTCCCTTTCTCCTTCTCTTCTTTGGGTTGTCAGAGCCGTGAGGCACAAGAGAGTGACTGGGAATACAGATTATATTTGGCTGAGTATAAAAGGGAACATACAATTTTGTGGTCAATTTATTTTCACCTCATTCATTCTCAGGGGTACATGGTTTTCGCCTCATTGATTTTCTGTGTTCATTGACTTGAAGTCTGCTGTGTATGGGAGGTTGCTTCATGTCTTCTCAAGCCATCTTTTTTTTATTGTCTTGGCAACTCTCTGCCTTAAACTTGAACTGGTTTGAACTGAACTCAGTGGTTTACCTACTTGATATGACATGTCTTTTTAGTGGAGGTATTATACTGTTTAATGTTTGTACTATAATATTAGAGTTCGAAGGGATCTTACAGATCCTTCTAGCCAACTCCTTCATTAAATATGAGGACCCTGAAAACCAGGAAGATTGAAGAATTTGCCTAAGTAAGGCCACACAGCCAGAAGAGCAGCAGAGCTAGACTGCCCCCTTAGAATGGAAGGAAGGAATGAAAAAAAAAAATAGAGAGGCAGGATAGGAGCAAAAGAAATGAAACAATTTTATTTCAGATATATCAATTAGGATGTTTTTGGCTGCAAGGAACAGAATATTTGAGTCAAATTGACTTAAATAATAAGAGCACTTATCATGTCACACATCCAGAAGTCCTGAGGTGGGAAGGCTCCAGGACTTCTGTGATTAGAGTTCTGGCTCCATTTCTTAGTGATTCCTGACCTAACCTGTCTCCCTGTGTTGGCTTTGTTCTCAGAATGGTTTCCTAGCAGCAACAGGGGCAATGTGCTTCCATGTTCACACCCAGAGGGAAAGACACAGAGAGAGAAGGAAGGAGGGAGGGAGAGGAAAAGAGACAGAGCATGAATCAGAAGTCCTTGCCTTCATGCTGATTGGGCCAACTTAGGTCACACATGCACCCTAGACTACTAATAGTTGCTAGAGGAAGGCTGTGAGTTTCTGTCTGTGTTCCTGAGCCAATCTCCAGCAAGGTGAATGGGCTCACTATGATTCATTTAGACCCTACCTATATCAGCACCTACCTCTGGAGATGGGGTTGGGGTCAATGTCTCATATGTTGCTTAAGCATCTTGGGGGAGCAGTTAATCAGGTTTCCCTTAGAGGAAAAGGAGGGAGGAGTTGTGTAGACAACTGGAAGTGTCTCTTATGGCAGAAACCTTTAGGCAGTAACTGCCACATGGGTAGCACATGACATGGAGCCCACAATCGGTAGACAGTAGATGACCACCTTTTGATGCTGTTCTTCTTACTGTTTGTTAAAGCCTTGTAACATGGGGGATGAACTATATCTGTGTTGGGGAGGAAGGTGATAAAGTTGGAAGAGAAGAAAGCCTTGCCTGTTCCTGCCCATGGAAATTCTGTCCTGTGATGAGTGACTAGAAGAAAGAAAACAGGCTTTCCTTCATGCTTTGAGGAGGCTACCTCATCTGGTTTGTAGAAGGGGTGCCTGGGTCAGGGTCCTACCTTAAAATGCCTTCCTTAGTGCATGAGCCAAGTGGAAACTTCAGTCCAGGTAGAAATCCTTGCTGCCTCCAAAAGATTTGAACTAGTAGAAAACAGAAAGAAAATTTGAGGCTTCCCATGAAAATTTCAGAGAAGGCAATGGCGACCCACTTCAGTACTCTTGCCTGGAAAATCCCATGGACAGAGGAGCCTGGTAGGCTACAGTCCATGGGGTCACGAAGAGTCGGACACGACTGAGCAACTTCACTTTCACTTTTCCCTTTCATGCACTGGAGAAGGAAATGGCAACCCACTCCAGTGTTCTTGCCCGGAGAATCCCAGGGACGGGGGAGCCTGGTGGGCCGCCATCTATGGGGTCGCACAGAGTCGGACATGACTGAAGCGACTTAGCAGCAGTAGCAGCATGAAAATTTCCTCTTGAATTAACTATAATCATCTCTTGATAAAAAATGATCCTCTTGAGATGGGTTTGGCAGTGGGTGTTACCTAACCTAGCCTTAATGGGGCTCCCAACCAGCCCTGTGCTTGCCCTGTTCCTATGTTGGGCTGTTTCCTTCTTTCTGAAGTTTTTATTTATTACCATCCATGAGTGTTAGTCTCAGGGTAGAATTCCCTCCCCACCACGATGCATTGTTTTGACTTTAGGCCATTCCTGGAACTTTTTACTATTCTGAGCACTACTCATCTCAATTTATTGTCCTGGCCTTTCGTGGCTGCTCCATTGGCTGCGTTTGATGGAGAGTGCTTTGTGGCTTATGAAAAGCATTTTCGAGACACTTGCAATTAGATAACATCCCTGGGTCTCAGGGATCCTTTTTTAAGCATCACCGCTATCTACATTAATCATCCTGTTTTTGATGCCTAGACAAAGGATGTGAAACAGTTTCTGTAGGGCTTGGGGAGGGGGTTACTGTTTCTAGGAGCTGTTTCTTCCAGTCTGGAGAGGCAGCTTCAGTCTGAGTTGTGGGGGCGGTGTGGAAAAGCTTTTGGCTCCTGAATCACAATAAGGATTTGAATCGAGGGAGCCCACAAAGATTCTGCCCATAAAGCTGTTTCACTCTTGTTTTTCTTTTTTTGGAAGTGAGGTCCCAAGTATTAATGTTTTCCCCCACCGAATGCAGTTATGCATGTGGAGTGCAAAAAAGAGGGGAGACTCAGAAATTATTCCACCTCTCTCTCTCTTTTTCCTAAATAATTTACTTGAGTTCTCAGAATCTTGGGGAGAGCGTGCTGATGTGTTCTGAGTCTGGCGATACTGGTTTACGAGGCTGGGAGTTTCTGTCATTCTCTCAGGCTTGTCAGCAGAGAATTGTGGCTCCCGAAGTCATTGTCTTTGGTCCGTCCAGCTGAATGTTGTGTTGTCTTAACTGGCAAGCTCAGTCTAGCCCCAAGTCCTGAGCCAATGCTGGCAATAGGAAGGTGTCTGCAATTTCAGCCCTATCTACTACGTAGTACCTCTGAGAACTGAAGTAAGCACCCTTGCAGACAGAGGACACCATTGCTATGCCACGCGTGCTAACTTTCACACTTGCCAATGTCCTTTGCTGCCAACCAGCCCCAAGGGTAAGTCCTGACCTCTTGTATGCCCCCAGAGTTGTTGCATGCCCCAATATCCTGTGATGCTCCATTTGTCAGATGCCTGACTTATTCTAGCAGCCCCTAGCTCCACTAGTCCCTACCAAGCAGAGTCCTACCCTGAGCCTTAGTTTGCAGGATGGACTTCTTCATGTCATATGAGGCTCCTTCCTCCCTGGTGCTGATCCATGCCTCCCCGCACTTGGTCAGCAGTCTCAGAATCCACCTGGTTTCTGATTCTGAAGGGTATGACTACTGCCTGGGTTTGTCATCTGTTGAACAAACCCTGTTGATACCTGTCTGGGTCATTTGACATTGTGTCTTGACTGATGATCAAAAGATGAGAGTTGTAAAGCCTAGATGGTGGGAGATGTTCTGAGGGGTTCCAGTGTCCATGTGTCCATCATAGACTGAATGTAGATTGAATGTAAACTGAATGAGGAATGTCTTAAGTACATACATACATTATGTTTTTAAAGTGTGTGCAGGTCCTTCTATGTCTAATTTTGTTAGACATAAATCCATTTAAAAATGCTACGGAATTCATAGCATCTTTTGTCATTATGTATCTTCTCAATCACTGGATACCAAAAATGCAACACAGTAAGATGTTGAAGTCAAAGAAAGCCATCTTTTGCAGTTACAAAAGCCCTCTCTTCTGTACTCACCTGCTCTCACTGATCTGCTAATTCCTCTGGGCTGCAGTACTCTGACTGCAGGACAGAACTCCCCAAAAGTGCTTCATTCTGCCTCAAATGTGAACTCTAGCTCGTGGCTTTTCCTGTCAGATACTATGGATAGGGGGCATCAGGGTTGAGGCCTGCTGAGCTAGCTCCATCGTTATCTTCAGGCATGTTGACTAGAGAGTTGTGCTGACCCCTGAACCAGTAAATATGATGCAGTTGCAGCATAGTTTCTGAGATATCCACAGTCAGCATCCATATAACTATCCCATTCTGTAGGAGTAAACAGAAGGAAAAGGCAGTCAGAACAGACAACTTTCAAGTTAATATGTGCCAAAACTAACCCAGATTTGACCAGACTATAAACTCTTGATGGAAGAAGCTGATATTCTGAACCTGTTCCTACCCACCCCCACCCCACTACATTCCCAATATACCCAGGTGTAAATCTGAGATACTGGATTCCAAGGGAAGATCCCTGTGCTCTGGGTCTGAGTGAAGCCTGGCCTTGAATTCAGTATAACTTTCTGATGGCTCTCTGAACCTCTGAAGTTATTACAGAGGAAGACTGGCTCAAAGCTGTAACAAAGGGCAGGAGGGGCAGAGGGCTGAACCCCAGAAAGCTTGTTCAACACCAGAGCCCACCCTCAGGCCCAGGGAAGCTATCCCTGGTATTGACATGGACCATTGGCAACCATCTCTGCTGTGGGGGAGCCTTATATAAATAATGCCTGTGTCTCCCGAAACTCCACTGTCCTAAGTGGAGGGAAGTCCTAGCTGGAATTTGGTGAGGCCGTTCAGTTCTGATATGGAGTTCATTGCTCCTGAAAGGGAAAGTGTTAGTAACTCAGTCGTGTCTGACTCTTTGTCACCCCATGGACTGTAGCCCATCAGGCTCCTCTGTCCATGAAATTCTCCAGGCAAGAATGCTGTAGTGGATTGTGATTTCCTTTTCCAGGGGATCTTCCTGACCTACGGATTGAACCCTGGTGTCCCTCATTACAGGCAGACTCTTTACCAACTGAGCCACCAGGGAAGACCTTTCATTGCTCCTGGGCCACCCTTTCTGAGTCAGTGAGCAAGCACAGGAGAGCCAGCTGGTTGGGGCAGTCATGGAAAGGAGAGAAGAGAGACCCAGGGTATGCCACCTCGTCACGGTAACACCTCAGAGGACAGCACCTGAGCTCCAAGAGAGACAATAACAGTAACCGATTTCCCTTGTTCCTGCCATTTGGGAAGAGTTCTCCCAGGAGCTTGGGACAATGTTCTATAGCTCTCTTGCCTGGACCGTGAGAAAAGGCAGGACAAGCAAGTTGATCTAACCTGCTGTAAAATGGCATCTGTCTTCAGACCGGTTTTGTGCTACAAATGCAGTGGAGACAAAGCTGACATGGTCTTTACCTTTATAAAGCTTATGGTTTGAAGGAAGACACAGGAAAAAAAAAAGAGAAGTAAACAAACACATAATTGCATTTTCTGACAAGGAAGCAAAATGCGCACAGAGAGAGTGACAGTGGACTTGCCGAAGATATAGTCATATTTATTAATGAGTTATGAATGATGAGAAGCAATTAGCCTACTCATGAGTGTGGGGTAAGAGCGCTTTGAACTGAGGGAAAAAGTGGGTTCAGATGCTCTGTGGCAAGAAAGAGTTTGCTCCTTTGATGAATTTAAAGAAGGCTTTTTAGGAGATGAGGTTATCAGAGCTATTTTTCTAACATCACCCAAGGGCAGGGAGAAATACCCAAGTGAAGCTGAACTAACTGAATAACTGAAGTTAACTAATAATCTGGAATTCAATTCCAGTTATTATTTCAAAGGGAGGTAAACATGCTCAGGGAATCTGTCTGACCTTGAATTCTGCTCCTAGTTTTACATGAAGACTTTCAGTAGGGTGATTTTTATTGCCAAATAGAATTCTATTTTATACTATGACATGTGCCTTTACAAGCGGGAGAGAACTGTATTCTCAGTAGTGGAAAAATGACCAGAAAGGGAAAGTCTTAGGAAAAAAAACAACAACAAAGAATTAAGCTAAGGCAGAGACAAAGCTCTTATCTGCACAACCCCAGATTCTGGTCAAGAAAAGCTCAGAGATATCAGAGACAAGTCATAATCTGTGATAAACAGATGGGGAGACAGAGAGGGCTGTGGTTGGTGGAGTGACCTAGGAAAAGCCTAAGGGATTGGATTTGGGGCATGGAATTTTCTAGGCCAAGTCAGGCTGCCTGAGAGTGTAGTTGTCTGAGAAGGGCTGTGATTGTGCAGGGCTTTCATGTGAGACCAGGGAAGGATCCTGGTATGGCGCCCGAAGTTTAAGGAACATAATTCTCTGTATGTATGTGTGTGTACATGTGCGCACATATAGACATTTGACAAAGACAAATGCAAAATTTCTGACAACCTTCCGAGAACCTCAGAAGAATCATGGGTAAGAGAAAGGCCCTGAATTTTAGGCCTTATTCACTTCATGGCACCTCTGCCTGTGTGCACATCCCCTCATGCAAGTTAGGATTTCACTTAACAAAGGAAAGGGGCACTGGACTTGTCTCCAAAGTTGAGTCCCTGCTGTGGGAGAGGGAGAGGGAGGAGACAGAAGCAGGTGGGTCAGGGTCAGCTGCAGAAAAGCTACCAGGGTGAAACTGCAATAGGCTTCTGCACAGGGACAGGTTGAAGTTGTTGTTGTTTTGTCGCTTACTCGTGTCTGAACTTTCGTGACTCCATGGACTGCAGCACACCAGGCTTCCCTGTCCTTTACCATCTCCCGGAGTTTGCTCAAGCTCAAGTCCATTGAGCTGATGATGCCATCCAACCATCTCATCCTCTGTTGCCCCTCTTCTTCTCCTGCCTTCAATCTTTCCCAGCATCAGGGTCTTTTCCAATGAGTGAGCTCTTTGCATCAGGTGACCCAAGTATTGGAGCTTCAGCTTCAACATCAGTCCTTCCAATGAATACTCAGGGTTGAGTTCCTTTATTATTGACTGGTTTAATCTTCTTGCTGCCCAAGGGACTCTCAGGAGTCTTCACCAGCACCACAGTTCCAAAACATCAATTCTTCAGCACTCAGCCTTCCTTATGGTCCAACTCTCACATCTGTACATGACTGCTGGAAAAATCATGGCTGGTGTTCATGAAGAGAGAACACCAACCATACAAGCAGTGGGTCTTCTGTCTCCTCTACTGCAGACAGCAGGATGCTCTCTTGACTCAGGGTCTTGGCTTAAAATTAACTTTAACCATAGAATGGGCTTGTTATCACTGTTGGGAATTAGTATGTGACAGGTATACCTTAGGCGCCACAAAGTACAATGCATGTTGAATCCCTTCATGCTTGAACTAGACTGACCTGCTTGAAAGAACAATAGTAGGAACAGTCTTAAGTTGGTTTGGAAAGTGGAGAAATGCTGGGGTACAGGCCCCTCGCCTCCTGAACCTTGAATTCTCTGCCTACTTTCCAAAGTCCCCAGTGCTCTCAGGCAGCCCTAGCTATTAATCGTCCCCATCCCAGCCCTTCATCCTACCCTGTTGACAACTGGAATTTGCTGTTAAAACTTTACTTTTCCTAAACAGGTCCCTGAAGTCTAACTCCAATCATCCTGCTGTCCCTATGTAAACATAAGCACTCAAATCACATCTCCTGCTTTTAGTGACTTGTGAAATAACTACTTTGATAAACTTCAGTTCGATGAATTTATACTCAGATTGTAAGGGCAAGCCTCATATACTGTTCTTTGTAGAAATATTTTCTCATTGAGGAAAAAGTCTTTGAGTATTTACTATGTGCCAGACACTGAGTTAGACCCTGGGGGGCAAGGATGGCTAAGAGAGGTCCCCTGCCTGGAGGATCCCCCTCACCCAGTGGGAAAAGCAGACACTTAGTATAATTAGTGCTGGGCAGTGCACAGTCAGAGTATTTGGAAGAAGGAGCTGGGAGAAAGCAAGGAGTGGCTTAAAAATTGAGAATCTTACATGCTGGCTCCAGCTGGCATAGGAAATCCAATAGGATAAAAAATCTTAACATATCCATTAGAAGACAACTTGTAAAAAGTCTACCTGACCAATCAAGGTGATGACCAATGTCTTGGGAGGCTTGGCTCACAAGTCTTGAGTATTTTCTGCCCTGGACCAGGTGATCTCTGGTCTCTTCCTGCTCCCAGTTGGGTAGAAGCTAGGTTGGAACTATTTCACAGGATCCCAGATGAATGGCAGAAAAAGTGACCACCAATTTAAATTTGGGTCCTACCTTGCTGGAAAACTGCATGGTGAGGCTGGATTTGAGAAAGCCAAAGACAGAGTGACTTGATATTGACAAAGATTCACTTTCTGACAATCCTGTTTCCCTTTAGACCTGCAGTAACGTGTATTAGCTGAAGGCTGGCATGCATGTGTGTTCAGTTGTGTCTGACTCTTTGCAACCCTATGGACTGTAGCCCACCAGGTGCCTCTCTCCATGGGATTCTCCAGGCAAGAATACTGGAGTGGGTTGCCATGCCCTTCTGCAGGGGATGTTCCTGACCCAGGGATTAAACTCACATCTCCAGTGTCTCCTGCAGTGCAGGTGGGTTCTTTACTGCTGAGTCACTAGGGAAGCCTGAAGACTAGCAGTATCTGCAATTTTAGAGGGGCTATAAGGGTTCGATCCCTGGGTTGGGAAAATCCCTTGGAGGAGCACATGGCAACCCACTCCAGTATTCTTGCCTGGAAAATCCCATGGATGGAGGAGCCTGGTGGGCTACAGTCTGTGGGGTCACAAAGAGTGGGACATGACTGAAGCAACTACACACACACACACACATGCACACACACACAAATCCATTTGTTCAAGATCCCAGTATCCTGAGGCTATTCCTCACCCTTTCAGCTCTGTGAGAAAATGATGGTTGTAAAAGTAACTATCCAGGCAGGGTGTGGTCTCAAGATGCAAAACACTGCAAATTGCTTTGAAAGCATTTTACCCTGATGATCCAGATTGAAAGGTGATAGAGCAATTTGGTTTTGCTGACAGAGGTGATTGTGTGAAAGCTAACACCTATGGTAATTCTTTTCAAAGCAGCTTGGAGTGCTGTCTTTGTTCATGTAGATCACAGATCTGGTCTGGGCATCCAGACCCAATGTCTGGTTACATGAGGCACTGCTCAGCCTTGACATGAGGACAGTTCACAAGATTGCGAATATCTGTCTAACCTTGGGTTTCTGACTCTAGGTGCTGCGTTTCTGCAATGGGAGTCTTAAGTGTTTGAAATGACTGATAATCTCTGGAGGTGCTAAAAGCATTACTGCCAATATCTAATCTTTGGGGGCCCAAAGAATTGTTTTCACTCCCACTTTCATGTCTGCACAGTTATCTACCCAAGTGTCACCATATGGTGTTTCTGTCTCTGCAAGTCTTCATCAATCCGATTAACACATTTGACTTGTGTTAAAAGTTCAAAATAAAATCAAATACTGCTAATAACATTTTCAGATTTTTATATATTTTAATTTTAGGATGTATCTTAAAATTATAATAAAATCTCTATTTCATATAGCTTAACATTTTTTTCTTAAGAAAATTTGTAGCATTCTGGGTTTATTAAAAACCATTTCTGTCTCCTTTTACTATAAAGAAGTAAAAAAGCTGCAGTTTCCTTCTGTCATGAATCATGTCTTCCAAAAAAATGTGTTTGAGTCCTTGTTACCTGTGAACGTGACCTTATTTAGAAAGTGGGTCATGACAAATGTAATCAAGTTAAGGTGAGGTCATACTAGATTAGGGGCAGGCTCTAGTCCAGTGACTGGTATTCTTTTCTTTGTTTTTTGCTGCACTGGGTTTTTGGGCTTCTATTTTTGTGAAGCATGGGCTTAGTTGCCCCACAGCCTGTGGGATTTAGTTCCCCCACCAGGGATCAAACCCACATCCCTTGCATTGGAAGGGAGATTCTTAACCACTAGACCACCAGGGAAGTCCCATGGTGTTCTTATAAGAAGAAAGACATTTGGATAGACACACAGACTCACAAGAAGAACCACCTGAGACAATGACGACAGGATTGGTGGTGTGCTGCCACAAATCAAGGGATGTCCAAGTCGCTGGCAACCACTGGAAGCTACAAAGGCAAGGAAAGATCCTCCTCTAGAAACTTCTAAGGGAGCATAACTGTACAGACACCTCGAATTGGGACTGCAAGCCTCCAGAACTGTAAGAGAACACATTTCTGTTGTTTCAAGCCATCCAGCTTGTGGTACTTTATTGTGGCAGTCCTAGGACCTCATACATCTTCCTTGTCTGACACTTGTGGATTAGGTGTTGGGTCTCTAATACAGTGTTTGCCTTTGAAGGGTTTATTAACACCTATGCTTATTTCTGAGACAGGTGAGTTGAATTGTACAGGTAACATCTTATCTCATGGGATGCACAGAATTCCAGAGACCAGCAGCCAAAAGTCTCAGTTTTGGGGCTTTAGTGAAATAGCCTATGCGCTAGAGAGGAGTGCAATGTTGTTTGTTATGAAAGATTGGGAACTCATTCTCACAGACTTGTGCTGCTGTGTTGTTAATAATTTGGGGATTTCCGCTACAAGGAATCTGATCATTTTGAGAAATCTGTGAAGGATGCAAGTTCAAGTAAGTGACACCAACAAATGTGTCTCCTTGATTTGACCATGGTTTCATGTGTTCTGTAAAGAAAATGGTGACATTTGATATGGTTTTATTGTTTATAATTTGTGGTTTGTAAGTTTCACCAGGTGGGAAGTTAGTTCAGGCTATCAGTAGATTGCAGGTGGCTCCTTGTCTCACAGTTGAAATAATAAACCATGTGTTTTGTTCAAGGTCTATATTATAACCATATTTTATTTTAATTTTCCCCAAAATTAGTCATTATTAAAACAGATACAAATACTGATCATAAAATAGCAGAGTGGACATTCTTACAGTAGGATCTGAGAAAATAAGCTCACCTAAATTTGATCTTTTTGTATAATGAATTCCCAAGAATTATCCACTTATTTAAGTCTCAATTTTGACTCTATTTTTTTAACCTGTAAAAGGTAAAGTGAAAGATAAGTGAATAATTGGCTCATCTGCCCCATCCCAAACCTGATATCTCAGAACTCTTTATTATTTAATAGCACCAACCTTTAGATCGGGTTGTCAAGCTAGAAACCTTTAGGGCAACTGATTCTCCCCTCTGACACTGTTCCCGTCTAACTGATCACCATATCAAGCCTACCTACCATATCTACCAACCATTCCCTGGAAAAGGCACACACCATCTGGTCTGCCTCAAGAGTGATGGCTCCATGGTTTCTAAGTTGAGGCGATGTGGAAGAAGCAAATTCTAGAATGGCCCGAAACAGATGCTGCAGCAGTCAGCCTGAAGTGGAGTAACTGAGGAAAGAAGAATTTGTTATTTTAAGTCATGGGAAAATCCTTTTTAGAAGCAGATGAGTGTCCATTTAAAGTAAGATGGTCGTGGAGAACAAACGGCAACCCACTCCAGGATTCTTGCCTGGGAAATTCAATGGACAGAGGAGCCTGGCAGATTACAGTCCATGGGGCTGTGAAGAGTCAGGTACGACTTAGCAAGTAAACAACAACAACGACATTCAAAATGTGAGATATTTTTCAAAATGTAAAATGTTCATGAACTTTAAGTCAGCAATTTGGCTTCCAGGAATATCCTATGGCTATTGCAACTAGTACTTGTAAGAAATGACACACATAAAAAGTTTTTCATGGCAGAACTATCTGTGATAGCAAAAGGTTAAGGCAATCGGAATGTACATTGGTTTGACATTGATAGAAAAAGGATGACGCAAGTATACAAAAGAATATTATACAGCTATGGAAAATAATTGGCAGATCCAAATGCACAGATGTGGCAAAATCCCCAAAATCTACTGTGAAGTGAAAAGTTGTAAGGTAGTGTCTATAATATTCTACCAAAACATGTATATGTACAAATATACACGTTTACAAGTGGTATTTACAGGCACACACGCAAATCTTCTAATCTGTGTATTTTATAGCATGTATCTAGACAGATATATAAGATATTTGAAATAATCATCATCTTCTGAAAAATAAATTGGGTATTGAAGGGGCAGGACCATAGAAAACTTGCTTTTTACTATATATCCGTGGCTCAGTGGTAAAGAACCTGCGTGCCAGTGCAGGAGATATGGGTTCAATCCCTGGGTTGGGAAGATCCCCTGGAGAAGGAAATGGCAAACCACTCCAGTATTCTTGTCTGAGAAATCCTGTGGATAGAGGAGCCTGATGGACTACAGTTCATGGGGTCACAAAAGAGTCAGATATGACTTAGTGACTAAACAACAACAACTATTTTTTAACCTTTTAAATTTTGATGTTGTACATGTATTGACTACTTGAAAATAAGTTTAAAAAAAGTAACTACAGAAAGCAGGAAAAAAAAACAAAGCAAGTTGGCATCTGCATTGTGACACTTGTGTGCACAGTGCTCTTGTCTTGTGCTTTCTATACCCCTGGCCCCAGGTGGAGAGGAGGGCTAGACTTGCAGGACTCAGGTGGGGAGCGGACCATCCAGCCACAAAGAGAGAAGCAACTGCAGCTCCCCCTTCCCGAGCTCAATGCACCCTGTATGGTGGAGGGGGAACGCCAGATGGAGTAAAAGATGACTCCCCTGCGAGGAGAGCCCCACAAAGCCTGGGAAGTGGAGGAATTCTCTGCCCCCAGGAGGAAACAATGGCCCTGCCGGTGGTCTGTCCCTGGCCTGGACTCTGTGGTCACACAGTGTAATCCTAGTCAGCATAACTAGGGAAAGCCTTGGTAAAAGTCAAGGTACCCACTGTAGCACTTTTGGCTCAAGCTTGTTTGCTGTTGTTCCATCACTAAGCTGTGTCCAACTCTTTGTGACCCCACGGACTGCAATACCCAGGCTTCCCTGTCCTTCACCATCTCCTGGAGTTTGCTCAAACTCATGCCCATTGAGTTGGTGATGCTCAAGCTTGAGTGGGTTTCTATTGTATCATCCATGACTGAAAAGTTCTGCAACAAATGGGGCACAGCAGACTTGGGACATTCCTGGCACCTAGTTCACGGACCAGGCAGATGGGTGATGTCAGCCTGGCTCCAACCCTACCTTAGGTGCTCTGGAACATCAGTACAGTGTGGGGCTCCTCTGTAGGTCAGTAGGTGCTGAATTTGTCTCTTTTTATTAACTGTTCAGCAGACCTTGGGCTCCAGCACATTTCACAGAAATATCCAGGGTGAGATAAGACCATCTCAGCCTAACACCTTTATTGGAATGAGCAACTGCTCTAACGCCTTTAAGTGAACCCCAGCAGAACCTTAAGCCACTCTTTTGAAGACGTGGCATCTTTTCCCGATGGTACCATATGTTGGCAGATGGCCTATGATGGAATCATTTTTATTCTGTAGGATAATGGTTACCTAATGCTGGCCTGTGGAAAGTCCCATCCTGCAACTAAGTTACTGATACTCCACGGGGAGTAAAATAGAGACTGTGAAGAGGGTTTCTCCTTTAAGCTCAATGTATTCACTTAGTCTAGGTTATATCTTTCCTATATGTTCAGGAGTTTGAAAATGCCCTTTCTAACTGAATCTAAGTGTGAGTAAACAGACAAATCCAGAATGTGGAACATTCTACAAGACAACCTGCCTGGATTCTTCAAAAGAGTGAACATAGTGAAAAACAAATAACTTTTTAAAAACACATGGCGGGGGAGATTGTTCTAGATTTAAAAATACCAGAGAGATGTAACCACTAAATACAATGTATGGGATAGGATTGAATCTTGGATAGGGAAAAAAAAATCTTTTAATATAAAGGAGATTTTGGAAACAACTGGGGAAATTTGAATATGAATTGCTTATTAGATGACATTGCACTCAGGCTAATTTTCTTAGGTGGAACAATGTTATCAAGCCTACCTACATATCTACCAATTGTACTCTGGAAAAGGTATGCATCACCTGGTCTGCCTCAAGTGTAAAGGTTCCGTGGTTCTTAAGCTGAGGTGGTGGAGAAAGGGTGGTTGTTTTGGAAAATTTTTTCTTAGAGGAGCATGACAGAGTATTTAGGGGTGAAATGTCATGGTGTCTGCAACTTTCAAATGGTTCCACAGAAAGAAAAGTTAGCATGTGTGCCAAGTCACTTCAGTCTGGTCAGACTCTTTGCAACCCTACGGACCATAACCCACCAGGTTTCTCTGTCCATGGGATTCTCCAGGCAAGAATACTGGAGAGGGTTGTCATGCCCTCCTCCGGGGGTCTTTCTGACCCAGGGATTGAACCTGTGTCTCTTTTGTCTCCTGCACTGGGAGATGGGCTCTTTATCACCAGTGCCAACTGGGAAGCCCAGAAATCAAGCAAATGTGGCCATATGTAAACAATTTCTGAAAATGGGAAGAGGGAATCTGGATATTCACTGTGATATTATTTCAGTTTTTCAATAGGACTGAAATGTTTCAAGCTAAAAATCAAAGTAAGGTTCAATTTTTCTTAATAAAATATTTTATTGGTACCATAAGTTTGGACTGTACTCCCTTGCATGATGTAAATATTTTAAAATGAAAGTATGTTAGAAACACACAGCTCAACAATCCCCTTCCTTTACAAAATGATAGTCACAGGTGATAGCTGCTTTGTATTAATTTCCAAAATAAAAAATTGGGATATTAAACAAAATAAAAAAAATTGTCTAGAGAGTGCCCCAGTGCATGGTTTGTGCTATTCAGAGGTCTCCAGCATTCTTCATGTATGACACATGCAGAAAATGTTAATATTCACATGGCCAATGGGATGAGGCTGCCAATGTCTGAAGACGACAAGTGTAGAAACTCTGGCTACCCCCAGGATGAAGGAGCCACTGTCTTGGCACACCCATGAGCCATCTGGGCACACAAGTGTACCATTGCTCACAGATTGGGAAACTGCTTTGATGCACAGAAGTCCTATGGACTGTTTTAGACATGACTTGAAAGGTTTACTTGAGAAACGCTGGCTAGTGTATGTCCCACACACTGTGGATTCATACTTATGATACTATGAATGAGGTTTAGGTATCACTGCATATTTGCGATAGCACTAAATACCAGTTCTGTGACCTATCTCTCTAACACGTTTCCATCTGTATCATCACTCATTGCAACACTTGTTTTGATGGATCTTGAGTTATAACAAGGTTAACAACGAGGCAAACTCCTACAGGAGCATATGGAGTAAACTCAGGAGCTAATGTTCTGTCTCTGGCTTTGTGATTCAGTCTAGCTTAAATGGATTGAGATAGGCAAGAAATGAATCTGAAAACAGAAGCCTAGAAAGGAAAAGTTAACCCAGCTTAATTCAAACCCTGCTAATGAAGTAATATTTTGTGTTTAAAGCTCAAAATTCCGAAGTTCTAAATAATTAATTTAAAATTAAATTTCTTCATTAGGAGGCTGCTTGAATGAAGGGGGATGCGTACTAACTAACTTTATAAGACTAGTTTCTTAACCCTCCTGGTGCCTGATGACTCAGAAAAAGATGCGTGGTTTTCATCCTCAGGAGATTCTATTTCGATTGGTCTGGCAGCCTATTTTTCAAACCTTTTTCACCCAGGTGATTCTAATGTGCCACCAAATATTGATGCCTATCAAGATGATGGTAAAAAAAACTGAGAGGGCTTCCCTGGTGGCTCAGTGGTAAAGACTCTGCCCGCCAGTGCAGGAGACACGGGTTTGATCCCTGGGTTGGGAAGATCCCTTGGAGAAGGAAATGGCAACCCACTCCAGTATTCTTTTCTGGGAAATCCCATGGACAGAGGAGCCTGGTGGGCTATAGTCCACAGAGTTGCAAAGAGTTGGACATGACTTAGCTACTGAACAACAACAACAAAAAAACTGAGAAAAGTAAAGTGATTTACAAATATGAGGCATTAGTTTTATTATGTAACTATAATACTTTCCTTTCTATCTCTCCCAGTTTCCCAGCATGGTTAACTCAGTGTATTTGGAGTAGAGTTGTTCTGTTTTTTTTCTGGAGTCCCTGTGGCCTTATTCTTTCTAGTGCCCAGCAAAGACCCACATGCCCTTGGTTGGCACAGAAGAGGTAACGAGAGAGTAACACCATGAGTATATGTGAGTGTGCTACTGATTAAAAGTGTGCTTTCTCTCAAAAGCCAAATAATGTTGTTTTGTGTCATTTATTGGTCTCGATTAATCATAGATTTTCTTCCTTCCATTAACAAGGGCATCTCAGACTTCTTTGCATTGACTGAGTGTCTGCACTGAGTGCAAGGTAGATGCAGAAAATCAAGTAGTTGGGCCATTGTTTAATTCCAGACTCATTTCCAACTGTTTATTTCTTAAGACAAACTTGTTAGCCAATAAAAACACGGAAATAAGATGATTTATAGCTAAGGATAAAAGTGTGACTTGCTGAGATTTGCAAGATTGGCTAGTACGATCCTAGAGAAGTAAAAATCACAGAGGCTCAAACATTCTAGTGAAGATAATGATGACGTTTACTATCTCTCAGACCCTGTTCCAAGTGCTTTTTACCCATTAACTCATTTAACCTTCACAGCACCTCTATGGGTTAGACACTATCATTTATATCCCCATTTTACAGATGAGAAACCTGAGGATAGGTTCATTCTAGACTTGATTTCACCACTAATTAGCTGTGTGATTTTGGTTATGTTACTTCATTGATAAGGTTCTGTTTTCTGATTGGATTCATGAGTCTCTAAGGCTCCTTTCTACTTGGTGGTTCAGTAAATTTATGAGTTATAAATTCCTAGTTTGGTGCAATGATTTATTCTATCTATCCTCGCATAGTGTAGAAATGAGTGAGAAACTGATGAAAATGATGGTGGTAGTATCAGCTGAGCCATGGCACCTCAGGGTGAGCAATTGCTATCTTTTGTAATATTTCACAAATACTGATCATACAACTGCTAGTATACTTATGATTCAAAGAATGATACTTATATTAATGCATCTGACAATGATGCAGCTACATAGTTAAGACTTTCCATTCTCCTTTCATACTTGAAAGTGTGGACAGTGAGATTGAGATGTAAGTTGTTAAAATACCCAAGAAACTTAAGAGGACTGAAGTATGCTCTTTTACTCCAAATGGCGAGAGGATTAATGGGCAGTAATCTTCTCTGGGGTGACTTACTCGTTCCAGGGAAACAACGTCCTAAAGGGGAGGCCATATGCAATGAACCAATTTCAAAATCATTCAGGTCATTTTTCTGCTTTACCATTGGAACCTTGAAATGTAAGATTTTCTATTCTCTATCTGCAAATCTGAGTGTTCTCATGGCCATGTATTAAAAATTTATGAAAAAGAGGACAGATAGATGGTGAAAAATATTCTCAGCTGTGTATGTCTACCTGGCACTTCTAACATTCTATTCTCCATGAAACTATGAAGTTTATGAATTCTTCCAAGTATTCCAATGACTCACATCAATGAACGTGGTAAATATATTGGGCCAAAACATCGGAAACATCTTTGTCAGCAGGGAGCAGAAGTTATATTAATTAAAATGTTCTGAGAAGGTACAGAGTGCACTCCCAACAAGTCATGAAACTATTTTAAATCTAATTAAGGATGTTCCCTCCTGGCATCTAGTAACATGGGAAGTTAGAATAAAAAATTCTGAGGCATATCTAGAAGTAGAGTCAGTGGATTCAAGCTGGATCCCCCCCCAAGCTAGTAACAGGGCATATTTTGATAGAAAACCACTATCTTATTAACTGATGCTTATTCAAACTTCTTTCCATGTTCAGAGATAATTAGGAAAAGGTAGAGAGTGAAAATGTCAGAAACAGGTAAAATTTGGGTAGAAGAGTGAAGGGCTTGAGATACTGAGAAATAGTCAGTGACCTTAGAGGGGAGAAATGCTATGGAATGGAGGGTGTCTCCCACTACAGGATCGCTGGCCTACCCTGACACCATTGTCCATGTGGGTCCAAGAGCCTTAGCATCCAGACCTTTGCGAAGAAATGATGTCACCAGGATTTTCAGCCTATGACCTAGATAAATTCTTCTATTTTAGGGTGATTTGGTGATTCACCGTGGAAGGTTAGTATTTTCTGTAGGGATTCTGAAAACCTAATAAAGCTATTGGGACATTTCCTTACTGTCATGTGTATAGACTGAGTACACATATTTGGATGTAATCATGAGCTGACATCTCCATTGTCAAGAACATCATCATTAATACTTTCAAGCATTAGTGAATAGATGGAACTTTCATCATTGCAAAGTGTGAGTTAAATAATCCAGGCTGAAAAAAGAGGAGGTAGCATTATGTCATCTGGGCCTCACATTTCTGGTAAAGCATCAGTTTTCAAATGACAACATCTAGCCTCATCTTTCTCACTTGAAAATGATTTGAGAGGCACGAACGTGGGTTAACATTCAGAGATAAGAGTGTTTGTGCTCCTTAAAAAGGGCTTTCCTGAATGGAAAAAGAGAAAAACATTACTTTTTGATTTGTGGTGATACAGAATAATGATTTTGTGAGTATGAAAATACTTCTTTTTTCAACTTTAAAGCTGAAAGAGCATTCTTATTCATTGAATGGTTTCTGTTGGTACTGGTAGAATTGACCTTTGAGAGAGGAAAGAGAAACTAGCTTCTGGTCAGAGGACAAGCTCCTGAGCTTGCTTAGTTCTACCAGGAAGGAGTAGGTGCAGTAGTTCTGGCCCTATCACCCATGTGTACCCCTGGTTAGTACTCTGTAGAGCAGAACCCACAAAATGGGAGTGTATGACATACACATTAATCCGCAGGTGTAACTCTGTCAATTAAAACACCACTAAAAGCAGCCTAATAGAACATTATGCCGTAGATTACTCTAATGGGCACAACATATTGGTTTTTGAGCATTCTCAATTTGTTTATTGGAACAAAGTTTATTATTTTTTAATGACTTTGCCAATTTATTGTTGTGTCCCATGGCTTTTGCAATATTTTCTTCTACATGGTTTCACCTTGTGTGGGAAAGGCCCTACCGCAATTAATGTTGAACTGGTTATCACAAACTGGTTTAATAGGATCAAGAAAACATGGACTGACTTGAATGCTATTAGATAAAAAAGTTGTAGCTGCAAAAGATGGATAGATAGATAGATGTAAAAATTGTTTTAAGGGGGATTTTTGCCTGGATTCAATCTAAATACATATCAAAAAATTGTAAAATAGAATCTACCAGCTAAAACTAATGAGCACAAAACTGCATTGATTTGGCCCAGGGTGGACAAATAGAACATCTGGCATATTTGGCACCAATGACACAGCTGGCATTGTTGGAAACGTTTCTGCAGAAGGTACAGATGCAGAAATGGGAGAATTGGTACAAACAGTGCAGATGGAACAGTTGGAACAGATGACAGTGGGCAGAGCTGGCGATGCTGGCACAGGTGTCATAACCTCAACAGCTGGCACAAGTTGTGACAATCCTGGGATTTCTTAGTACAAGGCACATGTTCATTTTGGCTTTGGCTGCAGAGAGATAAGAGCATTTTATAATTAGTAAATGTGCCATTTAAAAAAGAACTTTTTCCCCCTCCATCCTTAAGGACATCCACCTCCAACTGTTAAAGCTTGGAATATAGAGCGTTTTTTTTTTTTTTTCAAATTAGAATTTCCCTGAGAAAGCCATAATTGATAAATACAGATTTCATAGAAGAGCCAATTAGAAAATGTTGTTCTGATATAGATAAAATTTATGAATGGAATTTCTTCATAGGCGCTTTGTGGGAAATAAAGGTCAAATTCTTGAAGATAAAAATACACTTTGCATTTAAACCAAAATTTGTTATCAAATTGAAGGGTTATTTGTTTCTGAAATAAAGTGACTATTTCCCAATCATATGAAATTTCCTGTAGAATCGCATTTGAAGACATAGTACAGAATTGGAAACCTGTCTACAGAACAGGTTGGGAAAGGAGAAAAAATTGCTGGAATACATAATATGGAGAAATCATGATATTGCCACTTTCAAATACCAATGGGACTTGGCTCTAATCTCATCTAAAATGCTATAATTTGGGCTCAAATTAAAAATACAATATAGTAGTATCTTTTGGGTAATGACTTTTAATATCAGCTAAAAAGTTGAGAGAACAAAGCAACTTGTTTGTTGGTAGCTAGAAATCTCTGTTCTCTTTTAATATTTTTATTGTAACAAAGGTCTGTTCATATTATGGGAAAGCCACAAACTGTTACCTACTTATAAAATAATAACATAACAAAGGGTTAAGAAATGGGTTCTTAAATCTATATGAACAATTTCTTGAACATAGTATAAATTTTATAGAATGTTCTCAACAAGAACATTCTATAATTTCTTGTTGAATAAATGAAATAGCAATATTCAGAATTTAAAAAAAAATCAATGATTTCCTTCCATATTAACCACTAATTTTCTACTAGGAAGAAACAAAGAGCATCAGGTCTTAGTTCTCCCTAAAGCCTCAAACTCGACACATAGGTTTTAGCCAACTTCCTCCCCCCAAAATGAACCGTAGATGAAAAAGTTTAGTTAATGGCATCCACTCTGTGTCCTCAAGTAAATCCAAAATCCTTTAGGTTTCCCAATTTACCTTGAACTAAAACTCAGTATCATCAGCTTCTATTGATAATCAATACAATGCAGTGAATGCTTTATGTGTGTTTTGAGACTTTTGGAAACTACAACGAGGGTTATTTACTTCTCATTGGATGTCAAGTTCTTGACTATTAAAACGTGCTGTCTTTGTTTCCAGATGGTTCTGCACATTTCACCTATATTTAATAAAGAAACTGTTTAAATTTATTTAAATGTTTGATTTCAATTTCTCCTTTACTTCTACTTTCTTATAACCTCATTTTGAACCCAACTCAACTATTCTTATTATTCAGAACTTTAATTCTATCACTTACCTTTAGTTCATTTTTTTAACTGAGATGACAAAATTGTTTCTGATTAAAACTGATGAAGTACCTTAATTTGTTAACTGTGCTTTTGTGACAGCACAACCAAGAGATAGAAGGGGAGGTAAGAGGGCTTATTCTTCTTTCAGGACACAAAAATGATGGTTTTTGTGGCTGAAACTCAGATGAACATTGTTTTTAGTCAGTAAATGCTTTATGAAAAGTGATCAACTTATTTTTGAATTCAAAAGCCTGAGTATTTCCAGGCTTTGGCATTTGAGGGGTCGGCAAAAGTTTTTCTGAAAGATGAAGGTGAGTCATTCCTTTGAGCCTCTGCCTTCCCCAGGAATTAAACGAAAATTAAACATGAAAGATGCAACCTGCTGCAGCAATGTGATTCCTCTATCATTGTCCCAGCCACTATCTATTTCTAAGCACTTTGAACTTTCCGATTCACTGGCGTCTCATCTTATGTAAATATCCCTTTCCTTCTCTAACTCCAAGACATCAGCATGTGCTTTCATTCCACCCTTCAAACAGTTGCTCTACATTATGCCTCTCCTCTGTCTCTGGGCAGCTTCTTGTCTCTGCACGTGGCAACCTGGGATATATTTTTTTTTCCTAGGCTTAAAAAAATACCCATTATGTTCGAGAGGTGGTGAACAAAAATAAAGCAAATCATCTAAAATAAAACCATTTAGAATGTTAAACAGAAATTCAAGAGAAAATTATATATCAACGTCAAGAATTGAGAAATTTTTATATTCAACCATCATCTTCTTCCACTTTCCCTGAATTCATTTTCCTCATGCATCAACTACATGTCCCTAACCATTAAAACATCAACCCCAGCTCCTCTTCGGGGTCATGAGCATCAACTGCTGCACTATGTACAGTACCAAGGTTTTTTGGGGAGAGGACAGTGTTTTCTCTTCCTAGCCCCATCACAGAAGGTTGTGTACTACTGATCAAGATGCAATGACACGACTGTAAAATGACCCACTCTGCTTAGTCTGTTGGAAGTGGGAAAGGAGAGAAGGACAGACAGCTAAGAATTGAGTGGAATTTTGGGGGGAGGGGGAACACAAGAGTAGGACTCTATGGAGATTGTTGGGCTATTTCTTCATTGCAGTTTAGAAATGAGCTTCTTTTTGGTGATTTGTGATCTAGAACTTTCAGACCAGCCAAAAAGCTACAGTCTATACCCCAAAACTATTGTGCTGGTATCTATCACTGTGTTATGTGGATAAATAATTCATTGAAGTATAGATCACTTCCTTTTAAAACAATGTTTTAATATAAGAAACACAAACCATACAAAAGAAGTAGTCTAGAATAGTGAGATCTCAGACATCCATTACCGAGACTTAACAATTACTAATATTTTGTAAATTTTAACACAATGACCCTCATGTAATAACTATTTCTTCAGTATCATCTAATTTCTAGTCTCTTTAAGGTCCCCTGCTTATGTCAAGGGTATGTTTATGCAGTTAGTTTGTTCCAATAAGGACTCAAACAAGGTTCTGATCATGTCTCTTAAGTTTGTCTTATTCTCTCCTTTTCATTTCATTGATTAGTGAGATAAATGAGATCAATTGTCTTTAGAATGTTCTGAGTCTGAATTTGTATCCTCTATCTTTGTATTTCCTGTAAACTAGTGCTTAGAGCTCTAAGCTTGATTGCACTCACATTCAAGTTTTTGGAACATTTCATAATTTGTGTTTCCCCCACAGTCTCTCCAATCAGGAAGCTTCCATAAGCCTCTTATCCTTATCTGTCAGAGGGCAGACAGAATGAAAGCCACAATCACAGAAAACTAACCAAACTGATCACACGGACCACAGCCTTGTCTAACTCAATGAAACTATGAGCCGTGCCGTGTAGGGCCAGCCAAGATGGACGGGTCATTGTGGAGAGTTCTGACAAAATGTGGTCCACTGGAGAAGGGAATGGCAAACCACTTCAGTATTCTTGCCTTGAGAACCCCATGAACAGTAGGAAAAGGCAAAAAGATAGGACACTGAAAGATGAACTGCCCAGGTCAGTAGGTGCCCAATACGTCACTGGAGAAGAGTCGAGAAATAACTCCAGAAAGAACGAAGAGACGGAGCCAAAGCAGAAACAACACCCAGTTGTGGATGTGACTGGTGATGAAAGTAAGTTCAATGCTGTAAAGAGCAATATTGCACAGGAACCTGGAATGTTAGGTCCATGAATCAAGGCAAATTGGAAGTGGTCAAACAATAGATGGCAAGAGTGAACATTGACATTTTAGGAATCAGTGAACTAAAATGGACTGGAATGGGCGAATTTAATTCAGATGACCATTATATCTACTACTGTGGGCAAGAATCCCTTAGAAGAAATGGAGTAGCCCTCATAGTCAACAAAAGAGTCCTGAATGCAGTGCATCCAATTGCACTTGAATGCAATCTCAAAAATGACAGAATGATCTGTGTTCGTTTCGGAGGCAAACCATTCAATGCGACAGTAATCCAAGTCTATGAAGGAAATGGCAACCCACTCCAGTATTCTTGCCTGGAGAATCCCATGGACAGAGGAGCCTGGCAAGCTACAGTCCATGGGGTCACAAGAGTTGAACACTACTTAGCGACTAAAGAGAGAGAGATGCCCCAACAGATAGTGCTGAAGAAGCTGAAATTGAACAGTTCTATGAAGACCTACAAGACTTTCTAGAGCTAACACCCAAAAAAAGATGTCCTTTTCATTATAGGGGGTTAGAATGCAAAAGTAGGAAGTCAAGAGATACCTGGAGTAACAGGCAAGTTTAGCCCTGGAGTACAAGATAAAGCAGGGCAAAAGCTAATAGAGTTTTGCCAAGAGAACACACTGGACATGGCAACACCCTCTTCCAACAACACAAGAGATGACTCTACACATGGACATCATCAGATGGTCAATACCAAAATCAGATTGATTATATTCTTTGCAGCCAAAGACAGAGAAGTTCTATATAGTCTATATTGTTCTATATAGAAGTTCTATATAGTCAGCAAAAACAAGACCAGGAGTGAATGTGGCTCAGATCATGAACTCCTTATTGCCAAATTCAGACTTAAATTGAAGAAAGTAGGGAAAACCACTAGACCATTCAGGTATGACCTAAATCAAATCCCTTACAATTATACAGTGGAAATGACAAACAGATTCAAGAGATTAGATCCGATAGACAGAGTGCCTGAAGAACTAAGGACGGAGGTTCATGACATTGTACAGGAGGCAGTGATCAAGACCATCCCCAAGAAAAAGAAATGGCTGTCTGATGAGGCCTTACAAATAGTGGAGAAAAGAAGAGAGGCTAAAGGCAAAGGAGAAAATGAAAGATAAACCCATTTGAATGCTTAGTTCCAAAGAATAGCAAGGATAGATAAGAAAGCCTTCCTCAGTGAAGAAATAGAGAAAAACAGAATGGGAAAGACTAGCGATCGCTTCAAGAAAATTAGAGATACTAAGGGAACATTTCATGCAAAGATGGGCTCAATAAAGGACAGAAATGATATGGACCTAACAGAAGCAAAAGATATTAAGAAGAGGTGGCAAGAATACACAGAAGAACTGCACCAAAAAGATCTTCACGACCCAGATAATCATGATGGTGTGAGCACTCACCTAGAGCCAGGCATCCTGGAATGTGAAGTCAAGTGGGCCTTAGGAAGCATCACTACAAACAAAGCTAGTGGAGGTGGCAGAATTTCAGCTGAGCTATTTCAAATCCTAAAAGATGATTCTGTGAAAGTGTTGCACTGAATATGTCAGAAAACTTGGAAAACTCAGCAGTGGCCACAGGACTGGAAAAAGTCAGTTTTCATTTCAATCCCAAAGAAAGGCCATGCCAAAGAATGTTAAAACTACTGCACAATTGGACTCATCTCACATGCTAGAAAAGTGATGCTCAAAATTCTCCAAGCCAGACTTCAACAGTACGTGAACAGTAAACTTCCAGATGTTCAAGGTGGATTTAGAAAAGGCAGAAGAACCAGAGATCAAATTGCCAACATCTGTTGGATCATCGAAAAAGCAAGAAAGTTCCAGCAAAACATCTACTTCTGCTTTATTGACCACACCAAAGCTTTTGACTGTGTACATCACAGCAAACTGTGGAAAATTCTTCAGGAGATGGGAATACCAAACCACCTTACCTACCTTCTGAGGAATCTGTATGCAGGTCAAGAAGCAACAGCTAGAACTGGGCATGAAACAACAGACTGGTTCCAAATCGGGAAAAGAGTACATCAAGGCTGTATATTGTCACCCTGCTTATTTAACTTATATGCAGAGTACATCATGAGAAACGCTGGGCTGGAAGAAGCACAAGCTGGAATCAAGATTGCTGGAAGAAATATCAGTAATCTCGGATACGCAGATGACACCACCCTTATGGCAGAAAGCGAAGAAGAACTAATGAGCCTCTTGATGAAAGTGAAGGAGGAGAGTGCAAAAGTTGGCTTAAATCTCAACATTCAGAAAACTAAGATCATGGCATCCAGTCCCATCACTTCATGGCAAATAGATGGAGAAACAATGGAAACAGTGACAGACTTTATCTTTTTGGGCTCCAAAATCACTGCAGGTGGTGACTGCGGCAATGAAATTAAAAGACGTTTGCTCCTTGGAAGAAAAGGAGCCTATGAAAAAGAGCCTAAGAAAAGAAGCTTGTTTACGACCAGCCTAAACAACATACTAAACAGCAGAGATATTACTTTGCTGACAAAGATCTGTCTAGTCAAAGCTATGGTTTTTCCAGTAGTCATGTATGGATGTGAGAGTTGGACTATAAAGAAAGCAGAGTGCTGAAGAATTGATGCTTTTGATCTATGGTGTTGGAGAAGACTGTTGAAAGTCCCTTGGACTGCAAGGAGATCCAACCAGTCCATCCTAAAGAAAATCAGTCCTGAATATTCATTGGAAGGACTGATGTGAATCTGAAACTCCAATACTTTGGCCACCTGATGTGAAGAACTGACTCATTGGAAAAGACCCTGATGCTGGGAAAATGGAAGGCAGGAGGAGAAGGGGTTGACAGAGGATGATATGGTTGGATGGCATCACTGACTCGATGGACATGAGTTTGAGTAAGCTCCAGGAGTTGGTGATGGACAGGGAAGCCTAGAGTATACAGTGCTGCAGTCCATGGATTCACAAACAGTTGGACATGACTAAGTGACTGAAATAAACTGATATGGAATATATATTTTATATATATACTAATATAAGATATTTATTTTTCTCTGACTTCACTTTGTATAACAGGCTCCAGGTTCATCCACCTCACTAGAATTGACTCAAATGCATTCCTTTTTATGGCTGAGTAATATTGCATTGAATATATGTACCACAACTTCTTTATCTATTCATTTGTTGATGGACATCAAGGCTGCTTTCATGTCCTAGCTATTGTAAATAATGCTGCAATGAAGATAGTGTATATACTCTTGATCCTTAAGACTGTATTCATCTATTCTCAAAGCTTCTTTTCATGTATCAATGTATCTTTATCTTTGTACAATCTCCAGAGAGTCCTTCAATTGTTAGCAAAAATTCTTTGATATTCATTTATTGTGCATGCTTAGTCCCTTCAGTTGCATCCAACTCTTTGTGACTCCAAGGATTGTATCCCACCAGGCTCCTCTGTCCATAAGATTCTCCAAGCAAAAATACTGGAGTGGATTGCCATGCCCTCCTCCAGTGTATCTTCCCAACCCAGGGACTGAACCCACATGTCCTGGATCTCCAGCATTGACATGCAGATTCTTTACCACTGAGACACCAGTGAAGCCTCTAAAATTTTAAATTCTTATCTATTTTTTTGGTCTGCTTGAAAACAAAAAGTGTTGATATCTCCAGTCTAAGACTAATGAATATAAAATAGAATGTTTTCCAGTGGCAGTTAACAGTAACTATAAACACTCTTAGTAACAATAAAACACTCCAGTTTTTGTGAAACCTTAAGAAAAACATCTAATTTCTGTGTAAAGTTTGGTGTTTCACTTCCACGATTTCATTTGATCATTACTACAACCCTGTGGGGAAGGACGTTTGAACAGAGGAGAAAGCTGATACAGGGAGAGATCAAATGTCTTAAGCAGGGCTTCACAACCAGTAAAGGACAAAGCCAGCAATCAGGATCCCTGCTACATCCAGTTTAGAGTTATTGCACTCTGTTTTAGACAAAAAATACTTAACTTCCTTCTGCCTGTGGAGTTGCAGCCCTGTGCAAGGTGTTGTGGAAGCTTTCAGTTTGAGCATGCTCCTTCAGGGCTCCAGTAAGATTTGATTTCAAGAACTTTCACAATCTATTTTCTGTTCACCTGACAGAGGACGTTTGACTGCCTTCATAATTCTCATCTCTCTTGGACAACTCCCATCTGAAAACCTTTTCCTCCTTTTTGTATTTGCTCACAGGCAGCTGGACTTTTATGTGGTTCCCCCTTTTCCTTCTTTTACAAGGACAGAAAAAAAGTTGGAGAGGAATAAGGTATAAGACTTTTGTCAAATATTCATTAGATCCTCTAATGAGATTTTTCTCCCTTCTGCCCCCAAATATGAAAGGGTTTTCCCTGGCAGCCATTCTTTTAGGTCATTTTTTTCTCCTTTCTGACGAATGTCCAACCTGCACTGGGAAGAATTTATTTATTAAGCTCCTCTAGTTTAGGACATGATTTCTTCCATTGGCCCATGTTTTAAAAAATTGCCCTTCTTGTTCTCTGGCCCTGTAAAAAATACATTAAATTGTACATCATTCTAATTAAATTCAAATTTAAATAAAGATACATATTTTTTATGATGTTTTTATGATAACACTGTAACCATTCAAGTTGAGACACAGTACTCACTCATTGATTAGTATCTCATTTTTAGGTCTTTTCATTGGTAATGGAGAAGGTGTATGGTGCTTTTGAGATAATTGCTAAAGTTATGTTAGGGAAATTTCAAGAACTTAGAATTACTGAGCCCAAAGAAGACACCATGACGGACCATCTCTTCAAAGCTCTACAGTCTGTGATCATTGTAAAAAAAGGTCCAGTCAGTCATTGTCTTCACTTTAAAAATCCAAGTGAAATATATTTAAATGATAAAAAAAAATAGTTAAAGACATAAGGAAGTAACTTAAGAGTAATTGTTTAGATATCAGAGCATCATTGTAAGGAACTCTTGTAATCTGTAAGAATAACAACAGAAAGCAATCATGAGTCTGGTTACTAGACCACAAAATGAACTGGAGGCTTGCTGAAAAAGCAAGTCGGCATTTTTGCCTCCTCAAACCTAGGAGTCTCTGCTTTTCAGAGTCCCCCTGAATATGCCCACTCCCACAGTAGGGCTGAGGTCTTTTTTTTTATCATCTGACTCTAAACTTGGACCATTTCTTCTTTTTCCTTCTCTCAACCTCCATCTTCACAATGACAGACTGCATTTGGTAATTGCTGTCTTTTCTAATTGTTCTGGCTCCAAATTGGCTGATGAGTGGAGAGACCCAGCAGTCCATCAAAATGATGCAGAGTGACTGAAGCAGCCATGCCCTGAGCTGGAGAAAGTTAACTGCACTTTCTGGGGCTGTCCCAGTAGAAGAGGTGCTGGGAAGGGCCCTGGGAATCCATTAGCCCTATTTTTTTTTTTTCTGAGCAGGTCCATTCATAAGCCGGAAAAAACGTAAACAGCATGCTAATTATATTTACAGCTGAAATTAAATCAAGAAGCCCTGGAAACACACAAGTGAATAAAGTGAAATGCTCCTCAAGATTTCAGAGGTTAAAATATGAGAAAGGATCACATAAAATGAGAATTAAGGCAGACAGGTGTAACCCAAGTGCTTTGGAGGGAACAAAAACAAGCTATAGAAGTAAGCAGCAAGAGGGGAAAAATCCAGAAAACTGTAATTCCAGAGAGATCAAGAGAGAGTGGACAACAAATGAGGTATGTTTGCAATATGCCATGGAAGCTAATGTGATTTGGGGCTGTGTGTGTGGAGATGTCACATCACGTGGGAGAGGTGGTGTAATTTAGTGAGTTTGGCAGAAACACACCTGGAATATTGTGTTCAGGTCTGTGTATCCTGGGAGCAGACAGCTATAGAGGAACTAGAGGGAAATCAGCATAGAGCAAAAACAGTGATTCACAAGTGATATGCTGATTTGTGAGAAAAATGGACTGATTTATGAGAAAAACTGGCTGTGTGATTTGGCTTAAAAGAGTAGCAACAGCGGAGCATTTAAATTACTGTAAGGGTGTTTTCCTGACCTTTTACCTATGAGTCAAGAATTATTAAAGTGTAATTAGCATAAAAGTATACACTATAGTTTAAAATGCAGGACTGCCATTTACAAGGAGGAAAATTTCTTGGAAAAAACAGCTATGAGATTATTTAAGTAACTTTTTAGGAGAGTAAAAGGAGGGCATGGCTGGAAAAATATGAGTTACATTGTGATCATACTTTTCATTCCAAAGTGGTTAGATTTACCCTGGCCATGACCCTTCAGTACTGAAGACTTGAGTGGACCTGCTCATCTGTCAGACCCTAGAAAGTTCCCTGGATGCCTGCTCTTCTGCCAAGTTCCACTCAGAGGTGATTGTTTTTAAATCTGGTTTTAGTGTACTCCCTATATAAGTGCTTATGGCAGATGGTTTATCTTTTCCATCCTTTTGGGTGCTCCTAGTATCTGCAAAGGCAGTGGCTGAAAGTGACAATTGATCTGCCATATTCTGTATGTAAGGCTGGAGGTTATCTCTTCATCTGAAGATTGGATTCTGAAGGCAAAGGAGAGATGAATCTGATTTTTTAAGAAAATCTTGAAATGATTGCTGGAGGAGCAGCATTTTGTACTAGCTAATGAGGCTAATTTGTTCTTTAAATACAAGTTACTGTGCTTCCTAAATTAAAATTCACTTCTGATGTAAATACAGAAGATATAAATATGGAGAAGAGATGTATGCTGTATTTTTTATTTTGCACTTTGGAGCCCATTCTAAGAGGAACTGTTAGAAAAGTGATTTTATTCTCTAAATCTGAGGAGATCTTTGCTTCTTGGCTTCAAATACATGGAAGGACAATGAATAGCATTTGTTTTACAAAAAAGAGAAAAAGGTGTGATGATTTCCTCTCGGCTCGAGATTGTAAAGTGCATGGTTCTGTATATTATTTCCTAAATTGTTGTAAGTCTTAACATTCTCATCCAGAAAATGAATGTGGGGAGTATATTGCTTTCAAAGTAATCACATAGTCCACAGACAAATGCTTTATTAACATTTAGCTATTTAATTAAATCTGCCATTTAAGAGGGAGTTCTTATTCCTAAATCAAGGGGTTTCCCTTCTGTTCACAGTGGTGAGGAGAGTGCTAGTTCTCATGTGGTCTTGCTATAGAAGGTTTTCTTATTCTTTGTATTTTGAATGTTATAGAGAGCAGAGCAGAGCTTTAGATAAATTAAAGCAAACAATACAAGGAAAGGCCTTAAAAATAAATGACATTAATTTTATATTGTTTGGTTAGCTCTTTAAAATAAGAGTTTGGACAACATTCTATAAGAAATAGATATTGTCTTAATGGTGCAATAACTTTTAATGCTTAATCTAACAAATTATGCAGAGAAATTATCTCAAACATCATTTAACATGCTGTTTATCTGAGGGATTTACGTTACACTTTTATGCTAGGTTTTCTTCCTAGATTCTGGATTCTGACACTGGATTCTGACTTT
Source organism: Okapia johnstoni (assembly GCA_024291935.2). NCBI lineage: Eukaryota > Metazoa > Chordata > Mammalia > Artiodactyla > Giraffidae > Okapia > Okapia johnstoni. The sequence goes on from CM044322.1 coordinate 44,476,170, forward strand.
TTGGTTCATAACTAAGAAATTAGCTGCCCTTGCCTTATCTTATTTTAAGTTCAGATTCAGGAACCAGGAGAAAGCTATGTTATTTATCTGATTTAATTGATGAATTATGTCTTGGATTTTGAATGGGTCTATAACATAAATGTTGCCCTTTCTGATATCAGTGATTTGCTTTAAAACAATTGAAACTGTTACCTAACGGAACTTAAATTGCTCTTCACTGGCCAGTCTTTGCAACAGACCAGATGAGAACCACTGCAGCTTTAAACATAGGAGCACCCAGACTAAAGATTTGTTTTCTTCCCTTTCCATGCCAGATTTGGCGAAGTTTCTCTAAAACTTGCTTCCTTCCTATGCTTTTTCTTCTTTACTTTAGCACTGCTGAAAAAATTTGGTGTAACAAATGGTTGTTAAAGTTGGAGGAAGAGTATGCCAGATCAAAGGAAGGAAAGATCTCAGTGTGGGGCCTAGTGTGCGGTACAAGCCCCTAACATGCCAGATGTATTTCCACCATCAAATGCAAATTCTTTATCGTGGTCCCCAAGGCCCTGCCCGATGTGGTTCTTGTCTACACCTGCAATCTTACGCTGACCCGCTCTCTTACTGCTTTATGGCATGCTTTCTGTGACTTGAATAGCATGCTCCTTTTTGCCTTGGGGACTTTGCACTTGCTGTTCCTTCTTCTTAGAAGACTCTTCCTCTAAGTGGCTGGCTGTCTCCTCTTTTAGGTCTCAACTTAAGTGTCACTACATTAGAAAGGACTTTCTCTCGTCCTCAACCTCAGATAGCCCTGGAGCTGTCACCTTTTCTACAACTTGCTGTTGCTGTTCAGCCCTGAGTCGTGTCTGACTCGGTGATCCCAGGGTCTGTAGCCCGCTAGGCTCCTCTGTCCATGGGATTTCACAGGCAAGAATACTGGAGTGGATTGCCATTTCCTTTTCCAGGGGAATCTTTCTGATCTAGGGATCGAACCCACCTCTCCTGCATTGGCAGGTGGATTCTTAACCACTGAGTAACTTACTCTCTGTTGTATTACCTGGTTCTTTTTGCCTCCCCTCCTTCCTCCTCCTCTGCCTCTTCTTCCTTTTTCTTCATAGTACTTTGCTGACATTATCCCGATTGTTTAGTGCCTGTTTATTGGCTGTTTATTCCCCTGGAAAGCATGTTCCATGAGAACAGAGGACTTGTATTTTCTCTGGTGCTGAGAACAACACTTGGCCCATCAGGGTGGGTCAATATTTCTTAAATATTGGGCAAGATATTACAGAAATATTTCATTACATATTTTCAAACCTTTTTACTGGTATAAATGGAGAAAGAAAGAAACATTAAAAATGATTGTCTTAACATATGCTGAGGCATGCTTCTTAACTACAGCTATCAGGATATAATAAATGTTGCCAACGTCAGCAGACTCTTCTAATATATACACAGATGCTAGGGTACCACCATCAGAAAGGCATTCTTGTAGATGTGAAGGAAACTGGAAGGCTGATGAAAGGATCAGGCTGAAAGGTTCTTGAGGTCAATCTCCTTCATTTCAATGATCCTTTTGGATCCTCTGAAACTATTGTAGGACATAGGACACACCACAGCCTGAAATGGGCTGAAATAAAGTGGAATGTTATGATAGATGCCAGGAAAAGGCCAGTGCATTGTCCCTTGGCTTTCCCAAATAGCAGAAGTCTGAAATGAGGAATAAATCTATGGGTACAAAAGAAGGAACCTAGGCCTCCTTCCAGGGTATATCAAACAGAAAATAAGAACTGCATCTCCCAGGTTCTTATAAGGGCTCCTGGTCAGCCATGTTGTGGTTCTAGAGGAAGCAGGGAAATCTCTCCCAGGATCATTGTCACAGGCAAAGCGAAAATCTGCCTACATGGCAGCAGTAGCTAGAAGCCCTTTCTAAGGGTCAGGTATCATCTAAGTATTGTGTGTCTATTACCTCATTAAATCTGCACCACGACCCTGTGAAATATGTACTGTTATTATTTCCAATTTTACATATGAGGAGACTGAGAGCTCTGAAGCTCTTCAATCTATGATCTTGGTTTTGGGAAGGGAGGATTTTTACAGCCCTCTTGTCTCTGGAAACAGGAAAGCCAGAGTCAGATATTAAGGAGGAACTGAAGGCTAATGGTATGTTATGATGACTGAGAAACATGATAGAAAGAATGTGTTGTGATCCCGCTGTACTCAGCAAGCCCCTAAGGGGTTTGATGGAAGGGAGGCTTGCTTCTTCCTGCAAGTGCCCCTGCATTATGTGCAGGGAAGAGAGGAGAGCATTTATGACTGTCTGAACAGGGTCCCCTCGGCTTTCTCCTTTGCTGCATCCAAATGATGCCTGATGGCCTCGCTCGTCCCACTGGACCTGTGCTAACTCGGAGAGGCAGCACAGCAGAGCGGAAAGGACTTGGACCCCGGGAAGAGGCCCTCCTGAATTTAAATCCTGGCTCTGTCACTTGTTAGCTGCACGACTGCTGGCAAGTTACTGAACCTCTCTTTGCCTCAGTTTTCTCATCCACAAGATGAAGTTAATAATATTCACTTTTCAGAGCAACTGTGAGCATAATCAATGAAATAAGACCTGTGAAAATGTCTAGCACATAGAAGGCACTCAATAATACCTCCCTCTTCCCCTCCTGTATTCTTGTCTGGAGAGTTTCATGGACATAGGAGCCAACAGGCTATAGTCCATGGGATCACAAAGAGTCGGATATGATTGAGCAACTGACACTTTTCTCTCTTCCAAAGCCAGACCAAATCCTTACCTGTGGACTCTTGGAATTATGTTTCAGATCATGTGTGGTGCCAGAGTGAGTATCTCAGCAAGGGATATTGGACACACCAAATTATTTTACATTTTCTGTTTATGTGCTGGGCATGGAGAACATTAAGCACAACTTGAATTATAAGTCACTGGTTTTCTTGTTGAAGGTCTAGACCTAGGTTGGGTGGTAGAGGCAGGTGATGAGGGGTGATGGAGAGCAATGTTTACCCTGATCGTGACAGGAGAGTTAAGGCAATTCAACTGGATTTTACTCCACCAGAGTCCAACACTTATTTCTCCAAGTACAGTGAGTTACAGAGATAGCACATCTTGTACCAATAATGAAAATAACTCTGTGAACAGCACGGAAGTAAGTTGGGGCTACTTCCACCCACACAGAGATGAATTTTATGTGCAGAAGCCCGGTGGAATATAAATGAACTGCTGTATATGAGAAAGATGAAAGAAAAGGCTGGGACTCCAGGATGTATCTCAAGGAGAAACCTGCATACCCTTTCCTCTGTCTCTGCAAAGTAGGATAATGGAAACAGAATCCCCTTCTTGCAGGGGTATAACTGGTTGTAATAAAATGTAATGCACAGTATGAGGGAAAGCTTGCGTTTGGAGGCACTTGGTCTCAAAAGCCCCTGGTTCTTATCACAAACTCTCTAGATGCTGTTTTTCCTATGTGCCCTTATTCAGGGTGCGCTTTACTGGCAGCAGGTATTTGTTAATTCTGATAAATGTCAGCTTCTTAACTTTCACTTTGGAGAGGGAAGGGTGACAGGCACCATCCTGCCCATGTTGAACTGAAGGCCTTCCCACAGTGCCTGCTGGAGAGCAAACAGCGTATACACATTAGAGCCTCATGGCTGGAGCTGGCCCAGTCTCCTCTCCCCTTGTCAGTGTAAGGTGACTCAGCATCAGCAGCCACGCTCCAGATGTCCTGCCAGCATCTGACTGATGTACAATCTGAGGAGCCCCCAGTCTCCCATGATATACAAGGAGACAGGAAACCCAAGGCTTCCAAGTGGTGCCCTAGGGGCTTCTAAAGTACACTAATGCACTAACTGAGCATCACTGTTCTGCTGTCTGCCATGCTACTTCCATCCCTGCTCATTTCTCTTTTCTTAGTTGTTTGCTTTCTAAAGGCTCACTTAATCAAATAGCCCACTCAGTTCATCAAATGACTGTTAAAGCATACAACATGCCAAGGCGCTGTCCAAGGTACCACACCCTATGGTTAGTTAAAGGAAATGGCAACCCACTCCAGCATTCTTGCCTGGGAAATCCCATGGACAGAGGAGCCTGGTGGGCTGCAGTCCATGGGGCTGCAAAGAGTCAGACATGACTGAGGGACTGAGCTCACAAGCTTCCCAATATTTACTTAAACTTTGAGAGAACATCAAACTGAGATGTATCCAACAAAATCCTTCTTAATAAATCATTAGTTATTGACTTACTACCTTCTCTGTCACAATACGCTTGCTAGTCTTGAGAAGAACTTAGAAATGTTTGGACATGACTCAAGCTTTCAGGAAGCTTACCATAAGTCTAGTTAGGAAGATATAATAAGTAACGTATACATGGTAAATAATCTAAGAAATATACAATTAAGAGGTAAATTTTTAAGGAAACAATAACAAAAAAATGCTTTTTTTTTAAGCTCTTTAGATTTAAACATGATCTTGGTTAAAATAAAATCATATTTTTCCCTGAATTTTTTCTTGAGATAAATTTACACATAGCATTTATCATAAAAAATTACCATTTTTAAGGGTACAATTCTATGACATCATGGTAAAATTTGTAGCACAAACTATAATGACAGAGAAATTGAGAAAAATGAAAGATCACAAAAATCTGACACTTTTAAAGTAAGTATGACTTGAGCTCTTATTCGAAGAAGATAGATAGGACTGGAATAGGGGGAATAATGAAAATATGTCTGTGGCTCACCAACAAAATTTACCTGAATGTCTCCGTATAAACTGGAGCTTATGTAAAATGTTTGGTCTGGTCTTCTGTGGCCATTTGAAAGTGAAACTACAAGTTATAAATTCATAGTTCTGATAAGTGTGGAAGTTTAGAATTAAGAAATCTTATTTTAAACACATTAAGAACTTGAGGGTCATTCTGCAATCTGATAACAGCTTTTGTTTTGAATACCTTCAATAAAGATATTTCCCCAGAGGCTAAGTCTCAAGAAAAAGCTGTCAGTGAAAAATGGTTTCAATCCTTTAATTTTTCTAAGTAATATACGTCCTACTTCTGTAAAAGTGACAGTTCCTGTATCATCTATGTGCAATAGGCATGGCCACTGGAAACTTCTGATTTTTTTCAAAACTAAAATTTTCTAATGGGTTTGTCTTTCTAATAACAGAGATAGCCCACTGACAAATATGCCATGACACTTCAAAGGATGCCAGAAATCACCACACCTGGGAAAATGCAGACCAAACAAAATAGAACAGAAATAAAAACAAATTCCATGACCACATCTAGAACTTACCATCAGAATTTATTTTAAAACACATCAGAGTAAAGCACAAAGAAAGAGTCAAAACACCTAGATTTTAGTTCAGGTTCTGGCACTTAATCACCTTGGCAAAGAAACGCTAGCGAGCTTCAGTCCACTTATCTAGGCTATCATCTGAGCAATACACCTACCTCTCTTTTAAATGTGTGATGAACTTATACAAACAAGAGATACCTGTTTCTCCTAATCTGTATGATTTTGTTAAGTATCAAAATGGATCATGATATGATAATAAGATGGAAGATGTAATTAATATAGAGGCCATTCTGAGTAATGGCACAGATGGAGCCAATCAGGAGTGTGTTAAGAGTCATTCTTGAGGCACATTTGGATCACAGAGGTGAAGACCAGACTCTCAATGTTGATTCTGGGCACTATTTAAAACCTTCCATCCATATGACTTTGGACTTGTTTTGTATCTACTAGAAAGCTTGTTTATACGTGTGTTTTAACCATGGCACTCCCGTTATCTTTCTCCATGCAAGGTCCCTTAGGTGGCGTTTGCGTTTAGTGGAGCGATTTTTGTTTTCAAAGAGGGAAATTTTATAAATTGTGCTTCACTTTTATTTCAGCTTGAGCTGTTTTCTCCTGGGAAAACAGCTTTTTGCTTGGCAAAAATGGATGTGAAGCATTGGCGAAAACGAAAGGCCGTTTTTATTGCAAAGAAAACTGCCTTTTGCTTTTGCCAAAAAAAGCAAAACATATGAGACAAAACTACAAATATTTCCCTGTTTGCAAGCCCTGTGAAAACGTGATTTTTCACCAGTGGTGAGAATATTTTCCCACATCACTCTTTCCATTTCTAAAAATTATGATTTCAATGGTAAAAGTCATAGTTTACACCTACAATGCCTCATGACTGTAACCGAATATCATGAATATTATTATTAAACATGTTGAATATATTTTATGTTCAAGGTAATATTGGAGGACATACAGCCCTCACTTAGCAAGATTAGGATCTCAACAAAGTATAATGGGAAAGTCACCGAGCAATGTCTCACTGATGCAGACCAAGAACCCTTGAAAAGGAAGGGTGTTTGGGTTGAACTTGGATGTAAGGTGGAGTATGTCACTGAATAAATAAAAACTTGGGGAAACAGCAGTGAAAGACAAGAAAAGTGTAGTAATAATATCATGTGGCTGTGCCACCTTTGAAAAATCAGCTCAGCCTCCTGGGGTCTCAGATTCCATTTATGAAAATGATAAGTTTCAATGAGATGACCAGATTCCTTTCAGATCTACAAATTCGCAATAACCAGATTGGATGTAACTATGTAAAACATAGAAATCGTCAATATCAAGGGATCTCCACTAACTGACTTGATTCCAAAATAGACCACTAAATTCAGAAGTCTATGTGGTGTCTTTAATGATTTGTGTGAAGGTATTCACATAACAAAGTCAGTTGGGAATTTCTTTGTGTTCCTGGTTGCCCTCAATATGCTTTTCCTCATGCCTAGACTAAGCCCCTGGGCTTCCCAGGTGGCGCTAGTGGTATAAAGCATCACTTGCCAATGCAGGAGATGCAAGAGACATGGGTTCAATCCCCGGGTGGGGAAGGTTCCCTGGAGGAGAGCATAACAACCTACTCTAGTATTCTGGACTGGAGAATCCCCATGGACAGAGGAGCCTGGAGCGCTATAGTCCATAGAGTCGCAAAGAGTCGGACGTGACTGAAGCGACTTAGCACACATGCACACAAGCCCCTTATGGTGATTAAGCCAATTTCTCCTCACTTTTCGCCAGTGAAGTAGCAAGCACTCTTTCACCTTTTCAATACTATTAAAATATTCAAAATATTAATACAGATGTGACCCAGTCAAAGCAATTGATTTGCTCAGGAAAGTGGGGTGTAAACAAATTTGTGTCATGGGAATGCTATTTTGAAAGATATTTAATTTTTAAAAGCAAGTCTATGGATTCATTTATCTGCAAGGAAGTGATAATGACTTAGTCACTCAGTTGTGTCTGACTCTTTGCAACCCCACAGACTGTAGCCCATCAGGCTCCTCTGTCTATGGGTTTCTCCAGGCAAGAATACTGGAGCAGGTTGCCATGTCCTCCTCCAGGGAATCTTCCCAACCCAGGGTTCAAATCCAGGTCTGCTACATGGCAAGCAGATTCTTTACTGTCTGAGCCACCAGGAAAGCCCCATTTATCAGCAAGGAATCATTTTATTAAATAAAGATGTTTATCTCAAAGGATTTATTTTAACAAGTGTATTTTGATAGATATTGTAGAGAACCTTCAGAAGTTCCTTGCACTTCTTGCTACTCCTCCTTCAAACCTGGGTTTTCTGTTTCTCTCTCCTTCTAAGGGCTGCCTTTATTGAATGGTGTCCACGAGTCAGACATGGGGCTGGACACAGTCATTCTCCATCCCTGCTTCACTTGTTTATTGATTGTGACAGTGTACCAGACACCGATAGGCATTTGAGTATGCTTTCTCATTCATCCCATATAGCAAGCCCTAGGGACGAGTTATTATTACCCTGTGTAACCAAAGTGGCCTTCTACAGGCCTTGGGTTGCTGATAAAGTTCTGCTACTCAGCCCCCCAGAGACTGGGCATGATCTGAGAACCTTCCCCTCCACATGTCCATCTACTTATCTTCTCAGTGGGATTTTGGTGGAACTTTTGCCTCGATGGTGGGGGGGTGAGGGATCTTGATGCCTTTTGCTATAGAAGGACGAGGCTTACTGGGAAGAGGCTTCTCTGGGAATCCTATCCAAAGTGCAAAGCTGGCAAGGTCCACAGCTCCTGAAGCAGCCACTGGTTCCAAAACTATTCCCTCTATATTGGTAAATTTGTAGAGGGGGCTAGTTGGTAGAAGGACTCTAGCTATCATGCCAGGGATCTTTGAATTAGAGCACTTTCAATCCCCGTATTCTTACTTTGTGTGGGCTCTGGACTGAGGCTCCCAAAGCCTCCTGGCTTTGGGAAGAAGCTGTTTTAGCCCCTGTAGCCATAGGGGGAGAATGTGGAGGGACAAATGTTATCCACAAAATCTCCCATGTGCCCAGGCATGGTGATGCCTACTTTGTAGAGGTGGGAAACAAACAAATAAAAAGTAAACAGATAAGTAAGAAAAACATCAGTTAATAAAGTGATACCCAAGGATGTTTAGAGCAATTGACCTTCAACTCCATTAAACACAATGCTCTTAAAAAAAGTTTGTAATGCTCCAATAACCCTGCTATGAAATTCATAGAAAATATATCTATTGATATAATTTTAAAGTGTACAGTATAATGCACTTTAAATATAAGTATGAACTGCTTTTATAAATATATTTTATGTAGAAATGTAAATGGGCTTCTTGGGTAGCTCAAATAGTAAAGAAACTGCCCACAACGTGGGAGACCTAGGTTCGATCCCTGGGTTGGGAAGACTCCCTGGAGAAGGAAATGGCAACCCACTCCAGTATTTTTGCCTGGAAAATCTCATGGACAGAGGAGCCTGATGGGCTACAGTCCACAGGGTCACAAAGAGTCGGACATGACTGAGCAACAGAGGAAATAAATATAAAATAACTTAGGCTATTGATGACAAAAATAAATAAAGTTTTAATTATGTAAATATATTTATTAAAGATAAAAAGGAAACATAAGAGGAAAATAATTTATCAAAAAAGAATATGTATTGCAAATGCAAATGCGTGAACTCAACTACACTAGATACTGTTATTTCTCTGGCAGTTGCTCCAAGTTTTAGTTATATTTCCACTTATGTGTATTTTTCCCTGTCAGTGCTTCACACTTATGCATATTTATGTCTTTCCCCCGAGTAAGAAAAAAGCTTCCTCCACTCTCTTCTCCTGGCACATTACTATTGTCCGGAGTTTTAAGTCTGAAATGGTGCAGATATTTTTTGGCAAGGGAGGGAAGTGGATCATTGTTTGGTAAATCAAACTTTCCTAGTATCATTTTTTTATTTAAAAATTATTTTTAAAGTGTACAACTCAGTGTTGGGGTTTTTTTTTTTGTTTATTCACAAGATTGTGCAACTATCACCACTACGTATCCAAAATATTTTCATTGCCCCGAAAAGAAATTCTGTATCCCTTAGTAGCCACTCCTCACCTCCTTCCTCAGCCCCTGGCAGTCACTAATTTGCCTTCTGTTTCTGTGAAGTTTCCTTTTCTGAACATTCCGTATAAATGGATATAATATGTGGCCTTCTAAACTAACTTCTTTCGCTTAGCATGTTTTCGAGGCTCATTCCTGTCATATCATATATCAATACTTCATTTCTTTTTATTTCCTAGTGTGTTGTTGCTTCTTTTTGGAGCAAGTCTCCTTTTTTTTCCTTTATTTTTTTGTGTTCTTTTTTAAACTGGAGGATAATTGCTTTACAATGTTGTGTTGGTTTCTGCTGTACAACAACATGAATCAGTCATAATTATACATATATATCCCCTCCCTCTTGAGCCCTCCTTCCATCCCACCCTTCTAGGTCATCACAGAGGACCAGGCTGGGCTCCCTATGTTACAGAGCAGCTTCCCTGTAGCTGTCTGTTTTACACATGGTAGTTACATATGTCAATGCTACTTTCTCAATTCATCTTATCCTCTCCTTCTCCCACTGTGTCCACAATTATGTTCTCTATGTGTGTCTCTATTCCTGCCCTGCAAATAGGTTCGTCAGTACCATTTTTTTAGATTCTATATATATGCATTAATATATGATATTTGTTTTTCTCTTTCTGATTTACTTCACTCTGTATAACAGGCTGTAGGTTCATCCACCTCAGTTCAACTGACTCACTTAATTTCCCTTCTTAAAGTTTATCTCCTAAAAAGTCTTGCAGAGAGGCATACATCTGGGGTATACATTTTCCTTAAACCAAGCATGCTTCAGAATAGCTTCATTTTATACTCATATTTAAATAAAAATTGACTGAATAGAAATGTTTAGGTTCAAAGTATTTCTTCAGATATTTGTCTCCTTGTTTATTTCTCTCCATTAGAGGTCAATAAATAGTACAGTCTTACTTTGTTTTCCATACCTCTTAACTTTTCTCTTATTCTTTCCTTTCTTGATGCTTTCTTTGAGAGTTCTTTGACCTGAGTTTTCCAGTTCATTAAATCTTTCTTCATCTGCATCCATTCTGATATTTAATCTACCCATTGAATCTTTTACTTGGAGAATATATTTTTCTGTTCACAACATTTCTAGTCCACAATAATCACTTGTTCCTCTTGCAGGTGTACAATATCCTCCTTAATTTTGACGATTCTCAATTTTGCTCATTTTAAATTCTTGTTCTGTCTTTCTCATTACTGTGGTTTTCTCTGGGAAACAGTTGCTTTGTTTTTCTCTGTGAGTTTATCTTTTCTTCTATTGAGATTTTCAACTGCATTGATTACCAGGGTTTGCCTTGGAGGAGGGGAGAAAACCTTGCTGTACTTTCCAGGCTAGTTTAGGTTTGAGGGTTGGGGCTGCTCCTGAAGATGAACAAACCCATTCCTGCTCACCCACTCCCTGTTTTCCCTACTTTAGATATCATTTGTTCCCCAGGGATCTCCAAGTACTTCTGTCCCAGGAAAAGTGGTTATGGGTGGGTGACAGGGAGAAGATGCTTGGACTTCTGCCAGTCAGCCTACCTGCCTTTATTCTGTTTCCTATTCAGGCAGGCACTGACATTGCCCTCAAGTTACGTCTCCAGTTCTACCTTTCCTAGGTGCTGTGTTAATATGGCTGCACAAAATGATCTTTGCAGGCAAATGCAAACAAGGGAAGGGGAACAACAGGACGAAGGTATCTGGTGGCTCTGGGCTTTACCTCCAGACCACACTTCTCCCTTGTTAGTTGTTGAGCTCAGCTTTGTAGCCCTCCAATCTCAGCCTCTCCATCTCTTCTGTGGTGTCTTCATCCAGGATTAGATTCATGGGAGAGAGTCAGCATCTCATGCTACTTTGCCATTTTTCAGCCTTAAAGTATTATCACTTGTCTTTAAAATATGAAAGAAACATTAATTTGACTTCAAATCAAGGCTATTCTGACATTTGATTGGTAGGGCATTCAGAATAAAATGTGCAAGCCCTTGGATTTAAGTGTGTTTTAATAGTCTTTATATACAAAAAAGAAATCATTTCAAAACTCAATGGTCTGATTAATATTTCATCTTAATAGAAGCCCAGATACTGAGCTCAACCAATAACTCCACTCTCAGAGAGGATTCAGTTGGTTGGTGTTTGGCTCTCAATTTCTAAATATAGAAAATGGGAAGATGCTTGTAAGGACATCTGTCTGGGCAATTGCCAGCCCTGCTTTCAAAGGCAATCCATTAATACAACTATTGGAGAGGGTGGGTTTTGGTGGGGGAGTATACATTTGAATCATTTCTTCATTCAAAAAGTATTTATTGAAAAGGCAGCTCACTCCTGTATTATTGCCTGGGAAATCCCATGGACAGGGGAGCCTGGGGGGCTCTTGCGTCCATGAGGTTGAAAGAGTCGGACATGACTGAACAACTAAACAGCAATACTGTCTGCCAGACTCGATGCTAATATCTTCACAAGATAGTCTTTTATGTGAGTGATAACCAGAGTTTTAAAGTATAAACTGATCATATATTTTGCAACACTGAACATATAGTCTGAAGAAAGAGTTCTATGCTTGTGCTGTTAAAATTCTGGCCTGTGCTAAAGTTAGACTATGTTACCCAAGAAACTTTGTTCAATGACACTTTGATGGTTCAAGAAATACTGTATCAGAGAGATGGCTATTTCTTTAGACTATCCCTTTAGACTCTGGTGTGGAAAAGTTGGCATCCTGGCCTGCAGACATGGAGCCAAGAGCAGGGAATCATTAGAGGGACTCCTAGGCAGATAGTGGGGTTGTTTTGGCCCAGATGTAGCACAATAAATTATCTGGAAACTAGTTAAAATGTGGGCTCTAGGATCTTTCCAAGAGATATTGAAACTAGTGTCTCTAGGGTTGGTGGTCCTGACATCTGAAAAATTTGAGGCCTTGTCTATGTGTGGATCTCTTCTGTGATCCTAGAGCAGACCAGACGGGAACTGCTCACATGGAAAGAAGAAAAGGTGGCCCCAAGGGACAAGCAACTATAGAGAGACACTGGAGTCATAGTTACAATGAATTAAAACTAGTTAGTTAAAATGTATTCATAAGTTCAGTTCTGTTGCTCAGTCATGTCCGACTCTTTGTGACCCCATGAACCACAGCACACCAGGCCTCCCTGTCCACCACCAACTGCTGGAGTCTACCCAAACCCATGTCCATTGAGCCGGTGATGCCATCCAACCATCTCATCCTCTGTTGTCCCCTTCTCCTCCTGCCCTCAATCTTTCCCAGCATCAGGGTCTTTTCAATGAATCAGCTCTTCGCATCAGGTGGCCAAAGTATTGGGGTTTCAGCTTCAACATAAGTCCTTCCAATGAACACCCAGAACTGATCTCCTTTAGGGTGGACTGGTTGGGTCTCCTTGCAGTCCAAGGGACTCTCAAGAGTCTTCTCCAACACCACAGTTCAAAAGCATCAATTCTTCAGTGCTTAGCTTTCTTTATAGTCCAACTCTCACATCCATACATAAGAGCTGAGTTAATAAGTTCTGAGAAATAAGATTATGTTCAATATAAACATATGTGATGATAGAATTATTCACATGTCATTGTGTTATGAAAGGGGAGCCAAGAGTTAGGTATAGGATGAGTAAAGCAAATTAAGATCCAGAGCACCAGAACATAGTAGAACTGAACTTTTAATTAGAGCCTCGTGTCTGTTGTCGTGCATGAAGACCCTGTCAAGACTCCACTGGTGGGTAGAGAGATTATTTTTCAAAGTCTGAAAGGGCTTCCCTGGTGGCTCAGATGGTAAAAAAATCTGCCTGCAATGTAAGAGACCTGGATTCGATCCCTGGGTGGAGAAGATCCTCTGGGGGAGAAAATAGCAACCCACTCCAGTATTCTTGCCTGGAGAATCCCCAAAGGTAGAGGAGCCTGATGGGCTGCAGTCCACGGGGTCACAAAGAATTGGATACAACTGAGCAACTAAATGCGCACACACACACACACAGGTGTCGCTAGACATAGAGATGTAGTTCGATCACTGGATTAGGAAGATCTCCTGGAGAAGGAAATGGCAACCCACTCCAGTATTCTTGCCTAAAGAATGCCATGAACAGAGGAACCTGGGGGATTAAGGTCCACAGGGTCGAAAAGAGTCAAGAACAACTGAAGCAACTAAGCATGCAGGCAAGGGGGAGGATGTCATACTCATTTGTCCATTCATTCACTGATTTATTCATTTGATCAAGCAGCTAGATGTGACATATTCATTACACAACAAATGTTGAGGGCCTCTTGTATGCCAGGCACTGTATAAATGTAAGACTGGAAAGGTAGGCAGGGACTAAACTATCCAAGGCCAGACATAGTTTTGTTTTTATCCTAAAAGCAAATGGAAGTCACTGAGTGATTCTAAGAAGAGAAGTAACACACTCAGATAGCATGTTGAAAGTCCATTCCCCTGCAGCATGGAGGAGAGATTGGAGGGGACAGGCATGGCTGCAGGCAGGCCAGATGGGAGATTATCAGTTTTCAGATGAGAAGCAATGGTCTGGACTGGGTGGCACAGAAGTAACAAGAAATGGACAGGTAGATAGTTAAGATATAAAATTACATTGAGATGACACGATGCTAGATTGAACATGGAGAGTTGGGTCTTTGCTGCTATACTTGGGCTTTCTCTAGTTGCAGTGAGTGGGGGCTACTCTCCGGCTATGGTGCACAGGCTTCTCATTGCAGTGGCTTCTCTTGTTGTGAAGCACGGGCTCTAGAGCACAGGCTCAGTAGTTGTGGCACTCAGGCTTAGTTGCCCCGCGGCATGTGGAATCTTCCTGGACCAGAGATCAAACCTGAGTCCCCTGAGTTGGTGAGGAGATTCTTAACCACTGGACCACCAGGGAAGTCCTGTGGGGAGCTTTTTAGGGAGAGGGAGATGCCAGAAATCACTCCCAGACATCTAGCTTGATCAACTAAATGGATGACGGTGCCATTATCCACTGAGAGGAAACAATGGAAGGAGTTAGGCCTGAATTATGATGCTTAGAGTCAAGCCATGTCCTCTGGCTAATTCTGCTCCCCTTGTGCTCCTAACAGACCCTTTGATTCCTACCATCGTCCCTTCATTGACCATCTGGCTATCTCCACAGAGCACTGACTCATCATTATTAGGGTCACGCTCTGGAGAAAACTGTTTGCTAAACTAGTTGATGATCATTAAGGGAAGGCCATGGCAACCCACTCCAGTGTTCTTGCCTGGAGAATCCCAGGGACGGGGGAGCCTGGTGGGCTGACGTCTATGGGGTCGCACAGAGTCGGACATGACTGAAGCGATTTAGCAGCATCAGGTAAAATAATTGGGAGGGGACATGAAATTACCAAGCCCCACCCCAGCAATGGTGGGAAGGGAAGAACCTGGATGGTTTAGCGTGGGAAATTCTTTGATATGGTTACTAAGCCACTGGCATTCACCTTTCCGGCTTTTGTAGGTAAGCCCTTCCCCCACACATTTATCCGAGTTGGTTAACAAGCATGGCTTGTTTTGAGTGTCCTTTGTTGCCATTTTTTTTCTGACTGCTCTGGAGCTTATGAACAGGAAAATGTTGAAAAGGCAGACAGAAAACCTTATTCATCCAGACAATGATATTTTATTGATCCCACCATGTACAAAACACTCTATTAGTTTTTTTGAAGAGGTAAGAAAGAAATGGCTCCCAATAAAAGAAAAAGGAGAAGCAAAACATCCAGGTAGTCCATAAATTGTACAATCAACTCTTAAAAAACTAAGGGAAGTATCAGTTACCAGGAGGCACTCAGGACAAGAGCTGGGAGCTCAGCAGAGGCAGGAGACCAAGTTTTAGTGATTTATTTGAGGGTGGGGTGGATGCTGGCAAACTGCTTGCAGCTATGCATGAGTATTGAGGCTAGAGTTTTATAGACTTTGGCTGTTTCTTGTCCTCTCAATTTATTGCTGGAAAGGATCACTAAAACTCCCAACCAGGAGTAAATCAAAAGTTATAAGCCCGTCTTCCTGGAAAACATATCCTTTGTATGTAATTCTCGAGAAAATGGAATTAATTCTTCCTATTTAGTGTGCGAGTTGACCACCTAAAACTATCAAAGTGGAAAATAATGTTTAGAGAAGGTTACAGGGTAAAAGAAGAAAGGGTAAGCATTTCCCTTCATTTTGAGACTCAGAAATAAGAAGGGAGTCCATCTGCACATGGGGGGTGTAGGGCCTCAGGAGTCCCTGAAAAATGTCATGAAACTGTATAGGGAACAGTGTGGGAAACTGAGGGAGAGGCTTAAATATCATTTTCTGGCTGCCTGTTGAGTACCTGAATCAGGCCCTGCAGACAGTCCTCTCAACAATCCTATCAAATGGATTTTGTATCTCCATTTTTACAGAAAAGAATATGAAGATTTGGTGATATTGGTCACACAGCTAATACAGGACAGATAGATATGCGTGCATACTCAGTCGTGTCCGACTCTTTGCAACCCCATGGATTGTAGCCCACCAGGCTCCTCTGTTCATGGAATTTTCCAGGCAAGAATACTGAAGTGGGGTGCCATTTCCTTCTCCAGGGTATCTTCCTGACCCAGGGATTGAACCCATGTCTCCTGCATTGGCAGGCAGATTCTTCACCACTGCACCACTCAGTAAGACCCAAAAGAGTTCTGCTGGATTCCATAGTCTATGACATTGTGTTGTCTCCTGTTCTCAGTGCCCTTCCCACTCCTTTGATTTTTTTCCCAACGCTATAGAGAATTACTCAGCCTATGGGCTACATAAAAGGTTCCCACAGCTGCCTTGTCCCCAAGGCACCAGGCACTTAGAGCAGCGGTTCTTTCTGAGTG
Organism: Okapia johnstoni; assembly: GCA_024291935.2. Taxonomy (NCBI): domain Eukaryota; kingdom Metazoa; phylum Chordata; class Mammalia; order Artiodactyla; family Giraffidae; genus Okapia; species Okapia johnstoni. Next base: position 44,492,367 of record CM044322.1, read on the forward strand.
TGGTCCCTGGACCAGCAGCCTTGGCATCACCTGGAACTTGTCAGATGTAAACATTCTCAAGCTCCACCCCTGAACTAATGAACAGGAAACTCTGGGGTGGGACCCAGTCATCTGTGTTGTAACAAGCCCTGCAGGGGATTCTGAGGAAACCAGCGACTTGGAGGGATTCCCTGGGGAACTTTGCCAGGGCATTTCCAAGAAGTACTCTAGAGTAACTCAAGGAAGTAACTAAGAGCTCTCCAGGGTTCGGCTTTCCATAGGTGGCAGCTCCTTTCCTGAGGGTCTACACCAGGGTCTCTGCCATGCCTGTAGCATGTGACTGGCACTGTAGGAAAAACTCCTGGAGGCTTCCTTCTCCAGCCATCTGGCCTTGATTCTCTGGGACTTATAAACCAGGCTAGCTGGTTCTCCCTTGCCATTGCAGAACAGAAAGTCACCCAGCCAGGTGGAGGCTCTCATTGTCACATTCCCCTCCGTGTTCATGTCCTCTCCCTGGTGAGAAAGCTGGCAACTTGGAGGAGAACAAGATGCTCTGGCCAGAGCTCCTGCAGGCTGAGGCTGGTGGGAAGAGAGCCTCATATTTGAAAGGGTTGTGATCCCACACCTGGGAAAGGTGTGTACTTCCCCAGAGAAGCAGGTAGGGAGCCAAAGACAATGCGCCAGAAAAAAAAGACTCCCAGCTGGTGCTAACTCAGAGAAGGGGAGATGTGGGTGTTAAATGGCAGCCTGTGGCACAAGGAATTGAACACAGAAAGCGGCGCATACCTGAGACCAGGAGTCACACATGGAGACCATCCAGATTAAATAACAGTGTTAGACGTTAGAGCCCTTCCAAGTTTCTAAAATATCATTAGCTGGCTGATACTGATATAGCCAGTTCATAGACCATTATCTGAAGACCATTGCTGACTTTCATAATAGGATGAGTGCCTGCTCTAGATAAGGACCAGATAAGGGTTTGTGTGAATTTTCATTAAAGTCGCTTGAAACTTTTTTTTTTAATTAGTTGGTACATTGGCTTGACTGTTTTCACAGAGATGAAAAACAGAGGGCTAAATCAGAAGATTTATTTCTCTTTTACATAGAAATGTCTGAGCTGGCTGGGCATCCAGAGTGGGGTGCTGACCGGATGTATCTACAGTGTTACCCCAGTGACCCAGGACACTTCTCTCTTGTTGCCTGCCCCCATCCACATGACCAGAAGTGGCTCATCAGTGCCACAACAGTGCTCCAACCCTTGGGAAGAGGCAAAAAGCTGAGGCAGAGTGCAGAGTCAGCTTGGTCTGCTGTGGCAACGTACTAGAGACTGGGCAGCTTAAACAATAGGTATTTCTCTCTCTCAGTCTGGTGGTGGCAATTTTGAGATCAGAATGCTAGCGGTACCAGGTTCTGAGGAAGGCCCTCTTCCTGGCTTGTGGAGGGCCATCTTCTTGCTCAATCCTCACATGGCAGAGAGAGTGAGCTCCGGTCTCTCTCTCTCTTTTTGTCCTACAAGGGCTATAATGGGCTTCCCTGGTGGCTCAGACAGCAAAGAGTCCACCTGCAATGCAGGAGACCTGGATTTGATCCCTGGGTCAGGAAGATCCCCTGGAGGAGGGAATGGCTACTGACTCCAGTATTCTTGCCTGGAAAATTCCATGGGCAGAGGAGCCTGGTGGGTTACAGTCCATGGGTCACAAAGAGTTGGACATGACTAAGCAACCACCCCCCCACACACACACACACAAGCACTGTAATCTTGTCATGGGTCCCTACCTTCATGATCTTATCTAAATGTAATTACCTCCCAAAGGTCCTATCTCCTAATATCGTTACATGAGGGTTAGGACTTTCACAAAGAAACTTTGGTGGGAAACAAACATTGAATTCACAACACAGGGCAAACAGCTTCTTGTTAATTATGTAACGCCAAAGTTACAGGCATTACTTTCACTCACATCTTATTGGTCAAAATCTGTTCATATGACCACATCTGTTGTCAGGCAAGTGGGGAAATAAAATCTTTCTCTGAGTAGCCATTGCTCAGCTAAAATTAGGAGAGTTTGGTTTTTAAAAGGAAAAGGAGAAAATGGATACTGAGAATTAATTGATGTCTTCCCAAAGGGCTTTATCACTATACCTCTCTTTCCCAAGCCAACACTTTTTATCCTTATGCTCTATCTCTTGTCCTGTCTGCATAAGTGTGCTGCCCTCCTTTGTTCAGACATGAGGCCCTAGACATAGTGAAGATCTCTCAGAGGCTGGGACCAGGTCTGCACCTGCCACACTGGATGTCATATTTTAAGCTGCCTAGACCTATGTTTCCTACGGAGAGGGTGGGTGACTGAAGGTGAAGGGTAGGACTCAATAAATGACAGGGATCCAGTGGTCCTGGACTCACCCCCATCACCTCCTCACTCAATGGAGACAAAAGTGCCCTCCACTGAGGAAGATTATAGTAAAGACATCAGACATCGCTTCTGCAAGATGTCCGGCAGATGCTGACCAAGAACCTGTGAAGTGCTTGAGGATGAATCCGTGCTTTTCACTCAGGGACACTGGCTCTTCCCAAGGTTTCCAGCTTGTGCAGGAGGTTGGACTTCTCCCTTGGTGAAAATATACATCTTATTCCTAAACTTTCTCAAGAGAAAGACAACTCTGCCTCCCTCATGTCTGGTTTTAAAGCATATAGTTCTCACTCTAACCAAAAGTCCTGAATCTTTGCCCTAAGGCTGTGGTCAGAAATCTATTCAAGTATTAATGAAAACCAGGGGCTGCCAGGATTCACAGTAGGCTTCATATCTTTGAGAGGCAGAGAAATAACCATGTTTATGTCCTTGGGGGCATGGCTGTGCACAAACTTTACTGCATATTAGAGTCATCTGGGGAATCTGTTTAAATGCATGTTTTGGCCCCATTTCCAGAGATTCTGACTCAGTAGTTTTAGGGTACAACTCGGGAAGCTACATTTCCGGAAAATCCCTTCCAGGGAATCCACAGGCTACACTTTGAGAAATGGTATTTATTTCTCCAAGTACCATTTCTGTGTGAAATTAGACAATCAGAAAGAAAATCTCTAGTATTGTATAATCTCCATCCCCTTAAGGAATGCCTTTGACATGTCAACACTTAATGCTATATGTTCAGACTTTATGAATAAACTTGGTCTAAAGAAGTGCTTTTTTGTATTCAGAATTCTGGGTTTTATTGAGGGTATCACTTGATGTTCATGCATAAAGACACACATGATGAATTTCTTCTGGGATTTAGTAAAGATGGTAGTTTCTCCACAAAAGATGTGTCTGTAAGTTTATATTTATACATTTAGTGGGAGATAGGGAAGGAAATGCAGCTCAAATTTTGTCATCTAATGCAGGTCCCTTTTTGCTTCAGTATCTATCAGTCCCCTCCTGTCCTCCAGTCCTCCACTGCTGCCACTTACTCCCAGATGCTGTGCTGCATCTGAATCCGGAACTATGGAACCCCAGCTTGGCAGGATATTAGAAACTGCTCTCTGTACTGAGGAAATCTGATGTTGCCATAACTGTGCTCCTTTGTGAGCTTCTAATTAGAGACCAAGCCTTTGTCATAGTTGGCGTTGCCATCTCCTGTCCAGGTCCTGGCTTTCCCTCCAGGGCTTGCCAGGATCAGGCCTGTCCCCAACCCCAGCCTGGCAGTCCTATCACTTGCTTCCTGCCGGCTCTTTACCCTGTCCCTTGGGAGCTGGATCCTGCTTTTATTATCATTCCAATTGACTGCATTCTTGGCTCCAAAGCAAGATATAGTGATTACCATTCCTGATAGCTACCAACGCCAAAATTCATGATAGCCTGAAAGTCCCAACAAACCGGAAAGCAAGAGCAGCACCATTTCCCTCATGAATGAAAAATTTATGGGAAAATTTCACAATCGCTGCAATTAATTTATGAGGTAACAGGCTTCCTTTGTGTCTTAGAGTTCTCTGGAGATTATCTATTTATATATTTATTATCTGTCTATCTGGGCTTCCCAGGTGGCACTAATGGTAAAGAACCTGCCTGCCTACACAGGAGATGTGCATTCATTTCCTGGGTGGGGAAGATCCCTGGAGTAGGAAATGGCAGTCCACTCCAGTATTCTGGCCTGGAGAATCCCATGGAGAGAGGAGCCTGGCAGGCTACAGTCCACGGGGTTGCAAAGAGTTGGAAATTACTGAGCACATGCATACATACATCTATCTATCTATCTATCATTGACCTATCTGCTATAAGGAATTGACTCATGCTGTTATGAATGCTGAGAGGTTCCACCATCAGCAGCTAGTGAGCTGATCACCCAAGAGAGCTGATGGTGTAATTCAGGCCTTCAGCAGATTGCATGAGGCTCACCCATATAAGGGAGAGCAATCTGCTTTACTCAGTCTACAAACAAAATAAGTACAGTCCTGCCCTTGGGGATTTTTACAGACTGTAGAGAAAGGTGACATTGAAAAAGCGATTTAAATTTCCTTGAGTATGACCAAGGTAGGGAGAGAAAAGGGATTCAAAGGGACCATTAATCTTGCCTGAGAATGAGAAAGGGAGGACTAAGTTAAGATTTGTGATATCTGGGAAAACAAGAACACAAGACATGCAAGATGTGAGGGTAAATCAGTTCCAGCCTGGTAGGAGATGAGGATGAGCCTAGAGAGGCAGGCAGGAGCTGGGGGTGGGGAGCACTGCAGACTTCGGCAATTAGAGACAATCAGAAGTACTGAAGGAATTTAAGAAGAGGAGTGACATGGTCGAGTCACTCTGGAGTCAGTGTGTAATAGTCTTAAATAAAAAATGAAGAGATACTAAACATGTTATTTTTTTCTTTTTAGTTTTTTATTTCATATTGAAGCACAGTTGATTAACAATGTTGTGTTATCTTCAGGTGTACAGCAAAGTGATTCAGTTATACATATACATGCATCTATTTTTCAAATTCTTTTCCAATTTAGGTTGTTACTAACATTGAGCAGAATTCCCTGTGCTGTACAATAGGTCCTTATTGCTTATTCATTTTAAATACAGCAATATGTGTGTGTCAATCCCATATTCCTTAACTATCCCTTATTACTCAGCCACTAAAAAGAATGAAATAATGCCATTTGCAGCAATGTCGATGGAACTAGAGATTGTCATACTAAGTGAAGTAAGTCAGATGGAGAAAGTGAAATGTCATATGATACCTTTTATATGCAAAATCTAAAACAATGATACAAAGAGATACTATTTCTGAAGTCCAATTTAAGCATTTTTTATGATATGATAACTTTTTAATTTCTTTTATGTCTGTATTTTTTTGGCTGCACTGAGTCTTATTTGCAGCACTTGAGATCTTTAGTTGTGGCATGTGGGTGGACTCAGTTGCAGCACGTGGGATCTAGTTCCCTGACCAGGGATGGAACCCTGCCTGCCCCCTGCATTGGGAGCATGGAGTCTTGGCCACTGGACCAGCAGGGAAGTCCCTGACAACTTTTAAATTTGTATTCATCATTGTATTTTATTAGTCACAACATCAAACTAGTTACTTACATAGTTTCTAAGACTGAGAAATAATCCATGGCCAAGTGATGAGTATGTTATATTCTATTATGGTCATTTCTAATTAACCTTCATAACATGCAAGTCTGTTATTAAAACTCATGGGTTTTAGGTTTGAAGGAGAATGGATACATGTATATGGATGGTTAACTCCCTTTGCTGTTCACCTGAAACTACCACAGCATTGTTAATCGGGTATACCCCAATACAAAATAAAAGGTTTAAAGTTTGGGGAAAAAACCCTGATGGGTTTAAAGTGACTTTATCAACCTAACAAAATCCAGAGCAAGGGTTTTATAAAGGACTAGATCATGAAGATTACCTCTGACAGAGAGCAATGCAGACTTACTGAGATGTCAGTGCTGTACCTGTGACGTGTGTTTTCATCTTTCTCCCAACCTCACTATTAGTTTCCCTCTTTTCATCCAGCCCTGCTTCCTGAATCACTGCTAGGTTTCTACAGCTTCAAGATAAAGCATGTTGGGCTTCCCTGGTGGCTCAGACGGTAAAGAATCTGCCTGTAATGCAGGGGACCCGGGTTTGATCCTTGGGTCAGGAAGATCCCCCCAGAGAAGGGAATGGCAACCCACCCCAGTATTCTTGCCTGGAGAATCCCATGGACAGAGGAGACTGGCAGGTTAAGGTCCATGGGTTCCCAAAGAATTGGACAAGACTGAGTGACCAAAACTTTCAGGACTCTTAGTTGCAAATTAGTGAAATTCCAACTCAAAATGACTGGAGCAGAGATGGGAATTCAGGCTTGTTGTTGGGTATGATGGGCTGTAGGGCTCAGCTGGTCTCTTAGGAGCTCCCTCTGACCTTTCTTGTGAGTCAGTTTGCTTGTAGGGAAGCACCCTGCTTATGGTGGCAAATGACTGTCAGTGGGTTTGGTCTTACCTTGTCTCACCTTCTCAGGACATCCATCAGAATTTCCCTTCTCCAGCAGTTTCAGTTAAAGTCTTAGAATTGAGTCCCATGTGTTCCCATTGGCCTGGGTCACAAGCCACTTCAGGAGTTAGGGCTGGCACCAGTCCCACAAAACCCAGATGGACTGAGAGTGGGGAGAGGAATTGATACAGGGAAGGAAAGACCACTAATGTCCACATGAACACTAAGTAGGGGCCAGGGTTGCAGCCTTCCCAAGGTCAAGTCTGAGAGGATGCTCACAGTGGGTCTGCTCAGTGCCGTGCCCACACTGAGCTCTGGCTCACCCGAGCTCTCGGGAAGTCCTGGCTGGGCAGCTTGGCTGAAGGTTGCCCTCCCAGATCCAAACCTTTGGTTGTGATGGTTCTTTGGTTCTATTTGAGGGCCCTGTTGGGGCTCTCGGGCACCCTTCTGCTCTTCTCCACAACTCTGGCTCCAGCAGTCACCCTTCTTCTCCCTTGACATCCCCAAGTTTTTCACCCACTGTCCCTGACCTGTGCACCTAGAGTTTGAAATGTGGCCGCCAATCACTGTGCTACATCGTAGAATGTGTGAACTCTGGACACCACGCTGCCGGTATCCAAATGTCATCCAGTGGATTCATTAAATGTTGCCATTCATCTCCATGGAGAGAAAACAAGAGCAAGGCAGGGCTTTGGAGATCTGAGGAGAGCCTCACCCCACCCGCCCCTTCTCCTGGGCTCAGTGTAAGCACACCCTGCCTCTGGAGGGCCACAATGGCAAGTGTTGTCTCAGCCGCCATGACCTTCCATTATTTTTAAGTAGCTGTAGCCGAACAAAAGACAAATGAAAACTTTCTCTGCTTGATATTGAAAAAAATCACTGGCATGTCATATGGTAATTCATTAAAGGCTCCTCATTCATCAGAACAATTCATTTTTGTTTGAAGAGGCTGAATAAGCAGTTTCTTGCTGATTTCACTGTCAGCTTCTCTGGCCACATGTGGCTCCAGTTCATTTGCAGTGATTTTATTCCTAAATATTAAGAGTTTGGGGGGAATATGTGGAATATTTTAAATCAAATTGGGCTATTTTACTTAGATACCTCTTTTACATTCTTTCTTTTACAATTCTAACACCCAGGACTGGAATTTAATTTTTTTGTTTTCTTCAGATGGAGAGATACATACCAGGTAGGTTTTTTCTTTTTTCAGAAATTAAAATCTACCCAGTTGGCTTGAATCTACTGCTGAACTGAGCACAGGAAACTGATTTCTGGCTAATTTTGAAAGTGCATATATATATATATGTATAAAATAATATCTCAAACTAGGGGGAATTGTTTTGGAGTCTATTACACTCTTGCTGTTGTTTAGTCGCTCATGCCTGACTCTTTGCAACCACAGGGACTGTAACCCACCAGGCTCCCCTGTCCATGGGATTCTCCAGGCAAGAATACTGGAGTGGGTTATACTCTTGAAACCTAATTAAACTTTGTAAATGTGTGCTTTACAAAATCCTCCTTTATCAAGCATGTCTAATTCATTTTTTATGTAGCTATGTTTTAGCACCACAGAAATACAGTTATTGGATTTGCCCAAAATTCTTTCTCAAAAATCTTTAGTCAATATCTAATTTATGTTATTCATCTAAAAGATTTTAACTTTTCAGAGAGTCCATTTTTGTTTTTTCAGCCTTCTGGTGGATTCTCCTGTAAACGGGGTTCCCTTAGTCAAGTCTCTCAGTATCTCTTTCTCTTACCTCTCATCACTGTTTCTTTTCCCCTCTGTCATAGAATAGGGCTTGTCAGCTCAAAATGCTACCTGAGGTCATGCAGGTATTTTAAATGGGTGAATAGGTTGGGAACAATAGCAGTTGTATGGGGACCCTGGGAAACCAGAGACACCTGGCTGCAGGAAGGCTGACACAATTCAGCTCCAAGAGTCCCCATGAAAGAATTCAGCATGAGATTTGCCAGATCTCACACTTTCAAGGAAAGCCAGAAATCTAGATTTTAGTGTTAAATATTCCAATTTTTGAAATGGTCAATTATTAAAAAGTTTTAAGATCATTTCTCCCCCAAACCTATAAATGTCCCATAAGCCATTAGAAATTTGTTATATCTGCTGTTTAACCAATTTGTTTTCGATAATCTGATTATACCACACTGGATTTGCTTCTCCCCCCCTCTTCCTCTGGACTCAGCTCAGACTTGTGCAGTAACCTGGTGAATTATCTAGGGGGAGAACACTTTCCCCAACTTGTAGCCACTTCAGGCCCTGGGACCAGAGCTGTTCCCAGGAGCCAGGAGATACACCTGGACTCTAAACTTTGCCACAAGCCTCAGGACTGAACTCTATCACTGTGCTGCAAACGGACTACATAAGTGGTATAGTCTTAATTACACCAGTCCCCTAATCAGTCCACAAACTTGGATAACTGGATGTTAACTTTATCAAAATAACTGCAGGTTGGATTTATTTAGTATTTAAGGTTTTAAGAGCATCTTTGGAATTATCATTTTATTTTTATCTTTATAAATAAACCCTGTGGCTTCAGTAGTGAGATATTGTCCTCCCCTTTTAATACATTGGGAAACTCTTGTCAGGCTCAGGGATCAGGAATATGAAAGTCTGCAAAGAAATTCTGATGTCAGATACTAAAGTATTAACTGACCTGCATTTTCGCTGAATTATATCTCTTTTCCTGTGATTTTGCTCTTTTTAACAAAAGTAATTCATTACCACTGGTATCTACCCACATGGCTGAATCCAATAGTATTGTCAACTATGCTGTACAAATTTTGGGTCTGACTCATCTGACCCCTGTTTGTATGACATCTCTCAGCCAGTTAGTAGAAGGTCAAGGGCCAGTATTTTTTTCCTGAGTATTACGATTTTAAAAAAAATAATTAAATCATGCCAAGAAATACCGAAAGAAAAGTAAATTTGAAGTTTTCAGGCAATGTTCTTATTTTCATATTTTGTTAACATTTTAAAAAACACTACATAGTTAACTTATGATCTAGCAAGACCTTCTTTTGAGAAGCTATATCAATTATGATTTTTTTGGATACAATCCCCTTCCTCTGGAAACTCAACTGAATATAGATTTAAAAACTGTATTATCTCCTCTGATGACCAAAGTTGGAACAATTTGAGCAACAAAATAGTGTTGGATTATAGCACAAAGTATAAGATAAGTATCATGAGTCCATACTGATAAAAATAATTGAGTAAATAAATAGATGATGCGAGAGAAGAGACAAATCTCCTGTGTATAAGAATTCCAAATAATTTATGTAATTACTCCACCCTCGATGGGAGCATTAACTGCTCACTTCTTAAGCATGGGCTCCTCATAGTATGTCTTTCCAAAGAGGACAGTGTGGAAAGGGGTGGGGAAATACATTCATAGTAGAGAAACTTGACACATGATACCCCAGACAGGAGTCAAGGTTAGTACCAACAGTGTTAAGTCCTATTGATAGTGTGTACCGTTGATGTGATGAAAATAGCCCTTTACCCATGCCATCTTCCTTCCCTCGAAATTTAAAAACCCAGTATAATCATGAGAAGAACAGAAAAGTCCCTACAGGGGGGCATCCCACAAAATACTTGACCAGCATTCCTCAAGACTGTCAAGATCATCAAAACCCAGGAAAATCTGAGAAACTGTCATAGCCAAGAGGAACTTAAGGAGACACGACAACAAAATGTAATGTGGTAACTCTGCTCAATATTATATGGCAGCCTGGATGGGAGCAGGGCTTGGAGAAGAATGGATACATGTATATGTATGGCTAAATCCCTTTGCTGTCCACCTGAAACTATCACATCATTAATCGGTTATATTCCAATACAAAATAGAAAGTTTTTTTTTTTAAAATGTAATGTGGTGACTTGGATGGGATCCTGGGACAGAAAACAGACATTAGGTAAAAACTAAAGAAATCTGAATAAACTACAGACTTTAGTTAGTAACCTTATATCACTTTTGGTTCATTAATTGCAACATAGGTATTACACTGATATAAGCTATTAAAACCAGAGGAAACTGGGTGAGGGGATATATAGGAATTCTTTGCCATCTTCCCAACTGTTCCACAAATCTAAAACTGTTCTAAAAAAGAATGTATTTTTTTTTTAAATATCATTTCACCTAAGAAAGAGGACAGGTAGAATGGTGCAGAGTTGGCTAATTCAGCAGGTCAGACACCTCAGCAACTCAGGTTTGTTCCATCTTCCTGCTCTGCTTCCCTGACATGAGCTGACCTCCATGAGGCTGTCTCAGAGCTGTGAGATGGCTGTGATGCAGGCAGACATGACAATAGCCAACAGAAGGAAGGAACTGGCTTTCAGTATGCTTCTTTCTAAGTGTGGAGAGTGGAGGCCCCTGGCCAGAACTGGGTGACATGTCTGCTCCTGAGCCACTCACTGAGAAGGCAGCAAGATGACCAGAGAGGCCACAGGAACTCATACTCCCCCAGATCTTCTGGTGGGAGTATTTAACTAGCTGGGCTCTTCCCGCCCCTAAGAAGAGGTTGAGAAATAGACTATGCTCCTTCACCAGAGAAAGCAAAACTAATGCCTGTATCTGTTTCCCCAGGCTGGATACAACACTCTGGTTCTTCTTAATCCCATTCTCACTGTATGTCCATTTCTCCAACTTGCACGAGTCATTTTGAAGGATGGTCTGTAAGGATTCTATATTAAACAGCAAGTATATTGTTTTCCTCTTTTCTTTCCAGTGGCTGTTGAATGGCTTTACCACTCAGCTACAACTCTATTCACCCATTAGACAGGACAGGGAAAACTCCTTGGCTCTGTTTCTTGCACTGGACTAGTTTGGAGATGCTAATATGCAGTGCTTTCCTGATAAGCTCTGCTAAGGCAAAAATATTCCCCACCCTGGTTTTCATCAGAAATGTAAGTGACATGTGCTTGTAACAGGTCCTCCATCAAAATCCCTAGACATCTATCCAGTGTCTCGGTCCTATTACTAACAAATCTTGTCAAGATCAGTGTCTCCAATTGGTGTAAATGTGACTATGATGCTATATTTTCTAAATGGTGTCTAGTAGGTTATAGAATAATTATCTGTAAATAACTATAATTACATCTGGGTCCTACAGTCTTTTTTCAAATGTGAGTTGGGGGAAAATCCTTAAAAATAAAATATGCAAAGGTCTCATATATTCAAGGGAGGACAAACATTGACAGAAACCACAGTTGCCATCTCTCCTAAGACCAAGAAAAGGTGGAAATCAGAGTGAGAATAGGAGTGACTTGAAAATGCAGGTCCTACAAAAACACTTGTCGGAGAGTCATGAGTTCCAGGGTGACATGCACTCACCAAGGCTTGAAGCCAAGTTATACTCCTGAGAAAGAGCATTTTATTCATTGGAGACTTTATTCAAGAGGAGAAAAAAACCCAAAAAACAAAACAGGGAAAGACGTTGAAAACCATACTATTGTCTGGCAAACAGTGTAAGTTGAATTTGGTGAATGAATATGGATTTAAGGAAGCCACTGGGGTAAAACTGCTTCTTCCATTTAGCCCCCACCACCTCTAATTTCTCCCCTTTATCTTTCAATGTAGACAATAAGCAAAGAATAAAACAAACACAAAACAAAGATTGTCTAATGATCATTTCTGAGTCTTCTGTGCTTCTCTCGTTTACCCAAATCCCTAGAGAGACAATGGTGTAGACATGAGTCTTTTTTTTTGGACATGAGTCTTATGATACCTGAAGGGATTCGTTCTGGGAGGGGTGTGTGTGTGTGTGTGTGTGTGTGTGTGTGTGTGTGTGTGTGTCTGTCTGTCTGTCTGTCTGTGGGGCTGTATGTATTTGAAGATGGGAATGAGGGTGACAGAGAAACTGTAGGGACACTTGTACCTATCTGATTTGAAAGGAGAATGTTTTGAACAAAACACTGATGGTGAGGGTGACCTGATCCCTACCTCAACTCACTTCAAGATCACAGGAGCCTGGGTGACCCCACCAAGGATATGAGATGAAGACCTTTTTTAAGGATTACTTAAAATAGTGGGAAATGCTGAGAATCAGTAGGTGTTTGATTGCTAAGGAACAGGTGAGACTAAGAATTCTGCTTCCCTTCCCAGGCATCATTCCTTGGTTCCCTAATAAACCAGGCACATCAATCCCTGTCTCAGAATGCATTACCTGACCTAAGACAGTTAAGATCAGGATGCAGATCTAAGTGTGAATGAATGCTCACTCACTTAGTAATGTCCAACTCTTTGTGACCCTATAGACGGTAGCCAGCCCTTCAGGTTCCTCTGTCCATGGGATTTTCCAGGCAAGAATACTGGAGCAGGTTGCCATTTCCTCCTCCAGGTTATCTTCCCAACCCAGGAACTGAGCTTGTATCTCCTGCGCCTTCTGCATTGGCAGGTGAATTCTTTACTGCCGAGTCATCGGGGAAGCCCAGGTTTAAATGTACCTACTCCAAAATGGGATTTGTGAATTAGATCACCCAGAATCCCCTGGTATGCCTAGTGGAGTTACCGGTGGTGAGCTAGGATGTTCGCAGGTGTCTGAGAAGTTTACGGTGTGGGGGAGAGTAGTAATTAAAAGTTTGATGACATCAGACAGCTCTTGCTGAGTGCTCCAGTGTACTGGAGAAACACAATGAAAGGCTATGAGTGAATAATCCACAATTTAAGACAAAGTGTGGGAGTTAGAGGACCTTCTTGGCAACATGTAAAGAGTTCTTATCTTCTCAGTCAGAACAGAAGCAAAAAAAAAAAAAAAAGCTGAGAATCTTATCCAGGAATTAATTATAAGGTTAATGAAGCTTCAGAGAAGATGGAATTTTCAATCCAATCCAGTTTGCTAGGCCCAAATCATGGCCCTGATTGGGAGGAAGTGGGAATGTGAGACTTAGGATTTGGACATCTGGGTTGATCACTCAAGCACCCTGAAAGCACCTGGATTGTCCTGAGTCCGGGGTCCTACAGAAGTGACCCCTGCTTCCCTGTTAAAAGACAAGACTTCCATTTCCTTGATGATGGTGCAGAGGTACTCACCTTGCAGGGCAAGTTATGCCGCCTCCCTACCTCAGGATCTACCCCCACATCAGCTCCCTAGCAGATCAACAGCTGTGATCAAGTCAGAACATAGCTTGACCAGGGAAGTGTTCGGCCTGGTGAGTGAGAAAGGGAGACTCTATGCTGAAGAGGCTACAGGAACCAACGTGTGCTCAGAGGGTGGGGCATATGAGGATTCAAAAGCCCATCATATTGTGACTATTTAGTAAAGGACAAGTGATTGCATTGTGTACCTCCCTCCACCAAAAGGAAGTCCATCACTTGGTAAGCCTCTTTGGTTTCTGAAGGCAGTATTTCCCCCATTGAAAATGCTATTCTGACACATTTACCAACTCATGTGGAAGGCTCATAAGCTTAGAGTGGGATCCATGTCAGGAAAGAGCTTGGTGTCAGGTCTAGGTTGTGATGCTGCTTGGACCATATAACTAGCAGACCCTCTGCTACTAGAGATATCTGTAGTGGGAAAAGATGCCATGTGGAGTTTATGACAAGCCCAGTAGGAGATTCACAATGTAGAACCCTAAGGTTCTGGAGCCAGGCCATGCCATCTGCAGCAGAGAATCATATACCATTTGAAAAAAGAACTCCTGGCATGGTAATGGGCCCTGGTTGAAATGGAGTGCCTAACCATGGGATATTGAGTGACCATGTGGCCCAAACTACCCATGAGAATTTGGGTTCTGTCTGACCCACCAAGTCATAAGACCCAGCAGACCTCAGAGCAATTTGTCACAAGATAGAAGTGGAGCATCCAGGATGAGACATGAGCAAGGCAAGTGGGCAAGAGGAAGAATCGTAGGCAGGTGGCCCAGACATTCATGTCACCCACCACTGTTCGTACCAGCTCCTCTCACACAGCTCACATCTGGGATGATCACTGATATTCCCATGAAAGTTTCTTGGGCCCTGCACCCTTCATAGTGAATTGAGAAAGGAAGAGGCAGGCTAGGCTTAGTTTATGGAAGAGTCAAGTTAGCTTGTGGATGCAAGCCAAAAACAGACAGTGATTGCATAATCTCTTCTCCTGGGAATGGCCTTGAAAGGCAGAGAGAAGGGGAAATTCTCCTTCATAAGAAGAGTTTTGGATACAGTCATCTTGGTTATCTACTTTAAGAAAAAGAAGTAGTCCCTGCAGAGACTCATAACAATGATAAAGGCTAGGCCGGGGGCTTGGCAGAAGCAAGACAGGAAACATCAGGGACAAGGACTCTGGGAAAGATGTGTGCATGGGAATAGGACAAACGGTGAAGTTCTTTGTATCACCTTTTAATGCCCATCCGAACACACCCATCAGCGCACTACAGAGGAGGGCCTAAATGACTGAAAGAAGATGAGTCACTGGTCAGTGCTAGCTGCCTCCTTCAATGGCCTGCACAACTGGTGCATAAACACAGTAGCTACCACCTCAGGGATGGAGGCAATGTATGGGCTCGGTAGCATGGGGCTCTCACTCATCAAAGCTGGCTCAGTCACTGCCACTGCCAAGTGTCCAACCTGTGAGCCACAGAGACAAATGCTGAGCCCCAGATGGAGCACCATCCCTCAAAGAGACAAAACAGCCACTTAATGGGAGCTCAGTTACATGGTACACTTTCCACCCAGAAGGGTAAGTGATTTATCTTCATTAGAATCGACACATAATCCAAGTATGGGTTAGTTTTTCTGCCTGCAGGGCAGAAGGTCTACAGAGTGTTTGTTCCACAGACACGGGTGTCCATAGGTTGTTGCATTGGACCAAGCAATCCACTTTACAGCAAAGGAGAGGCAGCAGGAAGCATTTGACCATGTGTCCACATGGGCTTCCCAGGTGGCTCAGTAGTTAAGAATCTGCCTGCCAATGTAAGAGACATAAGAGATGCGGGTTTGATTCCTAGGTTGGGAAGATCCCCTAGAGGAGGAAATGGCAACCCACTCCAGTATTCTTGCCTGGGAAATCCCATGAACAGAGGAGTCTGGCAGGCTACGGTCTAGGGGGTTGCAAAGAGTCAGACATGACTGAGCAACAGAGAATGTGCACTGTCATCATCATCACAGCGCCCATCTAGAGAGAGAGAAATGTCACTGGCTTGAAGATAATTCCTTTTAAATACGGACACCATCCTCTAGAGCCTTAAGTCGAAGACCATTATATGGTATTGTGTCCCCTGCAGGTAGGATACTCAGGTCTAGGAACCATAAAGAGAAAGGAGGAAATAGCTCCCAGTGGCCCAGTTGGAAAATGGATACTTTCGAATCCCTTCTGTGCTAGATTCTTCAGGGTTAGAGGTTTTGGTTCGAAGGAAGGGAATGCTTCCACCAGGGGGCACAGCAAGAGTCTCACTAAACGTTAAGGTACAGCTGCCACGGGTTTTTCCAGGATCTTCGTGCCTGGAGACTATCAGGCAAGGAAAAGGGTCGAAAGTAACCCCCTCATCAGGGGGAGGAAGGGTTGCTGTCACACAGGACAGCGGGGGAGAATTTGCTCACTATCCAGGTGACCTATGGTGATGTGAGTGCTCCCCTGGCAAATACCCACAGTAGACACGCACAGCCTGAGAAGTGCAGGGCCAGCAGGGGGTAAAACATGGGGCTCAGGTGCAGATGGTTGTCACCAGTTAGTCGTCTGTACTGGCAGAGGTGCTGGCTGAAAGTGAGGGGAACACAGGGTGGGTAGAGGGGGCAGGCAGAGACCAACTACAGCTATTGTCCATCACACTCACCTTCCTCTTGAAGTTCCTATGGAGAAAGAGACCAATAGGACTGTTGGAGGCCTGGTTCCCAGAGGGAGTGACGATATTACACAACGCAGACCCGAGGGTGTTAGGAGTGCACGTGCTGATTCACTACCAAGGTCCCTGCTCAGGACCTCGACACTCATCTCCCCAGCCTCCAGGAGCAGTGACTGCAATCGGTGCCTCCCCACCTCCCTCCTCTCACTTCCCCCCCCCCCCACCTCCCTCCTCCCACCTCCCCACATCCCCACCTCCCTCCTCCCAGCCCCCCAAACCCCATGCCGCCAAAGGGAGTTGCCTCACCCAGGCCTGTGCCTCCCTCCAGGGGCAGCCCACACCTGATGCCTGCCTGAAGCAGGGATGGAAACTGAGGTCTCTTGCCTCAATTCAGTCAGCTAAAGGGGCACCCCAGCTTCAAAGCACCCCAGGCAGTTGGCTGAGGCCTCTGTTGTGACTGCACCAAAAGTCAGCCCCTCTGCCCAGTCTCATTCCTCCCCCACTCTCTGAGGTATGGGCCCCCCACCTTCCACGCACCCCCACAAACTCCTTGCAGGCACATCTCTGCCTCCTGAGAGTCTGCTTCCCAGGGAACCCTAACCTAAGACAGCCTGAGACTGGCTACAAGTGATAACCAATGAAAACATCATAAACATTGCTGCTTTAATCAGAACATTGTAAGATTTTCAGGGCTGTCCCATCTTAAGTTGGAACATTCAGGTGAATGACATTTGTAGTTTGTCACTGGTCAAAATTCTTCCAACTCAGGCCCAGACATCTCTAGCCTGCCCTTTCCCCAGCCTTGCTGTCGCATACCCAACCCCTGTGTATAGGAGTCATTTAATATTAATAGAAAAACAGCTTTGGTTCAGCAGTTCACTTATGCTGCACCAAAGAAACAAAAGTAACACAAGCAAACAAAACCCCAGAAGCCAAACATACGAAATCCCAAAACACCCGAATACGGCAAAGTGTTACCTGTCTAGCCAGTCACGCAAACATTCATGAGTAACTTATCTCTTTTTGTAGATGTTATGGGTTTCTATATCTAAACACTGATCACATAAAGGGACTAGCAAACTCTCTGGAAACTTAAAGGAAAGGCCCAAATTCCACTTTCATCAAAATTGTGTCCAATTTAATTTTCTGTGATTTTAACAGAAATTAAATGTTGGGGAGAAGAGAGAAAAGAAATATTATTCAGTTTATATGGTAGGCTCAACGTGAGCAGGTGTTTAAAATTCACTATTAGGTAAATTACACTCTGATGCAAAACTGTACTTTTGTTGAGTGATGCATATTTCAAACTTTTACCCTTTTTTTTTTTTGCTGACAGAACCTTGTTTTTTTTCCCCTAGCAGGAAGGCACAATCATTTACAATACTGCCAAATATAACAAACATCTACAGATGGGTTGGTCTGCAGCTGGAGGCTTTAACTTCATAGTATTTATTTGAAATACCCAAGCCAGCAGAGCAGGGCTTAAGCACAGTGGGCACAATTCACAATGTTTTGGCTCTGGAGCAAATAGCAGTTGAACTTAGTTTTTTCAGCGAAAATGGAATTTATGCAGATGTGCTTTGCACTAAATTCATTAAACAATTACATCCTGGTGCAGTTTTCACATTTTTGTAAAGGATCCACATAAGCACTAATTAGATCTAAAACAATGTTACTGCACAAATTACAGTGCCGATTGTCGGCCTCGTCTTGCGATCCGCATCTGCTTGGCAATGATGATGATAATTTAGGTGCAAGCAATACAAATGTTGGTTTTTGTTTCATTTAATAGAAATATTTATTTAAAACACACTATGGATTAATTGATAATGTAACCAGCGTTAAAGAGCCTCCAAATGTTTTCTCATGGACTTTTAGTGGTAAAACTGAATATGTGAAAATACAGTAGCTGAAACTTCTCACCATCGCTAACTGGCGTTTCCTCAGTGAGGTTTGCTATTGAAAGGCAAGTTTGCATTTCATTTGGCTTCAAGTGCAAGCTGGGTAGCTGAATTACAGCAGTGCCTTTCAGAGTGCCGCATTTGAGCATTTGATGCAAAGGCAGAAACGCTTTCCTCCACAGCTCCCAGCCACCACTCCCCACGCTGCCTCTTCTTTGGTCCTTGGTTTAAAAGGACAGCTCAGTGTTAGAGAAGTGTTACATTCTTAAGTATTTCAGACATCAAGATATGTTTTCTTTTGTCCATATTCATCTGTTTTCTATTTCATATATCATTCAGTGTAAGAAGGCTTATTAACATTTAACCATCAAATCAGTTCTGCAGAAGTGAGGACATTCAGACAGGGTTTCTATGGCAACTTTGAATGTACCAACTTAATTCAGGGCTTGCTCTAGGCTGGTCACCTCCATTATTGCTCTCATCCTAGACATTCTTTAACTCGCTTGACCAGCCATGCAGTCAAGAATCCTGGGTGTTACCATTCTGCTCTCACCCAGGACAACTGCCACCACAACTACCTAGCCTTGCTTTATCCCTGGGAAGGAGGCCAAAGTGGTGAATCAGTTTGGCTGCTGGTTTCCTAAAAACCACTCCTGTTGTTTGACTTCTCAAATGGTTACTTTATTGTTCAGAGCTTCATAAAAGAGCAAGCTCAGTGCCACTGCCAACAAAGATTAAGAGGCAAAATTAAACTCCAAATTTAATCATTGCCAAAGTCCATGTTTGGAAATATCTCCTCTCCAGGCAGGAATACTAATTATTAATGCAAAGCACAGCAAATAATAATGATGCTCTCAACATTCAGCATCCAGTTTCCTTTACTGGATTGCTTCCCTAAACTTTGTGTGGGCCTTGCCGTTTCATTCTGCAGTTTTGCTAGGTAAGACATTGTAACTAGAAGGGTGATAATTCCTTCAACAGACCTAATTGGTAGGCCTGAAAATGCTATGCCGGTTAAATATGAAATTATATACTCCTTGAAAGAAAACGTAACTTAGCACTAGTTTAGAGCTTGGAATAGTTCAGAGATAAAACATTGTTAGGCCTGTGTCAAAAGGCAAAGTAAAATTTGTAACAGAAAATATATTTTTGAAGATTCTAAAAAAGTGAATCATTAATATTCCATAACTTAAAACTCAAATTCTTGTTGTTTCATCTTGGGAAGATATTTGATTCTACAATTTACTCCTATTTAGAGTTTTAAAGGGGAAATATTGTTTACTTTTTATTAGATTAAAAATAACAGAAGAGTTATTTCTCGAATTTTCAAAAGTTGCCTTTGGATTGATAGCAAATGGAGAAAATGCTAAACAAAGGGCTGTAATTTTAGAAAGTTATGAACAACTGGAAAAGGGTTGTTATGACAACCTTTTCAATTATAAGTGTTAATTGCTTCTATAGCCAATAAAATGTACTATAGTCTATGAAACTTTTGAAGAGATAATTAAATGAAACAATGGAGCTTTTGGTAAAACCAATTTAATTTAACTATTGTAACTTTTTACCCTGGAGGTGAGTGAGTAAGTGAAAGTTACTTCTCCAGGCTCTTTGAACCAAGGAATGAACCCAGGTCTCCGGCATTGTAGACAGATTCTTCACCATCTGAGCCACCAAGAAGGAGGAGGAGGAGGAAATGGCAGCCTACTTCACTATTCTTGCCTGGAAAAGTCCATGGACAGAGAAGCCTGGTGGGCTACAATCCATGGGGTCGCAAGGAGTTGGATATGACTTAGCAACTGAGCACGCATGCACCTTTTACCTATTGGATTCCATTTGTATTTGGTTGGCATGGATGATACCACTTACTGTTTCTAACTTTATAAGTCCTTGGGTAGTGAATATCTTTGGCCCTGAGACAATTCTTGGTTCTATTGTATCATTCTTCCTTCCTGGGCTTCTTCCTTCTCCCATTCAACAAGTTCTGGGTTCTTCCTCTGGGCCAAGAAACATGTTAGGCATCATAGGTCCAGAGAGGGCTGAGCCCGAGGCCCTGCCTTTATGGCATTCACAGTGTGGTGGGGAAGAGCTGTGCATCTTTATCCAACATGGCACACACTTGCTGTTCCTGATTATCTGAGGCTGTGTACTGGAAAACAAATAAACAAACAACCCAGAAGTTGGTATCAGGTGGCTATAGTCATTAGGAAGCAACCTAACTATCTCTATACAGCCTTGTCTCTCTATACAGCTGAGCACTTTTATTGCCAGCATTAAAATTTCCTCTTGAATCTTCTTCAACAAGCTTTTGTCTTTAACCAGTTTCACTTTACAGTAATCAGATTAAGTCATCCGTTCTTGCGAATTCTTCTGCTAGAAATTTGTTATCATCTAGATTTTGCTTCTGTACTGAGCAACAGGATGAGAGGAAAATTTTTCTAGTTGAGGTAGCTATATTTTAGGCATCATCGGTGTATTCCAGGAGCCCCGCTAAAACGATCAGTTTCTCCCAGAGACTATTATTTTGTCATTTCTCCTTATGCCCTCAAAGCATAACATGGTATCAAACACATCATGTTTTCTCCTTATCAGTGGAGACAGACCCCTAAACAGATAATTTCAGTCAAAATAGTAGCTACAGAAGAAATGAGAGGCCATAGGAGAAGGCCCTAGCCCAACCCCTTTGAGTACTAAAAGATTAGCACATGTTGACCTGCCAAGAAAACTGGAGAGGACTTCCAACAGAAGAAAAGGCACGCATGCATATGTGCTCACTCGCTTCGACGGTGTCCGACTCTTTGTGACCCTATGGACTGTAGCCAGCAAGGCTCCTCTGTCCTTGGGATTCTTCAGGCAAGAATATTGGAGTGGGTTGCTATTTCCTTCTCCAGGGGATTTTCCTGACCCAGGGGTAGAACTCAGGCCTCTTATATCTCCTTCATTGGCCAGCAGGTTCTTTACCACCAGCACCATGTGTGAAGCTCAGAAAGGCACGAGCAAGTTGCAGAAAAACAAAATGACGTGGTGTTTGGAAAACTACATACACACCGCATGGGTCAATGAAGCTGATGCTTAAGGGCAATTACCGAGAGAGAAAACCTGAGCATTAAATACAGACAAGACTTCTGCCCTGTGGCCCACGCTGAGGACATTGGGTTGAGCATAGCCTGGAAGATGGTGAAGGACAGGGAAGCCTGGTGTGCTGCAGTCTATGGAGTCAAAAAAAGTTGGACACAACTGAGTGACTGAATAACAACAGTGAGAAGCTGTTTCAAAGGTTTTAAGCATAAATCATACTTATGTACAGTATTATCTCACCCTCTACACATTATTATTATTGCATATTGGAAGCTTACTATCTGTCAGATGCACATCTAAGTACTTTACATGCTTTTTCTCATTTTACAGAAGAGAGAATCTCAACTCAGAGAGATTAGGTAACTTACCAAAACCACACTCGCAAATGCAGAATTTGTACTTGAACCTAGGTCTTAGTCACTGCAGTGAGAGTCTGCATGATTTCACAAAGATGTATTGTAACACTATGGATTTTGACTTTTCCCTTTTCCTTGAAGCTAACACTAGATTTTCAACCTCACGTTTTTCTAGAATATACAACTCTTTTTACTCCCTCATTCACATTTCTATCTTTCTTGGAGAATACAGAGGGACCATTAAACTGTGAATTCCTTTTTTCTTCTAACATCTCTGTGATGATTATGGAAATGGACATTAATTGGATCATCTCATATGCTGAATTTGCTCTTTTTATGAATCATTTAAAACTGGGAAAAAATAAAAGTAGAAAAAAAAAGTGGAAATATCTTTTTTTTCCTCTCTTATTTCCCTCCAGTCCACAACTGTAAATACCTAGTGGTTGCTTTACTGAAAAATCTAGAGCAACTCTGTCTGATAGAACTTTCTGTGTTGCTGGAAATATTCTATACTTGTGGTATCTAGTATTAGACATAAATGGCTAATGAGCACTTGAAATGTGGCTAGTATAACTGAGGAACTTAAATTCAAGTTTCATTTAATTTTAATTATTTTAAATTTAAATATTTACATATGACCAGGGCCTACTATTTTGGAAAAGACAAATATAAAACATTTCTACCTATCATAGGAAGTTGTATTGAATAGTGTTGCTTTGAAGCATAATTTTACCTTTTCTAAACAGCAATCAGCACCTTCAATCCTAATATTACTCAAAAGGAGAGCACCTTCCATCATGACATATCAGTTTTTATCTTAGAGTTTGCATTGCTGGTTTTCAGATTTTCTTCACCTTTTCAATAGATTTTGGGTCTCATGTCTACAAAGGCAGTAAATTATTCTCTAAAGCAAATCTCATGAAGTAAATGATTCTTCTGTAAAATCAAGAAGCTTTAAAGTTCTTATCCTAAAATATCCACAAAAAGATCAACAACAAAAAAACCCTCCCCTAACCCAAAGAAAAGCAATGTCAAAGAATGTTCAAACTACTGCACAGTTGCACTCATCTCACACACTATAAAAGTAATGCTCAAAATTCTCCAAGCTAGGCATCAACAGTATGTGAACCGTGAACTTCCAGATGTTCAAGCTGGACTTCGAAAAGGCAGAGGAACCAGAAATCAAACTGCCAAAATCCACTGGATCATAGAAAAAGCAAGAGAATTCCAGAAAAGCACCTACTTCTGTTTTATTGACTATGCCAAAGCCTTTGACTGTGTGGATCACAACCAACTATGGAAAATTCTTAAAAAGATGGGAATATCAGACCACCTTATCTCCCTCCTGAGAAATCTGTATGCAGGTCAAGAAGCGACAGTTAGAACTGGACATAGAACAACAGGCTGGTTCCAAATTAGGAAAGGAGTATATCAAGGCTGTATATTGTCACCCTGCTTACTTAACTTATATGCAGAGTACATCATGCAAAGTACTAGACTGGAAGAAGCACAAGCTGGAATCAAGATTGCCGGGAGAAATATCAATAACCTCAGATATGCAGATGACCCCACCCTAATGGCAGAAAGTGAAGAGGAACTAAAGAGCCTCTTGATGAAAGTGAAAGAGGAGAGTGAAAAAGTTGGCTTAAATCTCAACATTTAAAAAACTAAGATCATGATATCCAGTCCCATCAGTTCATGGCAAATAGATGGACAAATAGTGGAAACAATGACAGACTTTATTTTTTTGGGCTCCAAAATCACCGCAGATGATGACTGCAGCCATGAAATTAAAAGACACTTGCTCCTTGGAAGAAAAGCTATGACCAGCCAAGACAGCATACTAAAAGCAGACACATTGCTTTGCTGGCAAATGTCCATCTAGTCAAAGCTATGGTTTTTCCAGTAGTCATGTAGGGATGTGAGAGTTGGACCATAAAGAAAGCTGAGCACCGAAGAATTGATGCTTTTGAACTGTGGTGATGGAGAAGACTCTTGAGAGTCCCTTGGTCTGAAAAGAGATCAAACCAGTCAATCCTAAAGGAAATCAGTCCAGAATATTCATTGGAAGGACTGATGCTGAAGCTGAAGCTCCAATACTTTGGCCACCTGATGTGAAGAACTGACTTACTGGAAAAGGCCCTGATGCTGGCAAACATTGAAGGCAGGAGGAGAAGGGGATGACAGAGGATGAGATGGTTGGATGGCCTCACCGACTCTACGGACATGAGTTTTAGCAAGCTCTGGGAGTTGTGATGGACAGGGAAGCCTGGTGTGCTTCAGTCCATGGGGTTGCAAAGAGTCACTGAGTGACTGAACTGAGTAAACTGTAGTTCAGTTCAGTTCAGTTCAGTTCAGTTCAGTTCAGTTGCTCAGTCATGTACAACTGAACCCCATGAACAGTATGAAAAGGCAAAAAGATAGGACACTGAAAGATGAACTCCCCAGGTCAGTAGGTGTCCAATATGCTACTGGAGATCAGTGGAGAAATAACTCCAGAAAGAATGAAGAGACAGAGCCAAAGCAAAAACAGTACCCAATTGTGGGTGTGACTGGTGATGGAAGTAAAGTCTGATGCCGTAAAGGCCAATGTTGCACAGGAACCTGGAATGTTAGGTCCATGAATCAAGGTAAATTGGAAGTGGTCAAACAGGAGATGGCAAGAGTGAACATCGACATTTTAAGAATCAGCAAACTAAAATGGACTGGAGTGGGTGAATTTAACTCAGATGACCATTATATCTACTACTGTGGGCAAGAATCCCTTAGAAGAAATGGAGTAGCCATCATGGTCAACAAGAGAGTCCAAAATGCGGTACTTGGGTGCAATCTCAAAAACGATAGAATGATCTCTATTCGTTTCCAAGGCAAACCATTCAATATCACAGTAATCCAAGTCTATGTCCTGACCAGTAATGCTGAAGAAGCTGAAGTTGAATGGTTCTATGAATACCTATAAGACCTTCTAGAACTAACACCCAGAAAAGATGTCCTTTTCACTATAAGGGACTGGAATGCAAAAGTAGGAAGTCAAGAAATACCTGAGTAACAGGTAAATTTTGCCTTGGAGTACAGAATGCAGCGGCGCAAAGGCTAACAGAATTTTGCCAAGAGAACCCACTGGTCATAGCAAACATCCTCTTGCAACAACACAAGAGAAGACTCTACACATGGACATCACCAGATGATCAATACCGAAATCGGATTGATTATATTCTTTGCAGCCAAAGATGGAGAAGTTCTACACAGTCAGCAAAAACAAGACCAGGAGTGACTGTGGTTCAGATCATGAACTCCTTATTGCCAAATTCAGACTTAAATTGAAGAAAGCAGGGAAAACCACTAGACAATTCAGGTATGATCTAGATCAAATCCCCTACGATTTTATAGTGAAAGTGACAGATTCAAGGAACTGGATCTGATAGACTGAGTGCCTGAAGAACTATGGACGGAGGTTTGTGACATTGTACAGGAGACAGGGATCAAGACCATCCCCAAGGAAAAGAAATGCAAAAAGGCAAAATGATTGTCTGAGAAGGCCTTACAAATAGCTGTGAATAGAAGAAAAGCAAAAGGCAAAGGAGAAAAGGAAAGATATTCCCATTTGAATGCAGAGTTCCAAAGAATGGCAAGGAGAGATAAGAAAGCCTTCCTCAGTGATCAATGCAAAGAAATAGAGGAAAACAATAGAATGGGAAAGTCTAGAGATCTCTTCAAGAAAATTAGAGATATCAAGGGAAAATTTCATGCAAATATGGGCTCGATAAAGGACAGAAATGGTATGGACCTAACAGAAGCAGAAGATATTAAGAAGAAGTGGCAAGAATACACAGAAAAACTATACAAAGAAGATATTCACATCCCAGATAATCATGATGGTGTGATCATCAACCTAGAGCCAGATGTCCTGGAATGCGAAGTCAAGTGGGCCTTAGGAAGCATCACTACAAACAAAGCTAGTGGAGGTGATGGAATTCCAGTTGAGCTATTTCAAATCCTGAAAGATGATGCTGTGAAAGTGCTGCACTCAATATGCGAGCAAATCTGGAAAACTCAGCAGTGGCCACAGGACTGGAAAAGGTCAGTTTTCATTCCAATCTCAAAGAAAGGCAATGCCAAAGAATGCTCAAACTACTGCACAATTGCACTCATCTCACATGCTAGTAAAGTCATGCTCAAAATTCTCCAAGCTAGCCTTCAACAGTACATGAACCGTGAACTTCCAGATGTTCAAGGTGGATTTAGAAAAGGCAGAGGAACCAGAGATCAAATTGCTAACATCTGTTGGATTATCAAAAAAGCAAGAGAGTTCCAGAAAAACATCTACTTCTGCTTTATTGACTATGCCAAAGCCTTTGACTATTTGGACCACAACAAGAGTAAACTGTAAGGACTAATAAATAAATTGAGCAAGGTTGTAGGATACAAGATCAATACACAAAAATCAATTGCATATCTATATACTTGCAACAGACAAAAAAGTCCAAAAATGCAATTAAGAAAATTATTCAATTCACAATAGTATTTAAAAGAATAGATATACTTAGGAATAGATTTGACAGAAAAGTGCAAAGTTCATACTCTGAAAATTACAAAACATATCTGAAAGAAATTAAAGATCTAAATAAATGGGAAAAATCCCCCATACTCAAGAATCAGAGGACTTAATATTAAGATGACAATATTCCTCAAAATAATATATAGATTCAAAGCAATCTTTATCAGAATCTTGCTGAATTCTTTGTTAAAAACGACAAATTAATCCTGAATTTATGTGGAATTTAGAGAGACTTAGAATAGTTAAAACAATTCTGATACAGAAAAAGTAGAAAGACTCACATTTCCTGATTTTAAAACTTATTATAAAGCAACAGTAATCAAGACAGTGTGGTACTGGCTCAAGGATAGACATATAGATCAATGGAACAGAACTGAAAGTCCATAGACAATCCATACATCTCTGGTCAACTGATTTTAAACAAGGATGTTAAGGCTATTCAATGGGGAAAAAACAGTCTTTTCAACAAATGGTGCTGGAACAACTGAAAAGGCACTTGAAAAAGAATGAAATTGGATGTTTTCTTCACATCAGATACAAAAATTAATTCAAACTGGATCCAAGACATAAATGTAAGCACTAAACTGTAAAACTCTTAGAAGAAATCTTCATGACTCTGGATTTGGCAAAGGATTCTTAGATATAACACCAAAAGCACAAGTTACAACAACACAAAAAATAGATAAGTTGGACTTCATCAAAATTTAAAATTTTTATGCCTCAAAGGACCTCATCAAGAAAGTGCAAAGAAAATCTACAGATGGAAAAAATATGAAAATCGCATATTTGATTTGTATCAAATGATCTGTATGTAGAGCATATAAATAACTCATACAGTTCAATAATAAAAAGACTAATAACCCAATTTCAAAATGGGCAAAGATCTGAATAGACATTTCTCCAAGGAGGATATATAAATAGTCAATATACACTTGAAAAGATGCTCTACAACATTAGTCATCAGGGAAATGCAAATCATGACCTTGAGATACCACTTCACACCCATAAAGATGGCCGGAATAAAAAGTCAGACAATAACAAGTGTTGGAAATATGTGGAAAAATCAGAACCTTTTTATATTGCTAGTGGGAATATAAAATGGTTCAGCTGCTTTGGAAAGCAGCCTGGCATTTCTCCAGGTGACTAAAATGTAGAGTTACTATATGATCCAGCAATTCTACTCCTTGGTATATAACCAAGAGGAACAAAAACATGTCCACACAAACGTTTGTGCCTGAATGTTTATAACAGCATTATTCATAATAGTCAAAAGGTGGATGCCCATCAATGGACAAATGGATAAACAAAATGTGGTATACTTATACAATGGAATTTTAGCATGGCCATAAAAAGGAATGAAGCACTGATACATGCTACCACATGAATAAACCTCAAAAGCATTGTGCTAAATGAAAGCAGCTAGGAACAAAAGACCACACACTGCATGATCCCATTTACTTACAGATACAAAATAGGGAAATTAATCAGTACAGAAGCGAGATTAGAGGTTGCTTAGGGCTAGGAGGGAATGGAGGATACAGAGTGATAGTTAAGAAGTATAAAATTTCTTTACGAGATTATAAAAATACTCTAAAACTGACTATGATGATGGTAACACAGATATGTGAATGTCCTAAAAATCATTGAGTTGTACACTTTAAATGGGTGAATCTTATGGAAGGTAAATTATATCTCAATGAAGCTATTTTTTTAAAAGAAGCTTTAAAGTTCTCTGAAAGGAGTCACATTAGAAAGATCCCATTAGTCAACAAATTTTTAATCCTCTTCAAATGTGTCAACTTGATTTGGAAGGTGTTTTTCTTATCAAGATCCACCAAAAAAGGTATGGTCAAGTAGGAGTCAGATTGTTGTTGCTATTTACCCACTTTTGTGACCCCATGGACTCTAACCTGCCAGGTTCCTCTGCTCATGGGATTTCCCAGGCAAGAATACTGCAGTGGGTTTCCATTTCCTACTCCAAAGGATGTTCTCGACCCAGGGGTTGAAATCAGGTCTCCTGCATTGCAGGCGGATTCTTTACCATGTGAGCCATCAGGGAACCCCCAGGAGTCGATTACTTGGATTTAAATTTTAGCTTTACTGCTTTATAACACTGAGCAAGATATTTAAACTCTTTAAGCGTCCTTTTCCTTATCTGCCGAATGGAAATGACAACACTGAGTATCCACCTGGCCTGGTTGTTGGGAGGCCTGAATGGTTGTGTAGCACTCAGCACAATGCCTGACCTCCAGCCGGGGCTTAGTGCATGTTGGTTGTTATTATTTATAGTAGCTGATGATACCATAGATTATAGTATCAAATACAACAAATAACTCAGTAAGATAGTCCCTGCAGATTCCAACAAAATAAATAGTTAAATCAGCTTTTAGAAAATCAAACTATTTGGTTTGCATTTGATTTTTTTCATGGACACAGAAAACAGTGGTTCCTCAAATCCATTATGATGGCTACTGTAAAAGGCAAGCAAACAAACAAAACCTCAGAAAATAACAAGTGATGATGAGGATATGGAGAAACTGGAACTCTTGTATACTTTTGGTGAGAAAATAAAATGGTGCAGCCATTGTGGAAAACACTGTGGCAGTTCCTCAAAAAATTAAAATAGAATTAACATGTGATTCCCCAACTTCACTTCCGAATACAAAAGAATTGAAAGCAGAGATTCAAAGAGATATTTGTACACTCATGTTCATAGGAGTACTATTTGCAATAGATGAAAGGTAGAAGAAATCCAACTGTCCATTGACGGATGAATAGATAAATGAAATGTGATATAAACATACAATGGGATAGTATACAGCCTTAAAAAGGAAGGAAATTCTCACACATGCTATAACATGGATGAATTCTGGTGACATGATGTTAAGTGAAATAAGGCAAATACTGTTATGATTCCATTTACAGGAAGGACTTAGAATAAGAAAATTCAGAGAGACAGAAAGGGGAACTGTGGTTGCCAGGGGAAGGGGGAGAGAGAAATGAGGTGCTATTTACTGGGTACAGAGTTTTATTTTTGTAAGATGAAAAGAATTCTGAAGATTGATTGTACACCAGTGTGAATGTACTCTGCACAACTGAACTACATACTTAAAAAGTAAAGTAAATTTTTATATACATATTTTATCGGAATTTAAAAAATGATTTCTTGTATTATTAACTCAGCATCTGACAAGTAATGAAGAGTTGTGGTGAAGTGCAGGCTTTGGACTACTGCAGACCTGGGTCTGGATCCTAGCTCCACTGCATATTGACAGGGTAGCCCTGGTTCTCCAAGCAAAGTTCTCCATACTCCATTTCCCTAAGATGGGAACTCCATAAGCTTAAGAAGGATCTTTTCATCCGACTATGCAATGAGAACTAAAGAAGACTGTGCCTGTGCTATATTTCTTTCTTTTTCTATGAATGCTAATTCAAAAAAATGTTTACAAGGCATATACAACCCAACGACTACACAATCAGGATTGCCAGATAAAATACAGGATACACAGTTAAAATTGAATTTAACACAAACAATAAAAATTTTTAAAGAATTTTTAGTATACTATGTCCTTATATCACATTACATTCCATGCAATATTTGGGATATACTTTAACTGAAAAAGTTATTTATTTTCTATCTGT
The DNA here is from genome assembly GCA_024291935.2 of Okapia johnstoni. Classification (NCBI taxonomy): domain Eukaryota; kingdom Metazoa; phylum Chordata; class Mammalia; order Artiodactyla; family Giraffidae; genus Okapia; species Okapia johnstoni. The sequence goes on from CM044322.1 coordinate 44,522,093, forward strand.
AATTCAAATTTAACTGAATGTCCTATATTTTATTTTCTAACTCTAACAACCCTACATTTAACATTGTTTTTATCATTCAGATAAGTGACAAAGTTTAGCTCTATGGGGTAGAAAAATCTTTTTCCCAGTATCCCGATTCATCTCTCTTGGCCCAGTTCTTGTGTTTGACTATTATCAAAGAGGCACAGTGGACACATGACTTAATGAATAAAATGACAACCGATAATGGGTCTAATTTATTAAATTTCTATTTTGTCTCCTAATTACAATTGATTTGAGACAAACAAAAATATGAATGGACTAAATGTTTTCCTGCTTTATTTTCTTTTCTGCCTCTTATTTCATTAAGCATCAGGAATATCCTTTACTCTGTGCTGTGCCCCCCATTTCCCTCAAAAACAGTTTTGTCTGAGAAACTGGTGGCCCTTAATCATGCTACAGAAGCCTGGCTTTGATGAAAATTAACAATGGTTAAGACAGCCATCTAACAAAACTTTAATTAGGGAATTCTCTTTCCGTCTTGTAGTGTCTATGATGTCTAATGTGATTTAAATACTGTTGGCCCTACTTGCACTCACCAGACAGTCTCCTGCTGGGGACAGGGCTGTGTCATTAAAATGGAATCCAGTGAGAGACACAATAGTCACATTCACTGAATAGAAGCACTAAAGCCATGACAAGTAGTTTTCAGGATACCGATGTAATATGTGCTCATGAATTTATTCAGTTTGCTAGATAGGACCCTTCTGCTTTTCCATTAAAGTTTGTGTTTAATTTCTACAGACCATGGAATGTGCTGGTGACATGAGAACCAGGAACCAGGAGGCACAGAACTTAGCTCAGGTTCTGCTGCCCCGTCCTGGGATTTGAGTGCATGCTATAGACTGAACGCTGTTACCCCAAAATTCTTAGGTTAAAATCTAATCCTCAGTGTGATGGGAGGCCTTGAGATGAGGCCTTTCAGACATGTTTAGATCATGCGCGTGGAAGCATCATAAGTGGGATTAGTGAGTGCCCTTTAAAACAGACTCCAAAGAGCTCCCTTGTCTCTTCCACCATGTGAGGATGCAGTGAGTAGAAGACCATTTGGGAATCAGAAAATGGGCTCTTACCACACACCAGAGCTGCCATTGCCATGACCTTAGACTTCCTAGCTTCCAAAGCTATGAGAAATAAATGCTCGCTGGTTAAGTCACCAGGCTATGATATTTTTGTTGCTGTTGATTAGTCACCAAGTAGTGTCCAAATCTTTTGCAACCCCATGGACTGTAGCCTGCCAGGCTCCCCTCTCTATGGGATTTCCCAGGCAAGAGTACTGAAGTGGCTTGCCATTTCCTTCTCCAGGGGATCTTCCCAATATAGGGATCGAACCCTCATCTCCTGTATTGCAGGTGGATTCTTTATTACTGAGCCACCAGGGAAGCCCGTGATATTTTTGTTACAGCAGCACAAGTGGACAAAAACAGCATGTTCTGAACCTCACAGAGCTTCAGTAGCCACAGCTGTGCTGTTGGAGCTAGTAAGTGCTTGAGAGCAGATGAGCAGTGCCCACAGAAGAGCTCTGAGGGCAATGCCACGCCTCTGCGTGTGTAGAAAGGGCACTTTTGATAAAACTCATTTCAGTTTTCTGGACTCCAGCCCTCTTCAAGTTTGAGGAGAGTTGGGCTTGGGTAGCCAAACTTCCTCCACTCCCCGCTCCTCCCTGCCCCACTGGCCCCTCGCGTTTCCTCCCTGTGGCATCACCAAGCCATCATTCACGCTGGAATCTTCCTGACCAAGGTCTTCTTTGATTAACTCAGCCATGTGGAGGCCCAGTGGGGAACTGTCAAGGATACTTATAGTGCTGAGAAGCTGCCTAGCCGGCCCTCTTCAAGGAACACAATAGACCTGGGGGGTAAAAATCAACATTCAGCTTACTAAAATTACACATTTAAAAGCTCAGTTTCCTAAAGCCTTCAAGTTTATGTTACAAATCTAGTTATTCTGTTTATAGATTTAGTACATTTTGTATAAAATAAAAAGACATCTTTAATTAGTTTTTGACTGACTCAACTTGAAAGAACTATTCCCCATAGTCTATTAGTGCCATTTACATTAACTATTAGTTGCCCTTAAAATGCAGCAATCAATTTAGCACTTAATTTTTCTTTCTAAGCAATTTCAAACACCTGACCTAGCAAGTTAATGACTTTGACAAGCAAAACCTTCCAATGATTTTAAAGTTTTTAAACATAGTAAATTGGGAGTTTTAATATTATGACCTTTAAGTTCCATCAGACATTTGAATAGTGTTTACAAACATAAACACAAAATTTCCGGTATAAGTCTTGAAATTACTTTTAAACTTGTAGTTGGTAGGGCATGGTGACTGGTAGCATGTGGGCCTGGGAGGCCCAAGACCAAAGAAGATCTGGGTTCTGGGTTAATAGAGACCATGGCCCCAGAGCAGCAGGTGCGGGCACCTGGCAAAGTGGGCAGGGCTGGGAGGGGAAGGTGAGCCCTAGCAGACAGCTGGGGAGGCAGGCTGAAGGCTGGAGAAAAGATTTGATTGCTAGAAGAGAGAGTAGGGAGAGAAAAGCACAAAAGCCCCGCTGAGCCCACTGAAACATTGGAGACCCAACCAAAGCCAAGGACAGACCCAGAGGAGGAAAAAGGAGGACAAATCTGCCAGTCTGTGGTCTTCTGCTCTTAGCTTCTAAAGCTAAAAGGCAATCTTTCAGGAGTTGTGGACTCCCCTGCACTGCCGTGGTCTTACAGTGCATCTGTGATGAATCTCTAGCTTTGTGACTTAAACTTCCCTATCTCTCAGATTGTGATATAATAATAGTTCCTATAATGTAAGAGGAGAAAAGAAATTGCTATTGAATGTCCAAATGACTTCTAAGGAAAGTGGCTTTTTGGAAATAGAAGTTGATGATTCACTTTTTGCTGTACAGCAGAAACTAACACAACATTACAACTATCAGTCATTTCAGTTCAGTCACTCAGTCGTGTCCAACTCTTTGTGATCCCATGGACTGCAGCACACCAGGCTTCCCTGTCCATCACAACTCCTGAGCTTGCTAAAACTCATGTCCATCGAGTTGGTGATGCCATCCAACCATCTCATCCTCTGTCATCCCCTTCTCCTCCTGCCTTCAATCTTTCCCAGCATCAGAGTCTTTACCAGTGAGTCAGTTCTTCGCATCAGGTGGCCAAAGTGTTGGAGTTTCAGCTTCAGCATCAGTCATCCCAATGAATATTCATGACTGATGTCCTTTAGGATTGACTGGTTTGATCTCCTTGCAGTCCAAGAGACTATCAAGAGTCTTCTCCAACACCACAGTTCAAAAGCATCAGTTCTTCGGCACTTAGCTTTCTTTATAGTCCAACTCTTACATCCATTCATGACAGCTGGAAAAACCATAGCGTTGACTAGATGGACCTTTGCCAGCAGTCATGTCTCTGCTTTTTAGTATGCTGCCTCGGCTGGTCATAGCTTTTCTTCCAAGGAGCAAGTGTCTGTTAATTCCATGGCTGCAGTCACCATCTGCAGTGATTTTGGAGCCTCCAAAAATAAAGTCTGTCACTGTTTCCCTTGTTTCCCCATCTATTTGCCACGAAGTGATGGGGCTGGATGCCATGATCTTAGTTTTTTGAATGTTGAGTTTTAAGCCAGCTTTTTCACTCTCCTCTTTCACTTTCATCAAGAGGCTTTTAGTTCCTCTTCACTTTCTCCCATAAGGGTGGTGTCATCTGCATATCTGAGATTATTGATATTTCTCCCGGCAATCTTGATTCCAGCTTGTGCTTTATACAGCCCTGCATTTTTCATGCTGTGCTCTGCATCACAACTATACTCCAATAAAAATTTTAAAAATAAATAAATAAAATTCTTTTAAAAAACAGAAGTTGACTAGAAATAGGCCTGGAATAAAAGAGCAGAATTGGGGAAGGGCTTTGTATAATCAAGAGGAATTCTGAATTCCCTGGGACTATTTGTGAGGGTATAAGGAAGGGATCAGGAAGAAAGGTGGGGTGGAAGGAAGACAAGGTCAGCCTTGCTCAGTCTGATAAGGTAGCCATGTGTGGCCATGTGTGGCCACTGAGCACTTGAAATGTGGTGATCTTGAATTGAGATGTGCCCTTGATACTGACCATGCTTCTTCACCTTCCCCAACCAGTAGAAATTGATAAGGGGCAAGTCAAGGAATTCAGGCAAAGCTTTATTGGGCAGGGGGCAAAAACAAGTAGCAGATTCCCTTGCTTGGTCCCCAAGTTGGGGTGAGTTGGTTTCTTATATGGGATGAGGGTAGGGGTGTGTCCAGGACTCAGGCTGGAGGTGTGGCTAGGGTGGCTTGCCCATCCCTTTGGTGCTGTTGAGTGCAGGGGACATGCACTTCTGCTCCGGACACTGTTTTTGCTCCCAGCTCTTCAGAAGTGGCAGTTGGACTTTTTTGGTCTTTTTGTATTTTACTGCCATTAATTTGCCTCAACTGTGTGCGAACGCAGTTATTTTTAATCCCTTATAGTTTCTTTGTGTTTTGTTGCTTGAGATGTTTGTCCAGGTGCGAGCCCTGCAGCAAAGGGTCCAGGTCCCAGGTCCCAGCTTGTCTCAAGACTGGAGAACTGAGTGATCGGATGGGAGCACAAAGGGGGCTTGGGTCTTGGTGGAGCCTTTCTGTTAGTCCTCCATGTGGTCTTTGTCTCACTGATATTCCCCTCAAGCACACCCCTGGAGTGGCCCTTTTACTCCTTTGGGCAGACTCACTGCTCATGGCCTCCTAAGGTGGGTACAGTGCTGCTGCTGCTGAGCATCTTGGGTCTGATATCTGTGCTTTCTATGTCCTGGTCCTTATCCCGCCACTCCTTGTAAACTTCTATAGCAGAACTCCTTGCAACAGTTCTGGGAGAAAAGATTTCCAGAATGAGTCTAATAATTTGTCAAAGACTGTCTCTCATTGTTTTTCCCACCTTCTGGCTTTGAGGAGGTGAGAGAAAAGATCCCACAGTGCCCACATCTCAACACTGGAGAGAGCCTAGAGTTGTATGGAGACGGCCCATTTCCAAACTGAAAGCATCACCAGTGAGAAGGTCTGGGTCCATAATCCCTTACCTGAGATCCTTGGAACTCAGGACTTTTCAGATTTTAGGAAGGTAACAGAGTGCATAAGTCATATAACATCCCAACAAGGTCTGGGGAAATACCCATAAAAAGATGTGTTACTGTTTCTGTGGTGAAACATGTGAAGATTCACACTAAGGGATATACAAAGACTCCAAAGGGCCTCATCTTCATTCAGAATGAGTTCTGATGCTAAGTGACTTTGCATCTCGCTTATTAAACACAAACAGGATTTCCCTGGTGGTCCACTGGTTGAGAATCCACCTGCCAATGCAGGGGACATGGGTTCTATCCCTGATCTGGGAGGAACCCACATGCTATGGAGCAACTAAGCCCATGTGCCACTCTACTGAGCCTGTGCTCTAGAGTCTGAGAGCCACAACCACAGAAGCCCTTGTGCCTAGAGCCTATGCTCCAATACAAGAGAAGCCATCACAACGAGAAGCCTGCGCACTATAACTAGAGAGCAGCTCAGGCTAACCCAACTAGAGAAAGCCCAGGCGTAGTGAAGACACAGTGCAGCCAAAAATTAATCAATTAATTAAAAAACCAAATAGACAAGGTTTGGTTGTCAGAGCTTTCTGGACTCTGTAACTGCAGGTATGTGAGCATGGACCTCCATTCCCAATGCCAGGACTCAGGAGCCTATATGCTGGGCTTGGAGTTCACCTCCACCAGCAGTGTCCCAGTAGACCCTATTAGCCTTGGAAAATCTTGAGTCCAACTTTGGCATATTTGAGGGAGTAATTCACCCTTATATAATTACCCAAAGTCTGTGAGTCCTCTGAATTTGAATTCTCCAAACAGCCAGTTGCTATCTGTTTTGCTTTTTGAGGGCCATTACAGATGTTAGCATGAGAAACTTTCCTGCATTCAAATTTGGAATATTCTAGAGAACCAAGGATTGGTAATTTTCACCATTTTTCTACTTCACAGATAGTTTATGAATTTATTTTTATTCAATAAACACTGTAATTACATGTACTATATCAGGTACTATTTTAAAGTAGGGACAATTATAACCTGCATTTTACAAATAGGATGAGGCTCTAGAGGGTTAAAGAACTTGGTCAGAGGCACACAGATATTTAAGTGGCAAAGGAGGAATTAAAACCTACTACTTTAACTTCAGAGTCTATGGTCTTAACCACTATACCACAGTCCCCATTAAATATTGAGTTTATAGTGGGTTAAAACATAGTACGCACAGGAAGAAAGGCATTTAATTTTTTTAACAAGAAATGTGATTTGCTTCTTCCAGGGTGTTAAACCATGCCCTGAAATTTTAATTTTCCATCTTGGTCACTTTTCTCTCGCCCAAAGTAAGATTCAATATTGTTTTATTCTGAAAGAATTATCAATTAAATATAGAGCTTGTTGCCCCAACAATTATATATCTCAATGGAGGAATTTGAAATTAAGTAATGTTTATAAGGGTAAACTGAATTTTGAGCGCTTAGGAATAATTTACATTATAAAGAACTTCCTTACTCTCTTCTGTGCATGAATAGGCTTAAAATATGGTGATGACTATTATTGTTCCCAATACTATACTCATTTCTTTGAACATACAAAGTGCTTTAAAACCACAAATTATTAATGAGAATATTGCTCTTGAAATTATATTTTTCATAAGGAATATGATTGTTCCATAGAAAGTAGTGTGTCTTATGTTGTCACAATTTGGGGTGAATAAATAAAACTAGCATCTGGCCAAGTCATGAGGCCTTTCAGATCTCCCCTTTCTGTTCCAGGTTGGTTTTATCTAAATGGATTCAGGATACAAGGATCAAAAACTGTCTTACAAATGTTTCGGAGGATCAAATACACTTTGATTAAAAAATCTATACTCAAGGGCTTTCCTGGTGGCTCAGTGGTAAAGAATCCATGGGCCACTGCAGGAGACACAGATTTGATCCCTGGTCTAGGAAGATCCCACATGCTGCGGAGAAACTAAACCTGTGTGCCACAACTACTGAGCTGAAACTACAGCTGTCGAAGCCCCACATGCCTAGAGTCCATGCTCTACAACAAGAGAAGCCACCACGAGAAGCCTGAGCACCAAACTAGAGAGTAGCCCCTGCTCACTGCAACTAGAGAAAAGCCCTCACAGCAACAAAGACCCAGTACAGCCAAAAGTAAATAAAATTATATAAAAAAATAAATACTCAGCAAATCCATCTAATTCCATACATTTTAACTTACTTTATCTTCATTCTTTAGCAACAAATTTTTACTTACCAAAACCCAGTACGGGCTTCCTTAGTGGCTCAGATGGTAAAGAATCTGCCTGCAATTCTGGAGACCCAGGTTTGATCCCTTTGTTGGGAAGAAACCCTGGAGAAGGGAATGGCTATCCACTCCAGTATTCTTGCCTGGAGAATTCCATGCGTGAGGAGCTTGGTGAACTACAGTCCATGGGGATGCAAAGAGTCACACACACACATAAAGCCCACTGTTACCTCTACTAAATTTAGATGAAAAGAGATACGAATTCACCAAGGCTAGAATACCTGGAGGTATCTGGGTGCCCAAGACACCAGGCATGAGGGAGACAACAGTTGTCACAATCTAGCATCTTGGGAAGTGTCAGTGCAACTGAGATTGATTGGGGTAGGAAAAACACACAGGGAGGAATTGTTTTTTTCCTTTGGGAGATCTATCTGCCCTAGGTGAGTCTATTATTAACCCATAAACTTCCTTTCATTTCTATAGAGTCAGTGATTTCTTGTCTCATCTAAAAGTCCTAGGCAAAACATTTATGAGAGGGTTATATTGCAGGGAAAAATAGCCCCCCAAGTCACAGTGACTTAATATCACAAAGATCTGTTTCTCACTCAAGAAGTCCACTGTGGGCTGGATGACCCTCTCAGGCATCTGTCCACATGCTATACCTTGACAATCAAGGCTGCTCTGGCATCTCTGTTATCCCCTCATGAGTCCTCCTTGACTGTCTGAGTAAGAGAAAAGACAGCTGGAGGACTGAGCATTGCTTCTTCTGAGTTTCGACCTGTAAGAGTGACCTAAAGGAAACCAACCCTGAATACTCATTGGAAGGACTGATGCTGAAGCTGAAGCTCCAATACTCTGGCCACTTGATGTGAAGAGCTGACTCATTGAAAAGACCCTGATGCTGAAAAAGACTGAGGGCAGGAGGAGAAGGGGGCGACAGAGGATGAGATGGTTAGATGGCATCAGCGACTCAATGGACATGAGTTTGAGCAAACTCCGGGAGATAGTGAAGAACAGGAAAGCCTGGCATGCTGGAGTCCACGGGGTTGCAAAGAGTCAGACACAACTGAGTGACTGAACAACAGCAACAAAAAAGTGACATATTCACAACCGATCAGACAAAACTAGTCACACGGTTCCACCTAAGAAAGAGTGTGGCCATCAACCCTGTTTCCGCTACACTCGCTGAAATAAGAATCATTATCCAAAAATGACTAGCAATGACAAGTATAAGGAGATATTTCTCCCTTCCCCTTAGGAGGGACTCAAGGAACTGTAGTTGTTGTGTGGACTCATGATGATGATGATTTGTCAATGACAGTAAGAATAAATAGGCTAAAAGGCAGGGTGTGTACACATCTTGCGGAAAGAGTTCAGCAAAGCTTTATTGAACAATAAATGCCTGAATGAGGCACTCCACATAACTTCACATGGCATTTCTTACTATTACTCTTTCCCAGCAGACCCAAGTTATATCACATTAAAAAGGCATGCTATAGAATGTCTTATAAGCCTGAAATAGCTTCTGACTTGCCATAATTCTCTTGATGGGAACTGGATGCTATGGTCTTGCTGCTCTGGTAGCAGTTATGAAGCAATAGGAATTCAGTAAATTGCATTTCAGTTTTAGATATAACAGCTGCTGTTGTGTGCCCCTTACCTAAATCTCTTTCCTAAGAAACAAATTAGTCTTCAGATAAATTTTGCAGGTTAGCCCGCTTAGCCAAGTCTTAGCCAAACCAATCTGTGAGCCATTCTTTGAATACAAAAATGCTCTGACCACCACCAGCCTTTACGCTTGTGGTTGTTTTTCTCCTCCTAGTAATGGGCCTGTGTTAACCACACATTGTCTCTCATCTAGTTTCCCATGTGGTCGATGGCACTCCCCTTGTGAGGTGGTTTGGCCCAGCAACCACTACCCAGATAAAGGCCTGTCTTGCTATTTTGGCTCTGGCTTTCTTAGAATCCACTCATGAATGAGCAAATGGCCCTTGGCTAGACTCCTAAAATTCACTTGTTTTGTGCTGCCTCAACATCTGACTGCAAAGTTGGTGATATGTATTATTAAGTAAATGTGAATTTAACAAAAATGTGCTGTGGTTTACGCACAGTTAATGTTATGCTGTGGTTTGAAACAATGTCTGGATTTCTACTGACTCTTTTGAGTTTACATATGAGCTTAGATATACCCAAGTACAGGGTTCTTGCACTTCTCTGAGTGAAATCTTTTATGCAGGTTTTAGTTTTCTGCTCGAAGCCTGGTGCCATGCAACAAAAACTGCACAGACGCCTGGTCATATTTTCATCTGTGTGCAGGCTGCCCCCTTGGGGTTTGAACATTAGTATTTACTGATTTTTCCTTCCATATATATTTAAATGAAAGTTTCATTTAGATGCAAAAAAGCCTGGAGGTTTGAGGGGGTGTAATTTTTCAATAACGAGCTTAGTATGTATAAGAAGGTAATGGGCCCTTTTCTATGGACTATTTATAAACTATTGAAGGGGAAAAAAAGCACACTCCATTCTTGTCATTAGGATAACGCAAACTACACAAGAAGACTGTTCATTCAAGTTTAACTGATCTATATCAAAAGACTCAAAATAGAAGGAAATCACTGTTTCAAAAAGACAGCAGGCTAAATAAAAAATGCCCTACAACATTAATCCCAGGTAGTCCTTTTCCCTCTCTTTCTGCAGTTTATTATAGTGCTGGCAATAATAAAAGAATCCTGGAAAATGGCAATGGAGATTTTCCCTTTTTTTTTTTTTTTTTTTTTAGTTATTTGATAGTCTCATAATTGCAATCCACTATTTTGACTTTGGCTTCTTGTTTGAAAGTATCTTTGGTTATAGAACAGATTGCTCTTAACTAGATATAACCTACTTTCTGGATTTTCTAAATGAAGAAAATCATATTTCATTGTACTCTAGTATCTTATTTACATATGAAGAAGTGTATTAATTATTTTAATAGTATTAAATTTGAGTATCCAGACTGTTAGTTATGGTTTTATAATTGTTAATAGTCCACCTACATGTATTCAATCTTTCTTTTTTCTAGTGCTCATATGTTCATAAGAACGTAGTCCAAATGGTTAGGAGTTAGATAGGTAAGTGGTAAGTCTTTCACACAATGGTACAATATGAAGATGCCCCTTAGAGGTGGAGGTAGAGAGTGCAACAAGGTTTGCATTTTGCTCATGATCACAATCACTGATGAGCAAAAACATGCATTCAGTCCTTTTATATCAAGCTGGTGACCAAAAGCTGTGACAATTGCATTCAAAGCCCCAATTAATGCTGAGTTTCATTTAACTACAGGGGTGAGGCAGACCAGGGTTTCGCAGTCTTTGACAAGTAACAGACTCAACAGGGAAGGCTTTTTTAAGACATACACACCCAGATCTCATGTTCAGACCCTCTTGGAGATTTGGATTCAGTAAGTCTGAGATGGAACCCTGGTGACAGTATTTTGGGAAAAGCCCCCAGATAGTTTAATGAGTACTAAGCATTGTGAATTAGTGACCTATGCCTGTAGCCAGATTTTTAAACCTGAATATGTGGGAAAGGATTTGAGGGAAAAAGGATTAGTTCAGTTCTGGCTCCACACCAAAAAGAACGGGAAGGCTGAAGAATTCCTGATGGTTTTCCTAAACCTCAGAGGTTTAGAGCCGAGAAATCTCTCCTTCCATAAGCCACAAAACCTTGGCAAATGCTTGGTGATTTCCTTGTGGTAGATAAGAGTGGAATGTTCACTCTATTCACACCAGAAACTTTACTCACTGCATCATGTTAGAAACGCTGGAGTCCCATTTATCTGTGAGGGCTTCCTGCTGGGCTTGCAGGACTGGGTATCCTTGAAGGTCCTCTCATTTCTCACTGAAGGCGGAGACCACCCCAACTCTTGTTTCTCTATTCTCCTAGAACTCTGGGGACCTAGGCATTCATACTTTGTACATTCATTCAAAATCTACTTGCATGCCTACTATATGCCAGTCTCATTAGATGTGTTATTCTAAACCTAACAATCCTAAATTGGGGCTTCCCTAAAACATACAGAAATCGATAAAAAGTCTTTTCATTTTTAACTTAAAATTAACTTCCTGGTTTTACAGAAGCATTTTTGTACCAATTTCCTGTTTTATTCTCTATGAACATCAATGCTTCAGATTTCTTCTGTTAACACAAAAATTCAAAATTCACCCTAATGTTTCCAGAAAACAATCCAAACCATTAAAATTTCTTTATATTTCACCTGGGAAATAGACAGATACTCTAAAATTTACTTTCTGCCTATCAAATGCTTCACACCCTTGGAAGAGAGTTGAACTACAAAATCAAACCATGAAGGGAAGTAATAATTAATAGTAACAACATCTTGAAGGTAGTTCTGCAAAAGGAAGTTTCAAACTTTTATAAAAATTTTAAAAAGGATTCTCAAAATAAAGTGTGATGAAATAATTTGTCCTATTATGCAGGCTTTGCAAGCCTATTAAGTCGCTTCTGTTGTATCCGACCCTGTGCGGTGACCCCATGGACTGTAGCCCATCAAGCTCTTCTGTCCATGGGATTCTCCAGGCAAGAATACTGGAGTGGGTTGCCATGCCCTCCTCCAGGGGCTCTTTCCAGCCCAGGGATCAAACCCAAGTCTCTTATGTCTCCTGCATTGGCAGGCAGGTTCTTTATCACTAGTACCACCTTGGAAGCCCATTATGCAGGCCACGACTAGTAATTCTGAAGAAAGGGGATCTTGGGCTTTATTCCTCTTGAATCTATTATTCTTTATCCCAACCATTTCCCTCAAATAGGTTATCATAAATAATTACCCAGAATTTGAGGAAAATGTTGGTTCAGTAAAACCATACTGATTAATTTTCCAAGGAAAAAGAGATTTTTTTCTGTGTATCTATTCATCTGTCCACACACTTACCTATCCACCCACTCACCTAGCCCTATTGATCTATCTATCTGTCTATTTATCTATCATCTCTCTCTCAATATGTTTTTGGAGGGTCTAATCATATTAAAAATATCCTAAATGATCTTATTTTACACAAGCATCAGCATATAGTCACAAAGCCTACAAAATACACAACAGCAGGGTAAGAGGAAATGGAGAGGCTCTGCCTTAAAGATCCATTGTTATCTCTGGCATCACATTCCCAGACCATCACTTAAAATGCACGTTTAACTGTTTTGCTCAGCAATACAAAGGCTATGGAGACTTTCCTTAACGTCTTCCAGAGATATTAAAGAATTACCCCCTCATCACAAGAAAAGTACTTGAACAAGGGAGGAGAAAGAGCAATAAAAGGAATCAAAAGAACAGTAGAGGCCAGGGCTTGTGACTTCACTGTTTGGGGAACTCATCTTCCATAATCAGAAATCTTTGACTCTTAGATGTTTCAACATCAAAATGACCTCCGAAGAATATTTTGATACACAATGAACTGTGTAGTCCTTGTTTAATTTGGCCTCTAGAACGTAAGTCAGAAGTGGGGACATTGGAAGCTTTATTTTCTGTGTATTTTTTAGGTAAGGCAGAACTAGCGCTCTTGTTTCTTCTCTTCTTCCTGGGAACACAGATAAACTACATTTCTGGCTCTCTTGTAGGTGGTTTCGGACCATTTGAGTTCTAGCTAATGGAATGTGAGCGTAAGTGTCAAATGCCACTCCAGGCTTATACCATTAAAAATTTCCTATGTCTGATCCTACACACTCTCTTTCTATTCTGTTGAGACAAGGGATACCATGTGTGGACAATGGCATAGGCTTTAGTGGTTAAGAAGAAAAAGCCTTGGTGTCGGAATACCTGCATGGAACAGAGGTTCCATGTCTGTCCCCCAACCCCACCAGTCCACAGTACACTACTATGTCAGTAATTAACTTAAAAAAAAATTAAGCCAGTGTAGTTGGGGAATTGGTTCTTTCAATATACATCCTACCTTCCATTGTGCCTTAGGAAAAGGCATACATAAAGAATCAGTGAGAATAAAATCCAGCTGCATGTGAAGAAACTCTCAATAACCAGACCTTAAACAAGATAAACATGATTTCTCTCTTACAGAAACAAAGTTGAGAAGTAAGCAGTCATGGGCTGATATGCTTACTTTAGCAAATCATTAAATTCGGAAGCTTCTCCAGCTCACCTCTACACCCTCCCTGCAGTGTGGCTCTCATTTTCATGGCCCGTTATGTCAACCTGAGCACCAGCCATCACATCCACTTTCCAAACAATAGAAAGGGACGAAGAAGAAAGGGGTCAAAAGAGAGAAGGACTACTTTTATAAGGGGCTTCTTATAAACTGCCACAAAACACTTGTACTTAGATTTCATTGTCCCAAACTATCACATAGATAGATCTAGCTGCAAAGGAAGCTGGAAAATGTAGTTTTCATTTTGAGCTGCCATGTACCTAGTAAAAGCTGAGAGTTTTATTGCTAAAGTAAAAAGGAAGAACAGCTATTGGGGTAGACCTCCAAAAACCTTTACTATCTTTAATAAGTATAAGCTTCTAACTGTGAAGGAAGAATTGACTTGCACAAAATGCAATTCTAGACATACATCTGTGTACAAATGCATAATTTTTCAAAATATTTTAAAAATATGAGATTCATATAGTTTCTCATTTCCACCCTAGTCTCAGCACATCAGAATTCCTCTGGAGTCAGCGAGTTAACTATTCTCCAACATTTTGGACAGAAACATAACTGCATCAGACAACAATGGAAGAATGAGGATTCTTTACATTTGTGTATAAAGATGCACAGGAATAAGTAATTACATGCACATAAAAGTAACAAGCTTTGCAATTGTTTCGGTTGTTTCAATACCAGCAGTGCTATTGTTGTGATACTGATTTATGGGTAGAAACTCTCTCTTCTGAGTCTGTTTATGTCTGTACATGTGTTTGAGGGAACAACAAGAACTTGCTTGCCTCCATTTCTAGATTGCCCACTACTATATTAAATTGTGGAGAAAGACTGGCAGAACAAATACATATAAAATAGATAACTCTTTAAATTAGCTATGCAGTAGACACCTTTTATCATCACATTTCCTTTCTGTGTGCTCTATTTTACAGGCATATGACACATACACCAGATTTCCCCCGGATTTCCTGTGACATTGGTGACACTCTTCCCCCATGTAACACTGTGTATTTTTTTTTAAGACTTTTTTTTTTTATGTGGACCATTTTAAAGTTTTTATTGCATTTGTTACAATACTGCTTCTGTTCTGTGTTTTGGTTTTTTGGCTACAAGGCATGTGGGATCTTAGCGTCCTGACCAGGAATCGAACCTGCATCCCCTGCATTGAAAGGTGAAGTCTTAACTATACAGGACCACCAGGGAAGTCCCTGTACATTTGGTTTTCAAATCATATCCACTTCTTCCTCATTCCCCATGCACCCATGTATATTCCAAAACTGTATTTTCCCCCTACAACCTCCTGATGAAACAGAGGAAGAAATGTTTCACACCAAAGATTTGAAGTTTTGTGTGCCCTTGGGCATGAGGTGCTGGGAAAGTCCAAAAAGGGACTCCTAGGAAATGAGGACTAATTAACTGCCTGTCAGGTACCATCCAGATGCTTTACAAAGACTCTCTTTAATTCCCCCACTAGCTTTATAATGAAGGTACATGGTATTATTGTTATCTCTGTTTTCATTACATGTTTTTAAAACACACGTGGAAACTAAGGCTGGGACACATTAAAGTAACTTGGTTACATTACGTAGCTAGGGGCAGCCAGACATCCAGTGCAAACGGTCTGCCCCCAAACCCCACACTAGTAACCACTCTGTCATGCTGCCTCCACTATGGCCCCTCCACACATCCCTGACCCAATAGTGCTAATCGCCAATGAAGTACACTTGTAGAGGGCTGCCTGATGTGGAGAAACCTCTCTGAGAAAGCTTACAGTTGAATTATGAAAATAACATAATACTATACAATGACACAAATATCAGTATCCTACCCACCAGAACACGTTAATCTCAAGTCTGAAGCAGCCTCGTGACTGCAGAAGAATTACACATTCCACTCCATGGCTGCTAACACCCTTTTGTGGACCATTTTGCCTTCCTCTGACGGAAGCACCAGTTTGAGGGAAAGGTTTTGTGAGCATTTTTCTTCAAGCAAATTTTGTCTTGCCGTGAATTAACCACCAACCACGTTCATTTGCACTCCCTTATTTACTCCCCCGTCTTTTAATTGCAATCACATTCGCATGTTCTGGACATTGCAAGTCGGTTCTGTTAACAAGGAAGAAGGAAACTGATAAAGATATTGTTAATGGATCTCTTTGTGCATAAAAAGAACTCACATCTTCCCTCCCACATGCTGTCCTGAATTCCCCTTTTCCTCCTTCTCAAAGTTTTACTTTTTCTCAGAATGTCTGTGTGTACCATATGACAATGATTTTCTGTGGTAAAATGCTTTATTCTTCAATAAGAACCTTTACAATAGTGAACTCCTACAACACTTACATGTAAATTAGGGCTGTTTCAAGGTAGAAATCAAAACTTTGAATATAAATCTGCACTGTTTTTCCCTCCCCTTGAATGTAATTGTGTGTGAGTGTGAATTTTAGACTGGGACCAAAAAACAAAAACAAATTTTCTCCTTAAAAGAAAAAATCATTCTTTTTCTACATCTATAGTTTCATGTGTTTGAGTTTACAATACAGGCTCTCAGAGAAGACAGATCATTCACTCATTTCAAAACGGTCAGCTCATCATTTTGTTGTATACCAAAGTCCCCTGGAATTCTATATAAATGCAATTTAAAAATTCCAGGGCTCTCAGGCTGACTAGCAACGGTCATGAGCAGGCTGATTACAGGGTAGAGGGTGGCTGAGTCCCCGCGTGGCAGGCCTGGACATGAAGAAAAGGAACACACCTTATCAGAGGGTCTTCCAAGAAACGATCGTGGTGGCGGTAGCTGTATTTTGCTCACTTGCAATAGCAACAACAAAATGATGCCACAGACGAAAACTGTCACGTCCCACCCACGCCATCTGTCCTGTGCTGTGCATCCACAGCTCCCCTCATTCTACAAATTAATCTTTCACACATTTTTTAACAAAAAAAGTGTTAATGTTATAAAAGAAAAAAAACAAGGAAAACAGAAAGGGCTGTGTAGAAAATAAATTAAATTTAAATTTGATAGCAGTTATGACTTTTTTTATTGACTATAAGAGCAAACAGTCACATCAAATTGGTGCCACTGGCATATTATTAAAACTACAGGGCACCCTTAATGATCTCTGACAATGACCGCGTGTGTGTTTTTTTAAATATAGCATGCACATTTTGTCCAATTTGGGCTCTTTTTTCCTGTTGCTTTTGTCCTCTTTCTGAGTGGATATTATTCATGAACTGAGTCTTTATTATCTGTTTGGCCATCTGTGTAGCATTGGCCATAGTCCCCTGTATTGTAATTTTGAGTGAAAATAAGGACTATTGGAGAATGCAATACTAAAAATAATAATAATAATATGCTCTAAGAATTCAAAAATAAAAGACTGAAAAGAAAAATATTTGTGATGAGGTGAAGTTTGAAGGCACATAGCATGGAGATGGGAGAAAAGCACAAATCAATCCTTTCACCCACCTAGGATAACAGAATCTGGACCAAACTAACATCTAGTTGCCTTGATAACAGGCAGTTCAGAAAGTGATGCTTCTTCATGCTGGAATGCCTTTGAATGGAAAACTTTGTTTTGTTTTCTTACTCGTTTTTCTCCTGTTTCAGAAGTCCACACACCTCT
Source organism: Okapia johnstoni (assembly GCA_024291935.2). Taxonomy (NCBI): domain Eukaryota; kingdom Metazoa; phylum Chordata; class Mammalia; order Artiodactyla; family Giraffidae; genus Okapia; species Okapia johnstoni. The sequence goes on from CM044322.1 coordinate 44,539,203, forward strand.
CAGTGGAGTGGCAATCCAAAGCAGCAGAGCACTTTCAGCTGTCAAGATGTTAGAATTTGACTACGCAAGTTTACAAAGCATTAAGGGATTGTTTTCAGTTTAGTAAAGGGGGATTTTCTTTTAGATTAAAATAATAAAGGATAACTTTTCAAATAAGAATTATATATTGGGAAAAATGAATTAACCACAAACTTGCATAATTGTCTTATTCCTAAAACTTTGCCTAATTTTATTTGGTTCTCTCCATTCTTCTTTCTTTGTTTTTCTCACCTTTGGATCTTTTCTTTCTTTTTGAAATTCTCTTAATCAGGGTTAGCTTACCACTTATTTTCCTTTCTACTTGTCAGATTTTCCCTGCAGCCACTAGAAGGCCATGAAAATCAACTGACTGAAAGGTGAATATAGATTAGTAATGAGACATCTCCCCAACAAGAGTAAATACACAAGATTATAATATGTTTATGACAATGACATTTTAATTTCAAATGAAAATGTATAATATCTTACTTGTTTTTAATGTTTCTTTATTTCCTTGTAGTTGTTTCCTATTAAACTTGAGGAATATGCAATTAAATCTATGCTTGTGCATATGTGCACATGTGCATGCACACACACACACACACACACACACACACACACACACACACACACACACAAACTGTGTGGGCTTCTACCAAAGCAAGATTAAGTCTATCACTTATCTTATTACAGAGAAAATGAATTATTTACTTGCATTTAGTAGTGGTTTAGAATAACTTAAAAAAACTTGTCTTTCTCCTCCAGATTGGTGCATGTATATATGTAGTGACATCCTAAATGGCATAAAATTTTCAAATTTGGAAAGTTAGACCTGATCACTTTTAATAATCATATTAATTTACTTAAAAATAACAAAGAATTTTTAAAATCAAGAAGAGTAACCCAGTTTCAAAAATAGCTCCTTGTTCGTGGTGGGTAAAATTTAGGCCACATGCTTTTATTTATTTTCATACTTTTGCAACTTACATGGAGAAGGTGAGCTATTCACCTAAAATGATTGAGTTAATTCTTTTATTTTCAAGACCACCTTAATTACAAATATTTCAATAACCCAGAAATATTAAACATTTCTATCTAATTGTATGGCGTGTAATTATAATGAACATTATAAAATGTATGTGTACATATCAGTATTTATATATACTACCTCTATGAGATCTGCAGAGAATAAAGCTATAATGTTATTTTACACAGCTGTTCTAAGTCATATAGCTCCATTTTCACTAAATTGGTGTGATAATCATTGATATTGTTAAAATTTATCTAAAATACATTTGATAATATGGTGAAAACTTCTCTTTAACAAACTATATTTCAGACCCTATCTTAAAAAAAACAAAACCAAACATCGCCCCCAAAACAGAAAAATCTGCAGCCTTTTGCAATGAGCAGTCACAATTGAGAGCCAAAGTTTTCATTCCTACAACAAAAGATGAGTAAAGTGATTAAAAATCCTGAATTTAAAAATCTTATTTTAGAAATATGATCTAATAGAGATACTTTTAATAATATTAAATGACACATGTCTCAACCTTGCTTTTATATTGCCCCCCTTTTGCTGGACTTCATCCCCCACAAAGTATTATCTTGCACTAAACATCATCTGAAAGCTAAATATTATTTCTTATGGCTTACAATTGCTCTGAGGCTCCCCTGAGTCTAACTAGGAGTTCTGAGTCAGGATAAAGAACAGGGCCTCTCTCTCCACTCGCTCTCATTCCGTGGGAGTTTTAGAGTTGTTTAGAGAAGCAGAATTGGAGACATGAAGTACTAATGTGCTTAGGTAACCTATGCTTATTCTTGGGTATTTCTCTAGCTGTTTTTAAGTGTTGATGATTGATTGTCTCAGAAGCTGTGGAAGAAGAAAGGATCTCAACCCAGTTTCTAACCAGATCCCTCCTTATGGCCATGAGAGCTTGATTTTCATTTAAACAACAGTAAATATAGACATAAGGGTTTGAGATGAATTATGTAAGCCCTTTAGCCATAACTATTACGTTCTGCCACCAAATGAGCCGCTGTTCTCACTTTGTTTTATGGGTTCTGCATAGCCTGTGTTATTGTATCTGCCAAATAAAACCCAGCAAACCATGCAAATGAAAATATAATCTTGTATCTTTCATAGTCACAGGATGCACCCATATAAACAGTTTTATAGATATCTCTGCACCAGACTTACTGCTATTAGGACCCTACCGTCTTAATAGGATGTCCAGAAGGGAAAATATTTCTTCCTTGGAGGCATCTTCATTTATATCCACCAATGGCATATGTTTAGTTGAAGCTACCCTTGAAAAGTCAGAAATAACTTTGTTCATTATATTTTTAGCTTGTGTGTATGATTCAATTGAGATCATGGACTTTTTCATTAAGGAGAAAGACCTGATAGCTTATCAGGTCTTAAAGACCTTAAAGCTAGTAGATTTAAATTTGTTTAAAAACAGCAGAGGTTTTTCTTTTAGTTTCACTGAAGAGAAGTGACCTAAGGAATTGATGACTAGCCCTGCAATGTGTCCGTCTTAATTTGAGGCCTTGGATAAGCCATTCTGTATCAATATTCTCCTCCAAGTAACAAAAATTACAACACATCCCATGTCTGGAAGAGATGTGTTGAGAAGTAACTCACTTCTAAAATGCCTCACAGATGGAATACTCTTTACATGTGCTGGACAACTGCTACAGTTCTACCAAGAGTAAGGTCTACCACATCCACCTGGGTTATTTCTATACTGGGTCAGGGTACCTCTAGGAAAGTAACTGGACATTTTTCCGGTAGTCCCTGGAACAAGCTTTTCCTGATGTTGAAGGGAACAGTTGAACACTATTATTTCTCCAGCCTCTGGCAAAATGCAGTTATAAGCTATTTCTTTCCATCTCTCCCTTCCTCCCTTCCTTGTCCCCTCCATCCCTACTTTCCTGCCTATAAATCTTTCTTGAACTCTTATTATGTGCCAACTACCATTCCAGGTGCTTTAAAGGTACAGCTATTAATGTCATAGAAGAAGTTCTCATCCTGGAGGTGTTCTCATCAAGAAGGATAGTAAACAAAAATAGAGTCAGTATCTTAGATCATGGGAATTTTTTTCTTTATTGAAGTCATTCAGCCCTCTTTTTTTCCATTGCTAATTTCTGCACCTGGTTATGATGAAGGTCAGATGTTTTCCATGGGCTGTATCTGGGCTGATATGCCCAGTACCAGGCCCCATGTACGTTATTTAGCGACTGTTGAATGAATGAAATATGATGTTAGGTTAATGAATAGGTTGTATTTCTCAATGAAATGTCTGTACACTCCCACAATTTCTCTATAAGATCAACCTAAATCTATGTAATGAGACTGCTATGAAGTTCTAACCCTATATTAAGAAAACTTGGTTTATACCAAGCAGGTCTCATCAGAAAAACAGGCCAAACCAATGATCTAGTTGCACATGAGGGTGCATGTGCACACACACACACACACACACACACACACACACACACACAGCTGCCTTGATTGTGGCAACTCAATGTCTGGGCTTCTGTGGTGGCTCAGATGGTAAAGAATCTGCCTGCAATACAGGAGACCTGGGTTCAATCCCTGGGTCGGGAAGATCCCATGGAGAAGGAAATGGCAACCCACTCCAGTATTCCTGCCTGGGAAATCCCACAGACAGAGGAACTTGGTGGGCTACAGTCCATAGGGGTCGCACAGAGTCAGACATGACTGAGCAACTAACACATTCTTTGAATGTCTGTAGAGTTAAATACCAAGTGTATTCCATCCTCTTTATTTTGGGGCTAGATATTTCATAAAGCATTATTTAAAGATAATGGGCAAGATATGATTTAACAAATAATAGTGGCATAGGATCAGCAGAGCCCAGGAAGAAATATTGACCTCTTGGTTGTATTCACATTTCTGCTGCCCCCACCTCCACGGACACCATCTCCACCCCCCAGGCCTGTACCACACACTTCCTGTGGAGACAGTTCCTTCTCTCCACCTCTTTTCAATCATGCTTCTCCACCACCACCACCTTCTCACTTTCCTTTTATACCCTACTCTCCTTTCTAAAGTTATTGTTACTTAGGTTGCTTGTCTCTGTCATTTGTCTATGTCTAAAAGGCTCTCCTGTGCTAGTGTCTTTGTTACAAAGACTTTTGTTGCTGTTCTGCCTTAGTCAAAGCCTCTGTTCCTGCATCTGTTCCACATTCCAAGTGCTAAGGCATGGTTTGGCAAGTAGCTCAGCTGTCAGGATTTTACCCTCTTTTTTTTCTTTTGCTATGATCTTACTGAACTGCCTTAGTTTTCTAAAACAGTTTCAGAGCAATGGGTTCTCAGTTACACATCTGCCAAAACATTAAGGTATAGAGTCAGGGGAACAAAGAAATCTTTAAGACACCTAGAAGGAATCTGAAATCTGTTTCTGAGTTCATATTCAGAACTGCTTTTCCTATTGTCTCCCATAAAGTCATTACTGCAGCTTCAACTTAGAATGCTTCTTCTTTTTTTTTGCTGAGTTTAATTTAGATACACATTTGCATTGTAAAATGAGTACTTTAAAAATAATCATTTTAGTCTTAAGCATAAATGCTAGTTCTTTGTAAGGGAAGTAACTTCCTGAGTTGTGTGTTATCGCTAAGGGCGAAGCAAATTTCTGGAGTGAGATTTAACCTTCTGTCTGCTCTTATTACCAGGAATAATTTGAATTCAGTATGTATCAAGACTTTTGTGCTGAGTTCATAAGAATTTCTGTATAAGGAAGGGTTTTATTAGGACAAATTTATATCATTTAGATAGGGTTTGTATGCACTTATTAGCCATGAATGAAAAATGAGATGCTATCTTTGTCCAGTGGGTTCACAATGACTTTTACGTATATTGAAGTCCTAAATATGAAGGGGGAAGCATCATATTTCTCCTATGTATTTGTCAGTTCCCAGTAAATAATATTTGGATGTATCATTTTCCTTCTGCCAGTTTCAAGTCCAAGAATGTTCTGCTTTTGAGGGTGGAGCAGGCCTAAAAAGAAGGAAAAATTGATCCTTGTTTTGGGATGCAGACAGAAATTTCCGTCTCTTGGTCAGAAACACAACACTTGTCATATAGTAGGTATGTGGTGCCAATTCTGGTAATCTTACTTCACTTTTTCTGAGTTCATTTGCACCCAAATTTGAGCATATATTGAATATAATCAAGAACATTTAAACATTTAGAAGTTTTATTCTTTAATTTTGACAAAAACAAATTACCTCACTCTATATATATTTTACAGAATTTGAGAACAATCACTACTCAAAGATTCATGTTATTTTAAAAATGGGGCTTGAATATCATAGGTTCACATTCAGTCTTTCTTTAACAGAATCTGTTCATCTGGAAAAGTCATGTTTCTTCAGTTTATTTTTAAAAATTAAATCTAAAAAATCCACAGATAAAATGAATGCATCTTTTAATTAACATAACTTCCAAAACAATAGAACAATTCTAACATTTGGATTCTGGAGGAACTGTGTGATTTTCTTAAGGGTGGTAGAGTTGTCTATACAAATTTATTTTGTTTAGGATAGTATTTAAGTACTTTTTAACTGATTGAGCTCACATCAGTGGATGGCAGGAAGGCATTCTGTGTAGGAAGGAAGACAGCCAATCTGAGGTTTGAACACTACCTGGGATCATGTACCAATAGAATAATGAATGCATTTTGGCACTAAGTGAACTGCAAAAAGTGTCACTACATGAATTTTTTCCTCCCATATATGCATAAGGCATAATGTATTTAATGGAGGGATGGAGGGGGAGAGAGAGAGAAAGAGGAAAAGAGGTCTGGGTTGGGTGACTCTGCTTGCTTTCTAAGTTCTCTGAAGCGACCAGTCTTGGTCTCAACCAAGCCTGAGCTATCAGCCTCCTTCAGCCATTATGCTGTCTCTGGATTTATGATGGTCATGTAAAAGCCCTGATTTACAGTAAGCAACTGAAAACTGGCTATACAGGAAAAACAGTTCTGGGAAGGCTGTATCTTTTGTTCCTCTCTGCCATTTAACAGCCCTCAAACAGGTTTGAATTACTGGTGTAGGTTCACTCTGCTTCCAGTATAGGGGGTCTATTCCCAACGCCCTGTGTAAATCTGCTAAGGATCTTTCCTCAAGTGTTTATGATAAGATTTCTGTCATTAGGGCTAAGAATCAGGATGAATTATCTATTTATGACTTATCATAGTTCAGGAATTTAATAGATTCAAGTACTGTAGAATCTATAACCCAAGAAACAATTTGGTATATAATGTGCTAGGGATTATTTTATATATGTGTATGTATATAAACTATGCTTTAGGAAATACGCTCCTACATTTCATTATAGTGGTGAGTGTTGCAGTTTGCTCATCTCTTTTATTTTTTTTAACCATTGTCTCAGGTGTGTTTGTGTCTCCTCTTTATGCCATTTCAACCTGTTCATTTCTAAAAGCAAGAAGAGAATGAGAGAGACAGAGGGAGAGAGAGATTCGAAATAAGTTAACAGTTTAATGTGTACTATGATATTGAAAGTGCACTTAACAGAAGCTTCAACAACTTCTTCATTGTAGTGTATTTTTTCTCTAGATTCAAAACCAGGTTAATTTCTACCCACATTTTGTCACACTTTATAGTTATGATATTTAAAACATTACACATTGGAGTACCTGTTCTTTTATTATTAATGCTTGCTTCTCTATTTTTTAAGAAAAAATTCCAATTATACTTGAAGCTTATAAAAAGTCAATATTCAAAAATTAATTTCACAGATAACCTTTTCAACATGGCCTATTGCACAAAATGTAATAAAAACACTGATTTTTTTTTTCCAGAGATTTGACCTGTGGTTCACATTTAAAAATCAGACATTCACTTTATGGAGTTGCTCATCAAGTTAAATTTTACTTGGTATGTTAATGTTTTAGAGTGTTAAATTGTTATCAGTTAAAATGCACCTTAGTAAAACATACATCTTTTTCTCTGACAAAAAGTCTAACCATAAGTGGTTAGATTGACTGGTATTATTTTGAATTTCAGAACTCCCTGAAAAGTGTGGATTAACTGGAACTGTATAGGACTAGGATTCCTCCAGAGGGAAGCAATTTTATATTTTTCTAATAGTTTAGAGACTGTATATACCTTTTGCATTTTTTTCCATTGTGGGAGAGAAAAAAAAGATTATTGGCTCTCAAACCCTGTCAAGTAGCTCTATATCTTGCTAATTTGCTAAGCCTGTTATGTAGAGGTAAACAGTCCCACTTTGAGGGGCTTACTTGAAGGGGTGCTTTATAGTGTGACTTACCTTCCATGGTTTCAATTGGTGCCCAATAAAACTAGTTATCACTCTGTATTATGATACCTCTGAAATCAGTCTTATTTATGTACAATTTGTATGCTGCTGACTATCCAAAGATGATTATAAGTATCATTTTTAGTGTTTGACACACTTCAAAAAATGTCACCTAAATTTTTTTTTTTAGTGTAAAAAAAGGGCAGAGAAAATGCAACAGCAATCAGAGACCAGGGACAAGACGATTATAAAAATTTAATATCAAATTTAGCTCTGACATTCATATCTTATTATATTGTTATTTAGTTTTTTCATTGGTTCTGATTTTTACACATGTATGCCATTTTTTTCCCGACTAAATTTAAACCCTGAGAGAAAGTGTCACATGCTTTTTTGTTGTCTTCTGCATCCCATCAGTGTATCTTTCTTGAACACAATACTTCAGAAATGTTTTTATTAGTTGACAGTGTATGAATATTCCATGCATTTTCATGAATTTAGAAAATCTTTTAAATAACTGAGGGACTATAAACTTGCTTCCTTAAATCTCTATTTAATCTACATGTCCTCAGCCCTCAAAATGGATCCTACTGACGACTCTTACATCTAAAAAACAATGCTCATAACTTTTGATGCATCATTGTCCACCCCTGCACATCTCCGGGGCTATTATTCTCCCTACAGGTGCCTTTTGTAAAGCCTTTTGTTAGAGCTGTGACTTTACTCTACATGCTACAGAGCTGAATTTCTAAACTTTTTGTGGATAATCTTAATGTTCTAATTTTCGCATGAACTTATTATTTAATATGTTGACACTATTAATTACTTTGTCTTTTTATCCAGTGATCTGTTACTTTCCTTAAACTTTTAGTAGGTGAGAAACAACTCTGAGAATGCAAATACTTCTTTCCAATTTTTTTTCCCTGAGTTTGTTGGCAAAGAATGTACTTCTTTCCACCTTTTTTTTTTTTTTTAAAGAGTGTATTTCCTTTATCAAGAATATTTATAAACTTCCCTTTTAACAAGTCAACTGAAATTTGGCCTTTTGTCAACAGACTAAAAGATCCAGAAGTCAGCAAAAGCACAAATAGAATACATTTCATGGAATAAAAAACTCTGGTTCTCATACAATGGCCTTGACCTCAGTTATCAATCTCGTGGGCACATGAAAAGAGTGAGGAACAAGTAGAGAATATCGCCACCATTTCTAATAGGATATTCCAACAGCATTTCAGCTTCAGGAATCCCGAGTGCTCCTGTTTTTTACTTCATTAGTAATTCAATATGTCTGATTGCCTACACAATACTTTCAACTTGGTTTACCCATCTGACCTGGAACAAAGTGAGAGCACATTTTGCCCAGTTGAAAGGTCTCCTGGCAAGTTGGTTAGCAACAGGCTTGCCAGTCTCAGTTCAGTTAGCAAAGAATAAACACATTTCCTTGACAGTTACAAGGGTACTAACTTCCTCACTCTGCAGTTTTCTATTTTACATTTGTAAACCATTTTCTGCCTTGTTATTCAACTTTTTACTTGTAATTCTTGCCTCCTCAAGATTTTCAACTTCTTGAAGTAGAAGTTTCTATTTTTCTTGGTGGCCGTGAAGAACACAGTTTAATTGCAAAGAACGGGAATCGAATAAAAATTTATTTGAAGGAAGGGACAAACAATGCAACAGTCTTACATCTTCCCTCCGTACTTTAATTTTGTGGCTTGAAGACGTACAAATTAAGAAACCAGGCTATGGCTTCTACAAGTATTACTTTTACTGTAGTTCTCTAGAATTTGGTCACTTGGGAATGGCTACTTGTAACAGTGCAATACACGTGACATGAGGGTTCTGCGAAATACAGGCGCTCCGCTGTGCCTGTGACAAGATGCCCTGAGAATGACGCTCAGAAACTGCCCGTCGGAGACAGTGGCGTCCGCTGAGCCCGACGCGCAGCTGCACCTGCTGACGGGGCAGCGCCAGACGGAGCGAGGACGTCCCTCACTCCTACCCTCTGCGCTCTGGGACACGAGGGCCTGGGCGTAGCCACCCACAGCAGCCAGAGTAGAGGAAGCCACCTAATGCCGGACTTAGGTCATGTGTGTCCCGGGCGCCCTGCCTCCGCGGATACCTCCGTAACTTCAAGCAGCCCAGCCCCACTTCGCTCAAAAGTGTATTTACGGTTGTCAAGGCGCACACCGAAAAGCTCGCTCCGCTCGCCCAGAGCGCGCGAGGCCTCCTAGCCTGGAAACAAGCCCCTCCCAGCGCAGCTGTCGCCGCCGCCCGCGGGCTCCTTTCACTTTCTCACGGCCAAGTCCCCCAGAGGGGCGCCGCTGCCGCCCACCGCCGCTGCGCCCGCCCGACGACTCCGCCTGCACCGCCTTGCTACCAGCCCCGCCCTGACCCGCCCATCCCAACAGTTTCTGTCTGCGATTGGCACGCGAGAGCGGAGCGGCAGCTTCAGTTCGCCTTTCCCATTGGCTGGGCCCTCTTGTCAGTCCGACGATTGCCCGCCACTGCCTCCGCCCTCCTGAAAAGCCGCGCTCCTATTGGAGGAGACTGCGTGCTGGAGGCGGAGGGGGAACCCGGTCCGGCCGCTTTCGGTCAATCGCAGCAGCCCAGAGCTGGGAGGGAGGGAGGGAGGGAGGCGCGCGCGGTGGGGGGGGGGGTAACATCTGGCCGGCGCCGCCGCGTGCGTGCGTGGTGCGTCCCCCCCCGCCCCTCCCCCTTGTCTTCCCCCCCCCCCCCGCCCCCCGGCCCGGGCTCCGCGCTCGCTCCTCGCTCGCTCGCTCCCTCGCTGTGTCTGGCAGGCTGCGGCCGCCGCTGGGCTGCTGCCATGGGGAGCCGTTGAGAGTGGGGCCTCTTCGCTCCGCCGCGCTCCTCCGGCTGCCAGAGGGGGTGGGCGGGAGGGAGGGAGGGGGCAGGGGGGGAGCGGGCGACGGAGCCGGGATTGGGGGGGCGGGGGGGCCGGGAGGGAGGGGGGGGGGGGCCCGCGGAGGAGGAAGCCCACCAAGTCCGGCAGCGGCGGCAGCGGCGGCCGGGAGGCGGAGGACACGGCGGCGGCGGCGGGGACGCGGTGACTTAGGGCCGCTCCGTGTGAGTCCCGGCGCCGGCCCCCGGCCCCGACCCGGCGCCCCCTCCGCGCCCGGGGCCCTGGCGGGCGGGGCGCCGGCTGTGCGGCCCCGGCCGGCGGGGCAGTGCGGGCAGGCGGGAGGGCGACCGGGCCCCGCGAGTGGAGTTAGTTTGTGCGGGTGGAGCTAGGGGTGGCGGGGGCCGCCGCCGCGGCGGGGGCCGGGTGCGGGGCCGGGCCGCCGCAGCTGCGGGTCGGGCGGGGTGCGGCCGGTGCAGCTGCGGCGCGGGGCGCGCTCCGGCCGGTGCAGCTGCGGCGGCGCCTCTCGGGGGCGGGGGGCGCGGGGCGGGGGCTTGGGAGCGGTGCAGCTGCACGGCGCCGGGACGGCCGCGGCTCCGGGGACCCTTGCAGCTGCGGCGGCGCCCGCGGAGAGGCCCCTCCCGGGCCGGGGCAGTTGCCGGGGGCTCTCGCCGTGGCGGCGGGGAAGCGGTAGCAGCCACCCTCCCCCGGCTTCTTACGACTTTTCTTTTGTTGTTGCCGTGACCCGGGTCTGTTTTCTCGTCTGTTGTTTAAGGTGTTTTCCTGCTGCACCGGCTCTACGCCCTCCACCTCCTTCCCTGTGGTTTAACCTTCCTCTTTCCCCTAGTGTTTTATGCACAGCCAACTACGTAAAAATTTGCATTGCTTCCCACCCCCACCCCCGCCGCCTCCCTGCTCCGCACCCCTGCCCCCACCTCCTTGAAAAACAAAACCCGGCCTCACAAAACCCTCTCCGGACCTGCGGCTGCGAGGCGCAAAGAGGTTGATTTGTGGAGTGGGAGTCGCTGGCCCATTGCGGTGCTCGGGACTCATTAAACTGTCACTCGCCCCCCCACCCCACTGGGTAAATGGGGTGATTAATGTCTGATATATGGGAATGAGGCGAGGGCATTTATGCAGAATAGGTGGTGTAGCTGAGGAATTTTATCTCCAAAGAGTGCCTTCTGAAATAAGCATTCATAATTATGTCATTCATCGCGAAGTTAGAGAAAGTTGGGTTTGTGACTTTGGGAAAGCCAGAAGCACGAGAGAGAGAACCTTGGCCTTTGTTGCTCTTTCTTTAACTCTTGGCCATGGTTTTTCTAATGAGAACAGAGTAGTTATCACCAGGACTCTGACACTTGGCGCCTCAGGCCCCAGAGCCTTTTCTGTTCCTCACCCCCACAGGAGCCTGTGCAGACGTCTTTGACATTCACAGATGTCGCAGCCCCTTTCAGGGCATCGGTCCGGCCAGCCCGGGTTGCTTTACAATTTCATCAGCCATTCGAAAAGACCCGCACATGTAGCTAAAAAACTTCCCTAACTTGCTAGACCTAGGTTCCCCCACCCCTTTCCCCTTTCTCCCTGAAAGGTTTTCTTGTGATCATGAACATTACAGAGTGACCCAAAAAAGATTGTTACGGGACACAGATCAAGGGGAAGACAAAGTTCTGCTCTTTCTGAGGGGAAAGTCAGATTAGATACCCAGATGCAGCATTCATTAGGTGGCTGTAGCAGGTTGTCAGTTTATTAATTTGTCTCATTGAAGTACTTTCCAGGATTTCAGAAAGTGCAGTTTCAGCTTGTTGATACTGAGAGTTGAAATTTGCATTAACTGGCAGTGTGAGAAATTTTACTGAGAAGGTAGTTTTAGATAAGTAGTTATGTAAGGGTGAAATAATGAGAACCAGGTTGAAGTCATAGTTCTGAATAGTCTTCACATCCTGAGACATGTATACCATTCTCTCTGCAGAGAGAAAGAAATTAAAGTGCCATAATAATGTTGAAATGGGACTGGAGATGTCAAATGGGTTGGTTTAAAAATATCCCTAAGCTGCCTTTGAAACTAAACGTTGGAGTTGAATAAAAGTGAATCTGGATTTCCTGAATAGCACCGTGGCAAGAGTGTGCTGTCAGTATGTAAGCCAGTCCACCAACTTAAGACAGAAGTGTTGCTATTCCATAAATACAGTAGAACTCCATATGCTGAGTTTTTCAATTTCTTCTGTTAGAAAGTTTGGGGGGAAAAAAGGGAGACTTTGAAGTATTTTGTTTATACTAACAGAAGAGAAAAGTTCTCCTAAGAAAAAGCTGGTGGCAGGAGTGTAGAGGAGTAGCATATGGCATTAAAAGGAGCACAGCTGGAGGTAGCATTTCCATCTGAACATGATGTCAGAGCAGCTGACAGCCTGCCATCCCTCAGCCTTTTATTCTAACACACAGACAGGGAGTTAGTGTGTGCGGATCTGTGGTGGAGAAGGTATCTCATTCCTCTCTAACATCATCTCCACTTTGCATCTGTCTCTCTTAGTCTGCTTTTTTTCCACCGATGTAACAGACCTGGAGCCAGCGAGACTCAGAGGAAAGGACTTAATCAGGTTTATGTGTCCTAAAGGTAGGAGTAGCAAGAGATTAGATTGAGCATATTTCTGTTTTGGTGTTTTGTTTATTTAATTAAAAAAAATCACATTACTTTTCTAATCCAGTTTAGGGGTAAAATATGGAATTGAATATTAAATGAACATCTTATTGGCATTGAAAGTCTTGAGCTTGTTTAGTTTTAATTTTTATCCCTTTTTGCTTGAGCGGTAAAGAACTTTACAGAATATTTCAAGTTTTGAAATGTTAAGAAAGGCTTTGCAATACTGCTTTTTGAGATCACTTCGGATTAAAATGCTTTTTTGTTGTTGTTCACTGCTATTTAGATTCCTTTTGCTTTTGGAGTGGGGGGGGAGAAACAGTAAACTGTTTGGAATCCAGCATTCAAACTTATATGAGAAGATTATTCTAGTTAAGAAGCTAGATTGTTGTGTAATTAATTCCACTGTGAAACTTTATTCTTCAAAACATTCAGCAGCACTACTTACTGAAACATACAGCTGTAGTGCTTTTGAAACCGAAGGTTTTTTTTTTAAAGAAAAGAAAAAAAAAAAAACACTTTTGTCCCCAGGAGAATAGTTTGACTGGTTTCCTCATTTCTCTCTCATATACTTAAGAGATCTTTTATTTCAGCATAACGATAATTATTTGCAGGAGTTTTTGTGTTAGCGACTAATTTAGAACTTGTAGATTTGAGCTGCCTGAATTGGCCAGACAGCTGTAATCGCACTCCTCTATTCTTAATCTCTTTATCTGGGCAGCAGCTGCCATATGGCCACAGTCAGCTGGATCAGATGTTTATAAGCTTCCTTCTTCGTCCCTCTCTGTCCTCTCAGCCTCCTAATTTGATCACGGCTACCTTGTGAGCTGCCCTCCAATCTTTATTTTTAGCCCTCTCAAGGATTAGGATTGATGTTAGCTGTGGGGCACTTAAAGTGATTGTATTGTAAATCTTGGTTTATTCTAGCAGTGGCATCTTGCAGAATGTATTGAGTTAGGCTGAAAGTTTTAGTCCATCTTGGGCAAAGTGTAGAAGCAGCAGGGAAGTAATTTTTAAATATTAATATGTACCCATTCCCCAAATGCGCTTTTTGAGCTGGGTGATGTGGAACCTTGCTTCTAGTCATAGGAAGGGGGAAGTCGGGTTTTCTTTATTTTTAAGGAGTTGAATTTTGCAGTTGAATTTTGACCCTTTGTACATCTGCGTCTCCCCTCCCTCCATTTTACCCTCTTTCACCAGAAAATAAGGGCAACAGTGCACATTTGAAAGAATAAAGGCTATTGGGAAAACAGAATATATCAAGTTATGTTGAAACAAAGTATTTTCTGTTGACTGAGGTATGGCAGAGTAAAAAAAAAAAAAATAGTTTCTCTTTTACTAGCAAGGCTTTTTTTGGTATGTCAAACCTGTACAGCTTTTGAGTTTCATTTGAATGTAATATGCCTTTATTTAAAAGTTTATATTAATTTTAATATGGAACTCGTTTTGCTATGCAACAGATCAAAGTTTAGATGAGAATTTTCGGAGTTAAATAAAGCCCTTCTGGTTTTTAATATTCTAAATGTACAGATTTTACAAAGAAATACAGCCATTTGTTTTCTCAATTCATTAAAAAAAAATTTGGATTTGTTCATAGTAAGGATGATCTTTTCCATCTGTTCGTGTAGTTCCTTCTGATCTCGTACATGTGTGCTATACCTGCAAATCTTAAGGCATTAACATCTGTTTTTATACACAGGGCTTTTGTTGTTTTAACACTCTGACTTTAAAAGTAAGTTGTTTGCTGATTTCTGGACTAATTATGCGATTTCTTTTTTTTTTTTTCCCTTGATTCAGCCAAATGTGTGTGTTTAAATCGTGCTTTCTAAGTGCAGTCAGGTATCAAAAGTAGTAAAAAAGGATGGTTGAACAAGTTTTCTGAATCTTCCAGAATGTGTTTGGGACTTTTCTTTGTTCATTATTTGAGTTGTTCCCTTTGAAAATAAAGCTATTTTGTAGGTTTTGTAGGACATAATTTGATGATTAGAGTTAGTTAAATTTCTTCTGAAAGAGACCTAAATTCTTACTCTCAGTAAGAGACTGTATTGAAATGAAGACTTTTAAAACTTGACTAAAAGTTCAGGGAAGGTGGAGACGCATCAGAGACTGTTTGGCTGGAGTCAGAAGTTTCGAAAGCGTACATTTTCCTTCTCACATTTGGTTTTGTGTGTGTGTGTGTGTGTGTGTGATTTGGTACTGCTTGGGTCATAAGCCTGATTAAAATTCAGGGACATGTACCTCCGAGGCCCAAGCTGATTTTTTTTTTTTTTTTAAGTGGGGACTAGAGCATTGAAAAGTTGTTCCTAACCAGACTCTCATGAGAAATTTCTCTCTTCCCAGGTTATGAAGACAGTATGGAGTTTCCAGACCATAGTAGACATTTGCTGCAGTGTCTGAGCGAGCAGAGACATCAGGGTTTTCTTTGTGACTGCACTGTTCTGGTGGGAGATGCCCAGTTCCGAGCGCACCGAGCTGTACTGGCTTCATGCAGCATGTATTTCCACCTCTTTTACAAGGACCAGCTGGACAAAAGAGACATTGTTCATCTGAACAGCGACATTGTTACAGCCCCAGCCTTCGCTCTCCTGCTTGAATTCATGTATGAAGGGAAACTCCAGTTCAAAGACTTGCCCATTGAAGACGTGCTAGCAGCTGCCAGTTATCTCCACATGTATGACATTGTCAAAGTCTGCAAAAAGAAGCTGAAAGAGAAAGCCACCACGGAGGCAGACAGCACCAAAAAGGAAGAAGATGCTTCAAGTTGTTCGGACAAAGTCGAGAGCCTCTCGGATGGCAGCAGCCACATGGCAGGCGATTTGCCCAGTGATGAAGATGAAGGGGAAGATGAAAAACTGAACATCTTGCCCAGCAAAAGGGACTTGGCGGCCGAGCCTGGGAACATGTGGATGCGATTGCCCTCGGACTCAGCAGGCATCCCCCAGGCTGGCGGAGAGGCAGAGCCACACGCCACAGCAGCTGGAAAAACAGTAGCCAGCCCCTGCAGCTCAACAGAGTCTTTGTCCCAGAGGTCTGTCACCTCCGTGAGGGATTCGGCAGATGTTGACTGTGTGCTGGACCTGTCTGTCAAGTCCAGCCTTTCAGGAGTTGAAAATCTGAACAGCTCTTATTTCTCTTCACAGGACGTGCTGAGAAGCAACCTGGTGCAGGTGAAGGTGGAGAAAGAGGCTTCCTGTGATGAGAGTGATGTTGGCACTAATGACTATGACATGGAACATAGCACTGTGAAAGAGAGTGTGAGCACTAATAACAGGGTACAGTATGAGCCGGCCCATCTGGCTCCTCTGAGGGAGGACTCGGTCCTGAGGGAGCTGGAGCGGGAGGACAAAGCCAGCGACGATGAGATGATGACCCCCGAGAGCGAGCGGGTCCAGGTGGAGGGCGGCATGGAGAGCAGCCTGCTGCCCTACGTCTCTAACATCCTGAGCCCGGCTGGCCAGATCTTCATGTGCCCCCTGTGCAACAAGGTCTTCCCCAGCCCGCACATCCTGCAGATCCACCTGAGCACGCACTTCCGCGAGCAGGACGGCCTGCGCAGCAAGCCGGCCGCCGACGTCAACGTGCCCACCTGCTCGCTGTGCGGGAAGACGTTCTCCTGCATGTACACCCTGAAGCGCCACGAGAGGACTCACTCTGGCGAGAAGCCCTACACGTGCACGCAGTGCGGCAAGAGCTTCCAGTACTCGCACAACCTGAGCCGCCACGCCGTGGTGCACACGCGCGAGAAGCCGCACGCCTGCAAGTGGTGCGAGCGCAGGTTCACGCAGTCCGGGGACCTGTACCGGCACATCCGCAAGTTCCACTGTGAGTTGGTGAACTCCTTGTCGGTCAAAAGCGAGGCGCTGAGCCTGCCCGCGGTCAGAGACTGGACCTTAGAAGATAGCTCTCAAGAACTCTGGAAATAATTTTATATATATATATAAATAATATATATATACCTATATATAAATAGATCTCTATATAGTTGTGGTACGGTCTAAAAGCAGTCTCGTTTCCTGGAACTGAAAGGTTGGGATATTAACTTGTTTTTGCACTTTAGAATAGCATGAGAATCTCACTAATTTAGCATCCTGATTAAAGAAACTTTAGAGCAAGTCGGAGAATAGAGAGGTGTTTTTTTCTTCCTTTCTTTCGAGGGGGTAGGGGAAGTAAGCCAATAAGAACCTTTGAAACAAATCGTCCTATCACAAAATGCTTTCATAGGGTCTGTTTTGTCAGCACTGCGGTGTCTTTTGAGCTCTCTCCTTTTTCCCACTTTTTCTTTTTTTTTTTAAAGTAGAAATTCCCTCCAGTTTTATTAGCCTCTTTATATGTCTCAAATTGCATGAATCTTTTCTGGCTGTTGGAAACCTGAATGCTTTTAGACCCAAATGGAAAATTTCTGAAATGCTGGATTATCTATTTTTAAACAAGCAGTTGACTTAAAACTTTCTGTGGCAACTTCTGGTTTTCTGACGGTTCCCAATGAGAGAAATTCTGAAAGTACACTGGGATCACTGGGACGCTGTCTTTGTGAAGGTTTGCTTGGGATGAAAAAGGATATTGCAGCTTCAGCAGTGTTGAACTGTGTGTTGAAAAATGTGAATTACTGTTATTGTATACTGTAATTGATTACATGGGCTGGGGGGGTGTCAAAGGACTTGACAGGTTGTGTTGATGCTCTTAGTTGAGTCTTGAAAAGTAAATATTAACGCTACAGAAATGCATGAGTTTCAATATATTTTTTGTCTTTGTTTGCATTGTATAACTTTAACGAGTGAGTTTAAAATTATTTAATTTCCTTAGAGAAATAGCACCATTTGGAAGAAAAAACCTGGTGTTATGAAGAACGTTAATGCACTGTTTTTATTTTTATTTTATATAATTTAAATTGACTTTCCCACTGTCTTTAAGTTGAAACTGTTAAGCTGAATAAAAACTTAAGCTGCAAATTGATAACTTCGCTACATAACAAGGAAAATATAAATGTTTACAAACGGCTTAAAAGATCTGCATGTGCAGTGTGCATTTATAACAAAACTTCTAATTGCACAAAACCCAGGCCAGCTCAAAGTTTAGATGTACACATTTACCCAGTTGAGCGTTTTTAGAGTAACTACTGCACAAATTGACAATAGGTCATTCTCTTTTTTTTTTTCTCCCCTTTTCTTTTTCTCCCCTTCTTCCTTTCCCTCCCTTCTTCCTTCCATTCCTTACCCCCTATCCCCTCCCCCACTTCCCCCCCCACACCCCCAACTCATGAAAAGATTCTATGGACTGAAAAAGCCCCAGGCTGAATGGACTGGACTGCCTTGATTGACACGGGGAAGGGGGTTAGTAGACTATGTGTATCGCGGCAGCAGAGGCTGCAGCCCAACGTGTGGTTTTAATGACCAGCACGCAGGGCAAAAGCATTTTGCACAGTGTTTGTTTTCCTGTCTTGCACTTACAAATAAGGTCTATGGGAGTAGCATGGAAAACGTTTGCTGTTTTTCCCTTTTTTTTTTTTAAATTGCTTTTGTTTAAAATTTGATCGCCTTAACTACTGTAAACATAGCCTATTTTTGTGCTTAAGATACTGAATGGAAAACTCCATTGTGTGTTGCTGGACTGTTTTGGAAATATTTGGTCAAATGTGTGTTAATTTGGCTGTAATGGCATTTAAAGCAAACAAACAAACAAAAAAAGCTGTGAAAATGGCCTTGGAGCATTATCTTTAGTTACTTGAAGAGTTTCTAGTTTTTTTAAAGTACAGTTTATGTTAAGATAATTTTTATTAATTTAGAGAAGACAATCAATGTCTGTGAGAAAACGGACTTTCTTTTGGATTTTCTTTTTGTGGTCATTGTGAGTGATTGCTTTTTCCTTTTATTAGTTTCACATTCTTCCTTTGTTCTAAAACTTAGACTGACATCTAGCTTTGACAATCATAGTATGTTTTATTTTCCTGAGGGGGGAATAACTTATAATGCTGTTTAGTTTTGTACTATTGGTGTGTTGGTGAATTTTTAAACTGTGTGCTAACTGCAATAAATTATATGAACTGAGAATTTTTGTGTGTTTTCAAAATTGTGATTATGTACTATATAGGTCCTAAATATGTATCATACATGGCATCTTTATTTTTAATATTAATTCTATTCAGAGTTTATGAATTATTAGATTACCTTAAGTCACTCAGAAGTGTTCAAATATTTTGCTTCTAGTCATTTAAGAATAAATGCACATTTAAAAAAAGGTGACCCATTTTCTACAACCTGGATCAGGAACGTGAAGGTGGCAGCATGGATTTTTCATAATACACTGTACAACTACTAATCCATACACCATAAGTCATATTTTCATGGGTAATCTTAAGTTGATTGGTCAAATCTATTTTTCTGTGTTCTGGCTTAAGTGGAAAATTGTAGGAGACCGGATGTCTTAATTTGGAAAACTGCTTGGCTAATGACTGGAATTTTAGGCAATTGAATTAGCAGGCATTCGATTGTTCAGGAATAGCTGTATACATCCTCTTTGTTGCTGGGAGAAGTCAAAAGTTCTCAGGTTTTAATTCTTAAGTTTTGAATTTAAAATGTGATTAAGTACATGCAACCATTTAAAAAACTGTTCCCTAATTTTTGTGATCGTCCCAACTTCATGCTTGCCTGATGGGTCTTGTCAGGGTGAGAAACATTTGCTGGTTGACCTAAAGAATTGACAGAACACTCACTCACACATGCTGAGGGTCCAGTTGTCTTTAAGTGTGAGCAGGGCTGGCACCGACCTGAGAGTTTTTATAAATTCTGGAATCTATAATTGTCCATACTCTTCCAGGATTTACATAATTTATAATTGTCCATTCCACTATCCTTAAAGGTACCTATGAAAATACAGTTTTACATGATTATTGTCAAAAATTAAATCCATTTATATTATTGACCTATGGTAAGGTTAATATTCTTAATTTTGATAGAAATGGTATATAAGGTCTGGAGCTTGAAAGTGTACCATATGTAAGTTCACTGTTGTCTTTGGATGGGAATCCCAAAAGATTATAAAGCACCATCAGTTATTTGCTAGTTGGGGTCCTACCTTTCCCTTTGTTTTGGTTGACACAGGATTTCAGCTACATGAAACTCACTTGGTTTTAACCAACCAAACATTGTTTGACATGAAAGGAGAATATACATTTGAGTTCCACAAAATAATTTCTTGGGCAGTTAGTTACGGGGTGGAAGGGTGAGTAGGACCTGTGTCTTCAGTTCCTATGCTATCTGGTCAGTGTCTCGAAGCTTTCAGAAGATGTTGAGAGTTATAATTTAGTTCCACACACTAGCATCTAATTTTAAATGAGCATTATTTTAAACTTCACTGGATACACTTATAAAAAGAGTGTTTTGACATAAAATTTGGAAGAAATAACTCCTTGAAACACTTCTTGCAAAACTAGAACAGTTACACAAGTCACCACATTTGATAAGTGAAGGAATCAGTTGTTCATTCACTACATTTTTAGAAAAGGATATTAATTTGTCATGTAATCACATTGGAAACCATTCAAATTGATCTCACCTTTGACATTGGGCTGATACATAAGTATACTTTAAATATGGGGTTTCATTTACTTTTGAAAACATCTGTTTCTTTCAGATAATCAATTATGCCCTAGATTAATGTGGGCCCAGCTTTGTGTGTAAGGTGTACCCTAGGGAATATCCAAGAGCTATCCAATGTTAAGGATACTGGTTTTGGATTTCCTTTCTAGTTAATTATGCTATCGGATTAATAGGTGAATCAAGTAGAGTTTGTTATTTTTTTCCCCAATAGACATGATCTACAAACAGGTTATTGGAAGATTAGGAAAAGGTGAACATTTTATTAAAATTATATAATAGCTCACATTAAAATGGCTGAAATACTCATTTTTTTTCCAGGTAAAACAAAAATTTTGAACTGTTATTAAAGAAAACAACTGGTTTTCTTAACCTAAGAAGTAATACAACTTAAAGAATCTTGAATCTCCCAAGTTTGATCAATAGAACACAAAACATAAAAACTTGATTTTAAAAGTCCTATTGTACCAGATAAGAATTTTTTAAAAGAATCTTACCATCTCAAAATTTATTGTATGACTACATTTTATTCTTATAAAAGCTTAAAACATTCTTTCATTTCTAATATGAGGGAAACTCACATACATCTGGATAGGAAACTAAATTTTAATTTGTAGATATTGATCTAAATTTTCATTGTAATTATTTCAATGTTTGAAACTTACTAATAAGGTAGTGATCGAGGAAGTGTGAATTTTGAAATCCTGAACTGGAAAACTCGATCCTTTTCTTTAATGTCATTTGACATGAAAACGCTAGAAATAATACCATTTTTATTTTTAAAAGAAAGCAATTATTTTTTTAAAAAAAACAAGTTTTAGGAGTTTCATTCTGGCTAATAGTCAAATTGATTACACTGATAGGATTTTGTCCTTTATGTTAAAAATGTCCTACAATGACCTGCCGAAAACATGGCAAAATATCTTTGTAGGAGATCCTTTGGTCCGAAATGTAGAACCACTTATCTTTTGACTGTCAATGTAGTAACGTAGAAAGAAGCATTGTATGTTTCTAGCCTTCCCGACTCCTTCTTGGATTTTTTTTAATATAAAAAGAGGGCTAAAGCAATGAGATCATACTGATGACACTGGAGGTTTTTAGAACTATTAGTTCATTTACAGAAACATTTTAGAAGTGAAACTTTTAGCATTTTGCAAACTGATCAGTTAGAAATCTTAATGTTTGTAATTCCTTGTGAAAGAAACTGAATTCCATATATAAAACATTGAAACAAGGAACGGTGAGGTCATAGAAATGAAACTTGAAAAGTTGCTATTTTAAGCCCAATTAAAAGTGCTTACACTAAATAATTTGTTGATTTAATTGTCTAGATAATTCAGGCTCGTAGAATCCTAAATATTCAAGCACTTGAAAGAAATCTGATTTTTTTTGAGAGAAATAAACTACCTAGTTGACTTTCCTGGTTCTATTCTAACATTTACTAACTGTTAATCACGATCCCTGGGTTTATGGGAAGGGTAGTTTGCAAAATGATTCTGTCAAAACTAAAATTTTTCTTGAATTTTCAGGTACTTGTCCCTGCCCCCTACTCTTTCTAATTGTCTTCAGAAATGGGTTTGCAGTTGAGCTCGCATTTTGCCATAGGAGGCAATTCTCTCTAGTTCGTTTGGCATGAGAGGAGCAAAAACCCAATTTGGCTTTAAAATGTAGCACATTAGTCAGTAACAGTTTCAGTGAGAATATTTAGAGTGGCTTTGAGAGGCCTTGTGACACAGATAGAGAGTCCATTCACGGAAAGGATTTATTTACAGTTTATTATAATCTCTGTAGTTAATCATTAAATCAAGTAGCTTTTATTCAATGTCAATATACTTGCTTAACATGACTATATAGGAATTTTAAAAAAGACATATTGGCCTAAATATTCACATTTGTAAGAAGTATATTTGTAGTTAATATGAAGTGGTACATGAAAAATGTACTTGAATATTTGTAAACTTTTATAGGCTAAATTAACTCTTGTTGCTTGAATACATAATCATGTATGTACAATGATACTGAACTTGAAAGAATAGCATAACCTTATTTATGTGTGCTGTGACGAATCAGAGCTAACTTTTGATATGACAGAGCTTAAAAGAATAAAATTTAACCATGTAGAATTTTAAAATATAGATTACTTGAAACTATGTACAAATAAGGACATATTCACCTCATTAAAAAAAAAAATCATTACCTTGGTTCAGTGTACACTTCACCTTTGAGGGGATTACAAAACACCCTGATATTTAGTTATATATGTCGATTGCTCTGAAATGATCTGTGATCAAAGTAGGAGCATTTAAGATTTTAATCTAAATCTCTTAAAAACAGAAAAATTATGTGCATATTATATGTACATATGTACCTTTTTTTGTGGATCATTTATTTGGAATTGTGTCATGCAAACGAGCTCTTTGGGAATACTGAAATGCCTATTGCATGTTTACTAGACAGGCAACAATGCTTCCTAGAGTGTCTATTTGGATAAGTTTTAGAAAAGCATAATGATACAATAATAAATAATTAAAACATTTAAGAAAAACATTTATTGTTTGTGAACTGTGGCCACAGAAGTTTGTGCCATCTATTCATTTTTAGGGGAAAAAATCCATTTCTTCTCATTTATAGCTGTTTCTCTGTGTACTTGAAATCCTCATTGAATAGAAGAAATTTGAGCATAAAACCGTATTCCAAGAAAATAATTTATAAGGTTGTTTCTATAACTAACTGCCTTTGAGAAAGCGGGTCTCTTAAGTATGACAGGAGGGAGAAATGGTACAGGTTTATATTCAAAGCATAGACATTATACACATGCCTTTATTGTAAAATTTAAGGTCTCCTCGGAATCCCCAAGATCCTGCAATTGAATGAATGAGAAAGAAACTAAAGGCTGGCAGACGGACTCCCCTTTAGGTTTTTATTTTTGTTGAGATGCAAACCAAAATGCATATTTTATAGTCTGCTCTGTTTTTCTCAGTGTCCTTTTATTAATTATAAGAGGGCAAATTTTATGCATTGAGTAATTTTGGACACCATTGCAATGGAATTTTTTCAACCAAGTTGTTTTTGTGTGTGAATTTCTACCGTTTTGAAAAAATTGAAGTACATTTAATGAAAACTACATTTGAGGTTGGCCCTATTTACCACTCTGCACCAGCAACCCACAGACATATATCCAAGATCAGAGCCTGTGGACCAAGGAGCTGAGGCATTTTCAGGTGCTCAGTATAATAAACCACATCGAACTCTATGAAATCCTTAGGTTAAGAGAAAAAAATGAGAGGATATGTTGAGGCACAATGAAGTTTTGTTTTTCATACTAAGTGTGAAGTCTAGAAAACGTGGTAATTTCTCACATTCTATTTATGTTATTTGACTTGAGGGATGCCTCAAAGCAGTACTAGAATCACTTATGTGCAAAAGGGGGAGGGAGGGTGGGTTTGTCATCTATTCAATTTGCTTTGTAAAGGTGCTTATCTTGCAGTAAAAATAATACTTTAGTCAAAATACAGGCGGTCTGTAGGCTTGACCAGCATGGAAGAATTTAAATGATTGAAGTGTTTCTGTTTAAAAGTCAGTCAAACAACACCCTCGAAGTATGAGGCAATCAATCCTCATATTGTTATTCTTATTTAATGATGCATGTATAATTTTTTTCTCTCCTAAAATAACATAACTCTTAAGCCGTATAAACAAAAACATTTCCCAGCTTACATCTGTATCCTGAGTTTTAAAATTTGCATTCTGGACTGGTTGCTTTTAAAATAATGAGTTAATTTTGTTCTTCAAATTGCAAAAATCTAATGGCCAGAATGGCCCAATTATTCCCCGTTATTTGAAGACCTGTGTTGTGTGTCTGATAGTCTCCCCTTACAAATTGCTGTATCACATGTCCTTCCTAAAAATCAGAGAAACTTAGAGCTGGACAGGGCAAAAGTGATTTCCAGTTTGTTCATCCTAAAAGTGGAAGAGCAGGTACTGGGTGAGGCTATCAGAGACGGGAAGAGGGTCTAGACTACTTTGCAAACATTTCATACATTCCCCAAACCTTTAGTTATCTATCATTTTAGACATGAGGTTTTGGGGTTTTTTTTCCTCTTTAGAGGCACATGGAGGCTGAATTCCTTGTTCGGGGCACATCTTTGATCAAGTGTGAATCTGAAATCAACATTCTGGTTATGCCCAAGTGGTAAAGTTTGCAGTATGTTAATAGATATTTACCATGATCGCACTTACCATTGTCTGCTATATATATTTACAAATTGAACCTAAGATGGGAATTATGCTATTTCTCTTCCTGACTTAGATCCTATCAACTATTAAAAAAATTATCACAGTAGAGCACTCTCTCCTGAGAGTGCAGAGGACATGTTTTGGCACCTCTACCTTGGGCTCCCCAAGAACTGAGACCCTGGCAGGATTCTTCCCACTGACACAGCCTCCCTCTCTACTCCCAGTCATGAAAGGGGTTGCTTAGGTTTCCAAATATGTTACTAGTTCAACCACGACGAGGCACTGCTACTTGCAGGTTAGTAAGTGCAGGGCTGACAGAACTGTTGCTGGATGTGCAAGAGGGAGAGAAGAAACATGGATGCACGACAGAGGGTGGCAGCCAGACAGGAACCTCAAAACTTGTTTGCTGCTGAAAGGGGAAAATTGAATAATTTTCCACTTATCTGAAAACTGGCCTTGGTTACTTGGAATGTTTTTCACCCCTGTCTCTCAGTATCATCTGCTTCAGAGAAAGTTAGTGAAGGTCTACCAGCCCCACCCTGATTTCTCCACTTGTAAGAAAGACCAGAAAAATAATGCCCTTATCATCTCCTTCCTTAGACTAGTGTGGAAATGAATTTGCAGAAGTATTAAGCTCTCAGAAGAAAAAGATGCTATATACATTTACAGTCACTTCACTATTATAATGATTATTATTTTTTATGCCAAGGTGAAGTTTCCTTATTATAAAGCCTCTTTATCAATGTGGGGTTTTTTAATGTGAATTTTTATGATTTAAGTTCATTGGGCACTAACAGTCTCAACTTTATTCCTGTTTTAAGCAGGCCCTGAGGAAAGCAAGTTCTACATGATATGTGAAAGTCCAAGCAGCATAGGAATGAAAAAGATCCTACAGTCTCAGGTAGGTAGGTATGCCCTAACCCTCGTAGAACTTACATCATACTTTTGCTTCCTTTGGATGAATGTCCCTAGCCCTTTCAACTCTCTATCTGATTGATTAATCCAAAAACCTAAGCTGGAGATGTATTTTTCTCTTAAGGCTGGAGAGACCAAGACTGAAAGCTTCAGCTTATATTTAATCTTGCATCATAAAATAAAAAACCCAGCATGATTAATATATATAATGATAAGGAACAAGTGCAACTCCCCAGGGAGGCACACATATTAAAATGATTTCCCCAGAGATTTAAATGACTTACTGATCACACCAGGAGAAGGTGGCACATGCCAGATCAGAGCTCAGAGCATCTCAGTCTCAGGCCTCACATCACTGATGTGCTATTTTATGTGTTGCTAGAGCCACATCGTGGTACACTGCAAATCTGTGGTCAAATTGCCTCCTTGCGACTACTTCCGTTAGGAGGAAGATGCACCTGGGGGAAGTCCACGACTCGATGGAATGCTCTGTGCCTTATAAGGAGACTTTGAGTAAATATTGCCCAGATCAAGCTTACGATCCAACTTTTCCACGTAATAGGCTTCAAAACCCCCATTCAGCGAGTCCACTTCGCCCTTTGATGCAGTGCCACTCACAAAAGCATTCGTGCCATGGTCATCTGCTTCTCTTTTCCTTCTTGCTCTCCCAGATACAATGACACAGATCTCCCTTTTTATTTTATAATTTTCGTAGATTTTTTTACAAGGAAATGACTTTAACAGTACGTGTTTGGTAAAAACAGTCCTTTGGGTTGCACTATTGAAGAGTTTGGTTTTAAAAAAGTTAAAAAAACAACAACAAGAACCAAAAACAAACAAGCCCCCCTCCCACCTCTCTCTGCTTGGTGCCATAGACAAGAGTCCAAAGGACATTAGCTGCTCCATTGCACACATTGGAAGGGAGAGTTTGCTGTGAGCTCAGTTCTTCTAATAGACTGGCAATTTTGTAAAAGGTTTAGAGGATTTTGTTTAACCATTTCTGCATGTGTTTTTAATGAGCTTGTGACGGTCGATAACAAAGGACAAGTTGTGTGTTCAGAGACATTTTCAGACCCGACCCCTCCCTGCTGACCTGAGGAATGGGCACCTGTGCTCTTCGGCTGGCTCACCTATGGGAGTCAAGGTGGTGGGGCCATCTCCGGCCTGTCTTCATGCCAGGGATGAATCATGCGGTAGGCAGAGCAGAAGGAGTCTCTTTGTTGACAGCTTTCCATCTGGACTTTGGATACTGCTGATGGTTCACGTAGCGCGTGGGTTAGCTTGAAGGGGCTACCAGAGTCAGCGCCTCCATAAGGGCATGGGAGTATATAAAACATCAGCAAAAGAACGGCCCAGCAAAACTCAGAGGAGCAAGTCTGTCCCTGAGTTTCAGGTCCCTGGGTTTGTGAGTGTGGATGACTGCAGCTTGGACCAGCCGGCATTTCATAGTCAATAGGGTCCTTTGGAGCCTCATTCAGATAATCCAACTGGAGCACACCTGAATAAATACATCAAGCTCAGGTGGCTGAAAGTAACCCCCTTTGAGTTTAATAATTAAAATAAGCAGAGCTATTAAGATGAATTTCAGATTGTCATGTATAAATGTAAGAGGCTCCATAAAGCACAGTGTTTTGTGATTCATATAGGAATATGATGGATATATGATACGTTTTCCACAGCTATTTAAGAAAAAAAGATTATCTTAGTCATGGGGTAAAGTTATGTGATGCATTGCACCATCCAGGCTGTGTCTGGGCCAGTAGAGATTCTTTTTTTTTTTTTTTGTCAAAGATTACTTCTTGGCAAACAAGATATGCAAACGCCAGAATACAGTAAAACCACATTTAATTGGACCTACTTGCCAACTTCTTGAACACAGCTTGGATTATTCCACTGGAGGCTGCTTCTGTTAAAAGCTGGGGGAGGAGGAAGTGGCATATTGACAAGGCTTCAGATAATTTTTTTTTCACTCGAAGTACAATTATGCAATGAGCCAAGTTTGGAAGTATTTTACTATGTTTAATAATTATTATTAAAGATATTGTAAAACATATGCATTTGTTAAGTGGAATGTAATGGGAGTAAAATCATGTCATAAATTTTACTTTGGATTTATTTTCCTATTTTATTTTTTATTTGACAGCCTTCCAAATTGATTCTAGCCAAAACCATGCACTCTAATACATATCATACTTGATATTAAAGTGAGAATATGAGTAATTTATAGAACCCGAGTGAGAACAGTTTTCTTCTCTAAGCCAACCTATATGGAACTGCCACCTCTGTTCAGGTAGCGGCTGACACACAACCATACACAGAGAGGGGGATAATAGGGATGGAGAAATACTACAAGTTCTTCTCCCAAAAGAAGCACCAAACCCCACAGTGTCCTGGGCGTGTACCTATTGTTCAATAGGAGATCAGGGCCAAGGAAAACGATAACTATTTCTCTGTGTGTGTGTGTGTCTAGAAGAATCAGACTCATCTCTGGAAGTGTGAGTGGGGATTCACTGACAATCCCTAATTCTACTCAGGTGAATTTTGGCTTAGGTGATGCTGAATTACACTGTCATCCCTAACTCAGAAAGCTGAGAAAGCATGGCATCCGGTTTGTTTCACGTCTTGAGCTTAAACAAATTAATATTGTCTTTACAGTCTCTTTTACAAGGGGAAAAAAAGTTCCCCTGGAATTGCACTTCTGAAAACCGAACAAAGGTGCCATCTCCAGTGATTGGTAAGACCCTGTGCATTTGCAGTGAACTCCACCTGCTCTGTGAAAACCCCACGGTTTTCTCACGACCCCACTCGAGCTGCTTAGCCATTGGACCCTCTCTTCCGAGTGTGCAGATGCGTCAGTCTTCTGTCTGCCCCGCGGGTTCATTGTTTTCTCTGCCGCCACAGGGAGCGACCAGGGAAGGAAGGCGGCCAGCAGGGGAGACGACTGACTTTTGCAACCATCCTGCAGCCCCTGCACTATCAACCCGCCCACCGGCGGGTTCCCTAGGTGTGTTCCGAAGCTGCCCCGGGGGCTTGCGGGAGCAGAGGCGGCTGCGCGCCCGCGCGGGGTGGACTGCAGCAGGCAGCCCCAGCGTCTGCAGAGGGGACGTGAGGACATCTGGCCCGTGTCCCTGCGAGCAGGGCTCCGCCGCAGGCCTTTGAAAATCCTCCGCACCGGCCCCCAGCGCCTTGGAACTTTCTGCCTGGAGAATTTAGAAGAGCCGGTGCGCTTGATTTCTTGGCCATCTAGGCCTCGGGCGCGTGCAGAGCGGTCCGCGAGTAGCGCGATGCGGCAGGCGTTTGGTTCTCAGAGCCTGGAGCCGGCGGGGGTGATGCGCTGCTGCTCTCCAGCCCTCTGCTCCCTGGCTATGCCTCTTGAAAAACAAGTGGCTGTATCTCTCTGGGCTTCTTTTTCTTCATCTTTAAAATAAACTCTTAGGCCAAATGACTCTGAGGTTCTTTCCAGCTCTGAATTCCTCGGGCATTTTTAACCTGTTTAACTGAAATGCTGATTAAACTTGGACGGGTAACAAGGAAATATTTCCCTATCAGAGTAGAGACGGTGACTAATTTGCCACTCAGGTTTCTGAGGCTTATGGTGGTCCAAGGAACACCCACTTAGACCAGGGAGGGCACGGGCAAGGCTGGTGAGCACTTCCACCTGCCTTTGGATTTTTAATATCAGGCTATGTTTTCCCACAAACATGCCAGACACATGCCTCTTGTCTTTGGTCAAGCCCTGTGGGTTTGGGATTAATTTCTGTTTTTTTCATAGGAGAACCGCAAGAGAGTCTAGCTAGATATCAGGCAAGAGCTTCTTTAGTTCTACACACACCTCTGGGAAAATGAATGGGGATGGTATCATATTCGTTGTTGACATTTGTTATTTTAACTAGCAGTGAACAAGCGTTGAGGGCTCCTGGCTAAGGCAACATTACTGTTAGTCCTGCAGAGGTTTTGTGCTTGTTCAGCTTCTCTACAGAGTCTTGGTTGGACAGCTCCCTGCCACCTTCTTAGGACAGGCCTTGTAAATAAAAAGGCTAATTCTGGCTTACATAGGAAAGACCCCACCACAGACCATTGCTGTGGGCATGGTTCACCAAATTTGGAGTGTCCAAGGGGACTGGTGATAGGTCTACAGATCAGCGGTCATTTGAGTTAGGTGGATCATCAAAAGAGAACACATAGCACTCACAAATGGACTCAAATTAGGAAAGACCAAATTCTTAGTGACTGTCATAAGAATCCCATGTTTTGTCACTGACAGCTAGACCACTGACCTACTCATTCCCCTGTGTGTCTAGCTTGTAATTAATCCATTCCAGTATGGAGGAAAACACTACCAGATTGTTGTGTGAGAAAAAAAAAACAAAACAATCCAAGAGAATGATGGCTGACTGATTTGTACCAGAGTCTAACTCAAATATTTTCACTTTTATTTTTTTCATCCTGAAGTCACAAAGTAAATGGTTAAGGAATTCAAGATTAGCATGTAAGTGAGACTGAAATAGGACTGCATTCTTATATTAGTTAAAACTCTTTGGTTGCAAGGAACAGAAATCCAACTCAAGCTAGTTTAAGCCAAGCAAGAATTTTATTATAAAGCTACATGGATTCAATGAAATCCAAAAGAGGAATATGGACAGGCCTTGGGAGCAGCTAGAAGTGGGAGCTCAGAGGCTGTCAGGATTTGCTCTCCTTTTCTTGCCTCTGAACTCTTTCTGCTGATTGGCATTTTCTATTCCTCAGTCCACATGGTGGAACAAGACTGCCAACTGCTTCTGCATTTACATGTCTTCATTTTCAGACACCCAGGGAAAGGCTGACTTCTTTTGTCAGTTGCAGTTCCCAAATCCTGGGGGAGAATTCTGATTGGCCTATTTAGATTGGGCGCCCACTGCTGGACCAATGGGCTGTGCCAAGGCCACGCCCATTGTACCAATCTGCAGTCTCTTGTGGTGGCCATATGCACATGGAGAGCACAGAGTATGGGAAGGACAAGGGCATGGGGGATGGGGAGATAGTTCCCTGAAATGAGGCTGGTGCTGAACTGACAAAATCATAGGGCCCATTACATTTCTCTACTGAAATTAGAGGGAAACTATGAAAAGATATTATTTATCTGCGAGTGAGAACAATATATTCTTTCTTGTGGTCTAACATCAGTTTATGTCTAATCCATGGCCAAGGAGTTAAAGGAAATAATCTATGCTTTTTAAAGTACTATAAAATACAAGTTAATTTTCATTTAACTTAATTCATCTAATGTCCCTCCAGTTACCTATCTTGGAGCATATTCATACATAGTTTAATGAAATCCTTACCTGACTTATTCTGTTGAGGCCACAAACTTAATTGCTGGCCTTTGTTGTTGTTTAGTCACTAAGTTGTGTCTGACTCTTTGTGACCCCATGAACTGCAGCAGGCAGGCTCCTCTGTCCACCACTATCTCAGGGAGTTTGCTCAAACTCATGTCCATTGAGTCAGTGATGCTATCTAACCATCTCATCCTCTTGTGCCTCCTTCTCCTGGCTGGCCTTGCCTCTCAGCTATTGATATTTAACAGTGATCCAGGTGTTCCATGGGGGGTGGGGGGTGGGATCGGGCAACAGAGCCCCGTGGAAAGAGAAGATGCTTCTCCCTTTTTCCTTGTTCAGGATGTAGGAAAGAGGTGGTGCAACAAAGAGCTCTACAGTAGGCAGGAGTCATGTGTTCTGTCAGGGACAGAGGAATCCATGGGTGCAGAGCATAGAGAGGCCAGGGGAAGTGGGGGGCAATATTGGTCACTATGAATGAGGCCCTCTGGGCCTGGGTGTGCAAAGCTGCTGGGCTTCACCTGTCATAGTGTCACAGTAGGTCCATCTGCCTGTTGGAAGGAAAGAGTGAGCCCCAGGGAGACATGACTCTTCGTCCTGAGGCAGCAGAAACATTCAGATTGTTTTAAGTGGCAGACCTAGGCTGGACATATGGCTTGTCACTCTGTCCATGGGGATTCTCCAGGCAAGAATACTGGAGTGGGTTGCCATGCCCTCCTCCAGGGGATATTGCCAACCCAGATCTCTCACACTGCAGGTGGATTCTTTACCATCTGAGCCACCAGGGAAGCCCTGAGTACTCACTACCTCCTCCCTAAAGATGCAAAACAATCAGAGTTTGAATTAGTTCCTCTGGTTAGAGTTAGGTCCTCAAGACCAAGGTGGAGAGGCATAAGGCTAATTAATTCAGGGTGTCATAGACTCGTTTGTGTGTCATATGAGCGTTTTAGGGCACCTTGGGTTATATTGTTGCTCTTTTTGCGCAAATTATTGTGACCTGGATTGGGGGAACTTTGGGGACGGACAGAAGATATTATTATCTTCTTTCCAGCCTTCCCTGACCTTGCCCTCCTGCCTGCTTGTGAAGGAACCTGGGAAGCCAGGATAGGAGAAGGGTTTGTACTTTGAAGGCAGGCAGAGGCGTGTTGTGGCTGTGCACTCGGATAGGCATTCACTCACCTGGACAGAAGTTTCTGCGTCTCCCCCTTAGAAGGGCCGTGTGGACTGGCGGTATGGAAACTTTCAGGCAGCAAGGCATTGCATCTGGAAGGACCACTTCAGTCTCAGGTGACAGGAAGGAAACTCAGACCAGCTTGACAAAAGAAGTGAATTCACTAACATTTGAGGAGGTCTGGGGGTGGCCTCAGGGATGACTGGGCACAAGGACTCAGATGACAGTGACATTCAGCTCTCTTTCCTTCCCCACCCACTCTTGCATTTACTTCCGTTTTTATACCTGAAAACAGGCTTTCCTCACATGGGGGGCATCGGACATGCACAAAGATGGTGCTAGCTGGCCTTGTCCCAGCCAGTGACCCCAAAAGGAAGCGGATGGCATCCTCTGAACATCTGTATTTAACTTTCTAGAAAAGAACTTGAACCTTACCCAGACTGTGTGCTTATCCACAAGCCAATCACTGTGACCTGAGAAAGGGGGTACTATGCTTGGGTAGGCTTGGGGCCAAATAAGGGTTTTTTTTTTACCATGCCCCACAGCTTGTGGGATCTCAGTTCCCCAACCAGGGACTGGCAGTGAAAGCCCAGAATCCTAATCACTAGGCCACCACAGAACTCCCAGTGATCTTTATAGCCACTTTATGAGCCTTAGTTTAAGCATTAATTCTTCATTCCCAGAGCTGGAAGTAGAACTGTAGAAAGCCTTGAGGGGCCCAGACACAGGAGAGGAAAACTGTACCAGGGAGCCAAGGATAGAGATAATTTCTATTCATGGGTCCCTGCCTAGGAAGGCTAATTTGAGTTGGATGTGGGAGGAAAGGAAAAAGTGATACGGGACAGGGCAAATATTTACAAAGTGACAACTGTGTATGGGAGGGTACACCTGCCTTCATAGAACTTACTGGTTAATGGAAGAACTAAACAAAAAATTATGGTGAAGTTATCATATGTATTATGAAAAGAGGAGTATATGGTGAGTAGAAACCCACAGTAAGGGCCATCCAGCCTGGATGACGTGTCACAGAAGAGTTTTCGGCAGAAGTGATAGGACTGTAGGAGTTAGCCACGCAATAAGTGGGTGGAAGAGTGTTTGGAGCAGAGGGATCAGCATGTAAAAAGGCCAAAAAAGAGAACCAGGCGGCTTTCAGGAGGCTTAGTTAGTTCTTTCTCAGGACAGTGAGTAAATGACTAGAGCACTGTGGGGGAAGGCACGTGACTTTCCCAGGGCAGCCATAGCAAATTACCATAGACCAACCAGTCCATCCTAAAGGAGATCAGTCCTGGGTGTTCACTGGAAGGACTGATGCTGAAGCTGAAACTCCAATACTTTGGCCACCTCATGTGAAGAGCTGACTCATTGGGAAAGACCCTAACGCTGGGAAGGATTGGGGGCAGGAGGAGAAGGGGACGACAGAGGATGAGATGGCTGGATGGCATCACTGACTCGATGGACATGGGTTTGGGTAAACTCCAGGAGTTGGTGATGGACAGGGAAGCCTGGCGTGCTGTGATTCATGGGGTCGCAAAGAGTCGGACACGATTGAGCGACTGAACTGAACTGAACTGAGTGGCTTCAAACCACAGAAATTTATTCTCCCATAGTTCTGAAGGTTGGAAGTCCAAAGTCAAGATGTCAGCAGGGCCTCACTCCTTCCTTCAGTCTTAAAGTCCAGCCTCTGGTGGCTCCAGGCATTCCCTGTGGCTATCTCGAGTCTCTGCCTCTATTTGCACATGGCTTTCTACCTCACCTCTGTGTCTTTGTCCCTTGTGCTTCTTATAAGGACACTTGTCCTTGAGTTTAGGGCCCACCTAGGTAATCCAGGCCTATCTCCTCATCTCAGGATCCTTAACTTGATTACATCTGTCAAGATGTTTATATTCATACAACTGGGGTGTTAAGAAGCTGGTATATCTATTTTTTGGGGTGCCATCCAGTCCAGTATAGAGCGGGGAGTAGGGAGGGATACTCTGGACTGACTGACAAGGACAGGTCCTAGGGAATCTAGATTCATCCTAGAGCAGACCAGTGACATTTCCATTTGTTTTCTGGAAAAGCCACTGCTTGTTCCTTGGGAGTGGGCTGTGGGTGGGCAGTGTGATTGAAGCTGGTGGCCATTCTTCAGGAGACTTGCTGTGGTTCAGGTGAGAGTGAGGGAAGATGGCCTAAGGCAGTGGCTGAGCAAGGGATGACAATAGATCTTAGATCCACTCAGGAGAGTGGGTCAACAGGACTGATTGGCCGTAGACTGGAGGCTGAGGGAGCCTCACGGACAATGTGCATGGTTATGCTCTGTCTTCTCCAGGAGACAGCACTGGAAGAGGGAAAGAATGTTGACTTTGGAATTGGCTAATCAGTGGGCTTTCCCAGGTGGCTCAGTGGTAAAGAATCTGCCTGCCAGTACAGGAGGTACAGGAGATTTGAATTCAATCCCTGGGTTGGGAAGATCCCTTGGAGAAGGAAATGGCAACCTACTCCAGTATTCTTGCCTGAAAAATCCCATGAACAGAGGAACCTGGTGGGCTACAGTCCATGGGGTGACAAAGAAGTGAGACATGACTGAGCAACTGAGCCCACATGCACAAACCTGGGTACAAATCCCAACACTTCCACTCTCCAGCTTCTTCACCTTTGTTATGTTTTTTATTTTCTCTGAGCCTAAGTTTTCTCCTCAATAAAAATAGAGATGATATACTGACTTCACAGGGCTCTGCTGGTGGTAGGGTGACAAGATGACAACATATATCACGTGGGTGCCCCAAATGTTCGGATTCCCCCTCCCCCCCTGCTCAACCACCCCTTCCTGCTGGGACTTCCCCTAGGCTTTAGCTGTACCCCCTTCTCCCCCATCTACTTCCTGGGCAGCTGGTCCCCCACCTGCAACTCTTCTCCCCAGGGACCAGCCCACGACCACCCTCTCCACTGTCCCGGAACCTTCAACAAATATTCTCTCGCTTGCCCCTCCTAAGTAGCACAAGGTATGAAATGGTGGTCTTAGCCCCCTTGAAAAGGGACCTGAAATACTTGCTTAATTTAGTCCCGGCTGTAATTCATTCATTCCCTCATTTCTTCTTGCATTTACACATCTGCTTACTCAGCAAGCATTTCGAGTGGTCCAGGCATCTGGTTAGCACTAGGAACATAAAGCTGATGGTAACCGTGGTTCCAAGCTCCTACTGTTTGCTGATCCCACCAGCAGCCAACCTCCCCTCCGCTCATGGATGTTCATGAGTCACTTGTTTCCTGGCTTCACTCTGGTGTGGCAACCTCTGCAGGTGAAGCCAGGAGGAGCATGACTTAACTTCTCCAGTCTAACCCGGGGATCAGGGGACCCCGGAAAAACTTCGAAAGTGCCAGGAGGTGGAATGGTTGCCTCTTGGAAAGCACATTTCCCTGCCCTACCTCTCAGGCACATTTCCAGTTTTATTTGCACATGTACCATCCCTTGCCACCTCCCTCCTTCCTGCTTGTTGCTCTTAGTCTGGGAAATGGAGGGACTGGGGCTAAAATGTATGTACCTACAAAGGTGTGGAGCAGAAGCATGATGGCCTGTGTGGTTTCCTGGGACTGGACAAGAACAAAGCATAAAGGATCTACCCCATTTCGCCCACTGTGGGAGATGAGTTTGCTCTTTGGGGTAGTGGGGAGAGTTCTGCTTTCCACCTTCAGGCTGTTGCCTGGAGCCTCATGGGTCCCAGTGGACATGTGTTCTTGGATGTGCAAATGCCAGGAGTCTACTAAGACGTAGGCTTTCCTGATGGCTCAAATGGTAAAGAATCTGCCTACCAGTACAGGAGATGCAGATTCAATCCTTGAGTCAGGAAGATCCCCTGAAGAAGGAAACGGCAATCCACTCCAGTATTCTTGCCTGGGAAATTCCATGGGCTGGGAGTCTGGCAGGCTACAGTCCGTGGGGTTGCAGAAGAGTCGGACACGACTTAGCGACTGAACAATGACAACTCTAAGACTTGCAAATATTATGAGAGACCTTAAATCTGCCATCTCCAAGAGGAAGGGAGAAATGGTATGAATTCTGGGAAGGAAGGCTAAATCTTAGGGAAGAGCAAAAGAGTAATTTAATTAACTGATGAATTCATTTATTTTGCTCAGCATCATGCAAAACACTGTGGGCTTTACCAAGGAGGAGAAGAAATTTGTCCCTATCCTAAAAAACCTAAAAGAGATTTAGGAGGAAAAAAAAAAAAAAACCAAATACACATGCATGTGTATTGGTTTAGGACTGGCACAATAATGAATTTAATGGGCACCTCATGTTTAACAGATTCTGTATCACTCAATATAAATCCCTGCTAATCTCTCCAGCAGTGTTTCCAGAAAAGCATAAACACTCATTTTACAGATAAGGAAAGTGAAGTTCAGAGACTAACTCCTCCAGGAACCAGGGTTCCACCCCAGTTCTGGTGACTTCAAAGTCCATTAAATCCTCTTGCAAAAATTCAAGTTAAAAGACAGATGAAAGGGAATTTGGGGCATTATAGAAATGTTCTGTCTTTAGTAGATGAATTTAGTTCTTTAGTTTTTTTAATTTTCAGTGATTCTAGAACTTTCATGATACAGCTTTTATTCATCTGACTTACTGCCACAGTTTTAAGAGCACCCCCAGTGGGTTGCATGAGGCCTTGCTGGCTGAGGAGTTTGTTGCTCAGTCTGTAAGTGTTATGTAGCCACAGATTCTTTATTTTATTTTAATGGAGTATAGTTGCTTTACACTGCTGTGTCACTTTCTGCTGTACAGAAAAGTGAATCAGCTACATGTATACATATATCCAGTCTTTTTTGGATTTCCTTCCTCTTCAGATCATCACAGAGCATCAAGTAGAGTTCCTTGTGCTATACAGTAGGTTCTCAATAGTCATCTACTTTATACATAGTGTATATATCAATCCCAATCTCCCAATTCATCTCCCCTACCCTCCCTCCTGGTATCCATACATTTGTTCTCTATGTTGCCGCAGCTTCTTTAGGTGGCATTTGCTGATTCCAAAAGTCAATATGAGAAGGCCTAAAAAGAGGAATTTAGAGCCAGAAGGGAACTTTGATTCTTTCAGTCAAATCCCTCTCTATCAAGTATGGAAACTGAGACCCAGAGAGGTTAAGTGACTAGCCTAAGGCCACACAGCTGGTTCGCAGTGTGGTGATGAAACTTGGTTTTGCCTGGTGTTCCTTTCACCATCATCTGAGCTACTCGACACAGTGAAGGAGATGGCTTTACCCAAATCATCTGTGGCTGATAGAAGTGCTGTGAATGAGCGCAGTCATCTATTCATTGATGGAGCAAACTGCAGTGCAATTCTTACAACAGCTTACATGCTCTGGGATGCCCATGGTCAATCTATATGCACCCTCTGCCAGGAGCTAGGCTTCCCTGGTGCCACGTGGGTAAAACCCAGTGAGCAACCTTGGCCCTGTTTCAGGTTGGCTGTGCATTAAAGGATTAGTTTATGTTTAATTGAAGTTTGGCGCATTCTGAGCAGGAGTGGCCTTGCTCTGGCTTTTTGAAAGAAGCCTGTGACTTTGGCCCAGCACTTGAAGTGTCATATGGCAGGTTCCAGTACCTGAGGGAACTGGCCCATTACTTTCTAGGGTCTTTCTGAGTTGAACATAAGTCTGTGTGTTTGCCTTCTTCTTTGTTCCCTTCTCAGAAGCTGTACTTCCTCAGATTTCAAGGAGGTGTGGCTGGGAGAGACAAGGTCTGTGGGAACTGGGTGCTTCCGCTTGAGCACTTCGACAGCTTCTTCCTGTCTCTGTCTCCGTTCTCAGGGTCTGTTATAGCAGCAGCTCCCTCATCCCGCCCTCTCTTGGAGTACAGGAGGATGTGGGAAAGGGCAATGGGCTTGGTGTCTGGCCCATGGCAACCCTCCCTACGAACCCAGCCCTTACTACTGCTGCGGTCCCTGCCACTCACAACTTCCGCATCCTCTGCACTAACCCAGTGCCTGCTCTCCTGGGAACACAGGGGCCAACCGCTGAGTGAACGTGGTAGAGGGATACGAGTGATGAGTGTGAAGGTTAGTGAAGGAATAAAACAGCCCCCAGCCCTGCAGTGCTCAACACCTCCTCCTGCCTGTACTGTACAATCCTTCCTCATGTCTCTGCTTCCGCAGATTCTGACCACCCCTCTGGCGCCACTGCCCCCCCCCAAACCCCCCAGATCTGCACCACTGACCGCTGCGTGGAGAACCTGTAACTGAGTCCTCTCCTCACTTGCTGCCTCCTCCGGGGCCACACCATGCCCTTGGCTGCTGAAACCCTCCTATGAGTCAGGCCCTTGACACTGAACGTCTCTTTTGCTTCTCACATCGGCCACCTGCAGTGGAGGTTTCCTCATTGTGACAGATGAGGAAATTGGGTTCACAGGAGCTAAGTGACTTGTCCAAGGTCACCCATGTTATGACAGTGCAGAGAAGCAGGCTCAGGTCCACTTACCCCAGCATCTGCTATTGGGGCTGCCACTGCCCACACTAAGGTAAGATGTAGCCACTGAACTTCAACTGCTAGTGTAGCTGGGGGGTGTGGGCAGCTTTAAAAGCAGAAACATCACTTTGCTGACAAAAATCTGTATAGTCAAAGCGATGGTTTTTCCAATAGTCACAAAAGGTTTTGAGAG
This sequence comes from Okapia johnstoni, assembly GCA_024291935.2. Taxonomy (NCBI): domain Eukaryota; kingdom Metazoa; phylum Chordata; class Mammalia; order Artiodactyla; family Giraffidae; genus Okapia; species Okapia johnstoni. Next base: position 44,577,879 of record CM044322.1, read on the forward strand.
CTGGAACTGTAGAGAAGGCTGAGTACCAAAGAATTGGTGCTTTCAAATTGCAGTGCTGGAGAAGACTCTGGAGAGTCCCTAGGACAGCAAGGAGTTCAAACCAGTCAATCCTAAAGGAAATCAGTCCTGAATATTCATTAGAAGGACTGATGCTGAAGCTGAAGTTCCAGTACTCTGGCCACCTGATGGGAAGAGCCAACTCATTGGAAAAGACCCTGATGCTGGGAAAGATCGAGGGCAGGAGAAGAAGGGGACGACAGAGGACAAGATGGTTGGATGGGATCATTGACTCAATGGACATGAGTTTGAGTAAACTCCGGGGAATGGTGAAAGACAGGGAAGCGTGTCGTGCTTCCAGTCTATAGGGTTGCAAAGTCGGACATGACTTAGTGACTAAACAACAACAGCAACACATCTCTATTTTCCAATTTTTTTCAAAAGGGCCTGCGTTACTTGTGCAATTAAAAATAGCATTAGTGAGGGGAGAACAAGATGGCAGAGGAGTGGGTGGACGTGGAGGACATCTCTCTCCACGGATACATCAAGAATACACCTTCAGACACAGAAGCGCATGCAGAACACCAGCTGGGAGAGGACCGGAGTACCTGACCAGAGGAAAAGAATACATACAACCACGCAAAACTCTAGAGGATGAAGGGACTGGGGGAAAAACAGGAGTATTAGTAGGACTGGACCTGCCATCTGCAGGTGGGTGAACTGAAGCAGGGGGTTCAATCCCTACATCGGGGCAATTGTCTGAGTCAGAGGAGAAACATTTAAGGCTGAGAGTGAAACAGCTGAGCTGTGGCAGCCTAAATGGAATGAGAATCAGACAGTCATTGCCACAGCCATACATACTCCAGACAGGGACAAGGGTCCCCTGGAAGGCCCAGTGGCTGGGAGCTGGAGTTTGGGGAGTGTGGAGCAATCCCAGGGTGAGGGCTGCTGTTGACTGCGGAGAGACAGATGGAGGGGAGGGGAGGGAGGAGATTGTGGTGGGAAATGCCTGTGAAGGAAAGCTGGGCAGCCATGGAAGCAAGGCAGTACTGCTGAGTCACGTGTAGGGGATGGAGCCGTCAACATAGCCTCTCTCCCCACACGCCAGCATCGTCAGCTGAACAATAGAGAGGCTGGCCCCTGAAACTCCTGGAGGACCCCACCCAGGGTGCTCCTTTAAGTGACTGTTGCGCCACTGATCTACAGAGTAGGACCCCAGCCAGGGGGGCCCCTATACGTGCCTGACGCACCAAACAACGGAGAAGGACCCCAGACAAGGGAGCCTCTAAGTGCCTGAATGGGCGGAGCTGTGGAGAAAGACTGGCCAAAGAGGCCTTCTGATCGCCAGCTACAAGAGACTCGAAGAAAGACTCTGATAGAGCCATAACTCCTGCAGCGGAGGCAGTCCGTGTCCCTGCACACTTGACGCCAGCAGGGTCCCCGCAAGCCAAGCAGCTGCACCACTTTCACGGTCAACTCTCACTGGGGCAGAACTGCCACAGGCAAAAAAAAGTCTTGCGTCTATGCGCACAGGGTCGCTTCGGTCGTGTCCGACTCTTTGTGACCCTGTAGACTGTGGCCTGCCAGGCTTCTCTGTCAGGGAGTGGGGTTATCCAGGCAAGAATACTGGAGCATATTGGCCAATATTGGTTGCCTTACCCTTCGAGCACTGTTATTTCCTGCTGCCCTAGCCACCAGCTCCCCTGAGTACCTGGTGCTGCCAGAACCCCTGCGACCGAAGCAGCTGCACCACCTCCACACCTGGCCCTTACAGGGGCAAACCCAAGTCCTCCAGGGCAGACTCAGGAGCAAACCCCAGTGAACGACCCACACGCAGAGGTGGAAATAAAACCACAATTGAAACCCAGGGACAGTGTGGCCAAGGAAGAAGACCCAAAACCTTCCCACCAGCTGTACAAGCTGCAGATTCAATCCACATGATCAACTAGACAGACTCTGTGTCTATGGAATATACAAAAGGTCATTGAGAGCTCCCACAAAAGAAAACACACTAGTTCTGATAGCTGTGGACATTGGAGACAAGAACACATAGGAGCAGGACCAGATTAGAATCTGAGCTGTCCCCACACAGGTCCAGACATCAGCACAGTTTTGGAGAGCATTCTAGGGAGGTGAGGTGGACTGTGACTCCTAGTGAGGGAAAGGACTCTGACAGCAAAACACAAGAGTCAAAATGTAAACATTTATTATTCTTATGTTTTGACTTGCTCTATAGATTCTTTGGGATTCTTTTTTCTTTTTTCTTTTTCTGATTCGCCCCCTCTGTGTAGTTGTCAATTTTTTTTGCACTATGAAATCCAATTAAACTTTTGAGCTTTTTTTTTTCCTCAGTCACATTTTTTATGGCTGTTATAAACCTCTGCTTCTACATTGGGCTTTTGCAGTTCTGTGGAATTTTCCTTATTTTTCTTTTCTCTTTAAAAAATTTTTTAAACCTATTATTATTTTTTCTACATTTACTCCTTTGTTTGCTTTTCCTACTCTTCTTTTCCCCTTGCAGTTAATCTTTAATGTATATAAATCTTCTTTATCTATCTCTGTTTAACTTTGCATATCTATTGTTTCTTTCTTTCTTTTCCTCTCAACATATTTGTTGGTTTTATTTTCTTTACTTTATTCCCCAATTGGCACCTTGCTTTAGCTTTGTTTCCAGTTTGTGCTTTAGTTGGTTTTGTTCTGGTAGGTATAATTTTTGGTTTCCTTTGTTTGCTGGGTCGATCTATTGTACTTTATTTTTGTTGGACTGTTCTGATTTTGCTTATGGGTGTATATGTATATAGGAGAAGGCAATGGCACCTCACTCCAGTACTCTTGCCTGGAAAATCCCATGGACGGAGGAGCCTGGTGGGCTGCAGTCCAATGGGGTCGCTCAGAGTCGGACACGACTGAGTGACTTCACTTTCCCTTTTCATTTCATGCGTTGGAGAAGGAAATGGCAACCCACTCCAGTGTTCTTGCCTGGAGAATCCCAGGGACGGGGGAGCCTGGTGGGCTACCGTCTATGGGGTCACACAGAGTCGGACACGACTGAAGCGACTTAGCAGCAGTATATGTATATGTGTATATTCAGTCACACTTCTTATTGTTGTTATAAACCTCTGCCTCTACGTTGGGCTTTTGCAGTTCTGTGACGTTTTCCTCCCACCCCCCCCCTTTTTTTTTATTTCTTCCGTTTTTTTTCTTTTCTGTTTTTTATAATTTTAATTCTTAATTTTTTTTCAAAAACCTATTATATCTTTTCTACATTTATCCCTTTGTTTGCCTTTCCTGCTGTTCTTTTCCCCTTGCACAGTGAATAGATGTTTACACAGTTGGCACCCTGCTTTAGCTTTGTTTTCTAGTTTATGCTTTAGTTAGTTTTGCTCTTAACTGGTAAATATAATTTTTGATTTACTTTGTTTGCTAGGTCAATCTACTGTAATTTATTTTTGTTGAACTGTTTTCACTTTGCTCATGGGTGTATGTGTATATGTGTATTTCTATTATTTTAATTATTATTTGCCTGATTCTGTAACTGCCATTTGTCTGGGGTTCATCTTTGGTTTCTCATTTTGGGGTATTTGTTTTAATCTCACTTAATGCCATAACAAACCACTTGTGGAATCTTCATTCCTAACCAAAGATTGAGCCATGAGCCTTTGGAGTGGGAGCACTGACTCCAAGACCCTAGACTACTAACCCTAGGGAGTATCAAATAGTGAGAACTCACACAAAGGAAACCGCTTGAATACAAGACCACCAGCAGCACCCTGTGCAGGATGCCTCATATAAACAACAAACAAAACAAAAATACACACCCAATCATCAGCAGACAGGATTCCCACTTCACTCAGCCCTGCCCATCAGAGGAGAAACAAACAAACAAACACTCAGCACAAATCTCACCCTATACACAAACCACTGGACCAAACTTAGAAGGGCAGAAACCAAAAGGAAGAAAGAATTCAACCTTGAAATCTGGGAGAAGGAGACCTCAAACACAATAAGTTAAAAAAAAAATAATGAAAAGGCAGAGAAATACACAAATGAAGGAACAAACTAGAAACACAGAAGTCCAAATAAATGAAGAGGAAATAGGCAAACTACCTGGAAAAGAATTCAGAATGGTAGTAAAAATGATCAAAAATCTTGAAAACAAAATGGAGAAAATGTAAGAATCAATTAACAAAGACCCAGAAGAATTAAAGAATAAACATACAGAGACAAACAACACAATTACTGAAATTAAAAATACTCTAGAAGGAATCAATAGCAGAATATCTGCAGCAGAAGAATGAATCGGTGAGCTGCAAGATAAAATGGTGGAAATAACTTCTGAAGAGCAGAATAAAGTAAAAAGAATGAAAAGAACTGAGGACAGTCTCAGAGACCTCTGGAACAATATCAAATGCACCAACAGTCAAATTATAGGAGTCCCAGAAGAAGAAGAAAAAAAGAAAGGGTATGGGAAAATTTTTGAAGAGATTACATTTGAAAAATTTTCCAACATGGAAAAGGAAATAGTCAATTAAGTCCAAGAGGCACAAAGAGTCCCATACAGGATAAACCCAAGAAGAAACACGCCAAGACACATACTAATCAAGCTAACAAAGACTAAACACAAAGAAAGAATATTAAAAGAAACAAGGGAGAAGCAACAAGTAACATACAAGGGAAACCCCATAAGCTTAACAGCTGATCTTTCAGCAGAAACTCGGCAGGCCAGAAGGGAATGGCAGGATATATTTAAAGGATTGAAAGGGAAAAATCTACAACCAAGATTACAGTACCCAGCAAGGATCTCATTCAAAACGGATGGAGAAATAAGCTTTTCAGACAAGCAAAAGTTAAGAGAATTCAGCACCACCAAACCAGCTTTAAAACAAATATTAAAGGGACTTATATAGTCAAGAAATGCAAGACAAGAAAAAAGATCTACAAAACCAACCTCAAACAATTAAGAAAATGGCAATAGGAACAAATATATCAATAATTACTTTAAATGTAAGTGGATTAAATGATCCAACCAAAAGACACAGACTAGCTGAATGGATACAAAAACAAGACCCATATATTTGCTGTCTACAAGAAACCCACTTCAGACCTAACAACACATATAGACTAAAAGTTAGAGGATGGAAAAATATATTTCATGCAAATGGGAAGCAAAAGAAGGCTGTGGTAGGAATCCTTATATCAGACAAAATAGACCTTAAAATAAAGACGATTACAAGAGATAAGGAAGAACACTACATAATGATCAAGGGATCAATCCAATAGGAAGACATAACAATTGTAAATATCTATGCACCCAACATAGGAGCACCTCAATACATAAGACAAACACTAACAGACATAAAAGGAGAAATTGACAGTAGCACAATAACAGTAGGAGACTTTAACACCCCACTCACACCAATGGACAGATCATCAAAACAGAAAATTAATAAGGAAACCCAAGTCTTAAATGATGCATTAGATGAGATGGATCTCATTGATACCTTCAGAACATTCTATCCAAATGCAGAAGATTACACCTTCTCAAGTGCACATGGAACATTCTCCAGGATAGACCACATTTGGGTCACAAATCAAACCTCAGTAAATTTAAGAAAATTGAAATCATATGAAGCATCTTCTCTGACCACAATACTATGAGACGAGCTATCAATTACAAGAAAAAACTGTAAGAAACAGAAACACATGGAGTTAAACAACACATTTCTAAATAACCAACGGGTTACTGAAGAAATCAAAAGGGAAATAAAAAAAGTTTATAGAAACAAATGACAATGAAAACACCACAACTCAAAACCTATGGGAATGCAGCAAAAGCAGTTCTAAGAGGGAAGTTATAGCAATACAATCCTACATCAATAAACAAGAAAAACATCGAATAGACACCCTAACTTTACACCTAAAACAACTGGAAAAAGAAGAACAAAAAGCCCCCAAAAGTAGTAGAAGGAAAGAAATCATAAAGACCTGAGCAGAAATAAATGAAAAAGAAATGAAAGAAACAATAGTAAAGGTTAATAAAACTAAAAGCTGGTTCTTTGAGAAGATAAACAAAATTGACAAACTTTTCACCAGACTCATCAAGGAAAAAAGAGAAGAATCAAATCAACAAAATTAGAAAAGAAAAAGGAGATGTTACAACAGACAATGCAGAAATACAAAGGATTATAAGAGACTATTATGAACAACTGTATGGCAATAATAGGGATAACCTGGAAGAAATGGACAGATTCTTAGAACAGTTCAATCTTCCAAGACTGAACCAGGAAGAAATTGAAATTATGAACAACCCAATTACAAACTCTGAAATTGAAGCTGTGATCAAAAATCTCCCAAAAAACAAAATCCCAGGACCAGATGGCTTCACAGGAGAATTCTGTCTAACATTTAGAGAAGAGCTAATGCCTATCCTTCTAAACTCTTTCAAAAAGTTGCAGAGGAAGGGACACTTACAAACTCATTCTATGAGGCCACCATCACCCTGATACCAAAACCATACAAAGACAACACAAAAAAAAGAAAACTACAGGCCAATATCACTGATGAACATAGATGCAAGATCCTCAGCAAAACTTTAGCATACAGAATTCATCAACACATCAAAAAGCTCATACACTATGATCAAGTTGGGTTTATTCCAGGAATGCAAGGATTCTTCAATATATGCAAATCAATCAATGTGATACACTATATTAGCAAATTGAAAGATAAAAACCAAACCATATGATCATCTCAAGAGATGCAGAAAAAGCCTCTGACAAAATTCAGCATCCTTTTATGATTAAAACTCTTCAAAAAATGGGCATAGAAGGAACGTACCTCAACATAGTAAAGGTCATATGTGATAAGCCTACAGCAAACATTATTCTCAATGGTGAAAAACTGAAAGCATTCCCCCTAAGATCAGGAACAAGACAAGGGTGTCCACTTTCACCACTGTTATTCAACATAGTTCTGGAAGTCCTAACTGCAGCAATCAGAGAAGAAAAAGAAATAAAAGGAATCCAGATCAGAAAAGAAGTAAAGCTTTCACTGTTTGCAGATGACATGATACTGTTGATAGAAAAACCCTAAAGATAGTATCAGAAAATTACTAGAGCTAATCAGTGAATTTATCAAAGTTGAAGGATACAAAATCAATGCACAGAAATCACTTGCATTTCTATATACTAACAATGAAAAATCAGAAAGAGAAATTAAGAAACCAATCCCATTCATCACTGCAACAAAAAGAATTAAATACTTAGGAATAAACTTACCTGAGGAGACAAAAGGACTGTACACAGAAAATTATAAGACACTAATGAACTAAATCAAAGACAACATAAACAGATGGAGAGATGTTCCATGTTCCTGGGTAGGAAAAATCCATATTGTGAAAATGACTATACTACCAAATGCAATCTACAGATTCAATGCAAACCCTATCAAATTACCAATGGCATTTTTTACAGAACTAGAACAAAAAGTTTTACAATTCACATGGAAACACAAAAGACACTGAATAGCCAAAGCAGTCCTGAGAAAGAAGAATGGAGCTAGAGGAATAAACTTTCTTGACTTCAGATTATACTACAAAGCTACAGTCATCAAGACAGTATGGTACTGGCACAAAAACAGAAATATAGACCAATGGAACAAGATAGAAAGCCCAGAAATAAACCCATGCACCTATGGGTACCTTATTTTTTGACAAAGGAGGCAAGAATATACATTGGGGCAAAGACAGCCTCTTCAATAAATGGTGCTGGGAAAATTTGACAGCTACATGTAAAAAAATGAAATTAGAACACTTCCTAACACCATACACAATGATAAACTCAAAATGGATTAAAGACCTAAATGTAAGACCAGAAACTATAAAACTCTTAGTGGAAAACATAGGCAGAACACTTGATGACATAAATCAAAGTAAGATCACCTATTACCCACTTTCTAGAGTAATGGAAATAAAAACAAAAGTGTACAAGTGGGTCCTGATTAAACTTAAAAGATTTTGCACAGCAAAGGAAACTACAAGCAAGGTGAAAAGACAATCCTCAGAATGGGAGAAAATAACAGCAAATGAAACAACTGACAAAGGATTAATTTCCAAAATATACAAGCAGCTCATACAACTCAATGCCAGAAAAACAAACAACCCAATCAAAAAGTGGGAAAAAGACTTAAGCAGACATTTCTCCAAAGAAGACATAAAGATGGCTAACAAACACATGAAAAGATGCTCAACATCGCTCATTATTAGAGAAATGCAAATCAAAACTACAATGAGATATCACCTCACACCAGTCAGAATAGCCATCATTGGAAAGTCTACAAACAATAAATGTTGGAGAGGATGTGGAGAAAACGGAACACTCTTGCACTGTTAGTGGGAATGTAAATTGATACAGCCACTATGGAAGAGGGTATGGAGATTCCTTAAAAACTAGGAATAAAACCACCATGTGACCCAGCAATCCCACTCCTAGGCATATACCCTGAGGAAACCAAAGTTGAAAAAGACACATATATCCCATTGTACTTTGCAGCATTATTTACAATAGCTAGAACATGGACGCAACCTAGATGTCCATGGACAGATGAATGAATAAAGAAGTTGTGGTACATATATACAATTGAACATTACTCACCCATAAAAAGGAATGCTTTTGAGTCAGTTCTGATGCAGTGGATGAACCTAGAACCTATTATACAGAGTGAAGTGAGTCAGAAAGAGAAAGACAAATATTGTATTCTAACATATGTATATATATGGAATCTAGAAAAATGGTACTGGAGAATTTATTTATAGGGCAGCAATGGAGAAGCAGACTTAGAGAATAGACTTATGGACACAGGGAGAGGGGAGGAGAGGGTGAGATGTATGGAAAGAGTAACATGGAAACTTACATTACCATATATAAAATAGATAGCCAATGGGAATTTGTTGTATGGCTCAGGAAACTCAAACCGGGGCTCTGTATCTATCTAGAGGGGTAGGATTGGGTGGGAGATGGGAGGGAGGTTCACAAGGAGGGGATATATGTATAGCTATGGTTGATTCACGTTAAGAAGGTTTGACAGAAAGCAACAAAATTCTGTAAAGCAATTATCCTTCAATAAAAATAAATTAAAAACTAACATTAGTGATTGTTGGCAGTGCACAAGTACTTACTAAGCACTGTTCATGTACCATCTCATTCATTCTTCATACGGCCCTGGGGTCGGGGGTGGGGGGGTCCAGTGATTGTCATCCTTGCTTTCTAGGGGAGGAAACCAAGATGTAGGAATGTTCAGTAACTTGTCCACAGACTCACAGTCGAAAGTCCCTGCCTGAAGGAGCTTACTTACTGCTTCCAAGGGGAAATTGAAACTTTGTCTTAGGAATAAAAGAAGCATTCCATTTAATATGAAATACCAAGAGTAGGCGAATCCATAGAAACGGAGAGCAGATTAGTGGTTACTAGGGGCTGGAGTGGTGGTGATGAATGGGGAGTGACTGCTAATGTGCATAGGCTTTCCTTCTGGGTGATGAAATGTTCTGGGACTTGACAGTGGTGACAGTTGAAAATACTGTAAATGTACTAAAAGTCACTAACAGTAAATTTTATATTTGTAATTTTGCCACAATTTTTCCAAACATAAAAAAAGACTAGAAAAGAAATATTATTGCTAATCACTTCCAGGGGCAATTACATTTTGGAAGCTCTTTTTAAGAAGGAATATAAATTCATGAATTAAAAAGAAAAGAATAAGAAGAAGCCCTTGGGGATGGGGAACCAAAAAGACCCAGAAAGGGAATCCAATGACCAATAGGATTATTTATTCTACTGAAGGGGTCAGCATGTTGATAAATGTCACTATCTAAGGGCTAAATGCTAAGTGCTTTATGTGGATAGTTTCATCTATTGCTTGTAATAGCCCTGGGCATTGTTACTTTTTTCCCTTCCATTTCACAGATGAGAAAACTGAGGTGTAGAAGAATGACTTACCAAGGTCCTGATGCCAGTAAACCCAAGCTGGGCTTTGATTCCAGGTGGCCTGACCTCCAGGTCCAGACTCTTCACTGCCAACGTCATAGACCTGTGTGTCCTGTGCTATGATCAGTAAGTGCACACAGTGCAGTGGAACTCAGTGAAAACATCACTGTCTTTAGCCTTGCTGCTTTCATCAGTAATAGTCTGTCCAGCAGGGATAAGTGCTTCAGGAATACTGAGCTTTGTGAATCTGTTTAACATGGGAACCCCAGCAAGGCTATGCTAGATGATGGCAACTCATGTTCAAATTAACCTATGCCCTGAAGTTTGCATTTGGTGGGAAACAGAGGAGAAGACATGAGCTCCTTGCCAATTCTACCCAGTGGAAAGCCTGCTGTGGGGCTTTCTGACTGCTGTCCACTTGCTGGGGGACATGGTGATGTCTGTCCTCGCTCTGGCTGTGACTTAGGGCTTACACGCTGATGGCCACTGCCACTGCCTAGGAAAGGTGAACAGGGAGACAGCTCCACTGAGGTGGGCTGAGCAGAGCATTGAAAGATTGAAAGGCAAAATAAAATGCCAAACCTGCAATACTCAGCCTTAGACACTCTTTACAGCCCAGGTAGGGCTGAGGGCATGCTCTCTGTGTAAAGACATCAGTGCAAGCCACTGTCTGTTCCACAATTCAAGTTCAGTTTGGATAAATAACAAGAAAAACAGCAATGAAACCCCGTGCATATGTGCATGCTAAGTCACTTCAGTCGTGTCTGACTCTTTGTAACCCTATGGACTGTAACCCACCAGAGTCCTCTGTCCATGGGATTCTGCAGGCAAGAATACTGGAGTGGGTTGCTATGCCCTCCTCCAGGGGACCTTCCCAACCTAGGGATCAAAAGCATAGGGATCAAACCCACGTTTCTTAAGTCTCCTGCATTGGCAGGTGGATTCTTTACCACTAGCACCACCTGGGAATCCCCACAATAAAGCCCCAATGCTATGCAAATGTCTGCTCTTCCTATAAGAGTGTAGGGCAGAAACATGAAGTCTCAGACCCTGAAACTTCAGAGGACAAAGAGAATAGGTCTCAGGCCACCTGATCACCCGGATTCCCTCAGCCCCAGGCTGATCAGTTGATGGAGTCCGTTAATGTGATCTTTGCATGGTTTATCCTCTTTGCTGCCCTCTCCCTGCCTGTGACCATGCTTGGCTACCTCCTGCCTGGACCTTCTCAAGGGCCTGCTAACTGGGCTTCTTGCTTTAGGAGTTGTCTGTTGTTATGAAGCCTCCAACCACTAACCCATCAGAGTGAAGTTCCTAAAGCACAGGTCAGGTCATCGGTCTCCCTTGTTCCAAACCCTGCACTGGCCCTGGGCGCCTCACAAAATAAAACCCAAACTCCCCAGCCTGGCACTCAAGGCGCATGGGCACCTAGTTCCCTCTACCCTTTCATTCATTACTTCCTCAACACATATTTATTTCACCATGTGCTAGGCACTGGGCTCACCACAGTGGATACTAAAGGACAAAGTCCTGGAGGGTTCTCCCGAGGATCTGGGAGTGTGGTGGTATCCACCAGCCAGAGGCTGTGGAGCTCCGTAGCCTGAGTGCTAATCCAGTCCCAGGAGGTCAGTGAAGGTTTCCTGTCCAATGTCATTTACCGTCACTGGAAGAAGGCATATGAGAGAGTCAGATAACGCCCAGGCTGGGGAGTGTGCAGAGCAGGAAAATGGAGGGGGCACAGGGAATGTAAGGCCAGAGGCAAGAGAATATGAGCAGTGCAGTTGGGCTGTAGTCCATGAGAGGAATGTGGCGACGGGAGAGGGCATCCCCACTGTGAAAGTTTTGAAAACCCTGGTGGAGTTCAGACTCAGTCCTGAGAGCAGCAGGAGGCTGCCAAGGGATGTAAGCAAAAGAGTAATGTGAACAGATCTGTGTTCTACAAAGTCTTTCTGTCTGCAGTTTGGAGAAATGGTTGTGGGGAAGGGGAAGGGGGTCTAGTAGGGTGAGGAGATCCAGGAATTCCGGCAAGAATCATGGTATTGGTGGTGGTGGTGGGGGGGTGATGGAAGGGGATGGAATGTGAGAGTGACCTGAGATGCCAAGGGCAAGTCTGGACAATGATCTGAGGTGGAGGGTGAGAGAGAGGTAGGTGACAAGCCCCTTCCATGGCTTTCTGGTCTGGGCAGCTTATAGACAATGGTGCCTTGCCTGGACCAGAGTATCAGACGGGCAGCTCTCAGGTCTGGGGAGGGCTGGGTGGGGATGTAAGATGCTGAGTTCAGCTTTGGAGAGTCAATGCCTGTGACACAGAGAAGAGATATTTATCATGACTGGAGGCAAGCAGAAGAGCACCAGTGTTCAAGGCTGGACTTGGGAAAGAGAACCTGCCATAGAGACGGAGAGGGAGTCGGCCCAGAAGCAGGAAGAAAGCCTGGGAGCTGGTCCTCAGAGTCAGAATGCCAAGGAAAATGAGGACCAAAGAGCGCGCGCTTGTTGTTGTCTCAGCAAGGAGGTTGTTGATGACCTTGGCAGGAGCAGTTTCCACCGAGGAGGAATTGGTGCTGGTGGGGGAGAAGCCAGACTGCAGTGGGCTGAGATGTCATCTGAGCTGAGACAAAGGAAACAGTAGGTGAAGATGATTTCTGTCAAAAACATTGGCCAAAGACGGGGAGAAAAAGAAAGGACTGAGTTTGGAGAGGAAAAGTCTTTCAAAGAGGTTTTTCTTTCCTTCCTCCACTCTCTCTCCCTCCCTCAGTAGGAACCATGAGCACATTCTACTGGGAAGGGACCAGTGGAGCAGGGGCAGGTGAAGACCCTGGAGGGAGGGGAATGCTTCATAGAGAAAGTTGTCGGGGAGGGACTCAGATTGTCTCTGGGGCGGAGAGGTCCCTCTTTCACTTTTGTCAAGAGGAGGGCAGGAGGGGGCAGATGTAGGGTTGGGTGAAGCCATCATTTCATCCTTTCTAGACTTGCCTTGAATTGCTTCTGCCCAGAAACGGCCACACACACTCCTCCCACGTGTGCCTGACCTTTCTCCACTTCACTGCATTTGTCAGCCGTTTCCTTTTTTTCACATCCCCTTCATTCTATCTTTAAATGCCGTGGTGTGTCCAGATTTTGTGGGACCTGAAGTGCACACATTTGAGACACCCTCTTTAAGAACAATGTTAAACTGCATTGGCAAATCTTACAAAAATGTGGACACTTGTCTATGGCCCCTCCTAGGAGTCTGTGAAAAGATCTCATGAAAACTTGGGTCCTTGAAGATCAAGCTTTCTCGGCTTCCTGTTAAATTCTCCTAGATTCAAATGTTAAAATCATGGGCAAATCTTAAATTTGAACAATAGCAACAACAATAAACAAAACAAGCAAAAAACCCCAAAAAACAAATCAAACCCAGAGAAACAGAAAACTCCTTCCATGAAGCCCTTCCATGGAAGGAAGTAAGGAAAGCATGGTTTCCTCATCTATAAAATGGAGCTAAAAGCATCTATCTCCTTGTTGTGAAGATTAAATAAGGCAACATATGGGAGAGAACTCGACATAGTTCTTTACTCATATTTGGGACTCAATAAATGATTGCTGGAGAAATAAAAGAACAGATGATCCTAGCTCTATCTCCTCACTTATCTCACTTTGACTTGCACATTAGTTATTTATTTGTGTGCTCATCCTGTTCTTCTCAACAGACTCCAAATATATGTCTTGTTTTTTGAGTCCTTTATAAGGTCTATCAGTGTAACTTGGACATTCCATACATTTGTTGAATGAATGGATGAATGTATAAACTGTGGTGTATGAATCACTTCCTTAAGAAGGAAGTCCATCATTAGGAGATTTGCCTAGAACTCCACCTAAATGAGTTTTCCAGTTGAAGCTGTCAATTCTTGGTGTCCACGCTGGTGATCAGTTAACAAAAGACCAGGAAGGACTGCAGCTATGTCTTGGAAGATAAATCATGTTTGACTGAGGAAGCAGAAAGTGGAGAGAGCGAGGGTTTGAGACTTCCACCAACTTTCAAATCTTAGCTGGCAGAATTAAGAACCTTTAAGAGAAAACAGTGTGGATCACTTCCTGGACTAAACAAAATAAATTAGAACCCCTCAAACTAAGCAATACTTGTCAAATGAAACTCAGAAAGACAAGTCTAATGAATTTGTAGTATAATATGGGCAGATTTCTTTATTCATTTTGAATACATTGCTGCTTAGAGAACTCATTTCCCAGAGCTACCTGTTTGGGGAGAGAGAGCTTTATTGTTTACTTCTCAAAGGGTTGCTGTGAAGATTAAATTTAAAAATTATTTAAAAGTGTTTAGTAAACTGCAATGCCTCACAAGTGCATTTTATTATTGTTATTATTACTGTCCCCCTGGTCTGATCTCTTGGTGTTCACTTTCTTCCCTCCCCTCTCTTCTGATAGATTTATATCCTACCAACTTCGTTGAAATATCACCTTTCCTCAAATGATGGAGTGTATTCCCAGGGCTCACTGTTCCTCATGACCAGGGAAGCCTGCCTATATACATGCCTGCCTATTCCCTGGATTCTGAGATCTTTGAGAACAGAGATGATACCCAAGTCATTTTTATCCCTTAGTCCCTAGAACAAACGGACTGGTTCAAAATTGGGAAGGGAGTACATCAAGGCTGCATATTATCACCCTGCTTATTTAACTTATATGCAGACTATATCATGGGAAATGTCGGGTTGGACGAAGCACAAGCTGGAATCAAGATCACCGGGAGAAATATCAATATGCTCAGATGTGCAGATGACACCACCGTTATGGCGGAAAGTGAAGAGGAACTAAAAAGCCTCTTGATGAAGGTGAAAGAGGAGAGTGAAAAAGCTGGCTTAAAACCTCAACATTGAGAAAATGAAGATCATGGCATCTGGTCCCATCACTTCATGGCAAATAGATAGGGAGACAATGGAAACAGTGAGAGACTTTATTTTGGGGGGCTCCAAAATCACTGCAGATGGTGACTACAGCCATGAAATTAAGACAGTTGCTCCTTGAAGAAAAGCTATGACTAATCTAGACAGCATATTAAAAAAAGCAGAGGCATTACTTTGCCAACAAAGGCCTGTATAGTCAAAACTATGGTTTTTCCAGTATTCATGTATGGATGTGAGAGTTGGACCATAAAGGTTGAGCACTGAAAAATTGATGCTTTTGAGCCATGGTGTTGGAGAAGACTCTTGAGAGTCCCTTGGAGAGCAAGGAGATCAAACCAGTCAATCCTAAAATCAACCCTGAATATTCATTGGAAGCACTGATGCTGAAGCTGAAGTTCTAATACTTTGGCCACCTGATGTGAAGAGCTGACTCATTAGAAAAGACCCTCATGCTGGGAAAGATTGAAGGCAGGAGGAGAAGGGGACAACAGAGGATGAGATGGTTGGATGGCATCACCGACTCAAGGGACATGAGTTTGAGCAAACTCTAGGAGATGGTAAAGGACAGAGAAGCCTGGCGTGCTGCAGCCCACGGGGTCACAAAGAGTTGGACATGATTGAGCAACTGAACAACAACAACCACCCTAGAACAATCCATGGCACATAGTAGGAGCTCAGTTAACGTTTGCTGGATAGATGCTTTAAGATGATAGGAAAATAGTTCTTGTGTATTTTCATCTGAGTCATTCAGGTGTGTGACCTTCTCAAGAAAGGCAAATTTAGTTCCCAAGACACCAGCTCGCTTCATTATTCCTAAGAAAACAAGGCTGTAAATATTTCCTGTTACTCTACAAATCTGGGAGAAAAGAAATGCTCCATTTCCTTCTGGAAGCTGTAATATTCCTGTTCTTGTATAATTTCTAAACCACTATTGATGTCACTTGGAGGGAGGCAGTTTTTGCAGTGGAAAATTCTCCAACAAGATGCCTAAGGATGAAGGGTTTCAATCCATGTGAGCTTTTCTAAAACCCTTGACTTTTCGGAGTTAAGTTTCCTCTTGTGTAAAGTGAAGATAAGGATGCTGTCCTGCGTTCCTGTTGAGGCTGTTTTCAAGATGAATAAACAATGCATCTGCCAAAGCCCCACACCCTTATGCTCCCTCCTTTCAGGATAATCCTTTTAGATGGAGCCTGGGCTTCCCTGGTGGCTCAGATGGTAAAGAATCTGCCTCTAATGCAGGAGACCTGGGCTCGATCCCTGGGTCAGGAAGATCCCCTGGCAAAGGAAATGGCAACCCACTCCAGTATTCTTGCCTGGAGAATTCCATGGACAGAGGAGCTGGCAGGCTACAGTCCATAGGCTCACAAAGAGTTGGATATGACTGAGTGACTAACTCTTTCACTTTGTGTAGACACAAAAGACAGTTATTGATAAGCATGGACAAAAGATCACAAATGGAAGGGAAATACTAGGAAAATGTGGAACCACAGATCTCCCTGGGGCAGATCGGTGGTAGTTGTTCCCAAGTGGCCGTCCTAAGACTGGCAAATGGGACCATTCGGTGGAAGAACAAGGGCACAGAGCATTGAGGAATCATTGTGGGGCCTGCTGTCCTCTATTTGTCCTTCCTGCCTCTTACAACAGAGAAGCTCATCTCAGGAAGCCGTTCCTTTCTGTCTCCTCAGGATCCTGCATTTGCTGGTTACTTGGGTTTCCCTGGTTGCTCAGTTGGTAAAGAATCCACCTGCAGTACAGGAATCCACCTGCAATATCATCTTCCTGAGTTGGGAAGATTGCCTGGAGAAGGGATAGGCTACCCACTCCAATATTCTTGGGCTTCTCTTGTGGCTCAGCTGATAAAGAATCCACCTGCAATGCCAGAGACCTGGGTTTGATCCCTGGGTTGGGAAGATCCCCTGGGGGAGGGAAAGGCTACCCACTCCAGTATTGGCCTAGATAATTCCTTGGACTACAGTCCATGGGGCTTCAAAGAGTCAGACATGACTGAACGTCTTTCACTTCACTCCATATCAACACCTCCCTCAAAACCAAATCTTTCCCACCTCTGCCATATTAAAAAAACATCCTCTCTCAACCCCATAAACCTTTGCTTTTTTCTCTTTCTTCCCTTTCACTGTCCAGCATCTTGACAGAGTTGAATGCTCACTATTTCCATTTCCTCATCTCATATTCACTGCTGTTATGCTTCTATTTCTACACAGAATTGCTTCTTGGTGAGAACCACATTGTCCACATTTCTAAATCCAATGAATGGTCTTTATCTCATTTATGATGATCACTTCCTCCTCCTCAAAGCACTGCTAGAGGGACTTCCCTGGTGGTCTAGTGGTTAGGATTCCGTGCTCCCAATATAGGGGGCTTGGGTTCCATCCCTTGCTGTGAAACTAGATTCCATGTGCTGTAGCTAAAAGTTCACATGCCACAACTAAGGCTTGGCACAACCAAATAAATAAATAAATACATATATTTTTACTAAAGCACCACTTTGAGTGGAAGGTAGGTATCCATGACAATGCTCTCTTCAGATTTTCTTATCTGTGGCTTTTTTTTTTCAGTCTCTATTGAGGTTGAATTATGTCCCCTAAGAAGATATGTTCAAGTCCTAACATCCACAGAATGTGAGGTTATTGGGAAATGAGTTCTTTACACAAGTAATCAAATTAATGAGGTCACTGATGAGGGTGGCTTCTAATCCAATGACTGATTCCTTGTACGAAGAGAGAAATTTGGACACAGACACCAACAGAGGGAAGATAGCCCTGTGATGATGGAGGCAGAGATTTTAGTGATGCATTCACAAAACAAGGAAACCCAAGGATTGCCAGGAGTCATCAGAAGCTAGGAAATGGCAAGGAGAGACCCTCCCCTAGAGCCTTCAGAGAAAGTATACCCCTGTTGACACCTTGACTTTGGACTTTTGGCCTACAGAACTATGAGAGAGTATAGTTCTACTGTTTAAAGCCACTAAGTTTGCAGTACTTTGTTGCAACAGCCTGAGAAACGAATGTTGTCTTCTTTCAGGCTCTTCTTTGATTTGATGTAGGTCTTCCTAAACACTTAGTTCTAGGCTTCTCTTTATTTCTCTATGTAGCCCCCTCCCTGGGTGACCTCCTCTGCATCTATGCTTCAGCTGTGGCTTCTCTGTCTGTAAATCCTACCTATCTTTCAGCACTCAGCTCAGACCTGACTCCCACAAGAAGCCTTCTGCAGTAGTTGCTCTCAGAGCCCTCCAACAGCCCTTGGCACGCCTCGAGATCAGGTCAGATTCTTAACTGTGAACTGCTGCTCTCTGCCTGCATGCTCTTCTCACAGGCCAGAACATATGAGGGTGAAGCCCTCCAGGAACCACCCTCCAACACTGATGGATGGGAGTTGGAGAAGAGACAGCTCAGCTTTCTCACCCCACAGTGAGCTAAGGCATCTCCCAGAGGCCCCAGCAGACTAAACCTCACTGGCCAATGGGGTAACTTGTCCATTAACTGCTTCCTGATGGCTTTTTTCTTTTTCATGTGTCTCTACTCTCCTACCATGCTTCCTGGGGTAACCTCCCAAATAGACTGTTATACTCAAATCCTTTCTCAGGGTTTGCTTCTGGGGAAACCTATCCAAGACCCTGTAAATGAATGACCAGCTTGGGACAAGTTCTTATCCTTTCTAATAGCATGATGATCATTGGCTGCACATTAGCTATCACGGTTTATATGCACATATTTCTTTTTGTGGTTATTTGAGTAATGTTGTTTCTTATGCTAGAGCAGGGGACAGCAAACAACAGCCCTCAGGCCAAGTCAGGCATGACTACTCATTTACATATTGTTTGTGGCTTGTTTTTAATAGTGGAGTTCAGTAGTTTCCATCATGACCTATGGCTTGCAAAGCCAAAATATTGACCATTTCACCCTCTGCAGAAAAAGTTTGGTGAGCCCTACACTAGGCTCTAAACTTGTATCAGTTAGCTCTGGCTCTATAAGAAGCCAACCTAAAACTTAACTGTTTAAAACAGTTGCCATTGGGACTTCCCTGGCAGTCCAGTGGTTGAGACTTTGCCTTCCAGTGCGGGGGAGCTGGGATACCCCATGCCTCTCAGAAAAAAACGACAACAACAAAAACTAAAAATATAAAGCAGAGGTGGTGGTATGGCAGATTCAGTGTCCCTCAGTCATGTCTGACTCTATGCAACCTCATGGACTGCAGCCCTCCAGGCTCCTTTGTCCATGGGGATTCTCTAGGCAAGAACACTGGAATGCATTGCCATGCCCTCCTCCAGGGTATCTTCCCAACCCAGGGATCAAACCCACGTCTCCCACACTGCAGGCAGATTCTTTACCATCTGAGCCACCAAGGCAGACTCAATGGAGACTTTAAAATGGCCCATGTCAAAAAAAAAATAACTTAAAAAAAAATAAACAACTACCATTTATTTAGCTTACAAATCCATGAGCTGGCTGGGTGGCTTTTCTGGTCTGCTCCTGATCAGCTGACTTTTGCTGGGCACTCTTATTTTCCTGTGGTTGGTTGGTGGGTCAAAATATCCTAGGATGGCCTCACTCACACTTTAGAAGTTGACAGCTGTTATACAAGGAGACAGCAACAATTGGGCCTTATGTCTCTCAACATCCAGCAGACTAGCTTGGGCTTCTTTACATGGTGGTGGTCACAGGGGTTCTAAGAGCAGCCAGATAGGACAAAGCACAAACATTTTTACAAGATTCTACTTGTATCATATTGGCTAACATCTCATTGGCCAAAACAAGTCATATGGCCAAGTTCAGCATCAAAGAGGGAAGGTACTCAAAGGGCATGGTGGGGGTGTGGATACAAGGAGGGAAAGTGTCTGTGGCTACTTTTACAATTCTCCGTGAAGCTCTGTGAGAGCTCAGACCCTATATGTATTTACTCACCATTCTATGTTGATGGGTAAAGCATAGTGCCTGGCATGCTATAGGTGCTAAATAAATATTTATTGAGTAAATAAATGCGTTTGAACTGCTTGAATAACAATTATCTTTTATTCAACCTTTGCTATATAATAGGTGCTGATTTAAATATTTCACATATATAATCTAATGCATATCATATAAGGTAGCCTTTTTTGGTACCATTTTACAGGGCTTCCCAGGTGGTGCTGTTGATAAAGAACCCATCTGCCAATGCAGGAGACATTAGAGACACCCAGGGTTCCATCCCTGGGTTAAGAAGATCCCCTGGAGGAGAACATGGCAACCCACTCCAGTATCCTTGCCTGGAGAATCCCATGGACAGAGGAACCTGGCAGGCTACAGTCCATAGGATTGCAAAGAGTTGGACACCACGGGAGCAACTTTGCGCACACGCATAGACAAGAACACTGAGGCTCAGGATTGTAACCTGCCCTGTATAACCCAGGTAGTGAGTGAGGAACTAGAATTGAAAACAAGTTTGTTTAACTCCAAAGCCCATGCTGTCTGACCACTACTCTTGGATGCTCTTATTACCATTGTTGTTGTTGTTTAGTTGCTAAGTCATGTCTGACTCTTTGAGACCTCATGGACTGTAGCCTGCCAGGCTCCTCTGTCCACGGAATTTCCCAGGCAAGAAACTGGAGTGGGTTGCCATTTCCTTCTCCAGGCGATCTTCCTGACCCAGGGATTGAACCCACATCACCTGAATTGGCAGGCAGATTCTTCACCGATGAATCACCAGGGAAGCCCATTATTATTGTTGATTTTTTACTGAAAGTTTTACATTTTTTATAGCTTAAAATTTCTTCCTTTATTTTACTACTTTAATTTTTAAAGCTGGGAACAGGGTACCCTGTTTCTGATGGGCTCCCTGCCTCTCCATCTTGGAGGTCCAGAGGGCCTGTGAACTCCTCAGTGACAGGTCTCCCATTCCAGTGCCAGATGGCACTTTTGAGTTAAACAGTAAGTTTGTGGGGGCAATTGACAGCCCTACACCTAAAATTACTGCTCTTGACATCTCAGCAAAGTTGAGAGCTAACATTTCAACCAAGAAGGCAATAAATCCAGCCCCAAAGAAAGCTGCTGAGAGGTGCTGAAACAGCCTTGTATATCTTATCTCTTGACCTTTCAGTCCCTCCATGAGGGAATCCATGGATCAAAATCAAAATGGTCTCTAGTAAACAGAGATTTCTGATCACCATCATTAATTCAGAAGTCAATAGCTATTTAACTCCACAAACATTTATTTAGCACTTACTGTATTCCAGGCATTATGCTATTTACCATAGGGGAACATAAAAGTGTTCCTCCATCAAGATGCCCATCTAAACATAACTATTTGACAATGTATTGAGTATAGTGGTGGAGACTTGCCCTCAAAATACAGAAGAGGAGCATTGAACTCAGTTTGAGTAGTGGAGGTTGAAGGGGAAAACAGGGGATTATACAACTTTCAGAATCCAATTCAAGGTCAAACAAAACTGAGTTTCCATAACAGTATAATTGAGTGATCGAGTTCATGGACTGAGGTGTCAAACAGACTTGGGTTAGTATGCTGTTTCTGCCACTTGTTAGATATGCAATTTTGGAGAAGATAACTTCTCTAAGCTTTTGTTTCTTCATTTATAGAATGGGTTAAGAATAGCATCTGCCTTATAAGGTTTTGTAAGAATTAAAAAAATACGTATGTCAAGTACTTAGCACAATTTTGAGCAGATAGCAAATGTCCCAAAAGTGATGGGTGTTATTATTGGTTGAGGTAGTAGTGCTGGTAGTACATCATTAACTCTATTCATCATTCCTTAATTCATTCAACAAATACTTGCTAAGTGTCTGCCATATGTCAGACTCTATGGGAGATACAAAAATGACAAGATACACATCATATCATGCTATCAAAAGGCTTACAGCTCGGTGTAGAGAAGACATATGTTAAAATAGCTACTCTCTTGTCCAGATCTAGGCTAGCACCCGATAATAAGACCAAAATTCCCCTGCATGTAAAAAATAGTTTCTCCGTAACATACCATTCTCTTGAACCATTCTGAATCTTTTTGATTTCAGATTTCTCTCCCGTTTTTCATTTGTAGCCTCCCCTTTGTCTCTTTGTCTTGGTAGTTGGTACAACTCTTTTTGTACTGACCTCCAGCTTTCATTTTTGGCTAGGGTTGACGTTCTCTCTTTGGATTATGTGGGCTGGGGGCCACTTCAGGCAAACATTTTACCTAATTTGGCCTGAGCAGGAGACTAACTCAAGTTTAGTCCTCAGAGGTTGACCAGATGGCAAATGTAAGGTAGAGCTTGAAAAGAATCTTAAGGGAGGAGTGTAAAAGTGCCACAGAGAGCCCAAGTGAAAGTCAGCGTTAGTGTGGACTTCTTCACATCAGCTTCATGGGCGAGAAGCAGCCAATCCCTATGAGGTGATTCATTTTGTGCAACACAGAGCTCATCCTTGCAGCCTCATAACTGACCTTGTGTACCTCTATGTGTATATAGATATATAATGTACATGCGTATATATGTGTACATACATGTATATGTCAGTCATTCAGTTGTGTCCGACTCTTTGTGACTCCATGGACTGTAGCCTGCCAGGCTCCTCTGTCCATGGGATTCTCCAGGCAAGAATACTGGAGTGAGTTGCCATTTCCTTCTCCAGGCGGTACTCCTGCCTTCAGGGATCAAACCTGGGTCTCCTGCATTGCAAGCAGATTCTTTACCATCTGAGCTACCAGGGAAGCCCACATATATGGGTATGTATACATACAAACATAAATATATGTATATATATAAATATATAAATGTCTTGTTAGCATTCATACAGAGCCTTCAGATACTTGACTGTAACTTGACATTTTCTAAAATTCATCAATTTATTTGTTAATTTTAGCAAACTAGTTACACCCTTAGGAAATTAAGAGTTAATTTTTCAATAAACCAAGTCTCCAGGGATAGTTCATGAAATCAAAGAGGAAAATACCTGGTCAATCTAATTCATTATCACAATCAAATGATGTTAAAAGGTTATTTGTAGAATAAGCTTAAATTAGGAAATTATATTAACAGCTATAATCATTATTGATTATTGCATTATCAGCCATTTAAAACTTGTCTTCAGTTTCAAGGTTTTAAATCATATTGAGATTTATACCATTTTTCTTTAATTCACTCTACCATGTAACAAGATGCATTGCAATATTGTGGGTTTTTTTTTGCTTTTAAAGTGTATTTGTATTTATTTTCTTATTTGAGCCTTGTAACACACTGAGAAATAAGCAATAATGTTGAATGAGCGGTGGACTTACCTAGATTCATGCCATAACTCTTTCATTTAATGGCAGCCTGGGGCAAGTCAGCTATTCTTCCTGAGTATTGAGGTCCTCATTCATGAATGGGAAAAATAATACTAGTTTTGTAGAACTAACCTGAGGATTAAATGAGGCTGTATTTATGAAGGAACTGTCTAACAATAATAGCTAAGGCTTATTGAGTGTTTATCATGTGCTAGGAACATGTATGAGCTCCTAACACGTAATGGTATATTATATTTATTGACTTATTTAATCTTCATACAACCCTGTGAAGGACTTATTCCCATTTTACGATAGGAAAACAGAGGTAATGGGATGGTTAAGACTTTGACTGATGTTCTCATGATGCATAAACACTATAGCAGGACTTTGAGTCCCGCTAACGGGGTCAGGAAGACCCCTGGTGGAGGGAATGGTAACCCTCTCCAATATTATTGCCTGGAGAATCCCACGGATAGAGGAGCCTGGTGGGCTATGGTCCATAGCATTGCAGAGTCAGACACAACTGAAGTGACTTAACACGCAAGCAAGGAGGCTCCCGGATCTACACATTAGCTACCACGACCCGTGCTTAACCATTAGGCAGAATTGCCTCTTACTGCCTTCTAAACCTGGTGTTCAGTGCATAGTGGTACTCAGTAACCATCAATGTAGCCAACTACTGGAGTCTTCACCAGACCATAAGCTCTTCTGAAGACAGCTCAGCATCTTATTCACCTCTGTATCTGTCTTTTGCAATGTTAGCACTGGACTTGGAATAATAGAAACTCAGGTGTGTGTGTGTGTGTGTGTGTGTGTGTGTGTGTGTGTGTGTGTATTATTTAATTTGAAGGACTTGGGGAAGGGGTACAAAAGGTAAGACCAAGATTTTGCTAATTCTATAGCAACCTAAGTTTAAAGATGTTACATTCTCCACTAGGAGTCTTTCAGGGGAAAGATCACCTCTAATACACACCAGTGTGTTATCACAGCCAGGCTAAACTCTGCCCGTTGTTGGTGTTGTACAGTCACTGTCATGTCTGACTTTTTGTAATACCATGGATTGTAGTCCACCAGGCTCCTCTGTCCATGGGATTCTCCAGGCAAGAAAACTGGAGTGAGATGCCATTGTCTTCTTCAGGGGATCTTCCCGACCCAGGGAACAAACCCAAGTCTCCTGCATTGCAGGTGGATACTTTACTGCTGAGCCACCTGGGAAGACCAAAGTCTGCCCAGATTACTTCAGGTCTGAGAAATCAAGCCTGGACACACTTTCTTGGAGAAATACTCGTGGGTAACAGAGAAATAAAGTCGTAACAGTTGGTGCATTAATATCTGAAATGTAATTCAGATGAAGTCATATCTAGACTCTGCCAATTTTCAATTGCTTCCAGCATCTTAAACACACATGCCAAAACTTTCTATTCACCTCATTCACCAAATACCTCTGTTTCCCAGTCACTGGGGCTCACAATCCCCATCTTTCAATCCCCCTTCTCTTTGTTTACCCTCACCTCTATGGGCCCAGTCTCCTAGGCCACAGACTCAAACTCTGCCATGCCATTTCTCCGGAGCTGTGCTCCTGCATGCTCCCTGCTGTCTGCTGTTGCCAAAGCCTCCTCTCTGGTTTCCCTCTCTGTTCTTGTGTTTCTCCAAGCATCTATGCATCACTGTTGCACTTATTTTCTAGTTGCAGTTCTAAGTACCTTATTCCCCTGTTAGAAGATGCTCAGTGGATCCCCATTGCCTGATGGAGTGCATACTGCTCCTTGAATTCTTGGACCTTTATCATATGACTCAACTGAGTAACTTGGGGCTGTTTTTTTAATTAATTAATTTTTTATTGAGGGATAATTGCTTTACAGAATTTTGTTGTTTTCTGTCAAACCTCACCATAAATCAGCCATAGGTATACATGTAACTCCTCCCTTTTTTAAATCCCTCCCATCTCCCTCCCCATCTCACTCCTCTAAGTTGATACATAGCCCCGTTTGAGTTTCCTGAGCCATACAGCAAATTCCTGTTGGCTATCGATTTTACATATGGTAATGTAAATTTCCATGTTACTCTTTCAGTACATCTCACCCTCTTCTCCCCCTCCCCATGTCCATAAGTCTATTCTCTATGTCTGTTCTCCATTGCTGCCTTGTAAATAGATTCTTTAGTACCATTTTTCTAGATTCCATATATGTGCATTAGAATACAATATTTATTACAATAATTATCTCTTTCTGACTTACTTCACTCTGTATAATAGGTTCTAGGTTCATCTACCTCATTAGAACTGACTCAAAGATGTTCCTTTTTATGGCCAAGTAATATTCCCTTGTGTATATTTACCACAAATTCCCTATCCATTCATCTGTTGATGGACATCTAGGTTGCTTCCATGTTTTAGCTATTGTAAATAGTGCTGCAATGAACAATGGGATACATGTGTCTTTTTCAATTTTGGTTTCCTTGGGGTATATGCCTAGTAGTGGGATTGCTGGGTAGTATGGTGGGTAGCTCAGGTTTTATTCCCTCCTCTCCTCTCACATTTAACTTCATTCTCTGCACTCTGACCCAAGTGTGCTATTTATAGTTTCACATCTTCCTTCCAGGCCTTTCAGACCACTCTTCTCTTCAGCTGGAACCTCCTCTTTCTCACCTGACTTTCATTTCAAGTAACCTTGTTGCTGTTTACTAGCCAAACCCAAAAAGACATGTCATAAGGGTGGTGAAGATCTTTTAATTCCTCTTTTCAAAAGACACGTTGTCTAACACCTTATGCTCATCAACTGTCAGGACACATCAATAATTTCTTCATGACATGCTATGCTTTTATACTTGCTCCATTGGTGGTTTATCAATCAAATCTGAACCTCATCTTTCTTGTGCACAGACCTGTCTCAGCCCTGCTTGTTTACTTCATGGTCAGTGCTGATTATTTCTGAAGCAGCCTATCAAACTACGGACATACTTCTGAAGAAGGAAAGGCCGAGTCAAGAGAGAGGAGCCAGAGCTAGCAGCCCGGGTCAAGAGCCCAGAACCCAGAGCATGGAGGTGGATGGTGAGAGGGGGTGCGTGGGAGCAGTAAGTGGGTCCTGGGACCAGGTGCTCACTTATTTTGACTGCTTTAGATACATATTATTCTTCAAACACAAAGAATAAAATGGTTAAGTCAAATCGTTTTCCTCCCAAGGAAAATCAGGATAGATATCAGGTTTTGGACTCAGCCAATTGAAAATGCATGTTTTTCAGATTTGGAGATGAGTTCATCTATGATAAAACGGGCATTATTACCATTATGCTATTGATAAGTAAGCAAATTATTTCATCCACTTCTGCATTCTGCAGACTCTAGGGCACCTCCAACACAGAATCCAGTAGTCCTATCTACTTTAAACAGATGATAAATATATCACTTATTCTAGAAGTCTTTAACCAAATAGTGGGTGCCATTCTTGCCGTCTATCTATTTCGGCTATGTATTTGCACTTAAGTCCCATTCATGTATGACTCTTTGCAACCCCATGGACTGTAGCCCACCAGGCTCTTCTGTCCATGAGATTCTATAGGCAAGAACACTGAAGTGGGTAGCCACTCCCTTCTTCAGGGGAATCTTTCCAACCCAGGGACTGAACCTGGTTCTCCTGCATTGCAGGCAGATTCTTTGCCATCTGGGCCACCAGGGAAGTCCTTTATTTATTTCAGCTAATCCCTTATAAACAGTTCACTATATGCAAAATTGTTTTTCTGAAAATACAAACTCCTTAATTTGTTACGCATCCCTTTATAACTCTATGACAACTTCTTTCTTAACAAATTTCAAGCTTAGGTCTTCAATATTTTGTCTGAAGATTATGAAGAATTTAGGTGTTTTAGTCCATGACCATTCACTGCTGTACTCTTTCATTTCACCAAGGAAAAAAATTGAGAGTAATTGATAACTTTCACTGCATGGGATAGTCTTTCATGTAACCACAATATCCCAAGGAGAATTTGATTTCACAGGAGACCAGCAGTAAAACCTCAGAATTGACAATTGGCTGTTAATGTTTCTTCAAAGTCAAGACCATAACTTAATTCAGTTCACTTTTTTGAATACCATTGTACTAGGCGCTGGCTGGGGAAGGGCAAACATGACAATGGAAAATGAGAAAATGAATAAAATAGAGTCACTTCCTTTAAAGGGTGTGTTGTTCAGTCACTCAGTGTGTCTGATTCTTTGCAACCCCATGGACTGCAGCACTCCAGGCTTCCCTGTCCTTCACTATCTCCTGGAGTTTGCTCAAACTCATGTCCATTGAGTTAGTGATGCTAACCAACCATCTCATTCTATGTCGTCCCTTTCACCTCCTGCCTTCAATCTTTCCCAGCATCAGGGTCTTTTCCAATAAGTCAGCTCTTTGCATCAGGTGGCCAAAGTATTGGAGCTTCAGCTTCAGCATCAGTCCTCCCAATGAATATTCAGGATTGATTTCCTGTAGGACTGACTGGTTTGATCTCCTTGCAGTTCAAGGGACTCTCAAGAGTCTTCTACAGCACCACAGTTCAAAAGCATCAGTTAGAGACAATTCTCTTTACTAGCAGTACTTGTGTTCTACAAAGCCACAGCAAACACTGAATTAGGCAAATACTGAACCATCTCTCTAAAGGGAATAGAGGGTCAGGTTCTTGTGAGCCTTTGGTCACATTTTTGTCAGTCAACCAATACAAAAATCATGTTTTATGTGTGTTTTTGTTTAAAGACACCATTAAACATTATAAGTCGCTTCAGTAGTGTCTGACTCTCTGCGACCCTAGGGACTGTAGCCCGACAGGCTCCTCTGTCCATGGGATTCCCCAGGCAAGAGTACTGGAGAGGGTTGCCATTTCCTTCTCCAGGGGGATCTTCCCAACCCAGGGATCAAACCTGGGTCTCTTGCAGTTCCTGCATTATAAGTGGATTTTTTTTTAACCACTGAGCCACCAGGGAAGCCTCAAAGACACCTTATTTAATAGATATTATTGAGTCATTAACACTGAACGCATGGCCAGCAACACTATAACTTATACCCAAATGATGCTTGTCTGACACACATTTTTCCTCCACAAGGCACATCACAGCATTCTTGCTCTTAGGATGCTAGACAGCACTGTAGTACCACCTTTGGGGCCATTTTAAACAGTGGGATCACCAACAAAAAGCAGAAAAATTAGAAAAACATGGCACCTAATAGGCTGTGAAAAGGGTGCTTGTTTATACTATGAGCTGAAACAAGAAGTCAGAGAGTCCCCTGTCCCACTTCAGCTGGAAATGTGTGTGTTGGGCCACATCATGCATGTCTGTGAAAGACTGGGCCAGGGCTGAGTATGGATTTGGGATTACAAATAAATTCATCAAGTAGGCAAATTTGCAGTTATGGAATCCGTGAATAATAAGGATTGATTGTGTTTCTTAAAGGCATGTTAACAGCAAATTACAAAATTTTCAAGGCAGAATTGAGGCAAAAGCCAAATATAACCAGGGCCAGCTGTATAACTTATAAAGCCCAATTCAGGAAGAAAATACAGGGTCCCTTGCTCAAAAAGACACCAGCAACATTAAACCAAGCATTAAGCCAAGTGAGGGGCCTTTGTGAGCATGGAGCCCTTTCCAGCTGCACAGGTCCTATGCCCATGAAGTTTGCCCTAAACTTAACACTGAGATTACTACAGGCTGGGGAGAAGGGCTTGGGACTGGACCAAGAGAAGTTTTAAGATGGTGGTAGCACTTGAGCTAAACCTTGGATGGCTTGTAAAAGTGGCTCAGTAAATAACCAAATACTACCAATTCACCTAATGCCTGCTATATTTACAAACAGAGCAGTCAGACTCCACAGGACAAAGGCTGGGTAACATTTATTGACCGTGACCCTGTGCCAGGTGTGTGTCCCATGATTAACAGGCATTCCCTCGTTTAATCATCACCATGACTCCATGAAGGGCAATGTCTTTATCACCCCGCATTTTACAGTTGAGAAAAGGGAGGCTTGAAAGTGAAAGTGAAAGTTACTCAGTTATGTCCAACTCTTTGTAATCCCATGGACATGGAATTCTCCAGGTCAGAATACTGGAGTGGGTAGCCTTTCCCTTCTCCAGGGGATCTTCCCAACTCTTCCCAATGCAAGGATTGAACCCAGGTCTCCCACATTGCAGGTGGATTCTTTACCAGCTGAGCCACAAAGGAAGCCCAAGAATACTGAAGTAGGTAGCCTATCCCTTCTCCAACGGATCTTCCCGACCCAGGAATTGAACCAGGGTCTCCTGCACTGCAAGTAGATTCTTTACCGACTGAGATATCAGGGAAGCCCTCAAGGGAGGCTTAATTAATTTAAATAAATTGCCCAGAATTGCATGGAAGGAGCCGAGAAAGGTTTTGAACCCAGTCTCTCTGGTCCCCAAACTCCTACACCTAATCTGAACCATAACATTTCCTCATTTACTGTGAAATATCCATTGCTCCGGGAGATGGTAGGGGACAGGGAGGCCTGGCATGCTGCAGTACATGGGGTCTCAAAGAGTCAGACCCGACTTAGTGACTGAATAACAACAATCCATTGCCCTGTTTTTCACAGACTTCCTTGGCAGTCTCAGCCCTGGAGGGACCCAGTAAGCAGACACTGATTATAGAAGTGATGGCGGAGCCTGAGAGGGTACCTCTTTCCCGGACTTCCTACATCCTGTAGGTTTTCAGTTCAAGGATGAAGACATAGTTGTGTGCAGCCCCTTAGAATTTACGAAGTGCTTTCACTTTTGCTATCTCCTGTGTTCTCATACCAGTCTCAGGAATTCCTTCCTCAAACTTGACAGTCGGGGAAACGGTGAGCAGAGACAACTGACCTGCGCCCGGCAGGCAGGTGAGGAGTGCGGGCAGAGGCTGGAATCTAGATCTTCTGGTCCCCAGCTCAGCCCCATCGTCCTTGCCCAGGACTGTCAGGTGGTGAGCAGTTTAAAGCTCTCCATCTTTCCCACTGGAAGCCCCTCTCTGACAGGGCACCTGAGTTCAAGTTTTGCAGCAAATGGTTTCTTTTGATTCAGTTCTTTAATAGTGAGGCAGAGTGTTAGTATAATTAATACTCCGAGTAGTCTGCCTGACAGGAATCTGCTGGCAATTCAGGCTCAATTTGTGGACTGCTTGACTGAGGCAGTTCTCTAGATTCTCGGAAGAACCGGGTAATTAAGCAGAGTTGCTGGAGGGCACTCCCCTTGGTCTGGGAGAAGGAACGCAGAGCAGTGTCTGCAGACTCAGACGCAGACTGGCATCCTTGCCCAGCTCTGGAAGGCTCTTCGGATGGAAAGAGAAGCGAGCCCTCCTTGCATCTTGCCGCCTGGGCTGCCGTCACCTCCCTCCGTCTCAAAGCCGGTTCTCTGGGGCCTTCTGGGCCTTCTGTCCTTTCTCCTTCCAGCAGCGGCAGAAGGAGGGCCCAGGTCCTTTCTATTCCATGCTGAGCCGGGTCGTGTGGGAAGGGAGGGAATAAAAAAGCGACTCTGGCTCCGCTTTCCAGAATTAATGGTTAGCGTCTGCCTGGGCTATTTGCACGGTAAACGAAAGCAAACAACGAAAAGCAGGGATGAAGCAAAACAGCCCAGATGATCAAGAAACATTCTGGTAGTGGCTGTAAAACTCATTTTCTGTCAGCAGCAGAGGTCCACGTTGTGTGGACCCACTGGAAAGATGAATTGCTGAAGAGAAGCCCCATGTAGTCACTTTTTGTCAGGGACACACAGGCAAAGGCAGGCATTTCCAAAGGTGCACACGGTCTGCTGCCCTCAGAAGTAGCCCGCGCCTGTCTCATAAGTCCCTGGAGATTTTGTGAAAATTATCAAAAGGGGTGGGTAGAAATTCAGCAGTTTTATTTTGTGAAGTAAGGAATCACTCTGTGTAAGCTAACCATCCTTCTGTCTCATCAAGAGATTTCGTGGAAGACTCGTTCTATGGAAGGTTTTGTCTACAGTTTTCCATCTGTTGTGATAATCGTTATTAATCAAGCTGCTGTCATACCATCCTGGGCTGTGATTTTTGTCAACTTTCTGGTGCGAGGTAGGGTCATTCTCGGGGAAGAAAGATGTACCTGAAGGATGCAGAGGGAGCACGCTCCCGCATCATGAGAGAATTCTCTGGGCCGTTGCATGCCATTTTCTAAAAGAAACCTAAGATGGAGACTGCAAACCTGTCTATCTCCTAAGACTCACCCAGCATATTTGCCCAAGATCCTATTTAAGCTGGGAAGTCAGCTTCCTGTCTCACAGGTGTTTACACTTAGTTTACCCCAGTCTTGGGCTTCCCTGGTGCCTAAAGAATCTGCCTGCAGTGCAGGAGACCAGGGTTCAATCACTGGGTGGGGAGGATCCCTTGGAGAAGGGAATGGCTACCCACTCCAGTATTCTTGCATGGGAAATTGTAGCCTGGTGGGCTACAGTACAAGCTGTTGCAGAGTCGGACACGACTGAGCAACTAAAAACACTTTCACTTTGCCCAAGTCTCTGATTCCACCAGAAAATTTCCTTTTCACTGTCAACATCATGATGCTGGCTTCCCTGGCCCTACTAAGCATATACACGCTCACCTCCATTCTAAGTGGGCAGAAGAGAGTCCTGGGTTCTTGGAAATTTAGCTAATCTGGAGCTGCCCTGAGATGGTGGCCCACAAAAATTAGGCTGTGTGCTTTATAACTTTGTTTGTTTACTTTGTTTTTGTGTTATTTTTTAGAAAATAATATAGGCTAAACAATGTTTTAAAAATAATTTGAAAATTTTATACTTTGCTTGAGTTAACAGGCCACACGTGGAGTTATTTTAAAAACTAGAACCTCAGTGTTGAGAGACAGACATAAAATAGAAAGTGGTCATGGATTTCCATTTTATGTTAGGATAATTACAGAAGATGTACAAATATAAGTACATATAAAGTCATATAAATATAAGTCATATAAAGTATATATGACTTTGTGCCTAAATATAGTTTATTTGGTCATGTTGGAAATATCAAAGAAAATTAACCTATCTCTCTCTAATCCTGAACTGGTCAAATTCTCCCTCCTGTCTCATCACCCTATACCTTCCATTTTAAAGGCAGAGACTATTGAGCTTTCCAGGAAAATAAGTTTATAATAGCAATAAACGACATGGAAAATTACTTGGACTAATGGATAGATCTTATATCTCCTCATACAGAGTGGAAATTATAATCATAAAACAGCTAAGATTTATTAAGTGCTTATTGTGTTAACTATCCATTATCTTAGTTCATCCTCATGACAATCTTATAAATAAGTTACTGTCATGGTCTCCATTACAAGACGAATTTTAAACAACTTGCCTATGACTAGTTGCATAACCATAACTAGTTACATAACCATAACTCCTACAACTAGGTAG
Organism: Okapia johnstoni; assembly: GCA_024291935.2. NCBI lineage: Eukaryota > Metazoa > Chordata > Mammalia > Artiodactyla > Giraffidae > Okapia > Okapia johnstoni. The sequence continues at coordinate 44,610,389 of CM044322.1, forward strand.
CACAGAGCTAGCATCCGAACTCAAATGTGTATGACTCCAGAGTCCAAACTCTTAAACACCACACCCAACTAAAGGAAATGGGCTTCTACAAAAAAATAAGGATTGAAGTTCATGCTAACTTGAAATCAACAAGAATTCCTCCATCTTGAAAGAGATCATTAACTGCATTATTAAATAGTTACCTGTGCTTATGCAGACAGTTGAGGGTTTCCAGGTTGAGTGTATCCAGTTCCGGTAACTGGAAGATGACACTGCCAAATAATTTAGATTAAGATTTAAATTTCTTTTGAATGCTTTAAAAAAAAATTGTTCCTTGACTTCCACATTTACACATCTAGATATCTAGATGTCACTTCTGGTGGTGTTTCCCATGGTACTTCAAATTTTTTGACTTTCCTGTACCTCACACTTTTATCTTAGTGCCAAAGTCATTCTTGTCTTTGCTTGGAGGATTTTCTTCTTTCTACATCTTGACTTCCCTTTTACATATTTTTCTCTGAATAAGCCAAGAAGCTCTCTGGAAGAAGGCAGGTGCAATGCTTATTGCCTATTGTCTGTTTCCTTGCTCTGCACTAGACTAACTTTATTGTTTTAAACCCTTTCTCGCTTTGCATCCCACTGCCATTATTATTATTTTTAATTCCTTTTCCCTTTTCCTCTCTTTTTCTCTATCACATGTTAAACCAGCTCTCTTCACTGAGGAAAGCAGCCCCTCCAAGAAAGGGGAAATTCGGGGGGCTTTCTAAACTGCCAATTCAGCATGGCAGTGGAGGAGGCAACAGAGAAGCATACATTTAAAATTGCTGATAGGCATAGAAAAACCTTGTAGGGTGGTTGAAAACTGTGGAATCCATAAATTTTCTGGGGCCGCGTTCATTACTCATCGAACTTTGGCAGGTTGAAGCCTGCTCGCCTCTCCCGGAGGATGACTGCTCCGGCTAATGGAATTCTTCTGTTTTCCTATGGCTCTGTTTTGTTATCTTTAGGCACTGAGTCAAGTGGCATGTGCCAGTGGGGGTGGCAGCTGCCCCTGCTGTCACTGTCCTGGCATGGCTATGACCCTTCTTTCTGTATCAGCATCAAGAGGAAGCCGTCATGCCCTGGCGCCCAGCAGAGCCCTCCACCCCACCTCACAGAGCACCAGGTTGCCTCCAAATCCTCCCCTTTTGCCATTAACTGTGAAATACCCAGCACGGGAGAGGAAGGTGAAAAGACCAGTAAATGGACACATTTCTGCATCCTGATGGTGAATTTTTTAAATTTTGGGATGTTTCTTTTGCTGACTATAGTTTCCAATTCTAATGTTACTGTAACTAATTGCTGGCAGATGATGGATTTTTAAAGTATAATTAAATTAAAGCAGACTTGGCTTTTGGTAAACTATTTTTAGTAAAAATGTATAGGATAGAAAAAATCAACCCAACACTAAAAACATGCTCAATCTGGATGTGAAAGCACGTTGTTCACTGAAAACTCTTATACATATTTCATTATCATTTAAGAAATGAATGGGCTTATTAGTCTAATAGAAATTTAACCTTGGATAAATAAGTATGAATACATGGCAGGGCATCTGAAAAATCTAATTTATATATACTCGAATGAAAGATTTTAAACTATTACAAATGCTAATATGCCTGTAGACAAATCATTTGATTTGCATAAAATAGCATACAGGGAGCGACTGTATAAAAGATGCTAAGATGTGGAATCTAAAGCATCTAGGCTCAGAAAACATCTAAGGACTCATCGAGTGAGCATCTCCAATTTTAAAGTTAATTTTAAGTCATATAAACAACTGCACACCCATTTTCTGGCAAATGTAGTGTGGTTGGGAATTCAAATGCTTAGCAAAGACCGAAACGGCAGAAGGCTCTTCATCAGAGGTCGACTTTAAAATGAGCAGTGTTTAGTTTGATGTGACCCCACTCAATTGGTTCATGATATAAATGATCCTAAAGTTTCTCTTTTTTTTCTCTCTTCCACTGAAGAGAATTATTAGTGAGAAAATGCAACCCACTGAGAAGCAAATCCTCACTGCAAACCCAATGGTTGGAATCCCTGACTAGATTTATTGCCCTGACATACTCTCTTCTCCCTGGCAGGAGCATCCTCGCCCTTGCTCAGGACCACAGAGCCATCTCCTCTGCGTTGCTCACGAGCCCCACCATCCATTATCCCCCCCACTCAACAGCTGTTTCCTGCTTGCACTTCATGCAACATGAGACACTTTGAAATCTTTCTTTTTTAAAGATGCCTATATACCTTCCGTGATTTCCTTTTTTGGGGACCTAACTAAATGTTCTTCTTTCTTTCTCCCCAACTACTTTACTTGACACCATAAAAACCAAGAATCTGGCCATCGCAAGCTTAATATCTCCATGAAGTGGACAGGTGGATCGGAGTTCCAGGGGCCACGGACCTAGCAGCTTGTCCCGTGGAGTCAGCTCCATGGCTGACGCCGCCGCTGGAGGCTCAGCGGAGGGTGGAAGTCAGAGTCTGTATAATTGGCTCTTGGGGCTCTGAGTCCCTGAGAACCACCGAGACAGCGTCAGGCTCCCCCTTCAAAACAGGCTGCTGCCTTCTTTTCCTTCCAAGCAATAACGTAACGGGAACTGGAGGATTCTTAAAAGGAAAACGAACAGCAGAAAGGTTGATACCTTTGCTATTTCCAGCAGGCTGAACAGCCTACACAGAGAATCCTCAGGATGGGCAAACTCACAGAGCCAAAATGCAAAGTTTTTTACATCAACAGTGAAGTATCCCTTATAATTAAAAGCAAATCTCATTATCTTGTAGCCAGGTCTTTATATTTCATCAAGAGGTGATTCGTTTTTTAAAATTATTCTTTTCAAAGTTTACTTGAAAGGTAAATAGCTGGCTGTTGTGATTCCCATCTTATTTCCAGCAAAACTAGAACACAGAGGAATAAAATAACTTCTGTCAGCCACGCAATTAGTCAGGGGCACAATCTAAATTAGAACTCAATGCCTTTTCACTTCTCCACTTTCATTTTGTCCATTGAGCCGCAAAACAATAGCATCCAATAGCCTAGGCAACATGCACTGCCACACCGCAAATTCTACAGTCTTATAAATCTTTCAGGAAATTCTTGAAACATCATAAACCATGAAGCCATATTTTGAGTAGTCTGTCACCAGATCTTCCTGGTCAAGATATTTTCTAAATTTCCTTGTGGGCTCTTTTTCATATTTTATAACCCCAAGTCATTATTTTTTTTTGTACTCTTGGAAATAATCATTAATTTATATTTGCCACAAAACTAGAATTACAACATATGCATACAATATATATGCCTTTGGGATTGTGTACCTTTTGCTTCAGATGGGACCTGTCAAAAATCACCTCCTAACCCTGCCTCGTTGACAAATAAATTTTATAGCTGTCTGAAGGTTTGAAGCAATACAGATTGTCTGAGCCAATAAGTTGATTTGGTGAGAGCAATGCTAATGAGTCTTTGATCCGTGCAGAGGCCAGTGAGCTCAAGCACAGCCTCAGCCTGCACCCCTCACCCTGCCAGCTGTCTCGCGAATGCCTGCCATTGGTCACAGAGGGGACCAGACAAGCTGGGAGTGGGACAGAGCGGCGCAAATCCATCATCTCTCCAAACGAATCACTCAAGTGCCGGTCCTCCATAAGATGAGCCAGCAGTGGTCTCTTTCTGCACAGAGCTGGGCACGTTGCAGTACAGAAATGTTCTTTAACACTATCAGTGTTGTTTATAAGGGAGTCTTTTCTGTGTGTGCTGAAAATAAATGCAGGCTGGCATTTAGCTACATGACTTGGTTTTTTAACAGTATCGTGGATGGTGTTGTTGTGGATAGGGAGAAGTACAGGCTGGGACTTAGAGACTGATGGCCCTGGCGAGTGAGGTTGGGCACACCACGAAGGCAGTGTGAAGCAGCTGGGCTCCAGAGGGAGGCCAAAACAACCTGTGGCAGCTGGACAAACGCACGGGGTCAGGCAGTGTTTGTGGATGCTGACTTCTCCCGGAGCCTCCCTGGATGGTAGGAGACATCAAAGCCCATCACCCAGGAATAACACCCGGTTGCTTTTCTGTATGTAAACCCCTCCCAAGATGCTGACCCAGGAGAGACAGATCTTCTGTTAGCTACAGGTCCTTTGAGATGGTGTCACATTCCTCCTGCACAAACTATTTCTGGAAGTAGGTTGGACGATGGAGGAGAAAATAACTCACGGTACAGTTGTTTTGGGGAGGTAAAGTGAAAAATAGTTTTCCTTTGCTATCCACTTTCTTTATTGATGAAATGCTTTAACCTTCAACAAATTTGTACTAAGCACTTACAATACTCCAGGCATCAAGGACAAGGGTAATAACACAGATTCTCACTTGGGCTGAGCTATCAAGAATCTCCATATGGGCTCCATGTTACACCGTTTCTTCTTACTTTTAAGGTTCGGGTATATTTGATATGGTAGAATAGGCTTCCCAGGTGGCTCAGTGGTAAAGAATTGGTCTGCCAATGCAGGAGATGCACGGTTCTATTCCTGGGTTGGGAAGATCCTTTGGAGAAGGAAACGGCAGCTCACTCTAGTACTCTTGTCTGGGAAATCCCATGGACAGAGGAGCCTGGTAGACTACAGTCCATGGTGTTGCAAAAGAGCCAGACTAAATGACAATAACATGAATATAGAAAAATGTAAGAAATTCTTTTATTAGCCAAAAGCTAATTAGTGTAAAAACTAAAAAAAGAAAAAAAAAAGACAAGAAAGCATAGCCTCTCAGATCTAGAAGTGAGGATCGCTATGCTTTTATACTGTTGATATTGAAATGGGTGGAAATGTCTAGAGAACACATCCTTCCCCGGCAAGAGCAGGAGGCTTGGTAACCTGGCGGATATCACGCAAAGGTTTAAAAGAGCCATTTTGTACAAGAGAATGTTCCAGTTTTGGAACATTTGTACAGAAAGTGCTTAAACCCAAGATGGGACAGTGTTGTTTCCAGTCCATTTCGTATGAGCTCCAATGGCAGGCTCCCTATTTGAAAGTGATCTAGGCTCCAAAAACTCACTTGGAAGTCTCTCATATGGAATTTGCAATTGTCTCCTTCATAAGAACATGCAGAATTTTCATCATGGCGAGGTTCCTATGTTGCTGTGTGCTAAGTCGCTCAGTAGTGTCTGATTCTTTGTGAACCCATGAACTGTAGCCAGTCAGGCTCCTCTGTCCTTGGGATTCTCCAGGCAAGAATACTGGAGTGGGTTGCCATGCCCTCCTCCAGGGGATCTTCCTGACCCTGGGATCAAACTGGTTTCTCTTATGCCTCCTGCATTGACAGCCATGTTCTTTACCACTAGTGCCACCTGGAAAGCCCGTGAGGTTCCTAAGACCCTGGAAATGCTTTTTTTCTCAACAGTGGCCTCAAGACGCACCCACCCCACCCCCCAACATCTCTTAGGCAGCCTGGCCACTGCTCTCCCCAAGCTGTTCCGGTCACACTAGTGGCATGGCTGCTCTTAGATCTTTCAGGAGCTCCTCTCTCCTCAGGATTTATACTAGTTCTTTCTGCCTGGAAAGTTGGCCCCCATCTCGGCATGCCTCCAACCCCTCCTCCTCAAGGGGGCCTTCCTGGACCACAGTCATCCCACCTGTCACATTCTGAATCACCCTTGTTGCTTCACTTTCCTTGAGTCCTTTCAGCTTCTTAAATACGGCATAAGACACTTCTTCACCTGTCTCTCCCACTGGAAGGTAGGCTGCCCTGGGCAGGGATTTTTGTCATTTTTATTCACTGCACCTACAAAAGCATCTGGCATGAAGTTGGTGCCCAATGACCATTGGTTGAAAGCCTGTTATTATGATAAAGATGTTTACCTCTTTAGAGTAGTCCACCTCTACTTTGCAGAGGTGGACTCGGAGTATGGAAGTCCAGCTGTGTGACCGTGAATAAGCAGCTCCCTCCAAGTCTGCTTTCTCACCTGGGACGTTTGCTCACTCAGCTTACCTCACAGCACCACTGGGATGAACAAACGAAGCACTGCTTGTGAAATGATTTAATTTCTCTATGTCACTTTTTTTTTAATCTTTAAAATCAGACTGTCACATTAGCTTTTCTTTAAGATGGTTTAGAGCTCAGTAATGATGGAGACAAAATCCTCTTTCACGTTGCTTAGTACTCTTGCCTGGAAAATCCCATGGATGGAGGAGCCTGGTGGGCTGCAGTCCATGGGGTTGCTAGGAGTCGGACACGACTGAGCGACTTCACTTTCACTTTCATGCATTGGAGGAGGAAGTGGCAACCCACTCCAATATTCTTGCCTGGAGAATCCCAGGGACCCTGGAGCCTGCTGGGCTGCCACCTATGGGGTCGCACAGGGTCGGACACGACTGAAGCGACTTAGCAGCAGCAGCAGCAGCAGCAGTGCTTACTGGGATGACTTCTCAAACCTGACCAAGGTGAGAAGACAGCCTTGGGGAGAGCTATGGATGACACTCTGACCAAGGTTTCTCTGGGGGCCTCCTCCTTATGTTCCCTCGTGTTCTGTATGGGCAGTGGGAACCACCTTGAGTATCTGCTCTGATGCTGAGGTCTACCTTCTATCCCTGCGGGAATGTAACTGAGGGACTTCTCAGATCCTAACAGAGAAAGATGAAGGCATTCTCCCACCGACATCTACTGCAAAGCAATTCCACGGGCAGAAGTGTGGCTATTTATAGTGGGGACGGATGGGGTTTCTCAGGTGGTACAGTGGTAAAGAATCTGCCTGCAGTGCAGGGGACTTGGGTTTGATTACCTGGATCGGGAAGATCTCCTGGACAAGGAAACGGCAATCCATTCCAGTATTCTTGCCTGGAGAATCCCATGGACAGGGGAGCCTGGTGGGCTAGTCCATGGGGTCACAAAGAGTCAGACACGACTGAGCACACATGCATGCACCCACACACATTCCCCAGGGACTGGGGAAGAGAATGCATTGGTGAGTGGCAGAGCCATCATCATTTTTTACCATAGTTTCTAAGCAGTGTCATCCCCACAAGCCTGAACACAAATATCTGCCTTTGAATGCCACGACAGAAAAAGAAACCCCCCCCATCCCCCCTGCCAGCCCCTGCTGCACCATTACCTGGAGTTCCCTTTAGATGCCATCTAGTTTTGCTCTCTAACTTTTCAGTGTCTATCTCTGATTTCAAAACTGTATCATACCCTTAAGCATACACCAAAATGTAAATTTCTAAGATTTATTTTAAATTTCCTTTACGTATGTCAAGCAGACTTTTCCTTTACAAATCCTGAAATCACCTTTGAAATTTTAGACAAGGGCAGATGTCACTAAATGTGACTGGCAAGTGTTCCACACGCCATTTGTTGCGTATGGTCGTTGTTTTCCCTTTTGCTTCTTTTTTTCCTCCTTTAAGAAAAAAAATCACCATCAGACTGTAAACCCAATTAAAGCAAACTTTTCAAAGACTCTTTTTCCGTAGCTGAGCTATTCCAACCTCTGACTTTTTCTGCAGCACAAGATAAGACTTTCTGATTAACTGGGGGTGGGATGTTTATTCAATCTGTTCATTTTCTACATTATGGATACTGCTTTTTAATTTTTATGCCATGTCAGTGGCATATACTTTCTGAAATTAATAAATACAATACATACCATCAATGTGTGAAAGTGAAAAAAAAACATATTTCCATAGTTTGACATACAAAAATGTACTCACACACTTTTGAAATCTACTGTCAAATCATTTCACATCTGTACCTAAAGCAAACAGACATAATGCTAACAGCTTGTTAGAATTCAGAAATGCCACCCGCTAATCAGCCCACCTGTGGCATTCTCAGTCCATCTTGCAAGCTGCATAGCCTGCTGCCAAGAAGCTTGACAAGAAAATGTATATTAAATTATTGAATAAGATTGGAAATATTGTACAGTGTGGGATAAAGAGAATGCACAACGTGTGGCCAATGACATACTGTACCTTTTCATTCTAATGCCTGCCTGGAGGTGACCTAGCTTTATTCCCATTTGCCATAAATTAGAAGCTACTGCTAAATCTCTGGATGTAAAATCAGCAGCAAGGGTTTCATTGTTTCTATCAGATTTTGTTGTGTGTGTAGTTGGCGTTGGCTAAAACAAAAACCAAGGAAGCAAACCAGAAAGCAAATTGTGAACCAAATTAGAAGGAAACAACCCCATTTTCACACAGTCCCATCCTGTGGTACAGAGTAAACAAAGGAAATTATCTGACATTCCTGATACTCTTTAGAAACCATATGAGCAAGGATGTTAACCAAATCTACGCATTAAGTATTATTTAAAATCCTAGGAAAACGATCTTTTGATCATTCTCAGCAAAAATTCAAGTAAAATGCAAAAGTGAAATTAAGCTACTTAAGATCCTGGAGCAAAAATGGGGCAGCAGATCATGGAGCAAACCATAGGCTCTGCCCACGCCTGGAAGCTTGAGAAATTGGGGTAAGCGTGACATAGTATACCACAATTACATTCTACTAATTATTAATTTCCATAGAATAGAAACTAAGGTGCTCACAGAACTATCTGCTCGGGGGTCTGTGAGGAAGAAACGTGAGTTTAGCATCTGTTCTTTTAAGGCTGTTTGCTCTGGGAAGGCAGGGTGTTTTGCCATAAATCTAGGTCATTAATTTGTATCTGTTCTTTGTTTATTTAAGAAACAGGACAAAAGGGCAGCTGCTGAAACATTTGGCTGTGCCGAGGGGTAGTGGGCTCAACATGCTGGAGTTCTGCACATGACCAGCTTGAGTCTGTATCCACAGCTACAGGACAGGACTTTATGGAGACACTTTGCCAAGCCATGTGGTGTTCGGCTTCCCTTTGCATCAATACCCTTTTAATTACCTGATCCTGAGGGGGGAAAAGTTAGAGAAAAGTGTCAGTGCAAAAGCCTAGTAACCTGTGGAGAATCAGATTTAAAAAAAAAAAAAACACACCATGACACAATGCCTGGCAATTAGTCTACAGAGTATCAGTGTAAATCCTGCAACTGGCCTGCATAAGCAACGCTACGACCTATACAATTTGATATAATTCGGTATTTATAAACTGAAGCACAATAATACCAGGAAATTGATTGTTAGCATCATTTAATGCTCTGAAATTGGCCATTTAAGTAGAGAATCATTTGAAAGGCATTATTGTTATTATGGAGCATTACAGAGGTTTTATTTATTATCATAAACCTAATGGACTCAGTAAATTAGGTGTATTTACAAAGGTCATTGGCTGCTTGTTGATACTGAATCCTAAGCGCTTCAGTTCAAATGAACCACAAAACGTAGAAGTGTTTTGAAGGATGATCTAGCTGAAGCTGTTCCAAAAAACATGGAAGCATAGTTGCTTGGATTTGGAAATAATAATAATAACAACAATGACAATAATAATAAAATTGATAACTGTTGGAACTGCTTACAAGGTTATATTGGAAAAAAACATGAGTTCTCTGCTCATGGCTACTTATTAGAAGTAAAAGAAAAAAGTTAAATTCATCAAAAGTGAATTTTAAGGCACAAAGAAAAAGTTTTGCTATAGAATAGTACCTTCTTTTGAATGAAATATAATGTCACCTTGGCGTTTTTCTAGAAACCCCTCACTGTGAGAAGGTGTGGCCTCTGAATATATCTCAGGAGTTTACTTGTCTCAACATAGGGTCTGTTGGAGGAGACATAAATGACTTAGGTTCCAACAAGACACCTGTGATGGTGATGAGTTTGTCGAATGTATAGTGGAAATTTAATATGTGTCTGGATAGAAATTTAAAATATATCTTCCTGTGAGGAGAAACGGTTTTGCTTTTTCAAATCTCTCTTTTGAGAAAGTCTTAACTGAGAATCCAGTCAGAACCAGGGAAAGCTCTTTCAAAGCAAGATCATGCCCTTTCCTGGGTCACTCTGGAAACCTGAGGAATGTGGTAGGCACTTGTGTTTGCCGAACTCTCCTGTCGGCAGCAGGCAGTTGTCCAAGAGGGGACCCCGACAGTCTGCCTTTAGAGACAAGGATCTAAGACACTTAGGAAGGGACAAGACCTGTCTTTTATTTCATTTCACACTATCTATGTAGTCCTCATTAGGGTACCCTGGAGGCTTCTGCAGTCTCACTCTCAGAATAAATGTGAACTTGGTCCCAAGAACAAATACGCTCTTTCCCATCATTGCATTGTTTTGGGATCAGGTGATGCAGAGAGAAACTTAGGATGTGTCAAAGAGCATGATTCCTAGGATCAGCTGAAAAGACTCTTCTCTCAACATCAGTGAAAAAAAGAAAAACAAAATCAGTTAGATATTGGATCTGATAGATTTCTTTTACTCAGACTGCATTTAGGGAAGAAAACAAATGAAGGATTCATCCTGAATATGCACATGCCAGCAACTTGGGTTCACACAGGTGCTACTACCTTCAGTCCATTAAGAAACCATTAAATTGTTAATAACCTAATATCTATTCAGCCCCTATTGCAGGTGAAGAAATATCTCTAAAAAGGCTTACCTGGAATTTTGGTGTACTATGTAGAATACCTAGACTTATTCTGCAGGCTTAGATTAACTTAAAGCTGAATTTTTGATAAAATAAAGGAAACTGAATTGAGATAATTCTAAAACAAAGGGGGGAAATCCTCAGATTTTTTTTTTTTTTCAAGGAAACTGATCACCGGTTCACTGCTGAACCAGGCACAAAACACTTTGCACTTGTCCCATCCGGCCATTATGTTTCAGCTCTATTCATCTCTTGATGTTTTTTCTTTTTGTCTGACCCCATTCAGACTCCTTTATTCTCCCACACTGTCCCCTACTCCCCAAGGGTTTAATGGATGAAAAATGCACACATGGAAAAATGCTGGATTCCCAACCCTCTAGGATAGCCCAAACATATCTGTTTAGTTCTCTATTGGGCTCTCAGTGAATATAAAGAATAAATATTTTGTATCTGTTAGAGAGAATGTTATATTTATATCAGATAGAGGTGATTTGAACTTCTCTTCTGCTACCCATAGCGCTTCCATTCTCAAGTCTTGCTCACTTTTCAATTCTACTCCATCGTCGCTAGGCTGCTAAATTCCTCAACTTTTCTCTTTTTCTCCTGAACCCAATTCAGATGCTCTCCATCTGATCATCTTCCCCAGAGTGGTTGTGGCCTTTGGGATACAGTCTAGGTGTTAAATGAATGATTATTCATTGTGATCGCCAAGCATGAACGCTCTCTTCTCCTTATAGAGGCTCCACTCCCTAGAGAACACTTTGGCAGCATTTTTCTCAAAGTGGAATTAAAAAAATGCATCACACTTATATAAAAAAAAAACCCACATGGCATCTCCCAGGAGGCTCTCAATGCAGGTTCCATTTCTGTCAAGAGAAGATGCATGTTGTAGTGGAAAAAGCATTGAACTGGGATTCAAGAGATCCCCGTACCTACAGTCCTGGCTCTGCTAATTACTAACTGCAGGATCTTGTACAAGTCACCTACCTCTCTGGAGGTCTTAGGTTCCAGTGTGAAACTAGAAGCTGGAACCAGGGAACAACCAAGGTCCTCCCAGCTCTGGTACTCCCTGCATCTAGGAAACAGGATCCTGAGACATTAAAAGAAGACTTTCTCAAAATTAGGATTTGATACCTCTCGACTAGGTAACTCAAGCTTCTCCCACTTTGAAATTTTACTTTCTCATCAAAGTAACTTCACCTCCTTAGCCAGGGTTTTTCTAGGAAGAGCATCTAATAATTATTGAAAGTACAATTTATCTTCAGAGATGAATTTTTTTTGAAAGTTTGAAACCAACGTTCTTTCCTTTTTTCGGGCAACAACTGTAGAGTAGATGCAAGAGATTTTAAAAATGGCCAACTTCATAATTTTGTCTAATTTATAGTTGAATACTACAAAGTATAAGGCTTATTCTGAGAAATTGCTTTAAAAAAGAAAAGGTTTCTTTCTGATTTGAGAGTTACAGCTAGTTCAATCCATAATTCTTGCTATCTACCTACCTATCCATATGCACACAGATTATACCATTTTAAAAACAAAATTAGGAAATCTTTCTTTTCTCAACTGTATTTGTACAGATCTGAGCAGGATCCATGATCCCTGTGTTGGGGACAGACTCCATTACTACTCCCGAACTCAGATACTGCACATTAAAAGTATTGTGCTCTAGAGATATACAGCAAATTCCCATTGGTTATCTATTTTACATATGGTAATGTAATTTTCCATGTTACTCTTTCCATACATCTCACTGTCTACTCCCCTCTCCCCATGTCCATAAGTCTATTCTCTATGTATGTTTCTCCATTTTTGCCCTGTAAATAAATTCTGCAGTACCGTTTTTCTAGATTCCATATATATGTGTTAGAATATGGTATTTATCTTTCTCTTTCTGACTCACTTCACTCTGTATAATAGGTTCTAGGTTCATTCACCTCATTAGAACTGACTCAAATGTGTTCCTTTTTATGGCCGAGTAATATTCCTTCATGTATATATACCACACCTTCTTTATCCATTCATCTGTCGATGGACATCTAGATTGCTTCCAAACTCAAACAGGAGCTCTGTATCAACCTAGAAGAGTGGGATGGGGAGGGAGATGGGAGGGAGTTTCAAAAAGGAGGGGATATATGTATACCTATGGCTGATTCATGCTGAGATTTGACAGAAAACAACAAAATTATGTAAAGCAATTATCCTTCAATAAAAAATAAATTAATTTTTTAAAAAGTACTGTGCTCCAATTATATGAAGTAGTCTAAAACATCTTTTGAAAAGTATCATTTAGGACTTCCCTGGTGGCCCAGTGGTTGGGAGGCCATCTGCCAATGCAGGGGACACAGGTTCACTGCCTGGTCCAGAATGATTCCACATGCCACAGGCAACTGAGTTTAGGAGCTACAACTACTGAGCCCATGCGCCACAACTGCTGAAGCCTGAGCACCCTTGAGCCTGTGCTCTGCAACAAGAGAAGCCACTGCAGTAAGAAGCCCATACACCCCATTTAGAGGGTAGCTCCTGGGACTTGCTGCAACTAGAGAAAGCCCATGCACAGCAACGAAGACCCAGCATAGCCAAATAAATAAATATTTTAAAAGTATCATTTGATAGTAAATGCTTTGGAAAGTTCATTTAGCCCAGTGTTTTCCTTATCTCCAGCTCCATACACACTAGTCCTCTCTGAGATGTGAGTATAAGCCAAGATTTCCCCAGCCCATAGGATGCCTGTAACCATGTTCCCGAGGCTCTCTCTTCTTCCATCTGTTGGTCAATCCACATTTCTGACTGCCCTCCCTGGGTTCAATCTCGGGGTTGGGATGATTCCCTGGAGAAGGGAATGGCTACCCACTCCAGTATTTTTGCCTGGAAAATTCCATGGACAGAGGAGCCTGGTGAGCTACAGTCCATGGGGTCGCAAAGAGTCAGACATAACTGAGTGATTTCACTTTTTCTTTCCCCCAAAATCAAGACTCAGCTCACAGTCAGGCTACTTGTAGCAATCAATCTCACCTTCTTCTTGGACCCCATCTCGTTATAACCACACTCCCTGCCACATCGATCCCTTCTTCACGCTTCACATTGAACTACATCTTGGAAGTCTCTTCTCTAAGTCTCGTCTCTTTCCCTTCTTTGCCACTTGATTTGGTCAGGGACTCTCTCTCATCTTACCTTCCCCTAGATTAGGTTAAAGAAAATGTTAGCATCTGTCAGTAAATAAAACAAACATTTGCAAAGTGCTTGACTGGTCTCAAGAGCCCCCAAACTGCCTGCAAGTTAAGTTAAATTCAATATAGATGGACCATGTCTTAGATCTCTTAGATCATGTCTGCTCAAAACTTTCCAAAGTACTAAGATACTGCTGGTGCTTATTTGCTATTATAATGTTATTACAGAGTAATTTAGAATCACTTGATGTGAACCAACATTAAATCTCAAGCTGGATATCATATGGGTCTTGCATTTACATAAGGAGGCTAACTTTTCAGCCCATGATAATTTCTTACATTTGCAAAACCTCAACATCTAAATCTATACATTTGACAGCCAAGCATATTAATTATTGAAGTGATATTAATGATCAGTCATTGAGTACTTCCTGTGTTCTAGGCAGTGTTCTAAGCATTTTCTGTGTGTTACCTCACTGTGTTTTCTCAACAAACTTCCATGGAAAGTGCTATTAGTCCCACTGTAATAAGCAATTTGCCCAAGATCACACAGCTAATAAAATCACAGTCAGAATAGGGACCATGTCCTGACACTTAGAACAGTACTTTCAATCATTATGTTAAACTTGAAAATGTGTAGTTTCGATTTCTTAAAGTGTTAACCATGGAATATAGACTTTGAAGCACAGCAGTCATAATGGGAGCATTTGAGTAGAACTTTGAGGGAGATCCCACTGTAGCCTCTTTGATCCTTGTCTTCCTGACATGATAACCTCACACAGAGGATGGTAACATGTTATTCTTGAATTGGAGGGGAATAAATGAACACTTGCTGAAATACAAAGGGTTCAGATTAGATGTATAAAATATTTTCCCCACAGTAGAGAGCTGTGAGAATTAGAAATGTGTCTTTTTTTAAATTAATTTTTATTGGAGTGCGGTTGCTTTACATGTTGTTAGTTTCTGCTGTACAGCAAAGTGAATCAGATATACGTATACATACAACCCCTCTTTCTTGGATTTCCTTTCCATTTAGGTCACCACAGAGCATGTAGTAGAGTTTCCTGTGCCATACTCTAGGTTCTATTAGTTATCTGTTTTATACATGTATGCTGCTGCTGCTGCTAAGTTGCTTCAGTCGTGTCCGACTCTGTGCGACCCCATAGATGGCCGCCCACCAGGCTCCCCCATCCCTGGGATTCTCCAGGCAAGAATACTGGAGTGGGTTGCCATTTCCTCCTCCAATGCATGAAAGGGAAAAGTGAAAGTGAGGTCGCTCAGTCGTGTCTGACTCTTAGTAACCCCATGGACTGCAGCCTACCAGGCTCCTCCGTCCATGGGATTTTCCAGGCAAGAGTACTGGAGTGGGGTGCCATTACCTTCTCCAGAAGTGTATGTATGTCAATCCTAATCTCCCAATTCATCCTATCTGCCCCCCTGCAACTTGGTGTCCATACATTTGTTCTCTGTGTCTGTGTCTCTATTTCTGCTTTGCAAATAGGTTCATCTGTATCATTTTTCTAGATTCCACATGTAAGTGATATTATACAGTATTTGTTTTTCTCTTTCTGGCTTGCTTCACTCTGTATGATAGTCTGTAGGCTCATCACATCTTTGTAAAAAGGCACAATTTCATTTCATTTTATGGCTGAGTAATATTCCACTGTGTATATAAACCACATCTTCTTTATCCATTCCTCTGTTAATGGACATTTAGGTTGCTTCCATGTCCTGGCTATTGTAAATAGTACTGCAATGAGCCAGGGAGGGGGGTGCATGTACCTTTTTGAATTATGGTTTCCTCCAGTATATGCCCAGAAGTGGGATTGCTGGATCATACAGTAGTTCTATTTTTAGTTTTTAAAGGAATCTCCATACTGCTCTCTGTAGTGGCTGTATCAATATACATTCCCATCAGCAGTGGAAGAGAATATACATCCTCTCCAGCATTTATCCTTAGTAGATTTTTTTGATGATGGCCATTCTGACTGGTATGAGGTGATACCTCATCATAGTTTTTATTTGCCTTTCTCTCCAAAATCACTGAGGACAGTGACTGCAGCCATGAAATTACTAAAAGATGCTTGCTCCTTGGAAGGAAAGCTATGACAAAACTAGACAGTGTTTTAAAAAACAAAGACATCACTAGGCCAACTAAGGTCCATATAGTCAAAGCTGTGGTTTTTCCAGTAGTCATGTTTGGATGTGAGAGCTGGACCATCAGGAAGGCTGAGCATCAAAGAATTAATGCTTTTGAACTGTGCTGCTGAAGAAGACTCTTGAGAGTCCCTTGTACAACAAGGAGATCAAACCAGTCAATCCTAAAGAAAATCAACCCTGAATATTCTTTGGAAGGACTGATGCTGAAGCTGAAGCTCCAATACTTTGCCACCTGATGGGAAGAGCCAACTCACTGGAAGAAATCCTGATGCTAGGAAAGATTGAAGGCAGGAGGAGAACGGGGCAACAGAATAAGATGGTTACATATTAATACCACCATTGACTCAATGGACATGAAATTGAGCAAACTTCGGGAAGCAGTGGAGGACAGAGGAGGCTGGCATGCTGCAGTCTATGGGGTCACGAAGAGTCGGACATGGCTTATCGACTGAACAACAACAAACAACAACAATAATTAGTGATGTTGAGCATCTTTTCATGTGCCTCTTGTCCATCTGTATGGCTCATTTGGAGAAATGTCTATTTAGGTCTTTTGCCCATTTTCTTTGACTGGGTTGTTTGGTTTTTTGATGCTGAGTTGCAAAGGTTGTTTGTGTATTTTGGAGATTAATCCCTTGTCAGTTGCATAATTTGCAAATATTTTCTTCCATTCTGAGGGCTGTCTTTTCATCTTGTTTATGGTTTCCTTTGCTGTGCAAAAGCTTTTAAGTTTAATTAGGTCTCATTTATTTTTGTTTTTATTTTCATTACTCTAGGAGGTGGGTCAAAAAAGATCTTTCTGCATTTTTTGTCAAAGAATGTTCTGCCCATGTTTTTCTCTAAGAGTTTTATAGTGTCTGGCCTCACAGGTCTTTAATCCATTTTGAGTTTATTCTTGTGTAAGGTGTTAAGGAGTGTTTTAATTTCATCCTTTTTCAGTTTTCCCAGGACAATTTATTGAAAAACCTGTCTTTTCTCTGTTGTATATTCTTGCCTCATTTGTCATAGATTAGGTAACCATAAGTGCATGGGTTTATCTCTGGGCTTTCTATCATGTTCCATTGATCTATAATTTCTGTTTTTGTGCCAGTACCATACTGTTTTGATTACCATAGCTTAATAGCATAGTCTGAAGTCAGGGAGCCTGATTCTTCCAGCTCTGTTTAGGAATATGTCTTAAAGAAAAGTGACAGAACCTACTTCACTGTAGGATAGACTTTCCTTTGAACAGGAGTAGAGACAATTCAAAGGCATGGTCCAACTTTCTTTTGCTTTAGGAATCTGAAATCATCACACAATTCTAAATAGTCTCCTGACTTAACATTTTTTAGTAACTAGTGACTTGAGATCATGGTAACCAAATGTATGCAGACCTCATAAAAGTCAAAATTGGATGAGATTCCATCATTCTGAACCTTAAAATGACAGTTTAGATGGGATATGAGTCATTGCTGAAGGAAGAGCATGAATTCAGTAAGAGGATTTTTTCCTGATTTAATATTTGTTAATTAAATACAATTAGACCAGCCTCTTTCCTGTTCTTCAGCTACAAGATTCAATCCTATAATGCCATTCAAAACAGAAAAATCCTTCCTTTTCATTGCTCCTATAAGGGAGGCAAATTTTTTAATCTTTGATTGGCCCTTAAATTTGTAGTTCACTTCTATTCTGAAAGTTTAAGAAATAAAATAATAGCTTTTTGAAATAATAAAGGCTTTAAGTTTTCCCTTCTTAAAGTAGTTGATCATTAATAAAGAAAAAATCTCTATGCACGTGATAGCTGAACCAGTAATTTGAGATCTACTCAACAAACATCTGTAGGTCTGTTAGCCCGCCTGTAGCAAGCGATCTACTTTAACTTGTAAGCATCATAGGTGTGGGTCTTCTTGGAGGAGACATGAGAGAACATGTCAGAGATAAATCAGTTTGTAGGAAGTAAGAATTTTAACAGAATTTCGAACTCTGATCCAAAGAACTGTTTCTTGGTGATATCTCAAGGCTCTTACTCTTATCAGATGTGTCATTATTTTGACACTAACAAATGTGGGAAAACTTGGGGAAATTTAGTGGGCTGGAAATTGCCTGAGGACTAGGTCTAGCTTTTAAAACTAATTTACTGGAAAAGATAATCACTGTCTTTTTTCTTTCAATCATACAAAATATTATTTCCTTTGTGCCATTAAGTGTGCTAGTCTATTTTTTAAAGAAGTAACAACAGTAACAATTTCCTAAAGCCCAAACACACTTCAACGCATTATTTTAAGAGAAATATACATGCGCTATGGATTTGAGCAAAATCCATATTTAATCCAGATTATGAATTCCTTAGCAGTTTAAGAGTGTTTGTTTTCATTACTCAACTCTCCATTATGTCACTTGGACTCTTCAGAGGTTCTGATTTGCATGTACCTTTTCAATTGTTTTCTTTATTGATTTAATGCTATAATTTGAGGTTTGTTCCTGATTATCGAGCTTTTTATACAGCAGTACATTTTTTTTTTCCTCTGCTTAACACATCGCAGAGAACTGAGTGTCAGGTTTCTATCTCATATGTTCCATAATTCTGTGTTCTGGTGTGATGCCGGCATAACTGGTATAATTTGAGACAAATAGCGATTCTTCCAAGTTTCATAAAATAAATGCTTGTAATTTATAGGAATTAGAAATGCAAACATTGAATTGCTTTAGAATAGCACATGGTTGCATTTTTTTTTTAATTTCAAAGGCATAGAGAACTAGATACACTGACCTGCTCCCCCCCCTGCAAGCTGCAGCTAGCATTCTAGATTGTTCAAGAATAAGTAGAATGAGTCCTTTCGAAGGAGGATGGAGTAAAAGAAAACAACTGTCACCCTGTCACATTGTCTATTTCTCATTTAGGAAGATGAGCACAGTGCTCACATGGCCATGCATGCTTGTTCATATGTCCATTCAATATTGAAAAATACAGCAACATTTAGGTGGATGTAAGCATCATTCTGTCAGTTGTTGAAGTCTCCACTGTTATGCCAATTGTGTTTTCCCAAATGTCTTAAAAATCTGTTTAAATAAAAATGTCAAACACTCACATGATTTCTAAAGTTGTGGGGGCATTTGAGGTGATCTACATAGTTGAGGACAACGTCTTAATTATCTATCTCCCACAATGCCTAGCACAGGGTTTTGCTCAATAATTACTTAAATAACAATGGAGTAATTGAATGGATCTAGTTCAACCAATATCCCCACACAGACGCTGCTGCTTTGCATCCCTGAATACCTCCCTCGTCAACTTTCATCTATTGTTTTATACCTCTAAGTTTTCAAAAATTCCCGTGATGCTGAGCCAAAGTTTGTCTGGCTATACTATCCACCCACGAATTCTGATCTGTACTTTGTGGGAGTATTCTATTCCTTTTACTACAGGAAAACCTTTCTAATATTTTAAGGCAGCTATCATGTCTTTCTGTAGACATTGCCAGAGTATTTCCCAGTTCCTTCTACTACTGCTTGTAAGGGAGGCAGTGTAACAAAGAGGCAATTGTCATGAGTGCTCAGCAAACTTGCATTTGTGTCCCGTGTTGGTTTGACGTTTGGTGGGCCACTTAATCTCTCTAGGCATTCATAGATTCACGTATAAAACACAAACTATATTAATTACAAATTAATATTTGTCAGGGCTTCTCAGGGGGTGCTAGTGATAAAGAACACACCTGCCAGCGCAGGAGACTTAAGAGAAGTGGGTTCCATCCCTGGGTCGGGAAGATCCCCTGGAGGAGGACACGGCAACCCACTCCAACATTCTCGCCTGGAGAATCCCGTGGACAGAGGAACCTGAAGGGCTATAGTCGGACATGACTGAAGCGACTTACACACACACAACCAGTATTTGTCAGCTGACCTCAAAGAATTGTTTTAGAGATCAAATCCTCTGAAAATTATAAGATGTTAAAGGAATGTAAGATAGTATTATTACCATAAGATGCTGTTTCCAGTTACTTCACCAATCTGTTATCTGCTTTCTGGCTATATCTATAGTTTGTCACTGTGTTCCTTAAAATGTAGCAACAAAAATTAAATCCATTGTTCCACCCATGACTGGCCTTGCACAAAGTACAACAGAAATTAAAGAAGGAAAAAGAAGTGAATTCACATTATTTATAGCTCACCATGTGCCAAGTCCTCATTCTTGATTTATTTTAATCTTCATAATAACCCTTTCAGGTATATATTGTAGAGGTAAATAAATAAAATCTTAGGGGGAGGTGGAGGGAGGTTTAAGAGGGAGAGAATATATATGTATACTTATGGCTGATTCACATTGTATGGCAGAACTAGCACAACTTGTAAAGTAATTATCCTCCAACTAAAAATAAATTTTAAAAAACCTGGAAATTTTCAATAATTTGCTCATGTCACCTAGGTCAACCTGACTCACAGGTTTTGTAGCCTGCCATGTTGCCTATAATTTCCATTACTCCCATAGTTGGGACAGTGCTACTGTGACTGGCGCATTAGACGTTAGCATTAGCTGAGGACATGTTCATCTGGCTGGAATGTGATGCTACCCTGTGTTAAGCTTGCAGTAGGCTCAGGGCCTCCAAAACTGTGAGAGAAAGACATTTCAGTTGTTTGGCGCCAACAAGCTGGTGACTATAGCAGCCACAGGAAACTAATATACTCCCTTATGTTATTCTTACGTGTTCCTGAAACTCTTTGGTGATCTCCTTGGGTTATATGCGCCATCTTCCTTTTTTTCTATATACATACTATTTACTTTTAGATGCACCACTCTCCATGTGTTTCCTTCTGACATCTGAACTTGCCAAACTGCTCTCCATGCTTCATGCTGGCGTCTTTAAATGTCATCATTTAGAGGTCAGAAGATATAAAACATTGTTTGGACATACATGTGATGATTTTCAAATCTCTTTCTTCTTGGCTTTTCAAAAATTGATGGAACAAGAATGTTTACCATTTATTTTTAAAATAGAACTTTTGTTCAGTAAATTAAGAATTTTGGGCTAGAAGCTCTACTGATGCCAGTATACCCAATGAGCTGCAGGGAGAGACCTTGCAGGGAAGAGAAAGGGGTCACATAGACCATGCAGAACCCTCTCTGCAGTCAGCCCTGCCTTCCAACGTCCCGAGGGAACTTGCCTAAATCTGCTGCCTCTTACACAGGACAGACAGCTTAACTAGTCTTAATAACCCCATCAGAACTTGGTAGTTCAGCAACAGAGAATTCTTGTTTACTTATATCTCTTTTCCTATTCGTTTTTAGTTGAAATATGGTGGCACTGGTGGTAAAGAGCCAATGCAGGAGATGCAAGAGAAGTGGGTTTGATCCCTGGATTGGGAAGATGCCCTGAAAGAGGCCATGGCAACCCATTCCAGTATTCTTGCCTGGAGAATCCCATGGACAGAGGAGCCTGGCAGGTGACAGTCCATAGGGTCACAAAGAATTGGACAAGACTAAGCATATTCTTTTTTAGTTGAAATATATATATATATTTGCTACTTGTCTAATGTTCAAAATAATCAAATCCTAGAGAAGTTATTGTGTTTTGGAAGTGCCTGGAGTAGGCTCATATATAATCTATGTGTTTCCTCTGCATGAAAATCTACATCAAAATTATTTAGAAAGGGAGAAATAATTCATTGCCACCAGATTTACTCCATTTTGCTTGTGTACTGCTAGAGCTAGTAACCATATCTGGCTATGTGAGAGGTGATTTGGGAGGGAGAGGAGAGGGAAGCAAGTGGAAAGGGAAGCAAGTGAGGAGGAGGTGGGCCAGAAAGAGAAGGAGGCCCAGAGAAAGGAAGCAGGTTTGACCTAGATTCCCAGCTGCCCATTCTTTGAATATCAGAACTCAATTAAATGCTGTTTGGGGGGAAGGGCAAAGCACAGAACTTTTAGAAGTGTGAAGTTAAAGAGCCCAAATATCTGATATTTTTTCGTTTTCAAGACAGTGTCACCTAAGGCCTGTCCAGCGTAAAAGCCTCACTCTTGGATTCCCAGTCTTGTCTTCCAACGCGGTATGTCTTCTTTCTTTAGTGAGATGAAACATTTATTCTGCCACATGCCTCAGAAATACTTAACCTTGTTATTTGATAGCTGTGTGTTTTCCAGCTGAGGTGGGAGGAGCTGTTCTGACTCTTTTTCACCATTAAAGAGATGGACTGTTTGAATTGCAAGTGTCTCCGGCAGTTGGGAGGGGCAGTTTGGGAACTGACTAACCGGAGGGGTCCCTGAACAACCCAGGGGCAGCTCAGACTCACCCTCAAGCAACCACGCCACAAGAATGGTGCCAAAGCCCGTTTTGTTTTTCTATTTATGGAAAAGAATTCTTCCAGAATTCTTGATGAGATAAACCTAACCTATTCACAGATAACAGTGGAGAATGTGAGGATTTTTTTGTTTCTCTGATGTTCCCTGAAACCAACATTCCTATTATTGCATCTTGCTATCTTAGCTGGAGTTTCAATCACAGCCCAGCTCTTATATTCTCTGATGTTCATGGATCTTTATTAACCATCCCCTGAATGAAAGGGAGGGTATTCAGTCCTGTGAAGAGCACAGCATAGGAGCCTTGGTCCTAGGAGGGTACCAAGTACCCCAAACCTGCAGATGACAAGCGCTCCTGCACGGCAACATGTAACCACGGTGCCCTTGACAGCAGGCAAGTGTTCCATCAAGGGGACTCTCAGCATGGAAAGTCTTCGTCAGGTTTGCCCTGCCCGAGGACCATCGTGGGGGCCAAGGAAACCGCACTGCAGGGCTGGGACAAGGGCAAGGTGAGTGAGGAATCTGCCGCTGGTGTAAAATGTAAAGGAGTGCCAAAAACTTAGTAATCAAGATAAAGAATATTTTAATGCAATATTTAAAAAATCACAATTGATATTAAAATTAAACTTGTGTAATATACAATTAATGGTGAATAAGAGACACAGGATCGATATTACTGATTTTTCCTTTCTTCTTGGATTCTGATTTGACTCTTCACAGTACTGTTACTGAGCCTGTAAGTGAGGAAGGGGAGGAGATGGGTGCAGCATTAATCATAGGTGCAAAGGTTCTGAAAAAGTGAAAGTTGATCATTCAATCCTGTCTGACTCTTTGCATCTCCATGGACTGTAGCCTACCAGTCTTCTCTGGCCATGGAATTCTCCAGGCAAGAGTACTGAGGTGGGTTGTCACTTCCTTCTCCAGGGGATCTTCCTGACCCAGGGATTAAACCCGGCCACCAGGAAAGCCCTGCAAAGGTTCTGAGGAAGGAGTAAAAAACTCACATTGTACTCTTAAGCAAATAAGCTTAACTGGGACAGAGGGTCTAAACAAGGGGACAGTAAAAGATTAAGGGGGAAAGGGGGAAGATATATGACAGTCACTGAGTGTGGGGTGAAGAGGCACAGTGAGAACTAAGAGGCAAGATTTGTCATGTAGATTATCAAAAATGGTGGGGAATGGTCCATAAAAATAACTATAGCAGTAGCTTATAGGTTGGATGGTAAAGGACAGGGGTTGCCTTAGGGAAGCCAATTAGGATAGATGTGGGGTAAATACAGGTGTCTGCTAAGAGATTGCTGTGGCAATGGAAAAGAAACATTTTCAAAAGACATTATAGACAAAAAGAACTGGCAGACTAAGTCATTTGGATGTGAGAAGAAACAAGAAGTAAAGACTAGCCATCTGCAAGGCTGCTGTGAGGATCTTTGTTGGAACTGCCCTTGAGGACATCTTCAGCGGCAACTGGTGTGGAGGGCTAGGGGAGCCCTGAGGCACAAAGTGGAAGAGACAGTCTTGGGGGTCTTATGTGTATGTGGGAGATTTGACCCCAGTTGAAGCAAAGTGCTCAAGGGTAGGGGCTCAGAAATAATAACTGAAAGTCAAGAACTTGGTTTTCCCACTGTTTCCTCAAAGCGGAAGCGCTATTTGCATAACGCCTTTGTCCTATGGACCTGTTCTGCGTATACCAGAGAATCAGCATTCTTGCTTCTCTTGCCTCCCAACCTCCCTTCCATTAAAGGCCAGCAGCACTTCACTGGACAATAGAAGGGGCCCTTCATATATCCAAATTCTCCCCAGGATAGGGTTCCTGACCCTCCAACCCATTGAGAACCCCTCTGGAAAATAAGATCTAAATTCAGAGAAAGTGTTGTCCAAGAGATACCAAGAGATGATAGTGTGGCAGAAAGTCCAGAGGCAAAAAGGTTCCCAAAAGAAGGGTAATCAGTGGTGTCAAATGTAACAGAAAGACCAATCAAAATTGACACCTTGAAAAACAAAAGACAAATGGGGTGGTGATTCTCATAACACTGTTAGTTATTCCAAAATAATTACATGTTGTCCTACATGGTAAGTAATTGGACAACTGCATTTTTTCAGACATGGTGCAATTTTTATGCTTCATTGTTACAATCACCTTCATAGAGTTAAACAATCTGAAAATCTAGCTCTGTTAAAAAATATACATATGTTTGTATATGTACATGCTAAATGGCCTGATTCATAGGAACAGTATGGTTTTTATAATAAAAAATCTTATCTCATTGTTGTTATATATCCATTAATGCCATCTGGATAGCTATCTATAGGATAACAATATGCAAATATCAGGAAACTTCGCTAAAATTTTCCTTTTAGTTCTTTCTAAGTGTAAAAAAAAATTTGTGAGTGTGTGTGGAAACAAAATGTCAATACCACCATTTGAAAATGAGCTTTTCCAACTATAATGATAATTTTTGTAATTAAATGAAGCCAAGAAGCTGATAATGGTCTCTTTCTTATTGATCATGCACCTTCAAAGATGCTTGAGCTCTTGACCTGCGTTTTTTTTGTATATGTAGTTTATCCCTGAAGTTGCACAAAGGTTTTGTCATGGTTTTATTTTTGGAATATTCTCTCTTGGAAGTAAAATGGAGAAAGTCATTTTTATGTATTATTTTTCTTTCTCTTTACTCACCTCCTGCATTTGAACACTTTGTTTGGCATATGGTCTTTGAAATGATTATGGTTGTCCATTTCCACTGAGTTTTGTTGATTATACTGAATCACATCAGATAAAATTTGTGAATATCTCCTTAGTGTTCTGTCAAAGTCTTCTATAAATTGTTGGTTCGGGAGTACTGTATTCCTCCTTCAGGTCTAGCCACCTTGTTCTCCCAAGATTGAAAAAGGAACTAGGGAATAATATTTCTAAACATAAAATACTACTATTTTAAAGGTTTTAAATTCTTTTTTCCAAATTTCATATTGTCAACAAAGATCTTTTCTTCTCCTCATAATGTTCACAATGATCTGCCCTTTTATGAATGCCTTGAGACTATCACACAAAGCTAACGGTGAGGGAGCAGATGCCTCATTCAATTCCAAATAGAAGGAAATCTGTTGTCTCAAATAATCCCTAAATTCAGACACTTTCAGACAGCTATTATCAAGAGACCACATTCTAAGAGCAGATGTGTTATTAAGGCTGAGAAATGTTATGAGGACTTCATGATCTGACAAATGATTTCAATCTATCCAACATTCCAACATTTCATCTTTTAATAAATTAGAGATTAAAATATCCATCTTGGGGAGACAAGTTGTATAAGGTAGTTGGGAACTGGAATTGTAACTGATAGTTCATTTCCATGCAAAACCTTCCTTAAATTATGCTTATAGATCCCATTTTATATAAAATCTGTTCATTTGACTAAAACAATTATGATGGATTTTAATCTCCACATTCAATCCTGTGGATCCTTTCCACAGCTATGAAACACAACTCCTGCCTTTCAGTGAGGTGGGAAGAACAAATATCTCCAGACTTCAGTTGTCCCACCTAAATGTGCTCAATCGTTCCTTTATACCATTAAGTTTACTGCTATGTGATTACTCTATTTAGAGCCTTTTCAGTGAGGCAATTACTGGGAATTCAGCTGAGGGCTAATACTCCTCTTTTCTTGTCTGCTACTTCACCTCTTTTCTCTCCCTCTCTCTCTCTCTTAAAGTACAGTAGAGTTCTTACACTCCTTGGATAATAGACTCTTCTTTTTGCATTCAAGTGAATGTTTTTCAACCAGCCCTATTCATAATCACAAAGTGTACTATCCATTACAAAATGTACATTCCTCAGCATTTGCAAACTGCTTTATATCCAGGGGTTGTACTTTGATCTCCCCAAAGTACCGGTGGTGCTGTGAAATTTTTACATAATCCTATCATAGTCAAATATAATAAAACTTAGATTCAGGTGAGCATCCATCACTGTGAATAACCTGAAGAGAAGGAAAGGTGCCCGAATTCTCTTCAGCTGAGATGTCTCCAACTGTATCCTGATTGAAATTTATGTTCTACCTGGACTTACAGAAAGTAGATAACAAAATGGTCTTGACTGGTTTTCTTTCATTGTCTGGAATTGCTCTCCTGGCTCCACATCTGAAAGTGCTTCTTCAGTAGGAAATTTGGGAGCAGAAAGTAAATCGTTTCCTAATATTGTCCTTTGGCAAGTAATAATTTTATCTCAGACCTTAAGGATCAGAATATGGCAACCAAATTCAGTAAATAGATGTTACATTGTAATTTTAAAATACATTAAGTTGTCAAAATTTTCAATATGGAAATGCGGTATGACCAAAAGAATGGAACCTCACAGTTGTGCAGATGGGCAACTCTTCTCTTTCTCAACAGTCTTGTAGCCTCATCTTGGTCTCCTGTGGGATTCCTCTACCAAAACACTTCTGATTTTTCTGCCCTTAACAAATTTAAGTTTTATGGTTGTCGTTATCCAAAGCTTATTGTTTATTCATTCATGGTTCAATGTTTATTCGTGGGAAATAGATGGGGAAACAGTAGAAACAGTGTCAGACTTTATTTTGGGGGGCTCCAGAATCACTGCTGATGATGACTGCAGCCATGAAATTAAAAGACGCTTACTCCTTGGAAGGAAGGTTATGGCCAACCTAGATAGCATAATTAAAAGCAGAGACATTACTTTGCCAACAAAAGTCCGTCTAGTCAAGGCTATGGTTTTTCCAGTAGTCATGTATGGATGTGAGAGTTGGACGGTGAAGAAGGCTGAGCGCCGAAGAATTGATGCTTTTCAACTGTGGTGTTGGAGAAGACTCTTGAGAGTCCCTTGGACGGCAAGGAGATCCAGTCAATCCATCCTAAAAGAGATCAATTCTGGGTGTTCATTGGAAGGTCTGATGTTGAAGCTGAAACTCCAATACTTTGGCCATCTCATGCGAAGGGTTGACTCATTGGAAAAGACCCTAATGCTGGGTAGGATTGAGGGCAGGAGGAGAAGGGGACGACAGAGGATGAGATGGTTGGATGGCATCACTGACTCAATGGACATGGGTTTGGGTAGACTCTGGGAGTCGGTGATGGACAGAGAGGCCTGGCGTGCTGCGATTCATGGGGTCGCAAAGAGTCGGACACGACTGAGCGACTGAACTGAACTGATGTGAGACATAAAATAAACATGTTTGAAAAGTCTTTGGAAAACAGACATTTAAAAAAACTTGCTACAGACCACAAAAATGATATAATTTTGAACTAGTTGCACTGAACTTTCTAAGAATACAGATTTGCACAAGGAGTTAAATGAGAACAAAAATTAGTGACAACTTCGCAATATATCAGCTCTGTATCTAAGAGCATCCTGCCTCAGATTCCTAATCTCTCTAAAGTGGCAATGACTAAGTAAGTACTGACTGTATACAGGCATGTTTAGGGCACTTTTGGGAATACAAAGATAAGTTAGACACAGATTCTGACCTTATTTAGCTTCCAGTAGTTATGAGAACAGACAGGCATTCAATTACAGGACAGAGAAGAGATGCTTGTGGTGAGAGAGGCACAAGTCTACAGGCAAATTCAAGAAAACAGTCACTGTTTGCATTTGGGGATATGGGGAAAGAAAATGCATTTGTTTTGGGTCTTAAGGAGTGCGCAGAATTTGGATGTACAGAAATAGGTAGGATTTTACCTCAGGCAGAAGGAGCATGAAGAGAAAACCCAGAGGTGGGATGAAGCAGAGGCATCAAGCTCAAGTTCAAAGAAAGTGCCTTGTTGCTTGCTTCCTTGCTTACTTGTTTTTGGTGAAGAACACTCTTGATTTTATTTCTAGGCTCAGGGGCATTTGTCCAAGAAAATATTGTAAAGGTGGTTTGGGGGAGGGGTGGGAAAACAATGGCATAGAGTCCTGGATCAGGTGTGGGGCACAGGGCCAAGGGGAGGGACACCGGAGAGAAAGCAGGTGAGGCGGAGCCAAGAACGAGTGTGTGCAGAGGTTCAGGCAGAGCTCAGGGGAGCTGGGAGGCCATACCTAATGGCATCTGTGTTCTCTATGACAGGTTGGCATCTGTTGAGTCGAAGGAGCCAGGGGTGGAGGCTGAGAAGACTGATGAAGATTTAGAAGCTCTGATGAAATGGATGGGGAAAGGGGCCAACTATGGTTATATAGAATTGCTGCAGTCCTCAGGGCCCAACTGAAATTGGAACCATACACTTGCAGTGGAACCAGACAGGATGTGTTTTTCTCTAAAAACCCGAGTATGGGAAGATCCAGGAAAAGGAAACATGAAAGATAGAAGGCACAAAGAGGAAACATGATGAAGCCAGGTCACAGAGCGAGCAGAAGGATCAGGGATCAGTAGTGAAGCGCAGTAAGTAAAAAGATGGAGGCCAGTGTTGGTTTTGAGGGAGGTCTTGCAGAACCTATTTTCTCTGATTAACAGGCAGGGAGGATTTTCAGCAAATTTTCTGAAGGTTAACTGTGTCAGGTCCCATTAAAACTGACAAATAAGTAAATTTTCAGGACATATATTGTGAACATTAAAATTAATAGCAAGGAAGAATGCAAATGAAGTTCTGTGCTCCCTTACGTGAATTCATTCCTAACGTAGGCAATATATGGGAAACAATCTAACTCGAGGAAGGCAAGTAGACTTAAACTGATAGACCAACTCTACCTGCTTGATGGTGGCTGCTTGGGGTGTTGTGTTAACAATTCTGAGGATCAGTGTGCAACAGCATTGTGATCAATTTATGATGGCCAGTAAGGTCACAGAAAAGGAGAGTGGAGAATAGACACTACAAACTTGCCATTCATACAGTGGATAGAACACAAAAGTTTTTTATTTTGTCATGTATTGTTAGTAAAGCAATATAAAATTGTGTTCAAGTCACTTAATTTGTTATTATTAGTTAACCTAAAATGAAAGATATTTAAGTGTATCTAAATGCATTGCAAGTATTTTTATTTGCAAAGCCCTTTGAGCATAGGAGATGACACATAATTACAAATTATGATAATGTGAGCAATGTATTTTGTCAAATACAGGTTTATCTTTTACCTGAACTACATTACTAATAGGAGACATGTTTGGTTTAAGTGAACTTTGTACATGGATATATGACTCTAATATCTTTCTAATGCTGGAAACTTTAAAGACATTTGTACTTTAACAGGCTGACAAAAGTAAGAGAAATGCAATGGTTGTTTTATTTATTGAGAACAAGAAGAGAACTATGCTCACAGTGACCTCTTTCAGGTTCTGCATGTGTGTGCTCGTTTGGCTAACCCCCCAAGTTGGGGAACTGGAGGAATACTGAGGGAGGCGGTAATCTGCAGGAGGCAAATAGCTCACCAGACGAAGGCAGAGACCAGACCTAGTCTTGAGACTTCTAGTCCGTGGTCTTCCCATCACCAGGAAAGAAGCAGGGTGTTACCTTCTCTGCACATGGATAACATATTTGAGCGAAAAGTAAATGTTAAAAACGCTATCAATTTTGCACATCATATGAGTTAGAAAATCATGATCACTGCAATGCTGGAAATGTACATTTTAAATGGCTTCTACCTTTTTTATCAGCAGAAAGAGATATTTTCCAAATGCATTTATCGAGGTTTGCTTTAGAAACCAATGAGAAAGGAAGGCAAAATTATACTAGGGGAGGTTGTCAACTGAAACTGACTGAACTTCTGAGTGTGTGAACCAGAGTCGAGTGACCTTTGATAACGCTCATCTCCCCCTGCTTGGTTCCTTTTCTCTTGTGTTATTAGAGCCTAAGTATGGATTATGTTGTTTTCTCATAACCTTTTTGGTTAAAGCTTGGTGCCAGTCTAGGAGAGCCAGGGCCACACTAGCCTGCTGAGCACCGCAGAGGTATTGATGAAGTAATAGACAAAAGTAGCAAGTGAAGCTGGTCCTCTGAAAATCCAAAGGCAATGCCAGCTTGCAATACTGCAAAGGGGCTTCTGGAGTTCAAATAAAAATAGTTTTTCTAACTAAAAAACAAATATAACATATTAAGTGTTTCATTGAAGACCCCAATTATGTCTAGAGTTTTGCACTGAGTTTATTTTAAAATATATCTGGAAAAGCTGGTGTCCAAATTTTCCCGTAGATTTACACATGATGAGAATCTGTCTCCTTATATTTAGCTGCAGGCCACCTAACAAGTTCTTAGGCGAAACACATTATTTTGCTGGTACAAGAAGAATAAATACTGTATTTGGAAAGTTCCAGTGTTCTTTAAAATGTTACTGTTTCCATAGCAATAACATAATGTACTGAAGAGTAGAACAGTGTTTCTTTAGAAACCACGTGTGCATGGATGCATGTTTTCACGAAGGATTTTGAAGCATCTCACCTGCTTGAGGTCCCAAAATGGAACAACAATGGTTAATGGAATCAATTGTCATCTTATGAAATGGAACTGGGGCAGTATTTTACTGCCTGGCTGTAGGTCAGCCTTCTGCTTTTGGTCATGTGTACACATATGTAATTTCTTAGGCTCTGTGTTCTTAGATGGTGAGAATAGACTTAGATTCATTCATCACATGGAGTCAACAAATATTTATGAAGAATCTAAATGCCATGTATATTTCTAGGCACTGAGAACTCAGTGATATTATGAAGCTTAGATATATATATATATTTAGACAAACCCTCAATGCAGCTTACCTTACAGTTCTTGTCTGGAAACAGAAGGATTCATGTAGTCACTCAGTCGTGTCTGACTCTTTGTGATCCTTTGGACTGTAGCCTGCTAGGCTCCTCTTTCTATGGGATTTTCAGACAAGAATACTGGAGTGGCTTGCCATCTCCTCCTCCAGGAGGTCTTCCCAGCCCACGGATTGAACCCACATCTCCTGTGTTTCCCGTATTGCAGGCGGATTATTTAACCCCTGAGCCATCAGGGAAGCCAGCATCAAAGAATAGCATATTAGTAAGGTAAGAAATAAGAGGAAATAAGAGAAAAGGAGAGAGGGCTGGGAAGAATTGTAACTGATACAGTGACTCCCAGGTTGTTCTGTCAGGGAACAGACCTAGGATGAGTCTCAATGTATTTAAGGTAGCACAGGTGTTTTAGGAGGTGCACAGTTAAGGTGTTACAAAGACATGTAAAGACTGGGGAGTGAGGGAATGCTCTTGGAGAAGATGGGGGGGGGCAGGGGAGGAGTGTTCCTTAGGATGTGACTGTGATCTTTAAACCTCACAGTATCTCGGAAGACTCCTTCTGAATACCTGCCTCCTCTTTATTCGGGCTTCAAGTCCAGATCCTCTGCCTTCTCACAACCCTACAAATTTGTCTCCTGTGCTGATTTTTGCCCTGGTGAGCCCTGCTTTGCTCTTTACCCTTGGCTTCAACTCCCAAAGCTGGGAGAATGAACGGGTGGCAGGAATGTCACTGGTTAACTAATGGCCCTCTGGCATCTGGCAAGGAGGATGCGGGTCACAAATGTTTCTATGCTGGGTCATCACTATTCAGAGAGAGAACAGAAAAGGAGCAGGGTGTCCCCAACGCCCTCCCCGAGGCCACACATCTTTGTCTCTCACACAAGGCTCTGCTTGTGCTTTCAGTAGCAAGACCTTGAAATAGTTAACATCTTAAGAAGCCTGTGTCTATCTGCCATGGGCGTGGTCCTTTTGTGCCGCAGTCTTGCGGGTGCCCTGGTCAGAAGCAAGCAGCAACCTCTTGGCTCTCCCAGACTTTAAGGTTTGGCTAACTGTCTGCATTGCTCCACACAGCTCTTGGCTACAGACATGTCTCAAGCCGCCATGGGAGGAGAAAGAGCTTCGTGGGCCAGATGCAGGGTCATGGAGTCAAAAAGGCTCCCAGGGTGGCCGCCCTTTCTTCAGAATCAGACAAGTTGACCAGCTACCCCAGATCCCTTCTTAGACCCTGCTAATAAATCAGTAAGCAGCCAGGTCACAAAAAGAGTGCTGAAATGTAAGCACATATTTTCCAGTGAAGCATTTCAACGTTTTCCTTTTGCTCCCAGCAGGCTCAGAAGTCCCAAAGGAAGGCGGTGGGGGCAGAGGGGGAGAAGGAATCTAACTCTATCAAGAAAGAGAATTTTTGGTTGCCAACCACTCAGTTCTTTCAACCACTGTGATTCTACCCAGATGTTCATTCTTAAATGCAAAGGCATCATTTTCTTGCCAAGAGGTGGAATGATTGATCAAACCTTCTTTAAATCATTTCATCTTATCCATTCCCATCTGAAAGAGCAGGTATTGCATTAATATTAATATTTCTTATTGTCTCCTTTGAGAGAAAAATGCCCCTGTAACCCTCCTCCCAATTACTTGCAGCTCCATGGGGATACGAAGTTCGAGAAGGAAGCTACCAGTGCAGGGACTGCAGTTGTTTTATTAGCAACAGCTGGTGGCAGTCTCCTGCCCATTTTTTTTTAATGCTATGCTTGTCAGATCCAGCTTCTTGAGACTGGATGGCAAAGGGTAAAACAAGAACATAGCATAATTCAGCTTTACTTGCAGAAAAAGGGATTTATGCTAAAGAGGATGCGGGCAATATTCAGAAGCTGATTAAGAAACGTAACAAAAAAGTATCTGAACTCAATATTGTGGAGGTAAATTTTGAGCAATTAGACAAACATACTGAGTAACTGAAACCACCTGCAGGATTTGAAAAAACGCTCTTTCCTTCGCATTTGTCCAAGGTCCTTTTATAGGAATAAAAATGTGGGCTGCATATGTCTTAAATTTATCCTCATTGTAACTTTATGTTTGTGATCAAGGGTGGAGTTTGCAACACCAAGGCTCCTTCTAACTGTGTTGGAAACAGTTGACAATCAAAAGGAAATCTGTGCCATTTGCCCAGCAGAGAAATAAATCTTCCATTACTCACTTTTGCCCTGATTTTTATCTGAGAAGCCCAAATGGACACTGTTTCATCTTATTTCATGTTTGGAATTCAAGGTAGCATTTTCAAGTATATGAAATTCACATGTGGAATGTATATTTAACAAAAACTTTGGCTGGTTAAACATGTCCTTTGTAATGGTAGCTATTTCATTTTCATTTGTTTTTCCTAATCTTATCAAATCACATGAATTTCATATATATTTCCAATATAAAATTATATATATATATAAAATTTCATATGTATATATATATATATATATATGTATGTGTGGCATGGTAGTAAAGAATCTGCTGCTAATACACGAGACACAAGAGACGTGAGTTTGATCCCTGGATCAGAAAGATCACCTGGAGTAGAAAATGGCAACCCACTCCAGTATTCTTGCCTGGAAAACTCTGGAAAATTCCATGGGCAGGGGAGCCTGGTGGGCTACAGTCCCTGTGGTTGCAAAGAGAAGGACACGATTGAGGGATTAAGCACAGCACATCTATAATTAATGAACAAAGACCATACTGTCAGAGTTATGCAACCACTCTAATTTTATAAAATACTAATTACATATCACGCAAATAAGAGCACTTATGAATTCGCATCTGAAAACACATTACAAGTATTTGTAGAA
The DNA here is from genome assembly GCA_024291935.2 of Okapia johnstoni. Classification (NCBI taxonomy): domain Eukaryota; kingdom Metazoa; phylum Chordata; class Mammalia; order Artiodactyla; family Giraffidae; genus Okapia; species Okapia johnstoni. Next base: position 44,643,983 of record CM044322.1, read on the forward strand.
AAGGGGCATGGTTAAAAAATGCACTTCTTGGTCAAGTCCATAAATAATGACTATTGGGGGGAAAATGGTTGACATAAACCAGAATGTGGATCTATGATGTGCCTGCCTCTGGGGGAGAGAGACTAGAATAATGCCAAATGGAAAGAAATATTGGCCACCCTCCCAATTTCTTTCATGTGTAACAAATTTAAGACATATATTTCTTCCCTATGGATCAAATAGTCTTGAAAATAAAAATTTCTAAATATAACAATGAACACTTATAGGACTAGTGCTTGATCCTGTGATGGGATCTTAGAGGCAGCCACACTAATACTGCTATGACACGCACAGTCCTCCTCCCGATAGTGCTGTTTCATACACTGTGCACTCCTTGCTCTTGCTTTTATGGTCAGAGCAGAGGAAAGTTCACTGCAAATAAAGCACTCCTGACATTGGAACCATGGTCTGTTTTAAGTATACTTTACCTGTATATGATAGTTCAGTGGGTACAATCCTGGGGATTCATTTGCTTCTTAAAACTCATAAAACACATTTTTTTTTCAGGAGGAAGAAGACACTGCATGCTAAATGAATGTTGGAACATTATTTTTAGACACTCTAAAAATTGTTGTGGTAGGCAGAATTATGGTCCCCAAAGATGCCCACTTCCTAATGCCTAAAACTGTGACTATGTTACCTTACATGGCAAAAAGAGATTTTGCAGATGTAAGTCAAGGGTTTTGAGATGGGGAGGTTATCCTGGATTGTTCAGGTGACCCAAAGTAATACCGAGGGTCCTTGAACATGGAAGAGGGAGGCAGAGGAAGAGTCAGTGGGAGATGTGACTCCAGAAAAAAGGTCAGAGAGGTTGTGATATGAGGATTTGACCACTGTTACTGGCTTTGAAAACGGATAAAGGGGGTAATTAGTCCAGGAATGCAGCAACCCTCAGAAACTGAAAAATGCAAGGAAGTGGACTGTCCACTGAAGCACCCATAAAGCAATAGAACCCACTAGGCACCACGATTTAAGCCCACTAAGACTTGGGCGAGCTTCCCTCATGGCTCAATGATAAAGAATATGCATGCAAGGCAGGAGATGCAGGTTTGATCCCTGGGTTGGGAAGATCCTCTGGAGAAGGAAATGGCAACCCACTCCAGTATTCTTGCCTGGGAAATCCCATGGACAGAGGAGCCTGGCGAGCTATAGTTCATGGGATCACTAAAGAGTCGGATATGACTTAGCAACGAAACAACAAGACCTGGGTGAAACTTCAGTTCTCCAGAACAGTAAGGAGATAGTTGTTTTAAAGCCCTGGGTTTGTGATAAATTATGTCAGCAGCAATAGGAAACTGTCAATAATATACTTGTGATACATGCTTTTTTGTATGTTTGTTTCTGAGGATTCTATTTGGAATTAACGACTGACTGGCTCCAGAATGTAGTACCAGAACAAGCCACCAAGACAAACCCAGAAAGAGAAGGAAATGGATGTGGAAGGATGAGACTGCCCCCAAAAGAGTAAATGTAACGAAACTATTGATCATTTCAATTATATTTTCTGACAGCCCCTTAGAGGAAGCTGTGATTTTAGTTTCAAGAAATTATACACCTTGGGTTGGCATTACTGACATGTAGAGTTTTATTTAGAATTTAAAGAGAATGACAGCATGCTCTCATGTTAATGATTTAGCCAGTAGCAATACAAAATCTGAATTTTAATGCCTCCGTTTCGTTGTTAATATGTTTATCTCACAACGAACTAAAAAGACAACAGCAAAATCAATATCTTTGATGTTATTCAAGGGTCATCTTTTAAATCTGTGGGAGAAGTCTTGATCAAACAGTTCCTTTTCGTTTCATTCTCTTTCATCAAGGAAGTTCGAGGTAGAAAAGACTCACTAGATCATAAATTAATGAACCTGTGGTAATGCAGGTGTCCTTGCTAATTAATAAAAAGAAAATAAAATGTGAAGCTTGAATATATCTAAATTCCTTTCGGTCTGGGAAAAATTTTTAAAATTCTTTTCCTTATACCTAGACAAAATGTGCTCGTTTTACACTAAAAGTAGATTTATAAAACCCTGACCCTAAAGCTTAATCTCACTGATTCTTTTTAAACAGATTTTCTCCTAAACAGAGGAGCAGGCAGGATTGGGCAGTCAGGAAATTCCCACAGTGCCGTGTCACTAGGCAGCATCCTCAAACCTAGTCACTTGCTGAAGCTACCTTTTGTCTTTCCCAAGCCCGTTTCCTGGTTACTGATTTCCTTCTAGTGGATTGCAGGTATCTAATACGTTGGGAGCTATAGACCTCAAAAAGATGTGCCTCCTAAATGGATGTGTAACATTATGAAGTAGTACACCTAGCTTCCCTGGTAGCTCAGTTGGTAAAGAATCCACCTGCAATGCAGGAGACCCCGGTTGGATTCCTGGGTTGGGAAGATCTGCTGAAGAAGGGATAGGCTACCCACTCCAGTACTCTGGCCTGGAGAATAACAAGGACTGTACAGACTGTGGGGTCACAAAGAGTCGGACACGACTTAGTGCCTTTCACTTTCATACTTAGACATGGACGTGAATAAGAAACAAAATCAATAAATATGGAAGCCAAATTTCTTTTATCACCTAGCCTCAGAAATTACACACCAACATATCTGTAATGTTGTATTGATTTCACAGATCACCTTTTCTTATTGTAGGAGGTGGCTACAGAGGCATGAAAACTAGGAGGTGACCCTCAAGGAGAACCAGTTTTTAACTTTTTATTTTGTATTTGTATGTAACCAATTAACAAACAATGTTGTGATATATTCAGGCGAACAGCGAAGGGACTCAGCCATGCATCTACCTGTATCCATTCTCCCAGAAATTCCCCTCCCATCCAGGCTGCCACCATAACATTGAGCAGAGTTCCCCGTGCTATACAGTAGGTCCTTGTTGGTAATCCATTTTAAATATAGCAGCATGCACATGTCAATCCCAAACTCCCCACCTACCACTCCCCTGCATCCTACCCCTGTCTAGCAACCATAAGTTTGTCCAAGGAGGGCCGTTTTGGAGGCTAACCACCACACAACAGATTATCTTCCTTCAAAGACGTTAGTTACTTTTGGCCCTTTTGACTTGAGCATACAGAAGCACATCCCCCAAAACTGGAAGTTTACCTAATTGTCTGCCTTTATTCCCTTCTTCCAGAGTAGTAGCACCCATATGATGACTACAGGGCTTTGACTGCAAAGACTGATACAGTTATTAAGAAAAAAATTATCTGCCAAGTAAGTCAAGACCATGAATAATCTCTTCTATGCTCTGAGAGAAAGCTTTTCTTTCTTCTCAGTGCAAACAAGCAAACAACAAAAAATAGCTTCTGCCTGAGTATCAACCAAGTACTTCAAGACTTGACATTTGGGGAGTCACTGAATTCACATGGATGAAGGAAGAATGTCATATTTTTTTACTTCCGTGGCAAAATATCTTGAATACTAACTCTTCTCCATTATCCATAGTACATGGAAAATTCAAGGCTCTGAATCTGGTAAAAGTGACAAATTCTACACAGTAGTGGACGTCATTTCAAAATTGTTGGCCAAGTCTTAGATGTGAGTACATGCCAAGGTCAAACGCAATGAGACACGATGGTATGTTGTGCTTCTTTAGGTTGCTATAGCAAAGTACCATAAATTGTGTGGCTTGACCACAGAAATTTATCTCTCACATTTATGAAGGCTGCAAGTCTTGAGATCAGTGCATCAATATGGTCAGGCATCAATATGGTCAGGTTTTGGGGAGAGGCTTAGCAAGTAGGTGGTACTAGTGGTGAAGAACCTGCCTGCCAATACAGGAGACATAAGAGACGTAGGTTCAATCCCTGGGTCAGGAAGATCCCCCGGAGGAGGGCATGGCAACCTACTCCAGTATTCTTGCTTGGAGAATCCCATGGACAGAGGAGCCTGATGGGCTAATGTCCACAGGGTCACAAAGAGTCAGACACAACTAAAGCGATGTAGCACACATGCACACAATACAAAATCTGAATTTTATTGCCTCCATTTTTCGGTTAATATGTTTATCTCACAAAAAACTGAAAAATGCAAGGAAGTGGACTGTCCTCTAAAGCACCCAGAAGGCATCAGAACCCTGTGGACACCATGATTTTAGCCCAGTCAGATCTGAGTGAGACTTAAGAATTTGTCTGAGAATTGGATCTAGTTTTTTATTCCGGTCACCTTCTAGGTCACCACTTTGAGTGTGCATGGGTGTAAAATTTTTCTAAGTCAATTTATTACTGCCTAATTTAAGCAGCATTTATGAAAATGTGCGTAAGAATAACAAATAAGGTTGTTGTGTTTTTTTTTTTTGTCCTAATAATAGTAATGGAGAGTTCTCCAGACTGGAGTTAACTTGCTGCTGACCTTTTGGGTTTATCTTAAAGACTGTTCTTAGCTTCACAGTTTCCTTCTTGTGACTTTATTGATTGACAAGAGAAGAGTGCCACAGGGTCCCATTAGTGGTGGTGGGCAGGTGATTTATCTTCCTCTCCAACCTAAGAAACACAAAGCTGCTATAGTGCAATTGAGAGATATTTATATTTATCAATGGCCTAGCCTCATTTTCCTCTTTGTTTTCTCTTATTTATTTAACGCTTGCTAAAAGCCAGGCAGGTCCTTTGTCAAGAACCTACATGCAAATCTACTGAAAATATTTTTCTATATAGCTTACTTTTATTTTCAGTCTGTTACTAGCCTTCTCAATGCCCAGGATTCTGATGGGCATTGACCTCTATTAGGCACTCAGCACAGTAGCAAATGAGTTGTTCTGAGAAAGAAGGAAAGAAGCCCTTCAAATGTAGCTTCCTAATGGAGTCATTCTGGGAAACACTGACCTAGCTAATGGCCCCAGTGTATTCACTGGCAATGTCCATCTCTAAACAGCCACAGACAAATTCCATAAAGTCACAGAAGTGCAAGATGTTTAAAGGGCATCAAGGGAGTCAGAAGACAGTGGTTGAATATTCAAGAGAATCCAGCTGACAGAGCCTGCAGTTCAGGAAGCAAGCTCCAGGTGGTGGTGGGTGGAGCTCAGATCTGTTGAGCTTGAAAGTCACATCCAAGACTGTCTGCTCACTGCTTCCATTGTTAGTGTTATTTTTGCCAGCTCAGTGTTAGATGCAGCACCAAACTTGGAACTGACATTCCACATTCTCCATCATTAGTCCATCTTTGACTCTCCATCATAACATTGGCTTCAATCCCTTTAGAACTTTACCTCTTAGAGGCAAGACTTTGAGACAATTGCAAGATCCACAGAGTTATTTCTTCTTAATTTTACTTATTTATCTGGCCATGTCATGGCATGTGGAATCTGACTTTTCCAACCAGGGATCAAACCTGCGCCCTGAAGCATGGAGCCTCAACCACTGGACCACCATGGAAATCCCCACAGTTATTTCTGACTCTCTTCTCCCCTTTTGCTACTCAGTGATACTCTTTCTTATTATTCATAAAATGCTGTCATGCAAGAGTGCTAATAAATCAAGCTGCACTTCTAGAATATTAGTTCATATTTTGCTGCTTCCATCTGGTTCCAGCTGGTTTTCCCATTTTGTCAACCAGGTGAATGGAAGGGGAGCAGATCATAGGGAGCTCAGGGGCAGATTCAGAAGTACCTTGTCTTATCACTTGCTTTTGTTGGGATGGTTACCATCCCAACAAATGACCTGCCCATCTTCCTTAGTTGCCATGGCAATGACTAACAGGGTCTCCAGTGGACACAAGGGCTTTCTCCAGTTCAAACAAAGCAATGGGAAAATGTGTTTTCTTGACCCTTCACAGGAAATCCTGCTCAATACACACAAGAATGCACCATTTCCTGGACCATAAGTTGCTCAGGTCCAGCCATCATGGGTAGGCTTGAGTAAACCTGGAAAAAGATGCTCACATTCTCATTGAATGAAAAAACCCAAAGTCGACCCAAAGTTGTTACCCAAGTTTGAACAAGCCAACATGCAGCAAAACCCCAGCATGAATTAGCTGGGCCTTTGGGATAAAAATTGGCATGTATGTTTCAAAATAGACTAAAAGAAGGGGGAAGATAGACTTTTGACCCTGATATTGCCCATTTTCTCTGCTTAGTGTTTGACTTCTTACAAAGTTTCTACCCACTAAGAGGAACAGGGAAAGGTACTGGTCTGAAAGAAAAGAAAGGGGGCTTTGTCTCATGACGATAGAAACAAATGATGACTTCGTTTCTTTATTATAAAAACCGTGGCCTCATGTGAAATAGATGAGCAGTACAAATTTGATGCATGAAGCAGGGCACTCAAAGCTGGTGCTCTGGGACAAGCTAGAGGGATGGGTCGGGGAGGTAGGTGGGAGGGGGGTTCAAGATGGGGGGGCACATGTGCACTCGTGGCTGATTCATGTCAATATATGGCAAAAACCATTACAATATTGTAAACTAATTATCCTCTAATTAAAATAAATTCATTAAAAAAGCAAAAAACAAAAACCATGGCCTCAAAATCAAGGGGCAAGCTACAGTTTCCTTCCCCGTGTCCTGGGGAAGTCACAAGAATAGTTAATGCACAGCTGTCTTGCTCTGCACTGGCCTTCTCAGGTGGTGACATAGCAGACCAGCAGTGGTGTCTGCAAATTAAATAATGAGAGAAACATCTGTCTTGCTGTTCCTCTCTTATCCAGGCAAATGACATTTAAGATTCTCGTCTTGGACTTGCCAGTGCCCTCACCACCACCCCACCCTGGGAAAAGCTGCTTCCGTGTTAACCATATCTCCTTCTTTCTTTGAGTAACTGTTTTCTTTAGTAGTATTTTGCTGCTGCTGTTGCTAAGTCGCTTCAGTCTTGTCTGACTCTGTGCAACCCCATAGATGGCAGCCCAGTAGTATTTTAAGATAGTTTAAAAACAAAGAAGGCAACAGCAAAATGCGTGTATCTCACTGACACTACCAGATTAAGAAAAAAGAGATGAAGGATCTAAAGAAGTGGTATTACTGAGGTGCAGATAGTTTTTTCTTTCTTCCTAAGTAATTAGGAGAGGCAGTGCTTTGGAAAAGTTTGTACCTAAAATACTATAGAGGTTTGCAGTTTATAGTCAATCAGATCACAAATGGCACCGTGTTGGGAGGGGTGCCCTCTTATGGTCAGGATAATAGTCCAAATGTGAATCTCTTTCTGTCTCTCTCCCACACTTACACACTCTGGCCCATCCACAACCAGACTCCCTGACACAAGGTGTGCAGACAACGTATCTCACAGTAAAGGATAGGGGCTTGTGAATTGGTGTCTAAGGCAGCAAGCTGGAAATCCTGGCCTTGTGCTTTCCCGCTGGGTTATCTAGAATGTATGCATAAGGAGATACCATTTTTCCTTTGTTTTGGCTTCACACAGAATCAAGATAATTTAGAGCTGGAAGGAATTTCAAAAACTAAGCAATTCAGTACCTACATGTTCCTCATGAAGGAACCAAGGCTCAGCACAATGTCCTGGCTCAGCAGAGGGGTGGCAGGACCCCAGGCCCTCAGCCTCTCCTTCTAAACTCTCCTCTCCACCTCCTCAGCCATCTCAGATCCACCTTCTCTTCCAAGCAGCCCACTGCCTCTTCCCAAAGTACTCTGCTGCTGTTATTTAGAAAGAAAAGAGCACAGAGGCAACATATTTCTGCTGGTATTTTTGTGCACAGACTTGCTGCCTAGGACTAACAAGAGAGCCACGCCTGGCCCACCAAGGGCAACACCAGCTCCGTCCCATTTAGGCCAAAAGAGCCCCACCCTGCCCTCTTTTCATTTGTAAACTAAAACATTTCTGAAAATGTTCATAATTTTTAAAAGTTAACTTAATTACATGGATTAGTTAATTAAAACAGATTTAATAATTATGAGGTAATGAATCACCATTTAATCAGATTAAAGACTGCCTAAAAGGAAGGCAGGCTTCCCTGGCAGCTCAATGGTAAAGAATCTGCCTGCCAATGCAGGAGATGTAGGTTTGATCCCTGGGTCAGGAGGATCCCCTGGAGTAGGAAAGGGCAACCCACTCCAGTATTCTTGCCTGGAAAATCCCATGGGCAGAGGAACTCGGTGGGCTACAGTCCACGGGGTCTCAAAGAGTGGGACATGACTCAGCGACTGAATAATAGCAACAACAACAAAAAGGAAGACAGTAAGAGTAAACCAGTGTAAATTCAAATTTATTCTGGATTTGGTTAGTATCACAAGTTGATGTTCCATCCATCCATCCAACCAACAAAAGTTTATTCAACCAACATTTCATTCAGAATATTTTTTTGCACATGTTCTAAGTGCTAGTTGAGTACACAAAGTCACATGAAGCAGTCTAGTTAGAGAGAAAGAAAAGTGTAAGTCGTGATTATACTATGGTATAATAGATACACAATATACACATATATTTAACATTATGTACTGTTGACATAGGTTTATGCAAGGCTATTTTTAAAATATTTATTTATTTGTCTGTACTGAGTCTTAGCTATAGCAAGTGGGATTTTCGTTGCATCACACGGGGTCTTTTGTTGTTCCTGGGCTTAGTTACTCTGCAGCATGTGGGATCTTAGTTTCCCGATCAGGGATCAAACCAATGTCCTCTGCATTAGAAGGCAGATTTCTTAACTACTGGACCACCAGGGAGAGCTTCTCTAGTAGCTCAGACTGTAAAGCATCCACCTGCAATGCAGGAGACCCAGGTTCGATCCCTAGGTTGGGAAGATCCCCTGGAGAAGGGGATGACAGCCCACTCAAGTATTCTTGCCTGAAAAATTCCAAGAACAGAGGAGCCTGTCAGGCTTACAGTCCATGGGGTCACAAAGAGTCGGACATGACTGAGAGACTAACACACACATGCAACAGGGAGGTCCCCTATGCAATGCTCTTGGTTGAATGCTACAAAAGACACAATAATAATAGTTCCTGCCCATTAGGAACTTTAATTAGATAGAAACCATAAGACATAAAAAATTCTAATGCAAAGTAGAATGTAGTATCATTTATTCTAATTACCCTGTAATTTACAGCATTTTAAAAATTAGGGACAGAAGCTCCCTACATAAATACAAAAAAGATGTAGAGTGGCTATTATTATTTTGGAATAGAACAGAAAAAGATCTTGAGGGTCAGAGTATCTCCTGGGTTAAAGATAATAGTGAGCAAAGTGTCCAGCAATTTATACAAAGAACTTGACTTTTGGATGCCCAAACAAAATGAGTTCAGCAAATATGAATCATAAGGGAATCAGTGCTCTCTAAACTAGTATTGGTCTTCATGACTTAAGGAAAATTTGGAAGAAGTAGAGACATTTCATTTCACAAATGAAAATAAAGAGAGGGTTTCTAATAAAGGCTAAAGTAACACACTACTTCACAGACTGAAGAAAAGACAGATGCATTCTTTTTTAAATGTATCTATTCTTATTGGACTATAACTGCTTTACAATGCTGTATTAGTTTCTGCTGTACAACAGTGTGAATCAACTATATGTATACATATATCCCTTTCCTCTTGAGCCTTTGTCCCACCTGCCTTATCCCACTCCTCTAGGTTGTCACAGCACTGAGTTGAGCTTCCTGTGTTTTACAGCAGCTTTCCACTCTATTTTACGCATGGTACTGTATATACGTCAATGCTATTCTCTTAATTTGTCCCATCCTCTGCTTTCCCCCATGTCTACAAGTCTGTTCTCTACATCTGCATCTCTATTCCTGTCCTACAAATAGATTAATCAGTACCATTTTCCTAGATTCCATATATATGCCTTGATATACTATATTTGATTTTCTCTTTCTGACTTACTTCACTCTATATGACAGACTCTAGGTCCATCCACATTACTACAAAAGACTCAATTTCATTTCTTTTTATGGCCAAGTAATATTCCACTGGGCTTCCCAGATGGCGCTAGTAGTAAAGAATCTGCCTGCCAGTCCAGGAGATGCAAGAGATATGGATTCAATCCCTGGGTTGAGAAGACCCTCTGGAGTAGAAAATGGCAACCTTCTCCAGTATTCTTGCCTGGAGAATCCCACAAACAGAAGAGCCTGGTGGGCTACAGTCCATAAGGCTGCAGGAAGTTGAACACAACTGGATGAGTGAACACACAATATGCCATTGTATATATGTACTATATTTTCTTTATCCATTCATCAACACAGATACATTCTTATTACTAAGTCATAGAGGAGACTTCAGTGAGGAACTTAAGAGTCCCTTCCTGACACCAACTCTTCTTGTCCTTCTTATAGATTTCTAAAAGGAGGAAGATGTCATCAGCTGAGTGAGCTGAGTTTGGATGTGGTCCTTCCTGGTCATTAGGAGACTGACTTCTTAGGTGACTTTCTCCTTCCATTTTTATTTCAGTGTTACCAAACACTCTAACTGGTCCTTCTGTAGTTATTTTGTATTTCACCATGTGAAGAAGAGGAGAACCATTACCACCAGGTTTTCCCTTGTCCTTCTGTTGAAATCAGCCTTTCCAATGCCTACATTGTACTTCCTTGAAGGAGACTCATTACTCTGGGCTTACTTACCAATGAAACCAAATCACTGGGTATCAGCCTTCCTCTCTCCCCATGTACTGTCTTAAAAAGAGTCATCAGGAATTCTGAGTTTTCACCTGACCATCAGTTAAGAGACTGAATGCTCTCTCTACCAACTTCTTCAAACCCTTTCCCTTTTGAAATAAACTAATAAAAATAAAGGCAACAATAAAGTGGGACACAAAAATTCTTCAAGTGGGAAACATAGTAACACTATGACTATAATCCTGCTTTCCATTTTCCACATTCCACAGAACCTAATTTTAATAATATCTTAACTGAATGATTTTGAAATGTTTGTTTATTTCTGTTCTTAATTTTGGCCCACAATCAGTTCTCTAAGTGAATACTTTTCTCCAAATTGTGTTAAGAAAGTGGCTTGACAGGAAGATGAAAATAAAATTTCAAATTTGAACTTAAAATAATTTTGAATTATTTTAAATAATTTAACACTACTTAAGGCATTAAAGATCACATAGGGAGTCATAAAAGTTTTAAAAATGTATAATTTTAAAAATATGTACATTGCCATGAAGAAATAGTGAAAGCTGGATGATAGAAACAGCACTTAAAAAACGGAAACTGACTTCCACATGTGGAAGCATCTGAACTGAGCAAAACTGTCCTTCTCAAACTGTGCTCTTAGCATTTTTTTGTTTTCCTTGACTGATCCCCACAGCTTGTAGGATCTTTGTTCCTAGACCAGGGATTGAACCCAGGCCCTTGGCAGTAAAAGTAGGGAGTCTTAACCACTGGACCTCCCCTGGAAATTCCCTGGACCTCCACTGGGAATTCCCTGAGCTCATTAGTTATTTAAGGAGTCATGGATAGATAATGAAGAAAATACACTTGTAGCGATTTTAAACCATGGCTGCAAATACCTTGGTACTCCTTCCACTGAGAGATGGAGCTTAATTCTCTTCCCTTTGGGTTGTCCTTACTGATTGGGGCTTCCCTTGTGGCTCAGTCAGTAAAGAATCTGCTTGCCATGCAGGAGACCCAGGTTTGATCCCTGGGTCAGGAAGATCCCCTGGAGAAGGAAATGGCTACCCACTCCCATATTCTTGACTGGGAAATCCCATGGACAGAGGAGCCTGGAGGGGTACAGTCTGTGGGCTCGCTTACTGACTAGCTTCCAACTAAGAAAGTGTGCCAAAAGGAATGCTGAGAGACTTCTGAGACTCAGTAAGAGGGGTAGTACCACTGCTGCCATCTACCTCTCTCCTGGGAGTCTCATCCTCACAACGGAACTGCCATAGTGTAAGGAAGCCCAAGCTACATGGAGATGCCCCGTGTAGCCAATCTGGCTAATGGCTATGGTCTGCTTTAAAATACCCAGAATTTATTTTAGCCAGATATAGTAAGACTTGCAGACACAAAAATGAGTCACTTCATGACTTCACAGCTCCCTGTAAACAGAAGACATGACATATCTCACAGGATAGCATGGAAGTCCCAGGAGGCAGCAGGAGTGAGGGGATCATGTGGGCAACAGCCTTTATAGCGGCCTCCACAAGAAGGAGCAGATGAGGTGGGGCACGCAGGCTTAGCACTGGCTACTTTGACAGGTTCTGAGATGTAGGACTTGTCTCTAGTTGCCCAATACTTGCCCCTGGGTGACTATGGCAGGTAGCTAGGGGCCCAGGGGGTGAGAGCCCATAAAGGAGGTGGTTGGCTTGCATAGGAAAGTCTTTACTCTCTAGGAACCAGCTAACTCTGGGAGGGGGAGTCCCTCTAGGGTCAGCAAGGCCCCGGATGTCAAAGCATCAGAATAAAGAGGTATGCTTAACACACCAGCGGACAGCCAACATCGACTACCAGACCTGTGAGTGAGGAAGACTTTGAGATGCTCCAGTCACTGTTGCCTGATCACAGTCACAGGAGAGACCTCGAGTGAGCACTGTCTTCCTGAGCCTGGCCAAACCCATGAGTGACAGTCATCATCACCATCATCTAATACTTATAATGAAAATGATGATTGTTCTTAATGCTTTATGTCACTAACGGGTGGTTTCTTAGGTAGCAGTGGATAACCAGAATATTCTGCTTAAGAAATTGATATTATTGCATAAGGGTTTCCCAGGTGGTACTAGTGGTAAGGAATGCACCTGCCAATGCAGGAGACATAAGAGATGTGGGTTTGATCTCTGGGTTGGGAAGATCCCCTGCATAAGGGCTTGGCAACCCCCTCCAGTATTCTTGCCTGGAGACTCCTATGGAGAGAGGAGCCTGGCAGGGTACAGTCCACAGGGTCACACAGAGTCAGACATGACTGAAGCGACTTAGCACACATGCACGCATTATTGCATAAATCACTTTTAGATGCTATTACTTATACTTTAGACATTGGAAAGAAATATATGTGCATGACTTATGTTATATATTCTCATATATAAGACAATCTCCCATATAAGACATTTTTAAAGCCTAATTATGACACTTCTAGAATGATTTAAGCACATATATTGTCCTATCAATCAAAACTTCCATTTTGAAGCAAACTACTCTCATCAGTTACTACATACAAATAAAGACATTCATTTCAGTGATGTTCATTTTAACTAAGGTCCATTGAATATGAGAACATGTCCGCTTGAAGACTCTAAAATTCTAGAGCAAAAGCTTTGTTTGGGCTCCTACTTTCAGGTATAGAAGAGGTTATTGTAGTACCCTTGGGAGAGCAGCACAGATTGCAAGATTCTTACCTGGGCTTGCTGAGACATAATTGAAGCTAAAGTCTGTCTGTAATCAGATACTTACTTATTCACTATTACAAAGAGCAGTCTCTGTGGCTTTGGGACCCATTCATCAGTCTGTTTCTGCTCTTAGCTAGAGGCCTGATCCTGGAGACAAAATTCTTCAGCTCCCTCTCAATAAGAAGGTGCACTCTTTGAGCTGATGGTGCTGAAGTGTGCAATGGTTACAAAACAGCAGGTCTTCAGAGGGTCAGGTTACTAAAAACCATCAAGCACTTCACCAGAATCAAGAAGAATAGCTGCTCTCTTACAAAAAAGAAAAAGGAGAGGGAACTACCTACTTTCCTCCTGTCTTCCTCTCTAAACATCTCTGGATGACAGGATCTGAGGCAAAGCAGCTGTGGATGCTGCAGAGCACCTTGGCCCTCCTTCTAGCTCTTCAATTTCCCATCTTTCCAAGTTCCTTCCTCCTACCCCATCACTGGGCACCCCTCCCCCAGTCTTACTGTCCTATGGATTTCTTTTTAAAGATTTATTTATTTATTTATTTTGGTTGTGGTAGGTCTTTGTTGCTGTGCAAGGGTTTTCTCTAATTGTGGCAAGCAGGGACTACTCTTTGTTGTGGTGTGTGGGATTCTCACCGCGGTGGCTTCTCTTGTTGCAGCACACAGGCTCTAGGACGCTTGGGCTTCAGTGGTTATTGTGCACTGGCTTAGTTGCCCGGTGGCATGAGGGATCCTCCCCAACCAGGGACAGAACTGGTGTTTCTTGCATTGCAAGGCAGATTAACCACTGGACCACCAGGGAAGTCCTAGATTTCTTATTTAAAAGGGAACTCATCTCAGGCTCAGTGATATCATCTCAGGCTCTGACACCCAAACTTGTGATACTTCAGTGATGAAAAGACAGATGAGAGTTGAGGGTTTAGAGACTAGAATCTTTTCAAATCAGACCAGACTGGCTCTCACCAGCTCTGTGCTCTATGAAGCTGGCCTGCGCTGTGGGACTACCTCAAGAGAAATCCCAGTTCCTTTCTACTGTGTTAAAAGACTACCTGGGGAAATGTAACTCAAAGCATTTCAGGAAACATAATGTTAAATGCCTCAAGCCAGGGGTTTTTCAAATCCTATGACTCTGAAATTAACATTTTGATAAGTTGTTATGCATATGTTTTCAAAATAAGATCTGGAATTATCAGTGAAGGCATAAAGGAAATCTCTTTGGAGGCAAATCATGGAGATTTCCTTTAAGTCTGTCTAAATGGCCTTGAATGTTTATCTTTTAAGTGTCTGCATCATCTTGTATCCCCAATTCCTAGCTACATTGCCGTTGTTTAGTCACCAACTCACGTCTGACTCCTTCGCCACCCCATGGACTGTAGCTCTCCAGGCTCCTCTGTCCATGGGATTTCCTGGGCAAGAATACTTGAGTGGGTTGCTATGTCCTCCTCCAGGGGATCTTCCCAACCCAGGAATCAAACCCACACCTCCTAGCTACACAGTGAGTGCTTATTATTGAGTGAGTGAGTGAATGAATAGAAGGGAAAAGGAAAGCAGAGAAGTAACTTATGTACTTAACCAAACAGACCAAGAATGATTGATACTTCTTTTAACACCAAATACTGGAATGAAGAACTATTTGAGACAGGATCTATACTACTAATTAAGTTGACAGCAGTAGCCAATTGCTCCTGAATCTGGCTGCTCTGTGATCAACAACTTCCACCCCCACCACACACACACAACGTCCTGCCAAGTGAATAATCTTCTCATTAATTCAATTAAGCTGTTTAGAAATTGGTGTCTTGTTAGATGCATGGTCTGATTCTCTATAAAGCTTCATTACTCAGCTAGATATAGTCTTTATTCCAATATAGGTTAGGATTTTGGTTGAAGGCAAGCCAAACATTTGGATGGCTACCTTGATTGCATCTTATCTTTAAATTTATGAATTCACCATTTGCTAGTTGTATGTAAATTTGGAAATTTTTCTTTGATGCTCTTACTGCTATTCTTTATGAGTCTATAACTTACCACAGACTAAAATATTATCCTTTGAACAATTTGCATCTATATTAAATGGAAATACTAGCATATATAAATGTATTTATAAATAATTCACTGAAACAAAATAATTTATTCAGTCAGTAACACTACTGAGGAACCTGGACTATAAAAGCAGGAAAAAACTACTGCATGTAAATGTGTCCAGTCAGCTAAATAAATGCACAGTAAAGTATGGGCACTGCATACATGTCCTAAAAACCAACATTTTCAAAACAGGAAGAAACAAAATAAGTAAATACAGAGGCCTGACCAGGCTCATTTGTATTAGGTTTTGAAAAGGCTATTTAATTACTTATATACCATGGGCATCATTAAAAAGGGAGTGGAGGATTTCAGCAATTTTTAATAAAAACAGAGGTACAATAATACCTCAAACCATTAATAGAAGATCAAAGAAAAAAATAGCAATAGCCAAGAAGAGGGAGAAGATTAGGTCAAGAAATCCTGTCAAGAAAAGCTATACCAACTAAGCACAGAGGTTGGTTCTGAGTTTCCCGGCAGTTTCCTTGTATGCCTGCGTACATGGTCACTTAACAGTGGTGAGCTATTTCAGGTGGCCACAAGAAAGGAACAGGCTTCCCTGGTGGCTCACATGGTAAAGAGTCTGCTTGCCAATTCAGGAGAAGCGGGTTCGATCCCTGGGTTGGGAATCTCCCGTGGAAAAGAAAATGGCAACCTACTCCAGTATTCTTGCCTGGAAAATCCCATGGACGGAGGAGCCTGGTGGGCTACAGTCCTTGGGGTCGCAAAGAATTGAACACAACTGAGTGACTAACACCCACACAAAGGAAAGGAAGAATGGTACACTGATTTTTCACCATATATTTATTGAGCAACAGTGGAGAGCAACTCATTCAAAGTGCCCTTCATCATAGTCATAGAATTTTAAGATTTCCATGAGACGTCACGATCAAGTGTCACAAAACTTCTCTCCGAGGCACCTGAAGTACACTGAGAACATGAAGAACTTAGTAGCTCCTCAGATGGTGAGAATTAGTTTCCTACTTTGAAGGGTAGAAAATCCACAGCTGAGTAACTTAAGATCTGTAGGAAAAAATAGGATTACTGGGTCAGAGGTCACAGATTGAATTTATAAAAGCTTTGTACATGTTTTTATATGCTCTAAAATAGCACAACGAATGATAAGCATTATTGGTATTTTTCATTGCTCAAACCAGTAATAATGAATAGTATGAAATTAGCTTTTAGCTATAATGCTTTGTTTGCTAGGATTTCCTTCTCAAACATTTAATCAGATGGCTGTATTTTCATATCTCCTTACAAATAATAATGATGCTCATTCTATACTTAATTCTCCATTCAAATACTCAAAATACTGTAAATTGTATCATTTTGATTCCCACGTTCCAGATTTTGTAGTATTTATAGAAATTAGGATTTTGGAACTAGAAAAGGCCTTATGCAAGTTGCAGCAACACATCTGGGTATAGGGTCATAACACTATGAAAACCTCCCAACCTCATTGACACAGCTTGTTTCTCTCCTCTCCCACAAAGAAGTCAAATTTTAAGCACCTAGTTTCCTTTCTCTTAGCTGACTTTATTTCCTCAAGTTTCATTGCAAAATCTCTACTCTTGTATCTTTGTTTTCAATTTCTAAACTTTCCTTCTTTTCCAGTTATCCTCTGAACAAATGACTCATAATTTTAATGTGTTAGAATCAAACTCTTACAAATGTTGAAAAGACATTCAGAGAAAAAAAACAAAAAAGACCCGTATGCTGGAACCGTTTAAGAGGAGTTTGCTGTGAGCATGGTGGACTCTATAATTTGCCAATATTGAGAGCTTTGGAAGTTGGTGGGGGTGGAATAAACATGTATTAATTACCAACCACGAACCAGACACTGTGCTAAGCACTTATATATGTTATTTCCTATCATCATTGCAAGTCTTTGAGTTATTTGACATCCACTGAAAGGGGCTTCCCAGATTGCTCAGATGTTAAAGAATCCGCCTGCAATTCAGGAGACCCGGGTTTGATCCCTGCCATTCACTGGACAAGGGAATGGCAACCCACTCCAGTATTCTTGCCTGGAGAATCCCATGGATAGAGGAGCCTGGCAGGCTACAGTCCATGAGATCACAAATAGTTGGACACAACTGAGCAATTACTACTTGCACATACTTTCACAAACAGAAGAAAAACAAAGGTTCGAAAGTTCAAGGACATTTGTTACTGAGTCCAAGCTTGTACTGTTCACTGCACAACAGGGGAATAAATTGAGAGATGAGTTATTGGACAAAGCCAGCAGACCAAGAAGATGGTGGACTTGTGTCTCAAAGAAACATCTTGCCTGAGTTAGAATTCAGGCTTCTTTTATACTAAAAGAGGAGGGAAAGTCAAATATTTCCTAGTTCCAGTCAGCCTCTGGAGGGGATGCGTTAATTTCTTCCTTGCTGCAGGCATTCACACAAAGGAGGCCTGGTCAGGATGTTTCCTGAGAGCCAGAAAAAGTTAGCTCAGCTTAACGCTCATTACCTGGGAGGCAGAGTTCCCAGAGATGGGCCATTATGTATAATTTCAGCTCGATAGGCAACATTCCTTTAGTGATTAACTTGTATTAAAATACAAAGGTTCTTCCCTATTACACATGCTCCAATGTCTTGCTGCTGGTTAGTAGGAGAGATGCAATTCAACAATACTTTTCTCTGGTCCCAAGTTACCTTAGATTTTTGGGGGGATCTTTTTCTTTAATACACATTAAAGTTTGTCTTAAAGTATTTGCTGCATCAAAATGGGCACACGTGCTAACAAAACCACTCTTAAATGCTTGAATTTTTTCTCAGCTATTTACCTTAATTAATTAAGCTATACAGACCAGTCACCCAAATTTATGACCATTTAGAAAAGGTGAAAATATAGAATTGACAGTTTTTTCGTAGACATGAAAAATTCAGTGCTATTCCACCTGAGTATTTCACTAGTCACTATTTTAGTGCCCATCTTTGGCATGAAGGAACAGGACAGCATTGAGAAGTGTAGCTTGCCTGGATTATTTAATAGTTGTGTGACCTTGGCCAAGTTTCTTTAACCTCTTTTGCCTCAGTTCCTTTTCATAAAACATGGATAATAATAGTACTTATGTTACAGAAGAGTTAAGAGAACAAATAAGTTAATATATTCCAAACAGTGCATGACACATAATAAGTTCTGTCTGGGTCTCTCTTAATTTAAAAAAACATTGTTCAATGATAATGTAAATTCCCGTAATAATCCTTAGGAAAAATGGATCATAAAACTAGACTAAAATATTTTCAAACATGTATTATCCAGGTTGTTGTTAAGGAAGGGAAAATGTAAATCATTTTGGTCACAACAATGTAGAGTGGTACTCTTAACAAAGTTCTCATTTGACAAAGCGTGTTGAAATCCATCTATATTAGGAACCAAGTTCTTGTTTTATTTCAACGCAATAAATGTTTGTGAACGTCACCTTCATTGTTATGCTGCCAATATTTGACCTATAAAAACTGGATGATTGAAATGGTTCAACATAATATTAGTGGATAAGAAAGAACAGTGCTCATTAGAAACTAAACAAGTTTTCAACTTGCACTTTGCTGAGAATGAAAGCATCTGGACGTTTTAGACACTGGAAGACTTAGGGGAAGTTGTGAGAATTTTCTTCTGTGTCTTTCAATCTTGAATAATGGGAAACCATCCCTTCCCCACTAGATTTAGCCACAGTATTTCCTGGTGTTTCAGACAAAATGGAATTTTTTCCACTGGTCTTTGTAGGCTCAAGAATGTCAAACCAGTTAGTCAGTATAGGAATAGACTCCATAAACAATCACCACAGAATTTTAAATAAGTTTGACAAGGGAGGTGGTGGAGGAGTGGACTGGGAGTTTGGGGTTAGCAAATAGATGCAAACTATTATATATAGCATGGATAAACAACAAGGTCCTACTGTGTAGCACAGGGAACTATATTCAGTATACTGTAATAAACCATAATCGAAAAGAACATGAAAAAAAGAATGTATATATATATATATATATATATATATATATATATATATATATATGTTTGTATAAATGAATCACTTTGCTGTGCAGCAGAAATTAGCATAATATTGTAAATTAACTATACTTGAATAAAATAAATTTTTAGAAGAGTTCAACAAACATTTATTGATTGCTTCCTATAAACCAAAGCCTAAGAATGTAAACATTGAAGCCTTGCAAACATCAGCAGCATTTGACCAGGGACATTTCGTGACAGCTACATGCCAATCACTGTGTTCAGTACTTTACATACGTACCTCTTTCAAACCCTTGGGAAGTGGGAAGGAAGTTGGCAACCCAGAGAGGGAACCAGACAATCAACCATAAAGTCACGTGATGGGCTGTCTCCCTGTAAGATTCTTCCAGATCCTCCCTTCACAACCCATCTGAACCTAAGCCCAGCTGCTTCTAGAGGCTGCTCAGGCCACTCTGTGTGTGTTCTCCAAATGAAATCAGCTCCCACAGAAGAGCAGGAGTTGGTACGTTATTGTGAACAGGGCCTCACTGAAACCCTGAGAGGGTAGATAAAAATCCCAAGGTGCATCAAGAATGTACAGTAAACCCAGGGACTTTCCTGACAGTCAGTGGACTTCCGAGGTGGTGCTAGTGGTAAAGAACCCACTTGCCAATACAGGAAACATAAGAGACACGGGTTCGATCCCTGGGTCAGGAAGATCCCCTAGAGGAGGCCACGGCAATCCACCCCAGTATCCTTGCCTGGAGAATTCCATGGACAGAGGAGCTTGGCAGGCTACAAGTCCACAGGGTCACACAGAGTAAGACACAACTGAATGACTTAGCATGCATGCACGAAACAGTGTTTAAGATTCCTCACTCCCAATACAGAGGGTATGGGTTTGATCCCTGTACTGGGAACTAAGATCCCATATGCCACATGGTGTGGTCAAAAAGAAAAAAAAAGAAAAAGAATGTACAGTAAATCCAGATCTTCCTCTCCTAGCTAGACTTTGATTCCCAGTTTAGGCCACAAGATATACACAGACAAAGGTAGGACGACAAATAAGAAATTAAAAACCCTCTACATTTTAACTGCAGCATTAGGTGAGCACAGTCATAATCCTAATTAGTTATCACTTATCAAATGGGCTTCCCTGGTGGCTCAGACAGTAAAGAGTCTGCCTGCAGTGTGGGAGACCCAGGTTCGATCCCTGGGCTGGGAAGATCCCCTGGAGAAGGAAATGGTAACCCACTCCAGTATTCTTGCCTGGAAAATCCCATGGATGGAGGAGCCTGGCAGGCTACAGTCCATGGGGTCTCAAAGAGTCAGACATGACTGAGCAACTTCACTATCAAATGCCAACAGTGTACTAGGGCCTCTGCCTGTACGTAGGGGCTTCATCTAAATAACAATGCTCTGATATATGCACCATTGTCATTTTCACTCTATCAATAGAGAAAACGAGGGGTAGTACAGTCAAGTCAGAGCTCATGGGGGTTTGAAACCAAGTCTGTCTCATCCTAAGGCCCATGGTGTCCCTAAGACATTGAGGCCTTCTAGCTTGGGTATAGGGCTTCCCAGGTAGCTCAGTGGTGAAGAAAACGCCTGCCAGTGCAGGAGATGTGGGTCCTATCCCTGGGTGAGGAAGAGCCCCTAGAAAAGCAAATGGCAACTCACTCCAGTATTCTTGCCTGGGAAATCCCATGGACAGAAGAGCATGGCGAGCTACAGCCCACTGGGTCGCAAAGGGTCAGACACGACTGAGCACACGTGCCCACAGCTGGGTACAGTTATGTTTTCTGCCTCTCTTGGTCGGAAATCTTCCCATTTTCTCCACTGTTTTAGCATCTCCTTTGCTGTCATTTCAGCCTGTCACTGGCTTCCGAAGGCAGCTGCAGCAAGGGCACTGTCTGGCCAGAGAGGCCCAAGAATGCAGTAGTAAGATGAGGTTTTATCCAGAAGCGGGATGAGGCATTTATGTGGAGGATCTAAGGAGAACATAAGGAGGTTTCATGTCCTGGAACCCTCCCACATCCTCTAAGGAGCAGGTGACAGAGCACTGAGACCTCCCATCCATCAGCTCAACAGCAACACGTTTCTAATATCTACCAGCTGTGCAGCCCTTCCTCCCCTTTTACAGATGTGGACACCGAAGCAGAAGGAATGGCAAGAGGCTGACCTAGGGTCACAGGCAGCCCAGCAGGGTTTAAACCCTGCAAACTTTGAATTTCTAGCCTGTGACTTCGCCTGCCAATCTGCCACACATGCTAACATGCACAGTCGGCTTCGTATCTTGCTTGATGGAGTGTGACTGTACTCGATCTGCTCTGAGTCACCCTTCAGAGAGGCAACAGTGGAGAGAGCTTGGGCTCTGCCTTTACCTCCAAGGCACCTGGGGAGGACAGATGTAACCAAATGTAAATTCAGGAGTCACCCCGCCCTCAAGACCCAGCAGGCTGTGTGGGTTTTCTGGGCTTTGTTTCATTATCCAAGTATGTACGGACACGCTGATTTCCTCCGGAGAGTCAGAGACTCAGGTGGGGATTCTGGCTGAACACATTCATCTCAGAACCAGCCCTGCTTCTCCAAAGTCTGTGCTGCACAAATGGGAACCATGCCCACTCCACTGAGGCCATGTTCTGACATTTCAAAACCCAACTCCTCTTCAGTATGACTAAAGAAAGATACATGCATGACAGTGACTCGAACGCCTTATCTTTGGAAAGCCCACACGTCTAAGGAAATGGCAAATAGGTCTCCCTTCTCCTTAGGCTGTGAATGCCATGAGTAGGGAACATCACGAATTCTGAGCTCCGTCTGCTCTTCCACATGGCAAGTGGGGATGGCCACGGGTTTTCATTCACATCTTGGCCTGAATTAATAACGACCTCTGTGTAGAGTACATGCAAGCCACAATTTTCACATTTGGAGGTGTTTTTCCCACTGGGCTCCTCGCACAACAAGCCCCAGACTAAAGGTGATACTTTCTGTCCCTGGCCCTACTTGGTCACCATCTTACTTCCTGCCACTACATTGAAGCTCTACAATACTGGGGATCTGTGGATGGCCACTGATTTCAGGTTTTGGTTTATTCAGTGTTTGTAATAATGTAGGAATATGATTTATGGAATTAGTCATTTGCTTATATCTACTTAATTAAAAGACATGGCCCCTCATTATTGTCTTATATGAAGTAATAGTACTGTTATCAATAAATTCAATATCAATAAACTGATAAATGATATCAGTTGCTTTAAAAGGCCAGAGATTATTGGTGAAGCAGATGTCCCATGGATTCTTTGCTCATGGGTCATAAAATTTTCAGAAGTACAGAAATACTAAAGCACAATATTAATGTGATCATAAGTAAACATTCAAGATGATTATGATAAAAACCAGAATGTTGTATATAACTTCCAGTTACTATAAATCAGAGCACCATAAAAATCATAAATCTGGCAATAAACTTCAGAGGACTTGTTCAGACTAAAGTTAAGAATTAGAAGTCCCTGGTGATATCAACCATGTTTATACAATTTGTATTTTTTAAGTGTTACTAAAAACCAGAATATAATAACCTGGTAATAAATTTGAGAAGCTACCTTTCATGTAAGGCTTGGAGTCAGAATTCCCCAGTGATAAAAATTTTTTTTTTTCCTACAATTTGTGTTTTTTTAAATGTAATACCCAAAGTAGTTATGCTGAATGTGACAAATGTTTACATGAACCATTGGGGTTAAATTACTCATAGGCCCTATATTATACTACCATTTAAAATGTTTCCAACTTAGTATTACTTTTAATCATTTTGATAACATAATTCACAAAGGAACTACTTTTCTTCTGATTGTTTTGAGAGCTGCACATAATGTTCTAAGAGTTGCCTAGGCTTTCAGGTCTAAAGGCTGCCCTCCCCAGTCTCCTTCTTCATATTTATTTGAACTTTTAAATGATGCCTTTGCCTTTATTCAGGAGGTTCTATATACATTTTTATGTATAAGACAAAGTAAGATAAAGGAGAATACTGAACTGCTGATTTTGAGGCATATGCTGAGACTAAAATTATTTCATATACAATCTTCTACTCTTTGAGTTAAAACTGAATGCACATATATCATACCATAATTATTCCCATTTTTACAAATGAGAAAGCTAAAGTGTAAGATTAAATGAGTTATTTGAGATCTCTCAGTTTATTTATGGTAAAATGTGGCTCAGTGCATGATCTGTCTGATGCTGAAGTCAAGGCTTTTAACCACTTCCACACCCTCCTTTTCTCAAGCTCTGCACATGCTTGAGAAAACTCCAGAGCACCACTATAAGGAACACGCTGGATCATCTCCACCTTCAGGGACCTATGCTGCCTATTACTTTAACTCATTAATTCATTCAGTCATTCCTATAGTCTTGTATTCATTTATCTATTCAACAAATAGTTACTGAGCACGTTTTCAATGGTGACCGCTGTGCTAGGTGCTGGGGAAAAGAAGAAAGATAGGCACAGCCTGGTTCTCATAGAGGGGGAGAGACATTTTCCAAGCAATCACATGAATGGAATGTGTGCAAATACACATGCATCATATTTGTGATTCATATGATTCAAGGAAGACACGAAGAGAGTGTGCAAGTGTGTGAAAGGCACCCTCACTGAGAGTAAAAAAAAAAATAGGAAAGCCCTTGTTGAAGAAGTGGCCTTTAAGCTAAAGGAGATGACCTCCAGAAGGGGTGAGAGTACAAGTCTAACTCTTGAATGTTGGTAACAAAATGACAGCTTCATCCCCCCACCCACCTCAATACAGCTGCCATTCAGAAATTTTTGTCCTCACCTCAAACAATAACATGGAACATCTACCTACAGATACTTGTAAAACTCGGCCCAAAGTCAACTGTTTCGGGAGCTTGGTTAAAAGATTAGCTATTGAATACCTTAGATTCCTCTTGTTTACCCTCCAATCCATCACCATCTTGTGAATTTTACTTCTTGAATGTATGTATTTACCTCCTCATTTGTGTACAACTTCTCATAGCCTAGTATCATCTCTCACCAGGAGTTTTGCAATCACCTCCCTGCCTTTAGTCTTGTCAAATAAATTGCCCCCATTGATGCCAGAGTGTTCTCTCTAAAACATGGCTTTAACAAGGAAATTTCCATTCTGACTGTGCTAGCTCCTATTTATCAGACTGAGTTAGTAGACCTCAGCCATAGTTCTACCAGTGCCTTTGTTGTATCACTTTGCTGCCATTAGCATGGTTGTGGTTACACGCCCAGAGTCAAGCGGGCAAAGACTTAAAAGATTCAAGATCCTTTAAGATGATTTCCACATACCTAAAAAAGGTCAAAGAGACAAATACAATTGAGGTAGTGGAGGAAATCAGTTATGTCTTTGTGGAAACTGCAGGTTTCCGAAAGTAGATCGAAAACTAAACAGTGGTAGAATTTGAGTCTTGGGACATGGACAGGAGACCAATCCCTTTATCAAGTTTTGCAGTACCTTTTATAGTGACAACAAAGAGATCTCATTGTGTTGCATCATGACTGGAGCAAGAATCAAGCCCATGATCTGACAAAGGGCATCTCTAGGTCTTTAAGATACCTGAATATATTTGCTTGGGTAGGGAATGATAAAGTTGTTACTTTAGTGAGTTGTTCTGCTTTGTTTTTTTAATCCTGAGAAGATATAGAATTAAATATTTAAATGTTGAAATAAATAAAATATAATAAGATTTTAGCTAAATTTGGAAATAATTATGTATATTTGCTGTATTGAATATTTGGAATGTTTAAGAGCAATAGGCACATTTCAATATGTAACAGAATGTCATTCTAATTTCACACTTCATTTTAAAACATGAAATTTTGTTAATTAATTTGAATTATGATTTTTAAGTTGAAAAGTATAAGAGAATATTACCAAGGTTCTAAACAATATGGTTAATAGTTTATAAGAACTTAAGATTTATCATGGGATTTATCATATGTATAAGCTTTCTCTTTACTAGATTTCAAAGAGCAATGTAGGTACTTGGGAAATCTTTGTTCGTTAGTCAGATAATTGAAGCACTAGTTGAATATATAATTTTAATAAATACTGTTTAGAATATTTAAGAGCATTCAGTTAAATAGTAAAAGGTTTCTTAAAAGTGGTTGCAAAATGTGGTTGATGTATAAAAAGATTTTAGCTGAGCCTAAAAGCTTAAAATTAGGTTTTTGAATTTGTGAATTTTTAATTTTAAAAAATCAAATATTAATTGTCCCTGCAAGGGCAGGAAAATTCAAATTGAGAATTGTAATTATCAATGATATATCATATTTTTCTTTTCGCTGTGAGTACCTTGAAGATAAGGGTCAAGAGTGACTAAAATGATGATTTTTTATTAATTTTTTTCATCAGTTTTTGTCACCTTTTTATAACTGGATAACCTCCTTTTTAATATGCATGTATACAGTTCAGGATTGCATATTAAATTAACATCAGTTTTCTTATTTTATTCAGGCAGGTTTTTTTGCTACACAAATGGTCTTGAATTTAGCTTGTTTTAAAAGCTTATATCCAAAACTCTAGGGAAATATTTTAGTTTTCTTTTTTTCGGCTTTACTGAGATGCAATTGATATATGTGTAAGTTTAAGGTGTACAATGTGATGATTTTATATGCGTATATATTTTGAAATGATTACCACAAGAGGTTAATTTGAATATTGTTGCACTTTTTTAGTTGTGCTGAAGACTTTTAAGATTTACTCTTTTGAGAGAGCAACTTTCAAATATACGGTACAGTGTTGTTAACTATAGTCACCATTTTGTACATATGTCCCTTTTTCATCTTACAGCTAAGACTTTCGCCCCTGCCCTGATCTGCCCCTGGCAGCAATTGTCAATCTTCTCTCTGTTTCTGTGAGTTTGGGTTTTTGTTTTGTTTTGTTTTGAAGATTCTACATACAAGTGAGAAAATACAATGTCTTTCTCTGTCAAACTTACTTCACTTAGCAAAATGCCCTCAAGATTCATCCATTTTTAATATTTTGAAGAATTATTTTCCCCACTAAGTATTCTTGGCTCCCTTGTTAAACATTAGTTGACCAGATACACATGGGTTTGTTTCTGGTTGTTGATTCAATTTCCATCTGGCTATATGTCTGTTTTTATGCTGAAATGATGCTGTTTTGATTACTATAGCTTTTTAATACTGTTTAAAATAAGGAAATGTGTTGCCTCCAGCTTTGTTCTTCTTTCTCAGGATTGCCTTATCTATTTGGGGTCTTTTGTGGTTTCATACAAACTTAATATTTTTATATTTCTTTTTAAAAATGCTATTGGAATCATGGTAGGGATTGCATTGACTCCATAGATGGCTTTGGGTAGTATTAATCTTTTTACAATATTAATTCTTCATTTATCTTCAAAATTTTTCATCAAACTCATAGTTTTCAGTGTACAGATCTTCAATCTTATTTAAAATCATTCCTAAGTATTTTCTTATTTTTTATGCTATTATGAAAGAGATTTTTAAAAAATTTCTTTATCAAATGTTCCCTTGTTAACGTATAGAAACACAACCGATTTCTAGATATTGATTTTGTATCTTGTAACTTTAATGAATTTGTTAATTATTTCTCACAGTATTTTTTTGGTGGAATCTTTAGAATCATCTGCAAAGTCAATTTTACATCTTCCTTTCTGTTTTGAATCACTTTATTTTATTTTTTTGTCTGATTTCTCTGGTTAGGATTTCTGGTACTATGTTGAATAGGAGTGGTAAGAGTAGGCACCCTTGTCTTGTTCTTGATGACAAAAAAAATCTTTTTCGGTGTTTTACCACTGAATATTATGTTAGCTGTGTGCTTGCCATATATATATATGACTTTTACAATTTTGAGTTACCTTCCTTCTATACCCAACTTGTTAAGAATTTTTATCATGAACCCATACTGAATTTTGTCAAATTCTTGTTTTGCATCTATTGAGATGATCATGTGATTTTTACTTTTTTTTGGGGGGGGTAACATATTAATTGGTTTGCATATGTTGAAACATTCTTATATCCAAGTGATGAATCCCACTTGATCATGGTATATGATCCTGTTACCTTTTAATGAGCTACTGAATTTAGTTTGCCCTGGTGGGCAGGACCATGTCAAGAGTGTGTCTAGAGGAGGTGGTGGGTTCAGGAAGTGCTTAGGCAGGCTGTCTGCTGATGGACTATGTTCTTGCCCTGTTGGTTGTTTGGCCTGAGGTGTCCAAGTACTGGAGCCTACAGGCTGTTGGGTGGGGCTAGGTTTTGGTATTGATGATCCAAGCAAGATGTCTGCCTCTTCAACAATCATGTAGCTGAACACTCCCCCATATCTTCACCACAGTGTCCATATCCCCAGGGAGAGCCATAGCCACACCCTGCCTCCCCAGGAGTCCCTCCAAGACCAGCATGTAGGTCTGGCCCAGGCTTCTATGAAGACAGCACCTTTGGCCTGGGTCCTGGTATGTGTGAGACCTTGTGTGTGTCCTGCAAGACTGGAGTCTCTATTTCCCCTAGACCCATGGAGCTCTTGCAATGGAGACCTGCTGGCCTTCAAAGCCAAATGCTTTGGGGGCTGTTCCCCTGATGCCAGACCCCCAGCTGGGGAGCATGACATAGGACCCAGAACTCACTCCTGTGGGAGAATGCCTGTGATAGAATTAGTCTCCCGTTTGTGGATTGCTCACTCAGAGGGTATGGGATTTGATTGTATTGTGAGTGTACCTCTTCTATCATCTTATTTTGATTTCTTCTTTATATCCTTGAGTGTAGGTTCCAGTCTTTTTATTGATGGCTGCTCAGTAGTTAGTTGTGTTTTTGGTGTGCTCATGAGAGGAGGTGAGTCTAAGGTCCTTTACTCTGCCATCTTGGTTTTTGCCTCTTGGGGCTTCACAGTTGGATGGAACCTCAGGTTGTGTTCTGCATTTAATTGGGGTTTCAGGCTGTATCTTGAAGTTGAGCAGGGCTGCAGGCTGGCCTCTGTGGTTGAGAGGGGCCTCCAGTTTTATCCCTCAATTGAGAGGGGCTAGAGACTATGCTCCACAGTTGGGCAAGGTCACTGTCCAGGCTCCCTGCACAGGCCAGGCCACAGGTTGTATTCAGTAATTCAACATGGCAATAGGCTGTGTTCTATGGCTGGAGGTTACCAAAGGCTGTGTTGTAAGGCTGCCCAGGGTCACTGTTCAGGCTCCCTGGCTATGCAGGGCCAGACCAGAGATCATATTAACAGTTGGGCAGGGCTACTGGCTTTGACTCCTGCCAAAGCACGGTTGTAGAATGGGCTACACAGCTCTCTGGATTCCTTGACAAGGATCCTTGGTCAAGCAGTGCTGGAAGCTACATTTAACAATTGAGTTGTGCTTCAAATTTGATTCCCTACCTGGGTGGAACCATAGAACAGGCTCCATGGCAAGCACATCTCATTAGCTAGGGACCCAAATCAGGTAGAACTGACAATCAAGTTCTTTGGCTGTATGGAGCCACTGGTTGGGATCTTTGTTTAGGGGTCACTGCAAGCAGGAATGTGATCTGCCAAGATCTGAGTGCTGGTTTCTATAAGCTCTGTCCCCGTCTCTATCTGATCCCTCATAGTCAAGCTTTGCAGGCTTCTCTAGTACTTCCCATTAGGAAAGATCTAAGAGGGCTTCCTTGGAAGCATCTTGTAATGATCAGTTCAGTTCAGTTCAGTTGCTCAGTTGTGTCCAATTCTTTGCAGTCCCACGGGCTGCACCACACCAGGCTTCCCTGTCCATCACCAACTCCCATAGCTTACTCAAACTCATGTCCATTGAGTCGGTGATGCCATCCAACCATCTCATCCTCTGTGTCCTGCCACCTTCAATCTTTCCCAGCATCAGGGTCTTTTCCAATGAGTCAGTTCTTCGCATCACGTGGCCAAAGGATTGGAGTTTCAGCTTCAGCATCAGTCCTTCCAATGAATATTCAGGACTGATTTCCTTTAGGATGGACTGGTTGGATCTCCTTGCAGTCTAAGGGACTCTCAAGAGTCTTTTCCAACACACAGTTCAAAAGCATCAATTCTTTGGCGCTCAGCTTTCTTTATAGTCCAACTCTCACATCCATACACGACTACTGGAAAAACCATAGCTTTGACTAGATGGACATTTGTCAGTAAAGTAACGTCCCTGCTTTTTAATATGCTGTCCAGGCTAGTCATAACTTTTCTTCCAAGGAGCAAGCGTCTTTTAGTTTCGTGGCTGCAATCACCATCTGCAGTGATTTTGGAGCCCCCCAAAATAAAGTCTGTCACTGTTTTTGCTGTTTCCCCATCTATTTGCCATGAAGTGATGGGACCAGATGCCATGGTCTTAGTTTTCTGAATGTTGAGCCTTAAGCCAACTTTTTCACTCTTCTCTTTCACTTTCATCAAGAGGCTTTTTAGTTCTTCTGCGTTTTCTTCCATAAGAGTGGTGTCATCTGCATATCTGAGGTTATTGATACTTCTCCCAGCAATCTTGATTCCAGCTTGTGCTTCATCCAGCCCAGTATTTCTCATGATGTACTCTACATATAAGTTAAATAAGCAGGGTGACAATATGCAGCCTTGATGTACTCCTTTCCCGATTTGGATCCAGTCTGTTGTTCCACATCCAGTTCCAACTGTTGCTTCCTGACCTGCATACAGATTTCTCAAGAGGCAGGTCAGGTGGCCTGGTATTTCCACCTCTTTAAGAATTTTCCACAGTTTGTTGTGATTCACACAAAGGCTTTGGCATAGTCAATAAAGCAGAAGTAGATGTTTTTCTGGAACTCTCTTGCTTTTTCTATGATCCATTGGATGTTGGCAATTTGATCTCTGGTTCCTCTGCCTTTTCTAAATCCAGATTGAACATCTGGAAGTTCACGGTTCATGTACTATTGAAGCCTGGCTTGGAGAATTTTGATCAGGGAGCAGGGTGTCTACCCTAAGAGGCTCTGTTTTTCACACGGGAGAAAGTGAGGCCCAGGAAATCCCTCTTGTTGCAGCACTGTGCTGCCCTGGGGGAGGGGTAATGCAGTCAGGGTGTAGTTGATCCTCTTACCCTTCTAATGTGGTCCAGTCTCTGTGGTCCAGGGCAGATGCTTCTGCCTCACTTGTGAGTTCTGGGATTTTTACAATGCTGCCTTGCCTAAGGATAGTGGATAAGTTGGTCTTTCTTCAAAGGGAACTGATGTCAGAATGACCTATGACACTATCTTGATAGTGTCACTCTCTCTGAGGAAATATTTTTAATTAAATATACCATAAATGTACTTCTTAATCCTTGAGACAGTCCTGTAGGAGCAGTATATATCCTGAAGTCCATAATAGATATAGAGTTCATGGAGATTATTTTTATGTAATTCATAACTTCAGTCCATTATTCTAAACCAGGTAAAAATTGAGCACCACCAAAGATCAACAGGGAGGTGGTGAGGCCAACATGCTCCCTAGTGGGGTTCCTACCAGCCCATTGCTCATAGAGGGAAAATTTTGAGTTGTTTTTGCAGCAGGAGTGACATGCCTTCATCAGCTTGACTGTTTTCTATTGACCAGTTCCTCTGCAATCAGGAACTTACAGTTATGAGGTTCCTAGTTACTTATGTAGTTACAGCAAGTGTGGGAAGCTAACCAGTTCATGCAGACATCAGACTCATGGCCTGGGCCTAGGCAATGCTAAACAACTGGCAGAAAGGTAACTGCCAGTGCTGGACATTAGACAGGGTCACAGTGGGCAGCAGGGTGTGGCTTAGGCAGCCTCCCAGAACTGAAGGGTGCTCAGCCCATGGTGGGTTCTGTGGGCAGGATGTGTGCAGGGGCTCAGCAGCTGCTCTGTGCCAGCACAGGTGGAACAGCTGCAATGAATGGGCCAAAGAGCCACCTCAAAGGCACACTGTGCCCAACTTCAAACACATGGCCTTGCTCTGGACAGCTGAGAAACAGCAGCAGCAGTGGCAGCAGCAGTAGCAACAAACGGACCGCCTGACCCAGGCCTTGGTGGTGAGGGACAGAATGACTCCCTATTGTGCAGAGCAGGCCAGCAGGCAGAATCTCATAAAGCTCTGTCAATAGCAGCTGCAACCATGAGCCAAGAATTATCTTTTCATGTGAATAATTTGGACAGGGCTTCGGGTCACACAAGAGTTCTTTCTCAGCTCAGTCATAAAAAATTCATCTGCCAGCGCAGGAGACACAGGTTCGATCCCTGGGTCATGCAGATTCCCTGGAGGAGGCCATGGCAACCCACTCCAGTATTCTTGCTTGGAGAATCCCCATGGACAGAAGAGCCTGGTGGGATACAGCCCATGGTGTCACAAAAGAGTCGGACACTACTTAGCGACTAAACAACAACCACAAACTCTGTGCCCAAACCCAGGACCATTGCTGTCTGTATTCCTGGCTCTGGACTCATATAGTAGAATCATAGACTGACTAGAATGTTATAACTATTAATACAATAATTAACATTATTGAGCTATAATGTCCCAGGCACTATTTTACAGCACTTCACAGTAATTCCACTGGAAAAGCTATATTATTTGCATAGCCAATTTTATTGATGAGGAAACTAAGGCTTGATGAGATTGAGATATCAGTGGTTACACAGCTCGTGAAAGGCAAAGGTAAAATTCAAGCCAGACATGTCTCCCTCCAGAGCCTGCTACCATGTGCTTCACTGTGGTGGGGGAACCAACTCTGTGGCTTTGTCTAGTTTGAGGGCCATGGCTCCATGGGTGTCCCAATACCCTCTCTCCTCATGTTGAGGTCCCCGAACTCCTAGTGAAATGATGAACCTACTCACCGGAGAGTGTTCATTCTTGTTTTATAGCAACACATTTCTGGCCTCGATTCTTGTCAGATAAATGCCAATCTTCCCAAGTTTTCTTGATCCTGAGGGCTTCCTCTTAGTCCATCAGCTCTGAAAGAATTCCTACTATGCAGAGCAATCCTACTAGGTGCTATGAAGGGAATTCACACTGTGACAGTCCTCACTCACTTTAGTGCCTGGCACATAGCATTTCTTGAATGAACAAATCCCTCATTCTAGAAATCACCTTAAAAAAAAAAAAGTTGGATGTGCAGCTGAATGGAGCCCTTTGGTTGAGAGAAACCACACTTCTTCATAAACTTTCTTGACCCCCAAAGTCCCTTTCCTCAGCCTGCACCCAAAACTTCGCTGGAATTCAAAATGACCACTTATATCTCACTCTTTGCCTCCCTCTCTGTCCATCTATTTGGAGTATCAAGTTGAGAAGGCCATGCATATGCTCATTCGTTTCAGTCAAATCTGACTCTTTGTGACCCTATGGACTGTAACCCACCAGGCTCCTCTGTCGTAGGATTCTCCAGGCAAGAATACTGAAGTGGGTTACCATTTCCTTCTCCAGGGTATGTTCCCAACCAGGGATCAAACCCATGTCTCTTACATCTCCTGCATTGGCAGGTGGGTTCTTTAACACTAGTGCCACTTGGGAAGCCCCGAAAAGCCCATAGAAAGGACTTAAAAACTGCTAAAGTTTCACCACATTCTTCATGCATTGAATATTTTTAACTATGAAAAACGAAAAGACAGGCACAAAAACAGTTTCCCTGCACTCATAGACCGTAGGTTGTGGGAGCAGTTTCTGCCCTGTGTACGTATGCCCATGAGAGTGACTAAAGCAGGAGCAATGAAGTTATTACCTAGCATTTAAACTCCACACACATTTGCAGGTGAATTTTGTCTCCACCTCAAGTTGGAGGGAGAACCTCATATCAGGGTTAAGGTAGTTGCTTTGACCTACAGCCCTGTGGGTGGCCTGAGTGGGGACCAGGACTCAAGTTTTGCCAGAAGAGAAGGGAATAAAGAGGTAGGTAGAAGCCTAGATTGAACTTAAGCTTGAGGCCCTCCAGAAAGTGACCCCTGAAGCATATTCTTCCTCCGCTAATTAAGCATGGACAAGGAATATGGGGAAATGTGTGGCAATTGAGCAGCCATTTTCCATTTTTTCTTACCTATGGCCATGGCTCAAGAATGTGGTGGGAGTACGGAGTCCATAAATAGTCTGGTTCTAGTTTAACAGGGACAGTTCCTTTCAGTATCACAGCTTTAGCATGTGTTAAAAATGACAATGCCATCCAATGTCAATAGTTCCAGAGAGACCCTTCACTCCTAGTTACAGCAATGAAATCGCTGGTGGGTAGTCCTGCTCTTGGCCGTCTTCATTACCATCTCATTGTGTGAGACCCAGTGCACTTTGGAACCCTCAGGCATTTTAAAAGTCTTTCATGCATCAGAGTGGCTTGACATTCATATTTATATATGTCACTTGCAGGGCAGCAGAATCTCCATTCTTGGGATCCTCATCCTTTGTGCATTCAAGGTCACACCTTATTTAAGTGGGAATTGTAATATACCCTGAGAACATCAAGCCACCATAACTCAACTCTGCAAGCCAGAGTCCTCTTGGGTACTCAAAGCTCCCTGTCTCTTGATTAAAAGTCAAAGTGAAACCTAAAATAACCTTGTCCAATCAAATTATTTGGGTTTACCTTAGAAAGTTCATAATGTTTGGAAATTTTGTGAACTTTTAAAATTGACTGTCCCCTTTAAAAAATATCCCTCAGTGGTACATTTCTAAGCAAAGTGGGCTTCTCTAAATCAGAAACCTGGGCATCAAAGCCAATTCCTTTTCCCTCTTTCTACAGTAAGTAATCAGTTGCAGCACATCTAGGCATGAAGTATCTTCCAATCTCACATTTTCACCTTCATCCTAAATCTCTAGTATTGTTTCTGTCTATTCTGTCCCTATACTCTACCAGGATAAATTTTCTAAAATATAAGCCCAATTATACCAGATTCCCCACAGGTTTCAAATTTAACAACTTTCTTAGTAGAGCTTAGGTGGCTCCAGGGTAAAGAATACACCTGGCAATGCAGGAGATGTGGGTTCGATCCCTGGGTTGGGAAGATCCCCTGGAAAAGGAAATGGCAACCCACTCCAGTATTCTTGCCTGGGAAATCCCTTGGGCAGAGGAGTTGGGAGGGCTATAGTTCGTGGGGTCACAAAAGACTCAGACATGACTTAGTGGCTAAACAATAACAACAACCTCAGCTTCTCCAGGTGGTACACCACCTTCCTCTCCAGCCGGATCTCTGAAAGGGCTTTGCTCCCTCACACACCCAAACCCCAGCATTAGCTCTTCCTGGTCATGGGGAAGTTTCTCCTCCTGTTGGCTAACTTCTATTTCTCGTTGAAACCTCAGCTTAAGCATATTTACCTTTACCCTGTCCTGTGTCCCCATGACATACTGTGTGCGTCTCATAGACAGTATGGCCCACGGAATTGTCACTGTTGACTTGCTAGGCTGAGATGACCATAAGCTCCTTGAGAGCCAGAACTGTATCTCTTCTTTCTCTGGATCCCAGGGGTTCCATAGGCTGGCCCACAGAGAGTGAGCAAGTGATTGTTGAATCAAATCAGTTTTGCTAAATCACACTGGAAATAATCTTTCAAGGTGACAGCCTATGTTAAGAGTCTGAACAAATAGCTTCTTAGCACCCCCTGACATTAAATGAGGAACAACTGAAATTCTTAATAAGAGGCTGTGAGAGTTGGACATGGGAGGAATCTTGAAAGGTCAGGTGAGGCGGGGCATGAGGCACGTGCTGGTTCTCCTCCACACACACCCCCGCCGCCCCACCCCTGGCGCTATTTGCCCAAGCTCATGGGAGCTGGTTTGCTTGCTTTCATGGTCAGTTTGCCGTTTCCTCCTAAGGAGATAAGGGTGGCATTGGGAACCTTCTCTCCTCCAAGGCCACCAACGGTTCACATGAGAATTTCATACCAAATGGCAGAATGAGTCACCAGACCCCCCGGGTCAGGAGGAAATGAGATATTCGGGATTTATTCATTAAATAGCACTCCCCAGGGTTAATGGAGGTATTTTAGTTGATAACTTTGTGAAAAATGAAAAGGGGTTCTTCCTCTGTTTCTGAGAGCCACTTTGAGATGAGGTTGGAGCAAACATTCTGAGAACAGAGACTTGTGTAGAATTTGCTGAAAGCCGGATGGGCGATCTCCCAGGCGAGTTCCCCACTCTACTTGTGGCCTCCCAGGCACACAGCTCACAGCCTCCAGGCTGCCCTCCCTCATCTTTGAGTAGCCTTTGTTTAAGCTTTAGATGGATGTGTGCAAGGTCATTTAAGTGATCTCCCACAATTTATTTCAAGCATTTACAGGAGGGTGGCTTCAGGAATTTTAAGTACACTGTAAACCACAGATCACCTCCCTATATGCTCTGTGTCCAGCATTAGTTCTACATTTTAAATGATGGGATAAGGCATAGTTCTTGAACCACTGCCAATGCCCCAGAAAGGTCCTGGGTACACGGGAAATGCTTTCAAGGGCCCCTCCTAGGGCTGTCCAGAGGGGCTGTCACTCAGTGTGGCCCCCGACTTTCTCTTCCCTCCACAACCAGATTCTCCTTAAAACCCTTCCCAAGGCCTCTTGTCTAGAATTCAATGACAGAATCTGAAAAAAATCTGAGAATTTCTTAAAGCCCAAGGATATAAACTAAGTCTCTTACAAAGTACGATTGTCCTCCTTCTCCAGCACTGTAAGCAAGCTCTGACTCACTTCCCCTCCTAGATAGGATTTCCTCCCGCATGTACTCCTGGTGCAAAGGGATTCTTTGAATGCCTTTGCCATTACCCCTGCTTCTACAGTTTGTTTCTAGGTCCAGCCACATGACAGCATCTCCAAAGTTTTTGGCAGTACCCATACTGGCCTCACTTCTGGGTTACTCCCTGGGGATTAGTCACCCAGCACCTTCCATAGGCATCACTGGGCGTAGATTAAGTTGTCCCACGCCTACAGAACCTCCATCATTAGAACTCAGGCTCCCCCTGGTCTAGGCAGATAGGCCTGCAGCAACTCCCACTGCGTCTTTCAGGAAGTATCAATTACAATCGACCTTCCATGTGGTTAATTGTTCAGTCATGTCCAACTCTTTGCAACCCCATGGACTATAGCCCACCAGGCTCCTCTGTCCATGGGATTCTCCAGGCAAGAATACTGGAGTGGGTAGCCATTCCCTTTTCCAAGTGTCTTCCTGACTCAGGGATTGGAACCAGGTCTCCTGCATAGCAGGTGGATTCTTTACCATCTGAGCCACCAGAGAAGCCCTCCATAACCACAAGGAATTGGCCTCAGGACCCATCACAGATAACAAAATCTGCAGATACTCAAGTCTCTGATAGGAAATAAGAGTCTCTTATAATCACATCTAATCTATATCATATATAATACTGCAGTATTTGCATATAATTTACATACATCCTCTCCTGTAGTGCAAACCATCTCTAGATTACTTATAATACCTGATATAATGTAAATGCTGTGTAAATGTAAGTGCTATGTAAGTAGCTGCCTGTGTGCATCAACTTCAAGGTGTGCTTTTTGGAACTTTCCGGAATTTTAAAAAATATTTTCCATCCATGACTGGTTAAATTTGTGGGTGCTGAACTTGTGGACATGAAGGGACAACTGTGTATTTAGTGTCAGTTCAAACAAAAGCTACAATTTAGTAAGTGAGCAAATCAGATTTACAGGAGTTCACAGGACATACCCATCCTAATCATGTACTTGAAGTATTCTCACATGATTGAGGCTAAACTAAACTATGCATATGTGTTCAGTGGTGTCCCACTCTGTAACCCCATGTACTGTAGCTCTCCAGGCTCCTCTGACCGTGGGATTATCCCCGTGGGAGGGATTATCCCAGCACCTAAGACCACTGAGCCACCTGGGGAGCCCAAAGAGTCAGGGAGGTAGTTGCCACTTGCCTATCTCTGAGTGTAAAGGGGCTCTTCCTGTGGTAGATGAAAAGAAACAATTTCAGTTTAGTTTGTCAGAAATCTTACATTCTAACTGGTGAACAAACAGTCAGGACAGCAGGAGCAACGGTCTTGAGAGTGACGGTGGTTGAAAGGCCAGTGAGGCTGGAGGGCAGAGAGCAATAGGATGAGGGGTTTCAGGGGAGATATGGGGGAAGGCAGGGTCCAGATACTGGTGGCCTTTTTGAACTTCATTTTAAGCATAATTAAAAAACATAAGATAGTTTAGTATGGAGGGTGACATAAATCTGATTTATGCTTTAGAAAAACTGCTTCATCTGCTCTGTGCAAGATAGACAATAGGGTTCAGGGAAGCAATTCAGGTGAGAGGAGATGGGACCTTGGACCACAGTGGGAGATTTAGTTTAGAAGAGGTACCACAGATTGGATGTAGAGTTTGAGGGAAGGAGAAGAATCAATAATGACTCCAAGGTTTACAGTCAGAGCAGTTGAGTGGATCACGATGCCACATATGGAAAGGGGGAAAGTCTGGTCATGATGGAGAGGACGTCATCTAAGGGAAGGGAAAAATCCAAGTTCAGTGTTGACATGACACCACTGATTTTCAGGTGCCTATTAGTCATCCGAGTGAGGATGTTGAGATAAGTATTTGAATCTGTGGCTCAAAACAGTGTTAGAGCTGGATAAATAAGAGCAACGATCAACAGCAAAAGGTAAGTCTTAAATCTATAAAACTGGATGAAGTCACCTTGGGAGAATATAAATTAATTAGAAAGTCAAGAATGGAACCCTGGGGCACCCCAACAACAACTTGAGAGAAGTGGAGACAAGGAGCCATGAGAGGAGCTGAACACAGAGCTACTTGGGTAGGAGCAGAGCCAAGCTAATGTGGCATCCTGGAGGTTCAGGGAAGAGAGGGCTTCCTGGGGGAGGGGGCAGGCACTCACCCCAAATGCTGTTGATCGCTCTCACGGGAGGAGGCAGAGGTTCCTGGCTTTGGCACTGGGAACCTTGAGCAAAGCCATTGGAATGAAGGGGACAAAAGATATGATTGGACTGGTCTTAAGAGATACTGAGAGGTGAGGAAAGGGAAACAATGAGTCATCACAATCATCTCAAAGATTTTCCTCTGAAGGGAAGCACAGAAATGAGGCTGGGCATGGAATGGGAAGAGGTGTTGAGAGACTGTTTTTAACATGAATGCAATAGGCTTCTTAGTGGCTCAGATGGTAAAGAATCTGCCTGCCATGCGGAAGCCCTGAGTTCGATCCCTGGGGTGGGAAGATTCTCTGCAGGAGGAAATGGCTATCCACTCCGGTATTCTTGCCTGGAGAATCCCATGGACAGGGACTATAATCCACGGGCTCACAAAGAGTCAGACATGACTGAGTGACTAAGACACCAATGGGTTCTTATTTGCTTGCTGATGTAAATGAATAAAAGAGAGAAATTAAGGAAGAAAGACATAGAGGAAATAATTGCAGGAGCAAAGTCCTTGAAACAAATATAAGGGATGAAATTCAAATCATAAATGGAGGAGCTGGCCTTAGAGAGAAGCAGGTACACTTTCAGTTAAAAGGAAGCAACATGATTTCAGTTCAGTATCTTTCAGCTCTTGAGTCCCAGCAAAGAATAAGTGGATAGGTAGGTTGAGCATGTATTGGAATTTTAATAAGCATGCATGATCGAGGAAGACAGAGGCACAGTTGTTAAGGGCATTTGCAAAGGAGTGTTTATACTGCTCAGCTAGAAATCTCAGCTAAGAAAGGAAGTGAGAATATGTGTGTGTGGGAGGTGGTGGTGGTGGTGATGAATAGTGAAAAAGTGGAGGTGGGCCAATAGGTTGTTAGTCATGGTAGTGCCACAGTACTATCTGAGGGGGATATATATCTGAGGGGGTAATAGAACATTAATAGGAAGAATAAGATGCCTGAACTTGAGATTTTGGAAGTTATGCAATTGCCGTTAATGACAATCTAGATCTAGAGTATGACCATGGGAGTGTGTAGCCAGCCTCTAGAGGACAAGGTCTTTGAAGCAAAGGAGATTAAAGAAATAAGAGGCCCAGATGTTAGCTGGATCATCAACATGAATGTTGAAGTCACCATGAATGATGTTAATGGGAGAGGACGTCAGTAAGCAAGGTGCCTGAGCTGGATGACTGAGAGAAATTGGGAGGTCAGTAGGTTCCAGAAATGAGGAGGAGTAACTGAGTAATGAATGGGGGCTTCCAGGTGGCTCAGTGGTAAAGAATCTGCTTGCCAATTCAGAAGATGTGGGTTCCGTCCCTGGGTCGGGAAGTTTCCCTGAAGAAGGAAATGGCAACCCACTCCAGTATTCTTGTCTAGAGAATCCCATGGTCAGAGGAGCCTGGCGGGCTACAGTCCATGGGGTTGCAAAAGAGTTGGGCACGACTGAGCAGCTAAACAGCACAGCAGCAATGAGTAATGAAGGCCGATGATACTTATTTCAAAGAAGGGTTTTGAAGAAGAAAAGAGGAAGCAGCAAAGGGAGCAAGACACCCACTGTACCTCTAAAGCTTGTGATATGTAGGGTGTAGAACAAAAATAGCTTCTTCTTGTGAGAACTTCAAGGAAAGCAGGATCCTCAGAACAACACCAGATGTCAATGGAAGCAACAAGGTGATGGGAACTTTCAGATGCTGAAAGAGGAGAGGAAACTTCAACAAGTTACTTAATGTTTGTTAGTGTTCAGTGGGACAGCTGAGATATACTCCAACCTTTTGCTTCAGTCTCATCAGGGTTATTTACCTGGGAGCCACAAACCTTCACAGCATTTCACAGAACCTGCTATGTTTGTGTTAAGTGGGTCCTAGGACTAAGGACCACACTATAGAGATGGTCTGTCCAGGAGATTAAATGACTCTGAAAGATTTATAATTGTAAACAGTGCCACAGGGCTGCCTACAAAATGCTATAAAGTGGGACTCACATAACACATGGTGTAACCCAACCAGAGGCTGCCTGCAGTGAAGGGAAGGGCCCTGTGAAATGCTGGGGGTCCTGACAGCTCCCTCTCTGGTCAGACTTCTCTCTTAGCACGATCCTAGTCACCTGAACTCAAATATCATATTTTCAAAGGACTCCATATGTAAAGGAAGAAACCCAGAAGCTGTTAGATTTGAGACCAGGAAAGTTAAAGTTCTAGGAAGTTCTGAGCAATTTAGCAAAAGAACACTTCAGTCTTCAAGATCATCCCACTTTTCGTTTTGTAGTGTTTATATTAAAGTAGGAATAGTCACTGCTCATGCCTAAATGAGGAATCTCAAGGACATTATGCCTGGACCCTAATATCTGTGATAATAAGGCTGTGAAACTAGCTATTAATATACTTCAATAATAATATATAGAACATCTCATAATACTTTAGGGTGACATAACATTTTTAACTGACAGAATACAAGTAGCAGAATTTTAAAAACGTATTTGCTCCTAGATAGAGCACACAAACTTTCAGTATAAAGGAAAATCTTTTGTCCAAAAGCATTAGTTTGAAAATGAAATTCAGATAAACGTGATTTCAATACTATGATTGAGCATATATACATAATTGGTTCTGTTTTATTGATTAAATTACATTCAGATAAATGACCTGTGAATTCTGTCAAATACCTGATTTTTAAAAAATTCTGTTACTTCAAGTCTAAGGATTTGATGACTTGAGTCCAAATGAATGCATCATCTTGGTTGAGGCATCTACTTGCTTCTTAGGGATGAAAACTTAGTTAGATTAGACTGATTTAGAGGAATTGGGGGAGGGTTGATGACGTTTAATGTAAGTTTATAAGAACAAACTTCTGCTGTTATAGAAAGTGATAAGAAACCAGAATTGGGAACCAATATAAAAGTAACAGCAACTGACATTTGTAATGATTTAAAAAAGAGAAAAAAAGAATTGGCGAAGGTAACTAAGTAGTGATAATCTGAGAACAATGTTCTTTGGTCCAAGGTTAGCATAGATATGAAAGTTTGGTGGCAACTGACACACAAACGCTGCATTGCAGATCCCCCCGTTCGTTAGTCCCGTCTCTGTGGTGGTTATGTTCTTACTGTTCTTTTGATTTTTGTTACATGTGCAACCATAGACTGCAGTCAATACCCATATTTGCTGACAGAGCCCTTTTCTACTTCTTGGTATTTAGAACTTAACTTTTCTCCAATCTCCAGAAACTTTCAACTCAAATAAATAGATAACTTTGGTGACTAAAAGAGATGTGAAATATACCACCTGATAATTCAGGGAAAGAAATTCTCCTTTTCCGTGCTCCATAGAAATACTAACAGGCATTCAAAGAGCCACTGGAATTTAGGGATGAAGGAAAAAACTGTGTGACGTCTTCCAGAAAACCCAGCTTTCTGTAGTAGAAGCAGAATCTCCTTCACCATTCTTACAATTGCACAAAAAGCTACCCTAAGTCTTGATTAACTGCTTGCTGTCTAAATTCTTTGTGCTTTCTGAGAGCAATCTGTTACAATATTTTAAAATCCCAACTAGAGTTTGTGAAAGAAACATTTATTTTATTGGTAAGGCTTTGATATCTAAACATATTCTTTTTACTGGCATATCTTTCTCATTTGAAGGCATACCACAAAAAGTAAAACAATGGTTTTCTACTAGGGTTTGATTTCATAGCACAAGGAGACAGCATGCCTACCTGCATTAGACATTTATAGGTTGAAATTCTTTGTTTTTAAAA
Organism: Okapia johnstoni; assembly: GCA_024291935.2. NCBI lineage: Eukaryota > Metazoa > Chordata > Mammalia > Artiodactyla > Giraffidae > Okapia > Okapia johnstoni. The sequence continues at coordinate 44,685,827 of CM044322.1, forward strand.
ACCTATTGTATAGGGAAGATAATTCGTAAGTCAGAGGCTTTTTTTGAGGATTATCTAATATAAAGTAGGACCAGTCCCAAAAACACAGTAAGCACTCAGTAAATGCAGGTATTACTAGCACTATTATCTGAAACCATCTGTCACACTATTGCAACAACCTTCCAACTGGTTCACTGTTTCCACCCTTCCTCCTCTTTACAGTAACCAGAGTAACATTTTATTTGGGGGTGCACCTCACAGCATTCAGGATCTTGGTTCCCCTGACCAGGGATGGAACCCCCACCCCCTGCAGTGGTGAATTCAGAGTCTTAACCACTGGACCATGAGGGGAATCCCGAGGGTAACTTTTAAACGTATAAATAAGAATATGCCGTTTCTCTCCGTAAAGCTTCCAGTGGCTGCCCATTGCTCTTAGAAAAAAACGCACGCATTTTGCTGTCACCCACAGTGGGGCAGCACTTTCTCTGTGATCCAGCTCCTGCTTACCTCTCTCACAGGCTCCCTTGCCACTCACTCTTCTCTTCACTCTCTGCTATGCTATCTAACATCTTTCTGTTCCTCAGATGTGCCAAGGTCCCTCCCATCCTGGTGCCTTTGCCCTTGTATGTCCTCTTCCAGGTCACTGTTCTCCCAGATCCGCTGGCTCCTTTTCTTGTCATTTAGGTCTTAGATCTGATGTTGCTTCCTTAAATGATCCTTCCAATCAATCTTAAGTAGCTCTCCTCTTACTCCACAAACACTCTTCATCCAGTGACTCTTATTTTCCTCATAGCACTCTCACTATCTAAAATTATCTTGGTAACTGATTTAATTATTGCTGTATTTCCCAGCTTCCTCCGTAGAATATAAACTCCATGAGAAATATTTTCTGTTTAGCAAATAATAAGTGTTCAATAAATAGCTGCTAACAAAGGAATCACTGTGGGAGTGAATGCACTCATGAAATTCTTATAATCCTTAAAACAAAAATAACTTATGTTTTTCCAGAAGCACGAGGCAACCCAGAGAGTCCATCTGCAGCCAAACCATGCAACAGACCCAGACACAGCTTAGAGGCTGGCAACAAGTCTGCCTGCAGGATCTGCCAAGGAGCCAGATGCTGTTGCTTCCAAACCTTGGCATCAGGGCCCCTGATTGCCATCCAACAAAGAGGAAAAATAGGAATGATATAATGTGGTGGGATAAAACACATCCCACCTCAACCTTTTTTATTACTCACTGGAAAAAAATATGGAAGATATTTATGGGAAAGTACCAATGTTTTTGGAAATATTGTACATACATTAGCTACAACACTATTTTTGCCAAATGGGAAATATATTTAAAATATGCAGTCTGCGTCTGTCTAAAAATAAATTGTCATCTTTTCTGATCAATGTATATGTCCAGGATATGGAAATGACTCTGCTAATTGAGGATGCTGTCAACTAGTGCACTTGTAAGTTACCAAGAAGTAAAGTTGTGAAGAAGTCTGTCTGTGTTAAGTGCATAAAATAGCAATTAATGTTGTTGTCATATGAAGGGAGTTTAAGAAAGATTGGGCTTTGAAAAAGAAGAACTATCCAATGAAGGTGGAGTGTTGAATTTCATGGTTATATAAAGTATTAGGAGTTATGTTAGGTTGGATGAGATAAGATGTTTATGAAAAAGTAGAATGTGGTGAAGAATTGTGTTTGCCAAGGCTCCAGGGTGGTATTAATAACCCACTATATATGACAAAGTACTGTGCAAAGTACTGGTACACAGTGAAAATTCATTGTCATTCCTCTTCATCTGCTTAAATTAGCAGATTAATATCACTTTTGATAATCCTTGTGAAATTTCTATTGTTTTGAGAATGACTCAGAATTCTACATCTGAAAATTAAAAATACCAGACAGAAAAGGGATTGTACCTTCTTTCCAAGGTGAGACTGAGGTTCCACTTTTCCCTGGATTCACATTCACCTGAAATTCTGCCCTCGAAGTCACTGCAGGCTTGAGCAGCACAAGTGGAGTTGATTCCAGGAGGCTTCAGTTAAAATGCATATTGTCTCAGCACATTATCACAGGCAAATTTGTCATCTTAGCTTGTTGTCAGGCATTTGAAAACAAGGGACAATCTGTGGGTGAGCAAGGACGCAATGAGGGCATCAGGTAAGGCAAGCCTGGAGCCCGATGCTGACTGAGGGTTATAGGGGTCAGTGCTCTAAACAGGTGCAACCCTGGGGAATATTCACCCTCATCACTGGTTGGCCAGGTTGGAGCATCATTTCATGTTCTGTCTCAAAACTTAGAATCTAGGACAAATACCTAAAGAAACAAGTTTTTGGTATAAATTGCAGCTGTTTTCTTGCCAGAAGGCTTCCCTGGTAGCTCAGCTGGTAAAGAATCCACCTGCAATGCAGCAGACACCAGTTCGATCCCTAGGTGGGGAAGATCCCCTGGAGAAGGGAAGGGCAACCCACTCCAGTATTCTTGGCTGGAGAATTCCATAGACAGAGGAGCCTGGAGGGCTACAGTCCATAGCGTGGCAAAGAGTTGGACACGACTGAGCAACTTTCACTTTGACTTTTCTAGAATGTCTAAGTTCTCCATTTAAATGTAATCATTGCAACTTAAATATTACTTCTTAACCCAAATCCTTGGGTTTCTCAAATGAATGAAAAAAGGCAATCAATTAGAATATGAAATATCATTTCAGATAGGGAAGACTTTATTTTTTGGTATTTCATACTGTTCTCACACTTTACAGAAAGAAAAATGACCCCAAAGAAATATAGCATTTTTGTGGAGAAACCTGAAAAGACCTTCTCAAGCCCCCAGACCATGTTTCAGAGAAGATCATTGCTTTAAAGGGAAGCCTGAAAAGGCCTGGATTCAAATTCCTACTCCATTCTTGGAACAAGTGTACACACACAGACAAAATTACTCATCCACTACAGCCCACATACGTTCGTGTGTGTGTGATCAGTCATGTCTGAATCTTTGCAACCCCGTGGACTCTAGCCAGCCAGGCTTCTCTGTCCATGGAATTTTCCAGGCAAGAATACTGGAGTGGCTTGCCATTTCCTTATCCAGGAGATCTTCCCGACCCAGAGACTGAACCTGTGTCTGTTGCATCTCCTGCATTGGCAGGCAGGTTCTTTACCAGCTGAACTGCTGGAGAAACCCACTAGAACCCACACACCCTTTTTCATATTTTGAAAGATCAAGCTATCAAAGCTCTCTTCCACTTTACAAGGATGTTGATTGCTGGAACAAGGCACGTCTGCACTGACATTTTACTCACTATAGTATTTGTGCAAAAAGGATAACAGGTCAAGAAAAACTGAGAAAATATTTTTAATCTCAGAATTGACCTTCTCACTATTTATTTATTCTCATTAGTCCCCCAAAAAGGTAGAAAAGAGGATAAGACTATCATACCAGTAAAATCAAAGAGATTTTCAAAAATTTATGTTCGATACATTTCCAAACTGGAGCAGGTCAGGTTTAGGCTCAGGTTAAAACTGTTAGGATATAAACACAAATTCATCACCATTACAGTCGGCAGAGCGTACATACATTCCAGAGTGTCAGGCAGAGGCCCATGATTTGTGTCACTGCAGAGAATGATAAATCACTGCTGAAGACATAACAACCAGAATCACCGCCGCCATGTAATAGATCATGATGCACCCCAATCTCTTCCAAACGTTATTTACAGTTATCAGGGGCTGAAGATGGCAAAGCACAAATGGATATTAATCTTTACACTCCCAGGCTTCGGCCGGCTCAGAGTTTCTGCCTCTTAGCGTCTGCCCATGATTTCCAGCAATGTGATAAGCTCTAGTTATGTGCAGCCTGTCCAAAAGGGATCAAATATAAATATTTCCAAAAAGAAAGAGTGTTTCAAATCCCATCAATCAAAGCCTTTGAGAACTCTGTCACTGTAGCATTCTGGAAGAGATTGTGATGTGAGAATTTGTTCCAGAAAGCAGTGACTGAAGCAGTGAATGAAGCCATGTTATAGAAAGGAGCGTGGGGTGGAGGTAAGGTGGGAGCTGGGCAGAGTCAGCACACAGGAAACCGCAGCAGAGAGACTCTCCTATCAAGAGCCCTGGCACTTGAACTGGAGCCCTTTTCTCTAAAGCCTATGATGTAACTGCTATTTTATCTTTATATACCTTGGCTTCCTAACTGCAGATTAAATGGGTGTTTGTCCCCGTGATCCAACATATGGCCTCAGGTTAGGGCTACATTCACATCTTCTTAATTCCTAGATTTATTTCTGAAGATTCCAAACCCCACTCTGTACCACCCATATTAAAATGTACCCACATTAGAAAGCTCTTTTATGCTATAAAAATAAAATTTCAAATTATAATTTTGCTTTTGAAATTATATGGCTATGAGTAATTTAAATCATTAAATTACTTCAGTAATGGTTTCTGGGCAGTTCTTGAGTCTACATAGGAATTCTTGTAAAGAGAAAAATCTATACATTGTTTTCAAGTGCAGTGTAATTTTTATTAATACTAAATTTGGCGATTAAAGAGGTGTTGGTTATCAGGTCATGTTCCGCAAATTAAGGACTTATTAATTTCAGTTTTACAGTTTTCCTTTGAGACAATACATTTTTCAGTTCTCATATATTTGCTTGGTCCCTAAATACCTATTCGAGTGGTTAATGACTGGAATGAGCTGTCCCAAGTCCTGAAGAGTAAAACCGTCGCATGAGGGGATTCCATCTGTTAAACTCTGCAGCCCAGTGTGCTAAGTTCCCCCAGAGCTCTGGTTTCTCTGCAGGTCTCTGACACAGAGCACTCAAAACCCACTTAGGTGCCCACAGAAACTGCCCTGTGGGGGAAGGGATACCACGGCAGGAGGCAGACCGCTGTAACGGTCTATCACAAGGATGGCTCCAAAGACTCCAAGAACAAGAGGGTCCCTTTTGCGATCCTGATTTTTTAATAACTTTTTCAATAGACTTACAGGTCACTCAGGAGTAAAGAATTCACCTGCAATGCAGGAGACTCGGGTTCGATCCCTGGGTCAGGAAGATCCCCTGCAGAAGGAAATGGCAACCCACTCCAATATTCTTGCCAGGAGAATTTCATGGACAGAGGAGCCTGATGGGCTACAGTCTATGAGGTTGCAAAGAGTTGGACACGACTGAGCGACTAAACAACAAACCTTGAGATGATGGCTTCTTCTGGCAGAGGCTTCATCCTTTGTCTTTCTAGGCCCAAGGCATGCTTCTGAATTTACATTCTGTCTATTAGTTCTGCAGTGAGTTTCCTTAGGCTTAAGGCTCTAGGCACAACATTTCCAACATTTCTAACCTTGGTAAAAACTCAGAGAATGTGCCAGCAGCTCCTTCTCAACTCAATTCGGGGGAGTATCTCTCTGATTTGTCTGCCTAATTTATTCTGCTTTTAGAACAGTGCAGAGAGATACCGCCTGAGATGTATATTTTAACTACTCCCTCAGTTAAAATAGGCGGAACTGGGAGTTCTTTCTTCTGCCTCTTTCTTTTCTCTGGTCACACTGGTGGGCTCCACGCTCCTCCTCTGTACTGTGGAGGCCCCATCTTGGATCAGGTCCATCCTTCTTGCCTTAAGGGCTGTTCATTTGGGTGTGACTCTCATCAGGCAGATTTACCTCTCAAGTCTTCCAGTGTTACACAGCAACTCTTTCTGACTTTGAATCAATCCACCTCCTGGGTATCGCCACACTTTGCCCAGTAGCTATCTCACCTTTCCCCTCTCAGCACACAGACTCACACTCACAAATCTAGTTCCTAATGATCAAATCACACTAAGCATCTTAAGGGCAACCTTCAGTGATTTCTGGGCTTCCCAGGTGGCGCTAGTGGTAAAGAACCTGCCTGTCAAGGCAGGAGACATAGGAGAATCAGATTCAATCCCATGGAGAGAAGAGCCTGGAGGGCTACAGTCCATAAGATGGTGAGGAGTCGGACACTACTGAAATGATTAGGCATGCATGCACAGTGATTTCCACTTGGACTTTCTAAACACTCAAGACAACATTTTTATATTTCACTTTCTCTTGGTTTTTGCCCTACTTCTCTGGTCATTCCTAATAGGTCTCTTGTCGAGCTGGAGCTGTCACATTCTTAGGATGCCCACCCCAACACCCTACATACAACTGCAATCTTTACCCCTACCATCCCAGTATTTCTGCCCCAACCTGATTCTGTTTTATATTCTTTAAAGCACCTGCCACATTTTAACCTACATTATGATTTACTTATTTATTTTGATGTTTTATTGCACAACTAAAAAAATCTCCTCATCAGAATGTAAGCCTCATGAGGAAAAGTATTTTTGTCTGTTTGTTCTCTGATTTAACACAAATATCTAATAACATCACATGACACATAAGAGATAGTCAACAAATATTTGTTGAACAAATAAATAACAAATAATACTTCTTCCATCCCCTAAGGTGGGGGATTTGATAAAAATTCTCCAAAAACGTGCTGTGATCTCCTGATTAACATTTTCTCTTTGGCTGCACTGGGTATTCGTTTCCGCACACAGGCTTTCTCTAGTAGCGGTGAGCAGGGGCTACACTCTAGTTGCAGTGTGTGGGCCTTTCACTTCAGTGGCTTCTCTTGTTGTGGAGCAATGTTTCTAGGTATGCAGGCTTCAGTAGCTGTGATGCACAGGCTAAGTTGCCCCGAGGCACGTGGAATCTTCCCAGGTCAAGGATCAAACCCATGTCCCCCGCATTAACAGACGGATTGTCAACCACTGGACCACCAAGGAAGTCCCTCTTGATTAACATTGATAAACATATCCAAGGTATCCCATCTGAAAGCCTTTTGGGACTCCCAGGTCTTTGACTTCCTAGTCAGACTGAAAATTCAGCCACCTCATTAGATGTGTAAACGCTGCAGGTGGGACAGAAACCATCATCCAGGCAGGATTTCGGGATGTGCGCTGCAGGCCTTGTGTTACCTGTGTCTCAGATAGCTATGAATATATTGAACAACCATACCCAATAGGTTTCTGAATTCACTGGAACATATTTTGTTGGTTTAATTAGGAATTCACTAATAGCACTCCAATATTCTTGCCTGGAAAATCCCATGAATGGAGGAACCTGGTAGGCTACAGTCCATGGAGTCGCAAAGAGTCGGACACGACTGAGTGACTTCAGTTTCTTTCACTTTTCGCTAATAGCAGGATTGACCACAACAAATGTAACAATACATTTATTTTTTCCAGAGTGCTCTTCAACGTGTGCCTCAAAAAACTTACAGAAATGGCTGTAAAAGAGAAGTCAAGCTAAAGAGTGGAAGTCCCATCTATTTGGCTTTGCTTCAAAAGACGGGTGGCGCTGATGGTAAAGAACCCGCCTGCGAAATGCAGGAAACATAAGAAACGTGGGTTTGATCCCTGGGTCGGGAAGATTCCCTTGGAGGAGGGCATGGCAATCCACTCCAGTATTCTTGCCTGGAGAATTCCATGGACAGAGGACCCTGGTGGGCCACAGTCCATAGGGTCACAAAGAGTAGGCCATGACTGAAACAGAACGCAGAACAAGACCAATCAACAGGCATATATCACAGAAAGGGAAAAGGTTCTAATGATTAAACCTATTAAGATACAAAATGGTTGCCTTGAACATGGAGGGCTCCAGTTCCTGGAAGAGTTTACACGGGGACTGTACACCACGTGTCATGGACCCTGTGAAAGCATTCCTCCAATGAGTGAAGGGTCAGACAGAGTGACCTTGGAGGTCCCTCCTGGGCTGAGAGTCTGAGATCATGGGTTATAATGGTCAGTTTTATCATTCACTCATTTTTGAGGACAAGGAATGGAACATTACCTTAGTAGGTCACCCGAGTAAACTGAGGCACACACACAAAATGAACAGATGACCTACATTTTCAGAGTGAAAATTCATGAAAAGAACATCCGTATTTCTGAATCCCATTTTCCCTTCACATCAGATATAATTAGCTTTCAAAGTGAAAAGTATCAATCAAATGTGAAGGGCAAGGCAGATATGTTTCCATATTCTTTCCACTTGGATAAAAAGGAAACAGCTCCTAGCAATCAAAATTCAATTCACAGAACTTAAAAGTAAGTTGAGATCACCTGTGAGGGATAATCGACAATTTTTAGTTGCCTTTCAGAGAAGTCAACAGAGTTCTGATAGAGAACTGGGAACCAACAAAGTGAGTGACTCAGTGGTAAAGAATCCACCTGCCAATGCAAAAGATGCAGGTTTGATCCCTGGGTCAGAAAGATCCCCTGGAGAAGGAAATGGCAATGCACTTTAGTATTCTTGCCTGGGAAATCCCATGGAGAGAAGAGCCTGGCAGTCCCTGAGGTCACAAAAGAGTGGGACACAACTTAGCAAATAAACAATTCAAAAGTGAGTATCACAGGTGCTCACATGAGCAGTGTAGACTCAAAGAAGCTTAAAACCAGAGAGATCACTGTCTCTGGGCATGAAAAGAGTTGATTTGAAAGCTTAGAGTTATATCCGATACCACCAGCATTATGCCTCTCAGTTAGGTGTTTGTAATAGTAGGAATCAGCAGTCCCTTATTCTATAAATTCTTTAAAGAGTCATGCAAACGTAATTGTTTTGAACCTATCTACAAATTATACTTGTGTCCCATGAAGTGGTACATCTAGGGAACCTTAAAATCAGTTCCAAAATACCCAATACCACAGATGCTGCCTCCACTCACCCTACTGCTCTTAGACGTGGTGACCAGGGTTGGAAGATTCGGGTTGAGTGTCTTCCAGGCTCCAAAAACTTACTGATCTCTAAGATAGGAAAACAAGGAGTTGGGAAAGATTGGAATTATATAGACTTTAATTTTCAGAATTGGAAAGAGCCAATAAGATTTCTCTCTACTACTTTTCACATTCTAGATATTTTCAAGTGAATCAAACACCATAAGACTATGAATCTTTTCTCTGAAAAATCCCAAGTCTTAAAATTTTGAAGGGCATTCTTCTTATGAAGTAGAGGGATTATGATCTACAAGAAAGATGTAAATTCTAAAGACAAAAAAATGCCATTAAAGAAACTCACTGCTTTGGAGATTCATCCCGCAAAAGACCCTAAGATTCCAAATTGAAAACTCACATAAGCCCATGACTGAAAAGTCTTGAGGAAAGGAGTTTTTCTTCTTCTATGAAATATACAACTGTACTGAGTAAATGACTTCCTGGGTTCACACTACTTCTTCCATCTCTGCTTCCTGACTGCCCTTCTTGCCCACATGGACTGAGGTTTAACTTGACCAGACACCCTCAAGCCTTTGAGTGAAATATTTTAAATTTATTTTAGTTTTATACAATTTTTAAAGGTTGCTTTCCATTTATAGTTTACAAAGAATCAGCTCTATTGCCTGTGCTGTACTGTACATCCTTGAGCCTATATTACACCCCAAAGTTTGCACCTCTCACTTCCTCTTCCTTATAGTGTCCCTCCCTCCCCACTGGTAACCACTAGCTTGTTCTCTGTATCTGTGAGTCGGCTTCCTTTTTGTTATATTTGCTAGTTTGTTGTATTTTTCAATTCTACATATAAATGATAGCACACAGTATTTGTCTTTCTCTTTCTGACTTATTTCATTTAGCATAAGGCCTTCTAAGTCCATCCATGTTGCTACAAGTGGCAAATTGTGTTCTCTTTTCCTGACTGAGTACTATTGCATATATATATATATCCATTCAGCTGTGGATGGGTGCTTAGGTTATTTCCATGTCTTAGCAGTTATAAATAATGCTACTATGAACACACTGGGTTGCCTGTATCTCTTCAAATTAGTATTTTTGTGTTTTCGTATGTATCGGTTTGGCCAAAAATTGGCTTGACATCTTATGGAAAAACCCAAATGAACTTTTTGGCCAATCTAGTATATCCAGGAGTGGAATCACTGGGCCATATATTAGTTCTGCATTTAGTTTTTTTGAGAAACCTCTATACTACTCTCCACAGTGTCTGCACCGATTTGCATTCCCACCAACAGTGCACAAAAGCTTCCCTTTTCTCCATATCCTTGAGTGAGTTTTTTTAAAACCCATTTGCCCCTGAGATGGTAAGGGGGATGATCCTGGGGAACAATTATCTACCTGTTTTAACTCTTCAATCAACTATAATCTGAACCCCTTCTAAAATTAAGAGGCTTACTAGAGGTAAATTAGAAAATTGACATGCATTTCCCTGTAATTGGACATCACCCCTCATTAATGATTCTCTTTGAGCTAGAAAGTCCTAATTGTCAGGATAGTCTCTCCACACTCTTTCTCTCCTCAAATGATTTTTCTGTTCAAGTGCACAAAGTTGGCATCCTGCTTCTTTTTTCTCTTTGATGGATGCAGCTCAGGGGCTTGACTGCTCCCAGTGCCTTGAATTTTGGAAGACAGAGTTCTGTCCTGCAAACTATCAATCACTGGCACTAAACTGTGACGATTTCCCTACCATGGAGGGTATGTTTGAAAAGAGAAATATCTAGAGCAGGGGTCAGCAAACTGTGTCTCCTGGACCAAATCCAACTTGCCACTTGATTTTTAAAAATGAAGTTTTGGTGGACATTTGTCCATGGAGTGCAAGTGGCTGCTTCAGAGCAACAACAGCAGAGTTAAGTAGTGGCCTCAGAGGCTGTACGTGTATGTGTGTGTGTGTGTGTGTGTGTGTGTGTGTGTGTGTGTGTGTGTGTGTGAACGCCCGCTCAGTTGTCTGACTCTTTGGGACCCAATGGGCTGTAGCCTGCAGACTCTTCTGTCCATGGAATTTTCCAGGCAAGAATACTTGAGTGGGTTACCATTTCCTATTCCAGGAGATCTTCCCAACCCAGGGATTGAACTCAAGTCTCCTGCATTGCAGGTGGATTCTTTACCACTGCTCCACCTTGGAAGCCACAGTCTTTACAGAGGTAATCAATTAAAATGAGGTTATTAGGATGCTCTATGACAGATTAAGTAAATCTAATATAGTAATTCCAGCTATTGCCACTCAGACAGCTTCAAGTTATTTCCTGCATCCAGGAACATAGATCAGAGCTCTGATTCTCCACACCTTCTCCTTAAATAAATGAATAGAAACCAGAAGCCAACAAAGCAAAACTCAAAATTATCCTGTCATCAAGAATCTCAGTTTTGCTGGCTGATCCCTCTATGGAAATTCTCTAGTTTAACTGTTTTGCCCAGGTCTGCATGGGCCAGTTATATGATCATCAGTGGAACAGCTGACCAAATTCTCTTGTCTATCTTTGGGAAACCTCTGCTCCATGAGTTCAAATACTCACTGGGTCCTGAACTAGCTGTGACACCTGGCATGGGTTAGTTAACCACTCTGGTTTTCAAGTTGCTCCACGTGCAAGATGGAGATAACATGCTCCCTTGAAGCCGTGTTCGAAGACTGCTATCAATAGGTATAAGATGCCCAAGATCGAGCAGGTACTCACAAAAGTATTCTTTATAATGAGACATCCTTTTTAAAAACTACTTCCTCCAGCTAGTTGTTATCACCCACTCCCCACATTTCCTCCTTGCTGGTGAAAGGCCTAGGTGTGCCAACTTTCACATCCTCCTCCTCTCTGAGTTCCTCAGGGACTAGGAGAACTGGGAAAGCCCGGGCACAAGTCATCAGGGGAACCAGGGAGCTGAATTCCCATCCACTCTGATTGCAACTCCTTTCACCTCTCTGAAGTCACAGAGAAGTATGAGGACGGTCACTTCATGGGGCAGCACGTACTGAACCACGGACAATTTCCTCAATTCTTTTATTGGCTTAATTGACTTATGAAGTAACTAGAATCAGCCCTCTCTTCTGACTCTAATAGTGGTCCACAGATCCTTGCTTAGTTATTTTCTTGCTGAGACTGATTTTTGCTTTTGACTGCCAAGATGAAACAGTCTAGAAAGTCCTGGAGGGAGGTACTGTGTCTTATTCATATTTGTGCTGCATATATGGTGCCTGGCACAGGGCCTGACATGCAGTTGGGGGCTAGTAAATGATGTCTGATTAATGGATGAATTAATAAAAATGAATCAGTTAATCGACTGGATATTAGGGTGGAGGATCCTTGAATATTTAGCCTCATCCTCTGTGTAAGACGAGGATGAAAACAGAAGGAAAGATAAGGGGACCCAAAGGGAAATGATTCTGAAAGCAAAAATGGCATCCAGCAAAAGCCGAAACAAGTAGCATCCCAAAGTGGCCCAACTGTGAACAGTCCAATTGTCCAACTCTGGGGCTCTCAGCGCCAAACCCCAATCTCTGCACCGCCAGGCCTCCCCGGGCTCGGTGTCAGAAGGCATGCTGCTGCTGGGAGCAGTCATGCGTGTTCCCTCGGCAGCCCGGGCCTCGAGGAGCCGTGCCAATCTACCTTCCACGACCAGGGCCAAGTCACTTCATCCAGCAACTCTCCAGACCCCTGTCCCTCTCTGACATTCAGGGGATGGCAGCTCCCAGCCCACAGCGAGCAGTTTCAAGGAAAAATGCAAAAACCATTTCTTTTCTTTTGGCTCAGGGACTCCCCAACTGTGTCAGGGCTACTAGCTGATGATTGATGCCTCTGAGTTATTAACAGCTTCTGCCTGTGCTTCTGTGTCTTGCAGGGCTATCTCTTCTCTCTTAGGGACACCAACAGGCCCACGAGCTGCTATACCTATCTAGTGGCACTAACACTTACATCTACGAGTTGTTATAAGAATCCAATGGGTACTGCAAATATAAATGCTCTGGGAACAGCACAAAGCTACACAATGCTGTGGTGTTTGGTGATTGGGTGATATTGTCTGTGTGGGTGATTGGGTGATTGGGCCACTACAGGACCTGCCCTAAGAGCCTGGGCACACCCTGTAATGCTGAACCATGACACCCATTTCTGGGGTGCTGCCCATGCTACTGTTGCCTTTTGAGAAGCCCCAAACCCTGTCATCTGGGGCTAGGCAGGGACCACACTTCCGTTGTTCATTCTCACTTATTCTGGTTCAGCTTGAACTGTTCTGCTCCTTTCTGTTCTGGGGGTGTTTAGGACTGAAGGTCACAACCCTTCCCGTGTGTGGGGCCAGTTCCTGTATCAGCCTGTCCCACCTCTGCGGGGAAGTGTTGCCCTGATTTGGGGGAAGGGGGCAACTCTGACATCATCTTCAAAGAAGCAAGCAGACCCTTCAGAAACCATGTGATAATCATGATCATGTGATCTTCTCCTCTCCTTGGAGACGTGTGCGATTAGTGGTTAAGGTCTAACATCAGACCATCTGGGTTGAAATCTTGCCTCTGCAGCTTACCAGTGTGGTGATCTTGACCATGCCACTGTTTTCTCTGTACCTCAGTTTTTTCACCTGATAAATAAAGGTGAGGATCATGCCCACTTCATAGGGTTGTGGTGGGAATCAGATGAGTTAATATCTGGCACATTGATGCTTAAGCAAGGTTAGCTGTTATAATGATCCCAGGCCACTACAGCGTCACAGACCTGGTCCTGATCCTTGCTGTTGGCTTCTTACAGGAAATAGTAAATGTCCTGATCTTGGCTTTGCTTCTGTGTGATCAAGGAGAGAGCATGGTTGCTTTGCTTCCCTGATGGTTCAGACAGTAAAGAATCTACCTGCAATGTAGGAGACCTAGGTTTGATCCCTGGGTCAGATATATCCCCTGGAGAAGGAAATGGCAACCCACTCCAGGATTATTGCCTGGGAAATCCCATGAACAGAGGAGCCTGGTGGGCTACATATAGTCCATGGGGTCGCAAAGAGTTGGACACAACTGAGTAACCAACACTTTCACTTTTTCATTTCACTTTTTCTCATTAGTAAATGCACTAACACCTTTATCTACATGTTGTTATAAGAATCCAATGAGTACAGAAAATATAAATTCTCTGGGAACAGCACAAAGCTACACAATGCTATGTGGTATTTGGTGATTGGCAGATATAGTCTAGACAAGGTGATTGGTCTGTTCTTTCTTTAAAAGTCTCCTGGGAGAGAGATTCCAACACTTTCTCCTGGTGTGGTCTGATGCTACAATACCCTGATAGTGGGTAAATCCTTTTCTAAAACATGGAGTTGTAATTGACATATGACATTATTTTAGTTTCAGATGTATAATATAATGATCAATATTTTACATATTGTGAAATATATCTATGAAATGATCACCACGTAGGTCTAGTTAACATCCACCACCATGCATAGTCACAAAATACAAGTTCTTCTTTATGTTGCTTTAATGTCTCAAAAACGTCCCTATTAAGCATGGGCAAGAATTAGTCATCACTGCTTCATAAGACAGGCTAAGAGGAAAAAGTCTGGCTAGGAGGCAGAAGGCATGATTCTGGTCCAGGTGCCCGGTGAAGTACCCTTTTCCCTGGTACCAGCTGTTGAACTTTCCCTTACCGATGTCTCATCACTAAAGTGAGGACAATAGGCACATCTTTGCTTACTCACTTGCTCAACACTATCTATCGCACCTGCTTCCACTGTCTGCACTGCACAAGGTATATAATGTGGTGGGCAGATCTGACGAGGTGATTACAGAGAAGATGAAACCCTGGAGCACTGCTCTAGCCTCAATTTTGCAGGTCCAACATTAGCCTCTTGGTCTCCTTTGGAAAGCTACTACGTTGGAAATTTTTCCTAAAGATTCCACAAATTTAATTGCTCAGACTCACATTTATGGACGTTATCACAAGCCCACAGTTATAGACAAGTACATGGTACTGACAGCTACCAAGGATCCTGGCTATGCTATGTCTAAGGTATTTGTTTTTCTTTATTTTATCGGTGCCTGCTCATTGGTTGAATCCGAAAGGGATCAACTCTATGAGTGAGGGACTGTGTGATGTTCTCAGTGGATCTAGAATCCTAGGAAGACACCACATTGCACGATATCTCTGATTCGAGTGCTCTCTCCATAGTCCTCCTCCATGTGAAATAAAACACCCTGCTGTACATTTTCAGTCCTGCAGCATGTATGAGGACCTGCCTGTCCCCGTTTGTCTCAATGGAAGCTGTGAGCCTGCTTCTGCCTGGCCCTGGGGTCTTTTCTGAGCAGTGAGCCATGGGGCAGCCAAACCCCTCTGGAAATCATGTCACTCTTTCCTCTTGTCTTCCCACATCCAAAAAGCTCAGCCAGGGGACCCGAGCCATGGTCACTGCCTCACCTCCTACCTCATCAACTCACCAACTACATCCTGAAGGTAAATTTAGGAAAATGTCCAGCACTGAGCAGAAGTGAGGAGGCCTTTTGGCATGGCAATTCTGCATCTGGGGGTCTTGCTTTGGGTGTGGTTGTTGAACTGGCAGCCACCCCATCTAGGCCTGTCTTCTTGGCAGCTGGTGTTACACCAGCCATTTGCCAAATGCACAGGGTGCTAAATGACAAGTTGTGAGGACAGGAAAGAGGATATACATGAGGGGGGTTGGAAAATATGACTGTCCGGGAAAAAAGGAAACTAGAGCAAAAAACAGATATGGAAGACGGCAGCCTTCCCAAAATTAAATGAAGAATGATAAAAACCTGCACCGATCCTTCATTACACACTGTTAGCAACACTGTAACGCTGAACACCAAAGAACTGATCTTTTCAAACTGTGGTATTGGAGAAGACTCTTGAGAGTCCCTTGGCCTGCAAGGAGATCAAACCGGTCAATTCTAAAGGAAATCAATCCTGAATGTTCATTGGAAGGACTGATGCTGAAGCTGAAGCTCCAATACTTTGGCTACCTGATGCAAAGAGCCAACTCATTAGAAAAAACCCTGATGCCGGAAAAGATTGAAGGCAGGAAGAGAAGGGGACAGCAGAGGACGACATGGTTGGATGGCATCACTGACTCAATGGACATGAGTTTGAACAAGCTCCAGGAGATGGTGAAGGACAGGGAAGCCTGGCGTGCTGCAATCCATGGGGTTGCAAAGAGTTAGATACAACTGAACGACTGAACAACAACAAATACTATGCATCAGGATTTGAGTTCCGTTTCTTGGAGAACTGAGTGATAGTAGGTAATATGGATTGCGAAAGATCTATGTTTTTGACCTGGTAACTGACTCGCTAAGGATATAACTCAGAGGAGTGATGTAAAAGAAAAGGACTATCTTTTCTTTAAAAAAAAAAAAAGAAGAAGAAGAAATTTAAAAAAATTTAAATATACATATATATACATTAATTTTTAAATTTTAATGTATTAAAAATACATGTTAATAAATAAATGTATATATATATGTATGAATATACACACACACATATACATGTGCTCAGTCTCTCTGTCATGTCTGACTCTTTGCAACTCCCTGGACTGTAGCCTGCCAGGCTCCTCTGTCCATGGAATTTTCCAGGCAAGAATACTGGAGTGGGTTGCCATTTCCTTCTCCATGGGATCTTCCTGACCCAGAGATCAAACCCCTGTCTCCTGCATTGGCAGATGAATTCTTTACGACTGAGCTGAGAAAGAACTCTATATTGGGGGCTCTAGAGTTTCCAAGAGATTGCACCCTGCATTTCACTGCTCCATCTCTTTCAGCACAAGCTTGTGAAGGAAAGGAAGGCATAGTCCACAGCCCCAGAGTCCAAATTTGCCACTGGCAGCAGGTCTCAGAACCCCAGGTCCAACAATGGACTCCCCTGGTCCAGCCACAAAACATTTATAACCTCTCCAAGCAGTCCTCTGGCAGAGAAAAGTGAACTGTGAGCTCAGGAAGCTAATGACCTCGAAACTATCCATTTATCTTGGCCTTTCCCCTCTGTGTGAGATGCCACAAAAAGTGCCAGTCTCTCTCTTTCTCTCTGAAGAAGAATGGATGTAGCCAGAAAACCACTCATGTTTCACCTTGGCTGTTCCTCCTGGGCCAAGCCCAGGGCTGGGCTACCAATGGGAACCAGAGGGGTAAAGGGAATCATTCTTGATCATCCAAACCGGCTTCCCGAATCCTCCACCTAGGGGACAGAGCTCACCTGAGTTCTGCTTTGCAGCCTAATGTTCATCAGCTTCTCCATAAATCTTCATAAAGAGACAATGCTGATACCTAACAAACCTCTCTTTTGAAGCCAGAAGCAGGTGATGATTCTCCCAACTTGAGCTGCGCTGGCAGCCAGTGGTGGGCAACACAGCTTCCAGCTACCTGCGCCCTCCCACCAGAGGGAGGGGGTGGGCGGCCACCCTGAGGAATCTGAGCGACTGAAATCAATAGTTCTTCTCAGTTGCCCAGCATCTGCTTCAGTGGCTGCCCTCACCCTGGCACAGGGACTCCAGCTCCCCGCTGAGCCTAGCCTAAGCCAAGAGTTGGCACAGCGAGGCTCCTCTTTGTTTATGGTGCGGGCCACTTGGGTGTGAGATGTTTCCTCTTCTCTTTCCTGCAACTCTCAATTGGATTTGGGTTAAACAACAAATTCAGGGACTGTGGCTGGGTTGAGAAGGCAACTTGTCTCAAGCTGAAACACAAGCAAACAAACCCACAAGACCAAAATCCACAAAGAAAAAATATAATCACTGTGCGTTTGGAAAAGCCAAAGCTGGCCTGATGATCATTCCCCCATGACCCATTCCCCCAATATCCATATCCTTCATTTTGTGAAATTTCCATTTTCTCGACAACTTACTTTTTCTTTTATATTTCTCTTCTTTCTTGGATCACACCAGGGCCACAAATGTTCTTTCGGATCAAAACATGCCAAGTCTCCTTTGCACTTTGTTTCCTTCCAGAGGGCAAAGTGAAGGAAGGACATTTGGGGAAATCATCTTGAGGAAGGAGGAGGAGAACTGATGTAATCTTCTTCCAGTCAAATTGCTAATTTGCTCTTTCTCTTTAGATTTTATTTTTTTTTCCCCCAAGTTTGGCTTTAAGGATGAATATATATTACTTTCAGGTAAATCCACAGTTGCATTTAAAATTCCCAGGCTGCCTCTGATACATGAAAAGGTAGTTTAGTTTGTTTGCTGCTATATTAATGTGTGAAGTAGCTAAATTAATCCTTCCATATGATGTCTGAATAGGTTATCATAAGGTGCTTAGAGATTTGGCAGGCTGAGCCCCATCTTTCTTTCAAGATGTTAAGAAAATAAATGTAAATGCAGGAAACACTGCATGTGGGGATCTGCTGTCCAACTTTATGATCTGAATGTCAGTGTAGTATTTAGGAGGAGTTAACCACAGTAACAAGGGCACAAGTTTCTCACTAGGGTTGATCCTTCCTCTGAACCTTTGTTTAGTTATGTTCAATCCTGAAGGACTCAAGACTCAGTCGCTTTCCAGTTTCCCAGCCCTGTTGTCTTAGTTAAGACTTTTCTGTCTTCTGCCTTACAAAACCCATCTTGACCTAGTTTTAACCAAGAGGGGAATTTTAATAAGAAGCTCCTGGGATATCTCACAGAAGCCAAAGGCAGTGGGACTCTCAAGAACATGAAATAGGAACTGGGAAAGAAACTGGAAATACAGCTGCGCTCTTGTTCTGTCTTTTTCTGTGTCTGCTGTTTACTCTCCCACTCTTCTCTAAAGGTTGACTTTCTTTTGGGCTGCTCTCCCAGCGGGGAGATAGTAAACCCAGATCCTGAGTTTTAAAATGTTGCTTAATTCCATGCCACACAGAGGAAAGGGCCAGCTCCTAACTAGAATTTTACTTTGGAATCATACGGTTAACACACCAGCACTTTCTTGCCTCCATAGCATTTCTTCTCCATTTGCTTTGTTCCTTTTTCAAAGCATTCTGTTCTTGTTATGTGAATTTCATACTTTACATCTCACTTAGGACATTCTGTTGTGTTTTACTTGCTTTTCAATTTTCTTTTGTTGTTGTTGTTCAGTTGCTGTTGTGTCCAACTCTTTGCAACCCCATGGACTGCAGAAATCCAGGCTTCCCTGTCCTTTACTATCTCCCGGAGCTTGCTCAAACTCATGTCCATTGAGCTGCTTATGCCATCCCGCCATCTCATCTTCTGCCATCCCCTTCTTCTCCTGCCCTCAATCTTTCCCAGCATCAGGGTGTTTTCCAAAGAGTGGGCTCTTCACATCAGGTGGCAAAAGTATTGGAGCTTCTGCTTCAGCATCAGTCCTTCTAATGAATATTCAGGATCGATTTCCTTTAGAATTGACTGGTTTGATCTCCTTGCTGTCCAAGGGACTCTCAAGACTCTTCTCCAGCACCACAGTTTGAAGGCATCAATTCTTTGGCACTCAGTCTTCTTTACGGTCCAACTCTCACATACATACATGACTACTGGAAAAATCATAGCTTTGACTATACAGACCTTTGCCAGCAAAGTGATGTTTCTGATTATTAATACACTGTCTAGGTTTATCATAGCTTTTCTTTCAAGAAGCAAGCATTTTTAAATTTCATGGTTTCAGTCACTGTCTGCAGTGATTTGGAGCTCAAGAAAAGTATTTTTGCCTGGAGAATTCCATAGACAGAAGAGTCTGGTGGACTACAGTCCATGGGGTAGCAAAAAGACATGACTGAAGGACTAACACTTTAACTTTACAGCACATCATCAACTAGTTGGAAGCTATTTTGAAGTATCAGCCAACAAAGTTGGTTAAATCCATTAAGATTCTTTGGTTACAAGGAACAGAATCGAACCACAGCTAGATGAAACAAAAAGAGAAATTTACTGGGAAGAGCCTGAGATAGATCATGGAATCCAAGGAAGAACTGAATGTCCAGGACTTGGGAAGAACCAGCATTGCTCTGGTGACTTCAGAAACAGCATTTTCTGGACCCTCTCTCCAGACTTCTCTCATTTTTGTGACTTGACTAGTTCCCAGTTTCTGACTTGGGTAGAAACTGAGAGAGAATCTGGTTGCCCTCATTCAGGTGTCCTCACCTGGTGAAATACAGCTCTAATTTGAGTTAAGGGATGTTTAGCAAAAACATTCCTTCTTGAAGGACAGGACTTGTTACATAATTTGTAGGGTTCCGTGCAAAATGAAAATGTAGGGTTCCTTGTTCAAGAATTATCAAGCATTTCAAGATGGTATGCTGCTGCTGCTGCTAAGTCGCTTCAGTCGTGTCCGACTCTGTGCAACCCCACAGACGGCAGCCCACAAGGCTGCACCATCCCCGGGATTCTCCAGGCAAGAATACTGGAGTGGGTTGCCATTTCCTTCTCCAGTGCATGAAAGGGAAAAGTGAAAGTGAAATCACTCAGTTGTGTCCGACTCTTAGCGACCACATGGACTGCAGCCTACCAGGCTCCTCCGTCCATGGGATTTTCCAGGCAAGAGTACTGGAGTGGGGTGCCATTGCCTTCTCCTCAAGATGATATATCAGAGCACTAAACCAAGTATAGGCCCTTCTAAGCCCAGGGCCCTGTGAGACTTCACATGTCATATGCCCATGAAGCTGGTTCTGTCTGGGAGCTCAGCCCTGTGGTCAAATTGTGGCTGCTAGTCTTGAGTTTTCTCCTGAATTGCTCACCGGCAGGATGTTGTAAGGCAATTCCATAGAGAGCCCAGCTGGCGAGCATGGAGGGTTGCCAATCATCACATTAGTGAGCTTGGAAGTAAATAACTTGCCTTTCCGGTCCCCATCCCAGCAAGCCTTTAGATGACACTGTAGCCCAGGATGGTATTTCAACCTTATGAGAGACTGTGAAGCAAAGTCACCTTATGAATTCAAGTCTGGAATTCTGATACATAGAAATTACAGGACAATAAATCTTTTAAGATTCCAAGTTTGTTTGGTTTTTTTTATGTGGATCATTTTTTTTAAAGTCTTTATTGAATGTGTTACAATATTATTCCTGTTTTATGTTTTGGCTTTTTGGCCATGAGGCCTATGGGATCTTAGCTCCCAGACCAGGAATTGAACCCACACCCCTTACATGGGAAGGCAAAGTCTTAACCACTGGACCACCAGGGAAGTATCTAAGCCACCAAGTTTTTGAGGGCACTTGCAAAAGATAGCTAATATAGTGTTACTCATTATGCTGATTTATTGACATGTATTGTAATTTACACATGGGCAATTGAGTGAGGTTATGGATTATATCATTCAGTTTTATTTAAATTCATTCTCATTAAAAAAATGGACAAATACTTTAAAAAGATTCCTGCAAAGAAACTAGAGACTGATGTTAATGCTGATAACACAGACAAACTGATCCCAAGAAAATAGCTCTTCATTTAAAGGAAAAAATAATGATAACTAATCAGATCTGTCAAGATGGTAACCACAAAGTCAACATTTTTAAAATATGGGTTTACCGTCCACTGGAAATGTTAGTTTAAAATGTATAAAAATGATAAATAAGTAAACAT
The DNA here is from genome assembly GCA_024291935.2 of Okapia johnstoni. Taxonomy (NCBI): domain Eukaryota; kingdom Metazoa; phylum Chordata; class Mammalia; order Artiodactyla; family Giraffidae; genus Okapia; species Okapia johnstoni. Next base: position 44,707,051 of record CM044322.1, read on the forward strand.
TCACACATTCATGTGAGCCCAAAAATACATTTCTGATAAGCTGCAAGATCAAAAAGATTGGTGACTGCTGTGTGGAGAGAACCCAGTCCCCTGTGTTGAAGCCACTTGGTTACAGCATTATCATTGCAAGGATGAGCAGTGGTCAGGTAGCAGGTACAGCCCTGGGCAGCATTTTGGAATGAGACAACACTTAAAATGACCAGGAGACTAAAAGCATTTCATGAACCCTAGCCCTAACTCTAACCCCATAGTCACACATGATGGAGACTTATTCTTATTTGATTTTTTGAGGAAAGAGTAATTCCAGAACACAAAAATTCTTGGAAACACACAAATTATACATACAATTTTAAAATTTTGTCTTGATATTTGTTCAGAAAAAAAAAATTTTAACATAGGTACAATTCAACACAAAATAATGAAGTGAACCCAATGTACCTGCCACCTGGGTCAAGAATCTGAATGTTGCCAGTCGTCTGAAAACTTTCCAGACACCCTTCACCACCAACAACACTCTTCTCTAACCTAGAAAGAGCTGCTGTTGTGACTTTTGCAATAACCCTCTTCTGGCTTTATTTGACAGTTTACCACTTTGATATGTCTCCATTAACAATATGGTTTGGTTTTACCTGTTTTTAAATTTTATGAATGGAAACCAGCTTACATGTTTTCTTTCATTTTATGTCTTGGGTCAACAACACTATTTGAGAGCCGTTTATTACAAATAGTTGCATCTATTTTTACTGATACCTGATCTTTTGTATTAACATCCCAATTTATCTATCCATTCTTTGCAGAAGGTTATTTGGCTTATTTCCAATTTTGAATAATTACAAGCAATTCTACCTTAAATATTCTGGCATACATCATCCTGGTGTGCACCTACGTGAGTTTCTCTAGGACACATGTAGTGGTAGAGATACTGGGTTGTAATCTGTGTGCATCTTCAACTGTAGTGAATAATGTCATATTGTCTTCTGAAGCAGCTATACCAATTTATACTCCACCCTCCTCCCCCAAGGTGTTTGAGACTTCTCATTATTACACTGTTGCTGTCCAGTCACTAAGTCATGTCTGACTCTTTGCGAGCCCACAGACTGCAGCACACCAGGCTCCTCTGTCCTCCACTGTCTCCTAGAGCTTGCTCAAATTCATATCATTGAATCAGTGATGCTATCTAACCATCTCACCCTCTCATTCATTATTACACATCTTTGCCAATACTTGGTATTATCAAACTTTTTAATTCTTGCCAATATGGTAGATATGTAGTATTATCTCTTTCTGCTTTTAATTTACATTTCTCTCATTACTACTAAAATGTTTTACATATATTTATTGGCCATTTGGATTTATTCTCTTGTAATTTGTGGACTTTGCCCACTTTTTTGAGGGGGTTGAGTTTTTCTTATTGATATGGTGCAGTCTTTTATATCAGAGAAGCCAATGGCACCCCACTCCAGTACTCTTGCCTGGAAAATCCCATGGATGGAGGAGCCTGGTAGGCTACAGTCAGTCCATGGGGTTGCTACGAGTTGGACACGACTGAACAACTTCACTTTCACTTTTCACTTTCATGCATTGGAAAAGGAAACGGCAACCCACTCCAGTATCCTTGCCTGGAGAATCCCAAGGACAGGGGAGCCTGGTGGGCTGTCATCTGTGGGGTCGCACAGAGTTGGACACGACTGAAGCAACTTAGAAGCAGCAGCAGTCTTTTATATATACTGTCAATTTATTGCCAGCTATGTTTTACAAATATCTTAACATTTATATCTTCCCACCCTAAAGTTTGACCTTTCATTATTTTTAGGGTATCCTTTGATAAACACAAGTGTTTTATTTTAATGTAGCTGACTCTTTGCAACACCATGGACTATAACTCACCAGACTCTTCTGTCCACGGAATTCTCCAGGGGATCTTCCCGACCCAGGGATTGAACTTGGGTCTCCTGGATTGAAGCAGATTCTTTATTCTCTGACCTACCAGGGAAGCCCTTAATGTAGCCAAAGTAATAAATCTTTAATTTTAAAATCTTATTTAAGGAGATATTGCTTATATTTCTTGTATGAAAATATTCTATTTGTTGTTGTTTAGTCACTAAGTCTTGTCTGACTCTTTGCGACCCCATAGAGCCAGGCTCCCCTATCCATGGAATTTTCCAGGCAAGAATACTGGAATGGGTTGCCATTTCCTTCTCCAGAAGATCTTCTCAACCCAGGAATTGAATCCACGGCTCCTGCTGCATCTCCTCCACTGCAGGCAGAGTCTTTACCGCTGAGCCACCAGGGAAGCCCTATATTATGATCTAAAATGTAGTTTTACCTTTCACATTTAGACTTTTAATCCACTTGGAGTTCATCGTTGAACAGGCATTCCTTCCCTCACTGAGCTGTCATGTACCTCTATCAGATATCAAGTGCCCCACACATATGCGTATTCTTTTCTTCTTCTCTCTATTCGGCTCCATTGGTCTGTTCGTCTATCTCTGTGCTAATACCACATTGCTTCTACTATTGTTGTTCAGTTGCTAAGTCGTGTCCAATCCTTTGAGACCCTATGGACTGCAGCACATCAGCCTTCCCTTTCCTTCGCTATCTCCCAGAGTTTGCTCTAACTCATGTCCATTGAGTCGGTGATACCATCCAACCATCTCATCCTCCATCACCCCCTTCTCCTGCCTTCAATCTTTCCCAGCACCAGGGTCTTTTCCAGTGATTTGGCTCTTCACCTCAGGTGCCCCAAGTATTGGAGCTTCAGTTTCAGCATCAGTCCTTCCAGTGAGTATTCAGGGTTGATTTCCTTTAGGATTGACTGGTTTGATCTCCTTGCAGTCCAAGTGACTTTCAAGAGTCTTCTCCAGCACCACAATTCGAAAGCATCAATTCTTCGGCACTTGGACTTTTTTAATGGTCCTACTCTCACATCCATACACAGCTATTGGAAAAACCATAGCTTTGATTATATGGGCCTTTGTCGGCAAAGTGATGTTTCTGATTTTTAATATGCTGTCTAATTTGTCATAGCTTTTCTTCCAAGGAGCATGTGTCTTTTAATTTCAGGGCTGCAGCCACTATCTGCAGTGATTTTGGAGCCCAAGACTGTAACTTAAATCTAGTATCTTGCAAGTCCTCTCACTTCATTCTTTTTCTTCGAGAGAGTGAGGGATTTTTTTAGAATTTAAATTTTAGAATCAACTTGTCAAATTCTACAAAAAAAAAAAAGACTTGCTTAGATTTTGACTAAGGTTAAGATTTCATGGTGGTGGTAGTTTAGTTGCTAAGTCGTGTCCGACTCTTGTGACCCCTTGGACTGTAGTCTGCCAGGCTCCTCTGTCCATGGGATTCTCTAGGCAGGAATACTGGAGTGGGTTGCTGTTTCCTTCTCCAGGAATCTTCCCAACCCAGGAATCGAACCTGGGTCTCCTACATTGCAGGCAGATTCTTTACCAACTGAGCTATGAGGGAAGCCCAAGATCACATAGAATCCATAAATCAACTTGGGAAAATTAGTATTTTTTCAATATTGGGTATTCCCATCCATGATATAGTATATTTCTCAATTTTTAAAGATTTTCTTTAGTATCTCTCAACACAGTTTTACAACTTTGTCCATAGAGTTCTTGCATATAGTTAAAAGTATTTACATTAATTGCTTCATTTTTCTACATTTTTTGCTGATTTATACAAATACAACTGAGTTTTGTGTATTGCTATTGTATCTAGCTATTGGTAGAGCTCTTTATTAGTTCTAATAATTTATCTGTAGGTTTGGATTTCCTGTGAACATACACTTAGCTCCCACCCCTTTTTTCTTGTCTTTGTGCACAGTCTAGGTCCTCTAGGAAAATGTTCAATATTATAACTTACATGCATGTATCTTGTACCTTTGTGATTCTGTAAGCTCAATGAGGAGTGGATCATTGCACAAAGGGGGTGTTGAATAAGCATTTGTTGAATGAATAATTGAATGAACAAGCTATTCTATCATCCAAGTGGCTAATCATAGCATAAATCATAGGTTGTCACAGAGGCTGGGGACAAATTGAAAAAAACTAGATTAGAAATCAAAATCAGAACTGACAGGACACAATACACTCCCTGAGCCCAGGACAAAGGTGCAGAGTACATAGATTATTAGCCTAGCAAAATGATTTAAGCTTAGAATAGAAAGAGAGTGACTGATTTTTTTTTTTTTTAAATCCCAGGCACAGTGCTAGGCACTTTTAAATTCATAATTCCCCTCCCCAAATTCCTTTTTTATCTTTATTTTTTGAATATGTTATTATGCTTCTATTGCTCTTATCTTAAAGTCCAAATTTTATATGATCTGGTTCCTGCCTGTTCCTCCAGCCCTGGTCTTGACAGTAACCCTTCTGGTTATGTTTTAATCTCTCTGGCTGCTTTTCAGCTCTTAGCAACCATAAAGCTTCCGCACCTACTAATGTCTTGCATATCTTTTCCTTCTGCCTGGAATGCGCTTTCCACCATGTCTCCTGACTGGCCTCTCTACTCATCTGTCAGATCTCTGCTCCAGTGTCATCTTCTAGGGAAACCTGTCCTTACTTTCAACAAATAGCTTAGCTTCCCCCACAAAGTATATTCTTAAAGCACCTGTGCTTTTCCTTAAGGCTCTTACCAATAGCAAGTTAATCCCTGTGTTATTTGATTACCATCTCCCACTCAATTGTAAACTCCAAAAAGGTGATGAATGTCTAGCTTATTCATTTCTGGATTCCCAAACACCTGGCCAGCATCTGGCACACACACGGCAGGTGATAGCTACTCCCTAAACTGAAAACTGTAGATCTTCACTATTGACTTTCCTTCACACTGCCAACTCAGTTTTTCCCATTGCTCCCAGGTGCTCTCGGATGCTCCCATCTTGTTCCCAAAGCCTTGTGTCCTTAAATCTATTAAACCACTTAGCCAGGTTTAACCCAGTTTACCTCCACTTTATTCTCTCAGCACCAGCAGAGGTGCCAGGCCCATAGTAGATGCTAATATACATTAGCTTGAGGAAATCAATGAATGCAAATGAATAATACATAATGAATAAGTTGTATATGTGTATACAACAAGTATTTCATCCTTTCTTACCATGGGGCAGCCTCTTAGATGAAGCTAACTATTTGCAAGTTCTTTATGATAATTCAGGCAATTAGCCTCCCTATGAGAGGCTCTAAGATAGAAACACTTTATACTGAATTACAGTCAGTAGTGAATACTGTTACAGAGAGGGTCTGGTGTACCGTATACATATGTGAATGTAATATAATATATATATATATTTCTTTCTTAAAAAAACGTACAAAAATAAAGAAAATGTCAAAGCCTTTTAAAGGGCGTGATCACGCTGAGTAATACAACCCTTCCTTCATTTTTACATTATTTCGGTATGAGATGTTTTTATGGCTCTTGCTAAAAATAAAAGACATTTCAGACTTTCTCAGTAAATGAAGCACTGCAGACTTTTCAGTTTTGTTGTTTCCCCTAAAATTAATATAATTAATTAAAATCCAATGTTAGTCTGATTTACAATCTGTGAGTCAATGAGTCAGAGACTCGTATGCTAATAGGGCAGTTGAGTTTTCTGAGCTTTTCACACACAAAAAAAAACAAACAAAAAAAAACTGTGTCCCAGCACAGGGCCAAGCAGAATAGGCATGACAGAGAGAGACCCAGCAAGAAAGACCTTCCTAACCTGACCATAGTATATTTATACTGTGTTTGGGGTAGAAGAGTCTAAGAATAATTTGGAAAGACAACTGCTTTTATCAAGTGTAAGAAATTAGTTTAACTGAATTTAAATGTAATTACAGGAGCAGCTGGTGAAGGCTAATTTCTGTTCACAGTCTGCTTTCTCAGGAACTGCACCCCCATTCTGTTCCCTAGGAAAGGATCAAGTTTCAAGCTGTGTATCGCTGATACCAACTCTTACAGGCTGGTCTTGAACTGGGGTCAATGCCAGGAGCCACAGAGGAGATCGCCCCTCTCCCCATGTTTACGGTCACGTGCTCCTCCCCCACCTTTGAAAAGACACTGCCAGGTGTAAGTATCAGGTTGACTTACTCTGAAAGGCTCGAGCAACTCTCAGGTCTATTCTGATGGGACCTCTGTCTATATGGCACCTGATCCAGCAGCCAGGGTGCTTAGCAGCTTCTCCAGGTTCAGAATGACAGGTCCCACCTGATGGGGAAAACTGTTGACTTCAAGAGCTGCAGAGTTCTTACATGTTATCTGCCTGGACCAGCTCACTCACTTGACAGATCAGGAATGGAGACCCGGAGAGGGAGGCAGACAGACTGCCAGTCCAGTGTTTCCTCCACTACCCCACCATGACATAACCACACCCCCAAAATGCTGTGCCCACTCCTTTCACATAAGATTAAAAGTCTGCCCCCCACCCCCTAATCCAGGTCAATACACAAACCTGTGTATCTTCTCAAATGCTCTAAACTGAACACACAGACGTTCAGGTCTTTTTATTTGACCCACCAATATTTCCTTTCATTGGGTCAAAGTTTTGCTCTTCTTAAACTATCAGCCCTTCTGGAATATGTACGATTTCTCCATCATTTACACTCAGAATAAAGGAAGTTACAAAATTATTTATAGGAGATAAGATTTCCATAGATAGAATTAAGTAAGGAAACTGGAAAACTGAGGAAGTCTAAGGAAGCCAAGCAAAGGAAGCAAGGCGGGGGGCTCCAGGTAAGTGCTCAGCCCGTCCCTTTCCTGAGTGACTTGCGAGCTCTCCTTGAAGCGCCAGCAGTGCCTGTGAAGTCATAGCTTCCCAGGGGTCACCGGGCTCCAGCTCTGGACCAGTGTATCCAGCTGGGCCTAGGGTTTCCTTCTTCATGGGCAACTGTCCTGGAACCTCCGCACGACAGAAATGCTGTGGCGAGGCTTCTGATTTCTCCCTCAGAGAATCCCCAGATGACAGAATCCAGCCCAAGAGGTTGTTGAGTTTCCGGTGGCTCAAAGCTTTGTTCTCCAACCACAGCACACACCCCAAGGCTCCTGGTACTTGTCAGACTGCCAGACACCTTCAGGCGGAAGCCAACATGATGAGGGCCAGGGCTCTGTGCTCTCACAGAACCTGTCCAGCAGAGAATGTTCTCCAAGGCCTTGACCTGGCTGGCCTCTTCTTCACCCTCACTCACCCCGTCTGTGTGCTTCTCCTTCTGGGGTTGGGATGCAGAGCAGCTCTGCCCATCCTCTCCCACCTGCTGGGTACCTCCCTGGGGTCAGAATCTGGCCACTTCCCAGCAGCACACACACATATGAGCACGCGGAGGCCTGGCACCCATGGCCTGTGTCCTACTAGAGCTGCAAGGGCACCTCCCCACCCCGTACATCTCTCCCTTCCTTAGGAGACTCCTCAAGCTCCTGTCACTCTCCTGTCTGCAGGACCCTATTGCCCATCCCTGCTGGTGCAACTCTCCTTAGCCCCAACAGGACAATCCTCAAGGATCCTCCGACTGTCCCTTTATCTTTAGTCTTATTCCTGGATTGACGAAGCCTCCTAAGGGCCCTTCATTTTAGGCTGAATGTATTCTCAACACACCAAAATATGTATTTGTAAAGACCAGAGGACTGGTGTCACAGGACTAATAATACTGAACCAGAGTTCCCAGTCTTGTTCTTGAAAGTTTGTTGCCCACAACTTGGAGTTCAGATCAACGAAGCTCACCATCCCCTTTATGCGGACTTGACTATCCTTTTTCTCTACCATGATCTGCATATCACAGGGCCTTTCTCAATTGTTGGCAGGGATGGGAGGGGAAGGGAGGGCTCGAAAACATATTGCAAACATTGATAAAGTTTAATAAAATCTGTGGGTTCCCTGGTGGCTCAGTGGTAAAGAATCCACCTGCAATGCAGGAGACCCAAGTGATGCAAGTTCAGTCCCTGGGTCAGGAAGATCCCCTGGAGGAGGGCATCTCAACCCACTCCAGTATTCTTGCTTGGAGAATCCCATGGACAGAGGAGTCTGATGGGCTACAGACCATAGTGTCACAAAGAGTCAGACATGACTGAAGCGACTTAGAACACACAATAAAATTTGTGGGGGAATTCCATGATACACACCAAACATTCACCCATGCCTGAGCTTGCTAAAGGGAGAGGGTTGGCTGAGTAATGGTAAGATCCTGGTCCAGTTCTCCGATTCTGATGTTATTTATAGCACCTGCCAGTCACTGAAAAGTTACTAGACTGTTGGGGCATTTTAGGTTAAAAAAAAAAAAAAAAGTGGCTGTGGTCTTTAATCTTAGAGGGGTGCATGCGTGCATGCTCTGTTGCTTCAGGTGTGTCTGACTCTTTGCAACTCTATGGGCTGTAGCCCACCAGGCTCATCTGTCCATGGGATTCTCCAAGCAAGAATACTGGAGTGGGTTGCCATTCCCTTCTCTAGGAGATCTTCCTGACCCAGGGATTGAACCCAGGTCTCCCATATTGTAGGCAGATTCTTTACTATCTGAGCCACCAGGAAAGCCCAGACAGAGGATGTGCTAAGTCGCTTCAGTAGTGTCTGACTCTTTGTGGCCCCAAGGACTGTCGCCTGCCAGGCTCCTCTGTCCATGGGATTCTCCAGGTAAGAATACTGGAGTGGGTTGCCATGTCCTCCTCCAGGGGATCTTCCCCACCCAGGGATCTGGGCTACTTGGCTATTGAGCAAATCTTCCCTTCCTGGTTCAAGTCATGGAGCCTGAGTCCTTGGCTAGAAGAGTTTATGGCCTCCGTCAGAGAGCACTCTTACCCTTGACCTTCTCTTTTCTAACTATTTTTCCTTATATGAAATTGTCTTTCTTTGTAAAGTCATTTGGTTCAACCCCTGCTAAATCTATTGTGACTCACATTCCTTCAGGAGGTGCACACAAGAAAACAGATGGCGAGTGGGGGAGCGAGGTGGGCGTGGGTGGGGATGGAGTTATGGTCTGCAGCACAACTGTGAGACACCTCAGGGTCTGCTGGAAGGGTCAGCTGGCCGAGGAACTTAAAGTTCAACGCTCAAAGGCCTGTAGGCAGCTGAGCTCCTGCACAGGACTGGACAGGAGGAGCCCTTGAGGACCAGACAGGAGAGAGTGCTGTTCTCTGGGAATCGGCTTGCAACTCAGCCCATGTGAGGGCTGTTCACCGAGGTGTCTCGGCCAGGTGGCAGATTTCTCCTGTTGTCCTGTAACTTGGCTTGAAGCGGAAGATGACCCATGTCACCTGGCGCCCTGATAACGGAGAGCAAATTCCAGCAAAAAGTGCCCATGCCTATGCTGGCCATCTCGTGCCCAGCAGGCAGCTCCCTGCCATCTGGCCACCTTAGAGAGCTCACAGCCGCTCGGCTCCTCACCCACCTGGCTTCAGCTGCTCCCAACCCCAGTGACAGGGACAGTGTGGCCAACACTGGGCACAAACCAGGCTCTGATTTACCTGCTCTCCTGCTCCAGGGACCAGGTCCCCTGATGCTGTTGTGCCCTAGTTTTCCACAGAATTGATGCCCCATCCCTTGGGGTAAGAAAGCTTTCAACCTTATTCGCAAATATTGAAAAATTCAAAGCTCAAATACATTTGTGGCATTCACTTTTGTCAGAGGATGTTAGGCAGAGATTTCCTAAGGCATTAAGTGAAGGAAAAAAGCACCAGGTAGATGGGAATTCCAAGGGAGATTGTGTAACCCACATGTATGTCTAAGTGGTCTCTTTCTAACATAACGTTATAAACAGGAGATCCAGCAAATGACCTGTCATAATATTGTCATGTTTCTTTTAAAAAGTTTTTCTAAATTTACTTTTAATTGGAGGATAATTGCTTTTCAATGTTGTGTTGGTTTCTGTTGTACAACAACTTGAATCAGCTAGAAGTAGACAAATGTCCCCTCTCTCTTGAACCTCCCTCCCTCCCACTCCCCATCCCAGCCCCCTAGGATGTCACAGAGAACCAGTCTGAGCTCCCTGTGTTATACAGCAGCTTCCCACTAGTTACCTATTTGCACATGGTAGTGTACATGTTTCAATGCTATCTCTCAATTCATCCCACCCTCTGCTTCCTCATAGTGTTCACAAAACTGTTCTCTACATCTGAGTCTTTATTCCAGCCCTGTAAATTTGTTCATCAGCACCATTTTTCTACATAAAAAGTTTGTTAAAGGTAATAGCTTGTGATAATCCAACAAATCCTAACACTTTATTGCTTTATTTACACACTGACTTATTTTATGAGTGGATCACAAGAATTTATGTAATGAACTTTTAAAAATATATAGAGATACATGAAAAATCAGAGACCAAACGCTTAGGGGTAGGAGGAAAAATCTGGCATGCAGATATACAGATGACTGGGTTATCCCGATAATAGAGCTGAGCCACTAGCTAAGGATGGGGGATTTCTGAACTCTTCTCGTCATGGGTGTTGAAGGCATCAGCATCGACACCTGTGTGAGCCAGGCACTGGCTCTACGTGGGCTAAAACATGCTCCTGCCTACAAGAAGCTCAGGGGTTTGTGGCAAACAACAGGGATTCCTCCTCTGAATCCTTACCCAAATGGGGTTGTGACACAAATTTTTGAAGAAAAGAAGGCTGGGGTCAGCAACACGTCTTGGGCACCTGTGGGAATCATGCTAGAGATAGACTCTTTACCTGCTGATCTGTTCAGCGCTCCCCCCGCCACACACACACTCCTGTCCTGCCAGCAGCCCCAGTTCTCCCTGGCTCAGAACCTCCCCAAGGATCTATCCAGACTGCAAGAGCAGCAACCCAAAACTGTCCCCTACCAGCTCTCCCTCATCTATAAAAGGCTCAGCATTAGTAACACATCCAAGGATTGAAGCAACTCTTGTTTTAACATTTAATAGCGACTTGTTAAGGATCTGCATGGATTTGTTTATCTGGCAAAATCTGTCCCCAAAGAAAAGTTCAGAGACTGACGATGGGGGTAGAAGCCTGAAGCAAGGGCACGTGTTCCGTCAGTGAGGCTTTGGGATCTCCAGCAGCGACCTCAGCACTTGAACCTCAGTGCAGGGAAGACTGAAAACTGAAATAGGAAGAATAAAAAGGAAGTTTCCCCCACCTAGTGATTTTGCTAATGCTGCTGTGCTGAGGGCAAGAATGGCCTGTCCAGGTCAGGTTTTGTCTTCACTTCAAGTTGCTATTGTCTCATTTTGCTTCCCTGGTGGCTCAGTGGTAAAGAATCTGCCTGTCAAAAGAGGACACATGGATTTGATCCCTGGGTGGGGAAGAATCCCTGGAGGAGGAAATGGCAACCCACTCCGAAATTCTTGCCTGGGAAATCCCATGGACAGAGAAGCTGGGTGGGCTACAGTTGGTGGTGTCCCAAAGAGTCAGACATGATTTACTGCCTAAACAACAACAACCGTAACATCTCATCTTGTACTCATGCACTGATTTGCTTTTCTCAAGTTAAATAGGCTGGATTTGGTTCTGTCCCCATCCCTAAACTGTATTTCAGCACTCCAGCCTCATTCTGAATTTTTCTTGGTGGATCCTCACCCCTCAGCACCCAAAGCTCTCATCTGTCCATTGGATAGTCAATCTCTTCCTAAAACAGACCATAAAAGTGTTCAGTTATCTTTTCTCCCCATCTCAGTAGTCATCAATTAAATTAGCTTATCATGACTCTCAATCTTTATTTAAAAAAATGATAGAGAGTAAAATTTAAGAAACTACATATTCTTAGATCCCATTCTATACTTTTATGTCATATTTAATTAATTTAGGCACTTGATTTAATGTGATACTATTTTTTTTTTCTTTTAGTATTGTATTACTCAGAATTTTTCTTTTTGAGTCAAAATCCTGATGGAGAACAGCAAGTTCTATATCCAACTTTGTTCCCAGGGTTTGTCACTTCAAGGTGTCTTGGCATCAGGCTCTAGTTCAGAGCTTTTGCCTGTTCTTGGGTTTCACCACAGCAGGCCAAAGGTCAGTGAGGGAAGGGGCCAGAAACATGGAAAAGCTGAGTTCTTTGGTCATCAGAAAGCACTGGGCTCAAATTTTGGCACAACCATTCAGTCACAGTCTTGATGTTCTGATGTTCTCATTTGCAGAAATTAGATTCATAACACTTACCACACAGGCATTTTATAAAGATTAAATAAAATAATAAATGTGAAAAGCTTAGCAGGGTGCCTGGCACATAGTATTTAAACTAGTCATCACCATCACCCACTTCACATTCTCCTCTTTATCATCACTTTTTTAATCATCACCAATTCTTGTAACTCTTTGAAGAGCAAGTAAGACTTTTTCTTTAAATTTCTCATCACTAGTGACCCTGTGAGGGAATTTGTGTCTATCCTGGCTGTCAGTCCTGGTTCTGCCATCTTGGACAATTTGCTTGGTCCTTCCAAGTCCCACTACTTCACGTGTAAGCATATAATGTGGGGAAACTAACTGTTTCCTCATGGGACTGCTGGGAGGGTTAATGCGATGTGTAGACAACATGTCTGACTTACTCAGAATAGGTTCCCCCTCCTTTCATTATTTCTTCTTTCCCTGTGATGAAACAGTAGAAGAAATCACATCCAAACGAGATGCCACAAATCTACCTAAAAACCTTATAATGGCACAGGCAAAATATTTAGTCTCATTTCATCAGACTCTATTCTCTTCGGGCTCTGCTGGTTCATAATAGGTATTAATCACTTAATCATACAAGCTAATTTATACTCAGCTGTTAATCAGTTAATGGCTCCTCCATAAGGATTTACATAATGCCTTTATCCAGAAAAAAAGCACAGCCTCCTAAAAGCGCCAAGAAGGGCCTCTGTGGTGACAGGGGCCACCTTGAGATGGACCTTCTTCCATAATGCCCAGCAGCAGCCTCCCTGCCTGGGCATGGACCCGGGTCTGCCTGCCCTGATGATATCCCTGTTGGTTTGCACACATCTGCTGAATTGCCTGCCCTTTGTTGGCTGGGTTTCTTCCCATGCCCGGATGCACAGGGCAATATACACTCCCTAGCTACAGCTGTCCTTTTAGTGGGCTGGGACTGGATGAAGAGACAGCCAGGAACAGGGAAACTTACATCTTCCAAACCTGGACACTTCTATTTGTGATAAATGCAAGCCTGGACAGGGTGATGCTGGGACAACCGGCATAAACCAGGATAAATGGTCACTTTAGCAAGAAGTCTATGTTCTTTGTAAAACAGCTTTGAGAATAAAAGCTGAATGACTTATTCCATTGCATATTATGACCAAAATGCTGGTGTGCAAGCCTCTTCAGGATGTGGGGTGCCAATGTTGCCCTGTTGTGATTGAATAGATGTCACTATCTGCACCTGGGTGGCAGCTCAGCTTTGGTCAGTCCCCAGGGAAGGGATGTTAACCCTTTCAATGATGGAGACTTGCTCTGTTCTTTCTAACCATGTTTCCAGACAACCGTTCTGGAAACAAGCTACGTCATGTTCTGAAGGAGGAGAGGTGGATGGAATCTAAAAGGAGGTAGGTCAAAGACTGACACAGTCACCAGGGAATGACTGACAGAAGATGTGGGGGAACCTCTGATAGGTCAAGGGATTCTGCTTTTATTAAGTCATAAACTTCAGATTAGTGTTGGGGCTTGAATGTCTGGCTGCAGTATATATCGGAAGAAGCATCAGTCAGAGCAGCCACTGCCCTTCTAGTGTCTGTGCTGAATAATGTTGACATGAGGTGACCCAGCAATTGCTATAAAGTGAGTTTGGATTGGGGAAGCTGAGGACCTCTCGGCCAGGTCAAATCCTGAAGGGTTAATTCAGTTTCACACAGTCTGCAGATTCGGTGTTGCTGCTGCTGCTGGGGCCACAGAAAAGGTAGCCAAGGGCCTGTACGGTCTCCAGTCATTTCCAGCCACTGGTTTCGGAAGTGGGCTTTGGGTTCCAAGGACGCCACCATGGCTGGCCATCTGGTTAGTGCTCATCTCTCATGTGGGGTGCAGACAGAGAACATATTTCAAGACAGAATCAATAATCTGACAGAGGAGGAAGTTCACAGCTTCTCAAATGAGCTCCTTAGCATTAATTAATTTATTCATTAATTCAATAATAATTTATTAAGGGCATATTATATTATGAACAATGTGGGAGGCTTGGTTGGAAGATGCGAGAGAGGGAAGATACTATTATAAAGACATGTAAAAATATACCCCCTTCTTTTTATAGAACCCATACCTAGAGAGCAAGATAGCCATTGCTGTTGTTTAGTTGCTCAGTCGTGTCCTACTCCTTGCGACCCCCTGGACTGTAGCCCGCCAGGCTCCTCTGCCCATGGAATTTTCCAGGCAAAGAACAGTGGAGAGGATGGCCATTTCTTTCTCCAGGGGATTTTCCCAATCCAAGAATCGAACGTGCGTCTCCTGCATTGGCAGGTGGATTCTTTACCATTGAGCCACCAGGGAAGCCCCCATGTAGGCATATTATTAAAACAAAATTTTAGTAAACACTATTTTTGTAGGTGTTTTTGTAGATATATTCACAGTAGTTACCATGTATAGAGTATTACAAGTGCTTCCCAAGTGGCACGGTGGTAAAGAATCCACCTGCCAATGCAGGTGACACAGGAGATGCGAATTCAATCCCTGGATGGAGAAGATTCCCTGGAGTAGGAAATAGCAACCCACTCCAGTGTTCTTTGCCTGAAAAACTCCATGGACAGAGGAGCTTGGCGGGCTACAGTCCATGCGGTCACAAAGAGACGGACAGACTGAGCAACTGAGCATTCATGCACAGAGTATTACAAGACTATCAGGAAATACGGTGATCTGAGGAAATCTACAAAGGCTTCACAGAGGAGATGATCTTAGGGCTGCATCTAGAATAGTAACTGGGAATTTCTAAAGGAAGGAAAAAGGAGAAAGTGACAGACTTTAAAATCAGAACTACATTCTAGCCCTAGATCTAATTGTGTAGACTTGGGTTCATTGTGTAACCTTGGTGGACCTCTGCTTCTCCATCTGCAAAGTGAAAATAATAATATCTACCTTGCAGAATTGTTATAAGAATTAGAGATAATCTATGTTAAGCATTTGGCAAGAGAATGGGTACAAAGTAAGTAGTAGCTTTACTAAATGAAACAGCTGTGAAGAAGGGGGTTTTGGATAGAGGGTATACTGTATGTAAAAACAGACATGTGGAAAGAAAGAGTATTTCCTGGCATACTACTAGTTTACATATTAGTTGATATTTAGTAGTTTACTGCTCTTGGGAAGTAGGTCTTGAGAGGAGAGAATAATAGATAAGGCTGGACAGGTTAGCTGGGTCCATTTATATTTGACTAGTGTTATTCAGTGAAGAGAAGGCCAGCACTCTTCAGGCTTACTCAGAATTGCTCTGCCGGGGCACTCTCTGTGTCAACTTTCACAGAGAGATCTGGCTTCGTCTGCCTCCTTCTTTCTTCTTATCGTCCCTTCTCTGCCCTTCATACTCAGAGTCACCACACCATTTCCATGGTTCCTATCCTCAGCTTAGCTATATGCCATCCCTCCTGATGCTTTAGCAGTCATGTCTATTTAAAGATCTATCGAAAGTCATTTCTATCATTTCTCCTGCAGGTGCATTCTGTTCTAAGAATACCCAACAACAAAAATCAAAATATGCAAACAAGGAAATGACAGAGATATCTTGACAGCACCAACGATTCATTGCTCTATGGACTTCAGTGTCTTTAAGAGTTAACTGGAGATAACAATGGCACCAACTTCACATGATTAAATGAGATAATCCTGTGATGCACATAGTACCTGCTTGAACATGTTAGGTGTTATTATTATCGGCTTTATAACATAATTTACCATTCAATACATGCATGTTCAGTTGCACCCGACTCTTTGTGACCCCATGGACTACAGCCTGCCAGGCTCCTCTGTCCATGGGATTCTCCAGGCAAGAATACTGGAGTGGGTTGTCAAGCCCTTCTCCAGGGGATCTTCCCGACCCAGGGACTGAAACTGCATCTCTTAATGTCTGCCTGCATTGGCAGGCACGTTCTTTACCACTAGCACCCCTTGGAAAGCCCCTACCATTCAATACATTTGACTGCTTATTATGTGCAAAGTATCAAAGAATTCCTTCACAAGCATGTAATTCACCTACAACTTTTCAGGCAGATATAGTCTGCATAGAAGAAAGCACAAACATATGGGAGAAGTGTAATTTAATCATCACCTAATTAGCCAAACTATTTAAAATAGGGCTCACAATGAGGATGAAAACATTCTCACTTCTAAATGCCGGAAGCTGCGCCTTCCCGTAATTCTCTCCCTTGGAAAACTGTGAGCGGAGTGACTCTTGGCTTAGTGTTGAAGCTTCCCCTCCGTTACATTTAGACCGCCCTGATTCTAGTCATTTCCTTTCTTTGTCATTAGATGAAACAGGTACTGCTTCTGTCATCTTTCTTCTTTCTCTTGATGTCTCCCCAGGAGTGATTGTTCTTTGCCTGGATGGGTGTGCCAGAGATAGTAATAATACAAGCTAATATTTATCAAGACAAACTTCCCGATGGCCCTATGAGATTGATACCATCACTGTCTCCATTCACTGGAAGGAGCCAAAGCTCTGAGTGGTTAAGTTAACCTGCTCAATACCTCTCAGCTAGTAGGAAGAGCAGCCAAGACCCACTCCCAGGCAGTCTGCTTCCTGCTTGCCTAAGAAAATCCAAGAATAGTAGAAGCCTTGGAGATAAGATGAGGCAGTTACCTTTTGTCTCCTAATCAATCCAAAGCTTCTCTTAATGAGAACCATGTTTTCAGATTGTCCAGCAGTAAAATTATGAATACCCAAGCCAGGTAAATAAATGTCCAATAAAATATTTGTCTAAATAGATGACTTACGAAAATGTGCTATGATTTTTTTAAAGGCTAGAGAAACTTAATACTGGCATTAAGAAAGGCTACAGTCTTTAAAGATAAATCAAAAAGGAAAAAAAAAAAGCTGTAAACACTGAGAAAACTCACCAACGGAGATTAAAGTGTAGGAAGATGGGCATGTAAGTTTTATAGAGGATTAAAGCATTCAACAGACAATTGAGCTAGATGATTTTTAAGGAGCTTTCTAAACCCAGTGCTGCACTCAATATGTCAGCAAATTTGAAAAACTCAGCAGTGGCCACAGGACTGGAAAAGGTCACTTTTCATTCCAATCCCAAAGAAAGGAAATGACAAAGAATGCTTAAACTACCGCACAACTGCACTCATCTCACACTCTAGTAAAGTAATGCTCAAAATTCTCCAAGCCAGGCTTCAGCAATACATGAACCATGAACTTCCAGATGTTCAAGCTGGTTTTAGAAAAGGCAGAGAAACCAGAGATCAAATTGCCAACATCTGCTGGATCATCAAAAATGCAAGAGAGTTCCAGAAAAACATCTATTTCTGCTTTATTGACTATGCCAAGGCCTTTAACTGTGTGGATAACAATAAACTGTGAGAAATACTTAAAGAGATGGGAATACCAGACCACCTGACCTGCCTCTTGAGAAATCTGTATGCAGGTCAGGAAGCAACAGTTAGAACTGGACATGAAACAACAGACTGTTTCCAAATAGGAAAAGGAGTACGTCAAGGCTGTATATTGTCACCCTGCTTATTTAACTTATATGCAGAGTATATCATGAGATACGCTGGGCTGGAGGAAGCACAAGCTGGAATCAAGATTGCCAGGAGAAATATCAATAACCTCAGATATGCAGATGCTGCTGCTGCTAAGTCATTTCAGTTGTGTCCACCTCTGTGCGACCCCATAGACGGCAGCCCACCAAGTTCTGCCATCCCTGGGATTCTCCAGGCAAGAGCACTGGAGTGGGTTGCCATTTCCTTCTCCAATGCATGAAAGTGAAAAGTGAAAGTGAAGTCACTCAGTCATGTCTGACTCTTCAAGACCCCATGGACTGCAGCCTACCAGGCTCCTCCATCCATGGGATCTTCCAGGCAAGAGTACTGGAGTGGGTTGCCATTGCCTTCCCCACAGATATGCAGATGACACCATCCTTATGGCAGAAAGCAAACTAAAGAGCCTCTTGATGAAAGTGAAAGAGGAGAGTGAAAAAGTTGGCTTGAAGCTCAACATTCGGAAAACTAAGATCATGGCATCTGGTCCCATCACTTCATGGGAAATAGATGGGGAAACAGTGGAAACAGTGGCTAACTTTATTTTGGGGGGCTCCAAAATCACTGCGATGGTGACTGCAGCCATGAAATTAAAAGACACTCACTCCTTGGAAGGAAAGTTATGAGCAAACTAGACAGCGTATTAAAAAGCAGAGACATTACTTTGCCTACAAAGGTCCATCTAGTCAAGGCTATGATTTTTCCAGTAGTCATGAATGGATGTGAGAGTTGGACTATAAAGAAAGTTGAGCACTGAAGAATTGATGTTTTTGAATTATGGTGTTGGAGAAGACTCTTGATTGGATTGGTGTTGGATTGCAAGGAGATCCAACCAGTCCATCCTAAAGGAGATCAGTCCTGGGTGTTCCTTGGAAGGACTGATGTTGAAGCTGAAACTCCAATACTTTGGCCACCTGATGCGAAGAGCTGACTCATTGGAAAAGACCCTGATGCTGGGAAAGATTGAGGGCAAGAGGAGAAGGGGACAACAGAGGATGAGATGGTTGGATGGCATCACCGACTCAATGGACATGAGTTTGGGTAAACTACAGGAGTTGGTGATGGACCAGGAGACTTGGCATGCTGCTGTTCATTGGGTCGCAAAGAGTTGGACATGACTGAATGACTGAACTGAACTGAACTGAACTGAACCCAGAGATGCCCTCATTCAATCATTAACAGAATTGTTTAAATTCCCAGTTTTAATGTCTTTAGTTTCATGGAATAACTAGCAGTAGACCAGTAGTTTTGTGCTTCTATCTGCCTCCTAAATACTTCCACATCCAAATTTTGCTGTGCCTCAATCTCTAAGCATCCCAAACCCAACATGTTGACTCGACTAGTGCCTCCTTTCTGTGTTCCTGATCTCAGTTTAATGGCCTCACCATTGCCTGTTGCCTTGATCTGATGTTCAGAGTCCTCTTAACTGTTCTCACCTTGTCAAGGTTCCCCATCCAACTGGTCAATAAGTACTAGTATTAGTCGCTCAGTCGTGTTCAACTCTTTTCAACCACATGGACTGTAGACCACCAGGCTCCTCTGTCCATGGGATTTCCCAGGCAAGAATACTGGAATGGGTTGCCATTTCCTCCTCCAGGGGATCCTCCCAACCCAGGGATTGAACCTGGGTCTCTTGCATTGCAGACATTCTGCCATCTGAGCCACCAGAGAAGCCTCCAATAAGTACTATCAATATCTAAAATGTCTTCCTTATCCCTTCTTTCTAATCCCACTGTTGCCCTGTCGGTACAAGTACATCATACTACCACATTTATTATCGACCAAAATGGAGAAGGCAATGGCACCCCACTCCAATACTCTTGCCTGGGAAACCCCACGGACGGAGGAGCCTTGTAGGCTACAGCCCATGAGGTCGCAAAGAGTCGGACACAGCTGAGCGACTTCACTTTCATTTTTCACTTTCATGCACTGGAGGAGGAAATGGCAACCCACTCTAGTATTCTTGCCTGGAGAATCCCAAGGATGGAGGAGCCTGGTGGGCTGCCGTCTATGGGGTCGCACAGAGTCGGACACGACTGTCGCGACTTAGCAGCAGCAAAAGATACAAAGATGAAAGTCATAGCCCTTCCCCTCAAAGAACCCACTGGTAAAGGAGGCAAGCACATGAACAGACAGCTCAAGAAATTGTGGCAAGCAGCATAATGGAGGTAAAGTAAATGATCCAATAGGTCGATGTGTATAAAGTAACACATTGTAACAAGTTTCCTAGCCCACAAGCCATCTCTCTCACACCCTCATCCCTTCCATTATGCACACTGTCGCCATAACAATCTTCCCCTTTTTGTGTTACTTAGTGCCCTGAAGTTTGGGTGGCTTCCTCTTATCTACGGACAGGTCAGTGTTAAGGGTAAATTGCTGACTTGTGGTTGAAGTGACAGGAGCTTATGAGCTTGGTCAGAGAAATTATCTAGAGTAAGAAGAGAAACATATGAGAATAGAAAGCTGGAAAAACTGGCATTAAAAGATCAGCAGAGCATCTATAAAAGACTCAAAAAAAAGAGTACTTACAGAGGTGGGATGGACCAGAAAGGAGAAAACAGACCAGGATGATAGTGTAACGAGAAGTTGAAAACAGTCAGTAGTAGTGAATGCTTCTAAAATTTTAAGCAAGAAAAGGACTGAAGGTAGCCTATTCATTGCCTATTGGTTCATGAAAGTTTACTGTCAGTTGATTGATAGGATTAGAAATTGGGCTTCACTGCTTTAGATTTGAATATGAAGTGCAGGAGGTACAGCAAGAAATATCCCTTTTTAAAAGGTTGGGAGTTGAAAATGATGTATTTCAAGCATTCAGTATTGTATTCAATTTATTTGAACCCAAGGCATTTGTTGGGCTTCCCAGGTGGCTTAGTGATATAGAACCCGCCTGCTAATGCAGGAGACATAAAATACATGGGTTCAGTCTCTGGGCTGGGAAGATGCCCTGGAGGAGGGCATGGCAACCCACTCCAGTATTCTTGCCTAGAGAATCCCATGGACAGAGGAGCTTGGGGGCTACAGTCCGTAGGGTCACAAAGAGTCGGACATGACTGAAGCAACTTAGCACACACGCAAGGCATTGGTTATTTAAATGCTGAGAGCAGAAACTGACTTGTTCATCTTTAAATGCCTCTCATAGAACCAACAAAGTATTCAATGCATGTTTGTTTATTTAGGACAGTGGTAATTTTTCTGTAATTAGTTCTTCTAAAAATATTTGTAGTTGCTTGGAAATAGTTTCTCTCATCAAGGATTTCAGACATTGTTCATTGGGGGCTTTTGGGTGTTGTTCTATTAGTTTGCATTTTCTGTGAAGAAGAGCTAGCTAAGTAGACAAAGATAAACGTTCACAAATCACATTTGAGTTATCAAAAGTTCTGAACTTACAATGGGCCAAATTAAGATTCATTTTTGTAATTTTGGCAGCCTGTGAATTTGAAATGTAAGTCAACAAGAAAATGAGATTTATCTTGTTCAGTTAAGTTCAGTTCAGTTGCTCAGTTGTGTCCAACTCTGTGACCCCATGAACCGCAGCACACCAGGCCTCCCTGTCCATCACCAACTCCTGGAGTTTACCCAAATTCATGTCCATGGAGTAGGTGATGCCATCCAACCACCTCATCCTCTGTTGTCCCCTTCTCCTCCTGCCCTCAATCTTTCCCAGCATCAGGGTCTTTTCCAATGAGTCAGCTCTTCACAGCAGGTGGCCAAAGTATTGGGGTTTCAGCTTCAACATCAGTCCTTCCAAGGAACACCCAGGACTGATCTCCTTTTGGATGGACTGGTTGGATCTCCTTGCAGTCCAAGGCACTCTCAAGAGTCTTCTCCAACACCACAGTTCAAAAGCATCTATTCTTTGGTGCTCAGCTTTCTTCATACCCCCAGCCAAAAAAAACTTTGATGGAAACTCCTATTATGCGAAGCAAAATGCCACCAGTGTGCCATATCTGGTCAGTTATTGAAACTAACTTTCCATTTGATCCTATTTCCTCGATGAACAGTGCCTGATACCAAATGTCCATTTTAAAACTGCCTTAGCATACAGGTACCAGGGTTATGATTCTCCTGAAAGCACTAGATCCCAAGCCTGCCCGTTGGCTCTGCACACAAAACCATTTATAATATGTAGCAGTAACATGTTTGCATGTGTGTTTTTCACACAGAGGAAATAAATTACTATTTCCAATGAAAACATCAAAAGCTCCCTCCCTCGCCATTCCAAGAGCAATTCTCCAGCAGTTCTCCCTTAGGCTAGCCCCAGGATATTCTGGAAGTCTACTTGTAATTCTGGTGCCGGCCTCCTATGTCTAGGAAGTTCACCAGATCCTCATGGCAGAGAAGCACGGATTCTCAGAAGCTGACTTGAACCTTGCTGATTTCTTCCAACACCTCCTAAGCTTTTACAAAATGGAGGGCTCTCCTGTCTTGCCCAGAGCCCAGGTCAATCAAGCCTTATCTGCTCTGCTGAGAGTTGGCATCCCAGGGGCAGACAGAAAACACTCAAGGAAACATCAGGTCAGTAAGCCCTATTATTCTTGGACAGAGAGAAAGCACTGGAGCTGAAAGAGTGGACCTGATCCTTATGGAGGGTGGAGGGAGTGTGGAACAAGTGGGGCTTCCCCCATGCACACAGCACCCCCTGACCTTCTCCAGGCTTCAGTGCAGGTCACAAAGCACCACTGTGCCTCCATAAGGTAACATGTGATCTGAGCATCTAAGCACAGACCTTTCAGCCTCCGTGGAAGAAAGTCATCTTAACTTGTCTCTTTTATGTCACAAATACTGCCTTGATGTTCTGAAAGGTAGGTTAGCCCCTCAGGAGGAACACCTCTGTGCACACGCTTGCAAACACTAAGGGTGCTAATCAAGCCAAACTCCTTCGGTAACCAAATACTCCTGTAAAAAGAAGTGTAAAGAGAGGTATGCTTAGCCTCTTAAGGGGGTGCCAGACTTTTTAACTGACATATAAAACAAGTAATTTCTTGGATCCATTGTAAACTTGAAGAGATTCGATCCTGCTTCCTTTCAGCCAAAGAGGCACTTAGTCATTTCTCCTCTTTGTCTATCAAAACAGACACTGCATCCAAGACATGGCCCAATTCAAATCCTGTAATTCCCTCTAAGTCCATCACAACCTTCCAAAATAAGCTTGTTAGTTTAAAATAGCCTTGTAAATAGCACTCACCAACTCACACAGAGCAAATAATGATTTATACCTGAAAAAGGGAAAAACTGTCAGGATTTAGTTCATCCGGAGGAAAGAATGATGTATGCGCAGGCTACTGTTTTAGTCGTATTTACTTTAAAACATAAAACTTTATCTCTTTTTATTACAAGAATGAAACATGTCCAGTAGGGAAAGTTTAGAAAACACAGCTAAGCAAAAATAAATAAAGAAACTGATTAATGAAATGAACTGTAATTCCACAACGAAGAGGTAACTTCTAACATTTTGGTTTGCATTCTTGCAAATTGCGCTCTCTTTCTCAAGTCTGCCCTCCAAATGGGATCGTAATCCTTATTTGTGAGGTGATTTTAGAGGGTGAAATCTGTGTCAAGAAATAACTATGAGCACACTAGACAGTTTTAGCTGCTGAAACCCAACAAGCCTGGTGGAGCATTGGGTGCTGCCCACTAGTTTTAAACCATAATAGCCTCATTGGGTTCCCAGCCTCACACTAAATCCACGCCACAGCTCTCAGCACCGGGCAGGATCGGGGAAGAGGGTAGCCAAGGACTTACTGGAAGTCAACATGTTTGTTCATCCTGGACCAGTAGCTCAGCCCGTGGACAGGAGCGCCTTGCAAGGCGAACGATGGACGAAGATCGAGAAGATGGAGCCGGAGCACAGCAGCACTGCGCTTGCGCTCTTCTCAGGGGAGAACCCCTGGGGTCCTTTCCATCCGCCCGAGGGCACAGTGACCAGCGTCCCTTACGCCCTGCAGGGCTGGGAGTGTGTGAGAAGAGGGTCCTCTCCCAGCAGGAGAGTTGTTTATTTGGCATGTAACTAAAGACAGTAAGGCTGCTTTCAGAAACGTTTAATCAGAGCCCAGAATTTCAGCATGCGCTGTGGAGAAAGGAGGTCACTTTAAAGAAAGTTTTGATAAGACAACAGCAACAACCACAAACCAGCCCCTCGAAGGGGCAATGACGTGGATGCGGTGTTTCTAGGGAAAGGACACTGACCCCATTTCCATTCTAGGGAAGGGACACTGACCCAATTGAACACGGACAAAAAAACTCATCAAAGGAGCTCACCAAACCCAGCCATTCACAAGCATGAAAGAGGGCCTCATGCCTCCGCATTCTGGCCACGAACCAAAGGCTCCATCAGCTTTGACACAATTAGTCCTATTAATATGGAGAGGCCTTAGAACTGCAGCAAATTCTGCTGGGCAGTCAACTTGCCTTAAATTATCTACCAAGGCCAATCCAAGAGATGTTTGCCCAAGAGTTGGAAAATATCAATACTTGGTGAGGGGATGGGGAATGGAACATTTCCTGAATGCTTGCTAACTACTGAATATTCTGTATTTCCCCATGCCATCCTCACAATAGCCCTAGAAGACTCAGGGTTACTGTTCCCATTTCACAGATGAGAAAGTTGAGGTTCAGACTAGTTAAGGGACTTTCCCAGGGTCCCACAAGAAAGTGACAGGGTTGGCACTGGGAGCCTTGTCTACTGGTCCCAGAACTCATGTTCTTATCTCCACGCTGTTCTGATCTCAGCCCCCTTCACAGTGTTCTTTCTGCTCTACCGTTGATTCTATCTTCCTTTTCATAAGCAGAATGTTGAACTTTTATATGTGATTATAACACATGTGAAAGCTTAGTTTTTCATAGACTTACACGTCATGCAGGAAAGAATCTGAAGTCGGGATGGGGCGATTTTTTTGTATTCCTCTGCTGTAGCTTAATTAGCAAGAGAACACAAGTACACAAAGACTGTTTAATGCATTTAACATTTAATAATTATCCAACACTTAGCCAGTATTCCAAAAGAGACAAGAGGAGAATCAAGAACAAAAAGGCAGGGACAAGGAGTGAGGCTTAGATAAGGCACTGAAGGTTTAAGGGAGAAGGTGAGGTTTGCGGTCCTGTGCATTCTTAGTGTTGTTCCATTGCCCAAAGCCTCGCCAACTACCACTGTTTTCCTTCAACTAAAAAAGCCGGGCTGCCCTGGGCAGGGAGCTGGCCACTG
Source organism: Okapia johnstoni (assembly GCA_024291935.2). Classification (NCBI taxonomy): domain Eukaryota; kingdom Metazoa; phylum Chordata; class Mammalia; order Artiodactyla; family Giraffidae; genus Okapia; species Okapia johnstoni. Next base: position 44,731,850 of record CM044322.1, read on the forward strand.
AGCTCACTGGGGGAGCCCTGTCCGCAGGACACAGATTCCGCTTGCGGTTTTCCAGGGGTGGGACCAATGGCCCTGGGCCATCTGTGCTCTCTGCCGGACCCCACAAGGGCCGACCGTGACAGCTGAGGGGGGCTAGGGTTGCAGCCTTCAGCACTCTGGAAAAAAACAGCTGCTGCGGTTCCTTTGCTCCCTGGCCTGTTCTCCATTGGCCAGTGGGACATTACAGTCTTTGTTATTCACGCAGCAGTTGGAATCTCTGCCCATTTAAGGAAGGAAGCCGCAGGGTAATCCAGCCCTGGCTGTGCCATTGATGAGTGACTCACTCCTTTCTGCCACGTGAACTGTGGATGAACCCGGGCCGTGGTGGCTCAGGCCTTTCTCAGACATGGTCGTAGCCTGTGCTGGGGTAGACTTAATGGATTCCTACGGAATACATGCACTCTTATATATGAAGTCAAATCAAGCCCTGTGCATCATAAACCATGCTTTGTGTTCTGTTAACTTTAGAGAATAGGAAGGAAAGAAGTTCGAGTCTGGGAAAAAAAACAAGGGCTCAGCCACATTGGTTTACCCCTGAGACTCCATCCAAGCCAGCAGGGACCTGGAAGGTGGATGGGGCGGGGGCCGATCTCATCCCTGGGGCTCCTGGACCAGGAAAGGCCAAGGGCCAGCACAGAGTAGAGCAGTCCTCGGAGAAAGGAAGCACTGGATTCCATCCTAACCCTGGGCAGCCAACTAATGTCTCCTGTCCTCGGTTTCTTCATCTGTACAAGAGCCCATTCTTGCTTCACAAAGATGGCCTGCAAACAGGGTCTAGCACAGTGCCAGGGCACATTCAAGCACTGATAAGAGAGGTATAGACACACACATATATATGTATGTATATACGTATGCATGCATGTATGTGTGTGTATGTATACATAAATGCACATGTATATACACGTGAGTGTATATGTAATATATATCAGCCTATATATATATGTGTATATATATATATGATGTTTCTATTGGCATTCATATATACATGCATACATATATACATTCTGATATGGGCCACCAAGTAGCTGGGAGACTAGGCAGGGTTGGCAGAGGGGACACAGTAAGAGGGAGGCTGCTGTCGGCAGAGAAAGAAATGTGATCCCGAGAGTCCACACCCACCTGGACAATGAGAAGAGCCCCCTAGCAGCAGCTACAGTGGTAGGAAGCTGATGTTTATCAGGTGGTCCCTTATCAGAGAAGCACTGTCCTTTGATGTTGCTTTTGCCGTTTCTAAAAACAGAAACTAGAGACTATAACTGCTGCCAAGATTCTTTAAGGGGAGCCTCCATCAGGACCCAGTGGCTAAAGGGCTCAAGCAACAACCTCCATAAGTTGTCCTTGACCTCTGGCCAGAGGGCAGTGTGCAACCTGAGCCAGGAGGCATCTTGTGTGGCCCAGGAGCCAGTCACGAGTCAAGGACAGATGCCTGCTTTCCTAGGCCTTTCTCTCCCTGACCCCAAGAGTTATGCTCCCAGGCTTTCAGGAGGCAAGCAACTTGAGCCTGAGCTGTCAAAAGCAGGAGGAGTGGGGTTTCTTCCTAGCAATGACCCTGTCCCTACTATGAGCCTGACCCAGCTATGCACTGGAATTTTGTCCCATAACTCAGTACATGACATAGTTCTCTGTGCAGCTGTCCTTAGTGATTTCCCACTATTTTCCACTTTTCTTGTCTTCTTATCTTGGCTGCTCATTTATAAAGAAGGCTCCAGAAGCACAAGGCCTGGTCAAAAAGAGTTAGATGAACCAACAAGAGCTGTAGTTTTTTATGGTGCATCTGCTCTAACTTCAGAAGGGACTTTGGACTCCTTAACTCCAGAAAACCTCAGCATACCAATTTGAAAATAAAAACAAGGGCACTCACTCTGTGGGGATCCAGTGAGTGTGTGTGTGTGTGTGTGTGTGTGTGTGTGTGTGTGTGTGTGTGTAAATCAATAAAACATTGCACACATGGACCTCTTTAAGGGGTTTGGACACCTCAGAGACTCCAACAAGTCTTCTTGTATTCTTGCTGCTACCACAGGAACAACATTAAAACACACAAAACCCACGTGCTATGGACTGAATTGTGTCTTCACCCAAATGGTAAAGAACCTGCCTACCAATGCAGGAGATGGGAGTTTGATCTCTGGGTCGGGAAGATCCCCTGGAAGAGGGCATGGCAACCCACTGTGGTATTCTTGCCTGGAGAATCCCATGGACAGAGGCACCTGGTGGGCTATAGTCCATGGAGTCTCAAAGAGTCAGACATGACTGAAGTGACTTAGCACTCAAATTCATCTCTTGAAGCCCCACCCTGCAGTGTGATGGTATTTAGAGGTGGTGCCTTTGGGAAGTGATTTGGTTGACATGAGTTCATGAAGGCAGGGGCCCCCATGATGGGATTAACATCCTTGGTAGAAAAGACACCCGGCAGCTTGCTCTCTCCCCATCAGGTGAGCACAGAGCAGAAAGGGAGCCACCCACAAGCCAAGAAGAGAGCTCTCACCAGAACCTGACCGTGTTAGTACTCTGATCTTGGACTTCCAGTTTCTAGAACTGTGAGAAAATAAAATTCTGTTGTTTCAGCTCCCCAGTCTGTGGCATTTTGTTATGGCAGCCCAGCAGACTGAAACACTGCACATCTCAGACCTGTAACAGACAGGCTAAGGATTCAGAACTGCAAGCGAAGGTCCATCTCTACCCTCGTGGGGGACAAATTCCCAGCCTTGGACTCATGATTCCAGGGGACTGAGGGGTCTAGTTCTGATGGGATGGGCACTGAAATTCTCAGAAGCTTTCAGAATCAGTTTTGTTTTACTTTGGTTTTGAAATTTGAATGGTTCCAAAAAAGATGCAATTTAAGTGTGGGATGGATGTTGACAGAAATAATGTACAGTGATATATGTTCTGTATAATGTTGAAATGAATGCCACAGCACTGTTTGGAGCATGTGGGCAGGTAGCAGGTGGGAGAGGAGTTTGGGGAGTGGCACAGAACATCACAGGGCCACATAGCAGGAAATGATGGCACCCGGGCACACTGAGACATCAGCAGCACATTTGCACGCAGCCTTCTTCACATCTAGTTAATGGATATTTCACAGTGAAGATGTTAATCCTTCTGGTCAATAGCTCTTAGCCAAATAATCAAGATAAAATAAATCACTCATCACCAGAAAAAAAAACCAAAAAACATGTAACTGTATGGTGACAGATGTTAACTAGACTTATTGGGGGTGATTATTTTGGAACATGCACAAATATCAAATCATTATGTTTACACCTGAAACTAATATGATGTTATACATCAATTGCATTTCAATAAATGAATAAATAAATAACAGCCATGCATGGACTACTCCACCCCTGCCCTTTTCAGCCACCATCTCCTTCTAGTCCTTTTGTCAGTGCTAGCCCTCCTCTGTCTCTCCCCACCCAGTGGTGGCACTGACCTTGCCCTTGGAGGAGAAATATTTGGCAGGGTTGAGTGGGGAGGCTCCAGTGTGGCTGGAATGGACCAAGGCCCCTTCCCAGGAGACCATGTGGCTATCGATTCCACCTGCCAATTGTCTAGAGGGATAGTGACCGCCTTCCCCGGGGGATGCACAAAGCACCAACTGTGAGTGGTGCCTACTGGGCCACACTGACCTGTTAGGGGATGACAGTGCATGCCTTTGTGAGTGGAGGTTGAATGTGGCTCAGGTCGGGGGGGGGGGGGCGCGGAACCAGGAGACCAAGGCTGGAAGAATCATTATAGCAAATATTCTTTCAGCCTGTTGCACATCAGGGGACAGGCAGCATTAGCTGCACTCAGAATCTTCATCAAATTGAAGGTAGGCCAGAGGATGGCAGAAGCAGAATCACTATAGAAAAAACTGCAGAGCACTTTCACTTGCACTGCTGTATCTGGATAGAGGGAGAAAGAAAAAGGGAAATTGTTAGTCGCTTAGTCGTGTCTGATTCTTGCGACCCCATGGACTGTAGCCTGCCAGGCTCCTCTGTCCACGGGATTCTACAGGCAAGAATACTGGAGTGGGTAGTCATTCCCTTCTCCGGGGGGCCTTCCCGAGCCAGGGATGAAACCCAAGTCTCCTGCATTGTAGGCAGATTCTTTACAGTTTGAGCCACTCAGGGAAGGGCAGAGTGAGAAGATCCTGCCAAAAAGGAAAAAAGGAAAGAGAGGAAGTTCCTCTTTCTCGGTTTGTTCATCTCCCATTTTCAAAAGTTGTTATGCTACCAGGGGCATTTCCCAGGAAAACAGAAATTCTGTTGTAATTTTACTTCCCTTCGTATATCGAAAGAAGGGCTTCCCAGATGGGCTAGTGGTAAAGAACCTGCCTGCCAATGCAGGAGACATAAGGAACACAGGTTCAATCCCTGGGTCAGGAAGATCTTCTGGAGAAGGAAATGGCAACCCACTCCAGAATTCTTCCCTGGGCAATCCCATGGACAGAGGAGCCTGGAGGGCTACAGTCCATAGGGTCGCAAAAAGGTTAGATATGACTGAAGCAACTGAGCATGCACGCACACACATATAGAATGAAATACTCCCAAATCTAGCTTTGAGGAAGAATACCCATTTTCCCCCGAGCTCCGCAGGCAGACTTGGTGCCCATCTCATTGTCTTGGATGGAAATGAGCAGAAACAAGCCCAGGAGAGGGAGTGGGATTGAGGAATGGCAGAATTAAAGAACACTCACATTGCCAGTTTCTAGGTCCGGCTATAGGACTCCCCCAGAGGAGTGGGTGGTCACTGCATGCACGCAGGTCTGTCCCAGCCTGTGGCTCCTGTCCCTCCTTGGCCCCACCACCATCTCCCAAGACCCTTGCCTAGCTGGCTCCAGCTCTCATCCCAGGGCCGGGACTCACTCTGTAGGACCTCTTACCCTGGCCTGCCTTGCCTGGAGGTACTCGAATGTTTGTTTTATTGCCTCTTCTATATGTCGAACTCCTTGAGAGCAGGAACTCTATCTTAGGCATTTTGGGTTCCGCTGAAGTTCTGCGCTCAGTGCCTTGTGAATGGCTGACATTCAAAACGTGCATTCGGTTGAGAAGGAATGGGAATATGGTACACAAATAGCCACCAAGCTGCTCGCCCACCCATCTCGCACAAAATTACTGGGTGCTGGAGTAAAACAGAATCCTGAGAAAGAGCTTACAAAGAAGTGTGGAGTCCACTAACCAGCCCCACCCCTGGGGAAGCGAGGTCCCAGGTTTCTCGGGGTTCAGGGCCCACACTGCTTGTGAACACACACAGAGCTCAGTGCCAGGGTCTGAGGTGGCAGCTGGGGGAATGGGTGCCCCAAGGACCAGGAAAGGAAGGAGTAGGGGGAGGGGAAGAGGCCACTCCATGGTGGAGACACAGCTTCCTGGAGGTGGGGACAGGTGGGGACAGGGAGGGGCTGGAGACAAGCAGCACCTCCAGAAAAGGAACCTCATGGGCGCCAGGTTGGGAGGAGGAGCTCGCCAGGCTGCTGAGTCCAGTGTTTCCTGCATCCTCAACCAAGGAAAGGAAGAAACTGGTGGCGAGGTGCTGAGCCCCCGGAAGCCACCCCTTTTGGAAATTCGATGGCGAGGGGTGACTTTCTGCCCAGAAGGTGGAGAGGAGCCCAGCCACTGGGCTGCTTCACAGGGTCCCCCATGTGCAGGGCGTGCTGGTGGCACCCCTGGTTGTGTGGAGTGGAGGACACAGGCACCTGGACCACGCACAGAGGACAGTCTTGTCTGCTCTGAGGCCGCAGTGAGAGAGAGACCATGTGGGCAGGAAGGTTCTGTTTCCCGCTGAAGGCAGAAATGCCCCCCAGGTGGCCTCCCTGCCAGGCTCTGGGGGCCAGTCTTTCCCTCAGATGAGCTCTTTATTTCTTCTAACCCCACATGAAGAGGGGGAAAAGGGGCATTTAAAGAGGAGAAGGAAAAGCAGCAAGGGGGCGTTTTTTAGTGTCATTGTTGAAAATTAATCCCCAGGGTGATAGCGGGTGTTCGGCATTATGCTTGTCCTCCCTACTCCCCTCCCACCCCCTCCACCATCACTTCATTACAGAGTGTGCTCCTTCAGACAAGACTAAGGTTGATCAAGAGCCTCCTGAACAGCCAGGGAGCGCTGAGGGCCTGAAGTCTCATGTGTGCCGCAGGAGATGCAATTCTATTCAGCGCTTCCTTTCAAATCTAGGATTTGGGGCACGAGCCTTACCTCAGAGCCTTACCCCAGTGAGGTAGGAGCCCTTCGGCGGGAGGTCCGGGTTCAAGCTATTACACACTAGATGAAGAGTGCCTGGCACACCCGTCAATCAGGTGATTTGGAAAAGCTCAGACAATGTGGAAATCATTGGAATACTGAAGCCGGCATGTTTACGTAAGCAGAGGGGAAGGGAGATTAACATTCCTGAATCCGCAGTTCCCACGAAATGTCACACTCTTCCCCCAAACAGCCTCTCCCTGAACAAGGAGGAGGCAGCCAGAGGTTCTCTCGCCTGCCGTCCAGTTAAACTGAAACCAGACAAGGGAATAGAATGGTGTGGAGGAGAGCTGTGAAAGGGAGCCTTGTTCCAGCTCCTAAGCCGCGAAGGAGGAAGGTGAGGGGACCAATCGTTCAGGCGGGGCTGCTGCTGGGGACAGACCCTCCTCTGCATCCCGAGCAGCTCCCAGCAGCCGAGCCCGCCCCACCGTCCCCGCCACGCTTGGGTCTGCCTGGCTATGGCCGGGAGATCAGACGCCGCCTCAGCCCTGCTTCCCCACGGCAACTGCCCAACAGAAACGCATCTGGTTTCAACGTCGCGGCCCCAACTGCTTGATCCTTCTTCTCGCCCCGCCCGCATCACTGCTCTCGGACCCTGCTAGGCAAGCGGTGGTGCTACTATGACAGCTCAGGGCAAGGAGAAAAATAGCAAGCATCTGTGGACTCAAGGATCACAGAGCTTTTTACAGAGAGTAAAGATGTAACATTGGTAAAGACTAAGTGGAAATCCAGGTACTGAGTGTAAGCAAAGTCAATGCCCTTGATGGAAAGTTCTCTCAGTTTCCCAGGAGAGTCTGCCTCCAGAAGCCACCAAAGTGCTCCAGCACTTCTTCTTTTCTTTTTTTTTTTTTTTTTTTTTTCAATTTTATTTTAACGGATTATAGTTGATTTAAAATGTTGTGTTGGTTTCTACTGTACAGCCAGGTAAATCAGTTACATATACATTATATATTCACTCTGTTTTTAGATTCTTTTCCTATATAGATCCTTACAGAGTACTGAGTACTGTTGCCTGTGCTAGACAGTAGCTCCTTATTAGTTATCTATTTTATATATTTTGCTAAGTCATTTCTGTCGTGTCCATCTCTGTGCGACCCAATGAGCTGTAGCCCTCCAGGTTCCTCTGTCCATGGATTCTGCAGGCAAGAAAAATGAAGTGAGTTGCCATACCCTTCTCCAGGGGATCTTCCTGACCCAGAGACTGAACCTCCATCTCTTATGTTTCCTGCTTTGGCAGGCGAGTTCTTTACCACTAGCACCCCCTGGGAAGCCCATTTTATATATCATAGAGTATATGTCAATCTCAATCTCCCAGTTTATCCTTCTCCCCTTCCCCCCTGGTAACCATAAGTTTGTTTTCTACATCTGTGACTCTATTTCTGTTTTGTAAATAAGTTCATTTGTACCTTTTTTTTAGATTCCACATACAAGCAATAGCATATGATATTTGTCTTTGTCTGACTTACTTCATTCAGTCTGACTATCTCTAGGTCCATCCATGTTGCTGCAAATGACATTATTTCATTCTTTTCTATATCTCCAGCCCTTCTGATATTTCAGGGCATCTAAACATCTCTCAGATTGTCTCTCACTTTTGGAAGCCACACAAAATCTTTACGAATAGCGTCTATTCTTATTTGGAATCTATGGTCCCTGTTGCTGAGGACAATGAGAGTCAACTTGTCCCTGAGGAGGCCACAGAAGTTCCCTGAGGAGGAGGAAAATGGGATAAGGCTGAGCTGAGCAGTCGCCGGTGATGGAATCTCTTAGCAGAAAGAAGGATGTGAGGGGAAGCCTGAGATGTGAGACTGAGTGTGTGTTCCTGAGGGCACATGGAGGCAGCGTGTTGAGAGGAGGAGAGCATGGGGGCTGGTTTGTGGGCAGATGATGAAGAAGCTTAAATGTCCAGCCTTGGGGCATGGACTGGAGATTTTAGGCCAGTGTAGGCCGGATACCATTCTGGAAAACATAGTGTTCTCCAGATGTTAACAGATGTTCCATGGAGAGGAAATTTGTGCCCAGTGTCCATCCTCCACCCTCTTCTCTGACTTCCTCTGTAAGGTTGACTTCTAGTAGCTGTATGGTTTGGACTTCTGTGCCCTTTGACATTGTTTGAGTTCAGATGACGGGAGATTTGACAGGTGATTGGAGTGAAAGGAGAAGGAGGTGGAGTGTCATCCCCGCTACAGGTGGGTTTGGAAGTGGCCTAGCCTCGAGAGGTTTCGGCTCTGGTCAGGCAGTGCCTCTCCAAGCCCATACCTGTCCTAGGCTCTGCTCTCTTCTTTATCCCAAATTCCCTCTGTTGCTAGTCCTGGGATACTCCATCATCCCCTTGTTGGTTTCCTTAATCTGTTCACACTTTTGCTAATAGTCCCTGCAATTACTCCTTTGAATGAGCCATCTGTTTCCTGCCAGGATCCCAGTCAAGTAAATTTGGGAGAAATGCTTGAAAATTTGCTATGCTTATTAGCATCTTAAGGCTCCAAAAAGTCCTGCTGTAAAGAAACTCTTTAATTTTGTTTTGTCTACAAAATCCCTTTTTCATGGAGTGCTTATTAATCCTTACAGAATTTAAGAAAAGCTGCTATAAACTAATGGTCATTTGAGAAGAGGAGTGGCATACACAAAGCAATGCTTAAGAAAAGTAGTTTGACCAGTGGGAAGAGAGCATTGAAAAGAACTGGAGCAGGAAGATATGGAGGGACCACAGTAACAGTCTCAGTTTGAAGGTGCAATTTGGGTCATGAGAGTGGGAAGGAGGGAACGTGACAGCTGACATGTGCTCTATGTCCCTCCAACCAGGCCCATGAGGCTGGGCAACCACTCTTACCATCAGTGAGAATGAAGCCTCTGCTAATGGAAAGTTCCATAATTCAGCACCCAGATTCTCTTTGAGAATTCCGATTAAGGACATTTGTTGAATACTATCCACTATCCCCCAAAACTGACAAGACCACTTCTTTCTCCCTGTGGTTATATAAGTCAAAAACAGAGCATTTTCAATAAGAATTCTGCAGATTCAAGTAACCATAATGAAGTTATGAAAGAGGAATTGGGATGCTGAATTAGATGCTTTGGAGGGCAGTTAATAGGCCAGAACTTGGTCTTGTATTAACGCAGAACTGCTTTTTTCTCAAGAATCTCCATGGTCAAAGACCTGGTCTCATATTAATGCAGAACTGCTTTTTTCTCAAGAATCTCTGTGGTCAAAGACCAGGATCTGTGAGGTTTTATGTCACTAGAACATTCGCCACATCCTCCAGCAAAATTATTTAAGGGAAGAAGAGCACTGCTTCTTTCTCCTGACTACCTACAAACTCTGTGGACCACGGATGCACCAGAATATCCTCTTTTCCTTACTTAGGTGTTGCATCATGACCCAAGAGACCTTATCCACTTCTGTCTTCCTGCATTCGCATCTCTGCTGCATACTTTTACCCACACTGAATTTTTCTGAGAATCCCAAGCCTCCAAGTGGTGCATTGTTTAGGTGGTGTCATTAATTCTCAGTTATTTGCAAAAAGGAAAGGATGCAGTAGAGCTGATGGGTGGGGAGGGCAGGAAGTCTGCTCAGTAAGGCTGCAATCCCAGCAGAGAACTTCCAGAGCCAGGTGCATGCCCTGCAAGCAGGAAGAGTCCTTGGTCAGGAAGAAAACTGGAGGAAGCCCTTTCTAAGTGGTTTGGACTCAGTGGACGACAGCCTTCCAGGAGAAGAGCATATGGGTTTTCAGGATACACAATGACTGTCTCCAATACCCAGGAGCAGCGATGTTGGGGGAGGCGGGCTAATTCTCTGTAGCTCTGAAGAGTGGACCTAGAATAAACGATCAAATGATAGATTTGAGGTCAATTTTTATTGAATTGAAGGAACCTTCAGATATTTGTGGCAACTCTCAAAGTTAATAATAATAATAGTACAGATCTGACTATCACTGGGAATTGATTACAAATCAATTCTACCTGTACTTCAATAGAGAGCAGTCAAGCAAAAAGAGAATAGACCTCTCCACTGATCTCAAATATATAACATGGCAAACTCTAGAGTAGAAAACAAGGCACACAAATTCTCTTTGAGAAAAGTCTTTTATGCATGAGTGTGTTTGACACATTCCCTTGACATACAGACAGTGGAGTGGTCCATTCCATCTCAGGAGAAGAACAGGTCAATTTCCAAAGTCTGAATCTTCCTGTCCCAAGAGGCTGAATGAAACCAAAAATCTGATCCTCGCAAAGCCCTTCTCATTGTGAGCTGGCAAGGGCCCAAGTAATAAGAGGCATGTATGTCATGTAACAGAGAAGGCAATGGCACCCCACTCCAGTACCCTTGCTTGGAAAATCCCATGGACGGAGGAGCCTGGTAGGCTGCAGTCCATGGGGTCTCTAGGAGTTGGACACGACTAAGCAACTTCACTTTCACTTTTCACTTTTACGCATTGGAGAAGGAAATGGCAACCCACTCCAGTATTCTTGCCTGGAGAATCCCAGAGACAGGGGAGCCTGGTGGGCTTCCATCTATGGGGTCGCACAGAGTCGGACACGACTGAAGCGACTTAGCAGCAGCAGCAGCAGCATGTCATGTAAGTCAGTATGCCATTTGTTGTTTAGAATCATCAATTGCCCCATTATAATTAGAGCTAAAGAATCCATGTGTCAATGAAGGACATAAAAGACCCAGGTTCAATCCCTGGGTTGGGAAAATCCCCTGAAGGAGGAAAATCCCATGGGCAGAGGAGCTTAGTGGACTACAGTCCATGGGGTTGCAGAGTCAGATACAACTGAGCATCTGAGTCAGAAGGAAGAAGGAAGGATCTGTAAACAGACTTCTAGAGCTCTTTCTGGCTACTTACACACCACAAAGACCAGACCATGTTGGCCAGATGTAGAAGGCAGAGGGAAAAGGGAGATTTAAATTCCCCTTCCAAAAAAAAGAGGCAATTTTTCTTGCAAATCATCAGAGTAGGAGGGCTGAAATGACATATCAAATGGTTGTTCAAACTTGGGTTGATTTCAGAATATGCTGGAGTGTGGGGTAGATAGCCTGCCATCAACCCTTCCTGTCTTAAGACCTCATGAGACTTCCCTGTCCCACCCCGACTCCCATCTGAAAGTTATCAACAGTAAAGATAGCCCTTGGAGTTACGGAGAAATGTCCAAAGGAAAATTGATAGCAACAGAGGAATTGCTGAGACAGATGACCAAGCAGCCTTTCTGTCTTTCAATTCAGAAGTGTGACACTTTGGAAAATTCATTTGTCTTTGGAGTGGAGTCCAATTTATAGATGTGGACATTGAGGTTGATAAGGGAGAAAGATTACTAAGAGTTGAAGTGTGAACAAGCATCCACGTCAGGTGCCCTGAGAGGCTAAGGCTGTGTTAAAAGTCAAACGACCACCCGAGGTCTTGGAAACAAGAAAACTGAACCAGATGTTCTGTGTCCTGTGGGCACAGCCAGCCAGAGGGTTAATGTTTTGTTTTCCCACCAAATAAAGAAGCATCATGGATGGGTGCTTAGTCGCTCAGTTGTGTCCGACTCTTTGCAATCCCATGGACTGGAGCTTCTCTGTCCATGTGCATTCTCCAGACTAGAATACTAAAGTGGGTTGCAATACCTTCCTCCAGGGGACCTCCCCAACCCAGGTATCAAACCCAGGTCTTCCACATTGCAGGCAGATTCTTTACCATCTGAGCCACCAGGGAAGCCTGTGTGGGTGGGGCAGGGAGACTAAATCAGCTAAGGTTACTCCATGGTCTTTTGGCCCTGGGAGACCCTTCTCCCTGCCTGAGTCTCCCTGTTCCCTTCCCAAGACTGAATTGTAATCCAGCTGGAAGTCTGGCTGCTTGGAAGTCAAGACTGTAAACTGGAGGTCCTGGACTCATGATGGGGAGGATCAGCTGTGTTCTTCTTGAATCTTTGCAGTCTGAGAGTGGCTGGGGGAGAGAACACATCTGCCCATGTGTACCAGGCTTGGTTGCATGCTCCACTGAGAAAGGATGAGTTTGGAGACTGCTGCCCCTTTCTAGGTTTCCACAGGAAACATCTCACGGTTTCCTTTTATGCAGGCCCCAAATAGCTCATCAATAGGAAAGGTGGGCTAAGCATTTCATGTTTCCTTCTGGCTAGGTTACATCTTGGAAGGAACAAAAATCAATAGAGATCTGATGTCCAGCTTGCCTGAAACAACTCTGGAGGAAGTTTCAGAATGTGGCAGGAAAGTAGTCTTTGCAGCTTTCATTGGATGAGGAGGAAGAAGGAAGTGAAGTGTCCTTGTTCTACCCAATCAGAAACCACAGTTTTCAGGGAAGGAGAGGTAGGCTGAGGAAGTCTGGGCTGGTTCCCTTGCTTCTCTCTGGTCTGTGTCCTGTGATATCACCAAAGGGGCTCTGCAGCCTGTGACAGAGAGAGATTCCTCCTGGACTAAGTCAAGGACATATAGGAATAGGAGCTGTTCTCTGTGATTTCAAGAGCAAAACAAAAATGTGATAGAAAACATGGAACAGAGGAAGGGCCTCTCATAAACAGAAACAGAGGAAGGGCCTGAGGAGAGAGAATGGCGATTAGCTGTCTGGGTCTTGCCAATTATTATAAGCTCTGTTTATGTTTTCAACAAGTGATTTTCCATTCCCGGAGGAGTGGCGCATGTGAGGGTTACTGAGACAATCCCTTAGGCACCAGGAAAAACACAGACCGAAACAGACCCAGCCTTGCCACACTGGTGGGCTAGTGCCAAGACAGCCCTGACTCTGTTCCGGACTGGATTTTTCCCTCCTTCCTGCTTGTTACTCCCTTCAGAGCTGGATGTGAGGAGCTGGCTGAGACCTCAGCCGCACACATCTGTCTGAAAGGGCACAGTCAGGGGCTGCTCCCTGTGGTGGTGGGACGTTGTCCTCACATGAAGCTTCTGCCCTGTGAGACCCTTGTCTGGTTGAGTACTGTCTCAAATACTCTCAAACATGAGAGTATTGTCTCCTCTTCAGAGAAGCATCCCTTGATTCTCCTCAGTACTTAAATCAATTATAATCATCCAACTAATCATGTGCTTATCCATTTAGCATCTTTCTCTAAACTGTATTATAAGCTCTTTGGAGGGGAATTCTGTCAATCAACTTCACCACTTTATCTGAGGTGGTACTAGTGGTAAAGAACCTGTCTGCCAATGCAGGAGACATAAGAGACATGGGTTCGATTCCTGGGTTGGGAAGATTCCCTGGAGGAGGAAGTGGCAACTCATTCCAGTAGTCTTGCCTAGAGAATCCCTTGGACAGGGGAACCTGGCAAGCTACTGTCCATAGAGTCTCAAAGAGTACAACATGATTGAAGCAACTTCAGTCAGTTCAGTTCAGTCATTCAGTCGTGTCCGACTCTTTGTGACCCCATGAATTGCAGCACGCCAGGCCTCCCTGTCCATCACCAACTCCCGGAGTTTACCCAAACCCATGTCCATTGAGTCAGTGATGCCATCCGACCACCTCATCCTCTGTCGTCCCCTTCTGCTCCTGCCCCCAATCCTTCCCAGCATTAGGGTCTTTTCCAATGAGTCAACTCTTTGCATGAGGTGGCCAAAGTATTGGAGTTTCAGCTTCAACATCAGTCCTTCCAATGAACACCCAGGACTGATATCCTTTAGAATGGATTGATTGGATCTCCTTGCAGTCTAAGGGACTCTCAAGAGTCTTCTCCAACACCACAGTTCAAAAGCATCAATTCTGCGGCACTCAGCTTTCTTCACTGTCCAACTCTCACATCCATACACGACCACTGGAAAAACCATAGCCTTGACTAGATGGACCTTTGTTGGCAAAGTAATGTCTCTGCTTTTAAATATGCTATCTAGGTTGGTCATAACCTTCCTTCCAAGGAATAAGCGTCTTTTAATTTCATGGCTGCGATCACCATCAGCAGTGATTCTGGAGCCCAAAAAAAATAAAGTCTGACACTGTTTCCACTGTTTCTCCATCTATTTCCCATGAAGTGATGGAACCAGATGCCATGATCTTAGTTTTCTGAACGTTGAGCTTTAAGCCAACTTTTTCATTCTCCTCTTTCACTTTCATCAGGAGGCCCTTTTAGTTCTTCTTCACTTTCTGCCATAAGGATGGTGTTATCTGCATATCTGAGGTTATTGATATTTCTCCCAGCAATCTTGATTCCAGCTTGTGTTTCTTCCAGCCCAGCGTTTCTCATGATGTACTCTGCATATAAGTTAAATAAGCAGGGTGACAATATACAGGCTTGACATACTCCTTTTCCTATTTGGAACCAGTCTGTTGTTCCATGTCCAGTTCTAACTGTTGCTTCCTGACCTGCATACAGGTTTCTCAAGAGGCAGGTCAGATGGTCTGGTATTCCCATCTCTTTCAGAATTTTCCACAGTTTATTGTGATCCACACAGTCAAAGGCTTTGGCATAGTCAATAAAGCAGAAATAGATGTTTTTCTGGAACTCTATTGCTTTTTCGATGATCCAGCAGATGTTGGCAATTTGATCTCTGGTTCCTCTGCCTTTTCTAAAACCAGCTTGAACATCTGGAAGTTCACGGTTCACGTATTGCTGAAGCCTGGCTTGGAGAATTTTGAGCATTACTTTGCTAGTGTGTGAGATGAGTGCAATTGTGCGGTAGTTTGAGCATTCTTTGGCATTACTTTTCTTTGGGATTGGGATGAAAACTGACCTTTTCCAGTCCTGTGGCCACTGCTGAGTTTTCCAAATTTGCTGGCATATCGAGTGCAGCATTTTCACAGCATCATCTTTCAGGATTTGAAATAGCTCAACTGGAATTCCGTCACCTCCACTAGCTTTGTTCGTAGTGATGCTTCCTAAGGCCCATTTGACTTCACATTCCAGGATGTGTGGTTCTAGGTGAGTGATCACACCATCGTGATTATCTGGGTCATGAAGATCTTTTTTTGTACAGTTCTGTGTATTCTTGCCACCTCTTCTTAATATCTTCTGCTTCTGTTAGGTCCATAGCATTTCTGTCCTTTATCGAGCCCATCTTTGCATGAAATGTTCCCTTGGTATCTCTAATTTTCTTGAAGAGATCTCTAATCTTTCTCAGTCTGTTGTTTTCCTCTATTTCTTTGCACTGATCTCTGAGGAAGGCTTTCTTATCTCTCCTTGCTATTCTTTGGAACTCTGCATTCAGATAGGAATATCTTTCCCTTTCTCCTTTGCTTTTCACTTCTCTTCTCTTCCCAGCTATCTGTAAGGTCTCCTCAGACAGCCATTTTGCTTTTTTGCATTTTTTACATTTCTTTTCCATGGGGATTGTCTTGATCCCTGTCTCCTGTTCAATGTCACGAACCTCTGTCCATAGTTCACCAGGCACTCTGTCTATCAGATCTAGTCCCTTAAATCTATTTATCACTTCTACTGTATACTCATAAGGGATTTGATCTAGGTCATACCTGAATGTCAGACTAGTGGTTTTCCCTACTTTCTTCAATTTAAGTCTGAATTTGGCAATAAGCAGTTCATGAGCCTGGTACAGGGTAGGTGCTCAACACCTACTTGTTGGATGAATGACTGAATGAATGAATGCCATCACCATCCAGAAAGACACTGGTACCTGGAAAGACAGGATACACGCCCATGGCCCATGGATATTAGCTCATACAGGTGAATTACTGTACGAGGTTGCTTAACAACAGTGAGTGGATGGGATGAGCAAAGGCAGAGGCATCCAACAGACTGGGATTCAAACCCCAGTCCTACCCACTTACCAACTTTGTGATGAGAAAGTTCTATGACCTCTGTTCCTCAGTTTTCTTACCTGTAAAGTGGGGAGAGTAATTACAGCTACCTCAATGACATGCTGATTATAAAGTGTTTAGCACAGTGCCTGGCACATAACAGGTGTGAAGTAAACATACTTCTTTCCTCATAGTCCTCATACTTGGCAACACAGAGGGGTAGCTGAGAGGTTTCAGCCCAAGAGATTGGGCCTTCAGGGAGAGCCATCTTAGAGGGCACAGGTCAAGCGTGAATGAGGTCCAAATATGGGGGACTATGGCAAGAGGGCTCCCCTCTGCCCCACCTTGTTAGAGGAGGAGCCAACTCCTTGAGAGAAATGGGACAAGAGAGGGACAGAGAACAGAGTTTGAAATCTCCAGGAGGCACACTCAGAAAGGTAGCAGTAGCCCCATGTCCAAACATAGAGCTTAATGTGGCCTCTGCCCCCGGGATCCACATCACCCTCTTCCTCCTGCAGCCTCCTGCAGACTCAGGCATGCCCACCTGTCAGTCCCAGGAGACATAGAGAAGTGTTGGGAGAAGTAGAGAGAGCAGGTCTGAGGGCCAGGAGTGATGCGGGGCTGGACACGTGGCCACAACTCCATCCTTTGAACATGCATGTTTCTCATCCTTAAAAGAGGGATGATATGGAAGCAACCTAAGTATCCATCAACGGATGAGTGGATAAGGAAGATGTGGCATATATACATGAGAGAATACTACTCAGCCATAAAAAAATATGAAATTTTGCCATTTGCAACAACATGGATAGACTTGGGGAGCTTCCTTGATAGCTCAGTTGGTAAAGATTATGCCTGCAATGCAGAAGACCCTGGTTCGATCCCTGAGTCAGGAAGATCCACTGGAGAAGGGATAGGCTACCCACTCCAGTATTCTGGCCTGGAGAATTCCGTGGACTGTACTGTCCATAGAGTTGCAAAGTGTTGGACATGACTTGAGTGACTTTCAGACTTGGAGAGCACTCTGCTAAGTGAAATATGTCAGACAGAGAAAGACAAATACTAGATGGTATTACTTAAAAATACAATAAACTAGTGAATATAATAAAAAAGAACAGACTCATAGATTTAGAGAACAAAGTAGTGGTTACCATTGGGGAGAGGGGACAGGGGAGGGGCAAGATAGGGGAAGGAGATAAGAGATATAAACTATTATGTATCAAATAAATAAGCTATTTGTATGTTTTGGAGATTAATCCCTTGTCCGTCGCTTTGTCTGCAAACATTTTTTCCCACTCTGTGCATTGTCTTTTTTTGTTTGTTTGTATATGGTTTCCTCTACTGTGCAGAAGCTTTTAAGCTTAATTAGGTTCTATTTGTTTATTTTTTATTTTATTTTCAGTATTCTAGAAGGTGGATCAAAAAAGATATTACTGCAATTTATGTCAAAGGGTGTTCTGCCTATGTTTTCCTAAGAGTTTTACAGTATTTGACCTTACATTTAGGTCTTTGATCCATTTCAAGTTTTTTTTTTTTTTTTAATGTATGGTGTCAGAGAATGTTTCAATTTCATTTTTTTTAACATGTAGCTGTCCAGTTTTCCCAGCACCACTTAGACAATAGATTATTACTCAGACATTAAAAAAGAATGAAATAATATCATTTGCAGCACCATGGATGGACCTAGAGATTATCATAATAAGTGAAGTGAATCAGACAGAAAAAAACAAATACCATGAATCACTTGAATGTGGAGTCTCCAAAAATGATACAAATGAACTTATTTACAAAGCAGAAATAGGGCCACAGACATAGTTACGGTTACTGGTGGGGCGGGGAGGAACGTTGAGGGAGGGATAAATTGGGAGATTGGGATTGATGTATATACACTACTATGTATAAAATAGATAACTAATGGAACTTCCCTGGTGGACCAATGGTTAAGAATCTGCCTTCCAATGCAGAGGATGCAAGGTTCAACCCCTGGTCAGGGAACTAAGATCCCACATGCTGTGGGCAACTAAGCTCAAGCGCCACTACTAGAGAAGTCCGTGTGCCACAACTAGAGAAGTATGCATGTCGCAATGAAGACCCAGTGCACCCAAAATTTTTAAAAGTAAAAAAAAAAAGTGAAGCAAATAAAATAAAATAAGAACCTACCATATATAGCACAAGGAATGCTACTCAGTACCCCGTAGTGACCTATATGGGACAAGACCCTTAAAAAGGAGTGGATATATGCAATATATGCATATGTACAACTGATCCACATTGCTGCATGACAGGAACTAACACAACATTGCAAATCAACTATACTCCAACAAAAATTCTTTAAAAAAACAACAAACTATGAAAATACATTGTACAGCGCAGGGAATATAGCCAATATTTTTATAATAACTATAAGTGGAGTATCCCTGGAGAAAGAAATGACAACCCACTCCAGTATTCTTGCCTGGGAAATCCCATGGACAGAGGAATCTAGTGGGCTACAGTCTATGGGGTCGCAAGAGTCGGACACGACTTAGCAACTTAACCACTACCAACACCATAAATGGAGTATAACCTTTAAAAATTGTGAACAACTATGTTGTACACCTCAAACTATATAATATTGTACACCAACTATACTTCAATAAAAAATAAATTAAAAATAGGGATGAGAGAGGCAGAGGCAGTGAAGACAACCTTCCAGTCATCCACCCACGCAGGCCTTTGCTCCTGCAACAAATGTTTAGCCAGCCTTGCTATCTATAGGAAACATGCTGGAGCAGAATGGTGGGCAAAGTAGACACTGCCCACGGCCTGCAGAGTCCAGTAGGAAACAGATCTCCGTGAGTGCTGAGGTCTGGGTCAGGGGTGGGGATGGGGCAGAGGTGGGAAGTCCAGATCCAAACTCCCCTGCTTTGCTTTTCTTCAATGACTTTAGTTTTCTGAGCCCACAGCCATCTTCCTCCCCGAGGAAGGAAAAAGAGCAAAAGCCCAGTGATCTGCATTGGCACACTGGGGGCACCTGGGCCAGACCATCCACCGTGAGACCCAGAACCGCTGGGCAAGGCTCGCTTGACAGGGATGAGGGTATCTCCTGGAGGGCGAGCGCCCTGACCCACCTTCCAGGTGGGGATAGCAGGAGCAGGGCTGCCTCCTAAGTGCTACACATACTGTCTCATGGGATCCTTACCCAGGGCCCACAGACCAGGCACTCCATACTCCAGTTTATAGATTAACAAACTGAGGCTGAGACAGGTTAAGAAACCTGGCCAAGATTTCACAATTACTCAGAGGTGAAGTCGAGACCTGAACTGACCAGTCGAAGAGCCCAGGGACTTATTCTCCCTCTGCTCACTACCTCCTGACTGGCCTTCCTGCGGCCCTGGCCAGCTTGCCAGAGGCGTCCTGGTCACCCTGCTCCCCCTCCCATGCAGCCACAGCCCCCACCCCAGGACAGCACATGGGCAGAAGCCTGAGACCCCCAGAAGCAGGCCCTGACTCCCACACTTAGCACCCACACCCTGGCAGGCATTTCCAGCCCTCTCCTCCCTTTTGGCAGCAACAAGTGGAAGGGTTCCCCCTATCTCCCGGCCCCATCCAGAGAAACAGGGCGCTGCCGAGCAGCTGGCAAACCCAGAACCAAACACCTGTGGCCAGATATTACAGCTGCATGTGTGAAATGTGATCTGTCTGCAGCGCCTGTCACATGCCAGGTCCAGTTGTTGTACTGGGCAGGTTGGAAAGGGATCCACTGAAGAGGCCCTTCCGGGGCAGAATTTCAAAGCACAGGCACCCACCCCTTCCCTTCTCCCACCCCCAGAATTTTACTTGCTCTTCTTCTTTGCAATAGGCATTTCCGGCTGGGTTTGCCCTTCACTAGCCCAAGCAGAGCAGGGACCATGTGGAATCAGCGCAATCTGGATGGTAATAAAGAGGCTCCATGAGCTCCCATGGCTTTTCATCTTCTAAGCAGTTGTTTGATTTCTCG
The DNA here is from genome assembly GCA_024291935.2 of Okapia johnstoni. Taxonomy (NCBI): domain Eukaryota; kingdom Metazoa; phylum Chordata; class Mammalia; order Artiodactyla; family Giraffidae; genus Okapia; species Okapia johnstoni. The sequence continues at coordinate 44,751,770 of CM044322.1, forward strand.
TTCCAGGGGCTGCACATCTGGCTGAAACTGTGGATGCCAGGCTGACGGGTTACCTTCAAAGCTGGTCCTGGGAGACCCCAGAGGCGGCTGCAGTTTGGCTCAGCACCCGCCTGGGGTGGTCACCTCACCCTCATCCCCGAGGCTGCAGACACCCACCACCCCAAACTCCGGCTCCTCTGCTTCTCAGAGACCTGCTCACTTCTCGCCAGTCACTTTCAGGGCCGTGGTTGATGTTGACAACCAGCCTGCATATGAAAAAGAGGAAAGAAAGGACATTCTACAAGTGCTAAAGAGGGTGGAGGGAGGAGGCAGAGAAGAATGAAGTGCTTCTGAATATTATTAATAACTCGCAGAGTGCCTGTCACTGGTGGAGATGGCCTGGGGTGGGTGGGTAGCAGTTTTCACTCACAACCGACGCTGACAAATTTACCTGATGGAACATAAAGAGGAAGCAAAATCCGAAATGGCAACACATGCCTTCAGTTGGTCCACCTGCCCTGAATTCTATGAGCTCCTTGATGCTTCACACTCTTTCTGGGGCTGGCCCGGCTTTCATGGGACATGCTGATTGCATGCAACTGACACCTTTATCAAACCCAAATACTTTACTTGGATCGTCTTGTTTATTCATTGTCAGTCAACTAATATTTCCTAAGTCAGTCCTCACTGCAACCTTGTACTGTAGTTTCTAATCTATCCCCAATCCACAGATGAAAAAACTGAGGCTCAGTGAAGTACTTTGCAAAAGAGCATCTGGGTAGTAAGCAGTAGAGCAAGATCTGGGCTTATGGCTCTCCGGGCCTCAAAGTGAATGAATAAAGCCAGACTCTGGGCAACTGCTTTCCCCATCCTCAAGTACCAGGCTTGGAGGAGGTCGGGAGTCAAGCGTGAATCTGACCTACTCCCGATGCACTGAAAGCAGAAACTGGAAACTCAGTTTCCAAAGTTCTTCTAATTTTGATCTCTTTCTTCAACTGTCTTTCTGACTGAAAAAAAATTGTTTTAATTCCGGAAATCATTTTCTGTGGATCAAAAATTAGTTGTTGCTCGGCCACGTTGAAGGATTCCACGGAGACTGTATGTGTGTGCCCCACGCTGCACGCCGCTCCAACATCAGCCTTGTCACCACTCAAGGTGGCACTTTCTTGGTTCTGTACAGAATGTAATTTTCACTTGGCCCTGAAAAATCAATATGGAGAGACTCTAATTCCCCAGATTTCGATTTTTCAATAAAAAAGTGAAAATGAAACTCGGCGGGATTGCAGCCAAAATGGTACCCCTGAGCCAACTGCAGTCTGGAGGGAAACTCGCCGAGGGTTTCAGAGCAAAGCACCAACTTTTTGACTTTGCTCTCCTCAGATGACATGGCAGCTGAGAAAGGAAGCAAATGGGGTTGATGAGTCCGTGTGAGGGTGAGCAGCACTCCTTCACAGGAAGATGTCTCACTCCAAAGAGATTTGCTGCAGAATTCAGGCCATCCTGGGGTGCTGTTGATGGGCAATGTGGTAACAGGCAAAGAGCTGAACTTTGGACTTAAGACATAAATGCATTAAAATCCTACCTCCATCATGTAATAGCTTCTTTCCACTTAGCAGCTCTGATTATCCTATTCTTTTAACCTCAAAGAGGAAGAAGAGTCAGAGTTGCCGACTGGGTTCTCGGGGGGATATGGAGACAGTATATGTGAAAGCACCAGCATGATGCCTGGCTCAGAGCACATTTTCAGTAGGGTTAGTTTCCCTTCGGCTGCCCCAGCCTCCTCTTTCCCTATAGCTGTATAACTGGGGCTGAACAGCTGATACCCTTCAGTATGTGGTGTTGTCAGCAGAGGGCCACAGCCAACTATTGAGTTACCCAGCCTGGGACCTCCCAATCCACCCATGCTGATGACAGGCCTAAGAAAGATGTCCCCACCCATCTCCAGAGACCCTCTAAAATGAGACCACCAGGGTTCCTTGCCTCCTCCAGCCATGGCTGTTTGACACTGAGCCAAGAAAAGGAAGAGCAGCCCACCCCGCGGCGTGCAGCCTGGTCCCGTAACATGAGCTGACCCCTGTGCCCGCTGGCTGTTCTGCCTGAGCCCAGGGCAGGTCGACCAGCAGAAGCTGGAGTCCTGGGCCTCTGGGGCACTGCCACATGATCCTGGGCGGGTCATGCAGCTTGAGTGCTTCTGACCCTCAGCTGTCCAAGAGGTTAATAATAGTGGGGCATGCTTGGATCCAGAGCAGCAGTGTTTTGCAAAGAAAAGTCACCATAACAAGTGCAATGACAGGACACAATAAGAGGACATTTTTTAAAAAGCCCATCTAACACTGGGATCTATTATTTCCAGGCTTTGCTCTCCTCCACATTCTAAAACAAAGCAAAGGAGATAGTGAAGGCCATCATGATTATACCCACTTCTCCCCAGGAGGCACCTTCATATCCCCGCTGAAGATAGATCAGTCCTGTGCAGGGGCTCTTGTGCCTACCTCAATAGCTTCCAGACCCACACCTGGAGGCTGTAGAGGGTGGAAGGGCAGAGGGAAGAATGGAAGAAGAGACTAACTGCTTCACACACTGGGTTTTAGTGACTGGCCCGCCTGCCCCACCCCCAGGTCCATCAGGACTGTTCCCAGCAGAAGAGGTGTAACTCTCTGGGAACTGTGGTTATCAGAAAGTGAGGGGATGGAGTAAGAGACAGGCACAAACAACTGAGGCCAGAAACAACAGAAAAGAATTCTGAATTTTTTTAGGAAATCAAAATAAGTACGAAAGCCCTCCTCCAAACATGGTAGATGGACTAAATAGAGACTATTTGGTTGATGTTAAGAATTGGGCTTGGGGAGCTTTTAAGACAGTGTTTGGGGGCTGGGCATAGGGAGGGGGACCACTGACCCAGCGTGATAACAGATTTCCAGAGTGAAAATGCCATGGATGACTGATAGTTTGCTGGGACAAGAGTTGCCTAGAATGTGCCCACAAAGTAGTTTATATATATACAATCTCATCTAGTAACAAACAGTCAGAAATAACCTAACTACATAACAATGGAGAACTGGCTACATGCAATTGAATATCATTATTCCCTTCAGTCCAGTTCTGTCATTCAGGTGTGTCCTGGTCTCCGACAGCATGCCAGGCTTCCCTGTCCATCACCAACTTCCGGAGCTTGCTCAAACTCATGTCTATAGAGTCGGTGATGCCATCCAACCATCTCATCCTCTGTCGTCCCCTTCTCCTCCTGCCATCAATCTTTCCCAGCATCAGGGTCTTTTCCAATGAGTCAGTTCTTTGCATTAGGTGGCCAAGCTATTGGAGTTTCAGCTTCAGCATCAGTCCTTCCAATGAATATTCAGGACTGATTTCCTTTAGGATGGACTGGTTGGATCTCCTTGCAGTCCAAGGGACTCTCAAGAGTCTTCTCCAACACCACAGTTCAAAAGCATCAATTCTTTGGCACTCAGATTTCTTTATAGTCCAACTCTCACATCCATACATGACTACTGGAAAAACCATAGCTTTGACTAAATGGACTTTGTTGGCAAAGTAATGTCTCTGCTTTTTAATATGCTGTCTAGATTGGTCATAACTTTTCTTCCAAGGAGCAAGCATCTTTCAATTTCATGGCTGCAGTCACCACCTGCAGTGATTTTGGAGCCCAAAAAAATAAAGTCTGTCACTGTTTCCATTGTTTCCCCATTTATTTGCCATGAAGTGATGGGACTGGATGCCATAATCTTAGTTTTTTGAATGTTGGGTTTTAAGCCAACTTTTTCACTCTGCTCTTTCATTTTCATCAGGAGGCTCTTTATTTCTTCTTCACTTTCTGCCATAAGGGTGGTGTCATCTGCATAACTGAGATTATTGATATATCTCCCGGCAATCTTGAGTCCAGCTTGTGCTTCATCTAGCCTGGCATTTCTCATTATGTACTCTGCATATAAGTTAAATAAGCACGGTGACAATACACAGCCTTGACGTACTCCTTTCCCTATTTGGAAACAGTCTGTTGTTCCATGTCCAGTTCTAACTGTTGCTTCTTGATCTGCATACAGATTTCTCAGGAGGCAGGTCAGATTGTCTGGTATTTTCATCTCTTGAAGAATTTTCCACATTTTGTTGTGATCCACACAGTCAAAGGCTTTGGCGTAGTCAATAAAGCAGAAGTAGATGTTTTTCTGGAACTCTTTTGCTTTTTCTATGATCCAACGGATGTTGGCAATTTGATCTCTGGTTCCTCTGCCTTTTCTAAATCAGCTTGAACATCTGGAAATTCATAGTTCATGTACTGTTGAAGCCTGGCTTGGAGAATTTTGAGCATTACTTTGCTAGCATGTGAGATGAGTGAAATTGTGTGGTAGTTTTAACATTCTTTGGCATTATTCCTTTAAATAATTCCTTCATAAATAAATTAAATAATGTATATAAATTTATATATTTTTATTATAAATTTATATGAACAAATTAAAGGAACATTATTCCTGTAAAGGCTATTAAATTGAATGTTATTATTTCTTTAAAGGCTATTAAAAATGGTGTTAAACATTTACATACCTTGATATAAAAAAGTGTCCTCAAAATACAGTATTGGGTGAAGAAAGTAGCTTCTATAAAATGTATAATATAAGCCTGTTTATGTAGAAGGAAATCCATGAATCAAGTGTGAAGTGAAAGTCGCTCAGGTGTGTCTGACTCTTTGTGACCCCATGGACTGTAGCCTGCCATCCTCCTCTGTCCGTGGAATTCTCCAGGCAAGAATACTGGAGTGGGTAACCATTCCCTTCTCCAGGAGATCAAACCCGGGTCTCTTGCATTACAGGCAGATTCTTTATCATCTGGTCCACCAGGAAGGCCCCCATACATCAAGTGGTATCCTGAAACACAATCACGAAAATGTTACCTGTGGTGTTCATGAGAGGATGAGACCTTGAGTGGCCATTTTTCTTTCTTCCTTGTTCACTTCTGTATTATTTGTTTTTCTTACACAGAGCATTTACTTAAAAAACAAAAGCACTATAAAAAATCCATCTCTGTAAGAAATAAAATTCACCTTTTCATCTTAGTGAAAATTTATGATTAAGCTGTGAGAAGGGCATTGAACACATTCCTCTTTTCCAGGACATATCATGATTAACAGAGTAAAGCTCTCTGACTTCCTAATATCATAAACATACTGGGGAGAAGAAACAGAATAAGATGCCATCCAAACCTCTCTCGTGATTCTAACAAATCATCATTCTCAACCTTCTTGCAAAAAAACTGACACATATCTCATAAGGTCTATTTTTACATAGTCATTTTCTCCCTTTTTTCTTTAGCGCTTTTCATTCAAACGTGTATGGGTATCCCCCGCTGTGCAAAAATTTGCTTTTATGAAAGACCAATATTATTATCTGTTTTCCCCAACTGAAAGAAATCTAAAGAGGACTTTTGGTTTTTATGAGACCTTCTATCTGGAAGCCATCCCTTCATCTGCTTGCTGTGCTTTGCCACAGGCCCATTACTCAAAATAGTCCCTGAGATCACAGTAGAAGGAGGAACCCATCCATCCAAGTTGTTTGGTTCCTGGAGTGAGTTGACCCTGGCTTTGGGGCACCTGAAGCTGTCATAATGAAGTGGGTTTGCAAAAGTGGCTCTTCCTCCATGCTCACGTGCAAAGCTCAAGAGGCATGTAGTCCTGGCGCACTCAATATTCATTCATTCAGTATTTACTGAGTGCCTGCTGTGTGTCACGATGGAGCTAGATTCTGAGTCCACAGCAGTGAACAAAATAAAAGTCTCTGCCCTCGGGGAGCTTATATTCCAGTGGGAGAAGTCAGACAATCAAACCACACATTTCAGGCTGTAGTAAGTGCCGTGCTGAAAGACAAAGCAGGGTGAAGGGGTCAGAGGGACTGTGTTTTAGATGGGGTTCTCAGGAAAGTCCTCTCTGGTAAGATGAGCAGCCCAAGGGAAATGAGGTGAAAGCCATGAGGACACCTGAAGGAAGAGCATTCCAGGCAAGGGCACAGGATGTGCAAAGGCCCTGTGGTAGAGCTGGCATAACATATTCCAGGAACTAGAAGCAAGTCAGTGCAGCTGGGACCCAGCAACCATGAGGAGCAGGAGGAACAGAGGTGAGTGAGGGTGGAGAGGTGAGGTTCTGCAGCTCCGGGGGCCACTGTCAGGACCGGGATTACATCTGAGCGGAATGGAGAAGCTTGGAAGAGCTTAAGCAGAGTTCCATGAGCTAACACGGTAGAGGCTGCACTTTTGTTCTTTTCAGAAACGGAATAGAGAAAAGAAGATACCAAATAAACAAAAAGAGGCAGAGTTTTTAAGAAAGAGAAATGAAAAAATATGCCACCCAAAAGGACTGTGAACACTTCATAGGTTCCTTCCTTTGCATAATAACAATTAATGTCCTATGGATCTAATGTCTTTCTCTAAAAAGCTCATAAATAATAGTCAGTCAATGGTCTTGGACAACAGAACTTGTCACAGGACAGCAATAGAAGCTTTGAGCAAAGCAAGGAGTCCCTTCGGGTCACAGAGGACTTGTCCCTGATTTGCCAGAGTTGAGGGCATTCCCCTCCTTTCTCTTCATCCAAGGTGCACCCTGGGCATGTGCAAAGGATAACAAGCTGCATCTTTCTCTTATGTAGGTCAAAATCCATAGTCTTATCATGTTTTATCTTCAGTACTAAATTAATTTAAATATGGTAATAATAAAAGTATTAATAAAATGAAATAAAGCTAATATTTGGGGTTCCCTGGTGGCTTAGTGCTAAAGAATCTGCCTGCAACGTGCGAGATTCAGGAGACACAGTTTCAATCCCTGGGTCGGGAAGAGCCCCTGGAGGAGGGCATGGCAACCCACTCTAGTATTCTTGCCTGAAGAGTCCCATGGACAGAGGAGCCTGGTGGGCTACCGTCCATAGAGTCACAGAGAGTCAGACACGACTTAGCAACTGAGCCACCACCAAGGCACTATCTGTGTGTGCCAAGTCGCTTCAGTTATGTCTGATTCTTCGTGACCTTATGGACTGCAGCCCACCAGGCTTCTCTGTCCATGGGATTCTCCAGGCAAGAATACTGGAATGGGTTGCCATGCCCTCCTCCAGGGGATCCTCCCCACCCAAGGATCAAACCCACATCTCTTACATCTCCTGCATTGGCAGGCAGGATCTTTTGCCACTAGCGCCACAGCCAATGTCTTAGTTCTGATGGATACTTTGTAATTTCCAAGCCTTTAGAGTTATAGTTTTTCCTTTTTCCATCAGGACCCACTTTTATGTGTTACCCTTAAGGAGATGGTCCTTCTTACATCCACTAGCTCAAAGAAAAGCTGGTACTTAAAATTCCCACTCATGGATCTCAGGGTAGGATAAGCATCATGGTGAGAGAGAGAGGAAGAAGAGAGGAGAGATGTAGATATTTTTAAAGAAGGTGGAAAGAGGGGGTAGGGAGAATGCTCTTGCAGACACTGAAAGTCAGGACACAGAGTGTGCAGAGTCGGCCTCCCACCTCCAGCAGTGTACACAGAACACAGAGGAGAGAGGTTTGAGCCTGCTTCCCCATCTGAAGTCCTGCCACTGTTTATAGAACCACCTTGTAAAGTCACTCTCAGAACAAAGCTCTTGCTGAAGGCGGCCCACGCCCTGGGGCTGGCCAGTTGTGTTCAAGGCGGGGTTTCCCGGCAGAGCCGCCCATGCCATGTGGGCCGCAGCTGTATCCAGGACCCCCACGGAGGGCCTCTCTGCCTCCCGCCCCACTCCCCTCTCTTGGGTCTCGTGTGCTTGGCCGCTCTTGGCACGCCTCCACCCCAGCAGGCTGGTGTCAGGTCAGGAACCGTCAGCGCGGGCAGGTGGGCTCAGCTCTCCAGGCTCCACCTGTGGGGCTCATCACACGGCTGGGGACATGATGGGGGATGAAAACCCAGCAAGAAGGTGGAAGGTGATGCTTCAGTCGTCTGGACACACAACCAGAAAGAGCCCTTCACGCATGCACAATTCTGGCCTGGGGGACCATGGCACTTTAACTTTCAGCCTTAGAAACACATCCCACAATCATGAAATGAGCAGCTACAAGTCCCAGTTTTTTTTTGTTGTTTTTTTTAAAAAAGCAAGAATGATACTTGTTACATCTTGGTAAATGTGAAAGCCTCTCTCTGTTCATGGCCTTGTTCACTACGACAGGGTATACTTGTTACATCTTGGTACATGTGAAAGCCTCTCTCTGTTCGCCTTGGTGCATGACCTTGTTCACTATGACAGGGTATCTGGGAATGGTCATTTGTTCGAGTCAACCTAAATCGAACCAATCTGAAAACTTAAAAAGTTTCCTGCCCACCAGAGAAGCCCATAGATACAATCCCCTTCGTGTAAAATGGAATCCACTACATGCATCAAGGGGCACTCCAAAAGATGGCCACCCAAATGTCACCCATGGTTGTCTTTGGAGAGCAAGACCTTGAATAATTTTTTTCCTTTTATCCTTGTTCTCCTCTGTATTATTTGTGAAGAGACCAGGGAGAGAAAGACCAACACCACACAGCTCTCTCCTTGAGGACAGACCAACCCAAAGACCACATCCACACAGAGCTCTGTGCCCTGCAAAGCACGGTCATCTATTTACTGCTCTCGAAAATTTTCCACCAGAGCATTTCTGCAGGATGGGAGGACAGTGAAGCTGAGCGCCTGACATAACCCACCAGTGATACTGACTTCTTAAAAGCCTGTGTTTCTCCCTAGAATTCATGCAAACTTTGTGTTATATGTCACAATATATTGTTGAAGTAAAAAAATGTCCTTGGTGGTCTGTCATGAAGCAAAATTAATGGTCCAAGAAAATGCTCCAGGTTTATCCTGTGGCTCTCCATGTGCCCAAGCTTCGCATGTGGTACACTGGTAAAGAATCCGCCTGCCAGTGCAAGAGACCCAAGTTCAACCCCTGGGTGAGGAAGATCCTCTGGAGTAGGAAATGGCAACCCACTCCAGTAGTCTTGCCTGGAGAATCCCATGGACAGAGGAGCCTGGCGGGCTATAGTCCATGGGGTCACAAAGAGTCGGACACCACTGAGCAGCTAAGCACTTCATGTGCCCAGCACTTCATGTGACCTTTAGGATTTCCAGGATGAGGGCCTCTCAGAGCAGCAAGGAGGTGGCAGTGGATCCAGATCCGGGCTCCACAGACTTTAGATTCTCTGCTAGTCTCCTCCCCCTAGGGAGGGTTTCCTGGTTGAACAATGCAGGTCTCTTTAAGTCTGAAGTGCTGGTCAGGTGAGCTTAAAATGGGATTACCTGAAATGTATCAAAATCCTTACACTAGAATTGCTTATGAAACAACTTTCAGGCTCCGAAAACTTCAGCTGCATCAATAATTCCTCACCAATCCTCGGTGAGATCTTATGGATATCCTGGACATGCCTTTGACCCCTTGGACTGGGATTTACACTTGTTGGCTTTTATTCTATTTTCAAGCTTTTTCTGGACCTGCAAAACCTGTTTGACCACAGCCCTTAAGCCTTTATGACCCAGATGAGCCACCTTCACTAACAGCTGACACCACTGGCAGACACAGCACTTCAGCTTTCCTCAAACTTACAGTCAACCCTTAGCACCACAGTGCAGGCTTCGCGAAGGACTTGAGGAAAAGTCACTTGGGGTCCGTCTTCTGGTGATAGTCATCCCGTTTTGAGGCTATTCTCGTGGTCAATAAAGATGAAGAGTTTATCCAAGTCCATAGAAACATTCTGGTACACTTTCTGGTTCTCATCTTGGATCGGATAGCAAGCTTTTATTGTTTAGGTTGAAAAAGACCAGCTCTGGCCATTTACACTGGAGAATGGGTCGTGCCAGTTATCATGGATTTTGGACAAATCTTACGCCAATGAACTGAACCTTAGGATGCTGTCTTAGGAGCGTCTTAGGACAGGCACACTTCCCTTGTGAAAGGCAAAGCAGCTGTGACAGCCACTGAAACATACATAACGACATCTGGTCTGTTCTTGACACTCTCCTATCTGGCCTGCGGCCAGGGTCGTGCTATAGAAACTGAAGTTTGTCGTTGTTGTTCAGTCACTCTTTTGAAACCCCCTGGATGGTAGGTCACCAGGCTCCTCCATCCGTGAGATTCTCCAGGCAAGAATACTGGAATGGAATGCCATTTTCTCCTCCGGGGGATCTTCCCAACCCGGGAATCAAACCCGTGTCTCCTGCACTGACAGGATTCTTTACCACTGAGCCACTAGGGATGCCTATAAATTAAAGTACTAAGACTTACTCAGAGTGCCCCTGACAAAAGGGTTTTGCCAGCAATGGAAAGAGTAAAGAAACTAAACAGAAATGTTGCAATCAGCTTATTTTTTTTCGTCAAGATGGTGATAACAGAACAGTGAAGTCACGCAGTGTCAGAAGCACAAAACTGCTGCTCCTCACACACTTGAAATATTATTGAAACCTGAAATCAACTGGTCTGAAAAGGAAAAAAACGTAAATTTTTCCTTCATATTGGATTTTTAGGGCTGAAAATGTGCTGTTTGCTAAAACAAAACAAAACACCAGCTACTAAATTGCTAAATGACTTCAGACAGGTCAGATTGTTTGGAAGAACTTTTCTTCAGATCAGTATCCTTTATGAGTGAAGTTGGCTATGAGTATCAGAAAACACTGCTATAGCGGCTTAAAGAAATAGGCTTTTATTCCTCTCTCAGGACAAGGTTTGGAGGTGGCAGTCCAGGGCAGGTGTGGTGACTCAGTGATGTGCCCAGGGACTGGATCCCTTCAGTCTTTCTGCTTCTCACTCCATTCTTAACCTGGCCAGGCTTCCATACTCATCTGCTGACTGACACCTGGGCGCTTGACATCTGCCTCCCGGGAGTGAGGTGGGAATAGAGGGTAAAAGAGGCTTTCTCCTCGGAAACCTCAGACTTTTTATTTAAAAAGGACATTCACCCAAGGACTTCTCCCCACTTCTCATTGGCCTGATGATGCTGAGTGGACATCACCAGCTGCATGCTGAATGGCAATGTTGTTGGTCAGCCATATTGCTACCCCAAAATGAAACTGGGGCTCCCTAAGATAGGAAGTCTGAGGAAGTCCTAAATGGTAGGCAAACAGTTAAAAGTATCCGCCACAGTGACCGGGACCTCGCAAGGAATTTTGGTACCTGTATGTGAGTCAGGATCCATCCTACCCAAAATTTCAACGGTTGTCTACCAGATTCACAGCTAGTCTGTGGCTACAGTGAATGGCACCTGACCGAAAGTAAGTGTCCCAAGGCCTATGATGCCTGTGGCCTTAAATGAGGGAAAAGAATGCGATTACACGTATCTTCTTCTTCCATTCTAATGGTGCATAGCAAAATCATCACCAGATGTTACCAATAAGGCAGTTCATTCATATGGCTCATGTTTGAACACATAATTTTCCTTTATGGCCTTTGGCCAGAAGAGAAAGTGATTCCTTTCTCTCTCATTCACTCTTCTTTTTCTTCATGTTGACTATTAGACAAGGCTACTTAATTTCCCTTTTTCCAATGGTTTGAACAGTTGACTATACCTCTCAGCACTTTCTAGAACTGTGCCCTGGCATTGCTTGTCATCCTCTTCCTTAAGGAGGTTCCTGCCCAGGACCAATTGACTCAGTAAATTTCTGAACAATGTCAATAGGTTAGGTTTACAATTAAATAGTCACATCTTTCAAAGTCCTGTTGGCATCTACAAACACTATTTTACAAATTATTCAAAGTTCATGACTTGCTAATAGCTAGTGGTATTACTTTGAATATATGGCTTACTGTACAGTATTACTTATAAATCCAGGTAGCAAGATTTATACGTGCTGGGTTACTTGCTAAATAATACCTTTACACAATCAAACTGTATGGCTTATGCTTGGTTATGACCTTCAGATCATATATAAAAAAAAAAAAGCTTCTTTGTATAACCAGTCATTTTTCTCTCTCAAACCTAGGATTCCACGGAGTTTTATTCTAAGTACACAAACTCCACAGGCAAGAAAAAACATGTCTATTAAAAGCAGTGGCCATGAAAACTGAGTTCTTTCTACTAAAACTAAAGAAGTTAGGAAACACATTGCCATCTTGTATTAATATTCACCCTCAACTAGTAGTTGTGATGTTTCTTCATTATGTAAGAATGTGATTCACTTGTTCTTTGGCAAGGCCACCCTTTGCCAGGACAAATGTAAATACCTTCACAAAGGTGTAAATTTAAGAGAATGGCATATTTGAAAGACTGTCTCCTCGCTGCCCTAGAGCAGGGGAGCCAGCAGCACATGATGAAAGCAAGCTTTGAGCCCAGGCGCTCTCGCTCCAGTGCCCATGTCTTCGCTACTGAGCACCTTGGAGCCCCAGCCTGCAACACCACTGGCCAACACTCCAGATTGGATTTCATACACTGATGGGGAAAACCCTCACCCCAGTTCTTAGGAAAAGGGGGAAGAATTGTTTGAACTGGGAAGCCCGAGTCACCCAAGCCAGAGCAGTAAGAGTGTGCCCCACCCAGCAACGTGGAGTTGAAGGAGAAATAGAGGAACAGCAACAGCACAAACGCTAAGTGTAAAAAGGCCAATTGATGAAGTTGCTTTCTCATGTGCAAGCAACGGAGCTATAAAAAGAACTTTTCAGCTTTTCAGTCAAACCTTTGTGGTATCTCCACCCCAGAAACAGCCTCAAAATTAAACTCTCAACTTCTTATTTAGGGGCCAGTTTTCATTTGAATGTGTCCTTATTTACCTCCTCTTGGGTCAGAATGACCCTGCCCCCAGCCCCAGCCAAGCTCAGCTGGACAACAACCCAATGTACGCTCAGAGCTCAAGAAATGTTTTTTTTTTTTTTTAAAAAGAAACCCCATCACCAGCCTGTATTTCAGAAGAAGCAATCACATATCCAGCCAAAGTGAAATTAAGAAATTTGCATGTCATTTATTAATATCTTTCCTGTCTGTCAAGCAGCCTTCAAAAACATGTTTTCCTCCTTTAGAAAGAAGCAGATAGGAATGAGTACTGTCACACAAAGGACCTCAGACCAGGCTACATTTTTCCAAGGAGCAAGGGGAACAGTGGCCAACAATATATCCTCCTCCCTATCCTAACACCTGGAACATTCTTTCCTACCTAAAGCCACTTGTATCTTGTCTTCAGAATGGTCTCCTCCCCAGCACAGTCTATCTTGAAGTCAAAAGAGTCATTTGAAATACTCTAAGAAAGCTAGATTAAGGACTTGTTGCTTCATAAGGAGGGACGATGATATGGTGCTTCTGAAAAAAAAATGTGCTTATGTTTCAGAGGTACATAGAAAAGCATTTGGGGGAGAAATATAATATTTCTAAGTTACTTTAAAATACTTCAGTAAATTTTTTTTTTAAATAGAAAATAAACATAGCAAAATGTTAACCAGTTTCATATCCAGATAAGAATCGACTCGTTAGAAAAGAGCCTGATGCTGGGGAAGATTGAAGACAAAAGAAGTGGGCACTAGAGGATAAGATGATTAGACAGCATCGCTGACTCAGAACATGAATCTGAGAAAACTGCAGGATATAGTGACAGACTGCGAGCTGTAGTCCATGGGGTCACAAAGAGTCAGACACATCTTAGCGACTGAACAACAACAATAAGGTGTCCATTATATGTTTCTCTCCACTGTTTTGTGTGTTTGAACATTTTCATGACAAAAATCCCCAAAACTCCCAGATGGAACTTGCTGGAAATCTCCTTGATCTCCCCCATCAGACGAGTTCTCTCTTCCTCTGCCCCTCTTGGCCTCTCATGCTGCTGGGCCTCACTGTAGGCTCTGAGTCAGTGCTGCCAAGGAGCTGGACACTCACAGCCAGAAGGGAGGTCAATGGTGACTGTAACTATACCATTCAGGACACTTTGTCCATATGCCAGGCACCATTCGAAGCACTTTATATGAATTACATCACTGAATCCTCACAGTACCCTGTGCAGAGGCTGAATTAGTGACTCTGACCCCATTTTACTGAGAAGGATACGAACACCTAGAGGTGTTAGTGTGGCCAAGGCCGCTCAGCTAGTAAGTGGCACAGCCAGAATTTCAACCCAGGCAGTTACATTATTAGGGTAAATTACTTATTTGATTATCTGGTCGTGGGTGGGCGCATTCTCTCCTTACTTTCCCCAAAATGGTTTCAGATTATATGGTCTCTGAAAATCACTGGTTGGTATATTCTTAAGTTCATTTTCCAAGTACTGGCTCACAGGAGATTGGCAGCATACACTAAGAGGATGTAAGAAGCTGATCATCATCTTGAGCAGGCAAGACTCCCCCACCAAAAAAAGATTAGACAGGAGTTGCTGAAGCCCGTTTTGACCTCCTACCAAAGCCCACAGGTCAGATTATCCAAGACTGAGTGGCCCAGTCATTGGATGGTGAAGGCTCTTCCAGGAGAAGCCCAAAGCTAAGGCCGGACTCCTCGGGTAGCTGGTGAAGCCCCTTCAATGGGAAAGTGTATTTGCTCTCACTGTCATCTGCCTCGGGAAGAAGTCTGTATGAACGTCGGAGTGAGCACCTGAAAGGCGGGCCCTGGACTCAAGGAAGGTGGTCACTCATTCCCTGGATCCTGAAGAGTGAAGTCCAGACTCTGGGCAGGAGGGACAGGCTCAAGGGTTCTCCCAGTAAGCTAAGACCTCACTTACCAGTGTCCGGGGAGCAAGAGAGAGATTTCCAAGAAGGCATGTCTCGATAGAAGGCTGTGGCTTCTGACAGTGACAAAGTACAACACAGACAGGTCAGAGGACCATATGCTCCTTCCTGGGGTTTTCTAGGGAGCTGCCCTGGCTGAAACACCCATCTTCTCTGGCCACACAACTGGTCTACCACCTTCTGTGTGACCTCACAACCTGGGAAGTGGTGGGAATTTGGTTGCATTAGCCTGCCTGCCCAGCCATTCTAAATCCTGTGCCTTGTGTCTCACAGAAGTACTCAGCAGCCTTCAAGTGGTTTAAAGCACATATTTCTGTTGCTTTTTCACAAGTATTTCAAACCACTGGTAATCAGAGAAATAGAAATTAAAACAACAATATAACAGTCTTTTTCTACCCTCAGGTTTGAAAAAGTTTAAAAGAATAACAGCCAGTGTTTGTATATGTTGAGTTACTCTTTTGTCCTACCTCAAGCCCTAAACAATGCCTGAGATGGAGAAATAGAAGAACTAGTCTATAGTTACAGTGTTTTGGGTAATAATCACATCATCAGCATCAATCAGGGCTATGAGGACTTTGGAATAGAAAACCATCTGATTGTCTGATTGATGCACTTATTAACTCATTCATTCAGGAGATATGCATTGAGTATCTAAGAAGCACAAAGAGTAAGCAAGGAAGGTATAAACATCTAATGCTGAACCAGGTTGTTGATGAATTATTCTGCGAGGTTGGGCAACAAGATTCCCTTTTCACAGAAGGTAAATCAGTCACCGATAGTCATCCAGCTAATGAAAACTTTGCTAGAGGCTCTGTGAGAAAGATGCAGAATGCCCCCTGCCCTTTGGGGGCTTCCCCAAAGGGGAAGGGGACACAGAAATAGCACCCAGATAACCCCAACGCAAACACACAGAGTCCTGAACCTGGGGTGATTTGGGCCATGCAGACCCCAGGGAATTTGAAAAGAGAGGATTTGGGTGCACATGAAGCTGTGCTCCAAAGGCTTCTCTGGGAAATATTGGAACTGAATCTTTTAGGATAGGTCATGTTAACAAACAGATGCAGGCAGGGAAGTGAGATAAGCAGAATACTCTAGAGGGAGAGGTTTTCTTGGGCACATCAGTGAAAAAGAAAGGCCAAGGTATTCTCAGGAAAAACTTCCACTAAAGGAAAAAAATATAAACAAACAAGCCCAAACACAAATTTACATGGCCCTTCAAAAATTCAGGTGGAGTGAAACTGGTTCTAGTTCACGAAAGAGATACACAAAAGACCCTGAGAAGGAGACACAGCTATGGAGGGTGTCCATCAGACTTGAGGATGTGAGTCCTGGGTTTGAAAATGAGTTCAGGATACAGTAGAGCTGGGGGGTAGTCTAATAATCTTTCCAGTGGCCAGGAATGCTTTGAAGGGAAGAGATCGTACCGAGTAAAGAGAAGATGGACAGAATTCTACATGCTTGTTACCAAGTGTGGCCAAGGGAATGATGGAGATGGAGGTTGGACAGGAAAGTGGCTCCCTAAAGCTGACACTTTTACTCCCTCCTGTGCACAGCACATTTCCAGATGTTCAAGCTGGATTTAGAAAAGGCAGAGGAACCAGAGATCAAATTGCCAACATCTGCTGGATCATCGAAAAAGCAAGAGAGTTCCAGAAAACATCTACTTCTGCTTTATTGACTATGCCAAAGCCTTTGACTATGTAGATCACAACAAAATGTGGAAAATTCTTCAAGAGATGGGAATACCAGACCATCTGACCTGTCTCTTGAGAAACCTGTATGCATATCAGGAAGCAACAGTTAGAACTGGACATGGAACAATAGACTGGTTCCAAATAGGGAAAGGAGTATGTCAAGGCTGTGTATTGTCACTGTGCTTACTTAACTTATATGCAGAGTACATCATGAGAAATGCCAGGCTAGTTGAAGCACAAGCTGGAATCAAGATTGCCGGGAGAAATATCAATAACCTCAAACATGCAGATGACACCACCCTTATGGCAGAAAGTGAAGAAGAAATAAAGAGCCTCCTGATGAAAGTGAAAGAGCAGAGTGAAAAAGTTGGCTTAAAACTCAACATTCAGAAAACTAAGATCATGGCATCTGGTCCCATCACTTCATGGGAAATAATAGCGAAACAGTGGAAACAGTGAGAGACTTTATTTTTGGGGGGCTCCAAAATCACTGCAGGTGGTGACTGCAGCCATGAAATTAAAAGATGCTTGCTCCTTGGAAGAAAAGTTATGACCAACCTAGACAGTGTATTAAAAAGTAAAGACATTACTTTGCCAACAAAGGTCCATCTAGCCAAAGCTATGGTTTTTCTAGTAGTCATGTATGGATGTGAGAGTTGGACTATAAAGAAAGCTGAGTGCTGAAGAATTGATGCCTTTGAAATGTGGTGTTGGAGAAGACTCTTGAGAGTCCCTTGGACTGCAAGGAGATCCAACCAGTCCATCCTAAAGGAAATCAGTCCTGAATATTCATTGGAAGGACTGATGTTGAAGCTGAAACTCCAATACTTCGGCCACCTGATGCGAAGAGCTGACTCATTAGAAAAGACCCTGATGCTGGGAAAGATTGAAGGCAGGAGGAGAAGGGGAAGACAGAGGATGAGATGGTTGGATGGCATCACAGACTCAATGGACATGAGTTTGAGTAAACTCCAGGAGTTGCTGATGGACAGAGAGGCCTGGCGTGCTACAGTCCATGGGGTTGCAAAGAGTCGAACACAAATGAGAGACTGAACTGAACTGTACATGGCATCCTGCCTGTTCCAGGTGAGGCGCTCAACAACTGTGTAGAATGAATAAAAGTAAAATTAACCCAGGCCAGAAGCCCAAATACTTGTTGTGAGTGAGCACAGGCCCAGTACTAAAAATAGCCAGGGGGAATAAAGTGATCTCTCTAAGAGAATCATGAGCTCAAGTCCCCTGAGTCCTGTTTGCTTGTGCACAGGAAGAGGTTATTTACAAGAGGAGCCACAAGAACCTGAGAGAATGAGTGTGGGTGCCAGAACCTTCTTCCTAATGTGATCAAGACCAGTAACTACATATTGAGAATTCTAAATTTGTTCAGGACGCCACATTTCACTAAAGCCTCAGAGTGTGTCCAATTATCTCAAGAAAAGGATGTCATGAAATTCTCAATACTGAGGTCACGTTAATTCACATTCATCTTACGTGAATGGAATGCAGGTCCTGCGCACGCAGCATCTTGAGGAAAACTATCAACCAGAACTGAATAAAGGTTAGGGAATAATAACAGCTACTGTGATTTAAGCACTTATCATGCTCTGGGCAGAGAGCTAAGTGCTTTAACATCCAGTGTCGATGCCTCCTCTGTTCCAGGTACTCAGGAAAAGACACATGCTCTGACACCTCGTTTCTTACACATATTCTCATCTAATCCTTACAATGATCCTATTGCCAACCCTATCTTATAGCTGAAGAGATTGAATTATGTAATTTTCCCAGTATTGTGCATCTGTAAGTGGCAAAAAGGATTCAAACACAGTGAGTCTGATTCTGGAAACCACGTCCTTACCCCACACTCTAGAACTTGGTAGGATTCTGCATGCAAAGGCATCTCTCATGTTCTCAGGATTGTGTGGCCACCTGAGGGGATGCATGCAAGGGAATAACCTGTTTTGGGAGAACCATCCCTGAAAGGACAGAGTAGCCTGGAGACCCAGGGAAGTCTGCTCCCCATCACTTTGGATTACAGCCTGTGTTGCATTCCAGTGTTGTGTTTCCAAGGCCTCGCGGCCTCAAGACAGGCAGCAGGAAGCAATTTCAGTTTCTGGCCCAGACCTCGAGTCCTCTAAACCTTTCTATCCAACTACACTTCCACTGGCTTTCATTTCTGCAACTCTTCTTACAGAAATACTCGATTGCAAGTAAGTAAGTGAGAGGGGAACTGATTGAGCTGACTGAGAATTTACTTAATTTCTACATCCAATTCCTATGACTAATGTGCTGGGGAAAGGGCAAAGTCTGTCTAGGTATGATTGGGTTTTGCATAAACTTTTATGCATGAAGTGGCTCTATTTGCAAGTAGATCGGATCCAAATTTCAGAATCATTCTAATGACTGACTGCAGTAAAGGTCTGTTTTAAAAAGAAAGAGAGAGCAAAGTCACGTCAACTTTGGCCTGCACTATAAGAGCCCTGGAGTGGACATTCCTGCTTTGAAGCTTTCTTCTCTTCTCTGTCAAAGCCGCTGAAGGCACCGCAGACATGGACCACCCAGGAACTCTGGGAGCTCAAGGAGTGCCTGGTTCAAAAGGTGAGCAGAATGAGCATCACCTCCTTCACTCGGTCTGCTTCTGATCTTGAACCACAGTCTTGTGTTTGCATCCTTGATGGGGACACCAGTGTGGTGCCAGCCCTGCTACCTTCCTTGTGGTATTAACCCAGGCAGGCTGGTTGCCTGTTCTAGTCATGCTGCCACGAGCAGAAGTCCTTTTTGGAAAGCTCCTTCAAAGTCATTGCCCTGCCTTTCTCCTTTGGCCCAGCTGTTTCCAAACGCAATGTACACGAGACTCAGAGGAACCTGCTGAACTGCAGGCTCTGATTCAGTAGGGCAGGGATGGATCTTGAGAGTCTGCATTTCTAACAAGCTCCCAGGGTTGGTTTTGGGAACAATTAAAGGTTAATCAGTGTCAAGATTGCTGACCAAAGCAGATGAGACAGCCACTGGCCACTACTATTTTTGTCTTCCCAGAGCATGTGTTTGCCTGCTTTTTAAAATTTTTTTCCTGGTAACAAATCTTTCCCTCCTAGCCACAGTCATGGACGTGCAGCCTCAGTCTGGGACAAAGAGAGTCCTGCCTGGGATTGATATGAGAACAATGGTGGGAACGGGAAAGTGAGGATTAGTGGGGAGCAGGCCGTCCTTTCCTAGAGGTTACTAAACTGGGATGGCGTAGTCTTGGGGTAGCCATCCTGCTTGGCACGTACAGGAAGTCAACTGCAACGATAGAAAATGAGGTGATCTTACAGAGAGAACTGAAAGAGACAGAGATTTGATGATACCATTTAAACCCCTAAATCCAGTCACACCTGATGCTGATTTGCTCCAGCCTTTCCAGCTATGGGAATCAATAAATTTGCTTTTTTCACTCAATTGAGTTAATCCCTGTCACTTACAAACAAAAGTGTGTAAGGCAATTGGGGTCAAAAACAAAGTATATAGTGAAGATGGTTTGTGGAGTGACTTCAAAAACAGTTCCTAAAGGCCAGTTCTTGAAATGTCTGAGCAATGATGATTTCTCTGGAGTAATTGCTTAGCCTCCCCTGGCCACTAGGAGAAGGATAGCACTCATTTAGAATTTTTTTTAATATATAATCTTATTTATTTATTCATTTGTTTTTGG
Organism: Okapia johnstoni; assembly: GCA_024291935.2. Taxonomy (NCBI): domain Eukaryota; kingdom Metazoa; phylum Chordata; class Mammalia; order Artiodactyla; family Giraffidae; genus Okapia; species Okapia johnstoni. Next base: position 44,771,798 of record CM044322.1, read on the forward strand.
CTGTGCTGGGTCTTTATTGTTGCACAGTCTTTTCTCTAGTTGCAGCGAGTAGGGGCTACTCTCTAGCTGCGGTAAGCAGGGTTCTCATCGCAGTGGTTTCTCTTGTTGTGGAGCACAAACTCCACAGGCTTAAGTAATTGCAGCATATGGGCACAGCTGAGTTGTGGCTCCAAGATTCTAGACCACAGGCTCAATAGTTGTGGCACACTGGCTTAGTTGGCACCACAGCATGTGCAATCTTCCTAGATCAGGAATCAAACCCATGTTTCCTGCATTGACAGATGGATTCTTTACCACTGAGCCACCAGGGAAGCCCTGAAACATTCTTAAATGATCTTAAAACTAACTTCATTGCAACATCTCTTGTGAATCCCAAATTCTCTGGAATGAAGTGAAGTTAAACCATTACTTAAACCATCTCTGTACCCTGGATAGCAGAGACCAGGGAAGAGGATACTGCCAACAGAGCCTTGAAAATGTGATCAAGCCTGACTTTCCTAAGGGCCTAATCTCCAAGGACAGATAATGCTATGAAAGAAACCCAAAATCCTTCCCCAGGGAATGTTTGGATCATACCTTTCATGATGGTATGAAAACATTTTGTTGAAGCTCCACACGGGCAGTTGTTTCTTCCTGGATTTTTAGTTATATAGGAAAGCTTAGTTAACACAAGATCTTGATGCAAAACCAGATTCATAAATGGCTTCATTTCCAGTTATAGCCCTTGATGTCGTGTCTCAAAGAGTCATCATTCCAGCCTCTTAGGGACTTACTGAGACCTTGGTATCAGAGCTAACATGCAGATCTGTGAAAAGCAAAGAGCGTGCATGCAAATTAGATTGAGACTTATGTTTGTGAGTTGTTGGAAGATTAGCAAGTCTGTGGTCAGTAGAGAGGGAAGAGGAGGTTCCTGCTTTTCTCTGTGACTTCCGTATTTCATGTAATGGCAGTGCCACCCTTCTGAGCATCCATGGTCAAAATCTCAGAGTCTCTTGACTGCTTTTTCCCCTTTTCATTTTCTTCTTCATTGCCTGCATGAGACTGACCCCATCTCAATGTGCTACTCTACTTTCCCTTTTCTCCATTCATTATTTCAGCCTGAATCATTGTGTCAATGGCCTTGTAGATGTTCTCCTCAAATCTATCTTTCACACTCCTATCTGATCTAGTCAAAAAGTTCGAGGACATAATATTATTGCCTCACCCCTGTGGCAAACTGTATTTTCCAAAGAGTCTATAGCAATAGCTCCCATTTCACATGTACTTACAATGTGATCTTGACGCTCCTCCCATTAAGAGGTGGAGTCTGTTTCCTCCTCTTGAACTTGGAGGGGCTTGAGACTCACAGCAGTGATATGATGCGACCCCCAAGGTTGGGACCAGGAAAGTGTTACAGTTTTTTAGACAACCAAGATTTTATTTTAAAATTCCTTAATCTTCACACAAAACCTGTATCAATCACCTGGCTCCAACTTTTAAGAATCTACTTACAAGAGAGGTGAGACTTCAGGAACTGTCAGAGCGGAAAAGAGGAGGAGGAATATGGGAATCCCTATGCATTTTTTCAGTACCTACACATCACAGCCCTTATCATATCCAAATCTACATCATCATGGTCATGAGGTAGGTATGAATTATCTTCCTTAAGAGATGCAGATATTGAAGCTCAGAGTGGAAACTTAAATTTCTCTGATCTCCTGGATATCAGTGGCAAAATAGGAATTCAAACCCAGGACCCAGTGGCGTGAAAGCCCTGACAGTCCTCACATGCTTCCCAAAGAACTGAACATAAAAAGAGAAGACACAGATGAGCACTTGGCACAACTTTGAGCTCCTACCTTTCTCAGGACATTACTGAAATAACTTCCCTCTTTGGAGTAAAGAAAAACAGAGGTCTGGTTTAGCCAGAGAAAGCCCCCAGCAACAATGTCGAACAAGCCAGGAGTAATTTGTTTCTATTCTTCTCCATGTGACTGCCGGAGGTTATCCTGGTTTTTATTAGCCAAACTTCCCCTTTTCAAAAGATAATTCTTTGAAATCTTCTGGGAAATTAACATGGCTCAATCTGGCTCTGGGCTGGCCACCACATGCTCTCAGAATTAAGAGAACCTGGGTTTTAACCCCTTGTAGTCATATATATACGCACACAAAATTGAATGTACCTCTATACTGTGTTAACAGGCTCTAAAGAGACAGTTTACACTGAACCGGCTGTTATGTTCAGCTTTATCCTAGAAAAAAAATTGATCTATATTTTTTCCAATTAAAGAGTTCTATACCATGTACCAATTTAGTTATAATTCAAACTCACTAGAAATTTTTTATTTAAAAAATCTCATGAACCAATTAATATATAAGCTAGATCATTTAAATATGCAATTTTTCAAATATTCTTTAGGCAAAATTCATCAGCAGCAAGTAATATAAAATAACTATAGAAGAAAAATTTAATTCCAATTCCCCATATCCTAGTTATTTACATTAAAAAAAAGTTTATAATGTTTATTTTTATTTTCTAACTGGGAATTTTTGAGATTTTTTTTTTACAGTATCATAAGAAATATAAAAAAAGTGACACTATGTCGGCAACTAATGGCTTAGTCTTTCAATATTTCCATATCTATGTTTCTGGCCATTAAAAAATTGTTTTTCTCTGGGAAGTTTGGTAGAGCAGAGCAAGGTGGAAAAGAAGCTTGTCTTCCATACCTCTCTCTCCTCCGTGACCACCCCTACAGGGAAGGCTTAAGGCCTTTGCAGCTGACATCTCCTTTTCCAGGCAAAGTTCCCCGAGAGATAGTGCAGAAAACCCTTTGGCAGCTGAGAGTAGAAGGAGTCTTCTGCAATCACCCAAGTCCAGCATAAAGGCCATATCCCGAACGACGAGACTGAAAGGGGGACATTGACTAGAAGAAGAATACGGAGTAATTCAATCAGGATAGAACCCCGATCGAGTCAGTTCAGTGAGTTCATGCTATGTCTCACACCCCCTTTGCTGCAAAGGCATAGTAATGTCAGGTAAGAGACAAAACAGAAGCAAAATAATTGGCCTCTCACTAATGGTCAAAAATCTGCCTGCTAATGTAGGAGACGTTAGAGACGCAGGTTTGATCCTTGGGCTAGGAAAATCCCCTGGAGAAGGAAATGACAATTTACCCCAGTATTCTAGCCTGGGAAATTCCATGGACAGAGGAGCTTGGCGGGCTTACAGTCCATGGGGTTGCAAAGAGCTGGACATGACTGAGTTTCTGAGCACAATAGAAACAAAAGGTGGTGAGCAGCAGCTGAAACCAGGCCTGCAGGTAGCAATGATCTAGAATTTCTCTCCTGCAGATTGAGGGGATTACTAGTGCTCCATGTGAGAGGGGAACTAGAGTCCTTTTCATTGAGGAAAGCAAGAACTGGGAGGAAAGAAATCTGAAAAATTAAGCTGCTGACAAGATAGTGTTTGGGGCTTCGGCTAAGGAAGACAGAAAGACAGAAAAAGGCTTTACAACAAAGAACCTCAATCAAATTTAGTAACTGTGAACATGATATCCCAATATTACAATGAAAAGAAAATTTTGAAATAGTGGAAATGGCTTAGGATTAGCGGCAGGATCACAACAGCTCTTAACAACTGTTAAGATCACTGTGGGTGTGTGTGTGTGCATATTCAGTCGTCTCTGACTCTTTGTGACCCCGTGGACTGTAGCCCACCAGGCTCCTCTGCCCAGGGGATTTCCCAGGAAAGAATACTAGAGTGGGTTGCCATTTCCCCCTCCAGAGGATCTTCCAGACTCAGGGATAAAACCCTCATCTCCTGCATTGCAGGCAGATTCTTTACCACTGAGCCACCTGGGAAGCCCCAAAATCACTATAGGAAGAGGAAAATATGCATGGGATATGGTGGAGAGAGAAAGAAAAAACATAAGCAAAAAATTTCCCACTCACAATGAGTACACAAACCCAAATCCCAAGCCAAAGGAGAAATCCAATGAGAATGAAACCGGGATATAAATGTGAATTCATTTATTATTAAATCAAAGCTATGAACTAGCCTAGAAAAGACTTTTTAAAATTTAAATATATATGTTTATAATGCAAAAAGACATAAATTAAATAATAATTTTCATTTTAAAAGACCAGGGAAATGTGAAGAGGGAAGAAATAAAAGAAGAACAGGAATATATGAAAAAGAGTTAACTTTCTAAGGCTCAGGATACAAAAAATATTAGTTTAAAAAATTCATTATATAAGATCAACTCTAGACTGGATACTATAGAAAAAATGCTAATTAGAAAGCAATATTGAGCAATTTACCTATAACACAGAGAAAAAGTATATGTACACATACAATAAAGAAAGAATATTACCATAAAGAAAGTCTCAAAAAAATGTGAAGGCATAGAAGTCATATAAAGTATATTCTCTGACTGTAGTAAAATTAAACTAAACATCAATTACATAAAACTAGAAATCTCTACATATATTTAGGAGTTAAGTAATAAACTGCTACATTATTTGAGTCAAAGAAGAAATTTTAATGCACATTAGAAAGTGTTTTGAAATTATGATGAATACTGCATGGAAAGCTGCTAAAGTTGTGTTTTTAAAAAAATATTATAGCCTTAAAAGTATTTATTAGGAAAGAAAAAAAGCTGAAAATCAGTGTTCTTAGAATTAATCTTAAGAAGTTAAGAAAGAAAAAGAGCAGCAAATTAAATCCAAAGAAAACAAAAAGAAGAAATTAAAACAGAAAAATAGGAGCTAAAAAACTGGAAGCAAATATGTAGAAGAGAAACAGCATGGCCAAAGTTAGTTATTTAAAGAATAATAAAATTAATAAATTCATAGTAAGACTAATCAAGGGGGAGAAAAGAGAGAAGGCATAAATAAAAATATTAGGAATGAAAAAGAGGACATAATTATATATCCTCATATATTTAAAAGACAATAGAATAATATTATCAGCAACTTTATGACAATAAACCAGAAAATTAGATTAAATGACAATTTAAAAATCATTTACTAAATGGACACAAAAATAGAGAAAATCTGGTCTTGTATCTACTAAACTGAATCCCAAATTTAAAACCTTCTTTCTTCTTCAAGGGTAAATTCTTTATAAAATTTAAAGAAGAAATAGTATCAATTGTTTACAACTCTTTCAGGGAGTGGGAAAAAAAAAGAATACTTCCCAACTTTTTAAAACTGAGCAAGAAGATAATTACAGGCCCAAGTTCTCTCATAAATACATGTTTTTTTTTAAGCCAATAAAATCCTATGACATATGTATAATATGGACAAAAATGTCATATTGTATTGGTTTATTCCAAGAATGTAAGGTTAGTTTAACATTCACACATAGGAATAGTCATGGATCAGTGCTTAATTTCCTAACTTGATTAATAAACTTCAGTTATATAAGAGAATGTCTTTATTCTTAATAAGTATACACTTAAAGTGTTTAGGGGTAAAGTTTCACAATATCTCCAATCTAGTCTAGACTGGTTCAGGAAAATAAGTAACATATATATGTATATACATATGTGAACGTATAGAATGATAAAACAAATGAGGCAAAATGCAAACAACTGGGTGCATGTGTGTGTACATATGGGTAAAGAGTTATGAGTAGTCCTTGTACAAATAAATTTTTTATGTAAGTTTTAAATCTCACCAAAATTCAAAGTTACAAGTAAAAAAAATCAATTTAATTCACCTGTAAACAGAATAAAGGAGGAAAACATACAATTACTTCAATAAGTATAGAAAATAATTTTATAAAATTCAACATCCATTCCTGATTAAAAAAACAAAAACCCATGGCAACTTAGAGGGTCTAATACAAGGTATCTACCAAAAACCTGTAGGAAACATCACAATGGGAAAAAAAAAAAATGTGGAAGCTTTTTCTCTGATGTCAGCAATGAGAGAAGGATGCTATTGTCACAACTTATATTCAACAGAACTTTCAGCGAAAAACAGCCTGCTTTGGAGGAACAAGAAAATTGCCTGCTCACTACAGGCTTCTTATTCCCTGAAAGTAAACAGGATAGAGCTGAACTGAGTTAGTCTTTGCAAATTTGATACTCGATGGGTCAATGCAACTCTCCCAGGTGAAGTGGGTGAAAGAAGTCTGCTTGGGGAAAATTCTTCCTCACAGAAATCATGATCAAAGGGCACGTTTCCCTCTAACAATGTTCAAGATCCTTTGAAGAAAGTTACAGAATGTTATCAAAAGGCATAAAAGGAAGCCTGAATAGAGAATTAGATCACATTCATGGATGAGAAGACCACATACCATAAATATGTCAATTATGCACAGATTGTCTATGTTTCTCTGTACCTTGTGGGTTTAGATAAAACCTGACATACTGATCAAAAAGTGCATATGGAAGAACAAAAGGCCAAGAACAGCTACAGTCGATTTTGAAAACAAAGAACAAGGAACAGCAACAAGCCTATCGAATATTTTAAATGTTTATTAACCTACTGTTCTGGACTTGGTATCAGCACAGAGGACAAAAAGCAAACAGAAAAGGACCAGACAGAGGTTGGGAAACAGGTCCAGGCATATTTGTAAACTTGGTATATGATACAAATGGCATTCTGAATCTGTAAGGAAAAAATAAACTATTTAATAAATGATACTCAGTCAATAGGTTATCTCATTTGGAAAAACAAAATAAAAGCAGACAGATCCTTAATATAAATTTTTTAAAGGAATTGCATATGGATTAAATACCTAAGTGAAAAATATATCAAAACTTTTAGAAGAAAACAGAAGGGAATAGTTTTACATTTTCAGAGTAGGGAAGGATTTCCAAACTAGGTACAAAAAACAAGTCATAAAGAAAAAGGTTGATAAATTTGACTATATTGCTATTAATAACTTTTATCAAAAAAAAAATCTCAAGCAAAATCAGAAGGCAAATTGCAGACCATGAAGACAGGGAAGATATTTGTGATCTGTACAAGTGAAAAGGGATGAAAATATAGAATATTTGAAGAACGCTTACAAGTCAGTAAGAAAAACAAACAATCTAGTTGAAAAAAATGGACAAGAGATAAGGATGCACCTTTCACAACAGGACACCCGGTGGCTAATGCGCATACAAAATGATGCTTAACCAAGCCAGTAATCAGGAAATTGCCAATTAAGTCACCACTGAAATACCATTTCCCACCAAGCAGATTAACAAACAGAAAAAAGCTAACAATATTAAGTGCTGGCGAAGAGGTAGAGAAAAGAAATGAGGCCTTTCACAAGCTGCAGGGGGAGTGAACACTGGTATAAGCCCTTTGAAGGACAGGGCTAGTGTGTTAGAGACACACATCTGATGCAGGAATTCCACTCCTGGAGATGCACAGAGATGTACTGCAGGGATGTACAGGGGAGAAATGGAGACAACTTAAACCCACTGATGAGATGATGGATAAGTAAACTGTGGTTCAACAGAACACTACACAGTAGTTAAAATGAATAGACTAGAGCTATATGCACTAACACAGAGAATCTTCAAAGATACCATGTCGAATTTTTTAAAAAAGAAGTAAAACATACTGCCTGATGATATGTATAGTATAACATGTAGATACAGCTTTAAACATGAAAACCAGTATTATATATTATTATGCATAGAAATAACATTAAAATATTTGTGGAAGTGATAAGCAAATTCAGAATAAGCCATTATCTCTGAGCCAGTGGAAATGGAATGTGAAAGAATGCATAGAGGGCTTCTCCTGTTTTTATTTTTTCTTAAAAAAAGGAAAATCTCAAACAAACAAATCAGAGTTGAAATCAAAGTGCTCTGATCAAATCTTCTTATTCTCACAAAGAAACAGAAGTTCCACATGTTATATATTCATTGCTTTTCAAAACAAATTTTAGCAATAGCATTTTTTAAGGGAACAATCTAGAATGGTCACCTGTGAGAACAGCGAAAACAAGATGCAATGACAACTCCACATGCTGATGGAGCTGTGGGGAAACTGAGGCACGCACACACTGTGGGCAGCAACTCTTATTGCTCTCCACCCATCACACCCTCGTTGCACTATGAGATGTACTTGTGTCTTATTGCGATTTGGACGGGTAAAGTCTGGCATCAACTTGTATGTAGTGGCCATGTGCCTTTCCTCCTTTGCAAAATGCCTTTAGTCCATTTTCTTGTTAGATTATCTTATCGTCTGTCTCTTCTTGATTTGTAGGACTTCTGTTTGCTGTTTTAATAAATACTGGATGAATCCTTATCATCTCCTACTCTGGGAGATACTCTGGGAATACTTCTTATTCTCATGTGTGTATTTAAAAAGAAGGGCTGTGCCCACCAGCTTGTACATGCACAGAATATCTCTGGAAGGATGCACAAGAATGTGGTACCTGGAACTGCTTCTGAAGAGGGAAAGTAAAGGACCAGGGGAAAGAATGTTTGGGAGGTGAGTTTATGTGCCCAGTCTCTCAGTGGTGTCCAACTCTTTGCGACCCTATGTACTGTAGCCCACCAGGCTCCTCGGTCCATGGAATTTTCCAGGCAAGAATACTAGAGTCAGTGGCCATTTCCTCCTCTAGGGATCTTCCCGACCCAGGGATTGAACCTGTGTCTTCTGAGGCCCCTGCACTGGCAGGTGGATTATTTACCACTGAGCCACGTGGGGGATGTGTACCCTTCTCTATTATTCTCTTGCACTCCTTTTTTGGGGAAATCATTATTAGGTCCATGTATTTCAGATTTTAACACAAAACCTATTATAACTAAGCTAATGAAAGCTTTTCCTCTGTTCGTTTCCCAAAGGAGATGCCAGCCCAAGTCAGATTTTCCCCATGCAGCCCAGACCTACTGTCCCTAAGTACAGGAGCCCGTCCACTCTGCCTTCCAACCGGGAGGCAGAAGAGCAGAGCAAGGCTGAGAGCAACCTGGCAGCCAGACTACCAGGCTGTCCTCCAGCTCCTCCACTGCCACTTGTACAACTGAGCAGTTTCTTGTCCTCTCTAGACCTCTGTGAGGAGCAGCGATTCCTACAGTGACCGGCAGCCTCAAAGTCAGCAGGCCCCATTGCTCCCACCTCAAGTGGCAGAGGTGATGGGCTCTTACGTCCAAAGTGAGGTGCAAAAGTCCTGTGGCTTCTGTTTGGACACATCTTCTCTCACTCGCTTGCTCTAAAGGAAGTCAGTTCTCATATTATATCCCACATTGCGAGCTGCCCTGTGGGAAAGGCTCTCAGAGCAAGGAATTAATGCTTCCAGCCACCAGCCAGCGAGAAGCAGAATCCTGCCAGCAAGTCCTACTCACAGCCAGTGAGTGAGCTTGGAAACTGGTCCTCCCCCAGGGCAAGACGATGCAGCCTGGGGAGACCCGGGGCCAGAGAAACCCAGCTAAGTCATGCTCAGATTTCTGCTCCACAGAGATTGTGAAATAATAAACACTTGTTTTAAACAGAAGCGGAGAGACTAGGAGACATTTCTCCTGAAAAATGTATCAATCACCTGCAAGAGGCCAGACAGAACAAGAGATTGTGTAGACTCCCTTCCAGTGCTGGGAGCCTAAGCAGATCTCCAAATAATACAGTAAATCCTTGATTTTAAACAAAATGTTTCAGGAAATGGGTGATTTGCTGAATTTAATTTCCTGGTTAATTGGAAGAACCTTTGTTTATAGAATCATGGGGCTTAAACATATCTCATAGATCACGTATTCAGATGAAGCAGCTGAAACTGAAAAGAAGCAGTTTCTGAAAGTTCTGAAGCTTTTCTATGGCAAACCCTAGCACAGTGCCTGTCACACTGAGGACACTCAATAAATAATTGTTGAAAGAAAGAAGGAAGAAGAGTAGGTGGCAGGGAGGAAGGAAGAAAGAGGTGCTCACCCTCTTCATGGCTTTGACGTGCTGAAACTCCTCCTGGTCCTGGCCTCAGGGGCCAGGAGATCTCAGAGTTGGACATGAGCAGACCTGAATTCAAGCCCCAGTCCACATTTCGTCGTGTGACTCTAGGCGGTCCCTTGACCTCACCCCTTATACCTTACACGTCACCTGTTCAGGTGTAAAATTTTAAAAATAGTAACTTCAGCTGCCACAGAGTCACTGTGAGATCAAATATGAGCCATACGGGAATGCACTTTCTAACCAGAGAGGGGCATGCACATTTTGCCATCCTTATCTTTAGAAATTACTGTCCACTGTGCTGACTTAGAAAGCAGGCTATAAATTAAAACATCCCCTTTCCCCAACACATGGGAAAGGGTTGCTGTCGGGAAAATCAGCTCTTTAGGGGAGGGAAATCCATTTGGATCCTCATCCCCCACCATTCACTGACACAAAAGTTAGATGAATTTAAAAGTTAATTGTAAATTACAGTACATGTATAATACGTAATACCATGCAATTAAAAAGAATAAGGTATAGCTCTGTGCACTGGCATGGAAAGACCTCCAAGAGCTAGTGTTGTATGAAGAAAACCAAGCCGTAGAATGCTATGCATACTTGTGTGTGTTTTTTTACTTATGTAAAAATAAATGCCACATACACGTGCACGTGCATATGCCACAGATTTAAAGAAAGTCGAAAGAATTTACACATCAATTGTTAATAGTAGTTGCCTCTGAGGAAGGTAATGGGACTGGATGTAAATGTGGCATTTTAATTTCTCGTGAAAATTATATATATACACACACATACACTAGTTGAATTTTTAATGGGTATGTATTAATTTTGAATTTTAAAAACACAGGTAATATTTTAAAACTTAAATGTAAAGAATAAAACCATTAAAAATAATACATGAGTGCTTGGTCTCTGTATGAAAAGGAAAAAACAATATAAAAAAATCATGAAAAGTATTTCTAGAATTAACTACATTAATTGCTTCTTTTGTCAAAAAAAAAAAATTAAAAGGTAAACCGAAACCTGGGCTTCCCATGTGGCACTAGTGGTAAAGAACCTACCTGCCGATGCAGGAGATATAAGAGATGCAAGTTCAATCCCTGGGTCGGGAAGATCCCCTGTAGGAGGACGTGGCAACCTACTCCAGTATCCTTGCCTGGAGAATCTCCTTGTCATGGACAGAGGAGCCTGATGGGCTATAGCCCATAGGGTCACAAAGAGTCAGACACTACTGAAGCTACTTCTTCTCTCCAAACCAAAATTGGAAAATAACTTAGCACCCAATATGACAAAGAATTAATTCTTTCTATTAGAAAGTGGTCAGAACTGATTAAATTTTTAAAATAAAATCACTACCTCCCCACCCCCCAAAAAGCCCTGACTCTCCAAGCGCTCAGCCCCATACTCATTTGAAACTATCATCTCAGGTCCTTATTTTACAGACAGAAAACCTTAAAGATGGTGAGTCTGTTGCGAGGTGTGGGGGGAGGGGGTGGCGGAGCGGGAAGCTACAGCCCCTCTCAGCAGGGAGCCGGCCCTCCTGAAAGGAGAGGCTGGGACGGGCAGTTTCCTGCAGCTCAGAAATTTACCACTCACATCCTCTATCACTGCCCCTGACAAAATCTGAAAACAGTGAATCTTCCCAGTCTTGTCAAAACCCAAGTCCCCCTCTCTCCCTATTTCAGATTCCCCTTGAGGATGAACTGAGTTCTGGTTCCCAGATGGAGAGTTGAAAATGAAAAGACATCTTGGGAGTTCGTCACCCAACGTGGCCCTGGATCAGAGGGAACCCCTGACCTCTACCTGAAATGCTGAGACCACCCCCGCCCCAACCCCAAGGCCTCTCACAGACAACATGAAATGGCTTGCCCGCTCTTGTCCCCTAATGAGATGGGGTCCTGGGAACGCCTGGGTCCGCCCCAGGAGGAGACTGAAACTGCCACCAAGGAGCCACAGCTCCCAACACCAGCAACAATGGTCTGAAGACCTAATGTCTATCAGAGAATGGCTAACCTGGCCACCCATTTTGACAAAGAATATATCTTTGATGTTCTAGATGGCACTTCTTGTTTTCATCTGTGTCTTTCCTCTGCCCACTCAGGGTTGCTGCTGTTTAGTCGATTGCTAAGTCATGACCAACTCTTTTGTGACTCCATGGACTGTAGCCCACCAGGCTTCTCTGTCCATGGAATTCTCCTGGCAAGAATATTAGAGTGGGTTGCCATGTCCTCCTTCAGGGGATCTTCCCGACGCAAGGATCAAACCCAAGTCTCGGCTCCTACATTGACTGGTGGTTTCTTCACCACTGAGCCACTGGTGGGAACTAGAAAGGAACTAGAAGCCTTGCTCCCAGCCATCTCCTCTCACAGCCCAGCACCCCTAGCAGGAGCTACAGCCTGGGGAGTGTGCTGGGGGTGGGGAATCTCCTCCACTCCCACCACCTATTCCTGACATTTCCTATTAAAGGGGAAATTCTGCACCTAATAACTCAGAGCTGAGGTCAAGCCAATGTGGGCCTGCTCCTGCAGATAATTATTCTTAAAAAGAACTTTGCTGGGATTCCCTGGTGATTCAATGGTTAAGAATCTTCCTTGTAATGCAAGGAACACCAGTTCAGTCCCTGGTCTGGGAAGATCGCACATGCCGTGCAGGGCAGCTAAGCCTATGAGCTGTAATTACTGGGCCCACATGCAGCAACTACCGAAGCCCAAGTGTTCTAGAGCCTGTGCTCCACAACAACAGAAGCTCCCACAACGGGAATAGCCTGTGTACCACAACTAGAGAGTAGCCCCTGCTCGCTGCAACTAGAGAAAGCCCCTGCACAGCAACAAAGACCCAGTGCAGCCAAAAATAAATAAATATAAAAAAAAAAGAAGAAGAAAATTGCTGTAGTTGTTGTTTAGTCCCTCGGTCACTTCCGACTCTTTTGCAACCACATGGACTGTAGCCTGCCAGGCTTCTCAGTTCATAGGATTTTCCAGGCAAGAATATTGGTATGGGTTGCATCTCCTCCTCCAGGGGATATTCCACCCCCCACCACCATGGATTGAACCGCATTTCCTGCATTGGCAGGCGGGTTCTTAACCATTGAGCCATCAGGGAAGCCTAAAGAACATGAGATAAACATTTGCAAGGAAAAGATCTTGTCATCCCATCAAAAACCTATTTAACATTCAACAAACATTTACTGAGCACTAACGGAAGTGCTGGAGTTAAGTGTGTACAGATTATGAGTATGCCGTCCTTAACCTGATCAGGTGATTATTCCTCAGCGTTGAACATTCAGTGTGGTACAGGGGAAACTCTGCTGCTTACTAAGATAGACTGGAGCACTTCACTTAATCTTTCTGAGGATCTATGTATAAGATTGGCATAGTAGTAAAAATCCCTAGGATCTTGGGAGGATTTAATGAGATGCTATAGGACAGTGCCTGGCATAACACAGCCCCAGGCACACTATAGACAAAGAAGAATTTAGGCTCCAATTCCCAAGTTCCCCTCCCCTCAGTTTCCTCATCTCTAAGGTTTGTTACCTTGTTGGCTTGACTGATCTACCTTGCAGGCTCAAATTGCATGATATATCCACACAAGAGCCTCACACAAATCAATCGCCTTATTGGGACTATCGAGTCTCAGTTGGAAACATTAATTCTATTTATTAAGGTGGGTGGAGACAACTGAGTGTCAATATACTCTGCCAAGATGAATAAAATCCCTTTGCTTAGATCTGGAACATGCTGCAGAAGGTTAAGTCGGAGACCGAGTTTTCTCTTGCAGTGTTGTGTTGTTTTAGCCCCTCAGTTGTGTCCATCTTTTGGGGACCCCATGAAGACCCCAGGCTCTTCTGTCCATGGACTTCTCCAGGCAAGAATACTGAAGTGGGTAGTCATTCCCTTCTCCAGAAGATCTTCCCGACCCAGGGATCAAATCACCGTCTCCTGCATTACAGGCGGATTTTTTTACTGTCTGAGCCACCATGGAAGCCTTCTCTTGCAGAAGGACAGCAAATTTGGGCCCAAGAGCCAAATCCGTCCCAGCTCACCCCCACTCCCCACCTCTGCCTGTTTTTGTAAGTAAAGTTATATCGCATCACAGCCATGCTCATTCATCTACAAATCCTCTTTGGCTGTTTTCATGCCAGAACCACAAAACTGAATCACTGTGACAGAAAATGTATGGCCCATGAAGCCTGAAATATTTACAATCTGGCCCTTTACAGGAAAAAAAAAAAGTTTGTCAACCTTTGCTCTATTGAATACCTTCTGTTCCTCTATCGCAAATATCCATAAATCTGAAGCTGAATGGTGGAAATTAAACTTTTTAGCTGTAGACTCAGTTGAGGTTCACAAGGCCCAGTGGTTGAAATTGAGACTCAAATGAATCTTAAGTTTGGAAATAAGAGGGACTCTCTCCAGGTTACATCTGGCTTGTTACTGTGTAGTCCTGAAGCAAATTATAGGTTAAAATAAGGCTTTAAAATTATTGTGGGGGTTTTCTTCTGTCTCCCCAACAAAATCCTACAGCCCAAAGAAACTAGTAATTAAGTGAATATTTTCCAATTGTAAATATATAAAATTTTTTCATATTAGCTATTGATTTTCTATCATGGATGACATGAATGATTATTGAGCTCTTACATCACCTCATCTCCCTTCTAAAAGATACACATTTATCTCCCCCATCCACCCAATATAATTACATCAAAAATTGTACTTAAAACATTTTTACTTGGATCAATAGTTGATATTTACTATATTGTAACTACATAAACATTGTTTACTACTGAAAAAAAAATTATTGTGGGGGTTTGCAGATGGAGGAAGCAAGATGGAGTAGAAGCAGCAGTAACCTGAATGTTGGCAGTGGTGTTCCAGCCCCAATTAGGAGTGTGACTGGGGCCATGGCTGCCCTTCCAGGAGCCGTTACTTTATCTGTAAAATAAGGGGCTAGTCAGTTCATCCACCGTCTTTGAACTACTCCTGGGAGGGAACCTGCCAACACAGATATGGAAATTTTGGCCGTGTCATCTCTAAGATACTTTTCCAGCTTTAAAGCTTAACGTAAAGTGAGAGTTGACATTGTGAGACCATGGCCTTGGGGATGGTTATGTGAGAAGTAGTGAATTTACATGCATGGGATGCTTCCAGTTCTACCGTGTCTTAATGACATTCACCACGGTCATAATTCATCAAGCTTACCTCTTTCCAAATAGACACCATGCTAGTGTAAGTCCAGTCCATCTGTAGAGAAAGGAGACAGTAACCCCTGGACAGCTTTGGACAGGCCCTCCACCTTGAATTATGTGGCAGCAGTCACATAATTGGCCCTCTGAATTATGCCTTCTAGACGGGCATCAACATGAGTTTACCTACCCAAAACTAGCACCGGTAAACACAGTTAAGGATGGCTTTATCCCTAGAGCAATTAGTCCATGTAGTAAAGGGATCCTAAGGATTCTGCCAACAATCTTGGGATAATTGGGACCTGACAGCAAATAAATCCTGCAGAATTAGGACTAGTTTTCTTATCCCAAAGCCCCAAAGTGAAGACCACCTTCCAAAAGCTCAGAATCCAAAGTCTGTTCATCCCCTTTGTGGATAGCGCCTGGTCCTGGACTGCATGCCCTACACTCTTCCCCCGTAGTACCCACGCAGGCCAGTGACCCCAGTTGGCAGCACAGCGCCACATGGAAAGCTGTCAAAGAACACCCAGATGAAAACTGCAGCTGAGGGCCAGACCTTTCGGGTCAGTGGCTGCTGTGCTCAGATCTCTCCCTGCCTCCCCAAGTTCAAATGCCAGCCTGATTTCTATCTGGAAGCCTCCCAGCCCAAACATGGAACAAAAGTTCCCTCTGACAAGCCCATTCTGGGTTCCAAAGTATGTTTTTATGTTTGTTGGCAAATGGAAGTGTCACCAATAACAATAACAACACTGTTTCCCCTCCACTGGAGCTACTTCATTTCTTCACATTTGTTCCAGGGCTGGAGCTGGACAGATGAATAATGTAGGCTAGGCGGCTGGCCCGAGCCCTGACCTTGTGCCTCCAAAAGCAAACACGGTGGTGAACGTGGAGACTTGTTTGTTTGAACTCTCACTGGCTAACTTAAAAAAGGAAAAGAAAAAAAAAAGAGAAAACACCTCCCACCATCCCATTTCATCAGTGTAGCCACTGAAGTTTTACTGTTTTGCTTTTGCTTTTTCTGTTTTCATTTCTCACTTACTGAAACAAGGAGCTGCAGCCCTCTACTGGTGCAAGAGATGGCGCCAATTCACCAATTATCGAGGCTACCCTGCCATCTTGTGGCCATCTTACCAATGTGCAAGTTTAGAGAAAATCAACTGCCAAACATCATAAAACACAGGTTGTTTGAAGGGATCTTCCAAATATTTAGACAGGCTTTCATTTCAGACATCTTGAGAAGCTAGATCTGATTGTTTGGGGAGGATATAGATTGGGTTTGGGGTTCGAATGTTGTTCTGTATCTCAGCCCCCGTCCACCACTCGAGGCATCTCGCTTGAGCAAATCATTTCATTTTTATGAAGTTGTTTTTTTTCATCTATAAAGCAGAGGTCATAATAAATGCTTGATTCTTAGAGTTTTGTGAAACTTAGATAAGACTGCATATAAAAAGTGACTTGTAAACTTTATACACGAATGCACATAAATATGAGCTTCCCAGGTGGCTCAGTGGGTAAAGGATCCACCTTCAATGCAGGGGACACAGGAAAAATCCCCTGGAGGAGGGCATGGCAACCCACGCCAGTATTCTTGCCTGGAGAATCTCATGGACAGAGGAGCCTAGCAGACTACAGTGCATTAGGGTCACAAAGAGTGAGACACAACTGAAGTGACTGAGTACACACACATAAATATATTTTAATATATCTAAAGAAATAGATTATCTCACTATACTTGGTAAGACTTTTTTCAGAGACTCAAAGCCTATTTCGCTACTTAACCTCCTTCAGGATAAAGCCTGAGCCTTAGGCTTAAAGGAAGAAGGACTTCACACTGTTCCATGCTTTCCTAAACGCACACTGTCAAATTCCCTAGCTTTCACTTTCCTGATGGAAGTAAAACCAGTTTCTTCGGCCTTTCTTCATAGGGCCAGCAAATCAGTCATGGGGAACAAGGAACATCAGTGAGCCTTTGGAGGTTAAACTCTGCTTACCTGGAGTCACAGAGTGCCCGTTAATGCTGGAGCTTGAGTACTTGGCCACCTTGTCTTCTGGAAAAAGCCTGAGGCAGATGCAGCTGCTGAGGAAGCACCCGTAGAGGCCTGAGCCGCACAGGGCTGACGCAGGATGACTCATCAAACACAAGATGGGTTTGGCCACTGCTTCTGTGCAGCTGTTTGGAGGAAGCCAAGAATTTCTGGTGCCTCACTCTGGACTTGGTGAACAAACCCAAATGTTGCAGTCCTTACTTTGTGCTAAAATTCCTGCCCAGGCTGGGTTGGCAGACTAGCCGGTGCTGGGTCTACTGATAAGAATGTCCAAGGCCCTAGCCTGAGCTCAGAGGTTTCCCACCCACGGGCTGGCCCTTTTCGTCCTCCAGTTACAGTTTATCACACGTCTCATTGATGCAGGAGGCAGGCTTAGGGCACAATTGGCAGCAGGATCAATAGTTTTGCAGAGAGAAAATAGCATGCCAGCCAAAAGGACATCAAATCCTTGGGTGAGTGGTGAGGAGCTCTGACTCAGATTTCCAGGCCATCTGCCCCCCCAGGCTGGGCTCCGCTTCCACCTGTTTCCAAGTTTTGTTCATCTAGACCTGTCCTCAGGAAGCTACATTTAGATTCCCGAATGTTACCGGTGAGCCTGTATGTTAGCAGGTGAGGGGACCAAGGAAGGTCCTGTGGCAGGTAAGGGGGACAGAAGAGAAGGTCTTGCCCCTGTCCTGCCCAGTGAGGGTCTCCTTCCCAAGGCTGAGCCAGACCTCCACAGTCAGAGAGGCCACTCATTCCCCCTTCTAGTCCTCACTGGGCTGCCCCAGAATCTCTCACAGAGACCAGCCTGTGGAAGAGCCTTTCTCCACAGTCACACCTACGGAGGTGGTTCTTCCTCCTGCTCTCACTGTGAGGGGGCAGCAGTCACAATCTTTCTGTCTGGAAGGTATAAGAGAGAAAGGTTTTTCTTCAGAGTTTTTCCTCACTTTATAAACTACTTATATCAGCCAAATGAGAGTAGGAACCAAAGGGATGGTGGCCAAACGTTCTGAGCTGAAGTTCATATCATCTGGCAAAGCAAAGGTGATTGTCAGCTCACTGAGACTGCTGACAAAATTATTAGTTTTTGTTGTGTGTTGATAAGGATGGATTTTGGAAATTCAAGCACGTAGGTTTGAGTGCCAACCATGTGCAAGAGGCAGCCGGAGGTCAGAGTGTGGGGGTGTCAGAATGCACTCGGGACTGGGTGCTCTCACATTCACACGTTCAACTGTGATAGGTAACAGCAGAAGCGGGGGCACTGTCAGCTTTAATATGATATATGTGAATATGTATATATATATATACTATATATGTAATATAATATGTATTACGTGTGTGCTGTGCTCAGTCATGTCTGACTCTTTGCGAGCCCATAGACTGTAGCCCACCAGACCCCTCTGTCCATGGGATTTTCCAGGCAAGAATACTGGAGTGGGTGGCCATTTCCTACTCCAGGGGATCTTCCCCACCCAGGAATAGAACCCAAGTCTCCTGCACCTCTTGCACTGGCAGGCAGATTCTTTACCAACAGTGCCAGCAGGGAAGCCTCTATACATATTATGGCTATAATAAAGATTTTGACAGGCCTTGGTCCCTGGTCACCCACCCCTAAACCCTTGGACTTCCTGGAATCACAGGAGTCTTATTATTCATGGTGGCCTCTCAGGCCACCTCTGAGTTTATGCTAATGAGGTGACTGGTGGTGGGTTCCTAGGTAGTTTCAGGATGGAGTCTGGCAGAGCTGGAAAGACCTACCTGTGATTAGAGTTGGACTTTTGAGCCATGTGATGTCAGCCCAGCCTCTGGGAAGGGGAGTTGGAGTTCAGTCACTGTGGCCAACGATTCAATGGATCATCCTTGTGTAACTAAAACTCAGCAAAAACTCTGCCACCTGGAACGTGCGCAGGCTTCCCTGGGTGGTGGTCACACTGACACGTCCTGAGGACACGGGAAGAGCATATTCAGGCCCCTCCTGGCCTTCCCCTGGCAGGTCCCCATTTGCATCCTTTACAGTGAACTGTGTCATAAAGTACAACACTTCCCTGGGTTCTGTGAGTCATCCCCACAAATTGTGGAACCTGAGGTGGTGCTGGGAACCCCCCCAGATTTTAGCCAGTTGGTCAGAGGACAAGGCCTGGGAACCCCCAACCCAGAAGCTGGCTTCTGAAGTGAGGGAAGCCGTGCTGAGGGTGTGCCTTAATTCATGAATGACGCTGCACAGTGGAAGGAATCACAGAGAACCCTGGGGAAATTCACAAGTGTGCACTGGTGTGGGCCCTGATGTTTGTTCACATTGGCCTCCCTTGTTATGGAAGAAACATCCAATAATGTGTGTGGGTTGAATGAGTAAGTTCATTATGTAACAGAGTATTCACTGCCTATCGCCCAGAATGGGGTGTGGATCGTGCCTCACCTGACCCCCCAAATCAGCCCCATCCCCACCTGTACTCTTCTGTCATTTCTGTCCTGGAGCTTACGAGTGCCCTGGGAGGGTCTCTCTGTCCATCCGTCTTTCTCTTCACCTTTATACTCAAATCCCTTTACATGAACTCTCATTAGCTTGCTTTCTCCCACAATCTGGGCCATAAGAACTTAATGGCACTTTATACCAGAGTCCAAAACCAATAACAATACGAAGCTAGAGAACTAGTTTCCTTCCCTAGAAAGGGAAAGGAACTGCTAAAGAGGAATCTGCTATGTTTGAAGAGACCCTTCTTTCGAATTGGAAGTTTTACTCCTTTTTTTTTTTATTGAGATATAACTGACATATAACACTGGAATTCATTTTAGCTGTACAACATAATATTTTATATTTGTATAAATTGTTAAATGATTATCAGAATAAGTTTCGTTAACATCCTTCACCACACATTTACAGAGTTACAATTTTTCATGTGTGCAGATTTTTAAGATTTTTGTCTGTGCAAATTTTTAAGATCTACTCTCTTAACAGCTTTCAAATATATGATGCAGTATTATTAACTACAGTCAGCATGCCATACACTACATCTCAGAACTTATTTGTAACTGGAAGTTTATACCTTTTGCCCACCTTCATCCACTTCCCCTACCACCTTGTCCCCACCTCTGGCAACCACCAATCTGCTCTGTATCTATGAGTTTGGCTTTTTGTAGATTCCACTTACAAGTGATATCATACAGTACTTATCTTTCTATGTCTGACTTATTTCACTTAGCATAATGCCCTCATTGGAGAAGGCAATGGCAACCCACTCCAGTACTCTTGCCTGGAAAATCCCATGGACAGAGAAGCCTGGTGGGCCGCAGTCCACAGAGTCGCTAAGAGTCAGACACGACTGAGCGACTTCACTTTCACTTTTCACTTTCATGCATTGGAGAAGGAAATGGCAACCCACTCCAGTGTTCTTGCCTGGAGAATCCCGGAGACAGGGGAGCCTGGTGGGCTGCCGTCTATGGGGTCGCACAGAGTCAGACGCGACTGAAGCGACTTAGCAGCAGCAATGCCCTCAAGGCTCATCCATGCTGTTGCAAATGGTAGGAGTTTCTTCTTTTATTGCTAAATAATATTCCATTGAATATATATACCACATCTTCTTTATCCATTCATTCATCAGTGGACACTTAGGTTGTTTTTATGTCTTGGTTATTATAAATAATGCAGCAGTGAACATGGGGGTGCAGATATCATACCCAGAAGTGGAATTGCTGGATCATGTGATAGTTTTATTTTCATTATTTTGAGGAAAGTCCATACTGTTTTCCATAGTAGCTGCACCAATTTACATTCCCACCAACAGTGTATGTACGAGGTTTCCCTTTTCTCCACATCCTCACCAAAACTTGTTTTCTCCTGTCTTTTTTTTTTTTTATGATAGCCATTCTGACAGGTGTGAGGTGATATCTCCTGTGGTTTTGATTTGCATTTCCCTGATGATTAATGATGCTGAGCACCTTTCCTGTGAATTGGGAATTTAGACTGTTCTACTGGGACGTTTGTTGATGATAATCATCAGAACAAATCCCTAAACAATATTTTTAGAAAGACATTTTTTAAAATCACAAGCACACAAGGAAACCAAGGGTATGCTCTTAATGATTTAGAAATTGTGCCAAGTCCTCAAAACCCAGGTGGCAGGGAAGGATGGAATTAAAGGAGGAAGCTACAGCACAAGGCAGGAAGGTGAGAAGACAGTGCCCACAGGTGGAGCCCCCTACTGGTGCTGCCCGCCAAGTGCACAGGGCAAGCCTGGGGAGCCATTGCTCCTTAGGCAGCCTTAGGGGGGGCTCATGAGTTGGGATATTTAGGCTTGAAAGGTGTACCCCTGAAAAGGAGGGAGCCCTTCTGACACATCACCTCACAGCCTGCCTCCCTCCCTGCAGTCCCCAGGCCCAGGGGGCACAGGCAAGCATGTGGAAATCCTGAGTGCAGTTATGACCGCCACCAGGAGACACAAACTACATGAGAAAAAACCAACCCCATAGGAAAGAGACATCAAGCTCAACCAACAGAAGTGATCCTGGTGGACCCCAAGGAGGCAGCCTTCAGAGGAGACAAAGTGTTGGGCAACTGACATTCAAAAAAAGACCCAGGTTGGGCCACAGAGGCCTGCTACCTCCACTTTGCATCAGTTATTCCTGATGTTTCCACAGAACATTTCCTGCCCAACCCTGTTGGGTTCCTTTTCTGTGTCCCACAGTTGGCCTCAGAATGCTCAAATCCTCAGGACCTACAGGCTCCACAATTTCTTCATGAATGAGGTCCCCATCGTGTGCCTTTTCCCCTGGGATTTGGTCTGGGTTCCAGTCTTCCAGTGTTTTTGTCCTTAAAGACTTTTACTGGTCTCACAGGGCCTCTGATGTCTGGAAACACATCTGAACCTTCATAAATACCTTCTGAATGAAGTGCACCACTTAGGCACTTAAGGGCACCAATGTGCCTCTTGAGCTCCATCCTTGCCTCCAGAAGGTTCATTCTGCCAGCCTTCACCATTTTGCAACTGAGCGACTGAACTCACAATTTTCTAGAGGTTCATTTTTAATTATTAAGATTGTTGTTTAGTCTCTAGGTCATGTCCAACTCTTCTTACGACCCCATGGACTGTAACCTGCCAGGCTCCTCTGTCCATGGAATTTTCCAGGCAAGAATACTAGAGTGGGTTGCCATTTCCTTTTCCAGGGGATCTTCCCAACCCAGGAATCAAACCCACATCTCCTGCATTGTCACACAGATTCTTTACCACTGAGCCACCAGGGAAGCCCAATCAATAAGTAAATAAAAATAAATATTTAAAAAAGCAAAACTTCGTATGATGAACTATCCAGTCATTCTGTAGTTCATATCCATTTTAATACGTATATCAATCATAGGAGTAACAGATTTCTAGAAGCATCTACAGTTGGTCCTACAGCTGCACTAATAGGTGGTTCTTCTGGAGAGAAGAGTTGAGGCACACCAATAATGGGATGCACTGCTGAGTCACCTGGGCAAGGCTGGGGGCAGGGGATAGGGAGGGGGCTGAGGGTTAGGGGCATGGTTTAGGAGGAGAAGAGGATCTCTACTGAGTTTGCGTTTTCTAATCATTTCTAATGAATCATTTTCAGGTTATTTATAGGCAAATGGATAGCCCAGGCCTAGGCCCTTGGACTAAGTCAGCTGTTCACATTAAAATGGTGACTTTCAAGTCTGGCAATGTAAACAAATACTTGTGCTGCCATTTATATTCTTCTTCTTGTTGTTGAAACTAACAGCTGGCTCTTCATTTTTATTTTTTGGCAATTTCTTATTAAGTACTGTGGATGTACATTATGTAAGTTTCAGGTGTACAACATAGTGATTCATAATTTTTAAAGGTTATATTCCATTTATAGTTATTATAAAATATTGGCTATAGTCCCTGTGTTGTACAATATGTCCTTGTAGTTTATTTACGTTATAGAGTAGTTTGTACCTCTTAATCCCCAACGCATATGTCCTACCTCCTCCCATCTCCTTACTGGTAACCACTAGTTTGTTCTCTGTATTTGTGAGTCTGTTCCTTTTTTTTATACTCACTCAGTTCAGTTCAGTCGCTCAGTTGCGTCCAACTCTTTGCGACCGCATGGACTGTGTAGCACGCTAGGCCTCCCTGTCCATCACCAACTCGTGGAATTTACTCAAACTCATGTCCATTGAGTCAGTGAGGCCATCCAACCGTCTCATCCTCAGTCGTCCCCTTCTCCTCCCGCCTTCAGTCTTTCCCAGCGTCAGGGTCTTTTCTAATGAGTCAGCTCTTCGCATCAGGTGGCCAAAGTATTGGAGTTTCAGCTTTAGCGTAAGTCCTTCCATTGAACGCTCAGGACTGATCTCCTTTAGGATGGACTGGTTGGACCTCCTTGCTGTCCAAGGGACTCTCAAGAGTCTTCTCCAACACCACAGTTCAAAAGCATCAATTCTTCAGCACTCAGCCTTCTTTATAGTTCAACTCTCACATCCATACATGACTACTGGAAAAACCATAGCCTTGACTAGACGGAACTGACACTCACTAGTTTGTTGTATTTTTTAGATTCCACTTATAAATGATATAATACAGTATTTCTCTTTCTCTGTCTGACTTATTTCACTTAACATAATGCCTTCAAAGTCCATCCATGTTATCACAAATGACAGAATTTCTTTCTTTTTATGGCTGAGTTGTATTCCATTGTATGATATATATATGTGTGTATATATACACATATATGTATATATATACACATATGCATATCATGTCTTCTTTATCCATTCATCTATTGATGGGTACTTAAGATTGCTTCCATATCTTGGCAATTGTAAATAATGCTGCTCTGAACTTTGAGTTCATGTATCTTTTCAAATTATTGTTTTTATTTATGTTTTCAGATATATACTCAGTAGTGCAATTGCTTGGTCATATGGCAGCTCTATTTTTAGTTTTTTGAGTAACCTCCATGCTGCTTACCACAGTGGCTGTAGCAATTTACATTCATACCAACATTGTACTAAGGTTCCCTTTTCTCCACAGCCTCACCAACATTTGCTGTGTTCTTTTTGATGATAGACATTCTGACTGGTGTGATGTGATATCTTATTCTTGTTTTAATTTCTATGATGATTAACAATGTGGACCGTCTTTTCAAGTGCCTGTTGGCATCTGTATGTGTTTGGGAAAATGGTTACACAGATGTTCTGCCCATTTTTTAAATTATAGTTTTTTTTTATATTGAGTTGTATAGCTCTTTATATATTTTAGATATTAACCCCTCATTGGTCAGATCATTTGCAAATGTTTTCTCCCATTCAGTAGGTTGTCTTTTTGTTTTGTCGATGGTTTCTTTTGCTGTGCAAAAGCTTTTAAGTTTAATTAGGTCCCATTTGTTTATTTTTGCTTTTATTTCCTTTGATTTAAGAGACAGATCCCAAAATATATTGCTTTGATTTATGTCAGAGTGTTCTACCCATGTTTTTCTTTAGGGGTTTTATGATTTCCAGACTTACATGTGGTCTTTAATCTAATTTGAGCTTATTTTTGTATATGAATTTCATTCTTTTACACATGGCTGTCCAGTTTTCACACCACTTATTGAAGAGATGATCATTTCTCAATTATATCTTCTTGCCTCCTTTGCTGTAGATTAATTTACCATGAGTACATGAGTTTATCTGTGGGCTTTTTATCTTGTTCCATTGGTCTATATTTCTGTTTATGTGCCAGCACCATGCTGCTTTATTACTGTAGCTTTGTAGTGTGGTCTGAAGTCAGGGAGTATGATTCCTCCAGCTTGATTCTTAGTTTTCAAGATATTTTTGCTATTTGAGGTCTTTAGTGATTCCATACAATTTTTAAAATGACTTTTTCTAGTCCTATGTTATTTATGTTTATTATCCCACATCTAATTCCAGGCTTTAAACATCTTTCAACGCCTACTTTTTATACCATTCAACTCAGTCATTCCCCCGAACATTCCAATATCTTATACATATAAGAATTCACAGCTGGCACTAGAATTCCTCTAAGGCTGAGAACTGTCTTTGCTGAGATGATTATTTAGGTAGAAGATGAGCCCCTCTCTTAAGGGCCTGGGTATTGGTGGCCTCATGCCATACCAATGTTAATAAGGTCACAGCACTGCATGACAGAAAGGGAAGACTGCGCCAGGATGAACAGAATAAGGAGCGAGGGTAAGGACAACCCAGTGGCACCACCAGGAACCCCCCAATCTTCAGCAATATCTCCTAAACACATCACTGTTTTGTTTGAGTGATTTTCTCTTGTGAAAACCAGAGAAGGGGCTGAGTCTGTTGTCAGGGTAAATGTGGTCAGGACTGAGACAGCTCAGAGGAAGGCCAGACCTGGAACAGAGGAGGCCAAGGGACACAGACTCCCCCAATTAGCAGCAACCTCGATGATGTCTTCAGCTTCCACTAGCTTCAGAATTAGTAGTTTGGGGACCATTTCACCTGGACAGTCTCAACAGTCCAGGTGATGTCTGAGATGTTCATGATGTCTGAGATGTGGATAGGAATTTGTGTGCAAGGATGATAATCACCAAATTACATATAATACCGGGAAGATGGAAACTTGAATATACAATAGGAATCTGGTTAAAGAAACAAAGGGAGAGCTAAGCGAGGAAATAATTTACAGAGATTAAAAATTATGTTTTCAAAGTCTATTTAACCACATGGAAAAGTTCCTGCTCTAATATCAGAAAAGAAAAAAATCCAAAATGTCATTGTTGGTATTAGTTTGAGTTTGTGTTTTATTTTAATAAGTGATCTTCGAACAAAAAAGTACTAAAATTTTAACACAGATTGTTCCAGAGTTTGTTGGATTACGTGACTTATTTTTTTGTCACTTTCTTTGTTTTACTTCCACATGATTTTCAAACTCTCCATAATGAGCAAAGTAATGTCACAATCAGAAAAAATCAACATCACTTTTGAAGCATGAGAGTAGAGTTTGTTTGCATTAAGTGGTTTATTTGGCAGACACAAGAGAGATGAGCGAGAGGAATGTTGCCCTTAAGTGATGCTTGGTCTTGATTTATTTATTTTGGTTTAGGTAAAGACAGCATTTGTTTAGCAGAGATGAGAGGGAGCCAGCTGCTTTTAGGAGAGCTTCAGGGTTGTCAGGGGAAAAAAAAAGCACGCAGAAAAACACAAGCTACAGGAGCTCTGGGTTCGATCCCTCGGTTCGGAAGAGCCCCTGGAGAAGGAAATGGCAACCCACTCCAGTATTCTTGCCTGAGAAATCCCACGGATAGAGGAGCCTGGAAGGCTACAGTCCATGGGGTCACAAAGGGTCAGACATACTTAACGAAAGTGTCTGCATGAACCATGTAGGGAGCCTAAGTTTTACTGAAAATAATAACCAAGTAAGAAATGACTGGCTGTTCTGTTGCTATTTAGCTGTGAGACTTTGGGCAAGTCACCAAGGCCTGAGTTCCCACCTTTATTATATAAGATAAAGGGAATAGGAAAGGTGATGTCTCATCTCTTGCCTCTCTGGAGAGCCTAGATTGGCCCCAGGCCATCCACGCTAACAGGGTGCATCTTAATTCTAGAGACAGGATCTTGTTGAGTGGCTCTGCGATCACCTTTCTCGACTTTTCCAAGTTTCCTCCCTCCTGGCATCAGCCTGGTTTGGCCTCCTCCTGCCGATGCATGTGGCTCGGTGACGGCAGCTGAGCTGGGAGCAGAGCCCCATGCCAGCCGCCACCTTCCAAGAGGCTGCGTCTTGCCGGACTACTTCCTGGGCTGCCCGCTGACGTCGCTCCACAGCTGCCTCCACCGTGCAGTCCTCCTGGCAGTCATACTGACTGCAGGTGTGGCCTGCCACCCACCCTCCCCACCGGGCTCTCAGACGCCTCAGGAGGCATCAGTTGGCCCTGGCGCCTTTGCCATTGGGAGTCCTGGCACCTGCCCTTCAGAGCGCAGCACTCTGTCCTGCCCTGAGGCCTTCAAATGTGCCTCACCCAGATGAGTCCCACGGGGCGATAATCGCACCTCTTTTCACAAATGGTGAGCTGCGGTCGAGAAACTGCCTTGTCTTCCAAGAGGGAACAAAGACAGCAGATCAGCCAGGGCAGAAGTGAAGCCTCGGCACTCTCCCAGAGCAGCGTAGGCTTTCGTAATCGGTCATGCGTCTTTTACCTTTTGAAACTTTGTCGGATTTATATATAGCCTCCATCTTGTCCCTCCGAACTCGGCGGGGCTCACCGTCAGTCACTGGGCTGAACACCTGGAACTCTGTGGGGATTATCATTAGAAGGATGCGAAGCCAGGTGTGGTTTTGGACCAGAGACCTATTGGAAGAGGGAGGATTTCTCACTTTCCAAGTTTGCTCTGCTCAAGTTAAAACAATTAACCTCCTTTCCCCTTCAAACAACTGTTCTCCGCAGCTCTGTACTAGCAAGATGCAAGCCGAAGACACTGTCAAAAGTGGACTCTGCCCTTCAAAATCTTCAGATAAAAAGGTAGATTAGACTGTCCGCAGGGCTTCTTCCTACCATCACTGCCCTCTTTTCTCCACTAATTTCACCACTCCCTTCTGGACCTTACACCTCCTGAGAACAGGAATTTTCTCTAATGCTTCTGTCGTGAAGAGATCGTAGCCGAGGGGAGTCTGGACAAAGTTAGGCCCCCACACCGGGCCCCACACTCACCTCTCAGAATTTGCCAGGCCTGCCCGCAGGGAGGAAGGACAGATGGCAAGGTTATTCCCACCCACCTGGGGTCTTAGCTCTCTTAACTGATGTAGCTGTCAGCACATTCTTCCCCTTCTTGGGCTGCAAAATCTCCCAGAACACACACACACTCAAAAACTCTAGGTAATATTAATATTTTCAGGAAATCACACACCTCCTTCTTACATTATGCTGATATTATATTACATAGCTAGCTTTAATTGAATGCTTATTCCATTCTGGGCACTGTGCTGGCTGATTTTTATGCCCTAATGACTTCATTTAATCCTCACGATAATCCTATGAGGAGGTTTGTGGGATGAATCTAAGGCTTGTGAACTGAAGCGAATTATCCATGTCACCCAGCCAGGGAGGGGCAAAACCAGGACTTGAAACCCAGTCTCATCTGACAAGTGAGCCTTTCAGCCATCATCCAAGATCCTCTCCATGATACAGAGGCTCAACTGCAGGTGTCAAGGTGTTGCTGGTCTGTTGTAGCCAGTCTTGTCACTTCCATCCCCAAGAGGGAAGCTGACCCTCACCCCTCTCACACAGCCTGGCCTTTTCCTGAGCTTACAGACCTGGACATGAAGATTCACCACTCTCTCAAACACTGCCCAGTTATTGGCTTTCAGATTATGGGAAATAATTCATCACAGAAAATTAACTCAGCATCCTTCAGAAGTGATCTAACTTAGTCATTCCCTGGTGGCTCAGATGGTAAAGAATCTGCCTGCAATTCAGGAGACCTGGGTTCTATCCCTGGGTTGGGAAGACTCCCTGGAGGAGGGCATGGCAATCCACTCCAGTATTCTTACCTGGAGAATCCCCATAAACAGAGGAACCTGGTAGGCTACAGTCCATGGGGTCACAAAGAGTCGGACACGACTGAGCGACTAAGCACAGCACACACAGTCATTTTCAAATTTGGCAGCACAAGTCACAATGGGGGAAACTTTTTAAATCCTGCAGACCAGGCTGTACCCCACACCAATTAAATCAACTTTAAATTGGAACCAACTAGCATTTTTAATATTTTCTCAAACAAGTGCAAAGTTACAAAACAGTTGGAAGGTGCTCTGGACTGAATGTCTGTGTTCCCCCAAATTCATCTGTTGAAACCCTAACCCCCAATGTGATGCTAATCAGGAGGTGGGACCTTTGGGGTAATTAGGTCATGAGGGTGTAGTCTTCATGAATGGGATTAGTGCCCTTGTAAGAAGAGACATGTGGACTTGTTTCCTCTTTCTGCTTTCTGTGACATGAGGATACAGTCACCTGCCAACCGGAAAGCAAACCTTCACCA
Organism: Okapia johnstoni; assembly: GCA_024291935.2. NCBI lineage: Eukaryota > Metazoa > Chordata > Mammalia > Artiodactyla > Giraffidae > Okapia > Okapia johnstoni. Next base: position 44,800,851 of record CM044322.1, read on the forward strand.
AGAACTTGAAAGTACTGGCACCCTGGCCCTGGACTTCCAGCCTCCAGAACTGTGAGAAATGGATTTCTGTTGATTAAGCTGCACAGTCTGTGGTATCTTGTTATAGCAGCCCGAACTAAGATACAAACACAATGCAAAAAATTCCTTCCTGAACCAACTGAGAGTAATTTGCCAACCTGGTGTACCATCTTCCCCAAACATTTTAGTGTCTGTTTCCCACAAACAAAGACTTTGTCTTATATAACCTCAACAGTGAAGTGAAGTGAAGTCACTCAGTCATGTCCGACTCAATAGAAAACCCTAAATCAGGATATTAATGTTGTTAGAGCTCTACTAACTAGCCCTCAGATTTCATTCACATTTCACAAGTTGTGCTAATAACATTCTTTACAGGAAAGGGTCCAATTCAGAATCATGAGTTACAGCTATTGGTCAGGTGTCTTTAGTCTTCTTCCGTCTGGAAAGTTCCTCAGCCTTTCCTTGACTTTCACGACCTTGACATTTCTGAAGATTATTTTGTAGAATGTCTTTCAACTTGGGTCTGTCCAACATTTCCTTATGAAGGGATCTGGTTTATTCTTCTTTGACAAGAATATCACAGAAATGATGCTGTGTTCTCATTGCATCCTTTTGAGTGGTCCACTGTTTATTTTCCTGTTACTGATGACATTTACTTTGATCATTTAATTAAGACGGTGTCTGCCAGACTTCTCTGCTGTAAAAGGACTCTTTTTCCTTTTGTAAATTAATTAGCATTTTGTGATGAGAGGCAAGAGGTGAGCTGCATGTTGAGAGACTGACTAGCCGTCAGTTACTTTTACATCTCCTCAGGTGATTTCAGAGTGCAACCATCTTGGGGAATCAGTGGCCTAACTTCTTCCTGTGAATAAAGCATCAGCAAAGACATGGGGCCTTTGTGACATGAGTTAATGCTAAGAAGAGCCAACTGTATTAGTTAACACGTATTGAGGCCTGTGTGCCATCCACTGTGCTGGTTACTTTATATGCATCATCACCATCATTATAGCAGCTTACAGTTATTATTATCCATTCATTTGAAAAATTCCTACTGAGCACTAACTGTGAGCCAAACACTCTTCTAGGTGCTGGAAATACAGCTGTGCACAAGAGACACAAAATTCCCTTTTCTCATGGAGCCTACATTCTACTGGAGCAAACACTGTGATACTTACTTTATACTCACAGCTTATGACAGTGATGATAACTTGCCTCTACCGAGCACAAACTGTGGGCCAGATTCTTAGACCAGCCTTACAACAACACTGTGCGGCAGGCACTTTTATCATGAACTTATAAACTTATGTCAGGAAAAGAAAGACTGTAAGGCATGTACGAATACAGTTACCACAACACTTGATACATTAATTATGTCCCCTTCAGTCCTAGCAAAGATGATGATGGACACTTGGATTTGGGGAGAATTATACTGAGTTAACAAAATGCCACTTTATACACATCAAGTTGGCAAAAATGAGAAAGCCAGACAATATCAAATGCTGGCAAAGGATGTGGGGAAATGTGACCTTTGAGCATTGTTGGTTCGAAGGTAGCTGGTGAGCCATTTCCAAGGGCATTTTCTGCATGTATCCCTAGAACCCCAGAAAGCCACCTTTGGGTTTATACACTGGAGAAACCATCACAAGTTCACAAAGAGACATGTGTATGAAGAGCTTAACACAGACTCGGATGCTGTCACAGAGTTGGAGGCAACCAGGGGCCCTTACCAGGGAAATGAGCAAGCAACACATGTTACAGGTGTTTGGTGAAATACTTGGCAGTAGACAGAAGAAATTACCCAGACTACATAAAAATGTATAACTCTCAAAATCATACTGCTAAGCTCAAAATGAAAGAAACAGAATATTTATAGCACAACACTTATAAGAATTTTAAAACAGCACACAAAACAACACTCTATATTATCAAGGATGTCTCCACACACATACGTGTGATGGAAAGGGGACTGGAAGGAGATGTGTTAAATACATGTCTAGGTATGCACAGAGGGGCAGGGGAGAAGGAGGGTAGTGGGATTGGAGCTAGGAGACTGAGTGAGAAAATAATAACTAATTAAACAATAGAAGAGACTTGTCAAGACAATTCCTTACATCCTATGAATTTATGAGCATGATCAGTTTGATTCTGTGGCTGACTTTATTCTGCCTGGAAGCAGAATAAAAGGCAGTGCATGAATGTCTTTCAAAAAATGTTGTATAAGCACTCCAGAAAGAGCTCCCTTACACCCAACCCTCTTCAAACCCATCCTCACAGAAGAAGCAGAGTCTCTGAAACAGACTGACATCCTTTTACATCAAGCTGACCTCATGAAATCAGGCCTGCGTCAATGCTCACCCTGAACCACCCCAGGACCCCTGACGCATGTTTTCCACGATGCCCTCCTCCAGTGACAGAGGGCCAGGAAAGAGAAGAGAGTTGCCCAGATCAGGAAACTGGTTTTGGTTCTTCAACTTACTGGCTGTGCGAGCTTGATCAGGATGTTCACCTTCTTCAGATAATTCCTCATCTCTCAAAATGGGAATCACACCAGCTATCTGAAAGGGCTGTTTGCAGAAATAAAGGAGATTCTGTATGAAGGAACATGGCCATGGCCCCCGTCCCTCCCTCTGGAGAACCTCAGTGGGACCTGAAGTCTCTTGTCCATAATTCTAAACATCCCCCAAATGATGGGCTCATGGTTGGAAGTGATGGGGATACACTCTCTCAGTCTCCTCTGGGCCATGTGGAGGTCAGAACAATGGCTGTCCACACGTGGCAGAGTGGTGGTTACATCATGCCTGGACCCAAGGTAGGTGCAGACAGCGAGCTCCCAGAGGAGGACTGTTCAGGGTGGCAGAGCCTTTTCTGAGCTGTTTGTCCAAAATGACTGGGCATTTTTTTTCCTGCATCTTCCTCAAAATAAATGGCACTGCTTTTCACCTGTGCTGGAAGGCCTCTTGAGTTCTTCCTCCTCCCTCACTCCAAGTCTAATCACCAGCTCAGTCCTGTTTATTATTCCCCAGGAGCCTCTCCGAGCCGCCTGGACCCCTTCCTGGGTACCTGTGAACTGGCAATCTTTCAGCATCTTTTCTCCAGGAAGGCTGCAGTAGTGTCTTGTTTTATCTCCCTGCCTCCTCCAGCCCCATCCTCCAGGCAAGAAGGAACCTTCTGACACATGGTCTAATGTCTTCTTTACTACTCCAAATTCTCACAAGTTGCTCTAGACAAGCTCAGTTCACATCACTGCCTTCCCTATCCCCTGCCCCAGTCTCACTGGATTTCTTCCACTGGGAACTTGCCAAGGCCCTTGGCTCCACCCATCCATCGTGGGCAGGCTTTCCAGCTCACTTTGTGTGGCTGGTTCCTGTTGGCTTTGGGAGTTCAGCTCTGCTCTGCAGACTGGCCTTTCCTGATCACCCTCTCTAAGGCCTCCTTACCACCCCTATTGATTCCCATGGATGCCCTTGCTCATGGCTTTCAGGACATTTATCACAATCCTAGTTTGCTTGCATCCTTCTTTAGTCCCTTTTTTACAGAATTTCTTCCTCCAGAACCTGGCAGGGTGCCAGAGACATAGTAAATCCTTGTGTGTGTGCGCACTTAGTCATGTCACTCTTTGCAACACCATGGACTATAGCCCACCATGTTTCTCTGTCCATGAGATTTTCCAGGCAAAAATACTGGAGTGGGTTGCCATTTCTTATCCCAGGGGATCTTCCCAACCCAGGGATCTAACCCAGGTCTCCCGCATTGCAGGCAGACACTTTACTGTCTGAGCCACCAGGGAATCCCACTCTTTACCACTGGTGCCACCTCAAAATACTAACGTGGCCTCCTCAAAATTCATGTCCACCTGGAACCTCAGAATGTGACCTTATTAGTCAAATCCACCTCACTTGCCTTCACTAGTCAAGGTCATTTTAAGACTTGCACATCCTCCAAGTAGCCCGTAGCCTAAACAACAAGATATTTGCCCAAGGGACTTCCCTGGTGGTCCAGTGTCTAAGGCTCCACACTCCCAATGCAGAAGACCCAGACTGGACCTGCTCTGGGAATTACATCCCACACGCCACAATGAAGAACCTGCATACCACCACTGAGACCTGGCACAGCCAAATAAAGTTTAAAATATATTTTTTTTTTAAAAAAAAGATGTTTGCCCAAGTTGTTATCTAGGGATTTAGAGTCAGCAGCATCTAGTTTGAGCTGAGCTGGTTGAGACTGGATAGAACCATCAACCCTTCAACTGGGCGTGTGCAATTTGGTGCCCCTGTGAGTGTGCGTGAGCAGAATCATCACCCCTTTATCCAGTCACCTTTCCCACACTTCAGGCTGCCCTGCTTCTTTACTCCTTGTCCCATAAGCACCCCAAGTTCCTTGCCTCCAGGGAGGTAAATTTGAGATGTTTTCTCCCATCTGCTCACACAGCTGCCTTACAAATAAACTCTCTTTGCTGCAAACCTCGGTGTCTCTGTGTCTTGGGCAAAATGGACCTGGTTCAGTGACACTTGTCTATATCCAGTCTGGGATCTTTGTCTGTTTGCACTAGGTCCGGTGAGCCTTTGTATTAGTTTTCCAGGGTGGCTGTAACAAATTATCATAAATTTAGCAGCTTTAAACTACACAAATCTGTCCTAGTTCTGTTGGTTAGAATTTCAACTCAGGTCTCACTGTATGAAAATCAATCATTGGCTGGGCAAGCCTCTAGGATAAAATCTATTGGCTTGCCTTTTCCCGTATTTCTTGCCTCGTGATCCCTCTTTTCTCCAGCCAAGAAGGGTCTGGCAGAGTCTTCCTCATGTTGTATCCCTCTGACACTAACACTCCTGCCTCCCTCTTCCACTTGCAAGGACCCACCCAGATAATTCAGGATCATCATCCTATTTTAAAAGTCAGCTGATTAATAACTTTAATCACATCTGCTACCTCAGTTCCCCTCTTCCACTTAACAGTAACGTGTTCACAGTTTCCAGCGATTAGAGGGTGGAATGGGGAAGCCATTCATTATGCTGCCTAGCACACCCGGGGAACCAGATAAAATGGGAATGTCAACGATACTGCCAGGCAACTTTGCTTATGTTAAAATTTTCCCCTGACTGGTAAATCACCTAAGGACTGGGAGGAGCTATGAACCGATTATAAACACCTGAGGTGGGCATCATATCTTGGGCAAAGGGGGAATCCATTTCCTTGCCTTCCCCAGTATCTAGAGGTCACCACACATCTTCAAGGCTAGCAGCGTTGCATCTCTCTGACTCAGCTTCTGTCGTCACATCTCCGACCACAGCTGGGAGGGGACCGTTATCCTGCCTACCGCAGCCTTCCCATACCTCATGCCACCTCTGTGGTCCAGAAGGGGAGGAGGCAGACCACGGCTCGCCCACACTGCTGGCTTCTGAGAGGACTTTAAGGTATGCTCCCCTCCCTGCTCTGGGTGCCCGTCTGTGGCTCCTGGGCAACCATGGCCTCTGGCCACGCTCAGTGCTTCAAATTACCTGTGGAGGAGGTAGCCCCCTGGGAAGCCAGGTTTCCATTCTAGCATTCAAGGGAAGGACGAAAGTCTCATGACCCCAACAGCAACAATATCCACAAGGCTTCCCCTGACTTCTCATCTAGATCCCCAGATTACACAATGTGTTCTGCAGCCTGGGGAACCGCCCTAAACTCAGAGATCTGGTGGTCGCCTAACTTCTCCGTAACGCACCTTTCCTGCCCCACCTGTCAGACCTGCCTTGTTTGTAAAGGCATCACTTGTATCGTGAATCTCTCTTCTTGACAGCATGCTTGGTGTCTGAGCCTCTGTTTCCTGGTCCTAAACACCCACTCACCACTGACCTGAGCCCCAGGACTCTGGACTCCCAGGAATCCATCCATGCACCAGTGCATTCAGTCACTTCTTCAACAAGTATTTCTGAGAATGAAATCACAGCCAGGCACCACACAGAACAGAGCAGGTACAAACTCAACAGGGAGCTTACAGCCTAGTTGAGGAAAGTTTGTTAAACTAACACAAGAAAAATAGAACTACTAAAGGTGAGGAGCTGTATGAAGCCAGTAAAGGATGCATAAGAAAAGGAAAGAATGGGAAGAATCTGCCTGCAACACAGGAGACCTGGGTTCTATCCCTGGAAGATCCCCTGGAGGAGGGAACAGCTACCCACTCCAGCATTCTGGCCTGGAGAATTCCATGGACTGTATAGTCCATGGGGTCTCAAAGAGTCGGACGCGACTGAGCGACTTCCCCTTTTAAAGGAGAAAGAGATGGCATCTCTGAGGAAAAGACATTGACACTGAGACAGAGGGTTGCGAATAAACTGATGGGAAAAGAGAGAGAAAAGCAAGTGCAAAGGCCAGATGCCTCAGTCTTTCTCAACCAAGTTAAGCGTCTTGGATTTTATCGTAAGTACAGAAAAGTCACTGTGGGGTTATTAAGCCAAGAAGAGGAAGAACATTATCTCATTTATATTTTACAAAGATTGCTAGAGCTGACTGGCTGGTGCGGGTGGCAGTGGAACCAGGGGGCCCTTCTGTAACCCCAGGATAATGGGAGGTGACTTCACAGCTGCATTTATGAGTTTTATGCCTTCATCCATCTTCATTTTGCTTTGTGATAGGGTTGAAAAGCACTACGTTTCTTCTCAGGTTAAAAAAAGGTAGGGACAGAAGTATGAACCCACTTCCCATTAATGGTCTCAACAGCTGCTCAAACACCTCCGGCTACAGTAAAGATTCCAACCAAGTTGTGAACAGGTGAGACCAGTTCACAGGTGGTCTTTTCTGACCCAGTGAATGGTAATTTCAGTAGGTTGGCATCAACCCACCTAACGGGCAAGAGTCTAGCAGTGGGAGGGTCAAAGGGCCAAACAAAGGCTCCTGAAGAGGAACTTGGCACAGCTGCAAATTTGCTCAACCAGTGAACTTATTAGGATGACTTCACAACTAAATCTGTGTTTCTACACAACAGGGGAGCCTCTTAAACTCCATAAAATCATTTTTGGGTTTTAGAAGCACCCTTTTCTAGGACTTATCTGTGACCTTTCTGGTCACAAAGACACTGAGATGGGCCAAGGTATGCTGGTCCTCACCTACAGACTCACACATGTCCAGCTCCCAGAGCACAACAGTCAACCTCACTGAAAAATGGGGTCCAAACTGGAGGTATAAGCTCCCTTCTGGCCTGTAAGTCAGGACACAGACGTGGCGCTTTTGGAGACTGGCTTTGCCAGACAGAGGCTCTGGATGGCTCTCCTGTCCCACCCATGAGCACCATGGAGCCCAGCACAGTCTTAATGATCATCTACTGGTTATTAATCATAGCTGCATATTAGATCTTTAAAATTATCCATATGAGATTCTGGAAAAGGCATAACTATGGACACAGTAAAAAGATCATTGGTTGCCTGGAGTTCAAGGGGAGGTAAGGATGAATAGGGGCGCACAGAAGATTTTGGGGGTGAAACTACTTTGTATGATACTATGATGATGGATACATGTCATTACACATTTGTCCAAATGGATAGAACATACAACAGCAAGAGTGAACCCTAATGGAAGCCATGGACTCTGCTGCATTATGATGTGCCTCTGTAGGTCCACCAGTTGTAATAAATGTACCATTTGGTGGGGGTGTTAATGGTAGGGAGGCTATACATGTGTGGGGGCAGGAAGATACAGGATAACTCGGTATCTTCCTCTCAATTTTGCTGTGGACCTAAAACTGTTCCCCAAAATAAGTTCTATTTTTTAAAAAGTACTTTAAAAACTATTCATGCTTATTATATGGTATATCCAGGTGACGGAATATTGTGTGTGTGTGTGTGTGAGTCACTCAGCCATGTCTGAGTGTTTGTGATCCCATGGACTGTAGCCTTCCAGGTTCCTCTGTCCATGGAATTCTCCAAGCAAGAATACTGGAGTGGATTGCCATGCCCTTCTCCAGAGGATCTTCCCAACCCAGGGATCGAACTCACATTTCCTACATTGCATGTGGATTCTTTACCGAGACATGCTACATCATGGAAAATACTTGAAACCGTTATGCTAGGAGAAAGAAGCCAATCACAAAGGGCCACATATTATATGATTTCATTTATGAAATGTCCAGGATAAGCAAATCTATAGAGACAGAAAGTAGATTAGTAGTTGCTTAGGGCCTAGTGGAGAAGGAAATAAAGAGTGACTGCTAATGTGTACATGGGTTTCTCTTGGGATGAAAAATATTATAAAATTAGAGGTGATTATACAATGCTGTACATATCCTAAAACCCACAGAATCATACACTTTCAAAGGGTAGGTTTTTTGGGGCATATGTACGATATCTCCATAAAGTTGTTAAAATACATCCACACCTGTGCCCTATCCTATCCCATTACTTCAGACTGTCTGGGGATGAAGCCCAGGCAGCAGTGTATTTTTAAAACTCCCTAGATGATTCTAATTTCTAGTAAAAGCTGAGAACCACTGGTCTAGCCTAACCCTCTAGGAAGCAGCCAAGGACACTGGGGTTGAAAGTTGTAGTGACTCATACTCTCACTTTGCCAGCTCAGCAGTAGGACCAAGGCTGCACGACCAGCCCTCCTCTGTGCTCAGCCTCCAGGTTAAATGCAGAACAGACAATGTCTGCCTGACACTCCAGACTCGATGCTCCCTGGCCTTCCTAACCCCCACTGCTGCTGCTGCTGCTGCTGCTAAGTCGCTTCAGTCGTGTCCGATTCTGTGCGACCCCATAGACGGCCGCCCACCAGGCTCCCCTGTCCCTGGGATTCTCCAGGCAAGAACACTGGAGTGGGTTGCCATTTCCTTCTCCAATGCATGAAAGTGAAAAGTGAAAGTGAGGTCGCTCAGTCGTATCCGACTCTTAGTGACCCCATGGACTGTAGCCCACCAGGCTCCTCTGTCCATGGGATTTTCCAGGCTGGAAAATCCACTGGAGTGGGTTGCCATTTCCTTCTCCACCTAATCCCCACAATGGCTCTTAAATCAATCTCTTTCCAAAGTACCCAAACCGCCTCATTTGTCAGTATTTCTCTTCTAATCCACTGCTGCCTCCTTTGCTCTGATTTCTGGGCATTTCTCTAGCTGCCCTGCAGACTTCACAGCTCCCTATTCTGAAGGCCTACTTGTCCTGTTGCCTTCCAGTTAATTTCCTACCTATTATGAATTTGCATGTACATTTAACACAGAGAATCATTTCTGTCTTCAGATGTGAGGTTCTACCCATTCGATCTTTATAGTCAGAGAGGAGAAGCTATTCATCAAAGGGGTCCCATTTGGCACCCAAGTGTAATCGGCTATTCATAATTTCCATTTTGAGCTAGATGACTGTTTAAACTTTAAGGGATCTTCACTACAAGTTAACATCCAGGATGAGAATATAAAAAGCTTATAGCATGTCATTTTTAGGAATCACTACTGTTAGGAAATTAGGAATGTGTGTTGCAAGCAAGGCTTTATCAGATAGCTTAAGAGAAAAAATAAAAAAAGGCAAAGTCAAGCATTTTCAAAAAGAGGGTTTTTAAAAGTCTTTTAAATGTACAATTTTGTATATAATTTGATCAAAGAAATTCCTGGACTTTTGTGTTTTCTGAGCACTAAGATACTTGTAATACTCACCTGGTTATTAAGGGGGTTATTTTCATTGATATTTGTATCCTTTCTCCCCTTTTAGATTTTAGATTTTTAAAGGTCAAGGGTCTTCTCATTCATCTCTTCATCTGACCGCCCCCTCACACCCCACACTGGAATCTGGCGTGGAATTGAGCTCAACGTGTTTCAAACAAGCTCAGAGCAGTGACCTTCAAATGGAAACAAGGAAGTAGGTGATGGGCTTAGAAATAGCACAATCAACCTATTTCTTCTTGTTATATAACAAACTACATCTACTCCACAAATATTTACTGAGTTCTTACTCCGTGCCAAACACAGTTGTAGGATAAAGCTGGACAAAACTGACAAATCTCTGGAGACACTTTCACTCTATTGAAAGTAAACCTCCCCATGTGAGCTGATGGGGACGTGAGGAATGAATGCTGGGGAAAATCAGAGAAATAAAAATAAAGATACTTGCACCATTTCTGTCACTCCCTCCACACTAAATTCATGGTTTCCTTTTTCTCTGGAAATTGAGACCAGAAGAAACATTGCGGGAAAAAAAATCTAGAATCTGAATGGTCGTGTGAAGTTCCCACCTCACTTTCACATAATTTAGATAATTTAATCTCACAACCCCAAGGAATAGATACATTACTCCCCTTCATAGGTAAAGAAGGCAAGACTCAGGGAGGACAGGTGACGTGCCCACAGTCACACAGCAGATGACATACAGAGCTGGACTCAGTTCCCCAGGTCACCAGCATCCTGGTCTTGTGTTTTCACACTTTATCACCCAGGTTCCCAAGGAAGCACAGAAGCCTGGGGGAGTTGGAGGTGTGGAAAAGGGTAATGTATCTTGGCCCGAACCCTGAAGTATCTCTCTCAGAAGTGGGAGTGAGAGTAAGTATGACTGCAAAAGCAGGCCGGGGCCTGGCCACCCAGGCCTTGGAGGATGGCTTTGCACTCATCTGGAGGAGAATGTGCACTTAGATCAGTTGCCCCAGCATAAATATTAGTAGCATCCTTTTCACTATCAGAAGTGTCAGGGACTTCCCTGGTGGTCCAGTGGTTTGGAGTCCACCTGCCAATGCAGAGGACACAAGTTCAGTCCCTGCTCTGGGAAGATGCCACATGCCAAGGGCAAGTAAGCCTGGGCGCCACAACTACCAAGCCTGCACCCTGGAGCCTGTGCTCCACAACAAGAGAAGACACTGCAATGAGAAGCCTGTGCACTACAAGAAGAGTATTTCCCTCTTGCTGCAGTTAGAGAAAGCCCACAAACAGTAGTGAAAACCCAGCACAGCCAAAAATAAAGTTACTCTCATTTCTCCCTCTGCCCCCAACTCGGGAGAACCCAGAGGTAGTAGAGTGAGCTGAGCAACAGGAAAAACTGGAGCTTCCCCTAAGGCTGCCGGTCAGGCCTCAGCTTTGCATCGGCTGGAAGATGAAGCTCTGACTTTACATTCAGAACTGAAACTATCCTAATTCCTGAAAGCTTGGGACTTTCGAGACTGAGAAAGTTATAGGCTTTGCCCAAGAGATTGTCCAGGAGTAGAAAAAGAATATCTGACCAAATGTATTTGAGTGCAGCGATAGGAAAAAAATAATAGTTTTTCTTCTGGTCATAAAATAGCAAGTGTCTAGAAAAGGGGAAAAGGATGTTCTTGAGTTACTTCAGTAAAAAATAACAACAAAAAACACCCAGGATGAAAAAGTGTATGGCCACTGCTATGGTCCAAATGTCTGTGTCCCCCCAAAATGCACATGTTGAAATCCTAACCCCTAAAGTGATGGCGTTAGGAGATGCGGCCTTTGGGAGGTAATTAGGTCATGAGGGTGGAGCCTTCATGGGTGGGATTAGTGCCCTTACAGAAGAGATCCCAGAGAGCCCCCTCACTCCTTCCACCGTGTGAGGACACAGTGAGAAGGCATCAGCTATGAACCAGGAAGTGGGGTCTCAACCCCACTCAACCATGCTGGTGCCTTAATCTTGGACTTCCAGCTCCAGAACTGTGGGAAATAAGTTTCTGCTGTGTATAAGCCTCCCAGTCTGTGGTATTTTGCTGTTGCTGCTAGAATACACTAAGACAACCACTCTGTCTCTCAGCATGGAGGTGGGAATGAGACATCAGCAACTGTCCTAACCCTGTTTCGCTGGCTCTTGCCCTGACACCCTTAATTAGAGGCTATCTGACTTTGCAAAAGCCTCTCAATGTTTGCGGGGTCCTTGGAGTTTGTTTTGTGTGTTCACAGGGTCCCCGCATGTCCTTTGGCCCTGGCCCTTTATTGTTTGCCGCCCATGAAGGTCGGTGAGGGCTGCTACCAGACACTGTCACAGGTGTTGTGCATGCCTGGAGGTATGCACCACCACCCCCACCCTCAGCCTGTGTCACATTTCATTACCTGCATAGTGAGTCCTGAGTCTTGTGTGTAAGTAGAGCCTGCGATTTCTGCCTGCAGTGCCCTTCTGCAAAGACACAAAGACATGGTCATCAGGGCTTCCTCCTCATGCTCATTGTTTTTGTTGCTTCAACTCTTTTCCCCAGACTTAAACGATCTCCTCCGTCTACTCTAGTCTCTTCCATCATCCTGCTTGCTCAGACAAGACTGAATCTCAGCTTGATCTCAAGCCCAGACCACTGACAGTCTGGCTTTATTCAGCAGACAACAGGAAGCCTCTGATGGGCTTTGAGCAGAGAAGAAACCTCATCATTAAGAAGATTCATCTTGGCAGTAGTTCCGCAAATGAACTGGTGGGGGAGAGAAACTATTCTTGCTTCTATCGCAGGGCGGATCCGCTTCAGGATGACGGCACTCTGGTGCCACCTGGAGGCAGCCAGCCTCAATTACAGAAGCAGTTTCCTGAGAGCTTGAGTTCTGAAGCCAGATTTGCATATCAGAAAGTCACAAAGCAACTTTTCAGTGCTGCCTGGAAATGGGCCTGTTTGTACTGACCAGGCTGAAAGGAACAAAGTGTCGAGGAGGAGGCTATGCTGGAGGCTCTAGGAGCCATCTAGGCCTCTGTGCCTTCCTCCAAGGAGGTTGATTTATAAGGAGATTCTTGAATTACTTCAGTGCTGGAGCCTCCCAGGATGGGCTGTAGACACGCACCCCCAACCCCTTACAACAGATTTGCAAATCAGCATCTTTGCTAAAATAAAAGGTGGTCCTTGCTCAGAGGAAGGAAGAGGACTCACTTCTGTTTCAAGTGACACATTCATTCTAGGTGGCTGGGCTCACTTCCTTTAGAAGTCCTCACCCACACTGGAAAGAGAAAGTGTGTCTTGGACAAAGGCGGTAGGGAGGTTGTTATGGGGAGGGTGTTAGTCAAGAGCCCGCCCTGTGAGCCTGCGCAGGTTTTTCCAGTAACTGTTTTTTTCCCCTAATGGCCCTGTGATTGATTTACAGCACAACCCAGGAAGTAAGTAACAAAGAGGGAATACTAGGATTGTAATAAAGCAGTTTTGAGAAGGGAGACTAAATAAATCTTTGAATCCCGGATTCTTTCTGCCAGAACCCACTGAATTACATACTTCAGTATATAATTCTTGTAATATTACGTAGTTTGTTTCTCCTCTCTTTCAAAACAATTTCTTATTCCTTATCAATTTTCTCCAGGTTACTGTGTCATGGAAGTTTTTTATGGCTAAAATTTCTTTTGCTATTAGCTCTATCTCCTTTTTCATAGCAATGTTTTCTTAAGAAAGTGTTTCACTGTAGACAAACAAGGTCATTTCTCTGAGTCTTTGCCAAGACTGCACTGGACTTTGGCTTCTGAACGAATAGGAACTTACAAGCAGCCTAAAATCAGTCATCCTGGTTTGTGCAAGGAGAAAAGGAAAGCTAACTTACTCACATAATACTCAAGCAGCCCTGTAAGGTTTATATTGTCATATGCATTTTAAAGGTGATGAGATAGATACTCAGAGAATACTTTGCCCAAAGACACAAAGCTAGACAGTTGAAGAAGTAGGATTTTTAATTCTAGACTGCCTGGTTTCAGAGCCAACTTGTTATCTACAGCATAGGAGTTTAGGCAGAGGAAATCCCAAAGTGCTAAAGACGGCAGTAAAATCCTAAGGATGAAAGGAAAATGCATTGGGCCTCAGGGCCCACGGGGAGGGTCTATGTTGAGGGAACCCCAGTGCTGGTGGTCCAAGAGAAGAGGTATTGGAGACAAAGAAAGGCTGGGCCCAGGAGGGGTAACAGTCAGATCTGGGGTGGCCCCAGTGGCAAATGATGAGGAAGAAGCCCTGGGAAGGAATTTTGCCTCCAGAGTCAGTGCCTTCTGTCTGCCGCTGAGGTTGTCTCCACCCCTTTCTTCCTTTTTCTCTCTGGTCTCACAGCAGCCCACTTTCTTCTTCTATCAGTTTTACTTAATTGTGGATATCATGGTGCAGTCGGGAAATTCAGGCCTCTCGTCTTCTGATCGAGCATAACGTAATGCCTTTCACTTCCTTTCATTAAGGGCAAAACGTGCTATGAAATCAAAGTTCACCTTCTGCAACTGGCTTCCAGAAGAGTTATCTTTTCCATGTTTTTCTTTTAAACTACTTTCAAGCTCTCTCTTCCCTCCTGTCCTCTCTCAGAGGCCTTAGTATTGAGGGACTGAGCTGCATGGAGGTGGGAGAAGGGAGCTGTCCCCCATGGAGGCCGTGATGGGCTTGGAATGGGTTACACTGAGCAAATAAATAACTTGAGCAAGTGAGTAAATGTAGGGAGGGCAGTGAGAACCAGGCTGGAGAGATGACAGGAGGTGAAAAAGGAAAGATTGAAAAGGAATTGTATTGTTGAGGTATTGGGTTATAATTGGAAGTATAGTATAACTTCATAGTTTTTAAATATATAAACATAAAAATATGAACCTGCATACATAGATACAGATGATATATACAGATATATATAGAGAGATACACAAAGGCATATAAACAAATTCTAGCCCTATCAGCTAAGAGGGCCCAGAAATTATAACATCCCAGTAGCCGTGAGCATATGGACCATCTAACATTGGCTTCTCCCTACCGTTCTTCACTAAAAGGAACCAGGAATAAAATAAGCCTGGAATGTCTTCTTATGCCGGAAAATAATGAGATGCTTAAAGAATGACTAAGACATGTCAAAAGGACACAGGAACAATCTGAAGGAGATCCCACTGGCTAAATCTGGGACAATCCAAACATCAAAATGATATGCTAATATCTTACTTTCATTTATTAAGTAAAATAGGAATCTACATTGATAAAGGAATAAACAAGTTATGTGATGTGTGTATGAAAGCTCTTTCTTATAGTAGACTGCCAAGCTGTAAATGGAAACAAAATGATGGAGGTAGAAAACCATCATATGACACTATTGCAGTGATGATTTATTCAGGTAAGGGTCAACAATGAATGCAAAACTGATTAGTGGAGGTTGATAAGGACTAGGATCTTGGTATTTCAGAAAATCTCCCCACAAAATGCTTACCATCACTAACGAGAAAGGATTAACTTGCTGAGAAATCTGGAAGACGCCTGCACAACCAAGCTATCAAGATCAATGTCCCATGGCTAGACAGGATGACATCATATCCCGTAATATGTAAAGTCCAGCTTCTTTTCCATTGTGTTGCTGCCAAGAATGCATACTGAGGTCTGACCAAAAGGAAATATCAAATAGAATCATATCTGTGGTCATCTTACAGAATTAAAGGCCTGTACTCTTTAAAACCAAAGGACATTATCAGCAGAGGAATGGATAAAGAAGATGTGGTACATATATACAAGGAAATATTACTCAGCTTTTAAAAAGAATGAAATAATGCCATTTGCAGCAACATGAATGGACCTAGAGATGGTCATACTGAGTGAAGTAAGTCAGACAGAGAAGGAGAAATACTGTATGACATCCTTATATGTGGAATCTAAAAAGATGTAATACAAATGAGCTTATAACAGAAAGAGACTCACAGACCTAGAGGAAGAACTTACGGTTGCTGGAGGGAAGGATGTGGGTAGGGATATGTAGGGAGTTTGGGATATGTACACGCTGCTGTATTTAAAAGGAATAAGCAACAAGGACTTACTGTATAGCACGGGGAACTCTGCTCATTGTTATGTGGCAGCCTGGATGGGAGGGGAGTTTGGGGGAGAATGGGTACATGTATATGTATGGTTCAGTCCCTTCACTCTTCACCTGAAACTATCCAACATTGTTTGTTAATCAGCTATACCCCAATACAAAATAAAATTTTTTAAAAAACTAAAGGACCTTAATGACAGAAAAACTCTGAGAAACTACTCCAAGTTGAAGGAGATTGAAAACATGAGGCCATTGAATGCAATGTGTGTTCCAGGATTGACTGGATCCTGAACCAAAAGGGAAAGAGAGTTGGCTGGGCTGGCAAACTTCAAAGGAGGTCTGTGGACTGGGTGTTAATGTTGTGCCATTGTTAGTTCCTCATTTGAAGGGTTTGCATTAGCTTCCTAGGACTACCATCACAAGTTACCACAAGTGGAGCTTAAAATGAGAGAAATCTATTCACTGGAGTGTGTATGTTCAGTCGCTCCGTCATGTCCAACTTTTTGCGACCCCATGGATGGTAACCCGCCAGCTTCTCTGTCCATGGGATTTCCCAGGCAAGAATACACAGCGGGTTGCCGTTTCCTACTCCAGGGGCTCTTCCTGACCCAGGGCTCAAACCTGCATCTCCTGCACCTCCTGTGTCTCCTGTATTCCAGGCCGACCCTTTACCACTAGCACCACCTGGAGGCTAAATTCAAAACTGAGCTGTCAGTCAGGGTTCACTTCTGGAGACTGGGGACAAAACTGCCCCATGCCTTTCTCCTAGCTTCTGAAGGGTGCCAGCCATCCCTGCCATTCCCAGGCCTGTGGCAGCATCACTTCAGTCTCTGCTTCCATCTTCACATGGCCTCCTCCTTTGTATGTCTCTGAGGCCCTCTTTGTCCTCTCCTCTTATTCTAAGAGCATCAGGCTACTGGATTTAATCCCAAGCGATCTCATGTCAAGACCTTTAATTCCATCAGTCTATTTCAAAATAAGACCACATTCTGAGGTTTCAGGTGGGAAAAAATTTTGAGGGAACACTATTCAACCCACAAAAGGGTTGTATCCAGAAATACACCCTGGAGTGTTTAGGGGTGACAGGAGGATGTGAATGCAGCTTGCTCTCAAATAGTTCAGATAGTGATAAGGAGGAACTCAAGAATTCTTTGTGGACCATTCTCACAACTTTCTATACCCTTGAAATTATTTCAAAATGAATCATTTAAATTTTTTAAAACCTGCTTTTGACCTTTACTGAAGGTTTTCAGGGGGCAATATTCAAGAAACAACAAGGCAAGATGTTCAAGCTTCCACAGCTTCGGCCACCATTTGTCATTTGGTTGAGGGTCTCAAAGTTTGGGGACAACCCTCCTTGACTGGATAGGAAAGAGCATGAGAACCTCTTCCTCTCAATGTCTTGCCCTTTCACATTTTCAGCATTTTCCAGGGCTTGAAATATTGCTTTGTGGTCAAGGAGATCAAATTTCAAAGGGAACTGATTTAGAATTTGGTCATAACCATGAGAAGTTTGGGGCTTCCCTGGTGACTCAGATGGTAAAGAATCTGCTTGCAATTCAGGACACCTGGGTTCGATCCCTGGGTCTGGAAGATTCCCCTAGACTCGGGAATGGCTACCCACTCCAGTATTCTTGCCTCAAGAATTCCATGGACTGAGGAGCCTGGAGGGCTACCATCCATGGGGTCATAAAGAGTCAGACACGACTGAGCGACTAACACACGTGAGAGGGTTTGTTCAAGCAAAACCTAAGAGTGAGACTAGGGGCTCATCTGGTTCACAAGACTGGGTGCTGTGCCCTTGCCTCCAGGGCTAGGCACCCAAGCATTGTCCTAAGGATCACCCAGTGCCATATGTGCTGTGTGCCTTCAGCTTTTATTTTTAATTTGACTTTAGACTCATGTTTAGCCTTTTGGCTCTTACTTTGTCTTTCCTGATTTTCTTTTCTTTTTATTCCTATCAAGGAAAAGTGAAAGTCACTCAGTCGTGTCCAGCTCTTTGCAACCCAGAACTCTTTGAATTCTCCAGGCCAGAATACTGGAGTGGGTAGCCATTCCCTTCTCCAGTGGGCCTTCCTGACCCAGGAATTGAACAGACGTCTCCTGGATTGCAGGCGGATTATTTACCAGCTGAGCTACCAGGGAAGCTCTTATCAAAGGAAGAGAAATGCAATTCCTTTTTGCCCATCACACATGTTTCTACTCTCAGTCTGAAATCTATCTCTGCATGTTTTTAACCTTTTAATCTAGCCCGTAAAAGGGGTTTGCGTTTTATTTTTCTACTTGAAATCTCAGACACTTTACCCTTTATTGTTTTTCGTTACCTTTCAGATTTAGTGGGTTGTTGACTGCTCTTCTTTTATTTTTCTTATGTTTAATTCTTACCTTTAATCTTTCAAACTTCCTTTGGACTTTTATCATCCTGCCCTTATTTTCCTTCTTTTCGTTTTCTTCCTCTTCCTTATAATGACTGGCTTTGACGGTGACTTAAGAGGATGGTCCCTAGGGTGGGAGGCATTTAGAGCAGTGACCCCGCAGGTGGTCTTCTCCATCTGTCTCTCAAGCCTCTAGTCTGATTCCCCACAGAATCCTTGCCCTGTCTGCAGAAATTTCATCCACTCCAGGGCTATGGTTTTCTTTAAAATATTGTTTACCTCTCACATAATCCAGTCATCTGTGTTTTAAAGTCAGTGATCTTTAATGTCTAACCAAACTTTGAATGCAACATGCTGGTGACCTGTGACATTTGACAAGGTGAAAGGACGTGGTCAAGGAGGTCATGGCAGCCTGGCTGGATGTGGTTGACCCATTTGGCCCTGAGCCTTGGATAGGAATTCTGCAGAGGTACAGTCATCAGGCCCATTCAGTTCAGCCACTCAGTCGTGTCTGACTCTTTTCAACTCCATGAACTGCATGAGGCAGCATGCCAGGCCTCCCTGTCCATCACCAACTCCCGGAGTTTACCCAAACTCATGTCCATCGAGTCGGTGATGCCATCCAGCCATCTCATTATCTGTCTTCCTCTTTTCCTCCTGCCCCCAATCCTTCCCAGCATCAGAGTCTTTTCCAATGAGTCACTTCTTCACATCAGATGGCCAAAGTATTGGAGTTTCAGCTTCAACCTCAGTCCTTCCAATGAACACCCAGGACTGATCTCCTTTAGTGTAGACTGGTTGGATCTTCTTGCAGTCCAAGGGACTCTCAAGAGTCTTCTCCAGCACCACAGTTCAAAAGCATCAATTCTTTGACGCTCACCTTTCTTCACAGTCCAACTCTCACATCCATACATGACTACTGCAAAAACCATAGCCTTGACTAGACAGACCTTTGTTGGCAAAGCAATGTCTCTGCTTTTAAATATGCTATCTAGGTTGGTCATAACTTTCCTTCCAAGGAGTAAACGTCTTTTAATTTCATGGCTGCAATCACCATCTGCAGTGATTTTGGAACCCAAAAAAAGAAAGTCTGACACTGTTTCCACTGTTTCCCCATCTATTTCCCATGAAGTGATGGGACCAGATGCCATGATCTTAGTTTTCTGAATGTTGAGCTTTAAGCCAACTTTTTCACTCTCCTCTTTCACTTTCATCAAGAGGCTTTTTAGTTCCTCTTCACTTTCTGCCATAAGGGTGGTGTCATCTCCATATCTGAAGTTATTGAGTTTCTCCCGGCAATCTTGATTCCAGCTTGTGCTTCTTCCAGCCCAGCATTTCTCATGATGTACTCTGCATGTAAGTTAAATAAGCAGGGTGACAATATACAGCCTTGATGTACTCCTTTTCCTATTTGGAACCAGTCTGTTGTTTCATGTCCAGTTCTAAGTGTTGCTTCCTGACCTGCATACAGGTTTCTCAAGAGGCAGGTCAAGTGGTCTGGTACTCCCATCTCTTTCAGAATTTTCCACAGTTTATTATGATCCACACAGTCAAAGGCTTTGGCATAGTCAATAAAGCAGAAGTAGATGTTTTTCTGGAACTCTCTTGCTTTTTCGATGATCCAGCAGATGTTGGCAATTTGATCTCTGGTTTCTCTACCTTTTCTAAAATCAGCTTGAACATCTGGAAGTTCACGGTTCATGTATTGCTGAAGCCTAGCTTGGAGAATTTTGAGCTTTACTTTACTAGTGTGTGAGATGAGTGCAATTGTGCAGTAATTTGAGCATTCTTTGGCGTTGCCTTTCTTTGGGATTGGAATGAAAACTGACCTTTTCCAGTCCTGTGGCCACTGCTGAGTTTTCCAAATTTGCTCGCATATTGAGTGCAGCACTTTCACAGCACCATCTTTTAGGATTTGAAATAGCTCAACTGGAATTCCATCACCTCCACTAGCTTTGTTCATAGTGATGCTTCCTAAGGCCCACTTGACTTCACATTCCAGGATGTCTGGCTCTAGGAGAGTGATCACACCATCAGAAGATATTAAGAAGAGATGGCAAGAATATGCAGAAGAACTGTACAAAAAAGATCAGGCCCATACAAGACTTGTTTTCCTGTCCAATATGCTTATTTCCAAGTTGTGTCACCTTCCTTCCAGGCTGGCCAGGAAAGGTTGTTGGGTGTGTGGTCCTCCAGCCTTCCCTCCAAAGACAATACTGAAAACTTGCCAATGTGGAGGTTATTCTGAATCAATTTTTAAAATAACAACACAGTTGTCTCCAAAGTGAACCTCTATTATCAGGATCCATTCTATACCTCCAAGATGCACTTGGAAGATCTTAACAAGAGATGAATGGGAGTCTCATTTTCTCTCCATATCATAAAACATCTCTTATTCCCTACTCCTACATCTCTGTCTCTGACTTTTGCCATTTCCTCCAGGATGGAATGGCCTTCCCTGATGGCTCAGTGGTAAACAATCTGTCTGCAATGCAAAAGATGCAGGAGACTCAGGTTCGATCCCTGGGTAGGTAAGATACCCTGGACCACTCCAGTGTTCTTGCCTGGAGAGTTCCATGGACAACAGAGGAGCCTGGTGGGCTACAGTCCATAGGTTCACAAAGAGTCAGACAGGAATAAAAAGACTGAGCATGCACATCAGGATGGAATATTGGTTTTGTTTTACTGTCTTCATTAATCCAGGAAAGAAGAGGAGTTTCAAAGACTCCTTCTATTCCTGCTTAACTACAGTAGCTATTATCTCAAAGACCAAGGAACCAATGTAGGGGTAAAACAAGCACCAAGTATGTCCATCATGATTGTACATTCAGGTTCTGGGGAAAGGACCACCGGTCAGTGAGCCTGGTGTACTCCCTGTAAGCCAGACTGAGGCCAGAATATCATTTATTACCTGGTCCTCATATATCTCCATTCAAACAGGGGTGCTGTGATCATGCTTTTTAACTCTGAGGGTGATCAATGTAATTATGGAAGAAAATAACCAAACAATCACTGTTTGGGACAAACATTACTACATACAATTGTGATGCTGTGGAGTTTTTCCTTGAAATAACCCAGATTCTTCTTCAATGAGTGGGTCTGAAAACTATCTCAGGACCAGAAAATGGGGAAAAGATTGTGACTTTTGATTGTGGTAGCTTCCCCTGTCTGTCTTTTACTTTTTTGGTTGTAAATATTGGCTGTGTTTGGTGCCCATCTATAGTGTCTTAGCAACATGTGTTCTATTAACCATCTCCATAACTGTGTTGATTTGGTCCCTTTGCTGACCAACTGACCTGCCAGTCATCTCCTGCTTCCTGCAGCATGTGGTCACTGGGGTGGGTTTTCCAGCCTTATACTGTACAGATATATTATGGCCCACTTCTCTGACCCTCTGACCTTTCCCTCCACTTCCTGACGCAATATTTCTGGCACATCTACTTGATTTAACATGGGCCATTGCTTCCTCCAATCTTCTGGGAGCTATATTTGCTCTGTCTCCTGGGATCTTTGCCAAAGAGTTAAATCTTGTATCCCAGGAGAATGCTCCAGTATCTATAAAATTTCTCTTGTCCAACTTTATTTTATATCTCATCATATAAATATATACCCAGAATTTGTCTAAATGGGTTTGGTAAGACAGCAGACATGGAAATGGTTGTTATGAAGGAAGATGTTTATACTCACAGATACACAGACACAGGAGGCATGACACCCATGCAGAACCACATGGGGAAAGAGAAGGGATGGCTTGGAGTCAGAAGAAGGAGGAGGAGAGTGTGACCCAGAGCCTTTGGAGGGTTTTCTTGGAAAGGAATAAGAGAGGCAGGTACTATTAGGGGAAACACTGACTGAAACAGCCCACCCTGGCCAGGTACCATAGTAACCATTTGTTTGAGTATTTTACAGCAGGAGATCCTGGTAAGGAACACAGAACTAACAAGCCACCACCAACCAGAAGAATTCAGGAAAGGTCCAAAGGAGATGCTACATGTCCTGCCAATCGCCCAGAATCCTCCTTTTTGGAATTTATCTTGACTGAGCAATGTGTGTACCACCAGGAAGGACCCTGAGTCAGAATGATTGGCCAGAGACAACCTAGAAATGAATCCCGTCATCGTAAAACCCAAGACTGTGAGCCACGTGGCAGAGCGGTTTTCCTGGGTTCCCTTTACCCTGCTGCTCTCCCCCTGGGCGCCCCCTCCCAGTAAAGTCTCTTGTTTTGTCATCACATGTGTCTCCTCAGAGGATTCACTTCTGAGTGTTAGACAAGAGCCCACTCTCAGGCCTTGGAAGGGCCCTCCCACCTCCTGCAACAGTACTCTGAGTACATTTAAGACTGCATAGTTGGAATAATTTCCCCAGGTTCCAGACTGTAAGAGTGGAACACAGTTGTCTTATACCTGGCCTTGGGGTGATGTCTTACAGCAAGGGAAATACTGGTTTGGTGTGTGGGAGTCTGTTAAAGGAGACGGTTGGGGAATATGGGGTTAGTGTGCATATGAGAAGCGGACTCGCATGGGAGTCGTTTGGTGTCTCTAGGGATGAGTAACCCTGGAGTAGCAGTCTCTTCAGGATCAAGGCCCCAGATGCCAGAGCATTAAGAATACAGAGAATAAGAAAATATATAGTTAACACAGCCCCCAGTCTCCCCCTAATCCCCATTCTCAGACTCAGCACTCTGAGAACCAGGCCTTTCTGTACACTGCTGGCTCCCTCCAGGAGATGTTGGCCAGGCCATGCAGCCCCCTCAGTATATAGTTCCTTTTCTCCCGTAGCAAGTTCAGCACTTTCCCAGCTGGAGAATGGTCTCTCTTCATGCTAGTTATCGATGTAACCACCAAGAGGTCAGGTGAGGGCAGACCCTGATAAAGGTGCCTGCTGTCATACACGGGAGTGGCCTCTACAGTATCTCAGTTTGTCAGAATGGATGTCAGACCTTAATATGGAGAAGGGAGCTGACTCTGTGGACAGAAGAATCAGGATATTCAAGAGTGTCAACCCAGATGCCTGCCCTTCATATTTCCAGATTCCATTCTGTACTCATGAGAGTCCTGACTTGGACAGAGCAAACCTATCTAGGCTGAGTGTTCTACACTCTCTAGAGCTCTGCTACTCTTTCAATTATAAATCCTGGGCTGGTCTTCAGCTTTTCTGCCCTTTGGCTACAGGGGCTACAGATTCCTTTATATGCTGCCAAGAAAGCCTCTGACTTTTGTAACTAGCTCGCAATCTGCAATCACTGTCAGCCTTTCATTTTCCAAAGCATCAATTGCCTCCCAGCAATAGCCATCTAAATCCATTGTCCTTCTAATTCCTTTTCCCCCTCATTTCTTAAATGTGTAATACATTTCACCTATGAGTGCGTTTCATTTCACTGGCATATCATCCCAGTTCACTACTGGTCAAAGCTTTATCATTTGCACTGCTACTTTCTACCAGGGCTAGGATGGGCCACAACTACCAGTTATGAAGTTAACTTTGCCAACTGGACAACAGGTGCTTCAGCTGCACAATCCCATCTTAGCGTCCTCTTCTTGGCTATTGCTGGTAGCAACAGATACAGGTTGAGTCCCTAGGAAACAGACTGTGAGATGGAGATCAACACGCAGGAAGCTTACTAGAGAGTGTGTTCTTGGGATTAACCTCCCTGGAGAAAGAGAGGGAAATGACTGCGAGGAGAAGTTGGACTGTGCTGTGGTCTCAACAAAAGCCTCAGCTGACCCCATGGGGAACTTTAATACTGGGATGCCCCTTCACAGTTGTCATGATCTGGGGCAAGGCATTTGAGGCATTATATCCTCACAAATAGCAGACATTGGATACAGGCTGCCCCAAGAAGAGGATGTGACCTTGAGCAGGATGGACCTCTGTAGCCAAAGGTAATTTCCGGAGAAGGCAAACAGCTCAGGGCTCTCAGGCAGCAGCACTCCCGAAGTCCTTCAGATCTGCAGGGGATGAGGGATGGGGCTGGACTATCCTGCATCTTGCAGTCTGAACATGAGCTATCTTTTTTATAATGTTTTTTTTTCTAATGTTGTTGTTGTTCAGTCGATCAGTCATCTCTGACTCTTTGCAACCCCATTTGTTGCAACACACCAGGCTTCCCTGCCTTTCACTATCTCCTGGAGTATGCTGAAACTCATGCCCATTGAGTCGGTGATGCTATCCAACCATCTCATCTTGTAGCCCCCTTCTCCTCATCAGATGGCCAAAGTATTGGAACTTCAGCTTCAGCATCAGCCTTTACAATGAATATTTAGGGTTGATTTCCTTCAGGATTGACTGGTTTGATCTCCTTGCTATCCAAGGGACTCTCAAGAGTCTTCTTCACCACCACATTTCGAAAACATCAATTCTTCAGTGTTCAAGCTTCTTTACAGTTCAACTCTCAAGCTTTTTAATTTGTTTAATTTATTTGTTGTAGCTTTCATTCCAAGGAGCAAGCATCTTTTAATTTTATGTGGACAAAATTTAAAGTCTTACTGAATTTGTTGCAGCAAAGGTCCATCTAGTCAAGGCTATGGTTTTTCCAGTTGTCATGTATGGATGTGAGACTTGGACTATAAAGAAAGATGAGCACTGAAGAACTGATGCTTTTGAACTGTGGTGTTAGAGAAGACTCTTGAGAGTCCCTTGGACTGCAAGGAGATCCAACCAGTCCATCCTAAAGGAGATCAGTCCTGAGTGTTCATTGGAAGGACTGATGTTGAAGCTGAAACTCCAATACTTTGGCCACCTGATGCGAAGAGCTGATTCATTGAAAAAGACCCTGATGCTTGGAAAGATTGAGGGCAGGAGGAGAAGGGGATGACAGAGGTTGAGATGGCTGGATGGCGTCACCGACTCGATGGACATGGGTTTGGGTGGACTTAGGGAATTAGTGATGGACAGGGAGGCCTGGCATGCTGTGGTTCATGGGGTTGCAAAGAGTCGAACATGACTGAGCGACTGAACTGAATTTATTGCAATATTGCTTCTGTTTTATGTTTTGGTTTTTTGGCCCTGAGGCATATGGGATCTTAGTTCCCTGGGATGGAACCTACACTTCCTGCATTGGAAGTTGAAGTCTTAACCACTGAACCACCAGGGAAGTCCCTGGATGTAATTTATTTCAACATGCTTATTCCCCCTCAGGGTGCGTGCTATCTGCTTACACAGATGGTCTCTACTTTATGATTATATAAGGGGTATTTACATTTCCTTCTCAATGACAGAATTAGTTAACTTTAGGACCTTAAATACCTGGATTTGTAATAGGTCTAAAAGGCAAGGAATAGGAATGGGAGCATTGTTTTCCCTTGGGTAAGTTTTCTAGAGACAGATGTGTTAACCTAAATCAAATATTTCTCACACTTATTTAAAGAGCAGGATCTGGAAGCTCAGAATACAGAATTATAATTTTGCTTTGAAGTACTTGAGAGATTGTTGGAAACGGGATCCCCCAAGATTCTGCTTTCCGCTATGAGAACAGTGTGACCTTACATTAACAGCTCGCCCGCATAGATAGAAGACTCGCTTGCTAAGTTAATTGCCATTTGCGGTTTTCAAAGTAGGCAAAATGTGAATGAAACCACCCTTTGACCATTCTGGTTGTTTTCTTTAAAAGGGTTTTGTGAGGAGAAGTATTCCCTCTTGACACAGAGGTCATTTATTACAAACCATTTCTCCATGTAAGATCACTGGCTACGTCCTGAAGATTTTTTTCACAGGAAGTCTTGCCACAAAGGAATTTGGCCTATGTTTCCATAGCCACTGATCACTGTTGCGGTTGCTTGGTTTCTCTGGAGCTAGGCCACCTCAGGTGGGAATAAAAAGGAACCGTTTCAAGTTCAGACTAAACACAAGGACTGAGAAGCCAGCAGGAGTTCCCTATAACTCCCAAGGCTGAAATGATATGTGTATGGTGGCCATGGTATGTTCATGGTCCACAGGAACTGGTGATGGTCCAGAGGTGCTCAGAGGCAGTGGGTAGGAGAGCCCGAAGAGAAGACCTGAGTTTATGGGGTTCTTTTTTTGCTTTTATCATTTTGCTTTTAAGTTAAAAGAAAAATAAATCAATTTTCAATTAAATTTTATTATTCATATCAACAGTGTAACAATAAACTATGTTTGGGTTTATCTTGTTGTACCCCCTCCCCTGCTTACAACACTGACACCAGAATTCTTAATAGTGAAAGGACACTGGTTTTTGGAGATAGAGAAGTGAAGGGAAGCCTGTTCATGAGTTGGATCTGGGCCCCAGTTGTACATTATTATGTCTCACAGGCACAGAAGTAGTTGTTTTTAGGGTGGTAAGATTTAGCAAATAAAAATGCAGATGGCCAGTTAAATTTGCTCTTGTTTTTGGCTGCACTGGGTCCTCATTGCTTTCTCTAGTTACTGTGTGTGGGCTTCTCATTGTGGTGGCTTCTCTTGAGGATCACGAGTTCTAGGGCGTGGACTCAGTAGTTGTGGCACACAGGCTTAATTGCTCCGAGGCATATGGAATCTTCCCAAACCAGGAACTGAACCTGTGTCCCCTGAATTGGCAGGCGGATTCTTAACAACTGGATAACCAAGGAAATCTAACCCAGTTAAATTTGAATTTCAGACAAATAACAAATAATTTTTAGGACAAGTATATCCCAAATGTTGCACGGCACCCTATAAATTATATCCCATTGTATCCTGTATTTTGGGCTTCCCAGTTGGTGCTAGTGGTAAAGAACCTGCCTGCCAATATAAGAGACAAAAGAGATGCAGGTTCAATCCCTGGGTCAGGAAGATACCCCGGAGAAGAGCATGGCAACCCACTCCAGTATTCTTGGCTAGAGAATGCCATGGACACAGGCGCCTAGCAGGCACACAGGATCGCAAAGAGTCAGACATGACGGAAGCAACTTAGCACACACATGCACACATCCCGTATTTTACCTGGCAACCATGCTGTATTTTCAAGTGAAAACTGTTAGGCTGTGCTTGGGGATTTGCAAGGTGAATAGGACCAACAGTGTGACTGCCCATGACAAAAGAAAGGAAATGAGCTGAAAACTGTGAAAGGAAAAGTGACAAAGAGGAAACTAAAACTGAGTTAGACAGCCAAACAAAATTGGACTGTCCAATTAAATAAAAATAAATTTTTAATGGATCTTACACGCCAAAATAGACCAGAAGACTTGGCTTGGCAAACAAGGGAGACAAAGAGCAAATAACTGCTGCAGTGAGCATGTACTGGTTTGCAGTCCGAGGGGGGTAGGGGTGTGGCATGACGGCAGTTGCGATGCTTATTTCCAGTGAGAAATGAATGCTAATGTTGACCTGTGGTTTTAGAATTTTAAGAGGTAGGGCAAGCCTCCACTGTGATTAACTCACTCTCCATGGAGAGATCTGGCAGCAAAATCCTTTGGCCATTGTCAAACAAGAACAACAAAGCATCCAGGGATTCTCTGGGGGTCCTTTGCGCTGAAGATCAGCGCCAAAGGTCAAGTGTCCACAGGTCTCCCAGGGCAACAAATTCTGTCTCTACTTGCCCGTTCAGGTAATTAAGGGGTCCCTAAAGCTACAATAATTAAAACTGTGTACAAGAGTTGCAGAACTGAGAGATGAAAGAAATAGTGTTAAGAGTCTTTCTCACTTTCTGTGATGTGATCATATGGTAAAAGTAAAGCATAAAGTGTTCACTCAATGACAGTGGGACAATTGGCTCACCATTTGAATGAAAATAAGTGAAACTGATTCCCTTGGGAAGGACCAACATAATTGTCTTTTGCTTGGTCATCTAAAATCAGAGCAGTTACCTTCCTCAAAACCAAAAATGCTCCCAATGGGCATTGGGTCCTGGAAGTGACTTCCAGAGAGTCCACTTTCCCCAGCATTTCTCCTAACTAGATACAGGGCCACCTCTAGGTTTGATGCTTCAAGAGCAGGGGGTGGTGACTCCATGAAGTGGGCAGATGAGGGGGAGAATACAAAAGACATGTATAGAATATAAAAGACATGTATAATTGACAGCCCTGAAGAAAGCAATCACAAAATTCAACCTACAAACCCTTAGAAACTTAAACTTGCCTTCCTAAGCCAGTATATAGCCATTGGATATTTAAATACATCAAGGGTTTCCCTGATTTCTAAATCCTTCAAAGGCTCAAGAGTGTCCCCAGCTCTGACAAATTTCTCATGAGAAAATGACATATAAACATGTTATTTTTTAAAAAATAATACCTTACACCTCAGCTTTTGTTGTTTGTAAATCTGTACCCCACCACCACATGTAATCACAGACGTTCAACACATAAAAGAGTATGGAGTTTGGTTTAGCAGATTAAGCTCTGTGACCCTGACAGGTTACTGCTGTTTCCTTGAATTACGTCTCTTCTAAGATGCAAGGGATGCACCAGGGGCTCTCTGAGGTTGCTTCTAACATGTGACTCTGTGATTCTATAATCACTGAAAGTACATTGTTTGATGGTCTAGTTGACATTTAGACAGGGCTGCTGAATCTTTTTGTTTAAGACATTGTCATTATCATTAACATACTTGGGTAATGTGGCTGAGTCTGGGAAAACAGAACAAAAACCAAAAATCTTAATAGGAATAGTTTTGATCTTTTTTCACTGGATTTTCTCTGTGTCTGGTTGGACTTTTCTGGGTTTTGGAAGCAATTCAAAAAGACCAAAAGTAGAGCCACAGCTCTTATATCAGTAATCAGAGGGGAAAAAAAAATAATAATCAGGAAAAAAAGAAGCCAATCATTCCCTTGATTCTCTTCCTTTTCCCTCTTGCACTGAGGCCGTTGAACTGGTTTGCCCAGCTTTGGAGTAATTGGTAAATTTTGTTTTGTTTCTTATGAAGACACTAAAAGAGTGGTTCCAAGACAGATTGGGGAAGACAGTACAAGACCAACTTAAGTGTAAAGAATATCCAGTGTACCAACTCTGTTATAAACAGAAGAACCATTTTCAAGTGAACCATTCGAAGATCGTGAATTGGAGATGACATACAACTACAGAAGTACATTTAGTTTATTCAAACATTTTCTTGGTGGCATAAAAAACAAGGTTTGTTTTCTTGGAGAACATAGCACAGCTGTGACTCAGTCTTGACTCAAAGTTCCCTGACCAGTTGACTTTCAGGAGAGAAAAAACAATTCAGTCTGGTTAACGAGGAGTCACCTTGAGCCAGCTTCCAGAAACGTGATAAGGCAGCTTTCCTGCCCCACAAAAAATGTCACTTTTCTTCAAAATGTCACCTGTTCTCCAGTTTGGAGGAATTTGGGGCACACAGTTGAGCAAAGAATGCTCTCTGTGCCTCAATTTCTGTGCCTGCTTAGCCTAAGATATGCTTTCTACTTCTGCTGGCCTACCTTTATTATCAGGACTGATATGGACTGAGCATTAACTTAGTGACAGGCACATTACTTACCCCATGTATTCATCATGGTAATCCTAAGACACCTTTTTCACCATCTTATAGAATTGGAGAATGTACTGTCAGAGGGTCAATAGGTTTCCCAGGGCCCACATCTAATGAGTCAAACCAGAATTTTTGTGGGCAAACTCTTGTACAAGCACTTTTAAAATGTCTGTTTTCTTTTAATCAAGGTATTATATACAAAAATATTTATCTATCTTAGGTGAGAAATTTGATAAGCTTTAATAATGATATGAAAGCTGGTAACCACCACCACTGTCTAGGTATATAGTAGTTCTCTCTTCCAAAACGTCCCTGTAAAGTCTTTACAGTCGATCCCCTCACCTCAGCCTCAGTCACTGATCACTTTATCTCACTGTAAATAGAGGAAATAAATATCTTTTATTTAAAAAAATGAAATAAAATACCTTTTATTTCTTTTTCTCATCTTACTGCCTTCCCTAGGACTTCCAATACCATATTGAAAATGATTAGTGAGCTTCCCTTGTGGCTCATCTGGTAAAGAATCCGCCTGCAATGCGGAAGGCCTGGGTTCGATCCCTGGGTTGGGAAGATCCCCTGGAGAAGCGAAAGGCTACCCACTCCAGTATTCTGGCCTTGAGAATTCCATGGACTGTATAGTCCATGGGGTCAATAAGAGTCGGACACAACTGAGCGACTTTCGCTTCACTTCAGTGACAGAGGACGTCTTTGCCCTGTGCGTGATCTTAATAAGAAGACTTCTAGTTTCTCCATTAGGTATGATATTAGCTGTAGGGTTTTTTGTAGATAGTCCTAGTCAAATTGAGAAAGTATGCCTCTATTCCTAGTTAACCGAGAGTTTTATCATGAATTGGATTTGTCAAACGATTTTTCTGCATCTATTAATTTCATCATCAGACTTTCTTCTTCAAGTCTGTGTGGAAAAGGTCAGTTTTCATTCCAACCCCAAAGAGGCAATGCCAAAGAATACTCAAACTACCGCACAATTGCATTCATCTCACATGCTAAGCAAAGAAATGCTCAGAATTCTCCAAGCCAGGGTTCACAGTATGTGAACTGTGAACTTCCAGATGTTCAAGCTGGATTTAGAAAAGGCAGAAGAACCAGAGATCAAATTGCCAACATCCTTTGGCTCATCAAAAAAAGCAAGGGAATTGCAGAAAAACATCTGCTTCTGCTTTATTGACTATGCCAAAGTCTTTGACTGTGTGGATCACAACAAACTTTGGAAAATTCTTACAGAGATGGGAATACCAGACACACACCTTACCTGCCTCTTGAGAAACCTGTATGCAGGTCAAGAAGCAACAGTTAGAACCGGACATGAACAACAGACTGGTTCCAAATTGGGGAAGGAGTACGTCAAGGTTGCATACTGTCTTATATACAATAAGGTTATATTGTATACAGGGTATATGGTCTTATATACCCTGCTTATTTAACTTCTATGCAGAGTACATCATGCGAAATGCCAGGCTGGATGAAGATTGCTGGAATCAATGAAGCAATGAAACAATGAAGATTGCTGGAATCAAGATTCCTGGGAGAAATATCAATAACCTCAGATACACAGATGACACCACCCTTATGGCAGACAGTGAAGAAGAACTAAAGAGCCTCTTGATGAAAGTGAAAGAGGAGAGTGAAAAAGCTGGCTTAAAACTCAACGTTTAAAAAACGAAGATCATGGCATCTGGTCCCATCACTTCATGGCAAATAGATGGGAAAACAATGGAAACAGTGAGAGACTTTTTTTTTTAATCTCCAAAATCACTGCAGATGGTGACTGCAGCCATGAAATTCAAGGACACTTGCTCCTTGGAAGAAAAGCTACGACCAACCTAGACAGCATATTAAAAAGCAGAGACATTACTTTGCCAACAAAGGTCCGTCTAGTCAAGGCTATGGTGTTTCCAGTAGTCAAAAATGAATGTGAGAGTTGGACTATAATGAAAGCTGAGTGCCAAAGAATTGGTGCTTTTTAACTGTGGTGTTGGAGAAGACTCTTGAGAGTCCCTTGGACTGCAAGGAGATCCAATCAGTCCATCCTAAAGGAAATCAGTCCTGAATACTCATTAGAAGGACTGACGCTGAAGCTGAAACTCCAACACTTTGGCCACCTGATGTGAAGAAGTGACTCATTGGAAAAGACCCTGATGCTGGGAAAGATTGAAGGCAGGAGAAGAGGACAACAGAGGATGAGATGTTTGGTTGGCCTCACTGACTCGATGGACATGAGTTTTAGCAAGCTCTGGGAGTTGGTGATGGACAGGGAGGCCTGGCATGCTGCAGTCCATGGGGTTGCAAAGAGTCAGACACAACTGAGTGACTGAACTGAACTGAAGTGATGATTACATTACTTGATTTTCAAATATTGAATCAGACTAACATATCTGGGATAAATGTCACTTGATTATGGTATATAATTCTTTTTATACATTGTTGGATTCAATTTACTTGTATTTTGTTGAGGAGTTTTGCACCTGTGTTCATGATAGATAATTGGTCAGTAGTTTTCTCTCTCATAATGTCTTTGGTTTTGATATCAGAGCAATGCTGACCTCATAAGATGGATTAGGAAGAATTCCTTTTAATAGTTTATGGAAGAGAGTTAGTCTAATTTGTTCATTCAATGTTTGGCGAAATTCACCAGTGAATTCATCTGGGTCTGATGCTTTCTGTTTTGGAAGGCACCAAAATTGATTCAATTTCTTTAATACACAAGAAGATTGAAGTGAAAATCGCTCGGTCATGCCTGACTCTTCGAGACCCCATGGACTGTAGCTCACCAGGCTCCTCTGTCCATGGGATTCTCCAGGCAAGAATACTGCAGTGGGTTGCACACCCTCCTCCAGGGGATCTTCCCAACCCAGGGATCGAACCCAGGTCTCTGGCATCGCAGGCAGATTCTTTACCATCTGAGCCACCAGGGAAGCCCAAGAATACTGGAAGGGGTAGCCTATCCCTTCTCCTGGGGAACTCCCTGACCCAGGAATCAAACCAGGGTCTCCTGCATTGCAGGCAGATTCTTCACCAGCTCAGCTAATAGACATAAACCAATTCAAATTTTCTGTTATTTTTTTGTGTAAATTTGGCAGATTGTGCCTTTAAGGAATTGGTCCATTTCATCTAGGTTTTCAAATTTATGGGTATAGAGTTGTTCATAGTATTATTATTATTAATATCTGATATTAGTAACCTGTGTTCTCTCTCTTTGATTTCTTTTTAACTTGCCTAAAGGTTTATCAATTTTATTAATCTTTTCTGAGAACTAGCTTTTGAATTTATTGATTTTCTCTGTTGATTTTCTGTTTCAATTTTATTGATTTCTGCTCTAAATAGTACTATTTCTATTCTTCTGCTTACTTTGGATTTAATTTGCTCTTTTTCTGTGTTCCTGTGGTGAAAACCTAGATTCTTGATTTTAAATATTTCTTCTTTCTAATATATGCGTTCACAGCTAAAAAATTTCCTTTAAGCTCTGCTCTCATTGCACCTCACAGATTTTAAGTTGTATTTTCATTTTCATTTAGTTCAAAATAAGTTTTAATTTCTCTTGAGGTTCCTTCTTTGATGAATGTGTTATTTAGAAATGTACTGTTCAATCTCCATGTATTGGGGAGATTTTCCAGCTATCATTCTGTTATTGGTTTCTAGCTTAATTCCATTGTGGTCTGACAGGAGATATTGTATGACTTCCATTCTTTTAAATTTGTTAAGGTGTCTTTTATGGCCCAGAATGTGACCTATTTTGGTGAGTGTTTCATGTGAGCTTCAGAAGAATGTATATTCAGCTGTTGTTGGATAAAGCAATCTACAGTTGTCCATTACATCCAGCTGATTGATGGTATTGTTGAGTTGAGCTATGTACTTATTGATTTCCTGCCTGCTGTATCTGTACATTTCTGATAGAGGGGTGTTGAGATCTCCAATTACAATAATGGAGTCATCTATTTTTCATTGCAGTTCTATTAGCTTTTTTTGACTCATGTAGTTTGACACTCTGCTGTTAGGCACATACACATTAAGAACTGTTATGTCTTCTTTGAAAATTGGCCCCTTTATCATTATGCAATGCACCTATTTAGCCTTGATAATCCTCCTTGCTTTGAATCCTGCTTTGATTGAAATATAGGTAGTCTCACTTTATTTTTATTAGTGTTAACATGGTATATCTTTCTCCATTCATTTCCTCCTAATTTATATGTGACTTTAAAATGGGTTTCTTATAGACAACATACAACTGGGTCTTGTTTTTGCTCTACTCTGTCTTTCATTTGGGGTATTTAGACTAAAGACATTAAAAATGATTTTGGATATAGCCTTCTCCGGTGGCTCAGTTGGTAAAGAACCCACCTGCAATAGAGGAGACATGGGTTCGGCCCCTGGGTAAGGAAGGTCCCCTGGAGAAGGAAATGGCAACCCATTCCAGTATTCTTGCCTGGGAAATCCCATGGACAGAGGAGCCTGGTGGGCTACAGTCTATGGGGTTGCAAGAGTTGCACACAACTTAGAGACCAGACCACCATGGTTATAGTTGGATTGTTATCTAACATTGGTTATCTAACATTGGTTGCCCTTGTTCTTTGTTCCTGTTATTGTCCTTCGCTCTTTTTTCTACCTTTTGTGGTTTTAACTGGGCATTTTATAAGATTCCATTGTCTCTCTTTCTTGGCATCTCAGTTATACTTCTTTATAAAAAAATTTTTAGTGGTTGCTCTATAGTTTGAATATACATTTACAAATATCCCAACTTCACTTTCAAATAACACTATATAACTTCAGGGTGAGAGCAAGTACCTGGTAATAACAGCGTAACCCTAATTCTTCCCTCCATTCTTTGTGTCACTGCTACCATTCATTTCGCTTATATCTAAGCACATACAAGCATATGTACATAAACATACATATGCATATGCAAGCATATATAATTGAGTCCATTTTTGCTATTATTATTTTGAACAAACAGTTCAAAATATTGTTATATCAATAAAAAATAGGAAAAGTAAATATTTGTATTTTACCCTCACTTATTCCTTCTCTAATGCTCTTTCTTTATGTAGGTCTAAGTTTCTGACCTATATAATTTTCCTTCTCTCTAAAGAACTTCTTGTAACATTTCTTGCAAGGCAGACCTGCTGCTGCTGCTGCTGCTAAGTTGCTTTAGTCGTGTCCGACTCTGTGCGACTCGATAGGCGGCACCCAACAGGCTCCCCCGTCCCTGGGATTCTCCAGGCAAGAGTACTGGAGTGGGTTGCCATTTCAGACCTACTGGCAAAAATTCCTCAGTTTTGTTTGTTAGAAAAAAAAATTCTTTACTTCTCCTTCACTTTTAAAGGAAACTTTTAGAGGGTACATATTTTTAGGTTAGAATTTTTCTCTCGATACTTTAAATACATCACTCCATTTTTTTCTTGCTTACATAATTTTTCAGAAGTTAAGTGTGATTCTTATCTTTGTTCCTCTGTAGGTAAAGTGTTTTTTCCCCTTCTGGCTTTTTTCTTTATCTTGTGATTTTTTTTCCCCCTTTATCTTTGATTTTCTGTAATTTGAATATATGTCTATGTGTAGTTTTTTGGCAGTTATCTTGCATGGTGTTCTCTGAACTTTCTGAATCTGTGGTTTGGTATCTGACATAAATTTGGGAAGTTTCTCAATCAGTTTTCAAATGTTTCTTCTGTCCTTTTCTTTCTTTCTTCTCCTTCTGATGTTCTAATTACATATATATTACCTTTTGCAATTGTCCAACAGTTCTTGAATATTCTGTTCTGCTTTTGTTCAGTCTTCTCCCTCTTTGCTTTTTAGTCTTGAAGCTTTCTCCTGCTATATCCTCAAGCTCAGATGTTCTTTTAGACATATTTAGTCTATCAAAGGCATTCTTCATTTCAGTTATAGGGGTTTTGATTTCCAGCATTTCTTTCTGGTTCTTTTTCAAAATTTCTACCTCTCTGTTTACATTGCCCATCTGTTGTTTAATACTCTCAACTTTATCCATCAGAGCCCTGAACACTGTAACTGTAGTTGTTTTGAATTCCTGGTCTGATCATTCTAATAGCTTTGCCATGTTTGAGTCTGTTTCTGATACTAGTTCAGTTTCCTCAGAGTGTGTTTTTTGCCTTTTAATATGTTCTCTCATTTTTCCCCTTGACATCTGATATGATATACCAGTTAAAAGAAACTGCTGTAAGTAGAATTTAGCCATGTGGTGGTGAAGTGTGGGGCAAGGGAAGGCGGTCTAAAGCCCTATGATTGGTCTCAGTAGTTTCAGTGAGCCTGTGTTGCTGGATTATGAACTTCACCAGTGCTTCTCAGTCCTTCCCTCTTACGTGGGATAGGATGGCTGGGGTGGGGGGGGGGGGGCGGCTGGAGTTGGATACTTCCCTTCCTCTAGGTCACTTAGGCTCCAGTAATATCCCAGCAGGTTGGACTTTGGTAAAATAGTTTCTCCAGCCTTGCTAAGAAGAACAAAATGCTCTGGTGCATTTCAAATATTTCCTTTTCCCATCCCCCTGCCAAAAGTATGAGGGGATCTTTCTCTTATTTTCACAAAAGTGTGGGACCCCTTTATGATTGGGTCCCCCTGGAGTTTTTGTCTCTCCTACTTATCCTCACTGAGCCTTCAGTGATTTGTCAATAATATTTTAGGTTTTCCTACCCTAACACTGGTTCTCACACAGTTTCTGCTCCTGAGTTTCTGCTCCAATAAGTTGTGATTTTCTGTATTCATCTTTCTGTCTCTCCACTTTTGGAGGCAGCAGTCCTGTGACTTCACGTCTCTTACATATCTAAGAAGTCACGTTTTCAGTTTGTTCAGCTTTTCAGTTGATGTCACAGTGGAGTGAGTGGCAATTTCCAAGCACCTTACATATGGAATCAGAAACTCAAAGTCCTTAACTGATTGTTCTTACTTTTGTGAATACCCTGAACTCAGCTTTGGCAGTCTCTGGACAACGTTCTCTGGCTTTAATGACTGGGATGAGTGCACCCTCTACTTGCTTTCCCAGAACTGTGTGCTTCCTCTTGCCTAACAATTCATTCATTCCTCTGTCCAATTAACGTCTCCTGAATAACCAAACTCCCAAGCACTGAAAAAGCTACTGTGAATTTAAAAAGTCTCCTCTCTTGAAAAGCCTAGAGCTTAGGTGGGGGAAATTAGGCAATTACCATGATAACTATGGTGCATGACCCAGCCATTACTGGTCATTAAAAGCTTTCCAGTGGACAAGAATATAGGAGCCCTGAGGAAAATGATGAGTTAGCCAGGTGGAGAGAGCTTATTTATTTCTATGTCTGTTTCCCTTTTTTGATTCTAAACTTTTGCAAGACAATGTCTAGTTCTTATTCATATTATATTTGTAGTTCCAATGCACAATAATCGTTCAAAGAAGCAAATAATTGAAATTTAACAACTGGACAATGAAGCAAAGGGCATATCAGGTTGGAGCAATAAAAGCACTGAAGTAAACTTTACGAAGTGCTCAGCGAACTGCAAATAGTCTGGGGAGATTAGAGCATGACGTCTGTGTGGAGAGCTGGCCTAAATGAGATGGCGGCTGATTGATGGAGGACCAGGAATGTCAGATGAAGGAGTTTGGTCCTTATTCAGCAGACAGTGAAGGGATCAAAAAAGATGTTGAAATGATAGAAGCAGGTCAATTAACAGAAACAGTCCTCTCTAAGCAACCACTGCTTCTTTTA
This sequence comes from Okapia johnstoni, assembly GCA_024291935.2. Classification (NCBI taxonomy): domain Eukaryota; kingdom Metazoa; phylum Chordata; class Mammalia; order Artiodactyla; family Giraffidae; genus Okapia; species Okapia johnstoni. The sequence goes on from CM044322.1 coordinate 44,837,988, forward strand.
AGGAGTGACTATAAGCAAGTAATTCCCAAATTAGTGGTGTTCCTAAATTCCACATTTGCAGCTAAAAGTTATTTTAAAAATTATACTCTTAGCTTCACAAATAAAGAATGAGTGCTGCTAAGCGGCTTCAGCCACGTACAGCTCTCTATGACCCTGTGGACCACAGCCCGCCAGGCTCCTCTGTCCACGGGATTCTCCAGGCAAGAATACTGAAGTGGGTTGCATGCTCTTCTCCAGAGGATCCTCCTGACTCAGGGATTGAACCTGCATCTCTTACTTCTCCTGAATTGGCAGGTGGGTTCTTTACCACTAGCGCCACCTGGAGAATGTTTAAAATCCTTGAAGCCCTGGACAAGACCCATTCTTTGACTTGACTGATGAGGCCACACCTATTCCCCAGGATCGCCTCTCCTGGGGCACCAGAAAACCCACCACACCCTAACCCTGGGAGCCCTGGGGGTTCATCTGGGAGTGCCAGTCTCCAGAGGCAGAGAGAAAGCTCTGAAGAAGCTGAAGTTTCCTTGTCTACGAAATGAGAGCTTCCTGGGATACTCTTGTTGCCAAAGAGGCAATGCGGGAGCCTGAGGAGAACAGAACAGGAAAGGACAACACTGTTCACAGAAACATGAGTCCCAGTCAGGCAGGCTCTCCTTGGTATGTGAGGCCCCACATCTTCAGCTGTTGAAGGCACCCCCAGTGTACCCCCTGGAATGGATTCAGCTAATGGAGTTCTACCACTGAATTAAATTTTTCATTTAATTAATTAATTAATAATTAATTAATAATTAATCTGGGGACCTCTGTTAAAGCAAGGAATATGAAGAAGGAGATTAAAAAAGAGGAGAGGTAATCTGTTTTACTTTGATGCATGTAAGTAGTTTCTTTAATTTTGAGATTCATAGGGGCGAGAACAAGAATCAAAGGCTAATACGATAAATTCAACCACATGCTTTGTTCAGCTTGCTCAGGGTACTGGAAGTCAGAAAGATTCCATTAGAAATCTGTTTTCTCTGGAAACTCTGGAAGACCTGTGTTCCCTGGGTCCACCCTCCCACAACAGGAGCAGTAGTGCAGGCCGAGCAGCAGTCGCCCCCTGCAGGGCGGGGAGCCCTCCACACCCACAGCCCCTCCGTCCTTAGGCTCCTGAGGGCTTCCACTCACTTCTGCCCATCTGCCGGCTCCTCACTCCTAGGGTTCTGAGTCTTCTGACCCCTGTTTCACAGATTCTTTAACTCTTCTCAAGCCTTCTTCTATTTCCAAGAAGAAGGTTTCTCTTGGTCTCTTTTCAAGCTCTTCGCTCACAGCAGGCAAAGGTGAGTGTTAGTTAAGCAGTCATGTTTGACTCTTAACCTCTTGCCCTCTAGACCTGAGAATCTCATTAAATTACTTCTACAAAACACCTTAGATAGAACTCTCAGGGGGCTCGCTGGCCTTCCCATGGGTTACGAAAAAGTAAAGACAAGGTTAAGAGAAATGAGGATTTTCTTGAGATCTGCCTGCCAGCAGCCTATTTTGTAACCACAGTACACTTGGTAACTGGGCGTCCCTGGTGACTCAGATGGTAAAGAATCTGCCCGCATTGCAGGAGACCCCGGTTTGATCCCTGGGTCAGGAAGATCCCCTGGAGAAGGGAATGGCAACTGACTCCAGTATTCTTGCCTAGAGAATCACATGGACAGAGGAGCCTAGTGGGTTACAGTCCCTGCGATCACAGAGTCAGACACAACTGAGTGACTAACACTTTCACTTTACACTTGGTAACTAGCACCATGCCCAGCACACACTAGGTGCTCCAGTAAGAAGTTTCAAATGAGTGAACAAACCTTACTATGGTCTTAATCAGTTCCCTTACTTAACCAGATGGTCTCAAGGTTCATTGAGCTCTACTTTCTGTGATTCTGTGAGGGCAAAGGAGAGTTTCAGGTGGCTTCATATGGCTGAATGACAGGATGATGGGCACAGACCCTAAAGCCTGCCAAGTGTTAATTCCATTGACTGGAGCCTGTAAACATTTGTTGCTTCTGTGCTAAATCTAGATATACAAGATTTATAAGATGCAGAGTCTGCCTTCCTTATGATGGCAACCTCCTGCCACTAGAGAATAAGGATATCAGTTATTGAGACAGTAAGGCTCACTGGGATGATCCCCCCAACCCTTCCTCTGTCTTGCAGCCCCCTGGGCCACCACCACCTGTGCTCTTTCGTCTTCTGCCCTCCTCTCTGGGAAGCAGCTCTCTAAGACAGAGCATCATGGTCTCCTGGCTAAGCACGTCTGCTGGTGGTTAGATGAGTGATGCCTCTGTAATTATGTGGGTTACAAATGGAGAAGCTAAAATGCTCATTCTTCTAAGAGAGGCAAGCCAAACCTCAGACTACATTAGGATCCAGATGATAAACATCAGCTCCTTTCCTGGGTGCTGACCTTGGTCAGAGGAGTGAGGAAGAAAACAAGGGAAGGCAGTGGAGAGTTAGGTCATTGTTGGCAAGGTCAAGGAAGCTCCTGTCTATAACTCTCAACTCCTCTTGTGAAGGTACTTGTGGCATCAGCTGTACTGTTATGTAGTTTTATCTCTATATTACTATATTGTATTGAAAATGCTGTCTTTCTGGAAGAGAGGTCAAAATTCAATCAGAAAGAGAAGCGATTGTCCCAGCCAAGCTGGCGAAGGTGGTAGCTTGCAACCACGGAGCCCTGCCCCTCACTCAGTACTCTCCTCTACCACAGCTGTCATTTCTCTGCTGCAAGAACTGAGGCTAGAGGAAAACGGGACCCAGGGCCATGCAGCTGGTTTTCTGATGTGCGAGCCTGCCCAGCCCCACAGCTCAGCATCTCCTCCTCCCCCAAAGCTAAGCCATTTAATGTCACACGCAGGTCCTAGGATTCACTCTGACCTGAAGCAGGAGGGCTTCAAACTCAACTGCCAGACTCAACATGAAGTCTGATATATTTGCTGTCCACATTGGTCTGGTCCTGGAGACAAGGCATCATGGTTTTGTTCCTAGACTGTCTTCCTCCCCAACACATGATCTAGTTCTTACCATAGGCTCCTGGATATTTTTAATTAATCTGGCAACTGCCCAGAACACCCTCCCTGTCACCACCACCACCCATGCCTCCCAGATCTGAGTTGGGATCCCTTCTGGAAAGAGGAGGGATGAGCTAACATTTGCTGATGGCTTCAATGCACCTATGTTATCCCTTTGACACACATTATCCCTTTCTGTCTTCACAGCACTTGTGCAAAACTGATCTAGTCCCCAAATATAGATGAAGAGCATTGAAGTCACTGAAACTTAGAGACAATAAGGACATTTCCCAAGGTCACCTGGCTTCTAAATGGAGGAACAGAGGTTGAAGCACAGTCAGTTTGGCTGGAAAGCTTTATGTTCTTACCCCTCCACCCCGGGGCCTCCCAGTGACTGAAGCCCAGCTCTAAATACAGCTGTTTGGCCTGACCTGCCAGCCCCCTCTCTGACACCCAGCAACTTCTAAGTGCTACTCACCTTAGATGTGCCATAATTCTGTCCACTCCCTGGCTTGGGGTTCCCCTCTGGTATCTTGACTTCATGCTGTTAACCAGCCTTTGGGGGAAAAAATCAAACTCTGGAGTCACATCTGGGCTTGGCCACTTCATAGCTTGCTCTGTGACCCTGAGCAAGTTTCTTAACTACTCTGAGCCTCAGTTTCCTCGTATGTAAGGTGTGATGATAAAACTCACCTCAGGGAACGGTTGTACAGATGCGAATCTGACTACCCTTTAAAATCCTAAATTTAAAAGCTTGTTTCTCTGTCGATGAGTCTGGACTCATTATTTTAAAATCTTTGTTTTAAAGCTGAGTTAAGAAAAAAAAAGATGACACTTGCAGAGGATTTCACAGATGATATTGCTATTGAAATCACTAAATTGCATTGTAGACAAAATAGGATATAATAATGTCTTTCTGGCATTTATTAAGAATACAGCCATTAGGCAACAAAGGCAGAAGAAAATTGCAGCGTTCTGTAAGCATATCTTGTAACAATGCCCCTTTTTAGGAGGGGCCTCCATGACCACTGCTGACAATTTTCTTTAGGCTCCAACAATGTTTTTCGTTGTTTAAAGACACACATTAATTTAAAGTCTCCTCCCATTCTCTGTGCAAATTACAGCATTCAGATGAAGTGGCAGCTGCTGTAATTAAGACACAGTTAATTGCCTGTCTCCTTAATTGCAATGATAGGATTTTGACAGTTCGATAAATAAGAATTGTTTGGTTTCCTCTGGCAACTTCAGCCTTGTTTCCAATCACAAATGCTGAGTGACTCACTTCCAGGACAAGGGCTGTGGTCCAAGGGAACCGGAGTGGGAGAGGAATCATACCTGCAGTTCCTTTTCTTCCTGCAGGAACCTCCCAGTGGAACCACCTAGTCCATTGCCCAATAAAATCCTCCCAGAAATTTTCTCCATGTTAATCAGTAATCACATGAGAGAAAATGGGAAATCGCAGGAACAGAAGGATGGGGCTGTGGGACACTGATTTGCTGCTGCTGATGGGCACAAGAGGAAACAATCCTGTTAGATGAGAAATCAGAAGTCCAGAGTGTTTAAACACCCAAAATCAGGGTGCTACTGAGTGCCAAGTCAGGTCTTCTGACCCACTCTTCCCACTGTGCTCACAGGATGCTCAATGGAAGCAGAGAAAAATGATGGTTCAAAGCCAGACCATTGGGGTCGCACAAACCTGGGTTCAAAGACTACTTTTACTGCTTGTGTAACTATGGGTGAGTTACTGATGGTTTCCAGGCCTCAATGGCTTCCACTGTAGAATGAATTTTGCATTCCTCACCTTGTATCATTGTGAGAATTAAGAAAAATAATCTTACAAAGTCCTTTACAACCTCTCAGGCTTGTGGTAAGTTCTCGACAAACGGAAGTTACAGAGCAAATATGACTCTTTTTCCAAAATCTACATAAACAAAAAAATTTTTTTTCATTTCTTTCTTTTCCATAAACTTAATTTTGACTGTGGCTTATGTTCTAGATTCCCGTCTGAGGCATTTCTCTCTAGGATCTTGCCACTTTCCAATTACACTATAGCAAGGAGCCAAAGTCCAAGTGACTGACATCAGAAACATCAGACAGAGTGTTCAAAGCCTCATAGGAGACAAGGAGAAATATTTACAGTTGTCTGCCCTACTCTGCAGAGCTGCAAAGAAAAGAAGAGAAACAAAACAAGTTTCCACAAGAAAACAGTACCGATACCCATATCCTACTATGGTTATTTTTAGCTCTAAAAACATGACTGTAAACTTTGATTGTGTTGTGACAACCGTGTTATTGGTCAATCGTTGCTTCCTACGGGCCATACTAGACTTGGGAACTAAAAAAGGATGTTAGTCATAATAACCATTTGTCTTTTTTCCAGTGCCCTTGTGTTTGTACTCAAATTCCTGTCCTTTCCCAAGTATGAAGTGAAGGAAGTATTAGTATATAGTACTTAACACTTTTCAAAGAATGAATGAATGAAGAGGAGTGAGTGGGTGAGAAAATCCTATTTAAAAACAAGATTACCTTTGAGGAAGATGTTTCTTGTCCTGCTCAGCACATATGTGGCTTTAGCTGTGATGAGATGAGCTTTAAAAAGACAGAAACTTGACCTTCCCTGTGGTCCAGTGGTTAAGAATCCACCTGCCAATACAGGGGACATGGGTTCAATCCTTGGCCCAGGAAGATTCCACATGTTGTGGGGTAACTAAGCTTATGCACCACAACTACTGAGCCCATGTGCCTTAGAGCCCATGCTCTGCAACAGGAGAAGCCACGGCAATGATAAGCCTGTGCACTGCAACTAGAGAGTAGCCCCCCTTCTCTGCAGCCAGATAAAGTTCGCATGCAGCAGCAAAGATTCAGCACAGCCAAAAATAAATAAATCAATAAATAAAACGAAAAAAAAAAACAAAACACAGAAGCCCAGTGTGCTTTCATCTAAACAAAGTCCAAAGTCAAGCGTTGTTTGCTGGCTCCAAAATCATGAAGGAGCGAGCTGCTTCAGACTTACTGTTCTATCATCCTAGATGCAAGGCTTCCATCATGTGGTCCCAGGGCTGCTGAATCTTGAGAGGGCTTTGCGCTTCTGCATGGAACAATACTGTGGGTTTGAGGCAATCTTATCTAGATTCTAAGTGGCCAGACCACCAGTGACATCTGGATGTAACTGAGTGATGCGTATGTACTTGTCACTACACAGCCAGCGACAGCGGCACACTTGAGCCCAAGACATTAGCAAAGCATTTGCTTCTTTAACTCCCTGCAGTCCATTAAAAAGAGCACTGGACTTGGAGTCAGGAGTTCAGAATTGAATTAAGAATCAGAGTTCAGCCATCTTGTGAGTGATTTTGCATAGGTACCAGAACAGAAATATTAACAGTAATTAATGCCTGATGAGATGTTACCATGCACTAGGCACGTACTACACATTTTATATGCATTTCTTTATCCTCCACAAAAATCCTATGATATACATAATATGATTATTGCCACTTTTCAAACTAAAGAAAGAGATTAAGAGATGACCAATGGAACTAGTAAAGTAGCACAGTGAGAATTTGAACCCTAGTCTTTGAAAGGTCAGATTTCTCACTCTAACTATCCTTCTCCTCACAAAGAGAAGATATATGCCAATATCAGGCATATAGAGGCTGAGAGGCAAGTAAACAGTACATAGCGACCAGGTGCCTACAAGGTCAGGTGCATGGTGGGGGCTCCCTAGAGGAAGAATGAATAGAAATTGGCCAGGCAGACAAAAAGGGACAAGTGTTCTAAGTCCAGGAGCCAGCAGATGTTATGGCACAGCCTTCATTGACCACAAAGTGGCTGCTGGGTTCCAGACATGTGTTCTCTCCCTCAGGAAGGTGTGGGTGGGAAAAGATGTCTCATTGATTAGTGAGGAAAATACTCCTCAGCAACTCCCTGACAGACTTTGTTATGTTCCACTGGCCAGACCATGTCACAAGACCACTCCAAGCCGTGAGGAAGGACAGAAGTCACCAGTGCCTGTGGTTAGTCATGAATCATCCGGTGGGGCTGGGCTCACTGCAGCACTAACAGAACCGAGGTTGTGTTGGCCAAGAAGGAAGTGGGGATGGGAGGTGGGGAGGCAGGCAGCCCATAGACTTGGGTCACCATCCTCCACACCGAAGTCCAGGGGGAGGTGAGAACAGCTCAGAAAGACTAATGAGAGGAAGAACTGAAATCAGTTAGTGAGATACTAGAGGTGAGAGCTGAGAGGCCAGGACTGTTAGGTGTTTAGATTTATGGCTTGGGTGACTGGGCTGTCAGTGACTAAATTAATCAGGCAGCAGAGGGTTATAGCTGGAAGGCAAACTAATAGGATGTATTGTTTTAATCAGCCTGGACTGCATAATAAAACACCACAGACAGGGCAGCTGTTTGGTTGGGTATTTTTTGGTCTTTTTTAACAATTTATATATTTTTAATTGGAGGATAATTGCCTTACAATTTTGTGTTGGTTTCTGCCATACATCAACATGAATCAGCCATAGGTATACATATATCCCTTCCCTCTTGAACCTCCCTCCTACAGCATCCTACCCCTCTAGGTTATCACAGATCTCCAAATTGAGCTCCCTGCACCATAGAGCAAATTCTCACTGGCTATGTATTTGACACATGGTAATGTATATGTTCAAGGTTACTCTCTCAATTTGTCTCACCCTCTTGTTCCCTCCCTGTGTCCACAAGTCTGTTCTCTATGTGACAGGACAGCTAAAACAATAGAAATTTATTTCTCACAGTTCTGGAAGCTAGAAAATCCAAGATCAAGATGCTGGCTGATTTGTTCCCTGAGGAAAGCTCTCTTCTTGACTTGCCTTCTCACTGTGTCTTTACGTGGCTTTTCCTTCATGCACATGCAGAGCTTCTCTCTCTTCTGTCTTCATCTTCTTAAAAGGACATTATATCCATCAAATGGAAACAGTGAGAGATTTTATTTTCTTGGGCTCCAAAATCACTGCAGAGGTGACTGCAGCCGTGAAAATAAAAGACGCTTGCTCCTTGGAAGAAACAAACCTAGACAGCACATTAAAAAGCAGAGACATTACTTTGCCAACAAAGATCCATATAGTCCAAGGTGTGGTTTTTCCAGTAGTCATCTACGGATGTGAGAGTTGGACTAAAAAGAAAGCTGAGCACTGAAGAATTGATGCTTTTGAACTGTGGTGTTGGAGAAGACTCTTGCGAGTCTCTTGGACTGCAGGGAGATCAAACCAGTCAATCCTGAAGGAAATCAACTCTGAATATTCATTGGAAGGACTGATGCTGAAGTTGAAACTCCAATACTTTGGCCACCCGATGTGAAGAGTCAACTCATTAGAAAAGACCTTGATGCTGGGAAAGATTGAAGGCAGGAGGAGAAGGGGATGACAGAGGACAAGATGGTTGGGTGGCATCATGACTGAATGGACATGAGTTTTAGCAAGCTCCAGGAGTTGGTGATGAACAAGGAAGCCTGGCGTGCTGCAGTCCATGGGGTTGTGAAGAGTTGGATACAACTGAGAGACTGAACAACAAAATATTCATCAAACAGGCCCCGCTTTCAATTGAACTCTAATTACCTCTCAAGGCCCCAACCCCAAATACCATCACATGGAGGAATACGGTTTCTACATATACATTTTTCAGGTGGCACATTCATTCAGTCTGTAGCATGCATAAAATGATTCTATGAATCAGGAGACATTCTATTGCTTTGGAATTCTTCACAGACTTTTCTATCTCTTGGTTTGATGGGACAATCAAACAACTAAAGCAAGTAAAAGCATTTTTTACATAAGCTTCATATAACAGTAAATTGTCAGCATCATGTAAATAGAAAGCAGTTGGAGTGGCTGCCTGATCCTATTTTCCTGGTTGCTTTGAACAGGTTATGCGATCCTATCCTCTGAGAGATGGGCTGTGTCACTGTCATATCAATTTCAGTACCCAGTGGACCAGGGGCCCCTGCTTCTGGGATCCCAACACCTGTCCTAATGCTTGCCTTCCTGAGGCTTAGTGATTCTCATCCTTCCTTCAATTTTTAAAAAATTATTATTTATTATTTTATTTTTGGCTGCTCTGGGTCTTTGTTGCTGCCCATAGGCTTCCTCTAGCTGTGGCAAGCAGGGGCTGCTCTTTGCTGCAGTGGCTTCTCATTGCGGGGGCTTCTCTTGCTGTGGAGCACAGACTCTAGATGTGAGGGCATCAGTAGATGCAGCTCACGGGCTCAGTGGTTGTGGCACAAGGGTTTAGTTGCCCTGCAGCATGTGGGCTCTTATTTCCTGGACAAGGAATTGAACCCACATCCCCTGCATTGGAAGGCAGATTCTTAGCCTCTGGACCACCAGGGAAATCCCCCTCCCTTTCATTTTATAGTCTACACTAATAGCCTTCCAAGAAATTAATATTTTCCATTATGTTAATAGTAATCGTTTTTGTAAGCTATAACCAAAAGAACTATCCAACTTTTTGGTAGGGTCTTTTTTTAAATCACTTTATTGAGGTATGATTGACATGCATCTTGATCAGGTCTTTAAAAGTATATAATATTCCACAATATCCCATATGTGATAGTCTTGCCAAAAATGTTTACATAAAATTTAATTACGAGGAAATGAGAAAATAATAGACTGTGAGACATATTATGAGACAATTATTGTGGACCCTTAGAGCAAATCATTATCATAAAAAGTCAACAAAATTCTGAGGGCTTCTGTTATAGAAACAGGTCTATATTGCCCTATATAATTATAATGAACCTTTACAAACTAACAAGCTGCTACCACAGGCATTATCTCCTATAAGCCTAATGTGAATGACCCTTATGTGACAGGTTTTGTGTTTTTTTTACCCAACTTTGCAGCAAAGGTACAGAATTGGCTAGCAGAGCTGCAGTTCTGGCCTGTGTTTGATTCAGTCCTCCTAAGTTTTACTCACTCCCTGTGGCCAGGGCAGTAACGAGCACCTGGCCTGTTCTTGAACATTCATGTAGGATTTGTTAGATAAAGAGAAATTTTTAAATTGTTAATTTAAAATTAGGAGCATTGTGTTAGATAGTTCTCAAATTTTTAGATTTTTTAGTAGATTTCATGACACCAGAAACTTGAGAATAACTTTTTTAATCAGGGAAGAAACTTTTTCTTTTTTCTTTCTTTTCTTCTTTTAAGCTTTCTTTTAATGGAATACACTTTAGTCACTACTTCCTCCTCCACTCCCCAGCATTGGACTGGAAACAGATGGAGAAAGCAGGAATTGTGGCTTTTTAAAAGAGAGAGGTCTTTTAGCTCTGGGTGGGTCTCCCACATAAAGTTTCCTGGGTAACATTCTGTGATAGAAATTTGCTAAGCAGAGGTTTTTGGGTATGTTCCTGTAGAAATGGCTTCCCATGTGGCTCAATGGTAAAGAATCCACCTGCCGATGTAGGAGACGCAGGAGATGCAGGTTCAGTCCTTGTGTGGGGATGATCCTCTGGAGGAGGAAATGGCAACCCACTCCAGTATTCTTGCCTGGGAAATCCCATGGACAGAAGGAGCCGGTGGGCTATGGTCCACGTGGTCACAAAGAGTTGGACCCGACTGAGGACACACACACCTGTAGCAACAGGATCTGGCAAAAGGATCAGTTGAACTGCAAGTCACTTGCATCAGAGGCCTCAGCCAATGCCACAGAGAGCTCCAAAGCTAGAATAGAATTTCAAAGATGTCCCAAACTTGAGCCAGGAAACTGGACTTCTGTATACCCATGTGAACCAGCCACTGGAGGTGGTCTGCCTCAGGAACTACTCTTTTCAGTCATGGGAAATTCTTGGGGAAGGACAATACTTTCAGTTGGAACTCCAGCAGGTGCAGTCTGGGCAGGCTGCAGAGCCCTTTTACAACCTGGGCCAGGATCTAGTCCAAGATTACAGATTAACTCTTTAGGCTTTCAATCTGAAAAAGCATCTTAGCTTTTCTTTATCTTCCTTTGTCATTTTTAAAGAGTTCAAGCCAGTTATTTTGTAGAAATATTTCAGCTGTCTAAACTTTCCTCATGATTAGAATTCAGGTTATATTTTTTTGACTCATAATTTCTTTCCTTTCTAAGCAGGTCCAGCACTTCCCAGCAGGTTACATTGTTACTTGGTCTAAGTATTGTCTGATGGTCAGAAGAGGAAAAGCGGGTAGATTCTAAAGAGGGAAGATGGACTCTGCATGATCTTCAAGCAAGAGAGGAACAGTAACCCTTTAAAGAGAGGAGTAGATCACTTCTGCAGGTCCACAAATTCAGATAAGTCTGTTTTCAAGGTTTCCAAGTACATTGACCTCTTCTTCCTCATCCCAAATCTTAGGTTGCCACTCCTTTCCAATCACGGTCTTGACATTGGCATAGCAAACTTGTTGACTATTCTCTGGAACTTCACTACACTTATGCCTAAGTCCTGAGACTGACTCTCATCAGTGTCTGCCTTCCTGCCACAACAAATGAGAGTCTTTTTATATGCTGCAAAGAGAAGTCCTCGATTTCACATTTTGCCTAAGTTAATGCTTAATCACCCTCATACATTCACTGTCTTACTGCAAAACACAGTGAAAGTGAAAGTGAAGTTGCTCAGTAGTGTCCGACTCTTTGCGACCCCGTGGACTGTAGCCCACCAGGTTCCTCTGTCCACGGGATTCTCTAGGCAAGAATACTGGAGTGGGTTGCCATTTCCTTCTCCAGGGGATCTTCCCAACCCAGGAAACGAACCCGGGTCTCCTGTACTGCAGGCAGATTCTTTACCAACTAAACACAGTGGTACTCATAAAAAGCCATCTAATTCCATTGCTCTAATAATTACTTCTTTCTCCAGCTTCTCCAATGCCTGAGAAACTGCACCTGCCCATGGATTCCTTCCTTTCATGTCCTCTAAGCAGTTGCTCTGCTATAGAATGCCAGCGGCTCTCCCTGCTGTACCTGCCACCACTGGTGACATCCTCACCAACAGTCTTGGATGATTCAATTCCAAAATTCAATTCAGAGTCTATTTCCTCAGACAACTCCCTGAACCAACTCTTTTAAGATGCACTGAGAAACAGACAACTCTGAGACAGAGAATTGTATGATGGTGGTTTCTTGGGAAACAGTCTCAGGAACTAACTCTGTAATAGAACAAAGTGAACTGGATTGGATAGAGGGAGAACTTGAGCTCAAACACAACAATTCAGTCTCAGCCAATTGGTTCCACAGGGCCCATGCAGCTGGGCTGCTTGTAATCTGTGGATTTGTCATTACCACTTTTGGCAAAAGAATGTTGAATGGAATGTCCTTCTCCAGGCAATATTTCTCTACCTCAGGGATAAAGTGGTGGGAAAGCCAGCCCTGGAAAATGGCTTGTGTAACCCAGTCTTTGGGGTACTCTTCCATTTAAGGGCTCTCGGGTTCTCTGAATGGTAACAAAGAGAGGCTTCACCTTCGTATCACTGGAAGCGTTGCCACCAAACAACAGAAGTAGCCTGTCCTTTGCCACTTTATAGGCTGGCATCAACTTTTCCTCCTTACTGATGTAACTTTGGTCTGGCATCCTCTTCCATTACAGTCATGTCTTATCCACATAAAAAAACCTGTTTGTCTGGGGTAAGAAATGGCTTCCCGCTCCAGTTTCCTTGTCTGGAAAATCCCAGGGACAGAAGAGCCTGGGAGGCAGCAGTCCATGGTGTTGCAAAGAGTCATTCACGACTGAGCAACTGAGCACACACACACTCACAGGCCGTTCAGTGGTGAAGACACTAAGCTTCCACTAGAGGGAGAACGGGTTCGATCCCTGGTTGGGGAACTAAAACTGCATGTTGCACAGTGCAGCCAAAAAATAGAGAGAAAAAAGTAAAAAAGCAAGCAGGGAAGTTTTTGTAGTCCTGCCACATGCAAATGCAGATTTGTAGTGACTTTTGGACCTAAATTACAGGGACTTTTGAGAATTTTCCAGTGTCTTTCAGTGACAGAGCTAAGAATCCAGGTGGTAAGAAGTCGGTGGATCTTGATGGATTTTCTAAGAAAATGGAATCAATAGCAATAAATGTGAGGGAAGGAAGGCTTTAAAGAGGAAATTAATGCTTCATTCCTTGCATGGTTTCAAATAAGTATCCATTTTGTGCATCTATGTCTGATCAGGAGGAACAGTTGGCTCAGAACTGTTTCATACCCTTCTGTGATATCCTTGACACAGGTGGTCATACCTTGCCCCCAGTTGGTCTTCATACGTGTAGTCTGTGTTCATGTCACCAGTTTCTGGGGAAGGAGGTGATGTTGTTGTTTCGGAGTCACTGATTCCAATCTTGACTCATTGGCTGCACAGCATCAAAGAAGCCCATGAACCTCTCTGTGCCTTAGTTTCTTATCCCATGGAATAGCTTGTTGCCTGACCCAGGGACTACCTCAAGGGCATTAGTGAGGACACATGAGATTAGGAAGGCTGGAGAACACTGAGGACCAAATTTCTCAATGCCCACAATTTGCTGGAGTTATTTGGGAAGTTTTTTTTTTAATTAGTTTATTTATATATTTTTAACTTTACAATATTGTATTTGTTTTGCCATACATTGACATGAATCTTCCATGGGTGTACATATTTTCCCCTTCCAGAACCCCCCTCCCACCTCCCTCCCCATCCCATCCCTCCGGGTCATCCCGGTGCACCAGCCACGAGCACCCTGTATCATGCATCAAACCTGGACTGGCGATTTGTTTCATATATGATAATTTACATGCTTCAATGCCATTCTCCCATATCCTCCTGCCCTCGCCCTCTCCCATAGAACTCAGCCATTAAAAAGAATACATTCTAATCAGTTCTAAGGAGGTGGATGAAACTGGAGCCTATTATGCAGAGTGAAGTAAGCCAGAAAGAAAAACACCAATACAGTATACTAACACATATATATGGTATTTAGTTAATCAGTAAAGATAACCCTGTATTCGAGACATCAAAAGAGACACAGATAAACAGAACAGCATTTGAGAAGTTTTTAAAGAATGTTGGTGTCCACACCTTTCTCATCTCCCACCCCTGGCCCATTAAGTTAGAACCTCAGGCATCAGCATGCTTTGAGATGCCGCGAACCACTGCTTGAAAAGGAAGGAGAGATACATTATTACCTTGGAAGAATCCAATAAAGTTTAGGAATTTTTTAAAAAATTCCTTTCGGAAGGCCAGGGATTTCTTTAAGGATGACCAGATGCTGACGAGATACAATGAATTCTGTCCAAACAAGTTCTCTCTCTGTTCCCCACTACAGCCTTTGGAAACTCAGCTGTGGTTTCATCTACTTAATATTTTGTGAAGCCTTGTTGTCAAATGTAACAGACATGAATTTATAAGTCTGCTAAACATGCATCAAGGTTATGAATGAATTATTGAGAGGAAAGCCCCTTCCATCTCACTGGACTCCTGTGATGACCATAAACTCCATTTCCCTAGGAAAAGAAAACCTGCTCAGATAAATATATGCCTTTATCAATAATTTCTCAAAGCATTTCAGGAAATTCCCAGGTAGCTACAATATCTGCACATGTATGATATATATTATAAACTGCCATATATGGTAAACCCACAGCTAACATATTCTCAATTGTGAAAAGCTGAAAGCTTTTCCTCTTAAATCAAGAATAAGACAAGAATGCCCACTCCTGCCACTTTTATTCAAAGCATTAGTATTTTATTCATAGTATTAGTCATCCTGGCTATAACAATTAGACAACAAAAAGAATGAAATGCATCCAAATTGGGAAAAAGAAGTAAAACTGTCATTATTTGCAGATGGCATAATAATATATATAGAAATAATAATTATATATATATATATACACTATATACAAAACTATTAGAACTAATCAATGCATTCAGTAAAGCTGCAGGATACAATACAAAGAAATCTGTTGCTTTTCTATACACCATTCTTTTCTGTCAGAAAGAGAAAGCAAGAAGACAAATTCATTTAAAATTGCATCAAGAAGAATCAAATACCTAGGAATAGACAACCGAGGAGGTAAAAGACCTGTACTCTGAAAAACTATAAAATATTCATGAAAGAACTTGAGAATGATATAAAGAAATAGAAAGATATCTCATGTTCTTGGATTGGAAGAGTGAATATTGTTAAAATGTCCATGTCACCCAATTCCTATCAAAATACCAATGGCATTTTTCACAGACCTAAAGCAAACAATCCTAAAATTTGGGTGGGATCACAAAAGACCCTGAATAGTCAAAATAATTTTGAAAAAGAAGAAAAAAAACTAGAGGTATTACACCCCATGATTTCAAACTATGCAAAGCTATGGTAATCAAAACCATATGGTACTGGACAAAAATACAGACACAGAGATCAATGGAACAAAATATAGAGCTCAAAAATAAGCTCATCAACATCACTAATCATCAGGAAAACGCAGATCAAAGCCATAATCAGATATCAGTCTATAGCTCTCAAAATGACTACAGGCATACCTCAGAGATATTGTAGGTTGAGTCTGAAACCACAACAAAGAAGGCAAGAATACACATGGCGAAGAGATAGTATCCTCAAAAAAAATGGTGCCAGGAAAACTGGACAGCTACATAAGACAAAATGAATCTAGGCCATGTTCTTCCAGCATATTCAAAGACCGAAATGGATTATATATTTCAATGTAAGGTCTGCAACCATAGAACTCCTAGAAGAAAACATAGCAGCATGCTCTTTGGTATCAGTCTCAGCAATATTTTTCTGGGTCCTCAGGCAAGGGCAACAAAAGCACAAATAGACAAATGAGAATAAATTGAACCAAAAAGGTTCTGCACAGTGAAAGAAATCGTCCGTAAAATGCAAAGGTAGCCTACTGGATGGGAGAAGTTATTTGCAAACGGTATGTTTGGGAAGAGGTTAATAGCCAAATGTACATAAAAAATTTATATAGCTAAAAAACTAACAAACTGATTAGAAAATGGACAGAGTACTTGAAGAAACATTTTTCCAAAGAAGACATACAGAGGGCCAATTAAGTGTCTCCTCTGATGCCTTCAGTAGTAGCAGGATGGAGCCTAATCTAGACTTGGACCAAGCAGAGCTAGACTCATTTGTTCCCGGGGCTGACTCCTACTTCCTCAATTTTGGCTTGCAAAGGGTAGTCCTTGCGGTACAGCACCTCTCATATCTTTGATTTTAGTTGTCTTTGGAATAATCTTTATAGAAAATTCTAGTGATTAAATAGTCCAGGTTACTTGCCACATGGTTTTCCTTTTCACACCAATTTTTACCCTTTCTTTCATGTACAGCTGGGCTCTCATAGAGACAAGAGGATCTCTATTTTTAGTAAGTCCAAGACTTGAAAGGCATTACCTACCAAAAGTTTCTAACTCACAGTGCATCACAATACCCTTTGAGTGATGTAAAAAGATCAAGTCCTGTAACTCTGCAGTGAGCCTTGGCAGTACTTGGAGACAGCTAAAATAACTGCTGTCCTTAGAGGACTGCTTTTAAGAACAAGGAGGTCTCTACCTACTTCAGCCTAAGCAGGTAACACCAGTTACTGCCCAAACCTCTCTCTTCTCACTTAGTGGTTGCATTACTGAATAGCTGATTGCATTTTGAATGCTCTAGGTACAAGAGCTCACAATATAAAGAAACTTTGTGGCAAACCATTTTGTAAAGTGAAGAATTCTTTTGGAAACTGAATATTCATATCTCAATTTTGAATTATTTGAAGAGCTTTTTACAAACTTTTTCTCAACCTCGGAAAGCGCATCTCCAAGAGGAGAGCTTCTCGAATGTTTCCTATCTGGGAAAAAGTCCTGAAGCAAATGTGACTTTTCGCTTCTTAGACTCTTTTCCTTTAGAATTCTGAAAGAGGGGAGGAGGGACGCAGCCCCTCAATTACCTAAAAGCTAACGTCAGAGGATTCTATTTCAGTAGTTACTGAGCTTCAATTTTACATTGCCTTGTGTGACTCTGATTCATATCTGACTTCATCTCCTCTACCACATAACAGGAGAGAAAAACCACATACTTTCGGCTAAATGCTTTTTCCCAGTACCTGGTACAATGCCAAGGGAAGGTAGTTGATCATTACATGTTTGCTGAGTAAATCAATGAATCAGCGGCATTAGAGAAGAAGGCAGGCAGGCTTTGGAATCAGGCAGATCTGGATTTTTGTTGTTTACTGGCTGTGCTTAGCATGTGTGTGTGGGTGTGTTTAGCCACTCAGTCATGTCTGACTCTTTGAGACCCCAGGGACTGTAGCCTTTGTCCATGGGTTTTTCCCTGGCAAGAATACTGGAGTGGGTAGTCATTTCCTTCTCTAGGGGATCTTTCTGACCCAGGGATCAAACCTGCATCTCCTGCATTGCAAGTGGATTTTTACCCACTGAGCTATTGTGTAATATATGACCTTAAACACGTAATTTAACATCTTCTACAAATTCAGAACACCAATAAACAACTCTCAGTACTCTTATGAAGACTGAGTGAAATAACATATGTGAAACGTCTAGTTGATAATAGATGTGAGCTGAGGACTAGTTTTTTTCCATTCCCTTTCTACCAAAGCATGATTGCTCTTTTTCAAAATTACTTCAGCTATTTTATTAATATTTCCCTTGCATTTCCAAATAAACTTTAGAAAAAACTTATCTATATCTATTACCCAAAATATTGCTGGGAAGTTCAACCAGAGAAATCTAATCAATGTGGGCAGAATTGTCATCTTTACAATGTTGAGTCTTCCAATCCAAAAACACAGTGTCTCTCAGGTCTTTGATTTGTTTCATTAGTATTTTGTACTTTTCAGCATATAGAACCTGAACATGTCTTGTTAGATTTATACATAGTATTTTCTTTCTTTCTTTCTTTTTTATGCTATTGTAAATAGTTGTGTTATAAATTGTTTTGTTTTTTTTTTTACTTAAAGTATATTTATTTTTTATGTGTTGACTTTGTATCTTATGATCTTGTTAAAAACAGTTATTAGTTCACGACTTTATTTGTAGATTCCTTGAGATTTTCTACACAGGCAACTATGTCATTTGCAAATAGGGACAGTTTTCTTTCCTTCCAATCTGCATGCCTTTTATTTCATTTTCTTGCCTTATTGCACTAAGACTTCCAGCAGCATGATGAATAGGAAAGGTAAGAGTAACATCTTTGTTTTGTTCTTGATTTTAAGAAGAAATCAGCCTTTTACCATTAAGTATGATGTTAGCTGTAGGTTTTTATGGATGTTTCTTATTAGGCCGAGAAAGTTCCTTCATGACTTGCTGAGAAATATTACCATAAATGGGCAGAATTTATCAGGCTTTTGACTGCTATTATATTTTATAAAATTTTGATTTGATCCATAATATACAATACCAAAAAGTTGCTGAGAAAGTTGCCAAAATAAATCCTGAAGTCAGCATGTTGAATATGTTGAATATTAACTTTGAGGAAGCTTGTTGGAATGTGCATCTCATATACATTTACCTTAGTTCCCCTTCTGAACATTAGCATGATAAAAAATTCTATTATTAAATTTTAATTCCTATGCCCTAGAGGTCTATACATAGTGATTTGGGTACCAAAATTAATTATTGAAAGTGACTAAATTCCTCCTAAGAAAGAGCCAGGAAGGTGCCCAAACCTTGACTCACTTCTGGGAACGTATCCTAAGAAATTAATTCAACTGAATCAAACATATAAAAGCTCAGCATGACCCAAATGTCCAACATTAGGGAGCTGGGTTTCATGAATTATAGCACATTCAGTTGTTCAAAGAATATTTGTTAAATGTCTACCAAGTGTCAGTTATTATCTTTGGTCCTAGAGATACAGCTGTGAACACAGCATTCAAAACTCTCTTTCCAATGGGGAAGACAGGCATAAACAAGATATCTAAGTAAACATACAGTATGGCAGACGGTGATGAGTGTTTTGGAGAAAACTCAAGTATAGAACGTGGATGAGGAGTCCAGGGAGTGAAGAGGATACTGTTTTAAATAGAGTAATAGGTGAGCCTCACTAAACAACACAAAAGGACATTAAATGTTAGAATTAAGAATATTCTGTAGCAGTGTGGAAAATTTTAATATATTGTATTAATTTTAACATAATATATTGTTAAATGAAAACCGAAAGATATGAAATAGAATGCCTGCTATGTTTTCAAGTTTTTAAGTATATATGTTGTGCATGTTGTTGTTCAGTTAAGTCATGCCATCTTTTTTGCGACCCCATGGACTGCAGCATGCCAGGCTTCCCTGTCCTTCACTATCTCCTGGAGTTTGCTCAAACTCATGTCCATTCAGTTGGTGATGCCATCCAATCATCTCATCCTCTGTCACCCCTTTCTTCTCCTGCCTTCAATCTTTTCCAGAATCAGGGTCTTTTCCAATAAGTCATCTCTCCGAATCAGGTGGCCAAAGTATTGGAGCTTCAGCTTTAGCATCAGTCCTTCCAATGAATATTCAGGGTTGAGTTCCTTTAGGATGGACTGGTTCCTTTAGGATAGATCTCCTTGCTGTCCAAGGGACTCTCAAGAGTCTTCTCTAGCACCACAGTTCAAAAGCATCAATTCTTTGGCACTCAGCTTCCTTTATGATCCAACTCTCACATTCATACATGACTACTGGAAGAACCATAGCTTTAACTACGGCTTTTAGCTTAACCCTTGTTGGCAAAGTGATGTCTCTGCTTTTTAATACACTGTCTAGGTTTGTCATGGCTTTCCTTCCAAGGAGCAAACATTTTTTAATTTCATGGCTGCAGTCACCATCCACAGTGATTTTGGAGCCCAAGAAAATAATATTCACATTTTTTGTTGGTCAGTCACTAAGTCATGTCTGACTCTTTTGTAATCCCATGGATTGTAACCCACCAGACTCCTCTGTCCATAGAATTTTCCAGGCAAAAATACTGGAATGGGTTGCCATTTCCTCCTCCAGGCGATCTTCCCAATGCAAGGATACAGCCTGCATCTCCTGCTTGCTGGCACACTCTTTACCACTGAGCCACCTGGGAAGCCCCACATATACACATATATATGTATATATATGTGCATACATGAAATATAAAAATTTGAAATAGTTATTTGTGGGAGGTTTTAATATTATTTTATAGCATTATTCACTCTGAGCATATTGTATTTCAGTTTCTTTAAAAAAATAAAAAAGCTTAAGGTTTTGTAGAATTAATGTGAGTTTGAATGAAAGGTAGGATGACAGTATAGACAGAACGCATATTTGTTCTGGAAGAATTTTACTAAGGGCACATCAGAAGGAGAATCTTCTATTAAGGTAACTAAGAAATTATACATTTTAAAGGTGATGAAAGATATGTTGTTCATGGTGCCTCTAACAACAGTTGGGCAGTGTTGGCTGTGAGTTTGTAAATGATGGCAAGTTTAACATATGTTCATAACTAAGTCACATTCTGATTTGGTGGGTGACTCTATTTTTTAAGATTAACTAAAATAAAATGCACTGACATATCTTATTGCAAGCTACATTTTCTTATGTGTTCAAGAGATAATAGCTAATCACACAAAATGTGATTTGGAGCCCTATACGCATGGTAGAGGCATTCTCTAAAGATGTAGAATGGCAAGGTCACCCTCCCAGACAAGGTCTTCTGATTATTCTGGAAGCTTAGGCTTAGACTCAAAGTGAGTTATTATGTGTTCCTCTGAAAGGGTTTCTATCACATAGCCCAGTCACAGCCACCCAGGACTGATGTTCCCTGTGGTGTTGATTCAGAATTTCTAGGCACTGAGCAATCACTCTATCATCAAAGGCACACTTGCTGTTGTCTTGGTTAGGAGCACAAATGTCCTAAATATCTTGCATTCTTCTCCGGCATGTCACTTCTAATGAAATGAAATCCCAGAAGTCATGTTTTCTGAGTTTAAGAGAGAGCTCAATTGTGTTTGCTCAGATTCTCTCTTTCATTCTTTCTGCCCCCCTCTTTTATTTTTTAAATAAACATACCAGTGCTGAAAGGAAAAACACACTTTGTAATGAACAGATTCTGTTGGATAGCCGAACTGTTCTATTATGATTTTGTTTGAAACTTTTCAAGTTGCTTGAAAAACATAGATGTAAAGTAAAGCAACCAGCTGGCCTGTGGACAGAAGTCAACAAGTTATACAAGGAAAAGAGGGAGGTATCACACTCTTTTTTTCCAGTTCTTTCTCCCTCCTGGTTACTGCTTCTTTTGTATTATCCCAGTTTTGTTTTGGCTGATGGTCAGTGTGCCCCGTGGTTGTTCTGATAGAGCACAGTCATTAAGACAACTGTTTCTGGAGCTAGAGGAGACTAACCATGGATCCTCAGAAGCTACTTTATTTCTCAGAATTTCAGTTTTCTTGTTAGTAAACTGTAGTGATAAACACTTAATAGGATTACTGGGAGGCTGATAGGAGTTAATACGTGTTGGTGGTGGTGGTAGTTAGTTGCTAAGTCATGTCTGACTCTTTTGTGACCCCATGGACTGTAGCCCGCCAAGCCCCTCTGTCCATGCAATTTCTCAGGCAAGAATATTGGAGTGGGCTTCCATTTCCTTCTCCAGGGGGTCTTCCCAATCCAGGGATCGAACCCATATCTTCTGCATTGGCAGGCAGATTCTTTACCACTGAGCAACCAGGAAAGCTCCTTAATACGTGTTACTATACACATAATACATGCTCATAAATAGAAACTCATATAGTCTACTTTCTCCAACGTGATTTTTAGGTTAGAAAACACACACGCGTCATTGTCTCACATAACTCTCCAGAAACATATCATAATCATCAATGTACTTAGCTGGTG
Source organism: Okapia johnstoni (assembly GCA_024291935.2). Lineage (NCBI taxonomy): Eukaryota > Metazoa > Chordata > Mammalia > Artiodactyla > Giraffidae > Okapia > Okapia johnstoni. The sequence goes on from CM044322.1 coordinate 44,859,792, forward strand.
CCTGAGTCTGTTAAACTGCTGTAACAAGCTTCAGAGGCTGAGTGGCTTGTAAACAATAGAAGTTTCTTTCTCATGTTTCTGGAGGCCAAAGTCAAAGATTGGGGTGCCAGCTCGGTAGGGTTCGGATGAGACCCTCTTCCAGGTTGTAGGCTGCAGACTTCTTGTATTCTCATATGGCAGAAAGAAAGCCAGGGAACACTCTGAGGTCTCCTTCATAAGAGCGCTAGTTCCATTCATGAGGGCTCCATGCCCATGAGATAAATTACCTCCCAAAGGCTCTCCCTCCAAATACAATCACACTGGGATTAGGGTTTCAATATATGGTTTTCAGGGAGGACACAACTGTTCACACACATTTCCACTCTAGCGAGGCAAAGACGGACCACAAGTCACATGGGTCTCAGTACAATGTTCTTCTGCTACCCCATGTTGATGCAAATTGGAGGCCCAGCTGTCTTTGTATATACATATTATATGCAGCTTGTACAAAATTCACAAGGTACACCAAAGGTAAACTGTAAAAAAGTAAGGCTTTCTCCCACCTCTGTCCCCCCAGGCACTCAGTGTCCTCCCCATTGTAGACTCTTTCTCAAGTGAATACTTAGATGCAGTGGTTTTCTATGGCAAGACCTCTCCAGTACATAAGCAGACGCAAAATGAAATTTTAGACAAGAAACATTATATATTATATGTTTAAGCTGGAGCCAGCATACGAAGCAGAAAGAGTTCAATGTAGATAATGAGATGGTTACAAAATCATTGCAAGTGTTGGAAGGGTAGGCTCTGGGGAAGGCCTCCAGGAAGCTTCTAGAACATCTCCATAAAACTGACCCATCATAAAAGCAGCTACTTGTGCCCTGATCAGGAAGTTGCTTCCAGACAACTGAGTTCAAGAACCTGGCCCCAAAGCCAACAGCACTGCCACTCCAGCTGCCTCTCTGCTCTCAAGAAGCTGGTGTTTGAACACTAAACACAGCATTCAGCATTGCTTCAACACGATCACCTCTTAGACCCTCAAAGCTGGAGACTGGGCACTGGCATTCCACTGCAGAAAGAAACATCACATTGTCTTAACCAGTTTTGCCAGTAGAAAAAGGCCAAGAAACAGAAATCAGCCCCTGTCTCATTTTCATTTTCCAAATCTCACTCAATTACATCTGATTCGAGGATCCTAACTCATATCCGGAACTCTAGTTACAAGGGCATGTGGAAGACACGGTGCTTAGTCTGCAAGTGGGTGCAGTAGATATATACCTCAAGAAGAGTGAGAAGGGAGGCTACGTGCCTGATTCACACAGCACTTTTTACTGTTAAAGAAAAGCATGCCTCTGTGTATTGGCTTATGCTTTCCATTTCTTTTTGCTGCTTTTAGAGTTTATTTGCTGGGGCTTCCTAGGTGGCTCAGTGGTAAAGAATCTGCCTGCCAATGCAGAAGACACAGGTTTGGTGCCTGGTCCCGGAAGATCCCACGTGCTGCAGGGCAACTAAGCCCAAGTGCCATGACTACTGAGCCTGTGCTCTAGAGTCTAGAAGTCACAACTACTGAGCCCACGTGCAACTAATGAAGCTCGAGCATCCAAGAGCCCGTGCTCAGCAACAAGAGAAGCCACCACAATGAGAAGCCCACGCAGCACAATGAAGAGTAGCCCCTGCTCATCACAACTGAAGAAAGCCAGAAATAAATAAATAGATAAATAAATAAAATTTTTTTAAAAAAAAGAGTCTATTTCCTTCCCTAAATAGTCTAGCAGAAGCTATGAATGGTCCTTCTACTTTCAAGACAGACTTTCTAGTACTAGGTAGTCATGCCTGGGAAATGTGTATAAACTTGCCATAAGAAACTTCACTTTAAATTTTTTTTTTTCAGAATCTTATCCATCATGACTGCCATCCGGCTACGAGAATTTATTGACCGCCGCCCAGCAATCCCACCCAGGTAATGGTCTTCCAAAGGCAGACATCTCCAGAGCTGCAGCACCGAAGACAGACTCCTGGGAGACTTGAATTATTCACCCTGCTGCTTGCTCCCCGATTTAGAGATAACTGCTGCCAGAGGTTCTACTGAAGTTTCTTTGGGTTTAGAAAAAGTTGTTTTTAAAAAAAAAAAAAAAAGTCCTACATTTATGACAGAATCTAAGCAAATAGGCAACTCCAAATTTTAGTATTTAGTTATTTTCCACAATGTTTAGTCATCAAAGATATGTCCTTTTGCTTCCAAAAATCACTGAAGGAGGAAGGGAAGGATGCTTTGTTCTTAGAAAGATGTTCTTTCTCTTTAAAAAAGCCCTATTTTAGAGAAAGTATAGTGCATACCCTTCCCTCCCTGAAACCTACATGTGGAGGAAGCAGGGTGGAGAGAAAGGGGTGGGTTCCAGAATTACTTGATTTCTGCCTCCCCACATGCCCTTGGCTTTCCGTGTGTGAATTTGAGATTTTTGCCCACCACTGTTGGGTCTCTTTAATTGTGGTCTCATCTGCTGGGGAAAATGGAGACAATCCTCCATTGGCTGCTGCTGCCTGGAGCTAAATGGAACCAAGTCAGAATCACTGGACCTGACTTAAGGCAGCCCATGGGGACCTGGAGGGTTGGGGTGGAACATAGAGCAGAAGGCAATGGGCCACTGATGTCCTCAGGCTGGGCTGCATTCAGCTCTCTTGGGCTCATCCATCAAAGAGGCACACTGTGCCTGCACTAGACTGGGGCCCCCACTCACCACCTGAGTGCTCCCTGTGGGGCAGGTCTTTGTCTACTATGTGTCTCTCCTGCCTTGCAACAGAGTGGACCAGTCCATCAGCAGGTTCCTCAATTCTGCCTCCAGGATGTGTCTCCATCGGAGTGTTTTTCTTCATCTCCACTGCCACGGCTTGGTCCAGACCACCATTGCCTCTCCTCTGTTCACCTACAACAATGGCCACTCTGGTCTTCCTCCAATCCATTCTCCAGAGAGAACCCCATAAAACATAAACGGGATCGGAGCCTTCCATTGCATAAAACCATGCAATCGGGGACCTCTCTTGTGGTCCAGTGGTTGAGAACCCACCTTCCAATGCAGCAGACACAGATTTTACCCCTGGTCAGAGAACTAGGATCCCACATGCTGCAGGGCAACTAAGTCTGAACTCCGCAACTGGGGATCCTATGTGTTGCAACAAAGACCCAGCACAGTAAAAAACAACAACAACAACAAAAACAAACTGCAATCATTGCATTTTGCATGAAGCCTCAACCCTTTGCCAGGGCCTGCAGAGCCCTACGTAAACAGCCCCTGCTGATCTCTCCAGTCTCCTCTTATCTCCAGCCCCATAGACTTTCTTCTGTTCCTTCAGTAGGCGCATACTCTTTCATGTCTCAGGGTTTTGGGACATGTTCCTTTTCCCTGCATCACTGCTTTCTTGACTCTCTGCTGCTCTCCTTACTCGGCTCAACCAGCCCCCTTTCACTCAGCATGTCTCCACTGTTATCAGCTGCTCAGTGAGCAGAAGGTGGTACCATCCTGGCTGGGGAAGGTCTCCTCCTTCCAACCACCTCGCCACCTTTGTTAGTTCTCTTTCTCACACCTTTTTTGGTTTCCTGTGTGGCTCCGATCATTAACTTTCAATTATTTTCTGTTTCTTTATTTCCTGTCTGCATCACCCACTGGAATAATAGTTAACACTAATATAGCCCTTAGTATGTGGCAGGCACTGTTCTAAGTGTATATTAACTCATTCAATCTTCACAGTGACTGGGAGGAAATTGAAGCAAGGAGTGGTTAAGTGACTGTCCTGAGATTCCACAGTAGTGAACTAGCAGAAGTAGGGTTTGAACCCGCTGGTCTGGAGCCAATATCTGCACTCTTGGTCACTGCCCTTGACATCTCCGGGTCAGCCCCCAGGGCGGGGACTGTTTCATAGGCCACTCTGCCTTGCAGACTGCCACACTTGATAGGACCTCTGTACACCTTTGTTGGAAAACTGAAAATGAATGAATCGATGAGAAAAACTCATTCTGGCATGTGTTTGAGGTTTGGCCTCCTGGTGATTGACAGTATCTACAGAAGGTCTGCCCTCTGCTGTTCCTCTCTGTAAGCAGTTACCCAATTAATTCATCCTTAAATGCCTAACCCTAGGGCTATAGTAGGGACAACTGAATTACAAACCAGTAGGGGCACCTCATAAAGTTAAATATCAAGTGATTCACAAGTAGTAGTGACCACACAAAATTCTCGTAAAAGATTTACATTAGATACAAATTATGTTAGCCTTGTCACTCAGGGGCAGGGCTGAGTATTGTGTTGACTTGTGGGGCCTACGATGCTCCTGGAAAGATCGCTTAGGTTGGATTAAACTCACTGTGGTGTGCAAAAGACAAAGAATTTGTGTTTGGCTTAAATGAACTTTATAAACATCAACTGAAGCGATCTCTGAGACATCAAGGGGCAGCTGTGAAGGTCAGATCATCCTGCCTTGAATGATAGATAGCAACACCTATGGGATACTTCAGTCACCAAGGATGTTCACACATGTCTTGATGACTCTCATGTCATTAATGGAGATAGCATCACCCCCGCTTTATTTATTTTTATAAGTTTTTAAAATTTCATTTATCTATTTATTTATTATTGGCTGTGCTGGGGTTTTGTTGCTATGCAGGCTTTTCTCTAGGCCCAGGCAAGTGGGGGCTACTTGCTAGTTGCAGTGCACAGACTTCTCATTACCATGGCTTGTTTTGTTGCAGAGCATGGGCTCTAGGGCACGAGGGCTGCAGTAGTTGCGGCACGTGGGCTCAGTAGTTGTGGCTCCTGGGCTCTGGAGCACAGGCTCACTAGTTGTAGCACGCTTAGCTGCTATGCAGCATGTGGCATCTTTCCAGATCAGGGACCACACCTGTGCTTCCTGCATTGGCAGGTAGATTCTTTACAACTGAGCCACCAGGGAAGCCCTCCCCCCCCCCCCCCCCCCCCCCCCCCCCCCACCCCATTTTATTGATGAGAAAACTGAGGCTCCCTCTTCCTTGAGGAGATTTGTGAAGCCAGTAGAGTCTGGGGAATGAAAGCATGAGGATGTGGGAACAGTGGTCTCCCATCTTCTGTACTTATCAGCTCCTGTCCTTAGTAAGAGACTTATTCCCCCTGAGCCTTTGTTTCCTGACTGGTGCAGCCCTCACCCCCACTCTATATGGTTAGGCCTGAGGAGGGTTTTCCTTACCTGATTATGAACTCTCAGGTGGAAAGACAGTGTTTCTCACCACTGTAGCCCTGGCATCTAGCACACTTCAGAGCCTGCAATAAGCACCTGTTTTATTGAACCAAAAGCAGCCTCCAGTTACACTGCTGGGTCTGTTTCTCTTCCTATTGCTTTGGTACAGGACATCTACTTTCCGTCTGCCCACAGTGAATCACAGAGTTCACACAAAAGTAACGCTGAACTCTTCTGAAAAAGAAGTCATCGCACAAACACAGAGATGACTCTGGATGCCATACGGAGTTCAGAGAACTGGGTTTGACTCATGCCTCTGGCATTTATCAGCTGGGTGTTATTTAGAAAGCCCACTTAACCTCTGTGAGCCTTGGTCTCCTTTTCGGTAACAGGGTGTTAACAATGTTTACCTAGCAACATGACTGTGAGAGTTAGATGAGATCATCTCTGTGAAGCTTTGTAACGAGGAGGCCCAGCACAGACCCGGGGCTTCACCCTCACGGCTACCTCAGGCCCCAGGGGGATCCTCCCCTTTGGGTGTGGAATTTTGCCTGCGGGAAAAGCCCAGATCCTGCTCTGGTTACATTCACCTTCCCGGGGAACAGGTTTGCTCTTGTCTAGACTGAATGTGTTACCTCAAAGAGCCAAGCTGTCAGGGACTGGTAAGTACTGTGCCTGGACTCCTACTCCCACCCAGAGAGGAGAAAAGGCCTTTCTACAGCTGACTCAAGAATCTTACAAACCAAGTCAATAAAGTGGGTCTGAGCAGAGTCCAGGGCAGGGCTCCCAGACCAGGTCTGGAGGCCAACCCTGCTTTCCTACTCATTAATCGATTTTTTCCTCACACCCAGCCCCTCCTCGAGAGAGGCCAGGTACTGTGCAGCCTCTGGGAGGACTGACTCCCACGCCAGGCCGGGCATTATCTCTAAGGAGATAAAAATTCTCTTGCAAACTGCTGACATGTTACCCCATTCATCTAGAGCTTTCTCCTCTCTGAGGTGAGGGATCTTGGAAAGTCTACCCAAAGAGTTGGAAGAAAAGCATACCACGCCTTCATTCCTCAAACCTCTCCACGACCCCACCCAGCCTAGCTTCCAACACCACCTGCTTACACACTTTCCTACTCTCTCCACTTAAAAGCTACTCAGAGAGGGACTCCCCTGGGGTCTGGTGGTTAAGACTCTCCGCTTCCACTGCAGGGGCTGCAGGTGGGATCCCTGGTCAAGGTACTAAGGTCCCACATGCTGTGTGTTGCAGCCAAAATAAAACAAATTAAAAAAATAAAAATAAAAAAGCTACTCAGGGAGACTCCCGAGGGACTTGGGGTGGGCACATTACCTGGTGCTGGTGAGGGGCTTCTCCAGTCTCAGACGGCTTGTACAGACTGTTTCTAGGAGCAGTGCTTAGGCTTCTCACCCGGACTCATGCCAGGGAGGAACCCAGAGTCAAAACACAGCCTAGTGCAAATGGTATAGCAACCGTGAGAAATCAGTGTTGTTCTGGAACTTCAGCTGGATGCTTCACAGAGCATCCAGTGAGATAATCTTCCCAAGGTGAGGCTTGGAAACTGGACAGGCACCTAAGAAAGCTGTGTCTCCCACTCCCGTGCCCTCAGGAATGTCATTTGTTCCCTATGATTGTGCCAGTTCCTCTTTCTTCTTATGACAGAATCCCCTGCTGTTATTTACTGTTCAGGGCTCAGTCATATTACCCCAGCCACTGGGCAGGCCCAGACAGACTGTGGTTTTTCTGAAAATTAGAGCTCCCTGAGGTCCTGTTTGCATAGACAGGCAGACCCGCCCTGCTGACAGCACTTGCCTTTTGCACCAGCTAGACAGCAAAGTCTCCAATGGCCCTCACACACTCCACTCTGATCAGAACTCTGTCCGAGTGTTGGCTTCTATAATTCCCTCACCTGGAATCTCTTCCCTCTCCTATTGACTTGCTCAAACCCTAGACAGCCCTCCCTCTTTTGTGCCCCACTGACCCATTATTCAGATCATGATTTCAGCACATAAAGAGCATGATGAGGACAAGGACTGCTTTTGAGTCAGCTTTGTATCTTCAGAACCTAGTAGTGTGCAGGGCACATTGTTGTCATTATTCAGTCGCCTAGTCATGTCCGACTCTTTGCAACCCCATGAACTGCAGCATGCCAGTCCTCTCTGTCCCTCACCATCTCCCGAAGTTTGTCCAAGTTCACATCCACTGCGTGGTGATGCCATCCAGCCGTCTCATCCTCTGACGCCTTCTTCTCCTTCTGCCCTCAATCTTTCCCGGCATCAGGGACTTTTCCAATGTGTCAGATGTTTGCATCAGATGATCAAAATACTGGAGCTTCAGCTTTAGCATCAGTTCTTCCAACGAGTATTCAGGGTTGATTTCCCTTAAAATTGACTGGTTCGATCTCCTTGCTATCCAAGGGACTCTCAAGAGTCTTCTCCAGCACTACAGTTCAAAGGCATCAATTCCTTGGTGCTCTGCCTTCTTTACCGTTCTGCTCTTACAACCATCCGTGACCACTGCGAAGACCATACCTTGACTATACGGACCTTTGTCGGCAGAGTTATGTCTCTGCTTTTCAACACACTGTCTAGGTTTGTCATAGCTTTTCTGCCAAGAAGCAATTGTCTTCTGATTTCATGGCTGCGGTCACCAACCATGGTGATTTTATAGCCCAAGAAGAGGGTATCTGTCACTACTTCCACTGTTTTTGCCATGAAGTAATGGGGCCAGATGCCATGATCTTAGTTTTTTTTAATATTTAGCTTTAAGCTAGCTCTTTCACTCTCTTCCTTCACTGTCATCAAGAGTCTCTCTAGTTTCTCTTTGCTTTCTGCCATTGGAGCGGTATCATCCACATATCTGAGGCTGTTGATGTTTCTCCCGCCTATCTTGATTCCAGCTTCTAACCCATCCAGCCCAGCATTTCTCATGATGTGCTCAGCATATAGGTTAAACAAACAGGGTGACAGCAGACAGCCCTGTCATACTCCTTTCTCAATACCGAACTAATCATTTGTTCCATACCGGGTTCTAACTGTTACTTCTTGACCCGCATACAGGTTTCTTAGGAGACAGGTAAGATGGTCTGGTATTTCCATCACCTCAAGAGCTTTCCACAGTTTATAATGATCCACACAGTCAGGTTTTGGTGTAGTTGATGAAACAGAGGTAGATGTTTTTCTGGAATTCCCTAGCTTTCTCTATGATTCAACAAATGTTGGCAATTTGACCTCTGATTCCTCTTTCTTTTCTAAGCCCAGCTTGGACATCTGGAAGTTCTTGGTTCGCATAATGCCGAAGCCTAGAATGCAAGATTTTAAGCACAACCTTACTAGCATGGGAGATGAGTGCAGTTGTGCGATGGTTAGCACATTCTTTAGTACCACCCTTCTTGGGAATTGGGTTGAGGATTGATCTTTTCCAGTCCTGTGGCCACTGCTGGGTCTTCCAGATTTGCTGACATATTGAATGCAACACCTTGATGGCATCATCCTTTAGGGTTTTGAAAAGTTCTACTGGAATTCCATTGCCTCCACTAGATTTATTAACACTATTACTTCCTAAGGCCCACTTGACTTTGTTCTCAAGAAAGTCTGGCTATGGGCGACTGACCACATCATTGTAGTAATCTGGTTTTTAAGATCTTTTTTTTGTACAGTTCTTCCATGTACTCTTTCCATCTCTTCTTGATCTCTTCAGCATCTACTAGGTCTCTACCGTTTCTGGGAGAAATGTTCCCTTGATATCTCCAATTCTCCTGAAGAGATCTCTGGTCTTTCCCCTTTTGCTGTTCTCTTCTAGTTTTACGCACTGTTCATTGAAGAAGGCCTTCTTGTCTCTGTGTTGTTCTTTGGAAATCTGCGTTAAGTTGGATATACATTTCCCTTTCTCCTTTGCTTTTTGCTTCTCTTCTTTCTTCAGATATTTGTAAAGCTTTCTCAGATAACCACTTTACCTTCTTGCTTTTCTTTTTCTTTGGGATGGTTTTGTTCGCTGTAGGATACATTATGCATAGTTAATAAATTCTGGTCAAACTGGAGGCATAGCTTAAGTTTCCACTCATCATTCTACACAAACTTGATGAGCTACTTCATGCAAAACTAAGTACTAGCTTCCACTGACTCTTCTTGAATTCTTATGGCACCTATTGAGTAAGAACCTGTAGAAGGTCCCCAAAGACCCCACATACCACAAACTCTACAGTCATCATCTCAAGAAGGGTCACTTTCCTGCGTTCTGTCTCCTGGTGAGTGGCAGCCCGTTTCCCAGCGTCTGAAGCCTTGTCTTTGTGTCCTCCTCCTTTTTCATCCTCAGCCCTCTCTCCTAGCAGTCATCTTAGTCAGGCCTCTCCTCCCCATGTGAACTTTCCACCACAGAGTTCAAAGCCTCCCTGTGTCCCACATGCATTACTATGATTACCTCCTGATCAATCTTTGTACTTCTAGTCAGATTGTCTTCAGATTTGTTTTCCACATTGCCACCAGCAGAATCTCTCTTCAACAAAAATTGCATTCATCATGGATTTCCTTTAAAATCCTACAAAGATTCCCTATTACCTATATCAATGGTTCTCAGTTTTTCAGACGACACACTCCCTTGGTTTATAATAAATATTTTGTAATGTTCCCTGATACTCTCCTGAAATAAAATCTGTAAACAACATAATCCAACTATATATAATTTTAAGATGTCAGTATAACGCTGTAGGGCTTCTCTGGTGGCTCAATTGTGAAGAATCCACTTGTCAGTGCAGGAGACATGGGTTTGATCCCTGGGTTGGGAAGATCCTCTGGAGGAGAAAATGGGAACCCACTCCAGTATTCTTGCCTGGGAAATCCCATGGACAGAGGAGCCTGGTGAGCTACAGTCCATGGGGTCAAAAGAATTGGATACAACTTAGCGACTAAACAACATAATGCTATAACTATCATCTAAAAGAAAAGTAATTAATTATAAAGATGATATATTTCAAAATGTAATATCTGGGCACCACAAGCCCTTGGCTCCTCCCAACACTGCTGTGTTTCAGCTGTATACACCCAGCTCATCTCACGCTCCAGAAAATTTCCCCCTACTCTCCACCTTGCTCACTTATGCTGTGCTTCCAAACATCCTCACAGCCCAGCCCACCCAGGCAAGGCTGGAGCCCCTCCTCCAGGCTAACAAGTAACTTGTGCTTTGACCTTCACAGTGCTTCTTCATTTTTAGCCCCTATATATTTAATTATTAGAGTTTCTTTTTAAACATTGTGGAAGTTCATAAAAATATCAAAAGTAGAAAAAAATAGTATAAAGAATCTCCATTTATCCATTTCCATCTTTCAATAATTATCAACATTTGCCCCACTGGCCTTATATATTCTCTTTTTTTTTTTTCCTGATATTTTGAAATTAAAACCTGGCAAGTCAAACATTTCTTTATGAATCCTGAAAAATGGATAACAAAAGACACTCCTATCAAGAGATTCCAAGGGTTTTAGGACCTTTGTGCCAGGAACTGAGGATAAAGACTGAATTTATTTTTTTACTATACCACAGCTGGTTTTCCTCTGTAAAGAGCTATTCATATTAATTCCTTTTCTCTCACTCTCCTTCCTGTCCCCACTAGTATATTCGTTGCTCACCAGGGAAAGGATCTCCGTGGCTATTATATTGGGCAGCTGGCAAGAGTCCACTATGATTACAGCGTGAAGAGATCTCCCAGGTAAGACAATTTCCTAAACCTTAATGTACAAAAATTTCACTAAAGTGAGAACAATAAATGAAAAACTGGGAATCACAATTTGCAGTGACAATAATAACAATAATAATTATTGTTTAACAGATGGAAAAATTTGGAAGGAAATACAGCAAATTGTTGACACTGGTTTTTCATGAATAGTGAGAGTATTGATATTTGTATTTCATTTTTTATCTTTTTCTCTATTTTCCAGATTCTCTATGATGAACATATACTACTTAAAAGTAGCAATAAATTAATTAATTAGCAATAAATTTAAAATTTTATTAAATCATCAAAGGAATGTAAGAAATACCATTAGTTTAACATTTTAACTCAATCAAATAACTTAATCTTCCTGACACTCATTTTCCTTCTCAATAAAATCACGAATTTGGCCTAAACAGTTTCTGCCTCTCTGCAGTGATTTTAACAGAAAGGGGAAAAAAGCAGGCACTTCAATGCTATTTTCTAGTTTTGGGAGGCTGTTAGAAACATCAGTTTGAGCAACTTATGAAATGTTTGATCTTAGGCAGTTTGCATCCATTCTGAATATCAATAGGCTTACCTGTTAAATAAAATAATTGATGTAAAATTCCAGAACATAGTAAGCACTCAAAATACGATTGCTATTATTTTGAGTTCATCATCATAGTATATTTTAGAAACTTTTCTTCTCTTAATTGCCTTTGATATAGTCAACTCCTGATTATTATTCTTCAAGCAAAGAAAAGGGAGCCATAGCGACGACAAAGTAGCACACAGACTAAGCTTAATAGATGATCAAACTGGAAGTAGCTTTAGCTTTTTAAATTCTGATTCAATTTGATAAATAAGATGTAGCCAGAGAAGTGATATGTCTTGCCTGACATGTAACTGGTTGGTGTAAAAGCTGGGTTGTGAATTGATCCACACTTTCTGATTCCCAGTTCAGGGTTCTTTGTTCTGACTCAAATACATTCTTATATCAAAATCTTGTTAGGAGCATAATCTCTGCCAGAAGATAAACAAGGAAGGAAACAACCGAAACCCTCTTCCAGAAGCCAGCTCCGCAGGGCACTTTTCACGTGTGTTCTGTGGACTCTGACCGTTCCCTCGGCTCCATTATCTGCCCCTCCTCCCACCACAGGACGCTCAGGCATAGGGAACCTTGACTCTGACAAGGCTGAGCCTGCCTAAGATTAGTCTTAGGGGAAAAGCCTAGTCAATGTTTTGTCAACCAATGACTTTGTTAAACTTCTGGTTAAGAATAAGGAAAAGACAAGCAAAAACAAAACAAACAAGACAGGAAATCATGCAATTATTAGGACCAGGCCTAACTTCTGTCTTTATACTCATAATTTAAACAGGCAGATGCCTATGGCTTACCTTCCCCAGATATATTCTCCCACCAATGTGATATTTTCAGAATTAGAGTCTCCCTTTTGAGTAAAAGTCTTGTCTCTAGAACACCATCAGTATTCTTGAAAATGGAGATGATTCTGGTTCCATAGAAACATCCAGGGCAAAGTCAGAACAGGCCGCCAGTCTAGCAGGGGTGGGTGTAGGAGCAATCACCAGGATCCGATTCAGGAGCCATCAATAGCTGTCAGTGTCACAGAAGTGACCAGATGACAGTAACAGGCAGAACACAAACTAACAAGAGATTGACCCATTCATTAGAGAGCAAATGTTTTGCTTGACAGCAGCAGACAAGCTTTCATAGGAAAAGAAGTGCTCCCACCCACCATGTAAGGTACCCACTTTCTAGGACCAAGAAACTTTTAAGCACAAAACAAAAGCAACTCGAGGTGGGAAGGAATTCTTGGTGCTTCTCCACACCCTGTCCTCAACAGAGCATCTCCCGTCCATCCAATACCACACACACAGTCAGAGTCTTGCTCTTTCTTTTCCTGAACTTCAGGCAGAGACATCCCATTTCTGCTAACAAACTCTTCTCTTTAAAGAAGGCACATCACAATCAAGTTTTACTCAAGTATATAAACATAATGCATTATGATTAAATAGTGTCAGTCACCCATTTCAGTGTGATTAATCACGGTTATACAATCAAGTAAGACGGCATCCTACTCAAAATGATTGGATGAGGATGTTCTTAAATCTCACCCAACATTTAATCTTTTTCACATCTCTAGTAGCTCACTTTCTCTACTTTATAGTTCAAAAATGCACGTGTCCTTTAGAACATTTGAAAACACTGATAATCAAAAATTTTTTTAAATTATCCATAATGTCATTACCCAGAGATAGATAACATGTAGAATCCTCCAGATCTACACAAAATAGAATGAGATGGTATTTTGAAATCCTTTTTTGCCAAGTTTTATTGAGATATACTTTATATATAACATTTTATTGGTTTAAGGTATGCAGCATAGTGATTTTATATATGTCATTGTTGCTGTTCAGTTGCTAAGTTGTGTCCGAACTTTTGGGACCTCATGGACTGCAGCCTGCCAAGTTCCTCTGTCCATGGGATTCTCCAGGCCAGAATACTGGAGTGGGTGGCAATTTGCTTCTTCAGGGGATCTTCCCAACCCAAGAATTGAACCCGCATCTCCTGCATTGACAGGCTGATTCTTTACAGCTGAGCCACCAGCGAAGCCTGTACATATTGCAAAATGATTACTACAATGTTTATAAATATCCATCACCTCATATAGTTACAATTATTTTCTTGTGGTAAGAACTTTTAAGATCTATTTCTCTTAGCAACTTTCAAATATACAATAAAGCATTGTTGACCATAGTCAGCATGCAGTACGTTACATTCCCAGAACTTATTTATTTTACATCTGGAAGTTTGTATCTTTTGACCATTTTCATCCATTTCCCCCAGGCCCCAAACCTCACCTCTGGCAATCACTATGCTGTTTTCTGTTTTTATGAGTTCAGTTTTTTTAAGATTCCACATAAAAGTGAGATCATACAGTATTGCATAATGTCCTCGAGGCTCATCTGTGTTGTCACAAATGGCAGGCTATTCATCTTTTTTAGGCTGAATAGTATTTCATAGTACATACATTTCACGCATTTTTTTCCATTCATTCATCAATGGACATTTAGATTATTTCAGTGTCTTGGCCATTGTAAATAATGCTGTAGTGAAGATGGGAGAGCAGATATCTTTTTTGAGATAGTGATTTTGTTTCCTTCGGATAAGTACACAGAAGTGGAATTGCTGGATCTTATGGTAGTTCTATTTTTAGTTTTTTTTGAGGAATCTCCATATTGCTTTCCATAGTAGATGCAACCAATTTACATTCCCATCAACAGTGCATGAGGACTTTTTTTTTTTTCTCCACATCCTTGCTACTACTTGTCATTTTTAGTCTTTTTAATGATAGCCTTTTTGACAGGTATGAGGTGATATCTTACTGTGGTTTTGATTTGCATTTCCCTAATAATTAGTTATGTTGAGCACCACGATTAAAGCTTTCAACAAACTGGGCATAAAGGGAACATACTTCAACATAATAAATTCCATGTATGACAAGCCCACAGCTCACATTATACTCATCTGGAGGTACAGGAAGGTTATAACCAGTTTCAGGCTCATCAAACACCAATATGCACCACAGTGGTTAGTCTGGTCAAAATAAAGCACTAGTTCCTTGAGGGAACTAAATATGCATACAAAAATTACATTTCAAAAGGGCACTGGGAAGTAGCCATGCCTGAACAGATCCAGAGGAAGTTTTGATGCAGGTCAACTTCTGTGACCTGTGATTAGAAAGGAGGAGGGATGCTAAAGGGAAGAACAGGGGTCTGGAATCCTTGAACCGTCTACTGACAAGTTTGCTAGGGCTAACCTTGGAGTTACAGAGTCTTGTCAATACTATCTTGGTAGCCTCCGGGCCACTTTTTGGGAATGGATTTCAGCTGATGAGAAAATGAAATGCTTTTCTTCTACTGGGTGGGTATTTAGCGAGCTGTTTCTATTTTCATTTAGACCTCTCATAGACTTGGAAATTCCATCTAAGAAGAAAAGTCAGTATCAGCCTCAATTAGACCAACAAACTCTCATTCAGTACATCTGTTTTCGAAGACATTCAAAGCCTGCTGAACCATGGTATAAAGAAACCTCTTACCAAAGAGACTATTCTTTGCCATTTTACAAGATGGGTAAGTCAGATCAAGGGTTCTTACTGTCTGAGAGCAACTTTGCCTGGGCCACATTTGAGCATCTCCTGTGAGCTTGCTGACTCAGGGAGCCTGTCTGGGACCAGTCACATTGGCAGGGAAGGGTATTCACTTATGTCTGGTGCAGGAAGAATTTAGAGAGCTGCCCCTGGGCTTACATTCTTCTTTCCTATCTCCTTGTACAGGAGACTTTGAGGCTGAAAATTCATAAATGTCCTTGGCAGAAAGCAAGCTCAAGTCTGACCACTCCTCGGAGCCCCTTGTCACTTGACAAATTTGTTATTGTGCCTAAACATACTGTTGAGAGGCTCTTCCACCCCTCATTCTATTTTAAATGGTTTTATGACAATTATTTGATATTTGCAGGTATGTTTCAAAAATTCCAAGTTCCCTCTGTTGTATTTCTCTATGCTGCAGCCCGTGTGTGAGTGCTGAGGAGCCACGGCCCCCCACAGATATGACCCTGGGGAGTACACGTGGATATGACCTTAAACTTGACTTATTCCTGTAATCACTGACACTGTGGATTTTAGTTATAGCATTGATTACTCCATCGACAGACTTTCTGAATGAGTAAACTCCAATACTTCTGGAGCTCTTACCTTACTTGGTGGCGAGCATATATTTGGTCCTTCTAACAGCTCTCTGCAGTAAATGCTATTATTTCCCCCACTTTACAGTGACCAAGTTGCAGAGACAGCCCCAAGTCACAGGCCAGGCCATTTCAGACACAGAATTCAGCTCTAGCCCAAGGTCTGTGCTGGACCTTTAAGCCATTTTACCTCTGTCACAGCTGAGCATCACTTGTACTACTATCTATTCAACAGTTTTCTTTAAAACGAGCCACTTTTTTTTTTATCTTAAAATTAAAAATAACAAAACTAGTAGAAGGATGGTGAGAGGGGTGGGATGGGGAATGGGAAGACTTTACCCCACCTTTTTTCCCCCCTGAACAAAGAGCTGCAGCCCGGAGGGAATGCCAGAGCAGGGCTAGGACTCAGTCCCAAGGGGACAGGAAAGAAGAGTGGGAACCCAGCAGAACCAGGCAGATCTTGGGGAGTGGAGCCAGGCATAGGGGTGGTGATGGATGAAGCTGGGATAAGAAGCTACAAGCAGGCTAATCTGGGTTCTGGGAGGTGAGAGAAGCCTGAGAAGCGAGGGAGCTGAGGGGATAGGGAGGAGGGTGAGGGCTGAGATAGGTCATTGGAGGAGGAGGTATGGAGTGGTGGGAATCTGGGGACCTTGGGAGGGTTTTCTTAAAGAAAGTTGGCTTCGGGCAGAGGACACTACCTGGGGCCGAGGTGGGATTGGAAAAGAGAAGGGTGGTTGGGAAGCATCGGTGGGGCTCCCATCCCTGTAGAAGCCGTTTTTGGAGGCTGACTGAGTGTGAATTCTGTTTCCTTTGTATGAGGGAATCTAGGTGACCTCTGGTTTCCAAAGTGATGGTAAACACTTCTTTATCATTTCTCTGCTATAAGGAAGTCTTGTTAGACAGGCACAAGAGGTTTCTCTCTTGCTTATTTTAAAAGACAATTCCTAATTCTTTCCAAAACTATAGAATCAGGTGAATGTTTAGCAAAGAAAACACCCAGGCTAAGTGCCATGGGAGGAGGTAAAACAAAGTCCAGACTATGATCTCAGCCTCAGGAAGCTCACAATCTAACTGGGAAGATGAGGGAATAATGAACCTATCAGAAGTTGCTGCTGCTACTGTTGAGTCACTAAGTCATATCCGACTCTTTGCAACTCCATGGACTGTAGCCCACCCGGCCTCTCTGTTCATGGGATTTTCCCAGCAAGAATACTGGGGTGGGTTGCTATTTCCTTCTCCAGGGGATCTTCCTGACCCAAGGATCAAACCTGAGTCTCCTGCACTGGCAGGCAGAGTCTTTACTCCTGAGTCCCCTGGGAAAAAGTACCAAGTAGAGGAGCAGCAGTTGAAAGATGAGATCACTGGGGCCTAGAACAGCCAGGAAAGCAGGATGCACCAGTGGGGAGCTAAGCTTGATCTCGATGGATAAGAACTGCAGGAAGAAAAAGAAACAGGGGGACATACCAGAGGCAGTGGATGAGAAGAAGGGGGAGGTTTATGGGAGGGGGGGTGGGGGGTAGGGGAGCAGGGAGGAACCCCAAGAGGACCAGGCCTGATTGAGCAAGCCTGATAGAACAGAAGTGGGAAGTAAAATGCAGATTGGCAGAGTGGGCGAGAGTGCCTGGAACTGAAGAGGAGCTACAGGAGCCGGGAAAGTTGAATTTGCGTAATCAGAGCCGTTATAGGATCCGAGTTAAGGGGGCAACCCAGTCAGCTTCAGAGGATGTTAGCTTAGCATCATCAGTCTGTCGGACTGCTTAGCACAGGCAGGAGAAGACACAGCCAACAGGTGAGAAGAGCAGCTGGGAGGCGGTGGCAGAACCACGGATGGAGCAGTGCGAGGCAGTGAGCAGAATTCAGGCCTTAGAGTGCTACAGGCCTGGCACATTCTAGCTGTGTGATGTCGGGCAGGCCACTCGACTCTTCTGAACCTTTCTGTCTATAAAATAGAGATGCAAAGTGCGCATTTTAGGATAATTGCTAAAATTTAAAATATTTGTCATGTGCCCAAAGTGTGCTAAGTGATTTACTCATACGTGTGTGACACTCACCGTTGCAATGAGTTGTATTGTCCGCACAAAGTAGGTATTTTTACTAACTCTGTTTAGCAGAAAAGGAAGCAGAGGCTTAGAGACTTAAAAACCTATTCAAAAAAGCAGCTACTAAGTCATTAGTCTAGGTCATATGCAGAGATGTCACACTCCCCAAACTTGCTTTTAAACTGAACTGAGGAAGTTTCATGGGAAATGGGAAGAAGACTCATATGGCAGAGCCTCAGGAGAGAGAAAAGACAGTACCGAATAAAGAATTCACAGGAGAGCAATTAAAGCTAATTGCACAGCCTCCTATTTGTACTGCAAGATTATTGAAGCCTCTGATAGAAATATGGAAAATATGGTACTTGAAAGTGTGGCCTAGGATCATTCCCTGCTTAGCGAGGTTTGAAGCCTGACCGATTCAAGAGATAATTTATGTTGAAATATTCAGGGCTCCGTTCATCACTCATCGAGTGTATGTTAGTTTTCTATTGTGCAGTAACAAATCATTCCAAAACCTAGTGACCTAAAACATCAATAATGATGATTTTTATTAATATCTCTCATCGTTTCGGTAGGTTAGGGTTTGAGAACTGCTCAGGTGAGCAGTTCTTGCTCAGAGTCTCTCTCAAGGTAGCAGTCTGTGACAGTGAAAGCTTCATTGTCTGAAGGCTCAACAGGGGCTGGAGGATCCACTCTCAAGGTGGTTCACTCATACAGTTGTCAAGTATGACAGCTCACATGGTTGTCACAGGCTGGTTGGGGGTTGGGGTCTTGATGTCTTTCCATGCTGAGCATCCTGATGGTGTGACAGTTATCTTCCCCTAGAATGAGTAATCTGAGATGAAGGTGGGAACTGCAAAGTCTTTTATGGCTTAAACTTGAAGGTCATATTACAGTCAGCCCTGAGCAGTGTGGGAGGGGAGTTGGACCCAAGGGCATGGATACCACCAGAGGGCAAGAATCATTGGGATCCATCTTGGAAGCTGGCAGCCATAAGATGATTCAGTTACTGGTTGAACACCCAGTACAAACTATCTGTCTACTGGGAATACGGTGACCAGGATAAACAAGACATCTGCTTTCATGGAGCTGACATTCTAATGGGGGATATGGAGCATGAGCTAAGTCACTTCAGTCATGTCTGACTCTTTGCTACCCAATGGACCGTAGCTGGCCAGATTCCTCTATCCATGGGATTCTCCAGGCAAGAATACTGGAGTGG
Organism: Okapia johnstoni; assembly: GCA_024291935.2. Classification (NCBI taxonomy): domain Eukaryota; kingdom Metazoa; phylum Chordata; class Mammalia; order Artiodactyla; family Giraffidae; genus Okapia; species Okapia johnstoni. The sequence continues at coordinate 44,878,690 of CM044322.1, forward strand.
GTTGCCATGCCCTCCTCCAGGGGATCTTCCCCACCTAGGGATCGAACCCGTTGTCTCTTACGTCTCCTGCGTCGGCAGGCGACATTTTTATTTGTTTGTTTTACCACTGGCACCACCTGGAAAGCCCATATGGAGCATAACCAAGTACATTTTAAAAAAACTTTAGACTGTAGTAGTGCTGTTAGGGAAGTAAACAGTCATGAATGTAGCCAAGGGACATTACTTTTAATACTGCAGTCAGGGAATATCTGGATATAATTTTAGCTGAGCCCTGGAAAATAACAATGAATCATATAAACAGCAGTAAGTGCTAAAGCCTGAAAGTTGGGAAGGGCTTGCATGTTTGAGGAACAGAAGCGAGGCCAGTGTAGTTCAGTGGATAGTCAGTGAGGGTGAGAGTGGTAAGATGCTTGGATTCTATTCTGAGAACAATGGAAAGACTTGGAATAATTTTGAATAGAGAAGTAGCATATTATTTAGATTTTAAAAAGATCAATCTGCCTGCTGTTAGGACACTGGAGAGGAACAAGACAGAGGGTCTGCAGACCAGCAAGGAAATTGTTTAGTAGTTGAGACCAGAGATGATGGTGGCTTGGACCAGCATGGAAGACAAAGGAATAAATGGGTCCCGGAGATATTTTGGAACTGACATCAGTTGAACTTGGTGATAGATCTGATGTCAAGCATATTTTCATTCGTTCATACATATTCCTTCAGTAACTAATTTGAGAGTATAACTATAGGCCAGTGTGCAAGGTTTTCGCAACACCATGTGAAGCAGAAATAGACCCAAAGTTTCTACATTCAAGGAGCTTCAATGGGGGAACCAGCATAGAAATAAGCATAAAATTTCACTGGCCATAAGTCTTATGAAGCAGAGTTTATGTGGTGTTACAAGAGCATATAACAGGTCATAAAAATGATGAGTTGACAGCTGAAAGATGAGAGCGTGGCAACCTACTCCAGTATTCTTTCTTTAGAATCTGTGGACAGAGGAGCCTGGCAGGCTACGGTCCATGGCGTCACATAGAATCGGACAGGGAGGCCTGGCGTGCTGTAGTCCATGGGGTAGCAAAGAGTCAAACACGACTGAGCGACTGAACTGAACTGAACCACCTTACATGGATTTTAGAGATACTTAGGTGGCAATTATTTTATAAACAACTATCAGGCAGGCAAAGGGCTTGTTTGCAAGAGACCTAACAGAGAATTATTACGAAGCTGAGCACTGACTGAATCAAGCTTTTGTTTAATTCAAAAAACTGACTCCTTGAAGGAGTATTTGGGGGAAGGCCTTTCACAGAATAAGAGGAAGTACTATTACAGTGTTTATCAAGGTGTCAGACTGTTTTTAAATCTTATCCATTTGACCAGTCTTTGTCATCAGAGTTTAAGGGCCAAGTTCATGTCTAGATTAGCAATTTGCATTTCATGTTCAGTTCTTACCTCTTATTTGGGAACAGTTGAAGAACAGATTATATACAGACCATGACAGATTATGGTTATTGGCTAAGAAATTCCTCCTCAGTAAAAGTTCTCAGCACATATGGGTTCATTTATTTGGGAAATATTTATTAAGCATTGACTATGTGCAAGACACAGTAGAAGATTCTGTTCTCAGGGAATTTATAGCCTGGGAGGGTGAGGTGGCCCCTCAGATGAAAGTTGCCCTTGTTTTATGCACCTTGGTGCCAAATAATTAAAAAACCTCATTCTTCCAAAATAAAATATATTGTTTTAGTAGCAGTGTGACCCTTAGATTCTGACCTTCAGTTTTCTCACATGCAAAAAGGATAAAAATAGTATCTACCTAATAGAATTGAGATACCCATATAAATAATTTAGCATTGTGCCTGTACATAACATTAAGAAACCTCCAAAACTGTTAGCTATTATTAATGATCAAGGACAAACATGTGCCACAATAAATGTTTGTTTTTAAAAAAAACCTAATACACTGGAATGACATCTTTCACTGGGATTAATTTCTAAAACTAGGGCATAAAGTAATAATCATACATAATCAAGGTTATCCTTTAAAATTTCTCAATTGCCCAACGTGATAATATTAAATAATACTAAATCATTAAATCATTTGGAATACATGGAATTCTTCAGCAAGTTGGTTAAATTTCCTGTGGTTCTCAACTAGTTTTTCACTTCATTTTTCAGCAATGAATTTCAAAGCAGTCATCATCACACACAAATCCACATGAACAATAACTTGACTTTGTCAAGTGATATAGAAATATAAAAAAATCATTTCACAGTTCTTTCCATAGTATTCCCCACCCCCAAATTTGAATAGTATATTTCAGACTTGATAGCACCCACTGTCAGAAGGCATATATATGCACTAAGTGGACTAGCAGGAGAAATCCCCCCAAAATGTTGCTGTGTTCTTAAAATATTTATTGTCGAATTTACCTGGTTAAATGTACCTCATTCAGCTCCATTATAATTCTCATAACAAAGATCACTAAGGCTATCAAGTAGGATTCCTAACACTTCTAAACATCATTAATATATTTTCCTGGAATACAATGTAATCCTTAAGAAGGTCAAAGTTATTATTTAATCCAATAGTAAACTTTGAGAAGTCATATGGCTACCAACTACGGACAGCATCACATTTAGTTAAATCTGACTTTTGAAATCTTCCAGAGATGGCATTTCCCGCTATATTTCCTGAATAAATGAAATGTTATTCATTCTTAATATTAAGAAATGTTTATTTCTTTAAATGCTGTTGAAGTGCTATGGAAGGTGGAGAGAACAATGAAAAGATTAGGGACTTTGGGGCCTGATAATCCTGGGTCAAATGTGGGCTCCTTCTCTCACAAGCCCTGTAAACTCAGGAAAGTTCATTGATCTCTTTGAGGCAGTGATAGTATCAGTGGGCCTCTGAGGATCTGTGAATTTTAGGGTTAACCATAAGTAAAACACCTAACACAGGGAATAGCACTGTACCTGATAAAGTTTTGTTGCACTGTCATTGAAACATTCTAGTCTTTGGCCGATTAGGTGTAGATGCAATGATTGCAGTATCCAACCCAAACTCCTTGAACCCATACCTTTAGATAAGCAGAACTGCTGGTGATTGTAGACAAGGGAATATAAAACATGAGGGCACTCCAGTGGGTCTGAATTGAGGGATGGTAACAACTACATTTTGATACAAACATGATACAAAGTGACCTATTAGGGCTCAAAGGGTGAAGTGGGTATCTAGAATTGGAATGTAAGAATACAAACTTATGCAATTTATTTCCTTTTATTTACATTTTGGAATAATCTAATAACATGCCTCAATCAGCTGCTGCTGCTACCTTGCTTCAGTCGTGTCCAATCAGATTGAACCACAAAAACAACCTTTTGATTAAGTCCCGTTTCCCCCACATCTTTTAAATATATTCCTTTGTTTTAAACCTTATAAATTACTTTGTTATTGCACACAATTGTTGCTGAAAAGACAGTGTGTTAAAATTGAGCAGTCTTAAAATAAATCATTAATTTATTTTCCAGATTGGGACCGGAAATTAGCCACAGTTTCATCGAATCCTAGACCACTCAATTCACTGCCAGAGCACTACTGTTGTGAAGGGAGGTGGCTTTGAAAGAAAGGTTTTAAAACTAAAGTAACCATGGCATTTTGAACAAAACATTTGGCATTCTGAAGTGGCTCCTTTAGACTAAAATAATGGTTAACAGAATTACTTTTAAGTGTGTATCCTGATGGCTACAAGCCTAAAAATATTTACATGTTGCAAATTCTCTTCCAATCAGTTAGCCAGCCTAGGGCAGGGAATCAACATCAGCCTTAAAGAGTTGTCACCTGTTCTTAAGGCCCCACCACCAGCCTTGTTGCTAATGTCACCAAACCATCTCACATTTAGTCCAGTGGTTACATGTGGGACCAGCTAAGGAGATAATTGCATCTGTTCAATAATTGCATCACTGTTAGGGAAAAAAAAAAAAAGAGAAGAACCTAAAGATGTAGCCAAGGAGGAAGATTCCTGGCATCACAGACTCTGAAGGTGCTTTGGATGCAGAACCCGGTAAGGCAGAGGGCTACAGTGAAGATTAACTGCAAGTTGCCATACAGAAAACTTAACATCCCTATCCTAAAAGAGATCAATCCTGGGTGTTCATTGGAAGGACTGATGTTAAAGCTGAAACTCTAATACTTGGGCCACCTCATGCGAAGAGCTGACTCATTGGAAAAGACCCTAATGCTGGGTAGGATTGGGGGCAGGAGGAGAAGGGGACAACAGAGGATGAGATGGTTGGATGGCATCACCGACTCGAGGGACATGGGTTTGGGTGGACTACGGGAGTTGGTGATGGACAGAGGCCTGGCGTGCTCTGATTCATGGGGTCGCAAAGAGTCGGACACGACTGAGCGACTGAACTGAACTGAACTGAACTGATACTGACAAGAAGAAAGACTGACAAGTAGCCATCAGCTCCCCAGGCAAAACGATAGAGGTTCTCTAAAGAAATGCTCCCAAAGAAAAGAATCTTAAGCATTCTGTTCCCTAGGGACTCCCCAAGCATAGTAGTTGGTCCCCTACTCATCACCCCAAAGTGAAGTCTACCAGTTAATAAACTACCCCCAAGAACAGAGTTATATATATACATATATATGTATATATATACACACATGTATTAATATACATACATCTCCATTACCTTAGTCTTGTGAAGTAATAAATCAGGTCCATCATCTAACTAATAAGCATGCCAGAGACAAAATGATAAACATTAGAGGTATTTTTCAAAGAAATATTTTCACAGAACTTAAGACAAGCAGCCTCCCAAATGAAAGCTTTGCTTATCTTTCTACTGGCTGTTAGTGGTCTATTTGTTGCAGTTTTTTTGTGTTTTAGGGATATATGTTGACTTTTCCCAAACTTTTACTTTTCTCAGTTGTTTTTTTAAAAATTTTGTTTATAGTGTTTTTAAAATTTTAATTTGGTCAAATCTGTACATTTTTTTATTTAGGGTTTCCAAGTTTTCTGTTTTTCTTTAGAAGGCTCTAAGAGTATATATTTTCTGATATTACTTTTATTACTTACAACTTTATAACTTAATTTTTATTCTATTACAAATTTCTATTCTATGTTGAGATTGTTTTGCTATCATTCTTTCTAATGTATTCTTTTCCCAGTGAAATGGAGTGCTTACATTATGTTCCCACATATGTTGCATCTATTTCTGGAATGTCTAGTCCACTTCCCTTACATATCTGTTCTTTCCCATGACAGTATCACATACTTTGATTTTAGTAGCTTTATACTGCTTTAATTATCTGGTGAGTAAAAACCTCCTCTCTCAACATATTCATTTCTCAAAAATATCTTAGACATTCTTACATATTCATTTTTTCACCTAAGCGTCAATAACTTTGTCCAGTTACAAGGAACACCATGGTGATTCTGACTGGAATGGCATTAAATTCATATACTCATTTGTGAAGGAATGGCATCCCCATTTAACTGTATTAATATATATAAACATACATACTAGGCAGGTCCTCTCCACACTGAAATATCTTGTTCTGTCATTTATTTCCCTTCTACTAAGTTTTACAATTCAGAGTTTTGTTTCAGTGGTTGTTCCATGCAGTCATTATGCCTCCTGAAGTATATACATATTAGCCTACAGTCCTCATATAAAACTTGGTTTGGTTGTTTGGCTTTACCTTCCTCTGGTTTTTCTTGCCAGCCTCAGCTGCCTCACCAGTCCCTTGCTATTTTGTTCAGTTGCTCAAACTTTCCAAATTATTTCGAGCCTCTGGGTCTTCGCATATTGACTACTTTGTACTCCAGCCACTTATCTTTTTGGTCTGTTTAAATGCTATTTCTACTAAAGGCCTTCTCTGACCTTTTCCAAATTTAGATTAGGTTCTCCTGCACAGCACTCCAGTACTTTTCCATCCTAGCATATGTTAGTTTAGCATGCTCTCCCCACTACAATAAACTTTAGGAAGACTGTGTACTTACTTATCACATACCTAATACCTAGCATATATACTTGATCAACAAAGATTATTTTAATACAGTTGCCTATGATTTTAAAGACTTAACTGTATCTGAAGAACATACTCTCTCAACCAATCTAATTAGTAACAGCTCACTTTTTTAACTTTTTGGCTGCACTGCACAGCATGTGGCATCTTAGTTCCCTGACCAGGGATTGAACCCACACCCACTGCCATAGAAATGCAGAATCGCTGGACCACCAGGGAAGTCCCCAAACAGCTCACTTTATTTGCTTCTGGACCATTACTAAAAATACGTTTTAATAATGTAATGCTTATATAGCCAAGATAACGGACTCTAAAAACTATTAATAAAAATACACTTAGTAAAGATAAAAGACACTCAGATCCTTTCAAAGATTCTGTTGTTGAGTTTTCCCCTTTTTACCCCCCACAGACTATAAAGGTAAAACTCTGTCTTATCCGTACTAGTAGTAGTACTATTATTTCTCTTATCAAAACAAAAACACAATACACAAAACATACTAGAAATAGTTGGTTCTTTTTAATCAGCTATTGATGGTATAATAAAATAAATTTAAGTGGCTCCTAATTTAAACATTTAAAATAGTTCATTGAAGGATAATCTACAATGCAGTGTATTAAGCCAAAGGGTCAAAATAACACCTTTTTTTTTTCCAAAAAATAAGAAATAAAGGCATGATCAAAATTATGACCAACAAGTTGGTTTCATTTGGACACTTATAGATGACTCTGTAGGCATACTGGCAGGCACGATGTTCAAATATCAATCCGTTTGACTTTAGAAATAATGGTAAAAAAGCTATATATTTCAGAATTAATGTCTGAAATTAAAGAAAAATATCCACCAAATATCACAACAGATCTTTTAATGACTAAGTTTTTTAACATTACAATTGTTATTTTAGGGAACACTTTTTTTTTTCCTTGAACATTTAGCTAAATGTTCAATATGTTAAATAATTTACACAAGAGAAATAAGTTTTGTGTTCTGTACAAATTAGAGGACTCATGAATATAATCCCCTCCCACCACCAAAGCTCAAATTTGCAATGGTCTCAGCAGAAAATAAACAGTTCACAATTTAAACAGAATTTATAGCATTACAAAAATTTACAAGACTCTTCTCTTATCATTTTCTTTCGAACAACAAAGGTTACAGTGACAGAAATGAATGATCAGAATGTAAAAATATTTGTGCAAAACTGCATTAATTCCTCTTACCATTCAATAGAGGTAAAACCTATGAACACACAATAACAATAATGAAGAAAAACTACACTGAAAGTAATTCTATTTTAGATTTCAAACAACATTGATTATATTGTTACTAAACATTAAAGGAAAACGTGGCACCATGAGCAGCAGGAGCAAATGATTCGGCAATTATGCCAGCTAAGGGAGGTGACACTGGAAAATGCCAAAGTGTATCTCCACACCAGCCATCCATCTCAAAAGACTGGAAACAACTATAGGGCTTAAAACTCACTTCAATGTCTTTATTCTTGGAATTTGTAGATCATAAACAAAATATTTAAGCAAGTCCTTTCCTCTCCTCTCCAGGAGTGTTTCTTGCATCACTGGAAATCCTTAAAAGAGCTGAATCATAGATTCTCTGGATTTACCTACACCAATCCATTTAACTGGGAGGGAGAAAAAGAGTATAAGAATAGTATTAATCCATGTATAATGTTCAATCTGTGGGATTAACAGATCCCCCCCTTTCCTCAGTGTCACCATTTAACTTTCCCCCCATGTCTTTTGCTATCTTTTTCCTCTATTAGCAGATTATGCCAATTTCTAAACAGAATGTACAGTCAACATCCAGGACAGGGTAGTATGCCTTAAAATTTTCCTGTTTTAATTGTACAATATTTACAACCGTTCAGTTCCTAGTGATTAGTAAAATACTGGCCCAAACCAGCAGAGACCTAAAGAACCTTTAATCAAGTTCCTAATTAGTTAGAAAAGATAGGCATCTTTAATAAATGGATGACAGTAAGAGGACACTGAAGTGACACTGTAACTTCCATAGCTCACAAAAAGTAGAAATATCTGGAAGAGAATACTGTTTTAATCTGCACAGCCTGAGAATCTGGCTACTGTACCAGTCTAGGGGAATCTCTCCTCATTGGCACTACATTGGCAAACCTTTATGGCATTTTACAGATGTCATTGTTAAACTCACTGCTTTTTATATTTCAAAAGATGTTGACTAAGTACAATGAGCAAACATGCTTACAAGATTTAATATCAAGCTGGGAGACACAGCTAGCAATGTGGAAAACAAGATTCATGTTTGGAGATGAACCACAAATATAATCAACAATATAAAATCAGGTTAAGTGCATAATAGATTTTATACAGAGGATATTTTCTACTCTACCTTTGTCTCTGAAATCTCCAACAGTACCAAAGGGAAAAAAAGCAATGTTTTAAAAGACAGATTTCACATAACTAGTTCATAGCCCTAATTTAGTTATGTCTAACTCCTTGGCCAGCTTACTTTTTTCTTAAATAAAGAAGTTTTATTCTTTATTCTTTCATTTTTTTCAAGTTGGATTTCCTATTTTATGCATCTAGTATTTCCTAATATCTAATCAAGAAACTTCACCAACTCTCAAGGGTGGCTTAACCTCAAGTGGAAAAAAAATCACAAACCAGTTTTGATGGTGGTAAAGACACAAAGATTTATTATTAAGAGGGAAAGAGGAATAAGAATGAATGTCATAGGGCAAAAAGAAAAAAAAAAGACTAACAGAGAATTAAAAACAGGGTCAAAAAGGGTGAGAGGTAATATATTGTCTTGAGGCATGGGAAGGATTAGAAAAAGATATTTTATCTTTTCCTGGGCATCTGTGCAAATCATAAGCACTCTACAGAGAAATAATCTGTCTTTTATCCTATTTCAAAGATAGTTGAAATCAAAAGGAGAAAAACTATTTGTTCATAAAGTATATTTACCTGGAATTTGAAGTTCATCTTCAATAAATCGAACATAGTTTTGTGCATTAATAGGTAGTTCCTTAAAAGTCCTTGCATTTGATATGTCTGTGTTCCATCCTGGGAGAGTCTTATACTGAACTTCAACTTTATTTAAGACTTCTTGGTTTGCTGAAAGTTAAAGAATAAATATATCTGCCCATGGTGTACACTGCCTGTTGTCAAATGAGTTTTTAATACATCATAGGTTCACAATCTCTTACACAGGAGCCAGGTAATATTTTGAAATTTATAATTTTTCAGAATTTAGGGAGGAAGAACAGTACACCACCTAGTATTTCATAATCAAACATATTTTTGCAGCAATAGGATTATTCACTCTAAGTGGGTAGTGTTATTAATTCTAACATCAGTTCAAGTCAGGTTTTGCTGTCAAATGAGTTTTGGTGCCAAACTTACAAAACTTGCAGTTTTCAGAGCTTTTTAGACTTCCATACTATGGATTGGGGGCTGTGGATCTGTATAATGGCAGCAATGTCACAGAAAGAAGGTTTGCTTACGTGTTCTCACCTGGGAAATCCTCTATTGTTTTTGTGACTGTATACAAAGACTTAGCAGGAAAACTTCATTATCTCACCTAACCAGTTTCTCCGTACTCCCTAATAGAAGCCGAAAATGTACTAAAACAAGAACAGTGTCTTTGACTGGAGGTAGTATGGTGGATGCTATGGTACACTGTCCAGACTTCCCTCTTCAGGATTCACACACAAATTCCCCAGCTACGGGAGTACTGCCTGCTGAGAACGCACAGTTTAGAATCTCCTCAGCAGTCTCCCTGGAGCAGCCCATACCAACGACTAATCAAAATGGGGATACGAAGGACCTGCCTATTTACCTTAACTTGGGACTACTCTGGAGGACTATTCTAGTCCCAGAGTTCCCCATGGGACCAACTGAGGGTTTTTCATGGAACTTCTTGGCAGTTCAACTTCTGCTTAATCCTACTTCTTCTCTCCCCCTCCCTTACAGACATTGTTGCTCAGAGAGCTTGCGAACAAACTACCTACACATACATCTCTGTATCACAGTCTGTTTCCCTGGGAACCAAAAGTAAGACAACTGGTACCAGGAGTGGTCTGAGGAAGAAGGCTCTAGAATGGGATTTTGAAGCTGGATCATTGGCCAGCTGGCTGGCAATGAGGATGATCGCTAGTGGTAGAGAGAGTACAGTCTTTGGCATGTTCTAGTAGTGCAACTGTCCACGGGAGGTGACCTGGGATGCCGTGGTGGGAAGTAAAACACTGGCAATAGCTGACATACTGAGAAATGAGCACAAGGGAAACATGGACTTGAACGGCTCTAGATGGATACCATTCATGAACTGGACAAAGACAATGAAAGGTTAATGAAAACGCCTAGAGAGAATCTCATCTCCTACAGCAGAGAGCAGGAAGAGCTGAGGATCAGGCTTAGGACTCAATCATATAGATGGCAGAGCTCCAGAGAAAGCTAACTCTCAAATCCAGCGAATCTGCTATGATAAGGCCAGATCCTGTTTGAGAAAAAAGTGGGACCCTGAGACTTTTGAGACATACGGCTGAATCCTTCTATAGATTAGCTGATGGCCTGCAGAATGGCTGAGGCTTCCCTTGGCTTGAGGATGATGCAGAAGCCTCTCAGGGCCTCCTCTCCTGACATGCAAACGTAAGTTCACCGAGGAGTCATGGGGCCTGCTAAAGGAGGAGAGGAAATATATTCTGAAGGATCTGTAGGACTGAGCCAATATTTACCAGTAGGAGCAAAATGAGTATGTACAGAACTGGATCCTAAAGGTACAGGATGAAAGGATTCTGCAAGTGGTGGAATAAAAAGTTTAATAAGAGAATATATAGATACAAGAGTCCTCTCCTATGATCCAATGAAAATGTATCATGTTAGGAATGTTCGTGGACATTCAGAGAAAGTGATGACAGACCATAGAAGAAGAAATCAAGAGACTCAGTGGGGCTTCCCCTTTTAGCCATGATGGAGTACATGGTTCTAGATGAACTTTTCTAGCATAAATAACTGTAAAACTGGATGAAATACAAGACAACTCTTTCCAGGCAGTGGTTAATAGGTAGCACAAACTGTGGTCTCTGAGAGGAAGAAAACTTAAGCAACTCCTGAAACTACTTAACTCTCTGCCAGGGACAATTTCTTGATCAAGGAAAATCAGGACACTGGAGTCAGTAGGGAATGGTGGTCCCACTGACCTGAGAACATAGATATCAGATTTCAGGAAAGCTGAAGCAGCTAGAATCATCAAGGGCAAGCGTCAGAAAGGAGAGAGCTATACAGAGAGGGTATTCTTCCCCCAGAAATGGGTGTGAAGGTACCATGGCTAAAGCTCAACCATATAAGCATGGTCCCATGGGAGGCTTACGGGATTGCAGCTGTCACATAGCTGAGTGGGACAAAGACTCTAGAGGTCAAGCAGTGCTGGTGAAAGGGAAGGGATAGGGTACACTGGAGCTCCAGCACTGCCAGATTGGAAAGATCTCTTTATACCTTGTTAACTCTCCTGGCATCTACCTGAGACAACAGAAAGGTTGTTCACTAAAAGTAAAAACCAAACTTTAACTTAAAATCTACTACAGACTCTCCCTCACCCTGCCTGCTCCCCCACCCCACCACATCCACCCCTCAACAAAGCCTAAAACTAAGCTCTGCCAAGACCCACAGAGATAGTTTGGAGACTGTCTCACACTAGGTTAGAAAGATTTGGGAAACACCTTGCACTCTCCATATACTATACGAACAAAGTATAACAAACCAAGCTATACAGGTTCAGGATGACAAGCCAGTAAGTCAACTATCCCCTAAAACAAGAACCAATACTTTTCAGAGTAAGATAACAGAATCCAAGTCTCTACAACATATTATGCACAATGTCCCATATTCAACCCAAAGTCATGAGACACAGACACAGTGATCCATAATCAAGGAAAATAGTCAGAAGAAACCAAACTGGAGATGGCCCAGATGTCAGCTAACAAATAATAAACATGCTTCTAAGAACTCGCAGTTCTCAATTCCCAAGGACTGGTCAAAAACCTACCAGTCTACCAAGTTCCATTAAGCTAGTCAATATTCCTTCATTTGACATATTCTTAGTCTTCCAGGATGACTAAACAATTTAACAGTATCTATTTCTGGAAAATGGAAACATTTTTGGAACTTCTTGAGTAACTGAAGAACTCATATAACTAAAGATATGCCTGAAGAAACCCACTGGCTCTAGTAGGAAATCACCTTATATCCATCTACTTTAGACACATAAGTTAGAAAAAAATCATTCCTGTAGCTTGAAGGACACAGTGGGTTAATGTATTAAGAGCCTGCTTACCCTGACAAGTAGGGCTCTTTTCTCCTAACTCACATTTCTCAAAGAATGCCTACAGAGAGGTTACTTTAAAAGTAGGGAATATAAGATTCAGGAGCAGCATAACTGGGCCCAGGGGTACCATGTCTCTTCTTTACTATTTCAAGTGTGAACACAAGTTTCTCATGACACAGCACCCAAATCCATAGCAACTATGAAACAAATGCTAGTGAGTATACTTGCACTGTTCACAAAGGGCATTTCAAGTCTGTGGCTGTATGTCATAAATTATACAGAAGAGTTTTATGAATTGCTCTGATACATACACCTAATAATACTCTTTATACATGGCCTAAAAAAGAGTACCTGGAAAATGAGGTATAATTTCACCATCTAACTTGTATGCAACTCCAACTTTGATTTCTGTAAACATGTCCAAAATATCCAATTTGGTAAGTGCCAACCTAATTTTGGAAGAAAAGGAGATGTTAACACTTGATGAAGGAGTAAAGGAGAATTCATACAAAGCTAAAAGTTCCAACGCAATTCTGAAAACTGGTTAGAATTATATTTTAAAGCACACCACACATAAAACACTACAGGGCAATACATGGATATATTTTCCTCTATTAAAAACAATGACTTAACTGATCTACTTGTGAGTCACTTTTCTAATAACTGTAACAGATTTTCACTGATTGATAGATCCACATCCTCTCGCTTAGTTTCTCAGGATCAACTAATACATATCCAGAGAGGGCTGCTTGGAGTAAAGGATGCATTCTGTGGCTGACACAGCAAAACTGACTATTCCATGTGAATGACAAGATACACGTACGATACATACACAAATGCGATCAATCCTCATTTCTTCACTCCCCTTTAACACGACCCTTCTGGTCAGAAATTGTCAAAGGAGAGTGAGGATCTCTTCATAACACATCAAAATCTCCCAATAAATTGACTGGAAATCAGCTTTCTAGGAAAATCTATAGAAATTAGATAAAACACTAGGTCTGAGATTCTTGTCCACAGATTATTTTTTTATCCTGTATTCTAATATTTGCCAGAAGTTAAGCCTAAATAATACAAACATGAATACATTTTTACATTTATTATGTGTATGCATCAATATTAACAGCAACTTTTACAGAGCATTTTTAGTGTGCCAGGCAGCATGCTATATACTCTCATCTAGATTTCAAAATACCCCTTTGATATAGATAGTACTATTATTTAGATACTAAAGATGATGAAAAAGGCACAGAAAGATTAACTTACACAAAGTCACACAGCATAATGTATGGATCTGATATTTGAATCCAGAAGTCAGATGTCAATCAAGCCTATCCACTAAATCAGTTACACTGCCTCCCCTCTGATATACATACTCTATGTTGCTCCATCTATCTACCTACTCACCTTTCTACCTGCCTGTCTTACTTCCCTCTAAACTTATATGCATGTAAGAGTATCACGATTTTCTCTCCCAACCTTGGATGTCTAGGGAGAAAAACTATGGTCTCTCTCCTTATGCACCCCTCCCCTGTATTTTGGTCCACTTCTGAACTGCAATTTCATTTGGAGTCTAAAGAGTGAAATTTTTGTATTAGTGCACTACCTCAAGTTTGCACTCCACAAAATTTAACCTGTGGTCATGAATTGTCATTTATGAAATAAGTGTTTCTAAGAACACTCACGCAGTAAATCCATTAATCATATGAGCATATTTGAGCAAAACAAGGTCCAACCAGCCACATCTTCGTTTCCTTCCTGTCGTTACACCAAACTCTCTACCCCTTGTTTGTAATAATTCTCCAATTTCCTAAAGAACAGAAAATAAAACTTTAGGATTAGAATACCAATACTCTAAATCTTGTAGATCATATAACACATTATAGATCATAAAACAAGGCATAAAGTTTCTTAGAGATAAACATCTTTCAGAAAAAATAACAAGTTGGAAGGTATAATTTCAGAGATAGATTTTATGTGAAGGAGGCATTATTTGAAATACATCCACTTTTGACTTAATTTTTTAACCACTATTTTAAGACCAACATTTTTTTACATTATATAGATAACTTCTAAAAATTTAGATTAACATAAAAATTATAAATATTGCATATTAAAAACTAAGCTGCTAATAAATATTTACTAAAATCGATAAGTTAAGGCCAATTTGTTCTAAGAACTGTAGTTTGATGATTTTCCTGAAAACCATAAGGCAAATTCCCATCTAGTAGTTGCTACCACAATGTCCTTTTGAAGGAAATTAAGGTTGAAAACAATGCTCAAAGTTCTAAGCTACAGCCACTCCCTACAACCTAATTTTCCCATCTATCATCTATCTATTCCTTAATTTACACCTTTCTGAATAAAGCCATCATTTCATTAGCACACATATTCTGATGGAATTACAACTAAAATACTGCTTTGTCAGGTTTGAATTTCAGCCTTGTCTATCTGTGTGGCCTGGGGCAGTTACTTCAGTTCTCCAGGCCTCAGTTTCCCCATATGTAGAACGGGGATAGTACAGCACCCAGCTCCCAGAGTTGCTGTGAGGATACAAAGAGCTTCTAAGTTTATAGCAAACAGTGGCTGGCCTGAGGTCACCACCAAGTAAAGAGTGGGCTATGATTAGAAAATGTCTGGGGATCACTCTCCTCAACCTTGACTCCTAATAAGCTCTTGGTGAAAGATATCTGTTAGTTTTAAATTCTCCCTCCTCTACTATCTTAATCCCCTTCCTAATCCACCTTCACTTGCCTGCAATTACAGTTACCTTTAAGTGCCCACTAATCTCTCCCCTTTTGTTGCTGATCTGTTGCTACTAACAATAAAGGTATATGTAATTTTCTTTAAAGTTGCGCTGATTAATCTTGCAAATTAAGTGAAATGCATAAAAGACAGTAATTCATTAAGAAAAAAGCATGATTTTTCATTTTCAAACTTTTGAATCAGATTTACTGAGAAACAGGCTTACATTGTCTTGTTCTGTAGGAAAGGCACCAATACCAACTCTCGTTGTATAAGCTTTCACAACTCCATACACTTCTCCAACGTTTTGAGGGGGCATACCCAAGCCAGTACACACACCTCCAACTGTACAGTTCGAAGAGGTCACAAAAGGATAAGTTCCTAAAAACAGAAACAAACAGTAAAATATACACAAATGACAGACATTATTTTTTAAAATTCTGCAGTTGAGTATACTCTAGGTATTTGACAGACTTATGGAACCACCCTTTCCTGATTCTTTTTGTCTGTAGAGATAAAAACATAGGTGGTTAAGCTATAGCTGCAGTGCTATACTACAGATGCTCCTTAAGTGCATGCAATTACTTGGTTCTGTCCAGTAGGTACTCACCTAATTTAATGCCAAAACTCTGGTGTTATCCTACTATGTAGATTTATATTTTATACTTTCCTGTTAATTTAAAACAGGAGTAAATTTATTACACTCCCTTGATACGGATACCCCAGCAGCCTGGAGTGACAAGAGTACACTAAGAATTCTGTGGTATTCCACATTCTATGACCTTTTGATCTCTCTTCAGGGAATAAACCCCAGAAATGACAAGAGTAAGCAAAGGTGTACTTCCTACCCCCCACAACCCTGACCCCAAGATCCTCTTCATACTTGAACTACCCTCTATGCTAATTAGACACTGCTTTCTTTCCAGATTAGATAGGCATATTACGGTATCAAAAATACACATCTACTGTACAGAAATACACTTTAATTGGCTTACTTGGAGTCAAAAGTCAATGAAATGTTAGTAATAGCTGAACAATCAATCTTATACCGAGAGATCAGGTTTAGCTTGAAAGGCCAACAAAGGCAGTAGTTTGAAGATGATAGGCATCAAATTTTTAAACTCAGAATCTCACATCCAGGGAGTTAATTAAACAGACTTCCATAGTTCTTAGGATGTGCATGCTTAGTAACAATATATAGTATTAGCTCTTGATAGTTTTCAAAAGGTTGAATTATAGGTTCTTTCACAGAATTCATCTAATCATCTTTCAGTTCCAAGGAAATACAGTCTGGAATTGCTATAAACCAAACAACAACAAAAATCCCATTGACCCAAAGAGTGATTTCATTTTTCAAATAAACTGCAAAACACAAAATATTCCTTTTTTTAAAAAAAGGGTTAGGGTAAGATGACAAACTTTCATCATTTCTGAATATACAAGCAAAAAGCCTTATTCTAAAATCCTTTAATGCTAACATTAATTATGCATATCTTAAGCAATTTAGGACTCAGTTATGCTCCCCGTAAGTTGTATCTCACTTACCAAAATCAATATCTAATAGTGCTGCATTTGCACCTTCTACCAAGATTTTCTTTGGTGGTCCATGGAGAGCTTCATACAGGAAATAAACTCCATCTCTCACCATTGGTTTAATCCTTCCCATATAACCCTATATACAAAGACAAAAACCAAGTTCGATGTATACTAATAAATTTACAATGCAAACTATCTGAGCAAAAATTACCCAACTTTTGACAGTGAAAACTGACAACTGGAAAGGAGAAAGGGATTGGTGACAATGCTTACCCTATTGCAACATTTGGATTGGCTTTGGTCTCTCATGCTGATTCTCCAGAACCAGAAAAGAGACACTTATTTGAAGATAAGTAGAGATACAATGAAATCCAAAGGTTCTACATCAACCTCACTGCAAATAATGATAACAATCTTCTGAACAGCCCCGTACTCATATTTCATATACCAGCTTTTAGGAAAATAAAAAGAACAAATATTGTGCTTTTATATTTTATAGGTATTAAAAAAGCAGCACTTAGAGTCCATATAACCATAAGTGCATCAAAGTCTTTCTCAAAATGTTGTGAGGGCCACCAGTGACACTGCCAAGCAAGCAAGTATCAATAATTGATTACTAATTTTCTTTTCCCACTGTATTCCATTACAGTAAAATACCTTAGCAGTATTACTAGTAACATCAAATACTAACTCACATAAACATGATAAAACTTTCTCAAAACATGTTTAAAGTATTAATAATACTGCTTAATTCTAGGAATTCAGTTAAAAATATAAACAGGAGTTCCCCCAAGGGCTATAGTATAACTGCAATAAAATCTAGTTTCAACCATGTTTAAATGTTTAGTCAGAGCAGTATGGAAATTCCAAGACCCACTCATGAGCCCACTGAGTATGTTACACCTATTGATGGACATGGAACCCCCTTTGGCTCTAGTCCCCAGTCTCACGCTTCTTCCTGTTTTAGTCCATTTTTTTTTTTAATGCCTGAAATGACTGTACCATTCATCATGTTCCTTAAAGTCCTGCTTCAACATACAGCAGTCCCCCCACATATCCTAGGGGAACATGTTCCAAGACCCCCAGGGGATGCCTGAAACCACAGACAATACCAAACTCCGCATACACTGTGTTTTCTACTATCCATACATACCTATGATAATATTTAATTTATAAATGAGGCACAGCAAGAGATTAACAACAATAACCAATAATTAAATAGAACACTTACTATAATAAAAATTATGTAACACACTGTTATACTTTTGCAACAGCAAAACTAGCACAAATTTCTTTTTCCTTCTTTACAATTTCATGGATAGAAGACTTATTCTTACTGTAGACCTTAGCAACCACAGCATATTTTTCTCTTTCCTTATTAAGTCAAGAACTTTCACTGTATGGTTTCTCTCTGGTGTATCCAAATTGCCAGCATCACTGCTCTTGTACCTTGGGGCCATTAGTAAGTTAAAAGAGTCACTTGAATATAAGCACTGTGATACCAGGACAGTCAACCTGGCAAGTGAAATGGCTAGTAAGCGACTAATGGGCAGGATGCACTGGACAAAGGGATGATTGATGTCTTGCGCAGGATGGAGTAGGACAGCAAGAGATTTCATCACACTACTCAGAAAGTCTCAAATTTAAAACTTAAGAGTTGTTTAGCAGTTGACCATAGGAAACTGAAACCACAAAAAGCAAAACCAAGGATAAGGGGGGAATACTGTTCATCACCTATTAAGAATCTTCTTACTTATTCTTGTCATTATTATTCATCTACTTTACATTCACATGGAATATGTATAAAATAGAATTGAAAAGATACACCTGTATATTAGCATGTAAATATTTTCAAGTTGCTACTAATAAATTTAAAATATTTGTTGCATGACAGAATGAAAACAAAGTGGCAGTCTATTCTAAGCAACAATCAATATACTGAAATCCAAATACCTAACATTCACAATGTCCCTTGAAGGTCACTTTTTCAAAAGAAATTCAGTGAGTAGGTAGACCTAAGGTCTGCTACAATTCTAAAATGACATATAAGGTATATAAATTCCTCTTCACTTCTGGAACTGATGTCATACTTATTCACAGGAAAGAAACAGTAATAGTCAGACACAAAGGAAGCAGCTTGAAACTCCAAAGATTTTGAAGGAATGGAAGGGTGGAGAGGATAGGGAACTTGATTACTGACCAGCTCAGGCACCAACTGTGGTCCTAATCTGGTCAATCACCTTCTATGTCTCTAAAGAGTACAATGCTAAAGAAACTGACCCTTTGGGGTATCAGTCCTAAATGTGCTGGTTAGCTTTAAAAGTTATCATCTCTCACTTGTCCCTTAGTTGATCTATCCTCCAAATGCTTATGAGTGATTTTTATATAATACAAAGTTAGTCCTTTTTTTTCTGCTCAAAATTATTGAGTAGCTAACCTTCCTATTACTGCATATAAGATCAACACAAGTCTTATGATTTGGTTCCTACTTGTCTAACTTTTTGTGATCTCATTCACTGTAGCCTGTCAGGCTCCTTTTCAAGTATTTTATTCTTGCTTCCTGGTCCCCACTGGATGTTTTGTTAAAGCTATATCATGTAAAGTTACTCAAACATGCCATGTCCTTTTAGGCCTGTATGCTTTTAGACTTAAAAATACAAATTCACTTTACCAGTTCTTACCTATAATACTTTACACATATCTGTGTGGCACTTATTTTCAGTTCCTAATACAAAGACTGAATGAATGAAAGATCTAGATGCTATTTTGGCAAACAAGTTTTAAAAAGGACATTATAAATGTCAGAAAGCATTACCTTGAGTTTTTGTAATTCACCTTCAATGTCTATTTCCAAAGTAGGGTATATAGATTTGTACTGGTTAGCCAGAACTTTGAACCTGAGAAAAAAAAACAGATAAATCAAGACCTTAGCTCTGTTTAAAAATATTCTGAATAATTTCATTCTATTCAAATGATTACTGGAGTTGAGTGGTCTTAATAACAATCCCCAAAATGAAGTTACACTCTGAGAAACAGAATCTAATTAAGGTCAGTCATATGAATAAATGATACATTCAAAATATTTTTTACTGATAGGAATATCAACAATATAATTAAGGTGATGTGTGTGACGGGCAGGAGCAGCAGGGAATGACTCAAATCTGTAACCACAAGACTTAAATCTGAATTAATTATATTATACTCTGTAAAAGATAAAAGGGAATGGTCTAAAATGATGCTTTTAGGAGAGTCAGCAGCAGACATGAGCAACTTGTCTCCAATATTCTCACTGGAGGTGCCCTAACAATGCAGACAGACAAACTGCTGACTGAAAATGGCTACAGCGAGTGATCTTTGATGCTGTTATTAGATGCAACCAACTAACTCATCACTGAGTCACCATATAGTTTTCTGATGATTATTAGGTTTCCCATGGAGATTTTTCTACAGTGATTAAATGTCAAGGTGGCATTCCTATTTTTCAACCTGAGCTTGATACACGTTAGTTCACAAGTACCTGATAACCTAATTATTTCTAGGTGAAAGGACACAATAGTGTCTTTGAATTTGAAAATCTGAGGATCAAGACCCTAGGATACGGAGACCCCACCATAGCACTGCCACATCCCCCCCCCCCCCCCGAAACATGTCTATTTCTCAGTAAAGCATTCTAAATTTCAATCCTTAAATATAATTTTGGCTTTGTCTTTCTGGGGGTACTCATATGATATCGCCATCATGCTATTTTCATGAAGTTAATCTCAAATTAAGGACCAATTCAAATGTAATAAAAATAACTTTAGTATTTCAAAAGAAACGAAAAAGCCAACCACCACGAATCAACTAGAATACAGATTTTTATCAATTTGCATATTGAGTTTTAAAAATTCTAAAAATCCATTTGCTCTTTCCATTTTGAGATACAAGATAGTTACCTCTCAGAGAAGCCATCAAAGTCAGAAACAAGATCGCACATCCTGAGTCCACTCCGAGCAGCTTTGGAAGAATAAACTGGGCCAATGCCCTTTTTTGTGGTACCCAAACTTAAAAATAGATCAAAACAAGCTCTGAGTTAGAAAAGAAAGATCCAGTTGTTAATGGGCTGCTAACCACAAAGAATTAAGTTACTATGAGTGTTTTCTGTTTATGCTATTTCCTTTATGTTTATTTTCATGATCTTACTGATTTTCTCTGAAATCTAAACAGGATAGTCTAATAGCTATTTTTCTTAAACTTCTGGCCTAGAATTGAAACAAAAAAAGACTACATATGCTTAAAACTGCACACACACACCCACCTACAAAAACCCACAAAAAACAGAACATACTTTTTTCCTGCTTGTTCTTGTCTCTGTTGTTCCTGGATACCATCAGCTGCTTGATGAAAATCAAATACTGAGGGAGAAAAAACAAAATCAGTTGTTATTGAATCAAAAGCAATGTAGGAAAGCAAAATGTATTTTGTTTTAAATTACTTAAGTTACAAATCCCTTCAGCCTAGCTTCTTTATGACAAATACAATCCTAACTGGTATATTATTATGAAAAAATGCCTGATCATTCGTTCCTATTTATTGCAATCTACCCTATTTTCACAAATGAGTCCTTAAGACAGTAATTTTGGAATACCCTACCCTACAATTCTACAAAGCTCATTTTACTAAGATATTCTCTGCAAGTTTTGGACTCTAGAAATTTGGGGGTTATGTTGATCATCTCCCTCTTCTCTTCCTCATCGGCTAATAGTGGAGATAATATTAAAAAAAATCAAATCCCAGAGAAATCAGGAGAGAAGAAAACAAAGAACAAATAGAAAACAAAGAGTAAATATAAATTCAACCATACCACTAATTAACTATACTAAAAGTAAATAGTTTAAATATTCCAATTAAAAGGAACATTATCACAATGAATAAAAAGCTAGGTCCCAAAATACTTGTTGACAATAAATGAGTCATAAATACAAAGATATAAATAGGTTAATTTTATGTGCAAATAAATGCTCTTTGTATTTTAATATGGCTTATTTTCAAATACAAGTAGCAAAGCCTTTTGAAATACTGCTTATTCACTTGATTACCTAATTCTTCAGAAATAGGTAATCTTAACCTAGTCTTTACTAGAAACAGAAGAAAAAAAAAATATTTCATCTACTTGAACTCAATTGTTACAATTCATCCTAGTTTTCAATAAAATTAAAGATCAAATCATCTATTAAACGCTTTCATATGTTTCTGATAAAAAGACAGTTATATATAAATGTATTACATCCCCCTTACCAATATGAGCTCTGTCAGATATGATAAGCCTTTTTTCCCAGCCTTCCAGACCTAGAAGGGAAGAATAGACACGCTTAATTGAACATTTGTATAATAATTTTTAAACATTAATTTTCTTAGAAATACAATGTTTAAAAGTGTTTTTCACTGAAGTAATCATTTTGGTATCTTTTCTTCTGCATAAGAAATATGTCTAACAAGAATTTTCTCATCTGTCACTATACAAAGTCATTCACAAATCCTATCTTTCTAAATGTTTTGCTCTAAGTTGTTCCAAACTCAAGCCAGCCATAGCCACATAAAATACTTTAAAGCATCCAAAAACACGAATGGTACAAAATATCATTTTGTCAGCAGTGGGGAGCGAGGAGCAGAACATGGGGAGAATTTTGAGAAAAGGGAATTAATTTGGGGAATGGTGCCCTTTCTCAAGACAATTACAAAAAATGTGATTAGACAAAATAATAAAATGTTCTCACTAATTCTTCCCAAGTACTACCAATTACTGCACTTATCACCCTGAATTATAAGGTCTATGTGTCTTCCCATTTGAGTGTGAACGCCTGAGAGGAGGGGCCATGAGTTTTCATAGCACGGGGTCTGGGATCTAATAAATGTTCAAAGAAAATGACTGTGGAATGAATAAATAAATGAATTTAAATATTTTTCTTTAAAGACAGAACCTTAGGTTATATGTATTCTAAGGATTAGCCACCCAGCCCAGGTTATATGTATTCTAAGGATAAGCCACCAAATACTAATTTTCAAAATTAGTATTTGAATAGCAAAAAATTAACTACTTTTGATAATATTCAAAGATACGTTTTAAAAATATTCCTTTTAAAGAAGATATTAAGTCCCCCCATAGTTGTTTTTGACATGTAAACACATGTGTATTCTAAAGTTAGCTTGGGCAATATTATCAAGTAAATATTACAAAGAAACTCAGTAAGGTGGATTCAGCTGGGTTATGTAGGGCAGAAGGAAAAAGAGTAGGGCAAAACTGTAAAGGGGGAGGAAGAACAGCGGAGAGTAGCATGGGAACCTCAAGCTGACCAATCAAAGAAAGCAGACACAACAAACAGGTAAAATTTCAGGGAAGACTAGAGATAGAAGCAAGACAGGATTCTTTTAAGTCAGATTTAGTTGTCAGGAACACTTAACGATGGATGGACTGCTGCTTTTATGCATGAAAGATAAACTTTAAAAATGTAATAGGACTTATTACGTTAAACATGAGTTAAGGGGAAACTACACTAATGATTTTTCTCAATTATGTTTTATTTGTAAAATTTGTCACAGTCCCCTCAAACCCTAGAAAGGCAGCCAAATTGAATGTAAACAGACTTCCAAAACTCCAGAAAAGATTAGAGAAGGCAGGAAATCAAGTCTTTTTTTTTTTTTTTTTAAAGATGGAAGTGGAATACACTGCATAGAAGCGTTTAACCTCACTTGGAGGGAGGGATCTAAACAACCCTCTTTTGTCCTGGGTTGTAGTAACCAAGGGAGTTCCAGATCCTCTAGGAAATGAGGCTAATGGTATACAAAATGGGCTACAGTGGCTTCCTGAAACTGCCTCAAGCTAATTTTGGTTTGTGCAGAAGAGGATGCTGGCAAGCACAAGTGACAAAATGAGCTTGAGAACCTCCTAGAGTTGTGCCACCAACATATAGTAATTCTAGCTACCTAAAGATAAAGTTTGCAGACAACCGATGTGTAAAAAATCAGGACTTACACAATGAACTTGCTATGCTTGCCTTTTGTTTAGAACACTGATTATAATGAATAAAATTTAATAAAAATTTGTTAAAATAAATAAAAATTATGACATAAAAATTATGTCCTACAATAAATAACCTTCAATTTTAAAGTAGAAGATAAAAATGTGAAGTTTTTTCTGGAATGAGAGTCCCTTTAAAACCTCCCCCCTCCCCCCCAAAAAAACAAATAACTGGTTACCAGACAAAGCAGACTCATTCTTGCATACCTTTTCCTTTTTGAACATTTTTTTCTGCTTCCTCAAACAATCCAGGTAGATGAATCACCACACCATTTCCTTAAAAAAAAAACCACATACATACAAATAAACAAATCCCAACTTTAAACAAATCTATATTTGTAACACATAATGATATTTAAACAAAGACATTTACAATAACCCTTATCTAGAATAGTAGAAGAGTGATACATTTTGATTAGTAGAACATTCTAATTTATCAGGGAGTTACCACAGAAATGACTTCAAGTCTTAAATAGCAGTAAAATATAAATACACAATAGAACATAATATACATAATATAAAACACTTAAAACTACACTCAATAAACTTGGAAATTTCTTTGAAACGAAGTGAAACCGTTATTTTGAAAGAACCAGTTATATAGTTTTAGACAAACTGAACCAGATCACAGTCTTTCAACCTGGGGACTCAAACCAATTAGTGGCCATAAAATCTATTTACTAGGTTGTGATCAGCATTTTTAAAAATAAAGACTAGAAGAGAAAATGTCAGATTGCATCTTATGTTACAAGCATTCAGAATCTATCCATGAAACACAGACTTCTCGCTTTTCTTACTATGTTTCAAAGTGCTTGGAAACCTGATTTGATGATCCAACACTTTGCTACACAGTTGCTGCTGCTGCTGCTGCTAAGTCGCGTCAGTCGTGTCCGACTCTGTGCGACCCTATCTATAGACGGCGGCCCTCCAAGCTCCTCCGTCCCTGGGATTCTCCAGGCAAGAATACTGGAGTGGGTTGCCGTTTCCTCCTCCAGCGCATGAAAGTGAAAACTGAAAGTGAAGTCGCTCAGTCGTGTCCACTACACAGTTAAGAATGCCAATAAGAAATAAATGCAAAGTAATCATTCCAAAAAGTATTAGGGCTAAAAGATCTAAAAGATGTGTTAAACAGTCAAAGTCAGGTATATTCCAGGAGGTAACACTGTTAGGATTAATAAGCAATCAATAAATTATTTGATTGGAGATTAAATAAGTTTAATAAAAAATAAACACTAGTATCAACTGGGAGAAGAAAATCCCTAAGTTCAGTTTACATACTTACCAATGAATGCAGTAACATTTGGGTTAATTATTCCACTGGGTAAAAGGTGAAAATCATACTCCACAGAATCTACAACAACTGTATGGCCAGCATTATTTCCTCCCTGAAATACAAGATAGGAAAAACTAAAACTAACAATGAATATGACAAGCAGTGTAACTCCTTTCAAAGTGAAGTAATGATCTACTAAAATGACGTTACTTGAGGCAACCCAAGTATTTGCCACGAATACTTATTCTCTAGAGGCTTACAACAGTCTGGCTATCCTCTCTCCTTTCCCTACTTGAGTGATTATTCCTAACAGGATCTAGAAATTGGAGAATTCAGGTGTCTGGAAGACCTATCCCGTCTTAAAAAGAGAGAAAAAAATGAACAAAGCACAGGGAACAATTAGTTTGTTATTCTGTTTCTGGCACTATGTGGAACATATAGCAATCTACTTAATTATCCATGACACTGATCTTTAAAATATCCTTAAAATTGAAAAAGTAATCTATCTTAACTTGATAGAAATATTCATATAACTCTCATTGTCCTAAAAGTGTGACAAGCAACTTTGTGACCTAAAATTATTATTCTTATATGGACTTATCAACTAAGATATCTCCCAAGCAATTCCCTCAAACGGTAGTTATCCTAAAGACTAATTTTTAAATTTTAAAACCAATCTTGTGAGTTTGGTTAGTGGCCAATTCCTTGAATCTTCTTGTCTCTGGCTAAAGTAATACACTGGGTCAAGGAACTTCTAAAGCTGAGCATTATAGTACAAATCCATGGTGAAACTTCTACTCTATGAAGCAGAATGTGAAACTGAATGATAAAAATCAGGTACAAATGAGACACTATTAAGTGACCAGACAATTTTTCTAAGTTTAACAAGCATGAGGAAGAGACACAGATCAATTTGATTATGTTTAAACGTCTACACAACACTAACAATAATTTAAAAACAAACAAACTAGGGATGTATCTGAACAAATAAAAAGTTTAACAACATCTTTGCAGGACATGACAAAAAAAAAAATCTCAATCAATATTATATCTCCCGAGGATGACTGGTTTAACTTGATCACAAGGCTACCAAAATTACATACTTTCACCATCATCATGAATTCACAAAAATACCAGAAAAATAGATCCTGCAACAAAAAATCTTCAACAAAGCAAATACTTATTTACAGTGTTTTGCACTGCACCAAGAATTCCTTGCTTAAAGACTAGTGTTATGTCATGTATGTTTAAAAGAAAAAGACTTGGCAGTGGTAGCCTGTAGTCTACCAGATAACAGGTAGGTGATAAGACACAGGAAGACAGAAGCAGGGATTTAAGCAATACCTCCTTCACTTGATACCATCAAAGGAACAGGTGAATATTTTTTTTTTTCAGTTCAGTTCAGTCGCTCAGTCGTGTCCGACTCTTTGCGACCCCATGAATCGCAGCACGCCAGGCCTCCCTGTCCATCACCAACTCCAGGAGTCTATCCAAACCCATGTCCATCGAGTCGGTGATGCCATCCAGTCATCTCATCCTCTGTCGTCCTACTATTGTAAGTACTGTTATAAGTACTATTTACTT
The DNA here is from genome assembly GCA_024291935.2 of Okapia johnstoni. Taxonomy (NCBI): domain Eukaryota; kingdom Metazoa; phylum Chordata; class Mammalia; order Artiodactyla; family Giraffidae; genus Okapia; species Okapia johnstoni. Next base: position 44,905,232 of record CM044322.1, read on the forward strand.
ATTTGTAGGCAACATTTGCCTATGGATACAAAAGGCACAGTAGGATGCACAGTAAAAAGTGAAGTCTTTCTCATACTCTGCTCTCCCCTTCCCTGCTACAAGGCGGCTGTTACCACCAGCTTTTTGTGTCCTTCCCCAAGTAATTCTGCATATACAAACACATATTTGCATATTCCACCTATGCAAATAGTAGCAAAGATATGTATACCTGGGCAAATTGCTTTTTTACTTAACAAATCTTGAAGCTCATTCTATAACCTTGCAAAGAGAAAACCTCATCCTTTCAACAGCTGCACTGTATTCTTTTTTATAAGGACACATAAATTTATTAAACTGGTCCCACAGAAAGGCATTTGGGTTGTTTCTAACCTTTTGTCTTTATTAACAATGTTGCAATATACTTCCTGATACAAACTTGATTATTATTTTACCCTTGGCAAGTTTATCACCAACTGTGACAGAATCCTAAAACATATATTACATAAACTAAAGAATATACTGGAAAAAAAAAAGAACATACTGATCTTAGTCTTTCTTAAATAACCCACAGGACAATTCTTCCTTGGTTTTTATGGCTTTTCTTTCATTCTATCCCTCATACCAATATTAGCCTTTTCATCACAACTTTTTGTGATTTAGGAAACTTCCCCCAAGTTTCAGGAAAAATATTTTCAGAGTATGAAAACTCATTAAAATTTCTTCAAATCTTAGGAAAATGTTAATTTATTATAACTACTTACTCTAAATTGTTATAAAACACTAAATTTAATGAATTCATATTAAACTCTTATAAAGTACTGGTGACTTTGAAAAAAGTCAACAAAGTGTTACTATTTAAACAGAACCAGTTTTCTTTTTAATTCATCATTTGCTTAATATAAAACAAACTATCTACTTTGTAATTTTGATGCAGACTTTTAAAATAAGTCTCTTTACACAGTTTTTTTTTTTTTTTACACAGTTGTTTTTAAAGATATACTAATATAGTCATTTGGAAAAATAATTTTTAACTCAGTTGTTCTTGTGTATAACAAAGCCTACTACTCTCTTAGATAATATCCTACTAAGACAGGATGCAATGATGGAAAGATAGTGGCTGATATATTTGTTTGTTTGAGACAGGTCACTGTGATTGGCGATAAATGACTTCAGGGCAATAATATTGGTTTAATTCTTTTGAGTTCTTCCAAGTTTACACACAGGTGGTGGTTCAGGCTGGAAAAGTTCAGTTGCAAAAGGCCTGAAATCACACTTTCGTGAACAGCTTGCTCATTCAAACATTAACCAAGATTGTTCAACAACCAATGCCTTATTAAGGATTACTATATGCTTTAAATCCCACTTAAATTGTTTGATTGAGTAGGAAAATATGGTTAAATATATCTAAGAATAACCCTAAATTAACCTATTGAGGAGTGAAGGGAGAAAATGTGTGTATTAGTTAGTATGTTTGGTCACTAGTGCCCTACGAAGGTTGGGGTATAAAAGCTTCTAATCTTGAAACACTTGCTGTGCAAAAGAGTCCTGAGGTGAACTGAGACGGAGCTACTCATAAGGCATTTTTTGACAAATCTATATATGATAAAACTTGTAGTATAGGGTCATTTCACAAAAAGCCTCAGATGAAGCTTCAAATTTCAATTGCCTATTTGGATGCCAACCTAAAATATGTATAAATTTTGTGTGTAATGTGCTTAGTCGCTCAGTCGTGTCTGACTCTTTGCAACCCCATGGACTGTAGCTCCTCTGTCCATGGGATTCTCCAGGCAAGAATAATGGAGTAGACTGCCATGCCCTCCTCCAGGGGATCTTCCCAATCCAGGTATCGAACCCAGATCTCCTGCATTGCAGGCAGATTCTTTACCATCTGAGCCACCAGGGAAGCCCATAAATTGTGTGGAATATACAAAATTCTTCTTGGGAGCTGAGGAAATTGTTCTGAAACACAGGTCCAAGGAGGGGTCACATGTTAGCAGCAGACAGCAAAACAAAGAGGTTTCAATAGAACTACCATTGCCAGTCTCACCCAACCACCAACACCCATGACCACATTCCCAGGGCAGATACAGTCCTCCTTCTGTATCCACAGGAGATTGGTGCCAGGACCCCCAGAGACACCAAAATCTACAAGTGTTTAAATCCCTTGTATAGTGTAACATTTGCATATAACTTATGCAAACCCTCAGGGATACTTTAAATCATCTCCAGATTACTTATAATACCCAGTACAACATAAATGCTATATAAATAGTTGCCAGCATAGCAAATTCAAGTTTTGCTTTTTGGAACTTCCTGGAATTTTTTTTTTTTTCCAATTTATTTTTGATTGATGGTTGAATCCTTGGATACAGAACCCATGGATATGGAGGCCAACTGTACTCTGAACTGCAGACTCTCACATTTGCGATGGAACAGCTTATCACAAGGGCAACTCTCTGTAGTATGTACCTAGATAAATAACAAGGACATATATGTTTAATTATGTTTAATGTTTCTCCTAACTAGCGCTGGGAAGGCCAGATAAACGATGGAAGATAAATATATCTTTTGTTCTACTTTTAACAGATGCCTCTAAGCAAATTTGGAAAAGTATCCTCCCAGATAGAACATTAACCACATATTTATATTAATAGTTATATGTAACTACCTCTTGTTGCTTTGCTAAATTCCCATAACACTTATGATCCCACTCATTCATGCAGCATTTAACAAATACTTCTAATTATCACAGCTGTATATTTTATACTACTTAACTAAAAAAACAGAATATGTTCAATTGTAACAGGAACAAGGAGCTGTGGAACAGTAATTAATGCTGTTTTGCAGATCAACCGTATCAATCGAAAAATATTTCTTAATGAATCTCAGATGTCTTCGCTTTTGAATATTTTTAATTTTGAAATACACCATCTAAAACCCCATTAAACAAACGAGTGGGGCTCAAAAGTGGCTGCATATTGTGTGGCAAGTCTCTTTGAACATAAGTTTATACTGCCTTATATATTTTTTTTACATTAAATAACAAGAACAAATGTAAAATTCAGCAGGGATATAAGATGATGAATATAAACTCTTTAAAAACAAGGGCTCAATAATTCTTTGCTTTCCCCACAGTGACCAATAAAGTTCTAGACACTGTTAGTACTTATTTGATATGGACTAATTAATGAGATGGTTAGATAGCATCACCAATTCAACAGACATGAACTTGAGCAAACCCCGGGAGATAGTGGAGGACAGGGAAGCCTGGTGTGCTTAGGGTCAAAAAGTTGGACAAGAGTTAGTAACTGAACAACAACAATGATAATTTTATAAAAGTAAAACTCAACAATTCTTTGAAAATAAAGCCATTCTACCACCCCTTCAAAACAAAAGAAAATTAACAGTATTAAAGTGAAGAATATGTAAAAGGAATGTAAATATTAAACAAGCTTCTTAATGACCAAAAAAAAACCTGTACCTCACTGAAATAAATTAGAATATTATGATGGAGGTGGGGGAGAGCAGAACTAAAATTCTATGTTCTCCAAGATGAAGAGCAAAGTTTCTTATATATACTCTTAGGGTATAAAAACCAAAACAGCTAAGTCTCATTATTTTAATTATAGTTAAAATAATAAAAACCTATTTAACACCAAACATTTTCCCTCCAGAAAAGCACCAAAGGTCTACAAAGTATTAGAAAACAACTTACAAATGAGAATAACCCTAAATTGTTTCATTTCTTATCTTCCCATATGAAATGAACTGAAGGTCAGTTATACCTTCAGTACATTGAGTCCCTTTGCTTCCCCTCCCCCATATCATTTACTTCGTAAATCATAGTGTGTAATCATCCCCTCTGGTCACAGTAATTGATCCAGAGGAGGAAACAAGATCCAGGCCTGAGTCAATCAAGCTTCTCTCTCGGGAATTTGACTGTGAGAGTTAAGAGATGCCTATCACCTAAGAGAGCATCCTGAAGAGAAAGGCTGCCAATTGCCTGAGGCCACTCCAAGGTTTAGCCATCTAGGTCTTCCTTTAAACATAGCCCCATTTTGCTAAAGATCGTCTCTTTTCCATTGTTTGTAAAGAATCCAAATTATTTACAAAACAAAGTCATTGCAAGATGGTATGTATACAGCCCATTCTCTAAATTCACATCTTGCACGAGTAATAACTGAATATAAGACGATTAACTTATGCACACTGGAAACTAATACTGTAAATCAACTATACTTCAATTAAAAATTAATTTCTAAATTTTAGTATCTATGCCGTCAAGAATAAACCTCTAAAACATGGTACTGGAAGACACGGGGATAATATTATTTAGTTGTTTTGTAACTGTTCTCTTAAATATCATAAAAGGCATTATAAACTTATGATTTTCCTCAAAGAGACTGTCCACACAATATGAAGTCACTTTGGGGCTCCACTGGTTGGTTTGTTTCTTGGGGTTTTAGATTGTATATTTCAAAATAAAAATATTTAGCTCTTTTATACTGTTTTCACGTATACTTTTTTTCCCCAATTTGATTTTAAACTTAAGAAAGTCAGAAGACAAGTGTTTTAAATTTTCCTTCCATAGTTCCTCAGAACCAGAGGCTATCAAGCCCAACTCTAGAATAAAAGTTTGGATCAGGAAATGTTATATCTAAGTTTCTAAGAAGGTCCAGGAGAGGAAAGGAAAGGAAAAAAAATTTTTTTTAGAGTAGAATGATACTGGTCTGCAAAAGTGACTCCTGAGTCTTGCTTGACTTAGTTTGCTACTAGGTCTTCCTCCTTCCAAAATCACTCCAACTGAGTTTCTGCTGTGAAAGGAGATGGAAACAGTCAATGTTACAAACCTGAAACAATGGTGTCTCTTTTTTATCTAATAGCGAGAGTGTTAAGGGCTAACAATTTCATGCACATAGCCCAGAGGCATTACTCAGGCCACTTAGTTTGGCCTCCAAAATAGTCTGTATCTTCTCTTTATCCTTGTTCCTCTGAATACATGAATACTATACTGTAATCATAGAGCTCAAAATGAACATCAATCAAAAAGTCAGAATAAACACTTCGGATTACAGCAGAGAGTAGCAATGCCTCAGACCCATGCCTTTGAACTATTCTAGCAACCAAACAAGGGTTCCCACTTCGTATCTAGTCTTCAAGCTCCTTAGAAACCCAACAATCTTGTTTTGAGTTGGTGCTGATTACCTGTGCTGTTTTTCTTGGTAAAGACTGTTCCGGCCTGTGTCCCGTTCTTGATTTCACTATTTGCCAAAACTAAAACACAGCAATCCGCAGCAATAAAGGAATTATAAACAAGGATGACTGTTCTTTTATAAAAATACTCAAATAATTGCAATTAGCTTGTGATTCCAAAGTAGAGCGGGTTTAAGTTACCAGCAGTAAGCTGATCAAATTAAACTATTCAACAGTAACCAGACACGCTAGATAGGAAAACATACACAGGGTATCTGAATTTCTTTTTAGCAAAGACATTCAAGTGCACTGCTCAGTTACCTCTTATAGGCTTAACATATCTGCTTTACCTTACAGTATTACGTTTACCTTCCAGTTTCATACACAAGTAAGTGTCACATGGATGACAAAAATCACAGGTACCTTGTATTTTGTACCTTAAATTATAAAACAACTCACAAGGAAAATGGAAAGAGAAATAGACTTGGAGGATCTCAGGTTCCTGATTAAGAAGCTCCAGAGTCTAGGCGCATGTGTGTGCTCTAATATACACACTTAACAAGGGTCAGAGACGACCACAGTCATAGACGGGAGGATCAGACAGGCAACCAAAAAATGCATAAACCAATGTTATGCAGCTCTTTATAAATGCTGGATAAAAACTCACCTAATCATTAAAATATGTATGGAGATATTTACTTAAAACATACTGAAACTGAACTGCAGATTTCAAGTCAAAAAAAATTTTCTCTCATGAATAAAACCCTTCCTTTAAATGGGTTTTCAAAGCCTAATACAGACAAAAGTCCCATTTAAAAAAATGTCATGGGACCTCCTCCCTATTTTTTAAAGAGGAATTTTATTACATTGAATTAAATATAATTAAAAGTTGGTTCAATGTAAAGAACCATTTCATCTTGGAGCCAGAGTAGCCATGGGAACTGTCCTCTATTAACTGTCCTCTTTTTATTTTTAATTGAAGCATACAACAAACTGTGGAAAATTCTTAAAGAGATGGGAATACCAGACCACCTTACCTGCCACCTGAGAAACCTGTATGCAAGTCAAGAAGCAACAGTTAGAACTGGACATGGAACAATGGACTGGTTCAAAATTGGGAAAGGAGTACATCAAGGCTGTATGTCACCCAGTTTATTTAACGTCTATGCAGAGTACATCACACGAAATGCCGGGCTGCATGAATCACAAGCTGCAATCTTCAACCCTGAATATTCACTGGAAGGACTGATGCTGAAGCTAAGGCTCCAATACTTTGGCCACCTGAGGCTAACAGCTGACTCATTGGAAAAGACCCTGATACTGGGAAAGATTGAGGGCGAGAGGAGTAGGGGGTGACAGAGGATGAGATGGTTGGATGGCATCACTGACTCAATGGACATGAGTTTGAGCAAACTCCTGGAGATAGTGAAGGATAGGGAAGCCTGGCATGCTGTAGTCATGGGATCACAAAGAGTTGGATGCAACTTTGCAACTGAATAACAACACATAGTTGATTTACAATGTTGTGTTAGTTTCAGATAGTCAGTGAAGTGATTTGTTATACACACATGCATACCTTTTTTTTCAGATTCTTTTCCCTTACAGGTTATTACAAAACACTGCATTCCCTGTGATATACACACTTTACTGTTCTTTTCAAATGCTTTCCCCAGACAATACTGAATACCTGAACTTTGAGAGGCCCTTTTTCAACTGATAAAAAGTACTCTAACATCACCAATCTTCACTTACTGTTATGTTGCTAATCCACATTAATCTTTGGTGTCAATACTGACTTGGTCCCCAAAACATACGTGGATGTGTATCCAATTACTGTAAGTAACCTATTAAGTATATTATCAATTTACAAATTCACTCTAGATTTGTGCTGGGCAACAATTTTTCCTAAAGATACTTAAAACTACCAAGGTAATCCACCCGTTCACACCAAAATTAAAGAAACAGAATAATATCGGTCAGATTACTGAAGATAATTTCATATAATTTAAAAATTTATGCCTCAAAAATAAAGATAATGCCATATTATCTATACTAATACAGTAAGCTTAAATAGTGAACAACTTGGGACATCCTCATCGACCAAACTTTGAGATCTACTGCCCTCAGCAAAGAAAAACTGTTTACTAGAAACACATGGCAGTCAACTGAAATTTGTTGAGGAAATGCACAAAAATTATACAGTTATCAGTTATCTATTTTCTCATAGATACAAGATAAAACTTTAAAGGAGTAAAGCTTTTGAACATAATAGTACAACATAAAAAAATACTAGCTAAAAATACTGTGTAACAAATGTTAATCCAAGGAATGCTGGGGATTCCACATTAAGCTCACATCAATAGTCAATTAAATTGCCCAGGAATATATTAAAAATAATAAGGCTTCCCCAGTGGCTCAGCGGCAAAGAATTCGCCTGCAATGCAGGAGACACATGAGATGTGGGTTCATTCCCTGGGTGGGGAAGATCCTTTGGAGGAGGGCATGGCAACCCACTCCAGTATCCTTGCCTGGAGAATCCCATGGACTGAGGAGCCTGTGGGCTACTGCTCATACGGTCACAGTCAGACACGACTGAAGCGACTGAGCACGTATTAAAAGAATACAGGAAAGGGCTCAATTACAAATTCAAAGACACTTCTAGGGTGATCCAGGTCACCCAATATATATTTGAGTATTACTTCCTCTCTGCCTCACATGGCTTCCCTAGTGGCTCAGATGGTAAAGAATCTGCCTGCAATGCAGGAGACCTGGGTTCGATCCCCGAGTTGGAAAGGATTCCCTGGAGGAGGGCATGGCAACTCACTCCAGTATTCTTGCCTGGAGAATCCCATGGAGAAAGGAGCCTAGCGGGCTATAGTCCATGGGGTCGCAAAGAGCTGGACACAACTGAGCAACTAAGCACACACTGTCTCATGTAGTACTGGGTGCTATGGAAGAAAACAAAAAGGGAATGAGTCCTCTTTCTGAGAAACCTACATTCTAACAGTACTAAATCACTTCAGTTGTGTCGGACTCTGCATTGGCAGGTGGGTTCTTACCACTAGCGCCACCTGGAAAGCATTCTATAATCCAAGGGAAAGCACAATAATCCAAGAAAATAAGACTTAACCAAGTACACCACACAGTGGTAATCACTTATGTACGATCTTGGGAAATACTATATATAGAAAACAATCCTGATATGAGACAAAGAAACAGCAATTGTTATAAAACTGGAAGAATGGCTTACCTTAAATGCTAATTCTCCACCATCTTCAAAATTATGGGAGGTGGTTTAGAAGATAATTTTAGCTGTATAAGGTCAAGGCATTAAAAAAACAATGAAGTTATTTTCTTTTAAATTATCTCTCAACCTTTCTGAGTATTTCAAGGAGAAATCCTCAGTTGCTGCTGGTATGTCTTTTGCATTTCTTTATCTCTTGCTAATAGCTGGTTTCAGACCCTTCAGCAGATACCCGCATCTAGCTACATTTTTTTCATTGTGCTTAGTTTTATGACCAACTTTACATACAGCATGTGACAGGACATACTTTCCCTTTATAATTAATTTTACTTAGTATTTCCTCTTTATATTAACATTAAAACCCTAGAGAAAAACACAAAGATAGGAAATACTGTTCTGCTGCTGCTACTGCTGCTAAGTCGCTTCAGTCGTGTCCGACTCTGTGCGACCCCACAGACAGCAGCCTACCAGGCTCCCCCGTCCCTGGGATTCTCTAGGCAAGAACACTGGAGTGGGTTGCCATTTCCTTCTCCAATGCATGAAAGTGAAAAGTGAAAGTGAAGTCGCTCAGTCATGTCCAACTCCTGGTGACCCCATGGACTGCAGCCTACCAGGCTCCTTCGTCCACGGGATTTTCCAGGCAAGAGTACTGGAGTGGGGTGCCATTGCCTACTCCGAATACTGTTCTAGCTACCCCAATCACAGGCAACTAACCTCATGCCTGTCATAGCCAAGACTACCAAGCTTTACTTTCACCAGAATAAACAAGCCCATGCTTAAGGCCTGATATAAAGTACAAAAGTCAAAATCTCCGTAGTTTCTATTCGACGAAATAAAGAAAATAGAGACTAATTTACTTTGAAGGAATTGGGGTGGGGGGACAGTAACAGACCTTCTAATAAAACTATTTTTGTGTTGCCAGGAAGGGGCCTTCCTATTCCCATATTTTAGCCTTTTGAAAAACCCACACCAAAAAAAAAAAAAAAAAAAGAAAAACCCACACTAAGGGTACACCCTTCTCCATCACCACCCTGGCAATACTTTTCTAAGTAACAGTTGTCCACTAGACTATAAACGCCTTGTGAGCACAAGCCCTGCCTTTGTCAGCTAAAATTCTGGGGCTAAGTGGTCCCCTATAGATATTTATTATGCGATTGTTGGATGAAGGAACTATGCCAGAAATTGGTCCTATACTTAATTCTCCTTCTCTTTTTCTTACAAGACCTATTGAATTAAGTCATCCTTCCATGCAAATCCTACACACTTATTTAAGGATCTAAAGTGCAAGTATCTAACAAGTTATAACTTCCTATAAATTCCAAATCTAAAATCATGATGAAAATGCCACAAGCTTTGCACCTATTCTTTCCAAAAAGACATTTTATAACTAAAATAAATAGTTAAATGCAATGTCAGTTTTTCTTTTAAACTGTATTTTTATTGGCAGAAATTCCTTACTTTATGATTCCATTAGAGACACATTATGTGTATACCACTTCTGGAGAAACACTATAAAATTTGAGTTTTTGGCATGAATATGCCAAAATATACTAAGTAAACTCTAAAAAGTGCATATTATTTTCAATAATACACAAAACTTAAATCATCAAACAGAGCAATTCAAGTCCAAAATGTCCTTCCAAAAGTTGACTTCCCAGCTCTCTTATACATACTTCTTAAGAATTTCAACAGTCCATAACTATCAATTTCGTAAGTCAGGAGAACTTCACTAAGAGATGTCAGCTTACTGGGACTGACCAAATAATATAGTTACCAAAGTGAATCACAACTGATATTCTTAAATCTATTCATTATTTATCTACCGGCATTAGCAAGACATAAGAATCCTTTGGGTTCTTAAACACAAGAAGAATATAAATTTTTAAAATTATATAAGGAAGGTAATAAGTCAAAATTTTACAGGTGAGTCAAGTCTGCCTAACAAGTCTGCTCATATGTTTCTCCTCTATCTTCAGCTAACATTGTAAAGCCAAACTTGGCTCCTTCCCAATCACTTCTCTCCACACTTTCCAAGGGCATCAGATCAAATCAGCCCAAGACCTTCAAGACTACTTTTTACAGTAACATGGTAATACCCTCTCCAACCAACAAGCGAGTTCTACTTCTTTTCAAAGTGATTGTTAAAATTGAGGATCTTTTAGAATAAACGCAAAATGGTTACATCCCCCCAAACTTCTTACAATCTATAATATATTTATTCTGTTAGCTATTTGTGTATAAAAGAATTTGCCTGCAATGCAGGTGACCTGGGTTCGATTCTTGGGTTGGGAAGATCCCCTGGAGTATTCTTGCCTGGAGAATCCCATGGACAAAGGAGCCTAGTGGGCTACAGTCCATGGTTTCACAACAGTTGGACAGGACTTAGCGACTAAACCACAACCATTTCTGTATAAGGAAGATATCAGAAATGACAGTGAAGTAGCTAAAGGGGCCTCAACCTCTCCTCCCGCTGAGAAAGAGTTAGGTATTCCCATACTTTGCCACAGCACAGCAATATAGGATCTTAAGAGAAAAGGAAGGTGATAGTCTTCTGGAGCAGCTCCTAGGGCGTTGTGAAGCAACACCTTTAGGACTGTCATGAAGTAACCTGTGTGTAGCCAGAGGGGTGGAAGAATAGAAGACTGGAAGAGAAGTGGTGGTGGTGTTAGTGGTAATACTAGGAAGCAATTGGTGTAACAGCTATCTTAACCCAGAAACGGGCAGGATGGATTTCCTCATGCAAAAAACAAGATTTTTGCATTTAACTTTTGATGTACCTATGATTACTTTTTTATGCCTGCCAAAATGGTATTCAATTTTAGGTAGAACATTTCTAATCAAGCAGGCCTACAAACCTGTTAGAATGCACACAGCATTATTATATTATGCCATGTACACAGTTCATGAAGAAGAAACATTCTTGCAACCTAAACAGCAGTTAACTTCAGACATCACATTACCACTCGTTCTGAAAGGGCTTATTGCTCAACTATTTCGAATTTTGAAATTCGTAACAGTTACCTATGAGCCTTTAGGAAGGCCTAGCCTCTTGGCTGCTTCAAAGCAAACGACAAATAAGAAGGCGGCTTACACTGAAAACCACGTGTCTCCCGGTAGGAAGTATATTACCATTCCATTTCCCGAAAGTTCACTCCACGTGTGCGCGTGTTAACAATGTAAATATTTATAAATACTAGATTTGACACTTGTGTTCTTTCACTTGCCTCACTCGTAAAAGAGCTGGGATTCCTACCTTTAGGACCAACAAGTAAAATTAACCTTCCTTAGTATACGGGGTACCGAGTAAAAAACGGGGCCATTACACGGTCATAAACCGCCCTAAAGCCCAGAGGTGGGTTCTCACGTCAACAAGGTGGACCCGTGGAGGCAAAGCTCGGCAAGCCCGGGCCTGCAGGTGGGGGAGTGGCGAGTCTGGATTTCTGGGCGCTTCGGCCCACCTGGTATCTCCTGGGCAGATGGGTGATGACGGGGACGATTTTTGCGGCCCCCTAGGGTCTCTGCCCGGAGTCGCCAGCAGGCCTCGGGAGGGGTAGCTCCTCAAACTCGCACGGTCTCCCATCTCCACCCCGGCCCCAGTCCTGGGTTTGAGCACTGGTCCTCGTTCGGAACACTGCAACTCCCCCGGACTCGCGCATCTCAAAGGCTCCCAGTCAAGCCGCATTTTCCTCCTGAGCCATCACAAGCACGCAGCCCGAGACCCAGGTCAGGGGTCTCCGACCTCCCGCCATTTCTCCACGTCGCCGCAGCTCGTAGGAAGAGGAAAGAACGTCAAGGTAACACCTTACTTCGGACGGTGGATGCGAGCTCCGGGCCCGAGCGCAGGGGCCGGCTTCCCGTCAGAGCCCCGCCGCCTCACCTGGCAGCGGCACACGATGTCGGCGTCCTGCGCCAGCAGATCCACCACCTTCCCCTTGCCTTCGTCGCCCCACTGCGCGCCGAGCACCACCGTCACCCGATTCCCTCCAGGCCGCGCCCCGGGGGCGGCCGCAGTCGCCGTTGGGCAAGGAGGATGCTGCCGGGTTGGTCTCGGCAAACGCCATGGCTCCGGAGACACGAGGAGAGCCCGAAGGGGACACGGGTAGCTGGGAGTGCGCGAGCTGAACAGCTCTGCGGCCGCCAGCCACATGCGGAGGAAGGAGCCAGAGCCAGCCCGCCCCCGCCCCGCCTGAAGGGTCGCCACCCTCCCGCCAGGCCCGCCCGCGCTCCCGCTCTCTCAGAGGGGCACCAGGACCTCCCCGCGCACACCGGCCTTGGCAGCACCGCCCCAGGAAAAAGCCACGCCCCTTCCGCGGCCGGGGGCGCCCCTCCAGTGCGAACACAGAACGGAAAGGACGGGGGCGGGGCTTCGAGCGCGCTTCCACCTTAACGCCCCGCCCACCAGCCCTTTCTCCGGCTTTTCAAACTGAAGAGGCGGGGAGGTACGTGCCGGTGCGTCAGACTACAACTCCCGGCAGCGCTCTGGTCAAAGCGGAGTATTCCGGTGATTTGGTGTCTGCCATCTGCACGTTTCAGTTTGTGAAAAATGTTTTAAAGTTGTCTCTTAATTTGCTTTTATTAAGGAATGAGATAGGGTATACAAGATACGAAGGGTGGAACTTCAAAATACAAATGGGATGAAATTGGAACATACTATAGATTTAGAATTGGAAACTAAAGGTCTGAAAGTAAGAACAGAGATGCGAACGGGGATCAAAAAAGGGTAAACTCGAATGTAAAGCAGTAATGTAGAGGTCATTAGGCCTGAAAATCTACAGAATACGTAGAGTCCTATACCTTCTCATTAGAATTAAATGCCGATGTCATTAAAGTGTATGCCAGAATACAGTAACAACCATATGAGGTAGGTAATACTATCTTATCCTTATTTTACAGGATTTAAAGGTTAGTTAACTACCTCTAGTGAGGAGTGAATTGGTACCTAGATGGTCAGTCCAGAGCCCAGGTCCTTTCTGTAGTGTTAAGTGTTTCAGTTGCCACTAGATTCCCAAGTATACTATGAAAATAAAGCTCGTTTTAAACGGAATCAGGAAGCCCCAAAGGGGAAAGCTCTCATGCAGGTACCACTCCGAGCAGATTGCCTAACAAGGAAGAAGGAAGATAAGAATATTACCTTTCTTCTGGGATAAGGGAAGACATTTTTCCCATAGGAATTTTATCTCCTGCTTTTAAAAAATGGAAGGCAGTTTCCTCCTTTGCCCCAGCAACAATGCTCTAACCTTTGAAATCTTTTTGTCACTTTAGTTAAATGAATAGTTAAATATTATCTTGTAATGATCTGTGATCCAGTTTAGTCACGTCCAAAATTTTTGATATTTTTGAAAAAATTCCCCCAAATCAAGCTATAATTGAAGTCTTTTTGACCTTAAACTAACTTTGGGATTTTTTTTGGAGGGCCCCTGGAGCATCTCAGAGTATCTGTTCTCTCTGTTTATAAAAAGGGAGATATTAAACTAATTGGACTTATTTGGGGAATTACATGGGAAGCAGTTAAGTAAATAATACTAAACCTTCTTTATATTGCCTCTGTATAGGTATGTGTTATAAATGCTTCATAAATATAACATTCCTCGAAATCTGGTATTTCTGGTGTATTATTACCATTCATAAGGGCTTCCCAGGTGGTATAGTGGTAAAGAACTTGCCTGCCAGTGCTGGAGACATAAGAGACACAGGTTCTACCCCTCGATTGAGAAGATTCCCTGGAGGCAGACACAGTAACTCACTTCAGTATCCTTGCCTGGAGAATCCCATGGACAGAGGAGCCTGGTGGGCTACAGTCCATAGGATCACAAAGCATCGGACACAACTGAAGCAACTTAGCACACACACACATGCACCATTCATAATTCTAGTTATTATCTTAAAATGTGTGTCATAGAACTTACCAAATTCCCTTGTCCATTCTATTATAATGAGCTCTTATTGGATCTCTAATAATGGACATTTAAGTCTTTTGTCACCCTAGAGAGTTACTGTTTTACTCTGATGCTTTGAAAAATATTCCTATAAAAATGCTTCATCTTCAAGGAGAATTGTGGAAAAGACCACCCTCCTCCCAAATAATTAGAAGGCAGATTTCTGATAACTTCAAGATCATAACACTGAACTAGGTAAAAACTTACAAAGCTTTAATGGAAAATTGATTGATTCATAAAGCCACTAACCCAAGATCAACAAGAATTACAGGAGACTGAATGAACAAATGAGGATGACTATAATTCATATGATTTTTTATGCTGGTTCCCTAATGTTCTACTTTTCCTGAATGAAGTCTTTTAGAGGATGATTATAATCTGTATGACTTCTTATGCTAGTCCCCTAATGTTTTACTTTTTCATATTTAAGGAAATTTTTCTCTTAAGCATCTGTCACTTATAGTAGTTGTAAACAAAGATGAAATATTCATCTTTTCCTACATGATCCCTTCAGAATTTGGGAACTCAAGTATTCTTTTCCTGACATTACAGTTAGTTATTTACATGAATTCAGTGAGAACCTGTTCTTATTACAGTATACAACTGGAAATATTAACTACATTGCCAAGGCTTTGACTGGAATGTCATATTTGAGAGAGAGAAACATAGACTCAGATATGACCAATTTTAAGGAATTGCTTGGAAAAACTAAGCCTAGCACCTTGCTTGTAAGGTTCCAGCACAGTAATCTTAAAAAGAACTTATATGGTCAATCACTATTCTTGCTACATTTATGTAAATAATCAGGCCAAATATAATACAAACAAATTAGTTTTACTATGATTTTTTTGATAAAAGGGGGAAAATTATGGAGAGAGAAATTATGTTTGCACCTTTGTAGATATTAGATTTTTGTCCTGTTAATTTTCTTTAAAGTTTTGTTAACCTATAAACTGGACTGGATCCTAAAGTCTTCTTGTTTCCTAAAATATCTGATTACAAATCTCCAAATTAACATTTCCAACTTTTTCCAACCCTTCTGGTTTGGAATCAATAAGAATAAAATTTGTGAATTTCCGTGGACACAAAGGTCCTCCTCACTACCCAGATGTGCCAAAACATCAGAAACTTGAACCTTGGGTAAACATCTCACAAGGAAATGGCAACCCACTCCAGTATTTCTGCCTGGGAAATCCCATGGACAGAGGAGCCTGGCAGGCTACAGTCCTTGGGGTTGCAAGAGTCCAACCTGATTTAGTGACTAAGCAACAATAAACCATCTCACAGCTAAAGAAAACCCCACCAGGCATCCCATCCTATAACAAGCTCTGAAGACCACTGAATCAAACTGACCAGGAACTGAAGTAGATAACAGCTGAATGACACCTTTTTTCCCAAGATGACTAGACCAGACTTGTGTAACTTTTTCCTCTATTATTATTGCCTTTTCCTCTCCCTCTTCTTGGAAGGACAATGCTCTTGTCCACATTTTCAATCTACTACAAAAGGGGGAAACTTACCTAATTGTTGGGTTTGCCCCTAGAGACATCAATCTATTCACAACAGTGGTGACCCTTTCATCCATCCTATAACACATTTTTTCACTTGTCCCAAGCACTGTTGCTAATTTCATTCATCAATCACCTGACATCAGCTGCAGAGTAAAACATTGGAAGCTTCCCATTCATTCACCCCATTAAGCCTCTTAAAAGAGGCCTACTTGACTTGAGTTTGCCTCCATAGGGAGAGACTTTCCCCTTTGGGTCAGAATAAGTTCCAATGAAAGCATGATTCAAACTCCCTAACATTAGGAGAGCTAGTCAATTCCACAGCCCAAGCATAGCAGCCCAGCAACGATCACCTGACTCATTAGCTAAAGTAGTTTTGGAAAATTGCATATCCCTTCATTAACTACTTGCTGAACAAGAAGGCATTTTTTTCAGTAGCAAATACTACCTGTTACGCATGGTTAAATGCCTCTGGAGAGATTAAAAACTCAATCATAAAAGATCAGGAAACTAGCCCATTGGTTACAGTAAACTTCACCTGATGATCCCTAGGTTTTTTTCTTTGTTTTTGTTTGTTTGTTTGAAACCTATTTAGTGTTACCTTTAGATTTGGGCTCCTGGTTTAGAATCATAATACAAACTTATATTCCTTTTAACTCTGCTTTGCATAATCATTTTTGTGTTTGTTAAACCTTTGTAAGAATGACATATACCCAGTGTAACTGAGCAGGACCCTATGAGGCCTTCTGGGGTAGATCTCACCCTTGCATGTCCTCCACTTGCCTTCCCTAAGTTCCAAAGAATAAATTTAATCAGAGAAGTGAGCAAATGCACAAAGAAAGAAAAACAATCAAGCAAGACAAAATAATAACAGTTTAGCCGTAAAGTCAAGGATCTTCAGCTCCTCCTCAAGGGCTGTAGCTAATATTCTGAGCTATATCCCTTTGAGTTGTTCTGCAGCTAATGAAATCCCCTCCAAGTGAATGAAGTTAGCTATATGCTGCTCATAAGCACATAGAAACCAAGCCAGTTGGGAACCAAAAGATTGATGATGTAGACTCCCAATTACCTTACCACCAACCAATCAGAAGAATTTCCATGAGCTGAGCACGCACCCCACAACTCCCCTCCCTCAGCTTATCTTTAAAGACCTTTCCCAGAAAGCCATCAGGAAGTTTGGGTCTTTTAAGCTCTAGCTGCCTGGACTCCTTGTTTGGTACCTGTAGATTAGCTTTATTGTGCATGGGTGAGTAGACCCAAGTTTGCTAGGGCGGTAATAACCTACCAGTTCAAGATGATCTCCAGTGTTTATGGATTTGATAAGATATAGACTTTAGATGGGAAATGCCTGATAGTTATCCCTCCTACTTTTCTTTGTTCCTCAAATGTGGCCTCAATGATTTCCAATCTGCATTTTCCCTCTGACATGGGGCACAGCCACCAAGAAAGCTCCTCCTTGGCACCGAGGACCAAAACCTCTAGATCTGGAAAACCTGACTCTTGGTCAAGCAATGCTCTCAAAGGAAGATGGTGACCAAAGGGGGAAATCTGAAAAGAAAGGAACTGTCATCTTCAGTGGAATCAGAAAGCCCTAAAGAGGGAGCTCTCACCCACCTGCCACTTGTTGCAATCTGCATAACCAGCAGCAAGAAGGAAGAAAAGAATGTTAATTTTCTTCTGGTATAAGGGAGGACATTTTTCACAGAGAAATTTTATCTCCTGCTTAAAAAAAAATTGTTTATTTTGGGGGGGCGTGTCAAGTCTTTATTGCAGCACGCAAGATCTTCATTGTGTCAAGTGGATTTTTTGTTGTGGTGTGTGTGCTCTTTAGTTGTGGTGGTCAAGCTTAGTTGCTCCAAGGCATGTAGGATCTTAGTTCCCCTACCAGGGATCAAAACTACATCCCCTGCATTGCAAGGCAGTTCTTAATACCTATCTCCTGCTCTTAAAAAAGGAAAGAAAATCCCTCCCTCACCCAGAAAAAAATGCATTAACTCCCACTTGCATCCAATGAGCAACTGCCACAGCCTCCGACTCTGGCTCTTCTCCAGTGAATGTTTGTTCAAAACAACTCTACCTATTTCCTTCTAAAACCCAACAAAAGCAAAACCCTCTTTGTTCTCTAGACTTACCCATGATTCACCATAGCTTGCCTGTCCTGAATTGTAATTCTCTGCTATTCCCAAATAAACCCATTTTGCTGGTAGAATAACTGACTTTTATTTTTGAGGTTGACAGGTGATATAAAGAAAAGGAGAAGGAAAAGTTAGAAACAAAAGTCTAGGGACTTTCCTGGTGGTCCAGTGGCTAAGACTCCATGCTTCCAATGCAGGTGGCCCAAGGTCAATCCCTGGTCAGGGAACTAGATTCACATACCACAGCTACAGAGCCTGTGTGCCACAGTGAAGATCAAAGATTACACATGCCACAACTAAGACCTGGCACAGCCAAATCAATAAATTTTTTAAATTACTATAGAAAAAAAAATTACTGTAGGACTTTCCTGGTGGTCTAGTAGTTAAGAATCCACCTGCCAATTCAGGGCCCAGGGGTTTACTCCCTGGTCTGGGAAAATTCCACATGCCCTGGGGCAACTAAACTGTGTGCCACAACAACTGAAGCTCATGCACCTAAGTCCCGTGCTCCACAACAAGAGAAGCCACTGCGATGAGAAGCCCACGCACCACAATGAAGAGTAGTCCCTGCTCACTGCAACTAGAGAAAGCTCATGGCAGCAACAAAGACCCAGCACAGCCAAATATAAAAAATAATAAATAATTTTCTGAATTACTATTAGAAAATCCTATCAGGCATTAAAAAAAAAAAATCTAGGAAATTCCCTGGTGGTCCAGTGGTTGGGACTTGGTGTTTCCACTGCCAGTAGCCCTGGTTCAATCCCTGGTCAGGGCACTAAGATCCTGCAATCTGCAGGGTGCGGCCAAAACAAAGGGTTTCCCTGATAGTTCAGTTGGTAAAAAAATCCACCTGCAATGCAGGAGACCCCAGTCCAACTCCTGGGTCGGGAAGATCCGCTGGAGAAGGGATGGGCTACTCACTCCAGTATTCTTGGGCTTCCCTGGTGGTTTAGCTGGTAAAGAATCCGCCTGCAATGCGGGAGACCTGGGCTCGATCCCTGGGTTGGGAAGATCTCCTGGAGAAGGGAAAGGCTACCCACTCCAGTGTTCTTGCCTAGAGAATTTCATGGACTGTATGTCCATGGGGTCACAAAGAGTCACCAAAACAAGCAAACAAAAGAAAGAAAAGTCTAAACTTGGAAGCAATTTAGATAAAAGAAATAAATACAAATACCTTGTAAAAGAAATAATTTTAATAGGTGTGATGTAAAGAAAAACATATTTACATCAAGAAAGGAGGTTTTGTGATGTATGACAGAAATCAAACCAGTATTGTAAAGCAATCATCAATCAATTAAAAATAGATAAATATTAAATAACAAATAAATAAATAAATCTATGAGAAAAAAAAAGAGAGAAGGGTTTGTGTAATTTCCACAAAATAACACTAAGGATGTCACTGTTTCAAATGTATTTATAATCACTGGTTAGAGTGCAGTCTCTTCAGTGGAGGGGTGGAAGGACATTTGTAACTGGCCGACTCTGCTAGCATGTGGAGTGGATGCCCAATGAGGAGAGGCAAGGAAGAGAACATGGTCTTGAGTTCAGCTTTTTGAGTTTATGGCCAAGTAGCTTCATTTTCATCATTGGTATGCCCACCTTCAATAGGACACAACGTTTGAGTTGTTTTGTTTGGGGCAGTGACAGGCAATGAATAACCACGACTTAGCTTTGTACATACAAGGGTTTTCAAAGTACTTTCTTGAATATTCACTCTCATCTTATCCCTTCACCAGAGGCATCCAGTTAAGAGCTGGCAACCTCATAAAACCCAAGGGTTGAGACCAAAGAATAGTTTTCAGAGTTCTAAAGTTAACCTTTGCACCCTGGACTTAAGCCTCTTTTGCCACCTAAGCATTAAGTTTAAAAATATTTCAGGATACAGTTAGTCCCTTACATACGAACCACAGGTTGTGAACTTTCAAAGTTATGAACACACATTCCCATGTCCAATCACATAAGTTAGTTCATGTGTCTGGCATACATTGTCATGTGTGTGCAAATCCTCTGTGAGTGGTTGTGCTTTTGTGTCTTTTACAGTACTGTATAGAGTACAGGAGACAGTATCTTTATTTCAAGTCCAAGATGTCTGGAAGCAAGAATGAAAAGCAGCGGTGATGTAGCTGGAACTGCTAGTAAACAGCTGTTGCATTCCCAGGTGGCGCCAGTGGTAAAGAACCTGCCTGCTAATGCAGGAGACAAGAGATGTCTGGGTCATCTTCCTGTCTTCCTCGGTCAGGAAGAGCTCCTGGAGGAGGGCATGGCAACCCACTTCAGTTGCCACTCTTGCCTGGAGAATCTTCATGGACAAAGGAGCCTGGCGGGCTACAGTCCATGGGGTCACAAAGAGTCAGACATGACTGAAGCAATTTAGCATGCACTGTACTTCTCAGCAGCATCAGTACTTCTCAAGGTACCTTCAGTTCAGTTCAGTTCGGTCGCTTAGTCGTGTCCGACTCTTTGCGACCCCATGAACCGCAGCACGCCAGGCCTCCCTGTCCATTAGCAACTCCCAGAGTCCACCCAAACCCATGTCCATCAAGTTGGTGATGCCATCTAACCATTTCATCCTCTGTTGTCCCCTTCTCCTCCTGCCCTCAGTCTTTCTCAGCATCAGGGTCTTCTCAACTGAGTCAGCTCTTCACATCAGGTGGCCAAAGAACTGGAGTTTCAGCTTCAACATCAGTCCTTCCAATGAACACCAAGGAGTGATCTCCTTTAGGATGGACTGGTTGGAACTCCTTGCAGTCCAAGGGACTCTCAAGAGTCTTCTCCAACACCACAGTTCAAAAGCATCAATTCTTTGGCTCTCAGCTTTCTTTATAGTCCAGTTCTCACATCCATACATGACCACTGGAAAAACCATAGCCTTGACTAGACGGACCTTTGTTGGCAAAGGAATGTGCCCTACTGTAATATTAGAAATGTTTTCTTTATTTTTTGTGCTTGCTTATTTTTTTATGTATTCTTTTGTGTGAAAAGTATTATAAACCTATTACATTACAGCCTGTCCTTTGGCGTAGGGGGATAAGCCTCTACTCTGGACCCTGGTCCTGGCCCACTGACTACAGGTGTGTTAATTCAGATAACTGCTCCAAGGGTCACAAAAGAAGCAGAAAATTCACCCTACCTGTCTACTCTCCTCACTGAGGTAGCTCCTATGATGGACAGACTCCCCAGACTTCTGTTCCTTCACCCCAACCCACCCTAGACCTTCCTAGATGCAGAGGGGAGTCGTCTAGAATATTGGCAACAGTTTCACTGTTCTGTTAGTTAGGAATGGTCCTCCAAGACAGCCCCAGAGCCTCCACAGGGATTCAGGCCAGAGGTGAGGATCCTGAGATTCTGGGAGGCACTGGGGCCTGTGTCCACACACAGCCCTTGGTGCAGATTAGCTTGTAAAGTGTTCTAACTCCAGAATCTCTGCCTCCATGAACCCACAGACCAGATCTTCTGCCTCCTCAGGCTGTGGAGGACACAGAGTCCCAGCCTTGGAGACTCATTCTCCTAGGGGTCCAGGGCTCCAGGGTGCCCTAACTTTGCATGTGGGGCTCTGCACCTTCCCAAATCACCCCAGCCAGCAAGACAGGGCACTAGGCAGTGGGGTTTGGCTGCTTGGTATTGACTTTCTCTAGAAGATCCAGGCTTTAGCCACCTTTGTTCTCAAGCCCTGAGTAAATGAAGAGAAAATGAGGGCCTTGTGAAGTGTAAGAAGGCCTGAAAGCGCATCCAGTAAAAGGAACTGGGTAATGCACTACCAGGCTTCAGCCTCAGAGGAGGAAAGACAAACGGGTGCTCCTAGGAAAGGCTTTTGAAACCCCCCTCCCTTCTCAGATCATACCACTGCTCTGCTTCCCCCAACAGCATGAATGTGACTCTATCCCTGTGGGCCAGGCTGGGGTGCAGATGGGCAGTGCCTGCTGGGAACTTAACAGCCAGGAGCACAGATGACACTATGCCCAGCAACTAGGGAGCTAGTAGTGACTCTTCTGACACCATCAGTGAGACAGGGCTGGCAAGAACCAGGGAGTTCCCCACCCCTAGCTCATATTTTTCATGATCCCCCAAATCTGCTGGGGGCGCTGCCTAGGGGAAAAAACTCTTGTAGTGCAGGCAGCCACCCACCAAGAACAGCAATGAGGTCTGTTGCTTTCGTCTAGACTCTGTCTTCAGGAGGGGTCCTGGGGGCTTCCTGTGCTGAGGGGGAGATTAGTCAAAGAGCTCTGCCTGGGAAACTGCTAAATATTTGAGTCAGGGGTCAGACTTAGAAAGAAGATTTCAGAAAAGAGTGAATATTAAAACAGAAGCTTTAAACCGCCCTTTCCCTACCCTCAGGCTCTCAGAGATAACAAGTTTTACCGAAAAGTGAAAGGCACTCAGTTGTGTCCAACTCTTTGTGATCCCATGGTCTTTTCAGTCCATGGAATTCTCCAGGCCAGAATACTGGAGTTGGTAGCCTTTCCCTTCTCCAAGGGATCTTCCCAACCCAGGCATCAAATCGAGCTCTACCCACATTGCAGGCAGTTTCTTTACCAGCTGAGCCACAAGGGAAGCCCAAGAATACTGGAATGGGTAGCCTATCCCTTCTCCAGCGGATCTTCCCAACCCAGGAATCGAATCAAGGTCTCCTGCATTGCAGGTGAATTCTTTACCAACTGAGATATCAGGAAAGCCCTAAGTTTAACTGAAATGGGTTCCTTAATAGCATGCGGACCTGTGTGAACTTGGCTGTTGTTGGCTCCCAGGGATTCTCTGGGTCTGGATTTCCTA
Source organism: Okapia johnstoni (assembly GCA_024291935.2). Classification (NCBI taxonomy): domain Eukaryota; kingdom Metazoa; phylum Chordata; class Mammalia; order Artiodactyla; family Giraffidae; genus Okapia; species Okapia johnstoni. The sequence continues at coordinate 44,927,997 of CM044322.1, forward strand.
TTTCTTGTTCTTGAAAACATCGCCCCTCCCCCATCTTCCTAAAGACATTGTTGTAGATATTAAACTGTGGATGGGGTTTTCTGCATTAGTCTGTGTTCTTATCCAAATCAAAAGTCAAACGAAATTCCCCTAAACACACGTCTGATTCCTCACTAAGCAGAATGAAGTGGCCAGGAAGGGACAGGACTGGAAAAGGGACCTCCTAACTTTCCCCCTCACAGTTCAGGTGTGTGCATGCTAAATCGCTTCAGTCATACCCGACTCTGTGAGACCCTATGGACTGCAGCCCACCAGGCTCCTCTGTCCATGGGGTTATCCAGGCAAGGATACTGGAGTGGGTAGCCATGCCTTCCTCCAGGAGATCTTTCCCACCCAGGGATTGAACCCGCGTCTTACGTCTCCTGAATTGGCAGGTGAGTTCTTTACCTGGGCCATTTGGGACGCTTCACAGCTCAGGATAAGACTGGGCTTTAGAAGTGGTTCTCGGGAGTGCCATGTGCCTCTCACGCCCTGCTTTCCAGTTCTACCTGGGGGAATTCACCAGAAAGGGTCCTAGTGCCCGTGTCCCCATGGGAGAGGAGACCTTTCCTCCCCACGGGGCGGGGAATAAACCGGCAGGTATAGGTAGCTCTTCCTGAGCAGCTGATATCTGACAAGGAAGATGCTGTTAGTAATTCTGCCAGAGGCCGCTACATTGTGTGGAAGGAGATCCCTATCCCGCGCTGGACTGGATCCAAAAGCTGGTAAGCAGACCATGTGCCCTTGGCACCTGCAGATCAATGCATTCTTAACAGTATTCTTGGAGTATATTGTGGAGAATTCCATGGACAGAGGAACTTGGCAGGCTACAGTTCATGGGGTCGCAAAGAGTCGGACACGACTGTGTGACTAACATGCACACAACCTCTTCTCTGGCCTGGAGTATGGACTTGTGTGGAAGGAAGGGGAACCACAGGCCTGTGGCTGGTGCTGGTTTCTCTGGCCTGTCTGTCCACTTGGCTTCCTCTGGGGGGAGCTACATGTCCTGAGTGTGGATCTAGGGTTAGAAGCCTGAGAAATCTGCTCTGCCTTGAGTCTGTGGGCTTGGGCTTCCACCTGGCTGGTTCCTTGCTTTGCCAAGCCTGACAGTCTGATCCAAACCTGTTTTGATCTTTTACTCAGGACTGTCCAGATATGCTTTCTGCTGCTCAGAGACAGGATTTGCTGGAGATCTGAAGAATGGGATTCTGTGTGAAAGTAAAACGAAGTACTCACTAAGCTTAGAGCCTTCTTAAAAGGAGAATTTTTTTAGTTATCAATTTACATAAAGCCTAATTCTTTTATCTTTAGCTTTTAAATAATTTATTTTATATTTGTTGTTGTTGTTCAGTTGCTCAGTCGTGTCCAACTCTTTGTGACTCCGTGGACTGCAGCACCACCCTCAGTCCCATTCTCCTGCAACTAGGTGGCAAAGCTACAAAGCTGAGAGGGCTCAGCTCTCTGACTACAAATCCTGCGTCCACCTGACCCTCATCTCCCCTCTCCATACCCCCACCACTTCATACACACAGTACTGCCCTTCTAGGTCATCTGTCTTCCCAGAACTCCAAGCCCCTTCTAAGTATTCTCTTCTCACATCTCTAGAGGTGAAGCAACAGAGCATGAGAGAATTTCTGGAGTGATGGAAATTTCTATATTTTGATTGGTTTGATGGTGCTATAGGTATATACATTTGTCAAATCATTCATTGTATATACAATAGTATGTATAAACTTAAGTATAAATTATGCTTGAAAGTTTTGTGTTTAAGTACAGAAGTGAATACAGTTGTAGTTAGGTCACAACAGTTTTGCAGACAGGAAATCATTCTGTCAAGAGAAGAGGGCTGGGGAGAGATGATAATGCCATCTGCATCCTTAATAGTGTTATTTCCTGATCTTCTATAGCTTTGAGGGGGACACTGGCTCAGTATCCTGCTGATGGATTGATTGGCTTTCTGTTGCTGTGACAAGAAATCCATGTTGGAGTTTTCTATCTACACAGCCTCTCAAGTGTCCAAAGCAGTTGGTAACTCCATCCTTACTGCCATTTCACCCTGAAGCACTTGGACTGTGTCTTCATGTAGACAATGAAACCATCTATAGTATCTGTCACTGTAACCGGGACATCAAGTGCCCGACCTACACCTGCCTCAACTGGCTCATAAGCCAGATTGTCCTTCGATTGCCTCCCTGCATTTGGATAGTGCCCTCCGTGTGAACCTCACAGAGTCCAAGACCAATCTGGCGCCTACCCCCTCATCCACTTTCCCTTGGTGACCCCCTTACACGTTGTCTCAGCTGAGAAAGACCACCATGAGCGGCTCTTCGTGTCAGGGGTTGCCGATGTCTGCTCCAAAGCCCCCAATCAGATGGGTCAGGTGTGACCCTCACGACGGCAAATAATGGCCTGTTCTACCATGGAGATGTGGTACCCAAGCATGTGAATGCTGCCATTGCCACTCTGAAGACCAGGTGCATCATGTGGTTTGTGGGCTGGTATCCCATGTGTTTCAAGGCAAATTGGGGGAAAAGGGAGGGATGAGCATGCTTTCTGTGTGCCCACTGAGAGGTGAGATTCCTGTAGAACTTCAGGCACTAGGGATGGGAGAATCAGGCAAATAACAGCCTTAGAGGCTGTCTTTAACTTAATAGATCTCAACTTGTCTAGAACATCCGAAATAATTTTTGAAGTGCCAAAGAGCCTTTTAGACAAGAAGATTGATAAATTCTACTCTTAAAGGGGTCTCTAGTAAGAAAGGAACTATTCTTCCAGGGTCTAACCATATATAGTTTTAGAGATCAGTGCATTAGTCAGTCAAAGTGCATAGCAATAGCTAAGGGCTAAACTGGATGGCCCTTTCCAGCTCAGCTCAGCTTCAAGGAGACTTCTCTTTAATGTGTTTGAAAAGCCCTCAGCCAGGTAGGAGGGCATACTTGTTCTCTCGAAGAGGAGGGAATCTCATGGGGCCAGGCTCTGCCTCTGGCAAGCCTGAGCAAAACCCAGCACAGCCCCCACCAGAGGAATAAGGCTCATTCTCTTGTCCTGGTTTTACCCACTTGGATTTTCAGATATTCAGCTCTAGCATATACAACTCAGAAATGTGCGTCTGCTTTTTTTTAGGCTCCAATGAGCCTTGGGGCTGCCTGGAAATGTTACTCATGGCCTTGCTTTGAGTTCAGGGAACTAGTTATTAGCATTAATCTAGGAACTGATCCCCAACATCTGTGAGCCCTGCTTGATTGACCCCAAGGAGGGGTTTGCTGAGAGAATGGTGTCCTAGAGCCCATTAGTGTGGTGCCTGGGCCATGGCTTTGACCCCTACCATGGAGCTGTGTGCATTTAATAGAGGCTATGGGCCTAAGCGACTGTCAGTCTCCTGGTGATGGGTCTCTATCTCTGGTTTCCCATTTTCTTCTATCATTGCAATTCTGAGTGTAGAGGTCTGACAGTCTCCTACTTGGTTTTCCCCCACTGTTACTCAGTCCTTAGAGTCCCAAGAATACAAGGCCCTCAACCTACTTTACTGGGTTGTCTTAATTCCTTCAAAGCTCTAACACTGGTATATGTCTTGCTTATTGAACCTGCTTCCTTCCATTTCAAGCAGCACAGGTCTCCCTAGTAATAACTGTTGACTTTCAAGCTGTCCCTGGCAGACTCTTAACCTCCTGGCTCCTCTAGAACTCAAAGGGCTTGGGTTAGAGGTGGAGTCAAGGAAGGGAAGGAGATTATGAAAATCTGCCTGGTGCTTCATGGATCTGGACCTGTATGTATTTGGCAAGTATGTCTAGCCTGCTTTTCTGTTCTTTTCTTTTTCTTTTTTTTAACTTAAAAATTTTTTTTTCTTTTTTTTTAGTTTTTTTTTTCTTTCTTAGCCTGCTTTTCTGGAATTATAAACTCCTCTCCCTTTTCTTTGTGCTTTTTAAAAGATGCGAAAGAATCTTTGTTAAATCTGTGCCTGGGCTCACCTCCCTCCCTTACTCCCATCTCCAAGCCCCAGAAAGAGTCATCTCAAAAGCTTTCTCACTAACTTGTCTGCCTGTGGACTGCGAAGATTTTAACACAGTCTCTGCATGGTAGCCTTAGGGTAGCCAGAGTTCTTATATAGTAGTAGCTCAGGGCTCCCAGAGAAAGTGTTTCAAGAGAAACTAGCAAGAATGGCCTGGCCTCTTCTGACTTGGCCTGCCATTCCCACCACATTATGTTTTATCAAGGGAGTCACAGTGGCTGCCTGGGCTCAAGGGGAAAAGCATGGACTCTACCTCTTGGTGGAAGGACTGTCAAAGAATTTGTGGACATTTTAAAACCACCACAGGAACTTATGGGCGGTGGCAGGGGGGAATTATGAATAAGTTAACGGAAGTTTTCTCTCTATTGTAATAGTTTTTATTCTCATTCATAGTACAGCATGCTTGTAAAGTTTCCTATGATTATAATGTATTTTTACAAAGAGAAAAATATTTTATTTTTAAAAGGGTACTGTTAACTGTTTTTGAAAAACCAAAAGGGTTTCCACTACGACATCCATAGCATGTCACTGTGTTGTGGTTTTTTACACAGCTCTGAGGAGCCAGTTCAGGATTAGGTTGGGGTCCTAAAAACCAAGATAACCCACCTGGACAGGGCTCTAACTGGCAATTCTGGCTCCCAACCAAATGAGTTAACTTCCTTATATTAAACATTAATTTCTTGATTTCCACCCCAATCTAGAAGGCCTCACTGTATTCCAAATGTTACATCCCGTAACCTGACCCTAGCAAGTGTCCTTGGTACTGCAATGAGTAAGTTAAGACCAGACACAGGCACATACACAAGATCCACACATGGGCACATAAAGTCTGTGGGTCTAATTTATAGGTTTTCAACAAAAATGGAAACGTTGAGGAATAGAGGGAACCCCTTGAATAAATGGTTAATAACAGTCAGCCAGTAAGTCAGTTCAGTTGCTCAGTCGTGTCTGACTATTTGAGACCCCATGAACTGCAGCACACCAGGCTTCCCTGTCCATCACCAACTCCTGGAGCTTTCTCAAACTCATGTCCATCCAACCATCTCATCCCCTGTCATGCCCTTCTCCTCCCAACTTAAATCTTTCCCAGCATCAGGGGTTTTTCAAATGAGTCAGTTCTTCGCATCAGGTGGCCCTAAAGTATTGGAGTTTCAGCTTCAGCTTCAGCATCAGTCCTTCCAATGAATATTCAGGACTGATTTCCTTTAGGATTGATTGGTTGGATATCCTTGCAGTCCAAGTGACTCTTGGGAGTCTTTTCCAACACCACAGTTCAAAAGCATCAATTCTTCGGTGCTTAGCTCTCTTTATAGTCCAACTCTCACATCCATACATGACTACTGGAAAAACCATAGCTTTGACTAGACGGACTTTTTTTGGTAAAGTAATATATCTGCTTTTTAATATGCTGTCTAGGTTGGTCATAGCTTTTCTTCCAAGGAGCAAGCGTCTTTTAATTTCATGGCTGCATTCAGCATCTGCAGTGATTCTGGAGCCCAAGACAATAAAATCACTAGTCAGGTGAGACTGCAAAAGTGGCGTTTTGCACTGTAAATGGGAAAAGTGTGAGGGAAGCTAGTGTTCCTTTGTTGGATGCTTCTGGAGGGGAAATGCTTAAGTTATTTTTGAGTTTTTATCTTTATATTTTACTCTGGTTACATTTAGTTTAGATATGACTTCACACCTACCATATAGGGGATAGGCCAGAAATATTTTTAGGGAAACATGTCCCTAGGGACAACTTTTAGGGAAAGTTACAGTTGATACTGAAATTTGGGTTTCCTGGTTCCTGAGTTTTGATTTTTTTTTTTTTCTTTTTGCCTCTGCCTACTCCCATTTTCAATTAGGGTAAAACAAATCATTAGAGACTCATTTAAATATCAGTTGAGGCAAAAAAAAGTGACTGGAATGACAATATAACAGGAAGAGAGACGATCATATTTTTTTGTGTCCTCAGATGACATTTCAGGGGACACAGCAAAAGATAGTGTTTGGACATATGTTTTACTAAGCCAAGTGCTGGTAGGATGGAGAGTGGATATGTTCTAGATTAGTGCTCCCTCCCTGTCAGCAATACCTGCCTCTGTCAGGGACAACCTATAGACTACAGTATGGCCAAGAGTTCAGAAGTGCAAACTCCAGGGAGTTTAATACACGCTAGCAGTTGGTGGCGCTAGTGGTAAAGAACCTGCCTGCCAATGGAGGAGACATAAGAGACGCTGGTTTGATCCACGTTTCTGGAAGATCCCCTGGAGAAGGGCATAGCAGCCCACTCCAGTATTACTGCCTGGAGAATCCCATGGACAGAGGAGCCTGGAGGATTACAGTCCATGGGTCGCAAAGAGTTGGACATGACTGAAGCAACACGCGTGCAGAGCAGTTCTCATGGATATGCCTGCTAACATTTGGAGAAAGGCTTACTCATCCTGACAGAAGCATTTACCTTTTTTGGACTAATGTTAATCCAATTTTTTTTAATTAAAAAAAAAATTACTTTTATTCTGCCTGCCAATGCTAGACAAGCACATTGAGGCCATCCTATTTTATTAGAGTTTGAGGATGCATTAGCAGTGCATCATGAAGTGGGAAATAGCAAGTATATTGGCAGCAGCCCCAATGATGAGGAGCAGAGTGATACCAAAACTTGCTGGTATTGTATTTTGTAGTATTCTGGGGGCAACTAAAGGTGTATGAGCCAACCATGTGGAAGAAATTAAAGGTATTGTGTGTGTGTGTGTGTGTGTGTGTGTGTGTGTGTGTGTGTGATTAGTAGGTCCAAGGATCCTAGGATAACATTCCAAATTCTAGAACAACATTTTCCTTTTTAATGTTCCTTTTATAAGACAAATCCAGCATATTCACAACAGTGATGGAACAGAGCAAAGCCAGATATCTTGTATTTATTCTTTTAACAAATATTTGAGTTCTCATTTTGTGTTAGTTGCTGTTTCAGACACTGGGAATATAGTAATGAACAGGAAACGTAAGTTCCCTGTTTCCAGGGCCTTACTTTTTAGTGGAGGAAAATGGTAAAGAATTAAGCCAATAAACAAGAAGATCATTTCCAAGAATATTAAGTAAAATAAGGGAGTATCATAAGGAAACTTACAGGATGAAGAATATGCTTATTAATAGTAATGCTTTATTGGTATACATACATGTCAGAACAAAATGTATAAAATTGTACTCTGTAAGTATGTGCAGCACATGTATCCATTATGCCTCAGTAAAGCCATTTTTAAAAATAAAAATACAATGGGCAGTGTGGGAAGCTAGTTCAGATTGTTTGTTGGGGAAACCCTCCTGAGGAGGTTACATTTGCACTGAATATCATGAAGGAGCTGACCTTACCAAGAACTGAGGGCCGAGCAGATTTATCTTGCTTGAAGAAGCCAAGAAGGCCAGTGTGGCTGGGGCAGAATGATCCAAAGGGAGATTAGGAATAGTTAGGGCCTTATGGACCACATTAAGGATAACTATGAGGCCCACGTTACCAGAGCAAGCAGTCAAAGCTCCTCTTTCATGTCTCTTAAGAATCAGGGCATGGACCAGAGGCAACACAGGAGCCTCTCAGCATCCTAGTCTTTAATTTAATGATAGGGTTCCTTGATTTATTCTTCTTCCAAGAAACTGCTAGGGAACAGTAGAAAGTGTAAGTAGAATGAGGATGATGATATGACTGGGCCAGTTCAGTTTTTGTATTCTTGATATTCTCTTCCACTGCAGCTTTTCCTGCCTTCCATGAGAAAGAAGTCAGCTCTGGCTGATGGCAGCAGTCCTGATGGCCACCTCCCCAGGAACACTGGCTGGTTGACGATATGTTCATCTTTCAGAACATGGGATTCACTAAGGTTGTGGACAACAGGTTCCTGGTCTGTGCAGACTGTGAAATTGGACCAATTGGCTGCCATTGCCTCGAAGACAAGAACAGTTTCTATGTATCCCTGGAATGGGTTTCCCATGACTAACCAAGGAGAAGAGAATCAGCCCCACACTCATCTGTAAAAGCTGCTCAAACTGGCATTTAACTGGTATAACTCTTCAGCCACTGCCTTTTCTGTGTTACTATAAATTATGAGTATCAAGATGTCCGGTTGAACACACGGAGGGCTGATTCTGCTTCTTTAAAGCCTCAAGTGCATGCCTCTTGCTTAGTTTGCTTTGCATCCAACATTTCCCAATTTCTCTCCCATCCCCTCAGTTTTGGGACCGATTCTTCTGCTTAGGATTCTTCCTGGGCTCTCTTTTACCCAGGAGCTCCCTTCTTTCTTGCTCTAGAACAGCAGCAGTCAACCTTTTAGCCATAGTGACATAGGAAAAATGATGCTCGTGTGCTAATAGTTGAAACTCCACCTTTTTCTCTCTCATTCAAGAAAGCATCTGAGTGTCTGAGAATGACTCTTTCATATGAATGATTTTATCTACAGTAATTTATTCTTTTTAAAAGTAAAGCATTAACAAACTTCAGTATTTAACCGCTAATCAGAAACATATTACCTTGGACACACCCCTGACATCATGTTCAACAGCCTCTACTCCAGGTTGACAGTAACTTTTTATTGTGAAGATGAGCATGTGAAGATGTGAAGATTTTCTTCCTATCAAATCTTTTTTTAAAACTTTATTTTTTTAAAAAAAGTTTTGGCTGTGCTGGGTCTTTGTTGCTGCAAGCAGGCTTTCTCCTGTGGAGAGTGGGGGCTACTCTTTGATGAAGTGTTTGGGCTGCTCACTAGGGTCGCTTCCCTTATTGTGGAGTGGGCTCTAGGGGGAATGGGCTTCAATATTTGCAACTCCTGGGCTCAGGAGCACAGGCTCAGTAGTTGTGGTGCATGGGTTTAGCTGCCACATGGCATGTGGGATCTTTCTGGCCCAGGGATCAAACCTGTGTCTTTTGTATTGACAGGTAGATTCTTTACCACTGAGCCACCAGTGAAGCCCTCAAATCTTGATATGGTTTCTCTTTAGGTTAGCTCCTTAACTGCCATATCCTATAAGTTGAGAATCAAAATTTCAACCCTATCTGGCAGCAACCCCAAGGAAAATTCAGCCCCGATTGCTTTCCCAGGATTTCTTGTAATCAGAGTAGAGGGTGTGGGATATAGAAGGGATAGGTGTTTGCCATATTATATATATATAAGCTTGTTTTATCCAGACAAGTAACTCTTCATTTGCTCTTAGGAAAGACTCCTTTAATGGGTAGTGTCATCATTTACTGAGCCTACCAAGCATGGTCCTCTTTGAGTTTTGGTTCAATTGAAATCTCTGTATCAATTCAGAGTACAAACTTTCCGTCAAATGCCTCCCTTTATAGCTGTGGGGCTGCTCTAACAGTTTGATGTTAGCATCAGTTTGATGTTCAATATTATTTTCAGTTGTTCTGTCTTTTCTGAAATGACTCACCATCTTAGAGGGAATCTATATAATCAGGTTTCAGGTATCCTTCCATCATCTCTACCTCTAAGATTCAAGAAACCTAGAACTGAAAGGAGGACTAAATAGAGAACTTACAATCTGTGGTCCATTCCTTGCATCTGTTTTCTGGTTGCTTTCTCCCTCCTCTACACAGAATTTACACTAAAGACTCTCCAATTAAAATATGGGCCTTTTGCAACAAAACCGTTCCCCTGGAAAGGTGACTTCCTTCCCAAATCAGGCACAAATATCTCTAGTAGAAAATGAGAGAGCTGTTGTCTTTGATTATGGTATTTGCAGGAAAACAAACAAACAAACTGAGAATTATCCAGGTCAGAAGCAGCAAGACCAAGTAGATGCCTCTAGGGGCATATAGTCTCTCATATCACAAGCCAAAACCTAGGCAAAGCATTTTTTAAAATTAGGATTTGACTTTTCCTTCCTTTTTTAAAAACATGGAGGTAAATACACATTCATTTAAATGAGTATAAATACAAAATGGGTAATGATATGTTTTTAATCATTCATATTTCCACCATCCAGAGACTGTCAATGGCAACGTGATATATATCCTTCTCAATGCTTTTCTATATGTGTCATTTATAAACATGTATGATCTTTTAAAAAAAATATATGAGATCACATTCTTTTATAACTTGCATTTTCCATTTAACAAAATACTGACTTCCCATGTCCGTAGATGGATGGACATCCCTGGTGGCTCAGATGGTAAAGAATCTGCCTGCAGTGCAAGAGACTCGGGTTTGATCCCTGGGTCGGGAAGACCCCTGGAAAAGGGAATGGCAACCCACTCCAGTATTCTTGGCTGAAGAATCCTATGGACAGAGGAGCCTGGCAGGCTACAGTCCAGAGGTGGCAAAGAGTTGGACATGACTGATCAACTAACATTTTTCGTGTCTGTAGATATCCATTTGTTTTCAATATTTCATTGTATTTCTGTACCATAATTTATTTAAACAACCCACTATTAGATTGTCTCCAGTTTCTAATAAACAACGTGATATCACATGTAATGTTAGAGCTAAATCTGTTTAAAGTGAAGTCACTCAGTCATGTCTGACTCTTTGGGACCCCATGGATTGCCTACCAGGTTCCTCCATCCATGGGATGTTCCAAGCAAGAATACTGGAGTGGGTTGCCATTTCACTCTTAATTATTTCCTAGGCTACATCATTAAAAGTGAGTTGCAGGGTATGCACATTTTCAAGGCTTTGCCGTATTGACACATATTCCTCAAAAACCACTGTGCTAATTTATTCTCCTCCAGCAGTATAAGACAGCATTTCTCTGAACCCTTCCTAACACTGTGCATGTATCATGACTAAAAGAATATTTTGCCACTTTGATTAAAAAAAAATAGCACCTCACTGTTTAATTGGATTTATTTCTAATGAAAAGTTGTATACTTGTTGGTCATTATATTATTTTTTGAAAATTACTAAACATTATTATCCAGTAGCCAAAAATACCAAGTTGTTATTCTGCTTTTTCAGTTTTATATGAGAGAAATAAAGGCATTTAAGCAGTGGAAATTAGATTCTTGCAAGTCCCTGGGAAGAATATATAATCTGGAAAAGCAGAAGAGAGCTGAAACCTGAAACTTATAGGGTTTATCTTGAGATCTGTCAACTAATTAGTCACTTAGTTCTGCTATAAAGTGAGACTGTCATCTCTTCATTCCCTTCACATACAATAGCCTCTCAATAAAGATGTGTGAATCAGTTAACTGCTATTTGCTGTAGGTAGATAGAGGTAACCCATGCTTGCTGCTATAAGTCTAAAAGCCTGCAGTTCCTATTGAGGAGAGCAACTGATTTTTCCAAGGCTTGATTGTTTCTACAAAATTCTTTTTTTTAACAGAGAATCAAAGATGAACTATGGTGTACTGATGTTTTACATATTGTTATCATGCTGTGTATGAATGAGGCTACTCAGGTAACTCTAACATATAACTGATGAGGACTTCTGCTCTTGTAATAATGGATAGGAAAATTGGGCTGACCATCCCACTTATGGCAACTAGAAAGGGTGCAAAAAATATTTTAAAAATCCAAAGGCATCAGAGAGCACATGAGTAATTTTTTAAGAATTAATAGACCAGGATCACTGAGAAGATGGAGGCCCCAGGAGGTGGACTTAATGTTTTGGGCCCCTGTTCCTGCACTCATCAAACTTGAAGGAAGCAGTTCAGAGGCTGATGGGTATTTTGACAGCCTTCCAGAAGTAGGGGACAGAGCCTGTCTAAGGGGAGAAGACCTGGTGAATGCCCCTCACTTTGGTTTGAAGCCCTCTGCACCCCAGGAATAGGGGTGAACCAGAAGTAGGAAAGACAAAGGCTTTCCTAGGGGATTGCAGCTCAGCTTCCAATTATCCCAATCACTGCAGATGGTGACTGCAGCCATGAAATTAAAAGACGCTTGCTCCTTGGAAGAAAAGTTATGACCAACCTAGACAGCATATTAAAAAGCAGAGACGTTACTTTGCCTACAAAGGTCTGTCTCGTTAAGGCTATGGTTTTTCCAGTGGTCATGTATGGATGTGAGAGTTGGAATATAAAGAAAGCTAACTGATGCTTTTGAACTGTGGTGTTGGAGAAGACTCTTGAGAGTCCCTTAGACAGCAAGGAGATTCAACCGGTCCATCCTAAAGGAAAATCAGTCCTGAATATTCATTGGAAGGACTGATGCTGAAGCTGAAACTCCAGTACTTTGGCCACCTGATGCGAAGAACTGACTCATTTGAAAAGCCCCTGATGCTGAGAAAGATTGAAGGTGGGAGGAGAAGGGGACAACAGAGGATGAGATGGTTGGATAGCATCACCAACTCAATGGACATGAGTTTGAGTAAGCTCCAAGAGTTGGTGATGGACAGGGAAGCCTGGCGTGCCACAGTTCATGAGGTCGCAAAGTGTTGGACACGACTGAGCGACTGAACTGAACTGATTCTAGAGTGGGAGCTTCCTCAAACCCTTGGCATAAGCAATCAAAAACCCTCTCTAGATGAAAATATCATCCTAAACTTGAAATTGTTTCCACAAACAATTTTGCTACTGTAATATCTTGAATACAATAAAATATAATCAAGCATATGAAACAATGAAAAACCAGAAAAAAGACAATGGGAACAGTCTCATAGAGGATGGTGACATTGAAGTTTTCAGACATAGACTATAAAGTAACTCCTTTTTCTGTTCAAGGAGATATACACGGTTTGGAAATTTCAGCAGATACCTGAACATGTGAAAAAACAAGTGATTCTAGAATTTTTTAAAAAATCCAATAGCTAAACTTAAGAATTCAATGGAAAGAATAATTAACAGATATGTAAGACTGCAACCCAAAACCTTATACAACATTACTGAGAAAAATTAAAAGCAAATAAATTAAATTTATTGGGCCATAAAACTGCAGTCCACAGACAAAATCCATTCAAAACAGCTTCTGATTTATTATTGAGATTCAGGAGTCTGCAAGCTAAGAATGGTTCTCACCTTTTAAAATAGCTATATAAGTGTCTACATGATAGCCTCAGTTTTTCGTCTAAGAGACAAAGCCTGAAATATGTATTATCTGGTCTTTTAGGAAAAAAGTTTGCCTACTACTGGCTAATATTGTAAAGATGTCAACTTTTCTCCAAATTGAGATATAAATTTAATAAAATCTCAATAAAACCCCAACTTTTTAATTTTTTTTGCAAAATTAAACAAACTGATTATAAAAGTTATATGAAAATGCAAAGGACTAAGAATAGCCAAAGAAATCATGGAGAAAAACAAGAAGGGAGAATTCTTCTATTAGATAGATATCACAGCTTGTCACATGGATAGATGAAAGACTCACAGAACAAAATAGCTCAGAAATAGACCCACGTATATGGATGCTTGATTCATGACAAAAGTGGGAGTAATGATTTTGGCATAAGGAGGGCTTATGCAATGATGATAATATTCCACTTTTTAAAAATTTGCATAGCGATTATGTAATGAATTGTTAAGCATCGTACACATCTTTTGTGCACTTTCCTGAATATATGTTTTTATAATAAAATGGATTTTAGAAAAATGTAACCAATGAATGATCCTATTAAAAAAAAAGCTCATCTTTCTAAACATTAGAGTCTTAGATCCTTCAAAATTAGATTACATTTCTTGTCTATTATCTACTAAACCAGTATTCTTGCCTGGAAAAATCCCATGGACAGTGGAACCTGGTAGGCTACAGTTCATGGGGTCAGAAAGAGTCAGATACAACTTCACTTTCACTTTCCTATATACATTTAAAAACTAAACTCTTGATTCTGCTTGCTCACCTCTAAGGAAGGTAAGTTCTGTAAGTGTAGGGACCAAAAATATTCTGTTTACTATTACATGTTTTATGCCTGGCTCAATGTCTGCCACATTTTAATAGTTTGATAAATACTTATTAAGGAAATTCAAACTTCATTGGATGCTATGCTATTTTAAGGAAACTAATCAAAAGTATTCATGAAAAATTTTTAAATGGAGTTAGAGATTAGAGTGAATTGTATTTCTGATGCAGGAATAGTGGATTAGAAATTAGGTATTGCACTTTTTTCTAATGCTGTTTGAAAAAGACATGAAAACAGACGTGGCACAAGATCATGTAGAGTGTACATCAACGTGGCCATAATTTTGGCTAAGTCCTCTGAGGGTAAGAAAATAAAGGTGTTAACATCAGTGGTACCAATCTTTCAATTGTGATCAAGGATTCCCGAATATGTCTAAATGTCAGAATTTAGGGTTAAGTGACAGAAGTGTCCACTAAATTCACTTCATGTCTGTTGAAACTTGAAATGTATTTTGCTTCATATGGAAACAATGTTATCCAAGAGTAGTTTGTAGCCTATGACATGAACTATACGAACCCCAAACACAAGATTATGACAAACGATTCTAATTTGATATGCTAGGAATATGTCCTCTGTCACAATTAGTGCAGGGTCCCTAGTGACCCCAGACAATCTATTTCAGATTAGGGGCCAGGATGGAACTGTGACCTGAGGGAACTAGTAAGGATATGAAATGTGGGCTGGAGACATGGCTGTAAGGAGGGGAGTGATCAGCTCCCACAAGTTTATACATTATCTTTTCCTCCCACTTTGTCCTGAACAAGCTCTGGTATGAGATGTGAAATAGGGGTTGGGTGGCTATGGGAGTTCCGTTTTAGGGAGAGGTTGCCCCAGTCAAAGGGGAGGTAAAGTTCAAGATAAAACAATAAGGCTTTCAGCAGAAAGTGAGCTCACCCAACTTGGGCAACTTTAATAAGGTAACCACCAATTGTAAGTAATCAGTCATTTGAAAGCAGGTACTGCCTGTACAGCCTTGGCACTGGCTCAAGAACGAATAGCTGAGGCATGGTCCTGGTGTCTCTCTGTTTACCTTGATTCTTTACTGCTTCAAGAACAGGATATTCTTGTTCCCACAAAGCCACTCCATCTTATTTTGTGCACTCCCCCCCGCCCCCACCTCACTCCTCTTGCCCAGCAATTCCATGTCATTTAATTGCTGTGTGGTGGGGAAAATAGTATATATATAGAAAGGATGCAGACTTATCAGATTGCTTAGATTGCTTCAAAATTAGAATTAACCGTGGACCTTTCCTTCTGACCTTTGATGTGTCTGCAACAGTGCTGGAGTTGAGGTGTGAAAATAAATGGGGGTGTGTACGAAAATAAATAAAGGAAAGGTCATCTTAAATGGAGTCACGAAGTCTTGAAAAGGGAGCTCTCACCCACTTGCCACTTGTTGCAGTCTGCATAACCAGCAGCAAGAAGGAAGATAAGAATATTACTTTTCTTCTGGTATACGGGAAGATATTTTTCACAGAGCAATTTTATCTCTTGCTTTTAAGAAAAAGGAAGGAACACCCCTCCCTGACCTACTGGCGATGCACTACCACTCGCACCCAAAGAGTAACTGCGTAACATCCGACCCTGACTCTTCTCCAGTGAACTTTTGCTCAAAACAACTCAAGCATTTCCTCCTAAAACCTAATAAAAGCAGGTCCCTTCTCCTTTGTTCTCCAAATTTGTCTCTGATTCACCAAAGTTTGCCTGTCCCGAACTGCAATTCTCTGCTATCCCCAAATCAACCCATTTTGCTGATAAAATAATTGGCTGCTTTATTTTTGTGTTTGACGATACCTACTGCTGATCAAATGCTCTTTCAACTGCAACACATATTAACTATGACATCTAGTTCTGATATAAATTTGCTTAGCAAGAAACTGGGAATAAAATCGCATAAAAGGTAGTATCTCTCAAATTATTTGTATATAGACAATCACATTCCCTAATAGTCCCTGGAACAAATTTTACAACTTTTATTCAGCGATTCATTAAGTCAGTAAACACTGAGAACCTACTAGAAAACAGGATTATGCTGGGCACGATAAAATAAAGACGACTAAAGATACAACTGTCGTCCTCAAGGATGTAAATTATTTGCTGCTAACTGCTGCTACTGCTGCTGTTAAGTCGCGTCAGTCGTGTCCGACTCTTTGCGACCCCATAGACGGCAGCCCACCAGGCTCCTCCGTCCTTGGGATTCTCCAGGCAAGAATACTGGAGTGAGTTGCCATTTCCTCCTCCAGAGCATGAAAGTGAAAAGTGAAAGTGAATTATTTGGGGTACAAGTAAACTTTGTTGTTTATTTTGGCTTTACTACAAGATTGCAAATCCCTTTGCACATCAGAATGCTATCCTATTTCTTTGTACTCAAGTGCACGAGGTAGTGTTGGGCATAATGCAGATGTTCAATAAGCACACGTTACTATTTATTTCTGTTCAATTTTAAAATCACTTATTGAGTGCCTGCTTCCTGGAACAGAGAGGGTACTGCTAGATATGTAATAGGTATTGCAGTGATTATATGCTGTCACAATGAAGATTTGGGCTAAACGATACACTAGCTTAAAAGTTTCACCTTCATCCAATCAATTCACATTTTCCTAAGTGGTTTTGCTACTTCATTCCATAAAAGCACAGTTCTGCTTTTCCTAAAATCCGACTTACATTTTCTCCTCCAGCAGCAATCTGGGGGGAGCCTCGGCCTCTGCACGCATGCGCAAACGCCAGCTCCTGGCGAAGGGCGGCCGTCCCCGCCCCCCCCCCGCCCCCCCCCCCCCCGCCCCCCGCCGCGGGCCGCGAGCCGCAAGCAACTCCAGCCACCCGCGCCCGTGGCACGGCTGTTGGGTAGTGGCGAGCCGGCGCCATGTCCGCCTCAGGAGTGGCGGTGCTGCTGTCCTGGCTGAGCTGTTGCGGCTCGGCCCTGTGGAGGTAGAGAGACGCCAGTCGCGGGAGGGGGCGTCCCTGGGGCTGGGCAGGCGGGGCCGTATCCCTGCGCCTTAGCGTCCCGGGGCCGGGCGCTCCGGTGAACCGCAGCCTCGTCCCCCAGTTCTCCTGGCGCCAACACCCGCTCCCCGCCGCCCATTCAGTGTTTTCAATGAATGAGGGCGGGAAATGAGGGCACACAATTGGAGAAGGGAATGGCAACTAAATGGCAACCACTCAAGTTTTCTTGCCTGGGAAATCCCATGGACAGAGGAGCCTGCTGGGTTATAGTCCATGGGGTCGCAAATAGTCGGACACGACTTAGCGACTAAACAACAAACAACAACAAATTAGGGTTTAGCAGTCTCCTCAAGTTCCGGCCGTAGTTTCGCGTTACTTTCACGTGTCGGTTTCCTGGATAGCAGATCCCACTCTGAACCCTTTTGCCAGAGAGAGGCACAGCGAGGACCAAAAAGTCTCCACCAGGAATGAGGGTGGGGGCACTTCACTAGGCTAACTAGGTAGTTGATGGTTTATGTTAGGTAGTTGTGGTTGAATGATTTGTGAGCAGGTGCTTTAAAAATGTGCACAAAGTAAGACTATGTAATTCCCGCAGAAAGTGGGTTGGTAATGGGGAAGGAAAACTTTAAAGTTCTGAGGGATCCTCCGTGTATGTTTTTTGGTCAGCATTAGGTGGCTGCTGGATTGGAAAGTGTATCAAAATATTTTGCATTTTCATCACAGGTTAAAATACAGATAGTTAATCGGAAAAATCACATTTTAATATCCTGTTTATTACCTTCTAACGCAGGTGGCGGGATTCCCTGGTGGCTCAGACGGTAAAGTGTCTGCCCGCAGTGCGGGAAACGTGGGTTCGATCCCCAGGTCGGGAAGATCCCCTGGAGAAGGAAATGGCAACCCACTCCAGTACTCTTGCCCAGAAAATTCCGTGGATGGAGGAGCCTGGTGGGCTACAGTCCATGGGGTCGCAGAGTCGGACACGACTGAGCGACTTCACTTTCAACCCAGGTGGCGCTAGTGGTAAAGAACCTGCCTGCTAACGCAGGAGACGTAAAAGACGCGGATTCAATCCCTGGGCTGGGAAGATCCCTGGAGGAGGACCTCGCAACCCACTCCAGTATTCTTGCCTGGAGAATCCCGTGGACAGAGGAGCCTGGCAGACTACAGTCCACCGGGTCGCACAGAGTCACAGAGTCAGACATGACTGAAGCGACTTAGTGCACAGTGCAACGATTAAAATGTAAGGATACCAACAATAAAACTATTATTGAGGTTTCAGAGTGAAGGGATCCATGGCATCTCAGTGAACAGATGAAGTCAAATAGAGTAAAAGTAGTAGTTGGAAAGTCATTGAAGTACTGAGAAAAAATTAACACATAGCATTCTGACAGAACTCTAAAAATTAATATTCTTTATAAAATGAAATAATAAAACCTATCTCATGGTGTTGTGAGGCATGAAAACCATGATATATTTCAAACTTTTAACACATGTATCAATAAATTATGGTAGTTGATATTATCTAGGTTCACCTGTGGGCTAAGGGAGTTTATGATGTTTGTTATGTTGTACACCAGAGATCACCAAGTTTTAGTGTAAAGGAATAGATATTACATATTTTAGGCTTTTCAAGCAATGCCATCTGTTTTAGCTACTCTGTCATAGTGGGGGACAACAGTAATAAACAGTAGTAAACAAACTGGTAAACAAATAGTGTGGCTGTGCAATTAAAAGTCTATTTACAAAACACAAGTGAAATTTGGCCCAAAGAACATAGTTTTCCAATTACTGGTGTACATTCATAATCGAAGGAAATGCTCAATTTAAATTAGAGGTTAGAGAAGACAAAAAAAAAAGTTTTTTATTTTTCATGGTAGTCAGACTCCCTGAATTTTAGTTCTTAATAAAAGTGTGCTTTTAAAGGAGGAGCTTTCTTGAACTGAATGGATTTTTATTTTATTGTTAGCCTTTTGGAAGGGGAAGTTGAGAAATCCAGGGTAGATGTTTTTATTTAAGAATCTTTTCATGCCCCTAGGTCTGACAGGTATTTATCTAAACTTTTTACCACTGTTATCAAACTTGGGTCTGCTTGCTGGTGCTCTGTAAAGTCAATTTGCTGACACTGTTTTTATGAAGGAAAGTTAGTGTTTATCCCAAGTGCAAGGAGTATGGGTGGCTAATGCTCAAAAGACCTGAGCTCCCCAATGGATTTCAGGGAAGAGTTTTAAAAGACAGTGTGAGGGGAAGGGTCTCAGGATATACCATTACCTTGGACACAGTTCTCTCATTGGTTGATGGTGAAGTAACAGGGTGGTATTTTGGGAATCTCAATAATCGACCTTCTGGCTCCAACCAGTGGTCAGCATGCAGCTCACTTCTGCTTCTGGTTGGGGTTTTAGTATCTACAAAACAACTCGGGAATGTGCTTTAGACTCTTATCTATGGCTTTCAGGGAGGAACTAAAGATTCTGTGACTGCTGATCTGTTATTTAAATTGTTACCTGCTCTCCGGGCCCAACTGCTGTTTTTTGTTACTACATGTTCACTTTCTTTCATTCTTTTTACTTTTTAAAATTTATTTATTTTAAATGAAACAAAGATGAATATTTTTAGTGATAAAAGATAAAATTCACAAAGAAGATAAATGTCATAAACCATTAGACACCTTAACAACAAAGAAATGATGATACATAAAGCAAAAAGCAAAATCCAGAAGAAATATAAGGGAAAAGAAAAAATATATAATCATAGTAAGACATATTAACATTTCTCTGAGAATATTTTATCAAGTGCTGAAAAAATTAGGAGCATCTTGAATGATGGCATTAATAACTTAAATATAATAAATTTATATTTAATTTATATTAACATCATACACAAATATATTTAAAATTTTGTGTCTCATATGTTGTTATTAGATGTCCATAGGACATTTAGAAAAACTGACAAGATAAACATTACTAAATTTCACGCAGTAGAATTCTTTTATGTGTGTGCGTGATTCAGTTATGCATATGCACATATGTTATTTTTAAAATTATTTTCCATTATAGGTTATTACAAGATATTGATTATAGTTCCCTGTGCTATAACAGTAAACCTCTGTTGCATGTCTGTTTTTTTAAATTAGAAATCTAGCATTCTGTTCATGATAAGTCAAACAAGTGGAATCAATATGTCAAAAATTTTTTAGTTAGGCAAAAATTCATGAGTTTTCTAAAATGTTACACATATTATTTATATATGTATACAAAAGCTTTTATACTACACTTGATAAAGCCTTAAGAAAGAACACCCATAAAGAATAGATGGCAAAATTGGAAAACATAAGCTAAATGAAATAGGAGCACTGAATATGGAATAGTAAAAGTGAAACAAGCTAGATAAAAGATCTTCATATAGTACTGTTGTTTTTAAACTTGGCTGCTCATTAGAAACATATCTGGAGCACTGGCAAAAAACAAAAAAAAGCAATACCTGGGCATTTATAGTTTTCAAAAACTTCCAAGATAATTCTGATATGCATATGGACTTTAAAAAGTGATTACAGGTTATTCTATTAAATGATAGTTTTGGTGACATAGAATTCTATAATTTTTCGGTTGACCAATCATGATACAATGTTATTAAGTGAGTAATGATTACATAATCACAATAGTAAAATATGTTTATCAGTTTTCACAATCAATAGCCAGACAAAAAATAAAAGATAATTACAATTTCAAGCCATAATGGGAACATGATTAACCTAACAATATAAAATAATTACACACAATTTGGGGGGGGGGGCGTCAAGCAGAATGATGTAGTAAGTGGAAGTGCATACATGTGCATGTTTTCACCTGCCCAGCCAGACTATGTCTTTTGGTTGGTGCATTTAATCCATTTACATTTAAGGTCATTATTGATATGTGTGATCCTATTACTGTTTTCTTAATTGTTTTGGGTTTTATTTTCTGTAGGTCTTTTCCTTGTGTTTGCTTGTGTTTCCTGCCTAGAGAAGTTCCTTTAGCATTTGTTGTAAAGCTGGTTTGGTGGTGCTGAATTCTTTTAACTTTTGTTTGTCTGGAAACCTTTTGATTTCTCCATCAAATCTGGAGAGTCTTGCTGGGTAGAGTATTCTTGGTTGTAGTTTCTAACTTTCCATCACTTTAAATGTATCATGCCATTCCCTTCTGGCTTGTAGTTTCTGTTGAGAAATCAGCTGCTGGCCTGATGTGAGTTCCTTTGTATGTTATTTGTTATTTTTTCCTTGTTGCTTTTAATATTCTATCTCTGTCTTTAATCTTTGTCAGTTTGATTATGGTTTTACTCTCTGTGCTTCCTGGATTTGGTTGATTATTTCCTTTCCCAAGTTAGGGAAGTTTTTAACTATTACCTCTTCAAATATTTTCTCAGGTCCTTTCTCGCTCTTCTCCTTCTGGGACCCCTATAATGTGAATGCTCCTGCGTTTAATGTTGTTTCAGAGGTCTCTCAGGCTGTCTTCATTTCTTTTCATTCTTTTTTCTATATTCTGTTCTGTGGCAGTGATTTCCACCATTCTGTCCTCCAGGTCATTTATCCGTGCTTCTGCCTGAGTTATTCTACTATGGATTCCTTCTAGAGTATTATTCATCTCTGTTTGTTTGTTCTTTAGTTCTTGTAGGTCTTTGGTTAACACTTGTTGCATCTTCTCAATCTTTGCCTCCATTCTTTTTCTGAGATCCTGAATCATATTCACTATCATTATTCTGAACTCTTTTTCTGGAAGGTTACCTATCTCCATCTTAGTTCTTTTTTCTGAGGTTTTATCTTGTCCCTTCATCTGGGATGTAACTTTCTGCTGTTTCATGCTGATTAACTTTCTGTAATGTGGTTTTGTTTTAGCTCCTGTGGGATTGTGGTTCTTCTTGCCTCTTCTGGCTGCCCTCTGATGGATGAGGCTAAGAGGCTTGTGTAAGCTTCCTGATGGGAGGGACTGGTGGTGGGAAAAACTGGGTCTTGCTCTGTTGGGCAGGGCCTTGCTCAGTAAAGCTTTAATCCAGTTATCTGCCCATGGGTGGGGTTGCACTCCCTCCCTGGTAGTTTTTTGGCCTCAGGCGACCCAGCTCTGGGGTCTAGGGGCTCTATGGTCAGGGTCAATGGCAACCTTCAAGAGAGTTTACATCAAAGGGGACCTTCCCAGACAACTGCTGCCAGTCCCATCCCTGTGGTGAGTCCTTGCCGACCCATGACTCCGCAGAGACCCTTCAGCAATAGCAGGTAGTTTTGGTTTAGTTTCCTGTGGAGTCAGCTGCTCCTTTCCTTTGAATCTTGGTGCACGCAAGGTTTTTTTTATGCCCTCCAAGCCTGGAGACTCTTGTTTCCCCCAGTCCTGTGGAAGTCTTGTAATCAAATCCTGCTGGCCTTCAAGGTCAGATTCCCTGTGGATTCCCATTCGCTTCGTCGGGTTCCCAGGCTGGGAAGCCTAATGTGGGGTTCCAAACCTTCATAACAATGGGAGAACTTCTTTGGTATTATTGTTCTCCAGTTTGTGGGTCACCACCCAGCGGGTATGAGATTTGATTTTGTTGTGATTGTGGTCCTCCTACCATCTTGCTGTGGCTTCTTTGTCTTTGGACATGGGGTATCTTTTTTTTGGTAGGTTCCAGCATCCTCCTCTTGATGATTGTTCAACAACTAGTTGTGATTTGGGTTCTCTCACAGGAGGAGATGAGCGCATGTCCTTCTACTCCACCATCTCGAACTGGAAGTTCTCTTTCATTAATTCTTGAGCCAGCCTTTGAGACGGAGGGGAGACATGGGAAACTAAACCTTTTCAATAAATGAGGCAAAGCAGAGGACATAGGGGACAGAGATCTGTTCCAGGAAGACCCCATAGGGCCCTGCTTAGTTGTTGTTCAGTTGCTCAGTCATGTCCAACTCTTTGTGACCCCATGGACTGCAGCATGCCAGGCTTCCCTGTCCTTCACAGTCTCCCAGAGTTTGCTCAAACTCATTCATAACCAGTGATGCCATCCAACAGTCCATCCTCTGTCATCCCCTTCTCCTCTTGCCTTCAATCTTTTCCAGCCTCAGGGTCTTTTCCAGTGAGTTGGCTCTGTACAAATGAGGTTACTTTTGAATAAAATATATTATTAGAAGCAATTTTACTTGTTTTTTCTTGCTTTTTTAGTGTAGCCACCAGAAAATTTTCAATTATATAGGTGACTCACATTGTATTTTTATTGTCTATATTTCATATAGACAGAAATCAAAGTACCCTGAGTAATAGAAATGGTAATCACTAGAACTCACAAAAATTTGCTCTGTACTTCAGTATTTCAAATAATAAGTATTTTTTTTTCAATCTGTATTTATTTTATTTGAACTCAGTTTATAGGTGAAGGAGTTAGAGCCAATATTTTTCAAAAGTTTTTATTCTAAAACAAAAACAAGATGCAAAAGTATTTATGTCTCACTATTGTGTCTTCAGATACTAAGTAACCTTGAACACACCTTGAGTTGGGGGTGATGTCACTGATATCCCCAGTTTTAGCTCTGACTACACTTCTAAGGAGGAGGTTGAGCAGGAATGTAAAGCTCATGGTAGCCCACAAGGGTTAGGCTTGCTCTGACCATATATTGTTGTTTAGTCATTCAGTTGTGTCTGACTCTTTATGACCCCATGGATTGTAGCCCATTTGGCTGCTCTGTCTATGGGATTTCCTAGGCAAGAATACTGGAGTGAGTTGCCATTTCCTTCTCCATGGGATCTTCCCAGTCCAGGGATCAAATGCTTGTCTCCTGCATTGGCAGATAAATTCTTTACTGATGAGCCACCAGGGAAGCTCTTGACCATGTATAAAATCCCTTTTATTTGGAGGAGACGTTAGTTTTAATATTCACATTTGACATTTTCCTCTGCAGGTATTACAGTAACAGCCCAAACTACAACATTTTTAGTACCAGAAGTACTGTAAGTGTTTAATTTTTTTAAACTTTAGATAAGTATTAATATTTTTGACTTCACAGCAGAGAGCAAAGTTAATCATAGTCAATTGTATGGTGCAGTGTCATTCATTTATTTCCTCACCCTATTTATCTTCCTAATATATTTCCCTCCTCCAATAAATATCTTTAAATATGTATGTAGCAAAAAATAGGTAGTGTTGTTTCGAGTGTTTCTGTGATTAAACATTCACAAAATGGTGTTATGATACAGATAGGATGACCATATAATATATTGTCTCATCTACTGAGAATGAAAGATAGTGTTATTAATAGTTATACTGGGACAACAGGTATAAATTGGGAGTGTGTTGACAAACCAGGATGCATGGTCATCCAGCTATAGATTTCATTCTCTACATTACTTTTTAAATTCAATACTATGTCTAGTTAATTTCTCAAGGCTGCCCAATTACTAGTGTGTGTATATTATTTACCTATCTCCCCAACCGGTGATGGATGGATGAATGGCTTCTTACCACCGCAAACAGCATTGTGATGAATGCCCTTCTACATGTCATTTTATGAATCTGTGCAATAATTTTTTAGCTATGATTGCTAGGACATGGGGAAACAGACACCCAATTTAACTAAATTCTATAAGATTGTTTCCAAAATGGCAATCACAATTTATATTCTTACCCAGTGAACATCTCTACCAATATTTGGTACTACAGATTTTCCCTTTTTTCACCAATCTCGTTACTGCATACTAGTAGTTTATGCTGTCGTTATTTTCCATTCTCTGATGACTAGTGATTTTTGAACCTCTTTTCCCATATTTATGCAGGGCTCTCCTTCTCTGAACAGCCTGCTCACTTTGCTCATTTTCCATTTAATTTTCTGCTCCTTTTTTGTTGATATACAGAGTGTTATGTACATTCTACTCTATATATTAGTCAAATGTTGATTTTAAATGTTTTGGTTATCATTTCATAGCCTCTTATCTACTCATCTAACCATTGACTTTGTCCACTGATCCATAATTTTGTTTATTTATTTTTTTATTGGAAAAATATTTTATTTAAAGTTTATACTTAGTATAACCTAGGAGAAAGAACAGGTTTTGTTTTAAAATTATTTCTCATAGATCAAATAAAACAATATAATTCATAAATTACAATGCTAAGATTCCTTTCAGATTAGCAAATCTACTACATTTTCTTAGGAAGCTACAGTATATCATGTGTGAAACAAGATGCTCATAGACTGTGTTATTCACACATTTTCAGGTTGCAATTCCTTAACAAGAAGGGGCGTTATTGCCTCTTAGGTTTGAGTAGGACTGACCCTTGGATTAGCTCCCATAGGTGAGAGGAATGCTCAAAGAATCGAAATCTCTCTTTTCTCCCTTTCTCCATCTCTCGTCACTTCCTGGGTTCATTTGCTCTTTTTTACAGTCAGCCTCCTGTGTGTAGTGGAGGGGGTTTAAAAAGGATGACTTTGTCAACTCATCTGCTCCTTTGTTTAACCTTAAAATTTATACTTTTTTTTGGGACTTCCCTTTCAGTTCAGTGATTGGGACTTTGCCTTCTAATGCAGAGTTGGGGGGTGGGGGAGGTGCGGTTTCATTCCCTGGTTGGGGAGCTGCAATCCCGCATGCCTTGTGGTCAAAACACCAGAACAGAAACAGTACTGTAACAAGTTCAATGAAGGCTTTAAAGATGGTCCCATCAGAGAAAAAATCTTAAAAAAAAAAGTTTATACTTTTTTAGAGTTTTAAGAAAAAATTTTGTCTACCTAGAGTTGCAAAGATTTTATCCTACATTTTCTATTATATGCTTTACATTATTACCTTTCAAATAAAGATCATAAATAATATCTGGAGTCTAACTTGTATATAATATAAGATAGGTCTTTACATTACTTTCTCCATAGAATGAACCAGCATGTATTAAAAAATTTATTGTTTCCATATAATTTTTTGGTATCATCTTTGCTCTATATATTTTGTGTTGTTCAGTTGCTCAGTCATGTTCGACTCTTTGCAACCCCATGGACTACAGCATGCCAGGCTTCCCTGTCCTTCACTATCTCTCCCAGAGCTTGCTCAAACTCAGGTCCATCAAGTTGGTGATGCCATCCAACCATCTCATCCTGTGTCATCCCCTTTCCCTCCTGCTCTCAATCTTCCCTGCATCAGGGCCTTTTCTAATGAGTTAGTTCTTCCCATCAGGTGGCCAAAGTATTGGAGCTTCAGCTTCAGCATCAGTCTTTCCAATGAATATTCAAGGTTGATTTCCTGAAGGATTGACTGGTTTGATCTCCTTGCAGTCCAATGGACTCTCAAGAATCTTCTCTAACACCGCAGTTTGAAAGCATCAATTTTTCGGTGCTCAGCCTTCTTTAGGGTACAACTCTCACATACCTACATGACTACTGGAAAAACCATAGCTTGGACTATGTGGACCTTTGTTGGCAAAGTGATGTTTCCACTTTTTGATACACTGTCTAGGTTTGTCACAGCTTTTCTTCCAAGGAGCAGGTGTCTTAATTTCATGGCTGCAGTCACTGTCCACAGTGATTTTGGCGCCCAAGAAAATAAAGTCTATCACTGTTTTCAATTTTTCCCCACCTATTTGGCGTGAAGTGATGGGACCGGATGCCATGATCTTCGTTTTTTGAATGTTGAGTTTTAAGCCAACTTTTTCACTCTCTTCTTTCACTTCGATCAAGAGGCTCTTTAGTTCCTCTTCACTTTCTGCCATAAGGGTGTTGTCATCTGCGTGTCTGAGGTTATTGATATTTCTCCCTGCAATCTTGTTTCTAGCTTGTGCTTCACCCAACCTGGCATTTCTCATGATGTGCTCTGCATATAAGTTAAATAAGCAGGGTGACAATATACAGCCTTGATGTACTCTATTCCCAATTTTGAACCAGTCTGTTGTTCCATGTCTGATTCTAACTGTTGCTTCTTGACCTGCATACAGGTTTCTCAGGAGGTAGGTAAGGTGGTCTGGTATTCCTGTCTCTCTTTAAGAATATTCCACAGTTTGTTGTGATCCGCACAGTCAAAGGCTTTAGTGTAGTCAGTGAAGCAGAAATAGATGGGGTTTTTTGGAATTCCCTTGCTTTTTCTATGATCCAGCAGATATTGGAAATTTGATCTCTGGTTCTTCTCCCTTTTCTAAACCCAGCTTCTACATCTGGAAGTTCTCAGTTCACATACTGTTGAAGGCTAGCGTGAAGGATTTTGAGCATTACTTTGTTAGCATGTGAAATTGTGTCATAGTTTGAACATTCTTTGGCATTGCCTTTCTTTGGGATTGGAATGAAAACTGACCTTTTTCAGTCCTGTGGCCACTGCTGAGTTTTCCAAATTTGCTGGCATATTGAGTGCAGCACTTTCACAGCATCATCTTTTAGGATTTGAACTAGCCCAGCTTGAATTCCTACTACAAAACTTCTGCAATTGAGACAATGTTGGATAGATTTGTGGGATAGAGGAATCCAAAAATTAAAACCTCATTGATTTTTTTACAACTACTTCAAGAAAATTCCATGGAAAAATAATGGAAAATTCCATTTATTTTCAACAAATAGTTCAGGGACAGTGAGGTATCCACATGAAAAGAATGAAGATGGCCTCCTACCTCAGACTATATCCAAAAATTAACTTAAAGTGGATATAAGACCTTAATATAAGAGTTAAAACTATAAAAATCATTGAAAAAAATCATATGGAGAAATCCTCATGATCTTGGATTAGATAATAGTTTAGATATGACACCAAAAGCACAAGGAATAAAAGGAAAAACTTAAATTGGACATCATCAAAATTAAAACCTGTAGTGCTGCTAAAGACACCATGAAGAAAGTGAAGAGAGTCCACAGAATGGGAGAAAGTTTTTGCAAATTAAATATCTGATAAGGGACCTGTACCAAGAATATACGAAGAACTATTATAATTCAGTAATAAAAAGACAAACCAAATATAAATATTACTTCTTTTCCCATTGTTTTGCTTTTCAACTTCACAGACTCCAATTACACAAGTGTTGGATTTTTATTTTTTTGTTTGCCTTCCATATCAATCGTTTTCTCTCTGGTTCTTTACTTCTTTCATTTATATTCTCTTGGTAGCTTTTCTGTCTTTCTTCAATGCCTTTTATTCAATTTTTGTTCAAACATAATCTCCTGTTATTTTAATTTAGTCCTCATTTCCTTTAGAATTATCTGTTTCATTTCCTACTTCAGTCAACTCATTTCTATTTGTGGTTCATTTCTGTCCCTAGTTTGTGAATTTATAATTCATAGTTTTTCATTCTCACCATTAAATACTTGTTTAGTTTAGAATATTTAGTTTAGAATGTTAGTTTGCAGTTTTCTTCTGCTTCATGTTTTCTTTTTTAAGGCAGTTTTATTAACCAAAATGTTTTTATTTTCATTTTCTGTCCTCATACAGACAACTTATGTTTATGAATTACATGAACAGGTTAGCAGCTTGATTTGTTTTAATAGACTTCTAATTATTTTGCTTTCTTAGTTCATTGTAGCAAAGTGCAGTTTCTTTAATTGATGGCTTCTTATTGAGGGTGCTGTGTTTACTTTGAGGTTTGTTTGTTTGTTTTAGCTTTTAATATCCTACATTTCTCCTTCTTGCTTCTCTTTCCCTTCACTACTCACTTTCCAAAGAGTGTCTCTCCTTTATCTTCTCTCCAAAAGTGATGCCTTTCTGAGGCTCCTACCTCAACTCTCACACACTTTTAATTCTTTTCCTCATAATCAGTACTCTGATCTTCCAGGAATCTTTTTGCAGTATATATATATATATATATATTTTTTTTTTTTTTTTTACAGTGTACTTTCTTTGGTTGATTTAAATTCAGTCTTAAACTTTTGTTCATCTTTTCTGCAGTTTTTCAGAAGCTCTTTTACTGTAGACAAAGGATTATGACAGAGACTTGAGTGAGAGCTCTGCTAAAAGTTTTTGTTTATTTTTTTTACCTAGAGGTTTCTTGAAGTTTGTATTGTACTTTGTCTTTTAGTTATACTGTAATATAGAATTTTCTTGGTTTTATTTTTTGATTTGTGTATTTTTTCTCTTTTTATTAAATTTCTGTTTTGATCTGTGTATTTTGAGGGGAAATGTGTGGAGAGAATTGAACTTATTGGACCACTATTACCTGGGCTAACCATAATTCAACTACCACTCATATGCTGATACATTGTCAGAGTATTGTCATTAGCTACTATATTCCTTTTTAAATAGCCACCATGTAGACATATTTCTGCAGAATAATTCCTATTTAATACCTATCACCAGTCCTTATGTTGATGCCTCTGCAGTCATTTTGGGGATCTGAATCTCTTTTTCTGGTAGTTTCCTCAGGAAGGGCTCATAAGAGCAATATTTCTTGAGTTATTTTATGGTCATAAGACCTTATCTGTGAATTTTTATCTAAAAGTTTGTGTATCTGGATACAAAAATTATGGCTAATATTTTTATATCCTTTTATATATGTTACTTTGTTGTCTTTGATATAAAGTGTTGCTTCTGAAAAGTCTACTGGAAATCTAATTTTCTTTCCCTTGTGAATAAATTGTTCTTTTTGTCAGGATCCCCAAAAGGTTTCTTATCAACTTCAATGCTTTTATTAATATAGGTCCTAGGTTGGTCTTTTAAAAAAAATCATTCTTAATTGTTTTTCCTATGTATGAATTTTGCTCTTTCAGTACGTTGTTTCAAGTTATTTTCCTTCACATATTATTCTTGAGTTATTGGTAATGTTAATCCTATTTTTCTCTCAATCGCTTAGGTTTTCTTCTTCCTAAGTATGTATATATTGGATTTTCTTTGCCTGTATTTAATATTTGTCACTTATTCTTGGGTCACTTTTTATCTCTTTATTTTTAAAAGCCTTCATTTTTTCTCAAAACCTTATTTATTAGGTTTATTCACAATTGTGCTAATTTAGTTTTTTTCTAAATTGGCTTTTTATTTGTACTTTTTCCTGAGTTTAGCTTATGAGCTTTAAATTCTGATGTATATTTTTCTTTCATAATTTCTATCATCTTTTATTTATTTTGCCTCATTTTGAAATAGGCATATCGGTCATAACTCTCCAGAAGGACAGAACCAATAGAATTTGTACATATTTATACTAGATTTATTTTAAGAAATTGGCTCATGTGATTGTGGGAACTGAAAAATCCTGAAATCTTTAGGCCAGGCCAGAGGATGGAAATTCAGGCAAGAGATTGATGTTTTAGTCTTGTAGCAGAATTCTTCTCTAGGAAATCTTCGTTTTTGCTCTGAAGGCTTCCAACTGATCAAAAGGGGCCTCACCCACATTATCAGTATTGGGTGAAGTATTCTGTTTTATTTAAAGTCAACTGATTGTAGATGTAAACCACATCTATAAAATACCTTCATATAAAAACCTATATTAGCATTTGATTAAATAACTAGTTACTATAATCTAGCCAAATTGACACATAAAACTAACCCTTATATTAAGTTATAGTTTTAATTTATTTATTGAGGGGAATTCCCTGGAGATCCCAGTGGTTAGGACTTCACACTTCCAGTACAGGGGGTACAAGTTTGATCCCTGGTTGGGGAACAAAGATCCTACAAGCCACGTGGTGTGACCAAACAAAAAAAGAGAAGTATGTACTGAGTGTAGTCTTATAGAGGTGTTTTTCTGTTTCTTACTCTCTTCTTTTTCTTATTATAATTGTGTGTGATTTAAGTATGATCCTCTTTCTCTTGCTCTGTTTTTTAAAGCATGAAGTTAGTTTTCCTGCTCTTTAAGGAAGAAGTGGTGGGTCAAAATAACTTTTCTAACTTCATGGCTTTAGAGTTACCACTTATGTTGTTCCATAGAGTGTCCAGAAATAAGGCTAATACTTTCTGAGCTTCCCAGATCCTGTTTCCCCGCCTCATTTATCTGTTGTTTCCCTTTCCTTTGTTCTTATTGTCCCTTTCCAGCTCAGTTGGTATTCTTTTCCTTGTGTTTTGATTATGGATCTTTATTCTAGAAGAGGTCTTTGGCTCATTGATTTTGGAGTTCATGGGTCCCACCTCCTCTTGCCCTTTCAGACATTATCAGAGACTTATGTAGAAACTGAAAAATATAAAATCCCTCTGGTTATATCCTCAAATTATTCTCCTACGGTGTCTACTGAATACCTATGATGGTTTAGGTGTTTTCTTCTAAGGTCTACTGTAGTTGCTTTCTTATGCTGATATCACACAAGTCTGCTAGTTTTAGCTGGTTTGTTCCAACCCAATTTTATTTTGGGGTTTTGAGGAATACCTTGTCACTGAATTCTATTGTTGATGCTGTCCAGTTTTTTTTTTTTTTTTTTTTTTTGCTGCTGCTATACTAATTGTTCTTTCTGTGTTTATAAGAAGTTTGAGTCGATTAAAACATTACTTCACCACTAACCCATCCCAATTTATTTTCTTTTGTAAATTCCCACTTTTCTTCTCTCTTATATCTTTCTTTTTACTTTTTGGGGTTCTCTCATAGGTTATTGTATTAGCATCTTATACTGAAGACTGAGTTTATTCACTTTCAAACTACCTTATTTCTTTTAAGGGTATTCATTTTCATTAGGACCTATTTACATGCTTCAAGTTTTGATAACATCAGTGTTTTTATTGTTTTTTCATAAACGTGTAATTTTCATTGTGATTTCTACTTTATTCCATGAATAATTCAGTACAGTTTTTTTTAAAGATTACAAATATCCTAAGATATTTTTCTTATTCACTTTGTAAGAAATTATAATTTTATTTCACTAGTATCAAAGATATAGTATGTATGATAATAATACTTTGAGACTGGCTAGCACTTGCCTTGTAAATGTGGTCGATTTTGGTAAATGATCTATGTGAGAAAAGAATCTATTTTGTGTTGGTCAATTTTAGAAATACCTGCACATGCATTTGTGTGTGTGCACATACACACACACACACAGATTGACCCTTGAACAATATAGGTTTGAGCTCTACTGGCCCACTTATACAAAGATTTTTTTTCGATAGTAGATACTGAAGTACTACACAGTCCAAAGTTGATTGAACCTGTGGATGTGGAATCATAGATACTGAAGAACTGCATATATAGAAGCCTAACAGTCAGGAAGCAACAGTTAGAACTGGACATGGAACAACAGACTAGTTCCAAATAGGAAAAGGAGTACGTCAAGGCTGTATATTATCACCCTGCTTATTTAACTTATATGCAGAGTACATCATGAAAAACGCTGGGCTGAAAGAAACACAAGCTGGAATCAAGATTACCAGGAGAAATATCAATAACCTCAGATATGCAGATGACACCACCCTTATGGCAGAAAGTGAAGAAGAACTAAACAGCCTCTTGATGAAAGTGAAGGAGGAGAGTGAAAAAGTTGGCTTAAAGCTCAACACTCAGAAAACTAAGATCATGGCATCTAGTCCCATCACTTCATGGCAGACAGATGGGGAAACAATGGAAACAGTGGCTGACTTTATTTTTCTGGGCTCCAAAATCACTGCAGATGGTGACTGCAGCCATGACATTAAGGGACACTTACTCCTTGGAAGGAAAGTTATGACCAACCTAGACAGCATATTAAAAAGCAGAGACATTACTTTGCCAACAGAGGTCCGTCTAGTCAAGGCTATGGTTTTTCCAGTGGTCATATATGGATGTGAGAGTTGGACTATAAAGAAAGCTGAGCACTGAAGAATTGATGCTTTTGAACTGTGGTGTTGGAGAATACTCTTGAGAGTCCCTTAGACTGCAAGGAGATCCAACCAGTCCATCCTAAAGGAGATCAGTCCTGGGTGTTCATTGGAAGGACTAGGACTGATGTTGAAGTTGAAACTCCAATACTTTGGCCCCCTCACGCGAAGAGCTGACTCATTGGAAAAGACCCTGATGCTGGGAAATGATTGAGGGCAGGAGGAGAAGGGGACGACAGAGGATGAGATGGTTGGATGGCATCATCGACTCGATGGACATGGGTTTGGGTGGACTCCGGAAGTCGGTGATGGACAGGGAGGCCTGGCGTGCTGCGGTTCATGGGGTCTCAAAGAGTCGTACATGACTGAGCAACTGAACTGAACTGAACTGAAGTATAAATTATAGGCAGGTTTCCCTCTGTGTGGCGCGTCAGTGCCCCTAACCCCTGAATTGTTCAAGGGTCAACTATAATGACTTTTTTTTTTCAAGTTTAATCTGTGGCTTTAATCTATGTGTGTTAAAAGTCCACCGCTATATATATGACTTAAAATATCTTCTAGTAACTCTATCAAATTTTGCTTTATATACTTTAGGGTTATGTCCTATTTTCTGGTGAACTTCTTTTTCTTTTTTTACACTGTCATTAATCCTATAACATCAAATCAATGAGATAGCTGGTATTATAATTCCAATTTTACAAGTAAAAACAATGAAGCAGTATTTATGTATGTATATATCTACGTAGTGATGTATACATATGTACATAATTTTTCTGTAACAATATGAGAAGGTGGAATTGGGCTAGAGATCTGGCTGAAGAGGAGGACCAGTGTTGAGACTAAGACTGATGATGTTAGGAAGTGTGTGATATACTTCCAGGAAGAAAGAACTTATAAATGAAAGAATGTAGAAGCAGGAAATAAAGTAGAAGTAAGGAAATAAAGAAACTGCAACTGAAGAAAATTATGATACTAAACACCTTCTAGAAACTTAATAGATTATTTTTGAAGTAAAATAAAATAAAATAAAAATATTACAGTTTGGGGGAGACTATTGAAGTGACATATGAAAGTTTCTTTTCCCTTGTCATAATACTTGTACAATTTAAAAGGAATTGAATTTTAGTTATTCTTTCTTTAAACAATAAGAGACTCAGAAAATTGAGCTCTACTCTAAAAATTGAGATACAAAAATTTGAAGCAGATTTTTGTTTGAGCTATTTTACCTTGTTTTTCAGATTAAGTTAGAGTATGAAGGAACATTATTTTCTGAGTGGAGTGCTCCAGCAACTTGTTCTATAAAAAATAAAAGGTAAGATTTTTTGCTGTGAAAATCAATGTATGTGTAAAAAAAATTCATGTAGTATGGACATTCAGATTCAAGGCTGTGATTTAATGTAAATTTCTTCTCATTAAATAGATGTGAAAAGAAAGACAAAAATCACTTTGAAAATAGAAGTAAAATGTTGCTATATTTTTTATTTTTCTTATTAGCATACAATGGAAGTTTTTAGGCTTAAAAAGTTGTAAGGGAATCTCATATGCATCTATACTTATTTCTGCTTTCTCATTTTTTTTTAAATGCTAGATTACCCAAGACAGAACTACGATGTTCTTCTCCTGGTATTCATGCTATAAAACCAATTGTTTCAGGCCCAGTAAGTTGATTTTAATGATAAATTAGTAAATCTTGAATAATCATCCTTGTTACATTTTATTTTGCCTTTTTTGGACTTAATTTAACCCATTTTAAATGGTAAAGTTGTAACTATAAATGAGGTATTTAAAAGTTATTATCAGTATATCATTAATTTTTAGAAATATCTCATGGCAAATTGTTAAGTTATGAACTGATACAGTGGTCTGCTGCTTATCTGTGACTATACCTTCTGTGCTCTCAGTTAGTCATGGTCAACTATAGTCTGAAATATTTATATGAGAAATTCCAGAAATAGACAATTCACAAACTTTAAAATGCAGTTATTCTGAGTGGCATGATGAATTATCTTGCGGTCCCGCTCCATCTCCCCGAAATATGGATCATTTCTTTGTCCAGCATGTCCTACCCATTAGTTACTTAATAGCTTTCCCAGTTATCACACCTATTAATTGCCATATTGTACTCCTTGTGTTTAAGTAACCCTAATTTTACTTAATAATGACCCCACAGTACAAGAACAGTGATGCTGGCAATTCAGATATGCCAAAGAGAAGCCATAAAGTACTTCCTTTAAGTGAAAAGGTGAAAAGTTTTTTACTTAATGAGGAAAGAAGAAAAATCATATTGAAGTAGTTATTTTGTTATTAATTATCATCAATATTTTACTGGGCTTACTTTATAGATCAAGCTTTATATTAGGTATGTATGTACAGAAAAAGCAGTATATATAGGGTTGGCTTGGTACTATCTATAATTTCAGTCATCCTCTGGGGGTCTTGGAATACATATCCCACAGATAAGAGGGGACTATCATATGTGATTTTTACATTAGCTTTTTTATTAGTAAATATATTAAAGCCCCAGTTAACCATCGTAATGATAATAGTACTCCCAGCTAAGTGGGACTAATATCATATACTCCTATGACAATACTCAGAACTAAGAGCCATTTCTAGCAGGTTTATTTATATTCCACTACATTTTTCTTCAATTCAAGAAAGCTGTGTGAATGGAAATAAATGGGTGTTGTTGACTCTTCTCTAGTTTACAATAATAACAATAATGAATTTTAAGCATTGACGCTGTACTAATTAGTAACAAAGTACTAATAGTTGAAGTTCCCACACAAGCGTATCTAAAGTCATTGCTGTGTAGAGACTTCGTGGGACAAATCCTGCCTTTACTTTGGGACTTGTGCTTTCTTTTTACTTTTTTTTTTCATAATTTAATTATTTTCCTGAGTTCTGTTGCTTTCTTTTTACTCAATAATCTTTATTTTCAGGGAACAGGTAGACAGGGTGATGTGAGAGAGGCCAGATGAATATAGTAATTCATATTTCAATCCCTATAGATTGAAAAATACTTGAATTTGGCTTCTTGAGTTGAGTGCTTGCCAGTCTCATGACACAATTCCTAAAGAAGTAAAGGATTTCTTTCCCTTTTGTTATGTTTTGGAAGTCTACATAAATGTGTAATACATGTAAGATACAGGTATATATATGGGAATATCTTTGTCATTTATATATAGTGTTATCAGGCCTTATACTCTTTAAGGAGGTACATGTGACTTAATGGGGCTTCCCTGGTGGCTCACATGGTAATGGGGCTTCCCTGGTGGCTCACATGGTAAAGAATCTGCCTGCAATGCAGGAGACCGGGTTCAATCCCGTGGTGGGGAAGATCTGGAGAAGGGAATGGCAACCCACTCCAGTAGTCTTGCCTGGAGAATTCCATGGACTGAGTAGCCTGACAGGCTACAGTTGCAAAGAGTTGGACATGACTGAGTGACTAACACACACGCGCGCGCGCGCGCACACACACACACACACACACACACACACACACGGTGACTTAATATACTCAACAGTCCTCAGTTATAACAACCTAAAATATCTCCAGGCATTGTCAGACATCTCCTTGCAAGCAAATTCATCTCTGGTTGAGAACCATTAAACAGAAAATTAATCAAATTGTGTTTCATTGAGGAAGACTGCCTAGGAAAACTCACTGTTTTCCTTTGTATATTCACAGAGAACAATTCTGTGACCAGATCATGGTGGGGAGAGATTCAACATGGACCAATTCTCCTATACCAGCTGGGTATCTTACCATTTAAAGTTCTGGCACCATCCACCTAGAGTTAACGTCACATCCCACAAGTTAAGGGCTCAGTTCCACAAGACTGCCCTCACTGCAGATACTAATTGCAAGTCCCTGGTTGTCACCTACACTTCTGTTACTGATGATGATGGGTGGTAAATTCAGGTTCCCATAACCTTTTCCTTAGTTTCAATAATTTGCTAAACAGCTTGCAGAATTCAGGGAAACACATTTACCAGTTAAAATGAAGGATATTGTAAAAAGATCCAGATGAACAGCCAGGTCAGAAAGTATACAGGGCAAGGTCGAGAAGGTTTCTGAGTGCAGGAACTTCTGTCACTGTGGAGCTGGGTACATCACCTGCTGGCATCAACCTAGAAGCTCCTCTGACTCTCGTACTTTAGGGATTTTTATGGAGATTTCATCAAGCAGGCATGATTGATTATTAGCTCATTTTCCACCCCTTCTCCTGTCTCCATAGAATGAGAGGCTGAACTGAAAGTTCCAAGCTGTTAATCATGGACTGGTATTTCTAGTGATGAGTTCCCAACCAGGAGCCTACCAAGAGTTTACCTCATTAGAACAAAACGAATTTAGGAGCTCTGTGTGAGACATTCCTATTACTCAGAATTACAAAAGTGTTAGGAGCATGTGTCAGGAACAAGGGTCAAAGACCAAATATTAGCGAGTACTGGGGCAAATATATATATAGATATACACGATATATATATAATTTCACAAAGATAAATATAATAGAAACAATCAGTCATCTAAATTTATCATAGTTTCTTTTTTTTTTAGAATTTAGAGGAAGAACGCTATTTATCTGTGGACAATTCTCATATTTGCTTTCTATGGTATTTTAAGGTTATGTAAGTAATGCAAAAGAAAGGTAATTAATTAATGCATTTTAAGAGTATTTAGCTTTCAGTTCAGTCGTTCAGTCGTGTCCAACTCTTTGAGACCCCATGAGCTGCAGCACGCCAGGCTTCCCTGTCCATCACTAACTCCAAGAGCTTGCTCAAACTCATGTCCATTGAGTTGGTGATGCCATCCAACCAGCTCATCCTCTGTTGTCCCCTTCTCCTCCTGCCTTCAAGCTTTCTCATCATGAGAGTCTTTTCAAATGAATCAGTTCTTTTCATAAGGTGGCTAAAGTATTGGAGCTTCAGCTTCAGCATCAGTCCTTCCAATGAACACCCAGGACTGATTTCCTTTAGGATGGACTGGTTGGCTCTCCTTGCTGTCCAAGGGACTCTCAAGAGTCTTCTCCAGTACCACAGTTCAAAAGCATAAATTATTTGGTGCTCAGCTTTCTTTATACTCCATCTCTCACATCCATACATGACTACTGGAAAAACCATAGCTTTGACTAGACAGACCTTTGTCAGCAAAGTAATGTCTCTGCTTTATAATATGTTCTCTAGATTGGTCATAACTTTTCTTCCAAGGAGCAAGTGTCTTTTAATTTCATGGAGGCAGTCACCATCTGCAGTGATTTTGGAGCCCAGAAAAATAAAGTCAGCCACTGTTTCCATTGTTTCCCCATCTATTTGCCACGAAGCGATGGGACCGGATGCCATGATCTTAGTTTTTTGAATGTTGAGTTTTAAGCCAACTTTTTCACTCTCCTCTTTCACTTTCATCAAGAGGCTGTTTAGTTCTTCTTCACTTTCTGCCATAAGGGTGGTGTCATCTGCATATCTGAGGTTATTGATATTTCTCCCGGCAGTCTTGATTCCAGCTTGTGCTTCTTCCAGCCCAGCATTTCCCATGATGTACTCTGCATATAAGTCAAATAAGCAGGGTGACAATATACAGCCTTGACATACTCCTTTCCCGATTTGGAACCAGTCTGTTGTTCCCGTGTCCAATTTTAACTGTTGCTTCTTGACCTATATACAGATTTCTCAGGAGGCAGGTCAGGTGGTCTGGTATGTCCAGATTTTTTTGAAGAATTGAAACTTTGTAGTGACCTTGTTTATCACTTGTAATGCTTTTCTCCTTTTGTTCTGTTTTGCGTTATATTAATACAAAATCTCTTGGGGTGCCATATAAGTTCTAGGATTACTTGTTCTAGTTCTTTGAAAAAAAAAGTGTCATGGATATTTTGATAGGGATTGCACTAAATCTGTAGATTAATTTGGGTAGTATAGCCATTTTAGCAATTTAAAAATTAACAATTATGTTAACAGTTAACTTTTCCCCTCCAAGAAGATGGGATCTTGCCATTCCTTTAAATTATCTACAGTTTACTTTATCAAGGTTTCACCTCCTTGGTTAAGTTTATTCCTTTTTTTTTTGGATGAGATTTTCGACCGGATTGTTTTTTTGAAATTTTCTCTTTATGATATTTCATTGTTAGTCTAAAAATGCAATGGATTTCTGTATATTAATCTTTTTATTCTGCTAGCTTATTGAATTCCTTTATTAGTTCTAATAGTTTTTGTGTGGAGACTTTAGGGTTATTTACATAGAGTATCATGTCATCTGTAAATAGTTTTACCTCTTCCCTCCCAATTTGAATAACTTTTATTTATTTCTCTTGTCTAATTGCTGTGAAGCTGTCTTATAAATTCTTCACTTCCAAAATATTCCTTATGTTTTCAGTCTCTTTTTTGAACTTATCATTTTGTTCTTATTCTGTTTTTCTAATTTCATTGTTTTTGTTGTTGTTGTTGTTGTTCTCTCATAGGTCTCGGAGCATCTTTAGAACCATATTTTGAATTCTTTGTCGGGCTATTCATGTAATCCATTTCCTTAGGATTCACTGCTTGAGTTTACTGTGTTCCCTAAGTGGTGTCGTTTCCCTGATTCTTCACTGTCCTTGTAGCCTGTGTAGGTGTCTGCCCATTTGAAGAAGCAGTCACCACTTGCAGACATCATAGACTGACCTCACTAAGAAAAGACCTCCACCTGTGGTTGTGCATGCTGGAGCGTGCTGTGACCATAGGTCTAGTGGTATGGGGTGTCATGTGCAGGGGCATGTGCTGGCTCTGGATCCGGTGGGGTACGATGTTTCATCAGCTTAGCCCACTAAGGTCCAGAACATTGACAGTTGCATGGTGTTTACCAAATGCTGCAGGTTGTCCACAGTGACTGCAAAGGCTCTCATAGTCCTCAACAGTGCCTCCAGGTGCAGTAGGTAGGGACCAGAGCAGGCAGTAGTGGTGGCCCAAGCCAGGACTCTGTGCATCCTCAGCTTTAGGGGTTAGTTTTAGGTGACTGTGTGCTGACAGGGGATGTTTTTGACAAACTTCATACTTTTTGAACTTTGGACATATCCGCCCATCAAGATTTTTAGTACTTAGTTTCAGCAGCTTTCTCATATATCAGATTGGACATGTGAAATATTATTTTCATCATATGGTCTTAGGAACTTACTGCATGTACATTTACTGATTCCCAAGACATCTTCATTCTATTTTGTACTTAATAATGTACTAAGTACTGTGCACAAAAGAAAACACAATCCTGAGTCATTGATTTTTAGAGATTATGTGATTTTAAAAATAATAGCTATCTTTAAAGTGAAAAATTACTTTCTAAAAAACATATAAATAAACATACAAGTAAATTTGCTTCTTTCAGAAAATTTACACTGAAAGGCTATAAATGAAACCATTTGCAGTGCTAACTGATAAATTTTGTCTTGACATAAATTAAAACGTGTAAACTCTATAGACTTGTTTTTTTTGGCCATGCCATGTGGCATGCAGGATCTTAGTTCCTGGAGCATGTATTGAACCTGTGCCCCCTGTAGTGGAAACAGGGAGTTTTAACCACTGGGCCATCAGGGAAGTCCCTAAACTATGGACTTTTTAATGTGCATTGATCATGTCAAATTAGCTTACAGTATTATTCAGGAAGAAGTATATGGATTCATGCCCCTCAGCAAAAATTATATTTAATTATGGACATGAGCTTTTTTTTTTTTAAACATTAGCATTTAATCGTTTATGTGTCCATAATGGAATATAAGGGCTTCCCAGGTGGCTTAGTGGGTAAAGAACCCACCTGCCATTGCAGGAGATGTAAGAGACACAGGTTAGATCCCTGGGTTGGGAAGAGCCCCTGGAGAACGGCATGGCAACCCACTCCAGTATTCTTGCCTAGAGAATCCCCATGGAGAGATGAGCCTGGAAGGCTACTGTCTACAGGGTCGCAAAGAGTTGGACACGACTGAAGTGACTTACACACAGTGGAATATAAACAGAATATTCTTACGCTTTGGGATAAAAGTTATGAACAACCTAGACAGCATATTAAAAAGTAGAGACATTACTTTGCCAACAAAAGTCCATCTAGTCAAGGCTATGGTTTTTCTGGTAATCATGTATGGATGTGAGAGTCGGACTATAAAGAAAGCTGAGCGCCGAAGAACTGATGCTTTTGAACTATGGTGTTGGAGAAGACTCTTGAGAGTCCCTTGGACTGCAAGGAGATCCAATCAATCCATCCTAAAGGAGATCAGTCCTGGGTGTTCATTGGAAGGACTGATGTTGAAGCTGAAACTCCAATACCTTGGCCACCTCATGCGAAGAGTTGACTCATCGGAAAAGACTCTGATGCTGGGAAGGATTGGGGGCAGGAGGAGAAGGGGATGACAGAGGATGAGATGGCTGGATGGCATCACTGACTTGATGGACATGAGTTCGGGTAAACTCTGGGAGTTGGTGATGGACAGGGAGGCCTGGCTTGCCACAGTCCATGGGGTCGCAAAGAGTCGGACACGACTGAACGACTGAACTGATGTTGAAAGTAGATTATTTAACTGAATATTTAGAATGCTGTTTACTAAAATATGATTTTTCTTTTTCCCAACAGAAATTTTGCTCACAATTTAACCCAGGTAAAACTTTCTAAAGTTTTTGTATACTTCTTCACATATTACCACTATATTATTTCTCTCTTCCATATTTACCAAAAAAGGAATTTTCAAAACTAATTCTCAACAAAATTTACTTAGAGCACAGGTTACTCAAGGTATGGACTTAAATCCCCTAGGTCTTCACAGGCCTTTTGAGGAGGTCCACGAGGTCTACACTTTTTCAACTATATATCTGTCTGAATAGATTTCCCCCCATATACTTCCACCAGAATACCATATACCAACAGCTTGAGTGTAAAAGCACTGATGATAATCCAGCTGTCTCTTATTAAGCCAAATATTAGAGATTTTACAATGTAAAACAACCATTCTTCTTACTATTCTTTATCTTGGAAAATAATAATTTTTTTCATAAACACGTTGCCATTTCCTACTCCAGGGGATCTTCCTGACTCAGGGATCAAACCTGTATCTCCTGTGTCTCCTGCACTGGCAGGTGGGTTCTTTACCACTAAGCCACAGAGGAAGTCCCCACAAATGTGTTAGTTAACATTAATATATAATGGGTTTATTGTAGATGTTAAAATAAATTAATAGATATCTTTAATAGTCTCAATTTTAATTTGTTATATGATAATAAATATTGATAGGGCTAACTGACATAAAACAAAAAGCTCTGTGGGATTCTCAATAATTTTCAAGTCTATGAAGGAGTTTTTGAGATCTAAAAATTTTGACATGTGGGTTAGAGGCTGATTTTAAGTATGACGGAGAGATGTATTCCAAAATTTGAAAACTGAAATTAGGTGGTAATATTTGGATATTAAAGATCCATAAATATTTTCATTTTTTCAAAGCAATGATATAATGGAAAGAAGAGGCAGAAAAATAATAATAATAAATAAAAC
Organism: Okapia johnstoni; assembly: GCA_024291935.2. NCBI lineage: Eukaryota > Metazoa > Chordata > Mammalia > Artiodactyla > Giraffidae > Okapia > Okapia johnstoni. The sequence goes on from CM044322.1 coordinate 44,969,917, forward strand.
TTCCTGTATTCGATCAAGATAGTTGAATGAGCTCATGTGTCCATATGTATCCCTATCCCAATCCCAACTGACATGATAGGATTATTTACTAAAGCTATAACAATGCAAAAAGAAGAAAATATTATCAGTAGATAAGGAATTTTAAGATAGAAAATAGAAACTTCTAAAAGTAAAATTCTTATTATAGACCCAAATAATTCAGAATAGCCTCCATCTTACTCAAAACATATATGTGTTTTACAAAATATGTGTGTGTATAATATCAGTGCAGACTTTTACATTAATATTGGCATATGTGCGTGTATAGAATGTAAAAGCAATTAAAGGAATTTCCTAGTTGTCACAAGTCACTAAAGAACTAAAATCCAGAGTTAGATAAGGTTGAACTCTGAAGTAAGGTTATTATACAAAATATAAGCCCTGGTAGACAAAGGGTGATGTTTTAACACGTGTATGAGAATAGAAAATGAAGTTTCTAACATATGGGAGAAAGAGATGCTGAAATTAACCTCCCTACATGAAGCTAGGATTTATTAAAGATCTGTAAAATGAAAACTAGTAAATCTCCACTCTCTGGCTAATTGCAAATAAACAATGATACACCCTTTTGGGGGCTGTAAACAGACAGGGAGTTACCGTCACAGAGTTTCAGATGGATGTCCAAGTTAAACTACTCTCAAGAGTTTGGAGAACCTAGAACCAAGTAGTAAACTCAAAAATGCAAGTAGTGAAACACATAGGGCCTAGGCAGAGGTGATTATAAAATTCACTTCATAACCAAGAGTGTATAAGACTCTCTTAGAAAACAAACCCTCTGAAAATAATCTCAAAAAAAAATGGTATACACCACAGGAAAAGACATACTGCCTGGAATACATACATATAAACTGCAGAAAGTTTATACTTTTCGAAACTAAAAATGAGGACCATTAGAAAGATTATTAAATCCATATTTTGTTTGCTCAAAATATAAAACAAGGAAAAGAAACAAGAACAAGGATTATTCATAATTATACAACATTGAAGAATATCCTATATAAATGTCTTATGATGAAGAAATAGGCATCTAAAAATAAAAATTCAGGTTAAATAGAAAGCTAGATACAGTTGAAAAAATTGCAGAATTAGTGATGCAGAATGGGAATCATGCAGAATGTAGAACATAAAAATTAAAAGATGGAAAAGAGAGTTAATAGACATAGAGGATAGACCAAGACAGTTTGTCATAAATATGATAGGAGTTCCAAAAGGGAAGAAAAAGAATTGGAGAATTCTTTTTCTCCAATAATTATGGAGAATTCTCCAGGGCTTCCCTGATAGCTCAGTTGGTAGAGAATCCATCTGCAATGCAGGGGACCCCTGTTCAATTCCTGGGTCGGGAAGATCTGCTGGAGAAAGGATAGGCTACCCACTCCAGTATTCTTGGGCGTCCCTTGTTGCTCAGCTGGTAAAGAATCTGCCTGCAATGTGAGAGACCTGGGTTTGATTCCTGGGTTGGGAAGATCCCCTGGAGAAAGGAAAGGCTACCCACTACAGTATTCTGGCCTGGAGAATTCCATGGACTGTATAGTCCATGGGTCACAAAGAGTGGGACATGACTGAGAAACTTTCACCTTCACTTACGGAGTTTTCTCCACAGTTGAAGACATGAGTTCTCAGACTGAAAAACTGAAGTACCAGATGCAGTAAATAATGAGCAAATGAACTATTTAATATGCTAATACATCTAAATAAGCATTGACGGTCAAATATTTAAACAATGACTAATTTTTTTAACAAAATGAAATTAAAATAGTAGCTAACAAAAAAAAGAAAATGAAGGAGAATTTGGGTTTGCAGCGTCAATATCCTTATACATATTCAAGATGAGGATACTGATTAACTTTTTCAGTTCAGTTCAGTCGCTCAGTCGTGTCGGACTCTTTGCGACCCCATGAATCGCAGCACGCTAGGCCTCCCTGTCCATCACCAACTCCCAGAGTTTACCCGAACTCATGTCCATCAAGTCAGTGATGCCATCCAGCCATCTCATCCTCTGTCATCCCCTTCTCCTCCTGCCCCCAATCCTTCCCAGCATCAGAGTCTTTTCCGATGAGTCAACTCTTCGCATGAGGTGGCCAAGGTATTGGAGTTTCAGCTTCAACATCAGTCCTTCCAATGAACACCCAGGACTGATCTCCTTTAGGATGGATTGACTGGATCTCCTTGCAGTCCAAGGGACTCTCAAGAGTCTTCTCCAACACCACAGTTCAAAAGCATCAATTCTTCAGCGCTCAGCTTTCTTCACAGTCCAACTCTCACATCCGTACATGACTAGTGGAAAAACCATAGCCTTGACTAGACGGACCTCTGTTGGCAAAGAAATGTCTCTGCTTTTTAATATGCTATCTAGGTTGGTCATAACTTTCCTTCCAAGGAGTAAACGTCTTTTAATTTCATGGCTGCAATCACCATCAGCAGTGATTTTGGAGCCCCCAAAAATAAAGTCTGACACTGTTTCTACTGTTTCCCCATCTATTCCCCATGAAGTGATGGGACCAGGTGCCATAATCTTAGTTTTCTGAATGTTGAACTTTAAGCCAACTTTTTCACTCTCCACTTTCACTTTCATCAAGAGGCTTTTTAGTTCCCCTTCACTTTCTTCCATAAGGACTTCCCTGGTGGCTCAGATGCTAAAGCGTCTGTATACAATACGGGAGACACGGGTTCGATCCCTGGGTTGGGAAGATCCCCTGGAGAAGGAAATGGCAGCCCACTCCAGTACTGTTGTCTGGAAAATCCCATGGGTGAAGGAGCCTGGTAGGCTACAGTCCATGGGGTCACAAAGAGTCGGACATGACTGAGCGACTCCACTAAATCCACTAAAAATCACTTTCTGCCATAAGGGTGGTGTCATCTGCATATCTGAGGTTATTGATATTTCTCCTGGCAATCTTGATACCAGCTTGTGTTTCTTCCAGCCCAGCGTTTCTCATGATGTACTCTGCATGTAAGTTAAATAAGCAGGGTGACAATATACAGCCTTGACGTACTCCTTTTCCTATTTGAAACCAGTCAGTTGTTCCATGTCCAGTTCTAACTGTTGCTTCCTGACCTGTATACAGGTTTCTCAAGAGACAGGTCATGTGGTCTGGTATTCCCATCTCTTTCAGAATTTTCCACAGTTTATAGTGATTAACTTTAGCTTATATTAAATATGCCAGGAAAAAATTTAAGAACATTTATTAAAGTAATAGAAACAGTCCATAAGTTTTAAAAAGTAGAGTTCTGGAAGAAGAATTTTTAAAATGCTAACAATTCAATAGGAGATAATAGGAAAGAAAAATAAAGAGAAATTAAAACAGAATATAGGGACACAAAAATAAGATTTAAGAAATAATTTAAATGAATTCAGTAATCAGATGTGACTGGATTAAAATCATCTACTAAATGACAGAAATCCCATAAGTCTGATGTGTATAAAGTTACATTGTTAAAGAGTAACACAACTAGGGTGCCCATTCTTGCCACTGTTATTCAACATAATTTTGGAAGTCCTGGCTACAGCAATCAGAGAAGAAAAAGAAACAAAAGAAATCCAGATAGGAAAAGAAGAAGTAAAATTCTCACTGTTTGCAGATGATATAATTCTCTACATAGAAAGCCTTAAAGATGCCACCAGAAAATTATTGCTGCTGCTGCTGCTGCTAAGTCACTTCAGTCGTGTCCAACTCTGTGCGACCCCATAGACGGCAGCCCACCAAGCTCCGCCATCCCTGGGATTCTCCAGGCAAGAATACTGGAGTGGGTTGCCATTTCCTTCTCCAGTGCATGAAAGGGAAAAGTGGAGTTGCTCAGTCATGTCCGACTCTTAGCGACCCCATGGACTGCAGCCAGAAAATTACTAGAGCTAATCAATGAATATAGTAAAGTCACAGGACATAAAATTAATACACAGAAATCTCTTGCATTCCTATACGCTAATGATGAAAAATCAGAAAGAGAAATGAAGGAAACAATCCCATTCCCCATTACAATAAAAAGAATAAAATGCTTAGGAATAAATTTACCTAAAGAAACAGAAGACCTGTATACAGAAAACTATAAGACACTGATGAACGATATCATCTTTTTAAGATGTCTGTTTAAGATAACACAAACAGAAATATATACCATGTTATTGGATTGGAAGAATCAATACAGTGAAAATGAGTATACTACCCAAAGCAATCTACAGATTCAATGGAATCCCTATCAAACTACCAGTGGTATTTTTCACAGAACTAGAAAGAATAATTTCACAATGTGTATGGAAACACAAAAGACCTGAATAACCAAAGCAATCTTGAGAAAGAAGAACTGGAGGAATCAACCTTCTTGATTTCAGACTATACTGCAAAGCTACAGTCATCAAGACAGCATGGTACTGATACAAAAACAGAATTATAGACCAGTGAAACAAGATAGAAAGCCTGGAGATAAATCCATACACCTATGGGCACCTTATCTTTGACAGAGGAGGCAAAAATATACAATGGAGAAAAGACAGTTTCTTTGATAAGTGGTGCTGGGAAAACTGACCAGCTATGTGTAAAAGAATGAAATTAGAACAATTCCTAACACCATACACAAAAATAAAATGGATTAAAGACATAAATGTAAGGCCAGAAACTTTAAAACTCTTAGAGGAAAACATAGGAAGAACACTCTTTGACATAAATCACAGCAAGATCCTCTATGACCCACCTCCTAGAGTAATGGAAATAAAAACAAAAATAAACAAATGCGACCTGATTAAACTTAAAAGTTTCTGCACAACGAAGGAAACTAAGCAAAATGAAAAGACAGCCCTCAGAATGGGAGAAAATAAAGCAAATAAAACAACTGACAATCTCCAAAATATACAAGCAGCTCAGTACCAGAAAAACAAACAACCCAATCAGAAAGTGGGCAGAAGACCTAAACAGACATTTCTCCAAAGAAGACATACAGATGGCTAATAGATGAAAAGATGTTCAATATCACTCATTATTAGAGAAATGCAAAGCAAAACTACAATGAGGTATCATCTCACACTGGTCAGAATGGCCATCATCAAAAAATCTACAAACAATAAATACTGCAGATAGTGTGGAGAAAAGGGAACCCTCTTGCACTATTGATGGGAATGCAAATTGATACAGCCAGTATGGAAATCCTTAAAAAACTGGGAATAAAACTATCATAAGACCCAGCAATCCCACTACTGGGCATATACCCTGAGGAAACCATAATTGAAAAAGACTCCTGTATCCCAATGTCCATTGGAGCATTATTTACAACAGCTAGGACATGGAAGCAATCTAGATGTTATCAACAGATGAATGGATAAAGAAGTTTTGGTATATATACACAATGGAATATTACTCAGCTATAAAAAGGAATGCACTAGAGTCAGTTCTAATGAGGTTAATAAACCTAAAGCCTGTAATACAGAGTGAAGTAAGTCAGAAAGATAAAGACAAATATCATATATATATATGTATATATATATATAGAATCTAGAAAGAAGATAGTACTGATGATTCTACTTGCAGGGCACCAAAGGAGATGCAGACATAAAGAATGGACTTTTGGACACAGTGGGGACGGAGAGGGTGGGATGATTTAAGAGAGTAGCACTGAAACATATACATTACCTTGTGTAAAATAGATACTCAGTGGGAATTTGGTGTATGACACAGGGAACCCAAAGCTGGTGCTTTGTAACAACTTAGAGGGGTAGGATGGAGAGGAGGTGGGAGGGAGGTTCAAGAGGGAGGAGACCTATGTATACCTGATTCGTGTTGATGTATGGCAGAAACCATCACAAAATTATAAAGTAATTATCCTCTATGTTAAATTGAAAGAATTTTTTTAAAGTAACAAAATTTGGAAAGAAAACAATGCAAACAGGTTAATACTATCAAAAGGAAACTAGGGTGATGATATGAATATCAAATAAAAGATATGTGAAACCCAAAAGATTGGAGAAGGAAATGGCAATCCATGCCAGTACTCTTGCCTGGAAAATTCCATGGATGGAGGACCCTAGTAGGCTACAGTCCATGGGATCGCAAAGAGCTGGACACAACTGAGCAACTTCACTGGTTCACTGAAGCCCAAAAGACAGTAATGTCATAAAGAGGGAAATTACTTCATGATAAAGGAAAAATCTACAAAGATAAATACCATATGCACCTAACAATATAAAGAAGATAGAAAGTACCTGCAATTCATTTCCTGAATCCAGTACTTCTTTTAGTACCAAAAGTAGGCAGAGGAAGAAAGGAAGGGAGGAATGAAAGAAATTGTAGAGCAATATACTTGTATATACAAAAGCAAAACTTCTACATAAACTATTTGCAAATAGAATCTGGAAATGCATTAAAAGAACAAATTGAAAAGGTCTGGTATCTTCCAGGAATGTACCATTGGTTCAATATCAGGAAAACTGACAATAATATCCATAATGTGAACACAATAAAGGAGAGGATAAGATCATATAAGTAGATTTAAAAATTCAACAACCATTCCTAATAAAAATATAAAGCAAAACAAGTTTAGACAGAAATGACTTAATTCTAATAAAAATATTTATTTCCCAAATAACTATTAATAATTGTTATAAATTATGATATATTTTATAATTCAATTAAAATCAGGAATTGGACAGATATGCTGATAACACTCTTGTTTAATACTGTCTTGAACATAATGATGTAATAAGAAAAAGAAATTACAATATTATAAATTTTTAATAGCAGTACAGACTATAAAATACTTAATAAATATAACAAGACACAGAGCCTGTATCAAGAACCACTCTTAAGTTTGGTTGAATGGCTTTTATCTAACTGGACTCTAGAGTCCAATTTTTTATTGAACAATATCTTAAAATTAATATAGAATAATATAGTATAATCTTCAGCAATACATGAACCGTGAACTTCCAGATGTTCAAGCTGGTTTTAGAAAAGGCAGAGGAACTAGAGATCAAATTGCCAAAATCCAAAGGATCATCGAAAAAGCAAGAGAGTACCAGAAAAACATCTACTTCTGCTTTATTGACTATGCCAAAGCCTTTGACTGTGTGGATCACAATAAACTGTGGAAAATTCTGAAAGAGATGGGAATACCAGACCACCTGACCTGCCCCTTGAGAAACCTGTATGCAGGTCAGGAAGCAACAGTTAGAACTGGACGTGGAACAGCAGACTGGTTCCAAATAGGAAAAGGAGTATGTCAAGGCTGTATATTGTCACCCTGCTTATTTAACTTATATGCAGAGTACATCATGAGAAACGCTGGGCTGGAAGAAACACAAGCTGGAATCAAGATTGCCGGGAGAGATATCAATAACCTCAGATACACAGATGACACCACCCTTATCGCAGAAAGCGAAGAAGAACTAAACAACCTCTTGATGAAAGTGAAGGAGGAGTGTGAAAAAGTTGGCTTAAAGCTCAACATTCAGAAAACTAATATCATGGCATCTGGTCCCATCACTTCATGGCAGACAGATGGGGAAACAGTGGAAACAGTGTCAGATTTTATTTTTCTGGGCTCCAAAATCACTGAAGATGGTGATTGCAGCCAAGAAATTAAAAGACATTTACTCCTTGGAAGGAAAGTTATGACCAACCTAGATAGCATATTAAAAAGTAGAGACATTACTTTGCCAACAAAGGTCCATCTAGTCAAGGCTATGGTTTTTCCAATGGTCATGTATGGATGTGAGAGCTGGACTATAAAGAAAGCTGAGCACCGAAGAGTTGATGCTTTTGAACTGTGGTGTTGGAGAAGACTCTTGAGAGTCCTTTGGACTGCAAGGAGATCCAACCAGTCCATCCTAGAGGAGATCAGTCCTAGGTGTTCATTGGAAGGTCTGATGTTGAAGCTGAAACTCCAATACTTTGGCCACCTCATGTGAAGAGCTGACTCATTGGAAAAGTCCCTGATGCTGGGAAAGATTGAGGGCAGGAGGAGAAGGGGACGACAGAGGATGAGATGGCTGGATGGCATCATTGACTTGATGGACATGGGTTTGGGTGGACTCAGGGAGTTGGTGATGGACAGGGAGGCCTGGTGTGATGTGATTCATGGGGTTGCAAAGAATTGGACATGACTGAGCGACTGAACTGAACTGAACTGATCTTCCTGGAAGAAAATGAAAATGGAATTATTTCTTACAGCACATACAAAAGAAAAAAATTCCAATTGGCATATGAGACTAATGGAAAACAAAAAATATCTGGAGAGTTGGCAGAAGCTTGAAGCCCTACTATATGGAAACGAGGGAAATCTTATTCAAGTCTGGAAACCAGTTCAGTTCAGTTCAGTCGCTCAGTCGTGTCCGACTCTTTGCAACCCCATGAACCGCAGCACTCCAGGCCTCCCTGTCCATCACCAACTCCCGGAGTTCACCCAAGCCGATGTCCATCGAGTCAGTGATGCCATCCAACCATCTCATCCTCTGTCGTCCCCTTCTCCTCCTGCCCTCAATCTTTCCCAGCATCAGAGTCTTTTCCAATGAGTCAGCTCTTCGTATCAGGTGGCCAAAGTACTGGAGTTTCAGCTTATTAATAAAAGTCATAATTGAAAATGTGAAAATAAAAAACTTCCTTACAAAAGTGCCATAAACAAAGTTAAACAATGAATAATTATGAAAAATTATACAGCATAGATCACACTACACAGGCTAACATCCCTAGTGTTCAAAAGAAACAGTGGGGCATAAATTTTGAGAAATGATCCTGCATTATCTCATACACACTCTATAATCTAGCAATTCTACTCCTAAGTATATACTCAAGAGAAACTCTTGCACTCACCCATCAAAAGACATTTTCGAAAAAAGCTCATAGAACTTCTCATAAAATTCATCCATCCCAAACAGAAAGAACCCAAATGCTCATTAACAAGAGAATGGAAAAATTGTGGTATTTTCCCATGATAGAATATTAACAGTAATGAAAATGAAAGAGCTCAGTTATGAGCAATAACATGAATAAATTCTAGTTACATAATGTTGAAGGAAAAACCAGCAGGTCCAGAAAGTTATCTGATCAAGTTTCAAAAACTATCATATTAATGAAAAGTAAACACAGAATTCAGAAAAGTGAGTACCTCTCTGGGCAGAAATAAGGAACCAGAAAAGGAAGAAATGTATAGGTAAATGAAAGATATTTTTAAGATTCTAGGTCTTGAGTTGCATGCTGGATTCCTGGTTTGGATTTTACTGATGTAAAATTTAAGTGCATAAAAGAGGGTCATGCCAATAATGATAGTAACTTGTGGACTGAGCATTGTGATTATTCTATGTCTGTGTTGTTGTTCAATCACTAAGTCATTTGCAACCCCATGGACTGCAGCATGCCAGGCTTTTCTGTCCTTCACTGTCCCCCAGAGTTTGCTCAAACTCACATCCATTGAGTCAGTGATGCCATCCAGCCACCTCATCCTCTGTCGCCCCCTTCTCCTCCTGCCCTCAGTCTTTCCCAGCATCAGGGTCTTTTCCAATGAGTCGACTCTTCGTGTCAGGTGGCCAGAGTACTGGAGTTTCAGTTTCAGCATCAATCCTCCAATGACTATTCAGGGTTGTTTTCCTTTAGGATTGAGTGGTTTGATCTCCTTGCAGCCCAAGGGACTCTCAAGAGTCTTCTCCAACACCACAGTTTGAAAGCATCAGTTCTTTGATGCTCAACCTTCTTTATGGTCTAGCTCTCACATCCATACATGACTACTGGAAAAACCATAGCTTGGACTATATGGACCTTTGTTGACAAAGTGATGTCTCTACTTTTTAATACACTATCTAGGTTTGTCACAGTTTTTCTTCCAAGGAGCAAGCGTCTTTTAATTTCATGGCTGCAGTCACCATCTGCAATGATTTGGGAGCCCAAGAAAATAAAATCTGCCACTGTTTCTATTTTCTCCCCTTCTATTTGCAATGAAGTAGTGGGACCAGATACTATGATCTTACTTTTTGAAATGTTGAGTTTTAAGCCAGCTTTGTCACTCTCCTCTTTCACCTTCATTTAGGCTGTTTAATTCCTCTTCACTTTCCACCCTTAGGGTAGTATCATCTGTATATCTGAGCTTATTTATATTTCTGCCTGCAATCTTGATTCCAGCTTGTGCTTCATCCAGCCCAGCATTTCCCTTCATATACTCTGCATATAAGTTAAATAAGCAGGGTTACACAGCCTTGAAATACTCCTTTCCCAGTTTTGAACCAGTCTGTGTTCCATGTCTGGTTCTAACTATTGCTTCTTGACCTGCATACAGATTTTGCAGAAGGCGGGTCAGGTGGTCTGGTATTCCCATCTCTTGAAGAATTTTCCACAGTTTGTTGTGATCCACACAGTCAAAGGCTTTAGCATAGTTAACAATGCAGAAGTAGATATTTTTCTGGAATTCTCTTGCTTTTTCTATGATCCAGCATTGTTGGCAATTTGATCTCTGGTTCCTCTGCCTTTTTAAATCCAGCTTGTACATCTGGAAGTTCTCAGTTCATATACTGTTTTAGCTTAGCATGAAGGATTTTGAGCATTGCCTCAATAGCATGTGAAATAAGTGCAGTTGGGTAGTTTGAACATTCTTTGGCATTGACTTTCTTTGGGATTGGAATTTTCAACTACAAATTGGCACTCACCAAGGGCATTGCCAGTGAGTGAACAACAAAGGCATTTGCCATTTGCCTCTACAGAGATTGAACCCCATGCTGCTGCAGCTGTTGACCTTCCACAACCCCTGAGGGAGTTCAGGGTGGAGTGAGGCACTCTGTGCTCCAGAGAATCTGGTGGCACAGGTCTTTAGACAGTTGGATGTTTTTAGGAACAGATTTTATGATTTTCATCCTGGAATCTCCTCATATCTAGAGAAGCACTAAATCCCTTCATGGTGAAATCAGACCCTCATGACTAACCAAAAACCTTTTGTAAAATGAGTACTTCATGGTATTGAACTCCACCTTCACCAAAACCTTATATATTGGCCTTTGCCCACTGCCACTTTGGAGCAGTCTCTCAGAGCTCTCTGAGATGCTTGCCTCCTGGGCTGCAGTCCTCATTTTGCCCCAAATAAAACTTAACTCGCAACTCTCAACTTGTACATCTTTTTTAGTCAACAGAATGAAAACTGACCTTTTCCAGTCCTGTGGCCACTGCTGAATTTCCCAAATTTACTCACATATTGAGTGCAGCACCAAAAGCATCATCTTTTAGGATTTGAAATACATCAGCTAGAATTCCATCACCTCCACATTACTAGCTTCGTTCATAGTAATGTTTCCTAAGGCCCAGTTCAGTCACTCAGTTGTGTCTGATTCTTTGCAACCCCATGAATCGCAGCACACCAGGCCTCCCTGTCCATCACCAGCTCCCTGAGTCTACCCAAACCCATGCCCATCGAGTCAGTGATGCCATCCAGCCATCTCATCCTCTGTTGTTGCCTTCTCCTCCTGCCCCCAATCCTTCTGAGCATTACGGTCTTTTCCAATGAGTCAACTCTTCGCATGAGGTGGCCAAAGTATTGGAGTTTCACCTTCAACATCAGTCCTTCCAATGAACACCCAGGACTGATCTCCTTTAGGATGGACTGGTTGGATCTCCTTGCAGTCCAAGGGACTCTCAAGAGTCTTCTCCAACACCACAGTTCAAAAGCATCAGTTCCTCAGCACTCAGCTTTCTTTATAGTCCAGCTCTCACATCCATACATGACTACTGGAAAAACCATAGCCTTGACTAGACGGACCTTTGTTGGCAAAGTAATGTCTCTGCTTTTTAATATGCTATCTAGGTTGGTCATAACTTTCCTTCCAAGGAGTAAATGTCTTTTAATTTCATGGCTGCAATCACCATCTTCAGTGATTTTGGAGCCCTGAAAAATAAAGTCAGCCACTGTTTCCATTGTTTCCCCATCTGTCTGCCATGAAGTGATGGGACCAGATGCCATGATCTTAGTTTTCTGAGTGTTGAGCTTTAAGCCAACTCTTTCACTCTCCTCTTTCACTTTCATCAAGAGGCTCTTTAGTTCTTCTTTGCTTTTTGCCATAAGGGTGGTGTCATCTGCATATCTAAGGTTATTGATATTTCTCCTGGCAATCTTGATTCCATCTTGTGCTTCTTCCAGCCCAGCGTTTCTCATGATGTACTCTGCATATAAGTTAAATAAACAGGGTGACAATATACAGCCTTGACGTACTCCTTTTCCTATTTGGAACCAGTCTGTAGTTCCCTGTCCAATTCTAACTGTTGCTTCCTGACCTGCATACAGGTTTCTCAAGAGACAGGTCAGATGGTCTGGTATTCCCATCTCTTTCAGAATTTTCCACAGTTTATTGTGATCCACACAGTCAAAGGCTTTGGCATAGTCAATAAAGCAGAACTAGATGTTTTTCTGAAACTCTTTTGCTTTTTCGATGATCCGGCAGATGTTGGCAATTTGATCTCTGATTCCTCTGCCTTTCTAAAACCAGCTTGAACATCTGGAAGTTCACATTTCATGTATTGCTGAAGCCTGGCTTGGAGAATTTTGAGCATTACTTTACTAGCGTGTGAGATAAGTGCAATTGTGCGATAGTTCGAGCATTCTTTGGCATTGCCTTTCTTTGGGATTGGGATGAAAACTGACCTTTTCCAGTCCTGTGGCCACTGCTGAGTTTTCCAAATTTGCTGACATATTGAGTGCAGCACTTTCACAGCATCTTCTTTCAGGGTTTGAAATAGCTCAACTGGAATTCCATCACCTCCACTAGCTTTGTTCGTAGTGATGCTTTCTAAGGCCCACTGGACTTCACATTCCAGGATGCCTGGCTCTAGGTTAGTGATCACATCATGATTATCTGGGTCATGAATATCTTTTTTTAAGTTCTTCTGTGTATTCTTGCCACCTCTTCTTAATATCTTCTGTTTCTGTTAGGTCCATACCATTTCTGTCCTTTATTGAGCCCGTCTTTGCATGAAATGTTCCCTTGGTATCTCTGATTTTCTTGAAGAGATCTCTAGTCTTTCCCACTCTGTTGTTTTCCTCTATTTCTTTGCATTGATTGCTGAGGAAGGCTTTCTTATCTCTCCTTGCTATTCTTTGGAACTCTGCATTCAGATGGGAATATCTTTCCTTTTCTCCTTTGTTTTTCGCTTCTCTTCTTTTCACAGCTATTTGTAAGGCCTCTTCAGACAGCCATTTTGCTTTTTTGCATTTCTTTTCCATGGGGATGGTCTTAATCCCTGTCTCCTGTACACTGTTATGAACCTCCATCCATAGTTCATCAGGCACTCTGTCTGTTAGATCTAGTCCCTTAAATATATTTCTCACTTCCACTGTATAATCGTAAGGGATTTGATTTAGGTCATACCTGAATGGTCTAGTGGTTTTCCCTACTTTCCTCAATAAGTCTGAATTTTGCAATAAGGAGTTCATTATCTGAGCCACAGTCAGCTCCCAGTCTTGTTTTTGCTGACTGTATAGAGCTTCTCCATCTTTGGCTGCAAAGAATATAATCAGTCTGATTTTGGTGTTGACCATCTGGTGATGTCCACGTGTAGAGTCTTCTCTTGTGTTGTTGGAAGAGGGTGTTTGATATGACCAGTGCGTTCTCTTGGCAGAACTCCATTAGTCTTTGCCCTGGTTCATTCTGTACTCCAAGGCCAAATTTGCCTATTACTCCAGGTGTTTCTTGACTTCCTACTTTTGCATTCCAGTCCCCTATAATGAAAAGGTCATCTTTTTTGGGTGTTAGTTCTAGAAGGTCTTATAGGTCTTCATAGAACCTTTCAACTTCAGCTTCTTCAGCATACTGTTTGGGGCATAGACTTAGATTACCGTGATATTGAATGGGCAGGAATCCCTTAGAAGAAATGGAGTATTCATCATGGTCAACAAAAGAGTCCAAAATGCAGTACTTGGATGCAATCTCAAAAATGACAGAATGATCTCTGTTCGTTTCCAAGGCAAACCATTCCTAAGGCCCACTTGACTTCAATTCCAGGATGTCTAGCTCTAGGTGAGTGACTATCATGGTTATCTGGATCATTATCAGGGTCCATTTGGGTCTATCATGGTTAGCTGGATCATTAAGACTTTTGTACAGTTCTTCTGTGTATTTTTGACACCTCTTCTTAATCTCATCAGCTTCTATTAGGTCCCTACCATTTCTGTCCTTTATTGTTCCCATCTTTGCATGAAATGTTCCCTTGATATCTCTAATTTTCTTGAAAAGATCTCTAGTCTTTCCCATTCTGTAGTTTTCCTCTATTTCTTTGCATTGTTCACTTAAGAAGGCTTTCTTATATTTCCTTGCTATTCTGTGGAACTCTACATTCAGTTGGGTATATCTTCCTCTTTCTCCTCTTCTTTGCCTTTCACTTATCTTCTTTCCTCAGCTATTTGTAAGGCCTCCTCATACAACCATTTTGTCTTCTTGCATTTCGTTTTCTTTGGGATGGTTGCGTTCACTGCCTCTCTTGTACAGTGTTACGAACCTCTGTCTGTAGTTCTTCAGGCACTCTGTTTATCAGATCTAATCCCTTGAATCTGTTTATCACTTACACTGTATAATCATTAGGGATTTGATTTAGGTCGTACCTGAATGGCCTAATGGCTTTCCCTTCTTTCTTCAATTTAAGTCTGAATTTGGCAATAGAAAGCTCATAATCTGAGCCACAGTCAGCTCCAGGTCTTGTTTTTGCTGACTGTATAGAGCTTTTCCATCTTCAGCTGCAAAGAATATAATGAATCCAATTTTGATGTTGACCATCTGGTGATGTCCATGTGTAGAGTTGTCTCTTATATTGTTGGAAGAGGGTGTTTGCTATGATCAGTGTGTTCTCTTGGCAAAAATCTGTTAGCCTTTTTCCTGCCTCATTTTGTACTCCAAGGCCAAACTGCGTGGTACTTCAGGTATCTCTTGACTTCTTTGCATTCCAGTCCCCTATGATGAAAAGGCCATATCTTTTGGGTGTTAGTTCTAGAAGATCTTGTAGGTCTTCATAGATCCATTTGACTTCATCTTCTTTGGCATTAATAGTTGTGGCATAGACTTGAATTACTGTGATGTTGAATGGTTTGCCTTGGAAACAAACCGAGATCATTCTGTTGTTTTTGAGATTGTACCCAAAGACTGCATTTCAGACTCTTGTTGACTGTGAGGGCTACACCATTTCTCTTCTGGATTGTTGCCCATACAAATAGATATAATGGTCATCTGAATTAAATTTGCCATTCCCATCCATTATAGTTCACTGATTCCTAAAATGTCGATGTTCACTCTTGCCATCTCCTGGTTGACCACATCCAATTTACCTTGCTTCGTGGACCTAACATTCCATGTTCCTATGCAGTATTGTTCTTTACAGCATCAGAATTTACTTTCACCACCAGTCACATCCACAGCTGGGCATTGTTACTGCTTTGGCCCAGCCTCTTCATTCCTTTTGGAGCTATTTCTCTTCTCTTCCCCAGTAGCATGTTGGACACACCTACTGAACTGGGAGACTTATCTTCCAGTGTCATATCTTTTTGCCTTTTCATACTGTTCATGGAAATGAACAGATAGTTCACCAGACAGGAAACAGAAATAGAACATGAATATATGGAAAGATGCTCAAACTTTCTCATGATAAAAGAAATGCAGATTAAAACTGCATCAAAATACCATTTTTCATCCATCAGGCTGACAATATTCAAATGTATGACAATACATCACATTGGGAAAGCTGTGAAGAAAAGAAGAAATCTCATACATTGCTGGTGAGCAAGTATATTGTTAAAACTGCAATGGAGAATAATTTAGCAGAATCCTTAAAAACTACAAATGCATATACTCTGTGACTCAACAATTCTTCTTTTAGGAATACTCCAAGGTACAAAGTAATATATGTTCAGAGTTGCTCATTCCAACTTTGATTGTAATGGAAAATTATGGAAACAAATATTTATTAGTCGGTTACTTGTTAAATTATGGTTCCTCCATAATTTGTAATAATATGTAAAATAGTATGAAAAACTCATGAGAGCATTTAAAGTTCAAAGATATAACTTTAAGTGAATATAATGTTCAAAAATGCATTTAATATACTAGTAGTTACATAAAATGGAGAAAAGTTACATTGGCTATGCACAAAAATTTTACGGAAATATAGAAGAAACCTTATAATAGTAGTCACTGGCAGGGTGTGGGAAGTAAGTGACAAAGCATAAGGTGGGAGAGACAATTTTTGCTGTATTTGTAATATAATTTACTTTATAATAGAATAAAATGTCTATTCAAGAAGAAAACAATGAAAATAATTAGATCTACATCTACTGAAATGACTATGGTATATCAAGTGACAAAAGCAAACTATGAGTGTGTGTGTGCTTAGTTGCTCAGTCATGTGTGACTCTCTGTGACCCCATGGACTGTACCCCACCAGTCTCCTCTGTCCATGGGGATTCTCCAGGCAAGAATACTGGAATGGGTTGCCATGCCCTCCTCCATGAACAGTGTAATTTCATTTTTGTAAAAAGTGTATGAGTGTGTCGGGAGGCTGCTGTGTCTATTTGTGGGTGCAGAAAATGACATGTAGGCATTCATATAAAGTTTTAATATTAGTTGCCTCAGGATTGTAGAGGATGTTATTAATTCTTTGGATTGTTTCTCTTGTTAAAAACAACACACACTAATTTTAATTTTTAAAATTGAGATATTTGAAATTTTAAAAACAAATTAAAACATTTCTGTAGTTACATTTTGCCACAACTAAAAATAAAATTTGTCCAAAATGTAAAGAAATGTGAACACATTTTATTTTGTAGATTGTTGTTTTATGGATATACGATCCAGAAAACGCGGACCCCAGTGAGTTGCTGTGGAATGCCGATGAACCTTCCCTAGTAGGTAGCAACATTATTATTTTCATAGATAAAATAAAAGCTGTGAATAATTTATTATATTTTAAGCAGCCTAGAACTAAATACATTTTAATTATACATTAAATTTAGTTTACTCATTATAGTGATTTTGAACTTGTGCTAAATCACTACAGTTATAAATCTTTCTTTAGAATTCTTATTGAGCATTCTCCATATTTTCTATGAACCTCATTATCCACAAAGAGGCTGACCATTAAAATGCTTTCAAGGTGTTTCTTGAGCATCTACCTTGAAGTCATCCTTCAAAAATCTGTCTAGTTCTTTACTGAATGCCTTCCCACTGGAGATTAATGACTTTCCTAAAAGTTCAACACAGTGCATAAATAAGTCCTTCCTTTTATCTGTTACAAATTTACCTCTTTCAGTTCAGTTTGGTTCAGTTCAGATGCTCAGTCATGTCCGACTCTTTGCGACCCCATGAATTGCAGCACGCCAGGACTCCCTGTCCATTACCAACTCCCAGAGTTTACCCAAACTTATGTCCATCGAGTTGGCTGATCATCCTCCGTCATCCCCTTCTCCTCCTGTCCCCAATCCTTCCCAGCATCAAGACTTTTCCAATGAGTCAACTCTTCGCATGAGGTGGCCAAAGTATTGGAGTTTCAGCTTCAACATCACATCAGTCCTTCCAATGAACACCCAGGACTGATCTCCTTTACGATGGATTTGTTGGATCTCCTTGAAGTCCAAGGCACCCTCAAGAGTCTTCAACACCAGAGTTCAAAAGCATCAATTCTTTGGCACTCAGCTTTCTTCACAGTCCAACTCTCACGTCCATACGTGACTACTGGAAAAACAATAGCCTTCACTAGACAGAACTTTGTTGGCAAAGTAATGTCTCTGCTTTTTAATATGCTATCTAGGTTGGTCATAACTTGCCTTCCAAGGAGTAAGCATCTTTTAATTTCATGGCTGCAATCACCAACTGCATTGATTTTGGAGCCCCCCAAAAATAAAGTCTGACACTGTTTCCACTGTTTCCCTATCTATTTCCCATGAAGTGATGGGACCAGATGCCATGATCTTACATTTCTGAATGTTGAGCTTTAAGCCAACTATTTCACTCTCCATTTTCACTTTCATCAAGAGGCTGTTTAGTTCTTCTTCCCTTTCTGCCGTAAGGGTGGTGTCATCTGCATATCTGAAGTTATTGATATTTCTCCCGGCAATCTTGATTCCAGCTTGTGCTTCTTCCAGCCCAGCATTTCCCATGATGTACTATGCATATAAGTTAAATAAGCAGGATGACAATATACAGCCTTGACGTACTCCTTTTCCTATTTGGAACCAGTCTGTTGTTCCCTGTCCAGTTTTAACTGTTGCTTCCTGACCTGCATACAGGTTTCTCAAGGGGCAGGTCAGGTGGTCTGGTATTCCCATCTCTTTCAGAATTTTCCACAGTTTATTGTGATCCACACAGTCAAAGGCTTTGGCATAGTCAATAAAGCAGAAATAGATGTTTTTCTGGAACTCTTTTGCTTTTTCGATGATCCAGCAGATGTTGGCAATTTGATCTCTGATTCCTCTGCCTTTCTAAAACCAGCTTGAACATCTGGAAGTTCACGGTTCACATATTGCTGAAGCCTGGCTTGGAGAATTTTGAGCATTACTTGACTAGCGTGTGAGATGAGTGCAATTGTGTGGTAGTTTGAGCATTCTTTGGCATTGCCTTTCTTTGGGATTGGGATGAAAACTGATCTTTTCCAGTCCTGTGGCCACTGCTGAGTTTTCCAGATTTGCCGGCATATTGAGTGCAGCACTTTCACAGCATCATCTTTTAGGGTTTGAAATAGCTCAACTGGAATTCCATCACCTCCACTAGCTTTGTTCGTAGTGATGCTTTCTAAGGCCCACTGGACTTCACATCCCAGGATGTCTGGCTCTAGGTGAGTGATCACACCATCATGATTATCTGGGTCATGAAGATCTTTTTTGTACAGTTCTTCTGTGTATTCTTGCCACCTCTTCTTAATATCTTCTGCTTCTGTTAGGTCCCTACCATTTCTGTCCTTTATCAAGCCCATCTTTGCATGATATGTTCCCTTGGTATCTCTAATTTTCTTGAAGAGATCTCTAGTCTTTCCCATTCTGTTGTTTTCCTCTATTTCTTTGCATTGATCGCTGATGAACGCTTTCTTATCTCTTCTTGCTGTTCTTGGAACTCTGCATTCAGATGGGAATATCTTTCCTTTTCTCCTTTGCTTTTCACTTCTCTTCTTTTCACAGCTATTTGTAAGGCTTCCTCAGACAGCCATTTTGCTTTTTTGCGTTTCTTTTCCATGGGGATGGTCTTGATCCCTGTCTTCTGTACAGTGTCACGAACCTCTGTCCATAGTTCATCAGGCACTCTGTCTGTCAGATCTAGTCCCTTGAATCTATTTGTCACTTCCACTGTATAATCGTAAGGGATTTGATTTAGGTCATACCTGAATGGTCTAGTGGTTTTCCCTACTTTCTTCAATTTAAGTCTGAATTTGGCAATATGGAGTTCATGATCTGAGCCACAGTCAGCTCCCAGTCTTGTTTTTGCTGACTGTATAGAGCTTCTCCATCTTTGGCTGCAAAGAATGTAATCAATCTGATTCAAGGCTTTTCTTCTGTTATAATTAAAATGTACAGAAGAGGAACATAAAATGAGAAGTTTTCTTATGGGATTCTCTGTGTCCTAATGAGTCAAGATCTGAGTTTTTCATAGCATATTGTTATGACTCATGGTAATTAAATTCACCAGAGATAGACTGATAAATCAGAATGGCAACCAATCAGTTGTTTTGTTTGACAATGACTTCATAGGGAATAAAATAAATTAATGGTAATTAAACACTAAGTATTACTGTCAATTTCTAGTCTTTTAAGTGAAAATATGCACAATTTAACATTATTTAGTTCATGCATACCTAATAGTTTGCTTTTTTCTTTTTAATTTCCATATTTATTCATGATCATGTCATTTCCTTAAAACATTTCTCCATTGCAAACAACATAGACTTTTTTCTCAGTTCATGCATTTATTCATCCTTTTGATCTGTCCATTTTTATTGTGGGAAAATATGCATAATATAAAATCTACCATTTTGAACATTCTTTTGAATATAATTTGGAGACATTAAATATGTTTCCTTTTAAAAAATTTATATTGAAATATAGTTGAGTTACAATGTTATATTAGTTTCAAGTATACAGCATAGTGATTCAGATATATATATATATATATATATATATATATATATATATATATATATATATTCCTCCTCTGTTCCCTTTGGTAACCGTAGTTTGTTTTATATATCTGTGAATCTATTTCTATCTTGTACATAAATTTATTTGTATCATTATTTTAGATTCCATATATAAGCAATATCACATGATATTTCTCTTTCTCGGTCTGACTTCACTTAGTATGATAATCTCTAGGCCCATCGAGGTTGGGGCAAATGGCATTATTTCATTCTTTTTTATGGCTGAGTAATATTCCACTGTGTATCTAATACCACACCTTCTTCATCCACTCAGCTGTCAATGGACACTTAGTTTGCTTTCACGTGTTGGCTGTTTGTAAACAGTGCTGCTGTGATATGGAGTGCATGTATCTTTTCAAATTGTAGTTTTGTCCAGATATATACCCAGAAGTGGGATTGTTGAATCATATAGTAACTCTATTTTTAGTTTTTTAAGGAACCGCTATACTGTTTTCCATAGTGGCTGCCCAAAGTACAGTTCCACTAACTGTAGGAGGGTTCCTTTTCTTCACACCCTCTCCAGGATTTATTATTTGTAGACTTTAGTGATGGCCATTCTGACTGGCATCAGGTGATATCTCATTGTAGCTTTGACTTGCATTTCTCTGAGAATTAACAATAATTAGCATCTTTTCATGTGCCTGTTGGCCATCTGTATATCTTCTTTGAATACATATCTATTTGGATCTTCTGCCCATTTTTTGATATGGTTTTTTGTTTTTTTGATATTGAGCTGTATGAGCTGACAAACTGCACAGACTCAACTCACACCATTAACATGGCACGTAAAGCCCTGAGTATCCTGACCCTGCTGCTCTTCTTTGGCCTTAGCTCTCCACGTGTCGTCTCCAGCAGCAGTACTCTGTTGTCTCCCCATACACATCTTCTGTTCCATGCCTCTGTGTCTTTGCTTATGCCATTCACTTTATAGCAGCTCCCCATTCCCGTTCTTCATCTACTCATCTTTTAGGTCTCAAGTCATGTATCACTGCCTCCAGGATACCTGCCATGACCAAATCAGGATTTTTTTCACACAGGTAGTTTGAAGAGATTATTGTAATACTGCAGTTTTAATAAATCATTAACAAAATAGCTCTGGTAAAACATAAATTGTCCGTTTGAGTTTTTATCAACCAATATATAATGTTTGCTGGGAGAAATATCAATAACCTCAGATATGCAGATGACACCACCCTTATGGCAGAAAGTGAAGAACTAAAGAGCCTCTTGATGAAAGTGAAAGAGGAGAGTGAAAAAGTTGGTTTAAAGCTCAACATTCAGAAAACTAAGATCATGGCATCTGGTCCCATCACTTCATGGGAAATAGATAGGGAAACAGTGGAAACAGTGTCAGACTTTATTTTTTTGGGCTCCAAAATCACTGCTGATGGTGATTGCAGCCATGAAATTAAAAGATGCTTACTCCTTGGAAGGAAGTTTATGACCAACCTAGATAGCATATTTAAAAGCAGAGACATTACTTTGCCAACAAAGGTCCATCTAGTCAAGGCTATGGTTTTTCCAGTGGTCATGTATGGATGTGAGAGTTGGACGGTGAAGAAAGCTGAGCGCCGAAGAATTGATGCTTTTGAACTGTGGTGTTGGAAAAGACTCTTGAGAGTCCCTTGGACTGCAAGGAGATCCAACCAGTCCATCCTAAAGGAGAGGAGTCCTAGGTGTTCATTGGAAGGACTGATGTTGAAGCTGAAACTCCAATACTTTGGCCACCTCATGCGAAGAGTTGACTCATTGGAAAGGACCCTAATGCTGGGAAGGATTGGGGGCAGGAGGAGAAGGGGACGACAGAGGATGAGATGGTTGGATGGCATCACCGACTCGATGGACATGGGTTTGTGTAAACTCTGGGAGTTGGTGATGGACAGGGAGGCCTGGCGTGCTGTGATTCATGGGGTCGCAAAGAGTCAGACACGACTGAGCGACTGAACTGAACTGAACTGAACTGACACGAAATCCTAATTCTGTCTCTGACTCTTCATTCTTCATTCTCTTCCTTAACCCTTAACCATCCCTGACTTTGAACTTTAAATAATCCTTTATGTTAACTCATTTCTGTAATTTATTTCACCTTTGAATCTCAACCCACTCCTGTCTTACATCCCTATCTGAGCCTTACCCATTTCCCAACACCCACACCAGGGAAAAGAGGACCAGCAGTAGGGTATGACTCAGGGATGGGGTACAGGATAACTTGTTTGTACAGTTTGATTATATAACTATTAAAAAGCTCAAGGTTTTCTTTTGTTTGAGGTTTTTTTCCTTTACCATTTTAACCATGAATTATTATCAAAAGAAAAAATATAAAAGCTAAGTATTCAGCTTAGTGAATAATAACAAATAGCTGTATAACTACTATCAAGACATAAAACATTAATAACAGTAGTACAGAAGGTTCCCCATATTTTCCACATGCATGAACATAATTTCTCTATCCACCATAGATGTTTGTATGGACATAATCCTTCCCTTCCCTTAGAGGTAAACATTATCCTGAATATTTTGTAATAATAATTGTTCTGCTTTTCTCTTTAGTTTACCACATGGTTCCTAAACAATGCAGTTTAGTGGGTTTTGTTTTTGTTTTTCTACTTTAAATAAATGGAATCATGTTTTATATACATTGTGCGTATTGCTTTTTATTTTTGGTCATCATTATATAAGATTCATCCATGTTATATATACCTGTAGTTTGCTCATTTTCATTGCTATATGATATTCATTGTTTCAACACACCACAAATCTTTCATCTGTTCTAGAGTTGGTGAATTTGGGGGTGGGTTTTGTTTAATTTTTAATGAGTGTTGATTTGTTTTTTCCTTTATTGGAATATTTTGTATAAGCTTAATTAAAATATAATTGATCTATAGTATTATGTAGGTTTAAAGTATATATGAGTTGAGTTAATATATATTAACACCTCTGTTACCTCATACACTTATATTTTCTTTTTGTGGTAAGAACATTTAAGATCTACTCTTTCATCAACTTTTAAGTATTTGGTAGAGTATTGTTAACTACTATAACTATGCTATAAAATAGATTCCTAGAACTTATTCATCTTATAATTGAAAATATGTACCTTTGATGAACATCTCCCCATTTCACCCACTGCTCAGCACCTTGTGAGCAGTTTCATCATTCTACTGTTTCTATGAGATCAGCATTTTTAAATTCCACATGGAAGTGAGATCATACTATATTTGTCTTTCTCTGTCTGAGTTATTTAACTAAATATTTATATATATCACATCTTTATCCAGTCCTCCATTGATGGACAGTTAGGTTATTTCCATATCTTGGCTATTGTAAATACTGTTGCAATAAGCACGGGAATGAAGGTATCTCTTCAATAGATGTCTTGTTTCCTTCTCCTTTCATATACACCCAGAAGTGGGATTGCTGGATCATATGATAGTTCTATTTTTAATTTTGGAGGACCTTCCATACTATTTTCCATAAGGACTGTACTAACTTACATTCCCACCAAAAGTGCACAAGAGTTCCATTTTCTCCATATCCTTGTCAACATTTGTTCTTTCTTGTCTTTTTGATAAGTCATCCTAAGTCGTATGAGATGCTATCCTACTGTGGTTTTGCCTTACATTTCCCTGATAATTAGTGGTGTTGAGCACCTTTTCGTGTACCTTTTGGACATTTGTGTCTATTTGGGAAAACGTCAATTCAGTTTCCCTTCCTATTTCTTTTTTTTTTTAATCGGATTTCTTTCTTTCTTTTTGCTGTAGAGTTGTATGAGTTCCTTACATAGTTTGCATATAAACCCTTTTTCAGATACATGACTTGCAAATATTTTCTCCCTTTCCATTGGTTGCCTTTTACTCTGTCGGTTACTTCTTTGCTGTGCAGAAGTTTTTTAGTTTGATGTAGTTCCACTTACTTATTTTTGCCTTTGTTGCTTGTGCTTTTGGTATCATATTCACATAAAAAAAATCATTGCAAGACCAATGTAAAAAAGCTTTTCCCAGGATTTCCAGGCAGTCCAGTTGTTAGGACACTGCACTTCCATTGCAGGGGGTATAGGTTTGATCCCTAGTCAGGGAACTAAGAACTAAGATCCTGCATGCTACACATGGCCAAAATAGAAAAAAAAAAAATTAAAACACAACAAAAAAAGGTTTTCCCCTACTTTCTTCTATGAGGTTTTCAGTTTCAGTTATTATATTTAAGTTTATAATCCATTTAAGTTTAATTTTTGTGATTGGTATAAGGTAGGGTTCCAGC
Source organism: Okapia johnstoni (assembly GCA_024291935.2). Lineage (NCBI taxonomy): Eukaryota > Metazoa > Chordata > Mammalia > Artiodactyla > Giraffidae > Okapia > Okapia johnstoni. The sequence goes on from CM044322.1 coordinate 44,994,327, forward strand.
TTCATTCTTCTGCATGTGATTATCAAGTTTTCCTAGCCCCATTTGTTGAAGAGGCTATTCTTTCCCTATTGAGAATTCTTGGCTCTCTTGTGAAATACCAGTTGACCATATATGCAAGGGTTTATTTCTTTGCTCTTGATGCTATTCCTTGCCGTGTGCATCTATTATAATGCCATTATCATATTATTTTGATTACTATAGCTTTGTATTATAGTTTGAAATCAGAAAGTATAATTGCCTCTGACTATGTTCTTCTTTCTCAGAATTATCTTGGCTATTTGGGGTCTTTTGTGGTCCCATACAAATTTTAGGATTATTTTTTCTACTCTTATGAAAAATTCCATTGAGATGTTCATAGGGATTATAGTGAATCTATAGATGGCTCTGAGTATCATAGACATTTTTAGGTTTAGTCACTAAGTCATGTCTGACTCTTTCAACTTCATGGACTGTAGCCTTCCAGGCTTCTCTGTCCATGGGATTCTCCAGGCAAGGATACTGGAGTGGGTTGCCATTTCCTTCTCCAGGGGATCTTCCTGACCCAGGAATCAAACCGAGGTCTCCTGCATTGCAGGCAGATTCTTTACTGACAGAGCTATGAGGGAAGAACACTATTAATTCTTCTGATCCATGAACATGGGATAGTTTCCCATTTATTTGTGTCTTCTTAAATTTATTTCATCAAAGTCTTATCGTTTTTTTGTGCAGATATTTTGCCTCCTTGGTTAAATTTATCCCCAAGTAGTTCATGATTTTGATGCTATTGTGATTGTTTCCTTTATTTCTTTTTCAAATAGCTAATTTCTAGTATATAGAAATGCAACTGATTTCTATAGATCTATAAAATCTATAGATGTTGACTTTGTACTCTGCAACTTTACTGAATTGTTGACTAGTTCTAACAGTTTTTGGTGGCTTCTGAAGGATTTTCTAAATGTAAGATCATGTTATCTACAAAGACATTTTATTTCCTTTTCAATTTGGATGCTTTTTATTTCTTTTTCTTGCCTGGTTGCTCTGGTTGGGGCATCCCAGTACTATGTTGAATAGGAGTGGTGAGACTGAGCACCCTTGTCTTGATCCTGATTGTAAAGCAAAAGTTTTTAACCTTCTACACTGAGTATGATAATAGCTGTGGGATTATCATAAATGGCTTTTATTATGTTGAGGTAAATTCTTTCTATATCCAGTCCATTGAGAGTTTATGTTTTGGCAAATTCTTTCTCTGTGTGTATTAAGATGACCAAATAATTTTTGTCTTTCACTCTATTAATGTGATGTATCACATTCATTGATTTGTATATGTTGAACCATCCTTGCATCCCAGGGATAAATCCCATTTGATCATTGTGTATGATTCTCTTAATGTGCTGTTCAATTTGGTTTGCTAGTACACTGTTCAGAATTTTTACTAATCAAGGATATTAGCCTCTAGGTTTTTTTCCTATCATGTTCCTATCTGGGTTTGTTATGAAGGTAACACTAGCCTCATAAAATGAGTTTGGAAGTGTTCCTTCAATTTTCAGGAAGAGTTTTAGAAATATTGGTATTAATTCTTCTATAAATGTTTGGCAGAACTCACCCATTAAACTATCTAGTCCTGATTTTACTATTGTTATTGGGAGATTTTGCTTACTGTTTAGGTCTTATTACTCACTGTTCAGATTTTCTAATTTTTCATGATTCAGTCTTGGTAGGTGATATGTTTGTAGGAATCTATATGTTTCTCATAGGTTATACAATTTGGGGGGTTGCTTCCCAGTTGGCACAGTGGTGAAGAACACAAGATGCAAGAGACAAGGAATTGATCCCTGGGTTGGGAAGATCTCTAGGAGTAGGAAATGTCAACTGACTCTAATATTCTTGCCTGGAAAATTCCATGAACAGAGGAGACTTGCAGGCTATAGTCCATGGGGTCACAAAGAGTTGGACACTGCTGAGCAACTGAGCACACACATACAATTTTTTGTTATATAACTGCTCACAATTTTCTCATATGAGCCTTTGCATTTGTGTAATATTAGGAGGTAGTATCTCCTCTTTCATTTTTATTTTATATTTTATTTTTTTGAGTTTTTTGTCTTTTTTCTTAGTCTAGCTCAGATTGTATCAATTGTTTATTTTTTCAAAAGCCATCCCTTAGTTTTGTTGATTTTTTTCTGTTCATTTCCTGTTCTCTTCTTGATTTTTTTCTGTTCTGATCTTTATTATGTCTTTCTTTCTGCTCACTTTGGGCTTAGTTTGCTTTTCTTTTTCTAATTCCTTGAGGTGTAAAGTTAGGTTGTTTATTTGTCTTTCTTTTTCTAATGTGGGCATTTATTACTTCCCTTTTAGCATTGCTTTTGATACATCCCATAAATTTTGTTATTGTTGTATTTTTGTTTTCATTTGTCTGGAAGGTACTTAAAAATTCCATTTGATTTCCTCTTTGACCCAATGATTGTTCAAGATTGTGCAGTTTAATTTGCATGAATCTATGAGTCTTCATATTTTCTTACTATTACTGATTTATAATTTCATTCCACTGTGGTTGGAAAGCATACATGGAATGATTTTAATCACCTTAAATTTTTAAGGCAAAAATTATTTTATAACCTAACATGTGATCTATCACTGGTAAAGGTAATTTTCTAGGCAAATACAGAACAATGTAACACTGTAATGGCAGTGCATGAATCACTTTTAACCCTAATATAAAAGTTAAAAGACAAACATTTGTTCATTTGTTAATAGATAACACACCAAAAAGTAAACTGACTACAAGAACACAAAAGGGGAAAGTAGTAAAAGTATAGCTTTTTAATGCAATTAAAGTTAAGTTGCAAAAAAAAGTTGCTATTAACTTAAAATACAGTTTTAACTATAAGATACCTTAAGCAAGACTCAAGTTTCTGTCAGACATATTATACAAAAGATAAAGAAGAAAAACAAAGAAAAGCACTACAAAAATCATCAAATAACAAGGAAGGCAGTAATAGAGGAAGAGAAGAATAACACAATGGCAAATCAGACCAAAAAATAACAAAATGGCAATATTAAGACCTTATCTAGCAATAAGTTCTTATATGAAAATGGATTAAACCCCCAATCAAAAGCCATAGAATGGCTGAATGGATTATTTTTTAAAAGTCCAGCAATATGCTGTCAACAAGCAACTCATCTTAGATTTAAAGATACCTGTAGGATAAAAGTGAAAGAATGAAAACAATTCCATGCAAACTGTAACCAAGTGAAAGCAGGAGTTACTATCCCTACATCACATGAAATAGACTTTAAGTCAAAAACTGTCTCTAGAGGCAAAGATGGTCATTATATAGTGATAAAAGGATTAATTCAACAGGATAATATGAAAAGTATATATATACATGCACCTAACAATGGGCTTCCCAGGTGGCACAGTGGTAAAGAGTCTACCTGCCAATGCAAGAGATGAAAGAGACACAGGTTTGATCCCTGGGTCAAGAAGATCCCCTGGAGAAGAAAATAGCAACCTGTTCCAGTATTCTTGCCTGGAAAATCCCAGGGACAGAGGAGCTTGGTGGGCAATAGTCCACAGGGTTGCAAAGAGTCGGACACCACTGAGCATGCATGCATGATCCAGTATTTTTGCCTGGAAAATTCCATGGACAGAGGAGCCTGGTGAGCTACAGCCCATGAGGCCACATAGAGTTGGACATGACTGAATGACTGAGCACACAACATAAGAGAACCTAAATATAGAAGTAAATACTGACAGATTGAAATGGAAAAATTAATAGCAATACAATAAAAGTAGGAGTCTTAAATACCCTACTTTCAATAATGGACAGAACATGTAGACAGAAAAGCAATTTTTAAAAACACAGCTGACTTGAACAACACAATACACCATTTAGACCTAATGGATGTATATAGAACTTTCCGTTCACTAGCAGAAGAATACAATTCTTCTCAAGTGCATATTCTCCAGGATAGATCTAATAATGTCCATGGCATTAATATTTACAAAAGTGAAAAAAAATAAAGCTACATAAATGTTCAATAGGGGAGTGTTAAGTAAGTAATGATAATTCACTAAACAGAATATTATACTACAATTTGAAATGATGTTTATATTACAAATAGTTGAGAAAAGAAGAGAAGCAAAAGGCAAAGGAGAAAAAATGATTTACCCAGCTGAATGCAGAGTTCCAGAGAACAGCAAGGAGAGATAACAAATCCTTCTTAAGTGAACAATGCAAAGAGATAGAGGAAAACAACAGAATGGGAAAGACTAGAGACCATTTCAAGAAAATTGGAGATACCAAGGGAACATTTCATGTAAGATAGGCACAATAAAGGACAGAAACAGCAAGGACCTAACAGAAGCAGAAGATATTAAGAAGAGGTGGCAAGAATATACAGAAGAACTGTACAAAATAGGTCTTAATGACTCCGATAACCATGATGGTGTGGTCAGTCATCTAGAGCCAGACATTCTAGAGTGTGCAGTCAAATGGGCCTTAAGAAGCACTACTGTGAACAAACCTAGTGGAGATGATGAAATTCCAGCTGAACTATTTCAAGTCCTAAAAGATGATGCTGTTCAAGTGCTGCACTCAATAGAAAACTGAGCAGTAGCCACAGGACTGGAAAAAGTCAGTTTTCATTTCAATCCCAAAGAAGGGCAATGCCAAGGAATTTTCAAATTATCATACAGTTGCATTGATTTCACATTAGCAAGATTATGCTCAAAATACTTCAAGCTAGGCTTCAACAGTACATGAACCGAGAACTTCCAGATGTGCAGGCTGGATTTAGAAAAGGCAGAGGAACCAGAGATCAAATTGTCAACATCTACTGGATCATAGAAAAAGTAAGAGAATTCCAAAAAAGCATCTATTTCCACTTCATTGACTACACTAAAGCCTTTGACTGTGTGGATCATAACAAACTGTGGAAAATTCTTAGAGATAGGAATACCAGACCACCTTACCTGTCTTCTGAGAAACTTGTATGCAGGACAAGAAGCAACAGATAGAACCTGACATGGAACAACCAACTGGTTCAAAACTGGGAAAGCAGTACATCAAGGCCGTATACTGTCAATCTGCTTATTTAACTTATATGCAGAGTATATCATGCAAAATGCTGGGCTGGATGGCTCACAAGCTGGAATCAAGATTGCCAGGAGAAATAGCAATAACCTCAGATATGCAGATGACACCACCTTTATGGCAGAAAGTGAAGAAGAACTAAAGAGCCTCTTGATGAAAGTGAAAGAGAAGAGTAAAAAGTTGGCTTAAAGCTCAACATTCAGAAAACTAAGACCATGGCATCTGGTCCCATCACTTCCTGGCAAATAGATGGGGAAACAGTGACAGATTTTATTTTATTGGGCTCCAAAATCACTGTAAATGGTGACTGCAGCCATGAAATTAAAAGACATTTTCTCCTTGGAAGAAAAGCTATGGCAAACCTATACAGAGAATTAAAAAGCAGAGACATCACTTTGACAACAGAGGTCTGTATAGTCAAAGCTGTGGTTTTTCCAGTAGGCATGTATGGATGTGAGAGCTGAACCATAAAGAAGGCTGAGTGCTGAAGAATTGATGCTTTCATACTGTGGTGCTGGAGAAGACTCTTGAGAGTCCCTTGGACAGCAAGGAGATCAAACCAGTCAATCCTAAAGGAAATCATCCCTTAATATTCATTGGAAGGACTGATGCTGAAGTTGAAGCTCCAATACTTTGGCCACCTGATGTGAAGAACCGACTCATTAGGAAAGACCCTAATGCTAGGAAAGATTGAGAGCAGGAGAAGGGGGTGACAGAGAATGAGATGGTTGGATGGCATCACTGACTCAATGGACATGCGTTTGACCAAATTCTGGGAGATAGTGAAGGACAGGAAAGCCTGGCATGATGAGTTTCATGGGGTCGCAAAGAGTCAGACATGACTTAGGGACTGAACAACAGCAATGGACTTGAGATTATATAGCGTGAATACATAGTAGTAACCCACATTTGGTAAACATTAAGAAAATATCCTAAATATAGAAAAAAAGAAAATATCATAAATGTGTTTTTCATACTTTTGATGATTCCTTTGTGGTAATGTTTTTCTATACTTATAAAATTATTTTTGATGACCATGAATTATCCTCTTAATGGAGAAACATACATTCTTAAGTTTGTTTACCTAGTTGTCTTAACTTTCTCTTAGTCTGTCCTTTTTTCTGTCGTCTTGTTGTATAGATTGTTTGTCGTATTTTACTTCCATCTTACTCTATGCCACATTAAGAATGCTCATTTTACTCTTTTCTTTTGCAGTATATGAAAGATAGTTGTATTTAAAATTCTGAATAGTGACAAAGACTTTTAGAAACAAAATTAAAAGATCTATTATTTATCAATTATTTACCAGACAAATCTGTTTTTCTCCATCAAAATCTCTAAGTGTGTATTCTTCAGGGAAGCCTTCCTGAAGACCACCATTCCTACTCTTAAAACATGGGTTAAATTCTCCTATTAGACAGTCCCATAGTCCCAATGATTATACTCTTAGTGATACTCAGTACAGCAATCTCAAAAGTTTCTTTGTGGGTGGTTGACATATTTCTAGGAAATTAAATAGGAGCATTATTGGAGGAGTCTAGACTAGCCCTATCTGAATTTGTATTCTACAGATTCCCCATAATGTAACTGTCGCCTCTATTCATAAAAAATTTTATTAGGGATAATTCCAGTCAAATCAACAGCTCCTTAAATCTCATCAGAAAAAGAGGGGTCATGTCAGATCTATCTTTATGCTAACAGAATTTTTCTTAGAGCTTCCAGATATATTTGAAATATGCTTTCTAAAGGATATTTTGTTTTGAAGTCAGGCTTATATAGAAATAGTTCTAAAGATTAGTTTTAGAAACTCCATTACATATTTCATTGGTATTAAAACTAAGAGTATTTATTTAAGAGCCTCCATAATGTCAGTTTATTCAGGACTCTGTGCATAGTATTTTCAACATGTTATAAATTATATTGTGATATTTATAATTCATAAAGTTCTACTGGGGAGGAGACTATATAGTAGGGAAAAAATAAAGGTGAATCTTGAGAATGTGGTAAATTTATAAATGTAACCAATGTCTTAACTAAAATAATAAATTTAATATATCATGGTGTAATTTCAGGATAACTTTGGCTATGAAAAGAGTAAAGAGAGGAACCTCTTTTTTTTTTTTTTTTTTTTTTACAGAATTCCATAATACTTAGCAAGCAGTTGGCCGCTTTGGGACAGATGCCTGCCATATATACAATTCTGAAGAGCAAAGTTTATTTCCCACAAGAAAGAATGAAGGATGGGTATTTCACTTTTAAATTTAAGATGTGAAATTTATCTTTAAAATTAAGTAAAATTATTATCAGAAACTTCAAGATATTTAAAAACCCCAGTGGAATTTCATGGAGTATCTTATATGTAACTTCTAAGTAGCTTCTTTTAACACATAAAAATTGTGATAATCAGAACTGGTTACCAACTCAGAAAATACCAGTCACAGTCCTGTATTAGATTCACAATTGTTTAAACAGCTAAAGATCAATGAAAGAGTCTCATTCAGGATAGTAGCAAATCTTGACAATACTGCAAAATGTCTTCACTTTCTTTAAAGTGAGCCATGGTGGTATGACTGATAGCACAGTTATTACCATTATTTCAGTGTAGGGGCATACACACAAGCACTTATCTGAAAAGTAAAACTGGTTATTGTTAAAGTTAGTAGGTGATCATGGGGTTTAAACAAACTTTTTGAAATTTTATTTTATTGAAGTATAGTTGGTTTACAATGTTGTGTTAATTTCTACTGTATAGCAAAGTGATTCAGTTTTATATATATATATACACACACACACATACACACACACACACATTCTTTTCATGTTCTTTTCCATTATGGTTTGTCAAAAGATACTGAATATAATTCCTTGTGCTATGCAATAGGACCTTGTTGTTTATCCATCCTATGTATACTAGTTTGCATCTGTTAATCTCAATCTCCCAGTCTATCCCTCCTCATTCCTCCCTTCCTTATCAACTATGAGTCTGTTCTTTATGTCTGTAAGTCTGTTTCTATTTTGTAGATACATTCATTTGTGTCATATTTTAGATTGTACATATAAGTGATAGCATATGGTATTTATCTTTCTCTTTCTGATTTGCTTCACTTAGTATGATAATCTCTAGGTCCATTCATGTTGCTGCAAATGGTCTTATTACATTCTTTTTTATGACTTAATAATATTCCACTGAGTATATATACCATGCCTTCTTTATCCATTCATCTGTTGATGGACACTTACGTTGTTTCCATGTCTTGGCTATTGTAAATAGTGCTTCAGTGAACACTGTGGGATGCGTGTATCTTTTCAAACTGTAGTTTTGTCCAGATATTTGCCCAGGAGTGGGATTGCAGGGTCATATTGTAACTCTATGTTTAGTTTCTTGAGGAACCTCCATGCTGTTTTCCATAGTGGCTGCACCAGCTTACATTCCTACCAACAGTGTAGGAGGGTTCCCTTTTCTCCATACCCTCTCCAGCATTTATGATTTATAGACATTTTTAATGATGGCCATTCTGACTGGTTTGAGTTGATACCTCATTGTAGTTTTGATTTGCATTTCTAGAACAATTAGCAATAATGAGCATATTTTCATATGTTTATTAGCCATCTGTATGTTTTCTTTGAAGAAATGTCTGTTTAGATATTCTGCCCACCTTTTGATTGGGTTGTTCAGGATTTTTTGCTATTAAGTTGTATGAGCTATTTATAGATTTGGAACTTAATCCCTTGTGGGTCACATAATCTGAAAATATTTTCCCCCAGTCTGTAAGTTGTCTTTTCATTTTGTTTACAGTTTCCTTTGCTATACAAAAGCTTGTAAGTTTGATTAAGTCCCATTTGTTTATTTTTGCTTTTATTTCTACTGCCTTGGAAGACTGACCTAAGAAAACACCGGTACAATTTATGTCAGAGAATGTTTTGCCTATATTCTCATCTAAGAGTTTCATGGTGTCATGTTTTAAAGTCTTTAAGCCACTTTAAGTTTATTTTTGTATATGTTGTGAGGATTTGTTCTAACTTCATTGATTTGTATACAGATAGCCAGCCTTCCATAATCAATCAAGGACCTACGCTTGATTGATAATCCAAGGCTGTATATTTTCACCCTGCTTATTTAACTTATATGCAGAGTACATCACGCGAAATACTGGACTGGATGAAGCACAAGATTGCCAGGAGAAATAGCAATAACCTCAGATATGCAGATGACACCACCCTTATGGCAGAAAGCAAAGAAGAACTAAAGAGCCTCTTGATGAAAGTGAAAGAGGAGAGTGAAGAAGTTGGCTTAAAACTCAACATTCAGAAAACTAAGATCATGGCATCTGGTCCCATCACTTCCTGGCAAATAGATGGGGAAACAGTGGAAACAGTGACAGACTTTATTTTCGGGGGCTCCAAAATCACTTCAGATGGTGACTACACTCAGGGAATTAAAGGACAATTTCTCCTTGGAAGATAAGCTATAACCAACCTAGATAGCATATTAAAAAGCAGAGACATTATTTTGCCAACAAAGGTCCATCTAGTCCAGGCTATGGTTTTTTTTCCAGTAGTCATGTATGGATATGAGAGTTGGACTATAAAGAAAGCTGAGCGCTGAAGAACTGATGCTTTTGAACTGTGGTGTTGAAGAAGATTCTTGAGAGTCCCTTGGACTGCAGGGAGATCCAACCAGTCCGTCCTAAAAGAAATCAGTCCTGAATATTCATTGGAAGGACTTATGCTGAAGCTGAAACTCCAATCCTTTGGCCACCTGATGCAAAGAACTGAAGCACTGGAAAAGACCCTGATGCTGGGAAAGACTGAAGGCAGGAGGAGAAGGGGATTACAGTGGATGAGATGGTTGGAATGCATCACTGACTCGATCGACACGAGTTTGAGCAGGCTCCAGGAGTTGGTGATAGACAAGGAAGCCTGGCGTGCTGCAGTCCATGGGGTCACAAAGAGTCAGACACAACTGAGTGACTGAACTGAATTGAACTGAGGCAAAGGGCAAGGTGCCTATAACTAAAAGATGTAGTACTTCTAGACAACAACCTTATAGTTTAGTGGGGGAGACAAGTAAAGAAATAGATGCTGTGATAGAAGTGAACCCAAGGTGAAGTGGAATATATAGAAGGTACACCAACTAAGGCTTGGAAGGTGCACTAAGTCTCAGAGAGGACTTTCCTAAAGAGATGACATCTGCATTACTGAAAGAAAATAAAAATCAGCCAATTGAAGGAGGCTTTCAAACAGTGGGGCAACATATAGGATGGCCTTCAAACAGAGACCTGAGAGAGCAGATTCATTCTAGGAGATCAAAGTTCAATTTATGGTTAAAGTAAAGGATGATTTTAGAACATGCTCAAACAATTTAGAACATGCATCAACTTAAAATAGACTGCTCTGTACATAGGTTGTTATATAAGAACCTCATGGTAACCACAAACCAAAAACCAATAGAGTCACCAAAAATAAAGGGAAAGGAATGCAGGTATTGCACTAAAGTCATCAAAATACAAGGAGAGATAGTAAGAGAAGAAGAAAGTAACAGAGAACAACAACAACAAAAGTAACCTCTAGGAGATAGTGAGGGAGAGGGAAGCCTGGTGTGCTGCAGTCCATGGGGTCACAAAGAGTTGGACATAACTTTGCGACTGAACAACAACAAATATTAATGGTGGTCTGTGATCAGTGATCTTCGATACTACTATTGCAAGATGATCACAATTAGCTGAAGACTCAAATCTTGGTTAGTATTTTTCACCAATAAAGTCTTTTTGATAAAGGTATATACCTTTTTCTTTTAGACAATGCAATTGGACACTCAATAGACTACAGCATGTATATATAATATTTCTATGCATTGGGAAACAAAAACAATCATGTGACTTGCTTTACTGCAATATGTGCTTTATGTGATGGTCTGGAACTAAACCCATAATATCACCAAAGAATGCCTGTGTTCCATGAAAATGAAAGCAAAAATATAGCTGGGGTAGCAATATTTATATTGGACAAAATAGACTTTAACATGAACTGTAATGAAAGACAAATTGGAACATAAATAATGATAAAGAGATCAATCCAAGAAGAATATATAATACTTGTAAATATATAAGCACCCAACATAGGAATACCTAAATACATAAAGGAAATATTAACAGACATAACAGGAGAAGTTGACAGTAATACAATAACAACAGAGTCCTTTAAACCCCACTTATATTAATGGACAGATTATCTATACAGAAAACCAATAAGGAAACACTGGCATTAAATGACACATTAGAACAGATGATCTTATGAGATGCATACAGAGCGTTTCACCCCAAAACATCAGAATACACATTCTTTTAGGTATACATGAAATATTCTCCAGGATAGGTTACATGTAAGAACAAAAAATGAGTCTCAATAAACTTAAAAAGATTGAAATCACATCGAGCATTTTTTCCAGTCGTAATGGTATGAGACTAGAAATCATCTGCTAGAGGAAACTAGGTAAAAGCACAAGCACATGGGGTCTATACAACCATTGCTGGTCATTGTAAGTATCAAGGAGAAAATAAACTAACACCTGCGACAAACGAAAAGTGGAAATATAACATTCTAAAGTCTATGGGATGCAACAAAGGCAATTCTAAGAGAGAAGTTTATAGCAATACGTACTATATCAGGAAAGAAGAAAATTACAAATAATCTAAACTTATACCTAAAGGAACTAGAAAAAGAAGAATAAACAAAGTCCAAAGTTAGTAGAAGGAAAGAAATGATGAAGTCAGAGTGGAAACAAATGAAACAAAGAGGGAAAGAGGGAAGGAAGGGTGAAAGAAGAGTTTGTTCTTTGAAAAGATAAACAAAGTTGATAAAACATTAGCCAGACACATCAAGAAAAAAGAGATTTGGCCCAGATAAATAAACTCAGAAGTGAAAGAGAAGTTACAATGGACACCATAGAAATACAAAACATAAGAAATTACTTATGAAAAATTATGCACCAAAAAATAGGACAAACCAGAGAAATGGAAGGATTCCTAGAAACATACAATCTTCTAAGACTGAATCCAGAAGAAATAGAAAATCTGCACAGACCAATTACTAGTAATTAAATTGAATCAGTAATCAAAAAATTCTAACCAACCAAAGTCCAGGACTAGATGCCTTTACAGGTGAATTCTACTGAACATTTAATGAAAACTTAATAACTATTCTTCTTAAACTATCCCCCAAAAAACTGAACAGGAACTCATTCTATGAGGCTGGCATCACCTTCGTACTAAAACCAGACATAGACACTACAAAAAAAAAAATTACAAGCCAGTATAACTAATAAACACAGATGCAAAATTGCTCAACAAAATATTAACAAACGAAATTCAACAATTCATTTAAAAAAATCATACCATGATCAAAGGAGATTTATCCCAGGGAAAGAAGGATGAGTCAACATCCACAAATCAATCACTGTGATACACCACATTAACCATTTCCTCCTCCAGGGAATATTCTAACCCAAGGATGAAACCTATGTCTGCTGCATTGGCAGGTAGATTCTTTACCATTGAGCCACCTAGGAAGCCCAATTGAACATATCTGGACATAAAAAAGGCCACATATGACAAACCCACAGGTAATATTATACTCAATGGTGAAAGGCTGAAAGCATTTCCCTATGATCAGAAACAAGACAAGGATGTACACTCTCTCCACTTTCATCAACATAGTATAAAAATTTTCATCCACAGCAATCAGACATTAAAAAATAAATAAAATGAATCCATATTGGAAAGGAAAAAGTAAAACTGTTTGCAGATGACATGGTATTATATATTAAAAATCCTATCAATCCTACCAAAATACTATTAGAACTAAAAAAAAAAGAGTAAAGTTGCGGAGAATAAAATTAGCATATAGAAATCTATTGCATTTCTATATGCTAGTAACAAAACTATGACAGAAATTAAGAAAGCAATCCCACTTACAATTGCATCAAAAAGAATAAAATACATAGGAATAAATTTAACCAAATTGGTTAAAAACCTGTATTCTGAAAAGTATAAGACACTGATAAAGGAAACTGAAGAAGACACAAATAAATGGAAACATATTACTTGCTCATGAACTGGAAAAACTAATATTGTTATATGCCCATACTACCCAAATCAATCTACAGATTCAGTGCAATTCCTATCAAAATACCAATGGCATTTTTTACAGAACTAAAATAATCCTAAAACATGTATGAAAATACAAAAGATCCTGAATATCGAAGCAATCTTGAGAAAGAAGAACATAGCTGGAGGAATCACAATCTAATCGAAATTATACAACAGCATTATAGTAACAGTAATTTCATAGTTATAGTAATTTAAAAGTATGGTACTGGTGCAAAAATAGACACACATGTCAATGGAACAGAGTAGAGAACCCAGAAATATACTCACACTTATATGGTCAATTAATCTACAGTGAAGAAGACAATAATATACAATGGAGAAAAGAATTAAACTGGGCCAATTTCTTACACCATATACAGAAATAAACTTAAAATGTATTAAAGACTAAAGTATAACCTCTGGAGTGATGAAACTCCTACAAGAAAACGTAAGCACTGTGCTCTTTGATGTTGGTATTGGTAGTATTTTTCTGGTTTGGTCTCAGGCAAGGACAACAAAAGCAAATATAAACAAATGGACTGCATCAAAAGCTTTTTTTTTTTTTGGCCAGGGAGGGAAGAGGGATGCCACGCAATTTATAGGATCTTAGTTTCCCCAGCTAGGGATTGAATCTGGGCCTATAGCAGTGAAAGCACCAAGTCCTAACCACTTAACCACTTGACCACTAGGTAATTCCCAAACTAAAACACTTTCACACAGAGAAGGACACCATCAGTAAAATGGAAAGGCAAACTCCTGATTGGAGAGGATATTAGCAAATGTTATATCTAATAAGCTAATATCTAGATGGTATAACACTTTTGCACAGAAAAGGAAATAATCAATAATATCTAGATTGTATAAAGAAGCCATACAAATCAAGTAAAATCCAATTTAAAGATGGGAAGATGATAAGAAAAGACATTTCTCCAAAGAATGCATATAAATGACCAATAGACACGTGAAAAGATGCTCAATATGACTAATACTCAGGGAAATACAAATCAAAACCACAGTGAAATACCATCTTTTTGATGATCAAAAAGATAACAAAATAACAAATGTTGGCAAGGATATGGAGAAAAGGGAACCCTGATGTACTCCATATAATAAATATATGTAGTACACTCCATGTAGTACATGACCCCAGTAGTCATTTATGGGTATGAGAGTTGAAGGTTGAGTAGCGAAGAATTGATGCCTTTGAACTGTGGTGCTGGAGAAGATGCTTGAGATTCTTGAGAGTCCCTTGGACAGCAAGATCAAAACAGTCAATCCTAAGGGAAATCAACACTGAATATTCATTGGAAGGACTGATACTGAAGTTGAAGCTCCAAATCTTTGGCCACCCGATGTGAAGAACCGACTCACTGGAAAAGACCGTGATGCTGGGGACGATTGAGGGCAAGAGGAGAGTGGGGCGACAGAGGATGAGATGGTTGGATGGCATCATGGACTTAATGGACATGAGTTTGAGCAAACTCCAGGAGAGAGTGAAAGACAGGGAAGCCTGGTGTGCTGCAGTCCAATGGAGTCACAAAGAGTCGGATACTACTGAGCAACTGAACAACACGCACTCTTGGTGAGAATGTTAATTGGCATAGCCACTATGGAAGAACTTCCTCAAGAAATTAAAAATAGAACTACCATATGATCTAGCAATTCCACTTCTGGATATTTGCCCTAAGAAAATAAAAACACTAAATTGAAAAGATAGATGTGTTCACTGCAGCATTATTTACAATAGCCAAGATATGGAAGCAACCTAAATATCCATCAGCAGATGAACCAATAAAGATGGGATACACACACAGACACAATGAACTATTACTCAGCCATAAAAAATAATGAAATCCTGCTATTTACAACATGGATGGACCTAGAGAGTATTATGCTAAATGAAGTAGGTCAGACAAAGAAAGAAAAATACTGTATGATCTCACTTGTATGTGGAATCTAAAAGTCAAAGTAAAATAGAAACAGACATAGTTACAGAGAACAAACTGGTGGCTGCCAGGGGGTGGGAGGTGTGGGGACTTTGATGAAATAAGTGAAGAGAATTAAGGGGTAGAAACCTGTAATTATACAATAATTCATAGGGATATAATATACTGTATTTTATAACAAAGTACCACAAGCTGGGTGACTTTATAACAACAGAAGCTTATTTTTCACAGTTCTGGAGGCTGGAAATCTGAAATCAGGGTGCCAGTATGGTTGGTTGAGAGCCCTCTTTTGGGTGTCAGCATTCTCACTGTATCCTCACATGGCAGAACAGGCTGGGGAGCTCACTTGGGCTTCTTTTACAAGAGCATTAATCCCACTTATGAGAGCTCTACCCTCATGACTTACCTCTCTAAGGCCCCACTATTACCATCATATTGGGCATTAGGATTTCAATATATGAATACTGAGCAAACACAAACATTCACACCATAGCAATGTGCAACAATGGGAACGCTTACATACATTGCTAGCAGAAGTATAAATTGGCACAAGCAATTTGAAAGATATTTTTACATTGTCAGACAAAGTTGAAGATCCATATATCCAATGGTTGAGCAATTCAACACCTGTGTTTACCTTAGAGAAACCCATGCAAAGGTGAATCAACAGATATGTGAAAGTATATTTGTAGCAGCGTTTTTCTGAAAGGAAAAAATTTGAAACTCTTAATTTCCTTTCATAGAGAAATGGATAAACATTCTCTTGTATAATTACACTATAGAATGTATACATTATATAGCTGTGAGAAATAAACACAGCAACACAAATCATCATGAATGTATTTCACAAGCATAATATTGAAGGAAAAAGGAATGACAAACTACTTCTGCATTCTTGCCTTGAGAACCCCATGCACAGTATAAAAACGCAGAAAGATGTGACACTGAAAGATGAACTCCCCAGGCCAGAAGCTGTCCAATATGCTACTGGAGAAGAGCGGAGAAATAACTCCAGGATGAATGAAAATCTGAGTCAAAGCAGAAACAGTGTCCAGTTGTGGATGTGTCTGGTGGTAAAGTCAAGTCCAGTGCTGTAAAGAACAATATTGCATAGGAACCTGGAGTGTTAGGTCCATGAATCAAGGTAAATTGGAAGTGGTTAAACAGGAGATGGCAAGAATGAATATCGACATTTTAGAAATCAGTGAACTAAAATGGACTGGAATGGGCAACAATTCCTTAGAAGAAATGGAGTAGCCCTCATAAACAGTCAACAAAATCTCAAAAACAACAGAATGATCTCGGTTCATTTCCAAGGCAAACCATTCAGTATCACAGTAATCCAAGTCTATGCCCCAACCACTAATTCCAAAGAAGCTGAACAGTTCTATGAAGACCTACAAGACCTTATAGAACTAACAGCAAAAAAAAGATGTCCTTTTCATCATAGGGGATTGGAATGCAAAAGTAAGAAGTCAAGAGATGCCTGGAGTAACAGGCTAGTTTGGCCATGGAGTACAAAATGAATCAGGGAAAAGGCTAACAGAGTTTTGCCAAGAGAACGCACTAGTCAGAGGAAACACCCTCTTCCAACAACATGAGAGACGACTGTACAAGTGAACATCACCGGATTGTCAACACCGAAATCAGACTGATTACATTCCTTGCAGGCAGAGATGAAGAAGCTCTATACAGTCAGCAAAAACAAGACTGGGAGCTGACTGTGGCTCAGATCATGAACTCCTTATTGCAAAATTCAGACTTAAATTGAGGAAAGTAGGGAAAACCACTAGACCATTCAGATATGACCTAAATCAAATCCATTATGATTATACAGTGGAAGTGACAAATAGATTCAAGGGATTAGATTTGATAGAGTGCCTGAAAAACTATGGATGGAAGTTCATAACATTGTACCAGAAGTGTTGATCAAAACCATCCCCAAGAAAAAGAAATACAAAAGGCAAAATGGTAGTCTGAGGAGGCCTTACAGATAGCTGAGAAAAGAAGAAAAATGAAAAGCAAAGGAGAAAAGGGAAGATAAACCCATCCAAATACAGAGTTCCACAGAATAGCAAGGAGAGACAAGAAAGCCTTCCTAAGTGAACAGTGCAAAGAAAGAGAGGAAAAATAAAAAAAAAAAAAACCAGAATGGGAAAGACTAGAGAGCTCATCAAGAAAATCAGAGATACAAAGGGAATATTTCATTCAATGATGGGCACAATAAAGGATAGAAATGGTATGGACCTGGATAGAAATGGTATGGACCTAACAGAAGCAGAAGAGGTAGCAAGAATACACAGACCTATACAAAAATGATTTTAATGATGCAGATAACCACGGTGGTGTGATTGCTCACCTAGAGCCAGACATCTTGGAGTACAAAGTCAAGGGGGCCTTAGCATCACTACGAACAAAGCTAGTGGAGGTGATGGAATTCCAGTTGAGCTATTTCAAATCCTTAAAGATGATGCTGTGAAAGTGCTGCACTCAATATGCCAGTAAATTTGGAAAACTCAGCAATGGCCACAAGACTGGAAAAGGTCAGTTTTCATTCCAATCCAAAAGATAGGCAGTGCCAAAGAATGCTCAAACTATTGCACAGTTTGCACTAGTGAAGTGATGCTCAAAACAAGCCAGGTCAACAGGATTTATTTAAAAGGTAGAAGAACCAGAGATCAAATTGCCAGCATCCACTGGATCATAGAAAAAACAAGAGAATTTTAGAAAAACACCCACTTCTGCTTTATTGACTATGCCAAAGCCTTTCACTGTGTGAATCAAGACAAGCTGGAAAGTTCTTCAAGAGATGGGAATACCAGACCACATGACCTGCCTCTTGAGAAATCTGTATGACGGTCAAGAAGCAACAGTTAGAACTGGACATGGAACAACAGACTGGTTCCAAATTGGGAAAGGAGTACGTCAAGGCTGTATATTGTCATCCTGTTTATTTAATATATGCCGAGCACATCATGCAAAATGCCAGGCTGGATGAAGCACAAGCTGGAATCAAGATTGCCGGGAGAAATAGCAATAACCTCAGATACACAGACGACCCTACCCTTATGTCAGAAATTGAAGAAGAATCTCGTGATGAAAGTGAAAGAGGAGAGTGAAAAAGTTGGCTTAAAACTCAGCATTCAAAAAATGAAGATCATGGCATCTGGTCTCATCATTTCATGGCAAATAGACGGGGAAACAATGAAACAATGACAGACTTTATTTTCTTGGATTCCAAAAATAACTGCAGATTGTGACTGCAGCCATGAAATTAAAAGACACTTGCTCCTGGGAAGAAAACCTATGACAAACTCAGATAATGTTTTAAAAAGCAGAGACATTATTTTGCCAACAAAGGTCCATCTAGGCAAAGTTATGGTTTTTCCAATAGCCGTGCATGGATGTGAGAATTGGACCATAAAGAAGGCTGAACACCAAAGAATTGATGCTTTTGAAATGTGGTTTTGGAGAAGACTCACAAGAGTCCCTTGGACTGCAAGGTCAATCCAATCCATCCTAAAGGGAATCAATCCTGAATATTCATTGGAAGCACTGATACTGAAGCTGAAGCTCCAATACTTTGGCCACCTGATGTGAAGAGCCGACTCATTGGAACAGACCCTGATGCTGGGAAAAATTGAAGGCAGGAGGAGAAGGGGGTGACAGAGGATGAGCTGGTTGAATGGCATCACTGACTCAATGGACATGAGTTTGAGCAAACTCCAAGAGATGGTGAAAGACAGGGAAGCCTGGCATGCTGCAGTCCATGGAGTTGCAAAGAGTCTGACACAACTGAGTGACTGAACAACAACACCTGAAATATAATGTGGCATGTGAAATTGAATAGGGTAAAGATTAAGATTCCATTAAAGTATTGGAATAGTTTGAACTTTTTCCTGGATATAATGTATGGGCCACTGAATTTTCTAAGTAGTTTTTAAACAAGCACAGAAAATAGCAGAGAGAGAACTGGTAACTGACTTCACAGAGCACAGAGATTCTGTTAATTGAGATCTTGCAGAAGGGAATTCTGAATAGAAATTCCCTAGGGTACCTGCAGTCGTGCTCCCTGAATATGGAAACCTAACATATCTCCTCCTGAAAGCATTTGAATTAACAAGTTATAACTACTTAAGATAACCTAAATTTGGAATCAGGAGGGGAGAAGCAGAGTGAGGCACAATGGGAGTAAGAGGTATACCTCAGAGCTATTTCACAACTTGTTTCTGCTTCTCCCTTAAATATTAAAGGACATTTAATATTAAACATTAAAGGACCACCAATTACACAAAGCTTCAAACAGATTCATAGACCTAAATCAATAAACAGAACAACTCAATTCAGAGGACATAGCACATAGCAGGAAGCAAAAGAAAGTTCACAAAAAAATATACTGTGTACACAGAAAGAAGATATTATACACATAAAAGATGACTAAGATGCTATAAAATGAGAAAGAAGAAAATAATTTGAAATGTGTATAAATATAGTCACATTTTTTTTAAAAAAATCAAAGGTTTGAAAACAAAATGATAGACATGGAAAACTGAAAAGCTCAGAGTGCTTGGCCAGGCCTTCAGTCCTGGGTCCTCCTAGATCTTGTAGATAACCAATTATCCAGTCAAACAAAATAGTCACCAATACATAATTGTTCTGTGGCTGCTTATATGAGATTATTATATAGTCAGTGGACAATAACAAAATGATACTGATGATTTTAAAAGACCAACTGGTGCTTGAAACCAATGTTAGAGTCAGTGGTGTGGCTTTCCAAAAGCAATAATTGGACCAAGTTTAATGGTGCCATGGTTTAGGGCATAAAAGTTTGATGACATCCCTTCAATTGCCCCAACATGGGGTTTCCTTCACTTGGCAGGACCTCATTCTGAGTGGGCAGAATGCCATCACCACCAACCGAGTGTATATTCATTGAGGAAATAGGAAACTCAAGAAGCAATTACTGAACATCCTATAAACTGATGTCTGCTGAATTGCCCTGCTGAGAAATTCTCCTTAGAACTTCTCATAAGTTTTAAGATACATATCAGAGTGCTTGTTTTCACAAATACATTTGTGTGTCCACTTCAAAAGATAGACCCAGCCCTGTCAAATTTTATAATACAAAGAAAAAAAGTGACGATCTTAAAAACTTAGAAAAAGGCACCTCATTTAAATGATAACAAGAGTCAATGTGTCATCTGACTTCCTATTAGTAAAGCTGAGTATGCAAGGCTGGAGGAAATGCCTTCAAAATCTTGAAGTCTCTAGCTAGCAAAATTATCTAGCCGGTTAATGTAAAATTAAGATATTTTGGGGTATTCAGAGTCTCGAAAATTTTATGTTCACATACCCTTTAACAGAGAGGTACTAAAAAATGTGTTTTAACACAAGAAAGATCAAAGCATTGGACCCAGTAAATGATGACTTTAACCAAGGGAATAAAGAAATAAAATTTCAGGAAACAAGTACTAGGTTACCTCTGCCTTTACCACATGGAAAATATTATGGAGCACCATTGTAATTACCTACTGGAAAACTTAGAAAACTGAACACATTTTTAAGTGAAATTATTAACTTTAGGGGAAATATTGTAAATATACATATAGGAAAATAATACATATAGGAAAATTTAATTATAACTTTCTCGGTAGCTAACTATATATATATATATATTAAATAACGATGTAAATACTATAAATTTAGCTAAACACTGTTATACTGCTGCTACTGCTAAGTCACCTCAGTCGTGTCCGACTCTGCGACCCCATAGATGGCAGCCCAGCATATTAACTTGAAAAAAGATGTACAGGTAGGTATATTATGTGGCAGAAATAGTTTCATGTGTCATATAAGAAGCTAATAATGAACAAAATTACATATTTAGAGCAGTATAAGAATATTTGTTTGAGATAATGGAGACATTTCAGAACAAAGAGCTGCAAGAATCAGAACTGTTTTCTTTCGGTACCTAAAGTGAGGAAAGAGGAGAAATGGGGCTGTGGTGGCATTTTAATATTATTTGTTTTGTTTTACCCAGACTTATGTTGATAAAAATAAAAATTTTTATAAAAGATGATAAATGAGGTGGATGAACCTAGAGCATGTTATACAGAGTGAAGTAAGTCAGAAAGAAAAACAAATATCATATATTAATGCACATATATGGAATCTAGAAAAATAGTAATGGTGAAACTATTTACAGGGAAGAAATGGAGATGCAGATGTAGAGAATGGTCTGTGGACACAGCAGGGGAGAGAGAGGGTAGGACAAATTGAGAAAGTAACATTAACATGTATACACTATCATAGATAAAATATGTAAAATGTAAAATAGATAACTAGTGGGAAGCTCCTGTATAACACAGGAAGCTCAACCTGGTGCTCTGTGATGACCTAGAGGGGTGGGTGGAATGGGGGAGGGTGGGTGGAGGGAGGCTCAAGAAGGAAGGTGTATATATATATATATATATATAATTATGACTGATTTGCACTGATGTATATCAGAGACCACCACAACATTGTAAAGCAATTATTCTCCAATAAAAGAAAGAAAAGAAAAGAAATTTTTTAAAAAGATGATGTCAGCACCATGCAAGATGGATGAGAAGAAGGAGGGTGTGCATTTTACTTTTATATTTTCTATTTTTCTCTTCTTAGGAAATGGTATGTCTCAGTACCAATGACAGCAAGTGATGTGCTAAAAGAGGTTAGAGGAAATCAAGTGGCTTTTCAAGACTGCTTTATTGCAGATACTTTTTTCCTGCTGACTTTTCCTCTGTTGACAATACCTGAGATTCCTGGGTTTTTACCAATATCTTCACCACGGGGTAGTCAGTTAATAGCAAATTGGGCTGCTTGTGTTCCTTCATTTATTGTGGTGGTAGCTGACACGGAGACCTTTCAGACAAATGATTCATTCCGTACTTGGACCAGAATCAGAGTGCCTCCAAATATTCTGACTGAAGATGAAAGACACAATGTGTCTGATGTGACCCTATCACGGGATGGAATATTTTTTTTAATAAATGGTATTCTTTACTTAAAAAATTATAATGCATTTACAAGACTTGGAAGCAATGCAAATCTTCCTGATGGTGGAATTATTGGCATTACAACAAGAAAGTGGTGTTGGATCAACTATTTATTAAAGGTTAGTAAAAGATTACATATATGTATATTACATCTGCACATTTAGATATATTTACTGAACTGTTTGGTCTTCCCAGGTGGCCTAGAGGTAAAGAATTCGCCTGCCAATGCAGGAGATGCGGGTTCAATCCCTGGGTCAGGAAGATGCCCTGGAGAAGGAAATGGCAACCCACTCCAGTATTCTTGTCTGAGAAATCCCATGGACAGAGGAACCTGGCGGGCTACAGTCTATGGGGTCACAAAAGAGTTGGACCCAACTTAGCGACTAAACAACAGCAGCAGCTATTTTTAGTTGTAACTTTTTTCCTTTTATCTCTTTATATACATTGTGCCACTCCTTCTGGCCTGTAGAGTTTATCCTGAAAAGTCAGATAATTCTCTTATGGTAGTTCCCCTATGTATAACTAGTTGCTTTTCTCTTGTTGCTCTTAAGATTCTCTTTATCTTTAACCTTTTTTTGTCATTTTAATTATATTTTGTCTCTGTGTTCATCTTGTTTGGCAACCCTCTGTGCTTCCTGGACCTGGATGTCTGTTTCTTTTCTCAGGTTAGTGAAGTTTCCAGCTCTTAATTCTTCAAATAAATTCTCTGCCCCTTTCTTTCTCTCTTCTCCTTTCTTTTATCTTCTCCCCAATAATGCAAATGTTAGTATGATGTTGCATTGATGTTATCCCAAAGGGACAGTTCATATGGTTTTCACTACTCTGTCTTCCTGACCACTGATTAATTCCTCTGTATCATCTTATTGTCAATACCTTCTAGGATGTTTTTCATTTTAGCTTTTATATTCTTCTGCTCTAGCTCTTTTTATATATTTTCTAACTCTGTTGAAATTCTTACTATATTCATTCATTCTCCCAAATTCATTGAGTATTTTATGTTCACTATCTTGATCTCTTTATCAGATATATTGCTTATCTCCACTTTGCTAAATTCTTTTTCTGGGATTTTGTCTTGTTTCTCCATTTGGAACATAATCATCTGCCTCATTTTCCCAGTTCTTTACTGTTTACTTCTATGTGTTAGATAGATCAGCAGTGTCTCCTGAACTTGTAAAAGTAGCTTTACATAGGAGATAGTCTATGGGGCCCAGCAGCACACCCCTTTGGTTACCAGACCTATATTCTTTAGTGGTACCCCTGACGTGGACAGTGAATACACACTTCTCTTATGGTGGGGCTGACTAATGGGCATGCTGGTCAGTGAGGCTGACACCTGGCCAAGCTGGCTGTGAGGCTGCCCTTTGGGTGATGGCTATGCGCCCATTGGAGAGCATGGTGAGCTTCCTGCTCAGTTGGTTGTATAGCCCAGCAGATGTGGGGCTTCTGCAACCCCTTGGAAGACAGGGCTGGGTTTCTGTGTAGCTGTCTGCATGGATCAGGTGGCCTCTTGGCTGGTGCCAATCTGTTGCAGAGTGGGGCCAAGTCAAACAACTCTGAATACAAAGTTAAAACAAATTTATGCAAGCTACCAGAGCTTCCCTAAGATGACATGTAACAGCTACACCCCCATATCAATTAAAGAAATTGAATTTGTTGTTTAAAAACCTTCCCACAAAGAAAACTTTACGCCAAGAGTATTTCACCAGTGAATTCTATGATATGTTTTTTAAATAAATGCCACAGTTTCTAAAATCTTCCAGAAAACTGAACAAGGGGGATACTTCCCGATTTATTCAGCGAGACCAGCATTATGTGATACCACAACCAAGAATAACACATGACAAGGATATAAAACTGCAGACCAATATCTCTTACCAACAAAGATTTAAAACCTATGAACAAAGTTTTAGTAAACCAGATCTAAATATATATAAAAAGGAAAATACATCATGACCAAGTGGGTTTAACTTAGGAATAAAAGAGTGACTTACAATAGAAAATCAATCAACGTAATTCACCTTATTAGAAAATAATTTAAAAATCCCATATGATCATCTCAATAGGTACCTATAAAAGCATTTGACAAAATGTAGATACACAATTGATTTTAAAAATCACCAAATTAAGAATAAAAGACAACTTCCTCAACCTAACACAGAACATTTATGAGAAACCTTAAGCTAACATTGTCCAATGGTAAAAGACTGTTTATTTACTCTGCTCAGATTTGATGTAAATATGCTGTTGTTGGTTAAACCTACCATTTGGTGTTCCTTTTTTATTAACACCATTTTCTCCTTTGTTCCTTTCTTCCATTTCTTGCTTAAAATAAGGAACAAGGTGAGAACGTTTGCCCACACCACATCTATTCAACATTGTATTGACAGTTCTAGCAGGTGCAATGAGTTAAGAAATGAATAAAAGGAATCTACATTGAAAAGGAGACTGTCTTTATTCAATCACTTTTTGATGTAGACAAGATTATGAAATCTATTTTTTAAAGTTATCAGGACTAATAAGTGTGTTTACCAGGTTGCAGTATATAAAATCAATATAAAAAAATCAACTGCATATTTATATAACAACAATTTAATTTTGTATATGAAAGATATAAACATATAAATGAACAATCATAAATTGAAGTTTTTAAAAATACTCTTTAAATAGAATTTAAAATATTAACTACTTAGGAATAAACCTGATAAAAGATATGCAAATATATACAGTTATAAACTACAAAATATTACCGACTGAAGTAAAAGACATGTATCATAGGTTGAAATGTATGAAAATGTATCTTCTTCATAGGTGGAAAAAATGAAATATTGTTGCAATGAGAATTCTTGAGAAAAGCAGCACAACTTCAATTAAAATCATATTGGCTTTCATAGAAATTAAGAAGCTGACTCTACCAGTATGAAACAAAAAAAATCTAGAAACAAATGCCACTAAAAATGTAGATATTAGTTGGAATGCAGAATATTTTAAAATTTTTGAATTCTTCCTAAGCTTATCTACATGAACAGTATGAAAAGGCAAAAAGACAGGACACTGAAAGATGAACTCCCCAGGTCGGTATGTGCCCAATATGCTACTGGGGATCAGTGGAGAAATAACTCCAAAAAGAATGAAGAGATGGAGTCAAAGCAAAAACAACACCCAGTTGTGGATGTGACTGGTGATGGAAGTAAAGTTCAATGCTGTAAAGAGCAATATTGCGTAGGAAACTGGAATGTTAAGTCCAGGAATCAAGGCAAACTGGAAGTGGTCAAACAGGAGATGGCAAGAGTGAATGTCGACATTTTAGGAATCAGCGAACTAAAATGGACTAGAATGGGTGAATTTAACTCAGATGACCATTATATATACTACTGTGGGCAAGAATCCCTTAGAAGAAATGGAGTAGCCATCAGAGTCAACAAGAGAGTCTGAAATGCAGAACGTGGATGCAGTCTCAAAAACGACAGGATGATCTCTGTTCATTTCCAAGGCAGACCATTCAATATCATGGTGATCCAAGTCTATGCCCTGACCAGTAACGCTGAAGAAGCTAAAGGTGAATGCATCTATGAAGACCTCCAAGACCTTCGAGAACTAACCCCCAAAAAAGATGTCCTTTTACTTATAGGGGACTGGAATGCAAAAGTAGGAAGTCAAGAAACACCTGGAGTAACAGGCAAATTAGGCCTTGGAGTACAGAATGAAGCAGAGCAAAGGCTAATAGAGTTTTGCCAAGAGACTGCACTGGTTGTAGCAAACACCCTCTTCCAACAGCACAAGAGAAGACTCTACACATGTACATCACCAGATGGTCAATACTGAAATCAGATTGATTATATTCTCTGCAGCCAAAGATGGAGAAGCTCTATACAGTCAGCAAAAACAAGACCGGGAGCTGACTGTGGCTCAGATCATGAACTCCTTATTGCCAAGTTCAGACTTAAATTGAAGAAAGTAGGGAAAACCACTAGGCCATTCAGGTATGACCTAAATCAAATGCCTTTTGACTATACAGTGGAAGTGACAAATAATTTCAAGGGACTGGATCTGATAGACAAGAGTGCCTGATGAACTATGGACAGAGGTTCGTGACATTGTACAGGAGACAGGGATCAAGACCATCCCCATGGAAAAGAAATGCAAAAAAGCAAAATGGCTGTCTGAGGAGGCCTTACAAATAGCTGTGAGAAGAAGAGAAGCAAAAAGCAAAGAAGAAAAGGAAAGATATACCCATTTGAATGCAGAGTTCCAAAGAACAGCAAGGAGAGATAATAAAGCCCTCCTCAGGGATAAATGCAAAGATATAGAGGAAAACAACAGAATGGGAAATACTAGAGATCTCTTCAAGAAAATTAGAGATACCAAGGGAACATTTCATGCAAAGATGGGCTCAATAAAGGATAGAAATGGTATGGACCTAACAGAAGCAGAAGATATTGAGAAGAGGTGGCAAGAATGCACAGAACTGTACCAAAAAGATCTTTACAAGCTAGATAATCATGATGATGTGATCACTCACCTAGAGCCAGACACTCTGGAATGCAAAGTCAAGTGGGCTTTAGAAAGCATCACTACGAACAAAGCTAGTGGAGGTGGTGGAATTCCAGTTGAGCTATTTCAAATCCTTAAAGATGATGCTGTGAAAGTGCTGCATTCAATATGCCAGAAAATTTGGAAAACTTAGTAGTGACCACAGGACTGGAAAATGTCAATTTTCATCCCAATCCCAAAGAAAGGCAATGCCAAAGAATGTGCAAACTACCACACAATTGCACTCATCTCAAACACTAGTAAGGTAATGCTCAAAATTCTCCAAGCCAGGCTTCAACAGTATGTAAACCGTGAACTTCCAGATGTTCAAGCTGGATTTAGAAAAGGCAGAGGAACCAGAGATCAAATTGCCAACATCTGCTGGATCATCGAAAAAGCAAGAGAGTACCAGAAAAACATCTATTTCTGCTTTATTGACTATGCAAAGCCTTTGACCATGTGGATCACCACAAACTGTGGAAAATTCTGAGAGAGATGGAAATACCAGACCACCTGACCTGCCTCTTGAGAAATCTGTATGCAGGTCAGGAAGCAACAGTTAGAACCGGACATGGAACAACAGATTGGTTCCAAATAGGGAAAGGACTACGTCAAGGCAGTATATTGTCATCCTGCTTATTTAACTTATATGCAGAGTACATCATGAGAAACGCTGGGCTGGAAGAAGCACAAGCTGGAATCAAGATTGCCAGGAGAAATATCAATAACCTCAGATATGCAGATGACACCACCCTTATGGCAGAAAGCAAAGAAGAACTAAAGAGCCTCTTGATGAAAGTGAAAGGTGAGAGTGAGAAAGTTGTCATCAAGCTCAACATTCAGAAAACTAAGATCATGGCATCTAGTCCCATCACTTCATGGCAAATAGATGGGGAAACAATGAGATTTTTTAATTTTGGGGGCTCCAAAATCACGGCAGATGGTGACTGCAGCCATGAAATTAAAAGACGCTTACTCTTTGGAAGGAAAGTTATGACCAACCTAGACAGAATATTAAAAAGCAGAGACATTACTTTGCCAACAAAGGTCCATCTAGTCAAGGCTATCGTTTTCCCAGTAGTCATGTATGGATGTGAGAGTTGGACTGTAAAGAAAGCTGAATGCCAAAGAATTGATGCTTTTGAACTGTGGTGTTGGAGAAGACTCTTAAGAGTCCCTTGGACTGCAAGGAGATCCAACCAGTCCATCCTAAAGGAAATCAGTCCTGAATATTCATTGGAAGGACTGATGTTGAAGCTGAAACTGCAATACTTTGGCCACTTGATGGGAAGAACTGACTCATTGGAAAAGACCCTGATGCTGGGAAAGATTTAAGGTGGGAGGAGAAGGGGACGACAGAGGACGAGATGGTTGGATGGCATCACCGACTCAATGGACATGAGTTGAAGCAAACTCCAAGAGATGGTGAAGGACAGGGAAGCCTGGCATGCTGCAGTCCAGGGGGTCACAAAGAGTCAGACATGACTTAGTGACTGAACAGAACAGGACAGAAAGTGTCTTTACTTTTTGCCTTCATTTCCACCAAATACAGAATTATATAATGATAGGTGGGTTTTGTTGTTTTTCAGTTGTTTTTAAAGCAACTTACAAAAACATTTGGTTATCTTATGGCCTTCCTCATTTTTGTTAAGAAGTGAGCCATTATTCCAGTCATTGCTATCAAATATATAATGTGTCTTTTTTACTTGTTGTTCCTTTACATCCTTCCTTTATCTTTGGTTTTCAGCATTTTTATTATGTGCTTATGTGTAATTTCCTTTGTATTTATCCTGTTTGCGGTTCAGTTGAACTTCTTGGATTTCTGGGATTATGTCTTTCATTAATTTTTGAATGTTCTTGAACATTATTTCTTCAAATATTTCTTCTGCACCAGTCTCTTTTTCCTCTTCTTCTAGGATTCCAGAAACATAAATATGAGACTGTTTAATATGGGCAGATGACCTGATTTTTTTTCTTTGTATTTCAGTTAGGATGCATGCTATTAACCTGTCTTCAAATTCACTGCTCTTTTACTCTTGCTATTCTCAGTTAACTCTTAAATCCATCTAGTAATTTCTTTATTCCTGGTATCATATTTTTAATTTCTGGCATTTCCATTCTGTTTTGTTTTTTTCTTTTTAATTTATTTTCGGCTGCGCTGGGTCTTAGTTGCTGCATGTGGGCTTTCTCTAGTTGCAGTGAGTAGGGGCTACTCTCTAGTTGCAGAGCTCAGGCTTCTCATTGCAGTGTCTTCTCTTGTTGCAGAGCACAGCTCTAGGTATATGGGCTTCAGTAGTTGCAGCACGCAAGCTCAGTTGTTGTGGCACACAGGCTTAGTTGCTCCGCAGCATGTGGGATCTTCCTGAGCCAGGGACAGGGTCTGTGTGCCCTGCATTGGCAAGTGGATTCTTAACCACTGGACCACCAGGGAAGCCCCCTATTCTGTTTATGTTTT
Source organism: Okapia johnstoni (assembly GCA_024291935.2). Classification (NCBI taxonomy): domain Eukaryota; kingdom Metazoa; phylum Chordata; class Mammalia; order Artiodactyla; family Giraffidae; genus Okapia; species Okapia johnstoni. Next base: position 45,023,514 of record CM044322.1, read on the forward strand.
TTTTTAAATCACCTACATATCTTAGCTCTAATTCCCCATCTCAGCATTCTTGCTTATCTTTCCACTAGATTTTCAGTGTTTCATCATAGCAATTTTCTTTTTTGCTGTGCCTAGAGTCTCAGCACTGACAAGATTCCAGACATCTCTTCATACTTTTAACTGAATTACCAGCTTTCCAAATTCTAAGACAGCCATCTCTGCTGCCAGCTTTTTTTTTTTTTTTTTTTTTTAAATCACTGAGGATTTCTCTTTCCTTTCTCATCAGCCCCAGGATTTTCTTGCCTTGGGAGATTTCTCTCTCTCCTGCTTCCCTGCCCCTAATCCTTGCATGGCGACTGCTTTATACTCTCAGTAAAGACCATGTCTATCTCAGACGGAGAGCTTGTCTTAGCTCTTTTATACCACTTCCTGTATACGGTAGCTGAGCATCCGGAATGCTGAGAGATTTCTCTCAATTTTGCTGCCCTGGTGCCTGTCCCCTCCCTGTCTTCAGAAGCAGAAGGTTACTGCTTTATATTTGGGAGAGGCCATGAATGCATCAGAGGGATTGCTCCACTTTCCTGCCTTGCCCCAAGACCTTGGCTTACTATACCCAAGCACCAAGTGAAGATCTATAAGAAAGAGTTTGGGGTAGGTATAATCTCATTTCGTGGCTGGAGCTCACTGGAGTTCCCATCTATCATGTTTATGACCAATTCCCTTTCCCATCCCTCTGCCCAGAATAGTGAGAATAACTGTGAGTTTTTTCTATAAAGGGCTCATCATTTTGTTTCTAATCTATTTCCTTCTTGAGAATTGTTTCACATTCACTTTCAGCAACAGAGGTTCTAGGTTTTAAATTGAACCTTCACGTGGTAAAATGTGTTTTTACCCCAAATGGTCTGTCTTTTTTTTTTTTAGTTATCAGTTCGATTTATTTCTACATACTGTTTGAGTATAGACTAAATATTTGTACATTAAATAAATGTACAAACTTATTTATTTTGGGAGACAAGATATGCACAAAAGACTCTGTTGATTGTCATGGACATAGAACTTCCATTTTAAGTAAAAATCTTTAAGAATTAGAACCAGTTGGGGGAGGGGAGACAGGGGAAAGGGGGTACTTGGCTCCCTAAATGAAATTACACCCAGTGAATCTCAGACATAGCGTCTCTCGGTGGTCTTCCCCTCTATCAGTGTCCATCAAGGGGTAGTACTAATTTGTCTCAGGTTTTAAGTTGTCTCTTCTCTTTAGCAAAGGAAGTTGGAATTCCAAAAATTATGTTTGAACTATCCTTATTTCTTGACCTTTGTAAACATCAAAGTCTAAGGGACATTCTTGGTCAGAGTAGATAAATACATAAGAAAAGAGAAGGCTAATGCTCTTTGAGGATTTAAAGGAGAATTTAAATTAATTATTTCTATTGACAGAAAAAGTATACAAAAGAATAAAATTACTGGAATAATTTATTTTTATACCTATGTGCAATATATTTCCGTATAACTTCTATGTCTGAAGTATTGTTCAGAAATACAGTACAAATTAAACCTTAGTAGTTACTGTGTTTTATTTTTAAATGTTGCAAAATAGAAGACAGGAACTGTTAGCACCCTCTCTAAAATCAAAGATTTTCTAATTGTTTTCTGTTTTGTCACAGAATAAAGAAAGAAGAAGCAACATGGCAATCTGGACAGAAAATGAAGTTTATCTTGGATATACTTTTCTTAAATTCGTTAAAATAGTAACTACTGAAAAACTGAAAGGACTTCTAAATGTGTCACCAACTGCTACTCTAACTATACACAATGTTGAGTATACAGGACACCCTTTGGAACTTGCCTTGTTATTAAATTACTGCATTATATGTAACACCTCCAAAACAATTTACCTGGTGATATACAATGAAGATACAATAAAATGGGTATTCCAAGACTTTGCATTAGATGTCACTATTGACACTTTTTTAATTCCATATTTCTTATATTCAGCAATGCCGGAATTATTACTATGGGACAAACATAGGATCTACTATTATTATCATAATTTCACAGATACTGGAGTTTTACAAACAACTACAGAATTTGGAAATCTATCAAGATTATCACAAAACAGCGTTATTCATAATGTTCTTATGGGTAAGTTATCTTCAATCTGCAAAAATTATTCTAGATTTCATAGATATCTTCCTTATGAAGATGTACAATCTTAATGCATTAATATATTGGTGTTTTTGATAAAGATGTTTAGATGTTTTACCATGTAAAAATGGTTATCTTTAAAATTCTATTAATGCTAACTAGAATCTCATAAGGGACTTCCCTGATGGCTCAGATAGTAAAGAATCTGCCTGCAGTGCAGGCTACCCACTTTGGTATTCTTGCCTGGAGAATTCCATATACAGAAGAGTCTGGTGGGCTACAGTCCATGGGGTCTGAAAGAGTCGGACACAACTGAGAGACTAACACTTTCATTTTTTTTCAGGATCTCATAAAGCAAAATGGCAAACTCAAGTTCTTTATTCAGAGGTTCATTTTGATCAATCAGCAGATACACATGGAACTTACATATGTGTTTTCAGTGTAGGAGGTGATGTGTGGTTATATTCACTTCCTAGGGCTTAGGGCTCCCATAACAAAGTACCACAAACTGGTACAAACTTAAAGCCACAGAAATTTATTGTCTCAGTTCTAGAGGCTAGAATTCCACATTTTAAGTGTTGGCCGGGCCATCAGTTCAGTTCAGTCGCTCAGTCTTTTCTGACTCTTTGCGACCCCATGAACTGCAGCACGCTAGGCCTCCCTGTCCATCACCAACTCCTGGAGTCCACCCAAACCCATGACCATTGAGTCGATGATGCCATCCAGCCATCTCATCCTCTGTCGTCCCCTTCTCCTCCTGCCCTCAATCTTTCCCAGCATCAGGGTCTTTTCCAATGAGTCAGCTCTTCGCATGAGGTGGCCAAAGTATTGGAGTTTCAGCTTCAACATCAGTCCTTCCAATGAACACCCAGGACTGATCTCCTTTAGGATGGACTGGTTGGATCTCCTTGCAATCCAAGGGACTCTCAAGAGTCTTCTCCAACACCACAGTTCAAAAGCATCAATTCTTTGGTGCTCAGCTTTCTTTATAGTCCAGCTCTCACATCCGTACATGACTATTGGAAAAACCATAGCCTTGACTAGACGGACCTTTGTTGGCAAAGTAATGTCTCTGCTTTTTAATATGCTATCTAGGTTGGTCATAACTTTCCTTCCAAGGAGTAAACATCTTTTAATTTCATTGCTGCAATCACCATCTGCAGTGATTTTGGAGCCCAGAAAAATGAAGTCAGCCACTGTCTCCATTGTTTCCCCATCTGTCTGCCATGAAGTGATGGGACCAGATGCCATGATCTTAGTTTTCTGAATGTTGAGCTTTAAGCCAACTTTTTCACTCTCCTCTTTCACTTTCATCAAGAGGCTCTTTAGTTCTTCTTCACTTTCTGCCATAAGGGTGGTGTCATCTGCATATCTGAGGTTATTGATATTTCTCCCAGCAATCTTGATTCCAGCTTGTGCTTCCTCCAGCCCAGCATTTCTCATGATGTACTCTGCATATAAGTTAAATAAGCAGGGTGACAATATACAGCCTTGACGTACTCCTTTTCCTATTTGGAACCAGTCTGTTGTTCCATGTCCAGTTCTAACTGTTGCTTCCTGACCTGCATACAGATTTCTCAAGAGGCAGGTTAGGTGGTCTGGTATTCCCATCTCTTTCAGAATTTTCCACAGTTTATGTACTCCCTCTGAAATCTGAAGGAATCTTTCCTAACTTCTATGACTTGCTGGCAAACCTTGCCATTCCTTCCTCTCAGCTGCATCATTCCAGTCACTGCCTGTGGCATCACATAGCATTCTTCCTGTCTTCATGCACCATCTTGTTAAAAGGACACCGGGGCCACCTGTATCCCAGAATGATCTCATCTTAACTAATTACATCTGTAATGACTCTGTTTCCAAATATAGTCATGTTCTAAAGCAGCGTTTGGAGTTAGAAGTTCAACATAAGTTTTTTGAGGGGACACAATTCAATTAACTGAATTCTGTAACAGGTGTTGTAGAGTTAAACCAATCTGTTTTCAAGTCCATAAAAATGTCATTTAATATTTCCAAACCTCAGTTTTCTAATCTAAAATATATTAATAGGACTGTCACGTTGACTAGACAAGGGGTTGTATATAAAATGCTTAGAATAATACTTGGCAAGTGGTAAGCCTTCAACTAATAGTAGTTTTTCTTGGGCTTCCCTGGTGGCTCAGTGGTAAAGAATCCACCAGCCAATGCAGGAGACACGGGTTCTATCCCTAATTAGGAAGGACCCCACGTGCCTCAGAGCAACTAAGCCTGTATGCACAACTATTGCACCTGTGCTCTAGAGCCCGGGAGCCGTAATTACTGAAGCCTGCATGCCTTAGAACCCGTGCTCCACAACAAGAAGATCCACATCAATGAGAAGCCCACACACCACAACTAGAGAGTAGCCCCTGCTCTCCACAACTAAAGAAAAGTCAGCACAGCAACGAAGACCCAGCACAGCCAAAAATAAATAAATTAATTAAAAAACATAGTATTTATTCTTCATGTTATTATTCCTAAGGTAGTGTACTAAACATTATATGAAATGCAAAGGAATAGAAAGTTTGATCCTCAAGGAATCTAGTTAGAAGTCAAATTAACTGGGGCATTTAAAGTAAGTATCACTGTTATTTGTAATTGATCTTTCTTGACCCCATATCACCCTTCAACTCACAGCCTTTCAATTTTGTTACTCCCATTTACAGCAAAACTCCAGGAAGAATTGCCTACTTTCACTTTTTCCTCTTTCCTCTCATTCTTTCTTGAATCCACTCTAATAAAATTTTCTCAGAAACCGCCCTTGTCAGGGGTTTTGATGACTCCCACTTTGTTAATCCAGTGGCCAGTTTTCCAGTCATCTTTTGTGATCTGGCAGCAGCATTTGAAACAATTCAACATGGCCGTTTTCCTGAAACACCTTTTCCCAAAGACTTTTGGGGGTATTTTTGATCTTCCTCCTACTTCACCAGCCTCAACCTCTTTTCCATTCTCATCTTCTTAGTTCCTAAATGGAGAAGTATCTCTGAACTCTATTTACATTCATTCTTTGCCCTCCAGCCATGATCCCTAGCCTGAACTCCAAACTGCTATTTCTTACTACCTCTTGATACTTTCACTCAGATGACTAGTGGGCATCTCAGACTAACATATCCAAAACTGAATCCTTGAGTCCCTCACCCACACTGCAGCCTGCTTTTTCCCTTGTCATCACTTATCAAGTAAACAGCTCTTTTCCTCCAACCACAAACCTTGACCTCATCCTTGAATTCTCCCCTTTTACACCCTATAGCAAGCCATTATCAAATCCTCTTGGCTATGTGTAAAAAGTATATCTAAAATCTAACCTTTTTTCACCATTCCCACTCCAGTCCAAGCCTCTATCCTCTCTAGCTCATAGGTATAAGAGTTTTTTAAGTGGTCTCTCATCTTTTATCCATGTGTCCCCATCATCAACCAGGTTAGGGTACACCTAGCAGCCAGAGTGAGCCTTTGAAAATGTATGCAAAATCATATTCCTCTGCTTAAAACCCTCATTTGGCTTCTTACATCACTCAGAATAAAATCTAAAACCTTTAGCATAACCTGAAACACAGTATGAGGTCTGGCCGTAGACTCTGATGTGGTCTCCTATCACTTGACTCTTTGTCCACTGTTACCTAGCCAGACTGGCCTCTTTTCTGTTCCTTGGATATCTACTGCCAAGAATATTCTTCACTTTGATATCGACATAACTCTTCTACTTAATTCAGGCTTAAGTCCAAGTATTTTTTTATGTGTGACTTCTCTGGCAATGTCATAATATGAAAGGACTTTCCAATTATTAGAAATATTGTCATATATTTTCTGTTAATAATTTAACTTTGGGGGTTCCCTGGTGATCCAGTGGTTAAGAATCTGCCTTGCAGTGCGGGGACACAAGTTCGATCCCTGGTTGGGAAACTGGGATCCACATGCCGTGGAGCAACTAAACCCATGCACCACAACTAGAGAGTCCATGCACTGCAGCTAGAGCGTCCGTGAACCGCAACGGAAGATCCTACGTGATTCAGTGAAAATCCCATGTGCAACTAAGACCTGAGGCAGCCAAATAAATCCTAAAATAAAAATTTTAAATATTTTTAAAAATAGTTTAACATTATAATTCTTATGTTTCAATATTTAATTCATCTATATTATTGTCTTTGGTATAAGTTAGAAACCTAATTTTATTTCTTATTTTTCCTCTGAAACCTGGTATTGCCTTCAGATCAGTCTTCTATTAAGCAAAGCTTGCCCCACAGATCTGAAATGCCAATTTTAGGATGTATTTATTCCTCATGTTAAGTGACTTCAGTTTTAGGCTATTCCCTTCCACTCATCTATCTTCACAAGATCTATATTGTTTTGATTACTGCAGCTTTAATCACCTAACACACTAAGTGTGTGTGTTTAGTCACTAAGTTTGTGTGTCCAACTCTTTGTGACACTATGAACTATAGCTCGCCAGCCTCCTCTGTTTATGAGATTTCTCAGGCAAGAATACTGGAGTGGGTTGCCATTTCCTTCTCCGGGGGATCTTCCCCACCCAGGGGTTGAATTCACATCCTTTGCATTGGCAGGCAGATTCTTTGCCGATAAGCCACCAGGAAAGCCCCTAACACACTACATAATTTACTTATTTTATGTTTATTAGTTGCCTTCCCTAAAGGAATGTAAGCTACAAAGGAAAAGAATCTTTTAGTTTTTTACTAATGTGTCCTCTCAACCATCTAGAGGTGGTGTGTAGCTATAGTTGAGCATTCAATAAATAGGTACTGAATAGATGGTCACATATTTGCCATATCTTCCCAATCAGGAATGTTATATGTCTTCATTATTTTTATTTTCTTTAATTGGTCTATTAAATCTTTCATCTCTTATTCAGTCAATTTTAGATGTTTGTATTTATTGGCAAAGACTTCCCATTTTAATTTTTTTAATTAGTTTATTTATCTATTTTTTAACTTTACAATATTGTATTGGTTTTGCCATACATTGACATGAATCCACCATGGATGTACATGTGCTCCCCTTCCAGAACCCCCCTCCCACCTTCCTCCCCATCCCATCCCTCTGTGTCATCCCGGTGCACCAGCCCCAAGCACCCTGTATCATGCATCAAACCTGGACTGGCAATTCGTTTCACATATGATAGTTTACATGCTTCAGTGACATTCTCCCATATCATCCTGCCCTCGCCCTCTCCCATGTTTATATAGCTGTGTCTCTTTTGCTGTCTCGCATACAGGGTTATCTTTACCGATTTACTAAATTCCATATATATGTGTTAGTATACTGCATTGGTGTTTTTCTTTCTGGCTTACTTCACTCTGTGTAATAGGCTCCAGTTTCATCCACCTTATTAGAACTGATTCAAATATATTCTTTTTAATGGCTGAATAATATTCCATTGTGTATATGTACCACAGCTTCCTTATCCATTCGTCTGCTGATGGGCATCTAGGCTGCTTCCATGTCCTGGCTATTATAAACAGTGCTGCGATGAACATTGGGGTACACGTGTCTCTTTCAATTCTGATTTCCTCAGTGTGTATGCCCAGCAGTGGGATTGCTGGGTCATATGGCAGTTCTATTACCAGTTTTTTGAGGAATCTCCACACTGTTCTCCATAGTGGCTGTACTAGTTTGGATTCCCACCAACAGTGTAAGAGGGTTCTCTTTTCTCCACACCCTCTCCAGCATTTATTGCTTGTAGACTTTTGGATAGCAGCCATTCTGATGGGCGTGAAATGGTACCTCATTGTGGTTTTGATTTGCATTTCTCTGATAATGAGTGATGTTGAGCATCTTTTCATGTGTTTGTTAGCCATCTGTATGTCTTCTTTAGATAAATGTCTGTTTGATTGGGTCGTTTATTTTTCTGGAATTGAGCTGCAGGAGTTGCTTGTATATTTTAAGATTAATTCTTTGTCAGTTGCTTTGTTTGCTATTATTTTCTCCCATTCTGAAGGCTGTCTTTTCACCTTGCTTATACTTTCCTTTGTTGTGCAAAAGCTTTTAATTTTAATGAGGCCCCGTTTGTTTATTTTTGCTTTTATTTCCAATATTCTGGGAGGTGGGTCATAGAGGATCCTGCTGTGGTTTATGTTGGAGAGTGTTTTGCCTATGTTTTCCTCTAGGAGTTTTATAGTTTCTGGTCTTACTTTAGATCTTTAATCCATTTTGAGTTTATTTTTGTGTATGGTGTTAGAAAGTGTTCTAGTTTCATTCTTTTACAAGTGGTTGACCAGATTTCCTAGCACCACTTGTTAAAGAGATTGTCTTTTCTCCATTGTATATTCTTGCCTCCTTTGTCGAAGATAAGGTGTCCATAGGTGTGTGGATTTATCTCTGGGCTTTCTATTTTGTTCCATTGATCTATATTTCTGTCCTTGTGCCAGTACCATACTGTCTTGATGCCTGTGGCTTTGTAGTAGAGCCTGAAGTCAGGCAGGTTGATTCCTCCAGTTCCATTCTTCTTTCTCAAGATTGCTTTGGCTATTCGAGGTTTTTTGTGTTTCCATACAAATTGTGAAATTATTTGTTCTAGTTCTCTGAAAAATACTGTTGGTAGCTTGACAGGGATTGCATTGAATCTGTAGATTGCTTTGGGTAGTATACTCATTTTCACTATATTGATTCTTCTGATCCATGAACATGGTATATTTCTCCATCTATTTGTGTCCTCTTTGATTTCTTTCACCAGTGTTTTATAGTTTTCTATATATAGGTCTTTTGTTTCTTTAGGTAGATATATTCCTAAGTATTTTATTCTTTTTGTTGTGATGGTGAATGGAATTGTTTCCTTAATTTCTCTTTCTGTTTCTCGTTGTTAGTGTATAGGAATGCAAGGGATTTCTGTGTGTTGATTTTGTATCCTGCAACTTTACTATATTCATTGATTAGCTCTTGTAATTTTCTGGTGGAGTCTTTAGGGTTTTCTATGTAGAGGATCACAAACTTTAAATGATATAATAGACCAGTTAGACCTAATTGATATCTATAGGACATTTCATCCCAAAACAATGAATTTCACCTTTTTCTCAAGCGCACACGGAACCTTCTCCAGAATAGATCACATCCTGGGCCATAAATCTAGTCATGGTAAATTCAAAAGAATTGAAATCATTCCAAGCATCTTTTCTGACCACAATGCAGTAAGATTAGATGTCAATTACAGGAGAAAAACTATTAAAAATGCCAACATATGGAGGCTGAACAACACGCTGCTGAATAACCAACAAATCACAGAAGAAACCAAAAAAGAAATCAAAATATGCATAGAAACAAATGAAAATGAAAACACAACAACCCAAAACCTATGGGACATGGTAAAAGCAGTGCTAAGGGGAAGATTCATAGCAATACAGGCTCACCTCAAGAAACAAGAAAAAAGTCAAATAAATAACCAAACTCTAAACCTAAAGCAACTAGAAAAGGAAGAAATGAAGAACCCCAGGGTTAGTAGAAGGAAAGAAATCTTAAAAATTAGGGCAGAAATAAATGCAAAAGAAACAAAAGAGACCATAGCAAAAATCAACAAAGCCAAAAGCTGGTTCTTTGAGAAGATAAATAAAGTTGACAAGCCATTAGCCAGACTCATCAAGAAACAAAAGGAGGAGAATCAAATCAACAAAATTAGAAATGAAAACAGAGAGATCACAACTGACAACACAGAAATAAAAAGGATCATAAGAGACTATTATCAGCAACTATATGCAAATAAAATGGACAACTTGGAAGAAATGGACAAATTCTTAGAAAAGTATGACTTTCCAAAACTGAACCAGGAAGAAATAGAAAATCTCAACAGACCTATCACAAGCACAGAAATTGAAACTGTAATCAGAAATCTTCCAACAAACAAAAGCCCAGACTCAGATGGCTTCACAGCTGAATTCTACCAAAAATTAAGAGAAGAGCTAACACCTATCCTACTCAAACTCTTCCAGAAAATTGCAGAGGAAGGTAAACTTCCAAACTCATTCTATGAGGCCACCATCACCCTAATACCAAAACATGACAAAGATGCCACAAAAAAGAAAACTACAGGCCAATATCACTGATGAACATAGATGCAAAAATCCTTAACAAAATCCTAGCAAACAGACTCCAACAACGTATTAAAAAGATCATACATCATGACCAAGTGGGCTTTATCCCAAGGATGCAAGGATTCTTCAATATGCACAAATCAATCAATGTAATACACCACATTAACAAGTTGAAAAATAAAAACCATATGATTATTTCAATAGATTCAGAGAAAGACTTTGACAAAATTCAACATCCATGTATGATAAAAACCCTCCAAAAAGCAGGAATAGAGGGAACATACCTCAACGTAATAAAAGCTATATATGACAAACCCACAGCAAACATTATCCTAAATGGTGAAAAACTGAAAGGATTTCCCCTAAAGTCAGGAACAAGGCAAGGGTGCCCACTCTCACCACTACTATTCAACATAGTTTTGGAAGCTTTGGCCACAGCAATCAGAGCAGAAAAAGAAAGAAAAGGAATCCAGATTGGAAAAGAAGTAAAACTCTCACTGTTTGCAGATGAAATGATCCTCTACATAGAAAACCCTTTTTAATGTTTAAGTTTCTTACATATCTGTATTTGTATTCTCTTGCTCATTTATAATATTGTTTATGTCCCTACTTGCTGGTTTGCAAGATATTTATTATTTTTAGAGGCTTTTTTGGTTTTTTTTTTTCTTTCCTTTGAAAAGAACTGTTTTATTTATCAACTCTACATCCTTTTTTATTTAATTCCTTAATTTCTGCTTTTATCATTAGCGATTCTTTTATATAGAGTGTTCTATAAAAGTTATGCAAACTTTTATTACAATGTTCTTATTCTCATTATTTTAAAAAATAATTTATAATTTTCATCTTAACTTCATGTTTAATCCAAAATTCACTTAATAGTGTTTCAATGAGCAGTGTGATAGGAAAATGGGAGTATGTTGACACTGTTACTATAATATTCTGATCCTAAAAAACAGAATTTATTATTTGAGTTTGATTAGGATATAATTTATGGCAATTCGTGAAAATGTCATTTAATTATTTAGATTCCAAATGTAAGGTGCAAAAGCACAAAACACTCTGAATCTCCCTAACTCTTTTATTCACGTTTTTCCTTTCAACTAGTCCTTTCTACGAGTTGTTTTTGAAAATTAAAGAAACTGTAATCCTGGGAGCTATACACAGAGTGTCGTATCTGGAAAGAAAGCTATGAAACCAACTAGTCCACCTGTTCATTTTATAGATATGGTTATAGAACCAAAGAGGTTAAGAAATGTACTCTTTATGAACATCTATAACTTAATTATAATACCCTATTAAGGGGAGAAAGTTGATTATTATTTATAGAGTGAACCTGAAAAGGTGCTAGCTCCTTCACTACCACAATTTCTTCATCCCAACTGCATTAGCCTACGATTGCTGCTGGGCTTCCTAAGGTGGCTCAGTGGTAAAAAGAACCTGCCTGCGAATGCAGGAGATGCCAGAGACACAGGTTCGCTCTCTGGGCCAGGAAGATCCCCTGAAGGAGGAAATGGCAACTCACTCCAGTTTCTTGCCTGGAAGATTCCATGGACAAAGGAGCCTGGAGAGCTAAAGTCCATGGGGTCACATAGAGGTGGACACAACTGAGCGACTGAGCATGCACACACTATGGCTGCCATAAAAAAATACCACAGACCAGGTGGCTTAAACAATAGAAATTTATTTTTTCACAATTCTGGAGGCTAGAAGTTCAAGATCAAGATGTCATCAAGGTTGGTTTCTGACCGGCTTAGAGACAGTGTCCACCTTCTCACTGTTTCCTCACATAGCCCTTTTCCTTTGTGCCGGCAGAGAGAGAAAGAGATCTCTGGTGTATCTTCCTCCCCTGATGAAGACATCAGTCATACTGGATTAGGGCCCCATCCTTTTGACCTCATTTAACCTTAATTACCTCATTAGAGTCTCTACATTCAAATACAGTCACAATGAAAGTTAGGGCTTCAACACAGGCATTTTGAGGGGACATAATTCAGTCCATATCACAATACTTCCTAACAATACCATTCCTGTCATACTCATCCTCATTATTATTTAATGCACTAATTCAAGCTCTTTCTTCTATGTTAATATGATTATAAAAGTCATACAGTGAATGCAGGAAGAAAGGTATGCAGAAAAACAAAATGCTCTGCTATGAAGTGGGAGAGCAGCTCTCAAACATCATGTAAAGTTATGGGTTTGTGTCTGCACACCTTGATTTTCTCAAAGTATATAAATATCATTATGAAAGAAATTATTTTTGTTAATAGTGCACTTAAGTAGGGGCTTCCCTGGTTGCTCAGATGGTAAAGAATCTACCTGAAATGTGGGAGACCCGGGTTCGATCCCTGGGTTGCGAAGATCCCCTGGAGAAAGGAATGGCTACCCATTCCAACATTCTTGCCTGGAGAATCCCATGGACAGAGTAGCCTGGCAAGCTACAGTCCACATCAGCATGGATTTATGTTAACTTAGAGTAACAAAAGCTTTTCTCTTTTTTTTTCCAGATTATTATGGAAATATTGTGGTAAAAATGGAAAACAATGTAATGTTTTATTTCAAGATTAAAATCAAAGATGCAGTAAAGCTACATTTATGGACAAATAGCACAGTAAAATCATTAATTTCCTTTAAACCATCTGGTCATATGTATCTCATACATGTTTTTGAAAATGGCAAAATATATCCAGAGGAATACCCCTTAAAACTGGAAGCACAAAGTATAACTTTCAAGACAAAAGAAAAGTGCCCCTACATGGCATTTCATAATGATATTTTTCATTTTTCTTACCTTTTGGACAAGGGACAAAACCTGTCAGTTTGGGCTCAAATAGTCTATCCAGAAAATATTGGTCTGTATATTGTTGTAGAATCATATGGCCCCAAAATATTAGAAATAAAAGATCAGATTCACTATGAAGTTGCCTTAGGATATTGCAGTAAAACCACGGTAAGTTAATATTTTTAAATTCTTTGATTTTAATAAATGTAAAATTATAATATTAACTTTTTAAAAAACAAATTTCTCTTCAAGTTTAGCTTTGAAATATTGAGAAATATGTATATTTTTAATGAATAATGATATGATAACTCATTAACTTCTGAGTGACAATTTTTACTTTCAATATCCAGGGCCTCTTTGCCACTTAAAAGCACATTCCTATAGAACTCTTTTATTGTCAATTGTATTGTTCACTTCCTTTTTAAAAAAGAATAGTATGTGACTGTTTCGTGGAGTTCTATCTGCTATCTATTGCACTGTAACACCACCATAAACATCATGCCTTTGAACAACAAGTTTGGTGAGGCAATAATTTGGGTTATGAGTAGATGGGCAGTTCAGCTAGTTTCATCTTGGGTTTACTCATGAGGCTGTGGTCATCTGATGGTTTGCCTGGGACAGGATAATGTAAGATGGCTTCATCTGTATGTCAAATATTTGGTGCAAGCACTGGCATGTTAGTATAAGAGGCCTCAGCTGGAGCACTTGTCTCTGTTCCATGCGCCCTCTATCCTCCAGGCTGGACCTGGCTTCTTCACATGGCAATCTGAGGACAGTGTTCCAAAATGGTGAAAATGGAAGCCACAAGGCCTTTCAAGGCCTACATTTGGCTCCAGTTGTATTTGTCAAATCAGTTCACAAGGCCTGCTCAGATGGGTGCCCCTCCTAATACCCATACAGGCAAGGGGCTGGTGGGTGGAAAAGGGCCTTGCAGTGGTGGCTCTGCCCTTTGTGCACCACTCAACAATGGCACTTGCTCCTATGGTGAACCAGGCTTCTTCCCCCAAACTTTCCAGTTTATGGAGCTTCTTACTCCAGGAGATGTTGCTTCACAGCCAACAGCTATCCTCTCCCTGGGTCTGCTCTCCAAACCCCACTTTCCAGCACCCAGCCCCACTGTGTACCAGGAGACACACAACTCAGGCTGGGGTGTGCAGGGGAGCAGCACGGACTATGAGCACAGTTCTTACTTTGTTCTGCCTTCCACAGACCAGTTGTTGTGTTCCCCTCTGATCACGAAAGGTCCCTTTCTGTCCCAGTGGGTTTCCCTACTGGGAAGGTGCTTCTTTGAGGGGCAGGAACCTCTCCTCACCTTCAGCTCCCCACCAAGGGTGCTGGTCCTTTCCCATTTCCTCTTTTCTTTCTTTTTTTTCTTTCTTTCGTCCTATCCAGTTGCATGTGAACCTTTCTTGTCCTTTTAGGTGTTCAAGATCTTCCACTAGTATTCAGCAGGTGTTTTGTGAGAATTGTTCCATTTGTAGATGTATTCTTGATGTGCTTGTGAGATGTGAATTCTACCCTTCTCCTATTCTGCCATCTTGACTCCTCCTCTTGGGTTAAATTTATTCCTGTGTACCTTATTCTTTCTGGTACAACTGTGAATGGAATTATTTTCTTTTTTTAAAGACTTATTTTTTTATTTTATTTTACTTTTTGGCTGTGGTGAGTCTTCGTAGCTACATGTGGGCATTCTCTAGTTGTGATGAGTGGGGGTTACTCTCTTGTACTCTCTGGTTGCAGTGAGTGGGCTTCTCATTGCCGTGGCTTCTCTTGTTGCAGAGCATAGGCTCTAGGCAAGTGGGCTTCAGTAGTTGTAGTGCATGGGCTCAGTAGTTGTGGCTTACAGGCTCTAAAATGCAAGTTCAGTAGTTGTGGCTCACGGGCTTTAGTTGCTCCATAGCATGTGGGATCTTCCTGGACCAGGGATCAAACTAGTGTCCGTGGCATTGCAAGTCCGATTCTTAACCACTGGACCACCAGGGAAGCCCTGGAATTATTTTCTTGATTTGTCTTTCTGACAGATCCTTATTAGTGTATAGAAATGCACCAGATTTTTATATATTGATCATGAATTCTGTACCTATATTGATTTGTCTTTTTGGTGGGGTCTTTAGGACTTCTTTACATATTGATATAATATAAAGTCATCTGCAAGTAGTGACAGTTTTATTTTTTCCACTTTAATTTGGATGCCTTTTATTTGTTTTTCTTGCCTAATTACTCTAGCTAGAACTTGAATAAAAGTGGTGAGACTTGGACCAATCTTAGAGGAAAAGCTATCAGCTTTTTGCCATTGAGTATGATGTTAGCTATGGGGTTATCATGTATCGGCTTTATAATGTTGAGGTTTGTTCCTCTATATACACTTTGTTGAGAGTTTTTATCATAAATGGATGGTGAATCTTATCAAATGCTTTTTCTGCATCTATTGAGATAATCATATGATTTTTATCCTTCATTTTTTTAATGTGCTGTATCACATTGACTGATTTGTACATGTTGAACCATCTGTTCATTCCTGGAGTAAATTCTACTTGATCATGATATATAATCCTTTTAATGTATTGATAAATTTATTTTCCTAAATTTTGTTGAGAATTTTTGCATCTGTGTTCATCAGGAATATTGGCCTGTGATACCCTTTTCTGGTGGTATCTTTATCTGGCTTTGGTATCAGAGTAATGCTGGCATTGTAAAATTAGTTCTGAAATGTTCCCTCTCTATATTTGTGGAACATTTTGAAAAGGATTGGGATTGATTCTTCTATAAATATTGGTAGAATTTACTAGTGAAACCATTTTGGTCATGGAGGTTTTTGGGGAGGTTTTTGGTTACTGATTCAATCTTCTCACTAGTAATTTGTCTATTTGGATTTTCTGCTTCTTAGTGATTCAGTCTTGTAGGTTACAGGTTTCTAGGAATTTATCCATGTCTTCTAGGTTGCCCAGTTGTTGGCGTATAATTGTTCATAGTAATATGTTATGATCTTTCTTATGTCTATAGTATCAGTTGTAGTGTCTTCTCTTTCATATCTGTTTTTATGTGTGTTTGAGTCCTCTCTCTTTTTTCTCAGTGAGTCTAGCTAAAGGTTTGTCAATATTGATTATACTTTTGAAAAAATCAACTCTTATTTTCATTGATCTTTTCTATTGTCATTTTGGTCTCCACTATTTCTGCTCTGACCTTCATTATTTCTTCCCTTCTACTGACCGTGGGCTTTGTTTATTCTTCTTTTTCTAATTCTTTGAGGTATTAAATTATATTTTTTGCTAACAATTCTTATTTCTTAGTGTAGGCCATTTATCACTCTGAGCTTTCCCCTTAGAACTGCTCTGGTGCATCCCCATAAATTTTGATATGTTGATATATCAAACATATGTCATAATATGTTTGCTTTCCATTTTCATTTGTCTCAGAAAATTTTATTTCTCCTTTGACCCATTGTTTGTTCAGCAAAATCTGTGAATTTTCCAGTTTTCTTCTTATAATAATTTCTAGCTTCATATCATGTGGTCAGAAAAGATGCTGGATATGATTTAAATCTTCTTAAATTTATTAGGACTTGTTTTGTGGCCTAATATATAATCTATCCTGGAGAATATTGCATGTGCTTTGGAGAAGAATTCTTTTGCTTTTGGATGGAATGTTCTTGATATGTCTGTTAAGTCATTCCAGTATAAGATGTTGTTTAAGGCCAATGTTTCCTTATTGATTTTCCATCTGGATGATCTATCTATTGATTCAAGTTGGGAACTGAAGTTACCTGCTATTATTGTATCGCTATTTCTCATTTTAACTCTGTTTATATTTGCTCTATATATTTAGGTGCTCCTATGCTAGGTGCATAAGTATTATATCATTTTGGATTGATCTTTTATCATTATATAATGACCTCCTTTGTCTATATTATAATCTTTCTTTTAAAGTAAGTTTTTTCTGATAATTATGGCTATCCCATTTTTCTTTTGATTTCCATTTGCATAAAATATCTTTTTCCATCTCTTCAATTTCAGTCTGTGTGTATTTTTACATCTGAAGTGAGTCTCTTATAAGCAGAATACAGATTTTTTTTTTAATTCTAAGTTGCTTCGGTCATGTCCTATTCTTTGTATCCCTGTGGACCATAGTCCTCCAGGCTCCTCTGTCCATGGGATTCTTCAGGCAACAATATTGGAGTGGGTTGCCACGCCCTCCTCCAGAGGATCTTCCCAACCCCGGGATCAAACCCATGTCTCTTATGTCTCCTGCAGTGGCAGGTGGGTTCTTTACCACGTGCCACCTGGGAAGCCCTCTGCATACAGATGGGTTGTTTCACCCATTTAGCCATTCTGTGTCTTTTAATTAGTTATTGATAAGTATGTACTTACTGCCATTTTGTTAACTGTTCCTAACTTTTTTGTAGTTATTCTGTGTTCCTTTCATTTTTTCTGATCTCTTCCTTTCTGGTTTAACAGCTTTTTTAGTGGTTTGCTTTAATTCATGTCTCTTTATCTTTTGTGTATCTCATTTAAGTTTTTGCTTTGTGGTTACTATGTGGCTTACATACAAAAACTTATAATAGTCTATTTTAAGTTGATAACAACTTACATTTCATCATAGTCTAAAGCTCTACATTTTTATACCTCTACATTTTTATACCCCTTCCTGTGTTTTACATTTTGATGTCACAAGTTACATCTTTTTCTCTTGTGTATCTATGAACAATTATAGCTATTTTTACTACTTTTGTCTTTAACTTTCATATAGCTTTATACATGATTATTTACCACATTCACATACTAGACTGTTCTGAATTTTACTATATATTTACCTTTGCCAGTTGGGTTTATACTTTCATATTTCCTCTGATGAATAGCACTCTTTCATTTCAACTTAAGAAGTCTCTTTAATATTTCTTTTAAGTAAAGTGTAGTGATGATGAACTCCTTTGGCTTTTGCTTGTCTGAAAAACTATATCTCCTTCAGTTCTGAAAGGCAGTTTTTTACTTTAAGCATTTTGAATATATCATACCAC
Organism: Okapia johnstoni; assembly: GCA_024291935.2. Taxonomy (NCBI): domain Eukaryota; kingdom Metazoa; phylum Chordata; class Mammalia; order Artiodactyla; family Giraffidae; genus Okapia; species Okapia johnstoni. The sequence goes on from CM044322.1 coordinate 45,041,479, forward strand.
TCTCTTCCATCCTGCAAAATTATTACTGAAAAATCTGCTGGTAGTCTTATGGGGGTTCCCTTGTATACAACAAGATGCTTTTTAAACTTTCTCCTTGTCTTTAACTTTTGATATTTAACTATGATGTGTCTTAGTATGGGTCTTTTGGAATTTATCTTATTTGGAATTCTCCGGACTTTTTGGATCTGGATGTCTGTTTCCTCTCTCAAGTTAAGAAAGTTTTTTTCAGTCATTATTTCTTCAAACAGTTTTTAAGCCCCTTTCTCTCTCGCTTCCCCTTCTCCGTGCCCTATAATGCAAATGTTGGTCCACCTAATGTTCCATAAGTCCTTTAAGCTATCTTCACTTTGCTTTTTCCTGCTCTAATTTGGTGAGTTCTACTGCCATTTTTGAGTTCACTCATCCTTTCTTCCACTTCACCTATTCTGCTGTTGAACTCTTCTATTGTATGTATCAGTTTAGTTAATGTGTTCTTTAGCTCTGTGACTTCTATTCGATACAGTCTTATATTTTCTGTCTCTTTGTTGAAATTCTCACTTTGTTCATCCATTCTTCTTCTGAGCTCAGTGAGCATTATTATGACTGTTAGTTTGAACTCTATCAGATGAATTACTTATTACTATTTTATTAAGGCCTTTTTTTGTGATGTTATCTTTTTCTTTCATTTAGAAATATTTCTGCTTCTTCATTTTCCTTGACTCTCTGTGTTAGTTTTTAAGCAGTAAATAAAACAGCTACTTCTTCCAGTCTAGAAAGAGGTGAAACTTACTATTCAACCCTGCTCAAGCTCTTGGTTGTCTCTCAAGCTTCGTCCAAGCCACTTACTTTATTCTTAGTGGCTCTCAGTATTTTAGCCACAAATTGTTAGGACAATTTTTTTTTCTTGCTTTTTCTGATCACTCAGTGACTGAAGTCACTGGATGGTTAAAGAGAAGGCAAATTTAATCTTAATTTACCCTTGCCCAGAGAGTGTAGTCTTCTGATAACACAGGTTAATATAGAGAGAGTATCCAGTTTGATTCTCTATCTTGAATTATCCCTGTTCTAACTAAGTTGACAAATACCTTTAGGAGAAAGTAGATTATGGGCTCTGGTGTTCTCCTTTAGTCCTAGATTCTTAAGTCCCTGTTTTCAAGTATTTGGACTGACAATTCCTTACTTTTTTGTCAGTTACTTGATGCTTTTATGATAACTTTTTAAAAGGCCAATGATTTTAGGGTTTTTGATTTATCTCTTTTTTAGGGGAATTTGTCCATATAACCTAGCCCACCACTAGTAGAAATGAAAGTTCCCTAGTTATTCTTTAATTATTTATAATGAAGTCATTTTTAAATAGACGATCACATTCACAAAGTGTATTTTTAAATAGTTCCATTGTGTGTATATTTTCAGTGTTTATAATTCAAAATAACATAAATATATGTTGGTTGAGTTACAGACCCAACTTAAAGCATCATTTAAATGACAACTAGTAAGTAAAGTTTGGAGAATATGCTTCCATTTCACAAAAGATAGCATTACACTTTTTAAATCTAATTATATCCAAGAAAATTCTTGTAAAATAATTTTGATTATATATGAAGAAAAATATGGCATACAGAAGAATACAGGTGCAAATTTGACAATTAGTTCCTTTCTTTGAACATGAAACTAGATTTTTTTCTCTTTTTTTGCTCTGTAATTTTTTAGCTTTTTATTGGAGTACATCCAATTAACAATGTTGTGATAGTGTCAGATAGACAGCAAAGGGACTCAGTCATACATATACATGCATCCATTCTCCCCCAAACTCCCCTCCCATCCAGGCTGTCACGTAACACTGAGCAGAATTCCCTGTGCTATATACAGTAGGACCCTGTTGGTATTCATTTTATATATAGCAGTGTGTACATGTACATCCCAAACTCCCTAATAATCCATTTTCCCCATTCTTCCCCTCTGGCAACCATAAGTTCATTCTCTAAGTCTGTGAGTCTCTTTCTGTTTTGTAAATAAGTTCATTTATATAATTTCTTTTTAGATTCCACATATCAGGGATGTCATATGATATTTTTCCTCCTCTGTCAGATTTACTTCACTAAGCATGACAATCTCTAGGTCCATCCATGTTGCTGCAAATGGCATTGTTTCATTCTTCTTAATGGCTGAGTAGTATTCCATTGCATATATGTACCACATCTTCTTTTTTTTTTTTTTTTTTCTCCTTTACCAAAAATCTGTCTTTATTAGAGTGAACACTCATGAGCGCGCCACCCCCAACGTGCCGGGCGGGGCTGGGTCGCCCGGCTCGCCTGCCTCCAGCCGGCGGACGCCAGCAGAGTACCGCCTGCCTCCCTCGTGACTGCGGGGCGGGGAGAACCCTCCGCACGTGCAAACGTTATTCTAGCAGAAGACAGACTGCAGATTTCAGTGCTTCTAGTGAACCGCTATTTTCAGTCACCTTTTTCTGAGCAGCAAGAAACAAGAATTTTTTTTTTCTTCAGAAATCTTAGAATTGGATATAAACGTTGGCAGTAGACACAATCAATAAATATTATACAATTTCTCAAATGAAAACAACCCCCCACCACGAACTCCTTTCCTACAGACATTCAAACACCCTGACCCGAGACCAAGTCTCAGTCCTGCGATCCCTCGAGATCACAGCCAGCCAGCAAGAGCGGGGGTCAGGTCATGTGCAAAAAGGGCTGAGGGGGGAGGCGAGGAAGCAAAGGAGATCACTTTAATTTACACTGAAGGAGAACTTCAAGTAAAAGGGCCCCGCTGCCGGCAGGTCTGGGACGCGCCCCGGCCGGGAGCCTCCGAGCAGCGGGGACCGGGGCGCCACGCGGCCCGGTGCCGGGAGCTCAGGGAGGGGTTTTCTCTCGTCGTCTAGAAGCCTCTTTGAAAAAGGTCTGTGATTCTGCACACTTCGTACCCAAAAGGAAGAAAGTAATAAACATCGAACCGGCCGGCGCGTCTGCAGACTCCGCCGCACCGGCATCATTTGCGAGTCTGCGTTTTCTTTGGCGCCGAGGGCCGCTTGGGCTGCCACAGATGGTTGTGGATGGTGAGCGCGTCCACGCTGACCGACATGGTCTTGGCCGGGATGAGGCTGAACTGCTTCCGGTCCGAGCTGTACTTGTACAGCTTGTCGATCATCTTCTTGGCGATGCTCTTGGGCCCCGTGCCCGTCAGTTTGCAGATCTCCTCGGTGTCGGGGTAGTAGCAGTAGAGGGCCCGGAACTGGCAGCCAGCGTCCCGGAACAGAATGATGTAGTGGTTGGCGTCACACTTCTCTAGCTCCTCTAATATTGAATTTTTGTGAGGCTCATTCACTTTTCCTGCCAGACAGCAATGGGATATCGCGTTGTGGATGATTGGCTTGTTGGATTTGCTGCTGGGCTCCTTAAACAGCTTGGGACCTGTGTACTCGGCCACGGAGGCAAGGGAGGACGCGGCCGATGCCGTCTCCCAGTCTCTGTCGGTGCTCCTGCTGGGGTTGCGGCTCAGCACAGGCAAGGCTTCCAGGGACTCGACTCTGCGCTGTGAAGGCGTGCCCCCCGAATGCACACTCTCTGGCTCTGTGGTCGCTGCGGAGGCCAAGGACAGGCTGGAGCCCGACTGGGCCCGGCTCAGGTTATCAGCTGGGGGGGAGGCGCTCTTGGGCCCCGGGTCGCTACCCGGCTCCTCCCGGTGGACGGACTTATCTATTCCTCTGTTGATGGAAATTTAAGTTTCTTCCATGTCTTGGCTATTGTAAATAGTGCTGCAATGAACATTAGAATGTATGTGTTCTTTCAGACCATGTTTTTCTCCAGGTATATGCCCAGGAGGAGGATTGCAGGGTCATCTGATAGCTCTATTTTTAATTTTTTAAGGAACCTTCAAACTGTTCTCCATAGTGGCTATACCAATTTACATTCCTACCAACAATAAGGGTTCTTTCCTCTGTACACCTTCTCCAGCATTTATTGTGGATTTTTTGATGATAGCCATTTTGACTGGTGTGAGGTGATATCTCATTGAAGTGAAACTAGATTTATTTTTAGTGTGATTACTTTCATAGCCTCAACTTTATCATAAAAGATTGCATATTTTATGTTGTTCAACTTAGTATCCAGCATACAAGTAAATAAACTTTGTTTAAGAAATAAGATTTTTCACTAAGGTTTTTTAAATATATATTTATTTGGCTGGACCAGGTCTTAGTTGCAGCATGTGGGATCTCCTAGTTGCAGGGATCAAACCCAGGCCCCCTGCATTAGGAGTGCAAAGTCTTAGCCACTGGACCACCAGAGAAGTCCCTCACTAAGATTGTTTCAGAGACACAAAGTCTGTTATCACAACAGATTAACCAGAACCAAACTGACCTCTCTGAAGAGATCAAGATATATCAAACAACTATCAAAAAGTAATTTAAGGATATAGAAATTATAGCTTCCATAGTTCAAAAATGTGAAGTTTATAATTTTCTGCCTTTGTTATCATATATGTGCTGTAAATGGCTTTACCCTGAGATGATAGCAACCATATAGGATACTGAAAACTGAGATGAAACATGGTTCAGAGGGAAGAAAATATGCAAAAGGCAAACAGACATTTTAAAAAATTACTCAGAAACAACAGAGGAAAGATCAAGCAAATAACTCCCCATAGTCTCAAAAACTATAGACAATATGATACCTGTAGTCATTTAAAAACCTCAAAGAATTTACAAGTCCAGAGACAGGTTATTAGAAAACAGAAGAAAGTGAAAAGCTTGCTATGCTGATATAAACGAAAAATAAAAATAAGAACATTCCAACAACAAAAGGTAAGTGAGGAGGGAGGAACAATGTAAATAAAAGAGCTATGATAATATAAGAGTAAAATAAGGGAATATAACAAGGAAAATTTAGTATCTACATAACGAGTTTCTGAGATAGACAACAAATTAGAAAAATGCTAAATATTATTTTCCTTACCTAGAGAAAGATTTAAATCTGTCTTGAAAGTATACATTGTCCCCATTCCCAATTTTCCTGCTTTACATAAACTTTTTTATTTTCTTTTTCAGACAATAACATTTTCTCAGAATATAAATTATGAGGCAGTAGATGATTATTTCAAGTTGCAGTAAGTATGACTTTTAAAAGAGTCTACTCAATATTAAGTATGTTATTCAGGTTATTGATTTGTACATATTGTTTTATTTAAATGGCCTCATATCCTTTTAAATATCCAGATTTCAAATTCTTTTAGATATCTCAAAAGATGCAAGATTAGTATTCTATAGAAAAAATGTAAAATACTCCTTTAGTTTAATGGAATCATGACCCATCTGAAGGTGCTATTCATCCAACTGAAGATACAAAAAAAACAGGCAATTTCTTAGTTCAATATTTTTGAGCACCTTTTATCATTCATTCCCATCCCAAAGTCTTTACATACTATGCTTAAGCAAAAACTAGAACTCTAATCCCCAAAAGTCTTTAATTATGACTGCTGCTTCTGTTGCTAAGTCGCTTCAGTCGTGTCCGACTCGGCGACCCCATAGACGGCAGCCCACAGGCTCCCCTGTCCCTTGGATTCGCCAGGCAAGAACACTGGAGTGGGCTGCCATTTCCTTCTCCAATGCATGAAAGCGAAAAGTGAAAGTGAAGTCGCTCAGTCGTGTCTGACTCTTCGCAACCCCATGGACTGCAGCCTACCAGGCCCCTCCGTCCATGGGATTTTCCAGGCAAGAGTACTGGAGTGGGGTGCCATTGCCTTCTCCGGTTAATTATGACTGCTGTTGCTAAGTCGCTTCAGTCGTGTCCGACTCTGTGCGACCCTATAGACGGCAGCCCACCAAGCTCTGCCGTCCCTCGGATTCTCCAGGCAAGAATACTGGAGTGGGTTGCCGTTTCCTTCTCCAGTGCATGAAAGGGAAAAGTGAAAGTGAAGTCGCTCGGTCTTGTCTGACTCTTCGCGACCCCATGGACTGTAGCCTACCAGGCTCCTCCGTCCATGGGATTTTCCAGGCAAGAGTACTGGAGTGGGATGCCATTGCCTTCTCCGGTAATTATGACTAGAGTCAGATAAATTTCTGAATCGTGGAATAAGGTAGCACCGTTAAACACTTAATTCCTGGAGGAAGGCAACCAACATGGTATTGTATTTTAAGGCATTAAGTTATCATTATGTCCTGACTGAACATATTTTCTGGAAAAGTAGCATTGTTCTAGGAAAAAGTCCATTTTCTTTAGCTGGCAGCTCGTCCACCTGAATTTGTATGCCTGCTCCATGCCAGGCACTCTAGGTGTTCAGAACACATGGTGAACAAGAAATAAGGAGTTACTGCTGTCATGAGATATATCTCCAGTGGGAGAAGACAAGCAGCAAGTAATCAAATAAATAAACAAGATGGCCCCAAACAATTGTAAGTGCTATTAAGAAAATAAAGCAGAAAGAAGCAGTAGAGTATCACCAGGAAGTATAGGAAGAAATGCCACTTTAAACACAGTAGTCAAGAGAGGCTCAAAACACCCCTTTCCCTCTAATGCATCAACTTTTCTCTTGAGTTCCTTTGAGCATTTTTGGTTTTGTGGATATTTATTCAGAGTTCTGTTGCTGTACAATACACGTCAAATTGTCCAGGATTGTTGTTGTTTAGTTGCTAAGTGATGTCAGACTCTTTTGCGACCGCATGGACTGTAGCTCGCCAGGCTCCTCTGCACAGGATTCCCCAGGCAAGAATACTGGAGTGGGTTGCCATTTCCTTCTTCAAGGGATCTTCCTAACCTAGGGAGCAAACCTGTGTCTCGGGCATTGGCTGGCAGATTCTTTACTGCTGAGCCACCAGGGAGGTTACTTTGGGCATTTTTGTTTTTGTGGATATTTACTCAGAATTCTGTTGCTTCACAGTACACATCAAATTGTCCAGGATACTTTAGGTCAGTCCAAGACTTGAGAAAAAAAATACCAAAAACTTTGAAATCAGTGGGAAAAAAAATCTACCTATAAGTAAAATTATGTAGAAAATTGAAGATGTAATATTTACTTTAGTGTCCTTTTTACAGATCTATACTATATTACTGAATAGACCAAATCAAATATTCCATCAAATTGGGAGAGAAAGTCATAACTGGCATAATTATAAGATGCTCCCTGATTTCAAAGGTGTTAGAGATAACAATGTATCTTAGAGTTGATGAAATATTGTATCAGTTCAGTTCAGTCCCTCAGTCATGTCCAACTCTTTGCAACCCCATGGACTGCAGCACGCCAGGCTTCCCTGTCCATCACCAACTCCCAGAATCTGCTCAAACTCATTAGGTGATGAGTTCATCAATTCGATGATGCCATCCAACCATCTCATCATCTGTCATCCCCTTTTTTTCCTGCCTTCAGTCTTTCCCAGCATGAGGGTCTTTTCCAATGAGTCAGTTCTTCGCGTTAGGTGGCCAAAATATTGGAGCTTCAGCTTCAGATGATATATTGTATAGTGATTTAAAAAATACAAAAATGTGCTATTTGTATATTCACTTATTTAGCATATTACATATATATGAGAAATAGGAAAATACAATAAATGCTCAAAAGAAAAGAACATTTGTTTGTGGTTAGTTTGTGTTTGTTTTTTCAATAAGTAAAAACCTTAGCAGGGACAGGAAATGAATAATACTTTCAAAACTTTTTCTTCTATAATTTTTGAGACCTCCTATTTCGCCTGAGCAGAAATCATCCATGTGCATTTCCTAATCTACAAAAGCATGATGTCTGATCTCCCTTTTGCTCCCCATCAGATCATATTGTGCAGCATAATGAGGTTAAGAAAACTAATTTCATAACTAAGTATCTATTGTTGCAAAGGCGTTATCAATGGGGGGAAATCTGTAGAGGCTAGAGAAAGAATCTATGCAATGGCTTGTTGTTATTGTTGTTTAGTCACTCAGTCGTGTCTGATTCTTACAACCCCATGGACTGTAGCCCACCAGGCTCTTCTGTCTATGGGATTTCCCAGGCAAGAATACTAGAGTGGGTTGCCATTTCCGTCTCCAGGAGATAGATCTTCATACCCAGGGATTGAACCCACGTCTCCTGAGTCTCTTGCATTGGCAGGCAGATTCTTCACCACTGAGCCACCAGGGAAGCTATGGCAGGGAAATACCATCAGGAAGCAGGCAACAGTGTTAGCAGCGAAGTCCCATCCTCAGGAGACTAAGGGTGTTAATGAAACAGAAGGGCTGAAATGCTGATAGAAGTTCATTTTTATTTCCCATTGTGCTGACCTATGCTGGCCAAAATATGGGATACCATGAAATGGGAATGACTTTAGGATATGACCACAATGCACCTTAGCAGAAGCAGCAAGTGGTCACCACCACCACTAGGCCTCTAAGATTCCTCAATGGGGAGTTCAATCACATCTTGAAAATGGGACTTTCATCTGTTCTACACAAAGCAGACTCATGGCTCCTTCCCTTATGATTCTACAGTCATTTGTATGTGTTGTTTCTCCTAGATATGAGAACACAGGTCTTCTGCTTGTCCACGTGAGACCCAGTGAACTTGCAAAAACATGCCCAATACCCCAAAAGGTAAGTAACAGAGTAGAAGATCAAAAAATTTTCTTCAATAAGACACAGGTGGTAAACTAAATAATACATATTAACTCCATTCAATACCACTCCCCCTAACACGTAGCAACATTCTGTAATATTTCACTGTAGAGACAGCATTATTTTACTTTGGAAAGAGAAGATTAGATTACTTACTGCCTTCTATGAATTTACATCAGAATATAAACATGCATAAAGATGTAAAATTAATTTTAAAATGTATTTATATATTTATATAAATAAAACTGTGTAGAGGAAAACTGAAATTAATGAGAACAGCCAAATTTGGATATGGTTTGTCAGAGAAGACTGCTAGTCATGTCCGTATCAATGCTGCATTTATTTATTTTAAAAATCAGACCATTTCTTCATTTAAAAAGTTTTACTGCATGCCTACCATGTTTCTGTGTTTCAGCCTCTGTGCTAAGTAATGGGAATTACCAAGATGGAAAGAGTCCTTTCTGAAGGGGAAAACATAAACTAGTATAAGAGAATGTGAAATATACAGTTATCAAGTAGCCCAGAGGAAAGAGTGAGGAATTTTGTTTGGGAGGGGAAAAGTGAAAAGATACGTGAAATGACTGTTGAAGGGTAAACAGAAGTTGAGCAGGAAGATGCAAAGGGAATTCAAGGAAGAGGCATACACTAGAGCACAGCAATGCTATGTAGCAGTGGGGTGTTCAGATAAACACCCACTACCACCTCCTTTGAGGGTTTGTTCCCCACTGAGGGACGACTCCTCTCTTTATTCTTTCTCATTACAACAATAATGAGAAATAATCAATAAACATATATTGAGCACCCACTACATACCAGGCAGAGCACCATGGAGCATACCCACATGAAGAATTCAAAGTTAAATGAGACATGGGCCCTGTTCTTCAGGACCTCGGCACCAAGAGCCTGTTCCTATCAGGGCAAGATTCCATGAATTTAGAGGGAGCCTTGAACTAAGGTAGGCGTGATCCATCCTTGAGCATGGCTGAAACACATTGCTTCCCCAGGAAATGCATACTGACCATTTCCCCCATTTACCCACCATGCTGCCTACCCAACTTAATCTGCTGAAGAAGCAAAAACCTGCCACCTAGGGAGTTCCTGCCCCAGCCTGGGTCTGCATTCTCTATCTTTAACTCCACTTTATTCCATATAAGTTGCCTCCCTGAAGCACCATGATTTCCTCCATCTCTTTCCCTATCTAATTTAGAGATATGCCCCCTCTCCTGCCCAGCCCAGGCATTACAAAACATATTAATCTAGAGTGAAAGTATTAGTCACTAAGTCATGTCTGACTCTTTGCAACCCCATGGACTGTAGCCCACCAGGCTCCTCTGTCCATGGACTTCTCCAGGCAAGAATACTGGAGTAGGTAGCCATTCCTTTCTCCAGGGGATCCTCCCGACCCAAGGATCAAATCTGGGTCTCCTGCATTGCAGGCGGATTCTTTACTGCCTGAGCCACCAGGGAAGCCCAGTGTTAATGTAAGTGAAAGTGAAAGTTTAGTCGCTCAGTCGTGTCCAACTCTTTGTGACCCCATGGACTGGAGCCTACCAGGCTCCTCCATCCACGGGATTTTCCAGGCAAGAGTACTGGAGTGGGTTGCCATTTCCTTCTCCAGAGGATCTTCCTGACCCAGGGATCAAACCCAGATCTCCCACATTGTAGGCAGATGCTTTACCATCTAACCAGGGTTCAAATGCAAGCTCTACCACCTATTGACTTCAAGAGGCTCCTAAGCACTCTGAGTCTTGGCTGCCTCATTCATAAAACAGGAAATGTAATATCCATCTCACAGTATTTATCTACTTTGTTGAGAGTATTAAATGAGATAATTTATGGCACATCCCAAGACATGGACCATTCAAATGTAACCACCATCTGTGCCCATTTCAGGTAGTTTGTATTGACCTACCCACTGAAATAGAATGGAGATATGCCATATAGTAGAAGATGATGGAATATGCCAGAGTCCTTTAGGCAATAGGAAAATGTGGCAAGAAAACACATACCAGGCAGAGCACAATGGGGCATACCCACATGAAGAATTCAAAGTTAATTGAATTAACTAGCTAGCCAAGAAAATAAAAACTAATGCATAGCTGCAAGGTATGCTCTCAACCACAGGGACCCCTTTTTGTGCTCCCATCCCCACTGGTAAGCAAGTCATCAGCCTCCCAGATAAGTATTATAGACAAGGCCCACAGACTTCTTCTCTAGTTGGATGAAGTTAGGCCCTTGATAAACCTGCTGGACCAAATGGCTCAGGGGGTGAGCCATTTGAACAGGAGCCTGCCATCTTTGTCACTGGGTCTTCATAGCCTGCAGAGCAGCATATAGAACTGGCAGCTCCAACAAGGCTACGTCTCAGTTTTTTAACCATACACCAAGAACCAGAATGCAATGAGGCCACCCTAGTAAGCCAGGCCCCAGAAGGACATAATAATTCCTTCCAAAGTGAAATTTCCTAGGGAGAGATGACTACACTGACTAATACATTGTCTTCCAACATTTCTGTGTTGAAAGCCTTTAGAATTCCTGTCTCAGTTCAGTTGTTCTGTCCAGTTAGAGGGGAATATGCTGTGTCTGATTCTGAGCTAAGGGAGGAAGAGTTCTGCCCTGTACTTAAGAGAATGATAAAGAAATATTTCTTAATAAAGAAACCCAATACACTCATCATTCTCATTTGGGCTATACATCAGAATTTCTCTATTAGATGACCAGTCCCAGGGAAGATGTGTCAGTCTTCCAGCAGTGGGTACCCTACACAACAGGCTTATTCATGCTTCCCACATTCTGCACCCGTGCTCTTGTTGAAGAGCCACCTCCAGGTCAACCCATATTTTTAATCTTAGTCATGATTGTTAATTCTGAGGTTAGGGATGACTTTAGTGAACCAAGACCCAGAAAAGAAGAGATATTACAAATAAGATCATCAAGTAATAGTGTGTTGTAACTGAAAAACTTGAGGACCTCAGCCAACCATGTACCTTATATGGGTAATTTAGTAAAGATAAAGTGCAGACCCATGTTTCTAAATACATTTTATGGGAAAAGATTTAGTGGTGATAGACAGCAAGGACTGTGGGTAGAGTTGTTGAGAGAACAAATTAGGTCCTATGGGTGAGATCAAGTGGTTGAAGGAATAAAATCCATAAACTCCTACTGTGAAGAATGCCTTTCTAATGAAGCCAGAAAGGGCTTGGTTTAGCAGGTGCAACTCTCTAAATCCATCAGGCTTGACTGGAATAATTCTCTAACCCTACCCTCCTGATTCCTAAAGGGTTTTTGGTTTTTTTTTAGATTTGCCTTGTGAAAATATCCAACATATAGGGCATGTTTATAATAGATGGCAAGTGTCTAGATCCCACTTAGAAAGCCTGTGGTGGAGGATGGGGAGATGGGCAGGGTATACAGCAGTGAGTAAGGTGTCCTGGAGCCAAGTAGAAATAGAAGTTACTTATCCCAGTTGAGGAAGAACGAGGACTCCAGTTCTAAAAAGAAGTCAAATTCATAGTTAAATGTATTACAGAAACCTTCCAGGTGAGTCAGGTACAAGCTGGAACCACAGAGTTGATAGTCATGATTGTAGAGGGGCTAGTGAAAAATGACATCAAATTGGTTCTATGATATAGAAGTAACAAAGCAGAGACCTGACCTTTGAGCTTGTGAGCCCCAAGGGTGAAAGAAAGCAAAAAAAAAAAAACTATCAAAGGAGGAAAACGGCACAGAGCAGAATAACCAAACTCTACATTTAAAAGGTTATTTCAGATCTAAAATGTAATTGTTTTTAGCTGTAGGAATATTTTAGACTATGTGATTTAGAACCACTAAACTCATCACCTAAATTACTTTACTTTAGGTGTTCCAAATATCTGTTGGCTGTGATGCTAGTAAATTCATCGCTGTTAAAGGGCAAGTATATTTGCACTTGACTTCTCTTACTTTTTATGTTTTAAAACAAATGGTTAATTAAATGTAATTACTAGTTATAATATTAGCCTAATGACTGACATGTCCATATGAAATCCATAATAAATTGACAATTGGTTCAAACCAGACTTGTTTTAATTTTTTTGCCAAGTCAAATATTACATTTGAATCAGACAAAAAAAAAGAGAAAAAGATTTAATTTCTATCATCAGCACTTTTCTCTGTCTTCTCTTTCCATAAGCCAGTTTCCATCTTTTTCATTACCTCTCTCAGCTCTTCAGTGTACAACTCATTTCCAGAGAAATGAGAAGGAGAAACACTTAACTTCTGTTGTCCATCCTACTCAAACCAGTTATAATTCCATTTCTGTCAGAGAACTGCTTATAACCACATGAGATAAGCCTATTTTCTGCACCTTTTTCCATGGATGAAAGCAAGTCACTTCATAAATAGAGTCAAATATTTTTCCATGAGAAAGTTTTGTAAAGCAAACCTAACAGAGCCGCCAGTGTTTCCTCCAGAGAATCCCAAGATGTGACTTTTATTGGTTTTACTGCGGTTCACAGTGAAGCACACTGGAACTCGTGTCATCCACAGTTCTTTCTTCTACATGGGCGAGAATAAAGGTCAACGTACACAAAAATTAAGCAGCAGAGTTTGGAATGCAAAATGGAGACAGAAATGTATTGCAGCTCCTTTCCTGTGGTTATGGTGAGGGTGGAGTGACATTGACACTTATCTAAATCTGTTTATAAAGTGATATGTTCTCATCCAAAACAAAAGTCTATTCATCTGTCATTCTAATAATCTTTTGAGTACTGAATTGTCATAATTAGTTGCTAGATAGATAATTAAATATTCCCATCTCATTTAGCAAAGAATTTGCATTTCCCATAAACCCTTTTCCAGAAAACACAAAAGCTAACTGATTATAAAGCCTCAAGCATCTTGTTTCTGGGGTGGTCTACATCCTTCTCCCCAGACTATAATCTGTGGAACAGCACTGGCATCACCTGGGAACCTACTAGAAATGCAGAACCTTGGGTTTCGCTTCATACCTGCTGAGCCAGAACCTCTATTGTAACAAAATTTCCAAGATTAGTAGGGCCATTAATATTTAAGAATAACTGCTCTAGGCAATATATATATATTAAAGTCACTCAGTTGTGTCCGACTCTCTGCAACCCCGTGGACTATAGTCTACTAGGCTCCTCTGTCCATTGGATTTTCCAGGCAAGGGTACTGGAGTGGGTTGTCATTTCCTTCTCCAGGGGATCTTCCTGACCCAGGGATCGAACCCAGGTCTCCCGCATTGCAGGCAGACGCTTTACCATCTGAGCTACCAGGGAAGCCCACTCTAAGCAACAGGTTACGAAAATCAATTCCCACCTCTGCATGCAGTGTCACTACATGAAGATTTCCTTCTTCAGTGAGATGCAAAGCAACTTGAATCCATCTATTTCTGGGAAGGTTTAGTGAGCTATTGTCAGGCTAGGTTGCTCGTCAGAATCACCTGGAGAGCATGTCAGAAAACACAGATTTCAGGTCCTTTTCTAGATCTCTTAGTCAATGACCCACTGTTCTGCTGCTGCTGCTAAGTCGCGTCAGTCGTGTCCGACTCTGTGCGACCCCATAGACGGCAGCCCACCAGGCTCCTCCGTCCCTGGGAATCTCCAGGCAAGAATACTGCAGTGGGTTGCCATTTCCTCCTCCAGTGCATGAAAGTGAAAAGTGAAAGTGAAGTCGCTCAGTCGTGTCCGACTCTTCGGGACCCCATGGGCTGCAGCCTACCAGGCTCCTCCGTCCATGGGATTTTCCAGGCAAGAGTACTGGAGTGGGGTGCCACTGCCTTCTCCGACCCACTGTTCTGGACCTCTAAAAATGACCTTAATTTCTTGAATTCAGGTTGTGGTGGGCCTAAGTTTTCACAGTCCACAAAGGAGAGCTATGAGGCCCATGATCCTTCTGGTAGGAGAGGTGCTAATGAAAGAGGGCATCTCTTGGGATCAAATTTGAGTTCAGGGTGGGAGGTGGTCCCAGGCTTTCATTTTCTATATAAAACAAACACAGTGGTGTCCAGGGTTCCTTCTGAGTTACACTGGAAGCAGTCAGCAAAACTGATCAAATGAATAATTCAACTTACCAAAAACTCTAATTTCATAGACCATGATAGCCTTATGTCTGCGTAAACCCTAACTAGAAATTATGTGAATCATTAAAATAGGTCCTTACCTGCACAGCTGACGCTCTAGTAGCAGTTAGAACTGTGTTTTTAAAAATGATGAAAAATAAAACAGTCCAAAGAAATTTGTCTTTACTTTGATAGATTTTTCACAAATTTTTCACATGTATCAAATATAAGAGGTAAATCAGTATATTTCTAATTCTGGCACCTTCAGAAACATTTGTGAAAATAGAAATGCTAGGCCCACACACCAATCCCAGAGATTCTAATTCAATAAGTGATGATTCTGTGATACTTTCGAGTTTAAAAATCACTGAGTTAAACAATTAAGTGTTTGTGCTAATAAATAAGGAATGATGATATTACAACTTCACTGTATTTTATTTCTTGTAGATTTACTAAAAAAGAATGTCTTCAGCATGATTTTTTTTACATCATTGAACAGTAAGCAATATTTTCTAACATAAGCAATTGACTTGTATATTAATGTACTATCAATAATTTATGATTAGTTTGTATTCATTCCTATTAGCACCAGTCTTTTCTGATATAGGCATTTATTGCTATGAATTTACCTCTATGCACTGATTTTGCTGCACCTCACAAATTTTGATACTGTGTTTTCATTTTCATTTACTTGAGTGTATTTTTTAAACTTCTCTTGAGAGTTCACCTTTGATCCATGTGTTATTTAGAAATGTGTTTTTTAACCTCCACATATTTTAGGAGTATTTTGTAATTATGGTCATCTGTTTGACATTTTTGTGATACCTCTTTACCAAAGCAAAGTAATGGTTTAAATTTTTTAAGCTTGAGAAGAGGAAAGATTCTAAGTAACAAAAAAAATTTTTTTTTACAGGTCATATCTGAGGGATCGACCATCTAAACCATTGGTAAGAAAATTATAATTCTGTCAATCAGCCAAATATAGAAAATAACTAAAGCATTTTTTTTCTTTTCTAGAGAGTAAAATATAATTGGGACAAATATGGCTGCCCATTGAAAGTTGATTTCAGAGAAAAATTTTACCCTTTGGTTCAACTGTAAGTATATTCTCACTAAAAATTTTAACTTACTTTTGAAAGTTTCAAATTTATGAAAAGAAGCCTAATTAATCATGCATTTAATAATAAATATTTTTGAGCACCCAGCATATGCAGCACTGGGTTCAGTGCTAGTTATACAAAATTAGATGATCTGTGGTCCATGAATGAGAGAGGTTACAATTTAGAAGCTGAGGCATAAGTGGGTAAGAGGGTTGAAACTCTTCTCAGGGATGCAGACAGAACCTAACCCTTGCTTTATCCTCTCTAAACCTCTCCTCAACCTACAGGACTCCTCCCCATTAGAAACTACCTCCCCCTTAATGTTCTCTCCCAGAGACATGCACTCTTCAGCTCAGTTCAGTTTAGTTCAGTCATTCAGTCGTGTCTGACTCTGCGACACCATGGATCGCAGCACGCCAGGCCTCCCTGTCCATCACCGACTCCCGGAGTTTACCCAAACTCATGTCCATTGAGTCAGTGATGCCATCCAACAATCTCATCCTCTGTCGTCCCCTTCTCTCTCTTTTGCAGCATCAGGGTCTTTTCCAACGAGTCAACTCTTCGCATCAGGTGGCCAGAGTATTGGAGTTTCAGCTTCAACATCAGTCCTTCCAATAAACACCCAGGACTGATCTCCTTTAGGATGGACTGGTTGGATCTCCTTGCAGTCCAAGGGACTCTCAAGAGTCTTCTCCAACACCACAGTTCAAAAGCATCAGGTCTTTGGCGCTCAGCTTTCTTTATAGTCCAACTCTCACATCCATACATGACTACTGGAAAAACCATAGCCTTGACTAGACGGACCTTTGTTGGCAAAGTAATGTCTCTGCTTTTTAATATGCTATCTAGGTTGGTCATAACTGTCCTTCCAAGGAGTAAGCGTCTTTTAATTTCATGGCTGCAGTCACCATCTGCAGTGATTTTGGAGCCCAGAAAAATAAAGTCAGCCACTGTTTCTACTGTTTCCCCATCTATTTGCCATGAAGTGATGGGACTGGATGCCATGATCTTAGTTTTCTGAATGTTGAGCTTTAAGCCAACTTTTTTGCTCTCCTCTTTCACTTTCATCAAGAGGCTCTTTAGTTCCTCTTCACTTTCTGCCATAGGGTGGTGTCATCTGTATATCTAAAGTTATTGATATTTCTCCCAGCAATCTGGATTCCAGCTTGTGCTTCATCCAGCCCAGTGTTTCTCATGATGTACTCTGCTATAAGTTGAATAAGCAGGGTGACAATATACAGCTTTGACATACTCCTCCTATTTGGAACCAGTCTCAGATCATCTCAAATCATCATTATTAAACACCTGTTGTCTGTCGTTCAGTCACTAAGTCATGTCCGATTCTTTGTGACCCCATGGACATATGCCATGGAAGCATGCCCCATGGAAGCATGCCAGGCTTCCCTGTCCCTCACCATCTCCCAGAGTTTGCCAAAGTTCATGTGTAATTGGTGATTAAACACCTAATTTGCACCAATTACTGTGCTAGGCACTGTGAATTCAAAGATGAGTAAGACAGGATTTCTGCTCTCAAGAATCTGATAAATTAGATATGAACTGATATGCTAAATGGAACAATAGAAAGGAGTAGTATGGGTTGTTGGTACTGAAAAGAAAAGAATCCAATTCAGCTACGGAAGGGAGAGGGGCTCTGGGAAGTGTTCCCAGAGCATTAGAGCTGAGTCACTGAGGCTTAAAGGATAATATTTAACTGAAGGTAGGGGAGGAAAGGAGAAGTGGGGAAGGTAACAGGGAATTCCACTGAGTAAGCCTTTCGAGCAGAAATGATAGAGGAAGAAATTTCATAGTTCAAGTGATATAATGTTATTGGAGCACAAAATGAGTCATGATGTGTCAGGAGAAAAGGCTGAGGAACTAGCTAGGTAGAGTCCAGACCATAGAAGGCATTCTAGCCATTCTTTTCTTTTTCCCCAAAAAACTTATTTTAACCGAAGGAAAATTGCTTCACAGTATTGTATTTACCTTTGCCATACATCAACATGAATCAGCCATTAGGTATACATGTGTGTCCCCTCCCTCTTTAACTTCCCTCCTTAGCTTCCCCTTCCCATACCTCTAGGTTGTTACAGAACCCCGGTTTGAGTTTCCTGAGTCATACAGCAAATTCTCATTGTTATCTGCTTTACACATGGCAGCATATATGCTTCCATGTTACTCTCCGTTCGTCCCACCCTCTCCTTCCTCCCTGTTGCCCGTGTCCATAAACGTCTGTTCTCTATGTCTGCCATTGTTGCCCTGTAAATAGGTTCATTGGTACCAGCTTTCTAGATTCCATATACGTGTGTTAATAAATGATATTTGTTTTTCTCTTTCTGACTTAGTTCACTCTGTATAGTAAGCTCTAGGTTCATCCATCTCATTAGAACTGACTCAAATGCGTTCCCTTTTATGGTTTCTAGCCATTCTTATTGTAGAGTGGCATGATTAAATGTTTGCTGTCTCTGAGAGATGTGTAGAAGATTTCGGGGAAACAAGTCTAAGGAAGGAAACCAGGTCGTAAACTGTATTAGTAGCGCAGGGAGAGAAAAAAATGATTGAGACAGCAACAAAGACAAAGAAGAGGGATCACTTGCGAGAAAATCAGTGATAATAACAGGCAGGGCTTGGTAACTGGTAGATGAGAGTGATGAGGGAAGGAGAATAAGGAAGGTGAATAAGTCGAAGCTGGTATCAGTCAGAAGAGATCTTCCACAAACTTCTATGGCTATTATCTATCCGTCTTCAAGCATCTGTACCCATTAACTCTGTCTGTCTTCCTATCACCATAGATAAAGTATATGGGTATCTAAGGCCTCCATTTGTGAACTGGATCCCTGCCCCCTTTCCTAATTAAGACCACTGTTCCTGAAATTTTCCCTTTTCTCTTGCATCATCAACTTTACCCTACTAGATCATCACAAAAATATGCAATTCTTCCCCTCTCTGAAACCAAAACAAAAACCCTCTTTGTCTCCACTACCCCTGTAGCTACTATACTCATTGTCATCAACTCTTCTCCTATCCTCTCCCAAATCTTTCTCTGTCAGGCTTTTCCCCCCCACCCCTCCACTGACATTGCCAGCCAGTGTGGCCAGAGGCCTCCACATGGCTAACTCAATGGTCACTTCTCAGGTCTCATCTCACTCGATCTCATTAACAAGAACTGACACGGTTGATCATTTCCTCCTACTTAAAATATCTTCCTTATTGGGATTCCAGGATGTCATATTTTCCTACTTTTCCTGTTACCTCAGTGGTAACTTTTCCTTAATTTCTTTGTTTATTATTTTCTCCATGACTTGTTTTTTTTTAACTTTTTACTTTGTATTGGGGTATAGCCAATTAACAAACAATGTTGTGATAGTTTCAGGTGAACAGCAAAGGGACTCAGCCATACATATACATGCATCCATTCTCCCCCAAATTCCCCTCTCATCCAGGCTGTCATATAACATTGAGCAGAGTTCCATGTGCTATACAGTAGGTCCTTGTTGGTTATCCATTTTAAAATATAGCAGTGTGTACATGTCCATCTCAAACTCCCTAACTATCCCTTTCCCCTATCTTTTTACCCAGCAACCATAAGTTCATTCTCTAAGTCTGTAAATCTCTTTGTTTTGTAAGTTCATTTGTATCATTTCTGTTTAGATTCCTATATAAGGGATGTCATACAATATTTCTCCTTCTCTGTCAGATTTACTTCACTAAGCATGACAATCTCTAGGTCCATCCATGTTGCTGCAAATGGCATTATTTCATTCTTCTTAATGGCTGAGTAATATCCCATTGCATATATGTACCACATCTTTTTTATCTATTACTCTATTGGAGGATATTTAAGTTGCTTCCATGTCCTGGCTATTGCAAACAGTGCTGCAATGAATATTGGGTTGCAGGTGTCCTTTCAGAACGTGATTTTCTCCAGATATATGCTCAGGAGTGGGATTGCAGGGTCATATGGTAGCTCTATTTTTAGTTTTTTAAGGACTCTCCATACTGTTCTCCATAGTGACTGTACCAATTTACATTCCCACCAACAGTGTAGGAAGGTTCCCTTCTCTCCACACCTTCTCCAGCATTTATTGTTTATAGATATTTTGAGGATTGCCATTCTGAACTGTGTGAGGAAATACCTCATTGTAGTTTTTATTTATATTTCTCTAATAATTAGCAATGTTGAGCATATTTTCATGTGCCTCTTGTCCATTTGCATGTCTGTCTTCTTTGGAGAAATGTATTTAGATCTTCCACCCATTTTTTAATTTTTTTTTAATATTGAGCTACATGGACTGTGTATATTTTGGAGATTAATCCCTCTTTGGTCACTTCATTTGCAGATTTCATTTTCTTCCTTTCTGTGGATTATCTTTTCATTTTGTCTGTGGTTTCTTTTGCTGTGCAAAAGCTTTTATGTTTAATTAGGCCCCATTTGTTTATTTTTATTTCCATTATTCTAGGAAGTGGACCAAAAAAAAAGATATTTGCTGTGATTTATGTCAGAGAATGTTCTCCTTATGTTTTCCTTTAAGAATGTTATAGTATCTGGTCTTATATTTAAGTCTATAATATACCTTGACTTTATTTTTGTGTATGGTGTTAGAGAATGTTCTGATTTCATTACTTTACATGTAGCTATCTAGTTTTCTCAGCAGCACTTATTGAAGAGATGGTCTCTTCTCTCTTGTAAACTCTTGCCTTTGTCATAGATTAATTAACCATAGGGTGAATTGGTTTATTTCTGGGCTTTCCATCCTGTTCCATTGATCTATATTTCTGTTTTTGTGTCAGTATCATACTGTCTTGATTACTGTAGCTTTGTAGTATGGTCTGAAGTCAGGGAGTCTGATTCCTCCAGCTGTGTTCTTCTTTCTTAAGATTGCTTTGGCTATTCAGGGGCTTTTGTCTTTCCATGCAAATTATAAAAATTTTTGTTCTGTAAAAAATGCTATCAGTAACTTGGTAGATATTGTATTGAATCTGCAGATTGCCTTGGGCAGTGTAGTCATTTTGACAATATTGATTATTCCAATATTGAACATGATATTGCTCTCCATCTGTTAGTGCCATCTTTGATTTCCTTCACCAGTATCTTTTAGTTTTCAGAGGTCTTTTGCCTCCTTAGGTGGGTTTATTCCTAGGTTCTTTATTCTTTTTGATGCAATGGCAATTTTTAAAAATCTGCACTGAGTGACATCATAAACAAAGTAAAAAAGACAAGTGGTTAAATGTTTGTTTTTTATGTCTTTAAGTACAGATTTTTAAGAATTGTGGTAAAATATGGCAAACATTTGGATGATTACCTTATGTATTTAGACAACAGAATGCCAAGTAGCAGTTAAAATGAATGACCTATGATGCTTGTAAGAGGGAATCAAATGATCAGCCATGAATTTCAGGTTGGGTAGGGAAGGAAGAGATATCAGGAGGGACCCACTGATAAGGAAAATAGATCAAGAGACTGGAAATTTCTGTGGATTTATCTCAAAACCTAATATAGAGTGGAAAAAAAGTCACCAAAACATACTTACAGTATAATATCATATATGTACATTTTCAAACCCATAAATCAATAATATACATGATTTATGGACACATTTATATATAAGTAAAGTATACAACCTGGATGGAAATGATAAATAATAATTTTCACATTATTCTCCATATATTTGAAATACCTAATTAAAATAAAATAAGCGCATAAGCTATTGGAGCAAGGCCCATGAAGAAAGCTGGGGAGGTAGGATCAAAGGCCCAGGCGGCAAGGTTCAAAGGATAATCCATTCTTTGAGGCTGGGGGTGGATGTGTGCTCAGTTGCTCAGTCATGTCCAACTCTCTGCGACCCTATGGGCTGTAGCCCACCAGCTTCCTCTGTCCATGGAATTTTCCAGGCAAGAATACTGGTTACCATTTCCTCCTCCAGGGGATCTTTCCAACCCAGTCTCTGAGTCTTGCGTCTCCTGTATTGGCAGGCACAGTCTTCACTGCTATGCCACCTGGGAAGCCCCTGAGATTCGGAGGGAAGAAGTAAAAATGACTAGTTTGGAGACAGGAATGTAGAAGTTGAGAGAGGTCATGTATGATAGCCCCAATTTACTTACACGAAGTAGAAAAGAGGGTCATTTGTAAACTGAGAGAAGGGAGGGGTTGAGGAGGGGACTTCAGGAGAATGTCAAAGGTCACTGAGGGTAACATGAAAAGGAGCTGGCTAAGGGCCCATAAAAAGATTACTGGACAACAGCAAAGGCACAATTGAGGTAAGATACCATGAGTGGGTCTAATCCTCACACACGCTGAACTTCCCAAGTATCACATACACAGCTGAAGAAGGCATAGGTAACATCCAAGGTTTAGGTTAGACGTTAGATGCAAGAGGAAGAATAACTGAGTGTATCCAGGGAGCTGGTGGGAGACAGCGGGTCAGATGATCAACCATGAGATTGGGCTGAGTGGGAGAGGAAGAGCAGCTAGAAAGGAACTTCTATGCAGCAGAGAAGCAGAGGGGAATAAGGGGAATGGAAGTGCATAAGAGGTCAAGGGGCAGGTGAGAGGATGTGAAAGATGGAAGAGGCTGGGGTCAGAAAGTGGCCTTTTAGAGCAGCACTACTTTGGACTACTGTGGCAGTACTTTTCTAAGAGGTAACCTTTTGTATCTCTGCGACCAGGAAATCACTTGATAAAGCTTGTTGACCCCAATTCTCCTAAGATAATCAACCAAATAGTTGAGGGTAAGTACAGTGGAATGGGCTTCCCAGGTGGCTCAGTGGTAAAGAATCCATCTGCCAATTCAGGAGACCTGAGTTCGATCCCTGGATGGGGAAGACCCCCTGGAGAAGGAAATGGCAACCCACTCCAGTATTCTTGACTGGGAAATCCCATGGACAGAGGAGCCTAGCAGGCGACAGTCCATGGGGCAGCAAAAGAGTCGGACACAACTTAGTGAATAAACAACTACAGAGGGACAGTCAGATCAATAAGCCTCAGTGTCCAGTTCAACTGGATTATAGCAATACATAGTTAATAACCCAATATTCAATTAGGTATTTACCAGAAGCAAATTTGGGTGCTAATTAAGCCTTGAGATAGGGGTGGTCACTAGGAAATTAGCATGTAATCTAGGTCTCTAGATTATAATAAATGCCTTACCTTTGTAGAAAATGGCTCAGGAACAAGGTTAGGCAGAATTTTACAGATAAAATAACAGATTCACTATCAAATACTAACAAGAATAAAGCAAGTCTTAGGAGTATGATTCAGCTGGGAATATGTCATCCCAGCTGCCTCTTTGCTTTCAATTCTCATGACAACCCATCCCAAACTAGAATTTGGTGCTACAGAAGCAACCCAGAGGGGACAGAGGGACATAATTGCTCTACTATGATGCAGGAAGTTCAATAGCAGATATTAGGGGTGTTTTAGGGCTACTCAAGATTTATTTAATCAGATACGGTAAGACAGACACACAGACTTGGAAATGACTGTCATGAAGGAAGAAGTTGATTATAAATACCAATCCCAAGAAACAGGAGGCACAGCACATCATGTAGGGCCTCTTGGGGAAGAACCAGGACCTGTCAGGAGAGAGGGAGTGAGGGGAAAACAGAGGTAAGAGCCTTTACTGTGTTTTCTGTAGGAAGGAATGGAGGAGACAGGGTAAGCAGGTTAGAATTGGCTATTTTGAGTAATTTCAGTGGGCTCTGGGCATAAGTGCTGTCTAGTTGTCTAGTACCTTGTCTTGGGGTGATTAAAGCAGGCGGATGGATAGTGGGCCAGTGTGACAGCTCATAAAGGAGGTGGGTTCTGGGTGGGCTACAGACTGTGGGACCGCCAGAGTTGGACAACTATGGAAGGACAGTCAGATCTGAGATCAGTAAGCCTCAGTGTCCAGGGTTCTGGATTGGTTGGTTTGCGTATGAAAGGCATTCCTGGTTTACCATCTCTAGGAATTAACCCTGGAAACGGCAGTCCCTCCAAGGTAAGCAAGTCCCCAGATATTAAGCACCACTTTACAGAAAGTAAAAGACATGATTAATATAATGAGCTATCTGGAGTGACCACACAGGATTGTAAACATATGTCTAATGGATCAATAGAGAGCTCTCTCTTTCCCAGTTCCAAAAGTGGAACTGCCATAGTGGAGAAGTTACAGATGGTAAGGAGAGTTACAAAATATAGTAACATTCATGAGTCTCTCGTGTTTAATTAGTATTATATCTCACATTAACAAACTTTAATGAAAATAAGCCATGCTTACACAGGCAAGTATTTTTGCCTGGTATTCTCAATGAAATGAATAGAACATCAAAGATCATTATAAACCCAGAAAGCATGCGTTACGCAATTCGTTGTTACTGCCACTAGATGACACTGTAGCTTCTTGCTTTTCATGAGTATCAACCGATGCCTGCTCAAGAGTTAAGATCTTTTTTATTTAAATAAATCATATTTTTTTTTGGCGGAAATGTAAGCATTTTTAATTGTACAAATGCAAACATTAAAAAAGATAATATTCGTGATTAAAATTGAATAGCAAAGGAGTGGTGGGGGTGGAGGAACAGGAAATATGATTTTTGATTGTTCTTGGGCTTCCCTGATAGCTCAATAGATAAAGAATCCACCTGCAATGCAGGAGACCCCGATTCGATTCCTGGGTCGGGAAGATCCTCTGGAGAAGGGATAGGCTACCCACTCCAGTATTCTTGGGTTTCGCTTGTAACTCAACTGGTAAAGAATCTGCCTGCAATGTGGAAGACCTAGGTTCGATCCCTGGGTTGGGAAGATCTCCGGGCAGAGGGAAAGGCTACCCACTCCAGTATTCTGGCCCACAGACTTGCAAAGTATTCTGGCCTGCAGACTTGCAAAGAGTCAGATAGACTGAGAGACTTTCACTTGCACTCACCTCATCAATATATGGTTGCAACTGTTTTAAAAAGTAAAAAATTTCTGCTTCGTTACTATTAGTTTTATTTTGAGAGCTGAAGGAACCCTACACAGTAGGTACTTTATAGATAAGAAAATTGAGGCTTCAAGAGTTTAAGTAATTTCTGCAGGGTCACAAAGCCTAGCGATAAAGACAGGATTTAACCCAAGCACATCTATCTTAAAATCTGGAGCTCTTAACTCTTCTACGCTAAACTGTTATTTTGTGTTTCAGATACAATGACAGTGGTTATGTTGAAGATGTTGAAGTCAATTTCATAGTGTGGGAAATACATGGCAGGGATGACTATAGTTTTAATAATACTATGAAGAAGGTATGACATTTTGGGATTTAAATAGAATTTAGCATGCAATTAGACAAGTCTTTCTATTTTAAATCGATGTATAAGTTATCTAAGGAAAACAGAACCAGTCAGCTGTAGGCAGGGGAGAAAAAATACTGCCTCTGTGTTAAATTCTATGACTACTATAATTCATTTATGAAAAAAGAAATCACTGTCACATAGAACAAAAGAGGTCAGAAAAGGTTATGTTTATAGTAGGATGATGCAATTATTACTATTTTATTTTCTCTCCACGTTGTATTTAATGTTTGATTATTTATGGGTCTGCTTTTGGCTTTCAGCCAATCATAAAATTCGTGCTAAATCAAATGGATACACTGTAGGCTTCATCTTACTTGATTTTTTTGCAGCGTTTGACTCATTGACCTTGGCTTCACTGTCCCCACACTATCTTCTCCTGGCTTTCCTTCATCCTCAGTAACTGGTCGGTCTCAGCCTCCACAGTGAATCCCTGTTATTCTGCCTGTTCACTTTGCAGGCCGTGGCAGAAAGGCCTTACTGCTAAAACCAGCACACTTCACTCCCATCCCCGCTGTGTGGGGCTTTCTGCCCTGGAGGGCCTCCCATCACGACGGAGCCTCTCTAGAAGTGACCAGCCTTGACTCCTGAGATTTGTCAGAGATGTCGAACAAAACCAGGATGACTCCTTCCAAATTAACTTTCTCATCTATCAGAGACCTTCATTCTCCAAGAAGTAGAACCTGCCCAGGTGGCAGCCAAGAGACAAGAGTTCCACTGGCTACCCTCTCCACATTACTATAATTATTTGAGCAAACAAATCCATCCCATCATACATTCCTCCCATACTTGTTCACGGTCCAATATGTAAGGTTTTTGGACCTACTTCCTCCCCACAGTCTCACCCCTGTACTATTCTATCCTTCTTAAACCTTGACTAAGTTTTCCATTACTCTTCACCACCTCAAACCTTTCTAACATACCTTAAGATTAAAAATGCTAAATCCATCTTCAACAAACATTCCTCAGAGAATGCAGTTATCCCCATTTTTCTATCAAACCAAGGGCACTTTTTCTCTTACCCTACATACTTAGGGAATGTAGAATTTACATTCTTCCTAATTCACAGTATCATTTCCAGATCATTGTCTCCTCCCCTAAGTAAAACACAATTCAATGCTTCTGTCATCCAGTTGTCATCTACCCCATCCCTACTTGCTGACATATACTCGGTTACTTGATTATTTCTCCCTTGTCCTGAAAACAATTATAATTCTGCCAGCCACCAAGTAGGGTTATTGCTGGAAAGAAGCTAGCTTTCTAAACAGAGACTACATTTCCCAGCCTCATTTGCCACTAAGTGGGGTCATAAGACTGGTTCTTATCACTGGAATATGAGCAGAAGCCATATGTGTCCAGGACGAAGTGCTCAAGAACTTCACATGAACCTCCATGCTTCCCATCTTCCTTTACACGTCAATACAGTGCAGCAACAATCAAAGATGAGAACTGGGTGAAAGAGACAGGGAACTTCAAGAAGCCACTAGATTTTAAAAGTCTGAGTTTTTAATTCACTTCTTTGAGGAGAATCACCTATAGGAGTCACTGCCAGGAACATCTGCATTGGACTATGTGTGATCAAGAATTAAACATTTCATGTATAAAACCCCTGAGAACTGGGGTTACTGTTGAAGCAAAGCAGACTAATATAGCTCCCTCTATTAAAATTACATTTCAATGCAAATATTTCAGTCTCTGACCTCAACCCTCAACCCTGTAGCTCTCATTCCCACTACTCCTTTGCCTCTTACTTTTTCTCACACACTCTAGATATCCACTATATTGAAACTTCTGCTTTCTTCCTCTCTACTTCTCCCATTTTTCTTCTCTTCATTTCCTATCTAACTTGAATTCCATGGTTCAGTCCTTCAGCTACTGTCTTGCCAATGACTATATGTCACTTTCCTCAGTATTATTCTCATTCAATGTTATAGCAACTTTAAACATCTATCTTTCTGCCTTATTATCCATGCCTGATTCTGAGCTGCTGATCAGTTCTACAAAAAAGAAATTAAAACTGCAATAACTGAAATTAGGAACTCAACTGTTGGGAGTGATGACTGAAAATAGAATTAGTCATCTAGAGGAGACATCAGGGGGAAATGTCCAGAATTACACACAGAGAGATAAACTGATTTCAAATATAGGAAAAAACATAAAGGAGATCTTCAATGCTAAGATCTAAGAACTAGAAGCCTAAAAAAAAAAAAAAAATCAGTTTTGCTCAGAAACAACATTTTCCAAAACTGATGAAAGACATCAAAGCATAGAAAAAGTAATCTGCATGTAGAAACACCACAGTAAAATTTCTGAAATCAAAAGCAAAGGGAAAAATCTTTAAAGTAGAGCAAAAAAGATGTTACCTTTAAAAAAGTAACTGTAAGGTTTAAAGCTAATTTCTCAATAGAAACAATAAAAGCCAGAAGTCTTTGAACGAAAATATTTTAAGCTACTGAAAGAAAATAATCTCAAAGCTAAAATTCTGAATACAATGGAAATAGCATTTAAAACATGAAACTGAACAACAGATAAGTCTTAAAAAATACATGAAATTAAAAGAGGAAAGAAATTTAAGTAAAAAAGAAATGAATGAAATAAAAATGATTGAGAGAAAGTGACAAACATTGAGGATAGGCAGAGAAGGTTGGATCGATGGATAAATGAAATTCCTGGAAAAGAGAACCAAAGCAAAGGAACAAATCCAATACCAATAATTCAACAAAACATCTCCCCACCCAAGAAAAAATATTTGAAGCTTCTTATTGAGAGAGCATACCATATAATTGAGAATACCAAATCAGAATAGCCAACCTATATGTGCTTTATAAACACTCTTCCAGAGTACTGAGGTGGGAGGAAGCACTTTCAATTCATTTTGTAAGTCCAGGAGGATTTGATGAGGGACTTAAGAGAAGTATGAGCTAATCTCATTCATGACCATAGATACAAATCACCTGAACAAAATACTAGCATATCAAATACAGCAACTTATTAAAAAATAATGCCAAGTTTTCTTTATTTTATAAATTAAGACTTGAGGATATCACTTGGCAATCAAAGTAATCTAATATATTAACAGAATAAAGAAAAAAATGCAATTATTACAACAGTTGATGAAGTCATTTGATTAAAAATTTATTGACTTCCATGGTGGCAAGGAGTCCACCTGTCAATGCAGGAGACATGGGTTTTTGATCCCTGATCTAGGAGAATCCAATATACCACACAGCAACTAAGCCCTGTGAGCCACAACTATTGAGCCTGTGCTCTAGAGCCCAGGAGTCGCAACTACTGAGGCCACATGCCACAACCACTGAAGCGCATGCACCCTAGAGCCCATGCCCTGCAACAAGAGAAGCCACTGCAAAGAGAAGCCTGTGCACTGCAACTATCGAGTAGCCCCACTTGCCACAACTAGAGAAAAGACCACGCAGCAACAAAGACCCAGCATGGCCAAAAAATTTTTTAATAAAATTTATAAAAAATTTATCATCCATATATAACACTACTTTAAAAATAAATCTTATAAAATTATAAATGGTATTTCTTTAACCTAATAAAATGTGGATACAAAAAACCCTGTATAAAACATCATGCTGCTGTGCTTAGTTGCTCAGTCATGTCCAACTCTTTGCAACCCCATGGACTGTAGCCCACCAGGTTCCTCCATCCATGTGGATTCTCCAGGCAAGAATACTTGAGTGGGTTGCCATGCCCTCCTCCAGGGGATCTTCCCAACCCAGGGATTGAACCCAGGTCTCCTGCATTGCAGATGGATTCTTTACTGTCTGAGCCACCAGGGAAGTTCAAGAATACTGGAGTGGGTACCCTATCCCTTCTCTAGGGGAACTTGCTGACCCAGGAATCGAACCGGGGTCTCCTGCATTGCAGGCAGATTCTTGACCAGCTGAGCTACCTGGGAAGCCCATAAAACATCATACTTAATGGTAAAAATGTGAAAGCCTTCACTCTGAAATCAGGAATGAAACAAGGAGGCCTGTTCTAACCATTTCTATACAACATTGTCCCAGATGTTTATCATAAGATAAAAAATAAGCAATAAAAAGTATAAGGGTTGGAAAGGAAGAAATAAAACTGTCATATTCACAGATAACATGATTGTTCATCTGAAACAATTAAAATTAATAACTGAGTTTAAGAAGTTGTCTCTGTACAAGATCAATATACAAAAGTCCATTATTTTTCTATATATCAGCAAACATTTAAATAATTAAAAATTAGATGTATAATTTCCAATGGCACTAATTAAATACTTAGAAATAAATTGACATGCAAAACATATATATATATATATATAATCTTTCTGTATTTATATAATCTTTCTGTATATATAAAATCTTTTGACAGAGCGGTTGTTTGAATGAAGCTCAGACATGGAATTCAATGATTGAGCTTAACAAGCACCTCCCGTTAGAGGAAGTCTGGGGACCTGAGGTAAGAAAAACATTACCTTGTAAATTATTTATTTACAATAACTAACTTGGCATTTTAGTATTAATAAGTGCTTAAAGGAAATACTTTGGGTTTAAGTTTGATTTTGTAAATCAAATCCAGTTTTTCTGTTCTATTCTAAAATGTTTCATCTTAATTCTGTTTGATCTTTTGTTGCTCTGCATTACTAACAATTTTGTTTTAATTTTCTCTTCTGAAAATCTATCTGCAGATTATTAAGTATCTGAAACACATGTTAAAGCACTTTCCAAAGAATGCCTGACATTTCAATTCTTGTATAATTAAAAGATCTTTTCCGATGCCAATTATCAATCCTATACTGTTTTCAATTTTTTTCAATTGAATTTTCTTAAATTGCAATTATTTTATTTGGCAAATCAAATCATATCTCATGAATAACATGTGACATATAAGGTACCTCAGCCTTTAAAATGTAAACCCTACAATAAGAATATTATTTTTGCTTCTCCAGCAGAATCTATACATGTCCAGACAGAGATGAACAATGTGTATTTTCCTCTATATTCCCAACTCCAAACCATCCATATTCCACCCATTACTCCCTGTCTTCCCAGTAACATGATTCTAGGAGCTTTACTCCAGTGATCTTTGAACAGTTCTTCCAACTCAACATAACCTTCAACTCACTGGTCCTACCACCCTCACCGCACCCCCAGTTCTCTTTTCCCTATTTATTTTAAACTCCACAGTCAATAATCATATCACTCTATTAATATATACCCTCAATTCCTTTGCTCCCCTCTCACTTCTTTATATTTCTATAGCTAATCATATCCCTGGTTAAATTCAACCATCCACCTTAGCACCTGACTGTGGTCAGAGAAAAACAAACCCTTGCTGACTTGTTTCACTTTCATTTCATGATTAAAATGGTCCCACAATACTGCCCAGCAAATATTACTGTATTTCTTCAGCTTGCTCCTTCTCCCCCTCTCACAAATAGCTATTGCAGGCTTTCTCCTCTCTCTTTAAATCTCCAGCAACTCTTTCCCCATCCTCATTCTTACATAATGAACTTGCTTCCTACTTCACCAAGTAAATTATGGTAGTTATTAAATCTGGTGCAAGACCCTTTTCTCTAATTTTATATACAGAAACACATATTTTAAAACATGCAATATGTTGCCCTATTGTTTTTAATATTTTTGTTTGTTTTTTATATTTTGACAGCTATAATTCCTTATAACTAGTTTCCCTTGTAATGCAACCTGTGTTACATTATGCTTTTAAAAACATTATTGTGAGAGGGGCCCATAGTAATTCATAGGCTTCACCAGATTGCCAAAGGGGTCCATATAAAAATAAAATAAGATGCAGCTTTTATTTATTTGGACTTCCCTGGTGGCTCAGACAGTAAAGCATCTGCCTACAATGCAGGAGACCTGGGTTCAATCCCTGAGTCAGGAAGATCTCCTGGAGAAGGAAATGGCAACCCACTCCAGTGTTCTTGCCTGGAAAATCCCATGGACGGAGGAGCCTGGTAGGCTACAGTCCATGGGGTCACAAAGAGTCGGACAGGACTGAGCGACTTCACTTTCACAACTTTATTTATATTTTAAAATCTACATTTATATATTTATACACACTCACTATGAAGTTAGGAACCCCTTATATAGATAAAAAAAGAAAAGGACTAAATCTTGGGTCATTTCAATATTTAGAGATGGAGGACATGAGGAGTGGTAAAGAAAGTAAAGGGCTTCCCAGGTGGCGCTAGTGGTAAAGAACCCACCCACCAATGCAGGAGATGTAAGAGACATGGGTTCTATCTTTGGGTTGGGAAGATCCCCTGGAGGAGGGCATAGCAATCCACTCCAGTATTCTTGCCTGGAGAATCCCATGGACAGAGGAGCCTGGTTGGCTACAGTGCATAGGGTTGTTGCACAGAGTCAGACACGACAGAAGCGACTTAGCACACATGCACAAAAAGGAGGTAAAAAAAGGAATAATCCAAGAAGCAAGAGAAAATCCAGGCAAATATGTTCTGGACCTCCTATTAATCAAGTCTCCTCAGAAGGAGGGAGGGATCAACTGTGTAAATTCACTACTAAAATAGGTCAACTATGATGAGGATTGAAAAAAATGATTATTTACTTGAGTAACATAGAGATAACCTTGACAGGATGAGTTTTGGTAGGGTAGTGAGAGACAAAACCTTACTGAAGTGGGTTTAATTAGCAAGGAAAAAAAAGAGTTCAAAGCAGCAAGAACAGACATCTCTGCAAAGGAGTTTTGTAGTAAAGAAGAGAAACAGTGTAGTAGCTGGAGAGCAATGGGTGAAGAAAAAATCTTCTTCTTCTAATAGTTGAGAGACATAACCACATACTAACTGATGGGAATATTCCAGCAAAAGAGGAAACTGATAATGCTTCAAATTTAACATGTCAGAAACTGAGCTTCTGATTATCCACTCTCCAAACGTACTCCTCCAATATTCTTCCCTACCTCAGTTAATAGAAATGCCATCCTCCCAGTTTGGTTAGGATAAAAGCCTCTGCATGTCATCTTATGGTCCATATTTGGTCCTTCAGTAAATCTTGTTGGCTCTTTCTTCAAAATGTATTCAGATTTGGTCACCACCCTATTTCAAGCCACCATCACCAACCATCTGGGTTATAATCACAGCATCATAACTGGTCTCTCTGCTTCAGCCTTGCCCACCATGAATCTATTCACAACATGGCACCAAGCATGATGCTACTAAAACATAAGTCAGAACATGCCACTCTTCTGCTCAAAAACCAAGCAATGGTTCTCATACCACTTAGAGTTATGACAAAGCCAACAGGACTTGCTGTATCACATCCCCTCCCGATGCCCATCATGATTACTAATACCTTTCTTCAGGTCTTTACTTAAAAATAAACTAGTCAATGAAGATTTCCCTGGCCACTCCACTGAAAAATTTAAACATCACCCCATGACAGTTCCTATCTCCCTCCCCTATTTTCTTAAATGTCATTAGCATTTATAACTCCCTGAAACATTACATAGTATACTTATTTATCTTATACATTATCTGACTCCCCAACTAAGAGGTAGGCTCCATAAGGGAAGGGTATTTTGTTTGTTGTTTTCACTGGCATCTGACCCATTACAGGTGCTCAGTAAATATTTGTGAAGCCAATTAATTAATTAGAGGTCACCTACCTATTGTAAGGAGTATTATTCTGCTATTTAAAAATCATAAGGAATTAAACCAGTAATGGAATCAGTTAAAAACAAAACTTACCCTTCTAACTTCCTACTGAAGGACATCCAGGAATCTGGGGTTGAGGATAGATGTAGGTGACACTATGACTCAAAATCTCACACAGGGCACCCAAATGTTATAAGATATGATAAAATAACACAGTCCTAGGAAGCAATGAGCTACCTGATAACTAGCATTCACGTAGCTCACCTCAATCAGTATGATACAGTACCGTTATTGTTTAGTCGCTAAGTCATGTCTGACTCTTTTGCAACCCCATGGACTGTAGCCCGCCAGGCTCCTCTGTCCATGGGACTTCCCAGTGGGTTGCCATTTCCTTCTCCAAGGGATCCTCCCATCCCAGAGACTGCACTGGTGTTTCCTGCATTGGCAGGCAGATTCTTTACCACTGAGCCACCAGGGAAGCCCCAATACAGTGCAGTACTTCTCAAATTTTAGAATTACCTAGAGGTGACGTCAGAATCACCTAGAGGACTTGCTAAAACAGATCTCCAGATCCTACCTCCAAAGTTTCTGATTCATCAGATCTGAGGCTGCTGCTGCTGCTGCTAAGTCGCTTCAGTCGTGTCCGACTCTGCGATACCACAGAGGGCAGCCCACCAGGCTCCCCCGTCCCTGGGATTCTCCAGGCAAGAACACTGGAGTGGGTTGCCATTTCCTTCTCCAATGCATGAAAGTGAAAAGTGAAAGTGAAGTCGCTCAGTCATGTCCAACTCTTCGCAACCCCATGGACTACAGCCTACCAGGCTCCTCCGTCCATGGGATTTTCCAGGCAAGAGTACTGGAGTGGGTTGCCATTGCCTTCTCCGGATCTGAGGCTAAGCCCCCAAATTTGTATTTCTAACAAGTTCCCAAGTGATGCTGATCTGGGGACCACATTCTAGAAACACTGAAAATGGTGGCTTACATTCTATAAAGAATTCTGGAGTGCCCACACCAGGACTTAAGTGTTCAGTTCTACCATATGAGAAACAAAAATCTCACCACTGAAAGGATAGATTCAGTCTGGAGTTTGAATATAAGAGAAGGCAGGTACCTGCAAAGACTAGTTATGTCCTAGTGAGTAAGGCTATGCTTACTAAAGAGTGTCACTGTGTATTTATTCAACATGGCAATCAGAGGTACTGTCTTCCTGAAACATATACCTGAAATGAAATACCCTTCCAGTTCTTAGAGCTGCACTAGCTACCGCATAGTCCTGATTCTATAAGGATGAATGATATTTGTATAAAAACCTGGGAAGTAGCTTACAGACTGTAATTTCTCAAGAGAAAATCCCAAGGACTCACAAACAAAGGTGGCATTTTCACAGGTTCTTCCAAGTTAACATTAGATTTTGAGAAGGAAAGGGAGGATGTGGATTATGAATGGCTAGCTACATACTTAATAACTCAGGATGTGAGCTGAGTTTCTGGACATGACTCTATAGTAATCCAAGAAGTCCTTGGCTAAAAATGAATAGTAATTCGTGAGGCCAGGGACTATATGAACTGTTCCTGATTATCATCAAAACCAAGTAGAGTTAAGTACACAATATCTGCATATTAAAAATTGTCAAAATGTAAGAAGAATGTGAAGAAAAGCCCAAGAAATACTTACCACTTGAATAAATCAAATTGGAGTTACTCTTTCAAAAGCAACAGAAAGAATTCAGCCACAGTGAGAATGCATGACAAAGAGATGAGCAACACTTTAAGTAGGGTGTAAAAGCATGCAGGATCTACAAGTATCCAGAAGAAATGCCATGTATTATTTTAGGATTTTATTTTCTAATCATAGCTTTAGTAAAGTGACTTTAAAAAAAATATAGTGTCTATGCTTTTAAAAAGGGGAACCAGAGATAAACAAATATCCTTTCCAGTTTGTATCTTGAGACCCACAGAGAGACAGTAGTGGTAAATGGGAATAAATAAAACTCCTAGGGGAAGATTTTGAGAGAGCTGATTCTTAGGTAGGTCGATAAGGAGTACAGGGTCCTCAAGGAAGGAGTCCAGGGCTCTCCAGGAGGAGAAAAGGGACAAACTACATTTTCTACATTCCTTAGTCTTAGTCACTTATTTTTTTAAGCCCAGAGCTAATGATAACACAACAAAACTCATCTTGCTCAAGGGTATGTTTTTCCTTAAGCTCTGTTCTATGGCAGAAAGTGAAGAAGAACTAAAGAGCCTCTTGATGAAAGTGAAAGAGGACAGTGAAAAAGTTGGCAATGTTCAGAAAACTAAGATCATGGCATCTGGTCCCATCACTTCATGGGAAATAGATGGGGAAACAGTGGAAACAGTGTCAGACTTTATTTTTGGGGGCTCCAAAATCACTGCTGATGGTGATTGCAGCCATGAAATTAAAAGACGCTTACTCCTTGGAAGGAAGGTTATGACCAACCTAGATAGCATAT
This sequence comes from Okapia johnstoni, assembly GCA_024291935.2. Lineage (NCBI taxonomy): Eukaryota > Metazoa > Chordata > Mammalia > Artiodactyla > Giraffidae > Okapia > Okapia johnstoni. Next base: position 45,076,607 of record CM044322.1, read on the forward strand.
TTAAAAGCAGAGACATTACTTTGCCAACAAAGGTCCGTCTACTCAAGGCTATGGTTTTTCCAGTGGTCATGTATGGATGTGAGAGTTGGATGGTGAAGAAAGCTGAGCGCCAAAGAATTGATGCTTTTGAACTGTGGTGTTGGAGAAGACTCTTGAGAGTCCCTTGGACTGCAAGGAGACCCAACCAGTCCATCCTAAAGGAGATCAGTCCTGGGTGTTCATTGGAAGGACTGATGTTGAAGCTGAAACTCCAATACTTTGGCTACCTCATGCGAAGAGTTGACTCATTGGAAAAGTCCCTAATGCTGGGTAGGATTGGGGGCAGGAGGAGAAGGGGACGACAGAGGGTGAGATGGTTGAATGGCATCACCGACTCGATGGACATGGGTTTGGGTAAACTCCGGGAGTTGGTGATGGACAGGGAGGCCTGGTGTGCTGCGATTCATGGGGTCGCAATGAGCGACTGAACTGAACTGAATGATTATATAATAAGAATGTATCCTGTTTGAGGACATGTTTCTCCTTCTTAACAAGAACCTGACTAATCTTGTTATATTAATATGTATGTTGTGGGAGTCAGTCTGGTAAGACCTTTCTATTGTTAGTTCTAACCTTGTTAATTTAAGATGTATTGTTTTGGGAGTGGGTCTGGTAAAAGTATATAAGGCCTTCATAAGACTAGCAGAGTGGGGCCTTTCTGTCCCGCTTCTAATGTTTATGTCAGAAGCTTTCTCTGTCCCTTTTTTTTACTTCAATAAAACTCGGCTACACAAAGGCTCTCGAGTGATCAAGCCTGGTCGCTGGTCCCAAAGGTAAATCTTCTTTGGAGATCACGTATCTGACATCATTCACAAAAAGCTATCAATTTAACTACTATTGTATCCATACCTTACAATCAAAATTGTATCTGTCCCTAAATTAAGTATCCATGAAGGATTTTGTACTTTTTAGATTTAGGGAAATAAAATACTTACAGATTCTCAACAACCTAATTTATTATTGTTTACAAATAAAGTATGTGCTTTCACTAAGCTTCACTTTTAATCAGACTTTAACCCAAGATAGCCTCTAAAAATACTATTAATATACAGCACTAAAATGATAAAAGAGATGGGAATAATTATTATATCTTTAAATAATTTTCCAAAATAAACATATGGGAATATAATTTTGTTTATAAAATTCAGATAATGACCTTAAGGTTTTTGTCTTCTATTCAGAACTATAAGCACTGTTTTTCTTATGCTATTGGAAAACCAGGAGATTTAACTCAACCATATGAGATTATCAACAAGTCTAACTATAACCATTTGGTTTGGCCCTTGGACCATTCTGGAATGTATGTGTTTCGTGTGAAGATCCTGGATCCAAACTATAGGTGAATATAAATGTTCCATTATAATAGTTTTAGCATTAGTTTCTAAAAATTACATTTTTATTTTCTTGATTTAATTTGATGTCAACCAGCTATCCAATTACAGGCATACCTCATTTTATTATGCTTTGCTTTATTGTGCTTCAAAGATACTGCATTGAAGGTTTGTAGCAACCCTTGGTCAGTGAGGTTTATCAGTGTCATTTGTCCAACAGCATTTGCTCATTTCATGTCTCTGTGTCACATTTTAGTAATTCCTGCAATATTTCAAACCCCCCACCAACAAAGATTATGATTTACTGAAGGCTCTGACTATGGTTAGCATTTTTGAGAAATAAAGTATTTTTTAATTAAGATAAGTACATTCTTTTTTTAGACATAATGCTATTGCACACTTAATAGACTACAGTATAGTGTAAACGCAACTTTTATGTGCACCGGGAAACCCAAAAATTGGTGTGACTTGCCTTATTGTAGTGTTCACTTTATTGTGGTGGTTTGAAACTGAACCTACAATATCACTGAAGTATTCATGTCATATTTGCTTTTTCATTTCTGAGCAATCATGTTAAACATTCTGTGGCAGTAAGAGATAAGATTTCATGTTCAACATAATCTATTCACAGTTAACATTCTGAGTACTTTACTATGTTTCATTGCTATGATAGATACAAAATAGAGCATAAAGATAATCTCAGCCTTTAAGAAGCTTGTAATTAAACTGGTTGGGGAAGGAAGAGTGGAGGGTACACATATGACCAAAGAGGTTAAATCAGAGCAAACACAGATTTTTCAAATATAATCATTTGTATTATTGATAAGCACAAAAATAATTCAGAAATGGGAAAAATCAATATTGAGCATCAGGAGAAAATTTCCCAGAGGACAGGGAATATTAAGAATTTATATTGTCAGAGAACTAAGACAGACCCTTCAAATGAAAGAAATCGCACTAATAATGGAATTAAGCTGGACATTAACATACGTACATAGCTCGTGAAAGAAGGTGGAAATCTTTGGTTTGGCCAAAAAGTTCGTTCATTTAGTCAACCCAATACCTTGCATGAGGAAGGTAAAAAAACAAAGGATGCAAATTAATCCAAGGTAATTCATAATGTTGAAGTCAATTGCAAACCATGTCCTAGAGAGCCTCTTCAGTGTCTTTACTAGAGGAACATTGTGATAAGAGAGTAGTTCTAGGAAAATTAGCCTGAGAAGAAAGAATCCTATGAACAGAAAATAAATTACAGATAAATGAGAGAAATGGAATTAACAAGACACGATCAAAGGAAGCTGTGTTGCCAGTAAGAATGAAAAGGAAAAAGTCTAATAAATATTTATCAGAGAAAGAGATATTATATCGATCTAATGTGCCAAATGAAGGAAAAGAAGGAACTTATATGGTTTCAAGTTTTCTAGACTACGTGATTAAAAATTATGATATTTTCTTTGACCACAGTAGATAATGAGGTGGTTTTGCTTTGCGGGAAATAATGAGATAAGAGTTCTGACTTTGCATTTGAGAGGACAATGAAATATCTGAGTGAAGATGTCCTACAGATAGTTAAAAATTTAATTTGGGACTTGAGTTGGAGAGAATAGCTGATGGTAAAGAATTTTGAAAATACAATGTGGGCATCTTCCACAGTGAATAAGTTAACTGACATACCAGAAGAAAAGAGCTTTTAAGAGATACCCACAGTAACGGAACTGACGGTTGTGAGAAAAGGAGCTGAGTGGAAAGCTCTTCAAAAAAAAAGAAAAAATGAAGAGGAAGAAAAAGTTCCATATTACCCAACCAAACTACAGATCCAAAGCAATCCCTATCAAAATTCCAATGATGTTTTTCACAGAAATAGAACAAACTATCATAAAATTTGTATCCAACTGCAAAAGATCCCCCAAAGCCAAAGGAGTCTTGAGAAAGAACAACAAAGCTGGGAGCATCATACACCCTGATTTCAAACTATATTGCAAAGCAATAATCAAAACAGTATGATATACATATAAAAAGACACATGGATCAGTGGAGTAAAATAGAAGTCTCCAGAAATAAACTCACACATATACAGGGACTTAATTTATGACAAAGTAGCCAAGAATATACAGTGTGGGAAAGCACATTCTCTTCAATAAACAGTGTTGGGAAAATTGGACCTGTGAACGAATAATATTAGACCACTATCTAACACCATACACAAAAATTAACTCCAAATGGAATAGAGACTTCAACGTAAGCCCTAAAACCATAAAACTCCTAGAAAAAAATATAGGTGGTAAGCTCCTATATGTGAGTCTTTGCAGTATTTTTTTATTTGACACCAACAAAATCAAAAGTAAACAAGTGAAACCACCTCAAATGAAAAAGCTTCTGCCAGCAAAGGAAACCCACAATAAAATGAAAAGGCAACCTACAGTATGAGAGAAAATATTTGCAAATTATATATCTGATAAGGGGTTAATATCAAAATACATAAAGAACTCATACAACTCAATATCAAAAAGGAAGAAAAATCCAATTTTAAAATGGAACTAATTAGACATTTTTGCCAAGAAGACATACAGATGGCCAACAACTACATGAAAGGGTCTTCAATATGACTAATTATCAGAGAAATACAAATCAAAACCACAGTGAGGTATCACCTCACACCTGTTGGGATGACTGTTACCAAAAAGATAAGAGGTAAATGTTGGTGAGCATGTAAAGAAAAGGAAACCCTTGTGCACTGTAGGAGGGAATGTAAATTTATGTAGCCATTATGGAAAACAGTTATGGAGGTTTCCGAAAATATTAAATAGAACCTACCATATGATTCAACTATTCCATTCCTGTGTACTATCTAAAGAAAACAAAAACACCAACTTGAAAAGATAAACGCACCCCCATGTTCACTGCAAACAAAGCTAGTGGAGGTGATGGAATTTCAGCTGAGCTATTTCAAATCCTAAAAACTGATGCTGTGAAAGTGCTGCACTCAATATGTCAGCAAATTTGGAAAACTCAGCAGTGGCCATAGGACTGGAAAATGTCAGTTTTCATTTAAATCCCAAAGAAGGGCAATGCCAAAGAATGTTCAAACTACCGCACAATTTCACTCATTGACAGACTATCAAGGTAACATTCAAAATTCTCCAAGCTAGGCTGCAACAGTACGTGAACCATGAACTTCCAGATGGTCAAGCTGGATTTAGAAAAAGCAGAGGAACCAGAGATCAAATTGTTAACATCCATTGGATCACAGAAAAAACAAGAGAATTCCAGAAAAACATCTACTTCTGCTTCATTGACTATGCCAAAGCATTTGACTATTTGGATCACAACAAACAGTGGAAAATTCTGAAAGAGATGAGAATACCAGACACCTGACCTGCCTCCTGAGAAAACTGTATGCAGGTCAAGAAGCAACAATTGGAACTGGACATGGAACAACAGACTGGTTCCAAATTGGGAAAGGAGTACCTAAAGGCTGTATATTGTCACCCTGCTTATTTAACTGATATACAGAGTACATCATGAGAAATGCTGGGCTGGATGAAGCACAAGCTGGAATGAAGATTGCCAGGAGAAATATCAATAAGCTCAGATATGCATATGATACCACCCTTATGGTAGAAAGCAAAGAGTAACTAAAAAGCCTGTTGATGAAAGTGAAAGAGTAGAGTGAAAAAGTTGGCTTAAAGCTCAACATTCAGAAAACTACGATCATAGGATCCAGTCCCATCACTTCATGGCAGATAGATGGGGAAACAGTGGAAACAGTGGCTGACTTTATTTTTCTGGGTGCCAAAATCACTGCAGATGGTGATTGCAGCCATGAAATTAAAAGATGCTTACTCCTTGGAAGGAAAGTTATGACCAACCTAGATAGCATATTAAAAAACAGAGACATTACTTTGCCAACAAAGGTCCATCTGGTCAAGGCTATGGTTTTTCCAGTGGTCATGTATGAATGTGAGAGTTGAACTATAAAGGAAGCTGAGCACCAAAGAATTGATGCTTTTGAACTGTGGTGTTGGAGAAGACTCTCGAGAGTCCCTTGGACTGCAAGGAGATCCAACCAGTCCATCCTAAAGGAGATCAGTCCTGGGTGTTCATTGGAAGGACTGGTGTTGAAGCTGAAACTCCAATACTTTGGCCACCTCATGCGAAGAGCTGACTCATTGGAAAAGACCCTGATGCTGGGAAAGATTGAGGGCAGGAGAAGAAGGGGACGACAGAGGATGAGATGGTTGGATGGCATCACCGACTCGATGGACATGGGTTTGGGTGGACTTCAGGAGTTGGTAATGGACAGGGAGGCCTGGCATGCTGCGGTTCATGGGGTCACAAAGAGTTGGACACGACTCAGAGACTGAACTGAACATTACTGCAGATGGTGACTGCAGCCTGAAATTAAAAGATATTTGTTCCTTGGAAGAAAAGCTATGACCAACCTAGACAGCATATTAAAAAGCAGGGACGTTACTTTACCAACAAACGTCCATCTAGTCAAAGCTATGGTTTTTCCAGTAGTCATGTATGGATGTGAAAGTTGGACCATAAAGAAAGCTGAGAACCGAAGAATTGATGCTTTTGAACTGTGGTGTTGAAGGAGACTCTTGAGGTTCCCTTGGACTACAAGGAGATCAAACCAGTCCATTCTAAAGAAAATCAGTCCTGAATATTCATTGAAAGGACTGATGCTGAAGCTGAAGCTCCAATACTTTGGCCACCTGATGTAAAGAACTGACTCATTGGAAAAGACCCTAATGCTGGGAAAGGTTGAAGGCAGGAGGAGAAGGGGTTGACAAAGGATGAAATGGTTGGATGGCATCACCGACTTGATGGACATGAGTTTGAGCAAGCTCCAGGTGTTGGTGATGGACAGGGAAGCCTGGCGTGCTGCAGTCCATCAGGTTTCAAAGCATTGGACATGATTGAGCAAGTGAACTTAACTGAACTAAATGTTCACTGCAGCATTATTTACAATTGCCAAGATATGGAACAAATCTAAGTGTCCAAGGGTGGATGAATTGTTATAGAAAATGTGGTATATGTACAGTGAAATATTATCTGCCCATAAAAAGAAGGATATCTTGCTACTTGAAACAATATCAATGGACCTTGAGAACATTATGCTAGAGAGTCTACTTTGGTTTGAGTCCAAATTTTGCCACAAGTAACTATCTAGTCTTAGGCAAATAGCAGTCTTTAAAAGCTTATTTATCTGTAAAGTAAGTCAGTAAAACCTATCTTTATTCTGAGGATTATATGATGTATCTGGGTAAAATTCTCTAATTTTGCTGGGCACATAGCAAGGACTCAATAAAATTAAGTTCTTTTCCTCTCTCTTCTCCCACATGAAGATAGATGAAATCACATATTAATGTTTATTTAGTTATATACTATCTCATTCCAAGCAATATGCTAAATTATGAGAGATAAAATACCCAGGGATAAACCTAAGGAGGCAAAAGACTTGTACTCTGAAAACTATAAGATGCTAATTAAAGAAACTGAAGATGATACAGATAGAAAGATATACCATGTTCTTGGATTGGAAGTATCAATACTGACAAAATGATTATACTACCCAAAGCAATCTACAGATTCAAAACAATCATTATCAAATTACCAATTGTAATTTTCACAGAACTAGAACAAAAAAAAATCTTAAAATTTCTATGAGAACACAAAAGACCTCAAATATTCAAAGTAATCCTAAGAAAGAAAAATGGAGCTGGAGAAATCAGGATCCTTGACTTCAGACTACACTATGAAGCTTCAGTCATCAAAACAGTTTGGCACAAAAATAGAAATATAGGTCACTGGGACAGGATAGTAAGCCCAGAGGTAAACCCACACATCCATGGTCAATTAATCTATGACAAAGGGGGCATAAATATACGTTGGAGAAAAGACAGTCCCTTCAATAAGTGGTACTGGGAAAACTGAACTGCTACATGTAGAAGAATAAAATTAGGACATTCTTTAACACCACATATAAAATTAAATTCAAAATGGATTAAAAGCCTAAACATAAGACTGGATACTATAAAACTCATAGACGAAAACACAGGCAGAACACTCTGACATAAATCACAGCCGTATCTTTTTGGATCGTCTCCTAAAGTGATAAAAATAAAAAAAAAATAAGCAAATTGGGCCTAATTAAACTTAAAAGCTTTTGCCCAGCAAAACAAACCATAGACAAAATGAAAAGACAACCTATGGACTGGGAGAAAATATCTGCAAACAATGCTACTGACAGGTGATTAATTTCCAAAATATACAAACAGCTCATATAGCTCAATATCAAAAAACAAATAACCCAATCAAAAGAATGAGCCAAAGATCTAAATAGACATTTCTCCATACAGAGATGACCAAAAGGCACGTGAAAAAAATATCCAACATTGCTAATTATCATAGAAATGCAAATCAAAACTACAATGAAGTATCACCTCACATCCATCAGAATGGCCATTACCAAAAAGGCTACAGAGAATAAATGCTAGGGCTTCCCTGGTGGCTCAACTGGTAAAGAATCCGCCTGCAATGTGGGAGACCTGGGTTTGATCCCTGGGTTGAGAAGATCCCTTGGAGAAGGGAACAGCAACCCACTCCCGTATTCTGGCCTGGAGAACTTTCATGGACTATATAGTCCATGGGCTCTCAGAGAGTCGGACACAACTGAGCGACTTTCACTTTCACAGAAAGGATGTGAAGAAAAGGAAACCCTCCTACACTGTTGTAGATATGTAAACTGGTACAGCCACTATGGAGAACAGTATGGAGGTTTCTTAAAAAACTAAATATAGAGCTACCATATGATCAAGGGATCCCACTCCTGGGCATATATCTGGAGGAAACTATAATCTGAAAAGATACATGCACTTCAGGGTTCACTGCATCACTATTTACAATAGCCAGGACACGGAAGCAACCTAAATGTCTATCAGCAGATGAATGGATAAAGAAGATGTTTTATACACACACACACACACACACACACACACACACAGTGGAATATTACTCAGCCACAAAAATTTGCCGAAACATGGATGGACCTAGAGATTACCATACTAAGTAAAATAAGCAAGACAGAGAAAGACAAATATCATATAATATCACTTATATGTGGAATCTTAAAAAAAGACGAAAATGAATTTATTCACAAAACAGAAATAGACTCCCAGACATAGAAAACAAATTTATGGTTACCAAAGGGAAAAAAGATGGGAGGGATAAATTAGAAGGTTGGGTTAGCATATAGAGACTACTGTATATAATATAGATAAACAACAAGGATCTATCGTTTAGCAGAGGGAACTATACTCAATATTTTATAATAACCTATAAGGGAAAAGAATCTGAAAAAGAATAGATAAATGTATAACTGAATCACTTTGCTTTACACTTGAAATTAACACAACCTTGTAAATCAACTATACTGTACTTCAATTTAAAAAAAATAAAAAAAAATAAAGCTAATGAAATTAGTGAAGTTGTCCATTGAAGGGAACAAAATGCTTAGCAATTCTTCCACATCAGTTTACCCACTGTGATTTTGCAGTGAAATTATCAACAGAACAAAGAAGGGAGTATACATTTAAATGTATTTCATTCATAATTCCCATTCATTACAGTGGAGATTTTTCTCTGTAAAATGGAAGGCAATACTCGGTTTGATTAAAATTTCTTTTGGTAGTAATAAAATTACTAACTATCTTGAAACAAAAAATAAAAAAGAAAATGACACCTTAACTAAGATTATATATGATTTGGTTACCATAGAGATGGGCCAGAGTCTTTTATATATTGTATTTAACCTAATCTTCAATATTTTTCTTTATTGCAGTTTCTGTAACCTAACCACTATATTTGCAATACAGACCTTTGGAGTGATTGGCAGGTAATGACTGGTGCCTAATTAGGCTTTAATGCGGGAAGTTGTAAAAGATACAGAAAAGGAAACACAGCTCTCCCCTCTTTTCCTGGGACCTTTATACTTCTGTCCTATATGTGACATCCTAAATGTTGTATGTATCTATTATACCAAGGATACAGCAGAAAGGAATTCCTGAGAATTGTTACTGCACCTCAGGTCCCCTTATGCTCATCCTCCTCAACAGCCATTGTCTTCCCAATCAAAAGTGAATTTCAACTCCACCTAAGGGCACATGGTAGACTGCAGCAGTGGAGACAGGAAGGAGGCAGTGGCTGTGCCCCCGATGACCCTGGGTCAGCCCTTGACCACCAGTCATCATTCCCATGCATACAGGAAACAGGTAGGAAAAGCATGTCCCTGGACTCAGCTTTAGTTTCCTTCGAGAGCAGAGTAAAAAGTCTTAACACAAAAGTTGGGACTGCAGATGATTCTGCTTCTCTGTTCTGTTTTTGTTTTCTGTTTTGGAAAACATTAAACAAGTCAGTTCCGTTCAGGCGCTCAGTCGTGTCCGACTCTTTGTGACCCCATGAATTGCAGTACACCAGGCCTCCCTGTCCCTCACAAACTCCCGGAGTTTACCCAAACTCATGTCCATAGAGCCGGTGATGCCATCCAGCCATCTCATCCTCTGTCGTCCCCTTCTCCTCCTGCCCCCAATCCTTTCAAGCATCAGAGTCTTTTCCAATGAGTCAACTCTTCACATGAGGTGGCCAAAGTATTGGAGTTTCAGCTTCAACATCAGTCTTTCCAATGAACACTCAGGACTGATCTCCTTTAGGATGGACTGGATGGATCTCCTTGCAGTCCAAGAGACTCTCAAGAGTCTTCTCCAACACCACAGTACAAAAGCATCAATTCTTCAGCGCTCAGCTTTCTTTATAGTCCAGCTCTCACATCCATACATGACCACTGGAAAAACCATAGCCTTGACTAGACGGACCTTTGTTGGCAAGGTAATGTCTCTACTTTTTAATATGCTATCTAGATTGGTCATAACTTTCCTTCCAAGAAGCAAGCATCTTTTAATTTCATGGCTGCAATCACCATATGCAGTGATTTTGGAGCCCAAAAAAGTAAAAGTCAGCCACTGTTTCCACTATTTCCCCATCCATTTCCCATGAAGTGATGGGACCAGACACCATGATCTTAGTTTTCGGAATGTTGAGCTTTAAGCCAACTTTTTCACTCTCCTCTCTCACTTTCATCAAGAGGCTTTTTAGTTACTCTTTGCTTTCTACCATAAGGGTGGTGTCATCTGCATATCTGAGGTTATTGATATTTCTCCCGGCAATCTTGATTCCAGCTTGTGCTTCTTCCAGCCCAGCATTTCTCATGATGTACTCTGCATATAAGTTAAATAAGCAGGGTGACAATATACAGCCTTGACGTACTCCTTTTCCTATTTGGAACCAGTCTGTTGTTCCGTGTCCAGTTTTAACTGTTGCTTCCTGACCTGCATACAGGTTTCTCAAGAGGCAGGTCAGGTGGTCTGGTATTCCCATCTCTTTCAGAATTTTCCACAGTTTATTGTGATCCACACAGTCAAAGGCTTTGGCATAGTCAATAAAGCAGAAATAGATGTTTTTCTGGAACTCTCTTGCTTTTTCGATGATCCAGCAGATGTTGGCTATTTGATCTCTGGTTCCTCTGCCTTTCTAAAACCAGCTTGAACATCTGGAAGTTCATGGTTCACATATTGCTGAAGCCTGGCTTGGAGAATTTTGAACATTACTTTACTAGTATGTGAGATGAGTGCAATTGTGTGGTAGTTTTAGCATTCTTTGGCATTGCCTTTCTTTGGGATTGGGATGAAAACTGACCTTTTCCAGTCCTGTGGCCACTGTTGAGTTTTCCAAATTTGTGGACCATTAACAATTAAGTTACTTATGGCCCTATTTTAAATATTACTGACTCCTTAATTTTTTGTGCTAATGGGAGGTTAATGGTGTGAATAACCTGCAAATGAGATAAGTCATTCCTGTTTCTAATAATCAGTAACGGTGGGAAATATGTATAGCCTTTTTGCAGCAACTTCTCTTTCTCATTAGATCTATACGTTTGATTTAGATGAATATTAAGAACATACGTCCACCCAAGTATCCACCAATAGAGGGGGGAGGGAGTTGATGAGTTATGGAGGAGAGGAAAGAGTAAAGGGAGATCTCATCTACTAAGGAATCTCACTTATTTTCCCAGCTCACCTCCCAGGAGCTGGATTTCAGCAACCAGAGAATATGGTGCAACACAGGGATAGTCCTTTAGTTTAGTAACTGCAGTTCAGTCTCTGTCATGCCTGAGCCCTGAAGGGTCCAGAGGCAGAGCAGAGGTTAGCTGGTGGTAAGAGAGCCCTTTTCATGAGCAAACCAGTGACTGGAGATCAGTTTGTAGGAGGCAAAGATCTTACTGTTTCTTTGCTTTCTTGCCCAATTCTCAACCATCTCAAGTTTTCCACTGTGTCCTTTGGAGTTGCCACAATTTAACCAGCAAATTCACCTAAGTCCTGTCTTCTGTGCTCTGTCTGTGCCACAGAGCTCGATCACTACTCGCAGATCATGATTCTTCTGAAAAATAAAATTTTAAAGCACTTATCCTTTGAGGTTCATGGCATCTGCTGTACCCTTGTCCTTTCTCTGTCCTCACTGCTGCACCCTCTCCAAACTCCCCTTCATTCAGTGCCATCCTGTTTTCACCTCTATGGCAAGCGCCCCTCATCGTGGCCTTTCCTAATCCTTGATGTCCCCCTCCTGCACCGCACTTTAGCCATCCTCTCCTAATGTCATGGCTTAGGCATGATCAATACTATCATAACTTCTATGCTTACTAAAGCATCAATTCAGACAGCTTATTCTCAGACATTCCCAGTTTGCTAATTCAGCTACACCCACTAAAGCTCTTCTTCATCTTCATTGGGACCTTAACCTCTACATTTTTTTTTTCTTTTAGTGAAGGCATGTAGTATATATATATATATTTTTGGTTGCAGGATGCAAAATCTTTAGTTGTAGCCTGCAAACTCTTAGTTGTGGCATGTGGGATCCAGTTGCCTGACCAGAGATAGAACCCAGATCCCCTGCATTGGGAGCATGGAGTCTTAGCTACTGGACCACCAGGGAAGTCCCTTCACCTCTACTTCTAACCTCTTCCTTTTTATTTCCTATTTTCTTACATTTCAGACAAGGCCTACTCTTTTAATAACTACTTTCTAGTACTCTGTTACATTTCTAGAATGCGGTGCCCCCTCTTGACAATCCCTGAACTACCTACTTTTTTTGCAGTGACATCTGATCAGCCAAGTAAAGAAAGTTACACAACAGGGCAAATTGATCACCAACTTTATATAAGTCGCCAACACTACCTGAAAATCTTTCTTTCTCTGATCAACCAAAGTTTCCACTCTCTGTAACAACTACTTCAACACTGAAGTAACACTGATGTGCTCAGTCTTGTCCAACTCTGTGCAGCCCCATGGAGTGTAGCCCTCCAGGTTCCTCTGTCCATGGGATTCTCCAGACAAGAATACTGGGTTGCCATTTCCTACTCCAGGTGATCTTCCGGACTCAGGGATTGAAGCCGAAGTCCCTTATGTCTCCTGCACTGGCATGTGGGTTCTTTACCACTAGCACCACCTGGGAAACCCCATTTCCCTATATTTCATGCCTATTTTGCTAACCCATCCAGCCTGCTTTCTATTTTATCGCTCCACCCATTACTTCTCATTAGAATCACTTTGACCTGCACTAAATCTGTTGGGCACTTTCTTACATATTCTATCTCTGTTGAAATTCTCACTTGCTCATGCATTGTTCTCCTGACCTCAGTGAGCACCTTCATGACCATTATTTTGAACTCTTTTATCAGGTAAATTACCTATCTCCATTTCATGAAGGTCTGCTTCTAAAGTTTTTATCCTGTACTTTTGTTTGGAAATTATTTCTCTGTTTCTTCATTTTCCTTGATTTTTCTGTGTTAGTTTCTATGCAATAGATAAAACAGCCACTTCTCCCAGGCAAGAAAGAGTGGTCTTATGTAGGAGATGGAACTTACTGTTTGGCCCAGCCCTAGCAGTTGTCTTTTAAACCCTGGTGATTGCCCAAGCTGCCTTCTTAGTTCTTAGCATTCCCCAGTAGTTGAGGGTATACCAAGACCTGTCAGTGTCCCAGAGAGAGGATCTCAGTCAGAACCTAGATGCAGACTGGCTGGAAGCTGGACCTGCAAGCAGCAGCTTTCAAAGTATGCAAGTGGACTACTTTTGGAAAAAGACTGGAAGATGGGCCTTGCTTTCTCTTCCCTCTGTGCTGAGCCCTGAGAGAATAACCAGTTAAGAATAGTTTCTCTGTGGGACTGGTGAACTTAAGCTCTGCTGCCTACCAGAGCCAGGTGATCAAGTGGTGTGTCCCTGTGGGGAACAGCCGTGGAAGCTGGGGCATCAGAAGAATGCACAGCATCATTTCAGAGATATCATCATTTCAGGTGACCTGGGGAGAGGCAGCAGGAGGGCACCTGCTAGCTTCCCCAGTCTCTGGGGAGGCCCCTAGATTAGTGTTATATTAGGAACCTAGCCCTCAGATGGCACCTTCTAGGATAAGCAACTAGCTCATTGGAAAAGATCCTGATGCTGGGAAGGATTGAAGGCAAAAGGAGAAGAGGGCAGCAGAGGAAGAGATGGTTGGATAGCATCACCAATTCAACAGACATGAACTTGGGCGAACTCCGGGAGATGGTGAGGGACAGGGAGGCCTGGCCTGCTGCAGTCCATGGTGTCTCAAAGAGTTGGAGACAACTTAGCAACTGAATAACAACAACTCTCTCGTGGAAAGATTGGGAAATGAGCATTTCAGTCTGCTGGTTCTGTGCTGGGGTGGAGAGGGGGTGATGGATAATGAGAGAGGGGGTTAGCTCTTGGTCCTGAGAACCAAGAGTTCTCAGGAACCCATTTGTTTGCTCTACCCTTGTGGGTTTCATGGATGATGCCCAGTTGGCTTTCAAAGCTAGGTGTTTGGGGGTCCCATCCCTCAGGTGGAAGTTTTAAAAGTTGAGGTACCGGACATTAGATACAAACCTCTTAGGGAAAAGTTAAGAGTTGTGAGTTCCCCTCCATTGTATATTGCTTTGCTAGGATGGGGTTTTGGGTGAGATGGTGCCTCAGTTTCTCCCTACCCATTTTTATGTGGTGGGGTTTTTCTCATTCACCCAATGTGTAGGCATTGCTCAGTGAATTTCTGGTTTTCTTTCGGAGGGAATTGTTCTACACATAGCTGTAGGACAGGTATGTCTGTGGGAGGGGGTAAGTTCAGGAGCTTCCTTTGTCACCATCTTGAACTGGAACTGGCCTACACTAAATCTGACAAACACTGCTCAGTCCACGTTATATGTGAGTGTTCATTAGAGTTGACTTTCCCTTTGGCTGCCATATTGCTCTATAGGTTTTCCTAGTCTTCTGTAGCCATTCTCTTTCTTTCTAGTAAAGAACCTTAACCTTCCTTAGGGAGGGCTCAGTCCTGGTTTTCTGAGCTGCTAACTCTGGCAAGCTCATCCATACCCATGATTTCAATTAGCATCTATAAATACACAACTCCCAAATCATATCTCTAACCCACCCAGGGCCATATATCCCACTGTCTACTGAACCTCTTCTCTTGGATATCTCGAAGACTGGTCAGACTGCACATGTCCAAAAATGAACTCAGGATCTTATCATCCATTCCCTTACCCCATTATTTGTCTTACTCTAAAACTAACTCATCAAGGTAATTGCATTCAGCTCTATGGATTGTCATTGCACAGTTCCCAGAGAATTCATTCACATAGGCTATAATGTGAATGCTGCCCTCTGGAGTTGAACAATATGGCGACCCTATTTTTCCAATGTCCCCTCTCTCAGGAAATAGCAGATCCAACGGCACAAACCAGACACCTAACAGTCAAAACTGAAAAGCACAAAACCTAGGTTCATACTCATATCTCTCTCTCTCTCTCCTCCAGCTCATCCAGTCACTGACTCTCATTCATTTAACCTCTTAAATTGCCATTAAATGAATCCACTTCTTACCAAACCCATCACCACTACTCCACTTTAATTCAAGTTACTATTATCTCTGATCTGAATTATTGCAGTAGATTCCTAATGCTAATTTTAGTAGCTTAAAACTTTTAAGTTTCTTTCCTTAAAATGGGGACTTCTTAACATGACCTACAAAACCTTTTCTGACCTAGCTGCTACCTACTGCTCCAATCTCATCTTGCATCACATTCTCTTCATTATCTCAGCTCCAGACCTACCAACCTTCTTTCAATCCCCGGCCTTCTCCATACTCTGTTCCACAACAGGAGCTCTGCACATGCTGTTTTCTCTTTCTGAAATCTCTTCCTTCCCCTCCTTACCTACCTAACTTTACCAAATCCACTTCCATTTAATTCTTCAGAGTTTAGAACAATTATCTTTTCCTTGTGGGGGCATTTCTTGACCAATTCACCAGGTTTAAATCCTACTATAGTAAGCTTTCATTGCATTACCTCTCCTACTTCGTTTTTATTAGAAGTTCAATTTTATATTTATTTTCTCGTTATCTGATTAATGGTTATATCCCCACTAAAATGTAAGCTCTCTAAGGGTGAAGACTATGTCTGTTTTTACCCATTATTGTTTTACCAGAACCCAGCACAGTGTGTGGCATATATCAGATCATTTATTAAATTAGTTAAGTAATTTCTAAGAAGGAAATGATTCACTGGAGCTAGATTAAGCTTGTATCCACAGAGGAGGAAGGTCAGACTAAGGAGGCTGGGGACCTGGAAAAAGTGTAAAATGGCAAACAAATAATTATGATTTAAAAGGGAACTAAAAACTAAAGTCAGGTACCAGGACACAAAGTAGAAAACAGCACAATGTATGGCTTAAGAAATAAATCTACTCTGATGGGAGACACATGAGGTGAAGAGGCAAGCGGTCTGGATCCCAGCTGAAAGTAGCATCTGTTAAGTGTACACACACACACACACACACACACACACACACACACACACACACACCTGGCTGACCCTCTTGTGCCTCAAGTTCAATATGCCCCAAAGTAAGCCAACCATATTCACAAATACCCTCTAAAGTGTTCTTACCTGTGAATTTCCTATGTCAGTGAATGATGCTACCATCCTCAGAGTTACCTCATCCCCAAATTTAGGAGATATCCTTTATTCTAACACATTTCTCAAACCTCACATCTTAATCACCAAGATTACCCAGTCTAACTTCTAAATATACCTTAGATCTATCCATTTCTCCCCATTTTTACAGGCACTAATCAATTAAAATCCTCACCATATTTGGTTATTATAAAAACCTCATAAATGGTTTTCTCCCTCCGTATTCATGCATCCCACTCATCTGTTCTTCACACTACAATCAGAATCATCCTTCGAAAATGAGAACTCTGTATCACATGTCTGAAACTCCCTCTTGCCTTTATACTAAAGTCCACCCTCTGTAGCTTGATAAAGCTGTCCTTTGCACCTCGAACAACCTATGATTCCTCATCCCTGATCACTGAGCATTAGCACCTAAATTCCAGTCACACTGAACTAGTTTTAGTTCCAGAATGTCTGGGGCTGATCTTAAGGTTTTCTTATGCTTCCATGCCTTTGTAATGCATCTCCCTTAGCCTAAAATATTATGCCCACCCTTAGTCCCCTTCTCCACTCTCTAGCATTTTTATCTAACTCATACTAATACTCCTAGTCCTAGTCATATCTAGCTAACTCTCGCCTATCTCAGTCCAAAAGACACCTCCATTGGAAGGCCTTCCTGACACCTGGCTCCCATAGCACTTTATACATCCTTCTCTCATCCTGTTCATCAATCACACGGTCTATCTTCCTCTCTGTTCAGCCTCAAACACTAAGAGGTAAACAGAGGGGAGACAAGGTGTCTTATAAATCTTATTCATCACTGACAGAGAACAATGGCATAGCAGCTAGCCATTCAAAAATTATTTGACTAAATTAACAACCAAAATGAGCAACAACTTCTAATGACTTTTCTTCTTATTTCAGTCCAAATGCTTACATGGTTGCAGCTTTCCTCTTTCTCCTGATGCTACTGTTCTTCAGTATTCTCGTTTTGAGCTACTTCCACTATATGAGGATTTATAGAAAACATATTTATGAACCACTGCACAAATCTGAAAGAAAAAAAAAGAAAAATTAAGAGAAATGAAAGTCTATTTACTATGAATGTAGAAGTATGTATATATACTTACATTAAGAGTGTATTTTGACCAAGAAATATTAAGTATAAGCTCATAGTATTATCAAATTCAAAATCTGAAAATTGTTCTCAAATTACCCCAAACAGAAATATTTTAATATATAATGTGTGCTATTAAATTAATCCTTAATGTGTTCACTTTTATCTTAAGATAGTCGATATAGTCTTAAATGGCTTTAAAAAGATTTTTTTTTATAGTTGTGTTCTCTTGCTCTCTCTCACCTAGCGTCCTTGATTCAGCATTGTGATTTTGAAATTAATCCATGTTTTTGCATGAATCTATAATTTATTTCTTTTTATTGCTAAGTGTTCTGTTGTACTGTTGGTTAAATTATTGGTTAACACTTGAGATTTTTTCTAGGTTTAGACTCTTAGAAATAAAACTGCTATGAATAGTTTTTTATAGGTCTTTGTGTGGACATAGATTTTAATTTTTCTTGGGGAAACACTTAGGAAATGGTTCATTCATATGATAGATATGTATTTTTCAGAAACTGACAAACTGTATTCTGTTTTGTTTTTTGTCAGAGTAAATGAGAGTTTTAGTTTTTAAAAATGTTAAAACTTTAAAAACTACCTAAATTTGGCTATTACACTCCTTCCTAAGAATGAAAATAAATTTTTGAAAGTATATAAATGTGTCAAATATTATTTTGCATAAAACTTTTCATATGAACCTTATAAGGCTGTAGTTAATTTATGTATAAAAGATTTAATAAGTATGTGAATTTAAATAGTCTGTCAAAGATATATATGAAATATAACTTATAATATTGAAAATAGGAAGCTAATGCTCTAAGTCTTAATTTTAAGTTTTCAAATTTTATTCTGATGCTCAAAATAAGCTTCTTAAGTTGTCCAAATGTGACCATAGCTTTCTAAACAATTAATATTTGAAGGATGAAGATCCAACTAGAGGAGAATGAGCAAGAGATTGTGTGTGTGTGTGTGTGTGTGTGTGTGTGTGTGTGTGTGTGTGCTTAAAAGGAGACACATGTTGTGCTGAGCTTTAGCTCTGCAGGGTCCACCCAGGGCGGGAGGTACCCTAGTCCATGTTCTTCATTCCCTCCTTGGACTTTAATTTCATAAACTGGTTCCTTTCCCCTCACCAGATAGGGGGGAAAGTATTGCCTTATGTGATTGTGGAGGCTAGCTAGACAAGCCTGAGAGCCATAGCACAGACATCAGGAATGGAAGATGAGGAGCAAGATGGGACTTGCTATTTGATTTGATGGGACAAATCAAAGCTATTTCCACATATAGAATTTCTCATTTTACTAAGATCAGGAACAAGACAGGGATACCTGCTGTTCATAACTGTTTTGAAGGTTCTTATATTACAAGAGGAAAATAAAATAACCATTACAAATACGAGGGGAAAGGAGATAATTAATTTCAATAAATTATATGCCTAGGAAACCCAAAATTGGGAACAAAAATTCCTAGAATAAGACCACTGGATGGCTCAATATGAGATAAATATTTAAAATTCAATACCTTTTCTCTATAATATTTATATAACAGTTTAACAGTTAGCAATAGAAATAATAAAAATTATTCATTGTAGTGACAAGTTCAGTTCAGTTCAGTCGCTCAGTCGTGTCCAACTCTTTGTGACCCCATGGACTGCAGCACACTAGGCCTCCCTGTCCATCACCAACTCCCGAAGTCCACCCAAACCCATGTCCATTGAGTCAGTGATGCCATCCAAACATCTCATCCTCTGTCATCCCCTTCTTCTCCTGCCCTCAATCTTTCCCAGCATCAGGGTCTTTTCCAATGAGTCAGCTCTTCGCATGAGGTGGCCAAAGTGTTGGAGTTTCAGCTTCACAATCACTCCTTCCAATGAACACCCAGGACTGATCTCCTTTAGGATGGACTGGTTGGATCTCCTTGCAGTCCAAGGGACTCTCCAGAGTCTTCTCCAACACCACAGTTCAAAAGCATCAGTTCTTCTGTGCTCAGCTTTCCTTATAGTCCAACTCTCACATCCATACATGACCACTGGAAAAACCATAGGCTTGACTAGACGGACCTTGTTGGCAAAGTAATGTCTCTGCTTTTTAATATGCTGTCTATTTAACATGAAAGGTATATGCCATACATGAAAAACATCTTTAAAAGCTTTATTGAAAGGGGTTTTGAAACAAGATCTGATAGAAATGTTTGATGGAAAAAAGAAAGAAAATGATCCAATTTAAAATGAGCAAAAGATATAGTCATTTCATAGAAGAGCATATTCAAATAGCCAATAAACATATTAAAAAACATTTTTTACTGTGTACTATGTGCCAGAAACTGTCCCAATGATTTATCTAATACTCTTCAATAATACTATGCAATGGGAACTATTATTATCCCATTATAGAAACAAGGAAACTGGCACAGAGTAAATAATTTTTCTAAGGTCACACAGCTGGTAAGTGAAGTCTCAGGCAGACTGGCTCCAAATCAGGTGCTTATCCACCAAGGATGCGGTCAGAAAGATATAAACCAAAGTTACAATGAGGTTACTTTTCTTGCCTGATGGCAAAAACTCAGAAGGGTAACACTCTTGGGAAGGAATGAGAATGAGGGATGAGAAAAAAAAAAATTCTTCTGCATTTCTGAAGGAAAAGTGAATTTTTAAAGCTTTTTTGGAAAACAATCTAGCAAGATCAATAAAAATATTAATCCTCTTGGACCCACTCTTAGAAATTAGAAGTTTATCCATGAGCTAGGAGGACCAACATATACATACAATCAAATAGTTTTATAAGCGTGCTGTGCTTAGTTGCTCAGTCGTGTCCGACTCTTTGCGACCCCGTGGACTGTAGCTCGCCAGGCTCCTCTGTCCACGGGGATTCTCCAGGCAAGAATACTGGAGTAGGTTGCCATGCCCTCCTCAGTTTTATATACATCTATGTATACACACACACACACACACACACATATACACAGAATTATATATATATATATATATATATATATATACACACACACACACACACACATTTACAGAACGCTAGAGGGAGAATTAATGTCTATCAGCAGGCAAACAGTTGAATAAATGATTGTTCACTGACCATACTGATCAGTGTGTTGATTTAGAAGATTCTCCGCATGATTTTGTTAAATGAGAAAAGCAAGCAGCAGGGAAGTCTATACAGTATATATACATTATATAAATGAAACAAAACTTCTGATATGAGAACACAGGAAAAGCTATGGAAAGATACACAGCATTTTGTGTACATCATGTGCATATGTATATCTGTACATTGTGGGAAGAGGAGAAGGGATGTATCAAGAGATGCAGAGAGGGAAGATATAAAAACTCTCGAAACTGGGGAAGAAGGAAAACAATAGAAAAATAGCATGGAAATTTTTCTTTTTATGTAAAATGATGTGTCTGCGTAAAGACAAATGAAAGAATGACTGTCAACAAACTAAGACCTGGTGCAGCCAAATAAATAAAAATAAATATTAAAAAAAGAGAGACATGGAGATTGGAGATGGGGGCATGCTGAGAGAGTAGCTCAGCTCACAAAGGGCAAAGGAAGTGTTTCAAGTAAGAGGTGAAATGAACCAGTAGTTTGAGCCCTCAGTAGGAGGTGTTATGATGTGCTTAATGAAGAGCGCCTGCTTCTCCCCACACCAGTAGTTTGTTCAACTGGGTTAGAAGGAGAGGAAGGCCACAGTGAGGAAGAGAAACAAAGCAGCTGGGTACACCAAAAGAGAATTTTGGAACTTTGTCCACAACCTGAGGACAGTCATGCACACAGCATTTACTGTCACTCAACACTGCCTGGCAATTCAGCACTATTTCCCTAGTATAATATTTGTATCCCCTATTTAATACCTTCTCTCTCTTTAAATTCCCTATATCCCACCCCTCCCCAACTCTTCAGTGATCATCTTGCTTCTTATTCATTGAGAAAATTAAAACAAATCAGAAAAGAACTGCCCTCATTTGTCTTCTATACCTTCCACACCATCATATGCACCTTATATGCTGTCAGTACAGATAAAGCATCACTGCTACTAAAGGCCAACCCCTTATTTATGCATTGGATCTCTTCCCCTTCTTACTTCACCCATAGAAATCCCCCCTCTCCTACACTATCAATTTCTCTCTTTTCACATACAAGTGTACTTTGGTATTTTACATCATGGATGCCTAAAAGGCATTTCCAACTTAAAATGACCAAACCTTAAGTCTTGATTTCCCTCTTCCTCACCTGATCTTCCCAATTATCATATCTTATAAGTGGTACCATGATCCACACAATTTTTGAAGTCAAAAATCTAGAAGTTATCCTAGAGTATTCTCTCTCTAACAAACTTAATATCTAATCCATTAGCAAGTCCTGTAGACTCTACTTCCAAAATATTCAAAATTAATTTCTTAAATGTTCCTCACTACCCCCAATATCCAAGCCACCTTTTGGCATGCACTTGTGGAATAGCTTACTAATTGGTTGAAACAATTAGCTTTGCTGTTCCCTTTGTCTCCTGATATTTGTAGGGCAGATTTTTTGTCATTCAGATCTGAGCTTAATCAATCTGATTTCAGTACTGACCCTGGTGATGTCCAGATGGTCACTACCAAAATCAGTTTGATTATATCCTTTGCAGCTAAAGATGGAGAAGCTCTATACAGTCAGCAAAAACAAGACCAGGAGCTGACTGTGGCTCAGATCATGAACTCCTTATTGCCAAATTCAGACTGAAATTTAAGAAAGTAGGGAAAACCACTAGACCATTCAGGTATGACCCAAATCAAATCCCTTATGATTATACAGTGGAAGTGACAAATATATTCAAGGGATTAGATCTGGTAGAGTGCCTGAAAAACTATGGACGGAGGTTCATGACATTGTACAGGAGGCAGAGATCAAGACCATCCCCAAGAAAAAGAAATGCAAAAAGGCAAAATGGTTGTCTGAGGAGGCCTTACAAATACCTGAGAAAACAAGAGAAGGGAAAGGCAAAAGAGAAAAGGAAAGATAGACCCATTTGAACTCAGAGTTCCAAAGAATAGCAAGAAGAGATAAGAAAGCCTTCCTCAGTGATCAATGCAAAGACATAGAGGAAAACAATAGAATGGGAAAGACTAGAGATCTCTTCAAGAGAATGAGAGATACCAAGGGAACATTTCATGCAAACATGGGCACAATAAAGGACAGAAATGGTATGGACCTAATAGAAGCAGAAGGTATTAAGAAGAGGTGGCAAGAATACACAGAAGAACTATACAAAAAACATCTTCATGACCCAAATAACCACAATGGTGTGCTCACCCAGAGCCAGACATGCTGGAATGCGAAGTCAAGTGGGCCTTAGGAAGCATCTCTACAAACAAAGCTAGCGGAAGTGATGGAATTCCAGTTGAGCTATTTCAAATCCTAAAAGATGATGCTGTGAAAGCACTGCACTTAATATGCCAGCAAATTTGGAAAACTCAGCAGTGGCCACAGGACTGGAAAAGGTCTGTTTTCATTCCAATCCCAAAGAAAGGCAATGCCAAAGAATGCTCAAAGTACCATACAATTGCACTCATCTCACATGCTAGCAAAGTAATGCTTAAAATTCTCCAAGTCAGGCTTCAACAGTACGTGAACTGTGAACTTCCAGATGTTCAAGCTGGATTTAGAAAAGGCACAGGAACCAGAGATCAAATTGCCAACATCTGCTGGATCATCGAGAAAGCACAAGAGTTCCAGAAAAACATCTATTTCTGCTTTATTGACTATGCCAAAGCCTTTGACTGTGTGGATCACAACAAACTATGGAAAATTCTGAAAGAGATGAGAATACCAGGCCACCTGACTTGCCTCCTGAGAAATCTGTATGAAGGTCAAGAAGCAACAATTAGAACTGGACATGGAACAACAGACTGGTTCCAAATCGGGAAAGGAGTACCTCAAGGCTGTATATTGTCACCCTGTTTATTCAACTTATATGCAGAGTACATCATGTGAAATGCCGGGCTGGATGAAACACAAGCTGGAATGAAGATTGCCAGGAGAAATATCAATAACCTCAGATATGCAGATGACACCACCCTTATGGTAGAAAGCAAAGAAAAACTAAAGAGCCTCTTGATGAAAGTGAAAAGAGGAGAGTGAAAAAGTTGGCTTAAAGCTCAACATTCAAAAAACTAAGATCATGGCATCTGGTCCCATCACTTCATGGCAAATAGATGGGGAAATAATGGAAAGAGTGAGAGACTTTATTTTCTTGGGCTCCAAAATCACTGCAGATGGTGTCTGCAGCCATGAAATTAAAAGATGCTTGTTTCTTGGAAGAAAAACTATGACCAACCTAGACAGCATATTAAAAAGCAGAGACATTACTTTGCCAATAAAGGTCCATCTAGTCAAAGCTATGGTTTTTCCAGTGGTCATGTATGGATGTGAGAGTTGAACTATAAAGAAAGCTGAGTGCCAAAGAATTGATGCTTTTGAACTGTGGTGTTGGAGAAGACTCTTGAGAGTCCCTTGGACTGCAAGGAGATCCAGTCAATCCCAAAGGAAATCAGTCCTGAATATTCATTGGAAGGACTGATGCTGAAGCTGAAGCTCCAATACTTTGGCCACCTGATGTGAAGAACTGACTCATTGGAAAAGACCCTGATGCTGGGAAAGACTGAAGGTGGGAGGAAAAAGGGACGACAGAAGTTGAGATTTTGGATGGCATCACCGACTGGATGGACATGAGTTTGAGTAAGCTCCGGGAGTTGGTGATGGACAGGGAGGGAAGCCTGGTGTGCTGCAGTCCATAGGGTCGCAGAGTTGGACAGGACTGTGCAACAGAACTGAACTCAACTCGAGATTAAAACTCAGCAGCTTACAGAGACCTTCCCACTGCAGGTAATTTAAGGTTACTCTCAATCACTTCATCCTATTTTAACTCTCTACAAAACATATTTTGCTCCTCCTCCCTATTGTTTACTCCATACTCCCCAGGGCCTACATCACTGCCTGGCAAAGGGCAGGCACACAACAAATAAGTTTTGAATGAATGCAAAAGCACCTACTGTGTCCCAGGGTTGTGCTAATCTATGAGCACTGTGCTATCTTCCCATTTCAGCAGGACAGTTTCATAAAATGTAAAATTCCACATTGAAAATTAACTGGATGCATGTTATACCCCTTCTCCTGCCAGTAACCCACCTTCCTCTATTTTTCTCCCCTTGCAAAATAAAAACTAATAGTGAGGAGGGACTTGGAAAACAGTGTCATCAATGTGGTCTTTTGCCACATTCGTAAGGCTTCATTGACCTCAACGCGACAGAAACCAATCGCAGCAGTCCTCATTGCATTCTGGGAATTGTAGTCTTTCTGGGAACGCGCTCCTCGCGGGCGGAAAAGCACCAAAGGCTGCGCCATCTTAGGTGCGAGTGCGGCAGTGGCGGCTAGAGCGCAGGCGGGCCCAGCCCCGGCCGGCCCCGCCCCCGGGAGCCCGGCGCCCGCCCCTTGCTCGGGCCCCGCCTTCCCCCACGTGTCTGCCTCCGGGGGAGGGGCCTGAGCCGGAGCGGGCCGTCAGCGGTTCGACCCCGTAGGAGCAGAGGGTCCTGTCGGCGGCGCCCGGGAACGACTAGCTTCCCGATGCTTCCGCCCTGGCTCCCGCGGGCCGGGCTGTGAGCTTAGGGCTCGGCTCCGGCCCCCTGAGGCGTCAGCGTGGTTGAGAACGGCTTCGGCCCCGCGGAACGGAGCGGCTGGAGCGTGAGGCGGCGGCCGCCGGGAGAAGGATGGGGGCTAACCAGTTAGTGGTGCTCAACGTGTACGACATGGTGAGTACGGCCCCGGCGCCCGAGTCCGGCCCCGGCCAGCGTTCTCTCGCCGGTGGGTTCGGACCCGGCCCCTCGCGTTTCCAGCCTGGCGTCGCCGCCTCCCGCTTGGTTCACCGGGGTTGGGGGAGGGGAGTATTATTTTTTTAATCCCTGCAAACATCTACGCGCCTGTTAGCTTTTCCCGGTCTGCCCCGGGGCTTTGGCTAAGACCCGGTTCACCTCGAACCTCCCTCGTGCCCCGACTTGGCCCGGACCCTGGGCTGGGCCCGACCTTCTGGCCGACGAGCAGTGTCCTTTCCGCGAAGCTTGGGTCGCGGGTCGGACTTCCCACTCCATCACCGGAACTCCGGGGCAGCCCCGCTTCTCCCACTCCAATTGCCCGCTCTGCCGAAGCAGCCCGTCTTCAAAAACTCCCAAGCCCCTCCAAGTCCAGAAAGTCACCGCTTGTCGACGCCAGTACTAGAGTCTCTCTAAAGGTGAACAGGAGCCAACACACCCTAGCCTCCAAGGCAACCTCATTAAAATGAATGAGGCTAAAATTTATCCAGAAAATAGCCCAGCTGAATTATTTAGGGGTCGTGATGGTACTCCTTTCCTAGATTCTGGAGACCTCTTACCAGGTGATGCAACAGGTATCTGACGTGGTCGCAGGAGAGGGACGAGAAGAATGGGTTTGTTGTGTCGTCTAACTTTTGGAGTACCGCGAGCACACAGAAATGAGTCCAGACGTTGGTTTGCGTTATAATCGCCATTGAAATAACCGGTACACAGTTACTGTTGCAGTTAGATGTATGCTTGGGTTTGTTTGCTTTCGGTTGATTAGTTTTTGTTTTATAAGAAGTCACCCTCCACTTGCAATGTTTAAAATTTCTTCAGTGGACTGACAAGTGAAAAAGTCCCCAGCATTGTTTTTGTTGGCTTAAAGATGAAGAAGAGCCAAAATACGGGAGGTCAGGAGTCTTGGTTCTCACTCACAGATCTCAACTTTATATTCCCTTGTATTGTTTTTAAGTTTTTAAATTTACACTGTAACCTCTTGGGTAGGAAGGAATTCCTGTGCCTCAATCTGGGAGTTGTGTGAGAAGACCATAGAGATCCTTGGGACCTGAGGCGAGTACTCTGTTGAGTTTGCATATAAACTTGGAGGTGAAAGAAGATAGGTTAGCATGCTGAGAAAAATGGAGTATGATGGGAAAAGGTTCCAGAGAGGAATAATTAGAACCAGAGATTTTAAAAGAGCGTGGTACTTTGTAAAGTCTTTGGCCTATGTCACTGTTTAAGAAATAATTCTCTAGATTTAAACTTTTTGTGCATAGCTGTGGATGCCTTTATTTTTCAAGAATTTTATTGCCCTTTTACTGTTTCTGCCGAGTCCCCCATCAGTGATCTGAATTTGGTTTCTTATTTATTCGTGCAGATTGTTACACACCATCCCTCAGGATATATTCTGTTCTTGAGAGCACAGTATACTTTTTCTTCTAGGTTGTTAAACCCCTTTTTAAATTAGGATTATGCAGTGGCCAGAGGGCCAGCTTCATTGCCTAAAAGAAATCTGTGAAATTAGAAGAAGAGAGCATTTTGCTTTTTTAATAAAACTAGAGATACATTCTTTGGCTTATAATGGGCTTCTTTACACTTTAGGTAGTCTATGAATCACAGAAATCATTGCTTGTGGTAAACGTAGAAAAAGCTAGAGATGATTCTCAAACCAGTATGTTTTGAAGGGAGGAGTGTTCTGAAAGATCTTTAAAATGTTAACTAGTTCTGAAAGATCTTTAAAATGTTAACTAGATAACAGAGATATTATTCTTCATATCGCTTTTGTAAAGTAGATAGTTACAAAGGAAATAGAGAAAAGAGTACCTGCCCAGAGAGCGACAAATAGGATCTAGAATTTCTAGACCACAGTCTGTTTCATTATTTTTTCTACTGAATAGTTCCTGTGTTTATTTCTTATATATTGCTTTTTCCTGTCAACAGGAGGAGCATGTGAATGTGTATCAGAAATGGTAAATAGCTGGGTTACTAGGCTTCTAATAAAGTTGAGTTTATATGTTCTTTTGAGGGCTTTTGGTCTGTGTCTTATGTCACTAACTCAGCAACCTACAATTATTTAGTTAGGACCCTGTGCAAGTCACAAAAATGAATTAATTATGCTTTCTTCTTTAAGGAATTTAGAATGTCATAAGGAAGGTACACCAGTGGTAACAATTCAGAACAACGCCATGGTTTGGATAAGAGCAGAACAAGATGTCAAGGAGAAGACAGTGCTCTTGTAGGATCATGGAATGCTGAAAAATAAAGGGGGGAAAACCTGAAGAATGGGGAGGATTTCTGCAGGCAAGGAACAGTCAGCGTGAACAGACTGGCAGGAGGAGGAAAGCACAGGTTGGATTTGGAAGATCCAGTGTAGCTAGAGTGTGGGAGGCATGAAAGGAGACAAAACTTCCAGTTTGGCTAGAATTTTTATTAGTTTGGGGCTGAGGGGATGGTCTGTGAGCCAGGGGGAACCATTTAAAGTTTTCGAGGTGAGGAGCAGTGTGGTCGGAGTTATGTTTTAGAATCAAGACCGGTGGATTGAGGTATAAATTTGTAGCTGTCATACTTATTTTTCTCAAGTCAGTTTTGGTTTTTGAAACATCTTTGCTTGATGTTAAGGGCAAATTCCTTTTATCTTTGGTAGTACTTCCTATTCATCTTACATGCCTTTGATGAGGATTGCTGTGGTCTGTCGGTACAGGCTTGGCACATCAGCTGTCTGTCTAGTCTAGACTTTGTAAACATGAAAATCAGCGTTTGATTTGTGCTTACAGTCACTGTTCATAGGGACCTCTTGCGGTGTATCCTTGTTCCTCTTTCTCTGTGAGACTGTTGCCTGCTCTAGCTGACCGTTTTTCCTGTTCAGTAGATTGGGAGCTGCTGATCATTTCTTTTCTTCCATAACCCTGTCACATATATTTTGGGAATGAGGTTATTCACATATTGCTAATTTACTGGCATACATAGTAAAGCAAGTGATTCATATTAGTTTTAATTGCTGGGCCAGTCTCTGGCATAGTCACTTGTGCACAAGGTCTTCCTTTGTCAGATCCAGATTTTGTGCTGCTAAATGAATTTTTAGAAAACAAAAATATGTAGTAATATAATGATGTCTGTAGATTGCATATAAACAATTTTCTTCCCGATTTTTAAATAGTATCTGTATATCTTCAGAGTCATAGACACTTTCTAGGAGTTTTCAGATAAAGAAGGTTTTGTCCGGACTCCATTCTTTTGATCCTCCTGAACCCATTGTACTTTTCCAAGAGTGTGAGGGCATGCAGGTATGACAGGATCTGACTTCCCGCACATCTGTGAATCTAAGTCAGTCTTCATGAAAGAGTTTCAGCCTCACCTGAATATACTTTTAACCTAAGTGATTCCATAGTATCTTTAAATCAACATGTCCAGGAACAAACATTTTCCCTTTTCTCCTTTCCTGACCTCAGGCCCCTCCCCCTTTCTCTACCCAACCCTCCCTCCTGCATGCTCCCACGGGCATGCACACCCACATTTCTTGTGTTGTAATTTTATCTAGATAACTAGCACCTTCTTCTGCTCAGTTTCCCAAGCCAACACCTTGAGAGTAAAACTTAAATTCCTTTTTATTACAAACCCTTCCAGTCTCTTAGTTTGGTTAATTTTATCTGAAAGTAAGAGAGAGCTTGACGATCAGTGGCTTAAACTGGAAGGATCCTTAATCCAGAGATAAACAGTCCCTGTATTAGTTGAGCAGCTCAACCAAGTCAGCAAGGACCAAGACTTTTTCATCTTTTCACTCTACTGTCCTCGGCATGTTGGCTTTTGTTCCTGCATTGTCCCCTCATCATTGTAACATGACTGTCCTGCACCATAGTGTCCTCGTTCACTGAGCTGTGAAGACAGGTAAGTAGGACCTTTCTCCACATGCACCTCTCCTTTTAATAATAGAAGAAAAAGACTTTTCCAGAGCCACCCTCCTTTCCTGAGAGATTGTCCAGAGTTGGCTCACAGTGACTGTGATGAAGCTGAGAAGGAGGGTGTGTGGCTTTTCCAGCCTTTGTGGTGAGTTGTGAGTAGGCAGGGAGCTGGGAACCTCTGATGTCTATCACATACTTCACTTTCTGAATATTCTTTAAATTAGTTATCTTGTCCCCATTTCCACTATTGCTTCTCAAGCTCAGGCCCTCATTATCTCTGCTTCTATAATAGACTTCTTATGAGTTTCAGTCTCAAATGTTACTTCATTTTAATCCGTCTTCCCTTCTGTGACCAAAGTAATCTTCCTGAAACATAAATGATTGGTGCCATTCCTCTGCTTAAAATTCACCTGTAAGACAAAGTCTAATAACTAAGGCCTTTTTTGGTGCAACTGACTATTAAAAAACCTTTCCTACCAGTCCCCTACTACCATCCCTCCACCTAACATTCACTCTTTATGCTCACACAGTGAAATTTTTAAGTTATCATAATAGGCTGTACTATAACCAGTATCTTTTACACATGCTGATCCTTCTGTCTGGAGTGTCCTATTCTAACGTTGCTCAGTATTAATACAACCCCTGTTCCTTCTGACTGTAGCTTAGCCTTTACTCATCAGACTTGCCTTAACTTCTGGGTCCTAGCTGTACTTTCTACATGTCTCAATAACTGCATGTATTATCATTCTGTCCATCCCACTAGACTGGAAGTTATTTGATTGTTGTTGTTCAGTCGCCCAGTTGTGTCCGACTCTTTGTGACCCCATGGACTGCAGCACGCCAGGCCTCTCTGTCCCTCACCATCTCCTGAAGTTTGCCCAAGTTCATGTCCATTGCATCAGTGGTGCCATCCAGCCGCCTCATCCTCTGACGCCCTCTTCTTCTTCTGCCCTCAAGCTTTCCCAGCACCATGGACTTGTCAAGTGTGTCAGCTTTTTGCATCAGATGACCAAAATAATGGAGTTTCAGCTTCAGCATGAGTCCTTCCAGTGGGTATTCAGGGTTGACTTCCCTTAAGGTTGACTGGTTGGATCTCCTTGTGTCCAAGGGACTCTCAGGAGTGTTCTCCAGCACCACAGTTCAAAGGCATCAATTCTTCAGCACTCACTTTTCTTTACGGTCCAGTCTCACCACCTTACGTGACCACTAGGAAGGGCATTGCCTTGACATACGGACCTTTGTCAGCAGAGTAATGTCTCTGCTTTTTAACACACTGTCTCGCTTTGTCATAGCCTTCCTGCCAAGAAGCAAATGTCTTCTGATTTCAGGGCTGCAGTCACCATCCGCATTGATTTTAGAGCCCAACGAGAGGAAATCTGTGACTGTTTCCACCTTTTCCGCTTCTATTTGCCAATCAGTAATGGGGCCAGATGCCATGATCTTAGTTTTAAGCCGGCTCTTTCACTCTCCTCCTTCACCCTCATCAAGAGGCTCTTTAGTTCTCTTCGCTCTCTGCCTTTCGGATGGTATCCTCCTCATATCAAGGTTGTTGATGTTTCTCCTGCCTGTTTTGATTCCAGCTTGTAGCTCATCCAGCCTGGCATTTCTCAGCGAATAGATAACACAAACAGGGTCTCGACCGTTTCCGTCCTTTGTTGTGCCCATCTTTGGGTGCAGTGCTCCCTTGGTATCTCCAGCTCTCCTGAAGAGATCTCTAGTCTTCCCTCTTCTGTTGATTTCTTCTAGTTTTATGCATTGTTCACTGAAGAAGGCCTTCTTGTCTCTCCATGCTGTTTTTTGGAACTCTGCATTTAGTTGGATATACCTTTCCCTTTCTCCCTTGCTTTACACTTCTCTTACTTCTTTAGCTATTTGTAAAGCCTCCTCAGATAACCACTTTGCCTTCTTGCTTTTCTTTGGGATGATTTTGTTTGCTGCCTCCTGTACAATATTACGGACCTCTGTCCATAGTTCTTCAGGCACTCTGTCTATAAGATCTAATCCCTTGAATCTATTCGTTACCATCACTGCCTGTTTATATGCGATCTGATCTAAGTCATACCTGGCTGGCCTAGTGGTTTTCCCTGCTTTCTTTAGGCCTGAATTTTGCTATGAGAAGCTGATGATCTGAGCCACAGTCAGCTCCGGGTTTTGTTTTTGCTGACTGTATACAGCTTCTCCATCTTTGGCTACAAAGAATGTAATCAGTTTGATTTCAGTATTGGCCATTTGGTGATGTTCATGTGTAAAGTCATCTCTTGTGTTGTTGAAAAGGGTATTTGCTATGACCGATGCGTTCTTTTGGCAAAATTCAGTTAGCCTTTACCCTGCTTCATTTTGTTCTCCAAAGCCAAACTTGCCTGTTACTCCAGATATCTTTTTACTTCCTACTTTTGCATTCCGATCCCCATTGAAGAGAACATCTTTTTGGCGTTAGTTCTAGGAGGTCTTCTGGGTCTTCATAGAACTGATCAACTTCAGCTTCTTCGGCATCAGTGGCAGGGGCATAGACTTGGATTGCTGTAATGTTGAATGGCGATCATTCTGTCATTTTTGAGGTGGCACCCAAGTACTGCATTTTGGACTCTTTTGTTGATTATAAGGGCTACTCTATTTCTTCTATGGGATTCTTGCCCATAGTAGTAGATATAATGGTCATCTGAATTAAATTCGCCTATTCCTATCCATTTTAGTTCACTGATTCCTAAGATGTCGATGTTTATTCTTACCATCTCTGCTTGACCACGTCCAATTTATCTTGATTCATGGACCTAACATTCCAGGTTCCTATGCAATACCATTTTTTACAGCATCAGATTTTATTTTCATCACCAGACACCCATAACTGAGCGTGTTTCCACTTTGGCCCAGCCGCTTCGTTCTCTCTAGGCTATTAGTAGTTCTCTTCCACTCTTCCCCAGTAGCACATTGGACACCTTCAGACCTGGGGGACTTGTCCTTCGGTGTCACATCTTTTTGTCTTTTTATACGGTTCATGAGCTTCAAACAGCAAGTATCCTGGAGTGGTTTGCCGTTCCCTCCTCCAGTGGATCACGTTTTGTCAGAACTCTTCGTTAGGACCCATCCATCTTGGGTGGCCCTACATGGCATGGCTCAAAGCTTCATCATGTAATGCAAGTCCCTTTGCTGCAGCAAGGCAGTGATCCGTGAAGGGGAGATTACTTGATAGCATTGTACTGTCACCAGTGTTTGAAACAGGGCCTGTCAGTAGAAGGTGTTCTGTAAGTAATATTTACTAAATGAATGGGATTTTAACTAGGCAGTTTTATTAGGAATGGTGCCAGTACTCAAATGGCATGAAAAAGTCATCTGATCCCTCTTCTCCCGTGTCAAATGCCTATTTCTGGGGTTTTTTTTTCCTGTACTTTTACTTAGTTTATTGAAGGATTTTAGCTTTATTGTTGGAATTGGGTGACCGAGAAGGGGAATAGGATAGGAAAAAGTATCAATTATTGTTCTTTGGCATAGCTTTTTTGGGGGGAACAGGGGTTGTTTTAAATACTGTGGAACTACACTGAAGAAATGTTCTTAACTGGTTTATTCTTTGAACTTGGGTGTTAGTCACTCCTTGGAAGATAATCCCTCCAAAAACATTGTTGGTATCTGATTAATAGGAACTAGTCTTAAGTTGATAGGAGCTAATTCCTGATTAATAGGAACTGGTTAATAGGAACTAGTCTTAATTTTCTTGTACCAAGTATGCTTCTTGGACCAGTGACTCTCCTACCACTTGTTCTAAAAACAGTGACCCACAGGTCTAGCTTTAAAAAAAAAAAAAAAGATTGTCATAAGTCTGCCCTTTTAAGTTATCCCTAACAGTATCTGCTCTTCTTTTTTCTTCTTTTTTTGGTTTAGTATGTAAAAGAATCCAGTGCCTCTATATGTTTGGTTTATATTCCCACAATAACAAATTGCCCCAAACTTAGTGGTTTACGACAATGCAGATTAATTCTCTCACACTTGCGTAGGTCAGATGTTTGGGTGAACTAGGCTGGTTCCTCTCCTCTGGGTCTCACAAGGTTTGAAAGCAGGTTGTCAGCTGGCCTAGGCTGCAGGGACAAATTGCTGCCAAGCCTGTTAGAGTGTTAGGAAAATTCGGTTGCCTACACTTGTAGGGCGGAGGTCCCATTCCTTGCTGTTGTGTCAGCCAGGCCCCTCTCAGATGCTTAAAGCCTCTTGCATTCCTCACCTGCATCCTTCATCTTCAAACCGACAATAATGCATTGAATCCTTGTCACACTTTAGATAGCTCTGGCCTCCCCTTCTGCCACATCGATTCCACGTCCATCCAGAGGAAGTTCTCTGCTTTTATGGGCTTTTATAAATAGATGAGACCCACGAGGATATCTCAGGGAAATATCTATCTTGAGGGCTTCCCTGGTGGTTCAGATGATAAAGAATCTGCCTGCAATGCAGGACACCCAGGTAGATGAGACCCACGAGGATATTCCAGGGGAATATCTATCTTGAAGTCTATAACTTTACTTCTGAAAGTCCCTTTGCCATGTAATACAGCATATTCACAGGTTCTGTAGGCCAGGATCTAGACATGTTAAGAAGTCATTCTGCCTACCGCACCATCTGTGGAAGACATTCTGTAAACCCCCAAATGTTCAATGTTCCCTTTCAGCAGTCCTTTGACTTGCCATGGAATAAATGCTAACCTAGTAACTTAAAATGGAAAATCTTATGTTCAGTCACCCCCAGTATCCTTGGGGGAATTGGTTCAGGCCCCCCGCCAGATACCAAAATCTTCAGATGCTCAAATCCCATAGTCAGCCCTCCTTGTGCACAGATGCAGAAACTGTGGATACAAAGGCTGACTATATTTATTGGGGGGAAAAGTCTACATTTCAGGTGTCCCCGTGTTGTTAAAGAGTCAAACGTATTCAAAAAGTAAAGTATGGAAACTTTTTATGATTGACAAGTACTTAGATATTAAGGGTCCGAGCATGTTAATGACTACAGACCCTTCAAACTACAGTGGTACAGTGTATATCAGTCCCAGTGTCACGTGATGAGGGATAAAGATAACAAAATAGAATTTAGTGACACTTATAAATCTTTTAAATACTAGGGAGAGCCTACTATTTTAGGTGAATTCTTTTGTTAAATAGATTTTTCTTAGGACAAGTTATACTTTCCATTTGTTGACTGTCAAGATTTTCTATAAGATATTTAAATTCCAAAACATTATTACTGTTCCTATATCACCCAGTTGGTTATTAGACTATAAAAAGGAGACTGCCAAAATAATATTGTTGTTGTTCAGTCACTAAGTAGTTTGACTCTGCCACCCCATAGACTGCAACACACCAGGTTTCCCTGTCCTTCACTGTCTCCCAGAGTTTGCTCAAATTCATGTTCAATGAATCGAGGATGCTATCTAACCATCTCATCTTCTGCCTCCCTCTTCTCCTTTTGCCTTCAGTCTTGTCCAGCATCACCGTCTTTTTCCACTGAGTCTGCTCTTCGCATCAGGTGGCCAAAGTATTGGAGCTTCAACTTCAGCATTAGCCAATGAATATTCAGAATATTAAATTATGAGAAAGGCAGAGCAATAATAAAAGGAAACAAGATATCTGTAGAACAGTTTTGTTTCTATTTATCTGGAATGTATTTTAGTATTTGTGATAATCCCTTACCCGTAAAACGAAAACTCAAAAATTAACTAATTGACCCCACATTATTTGAAATGAAAGTCTCTCCTCACCAAATTGTGATGTAATCTTATCATAATGCTGAATTCTTGCCCATACAGAATTGATTAGTCTCATTACTAACCTATTTTAATTATTATTATTTTACAATATATTTAGTATATGGCTGGGCGAGTTTCCCTTTATTAACATTCCAAAGTTTTTGTGGCTACTACTCATTTTCCTTTTCAGCAGTACTTTGTAAGGCTCTGAAAAAACTTCCATACTTTTTTTTGTCTCTCTGTTTTTAATTTTATTGAAGTATACATGAAATTTATTGTCTTGATCATTTTTAGCTATGTAGTTTAATGTACATTCACATTGTTGTGCAACCAGTCTCTAGAACTTTTTGTCATCTTTGAAAACTGAAATTATACCCATTAAACAACCATTTCCCACTTCCCCTTCCCCTCAGTCCCTGGTTACCACCATTCTACCTTCTTTGTCTATGAATAGATACCTCATACGAGTAGAATCATGCAGTATCTGTCTTTTTGTAACTGAGCTATTTCTCTTTGCATAGTGTTCTCAGGGTTTATCCCTGTTGTAGCATGTGTCAATTTTTTTTCTTCTCAAGACTGAATAACAGTACACATTTTGTTTATGGGTTTATCTGTTGGTTGACATTGTTTGCTTTCACTTTTTAGCTGTTGTAAATAATGCTGCTATGAACGTGGGTATACAAATAACGGTTCCAGGTCTCTGCTTTCAGCTCTTTTAGCTATATACCCCATAACCCATAAAATTTTTTAAAGTTTCGTAACATTTCAGCCTCATGTCATCCCTAGAAAGGCTTCCCCTAGCCTAAAATTACAGAAATAGTTTATACTTTTGTTCCCAAGTGGAAAGCCAGTGCTAGTTAGTGAATGATCGTGAGTCCCCATGTTTATCGGAGGTACATGGTACATTTATCCTGTCTTAAATTATCATCCTATATAAGTATATTTCTTGACCTTCTATACTGTTCATTTATTTAGTTACCTCTACGTGCACCCTTACAGGTGTTTAATTGTAGTATGGGAAATAGATGGGGAAGCAGTGTCAGACTTTATTTTTTGGGGCTCCAAAATCAATGCTGATGGTGATTGCAGCCATGAAATTAAAAGACGCTTACTCCTTGGAAGGAAGGTTATGACCAACCTAGATAGCATATTTAAAAGCAGAGACATTACTTTGCCAACAAAGGTCCGTCTACTCAAGGCTATGGTTTTTCCAGTGGTCATGTATGGATGTGAGAGTTGGACGGTGAAGAAAGCTGAGCGCCAAAGAATTGATGCTTTTGAACTGTGGTGTTGGAGAAGACTCTTGAGAGTCCCTTGGACTGCAAGAAGATCCAGCCAGTCCATCCTAAAGGAGATCAGTCCTGGGTGTTCATTGGAAGGACTGATGTTGAAGCTGATACTCCAATACTTTGGCCACCTCATGGGAAGAGTTGACTCACTGGAAAAGACCCTAATGCTGGGAAGGAGGAGAAGGGGATGACAGAGGATGAAATGGTTGGATGGCATCACCGACTCGATGGACATGGGTTTGGGTAAACTCCGGGAGTTGGTGATGGACAGGGAGGCCTGGCGTGCTGCAATTCATGGGGTCGCAAAGAGTCGGACACGACTGAGCAACTGAACTGTGTTTTGATGACTGGTGATGAGTTTCTCATATTCTCCTTCAGAATTCTCTTTTTTCCTCCACATATCTATTTTTCAAACAGAATTTAAAAGCAGTTTTTCAAAAAATTCATTGAAAATTGAAGTATAATGACACTAAATTTGTGAATAATTTTTAGGGAGAATAGATAGATTTACAATATTGAGTCTTTTCCTGTACTAATAAGAGCTAATGGTTTTGTGTGTTTTCTGTATGCCAACCATTGTAATAAGCCATTCTCTCGTATCCCTTTTAAAAATGGTGAAACTGGGGCTTAGTTGAAGAGCCTGCTCAGACTTACGCCTTAAGTGGTAGAGCAGGGTTTTTTTAATTAATTTATTTTAATTGGAGGCTAATTACAATAGTGAGGTGGGTTTTGCCATACATTGACATGAATCAACCACGGGTATACATGTGTCCCCCCATCCAGAACCCCCCTCCAACCTCCTTCCCCATCCCATCCCTTTGGGTTGTCCCAGTGCACTGGCTTTGAGTGCCCTGTTTCATGCATCGAACTTAGACTGGTCATCTGTTTCACGTATTGTTATGTACATGTTTCAATGCTGTTCTCTCAAATCATCCCACCCTCGCCTTCTCCCACAGAGTCCAAAAGTCTGTTCTTTATATCTGTGTATCTTTTGCTGTCTCGCATGTAGGGTCGTCATTACCATCTTTCTAAATTCCATATATATGCGTTAATATACTGTATTGGTGTTTTTCTTTCTTACTTACTTCACTCTGTATAATAGGCTCCAATTTCACCCACCTCATTAGAACTGACTCAAATGC
Organism: Okapia johnstoni; assembly: GCA_024291935.2. NCBI lineage: Eukaryota > Metazoa > Chordata > Mammalia > Artiodactyla > Giraffidae > Okapia > Okapia johnstoni. Next base: position 45,114,044 of record CM044322.1, read on the forward strand.
GTTCTTTTTAATAGCTGAGTAATATTCTATTGTGTATATGTACCACAACTTTCTTATCCATTCATCCACCAGTGGACATCCAGGTTGCTTCCATGTCATAGCTATTGTAAACAATGCTGCAGTGAACACTGGGGTACATGTGGGTAGAGCAGTTTTGAACCAAGAGCTCTGACACTGAAATCTGTGCCATTAACCACCATATAGCACCCCTCATCCATGGAAGGTGCTTTGTTTCTCTTTCTATTTGTCCTAATCTTACACACATCAATAAACGAACTTTCATTGTGCTCTTGGGAACCCATGAATGGGTAGTGATTTTTAAACATCCCCTACATCCTCATCCTTTTCTGTAAATGATTTTGTAAATGGTTGGTTTTATGTGTCTACTGGGTAGGGAGCCCAGTTTTCAGTCAAACAACAGTCTAGGTGTTGCTCTGAAAATATTTTCTAGATTTGGTAAATATTTAAATCAGTAGACTGAGTAAAACAGATTATCCTCCATAATGTGGGTGGGCCTCATCCAATCAGTTGAAGACCTTAAGAAAAAAGACCAAGATCCTATAAAGAAGAAGGAATTCTGCGTCAGACAGCTGTAACATCACTTCTTCCCAGCCTCTCTAGCCTGCTGTCCTGTCCTGCAAATTTCACACTTGCCATCCCCCACAATCACATGAGTCAGTTTCTTAATAATCACTTCCTTACTCCCACCGCCCCCATCCAAGTTAGATTTTGTAGTTTACCATTTTAATCATTCCCTCTGTCATACTTGTCTAGCAGCTGTACTTAAATTGAACTCTCCATCTACTCAACACCTCAGCAGCCAAATGCGGCTAGAGAAAAATATACAACCATACAGACTAATGTCACTTTAAAATCATGACCACAAAGCCCAGGATGACCCTAAATGCCATTTGGCAACATTTCCTTATTTCTCTGTTCAACTGACTTACCCACTCTCCAAGACAATTGCAGTATTTCATGCTCTCTTTCCACCATCTTTACTCTCAGCTGATGACTTCACTGCTTATTTCATTTAAATTAAAAAAAAAAAAATTGAAGAGAGTGTTCTCATCCTTTCACCACCACTGTTCATCTCCCTCCGATTACATGGAATAGGACTGAGTTGCCCATGTCCCTGTCTGAGGTCAAACCTTCCACTGTGTGCTGAAACCCATACTCTCCTGTGCAGGGACTTTGCTCTCAGAATTGTCTTCTTCTGTTCTTTCTCTTCAGTTTTTTGGGGGTTTTTTGTTTTTTTTTTTTTTACCCTACTTTCATTCCAGTCAGCATACGAATATGCTGTAACCTTTTCCAGCTCTTACCCATTTGAATCAAGGAGAACTAGTGGGATATTTCAATATTATCTCTGTTAACTGTCCACCATATTGTACCATGATGTTCCCATGGTGCTCTCGGCCTGGGGGTTTATGTCATTTTAAATCCACTTCCAAAGAAATTTATTACTTTTAAGAGGCTAACAAATAACGAAGCAAGCAAGAGCTGTGATGTTTCAGTTCACATTCATTCTGACCTGCTCTTTTATCAGTGGGTATCAAAACAATAATGCAGCAGGACTTCCCTGGTAGTCCAGTGGTTGGTAGTTGTCACTTCCATTGCAGGGGGCATGGGTTCAATCCCTGGTCTGGAACCTAAGATCCTACATGCTGCGTGACATGGTCAACCAAAAAAAAAAAGCAGAGTTTTGCATTTTCTAAGTTATTCATTCTGCAGTGAACTTGAGGGTAGAGACAGTGTGTTACTCTTCTTTTTATTCCCAGAGCTTGGTACATAGTAATTACAATACTTTAAAAAGGTTTCTTGGACTTAACTTGAGGTTCCCCTAGGACTTGTCATCCTGAAACAGTTTCTTCCTCCACTGTGTCATCTTGTTTGTGGCTGCTGCTTGCAGGATGGAGAAGCATGCATGCAAGGTTCTGCGTTGCTCAGGTGTCTTGATGGGTCTCCCTGGCCAGTCGGATGGCAAGTGAGAGTCAGAGAACATCCACACTGGTTCAGAACAAGAGTATCAATATGAGAAAGAAGGCTGAGGCAGGCCTTCCTTCTCCTTGGTCATGCCTGGAATCTGTTACTGAAAGTAGTGAAATGTATTAATAGTTCTTTATCTTTGTGGTTTAGCCTTGGCATCAAGTTGCATGGATTTGTATTCTACCTCCTGCTTTTCAGCTGTGTGACTTTGGGGAAATTACTTAACTTCTCTGTCCTACTGTTTCTTTCTAAAATGGGAATAGGATTTCCCTGGCCATTCAGGGGTTAAGACTCCATGATGCCAATGCAGGGGATGTGGGTTCCATCCCTTGTAAAGGCATGATCAGCACTAGAAAGTGTTACCTATTGTTATTGCTTGTGTTGTTTTTTGCAGGATTGTAAAAGCTAAGTGAGCTCCCATTTGTATACTTTCAGTAGTTGCAACACTTAATAGCTCAATTTGGGGGATTTCTTCACTTGATCTGTAGGAGAGTTAGTACACAGAATAAAGCGCTACCCTAATTGAAGCATTAAAAGCAGGTTCTGGTAGATGCAGAGAACAAACTAGTGGTTACCAGTCAGGAAGGAGTCAAGCAATAGAGAGGTAGGGGAGTGGGTACAAACTATTGGGTGTAAGATAGGATCAAGGATATAACTGTATCACACGGGGAATGCAGGCAATATTTTATAACAATTGTAAATGGAAAACCAACTTGTAAAATTGTATAAAAAATTAATAATTTGGATTTTATTCAAGTGGCTATTGTACATTTGACACCATCTCCAAGATCTCTGTCATACTAAATATATAAAATTGGGGTTAATTGTGTAGCCTTTTTTATCCGCTTGGGTGTTAGAGTTGACAGCTAGTCTTCAGCCTTTCTGCCACATGAATTTAATGGAACTAATTTATAAGTCTTGAAGTATTTATGGAAACTAAAATAACTTAACTTGAGATTGGTTTGTATACCATAGCATAATTGTAATTTTATAACTCACTGTCCAACAGTGAGTTAAATGAACCACCAGATAAGGTTAACATGTTCGTTGTCTCCAGCAGTTCTCAGTATAATCTGTTGTGTGTATTGTAATCTGCTGAATAGTATTAAAAGAGTTGCCTGGTTGAAGTACCGTGGAAATTCTAGTTTCTAAAAGGAACACATCTTGTAGATTTTCCCTCTCCTTCACATTTGGAGGTTAGTTATAGTTCCCAGGGTAGGAGGTCTCTACATTACTAAACTAGATAAGGTGGGCATGTCATATGGCATTTAGGCAAAGAGTAATGATGGCTGTTTTTACTTGTGATGCTATGTGATAGATCACCAAAATTTCACACTTAAGAAAAATGATGAACTAATATTAATGATCTCCATCTTATTCTGAAGTTGTTCAGGATACTTCAAGACCATGTAAAGAAAATCAAAGCCACGTGATACTATCTATTAGGAAGTAGTCATGTGATTTCAAAAAGCAATAGGTGAAGTTGCTAAGAAACCTGGGCTCTACGTATGACTTAGCCATTTATTATGTGGCCTTGGGAGCAAATTACTTGCTTGAATATCCGAAAAGTGATTTACATATTTTGTGTGGACTATTATAATGAAAGACAGAGTAAGTGAAAGCATGTGTTAGAGTGACATCCAAAAAATGAGTTACTTATGATATATACACTTATTTGTTTTAACACTTTTCAAATTTTGATTGATTGTTTACATTCTTAGTGAGTTCCTTATGGACAGGGACTGTGAGTTGATCATCCTTATATCTCCAGTGTCTAGCAGAGTCCCGACACATACATTTTATTAATCAAAGTTGTCTAACTTTATTTATAGCTTTGCAGGTAAGTAAAAATTTAAAATAAGATTTAAACTGAGATGCCATTTAGAGGAACCTTCTAGAACCATTTCTCAATTTTATCCTGGGCTTCCCTTCTGGCTCAGCTCGTAAAGAATACACCTGCAGTGCGGGAGGCCTGGGTTCAATCCCTGGGTTGGGAGGATCCCCTGGAGAAGGGAACGGCTACCCACTCCAGTAATCTGGCCTGGAGAATTTGATGAACTGTATGGACCATGGGGTCACAAAGAGTCGGACACGACTGAGCAACTTTCACTTTCAACTAAAATATTCATTTTATATAATACTTATTAAACACACATGTAGCTGAAACCAGATATTTAGGAACCACTTTGGTGTATGTGATGATATCCTCTGATAAGTTCTATTCCACAATGTTGCATGCGTGCATGTGTGCTAAGTCACTTCAGTCATGTCCAATTCTTTGCAACCCTATGGACTGTAGCTCACCATGCTCTTCTGTCCATAGGATTCTCCAAGCAAGAATACTGAAGTGGGTTACCATGCCCTCTTCCAGGGGATCTTCCCAACCCAGGGACCAAACCAACCAAGTCTCTTGTGTCTCCTGCGTTGGCAGGCAGGTTCTTTACAACTAGCACCACCTGAGAAGCCCACATTATGTTTCATTCAGTTAAAATAATACAGGCACAGCCCACTGAAGTGATTTCAGGATTTTTTAATGAGTTTTACACCTGCAGTTTAAAAGATAACTTTTCAAGGATGCAAGCTCCAAAAGAACAGAAACTTGGTTATGTTTGAGTCTGTATTGCTAGTTCTAGCGTGTCGTAAGTGTTCAATACATATTTCTTGAATGAGTGAAAGAGTGGAGATCCTCTTTTCCCATGTTGTTGTTGTTCAATCAGTAAGTAGTGTACGACTCTTTGCAATCCCATAAACTGCAGCACGCCAGGCTTCCCTGTCTTTCTCTGTCTCCTGAGTTTGCTCAAACACATGTCCATTGAGTCAGTGAGGCCATCCAACCATCTCATCCTCTGTCGTCCCCTTCTCCTCTTGCCCTCAATCTTGCCCAGCATCAAGGTCTTTTCTAATGAGTTGGCTCTTTGCATCAGGTGGCCAAAGTATTGGAGCTTCAGCTTCAACGTCAGTCCTTCCAATGAATATTCAGGACTGATTTCCTGTAGGATTGACTGGTTTGATCTCCTTGCTAAGAATTCTCAAGAGTCTTCTCCAACACCACAATTCAAAAGCATCAATTATTTGGCACTCAGCCTTCTTTGTGGTCCAACTCTCACGTCCATACATGACTACTGGAAAAATCCTAGCTTTGACTGTATGGACCTTTATCGGCAAAGTGATGTCTCTGCTTTTTAACATGCTGTCTAGGCTTGTCCTAGCTTTTCTTCCTAGGAACATGCATCTTTTAATTTCATGACTGCAGTCATCATCTGCATTGATTTTGGAGCCCAAGAAAATAAAGTCTGTCACTATTTCCATTGTTTCGCCACTATTTGCCATGAAGTGATCGAACTGGATGACATGATCTTCTTTTTATGAATGTTGAGTTTTAAGCCACTTTTTCACTCTCCTCTTTCACTTTTATCATGAGGCTCTTTAATCTTTCTTTGCTTTCTGCCATAAGGGTGGTGTCATCTGTGTATCTGAGGTTATTGATATTTCTCCCGGCAGTCTTGATTCCAGTTTGTGCTTCATCCAGCCTGGCATTTCACATGATGTACTCTGCATATAAGGTAAATAAGCAGGGTGACAATAAACAGCCTTGACATACTCCTTCCCAATTTGGAACCGGTCTGTTTCATGTCCGGTTTCTAACTTGACCTGTCCAGTTGCTTCTTGACCTGCATACAGGTTTCTCAGGAGGCAGGTAACGTGGTCTGGTATTCCTATTTCTTTAAGAATTTTCCATAGTTTGTTGTGATATGCACAGTCAAAGGCTTTAGTGTAGTCAGTGAAGCAGAAATAGATGGGGTTTTTTGAAATTCCCTTGCTTTTTCCCATGCTCTTTCCCCTGAGTCACATTTAAGGACAGGACAAAGGAAAAAGGATTACATAATCCTTGCTACCTTTCAGCTGATCAAGAATTTGAATGATCTGAGTATAATACAATATAGTAAGCAACATGGAAGATACATAATTAAGTAAGACTTTGTCTCAGATCTCATACAGTTTTAGAACCCAATCCAGGAGGATAGTCAAATACAAATAGGCTCCTTAAAAGGAGTTTCAATGTTTTACCAAAATATTTCACACAACTAAATTAAGTGCTTGCTAGGCGAGATTTGTCAAGAACTTGGTTTTCGGGTATATTTGTGGTTCAGGACCAAGAACTGGTAGTACCCTGTCCCATCTACTAGTAGAGTCAAACTGTGGATCATATAAAATAGGTTTAGTCTTAAAAATATTCATGGCACATCTGGTTCACTGTTGATTTGACTTTTAAAAATCTAGTCTCCTTTAAATAACTTAATTCAGAGTCGTCTTGTATCTAGCTTGTTGTGGGTTTTAGAAATTGAATCTTTTGGTAAACATAGTAATTTGTTTTTGAGAATTAGTTTGCCTAATCGATAAAGAGGAGGAACTTCAGCCCTGTACAAAATACATGTCACCATATTTTCTTTGCTTTTTAGGTTATCATGTCAGTATATAGTTAGGCATATTCACACTCATGAGATCAGGACAGTACTTAGGAGCTTTTAAGACTCAGTACAGTCCCTAAGAAGGCCAGTCTTAGGCTAACTTTAAGTTTTATCAGGAAGGTGCAGTCTAAATAGTTACATTGAAGCAAATGTAAACTGGGACTGTCCCAGCAAGCAAGGAAGTTTGGCTATAGCTTTTGTGCATATGTTTATTTTGGCTACACTGTCAGTCTTGGCTAACTTTAAATTTTATCATCAGAACTGAGACTTGAGAGTAAAACAATATTAACTAAAAGATTACTGACAAATCGTTTATAATCAGGAACTCCAAAAGATTAAGGCTTAATACCTTAATTACTGTAATCAACAATTTATAAATAATTTTGAAATGAGGTTTTTGATATGTAGATAGTTTTTTTTTTTCTGTAAGACACAGAAAGTCGGCCATGTGCTTATCAGATAATATTTTCTGGTAGTGAAGAGATCGGAGATTTTCTTAGAAATAGTAATAAAATAGAATCTATACTATATAAGGCTGTGGTCTATGTGGTCAGATTAGCTAGTTAACTGTCTGTGATTGTGGTTTCAGTCTGTCTGCCCTCTGATGCCCTCTCTCAGTGCCTACCATCCTACTTGGGTTTCTCTTACCTTGGACGTGGGGTAGCTCTTCATGGCTGCTCCAGCAAAGCACAGCCGCTGCTCCTTACCTTGGACATGGGGTAGCTCCTCTCGGCCGCACTCCTGCACCGTCGCAGCCGCCCGGGTCATGGTGGAGAGGTCTGACAGAATGTGGTCCACTGGAGAATGAAATGGCAAACCACTTCAGTATTCTTGCCTTGAGAACCCCATGAACAGTATGAAAAGGCAAAAAGGTAGGATACTGAAAGATGAACTCCCCAGGTTGGTAGGTGCCCAGTATGCTACTGGAGATCAGTGGAGAAATAACTCCAGAAAGAATGAAGGGATGGAGCCAAAGCAAAAACAACCCCCAGTTGTGGATGGGACTGGTGATGGAAGCAAGGTTCAATGCTGTAAAGAGCAATATTTCATAGGAACCTGGAATGTTAGGTCTGTGAATCAAGGCAAATTGGAAGTGGTCAAACAAGAGATGGCAAGAGTGAACATTGACATTCTAGGAATCAGCGAACTAAAATGGACTGGAATGGGTGAATTTAACTCAGATGACCATTATAGCTACTACTGTGGGCAGGAATCCCTTAGAAGAAATGGAGTAGCTATCACAGTCAACAGAAGAGTCCAAAATGCAGTACTTGGATGCAATCTCAAAAACGACAGAATGATCTCTGTTCATTTCCAAGGCAGACCATTTAATATCACAGTAATCCAAGTCTATGCCCCAACCAGTAACACTGAAGAAGCTGAAGTTGAATGGTTCTATGAAGACCTACAAGACTTTCTAGAACTAACACCCCAAAAAAGATGTCCTTTTCATTTTAGAGGACTGGAATGCACAAGTAGGAAGTCAAGAAACACCTGGAGTAACAGGCAAATTTGGCCTTGGAGTACAGAATGAAGCAGGGCAAAGGCTAATAGAGTTCTGCCAAGAGAACACACTGGTCATAGCAAACACCCTCTTCCAACAACGCAAGAGAAGACTCTAACATAGACATCACCATATGGTCAACACCGAAATCAGATTGATTATATTCTTTGCAGCCAAAGATGGAGAAACTCTATACAGTCAGCAAAAAAAAGACCGAGAGCAGACTGTGGCTCAGATCTTGAACTCCTTATTGCCAAATTCAGACTGAAATTGAAGAAAGTGGGGAAAATCACTAGACCATTCAGGTATGACCTAAATCAAATCCCTTATAACTATACAGTGGAAGTGAGAAATATATTTAAGGGACTACATCTGATAGAGTGCCTGATGAACTGTGGACAGAGGTTCGTGACATTGTACAGGAGACAGGAATCAAGACCATCCCCAAGAAAAAGAAATGCAAAAAAGCAAAATGGCTGTCTGAGGAGGCCTTAAAAATATCTGTGAAAAGACAAGAAGTGATAGGCAAAGGAGAAAAGGAAAAATATACCCATTTGGATGCAGACTTCCAAAGAATAGCAAGGAGAGATAAGAAAGCCTTCCTCAGCAATAAATGCAAAGAAATAGAGGAAAACAATAGAATGGGAAAGACTAGAGATCTCTTCAAGAAAATTAGAGATACCAAGGGAACATTTCATGCAAAGATGGGCTCAATAAAGGGCAGAAGTGGTAGGGACCTAACAGAAGCAGAAGATATTAAGAAGAGGTGGCAAGAATACACAGAAGAACTGTACAAAAAAGATCTTTACAACCCAGATAATCACGATGGTGTGATCACTCACCTAGAGCCAGACATCCTGGAATGTGAAGTCCAGTGGGCCTTAGGAAGCATCTCTACGAACAAAGCTAGTGAAGGTGATGGAATTCCAGTTGAGCTATTTCAAATCCTGAAAGATGATGCTGTGAAAGTGCTTAATATGCCAGCAAATCTGGAAAACTCAGCAGTGGCCACAGGACTGGAAAAGGTCTGTTTTCATTCCAATCCCAAAGAAAGGCAATGCCAAAGAATGCTCAAACTACCACACAATTGCACTCATCTCACACGCTAGTAAAGTAATGCTCAAAATTCTCCAAGCCAGGCTTCAGCAATACGTGAACCATGAACTTCCAGATGTTCAAGCTGGTTTTAGAAAAGGCAGAGGAACCAGAGATCAAATTGCCAACATTTGCTGGATCATTAAAAAAGCAAGAGAGCTCCAGAAAAACATCTATTTCTGCTTAATTGACTATGCCAAAGCCTTTGACTATGTGGATCACAATAAACTGTGGAAAATTCAGAAAGAGATGGGAATACCAGACCACCTGACCTGCCTCTTGAGAAATCGTGTGCAGGTCAGGAAGCAACAGTTAGAACTGGACATGGAAAAACAGACTGGTTCCAAATAGGAAAAGGAGTATGTCAAGGCTGTATATTGTCACCCTGCTTATTTAACTTATATGCAGAGTACATCATGAGAAGCGCTGGACTGAATGAAGCACAAACTGGAATCAAGATTGCCGGGAGAAATATTAATAACCTCAGATATGCAGGTGACACCCTTATGGCAGAAAGTAAGAGCCTCTTGATGAAAGTGAAAGAGGAGAGTAAAAAATTGACTTAAAGCTCAACATTCAGAAAACAAAGATCATGGCATCTGGTCCCCTCACTTCATGGCAAATAGATGGGGAAACAGTGACTGACTTTATTTTTCTGGGCTCCAGAATCATTGCAGATGGTGATTGCAGCCATGAAATTAAAAGACGCTTACTCCTTGGAAGGAAAGTTATGACCAACCTAGACAGCATATTAAAAAGCAGAGACATTACTTTGCCAACAAAGGTCCGTCTAGTCAAGGCTATGGTTTTTCCAGTGGTCATGTATGGATGTGAGAGTTGGACTATTAAGAAACCTGAGCGCTGAAGAATTGGTGTTTTTGAACTGTGATATTGGAAAAGACTCTTGAGAGTCCCTTGGACTGCAAGGAGATCCAACCAGTCCATCCTAAAGGAGACCAGTCCTGGGTGTTCATTGGAAGGACTGATGTTGAAGCTGAAACTCCAATACTTTGGCCACCTGATGTGAAGAGCTGACTCATTGGAAAAGACCCTGATGCTGGGAAAGGTTGAGGGCAGGAGAAGAAGGGGATGACAGAGGATGAGATGGCCGGGTGGCATCACCGACTCAATGAACATGGGTTTGGGTGGACTCTGGGACTTGGTGATGTACAGGGAGGCCTGACTCGCTGCGTTTCATGGAGTCACCAAGACTTGGACACGAGTGAGTAAGTGAACTGAACTGAACTGATACTATATAATTCTTATAGTATAAAGCAAATTAACAGACATAGATGGATATTCATGATTTCATCTAAAAAAAATACTGGAAAATCTCAGTTCATTCGGTGTGATTTTATTGTCTCTGGTTTATGACCAGCCTGATGTTAAGGCACCATAGAAAGTATTTAAATATGATTTACTGTTAAGTAGCATTTGTGGTAAGATTATCTTGGAATATATCCATTGGTACCAAAAAGACTTCGTAAGGTAGCTTAACAGTGTGAACATCAAGGACAGTTTTATATGAGAAGGCACTATAATAATTACCCCACTGTCTCTACTTGTCACAGTTTATTTTGGATTTTTAACTCAGTAATTGAAATGTCTTGTCCTAAACACCTTTTGGGGGGAATAAAGTAAATTACTTATTTTTAATGCCATGAAACACCGATTGTAGTTTTTAGGGGAAACAGTCATACTTTATACTTACATCATTTAATATGCCTTTTAAGGAAATCAAACCCAGACTCTAAGTGATTATATTAAATGTTTTAAGTTCCAGACTAGGGAGATAGCATTTATCATAGTTGTTGCTTTCAAGCGGGAAACATAACATTTTATTAAGTTGATAAAACAAATCACTGACTAAAATGAAGTTTAATGAAAGTTCTCTATCAGAAGAACTTAACATTTTAACATGACTGTAATATAGTACAGTCAGTTCAGTTCTGTAAACAATGCTTTAGAAATAATAAATGGAAATATTTAGACCAGTTTTTTGCATTGAAGCAAGATTCAGTTCAGAAGTAGCTGCAGTTATTTGTGTATTTATTGCTTTCCCATATGTTTCAAGATGATGATTTTTCTGTGAATTATTTCCTCTTTTTATGTTAATACTCTGGACTGTTTTGATAAGCCTTCTAACCCTCAGTGACACTGGCAGGTATCAGAGGGGGTTAGGCATGTTCTAGTGGTCCTTCCTTGGCCCTCTTCTCTTCATTTACTTGCCATTTCTGTGGACTTAAGAAGTTCAAGGCTGTAAGGTTCTAACACCAAAGTGAGATTTGTTCTCCAGTCCTCTGCTCGTGTCCTTCTTGAATATATAAGAACGCCATAAAACCACTGTCTTACAGAGACCTTTTACTCAGATCTGTCCTTCTCAAGAAGATAAATAATTGCTTATAGGTATCTTAAAGCAGAGTCAAATTAACTCTGCCATTGTTTGCCATTCAGTTTAGTGAGTCACTGCTCTTGGTAATGTGACATCAACTCCCAAATCTTGAAAGTTCTGAGAATTAACAGATAGCCAGAACCAATCTGCTATTTACATGTGCATCCAACCCGTTATCAATGTGTAGAACAGAGTATGAGGGAAGAATCCTACCAATGTGTGTTTGCTACCACTAATATTTAATGTTTGTTGTAGGTCAAGCACTCTTCTAAGTACTTTATACATACTAATGTATGTATAGTAGTTCTCTGTGGAAGACTCTGTTTATTATCCCCATTTTGTAAATAAGGACAGAGAGGATAGGTATCTTTCCCCAGGTCACACAAGTAGTAGATAGTGAAGTGAGAATTTGAACCAAGGGTGTGAATTGGAATCAGTGTCTCTTTTTGAGACATTGGGAACCTTTAAAAGTTATCAGATGTCAGAGTCAGGGAGGGATAGATTGGGAGTTTGGGATTTATATATACACACTGTTTAAAATAGATAGCCAACACAGACCTACTGTTAGCATAGGGAACTCAATATTGTGTAAAATAACCTAATGGGAAAAGAATTTGAAAAAGAATAGATACTTATATGGGTATAACTGAATCACTTTGCAGTACACCTGTAACTAACCCATCATTGTTAATCAACTATACTCCAATATAAAATAAAAATTAAATTAAAAAAAAGTTACCAAATATCTGTGAAGAAACCAAGGCAAAGAACCCCCATCTCCTGACACTCAGCCCAGTGTCTTTCCACTGTAGTTCAAATGCTTCAGCATTGTTCATTTTAATGCTTGGATCAACCTTTTTCTATCCGAGCAGTAAACTCGGAAGTAAATTCTAAGATAATAGAAACAATGTTCTTGTGATCCAAACTGGAACACAGAAATGTTGTGAGCTTTCCTGTTGGATCCTAAGGGGACGATAGTGTTAGATGAAGCTGACCAAATAGCTTAGTAGACGGTTGACATGGACATGTTGTGGTAGCTCTGCTGTTGTTTCATGGTTTGAGAGACTGTTTTGTGGTAGCAGCTGGCTCATTTACTGTTTTCCTTTGGTATATTGGGAACAGTTTGAAAAGAATCACATTGTAAACCAACTTTGAAATGAGAGCATCTGATCTTCATATAATCCCTCGGATTATATGGTTGTCAGCGTTGGGTAAACTTGAACATAAAGCTTCCTTTAGTGGATCACCCCCAGTGTTACATGTCACTCCGCCCTCACCCAGCCCTGTGTGGTCAACTTTCTCTGCAGGGCTGGCCCCAGTGTCATTATGTATATACCTCTTCATCCCAGCTTCTGCAGTTGTCTCAGAGCAGTATATTCAACTAGTCTCTGAATACAGGTTATACGCTTAGACTTGGACCCAACTCTAGAAATAAAAGTGGTCTTTTCTCAATTCAAATAAAAAGCTAAGCCTTTAAATAAAATTGTCCTTTTCCCCCAAGTATGTAAGTTTAAAACTTTTGGCATCTGCTGCTATTTAGACAACAAAACCAATGAAGACATATCCAACAGAAGTTAACAAAAATCGTGCTAACATCCAGTCATGTCTAATTCAGCAGCTTGGTTTGTTTGTTTGTTTTTCATGGATACATGTTCCTGGCTGTGATTTCATGTTGCATATTTATAATACATCTTCTTTTGGAAAATATCAATGTTTTATGGTTCTACAAAAGCATGCATTTCCACATAGTGAGTTTGAGAAGCTCTGTTGAGCTTTGTGAGGAGATTTTTGTTCCACAGATACCATGTGAAATGTTTCAGCAGTGGTAGATAAATAATTTTTTAAAAACAAAGGATGGAAATCAAGTTAGAGGAGCATTGAGAAACACTGCTATTAGAAATCTTAAACTGTGAGGCGATAATATTACTCCAACGTGAGTAAGTCCCCACAACGAGTCATTTTAGGGGGAGTTTCACAACTAAAATCATTCAGTAAAAGACAGTCCTCATATACAGTCAGCTCTCCGTCTCCACAGATGCAGGGGGCTGCCTTTACCACGCCATTTCAAATAAGGGTCTAGAGCATCTCGGACTGGGGTGTCTCGGGGGGTTCTGGAACCAGTCCCTCGCGAATACCGAGAGACTGCTGTGCTTGTTTTGTTTGTTTACAGTTATCTCATGCATCTCCACTTAAAATAGGCATCCTCCATATTATCTGCATAGCCTTGGCAGGACTTGGAGGCAGAAGGACTCGATAAGGCTTGCTGACCTTGAATTAAACGCTCGTCTCCCGCAGGCAGCCTGCCCAGTTTTTAAAGAGTAATAAGCCTTCCAGGCGTGTTCTCTAATAATAGAGCAAGGAAGCCCTAACAGAAACAGGAACATTGGGGAGCATTTCTCACTCTGACGGACTCTCTGTGGAAGGTTTACCCTCTTTTTCTTTGGAGTCCATTCAGAAAAAAAATTTTTTTAAATCACACCAAGGAGAAACATCTAATTTACTTAATTAATTTCTTCAGTAATGTGCTGCTGTTCATAGATGAGAGGTGGCTGACCAGAATACACATATATATCTAGAGTTTGGGGGTTTTATTTTTTGTTTTGTTTTGTTTGGGGCATGCTGTGCAGCTTGTGGGATATCAGTTCCCTGACCAAGGATTGAACCTGTGCCCTCAGCAGTGAAAGCAAAAAATCCTAACCACTAGACTGCCAGGGACTTGCCAGTTTTTTTCTGTTCTTAATATGTTATTTGTTTACAGTCTGTTTTTCACATGTTTTTGAAGGCAGCTATCTGGAATTAAGAATGCAGTCTGTAATTTGAAGAATAACCTAGTTAAAGGTTTTTGACTAGGAAAGGGGCCTGGCAGGCTACAGTCCATGGGATTGCAAAGAATCAGACATGACTTAATGACCAAACAACAAGGGTCCAAGAACTAATTGGACCATCTTTTGGGTTTTTCATTAGAAAACGTTTTAAGGTAGCTAATAGTCTTTTCACTTTGGGGGGTGTGGGCGTCAAGTCCCATACTCATAGTATGTATAGTTTATTTCACTTTTACTAAAGTTTATATTTTGGATTATTTCCTAGAAGAAGGACGGGAAAATGGAAATTTTTTTGTTCAAGAGTTTCTTGGTTCTCACTTTGCTAACAGAGAGGAAACTTTGTTATAATGCCAAATTACACTTTTTTAAAGTAACAAAGTATGTATTCTGTCTAAAGGAAATTTTGTCCTTGGAGGATTCATGATATTTATAGAATAGTTTTTGTTGAGGTTTGCCAACTGTGGAAATTATATGCTCTTGTACCATTTGGTACAAATTAGTAGATCTTTTACTTTTATTCCTAGCATTTTTTAAACAGTTTTATTGAAACATAGTTCACTTATCATACAGTTGGCTCTTTGTGTACAATTCAGTGGATTTTAGGGCATTCACAAAATTGTACAGCTATCTAGCTATCTTCCCATTCAATATTAGTCATTTTTCATCACCTCAGAAAGAAATCCCATACCCATTAGCAGCCACTCCTGACTTCTGTGCAAACCTCCCAGTCATAAGTAGCCACTAATCTATTTTCTATCTGTATAAATTTACCTATTTTAGGCATTTCATATAAATGGAATCATACACTGTGATTGACTTATTTCACCTGGCATAATGTTTTCAAGGTTCATTCAATTGCTGCATGCATCAGCAACTTCTTTCCTTTTTGTTGGGAAATAATGTAATACAGGTATGCCACACTGTTTATCTATTCATTAGTTGGGGGACGTTTGGGTTGTTTCCACTTTGGGCCTACAGTAAATAAACTGCTATGAACATTGATGGCAACTTTTTATATGTGTTTTCATGTGTTTGAGCATAAACCCAGGAGTGAAATCCTTTCCATTATTCTTGCCTGGAGAATCCCCATGGACAGAGAAGCCTGGTGCGCTAGAGTCCGTGGGGTCACAAAGAGTTGGACACAACTGAGCAACTAAGCAGCAGCAGCATAGTAACTCTAGGCTTAATATATTTGAGGACCCACTAAACTTTTCCAAAACTGCTGTACCATTTTACGTATGTCCAATGGAATATTACTCAGTCATTAAAAAAGAATGAAATGCCATTTGCAGCAACATGATGGACCTGGAGATTATCATACTGAGTGAAGTCAGACAAAGACAAATATCACTTGTATTATATACAGAGTATTTATATATATATGTATATATATATATATATATTTACATGTATTATATACAGAATCTAAAAAAAAAAATTATAAACATATTTACAAAACAGAAACAGAGAATGAACTTATGGTTACCAGGGGGCAAGGGTGGAGAAATAGATTGGGAGTTTAGGATTGACATGTACACACTGCTATGTTTAAAACAGATAACCAACAAGCAGGTGGCTCAGTGGTAAAGAATCTGCCTGCCAGTGCAGGAGACAAAGGTTTGATCCCTGAACCTGCATCCTTGTATTCCTAGTTTGTTGAGTGTTTTGATCATGAAAGCATAGGATTCTTTGTCCTTTCTTCTAGAGATGTGGTATATTACATTAATTGATTTGGGGAGATACTTAATTCACCTTCCATTCCTAGAATAAATATCACTTGGTCATGATGTATATTCCTTTTTACATGTTGCCAAATTCCATTTGCTAGTATTTTGTTGAGGATTTTTGAATCTGTATTCATAAGAGATTGATCTCTAGTTTTCTTATGCTGTCTTTGTCTGGTTTTGGTGTCCCAATTAATGCTGGCCTCATAGAGTGACTTGGGAAATGTTCCCTTTTCTTCTGTCTTTTGAGAAGTTTGTGAAGAATTAAGTGTTCTTGTTTAAATACTTGGTGTGTGGATGCTCAGTAGCTTCAGTTGTGTTGGACTCTTTGCGACCCCATGGGCTGTAGCCCACCAGGCTCTTCTGGGATTCTCTAGGCAAGAATACTGGAGTGGGTTGCCATGCCCTCCTCCAGGGGATCTTCCCAACCCAGGGATCAAACCCACATCTCTTGCATCTCCTGCATTGACAGGCAAGTTCTTTACCACTAGCACCAAATCACCTGGTTGTAGGCTTTTCTTTCAGGATAGCTTTAAAATGACCAATTCATTCTCTTTTCTTCATTCTTATTAATTATAGATCTGTTCAAATTTTCTGTCTCTTCTTGATTCGGTCTTAGTACTTTGTCGTCCCAGGAATTTATTCTCTTCATTTCAGTTATCCAATTTGTTAGTGTACAATTACTTATTGTATTCTTTATAATTGTTTTTGTAAGGTCAGTAGAAATATCTAGTCATAGATCTGTAACTAGTAAATAGTTACTTTAATCCAGGAAATAACTCTTACCTTTGGGGCCCTTTCTAGGGATAGGAGATACTTGAAATGCAAAGAACCATTGAGTCCCTCATTGTTACACATCAGCATTAATTCCTGCCTGGCACAGAATATTGAGACAGAGCCTTTGGGAAACAATGTTAAGAGTGGTTAACATCTGCTTTTTAATACTGTTCAAAGAAATATGTCTGGGTTAAGAAATCCTTTTCCTAGCAGCTTGCAGGCTTCCTATAACCTTGAGCAGAAACCCTTGACCTGATTGTCCAACTTTCTTTCTGAGTGGAGGTAACACTACCACTTGCAAAGCTATCAGGTATTCATTTTTCATTACAGTGTCTCAGCAGTTCTTTAGAAACCTTACATAGGTCATATCTCTTTATGGTAAACTTTAAAGGACTGACCAAATTTTTAGGTAATGGATTTCTCTCTCATTTTTAGCTTCTCTCATTTTATTGATTTTCCAATTTATAGGATGTGTCGAAACATATTCTTTTATATCTAGAATGTAAAGAATGCAGGGAAATTTCAGACTAAAGTAGTGTATATAGTATATATACCCAGGCAACATGCAGAAATGCTATAGAAGAGATTATTTTCAACTGTGAAAGAGCAGAGAGTAAAAGATTTCTGAGTCTAGGATTCCCCAGTCTGACAAGTACATTCCCATCCTAGGCCTGTATTAACTCTTCTGGCTAAAAGTCATTGTGCAGGGGTTTTGTTTTTGTTTTTTTCATGAAAACCTTTCTCTCTCTTAATAAAACTTTTACATTCCCATTATAGAAATCTATTATAGAATCACTTTGAGAAGGCTATTTACTGGTGAACAAAAGATAAATTGTTAAAACTAATAGAGATATTAAATGTTAAATGCAAATAAATGTTCAGTTTACTGAGAGTTTTAAAATCTTTTGATTATTGCAGGCAACTATTATGTATCTCTCTCTTTTTCGAAAATATTCTATTTTGAAAGAGAGGCGCTTACACCATAACATGAGAAAAGGTAACTACATAGGAGCTGTCTGCATCTAGAACAAAAGCCTGTAGGTGCCATTGTTAAGGAAGTTAGGTAGTAGATCAAATTATTGGTTGTAAACAGTGTAAGCAATGAGATTTCTCAATTGGAAAAGACAATTTAAGTCTTAGAAGTTGGCTGTCAGGAAACCCACTGAACAAATAGATTTGGGTAAACGTTTTTCTAATTATAAAGTTAGTAATATACATAGTTCATAAAATTGAGAAAAACAATCTTGAAGTGTATGGAGTCAAAAGTGAATATATCTCTTTACACCCCTGCGTTCACACCCCCATGCTATATCTGCTCCGCTCCCCCAAACTGTTAACAGTTTGATCTGTAATGCTTCAGACTTTCTTTTGTTGTAATTGGTGATAGTTTTGTTTTGTTTGTTTTATATTTAGCATGTAAACATACACACAGGACCTATTTATCTAACTTACAAAAATGTGATCTTGCTACAGATAATGAATTATGACCTGATGTCTTTATGTATCTTAAGTATATTTTTAGTGCTCTTTTATAGTAACTCATTCTTTTGGTAGCTGTATGATAGTTCATCATATGGATTTACCATCACTTATGTAACCATTCTCCTACTGGTATTTAGATTGTTTCCAGTTTTTAGTGCTATAGATAACTGAAGTTAATATCCTAGGACATGTCTCTGCATATGTTCAAGCATTTTTCTAGACTGGCTTCCAGGAGGTGGAATGGTTAATTAATTAATTGTCATTAATTCACATTTGTGCAATATCTTACTGACATCCTTACCAACACTAAGTATTAGCAATGTTTTGTTTTTTTTTGCCAGTCTGGTGGATTTAAAAAAAAAACAACCAAAAACTGGTAGGGAGTTCCTTAGTCATCCAGTGGTTAGACTCCATGCTGTCACTGATAAGGGCCTGGGTTCAATCCCTGGTTGGAAAACTAAGACCCCACAGCCAAGCAACCAAAAAAAAAAGAATGGTAGCACATTGTTTTAACTAGCATTTTTCTGATTACTAATGAGATTGTTGAGCTTCCCTGGTAAAGGGAAGTAAAGAATCTTCCTACAATGCAGCAAGGTCAGGAAGATCCCCTGGAGAAGGAAGTATCAACCCACTCCAGTATTCTCACCTGGGAAATCCCATGGACAGAGCAGCCTGGTGGGCAGTCCATGGGGTTGCAAAGAGGCAGACAAGACTGAGCAGCTGTCACTTTCAGTTCACTTTCATTTTGACACAGGAAGGCATTCCATATGGCATGTGGCACAGTCAAAGGCACAGAGATAAGACTGAATGTGCCATTAGCATGGGAATTTCAGAGCTGTAAGGAAAATACCAAGAAATAGGGTTAGAAAGGCCTAAATATTCAGTAAAAATTCAGGAAATAGTAGCCTCCTATAAGTGGATTTGAATTATAAATGAACAAATATACTGAATCTTTTCTTCCCCTCTAGTACTGGATGAACGAATACACCTCTTCCATCGGAATTGGAGTTTTTCATTCAGGAATTGAAGTATATGGCAGAGGTATGTGTGCACACAGTCTAAATATACTTTCTGAAGATTTTTCTCATTTAAAGGGGTTGCAAAAATCATGACTGTAGCTCTTCCTTTTTTTAAAAAAAGTACCGTACTTGATTGTAGAAAGTAGGAGAAAATCTCCCCATATTTATTTATACTGTATTTTGGAAAAATGCCCAAAATTGAATGTATTTGAGGAGAAAGTACTCAAAGTACACACGTGTACATTGATTTGGTTATCTTTTATTCTAAATCCTGTGTCTTAAAAAATATTTTGAGATTGTTGTACCATGACAGTTTTGCCTTAATCTATATTGACCTTCCTAAAAACCTTGCACTTTGAAAAGATAGTATGATATAAATAATCATTTTGGTTGGAAAAGGATTGGTGCTGTAACGTCAATTTTGAAATACCAATTTCCTGAGGGAATTTCAGTAACTTGTTTTTGTAGACGTACAAATGTATAGTTATAAAGCTTAAAAATATTACTGAGCAAATCCTGCCTTTGAATACATGTTGCTTTTTGCTTAAGAATGATGGCCTTTGTCATTAACTGAGCCCTTTTTATTCTTTATTACCGTTCATTATGATAAACGTAGCTGAAACCATTCAAACCAAGCAGGTCTGTTTCAACAGCTTTTTCCCTTGTTCTAATTCTCTCTCTTGGTACAAGATAATCACCTGACCATGTTTTAAGTAGAATGTTCTTCATAAGACAGATCACGTTGCTGATTTCACCAAGGTTGTAATAATATACTAGTTTGAATCATAAGCTCACCCTGTAGCAGAAGTGCTCTTATTTGCTTCAGCTAGGCAGTCTTTGTGACCTCTTAGATTATGCTACTGCAGTTTCCTCCCAGTTACCCCTGAAGACTACATTTGTTGTTGTTTGGTTGCTAAGTCATGTCTGGCTCTTTGTGACCACGTGGTACCAGCTTAGCTAATACAAGGAAAAGGCTCCGTGACTTACATGTGTCAGTGTGTTTTACTGTCCCCTTTTTATATGCTAACTTAGCTTCTTCTAGGTGCAGTGTACCATATTAAATATTGGCTATAAAAATCTGTCTTATAAGCTCCATTTTACTTGAAAGACTGCATCTACCAGAAGGCAGAGGGGTTTGTGTTGAAGGTTCCAGTGGTTCCTGTATTGATACAGGTGAAATTGTAGTCTGTGGGCTTGCTCCCTGTTTGATGTGGCTTTTACCAAAGTTGCATGAATGTTCATTTTTAACTGAATTTGAGTGGTATGTTACAGTTTTTAAAGTGCCATCGATTTTGGAACCACATGACCACGCTACTCTGAGGTAGTTTGCAGCATGGGGCATCCATTTTTCAGATGAAGAAACTAGAGCTCAAACCTGCAGAAGGTCATACTGCTAATTAACAAAACTAAGACTTGAACCCAAGTATTCTCATATACTAGTCCATTATCCTTTTATCTGCCTAATCATTGTTCCCATTCATAAAATGACTTAGGAATAATTAGAAACATGGTTTAAAAGAGCAAAACCAGAACCAAATACATTCCTAAAAGTGAATTATTGCTTCTTGAATAGATGAATAAGTGGGCCTACAATTTTACTATAATTGAGAAAATTAAAAATTGAAATATGATTTTTCCATGTCTAACCTTATCTTCAGTGTTTTATAAAGTTCTATTATTAAAAAGTTGTATGTTTCAGAATTAAATGCTTTCTTATTCTACATTATTGTTGTTTCTTCTGAAAGATCTGAATCAAAAGTAAACTTAGAATTGCCTTGTTATTTCCCATGCTTTTTTCTAAAACCTTTAAGATTATATTTCATAAATTGAAGTGACAATATTAATTTAAGCATTTGTTTAGAATTCTTTAAATAAATCTACTACGATTTGCCACTTAAATATCAAAGTATCTTATAGCATAATTGTTGCCAGAAATTTTATTTCCTTCCTGATTTGAAACCATTCTTCATTTTCATTCTGGATAAGAGTTTGTATCTGATCAGCCTGGATGTACATTCACTGTAATACAAGTTGCTGTCTCCTAGCTTCAAGATGTGCTGTGGAGTGTGTGTCTGTGTGTCAGTGGTTGTGTATGTTAATTTTTCAGCTTATTTTTTCTTGAATGAGGGGGATTGAATTCCATTTTTCTGGTTTCCTAATGTTTCATTCTTAATCAAAGATAAACCAAGCGTCTTAATCCCAAGAACGTTGAAAACTCATTGTCATTAGACAATTTTTCCAGTAAAATACAAGTTTGAAATTTGACCACTTTAATTTTTAAATGACACAACACTGAACTGACCACCTACGTACTTTGGCGTGATAGGGAAACACAGGGACTTTTTTCTCTTTTGAGTGTTAGGCACTCTCCTCTAGCCTTTATAAAGTAAACATAGAAGTCAGAATTACCTTTGAGCATCTTTTATTAGAGTTTCAAGTCTTGCGTCAACTGTTATATACAAGTAATAGCTAAATGAGATGTTTGTGAAAGCATTACTAAATTGAAAAATATTTAGATGGTATCATTATTATCTTCATCATTTATTAAATCTAATTCAGCATACTGGTTAAATTTTATGTGATAAATACTAAAAATCATGAGTTTTCTCTTTTCAGAATTTGCTTATGGTGGCCATCCTTACCCCTTTTCTGGAATATTTGAAATTTCCCCAGGAAATGCTTCTGAACTAGGAGAAACATTTAAATTTAAGTAAGTAGGGAGGATAATTTTTATTACACTGTCTTAGGTACCAAAACTTGTATTCAGGCATACAGAATTCATTCTGTAGATTAAAAAATACAGGAAGTTAAAATGTTTCTTCAATGTTGTTTTAGTTGCTGACGCTTTAAAATCAGATCTAAGTTGTGTAAAGATAGTAATCAGCCAGATAAAGTGCCTGAAAGAAGCTAGTCTGTTGCTCTTATTGAGAACCCTCGAAGGTTATTTTGTCTCCTTTACAAATGTTACCTTGATGTAAGATTCTGCTTTAACAGACTTTCCTATCTAATGATTGCTTCCCTCAGTCTCCTATTTGGAGGGAGATGGAGGAAAGATTAATTGTGACCTACCTAACACTCTTAAAAATGTCTTCATTTTCCCAGTGAAAGGGACACTATTTATAAACTTGAAATAGCTAAAATAATCTGAATAGATTAGCTGAGAAAGTATTGTTAAGGTATTATATGCACTGATAGACCTAAAATGTCTAAAATGTATGGGTATGCGTGTACTCTGGAGCCTTGGGAGTAGTAAAAAGCACCGAAAACCTACTGCTAATGCTAATAATCAAATTGTCATTCCTTAATTAAGTTTAATATTTAAAGTGATATTTAGAATCTTAGTTTCAAGGAGCTTTAAAGAAACTTCTAGGCCTATAATAGTTGCCAAGTGAAAAATAATAAAATGAGGTTATAACACTGAAATTCGGTATAGGAATGTACCCTTTTGTCATTACTAAGTTAATGGTTCTCTTAGCCTATAACCAATTTGAAATAGTCACACACATAAGTGCTATAATGCCAGCCTGAATCCATCTGTTAGGTCTCCCTTTTGTCAGAACTCCTAGGTAAAAGGATTTTCTGAGTGTTGTCAGCTTTCTTGGATTCTAACTTGTATCTGACTAAAATTGTACTTTCTGTTGAATGATGTCTATTGCATTTCCAGGGTAATAGTTTAGGAGTGGTGGGGGCTTGGTTTGTTTTTTGGTTTGGTGTATTGTTTAGAAGGGGTTTGGTTTTATGATGCCTTTTTTAAAATTAGTCATTTGACAGTTGATCTCACTGCAGCCCAGTGGCAGACAACTTAAAAGATTATTTTTAAGTGAGAATATGACCATCCATTTGATGGTGGCTGTAATTAAGCAAGAATATTTGCAGCATGGATCTGGTGCTCTAGTAATGTAAATTCTAATGCAATAGTAATAAAAATAACTGTGATATTGCATTTTTAATATAATACTGTTTAATAAGGAAAATAACTTATTTTGCATATGTATTATTTAGAAGTGGTATACTTTAAGAGTTTATTGCTTTTAAAAAAAGAAACTAAAATAATCAGATTATTAAAATACCTCATTTACTTTTTAGTCTTATTACATTTAACCTTGCTTTGTTAAACATCCATCATAATATTCCTGGACATAAGCATTTCTGGAAATAAGTCTTTAAGCATGCCTATAATATAACTCACACAACTATATTCTTTTTTTTCTTTTTTCTTTTTTTTCTTTAAGAGAAGCTGTTGTTTTAGGGAGCACTGACTTCCTAGAAGATGATATAGAAAAAATTGTGGAAGAATTGGGAAAAGAATACAAAGGCAATGCCTATCATTTGATGCATAAAAATTGCAATCACTTTTCTTCGGCTTTATCAGAGGTAAATTTTATTCTAAAAGTTCTTCAAATAAATACCATTTACTCATATACTTACTGCCCACTATATTTAGCAAGTTATTTTTTCTGTTTATTTACATTATGTAATATATGGTATTTTATTTCTTTTCTGTGACTATTTATTATATATGAGTGATCTTTCCAAAGTTGGTAACTTTAGAGTCAGCATAGTTTGGGGGTATTTTTACTTCATGCATTCAATTTTTTTAAATTATATTTTTATTTTGTATTGGAGTATAGCTGATTAACAATGTTGTGATAGTTTCAGGTGACCAGCAAAGGGATTCAGCCATTCATATACATGTATCCATTCTCTTTCAAACTCTCCCTCCCATCCAGGCTGCCACATAATATTGAGCAGAGTTCTCTGTGCTATATAGTATATAGGACCTTGTTGATGATCCATTTTAAATACAGCAGTGTGTACATGTCCATCCCAAACTCCTTTACTATCCTCCCCCAACTCCGACTCCCAACCATAAGTTAATTTAGAGTCAGCACAGTTTTAAATTGTAATTCTAGTCACGACCTTGCACGTGTGTAGAGTGAGTACAATACTGAGTCGCTTCTTATTCTAATTTACTTTATTACAGCCTTGTATTTTCACTTAAATTAATGCCAAGGAAGTTGGGGGAGAAATCATAAAAAATTAATGCCTAAGTGACTTCCACTTCTTAGCCAGTAAGATTTCTCTTTTCCTAACTTTTAGTTGCCAACTTGATCTTTTTTCTGGCTCTTACTTATTAATAAGTGATTCATTTCTCCTGTCTAGAAATTTTGCTCTGCCAGTCATCACACAGGCACTTACTTGCCTTCCCAATTCTTGGGTGCCAAGCAGAAAACCTAAAGTAGATCCAAATTAAAGGACGTTAAAAAAGAAAATGGAGGGAAGAAAGTTAAAAGATTATAAAATAAGGTCTGGAGAATTAAATCACACTTGAAACCACTTCCCAGCTTTCTGACCCTTAGCAGATGGTCACAGTGGCCACATCGAGTACCACAGGAATTGTGAAATATGTAAAGGAGAAAATGAGCTGCAGTTTCAGTGACCTTCTCTGCAGAGCTGCTTAGCTAGCTGGCCCTTTTCACTGCCCTCCTGGCTTCCACAGCATAGCTCTCAAACAGGACTGCAGTGCACTGTTGCTGTACCTCTCCAGTTGTTTTCTGAGGACCAGGGGCATGTTTGTAAGATATACGCCACAGATGTTGACTGAACCGTGTTGCAGGTGTCCACAGAAAGGGGCTTTTCCTCCATCGGGACCATCTGAAATTGAGCTGCTGACCAGCTCTGTATTTCTCAGACAGAGACTGATTGCATTCCTGACTTGGTGATTGTTGCCAAAAGCTGCAAGTTAGGGGAGAGCACATCACCAGGCCTGTGACTCCTCCGCCCTGTGACCACTCCTGACAGAACTTACTCTCAACCCCATCTCGGGGATGTTTCAGTGCAGGCCCCTTCATGAGTGTCAGAATTCACTGCAGTTTGCAGCAACAGAGTGCTCACCTAACTCGGCTTTTCTCCCACCTGTCTCCTGGAGCACCCACCTGAGTAAGGTAGCTTGATGACCACATGCAGCCATCTGCAGAATCAGAGGGATCTTTTCTAGACCATTCACTAGATAAATGACCAGGAGGAAAGGAAGGATTGGCTATATAAACCCATTTTGAAATTTTCTGGAAATTCAGGATTTAATCCTGACTGATTTCTAACATAATGCATCTAGCTGGTTTAATTATATAAAAATGTTTCCTGTGAAAACTCTGTTCCTCATATATACTTCCCTTCCAGATCCAGACAAAAGGTCTGGGGGAGAGTAGGGGATTCTTGTTGTAATACGAAGTTATGATTGCTGAATGTGACATACTGATTTTGTAACAACAGCAGGAACAAAAGAAAACCCTGGCCCCTGAGGAGACCAGGATGGGTGAAGGCATTAATAACCTTTTCCCTCTCCCTGAGGAAGAACTTTTCATTCTGCCTGCCTCAGCTGCTGCAGGCACTTTGAATTCAAACAGGCCACTGAGCTTGTAATCACAGTGACAGTGCTGGCTCAGGGACAGCAGAGGGTGGTCCTTGCTCCTGCACTCCCCACACCAAACATGAGCAGATGTCTTCCACACTCACAAGGCTGATAACCTCATGTCATGTACAGACAGAACTGTTTGGAACTGAGTGCCTTCAGGCAGTCCCTCTGAAACCAAGATGCAGCTCATTTTTCAGACTAGATTAGAAACCCTGGAGCAGAGGGCCCTGTCTATTTGGGCTGCTGCAACAAAATATTTTTCAGTGGTCATGTATAGATGTGAGAGTTGGACTATAAAGAAACCTGAGTGCCAAAGAATTGATGCTTTTGAACTGTGGTGTTGGAGAAGACTCTCGAGAGTCCCTTGGACTGCAAGGAGATCCAACCAGTCCATCCTAAAGGAGATCAATCCTGGGTGTTCATTGGAAGGACTGATGTTGAAGCTGAAACTCCAATACTTTGGCCACCTGATGCGAAGAGCTGACTCATTGGAAAAGACCCTGATGCTGGGAAAGATCGAGGGCAGGAGGAGAAGGGGATGACAGAGGATGAGATGGTTGGATGGCATCATCGACTTGATGGACATGGGTTTGGGTGGACTCTGGGAGTTAGTGATGGACAGGGAGGCCTGGAGTTCATGGGGTCTCAAAGAGTCAGACACGACTGAGTGACTGAACTGAACTGAACAAAATATTGTAGACTGGTGGCTTTTAAACAATAAGAATTTATTTCTCCCAGTTCTGGAGGCTTGGGAGTCCCAGGTCAAGGAGCTGGCCAACTTCAGGGCCTGGCGAGAGGCCTGCTTCCTGGGCCACAGGCCGTCTTCTCTCTGTGTCCTCACCTGGTGGAAGCAGTGCAGAAGCTCCCACATCTCTTCTGTAAGGCTGCTTACACCACTCCTGACCTCATTACCTCCCAGAGGCCCCACCCCCAAATACCAGCACAGTGAGGGTTACAATTTCCACAGGAATTTGGAGGGGATACAGATGTTCTGTCTGTAGCAGGCCCACAGTGCTCACCCACAATCAGAAAGCACCCTGGGGGCCTTGTTAACCTTGTACTGCTTGACTAATGTTTGCCCTGCTTGGAGTGCCCTGACATTGTAAGCTTAGCTTCTAGTGGTGCCTTCTGGTATTTTCCTTCTGTGCACACCCTGACTATCATGGCATTGCTTCAGCCCTGAAAAATCTTTCAGGTCAACTTCAGTTTACTGGCCAGCACTGTGCTGTGCCTAAATTGATACCTTAGACCGGATGAAGAAAGCTCATACTGAAACTTAAACTTTGATAGTTTAATGGAGTTTGTTTCAACTGGCTAATTATGGCACCCCTCAAGAGTGTAACTGAGCTCAGGACTTCAAGTTGGTGTCAGTGCCACAGGGGATCCTTTGATCATTTCTACTGTAACAGCTTGGCTGAGGGATGAACTGTGCAAAAAAAGTTAAAGCAGCCAGGAGACTGCTGTCCTTAAAAACACCTGCATACAGATGCTTATAAATAAAAATACAAGTGAACCCCTAAGTGAGCAGGATAGTCTTGATCACATTAAAGATACTGAGAAAGATAAACGTGGTACCCCTGAAGTCACTGGGAAGCAGAACCAAAAGGAAGAAAATTGAGGAAGAAAGTGAAGATGAAGTAATCTGTCCCCAAGCCTCCTTTGATAAAATGCTTTTCCTTTTCCACTGGATAGTCATTCTTCCATGAATGGAGACTATGTGATGGATAAACCTCTGGATCTGTCTGATCGATTTTCAGCTATCCAACGTCAAGAGAAAAGCCAAGAAAGTGAGAACTCTAAAATCAGATTTAGGCAAGTGACTCTCTATGAGGCTCTGAAGACCGTTCCAAGGGACTCTTCCTCAAGCCACAAGGCCTTGAGCCAGAGCTGTGGGCTAACCAAAGACTCCCCAGAAGAGCCCTGTTTACAGGAGTCCCTTTTCCAGTCCTTGAGTAAATCTCCAGATAATAAAACACTGTTACAAATAAAGGAAGAAAACCCAGTATTTAAAATCCCTCTTTGTCCACGTGAAAGTTTGGAGACAAGAGAATCTTTTTGATGACACAAAGAGTGCTGGTTCTCATGAACCTATAAAGATAAAAACCAGATCAGTCCGTGGAGCATGTGAAGTTGCGTCAGTTCTTCAGTTAAATCCATGTAGAATTGCTAAAACAAAATCTCTACAAAACAACCAAGATGTATCCTTTGAAAATAATCAGTGAGGTATATAGATCCACGAGCAGACCTTTCTCAGTGTAAAATGGATGTTACTGTAGATGATACAAAGGATGGCAGTCAGTCAAGATTAGCAGGAGAGACAGTGGACATGGACTGTACATCAGTTAGTGAAACCATGCTCTTAAAACTGAAGAAGCAAGAGCAGAAGGGAGAAGAGAGTCCAAATGGAGAAAGAAAGATCAATGATAGCTTGGAAGATATGTTTGATTGGACGACACATGAAGAACATGAGTCCTGTTTGGCAGAGAGCTTCCCCCAGGTACCAGATGAAGAGAAGGAATTGTCAACTACTACAAAAAAAACAAACACTCCTGGTGATAAACAAGATAAAGTCAAACAGAAAGCATTTGTGGAGCCATATTTTAAAGGTGATGAAAGAGAGACTGAATTACAAAATTTTCCTCATATTGAGGTGGTTTGGAAAAAAGAAGAGAGAAGAAAATTGCTTGGACACACATGTAAGGAATGTGAAATTTATTATGTAGATTTTCCAGCAGAAGAAAGAGAAAAGAAGTTGGCTTCCTGCTCAAGACACCGATTTCGCTACATTCCACCCAACACACCAGAGAATTTCTGGGAAGTTGGTTTTCCTTCTACTCAGACTTGTACGGAAAGAGGTTACATTAAAGAAGACCTTGATCCTTGTCCTCGTCCAAAAAGACTGCAGCCTTACAATGCAATGTTTTCTCCAAAAGGCAAAGAGCAGAAGACTGAAGTGTTGAAGCAAAAACAGAAGAGAGGACAATTTTTAGTTATTTATAGTTAAAGTTGGTGTTAAACATTGATTTTTTTTGATCTTCTGTAAACTGGTTTATAAATCATTTTTCTATTGAAAGTGTTTTTAAATGGCATTTACTCATCACACAGACAACTGTTTAAAATGTGGATAACTTTATGTTGTATTTTCTTGCTTTTGCACCTTGAAAATAACAAGGTGCTTTTATTTTGCACTCTAAATTAAGAGTTGTTTATTACGTTTTTGGTAATACCTAATTACAGTTTTGAAAATACAAAAAAAAAAAAAAAAACACCTGCATACAGAGTCATCCTTGGCTGCCTCTAAGAACTTGGTTTTCAGGAGGGTCCCACCTGCCCCAGACTCCCGCAGGTTAAGGGCTCATGTACCTGAACTGTCTGTGTGACATTGTGACTTATGCTAAAGCCCTACTTTGGTTCTTGGACTCTCCAGTTTTAAGTACATGCTAGGAAAGGGTGCCTATGTGACCAGGCCTATATAAAAACCTTAGATATTGGGTCACTCTTGCTCCCCTAGTAATAAACATTCTGTGTGTGTTGTCACAGCTTCTTATCTCATGTGACTCCACTATGAAGAAGACCTTTGAAAGCTTGTGCCTGATTTCCTCTGGAAATCGCCCTGTGCCCTTTTTCTTGCTAATTTTGTATTTTTTTACCATAATAAATCATAGCTGTGGATACAACTATATGCCAAGTCCTGTGAGTCCCCTCAGCAAATCATCTAACCTGGAGATGGTCTTGGGGACTCCTGATACAGTTCCCTAGCATTCTCCAAAGGTAACAGATTTTTTCAGAATGTAGTATAACTATAGATTCCGCCCCCCCCCCCCCCAATTTAAAAATAATTGATATATTTCAGTTCAGTGCAGTTACTGTCCTTGTCCTATTTTTTACCAATGGGATTCTCTTTAAGTCAGCTTCTGTGTCTTTTGATATGATGCTAATTTTTAAAAAAAATTTTATTGGAGTTTAGTTGCCTTACACCATATGTTAGTGTCTGCTGTACAATAAAGTGAATCAGCTATACGTATACATATATCCCCTCTTTGGGTTTCGTTCCTGTTTAGGTCACTGCAGAGCGTTGAGTAGCGTACTCTGTGCTATACAGCAGGTTCTCATTAGTTATCTGTTGTATCCATAGTGTGTATATATGTCAGTCCCAATTCATCCCACCCTGACCACGTTCCTCTTCAATAGCCTTCTTGGTTTTTGGTATAATGAAATATTCCAGGCTCATCTATGTATTTCCTACCTCAGAACTGTTTCTTTTTTTTTTTTTCCTGCAGTAGACAGAGCTAGAACTTTTTACAGATTCATAGTGATGTTTCTACTTAAAATTCAGGCTTTAGGATTTTTACTTAACCTTATCAAGTATATCTGTACTTTGCTATGCCAGGTATAAAATCCCATTTCTCAACAACAACATAATTACCCGTTCATTTTAATCCCTCTATACCTAAAACAACCTTAGAGTAATAGCATAACCACTGCCACCAGCAATATGACACTGAAAAGTAGAAGTTTTTTGCAGTTCTATTTTTAGAGTATGGCTCAATAAAAGTAACAGTCAGTGTTTTATAGTTAGTTGAAATAATTTTTTTCTTGTGTGGTTATGCCACCAGTTTACTACTACACAGGGTCCTTGTTTCACTGATCCTTTTTTTGGTTGGGGGGGTGCTTTTTTGTTTAATTTTGTTATATAAAGTCTTTTCATGGTTCCACAGTCAGATGTGGGAGAAAGAAAAACAAAATGTGTTCATAGCTTTCTAACTTCTCAGTATCCACTCCCCTCCACCCTTCGTCCTTGGCCTCTAGAACTGTAAGAGAAAAAATTGAATTGTTTCAGCCACTGAGTTTCTGATAGTTTGTTAAAGTTGCCATGGGGAACCACTGCAGACCTAGAGATGGGCCACTACTGTAACAATACCTTTACCAGCGTGTGGGTGGTTTTAGAATTAGGTGATTGATAAAGGCTGAAGCAATAATGAGGAGTTTGATAGAAAATACCTAGATTACCTTGAACAGACTTAGTAGAAATACTGAATATATAGATTTTAAAGGTGCTGCTGGTGAGGGCTCAGAAGGAAATAAGGAACATGTTATTGGAAACCAGAGGAAAGGAAATCTTTGTTATACAGTGACAGGAAGCTTAGCTGAATTTTATCCAGCAGTTTTGTGGAAAGCAGAACTGTAAACATTAAACTTGAATATTTAGCTGATGAGATTTCCAAGCAGTGTTCAAGGTGTTCTTTCTGCTTATGCACAAAGGAAAAAAAAGAAAGGAACAAAGAAAGATAAAATGAGGAAAGAAAAGTTAAGTGACAAAGGAGTCAGAACTTAATGATTTGGAAGCCTGTCCAGGTGGAAAAAATGGTAAAAGTAGGGGCTTTT
The DNA here is from genome assembly GCA_024291935.2 of Okapia johnstoni. Lineage (NCBI taxonomy): Eukaryota > Metazoa > Chordata > Mammalia > Artiodactyla > Giraffidae > Okapia > Okapia johnstoni. Next base: position 45,145,114 of record CM044322.1, read on the forward strand.
CTGTTAGGAAAGCATATTGTAGAGAGAAGGCCCAAGGGTGTGACTGGGTAATCTCTTTGCTGCTGCTGAAGAGATTAAAGATTCAACTCCTGGATCCTTTCAGCCATCTCAGGGAATCAGGAATAGAAATGGAATCTTCCAGGAGAGATCTGTAGAGGAACCTCGTTATCTTGTAGAGTGAATCCCATGATGTACACAGGAGACTCAACATTTTTGAGGTTGTTACGTTAGTAGAAACACTGCCAGCTTGGAATAAAAGGGACAGAGAAAGGACAAAATGAAAGATGACTCTTGGATTCCCAGATTCTATAGGCAGGAAACAGGCTGGTGAGAAAGGATGATTTCATGGGCCCAGACAACAGAACTGAGGACCACAAAGGATTAGTCCCAAGCCTTGAAACCTAATGGAGGTTGCCCAGTCAGATTTTGAAATTGCTTAGAACTAACAATTCCTTCCTTCCACGTTGTCCCTTTCAGAATGGGAATGTGGACAATTTACTCCGTGCCTGTCCACCATTATATGTGGGGAGCTTCCTGTACACACTTTTCTCTACTTTTTTTTTGTCACTTAACATTATAGCATGGAGTTTATTCTGTAACAGCTGAATGATCCTCCTTGTTTGGATGCACCAAAATGTCAGTTTCCTATTAATGACATTTGGGTTATTTTTGGTCTTTGGCTATTACAAACACTGCTGTAATTAATATCCCTGTGCATACCTCTCTTCAGTAAATTCCTAGAAAGAGAGATTACCAAATTGATGCTTAAATGCAAAAGTAATTTTGTTATATGAATCAGATACTTTTTGATCGCTTGCCACAGTAAGAAATATATTTTACATCATGATCCAGTATATACATCATGATGTAGATATGTACACATAATTAAAACAAGTATCACAGATACCCTATTATCTACAGTTTATTTCATTTTAAGAATTCAAGTTACAGTGCTAAATGACCTACTTATGAATCTTGACTCAAAGGTTAATAAAAGACATTGGCTTAATCGAGGATCTGCACACATTTTCTGGAAGAGCCATATAGTAAATATTTTAGGCCTGTGGACTACTATTCTTGGATTCCACTCTGTCTCTGCCATAGTAGCCCAAGGAGCATAGGCCATGAAAAAATGAAGGGGCATGGCTGTGTTGCAGTAAAATTTTTATTTATAAAAACAGGTGATTTTAGTTTACAAAACTCTGTTTTAGGTTAATTCTAGCCAACTCTAGATGTTGAGATGAAGTCAGCTTCCCATGAAGTACATTCATACATGGAGAAATAAAATCAGGATTTAAGAAGGAGAATGAAGAAAACCAGTTGGATAGTCAACAATGCCTTGTTACACTAACCTAACTATTCCTAGTCACCACTTCTGTGGAAACCTTCAAATATACAAATCCCCCTAATTATGTCTTGGGTGTAAAATATAATGGAATACTTGTTTGCCTGTGTGTTTTAGAATAAACAGATAGGAATGGAATAATATAAGGTCATTGCTCAGCTTTCCCCCAGATCTACTTCATGCGCATTCTTCAAGTATGTTTTAAGTACTGCCTGCCTCTCATGGCTTCCATCATCAAAGGCTGGAAGCAACAGCACCAAAGGATATGGAGCAGTGGCTTTTCTACATATCTGCCTGCCTCCCCAACCCTCCACTCCTAGGCAGTGCACCAGATAACCTCAGTCTCTCACCTAATGCTTCGCTCCTTCTCTGTAGATTCTCTGTGGGAAAGAGATTCCTCGCTGGATCAATCGGCTTGCCTACTTCAGCTCCTGTATACCTTTTCTACAGAGTTGCCTCCCAAAGGAGTGGCTCACGCCCGCAGCCCTGCAGTCCAGTGTCAGCCAGGAGCTCCAGGACGAACTGGAGGAAGCAGAGGACGCTGCAGCCTCAGCTTCCATGGCCAGCACCACTGCAGGCTCCAGACCTGGGCGCCACACCAAACTATAAATGTCTCCAAAGTCACCCGTTCAGAACTGTCTGTGGCAGTTGACTATCACTAGAGAAAAGTAAAAGAATAAACATCCTTTGGATATTTTGTATGCAAAGATGGCTCTCCCCCAAATCCCAGTTTTTCAGCTCAGGATTATATTTGTAATCAAAAACAAAACAAAAAAAAGAAATCACTTAGCGCAGGAGGGAGAACTTTGTATGAAGCTGCCCTCTGTTTTTTTTTACCCACTTGTAAATTTGGATTTACTTCTGTTTTATACAAGCTCTGTTAAGTTATGTTTACAGTATTTTGTATCACTGTTTACAAATCTTGCATGGACTCCTGCCACCATGAAAGAAGAAAATCATGTCTTTAGAACTTAGGCAGGTAATCTTTGTACACTTCTGACCCTTGCCCAAGCTACGGCATACGTAATAGGCACAGAGGAAGGTATTTATACAGTTAACAGTCACCATGACCTGCTTAAGAATTGTTTTTTAGGTTTGTCTTTGTTCTTGTTACCCTTTGGGCACCAGGATGCACAGAGGTGAAGGAGCACACTCAGCCCTGGGGACTCAGGGCCTCGGTCTGCGTGAGAGGTGCCCGAGCTCGGTGCTCTTAGCGCGCCTCCCAGTCCGAGTAGCACATCTCCTGAGGTTCCCACTCAACAGTTGTTTTCATCCCAGATATCCGTCCACCTCCACGGGGTGGTGCACTCATGTCAGTCTGGCTTTGATGCCTCTGATTCTGTAAGTAAGACGTTTTTCGTTAAAGATATTCTTGCTGGTAACAAGTGTTTTTGCACACACATTGGGGGGCTTCATTTTTATTTTAGTATGTATCGATATCCTCCCTGCACAGGATTTTGTACATGGGGCAGGAATATCCTAAGTGGTAGCCTTCTGAGTAGCAGTGTGAGTTGACATTCAACTGCTTTTAACTATTCAGGCTACCTTTTATACTACATCTTGAAAACTAGAGTCTAAACGAACATTTTCCAAAAGAGTGAATACTTGGATATTTTAAGCATTTTATGTTCCCTACCAGGACTATGTTGAAGTTTGTTAGTTTGTTACGGGAGTAGTTTCACCTCATAATAGAAAGCCTAGTCTCATTGACCTCATGTGGAAGACACATACTTATGTGTCGTAGACTTCATCTTTTTCTGTTCTCCCAAATGTATGTGTCTTACATAACCTACTCTAAGAATGAAGTTGTCACCACAGGTATGTCCTCATTAGCAAGGAATCTGTCTGCTCACATCTACTCCCAGTTTGACCCTTGGATGTAAGAGCCAAGTCATTACATGTCAGATTCAATTTTTCTGCCTTAAGAATGAATGTCCTATATAAAATATTGGATGCAGTGTATAAATTATCCAAGGCAGTGACTTCAGCTTTATATATATTGTTAGTTTTAAAATCATCTTCATTTATTTAAACTTCTAGATGGGATTGTTTGTTATTACTCTTTGTAAAGATACATATCTTTCAGTAAACTACATTTTTAACTTTTCCATAAGCTGATTTTGAGTCGTTTTATCAAATAAAGCACACCCTGTTCATAGGGAAAATAAACCTTGGGTTTGACCTGAGGAAAATGAAGCCACTTAACCTAATCACGCTTTTGACTGTTCTGCTTCTGGAGAGGAAAGCCTTTATGAGTTATTCTCAATTCTTTGGGAGGGGCAGAGCACTTGTTTTAAGAGATGGGCCAGAAAGGAATATATGGTCTTTATGAGACGTTGACTTGGTTCAGGTCTAAAAGTGAAATTGAGAATAAAATGCAAAGACTCTGATAGTTAATCACTTCACTCAAAGAAGAGTCCTAACCTAAAACTCAGGTTAGCGATAAATGTTTAGTGCAGTTTGCTTGGGATATTTTTAAAAAAATAATTTGGTGAATTCCAGTTTTTTCCTTATCCATTCAAATATACACAATTTTAAGTCTGTGCTGCTGACACCCTGAAGGAGTGGCCATTGTTTAGGCACTTCTTGGTGAGTAGCCGGGAACCTGCTACCTTTGCTCGTCCAGATTCCAGCACCTCAGCTCACAAATGATTTTATTGTGATTTTGTTGTATTTGTTTTCATCTGCAGCAAGTGGAGTTTAAAAATAGTGTAAAGGGTCTTAGTAAAAATAAATAATGCCCTAAAAGGCCAGTTATCTTAGAATCAACAGATAAAATTCTGGACATGAGATTGTTGGCAGTCTAATTGTACTTGAGGTTGAGAAAATAAGTGTCTTTAGAAAATCTCATTTAAGTCAGTTTGTTCACTGAAGTTCAAAATTGAGGATGAATTGAATTAACTAGCATTTAGCCACTTTCCCTTGCCCTTGAAGGAAAAGCCTCTTGTTCTCAACCTGATCTCTGTTAAAAATCCTATATAAAAAATCAGGTCATTAAGATACGTGTGATACGATGGCATCAGATGTTCTCTTTGTAGCTGTAACCAAGTGAAACACATTTCTCATGGTGGGTTGGACAGTAATAGTGGTCCATGTATTCCTGCTGAACTTCAGGTCCATGGGCCAGCTCCTTAACGGCCAAAGCATAACCATAGATGCTCCCAGGCAGCGGTGCCAGCCCCGACTTCTGGGGGATGGAGGTAAAGCTGGGAAGGGAGAATATGCCCTCTTGTCTCCGCCAGGAGTGCAGGGGAGAGACCTGTGGGGGAATGGCCCCCACTATCCCTGAACACACACTGCCCATCTAGAAGCACCAAGCAAACAGGAGCCTGGATGACTGTGCTCTTAGTTTCTGGCAAACCTATTCTGCTCTGCACCTCCAACCTGACCCTTCCCCTGATTTCATTTTGTACCTAGTCCCTCCACAGACTCAAAAACTTCACAGGTGGTGGCTAGGGCTTCCCTGGTGGTCCAGTGGTTAAGACTGCGCTTCCACTGCAGAGGGTGCAGGTTCAATCTCTGGTTAGGGAACTAAGATCCCGCATGCCGTGTGATGCAGCCAAAAAAAATAATAATGGTGGCCGTTTATGCAGGCAGCTACTTACTTCCTTATGGATTCTGAACCCAGAGAACTGCTGAGCCCTCTCAAGCTTGTCTCTTTGATCATTTCCCCAAAAGGAAGATCCTCCCAAAAAAGATTGTACCTTGTTCCTACAGTGGGAAGTGTGAATAGTTCTGTCTTGTCAAGGCCAAGGGAAAAGCTAAGGTTAAGCAAGTGTGTGTTTAGTCATTCAGCCATGTCCAACTCTTGGCGACCTCATGGACTACAGCCAGCCAGGCTCCTCTGTCAATGGGGATTCTCCAGGAAAGCATACTGGAGTGGGTTGCCATGCCCTCTTCCAGGAGATCTTCCCAACCCAGGGATCAAACCCAGGTCTCTTGCATTGCAAGCAGATTCTCTACCAACTGAGCCACCAGGGAAGCCCAAGGTTAAGCAAGGCCTGCTCTCAGTTCCAGCTCAGGAATGCATTCATTTCCACTTTGCTGAACAGTAGAAACTAACACAACAGTGGAAAGCAACTCTACTCCAGGAAAAAAAAAATTTTTTAATAAAAATAGGGCCCAGAATATGGGGCCTCAGCTAAAATATGGATTTGAATTTGCTTTAAAAAAAAAACAGAAATATTTGTAATCCCACCACACTGTTTATGTCAATAAATAATAACTGTGATAAAATATTTCCTTCAGGGAGTAAGAAACTAATAGGTCAACAGCAGAGAAAAATTGTTAAATACCAGAGAATAATGACCTAAAATACATTAAAGCTTGAGCTGAACATACTTCTTAAGTAGTTAATGTCCAATATTTAATGTTTTATTTAATTGCCCATTGTTTGATAAATATTAAGTTAATATAAAATATTAAAACCAGTGACCAGTAAGAGAAAACAAGTATTATTTTAAAATGTATTATAAATATTATAACCCGGGTTGTATGTATATGCTTTAAAAGTTTTGAGAAAAAACTGAAAAAAAATGACCTTTAAAATTATGTAAATAAATTATGAATATTTATTATATTTTAAAATTTGAACATAGCAATAAAATTTATGATCCTACAGATCATTAAAAAAAAATTGAGCAGTTGACCTCGATATTGGGGGAGGTTTTTGTTCCCCTGTGTTTCTCCTTTCCTGTCACACAGAACACCCTACTGGTGACACTTCTATCACCAAACGTGTGGGGGTTTTCTCCAAACCAAGCAGTCCTCCACGACACGGGCTGATGGGTCTACAACTCAATTCTGACACTATCTGCCTGGAGATGGCATCAATCCCACAGGTTAAGGGCTCAGTCCCACTAAATTTCCCCCCACTTCAGATACCAATCACTAGTAGTAGGGCCCGGGGTTACCCACAATTTCTGTCCAACTTGGCTACAAATCAGAGGTTCCCACAACACCCTTCTTGAGTTTGATTCGCTACAGTGACACACACAACTCAGAGCAACACTTTCATTTACCAGTTCGTTAAAGGATATGATTTAGAAAGTACAAATGAACAACCAGATAAAGAGAAATACAAGGTGAGGTCTGAGAGTATCCAGGGAACGGGAGCTTCTGTCCCTTTGGAGCCGGGGTGCATCACCCTCTTGGTATGTGGATGTGTTCGGCCACCTGGAAGATCTCCAAACCCCATACTATTGGGATTTTATGGAGGCTTCTTTATGTAGGGATGAGTAAGTATTGACTCCATTTTCAGCCTCTCTTACCTCTCTGGTAGGGATGACGGGAAAAGGTTCCAAGCTTCTAATCATGGTGTGGGGCTTCCCAGGTGGCTCAGTAGTAAAGAATCTACCTGCCAATGCAGGACACACAGGAGACGGGTTTGATGCCTGGGTCAGGAAGATCCCCTGGAGAAGGAAATGGCAACCCACATCAGCATCCTTGCCTGGGAAATCCTGTGGACATAGGAGCCTGACGGGCTACAATCCATAAAGGTCACCAAGAGTCAGACCCAACTGAGCAACTAAGCATACATGCGGTCATGGCTTGGTCTTTCTGGAGACCAGGAGCCATAAAGTGCCCACCCAGAGAGGCTCAACAGAACAAAAGCTGCTCCTGGTGCTCTTATCACTCAGGAATTTACAAGGGTTCTAGGAGCTCTGTTCTTCGAATCGAGGCCAAGGCCCAACACGTATATTTCCTATTATCTCACAGCTTCCAATTTTTCCGCCTACATACTCATCAGAGCTTGAAGCCAGAGTCACTCTCCATGTTACAATGGGAAAACATCCTTACTGTTTCCAAAAGCCAATCCTGCTTTATCACTAGATCCCACCCTCTCATCTCTCAAGGCCTTGCCCCAACTTTATTCCTTGTCTCCTTTGAAACATCAGTTTCCTTTTCTCCACTGGATCATTCCTGTCAGCATAAAACATGCTCCAGGCTTTCTCAGCTAAAACCAACAATCCAAGACAAACTCGCTCTTCACTCCCTCATCCCTATCAGGGCAACTTTTCCCGATTTCTCTCCACAACAAAAGTTCATGCACCTTCAAGCCCCATTCACTCATAAATAATATTTTGGTTTACATACATATGTATTTCAGCCTGAAAAATAATGAACACCTCCCTGTACCCACCACCCAGCTTAAAAAAATAGAACATGAGCAGGAAGCTCCATCTCCCTCCACAGTCACTTCCTTGTCCCTCCACTGAGGGGATGACCACTATCCTGAACCGTGTGTTAATCATTCCTGTTTTTAACAGTTTTTCATAATCACATGTGCATCCCTAGACAGTATATTATTTGGTATTACCTATTTGAAAACTTTTTATAAATGGAATCACTTTGTATATGTTCTCCCGTGATTTAAAAAATTTTTATATATTTCTTGAATTCATGCATATTTACGTGTGTAGTTACAGTTCACTTTCACTGCTGTATAGTATTCTGCTGTGTACCTATAACACAGTTTTATATATATTCTACTTTTAATGGACATTTAGGCTGTTTACCGAAACAGCCCTAATGCTCTTGTGAATGTTGTTTAAGACATACCTTCTGCTCAGATAGAAAGGTCCCTCTAGGGGTGGAACTTTGAGGTTGGAGGGAACGTGGGGAAGGGTTTCCCCTTATCTGGGAGAGGAACTGCAGAGTTGGAGGGAATGTGCACATCCAACTTTATTAATTGTTAGGGAAAAAATAACAATACACTCTTCTTACTGCACTTTCATTAAATAAAATCTTATTCGGGCCTCTTCATCTACTAGTCAAACAGAGCTCCACAGGCTAGTTATTGTCTTATAATATCGTATAATGAAATTTCAGAGCCTGGGCTTGGAAAGTATTTTTTTCATTATTCAGAGGTAAGAGCTGTGCTCAGCTCCCACACAATCCCTAGGAAGACCACACTCAACATCACAAAAGTCATTCAAAGGATCTGCTTGATTGGTTAAGAACCTTCAACAGAATGTGTCTTGGAACTCAGAGCAGCAGAGTCTAGACAGACTTCTAACGACTAGAAATTGTTGCCACATCCTGTCCCATTACTCCACAATGCCAAGAACTGACTAACTCTTCAATGTTTCATGTGGGATCTTCCCAGCCCAGGGATCAAACCTGTGTCTCCTGCATTGGCAGGCGGATTCTTTACCATTGAGCCACCATGGAAGCTCCTAGCCTATTTTTCTATTAGGTTATTTGTCTTTTTCTTACTGATTTGTAGAAAATATTTACATATCCTAACTACTAGTCTTTGACAATTCTATGTGCTACAAATATTTTCAGTTTGAGATTTGTCTTTTCACTATCTTCAAGGTAAAACAAGTTCGTTTTAAATAATATTACTGATATTATTGACTACACAATAATATTCTCTGTGGTAAATATTTTTTGAATCTTAAGAAATCCATCTCTCTACCTAAATTGGAAAGACATTCTCGTACATCTTCTTCTAAATATTTTAATGTTTCCTTTTTTAAGACTTTAATCCAACCAGAACTGATTTGGGTATGTGTGTGAGTTATCTATTTTTTTTTTTCTGTAAAGATAACTATTTGCCCTAATGCAATACGCTGAATAGGCTATCCTTTACCCACAGATCTACAAGTTGCATTTCCATTAATCAGGTTTCCATATATATGTGTGTCTGTTTCTGGGCTCTCTAGTCCCATTGGTTTATTTACTAGCTCCACTAATGATACACTGTCTTAATTACTAACGCTCTATAATAAGCCTCAATATGTGGTAAAGCAAGTTTCCCCATCTTCTTCTGGAAGTTATTGGTTATTCTTGGCCCTTTACTCTTCCATGTATATTTTGGAATCAACTTCTCAAGTTACATACCCATGTGCAAATCCTATTGGAATACACTGAATTTATTTATCAATTTGTAAAGAACCAATATCTTTATGATATTGAGTCTTTACCTAAGAACATGATCTATCACTCCATGGACACTGATCTTCAATGTCTCTCGATAAAGTTTTATAATTTTCTCCATAAAGGCCTTTCTTGTATTAAATATTTTGTTATCTATATCCCTAGGTTCCTCGTATTTTTTCCTGCCAGTGTGGTATCTTTTATTTCCTAATTATATTTTCTGACTCCTTTTTCACCATATGTAAAAAAATACAGTTCACTTTTTTCTCCATGTTTAAAAAAAATGGTAGATTTTATTTTTTTAAACAGATTCGAATTTACTGAAAAACTGATCAGAACAAAGAGTTCCCATATACTCTTCCTCTCACATGCACACTTTCCCCTACTATTAATATCTTATATTAGTGCAGCACATTTGTGAACTGGTAAACTGATTAATACATTATTATTAACTAAAGTCCATTTACATTAGGGTTCACTCTCGTACTGTTATATGGTACTGTTGTTGTTGTTCAGTTGCCCAGTCATGTCCGACTCTGCGACTCCATGGACTGCAGCACGCCAGGCCTCCCTGTCCCTCATCATCTCCCGGAGTTTGCCCAAGTTCATGTTCGTTGCATCGGTAATACTGTCCAGCCATCTCATCTGACGCGCTCTTCTCCTTCTGCCCTTCATCTTTCCCAGCATAAGGGACTTTTCCAATGAGTTGTCTGTTTGCATCAGATAACCAAAATACCGGAGTTTCAGCTTCAGCATCAGTCCTTCCAGTGAATATTCAGGGTTGATTTCCTTTAGGATTGACTGGTTTGATCTCCTTGCTGTACAAATAGATGATAAAAATCTCTTTCTTTATCCCTGTTATAATCCTTGTTCTGAAGTCTACTTTGGTGTTAATATAACCACACTTTCTTATGATGAGTGTTTTTTATCTTTCCCATCCTTTTATTTTCAATCTGTGTGTCATTACGTTTAAAGTGGGGTTTATTTTTCTTTTTTACATATAGCATATAATCGAATCTTACATTTTTATCCCAGTGTGACAGTTTCTTAGACTGGAGTTTTTAGACATTCACAGGGAATGCAAATATCAATACAATTTCATCTAAATCTACCACTTAGCTATTTTTTAACCACTTGTCCTGTGGGTTTTTGGGTTTTGTGTGTGTTTTTTTTTTTTTTTTGCTGTTTGTTCGGTTTCTTTATTCCTTTTTCCTTTTTTGAGGATTTATATAGAATATTTTAGTAATCTACTTTGTCTGCTTTATTAGCAATCTGTCTTTGGGTTTTTTTAAGATTATTTTTCTAGGGCAGTTTTAGTCTCATATGTGTTTGAGTTTGTTTTGTTTCTAGTGATTGCTCATGGTTTACAACTCACATCATTAACTTATAACTATCTACATTCAAATAATAATATACCACTTCGCGTATATTGTTAGAACCTTAAAATAGGATACTTCAATTTCTTCTCTCCCATTCTCTCTGCTAGTTTTCATACCTTTTAGATTTGTATGTGTTTTAAACCATGCAGTACTTTGCTTTTGCTTTAAAATGGTTATCTTTTAAAGGAACTGTTAAATGACACGCAGTCTTCGTAACCCCACGGACTAGAGCCCATCAGGCTCCTCTGTCCATGGCATTCTCCAGGCAAGAATACTGGAGTGGGTAGCCATTCCCTTCTCCAGGGGATTTTCCTAACCCACGGATCGAACCCAGGTCTCCTGCATTGCAGGTGAATTCTTCACCATCTGAGCCACTCAGGGAGACATTAAATGACAAAAAGTGTTTTAAAACCTATCCACATATTTGCCGTTTCCAGGGTTACCTGTGTAGATCCAAGTTTTCATCTGGCATCATTTTCACACGAAGAATTCCTTTAATGTTTCTTGAGATACAGTGGTTTTCTTTAGTTTTCAAAATCTTGAAAATTTTTAGTCATTGTGTCTTCAACTGCTTTTTCCTGCAGTCATTCCCTTTGACTCCGCATCCTTTCTTCTGTCCTTCTGAAACCCCAGTTACACGTATGTTAACATGGTCTGATACTGTCACTAGGTCAGATGCTCTGTCATTTTCCTGGTCTTTTTCTCTGTGTGCTTTTATGCGAATAGTTCTATTACTATTTGTTGAGGTTGATTGATATTTTCTTCTGCAATGCTTAATCTGGTATGAATCCCAATAAGTGAAATATTCATTTAGTATATTATATTTTTTAATCTCTGGAGGTATTCCACCTCTCCTCATTCTGTTCATGTTTTCCTTAATATCCTCGAACATATTTATTTTAATTATATTAAAGTTCTTATTTGCTAATTCTATCATATCTTTCATTTATGGTTAGTTTATTTTTAAATTCTGTCTGTTTTTATTGACTGGTTTTTCTTCTGGTTATGGGCCACATTTTTCTGCTTATTGGCAAACATAATATCTTTTTATTGAATGCTATATATTTCAAGGTTACACTCCTGAGGGTCTGTATTTTAAAGGATGTTGAGGGCTTTTCTTTTCTGGCTGCCAATTAAATAGTTTGCATATCAGTTTGATATTTTCAAGGCTTGTTTGTAAGCTTTTATGGCAAGTGCACAATAGCCCATGCTCTTGGAGTGATTCAGCCACCCTATTAAGTGTGACCCTTCGGGTCTCACTGTGGAATACCCCAGATGATTAACAAAGCCTTTCTAGTCTGACTGGGCATTCTTGTGTTTTTCCCGACCTTAGACAAAATGCTTTCAACTTTTCACCATTAAATATGATTTTTTTGTTCAGTCCCCTCAGTCATGTCTGATTCTTTGTGACCCCATGAAATGCAGTATACCAGGCTTCCCTGTCCTTCACTATCTCCCAGAGTTTGCTCAAACTCATGTCCATTGAGTCAATGATGCTATCCAATTATCTCATCCTCTGTCGCCCCTTTCTCCTGCCCTCAATCTTTCCCAGCATCAGGGTCTTTTATGCCCTTTATTATACTTCTGTATGTTCTCTCTCTACCCTCTTCATGGAAAGTTTTTATAATGAATGGATGTTAAATTTCGTCAAAAGGTTTTTCTGCATATATTGTGGTGATCATATAATTTTTGTTCTTAAATTTATTAATGTGATGTATCATACTAATTGATTTGCAGATACTGAGCCATCTTTGCAGCCCTGGCATAAATCCCACTTGATCATGGTATATGATCCTTTTCATGTATCGTTGAATTTGATTTGCTAATATTTTGTTGATAATTTTTGCCTGTATGTTCATCAGTGATATTGGCCTGTAATTTTCTTTTTCTGTGGTATCTTTGTCTATTTTTGGTATCAGGGTGATGCTGGCCTCATAGAATGAGTTCAGAAACATTCTTTTCTCTACAGTTTTTTTTTTAATAGCTAGAAGGAATGGGTGTTAACACTTCTCTAAATGGTAGTAAATATTTGTAAAGGCATCTGGTTCTAGGCTTTTTTATTTAGGGGGAATTTTTTTTTAATTCAGTTTTATTACCAGTAATTGGTTTGTTCATATTATCTATTTCTTCCTCTCATAGTCTGCTGTTTCACTATAACTTGTCTGAGTAGAGATGACTTTTTATTTACTCTGCTTGAGAGTCTTCTGGCTTCCTGCATCTGAAAAGCAATACTTTCAACAGCTTTGGAAAATTCTCAGCCATAATCCTTTTGAATATTTCTTCTCATCTATTCTAATATTGCTTTCTAGAATTCCACCTAGACTTTTATTACACCCTCCCCATGCTCTGTATCTCCTAACTTCTCTTTTATATATTCCCATTCCATAGTTTTTCTGTTCTGCATCCTGAGTAATATCTGTGTATCTACTTTCTAGTTTTCTGTCTCTATCCTTAGCTTTGTCAGTCTGTTACTCTATCTATCCACTGAGTGTTTTTATTTCAGTTATATTTTCGTAGCATGGATTTCTATTTAAATCTTTTCCAAATCCTCCTAGTCATTAAATAATCTTTTGCTCCCTGCTTATACTTTCAAGCTTAATTTTCTTTAGACATACTTTTTAAATTCCCTGTCTAATAAGTCCAGTGTCTAAATCTTTATGTGCTTATTGCTGCTAGCTTCTTTTTTTCATGCTCATACATAGAGTGCCTTGCTTCTTTGTGTGCTTCATAATTTTATTTTAAGGTGAGCTCATGTTCCCTGGAACTTTAACTATGGGGATTCCCTCAGGCCCATGCTGAAGTTGTGTTGCTCCCAAGAGGATTTACATGAGCCTTTGCCAGCTGCATATGGGAGCAATCCATTCAGGATCACTTTAACTGAATTCTCTTGATTTTTTGTACCACACTGCTTGCTGCATTTGACACACATATATCTGGAAATATTAAGGGCCAGGAAGCAGAGGTAAGGGCTGGGAAGGAAGTAGACAAAAATTAAGGATTGCTGTTTTAAAATATTTTATTACAATTGGAAAAAATTTAGATCTTTATATATAGTTGATAAAGGACCTAAGAGATGAGAGGGTTCACAGATCATGGTCCAGCCTCTATTACCCCAGAGTATATAGTGATCCTGCAGTCACGAAGTTCTTGTGTAAAATTATCTACCTCTACAGATCATTTTATTCTGCTACGCTGGGATAGACAATACCACTCTCAGGAGCAAATGGAAGATCCAGTTCTCACTTACGGGTACAGTTCCTTTCTCAGGAGAAAGAAATAAGGCAAGCATCTGCTTTTCCTTTGTTTCCAGCTGCTGTTTAACCCACATATGTTGCCATTTCTGTCCTCCTGTAACACAGGACTGACAGCACATCTCACTCAACAGGCAACAGTGAGAATCTACTGAGGTTAATTGCAGAACCGTTGGAACAGAGCCTGGCATGTAGTAAATATTCAGGGAATGCCAGCCAGCGCTATAAGTCCTATTTAATCTGGAGTAAATCTTCTGAAGACTCTAAAGAGTCCCTTGGACTGCAAGGAGATCCAACTAGTCCATCCTAAAGGAGATCAGTCCTGAATATTCATTGGAAGGACTGATGCTGAAGCAGAAGCTCCAATATTTTAGCCACCTGATGCAAAAAACTGACTCATTCGAAAAGACCCTAGATGCTGGGAAAGATTGAAGGCAGGAAGAGAAGGGGACAACAGAGGATGAGATGTTGGATGGCATCACTGACTCGATGGACATGAGTTTGAGCAAGCTCCGAGAGTTGGTGATGGACAGGGAAGCTTGGCGTGCTGCAGTCCATGGGGTCACAAAGAATCGGATACGACTGAGTGACTGAACTGAACTGAAATCTTCTGAAATTAGGATATCTAAGGATTTCAAAGTAGTAATGATGGTGCCATGTATTAATTTACAGTATAATTGCATTGCATTGCATTGTGCTTTGTGTGTGATTCAGATTGCATCAAGTCAGTGTGATATACTGGTTACCTTGTGCTACTTGAAAGTCTTTGATTATAAATGTCTTTGATTAATAAAGTGGGGAGAGGACTTAGAGAAGTAGATAAGAATTCGCCTGCTAATGCAGGGAACAGGGGTTCAAACTCTGGTCCGGGAAGATCTCACATGCCACAAAGCAACTAAACCTGTGGGCCACAACTACTGAACCCACATGTTTCAACTACTGAAACTCATGCGCTTAGAGCCTGTGCTCCACAACAAGAGAAACTGCCACGATGAGAAGTCCACCCACCGCAACGAAAAGTAGCCCTCTCTTGCTGCAACTAGAGAAAGCCCATATGCAGCAAAGAAGATCCAGCACCACCAAAAATAAAAAATAATAAAATAAAATGAAAAAAAAATAAAGTTGGGATAATAAACTTGAGTAAAATACAATTTTTAAACATGAAAGAACAAACTAATAGAAGTAGCCAGGCAGATTAAAGGTTTCAAAACAGGGTCCAGGGACTTCCCGGGTGGTCGCCTCCTCGTGGGGAAGCAGGCATCACCTGTGTGATTCAGCTCCTGTCTGTCTCCAGGTGTGCACCTCAGCTCAGTGAGTGCTTCCCCCCAAGTCCCCAGTGGCCCTCGAGGCAGACATTTGTGTGGGTCAGTGACTATTCTGCATGGTCCTCTGTGACCCTGCGCCAGCTACGGGGCCAGGTGACCCTGTAACAAGTCAGGCCTCAGCCACCCGGGGGCCCACTTGCTCATTTCAGTCTCAGCATAGCAGCTCAGGGTGAGAGGCTGTGAGGAAACAAGGCCCATCTGGCAGGACAAAGCCAGCACCAGGTGGGCAGGGACTCCAGCTCCACAGCCTTTCGAAGTGTGTGGGACTGTGTCACCGAGAATGTGCACGCCTGCCTGAGAGGACGGGGTCAACACCAGGGAAAGACAAACATACGTGTTAAGCAGACATGCCAAAGACGCGCATAGCTTGTGAGACATACTCAAAACTCAGAAGATGAGTTAAGTATAGCTAACTAATCAGTTAGCTGTGAGACATGTCCAATATACAAGTAAGTAGAACACATGTGTGCTGAACAACGAGGATGGATAGGAAGACCAAGGAGGCACATGAAGTTCCAAATACTCATTATTCACTATATGATACACTGGAACTCCAAATACCATGTGGTAAAACACATATTTTTTTTTAACCAAATACTACAAAATGGTAAAATGCAATCTAGGCACCAAAACTCACTAGATATTCATGATGTACATGAGGTACTCAGTAGTCATGAGTCTTAAATTGGTCATTACTTTTAAAATATACCAGGTATGGTAAGACACATGGTGTTTAGGTCACTAAGTTGTGTCCGACTCTTACCCTATGGACTGTAACCCAACAGGTTTCTCTATCCATGGGATTTCCAAGACAAGAATACTGGAGTGGGTTGCCATTTCCTTCTCCAGGGATCTTCCCTACCCAGGAATCAAAACCTGCATGTCCTTTGTCTCCTGCGTTGTAGATGGTCTCCTGCATTTGCAGGCAGATGGGTTTTACCACTTGAGCCCCAGGGAAGGCCAAATATGGTGAGACATGCAGACACAGAAATGACTGTCTTGAAGGAAGGCATTTTTATACTCACAAATCCCTAGAAACAGGCATACCAGTCCACGTGGGGAAGGGGGGTTAGGAGGCAGAACAAGCGAGAGGAAAGCATGAGCAAGAGGCTTTATTGCAGTTTTCCTAGAAAGAAACAGGCAAGGAAGGGTAGGCAAACTGAGCAGGCCGAGGATTGGATAGTTTGAATAATTTCTGTAGGCTCGGGGCTGTAGACAACAGTCCCTAATTTTCAACTGCCTGGCCCTGGGGTAATTGGGGGCAGAGGGATAGGGTCCCAGAGTGGGAGCCTAGAGACTCTGGATTGATTATTTGCATATCAAAGACAAGATCATAGACAAGTTGTGGGTCATCTGGAGAAATTAGCAAACCCTGGGAGCAGCAGTCCCTTCCCAGGTCGGCAAAGCCCAAAAATGCCAAAGCATCATAAAATGCAGAAAAGAAAAAAAAAAAACATGACTGACACACTCACCCCTTGGTGACACCCCTCTGGCTCCAGCCTACCAGGCAAACTCTCCGGCGATTCCATAGGCAATGGATGAGCGCAGCTGTGGCCAGGCAAGCTCATCCTGCATCTCTCCTCAACAGAAGGAACGCTGACCTCAAACATCCTCAGTCTGTCGAGCCACCTTGCCGTCCTCAGCTCTGGTCCTCACAACCCCTCCATCAGTGCGATGAGCTGACGCAGCAGAGAGACACATTGGGATTATCCCTGAAGCTAATGTGGCTTAAGCTTCAGGGCCCCTCGCTCCCCAGACTCTTAGTCTTCCAGGTGGGAGGGAATCCAGGCTGCTGTCTTGATGAGCACTGCATAACCATGTGGTCTTTCCACCCTGTCTGTGTGTTAACCATCTCATCCTCGTTGCTTCAGACAGTGTGTTTTCTTTTCTTTCTTTTTTTTTAATAATTGTATTTATTAATTAATTTTTGGCTGTGCTAAGTCTTTGGTACTGTGCGGGCTTTTCTCTAGTTGTGGTGAGCAGGGGCTACTCTCTAGTTGTGATGCAGGCTTCTCATTGTGGTGGCTTCTATTGTTGCAGAATATGGGCTCTAGGACATGCAGGCTTCAGTAATTGCCGTTCCTGGGCTCCAGAGCACAGGCTCAGTAGTTGTGGCACACGGGCTTAGCTGCTCTACAGCATGTAGGATCTTCCTGGATCCTAGATCTAACCTGTGTCTCCTGCACTGGCAGGTGGATTCTTTACCACTGAGCCACCTGGGCAGCCCAAGACCATTTGTTTTCAAATGACTCGATACACCATGTCTCAACTCGGTCTCTGAGCTCTGTTTCTTGGCCTGGGAAAGCTGGCTTAGAGGCAATCATGGGTTAAGGCCGCCTTATCCGCCTTGGCTGCTTCACAAAGGGGAGTTCTGGGGCAGGAGACAGCCTTTAGTTTGCAATCAGCCTTGACCATCAGTGTGCAGGTTGCAGGGCCTGAGGTTTACATAATATGAAAGTCAACATGTGTCGAGAATGAGAAAAAGAAGTTAAAGCAAGTTACCAGAGTCTTGGAGATTCTGGCTCTTTAGTTTTTGTTTTGTTTCTCAGACCTCTCTAGTCAGTTTACCAGAAACACTTGCATGGGAAAGGTCCCTGATCACCACCCACCTCCTTCCCCACCAGGACACTGGGGGCCTGACTAGTGAGGGCTGTATGTTCATGCTCCTTGCTCACAGTGGGAGAAGACAGGGGATGTCCATTCTAGTCCTGGCCCTGACATGTGGGGCAAGTTCACTTCCTTCCTCTGAGGCCGAGTTTCCTCCACTGTAAAAAGAGATTGCTGGTCCCCACAGTCACTTTCTTCGGGTTTAGGGTAACATGCACAGGCAGCTTCAGCATTGTTGTTCAGTCATTAAGTCGTGTCTGACTCTTTGCGACCCCATGGACTGAAGCACGCCAAGCTTCCTTGTCCTTTACTATCCCCCAGAGTTTGCTCAGACTCACATCCATTGAGTCGGTGATGCCATCCAACCATCCCATCCTCTGTCGTCCCCTTCTCCTCCTGCCCTCGATCTTTCCCAGCATCAGGGTCTTTTCCAATGAGTTGGATCTTTGCATCAGATGGCCAAAGTATTGGAGCTTCAACATCAGTCCTTCCAATGACTGTTCAGGGTTGATTCCCTTCAGGATTGACTAGTTTGATCTCCTTGCTGTCCAAGGGACTCTTAAGAGTCTTCTCCAGCACCACAGTTCAAAAGCATCAATTCTTCGTCTCTCAGCCCTCTTTATGGTCCAACTCTCACATCCATACATGACTCCTGGAAAAACCACAGCTTTGACCATATGGACCTCTGTCAGCAAAGTGATGTCTCTGCTTTTTAATATGCTGTCTAGGTTTTGTCAGTTTTTCTTCCAAGGAGCAAAGCATCTTTTAATTTCATGGCTGCAGTCACCATCTGCAGTGATTTTGGAGCCCAAGAAAATAAAGTCTGTCACTGTTTCTAGTTTTTCCCTGTCTATTTGCCATGAAGTGATGGGACCAGACACATGATCTTAGTTTTTTGAATGTTGAGTTTTAAGCCAACTTTTTCACTCTCCTCAGAAGACTCTACCATTAGAGTGATATCATCTAAATATCTGAGGTTGCTGATATTTCTCCTGGAAATCTAAATTCCAGCCTGTGAGTCATCCATCCTGGCATTTCACATGGTGTACTCTGCATAGAAGTTAAACAAACAGGGTAACAGTATACAGCCTTGAGAACCCCTTTTCCAATTTTGAACCAATCCATTGTTCCACGTCCGGTTCCAACTGTTGCTTCTTGTCCTGCATACAGGTTTCTCAGGAGACAGATAAGGTGGTCTGATACTCCACCTCTTTAAGAACTTTCCACAGTTTGCTGAGCTTCAGCATAGGCTCAGCATAGGGCCAGCCTCACCCAAGAGGTGAGCCTGGAGAGAGAAGCGGAGGTGAGCCAATGACCCACCGAGACCTCCCCCACAACTCCCATGCCTCCAAGGTGCTCCCCAAGTTGCAGGCCAAAGAATCTCCTGGGAAGCTTAAAACACAGATTCCCTAGGTGATTCCCTGGGCATCACCTCCCAGGAGTCTAAGTCAACAGACTGATGGAGACCATTATAATATCTTTCAGAGTAGTTTCACTGCCCTAAAAACCCTCTGTGGTTTACCTAGTCATCCCTTCCTCCTTCTCCCCAACCAAGCTCCTGACAACCATTGATCTTTTTACTGTGTCTATAGTTTTATCTTTTCCATGATGTCATATAATTGTCAAAATCCACAGGATGAACACAAGAGTAAACCCTAATGTAAGCCATGGCAAGTGGTAAACTCTCAATTAATAGTAGTTATTCTTGGGCTTCCCTGGTGGCTCAGTGGTAAAGAATTTGCCTGCTAATGCAGGAGAAACCAGTTTGATACCTGGACCAGGAAGTTCCCACAGGCCAAGGAGCAACTATGCCTGAGTGCCACAACTACTGAGCCTGAGCTCTAGAGCCCTGGAACCACAACTACTGAGCCCCCGGGCCACAACCACTGAAGCCCACGTGCTCTCAAGCCTGTGCTCCACAAGGGAAACCACTACAATGAGAAGCCCACACACCACAACTAGAGAAAAGCCCGCACAGTAACAAAGACCCAGCACAGCCAAGAATTAAAATAATTCTTAAAATTTAATTAATTTAAAACACACCAGAGACCTAAACATATGAGCTAAAACTGTAAAGTTCATAGAAGAAAACACTAGATTTGGCAATGATTTCTTGGATATGACAACAAAAGCACAAGCAAGAGAAGAAATAAATAAATTGGACTACACCAAAATTTTAAACTTCTGTGCATCAAAGAGGAGAAGGCAATGGCAGCCCACTCCAGTACTCCTGCCTGGAGAATCCCAGGGACGGAGGAGCCTGGTAGGCTGCAGTCCACGGGGTTGCTACAAGTCGGACACGACTGGGAGACTTAACTTTCACTTTTCAGTTTCATGCATTGGAGAAGGAAATGGCAACCCGCTCCAGTGTTCTTGCCTGGAGAATCCCAGGGACGGAGGAGCCTGGTGGGCTGCAGTCCATGGGTCACTAGGAGTCGGACACGACTAGGTGACTTCACTTTCAGTTTTCACTTTCATGCATTGGAGAAGGAAATGGCAACCCACTCCAAGGTTCTTGCCTGGAGAATCCCAGGGACGGGGGAGCCTGGTGGGCTGCCGTCCATGGGTCACTAGGAGTCGGACACGACTAGGTGACTTCACTCTCAGTTTTCACTTTCATGCATTGGAGAAGGAAATGGCAACCCACTCCAAGGTTCTTGCCTGGAGAATCCCAGGGACGGGGGAGCCTGGTGGGCTGCCATCCATGGGTCACTAGGAGTCGGACACGACTAGGTGACTTCACTCTCAGTTTTCACTTTCATGCATTGGAGAAGGAAATGGCAACCCACTCCAAGGTTCTTGCCTGGAGAATCCCAGGGACGGGGGAGCCTGGTGGGCTGCCGTCCATGGGTCACTAGGAGTTGGACACGACTAGGTGACTTCACTCTCAGTTTTCACTTTCATGCATTGGAGAAGGAAATGGCAACCCACTCCAAGGTTCTTGCCTGGAGAATCCCAGGGATGGGGGAGCCTGGTGGGCTGCCATCTATGGGGTCGCACAGAGTTGGACATGACTGAAGTGACTTAGCAGCAGCAGCAGCATCAAAGAACACAAATCAGTAGAGTGAAAAGGCAACCTACAGAATGGGGGAAAATATTCTCAAATTATATACGTATATAATACATATATATGTATATATATATATATATAATATATAGTAAAAGTATATAGTAATA
This sequence comes from Okapia johnstoni, assembly GCA_024291935.2. Classification (NCBI taxonomy): domain Eukaryota; kingdom Metazoa; phylum Chordata; class Mammalia; order Artiodactyla; family Giraffidae; genus Okapia; species Okapia johnstoni. The sequence continues at coordinate 45,166,082 of CM044322.1, forward strand.
TATATGTATATGTATGCATATATACAGTAAAAGAACTCCTACAATTCAAGGAAAAAACTCAATTAAAAAATGGGCAAAGAGTTAGAATAGACTTTTTTCCAAAAAAGATTAAAAGATATGCAAATAAACAATAAACACATGAAAAGATGTGCAACATCACCAATCATGAGGGAAAGGGAAACCAAAAGCATAATAAAATTCTGCCTTACACCCATTAGGATACCTACAGTCAAAAAAACAAACAAGAAAACAGAAAATGTTACTGAGCAAGGGCTTGCTGCCCCTCGTACATTGAAACCAACACTATGACACCAACTTTTGAGAAAAGAAAAAGTTTTGTTGTAAGACTGACTGGCAAGGAAACAAGAAGCAAGGCTCAAATCTGTCTCCCTAGTCCAGGGTTGGAGCAGAACATAGGGGTTGGGGCAGAAGCTGATTGACCAGTCTCTAACCAATCTGTATATATGTTAACCAAAACACTCGGGCTGCTTGGAAGCTAGGTTTTCCTTATTGAAGGACTTCTAGTCTGTGGCTCTGATGACAACAGTTCTATTCTATGAATTCCATAGATTGAAGATTCTTGGTTCTGGGGTCATCCTAGAAACATGGGTCCCCTCTTGCTCATGGGCAGTGCTGTCTCTGTAAGGTAACTATAGGTTTGATTTATCAACAACGTGCTTTAAGGAATCAGAACCAGTTTAACCTAATCCATGCTTTATGTGCTCTTTCAGTAAAAAGTGGTGAGGAATTCAAGAAACTGGAACACTGATGCTCCAATTCTTGGTGGGAAGGTAAAACAATTCAGCCACTATAGAAAACAGCATGGTTATTCCTCAAAAACTGAAAAATAGAATATGATCCAGCAATTCCACTTCCAGGTATGAACCCAAAAAATTGAAAGCAGGGTCTTAAAAAGGTATTTGTACACCCATGTTCATAGCAGCATTATTCACAATAGCCAAAGGTGGAAGAAACCCAACTGTCCCTGACAGATAAGCAAAATGGGGTATGTATATACAGTTGTAATATTATTCAGTTTTAGAAAAGAAGGAAATTCTGATATATGCTACAACATGGAACCTAAAGGACTTTATGCCAAGTGAAATAAGCCAGGTGCAAAAGGACAAATACTGTGCAATTCCTTTTTTAGAATATACTTAGAATATTCTAAATATACCTAGTCAAATGCATAGTCACAGAAAGTAGAACCATAGTTGCAAGGGCTTGGGAGGGAGTGTGTAACTGAACTGAACTTTGATCTGCTCACTTACCATGCAGCAAAGTCAATTTACTGACACCGGGTTGCGGTGAAGGACAGTACAGTGTGTATTGCAGGTACCAAGCAGGAAGGAGCAGTTTATGCACCAAACACCTGAACTCCCCGATGGCTTTCAGGGAAGAGTTTTTAAAGGCAGCGCTTGCAGTAAGGGCTGCAGGGTGCATGACTTTCTTTGATTGATTGGTGCTGAGGTAACAGGATGATGTTTCAGGAATCTTAATCATCAGCCTTCTGGTTCCAACCAGTCTGAGATCTAGCACTTACGCTCAGCATGCTCCAGCTGGGTAGGGTCTTAGTTAACACAGAACAACCCTGCAAATACGTCAGATTGTTATGTAGGAACCAGGACTCTGTTTTATCACTAAAATATTGTCATTACTCTTCTTTTCAAAAAAAAATATTTATTTATTCGGCTGTGCCAGGTCTTAGTTGCAGCACTCACGATCTTTGATCTTCGTTGCAGCATGCCAGATCTTTAGCTGTGGCATGGGGTATCTAGTTCCGTGACCAGGGATCAAACCCAGGTCCCTTATGTTAGGAGTGTGGAGTCTTAGCCACTGGACCACCAGGGAAGTCCCTGCCCTTACTCTTCTTGTTTAATTAATTGTTTTTCCTTGTTTCTGCTTTCCCTCACTTCCCCAATTAGTAACTGCTTGTGTCTGCTCTTTGGAACTCAGGGAAAGCCTAAAAGACTAACGCCTTCTTTCTGCAAACAAAAAACAGGGACATGGAGGAGCTTTTGTACCTGGGAAGGCCCTGCAGGATCCTGCTAGGTTTCAAGGGGAGAATGGAAAGTTGTTGTTTGAGGCAGAGTTTCCGTTTCGCAAGATGAAAAGGGTTCTAGAGATGGATGGTGTTGATGGTTACACAATGATGTGAATGTGCTTAATACCACTTAAAATGGTTCAGATTAATGTCAGGTGGCCCTGACCTGCAGCCACTTGAAGCAGGACTTTGGTTCCCAAGCCAGAGACTGAAGTCAGGCCATGGTAGTGAGAGCACTGAATCCTAGCCACTGGACCACAAGGGCCAGTGACAAGGTCCTGGCCTGTTAGCTTTGTAGAAATGCATTTCTTTCCACAAAGAGACAGAATGTTGTGAAACAAGTTTCTAGGAGGAAAAGGAGTACAGTCACATGGGCAGACTCAGAGTTGTGCCCTTGTGACAGTTTGAATCACTTATAAGGGGCATTTCTTCCAGGTTTCCTCTGGCCAGTCGTCCTGCATTGAGTCCATATTTGGTTTATCTCAGAGTCCTCCCCTGTGTGCACGAGCCTCTCTTAGCCAAGATGGATTCTAGTGAAAGGCCCTATGGTGTCCCTGGTGGCTCAGACGGTAAAGAAGCTGCCTGCAATATGGGAGACCTAGGTTCAATCCCTGGTCAGGAAGACCCCCTGGAGAAGTGAATGGCAACCCACTCCAGTATTCTTGGGCCTGCAATGCAGGAGATCCAGGTTGAATCACTGAGTTGGGAAGAGGCCTGTGGGTAGGTTGACATCACCTGCGGGGTGGCACTTCCTTCCTTTTTGACCCCTGAGGAGCCTTTCTGCACATGTGTCATCAGGAAGGTCTCTTCAACCTCAAGAATGAGAAATATGTGGTCTCTTTATCTGGGAAGGGATCAGTTCTTCCTTCATCTTGAAGTATCTGTTCACAGCGGACAAACTGCAGTTGCTCAACCTGGGGCCCATCTAGCTCCTGCCTCAAGATAATAAACTTCATGTCTATTTTACCACAACTAGTAGTATTTTTTAAATGATTCAAGTCATACAGTAGTTGACAGGAACATAATATTGTGACGTGGGTTCGATCTCTGAGTCGGGAAAGTCCACTGGAGGAGGGTATGGCAACCCACTGCAGTAGAAGCCTGGTAGGCTACAGTCCATAAGGTTGCAAAGAGTCAAACACAACTGAAGTGACTTAGCACGTGCACACACACATGCGCGCGTAAATAAAGCAATTCTATCTGTTCCCATATAAATCAGATGGGGGGAGTGGAGAGGCATCTTAAATCTTACTTCTCTCCCTTGGCTTCCCAGGTGGCTCAGTGAGAAAGAATCCACCTGCCAAACAGGAAACATGGGTTAGATCCCTGGGCTGGGAAGACCCCCTGGAGAAGAGCATGGCAACCCACTCCAGTATTCCTGCCTGTAGAATCCTATGGACAGAGCAGCCTAGTAGGCTACAGTCCATGGAGTTGCAAAGAGTCGGACACAATTTGGTGACTAAACAACAACAGACAACTCCCTTGGTGGGAGAAGTCTACCTCACATGCCTAAACCTGGGCCTCTATATATCCCTTGGAGCCCCCTGGCAGAGCAAAGCCTGCAACTTTGAGCAGGTTGGCCTATTAGTGAGCTGAGGCTCCTCCTCTTGGGCTCCTCACTGGTAACCCAAATCAACAGCCTGCCTCCCTTCTCTTTCAGAGGGTAAAGCATTTTAAGCTCTCTCTTGAACACTCTCTGAAACCAAGTAGGACTCTGTGAGGCCCTTCCAATGCAAAAGCCTTACAATATACCCCCGTTGCTCGTTTATAGGAAAAAGACTTCAGTCTCATAGACCTTCCCGTAATTCCAAAGGGCAGATTCAAACAGTTACTAATTAAGGAAGTGAAGGAATTCAGAAACAAAGGAAAGGCAGTCAGAAAACAATTGGGCAGCAATAAAGCCCAGTCCTAGTTCCTCAAGAGATATATTGATATGTCATGGTGTATATGACAATATATCTTTGAGTTCTACAGGAACCAAGGCCCCCACCCTGGTGGCGGATGGTAACTTCAGGGTGGGTACCAGCTTCCTGAAACATCATTATCTCTCCACCAACCAATCAGAAGAAAGTCACACACTCTATAGCCCTCACCCCAAATTTTGCCTATAAAAACTCTCCCCCAAGAAGGGGCTCAGGGGAAGTAGGGGATAAGCCTGTCCGAGAACTACCTCAAGGTCTGTGGTCTCCTGGCCCCTTACAGCAAACATTTTTCCCCTTGAAGTGGCCTGAGGCAGAGCTACCTTACAGAAATCTGGGGTTAGAGAAGCCGTGGCAAGAGGCAACGAAAAGAGCTTTAACTTAAATGAAGACCCAACCTGACTTACCTCCTCCGGCCAAGAGACATGCTTCTGGAATGTCTGCACCAGAAAACACTCAACCGAAAGTGGCTGCATAATGAGGGGCCGCATTTATTTTTATTGGTTTTCTACTCAAAGGAAAATGGATATAGGAGGAAGAACAAATCAGTAGCTGGTACTACTCCAGCCCCAGAGGATCAGAAGTTAACATTGTCACCATGAAATACTCTAAAATTCCAGGGGAAGGAGGGTATAGTGGGAGAAAAACCGCCAGCAGGTATTCCACCCCAGCACCCTGGTGTAGCATCCACACCCAAAGGCCATGTTTCTGCTGAAGATGGGCTTTGGTAGGAGATACCCACTGGTATGGGGCTTCCCAAGTGGCACTAGTGGTAAAGAATCTGCCTGCCAATGCAGGAGATGCTGGAGACAAGGGTTCAGTCCCTGGGTGGGGAAGATCCCTTGGAGGAGGGCATGGCAACCAACTCCAGTATTCTTGCCTGGAGAATCCCATGAACAGAGGAGCCTGGTGGACTACAGTTTGTGGGGTCACAGAGAGTCAGACAGGACTGAAGTGACTTAGCAAGCATGTACATACTAGCTGGTATAATAGCCCAGAGAGTGGTAAAAGCTACCACTCTCTTGGTCTAGGAGGAATTCATTATAATCAATTGCCAGGAGGAACCAATCACAGGCAGACAGCACTACCAAAAATGTAAGGTTTTAGGTGGACAGAGCGAGAAGACAGAACAAATTTTCTAAGATAAACATTTACATTATGCCATGTGCTTATACACAGAGCTGACATGAGTGTGTGTATGCACACATGTGTGAGTTAGTGGAAATGTGTCCACACAGACCCAGGCACAGCTTAGACCAATTTCCTTAGCCTCATGAAGAAGATGTACTGTAGAGGCCATGGCCTGTCAGTCAAAACAAAAAGGCACAGCTACATTCAAATTAAGGATCAGAGAAAATTAACTCTGCTTTAGTTTGGCTGTTTCCTTTCTGAAATAAGTAAACCCAGGAAATATGAAACAGTCAGAAATTCTTACATATTATTCAACAGCACCTCTGTTTTGGTATTTGAGGTTTCAGTAATTTGATATTGTTTTAATAGCTTCTCCTTTTATGGTCTCTTAGTTTCAACCTCTCCAAGCAAGGACGATTCCATTGGGCTGCTCCCTATGGAACAGCTTATAATTCAGGAATCTTGGGATTCCTGGTCCAATCAGCTATAAGGCAAGATAGCCAGACTGGTTTCCTTATAAGGATGGATGCTATGAAGCTTAATGGCTTTTCTGTTGAAAATGCACTCCCCTATCCCAACCCTATCTCTTGAGAAACCTGTATGCAGGTCAGGAAGCAACAGTTAGAACTGGACATGGAACAACAGACTGGTTCCAAATAGGAAAAGGAGTACGTCAAGGCTGTATATTGTCACCCTGCTTATTTAACTTATATGCAGAGTACATCATGAGAAACACTGGGCTGGAAGAAACACAAGCTGGAATCAAGATTGCTGGGAGAAATATCAATAACCTCAGATATGCGGATGACACCACCCTTATGGCAGAAAGTGAAGAAGAACTAAAGAGCCTCTTGATGAAGGTGAAAGAGGAGAGTGAAAAAGTTGGCTTAAAGCTCAACATTCGGAAAACTAAGATCATGGCATCTGATCCCCTCACTTCATGGGAAATAGATGGGGAAACAGTGGAAACAGTGTCAGACTTTATTTTTTTGGGCTCCAGAATCACTGCAGATGGTGATTGCAGCGATGAAATTAAAAGACGCTTACTCCTTGGAAGGAAGGTTATGGCCAACCTAGATAGCATATTTAAAAGCAGAGACATTACTTTGCCAACAAAAGTCCGTCTAGTCAAGGCTATGGTTTTTCCAGTGGTCATGTATGGATGTGAGAGTTGGACGGTGAAGAAAGCTGAGCGCTGTAGAATTGATGCTTTTGAACTGTGGTGTTGGAGAAGACTCTTGCGAGTCCCTTGGACAGCAAGGAGATCCAATCAATCCATCCTAAAAGAGATCAATCCTGGGTGTTCATTGGAAGGACTGATGTTGAAGCTGAAACTCCAATACTTTGGCCACCTCATGCAAGAGTTGACTCATTGGAAAAGACCCTAATGCTGGGTAGGATTGGGGGCGGGAGGAGAAGGGGATGACAGAGGATGGTTGGATGGCATCACCGATTCGATAGACATGGGTTTGGGTAGACTCCGGGAGTTGGTGATAGACAGAGAGGCCTGGCGTGCTGCATTTCATGGGGTCGCAAAGAGTCAGACATGACTGAGTGACTGAACTGAACTGATCCCAACCCTATAGAATAATTTAAGATGTCTGGAGGATGCTAGGAATTTAAAAAAAAAAAAATTAGTAGAAGTACAAAATACACCTAACCTCAATCACAGAGAATTGTGTCCTGTAGGACCTCCCTTCCTGGTCCCAGCTTTCTGGCCTATGCCTTGCTTTTTTCTGCTGTTCTCAGTTTCCTAGGTTCCAGTCTCCTGAGTCCTTATTTCTCCCTTATCACAGCAATGAACTGAACAAGGGATGGTCCTCCATGCCCACTTCCCCGAAGATGCCTTTCTAGGCCAAGGGCATGGGGAGACCCCTGGAAGGCCTCAGGAGCTCCCCAACGACATGGGCCACAACAAGCAAAGAACCTGAAGGCCCACGGCTCAGGGTCTCTAGTTTGTTTGAAGTGCTGCTTTGGCCAGGTGGGGCAGGAAGGGAGGACAGTAGGGTCAATAGTGGTCTGGGAGTAGCCCGGGGAGAGACAATTATACCAGTTTAATAAATACCTTGACTACATACAGCTCTTTTAGTGTACTCCAGCACTTTCACTTATAATATTTTTCTTTCATCCTCGCAGGCCTGTAGATACAGAGTATCATTAGCAAGCTTTTATTGATGAGGAAGAGGAAGAAGTTAAAGATGCATCCAGGAATCTCCCGAATTCCTCTCCCTTTGCACTTTCATCTCCAGCACAAGTTTTCAAACTCCCACATTAGCCCCCAGGCCTTGGTCCTAATGTTGTTTTACACGGGTTCATAAACGCCTATAAAAGAAAGATCAAAGCAGGATTTGCTCCTGGTAGTGTGAAGTGAAAACCTCGAGCATCCCTCTTTAAAAGAAAAAAAAAAAAAAAGTTTTAATCCCAGAGGGCCTGCCTCCAATTGAAGACCACTGTGTCTCCCACCTTCTTCTGGGGAGTTCAGGAAAACACAAGGCCCCGCTTCCTTTTTCAGCTCTTCCTTGCCTGGCAGCAACCGCCAGAGAATATGCAGGGACCACAGGGATCCCAGGGCCTCCGCGACGACTACCTCCTGATGTTCCGTTATCAAGGTCCCAGTCCCCAGAGGAGAATGAAGCCGGTTCACAAGACTAAAACCTTGGTTTCAAATGCATGGCCCCCCACCATCCTCGCCAAAAAAAAAAAAAAACCAACCCCAAACACCCGCATTCTTTCATTCAAATGGAACTGGGTTTATTTTCATATCTTGCCTTTACTAAACAAAACAAAAATCAAAGCTCTGGGTGCAGGAGGCGGGTCAGGGCTCCGGGCGGCCGCGGCCTACTCGCGGGCCTGCGCGCGGTCCAGCACCAGCAGCGGGATCTCCTCCAGCCTCTCGCACCGCTCCCCGCGCCGCAGGTAGCGCCGCCTCCACGCCACCAGCCTCTGCAGCAGCTTCCGCAGGCTCGCGGGGGCCCCAGCGGCCGCGCTCCTGGGCCGCTGCCCCGGGCCTCGCGTACCGCGCCTTCTTCCTGCGGGGGCCGCGGGCCGCACCCCGCCGGAAGAGCCGCCGCCAGCACCAGCAGCCCGAGCAGGAGCCGCCGTCGCCGGCCCGCGCGCCGCCCCGCCGCCTCGGGCTCGGCGCGCGGCGGGCCGTCCCGCTTGAGGGGCGCCATGCTCTCCAGCAGCCCGTGCCGCACACTGCCGCGCCGGGTGCAGCCGGGGCCGCGCGTCCGCCATGCCGGGCCCGGGCCTCTCCTGCGAGCGCGTCGGACTGGGGCCACGGCCTGAGACTCGGGGAACACATGGGCCGGGCGGCTAGACAGCGGCCTTAGGACGCGACAGGGCCGCTCGAGTCCTTTCTGCCCCTTCCCGGGTGCGCCCTGAGGCCTTCCCCAGTAGACGTTACCAAGGAGACCCGAACGCTGACCGCACAATGCCCGGTTGAGGCATGCTTTCAGGGTACCGAGCACGAACCCTATCCCAGGATCCAGAGTCCCACATGGTGCCTCCGGCCCCCAATACGCCGGCCGAGTTCGCTGTTGAGTGATCTTCAGACGGCCTCAAACAAGCCAGAAGGGCCCCAGGAAGTTCCTGAGGTCCAGAGCCGCAATTACCGTATTGGGCTGCACAGCCTTCACTGGTTACTTAGAGATCAGTCTTCCTGCTGCCCTAGAGGCTTCCAATAGTTTGTGGACTGGTTTCAGGTGTGCTGTATTTTTCAACCAGCAGGGAACCAGAGTTTCTGGAAAACTCTCAAAACCTGATTTTCTTCATCTGGCCTTACCTAAACATCTCTTTCCTTGTAGGATTATCACTGATTTTTTTCTTTTTCCCCAGTAATTTTTTCTGATGGCACAGATAAAGTTTTAATCTCTTTCCTTGTAGGATTATCACTGATTTTTTTCTTTTTCCCCAGTAATTTTTTCTGATGGCACAGATAAAGTTTTAAAGAAATTTTTGAAAAACACAAATACAAAAAAGAAAACATTTTTTCCTGCTTCTTTGTATACATCTTTGCACTTGTTAATTTCATTAAATTCAAGTAAGGAAAAGCTAAAATAATGGCTACCATGTATCATGCTTATATGTGCTAAGCACTCTGCTAATATTTTGCATAATTTTCCTAGTTTATTTTGTAGCCCATTGACAAATGAGCAGGCTCAAGAGTGAGTCTGCTTGAGTTTGAAATCTGGCTCTCAGTTACTAGCTTTAACTTTAGGCAAGTTACTTAACCTCTTAATGCCTCCGTTTATTCATTTGTAAAACTGACATAATAACACTCCTACCTCTCTGGGAGTTGTTATGAGAATTAAATGAGATAAAATACATAAAGCACTAGGCATATGTTAAGTGCGCAGTAAGTCAATTATTTATACAATCCTCGCAACAATTCAAAGTGGTTCCCAAATGAAAAATTCCCACTTTGCTGATTGAGAAAACTAAAGCTTGGAGAGGTAAAATCGTTTACCTGAGACAGCATAACTTGTAAACTAAGGAGCTGTGATTTGAACCCCAGATTCTTTGAACCCAGGATAGTAAATGACTGCTGCTATTGAGCTTTCAACTACTCACCCTACCAGTACAGCATTCCTTCTTCTGGTACATTTATCCTCAAAAATGTCCACAGTTAATAGTTAGCGGTCAACATTTAATTCTTGTGTAGCCTTTGGGTAAAAAAAGAAAACACAAAAGAGGAGAAGGGGAAAAAAAACAACTCAGCTATCCAGTCCTTTTTTCTAGCAACTTTAAAATCTGCTAGTCATCTTGACAGGAGCCTTTCCATTCCCATCACCCCTGAACACACCCTAAGAGTAAAGTCCCTCTCACCTTGGCCTGACTGCGCAGAACCAAACCTCACAAGCCATTTCCCTTTAAGAACTGCTTAATGTTTTAGTTGCTCTTTCCCCAACTCTCCATGGATGCCTCTTTCTTATATTCAGACTGTCTGTGCTTCCTGCCACCCGAACCAGAGAGTGAGCACAAGGTAAGTCCTAGTTGATACAATTGGTAATGAAACAAGCCCCAACTCAGATAGATTGTTTACATGTACAGTGCAAGGAAGAGCAGCCAAGGACACCAGCTCCCCACAGCCGTACACAGGGCAGCATTGGAACAGAAGGGCCAGGTGACTGCAAAGCAAACCCTGTTTCTGAGAAGCTGATGCCATGCCACAGCTAGTTTACATGCTGCAACTGGGCCCAAAGAGCTGGCGGACAAGGCAGAAAGTCTCGTGCATCATGGGAACCTGAGAGGGGATAAGAAACTGTCTCACAACAGCCTCCTAGGAAGAAAGGAGGCAAGTAGAAAATGGTCTTACTGCTCCTTACAAGCCTTGCATGCCCTCTTGCTCCAGGAAGATTACAGAGTGTTCTGCCAAGATTTAGATTCAGCAACAAGTCAAGCCTGGCCTGTGTCCTATGTGGATGTGTACAAGGTCCCCAGGGCACCATGACGGACCCATTTCCCTTCACAAACTAACTCAACATGCTTCCGGAATCTTTTTCTGGCTGTTATGAACTGAATTGTGTACCCCACCACCACCAAAGTTCATATATTGAAGTCTGAACCCCTAGAACCTCAGAATGTGACTATATTTGAAGATAGAGCCCAAATAGGTAATTAAGTTACAATGAGGTGATGATGATAAGCAGTAATCTAATATGACTGATGTCCTTATATGAAGCTTAGGACACAGACACTCAGAAAGGGAAGACCATGTGAAGACACAGGAAGAAAGTGGCCTCCTACAAGCCAAGGAGAGAGGCTGCATAAGAAACCAAACCTGCCAATACCTTGATTTTGGACTTCCAGCCTCCAGAATTGTGAGAAAATTAATTTCTATTGTTTAGCCACCTGATCTATGGTATTTCATTATGGCAACCCTAGCAAACTAACATACTGGCTGACTGGCTTTGCCTCCTATTTTATTCTGCCTCAAATCCCCTTCTTGTTCCTCGGTCATTCCATTCTGCCAGGAAGGATCTCCTTGGCACCCTTGTGCACAGGATCCTCCTTGTCAAGGTTCACTGTATGGATGCCCTCTGTGTGACTCCTGCTAGGCCCATGCATCTGCCACTGCTCTGAGGCCCCTGTGTACCCAGGCCACATGGAAGGACTGGGCAGCCTCAAACAGAGCCTCAGGCCTGGCTTAGAGTTTGGAATTTTTAGGTACCTGTCACCTGCACAGCTACTCAGTCCTAGAGAGACACTGGGTCTAGGGTTGCCAGATAAAATACAGGATGCTTAGTTAAATTTGAATTTCAGGACTTCCCTGGTGGTGCAGTGGATAAGAATCTGCTGCCAATGCAGGGGACACAGTTCAATCCCTGGTCTGGGAAGATTCCACATGCCATGGAGCAGCTAAAGCCCATGTAGCACAACTACTGAGCCTTCGTGCTGCAACTACTGGAGCCCACACGCCTAGAGCCTAGAAGCCGTGCTCTGCAATAAGAGAAGCCACCAGGGTGAGAAGTCCATGCCCAGCACCTAGAGAGTAGCTCCTGCTTACTGCAACTAGAGAAAGCCTGCATGCAGCAATGAAGACCCAGCACAGCCAAAAGTTAATTAATTAGTTTAAATAAAATAAAAATTATATTTTAAAATTTGAATTTCAGATAATCAACAAATAGTGTTTTAGAATAAGTATATCCTAAATATTGCATAGGCTATACTTCTACTAAAGAATTATTTACCTGAAATGCAAATTTAACAGGGTTTCTGTATTTTCACTTACTACCCTACTAGGGTCCTGCAAAGAGTCCAGGGCACACTCCATTAAGACATTTTGAGGGGGTTTCCTCCAGGTCCCTCAGCAGATCTCCTGGACCCAACGCTGGCCAGAGGCTGCAGCACTCCCCATGGCCTGGAGCCCAGCAGAAGCAGGCTTCTCAGGCTCACCTTGTCCTAATCCACATACCCAGAATAGCACAAGAGACCTGGAGTCCCCAAAGTTAGGAAAAGCAAGAAGGGACAACAGATCTAGACAGAGTCCTTGGTACCCCCCCAAACCCAGAAAAAGAGGCAGAAAAGCATGATTAAGAGCATTAGCTTTGGGGTCATTCAGACCTGATTCAGAGTTAGCAATGTGGCTTGAGTAAAGCAAACTCTCTCAACCTCAGCTGTCTCATCAGAGCACGGAGCCGCTGTTCCCACCTACCTCACACTGTCATCCATTGTGAGGAGCAAAGAGACAGGGCATGTCGGGCCCTAACACCGTGCCTGACACAAAGCAGGTGCTCGAGAAATGCTGGCGCCACCGCTGTGGAATCCTGTTCCATCTTCATGCTCCCATCTCCCTGCTCCCATCTCCCGCCCCAACACTTCTAGCACACACAGGTTCTCCCAACATGAATCCCAGCAGAGTCTTCTTTTCTGAAGGCCTGTAGTTCATGGCAAGCTCTGGGAGCTCCAACTCCTGGAAACTTTCCCAGGAAAATTTGGGATGCAGAGACATGGGATAGAAAACAGATGGCTTCGGTTTTTTGTGATGTGAATAGTGAAAGGTCAGTTAGCTCTGCAGGAGCAAGCACTGTGCCAAGGGGACCCGGACCATAAGACAACCATCCTCGCTTCTCTAGCCTAACACTGCCCTGTCTCGGACACCTGCTGACTACTCCACCAGGTCCAGGCGGAGTAGCGTCAGCTGAGCCCCAGGAGCACATTACGTCAGCACTCAGATCCAGCAAGGTGAGCCCAGGGACATCATTCCTGTATGTGAAAAGTGACATGTTAGCAGAGACATGAAGTGGGAGACTGCGACCACCAAGGGTGACCCCTGCCATTACCCAGATAACTGGGCCAGAAGTGGGGTATTTACCGAACAAAATAGAACAGGTTTTGCCTCTTCTCTGTGGATGTTGACCTCATTCTAGTATACAGACTTCCCAAGGTGACTGTTTCAAAATCGCTCTTTATTATAAGAACTAGTGTTTTACCCAGATACTTTGAGATAAAATTGTGATGAAATAGATGCATTCTAGGAAAGGCCTGGTTTCTGTATTAGGAAAGTAAATTCTGCATCCCAGGACATTGGGTAATGACACCCTCGAATGTTTGTACCCTACTGAACATTATAATGACTATGAGAGAACCAGATTCTCTTCCTTTTACTGTGCATGGGTAGATCTTATCATCAGGATGTCAAGGCTACTGCAGTGTTGGTATAGCCTTGATGTCAAACAGGGCCACCCCTTGGAAGCCCCCAAAACCATAGCCTGTGGAAATTCAAAGAATTCTTCCCAGGATTTCTGCAAATCCTTCGTCTCCTGATGTACTCCTCTCTCTGACTTCCACAAACTCCTTCCCAAATAAAGCATGAAATATTCCAAAGTTCATAGATTTTCATGGAAATTTTGGAGCAGGAACTAGATACCAGGATCACAAATCACAAATGCAAAAATACAGATGACTTCCCAGAGAACACTAAATGTCACAGTGTCCGCCTCTGTGGAGCTTCCATGGCCTTCACTGACTTTTTCACGCTTCCTAGCTCTTTCCAACCCTGCCACTCTCTTCTCTGCTCTCCACTTCTCTTTCCTCTTCCTCATAAGAAGAAAAAAAAAAGAATATTCCTCCCTCTTGTTCATGGCAAAGTAGTCCCCTTTCCACTGATACTTCACCACCTGTAGATACCTGACTCCAGGATCTTGCCCATCTCAATCAGCTTAGAATTATCCTATAGAGACATATCTCCACCTAAGAGAAAACCTTTTCACCTCCCTACCTTGAGTTCATTTCTATTGTTATATTCTAGACCTTTGAAGGATGACTTTCCTACAAGATCAGAGATGGTGGGTGGGTGAGTGAGGGAGGAGGAGACATAGTCCTGAATCAGCATCAACAGAATCAGTGCCTTCATCACCGTCATCATTACATCATCATTACCGTCATCCATTGACCCTTGCCATTTTACACCACACTGTACCATAAGGAGTATTACAGGCATGATATCACTTCAGCCCCACAACAGGCCTATGAGGTAGAAAGAGTATCTCATTTCACTGATGAGGACACTGGTATGTACTTTGCTGTGGAAGGATCCATGGCTAGCGGAGACAGCAGGCTATACCAGGAAAGGCTTGTGAACATAACCCTGCCTTGTGGATCAACTGAGAATTTGACTTGCCCTCCCAGGAGGAAAACTAGGTACTACCAGATTGGGGCAGAGGGGGCAGGAAGGTTTGAACTAGGCAAAGATACGAGTTTGCTCGGGGGTTTTGGGGTGGGGGGAAGTTAGGATTTTTTTTTTTCTTTAATGAGAGAAGGAGCTTTCACAGTGTTCTTGGGGGAAAGACAAGATACACAATTAGATGCTGTATTGGGAAATAGGAAGGCTCTGGCCCCATGGAAATAGGGAGCTGGTAGGAAAGGGACCAAGACAAAGATATGCTGGGTTTCTGGGACTAGAATCCAATTATTTTAAACCAGGGTGTTCAAAGGAACCAGGTCTGTGTGCTTGTCATTCACATTGGTTAGTATATGGTCAGTGACCTATAGTTTGTAAACATAACTTTTCATAATCTTTGAGTGGGTTTCCTCATTTCAATTTTTCTTTTGCTGTCTTTGTTATTCTTTTAGATGATGCCAGCCTACTTTATTTGTTATAAGGAAGATATAAAAAGGGGGATTTTTAAATTTATTTTTTAAAAATTTGATGCAATTTTAAAGGCTATTTCCTTTTACAGCTATTACAAAACATTGGCTCTATTCCTCGTTTTGTGCAGTACATCCTTGAGCCCGTCTTACCCTCAATAGTTTGTGCCTCGTACTTCCTCACCCTCTATTGCCCCTGCCCCCTCCACTGGTAACCACTAGTTTGTTCTCTGTGAGTCTGTTTCTTTTTTGTTGTAATCACTAGATGGTCGTATTTTTTAGACTCCACCTATAAGTGATATCACACAGTATTTGTCTTTCTAACTTACTTCATTTAGCATCCAAGTACATCCATGTTGCTTCAAATGGCAAAATTTTTGTTCTTTTTTATGGCTGAGTAGTACACATTTGTACCACATCTTCTTTATCCATTCATCTGTTGATGGACACTTAGGTTGCTTCCATATCTTGGCTATTGTAAAGAATGCTGCTATTGGGGGGTTGGTGGTGGTGGTTTAGTCTCTCAGTCTTGCCTGTAGTCTGCCAGGCTCCTCTGTCCATGGGATTCTCAAGACATGAATACTGGAGTGGGTAGCCATTCCCTTCTCCAGAGGATCTTCCCAACCCGATTCCCTTCCCGGGATCGAACCCGGGCTTCCTGCATTGGCAGGCAGTTTCTTTACCACTTGAGCCACCTGGGAAACCTGTAAGTTAAGAAGGGGACAACCAAATCTGCTTTATTTCAAGGACAGCTGTAAGGCTCTCAGAGATACCCGTTATCATGAAGAAATCAGCTGGACAATAATTTCCAGCCCCCCAACTCCTCATTGGCCTTTGGCACCAAAAACTTTGCTGTCAACATCATGTGGACAATTGCGGCAGTTTGCTGCATGATTGTCAGAAACCCCTGAGGCAGCAGGGCAGAAAATCCAGGTGGTTCACCTAAACGGGCCAAACCCTAGATGGTTAGGAGAAGAGCTTCGTTCCAATCTCCGCTTTGTAGGAAGAGACTTGGCCAAGGGCTGCTTTTACTTTGGCAAATGTCTTGTTTCAGGAAACCGGAAACATTTGTTTCAGTCAACAAATTCCTTTTTAAACACCCAATAGCCTGGCAGTTTCAAGAGAAAATATTTGGGTGAGTGGTTAATATTGTTTCTGAAAAGAAACAAAAGCTGAAATGTCTGTGGTTCAGACACTGCTGCTGCTGCTGCCAAGTCACTTCAGTCGTGTCCGACTCTGTGCGACCCCATAGATGGCAGCCCACCAGGCTCCTCCGTCCCTGGGATTCTCCAGGCAAGAACACCGGAGTGGGTTGCCATTGCCTTCTCCAATGCATGAAAGTGAAAAGTGAAAGTGAAGTCACTCAGTCGTGTCTGACTCTTAGCGACCCCATGGACTGCAGCCTACCAGGCTCCTCTGTCCATGGGATTTTCCAAGCAAGAGTACTGGAGTGGGTTGCCATCGCCTTGCCAGTGAAATATTAGGGCCAGGCATGTTTTGGAAACTTTTCCAGCCTGTGGAGGTGAGGAGAGGGGATGGCACATTGGAAGACGTCATTGCAGTATGGCTTTCTTTTGCACACAGGAGCCGGTTCTCCCAGCTCCCAGGAGCAGCCCCAGCTCTGCATGTTGCTGTGTTTCCCGCAGGTCATCCACAGACCAGACCGCCTACCACAAGGAAGGCTCAGGGAAATAGAGATGGATACTTGCCCTCCAACCCCCACTTCCCTAAGAACTGCCCCAGCCCCCACTCCCCATCTTAAATGATCTTACTCCTCCCAGGACAGAGTGTAGAACTCAGGTTACATCAGAGAAGTTGTTTCCCTCAGAAACTGGAATTGGATTAGAGGCTCTGGTCAGGTACGTGTGGGTGGACCTGAAAAGTCACGTCAATTCAGGGTGAGGGCATGTCATTCCTGAGCTTCACATACAATAAATGTGGAAATACCTGTCTCTTCAATATACTCAAACCCCTGTCAGGTGAGGGTCCCATCCATTCTCAGGGATAGAACAGACCAAGATTTTTCAACAGCCATGTGAAGCTATTTCTCAAGGTCATACAATAATTCTCTAGAAAATCAAACCAGAATTTGGATTTCTTAAATCCAAAGTCAGCTTATACCCTATGAATGAGAATTTCTACCTCCCCTGGAAGGCCACACACACATATGTTCGATTACCAAGATAACGCGAATTAAAATCTGACAGTGCTGTGTGCTAAGCAGCATTGTAACCTGAAAAACTTAGGGCTATCATCAAAACAGCTAGTATTCAGCAGAAAATTACCAGGCCCTGAAATCACTGTAGCTGGCAGACCTTCCAAATTATGTATATTTTAGGTTATGAATGTTACCTTCAGCTCTATTTTTAGCTTTCCACTCCTACAAAAGCATTTGTAAGAACAGAGAAAAATCTCTGTGACAGAATCTATTAAGTGTGAACTGCTCACCCGGTGTCTCTGAGGGCAGAAACACTACAGTTTCTCTGATTGCACTTCTTTTATTTTTGGAAAGTAATACAAATAGATTTTTAAATTTTCACTTCTTCATAGTAGAACACTTAACACTTTGTAACATTCCTCAAGGTCTGTAAATGAAATCATTAGCACTTCGTCTTTTTCAGGCATGAAGTTGTTGAGAAGTCTGAAGAAACAGGATTTGCTTTTTCCTTGACATCCAAATTCTAAAACCACAGCCAGAATGGTGTTCACAACAAAGTACCAAGGTGGTGGCTCAGATTTTTCTGAGGCAGGGGTCCCCAGCCTCCCAGATCTAATGCCCAATAATTTGACGATCTGAGGTGCAGCTGATGTAATAATAATAGAAATAGAAAAATGAAAGTGAAGTCGCTCAGTCATGTCTGACTCTTTGCAAAATAGAGTGTGCGATAAATGTAATAAGGCGTTCCCCACCCCTCACCCCTCCCCAGCTCATGAAATACTTGTCTTCCATGAAACTGGTCCCTGATGCCCAAAAGGCTGGGGACCAGTGCTCTAAGGAGTGTGTGCATTCGTATTTCCCAGAAGTGGACAAATCACCCTGGGTCTCCCCAAACCCCACGTGACCCAGGCTGAATGCATCACCTTCTCTCCAGCAACATCAGCAAAGAATGAGTGGAGGTCATCTACCTAAGAAGTGAAGATTCAGGGAGATGAAAAACTGCAAGTAGAAGGTTAACTGAGGAACAGAAGAAGGTAGGAGGGGGGGTCCCATAGGATTCGGGCCCCACATGAGGTGGGGCCTGAGAACTGAGGCTCCTTCACCACAGTGCACCTTTCTGGAGGCCAAAACTGCTCCCTCAGGCCCGCAGCGGGGATCAGAACTTTACGCTGCATTTTGAGGGCTTCTTTCCTTGGAGATTATGAAGAGAGCCCCGCTTGGAGTGCAGGGGAGAACGCGCTCTGTGAATTTCTCCAAGCTGCCAGATGGCAACTGTCACCACCCTGTCTAGCCCCTGGGTCACTCACAAGGGTCTAACTAGAGAAGCTAGGGCCTTGATGAAGCCACGATTCACACCCACCCCCTGCCATCGGTCACAAGATGCATCAGAGAAACTGACCCCCAGTGGTGGGTCAGAGGAGCTGTCCTGACACCAGGGCACAGCACAGGCCCCCAGGCCTGCAGTCACAGCAGACATGCAAAGGGTTTTTCCCAAGCCTTAGCTCAGCTCTTGTGGGGCCAACTTTCCTCACTTTTCTGAGACTTCAGTTTCTTCATTTGTGAGACAGAGACTATTATAGTATCATCTTCAAAAGGGTGACGATGAAATGGGAAGCAAGCAGCAGACCTGGGCTTGGGTCAGGAAGATCCCCTGGAGAAGGAAATAGCAACCCACTTCAGGATTCTTGCCTGGAAAATCCCATGGACAGAGGAGCCTGGGGGGATCCATGGGGTCGCAAAGAGTTGGACAAGACTTAGCCACTTAAACACCACCACCTTGAAGGTACTTTGTTAGGTGCAATAAGATGTGAGCCATTATTATGGATTAATGGGGAAACAGAGGTTCATTGTATTACATTCACACCCAACACATGGTCCTGTCTGTTGTTTAGTCACTCAGTCTGTGACCTCATAGACCGTAACCTGCCAGGCTCCTCTGTCCTTGTGATTTTCCATGCAAGCATACTGGAGTGGGTTGCCATTTCCTTCTCCAGAGGATCTTCCTGACCCAGGGATCGAACCCATGTCTCTTGCACTGGCAGGCAGATTTTTTACCGCTAAGCCACCAAGGAAGCCCCAAAGTCCTGTCTGTAGAAAGTACTTAATGAATATTTGAGAACAAGGAGGATTATTTTGATTATTTCCAAGTATACTGATCCCCACCCTCACCACCCACACAAGCCGCAGACCAGGGGACAAAGAGAATGCAAGTCAGGAAGTGAGGGGAAGGGGCACACCCTCTGACCTCTGGTGGGAGCTGGAGATTCTAGGGGTGGTTTTTGGAGGTACCTGGGAGCAAGGAGACCAAGTGTTAGCCTGCTATAGGCATTGCCTGCTATAGGCATTGATGCTTTCTTTCCTTAAAAAAAGAAAAAAGTAACAATATCAGGCTTTAGTTTCCAGGCAACCGTGTTCTATTGAGTCCCATGTTTTGGCAGTTCTTTGATGCATGAGTCATATTTATGGTGAACTCTATGCAGCAACTCCATGCGAAGGAACACAGCTTAGACCCAAATTGAGAATATAGTGGGGTTTCTTAACTTTTTCTGTGCCACGGACTCATTTGGCAGTCTGGTGAAGTCTATGGACCTCTTATAAGAATGTTGTTTCTAGATGTGTTAAAAGCAAATTGCATAGGATTATAAAGGAAACAAATGTTTTAAAAATTTGTGATAATCTACTTGCTTCATTATTAGCATAATTAATAGCAAGATCAAGCAGCAGTTCTACTGTAACTATCAAGATTGTGAAAGTGATGAAAACAGACAGTAATTCCTGATACCCCAAGCATCGGGGTGTGATAGAGAGTGTCTGTGGTTTCTGCTGGTGACAGAGTCGAGGCGATGGCTGGCGCTGCCATGGTTTGTTGCTGTATTTGTAATGGAGGGAAAGGCCGGATTTCATTCGGAGGTTGGTAACTTCCTAGGTCCATGAACTTCCTGAAACCTTTTCATAGTCCCCCCTGTTAAGAATCCCTTTTAAGGAAGCAAGCAATTCCAGGTTCTACCCCAGATGTAGCTTTCTCCCCACTCCTCCATCCCCTATTGTCCATCAAGGATGTGTTAATGTGAAATCCAAGTGGTTCTGTAAGTAGGACCACAGTCATAAGTCTCCATTGCATAAAACTTAGAGAAGATTTCCCTCCAGGACAGCAGGACCAACTCATTTATTATTTATTAGCTGGGGCATTAGGAGCCTCGTTTTTAAAAAATTTTGTAATTTAAAAAAAAATTTTATTTTTATTGAAGTCCAGTTGGTTGGCAATGTTGTATTTGTCTAGGAGCCTCTTCTGGGCAGAGCCTCAGGAAGCCACGGTGGTGGTGGAGTGTGGGGACATCACAGCAGGAATTAACACAGAAGCCAAGAGGATTTGAAGCAGCATAGATACATGTGTATGCATGGTTGAGTCCGTTTGCTGTTCACCGGAAACTATTCCAACATTGTTAACTGGCAATGCCCCAATACAAAAGAAAAAGAAAAAAAAGAAGATGAGAGAATGACAGCGGAAGAGGAGGACAGACTGCTAAGGGAAAGACACATGTCTAGAACCAAGAGCACTTTTAACCCACACCAAGTGCCACCTTGCTCTGATTCTGAGCAGGGCATTCTCAAGAAACACAAAATGTTTGTTAAATTACTACCCCTAAGATCAGAAGAGTAATTTACGGAGCTTCTGAGAAAGAGGAAAAGCAAAGCAGAGGTGAGGACGAGACAAGGGTGCTGTCCATTGTATTACCATGAGCCCTCTACTCCAAAACCTGCAGTAGAATTCTATTAAAACTCACAAAATTGTTGATACAGATGGATTTCCACTGGAAACCAGTGAAGGGACCAAGTTTTATACCAAGGATAATGTGACATTATATGAATGCAGGAGGCAGATGGACAGGGAGGCCTTGACTAGCATCTGGATCATATTCCAGTAAATGACTGACCAATTGACCAATGTCGACAATACACCCCAACCCCAGATGTAGCTTTCTCCCTGCTTCTCCAACCCCTATTGACTATCAAGGATGTATTAAAGTGAAAGTCAAGTGGGGCTCCATATGTAGGACCACAGTCATAAATCTTTATTGGATAAAATTCACTTTGCTACTTTGAACTAGGTCTGTTTTTTCATTCACCTCCAGATTAGGTAAATCATCCATTCAGACAGCACAGCTCTGATGATTGGCTTGGATCCAGGTTTTCAACCCTGTGCATTAAGGGTACAAGTGGAATTTCACACCTACTGGTTCCATCATTTATAACTGTCCTCATTTGGAGAGGCATGAATTTTCAGCTAGACTGAAAACAAGATGTACAGTCCTCTGGAAACCTCCATCTCACCAAAATTATAATTAAAAAATACAATAGGAAAAATAAGCTTTTCGTTGATAAGACTTGACAGATGCTAGATAAGCACTGCACATACTCAGCTCAAGTTTGTTAATTAACACAGACTTTGCTCATTACATTAAGTTTAAATACTGCAAAAAGCAAGCAGGGTATGTATTAGAGTTTTTTAGAGAAATAGAACCAATTAAATATCAATATAGCAATTTGTTATAAAGAATTGATTCACATAATTGTAGAAACTGAAAAGTCTCAAGATCTGTGGTCAGTGAGCTGGAGATCCAGGATTGCTGAAGGTGTAATTCCAGCTCAAGACTGGTAGGTTGGAGGCCTGGAAGAGCCCATGCTTGAGTTCAAGTCGAAAGACGGGAAAAACTTTGAGTCTCAGCTCAAGACAGCCAGGTAAGGGACTTCCCTAGTGGTTCAGTGGTTGAGAATCCACCTTCTAATGCACAGAACACAGGACTGATCCTTGATCTGGGAACTAAGATCCGCCGTTCCTTGGGGCAACTAAGCCTGTGTGCAGCAACTACTGAGCCCGAGTGCTGCAACTAAGATCCTGCGTGCCACAATTAAGACCTGATACAGTCAAAAATTAATTAATTATTTTTAAGACAGGCAGGAGGAGTTTCTGCTCACTCAGACTTTTGTTCTTTTCAGGCCTTCACTGGGTTGGATGGGCTCATCCACATGCAGGAGGGCAACCTGCTTCACTCCATCTATGGACTCAAAAGTTCATCTCGTCCAAAAACATCCTCACAGACACACCTAGAATAATGTTTGACCATATGTATAGACACCTCATGGCCCATCAAGTCAGTACATAAAATTAACCATCACTGAGTCTAACAATGTATTCCAATTACATGAGGTGAAAACACAGGCAAAGCAGATCTATTTTGTCAATAGTCAGGAGAGGGGCTGCTACAGAGGGGCTTCTGGTTAGCAGCAGTGTCTTACTTCCTGAGTTGATGGTGGTTACACAGGTATCTCATGTTGTGAACATTTGCTGAGCTATATACTTGGGATTTATATCCTTTTCTGAATATATGTTCAGAAGATTTTAAAGAGATTTTAAAGAGAAAGTGGGAGGAGGGGTACTTGGTCTATTGGGAACATCTGTTGAAATGTTCTAGGAGATAGTGAAAGTCGCTCAGTCGTGTCTGACTCTTTGCAACCCCATGGACTATACAGTCTGTGGAATTATCCAGGCCAGAATATTGGAGTGGGTAGCCTTTCCCTTCTCCAGGGCATCTTCCCAACCCAGGGATCGAACCTAGGTCTTCTGCATTGCAGGCAGATTCTTTACCAGCTGAGCCACAAGGGAAAGCCCAAGAATACTGGAGTGGGTAGCCTATTCCTTCTCCAGTGAATCTTCTCAACCCAGGAACCAAACCAGGGTCTCCCACATTGCAGGTGGATTCTTTACTGAGATATCAGGGAAGCCCAATACTATCAGAGAAGTATTATCTCTGGGAGATAACATGTTTTCTTGGCTGGTATCTTTCAGCCTCTCAGATTCCTGGATGGGGAACAGATCCTACAGTCGCTGCTTTGATTCCCTTAAATTAAAGCCCAGTTGGGTTGAGGAGCATCTCTTTTGCCTCACGTGCAGTTCCTGACAGGAAGGACAAGGCACACCTTGGCCAGGGGACCCTCATGCTACTGCCAAAAACACAGGACCCAGTCCAGTCATATGAGGCCACAGCTGCAAAATCTAGGCAGAACTGACCACACTGAGTTAGAATCATGCAGCCAAGTATTCTTCCATTTTTGTTTCTGTCCTGCTTCCCCAGAGTCTCCTTCTGAACATTCTTGCTTTGAAATTTCTGGGCAGAAAGAAATTGATTTAAAACCCAATTCGTATCTGGCTCTGGGGAAAGGCATAGCACAAATGAGCTTTGGATGATTTTTTGAAGGCATATTGTCTGAATAAATTTTTTTCCTCTTAATTCTTCCAAGTGCATACTCTTTGAGACACAAGTCCAGAGGCACCCAGGGAGATAAAAAATTCACTGGTTAGGTTAACCAAGGCAGAGAGCCAAGCTAAATTGCTTGGCCTCCAAATTAAAATGCTGGCCTGAATCAAATACCTTGTTAAAATTCTTAAATTGAGAATTTTCGTTTGGTAGAGTATTTACTTAGGCAGCATGTCAATGCTGGGAAGAGTCTAACCTGGTGTGGGACTGTAGTTCAGCCACCCACAAGCTCACTGGCCTTCAGCACATTATTTAACTTCTCTGAGGCTGTTTCCTCAAACTTGAGTGTTGTGGGATGGATCTTAAATATACAAAGTGATGAAGTCATTATAGTTACTCAGATGACTGATATATATTCATCACTGTTGTTGTTATCTCAACATCCTGAGAAGTCCAATGTGGGTTTGGCCTAAGAAGTCAAGGTAGTTCGAGGTAGCCATTTCTTTCTCCAGTGGATCTTTCCAACCAAGGGATTGATCCCAGATATCCTGCATTGCAGGCAGATTCTTTATCATCTGAGCCACCAGGGAAGCCCAAATAGAAGATAAACCCTTTTATTCTTCAGGAAGTTTGTAACTTTCCATTCAACAGCATTTAAATAGAATCTAAATAAAGTTCAAGTCATCAATAGGTCTTGAATCTACCAGATTAGAGTATTTTCAATTAAGTATGCTTGTCTTCAATAAAATAAAATTAATGAAATGTATTTTAAATAGCTTTATTATGCCTGGCTTGTTACTTGTATTATATGTGATTGAATCTTTTGATGACTTGAGTGAGGGTAGGAGAGGAGTGCAGCTAATTGCATTTTGATGAATTTATGGATTTTTAAATCTTGATAATCATAAGTCACAATGACAAAAATAATTCAAAAGTACATAATAAATGTATTTAAGAATTGACAGTGAATTCATAGTGAAGAAATTTGGGGTGGGGGATCCCAATTTAACCTTTCTCCTAGCCTTAGAAAAATTAATTTCTTACATAGTAGGTTACAAAGTATAATAATAACAGTACTGAGGCTGATTTTAACAAGCATTTTAAAGATGTGGTTACCAGAGAATATAATGAGGTTCTTCTCCCAGCAGGAACTAGAGAAAGTTTCCCTTCCTTAAATTATCATGTCAGATAAATCCAAGGTATGGGCTGAAAAGAAAATAATTATGTAATCCCTCTGCTTCAACATATCTCTATTTTAGGGAACATAAACTATTAGTAATATACTAGAGAGAATTTTAATATGTGAGTCATAGCCTATGAATCATGGTAACACATCAAAAGGCTCTGATTGGGAAAAACTGAATTATATTCCTATTCCCACACTAAAATAATAACCCTCTTCTCTTCCCACAGGGCCAGGGAAAAACATGTTTTTTCAGCAGTGAACTTTAACTTCTTTTCTTTATTTCTTCCCAGTTTGATTTTTATGGGGATCCAGTCTAGGATGGCTGGCTCCTTGAAGACTTACATTATTTAAGGCCCTTTTCCATCCAGCATGGAATTCACACTCACTCTCCCTCCGTCTCAAATTTCTTGCCCTCATTTGCTGTTATTCCTACACAGATAAAACACTAGGTGATTTTTTTTTTTTTAGCTTCAAACCATTTTTATAATTATCTCACTGGATCACCTCAGCAACTTTGTAGGAAAATATAAGTGATTCCCCATTTCTGCAGGCCAGGAAACTTAAGCATGAGAGGTTAAGTGACTTCCCAAGGCCCAAGCCCCATAGTACCAAGTTAAGTAAATAAAGTCCCTCATCATCTTGATGGACTACAAGCTGCACGGTTGTCACGGCAGGCAGAAGGAGTGATGGATGGTGGGTTGCTAACAAACACAGTCAGGGCACGGAGACTTTCTTTCATGGCAAAGAGCATGGAAACTTATAGAGATGGCTACATGGTGCAGGAGACAAGAAGACAAGGCAGAGAGAGGAGCTCTGGGCTCCCAGGGCCTGGACCTCCTCCCCTCCTGTCTAATTATAGCAAGTCAGGCCCTTAACCTTGTCATTACCTACCGCTGCAGCCTGTCTGTAGCTCACTCTCAGACTGCTCTCCTCTCCGCCCCACTAACTCTGTCAATATCCCAGTTCCAGCAACCCCATGACCCCACTGAGACCTATCATCCTACAACCTACAGACCTCCCTGCTCCCAGCTTCTTCATGTCCTCTCCTCTCTCCTTATTCACTGGCTTCTGTAACTATTCACTATGATCACTCGCTCATGCCTTCCACTGCTTTGCTCCTCTCTTAATTTAAGGCCTTCGGATGAAATCATAACTGTGGTTAATCTAAGTCGCCACCTGCTCTGGGCCTGCACCTCCCAATGGCTGGACAAAAGCACCCAATCACACTCTCTAGTCACCCTTTAAATTCGTGATGAAGTCAAGTGGGACCAGAATGATGCCCCATTGTTCCATCGCTAAGTCATGTCCAGCTCTTTGCAACCCCATGGACTGCAGCACACCAGGCTTCCCTGTCCTCTGCTATTTCCCAGAGTTTGCTCGAACTCATGTCCATTAAGTCAGTGATGCCTTCCAACCATCTCATCCTCTGTCTCCCTCTTCTTAACCTGCCCTCAATCTTTCCCAGCATCAGGGTCTTTTCCAATAAGTCAGCTTTTTTGCATCAGGTGGCCAAAGTATTGGAGCTTCACCATCAGTCCTTCCAATGACTATTCAGGATTGATGATGCCCTACAAACATATTATTAATATATTGAGTTGGTAAAAAAAATTCATTTCAGGTTTTCCATAATATCTTACAGAACAAACATTTTGACCAACCCAGTACTTACTATTCTCTCTGCCACTCCCAGATTTCATACCTTCTCTTCATTCTCCAAATGTTCAACACCTCCTCCCCAAGCTCCTTCTCAGCAACCATGCTGCCTATGTCTCCAAGAAAATAGAAGCCATCAGAAAAGACCTCCTACACACTCCCCGCACCCCCACCCCCTGCACCTGGGTCTGCGCATTCAGCCTTCTCCCCTGTTACTATGGTGAACCATCCTGCTCTGACCAAGCCCTCCAACCTGTGGGTTCAAAACACCCTTCACCCACTCAAGAAAGTTGCTTCAGCCCATGTCTTCTCTATCCTGCACCATCACATCTTTTCTCTCCTGAACCATTCCCATCAACATAGAAACATCTCTGGACTTCCCTGGCAGTCCAGTGGTTGGGAGTCCACCTGCCAAAGCAGAGGACACAGTTCAATCCCTGGTCAGAAGATTTCCAAATGCGGCAGAGCGACTAAACCCAGCGCCACAGCTACTGAGCCCACGTGCTGCAGTTACTAAAGCCCGAGAGCTAGAGCCTGTGCTCTGCAACAAGCAAAGCCCCCACAATGAGAAGCCCACCCACAGCAACTATAGAAAGCCCATGTGCAGCAGGGAAGAGCCAGTGCAGCCATAAATAAATAAATAATAAAAAAATTTTTTAAAGGAAACATCTCTACCACTTCTATCACTGCCTCTTCCAGCTGCCAGTCTATTTCTCTTCTTTCCTTTACAACAAAATTCTTTGAAATCATCGAACATACTGTCCTTCTGCCATCACCAGTGTCCCTCCTCTTTTCTCCCTTGAATCCTCCACAACCAGGCTTTCACTCCCACCACTCTACTGAGTAGCCCTCAAGGTCAGCAATGGTCTCCTGTCACCTATCAGCCCTCTTTCTACTCGACCCGTCAGCAAAATGTGACACAGCTGATGTTCCCTCCCTCTTGAATCTCTATCTTGACGTCAGGACACCACACCACCACGCCACCATGCTCTCCTAGCATCCTCCGGCTTTTTAGCCACTTTTCGCAAGTTCTTTTGCTGCTTCTTTTTTCATAACCATCTTTAAATGTCAGCGTGCTCCAGGGCTCAGTATTGGACCTGTTCTCTCTTGTATCCATAACCAATTCTGAGAGAACCTTGTATGGTTTTAGGGCTTTAAATAATACATGTATAATGACTCTCAAATTTTTAATCTTCAGCAAGAACCTCTCTGCTGAACTTCATACCCACTTATCCAACTGCTACTTGAAACTCACTTGGATTTTGACCCAGCCTCTTCATGGGCTCCTAACTGAGCTCCCAGTTCACTCACAAGCCATTCTGGTCATCTTTCCTGTTTCAGCTCAAGGCAAATTTATTCTTCTAGGTGCTTAAACCAAAGACATTGCTATGATCCCAGACCACTCCCTTTGTCCCTCCTCACATATCAGTCTGTTAGCAAATCTCATCGACTATTCCTTGGCATCCAGTCCCATCACTTCATGGCAAATAGACGAGGGAAAAATGGAAACAGTGACAGACTTTATTTTCTTGTGCTCCAAAATCACTGCAGATGGTGACTACAGCCATGAAATTAAAATACACTTGCTCCTTGGAAGAAAAGCTATGACAAACCTAGACAGCATATTAAAAAACAGAGACATTACTTTGCCTACAGAGGTCCATCTAGTCAAAGCTATGGTTTTTTCAGTAGTCATGTATGGATGTGAGAGTTGGACCATTAAGAAAGC
This sequence comes from Okapia johnstoni, assembly GCA_024291935.2. NCBI lineage: Eukaryota > Metazoa > Chordata > Mammalia > Artiodactyla > Giraffidae > Okapia > Okapia johnstoni. The sequence goes on from CM044322.1 coordinate 45,193,750, forward strand.
TGAGTGCCAAAGAATTGATGTTTTTGAACTGTGGTGTTGGAGAAGACTCTTGAGAGTCCCTCGGACTGCAAAGAGATCAAACCAGTCAATCCTAAAAGAAATCAATCCTGAATATTCATTGAAGGGACTGATGCTGAGGCTGAAGCTCCAATATTTTGGCCACCTGATGCAAGGAGCTGACTCACTGGAAAAGACCCTGATGCTGGAAAAGATTGAAGGCAGGAGGAGAAGGAGACAACAGAGGACGATATGGTTGGATGGCATCACCAACTCAATTGACATGAGTTTGAGTAAGCTCCAGGAGATGGTGAAGGACAGGGAAGCCTGGTGTGCTGCAGTCCATGGGGTTGCAAAGAGTCAGACATGACTTATCGACTGAACAACAACAACCTTCAAAGCATATCCAAAATCCAACCATTTTCCATACCCCCACTGCTGCCACTCTTTTTCAAACCGCTATCATCCTTTGCTTGGATTACTGCAATAGCCTCCTAGCAGGTCTCCCTGCTTCTGTCCTTGATCCCCTACAGTCTATCCTTAATAGAGCTTCCAGAATGATCTGGTTAAATTCAATCACCCCACTACTTAAAACTTTCCAGTGCATTCCATTTCATGGAGGGACAGGCTTTAGCATGGACTATAGCCCCCACTTGATCTTGCCCCTCAGCTCTTGACCCTCCTCCCCACTCCCCTACTCATTCTGCTCCAGCCATACCACCCTCCTTGGCCACAAGCCAGGTATCTGGTTCAGTCTGGCACTTTCTGCTCCCTCTGCCTGAGAAAAAAACAGGCAGGTTTTCTCTCTAAACTTCAGTTTCTTAATCATAAAATGGGAATAATGCCATCCACTTCATAGGACAATTGAAGGATTAAATGCAATAGTTCATGTAAAGTACTTACTACAATGCCTGACACGTAGTAGGCACTTGGAGAATGGAAATTAATTTTATTAGTAGTGAGAAAAGTTGTAGGAGCTGCAGGTGCTTGGCATGGTAAGAATCTTACTGGTAATTTAAAAGGCAGTTATCTGTTATCAAAGGGATGCAGACAAGTTTCTTACCATTTCCACGGAAGAAATATGCTTTAGCTACAACAGGGAATAGTCTCATTGAGCCTAGGAAAGATGTGCCTAGTTTTTATTTTTACTTTTTATTGATGTGTAGTTGATTAACAGTGTTTCAGGTATAAAGTGATTCATATATATATATATATATATATATATATATATATACACACACACACATATATATATATGCATATATATACACACACATATATATATATTCTCTTTTTCAGATTCTTTTCCATTGTAGGTTATTACAAGCTATTGAATATATTTCCCTGTGCTATATAGTAGGTCCTTGTTGATTATCTATTATATAGACCAGTATGTATCTGTTCATCTCAAATTCCAAATTTATCCCTCCCCACCCCTTTCCCCTTTGGTAACCATAAGCTTGTTTTCTATGTGAGTCTCTCCTTTATAAATAAGTTTATTTGTACCATTTTTTTTTAGATTCCACATATAAGTGCTGCCGTATGCTATTTATATTTCTCTGTCTGACTTACTTTGCTTAGTATGATGATCTCTAGGCCCATCAATATTGCTGCAAATGGCATTATTTTATAAATTTGATATGATATTGGGATTTCAGAAATTGTCTTGAAAAATAACCTTTAGCCCTTGAAATACTGTTTATCTCACCACCTAATTTGTTCCTTGGTAGTAATTCTATTAAAATTGACATCTCTGTCTTCTAAACACGTGTGAATTTTATGTGTTAGGCAGGAAGAAGATTATCATCCTTCTTCTCCCACAGGCAAGGAGGTAAAAGAAAATTCAGGACTTCATTGAATTTTTATTTAAACAACAAGTTTGAAAGTCTGTGTCTCACTTGAATTAATAGCATTAGCAGATCAGGGTGACTGGATCCTCAGCTCATCCATAAATCAGTGGTTCTCAGCCTTGGCTGCATCTTAGAATCACCTAGTGGGGATTGGCTGGATGGGAGATCAGTGAAAAGAATCACTAGGGAGTTTAGTGTGGCCCCAACCTGGGCTAGGTAAAATTAAATCAGAATTTCTAGAGAGGGGGTGCAGGCACTAGTGTAATAGTAAACAAAACCCAGGTGATTCTAACGTGTCTCCAGGGCTCAGAACCACTGGCACTGCCAAACTAACATTTCCTTGTTATTGAAGGAGAGTTTTACCCTTCATTCATCAGCACTTTCTGATTTGCCAGGACTCTCTTGACCAAAAAAAGGCTCTATTAGCAGAAAGAGACTATGATTAACCCAAACTCTTACCATTTACAATATAATTGCTCTTATTATTTCCAAATAATAAAAGCCCTTTCATTTTGGTGTTAAAATTTTGTTTAGTAATATCCTACTTTTAGAAAAACAAAATCCTCAGATTTCTCTTTTAAACACTCCAACTTTTTTCTTTACAATGAGACTTTTGCCTGGTGGGTAAAAATTTTAAAGGCAATTAACCCTCTTCCTCCTCATAAGCAAAATAAAAGCACTTTAATTTAATTAGAGGATACTTTGTTTACTACAACTCTATCCCAGAAGCAAAGGTGTCTCTAAATGTGGGAGTCCTTTGGTGTCTGTGTTTCTATGTGTTCTTTTTTAAATTTCTTATTTTTTATTGGAATAGAGTTGATTAACAATACTGTATTAACGTCAGGTATATAGCAAAGTGATTCAAGTTATATGTATAGATGTATCTATTCTTTTTCCAATTCTTTTCCCATTTAGGTTACTATGGAATATTGGACAGACTTCCCTGTGCTGTACAGTAGGTCCTTGTTGGTTATCATTTTTTTCCTTAATCTTTTAAGTTGCACCAAGGTATCTTAGTTTTCCAGCCAGGGATTGAACCCGTGCCCCCTGCATTAGGAGTGCAGAGTCTCAATCACTGGACCACCAGGGAAGCCCCTGGTTATTTATATTAAATATAGCAGTGTGTACATGTCAATTTCAAATTCCCAATCTGTCCCTCCCCCTCTCCCTTTCCCCCTGGTAACCATAAATTCATCCTCTAAAGTCTGTGTGTCTTTCTATTTTACAAATAAGTTCATTTGCATCATATTTTTTAAGATTCTGAACATAAGTGATATCACATATTTGTCCTTCTCAGTCTGAATTAGTATGATAATCTCCAGGGCCATCCACGTTGCTGCAAATCTAGGTATTCTATATAGAGCTGCACTAATACTGTAGCCAATTATTAATGTGGCTCTTTAAATTTAAATTAGTTCAAATTAGAAATTCAGTTCCTCAGGAAGACTAGCCATGTTGTAAGTACTCAATAGCCACCCATAGGTGCCCAGATATTGAATATTTCCATCACTGCAAAAAGTTCCTACTGGATAGCACTGAACTCAAGAGTGTGACTTAGTTCATCCAACTGTTGTAGGAAGGGGCTCTAGAGTGGACTCTTGGCTAACACTCAGAAATGAATTGTCCAAGGAGGCACACATACTGACGAAGCAAGACTTTATTGGGAAGGGGTGGCCGGGTGGAGAGCAGAAGGGTAAGGGAACCCTCTACCACAAGGCTCACAGTCTCAGATTTTACGGTAGTGGGGTTAGTTTCCAGGTTGTCTCTGGCCGATCATCTTGCTTGGCCTATATTTGGTCTGACTCAGTCCTTCTTTCTGGCATGAGCATCTCTCAGCCAAGAGAGATTCCAACGTGAAGGATTCTGGGAGGTTGGCAGGACAAATGGGCTGGCATCTCCTCCCTCCTCCTTTTGTCCCCACCCAAATCCTCCCTGTTAGTTTTCAGTGGCATCTCCCTGCTCTTTATGGGGACCGCCTGTCGTGAGACAACTCAGGCAAGTGATTATTATCAAGCCTGGCCATGGCAGGCAGTTTCAGTCAACATTCCCTAACACAACCACACATGATTTCTTTCACTCCTGCACTTTAATGGAAAATGGAGGCCCACCACCCTCACAGTAGAAGAGTCAACTTCTCCAGGTCTGAGCTGTGAGGTGATGATGGAAGTGAGAAGTCTTTTTCTTCTGAACAGTTAAGCCTTCTCAAGTGCTAGTAATATCATTCTGTGTACAAATTAGATTGAAAAGCTGACCACTTTGTCAATCTAGAGAACAATGCGATCAGTTTAGCTGCCAAGACTTCACCAGGAAAACAAACGTAGCTGCTGATCTGCTGTTCATTTCTGCCCGCTGACTGACTGCCAGGACCTCTACAATGAAGGCCCCAGGGAGGTGCACATGACCTCACTCCACACTGTCTGCTGGCACTTCAGACAGACGAATCTCAATGCCACTAGGCAAGAGAGACGAATACACAGGAGACCACAGTTCACCCAACGTTTGTCAGAGCTGAAAAGTCACCGTCTTTCATTTATTTGTTTCCTCTCTGCAGGAGAGCAGGATTCCCAAGCAGCAAGGGCCAGGTGGGCCCTGGGTTCTGCTCTGAGATTTCCTCTGGTTGGCAGGCAGCACAGCTCTGAGTGCACACACTGCAGTCAAGGCCCAGGAACACGGGCTCCAGGCTGTGGTCCACTCCCTGGGGAGGCAGAGCAGGGTGCCCTGTGCAGAAGCCAAGTGGGAGCAGTAACACTCCCTGATCCTTGCCATCATGGCTGTGGGGGGTTTCTACCCCTGTCAAATGCAAAACCAGATGCATATGGGTGTTCACACATATTATTGAGACTTAGTTGTGTCAGCAGTTCTCTGATCACACATTTCCTTTGAGTTAACAGTGGGAATAAGGTCTTTGGCTTTGACTGTGAAGGGATCTAACCTCATATGGCTCCTTCACTGAGGTAGTCATTAGCAGAGCTCGGGAGACAGGCTAACATTCTAAGTTAGCTTATTAAAAGAATTAGGACTCCATGCATCCACTGCAGCGGGCGTGGATTCCATCTCTGGTCACGGAACTAAGATTCCTCATGCCCTCTGATGAAGCCAAAAAAAAAAGTTCTGCTCAGCCCAGAAGCCCAGAGCTTGACTCAGGATTCCAAATGTGTAAGGACTGGGATGGCAAGGACTTAATCCATCGAAGTAATAATGACAGCTCTAAAAATGTAGTGAAAGGCAATTGGGCAAATAAATAAATAGATAAATTAAAAAAAAAGAAAGAAGAAATAATAGGCTTCCAATTGGAAAGGAAGAAACCAAATGATCTCTTTTTGATGACATCATCTTGCTTATAGAAAATTCTAGGGGCTTCCCAGATAGCTCAATGGTAAAGAATCCACATGTCATGCAGGAATCACGTGTTCAGTTCCTGATCTGGGAAGATCCCACAAGCAGCAAAGCAACTAAGCCCTGTGCTCAACAACTAGTGAGCCTGTGCTCTAGAGCCCAGAAGCTGCAACTACTGAAGCCCAAGCTCCCTAGAGCCTGTGTTCTTCAACAGGAGAAGCCACTGCAATAAGAAGACTGCACACCATAGCTAGAGACTGGCCCCCACTCACCACAACTAGAAAAAAGCCCACACAGCAATGAAGACCCAGCACAGCCAAAGATATATAAATAAATAAATAAAACTATAAAAAAGAAATCTTGCTCAGATTCATATCCATTGAGTCAGTGATGCTATCTAACCATCTCATCCCCTGCCACCTCCCTTTTCCTTTTGCATTCAATCTTTCCCAGCATCACAATCTTTTCCAATGAGTCAGCTCTTCACATCAGGTCCTAGAGCTTCAGCTTGAATATTTCAATGAATATTCAGGGTTGATTTCCCTTAGGATTGACTGGTTTGATCTCCTTGCAGTGCAAGGGACTCTCAAGAGTCTTCTCCAGCACCACAATTCAAAAGCATCAATTCTTCAGCTCTCAGCCTTCTTTATGGTCCAACTTTCATATCTGTATAGACTACTGGAAAAACCATGGCCCTGACTATATGGACCTTTGTCGACAAATGTCTAGGTTTGTCATAGCTTTCCTTCCAAGAAGCAAGCGTCTTTTAATTTCATGGCTACAGTCACCATCTGCAGGGACTGAACAGAATTGCGAGCCTAGAAATAAATCCTCGCTTTAATGATTAATTTTTTTTTTGTCACTTGAGTTTTGACAAAGGTGCCCAGACAATTCTATGGGGAAAGAATAATCTTTTCAACAAGCTGCACAGGGATGAATTTATGTCCCCTTACTTATACCACACACAAAAATTAACTCAACATGGATCATGGACTTAAATGGAAGAGCTAAAACTACAAAACTCTTCAAAGAAAACATAGAAGTAAATCTTTGTGACCCTGGGTTAGGACAATACTCATAGTATAAGCAACAAAAGAGAAAATAGATAAACTGGACTTCATCAAAATTGAAAACTACTGTGCTTCAGTTGATACCATCAATAAAATAAAATCCCAACCCAGAGACTAGAGGAAAATACTGGTAAATCATGTATCTGATAAGGGATTTGCATCCAGAACACATAGAGAACTCTTGCAACTTAATCATGAAAAGACAGCAGAATTTTAAAATGGGCAAAAGATCTGAATAAGCACACTTCTCCAAGGAAGATATACAAATACGTCAATAAGCACATGAAAAGATGTTCAAAAAGGTCTCCTTAGCCACTAGGGAAATGCAAATTAAAACCACAATGAAATATCACCTCTCAAAAAGTATAATAAAAACGAAAAAAAATGTTGATGAGGATGTGGAGAAATCGGGACCCTCATACGTTGTTGATAAGAATGTGAAACTGGTACAGCCACTTTGGAAAACAGTTGGCAGTTGCCCAAAATAATAAGACCAGAGTTAAGATATGACCAGGGATTCCACTCATCGATATACAGCCAAGAGAACTGAAACATGTCCACACAAATACTTGCATGTGAATGTTCACAGCAGCATTGCTTATAATAAATTAAACCTGGAAACAACTCCAAATGCCTGTCAACTGATGAATAGATAAACCAAATGTTTGTATATCTACATGATGGAATATTATTGGGCAATAAAAAGGAATGAAGGGGGCTTCCCCAGCAGTCCAGTGGTTAAGAATCCACCTTGCAATACAGAGGACTCAGGTTTGATCCCTGGTTGCAGAATTAACACATGCCACACAGTGTGCACCCCCCCAAGAAGGAATGAAATGTCATGCTAATACATGCTACACTGTGAATGAGCCTTGAAAATACTGTGCTAAGTGAAAGAAGCCAGACACGAAAGATTACCTATTGTATGACTGTATTAGTTTAAAACATCCAGAATGGGCAAATCTATAGAGACAGAAAGGTAGTTTGGTGGTGGCCTGGGATTAAGGAGTGGAAGAGGAAAATGGCTAATTTATAGGAGAAGTTCTTCAGGATGAGGAAAATGTTCTAAAACTGATGATGTTGATGGTTGCATAACTCTGAATACACTAATGCCATTAGCTGTACATAAAATAGGCTAATCACAAAGTCTGTAACTTACATCTCAATAAACCTGGTAGACAAAACAAAACCAAAAATCTGTAATGCCCCCTTCTGAGTGTGAATGCCTATCAGCCCCCACTCAGCCCTAAGATAGCAGCCCCCAACCTTTTTGGCACCAGGAACCAGTTCATGGAAGACAACTTTTCCATGGACAGGGTTTGGGGGGATGGTTTCAGGATAATTCAAAAGCATTACATTTATTGTGCACATTACTTCTATTATTATTATATCAGTTCCACCTCAGATCATCAGGCATTTGATTACAGAGGACTCTTGCCCTAATAGACACCTTTTTCAAGGTGGACTTGCAGGCTCTCAGGCCTGTTGTGGGCCTGTTAAACCCCAATCTGCACATTCAAACATCCCTTAAGGTTTCTGCACGCTCAGTTGCTCAGTCATGTCCGACTCTTTGAGACCCCACGGACTATAATCCGCCACACTCCTCTGTCCGCAGGATTATACCAGCAAAAATACTGGAGTGGGTTGCCATTTCCTCCTTAAATCTTCCCGACCCAGGGATGGAACCTGAGTCTCCTACAGCTCCTGCATTGGCAGGCCGGTTCTTGACCTCTGAGCCACCTGGGAAGCCAACATCTTGAGGTTGGAGATGCACTCAAAGGCTTCAGACTCAGGAAATAAAATCTAAAGTGAGAGCTAATCATTGATACCAATCAGGAGGATGTACTTAACTTGTACTTAGCTTTTCTGTTTCTTAAATATTACTTTGTGTTTTCTATTTATTTTGTGAATCAAGGACAGTGCTTTGGGATAGTTAGATGACCACCGAGGAAGTCCCAAATGTTTACGCTTTTATTCAGACATAACAGATGTGCTCATTACTGACCTCCACTTAGCTGGGTCATCCCATCGCTCCTGCTCTCCATGCCTGCCGCAGGCTGCCCTACCAGGGTTGGGTTGGGAGCCCCTGGAACCTCTCTGTGGTGAAATTGTTCTTCTGGACACCATTACATGTCACCCCTTCAGCTAGAAGCATCCTTGGCTGAAGCAAATCGGTTGCTTGCAAACATCCAATTTTGTTGCTCACAAATTTATTTATGCTAATCTCATTTATTTTAACTATGAAACCTAAAAGTGTATATATAAACCAATGACATATTAGGGTAAATGTTTCTATGGAAACTAAGTGGAAAGCTTTGGAAAGATGAGATATAGATGATCTACTATTTTGTGTGTTTTTAGTGCTACCAGTGGGAAAGATAAGGGCTTCCCCCCTGAAGCTCAGCTGTAAGAATCTGCCTGAAATGCAGCAGTGCATGCGTGCATGCTAAGTCACATCAGTCATGTCCAACTCTTTGCGACCCGATGGACTGTAGCCCACCAGTCTCCTCTGTCCATGGGATTCTCTAGGCAAGAATACTAGAGTGGGTTGCCATGCCCTCCTCCAGGGGATCAAACCTGTGTCTCCTATGACTCCTGCATTGCAGGCAGATTCCTTACCGCTGAGCCAACAGGGAAGCCTGCAATGGAGGAGATGAGAGTTCAGTCCTTGAGTCAAGAAGATCCCCTGGAAAAGGAAACGGCAGCCCACTCCAGTATTCTTGCCAGGGAAATCCTATGGACAGAACAGCACGGCAGGCTACAGTCCACAGAAACACAAAAGAGTCGAAAATGACTGTGAGACTATGTAACAAGAAATGGGAAAGATATCTATCAAAAATGAAAGAAAGAAACTGTGATATCTGGAAGAGTTTAGCAGTCAGATTATTGAGCATCTGTCTATTTTCTTGTTCCATATAAGTAACCAAAACTGGATACTGTTTATAATGAATTATGAATGTAGCTTATTCAAGAAATCACACAGAACTCCATCCTCAAAAAGAAGTTCTTACTCTGCACCAGATCAGCAAATCCGTGTTCATTTTGGGTGTTAGTTTAAAATGTTCAATATAGATCTTTGTTTGTTTGTTTAAAATATAACCAGTGTAGAGCAACTTCTATTCTTTAAAAAAAAATTTTTTTTTAATTTTTGTTCATTTATTTATTTTTGGCTGTGAGAGGTCTTTGTTGCTGGAAGCAGGCTTTCTCTAGCTGCAGCAAGTGGGGGCTACTCTCTAGTTGTGTTGCAGCACTCAGGCGTCTCATTACAGTGGCTTCCCTTGTTGCAGAGCACAGGCTCTAGGGCGAGGACTTCAGTAGTTGCTGCTCATGGGCTTAGTTGCTCCACAGCATGTGGGATCTTAGTTCCCAGACCAGGGATCGAACTCATGTCCCCTGCATTGGCAGGCAGATTCTCAACCACTGAACCTCCAGGGAAGTCCCTTTTTTCTTTAAAATTGAAATATGGTTGATTTACAATGTTGTGTTGGTTTCATGTGTACAGCAAAGCGATGCAGAGTGCATTCAAAGGACAAAAATTATGACTGACAACATTAGTGTTAAAAAAGATGTAGATCAATGGGTTGTGTCATCCATTGCAGAGGAAGCCAGGTATTAGAAGCACTTTGGTAAACAGTTCAAGATAATATTGTAAAGCTAAAGACTTATGTATCCTGTAACCTAACATTCCACCTTTATTAATACACTCAAGAACACTCTTACAGTTTTATACCAAGATATACAAAATTGTTCTTAATAGCAGACCATGGGAACAACCCAAGGCCACAGACAGGAGAATGAATAAGTAACCTGTACTATAGTCACACAGTGAAACAGTAGTCCGCCCAACCACACGCAGCAATATTGTCCAGTTATTTATCACTGTGTAACAAAACACTCCAAGACTTATTTGGCTTAAAATATAAAGGCTTAAAACAGTCACTTTATTATATTTCATGATTCGGCTCAAGAATTTAGGCAGCACTCAGCTCCATGCAGTACTAAGGTCACCCATTCAGCTGGTGGATGGGCTAATCTGGAGGGCCCAAGGCAGCTCCGTTCACATATGTTACAGGGTGGGTGGTGGCTGAAGGACTGGACTCAGCTGGGAATGTCCATCAAAGAGTCTTCATGTGGACTCTTGAGCACAGTGGTCTCAGAGCAAAGGGATGTCTTATATGGTGGTCCAGGGATCCCAAAGTGTTCAAAGAGACAGGAAGGTTAAGTTGCCAGTTTCTTAAAGCATGCACCCCAAAACTGGCACAGCATCACTCCATCTTACTTGACTGGTCACAGCAGACACAAAGACCACCCAGATTCAAGGGAAGGGCCCATCCACCTTGCTTCTCAGTGGGAGAAGGGTTAAAGAATTAGTGACCATCTTTTATCTTCTGTGAATATAGATAAACCTTTTCACTCCAAGTTACATCAAGGAAGTTGCCTATATTTGAAAGTGAAGTGATTTTAATACTAAACCAAAATGGCATCCTTGAGTGTTACTGACATTTCTGCACTGACAAGACAAATACATGATCAGAGGACCACTGATCAGTTACCAGTTTGTGAATGCCACAAACAAAATGACATGAAAGTAGGCTATTTGACCTTCTCAAGGTCAAAGCCAGTTAGCCGATTGGGGCCAGAAACTGAAACCAAAGACCAATTTGCATGCATCTGGAAATCTAACTTCTAGGAGTCTATTATAACTGTAGTGGATAAATGTGACTTTGTTCAACATCCACACTTGTGGAGACCATAGTTCCTTCCCTTGGGGAATTTTTTCTCCTCCTTTTCAGCTCTGTGGCTCTGGTGAAAGCTGCCAATTACAGGGCCCACCGTGGATCCCAAAGTGGGTGTCCACTCACCCCAGGCCAGAGCAGTCAGAGCCTTTACAGGGGATATTTTTACATACAGGGGTAGAAATCAAGTATGTTCTTCCCTTTGGGGTTTATGTTTGGTGGTGGTTTATTCACTAAATTGTGTCCAACTCTTGTCACCATGGACTATAGCCCGCCAGGCTTCTCTGTCCATGGGATTTTCCAGGCAAGAATATTGGAGTGGGTTGCCATTTCCTTCTCCTGGGGATCTTCCCGATCCAGGGATCAAACCCGGGTATCCTGCATTGCAGGCAGACGCTTTACCAACTGAGCCACCAGGGGAAACCAGAGTTTTATGTTTAGATCCCTTAAAAGCTGGAGCTGCCTCAGGGCATACTCCTGACTCAAATAGGAAGATTATATAGAGTTGGAGAAAAGAAGACCAAGTCCAAGGACAGAGCGAGGGCCCCCTTTGAGCCCTAGGGACCAGCCAACCCTAAAGCAGCTCTTCTTCTATTATGGAGTAAATACATTCCATTTTGCCTCAAGCTAGTTTGAGTTGGGCTTCTATGGCTCGCATCTGAGAGATTTTTAGTAACATACTGAGGACATTTTCAGAAATGCATACAAAGGATGTTCACATAGTGGTATAATTGCAGAAAAAGAAGAGAAAAAAAGAAGAGGAAAGAAAACCTAAGGACCTGGTAAGAGGGACATGAAGTGAAAAGAAAGGTACAAATCTAAAACAATAAATACATTATGATTCTAAACTGTATGGACACACACACAGCTGCTCTAGTCTGTGGAACTCTGCCACAGGGAGCCTCCTGGTCCAAGGTGAAAACTCCCCAAGGGGAGGGGTGCAGTCCCCACAGGGATAGATGCAAGACAGTCAACACTGTCCACTGCAGTTAAAATAGACTCCTTGAAATGGAATCTCTAAGCCAAAAGTCACATGCAAGTTGGACTTTGGTTTCAGTATTTGGTCCCAAATTGCTAACTGGCTTTGGTTTAGCCTTGACTTTTGGAAGGTCAAATAGCCTATTTCCATGCCATTGATGTTTGAGGCATCCAGAAACTGACTGATCAGTGGTCCTGGGATCACTCATCTGTTTTATCAGCACAATGTCAGTAATTCTCAAGGCATGCCATTTTGGTGTATTAACATTTTCATATGCACTTTCAAATATTCACCCCTCTTCTGATGTGCCCATATCCACTGCTGGTACATGCAGGAGTATAAAGGTCTAACAGTCTTGGCTCAATCCAAGACAGCCCTGAAGGGGAATTTCTAGTTCCAGAGCTCTCATGCCCCAGCCTGACTTCTTCCTCTACACAATCCAGCTCTGACCCCTTCCAGTCCATCCTCTCTGGTCCCAAGGACACTGCTAAGTAAACATTCTGCTCCCCAGAGAACCCAGCCAGCAACACAGCCCTTAGCATCTGAAAGGCCATTTTGGGCCTAGATCTTAAGTTGTCTTGTGTACTTGGTTTTTGTAAGGGCATTTTTGTCTCCACAGGTAGAATGTGAGTTCCTAAAAGTGGAAACTGCCTTACATTTCTTTAGTATCCACAACACACTTCCCCCACCTTCAATCTTTGTTCTGAATTAAACACAAATATTTGGCAATCTAAAAGCAACGTGTGGGCTTTCCAAGTGGCTCGGTAGTAGAAGAATTCACCTGCCAACACAGGAATGCAGGAGACGCGGGTTTGATCCCTGGGTTGGGAAGATCTCTTGGAGGAGGAAATGCTACCCACTCCAGGATTCTTGCTTGGAAAATCCCATGGACAGAGGAGCCTGGCGGTCTATAGTTCATGGAGTCGCAAAGAGTCAAATACGACTTAGCGACTGAGCACATGTAAAGGGCTTTTTGAAAAAGAAAAATTTACCTACATTATTTGAAAATCAGAATGGGGAAAATATGGACACCTGTCATAGTCTGCTCAGGCTGATATAACAAAATACCATAAACTGGGTGACTGCAAACTTCAAGATCGAGGTGCCAGCCAGTTAGATTCCTTGCCAGTGCTCTCCTGCCTTCAGATGGCTGCCTTTCTTGCTGTATTCTCATGTGACAAAGAGAGAATGAAGCTCAAGTCTCTTCCTCTCTTTATAAGGACATTAGTCCCATCCTGAGGGCCCTACTCTCATGACCCCATCTAATCTTAATCACCTCCTAAAGGCCCCACCTCCAAATGTGGGGATTGGGGCTTCAACAAAATGAACTTGGGAGAGACACAAACATTCAATCCATAGCAATTTTTTTTCCTTAAAGGAATTATAGCAATGAAGGTAAAGCATCTGCCTTCCTGTATATGCCAAGTGAATGGTGAAGTAGGAAAAAAAAAAATCCCCTCTTACTGTGGTTTCTCTTTTATAGGTCTTCTTATATCACCTTTTTCACCGTTTTAATCCTCAGTATGCTCCCTGGGTTGTTTTGAGTTGCATGATACATTTCTTTTAAAATTAGCTTGGGTATCAATCCTTGGAGAACTCAGTAAATTCACCAATGGAAGAAATACGTGTAAATGTACTTTGGCGACACCTGGTGGTAAGATATGCAATAACATCGTGAGCCGCCTCTAATGGCGGATTCCCGGTTTAGTTCTCATGAAAATTAAATGAAAAGGGAATTTCAAGAAACAGTCCACAGACTTAGCAACAAAAAAGAAGTGTACTTGTAGACACGCTTGCGTGTGTGTGTATTCCTCCTTGTGCATTAGACATAGAAAGGATATATCATTCTATGAAGGTGAATCTCAAGCTTGATCACAAGCTTGATCAAGAATTTGTCTTTTATTCTGCTGCTTCTATTCTGGCCTCATACAAGATACTGAACCATTTGGGGGCTCAAGCATCTATAAAACAGGAAATTTTAATAACCCCTACAGAGTTCACGAAACTCTGTTAAGTGAACTAAGTGGTAAGTGAAAAGTGTTTTGTGAATTGTATGAATGTTATGTTATACAAATGTTAGCTCTCAGCCACAAAATTTTCCCTTCAAAGAATTTTAATATTACTTAAAGACAAGACAGAATTAATCTAGACCTTGTACCTTACAACAAGTCCCTTTCACACAGGGGTTAACTGAAATGATATTGAGTCCAATCACGAGGACGATTTCTAGGGCAGTGGCTCTCAATCAGGGGTGATCAGCCTCCAGGGGACATTTGGCAATGTCTGGAAACATTTTCGGTTGTCACTAGGGGGGTTTGGGGGGAGGCTTACTGGCATCCAGCAAGTAGAAGCCAGGGATGATGCTAAACATCCTACAAGGCACCGGACAGCCCCCATAACAAAGAATCAATGGCCTGAAATGTCAACAGTGCCAAAGTTGAGAAACCTTGGCTTAGGGAACAGGAGGGAGAAAGTCCAGCCTTCTCTTTCCCTCTGACTGTCCTCATCACCATCGCCACCAACTACAAAGATTGGGTGATGGGTCATAAATGAGAATTTATGTGCAAGAGAGTTGTGTTATGTGCAACACATATGTGCAAGAGAGTTCAGAGTTTGCAGATTGAATTTTATTAGGTAGGCATTATGAAATGTTATCTATTATTTGTAATTCATCTCAACATGGACACAGTTGGTCATATTCTTTCCTCCTCTTTTGTAGGAAAATGAATCTGAGCTTTTGCTGGAGAGGCATGGAGACAGACTACTGGTAATCACTAAATGCATAGTTACTTGTGGAATTCAGTCCAAATGAGAGCTAAAAGAGAGTGAGTATAATTTCTAGTGGCCCTGTGCTCTGACAATGTAGATATAGTACAGCTGCTTTTCTCGGTGGTGCAAGACCAGGGTGTGGAGCATACCAAAAAAGGGTTTTTCTGTGGGTTTTTTTAACTTTTTGTTTTAAAAAGGAGTATAGTTAACAATGTTGTGTTACTTTTAGGTGTTCAGTTCAGTTCAGTCACTCAGTCATGTCCGACTCTTTGTGACCCCATGAATTGCAG
This sequence comes from Okapia johnstoni, assembly GCA_024291935.2. Classification (NCBI taxonomy): domain Eukaryota; kingdom Metazoa; phylum Chordata; class Mammalia; order Artiodactyla; family Giraffidae; genus Okapia; species Okapia johnstoni. The sequence continues at coordinate 45,208,777 of CM044322.1, forward strand.
CATGCCAGGCCTTCCTGTCCATCACCAACTCCTGGAGTTTATTCAAACTCATGTCCATTGAGTCAGTGATCCAACCATCTCATCCTCTGTCATCCCCTTCTTCTTTTGCCTTCAATCTTTCCCAGCATCAGGGTCTTTTCCAATGAGTTAGCTCTTCGCATCAGGTGACCAAAGTATTGGAGTTTCAGCTTCAACATCAGTCCTTCCAATGAACATTCAGGACTGATCTCCTTTAGGATAGACTGACTGGATCTCCTTGCAGTCCAAGGGACTCTTAAGAGTCTTCTCCAACACCACAGTTCAAAAGCATCAATTCTTCAGCGCTCAGCTTTCTTTATAGTCCAACTCTCACATCCATACATGACTACTGGAAAAACCATAGCCTTGACTAGACGGACCTTTGTTGGCAAAGTAATGTCTCTGCTTTTTAATATGCTATCTAGGTTGGTCATAACTTTCCTTCCAAGGAGTAAGCGTCTTTTAATTTCATGGCTGCAATCACCATCTGCAGTGATTCGGGAGCCCAAAAAAATAAAGTCTGACACTGTTTCCACTGTTTCTCCATCTATTTGCCATGAAGTGATGGGACCAGATGCCATGATCTTAGTTTTCTGAACATTGAGCTTTAAGCCAACTTTTTCACTCTCCTCTTTCACTTTCATCAAGAGGCTCTTTAGTTCTTCTTCACTTTCTGCCATAAGGGTGTCATCTGCATATCTGAGGTTACTGATATTTCTCCCAGCAATCTTGATTTTAGTTTTTGCTTCTTCCAGCCCAGCGTTTCTCATGATGTACTCTGCATATAAGTTAAATAAGCAGGGTGACAATATACAGCCTTGACGTACTCCTTTTCCTATTTGGAATCAGTCTGTTGTTCCATGTCCAGTTCTAACTGTTGCTTCCTGACCTGCATACAGATTTCTCAAGAGGCAGGTCAGGTGGTCTGGTATTCCCATCTTTTGAAGAATTTTCCACAGTTTATTGTGATCCACACAGTCAAAGGCTTTGGCATAGTCAATAAAGCAGAAACAGATATTTTTCTGGAACTCTGTTGCTTTTTCGATGATCCAGCAGATGTTGGCTATTTGATCTCTGGTTCCTCTGCCTTTTCTAAATCCAGATTGAACATCTGGAAGTTCACGGTTCACGTATTGTTGAAGCCTGGCTTGGAGAATTTTGAGCATTAGTTTGCTAGCATGTGAGATGAGTTCAATTGTGCAGTAGTTTGGGCATTCTTTGGCATTGCCTTTCTTAGGGATTGGAATGAAAACTGACATTTACCAGTTTTAGGTGTACAGCAAAGTAATTCAGTTATTTATATACACGCTATCTATTCAAAAAGGTTTTTATTTTAAAGCAACTGTTTTTGCTACGGCAGTGGTGGTATTGTGCCAAGTGTTCCAGGAAACAAACTCACTCAGAAGGACAATGCAGATAAAGGAGTGAAGTTTATTACACCGGCAGGCCCAAGGCAGAGTCTCTTCCTAACCAAGGACCCCAATCAACCAGTTTTTGTGAAAACGTTATATACCCTAAGTGTACATGCCCAAACCCACCTCCCCAAATTCCCTGAAGCTAGTCTGAACGAAAGAAAAGAAAGATACAATCAAAGTTAACCCGTGATTCATATCCCTTAAGCCTAGGTAGTTAACAGTGGACAATTATCAATAGGCCTATGGTCATACCCCAATAAGCATAATAGAATTTATGATTCCATTCTGTCACACAGATAATTAGGGTATTGTTTTAGGCAACAGAAAGTCTAGGTACGAGCCCTGGGGCTCTTCCATCTAGGGGATGTGGTTTTCCAGTTGGTATGTCATTTCCGTAGATACTGGGCATACAGCTTAAAGTCCACAGTCCGGCCCAAGATGGAGTCCTGCTTTCAAGATGGAGCCTGTTCTGTCTGTTTCCTCTTTCAGTGGTATTAATATTATTGCTTTGAAATTGCTGTGTGAGTAATACAGCATAAAACAAATGAGTGAGTGGCTGATTCCTGGCTTGGAGCAGGAAATATACACAGTGACCCTTAAAGTATCATCTTGTCAGATCAGATCACAGTGAAGTTATAGAAAACCACTAGGTCTTATAAAGAAAATTCAGGAGCCAATTGGAAGAGGCATTCACTAACCAAAGATGGGGCAATCTATGATTTAAGATACAAAGGGACTGAAATTGTCTAAATCACTTTTAAAAATCATTTTGTGCTTTAAAAAATTGTATTACACATATATGTTTAAAAAGCTTAAGTCATATTTGGAGAATATTAGGGGACCAATCAAAAGGGACCTAATTAAACTGAAAGGCTTTTGCATAGCAAAAGAAACCATAACAAGACAAAAAAGATAACACACAAAATGAGAGAAAATATATGCAAACAATGCAATCAACAAGGAACTAGTCTCCAAAATTTACAACAGCTCGTGTGGTTCAATATCAAGAAAACAAACAATACAATAAAAAAATGGGTCAAAGATCTAAATAGACATTTCTCCAAAGAAGACATACAGATGGCCAAGAGGCATATGAAAAGATACTCAACATTGAAAATTATTAGAGAAATATAAATCAAAGCTACAACGAGTTACCATTTCACACCAATCAAAACGGCCACCATCAAAAAATCTACAAACAATAAATGCTGGAGAGGGTGTGGAAAAAAGGGAATCCTCCTACCCCGATGGTGGAAATGTAAACTGGTACAGCCACTATGGAGAACAGTATGGAGGTGCCTTAAAAAACTAAAAACAGAGCAACCATAATATTATGTGACGGCCTGGATGGATGGGAGGTTTGGGGGAGAATGCATACATGTATATGTATGGCTGAGTCCCTTTGCTCTTCACTTTAAACTATCACAACATTGTTAATCAGCTAAACTGCAATACAAAATAAAAAGTTTTTTTAATAATTAAAAGTTTAAAAAATAGAAGTAAATAAAAATAGAGCTACCATGTGTGTGTGCTAAGTCCCTTCAGTTGTGTCTGACACTGTGCAACCCCATGGACTGTAACCTGTCCATGGGGCAGGCTCCTCTGTCCATCGGATTCTCCAGGCAAGAATAATGGAGTGGGTTGCCTATGCCCTCCTTCAGGGGATCTTTCCCAACCAAGCATCAAACCTGTGTCTCCTGTTGGTGGCGGATTCCTTCCACTAGTGCCACCTGGGAAGCCCCAGAGCTACCATATGATTCAGCAATCCCACTCCTGTGGTACATATAGACACTGGAATATTAATTACTCAGCTGTTAAAAAGAATGAAGTAATGCCATTATGCAGCAACATGGATGGACATGGAGATTATCATACTAAGTGAAGTAAGTCAGAGAAAGACAAATATCATATGATACCACTTATATGTGGAATCTAAAAAGAAATCATACAAATGAACCTATTTACAAAACAGAAACAGACTCAAAGACTTAGAGAACAAACTTATGGTTATGGGTGGCAAAGTGGAAGGGAGGGACAGATTGGGAGTTTGGGATTGACAAATACATACTACTATATTTAAAATAACCAACAAGGACCTACTATATAGCACAGGAAATTCTGCCCAATATTCTTTCAATTTATTTCCTTAAATGGGAAAAGAATTTGAAAAAGGATACATGGATATGTTAACTGAATCACTTTGCTATACATCAGAAATTAACACAATTTTGTTAATTAACTATGCTCCAGCACATAACAAAATAGAATTTAAAAAAAAGAACAGTTGACCCTTGAATAACACAGGTTTGAACTGCACAGGTCCGCTTAGATGCAGCTTTTTTTTTCCAATAAATACGTATATGTACCGTAAATGTATTTTCTCTTCTTTATGATTTTCTTAATACTATTTTCTTTTTATTGTAAGAATACAATATAGAATACATATACCGTACTAAATATATGTTAATAGACTATTATGTTACCAGTAAGACTTCCAGGTGGAGAAGGAAATGGCAACCCACTCCATTTTTCTTGCCTAGAGAATCCCCATAGACAGAGGAGCCTGGAGGGCTACAGTCCATAGGGTTGCACAGAGCTGGACACGACTGAAGTGACTTAGCACACAAGGCTTCCAGTCAACGGTAGACTGCTAGTAGTTGTTTAGGGGGAGTCACAAGCTACATGTGGATTTTTGACCCCCTCAGTTGCATCACTAACCCCAGTGTTGTTCCAGGGTCAACTCTATAAAGAAACGCAAGTAAGGGATTATTTCACTGGTGATTTGAGGGAGAAGGATATGAGTGGGATGAGGCACATAGAGTGTCTTCTCAGTGACTGGAAAAATTTTATTTCTTGACCAGGATGGTAGTTATAAGGTTGTTATAGTGATTTATTAATATATGTCTTACAACTAAATTAATGTTAATTACATTTAACTACATTAAATGTTAATATAATATTATATCAATGTTAAATATTAATAAGTGTTAAATATAAGTATTTACTATAAGTATTAAATTGAATATATATGCCTTATAGTGATTCATTACATTATACGTTCATTTTTGTGCGATTTTCTGTATCTATGCTTTGTTTTCCAATAAAACATTTTAAAGTAATATAAAGAAATTGCAAGGCATAAATTTGTGGAATCGTCTCACATCAACACAAACACAGTGGGTTTTTGTAACTTGGTTTTCACACTGAACTTTAGAGCTATAATGTAATGACAATTACAGGAATTGGCCACTAGGGTGTGCTCTTTGTTGCCCATAGCTTCTGTGTTTCCACTGAGAAAAGGGGGTTTTTGAATGTTTGTGTAACGCCATGTATTAGGATAAAAGACTCATCGTCCTTTGATTACAGTCAATGTAAGTGAGTGTCAGTGCTGGCAACTTTTATTTGGAAGATTAGATTCAACATGTAAATGTATACATACATTACCGCTTTCTCCTCCTTTCAAATAAGTCTTAATTTATTTAAGTTATAATAAAGCTTCATAAACCACTGTAACAAAACATTAGGACCTGACATGTGGAGAATGAAAGGTGAGATGCTTTCATCCTTGGTCTTCTAACAAGAGAGGATAGCCCACTGGTAGCAGGGACAGAAACCCTGGGAGCTATTCAGAACCTCCTCTCAGATATGTCACCCTGCTCCAGGAGAATAACAGCGCACCGGCCAGGCTTTGAGAGTCAATCAGGAAAGAAGCGTGGTCTTTGAGGGGCCAAGGGTGAGGTCACCTATGACTGTTAATCCAAGAAGCATCTTTCTTTATGTGCAGTGAGGAAAGGGCTGCTGTCCATAGGATTTTATTGATAGGAGCTCATGCTAAGCTTGAGAGTCCTGCATCTTAGGTGAGAAAAAAAGGTGGCTCTCCTGTAATAGCTGCTTATCTTTTCTCAAAAGGAGGAACAGGTGATACAACCTCCTTTTGTTAATAAATCATGGACCTCAGCTGCTTTGTATTGCTCAGAAAATAAAAAGTTTATGAATTGCTCATACATTAAGAAAAAAAAAGATGCTTTGAATTTTAGAATTTTTTCACGAGGCTTCAATAGCTGATACAACAATGTCTTAACCTTTAACATTAATTGTTATTATGGCATTTGTCATACCTCTCTAGCCATCCTGAAGGTGTGATACAGTGTCTGTGGGTGTATTTGTATATACATTTGTTAGAATGGGTCAGAATTACTCATTCTGGTTCCTTTTTGAGATTTCATGTACTAGCTCATTTGAAGCACCTTGGGGTCACATATCCTTCCTGCTGTGATGACAGGATCTTAGTGGAAGACATGGGATGCAGATGGACAGTAAAGAAAGGGAAGTGGAGAGGATGCATGGGGGCAAGATCACATTGGGAGGGTCACAGATTTAAAAATTTCCACTTGGGTGGACACCATGGCTTTTCCCGAATCCCCAGTGCTCTTTAGGGACCTCATGCCTCACCCCCAGAGACAAAAGTCAGCCTTCTCTCATTTTAAGACCTTCCTAGGAGCCTCCAGGATACACCTTGTCCTAAGCTTGCCCCTGGCTTAAGTACCCCACAGTGTCCCCCACCTCTTGGCTTCCTCCAGCCACTGCCATCCTCACACCCCAGATGGCCACCTCCTGCCTACAAAAATGCTTCCTCCACCCTTTCATCTTCTGTCACTCATGTAGTGGTTAAGCAAATGGACTGCAGACTCAGAGAGAACGGAGTTAGAATCCCAGTTCAGTCACATTCATGTGACCTTAGGCAAATTATTTAACCTCTCTAAGCCTCGGTTTCCTGTGCCATTAAATAAAAATGATAAGCATAATAATGACCTAATACTGATTCTTTTTTTCAAAGCAAAAACTGCCCTGTTACCAACACCCAAATCAAGAAAAAGCCAGCGCCCAGTGCTGCCACCCCCTCCCAATCACTGACCCCCCTCCCTGCAACTTCTAGACCGCAGATTTATCTTGGTTTTTGAACTTTACATAAGTGGTAATCTACAGCATGCACACTTTTACATCTGGCTTTTTTCCACTGAAACCTCTGTTTCTGAGACTCACCCAAGTTGTCACATTAGCAGTAATTATTTCATTCTCATTCTACTACTGATGAGTAATTGGGTTGTTTCCAGTTTGGACTATTACCAAGAAAGATGCTAGGAACATGCCGGATGTAGCCTCAAGAAGTAGAAAAGAAACATGCTGAACCTCTACTGAAACAGGATGGGACAAAGTTCTGGACTTAAATTTACACATGTTGTTGAATTATTATTGACAGGTAATGAGGAGAATGGAAAAGAAGATAGGGTTTTAGATCAGCAGACTTGTGATAAGCTCTGGACTTTCCACTTACTAACTGTATGACTTGGGCAATTAGTTGACCTCTCTGAGAATCAATTTATTCATCTGCAAAATAGTAATAAAAATATCTCCCTCATTTACAGAAAGAGATGGTCACACAAGAAGGTGTCTTCAGAGCCTTCCCTGGTGGCTTAGTGGTAAAGAACCAACTTGCCAATGCAGGAGACACAGTTTCGTTCCCTGGTCTGGCAAGATCCCACGTGCCATGGAGTAGCCAAGCCCGTGTGCCACAACTTCTGAGCCGGTGCTCTAGAGCCAGAGAACCTCCACTGCTGAGCACACGCACCCTAGAGCCTGGGTTCCACAAGAGAAGCCACTTCAATGAGAAGACTGCACACTGCAACTAGAGTCGCCACCACTTGATGCAGCTAGAGAAAAGTCTGCATGCAACAATGAAGACCCAGCACAGCTGAAAATAAATAAATAAATAAAATTATTCTTTTTTTAAAAAAAGAAGTTGTCTGCAAAGGCCCTAGCAGGGTGCCTATGATGCGCCTTTGCACATGAAGGTGACTCTGCAGCATTTTTGCAGGGAAGAGAAACACGGGTCCTTTTCTCCTAGATGCATCTACTCAGGGTATTTATTCAAACGTATCTCCTGGGAACATTTTTATTATAAAATTAACAAAGGGCAGGGAAATTTTAAAAACTTCTAATTGCTTGACCAAGTGAAACAAATGAATGAATCTAGCTGCCCATTGGGTTGGTGGCGTATCCACATGAAGACTATTTTGGCATACCCTGGCACACCCGGCACACCCTGGCAGGGTATACCCCAAGGACAAAAGGTAAGTAGGTAGGTAGGTGGATAGACAGATAGATAGATAAGGAAAATCATTATCTTAAGAACCAAGATTTTCAGTATAAAAGAAGAGAGACAGGAATACAAAATCCAGGAAACATGGGTAAAAATCCTATAACTCATTAATATGTACTATTGTATATGCTAGTATACAGTAGTTGTCTACTAAAAAGGCCAAGAAGCAACCACACCTAATGACAATGGGCCTCCCTAGTGCCCAGACTGTAAATGTCCTAATTTGAATTTCAATATAAATTAATCATTTAACAAAAATTTTTTTTCCCTCTCCGCCCACTGTAAGAGCCTAGATACAATAGCACCTGAGTAATAGAAAGGCCACACTGTTAGATACAGGAGCCAATTTATGGGCCAAAAATTAAACAATTTGGATGTCAAAAGGATAATGTTCACAATGGATTGAAAAACAAGACAATTATAAAAACCCAAGTGTTCATAATGACATAATCATACACACACACACACACACACACCCTCATTGCTTGTCTTTGGAGGTGGCTTTGGTATCAAGTTTTTCTGAAAATTGGTAAATGAAAGAAAAGAGAAGCATTTGTACTGACCATATCTTCATATTCAGCCTGTTATGCAAGGTAACTAAATAGTTGATGAAGGAAAGTTCTTCTTTATAGAAATTTGGTTAATAAATCTGGAGGGAATGGTAGCCACTAATTAAATGATGCATTTGGGACGCCGTTTTCAACAGCTACTAAAACCATCCCTGGAAGGTAGATGAGGAGCTTTAAAGTGGTGGGATCAGGTTGACACCACCTCAGTCTCACTTGGCCAGTCTTTGAAAGTGAGAAATGAAGTACGTGGGACCACAAAGAAGTATTCTTCCCAGCATACCTGAATCTAATCAAGCCTCTGACTCTACCTACCAGCACACAGGAAATAAAAGGATACACAAACAGGTAAATGAACCAGCAGTAATCAATCAGCCAAATTCAACAAAGGGAAAATTCTATAGGCAAATAACTTGCTTTCTTAGAACAAAGAAAAAGCATATTTTGGGGAAAAATAGCAACTATTAAAATAGATTAAAATAGATTGAAAAGAAATAGTCACCAAAGGCAGTTGGTAAACCTTGTTTGGGTCCTGATTTGAAGAAATCAACTGTAAAGTGACAATTTTGAGACATTCAGGGAAATGTGAATATAAACTTAGTCCTGGTTAATGTCACTGATAATTTTATTAAATGCAATAACACCAGTGAAGTTATATTTTTCTAAATCTTCTTATCTCTCAGAGATAGCTACTTCAGTATTTATGGCAAAATAAGTTAGTCTGTGTTTTGCTTTAAAATTTCTAACAAAACAGGGATGGAATACTATAAATGAAGGAAGATAGGTCAAAGGTTGATGACTGAAGCTGGTGAAGGATACCTGAGAGCTCGTATGTTATTCCCTCTATTTGGGGGTATATTTAAAATCTTTCAGAATAAAAATTTTTCAATTCTATTTGGAATTTAAATTTATGTCAGTGGTATAAATTATATTAAATTTCATTAATTTGGAGTAAGGACAATCAAGGTCAGGCAGAACTAATTTTTTAATTATAATTCTAATTTTAGAATAATCGTATTTAATTTCAACAGACCATATCTCTATTATGTGTAAGTTGATGCAATGACTTGGACTAAGTTTTAAAGAGTTGGTAGATAAAATATCAATTATTGCATCCGGATGTTAAATGTAACCGTTCTCCTTGTCAGAGTTTCAGCACGGGCCCCCAGAGGCCAAATAGTGAACAATAAGTGTCAAGTTCCCCACTTATAAATTGAGATACTGACTAGGCTAGACCATCTACACCAGACTTGTAAAGGGCAAAATCCAAGCTAGTTCCACCAGCATTAGATGACCATCCTCTTCTAACCTCTTAAGGGATGAAGAGACTTTGGTGCTGAGCTGTGTGTCCGCTCCAAGAGGGAAGGATTGAGGGTCCTTCTTTCTCATTCAAGCTTCTGGAGGGACTCCAAAAGGCCCTTGAGAGAGCATGAGGCTGGGGAGACATGCAGGTGGGTGTTGGAAAGGTGAGAGGCCGTGGCAGAACCGCGCCTGTCTGTGGGCAGAGTGAGGAAGAATCACTTAGAAGTGATCTGTACTTCCCTGATGGCAGGGCAAAGGGAAATATTCCCAGGGATCACATGTGGACCCCTTGCTGGGTTATTGCCTGGAGTTATCCAAGGACTTCATCTCAGAGCACACGCAGAGGTGGGACCACCTAGACAGGAGGTCAGAAAGTCATCTAAGAGCACCAGCTAGAGGTGGGCTCAGAAGGGCCCCACCTGTGCAGACCACCTCTACAGACAGCCATTGCCCAGTACAGCCACCCTGGCCACGAGACAGGAGGGACAGGACTGCTCTCTCCCTTATGCCACCCTCTCCACAACCCAACCCAGAGGGGTCAGAAACTGCTGCTAGTTTTCCAGCCTGAAGTAGGCCCAAGTTCAGAAAGGGGGGGAATTCAGAATTTAAGGAGGGCTTCCTGCGTGGCTCAGTGATAAAGAATCTGCCTACCAGGGTGGGGGCTCAATCCCTGATCTGGGAAGATCCCACATGCTGAGGAGCAACAAAGGCCAAGCGCCACAACTCTTGAACCTGAGCCCTAGAGCCCGGGAACTGCAGCTACTGAAGCCCGGGTGCCCTAGACGAAGAGAAGCCACTGCAATGAGGAACCTGTACACAGCAACCAGAGAGTAAGCCCTGCTTGCTACAACTAAAGAAAAACCAGCTCAGCAAGGACCCAGCACAGCCGAACAAATAAATTTGGAGTTTCGATATAACTCTTAATGGGATTATAGGCCATTTCAGTGACAGATACAGAAATCAGAAAGGCTATGGGACATATAGTTTTATCAACAGAATGAGTCCCACAGATTAACAATTCAAATTACCTAGGTCCTGTTTTTTCAATAAAACGCTTAAAATACTTCTAAATTCTTGGCAGTAACTTCAAGAGCGAGGAGGGAAATGGCACGGATGAGACTGGCAAATAAGGGGGATGGGTGCTAAGGACTTTGATTCTTTAATTCTACAGAAGAGCCATGGAAAGTTTTAGGTGTGGTTTACAAGACAGGATTTTCTACGTTGTGGCTGCAGTGGGGCAAGTGGGTAGGGTGGGGTGGGTGGGAGCTGGCCTGGAGTAGAAGCAGAAAAACCAGTTAGAACACTGGTGATCTGGTTGAATGACAATGGTGACTCTGAAGTGAGTGGATACTAGACTTACTCTGATGATCCCTTCTACAGGTCTTATTGATGAATAGCTCCACGGTGGGGGTAGGGGGATTTAGGGGGAGCAAACAGATTATTCCTGGGTTTCTGGATTAAGCAGCTGGGTGGTGCCTTTTAACAAAAAACCAAACAGGGGAGGGTTGGAGGGCAAAGTGACAAGTTTAGTTCTAAATCTGTCAAGTTGAAGAACCTGTGAGAGATCCTGGGAAAGCTGTCAGGTAGGGAGCTAGATAGCAGAGCCTGGAGTTCAAAAAGCAAGGTGGGGCTCCTCCAAAAGTGGGTGGCCAGTGTAGCCTGGGAGGGCTGGGTTTGCTGGGCTGGGTTTGAATGGACAGCAGGGCCCGAGCCTCAGGGAAATCAGGGGATTGTAGAGGAGATGAAGGCAACAAGAAAATTTCAAAGTAGAGGTCAGAAAGCAGCCAAGAAGAGTGAAAAAGGATGGTGACTTCCAAGTCTAGGGAGGAATAAAACACAATGTTAGATGTTGTTGAATGGCTAATCAAAATAAAGACTTGATTATTTCCTTCAACATAATTCCTGGGTGGGGCGAGTGGGGACACTTCCAATGAGATGGGCCATGAGTTGTTAGTTGTGGAAGTTGGGTGTTGAGCACTTGGAGGTTCACTGCACTGTTCTTTCTATTTATGTATATGTTTGAAACTTCCCATAACAAAATTTTTTTTTTTATTTTCCCATAATAAAAAATGTAGCCTTTGGATTTTTTATCACAGAGACCAGTAACCTCTGGATGAATAGTTTCATGAAGGCAGAAGCCAGACTGAATGGATTAAGCAGTGGAGGCAAAAAAGAGACAGGGTGTAAACAGAGAAGGGTATGGGTTTGGAAGAGGATTTTTTTTCTTTTTCAGAGTGGAGAGACTGGAGCTTGGTTATATCCTGATGTGGCTGAACTGGGGGCAGGGAAATGTTGAAAAAGGAAGGAGCCTGAGAAGGTAGGAGGAGATGGAGTGGGAGATTCTAAAGGCACAGAGCTTGTATCTTCCTCTTATCTAGATAGTGAGGGCACCTGAGCCAGGGAGGGAAGGTGAAGGGCTCAGAGATTTAAAAACAGTGGAGAAGGTTTGAAAAAGAAAGAATTCTCTAGGAAAACATTGTAGGGTAGTGTTGAGGGTCCAAATGACATCAGTGAACATGAAAACTGGTCTGTAGGGTTTTGTTTGTTTGGTTGGTTGGTTGTTTTGGTTTGGTTTGGTTTTTTTGTAGCCTGGTTCTGAGCTCACAAAAGAAGAATGTCCAGCTTCGTCAGGTTGTTGGAGGTTGGCCAAGGATGCCAAAGGAAGAAAAATTGAACATGAGAGTTTAGGTATGTCATAGATAACTACTGTTGCAGAACAAATTACCCCCCAAATTCAGCAGTTTAAAAACACAAGCAGTACTTCCTGGTAGTCCAGTGGTTAAGAGTCCACCTGCCAATGCAGAGGACACAGATTTGATCCCTGGTTCAGGAAGATTCCATATGCTATGGGGCAACTAAGCCTGCAGGCTGCAACCACTGAAGCCTATGGGCCCTATAGCCTGTGTTCCACAACAAAAGACACCACAATGAGAAGCAAGCGCCCCTCAACCAAAGAATAGCCCTTGCTCTCTGCAACTAAAGAAAGCCTGAGCAGCAGTGAAGACCCATCACAGCCAAAAACAAATAAATGAAATAAAACTCATAAGCATTTATATTCTCACACAGTAGCACATCAGCATAAAACAGTGCCATGTGAGACTTGCCCATCTCCCCTCAATAAAAGGAAGCTTCCTGAGAGAGGGGCCCGGCCTGTCTTGCTCCTTGCTGTGTCCTTTTGGTGTAGAGGAGTTCCAGGCACATAGCAAACAATTAAAAAAAAAAAATCTGAACGCAATTGAGTGAGTGAATGAGTGAAATCCACCAGAGAAAATTTTAGTTTCAATTTAGTGACAAACTTTTTCTTTTCTTGAATGGGGGATGGAGTTTTCAAGGGTGGATTTATTAGCTTGCACAGACTTTCGATGGTTCTCTATTTGTATGCTGCTATTTTTTACCCTCTTCTTTTTCTTTTGTCAAATATAATTAGCTTATATTGCTGCTAGTGAAACAGTTCTCAGAGTTATGACTTAACATGCTGCGCTCTTGAAAAATCACTCTCAAATACAAACACAAGTATCCCTTTCTAAATGCAAAAGGTAAGTTCCACAAAGGATTGCTATAAAGAAAACATTCACTTAAAATCCTCATTTCAATTCACTTTCAATAGAAAATCAGAAATGAGTCTTGGCAACAATGACCACAAAAAAAAAAAAAAATTGATCCCTGCATGAACACAAGCATACTTAATGATTTCAACAAACTTTTTGAAAACAGCATATCTTAAGGGAAAATCCCCTTTTGAAATATTAATATTCAAAATGTTAACCCTGTGAAAAAAATAGTAATAGCTTACATTTTATTAGCTCTGGGGTTTATCCCCTAATGTCACCTTCCCACCCCCTCAGCACTGTTTGAGACAGCAGGTGGTGAGGGCCACCAAGGGGCTGGGGCTGTGTGTGGTTAGGACCAGTATCTTGGGCTCATAGTCCTAGCTCTGTTCTCTTTAGCCGTGTGATCATAAACCAGTCCGGAGAAGTCAATGGCACCCCACTCCAGTACTCTTGCCTGGAAAATCCCATGGACGGAGGAGCCTGGTAGGCTACAGTCCATGGAGTCGCTAAGAGAGGGACACGGTTGAACAACTTCACTTTCACTTTTCCCTTTCATGCACTGGAGAAGGAAATGGCAACCCACTCCAGTATTCTTGCCTGGAGAATCCCAGGGACGGTGGAGCCTGGTGGGCGGCCGTCTATGGGGTCGCACAGAGTCGGACACGACTAAAGCGACTTAGCAGCAGCAGCAGCAGCTGTTTAAATACACCTTATTTAATAGATATTGTTGATTCATTCACACTGAACTCACAGCCAACCACACTGTAACTCATGCCTGAGCTAAGTGTGTCCAGCACACAAATTTTTCTCCTTAAGGCACATCAGAACTTTCTGCAGACCCTAAACAGCACTGCAGCACTGCACTTGGGGGCCATTTTAAACAGCATGTGTGTGTTAGTCACTCAGTTGTGTCTGACTCTTTGTGACTCCCATGGACTGTAGCTGACTGTATAATCATCAACAAAGATGAAAAGAAAGAAAAGAGAAATGGCATTAAAGGGACCACAGTAAGGGGCACTTTTTACAGCATTTGTGCTAATACAGAAAAGCTGAGTGCAACCTTGTTTAGCCTCAGCTGGGAACATGTGCAGTGGGCAACTCGAAATTTCCACCATTCTGTGTATGGCTATGTGTGTGTCTGTGTTCAGTGGCTCAGTCAAGTCCAGCTCTTTGTGACCCCATGGACTGTAGCCTGCCAGGCTCCTCTATCCATGGAATTCTGCAGGCAAGAATATTGGAGTAGGTTGCCATGCCCTTCTCCAGGGGATCTTTCCACCCAGGGATTAAACCTGGGTCTTCTGCATTGCAGGTGGATTCTTTACTTCCTGAGTCACTAGAGAAGCCTGTGTATGACTGTAAAAGTGCCACATGTATTAATTTAGGAGTTATAAATAAATTTTAGCTAGGAGGTGAATTCACAAATATGGTACATGCAGATAACTACAGGAAAGAGTGTATCTATTGGGTTGGCAAAAAAGTGCATGCAAACCCAGACAAACTTTTTGGCCAACTCAATAGTTGGTGCAGAAGGTGGTCATGTGAATGTGAAAGGTCCACAAACCCTGAGGGTGCTCTGCTGCTAAGAGGTGAGCGGACATGTGTTCTGGTCAACCTCAGTTCTCTTGCCTGTAAAGTCAGGAAGCTGGATTAAAGGAGTCTAAACTTCCTCCCAGCAACAATATTCAGTGATGCAGATAATAACCCCTCATGCAGGCATAGAACATACAACTTCACCTCAATTATAAGATATAGATTATGTAACCAAATCTGTGCCTCTAGGCAAATACTTAACCTCTCTGAACCTCATTTTCTTTATGAAATGAAAACGTTTGTCTCATAGAGTTGCTGGGGGAAAAAAAGGAATAAGAAACAGAATCATAGTATATGCAAAGTACCTGGAACACATGTGTTTAGTTGCTCAGTTGTGTCTGACTTTTGAGACCCCATGGACTGTAGCCCACCAGGCTCCTCTGTCCATGGAATTCTCCAGGCAAGGATACTGGAGCTGGTTGCCATCTCCTCCTTCAGGGGATCTTCCCGACCGAGGGATGGAGCCTGCATCTCCTGTGTCTCCTGCATTGGCAGGCAGATTCTTTACCACTGAGCCACCTGGGAAGCCCCTACCTAGAACATAGTGAGCACTAAATGTTAATTCTTCTTTCTTGAAAATGTGTAAACACTGCGTATTAATATGAAGTTGTTCAACTGGATGCTGGGGAAAAAGGGCTACTTAATAACTTCATATGGTCCAAGAATGACCAACGAGCAATGTGTTTTATCAAGAATTTATTGTTTTCTAATAAAATAAGCCAATAGTGTTTCTGAGTTATCTGCCAATTATTAGAATAAAAGTGGCCGCCCAGCCTCAGCAAGTAGTCAAAATTCTCTGCCTTACTCATTCAGTGATTCACTCATCCATGATTCCACAAACGTTTACGGACTACTAACTATATGCCAGGGGGGCACTTACTGTTCTAGGCCCTGGAGGTAAAGCCCTGCTTTCCAAGAGCTTAGGAAAGTGAAAATCTGTTGCTAAGTTGTGTCCAACTCTCTTGTTGATCCCATGGACTGCAGCCCATCAGGCTCCCTTGCCCATAGGATTTCCCAGGAAAGAATGCTGGAATGGGCTGCGCTCCAGTAAACCCAAGAAAGGTTTCCTTCTCCAGGGTATCTTCATGACCCAGGGATCGAACCCATGTCTCCTGCTTAGCAGGTGGATTCTTTACCACTGAGCCACCAGGGAAGTACCACCGGCCAAGTGCTTATAGTCAAATGTATGTGACATCAGGCAGTAAATCAATCTTATGAGATGTCTGATGACAGTCAGGGTTAAGGAGAAGCAGTGAGCTAAAGGTTCAGAGAGTGGAGGAAGGAGAGTGCTCCCTTGAGAAGATGGTCAGAGATGGCCTCTTTAAGGGGCTGCATCTGAGCAAAGACCTGCATGATGGGAGGAGAGAATCAAGAGATGATCCAGGAAGCAGATGGCATTCGGGGCCTTGAAATCAAGAAAGAGCTTCTGTGTTGGGTAAACAACGTGGAGACTGGTGGGGAAGAGTGTGGGCTCAAGAGGGGAGAGCAGTGGATGAGACCAGTGTCATAAGAGAGGCCAGCTTGCGGAGGCCAAAGACGTTATGCTAAGGACTTTAGATTTCATTCTGACCACAACGAGCCAGTTGATGGTGGTTAGTAAATTTACACTGGATGGATTTAAACTGCTTTTTGAATGTGATTATAAAAATATTTCAAACTTTTAGAAATCATAAAATAAAATTACAGGGGACTTACCTGGTGGTCCAGGGGTTGAGAGTCTATATGTTTACTGCAGGGGGTACAGGTTCGATCCTTGCTCCAGGAACTAAACTCCTACATACCGCATGGCTTGGCCAAAAGATAAAAGAACATACAATTACCTGTTTGTCATCCCATTGAAGTAATAATAAACTATAAAGATGAATAGAATCCTCTTAGTTGCCTCTTTCCAGTCACATTCTCCTCCCTCCCATAAGAGGAAAGTGAAAGTGATAGTGTCTGTCAGGTCCAACTCTTTGCAACCCCATGGACTGTAGCCTAGTAGACTCCTCTGTCCATGGAGGTTCTTCAGGCAAGAATACTGGAGTGGGTTGTCATGCCCTTCTCCAGGGAATCTTCCTGAACCAAGGATCAAACCTGAGTCTCTTATGTCTTCTGTATTGGCAGGCGGGTTCCTTACCACTAGCGCCACCTGAGAAGCCCCCCACAAGAGGAGACCATTGCCTGAATTTGATATCATCATTTCTAGGTGTATCTTTACACTTTTGCTAAATGTATATGCATCCCTACATAGATACTATTATTTTTCATTAGTTTAAGCTTTATATAAATGGTATCATACTTTATATATTTTTGTGCTATTTACAATTTGTTTAGCAACATCATTGTAAAAGTCATCCATGTTGTTACATTACTATTATTCATTTCATATTATTTTTCATTTTGCTATTATTATTCACATATATGTATATACACACACATACATATATAATACACATATATTTTTATTGATGCTTATGCTCAGATGTGTCCAACACTTACAGCCCCATGAACTGTAGCCCACCAAGCTCCTCTGTCAAAGGAATTTTCCAGGCAAGAATACTGGAATAGGTTGCCATTTCCTACTCCAGGGAATCTTCCTGACCCAGGGATCAAGCCCACGTTGCTTGCGTCTCTGGCCTTGGCAGGTGGATTCTTTACCACTATGCCCCCTGAGAAGCCTTTTATTCATGACTTTACCATAATCAATTTAACCATTCTTCTATTCAGGAACATTTAAGTTGTTCTCAGTATTTTTTCTATTACAGACATACGACTATGAGTATTCTCACACATGACCCCTTCTACACATAAATCAAAGTTGAATCTAGACAGATGCTATTCAAAGTGAAGTTCCAAGAGGAGCAGTATCAGCATTCCCTGGGAGCTAGAAATGCAGAATCTTGGGCCCCACACCAGACCTGCCAAATTAGAATCTGCATTTTAACTATACTCTCAGGAACTCTGTATACACTATGAAAGTTTAAGAAGTATTGGTCTATAAGAAGCAGTACTTCTCAAACTATCAGTTCTGTTTTGGTTTTTAAATCTGTTATGAAATTTTCTAAAACACAAAAATCATATGTTTGGATATTTTAGCAATGTGAATGCTACACAGGTTTCTCAAAAGATACTCTCAATTTCTACACCTACCTCCATGCAGCTCAGTGACAATCATTTTGTGGATGGGCAGGGGTCAGCAAACCTAGGCTCTGGACTTAGAAGTGGAATCACTGAGTTGTCTCACCCTTAATTTTACTGGATAATCCCAAGTTGTCTTCCAAAGTGATCATATCAGTACACACTCCCACTATCAGCATATGAGAATGATGGATGTGAAACAGTATCTCACTGGTATTTTAGTTTACATTTCCCTTATTTTGGAAAACTATTTGACAGTTTCCAATAATATGCTTTTCAAATGCGTAAATCTTATAGTTTTATCTTCATTAGTTCAATTTATAATTATTTCAAAATTCATAATTACACAATGCTGTGATATTTAACTTATATGCAGAGTATGTGTTTCCTTGCTCAGTTGTGTTCGACTCTTTGCAACCCCATGAACTATGACCTTCCAGGCTCCTCTGTCCAGGGGATTCTCCAGGCAAGAATACTGGAGTGGATTGCCATTTCCTTCTCCGGGGGATCTTCTTCACCCAGGGATTGAATCCAGGTCTCCTGCATTGAAGGCAGATGCTTTACCATCTGAGCTACTAGGGAAGGCCTAAAGAGTACATATGCAGAGTACATCATGTGAAATGCCAGGATGGATGAAGCACAAACTGGTATCAAGATTGCTTGGAGAAATATCAGTAACCTCAAATATGCAGATGATACCACCCTTATGGCAGAAAGTGAAGAAGAACTAAAGAGCCTCTTGATGAAAGTGAAAGAGGAGAGTGAAAAAGTTGGCTTAAAGCTCAACATTCAGAAAACTAAGATCATGGCATCCGGTCCCATCACTTCATGGCAGATAGATGAGGAAACAGTGGAAACAGTGGCTGACTTTATTTTTCTGGGCTCCAAAATCACTGCAGATGGTGACTGCTGCCTTGAAATTAAAAGACGCTTGCTCCTTGGAAGACAGTCTATGACCAGCCTGGACAGTGTGTTGAAAGGCAAAGACGTTACTTTACCAACAAAGGTCCGTCTAGTCAAGGCTATGGTTTTACCAGTGGTCATGTATGGATGTGAGAGTTGAACTATAAAGAAATCTGAGGGCCAAAGAATTGGTGCTTTTGAACTGTGGTGTTGGGAAGACTCTTGAGAGTGCCTTGGACTGCAAGGAGATCCAACCAGTCCATCCTAGAGGAAATTAGTCCTGAATATTCATTGGAAGGACTGATGATGAAGCTCCAACACTTTGGCCACCTGACGCGAAGAACTGACTCATTTGAAAATACCCTGATGCTGGGAAAGATTGAAGGTGGGAAAAGAAGGGGACAACAGAGGATGAGATGGTTGGATGGCATCACCAACGCAGTGGACATGAGGTTGAGTAGGCTCCGGGAGTTGGTGATGAACAGAGAAGCCTGGCGTGCCATCCATGGGGTCGCAAAGAATCACATACGACTGAGCAACTGAACTGAACTGTTGTGACTACCTGCAACAATAAGGTTCAACTACTTGGGTACAGATATTTGCTAAAAATATATGTCCCTTCTGTTGCTTAAAACAGCTATCCCATTTCATTTTATTGGTTTTTCAAATACACTTAATCCACCTATATTTCAAAATATGCACAATGTTCAGTCTTTTAGGTTGCGTGGGAATATTTAAAAGAATTACACTCTAGATAAAGCATAAACTTCTTTTTTAAAAATGAGGTTCTTGGGCATCCCTGGTGCCTCAGTGGTAAAGAATCTGCGTGCCAGTGCAGGAGACGTGAGTTCAATACCTGATCCAGGAAGATCCCACATGTTGCACAGGAACTAAGCCCACGAACCACAAATTATTGAGCCTGTGCTCTAGAGCGTGGGAAATCGCAACTACTGAGCCCACGTGGCACAACTACTGAAGCCCATGCACCCAAGAGCCCATGCTCTGCAACAAGAGAAGCCATTGGAAGGAGAAGTCTGCCCATCGCAACTAGAGAGTAGCCCCCCACTCACCACAACTAGAGAAAGCCCTCGCAACAGCAAAGACCCAACACAGCCAAAAATAAATAGATAATTTTTTAAAAATGAGGTTCCTGTCTTATTTTACAATAAGGTCGAAAATAATAATACAAAGCAGCACTAAGCAGATTCATTATTAAAGTAACAAGCTGGAATTTCCTTATATTATTTACTATAGAAGAGACTATGGTATAAAATAAATTGAATGATTTTTCTTTTTTTTTTTTTTGGCCACACCAGATGGCAGGTAGGATCTTAGTTCCCTGATCAGGGATGGAACCCAAGCCCCCTGAAATGGAGTCTATTCCCACTGGACCACCAGGGAAGTCCCTAAATTGAATAATTTAAAATTATTTATTTTTTTCATAAGGAAATGAGAAAAGTCTCCCAAACTGGTAAAATTCTGCAATATCTTAGAACTCATCCATGGCTTACTTTAGGAGGACCCACTTGAAAGCAGTGGGCCTATGGCATGCACTCACAAAAGGCATTCATATGAGGTTCCATCTTGGAAGCATTTAAGAAGCTCTACCTATTTCTTTGCTGAAATCTAGGTATGTAGAAAACCTCCTTTCTGGTGTGTGGCATCCCTTTTTCCCTGCTCCCACCACTAGGCAGCCAGAATAATCAGTTTTAGATATAAATCTCAAAGTGTCATCTAGCTCCTAAAATCTTTCCATGACTTTCTATCACACTTTGAACAACATCCAGACTCCCAGCCAGGGATCCAGCCCTGTGGTCCTGGCACCCCACCTCTCCAACTACATTCCCTGCATCCCCTGCAACCCACTTCTCTTTAGTCACACCAGCCCCTGGATTCCTCCACAGCTTATTCCTACATGGGGTCTCTGCACCAGGTTTTCCTTTCTGCTTTTTCTTCCCCAACCAATTTCCCCAGGCTGGCTCCCTGTTTTCTGTACCTTCAGAGAGAACTTCTCTTACCACACAATCAGAAGTCATCATGAGGTACTATAATTTACAAACACATTTTAATTCTGTGCAAGCCCTACTAACTTGCTTATTATCCATCTCCTCAGACCTGTAATAAACCCCAGGAAAGTAAAGACCTTGTTTGTGCTGCTTAATATTGTATCCTCATTTCTAAGACACCATCAGGCCCAAAGCTGCCACTCTGTACATGGTGTCTAATTGACAGTAAATCATTTTTTGAGTTTCTAGGTATAATCAATCACCTGAATGAAAGAGTATTGTATCCAATGAACGCAGAAGAAAAAAAGGCAAAGACATGGTTTCTATCCTTGAGACAACTGGGAGATGACAAATTCAGGCTGAGGAAACTAACACTTCAAACCAGCAAATAATCTATAAGTTCAGACAAGAGGCACTCTGGGAGTGAGAAAATAATTTATTGACCATTTACACTATGAACTGCTGAACACTTGACATCATTCTATCTTCACAGTAATTATAGGCAGAGAGTTATTATCATCCTCATATTATGCTTTGAAAGATTAAAGAAGTTCAAAGTCAAAGAGCTGATAACTCATGGTTACCAGAATGCCTACTATTTATGACCTCTCAGGAAGAGAAGGTCTTCAAGTGAAGGTGGTATGGGAGGCTTCATGGTTGAGGGGCAGTTGAACTTGCCCTTGAGAACTTTCAGGATTGGAACAGTGCAACAGGAGGTGGGAGTGTGCCCATTTCAGATGAACGCTTCTGATTATTGGAAGACAGATAGTGCAGAGACGTCTATATATGAAATAGGGTACTTAAAAGAAGACTTGGGCATTTGGTTATACTAGGGAAGGATGAAATCAATCTGAGAGATTTGAATAGAAGAAGTAATCCCATTTAAAAACACAAGGCTAAAATCGAGTTACTTGGGAACTATGATCCACAAAAACAACATTTTCTTAAATGTCCCTACTATTGGACTGACTCTAACTTTGAGACTGTGTCCTGGGGGGCTTCCCCTGCGTCTCAGCTGGTAAAGAATCCACCTGCAATGCGGAAGACCTGGGTTCCATCCCTGGGTTGGGTAGATCCCCTGGAGAAGAGAAAGGCTACACACTCCAGTATTCTGGCCTGGAGAATTCCATGGACTATATAGTCCATGGGGTTGTAAAGAGTCGGACACGACTGAGCGATTTTCACTTTCATTTCCTTTCCTGGGGGCGGAGGGGGTGTGTTAGGTGCTACAACACCTTTTCAGAGAAGCTTGACAACATTGTGACCATTTCCTGCTGGAGACCAGCAGTGGATTATTGATGCAGTGGATAAAAATCTACCTGACTTTGCAGGGGACACAGGTTCGATCCCTGGTCCAGGAGGATTCTACATGCCGCAGAGCAACTGCAAGCCACAACTACTGAGCCTTTGCCTGGTGACTACTGAAGCCTGTGTGCCTTGAGCTAGTGCTCCACAACAAAAGCCACCACAATGAGAAGCCCAAGCTTGGTAACTAGAGAGTAGCTCCCATTCTCCGCAACTAGAGAAAAGCCCGCATGCAGAGGGTTTTGAAGACCCAGCACAGCTAAAAATAACCAAATAATAAAGAAATAGTTGTAGATGGAAATCAGTTATCATGTTTGGCAGAAGAATAAATAAAAATCTTTGATTCAGGAAGTTTATGGAGTACACTAAGTGTCCTTAGACCAGTTGAACCTCCTACCTTGGCCAGGTTTCAAAAATAATGGAACAAACAAATTAGCAAATCAACAAAATATAACACAATAAAGCAAAACTTGAAGGCTCAGGTCAACATTTGAGCCCACTGAGACAAATAATCTCCTCTGCCTATTCAGTGAGTTTAGGTCGGTAACTTGGTGAAGAACAAATGTCCTCTATCCACCTATAATAGTGCTCATCTTGCTACTTCAGGGCCTTTTACTGAATACGAATAGCCCCATCCACAGGTGCTTAAAATCTAGCCTAGAAGTGTTTTGATTCATAAACACACATAATGCATACAATCTGTTAAAAGGTTATAAATGAAAGATTTACAGGGTTAATCTCTAGCACTTTAACATTCCTTAAATTTTGTCTTATTTCATGAGGACGTAAGCTTATCTGATCCCATTTGAACCACTTTACTTCTGAAAAGTTAATTATATCCAGAGAGAAGTGCACTATATGCTGGTTTATCTTAGATCAGTTTGAGGAATGTGTCTATTTACATATGTACACACAAACCCAATGTAAATGTATGTTGACTTAGGTTGTGTCTGTTTACATATCTACACATAAACCCAATGTAAATGTATATTGGCTTAGGTGAGGAAAAAATCATTTGTTGAAAAAGAATTTATGTTGAAACTTTTAAATATTTGTGTGTTAGTTAGTAAGTTAATAAGTATTTTTTTGTCAGTGTTTAATACATTTACAGGAAATATGAGTAATATTTGTGCACTTTGAGATAACCTCAAATTCATATGAATAGATACCAGAAAAGATTGTTAAAATATGAACTGAGGAGTTGTAACAATATGACTGAGATTTTTTTTTTAAAGGATATGGGAAGAGAGGCAGAGACAATGATGATAGAGGGATCAGAGTTCTCATACAACCTAGGACCCACAGGCATAGGTAGAATTCCTAGCACATAGTAACAAGAATGAACTGAGAACTCTGCATACTCGTTTTCAGAGAAGTATTTTAACCTACTTTTGCAAATATGAGACCTAAAGCTATCCAAGAATTAGTTTTGTTTTTCAAAATTTATTCATTTTTGGCTGTGCTGGGTCTTCATTGCTGCTCACCAGCTTTCTCTAGTTGTGGCGAGTGGGGGCTACTCTTTTTGCCTTGAAAGGGCTTCTCATTGCGGTGACTTCTCTTGTTGCATGCAGATCACGGGTTCTAGGGCATGTGGGCTTCAGTAGTTGCGGCTTGTGGGCTCTAGAGCTTGTGGGCTCAGTAGTTACCCCGAAGCATGCAAGATCTTCCCGGACCAGATTAAACTGTGTCCCCTACATTGCAGGTGAATTCTTAACCAGTAAACCACCAGGAAAGCCCCAAGATTTAGTTTTAACAAGAACTGAAGAAAATAATTTTTGAGGTACAGTGCTTTAGTTCTATGTGCGGCAATATAAGTTGAAGTGTATATAAAGCATTAGAAACTACCTTGAATAAAATTCTATCAGTGTTTTTCTTATACTTAAAAAAAAAGATTCACCTCAAGTTGCTTTAAGAAGCAATTTAATCCCCACTAAAAGGAGCATGAGTTCTTTGAAACAATGGTTGATTACAAGTCGGGGGCAGGGAATGTACAAGGAAGTGCACTGATCACCACAAAGGATGATCTTAATTGACTGCTGCTGCTGCTGCTGCTGCTAAGTCACTTCAGTCATGTCCGACTCTGTGCGACCCCATAGACGGCAGCCCACCAGGCTCTGCCATCCCTGGGATTCTCCAGGCAAGAACACTGGAGTGGGTTGCCATTTCCTTCTCCAATCTTAATTGACTATTACACATTAAATAAATAAATTGTTTAAATCTAGAGAAGAAGCTCTTCTTTACAGACCAATGTCAGCTAATAAATGGAGATGAATTGACAAAAATAAGAATGTCCACCTTTTGGCAATCTTCAATGTAATCATGGATTCAAAGCAAGGATCATCAAAAAATGCTAAAACCATTAGATGAATGGATTTTTGATAACAGAATATTTGCATGGATTTTTAATTGCAAAAAAGGGAAGTATATCTTCACAATAGTGAGTTCTGGCAGTCTCCATCTTAACTGAGGGACCAAAGTTAGGATCACCAATAGTGGGACAATATGTGCCTCCTGATATGATGAAATTTGAAATACAGAACAACAGGGAATTCCCTGGTGGCCTAGTGGTTAGGATTCTGGGCTTTCACTGCCATGGCCCAAGTTCAATCTCTGGTAGGGGATCTGGGATCCTGCAAAACTTGTGGTCAAAAGGAAAAAGGAACTATACAAACAACATCTAGAAGTATTCTTGCAAAGAAAGTTTAACCTGAACTTAATCAGGCTTCTAGACTAGCACATGTCATTAAAAATATAATGTGAGCCATATATGTAATATTATAATTTTTTAGTAGCCATATTTAAAAAGTAAAAACACCAAAAGCCACAGGTAAAATTAATATAGTAATATGCTTTAACCCAATATAACCAAAATATTAGTATTTCAACATGTAATCAATATTAAAAAATATTTTACATTCTTTTTTTGTACAGTCTTCAAAATTCAGTGTGTATTCTTATACTTAATGCACATTTCAATTCAGATACTAAACTTTCATTGGAAATACTTGATATATATTTAGGTTTCATAAAATTTACAGTTGAAGAAGTAGATCTGCATACTCAAGTTGTTACAAACAGACTTAAAATTTAACCGAAAGTGGAGTCCGGCAGCTTGCTGCTCAAAAGCCATTAACGAGGCCAGGTTGATGGAAAGTTTGCTTTATTTCAGATGTTGGTAACTAGGGGTGAGGGGAGAGCTGAGGCCTGTCCAAAGGCCAACTCCCCAATGGGCAAGAGCCTTTCTAGATTGAGGGAGGGGCTACCTGAAGAAACAGCACAGTCAGCTCTGACAGTCATCTTGAAATTGGCCCTCGGTGGTCTGACCAGCATTATCTCTTGATTGTTTTAAGCACAGTTAATCTTCAGCTTTAGAGTCAGTCTGTTTCCATTTCCATGAGGCCAGTTCTCAGAACTGTGGCAGCTTATGTCATGGCTACAGTCTGGCCATCATGTAGTTAACTTTTCCACCAGGTGGAGGTTTCAGTATATAAAACACAGGTCACAGGATATGCCTCAGAATATTATCTCTAGCCTCTGAGAAGAAACTAAAGGAACTTAATTATATTTAATGACTACATTATTATTATTTGATCTCCTTCAATAGTTTTCCTTTGCTTCTGCATTTTCTCGCTTCTCTGGTTAAACTTATCCTTTGGCTAAAGTTTTCTACAGACGATAGGCAGGCAGAGGACAAGGCGGGGGGGTTCTGCTCTTCTTCAAAATTTTTCCAATAATGAAACTAAATATGAGCTTTTAAGTTTAAATTCAAATTAATTCAAGTTAAATATTAAAATCCAGTTCCTCAGTTGCATTAGCCACATTTTGGGTGCTGAATAGCCACATGAACCATGCAGCCTTAGACTAAACTTTTATTTTATAGAAAACAAAGGGGATAGACAATTAAATGAAACCAAGAGACAATCCAGAATGTGGAACAGTCTACAAAATAACTGTCTTAGACTTTCTAAAAAGTCAGTGTCATGAAAGAGCTAAAACAGGAAGACTGTCCTAGACTAAGAGAGATTCAGTTCAGTTCAGTTCAGTTCAGTTCAGTTGTTCAGTCATGTCCAACTCTTTGCGACCCCAGGGACTGCAGCACGTCAGGCTTCCCTGTCCATCACCAACTCCCGGAGTTTACCTAAACTCAAGTCCATTGAGTCGGTGATGCCATCCAACCATCTCATCCTCTGTCGTCCCCTTCTCCTCCTGCCCTCACTCTTTCCCAGCATCAGGGTCTTTTCCAATGAGTCAGCTCTTCGCATCAGGTGGCCAAAATATTGGAGTTTCAGCTTCAACATCAGTCCTTTCAATGAACACCCAGGACTGATCTCCTTTAGGATGGACTGGTTGGGTCTCCTAGCAGTCCAAGGGACTCTCAAGAGTCTTCTCCAACACCACAGTTCAAAAGTATCAATTCTTCTGTGCTCAGCTTTCTTTACAGTTCAACTCTCACATCCATACATGACCACTGGAAAAACCATAGCCTTGACTAGATGGACCTTTGTTGACAAAGTAATGTCTCTGCTTTTTAATATGCTGTCTAGGTTGGTCATAACTTTCCTTCCAAGGAGTAAGCATCTTTTTATTTCATGGCTACAATCACCATCTGCAGTGATTTTGGAGCCCAAAAAATAAAGTCAGCCACTGTTTGTCCATCTATTTGCCATGAATGATGGGACCGGATGCCGTGATCTTAGTTTTCTGAATGTTGAGCTTTAAGCTAACTTTTTCACTCTCTTCTTTCACTTTCATCAAGAGGCTGTTTAGTTCTTCTTCACTTTCTGCCATAAGGGTGGTGTCATCTGCATATCTGAGGTTATTGATATTTCTCCCGGCAATCTTGATTCCAGCTTGTGCTTCTTCCAGCCCAGCATTTCTCATGATGTACTCTGCATATAAGTTAAATAAGCAGGGTGACAATATACAGCCTTGACGTACTCCTTTTCCTATTTGGAACCAGTCTGTTGTTCCATGTCCAATTCAAACTGTTGCTTCCTTACCTGCATACAGGTTTCTCAAGAGGCAGGTCAGGTGGTCTGGTATTCTCATCTCTTTCAGAGATACAATAACTAAATGTAGTGTTGGATCCTTGTTTAAAAACAATGTGCAATTAGGGAAGTTCCGTCTAGTCAAGGCTATGGTTTTTCCAGTAGTCATGTATGGTTGTGAGAGTTGGACTATAAAGAAAGCTGAGCACAGAAGAACTGATGCTTTTGAACTGTAATGTTGGAGAAGACTCTTGAGGGTCACTTGGACTGCAAGGAGATCCAACCAGTCCATCCTAAAAGAGATCAGTCCTGAATACTCATTGGAAGGACTGATGTTGAAGCTGAAACTCCAATATTTTGGCCATCTGATGCAAAGAGCTGACTCATTTGAAAAGACCCTGATGCTGGGAAAGATTGAAGGCAGGAGGAGAAGGGGATGACAGAGGATGAGATGGTTAGATGGCATCACCAACTCAATAGGCATGAGTTTGAGTAAACTCTGGAAGGTGGTGATGAACAGGGAGGCCTGGTGTGCTGCAGTCCATGGGGTCGCAAAGAGCTGGACACGACTGAGTGACTGAACTGAACTGAAGGGAACTTTGAATATGTAGTACCTTCTGGATGAATTATGAAATTATCTAACTTTCTTAGGCATGACAATGGCATTATGATTATGTAAGCATTTGCTTTATTTCTACGAGGGGGAATAATTCTAGAAATGCCACTTTAACCAAATATCAAGGCTGTCAGGAGAAAAAAATATGTATAGGCATGATGATCTCAAAATATTTACCTTCTATGCAAATTTTTCCAGGAAGCCACTGGAAGATATACTGCTCTGAAATGAAGGAATAAGCCAGGAAAGAGGAAGATTACAATTGAGGAAGCAGGTGATTTCCAAGTAGGCATGAGATGATGAGAACCCCCAGGATGGTATTTGGGAATCAGTCTTAGCAAGCAACCATTATAGACTGGACCAAGAGGAGACAAGCTTCAGGAGAGATTTCTTTTAAAATAAAATGACATGCAGATTATACAACATTTTTTACTATACTGTGGAGACTTCTACAACTCTTTAGAAGAATTTTGAGAGAAAAATTAATGAGAGGTGCATTCAGTGGCATATTGATAAACTACCTGTTTGAGAAGGGGGAAGGTAGAAAAAAAGAAAGAAAGAAGCTCTGATGTGTAGCACTTGTTGACTTCTGTGGCATAAATACTCCACTATAGTAAAATTCAAGTAACCAGGATGAAGTCACTGAACAAAGAGCTGGCAAGAGATGTGTATAATTGACTCTTAACAACCAGTAAAGGGGGCTGTAGGGAAGAGCATGTAATACGCAATTGTCCCAAGAGCCAAATGTCCCATCAGCCAAATGAGTATTATATGCTAAATTTTAGATAATCTCTTATGAAAAAGAAAAGAAAGGAAGGATCAACAAGAGCTAGCTTCAACAAAATTAAGCAAACAAACACAGCAATTATAAACTCCAGGAAAAATTAAAAATTTTACAAGAAAAGAAATGAAATCATAGTATCCCACATGATTCAGCTATGACCACTTGCATTGCCATAATAATGTACATACTGAATGTTTATTTAGCTTTTGGAAATGTGACACAACAATATTGAGAGGATGAGGAAAGAGGAAAGGTTAGAAAAGAAGGATAAATTTTTATTATCAATAGATAATGCCTAAAATTGAAAAATTAAGAAATAGGAGAATGAGTATTTTTACTTAGACACACAAAAGTAAACTACCAGAAGAAACAGCCAAAAGAGATAAAAGCCATTGCTTGTGGGGTACAGAACTCCAGAACAGAGAGAAATGTGGTGAAAAACAACTGGTTTTCCTATCAGGTGCTATAGTACCATTAGGTTGAAGCACACACTCACGTACACACATGCACAGACACACACAAATAGGGAAGAAGAGCAGGAAAATTCAGACTGCTGGTTACAGAGGGTTGACTGAACCCATTTTTCTTTTTACCACCCCTTTCTCCAAAACTCACTAAAATGAAAAAAGCAATGTAAAAATAAAAATAAATTGATACTTCCTTTCGAAAGATAGGAGAGTGTACCATCAGTTGACTGGGACAGTTAGGAACTTCCCAATGATACAGAGAGTTGGGATCAAACTCATTATTAAACACAATATTCCTGATTACAAATGACCCCACACAAACTTAAGAGAGAACCTCAAAAAAAAAGTGAGCTTGCCAGCACAACCCAACCAAATCCCTAAAATGATATAACCATTTCAGCCCTCCCCCTCCCGCTGCCTACAGATAACTATAGATTACTGACTCCAAACACTCTCTCCTAGATGAGAGAATGAAAGCAGCACTCTGGGCAGTGTGCCAGGGGATTGAGAGCCACCACGTTAGGGAAGGAACCCTTAAAGGAGAGTGTTTCTGGCCCCACTATGCTAAACCACCACCGCATTCAGGACATCTGCATCCATGACCAGACAAACAAGAGAGTCTTACAACAGACAGCAAGGTTGAAAAGCAAAGCACAGTAGTAGAAGTAAGACTGAATAGGATGTCACTGTCATCCTAGAAAGTCGTTCCTTTAGTTCCTGCTATCACAACCCCCGGAACTTTCCTGGACATTGTCCTTTTAAGACCGGACTCCAACTTTTTATCAATTCAGTGAGCTTCTCCACATGTTCCCAATAACTTTGTTTCTTGTTTTAAGCTAACTACAGTCAGTCTGTTGCCTGCAATGAAATAACTCTTACCATACAAGTAGATGGCTGAATGGCAATTAAGAAGTTTAATGCTATTATCATATAGTTAAACATTTTATATATGTATAGTATATACATTTTACTATTTTAATAAATAAGCTTAACAATGCTAAGGTAGAGAATGCATATTCTTTTCAAAAGCCTATGGAATATGTACAAAATGATCTCTTAGGTAATACACACACATACACAAAAATTGAAAAATTCCCCCAAAGTTCCCCCAAAGTAGAACTACATGGGCCACCTAAAATTTAATACCAAAAGCATATCCAAATATATGCACTTGGAAAGAAAGAAAAACTGAAAGTATAGAAAATTTAGAAAAGAATGGTCATAGAAACATTACCTGTCAAAACTCTGTTGACAACATATGATAAAATGATTCTCAGAGGAAATTCTATAGTCTGGAATACATTTGTTAGAAACCAAGAAAGATGGAGAATACATGAATTTAAGCAGTCAATTCAAAAAGCTAGACAAAAGACCTCAAAATAGATACCACATTAGTAGAAAAAAAAAGTGTAAAATATAAAATGAAATTTACAAACTTGCCCTGGTCAATAATACCAAAAGTTGATCTGTTAAGAAATAAGAAAAGATATAATCAAAATTATTAGAGAGTATATGATGATTTTCAAAATTATGATAATATTTTTTTTTTTAATGGGA
Organism: Okapia johnstoni; assembly: GCA_024291935.2. NCBI lineage: Eukaryota > Metazoa > Chordata > Mammalia > Artiodactyla > Giraffidae > Okapia > Okapia johnstoni. The sequence continues at coordinate 45,239,125 of CM044322.1, forward strand.
GTCAAGAAGGCCTTAAGCAAGGCTTCAGGAAGACTCAAGATCAAAAGCCATAAAAGAAAGCATTGGCATAATGGACTCCATAATAATAATAAATTAAAAGTTAAAATGAAAAAATCCATAAAAAACTGACAAATAGATTTTTGGGAAAAGAATGACCAATAAACATTTGAAAGAATATTCAACCATACTAGCAATCAGGAAAGTTTAAAGCAATTAAGACACCATTTTTCCAGCTTCTTTGGTGGTCCAGTGGTTAAGAATCCACCTTGCAATGCAAGCTATTGTGATACCAGTTTGATCCCTGGTCTGGGAAGATCCCACTTGCCTTGGAGCAACCAAGACTGGGGGGGCCACACTACTGAGCTTAGGTTCCACAACAAGAAAAGCCACTGCAATGAGAAGCCAGAGAACCACAATGAGGAGTAGCCCCTGCTTGAGGAAACTAGAGAAAGCCCACCTGCAGCAACAAAGACCCATCACAGAGAAAAGTAAATAAATAAATCTTAAAAAACAAAACATATTTCACTCATCAGATAGACAAAAAATTTCAAATATGATAATATGCAGTGTTAGAAATGTGATGATAGCTTTCCCAGTGGTCCAGTGGTTAAGAAACCACCTTCCAATGCAGGGTACTGGGGTTTGACTCCTGGCTGGGAAAATACGATCCTACACACCCCAGGGTAACTAAGCCTGCAGTTTGCAACTAGAGGAGCCCAAGCCATGAGGAAGATCCAGGCCAGCCAAAATTTTTAAAATATGAATAAATAAATGTTGTGAGGAAACAAGCACTCTCATACGCTGTTAATGGGGAACGTAAACTGGCAACAGTACTGGAAGGCTAGGTCAATCAGAAGGAAACTAATTAAAGGATTGCTGAGCAGCCTTTAAAATAAATAAGTCCATAGATGCTTACATGAAAAAATTTTCAATGCATAGTATTAAATTCCAAAATTATGTAAAGCACATACCATAGACATTTATGTAAGTGTGTGTGCGCCATATACAAACACAGAAGTATGAAGGTAGGTCTGATATAGAGACTTTTACTTTTTACCCTATATTCCAGGGTTGTTTGAATTAACAAGAAAAAAGAAAACACTTTGGAAAGAGATGTATTAAACTGTTACTTGCGTTTACCTTAAATAGGGGAGAAAAAAGGAGTGAAAGTGAAAAAAAGATTTTTGCTTTTCACTTTATATGAAAATTTAAAAAAATATGTATTATGTCATTTGTGAAATTTAAAAATTTAATATAAAGAAATAATGTATGAAAATACTGCAAAGATAAATGGACCCTAATTTTACCCTAGCAGTTTTTCGAAGTCACAATAAAAAATAAAACTTGGCGCTTCCCCACTAGTGTCCTCACTCCTTTACGGACTTTGTTAGGACCCCACGGAATGAATATAGCCCTCTAGGCTCCTCTGTCTATGGAGTTCTCCAGGCAAGAATACTGAAGTGGTTTGCCATTTCTCCCACTTTTAATAGACTATTAAATACGCCTTAAATACTTCCTTTCCGACCAAGATTTCAAAGCATAGTTAGCAAAGATTTTCAGCTAAGAACCCCAAACTGGCAGGATATCATGGGCAGGGTGACATTTATTCTATTTCCTAACTAATATCAGAGCAGTATGTTAAAGCAGCTTAATCTCTCCGGAAGTTACTTATTTAAAAAACATACAGACACACGTTAAGTCATAAACTATTTTACTACGATTGTAGAAAGGTATTAAAAGATCACTAAAGTGTAAAGAGTAAGAAAACGCTCAACTAATGATAGATAGCAAATAATCATCGCGAACCTTATGCAGCATTTACTCTGTGCACTGCAGCATGACTATGCACAATAGTAATATACACGCGAAAGCTTGAACATTTTCCCAGGAATGTATTTTGAAACATATAGATAGATAAAACAGGCATGAGGTTTTGATAAGGACATTTTTCTTACGGTGTAGGAAAAAATACGGGAAAAGGATGTGCATTGTACTTTAGAGTGCTGAGGAAGCGGGCAAGCCCTATCTCGCACCAGACGACTGCTGTCGCTAAAATGCAGATTTCAGGTTTAGTCGCAGTCGGAGGGAGTGGTACACGTTGAACACTACCTAACATTCAAAAATGCGTGTCGCAGGCCTTTTCCCACTTCACTCCGCCCGCCTTCCCCCGCCTGCACACCGGGCACAAACGTCTTGACGCATTCTCACTGACGAGGTGCTCCCTCCATTTTGTCCCCAGTCTCCTTCAAGCGAAAGGATCTGCGCTATTTTAAAGCAACTCCCCGATGAAACCAAAGCATGGGAGGAGGCGATGTGGGCACGAGACCACACGTTGCTAGAGGCCGGGGCTGGGTGGAGCTGCCAGGGGAGCCCAGGGCTCGTCCCGGAGCGGGAGGACAAAGGACATCAAGGGGACGCGGGGCGGCACGCCAAGACGGGCGGACTTCCGGGCCGTGGGCTGGGAGGGTGGGGGTTCCCGTTCGCAGGACAAAGCGGCGGCGGCGCGCACGGCTCCTCCGCGCGGCCCCGCCCGCCCCCCGCCGCACGCGCCCGGCGTCCAAGCACGCGAGCGAGAGCACGCGCGCGGACGACGGTTAGAAATGGCGGTTGGAGATGGAGGAGGGGCGAGGGCGGGAAAAGGCGCAGCCTCGAGTGCCAAGAGCGCGGGTGCATGGTTGCTTCCTTAGCCCTCCTTCTCCTCTTCTCCAGGCCTTCGACCTGGGGAAAGCCCCAGTGGAGAAGACGTGATCCGTTCAATTGAACAAAGGAAATGGCGGCCGCACCCGAGGCAAGCGGCACAGCCGGTGTTGCTGCCTCGGAGGCTGGGAAACGTTCCTTAAAATGGCGGACAGCGAGGACGCAGGCGCGGGGCGGGGCGGGGAGGCCGTCCACGGCGGCCGTCGGCGGCGGGGCGGGGCAGCGGCGCTGACAATCCTCATGGCGGCTGCGCCGGAGCCCGGGGAACCCGGGAAGGGGAAGGTAATTCCGGGAAGACAATTCGGGGAAGACGGGAGAGGGGCGGCGGGGTGCGCGGGCAGGCGGCGGGGCGAGTGGGGTACGGGCGGGCGGCGGGTGAGGACACGGTCTCTGAAGCTGGAAGACCCTGGATAGGAGCACGTGTCATTAGCTTCTCTGCAATCGTACAGCCCCCCATTCAGCGACATTTTTATCGTGACACGATTCAAGTGACCCAAACTAGGAGAAGGAGGGGACCGATACCGATAACTTACTGCAGGCCCCAAGACTGGTCCCTGTGGAAAGAAAATTTTGCTGAGAGGCGCCTCATATTGTAATTGGCTAATAAAGAGTGATTTTAAAGTTCCCTGAGGACAAGTGCTAAGGCTGTATACATCACATTTATCATGGAGGAATGAGCAAATGCTGAGAAATGAAAACTTTGCTATATTCGAGTGAATTTATATTCAGAGCAGGAGGATCAGATGAAAAGATTTGAGATTTTTTCCCGTTAACCAGTTTTCAGTCAACCACGTGGAGTTTGCATTATTATATGCAACCAACAGCTTCGCTGGCTGGCATTCGTGTCCTGCTTTGCCTTCTCAGCCCATCATCCACAGTTGTCTTTGTGGGCTACCCTGTAAAATGGATCATTTTACATCTGCTTAAAACTCCGCCGTAGCAGCCCATTGCTTTCAGGATAAATCCGAATTTCTCTATCTGTGATGTAATGGAATGGGTTGCCATGCCCTCCTCCCAGGGGTGGAACCCGAGTCTCTTAGGTCGCCTGCATTGGCAGGCGTGTTACCACTAGTGCCACCTGGGAAGCATATAAAGCTCCTCACCTAACTCTTAACTGTTCAGTCTCTGTGTGATTCTTCTCATGCTTCCCTCTACAAGTGTATTAAAGCTCCACAGGGCTATCTGGCCTCCCATGAAGGGCTTCCTGACTCCAAAGGTAGCTGAGGTGCTTCTGTCCTTATCTCCCGGACACCTTGTACATAGTTGTTATCATTACAGCATTATACTGGAAGTTAATTTATATCTTGCCTTCCTTAAGAGCAGGAATCCAACTTTTATATCCTCAATGCAGATTAAGTGCTCATAAAAAAAACGCAGGAAGAACAATTTTTATACATCGTAGACCAGAGAGATTAACGTTGGATCAGCTAGAATCACAAATATTTATGGAAGACCCACTCTGCCACACTGCACCACATCTGTAGATCTAGGATATCTGCTCAGCTTGGAAAATTTTGATTGCTTTTTCAGTGTTCTTGCTGCTCTGGGGAATTTTCCATCTAAATTTGCCCTAGATGGGACACTTCCTTCCAGCTTCCAGTGCGGAGGGGCGGGGGGGTAGGTGCAGGTTCGATTCCTGATTGGAGAACTAAGATCCCACATGTGACGTGGCTCAACCAAAAAGTAAAGTTTTAAAAATAAATTTGGCCTAGATAATCAATGGTTATGAACAAACGTTGGATAAATTGCTTCCATATTTATTGTCAGTTTGTCTTGGTGCCTTTTCTGTTTTTCGTGTCTCACATGCCATTTGGAATATGCTTTAGTAGAACAAAAGGTACCCTTGTTTGACACTTGAATATTTCAAGAGGCATCTAAACTTGAAACACGAAATTCTAGACGGCTTTGTGAAGACACTGGGGTCTTCAATGGGCCTTTTTATCCTTTGTGTATATGATTGTTCACCTTTGATAGGAGGTAACTGCTGTCATTTTAGGGTCACGATGGTGGTTTAACCCATTGAAAATCAAGAAAATTAATGAAAGAAAAAAAATTTAATATTGTATTTGAAGCGAAACAAAGAACATGTTTCAAAGTAAAATGATTATCTGTGCCACCATGTGCAGAGATGTAAAGTATTATGAATTTAGCAAAATGGCTCTTTTTAGAAGACCTCAGTGGTGCCTTTTCAGTGGAGGGTAGGGGATAGATGTCTTGCTGAACTGGGTTAAAAGCAGGGTAGGTTTGTAAGTGGAGAGGAGCACACACTGGTAACTTGTGCAGTAAAGAGCAGAAAAATGGGATGGTAACTTGGGGGGGACAGGGTGCTGAGAGCGTAATTTGTATATTTCTAGACTGGAGATTATTAAATAGAGGAAAGACAAATAATGCAAATAAAGTAAGGGGTAACCATTAGAAGCAAAGTCCTTGAGAGTAATCAGCTGCACAGTGAGGACTAGTTTTAAATAGTAGGGCCAGCTCCTCCTTGGAAATAAAAGGCAAATGAGCACTGATGGAGTAGATACATTTAACAGTGGAAAATGAAGCAGCTTTAATTTGACTTCTCTATAAATCATCAAATTGGCATTCTGGTTTAGAAATTTTTGAGCTTTCCTTAATTCCATCAAGGTGTGCTGGTAAAGCTGCCCTTCTAAATCTAAGCTTAAAATATTAATTTACCCTAAAATATAATCTCTTTATGTTTAAAGGCTTTGTTAATAGCAGGTGAACCTTAAGTTTGCAGACTACTTAGGGAATAAAGGAGGAATGCTAAATGGCTTGAACATCACAAGTTGAACGACTTCAAAAGGACTTCAGGCTTAGATTCTTTCCATTTCTGAGACTCACAGTTCAGATACTATTCAATATATTGTATAAACTCAAGACTTTTATTTATTCTATATTTGCTTCTAAGCCACCACTAGTCCAACTTTCAAATTTATCAGGAGGCTGTGACAATTCTCTTACTATGAAAGGGAAAAAAAATCTTAGTATATCCTTACCCAGTTTTGAGTCAGGATGGCACTAGTGATAAAGAACCCACCTGCAGGTAGACCTGAGAAGATCCCCTGGAGGAGAGCACGGCACCCCACCCAACTCCAGTATTCTTGCCTGGAGATCCCATGAAGTCTGGCAGGCTGCGGTCCATAGGATCCCAGAGTTGGACACACTGAAGTGATCAAGCACACATGCAGATTTATAGTTATGTACTTAGTCCTGTTACTCCTTATATGTGAACCTTGAAAGGGTTAAATGCTCCAATGGAAATGACAGGCTTTCAGGGTCAGACTGACTTCCACTCTGCCACCACTTATGAGGCTTCTACTTAAACCCTGAGCCTGTTTCAGAAATGTCACAAAGGCTGAGAGAATTAAAAACAAGAAATATAAGGGGCTTGGTACCAATAACCCCTTAGCACCTCTAAATTGTAAGATGAAGTAGACCAGCATCGCCTTCTCAACCTTGGTGCTATTGACATTGACCAAGGCAGTTTTTTTGGAGGTGACACATGTTTAGCAGGACCATCCCTGGCACCTAAAACCATATATTGGTTTTAGAAGGTAACACTTAACAAGGATGTTTATCTTTCAAAGTAAGCTGGATTACTCTACCATTTGCAATTTCAAAAGTTTACTTAGGTCTCCAAAGCAGTGTTTCTCCCAATCTGGGGGTTTGGGGTAGGGGTGTGGTCAGTTTCCTAAACATAAATGCCCATGGCCTATTAAGTCAGAATCTGAGGGTGGGACTCGAAAATCTCTAAAAAAGCTTAGTAAGTTACCTAGTTGATCTAAACAGCACCCTTTAAGATGTCCAGCAAATTTACACACCTGGCAAAGAACTGCACTTCATCATTTTATCCAAGGGCTCCCTCTCCAAAAGCTTGCACATTCTGGTGTATCCTGGGGTTACACTAGGACTCCGCTATGGAGGAGAATCCAAATGAAAAGCTCCAGATGCCTTAAAGGAGCTTGTGCTGTCTTGGTGGGGATATGCAGTGGATGGCATGCTGTGGCTAACACTTAATGGTTCCTTTCATTCTCGGCTTAAATGGGAACGCCATCGTAACCTTCTACCCTGTGATAGAAGCTGCTGGTCTCGATTCTAAGACCTGACATTAAACACCACCACCCCCAATCTCAGTCTTTCTAGCACCCTCTCCCCACCCAGGGCAATGGCCTACCTGCAGAACAGTTCACACCCTCCCCTCTGGGGCCATAAAGGCCACTGGGCTCTTGACCTGAAGGTAAGGAACAATCTTTTTTTTTTCCCCGCTAAATTAAATGAAAAGCCTAGAAGTTAAATCCCAACCTCCTGTATATGAAGATTTGCACTGAAGAACCTGCCACTGGAGTCTGCCAACTTTTAAGCACCTGTTGTGTTCAAACATGTTTGGGGGCAGGGGGCACGCCAGGGGACAGACAAGAGACAAAAGAAAAAAACAGCGATCTGAGAGTGTATAACTTTTGCTTTATTAGGAACCAAGTCACATTGTCTTTTCTGCAGAAGCTTTAGCCAAAGCAAACAGTCAAGAATACCTTTATGTTTCAACCTTGAATCTAACTTGCCCTTGACTGTCCTTTCCCTATTTCTTTCAATCCAGTCTTCTTTTGCCCTTATAGTATATTACCATCTAGGTATCATCTCATTCCTAAGAATGAGCAAGTGACTTCCTTTTTAAAAGTTACATTACTGAAAAGTTTTTTTTTTTTCCAAATGAATAGGAGTGCTACAGCAAAACATTAAGTGTGACTTTAAAAAATGTCTGCCCCCCCAACCCCAAAGTACACAGTGAGAGCGACAAGACATCAGGTTGAAAATGTCACACTTAAAGTGGCAGTATTTTTCAAAGAGGGAGAACAAATCCATAAATCCAATGCAGACTGTATATAAAGAATTTAAAAACCATTTTAGCACTTGAAAGAACTTAAATTATCACCTAGCCGAACCCCTTCATTACAGACTGCAGGGCAAATAAAAAAATATATCCTACAGGTTACAGAAGTCAGTGACAGAGCTGAGACTAAAATCCAACCCTCTTAGATTTCCATTTTTTTTTTATCACATCTAGATGTGGTTACTATGTACTTCAACAAAGAAATAAAATCAAGTGCAACTTTGTATCACAGGCAAGGAAACAGACAAGGGACTTGTCAAAATATTTATTATTATAAACAAAACTGATGTGCTGTTACTAGTTAACACAGATAGAATCTGCAGTCATCCTTAAAGGAATTTAAAACAGCAGTATACTAAATATTATAAGTAACATGGTTAGAACAATTTCACTTTCCCACCTGTTTCTCCAATTCTGTTATGCTGCTTTTTACCTTCAGTGATAGCCAAATCCCCAAGTGATTCCATAGATATTTAAAGAGCTCATGAAATAATGTATGCCCTTATCTCCAAACCAGCTGATTAACAAATCATGGCATAACCATGATACCATAATTTATTTAGGTTTAATTTACTCTACTACTTAGTACTTTCTGGTCAAATTCTCAATGTTTCCATTTTAGATTCATTCATATTAGATACCAAAGCAGGATGGTTTGTTTTTAATCTTTGCCAAACCACCCTGAAGTAAAATATTCTTTTACTCAATGTAACTTATTATTTTTCCTAGCCCTTTAAACTCCTGGGAATTTTAGATGTTGAAAACATTCCCTGTGCACGGGATTCGATATTATATGGTTCATTAGGATCTGTTGTGGCTGGCCTTGGACATTTTTTGTTAACTAGTGAGTATATCTTTTTCTTCATAAATAAAAAACATTTCTCTATGTGTTTACAGTTTTGCTCTAGATGAAGTATCACAATCCTGATTATAGTGTTTACGATTCCTTTTGACAGGCAGAATTAGAAGATCATGTGACGTTGGAGTAGGAGGATTTATCGTGGTGACTTTAGGATGCTGGTATGAGTGTTAAGTGTTCAAGACGATTTTAATAGGTTAATCTAATTCCAAAGCACATGCTATACTCAGCAATCTCCCACTGGGAGATTCCCACCCTTACTGAAGATCATCTTACAAAATGATATTGCTGGACTGCCTTTAATCTTTTAAATATGTACATATACACACGTGTTTTGTGTCATTTGTCAAATGAACAGATGAATGCATGACATTAGACACTGCATTAATGCCATGTCAGGGTTTATACTTCATTTAGGAAGGCCTCCAACCTTTTATCCTACTGCTCACTTCAACCCTGCCTATGGTACCACTGACAGTCATCTGTAAGCTCTTAAAAATTTCAGATTAGTTCCCATAGGTATGTTATATTGGTAATTTATTCACGTTCTCCTTACTAGGTTCCACTGTAGGTATAATTATGCAAAGCTAAGAATCCAGGAAAGACTTGCCAGAGAAGGAATTAAAAACAAGATTTTATACGAAAGTACCCACCTTGATCCTGCAAGAAAACAAACCAATGGCGGCGGCAGCAGCAATTGAGCAGTCTTGAGCATAGAAAACTCAGATATAATTCACTTCATTGTGAACAAAGCTGAGATGAACTACAGAAAACATTTTATGTACCATAAGACAGCTTTCAATCAAGTAAATAAAGTATGTGTAAGTTGTAGTCTTTTTTACAAGCGTCTGAGTATTTATAAACTTATTCTGACCTTGTATCTACTGTCAGTATAGCATGATGGACTCACTTCAAATAATCCTTGTGTTTAACTTGCTTTAGAAAAGTGTTTCCTTATAGTAAGCAGTGAGTACACCTGATGTTTCAAGAAATAAAATATCAGTTGGATGTTAAAACTTGCCTTAAAAACAAAAGTTACAACTGTATTACTGTACCCTGTTAAAAATGAAGGGATACTTTCTGGTCTCTAAAGTCAGTGAGGTTATATCAGACTTAAAACTAATGGATCATCACTTTCCAATTGTTACTTTTAAAATGTACCCACTGACTGTATTCTCCCATTTTAACAGGTGAGTTATCTCTCAGAAAGGAAACGTGATTTTTAGCTGCTCTAAACATTTCTTGGAAGTATGCAGGGTTTTTATTTTTAAGTAGAATTTAAACTTGCACATGGCATGCATAAAAATATCTTCTCAAACTTGTTTGGTGCAAAGGAAAAAGAATTGCAAAATTACAGACATGTTGTTGTTTCATTATGTAAAGACATTTATAATAACTGGCTGCCATTAAAAAAAAAACACCCAACACCCAACTAAGCCCACAGCATTCACTCACTCATTCATTCATCCATTTTTGGTTTTAATAAATATCAACATTAAAATACTTACAGTACAAGCTTAGAGGCCTTTCTGGTTAAGGAAAGAACACTGGTGGATAGAATTACAGCATTATTGCTAGACCTATTTATTGATTATCACAGTTAACTAAATAGAGAAAGGAAGAGATGTCTTGAGACTTACATTGTTCTTATTTTGAGCCTCTTTTTAGGATAGGTAGGGCTTGCTCCAGTTCACTTCATGAGAAAGGTAGCATTTTCCCTCCTGTGCCCACCTTCTTACGGCTTAGGGTGCACAAGTGTTTATGGTTTATCAAATGCCATCTATATCATGAGTGACACTGTCAAGAACGTACAGAAAAGCTGGGATCCCCAACCCCAGGATCAATACTGATTCATGGCCTGTTAGGAACTGGGCCGCACAGGAGGTGAACAGTTGACTTCCACAAAACCAGTCCCTGGTACCAAAAAAGTTGGGGACCACTGTTCTGATCTTTATTGATCTTAATTATCTGGCCACCACCACAGGGAGAACCTTGGACACTGACTAGAGAACTAACTTTCTCAAGATCATCTGCCTACTGTTACTGGCATAAATCAAAGCTCAGTGCAGTCTACATTATTCAAATTGACCTGAAATAACTATGTGAACAATTCCATGATGTGACAGTCATTTGTTTTAAGGTGGGAAACTGATGAGAACTAATCACATTTTAATAACATGTAACATATAAAATCAGGCCAATGGATTAAGTAACTAAGTCCCTTCCAGCTCTAGCACACTATTATTAAATCTTACCCCAAGTTAAGAAAAATCTCTCAGCTGGCAAAAATTTCCAAGGCCTTCACCAGTAACAAGGTTAATTCATTTTCACAGAAGAAAGACTGCACAAACTGGAGACCTGGATAAAAACAGAAGTTTAAACACTTTTTTGCATTACTTTTCAAATGTCACTTCATAAATTTACAGTATTAGCACGTTTTCTTCTTGAACTACTAGGATGACACAAAATGAATTACTGGACCACGTAACATGCTTTAGGCCCGTATGACACATTGCTACTAGATACTTTCAATACAATAGGGCCTACAAGTTGATCTTGACACTTCCACTTCTGGTTCCTCCAGTCCAGTCTTCCACTCTGCCATCCAACTTCAAGCTAGTCAATTCTGCCAATCCTATTGCCAGTGTACCTCTGGCTCACCATGAACTGAACTCGCCTCTGCTCACGTTTTCGTTTCTCTTAAGAGTGCCCTTCTCCTATTTCCTCTCTGGAACATCCTGTTGCTCACCAACTTCTAGAATCAGGTTCATCATCTCATTTAGGCTCTCATATTTAGTTACACCAACAGTGGTAGACACTTTCATTGGTCACTGACTATAGCTAAGAACCCTGTCAATTTTTTATCTTTACATTCCCAATAAAGTGTCTGGTATAAAGCAGTTAACAGTCAGTTGAATTATTAAACAGTCACTAATCCCGCTCATCCAGAAACTTACATGCTTTTCACACTGAAGCTGAAAGAGTAACCTACCTTCCAGGCCCACATGAAGGCTTCAGCTGCACTGCTTCATTATTCCATTAAATCCGATTTTTCACACTATGTGATATAGCAGTAGGTACCAGCTAAATAGCTGATTAAAATAGAATTGTCGTCATTAGTAGGTTTAAAACTTTTCATGGCTTATCTATCATACCTACTATCTTTAAGTGCTTTATGCAGTCCCCCTCTTCCCCCACCCCTCCTTTTTCCTTGTTTTACCTTTCAATAAAAGAACCTCAGGGTATTTAAAATTAACTATCTTTTCTCTGGACTTGTGATTTATATTGACCAAGTTTGCCAACAAATTTAACTATCCCTAGTACCATTATTTGCAAGCATCTCTTCAGTCTACGTACCTCTACTCCATCGCTGGTTTCCCTTTGCTTCGCTTTTATAATGCGAGGAGGTCTATATAATAAATTCAGGATTCCTGTTTATGCACACTTTTCAGCAAAATGCTAGGTATCAAATAGGGTTTGAATCCTTCTATTCCTAGGTAAAAATCTGGTGGATGGGGATTAAGGCACCCCTTTAAGTCATGTAAGGTACATGACTTTGGGAAAGCAGAATACCTTAATAAGGAAAGTAGAAAAAGTACAATGATTGTTTTAATTGTAGTTTTTAATGGTCCTCTAGAATAAAATATCTTTTGGAAGCATCTTAAAAATATGGTCCATTGGTCATCGTATCAGGTCAGCGTTATCTTCTACCACCCAAATACTGGTATCTTACACAGGAGGTTTTTGTGTGTGTGCATTAAGTTCAATATGTAAATTTTCTCTGAAAAGAGACGCTTTAGGGACAAATTATCTTACACAGTATTTTTCAAAGTATTACATTTCAAAGTTTATAATGTAGGCGCTACTGATCAGTGTTGCAAACATTTTATGAGTCTTTTCAACCACTGCAATCGCCTTTTATTTTCTAGAGATTATAGACTTCGCAAGTATTTTTATCTTGAGAAAACTACCACTATTATAAATAAGTAATAAAGCCAAAGGTTTCTGTTGTTCGCTAACATTCACATGGACTTAACGGGCAGTTATCTGTTCCACCTTTTTTCTAAGAATAATTTCCAGAGTTCTGTAAGTTAGAAAACACCTATTTTATGGCCTACCCTTAGGAGATTCAAGTCAGCACAAACTGGTTTCTTACAGGGTGAATTTTTATTAAAATGTCTTCCTCCTTAGGGCCCGAGGACAAGTCATGTGAAATGAAACATGTTTTACTATCTAAATTCTAAGCCTGCTTTAAAAACATTTTCCTAGTTTTTATGGTTTTCTCCAACAGAAAGAAGGGTTGTGAATTTTACCTGTTACTCTAAGCTGTCTGCTCTTCAAAAGCCATTAAAGAGATTGTTTTGACAGGATAAAACTGTATTTCACTGAGGAAATCCTGACCTTTATTTCCCGTCAGTATAGCACCCAAGTCCTCTCATTTCACCAAAATACATTATTCTGAAGTATGTAGTGAGGAAAATTTCTTCTAAGTTTCATAGATGCTTCTGAACTAGCATAATCAAAGTCCTTAAGATTTCAATTCCTGATTTAATGGACTTTTGATACAAATGTACATCACTTCATTACCCAAAAAATGGTTTTCCAAGTTTTTATAAGCTGCTTATCTGTGCATTTATCCTAGACGCAGAAGGATTTTGGGAACCCAAGGACATAGGCAGTCTAGATCTCTCTGCATTAGAATATTTTAAGTATTTAAACTACAAGTAGGGTGTTGAAACATACAAAACATTAAACGGAAGGAATTTGAACCATTAGAATAAGGAGATAATCTTAAAAGGACTTGGCTCTATTTGCATGTACTGCCTCTAATCTATGCAAGAGGACCACAACATTCTACTAAATATGCTTCACATTTCAGGTATACAAAGGAGCTATTATAACTTTTTTTTCCTTCTAATTATAGACAGATCTATCCACCTAGTTACTAATTTCTCCCTTTCCCCTTTTTATTTTAAAAAGAGTTCTAATTAAGGTGAGACCCTGAAAGCCCAATATAACAAGTGTTAAACGTACAAGCAGCAATTAATTTGGAATACCTATTGGAATCACTGGAACACATTTACTTGGGCCCTTTTACTCTTCCACACAGCACATTCACATGGACAGACTAAGGAAAAGGAGATGAAACTTAAATCAGCACATTATCTTTTGCTTTATTTCTCAAAAAAAAAAAAAGAAAAAAAAAGAAAACCAGTAAATTGGAACCTTTTGTTGTACTTGACCATGACTCTCCCATCTCCCTTAACTACAACTAAAAGGGTACCTTAATAATAGCTAAGGTAAAAGATTATCCTGTCATTCAAGTTAAGCTTCAACTGTTCTCATTCTACGTATGCCTGAATACTTTTGAAGATTTCATGCAGTGCAACCTGTCTACAGTGCCGATCTCAAAGTTCTTGACTGCTTCTATTTTTAAAAGATTTTTCAGCTTATGCTAATTTGTGGCAATGCTTCTCAAGTGCTTGGCAGGTGTAAAATATCTTACTAGCCAAAACTAATTTTACTTCCTATTAAGATCATATAATGGGAGTATTAGAGGACTGGCAGGAAAAACATGGAACAAACAGTTTGGTGTTAACAGGTTCCAAACTCGATGCTAGCTTTCCAAGACTGTTGTCCCTACAGAATGTCCACTTGTGCAGATACCCAAGGTGAACTGAACATCCGCAGTAGTAACTGCTGTGCCACTGGTGTAGCACTGATTTTAACTGAAATAGTTAAGGAACTGAACCTTTCCATAAGACATTTCTCCATTTGCCTGGACTGTTATTACACCATCACTTTCAACTGTTTCTCATACCAACAAATCCAGTTTTATTTAAAAGCAAAACCCCTGGTTCCTTGTCAAGATGCAAGTTTATGTTGATTCCTTGGGTAAGGAGAAAAAAATTACAATACTAAGTAATTAGAACTGACTACATTAAATACATGATTGTTACTGATGTCCTGGCCTAACAGTTACCTGCAACATTTACTCCCGTAATATTGGATCCACAATCACAAGAGAAATTACCAACTGTCTACATGTCAAACAGTACTTACTCAGCTTCTCACATGGACACCACATTCTCAACCTGATCACACAATGTATAGGTGTTACCTTTTTGAGTATTCTGGGTTAACCTTTTGAGTAATATTTCTACCTATTTTCAGTCTACTATTCCTCATGGACTAAACTCCTTGGGCAAACTAAACACTAACCTGTCACCTGAATCTTTGCTAGGATGTGAAACTACATATATATATATATATATGTATACACTCTCTTAAGTGTTATCTTTGTTATCCATAACCCTCCTACCTAAAGCTATTTTCTGAGCTCCAGCTATTTCCGTGGTTGAAAGTCACTACTGTGACCACCAAATAAAATGGCACACCTGATTAGCAGAATTTAAAAATTAGGTTACTAACTGTTCAAATGTATAAGCTTATAATTTAAAATTAATGCTAAGGTCATGGTTTTGAATTTTTTCTATTGCAATACACTCAAGGACACACACTACAATCAGTCCAGTAGGTCATTTCCAAATTACTTAAGGATTTATTATCATCAAGGTTAATAAGGACTAGTTAGGACAAATGTCACTTCAACAGTAGTTAGCTGAACAATGTATTTTTACTGTCTTGTAATCATGTACGTATAGTACGATTAATAGTACTAAGTTAAAAACTGGGCATTAGAACACCCCAAATAAAACTCTAGGCACTAAACTGGCTACATCTATTACCTGCATGTTTGAGTATAGGAGTTAGGGACTAATGGCCAAAAAGTCACATCTCAAAATCATCCAAGGAAAAGGATCTCCACTATCGCAAAAATATTGCACTCTCAACTATTTTAAGTTTAAGGCAACTAATGATTTTAAGAGACTGAAGTTTACATGAGTAATAAATCCTAATCTTTAAGAGATGTGAAGCAGCTAAGCTTCTTAAAGCACTAATGGTCCCTTAAAACTCACGTGTAATCACGAGTTTCAATACATAAACTAAGCATTGCAACTTACTGCCAGGTCATTATCATACATCCTTACTTTCATTAAGTATTACTAAAATGTTAAAACCTAAATCCGTTTTTGAGCTCCAGAGCCCCAGAAATATGAATAAGTTTAGATTCAAACATCTTAAGAATTTTAGAAAAATGGCTTTAGAAGAATCACGTTCCTTCCAAAGTGAGTCTTCTGGGGGGTTGAAAAGTGGATGACTTCCCTGTCCTACAGGATCCACTTTTTTTTAAACAGACATTTTAAGTTATATGTGAATTATGAAAACTAAAATGTTTTGTGTCTAAATACCAAAAACTTCAACTTGGACTATCAAGATACAAGTTTATACCTTCCTTAATATATTTATCCTGGTTTTGGCTTTCAAAACACATCAGAAACACCCTTCCCGATATACAATCAGTTCTTCCTATGTTAAAAGGTGTCTGCACCACTGCCTTAAATACTATCAAAATATTTTGTTTGTGCAATGGAACTTGTTATAAAAACAATCCTAGGATAAAAAGCCTGTTCATGTATTATGTTCATGTCAATTCAACTCCCACACCTGAGGCATATACAGCACACAATCTTTTCATGAATGTAAATTCCCCAAGAGTTGAAAAATACTGAGTCATCTTTCCTTGAAAAAAATTGTTAAGAAGCTTTAATACCTGTTGCTAGCATTTAAAACTAGTTTCATATTTCAGACAGGATCCTAAGGCAAACGAGAGCTTGTTTTTCTACATTTAATGTAGCTTGTCACTTCAATGTCAAACTGTTTGGACTCAGCCTTCATCCTAAAATCTCACCTTGCTGTCTGTGTATTAGGGCCACAAGTCAGTCTCAGGCTCCTCAGTCAGAGCTGGAGCTCTCCACCCAAGGCCAGGTATGAGCATCAAGATGTAATAACCCCAACAAAGATAACTTTTTGCAGTTTCAGTTTTAACTTTTATCCTTTCTATCTTAATGCTGTTTTCGTACCAAGTAACCAATCTAATCCAATTCTCGCCTCAGGATGATAGGTATAATCAACTATATGCACAAGTTTCTAGTGAAAGCATCTCTTAAACCAAGTCTCACAGGTGAGTTTTCTAAGGTGTAGTTGGGACATCTGTTCAGATGTTTATCCCGTTTTGCTTGCCCTAGAGGGGATGTAGGCAAGGGGAGAGGTGAACAGTAAACCAAGTTTTTTGTTTATAGATCTTGTTCTGCCAAACTTGGCATCAACTTTTTCTCTTGCTTGCTATATGGTGCACACTCCCTCTTCTTAATTTCTTATATATTCTCTAGGTTTGTTGCATTTCATACAAATGCAGACACTAATAGTAACAATAATTCTGACCTTGAAACTGCTTCTTAAAACCTAACATTATCTGTCAACATTTTTTTACCTCTCTTCCCCCAATTTTCTGTGCTACACAGGCACAACAAGCCTAGAGACTTGTCCCCTGGCCATCCCTCTCCCACTGCAATGATCAGAGTAGCAAAATACGCAATTTTGAACTAGAAAGTATATCCAAGATTTTCAACAGTACTTAAAATATTTAGGACACCCAAACACTGATTAGCAACAAAGCTTACTTTTTTCCCCTAGACAAGTCTATGCAATCCTAGTAATACTGATGCATCCTGAAAAGTAGGCTCATGCATAGTTGCAACTGCTAAAAAGACAAAAGCCCTTGAGACACTATCTTTTACTGTTAAGTATTCCTATGGTAAGTGTGTTATAACCAAAACATTCTCAACGGAACCTACACCATCATCTGAAACTCAACTCCAGCTCATCTTTCAGCAAGAAAATTTCTAGAGTATAAGTTAAAAATCTGATTTAAAATGGCTAAAACAAAAATCTAGGGAGTCAGAAAAATAAACAAACCTATACTTACCAGAAGAAACCTGTAACACCAATGAAACACTAAACTGATGTCAAGTTTTAGTTCTACAGTTTGACTCCTGATTCCTCACCTTAGGTGAGGGTCCTTTAGAAGATTAAGTGTTCTGTGCAAACCCAATAAAATTACAATTAGGGGATCTAATGTTATCACATAACTACAGTTAAGTTAGCAGTGTTGTGTAGTATTGACTGGCTTGCATGATGGCTTCTAAAAGCATCTGTTCCCAGAGTTTCATGTATTATATAAATGTATATATAATTATCAGTTGAGGACAGCCATTAGCATTTTGTAAAGATGGTAAACTGAGTGTTAACTTCTCCCAGCCAGTACCTTTTCCCCTCATTAAATGTTTAAAGTCATCTGGGGGGAGGGGAAGGGAAGAGTTCAACTTCATAATTTTAAGTCAATTGTCAATATACATTTAAGTTTTTAAAACCTAAATGTTCCAAGTGCAGAGTAAAGAATAAGCTGTCCAGAAAGCACACACTTAAATTTTCTCCTCTTGGGAGTTTCATAAAGGGATTTTGAACCTTGATGGCGAGAATCCCAAAACAAGAGTAAAATGAATTCTTTTTATTGCAAACAAACGTCTAAATTAATTTCTCCACCCACTTTCTTTAGAAAGAAAAAGAAATCAGCAGGCTAAGGAGATACCCATTCAAGAACTGACATGATTAAAAATTAAGATATAAATGGGTGACTCACAATTTCATTAGCTTACAAAGATGGTGGAGTTAACTACTACAAGCACACTAGTTATACAGTATTTTGTGGGAGAAGGGCATACAGACATAGCTAACTTCATATAGATCCCATTAGACAACTGGATTTACAACAAGTTTTTTTAATAAGAAATGGGCAAAGCCAGCTTTCTTTTCAGAATCAAAATGCAGAACAAATGGAAAAATTATGGTACTTAAACCTTCACAAGTTTGAGCCTCCACAAATAATGCAACCAAGTTTTACATTTTTTAACAGCCCTTCTACATACACTCCATCTTCTCTATCTTAGTTTCAAATTTTATCTTCATTCCCAAATATGCCATTTCCACTGTTACTTAAAAAGAAAAAGCCTTCCCAGTTACTGTCAAAAACTACTGTTTAGCTTACCCCTCCACTACTCAGCAAACTACAGAGAGGATGGAGTGTAATATGAGCAGTACAGAGTCTTATGCAATTCATGAGGACCACTAAGTCCTTACATGAATCTGGTTGCTAACATTTCTATTATATTGTGACAATGACTCCCGACTGTTATCTCTGTGAGAAATGGGGGGGAGTAAATTCTTAATAAAAGACACCAGGTACAAAGCAACATTTTACTTTTGTTGTGATAAAAAAAAAAAGTCACATTTTACAGATAAAATGTAGAACCCTGAAATACTGACACATTCTCTTATCGTGCACAATGCTGAGGTTCTCTTACGATTCACTTTAAAACTGCAATTAAAAATGTACAAAAAAGAAAAAAAAAAAAAAAATCAACCCACAAAGCTTCTAAAAAAGGAACCCGCAGGCACTTCCTCTTGTGGAATGTTTAAAAAGTTAGCCTACTAAAGAAAACAGTCGACTTCTTGTGAAGGTTTTGGAGAAATATGTATCAGTTCGTTTTATTTGGGTATTCAATAATATCCTTGGTGATAATGCTGACTCCATGGCTTCTGACCCCAGAATTGCTGTAAGAGAAAATTTTTTTTTTAAAGAAAAAAACATCAATAAGCCGCTCAAATTGCTTTTAGGAAATGACAATCTAATTCAGAGTAATTGCTGGAAACAAATTTATACCTGTCATTCCTCTGATTTATCAAGCCAGATTTAGTTAGTATTAACATCCCATTATCAATACACATTACAAAAGGAAACACATTACGACTTCGGTTAGTTTATACAATTAAAGCTATCAGTAAAAAAAAACCATATGAATTAAAAATTACTCTATTAAAAAAATATTAAGTTACAGCAAACTCCAACCTATCTCGCCTTCAAAAGATAGTATACAGCTACAACTATAATACAACTCACAGCTTGTCCTGTAATACTTATTTATAAACACTTCAATCCCTGGACAAGATCTTTTTTCAAGATTGATTCTTATGAACTCAAAATACAATTACATATACATAAAAGCACATAAGGAATTACTTACACCCTGCTGCCACTGGTTGTAGCCCTGAGATTGATTTTTGTAGCCACGATTGTTTCCTCGTCCTCTGAAGTTCTACAAGAAAGAAAAAAATCTTTAAAGAACTCAGAACACAAGTTGTTAGGTTTATCTAAGGGACAGTGGGGGAAAGAGGGGACACAGCTGCAGAAATGGATGGATGGGCAATCAGCCATTAACCTCTGAGCACTCTGCTGGGTGTCCTTTCAGATGATTAACTTATTCACTATGAGACATCACATCTGACTTGCTCCTATTAACAGTTAATGCACCTAAAAATTAACATTAATGAATTTTACGCATTTTATCATAATTAGGCATATACACTGTGTTAACTCTTAACTAAGGCTGCCCATATTTAACATTTCACACTAAATTATACAGAGAATCAGTGTCTGCAGAAATCTTAAATGATTACCTGGTTGTAGTTCCCTCTGTTAGGCATTCCACCTCTGTTGTAGTTCCCTCTGTTTGAATAACCACCTCGGCTGGGAAAGACAGGGCCACGAGGATATGGATAACCAATTCCACCACTTCCACCTCCACCACCACCTCTCTGTGGCATATTGCCCCTCCTATTATATCCACCACGATTCCCAGGAGCTAAAAAATAAGAAACATTTCATTTAATAGTGTGTTGTTACCTTCTTTACATGAGACTTAGGGTTCTTTTGGACCATTCCTTCATTTTAGGAGAAAAATGTTTAACCATTCAACATAACCTAAATATGCTTACTAAGACTGCTAAGATAATGCAGATCAAAAGCTTCCTATGTTAAATTCAGCTAAGTAATATATGGACCCAAACTAGAAGCTTATCATTTGTTCCAACCTTGGACCAAATAATACTCAAAATTAACTTGCCTCCTCCTCTGAAGTTTCCACCACGCATATTGAATCCACCGCGTCCTCTATGGCCACCACCTCTGTTAAACTGGTTCTTGCCACTCTTATTTTTATTGCTCTTCTTTGAGCCTGTGTTCTGTTTCTTTTCCGGTGGAAGAGCCTTTTTGCTTTCTTCCTTATATTGCTCCAAAAGTTTCTGGGCTTCTTCCTTCTGAAGTTCAACATAGGTTATTTCATCAAAGCACTCAGCTACTTCTGGCAGAGTAAAGTTTCCTGCAAAACATAAAATCGTATTAACCTACAAACCCACTACATACACCTTCACAACTCTAAAGCCTACAACTCTCAATCGGCTGTAATTCTTCCAAAACACACAACACCTAGTCATATTTTAATTACATTTTCTTACAAACACAAGTTAAATACGTATATTTACAGTTAACTTAATTCTTGAAACAGTTACTACTGACATTAAGCTAACAGATACAAATCACAGGATATTTAACATAATAGAACTTCATGCCTTTCATTTTGAGAACTGCATGTTCTGGTAGGTCTTTTCCCTCTACTTCTGCTTTCTTCTGTGTTCTTTGCTTATAGTCTTCATCTTTTGGGCAAACTACAACAGCTTTTCGTTGGAAGCCTGCAAAGAGGCACATTTTTCTCCTCTGGGCAGCAGCAGACACATTTGTCTTTCAGAAAAAGAAAAAAATAAGTTTATAACCCCAAACATTAATTCTACAATTATCCGTTTTTTTCAACTTCAAAGTTACAGTTTACCTGATCCAAAATGAAATTTCGCTTCTTACGGGCAGCAATCTCAATAAACTTTCCAAGACACTGTGGAGCTCTCTGCAACAGTGTGTTCAGTTTTCCAGTATCTGCCATTTGCTTCTTAAAACCTGCCACCTTTTTTTAAAATTGAAAAAAAAATTTAAACATTGCCTTTCCTCAATGCTACAAGAAAAGACATTTTATCCTATACCACCACCCAATGCCAATCAACTCATCTTTATCTACTGGATAACTGAGTTAAGAAAACTTCTACAGAAAATGGAGTCTAGTCACTAGAAGGAAAGCAGCTCACCTTACAGATAAAGCACCTACTTACAAAACCATTTAACTGCCCATTCTCCTATCTCTAAAATACTAAAAATGGACAAAAACAAAAAGATTACCTAGAATACCTTCTAGTCTTTTTTAAAAATGCTGAAATCAAGCCCATTTTACTTACCATCATCTTATCCATTATGGTGTTTGTTCCAAGAATGTTGTATTTACCAGGATTTTCTGCTGCATGTTTAGTAACCCAAGTAGTTTTTCCAGCTCCTGGCAAGCCAATCATCATAACCACCTACAATGAAAGAATTCTTTAAATATTTTTTTTTAAATACACAAAAACCCAGTTTACAAATTTGAACTTTCACAGCCTTTTAATAGGAACAAGTACAGCAGTAAATTAAACAGAACTTTAGCCAAGCTTCAAAAAAAATTTCTTTCCAGTGACTTACTTCACAATCTTTCTTCTCTTCAGGCCCCTTTGGTCCTCTAACTCGATCCTCCAAGGGGACATTCTGGATAAAAGTATAGTCTTCAGGTATTGGAAAATATGGCTTTTCCTTCTGACCAAAATTAAATTCAACTGCACAGTTGTGGCACAGAACATGCGGGAAGAGTGGTCGTCCAGCAAGAACTTCCTTACTGATTTTGAAGGCAATGCCAAGATCTTGTCCATTCTTTGCATAAGAGAGTTCTACTTCATCACTTTCAAAGTTCTGTTAATTGGAAAGAAAAATTAATGGGTGTTAAGTCTGCTTCTTGTAACACTTCTTAAAAAAAAAAAAAAAAACACCTCACTATTCAAGTTAGGAGTAAAGCTTATCTTGTGGGTACTCAGGTTATATGTTAAAAGAGTTTGGTGTGAACAACTAAAACACCTATGTCCACAAACAGAAATTAATACTACCCAAAAAGACTAGATCTTCGGATCTACTTTACATTAAGTTTTCAGTCAAAATGAATCAGTAAGTGAAAGTTGATGATACTGATATAACTTTAACCTTATCTAATAACTTGCCATTTACATAGAAATTTAGCTGTGACTTACAGCAAAACACGTAATCACATCATTTTCATCAAACTTCTCTCCATAATCTTCAGTCTCACAGTTGCATGTTTTTATTCCTTTTAGAGAATACCCATAAGAAAATTCTTCTTCACCTAAGAAAATAATTAACTTTCATTAAATTGAGTCTCCAAAATCCACTGACCCATTGTTTTTTCAAGATGTAGGGTTCAAGAGTATACTATACCGACTTTATTCTAGATATAAAAAGAGTTAGGTGGTTACTTAACTAGTTGACAAATTGCATGACATGGTAACATTCTATTTGAACCATCAGCCATAAACCAAGTAACTATAAAGAAAGAAAAGCTAAAATTTAGCCTGTGCTCATGTTACTATTATTCACCTTTAAAAAACAGGCAAAAAGTTTAGAATGCCTAACTACTGAAATCAAACCCTATACACTCATGAGTACTAAGATACTCAAATGGAAACTTTACCAAGCAACATTCCACTTGTGGTTAGTGACCACCCAATCCGAACTTCATGTATATCAATATCCTTCGTATATAAATGCCTCACTGGGATCTTCTCTGTAACCTGAAAGTCAAAGATAAACTGTAAACCAAGGAAAATAAACCACTCAATCAACCCTGGTTTAT
This sequence comes from Okapia johnstoni, assembly GCA_024291935.2. NCBI lineage: Eukaryota > Metazoa > Chordata > Mammalia > Artiodactyla > Giraffidae > Okapia > Okapia johnstoni. The sequence goes on from CM044322.1 coordinate 45,262,208, forward strand.
TTCATTTGGGCAATGGGCTAATTTTTCTCCAGCTACTAAGTACAGAGACACACCAACTTTAACGCTAACCCCAACATTTACAAGAACTTCAAAAATTAAGGGCTTATAACTTGAAACTGAAAATGTACTTGATTCATTCACATTTAAAAGAAAATGTTGAAATTATATATTCTCAAAACCAACTCAAGTTTATTCTTTTAACATGTTTTTCTCAGAACAAAAACAGGAGCCTAACCAAATTTTTTTTTCAAACCTTCGGTGGGCCTTTCAAGTGCTTGATAAAAAATGAACACCCTAAATAAAAATTATGCTGGCTCTATCTACATGGCAACTTCTAATATAACAAACATCTTCAACTACTATAAAACATAGGGTTAGCCCCTCTTGTAACCCACAAAAACTTGAAAAAAATACAAGTTCCACTGATACCTAATAACATCAGACAAAAACCTCACAAAGCTTAAGAAAAAAAGAACATCACAAAACTACTTTTACCTTCATCTCAAAACAGACTTTGCCTTTTGACACACCGTAAGATGCCCTTCCTCCAGCCCAAAGGAAAGCAAAACTCTCCATGGTAAGGGAAGAAGCACTGAGGCGATCTCTTGATATTTTAAAATGTAGATCACAATTATCTGCAATTATATCAAATGCTGTATTATTTCTTTTGATATCCACTATAAACATCTGCTATGTAGACAAAGCTGTTATTAAACTTTCACATATTTCTGAATGTTGCATACTACATTTTTGCAGATGCTGTTCTAATTTTCAGTTTAAGCCCCACTCCCACCAAGTCATTCTTGCCAAATTATGAACTGAAGCGTACACTACCTATGCAGCTAACAAACATCAAGGTTTAGTGTATGTGTATTTTAAGTATATAAAATAATCAAGACAATGTGACATTTATACATACCTGCTCTGCTCTTTACCTTGATTTAGAGGCAAGCAGTAGAAGATAGCAGGAAATCAAAGTGAAGCATGCCAGACCAGGTAGAATTTACCAGTGCCACAATAAAACTGAAGGGAGGCCATGACCAAGTATTTTAAAGTAGAGAGTATGAGCTGTTTATCCTCACTTTACAGGGTTCTAGATCTTAAATTCTTTGCTAAAACTTGTTAAGAAGGCCATCTCACTCTATACAATACAAACCTGGTCATCAATGCTGTTACTACTACAGCACTTTAGGTACCCTTTCTCCAGATTTGCCTGTTAATAAGAATGGGGGATTACACACTTTGGAGTAATCCAAATCCAAAACTTTAACCTAGCTACGTTTGGGTCACTGGCTCATTAGCATGCACCTTCTGAGTTCTCAGTGGAGGCAACACTAAATTAAAAAAGCTACTTTCTTAAGTTTTACCGGTGAGATGAAATTAAACCTACAGTCTGGAATTCCTTACATAAGCTTTGCTCTTTACATTTCTGATCGAATGTTCAACAAATTATACTTGAACCCAATAATGCACTTAAACTGGTATCCCTTGATGAGCTAAAAAGCCTTTTATAACAGCATTATTTTCCTAAATCATTGCTTCATATCTCGCCAATTTTAAGCAACTAAACTTAAAAACATTCAACTACTCTTCCATATGCAGTTAAAAAAAAAAAAAAACTAACTCCACTACGTTGACTATATGCAAACGGTATGTAATAAAAAGTCAAGACTTACATTTACACTACCATACACATTTAAATAAAATATGTATTCCAAAATAGGAGAATCTAAGATTCAACTCCTTAAATCTACAGGACAGGATGACACTTCACCTCTAAGCAATTATTTCTACCCTTTTTTCTGTTTATCACAGAAATGTACTTTCTGATCAAAATACTAAACCAATGATTTCGCGTGTGTGTGAAAAAAATTAGGAATCTTGACTGCCAAGGCCCATTTAGAGGTTTGCAATACTTCCTCATACTCAATTGCAACCCAACTGGGTAAAGGAGCAGTATTTACAGCGCTGCCATTGATACCATTCGCTGCTGAAGAAAGCTAGTGGCCCAGTGATAGCCCACTGCTGCTGCCCCAGGTCTTTGGAAGAAACCAACTTAGGTTAAAGCAGCAGCTACTGAACTGGAATTGAGAACAAAAGAGCAGTTATTGAGAAAGTAATATTACAATCTTTTAGAATAGGGAATATAGTGATGTGCTAATGGGAAAGTCATTAATAAATACTTAACTAGCCCAAGTAGCTCACTTAACATAATTCCACCAAAAAAAAAAAAAAAAAATGACATTACTTTTATTGTATACCCTATAGGGACAAATTACAGGTAGTCTTACAAGTTTCCATTAGCTAGACAGTCAAATATTGGCATTCATTTCACATTCCTGCAAATGAGAATTTTAAAATCATACCAAAAAATAATCAAATTGTTAGAGCCTCTAGAACTATCAATACAACTGCTCGACTAAATTAAGTGACCAGAATCCGAACAAAAGCCACCTCCTTTCTAATTTTAAAAGAACCGTTTACACGCATTAAGTTTTGTAACATTTTGTAACCAAAAGCCACATTTGATAACTGAGGGAGGAACGGGAGAAAAACAGCTTCACTTACAAGTATCAAGACAAACCACTGTGTCGTCGAAGTGTTCATCTTCTTCTTCAACAGGTGGCTGAGGAGACTTGGCTCTGAAAAGACAGAATTGTCTCCTGATACAACTTTCCCCACCAGAGAAAAATGAACAGGTGACAAAACTAGGTTAGCATCCTCTACCTGCTATACTTGTTCTCTTCAATGTACTCAAAATAGCCACGGCCATGATCTTCTCGAGGTCTTTTAACCCCTCTCTTTTTATCTCCGCCTTTCTGTTCTGTTTTGCCGTCTCCTACAACACACGACACCGCTGTGTAAGACACGACACCACGGCACGCCGCCACAAGCAGAAAATCCCTTTCTCTTTGGAGGTTCCTTAAAGCTCGACTTGTACTATGTTGCGATTTCAATCAACGACTCAATTGCGAATTCAAACAACAATCTGCTTGGAATCGGTTTGGAGTCAGTGACGCAGTCCAAGGACATTGCTAATCTTGCGAGGCCACTCGAATATTCCAGAAAGCTAATGAAAATTTAGCGCGGCCCAGCCCCGGAGCCCACGTGTACCCCAGAGAGAGTTCAGGAAAGGGGGAGGGGCCGAAGCGCCCCGCCCGCGCTCCCCTCCCCCCACCCGGGCCCGCGCTCCCCCGCGACCGCATTGTACTGCTCGCCGCGGGCCCCGCCCGGGCCCGCCCCGCCCGCCGGAAGTGACGTCACGCCGAGCCCGGCGCGCCTTGCACAATACCGCGGCCCGGAGCCGCCACGGCGCGCCGCCGGGGCCCCGGGCCTCCCCTCCCCCCGAGACATGCGCCCGCACCGCGCGCACGCAGCGCGACGGCGCCTCCGCGGCTCCTCCCCCTCCAGCGGCAGCTGCAGCCTCCCCCCTCCCCACCCCGGCTCTCCAGCCACATAATGGAGGCGCCGCCACAGCCGTCACACACACCGAGCCGAGGCCTCACGCCTAATCCGGGATTCCCCGCGCCCCGCCCGCCCCCCTCCAGCAGTCCCCAGCCCCCGGGGGTGCTCCCTCCCGCGGCGGGTTTCCTCCCTCCCCCCCTGCGGGGCTCCGGCAGGCCTGGGCACGGTCCCCACCCCGCGCGGGCCTCCCGCCGCGCGCAACCAACCACGCAGCACTCACCCGCCGCCGGAGCCCCGGGGCGACCGCCGCCTCCGCCGCCTTCCGCCTTCTTCTTACCTCCCGCCTGCTGCTGGCCCTGCCTCGCCCCGGGCGGCGCCACCGTCACAGCGAACAGCGACGTGGGGCCGCTGCTCTTCCCCGCGGCCTCCTTGGCGGCCCCGCGCTGCTGCTGGGGTTGTTGCTGAGGCGCCGCCGGCGGTTGAGGCTGCTGCTCCCCGTGCCCGTTCTCGTCGCCCGCGCCTTCCTCCTCTTCTCCGAGCTCATCCTCCCCTTCCTGGAAGCCCTGGTCGTCGCCGTTCTCGTCTTCCGAGGCGGCCTCTTCCTCCTCCATCGGGCCCGAGTCGGCCGCCCCCGCGGCGCCGTTCTCCTCCCCGAGCTCCATCTGGTCGCCATCCAAGGCGGCGATCCCTTCCTCCTCCTCCTCCTCTTCCTCCTCGTCGTCGTCGCCGCCGGCCGCGGCCTCCTGCTCGAGGCCTGCTCCCGAGCGCCCGGCGGAATCCCCGCCCAGGTCTAGGCTGCCGTTCCCGGGCTCCATGGCTGGGCGGCCCCCGGCCTCCTCGTCGTCCAGCGCGGCCTGGAGACGCTCCATGAGCTCGGCCTTGAGGCCCTTGTCGGACAGGCGCCGCTTCTTGAGCTCCTCCTTCAGCTCCGACACCTTCAGCTTTTTCACATTAACAGGCGAGGAACTCATGGTGAGGCCCCGATTCACCGCTAGGCGCTGGCTCAAACTCGGCTCCGCTCACTCGGCCACTGGCGGCGGCTGCGGCTGCTCCTCGGCCCGGGCGGCGGCTGCGGCTAGAGGTGGGTTCGTGCTGCAGAGCGGATCCGCCTGGTGTCGAACGGCGCCAATTCCTTTCACCGAGTTCGCGAGGGAGACGCGGAGACTCGCCTGGCGCGAGCGAGCACGCAACGTCCTCTCGCAGGGGCGGCACCGCGCACGTAATATAGCCGCCCCGCCTCTGCGCCGGCTGAGCGCCCGCGCTCGCCCCGCCCCGCCCCCCCCGAGCGGCTGGCTGGGAGCGCGGCGCCGCGCACTGCGCTTCCAATTGGGGCCGAGCTAATGGAGGAGGTGGAAACCGCCTTCAGTTAAACCGACCCGCTGCAAACTATTGGCTTTTCCAGCACTTTAGTGGCAATATTCGTTTATGCTGTTTGCCTTCCGGCCAGGAGGCTGCTTCTACCCAAATGCTTTCATCCTCAACTTGGTATTTTCAGCTGGAATCCGCCACCTCTTCTTCCATTTTAGACATATCTGTTTCTCCAGCTATTTGCTTAGCACTTCTTAAAATTTTGATTTGATTTGTACAAGGTGACAGTCATTATACGCAAGGGATTTTCTTCTGCTTAATAATTGGTTTAATTTTCCTAAATCCTAACTTGGAAGTTGAATTTTAGACTCAGGAAAGGCCTTTCTTTTGTCTCTCCCATGACCTCTGATGCAGGGTTTGGGAGATCATGCTTGTTTTTGAAGAGTGTCCTCCACTCCATACTGCAAAGCGGACTTTACAGGCCTTGTCATGGTATTAATAGCCAAAGAAGTTAGCCTCAGAATTGCATTTTTGTGTTGTCTTGACATCTACCAAGAAGACAGACTTCCTGTAAGTTTTATTCTCTCCAATGTAGGACCTGGTCATGCGGTTATGAAGTCCCCTTACCTATCAATGAGGATAAGACCCCAGCTAGGTCACACACTTTGATTCTATTCCTATTCCTATGGATATACTTTTGGCAAAATTATGCCAAAGCTCTAATAAAAGCTTATGAAAAAAGAAAAGGCTGTGATTTTGTGAAAAGAAAAATAACATCACTCTCAAAGAGAAATGTTATTTTGGTATGTCCTAGAAGTTTTTTTACTAAATAAGAGGTGTGTTAATGTTCTTCCAGTTTTCCAGAATTTAGATGTGTGATAGAGATGAATGTCTTAAACCCCAGAGAATCTGCACAGTGACTAACCAGTGGTCTAGTCTAGTCTAAGGTCAACTATATTGCTTGGTGCTTTAGCTGGCACAAGGCTGCCCCAATTTTAATTCAAAATTTAGAAAAATACACATTTAACTTTCTCCCATAGTATGGTTTAACTGATTAATAAATTTTATTTTTAAAGTTCTCTTCAATGGCTTTTAAGAATCTTGTATTTTACAGTACAGTCATATATGAAGATGAGATATTAACATTTGTGAAATGATTTGAGTTGAAATTAATGGATTATCTGTAGTACTCAGTTCAAGCTTATGGAGGCAGAAGGGATAGCAACCAAAATAGGGACTTCCAAACAGTGCCAAAAACTCATTTAGCCTTTGGTTATAATATCCTTAGAGCTTACAAACAAGTGGCAAACCGAAATTTGAACTTTTCACGTTCTTTGCCCTTGTTCAAAATGGGAAAAGAATTACAGGGGGCTTTCCATGTTCACAAAATGAGTAATTAGTCCCCCAATGAATCAGAATTAAATATAGTAATTATGGTGGTCACTTCAGTTTATATGTCCTTAGATATGATTTATATTTTTAAATGTTAGTGACATGAAAGCAATTTCTGTTTAACTGGGAAAAATTGTGAAAATAAAATTTGTATACCTAAATATCAATTTATAACAATTATTCTTGATATGTTAAATCAATTGTAAAAATAGACATGAAATATAACTTTAGATACTCCTTGGAAGAAAAGTTATGACCAACTTAGCGTATTAAAAAGCAGAGACATTACTTTGTCAACAAAGGTCCCTAGCCAAGGCTATGATTTTTCCACTAATCATGTATGGATGTGAGAGTTGGACTATAAAGAAACCTGAGCACCGAAGAATTGAAGCTTTTGAACTGTGGTGTTGGAGAAGACTCTTGAGAGTCCCCTGGGCTGCAAGGGATCCAGCCAGTCCATCCTAAAGGAGATCAGTCCTGGGTGTTCATTGGAAGGACTGATGTTGAAGCTGAAACTCCAATACTTTGGCCACCTGATGCGAAGAGCTGACTCATTTGAAAAGACCCTGATGCTGGGAAAGATTGAGGACAGGAGGAGAAGGAGACGACAGAGGATGAAATGGTTGGATGGCATCACCGACTCAATGGACATGAGTTTGAGTAAACTCTGGGAGTTGGTGATGGACGGGGAGGCCTGGCGTGCTGCAGTCCATGAGGTTGCAAAGAGTCGGACACGACTGAGTGACTGAACTGAACTGAATAACTTTAGATGGGCATGAGAAAATTTCATGGCTTTGTCTCCAAGAGCTTTGTATTAACAAAGATCATCTTCAGTCTGCTCATTACATGGCCCAGGAACCCGGGTCCTCCTCCTACCCCAGGCTTCTTTCATTACACTGGGCTTCCCAAGACAACATTCAGCAGAAAAACTGTTTTTATAAATGCTCAAAGGGGCTTTCCTGGTGGCTCAGCGGTCAAGAACCACCCTGCCAGTGCAAGAGACAGGAGTTCAATCCCTGGGTTGGGAAGATTCCCTGGAGAAGGAAATGGCAACCCACTCCAGTGTTCTTGCCTGGGAAATCCCATAGACAGAGGGACTTGGGGGCTACAGTAAATGGGGTCGCAAAGAATCAGACAAGAGTTATTGACTAGACAACAACAACAACAACAAATGCTCAAAGAGCCATCATCTTGCTGATTGTACTTTTTACAAGCAATATTTTATTTTACCACTTGAAAGTACAAATAGTGACTTCACTTTCCTAATAGTTTTTCTTCTTATATTTTTAATGCTGTCATGATAGTCCTACAGAGACCAGTACAAGTACAGATCACTTTCTCTAAATTGCTGAGGGATCTATCAAATATTTGATATTCCCCCTTTTTGAAATCCTGGAGACCACCAAGATACAGAGTGGAAGAGGAGGAAAATTAATTTCAACAGTAAAAAAAAAAAAAAAAAACGATTAGTGAGTTACCCATAGGCAATAGATCTATGACAGGGCATTACAGAATTAGGGTGTTCAGAATATGTAGCTTACATTTTGAAGTTGAAACAAAGGCACATACATGGATGTTATAGTTTGTCATACAGTTCACTCAGCAAATATTTTTTAGCACCTTCTCTTAAGCACTAGGAATACAGCAGTGAACTATGTAATTATGCCTTCATTCTCTTAGGGACGATTAGCCAATAAGTTAAAATAGAGAAAGTAACAACTATGGCAGGGAAATGTAAGACAAGGTGTGCTGGGGTTGGGGGTTTTTCAGTTATAAATGGGGTAATCTGGGGAGCCTAAGAAGTAAGGTAACATTTGAGGAAATATGTCAAAGAGGTGGAGGGAACAGCAAGTAGTCCTGAGGGGGAAGATAGGCAGGGAGTTGAGGGGAGGTACAGATTGCCAGCAGCCTTGTCAGTGATTTTGTAAGGACTTTGGCTTCTGCCTCCAGTGAGAAGGAAGATACTGGAGGGTTGTTACTAGTGAAGAGATAAGAACTGGCAGGAATACTAGATTCAATGGACTCGAGATGCTATTTCATGTACTTCTTTTTTTTTTTTTGGTATAGAAAATCAATGCCAATTTAATAAAAGAAGCAAGCAACACACTGAGATACATTTTTCAATCTTCTTACAAAAATGTGAGAAGTTACAAGTACCTACAAATTACTAAGTATTAAAAGTACACTTTCATATGGACTAGCAGAAACGCACAGTAGGAAGGGCTGCTGCTGCTAAGTCACTTCAGTCGTGTCTGACTCTGTGTGACCCCATAGATGGCAGCCCACCAGGCTCCCCCGTCCCTGGGATTCTCCAGGCAAGAATACTGGAGTGGGTTGCCATTTCCTTCTCCAGTGCATGAAAGGGAAAAGAGAAAGTGAAGTCGCTCAGTCGTGTCCGACTCTTAGCGACCCCATGGACTGTAGCCTATCAGGCTCCACCGTCCATGGGAAGTAGGAAGGGAGGATATTTCAAATTCTGGTTAAAAATACAAACATAAATACAAGACAGACATGGGCTGCAGTCCCCGTTAGATAACATAGTGGCTGTGTGATCTTGCACAAGCTATTTATCTCTCTGTGCCTGAGAGTGTTTACATCTAAAATGATACCTGCCTCATGAGGTTGTTGGGAAAATTCACTGAGATAGTATGAACTCTGAGGACAGGGCTGGAAGCACAGTAAGAGCTCAGTATATGTTAGTCTTCATTAGCTACTTTGAGCAATTTAATGAGCTTAAGAAAATCTGGAGTTGGATTGCTAAATCTTACTTAGGAAATTATACATATTGTGTGAATTGTTCATAGTGAAATGTCAGTCTGGGAAAAAGTGAAATGAAGTCTGGATAGGAGGGTGCAGGCTCCGCTTCTAGGCATGGCATTGTGACTATAACCAGCTGGGGGACCTTTGGCAAATTGCACCATCTCTCTGGATGTTTGTTTCCTCATCTGTAAATGAAGCAGAGCAGACTGGAAGATTCATCGAGTCCCTCTAGGGAGAAACTTGTGTGAATCTCCTGTTTGCTGACTCCACACTGTCCATGGAGGAGCACTATTAAACTTTGAAATATTGATTATTCATATTCAAGTTTTACTTGTTGCATTCAAAACTTTGCATTAGAGTCTTGAAGCATTTCATAATTAATTAGTTGACATTAAATTTAAACTAGTGTGTCACAGCTTTTAAATTTTAAATGGTACAAAATATTCCTATTTAGATGGAAAAACTCAACCGAGCTTTTTGGCCAACCCAATACTTTAAACTTGGATACCGCAACAGGCTGAGAGGTTTAAAGTAAAGGGTTTCTCCAAAAGCAAACCCGATTCCCACCTCCATGGCTTTCTGTGCTTCCCATTACTGCTGCAGTGTTCCCACTGGCACCGTCACCACCATCTGCTCCTCTGATAAACACTGCCCATGTGGACTCAGCCTGCCTAGCACCTGCCCACACACAGTTTGGTAACGGGAGCCAACCTGCTGTGACAGCTGCCCCCCACCATGCCACATTCCTTGGCCCTGAGTGCCCACCTGCTTCCTGCTGCACTCCTCCCAGCCCACCCTAGGCCTGGAGACCCTCAACCTCACAGCCTTCACTCATCCCTGGTATGAGCCCTCCATCCCAAGCTGCTGCTGACCAATGGCTGCCTCCCTCAGTGTCTGGCGATAACATGGAAGCTATCTCTTTAGCATTCACTTGCCTTGGTATATTTACTAGATATTGAGGCAGACCAGATGGCCTAGATATGGACAACCTACCTTTCACCTTAATGGAAAGAAAATCAAGAAATTTGTTATGGCTATTTGGCTGAGTGCCATTTGGTTCGTTTGGGCAGGTGACTATCATCTATTATCACAGGTATTGAAATCTATCAGACCTCAGACTGTATTTTCTTGGTCATGTTGCTTCTTAGATCCCATTTCTTATACTGAGTATTTTCATAGAGGAAAATGTAATTTCTTGATGGGTTTTCCAATAAACTTTATTTCTGTGACAACAAATATATAAGTGGTTTCTGTAGGAGCTATCTTGTCTTCAATGTTATGAATCTGTCTTCACACACCTTATATAACGTCTGTAGAATAAGATGTGCCCATTAGAAACCTGCAGGAAAACTGGAATCATGTAGTTCATAGTAAGATATCAAGGACCAGGTGAAGAGTGATTAACATTTAGCAAAAACTCATCTAACACAGAGGCAGGTTGAGCAATGAGAAGTTTATAGAAAGTGTACACCATTATACCTTGCCAGTGACTGGCCAGTATCACAGTACCTGATTTAAAAATAGGAAGAAAATATTTGAACCATCCTGAACCACAGTCAAGAATGCGATGAAAGACTAAAGCAATTATGACCTCATAAGTTCCCACCTTCTACCTGTGATGTGATCATCTGTCCTGAAGTTAGTCTAAGTTCCTTGAGGGCAGGGAGAGGAACTTGACTTTTCCAGCACCTGTGTAGTGTCTTCCCTCAACATTCACAGAGAGCATGGCACTGCACTGGGGAACAAGAAAGGAGCTCTGAAATAAAAAATATCCCTTAAAAATGTGTGAACTGCACTGCAACCCTGACTCGAACTGAAGGATTCTTGATTTAAAAGAGAGTTATTGGGCTTCCCTCATGTCTCAGTGATAAAGAATCTGCCTGCAGGAGACATGGGTTTGATCCCTGGTCCAGGAAGATACCATGTGCCCAGGAGCAACTAAGCCCGTGTGCCACAACTATTGGGCCTGTGCTCTAGAACCCAGGAACCGTGACTACTGAAGCCTGGGTGCCCTAAAACCCATGCTCTGCAACAAGAGAAGCCACCACAATGAGAAGCCTAGGCCCTGCAACTAGAGAGTAATCTCTGATCACCGCGACTAAAGAAAGCCCACATGCGGCAACGAAGACCCAGCACAACCAAAAATAAATAAATAAAAATTGAGAGAGTTATAAAAAAAAATCAAGTAGAGGCTATAATAATAAATTTTATTCAGCAGTCTTCTTGGCGTAACACTAGCACTTGTTAAATAAATAACAAGCAAATTTCTTTGTAAGCTCGGCTTTCCACTTGGCAGTTAATATTTTTTTGTGGACACCATATATTAGTGAACACCATCAGAGATCCTAAACTCTTAGAACTACTAAACAGATTTTTTTATGGCCTGTAGATTTTACATGTCCAGGTCCTTTACCCTCTACACTGACAGTATACTGTGTGATTGCTTCCATCTAGTGAAGCAGGATTGTGTTAGCCGATTTTATACTCATGTTTAGCGGAGCCATACCCAAGGCTGTGTAGTCCATTTTTCTATTTTAATGCTCTATCTTTCCATTTCCATTTCCTCATTAGATTGAAGGAACACAAAGGTAGGGACTTTATATTCTCCGTAATGCCAGTAATATTGCCAACCACTAGATGTTCAGCAAATATTTTTACTTTATTTAGAAAGTGGTATTAAACTATTAAGAAAGTCTTACAACTCCACATACAAGCCCCATCAAACAAGTGTAACACAGAACATATCAGTTGAATATGATCTGGAAAAGTACGTAGGAATGACACATAGGAGATTATTTACCAGTGTTAACCAATACAGTTGTCACAGGTAGCTAATTAAATTAAAATTAAAATTGAAAATTCAATCCCTCAATCACTTAACCACACTGCAAATGTTCCATAGCCATTGGTCTCATACTGCACAATGAAGAATAGAATATATCCATCATCACAGAAAGTTCTTTGGGATACTGCTGTTCATGAACTGTTTTAAAAATACAATTTATACCAGGGACCAACCCTAGTCTGCATATGGCTCAAGCCAGACTAAAGGGAAAGCTGGCCCCAGGAATCAGAGTGAAAGTATGTGTATATGCGTATGTATAAATATATCATACAAAAAAAACAAAAAACAAAAAAAAAAGAAAAAAAAAATTTTTAAATAAAATAAATAAAATATATCATACATTTATAAATATATACATGGGTAGTAAACCTCCCAATTCATCCTTTGATCTACTTAATAAATATTTATTAAACACCTACTACATACCAAATTCTATACTATGTTCAGGGAAAACATATATGAATAACACGGTCCCCAACCTCCAGAAGTTTGCAGCTTGAGGATAAACCCAAGCTATAACCAGGATGCTATACTGGTACAGCTGCTTCATGGGGATTCAGCCATGTTGACCAACCACCGAGCTATAGAGTTCCCATGGTATAGGTCTGTACACACACTTGCCCACCCACAAATATTCACATATGCAAAAACGAAACAAAACCTCACATATACCTTCAAGAAGTCAGTTGTATGACAAGTAAGCAGTAATTAGCGGTAATGGGCTTTCCTGGTGGCTCAGACAGTCAAGAACCTGCCTGCAGTGCAGAAGACCTGGGTTTGTTCCCTGGGTTGAGAAGATCCCCTGGAGAAGGGAAGAGCTACTCACTACAGAGTTCTTGCCTGAAGAATTCCATGGACAGAGGATCTTGGCAGCCTACAGTCCATGGGGTCACAGAGTCAGACACAACTGAGTAACTAACACTTTCACTTTTTTTTCATTCGATATCATATTCATTATTTTATATACAGAGCTGCCTATTATTTGCAGATTTCTGCCAGCTGATAAGTAAGTCTTTCACTAAAAACTGTTAGGAGAATAAATAAGCCCTGGGGATGTAAAATATAGCATGACAACTATAGTAAATAATACTGTATTATATATTTGAAAGTTGCTAAAAGAGTAGGTGCTAAACATTTTCATCGCGAGAAAAAAATTGTTTTATGTTAACTGTGTATGATGATGGATGTTAGCTAGACTTATTGCGGTGATCATTTTGAATACAAATATCAAATATTTAGACTAATATCAAATCATGTTGTGCATCTGAAACTAAAATAATGTCATATGTCAGCTATACCTCAATTTTTAAAAAAGGCTGTCAGGAGTTTGGGGGGAAAAAATCAAACCAAAAGCACTTTCCACACTGCCCTAATTGCCTAGATGCTATGTTTATACTCTGTGTTTATATAACCTTTCTTCCTTTTCACTGTTTTCATTTGGTCCACACAAGCACATTTCAGATGGGTCATCTTTTAAGTCTGCAGTATTTTTCTTGATTCATTTATTTGTGATATCAACTGCCAGTTATTGAGTGCCTGGTTATGTACCAGTCACCGCACTAGGCATTTTATACAAAATATCTCTAATCCTCATAGTAATCTCATAACATGGCAATTATTTGTCTCAATTTATAGATATTGAAACTGAAAAAAAGACAGATTAAGGAACTTGACAAGTTCAGTGAGTGGTAAAGTTAAGACATCAAATCAAGGGTACCTGACTTCCATGCCAAACTCTTTTTCCTGCATCAATAAGTTTGAAGCATTAGAATTTCAATTCAGAACTGACATACTCTAATTCTAGAAAGATTTCGTAGTGTGCAGTATGTATACTATGTGTACACATAGTGTATGATGTGTACACATTATGCACACAGTACAGTACAAGAGAAAGAGATAGGCAAACCAACAGTTACATTACAGGAGTAGTATATTACAAGAGTGCTGCAATAGCAGTGTGTATCGAGTTTGGAAAATGGAGCAAAGGGCTTCTTAGGGGATAAGACACTTGAAAAGACTGCATCTTCCAAAGAGGGGAGGTTGAGAGAAAAGGACAGGCATTCCAGGCAGTAGGAACAGCCCCTGCAGATGCATAGAGATGAGAGTCATTCCCACAGCTGGAATTCACTATGCCTGGAGTGCAAAGTTTGGGGGAAGGGGGCAGGAGCAAGGGTAGGAGTAAAAGTTATTGTTGCTGCTTAGTTGCTAAGTTGTGACTGACTCTTTTGTGACCCCATGGACTGTAGCCTGCCAGGATCCTCTGCCTGTGAGATTTCTCAGGCAAGATGACTGGAGTGGGTTGCCATTTTCTTCTCCAGGGTAAAGATAGGGAATGGTTATAAGGAACAAAGAGGCAGATTGAAAAGAACCCAGATGGGCTAGAAGGTGGAGCTTCATCCACTGATAAAGAGGTAGGGGGTGAGAGCACCAAAGAATTTTGATCTGAGAAGTGGCATGATCAGGTCCAAATTTTAGAAAGATCATGTAAGTATTGAAAACTCATGTGGTTCCAAGTTGTGAGCATAAAATAATAAACGAATGAAAAGGATTCAAAGTTTAAGGAAAACTGCAGTCAAGATGAGACGTGTAAATGTTGCTTGGTCTTACTTCAGGGGCACTTTGGGAGTGGCAAAAATTTCAGAGAACTGGAGCAAAGGACTCACTTAAAGGACCACATGGGGACTTCCCTGGTGGTCCAGTGGTAAAGAATCTGCCTGCCAGTCAGACGACAAGGGTTCAATCCCCGCTCAGGGAAGATTCCGTATGCAACGGGGCAGCTAAGCCCATGTGCCACAACTACTGAAACCTGCGCGCCTAGAGCCCATGCTGGGCAAAGGGAGAAGCCACCACAGTGAGAAGTTTGCACACCGCAACCAGAGAGAAGCCCATCTTGCCACAGCTAAAGAAAAGCCCGCATGCAGCAAGGAAGACCCAGCACAGTCAATAAATAAATAAAAATATAAGATACGTATTATTCAAAATTGTAAAGCAATTTCCCACCAGTTAAAAGGTAAATCAACTTTTTAAAAAAAAATTTAAAGTTAGACATCATCAGGAAGGTAAACTATGAAAAACAATTTTTTTCCTTTGTACAGGTAAAGAACATTCTTGATGACATAGATAACCAGTGCCAAAATGACAAACTAGAAAAGAAAAAAGTGTTAGTAAAACATCAAAAGGGAAGGAAAAATACGTGTGGTTATAGCAGAATCAGGGATGGGAAGAACATAAGTATGAAGCAATAATAGAGAGGCAGATGCTAAAGGTACTTTTAGAATATAAAAAGATGTGGACGTTTCTTTGGGTAAAGTTGGGAAATAATTCAGGTTTTATCTGAATTGTGGGTAGATGCTTGATATGATCTAGCCAAAATTTCAAAGGTCTCTGGTTACTTTCAATACATATGTATCAAAATAACTCTTCTGCTTAAGAGATCTAGTGTGGTTTCTGGTTACTTGACTAGATCTTATCTGATCATGGTGAATTAAGTAAAGAAAGGCTTCTAAGCACTGGAGGGATGGAGTTTTCTTCACCAGAGATGGGAAAGTCAGTGAGTAGAGTATGATGAAAATTAACTGCGCAAAATAATTTCTCTACACATAAAAGTTAAAATATTGAAATGCTCATAGGATCATTGCTGTTGTTGTTGTTTAGTCGCTCAGGCGCGTTCAACTCTTTTGTGATCCTAGGACTGTATGGCCCTCCAGGCTCCCCCATCCATGGTATTTCCCAGGCAAGAGTACTGGAGTGGGTTGCCATTTCCTTCTCCAGGGGATCTTCCCAACCCCGGCATCGGGATCAATAAAAATATTGACAGTTTGAAAAAATAAAAATATATATACAGCCAGTGCTCTGGGACAACCCAGAGGGATGGGGTGGGGAGGGAGGAGGAAGCGGGGTTCAGGAGGGGGGGACACATGTACATCCGTGGCTGATTCATGTCAATGTGTGGTGAAAACCACCACAATATTGTAAAGTAATTAGCCTCCAATTAAAATAAATTAATTAATTTTTTAAAATTGGGGGGCAGCACCTTGATGAAAATATACTTTTCCTTGCAATGGAAATATGGGAAGAATTAATTCTTTGTTTTACAAATTATTTCATTTTTAAAATAATACTCATCTAAATTAATAAATACATGATTTGGAAAGTAAAAATAAAGAAAGAAATAAAGGGTCATTTTGGCCTGGTCACTTAGCAGTGAAGAATTCACCTGCAATGCAGGAGATGCAGGAGATTCAGATTCCCTGGGTCTGGAAGATCCCCTGGAGAAGGAAATGGCAACCCACTCCAGTATTCTTGCCTGGGCAATCCCACAGACAGAGGAGCTTGGAGGGCTGTAGTCCATGGGGTCACAAAGTGTCGGACATGAGTGAGCGACTAAACAGCAAAAACAGTAATGACCCTGTGACCGTGAACCCTGTATCCATGTGGGAATAGGACTAAGGACTGCCGAGTTCTTCCATTTTTCTAAGGGACGTGGGAAATTTTCATTTTTCTATGACATTGCCTGAGTTTTGGAGGTGGCGGACACTATGCAGGCCAAAAAAAGTGCATCTTTGTCCATCTGTTTGTAAACCTTGGCTAGAGAGTCTTGAGATGAACATGGGCGAGAAGACCAAGTAGGAGGCTATTTGGAGTAAAACAGGTGAGAAGTGATGATGACCACTCAGACAAGGTCAAATGGGTTTATTTAGTCTTGAGAAGGGTAAAGGAGCAGTGAAGAAAGCTTATTTAAGATTCTGAGGGTTTTCTTAAACCCCAGTGATATTTGTTTGGACTCTGACTTGACCGCTCAGTCTAGGCAAATATAAGTATTGGGTTAATTTTCTAAACAATGCTGCCATTAGAATGGAGATGGAATATTTTGTGGGAAGGGGCACAGTCTTACTAAAAGGGAGAAGTTGAGCAATGCCTAGTTTTGGGGGCTTTGGGGACAAGTATACATGAAGGCATTCAATCTCTAACCTGTTCCTTTCATCCCACTCACCCCCAAATGGCCACAAACAGATTAAGAGACACATGAATTAAGTCCCAGAATCAAAGCAAACCTTAGTGACACGTCAGGCCTGGGAACTTGTTTCAGTTCCCTCTACTTATTTATACAATCGAAACAGGGTTAAACTGAATATTTAGGAGAGTTATGAAAAGTACAGAAACACAACAGGAAATTTGTAATCCAATGGGAGGTGATGTGTGGGAGGAAAGCAGACAAGCAGCTCTGAAGGTAGAGCTTAACCATCAAGAGGTGGCCCAGTTAGAGGACCACGTGGAGGGGAGGAGTGTATGAATAAGAATCTTACAACTTTTTGTTCCTTAGCAAGAGGTAACGATGCTGTATTTCCTACAGGTCATCTCCTTGAGTCACTGCCTAGCTGTATCACTGCCTTGTTTCTTAACTACTTATTGTATATAACACATATGAATATCGTATCATTATCTCATCCTCACAGTGATAATGAGATTGTATAAGGCTAGGACCCGCTTATTCTAATCTGTTTTAAGATTCAGTATAGGTGGCACCTCCTCCGAAAAGATCCTCCTGATTGCTCATAGCCCACCCCCCTCATACTTTATTAGGTATGCCTCCCTCGAGCTTCCGAAATCTTCAGTGCTATTCTTGCCCCATGGTCTAATGATGATCTGTTTCTGTGACACCACTGACACGATGGACATGAGTTTTAGCAAGCTCCAGGAGTTGGTGATGGACAGGGAAGCCTGGTGTGCTGCAGTCCATGTGGTCGCAAAGAGTCGGACATGACTGAGCGACTGAACTGAACTGCTTGTTTCTGTGTCTGTCTCCCCCTGATTGACCTTCTCAAGGGGACTCTGCTGTATGTCTAGCTTGTTTTATGTTCTTAGACCAGCCTGAGAAGTAAGCATTCAGGACACATGATATGTGGAATAAATAATGCTTTGGAGATCAGTATAACTCAGCAAATGGCTGTATTCCTTACCAGATAGTTGCTTTAGGCAGAGTTGTTTCCTTCCCTCAGTTTCAGCCTCTTTGCAAAATGATACTGCCCTCTCTACCCCCAAGAGGCAAAAGTCACATGAGCTAAAATATTAAGCTATAAAATGTCAATGGTATACATGTCATTATTAGTTCTCAAACATAGATTTTGGGGAAAAAAGAAGAGGGGAAAAAAAAGAAAGACACCAGAGGGATTCTTGACTCTTGAGTGCTTATCTGTGCATACAGTTTTCAGGCACCACTCTGGCCATAAGAAAAAGATAACTAGCTGCTTTACTTACCTTACTTCTGCAGAAGCATTGTTATTATTGTGAAAAGTTAAAAATCTAAAACTGACAAGGCACTAAAAAGAAGAGTGTAGTGCTTTAAAATGTGAGAATAAAGTCACTGCCTATCCGTCCAGTGGTGATGAACTCGCTCACCATCCACTCTAACCTGGGATTGATATTGAGGTGAGCTAAGAGCAGCGCAGTCCGACAGTCAGAATGGAGTTTCACCTCGGAGGTACTTATTTTCTCCAGGTCTTCCCCTCCAGAAACTGAAATTCTGAACCTGGCTTTTATTCTACAAACGGTAGAGCAGCCTAGCAGTCCTACAATAGATGAGTTTGAAGCAAAATCGATCTCAAATTACTATCGATAATTTTGCCTAGGCAAGCTAATTAAAGCACTTGGTAAACAGAAGCTTAATTTACATTTGTCCAGAAATCAACCCTGAGTATTCATTGGAAGGACTGTTGCTATAGCTGAAGCTCCAGTACTTTGTCCACCTGATGTGAAGGGCCAACACAGTGGAAAAGACTGATGCTGGGAAAGATTGAAGGCAAAAGGAGAAAGTGGCGGCAGAGGATGAGATGGTTGGATAGCATCACTGACTCAATGGGCATGAATTTGAGCAAACCCCAGAAGACACTGGAGGACAGAGGAGCCTGGCATGCTGCAGTCCGTGGGGTCTCAAAGAGCTGGACATAGCTTAGTGACTGAATGACAATAACAGAAGGAACTGAAGGAATTGACACAGATGAGAGATGAGTTGAGAGATGATGGCCAGTTACGTTTTAGGCTCACACTTGCGATCTCTCTGAAAGGTGATATGATTTCTTCCCAACATAGGGGAGGTTTGTTGGGATGCAAAATGAGACTAGTTTCTAGTTTTTTCCTTCATTAGATCTTGAGTCAGTTTATATCATTATATTCACATTAATGTGAATTCCCAGATCAGGAATTTTCAAACACAAATACGCAGATAGATGGGGAAACAGTGGCTGACTTTATTTTTCTGCGTTACAAAATCACTGCTGATGGTGACTGCAGACATGAAATTAAAAGACGCTTACTCCTTGGAAGGAAAGATATGACCAACCTAGACAGCATATTAAAAAGCAGAGACATTACTTTGTCAACAAAGGTCCATGTAGTCAAGGCTATGGTTTTTCCAGTAGTCATGTATGGATGTGAGAGTTGGACTATAAAGAAAGCTGAACGCAGAAGAATTGATGCTTTTGAACTGTGGTGTTGGAGAAGACTCTTGAGAGTCCCTTGGACTGCAAGGAGATCCAATCAATCCATCCTAAAGGAGATCAGTCCTGGGTGTTCATTGGAAGGACTGATGTTGAAGCTGAAACTCCAATACTTTGGCCACCTCATGCGAAGAGCTGACTCACTGGAAAAGACCCTGATGTTGGGAAAGATTGAGGGCAGGAGGAGAAGCGGACGACAGAGGATGAGATGGCTGGATGGCATCACCGACTCGATGGACATGGGTTTGGGTGGACTCAGGGAGTTGTTGATGGACAGGGAGGCCTGGTGTGCTGAGGTTCACACGGTCACAAAGAGTCGGACACAATTGAGCGACTGAGCTGAACTGAACTGACACAGAGATTTTGTAGTGTAAATACGAATTGCTTTTCCATGATGGGTGGTTCAAGGTTAGCTGTACTTACTTTCTATCAGCATGACAATAAAGAGCTGCAGGGAAGTGAATCACTCATTAGCATTTCACTAGAGTGATGGATCTTTTTAAGGCCCGGCTTAAGGCTCTGGAGCGGCTTCCCCCTGCTGTGGAGATAGAACAGGAAACCCTCCGGGGCTTCCAGGAAGTGGCTCCCACTCCCTCTGCAGTCTTATCTCTTGTTTCTCAGTGCTGTGCTTCATCGGCCTGGCGGAACCCGTCTGTTCCCAGGGCTGGCCTTGTTGTCCTTTCCTGCTCTGAGAAAAATCTTAGCCTGGCCAACCTCCACTCAAGCTTCTGGTCCCAACGTAATTCCGATGTCTTGACCAAGCCCTGTCGTCCAGATTGAGCTTGATCCCGCATGGAGCCCACATTTCCCTTTTCCTAACACTTGGTGGTGGTGATACAGACCTACCTCAAAGAAGCACTGCAAATTCAAATGGACTGTTGAGTGGGGAGCAGTCAGCAATGTTAGCCCCTCTCCTGTTGTTGCTGTCCTGCTAGTCTCCTTCCCTAGACTGTATCTGTGAGATGGCAGAGCACATCTGTTCTATTCGTTCTGTTACCCAGATGTTCCGCAATGAGAATCGGGCTAAATTACAGGTGCTCAGTAAATATTTTTTGAATGAAAGAACGCAAAAATTTGTTGAATGAGGGGATGGGGAGTTTTTGTTTAATGGGTACAGGGTTTATGTTTGAGATGATGAGAAACTTCTGGAGATATGGATATGAGTGATGATTGCGAAGTGAATTGTTTTTAATGCCACTAAACACTCAAAAATGGTCAACTGGTAAATTTTATGCTATCGTATTCTACCACAGTAAAAATTTTTGTTGAATGAATGCATAGATAGTTAAGTGTTTTGAACCAGGTCCTAGCTATCTCTAATACTTCAATTCATTACATATTCATAGAGTGCCTACTATGGGTAACATAAAGATGCAGTCTCGGACTTATTTAATAGTCTGAAATACACTAAAAATTCAAACCAAGTCACCCTTTGTATGCAAAACATATTTTAACTAGATAGACTGGTCGTATTTATCTTTGCATTCCAAGCATCTAGCAGCACTTAACTCGTGCTCAATAAATGTTTCCTTTCGGGCTTCCCTGGTGGCTCAGCAGTAAAGAATCTGCCTGCCAATACAGGAGACACGGGTTCCATTCCTGGGTCAGGAAGATTACCTGGATGAGGAAATGGCAACCCACTCCAGTAATCTTGCCCAGAAAATCCCATGGAAAAAAGAGCTTGGTGAGCTACAGTCCACGGGGTTGCAAAAGAGTCAGACACGACTGAGCAACTAAACAACAAATTAAAAAATAGGACATGACAGTAACATGGTATTTGCGTTTCATGACGAAACGCTTCCACAACCAGAATCTCAGATTATCATGGAGGTTCCTTCACTCCTACCCTTTTTACTCTTTTCCTGTTCCTTCATATACTTCTGTTAACAGCAATCCCTTTCTGGCTTTCTGTTGTCAGAATCAACTTTCTCAGTTTCTTTATCAACTATTCTCAATTGTTCATTTCTAGCTCTCACTCCATCATGTTTAAGCAAATTTTGCAATTTTTTACTTTCAACAAAGTCCAAGTCCCAGGAAAGAATTACACTTGACTCTGGGGCAGAAGACACATTACCGGGATAAGGAAACCCTGCTTAGCAGAAGGTGGATTGGGCTCCACACCCTAGAATCCTGAGAACGCCCCACCTGTTCAAAAATATTCTGAGCTTCTTTGAGAGTAAGTATTACATGAGTGCATCCTCAGTCTCTTCAGTCACGTCTGACTCTTTGTGACCCTATGGACTGTAGCCCACCAGGCTCCTCTGTCCATGGGATTCTCCAGGCAAGAATACTGGAGTAGGTTGCCATGCCCTCCTCCAGTGGATCTTTCCCACCTGAGGATTGAACCTGCATCTTGTCTATGAAATGAGAATAGTAAAAGACACTCATAGAGCTGGGTTTTTTTTCCTTTCTTTTTTTGGCTGTGCCATGTGCCATGAGGGGATCTGAGGATCCTAGTTCCCTGACCAGGGATCAAAACTATGCTCCCTGCAATGGAAGCATGGAGCCCTAACCACTAGACCACCAGGGAAGTCCCTCAGAGAGTTTTTAATGAGCATTAGAAAAACGAATGTTTGCAAAACAATTAAAACAATGCTAGACTTGTATTAGGCATGACATATAATGTATTGCATGTCTAAGAACATTATCTATTGGTAAGTTCCTTTGTTGCTAAGGCAACAATATTAATTGCATACATATTAGTCTTAACAATGTGTATTACACTTATGCTCCTAGGTTGAGTTCAGGCTTTCAGCCTGAAGAGAGGAGGTCACTGTACTTGGGATTAAGAGACTCTGCCTTCTTTTCCCACTACAGACCCATACCTGAGTTATGTAAGAAGCTTATTTTCTGCTCTGCAGTAATTAGCATTTCCTATTTTAAATAAGATACTACACATGGGCAAAGGTTCTCAGGGTAGCAGAATGAACAAGAGAAGCAAGATCACCTTTCTTCTCACATTCTGGGTGTCCCTAGACACAGCAGGATGGTGTTAACTATACTGCCTTGGAAGCTAGGAACTGGCCTGTCTGATTTTAAATTTCAGTAATACCATTTTCTAGCTGTGTGACTTTATGCAAGACATTCAATCTCTTACTATTTCCTCATACTGTACTGATAGTTGTGTACTGATAGTTGGAAAGATGGCATGAGTTAATGTATATTAAGACTTAGAACAATAAATGCTAGCCGTTAGCATTATGTTCTATTTTGCTTAATCCTCTCATTCTCCTCTCCTCAAAGTCAATGGCTTTTAAACACTTTTTCCCGTGACTTTCAGTAAGAAATATATTTTGTATCGCAAGCCAGTATACTCACAAATGAAAAAACTAAATTGAAGCTTCACAAAACACCAATACTCTTAGCATACATATTGTGCTGTGAGTGTTAGTCGCTTAGTCGTGTCCGTGTCTTGGCGACCCCGTGGACTCTAGACTGCCAGGCTCCTCTGTCCATGGAATTCTCCAGGCAAGGATACTGGAGCGACTTGCCATTCCCTTTTCCAGGTGTTGAAACTCAGGTCTCCTGTACTGCAGGCAGATTCTTTACCATCTGAGCCACCAGGGAAGCCCCAGCATACACATTGTACTCCATTAATTTCTAATCCTTAAAAAAAAATACTGGTAGCACCCTATGACATTCATTTCACAATCTACTTATGGATCCATTTGAAAAGCTCGAAAAGCTCTGATCTTTGGTACCTGTTATGGGCAGAATGGGACTTCCCTGGTGACTCAGATGGTAAAGAGTCTTCCTGCAATGCAGGAGACCTAGGTTCGATTCTTGAGTCGGGAAGATCCCCTAGAGAAGGAAATGGCAACCCACTCCAGTATTCTTGCCTGGAAAATCCCATGGATGGAGAAGCCTGGAGGGCTACAGTTCATGGGGGTCGCAAAGAGTCAGACACGACTGAGCGGCTAACATTTGCACTTTTCACTGGCAGGATGAGGTCTCCCTCACGTGTCTACAATCCTGGGAACCTGTGAATATGTTCCTTTAGGTGGCAAAAGGAATTCTGCAGATGTGATTAAGGTTACAGACTTTGAGATGGGAAGATTATATTGGACTATCCAGGTGGGCCTCGTCTAATCACACGAGTCCTTTAAAAGTGGAGAATCTTTCCTGACTATGGTCAAAGAGAGATGTGAAGGGTCAGATGTGCAAAGAGATAAGGACTCAGTCTGCCAGTGCCAGCTTTGAACATGGAAAAAGTAGCCATGAGCCAAAGGATGCAGGCATCCTCTAGAAACTGGGAAGAGCAAGAAAATAAACTCTGCCTTAGAGCCTCCAGAAAGGAATGCAGCCCTATATGTGAGGGCCCTATGGACTGTAGCCTGCCAGGCTCCTCTGTCCATGGGATTCTCCAGGCAAGAATACTGGAGTGGGTTGCTGTGCCCTCCTCCAGGGGATCTTCCAGACCCAGGGATGGAACCCATATCTCTTACGTCTCCTGCATTGGCAGGTAGGTTCTTTACCGCTAGTGCCACCTGGGAAGTCCATGAAGCCCTTGCTTTTTAGGCCAGTGAGGTCCATGTCAGGCTTCTGAACTCCAGAACTGTAAGATAGTAATTCTGTATTGTTTAACACACTAGATTTGTGATGATTTGTTAGAACAGCTGTGGAAACTAAAACACTACCTAATCTAGAAGCCTTGACTTCACCTTTCACAACTCTCTCCCCCTAGTGCTACTCATTTCAACAAATCACTTATTCCTTCTGCTTTTACCTTTGAGTGTCTCTGTAATAATCCGTTTGCTTTCCTGATTTTCATGCCGGGCCAACATCTCTTGGACTATAAAACCTCTTCACTGCTATCCCTACTTCTGGGCCCCAACTTGTTGCCCCACCCCCTGCTTCTGGCTCTCATAGTTATTTTTCTAAACTATTGATGTGATTACCTCTTTGCATTTTAGATGCCTCATCATGCTTACAAAATAAAATCTGAGGTCTTTAGCATGCTGCATGCTAAGTTGCTTCAGTAGTGTCTGACTCTTTTTGAGACCCTATGGATTGTAGCCTGCCAGGCTTCTCTGTCCATGGGATTCTCCAGGCAAGAATACTGGAGTGGGTTTCCATGCCCTCCTCCAGGGGATGTTTCTGACTCAGGGATCGAGAGCGATAGTCAAAGCTCTTCAGATGATAAATCTAAAAGGACATGTTTCACTGTTTCATTTTTCCCTGTTTCGCTCCTCAGAATATCCTATTTAAAAAGTTATTTTACCATTTCAGTTGATTATAGTTGGTAGTTTAAATTTTTTTCTTTTTGTCTTAAAAAATTCCTTCTTGGGAACCAAAGAAGGGACGAAGAAAGAACTCTGCCTACCAGTCAGCCAGCTCCTCCTGCATTCCATCTAAGTCCTCAGAGTTTGTCATTTATATTATGGCTCTCCAACCACAATATGTTTTATTTTTTTAATTAGGGCATTAGTGGCATAGAGAATTGTCTTTTCTATGCTTCGGAAAAATAAATTCACCAGGCTGAATAGTCTTTTTCTCATAAGGACATATGTGAGACTGGATTAGGGCCCATCCTGATGGTCTTATTTTAACCTAATCCCCTCTTTAATGCCCTATCTCTAAATACAGTCATGTTCTGAGATACTGGAGGTCAGGACCTCAACATAGGAATTTGGGTGGAATGTACACAAGTCATGTCATAACAAATAGTGAGAATATTACTTCTTGACACTCAGCCTTGCACAGATTCAGAGTTCTAGGTGCACCTCAAAGCCCCTGTCATGACTCTTCTATTTGTGTAGTACATTTCTATTTTCTAGTCTCAAGGCTGGGCTCTGCCTTGCAATCTTCACTGATCTCTCAAGGAATCACATCCCTTCGTATGGGCACATCCACCTCAAATGTTTTGATTATAAAATTATAAACTCTTCAAATCCTAAAAGATGATGCTGTGAAAGTGCTGCACTCAATATGTCAGCAAATTTGGAAAACTCAGCAGTGGCCGCAGGACTGGAAAAGGTCAGTTTTCATTCCAATCCCAAAGAAAGGCAATGCCAAAGAATGTTCAAACTATTGCACAATTGCACTCATCTCACACGCTAGTAAAGTGATGCTCAAAATTCTCCAAGCTAGGCTTCAGCAATACGTGAACCATGAACTTCCAGATGTTCAAGCTGGTTTTAGAAAAGGCAGAGGACACCAGAGATCAAATTGCCAACATCCGCTGGATCATCGAAAAAGCAAGAGACTTCCAAAAAAACATCTATTTCTGCTTTATTGACTATGCAAAAGCCTTTGACTGTGTGGATCACAATAAACTGTGGAAAATTCTGAAAGGGATGGGAATACCAGACCACCTGACCTGTATGCAGGTCAAAGCAACAGTTAGAACTGGACATGGAACAACAGACTGGTTCCAAATAGGAAAAGGAGTCCGTCAAGACTGTATATTGTCACCCTGCTTATTTAACTTATATGCAGAGTACATCATGAGAAATGCTGGGCTGGATGAAGCACAAGCTGGAATCAAGATTGCCGGGAGAAATATCAATAACCTCAGATATGCAGATGACACCATCCTTATGGCAGAAAGTAAAGAAGAACTAAAGAGCCTCTTGATGAAAGTGAAAGAGGAGAGTGAAAAAGTTGGCTTAAAGCTCAACATTCAGAAAACAAAGATCATGGCATCTGGTCCCATCACTTCATGGGAAAGAGATGGGGAAACAGTGGAAACAGCGGCTGACTTTATTTTTCTGGGCTCCAAAATCACTGCAGATGGCCTTTGCAGCCATGAAATTAAAAGACGCTTACTCCTTGGAAGGAAAGTTATGACCAACCTAGACAGCATATTAAAAAGCAGAGACATTACTTTGCCAACAAAGGTCTGTCTAGTCACGGCTATGGTTTTTCCAGTGGTCATGTATGGATGTGAGAGGTGTACTATAAAGAGGGCTGAGTGCAGAAGAATTGATGCTTTTGAACTGTGGTGCTGGAGAAGACTCTTGAGAGTCCCTTGGACTGCAAGGAGATCCAACCAGTCCATCCTAAGGGAAATTGGTCCTGGGTGTTCATTGGAAGGACTGATGTTAAAACTGAAGCTCCAATACTTTGGCCACCTGATGCGAAGAGCTGACTCATTTGAAAAGACCCTGATTTGGGGAAAGATTGAAGGCAGGAGGAGAAGGGGACGACAGAGGATGAGATGGTTAGATGGCATCACCGACTCAATGGACATGAGTTTGGGTAAACTCCGGGAGTTGGTGATGGACAGGGAGGCCTGGCGTGCTGTGGTTCATGGGGTCGCAAAGAGTCAGACATGACTGAGCAACTGAACTGAATTGAACTGAAACTCTTCACATGTGACAGCTACCCCGTCACCAACTCAGCTTGCCTAGCAGGGCCCTAGAACCTTTTTCTCTCTCCCTTCTTTCTATCCTTTTGACCTGGATTCTTCTGAAGACTATCCTAAGCCCTTTTATTTGCAATGGAGTTCTTGCAACTTGTGTTCCACTCTTGCCTGCCTTTTTCTTCTACGCCTTTGTTTTCTTTAAAGCAGCTTTTAGAATTATTTAATTCTCTGCTATGCAGTCACTTAAATCCCACTCACCTCCACACAGCTTGAATTCAAATTCCCCGAAACATTTTCTTTCCATTCAGAAATTCGTAAATATCATTTTCAATGAAGCAAGCAGCACTGACTTTCATTAAACATCTCAAGAATATAATTTGCGGGCCCTCACTCTTTTTCCTTCTGCTCCAATTTACAGCTTATGTTGTTTAGTTTTGCATGTGGCATTCTTGCTTCATAGACCAGGTTCAAAGTTGACCAATATATCTGGCTATCCAGGAGCGATGTCCTAGTCCTTGGCTGTGGTCTGGGAATAGCAGTAGCTCCTCAGAAGCAGTGACTCAGTGGCAGAGCAATGCAACATCCTGGCAATGGGAATGAATTTGGGCAATCACAGGCCTGAGTTCAACGTTCTTTTGTGGGAAATTTGTCATTGGTGCAGGTAGATGTTGAGGATGGACAAGGGTAGCGATACTAATCTAGGCAAAGCCTTATTTAAAAGACTTTTGTTTTTTGTGTTAGTCTGGCAAGTGTGTGTGTGTGCTTGTTGGGCACTGAAAAGTCCTAGCCTAAGGCAGAATCACTCTAAAGGGCATTAAGTGTAATTCCAATTCCAGGGTCTGTCCCTTGAAAAACAAAATTCAATTTTCAGGTGCCTGATGCATCTTATTAAACATCATCAGTGTCTGCCTTGATCTTGCTTAGTTGAGATCTGATAAATCGCATTCAAAGTCATACTAATGATCAGGTAAGGCTAAAAATGTTGAGGTTGGAGAGCCAGTTCATTCGTTAACTGTTGTAATTGAACTAGACTGTGGTCATTAATATCAGTGACAGTGGCTGTCCTTGGTCATCCAGTTAGCAATAAAGAGCTCTGAACAAGAGCGATGGACCACTCACTTCTGGAATCCTGAACTGCTGCACTAGGCATCTAAGTGCCTTGAGGTCACCATGGTATGAAAAAGCCCAAGTTAGCCAACCTGCAGAGATCCTGCAGTGAAGCCCTGAGATGATGGGAAGGCAGAGAGAGATACCCAGCCAGGCACCGCTGCCGCAGCTGCTCCAGGCCCTCGCTGTCCTAGCTCCAGCTCCATTTCCTGCCTCCGATTGCACAGCTCAAGCTTTATCCACAGCTGCCCAGCAGAGCCCTGCCTGAAACCCTGACCCACAGAAACCAGGAGAGAGAATGCAGAAAACGGTTGTTAATGTTTAAAGCCACCTAATCTGAGGATAATCTGTTAGGCACGGTAGTAACCGGAAGACTTCCCAACCTTTCTCATCTTTCAGTCTCCTCCTCCTGAGAGCAAACTCTTTCCATTCTTGTAGCTGACTCTTCTCACTATTTATAATTTCATAAGAGTTCATATGCTTATACCGCTACATGTCAGATGTATTACAGTTGGACTTAACTGATTTTGGAAGATGAAGGTACCATACTCTTCCATTATCCCACCCTCCCCTTCTGCTTGCTCAATCACCCAAACACAACTATATCAATGTTTGTTAAGCCAATATTTATTTTTTGCCTTATTATTACTACTGTGCAAGTCTTATTTACTGTTGAGCCAATTTATGCATAACCATTATATTCCCTTTCTTATACAACTTAATTTCTCATTTGCTCAGTTTCCCATATCGTTATCACTGTTTCTTTCTGCATTCTCCAATTGAATTGAAAAGCCCCAGAACAAGATTTTCTATGTGGTCAAACACATCAAGTTAAGTCTATCTATTGGGAACCCTTTTCCCCTGGATGTCACCCTGCTGGTGACTCTGTCCCTGGGCTGCATAGGTTGGGGCTCCCCTGGGGCAACTTCTGTCCTGAGACTTCCTTCCTCCTCTCTTCTGTGATGGATTTCTTTTTTCCTGACTCTGTATCCTACTCTTTCTTGGGTTACACCCTCATCTCAGTGGATCTTATTCTCTTGCAGCTTGTTAAAGAAGGATGTGCAGGAAGTGAAAGTGTTGAGATCTTGCACAGCTGAAGATGTCTCTCTTTTTTTTAATGTCTTATTTTATATTGGAATATAATTGATTCACAATGTTGTGTTAGTTGCAGTATACAGCAAAGTGATTGTTATATGTATGGTGCTGGTGGTGGTGGTTTAGTTGCTAAGTTGTGTCCGAATCTTGCGACCCCATGGACTATAGCCAGCCAGGTTTCTCTGTTCATGGGATTTCCCAGGCAAGAATACTGCAGTGGGTTGCCATTTCCTACTTCAGGGGATCTTCATGACCCAGAGATTGTATCTCCTGCATTGGCAGGTGGATTCTTTATCACTGAGCCACCAGGGAAGCCCCAGTTATACATATTCATATGTCTATTCTTTTTCAGATTCTTTTCCCATGTGGATTTTTACTGATTATTGAATATACTTCCCTGTGTTATATAGTAGGTCCTTATTAGTTATCTATTTCAAATACAGTAGTATGCATATGCCAACCCCAACCTCCCAATTCATCTCCCACCCCAGGATCGAACCCAGCCTCCCGGGCAGTCACTCCTATTGGCAGGCAGATTCTTTGCCACTTTGCCACCTGGGAAGCCCCTTTGACCCTATAGTCTTGTGCTGTCTTCATTTCCCTTCTGTCATTTAGCAGAGCTTCAGGAGCAGCAGAGATGAACCCTTGTGTTAACTGGGCTGTGTTTAATCAGCAATTTCCCTACCTACTTTGTAAGATTTTGTTGGTACCAAACAGGACAGTACATGCAAAAATGCTTTGCAAACTCTTAAAATAACATACAAATGTGATTTATTATCATTTGACTCCTAAGATGCCTTCATAGATTTTTCTGTTGTGACTTTCTTCTCACTACCTTTGACAAAATGAGCACTTTGGTAATGGTAACCACTCTCTTAGCAATAATCCTTAAAACCTTAATCAAGATGAAAATAAATAAAATGCTCTCAACCTTATGTGTTATACAAAACAAGTTGAAAATACAATACTCATTTGTAACCCGAAGGAAATACATCGTGCTGGGAGTTTCAGCAGAAGTCTAATAGAGCCAGTTCGTGGCATCTGCTCCCAGGGGCCCACCTGAAGCTCCCAGGTGAGCAGACTGTTCCTCCCTGTACCTTATGGGCCCCCTGTGTACAGATGCCCTCAAAGCACTTCCTGCCCTACTGAATTTGCTTGTTTTCTTATTTGTGTCAGCCTCCAGGGGGTATGGAATCTGTCTCATTCATCCCTTTATCCCCAGCACCCAGCACAGTGCCTGACATACAGAGGTTCCTAAATGTCTGATGAAATGGAACCCTGCAGACAACCTCAGTCAAATATTATGAAGTCTTATTGGCAAAAGTTCCAAGGGTTTGACTAGATATTCTACTTTAAGTATTCATAAAGCAAAGATCAGCCATTCTTCTTCTTCTATAAAGACAAAGAGAAAATTATGGATCTGTCTAACAGATTGCTTCGTCTTTTCATGCAATAGAAAAGAAGGCCAGGGGAGTAAAGCTACAGTCCTGGCAGCACCAGGCAGCCCAGACACAAGTGTTGAGCACAAAGAGGGAGGCAGCGTGGATCCTGGCAGCTCTCGTGTTCCATGAGAAACACCTGCTCTGCTGGCAGCCGGAAAAGAAAGACCCAGAATAGCACAGATGCACCCGCTCGCAAAAACACAGGAACTCCCCTGTACTATAGGCAAGGTGGGATGTCAGGAGAGAGGCCTTGTGAAGCTGACTTGAAAATTTTACCCAGCCCTATTAAAAGGACTTGAATTTCCTCTGCAATGGGGAGAGAAGGAAATTCAGCACTTCTCAGAGACAGCGAGGCATGCTTGAGGCTCACAAAGTGGGTATGGTGAGCGTGCAGGAAGTGTATGACCATGAAAGTTACTCAGCGAGGACCCGCCACACATAAAGCACAGGGCCAGGAGGCCCGAGGGAGGCTCTCTAGGTGCTGAAGCTGCTGACCCTCTCTTGGGGACAGCGCCCCGTACTCTCAGTTCTAGGGGACTGGGTCGAAGCCTGGAGACGATAATATTGGAGGCAATGAGAGCAACAACCCAAACAAGCAAGCGAGGAGGCACAAATCAGGAAACAAGGAGACACAAGCAAAATCTCCGCCAGAGACCAGGGTGTTAGCCAACCTGAATGACTCTCCCGTGTCTACTAATTAGTGTCCCAGAGAGTCCCTTCAGGTATTCCTGAAATGTTCCATGGTCAGCAAAGTTTGGGAAACCCCTTAAGACTTCACAATGAACACGGGCATTTGCAAGGCCCTGAGTGGTTCTTCATGAAAGGAAAAATAACAACAAAACCCCCCAAAATGTTTTACTTTCTTTAACTCACGGTTTCTCAAATACTTTCATTCCCGTAAGACCTATTACAGACTGCAGACCTAATGCTCCATCGACCACAAAAGGAGATCGCTGTTATACCCAGGTCTTTGACACTTGAATCTTGCCTTTGGGGTTGTCTCATCTTTCACAATTGTACACTGAAAGATGGATTTAGTTATAAAATTCACATTATGAATTTTTAGGTCTCCTTTTCTCAGATAGCGTCAGAGTAGGAAACTCACCAAGCTTCTTAATAGTTGTTTTGTTTTTCCAATTAATTTTCTCTTTGAAAAATAAACTTTGTTTTTAAGGGCAGTTTGGGGTTCACAACAAAATTAAGCAGAAAGGACAGAGAGTTCCTATATACTCCCTGTCTCACCACCCCCACACACAGCCTCCCCTACCATCAACATCCCCCACTGCAGTGGTACATTGGTTACAATGAATAACTGACACATCATTAGCACCAGAAGTCCATAGTTTGTTTCCATCAGGGCTCCCTTTTGGTGTATATCCTATGGCTTTGGACCAAGGTAAAATGATGTGTACCTGCCATTATTTTCACTGCTCTGAAAACCCTTTGTTCTCTTCCTATTCATCCCACCCTCCTCCCAACCCCTGGCAACCTCTGATCTTTTGACTGTCTCCGTAGTTTTGAATTTTCCATAATTCCATACACTTAGAATCCTTGTAAAGTTTTTTTGTTGCTAACTCTTATCATATTTATAGGTCAAAAGATTTTTTTTTTTAAAGAGGAAAATAACGCCTCTTTTATGGCTGGAAGATCATTGGCTTATTCTTTACCTTATAACAGTATTGACACAATTGATATTTGGGGCAGATAATTGTTTGTTTTGAGGGAGTTGTCCTGTGTATGTTTATGTGTACATGTTTAGTAGCATACCTGGCCTCTACCCACTCACTGTATGCCAGTAGGATCACCCTCTCCAAGCTGTGACAATCAAAACTGTCTCAGACATTGCTTAATGTCTCCTGGTTGGCAAAGACACGCTGAGAACTACTGGTTTAAAGAGAACACCTACACTTCATGAGACAAATCTCAGAAATATTTTATATCTGATTATTTACCTCTGGTAAGCAGTTGGGCACCTAAAACATTTGGTAAGGAGAAGCAAGACTAGGTATAAAGACCAAAAGAATTCTGGTTCCTCAAAAAATTAAAAATAGGACTACTGTATGATCTGTCAATGCCACTTCTAGATATTTATCCAAAGAAAATGAACATACTAACTCAAACAGATATATGCATCCCAATGTTCACTGCAGCATTATTTACAAAAGCCAAGATATGGAAACATCCTGTGTCCACTGATGGACAAATGGATAAAGAAGATGTGATATATACACACACAAAATGGAATTTTATGCATCTGTATTAAAGAATGAAATCTTGTCATTTGCAACAACATGGATAGAACTTGAAGATATTATTCTAAGTAAAATAAGTCAAAAACAAGTACAGTATGATCTCACCTGTGAAACTGATCTGATTTTGGGTGGTCTCACCCTGTAATGGCTTAGAGCAAGTCTTGGGTTCCCAACCAGAGATTGAGGCTAGGTCATGGTGGTGAAAGCACCAGACCCCAGCCACTAGACCAGTGGTCAGTGACAAGGGCCCTGGCCCTTCAGCTTTGTAGAAAAGAATTTCCACAAAGACGGAAAGTAGTGAAGCAAGTAAAATATTTATTTGGAGGAAAAAGAGTACAGTACTTGTGGATAGACACAAGGCAGACTCAGAGGGAGGGTCCCTGAGTTGCTGAGTTGCACCCTGATGGTAGTTTGAATTACTTTTATGAGACATTTTTCTTAGGTTTCCTTTGGCTAATCATTATGACTTCCCTGGTTCACAGTCCACATTTGGTGTATCTCAGGATCCTCCCATGTGTACACATGCATCTCTTAACCAAGATGGATTCTACTGCAAAGGCTTATGGGTAGAACATCCCTTGATACAACTCTCCTTTGGCCTCTGAGGAGTCTTTTCTGCACACATGTGGTGGGGGAGGTCTCTTGACTTTGGGAACAAGAAATAGGTGGTCTGTGCAAGGTTTCAGTTCAATTCAGTTCAGTCGCTCAGTCGTGTCTGACTCTTTGCGACCCAATGAACCGCAGCACGCCAGGCCTCCCTGTCCATCAACAACTCCCTGAGTCCACCCAAACCCATGTCCATCGAGTCGGTGATGCCATCCAGCCATCTCATCCTCTGTCGTCCCCTTCTCCTCCTGCCTTCAATCTTTCCCAGCATCAGGGTCTTTTCCAGTGAGTCAGCTCTTCGCATGAGGTGGCCAAAGTATTGGAGTTTCAGCTTCAACATCAGTCCTTCCAATGAACACCCAGGACTGATCTCCTTTAGGATGGACTGGTTGGATCTTCTTGCAGTCCAAGGGACTCTCAAGAGTCTTCTCCAGCACCACAGTTCAAAAGCATCAATTCTTCTGCACTCAGCCCTCTTTATAGTCCAACTCTCACATCCATACATGACCACTGGAAAAACCATAGCCTTGACTAGACAGACCTTTGTTGGCAAAGTAATGTCTCTGCTTTTTAATATGCTGTCTAGGTTGGTCATAACTTTCCTTTCAAGGAGTAAGCGTCTTTTTATTTCATGGCTGCAGTCACCATCTGCAGTGATTTTGGAGCCCAGAAAAATAAAGTCAGCTACTGTTTCCACTGTTTCCCCATCTATTTCCCATGAAGTGATGGGACCAAATGCCATGATCTTAGTTTTCTGAATGTTGAGCTTTAAGCCAACTTTTTCACTCTCCTCTTTCACTTTCATCAAGAGGCTCTTTAGTTCTTCTTCACTTTCTGCCATAAGGGTGGTGTCATTTGTATATGTGAGGTTATTGATATTTCTCCCAGCAATCTTGATTCCAGCTTGTGTTTCTTCCAGCCCAGTGTTTCTCATGATGTACTCTGCATATAAGTTAAATAAGTAGGGTGACAATATATAGCCTTGACGTACTCTTTTTCCTATTTGGAACCAGTCTGTTGTTTCAAGTCCAACCTCCCTTAATTGTCCTGCTTTTCTTGTCTTGGAGCTTCGGTCAGTAGAGAATGAATCT
Organism: Okapia johnstoni; assembly: GCA_024291935.2. NCBI lineage: Eukaryota > Metazoa > Chordata > Mammalia > Artiodactyla > Giraffidae > Okapia > Okapia johnstoni. The sequence goes on from CM044322.1 coordinate 45,296,313, forward strand.
CCAATCACTTTACTCTGGGGGTCTCATCTACCTCCTTCCTCAAAATCCAAAAAAAAACCAAATACAGAATAAGATTATGTTTGTCACATTATCACCTTATGGTGATCATTTTGCAATATATACAAATATTGAATCATTATATTGTATGCTATATGATGTTACATGCCAATTATATTCTATTGAAAAAAAGATCAAAGAGTTGCTGCGGAAACCTACAGTCTTGACCAAGAACACGGCCTTTTTAACTCACATAGCAAACTGTATGAGCCTTTGCCTGGGATAGTAGTTTAGTAAGTCAGATTATAATGTCAAAGGAAAAAGAAGAGATTGTTTTCTCCCTGGAGCAGCTAAATACTTGAACTCTCATTTTAGGGTTGTTTACTTGTCCCTCAGTTTGAAAACAGTTTGGTTCAAGTATCCTTTTAAATGCTCATAGAGGGGAAATATTTGCTTTCTTTAAGAATTAAAAGCTACTACTTGGCATAGCCATGTTAGACTATAAACTCAATCTGATAAAAGTCTAACCAAAAAAAAAGAAGAAACGTATTGGAAAATTTGGGTTAGATACCTCCAGTCTAATAAACTATGGTCACGGGAGTGAAGCTATGTACTAAAAGGTGGACGGACATCCAAGAGGACTCTCACTATGCCACTCGTCAAAAAAAAAAAAGGCTTTTATTTTTTTGGCCACACCATGTGGCATCAAGATGGCATGCAGGATCCTAGTTCCTAACTAGGAATCGATACTGGGACTCCTGCAGTGGAAGCACAAAGTCCTAACTACTGAACCGCCAAGCAATTCCCTGGAATCCTTAATCCTTAACATGGCCCACCAGACTTTGGATGGCCAACCCTGCCTATCTTGCCAGCCTCTTTTCATATCCCTCCTCCTCACCCCTACCCCCATTTCTCAGATTGGACTTCAGGCCTCCTCAGGGCTATTTCAAATGCTATTCCCAGTGCCTGGAGTACACTTTCCTCCTCTCATACCTTTCTTGTTGCCTTGTGAATTCCTGAAGCTCCTTTACCTCTCAGTGTAAATGTTACTTTCTTACCCCCTTATATTCTGTTAACACCTGTGCTTCCTCATCACAGCAGTTTGTGCACTTGTAATTAACTGGTCATTTAGTGATAATTTGTTTAATTTTATTGTCTTCCTAACCCAATTTTAACTTCTGTGTATTAAATGTCCTGTGTTCCCAGTGCCTAACAGTACCTGGCATATAGTAGATGCTCATGAAACATTTTGATTGATGACTTAGGTGATTTTCTTTGGGCTTCTGGTTTCGATTTTGGCTAAAAATGATATAAAGGTATTAGATTTTTCCCTTATGAATTCAATGTGTATCTATCTAGCTTCTGATTCCAGATTTCTAATTTCCCCCTATTTCCTCTCCTTCAACTTTTGCCAAGGAGCTTCCTTCAGACCTAGAACTGTGTCCTTGGCCCCAGCACTGCAATTTTTTTCGATCAGTACCCCTGAACTTTTCCTGTCTGGTTTTTGTATTCTCATTGGCAATGGCAGCATAGTATTTCACCATGTGGATGGTTTATGTAACCATTCCCTATTGAAGAACACTGGTGGTGTTTCCAACTTTTTGATCCTGTGGCAGATGCCACAATTAAGATCCTCAAGCATAAATTTTTCTACATCACTGATCATTTTCTCAGGGTAAATTTCTAGAATGGAACTAAGTCAAAGAGTATGAACACTTTTTTAAGACTCAAAGTATATTTTGTCCGGTTTTATTCCATTATATTAAGCTTGCTTTTCATGCATAACTCAGTGTTCATGACAGTTACCCTACTGACTCTCTACCTGTGCTTCACTTTTTCTGTATCAGCTCCTTCATCTGGCTGATTTCCTGAAATATTTTTTTCCACTTTCTAGTTGGCAACCAAGTTGCTTATTTCCATGTCTTGTTAGTCTTCTGATTGATTTGTTCATTGAATAAATATTTATTGAGCCCCTACTATGTGCCAGAAACTGTCCTTGTCAAAGTTAATTAAACAGCTAACCAAATAATAAAAGAATATTGTAAGTGCTCTGAAGAATTTTAACAGAATGCTAGAACAATAAGAGAGAGAATAAACTCTCTCTCTTTAGATAGGCTATTAGCAAAAACCTGAAAAATAACAAGCAACCAACTAGTCAACAAGTACATGAAAAGATGATCAACGTCATTAGTCATTAGGGAAGTGCAAATCAAAACCACAATGAGAAATCACTCCATAGCCTCCACGATGGCTACAATGAAAATAAATATGGGAAGGGAGATGGATAAAAAGTGTTGCAAGGATTTGGAGAAATTGGTATCTTCATATACTGCTTGTGGAAATGCAAAAACGTTACAGCTGCAGTGGAAAACAGCTTGACATTTCCTCAAAAAGTTAAACCTCGAGCTACCGTGTGTGCATATGACCCATGTACACAACCCAGTGATTCAACTCTTAGGTATATACCAAAGAGAATTGAAAACATATTCACACAAAACTTGTACATGGGTGTTCTTAGCAGCATTATTCATAGTTGCCAAAAAGTAGAAACAAGTCAAGTGTCCATCAACTGATGAATGGGAAAACGCATTATGATCTATCCATACAATGGAATACTACTCAGCCATAAAAATAACGAAGCACTGATACATGCTATGACATGGATAAACCTTGAAACATTATGCAAAGTGAAAGAAGGCAGACTTAAAAGGCCACATAATGTGATTTCATTTATATGAAATGTTCAGAAGAGGCAGATTTGTAAAGACAAAGTAGGTTAGTGGCTGCTGTAGGCTAAGGGAGGCGAAAATGGAGAGTGACTACTTTTCGTGGGCAAGGGGTTTTTCAGGAGATGATGAAATTGTTCTGGAAAGAGATACTGGTGAGGGTTATACAGCATTGTGAATATGCTTCAAAAAACCACCAAACTGTACACTTTGTGATGATTTAAATGGTAAATTTTACATTATGGAATTTTTTTCTTTTTTTTTTAAATTTTCATAAGGAGTAAAGTTGACTTACAATGTTGTGTTAGTTTCAGGTGTAAAACAAAGTGAATCAATATACGTATACATATATCCACTCTTTTTTTTGGAAATTATTTTTTATTGAGGTAAAATTCCCATGATATGAAATTCACCATTTTAAAGTGTACAATTCAAATTGTTATGAATTGTACAAAAAAGAAGCATGTAAATCATTTACAAGGAATGTGAGGGAAGATTACACTAACATGTAATATGTGGAAAAAATTTCAGTCTTCCTGTTGCCATTTTACTCACTTTTTAAGAGAAACTTTGATTTCTTTTATGAAAGATACTACAAAAGATTACACCAGGATCTTAATTTTGCTTACACGTGGTAAAAACTGTGAAGTTGTAATACCTGTCCATTTGTAATTGCTCTATGCTGTTATGAAAGAAATGTTCTTTCAGAAACAAAAAGCTCAGAGAGGGTCACCATCAATTGGAAATGGCATGGTAAGTCCAGAGAGAAAATAGTTTTTCACCACAGCTGAGCTGAGCGTGGGTGATGTGGGAGAGTGAGGCAAATGGAAGGAACAGGAGTCAGTTGAATATCAGCATTCACAGGTGAATGTACACGGGGACTGATACTGCCTCAGACTTTCTCTTCTTTAATATGCTCAACATTTCCAGTGCTACACTTTCCATTATGGTCTCCCAATTAAGTCAGTTTCTTAGCACCCAAGGACCCTTCCTCTGGTATGTTCTGATGATCGACACTATGCTTGGATCAGGAGGAACACAATGAAAAACAAGGTTGTTCATCCTTCTACCCTTCCTTCAAACCGTCCACGCAGGAAAGTACTATTGAGCAACAACTATAGAAGAGGCACACGTCATTTCATAAATGGAGAAACAGAAAATGGAAAAATGGCTAGGTTGATGTCTAAGATGGAAAGTTGCAGCAGCAGCATCTGTGTGGAAATTCAATCACACGGCCAGGCAGAAAGACTTCGAAAAGCAACACCTACGAGGTTGGAATAGAGGCCTCCACTTAGGTCTCTAATTGCAAAGCTCATTCTCTAGGAGAAAAAAAGATTCTTGACAAAACTTTTATATTGTGTCAAGCCCTTCTAATATTTAAAGGAAATTAGGGAGAATTTGCATACTTCTAGGCAGGTGACCTCTGTCCTACATAATACATAGGTATATTTTCCAAACTGAATAGGGTCTTGATTTCCAATTATGGGTTTCTAAAGTGCAAAATTAATACAGTACTTTAAGTGAACAATAGGACTACAGAAACTATGCAGTCTGCAATTTCCTGCCTTAAATATGCACTGTAGTTACTATTAATTGCTCTGTTATAACCTGTATAGAAGAAGAAAAATATATGCCAGCTCATTCAGCAATTGTTTTGATATGGCTCATGTTATTTGTTTGCTTTTTACTCTATGCAAGTTGTTTTTATCTCTCTGTTCCTCAATTTCTGCATCTGTAATATGGGAATGATAAATATAACTGAGTAATATGGTTGTTAAGATTACACAAGTTTCTAATGCATGTAAAAGGCTTAGAGAGCAATGGCTGGTACATGGCAAATGCTTAACAAAAGTTGACAATTATTATTAATATTATTATTCTTAAAATACATACAAATTAACAGTTTATATCTAACAAGAGTATTTAATGCGTTTGGTAATACAATGCTATTTTTCAAATTGTCATGTAGGGGATTCCCTGGTGATCCAGTGGTTAGGAATCCATGCTTCCACTGTAGGGGGCAGAGGTTCGATCCCTGGTTGGGGAACTAAGATCCTGCATACCGTGTGGCCAAAAACAAACAAACAAAGAAACAAAATTATCATGTAAAGATATATTATTTTTCTTGGTCATTGTCAAACTCTTTAGGGAATAAAGAAAAACTTAGATATTCCAATCAATCAGATTTTCATGGTGAAAACTAAGAGACTAAGAGAATTGAGGTGACCAAATATGAGTAAAGCACACAAAATTCTTGTGAGACTAATTTCTGATGAGAAATCTGTATTTTCCTCTAGACAACATGGAAGAAGGTGAAAATAGAGGTAGATTTGTAGAGGACTATAAAAATACATTGTACATTGAGCCACGTAGAAATAACAGGACTGGGATGCATGCAACTACTATCAAAGAAACAAAGGTGTGTGTTGATGCATAATCATAATAGAGGCAAGCGGTTTGGATGGGCTTTATTAGTTTCACAGGAGAGGCAGCTACTGAATCATAAATTTGGTGAAATAGAAAAATTGAAAATGATGAGGAAAAGAAATCTAATATCTTCGGAGATAGCCCTACTCTAGTACAGACAGCATGGCGATCACAGCAGGATGATCTCAAGGGAGATGGTCTTTAAAAGTTAGCCTTACTGGAAAAGATGATAAACATCACTACTCATTAGAGAAATGCAAATCAAAACCACAATGACATATTACTCACACCTGTTAGAATGGCCATTATCCAAAAGGCTGGAAATAACAAGTGTTGGCAAGGATGTGGAGAAAAGGGGATCCTTGTGCACTGTTGCTGGGAATATAAGTGGTACAGCCACCATGGGCTTCCCTCATAGCTCAGTCGGTAAAGAATCTGCCTGCAATGCAGCAGACCTGGGTTCGATTCCTGGGTTGGGAAGATCCCCTGGAGAAGGAAATGCCAACTCACTCTAGTATTCTCGCCTGGAAAATCTCATGGACAGAGGAGCCTGGCAGGCTACAGACCATGGGATCACAAGAGTTGGATACGACTTAGCGACTAAACCACAGCCACCATGGAAAACAGTATGGAGTTTCCTCAAAAAACTAAAAATAGAACTACTGAATGATCTGACAATGTTCTCCTGGGTATTTACCCAAAGAAAATGAAAATGCTATCTTGAAAAAATAGATCAACCTTATGTTCATTGCAGGAATCTTAGTGTTCATTGATGGATAAATGGGTAAAGATGTCTCTCTCTTGCTTTCTCTCTCTCTCTCTCTCTCTCTCTCTCTCACACACACACACACACACACACACACAGAGGAATCCTACTCAGACATGAAAAAGAATTAAATCTTGCAATTTGCAGCAGCACAGAAGAACCGAAGGCGTTATGCTAAATGAGAGGGTATTATGCTAAGTGAAATAAGTCAGACAGAGAAAGACAAATATCATATGGTCTCACTTATATATGGAATATAGAAAACAAAACAAATGAACAAACCTCCCCAAATTCATGCATACAGAGAAATGAGTGATGCTTGTGGGGGGTGGGGTGTTGAGAGTGGGCAAAATGAGGAAAGGGGGTTGAGAGGTACAGACTTGCAACTGTGAAATGAATAAATCATGGGTGCAGGGTGCAGTATGGTGATGACAGTCAATGACTTTGTTGGGCAAGTTTGAAAGTTGCCAGTGGAGTGGATCTTGAAAGTTCTCATCCTAAGGAAACAAAATACTTTTGTGTAATTTTTTTAGTTAATTAATTAATTTATTTATTTTAATTGGAGGCTAATTACTTTACAATATTGTGGTGGTTTTTGCCATACATTCACATGAAACAGCCATGAGTGTACATGTGTTCCCCATCCTGAACCCTCCTCCTTCTTCCCTCCCCATCCCATCCCTCAGGGTCATCCCGGTGCACCAGCCCTGAGCACCCTGCCTCATGCATAGAACCTGGACTGGCAATCTATTTCACATATGATAATATACATGTTTCAATGCTATTCTCTCAAATCATCCCACCCTCGCCTTCTTCCACCGAGTCCAAAAGTCTGTTCTTTCCATCTGTGTCTCTTTTGCTGTCTTGAATATAAGGTCATTATTACCATCTTTCTAAATTCCATATATATATGTGTTAATATACTGTATTGGTGTTTTTTCTTTCTGACTTACTTTGCTCTGTATAATAGGCTCCAGTTTCATCCACCTCATTAGAACTGATTCAAATGCATTCTTTTTAATAGCTGAGTAATATTCCATTGTGTATATGTACCACAGCTTTCTTATCCATTCGTCTGCCAATGGACATCTAGGTTGATCCCATGTCCTGGCTATTGTAAACAGTGCTGCGATGAACATTAGGGTACATGTGTCTCTTTCATTTCTGGTTTCCTCAGTGTGTATGCCTAGCAGTGGAATTGCTGGGTCGTATGGTAGTTCTATTTCCAGTTTTTTAAGGAATCTCCACACTGTTCTCCATAGTGACTGTACTAGTTTGCATTCCCACCAACAGTCTAAGAGGGTTCCCTTTTCTCCACACCCTCTCCAGCATTTATTGTTTGTAGACTTTCTGATAGCAGCCATTCTGACTAGCGTGAGATGGTAACTCATTGTGGTTTTGATTTGCATTTCTCTGATAATGAGTGATGCTGAGCATCTTTTCATGTGTTTGTTAGCCATCTGTATGTCTTCTTTGGAGAAATGTCTGTTTAGTTCTTTGGCCCATTTTTTGATTGGGTTGCTTATGTTTCTGGAATTGAGCTGCAGGAGTTTCTTGTATATTGTTGAGATTAATTCTTTGTCCATTGCTTCATTTGCTGTTATTTTCTCCCATTCTGAAGGCTGTCTTTTCACCTTGCTTATGGTTTCCTTCGTTGTGCAAAAGCTTTTAAGTTTAATTAGGTCCCATTTTTTATTTTTGCTTTTATTTCCATTACTCTGGGAGGTGGGTCATAGAGGATCCTGCTATGATTTACGTCAGAGAGTTTTTTGCCTACGTTTTCCTCTAGGAGTTACTTTTGTGTAATTTTTATGGTGAAAAATGATGACCAGAAAAATGGAAACCAGATCATTTTACAGTGAATACGAGTGTCAACTCATTACATTGTACACTGTGTGTCAATTATACCTCAATTTTTAAAAAAGTTAGCCTTCCTGTGCTTCAGTTTCCCACCTAAAAATGAAAATTCTGTGTATCTAGGGTTTTATGCAATGGTAACATACTAGAATATATGCTGCTGCTGCTTAGTTGCTCAGTCATGTCCTACTCTATACGGCCCATGAACTGCAGCCCATCAGGTCCTCTGCCCATGGAGTTTTCCAGGTAAGAGTACTTGAGTGGGGTGCCTTTTCCTACTCCCAGGGATCTTCCAGACCCAGGGATCAAACCTGTGTCTACTGCATTGGCAGGTGGATTCTTTACCACTGGTGCCACCTGAAGGGCTATAAAATGAAAATTGAATGGAAGCAATTTTAAGTTAGAAAAATAGAAGGAGTAAATGCTAAGTTCCTTAAAAGAGATATTTTCTAAATTTAATTATCAAATTTCCATACCGTCATATATTTGATATTGTCAAGTACTTATACTTCCAGTTTAATTTTGGAATCACTTTGTTTATTTTCAATGAAATTTTTTTGTATTTGTTGGTTGAAACTGGGTAAAATGTGTACGTTAATTTGGGGAGGATTGAGTTGTTTTTCTAAGTTTTTCTTATTTTTTGGTTGTTCTGGGTCTTCGCAGCTGCACAGGCTTTTCTCTAGTTGCAGTGTGCATGCTGAGAAAGTTCTCATCAGTTCTCATTGTGGCATGTGGATTCTTCCCAGACCAGGGATCAAACCCGTGTCCCCTGAATTGGCAGGCAGATTCTTAATCACTGGATCACCACGGAAGTCTGGAAAGCTCTTTTTTAATGTTGATTTTATAGCCATCAGTTTACTGAATTCTCTCATTCTTTCCAACAGTATTTCAGTTGACTCTCCTGGAGTTTCTCGCTACAAATGCATAGCAACTGCAAAAAAGAGGGAGAAAAGAAGAATATTTCTTCTTTTTAAATAATCAAACTCATTTTTTCATTATGTCTTTCATTGGCTATAGCTAGCAGAACAACATTGAATAACAGCGTTGATAGGGTACACACCTTACACACTTGTCTCAGATTTTTAAATGAATGTTAATTGTTAATTTCAAATAGAAAAGATTGTATCACATGAGAGAAGATTCCTTTTATTTTTTTCTTTACTAATGGTTTTCTAGTTTTGTACTTATCAGAATTCCTCTTACCAAAAGTTGTTTCCATAAAGCCCCACATAACTCATTTTGAATTTACATACACTATATTTAATATGTTGTTGTTCCTTTAGTCACTAAGTCATGTCTAACTCTTTTGTGGCCCCATGGACTTTAGCCCTCCAGGGTCCTCTGGCCATGAGATTTCTCAGACAAGAATACTGGAGTGGATTGCCATTTCTCTCTCCAGGGGTCTTCCCAACCCAGGGATAGAACTTACTTTTCCTTCATTGGCAGGTGGATTCTTTCATCACTGAGCCACCAAGGAAGCCCCATATTTAATATATATTACTGAAGAAGAAACAGTTAGAACCAGACATGTAACAATGGACTGGTTCAAAATTAGGAAAGCAATATGTCAAGGTTGTATACTGTTGTCCTGCTTATTTAACTTATATGCAGAGTACATCATGCAAAATGCTGTGCTGGATGAAGCACAAGCTGGAACCAAGATTGCCGGGAGAAATGTCAATAACTTCAGATATGCAGATGACACCACCCTTAAGGCAGAAAGCGAAGAAGAACTAAAGAACCTCTTGATGAAAATGAAAGAGGAGAGTGAAAAATCTGGCTTAAAACTCAACATTCAGAAAACTAAGATCATGGCATCTGGTTCCATCACTTCAGGGCAAATAGATGGGGAAACAATGGAAACAGTGAGAGACTTTGATTTCTTGGGCTCCAAAATCACTGCAGATGGTGACTGAAGCCATGAAATTAAAAGATGCTTGCTCCTTGGAAGAAAAGCTATGACATACCTAGACAGCATATTAAAAAGCAAAGACATTACCTTGCCTACAAAGGTCTGCCTAGTCAAAGCTATTGTTTTTCCAGTAGTCATGTACAGATGTGAGAGTTGGACCATAAAGAAGGCTGAGCGCCAAAGAATTGATGCTTTTGAACAGTAGTGTTGGAGAAGACTCTTGAGAGTCCTTTGGACTGCAAGGAGATCCAACCAGTCAATCCTAAAGGAAATCAGTCCTGAATATTCATTGAAAGGACTGATGCTGAGACTGAAGCTCTGATACTTTGGCCACCTGATGTGAAGAACTGACTCACTGGAAGACCCTGATGCTGGGAAAGATTGAAGTCAGGAGGAGAATGGGATGACAGAGGATGAGATAGCTGGATGGCATCACCGATTCAATGGACATGAGTTTGAGCAAGCTTCGGGAGATGGTGAAAGACAAGGAAGCCTGGCATGCTGCAGTCCATGGGGTCGCAAAGAGTCAGACACAACTGAGCAACTGAACAAAATCATAATTTGTATAATCATTAGGATCTGAAAATACAAATCCCCCTTTTAATACATATGGTGAAGATTAAATTCAGGAAAAAAGGTATTACGAAAAAAAAGTATTATACGTAAGTGTCACATATTAGGCATTTTATTATTAACAGATGCTGCAGAGTAGTGTTTCTCAAAGAGGGGTTCAAATTCACTTGTGGTACTCATTTGAAGGACAAATTAAAGAACTGTACCCCAGATCCATTAAAAGGGAATTTATGGAGCTGGAGGCTAGGGAGTTGAATTTTTAATAAGATCACCAGGTGACTCTTACATACCTTCCAGTTTAAAACCTTGCCACAGAGAATAAAAGAACAAGCAAAACATACAGGAGAAAAATAGAGAGGGGGAGTGTATTTGAGCTTATCATCACAGAGTGGCAAAGCTCAATTCATCATGCTGTAGTGAATCAACTGGCTGTGAGCCTGATGAGACCGTTCAGCCTCTGCCTACTCCAGGCACTGTTTGTCTAGGCTTAATTCTGAACATTTCCTTTAAATCATTGATTTTTCCAAAAGTGCTATAGAGGCTCCAATATGGAAACACAGAGGAGGATAAACTGCTGGAACTCTCTTTTTCAACTTCAAGCAGAGAAGCTCCACTTTTATCTGTTACATGTTTTAGAGTTCTGAACAATAGTTTAAAAGTTTGCAAATGACTGATTTATACCCTTCAGCAACATCTTAATTTTACTATAAAGTTAGATCATTTACTGTTGGTGCACATGATTAAAACAAAAAGGCTCCATTTGAGCAAGTTTGACACGGTCCCTTTTGTGTTTTTCTTTATATATTTGTCTCAAAAACTTAAATCTCTTCTTTATCAGGGGCTGTGATTTTTGCATATAATGTGTTAAATGGTTCTATAAATCTGAGGACATGCTATAGCTGTTTATTATTACTGGGTTTCCTTGGTGGTTCAGATGGTAAAGAATCTGCCTGCAATACAGGAGACCTGGGTCCAGTCCCTGGGTCAGAAAGATCCCCTGGAGAAGGGAATGGGTACCCACTCCAGTATTCTTGCCTAGAGAATTCCATGGACAGAGGAGCCTTGCAGGTTAGAGTCCACGGGGTCACAAAGAGTCAGATACAACTGAGCGACTAACATACTTTACTATTATTACTATTATTAATCAGAAACTTATATTTTATAAGTTTTGGAAAGGGAGGAAAACATATTTTATAAGTTTTGACAAGGGAGAAAAAACCAATAAGATAAATAAGGGATAATTCATGTAGGCTCTGCCCCAGTGAACTGGGCCCAAGACTAAGACAGGAGCTAGGGTTTCTGGCCAGAGCACTCATCACTTTCTGTTGGTTTTGGTGAATGTCCTCACACACCTCTGAGTCTCACTTCCTTCTTCAAAAAATGAAAGATGCTGGAATGAGATTGCCAAACTTCTTTTCAGCCCTAAAAGTTGATGACTTCTTTTTATGTCAAAGAATTCAACATACTTAGATTAGTGCACACTGCTGTACTTCAGGCTCTCTACCATACATAAGAAAAAATTTCTGGTTAGTTATTAGGCATGGTATGTTAATTATTAGACATACAAATGTCTGGTATACATTGCGACTAATTTATTCTAAAATTGATTGCATGCATGCTAAGTCACTTCAGTTGTGTCCAACTGTGTACAACCCTATGGACACTAGCCTGCCAGGCTTGTCTGTCCATGGGATTCTCCAGGCAAGGGATCTTCCTGACCCAGGGATCAAACCCACATCTCTTATGTTTCCTGCATGGGCAGGTGGGTTCTTTACCACTAGCGCCACCTGGAAAGCCCCCTAAAATTAATTAATTCACCACAATAAATACTTAATGTGTAATTAAAAGCAAGGGACCCTAAGATAATCATGATGCTCGCTCTTCTTTTTAAACATAAGCATGTAAATTAACTTCCTATGTTCCATTAAGGTAACCAGTTCATCAGGACAAGGATGCCACATCAAGTCAAGGCTAGTACTTCAGTTCTCCACTTTAGGCTTTGCTTCTCTTTACATTTGTTTTTCAAGGCAAGTTGTATTCCCAGGTAGCACTTTGCTTTCTTCCTACAGTCTCTGAAGAGCTGAATTCTTTAAATGGTTTCTTTTCAGCTGTGTTCCATGATATTTCACTAGATCTCACTACTTAGAAATGAATTAAGTAAAATCATGAACCTTTCATATATTTAGCAAATACCCGCTGAACACACCCTGCAATCTTAGCAGTGCAGAGAACACTGAGGCAAGGAAGAAGAGGGTATAGCCATGACCTGGAGAAGCTCACAGCCTTCTTTTTTTTTCAGTTGCACTGTGCGGCATGTGGGATCTTAGTTCCCTGACCAGGATTGAACCTGTGTTCCCTAAGTGCAGACTCTTAACCACTGGACTACTAGGGAATTCCCAGCTCACAGCTTTCTTGAGTCAATGTAGAAAGTAGAAACCATATCTAGCATAATGACGCCATGATAAAGAAGATCCTTAACAAATGATCATTTTGACTTTTCAAACAAAAATTCCTTACCAACAGTTGCATGTGAAATATACATTTGAAAATTTAACAATATGGTATTGGTCTGAAAGGGAGCCCTAGTAATATTTCTGTGTGGAATCTGAAATAAATTCAAATATAAGATAATGAATAGATTGAAGAATTAATATTTTGATACAAGCAGCGCTAAAAAGCTATGAAGGCAAGAGCATGGACATGACAACTGCTACACATAATAACCGTATTTTCCCACCCCTCTCCATCCTATTGTCCAGTTTTGTAAAAGAGAACTATTGGGGTTAGGCATCTTAGAGAAAGGGGAAAAAAAGGTAGATACAGCATACAGGAAGAATTTTTATCTTGCCTTTCCCTTCATCCCAGCTAATTCTTTGCCTAGTGATCGTAGCATAGACACTGTTCCCAGGAGCCTGGGTCCCACAGGGTTGGGTAAAACATCAATAACATACTTTAAACAGTTCTTCACAGTCAGACTTTCACGTTGCATTTGGACGTGCCATGCTCTTTGTAAGCCCGTACTCATTCTGTGTATACACACAGTTCTCTTCACTTTGCTGTTCTTTCCCTTGTGTTAATGAGACATTGATACTGTGGTTTGCAGTGTTTATCCCCACCTCACAGCTCCCTCACTTTTCTGAATTAAAGTTAGACATTGCTGCAGTGTTCTTTGGTTCCTGCTTTGTTGGGAAAGCTTTCAGTGGCAGTATTTGTGATCACGGGTGTATTAAATGTCAGGCTTGAAATAATCATTCTGGCCTGGGCTGATGGTAAGTGAGGGGACTTCTCCTTTACTTTTCATCCTGTGCAAGGAAAATTCCTTTCAGATTCAACACACAAGTCAAATAAGCTCAGACTCAGCTTGAATGTGTACCCCACTCTGCCTCCCTCACCACCCCCGAAAAATAGAATTCACAGAACCTAAGCTGAATACTACCATTAAGAGGAAATTGCATTCACCACATTTCCAGGAGAATTGCAAAGAGAACCAAGATAAATGCCAGGATACATCTCAAATCTTTTCTAACTGACGTGTCAGGTTGTGGCAGAACTTAGAAGAGCAGGAAAAGATGTCACTTCTGCTCTTTTGGGATGAAATTAACTTCTTTTAAAGTCATTTTTAAAGTATCATTTAATTATTTTTTGTGTGCATCTGAAAACAAAAGTAAGTTAAAGAATTCACGTGGCTTTGAAACTTTCCTATATATTATTATTTATTTTTATTTTTTATTTTTAATTTATTTATTTTAGTTGGGGGCTAATTACTTTACAATATTGTAGTCGTTTTTGCCATACATTGACATGAATCAGCCATGGGTTCACATGTGCTCCCCCTCCCGAACCCTCCTCCCACCTCCCTCCCCTTCCCATCCCTCTGTGTCATCCCAACGCACCATCCCTGAGCATCCGTCCCATGCATAGAACATGGAATGGTGTTCCGCTTCACATATGACAATATACATGAAAAACTTTCCTATATATTAAAATTTTTTATAGAGACTCTAATGTAAGCATCTAGCGATCATTTTTGTATTGTAATTTAATTCCTTGTGACTCATTCTTTTCATGTGATCTCTGAAAAAAAATATCAGCGTTCTTGAGCACAAAGTGGAGCACTAAATAACTCTAAATATGCATTATGGTAGGCACTGCCGGCCAGCTGGTCATGTTTAAGAGTTGTAGTTTTCCCAGTATATGTAATTAAGTTATCTGTGAAAATGATAGCCAAATCTGCAAGTTCTTATTCAGGAATACGGAATTTGATACTGGAAAATAGGAGGAAGCCTACGGCGGTTGGGTTTTCACAGTCTGGATCAAAAACATGAACAGGCTCAAGGAAATAATGAGGCAGGCAGCGCGCGCGATGGGCCCTGCGTTCCCCGGAAACCGCGCCGGGCGACCCAGGGGACAGGCACGCACCCTCCTGACCGCATCTCCGCGCGCAGGCCGCTCCCGCAGCTCCCTGCGCGCACCCGCGTCCGCCCCACTCCGGAGTCCCTGGGCTGGAGAGCTCGCCCCAGGGCTTGGCTTTTCAGAAACACAGTTTCGTTTCTCCCTTCACACGGACGGGGATTCTTGACAGATAATTTGGCTGTCAGATGCCAGCTTGCCTATGTAACATCACCTTCGTGAACACGATAACAGTATATTTTAAAGGCATGGCACGTGTGAACAAAAGTTCGTCTTACAGATCAGGGCAAAAAGATAGTGCATGCACACCCCGAAGTCTAAAAATCCCGTCTGCTCTGCAATTTTCGCTTGTCATAGGAGGAGCCACATCTCAGGAAGGTAATGGTTCTGAAACTGTGGGGGCTGTATTTCCTTGCTGGAGCAGTTTAGGGTATCCACATTAGGAGGTGCCCAGTTTGACTTGTGCTGTATGATTTTGGGTGGGTTTCATTTAATATTTGCTCATTTGGGGAAAAATAAATATTAAGAGTACAAACTACCTTTAAGGTAGTAGTCACCAACAGAGGCTTGATCAGATTCGAATTTTTGGACATGATTACTTCACAGACACTGTATCATATCAAGGGCACATAATCCCTGGTGGCTTTTCTTTTTGTGATGACAGTATTCATTGACAGATACTATCAACCTGGTATGTCCATTATAAATTTTTAGCAGCCCTTGATAACCATTTCTTAGATACTTTATTCATTAGGGGCTGCAAAATGGCAATATTTTGATTATATCATTCCTTCTTCATTTATCGGCAGGATCTATTCTCAGTAATTGATTACCCCAAGATACAATTCATACAGGAAAGGCAAAATAAGTGCTTGACTCTTTTATCTATCCAATTTTTTGAAATAAAGAGTTGCTTCCTTCACATCCTTCAAAGGTGACCAGTGAGTCTATTTTTGGAGAGTTACTATGAAGCTGTGGATATTATTGTACTTGATGCATCTCAATGTGCTGCAGTTATTTATTTACTTATTTATTTGATGCTCAAAATATCCCGTTTCCTGCCAGTGCTCTTGTGTCTGGCAGCGCTCTAGACATCTTTGACAGTTTTCTTGCTTCCGGTACAACAGGATGTTCCAAAGGTCAGAGGAAGATATTAAATGACATCATAGGGAAGCAGTCAACAACATTTAGAATGAGAAATGCTCCAGGACAAACTATTTGGTTTCTTCAACAGTAAATTGCAAGAGGGAAAGGAAGGAGGGCATGAAACCCATAGATGGAAAGAGACTGGAAAAACCAGATAAATGCAATTTTTGGACCTTGTTTGCATCCCAATTAAAAAAAGAAAAAGCTGTAAAAGAGATAATCAACAAGAACCTACTGTATAGCAAAGGGAACTCTCCTCAATATTCTGTAATACTTACATGGGAAAAAATATGAAAAAGAATAGACGTGTGCCTGGGCTTCCCTGGTGGCTCAGATGGTAAAGAATCTACCTTCAGTAAACGAGATCAAGGTTTGATCCCTGGGCCGGGAAGATCCCCTGGAGAAGGGGATGGCTACCTACTCCAATATTCTTTCCTGGAAAATTCCATGGACAGAGGGGCCTGGTGGGCTACAGTCCATGGGGTCACAAAGAGTCAGACACGACTGAGCATTTTTCCTACACATATATACTTCTAACAAGATCACTTTGCTGTACACTTGAAACTAACAAAACATTGTAAATCAACTATGCTCCGATATAAAATAAAAATAAAAATTTAAAAATAGCTGTAAAAGATAATGAATGAGAAAAAATCAAGAAAAAATTAATGCTGGTTGGTGTTTTGGTGGTACTAAGGAATTGGCATTAAAATTTTAAGATGTGGTAGTACAATTGTATGTTAAAAAATACTGTTTTAGAGATATACACAAAAGTATTTATGGGTAAAATTTTACGATATCTGAAATTTATTTCAAAAGAATCTAGTTGGGGAGGAAAGTAGGTATGATGTAGGGAACATAGATGTAATATAGATGGAGCATGTTTGGCCATGTGGTGATAACTGTTGAAGCTTGGTGATGAGTACATGCTGAGGTCCTGTGTTACTCTCTCTGGTTTTATATGTGTTTGAAAATTTCAGAATGAAAAATTTAAAATGTATTTTAAAATAGAAACCACCCTAGAAGGAAGCTGAAGAGGAACTGGTGATGGTAGAACGACACCAACTCCATAAATAAAATCTTGCCTAATTCAGAAATGTGCTAACCACCTGCCAGCTGCAGTATCAGAGTAAGAGGAGAGATCTGGTGATCAAGCAAGCAGACTGATGCGCTCTTGTGTTACTGAGGTGTGCCCAGGGCCTGTGCTCAGTGCTTTGCATGCGTTTAGCTCACCTCGTCTTCACAATAGCTTCATGAGATTGATGATTAAAATACCTATTTTACAAATGGAAAACCCGAGGTACAAAGGGACTACTCCCGTGATAAGCAGAGATAGGCTTCAAACTGCTGGGTCTGGCTCTAGAGCCCATATTACTAACAGCAACGTAAATAGCTCTAATAGAAGCCAGCCCTGTTCAAAGTGCTTCGCTTCTACTCATTCAGTGCTCACAACAATAACCCTCTGAGGAAGACCCTTCCAGTAGACCCTTTTCACAAGTGAGAAGATTGTGCTGTAACAGGTGAAGTAACTGCACAGTCACAGAGCAGACCCTGGAGCCTCTGCTGCCTCTCACACCCTTAGCTGCCCATCTACACTGTGCGGGGGTCTTTCCTTCCTGGTTTAAGAAGCATCTGTTGAGTGCATGCAAGAGCCTGTCTCTGTCAAAAGTGCTGGGTTATGGGGATGAACTTTTCTCTTTTTTTTGCCTTCCAATAGCTGAGTCTCTGGGGAGCTACTTGGAAGATGATGGGGCTGCAACTGAGAAGCTCATGCTACCTGTGGACACTTCATTGTCTGAAGTTGAGTTAGGGAGAGAACTGAACCGGCTCCCCAAGAAGGCTTCTCCTGAACCCGAGAATTTCTGAGGTGAGGCTCTGAAGGAAGTTGCTTGTGAACCCTATCCCTTCACACTAAGAGCCTCCACTCCTGGGGGCATCTGGTCCCTGGTTCCCAGGGACACGGTGCTCATTCCCATCTTAGAATATTCTCTTGCTGGGCTCTGTTGCCAGCTTATTCATCTCTGCTTTGGCTCTCTGTAACCTCCCTACTCTGAAATCTCAATGCCGTTATTGGTTGCGCTAATCAATTTTGTACTTAATTATGTGCACCCCTCAATTGTTACCTAAGAGTTTCACTGTGTGTATCTTGCCTCTTTGCTTCAGTTGTAAATATTTGGAAATCAGAGAATAGGTCTCATGCTGCACTGATACTGCCTCAACAAGCCCCAAACCATGGAGTGGTGCTCACTAAACATGATTATAGGAAAGTCTTTACCACTGTACAGTGTATGTTAGATGGCAACACACGTAGAATGGTCAAGAACACAAGCTCTCCCTCTTACTAGTGGTGTGCCTCAAGGCAAATTATTTACATCTTTTATGTCTTTGTTTTCTTCTCTGTAAAATGGATGTAAATAACAGTTTCTACTTCATGTGTGTAGAGTACTTAGCATAGCGCCTAGTAACAAATGTTTAATACAATAGCAGCTAGTATTTTTACTATTACTGATAACTGCCTAGCAAAATAAGATTTTATTTATTTATCTATTTATATTTTGCCTGTGCTGGGTCTTTGTTGTGGTGTAGGCGCTTCATCGCGATGTGCAAGCTCTCTAATTGCAGCACACAGGTTTAGTTGCCCCTCGGTATGTAGGATCTCAGTTTCCTGACCAGGGATCAAACCCACATCCCCTGCATTGAAAGGCGAATTCTTAACCACTGGACCACCAGGGAAGCCCCAGTAAGGTTTTAATGACCAACCAGAGCACTTTTTTTCCTACATATGAAATCAGATTAAATCAGAGATTGTGTAATATGCATGATTTAGTAGGCTCAGGAGGCTATGGGGTGTAGTGGAAAATCAATGATCATTAAATTCTTCTTGGAATTGGACCAGAAACCAAATTTCTTCCCTGATACCAGCCATAAAATCTTGGCTTTTATGAGCCCTGGTTTGTTCCTATGAAAAATGGAATTAATAATTCATAGTTCATTAGATTGGGCTTCCCAGGTAGCTCAGATGGAAAAGAATCTGCCTGCAGTGCAGAAGACCTGGATTCAATCTCTGGGTCAGGAAGATACCCTGGAGGAGGAAATGGCAACCCACTCCAGTATTCTTCTTGCCTGGAGAATCCCATGGACAGATGAGCCTGGTGGGCTACAGTCTATGGGGTCGCAAAGAGTCAGACACGACTGAGCAACTTTTACTTCACTTCACTTCAGTCCATTAGATTGCTGTATGGTTCAGAAAAATGAATATAAAGCATCTAGCCCAGAATTTTATACAAAATGAATCTTAAAGAAACCATTCTATTTAACATCATCAAGCCTGTAGTGTTTCTCTCTACAGAGATTATGTCTGCTTAGTAGATGAGGCCTTTGTGGTTGTTTTCTTTTTTCCTTTTGTCATGTATGATCTCAGTTCCCTGACCAGGGACTGAACCTGTGCCTCCTGCAGTGGAAGCATGGAGTCTTAACTACTGGACTACCAGGGAAGTCCCTTGTTAGTTATTGTTTATGGTTGTTTATCGACCTCTCTTTTCTAGGAAGTTCTAGCCCTGTAGACCAACTGCAATACTTCAGTGCCTCTGAATCCTTGCTATTCAACTATACCCCTTTCTGTTATATGCTCCCAGGAGTATATACTTGGTACATACTAGGAACTTAATGAATTTATGTTGAATGACTCAAGAACCTACTTTTTACAGATGCATATAGACCATCCTGGGGCTTCCCTGGTAGGTAAGCTGGTAAAGAATCCGCCTGCCATGTGGGAGACCAGGGTTTGATCCTTGAGTTGGGAAGATCCCCTGGAGGACGGCATAGCAACCTTCTCCAGTATTCTTGTCTGGAGAACCCCATGGCCAGTGGAGCCTGGCAGGCTATAGTCCATGGGGTTGCAAAGAGTTGGATGTGACTGAACAACTAAGTACAACATAGACCATCCCTCTTTTGTTAACACACTCTTTCCTGTTTATCAACCTCTCAATCTACTGTTGACTAATCTCATCTATTACATTTTGGTGCTTCTTCATGTTGTCCCAAGGATGACCTTCACTCTAGTGCTTCTTTGTTCCATCCACTAGTAAGATTTTTAGATCAGACAGGAGAGAGCCCATCTCAGGCTGGGTAAGTGATGTTTTTGAAGAGATTCAGGAATGCCGAATGAATAATGCTTGAGGGGAACCAAGAATACAAGGTGGAAAAAAATGCAGAGATAAGATAAATAGGGCAGTGGAGAGAGGTTGTGGAGAGACTTAATGGTCAGGCCAAAGAATCTAACTTGACATATCTAGCAGTTGGAAAAGCCAAAAGGTTGCTTATGTAAGTTGTGATAATCCTTTTTTTTGGCTGTGCATATCTTAATTCCCTGACCAGGGGTTGTATCCATGCTCCCTTGCACTGGGAGCTCAGAGCCTTAACCAGTGGACTGCCAGGGAAGTTCCTACAGTGATATTTAAATGTAGTTTTATACATTAAAGAGTCAAAACTGCTATTATAGTTAAAACAGCAGTCTCTTGTTTCACCTTTCCTAATCCCCTGTTCCCACTCCCTAGAGGTAAACATGTTAAATTTCTTTAAACTGTTTCTTCTGGTTATTTGAATCTACTTGTTTTCTTTTTGCAGGATGACCCCCAATTCTTGCTCCATTACCTTCTCTCCATCTTCCCAATGCAGTCACATCATAATTTTTTGTTAAATCAGTATTTGTGATTTATATTGTTACAAACATTTATATTGTATAAATACAGTTCCCAACTAATTAAATTTTCTTTGCTACACAGTTTTTCCTAGTGTTAGTTATTGCCTCGTTGTTTTATTTACTTAATTGCTGTGTACTGAGAAGGCAATGGCACCCCACTCCAGTACTCTTGCCTGGAAAATCCCATGGATGGAGGAGCCTGGTAGGCTACAGTCCATGGGGTCGCTAAGAGTTGGACACGACAGAGTGACTTCACTTTCACTTTTCCCTTTCATGCACTGGAGAAGGAAATGGCAACCCACTCCAGTATTCTTGCCTGCAGAATCCCAGGGACGGTGGAGCCTGGTGGGCTGCTGTCTATGGGGTCGCACAGAGTTGGACACAACTGAAGCGACTTAGCAGCAGCAGACCACTAATTGAGCCCCAGATGCTTCAATAAAGATATAAGCTGATCAAGTACATAAATAATCTGTTGGATTTTTCTCAACTTGCTGACTTAGCAACTAAACAACAACAACGGATATGGAGCTCTTGGCAATATATCTGACAAAACATAACTAGTGAAAATTACCTTTGTATATGTGTCACATGCATCATCCACTTAGAAACTTTGTTTTCATTCTAGTTTTCTAGTGACCTTTGCTATGCAAGGAATTTGTATGCAATTGCTGAGTGCCCTCTAAGTCACTTGATTCAGGTCCAACTCTTCAGGACCCTGTGGACTGTAGCCCACCAGGCTCCTCTGTCCACGGGATTCTCCAGGCAAGAATACTGGAGTGAGTTGCCACGCCCTCCTCCAGGGGATCTTCCCAACCCAGGGATTGAACCTGCATCTCCTGTCTCCTGCACTGGCAGGTGGGTTCTTTACCAGTAGCACCACCAGGGAATCCCATGCTACTGCTCAGTTACCAAAATATTTTTGAATTCTTTATTTTCACTTGATCCTCAAAGTGACCAAAGAATTAGACTGATTTTGAAACCAGGCTGTAGCACTTACTGGCTGTGTGCAAGTTGCGTGCGTGCTTGATCAGGTGCTCAACCTGTCCACTCTTTGCGACCCCATGAACTATAGCCTGCCAGGCTCCTCTGTCCATGGGATTTCCCAGCCAAGAATACTGCAGTGGGTTGCCATTACCTTCTCTAGGGGATCCTCCCAACCTGGGGATTAAACCTGCGTCTCCTGCATTGGCAGGCAGGTTCTTTATCACTGCACCACATGTGTGCAACTTATCTAATTTCTTTTCTCATTTTTTTCAAAGAAGTTGGGGCTAGTTTTAAGGATTAAATGAGATAATCTCCAAATATCAATATATATATGTTAGCTATTGTTATTGAGGTAAAGCATTATTAATCTATTTGCTGATTAGACAAAACAAAACAAAGACATTAAGTTGCATGTACTGTTGGCACAGTGCGTAAGGGCAGAAAGTGAAAGTGAATTCAGTTGTGTCCGACTCTTTGCGACCCCATGGGACTATACAGTCCCTGGAATTCTCCAGGCCAGAATACTGGAGTGGGTAGCCCTTCCCTTTTCCAGGGAATCTTTCCAACCCAGGGATCAAACCCAGGTCTCCCACATTACAGGCAGATTCTTTACCAACTGAGCCACTAGGGAAGCCCATGTTAGGGCAGGCCTGGGCTTAAAGCTCATCACGGACTGAATCATAGTGTATCAGAGGAGAGTTTGATTTATACTCATTTTCACTGCTACACCCTAGTGCCTAAAGTAACATCTGGTAAATAATAGGCACTCATACATGTGATGAATAAATCAATATAAACACAAAGTTTCAGGCATGGAAATGGTCTCCGAAATTTGGTTAAATAAATTGATTTTTCAAATAGGGAAAGTGAGGCCCAGACACTTTTAAGTGAACCTTGGACATGTTTTGTTTCTTTGTGTCTGCATAGTGCTTTTCAAAAAAAAAATTAAAGTAGTTACCAACTTAGGCCTGGCCATCTATGAATAGAAAACTCAATTTAGTGGCTTAAAGACGACAGAGGTTTATTTCTCGCTCATGTAAGAGAAAAACTAACGGTGAGCAACTCAAGGTGGTAAATCCAGAGTCAGGAAGATCATAGACACATATCCTTGTGCTCTACCATTCTTAACACATGGCTTCCACCATGTGTTATACACACACACACACACACACACACACACACACAGACACAGGCTTACACACATATTTGGCTGTGCTGAGTGGCTTGTGCCCTAGTTCCCCCACAAAGGGTCAAACCTGGGCCCCAGAAGTGAAAGTGCCAAGTCCTAACCACTGGAGCACCAGGGAATTCCCTTCACCTTCTGTGTAGTGTTATGGTTTAAGAAAAACAAAAAAAATTGGCTGCTGGGGCTCCAGCCATTGCATTCTGTCAGGAAGGAGGAAGATGAGGAAAAGGGGGGCACTTTCCAGCTGAGCTGGCCCAGGAGATTACCTGGACTTTCCACACAACTTCCCTTTTTATCTCATCCACCCAGAGTGAAAAAGAAGATGGAGAACATATATATATATTTTTTAATCTGATGGACTTGCTGCCTGGGTTAAAGCAGGGCTCTTTTCGTAAGGGAAATAGAGGGGAATCAATATTGGGTAGAAAATTTCTATCAGTTATCAATACTTTTCAAAATCAGAAAATTTTATATAGAAATTTGGATTTCTCTTGTAAAAATCAGAAGATGGAGCTGAGTTATAGGTCAGAGAGAAAAGCAGATTTGACTGGACTAGAAGAGAGACTGGATGATGTGGAGGAGGCTCATGAAGGCTAGACTGAGGAGAAAGGAGGGAGTTGAAATTCCAGAACATGAGGTGTGATTTGGAGTTTGGCTTTCTGGTCTGATAAAATTGGTATTTTGAGAGGATTCATCTAGTAACAGTGTAGAGAATGGGGTAAATGGGAAGGTAGAAAGAATTGGTAGAGAGCTATTGGAGAGATCCAGGCATGAAGTGATGCGAATAGTACCAGCAATACCAACAGAACTATCCTGCAAGCTACACACATAATTTAAAATGTCCTATTGGCCATATTTTAAAAAGGAAAAAAGAATTCATGTGACACTGACTTTCATAATAGATTTCACTTATCCAGTATCTCTAAAATGTTATCATTTGGAGATGTAATCCATATAAAAGTTGTCCATGAGCTGTTTTACATCCTTTGTTGTGTATTGTCATTGAAATCCAGTGTATATTTTGCACTTATGGCACATCTCAATTCAGATGTTAATTTTTCATCAGAAATATTTCGTCTGTATTTAGATTGCACACAATTTATAGCTGAAAATGTACATTCACATACTCAGGTGATCCCAAATATACTTAATTTTTCCAATAACTGGAGTAACTATTTTCAAATTTATGCTAATTAAAATATAGATGAAGTTAAAAGTTCAGTTCCTTGACCATATTCACTTCAAGGGCTCAGTAGCTACAGGTGGGCAATGGCTTCCATATAGAACAGCCACATTTGAGATGGAGAATGAAGACAGAGACAAAGGCCCCAGGTAGAGACACACAGCTCATAAAAGCTGCTCATCAAATGAAGCACTTCTGATAAGACCCATATGAGAACTGTCCTACAAAAGCACTAAACTTAGCATCTTGCATATTCCCTAGACTTGCCAGATCATTTTACATCTCCTGTCACTTCACCCAAAAATGCTTTCCCCCTTCTCTTTTGATCTGAAAAAATGCCTATTTATCTTTCAAGTCTCCATTCAGAGGTCATCTCTGTGAAATCTACCCCGGGTCTCTTAGACTGGATTAGTTGCCCCATCATTTTTGTTGTTGTTTGTATTGCTTTTAAATTTACTGAGCATAGCAAAAGATGTATTCCCTTTTTTATCATTTAATGAGCAATTATCAGTATGTACATGATCATAACGTTACAGCATAAATCTCTGCATTAATATTAAAAGAACTCATCCTGTTAACATTAAAAAATTTTTCTTTAAACTTTGTATTGAGTTATAGCTGATTAACAATGTTGTGATAGTTTCAGGTGAATGGTGAATTGAATATCCAATTCTCTCCCAAACTGCTCTCCCATCCAGGCTTGGCAGGTAGATTGTCATCTACTGTACCACCAGGGAAGTGGTATTTTTTTTCATATTTTCATAGATCTGTAATTTTCTTGAGGTTGAGAACCATCCTAGTTGTCTCTGAATCCCTAGCACATAGCACAGGACCATATAAGTTCTTAATAAAAGGTTATTGAATGAAGACGACCTTCAGTTTGGCCTAGAACTTGCTTCTCTATTGGCACTTTAGTCTGCTACATTTTAAAAGGGTATGTTCAGCTCTCTTAATTCAATTTTTGCTTTGTCTACTTGAATTTCATTGGACATGTTCTTTCCAAATAGCATAGTTCAAGAATGGCTTCTACCTTTATGCCTCCATACATAAAATTGGCCTGATGCAGGCTTATATAAAATTTTTCCCCTTTTCAGACTTAACCTCTGTTCACGCTGCTGTACTAAATAATGCATTTGAAATTAATGTGTGTCTTTTTGACTGTTGCCTTTTATGTGGACAAATCCCAGCATATACAGTTCTTGAATGACAATCACAAGAACTTCTCAAAATGTGCAAGGTACTCATTTCATTGTAACCTACTTGAGCAAGGGGCTGTAAAACAGACTGACAGCATGACAAGGCACGTCTCCACCTCCAAGGTGATGAAGGATAGATTCCATTAGGTGCTTTTAACTTGGGCACAATCAACTTCATCATGATGGAGTGACTGACTTTCAGTGCAGCCAAATCCACATTGCCATGCTTTAGATGGTGAGAAACAGAGTGAGCCTTAGATGATCTCAACTGGTAGGGAGGCAGTTTGGCAACATCTATTAAAATTTTAGGTGTGCACTCCTTTGACCCTCCCAATTTTACTTTTGGGAATTTGTTATATAGAAATACATAAATAGGTATAATCTTCATGAATGGAATTAGTGCCCTCAATTAATGCCCTTATTAAAGAGGGTCCTTCCATCATGTTAGGACACAGTGAGAAGATAGCTGTTGATGAACCAGGAAGTGGGCCCTCACCAGTCACTGACTCTGCTGGTATCTTGACCCTGGACTTCCCAGCCTCTCAAACTAAGAACTAAATGTTTGCTGTTTATAAGCCAAATATATATATGTATATATATATTTGCAATTCATAAATATTTGCTGGAAGGGGTGACTTTTGTATTTGTATTGTAAGTTGTTATTTTGAATATTTGAAACAGCCTCCACAGCAATTGGTATCAGATTCCCGTGGTTAATAAAACAAATCAAGTAAAATATACTATACCCCATATGATGCAATACAATGCAGCTATTGCAAAAAATAAGATCTGGATGGATAGATACGTAGATAATTTTTTTTAACATGTAAAGGTACTCAGGATTTATTGCTGAATAAAAAGAGCAAGTAACGGAACATGATTTATTAAAATAAATGTGCACATTTATCTTTAGGATATTAAAATGGGAAAGCATGAGTTTTCCAACATAAATTTCTTTATTGTTTGAGTTTGTTCAGAGAACCATATTTTTTATTTTAAAAGGTTTTTTAAACATAAAGAATACAAGGAAAGTAAAGAAACAAGAAAATTGGGCTTCCCTAGTGGTCCAGCAGTTAAGAATCCACGTGCTGATGCAGGGGACAAGATCCCTGGTCCAGAAAGATCCCACATGCTGAAGGGCAACTAAGCCCATGAGCCACAACTACTGAAGCCCAGGTGCCTAGAGCCGGTGCTCTGCAACAAGAGAAGCCACCGCAATGAGAAGCCAGTGCCCACGACAAAGAGTAGCTTCTGCTCACCGCAACTAGAGAAACTCTGCTTGCAGCAATGAAGACCCAGTGCAACCAAAAACAAAAAGAAAATTTTTTAAAGAAAGAAAAAAGAAAATGTCTCAGTAGCAGAAAATTCAAGCTTCATATAAAACAGTAATTCTGAGCAATGCCTTGTAGGAAACAATAGCAGCTCTAACAACATAGTCATATATATATATATATATATTTTTTTTTTTTAAGTACACTTAGGACCTAGATAGGAGAAGGCAATGGCACCCCACTCTAGTACTCTTGCCTGGGAAACCCCATGGATGGAGGAGCCTGGTAGGCTGCAGCCCATGAGGTCGCGAAGAGTCGGACACGACTGAGCGACTTCACTTTCACTTTTCCCTTTCATGCACTGGAGGAGGAAATGGCAACCCACTCCAGTATTCTTGCCTGGAGAATCCCAGGGAGGGAGGATCCTGGTGGGCTGCCATCTATGGGGTCGCACAGAGTCGGACACGACTGATGTGACTTAGCAGCAGCAGCAGGACCTAGATATTTATTTATTTATTTACTTACTTACTTTTTGGCCTTGCCACTTGTCATGTGGTATCTTAGTTCCCCTATCAGGGATCAAACCCTTACCCTGTCCACTGTAAGCTCAGAGTCTTAACTAGTGGACAACCAGTGAGGTCCCACAACATGGTCATCCTATTCTCCCTTCTGAAGTAGAAGCTTTTGTACCCTGCTTTAGTCACATGTCCATATTCATTTTCTCAGATTCAGTTTCTGATACGTTCTCTCTGGTTCATAATCAAAGTTCCTTGAGATAAATGATCTGATCAGGTTGACCAATCAATAAGCCATCTGGATTAGTCCTATTGGGTAGGGTTCTTATGCCAGGCCACTTCATGGGCTTATATTCTTCCTTTATGGCCCACTGGCTTTGGCTAGAGCAGTCTCATGGTCAGTGAGACCAAGGTTACAGGGTTATATGACACAAAGCAAGGTCACATGCCCAAAGAACACCCATGTCTTTGAAGAAGACTACAAACGACCACACGCATGTAGTGTTACATGGACCATCCACTGTACGCTCCCTTTAGTTTTATACAACTAATGAGAGGGAGACTAAACAGAATCAGTGATCATAGTTGTTGCTCTGTCATTAAGAAAGCCAGCCAAGAACCCCTTTAAAGACATCCTTCTAAGTGGAGAGGAAGTTTGTCTTCACTGTGTTTCCAGGTGGGTCAGTTTGTTTCCCTGGACCACTAGTTTGCACTGTACATGCATGCTTAAGATCAAAAGATTCAATTTCAAAAGCAACTTTCTTTCACCACTTGAAGCTTTCTTTTCTTTGAAAGATTAATGGACTGATGAAGAAAAGGGGGAAAAAAATAAAACTACTGCTAATGTTTTTGAAGGCATGACATAAGTCACAGTGTTTGTAGGGATGACAATGTAGCTAAAATCTTTATAGAATCTGGAATTCATGTAATTCTCTACTCTTGAAGTATTTCAAAGCCAAGTCTGGGCACTTATTTTTAAACCTTAAAAGGCAGGTCATTCAAACCCTCCAAAAAAAGGGAAAGAAAGCAAAAGAATAGGTATATCCCCAAAGAATGTAGAGATGAACATTTTGTTTATCCTCTTTAATTTAAAAATAGACATCTTCAGACCATTAGGAGTATTGTTAGTCTTTTCATGATGGCAAAAGAGCCATCTGTCTTTGAGAACCCATATAAGATGCATATGTGTTTACAATACTTCCCAGCAGGTAACATCCTTTTTTCCTGCGGAAGGTAGTGGCAATATGGGAGGAAAGCTATGGTGTCGTTCAGTTTTTTACAGCTTAAAACAGGAAGACAAATTTGCCAAGGTATATCTGGTCAAACTGTTGGGTCAATGAAGTTTTATTATTATGCAAAATCTGTCACTTATCTTTTAGTCTCAGTGTACCCCTCACCCTGTCTAATATGATCTTATATGAGGATTTCAATGTATATTAAGCAAATGGCTATTGAATACCTATCTTGTGCCAAGCACCGTGTTAGGCATTGGGATGCCAAAGTAAGTAAGATGCATTTCCTACCCTAAAGTTCCTCATATCTAGCAGGGAAAGCAGCCTTGTTAACAACCAATTATAATGCAGTGCAATATGTGCTCATTAGGGACTTGTGCAGCTGTCCACCTAAACCCAGTTGAGAGGGGTTACCTTGGACTTCCCTGGTGGCTCAGATGGTAAAAAAAAAAAATCTGCCTGCAATGCAGGAGACTGGGTTTTCATTCCTGGGTTAGGAAGATCCCCTGGAGAAGGGAATAGCTACCCACTCCAGTATTCTTGCCTGGAGAATTCCAGGGACAGAGGAGCCCGGCATGCTACAGTCCATGGGGTCATAAAGAGTCAGACATGACTGGATGACATTAACACATACCTGTACCTTGTTTCCTTAACACCTCTGAAATTGAGATACATCTTACAAATGATGGTGTCTCACAATTATTATTGGTAGATTTCTTTTTCCCCTTAATCACACACAAAACAATGGTGCATCTTACAATCAATGGCATCTTCAGTAAAATACATTGTGTGTGTCCTTGGGTCACATAGATGAGAGAAGGTGATTCTTGAGCTGGGTCTGTGAAGAATGAGTGGGGTTTTCGCTAGGGGGAAAAGCAAATGGCAACCCACTCCAGTATTCTTGCCTGGAGAATCCCATGGACAAAAGAGCCTGGTGGGCTACAGTCCATGGGTCGCAGAGTCGGACACAACTGAGCGATTAACACACACATACACACACACACACACACACACACACACACACACACACACACACACAGGGCAAAATCCACTGACTAAGCTGTAGAGTGGGAAGATCTAAGTCCTAACTTCTGAGACTTTGGGCTATTTGTTGTTTAACAGTGGGAGTGTTGTGAAGACAACAAATAACAGCTAACCCACATTCAGTGTGTGCTGTGTGTCTGGCAATGTTCTAAAGGCTTTCAGTGTAGTAACTCATTTAGTCCTCAAAACAAGCCTAGGAGATAAGACACTATTATTAACTTCTTTTTAAAGAGCAGACACTTGTAGAGGCTAAATAAATTGCACATGTTTACACAGCAAATAAGGGGTGGATTAAAACCCAATCACTGACATGAAGCTCTCAAATGAGTGTTTATCAGAAAGCCTCTATCCGGGAAAGATAATGTTGTTATTTACTACAAGGGAGAGGATTTTTCAGGTCAAGGGGACAATCTGAGCACAAATGTCACAGTAGTTTAAAGCATTCAGACTTTAAATGGGGAGAGAAAAGGTTGGTATAAGCTGGGGTATCACTAGACACGAAGAAAGAAAGTTATATTGATGTCAGATGATAAAGTGCATTGTAGAGTATTTTGGCTTTTGGAGTTTATAGGCTACAGAGAAAGTGTTTAATATTTTTGGGCTGGAATGTGATTCAATTATACTTGTCATTTAGAAAGATGATGTGGGGAACATGATGTGTTATTTAGAAAGCGGTAGGGAAGATGGATTTCAGTGGAGCAGGACTGAAGGCAGGACTTCCCTGGTGGCTCAGACAGTAAAGAATCTGCCTGCAATGCAGGAGACACAGGTTCAATCCCAGGTTGGGAAGATCCCCTGGAGGAGAAAATGGCAACCCACTGCAGTATTCTTGCCTGGAAGATCCTATGGACAGAGGAACCTGGCGAGCTACAGTCCATGGGGTCGCAAAGAGTTGGACATTACTTAGCGACTAATCAACAACAACAAGGACTAAAGGCAGGGAGACCACTTAGCAGGCAGACCAGACAATTAAGGCCCGAACTTGGGCTGCGGTAGTTCAGATGAAAAGTAGAGAGGGCAAGAATCATTTAGATAGAGATCCTAGTCAACTCGGATAAAGACAAGATTCAGTTCAATTCAGTCGCTCAGTCGTGTCCGACTCTTTGCGACCCCATGAACTGCAGCACGCCAGGCCTCCCTGTCCATCACCAACTCCCGGAGTCTACCCAAACCCATGTCCATTGAGTCGGTGATGCCATCCAGCCATCTCATCCTCTGTCGTCCCCTTCTTCTCCTGCCCCTAATCCTTCTCAGCATCAGGGTCTTTTCCAGTGAGTCAACTCTTCGCATCAGGTGGCCAAAGTATCGGAGTTTCAGCTTCAACATCAGTCCTTCCAATGAACACCCAGGACTGATCTCCTTTAGTATGGACTGGTTGGATGTCCTTGCAGTCCAAGGGACTCTCAAGAGTCTTCTCCAACACCACAGTACAAAAGCATCAATTCTTCTGTGCTCAGCTTTCTTCACAGTCCAACTCTCACACCCATACATGACAACTGGAAAAACCATAGCCATGACTAGATGGACCTTTGTTGGCAAAGTAATGTCTCTGCTTTTTAATATGCTGTCTAGGTTGGTCATAACTTTCCTTCCAAGGAGCAAGTGTCTTTTAATTTCATGGCTCCAATCACCATCTGCAGTGCTTTTGGAGGCCAAAAAAATAAAGTCTGACACTGTTTCCACTGTTTCCCCATCTATTTCCCATGAAGTAGTGGGACCGGATGCCATGATCTTAGTTTTCTGAATGTTGAGCTTTAAGCCAACTTTTTCACTCTCCTCTTTCAATTTCATCAAGAGGCTCTTTAGTTCTTCTTCACTTTCTGTCATAAGTGTGTCATCTGCATATCTGAGGTTACTGATATTTCTCCCAGCAATCTTGATTCCAGCTTGTGTTTCTTCCAGCCCAGTGTTTCTCATGATGTACTCTGCATATAAGTTAAATAAGCAGGGTGACAATATATAGCCTTGACGTACTCCTTTCCCGATTTGGAACCAGTATGTTGTTCCATGTCCCGTTCTAACAGTTGCTTCCTGACCTGCATACAGATTTCTCAAGAGGCAGGTCAGGCGGTCTGGTACTCCAATATCTTTCAGAATTTTCCACAGTTTATTGTGATCCACACAGTCAAAGGCTTTGGCATAGTCAATAAAGCAGAAATAGATGCTTTTCTGGAACTCACTTGCCTTTTCGATGATCCAGAGGATGTTGGCAATTTAATCTCTGGTTCCTCTGCCTTTTCTAAAACCAGCTTGAACATCTGGAAGTTCACGGTTCACGTATTGCTGAAGCCTGGCTTGGAGAATTTTGAGCATTACTTTACTAGCGTGTGAGATGAGTGCAATTGTGTGGTAGTTTGAGCATTCTTTGGCATTGCCTTTCTTTGGGATTGGAATGAAAACTGACCTTTTCCAGTCCTGTGGCCACTGCTGAGTTTTCCAGATTTGCTGGCATATTGAGTGCAGCACTTTCACAGCATCATCTTTGAGGATTTGAAATAGCTCAACTGGAATTCCATCACCTCCACTAGCTTTGTTCGTAATGATGCTTCCTAAGGCCCACTTGACTTCACATTCCAGGATGTCTGGCTCTAGGTGAGTGATCACACCATCGTGATTATCTGGGTAATGAAGATCTTTTTTGTACAGGTCTTCTGTGTATTCTTGCCACCTCTTCTTAATATCTTCTGCTTCTATTAGGTCCATACCATTTCTGTCCTTTATCGAGCCCATCTTTGCATGAAATGTACCCTTGGTATCTCTAATTTTCTTGAAGAGATCTCTAGTCTTTCCCATTCTGTTGTTTTCCTCTATTTCTTTGTATTGATAGCTGAGGAAGGCTTTCTTATCTCTCCTTGCTATTCTTTGGAACTCTGCATTCAGATGGGAATATCTTTCCTTTCCTCCTTTGCTTTTTGCTTGTCTTCTTTTCACAGCTATTTGTAAGGCCTCCTCAGGCAGCCATTTTGCTTTTTTGCATTTCTTTTCCATGGGGATGGTCTTGATCCCTGTCTCCTGTGCAATGTCACGAGCCTCTGTCCATAGTTCATCAGGCACTCTGTCTATCAGATCTAGTCCCTTAAATCTATTTGTCACTTCCACTGTATCATCATAAGGGATTTGATTTAGGTCATACCTGAATGGTCTAGTGGTTTTCCCTACTTTCTTCAATTTAAGTCTGAATTTGGCAATAAGGAGTTCGTGATCTGAGCCACAGTCTTCTCCCGGTCTTGTTTTTGCTAACTGTATAGAGCTTCTCTATCTTTGGCTGCAAAGAATATAATCAATCTGATTTTGGTGTTGACCATCTGGTGATGTCCCTGTGTAGAGTCTTCTCTTGTGTTGTTGGAAAAGGGTGTTTGCTATGACCATTGCGTTCTCTTGGCAAAACTCTTATTAGCCTTTGCCCTGCTTCATTCTGTACTCCAAGGCCTAATTTGCTTGTTACTCCAGGTATTTCTTGACTTCCTACCTTTGCATTCCAGTCTCCTGTAAGGCAAAGGACATCTTTTTTGGGTGTTACTTCTAAAAGGTCTTGTAGGTCTTCACAGAACCGTTCAACTTCAGCTTCTTCAGCGTTACTGCTCGGGGCATAGACTTGGATTACAGTGATATTGAATGGGAGGGACAGATACATGTAATCAGAGGGCAGGCAGGAGAACAGAGGAGGGCTTTGCTATCCAAGGTACTGCCAGGTAAACCCGGCTGATTCACCAAGATGTCCCACAGAGATTGTTTATTTTTGTTTTGTTTTGGATTTGATATGCAAAGTGTGTGTTAAGTTGCTTCAGTCATGTCTGACTCTTTGCAACCGTATGGACTGTAGCCCGTTAGGCTCCTCTGTCCATGGGATTCTCCAGGCTAGACTATTGGAGTGGGTTGCTGTGCCCTCCTCCAGGGGATCTTCCTGACCCAGGAATCAAACCTGCATCTCTTATGTCTCCTGCATTGGCAGGTGGGCTCTTTACTGCAAGCGCCACCTGAGAAGCCCTCTGAAACCACAGAGCTATCTACAAAAGCAGGCTTCTGCTCAGGGCACTCTTGGCTGCAGAAGCAGACACACACCTGGGCACACCAGCTCTGCACATAGCTCCAAGGCCACGCATGTATG
Organism: Okapia johnstoni; assembly: GCA_024291935.2. NCBI lineage: Eukaryota > Metazoa > Chordata > Mammalia > Artiodactyla > Giraffidae > Okapia > Okapia johnstoni. Next base: position 45,329,548 of record CM044322.1, read on the forward strand.
GGTACTTGATCCCTGCTCCATGGGGGACCAGCCTGACCAGCTTCCATGGGCAGACCTGGAGAACATTGCTGGAGGGGAGTCTCCTGGGGAGAGGACATGCCCCCTGACCAAGTAAGCCCAAGTTCAAGGCTTCCTGGCCTAGAGCCATCTCCCCAAAACTGGGTCCCTCTGAGTGCCCACCTGGCACATCCAGCTGCTGCCTTCCTCAGTAGACACAGGAGCCAGCTTTCTAGGAAGTCTTGATGCAAACAGCCACTTGGGGTGATGAGAAGGGAAGCCCTCAGCAGCTGGGTAGTGGAAGGCAGTGTGGACTGGAAATGGGTGGGCCCCGGATTTCTGAATGGAGTGTGGGGGCCACCCAGACTCAGAAAGCCAAGACCACATGGCAGCAGCCCTGTGGGCACACAGTGCACTCTGCTCCTCAACACTCTCCCCTCCTTCCGGCTCTTGAGCAGACCCTTGCCCCACAGGGAGACCAGGTGAGCCGAGTCCCGATCAATACTCTAATCATGACCATGTGTTACCTTATGTCTTTCAGAAGCCAGCTAGAGTGGTCGTGGTGATCTTGTGGCCATTAGGTGACCTGTAAGTAGTGGAGTAGAATGGCCTATGTTAGTAGCAAAGACTTCAATTTCCAGAGGAGTCTGGCAAAGAGAGATTCCTCTGATAATCAATAGGAATTGGGTTTTCATTGTGCCTAGAACACTAGGGTAGAGACTAAACAACTAAGAAGATAGATAAGCTCCTTTGGTCAGCTTAGAGGTCAGAAAGTGAACACCTGAAAAAGTACTTTGAATAGCATATCAAAAAACTGAATGAACAACATAGCACAAAGGGAATGGAGAGAAGCAGCTGCCTCTGCCACATGTAGCCGTGGCATGCACTTTGGTTGGCTTAAGCTGGATGGAAGCTTAAGTGACCTTAGTAGAAGCACTGGGTACCCCAGGTAGGTTGCTGCAAGAGTAGTTTGAGGCTGAATCAGATACCAGACATCTGCCTCAACTACCTCTATTTCCAAAAAAAAAAAAAATCCTCCTAATCCTTTAAAACGGAGAAGGCAATGGCACCCCACTCCAGTACGCTTGCCTGGAAAATCCCATGGATGGAAGAGCCTGGTAGGCTGCAGTCCGTGGGGTCGTGAAGAGTCAGACACGACTGAGCGACTTCACTTTCACTTTTCCCTTTCATGTACTGGAGAAGGAAATGGCAACCCACTCCAGTGTTCTTGCCTGGAGAATCCCAGGGATGGGGGAGCCTGGTGGGCTGCCGTCTATGGGGTCGCACAGAGTCGGACACGACTGAAGTGACTTAGCAGCAGCAGCAATCCTTTAAAAATGTTTTTTTAATTTTATTTATTTATTTATTTTTGATTGTGCCGGGTCTTCATTGCTGTGTGTGGGCTTTCTCTAGTTGCAGCGAGTGGGGCTACTCTCTAGTTGCGGTGCATGGGCTTCTCATTTTGGTGGCTTCTCTTGTTGCAGAGCACAGGCTCTGGGCTGCATGGGCTCACTACTTACAGCATGTGGGCTTAGTATGTTTCAGTTTTTATAATACAAAGATTCTGTGGCAAAATAAAAGGTGGGGGGAAATGTTCTCACCAAGAATCTCTGAATTTGGGAAAGTAATATTTACAGCTCTGTGATTCTATCCATTACATTCTGGGCCACCACCCCACGAGCCAATGCTGGCTCCTCATTAAACTAGAGAGCCTTTCCTCCACCATCTCACTCCCTCTTTCTTGCATTAAATAATAACTAACATTTGTGTAATTAACCTTCATATATATGGTCAAATGATCTCTAACAAGGGTGCCAAACCCACTCATGGAGAAAGAATAGTTTTGTCAACAAATGGTGCTGGGAAACTGGAAAACCATTTGCAAAAGAATGTAATTGGACCATTATCATATATATAATTACCTCAAAATGGATTAAAGACCCAAAATTAAACTCCTGAAAGGAAACACAGGAGACTATGACACTGGATTTGGCAATGATTTCTTCATTATGACATAAGCCCAGGAAACAAAAGCAAAAATAGACAAATTGAACTACATCAAACTTAAAGACTTTTGTGCATTAAAGAACACAGTCAGGGGCTGGTCACAGTGATTGAGAATCTGCCTTGCAATGCAAGGAACATGGGTTCGATCCCTGGTCCTGGAAGATCCTACATGCCACGGAGCAACCAAGCCTGTGTGCCACAAATACTGAGCCAGTGCTCTAACGCCTGGGAGCCACAATTACTGAGTCCACATGCCTAGAGCCTGCACTCTTCCACAAGAAAATTTCTAGTTCACTGCAACTAGAGAAAGACTGCGCAGAGAAATGAAGACGCAGGTCAGAAAAAAATATATAAATAGATAAATAAATAAATTGTAAAAAAAAGAACATAGTAGAGTGAAAAGGCAACTAACAGAATGGGAGAGAAAATTTGTAAATCATATATCAGATAAGGGGTAAATATCCAGAATATATAAAGAACTACAACTTAACAAAAAAATCAAATCAATTTAAAAATGGGCAAAGGGCGTGAATGAACATTTCCCCAAAGACAATATACAAATGGCCAACAGGTATATGAAAGATGGTTAAAATCACTAATCATCAGAGAATGCAAATCAAAACCACAGTGAGATATCATCTCACACCGACTATGTTGGCTACTATTTAAAAAAAACAACCAGAAAATTATAAGTTTTGGCAAGGGTGTGGAAAAGTTGGATCCTCGTGCAGCGTTGGGACTGTAAAATCGTACAACTGCCATGGAAAAGAGTATGACAGTTCCTCAAAAAATTATAAATAGAACGACTATATGATCCAGCAAACTCATTTCTGGGTATATACGCAGAAAAATTGAAACGGGGATCTCAAAGAGATATTGCACAGTCATGTAGATACAAACGTTATTCACAATAACTGGGAGGTAGAAGCAACCCAAATGTCCATTGATGAATGAATGGATAAACAATATGTAGTATGAACACACATAGCTTATTATCCAGTCTTAAAAAAGGAAGGAAGTCTTGTCATGTTTTTTAACATGGATGAATCTTGAGGACATGACACTAAGCAAAATATACCAGTCTCAGCATATAACTCCATTTATATGAGGTGTTTAAAGTAGTAAAATTCATAGGAGCAAAAAGGACAATTTTGGTTACCAGGGGCTGGAGGGAGGGGGAAATTCCCCATTGTTGTTTAGTGGGAGTAGAGTTTCAGTTTTGGAAGGTGAAAAATTTCTGGAGAGCTGTTTCACAACAATGTGAATATATTTAACACTACAGAACTGTACCCATAAAGTGATTAAGATGGTAAATATTTTTAAAAAGAGATGTAGTCTGGCTTTTTTCCTTTCTTAATGCACCTGTGGTTCTTTAAGATATACCTCGTTATAGGCACAATGTCACTTTCTTTGCACGCAGTCGGGATGTACATGATTATCAATGCACAGGCGCAGTCTGAGATACTTTAAGGTAAAATCTTTTTAGAGCTAGCAAGATAGGCTACTGCCTTTGTTTTTCTTTTCATTCATTCATTACACATCTGACATCTTTTTTTGTAACCTAATTTTTAATAACATTACTATCAAAAGGGAGGGAATACACAGGGTGTGAACACCTGGAGGAGGAGGAGACCATTCAGGGTCACCTTAGAGGCCATGTAACATGCTAGTGGACTCCTGTTATAAAGGTACAGCTCTGTAGCACTTACGCTTACCATATTCTTTACCACAGCTTTTATTAGGTATTTCAAATTACTCTTTTATGTGTTACTTCTCATTCTACAGCTGAGTGTGTCATGTAATTTGTTCAGGGTCACACAGGAATAACCATGATCAGATCTCACAGGTCTGAAACTGTTAGGCACTCTATCCTATGGGGTATCTTTTTTATTACTATTAAATGCAAATCATCTTCTTATTTAACAGTTGTGGAAAATCAAAGGTGTGCTTTATGGCACTACATCAATAACAGGTTTTGGAGAAATTGGTTTTTTTTTCTTTTATTTGTTATTTGTAAATTTACTCTTCTTCTTATGTCACGATTAATTTATATGAATTAGAATCCAAATAATATGTACACATTACATCCTAATTTTCTTTTCTTCTAGAGTGAGCTTCCCTTGTTCCTACTGATTTTTTTAATGTCATTGACTTATGGAAGATACTGGTTTAGTTGTCCTATACAATGTCCCATATGTTGGATTTGCCTGTTTGCTTGGGCTTCCCTGGTGGCTCAAACGGTAAAGAATCCACCTGCAATGCAGGAGACGTGGGTTCAATCCCTAGGTCAGGAAGATCCCCTGGAGAAGAAAATGGAAACACCCTCCAGTATTCTTGTCTGGAGAATTCCATGGACAGAGGAGCCTGGCAGGGTACGGTCCATGGGGTTGCAAAAAGTCAGACACAAATGAACAACTAACACACTTCCTACTGGTGTCATTTAATTCATTCTTTCATTATCTGCCCCATTTCCTGTAAATGAAAGCTAGCTCAACAAAGTTGATCAGATTCAGTTTCAATTTCTTTGGTGAGACTATTTCAGAGGTGGTACAGCCATTAGCGATTTAATATGTTTCTACAAAATCAAGCGATGCTGGACTATTTCAGGAAGGATTTGGAATCTTTCCTAAAGATAAGAGTCCCCAAATCCATCCACTTTTTTTCTGCTCCTTGCTAACTCTTGCCAGCACTGATTACCTATTTTTGTCTTGGTCTAAAGTAGAGATATGAATCTGAATGCCTAGCTGAATGTGGGATATTTGCTAAGAAAGAGTAGGTATGTATCCTTCTGGTTCTGATAAGCAACAGAAATGAACTCTGCCTAACTTATGTAAAGTACCATATTAAAAGGATATAGGATGGATTATAGAATTTGAAGGAAGGCTGGAGAACCAGGCTCAGGAAAGGGACAGAAATGCCAGGAAGCTAGGCAGAAGTACCCAAAAACCAAGGTCACCCCACAGAAATCTGCTTCCACCACCAGCATCAGACACTCCTGCCAACTGCTGTCCCTAGGCCCTCCTCAGTGAATGAACTCTAAACCATCCTTTTGTCTTTGTGTTACTTGTTCAAGGTTAAGAGTTCCAGGCAGGAGAAAGTAATGTGTCATTTGGCTCACATGTGTATACCTTTCTCCCAGAGGGTTGGAAGAGGGACTATCTAGACCCTTCGGAATCCACAGTGGGACACCTTTTCTACCCTTAAGACTGATAAAATGGAATATCAATCCTAACAGAAAGGGGATTTGGAAGCTGTGTAGCCAATACCTGACAAATATCCATTGCACGGGATTAATTACATTAATGGCTGGACCTGTTTAAAAGATAGATGAATAAGAATTACTGAGGGGAGGGGAGGTTTTCAGACAAAATTGCAATCAAGGTTTTAGGCTAAACACCTACATCTGATGATCTCTCATGGTTCTCAAATATTATCATACACTAGAATCATCTGGAGAGCTTGTTAAACCACTGAATACTGGGCCCCACCTCCAGAGTTTCTGATTCTATAAATCTGCAGTAGAGTTTTATATTTCTGATGAAACCCCAGGTAACACCAGTGGTGTTGGTTTTGGGTCCATACTCTGAGAATCACTAATTTAGGCTCCAGGTCAACAACTCTTCTATACTCTTGCTGAGAAATGTCAAAAAATTACAGCTGCAGATGTATAGGTGGATGAGGTAACCTCTGAGGATTCTTCAAACATGTGAGTCTATGGTCCAATAATATCTTGTAAACACAATTTTTTTTTCAGGTTCTCAAAGATAGCTATCATGCTTCCCCAACTTATTTTTCTCTAAACGTCCCTAATACCATCACTATTCTTTTTGTGTCACAGATTTAATTCTGTTCATCACCCTAGTCACTTTCCTATGGATTCTTTTCAGATCGCTATTGTTCCCGTTAACAAGAGAGACGCAGAGCTTGAAACATATTCTAGATGGGATCCTGCTATTGTAGAGCAACCACAAGAAATACCCACCTTGTTCCCCAATTGTCTATTAATTTCATTCAGTAGCTATATCATATTATTAGCCTTATTATGAAGTTCTTATTCATGAAAAGTACAAACATTCTTCCCTCCTTCTTTCTTTCCTTCCTTCCTTCTCTACTCTTTTCTTTCACACTTCAAGTCTTAATGCCCGTATCTTCTCATTGTAAAATTGATTATAGAAGTCTAAGTTTAGGAACTTACTGGTGGTCCAGTGGCTAAAATTCCATGTTACCAATGCAGGGAGCCCAGGTTCAATCCCTCTTTGGGGAACTAGATCCCACATGCTGCAACTAAGGGCATGCATGCTGTAGCCAAGAGTTTGAATGCTGCAACTAAAGATCCTGCATGGCACAACTAAGGCTCAGCACAGTCAAATAAATAAATAAATATTTTTTTAAAAGCCTAAGTTAGGATTTAACATTTATCCTTATTAAATTTAATTGTTTTAGCCTTAACCTATCAAATTTACCTATTATGGTACTCTAATTTTAAATTTCCTGTTTGATATAATTATTGTGACTTGTAATTTTGTGAGAGCTAAAGATATGATTAGCATAATCCTTTTTCACTCATACATTTAATCATAGGTATTTATATACCCTACAATACTATAGTAACTGCTCTAGTCCTAAACATTAACAAAACATTGATCAGACCAGTGCCAAGGATGGAGCCCTACTGTACCTACTCCCAGAAATACTTAGTCTGCTTATCCACAGTCTCAAAGATATGGTTATTTTATTCATTATCACCTCACCTAAATCTATTTTGGGGGCTTCCCAGGTAGCTCAATGGTAAAGAATCCACCTGCAAGAGACGTGATTTGGTCCCTGGGTCAGGAAGATCATCTGGAGGAGGAAATGGCAACCCACTCCAATATTGTTGCCTGGGAAATCTTATGGACAGAGAAGCCTGGAAGGCTACAGTTCATGGGGTTACAAAGAGTCGGACATGACTTAATGGCTAAACAACCACAAAATGTATTTTCACCTAGCTTCCCTGACTATTAATATTTCGCTTGCAAATGTGTCTTTAGGCTTCTGGCACTTGCCTTGATGAAATGAGACCCCTACTCTTACTCTTTTTCTAGGCTGAGAGATTCTTTGTTTCAAACAACATTGTGGGTCATGTCTTGGGTCCTTAGAGCTAGAGGGGCACCTAGGTTTGCACTTCCTACTTGAACCTCAGTTCTCAGAGTCTCAGTTTCTTCATTTCCAAAGAGGACAGAAAATACAATCTTACAAGGTTGTTATGAGGATTTTTGTTGTTGTTTGGGTGCTAAGTTGTGTCTGACTCTTTGCAACCCCATGGACTGCAGCACGCCAGGCTTCTCTGTCCTTCACTATCTCCCAGAGCTTGCTCAAACTCATGTCCACTGAGTCAGTGATGTCATCCCACCATCTCATCCTCTGTCGCCCCCTTCTTTCCCAGCATCAGGGTCTTTTCCAATGAATCAGCTTTTCACATCAGATGGCCAAAGTATTGGAGCTTCAGCTTCAGCATCAGTCCTTCCAGTGAATATCCAGGGTTTATTTCCATTAGGACTGACTGCTTGGATCTCCTTGCAGTCCAAGGGACTCTCAAGAGTCTTCTCCAACACCACAGTTCAAAACATCAGTTCTTCGGGGCTCAGCTTTCTTTATGGTTCAACTCTCACATATGTACATAATTATTGGAAAAACCATAGCTTTGATTAGATGGACCTTTGTCGGCAAAGTGATATTTCTGCTTTTTAATACACTGTCCAGGTTTGTCACAGCTATTCTTCCAAGGAGCAAGTGTCTTTTAATTTCATGGCTGCAGTCACCGACCGCAGTGATTTTGGAGCCCAAGAAAATGAAATCTGACACACTTTCCACATTTTCCCCATCTATTTGCCATGAAGTGATAGGACCGGATGCCATGATCTTATTTTTTTGAATGTTGAGTTTTAAGCCAGCTTTCTCACTCTCCTCTTTCACCTTCATTAAGAGGCTCTTTAGTTCCTCTTCACTTTCTGCCTTTAAAGTGGTATCATCTGCATATATGAGGTTGTTGATATTTCTCCTGGCAACCTTGATTCCAGCTTGTGCTTCATCCAGCCCCTCATTTCGCACAATGTACTCTGCATCCAACATCAGTTCCAGCCTTCTCCGGACCCCCTTCCTAGCCACTCCAGCATGGCCTTTGCCTCAACCCCTGGCTGCATGTTGACTGACACCCGACAGCCAGTGAAGGTGTAAATGCTCAACAAGGACCAGCAGTGGGACAGCCACGGCACCAGGCATGTCATCCAGATATGCTAAGTAGCTGAAGGGCATGTCCCTGTTAGTTAGGGCCTGACAAAATGTGGTCCACTGGAAAAGGGAATGACAAACCACTTTAGGATTCTTGCCTTGAGAACCTCATAAACAATTATGAGGATTAGATATAATATATTTAATATGTCCAGTACATTCTACTTTTTAAACTTGCCATATGAAAAAAAATAGTAAGAAGACCAGGATTCCCAGTGAGGAGAAACTATATTTTTTTTCAAATCCTGTATAAATTGATGGAAAGCTTTGACTCAGGAATTTGAAAATCAGAGTTAAACAGAATATACAAAAAAGATTATCAAATAATCTTAAAATATTTTATTATAAACTTTAATAAACTAGTTTTCTATTTAGTTAAAATATAAATATTGCCCTTTTTGGTTATTTCCTTCATAATCTGTAGCAGAGTTTACTTTATTATCATTATTGTATTAATATTTAATGAAAAAAGTTTCCCACAGTTCAGAGAAAATGAGCAATTTTTATTTTCTCTGTGCTTCCTAGGTAGAATAAGGATTTTGTATAGACTTCCAGAAGGATTATATGCTGGGACTCTTTGGGGGTTACTCAAAAAGGAAGATAAAAAGACATAAATAAAAAATACATATTTGCATCTGCTTTTTAAAAAATAGAAACAAAAAACTGGTTAACTGTATTTAGGGAAGGACATTAGGTGAGTGGAGGACAGGGAGAGAGGGAGACTGCTTTTTCACTATTAAAGCCTTTGTACCTTTTGAATTTTGTACCATGTGCATATATTAGTGATTCAAAAAAATAGTTAACAGTTAATAGCTCCTTGGAAAAATAGCTATGACAAACCTGGACAGTGTATTAAAAAGCAGAAATATCACTTTGCTGACAAAGGTTCGTCTAATCAAAGCTATGGTTTTTCCGATAATCACGTACATATGTGAGAGTTGAACCATGAAGAAAACTGAGTCCTGAAGAATTGATGCTTTTGAGCAGTGGAAAAAGAATTTTAAATTACACTATCCTTTTCACTGAAAGCTTCTTTTTATAAAATTTCAAAGCTTTGATAACAAAAAAGCCAAACTAAATTCTCTGAAAAGTCCCATTCAAGTCTGATAAGGTATGTGTGTGTCCTTAGTCACTTCACTTGTGTCCGACTCTGCAACCCTATAGACTGTAGCCCACCAGGCTTCTCTGTCCATGAGACTCTCCAGGCAAGGATACTGGAGTAGATTGCCATGTCCTCCTCCAGGGGATCTTCCTGACCCAGGGATCAAACCTGGGTCTCCTGTGTCTCCTGCACTGCCAGAGGATTCTTTACGCTGAGCCACCAGGAAAGCCCAAATCTGTTAATATATATGAGTTAAACAAGTTAAATGAATCGTGTTAAAACCTGTTTATAACAACTTCTAAACCCTGCCTGCTGGGCGTAAAAGTGAAAAATACTTCATTTCTGCAAAGATGTTTGATCCATTGCTAAAATTCTGATGAGAACATAGAATTTTTAAACTAGGACATTTTTTAACATACAATGAGCAGGATAGTAAGCTTGTTTTAGATGTTGAAGTATCAAAATCTATTTTTTCAAAATTTTGAGTAACTGTATTATACTTGTACATATAAAACTTTTTTGTGGTTATATACTTGCTTTTTGTTGACAAAATTGTATCATGTGTAGAATCAACCATTTACATAAATCCAGACTGCCTGCTTAAGGCAAATAAAACAAGAGTTTCCAAATAAGTCTATGCACAAGAGAGAGATATGTAAAATATCAAGCATCTCCAAGGACTGCTTAGATCATTTAGTTTTATGAAACAAAGTGAGAGCCCTTCAGTATGTAAAATTTCAAGCAAAAATGCTTGTTTAGAAAAATGTTAATCTTGAGGTATTAAACAGCATCATTGAAATTTTCATTGCCCCAGCAACAGCTGTGAAGCAGACACTACAACAGAGACCTGTTTTAGGTGATTTGGGAAATGCCAGAAAAATGAAAGCCAAATTTCTTGCACTTGAGGAGTAAATAAATACCTGAGCATATAGTAATCACTTCAGAAAGTCCATTAGAACCTTTGAAGTATTGGAACCCCTGATTTACCTCTTGCAATGCTACCTCCACTGTGAAGTTCTTTGCACAATACTTGGTATTCTGTAAATTTAAGACTTCTTGTCTCCTTCCTCACCAATCGCAGCAGCCCAGGTTCCCCAACTCCTGTCCCCCAGTTAAAGGAATTATATGAAGTTCTCCTAAGGGTACAGTCCAATGGTAGACAGTAGAGAAGACCACCCAAAGGGCCCACTAGAGCAGGAGAAGGGGAACCAAACCTGCTGTCTCTGTAGTCAGTCAGGGAAAACTTGAAGTCACAACAGGTAACCTCAGATCACTCAGAAAAGCTCCAGGGGCCCTTGATCCAGAAAGCACCTGGTAGATTTCCCATAGAACATTTCAGGGGTTCTGGAGTCTTCACCAGGTGGTGTCAACCAAGACCCAGTTGGATGTGGATGTGGACATGAGAGCCAACAGTCTCCCCTGAAGGTGTGTGTAATGCATTGCTGCTCTTCAACACACCACATCAAGGCCAAGCAGACAGACACACCCTTCAAAGCTAATATTCTGTTAAACAGTTACCAGGACTCACTCATGGGGTTCCAGCAGATGTCTGAGGACGCCCAGGGGCAAAAGGCCCCAACTGAAAGGTCTGGCAGTTGTTCAAATGCCACATCAGGTTACTGCACCACCTTTCAACCATGTGAATTGAAACTGCCCAGGTCAAACAGTTTGAGGAGCAGTGTAGTGATTCTTTAACTAGCACGTGTCTTCCAAGTTCTTTGATCTTTTCTTTTTTAAGACAGGAAGAACTCAGAATAATAAGAGATAGCAATAACTGCCTTTTACTGTATTGCTTTGTGCCAGACACTAAGTGCCTAGTTGTTTAGCTGCTCAGTCGTGTCTGACTCTTTTGTGACCTCATGGACTGCAGTTTACCAGGCTCCTCTGTCCATGGGATTTCCCAGGCAAGAATACTGGAGTGGGTTGCCACTTCTTTTGCCAGGGGATCTTTCCAACCCACGGATCAAACCCGCATCTCCTGCATTGCAGGTAGATTCTTTACTGCTGAGCCACCAGGAAAGTCCAAGGGGCTTAGTTTCCTACACCAACCCAATATTTCTTCACAACAACTCAGCAAGGAAGTATTATTCTCATTTTGCAAATGAAAAAGTTTTGGCTCAAAGAAATTAGGTAATTTGTCCAAGTTCATGTAGATAATAAGTGGCAAAAATAAGATTTGAACTCAGGACTAACTGGCATTAATACCCATGCTCATTTCATTCAGCACAGCTTTATAATGACATGGAGAGGTACCATATGCTTGTAAGGCAAGAAGTCTTTAGCAGTACAGGATTTTGTGTAGTTGTTAGAAAATGAAAAAACATGAAAGCACATAGCCTGTTGCCTGGTATACAGTAGGAACTCAGTAAATGTTTATTAAAAAAAAAAAACAAACCCTTAATCTTACAACCTGGAACATGTGCAGTAGAGTGGGACAGGCACACAGTGGTCTTCTAAGGGCTTTAAATGGGTTCTAGGGATGACTATTACATATTTAAAAATAACAACACTCACATGGCTCCATGGTAAGTCAGTTGGCCAAGATAAAAATAGTTTCTAAACATAGAAAGAGCAGAAATTCAATCTAAGATACCAAGTCATGGAAGGCAGTGACAGCGGTTGTAACAAAAAAAAAGAACACACATAAACTGATTATACATTTGTACAAAAGTATCCATCCTTCATTTAGGTTCAGTACATCCCTTCTCTACAGCAGAAAATACATAAAGACATACACATATCTACATATGCAAAGAAATAAACTAAGATGACATTTTCTTTAAAAAAAAAATCTTCTATTTTTTGGCTGCACTATGCTGCTTACGGGATCTTAGTTCCCTGACTAGGGATTGAACCCATGCCACCTGCAGTGGAAGCATGGAATCCTAACCACTATAGGCAGGGGAAACCCCAAAGATAATATATTCTGATTTCACTTGTCTGCAATGACATTATTTACAAACCTATTAATTTTGAGGCTTCAGTACTTATTCACACATAACAAATATACTATAGGGCTTCCCAGGTGGTTCAGGGGTAAAGAGTCTGCCTGTCAGTGCAGGAGACGTTTGATCCCTGGGTCAGGAAGATCACCTGGAGTGGGAAATGGCAACCCACTCCAGTATTCTTATCTGGAAAATCCCATAGACAGAGGAGCCTAAGGGGCTACAGTCCATGGGGTCGCAAAGAGTCAGACACGACTGTGCGACTGACCTACTATTAGATACGCTACTGTAAAATGCATTTTCTTAAAATCTTTAGGTGAAGGAAAGAGGACACTTAATGTTTAAAATGTTAGGGGTGCAGATGCACACCTGGCTAGACTGGTATATAACTAGCAAGGATGGGGGACAGAAGCTACATTCATAACTGTTCCCTCTGTGCCAGTAGATTTACAGTGGAAGACTTAGAAAGTTGGGTTAACATTCTGTCATCTGAAACCCTGAGAGCTGGTATGCCAGATAAAAACTCTTGTCACTGTGCCCAGAACTCATTCCCTAGGACCACATTGGCTTTCAGGAGATGGGATGAAGCTTAGGGCCTCCTTTAGCGCCCTACTTTTAAAATGTTGTCTGGAGCACACAGTTAGTTGCTAGGGTGCCCCAGTTGTTGGCATGATTATTTAGGGAAGAAGCCCTGAAATGTGTGTCTTTAAATCATATAATTTTATTCCATGAACATCAAGAAGAGAATGACAGATGGGTATTATGTTACATATTATAGCATAAGTTATATATTAGATGTAAGCTATGTATTATAACTTGAAGTAATGGCACATCACATCAAGCAAATCTTTCTGTAAGAACACAAACCCTGAAACAGATACATTTGGGGAATGCATTTTTGGAGTAGCAATATAAAGGATTAAAAAAAACTCACAGAAGGACTCACTATAAAATTGACTTACAAATTTAGGAACATTAAAGGTTAGGAACATTAACCTTTCTCCTTTGGAAAAAAGTCTGAAAGAGGTTTATTTGTAGAACATGATGCAAAATAGGAGAATTAGGGACAAAAACATAGAGAGTAGTTAACAGCACAGGTTTTGGCGTCAGGCTACCTGAGTTCATGTCTCAGTTTGGTCAAAAGACACAGAATCGCACTTCTCTGGGCCACAGTTTTCTAAAACATCAAATAGGAGTAATCATAGTATATAACTCATAGGATCATTGTGAGTGTTAAAGTCCTATATGCTAGCTATGGGCCTAGCACCCAGCAATTCTAAATATAGTAACAGAGGTGGTAGATATTACTAAGTACCTGAGAAAAGTGGGTTACTATAATCAAGGACTCCCTGGTGGCTCAGTGGTAAAGACTCCGCCTACAGTGCAGGAGACACAGGAGATGTGGGTTGCATCCCTGGTTGGGAAGATCCCTTTGAAGAGGAAATAACAACCCACTCCAGTATTCTTGCTGGGAGAATCCCATGGACAGAGGAGCCTGATGGGCTGTGGTCTGTGGAGTCTCAAAGAAATCAGACACAACCGAAGCGACTAAGCACAGCACAGGGGGAAAAAAGACAGATTTTGCTTTCTGGCAAAGAAACAATAAACATTCATCAACGAAAATTATCCAGACTTAAATAGAAAGTTATTAAATGAACGTTTAACTACAGGACATTGCCTGGAATAGCAGATATTTTCAATGGCAGCTTTGTACACACGGACTTAATTATTAAAGTGAGGCACATTTTGTCCACTCTCCAAAAGAGTGCTATATTCTAACTTATGGTTGGAAACTGAGACATCATCCAAGTTCTTTTCCTTCTAACCTACATGAGTAGGGCATAGTAAAACCAGAAAAAAGGATGGATGAAAGAATTTCAAATAATTGATACTTTAAGTGTATCTTTACCAGAATGGGATCATGGTTTATTTCTAATTAGCTTTTTTCAATTTTTGCTTAACAGGTTTTTATTTCAGGCTTTGGGCAAAGATGGCTTCCCTGGTGGCTCAGACAGTAAAGAATCTGCCTGCAATCCTGGAAACCTGGGTTCGATCCCTGGGTTGGGAAGATCCCCTGGGTAAGGGAATGGCAACCCACTCCAGTGTTTTTGCCTGGAGAATTCCGTGGATAAAGGAGCCTGGTGGGCTACAGTCCATGGGGTTGCAAGACTGCAAAGTGTAGGACACAAATGAGTGACTAACACTTTCACTTTGGCTTTGGCAAAGACACATGGCTTATGGAGAAGAATAAAATGCATTACTCATTTTGGCCTTACACGTTCCACATGTGTATTAAAAGTAAGAGTCACATGCCTTGGATACTTGAGGCTACAGAGGAAGCCTTATGTAAAAATGAGAGCCAAATGTCTCCTTGTCCTCCCAATTGAAAGCCGGTTCAGTTGGTGCCATGCAGAATGGGGTTGCTTACTGATAGAGTCATGACAGCATTTTACTTGAGAAAGAGCTATGGATTCACTTAAACACTAGGATAAGTTCAGGCTAATTTGTCAAGTTACAAGCCATAAAATGTAAAGAAACTGTTAGAGCCTGAAAAACTTTCAGACAGGTTTAATCAGCCCTTTCTTTTACTCACAAATTGGCCCAGCGGATTTTGTCTAATTTCCAGAAATAGTGAAGTTATTTTGGAATTAGATTTAATCGCTCTGCTCCGCACTCCCTAACCTCTTGGCTTTTCTCTAATACAATACTTTTCTTATTGTATTGTCTTCCTCCTGTAAATTCTAAGGTTCTTTAATTGAGCCAAATTATAGAATACAGATTACAAAAAAGAATTGTGGGACACAGCCCCACTTGAAACAATTTCTCAAGTGGATTAGTACATTAATTAATCCAGTGTTTCCCAAAACTTATCCAGTTATTTATTTATTTTGGCTGCACTGTATGGCTTGTGGAATCTTAGTTCCTTGGGTCCTTGGCAGTGAAAACACAGAGTCCTAACCAATGGACCACTGAGAAGTCCATGCCCTTTACTTCTGATTTTTGTCATATGCCTGTTACTTGTATAATTAGATACTTAACATTTTCCTTAATTTCACAGAAATCGACTAATTTTAAAACCAATTTGTCTTAAACAATGATATTTGTGAAATCATGGATCTGAGGTACTAGGCTTTTAATACACATTAAAGTAGAAACAGAACTTAGTTAAAAAAAAAAATACACGCATGTTTTTGAGCCCTTGGGAACAAGGGATTAAAAAATTAATTCACACAGGTAAAGAGACCCAGCCAAAGCCACCAGCCAAGGGAAGTTAGGGGCAGAACCCCAGTATATAGTTTCATGTTGTAAGTTTGGTGTTTCCTTTATCATGTTTGGTGGCAAATTGTGCCCGCAACTAGCTGAGTAGCTATTTAAATATGGGAATTCCTACCAAATAAAATAACTTTAGTTTGTGTGTAAACGGTGCCAAAGAAATTATGTCAGTAGCCAGTAGGTCCAATTGCTTAAGTTCACTGCTGCTGCTGCTGCTAACTCGCTTCAGTAGAGTCTGACTCTGTGCGACCCCATAGATGGCAGCCCACCAGGCTCTCCCATCCCTGGGATTCTCCAGGCAAGAACACTGGAGTGGGTTGCCATTTCCTTCTCCAACGCATGAAAGTGAAAAGTGAAAGTGAAGTCGCTCAGTCGTGTCCGACTCTCTGCGACCCCACGGACTGCAGCCTACCAGGCTGTCCTATGCAGAGCTGTCCATGGGATTTTCCAGGCAAGAGTGCTGGAGTGGGTTGCCATTGCCTTCTCCGTAAGCTCACTAGAGTACTTATTTTCTTAATCACTAAGCAATAGTTGTCTTCAATTATTTAAATGTAATAAAATATATTAATACAGGATTTTAATAATAGGGGAAAGTGTGTGTAGAGTGAGCTTAAAAAGAGGTATATGGGAACTCAACTTTTTGCTTAATATTCCTGTAAACCTAAAACTGCTCTAAAAAATAAAGCCTATTGATAAAAACAAAGAATGTTATTGAGGCCAGTTGTTTAAAACTGCTTTTGTTTCTAGCTGATATCTTTCTCATTCACTTTATTTTAACAGTAGTGTTTTGCTATGGGGTACGTTGAAGCATTCATTGCCAGGATAGCTCAATACCAGACAGGGATGGAAGTACAATAGATTTGAGTGGCACATAGGTGTAGGCACCCTGGATTGGTTACAAAATTTGCCTTTCACATTGTCAAGATAAGATAGTGATCCTATTTAACATGTTTGATCCTCAAATTTTATTTTTGCTTTTATTAGGTAAGTGATACTTAATGGAAGAGATCATAATTCTCATCCTAAAATTTCAAAGCCTAAGTGGTAAAAGTGCTATACCCATTTTAGAGAAATGGAGGCATAGAAGTCTAATAAATATCCCACAGAAATTCCAGCAGTAGATATTCCTAAACAACACTAGAGCAAAAATAGAAATAAAATTCCAAATTCTTGGGCCTGGCCATCACATTATGCTGTTCCTTCTTAAAGTGATTATTTAAAAAAAAATACCCAGTGTAAAGAAAGAACAGAATTTGTTGGGCACTTGTATCACTCACATTTTAAAAAGAAGGCCATGGGAGGGAGGTTCAAAAGGGAGAGGACATATGTATACCTATGGCTGATTCATGTTGAGTTTTGACAGAAAACAACAAAATTCTGTAAAGCAATTATCCTTCAATAAAAAAAGTAATTAATTAAAAAAAGAGAAGGCCATTAAAAAGATCTAATTTAACCCTTATTTCTGTATAGTAGTAATAGTAGTAGTGTTAGTCTTTTAGTCGTGTCCAACTCTTTTCGATCCCATGGACTGTAGCCTGACAGGCTCCTCCGTCCAAGGGATTCTCCAAGTAAGAATACTGGAGTGGATTGCCATTTCCTTCTCCAGAGGATCTTCCCGACCCAAGGATCAAACCCTGAATCTTTACTGTTCGAGCTACAGGGAAGACTTCCATTTTTGTATAGGCATAGTTACTTAAGATCATCTAGGAAGGGCTTTATGTTTGCGGACATCAATTTTTAAAATATTTATTACATTCTTAGTTGTATATTTTTTTCCATGAAAAACATGGTTTTTTGATTACAATATACACTCCTCTATGAGATATAAGCCATGTGTGTGCATGCATGCTAAGTCACTTCAGGTGTATCTGACTCAGCGACCCAGGGACTGTAGCCCACCAGGCTCCTCTGTCCATGGGATTACCCAGGCAAGAATACTGATTGTTGTTCAGTCGCTCAGTCATGTCCAACTCTTTGTGACCCCATGGACTGCCTGTCCTTCCCTGTCCTTTACCATTTCCTGGAGTTTGCTCAAACTCATGTCCATTGAGTTGGTGATGCCATTCAACCATTTTGTCCTCTGTCAGCTCCTTTTCCTCCTGCCTTCAATCTGTCCCAGCATCAGGGTCTTTTCTAATGAGTCAGCTCTTCACATCAGGTGGCCAAGGAATACTGTAGTGGGTTGCCACGCTCTCCCTCCAGGGGATCTTTTTGACCCAGGGAATTCGTCACATGAGTTCTTTACCACTAGCCCACCTGGGAAGCCCAATATAAGCCACAGTTAGTAAATGTCTATTTAGTATTCTACTTAAAGGTCTATGAAGTCAAAGGCCTTGGGACCCACTCCAGGCACTGAAATAAAACAGTCTAGAGAACGACTTCCCTGGTGCTCCAGTGATTAAGACTCGAAGGTTCCAAGGCAGGGAGCACATGTCCAATCCCTGGTTGGGGAACTAAAATTCTGCATGCTCTGTGGCACAGCCTTAAAAAAAAAAAAAACAGTGACTGTGCATGTGTGTTCAGTTGCTCAGTCGTGTCCAATTCTTTGGACCCCCATGGACTGTAGCCCACCAGGCTCTTCTGTCCTCTGGAATTTTCCAGGCAGGAACACTGGAGTGGGTTGCCATTTCCTACTCCAGGGGATCTTCACAATGCAGGGATTGAACCCTTGCCTCTTGCATCTCGCGCACTGGCAGGCAAATTCTTTACCACTGAGCCACCTGGGAAACCCAACCTAGTGAATAGACTTAGTCAAAGTAGTTAAATTTGCAACCACTTATCTTCTGGAGAAAAGACTATTAGTTCAATCCAATGACACATTTCTGTGGTGTTCTGGATAACTAATAATTGATCACTACTGTAGATACAAACTGTTGTTGGGTACACAGACTATGGGAAGAGTCTGGTATACACTATCCATCATATGAAAGAGAGAGTAGTTTTGGTGGGTGGGTGTTTCAGTTTTGTGGACCAGTAATTTAGTAAACTTCAGAGCAAAAAGATTAGATGACAAAAAACCCCAAACCTCAAAATTGCTAGTTTATTTATTTAGTATTTTGGTCAGGTCACACAGCTTGTGGGATCTTAGATCTCTGATCAGGGATTGAACCCAGGTCCCACCAGTGAAAGCATTAAGTCCTAACCACTGGACTGCCAGGGAAGTCTCAAAATACTGCTAGTTTATAACTGCCAGCTCTAAGGACTTCCCTAGCAGTACAGCAGTTAAGACTCTGCTCTTCCACAGCAGAGGGCACGGGGTCAGTCCCCGGTGGGGGCACTGAGATCCTGCATGCTGTGTGGCTCAGCCAAAAAATAACTACACGAATGGTAAAACTACCAGCTTTAGAAGTATTTCAGCAAATGGAAAGCAGCTATCAGCTATCATGTTCGTGTACTCCCTATTGAGCCTAACAGGCTGTCCTGCACCCAGGACACAAAATATTCATAAATATTTTCTGATAACTGAGGGAAACTTCCTTCTCCAAGAATGGAGAGGGAGGCTAAAATGAACAAGATCACGCCTCCTACCCAGGAGTTTGCAGCAGCTGTTCTTATACTATTTGGTGAGGAAGAATTGTGAACCTGTAGGAAGAAACAAGAAGGACCGGAGAACTAGGTAAACCCTTCCCCAGTTAACCAGCTTTCCCTTGGCTTAGTCACCCTGCCCCCACTCCCGGTATATAATTGACTTTCCCTTCCCCTCCAAGCCTTCCTAAAAATAACTTCTTGACCTCTCTTTCCTGTCACCACTATTCACTCCCAATCTCACACCTTCCCTTACTTTCTTGAAAATATAGTTAACTTCAAAAAAAAAAAAAAAAAGGATAAAGAAAATCCCAGCAAAATCGGTGAAGATTTCAAAATCTGTTTATGTTAATATCATTTTGTTTAGTGATGTTCCCTCTTGGGGCTGCGGTTGCTGTTCTAGGGCAGTTACTAGGTAATGTGGAACTTTATCAAGGAGTTAGCTTCCAATGCATGAGAGTGTGTAGTCTCAACTGCTTGCTACTCCCAGGCATTTTATTAAGTGTAAACAACCATAAACCACAGACCAGGCCTACAAAGTCAAGATGAGGCACAGTGTTGAGTCATTTTCTGCTCAGTTCTAAAGATGCAAACAGTACTGGAATTATCTATAATACCAAATGATAGCACAAATTTACTTTTCAGTATCTGAAACTTAAAAATCCATATGTCTCTCAAAGACAAATATCAGGACTTCCCTGGTGATGCAATATAAGAGTCTGCCTGCCAATGCAGGGGACATGGGTTCGACCCCTGGTTTGGGAAGATCGCACAGGCCGAGGAGCAGCTAAACCAGTGGATCACAACTACTGAGCCCATGTGCTTCAACTATGGAAGTATGTGGTTTGCCTAGAGCCTGTGCTCTGCAGCAGGAGAAGCCTATGTACTGCCACTGGAGAGTAGCCCCCACTCTCCACAGCTAGAGAAAGCTCTAGTGCAGCAGCAAAGACCCAGCACAAAGGGGAAAAAGAAAAGACAAATATCATATGATATCCATATGTGGAATCTATTTTTTAAAAAATGGTTCAAATGAACTTATTTACTAAATAGAAACAGACTTACAGACATCGAAAACAAACTTACGGTTACCAAAAGGGGAAACATGGTGGGAAGGGGTAAATCAGGAGCTTGGGATTAACATACACACAATACTACATATAAGATAACCAGAAAAAAATAAAAAAGATAACAAGGACCTACTATATAGCACAGGGAACACTACTCAATATTCTGTGATTATCTACATAAGAATCTGAAAAAAGAATGAATATATGTATATGTATAACTGAACCACTTTGCTATATACCCCAAACTAACACAGCATTGTAAATCAACTATAATCCAATAAAACAAAAAAAAATCCTGTGTTGATATAAAACTATCACCTAGAGTTTTAAAATTTTGTTTATTTATTTATGTCATGTAAGAGCTACATGGACTATCATTAATCTGTATAAGCTCTAGGAAGGAAAATTAACTACAGTAGTGGCACTAATGGAACGGTATAGTGAAGGAAGAGCCAGCTGTGCCAGGCACATGCTCTAATCATCTCAGAGAGCATCAAGAGCTTTATGAATCAGGAACCAGCTCTGCAAAATTTTTCTAAGTTTACAGGACATTGATAACATCCCCATTTGCCAACTTTATTATCTTATCTCTTTCTCCATAGGTCAGTAGTGAAACTCTTAGCCTGCATGTTCGTATCCAGGGTGGCAGGGAAGGTGGAGATCAGGATGTGCCACCCCCCTTCACAGTCCCTCTTCAGTCGTGTCCCAGGGGACTGATACAGGTAGGAAATGGAAAATTCAGAATAAGATTCTGAGCAAGCATCTCAGGAAAGGCTTTGGGGCTCAGCAGCAGAAAAGCCGCTTTTCCTCTCAGAGAAGCAATTTTGGGATCTTAACTCTGGTTTTTGTGTGGGTTTTTTTTCATCTTTAAAAGGGAACTATACCAGTATAGGGTTACTGTGATGGTGTAAAATATTGGGCATAGTTCCAAAACATAGTAAGTGCTCCAAATACTATCACTATTGGCCCTAGTTTCAGAAGAGATATGCATGGCCATAGTCTAAAGAAATTAAATCAGGCCAGAAGTCAAGGAAGACGCAGAGGTGGCCTCCATGTCCCAATTGGTCAATCATCTCCTTATCTCCATGAATTGTGGTGCTGGAGAAGACTCTTGAGAGTCCCTTGGACAGCAAGGAGATCAAACCAGTTAATCCTAAAGGAAATCAACTCTGAATGAATATTCATTGGAAGGACTGATGCTGAAGTTGAAGCTCCAATACTTTGGCCATCTGATGTGAAGAGCTGACTCATTGGAAAAAGACCCTAATACTGGGAAAGATTGAAGGCAGGAGAAGAAGGGGATGACAGAGGATGAGATGGTTGGATGGCATCATTGACTCAATGGACATGAGTTTGAGCAAACTCCGGGAGATGGTGAAGGACAGGGAAGCCTGGCATGCTGCAGTCCGTGGGGTCACAAAGAACTGGACACGACTTAGTGACTGAACAACAACAAAAACCTTAGATATGGAAACCAAGGTTACAGAGGAGAAATAATGTCTAAACTCATATAGCTAATGAGCAGTGGGCTGAGGTTCAAGCCTGGGTCCATTTACCTCCTAAGGCTTAACTCTTCTGTACAGTTCTGTCTCCTAATGTAAATATGGTAAGAAATGAAAGTTAAGCTCAAAGATCTATTTTTGAAGCTGGAACTAAAAACCATTATTCCAAAGTTAACCACCTATATAATCCTATACTTTCTCTCTATTTTCACACTTAAGAGGAAAGAAGTTGTATCAGAGATCATGAACATTTTTTGAGTCTCTGGGTCAGTTATCACCCTGCCCCTTTCAGGTCTGATTTTCAGTGAATTAAGAACCAGAGACTCATCAAAAGTTGCTTAGCAATGAGTGTCCCTGAAAAGTGCTGCTTAGAACAGGAAATGGCTTAAGCAATGAATTAAATAGTAACTTGTGTCAATGTGCGTTCTTAAGGAAAACAGAAAGAAACGTGCTTTTGAGAGAAGTAATGCCAGGAACGGTTATTTTCCCAAACGCTTTAAGAGTTGTGGTTTCATGTAAGATTTACTTTCAAGTTGCCCACAAGTGCTGCAGTTCCAACTTCCTGCCCTGGGTCTCCTTGAAAAGCCTGAAGGAACTCTGGCACTGAAAATGCTCTTGTCCAGAGCCAAGGATTTAACACAATTCTCCCTCGTTACCAAGAGGCCTGAGACCTCAATCTGCTGGAAGATGGGAAGGAGAGAAAAGAAGGTGAGCAGACCACTGGGGCGTGGTAGAACAGTGGGTTTCATCTCCTCTCCTGCCACCCAAAAGCTAGGCTTTAGGTTTAATTTTTGTCCGGACAAGGGCACCATGCATGCCATTATCTGGTTCCTTTCAAGTCCCTAAGGGTCTCTGCCAGCTGCTTTGGTTGATGTTTTGAAGCAGTAAAAAAAAAAAAAAATGGGTGAGGAAGGTGACTAATTCTGTCCAGAATTTTTGCCCTTAACATTCTTCTCTAAATATTCAGGTTACTAAATAGAATATAACAATGGTATCTTACATTTATAGAGAAGCACAGTGGCTCTGGAATCAGAACTAGACTCCTTGCCAGCTCTCTTACCAACTAGCTGTGAGACCTTAAACAGGCCATTAAAGTGAACACGTAGTTCTTTCATCTGTGAAAAGGAGATACTATCAGCCTCAGAAGGATTAAAAGAGATAATATATACAAGGTATTTAGAGTTGTTTTTTATTATTTTAACTGTAAGAAAACCGTACCCTTATTCTATCGTATTCTGATGTTTCCTTTTGAGATCAAAGAGTAAGGCTACTCTCCTTATGGGTAGGAGTAGGTTAGGAGCAGTGTCTTTCTCGAAGGGCTGGACATTCTTGATGTTAATCATCCAGAGAAGGATGAAAGATGTATCTGCCATTAGAAAACTGGAATTAGATCTGAGAAGTAACAACCTTCCTCTCATTTTCCTGGGTCTAGAGCCCAAAGAATCTAGATATCCTTAAAGCCACTCATGCTTGATAAGAATTAAAAATCCAAGGTAGGAAATCAGGAAGGGGCCACAAACTTAATACGAAGCTCTGTCATCTGTGTAAGACCTGGAGTCCTACCTCTTGTTGAAGACCTGGAAAAGCAAACTCTCCAAGTGGAAGCTGAATCTTGGGAGAGAAGTTGGGGTTTGACTCCCTAAGTACTTCTTCCTACATGAAAGTGGAGATTCTTCACAAGTTCTTTTAAAATTTTCGAAGCTTTCATTTACATCTACTGAGTCTTATGAAAACTGTTAAGACAAGGAGCTTGTGTTGCTATCTCCATTTTTCTAAGTTAACTAGGTTTTACAGAGACTACATGCCTTGCCTAGAATCATGAGTTCAGTACAGGGCAATGGCTAAGGAAAATCTGGTTTAAAAAAAATTATTCCGAGTCCAAGGGGATGTCAATGATCCCCATCCTAGGAAAGTAACAGTGCTGTCAAGATTTTTTTTACTATCATTTTGCATTATGCACACCACTTACCCTTTCACTTTAACCACATCTTAGGTAACTGAGTCAATTGTATTCAGAAAAAACATTTTCTGAGTCCCTCATGTGCACAGAACTCATGCCTGTGTGAACAAATTTATCACACTATAAATTCAATCACTCAAAAAGACATAACCTATACCTATCCCTCTGGCCCCACTCATTGGCATAGTGGGCTTTTGTCCCTTGGATAATTTTTTTCACTTTGTGGAAAGTTTTCCAGAATAATAACAGACTTTTATGTCTAACTAGTCAACTGAAAAGTACATATTAAGCACCTAGTATATGTCCCAAATTGGGATAGGTACTGTGGGGATACAAAAGATGTATACATTAGGATCCATCTTCAAATCTAATAGGGCGGAGGGGTTAATTAATGTAAGTATTTTTTACTCATCCAAATTTAGAGTGTTATCTTAAGCATGCTGTAGGAGTTTAGAATTAGAGGTTAATGTGGCTTGAAATAATCTAAAAAATAAAAAGCTTTTCCTATCAATGTCATTGAGAAGACTAAATTCTATCCTAATTTAAAAAATGCACTTTATTTTTTCAAGTTTGATAGAGTTCACACTTTAAAAAAAAACAACTTTATTTATTTTCAGCTGCGCTAGGTCTTCATTGTTATATGTGGGTTTTCTCTAGTTGCAGTGAGCGGGAGCTACTCTCTAGTTGTGGAACATTGGCTCTACAGTTGTGGCATACACGACTTCCCATGTCAGGTGAAATCTTCCTGGACCAGGGATCGAATCCATGTCCCCTGCATTGGGAGGTGGACTCTCAGCCACTGGACCAGCAGGAAAGCCCTAGAAATGCACATTATTTTAGACATAAACATTGAAGAGTTGTTCTAGGCACTGGAAATATATGGACAAATGAAATACTTCCTGTCCTTAGGAGCTTACAGTTTGGTAGGGGGAAACAAGTAGAATCACTGTAAATCAACGTGAGGGTCTGTGTGTGTGTTAGTTGCTCTTTGCGACCTCACAGACTGTACAGTCAGGCTTCTCTGTCCATGGAATTCTCCAATTCCAGGAGAATTCTCCAGGCAAGAACACTGGAGTGGATTGCCATTCCCTTCTCCAGAAGAACCTCCCAACCCAGGGATCGAACCCTGGTCTCTTGCATTGCAGGCAGGTTCTTTACCATTTGAGCTACAGGGAAGTCCTTGTGAGGATCTACAGTTTGGCTATGGTGTAACACCTCAGAAGAAGGGGTTGACATGGAAAGCTTCAGGGAGCACATGACCTTGAAGGAGGTCACTGACAACAGGGAGGGGACAAACGTGTGTCTGTGGGAGGTTGAATGTTAGAGCCGAGAGAGGAGAGAAAGGCATTCCAGAAAAAGGAAACTGAAAGCAGCACAGGAAAAGGTATAGTGAGTAGTGAGCATGAAGACTAAAGCTGGGGTTTCCCACATTTATTTCAAAGGCCTTCATCACCTATATGAAAAGAGGGTCTTGAAAAAACAAGTAACTAGACCACAATGATCATGAAATTTAAATATACATGAGTGCTAATCATTTGTTGTTGTTCAGTCATTAAGTCACAACTAACTCTTGTGAATCCACTGAACTGTAGCCCACCAGGTTCCTATGTCTGAGGGATTTCCCAGGCAAGAATACTGGAGTGGGTTGCCATTTCCTTCTCCAGGGGATCTTTCCAACCCAGGGACTGAATCCACATCTCCTGCATTGGCAGGTGGATTCTTTACCACTGAGCCATCAGGGAAGTCTGTGCTAATGATGACTCTACTTTTTGGCATTAAGAAATTATTGTTCATGATTATATTCATTTTCTATAAATATCTATCTTCTGAGCCATTTTGTGAGGATTCAATTGTAGTCAGTTTCAAAGAGAATGCTGATTGGAGCACCACAGAAATATCTTCTACATAAAAAATACGTATTTTAATAAAGAATATTAGTTTTCCTTAGGGTTTACTGAGGGATTATAGAACCAGAATAAAAAGAATATAAAAACTCAGCTAATCAAACCATTAAATACCTTATATTTTGAAGGCCTCTTAATATTTAGTTGTTTATAAATGATTTTTACATAAAATTAAGTCATTTAAATTAAATGACTTAATAATAAATTAAATTAAATTAAAACACATGCATTAAAGGGGCTTCCCTCATGGCTCAGACAGTAAAGGATCTGCCTTCAACGTGGGACCCAGGGTTGGATCTCTGGGTCGGGAGGATCCCCTGAAGAAGGAAATGGCAACCCACTCCAGTATTCTTGCCTGGAGAATCTCATGGACAGAGGAGCCTGGCGGGCTACAGTCCATGGGGGTCGAAAACGGTCAAACGACTGAAGCGGGTTAGCACGCACATGGACTAAAAAACCATCTAAAACTAGTAGGCATATTATTAAAAAATCATTTTTAAAAGAAAATATTCTAGTGAACTTTTCCTTAAAATGAGACAAACATTTAACATGTTACAGCTTCCAAATTTCAGAAAAGCGAGATGTAAAACTTTCCCCTCGGTAATTTTAGCTGGACGTCTTGTCAAATTTCACAGGTAGGAACATCTTCATGTATGTAACAGTGGGCACAACACAGGCACGTCTTTGTTGCTACGAGAACCTCTATTTTGTATGAGAAATTGCAGCCTTGACGACGCAATGTTTGCGCCTATTTTACAACATGTTTTTCTACAGCGATTCAGCTCCACCAGTAACAGTCTAATGGCTCTCTGGTTTCCTCCCCGCCAGCCCAGTTTTCCGTCCCAGCTCCAGCGCTCGCCCGCCGTGCAGTCCCGGTCTCTGGGAGCGGGCGGAGAGCACTGGAGTGGCGAAAACGCGGGCCGGAGGTGGGGCAAGACCGGATGGGAAGGAGGCGGCGGCACTGCGGGTTGTTTCTGTCACCCCTCCGGAGTTGAGCTCTGCACCAGCTCTCCAGCTGCGTTTTAAAATCTGCAGTAAAAAAAAAAGTCCAGCAACGCCACATCCTACAGACTGGAGGGGACGAGAGCAGTGTGTCCCCAAATGGATCAGAAACATGGGAAAGGAAGGGTTCCGAACTTTATTATTAAATACTTCCTCTATGTCAGAAAAATCAGGGTTCAGGGCTCGGTACTGGGCAGAGTAGGCTGAAGCCACCGACGCGGCTAAAAGGGTCGCGGGCGCGAATCCGGGCTTCCGAGCGCCACAGGGTCCTGGCGGGAGCGGGGGCGCGCGCGCTCGGAGGATTCCTTCCCCCACCCCCGCCCCAGGGTCTCCTTCCCTTGAGATTCGGAGAATCCCAGCCACCAGGGCCGACTCGCCGCGGGGCTGGAGGAGGTCAGGACGCCGCGACCTAGCTTAGCGACAGGCCTCTCCCTGGCGACGGCGCCGCAACAAGATGGCGGACGACAGAGACAGGGACAGCACAGGTAAGAGGCACCGCGGAGCGCAGCGCTAGCCGCCCGCCGCGACCCCGGGCCGCACCTGGGAGCTCCGGACCGAGTGGGGCCCCTGCCTCTGGAGCCCCACCCTCAGGGAGAAGGCTGACCCAGCCAGGGCCCGCCGCCCGGCCTGCAGCGGAGGCCCCCTCCCCCGTTCCTGCCTCTCTCGCCCCGCCTCCCCGGCCCTTATCCCGCCCCCCCTTCCTCGTCCCGCCTTCGGAGCCCCGAGCCTCGCTTCCAGCGCTGGTTGCGGCCGAGGAGCCGGCCTGCAGCCGCATAATGGCGTCCTTGTTCACGGTCTCGAGGACACCGCCTCCAAGCGCTCGCTTGGGCTCTCGTTGCCGCAGGCGCCACGCCGGCAGCTACTCAGGCTCTGGGCCCCCGGGGCGGCCTGGGTGAGGACGGATCAGGCTGCGGAAGTCTTCCGTGCTCCTCCCCGGCTGCGCTGAAACCCCGCCCGGCCCAGACGGCTAGCGTTTGCGGCCACCATTTTGCCTTCGTAGCGGGGACGTGGGAGGGCGGCCTCGAGGTCACCGCGACTGCGTCCGCGCCTCCAGGAACCAAAGTGCGCGCGCCACCCGCCTGGTGTCTTGTCTTAAGCGAAAAACAAGACAAAACACAAAAAACTTTAATAAAGATGAAAGAGCAAACTCCAGAGAGAACGCGTAGAGCTCGGTGCACAGGCCTGGTCTCTGCGGCGGCACCAGACGGCCCAGCGCGTTCGCGGCGGCAGAGGCAGGATTGGGCCCCCCGTCGCCGGGTGGGAGGCATTGATATGTTTCATGATTAGGGAAAGAAAACCCGCTAATCCATGTTTATTTGTAAAACTGTTAACGTTGTTTTAATTCAGCAGCTTGATTAAAAGATTGGTGCTTTTTTTTTTTTTTTTTTTTACCATCCTCCGTTACTCTAAGTCTATTGCAGTAATGGATGAACTTGTTGCTAAAACGTCGAGCCATTTGAAACGGTAGAGGTAAACATCTTAGAAATGAAAATAATACCCCACCTTTGTTCTTTTTTTGAGTGCTTGAGACATATCAGCATACCATTTTTCTCAGCATGGAACAAAGATGTAATGATATTAAGTAATATTTACAAGTGTAGAAGCCAGCGCTGAGGTATTTAGTCACTTGTCATGGTGATCACAGAAAAAAGGCGGAGAAACAAATGGCACTGTGCCAAGGAGCTACGTAGTGATAGCAACAATACTATTTGATTTTTTTTAATGATTACATTAGTCTGAAAAGCCAGACATTTTATAGATGTTACCTTCCTAAGATGTCCTTATAATTTTATTGTGCTGTTTTAAAAGTATAAGCTACGTCCTAAGAAAATGATTACTTTTTTAATATTAGTTTTAAAACTTTCCCCAGAGGGACTTCCCTGGTGTTCCAGCAGTTAAGAATACGCCTGCCAGTGCAGGGGACACAGGTTCCATCCCCGGTGGGGAAAGATTGCACATGCTAGGGAGCAGCTAAGCACCTGCGCCACAGCTACTGAGCCTGGGCTCTCCAACGAAAAAATCCCTGGCAATGAGAAGCTCCTGCACCCCAATGAAAAGTAGCCCCCGCTGGTAGCAACTAGGGAAGACCCAGTGCAGCTAAAAAACAAAAACAAAAAACTTCCCCAGAAAGACTTACTTTTATTTATTAAATTCTTATTTACAAAAAAAAAAAATAATGGAAGACTTTCAGGAGATAAGTTAATCATGGATTTTTAAAAAAGATTTGATTAGGTCAGCCTGAGGAGAAAAACACTGGATTATGCTGCAAATAAAATTTGTTTTTCTTCATTAAAAAAATAGAAAGCTTTTTTGATTTTTCAGTTTTCAAAGATACTTTCCTATTTATAATAAACTATTTCGGAGAAGAAACAATTCTGTCTATAGCCATAGAAGTAATGACTGTTGAAATCAGACTGGGTGTCATTCATTCAGTTGACATGTGTTTAATGCCTACCATATGGAAAGCATTCTGATTAGGTTAGAACTTTGGAGGATATTTTTTTCTCCCAAAGAAGGTGAGCTATGTAAGGGAGATAAGATATTCACAAAAGGGAGAGAACAGTCAGCTGGACTGGGCTGAGCAGCCCGTGTGCCAGCTGCTTGCCAGGTGTGTT
The DNA here is from genome assembly GCA_024291935.2 of Okapia johnstoni. Taxonomy (NCBI): domain Eukaryota; kingdom Metazoa; phylum Chordata; class Mammalia; order Artiodactyla; family Giraffidae; genus Okapia; species Okapia johnstoni. Next base: position 45,358,717 of record CM044322.1, read on the forward strand.
GTAGCCCCACCTGATGTGGGCAGCAGCCTGGTATCACTGGGAGCTTGTAAGAAAGGAAGGAGCTCAGTCCTTGCCCCTAACTTACTGAATTAGACTGTGCATTTATGCATTCCTGCCCATGATCCAAATGCACATTAAAGTTTGAGAAGCACTGTTACACCATATATCTCAGTTACTCTTTACAACGGTCTTATGAGTTAATTGTAATTGCAGCTTGAAGGGCATGATGAAATAGAAGTATGTCGTCTTGAGAATGAAATAAAGGTATGTTGTCTTAAGGATAAATTAGAGACTCATTTGCTGATAACCTTCTTTGAATATACATATTTCACTCATATATATTTGATTCTCTGCTCTGAAGTTTCAGAAATTACGCCTGACCAATTAATTAGAATAGGCTAGGCTTTGAGGTTTCACTCAAGCTAACTAAACTCATAAAGAGTGATGTACAAACCTGAATAATGACTTATTAATTTAATTAATGACTTATTAATTTAACCTTGAATAGCCAAAGCAATCTTGAGAAAGAATGGAACTGGAGGAATCAACCTGCCTTACTTCAGACTATACCACAAAGCTATAGTCATCAAGACAGTATGGTACTGGCACAAAGACAGAAATATAGATCAATGGAAAAAAATAGAAAGCCCAGAGATAAATCCATGCACCTATGGACACCTTATCTTTGATAAAGAAGGCAAAAATATACAATGAAGAAAAGACAATCTCTTTAACAAGTGGTGCTAGGAAAACTGGTCAACCACCTGTAAAGAATGAAACCTGAATACTTTCTAATACCATACACAAAAATAAACTCAAAATGGATTAAAGATCTAAATGTAAGATGAGAAACTATAAGACTCTTAGAGGAAAACATAGGCAGGACACTCTCTGATATAAATCATAGCAATATCCTCTATGACCCACTTCCCAGAGTAATGGAATTAAAAACAAAAATAAACGGGACCTAATTAAACTTAAAAGCTTTTGCACAACAAAGGAAACTATAAGCAAGGTGAAAAGGCAGCCTTTAGAATGGGAGAAAATAATAGCAAATGAAACAACTGACAAAAAATTAATCTCCAAAATATGCAAGCAGCTCATGCAGCTCAATACCAGAAAAATAAACAACCCAATCCAAAAATGTGCCAAAGAACTAAACAGACATTTCTCTAAAGAAGACATACAGATGGCTAACAAACATGAAAAGGTATTCAACATCACTCATTATCAGAGAAGTGCAAATCAAAACCATAATGAGGTACCATCTCATGCTGGTCAGAATGGTTGCCATCCAAAAGTCTACAAACAATAAATGCTGGAGAGGGTGTGGAGAAGGGAACCCTCTTACACTGTTGGCGGGAATGCAAACTGATACAGCCACTATGGAGAACAGTGTGGAGATTCCTTAAAAAACTGGTACTAGAACTGCCATGTGACCCAGCAATCCCACTGCTGGGCATACACACTGAGGAAACCAGAAATGAAAGAGACACATGTACCCCAGTGTTCATTGCAGCACTGTTTATAATAGCTAGGACATGGAAGCAACCTAGATTTCATCAGCAGATGAATGGATAAGGAAGTTGTGGTACATAAATACAATAGAATGTTACTCAGCTATAAAAAAGAACATATTTGAATCAGTTCTAATGAGGTGGATGAAACTGGAGCCTATTATATAGAGTGAAGTAAGTCAGAAAGAGAAACACCAATACAGTATATTAATACATATATATGAAATTTAGAAAGACGGTAATGACAACCCTAAATGCAAGATAGCAAAAAAGACACAGATGCAAAGAACAGACTTTTGGACTCTGTGGGAGAAGGCGAGGGTGGGACGATATGAGAGAATAGCATTGAAACATGTGTATTACCATATGTAAAATAGATGACCAGTGCGAGTTCAATGCATGAAGCAGGGCACTCAAAGCTGGTGCTCTGGGACAACCCAGAGGGATAGGGTGGGGGATTCAGTATGGGGGAACACCCGTACACCCATGGCTGATTCATGTCAGTGTATGGCAAAAACCTCCACAATATTGTAAAGTAATTAGCCTCCAATTAAATAAATTAAAAAAAAATTTTCAATGTGCTTGTTAACTAGTATTTCTGATATTATTTCATCATCTGACCATTTTATAAAAGTGCTCATTTTTACATATGGTCATTCCATATTTTGCTAAGTGAGCATGCTATAAAAAGTAACATTTTTTAGAACACTTCCTGAATGTGACATTTCTGTAAAATTAAATGTTATTGCTAATGTTTTCCCCAAGCTTCACAAAACTGCATATACCTTACTGAAAATTTGCATATTATATTTTAGCTTTACTTAATTTTTGAGGTAACATTTTTGATGTTGGATTAGATGTAACCATGAATTAAATAGGTGGAATTACTTGGATTATCAACCAAGCATTTTTTTTTTTTAAACTGCACCATGCAGCTTGAGGGATCTTAGTTCCTACCAGGGGTCAAATCCAGGCCACAGCAGGGAAAGTGCCTAGTCCTCACCATTGAACTGTCAAGGAATTCCCAAGCATTTATTCATATATGTTAAAGTTATAGTTTAAACATATTCTGTAGCAAGAGATTTATTATTTCCAGAGCACATTTGTCACATTTATGAATTATGACTTTACTTTTCTATTGATATGACTAATAGAGTTAAATTTAATTGAGACTTTATGCCTTGTGAATGAGGACTGAGTATGGATTTTTTTTTTTTAAGAGCTATGTGACTATATTTTTCACCATTTTTAATGGTGGTCTCAGTCACCATCTTAAGTGCAATGCTTCTAAAAACAAAAGCAAAAATGAGTGATTAGTCACATAGTAGAGGACAGCAAACCAAACCTTGATCCACAACCACATAAGCACATTTCAGAGGGGATTTTCTCATTAGTTGAGAAGGCTAAATGACTTCTAAATTTTCTTTCAGTTCTTGATTCTGAGGGTTTCAATTGACTTTTTTTTTTTCTCTACTGGCCTAAATATGTCATCAGCCAAACATTTTGAAATTTCTAAAAAGTTTGCATAAAATCATAATCTGTATGTTAATAACTAATGAAGATATACTGGACCTACTTAAACTTTACCAACTTAAGCTTGTACCTACTTACAATAATGTTATATACACACGAATTCATAGAAGTACTTTGATTACCAAAATCATTTTAAAAATTAGTGATAGCACAGTTGATCACATTACATTTAATTTTAGTATAGTTTTAGGTTAAAAAAGGTCTGTTTCTTAAGACATAATTATTTCCTCAAGTATCTCATTTGTTATATTCTAATCCTCAAGATTTTTTCCTGATAAACGTTGTTATTCCATCAGGCATTGTTTTACTTGTTGTTTTGAAATACTGATTTAATCAGTATAAGTTGCCAAATATTAATATTTTTGGCATAAATTCACATCCATTGTTGCAAAGACATATTGTTGTACTTTCATTTTAATTTAAATAGTTTATATTTTTTCCTGACAACAGTAAAAACTTTTTAAAGCTTCTGTTAGGCTGTTAACATGGAAATAGGTTAATATAGCTTTCTGACTTGTTACTATGGTGTTTTAGCCAAATATTATGAGACTGGGTCTTATATCTTGGCAATGATATACACAATCTGGCTTTCTGTATTTTGAAGATGAAAAATCTACATAAACAAAAGAAGTCAGGGATACTAAAAGGCAAGAGGGGAACGTGATGCTTTAGTTTGGTTTTAGCTTCTTGATTGGCTTAACTACCTGGAACCTTTGATAGTAGTATTCAGAAGGAGTGTTAGAATTGTTAAACTTGTTTTATTGTCTAAAATAGGTATGCCCTTTATTATTTTTTAAAATTTTATTTATTTAATTTTGGGCTATGCTGGGCCTTTGTTGCTGTGCATGGGCTTTCTCAAGTTTCTCTTAGCAGGGGATACTCTTTAGTTGCAGTCTCATGCTTCTCATTGTGGCGGCTTCTCTTGTTGCGGAGCACAGGCTTCTCTAGGCATCTCTCAGTGCTCGGGCTTTCAGTAGTTGCAGCTTGCGGGCTCCAGAGCATCGGCTCAGTAGTTGTGGTGCTCGGGCTTAGTTGCCCTGTGATATGTGCTTTAATTTTATAACCAACAAGACATTTGAATTAGGATGAAGTGTATTTATTACTGTTGTGTCTGTTGTATTCAGGGGCTTTGCAGGTGCCACAGTGGAAACGAATCCTCCCGACAATGCAGGAGGCCCAAGGGACATTGGTTAGATCCATGGCTCAGGAAGAGTCCCCTGGAGAAGGAAATGGCAACCTATTCCAGTAATCTTGCCTGGAAAATTCCACAGACAGAGGAATCTGGCAGGCTATAATCCATGGAGTCACAAAGAGTCAGACAGGACTGAGCTACTGAGCATGCACGCATGCTACTCTATTCAAGATTTGTTTTTCTTACTAGTTTTGAAATACCATAGGCGGCCTGTACAGTAGGTGCCATTTTCTTCTTGAGCTCTGGGTTTACTCTTTCAGGTAGCATTGTCAGCTACTAGTTATGACTGTTGGAGTCTGCCAGAGTAATTGCATTAAAAAAAATAAACCTTGCCTTATTTTAATCTATTTAAATAATAGACTCTTCAAAGGTTTTAAATTGTTTTTCTCCATAAGACTTCATTCATGTTAGTCTCATCAGTTCAAGTATTGATCCTGTAATACAATATTTTGAAACAGAAACTTATTTAAGCTCAGATTTAACCGTAGTAATTAGTATCTAATACATGTGCGTACATTCTCAGTCGCTAAGTTGTGTCTGATTCTTTTCGACCCCATGGACTATATAGCCCACCAGGCTCCTCTGTCTCTGGGTTTTCCCAGGCAAGAATACTGGAGCGGGTTGCCATTTCTCCCCAAGGAGATCTTTTGGACCCAGGGATTGAACCCATGTCTTCTGCAGCTCCTGCATTGGCAGGCAGATTTACCACTGAGCCACCTGGGAAGCCCATCTAATGCATATATAGCACAAAGTTCTGGAGATAGACAATGATGATAGCTGCATAGTAATATGAATGTACTTAATATCACTAAACAGTATGTGTACTTAAAAATGGCTGTGGGAATTTTCATGTTGTGTATATTTTGTCACAATAAAAAAATAATGGCATCATCCTGATATGTTTGGTTCCCGGAGGAGGGCATAGCAACCCACTCCCGCATTCTTGCCTGGAGCATCCCCATGGACAGAAGAGCCTGGTGGGCTATAGTCCATGGAGTTGCAAAGAGTCAGACATTACTGAAGCGACTTAGCAAGTACACACGGGTAAGTCTGGGTAATGATCTGTTGTTGAGTCACTAAATTGTGTTTGACTCTTTGGGACCCCATGGACTGCAGCACCCAAAGCCTCCCTGTCCTTCATCTTCCCCCAGAGTTTGCTCAAGTTCATGTCCATTGAATCAGTGATGCTACCCAACCATCTCATCCTCTGCCGCCCTCTTCTTTTGCTTTCAGTCTTTCCCAACATCAGGGTCTTTTCTAATGAGTTGACTCTTGGCATCAGGTGGCAAAGTATTGGAGCTTCAGCTTCAGCATCAGTCCTTCTAATGAGTATTCAGTGTTGATTTCCTTTAGGATTGACTGGTTTGATCTCCTTGCTGTCCAAGGGACTCTCAAGAGTCTTCTCCAGTACCATAGTTCAAAAGCATCAGTTCTTCAGCGCTCAGCCTTTTTTATGATCCAACTCTTACATCCGTACATGACTACTGGAAAAACCATAGCTTTGATCATATGGACTTTTGTTGGCAAAGTGATATCTGTGCTTTTTAATATACTGTGTAGGTTTGTCACAGCTTTTCTTCCAAGGAGCAAGTGTCTTTTAATTTCATGGCTGCAGTTACCATCCTCAGTGATTTTGGAGCCCAAGAACATGAAATCTGTCACTGTTTCCACTGTTTCCCCATCTATTTGCCATGAAGTGATGGGACCAAATGCCATGATCTTAGTTTTCTGAATGTTGAACTTTAAGCCACCTTTTTCACTCTCCTCTTTCACCCTCATCAAGAGCCTCTTTAGTTTTTCTTCACTTTCTGCCCTTAGAGTGGTATTATCTGCATATTTGAAGTTGTTGATATTTCTCCCAGAAATCTTGATTACAGCTTGATTACATTTGTTAAAATGTGTAAAGAATTTAGATTATTGCCCGATCCATATTAAGCGCTTCTAATACATTTTTATCCAATAATATATAAAAACAATTATATGCCACAAACAAGTAGGATTTATCCCAGGTATGCAAGACTGCTTCAATATTCAAAAGTCATTTAATGTAACTCATCTCACCAACAGAGTACAAATGAAAAATCACTAGTTCCTAGTAGACTAGGAATAGAGGGAACTTCCTCCACTTGAGAAAGAGCATCTACAAAAACATAAAGTTAACATCAGACGTAATGGTGAGAAATTTGAGACTTTCCCAGTAAGATCAGGAACAAGGCAAGAGTGTCCTATCTAGCCACACCCTTTCAACAAGATACAGTAAGTACTAGAGCTATGGTCTGAATTTTTGAGCACCAGACCATATGTTGAAATCTTAACTCCCAAAAGTCATGTTATTAGTAGGTGGAATCTTTGGCAAGTGATTAGGTCACGAGGATGTAGCCCTCATGAATGGGATTACTGCCCTAATAAAAAAGATTGTGCCGAGGTCCCTCCCACCTTTCACTGTGTGAAAGTACAATGAGAAGTCTGTAACCTGAAAGAGCCCTCACTGAACCATATTGACACCCTGGTCTCAGAATTTCAGCCTCCAAAACTGTGAAAAATAAGTTTCTGTTGTTTATAAACTACCTGGTCTGTGATACTTTGTTACACCAGCCCAGTATCTTAACCCAATAGACTAAGACAGCTAATGCAATGATACAAGAAGAGGAAATAAGAGTTCAGATTGAGAAGGACTGCCTTCACAAACGTGTAGAAAATTGCATTAATTGTCATTTAAAAAATATTTTAGTAACTTAAACAAAAATCTATTCATTAGAATAAGAGGAATGTTTACTTACATAATTATCTTACCTGTGAGTGTAAGAATTATCATATCCCTTCCATCTTTTTTAAATAGCAGCTTTATTGAGATATGATTCACATACCATCTAGCCCACTCTTTCAAGATACACAATTCAGTTGTTTTCAATATATTCATAGATATGTGCACCCATTACCAGTCAGTTTTAGAAGAGTGTCATTAGAATGGTTGATTCTTTTTTTTGAACTTTGATTTTTAGGATTTTTTAAAAAACCATTCTAACCTTTTAAAAATGCACAATTCAGTGACATTGCTGCTGGAGGAGACTCTTGAGTGTCTCTTGGACAGCAAGGAGAGCAAACCAGTTAATCCTAAAGGAAATCAACCCTGAATATTCATTGGAAGGACTAATGCTGAAGTTCCAATACTTTGGCCACATGATGTGAAGAGCTGACTCACTAGAAAAGACCCTGATGCTAGGCAAGATTGAGGGCAGGAGGAGAAGGGGACGAAAGAGAATGAGATGGTTGGATGGCATCGTTGACTCAGTGGATGTGAGTGTGAGCAAACTCTGGGAGATAGTGACGGACCGGGAAGCCTGGCATGCCACAGTCCGTGGGGTCACAAAAGTCACACATGACTGAGTGAACAACAAAGTACATTCGCAGTGCTCTGCAATTATCACCACTATCTGTTATCAGAACTTTTAATCATTCCAAACAAAAACTTTGTACCCACTAGACATTAGCTTCCTATTCCTCTTATCTCCTGACAAATTCTTCCCAGCTCCTGGCAACCACCATTCTACTTTCTGTTTTTATGAGTTTGACCATTCTGTGCTCCTCATTTATTTGAAATCATATAATATTTGTCCTTCTGTATCTGGCTTATATCACTTAGCATATAACATCTTCAGAGTTCATCCATGTGGTAGCATGTATCATAGTTTCATAGTTTTGTTCCTTTTTAAGACTGAATGATATTCCACTGTATATACACACCACTTTGGTTTATGTATCCACCTGTCAATGGATATTTGGGTTGGTTCCACCTTTTGGCTACTGTGAATAATGCTACTGTGAACACTGGTGTGCAAATAGTTGACACCCTGTTTTCAGTTATTTTGAGCATATACCCAAAAGTGGAACTGCTGGGTTTTATGGTAATTAGATTTTAATTTTCTGAAGAAATACCATACTGTTTTCCACAACAGCTGTACCATTTTATATTTCCATCAGTAATGTACAACTGTTCCAATTTTTCCATATCTTCACCAAAACTTGTTATTTCCTATTTTTATAACAGATATTCTAATGACTAGTGATGTTGAACATCTTTTCAGGTACTAATTAGCCATGTGTATAACTTCTTTTGAGAAATGTCTATTCAAATTTTTTCATCTTTTTAAATTGGGTTGGTTTTTCTGTTGCTGTTTAGTTGTAGGAGTTCTTTATATATTCTGACTATTAATCCCTATCAGATATATGCTTTGCAAATGTTTTTTCCCATTCTGTGGGTTGTTTTTTCACTCTCTCATTAGTGTCCTTTGATTTCACAGAAGTTTTAACTTTGATGACATCCAACTTACATATTTTTGTTTGGTTGATATTTTTGTGATATTACAAATGGAATATTAAAAATTCCTTTTCAGATTGTTTGTTTTTATTATATTGAAATGTGAATGATTTTTGTGTGTTTATTTCATATCCTGCAACTTTGCTGAATGTATTTATTTTCTCTGTCAGTTTTTTTTTTCCTTAGACTGAGGGTTTTCTACATAATAAGATTGTCATCTATGAATAAAAATGATTATACTTTCTTTTCAACTTAGATGACTTTTATTTCTCTTTCTTGCCCAGATTAACTGACTGGAACATCCAATACTATGTTGGAAAGTGGTAAAGGAGGCCTTTTTTATCTTATTCCTGATCTTCCAGGAAAAGCTTTGTCTTTCAGCACTGAAAATGATATTAGCTGTGGGTTTTTCATAAAGGCCTTTATCATGTTGAAGAAGTTTCCTTCTGTTCCTAGTTTTCTGAATATTATTATCATGAAAGGATGTTACATTTTGTCAAATGCTTTTTCTGTATCAATTATCCTAATCATGTGGCTTTTCTGTCTTCATTCTATGAATGTAGTATGTAACTCTAATTGACAGTCTTGTGTCTCTGGAATAAATTCCATTTGGTCTTGATGTTTAATCCTTTTAATATATTGCTGAATTTGTTAACCACTACATTTTACTGTCATTTTTTTTTATAGTAACTTAATTCTTTCCTTGCCAGTTTCTTACCCAGAAGATAGTTCTCTTGCTATACAAATTGTTCTATGACATAGAAAAACAATTAAGCATTCTCCAGTTTCGTTATATCAAGGAAATAAATATAATTCTGTTAAAAATACCCAACAAAAAATCAAAAAGGGAAATTGTGAGTTGTCATATCCAAATGGGACGTGGATTGTCTCGTATATAATTATTAACTATTTAGTAAGCATTTATTGAGAATTTAGTATGTTCCAGGCAGTGTCAAACTTGTTCTCAAAGTGTTTACAAGTGTGGAAGGGAAGACTAGTTAATCGCTGATTACAGTACAGTTTGATATAATATTATAATAGAGATATCCATGGGTGCTACATGATTACACAGGAGGGTACCTAATTCAAAAAGAAGATGAAAGAAAAGTGTGTTACTCTTAAACTGTCTTGAATGATAAGTAGGAATTATCCAGAAAAAGGAGAGGACTGTTTCATACAGAGGACTGTCAATCATAATGACAATGAAAAAGCATAATAATTGAAAAACTACAAAGATTTCCAAGGTGGAGACTCTGTATGAAAAAGTATTGAGAAATGACATTTTTGAGATAAGGAAGGGCCAGTTTGTAGACGTGATTTAGGAGACTGAATGCTTTTTTATTTTTTTGCAAGAACTTGGGAATCATTGAAAGGTTTTAAACCAGGAAGTCATATGAACAAATTTTTGTTTTAGACAGATAATCCTAGCAAAATGTAGTATTTAATAATTAGACTCAAAAGGTGTTGATGATCAAATAGAACTGTGAGGATGGGTTGTTGGAAATTAAACTGGTTGGCTTGATAAATCTGGAGGAAAGTGATCAGAGAATCAGTAGAGGACAGTAGTGAGAAGGAGTAGCAGGTGATATGTCTGAAGGAATGAAACTTAATGGAGTAGTAGTTTTTTTAACATGAGGGTGAAATAAGAACGCTATCAGACAAGTCCAGAATGTAGGCCATTTTATAAGATATTGCATAGCCTGATCTCTTCCACAAGCTAATTTCACTGGGGGACAGGAGACCAGGAGAGAATGAAAGACTGTTTTAGTTTAAAAGAGACCAAAAAATTTTAAAACCAAATGTATGACATAAACTTTAATTAGAGTTTAGGTTGAAAAAGTAACTATAAAAAAGACATTATGGTACAATTTAGAAATTTGCATATTGAATAGATATTAGATGTTCTTAGTGAATTTTTATGAATTTTAACAATACCATAATTATATTGGGATTATGTAGGAGAATGTCCTTATTTATAGGAGATGCATGTTGAAGTATTTAGGGATGAATAATTGTAATGTCTGTAATTAGAGATAGGGATTTAGGAAAGAAAAAAAAATGGCAAAACATTATAATAGTTTGATACAGGTGGTGGGTATAGAGTTGTTTACAATACTAAGCTTTCAGTTTCAGATTCAAACTTCAGTTTGCCATGCTAGCAGCTATTTATGTAGCATTTATATTGTATTAGATATTATATAAGTAATCTAAAGATGATTTAGCCTATATGGGAGGATACATGTAGGTTATATGCAAATATTACAGTATTTTATATAAAGGACTTGACTGTCCTCAGATTTTGGTTTCTGCAGGTCCTGGAACCACTTTCCCCATGGATTCCAAGGGATGACTTTTTTCAATTCCTGATCAAATTTTAAAGTATAAGATCCTCAATTTTTGATAGTTTATTACCAGTGAGAAACTTTGTTTATGTAAAAATGTGAAAGCATTTTTCTCAGCCATTAAAAAATTTAAAACAATTGAAATTATAATGTCAAAAACTCATCCTTTTTAAATTGAACTATAGTTGATTTACAATGTTATATTCGTTTCAGGTGTACAACATAGTGATTCAATATTTATAGATTATATTCTATTTAATGTTATTACAAAATAATGACATATTTCCCTGTGCTGTATAATATACCCTATTTATTTGTTTATAATTTTTATTGGCATATAGTTGATTTACAATACTGTAAATTAGTTTCTTCTGTACAGCAAAGTGAATCAGTTATCCATCTACATATACTCACTCTTTTTTAGATCATTTTCCCATATAGGCCATTGCACAGTATTGAGTAGAGTTTTCTGTGCTATACAGTAGGTCTTTGTTAGTTATCTATTTTACATATCGCACTGTGTATATGTCAATCCCAATTCCCCCTCTTACCCGATGGTGACCATAGTTTTTCTTTTTTAAAAATTTTTATTTATTTATTTTTGTCTGTGCTGGGTCGTTCCTGCTGCTCAGATTTTTCTCTAGTTGTGGCCAGCAGGAACTACTCTTTGTTGCAGTGCTCAGGCTTATCATTGCAGTGGCTTCTCTTGTGGAGAAAAGGCTCTGGGGCTCTCGGGCTTTGGTAATTGTACATGTTGGCTCAGTAGTTGCGGTTCCCAGGCTCTAGAGCACAGGCTTGTGGTGCATAGTCTTAGCTGCTCTGCGGAATGTGGGATCTTCCTAGACCAGGGATTGAACCCATGTCTCCTGCATTGGCAGGCGGATTCTTTACCACTGAGCCACAGGGAAGCCTAAGTTTGTTTTCTACATCTGTAACACTATTTCTGTTTTGTAGATAAGTTCAATTGTACCCTTTTAAAATTTTTATTTATTTTTTTTAAATTATTTATTTATTTTGGCTGTGCTAGGTCTTCATTGCTGCACGTGGGCTCAGGCTTTCTCCAGTTGTGGCGAGCATGGGCTACTCCTTGTTGAGGTGTGCTGGCTTCTCATTGTGGTGGCCTCTCTTGTTGTGGACCATAGGCTCTAGGCATGTGGGCTTCAGTAGTTGCAGCGCATGGGTTCAGTAGTTGTGGCACATGGACTTAGTTGCTCCACAGCCTGTGAGATCTTCCCAGATTAGGGATTGAACCCATGTTCCCTGAATTGGCAGGTGGATTCTTAACCACTAGACCACCAGAGAAGCCCTGTACCCTTTTTCTAGATTCCACATATAAGCACTATCATATGGTATTTGTCTTTCTCTGTCTGACTTACTTCACTCCATATGACAATCTCTAGGTCCATCCTTGTTGTTGCAAATGGCATTATTTCATTCTTTTTTTATGGCTGAGCAATATTCCATTATATATATATATATATATATATATATATATATATAATACTATATATATATATCAGTTCAGTTCAGTTCAGTCGCTCAGTTGTGTCCGACTCTTTGCAAGCCCGTGAATCGCAGCACGCCAGGCCTCCCTGTCCATCACCAACTCCCGGAGTCTACCCAAACCCATGTCCATGATGCCATCCAGCCATCTCATCCTCTGTTGTCCCCTTCTCCTCCTGCCCCCAATCCTTCCCAGCATTAGGGTCTTTTCCAATGAGTCAACTCTTCGCATGAGGTGGCCAAAGTATTGGAGTTTCAGCTTCAACATCAGTCCTTCCAATGAACACCCAGGACTGATCTCCTTTAGGATGGACTGGTTGGATCTTCTTGCAGTCCAAGGGACTCTCAAGAGTCTTCTCCAACACCACAGTTCAAAAGCATCAATTCTTCGGTGCTCAGCTTTCTTCACCATCCAACTCTCACATCCATACATGACTACTGGAAAAACCATAGCCTTGAGTAGACAGACCTTTGTTGGCAAAGTAATGTCTCTGCTTTTTAATATACTATCTAGGTTGGTCATAACTTTCCTTCCAAGGAGTAAGTGTCTTTTTATTTCATGGCTGAAGTCACCATCAGCAGTGATTTTGGAGCCCCCCAAAATAAAGTCTGACACTGTTTCCACTGTTCCCCCATCTATTTCCCATGAAGTGATGGAACCAGATGCCATGATCTTAGTTTTCTGAACGTTGAGCTTTAAGCCAACTTTTTCACTCTCCTCTTTCACTTTCATCAAGAGGCTCTTTAGTTCTTCTTCACTTTCTGCCATAAGGGTGGTGTCATCTGCATATCTGAAGTTATTGATTTCTCCCGGCAATCTTAATTCCAGCTTGTGTTTCTTCCAGCCCAGCGTTTCTCATGATATACTCTGCATATAAGCAGTGTGACAATATACAGCTTTGACGTACTCCTTTTCCTATTTGGAACCAGTCTGTTGTTCCATGTCCAGTTCTAACTGTTGCTTCCTGACCTGCATACAGGTTTCTCAAGAGATAGGTCAGGTGCTCTGGTATTCCCATCTCTTTCAGAATTTTCCACAGTTTATTGTGATCCACACAGTCAAAGGCTTTGTCATAGTCAATAAAGCAGAAATAGATGTTTTTCTGGAACTCTCTTGCTTTTTCGATGATCCAGCGGATGTTGGCAATCTGATCTCTGGTTCCTCTGCCTTTTCTAAAACCAGCTTGAACATCTGGAAGTTCACGGTTCACGTATTGCTGAAGCCTGGCTTGGAGAATTTTGAGCACTACTTTGCTAGCGTGTGAGATGAGTGCAATTGTGCAGTAGTTTGAGCATTATTTGGCATTGCCTTTCTTTGGGATTGGAATGAAAACTGACATTTTCCAGTCCTGTGGCCACTGCTGAGTTTTCCAGATTTGCTGACATATTGAGTGCAGCACTTTCACGGCATCATCTTTCAGAATTTGATATAGCTCCACTGGAATTCCATCACCTCCACTAGCTTTGTTCGTAGTGATGCTTTCTAAGGCCCACTTGACTTCACATTCCAGGATGTCTGGTTCTAGGTAAGTGATCACACCATCGTGATTATCTGGGTCATGAAGATCTTTTTTGTACAGTTCTTCTGTGTATTCTTGCCACCTCTTCTTAATATCTTCTGATTCTATTAGGTCCCTACCGTTTCTGTCCTTTATCAAGCCCATCTTTGCATGAAATGTTCCCTTGGTATCTCTAATTTTCTTGAAGAGATCTCTAGTCTTTCCCATTCTGTTGTTTTCCTCTATTTCTTTGCATTGATCACTGAGGAAGGCTTTCTTATCTCTCCTTGCTATTCTTTGGAACTCTGCATTCAGATGGGACTATCTTTCCTTTCCTTCTTTGCTTTTCGCTTCTCTTCTTTTCACAGCTATTTGTAAGGCCTCCTCAGACAGCCATTTTGCTTTTTTGCATTTCTTTTTCTAGGGGATGGTCTTGATCCCTGTCTCCTGTACAATGTCATGAACCTCTGTCCATAGTTCATCAGGCACTCTGTCTATCAGATCTAGTCCCCTAAATCTATTTGTCATTTCCACTGTATAATCATAAGAGATTTCATATCTCCCTAAACCAATTGTCTGTTCATGGGCACTTGTATTGTTTCCATGCCTTGACTATTGTAAGTGGTTCTGCCATAAATGTTGGGGGTGCACATATCTGTTCAAATTGTGATATTCTCTGGATATATGCCTGGGGTGAGATTGCTGGATCATGTGGTACCTCTATTTTTAGTTTTCTAAGAAACCTCTGTATTGTTTTCCACAGTGGCGGTACCAATTTACATTCCCGCCAACAATGTAAAATGGTTTCCTTTTCTCCACACCCTCTCCAGCATTTATTGTTTGTATATTTTTTGATGGTGGCCATTCTGACTGGTGCTTATTTATTTTATATATAGTAGTTTGTGTCTCTCAGTCTCATTCTCCTATTTCACCCTTCACGTCTTTCCCCACTGATAACCACTAGTTAATAGTTTGCTCTCTGTATCTGTGAGTCTGTTTTTGTCAAACACACACCCTTTAATTGAAAAATATAACTTTAGAAAATTTTGTGATGTAATACAAATGTTTTTTTTAAAAAAATATTTATTTTTATTTATTTATTTGGCTACTCATGGTCTTAGTTGCAGCATGTGGAATTTAGTTCCCTACATCAGAAATGAAACCTGGGCCCCCTGCATTGGGAGCTCAGAGTCTTAACAGCTGACCATCAGGGAAGTCCCTGCAAACCCAGTTGAACTTTCCAGTTTTTTAATCCAGTTGACCTTTCCAGTTTTTTAATCCTGTTGAACTTTCTCATATCATTATTTAAAAATTATAGCGTAGATTTAATTTATATAACATGTTATATGTTGTTAGAGTCAGGCAGCAAGCTTGGCTGCCACTGTAGTGTATATGAAGATAAGGATTATGGGCTGTTTCTTAGAGCCACAAGCCCCCTCAGTCCCAACACTATGTTCCTTGGGCATGTGGAACATGAACTACTTCACTAACTTCATGGGTTCTTTGTTCATTTGTCCATGGTGAGCAGTGGTGCATTTGATTTCTGTCTTCTGAAACAGGGATGTATGAAGTAGATCACTTTCATGGCAATCATGGAGCACTGGGTGCTTGATATTTGTTGTGCTTGCTACCTGTGTAGACCAAGGGGCTTGCTGTCAGAGCCTGTTCTGATTTGAGCCTCCTTCTGGGAATCCCTGGAATAGATTCTTTCAGCTGCCTAACTTTGATCTGGCCACACTGAGAGATGAGAGGATCAGTGTTTTTGATGCTCTTGTAATCCTTTCACATCATACCTGTGTCCAGTAGGTGAGGATTCCTGAGTTATGGAAGTTCCAAATGTCGATTAAAGCATTATTTATTCCTGACAGATGACAACTGGAAAAAGGAGATTCCATGATCAAGTAAATTTGGAAAATGATGTATTAATTTCTTTAAAACATCTCAGAGACTTTAATATGCTAATATGCATGATAAATCCCCAAGAGGAGAACATAATATTGTGAGTCTGTTTTTGTCAGAAACACACCCTTTAAATGCCTTTCTCGGGTATTTTTGATCATTGAAGCCTTTTACTGAGAAATACGTTGAGGAATGAGTGTGAAACAGAACCCATTTTAGAAAACTTCAGTTCAGTTGCTCAGTCGTGTCTGACTCTTTGCTACCCCATGGACTGCAGCACACCAGGCTTCCCTGTCCATCACCAACTCCTGGAGCTTGCTCAAACCCATGTCTGATGAGTCGGTGATGCCATCCAACCATCTCATCCTCTGTTGTCCCCTTCTCCTCCTGCCTTCAATCTGTCCCAGCATCAGGGTCTTTTCCAATGAGTGAGTTCTTCGCATCAATATTAATTAGAAGTTGTTAAAAGTTAGTAATTGTTCTTAACGTAAAATTGGGCATAGGAATGGAAGAATACTGCTTTAGACTTGTTAGTAATACCTATTTCAGAACACAAGTCAGCATTGTATTTACTGGTAAGGGACTGGTATTCTAATCTATCAAATAATAATGTTTTTAAAGAGCAAAGATTATCATTTTATGAATTCAATTTGTTTTGGTAGTTCTGGGCAGTGTCCTAAATCATGAAGGAGAAATAAGAAAGTATGCATTTTGGAAAGAAGAGACCAAATGAATTATCAGAAAATACAAAGTAACCAACTGAAAAGGGATTATAAAACGTTTGGGGAAATAGATGGATATAAGATCAATAGCAAATTTTTGAAAAATTAATATTTACCTCTACTTCTAGAAATTTCAAGATTTCCAAAAAGATTCCTTCACAATATCCACAAAATCCATAAAATACTGAGGTGTAATCTTCTTGGAGAATTTTTGTGTGGCTTATATGAGGAAAGCCATAATGTATAACCTTCAATTTAGAGATATAAAAAGGGCTATATAGCTAATATAGATCTCTTAGATGTGAAAACTATTTTAAAATGTTCATTCTTTCTCAGTGTATAGCTTCATTGCAATAGCAATCCCAATGGTGTTTTATTTGGAATTTCTACATTTTATTTGAATGTCTAAATTTCATTTGGAAGACTTACACTGGTGAGTATATTAATGAGTATTCCTAAGAAGAAGACCAGGAACAGTGATAATATTAATAAGTGAAATGGGATGGTAATGACATAACGGTGGAAATACAGTTCAGAATGGAATCAGTAGAATAGACAATGGAAGTAGTCTCTATCACATAAAGGACTATAATACATTATAAAGTAGGAGGAAAGAATTCAAGTGCTTAGTAAATTAGAAATTATTAAAATCAAATTAGAAGTTAATCTTTCACTTTGAATCATGCCAAAATAACTTTCAGATGGATTAAAAAGTATATTTTTATTTATTTATTTATTTTTAAAAAGTCTTTATTGAATTAATTACAATATTGCTTCTACTTTCTGTTTTTGGCCGTGAGGCACATGGGATCTTAGCACCCTGACTGGGGATTGAACCCACACCCCCTGTATTAGAAGGCAAAGTCTTAACCACTGGACCACCAGGGAAGTCCCTAAAAAGTATGTTTTTAAATTGTAGAAGAAAATAGAACTGAGTTTACCAAACCTGTAGAAAAAGTATAATTCTCTCCCTCTTTTGGTGGTCCTTTCAAAGGCTAAGTTTCTAAACTTTAAAGGATAAGAAATCTCAACAGGTGTGACTAAAATAAAAATAAAAAATAATGTACTTTTAAAAGGTAATCTTAAATTTAAAAAGCAAATATCAGCTTTGTGTAATGACAGTATTACAATCAGTGAGATTCTTCCCAAGTTACTATTAGAACTAGTAAGAATGTTCCCACTATCTAACACAAATTCAACTACATTCAACTTATCGTATTTCAGTGAGATAATAAGACAAATGCACAAAGATGAATTGGGCAGAATGGTTCACTCAAGAATTAATATATTTAACAACAAAAAAATTTAGAAACTACCTAATTGTGTACAGTTAAGAAAATGGTTTAATAAATTACGATAAAGTTCTATAATGGATTATCAGTCACTAAAAATGATAATGTAATAAATATTTTTTTGAGAATGAAAAGATGCTCACAATTTACTGTTGAGTGAAACATTAGGTTACAGGGCAACATTAAGAGTAGTTAACTCTGCATGTTAGGATTTGAAGTAATTTTTACTTGGTTTCAACTTCTTTTTTTTTTGTCTTCAGTAATCATGTGTGATTTTGATGATCATAAGGGAGAAGGAACTGTTTTCATTTTAGGAAAACAAATGCAAACAACTGACCTGGAAAATTGTTTTCAGTAATTCTTTAAATTGTTTTCAGTAATTCTTTCAGTAAGAATTAAGAATTTCAGTAAGTCTTTATTATTTAAAGAACTCATACAAAATGTTAAGAAAAAAATGGAAGATCCCATTAGGGATGAGCAGAGAACCTGAACAGACAATTCAAAACATAGAAAACAGAGGTGGTAAACAAGCATTAAGGATCACTATTCAGATTTACTTGTAAGCAAGAAACTGTACATTTAAATAATGAGATAACATTTATTTGCTTATCAAACTAGAAGTTTGCCACCATGTTATTACAATAAATTAATAATTAATAAATATCAGTAAATTGTTACATCCCTTTGATAGTTTTCACGATTGAAGGTTATGTTGCAACCTGGAAAAATAGAGCATCTGAGTGAAATAGGAGAATGAATGGTAGTTCTTATGCCACTACTAAGCCCAAACGCAGCCAAATAAATAAAGTAATTAAAGAAATTTAAAAATAAATCTAAGAATTAAAGAAACAAACAAACCAAAAGAATATTGGAAAGGGGAAGGGGAAAGTAAATTGCAGATATTGTAACATTTCACTCTTAAAGACTTCAGCATGCCTCTCCTAAGAATAAAGACGTTCTCCTATATAACGCCCCTCCCCGCCAAAAAAGAATACTAGGGAAGCGTTCTGCATGTTCTTCCTTATTAATAATTTCTAGTTGTTGAAGTTTTTTGTTTTGAATTTAATATTAGAGTAAAATAATTTTATTTACTTTTTCTTTTTCAGAGCTAGCTGTAGCAGAATTTCACAAAAAAATCAAAGAAGGTTTTGAAGTGTTTGACCATGAGTCAAATAATACAGTGGATGTGAGGTTTGGAGATGTTTCCTTCTAATTCTAAATTGCTGATACAGCTCATGAAGTAGAAGATGGTTCATTTCTCTTTGTACATTCTTTGAATTCATTATGCTAAAGTATTTATGTTTCTGTGCTCGGCAAAAGGTTTTTTCTAGCTGCTGTTTTGTATCAGTACTGTTTCTTATTCTTCATAATCTAGTGGAAAGACTATATATCCATATTGCCTACTCTAATCTATAGACTAAATTCTGTGAATGAGACAAACTCGTATACTATAGCTTTAGTGCTGGACACACAGTTGGCACTCAGTAAATATTTGCTGAGTGAATGAACAGAATTTACTTTTAGGATACATAGATATGGGGCATTCCCTGGTGGCCTAGTGGTTAGAATTCTGAACTTTCACTGCCATGGTCTGGGTTCATTTCCTGCATGGGGAATTGAAATCCCACAAGCATCGCAATGTGGCAGAAAACAAAACAAAACCAAAAACCATAGATATATATTATCAAGCATAAATAGGATATTACAGAGAAGGATTAATAATTCTTATACATGATACACTCCTCAAGTAAAATAGCAAAAAGAACCAAAACAAAAGAACATAAAAAGATGAGAAAAAAACACGAATACTGGTAGATTTAGAATAGAGGACAGGAGACAAAGAATAGTTTGAAAAAAAGAGGCAAAAGATAGAGGAGATTATGCATGTTGTAGAATCTGTGCCACACATGTACATCAAAGAAAGGTAATGAAATAATTCTTCCAGGAGGCCAAGCTGATTGAGAAATATTTGATGGGACCACAATCTCAAGAGTTAGAACTCAGTATGGAGGCCAACAAAACAGTGGGAAATGATTTTTAAATGGTTTTGGCAAGAACTATTTGATGCTTATAAACCAGTCCCATCACTTCCAGACTGGTCAGAGGACTTAAATGCTTTAAATTTGAGCTAAACTGAACGAACAATATGAGTATGAACGATTGTAACTACAGTCATCCCTCAGTATCCACAAGGTATTGGTTCCAAGACACCTGCTTCCACCCTTCCACCCCACCCTTCATGGACTTCACAGGATAGTCTTCTGCTTTGAGGGGAGGCTTCCAAAAAGTAGCAGTGAAGAGAAAATCTCCCAAATCCCTTAGAGCAGGGATGCCAGCCATTTTTTGGTAAAAGGGCTAATTCAGGGGACATAAACATGCTTATGAGGAGGGCATGACAACCCACTCCAGTATTCTTGCCTGGAGAATCCCTTGGACAGAGGAGCCTGGTGGGCCACAGTCCATGGGGTCACAGAGAGTCAGACACAACTGAAGCGACAGAGCACGCATGCAAACATGCTCATGGGCTTCCCTGGTGGCTCAGCTAGTAAAGAACCAGCGTACCCATGCAGCAGATGCAAGAGACTTGGGTTCTATCCCTGGGCTGGGAGGATCCCCTGGAAAAGGAAATGGCAACACACCCCAGTATTATTGCCTGGGAAATCCCATGGACAGAGGAGCCTGCCGGGCTACACCATGGGGTCACAAAGAGTTGGACACAACTGAGCGCACACACACACACACAAACATGCTTAGGGGATGCATCTTTATTCCCACTCAGAATTAAAATAATTGTACTGAGACCCAGCGGGAAAGTGTATGTTCTTACTTAAATTGTCTACTTTATAAAAGAAAGAAAGTTACCAGGAAAATTGGCATAGTTTTTAGCACTGAAATATCCAACTGGTAGCAACATGGATGAATGCAATTTCTAGTCTTTATTCCTTCTGCTAATTTGTAGAGCACTTTAAAGTTTACAGTGAGCATCCTCATGCTGCCAGTATCATTACTCTCTGCTTTTTATAAATCAGCCAGGAAGCAAAATGACTTACCAAAGATGGAATAACAGGATAACGACACAGTTGAAACTCAGATTAGTTTCTTCTGTTTGGGGCAGCTGTGCCTCAGCCCTGGAAGAGGCTCAGGGGAGGTAGTGCTGAAATAAAGTCTGGTCCTGCTTTTCCTAGCCTTAGCAGGCTCTTAGCAGTTAATCTTGCTAGAATTTATTTTGGCTTATGATTAAAAGTGAAGGTCTAAATAGACTCTCCTTTTCCAAATTATTAAACCGTTCCATTTATTTATCTCTTGAATTATTAGATTCATTGTATAATATACTGCATTTTCTATAATTGAGTCTGATTTGGGCTACGTATTCTGACCTATTGCCTTACCTCCGGATCATACACTAGGACAAGTAGTGAAAGTGAAAGTGTTAGTCGCTCAGTCGTGTCCAACTCTGTGACCCCATGGATTGTAGCCCACCAGGCTCCTCTGTCCATGGAATTCTGGAGTGGGCTGCCATTCCCTTCTCCAGGGGATCTTCCCAACCTAGGGATCGAACCCCGGTCTCCTGCGTTGCAGGCAGATTCTTTACCGTCTGAACCACCAAGGAAGCCATACTAGGACAATCCTATATTAATTGCTCTCAATTTACATAGTATGCTTTACTATCTGATAGAACTAGTCTCTTCATTACTCTTCTTTTTGAGCATTTTCATTAAGACTTGAAGGCAGGGGACTTCCCTGGTGGTCCAGTGGTTAAGACTTCGCCTTCCAGTGCAAGGGGTGTGGGTTGGATTCATGGTTGGTAAGTTAAAATCCCACATGACTCGCAGCCCAAACACCAAAACATAAAAACAGAAGCAGTATTGTAACAAATTCAATAAAGACTTTACACATTAGGAAAAAAAAAGAATTGAAGGCAGTATTCTGTATAGATTGAGTAAAGAGGTGTCTGAATGGAGTAAGAGTTGCAGGGACAGTCGAAATAGCTTGGTTTGGAAGAGAGAGTTGTTCCTTGAGAGACTTACTGGGCTTTTGACTGTTTCTTTCCCCTCTTGTGCTTGATCCCTCAGTGATGCCGTTTCTTTTGAAGGGCAGACCAGCACCCCTTACCTGGCTTTGCATGAATTGAAAACTTCAATTTGAAATTTTGTTACTTTAGGTGGTGTGGAGGTGTGGCATTGTGACTGCTAGGCAGCCAGTGGGTTTTGTTTTGTTTTTGTTTTTTTTCATCATTGTGTAAAACGTTATTAAATGAGCCCTTGCTGCTTTCCTCCTGGCTCTGAGGGACAACCCGGGGACTGGAATCAGACTTTCTGAGTTCATTCCTAGCTTTGTCACTCTAACTTATTTACTTATTACTTATTTGCTCACTCTAACTTATTTACTCTTATTTAAATAAGAGTAACTTATTTACTCTTTCTGTGCCTCAGTTTTTACATTTGCCACATAGGACTGATGTAAGTTAGTAGGTCTCAAAATGGTTTGGAGAACCCTGTATATCCCTAGGATTCTTTCAGGAGTCTGTGAAATCAAAGCTATTCTCATAATAAATATGAGACAGTATTTGCTATTTTCATTCTCATTTTTCACAAGTGTATATTGGAGTTTTTTCAAAAGCTGCATGTGTGATATTGCAACAGATTGAAGGGAGAGCCAGATAGGAGAATCCAGCTGTCTTCTGTTAAGCCAGATGTTAAAGCAGATGTGTAAAACACTACCATTCTTCTAATTAAATTTATTTTTTGTTTTGTAAAATATAGTTATTTCTCACACACAAGAAATATTTATGTAAGCAAATATGGGACTTCCCCAGTGGCTCAGCAATGAGGAATCCACCTGCAATGCAGGAAAAGTGGGTTCAATCCCTGGGTCGGGAAGATCCCCTGGAGGAGGAAATGGCAACCCACTCCAGTATTCTTGCTTGGGGAATCCCAAGGACAGAGGAACCTGGTGGGCTACAGTCCATGGGGTCACAAAGAGTCAGACATAACTGAAGCCACTGAGCACATATAATAAGTTTATCGTTATTTCTATGAATTTGACTGCAAGGAGATCAAACTGGTCAATCCTAAAGGAAATCAGTCCTGAGTATTCATTGGAAGGACTGATGCTGAAGCTGAAACTCTAATACTTTGGCCACCTGATGCGAAGAACTGACTCATTGGAAAAGACCCAGATACTGGGAAAGATTGAAGGCAGGAGGAGAAGGGGACAACATAGGATGAGATGGTTGGATGGCATCACCGACTCAATGGACATGAGTTTGGCTTGATGGACATGATTTGAGCAAATTCAAAGAGTTGGTGACAGACAGGGAAGCCTGATGTGCTGCAGTCCATGAGGTCACAAAGAATTGGATGTGACTGAGCTACTGAACTGAACTGGATGAATAATAAACATTTTTGAACTTTGAGATATAATTTTTAGTATTAAATATAACTCACATAAACAAAAGCTCTTTGTGGGTCTGAATAAGTTTTAAGAGTGTAAAAGGGGTTCTGAGACCAAAAAGTTTGAGAACCACTGTTGTCAGTGGACATTTCTAAAGTTCTTAGAACAATATTAATTTACAACAAATTAGTTTGGGATTTAAAGCTCAGAACAATATTAGCTTGTATTATTATTCTACTCTATATTCTTAGAGTAAATAATTTAGACTTGTTTTTCCTCTGTTTAATCTGGATTAGCAATGTTATATTGTATTCTCCTAAGAACATTTTACTTATATCTGTGTATTCTGTTTTGATCTTGTAAGTTCTGAAGCAGTGTGTTTTATTTTCGATTTTCCTTGTAAAATAGGTTTTGAAGGTTGCATCTTGAAAAACGTCATGGCAGGTTTTTAATAGTATCAATTAGGGGAATTTTTATTTTGCCTCATACAAACATAGATCATTATACATTTTGACTTACATACATTTTCCTGCTCTGTGTTCATATTTCAATCAAAAGCATGACTGAAAATTGAATTTTTGACTAGATATATATATATATATATATATATATATATATATATATATATATATATATAGTAAAATTCTAAAGGTACAAAGAATATATAGTGATGGGTAAACTTTTGCTTGGCTCTCTGGTTCCCCTTTCTAAAAGAAAGATTTATTATAATTTTCTCTAATTCTTCCAGAGATAGTCCATGCAAGTACAGATGTGTATGTATGTGTGTGTATTTTTTATTGTGATAAATACATGTAACAAAATTTACCATTTTAACCATTTTTAGGTGTGTGTGGGTGTGTGTTAAGTCACTCAGTCGTGTCTGACTTTTTGCGACCCCATGGACTGTAGCCCACCAGGCTCCTCTGTCCATGGAATTCTCCAGGCAAGAATACTGGAGTAGGTTGCCATTCCCTTCTCCAGGGGATCTTCCCGACCCAGGGATGGAACCCAGGGACCTCATTGCAGGCAGATTCTTTACTGTCTGAGCCACCAGGAAAGCTCTTTTAAGTGTATAGTTCAGTGGTATTGAGTATATTTACATTATTTCCATCCATCTTCAGAACTTCTTCCCAAACTGAAACTCCATACCCTTTAAACAGCACCTCCCCATCTCCCCTCTCCTTAGTTCCTGGCAACCACCATTCTACTTTGTGTCTCTATGAGTTTGGCTATACTAGGTACCTCACTGTGTCTGGTTTATTTGACTTAGCATAATGTCTTCAGGGTTCTTCCTTGTTGTAACTCGTATCAGAATTCCATCCCTTAAGACTGAATAATATTCCACTGTGTGTATATACACACTTTGTTTATTCAGCCCTCTGTCCATGGACAGTTGGGTTGTTTCCACCTTTTGGCTGTTTGAATAATGCAAATTTTATGCAGTCCAGCAACCCCAGGTAGCCTTTTGCTAATGCAGAGAATCTCTTTTTCACTGCTATTATCTCAACTTAGCATGAGTCTCTGGGGCTCACAACACCCAGTATTCATCTATTTTACTGATAAGGAGACTTAAGTTTCTTAAGCAATTGTCAAGAACCTTGAGTGTATTAGATCTTGTCTAAAATTCAATAAGAAGTGTATAAGAAGTTTTTTGTAATGATTTAGAAATAACTCTTAAGAGGATTGGAGGTGCCATAAATATTACTTCTACTTCTTCACTTTTAATACTATTTTTGAAGAGAAGTTAATACAGCATTTCACAGTTCATCTTTATCAGGTTGTAAAAGTGTGAGCAGTATAGAGAAATTGCATGGACAGTTTCCCCAAGCAATTATTGTCGGAGAAAGCTTGGGATCACTCAAAGAGCTTATGAAAAACTGCATAGGTAAATGAATCTGCATTTGTGGCTTGGGAAAGTATATTATAAAAAAAGGAATGGGATTTTGGACCCACGGACATGTTGATAGGGAGTGAATTTTTAAAATTTTATTCATACAGTGATAATTCACATGCATGAATAAAATGAATGATGAAATAAAACTACATGAGTAACTTGGATAAATTTGAAAAATTTTAAGTTTAAAATATTACAAAAGAAAGTGAAAATCATGATGAAGAAGGAAACAAACAGAACAGGCTCCATCTTGAAAACAGGACTCAATCTTGGGCCAGACTGTGGACTTTGAGCTATATGCCCGGTATCTATGGAAATGACATACCAACTGGAAAACCAGACCCCTAGATGGAAGAGCCTCAGGGCTCGTACCTAGACTCTCCGTTGCCTAAAAGAATACCCTAATTATCTGTGTAACTGAATAGAATCATAAATTCTATTATGCTTACTGGGGTATGACCACAGGCCTATTGATAATTGTCCACTGTTAACTACCTAGGCTTAAGGCATACAAATCACGGGTTTAAGGCATACGAATCACGGGTTAACTTTTATTGTATCTTTCTTTTCCTTTGTTCAGATTAGTTTCAGAGAATTTGGGGAGGTGGGTTTGAGCATGTACACTTAGGGTATATAAGGTTTTCACAAAAACTGGTCGGGGTCCTTGGCTAAGAGGACTCTGCCTTGGGCCTGCTGGTGTAATAAACTGCACTCCACTATCTGTATGGTCCTGAGTGAGTTTGTTTTCCGGAACACGTGGCTACAACAATGAAAATCACATAATGTAAATTTTAAATATACAAAGTGATAGTCTATTGTTTATGAAGACAAATAACATTCATGAGAGTGATAAACAGTATTCTCAGAGTAGTGGTTGCATCTGAAGATGGAGGGACAGGAATGATGAGCAGAACTTTAGCTGTTTCTGTAATGTTTTATTGTTAGGAAACAAATGTGGCAAAATGTTAACTTCTGTTTACTCTTGGTATTGGATATATGAAATCTATAATTTTTTTTTTTTTTTTGCCACATTGCAAAGCTTGTGGAATCTTAGTTCCATGACCATGGATTGAACCCTGGCCCTTGGCAGTGAGACCCCAGAGTCCTAACCACTGGACCTCCAGAGAATTCCCTGTAATCCTTTTTTCTTTACTTTTCTCTGAAATATTTCACAACTATGCATAAAAATAAATAATTTTAAAGGGTGATTTATATCTTGTTATTTTACCATCTCACTTTCAAGTTGATTTGTAAAAAATTGGTTTGTTTGTAATACCCTTTTAATAAACTCTAATTAAAGAATCAGTTTAAAAAATCAGTTAAAAAAAGTTTAAAAAACTATCCCAAATTCTACTTCCTGAAGCTATTTCTTTCTATGTGTCTTTATAGATGAAAGTTTAGTAGTACGATGCCGCTGTGACAGGAAAATAACACTCGGGTTCAAGTTGTCCTGTTCAGGGTACTTAATTGCCTGTTTTTAGGAGACCCTTTTTGTGTTTTATATCTTTGGTGATCAACTTCACTTGATTCTGGCTGGTAGGTATCTGTCTGTTGTACTTATTGTATTATTTAGATCAGGCACAGAGTTTGCTGTGTGTCTACAAAAATTGGGAGTCAGAGGCTCTCTGATTATTGGTGGTCTCAGGGAGTGTACTTCCTGGGGCCTATGGGCATATAATTCCTGTGGCTTCTGGGTGTGTACCCTCTGTAGCTTCTAAGTTTGGACAGCTGCAGCCTCAATCTGTTCTCCTTAGCATAATATTAGATTCATTTGAAAACTGTCAGCATTGTGGAAGACTTAATACAAATACATAGCAAAGAACAGTTCATGGCAGTATCTTCATTAGCTTTGAAAGTTAGAGGGGACAAAAACCCAAGAAGCATTAATTAGAAGCATTAATTACCATGTGCTTAGATAGCTACAGGTGTATTTGGAATTCTGGCTCCCTCTCACTCTGTTGCTTACACTCTTTCAGGCTGCATGGGACCAAAATAATCCTTATGTTTTCTCAGTTAATGCAAGTGTATTGTAAGGATACTTGGAAATGAATGGTATAAGAAGTAATTATTTCTTATATTCATAAGGAATAAGCAAAAAACTGCAGTGGTATTCAGTCCTCTTAGCCCACTGGAATGATATTTGTTGCAAAGGGACCATAGATGGGGCTGCAGTGTTTTGGCAGTCACTCTGTGGCAGTCACTCCACTTCAACTCTAGTAGTCAAACATGCTAGGGATTTTACTCATATGCTTCTTTTTAAAATTTTTTATTTTATACTGGAGTATAGTTGATTTGATATGTATCATTGGAAGGACTGATGCTGAAGCTGAAGCTCCAATACTTCGGTCACCTGATGCAAAGAGCTGACTCATTAGAAAAGACCCTGACGCTGGCAGAGATTGAGGACAGGAGAAGGGGACAACAGAGGATGAGATGGTTGGATGGCATCACCAACTCAATGGGCATGAATTTGAGCAAACTCTGGGAGATAGTGAAGGACAGGGAAGCCTGGTGTGCTGCAGTTCATGGGGCTGAAAAGAGTGGGACACGACTTAGCGACTGAACAACAGTAGTTGATTTACAATGTTGTATTAATTTCAACAAACTGATTCAGTTATACCTATACATACATCTATTCTTTTCCCATATAAGTTATTATAGAATATTGAGTAGAGTTCCCTGTAGGTCCTTGTTGGTGATCTATTTTATATATAGTAGTGTGTATATGTTAATCCCAAACTCCTAATTTATCCCTCCCCACCACCTTTCCCCTTTGTTCATTCATAGACTTCTGTGCCTTCTCTTCCAGATTCTTCTTACTACTTTGCTGCTAATTTAACCTCCACTGTGTGTCTCCTGTTCCTTTGCTTCTATTTGCCTGTGGCTTTTGATTCCTTCTGATTCTGCTTATTGCTTCCTATATGTTTTTCCTCTTCCATCTCTCTGTCATCTGTGTCCCTCTCTGTTTGTCTTCCTTTAAAACTCCCAACGAAGGAGAGAGAAAAATTTGCTTTTGCTATTTGTCAATACTGAGTGGAGAGTGCTTTTGTTGAGCAGAGCTCTTACAGTAAGCAACTTCATAGGCCTTGCTTTTGTAGGCCTATAGAGAGAGATCATTTTTGGGTTAAGTAGCCATCTCTGGTTAAAGCAGCTGTGCCTAGGGAGGCAGTCCAAGTGGTACAAAGCATAACAACCTGTCCATTAAGAAACTCTCAGGAAGACTGTGGGTTTGTCAGGTCCCTCAAATCCTGATGAGGTTGTACAAGCCTATTATTAGTCTATTCCAACCCAATTTCTAGGCCACTTGGAACTCTGTGTTAGACTCACTGGTTTCTTATCACTCCCCTTCCTTGATACTGCTAGTGATTCATGTCAGGGTGATCAACTATGGTTGAGACTGAGGGGTCTAATTCTGTTTCCTTGCTTCCTGATCACGTAGCTACACTGTACTTCCTAGACTCTCTTAAAGATAGAGGGAGGCTTGGAATGTGACTGAATTTTGGGCAGTGGGATGTAGGTGGAATTGACGTGAGCCACTTCTAGGAGTGATCCGTGAAAGCTTCCATATGTGATCTTTCAGGCTTTTTCCCCTTCTAGCTTGAAACAGACAAGCGGAGTGACACTGGAAGTCGTGCATTGAGAGGGATAGATCCACAAGACAGAATGAGCTGGGCTTCTGAGTGGTTTTTTTTGAGGAAGGCCACCTGTTTTGAGGAAAACTCATTTTGAATTTAACATAAGCCACTTCTGTGACAACAGCATTATGTCACTGGATGTTGGAGTTTGTTATAACAGTGACCATTTTCCTCACAGATTGTCGTTATTGACTATTCTTCATAGGAACTCAAGGAAGGGTTTGGGTCCCTTAGATATCTTACTAAGCTGTGTCCTAGGCTGAATGAAGTTGGTTGGGAGGGCACCACCTTCAGAGGGGGCTGCTGGGGTAGAGAAGAAGAGCCATCATTGTTTTGCTACTCCATCAAACATGGCATGAAGAATATCTCCTTCTAAGATTTCTTCTACAAATTGCAAGCTATGTATATCAGATGCAGTGTTTGAAATTGCCCTCAATTTAGTTGGAGGGCAATAGGAGTAGCTCGTGGTTCTACCTTGTTACACAGAGCTAGTAACTTTGTCTGAACAGTAGTCAGTTGCAGCAGTGGAATTCAGTGTTCTATATATTCTAGATAGGGTGAATGCCAGAAAGCTCATCCATCTATCTACAGAGATAATAAGGCAAGATGTCTAAACTGTCTTTCCCTGGGGGGAGGTGAGAAAGACAGGACCCGTGTGGGTTCTATTCAGGTGGCTATGAAAGGGAAAAGATTCAGTTACAATAGCAGGGTCCCAAGGAACATGGGACTTCATTATTTTTGTCTTCGAAGGATTCAGAAACAAGTGTTCAGAGGTGCCACTGTGTAATGCAGTAATGAAGCCAGGCCGGAAGCCAGGGTGTAAGCACTGTAACTGAAGTCAACTCTTGGTTAGTTTAAATGCGTGGTAGTCATACCAGCTCCTAACCCTTTGCCTTCTTCTATTTTAGTTTTTGAATTGCTGAGAAGTGACGAGCAAATGTCTACTTTATTTCTGAAAACTACTGATGCATTTTATAATAGTTTCTGACCTTCCTCTGAGAGCTCATTTTAGGCTTTTCTTTGTTAACTTAACTCTTAAGTTAAATATTTATATTTTTACCTGAAAGTTTGTATTTCTTGTCTCTCTTAGGTTATAAAGTTATTGAAGACAAATGTATCTAATATTTGGGCTGTGTAATATGTATACACTGTCTTTGTGTATGTACAACATTGATGATGTTAGCAGAAGGTATGTAACTAGCTGTGAGGAGTTATTAGGAAATGAAAGTGTTAAGGTATGTTAGGGGCCACACAGTGAGTGATTGCTTGCTGCCTGAAGGAGACTGGATTTGGTTATACAGGAAAAATAAATCCATAAATGTTGAAAAGTGATAAGACTAGACCAGAGTTTTTAGAAATGAAACTAGCTGCAGGATGGGGGATAGGTTGGCACGTGGACTGGAGCAGTGGTTCTTAGTGCTGGGTGCTAGGGAGCTGAAAACCACAGAAAAATTGTCAGAGACTTGAACCAGGGACTTGAAGAACAAACTTCAATGCTACAAAGTCTCACAGTATCAGGTGTAGTCAAGGGTATAATGGAGCAAGAGGGATTCCCATACTCTGCGAAAAGGAATCTTGATTAGAGCTTGGGAAAAATTTTGGATGACCCTATCTATGTGGTGGTCTTACAGCGCTGCCCACAAGCCCCATCTGTTAGGACTGAAAGCAGAAGAGCAGCTGAGAGCTCTCCAAGCTAACAAGGCCTGGTGATTCTCTGAGCCCTGGCCTAAAGCCAGGCAGAAATAAGGATGCCTCTAGGGGCATGCATGGATAGTGGAAGTGCCTTAGCCGCACTCACACAGGTAATGATCTCTTTTGATAACTAAGCTTTCTTTGGCATTCATGCTGATCCCTGTACTCTGCTAAGTTATCTTCTTCCCTGAGGCAGTGAACCTGGAATGCCCTAGCCACCTAGGTTGGGGGAAGGGTACAAAGAATTAAGAATGGAAGAACCTCCATTATTGTTCTAAACTATCCCACTGCATAAGTGTCTTCCATATAAAACAAAAAACAACAACTTCTACTCAGTAACACCCAGGCTAATGTTCTATGTCTTTCTCTTCATAGCTAAGAATCTTAATAAGAAAAGAAGTTTACTTTAATGATAACCATCACTCTGTTCATTCTTCAACATGCACTTTATTATTTGACTTCTGTCTCTCAACCCTATTCCCATTCTGTGTTCCCTGAGGTAACTTACTGTCTTATGCCTTGTTTTCCATGACATCACCTTTTGTTTTCATCCAATGTCTCTGACTGTTCCTTCGCAGTATCTTTTAGGGTCAACTATCCCTCTATTTTCCCAAAGAAAGGCAGTGCCAAAGAATGTTCAAACTACTGCACAATTGCACTCATCTCACAGGAGAGGGAAGTAATGCTCAAAATTCTCCAAGCCAGGCTTCAACAGTACATGAACCGTGAACTTCCAGATGTTCAAACTGGATTTAGGAAAGACAAAGGAACCAGAGATCAAATTGCCAACATCCGTTGGATCATCAAAAAAGAAGAGAGTTCCAGAAAAACATCTATTTCTGCTTTATTGACTACACCAAAGCCTTTGTCTGTGTGGATCATAACAAACTATGGAAAATTCTTAAAGAGTTGGGAATACCAGACCAACTGAGCTGCCTCCTAAGAGATTTGTATGCAGGTCAAGAAGCAACAATTACAACTGGATGTGGGAAAACAGACTGGTTCCAAATCGGGAAAGGAGTGCATCAAGGCTATATATTGTCACTCTGTTTACTTAACTTATATGCAGAGTACATCATGTGAAATGCCAGGCTGGATGAAGTACAAGCTGAAATCAAGATTGCCGGGAGAAATATCAATAACCTCAGATATGTAGGTGACACCAGCCTTAAGGCAGAAAACGAAGAATAACTAAAGAGCCTCTTGATGAACGTGAAAGAGAAGAGTGAAAAAGTTGGCTTAAAAGTCAACATTCAGAACACTAGATCATGGCATCCGGTCCCATCACTTCATGACAAATAGAAGGGGAAACAAAGGAAACAGTGAGAGACTTTATTTTTGGGGGCTCCAAAATCACTGCAGATGGTGACTAAAGCCATGAAATTAAAAGATGCTTACTCCTTGGAAGAAATGCTATGACTAACCTAGACAGCATATTAAAAAGCAGAGATACTACTTTGCCAACAAAAGTCCATCTAGTCAAAGCTATGGTTTTTCCAGTAGTCATGTATGGATGTGAGAGTTGGACTATAAAGAAAGCTGAGCCCCAAAGAACTAATACTTTTGAACTGTGGTGTTGGAGAAGACTCTTGAGAGTCCCTTGGATTGCAAGGAGATCAAACCAGTCCATCCTAAAGGAAATCAGTCCTGAATATTCATTGGAAGGACTGATGCTGAAGCTGAAGCTCCAGTACTTTGGCCTCCTGATGCGAGGAACTGATTCAATGAAAAAGACCCTGATGCTGGGAAAGATTGAAGGCAGGAAGAGAAGGGGATGACAGAGGATGAGATGGCTGGATGGCATCACCGACTCGATGGACATGAGTTTGAGCAAGCTCCGGGAGTTGGTCATGGACAGGGAAGCCTGGCATGCTGCAGTCCATGGGGTCACAAAGAGTCAGACACGACTGAGAGACTGAACTGAACTGAACTGATCCCTCCATTTGAGTTATTAATGTCCACCAGAGTTTTGTCTCCTTCCGTCTTTTTACTTTACACCCTTTTCTGGGAAACCTCATTTACACCCAAATTTCAAGCTCAACCTAGAAAAATTTTAAAGTCTATACACGAGGAGGGCATGGCAACCTACTCCAGTATTCTTGCCTGGAGAATCCCATGGACAGAGGAGCCTGGCAGGCTGCTGTCCATAGGGTTACACAGAGTTGGACATGACTGAAGTGACTTAGCACACACAGATGCACTCAGGCACAATTCTTAGGTCAAAGGGGAAATTTTAGGACAATGAAATTGAAAACATAAAGAAAATAGCTGTAATGGAAATGAGATAAGAAGATGGAAATGACAGCAGAATCTATGTGCTGTAACCAAATTGAAATGCCTTTGTAAAGAAGAACAAAAGACATAAAAAAATGAATAGAGCTTTCAACTCAAAAAGCTAGGGGAAAAGAGTAAGCTGAGAGAAAGCAAAAGGGAAGAATTAGAAAAGATAAAAACAGAATTGATGGCACTGGAAAACAGGGAAATAGTCGGAACTAGTGAATAAAATAAAAAACCGGGTTTTTGTAAAAGGCTAAAAAAACCCGATAAACCACTGGCAATTTTTTTTTTAGAAGCACAAATGCACTGGTGACTTGGGAGAAATAACCATCAAAACAAAGGAAATTTTAAAATATCATAAGAGAATGGTATGTACAACTTTATAAGCAAATTTGAGATTCCAGATGAAAAAAGCAACTTTCTAGTTAAAAATTATTTGTCAAAGCTTGTTCTAGTCTTGTGTAGCTGAGTTGGAACACTTAATACTGTTAAGATGGCAGTACTCCTCAAATGAATCACCAGATTCAACACAGTCCCTATCAAAATCCAAGCTGCATCTTTTTTTCCTTCAGTAATTGACAGCCTGATTCTAGAATTCATATGGAGAGACTTCCCTAGTGGTCCAATCATTAAGAATCCACCTGCCAATGCAGAGTACATGGGTTCGATCCCTGGTCTGGGAACTAAGATCCCACATGCTGTGGGAAAACTAAGCTCCTGTGCCACAGCTACTGATGCCTGCGCATCCTAGAGCTCATGCTCACAAGAGAAGCCACCGCAATGAGAAGCCTGCACACCACAACTCGAGAATAGCCCTGGCTCACCACAGCTAGAGAAAGCCTGTGAACAGCAGCAGAGAGCCCGTGTGCCACAACAAAGATCCAGTGCAGCCAAAAATAAATAAATAAATAGCTTTTAAACACTCCTATGGAATTGCAAGGGTCCTAGAATAGCCAAAAACAATCTTGAAAAAGAACAAAGTTGAACTCACACTTCTTGATTTCAAAATTTACTACACCACTACAGTAATCAAGATTCTGTGATACTGGCATATGGTATAAGGCTAGATATGTAGATCAATGGAATAGAGTTGAGAATCTAGAAATAAACCCTTAAACTTATGATCAATTGATCTCTAACGAAGTTGGCAAGTCAATTCAATGGAGAAAGTATAGGCTTTTCAACAAATAATGCTGGTACAACTTGATATCCACATGCAAATGAACGAAGTTGGACCCCTATAGCATACCATATATAAAAATTAACTCAGAGGAAAAAACATACATGTAAGAAATAAAATTATAGGACTGTTGAAAGAAAACACAGGTGTAAATCTTTATGACCAGGGATTAGGCAGTGGTTTCTTAGATATGACAAGTAAAGCATAAGCAACCAACGGAGGAAAAACAGGTAAGTGGGACCTCATCAAAAGTGAAAACTTACATGCTTCAGTGGACAGAATAAAGAAAATAAAAAGACAGCCACAGAATGGGAGAAAGTACTTGCAAATTACATATCTGATAAGGGTCCAGCATCCAAAATATATAAGAACTCATATCTCAATAATAAAAATACAAATAACCTGCTTATAAAGAGGGAAAAAGATTTGAATAGCTGTCTCTCCAAAGAACATATTTAATGGCTAATACACATCTGAAAATATGCAAAACATTATTAGTTGTTAGGGAAATGGAAGTCAAAACTACAGAAATACTACTTCAAATCTACTAAGGTAATTTTAAAAAGTAAAATAACAAAAGATGGTGAGGATGTGGAGAAATTAGAAACCCTCATACTCTGCTGGTGGAAATCTAATATGGTACAGTCACTTTAGAAAACAGTTTTGTAGTTCTTCAAAGTTTTAAACATAGTTACCATATGATCCAAGAATTTCATTCCTAAGCATATGCCAAAAGATACGAAAAAATACGTTCACACAAAAACTTGTGTATAATTGTTCATAGCAACATTATTCATAATACCCCAAAAGCAGAAACAACTCAAATGTCCATCAACTGATGAATGGATAAAGAAATGTGATATATCTGTATAATGGATATTATTCATCCATAAAAAGCAAATGAAGTACTGACCTGTGCTGCAGCATGGTGGAACCTGGAAAGCATTATGCTAAGTGAAAGAAGCCAAACAGGGAAGGCCATATATTGTATGATGCTTATATGAAATATCCATAGCAGACAAATCTATAGAGACAGACCATAGGCTAATGATTACGAGCAGGCAGGGAGAGTGGGGAATGAGAAGTGATTGCTGGCAGGTATGAGGATACTTTTGGGGGTGATGAAATGTTCTAGGATCAGTAGTGATGATGGCTGCACACCATTGGGAATACACTAAAAACCACTGAATTATACACTTTAAAAAAGAGTCAATTACCAAAAATAAAAAGCAAAACAAAACAAATTGATCCCAGTAAACATAGAAAATCTAAACATACTAAATTCCATAGAATCAGAAGGCAAGTTTTCAAAGAGTTCTTTCACAAAAAGGCTTCAATACAAATGGTTTCATAGGAGAATTCTATCAGACTTAAAAAATTTTAGTCACAATGGTACTTAATCTTTCCTGGGAAATAAGCAAAGAAGAAAAACTTCCAAATTATTTTTCTGAATGAGTATAATAGTGATACCCAAAACTTAATAAAGAGTGCATTAAAAAAACTCTAAGGAACAATCTTACTTATGAGAACTTCTGTACAAAAATTACAAATAAATTACTTGCAACAAAATGCAATAGCACATTAAAGCAAAAAGAGTTTATATCAAGAATAAAAGAATAGTTCTATGTTGGGAAGTATATATGTATTTCATCATACTAGTAGATCTGAGAAGAAATAGCATAGGATCATATTTATAAATACTTAAGAGGCATCTGATAGAATTCAGCACACATTCCTAATTTTGATGATATGTGTAGTTTTAAAATACACAAAGAGAGAAGAGGAAATTTAAGAATTGGCTCACATAACTGTGTAGGCCAAGAAATCCTGTGATCTGACATTTGCAAGCTGGAAAATAAAAAACCAGTGGTGTAAATCATTCTGAGCCTTAAAGCTTGAGAACCAGGAGCATGGTTGTCCAAGAATGGGAGAAGATACATGTCTCAGCTCAAGCAAAGAGAAAAAATTTGCCCTTCTGCTTTTTTGTTCTACTTAGCATACCAACAGATTGAATGATGCCCACTCAAGTTGGTGAGGGCGATCTTCTCTATGAGGTCTGCCCATTCAAATGCTGGATTCTGGAGGTATCCTTACAGATACACTCAGAAATAATGTCTTGTCAGCCAACTGAGCATCCCTTAAGCCTAATCAAGTTGACACATAAAATTAGCCATCACACTCAGTGAAGTACATCTTGAGGAAATAGTTCTATAACATGAAATACATGTATCTCAACCTAAAATCCAGTCTCTTACTTAATGAAGAAGCACAATCAGCATTTCCATTAAAGTCAGAAATAAAATAAGAATATCCATATTCATCATTATTATTTAGTATTAACTAGAGACTTTCGCCAGCAATTAGACAAGTAATAACAGAGGCATAAATATTGGACACGAAAAGATAGAAGAAAAAGAACTGTCTCTATTTACATATAGGAAATCATGAAACATCTAGAAAACCCCCAAAAAATCAATGAAAAATCACTGCAAAGAAAAAGAAACTTGAATAAAGTTGTAGGAAATTAAATTAATATACAGAAATCAAGCCTTCAATTATACAAATAATGACCCATTGCTGCTGCTAAGTCACTTCAGTCGTGTCTGACTCTGTGCAACCCCATAGACGGCAGCCCACCAGGCTCCTCTGTCCCTGGGATTCTCCAGGCAAGAATACTGGAGTGGGTTGCCATTTCCTTCTCCAATGCATGAAAGTGAAAAGTGAAAGTGAAGTCGCTCAGTCGTGTGTGACTCCTAGCGACCCCATGGACTGCAGCCTACCAGGCTCCTCCGTCCATGGGATTTTCCAGGCAAGAGTGCGGGAGTGGGGTGCCATTGCCTTCTCCTAATGACCTGTTAGGTGATATATAATGAAAGGTGCGTGCATGTTAAGTTGCTTCAGTCGTGTCCAACTGTTTGCAACCCCATGGACTGAAGCCTACCAGGCTGCTCTGTCCATGGTTTTCCAAGCAAGCATACTGGAGTGGGTTGCCTTTTCCCACTCCAGGGAATCTTCCCATCCTAGGGATTGGACTCATGTCTCCTGTGTCTCCTGCATTGGCAGGCAGGTTCTTTACCACTAGCGCCATCTGGGAAGCCCATAATCAGAGGTAAGACCCATTTACAATAGCAACAAAAAAGTTTAAATTTATAGACATAAATATAACAAAAAATGCAACACTACATTAGGAAAATCTGAAAAATATATACAAATAGAATTGAACAAATGGAAAGACATACCGTGTTTTTGGATAGGAAGACTTGAAATCATAAAGGTGTCAAGTAATCCTAAATCAACTTATAAACACAGTTAAAATACCAACAAGTCTTTTCTGGAGCTAGACAAGTGAATTTAGTGTTCATGTTAAAAAAATAAATTAGCAGAATGGTAAATAAAAAGCTGACAAAGGAGAGCAAGGAGGTAAGTTTAGCTATGTTGTTGCTGTTGTTCAGTTCCTAAGTTGTGCCTGACTCTGCGATCCCATGGACTGTAGCCTGCCAGGCTCCTCTGTCCATTGGATTTCCCATGCAAGAATATTGGAGTGGGTTGCCATTTCCTTCTCCAAGCAATCTTCCCAACCCAGGGATTGAACTCAAGTCTCCTGCGTTGGCAGGCAAGTTCTTTACTGCTGGGCCACCTGGGAAGCTCCAGTTTAGCTTTATTCAATATTGAAACATATTACAAATCCTTTATAAAATTAAAAGAGTGTGGCATGACAGACCAATGAAATAGAACAGAAAATTCAGAAATAATTGCCAAGTGCCAATGGAAAGATAATACATGATATAGGTGACATCTCCAGTGAGTGGGGAAAAGATAGACTTAATAGCTAGATAGCCATTTGAAAAGTGTAAAATTAGATCTGTACTTCAGGTTATATACCAAGATAAGGTTGTATACAACAAAAAATCTAGCCATAAAACATAAAATTTTGTATAAGTATTAAAAAACATGTGGGTGAATTCCTTTATGAACTTGGAGTAGAGAAAAATGACTCAAAATAACATCCAGAAGTAAAAAGACTGACACATTCAGCCACATAGAAGTTTTTTTTTTTAGCTAAAAACAAAACTTTAAATCCAGAGATAAATGACAACTTGAGAAAATGTTATATTACAAATGACTGATATCCCTAACATGTGAAAGTGGTAACTCTAAAAATATCTGATTAACCAGAAATCTCCACTCTTTGCCTATAGAGCAAAAAGGACCTCATAATGCCAGTATTTTTAAATTTAATCTTTTCAATGTTTTCAAAACCATTTTATTTTGAAATTACTTTTGTAGTTACAGAAATGCAAAAATAGTACAGAGTGTTCCTTCAACCAGCTTATTCTAATGGTCACGTCTTATAACTGTAGTACAATTACTGAAATCAAGAAAAATTAACATTTTTTCAGAACCATGAACAAAAATTCTAGATCTTACTGATTTGTACCAGCTTTTCCACTAATCTCCCTTCTCTCTTCCAGGATCCAATTCAAAATCCTATTTGCATTTAGTTATTATATGTCTTTAGGTCCTCTATGCTGTGACAGTTCCTCAGTCTTTGTTTCATGACCTTGATACTTGTAAAATGTCCTGCTCAGTAATTTTGTAGAATGTTTCTTAGTTTGGGTATATTAGATGTTTCCTCATGCATAGATTGAGCTAATGCATTTTTGCCAAGAATAATGCAGAAGTGATTTTGTATTTTTCTCAGCGCACCACGGCGGGGTGATGCTGTGATCATTGTTAACCTTGCTCTCTTGGTTAAGATAGTGTCTGCCAGGTTTTCCCACTATGAGGTTGTTATTTTTCACTTTGTTAATTAGTAAATATCTTGGGGAGATACATCAAGACCACGCAAACATCCTATTTCTCCTCTAAATTTTCCCACTAATTTTAGCATTTATTGGTTGATTTTTCCCCCCCGTTACTGTAGTGTCTGCCAAAAGGCGTTTCAGTGTTGCTTCTTAAACGGAAAGCTCCACGAGAATGGACATTTTATTTGTTTGCTTTGTTTAGGCAGTAAACAGCCATTTGGCAATGTTGAATTTGGAATTATTTAGACCTTTTGCAACAATGAAAAATGTTTTAGTCAATTTAGTTAGCATTTATTAAAACTCTTGTTATAACCAAAACATCCATGAGAAATATGCAAAAGGCATAGTGATTCTGATCTGCATCTGAGTCTTTTTCTCTGTCACTACTTTTCCTCCCAAATCATACTCACTGCCACGATTTGTTCTAAGATGTTATTGCAGAGAGCTGAGAGATAGAATCGCAGGAGTCAGAGGTGGGGAACCAGCTTCCGGTTCTGCTCCATACTAGTTATGTTCCTAGAGAGTGCATCAGTATGACTTCTCCAAGTCCCAGTTTCCTTATTTTTAAAGTGGAGATTATGATATGGATTGATGTGAGAATTAAATGAGTGAATGTAGAGAAATAGAAAAGTATTCATTTATTATTTAACAAATATTTACTGAGTCCGTATTAGGTGTGAGCTCCTTCTGAGGGTTGGAATATAACAGTGAAAGGCTTCTGTCCTTATGGAACTTGTATTTTAGAAAGAAGAGACAGACAGTATACAAGCAAACAGATAAATAGATACAATTTCACATAGTAATAAGTGCTATAAAGTAAATAAAATAGGGTGAGGTAATAAAATATGGTATCAAGAAAATAGGATTGATGTATTAGAGAAGGAGGGGTGGTTAGGTGGGATTCAGTTCAGTTCAGTCGCCCAGTTGTGTCCGACTCTTTGCGACCCCATGGACTGCAGCACTCCAGGCTTCCCTGTCCATCACCAACTCCCAGAGCTTGCTCAAACTCATGTTTATCGAGTCAGTGATGCACGCCATCCAACCATTTCATCCTCTGTCATCCCCTTCTCTTCCTGCCTTCAATCTTTCCAAGCATCAGAGTCTTTTCCATTGAGCCAGTTCTTTGCCTCATGTGGCCAAAGTATTGGAGTTTCAGCTTCAGCATCAGTCCTTCCAATGAATATTTAGGACTGATTTCCTTTAGGATTGACTGGTTTGATCTTGCAGTCCAAGGGACTCTCAAGAGTCTTCTCCAACACCACAGTTCAAAAGCATCTATTCTTTGGCGCTCAGCTTTCTTTATAGTCCAACTCACATTCATACATGACTACTATGGGGACAGTTTAAACATTTGGGTAAGGGAAAGTTTCTCTGGAGGTAATTTTTGAGTTATAAGATCTTTAAGACTATGAGCCTGCCATGTGGTGAACTAGGGGAGACCAAATATGAAGGCCCTATGAAGGGAAGATTTCGTGTGTTGGAGAAAAGCATAAAGGAAGTGTAGCTTTGAGGAGAGTGGTATAGGATCAAGTTGCAAAGGCCAGCAGAGCCCAAATTATGTACAGCCTTATAGGCCATGAAAAAAGAGTTTAGATTCTTAGTGCAATGAGGAGTGCTGGGGGCTCTTAGGCAGAGGAATTAATGCTTTGCTTCTTTGTTTTTCCTTTTTAAAATTTATTTATTTTTAATTGAAGGATAATTGCTTTACAATATTGGTTTGATTTTCTGCCTTACATCAACATGAATTAGCCATAGCTGTTATGAGCCATGATTTAAGCTTCATTTCATGGCTTTGCCAAGAATGAGTCGGTGAAAAAGTGATTTCCACAAGGGCAAAGTCTTCATTTTGTTTTCTGTTGTACCTGGCATAGTAGTGTTCAATAAATATTTATTACATCAGTAAAAATCATTTTCAAATCCTTTGTTCCTTCTTAGACATTTTTTAATTGCTTTAAACATTTTCTTGTACTTACCCTAGTGTCGGCCTTTTCATAGAGAAGGTGCAGTATTCTGCCTAATCTTTTCTTGCCTAGAATTCTTTTCTCCCCTAGACCTGCAGAATCGGGTCTTCACTGTGATCTTTTTGACCTTAGACTGCCCTCAAACTGAAGACTCACAACCTAACTCAATGTCACTGGCTCCACCTTGTGTCAGGAACGTGGTACTGCACTCACCAAAAGTCAGCCTACCAAGAGCCCGCCTGCCCCTGGTCAAACGTTTTAAGTGGTCCAGTTGCTGTATGTAAACTAAATGATGATGCCACTATTGGACAACCTTATTGTGACTCATTTGTTGTGAAATGATTTCACCTCCATATCTACTATTCTTTATATAATGCAGGAGTGGAAACAGATTCTTAGTATTTAACCAAAAAGGCTTTTGGACTTAAGTTTGTAGCTCTTGAAATACTTTGGCCACCTGATGCGAAGAACTGACTCATTGGAAAAGACCCTGATGCTGGGAAAGATTGAAGGCAGGAGGAGAAGGGGATGACAGAGGATGAAATGGTTGGATGGCATCACTGACTCGATGGACATGGGTTTGAGCAAGCTCCGGGAGTTGGTGATGGACAGGGAAGCCTGGTGTGCTTCAATCCATGGGGTCACAAAGAGTTGGACATGACTGAGCAACTGAACTAACTGACCGACTTGTAGCTCTTATCAATATAAGACCTCTGACCAAAAAAATGTCTCTGCAAATTTTTAGGACTTTAGATGAGACAGTTGATTTTCATTTTCTCTGAAAGGCCTATCAAAATTGAGGTGTTGGTAATTTTTTAAAAATCCCATGAAATTTATCTAAAAGAAAAAACAATTTTTTCCAAAGGAAAACGTTGCTTTTTTTTTTTTTTTGTAAACATAGGATTGTATTTGCTTTCTGTTTTGCGTATATGTATATAGAACACTAAGTGAGTTGGACCTCACTATGGTGGTTGTTCAGGAGATGCTCCTGTCTTGAGATGGCAGGGCAGAAGTCACTTGACCTGTTGCATGAGGTGGTTGGGACTCACAGGATCAGTGGTGTGCTGGAGTGAAGTCATATTAATTTGTACCAGGTCACCAGAGCTGATGAGTAAGTTTTCAGGAATTCTGTAAGCCCCTGTTAAACCTAATTGATATAAAAAATAAGCTATATAAACTTACAAGTTAATTATATTCAAAACAAATGTGCTCCATTGGGCAGCACTTATGCTAAAATTGGAATGGTGCTGCTGCTGCTGCTGCTGCTAAGTCGCTTCAGTCGTGTCCGACTCTGTGCGACCCCATAGACGGTAGCCCACCAGGCTCCCCTGTCCCTGGGATTCTCCAGGCAAGAACACTGGAGTGGGTTGCCATTTCCTTCTCCAATGCATGAAATGAAAAGTGAAAGTGAAGTCGCTCAGTCGTGTCCGACTCTTAGCGACCCCATGGACTGCAGCCCACCAGGCTCCTCCGTCCATGGGATTTTCCAGGCAAGAGTACTGGAGTGGGCTGCCATTGCCTTCTCCTTGGAATGGTGCAGAGAAATTTTTAAAATTTTTATTTATTTATTTATCTTTGTCTGTGCTGTGCGGGCTTTCTCTAGTTGCAGAGAGAGGGGGCTACTCTCTAGTTGTGCCGCATGGGCTTCTCATTGCGGTTGTTTCTCTCGTGGAGCACAGGCTCTGGAACGCACAGGCTTCAGTAGTTGCGGCTCTCAGATTCTAGAGCACAGGCTCGGTAGTTGCGGTGTACGGGCTTAGTTGCTCCGCGGCACGTGGGATCTTCCCGGATCAGGGATGGGACCTGTGTCTCCTGCATTGGCAGGTGGATTCTTTACCATTGAGCCACCAGGGAAGCCAGGGGCAGAGAAATCAGTGTGGCCCCTACATAAGGGTAACACACAAACTCAAGAAGGGTTCTATGCTTTTTCAAGTTGTCGTTTTATTACCAGTGAAAAACTAACAAAGGTGACAAACACTCAAAGCTTACCACTTCCTAATTACAGTATTATGTTTCTATCTTATTTATGCTCCAGAGACGATACATGTCTCCTGTGTGGGAGGGCACCACGTGATAGTGTGCTGTTGTCACTGACTCCATCGTGAGTGATGTCAGCTTGGTAGCTTGAAACTGGCCGTGGTGGGTCAATTTGCACATTGAAGATGCAGACACTCCCGATCAGGGCTTTTTCTCCTGAGGAAACCACTTGATCACCCGTGCACTACTGTACACAAATAAGTTTGTTTATACCTTCTCTCTCTCCTCTTCCAAAAGCCTGACAGAAAGACTTTAGAAGAAACTGTTAAAATTCAAAAACTATTTTAATTTTATTACATTGACATCAATATGTTTTGAATAGTTCTTTTAAATGGTGACTTTAATAATTTTAAGGACTTTAATAGTTTTAATAATAGTACGGCTTCCCTGGTGGCTCAGATGGTAAAGAATCTGCCTGCAATGCAGGAGACCCAGGTTTGATCCCTGGGTCAGGAAGATCCCCTGGAGAAGGGAATGACAACCCACTCCAGTATTCTTTTTTTTAAAATTAATTTATTTTTTATTGAAGAATAATTGCTTTACAGAATTTTGTTGTTTTCTGTCAAACCTCAACATGAATCAGCCATAGGTATACATATATCCCCTCCCTTTTGAAACTCCCTCCCATCTCTCTCCCCATCCCACCCCTCTAGGTTGACACAGAGTCTCTGTTTGAGTTTTCTGAGCTGTATAGCAAATTCCTGTAGGGTAAGTTTCCATGTTACTCGTTCCATACATCTCAACCTTTCCTCCACTCTCCCATGTCCATAAGTCTATTCTCCATGTCTGTTTCTCCATTGTTGCCCTGCAAATACATTCTTCAATACCATTTTTCTAGATTCCATATATATGCATTAGAATACAATATTTATCTTTCTCTTTCTGACTTACTTCACTCTGTATAATAGGTTCATCCACCTCATTAGAACTGACTCAAATGTGTTTCTTTTTATGGCTGAGTAATATTCCATTGTGTAGATGTACCAAAACTTCTTTATCCATTCATCTGTCGATGGACATCTAGGTTGCTTCCTATTGTAAATAATGGTGCAATGAGCAATGGGATACATGTGTCTCTTTCAGTTTTGGTTTCCTCAGAGTATCTGCCTAGGCCACTCCAGTATTCTTGCCCGGAGAAGTCCGCATACAGAGGAGCCTGGTGGGCTACAGTCCGTGGGGTCATAGAGAGTGAGACATAACTGAGCAACTGAACACTTTCACAATAATTTTAAAAGGTTATTTTGAAATATTTTTCAATCAATTAGCTTGATTCAAAATCTCATTTAGTCAAAGTTAAATAGGCTAATCAGCCTTAATATTATATATAATTATATTAGTTATTTTCTTTTGTTTTTTTGAGCTATTTAAGAATTTGATTAGGTATAGTCCAGTATACCCTAGATCATCTGACTTAGTCTGTTAAGTAACTATAGCCTGGTGTTAATCTCCTGGTTGTAAATCGTGGAGCATCTGCTTTTGCCCGAAGGTTAATGATGAAGTTAGGCTCTAGGAAACAAAAAACAAAAAACCACGACTTAGAGTATCCCTTTAATAATTTAGTTAAATCTTGTTAACAGTATAACATAACAGCAAAAGATTACCTGGGAAGTGAGTCTTAGTAAGCACAGACCTTAATTAATAAAACTAGAATTTAATATTTAGTGAAACATAATTTTTTCTAAAATTACACCTTTTGATTAAACATAGCCAACTAGTTTGTTCTTAAAATAAGTTTGGTCCACTGACCATATAGGCTTTTTTTGTATTGACTCTGGCATAATTTTTCAGGAGTCTCAGACTAAATTCCCAAAGGCCTCTCAATGCCAAGAAGGTCATGCTAAAGGCCTGCCATCAGATTTTTCTCTTTTATAGATCCTCCAAATATTTTGAGATATTTGTATTTTTAGGAGACAGTCTTTTTATTTATTTGATAAGGTTGTTCAGAACCCAAGTGTCTCCAGTTTCTGGAGGGACAAGGCAGAGAGTAAAGGAAAATGTTTTAATTTTACCCACAGATGTAAAATGCCAAATTGTTTTAAACCATAAGTAACTTGAGGATAGAGCGTCTTTATATTGTAGTTGGAAGCAGTTAGATAAATGGTTTGGATTTGACTTGGTGGGCTGTGGGCAACAGGAACCCAGCCTTGGCAGTACATTTATCACAGTCATGGATGAAATCAGATTTTTGAACCTGAAGCATCTACAAGAGGAGAGGCCACTGATGTTGGTGAAGTGAAAGATGGCACCATGTGTGG
This sequence comes from Okapia johnstoni, assembly GCA_024291935.2. Lineage (NCBI taxonomy): Eukaryota > Metazoa > Chordata > Mammalia > Artiodactyla > Giraffidae > Okapia > Okapia johnstoni. Next base: position 45,403,664 of record CM044322.1, read on the forward strand.
TCCAGGAAAGATCTGCATACACAAGAAGTGTGTCAGCCTATCTCTTCTGTCACAGGTTTGCTTGCCTGAGATGTTTTCAGTATACATGATCATATGGAGACAAAAGGCAGCTGCTCCAATTTATTGCTTCTCTTTTGGAATTATTTTGTGTATGTTGTCGTTGTTCAGTTGCTAGGTCATATCCAACTCGTGCAACCCCAAGGAGCTCATTAGGCTCCTCGTCCATGGGCTTTTCCAGGCAAAAATACTGGAGTGGGTTGCCATTTCCTTCTCCAAGTTATTTTCTTATTCCATATTTTTATTTCATTTTCTAGTTTCTGTCTAATACATATTTCCTCTTAATTCTGAGCTTCTTTTATTTTCATCATTAAGCTTTGACATTTCTATTCCTTATCTCTTAAAACTATATTTTCATCTCTTTCAATGTTTTCTTACATTTTCCTTTTCAGATCTCTTTCTTTCCAGACCTCTGTCTCTTTCTGAAAAATTGATGGCCCAGTTTTTTCTATCCTCTGTTCTTTCTTGCATTTCTCTTTTTTTCTTAGCTCACTCTCAGGAGCCTTACAACACCTGGGGCTGGATGTTTGCAGTATGGTTTCCTTCAGAATGGCCAGAGTCTCAGATCCATCTGGAGTTCTTTAGAGCACCTTAACCCTCCTGTTATGTCCCTTGTTCTGGCACTAGAATTATGATGTGAGAGTAGCTCAGGGGATCACGTGGTCTTCAGCGCTCTGGCCTCATATTTCAGGACATTGGAGAACAAAAGCTCCACATCACGTTTGTTTCTGCTGTCATTTCCCTTTACTCTCCTCTCGGGGACTCTGTTTAGGAACTCGAGCGGCCTCTTGAAATATGTTCACCTCGTCTGGTATCATTTGAAGAAAGAGCACATGTGAGAGAAAGGGGCTGTGAGTATTTAAACGTCACCTCCCTTCTCCACCTCACTTGCCTTTGTGTAATTTTCTTCTTCGTCGCCCTCTCTGTGGCCTTTACTGGGTGGTGGAATCAAGGACTGTCCCGGTAAGCTGCCTTCTGAGCCAGGGGCTGACCTGGCCATTGCTTGTCTTTGGAGAGCTTGAGCCCAGTGCTTGTTAGAGTCGCTCACAAAAACCGGCTGTTTTCCTGCAACAGCAGGAGCAGTTCTGGTGCTGCCTTCTTGGTGTTTGGTGAAGGGATGAGAAGGGCTCCATCCTTTCCATACACTTTTCTTCTACCTGCAAACACGGTAGACTGGTATCCAACCTCACCTCTACCTGTACTTCTGGAAACAGACTACTTTAGATCTATCATCTTGCTAAGTTTTCAATATTAAATTCTAAAATACTGAGGGAAAAGGTTGTAACTAGTACATTTTATTGTGAAACTGAGGGCTAAGACATCCTTAATAATCAACTTTTCAAGTCAAAATGATAAAAAGCTGTATAACATGAAAGGAGAAAATTGTTTCATGAATAGTTTATACAAGACAGAATTTCAGTTATTGTTTCTTACTACTTTGGTTTTGATTTCAAGAATGAAATGAAGTTTAAAAAACTTCAGACTTATAGACAAATAGCAAATGGTACACTGAACTCGTGTGTACTTTCACCAGTTCCCAGCGTTTTTGCCACACTTGCTTTGGAAGTGTGTGCTCTCTCCCTATATATTTATTATGTTTAGCAAATTTGGAAAACTCAGCAGTGGCCACAAGACTGGAAAAGGTCAATTTTCATTCCAATCCCAAAGAAAGGCAATGCCAAAGAATGCTCAAACTACTGCACAATTGCACTCATCTCACACGCTAGTAAAGTAATGCTGAAAATTCTCCAAGCCAGGCTTCAGCAATACATGAACCATGAACTTCCAGATGTTCAAGCTGGTTTTAGAAAAGGCAGAGGAACCAGAGATCAAATTGCCAACATCTGCTGGATCATCGAAAAAGCAAAAGAGTTCCAGAAAAACATCTATTTCTGCTTTATTGACTATGCCAAAGCCTTTGATTGTGTGGATCACAATAAACTGTGGGAAATTCTTAAAGAGATAGGAATACCAGACCACCTGACCTGCCTCTTGAGAAACCTGTATGCAGGTCAGGAGGCAACAGTTAGAACTGGACATGGAACAACAGACTGGTTCCAAATAGGAAAAGGAGTACATCAAGGCTGTATATTGTCACCCTGCTTATTTAACTTATATGCAGAGTACATCATGAGAAACGCTGGACTGGAAGAAGCACAAGCTGGAATCAAGATTGCCAGGAGAAATATCAATAAACTCAGATATGCAGATGACACCACCCTTATGGCAGAAAGTGAAGAAGAACTAAAGAGCCTCTTGATAAAAGAGAGAGGAAAGTGAAAAAGTTGGCTTAAAGCTCAACATTCAGAAAACTAAGATAATGGCATCTGGTCCCATCACTTCATGGCAAATAGATGGGGAAACAGTGGAAACAGTGGCTGACTTTATTTTTTTGGGCTCCAAATCACTGCTGATGGTGATTGCAGCCATGAAATTAAAAAATGCTTGCTCCTTGGAAGGAAAGTTATGACCAATCTAGACAGCGTATTAAAAAGCAGAGACATCACTTGGCCAACAAAGGTCCGTCTAGTCAAGGCTATGGTTTTTCCAGTTGTCATGTATGGATGTGAGAGTTGGACTGTGAAGAAAGCTGAGCGCTGAAGAATTGATGCTTTTGAACTGTGGTGTTGGAGAAGACTCTTGAGAGTCCCTTGGACTGCAAGGAGATCCAACCAGTCCATCCTAAAGGAGATCAGTCCTGGGTGTCCATTGGAAGGACTGATGTTGAAGCTGAAACTCCAATACTTTGGCCACCTGATGCGAAGAGTTGACTCATTGAAAAAGACCCTGATGCTGGGAAGGATTGAGGGCACGAGGAGAAGGGACGACAGAGGATGAGATGGCTGGATGGCATCACCGACTCGATGGACATGAGTTTGGGTAATCTCCGGGAGTTGGTGATGGACAGGGAGGCCTGGCGTGCTGTGATTCATGGGGTCGCAAAGAGTCGGACACGACTGAGCGACTGAACTGAAGTGATTTTATTATTACTTTCATTTTACTAGACTCTTTTTTTAAATTTTATTTTTAATTGAAGGATAATTGCTTTACAGTATTGTGTTGGTTTCCACCAAACATCAACATGAATCAGCCATAGGTTGACTCATGTCCCCTCCCACTTGAACATCCCTCCCGCCTTCCCCTCCCCACCCCAGGTTGTTACCAAGCCCCAGTTTGAGATCCTTAAGTCATATAGCAAATTCCCATTGGCTATGTATTTTACATATGGTAATGTATGTTTCCACGTTACTGTCTCCATACCTTCCACCCTCTCCTTCCTCCCCCACCAGCTGTGTCCGTAAGTCTATTCTCAATGTCTGTATCTCCATTGCTGCTCTGCAAATAGTTCATCAGTACCATCTTTCTAGATTTCATATTTATGTGCTAGTATATGGTATTTGTTTTTCTCTTTCTGACTTACTTCACTCTAGGTTCGTCCACCTCATTAGGACTGACTCAAATGTGTTCCTTTTTATGGCTGAGTAATATTTCATTATATATATGTACCACAGCTTCTTTATCCATTCCTCTGTTGATGGACATCTAGGTTGCTTCCATGTCCTAGCGATTGTAAATAGAGCAGCAGTGAACATTGGGGTACATGTGTCTTTTTAAATTTTGGTTTCCTCAGGGTATATGCCTAGTAGTGGTATTGCTGGGTCATATGGTGTTTTTATTCCTAGTTTTTTAAGGATTCTCCATATTGTTCTCCATGTGGCTGTATAAATTTGCATTCCCACCAATAGTGCAAGAGGGTTGGTTCCCTTTTCTCCACACCCTCTCCAGCATTTATTGTTTGTAGATTTTTTGATGATGGCCATTCTCACCGGTGTGAGGTGATGTCTCATTGTAGTTTTGATTTGCATTTCTCTAATAATGAGCAGTGTTGAGCATCTTTTCATGTGTTTATTAGCCGTCTTTATATCTTCTTTGGAGAAATGTCTGTTTAGGTCTTTTCCCCACTTTTTGATTGGGTTGTTTGTTTTTCTGGTATTGATTTGTATCATTTTACTAGACTTTGAGAGTAAGTTGTAGACACTGAGAACTTTTCCCTTAAATACTCAAATGTATATCCTCTGAGAACAAGAAGATTCTCTTTTATAAGCCATAGGTTGTGTGTGTGTGGTGTGTGTGTGTGTGTGTGTTTAAAAATAATCTTAAAGTCAAACACTTGAGGAGAACTTTAAGAAGCCATTTGGCTCCTTCCCCTGCTTCTTGCAGGTAAATTCCTGAACAGTACAAAATTGGTATTTTTCAGGAGTGATGTATACAGATTTCTACTTGGAACGTGCCTGTAATAGAGTATGTGAATCAGAAGTGTAGGACAATTCTCATGATGTTTACATATGTCCCTGTAAGCAAAGAAGCAAAGGAATGCTATGCTAAACAAAACCTTATCTGAGGGTCACATTTGTTCCTTTGGTCATCAGCTTGTGATCCCTGGATCTATCTTCAAGGCTATCATGGGCTGGCATACGCACAGCTTTCTGTAGAAGCACCTTGTTACAGTCAAGCTATTTTTTAAGTCTAACTAAATGTGCAGTTGAGATTTATGAGAGATAGTGGTGTGCAGTGGTTAAGAGTGTGGAGTCCAGCCTGTGTGTGTGTCTGAATCCCAATTCCGCTACTTACTAGCATCTTGGGAAAACTACCAGACATTTCTGTGGTTCAGTTTCCCCCATACGTAAAATAACAGTGCCTACCACACAGAGCTATTGTGAGGAGATATTTTTTCTCGTATCCATACAGATCATGATCATGTTATAAGGGAGGTGAGTGAGATGCAAAGTCTGTTCTTTCTAGAAGTCTTAGAGGAGATGTCCATTCCTAAGCCAGAAGGCTAGTTAATCTACTTTTCTCACATCGTGAGGGCTTTTGTTTCTGTTCTCATCCCTGTTCTCTGCGTAGCCCCCTTGTCAGACTTTTCCACAGCTCCCGAGATTTCCCTAGTCCCAAGGAAGTCATTGCTTTAACATGTTGGCTATGTGTGACCTCGGGCCAATTCCTTAATGCCTTTGGGATTTAATTTCTTCCTCTGAAAATGGAGATAATAGTAGTGCCTACTTCCTGGGGATTAAATGAGTTGATTGAATGTGCCGGGCACAGAGTAAGTGCTCCAGAGCTGTGAGCTGTCAGGTGTGATATGCGTTTTCTTCAGTGGGCATCCTCCACAGCTGTGTATTCTGGACTTCTGGTCTAGATTTTCTTCCACTGGCCCTCTTGCTGGTGGTGGTGGGGTTCTTCCTCTTTCCTCTGCGAGTGCTGTTACTAAGATACTGCACATGCGTGCTCTGTGGTTCAGTTGTGTCCAGTTCTTCGTGACTCTGTGGACCGTAGCCCACCACGTTCCTCTGTTCATGGGATTCTCCAGGCAAGAATACTGGAGTGGGTTGCCATTTCCTACTCCATATTAAGATACCAGTGGTCTTCTTTTGTCCAAATCTAACATAGTTCTTATTCTTTTGGCCATCTTTAATATTTTTAACAGTAGGGATCATTCCTGCAACAGAGGTACTGAGCAGGGGGCACTTAAAGGGGTTACAGGAAGAAGAGAGGGTCAGATGAAGGGAAGGGAAGGGAGGAGATGAGGGAGTGAGAGAGACCTGGACTGATGGATGAGTAGGGAGCCAGTGATGGAAGCATTTTGCAGAGGGGTTAGACATGGAGTGGATGAGTGAGGAATGGAGTCGACAGTTACAAGAGAAATAATTTATAAGTATTATAATAGCAAAAGGAAGCTGAGAAATAAAATAGTTGGAGGTAGTTGGGCACCCATCAAAATTTTTTCAAGATAAGGAAGATTGTGAATGTTTTACAGCCAAAGAGGTAGCAAATAATAAAGGAAAGAATGAAGATGCTGAAAGAGAGACACGTGTGTCAAGAACAAGAGCCAAGACTGGAACTAAGGAAAATGGAGTAGGATTAGCTTTATTGGGAACAGTGTTTTTTTTTTTCCTCCACTGTTGAGAGTGTAACGAAGGAGGTTTGCTTCCCTGGTGGCTCAGATGGTAAAGAATCCCGTAATGCGTGAGACTCAGGTTTGATCCCTGGGTTGGGAAGATCCCCTGGAGAAGGGAATGGCAACCCACTCCAGTATTCTTGCCTGGAGAATTCCATGAACAGAGGAGCCTGGTGGGCTACAGTCCATGGGGTCACAAAGAGTCAGACACGACTGAGTGACTAACACTTTCACTTTCATGTACACACTTGTAGTGGTGTGAGAGAAGTGCATGGAAAGGTGGTGGTATGGACTGAAGGTTTGAGTCCTTCTCAAATTCATATGTTGAGGCCCTTACCCTCAACAGGATGGTATTTGGAGGTGAGACCTTTGAGAGGTGACTAGGTTTAGATGAGGCCATGAGAGTGGAGCCCCCCAAAGGAGAAGGAGACCCAAGTCTGCTCTCTTCCCGCTCTGTGAGGACACAGCAGGAGGAAGGTCATCTGCAAGCTGGGACGCAGGCTGTCACCAGACCCCAAATCAGTTAGTGCTTTGATCTCGGACTTCAAGCCCCTAGAACTAGGAGAGATGAATGTCTGTGGTTTAGGTACCCTAGTCTGCGGTAGGTTGTTAGAGCAACTGGAGCTGAGTGAGGAGGTTCGGTGATGGTGCTGACTTCAGCAGTTTTCATTTCTTTGGTGAAGTAGGTGATAGGGTTTTCTGCTGAGATTAAGGGAGGCCATGCTTTGGAGCTTGAGGCCAGAGAGGATTCAAGATAGCTGTTTGGGAAGTTTGCTAGGACATCAACAGGAGATGAGAGAAAGGATTGTCAGGCGACGTCCAGGACACTTGATACTAGATGGCATGAATCTGTAGTGGGCCACAGGTTTTTTGTTGTTTTCTTCCAGCAGTGCTTTGCAGTAACAGGAAATTAAAATTAGAGACGTAAAGATGCTCAGGGTTATGGATCAATAGAGCAGGCAGGATGGAAGGTTAAGGGACCCAGAATCCGGGTGGTGATAATGGAAATTTTGAATACTTGACTGTGAAATATTGAGCAACCCGATGTGTAGATTAATTAACTGCTAAACACTGCATGAGTGAACCCAGGGGAAACCGGTGGAGGAACCATCCAGCCAACCTACAGAATTATGAAAAATAAGAACTCGTTGTTGTTTAAGCCCTTGTTTAAGCCCCCACATTTTGGGCAGTGTGTGATCCAGCAATGGAAGCCTGCAATGCTCTGCCTTGTGTTGGGCAACGGGGACTGGGAGCCTGGGGGCAAGGGAGCCGGTGCAGTAGGTCAGGCCCTGGGGAAGCGGAGCAGAAGAGAAAGGAGAGAGAAAGAGAAGTCTTCACATCCCATTCCCAAACCACGAACTAGGGTTATAAATATGAATCGTATCTAGAGTAGACTAGAGGTAAAAGATGTGTCACATTCCTGTATTTTTCTAAATCTAATCAAATTCCATTTCCCCATGTGCAAGACCAGAAAAAGTGCAACATTAGCAATTTGGTGGCTCCTTCTTTTCTTCTCTCATATTGTCCTCAGTTAGTTAGTTAGTGTTAGTTGCTAAGTCGTGTCCAACTCTTTACGAACCTATGGGCTGTAGCCCAGCAGGCTCCTCTGTCCATGGAATTCTCCAGGTAAGAATACTGGAGTGGGTTGCTATTCCCTTCTCCACGGGATCTTCCTGACCCCAGGTCTCCCGCATTGCAGGCCGATTCTTTACTGTCTGCGTCACCAGGGACCACATTGTACTAGGAGGCTAATGCAGTCTTTAGGGAAAACAAGGGCAAGGAAACCGCTGTGTTGCTGAGATGTCTAGGCCTGAAGGCACGGGCATCACCCCCTTCCACTGTGCCCAAGTCAGCTGCAGGGATCCCAACCACAGCTTCCAGAGCCCAGAGCACAGAGGAGGAGGTTAGCTTTTCGCTGAAAGGGAGGGTGGGCGAGCTAGAGAACCTGTTGATTGTGTACAGGTGAACTCTTGAGGTTTTGTATTGTTCTGTAGGCCACTGTGGACTCCTCAGCCGAAGGGTCTTTGCCCTTTTCTCTTATATCATCAGGACTAGACAGAAAGAAGTTCCTTGATGCTCAGAGGACATTAGGCTTTGTTTCCTGTGATCTGCCTGGGCAAAGCGAGACAGTCTAGCCCAGTGCCCTCAGAAAGCAGAAGATGGTGATGGGTTCTTCAGAGAAAAGTGGAAAGAGGGACAGAGTAAAATTTTCTAAGACTGCAAGGAGGAATCTACCACCTTCTCGTAGGAAGCAGCTTGCTGGTGGCAGGTCTTCAGATGAGATGGCCATGTGGATATAGCACTAAGCACCTGACCGGACCCAGCCCTTCCTACCTCCTCGGGAAGCCCATCTGTTCAGCTGATGGTGCCCTAATCAGTCTTCTACTTCACCCTGGTTCATTCCCATTGGTATTTAAACATGCTCACATCTTTCTGGTCTTAAAAAATAAAAAATCTTCCTTGACACCATGTCCCCCTCCAGACATCAATTCTTCCCCTTCACTGCACAGATCCATCCACCTCAACCCTGATTTCTCCTCAGCCTTCAAGTGAAATATCCTTGATCAAAGATCAGAACTGATCGCCTTCTTTACTAATTCCAGTGGACATTTTTCAGAACTTATCTTCCTTGACCTTTCAGCAGCATTTAACACCAAAGATGACTCAATTATTTCCATCTCTTTCCTTAGTTTCCATGACATCACCCTGTCCTGAATTTCAGCTGATTTCCTGGCTCCTCTTCTCTGAGTCTAGTGCAGATTCCTCATCCTTGGACCATTGGGTCAGTAGGGGTACTCCTGTGAACTCTTCCTGGGTCATCATCTCTTCCAGCCAGGGCACTCTTCTTAGAGGAGCTCTTCTGCTCCTGTGGCTTTGTTACCAGATCTGTTTCCAGCCTAGATTTTCTCCTATGAATGTTTATACATGTCAAGTCTACCCTTTGATTTTATCCTCTTCGAAAGCTAGTAAGTTAGCCTGTTACTGTTTTCTTGGATATTGGCAGAAGACATGATCTCCATCATCTCTCATCGACTCAGGACTTCATTTAAATATGGTTGAGGGAATTCCCTGGAGGTCCAGTGGTTAAGACTCTGTGCTTCCACTGCAAGGGGCACGGGTTCGACCCCTGGTCAGAAAACTAAGATTCTGCATGCTTTGACATGTGGCCAGTAAATAAGTAAATAAATAAATAAGGTTGAAAGTTTCTCATAGTGGCACAGGGGGATCAATTATATTGCTGACACAGAACAATGCAATTCTAATTTTCTCGTTATGTACTGTACCTGTCTTCACAAAGTGCATCATGATGGCAGCTATTCCCTAGAAAAGAACCATCAAAAGGAGGATTGCATATATAATTTAAAATTTTCTAGTAGTTGTATTTTTAAAAAGTAAAATAGAAACAGATAAAACAATGTGTTTTATTTAACTGATATGTCTAAAATATGATTTCAACATGTAATCAATTAAAAATTATTAATGGATGTTTACATTTTTTATACTAGTTTTTGAAATCCATATATATTTTTCACTTAGAGCCCATTTTAATCTGGACTAGTCACATTTCCAGTGCTCTATAGCCAGGTGGATGTAGTGGCTTCCGTACTGCATGGTGCAGGCCTGAAATTTCTCTTTTATTCCCCCAGCCCACCTCCCCAAGATTTCTAACCTGCAAGGGCACACAAATGCTATCCTCCTCACTTCCCTGCCTTCCCTTTGTTTCTGTGAGTTAAGGCGGCCTTTATTCTTATCCTTCTGAGTCTGGAGTTGAAGCAGTTCTCTGATTCACAGAACAGAAGGCTTAGAAGGTTACGGAGGAGATAAATCCATGACTGTTTATCAAATTATATTTTTTTGTCCCTGCCTCATTAACTGTTTGTTCTAATGTATGCAATAGCCAGTCTGATGTTACAAGAATATTACCACATTGGTGTTAGCCAGTTTCATGGGTCATCTTTATCTGCTTCTTGAGAGAAAGTATAATCTCGTAAAATATTTTTGGTCTCTAGTAACAGCATCATGTTCAGATCCTGCCTCAGTGAGGCATGTAGGCATGAAAAGCAGTGAGACTAAGGAGCTCAGGGAGGTACGAAATAGAGTTGACATGAAAACATTACATGTTTAGTTGGCTCTCAAATCAGTCAGTGAACACCAAGAATCCTATATTCCACAGTTATTGACTTCAGGTTTTTCTCCTGATACTCATCCTTCAGCCTCCTGAAGTGAAGAACTTAAAAATTCTTGTTTAAAATGTTTTCTCTGTAAAATAGAGAGTAAATATAATACCATAGGTATTAGCCAGAATGGTAAAGAAGTTAAATATTCTAGTTAAGTGAACATTAGTTAAGTTGTTAACATTAGTTAACATTAACATCTAGTTAAGTTGAACAAGTTAACTTTCAAAATATCACAACTTTTTAACCATTTTAAATGAAATATTTAATAATCTATTATAAATCCCATGTCTGAGCATCCAGGGAGTACTGAATATAGCTTATACTTTTCTTAGGTTATTGTTAAATTGAATTACATTCCTATGGGGGAGGGGATGAGGAATAACCAATATTTGTTGAGTGGCTACTCTGTCAAGAGCTGTGCTTTATGTTATGGTGGCTCATATTATTTGACCATTAGAGTGTTCTCAGCCCAGTTCTGAGTATTTCAAGAAAGAATCTGTGTCTCACCTACCAAGTAGGCTTATGCATGCAGATTAACCTGACCAGTCTAGCAAATTACAGGGCTGGAGTTGGAACCCTAGCAGTCTGCCAGTGGCTTCCCCAGTGGCTCAGCAGTAAAGAATCTGCCTGCAAAGGAAGAGATGCAAGAGGCAAGGGTTTGATCCCTGGGTCGGGAAGATCCCTGGGAGAAGGAAATGGTAGCCCGCTCCAGTATTCTTGCCTGGGAAATCCCAGGGTATAGGAGCCTGGTGGGCTATGGCCCATGGGGTCTCAAAAAAGTCAGACATGACTTAGCGACTAAACAACAACAATAGTCTGCCACTAGAGGTCCTACTTTTAGGTACCCTGCCTCTAGACTTCACCTCATAGACATGATCATCCTCATTTTACAGATGTGGAAACTGTGGCTCAAAAGAATTAACTAACACTTAAAACCAGTTAGGAAAAGGCAGGGTTTGTGCTTGCCAGTCAACACAAACACTTCTTTCTTCTCTCTTGGGTTCACTTGTCTGCCTTTTCCTTTCCTCAGAAAGTATCTTCCATCCTCTTGAGGCAGTGTTTATTACATGACTTTCTTTGCTGTGCTACGCCTACTCTGAAGTAATTTAGAGAAACATAGTGCTTGTTTTTTCAGAGTTTATATTCTAAAACAATTGACTACTTTTTTCCCACAGAGAGGTTGGAACAATTATCAGGTCATTAGGATGCTGCCCTAGTGAAGGAGAGCTACATGATCTGATTGCAGAGGTAAGTAGGCTAAGAAACTTTCATTCATGGCTGAATGAAATGGAATGACTCTTTGTGTGGCTCTATCTTCTTGTAATTAAAAAAAAAAAAACAATCCTTATCTGAAGTGAAAAATGCCCTAAATTACCAAATGTACTCAGTGAAGACATTAGGACAGCTATGAATGTGCATGCATGCTAAGTCGCTTTAGTCATGTCTGATGCTTTGCGACCCCATGGGCTGCAGCCTGCCAAGCTTCTCTGTCCATGGGATTCTCCAGGCAAGAATACTTGAGTGGGTTGCCATGCCCTCCTCCAGGGGATCTTTCTGACCCAGGAATCAAAACCGTGGCTCCTGCATTGCAGGTGGATTCTTTACCGCTGAGCCACCAGGGAATTCCTAGGACAGCTATGTGAATTAGCAAATCAACAGGATCTGCAAGAACTGATATCAGATCTTAAAGAAATGTTTATGACCAAGTAATGCGATGGATCAAATAAGGACCTCACTTTTAGATATTACACTCTTTGTAATTAGTTGAAGAAAGGCCAGTAGACACAGGGGACTGACTATATGCAGAATGAATATTGACAGATGAAAAGAATATAGTAAATAGTGTCAGTTTACAGGGAATAGAAAGAGTAGAGACTGTACAGAATATATCTGATGAAATAAAACTAACTTTCAGAATTAGTAGTAAATAATAACTCACTTGACATTGAATTTTGAAAATGCTTATTTGTAATAGTGTAGATGAGTTGCTGGAGGGAATTATCATATAACCGGTGATGAGAAGCCCAAAACCAGAGAGCTTCACGCCTTGTTTGGTTTTCCAGAAAAGTATCTGATCAAATTTCAAGTACAACTTTCAGTTCAACAAGGCAGAGGCCTGGAGGGAAAAAAACTACCTGGGCAGTCACTAGAAAACTCTTTTCAAACTTGCTTTTTAGGTATGTGGGTTTTGGTGGAGGCCAAGTATCAACAAAGAGGATAGGGACAAGCATGTATGATTTTATTTATCTCCTTATTCCTTGCACCCAGCATAGTACTTGCTTGTTCAGTTTTACCCAGAAGAGAAGGAAGTGACTCTGGGTGAGTCGCTTAACCTCTGCATCAGTTTCTCCATAGTAATACTTACTTCAGAATTTGCTTCAAAGATAAATGAAATAATGTATAAGAAGACAAGTTTTGAATCCTAAAGTACATAGATTGGGAAGATGACTGTTGCTCCACATTAACAATTTTTAAATTTAATTATTTTGTATTGGAGTATAGTTTATTTACAGTGTTGTTAGTTTCAGGTGTACAGCAAGTGATTGTTATACACATACATATATACATTCTTTTTCAGCTTCTTTTCCTACATAGGTTGTTACAGAATCTTGAGTAGAGTTTCCTGTGCTATACAGTAGGTCCTTGTTTATTATCTGTTTTATACATAGTAGTATGGACATGTTGGTCATAAACTCCTCATTTATCCTTCCCCCACATTTCCTCCTTAGTAACGATGTTTGTTTTCTAACTCTGTGAGTCTGTTTCTGTTTTGTCCGTAAGTTCATTCTCATTACCATTTTGATAACTAAAACCAAGTACCAATTTTTTATTAGCATTTAAAAATATTCAATAAAGCAGGAAGCTGTTTTCCATTTTGGGATCCAGTAAAGTCATTTTTACTCAGTAGCGGGAAAAAACATCTCCTACACTGGTCCTCACTAACATAAAGTGTTGATCACTCCCTTAAAGTGACTATCATCAAAGCTAGAATTTGTATTGGGGAGAGGAAAGTTGGCACTGTGGAAGAGCTAGGAACTGGAAGATGAATTTACAGCGAAATCACAATTATTGTTTATAATTGAGTAGACTAAGTGGAGCAGTAATTAAAAATACCTCTGAAACTTTAGAACCTAATTCTTTTATGGTTTGCTTGTATGTTTTAATCTATAGCAGGGATCAGCAAACCACAACTCCTGGGCCAAATCCAGTCCACAGCCTACTTTTGTTAAGTTTTATTGGAACACAACTAGACTCATTTTGTTGTTGTTGTTCAGTCGCTCAGTTACGTCTGACTCTTTGCAACCCCATGGACTATAACACACCAGGTTCCTCTCTCCTTCCCTAGCTCCTGGAGTTTGCTCAGATTCATGTCTATTAAGTCAGTGATACTATCTAACCATCTACAAGAGTGGAGTTAAGAGACCATATAATTTGCAAAGCTGAAAGTTTCTGGACTTTTACAGAAAAGCCAACTCCGATCTATATATAGGTTTCTCTGGCAAAGTAAAACAAATACAACATCTAGTGTTAGGAGATTGGGGTTCGGATTCCATAACTACTGCTTACAGCTGTGTGGCCTTTGGTGAGCCACTTAATCTTTCAAAGTCTGGTTTCACATGCAAAAGGAATGCAACAATACCATAGTGTTTTATGAGTATTAAATTTAATAACTGTAAGGAATCAGCTGTTACTTGGTGGGCACTCTGCATATTTGGATTTGCTTGCTCTGTAGATGACTTGCTGCCAAAACACCCCCACAGGTTTGGGCAGTTAGCCACAGTAGGTGTTCAGGTCCCAATGTTTTATTTTGTCTTTACTGTTTTCTTAGGTACAGTAACACAAAAAATTACAGATATTTAGAACAGTAATGGTCTCATAAAGATCACTGAGCTATCTAAGCTCTATATAAATGTTTTCCTGTACTTATTCACAACGCAGTTTATTCAGATTGCATTCTAGCAATATGCTTGAAAAGGTTTGTGTATGACTGTCCTTTTTGAAGTTTTCCAAATAATTGGGAGGGAAAAAAAGCACACAGATATTTGATACATACATACATACAAAGCTACATAATAGTAAACGTCTAGAGGTAGATGTCATATTGCTAAATGCTCTGTAGTAGTTTCAGAACTGAAACTGTTTCTGCCTCACTTGTTCTGAAATGAAATAGTGACTATACTTTAAAATTCTTCTATAAAAAATTGAAGTCTGTGTTCAGTTCTCTAATTGTCATTTAATTGAATTTTATTGTAGATTCATACTAACTTTCAGTTGTCCACTTCCTAGAGATCAATTTGAAATCCAGTGTTTCTCTTGAAAGAGATGATTTTAAAAAATCACTCAGCATTGATCCCTAACCACTGGTCCCACATAATCTCTGCCTGTTTGGAATATCACAAACCCAGCAAAAATGAGAAAGCTTAATGAAAATCTTATCAACATACAGGTTACTAAACAATTTTTCCCTTAATATTAAGTTAGAGCCACCTGGGATCTTCAATGTGCAGGAGCTGGGGGGAGATAATGACATTTCAGTATAAGTGGAAAGGATATTTAGTGGTCTATATCCTTTAAAGTTCAAACCTAAGTGGACTTATGGAGAATTTAAAGTAATTACAAAAGAGAACTTAAAGATGTTTGGAAAATAATATCAATGCTGGTGAGATTATTACATTGCACAGTGATTTTTTTAAAAAATCAAGTCATCAGGAGAGTCTAAAAATCAAAAATATGTATGCACCTAATAACAGAGCTTTAGTACATAAAGCAAACAGATTAGAGGGAAAAACAGACAATTCCATAATCACAGGTGATGATTACAATAAGCTTCTCTAAGTAACTGATAGAACAGCTATTTAAAATATTAGCAAAGATATAGAAGATAGGAACAATACCATCAACCACTCCAACCTAATTGGTATTTATAGAACACCACCCTGAACAACTGCAATATGCATGTTCTTTCCATGTGCACATGGAGTGTTTGTTAAGATAGTTTACGTACTAGGCCACAAAACAAGTCTTAGTAGATTTTTAATACCAAAAAAATTAATTAAATAGAGATCAATTGAGAATAAGATCATTAGGAAATCCTCAAGTACTTGGAATTATACTTCTTTCTTTTAAAATTTTATTTATTTTTTATTGAGGGATAATTGCTTTACAGAATTTTGTTGTTTTCTATTAAGCCTCAACATGAATCAGTGATAGGTATACATATATCCCCTCCCTTTTGAAGCTCCCTCCCATCTCCCTCCCCATCCCTGCCCTCTAGGTTGATACAGAGCCCCTGTTTGAGTTTCCTGAGCCATAGAGCAAATTTCCATTGGCTATCTATTTTACATATGGTAATGTACGTTTCCATGTTACTCTTTCCACACATCTCACCTCTCCTCCCCTCTCCCCATAAGCAACATACTTCTAAATAATTCATGAATCAAAGAAGAAATCACAAGGAAAATTAAAAAATATTTTGTCCTGAGTGATAGTGAGGATACAACATGTCAAACTTCGTGGGATGCAGGTAAAACATCACTTAGAGGACAATTTACAACTTTAAGTGTTTATATTAGAAGAGACAAAAAAATATGCAAATAATTATCTTAATTCTCATCATAAGAAACTCGAAAAACAAGACCAACATACACACAATATAAATAGAGGGAAGAAAATTATAAAGAGCAGAAATCAGTAAAATAGAAAATGGACAGAGAAAAATCACAGAAACAAAATATGAATCTGTTCAAATACAGTTGATAAACTTATAGCTAAGTACATCGAGATACAAATTACCAATATCAAGATTAAAGGGAACTGTATTCAATATCTTGTAATAACCTATAATGGAGAGGAATCTGAAGAAGAATATACATAAAAATATATATATGTATATATAAATATGAAACTGAATCACTTTGCTGTATACCTGAAACTAACACAACATTGTAAATCAACTGTACTTCAATAAAAAATGTTTTAAATTATCTTTTATGTTTCATAACTTTCATAACTCAGTTTTCTTTGTAGTCCAACTCTCACATCCATATATAACTACTGGAAAAACCATAACTTTGACTAGATGGACCTTTGTTGGCAAAGTAATGTCTCTGCCTTTTTAACATGCTGTCTAGGTTGGTCATAACTTTTCTTCTAAGGAGCAAGCGTCTTTTAATTTTGTGACTGCAGTCACTATCTGCAGTGGTTTTGAAGCCCCCAAAAATAAAGTCTGTCACTGTTTCTACTGTTTCCCCACCTATTTGCCATGAAGTGATGGGACCAGATGCCATGATCTTAGTTTTCTGAATGTTGAGCTTTAAGCCAACTTTTTCGTTCTGTTTCACTTTCATCAAGAGGCTCTTTAGTTCTTCTTCACTTTCTGCCACAAGGGTGGTGTCATCTGCATATCTGAGGTTACTGATATTTCTCCTGGCAATCTTGATTACAGTTTGTGCTTCATCCAGTCCAGCGTTTCTCATGATGTAATCTGCATATAAGTTAAATAAGCAGGGTTACAATATATAGCCTTGATGTACTCCTTTTCCTATTTGGAACCAGTCTGTTGTTCCATGTCCAGTTCTAACTGTTGCTTCCTGACCTGCACACAGATTTCTCAAGAGGCATGTCAGGTGGTCTGGTATTCCCATCTCTTTCAGAATTTTCCACAGTTTGTTGTGATCCACACAGTCAAAGGCTTTGGCATAGTCAATAAAACAGAAGTAGATGTTTTTCTGGAACTCTCTTGCTTTTTTGATGATCCAGCGGATTTTGGCAATTTGATCTCTGGTTCCTCTGCCTTTTCTAAAACCAGCTTGAACATCTAGAAGTTCACAGTTCACATACTGTTGAAGCCTGGCTTGGAGAATTTTGAGCACTACTTTGCTAGCGTGTGAGATGAGTGCAATTGTGCGGTAGTTTGAGCATTCTTTGGCATTGCCTTTCTTTGGGATTGGAATGAAAACTGACATTTTCCAGTCCTGTGGCCACTGCTGAGTTTTCCAAATTTGCTGACATATTGAGTGCAGTACTTTCTCAGCATCATCTTTGAGGATTTGAAATAGCTCAACTGGAATTCCATCACCTTCACTAACTTTGTTGTTAGTGATGCTTCCTAAGGCCCACTTGACTTCACATTCCAGGATGTCTGGCTCTAGGTGAGTGATCACATTATTGTGATTATCTGGGTCATGAAGATCTTTTTTGTATAGTTTGTCTGTGTATTCTTGCCACCTCTTCTTAATATCTTTTGCTTCTGTTAGGTCCATACCATTTCTGTCCTTTATTGAGCCCATCTTTGCATGAAATGTTCCCTTGGTATCTCTAATTTTCTTGAAGAGATCTCTAGTCTTTCCCATTCTCTTGTTTTCCTCTATTTCTTTGCGTTGTTCACTGAGGAAGGCTTTCTTTTCTCTCCTTGCTGTTCTTTGGAACTCTGCATTCAGATGGGAATATCTTTCCTTTTCTCCTTTGCCTTTCACTTCTCTTCTTTTCACAGCTATTTGTAAGTCCTCCTCAGACAACCATTTTGCCTTTTTGCATTTCTTTTTCTTGGGGATGGTCTTGATCCGTGCCTCCTGTACAATGTCACAAACCTCCGTCCATAGTTCTTCAGGTACTCTGTCTGTCAGACCTAACCCTTGAATCTGTTTCTCAGTTCCACTGTATAATTGTAAGGGATTTGATTTAGGTCATACCTGCATGGTCTAGTGGTTTTCCCTATTTTCTTCAATTTAAGTTTGAATTTGGCAATAAGGAGTTCATGATCTGAGCCACAGTCAGCTCCCGGTCTTGTTTTTGCTGACTGTATAGAGCTTCTTCATCTTTGGCTGCAAAGAATATAATCAATCTGTTTTCTGTATTGACTATCTGGTGATGTCCATGTGTAGAGTCTTCTCTTGTGTTGTTGGAAGAGGGTGTTTGCTACGACCAGTGCATTCTCTTGGCAAAACTCTATTAGCCTTTGCCCTGCTTCATTCTGTACTCCAAGGCCAAATTTGCCTGTTACTCCAGCTATTTCTTGACTTGCTACTTTTGCATTCCAGTCCCCTATAACGAAAAGGACATCTTTTTTGGGTGTTAGTTCTAGAAGGTCTTGTAGGTCTTTATAGAACTGTTCAACTACAGCTTCTTCAGCATTATTGGTCAGGGCATAGACTTGGATTACTGTGATAGTGAATGGTTTGCCTTGGAAATGAACAGAGATCATTCTGTCGTTTTGAGATTGCATCCAATTACTGCATTTTGGACTCTTTTCTTGACTGTGATGGCTACTCCATTTCTTCTAAGGGATTCTTGCCCACAGCAGTAGATATAATGGTGATCTGAGTTAAATTCACCCATTCCAGTCCATTTTAGTTCGCTGATTCCTAAAATGTAGACGTTCACTCTTGCCATCTCCTGTTTGACCACTTCCAATTTGCCTTGATTCATACTCTTTCTAGGTTTGTCATATATACACCTGGGAGTGTGGGTCCTGGCAATACAGTGTCTCCAGTCCTCCTGCCTGTCTTGTTATGACAGATTCTTTATCACCAGCACCACCTCGGAAGCCCCCTTGTTATGGTTACTTCTTTATATCTTTGTTTGTGAAAAATCTTTCCTGATAGTCTTCAAATTATTATCATAGACAGTTACTTTATAAGTAGTTGGGATTTTGATGTACCTGTGGGAAGATGGGAGCATAGGGTCTTCCTACTCTGCCATCTTGGTGACACCCCCAATCCATCACCTTAATATAATCAGTATTAGTAATTTAGTGTACCTCTTCCCATATTATTTTCCTATACATGTTTTTAGCGTAATAGTAATCTTATAGTACAATTCAGTATGTACAATTTAAACCTTGCTTTTTTTGCTAATTATATCACAGTCATTTCCCATGTTATTATAAAAATTTCATTCTTTAAAAAATGCATGCTGATTAAACTTGGATGCTCAAAAAATAGAGGAGTGATTGCTCTTGTTTCCATCACTCAAACACAACCAGAATATTTTACCTTTTTACTCAATGTTACATCAAAGTGATTCTTCCATACTGTTATCTAATTTAAGGAAAACTAACATTTTAAGAAGGAAATCCTGTCATATACTGTAACATGGATGAAACTTGAAGATATTATGATATGTGAAAATTATAGTCACAAAATAGACCAATACTTCATGACTCCACTTACTTAAGGTATCTAAAGTAGTCGAACTCTTAGAAAGTCTGTTGTTGAAGATATGTTGAGAGTTTGAATTGCTTCATGAAGTGTAAAAATTAGTGATGCTTTAAATTAACATGTTGTTATAAATATGATTTTAGAAATGTCTCTGGACCTAATAAAGTTTATGTGATATTGGATATTTATTATGCTACCCAAATCTTAACCATGTCTCAACCCAGGATAGAGCTTTTCCTAGAATCTTATTGCAACACAATTTTAAACAATTACTTGTGATATAAATAGTAGATTACCCTGGGGGGACAATTGCTTCAACACTTACTGCCTCTGTCTACTAGGGTTGGGGAGGGACACTCAGTGCCTTGGTGGTAAGAAACTGAAAGTGAAGGATGTGAAACGAATTAGTGTAACTGGAGCCCCTTACTCTCCCTACCTGTACTGTGGCCTGAGGATAAATTGGGGGAATTAAGAGCTTGACAGAAACTGACTCTCCCATCGCTTCACATTATGAAAACTTACGGTTGGAAAGCACCTTTTTGATTACATGGTCTAGCCACCTGTTGATTCTTAGACTCTCTGATAGTCCACCCAAAAGATAGTCCACCCAAAAGATGAGTTAGTCTTTTTTGATACCTCTTATAATAAGAAAGGGACTTATAACCCCAAAGAAGTACTTATCCCAATTTTTACACAGCAGCATCTGGGATATTTGGAGTAAATAATTTTTCTAAAGCAGGTAACTTTAGGATTTTTCATTTGTAAGACTAATTGGTAAATGCCAGTGAATTTTTGTTATTATTTTATTCTATCCAAGGCAGAGAAGTATTTTCTAAATTGTATTAGTGTTTTGGTTTTGAAACACAATTTCTGTCAAAATTTGCATATGTGATATTCAAGTCTAACTTGAAATATGTCATTGTTTTTATATTTTTACTACAAATAGTTTAAAAATTCATATGTATGTCTTATTTGGTAACCTGGAACTAGATGAAATGTAGGTGCTTTATAAACCATCTTACCTACTGGTATTATCTTGCTTTTGTGAAGCGTGAAATAGTTCAGTTTATTGACGGATTGAAATGAATTTTCAGTGTGTTTTATTGTGCCTATTCAGAGAGTTCAGTATTAAAATAAATAATGCTTTAATGAGAAAAGAGATAGCCTGATGACTTCACTGTGGGAATGGGAGAAAGAACTCTGGGCTGTGGTCCCATCACCGGACCTGGCTGGCCTTGAGGACCATGAGGGGCACTTTACCTCTCTGTGCCAGAATGTCCTCAGATGCAAAACAGATGAAAATAATTGTCTTTTACCAAGGTAGAGTGAGAAACAGTATTTGCCTCATGCTTTGAAACTTAGATAAATGTTGATTTAAAAATAATCCCACAGTATTTACATATTAATTGAGATGGCTCCTTATTGGGCAGGAGGGTGCAGAGGAGGGTGCAGAGGCTGTGGAATGGCTGGAGGCCCTGTGCTAGCTTGTGGAGGCGGGCCCCTTCGTGTGTCAGGGAGCAGGGTATTTTCTTCGGATTGCCTCCGCCACCATAGTTCCTTGGAGGAGGAGAAGCCAGGTGTGTTGGGGCCTCGGTCTTCTTCCAGGTAGACACCTGCTGGCTATGAAGATGAGCTCCTCCTATAAATGGTACTTGAAGGCTAAGCTGGAGGTCTTCCTGCAAAGAGGTTTTATTTCCTCTGTATTCATAAATGCTCCAGAGCTTACTTTCTAATTGTTACCTCCTTTCTAGCACATTACCCTTTCTCTTAGGTGAAACAGACCAGATTAGAACTTACTTTGCCTCATTCACACACATAGTAACAAGATATATTTGTTTTGTTTGTTTTTGTCTTTTGAAGAGGAGGAAGATGTGACAGATGGTTGTCTGTTACTCTCCTCTCCTTTCAGTCCAGGAAGCAAGTAGGGGAACAGCAGAAGTGGAGACATCACGGCTGCTAATCTGCAAACCCTCTCCTCTAGGCAAGTGTTCAGGGGCGAGGGACAAGGGATTAGATATGCCTAGCAGTTTAATACATTCATGCCACATTCCACGTGGCATTCTACAGAGAGGAGGCAGGATCAGACTTCTGTAAAAAGCAGTTCCCTATAGTGGGTCAAGGAGGTTGTGTCTAAAATTTTAGCCCCAGAGATCAATTCTGTTAGGAGGAGGTGTCACTGCAGAATATAGAACCAGAAGTGTGTACACTACTGATTAAAACAATAATAATCATAATAATTCAAGGTTTACAAAGTACCTTTATGTCATATCTCTCACACAACAATGTTTGTGTGCAAGCATATAAAGTTTGGTAGAACTGCTGTAACAAAGTACTGCAGACTGTGTCTTAAATAACAGAAATTTTTTATCTCACAGTTCTGGAAGCTTGAAGTACAGAATTAGGGTGTTAGCAGAGTTGGTTCCTTCTGTTGGCTAGGAGAGAAGAATCTGTTTTAGGCCTTTCTCCTTGGCTTGTAGAGGCTTGTCTTCACGTTCACATGACATTCTCCCTGTGTGTATGTCTCTGTATGCAGATTTCTCCTTTTTATTAGGACATCAGTTGTATTGAAGTAGGGCCCACCATAATGACCTCATTTTAACTTGATTACCTCAGTGAGTACCCTCTCTCCAAGGAAGTTACATTCTGAGGTGTACTAGAGATTAGGACCCCAATATATGAACTTGGGGAAGATACAACTCAACCCATAACTATCTATATATGTTTAGATACAATACATGATAAAGTGTAGTTCAATATTCGATATATTTCTATTACATTTTAAAGCATTTTAATACATGAATTTAAATAATCATTGAGCCATCATTGCATAACATTTATAGAAAGTAGTGTTTTTGTCCTGTCTTACTCATGGCCTCGTAAAGTCAACCAGTTTGTACTGCACCAGAAGTAATAGAAGCACTTATTATCCTCCCCTCTGTCCACCCATTTCCAGATTGTCAGGAGGACTGTTCTATCCTGCTTTTCTTGTTTCTCTTTTATGACAGAGGAATGTACCCTATTTTAAAAACGCCTTTTAAAAAAACCAGTGGAATCAAAATAAAACATGGAGTTTAGTAAATAATAATATGTCAGTATTGGTTCAATGGATGTTATAATGAACCAAGTATAGTTGTACCATAATAATACAAGGGTAAACAATAGGGGAAACTGGGAGGTATATGAGAGCTCTCCACTATCTGTAAATCTAAATCTATTCTAACATGTGTTTATTTAAATAATAAAAACTTTTAATAACGTAAGGTGGCATCTAGTATATGTTATACAGTTCTAATGCTGTATTTAGAAATATTATATAATTGTACTACTTTTATGCCACTGCTTATATATCTCTTAATACAAAAAGAGCAGATTAGATGTGGCCTCTAGGGGACAGGGTTGAGTCATAGAAAGATTTTCACAATCTGCCCAAGTTGAAGATGGGCTTACGTATTTTTCTTCTTACTTTTTTAACCCCAAGGCCTTTATTTGTTCATTATCCCTCTTTAAAAAAATCAAGGAAAATATATGCCTCATCTGCTATTCTGATTCATTGGAGTTTTGCTTTAACTTATTATTTTTGTGAAGTTTTAGCTCTATACAGATCCATCAGGCCATTTGGCTGTACACAGAATAGCGTTTCACCCATGTTCAGAGCACCAAGGGCTTGTGGAAGTTGTCCAGGAGCATGACCATGGTGGGGTAGGCGTTATGAGGGACATAGTATGTGTCTTGGAGAAGGTCATGGCAGCCCACTCCAGTACTCTTGCCTGGAAAATCCCATGGACGGTGGAGCCTGGTAGGCTGCAGTCCACGGGGTCGCGAAGAGTCAGACATGACTGAGCGACTTCACTTTCACTTTTCACTTTCATGCATTGGAGAAGGAAATGGCAACCCACTCCAGTGTTCTTGCCTGGAGAATCCCAGGGACGAGGAGCCTGGTGGGCTGCCGTCTATGGGGTTGCACAGAGTCGGACATGACTGAAGTGACTTAGCAGCAGCAGCAGCAGTGTGTGTCTGTGACTTCTCACATGATGGAGAGCATGCTATAGAGTTGAACTCCCTTTGGAAAAACTATGAACCATTTGGGGATTGATGAGGATGCTCATAAAATAGGATTTTTGATCTTCCAAAGTCAAAACTGTTGGCTCTGCAGTTTGTTGAGGGTAAAGGGAATGGGAAACAAACTATAGCTTTAGCTTCTGGAACAGATTTCTGGATTAATCAGAATAGAAACACAACATTTTCATTTAAAAATTATCCCTCTGGAAGCAGTCTCATGAGATTGGTATTTTAGTTTTAAGCAGTTTGTGGGACTAGAAGTTACAGAGTGCTACTCAAGCACGTCTGAACTAGAGCCACATGAACATTGATTTGCAAATTGCTTGCCTTGGATCTAGAGGCAGCTGAAAACAATTGCTTATGTATCGATGGACTCAGAAATTCTGAAACACATCATTTTGTCATTAGATGGATGACATTTTTTACTGATAGTGGAGTCCAAGGCCTTGCCTCATATTGGGTGAGAATCTAGTATAAACATTAAAAAATAGTTGTCATTTGATGACAATGTGTTCCACTTAGCAGCACCTATATATTTCTTATCTTTTGTTCAAAGAATAAATCTTTTAAAATCCCCACTGTTAAATTGGGATGTGTGAGCCTTTTAATAGGATTTTTGAAAGGGAGTGGAAAATTTACAACTTCTCATAAATAGCCTGACATGAGATTTAAAATCAATAGTTTACTGTTCAGCCACACCATCAAAGCTGACCCTTGTGAGCCTGAGTCTTCGTCATTCTCATCTAATAGTTCTGGGTACCAAAATTGTTAGGTGTTGTCTTCTCTTAATTAGCAGTGGTGTAATAGTGTTCCACAGAGCATCTCTTTATTTAATGAATAGTACAGTCCTTGAGATTGATTGGTCCCCTAATCTGGTCTCTTACCCAGTGTTCCTTATGTTAGGGGAAGCATTAGTCCATCTCATTTGTGCAAGTCAGAATCCTGGGAGTTGTCCTTGACCCTCTTTTTTTCCCCTCATCCTTGCCTGTAATAGATACAGCACCAGGTTTTATTGGTTTTATGTCTCAAGTGTTTCTTGGAAACACCCACTTCTCTCTTCATGGCCACCACTCTAATCCAAGCCCTTATGATATCTGCTTAGACTACTGCAGAAGCCACCTTACCCACAACCAGTGTGATCTTTCAGACACACATCTATGAAACCTTCAGTGATTTAGGGGAACAGTGTCTTGGGATAACAACCAAAGTCATGTTCATGGATGGTAATACCCTGCATGGTCTAGTCCCCATTTCTCTCTCCAGCCTTATCTGAAGACATTCTCCTTGCTCCGAATGCTTCAGCCTCCTGGCCTCTGGTGCCTCCCACAAGGTCTTAGTGCCTGTAATTTCATCTACCTGGGAGTGTCTTTCCCTGCTGTCTTTGATTACCTTTTACTCATCCTTTATAAACATCAACTCAAGTGTGATTTCTTTATGAATGCATTTCCTGATAATTTGTCCAAGAAAAGTTTCCTGTATTCTATGCTCTAATAGACCCTTGCTCCTTTACTTCATTGTTTCTTACATAAACTTATAATTAGACACTCAGCTTTGTTGTTTTTTTGATGGATTTATGTCTCCACTACCAGAATATAAACCCTGTGAGTGGGGACCATGTCCAAGTATGCTCATCATCAAATCCCCAGTACTTGGCACAGTGCTTGGACAAAGTAGTTGCTCACTACATTTGCTGAATGAGTAAGTGGCTGTTTTTTATTGAATGTTCAGGTAGAGGAAGAAGAACCCACCGGATACATTCGATTTGAAAAATTTCTACCAGTAATGACTAAAGTGCTACTGGAAAGAAGGTAAGAAAGTAAATACAGTTGTTGAGGTAATGATTCAGCTCAGTTCAGTTCAGTCACTCAGTCGTGTCCGATTCTTTGCGACCTGGTGGACTACATTAGAACTGCATTAATTTCAAAACACTTGGCCTTTTCAGTTTTCACTTTATATGTTATTCTCAGCCAATATTTATCACAGCATAATTTTTCTCCTAGTTTTTCTCTATACTTCTAAACTGCCAGTTGGTATGTTCTCAGAAATATCCACCACTTCAGTATTAATCTAATAAGCAAAGTGTAATTAAAAGGCAGATAAGCTGCAAAAAGCATAAATCAACAACATTCTTCTTAGCTTCTGTTTGAATTATCAATAATAAATAAGAATTAACCCTAATTATTTTTTCTAGAGAAAGTGTAGCATTAGCTTACCATAGTTTGTTTACTATAGGAATTTTGTTCTTCCCATAATGATGAAAAAAGCCAACAGATAATATTTAAATAAGTATTCCTTGTGGCTATGGAGTACTTTCAACTTTATTATTTAGAAATCCAGAAGTATTTCAGTGAGGGGCGAATTATTATCCTAGTATGCTAGCAGCTTTTTTTTTTAATGTGATCATTTGTTATGTAGAGATTGAACTAAATACTATGGTGTTTACTCCTTTTACTGCATAATTAGATACAGACCAATTCCGGAAGATATCCTTCTTCAAGCTTTTGAAGTATGTAAGCTCCAAATTTTACATATATTTACGTGAAAAATTCATCATGTGGAATTTTCACCAAAAAATAAAGTATCTATCTTTTCCTCCCCCTAGGTATTAGATCCAGCTAAACGTGGATTCCTTTCTAAGGATGAACTGATCAAGTATATGACTGAAGAAGGTGAGAGTGATGCATTACCTATAAATGAAAGTTGCTCAGTCATGTCCCACTCTTTGCGACCCCATGGACTATAGCCCACCAGGCTTCTCTGTTCCTGGAATTCTCCAGGCAAGAATACTGGAGTGGATTGGCATTCCCTTCTCCAGGGGCTCTTCCCCACCCAAAGATCAAACTCAGGTCTCCTATACTGCAGGCAGATTCTTTACTGCATGAGCCACTAGGGAAGCCTTATTACTTGTAACAATGACTTATTTAAGTGATTAATACTTTTAAAACAGTTATGCAAAAATTCTAGAGGATGCTTTAATCATTCCAGTTAAAAGAAGTTACTTACTATTCTTACTACTTTGGTTTTGGAGTTTTGTGGTGGATAAGAGGACAAAGGGTAAGTTAAGAGGGGATGGATTATTGCCTTATAGGATTTTGTAAACTATAACGATTCTTCTATAAATTGAAGTCATTTCATTCACTTTAGAGTATTTCCAGAATAAAAGATATGTCACCAGGAAAACATGAACTATCAATCACTATAAATCAATGCTTGTTACTAGACTGAAGATTTCAACTGGAGTCTAGAAAAATTCTTTTTTTTTTTTTTTAAAGATTTATTTATATTACTGTTTTGGCTGTGGCGGGTCTTTATTGCTGTGTGCAGGCTTTCTATAGTTGCAGTGGGTAAGTAGGGGCTATGTCTCTAGTTCTGGTGCACAGGCTTCTCATTGCGGTGGCTTCTCGTTGCAGGGCATGGGCTCTAAGGAGTTGCAGTGCGTGGGCTCAATAGTTGTGGCACAGGGGCTTACAGCATGCTCTGCAGCACATGGAATCTTCTTGGACCAGGGATCGAACTGGTGTCCCTTGTATTACAAGGCAGATTCTTAACCACTGGACCACCAGGGAAGCCCCAAAATTCCTTTTTTAAAGAACTTTTCAGTTGGTAAAGTTAGGGGCAATACAGCCTCAAATGTATATATGAATTCCATTAAATTTTTCATTTTTTATGCTAATGACAGTGAATATATTTGCTTTGCACTTAAACTGTGCATACACACACACTTATACATAATGCCTGCACACCTCTGTAGGCCACCATATTTTCTTTAAGAATTCTCTCTGCTTAGGCTGATGTGTAAACTTGTTTTCCCTGAATGTCAGTAGCCTAATGGACATGCTCTTGAAAACTTTCTCATTGGTCACCTGCCCTCTTCCCACATAAAGTTAGAACTCGGTCTCTGTTCAGTTCACTAGTTCACAGATGAGTCCTGAGTAATTCAGAGTTGCTAATCACTTGAGACAATCACAAGTGCATGAAATTTTGAGTACGGAATTCTAAGACTGTGTCTCCATGTGCCACTGGTTTGACCATTTTGACTTGATCCACCATTAAGTGATAACACAGAGGGCCAGAGTGAGAGTGGCATGATCGTCATAGCTGCCACCCAAGAACTAATGACCCTCTTAAAGTTATCTTAGGGATTAACTTTGATGGAAATGTGATGTTTCAAAGCATCAGCTTAGGGATTAAGCTAAGGGAAATAAACACTAGGTTATATCAGGCAATATGAATTTAGTCAAAATGGCCAAATCATTAGTAGGATGTGCCTACTGTGTGTAGGTAAGGGATACAAGAGCAGTGAGAGGTAATAATACTAAAATCTGCTCCCTTTCTCAAGGAGATTATAGTCTTACAAGAGGGAATGAAGCAATTCAAAATGTAAGATAGTAGATAAAAGTGAGTATCAGAAGATCAGTGTGGTCTGTACCAGCCTGGAAAGATTGGTCTGGGAAGACTTAAAGAGAAAATAGGTTTCTAAAGATGGTAGAATAATGTGGGTGAGTTATCAGGAGAAGGGCTAAAATATTAGGCATTATAGCACTCCCTTACATCATACGTCTCAGCAAGTGCTTGTTAAATTAATGAGTGAGTGAGGTAGAATGGATGAAGGAGCTGATGAGAGGAAGACATCGACTGATAAAAAGCATGAACAAAGACTGGGAGGTAGGAATGAGCATGATATTTTGGGAGACTGAGAAAACTCAGAGGGTCTTGTTGGCAAACAGTAGGAAATGAATCTAGGTAGATTAACCGGGACTAGATTGTGGAGGCTGAGGCTCAGGAGACTTCATCCTATGGGCAATGGAGAAGCACTGTAGAGTTTTGAGCAGGTGAGCTGCAAAGTGCAAGAGGGATTGTGGGAAGGTTGAGCTGGTGCTGGTAGGCTTGTGAGAAGAGTGAGAAAGAGGTTAGACTGGGGAGACCAGTTAGGAGGCTGGTCATGCACTTGTGATTGTCTCAAGTGATTAGCAACTCTGAATTACTCAGGACTCATCTGTGAACTAGTGAACTGAACAGAGACCGAGTTCTAACTTTATGTGGGAAGAGGGAAGGTGACCAATGAGAAAGTTTTCAAGAGCATGTCCATTAGGCTACTGACATTCAGAGAAAACAAGTTTACACATCAGCCTAAGCAGAGAGAATTCTTAAAGAAAATATGGTGGCCTACAGAGGTGTGCAGGTATTTTGTATAAGTGTGTGTGTGTGCACAGTTTAATACCTTCAGCATTTTGAAGGTATCCTAATAAGGGCTATATCTAGCAGTGGCAATGGAAATGGAAAGAAGGGATTGATACAATAGTACTGTCTGCAGCAAGATCCACAGGTTATGTATGATGAGCAACCGAGTGCAAGGCACAAAGATGGGAGCTGAGTGAAAATAACAAGGCTTTTCCCTGGGTAGTGTGTATTAGGGTAATGGTACTCACTGAAATAGAGGAATCAGACTGCAGTGCATCCAGAGACAGTGCAGCTTTTCACAGTATACACAGAATATTAATCAGTTTGAGAATATGCCTTCTAAATGCCCAGGATGTTATATGACGAACATAATAAGTCACATTGAATCAAGCTCCTACAGGATAGAAGTCCACATGTGTCAAGGTATGTATATGGTGTCAAGTAGTATTTATTAGCAGGAAAGATCTCAAAAGAACTTTTTTGAACCAACACATATTGCTGCCTATGTGCCAGGCAATGTTCTAAGTGCTATTTAAATGATAACAACTTTAATACTCATAACAAGCCTGTGAACTGTGGTGTTGGAGAAGACTCTTGAGAGTCCCTTGGACTGCAAGGAGATCCAACCAGTCCATCCTAAAGGAAATCAACCCTGAATATCATTGGAAGGACTGATGCTGAAGCTGAAGCTCCAATACTTTGGCCGCCTGATGCGAAGACCTGACTCATTAGAAAAGATCCTGATTCTGGGAAAGATTGAAGGCAGGAGGAGAAGGGGATGACAGAGGATGAGATGGTGATGGCATCACTGACTCAATGGACATGAGTTCGAGCAAGCTCTGGGAGATGGTGAAGGACAGGGAAGCCTGGCCTGCTGCATTCTATGGGGTCACAAAGAGTCGGACATGACTGAGTGACAGAACAACAACAACAAACCCATGAGATAGATAGTATTTTACAGACAGAAAAACAGACACAGAGAAGTTAGGAACTTGCCTGGGATCTTAAAGCTAACGAAACAGTTGAGCATTTGGACCCAGGCAGTCTGGCTCCCAAGCTTGTGTTTTAATAATTGAGCTATTTTCCTCCCATCCTTAATCAAATACTACTTGTTTCTTTCCTTGCTTGAGGAAGCAGTGACCACCTTCTGAATTTCACTGTGAACAAAGCCTTGTTCCAAGCGACCGAGTGTGGTTCCTGGACCTTGACTTGTTCTGCTGGCGTGCAGGTCCAGTTCCTCCAGTCACTGGCTGGGCCTGCCTGCTTGTTTTCTTCGTGTGCTGGTGTCCTCAGCTCTAAGCAGGGATACACAGTCGTACCTCTCATGAGGTGGTTCGGAGAGTAACTTCATATCTCTGAAGCACTTAGATGAGTGCCTGGCAAACAGTGGTTCTTGATAAATATTTGTTCTCATGAGGACTCCCATATCCATCAAAGTTTATTGGCAGTGGATTTAGTATTTACTAATCAGGTTATATGAAAGATTCAGAATTTGTCTTTTTAGGCATTTTAGGCCTTCTTTCTTTCCTTAGGATGTAAACATGATTTCAAAAAAACACAAGCATGTTCCCATTGTTTGATAATACTATTGTCATCGTCATAAAAACCCCCACTTGAATAATTTCTGTATTAGTAACTGAATTCCACTTTAGAAGGCATGGTTTGTAGTAGCAGGTGACTTAAGCTCGTAAAGTAGGTAACTCTCAGGCCTTGGTGATTTATCTGTTTGGATTGATACTCTTTAGGAATAAGGTGACAATTTGGATGTTTCTGTATTTTGGTTTAATATCAGAACAAAGTTCTGTCTTAAATAGATGACAGCTTTTCCAGTGTTCTTCCTAAATTAGCTTTTCATCTTGGTGAAACCAGTATCCAAGATGGCCTTCAGTTGTTATCTGAACCCAACTAAAGCTCACAGATTTTCTATCCAACATTTGGTTTCATTTGACAGCAGCACTGGGCCAAGCTGTAACAAAGAGGACTGGTTTGAAATGACTTGGTGAATGGCATCTGTCACTGGGTGCAGCTGAATCACTAAATCCACCTACCCTCATTAGAGGCTATTCATAGACATTCTTACAGTTTTAAACCATGTTAGCCTTTCTGCATAGCAACCATTTAATCCTTTCTTCATACCCTTACTAAATATAATGATTAGACTTCCTATAAAACTATGACCTCAGGTTAATCCTTTTAACTGCCTTTTTGGCAATTTTAGTGGTTTTAATTTAAATAAAAAAAAAAAAAACCCTTGTTTATGATGTTTTCATGTCCTCCTGCTGTTTTGGCTGAAATGATTGATGCTAAAAGTTGCTTGAGCTATGCTATCTGCAAGGTAAAATAACTCCAAAACTTGCCAGGAGTACGATAGCATACTCTTTGAACCTCTGGACTGTCACAGTGTGCTGGCTTTATGGCCCCAGGGAGAGGAACCGGCAACACAATGCAGGATGGTGGGGCTTCACGGCAATTAAGTGGACTAGTGGAAAGAGAAAGAAAAAAAATCAGATGATTGTAAATGATGAGTGTCCCTTCTTGTTCCTCCCAGGTGAGCCTTTTTCTCAGGAGGAAATGGAAGAAATGTTATCTGCTGCAATTGATCCAGAATCGAATTCAATTCATTATAAGGACTACATAACAATGATGGTGATAGATGAGAATTAGACACTCTAAAGACTTCATTTCTAATTGAATGGATAATTTTAAAGACTGCTTGTCCTTGTTAATTTTACATTTTATCTTATAACTCCTACATATTGCTAATTAATGCCTTGTGACAACTATTTCAAGATACTTTGTTCTTTAAACGTGATCATACAGTTTAAAAATACGAATCTATTTAGCATGTCTAGCCGAATGGAATGACACATTACATTGCTAATTAAACACATTGCTTTTAAGCTATTCATAAAATATTTAACATTATCCATGGATTATTGTTAATGTTCTACAATAAAACCCAGGTTGCTTTCAAATTAATTAAGCTGACAAAAATGAAGAATGATTAGAAAGACCTAAAGTTTAACATATGAAGATCTTGGGATGGGGCAGAATAACCACAAATTGAAAATGAGTAGTAATGTGATGACAGCTTCTTTTTAAAACAGCAAACACTTGGTCAATCAGAGTGTGGAAGGAGTCATTGAATTGGATGTTAATAATTAATTTCTTGTGGGTGCCAATTTCAAATCTCACTTGAGATGATAGTCACTTAGTGTACGTAAAAATTTAAATTGGCTGATCTGGCATGTTACCTACCACTTAGGGCATAGCTAAAGGAGTTGATATGGTTGACCCTTGAGAAACGAAGACTGATTGGAAACCGATAATGTGTGAAAGTAGCAGTTCTCTTGTGGTTTTTAGAATCTTACCTATTCAGAATACCTGTCATGAGAATATTGTTCTGAATACTGAGTAAGAATATTGAGAAATTTTATGGTGTGTAAGAGGTACAAGTGTTTAAAGAGCAGAATAATGTTATCTGAGTACAAAGAATCACAATGGAAAAGCAAAGGGGAAAGTCAGGTAAAGGAAAATGAGTCATCTTCCATAACCTGTTTCATTTTTTCACACACACATTCACACTGATGTTTATTTAAAGGTGCTTCACCACTACACGTGCGTGTGTGTATGTATATATACATACACATACATACATATAAACATTTAATGTTGCTTCTGATTGTTCCTCTTACACATGCAGGGGGCTGCTACTCAAGAGACTATTACTGTTTATTTATTCATGAAACCTTTACTGAGAATTATTAGATAATGTCAGACTTCCTTGGTGGCTCAGTGGTAAAGAATCCATCTGCCAGTGCAGGAGATGCAGGTTCAATCCCGGGGTTGGGAAGTTTCCTTTGAGAAGGAAATGACAAGCCACTCCAGTATTCTTGGCTGGGAAATCCCATGGACAGAGGAGCCTGGCAGGCTATAGTCCTTGGGGTTGCAAAAGAGTCAGACACAAATTAATGACTAAAGAACATTAGATAATATACTAGGAACTGGAGTTGCATGTGAATCAGTTCCTAACTAGTCAAGATTACAGTTTGGTGAGGGAGACCTGCAAGGCAGTCAGCAATCACATTTCAGACAGGGCATGTTTAGGGGACAGTGGAAGTGCCGAAGAGGGCAGCTGACTCAGCGTGGAGTGGGGAACTTTCTCTAAGACCAAAGATTACTTTGAGTAGAGAAGGCTCTCTGGAACAAGTAACATCACACCTCAAGATGAGGGGTTTACTAAGTGGGCAGCAGGACACAGGGTATTTCAGAAGGGGAGCAGCAAGAACAAAAACAAAAAAAAATCCAGAGGTGTCATGAAACACAGGACAGTCTGGAAATTTAAAGTACTAATAGTTCAGTATGTTTGGAATGGAGGAGATTTGAGGACATGAGAGATGAAAGAAGGGTGACAGTCAGGAGCTGTATCATTAAGGATATTGGGTTAATGTACAGTTAAGGTTTTAGCGTAAGAGTTTGAACTTTCTTCTGAAGATCATAGAGAAAGATCATTTGTAAGTAAGGAAAATAGACTTGAAGAGTGAAGAGTAGAAGTAGGGAGACCAGACGGTAGCCCTTTGGTTGGTGTGAGGAGCGAGATTAGCATAAGTCAAGCCTGAGTGGCAGGTCTCTGGCTTGGACAGTGGGTGAATTATAGTGTTATTCATTCAGAAATCCAAGAAGCCAGTTGGGGTTGGTAGGCAAAATGATGAGTTTGGCTCTGGACACCAGGGGATTGAGGAGCTAGTGAGATACCCAGGTGGAGACATTCAGTAATCAATTGGATCATTAGGAGGAAGAGCTGGGCAGAGACATGAATCTCTTGAGTTCTCGGCTTTTAAATAGTAGTTAATGCCTTTGCAAGAAAAGAGAAGAGGGCCTCAAGGAAGTGTGGGGAACACCAGCATTTAAGAGAGGGCAGAGGAAGAGGAGCCGCAAGACCCTGGGAACGAGAAGTCAGAGAGGAGGGCCAGCAGGGAGAAGCGTCGTGAAGCCAAGGTAGGAGCGAAGCCCACGGAGGCAGTAACCAACCCTGTCAAATGTCAGGGAGGGGCGAGGTCAATTAAAAACAGAAAAAATGTCCATCACAACAGAGTTCACTGATAACCTCTGCTGGGGAAGACTGGGTGAAGCGACAGGGTGCCGAGTCCAGTGGGTGGAGGAGCAGGGGCTGTGAGGAAGTAGAGCACGGAGGACAGTTACTTGGCCGTGACGAGAAGGGGAGACACAGGGCTGGAGAGAGCAGGCTGAGGGAGTTGATTTTGGAAGGTGGACACAAGCAGGCACATTTATATTCAAAGGGCTGAGAGCTCGAGGAGAAGGGTGAAATTTGGAAATATCTCTTGTGGGAAATGGGAGAAAGAATTGAGAAAGAGCCCATATAAAGATTTCAAGAAATGTGGGAGGATTTTTTCAGTAACGTGGGCCCAGGAGCAAAAATGATGGGTCGTTGTATTGATTCAGGATTAAGGTTTGTCATTTGGATGAGATGGAAGCAACTGAAGGTCAAGGGGCGGAGAAATTCACAAGAGAGCAGTTGTAATGATGGTCTCTGGTCCATGGGTCGGGGGAGATACAGGCGGGAGTGGGCTACTGGATTGAGAGAAGGAGGCAGGGCTTCCCGTGGCCAAAGGGGCAAACAGCTTGTGGGGCGGATGGCAGAGGTGATTGGCCTTCCTGCCATTCCTGAGTAAGGGCATGCTTGGTTTGAAATTTGACTTCCCTGTGTTCTTAGAGTGTTCTTTCATTCTCCTGTGTTATTATTATAATTAATAACACTAGCTAGTGACTGATAACTATGTGCCAGGCACCGAGCTAAGTGCTTTTTCTATATTAGCTCCTTTAATCCTCACAACCACCCAGTGACGTGGATTGTGTTATGTTACCTCCATTTCTCCCAGGTGTTAACAAAGAAGTTACACAGCTATAGTTACACATATAGTTACACACTGAAGTTACACATCAGTTTGTGCTGGGTGATGCCATGGTAACAAATAACCCGAAACCTCAGTGACTTACTACACCAAGAGTTCTTTAGTGTTCATGTTTTGTGTGACCTTGGGTCAGCTGGGGCTCAGCCTCATGTGCCGTCTTTGGGCAGCTCATCTCCTTCCTAAGCAGGCTGACCATGTGTCCCAGGCTACCTGGGGTGGTCTCAGCATTCGCTTGTTGTCCCAGTGTAGTTGGTAACAGATCTCCCTCTTAGAAGTGTCCCTGCTTAGATGATGAATATGTGGTCATCCTATTTGAAAAACAGTGCATCAAAATGGTGGTGAGGAATCATCTTTTACAGAAGGTTTTATGAAAAAAATAACCACAGACTGTATTTCTTCACAGGAAGAAGTACTGTGAAGTGCTTCCCAGGAAGCATTTCTTCCTTCACTAGTGTCCTGAGATTGCGCCGAGGTGAGAGCCAAGTGAAGGCGTAAGGTGCCACTCACCCAGCCGTGCGTGTTAGAATCACCACCCAGAGAGAGCATGAGCCACGTGCCTGAGGCCAGGGCAGAGAAGTAGGAGGCAGGGGGTGTGGTGACCCCCAGAGCCTTAGCAGACAGGCTGTTTCTGATAGGTGACACACTGCACCTGGGAAGGAGGGTGCCAGAGACATGCAACACCCTTGAAGGTGGAAGGATACCCAGGGGCATGTCACTTGGCGGCAGCAGCCGGCACCAACACGCACCGTGAAAGTGGGCGCTGGTGCCCCTTGCGAAAGCCCAGGCACAGACTTGTTTGGAGCCCACAAGGCAGCTCTGAGTTGTCTTCTCTAAACCCATTACCCTGCGTGACCCTGGTCACGACAGAGAAATACGGTTAGCATTAATTTGTTTTTTATAAGGCCATGAAAAAGTGCAACAGGCTTCCCACAGAAATATTATTTTATCTCCTAGTTGCAGAATAATTGTAGCATATTTGCAAAAGAAACAATTTTCTTTATATTCTAACAGTTTAGATTCATCTTAGCCCTCAACATCCAGTTTAAGTCACAATGGTATTTTCCTGGCAAGAAGAGAGCTCGGTCTCTTGTGTAGAACGTTTGCCATCCACTCAGGGCTGGGGTGCAAGCCTGGCATCGGGAGATCCTCTTGCCCTGACCTCTGTTTCGCCTGTGACCCACTCTGGGTCAGGCACTTCCCTCCTGTGCACCCTCCTGAAAAATAAAGAGCCTCACTCTAATTCTCCTTCCACCTCCCCAAAGCAGTGCAGATGGAGTCCCCTTTGCATGTACCCAGTGTCCAAGTGTCAAATGGTAAGAGACGAAGAAGAATGTCCAAGACGGCAGGCTGGCTGGGATTTTCACTGGTAGGAATTTTCACTACCATTTCACTGGTAGGATTTTCACTCCGTTTTTTGTGGAATGGAGTGCATTTAGGGCTTTGTCTCCTTCCTTCCTTTACCTTTTCTAACCGCTTCCAGTTAAGAAAGTTACCTTATTTATATAGCCAATTCCCTGTAGATGATCAGTGTTACTACATTGCCTCTTCTGGGCAGGTTAAGTAGGCAGAGAACCCCTGGTCACATGTGCCTGCCTCGGGCCAGGTGTGACAGTCTCCTGGGCCTGCACCTACTGAAAGTATAGGTTACCAATCACCTGCTGAGAAGCACCTGTGAGGGGGTGCTTGTTAGAAATTTAAACTCCTAGGTCCCATTCCAGACCTCTAGAACAGACCCTCCAGAGGTAGAGCCCATTTTCACAGACATTCTTAGGGAAATCCTATGCATGCTAACGTGGAAGAGCCACTGTCTGAGATAATGAAAGTGAAAATTCTTTAAAGGTTAGAGCGTGACAGAAATTATTATTATTTTAAAAAATATTTATTTATTTGGCTGCATCAGGGTTTTTTTGAAACTGTTTATCTGTTTTTGGCTGTGCTGAGTCTTTGTTGCTGTGAGTGGGCTGTTCTCTGGTAGCGGTACGCAGGCTTCTTGTTGTGATGGCTTCTCTTGTTGCAGATCACTGGCTCTAGGGCAGCTGGGCTCACTAGTTGTGGCCTGTGGGCTTCATTGCCCCGTGGCATGTGGCATCTTCCTGGACCAGGGGTCAAACCTGTGTCCCCTGCATTGGAGAGCATATTCTTAACCACTGGACCATGAGGGAAGTCCAGAAATACAAATTTTAATCACTGAATGGCATCTAGTTGTTGGGATGTACCTTAACTGATTTAAATAATTTCTTTTTAAAAAATTTATTTATTTTGATTGGAGGCTAATTTACAGTATTGTGGTGGTTTTTGCCATACATTGACATGAATCAGCCATGGGTGTACAGGTGTCCCCCATCCTGAACTCCCCTCCCACCTCCCTCCCCACCACATCCCTCTAGGTTGTCCCAGAGCACCAACTTTGAGTGCCTGGCTTCATGCATCAAACTTGCACTGGTCATCTGTTTTACATATGGTAATATACATGTTTCAGTGCTATTCTCTCATATCTTCCCACCCTCGCCTTCTCGCACGTAGTCCAAAAGTCTGTTTTTTACATCTGTGTCTCTTTTGCTGTCTTGCATATAGGGTTGTTGTTGCCATCTTTCTAAATTCCATATATATGGGTTAATATACTGAATTGGTCATTTCTCTTTCTGGCTTACTTCACTCTGTATAGTAGGCTCCAGTTTCGTCTACCTCATTAGAACTGACTCAGATGTGTTCTTTTTTATAGCGGAGTAATAGTCCATTGTGTATTTCTTATTCCTGATTATTTAAATAATTTTCAAATTTTCTCTGTTATAATGAATTGCTATATACCTCCTGGTAGCTAAATCTTAATTATTTGCTTAGAACATATTCCTAGAAGTGGAACTGTTAGATCAACTTTAAAGAGCTGGAGACCTTTTTAAAACCCTACTGTTAATGTGTTTTCAAGGTATCTCAGAGGAAGATTGTTCTCATATCCCAAATCTCATCAGCATATTTTTTGTTTTTAATTTTGCCAAACTGACAGGAAAAAATAATCTGATTGATTTCTTGAAATTTGCTTTCTGTTGATTACTTGAACTTTCTAAAGGTTCATGACCATGTATACTGAAGAATTCAATTGGATTAGCTCAAGGAGGCACCAAATTTGAACCTCACAGATTGTTTCCCATCAGATATAAGAACCCCTCTGGTTGCTATGAAATGGATCCCACAAAACACAGCGCTATGGGCAGATTCTGAATTTAAGAGGTACACTTTCATTCTGAATGATTAACACTTGGAGAAGGTGATTAGTGAGAATGAGCCACTGTCTCACAGAACTGTCAGCAGGAGATGTCACAGATATTCAAGCAAAGAAATAGGACCTTGGGAAATAAACATACAAATGAGAAATGAGGAATGATCACCAAGGCCAAAAGAAGAAGCCAACTGGCCATCTGCTTCACTACTAGCTTCTTGGGATGGGAACATGTTTCCCAGTGCAGTTCATTTCCTCATTCAGTCAACATTTATTGAATTCCCATTACATGCCAGACACTGTTCTCGGCACCAGAGGTACCAAAATAAATAGGAGACACATGGTCCTTGTCCTTGAGAGATTTCATTCTTGTGGGAGACAAGTAATTACAAGCAAGTAATAGTTGTTCAGCAATGCTAGCAAAGTGCTTTGGTATCAGAGCAGAGAGCAGCCAGCTCTGCTGGTGGAACTCACAGAGAGCTTCCTAGAGGAACTGATAGGATGAACCCACAATGGTTTTTGTGTTCCTGTTGGCAGTACTGCTGCAGTCCTGGGTGGGAAAGAAGGGGGCGGCTTGAGGCTCATGCTAAAATGGAGTGACAGCATGGCGTAGGGAGGATAATAGGCCTGCTGTTGGATTACAGCTGGGCCGGGTACAGAACACATGAGTGGGAAAAGTCATTTGATGTGTCTGTACCTCTTGCCTGGGTATAAAATGGCGATAATCGTATCTACCTTGTAGATACCCTAGTTGGGTGACCCTAAGCATTAAGGGCTACCTGCCTAGGGCTTGATGAGTGGTATCTACCATTACAAAGCACTCAGCTGGTAAAGAATCTGCCTGCAACTCAGGAGACCTGGGTTCAATCCCTGGGTCAGGAAGATCCCCTGGAGAAGAGAATGGCTACCCACTCCAGTATTCTTGCCTGGAGAATTCCATGGATAGAGGACCCAGGTGGGTTACAGTCTGTGGGGTTGTACAGAGTCAGGACATGACTGAGGAACTAACACTTTCACTTTTTCACAGGGTGGCTTTGGGGATGAAGGGCTACCTGCCCAGGACTTGATAAGTGGTATCTACCATCACAAAGCACTCAGGAAATATCCTTTGAATGATGAATATAAATATTTCCTCAATGTTCTCAATATTTTAAAATTATAAACAAGGTTGGGTCCAGATACTTACAGGATTTCTGGGAATAAGAAAGGCTGTTGGGACTTCCCTGGCAGACCAGTGGTTAAGACTGTTTGCTTCCACTAGGGGCTTGGAAAACTCCCTGGTATCAGGAGTGAGACCCACTGAAGGAAAGGTGGAGAGAAGGAGTTGTTATGTGTAGCGTGGGCTGCTGGAGGCTGGCAAGAGGGTGACTGCAAAAGAAGTCACATTCTTCGTCTAAGATCCATAAAAATAAACCTAAGGAGGGAGGGTAGGTTTGGGGATAATACAGTAAAAAGAGGCATGGGGCAGTAGACTGAACATACAGAGTCAGAAGACAATGAGGAATTGGTTTCAAGTGCCTTTATGGGGACATTATAATTAAAAAGGTGTTTGCTTTGATGGAGAAGGTGGGGGACATGAGAGAAAGATCTATGAATGGAGCGCAACAAAGTTCAAGTGGCTTTGAAACTATCTTTGCAAGGGACTGATCACCAGTTTGTGAAAGTGAAAGTTGCTCAGTGGTGTCTGACTCTTTGTGACCTCATGGACTATACAGTCCATGGAATTCTCCAGGCCAGAATACTGGAGTAGGTAGCCTTTCCCTTCTCCAAGGGATCTTCCCAACTCAGGGATCGAGGCATTGCGGGTGGATTTTTTTTCTTAGCAGCTGAGCCACAAGGGAAGCCCAAGAATACTGGAATGGGTAGCCTATCCCTTATCCAGCAGATCTTCCCAACGTTGGAATCGAATCGGGATCTCCTGCATTGCAGGCAGGTTCTTTACCAATTGAGCTATCAGAGAAGCCCGATCACCAGTTTAGGTGATTAAAAAAAGGACTTCCTGTTAAGAAATTTCAACACAAAAAGAATGGAGTAAATAGACCCCCATGTAGCCATTACCCATTAACATATGGCCAATCATGCTTTATCTATCCCCCTCCACAGTTTCCCTGACCTCAACCCTCACCCTTGCTGGATTATTTCAAAACAAATTCCAGGACATCACGTCTGTAAGGGCTTTGATAATATCTTTAACAGATAAGGATCTCCTCCTCTTTTCCCCACACAACCATGAAACTGTTATCATAACAAAAAATTTAACAATGATTCTTTAATAACATCTGATGCACAAACATTCACATTTCCACAGTTGTTTCATAAGTGGCATTTTACTAGTGGTTTATTCCAATCAGGATCCAAACAAGGCCCATACATTGAGTTTGGTTGATGTGTCTTTTGGTCTCTAATACTCCTGTCCTCTTTTGTTCCTGCCATTTATTTGTTGAGAACCCTGGCCATTGGTTCTGAATTGGTTCTATTCCCCACATTTTGGGTTTGTCTGATTGCACTTCTGTGGTGTTAAGTGACATGTCCCTCTCTTCCTGGTATTCTCTATAGACCCATTGTTTTATCTAGAGGCTTGATCGAGTTCAAGGTCAGTTTTGTTTTTGCTTTTTTGTAAATTAACTTCACTGAAGCAGGGCTTCCTTGTAGGAAGTAGGGCTTCCCTCATAGCTCAGTTGGTAAAGAATCTGCCTATATCGCAGGATACCCAGGTTAGATCCCGGTCGGGAAGATCCCCTGGAGAAGGAAATGGCAACCCACTCCAGTATTCTTGCCTGGAGAATCCCGTGGAAGAGGAGCCTGGCAGGCTACACAGTCCATGGGGTCGCAAGAGCTGGACACGATTGGGCAACTAAACCACCACAAATCAACTTCATTGAAGGTGTATTTTTATTGTCTTTCCGCAGGTGGCATGTGATGTCTGTCGTCTCTTTTTTTGTCACTTGCTCAGGTTCAATTGCTGTCAGTGTAATCCAGCCAAAATAATGTTCCTCATCGACCTTTCCCTAACACTTGCCTATAAACATGGTTTAGTAGGAGTTGGGAAATGTGATTTTTAAAAAATCCTATCATTCTTTTTTACATATATGTGCTGCAATTCCTTTATTTAGGATAATTTTCCTTCAAGGACCATTTGGCTTCTTTGAAATGCAGTTTGTACTAGCAAGGATACAGCAGTTCGCTTCATTGTTTTAATTTTTCAAAAGTATTTCTTCATTTCTTTTAAAAACACACACTTTATTTTTCTACCTGTGTGTATGACAGGTGAGGCTTGAAATTGCTTGTGTCCTTATCAGAAGTGTAAGCCTCCATTTGGCACCCATGCCAGCCAAGGCTGCATTGGGTAACATTCTTCTTACCTTATTATTTTCTGGCATTTACAGTGTTTGTATTAGCAGTTACACTGCTATTTCTGTCACAGTGAGCCTATCTTTTCTTTAATGTAGGTGGAAGTGAAGTGTTTGGGTTTGACTTGATTTAATAAAGCTGTTGCAGGTTGATGAAACAGGTTTTAAACATCGTAAGGTTACAGGGGAAACAGTGATTTAGAATAATGACTTATATAAATTATAATAGCACAGCAAGAATTCATAATAATTCTGAATACAATTGTTCCCTAACTAAACACATTAATCAACTAATACATACAGTATATTTTGATATTTATCAGTAATATATTTAAATTGTATGTGAAAATAATATATACTAAAAAAGAAGAAAATCACTCACACAACTCATACTTGCAAATTATCATTACTGTCATTCTTCCATTTTCAATTTGGTCTTTTGACAGCATATATTGGTTACCACTGAGTTTGGAGTTGTAAACCAGGTAGAGATTAGAGTTAATTTCTGTAATAATCAGGATTAACCAGATAATTTAAAATTTCTCTTTAATGATTAAGAATTCATATGCTGTAGGAAACAGAACTACTTCCAAACAGTGGTAACCTAACTCCAAAGAAAGATTGCATTTCTAACTCCTTGATGGACATTATCCTAATACATGGCTAAGATCCGGGGCTCTAGTCCCGAGAGCAATGAAGCACTAGTGAAGGTGAGTGGGCGGGGTCAGGTCTACCTACAGAGAGAAGTGGGCCCCATGGGCCTAAAAGGCACAGTCAGTAACTGAAAACCATTCTGGGAGGAAGGTGATCGGGGAGTCATTCCACCATGTCCATAAATGGATATGGACACTGTGAGACCTACAGGGTGCCATGCAGGGAAGGTCAGCACAGGGAGTTTTATTGGCTTGAGGTGCCTGAACATTGCAGAAGTGGCGGTGGAGCCAAGAGTCAAGATGTGGAAAAAGAAATGTGTGTGCATTCAAGTAACAGACTTTATGGTGCCAAGTGGCCATCA
Organism: Okapia johnstoni; assembly: GCA_024291935.2. NCBI lineage: Eukaryota > Metazoa > Chordata > Mammalia > Artiodactyla > Giraffidae > Okapia > Okapia johnstoni. Next base: position 45,445,771 of record CM044322.1, read on the forward strand.
AGCTGTTCGCTGGACCATGCCCCCTGAGACTGCACACTGCATCCCATCAGTAACCCCTTGATTAATCAACATGAAATCAAAGGCTGCTCCAGATCTATACAACTCTTCTTCAAGTTCCCACCCACCCCTGGGCCTTCTGTTCTGATTGGAGGACCTGGCCTCTTATTTTTCAGAAAATGTACACCCTTTGGCTTGCATCCCCTTCAGTCTCCCTCGTCAAAGACCAAATGGCACCTTTAAGATCCAGGGTCAGAAGGCGCAGCTGCCAGGCAAAGGAGTGTCCCGGAGTGTCTGCTCTATGGATTTGGCCCCAGTTCCTGCCTCCACACTGCTCTCTCCTGGTTCCCAGGCCTTCCAGTTCTCTCTGCCCCTCCCCCCCACTCCACAAGCTCCCCAGAGTGAAAAGTGAAAGTGTTAGTTGCTCAGTCGTGTCTCACTCTTTGTGACCCTATGGGATGTAGCCCTCCAGGGTCCTCTGTCCATGGGATTCTCCGGGAAAGAATACTGGAATGGGGAATATCCATTCTCTTCTCCAGCAGATCTTCCTGACTCGGGATTGAACCTGTGTCCCCCCATTGCAGGCAGATTCTTTACCATCTGAGCCACCAGGGAAGCCCTCAGGCTCCCAAAGTATCCCTTTAATTCAAGACACTCTCCATTACCACCCTGTGCCAGCCCAAATTTCCTCTACATGCAATTGTTCAGTGTGCAGTCCTCTTAACATCTAAATTTACCTTTGTTTTCACTCATCCCAACCTCCTAATCTCTGCTCTCAGACATCCCCACCCTCTTCAAAGCCAACCTCCTTCTGTGCAGTTGTCCCCACTCCCAGCTGCCTCCCTGCTGACCTTTCGCTGTCAAATATTCTCTTTGTTCTTTTGTCTTTACCTTTATCCATGTGTTTATTTCTCTCAGACCATAATCTTATTCAGATCTACCCCATCTTTTAAAAGACACTTTCCCTCATGTACACATGGCTATATGAAAGATGGATAACCAACAAGGACCTACTGTATGGCACAGGGAACTCTGCTCAGTGTTATGCGGCAGCCTGGATGGGAGGGGAGTTGGGGGAGAATGGATCCATGTATATGTATGGCTGAGTCCCTTTGCTGTTCACCTGAAACTACCAGAACATTGTTAATCAGTTATACTCCAGTATAAAATAAAAAGTCTAAAGTTTGAAAAAAAAATGACACTTTCCCTTCCCTTAAATATGTTCTCCTTCCTATCCCCCACCCCCACTCCTCTGGGTCCATGGTCTCTCTCTCTCTCTCCATCCCATCACACCCACCAATTGGAAAGAGGGTTCCATTCTCTCTGAGCTCACATCCACACCCGACTCTGTCTCACAGGCCCCTGCAGTTTGCCTTCCACCTTCATCACCCTGCTCAAGCTGCCGCCAGTTGCCAACACCAGTAACCTTGTTCCAGGCCATAACCAATTTGAATTCACCACAGCGTTTCATGCTTGTCAAATTCAAAGACATATTTTTGGCTAATTCTGTCCCTTTTTGTTGATGACTGACTGTCTCTTACCTCTGACTGGTGCCTCTTTTTATTCCCATCCTGAAATATTAGTGTACCCAGGATACTAGCCTTAGCTTTTCTTCCTTAATCCTCTCTCGACATGGCCTAATTCATCCCTATGATTTCATCTACCACTTCCAAGCTGAAAACTTGCAGTTGTAAACCTTGAGATCCAACCTGTCACTGAGGCTTTCACCAGTGAATGTCCTGCAGGTCCCTCATATGCAGTGAAATCTGCCAGAGGAGGCTCTTCCTCAACTCTTGTTGGCCCATCCTAGTGACATGCGTCAGTCATTAAGGACCTGCCTCACTGTCTCCGGAGTGTCGCTTCCACTCTACCCCCAAAGTACAATATGGTTCAAGCACTGACAACCTCCTTCCTAGGTTACTGCGGGGATCTCCTAACTCTCTGCCTCTAGCTCCACTCAGTCCAGTCCATTCTTCACCTGCTTCAAGAAGCGTCTTTCTAAACAGATAAGGTCATGGCACACATCTTAGTATAGGTTTTGTTAAAAAGTGGCCCTGAGATAAGGATTCTGGTTCTTGGTTTATTTGAGAGGTAGTCTCAGGAAATGGTCCCATGGGAATAGGGAAGTGAGATGGGGAAGGGAAGCCTGCCAGTAAGGGATGTGTTATCAAGCCAGGTACCCATGTGAGTAACTGGAACTGAGTCCTCCTGGGGAGTCATTGTGGAATACATGCTTCAGATTTATCCTACCCAAGGGGTGAGAGAGCAGGGGTATTTATATTCCAACTCTCATCAGGCTTGGTTGGGATCACGGAGAGGTGCCAGTTGTGTAGCAGTGGGTGATCCTCCTGTAGTGCTTGGGGGAAGGGAGCCTGGGAAGCCCTCAGACATGGAAGTCAGACCAGTTATTGAAATGGTAAGGCTTTTCCAGTAGTCATGTACAGATGTGAGAGTTGGACCATAAAGAAGGCTGAGTGCCAAAGAAATGACGCTTTCGAACTGCAGTGCTAGAAAAGACTCTTGAGAGTCCCTTGGACAGCAAGGAGATCAAACAAGTCAATCCTAAAGGAAATCAATCCTGACTGTTCATTGGAGGGACTGATGCTGAAGCTGAAGCTCCAATGCTTTGGCCACCTGATGTTGGGAAAGATTGAAGGCAGGAGGAGAAGGGGACGACAGAGGACGAGATGGTTAGATGGCATCACCGACTCAATGGACATGAGTCTGAGCAAATTCTGGGAAATAGTGAAGGACAGGGAAGCCTAGTATGCTGCCATCCATGGGGTTGCAAAGAGTTGGACATGACTAAGCAACTGAACAACAAGATGGGGCAGTGTGAGGGGCACAGGTAATGTCTCCTCATCACCCTCCTGATTAAACCCTCCACAGGTCCCCACTGCCCACAGGCAGCCTTTCCAGCCTCCTATCCTACTCCCTCCTGGCAAGACCTTCCATGCACACCGGTGGGAACGCAAGACCTCTTGTGCCTCCATGCCTTTACACGTGTTGTTCTTGCCTCCACGTGAGCTAACTGATAACACTGAACATATATTGAGCATGGGTCATTTATTTATGTTAGTTTATTTAATGTAACCCTTATAAAAACTTTACATATTGACTTAAAAAAGTTACTATCTCCTTGCTGTAGGTAAGGAAACTGAGGCTCAGAGAGGTTAACTAATAGGCTTATTGGCACACAGCTAGCAGTGGCAGGGCCGTGTTCTGACATCCAGGTTCCTCTGCTCCAAAGACTGTGTCATGTGTTAACTGCTACGATGAACTGCCTCATGCTTCTGGACTCTGCTCACAGCGGTGACCTGTCCTTACTCCTGCTGCTGCTGCTGCTAAGTCGCTTCAGTCGTGTCCAACTCTGTGCGACCCCATAGATGGCAGCCCACCAGGCTCCGCCATCCCTGGGATTCTCCAGGCAATAATACTGGGGTGGGTTGCCATTTCCTTCTCCTACTCCTTCTAACCCCACTAAATGTTCTCTCCTCAGCTTCCCATGGTGTGCTGTACCTTTTTATTTATATGCCTTTTTATAGCAGGTGTCATTTGGTAGCACAATTATTTATTCACACATCTGACTTGCCTTTTAGTCTGTGAGTCCCTCGTGTTTCATCTTGAATGCCTGGCCCATTGCATAACTTGGACTAAAGGCCTTCATTAACTTTTAAAATTACAATTAAGCTGAATTAATATTAAAATTGGACTTTCATTTTAATATCATACACGCAAACACTGAGGAATGAAACTTCTTTAAAAAAAAAATAGAGGCCTGTTTTGACTCTTCTGGACACGTATTGCTGGGCAGGAAAGAAAGAGGCACAATAACCCTACTGGTGCAAAGTTTGGGTCCTCTGGAAAGCCCCTGAAATATTAGGTGACTTTCGATCTAGATGGGGTTTCCCCTGGGAACAGAGGCAAAACCCCTACTCACTTCAAGGGAGAGTCTGTTTTCTTCTTAGTTTATGTATAGAAGACCAAAACATTAAAAAAAAATTCCTTAAAGCTCTTAAGCTCTGTGATTCAGAGTGTGTTTTTAAAAATCGCGGTAAAAAATCACATAACATAAAATTTACCATCTTAGCCATTTTAAGTGTACAGTTAAGTATATTTACAATGTTATAAAACAGATCTCCAAAACGTTTTCATCTTGTATATCTGAAATGGTATGAAAAGTGAAAGTGTTAGTTGCTCCATCATGTCCAACTTTTTGCAATCCTTTAAATAGCAACTCACCTTTCTCCCTGGCCTAGCCCCTGGTAACCACCATTCTCCTTTTGTTTCTGTAAATTTATCTACTCTAGATAACTCATGTAAGTGAAATCATGCATTATTTGTCTTTTTGTGACTGGATTATTTCACTTAGCATGGTATCCTCGAGGTTCATCTGTGTCATAGCATATGTAAGAATTTCCTTCCTTTTCCAGGCTGAATAATACTTCATTGCATGTACATATCATACTTTTTTTTCATCTGTTCATCTTGGTTGGGCTTCCCTGGTGTCTGAATGATAAAGAATCCACCTGCCAAGCAGGAGACAGAGGTTCGATTCCTGGGTCAGGAAGATCCCTTGGAGAGAGAAATGGCAACCCTCTCTAGTATTCTTGCCTGGAGAATCCCATGACAGAGGAGCCTGGCGGGTTACAGTCCGTGGGGTCACAAAGAGTCACAATTTTTCAACAAAACAACAACAACTTGGTTGCTTCCAGCTTTAGTCTATTGAGAATCATCCTGCTAACAATGTGAATATGCAAATATTTCTTCAAGAGCCTGTTTTCAGTCCTTTCAGACATATACCCAGAAATGGACTACTGCATCATATGATAGTTCTGTCTGTAATGTTTTGAGGAACTGCCATACTGTTTTCCATGGTGACTGCACCATTTTACATTCCACCAATAATGTACAGGGCTTCCAATTTTTTTACATCATTGTCAACACTTTGTTTTATGGTTTTTTGATAGTGGCCATTCTAACGAGTGTTTTTATTTGCATTTCCCTAATGATTAGTGAGGCTGACCATCTTTCTACTTGCTTCTTGACCACTTGTATATTGTCTTTTGGAGAAATATCTATTCAAGTCCTTTGCTCATTTTAAAATTGGATTATTTGATTTTTTTGTTGTTGAGTTGTGGGAGTTCTTTGTATAGTCTGAATATTAACCTCTTAACAAATATTCGATTTGCAAATATTATCTCCCATTTTGTAGGCTGTCTTTCCCTCCACTGATTTTGATGCACAGAAGTTTTAAAGCTTGATACAGGTGTACCCGTCTGTCTTTGCCTTTGTTGCCTGTCCTGGGAATGTTGACAGGACATGTTTGAGTCAGGCTGGCTGGTGACTTGTGGTCACAGAAAGGCAAGACGAGGAAGTGTCAGTGGACTACTCACCCTCCAGAGCTCTGCCATCTGAAAAGTTTATTGAATTCACATGGCCAAAGGGGTTTAAGGTTTTAGTGTGGGCTTATCCATCCTAAAATGGGAGGGAGACAACTTCTCACTGGGAAGAATCTTCCACCCAGGTCCACTGTAATAGACTAGCATATGGCGAGTTGAGAAAAGGATGCTGCTGCTGCTGCTGCTAAGTCACTTCAGTCGTGTCCGACTCTGTGCGACCCCATAGACGGTAGCCCACCAGGCTCCCCCGTCCCTGGGATTCTCCAGGCAAGAATACTGGAGTGGGTTGCCATTTCCTTCTCCAGTGCATGAAAGGGAAAAGTGAAAGTGAAGTTGTTCACTCGTATCTGACTCTTAGCAACCCCGTGGACTGCAGCCTACCAGGCTCCTCCGTCCATGGTAGTTTCTAGGCAAGAGTACTGGAGTGGGGTGCCATTGCCTTCTCGGTAAGAAAAGGATACTTTTCTCTTTAATAAAAATAACAGAAAAGAACCGCATGTGCAAACTTGTAAAAACCTGACTACACAGTCAAATACCGAACCTGCTAATAAATATATCCTAGGAAAATAAAGACCAAAAAACACAGACTTTCCTGCTAAAAATTAACTTTGTAATTTACTCTCTGGCAACAGGGGATAATGAGAAAGAGCAGCAAAGACATAAGAAAGGCAGAGGGGAGACAGCCCTGCCCCTCTTTCTTCACCCTTTCCCGGGTGGGTGTCTGGCACCTATGTGCACTGTGCTGAGACCAACAAGTGCATGTGGGTGGGTTGGTGCCAGGAACCGAGGGTAACCTGCAGAGGACAGAAGTGCCCAAGCCTCTGTCCACCTGTTGACTGCAGGACAGAGTGTTTGTAAAAGAAGAGCTTGGCCTCTCACACCCTTGGTCTCCCATGAGTCATTTGTGGAGAAGGATGGGAGCTACGGACAATTTCTTTGCCGTGCACTTGGACTTTTCTAGGGCTGTGAAAAGCGAGACTAAGGAAGCCTACATGAATCATTTAGTTTCATGATTTCTATTTTGGCTTCCTGACCTCTTGAAAATATTTCCAGTGCCTACTTTCTTTGTCCCTTTTCTCTCCACTTTGATAAAAGGTAGCTTTTCCCTCCTGACTTTGAAATTTCCTGAAAAAACAACATACTACCTCTTGTACCTTAGCTCATTTAAGGGAACACAGGCAGGGGACTTCCTGAAAGCCCTGTGGCCCACCTGCTGATCCGAAGGATTTGACTATCATTGTTTTAAATGAATGATCTTTATTACTTTAATTATTTCTTTTAAGGTCATTGCTTTAAGATTATTACTCATTCCTTTATGATTATTGGAGTTTTAAAGAAATATCTAGCTGGGTGAGAGAAGCTTACTGAAATTTGTAGGTGTGTGTTCATACATTTAGAGAGATGTGTGAAAGCATGTGATTTTTAAACTTCTTTATACTTTTTTTTTTTACTGTGGTAAAATATACATAACACAAAATTCACCATTTTAACCAGTTTATGCATACAGTTCAGTGACACTAAGTACATTCACATTGTTGTGTAACCATCTCTAGAAGTTTATTATTCTAAACTGAAGTTCTGTACCCATTAAACAATAACTTTCAGTCCTCACTGTACACTTTTTTGAATGTGAATTTTATAACAAAGCTTAGATTTTGAAAAATGGGATGCAGTTTACTTGATCCTTAAATAATGTTTGCTCATCATGTTGTGTTCTCAAGATTATTTTTTCCATGCAGTCTCCCCTGACCCTTGAAAAGCACATCACAGTGTCTTATAAGTCAGCCAAATGAGACACAGTTGAAATACTAGTTTTATGAGGTTTCCAGGTACTCTCCATAAAGATTCTGAGAAAGCTATTAAGAATGTACCTAGGGAAAAAAAAAAAAAAAGAATGTACCTAGGGACCTCCTTTGTGATCCAGTGGTTAAGATTCTGCACTTCCAATGCAGGGAACACTGGTACAATCCCTGGTTGAGAAACTAGAAGCCCACCGGCCATGTGTCATGGCCAAAAAAAAGAATGTACCTAGAATTCTGGAGCAGTAATGCAGCTCCTTGAGAAAAATGCAACAGAAAGAGGACAGTCCGTTTAGAGGTGGCCTCTGAAAATATGATGGTTTCCAGTCTAAAATTAACATGCCAGTTATGAACATGCAGTATGAACATTAATACATCCCAATTAATGTTCTGGATTATTAGCATACTAATCAACCCTGAATATTCACTGGAAGGACTGATGTTGAAGCTGAAGCTCCAATACTTTGGCCACTTGATGCAAAGAGCCGACTCATTGGAAAAGACCCTGATGCTGGGAAAGATTGAGGGCAGGAGGAGAAGAGGGCCACAGAGAATGAGATGGCTGGATGGCATCATTGACTCAATGCACATGAGTTTGAGCAAACTCCAGCAGATAGTGAAGGACAGGGAAGCCTGGCATGCTGCGGTCCATGGGGGTCACAAAGAGTTGGATACAACTGAACGATTGAACAACAACAACAATAACAATAACGGTATTAAGACCCAACAGTCTGAGCATTAACCACATGCTAGGTACCATGCTAGGCACTTTACTCACAAGACCCTGCACTTGGTTAGTGTTACTATCTCCATCTTACAGTGGGATAGGCTGACACATAGAGATGAAGGGCATGGTACTAAGAAGGGATGAAATGGGGATTCTAACCCAAATCTGCCTGATTTCAGGATCCAAGCTTATAGTCATCATCACTGTTAGGCCAACCATTGGTGCACCATTTTATCATTCAGGATGTCTAGTTTGAAAAGAAAAGAGAGTTGATTTTGCACTTTTTTTTTTCATTGAAGTGAAATGAAACAGGAGCAATTTATTAGAAGAACATCCGAAAAGATGACATAAGGTTTTGTATAATACAATCCCTGGTCTCACCTGCCAAGTGCCTTACTGGTCTGCATGCCAGAGTTCTTTTTTAAAAAGTGTCTTCTGAGGCTGTCTCTAGGTCCTTTCCTGTATACCTTTCCCGTGGAAGTCACCATGCAAAGCTCAGTGGTTGGCCAGAGGCTCATTTTCACCACTCTTATTCAAGAGGGAATTCAGTGATGCTTGAAGAGCATGCCTGATTGGAAGGGCTTTTGTTTCTTAGAAATTCATTAGAGGGAAATGCTATCAATCAAGTGATTTATTATTAAAAAAAAAATTGTTCCCCACTCTTTAGGAGGAGAGTTACTTCCTGGATCCTCAGGAGTGGCTGTTACATCTGGGAAGGCAGTTCTCACAAGTGATATGAGGGGTGTGCTCTTAAGTGGAGCGGTGTGGTGGGAGGACCTGGTGACAACTGATGTATCATTCTGAGCCAGCTGTTTGCCACCTTGGATGTGTGTATCTCAGTCAATCTTTTAGTCACTCATTCATTCATTTTTTTGTTCATTTTTTTGCCTTGAGTGAGGCACACCGAATTATGTAGTGGGCCTTAAAGATCAGTCTGCAGATCCTGCCCACACGGGGCTTGCTGTGTAGTGAAGAGGATAGACATGTGAACAGGTGAATCACAACACTAACGGCCAATGCCATGGTCAAGTGATGGTCAAAGTTCTGCTGGAGCACAGAAGACAGCAGCAACCCCGGCTTGGGGAGTCTAGAAATTAGGAGGTGACATCTGAGCTGTGTCTTAATGGATAAGTAGGAGGTTTCCAGACAAGTGGTGGGAAGGGGAGGTTGTTTCAGGTAGAGATGGCACATGCAAAGGCACAGAACTTCTGGAGCCGGCCAGCTTGCCGGCTTGCTACTTTGCTTTAGTCGTGTCTGACTCTGTGTGACCTTATGGACTATAGCCCTCCAGGCTCCTCTGTCCATGGCATTCTCCAGGAAAGAATACTCGAGTGGGTAGCCATGCCCTCCTCCAGGGGATCTTCCTGACCCAGAGATCGAACCCATGTCTCTTAAGTCTACCTGCATTGGCAGGTAGCGCCACCTGGGAAGCCCCAAACAGGTGCAAGCCTCAAACAAAGATATCCACCAAGGGCAGAAAAGAGTGCCTGGGTTTCTTGTTTCTATTTTGTACCATAAATACAAAGTCTTTATTTATATTTTTCTAAAGCTTTCAGCCACCTTAAATATCTGGCTAAAATCTTTCTTTGTCTTAATCTATAGACACAAAGATTCATGTTGTCAAAATAGCATGAAGGCTGGTCTTGTAGAAATATTTTATCAACTAAATATCAATACACGGATGAACTGTATAATATCCTGGCTCTTTAGCTCTTTATTGTGTGCAGGGTGGTAGAAAGTATTTGTTTTTATCTCTTTTCTTGTGGCTAATACTTACAAAGGCAGCAATGATCTTATCTGACATTCAGAAATATCCATGGAGAAGCCTCTAAGCTCTGTAAAGAAAATTGCTGTTTTTCTTCATTCTTTTTTTAAAAATCAGTTTTGAGAAGCTCCCAAAGATATCCAGCGTGAAGCAATTTGCAGAGAGCTTGTTGTCACTGAATCTGGCTTCCTTTTATTGGTAAATGATAACAGCGAGACTAAAGCACATCTGCATAGTTTTAAATATGCCTCAAACGGGAAATAATGACTACCAGGCAGGGAGTGGTTACTCAAGCAGAAGCCGCAGTTATGGCCCGCAGGAATGAGCACAATTTGAATAATTTTGAAGCAACGAAGTGGGCTGCACCGCTCCATATTTACATTATATAGGCAAATTAAGGATCCTAAAAGTAAAAAATATCCACCATTTGCCATGAGAAATAGATGAGAAGGGAATTAGAACAAACTATGAATCTGCCTGCCAATGCAGGAGATGTGAGTTCGATCCCTGGGTCAGGAAGATCCCCTGGAGGAGGGCAGGGCAACCCTCTCCAGTATTCTTGCCTGAAGAATCCCATGGACAGAGGAGCCTGGCAGGATACAGTCCATGAGGTTGCAAAGAATTGGACATGACTGAGCAACAGAACAACAGCAACCCTTCCAGGAAGGCATCAGTAAATCTTGAAGGAAAGAAAAGGGGCTGAGAACAATATGTGGCAGGTGGGCTGGGCTGGACTGCTGAGGCAGTGAGGTTTCCTGCTTCCCCTCCAGCTTCCTCTGGAGAACTGGGAACATCCTACTTATCACCTTCAGGGCTTTTTAGGAAACTTTGATTTATAGCAGACATTATACAAAGAGAAAATTGTGCCTGCCTAGGGCCAGCTGACTAGCTCCTTAGCTGGGAGAGGGGACCGATTCACTAACTCATTGAGGAGCTGGGCTCAGGTGGTAGAGAACTCGATGCGCTCAGGTTACTGGTGGCTGTGAGGTGTTGGCTGAGCCTGACATATGCTTTCAGTCAGTGTGTGGGGGTGGGAAAATTCCAGGTTGCTAAAACCATTAATATTCCAATTTTTTCCTCATTTCATTTGCCTGGTAGGTTTTTGCTCATACTCTATTTTCAATGTTACTTAAGCATTTTGTTTTGGGTGCATCTCTTGCATACTCAGGCGGTGATGGTGACATTTCCAGCGATTGCTATAATTTTCCATTTTACATACGGAGACATCTGTCACTTGAGCATCTCATGAAAAGCGTCCAAGCTAGTTTCTGGGATGGGACGGCCCCTAGAGGCTGATACACGAACTGTGTGGAGTAATGAGTCTGGGTGGATTACAGGCTAAGGACAAGCCTGGGCCCAGCCAGCTTTGACTTGCAGCCCACTGAACTCCACTGGGCTTCCCAGGTGGCCCAGCAGAAAAGAACCCGTCTGTTAGTGCAGGAGACTCAGGTTCGATCCTGGGGCAGGAAGGTCCACTGGAATAGGAAATGGCAACCCGCTCCTGTATTCTTGCCTTGAAAATTCCATGGACAGAAGAGCCTGGTGGCCTATAGTCCACAGGGTCTCAAAGAGTTGGACACGACTGAGCACACACACACACACACACACAAACTCCAAAACAACACGGCACCTGACCTTCACAGAAACCAAATGATGGATGTGTTGACAGGAATAATATTAATGTGGCTCAAACTTGGGTTTGTCAAGTATAGACTTATATTTTCAAAATATTTAAGGCTAACACAGATCAAAATTAATTTTGTCAGTTACATTTTTATTTAGTCTTGAAAGTTTTATAGATTTGTATTAGTTATCATGAAACCCATACAAGTATTTCATAAGCAGAATTTTCAGGAGGCTTTATGCCCCTTTTTACAAACCTCTGATGAAAAAGCAAGTAACATAATAGGGAAATTGTAAGGTGTAGTTTGCACATTTTGTGTGCTCTCAAACATTATCACCTGACTATAGATGTGATCTTTGCTGCTCCGAGTAACAGAAAGCTCACCCCATAAAAAGGAATTAATTGGCTCATATAACTGAATAGTCTAATAGTAGACAAGTCAATGGCACCCTACTCCAGTACTCTTGCCTGGAAAATCCCATGGACCGAGGAGCCTGGTAGGCTGCAGTCCATGGGATCGCTAAAGAGTCGGACACAACTGAGCGACTTCACTTTCACTTTTCACTTTCATGCACTGGAGAAGGAAATGGCAACCCACTCCAGTGTTCTTACCTGGAAAATCCCATGGACAGAGGAGCCTGGTAAGCTACAGTCCATGGGGTCACAAAGAGTCGGACACGACTGAACGACTTCACTTTTGCTTTCTTTCACCACAGATCCCTGTAGGAGCATCACAGGTCTTAGGTTTCTCCTAGTTACTTCTTGATATAATTTTTGCTTCCTTAATTCTTAATCTCCTCTCTACAGTCCTTGTGTGACTGTTTGCTTTTCTCCATATCCACCCAAACACAGAACATCATTCTTTTCTCTTAATCTGCTTCAACGTGTTCTAGGAGAAGCAATGTATATGGCAGTCCTTAACTGAAGGCTGGAGTAATGAGAATGATTTACTTAGTAACACATTACAGCACATAATTTAAATTTGAATATTAGCTCATAAAAAACAGTTTTCTAGATGTAGTTCATACATCATAAAATTCACTCTTATAAACTGCACAATTCAGTGGTTTTTAGTTGTTCGACCATCACCACTGTTTGATCGCATGCCATTTTCATCATCCCAGAAAGAAACCCTGTGTCCATCAGTGTTCCTCTTCACTTCCCCCCTCTCTCCATCCCCTGGCAACCAATAATCTGCTCTTTGTCTATTCTGGACATTTCATATGATGGAATCATGTAATATGTGGACTTTTGTGTCCGGCTTCTTTCACTTAGCATAAGGTTTTCGAGATTCATTCGTGTTGGAGCATTTATCAACTTCATCCCTTTTATGGTGGAATAATATTCCATTGTATGGGTATATATCATCTTGTTTATCCATTCATCTATTGGTGGACGCTCATGTATTTCCGCATTTTAGCTACTGTGAATAATCCTGCTATGAATGTTGGGCATATGAGCTTGTTTTTAATATGTCTTTTCCACATCTGCTGTGGGGAATTTCTCACTGACTCTGTCTTCTCTTTGTACCCCAGCCTTCCTGCAGCCTTTGTACCTGTGCGACCACAGTGACAGAGCTGTCATCACAGAGATGATGAAGTCAGCAGGCGGAGCAGATTTTGGGATGATTAGCCAGAGTGGGTGGGGATGTGTTAAGTCTGGGGTGTCTATTAGCCATCTAAGTGGAGAGGTCAAGAAGAGAGGTGGACACAGGGGTCTGGAGTCAGGGAAAGGGTCAGGGCTAGAGACATGAATCCCCGGGAGTCATCAAGAAATGAATGTACTTAGAGCTGTGAGCTTAGATGAGACCACCAAGCAGGGAGAGTGGATGGAGAAGAAGAGAGGACCAGGGATTGAACCCTGCGTGCTCCATCCTTACGAGGGCAGGGAAGAAAGAGAGAGAGAACTGGCAGAGGTTACCCAGGGAGTGACCAGTGAGGTGGGGGAACTGGAGGGAGTGTGGAATCTGGGAGGAAAGGGTGACCAGCTGTGCTGAAATGGAACGTGCCTGGTACCTAACAAGGGCCCCATAATTGGGAGCCTGTTCTGGTTTTTATTGATACCATTGTTGGGAGGAGGGAGAGAGCAGAGAACTAAAACTTCATGCATCACAATGCAGAGTGAAGAGTCAGTGTCTGAAATGGATAAATCAAGAGGTGGCAGAAATAAGAGCGCAAGCACATTTTAAAAAATGAAGCTAAATACCTCAAGAAGTTCAGAAGTTGCTCCGGAGAAGAGGGGCACAGGTGCGGGACAAGGGAGTGGGACAGAGGATTTGTAAAAATACTTTTGCATATCTGACTTTAAACTAATTCACATGTTTTTCTTTGATGAAGAAAATTTAAAGGATGCCAAAAAAGAGGACTTCTGCACATGTGCACGCACGCACACACACACACACACACACACACACACACACACACACACACGGACTTCTGAGTGTTTTTCACCAGGTGAACACAGAGTCTTGCTGTGGCTGGGGGTCTCCCGCCCTGGTTTGATAACTTCCTTTATGCGTCCTACATGGCTAGGACATTTTATTCTTCATTCACTAAACTCTTTTCCAGCTCAGGATGGGTAGAAATAACAGAGGCTCTGGGAAAGAACCAGGGAAGGAAGTTCTCTCCTTCCTCCCAGGTGCTGTTTGCTCTGCTGTCTCCCTTCTGCTGAGGGTGGGTAGAAAGTGGGGTGATGCCATCTCACCCCCTTCCCTGTCACACTATAATCTCCCCCAGCACAGCAACCCCCTGTACCACCCAGGCTCACCAAAGATGGTGTGGCCTTTCTACTTTGGGAAATGAGAATTCTCAGGAGACCAACAGAAACGCATGTAGAAAATGACTGAAATTGCTGGTTATCAGGAGAGATGATGACCTGAAGATGTGGGAAGGGAGTGGATAGGTTGGACGTGGGCTAAGATTCTCTAATGACATGATGAATAGCTTTTTGCTTATTTCCTGTGGCTTTTGCTCCAAATGAGAGGTTTCACCTCTCATGTGGTGAAGTGTGCAGTATAAATCCAGCATTCATCACGCAGGGACTTCCAGGGAGGCAATTCAGAGGTCCCACCTGCGTGATGAAGCGAGGTTAGGAATAGTGGCACCCAAACCAGAAAGAAACAGCAAGTAGAGAAAGAAAACTGAAAGGCGGAAAGGGGACTGTTATGGACCGAATATTGATGTAACCCACCCTCCCCCGTGTGATGGTGTTCAGAGGTGGGGCTTTGGAAGATTAGCCATGAAGATGGAGCCCTCTGGAATGGATCACTGCCCTTAGAAGAGGCAGAGGGATAGATGGGCCTCTTTCTACCAAGCGAGGACACAGGGAGAAGTCGGCAGTCTGCAACCTGGAAGAAGTCACCAGAACCGGATTTGCTGGCATGTTCATCTCAGACTTCAGCTTCTAGGATGTGAGAAATAAATGTTTATTGTTTAAGCCACCCGGTCCATAGAGTTGTTTTTTTTTTATGGCAGCCCATGCTGAGACAGGGACTGACAAGTACAAGGTGGGAGAGAGGAAAGCCAAGTAAGATGAGTTTTTTTTTTTTTTAAAGGAGTAATAGGAAGAGGGGAAACTGGCTGAAGAGTTGGGTTTGGGTGTTATTTGGGGACTGATACAATGGGTTAATGTATTAACTTCCTGTGGCTGCCATAATAAATTATCACAGACCTGATGGCTCCAAACAGCAGAAATTTATTCTCTCGCAGTTCTGCCATTAGCCCCAAATCAAGGTGTTGACAGGGCCATCCTCCCCCCAAAGGCTCCAGGAGGGACCATTCCTTGCCTTGTCCATCTTCTGGTGGCTCTGGAAGTTCCTAGGCTTGCAGCAGCATCACTCCCATCTCTGTCTCCGCCTTCCCAGAACCTGCCCTTGCCCCTATTTCTCCTCTGTGTCTATGTCTCAGATCTTCCACCAGTCACTGGATTTAGGGCTCACTCCAAGTCTAGGATGATCTCATCTTGAGATCCTTTACTTAATTACACCTGCAGAAGCTCTATTTCCAAATTAGGTTACATTTACAGGTTGGAGGCGAGCATTAGAATTTGGCTGTATCTCATCGGGTACCTCTATTCAACCCACTACGGTTAACTTACCCTTACAGTTTGACTTACACTTACAGTTTTGACTTAACTGTAAGGGAGAATTTCTCAGGAGTATTGGGCAAAATTTAAAGTTCTTTTTTGGTTTTGTTTTGTAAAAAAAAAAAAAAAGTAAAATGAATGGATAAACAGTAAGATATTAAAAATCTGGAGTAGGACTGAGGAAAAAAACAGGCAATCGAGAACCTGAGAGTTAATACAAACCTATGATAAAAGTTCAGACATGTTTTTCTGTTATCTCATTGGATTTTGTATGTGATCATAAAGGTGATACGCAGCAGGCATAGAACAGGGAAACAAATATGATCCTGATGTTTCCAGGAGTCCCTGTGCTGAGTGATTTTCTAGATATATATTTGACTCACATAAATGATTGTCATATTGACTTAACAAACTCTGAACCCTAATGACATGTGTCAGGCCCCGGGAGAGGAACCAGTAAGAATGCGACTGACCAGTGTGAGTTCATGGTCTGATAGGAGAGAAGGACCTTCTCACAGGAAAGGAGCCCACCTGAGACAGATGTGGGGATTCAGAGAAGAGAGTGCAGCCAGGTAGCAGGCTCAGAGAAGGGCTTCCTGGAGAAGGTGGCACTGAAGAGGGTTGTTGTAGGAGGGAGGACTGAATGTGTGGTGATAGCAGGAAGGCCATTCTAGGCAAAGGCAAAAACAGATGCACGGATGAGAGGTTGCACAGTGTGTGGGGGGAAAATGAGGGTTTCAGCTTGGTTGGATGTTAGGGTCTGTGGAAGAAAGTAACAGAGATTAAGTGTGGGTAGGCTGGGTTGGCGCCCAATCATGGAGGGCCTTGAAGGTCATGCAAAGGAGTTTGTTGTGCAGATGCACTGTTCTCAGGTTGGGAGGGGATGCGCAGCCCCAGGAAGGTGGTTTGAGAGTCTCCAGGAGAAGGTGTAGTTGGAAAGAGCCCCTCCAAAGGGTGTAATGTGTCCACTGGGGCATCCTCCTCCCAGGGTCCTGTGCCCTAGATAAAGGGGATCCCTAAAGCTCTGAGCAGGGCATGGCTTGTCTGCATCTCCTTGGAAGACTTACTGGGCTGGGGTGAGACCTGAGGGAGCATCCTGTGTGGATACCACCACCATCACCCTCGTTATGAGTGAGTGCTGACCAAGGGAAGGGGTCATGGGAAGACAAAAGAGGAAAGCAGTTGGCTCTAAGATCTTCTCTGTGATCAGGGACTGAACTGTTCAGCCTGTGGGCTAGATCTGGTGGAAAACTTCTTGTCGATCAATGTTCACTCCTTATTTGGGTTAAGTAAGGTGTACAAGATTCTCTCAGCATCTCATCCCGTAGCATGTTAGCTGGTGAATTGCTGACTCTGAGGGTATGTATATCAGTGGCCAAGATGCTTGTCTGTTCTCTGATAGCATTCTTAGACTCTTGAGTTATTTTTTGTTTCACTGACTTTGGGGAAGGGCAAGATGAATGTCCAAATCCTCCTTGCTTCTTTCATTTGGATGATGGAAAGCCTTAAAGGCATCATCAGTGCCTGGTTTTTTTCTTTCTTAATATTTATTTATTTGGTTATGTCAGGTCTTAGTTGCGGCAGGTGGGAGTCCTGCGGGACCTTGTGTTGCTGTCTTAGACTCGCTAGCTGTGACTCACAGGCTCCGGAGCATGCAGGCTTAGTTGATCCTTGGAATGTGGGGTCTTAATTCCCCAGCCACAGATAGAACCCTAGTCCCCTGCATTGCAAGGCAGATTCTTAACCACCTGATCACCAGGGAAATCCCACTGGTCCCTTGTTGCCATAGCACCTGTAGTGAGGTCCATGAGGTGCTAGATCAGGGGTGAAGGGGGTATGAGAACATGCTGGAACGTAGACATGGCTGTGGACCGATGCATTAGCTCTGCTTTCCATGGAAACTCCATCCATCCAGCTCAGATCAAAAATCTAGCAATCATTCTCACCTCCTCTCATTCTCTGTCTTCTCATTCAGTCTGCTAATTTCGACCTTCAAAATATGGCAGCCAATAAGGAGAACCATGAGGACCTTATGCTAAGTGAAAGTCACAAAAAGACAAATACTGTATGATTCCATGTAGATGAGGCATCTAGAATAGTCAAAGTCAGAGACAGAGTAGAATGGTGGTTGCCAGAGGCTAGGAGGAATGGGGAGCTAGTGTTTGATGGTACAACATTTCAGTTTGGGAAGATAAAAAATTCTAGAGGTAGATGGTGGTAATGGCTTACAACATTGTGAGTGTGCTTAATGTCACTGACTGTACATTTAGAAGTGGCTAAGATGGTAAATTTTATATTATGCATGTGTGTGTGCTCAGTTGCTTTGGTGTGTCCAACTCTTTGCGACACCAAAGCCTGCCAGGCTCCTCTTTCCATGAGGATTCTCAAGGCAAGAATTCTGGAATGGGCTGCCATGTCCTCCTCCAGCCTGAGTTTTCAGCCATTTGATCACTCCCTGCCCCCACCCTAAGGAGTGTGAACACTAGTTCCAGGGCTTTCAGCTATGTGCTGGTTTGGGTCAAATTTGTCAGTAATATAAAAATAAAGACTATTTGAATGTAATGCCTGAGAGTTTGAAACATGAGCTCTGCAGGTCTCAGGAAGCATGTCCTCAAGGAATCCTGGAACAGAAACATCGCTTGCTCACTATAGCAAAGAGAGAGTAAATAGAGAAGGACAGTTTGGAATTCAAATTCCTCCTTTGCCATTTTAACTGCTTTTGTGACGTTGGGCATATCGTTTAGCTTTCTTGTGTTTTGGGGCCTCTCACCAGGATAAGGAAAATAACTCTGCCAGCCATCTTCGTAGAAGAATAACGGGTAAGGGCATGCTAGTCACTTTGTGTAAATTATTCTGAAAAGCCAACTGCTAAAGAACAATATCCTGTGCTGGCATAGAACTGGATGTTGGACTAGAGGACCAACCAGGTGTCCTTGAAAATTAAACGCTGGTAGGCTTGCCTTCAGTAGCTAAGGGAGATGATGACACAGTCCGCTAGAGTTTTCAGTCATTATTTTTATCATGAAAGCCTGCACTGTCTTAGCTCTAATCTAAACTCGTCTCCTAAATTTTAATCTCCTAGAATGAGGTATGTTCCTATCTTTGTTCTCACCCCTGGAAATGGACTTACTAAACACGGTTCTGATTTATCATAGTTTTTTTTTTTTTTAGACTCTGTATTCTAGTTGCTTCAGTCTTCTCTGTCAAGCAGTCTCTCCTAGGCTCTTTAATTGCTTGTGATTGGTCACTTCGTTTGTCTTTTTGTCTGTAAGACTTTTGGAACAGAATGCAATGTTCAAGGTAAGTTTCAAGTGACCTATTTCATATGAAAAGCGAAGCACTAATATAATGGTACACATTTATTTCCCCCATAAACATGAATTAAGAGCCACACCCAGCATTGCGCTGAGTGTTAGGGATATGAAGATTAAGGGTGTGGTCACTGGCTCATAATTTAACAGATGTCATGCACACAGTTTTGGAATACTAAATGGATGCCTCATGTCTTAAGTTGGAGCTCTGTAATTAACAACTAGGTTGCACCTTTGTGCCGTAGCTTTAGAACTCTTTAGGAATAATCCATTTAATAGAGAAAAGAGGGCAACTGAAAACAGATATATGGACAGCTCATGCATAGCTATGTTGTTATATAGGTATCTGCTTAATGCTTGTTTGTTAGGGATATTGGGAAGATAAGATTGCAGTCCCAGAGGGGCTGTAGGATACGTAAGTTGGACTAATTGGGAAAAACTTCCTGCAGGAGGTGGGTCTGCTTTAATACAGCCAAAGTTTATATCAATCTTGAACCTATTATCTGCTTGTCTTTTAGGAAAAACTTTCTGATTGTCTACCATTCAGAATCTGGGATTCAAAACCTACCTCTTTGATGCAGGAAGTGTGATGTTTGGGGCTTGCCTCTGTGCTTTTTATTTTTTCACACCAAAAGTGTGCATTTTCATGCACTAGTTCGTGTTTTTCAGGTGTGTGTTGGCAACACCTCCCAATTTATCTCAGCCCTGTATTTCATGAGCCACCATTTATTTCTCCTTAAAGATCACGCATTAAGATGACAACTAAGTCCTCAGGTCTCCCCACCTTGGGACCGTGGGCCACATGTCACATTTTGTGGCTTGGGGCCCTGGGTTGTACTGATACTTTTAATCCATGTGCCCATGTGCATCTGCTAGGTGAGATTTGCTAGAACTTGTTGCCGTAAGAGCTTTACCACAGTAAACATCTGTCACCTCTTGTGAGGTCTCTTCATCTGTCAAACAAGTGGAACTTTCAAAGGCAATCTTGTGTGCTAGGCTTGGCTTCTGTTCTGTGAGACCTAGGATTTTATTGCCCCTCATTCTTCTGAACCACTGGAGGAATATTTTTCTTCCTTTAGTATACGTTCAGAGTTCTGGGCAGGTAGTGAAGTTGGTCACATGAGAGACCAGCTGAACCAAGGCTACACAGTATTTCTTCGCATCCCCTCCACGCGGAATATTGAGGCCTCTGGTTTTTCTTACTGCTTCATTAGTTGCCTGTGGCTCCGTCTTCATTATCGGGGGCCTGAAAAAGCTCACTAGCAGGAGCCAGCACACAGAGGCATTAGCGAGTGACTGGCCTGCCTTGTGTACTCCGGGCAGCCCTGGGACTGTCATTCCACCCTGCCGCTTGCTGTTCCGTGAGATTCACCAGTTAGTCAGACAGCCAGGGTTCCTCTGGGCACGTTATTATTACTCCCCTGGGACTTGGTCTCATCATTCTTAATGTGGGCATGCAAAGGCTCCCTCTTGCACAGGTGGCTGCAAGGAGTTATAAACCAATAAAGAGACTGCTTAGCATATGGCTGAATGTCAAGGGCAATAGAAATGCTTAATTTCATTTATTCAGTAGTAGTTGGATGGCCACGTGAATGTTGCTGTGGAAACCATAGCTCCTGAATTCTCTGACACTTATCTGTGTTTTGTTTTTAAGTGAGGATTTAAATTTAAATCCTGTTTTTTTTTTAAAAAAATATTAGAAAAGTAACAGGAAAGATCACAGTTTAATCTCAATCACAACATTTCCATAAGAAGCAATGTGAGCTGTCACTGCTTCTCCACCAAGGAACATCTGTTGTCCAGTTTCTCTCATCTGATCCCTCTTTTTTTTCCCCCAAGGTCTTGTCTCCATTCACCCACCCATCCATCTATTCATCCATCCAACACACTGCCTTTCCAGCTCATGAGCTGAATGGGGCAAATGCAGGTGGATCAGAACTATTGATTTTCTAGCTATTGATTTTCGAGACGATGTCTTTGGTGACGGAGATGTGTATTGGCAGATCTTGTAGCGCGGTGAGATGGAGGGGGAGGCAACAGAGGGTGTGGTTGCAGTGAAAGGGGAGGTTTCAGCAATTCAGAGGACCAGAGGCCCCACAGGCTGGTGCCTTGGGTTCAGGCAACACATAACTGAGGGATCTAGGGTGTGGGCAACAGCAGTATATGGTTGGAAAAATTGATCTTGACTCTAAGCTCTCATTGGAGGAACTTGTGCAATTCCACAGCTCCTGTAAGCTCCTCTCTCCCTCAGGAAGGATCTTCACGCGGCCGCCTATCCTCCACCATAGGCTTCGAAGCCCTTCCCTGGGCTGCATGGACCTCTCTGCCCATCACCTCCTGGGGTCGACTGTGGTGCTCATTCCCAGCACCTGCTCCCAACCACTCCTGCCCCTGCCGATGGTTGCTTACTCCCTTCTCTCAGCTACCGTGATCTTATTCTGGCAGTTCCTTGCGTGCATGCTCAGTCGCTTCAGTCGTGTCTGACTCTGTGTGACCCAATGGACTGTAGCCTACCAGGCTCCTCTGTCCATGGGATTCTCCAGGCAAGAAGACTGGAGTGCATTGCCATGCCCTCCTCCAGGGGATCGAACCCTCATCTCTTGCATTGCAGGCAGATTCTTGACTGCTAAGCCATCTGGGAAGCCCCTGGCAGTTCCTTACAGAGATGCTAATATCACAACTCTTTTTTAAAGCATGTATTCTCAGTTTTTTCATGACTCTTCTGTTCCCACCAGCAATCAGCGAGTGTATCCTAGTGTTCTTCCCAGTGTTGGGTTCATTCTGATCTATGTGAAGAGAGACTCTGGGGTTCCAGCTGTAGCTGCTGGAATTCCTGAAGTGCACATGCAGGTCAACCTTCTCTCTGGTAATTTTGCTTCAGAGAGAAAGGCAATTGGATTACTGTAGCTGTATCTTTTCTAAATGAAACACATCATCTTCTTCTCCTTTTTCCTTATTGTCAAAAAGGCTATTTCAGCTCACATCCTGAAATCACCCCTTACACCTCAAGCTTCCTCCTCCCATTTATTTGGTCTCTGAGCCTCGCTGAGTAAGTTCATAGTTCTGAAACCAATCTTCATTTCCACTTGCTGTTTTATCTCTCCCATTACTTTTTAGAAACGACTTTAGTGAGGTTTATTTTACATATAATCAAGTTCACTCTACACAAGTGCACTTCTATTTGTGTGTGTGGTAAATTTAGCAAGTCGTGCAGCTATCATCATAAATCAGTTTCAGAACATTTTCATCACCCCAGTAAGATCCCTCATGCCCACAGTTAATCCCTGTTTCTACCCCCACCCCCAGGCAACTGCTAATCTGCTTTCTGTCCCCACAGATTTGTCTATTCTGAAAATTTCACATAAATGAAATCATACGATATATGGTTTCTCATGTCTGGTTTCTTTCACTTAGCCTAATGTTTTTTCAGTCCATCCATGTTGTAGCATGTATCAACTCTTCCTTCCTTTTTATTGCTAAATAATGTTCCATTGTATGGATATGCCACATTTTGTCTAACTCCTTACCAACTGGTGAACATTTAGGTTCTTTCTACATTTTGGCTATGATGAATAATGCCACTATGAACTTTTGTGTGCCAGTCTTTGTGTGGTATTGTTTTTATTTCTCTCAGGTAGATACTTAGTTTATACTTAACTTTTTGAGAAACTGCCAAACTGTTTTCCAAAGTGGCCACATCACTTTACATCCCCGCCAGCAATGTATGAGGGTTCCTGTTTTGCCATAACTTCAACAAGAGTTGCTATTGTCTGCCTTTGTGATTATATTCATTCCAGTGAGTATGAAGTAGTATCTCATTGTGGTTTTTAATGTTCATTTCCATAATGACTAATGATGTTAAGCATTGTTTCATGTGCTTTATTAGCCATTTATATAACTTCTTTGATGAAACACTGTCCACATTTTTTTGTCTTTATATGAGGATTTTTGGTTCCTAATAATTGAATTCTATGACCTCCCCTTACCTTTTTCCTCCTAACTGGTATGGCTGCTTCCGTGTAGTACTCCTTCAACCTACTTTTTTTACAAAGTGCTACCAGATTAATGTTATGTGTGGCCTTGGCCATGTTCCTTACCCTCAATGTTCTCCACTGCCTGAAGTTCAAAACCCTAATCCTTGACATTCAAACTATTACGTGACATGGTTCCATCCCTCCTTAGTCCCACAGGCGCCTGAGTTCTGGAAAGAGAGTTCACCTGGGACGTCCCTGCCCTTTTCTCCTGGGCGCCTGTCTCCTGTCTCATGTCTTTCCCAGCCTTTCCTAACCTCTGATCCATCCTGCAAGGCCCAGTCACTCTCCACTCCTCCTCACTGACTTCTCCAGTGAGAATATCCCACCTTTCTCTGACTCCCTTAACTCTTTGTTTCCTTTGTTCTGCTGACCTGCTTACCTGACCTACCTCTAAACCAAGCGCTGTTTTTGAAATTTTATGTAAAAATGTTTCCCGGCACCCAACAACACAATGATATTCTGCTCCAGCTCTAAGTTCATCAGAGCAGTTATCAACTAGACATGAAGTAGTTTTGTTTTCTGTCCTAGACTCTCACAGCCTTTTAAAGTCTCACCTGTCACCAACACATGCTGTATTTCTGATCCTGCGTACAGCTCCTGGTTGGGGACCAAAGAAAGGTCTGTGCTTCTTCCCTTGCACCCCACCCCCAACCCCAACTGGATCTGTGTCTTGGGCAAGTCACCTCACCTCTAGAGGGCTCTAGGGTCCCCTTCTTATATTCCTAACTATAAATTTAGTGAGGTAAAGGTAAATGATGAAAAATTAGTTTGTTTTTTTTGTAAAGTGCTTTGAAATCTTATTTTGTTGTAAAATATTTTTAATCACCAGTATTCTCTACCCATCTGTCTTGCCAGCATATGGTATTTTTTTTCCTATTTGGTTGCTGTTACTGTTTCTTTTGTTTTTGTATCCTGGCTTTGACTATGCATAGGCAGGGAACCCATATCCTTTACCCTTCTAGCTCCTTGTGATGCATTTTCTAAAAATTGAAACTTGCTTTAATTTCCTTTTCTTTTTTTAAAAATTTTAGTAACTTTTCTTAGCAAGCTTTGGGGGTTGGTGATGGACAGGGAAGCCTGGTGTGTATCCATGGGGTCGCAGAGTCAGACGAAACTGAGCAACTGAACTGAACTAAACTTTTCTTATAATAAAATAATAATTATAATGTTAAATTTTTCTCAGAAAACATAGAGGAAACTCCCAGAGAGCTGTTGTACTCTTAATACCTTGATGTTATTTCTTTTTTTCTGTTGCATAATTTTCTTTTGGTTCCACTGAATTATCATTATATTGTAATACTTACATTTTAAAAATACTTAACACTGGCTTCCCTGACGGGAAAGACATTGGTCAAGACTCTGAACTTCCAATGCAGGGTACACGGTTCGATCCTGGGTCAGGGGTCTAAGACCCCACATGCACCACGGGGACGTGGTGCATTCCCCCCAAAAAGTAAATAAATAAAAACTTAACACTAATATATCAACATCTTTCCACTTTTTCCATAAAATTTTCTTTTATGAGAACACTTTTAGTGGCTGCATGGTACTCCATAGTCTTACTACTGTAAGTTTTTAAACCCATCCCCTACTGATACACACAAAAGTTGCTTCTCTGACTTCACTGTTATAAACAATGGTACCTAGAGTGCTGTAATCCCTTTTCAAAGCAGGAGACTTCTTGTGATAAGTGGCAGCATCTTCCATGGTCATCACATCTGGTGCCCAGTGTCAATGGGAGGGCACTCATCAGATCTTCCTCTGTTTTTAAATATATCTTTCTTTTTGAATTTTATTTATTTTTGGCTATGCTGGGTCTTTGTTGCTGTGCGGGCTTTTCTCTAGAAGCGGCAAGAGGGGGCTACACTCTAGCTGTGTGTGCAGTCTTCTCATTGGGATGGCTTTTCTTGTTGCTGGACATGGGCTCTAGGGTGCATGGGCTCAGTAGTTGTAGCACTTGGGCTTAGTTGCTCCACAGCATGTGGGATCTTCCCGGCCCAGGGACTGAACCCACGTCTCCTGCATTGGCAGATGTTTTCTTTACCACTAAGCCACCAGAGAAGCCCCTGTGTCTCTATTTTTAATCATTGGTCTTTTCTCCACAACCTGAAAGCCAGAAAAAAAAAATGATCACTCTAACCACACAAATTTGGTGCACACCCTTTCCTCTTTATCTTCTGAACTATCTGAACTTTGGACTGAAATCAAACTTGGAATTTAGCATGAAAGGAATTTGTGAGCATAAAATGATTAACGATTGAAATGATCATCCAAGAGTGGAAAACCTTCCTTAGGTTGCAGGATAACAACCTTCTCTTGCACTACAGTAGTGCTCCAAGTACACAAATTAAAGTTATCAGCTTCCTGATGATTCTTTGGCAGCCCATACATGATCATATGGTCCCCAGAACACCAGTAGATCATATGCAAATATTGTTTGCATATTCATCACGATACCACATGGACAGTGTAAGCTGCTTTGATTCTCTTTCAAGAAGAAACGCAGGCGCCTCTGGCACATGCACTCCACTGACTCCGCTGGCATGTTGGTGCCTGAACCAATGTGGAAATTATTCAAAAGAAAAATACTAAAGAGGAGTGGAGGCTATTATAGTCTGCCCTCTGCTTAGCAATTAGAAGTTGCCAGCCTGATTTTGGTTATTCCTGATTTATACTTTGGGGCTTTCAAAAGCACAGCGACATAATATATTTTAGCTATAAAATTTATGAGCTACTCACCCCTGAGGTATAAATAATGAAAACGCTAAATTTCATTTTCTGAAAATATAAAAGTCCCACAAAATACTCCTAAAGAAGCTACATCTGTTTAATAAATAAGCAACAAGGAATATGGAATAAGAATTTCATTCTAAGTCAGGTAATGGACCTTAACATTTTTTTTTTTGCACTTTGTACTTACGACTATAGCAAGGAGATACTGTTTTTCACCCAGGGATATCAATGGAATAAATAAATTGGTGTTAGTAGGAGCTCTGGGTTTTGGGAAGTCAGTATGTAATTTATCCGTAATAAGAGTGTTTTTTTTTTCTT
Source organism: Okapia johnstoni (assembly GCA_024291935.2). Classification (NCBI taxonomy): domain Eukaryota; kingdom Metazoa; phylum Chordata; class Mammalia; order Artiodactyla; family Giraffidae; genus Okapia; species Okapia johnstoni. Next base: position 45,471,564 of record CM044322.1, read on the forward strand.
AACGTAAATCTTGAAGTAATTCCATTAACACCCTCAAATGTGAAGATGTGGGAAGTATACAAGTACAACCTAATTTTACTGCATCTCACCTATAATGCTGATTCTTTTTTTTTTTTTCCCACAAATTGAAGGTTTGTAACTCTGCATTGTCAGATGATGCATTTTTAGCAGTAAAGTATTTTAAAGTTAAGGTACTTACATTTTTTGGTCTTCCCTTGTGGCTCAGCTGGTAAAGAGTCCCCCTGTAATGCGGGAGACCTGGGGTTGATCCCTGGGTTGGGAAGATCCCCTGGAGAAGGGAAAGTCTACCCACTCCAGTATTCTGGCCTGGGTCCCAAAGAGTTGGACACAACTGAGCAACTTTCACTCACTATGTACATTTTTTAGACAGATTGCTATCACACACTTAATAGATTACACTATAGCATAAAAGTAACTTTTATATGTACTGAGACATCAAAACATTCATGAGACTCACTTTATTGTGATATTTGCTTTATTGCGGTAGTCTGGAACTGAACATGCCTGTATAGATATAGAGATTTCTATTTATCTGTGAGGAGTTGGGTTGCATCATGAAAAGAACTTCAGTTAGATAGAAAATAAAATTATAGCTAGTTTCTTTAAAAACTAACTCTTTAGGCCGCTAACTCAGAAAACAGAAACCCTTGAAACTACAAGAATTACAAAAACCTAAGGTCAACTTGAAAAAGCGACTATAAAGCTAAAATGAAGGTGTGCTTTACATACAACTGAATTTCCAAAAGAAAACAATTACAAGCTGGGTAACAATAACAACAAGAACCTATTTAAAGGTACTGGAGAGTGGCCAAAAGCAGGGCAGAGACTGGAGGGGATTCAAGGATTCAATCCTTGAAAGAAGGGTTACAGGGGTTTTTCCAGTCTGCTGGGCACAGTGGCTGTAACTCAACGTGAAAGCCAGTCTTATTGGTTAGAGACATTATATGGTGGAGTTCAGGGGTGTAGCTGGAGAGGGAGGAAAAAATCCCAGGGAGGAGAGAGTCAAAGTGAGGCAGTCCCGAAATTCACATTACATTTCTCTCAAATCCTTGGCTGATATTTTTTAATTTTGCACACATGGAAGAGTTACAAGAAGTCCAAGGGAAAGGGCATCTCAAAGTTGAAAGAGCTGACGAGATTTCAGCTGCTATCACTGCAGGGGAGCAGAGCTTGGAGATTAACACCCAAGTTGGAGGGACCTGATAAACACTTTAGATTTTCTTTTTAAAAAAATAATTTTATTTATTTATTTATTTTTGGCTGTGCTGGGTCTTTGTTGCTGTGCCAGGCTTTTCTCTAGCTGTGGCGGGAGGGGGCTGCTCTCTAGTTGTGGTACATGGGCTTCTCATTGAGGTGGCTTCTCTTGTTGCAGAGATAGGTTCTAGGGTGTGCGGGCTTCAGTAGTTGCGACTGCTGGGCTCTAGAGCACAAGCTCAGTAGTTGTGGTGCTTGGACTTGGTTGCTCTGTGGCATGTGGGATTCTGCTGGGCCAGGGATCAAACCTGTGTCTCCCATATTAGCAGGCAGATTCTTTACCACTGAGCCAGCAGGGAAGCCCCTACTTTAGTCCTTCCATCAAACCCCCAGAAAGGCCATACTTTAGGGGTAAAGAACAAGTCCCAGGACTAAGGGATTTTTCTCAGATCTAAGAGCCAAACCTCAACAGAACTATCTGCTCTAACAAAGCACAAAGCCAAGCCTTTATGTTTAAGATGACCCATTGGTAAAGAATCCGCCTGCCAATGCAGGAGACACAGGAGACTCGGGTTCAATCCCTGGGTTGGGACAATCTTTTGGAGGAGGAAATGGCAACCCACTCCAGAATTCTTGCCTGGATAATCCCATGGACAGAGGAGCCTGGCAGGCTATAGTCTGTGGGGTTGCACCTGAGCTATTGAGCATGCACGCACACACACACCACTAATTAACTGCCTGCTAGAACAAAATCAGTACTTTTCAAAGCAAGGTAATAGAATCTAGCATCTCTGTGATGTAATATCCACAATACCCAGCTTTCAGTTCAAATTTATTGGTTATGAAAAGACACAGAAAGATGTGATTCAGAGTTAAGAGAAAAAACAATTAATAGAAAGTAACCCCCAAATGAGCCAGATGTTGGAATTAGCAGGCAAGAAAATGAAAGCTGTCATTATAACTATGTCCACAGATTTAAAGGGAAACTATACACATATATATTGAAAAGTACAATATCTGAAATGAAGAATTCACTGAATAGGTTTGACAGAGATTGGAGATAGCAGAGGTAAATGTCAGTGAATTTAATAAAGGATCAATAGAAATTATCCAATCTGAAGAATAAAAGGGTAAAGACTGAAATAATTACAGAGCCTCAGTAACTCATGGGATAATTCAAATAGTGTCCTAATATACATGTAATTGGAGTCCCAGAAGGACAGAAAAGAGAGAATGGGTCTAGAAAAATTCAATAAATAATGGCTGAAATTTTCCCCAACTTGCTGAAAAACTTACAGATCAAATTATAGGTCTTAGAAATTTAGCAAACCCTAAGCAGGATAAATACAGAGAGAACCACATCCAGGAGCATTATAGCCAAATGGCTGAAAACCAATTGTAAAGAGAAAAATCTTCAAAACCAGAGAAAAAGGACACATTATACATACACACACACACACACACACACACACACACACACACACACACACACACACACACACACACACACACGAGAATTCCCATGAGAGTTAATGTTAGCTTCTAATCAGAAGCAAGCAAGGATAGAAGGCAATGAATGACATCTTTAAAGGGTGGAAAGAAAAATAACTGTCAACCAGAAATTCAAAATACAGTTAAACTGTTCTTCAGACTCAAAAGTGAAAAAAAGACATTTCAGATAAGCAAAAGCTGAGAGAATCTGTCACCACTAGACCCTTGGTACAAGAAATGTTAAAGGAAGTTCTTCAGTCTGAAGGGAAATGACCTAGCTAAAAAGCTGGCTCTATAGGAAAAAAATTTTATCAGTCTTCCAAATATAAAACTAGGTGATTACAAAAAACAAAACAAAAAAAAACAACAAAAAAACCCCCAGGGACTTCTCTGGTGGTCCAGTGGTTAAGAATCCACCTTTTAATGCAGCGGACTCTGGTTAGATCTCTGGTCTGGAAATTAAGATTCCACAAGCTGCAGGGGAGCTGCGGAACCACAATAAAAGATCCCTCATGAAGCAAGGACGATCCCACTTGTGCTTCAGCTAAGAACCAACAGCAGCCAAATAAATAAATAAATAGCTGGTGTGTGTGTGTGTTAGTCACTCAGTTGTGTCTGACTGTTTGTGACCCCATGGACTGTAGCCCGCCCTCCAGGTTCCTCTGTCCATCTGAGTTTCCAGGCAATAATAATGGAGTGGGTTGCCATGCCTCTCTCCAGGGGATCTTCCCAACCGAGGGATCAAACCTGGGTCTCTCCACATGGCAGGCAGATTCTTTACCCTCTAAGCCACCAGAATTACCCAATTAGTTTTAAAAAAAACCCACATATTTAAAATGTTCTAGCTTCACCAAAAGACAGCAAGTTGTTTAAAGTGAAATGGAGACTATGGTATTATGGATTTTACAATGTATGTGGATATAAAATACAACAAATAGTAGCATAAAGGAGGGAGGTAAAATGGAATTATACTGTTGCAAATTTCTTACATTTTAGGTGAAGTGGCACAAAATTAAGTAGCCCAAGTTATCCTCACAGAAGAGCCTCTTGATGAAAGTGAGAGAGGAGAGTGAAAAGTTGGCTTCAAACTCAACATTCAGAAAACTAAGATCATGGCATCTGGTCCCATCACTTCATGGCAAATAGATGGGGAAACAGTAGAAATAGTGACACACTTTATTTTCTTGGACTTCAAAATTACTGCAGATGGTGACTACAGCCATGAAATTAAAAGACTCTTGCTCCTTGGAAGGAAAGTTATGACCAACCTAGACAGCATATTAAAAAGCAGAGACATTACTTTGCCAACAATGGTCTGTCTAGTCAAGGCTATGGTTTTTCCAGTGGTCATGTATGGATGTGAGAGTTGGACTATAAAGAAAGCTGAGCACCAAAGAATTGATGCTTTTGAACTGTGATGTTGGAGAAGACTCCTGAGAGTCCCTTGGACTGCAAGAAGATCCAACCAGTCCATCCTAAAGGAGATCAGTCCTGAGTGTTCATTGGAAGGACTGATGTTGAAGCTGAAACTCCAATACTTTGGCCACCTGATGGGAAGAACTGACTCACTGGAAAAGACCCTGATGCTGGGAAAGATTGAAGGCAGGAGGAGAAGGGAACAACAGAGAATAAGGTGGCTGGATGGCATCACCAAGTCGATGGACATGAGTTTGAGCAAGCTCCAGGAGTTGTTGATGGACAGGGAGGCCTGGCGTGCTGCAGTCCATGGGGTCTCAGAGTCGGACACGACTGAGTGACTGAACTGAACAGTTAAAAGGCTAATAGAGGGGTGAAAACAGAATACTAAACAATTAAATAAACAAAAAGAAGGCCGGAGAGACAGGAATGAAAAACAGAGTACACACAGAAAACAGACCTGTACTATCAACAACATGTAGCTCAAAAACTTCGCAGTCAGGTAAAACTAATCTATGGTGATACAACAGAAATCAGAACTGTGATTTTACATGACAGATTGGAATCACCTGGGAAGACACAGGTACGAACTTTCTGGAGTGATGGAGATATATAACTTGATTGAGGTGGTGCCTTACCTGGGAATGTACATTTATCAAAGTTAATAAACTGTACACATAAAAATTGTGCATTTCACGGTATGTAAATTTTACATCCATTTTTTAAAAGCCTTATATCAAACTCTCTTGCGGGGCTTCTTGTTGCAAACTTTCATCAACAGAGGGCGCTCCGAGCTCACCAAACACGCTTCGGAGCCCCAGCTACTTCGGAGCCCCAGCTACTTTGGGATGCAAATCAGACCACCTCAGGTCTCCTCCGTCTCCAAGGTGAATCTCCCAGCTCCCCAGTACTCTACCTCGACACCTCACCTTCCCCACCCCGGACTAGCTCACTGGCTAGTCCGTTTCACCTGGCCACGTGCTGCTTTTCGGCAGATGAGCAGTGCGTAGCTAATGGCGATGCTATTTCCCGCAGCACCTGCGCGGAATACAGATATGGACAGAAGCAGGCAGTTGCCCGGAGGTGTACCTGCCCCATAAGGTCTTCTCTTGGTATGACCACTTTTAAATGGAAGTAGGAACGTAATGGAAACCTCCACACTGTTTTCGACATCTACATTTTTACCTTCTTACCTCGTTGTGGTGGCTGTGAAACATTCCCACGCAAGCGCTGCGGCGGGAAGGGCGGGGGGCGGGGAGGGTGGTGGATGGCAGCGCGAGGGATGCACGAAGGAATTTTCCCCCGAGGAAAGCAGGTGTGGGGGGGCGTTGCCACTTCCACAGGGTTCCAGCACCCTGGGATATTGTCTTCCTGCCTCCTCCGTATCTCAGAGGGAAACTAGAGACGGGAAAGCCCCAGGCGTCCTTTGCACCCTCGCCTGCCCCCAGGCCGGGTACCTCCCGGGCGCGGAGATGCCATTACACCTCACGTGATACTCGCACGGGGCCGGTCCTTCAAGAGGCGTCTCGCGGGGTGTTAATTAAAGGTCACAACAAAACAGACCTGCGGGCTCACTAGAAGATTTGTCCTCTCAGGAGATGAAAAATGACACCCTGGAGCAGCTACGTGTGGAGCCCGGCAAACACCGGCTTCCTGGGCTCCGGGCTCTGCGCCGGGGGCCGGAGGGGGACTGGAGAGGGCGATGACCGGGTGCTCCTGGGACCCGGTGGACCCTGCCTGCTGGAAGAGCCGGGATCGGGTGCTGAAGGAACCCCCGACAGAGGCGAGGCCAAGGCCAGCTCGCACACACCCCCCTTACAGGCCCGCGCCGTCCCTCAGTTTCCCTGCCGGGTGGCTGCCCGCTTACGCCCCGGGCTCGTGCGTCCCAGCCCTGGGCGCGAGGCACAGCGCACACTGGGTCGCGGGCGGCCTGGGGCGAAGGCCCTGTTCTCCCGCCGCGCTTGGAAAGGTGGCCCCCCGGCTGGCCAGGCTTAGTAGGGCAATTCCAGAAAAGGTTTGCAGGGCAGGTCTAGGAGAACAAAGGGCGGGGGGAGGACTCGGCATATTTGTGGACTTGTTTGTGACTCAATCCCTCTTACACGGTGTTTCAAAGGCAGAACTGCAAGCCTTGCCAGGAAGAGAAAGAACTTGGGGGCGGGGAAGCTCGGGCGCGTTTCTGTCCGGCTGCGCTCGCTCGGCTCTGCCCCCAGCTCCAGTCTCGCGCAGTGCTGTTTCATTAGAGCCCTGGACCCCGGCCACTCACCAGCAACTTCCCCGCACCGCGCGAGATTTACGACCCCCTCCCCCGGCTCTCGGCCTCGGAATGTCAGGCAGGAGAGGAGAGCCGCAACATAAAATGGATCCCGGCAGGCGCGGCGGCGGCGGCAGCCAGGCGGCGGACTCCCCGGCGGGGCCGCGGTTCGCAACGCTCCGCGCTGCGCTTGGGCGCACACGCGCGCCCTGACCGCGGAGGACGCCGGCCGGGCCACACACCGCCGCCCCTCTCTGCCCTCGCGCAACTGTCAGGCAAAGCGGGACGGCGGATATTGGCTCCCCCACACGCCGAGGCTCCTCCCCGATCTGGATCTTTATATTTTGGGAGAATTTCTTTGAACTCAGTTACCAAGCTCCGCGAAAGGAGACAAGTTCCCACCGCCGGTTCGCTGGCGGTAGGCGAGGCTGGGGTCTCGCCCACCTCCTCGGCAGCTGCCGTGTGCCCTGATTGTAGTCGTCTTTTCCCTCGTGGAGGAAAACGGACTCACTAGGCTAAAGAAAATGCCAATTATCTGGATGTGACCGTGTAAAGAGAACGTGTGACTGGAGGAGGCAGAAGAGGAGGAAAAGCATTATTTGAAGAGAAGAATAAACCAGGCACTCCAACCCTTCTGCAAATTAGTGCTGTTACTTCTGGGGTCCATCTGCTTTTATCCCCCCACCCCCTCCATTAAGAAACCTTGACTTGAGGGCCAAGAGACAGCCCCCTACCACTGGGCATCCTTCTGGGTTGGAAGACCTTTTGGATGTAGCGTTGGTGGAACATTTAGACACTCTCCTCTGGAAAAGCCACCATGAATTCGATAGCTGGGAATAAAGAGAGGCTTGCAGTCTCCACCAGGGGCAAGAAATACGGGGTAAGTTGTGATGGGTCTAATGCGGAGATGCGTTACCAGATTCTTTCCCTACCGGGGTCTCCCTTTCTGGGTAACGTGCGGCTGGGGCAGGGCGGCTCCTAGCTCTCCTCCGGCTGCAGCGGCGCCTCGGTTGGGGCCGCCAGGCGTGCGCGCGCGGAGGCGGGTCTGCCGGCTAGGACGTCCGCACACTCGCCTTCCCCGGAATTTTTGCAGCCCTCTCGTTCCTCCTCTTCCCCGCATCCCTAACTTTTGCAGCATTCATGACTTCCAAGCAGAGTTAAGTCGAATGGGAGGGTTTCCTACGAAATCTCTGCAGCTCTTAGGGATCGTTTCCCTGGAATCAGGAAAACCTTTCATTTACCTTCAGGATCCAGAGGGCTGTACCCCGAATTAACACAAATCCAAAAATCACAGTCCCCCCCCCCCCATAGTCTTCCAGAATTTTAAACGTGGGCTCCTTCTGGAATGGGTGCCGGGTTCAAAAGCGCGGGGAGCTGAATCGGTAGGTTCCTCTGAAGAAACCATTGAAATTCCCTGAGCGAGTGAGCCCTTCTTCTCCAGATCGGAGGAGTCCGCCGGCTCAGTGGACACCCGGGCGACAAGGGTTCACTTAAAGACAATTAACCAGACAGATGGAGGCAGAGTTGGCCGCAGGGCCCGGAGCCGTCCCAAACGCGCCCCTATTGGCGCTGGGCCGGGGCCTTCAGTGGCACGCAGATCCCCGGGCAGGCAGGAGGTTGGCCCTGGGCCGGAGCGCTGGAGCCCGGCGGCCCCTGACACCCGTGTGTCTCCCCTGCAGGTGAATGAAGTCTGCTCGCCCACCAAGCCCGCGGCACCTTTCTCCCCCCGAGAGCTGGTACCGGAAAGCATACGAGGAGTCCCGCGCCGGGAGCCGGCCCACCCCCGAGGGCGCGGGCTCGGCGCTCGGCTCGTCTGGGACCCCGTCCCCGGGCTCAGGTACTTCGTCCCCGAGCTCCTTCACGGGCTCCCCGGGCCCCCGCCTCCCCGGGCATAGGCACCAGCTCGCCAGGCTCCCTTGGCGGCTCGCCAGGCTTCGGCACGGGCTCCCCGGGCTCGGGCAGCGGCGGCGGCTCCTCCCCCGGATCAGACCGCGGCGTCTGGTGCGAGAATTGCAACGCCCGCCTGGTGGAGCTGAAGAGGCAGGCTCTGAAGCTGCTCCTCCCGGGTCCCTTCCCGGGCAAGGTGAGCGCCGCCGGGGACGGGACGGGGCTGGGCGGGCCACCGCTGCGCCCGCCTCGCCGCGGCTGGGGGGGGGTGGGGGTGGAGGGACCTGCAGCGCCACGCGATGCTCAGTTGCAGACGGGTCGTTGGCTCGGCCGGGGCAGCTCCGGGCCTCGCGGGGCGATCCCGCGCGTCTCCGCCGCCAGACCTTCCTCGGGCGCATTGCTTGGATGGTGCGTGCGCGGTTCCAGGCCTCGCTGTCCACCTGGGTTGCCCAGGTTATCCTTCCTGCCTCCCTCCACTTCCCAGAGTACCCTTTCTGTGCCCCCAGCACCCGCCCAGCTATCCCGATGGACCCGCGCAGTGCTACCTTTCCCCGAGACCCTCGTCCCCCGCGTGTCCACAGACCTTAGCCGCGTGTTAGGCCGGGGACATATTGATACCAGCTGCTGGGGTTCGGCGCCCAGCCTCCTGCCTCCTTACCACCGCCCCCCCCCCAACAGCCCCCCTCCCGCTCCCCAGCCCTCCGCCGGGGCGACTCGTTAGATTTTTCTCCCCACCCCCATTCGTGATCCTTTACAAAAGTGTCGGTGGGAGTAGTAAAAGCAGGCTGATATTTAGGAATTGGCATTTCCCATTGCCTATTTGTGGTCCTTCCTTTCCAGGGTTACCAAACAGAAACACGCACTGGAAAGCCAGCATTCCCCCCTAACCTCTGTGTGTCTGTCAGAGGAAGACTAAGGGGTGAGGAGCTTCTCTGAGTGCGGCTCCCTCCTGTCTGCTCCAGCACTGAGCACGTTGGCTCCTCCATGGCAACCTTGCCAGCGTCGTGTGTGTCCAGAGCCCCCAGAGTGTAACACAATGCAATTGTATTTGCACTGTTGGGCCTAAGTACTATCAAATGAAAATATTTACTCTTTCACTTCAAAGAGTTTTTATCAGCGGTTAGAGAGAAATATCAAGAAAACAGCGTGAATTGCTGTAGAGAATTCTGACACTGTTCAGTGGCATTTTCTGATTTATAGTTCTGTGACTTTTGAAGTAAAGTGTTGTGATTCCGAGTCGTGGAGTTTAGGAATAAATGCATCTGCTGGCCATTTCTGCTTATCCAAACACACACACATTGATGTTTTCATATGCAAGGGTTAAATTAAACAAATACCCACACAAGTTGTAAAATTTTAAATGTGGAAAATTGCTACCAAGAGAATTGGTTTTATGAATCCTGAATTTATCTCTAGAATAATTAACTTGTAGATTGTTGTCAGTATGCCATTTTTGTAGTTTGATAATAAATCTGTCAGGACACCCCCAAGAATAAATCTCAGGGACTCTAAAAGCTTATTTCACTCTTGTAAGCCCTATCCTCTGATTTAACACCGGCTCTTCACTAACAGATTTATTTACTCTTGTGATCGTTTATCAGTATTTGATTTTTTTACTGCATTCAAGGAACTGTGTTAGGCACAGCAATAAAATAACAGGTACCTGCAGTCCTTGTCCACGTGGAGCTTGTATTCTCATGGAGGATAGAGATGTTGATCACAAAATGCACAACTCATAATTTATTTCCATTTGTGGTGAGTGCAACAGAGGACGAGTGTGGGATGCTGTAAGACTGTATAACCAGACTAGACCAGCTGGTAAATTATTAAGAACTTTGGTTCTTAAAGATATGTAGTATCTGATTTTTGGCAATCCTAGCCTACCAACTTATTCTAGAACATTCTTGCAGACCTGTTCTTACAGTAGCTTCTTTGTGTTGTTGCATGCTCCTTGTGTGCAAAGGTAAATTACAATATATTCTTTTCATAAAAGTGGTGGGAGGAAAGGAAATCTATAGGAAGAAGAAACAAATGTTGAAACTTAAATGCATCCATCATGTTTTGTGGAGTCATGTGACGAAGTAGATTTTTGGTTTTGTTGAAGCAGCCGGGAAAAATCATTCTCAGTGCAATAAGAGGCAGCTTGATATATATGCCAGTTTTATTTACATGATGAAATAAAACTGATGCTGGGAAACTGATGACATTGTCAGTGAGGGCCACAGAAGAAATGTTGGATCTGGGGAACCTCAATGCTCTACACCAACTTAGATTAACCCAGGTGCATCAAGAAGAGCGCTGTCAGTCTTGGGGACAGTCACATGAGGTCACTTTAAGTGCACACATGAATTTGCCTGGAGTTTTAGATGTGATATGGCACAGTGAAATATGACATTTAGTGCAAAGGAGAGCACATGACTCAGCCAGAAACAAGTGTTATTCAGATGACCTCACTGTTAGTAAAGAGATACGGGGCCAGGATTTTAACTACAAATCCTCTGGCTGTCTGTGGGAGTAGTCATTTTAGGGTTTTTTTCCTTTTCAAAATATTGGTACCCTCAGAGTAGGTAATATTTCCATTATGCCTTTGAAATTTGCAGCATTTTAACCAAACAAATATTGTGTTCTCTCAAGCATCATGGATGGAGGCCCATGTAACTCTGACACAAGGCCTTTCTTCTTCCCAGAGCCAGATTTAAGAGCAAACTGTGGACCTCCGTCTCCCCCCGGCACAGAAGGTGTTAATTTTCATAAGAACAGGAGATGTCATTGTGACTCCAACATGTAGTTTGCCCTGAAGAGTAAGGGTCTGAAAGATAAAGGCATATTTTTGAGGGGTAATTAGCAAACATCATGTTCATAATTCACTTAAGATTTTTAGCTGTACATGGGGACTCTTTTCTTACATCGAGTACTACATTCTATGAGGAGGTATGAAAAGTCTCCTAGGTAAGCATTTTAAAGTCAAAGGCAGAATAGCACATCCAGGAACCTTATTATTTTAGAGTAGAGTTGGCTTTGGTTCTTTCTCTACCACTGATTTATTTTGTGACAGTGAGTAAATCAGTTTCTCTCTGTACTTTTTAACTTTCCCATTTTTTCCTTAGTGTAAAGGAAAAAAATGATTCCGACTCTAGGTGACCTTTCAAATGATTAGACTGTCAAAAAATTATTTTCGATAAGGTTTGAAAAGTGCTTACATTCTTCAGAGAGAGACGGGAATGTTGATGATTATTAACTAGACAAGATTCTGTGGGATTTATGTTTTACCGAATTTAGGGCTCTTCTTACAAAATGTCCACTTTTAATATCTGCCTTCGTCAGTACATTTCCCAAATATCATACTGCCATCTAAATTGTCACGCTGTGCCCGCTGATGGAGAGCAAAGGCTGTTGAAGTCCACCAGTTTTGTCTCTGAAACAGTTGGTTAAGAAGGGGAGGTGAAGTGCTGGTGAGCCCATGCAGGGGTGTCAGGCTGGTCCAATGAGTTAGACACTGGCCCTGGTGGCCTGAAGTGTGGACACCCTGTTCTGAGCACGCTCAGTACTAGTCTTGTGACCACTGGAGAATGCTGCTTCTTGGCAGAAGAGACAGGACTTGGAGGTTTCTAGCTTAGGTAACTGGGGGTGGGGTGGGTAGTGTTAACTGAGGCAGGAAATGGGAGGAGAGACAGATTTGAAAGGAACTCAGAAGAAAAATCCTACAGATAGAGGAGCCTGGCAGGCTACAGCCCAAAGAGTCTGCAAAAGACTTTGAGCATGCATGCAATACAATACAATTCATCGAACACCTGCTGTGTGGCATACTCTTTACAAATAGTCTCACTGGAATAACTGTAGGCATCAAGTATTATCATCTGGATGCTGTAAATGAGCCAACTGATTTCCAAAGAAGTTTAGTAACTTTCCCAACCTTTCTCAGCTTAGTCATTGCTACACTGAAATTTGACGGAATATGAAGCCTGTGGTCTTTCTTGTATGCCACTGAGTCTTGCTGTTACAGAGTAGCAGGAAGTCTGGAAGCAGCATTAGAACTTCTTTCTTTAGAAGCTCTAAACAGTATTAAAATATTAACAAGAATGACCTAAGAGAATATGTCCTGGACTTGGAGGGCATTGAAGAAGCTAGAGATCAAATTCATGACCTCAAGGACTTGCAATACAAATTAGAATACAAAACACAAACAATCAAGCAGCGTACCCTGAAGGCAGTTATGAAAGGGTCCTCCCTCAATAAACTCGTGACATTTTCTTCTTTTCAGAAGAAAGATGCTAGTGGGTTTGGTTTTCTATGCGCTGAGTTTGTGGTTTCTTGGAAGAGAGAAAGATGTAGAGGCAGATTTAGGAATGAAACGGACCTGGGAATGTAGAAGGGGCAACTGTGAGCTCACATAACTCTTAATGATGCTCTGCAGGTACTGTGCTTAGTTGCTCAGCAGTGTCCGACTCGCTGCAGCCCCATGAACAGAAGAGCCTGGCAGGCTACAGTGCATGGGATTCTCCAGGCAAGAATACTGTAGTGGGTTACCAAGCACTCCTCAATGCGTTGCATCAGCCTTTCAAATAGCAACACCTGAGTGAGTCAAGTTTTTTGCCTGGTGCAGACTGTAAATCATTTGGATTGACTTGTATCACTTCAGTCAGTAAAAAAAAAAAAGGGGTAACTTACTGGGTTTATTTTGTTTCTTTTCTAGGGCTAGTAAGTGAAAGTGGTCAGATGAAATTAATGTGTTTTTTTAAACTCTTGGCATTTTAAGTGAAATCAGTCCTTTTACCCATTGTAGCGTCCACATGTATAAATGTAAAACCATTTCATATCCATTGGCAAGAGCATTTTTCCTGTTCTATTCACAGTTGAGGTACCAAGCCAGAAATAGGTACCAAAGAACAAATCTCCCAGTTGGAGGCTATCCTAGATCCTTTTGAGGTCTGTGACAGAATTTTTGAATGGACAATGTAAGCCCTATGAACCATCAGCCCCTAAGAACTCCCTGGAGTAAGCAAAAAATTCCAGGTTGGCAGAAGGTTATCAGACATCTGCTCATTTCCATATCAATACAAGAAAATCTTTTATGTAAAAAACAGTGCAGAACTACATTCCTAGCTGAATTTTCCCTGGTCATATATTCTGGGTTCATTTATGACTCAGAAATATCAGGAGGATTAGCCAGACATACTGAGAAGAGTGGCCAGGAATCACAGAGATTAAAGAAAGGAATGTGTCAGCAGTTTTAAGAACACCAAACAAGGCTCTAAATAGACAGGCCGAAAGTAAGTCTAGACTTGGGAATATATATATATATATATATATATATATATATATATGTATATATACACACACACATAACATATATTTTTTTAGTTCCAAAACAGGGGTATGAAAAAATAACTCCATTTAAAAGATCTTCTAGAAGCCAATGTAAGACTGTTTATAAATAGATATTGAATTTTAAATACTTACTAGTTATGAGAAAATTCTATCTGAAATCTTCTAAAAACACATGGTTATGCTTCATTTGAAACTTCCATTTTGGAAATATTTTAGCTAAGGGATCAGCTAATAGATAATATGAGTAGTGAAAAAGTCCTGTAGCATTTGTCATTAAAGCATTTCTGAAACATTTTAGGGATTATAAAAACATTCCCAGGAGAGATGTGTGAGCAGTAATATCTTTTTTAAGGCTTATTAGTAAGCTATGGAATAATGGCATTTCATTCTACCAGACTTTTAATTGTGAACCAGCATGGTCAGTTTTTATAGTGATATAATTCACTTTGTAAAAATCCCTGGCCTGTAGTAATTTCTTCCACAATCATTGCAGATAGGATTATTGCGTTAGAAATGTGATTTTTTAAATGGCTGAGGCTGGTAATTTGGCAGGATTAAGTCAATAAAATAGGCAACATTAGTTGCTCTTTGGCATTATATCACAGATCAAACTGAACCATTTATCAGCTGATAATAATGGTGATGGTAATAATGATGACAAAAAAATGGCTGGCAATTATCATCTAGTATATGCTAGGCGCTGTACTAAGATATACAAACATATACATACGTAAAATCTCCTGGCAAAATGAAGATGAACCTGATCTCTTTTCTTTACTCTGGAATTCCAGGTGATTGATGTGGTCCAGCTCACAAAAAGAAGCATGAGTAAAGATACATAGACCAGAGAAATCCAAGAATGTTTCCCCTCCAAAGCCATTGAGGGGATATTAATATTATTAAACTATTAATTAGTTAATATTAATACACTGTTGATACAACTGCCTGAGTGGGAGACCCTTGCTTGCGGGAGAAGGTTGGGATTATTTTTCCTGGTGACATCACATATGTGAGGTTGTCAGGATACTGAGCTGAGTAATTTTCTTGATTGGAATGTATTGGAGGGGGTCAAAGGAACTTCCTTATACTTACATTCACGTGGCTCAGACTCTTGTCAGTCCTTCTCAAAAGCCCTGCCTGAGGGGCCCTTGGGGACCACCTGAGAGCTCTAATTCTTCAGCTGGACCTTCAGTGCTGAGAGAGCAGGATCGCCAGATTCCGCTCTGTTTTGTCCTGGTAGAGATTGCACTGGGCTGTCTGTGAGAGTTCCCAGTCTGTTTTCAGGAATACAAAGCTAATTTCCTTTTTTGTTTGTTTGTTTGTTTATTTTAATTGGAGGCTAATTACTTTACAATATTGTGGTGGTTTTTGCCATACATTCACATGAATCCGCCACGGGTGTACATGTGTTCCCCATCCTGAGCCCCCCTCCCACCTCCCTCCCCATCCCATCCCTCAGGGTCATCCCAGTGCACCAGCCCTGAGCACTCTGCCTCATGCATCGAACCTGGACTGGCGATCTATTTCACATATGATAATATATATATGTTTCAATGTTGTTCTCTCAAATCATCCCACTCTCACCTTCTCCCACAGAGTCCAACAGTCTGTTCTTTACATCTGTGTTTCTTTTGCTGTCTCGCATATGGGATCATCGTTACCATCTTTCTAAATTCCATATATATGCATTAATATACTGTATTGGTGTTTTTCTTTCTGACTTACTTCTGTATAATAGGCTCCAGTTTTTGTCACTATCTTGAGTCACAGGCTAATCATAAGAATCTTTCCTTTATTAAAAAATATCTTCTGTATGGTCTTATTGTGGCAAAGAAGCCCTGTTTAGAATGGGCTTCCATTGATCTTTCAGGCTCACATGCATCAATCAGAAATAAAACTATTTGTGTAGGTGCAAAAGGACAGAGAATACATCTCTATTCCTAAATTACTTTTGAAATATTTATCAAAATAGTAAATCATCCTCCTGCTTACCATTGCCTTTGGGATGTTCTAGGACCCATCTAAGAAAATTGGATTTTGAATAATGGTTAGAAAGGTTGTCTATCTTTTCCAGGTTATAAAGGAATTCACCTATATTTTATTTGAATATTTATAAGGTTTCCTTTTTAATAGTTATATCTCTGATCCATTGAGAGATTATTTTGGTGTATATTGAGAGGTGTAGATCAATTTTGCCCTTTTCTAAATGTCTATCCAGTTGTCTCCAAACTCTTTATTAAAATATATGTCTTTCCCCCATTTGATTTGAAATATCCGTGATCATAAACCAGATTTTCAGTAGTTGGGTCTACTTCTGGACCTTCTGTTATGTCCCATTTATCTGTCTTCTCATGTACTGATTCCACACTATTTTAATTATAGAAGCTTTGTACCATGTTTTAGTATTTGGTAATATTGGCTTTCTCTCTCTCCCAAATAATGCCTTTCCTTCCTAGTAGCTTTCTGGTTATTCTTCCTGACTATTTTCCCATATGAATTTTAGAATCAACTTGCCTAATTCCATAAAATTTTTAAAATTTGAGACCATGTTAAGTTTATATATTAACTCTGGGGGATTTTGGGCATCTTTATGATGTTGACTCCTTCCTGAGAACATGAAATGTCTTTCCATTTGAACACATCTACTTTTCAGTAATGTTTTTCTCATAGAAGCTTTGCCCATTTCTTTTTTCTTTTTTTTTAAATTATACCAGTTTATTGCTACCAACCCATCTCCCTCCACCCTCATGCACGCATGCTCAGTCATGTAACCCCATGGACTGCAGCCTGCCAGGCTCCTCTGTCCATGGACTTTTCCAGGCAAGAATACTGGAGTGGGTTGCCATTTCCTTCTCCATGCCTATTTCTTGTTAAATTTATTTTTAGGTATTAAAAATACCTTTGGTTGCTTTTATAAATGAGCTTTTCACTTCCATTATCTCTTTGAATTGATAGTTGTTAATATATAAGGAGGACAGTATATTAATTGTATGTCCTGTTATTAGATTCTATTACTGTGTTCATTAGTTTTTAAATTAGTATTCTTGGATTTTCTTTTATGAGTAGAGATATCATCACTCTTCTCCTTTGCGATTTTTATTCCTTTAGTAGTTCTCTCTTGTTATATTGATTTATGCTTCCAACACAATATTAAATGGTAATATATGGTGGGCATATGTATAGCTTTTTCCACTAAGTAAGATGTTGACCTTTGGACTGAGGTCTATATATATTTTTAAAAGTTAATGAAGTATCCATCAGTTCCTATTTTATTTAGTATTTTTAGTCAGAAATAGGTGTTATATTTTGTCAGATGTCTCTTCAGTATCTCGGGAGATGATCATATGATTTTTCTCCCAAGATCTATTAATATTGTGAAATATTATCATTGCTTTCCTGATAATGAACCATCCTTGCATTCTCATAGTAAACCCCACTTGGTCACAGCATATTTTTTGAATATGCTGCTGGATTCAGTTTGCTAACATTTTATTTATGGTTTTTTCCTGTCATATTCATATTCCATAAGCACTTTTGATTCCCACTCATGTACCAGCTACAGTACTATGCCACCTTATAACCAAGATATGAAAAAGACTAGAAATTCCTGCCCTAGAGTAACTCCCAGCCTAGTATTAGACAGGAAACCAAAGAGTTAGGGTGCAGCATATTAAATGCTGGACCGTAGTCTATGGAGGCTGCTGGAGGGGGTGAACCGAGAGGTGAGGCTTGAGCTGGCTTTGACAGAGTGAGTAGGAGCATTGCGGTGAAGCCTCGGCATTCCAGGAAAGGGAAATGGTGAGCATAAGGCACGCTCAGTATCTTGGGGGAATCACAGTGGTGCATTTCTGACATCGCACACAGTGCGTGCATGGATTAGTGACAGGCTGGGAAGGTGGCAGGGGGAGAATGAAGGCCTTGCAGGCTAAAGAATCTGAATGTTATTCTTTAGGCAGCCATTGAAGGGCTTTCAGGAAGGGAGTGAAATGATCAGATAGTCATTTAAGAAAGATCGCTCTGATAGGGAGAGGGAAGCTGGATTGGAAAGGTGGTGCCATGGAGTTCAGTGGAGAGGCCCCTCCCTGTGGCCTGAGTGAAAGCTGGCGCACACTTAACTGAGGTAGTAGCAATGGGAATGAAGAGGAAGCCTGGACCCAACAGATCTTGTCCATAGTAAACCCATGGTAATGGCAGCTGAGAAATGGGGTGGGGAGGAGAGGAGAAGAGGGAATTGAGGAGTTCTTTCAGATTTCTGGCAGGGCAAGTGTGTGGGTGGTGGTACTTTTCATTGAGATGGGGAATACAGGCAGAGAGTAGGTTTTGTTATCGTAGGTATGATTTTCAAGGATTGGTGTGGATACTAAGATTGGCTTGGGCTCTCTAGAGCTTATTAAGGTGGAATGTTCCAGTGGGGTCCAGCGGGGCTCTTGAGTGGATTCAGGGCTAGAGCCATGGATCTGGGAAGTGTCAGGGTGAGGATGGTGGTAGAGTCCACAGATGGGGTGAACTCTTCAAGGAGGGTGTGTATGGTGACAGACGGTGAAGCATAGAGTTGTGGGATCCATTGCTGTTGAAGGGACAGGCAGCTTGAGGAGGTAGGAAGACAAATCAAGGAGAGGTCAGAAAAGAGGGAGGAAAATAGGAGAACTGAGGGAGGGGTGAACTTCAGAAGGTAGGGGTGATGAAAGTTCAGATACCTTGGGGAGATTGAGGAGGTAAGGGCTGAAGTTTCCACTGAATCAGGAATCAGGAGGAGGCTGGGGATTTTTGTTAGAAGTTTCTGGCACTCTGGAGAAAGGCAGGCAATTGTCATTGTGTATCCAGGAGTGATGAGGATGTCTGAGGCAGCTCAGAGTTGTTGAGGACACTGAGAGGTTAAGAGAGATGCATTTTCTGAGGCTCTTACGACCTTAAAAAAATGAAGCTCTGGGGTCAACAAACTTGGGTGCAAAACTAGGCTGCATCACCGAGTGTGTGACCTTGGGCAAGTCACTTAGCCTTTCCAAACCTGTTTATCCTCATCTTTACAATGAGGGCAATGTTGGGGCCCCAGCAGGGTTGTTGTGAGGAGACGGTGACATTGTGAGATGATATCCAATCATCGCTTTCTGTTTTATTCCAAAGACTCCCAACTGGAAGTTGAATTTTATGAAGATTACTTCCTTTCCTTCTTTCTCTTCCCTTCCTTTCTTCTTCTCTCTCTTTTTCCTTTTGCCAGTGATCTGACACCAAAATGGGAACGCACTTGTCAGAGAAGATGGAACTGTTCAGCTCAGCTCCTTTGTATTTCTTCACCTGCAAGTGAATCAAGCATCTCATACTTACTTATTCATTTATAGGGTGTCTCCACAGAACCAGAGCTTGGTTGAAGGAAATCGCTTCTGCTTTTAGTTGAGATGCCATGAATATGGATTGAGCTTCTTTGTCACAGATGGAAATCCTCCCCTTTAAGCCCTGCCCCTCTCGGAGGCCCCCCTAGGGAGCACCGCGGACACCGAACTTGGCATTTCCGCTCGGCTGAGTGAGGGAGACCAGACGTCCCCCAGTGACTGCGCATGCGATGTGCAGATCTGAGCGGCACCAGGAATTGGGGCTTATCTGCTTCCCAATCCAGTTTTATCTTTCTCAGACAGTTTTCTTTGCAGTTATACTTTGCTGATCCTATCGCATGGATTCCGCCCAGACCCTGTGGAGAAGTCTGGAAATAAAGACACCCTCCCCCGCCAAGCAGTATTTCCTGCACATAATCGCAGCTCTTAGCGCTGTAGCTGCCCTGGGTAGAGAGCGTTCTTGTAACTCTTATGTAGAGAAAATTGATATTCTTATGCTGCTCTGTAGGTGAACATTTCAGAAGGCTCTGGGGTAGAGTAAGTTCTTTTGATAAGCAGAACTATATGTAAATGTATTTTAAGTATTATAGACTAATTTACAGATGAAGGGCTACTTTTATTCATCTTTTCTACTTAATGGAGTTTAAGCTCAATGTTGTTGTTGGCTGCAAAAAGTTCTTGTTAAAAGTTTCAGTTCTCCACACAGCATGTTTTTAAAAGCTTTCCTAGTTCTTACACATAAAATATTTATTTTTAAAGCACGAATTGCGAATAACAAGTTTAAATCTACTTGGCCACCACAGGGGTGAAAAATGTCAACATTAAATAATCCTTTATCTAATCTGAGTGCTGTCTGGGATTTGTAGTTGCTAACTCAGGATTTCTTCGAAGATAACATAGGAATTTATAGGGCTTGAGATTTTCCTGTGAAGTTATTCCATCTTTTAATTAGCAGTGATGAGCAGCTACACTTTCCCATGAAACGCGATCATCTTATTTATAGCGGTTGCTTTCTTTAAAGTTGTAATCACTATTTCTCTACTCCTGCTCCATCTACCTGGTGGTTTCATGCAGCAGGAGGAGACTTACTAATTAACTGATAACAAACCAGCGCCACCACCAACAATAACAACCAAAAGGTACTGAGCTATCTAACCAAAGTGTTATACATTGCTCAGTTGTGTCCAACTCTTTGTGACCCCATGGACTGTAGCCTGTCATGCTCCTCTGTCCATGGAATTCTCCAGGCAAGAATACTGGAGTGGGTAGCCATTCCCTTCTCCAGGAGATCTTTCCAACCCAGGGATCAAACCCAGGTCTCCTGCATTGCAGGCAGATTCTTTACCATCTGAGCCACCAGGGAAGCCTGTACAGAGAATACGTAATTGAATTCAGCAAATGACTAGTAACTGCCATTATTTAATGAAAAATAATCACCTGCTTGGTTCAGGTGTGTGTCTTTTCATAGAAGGATGTCTCAATCCTGAGCACAGCAGCTGAAGAGGTGGCCTTGAGTGTCTTCCCTGTGGGCCCACAGCTGTGAACTTGAACTTCCCTGGTTTCTGCCCAGCCAGGCAGTGCAGTGATGGGAACGGAGGGGAGGGTAGAAGGGAGAGGAATTAGATAGGAGGAGAAGGAGGAAGGACAAGAGAGTGGGTGAGAGAAACAGAAATAAAAGGGTGAGTGGCTGTAGGCACTGGAGGCTGTCTGCAGTCCCAGATGTTGAGGTGCAGTTGGGCAGTAATGAGCACTGTGGCCTTGGGCGAGTCACCCAGCCAGCCTGTGCTTTATTCCTCTTTTGTAAACCAACGGGGTGGAATTAGTGGTCTCTAACTGCTTCCAAGCCTGTGAGTCTCTGAAGCTGCGGAGAAGCCCCAGGACTTCATGGAGCCCAATCTTTGTCCCCAGATTCTAGAGGGATGTGCTTGACAAAGTCCTAGATGGATTACTGGCTGAACCTGGAGCCTAAAGCTGTTCCATGGGTTGGCACACCTGTGGGAATCCCACCCTCAGTCAGCCAAGGTGTGTCCCCCTTTTTCCTATCCAGAGGAAGATACTTGTTGGCATCGCCGTGGCTGATATTTCTGCCTTTGGAATTTTGATCATATTAATAAATTGACTGACAGGATTCTTCCTATTTCTTTTTTCCCCCCTAAGTTTGTTTGCGTTTAATTTTTTAATTTCTTTTTTTTTAATTTCATTTTTAATTGGAGGATGAGTACTTCGCAATATTGTGTTGGTTTCTGCCATACATCACCATGAATCAGACATAGGTATACATATGTCTTCTCCTTCTTGAACCTCCCTTCCATCTCCTACCCCATCCCACCCCTCTTAGTTGTTACAGAGCACCAGATTTGTGTTCCCTGTGTGATAAAGCTGTTTCTTTTTTTAATACATATATTTTATTGAAGTATAGTTGACTTACAGTGTTCAGGTGCACAGCAAGGTGATTCAGTTATACAAATACACATATATTATTTTTGAAATTATTTTCATCATAGGTTATTACAAGATATTGACTATAGTTCCCAGTGCTATACAGTAAACCTTTGTTGCTTGTTGCCTACCTATTTCTTAATTAGAAATCTAGCATTCTATTCATACTAAGTCAAACAAGTGGAATCAAGATGTCGTAATTTTTTTTAGTTAGGCAAAAATTCCTGTTTTCTAAAATATATATATTATACATATATACATATATATGTATACGAAAGCTTTTCTACTACACTTGATAAAATCTTGAGAAAGAACCTTAAAAAAAAAGACATTGGAGAAATTAGAGAACATAAATGGGAGCACTGAATGTGAAATAGAAAAAGTGAAGCAAACTAGAAAAAAGTAAAAGATTATCATATAGTCCAGTTGTTTTTAAACATGACTGCTCATTAGAAACATATCTGGAGCTCTGGAGAAAAAAGGCAATACCTGAGCATTTGTATTTTTCAAAAAATTTCAAGATAATTCTGATATGCTTCTGAATTTTAAAAAGTGATTACAGGTTTTTCTGTTAGATCCTAATTTTGATGATATAGAATTCTATTATTTTTCTGTTGATCAATCATGATGCAGTGGTATTAAGTGAGTAATAGTTATATAATCCGGAGAAGGCAATGGCAACCCACTCCAGTACTCTTGCCTGGAAAATCCCGTGGATGGAGGAGCCTGATAGGCTGCAGTCCATGGGGTCGCTAAGAGTCAGATACGACTGAGCGACTTCACTTTCACTTTTCACTTTCATGCATTGGAGAAGGAAATGGCAACCCACTCCAGTGTTCTTGCCTGGAGAATCCCAGAGATGGGGGAGCCTGGTGGGCTGCCGTCTATGGGGTCGCACAGAGTCAGACATGACTGAAGCGACTTAGCAGTAGCAGTTACATAATCACAGTAGTAAAAGATGTTTATCAATTTTCACAATCAACAGCCAAACAAAAAATAAAAGGTAATTATACTTGCAAGCCATAATGGGAACAAGATTAACTTAACAATATAAAATAATTACATGCAATTTGGGGGGGGGGACGGGGGATCAAACCGAGTCATGTGGCAAGTGGAAGTGCATATATGCACATGTTTTCATCAACCCAGTCAGGCTGTGTCTTTTGGTTGGTGCATTTAATCCATTTACATTTAAGGTAATTATTGATATGTATGATCCTATTACCATTTTCTTAATTGTTTTGGGTTTATTTTCTGTAGGTATTTTCCTTCTCTTGTGTTTCCTGCCTAGAGAAGTTCCTTTAGCATTTGTTGTAAAACTGGTTTGGTGGTGCTGAATTCTCTTAACTTTTGCTTGTCTGGAAAGCTTTGGATTTCTTCATCAAATCTGAAGGAGAGTCTTGCTGGGTAGAGTATTCTTGGTTGTAGGTTCTTCCCTTTCATCACTTCGAATATATCATGCCCTTCCCTTCTGGCTTGTAGAGTTTCTGTTGAGAAATCAGCTGATAGCCTGGTGGGAGTTCCCTTGCAAGTTGTTTGTCGTTTTTCCCTTGTTCCTTTTACTATTTTACCTGCCTTTAATTTTTGTCGGGTTGATTACTGCACGTCTCGGTGTGTTCCTCCTTGGGTCTATCCTGGTTGGGACTCTGTGCTTCCTGGACTTGGTTGACTATTTCCTTTCCCATGTTAGGGAAGTTTTCAGCTACTATCTCTTCAAATGTTTTCTCAGGTCCGTTCTCTCTCTCTTCTCCTTCTGGGACCCTTATAATGAGAATGTCGGTGTGTTTAATGTTGTCCCAGAGGTCTCTTAGGCTGTCGTCATTTCTTTTCATTCTTTTTTCTATATTCTGTTCTGCGGCAGTGATTTCCACCATGCTGTCCTCCAGGTCATTTATCTGTGCTTCTGCCTGAGTTATCCTGCTATGGATTCCTTCTAGTGTATTATTTGTCTCTGTTTGTTTGTTTTTTAGTTCTTGTAGGTCTTTGGTAAACATTTCTTGCATCTTCTCAATCTTTGCCTCCATTCTTTTCCCGAGATCCTGGATCATCTTCACTATCATTATTCTGAATTCTTTTTCTGGAAGATTGCCTATCTCCACTTCATTTAATTGTTTTCCTGGGATTTTATCTTGTCCCTTCATCTGGGAGATAACTTTCTGCTTTTTCATCATGATGAACTTTCTGTAATATGGTTTTTGTTTTAGCCACTGTGAGGCTGTGCTGCTTCTTCCGTCTTCTCCCTGCCCTCTGATGGATGAGGCGAAGAGGCTTGTGTAAGCTTCTTGATGAGAGGGACTGGCCATGGCAAAAACTGGGTCTTGCTTTGATGGGCAGGGCCTTGCTCAGTAAAGCTTTAATGCAATTTGCTGCTGATGGGGTGGTGGGTTGTACTCCCTCCCTGGTAGTTGTTTGGCCTGAGGTGACCCAGCCCTGGGGTCTATGGTAGGATTCACGGTGAGTTCTAATGGCTAACTCAAGAGGGTTTATGCCAAGGGTGACCTTCAGTGCCCCTGTCCCTGGTGAGCCCCTGCTGACCCATGCCTCCACATGCAGCCCTCCAACACAAGCAGGTAGTTTTGGTTCAGTCTCCTGTGGGGTCAGGGCTCCTCTCCTCTGGGTCTTGGTGAGTGCAAAGTTTTGTTTGTGCCCTCCCAGACCGGAGTCTCTGTTTCCCTCAGCCCTCTAGAAAGCCTATAATCAAATCCCTCTGGCCCTCAAGGCCAGATTCCCTGGGAATTCTCAGTCCCTTTGTCAGATTCCCAGGCTGGGAAGCCTGACGTGGGGTTCAGAACCTTTACAACAGCGTGAGAACTTCTTTGGTATTATTGTTTTCCAGTCTATGGGTCACCCACCCGGTGGGTATGGGATTTGATTTTATCATGATTGCACTCCTCCTACTGTCTCGCTGAAGCTTCTTCTTTGTCTTTGGACAGAGATATCTTTTCTTGGTGGGTTCCAGTGTCCTCTTGTCAATGGTTTTCAACAGCTAGATGCAATTTGGCGCTTTCTCAGGAGGAGAGGAGCACACTCCTTCTATTCCGCCATCTTGAACAGGAAGCCATGTAGCTGTTTCTTAATGAAGCTATTTACTGTCTTCTGTATTTGTGAGCAGAAATCAACTTGGCAAACAAAAGACATTTGATTTTATGAGAGCAATTTGATAAGGAATTTTGAGAAAAAGGATTGCCTTAGATATAAGGATTGCTTATAGTTAGTCTTCCATTAGGAAATCTGCCATACTTAGTAGGTTTTAGAAATGATTTGTGAGGCGTTCTCACTAGATAGCAATGTAGAAACACCAGAATTCCAATCATTTCATTCATTGTTCTTAAAAAAATCTACATCTTAATGTTTTTGAAAATCTTTTTCCCCCTTTGTTTTAGTCTTCTCTTTTCTGCTCCTTCAAATCTCTAGACAAGGTCACAATTACTTAGACCAGTATTTACACAGCCCATGCCCATGACTTGCGTCTCATAATCCTGTTGTTTGGATGCTATGGTCTGCAAAGAAGGTGGCAGGTAGCAGATGCTGAGTAAACAAGGCCCACTTAGTTATTAACAATTTTATTTTTCATCTTTAGCACTAGCCTCGGTTGCCTGTTTAAACTGTTCACTTCCCGGGAAATGTTTTCCTAATTCTGCTTTCAAATACAATAATTTATATTTCTGTTATAGTCTAAGCACAGCTCAGGGAGGACAGATATTAAAAGCAGGCCTTCACTTGGCCTTTCTCAGACCAAAGCACGTTAGGACTTGGGGGCAGACACGGCAGGAGCAGGCGCAGGACACGGGGGCGGCAGGCACACCCCTTGTTGCCCTAGTTCTCCAGCTCAGTTCCCTGATGCCCTGTTGTTGTTGTTGTTTGGTTGCTCAGTTGTGTCCGGCTCTTTGCAACCCTATGGGCTGTAGCCCACCGGGCTCCTCTGTCCATGGGATTCTCCAGGCAAGAATACTGGAGTGGGTTGCCATGCCTTCCTCCAGGGGATTTTCCCAACCCAGGGATCGAACCTGGGTCTCCTGCATTTTGGCAGGCGGATTCTTTACCATCTGAGCCACCAGGGAAGCCCCTTGAGGGGCACTCATAGTGTATCCTGCAGCCCAGCAAACCCTCTATGTGTCTCCCTTGATTCTGTTCTCAGATACCTTATCCTTTATTTCTCCTCTTGCTCTTTCTTCCTAAGTTCGCACATGTAATTACTTGTGAAGTTTCTAGGAAGAAGTCTTTCTAACAGGCGGTGCGTGTGCCTGTGTGTGTGCATGTACACACTTGGCAGGAACCCTGCAGGAAGCCTACAAGTTGATGACACGGTAGACATCCTGTCTCAGGTTTCAGATATTGTTAGGCCGAAGCTTTTATTGGAGGTCAAGGCAGCTAATAAAGTGGGGTGTGCAATTAAAAGGGCATTCAGCACAGAAGGATGGCTAACTGTCTCGAGGGCTGGGAGTGCAGGGAGGGTTGACAGCTGTGAGTCTGCTAATGATGGCTTCATGAGCATTTTTTTTTTTTTTTTCCGCAGCCAGGGTGGTAAATGTAATACAAAGGCACTGTTTTAACGTGCCTAATCAGCTTTCGACTTCCTGTGAGAGGCATCCACTTGGGGGAGGAAGTTGCTGGTTGTGGGCATTTTTGTGGTGGTAGTTTGTGCTAATTTACTTTTTTAAATAGAGTACTCATGGTTATTAGCGAATCTCCGTAATACCCATCTTTGTTGGTCAGGAAGAAGGTGACAAGATGATGGCAAGGTTCAGGAGGTTTGCCCAGGGTCACCCAGAAAACCTCCCGCTCCTGACTCTCCGTCGGGTTCTAATAGGATTTATTGATGCACTTGTTTTGCCCATGTGGCTTTCCTTGACTCTGAACCCTGGGAGCACAGTAATCAAATCTTATTAATTTTACCCAGTAGACAGTAATTGTTTTCTCGACTACATGAATTCTCCAAAAATGTCTGGCCTTTCGGAATAAAAAAAAAAAAAATCTCCTTTCCACTGCTGTGTGGTGAAAACTTCACGGAGGATAAGACAAGGTGAGAGAGGAGGAGGATGCTGGCAGTGTATAGCGGGTGGGAGGTGATGCCTGGGTTACTCCTGGGAAGAGTCAGGATGCTGTCCTACTGCCATGGCCTCCTGTTCTTAGAAGAGTGAGATCCACAGGGATCAGAGTGTGAGCAGCTCCTTCATCCAAGTGGATCTTGGTCTAGGATTTATATGGGCTGGCTAGCTTGGAGGATCTTGAATTTCTTGTTAGTGGATAAGTCCTTGTTTTTGCTTAGCTTAATGTGGTTCCGTTCACTTCTCATCTGGCAGAATAAGAGAGGATGAGAATGCTCACTGGATGCTTAGAATGATGTCCCAGGTAATCAGGGAGGAAACTTGTTAGCACCATCAGGACCTAAACTAAGAGGGCAGCTTGAGGCTACTTCCCCAGACACGGGCCCCTCCGATTTAATCTCTCCCTTCATCTGATAGTTGATACTTCTCTGTTGGTGCTGCTCTGCCTCCGCTACTTGGTGTGATGGTGACATATGATCACACCCAGGATGGAGAGGGCTCTGGAAGTATAAAGGACTCTCTCCCTTTAAAGGCTTGGAATCGCTTCAGTTTGAGGTGAGAGGAGAAATGCAGTAGGTGAGAGGCTGGTTTCCAGTCATTCACTGCAGAGCAACAAGGAAGCAGGGTGGTTTTTCCCCCCATAGACATTAATGAGATCCTGATAATTCTGGAAAAGAATAGAGTTTGTGTTCATCACTCCATTTAAGAGCACCCATTAGTATCTTTTTAATAGGATCCTGGGCTTTCCAAACCCTCTTTATAATTCTCACATTGGGCAAAAGTCAATATAATATGTCAGTTTAAATGGATGCCATTATTTTTAACACTGTACATCACCTTTCCTCCTGGAGACTTCAGAATATCCTTTTTAATCATTAGCATTTTATAGTCATAGAATGAGAGCATAGAAGGAACCTCAGAGGTTATTCAGTGTCGCATTACTTTTGTAATTAAAAGCCTGGAGCCAGAGCATCTGGTTTAAGTCTTTGCTCTGTCATTTATCAGCTCTTGAACTTGAAGGACATTGCTTTCTGCCTCAGTTTCCTCACTTATATAATGGTGTTAGTAATAATTGCTTCATAGAGAACTGAACAGATGTTTTTCCAAAGAGGACACTCACATGGCCAACAGGCAAATGGAAAAGATGCTAATCATCACTAGTCATCGGGGAAATGCAAGTCAAATCCACAGTGAGATCTCACCTCATATGTCAAAATGGCTATTATCAAAAAGAACATGAATAACAAATGTTGGGGAGGATGTGGAGAAAAAGGAACCCTCCTACACTGTTGGTGGGAATATAAACTGGTGCAGTCACTGTGGAAAAAAGTATGGAGGTTTCTCAAAAATCTAGAAATAGAACTGCCACGTGAGTCAGCAATTCCACTCCTAGTATATCTGAAAAAAACAAAATCACTAATGTGAAAAGATACACGCATACCAGTGTTCATAGTAGCATTATTTACAATAGCCAAGATAAGGAAGCAACCTCAGTGTCCATCAGCAGATGGATGGATAAAGATGTTTGAGATCTTCAACTTCATTCCACACAATGGAATACAACTCAGCCATAAAATAGAATAAAAATTTGCCATTTGCAGCAACATGGATGGATTTGAAGAGCATTATGCTAAGTGAAATAAGTCAGCCAGATAAAGACAAATACTATATAATATCACTCATATGTGGAATCTAAGAAATGCAACAAATTAGTGGATATATCAATAAAGAACTGACTCACAGATTAAGAAAACAAACTAGAGATTACCAGAGGGGAAAGGAATAGGGATAGTAGATTAAGAGTTACAAGTTATTAGCTATAAAAAACTATCAATGCAAGGATATACTGTATAACCATATATAGCCAATATTTTATAATAACTATAAATGGAGTATAACCTTTAAAAATTGTGAATCACTATACTGTATGCCTGTAAAATATAATATTATATGGCAACTGTACTTCAATAAAAATGCACTTTAAAAAATTAAAAAATAAGATTAACATCCAAAAAATTGCTTTGTAGCCATGTTTTATCTGGCACATAGTAGGTAAGCATTCATTAAATGTTAGTATCCAAACTATCATCTTATAGAAGAGAGAAGTAAAACTTACATATCTAAAGGGTGACCTCCTTTTCCCAGATTGATTCTACAAAATGAACATTTGGCTTTCATTCTCTCATCATCCATCTCTGTATCTATCTGTTCATCTGTCTGTCCAACATTTCTTTGGCCTTTACCATGTAGGTATATGGGGCTTCTGAGGTGCCACTAGTGGTAAAGGATCTTCCTGCCAGTGGAAAAGATGAAAGAGACATGGGTTCAGTCCCTGGGTCAGGAAGATTCCCTGGAGTAGAAAATGGTAACCTGCTCTGGTATTCTTGCCTGGAACATCCCATGGACAGAGGAGCCAGGCAGGCTGTATAGTCCATGGGGCCACAGAGAGTCAGACACAACTGAGTGACTGAGCATACATACACACATATAGGTGTATGGTCCTGGACTCCATGCTGAGGATAGGAAGATGGTTAAGACAAGTCTTGCCCTTGGGTTCCTCACAGGGACCACAAGGTGGGTGGAGTTGGTAGAGAAACAACGTGCCAGGGTAGAGTTAGGGGCACACAGGGAGCAGCTTCCACTGCTCCAGGCCACTGTGCTGAGCTGTTGTCACCTGCTTTTCACAGCACCCTTCAAGATGTGTCATGGCACGATGTAGAGTGGGATGAGATGGCTTCCTAGAAGAGGTGATAGCTGAATTGAGGCTAATAAGATGAGTAGGAACTGGTAAGCGAAGGCTGAAGAAGGTGAGGCATTCCAGGGAATCTTATGAGGAAAGAATAAGCCTTAAAGGTCTTCCTAACCCCTGAGAAATGCAGGGTAACCAGCCAACCACATTGCCCTCATAAGAGGTTAGATGACAACATTAGATTCATAAATCAGTGTTAACAAGTGATGGGACTTCCCTCGTGGTCCAGTGGATAAGAATCCACCTGTCAATGCAGGGGACACAAGTTCGATCTCTGGTCTGGGAAGATTTCATGTGTTGCCGTAACTAAACCCGTGTGCCACAACTACTGAGCCTACATGCTGCAACTATTGAAGCCTGCACGCCTAGAGCCTGTGCTCTGCAACAAGAGAAGCCACCCAATAAGAAGCCCGAGCCCCACAACAAAGAGTTGCCAAAACCAGAGAATGCCAAAATGTGTAGCAATGAAGACCCAACTCAGCCAAAAATAAAGGAAGGAAAAAACAAGTGATGATACAATGTAATACACCAGGATAGCAGTATAATACCCATGTTCAGTTCAGTCCCTCAGTCGTGTCTGACTCTTTGCCACCCCATGAACCGCAGCACTCCAGGCCTCCCTGTCCATCAACAACTCCCAGAGTTTACCCAAACCCATGGTGATGCCATCCAACCATCTCATCCTCTGTCGTCCCCTTCTCCTCCTGCACTCAATCCTTCCCAGCATCAGGGTCTTTTCCAATGAGTCAGCTCTTCGCATCAGGTGGCCAATGTATTGGAGTCTCAGCTTCAACATCAGTCCTTCCAATGAACACCCAGGACTGATCTCCTTTAGGATGGACTGGTTGGATTTCCTTGCAGTCTAAGGGACTCTCAAGAGTCTTCTCCAACACCACAGTTCAAAAGCATCAATTCTTTGGTGCTCAGCTTTCTTTATAGTCCAACTCTCACATCCATACATGACTACTGGAAAAACCATAGCCTTGACTAGACGGACCTTTGCTGACAAAGTAATGTCTCTGCTTTTTAAATGCTGTCTAGGTTGGTCATAACTTTCCTTCCAAGGAGTAAGTGTCTTTTAATTTCATGGCTGCAGTCACCATCAGTAGTGATTTTGGAGCCCCCCAAAATAAAGTCAGTGACTGTTTCCACTGTTTCCCCATCTATTTGCCATGAAGTGATGGGACTGGATGCCATGATCTTAGTTTTCTGAATGTTGAACTTTAAGCCCTCTTCCAGCAACACAAGAGAAGACTCCACACATGGATATCACCAGATGGTCAACACTGAAATCAGATTGATTATATTCTTTGCAGCCAAAGATGGAGAAGCTCTATACCCATGTTCATGACAGCATTATTCACAGTGGCAACCCAGGTATCCATCGGTGGATGAGTGGATACACAAAATATAGTATATACACAGAGGAATATTATTCAGCCTTAAAAATGAAATTCTGACACATGCTACAGTGGGAATGAACCTTGAAGACATTATGCTAAGTAAAATAGTTCAGTTCAGTCACTCAGTCGTGTCCGACTCTTTGCAACCCTATGAATTGCAGCACGCCAAGCCTCTCTGTCCATCACCAACTCCCGGAGTCTACTCAAACGCATGTCCATCGAGTCAGTGATGCCATCCAACCATCTCATCCTCTGTCGTCCCCTTCTCCTCCTGCCCCCAATCCTACCCAGCATCAGTGTCTTTTCCAATGAGTCAACGCTTCGCATGAGGTGGCCAAAGTATTGGAGTTTCAGCTTCAACATCAGTCCTTCCAATGAACACCCAGGATTGATCTCCTTTAGGGACTCTCAAGGGTTTCAGTTTGGGAAGAAGAAAAAATTGTAGAGGTGGATGGTGGTAATAATTTCATAACCATAAGAATGTACTTAATGCTGCTGCTGCTAAGTCACTTCAGTCGTGTCCGACTGTGTGCGACCCCATAGACGGCAGCCCACCAGGCTCCTCCGTCCCTGGGATTCTCCAGGCAAGAACACTGGAGTGTGTTGCCATAATGCTACTGAACCATATACTTAAAAAGATAAGTTTTCTGCATTGTAGATTTCACCACACAAGCACACATAGCAGTACAAACTATGTCACAAAACAGTGTTCTGAGGGACTAGATATCCCTGTGGACTGCCTGATCAGGGAAGATTGCATCCAGTAAGGGCTCCTGAACGCCAAGCATGATGACACTGGTCGATCTAACCACTGAATGTTCCTAAGCATGTAATGTGCAACATCACAATGAATCTTCACAGTCATCGTAGGTATGAGGTATGGTTACTATTCCCATTTTACAGATGAGAAAACTCAGCGAGGTTAGGTGTCTGGACCAGCATCCTCACCCCTCCTCACCCCCTTCGCTGTGCTGCCTCCCTGTGAGTCCTGTTATAGCCCCTCAGGAGAAGGGGGAAGATACTGCAGATGTGGGCCAGGTGAGTGGCCGGTGAAGGGATGCTGGAATACTCCTCACCTTTGCTGTCTCTTCTCTTACTTCCACTTGCCTTCTGAGAAGAGGACTGGCATGGCCAGCCAGAAGGCCAGCAGCTCCTCCGTCTGCATGTGCCATGGGAGAGTGTGTGTCACGGGCAGGACCAATGTTACTCTTTTCTGCAGGAACCAGTGCAAAGCAGTTGTTTTACTTGTGCCTGGAAGCGTCTGAAAGTTTTATGCTGGCAGTTATCACTGGGTAAACACATTAAGCTAGCAAATAAATCTTTGTGAGGGCAGCACAATAAATGGTTCCCTGCGTAATAGTTATTAATATATTACTATAATTGCATTGTACATTTTGCAGTGAATTCCAAAAAAAAAAGTGACTTATTAGTGCTTGGGTACTTGACAGCAGTATGTTCAATGGCAGCATCACTTTTCTGAATTTGCCAACACATTTTATGTGTATTGCTATTTTAGAGTTAGACCAAATGGACCTTTTTAAAGATCAGATAGGTTCATAAAACCTTCTATTTATATAGTTGCTTTCTTCAGGTTACTGTACGGGGCCTTGGCCACTTTCTCCCTTCTTTCTTACAGCTTCCCTTTAAGAAATGTCATGGCTGGATGTAGGATGTTAAGTGTTTGTCGCTTAGTCATATCTGACTCTCTGTGATGCCATGGACTATATCCCACCAGGCTCCTCTGTGTATGGGATTCTCCAGGCAAGAATACTGGAGAGGGTTGCCATTTCCTTCTCCAAGGGGTCTTCCTGACCCAGGCAGGGATCGAACACAGGTCTCCTGCACCACAGGCTAATTCTTTACCGTCTGAGCCTCCAGGGAGGGATATAGGATAGTCTGTCTTAAATTCATTTAATAGGTGAAAGAAAGAGAGACCAAGATGTTCCCCCACCCCTGACCCTGCTTCCCATTCATTCAGCAACTGTTAATACTGCATCTGCTCTTTGCTGGTCACAATTCTAGCCCTGGACTCTTGATCAGTGTCACCTATGAGTTCAGGTCAGGCCTAAGACTCCTTTTCTGAAGCAGTGCTGCTCTGAGCTTATGGAATTTCAGAGGTTATTGAAATTCCTGCCTTTTTACAGGTATCTGACGCTTTGCAGGTTGAGGAAAGGGAATTTTACCAAAGCATAACATTCCCGGTGATTGTACCCGCAGATGACATGCCACAGCCATCAGGCCATAAAGCACCAAAGCTTTTCTTGCAGAGGGCTCCTTCAGACCATTCTCATGGACTCTGGCTAATTGGGAGTTTCTTTTGGGAGCCCATTGCTCGTTCCTTTTTACCTTTCCTAGTTGAGGCTTTCCACAAGAATGAAAAGCTGTTAACAGTGGCTTTTGTCTTAAGCACGGCCATAGACAGTACAGTAACTGCTTTCAGATGCTGCTATTGTGACCCAGATTCAGTACTGTGACCCAGAGGTGAAAGGATACATATTCCATTACATCTTGGAGCCAATCAGACTCCAGACTCCAGTATATTTCAGCAGAGAAAGGAAGCAGGATAGGGTGATGTATACACCAGATAGCGGCTCGAAATAGGTATGGGAAAATCCAGGAATGGAGCTTCCATTTCTGCCCATGTTTTTGTAAAAGGCACCACCTATGTTAATACAAAAATACCAGTGATGTAATCCTATATTCCTGGAATACAGGCTGCATATGGCTACAATCTCTGTGCATATTATATGTGAACAAATAGAGTGGGCATATATGTGAATTATAGAGTACTTAGGTTCAGATTCACTTTTTCCCCCCTTTTCCTGCTGCAGTTTTGGGAAAGGATGAAATCTTAGTTAATACTGTTTAGCTCCACCAAAGAATGAGTATAGGTCTGGAATAAGAATCTCAGAAGGTTGAAACCCATTTCCTTTCCAGGTCTTATGGCCCCGTGTTCAGTCTCATTCACTGTGGGTGGCTGGTAGGTCACCTGGGCTGTGAATTATGTTGCATGACTCAGTTGAAGTGGTGACATGATCACAGGGCAGGGAACTTGGAAGAGGGAAAGTGGACAGGAGGCAGGGCAACCTTTTTATTTTGAGGTACTAGGTGGCTCTTTGTACAAATGCCAGCCAAGGGCAAGTTTCCTTCAGCTGAGATCATTTGAGACTCTGTTGAGACTTGAAAAAAAAAAATAAAGATACAGGAATTAGAAGACGTAATTTTGCGGCAAAGTGTAGAAAGTCACTGAATCCAGCCATGATTTGAAAATAACAAAGAAGCCATGGTCCAAGTTCGAGGATCTATTTTATTGTATTAATATTTCATCAGAAGCCTCTTTTTGCTTGCTCCACTTCTGAATGTTTTCTCTTCCAGCCTAGAGTTAAAGGGGAGAGCTGGAAGCATGGAAGCATGACTTTATTTTAAAGTGGTGAAATTTTGTCCTGAGAAATTTTGTCTCAGTATTTATTCTCTGTGAGATACTGGCATTTTTTTTTTTTTTTTAATATTTGTTTGGAAAGAAATAGTTTCAGATCCATGAAGGTCATATAAGGATTAATTAGTAAGTGGAGTGTCATATACTATGGAAGGGGACTGGAGGGTTAAGGAAAGATGCATCCTTTGGGTGTATATGTATGTGTATACGTATATGTGTGCATATATATATATATATATATTCTTTTTCATATTCTTTTCCATTATGGTATATTACAAGATATTTAATATAGTTTCCTGTGCTATACAGTAGAGCCTTGTTGTTTATCTATTTTATATAGAGTAGTTTGTATCTTAAGCTGCACACTCCTTTTTTTTTTATTATTTTTTTTTTATTTTAGTTGGGGGCTAATTACTTTACAATATTGTAGTAGTTTTTGCCATACATCGACATGAATCAGCCATGGATTCACATGTGCTCCCCCTCCCAAACCCTCCTCCCACCTCCCTCCCCCTCCCATCCCTCAGTGTCATCCCAACTCTCCATCCCTGAATACTGTATTGGTGCTTTTCTTTCTGGCTCACTTCACTCTGTATAATGGGCTCCAGTTTCATCCATCTCAATAGAACGGGATTCAAATGTATTCTTTTTAATGGCTGAGTAATATTCCATTGTGTATATGTACCACAGCTTCCTTATCCATTCGTCTGCCGATGGACATCTAGGTTGCTTCCATGTCCTGGCTATTGTAAACAGTGCTGCGATGAAACATTGGGGTACACGCGTCTCTTTCAATTCTGGTTTCCTCGGTGTATATGCCTAGCAGTGGGATTGCTGGGTCATATGGCAGTTCTATTCCCAGTTTTTTAAGGAATCTCCACACTGTTCTCCACAGTGGCTGTACTAGTTTGCATAATGAGTGATGTTGAGCATCTTTTCATGTGTTTGTTAGCCATCTGTATGTCTTCTTTGGAGAAATGTTTGTTTATGCTGCGATGAACATGTGGGTACACCGTCTCATCAAATTCTTGGTTTCCTCGTTATATCCTAAGCAGTGGATTGCTGGGCATCATATGCTGTTCTTTTCCCATTTTTTTTAAGGAGAAAATCTCCACACTGTTCTCCACAGATGGCTGTAAACTATTTTGGCATTCCCACCAACAATTGTAAGAGGTTCCCTTTTCGTCCACACCCTCTCCAGCATTTATTGCTTTGTAGAACTTTTGGATATCGGCCCATTCTGACTGGGTGTATGGTACTTAATTTTGGTTTTGATTTTGCATTTCCTTCTAATAAATGAGTGATGTTTGACATATTTTCATGTGTTTTGTTTAGCCATCTTATGTCTTCTTTGGAGAAATGTTTGTTTAAGAGTTCTTTGGCCCATTTTTTGATTGGTCGTTTTATTTTTCTGAATTCACTCAAGTTGCTTGTATATTTTTTGAGATTATTGTTTGTCTGTTGCTTCCATTGCTATTTATTTCTCCATTCTGAAGGCTGTCTTTTCATCACCTTGCCATATAGTTTCCTTTGTTGTGCAAATGCTTTTAATTTATTAGGTCCCATTTGTTTTATTTTCTGGCTTTATTCCAATATTCTGGAGGTGGGTCATGGAGATCCTGGCTGTGGTTTATGTCGGAGAGTGTTTTTTGCCAATGTTTTCCTCTAGGAGTTTTATAGTTCCTGGTCTTACATTTAGATCTTTAATCCAATTTGAGTTTATTTTTTTGTTATGGAGATTAGGAAGTTTTCTAGTTTCATTCGTTTACAAAGTGTTGAGACCAGTTTTCCACATCCACTTGTTAAAGAGATTGTCTTTTTCTCCATTGTATACTCTTTGCCTCCTTTGTCGAAAATAAGGTGCCCATAGTGCGTGTTTATCTACTGGCTTTCTATTTTGTTTCCATGATCTATATTTTCCTATCCTTGTGCCAGTACCAGACACTGTCTCTTATGAATGTGGCTGTAGTAGGAGCTTGAAGTCAGGCAGAGTTGATTCCTCCAGTTCCCATTCTGCTTTCTTTCTCAAGATTGCTTTGAGTACTATTCGAGCGTTCTTATACTTCCCTACAAATTGTGAAATGAATTTTGTTCTAGTTCTGTGAAAAATATCATTGTATTATAGGATTGCATGAATCTGTAGATATGCTTTGGGGTTAGTATAACCTCATTTTCACTAATTAATTCTTCCAATCCATGAACACGTATATTCTCCATCTGTTTGGTGTCCTCTTTGATTTCTTTCATCATGTTTTTATAGTTTTCTTATATATAAGTCTTTTGTTTCTTTGTAGAAATTAATTCCTAACATTTTATTCTTTTGATTGCAAGGTGAAAGGTATTGTTTCCTTATTTTCTCTTTCTGTTTTCTGCATTATTGGTGTTATAGTAATGCAAGGGATTATCTGTTGGTAATTTGGTACCTGCAACATTAACTATATTCATTGATTAGCTCTAGAGTTTTCTGGTAGAATCATTAGTGATTAACTTTATATGTAAGGAACTTGTCATCTGCAAACAGTGAGAGTTTTACTTCTTCTTTCCTATCTGTATTCCCTTATTATTTTCTTTTTCCGCTCGTGAATGATGTGCCAAAACTTCCAGTACTATTTGAATAGATGGTGAAAGTGGGCATCCTTGCTTTTCCTGACTTTAGGGGAAATGCTTCCGTATTTCACCATTGAGGATAAGTTTGCTGTGATTTGTCATATATAGCTTGTATTATGTTGAGGTCAGGTTCCTTCTGTTCCTCTTTCGGGAGAGTTTATTATCATAAATGGATGTTGAATTGTGTAAAAGGCTTTTTCTGCATCTATTGAGATAATCATATGTTCTTATCAATTCAATATTGTTAATTGAGAATTACATTGATTGATTGTGCGGATTTAAAGAAACCTTGCATTCCTGGGAATAAAGCCCACTTGGTCATGATGTCTATCGTTTTTAATATAAGGATGGATTCTTTTGCTAGAATTTTATTAAGGATTGTTGCATCTATGTCCATCCATGATAATGGCCTGTAGTTTTCTTTTCTTTTGTGACATCTTTGGCCTGGTTTTGGAATTAGGGGTGGAGGGGGCCGTCATAGAATGATTTGGAAGTTACCATCTTCTTCAATGCTCTGAAGAATTTGAGTAGGATAGGTGTTAAGCTCTTCTCTAAATTTTTGGTATAATTCCTCTGTGAAGCCAGTCTGGATGCCAGGGCTTTGTTTGCTGGAAGATTTCTGATATCAGTTTCGATTTCGCAGCTTGTGAAGGGTTTGTTAAAAATCTCTATTTCTCCTGTTCAATTTTGGAAAGTTTATACTTATCTAATAGTTTGTCCATTTCCTCCAATTTTGTCCATTTTATTTGCATAATACTGTTGGTATAGTCTCTTATGATCCTTTGTATTTCTGTGTAGTCTGTTTGTGATCACTCCATTTTCATTTCGAATTTTGTGATCTGATTCTCTCGCCTTGTTTCTTGATGATCTGCTAATGGCTTTGTCAATTTTTGTTTTATCTTCTCGAAAAAACAAACTTTTATTTTGTTGATTTTTGCTATGGCCGTTTGTTCTTCGTTTGGCAATTTATTTCTGCCCTAATGTTTAAGATTTCTTTCCATCTACTAACCCTGGGGTCGTTCATTTCGTTCCTCTCTAGTTGCTTAGGTGTAGCAGTTTAGTTTATTTATTTGATTTTTTTCTTGTTTCTTGAGGTACGCCTGTATTGCATTGAACCTTCCCCCGTAGCATTGCTTTTACAGTGTCCCCTTAGTATGGGTGTTGTGTTTTCATTTTCATATCGTTTCTATGCATATTATGATTTCTATTTTTGATTCTTTCTGTGATTTTTGGTTAATCAGAAGCGTGTTGTTTAGCCTCCATATGTTTGAAATTTTTTAATAGTTTTTTTTCCTGTAATTGAGGTCTAATCTTACCTGCATTGAGGTCAGAGAAGATGGCTGGGGCTATCAATTTTTTTGGAATTTAACAAATGCATATTATAGGTCCCGATGTGATCTATCCTGGAGCAATTCCATGTGCCTTGAGAAAAAGTGTGTAAATTTAGGCTTGTTTTGGGGTGGAAAGTCCTGAAAAATATCGATAAATCTAATTTGTCTATAGTATCATTTAAAGTTTTGTTTCCTTGTTAATTTTCAGTTTTGTTGATCTAAGTTCCATAGGTGTGAGAGAGTGCCACACTCCTTTTTAATTTTTTGCCGCACCATAAGGCCTGTGGGATTTTTAGTTCCCAACCAAGATCAAAATACCCACACCTTCCTGCAATGCCAGTGTGGACTCTTAAGCAACTGGACATAATGAAGTCCCTTAAACTGTACACACCTTTGATGTAGGCTGGCGATTGGGGGAAGGCCTAAAGTGGGGAAGGTCCTGAAAGTTTTTAGAATAGTCATAGGTTTATGCTTACCCCCCACAGAAGACATCAGATAGCGAGGGGGAGTCCTACTCCGCTCCTTTCATGCTCATATAAGGCTTTGGAGGCATCCCAGATGGTCGCAGTGAGTATAGGAACCTGCCCTGCCAATGCGATGAGATATAGTAAAAGAGTAGTGGGTTTTGATCCTGGGTAGGGAAATTCCCTGGAAAGGGATGGCAACCCAACTCCCAGTAATTCTGCCTGGAGAATCCCACACAGAGACCTGGCAGCTACAGTCCATGGGGTCACAAAGAGTCGCACATTACTGAAGTGACTTAGCAAGATGCATGCATAAGGGCTCAGCACACTTCGGTGGTGTCCACTCTTCCTTTAATGGTGCTTTCAGCGGCAGTGAAAGAAGTAATGGCTGACTGGAAGGGTCAAGCAGATCCCGGGGCCCCCTGAATTTCAGATAATTCTCTGCGACTTTTGTAGGTGATGTCAGCTTCTGAATAGAGCCAGGTCTGAAGCTATTACTGCTCCTCACGGTGCCTTGTGTGATTAGTGGTTGCAGAGAGCTTCTGTGGTCGCATCTGGCTTCATCTGCTGTCGCCTCTGCAGTCAATCTGCTGTAAACTTTTGCAGGGACACCCAAAGGTGTGGCACTCCCTCAGTTTTTTTAAAGATAACCCTTGTTTATTATCCCTAGGTCCCCCTCGTAATATAACACTTCTCTTAATAAAGGATAATGCAAAGTAAACTCCTATTTAGGCTTCTTTTGGGGTAAGACGTGGGGTGTCATGCCTGTAAGATCCTGGGCTGTTGTGGGTACGTTTTAACATACAATACAGATGGCTGACACTGATGAATGTCCCTTGAGCAGCTGGGGAGCCAGGCCAGCCTCCTCCTCGTCCCTCTGTGTGAATGCCATCCCAACCTCACTCCCCTGTGACATATGGGAAGACTCCAGCCTTTTGGTTTGATTTCGCCTTGCCTTGGGTGTGGTGTGTGTTGCAATGTGTGTGTGTTGTTGTGCATCATGCATGCTTTCTTGCTATGTCTGGTGAGAATTGGTATGATCTGTTTCTCGTTACAACAGCCACCCTTCATTGAGACAGGGAGAAAAATGCTCATCCCGGAATCTGAGAACTCACAAACTTGAATGGCCTCTGAGTCCGCATAGGGAAGGTTCTAAAGTGAAGCCTCAGGCAGCAAGGAGAGCTGTCTCTTGTGGGACCAAAGGAGCCAGTGCCCTCGCTGCAGTGGTCTGGGTCAGAGACTGTTTTCTTCTTCTGAAGGGAGTCCACATGAATCAAATATCCCCACCCCTGCAGCTGCCCCAGGAGAAGCCTCTGCCCCAGAACCATTTCTGATCCCTATTTTCAAATGATTCTAAGAACATTCAGGAAATATTTAGAGCACCTACTATGAGCTCGCCATTCATTAGGAGCTTGGACTACTCAGTACCAGACTCTTTGACCCGGAGATGTTATCATGGATATGTGGAACTGAGTTGAAATTAAGGGACTGTTGCTGACAAGCTTTGGTTTCTGGTCCAAGGCTTTCTAGTCCTATCGAGTGAGCAGATCCGGGCTGTCCCAGTTTATCAACAGTCTCCGTGCAATATATTCTGAGTTGTTTCTTTTGTTTTTTCTTTTTGTCTCTTTTTTGGCCAACCCTGTGTCCCATTCGATCTAGTTTTACCTGACCATGATTAACCAGGCTCCCTGTGTTGGGGGGTGCGAGTCTTATCCACTGGACCTCCAGAAGTCCCTGTGGTTGTTCTTTTTTAATCGAGGTTAAAATGCACGATGACATAGAATTTGCCATCTCAACCACTTTTAAGTGACTCACTGAAGTGTATACATTAAGTGTAAATCACTGTATGCAGCGCCATCACCATTCATCCCGGTCCAATCTTCGCATCGTCCCAAACTGAAACTCCAAACCCATCCAAACAACTACTTCCCA
The DNA here is from genome assembly GCA_024291935.2 of Okapia johnstoni. NCBI lineage: Eukaryota > Metazoa > Chordata > Mammalia > Artiodactyla > Giraffidae > Okapia > Okapia johnstoni. Next base: position 45,511,891 of record CM044322.1, read on the forward strand.
TTCCCTACTCCCTTCTGCTAAACTTAATTTGGAACAAAATATGTTGGTACACTCCAGAGAATATTCTAAGGGCAGGGGCCCCCCACCTCCAGGGAAACTGAGGTTATCTAGGAAGAGTTGATGTCCAGGCTTCCCTTTGGCTCAGCAGGTAAAGAATCCGCCTGCAATAGTGGAGACATGGGTTCAATCCCTGTTGAGAAGGTCCCCTGGAGAAGGGAAAGGCTACCCACTGTCCAAGTTGATGTAATAATAAATAGAAATAAAGTGCACGATAAATGTAATGACCTGTAAGTCATCCCCAAACCGCCCCTCACCCCAGTCCTGGAGAAAATTGTCTTCCATTAAATGGAAGGACTGATGTTGAAGCTGAAACTCCAATACTTTGGCCACCTCATGCGAAGGGTTGACTCATTGGAAGAGACCCTAAATGGGGGCTGGTATATTGGGCTGGAGGACAGGGACGACAGAGGATGAGATGGTTTTGATGGCACGACTCACTAGACTCATGGACATGGGTTTGTGTAGATTCCGGGAGTTGGTGATGGACAGGGAGGCCTGGCGTGCTGCAATTCATGGGGTCACAAAGAGTCGGACACGACTGAGCGACTGAACTGAACTGAAATCAATCCCTGGTGATGTGAAAAACCCTGGGGACCGCTGCTCCAAGTAGAGAGACCCAAATATGAACATCATTAAAACTCGTATTCACATAAATCACGTCCTCAAACATCAGTTTATACTCCTCATCGTGTGCCTCGCACCATTGTTACATGCTACACGATTGCCAGAAACAAATGAGATTCAGGACTTTGGTCACAATAGGATTACCAACTGGTAGGGAGACAAGCATTAAAATAAACAAGCTCCTGCCTCGTTATGATGGCTGCCAGGCAGGTGTGGAGGGGAGAGGGAACAACTGGAGGCAGTGTCAGGAGGATTCAGGGTGGACCCGCATCTGAGCCTTGACGACAAGCAGTGTTTGGCCTTGACAGCAAGGGGGAGAAGAGGCATTCTGGAGAGCTCAGCTTGTGAAGCCAAAGGCCTAGAAGCACCTGGACTATTGTGTTGCGTGTGGAGGTATGGGAGGTGAGTCACTTAAGTCAGGTCTTGCGGGCCGCCGAGGAATCAGACTGATTTAAACAGGGAATCAGATCTGTGCTCTAGGATAATTGCTGGTAGCCCGCAAAGAGAATTAAAGGGATCAAGACACACCTGCAAGAGACAAATGTGAGAGCTTCCCTGGTGGCTTCAGTGGGTAACGAAGCTTCTGCCTTGCCAGTGCCGGAGAACACGTATTGGATCCCTGGGCCTGGCAGATCCCACATCGCCACAGAGCAACTAAGTCCCAAGTGCCACAACTACTGACCTGTGCTCTAGAGCCCAGGAACCACAACTACTGAACCACATAGCCTAGAGCCCCAGCTCTATCTACAACTAATGAAGCCACGTAGAATAAGCCCAAGAACTACAACTATAGATAGCCCCCTCTCACCCCAGCTAAGAAAACCTGCGCACAATGATGACCAGAACAGGCCAAAACAAAAAAGATGTGTATTTAAAAATTAGATTTAAAGTATTAAAAAAGAGAGGACTATTGTCAGAATATTTAAAGGAATTTTGGTATCACTGGAACTTTTGTTCCCTGTGAAGTATTATGTGGGTTCAGAGCCCCCCAATCTAATGGTCGGAGGACACTTGTCTCACCTGGGTTTGAACATTCAGCTTCAGATGCTGGAGGTTGTCGAGCGTGGCTAAGAGGTGAAGTCACTTTTAAAACTATCCGATATGCGCATACAGTCCTGAGGACAGTGTTCATTATTTTCTGCCCTAGAAAAACAAGTAAATAAAAACTAAGTTCCCGAGGTTAGGTAACAGTTTCTGGGCCATGTTTCACTGTGACATGGTGAGAGAAGGACGCAGAGAAGAACCACGCGCAGTAAATAAGTCACCAACACTTGCCTGCAGACCAAGCAGCCCTTTGGGTCCTCTGAGTCAATGAACAGATTCTTTTCCTCTATTGTGGAAGAACCATGGAGGGCGCGGAGAAGGTGCTCTCCCCTCCCCACCCCCGCCCGTCTGACAGATGCTGAGAGCTGCGAACAATGATTGTCCAAGAGGAATTAGCCAGCTCTCAGCCATCTTTCCAATGAAGTTTCTTATCTCCGTTTCACACACAAATTCAAGCCCTTTCTGATTCCCCTTTAAATCACTTCTGTGCTGTTTAACCTCTTTACCCTGATTTTCTCCCCCTCCTGTCTTGCTCCTTTTATAGTAGTTTCCTGCTAATGGATCACCTGGATAAGATTGCCCCTGGCTTTGTGAGAGTGGCAATTAGCGCTCACCCGGAGAAGGCTGCTGGTTGCTCAGCGGCCTTGGTGTGGAGGATGGATTGGGCCTGGCTCCTTTCATCTGAAAGTGGGTTATCGATTAGCACGGATGCCAATTTACTGCACAGGCTCTTGCCAACCCCTCTTGATCTCATTATGGTGTAAATTTTCAAGATTGTATCGCATTAGCTCAGGAGAATTCAGGAGAGAATAGTAGTAAAGTAGAAAACGTGTAGTAGTAAAGTAAAAAATAAAAAAGGCCACAAGGAGACGAACATTTCTTTCGTTATAATCCAGATAAAAATAAACATGGCTTCACCCAGTGATGTTCTGAGACTGGTGTGTGTGTGTGTGTGTTAATGGAAGTGGGTTGTTTATAAGGCATGGTTATATCCAGCAACAGGTTTTAAAGTACTTTATGTCTTTAACTGATGGGAACATACTGTACAGTACAGGGAATTCTACTTAATTCTCTGTGGTGTCCTAATGGGAAGGAAACCTAAAAAAGAGATGTGTGTATATGTATGGCTGATTCATTTTGCTGTGCAGTGGAAGCAAACACAACGTTGTAAAGCAATTATACTGCACTGAAGATTAATTAAGAAGAAAGTACTTTACGTCTTTAATCTCTTCTTCTGATTCCCTTTAGGATTGGTTTTCTTCGGAAATTATGATTTTAGGGAATAGATGAGACCATCAGGTGTATTTGCCATGGCAAGATTCCCCAAGTCTCAGCTTAAGACCCTGAGATGGCAGAGGAGAGAGCACTGGCCACCGTGGGCTGGCTGACGCTTTTGTAGGTTGTGATGATTTTGTAGGCCAGACAGTTTGTGTGTAGGCCAGACTGTTGGACAAGTAGGAATGTGAGATTGTTCTTTCCTGTTTTAAATAGTTTTATTAAGATATCATTTACTGGCCATACAACTCACCAGTTTTAAATATACAGATCAGTGGATTTTAATGTATTTCCAAAACTTTGCAACCATCAAATTTTAGACTATTTCTGTCATTCCAAAAAGAAATGTGTCCATGGTCAGTCACTCTCTGTTATCTTCATCCACCCTGCCATTAGGACACCACTAGTCTACCTCCTGGACGTGTCCTACACATGGAACCATATAATACACGGTCTTTTGTGACTGACTTCTTTCACCTAGCACGATGTCTTCAAGGTTCACCAGGTTGTAACATGGGTCAGAACTTCATACCTTTATTGTCAGATAGTTTTCCATTGTGTGGATATGCACACGTTATATGTCCTTTCATCAGCTGATGGATATGTGGGTCATTTTCAGTTTTTTGCTATTATGAAAAATGCTGTTATAAACATTTGTGTATCAACCTTTGTGTGAACGTAGGGTTTCTTTTCTTGTGGGTAGATACCTAGGAGTGGAATTGATGGTCCTTATGGCAATTCTGTGTTTAACATTTTGAGAAACTTCCAAACTGTTTTCCAAAGTGGCTGCACAACTTACATTCCCACCAACTATAGATAAGGATTCCTTTCTCCACATCCTCACCAATAATTGTTATTGTCTGTCTTTTTTACCCTAGTATATGTGAAGAGGTATTGCATTGTGGCTTTGGTTTGCATTTCACTGATGACTAATGCATTTGAGCATTTTTACATGTGCTTATTGACCATTCATATGTTTTCTTTGGAGAAATGTCTAATCATATCTTTTGTCCATTTAAAAATTTTTTTATTTTTTGAAAATTTTATTTTTTATTTTATTTTTGACAGTACTGGGTCTTTGTTGAGGAGCACAGGTTCTTCACTGCAGACTATAGGTGCTACTTTCTAGTTTCAGTGCATGGTCTTCTTATTGCAGTGGCTTCTCTTGTTGAAGAGCATGAGCTCTAGGGTGCATGTGCTTCAGTAGTTGCGGCACATGGGCTCAGTTGCCTTGAGGCATATGGGATCTTGCTGGACTAGGTATTGAACCTGTGTCCCCTGGATTGGCAGGTGGATTCTTAACCACTGGACTGCCAAGGAAGTCCTCTTTTGTCCATTTTTTAATTGGGCTTTTTGTTGTTGTTACTGAATTGTAAGAGACCTTCATATACTCTGGCTATGTCCCTTTTCAGATATATAATTAGTCAATATTTTCTCCTGACCTTTTCACTTTCTTAATAATGTATTCGAGGCACAGAAGCTTTATTTTTGATGAAGTTCAGCTTACCAGGTTTTGTGCTTTTAGTGTCACATTTAAAAAAATCCTTGCCTAACCCAAGATCATGAAGATTTATTTTTATATGTTCTTTGAAGAGTTTTATAGTTTTAGCTCCAACTTAGGTATCTGATCCATTTTGAATTAAGATCATTCACTTCTCCTGCAATAAAAATTTCTCACAAACTCATTCAAGTTTCAACAAGATAGATTTAGAATACCATTGTGCATTTTCTTTTCTGTACCTTATTTTTTAGCAAAACTTCCATGGTGGCCATTACATGCTGGGTAGAGTTAAGATTGCAGAGATGGTGGTGAGAGTTGGCACATGAACAGGCAGGGAGTGAAGATCGTGCCAGAATCTCTAACACATCTTTGGAGCGGTGGGAGAACTGCCACACGAGTGATTTGGAGGTGGGAGATGGACTCCAGGACCTTGGCACACAGCAGAAGAAAGCTTGACCCCTTGACCAGCATCAGAGGTGACAAAGCAAATGAACCATCACAGAGAGGCCGGTGGCATGACACAATTAAATCATTGTGGCACCAGGGCAGCCTGCCAAGTGAGCTGTCAGAGGGGCAGACAGTGATCACAGTTTTTGCTGAGGTGCTGTCATGTAGTTATTTGATAAAGCTGTCTCTCTATTCTTGCTTTCAGTGTTTGTTTTTTTTTTCATCCTACCCCTCACCCTCCTGCAAAAGGCACAGGAACTATATCTTAAGTACAGGTCTGGTTTTCCTCCCAAGTCCCTCCAAGGATCAGATATGACTTTGGGGGAGGGCAGGAGGGAGGGTGAGATGCTGGCCATATTTTTAACCAAAAGCCAAGACTAGTGACGCAAGATGGAAATCACTAAATGTAGTGATCTCATAGTATATTCCCTCTTGAGGCATAAATTGAAAAGGCAAATTGAGTGGTAGGCTGTCAAGAAGAAGTTTAATACTCTGTAACTTGAGCTCCAGGCCAGGTCTCAGAACACTCTGGGCACATTGCCAGGAATAGCTTAGTCCTCCAGTGAACCAAGTGATCATGGAGAATGGTTGTGGGTTGGCGTTAGGGTCTGATCCTCTACATACACACACAAGTACACCCTGTGTGCACTCTCCCAGGAGGCCGATTCATGTTTAATGTTCTTCCAGTTATCATTTGATTTTAAAATCTTGGGGGAAAGTATTGAAAATCAAATATATTTGCCTCTCCTGTATAAAAATAAGAAAAAAGGCCACTATTTAAAATTCTGAGTTTAAATATAGAGCATCAGTTCTCATCACAAAATGATTTTTCCATGGTTTACCTTTAGAGAGCAGTTTCTCCTTGGTACAGTTGAGATGGACTTCTCAGGAACTCTTTTATTAGGATTGGAAGTTGGACTGCACCCGATGTCCTAGGGAGCAGAGGCAAGTACATGATGGACAGTTTTTAGCAAATATGATTGTTTGGTTTCTTCGTCCTAAACCTGAGAGGATTGATGGAAGTTTATTACTGCTGCAGCCGATAGAGATGTATTATTGAACATGTCCCTTGTCTTCACTGAAAAAAATCTGTCTCGAGCAGTAAAACACTTCTCTGGGTATTTAGATTCCAGCACAACGGAAAACCATATGATTCTACATTGGAATCCAGGGCTCTCAAATCCACAATTAAGTTTCAGAGCGAGATTTTTTTTTTTTGGGGGGGGTTCTCTGGGATTATGCTAATCATCCAATTCAAATTCAAGTCAACTCACATTTTTGAGACCCTGCTGTGTGCTAAGGTGGTGGAGATACTAAGACTTGTGGTTCCAGCCTTCTAGAATGGTATAAAGAGGGGAGAGCTTGGACAGTATCCAGAGACACAAGTTGCGTTGGGACTTCGCGACTCTGAACATCCTTTCTTAGATCATCTCATTACTTTGAACAGGAGCTTTATTTTCAGTCAGCAGCACTCTGATCTCTTTTTTCTCTCTGCAAAGCCTGAGGGTGGCACATTCCTTCAGTCACAGTCATCTGGTAGTTCCATGACCAGTGTCAAGAGTTCCATTTGCCACCAGTTTACTTGCATTTCTAGTATTTATATTTTCTCCAAATGGGTTCTCTTCTTCCAGATGAGCTAGTTTTCTAAATGACAGCAACAGGGACAAGATTCCCCTCTCAAAGAGCCATGGACTGAGTTGGGTTCTGGAGATGTTGCAGGAACCCCTGAGCTCTGGGTGAAAGCTCCTTGATTAAAGAATAGGTCCTGCTTCCCTAACTTTGGGCTTCCCTGGTATCTCAGCTGGTAACGAATCTGCCTGCAATGCAGGAGACTCCGATTTGATTCCTGGGTTGGGAAGATCCTCTGGAGAAGGGAGAGGCTATCCAATCTGGGCTCCCTGGTGGCTCAGATGGTAAAGAATTCTCCTGCAATGCAGGAGACCTGAGTTCGATCCCCGGGTTGGGAAGATCCCCTGGAGAAGGGAGAGGCTACCCACTCCAGTATTCTGGCCTGGAGAATTCCATGGACAGAGGAGCCTGACAGGCTATGGTCCATGGGGTTGCAAAGAGTTGAACAAGACTGAGCGACTCTCACTTCACTTCCCTGACCTTGGGCTAAGTGTCACCTCTCTGGCTCTTTACTGAGTTTCTTCATTTTCTGCTTTATTTGGGTGCAAATGAAATCAGCTAAACAGCCCTTGTAAGTTATCCTCTGGGACAAAGTGCCTTCCCTGTGTCTCTGAGGTAGAAGGAATTTCATTAACTCTATGGTTGACAAGAGCTTCGTTTTTAATTACTTATGTATTTATTTTATATTGGCTGCTCTGGGTCTTCATTGTGGTGAGGATTCTTCCCTGAGGCACAGGGGCTTCTCTAGCTGTGGTGTGCGGCTTTAATTGCCTCTGTGACGTGGGATCTTAGTTCCCTGACCGGGAAACAAACTTGTGTCCCCTGCATTGGAAGGTGGATTCTTAACCGCTGGACCACCAGGGAAAATCCCCAGGAGTTGTTTTTAGAGAATGGCCCTGAAAGTCACTGGGAGCAGAGAGTGGAAGGTCACATGGTCAGCAGTCAGAACACTTAGCAGTGAGGTTCTAGTCCCAGCCTCTCCTCTGAGAGCTGTATGGAAAGTGACTTACTTCCAATCTGGTCTTCTGTAAAGTGGGAGTCTTAAATGTCCTGGTTACCTTTTAGACAAAAGCCAAATGGGACAGTGGAAGTGTCAACTCAATAAAGTGACTTCATTGTTCCCATCATCACTGAAAGAACTATGATTTCATTGGACAAAAGGTACAGCACTTTTCTAACAATTTATTTCTCCAAAATAAAAGATGATAAGACCTTTGGATAACTGGTTCTTTGGCTAATGAAGTGGAGTATTTCTGTGGTCACTTGCTTTTGACCAGCCTGACAAACAGAAAAATTGATGATTCAGGTTCCTGTCTTGACCAAATACTGAACACATTTATTTGTATTAATACTTAGGAGAATGTGGATTGGCAGGTTCTTGGTGTTTGAGTTTTGTGAGTGGGAATGGGTAGTTATGTTGGGAGGTGATGAAATGTTGATTCAGCTTTCATGGTTTACTGTGCTGTGCTGTGCTTAGTCATTCAGTCGTGCCCTTTCCAGGGCATCTTCCCAACTCACGGACCAAACCCAGGTCTCCCACATTGCAGGTGGATTCTTTACCATCAGAGCCACCAGGGAGGCCCAAGAATACTAGAGTGGGTAGCCTATCCCTTCTCCAGTGGATCTTCCCCACCCAGGAATCGAACTGGGGTCTCCTGCATTGCAGGCAGATTCTTTACCAGCTAAGCTACCAGGGAAGCCATGGTTTACTAGATGACATTCAACAATTATTGGAGCATTTATTAGTCGACTGTTAGGATAAATTGGCTAAGGGCCATCTTTCCTTATAAGCAAAGGGCATGGAATTCATTTATATTCTTGAGCTTAAGACTGAGATAATGAACATTGTGGTTGAGGATTACTTTTCTGATCTTGGAGAATTTCAAGTTTGAGTGATGAGCCTCTGAATAAAGATGGCAAGCATTGCAGTAGGAACCAAGGGGCAGACTGAAGACACTGTAGAGCGTAGATGTGGCTAGTGAGGTGGACACGTGGGCAGGAGGTGAGGCCACTGCAGGAGCAAGCGAAACCCACTTCCCTCTCTGAGGGCCTCTGTTTGTTCCAGGACCATATTTTCATACTGTCATGTTTGAGTTTGACTTAATAGCTCAATCTAGGAGAGATATTTTAACTTTGCCATTACACCTTGTAAACTAGTGACATGATGGGTTTTAAGAAACTAGCTGCCAAGTAAATTCTACTTACAAAAATGTGTAAACTTTAAAATTGTAAACTATTGTGCATTGTTGGTGGGAACATCATATGGTACAGCTGCTATGGAAAATGGCATGGTGGCTCCTCAAGAAAGAAACATAGAATTACCATGTAATCTAGCAATTCCACTTCTGGGTATGTGCCCCAAAGAATGGAAAGCAGGGACTCAAGCATGTATTTGCACATCCACAGTCATAGCAGCTTTATTCACAATAGTCAGAAAATGAAAGCAACTTGAGCATCCTCTAATGGGTGAATTGATTATCACAATAACATACTTTGTGGCAGTGATGGCATAACAGTGTGAATATAGTTAATGCCACTGAACTGTCCACTCTAAAATGGTTAGTATGGTAAATCTTATGTATATTTTTACCACAGTAAAAAAAAATAGTCAATTGTTATCTTGCGTTGGTGATTTTTTTTCCTTGAAAAAAATTCTGGAAAATATAGATTATAAAAGGCTCTGCCTATGTTATTCCAGTTTTGGAAAGTTAACTCTGGTTGTTCTGTTCTTTTCAATGTCATTTACTTTGAGAAAGGGAGGCTCCCCTCCTGACTCAGTGGTAAAGAATCTGCCTGTCAATGCAGGAGACTTGGGTTCGATCCCTGGGTCAGGAAGATCCCCTAGAGGAGGAAATGGCAACCCACTCCAGTATTCTTGCCTGGGAAATCCCATGGACAGAGGAGCCTGGTGAGCTCACAAAGGAGCCTGGTGGGCTCCATCGGGTCACAAAGAGTTGGACACGACTGAGGGACTAAACAACAACAACAATTCTAACAAAAGACAATGATGTTTCCTGGGCCAAGCATACCTTAACACTTCGATAAAAAAACAGCTAAGTGTGATTTAAAGTTTATCTCACTCTGTTATATTGTTAAGCTGCAAGGAAGCCACATTTACATCAGGTTTGACGCTAACAATTGGACTGTCTTTTAAAAGTGTGTTTGCCGTGTACTCAGGGCTTTGTGGGCCTAAGACTGTGGCAGTGTTTGGGGTCTAGATATCTGCTGAGGATTTTCTTTCCGAAGGAGCCCCTAAGTGAAAGGTTATAAACTTCATCCCTCCTGTGTGATGCTTGAGAAGTTTCAGCTCTGGAGCCAGGAAGAGCATCGTCCTCCCTAGACTTGCAAGTGTGTTGAGGAAAAGTGAAAAGCAGGGTGAGCGTAGAAGGGGCTGGTGGGCAGCTGCTCTGGTCACTAGGGCTCACTTGCCACCAACCCTTCCTCCTCCTTTTGTGTGTCCTTAGAATCAGGCCATTTGGTTGGTAACTTTCCATTTAAGACCGTCTTCTGGATCTTTTGCCCAGAATTACTTGGCATGTGGTCTGGACTGTATAAGGGAGGATGTAGGGTGGTAGCTTTATAGCTGCCATTAGCATAGTCTGGAATCAGTCATGGGCTCTGTGGCTACACTGAGAACAGTCTCTCGTTTCCCTGGGAGCAACTGCTGCTGATTCTGAAGACACCGAGTCCTAATTCCTGTGCTGGCATCCATTCTCCTCTTGTACATAAGATGTCTTTTCCTATAAGTTTCCCAAAATGATTTTCTTAAATTTCTTCCAGACATCATTAAAACTTCCACACCTTTGGGACTTCTTCGGTGGTCCAGGGGTTAAGACTCCACGCTTCCAATGCGGAAGGTGTGGGCTCCATGCCTGGCTGGGGAACTAAGAGTCCACATGCTGTGTGGTGCTGCAAAAAACCCCCCACAAAACAGGTTAACATTGTGTTTGATGGAAAAAACTTAAAAAATCCCCCAAACTTCAGCACCTTTGTAAGGCATTCTTTGATTTGAAGGAAGTGGCTGTTTTCCCTTAGTTTCATAATTCCTAAGTCTCCCTTTAAAAAATAAGTACCAAAACTGAAAGTGAAAGTTGCTCAGTCGTGTCCGACTCTTTGCGACCTCGTGGACTATACAGTCCATGGAATTCTCCAGGCCAGAATACTGGAGTGGGTAGCCTTTCCTTTTTCCAAGGGACCTTCCCAACCCAGGGATTGAACCCAGGTCTCCTGCATTGCAGGTGGATTCTTTACCAGCTGAGCCACAAGGGAAGCCCAAGTACCAAATATATATAAAGATAAACATTTGCTTGTTTGTGACCCTAGTTTTTCCTGTAAGATGACACCAAAACTTGGAAAGAAGTTTTCTCCCAACATGGAAAGCTGTAAAATCAACATCTGATAGATAATGTTATCCGCATGCAGAAAACCTTCAAACACACCCAACTGAGGAAATGATTGATCTTGGATGCGCTTGTGTGGCCGGGTCATGCTCTCTGGAAGATATAACTGTATCATTATTGTGAAGAGGAATTTATAACCAGCCACAGTTGTATTGTAATGTGTGTCATGGTTCCATGACTGACCAAAAAGGAGAATTGGATGGCGTTTGTCAGTATACCTTATAAACTTCCAGGGATGACTGTACTTGACAATTGGTTATATGGATAAAATTAGCCCTGGAAGTAGGGCAGATATTCACCTGTTGCCTATCAGTAAGGTTACCTGGTTGTTTATGGCCATTGTCCTTCTTGATGTACTGGGCATCTTTTTTGATGGGTTGAGCATCTCATCTAATTATGATCATGTGGGGACTAGGTCATGCCAGGTGTTAAGTATTTTAACTATCACCCCTGCAATCTGCTTAGTGCCCAATTCACTAACCGGAACTTCTAACTCTGTAAACCATGATTAAATAAAACACTGTTGATTAAGTTTATCGTGGGAAACTGTACCTGTCATAAAACTTGCTATTTTAATTTTTAAGTGTACAGTTCAGTAGCATTAAGTACTTTCATGGTGTTGTGCAGCCATCACCACCATCCACCTCCAGAACTTTCTCATCTTCCCAAACTGAAACTCTGTACCCATTAAATAGTGACTCTTGGGCTTCCCTGGTGGTTCAATGATAAGAATCCACCTGTCAGTGCAGGAAACATGGGTTAGATCCCTGGTCTGGGAAGATCCTACATGCTGTGGAGCAACTAAGCCCATGCACCACAACTATTGAGCCTGTGCTCTAGAGCCTGGGAGCCACAATTCCTGAACTCCATGCTCCCTAGAGCCTGTGCTCCGCAACAAGAAGCCACGGCAATGAGAAGCCCGCACACTGAAACTAGAGAGTAGCCCCTGCTTGCCACAACTAGAGAAAAGCTGGAGGAGCCACGAACACCCAGCACAGCCTCAATAAATAAATAAGTAAAATTTAGAAAAAAAAAAAACACTCTTAAAGAAAAGCATCTCCCCACTGCCTCTTCCCCCTCAGCCACTGATAACTTTCTGTTTCTGGAATTTGCCTGTTCTAGCTGAATATAATATTTGTGTTTTTGAAAACACTGTTAATTAATTTCACAAAAAGCTATTAAATTAATCACCTTAATAATTATCTTAACATTAAATTACTGTTACTGTTACTGTTGTCCTCAAAATATAATTAAAATACTATATACTAAAATAAATTCTAAATAAGAGAACTAAATTTAAGAAAAAATAAAAAATATAGAAAAAAGTACAGGTGACTCTCTAATCAGTGGATGGAGAAGTTTCTAAGCTTAAAAGGTTGAAAAGCTTTGAACATATACAATGTTATATGCCAAATATATATTTTGATTAAAAAAAGAAAGACCAAAGAAAGAAAAGGTATCACAAGAGAAAAAAATTAGGGACAAGTTTGACTACATAAAAATTAGACTCCTGTACATCAGGAAAGAACTGGACACTTGATCAGTAAAGTCAATCTGTAGAGGATGTAAAAAATTACAAAAGGGTTAATATACTTGATGTATAATGTTTTCTATAAGTTGTTAAATTAGTATGTGATATAATAGTCGCTCAGTCGTGTCCGACTCTTTGTGACCCCATGGACTTGTAGCCTGCCAGGCTCCTCTGTTCATGGAATTCTCCAGGCAAGAATACTGGAGTGAGTAGCCATTTCCTTCTCCTGGGGACCTTACTGACCCAGGGATCAAACCCAGGTCTCCTTTGTCTCTTCCATTGCAGGCAGATTCTTTACCACTGAGCCACCAGGGAAGCGCCTGTAAAAATCCCAATTAACAAAGGGACAAAGTTAATGAACAGACTTTGCAGAAGGGGAAACACAATGGCTGACAAATATAACAAAAATTGTTCAGCTTTATTAGTAACAAAATAAATGCCAATTAAAGCAACTTTGAGAGTAGTCATGTATGGATGTGAGAGTTGGAGTATAAAGAAGGCTGAGCGCTGAAGAATTGATGCTTTTGAACTATGGTGTTGAAGACTCTTGAGAGTCCCTTGGACTGAAAGGACATCCAGCCAGTCCATCTTAAAGGAAATCAGTCCTGAATATTCATTGGAAGGACTGATGCTGAAACTCCAATACTTTGGCCACCTGATGGGAAGAACTAACTCACTAGAAAAGACCCTGATGCTGGGAAAGATTGAAGGCAAGGGGAGAAGAGGATGACAGGATGAGATGGTTGGATGGCATCACCGACTCGATGGACATGAATTTGAGCAAGCTCTGGCAGTTGGTGATGGAGAGGGAGGCCTGGCATGGTGCAGTCCATGGGGTCTCAAAGAGTCGGACATGACTGAGTGACTGAACTGAACTGAGTTACCAAAAATTGACCCAGCTTAGTGAAGATTTTTAAAAATGTGATGTTTTTTCATATAGCACAGAGTAAATTAATGCAGCTGTTTTAGAAAGCAGTTTGATGAGCCTTAGAATTATTCTTAGCCTGTGACCTAATAGTTTTCACTTCTCAGAATCTATCTTTAGAAAGTAACCATAACTGCAAGGAAAATGCACAAAGATATTTCCTCAAACATTATTATTATAAAACATTGAAAAATTGCATGTTCAGTATTATGGAAATGATTTAATAAATTCTGATCAACTTGATCAAATACTATATGGTTGTTCAAAATGACATTTATAAAATGTTTCCAGTGTTTCAGGGAAAATGCTCTTTATAATTATGCTAAGTGAACAAAAAGCAGGATGTGACATTGCATACGGAGTATGTCCTGGTCTGTTGCTGCTGCTGCTTAGTCGCTTCAGTCGTGTCTGACTCTGTGCAACCCCATAGATGGCAGCCCACCAGGCTCCCCCATCCCTGGGATTCTCCAGGCAAGAACAATGGAGTGGGTTGCCATTTCCTTCTCCATTGCGTGAAAGTGAAAAGTGAAAGTGAAGTCGCTCAGTTGTGTCCGACTCTTAGTGACCTCATGGACTGCAGCCCACCAGGCTCCTCCGTCCTTGGGATTTTCCAGGCAAGAGTACTAGAGTGGGGTGCCATCGCCTTCTCCGATGTCCTGGTCTAGATAATTAAAAACTTGTCAAGGTAAAAAATTGATTGTTGGCTAAAATATTAATAAAGAGCAATATGGATGGTGGCTCGTTGTTGTTTTAGCCACTCAGTGGTGTCCAACTTTTTGAGACCTCATGGAGTGTAGCCCACAAGGCTCCTCTGTTCACGGTATTCTCCAGGCAAGATACTGGAATGGGTAGCCATTGTCTCCTCCAGGGGATCTTCCCGACCCAGGGACGAAACTTGTTTTCCTGAATGTTAGGCGACTTCTTTACCACTGAGCCACCAGGGAAGGGCAATGGATGGCTGCTAATCTCCTGCAAACTGTTTTCTAAATTTTCCACAAAAAGCAGATGCTACTTTACAAAGTATTTAAAATTTTGGCTCACTTTGTAAAAATTTGATTCTCACATATCCTTTTCTGGGAATTTTTCTTTCTATTGTATAAACCATCCTATGAGAAGTTACTTAGTTTTCAAACTGTATCCTGCTGAATGAGCATCTATACTGATGACTTTTTAAAATAGTGTAATCTTCCAGAAGAGAGGGAAGGATTATGTTTATTTTAGGGGCTTGCACAGCCCACAGTAACTCTTTCCTTCTGTGAAAATGAGGTCAAAGATAAATCACCAGGCATGAGTTTGTGAACTGTCATCTCTGATGTATTTGAATTCCTTTTTAAAAAACTTTTTATTTTTTATTGGAGTTAACAATGTTGTGATATTTCAGGTGGACAATTAAGGGACTCAGCCATACATATACATGCATCCATTCTCTCCCAAACTCCCCTCCCACCCAGGCTGCTGCATAACATTGAGCAAATTTCCCTGTGCTGCACAGTAGATCCTTGTTGGTTGTCCATTTTAAATATAGCAGTGTTGATGTATTTGAATTCTTAATGCCACTATATTCAATGCCCTCACAGTCACATATGATGAAGTCTATTTCAATTGACTTTGGGAAAAGAAATCTCATGCTTTAATTTTAAAATAATTTTTCCTAAATTCCATATTTCTTCCCTCATTTTAGGGAAGCAATATATAGACCTTACTAAGGGTTTATTAAGAGCCAGGGGCCTGTGCTGAACACTCCATTGGTGTTACATCACTTATTCTTCACAGCAGTCCTCTGAAGATGGTACTGTAATTATTCCTGTTGTGTAGATGAGGAAATAGGCACGAGGAGTGAAGTAAGTAGAGAAGCCCATGTTCAAACCAAGGTAATCTGACCCCAGAGTCTTTCCACCACTGTGCCAAGTCTATTGGTGATTTACATATACTTTATGAAGGAATCAACTCTGGCATAGAGTGGCCAAGGCTGGCATCTGATGAAGCATCTAGCAATCGATGACAGAGAGAAATTTTGGGCAGAGATATGGCTGTGTCCTTCCCTGGTGGCTCAGTGGTCAAGAATCTTGCAATGCAGGAGCTGCAGGAAATGCAGGTTTGATCTCTGGGTTGGGAAGATCCCCTGGAGGAGGGCATGGCAACCCATTTCAGTATTCTTGCCTGGCGAATCCCATGGACAGAGAGGCCTGGTGGGCTATACAGTCCAGAGGGTCACAAAGAGTTGGACACGACTGAGCAACTTGGCACACATGGCATGCACATGGCTGTGGCTATTTATTATTCAAGGAACTGAGCTTTGTGAAGATAGAGAATTACATCTGCACTTAAAAGTTTCTTCTTGCTTTAAAATGAGCTTTTATGAGTTTTGCATGGACTTTTGAGAATACCCAGCCAATACTAACCTAATTGTTAAAGCAGTCTATGTAGGATGCCAGGTAATTTGATTTTTATGGAAGGAGAAATAAGGTAGTTTCTTCTATGTGAAGTTTTGGTCTCCTCTTCTAGCCTCATTTCTGCCCTAGTTTATCTTTGGAGGAGACCTCATTTCTCATCTTCATGCTAAATGCATTTTGAAAATTCCCACCTTGATTTGGAATTGATTCGGAGTTTCATTTTTCACAGATGGCTTGATGCAGGAGATGGTTATGTCTGGGAAAGCTGCACGGGATTAGAGTTGTGTAGACTCCGGTAAAATTGTGATGTGGCAAACTCTGTGTATGAAAATCACAGACTATTTCATTTTTCACTTTAGAAACTGACATTTTAGCCTGAGAGTGTTAACAAGGCTTAACTCACTCAGATGAAAAACACTGGTCTGGGTGCCTGTATACCGAGAAAAATAGAGATGCTTGTAATCAAGTAATAGTGTTTTCTTGAAGAGCCAAAAGCTGCTTATAATAGAAATATCAGTAATTTCCTCACTCTGTGTGTGTGTGTGTGTTGTGTGTTTGGAGAGGGCTGTAGATTTTTACAATTGACATTGTAAAAATGGTTATTATCTCATTCAAACATGTCAGGCTCCAAAGCACTTAGCATGTGGAGAAAAGTGAAGGAGAGACTGGTATTAAAGACAGCTGCTCAGGAGTCCTCAATGATTGTTGCTCTGTATGGGCTCCTCGAGGATTTTCTGTAGGAAGCAAGGTGATCTGGGAGTGGGTGGGATTTCTTAACAGACTGCCTCTAAAAAGTCACCATTTTGTTCCTGCATAGTTGCTATTGACGTGTAGACCCATAAGTCTCCTTCGTCCACTGACAATCTAGGCAGAAGTCCACTGTCGCATATTGCTTTTACTCAAGTGAACAAAACTTGGTCCAGCAGCATCTCCAGATTTTGCCTGTATTTTCCTGCTGTTTTTTTGGCTCCCAGCCAGGGGAGTCTTCCTCTTTCTAAGCTGGAAATGACAGTCTTCTTTGGCTCTGCGTCCATGCACCATTCTTTAGTAGGGGGTGTACAGCAGCCGTGGGGGGCAGCCTTGATCCCACCTGGGGGTGTGAGATGTGCTGGGTGGTTTACAGTCTTTGAGCTGCACATTTCTTGAATTCCTTAGGAGAAATAGGTCACATAAACATGAACTTGTGATTTTTTTTTTTAAGGATTGGGTATCTGCATTTCTACTTTTACATCCTTGCCTCTCATCTTCCCAGGCAGATCTTCTGTGTCTCCTGAGAGCCTCCTCAGTGCAGAGAGGAGGAGGCAGACCTGTGTAGGGTGCCTTGGGGAAGAGTCATTGGCATGTTACTCGCCCTTAGGGAACACAGATGGACTGGAACCCTTGCTTGGAACCTGAGCTTGTCTTCCAGGACCTTTGAGGAGGTCTTTCTATGGGAAGAGATTCTTAGAAGCATTTGCCTCTAGTGTTCTTTTGTCACATTTTATGACCTTATGTATTAGGTTTACAGATAAGGCAACAGTGACTGGATGCTGTCCCCATGGCAAGACCTGGTAGATGGGCCAGTAGTGATTTACCCAAACCACTATTCTCCCAGTCAGTAAGATTTCAAATAGAATATTTGTGGCTTTTTTTTGGTGTCCTCCCTAGCAGTTACCCTGTGGCCAAATCCAAAGGCCATTGATTTCCACTTTGCAACAATCAGTATGTCAGTACCTGTCTCTTAGCTTGGTGGCACCCCAGCCTCCTACCTGCTCTCCCGAATTCCGTTGTCTTTCTGTTCCTAATGGCTTTAAATACAACTCTCACCAGGCTTTTCAAGCGTATTTTCAAGTACAGCTCTTAAAATATCATTTATCTTCTTAAAAACCTGCATTGGCTTTCCTTTGAATGGTGAACTTCATATAAATTCCTTAGACCTCCAGGTCTCCTACCTACCTTTCCAAGATTTAGGCCCTCGTGTGTACTATACTCTAAGCCAGTTGTTTTTCAACGTTAGCTTGCTCCAGGATCACTTGGAAGACTTGTTAAAATGTAGATTGATAAAGGGACTTTCCTGGCCATCCAGTGGTTAAGCCCTTGCTCCCAGTGAAGGGGGCGTGGGTTCAATCCCTGGTTGGGGAACTAAGATCCTGCATGCCACACAGTGAGGTCAAATTAATAAATTAATTAATTAAATTTAAAAAAAAAAAACATAGACTGCAGGACTCCAGACCCAGAGTAGGTCTAGGATGAGCCCAAGAACTTGTTTCTAGCAGGTAACCAGGTGATGCTTTGAGAACCATTGCACTAGCCAAACTAGAGTCGTAGTTTAACAGATCTCACAATTCTCCCTTGAATTTCTTTTCAGTGCTTCTTTCTTCACTTTGAATACTGTCTTTGGCCGATTCTACCTGCCTAGATCCTCCACTTCCCTCACAACTTTTCCCAATGCCGCTGTCTTAAGGAAGTAATTGCCAAGCCTTCCAAGTGGCTCTGAGCTCATCCTCCTTTGACTGACCATGATCCTATCACTCTGTCATTGGAACCTACCATGCACCCAGTTACTTATGTTCCACCTTATTTCCGCCCCCTGAACGGTAAACTGTTTGAGAGGAACAAGATATAACTCCTTCCGTGTTTGGTGGAAAAACAATTTTTGAAATAAGAAATGTTACTGTGAGTTGATTCTTTTTTATGTTTAAAGATTCTGGCAAGTGCTTTGAGACTCCTAAAAGGCAGGGATTATATCTTACTCATATCTGAATCCCCTGCAGCACCCAATTGCTTGCCCGTAGTAGGCCCATAACAAATAACTTGTTGAATGAATAACAAGCTTAAATACTCAAGATGATGCAGTCCTGAGAAACCAGGAGGAAGTTCTCCATAGCCGTCTTGCTTTTATGCCTGTAATCCTCTTAGGAACTATGGGTCTTCTTGGAGAACATTTATTATTTTTAACGAACTGGTGTGTGGCATAGTTTAAACCTATTTATTATCCTTCATCCCTTAGCCTTGAATAGTATCCATCAGCCAGGAAGATCTGAGGAGGGGTGGGGCAGGCTTTATCCTCAAGTTATTACTTTTCCAGAGGAGAGCACTTTGAAGAGGGCAGTGAAGACTGATCTTTTATTTCAGCACAGTATAATTATAATAACCTTGTTCTTTAAAACACACACACTTCAGAAGCTGCTTACAGCCAGTGATGGTAGCTGTGTACCTACCCAGTGAGGAGACTGGAGAATCAGGGACAAGCAACTGAGAAGAGGTCTATATATTTTTAAAGATTCAAAAAAACAATTTGACTTTAAAAATTTATAAAATGTTCCTTATAATTCTTTACATTATAAATGTTCATTGTAAACAATGAAAACAGTACAAAAATAGATAGAGCCAAAAGTTAAAGTACCTGTGAGGAAGTATATTTTTATAATTTAAATTGAGATATATATATATATATATATATATAGAGAGAGAGAGAGAGAGAGAGATTCTAATGCTTCAAAAGTAAAATAAATGATATTTATAATATAGACAACAACCAGCTACAGTTTTGTTATCCAGGTTAATCACTGTATGTTTTTCCGATGTCCTCAAGATTATTAGCACTCCTGTACATAGCTAATTTCACAAGTATGTTTCAGTTTCACATATGATTATTTCCCAGTGGTTTCCAGCCTCAGCTAGCATGCTCTCACACAGATGCCCTTAATCAAATTGTGGGAAAGAAAAAGCTAAGGAATGAAATCCTGTTTTGTGACTCTCCCCCGCCCCCTTATCCTTCTTCCTACAGACTATCACTGAGTACTTACTCCATGCTGCCTTGGACTCAGGCACTGTGCCCCACATCAGGAATACAGTGGTGAGCAAGAGACCCAGTGTCTGCTTTTTGGGAAGGTTCAGATCATAATAGCAGGGTCAGTGCAGTTCTTTGGAGCCAGATGGCCTGAGTTCAAGTCTCAGATCAGGTACTTATTAAGCTGTGTGCACCCAGACAGGTTACCTGTGTCTCTGGCCCTCAATTTCCCAATCTGTAGAATGGGAATAGTAAAAACACCTGTCTCAAAGCTTATTGTAGGAAAAGGAAAAAAGGAAAGTGAAGTTGCTCAGTCATGTCCAACTCTTTGTGACCCCATGGACTGTAGCCTACCAGGCTCTTCCATCCATGGGATTTTTCAGGGAGGAGTACTGGAGTGGGTTGCCATTTCCTTCTCCAGGGGATCTTCCCAACCCAAGGATTGAACTCGGGTCTCAGATCGAACCTGGGTCTCCCGCATTGTAGGCAGACGCTTTACCCTCTAAGCCACCAGGGAAGCCCCTTGGGTAAGATAAATATTTCTTGTAAGGGCTTCCCAGATGGCTCAGTGGTAGAGTCTGCCTACAAATACAGGACATTCGAGTTTGATCCCTGGGTCAGGAAGATCTCCTGGAGTAAGAAATGACAACCCACTCCAGTATTCTTGCCTAGGAAAAATCCCATGGACAGAGGAGCCTGGTGGGTTACAGTCCATGGGGTCACAAAGACACAATTGAGTGAATTGTAAAACAATTAGAGCAGAGCCTAATTTTTGGTAAATGTTCAATAAACACAAGTTATTATTTGTAATCAAGGTGGGGCAGACATTAAAAAAATAATAAATATGAAGTTATGAACTGACATATGTTCTGTAATGGAGAGATGAAGGATGCTGTGAGAGAGACTAATGGGGCTCCGAGTTAGACTGGGAGGTCAAGGAAGCATGATGAGCATCTAGGGGTGGGAAGGAGGCCTGAGGAGGGGTGAGGAGGGAGAGTGTGTGAGCCAAGGCTGGAATCTCAGGCAGGACAGACTATGCAGGGCCCAAGGGCGGCTAGTTCACTTCATGTTGTTGTTGTTCAGTTGCTAAGTCAAGTTTGACTGTTTGCAACTCCATGGACTGCGGCATGCCAGGCTTCCCAGTCCTTCACTATCTCCCAGAGTTTGCCCAAACTCATGTCCATTGAGTCGGTGATGCCATCTAACCATCTCATCCTCTGTCATCCCCTTCTCCTGCCCTCAATCCCAGCATCAGGGTGTTTTCTAATGTGTCAGCTCTTGCATCAAGTAGCCAAAGTATTGGAGCTTAAGCGTCAGACCTTCCAATGAATATTCAGGACTGATTTCCTTTAGGATTGACTGGTTTGATCTCCTTGCAGTCCAAGGGATTCTCAAGAGTCTTCTCTAGCACCACAATTTGAAAGCATGAATTCTTTGGCACTTAGCCTTCTTTATGGTCCAACTCTCACATCTGTACATGACTGCTGGAAAAACCAGAGTTTTGACTATATGGACCTTTGTCAGCAAAGTGATGTCTCTGTTTTTTAATATGCTGTCTAGGTTGGTCAAAGCTTTTCTTCCAAGGAGCAAGCATCTTTTAATTTCATGGCTGCAGTCACGATCTGCAGTGATTTGGGAGCCCAAGAAAATAGAGTCTGTCACTGTTTCCACTTTTCCCCCATCTATTTGCTGTTAAGTGATGGGACCAGATGCCATGATCTTCGTTTTTTGAATGTTCAGTTTTAAGCCAGCTTTTTCACTCTCCTCTTTCACTTTCATCAAGAGGCTTTTTAGTTCTGCTTCACTTTCTGCCATAAGGGTGCATATCCGTGGTATTGATATTTCTCCCAGCAATCTTAATTCCAACTGTGCTTCATCCAGCCCAGCATTATGCATGATGTACTCTGCATATAAGTTAAATAAATAGGGTGACAATATATTGCCTTGATATATTCCTTCCCCAATTTAGAACCAGACTGTTGTTCCATATCCGTTTCTAACTGTTGCTTCTTGACCTGCATACAGGTTTCTCTGGAGACAGGTCAGGTGGTCTGGTATTCCCATCTCTTGAAGGATTTTCCACAGTTTGTTGTGATCCACACAGACCCACAAGATCACAGTCTTGTTGATCCCACTGGGCTGTTTTTTCACTGGCTTATTTTTAATTTCTAGGATAGGGGCAGTGATGGTCCCAAATCTCATTTCTTTCCTAAATCTCATTTTCACAGATGCTCAGTGAAGGATTTGGAGACTACTGTAGCAGCACATGGCATTCATTGAGGAACAGAATTTCATGAACCATTTTTTTATTTCCCTTCTGGTCTCTTGAGTCTGGTTGATCTTGTCTAGAGCCCTGATAATCTCTGAGACAAAATATTTAAATCTTATGTAGCTCTAGGGACTTTGAGAAAGGAATATCATGGCTGAAATCCTAAATTTTTTCAATATAATTAATGCAAGTGTTACACAGCAGATGCTGTTCAGCACAATCTCCATCCCAAGAGAATGTGTCAATATCTTTGTATATGGAAATGTACATGTATAGTCATAAATTGCTCCATCCTCCCAAATATGTCTTCCTTTCCTCTTTGGGGCTACCTATGTTTCTCCTGCAACCCCTGGTTACCTTAATATACATTTAAAAAAATTTATTTTAATTGGAGGCTAATTACTTCACAATATTGTGGTGGTTCCTGCCATACATTCACATGAATCAGCCATGGGTATACATGTGTTCCCCATCCTGACCCTCCCTTCCATCTCCCTCCCCATCCCATCCCTCAGGGTCATCCCAGTGCACCAGCCCTGAGTACCCTGTCTCATGCATCAAACCTGGACTGGCGATTAATATACATTTTAATCTTTGTTTTCAGAAAAGCATAAAAAATTGTCACTGTTAATGACCGACAGAGACTTGAATTATTATTGTTCTTTCTTCTAGGGGAATTTGCTCTTTCATAGAAATCAAATCTAATCCAAAGGAATGACTCCCTAATTGTTAAACTTAGATATGTGCAGGTCTGATTTGGGGGTAGTAGGATTTTCCAAGCAGTCTTGCAATCACAGTGCATATGTACAGACATCATGCTGTTTGCATTGGTGAAGCTACAGTGCTAAGAATTTTTCCAATAGAGTTAAGACCACTGTGCTGTTGCCTCTTTATTTAAGAGGCGTATTTATATGATGCGTTGTGTCGATGCTTCTTTTTACTTATTTTGTGGGAAAGGTAACAGTGTTTTAGTAAAAGGTGAATTAATCCCATACCATGTGCCAAGTATCAAACCTGGGAAGGAGGCTTATCTTCATTTTTACCTGTGAGGCAGCTAAAGATTACAGCAATTAAGGGCCACGCTCAAACCCGTATGGCTAAGAATTGGAGCTGGGCTTGAGATTGGAGCTCTTGGGTTGTATTATCTACATGAGTAAAATACAGTCTCAAAATCACCACTGCTTCACCTCCTGGTTTTCAAGTTATTACAAGTTATACATACAAGCAGGCCAGGTCAGTTCCATTTTGAAATAACAGCTGTTAGAATGTAGATAATATTTTGCTTGAAACGAAACAATTCTGGCCACAGAAGCAGCACAGTTACCTGCCTTAAGATGTGTTAGGAGAGAGGGTGCAGAAATCTTCAGGTGCCTGCCAGGGGTTGTTTTGTTGCTGGGTTCTGAATTCTTGGCGTTTTCAGATTGGTCCCATTTGCCTTCTAACGTTCAGCTCTGCCTGTGGTTTCTTCCATGACCATGGGAATTCGGAATTCAGAAAGGTTATTAGCCATCTGGATAATTGTACCTTTATAACTTTTAAGACAACCACCTAGAGGCAGAGGATAACTACAATAAATGACTTGTAATTCTAGGTCTTAGATCTTTGCTTTCACATAAAACCAGCTTTCCACTTCCTTAGATTCACAACCTGAAGAAATCAAAGCTAAACATTACCAGAAGTCATTATCTACTATTTAAAGCAAGTTCTAAAATGAAAACAAGCCTCCTTTTTAGGGGTGAGTGGGGTAACGGGATCCATTTCTAATTTTGCCAGGCTTCTGTAGGGGTTTTTTTAATAGGGAGAGTTTTTACCCCCAGCTATTTTTCACGACAGGAGTATGATTGTATCTGAGAAGGCAGCTTGACTTTCTGCTTCAGGGAGAAGCCTTTTATTTCCTGTCGGGGTTTTAAAGTTGCTCTTGTTTAGATGGTTGCTGTTTTATAAGTCTGCCTGAATATTGAAAGGCAGGAGGCCTGTTGGTCTATGTTATGTTGGCCTTGGGGCATTAGAATTACAGAGCAGCTTTATTTAGGATTGCTAGGCAGGCCATATGTACTCAATTATGCCATTTTGAACGACTTGGTCCTTTGTACCACGTCTCGCCCCAAGCCCTTCCGTGCAGGCTGCCACTCACTGTCATTATACACCTTCAGTAAGACCTGGGAACTGTTGTCAGCAGGGAGAGCTCAAATTTATGTCACTGGTCCCTTGCAACACTCTAGCATCCTCACTGCAGAAGGCAAGCTCTTGTGCACCTCTCTCTGTACTAAATGTACTCCAAGAAAATAAAAAATTCACTTACGCTGGAGGACACGGACTAATAGGGTTTGCTGGAAAGAGCATGGGCTTGGAAATCTGACAGATCAAGCTCCAGATCCTGACCTAGCTGTCTGAGCTTTGGAAAAGTTACATAACTCTTCTGAACATCAGTTTCTCCATTTGAAAGTGGGTTGAAGTGACAAGGAAATTGATTGTGGTGCCCTTAAGAAGACAGTTGCATCTTCCATGAATTGTCATCAGGATGGTTTCTGCCACATTCATGTACATTAAGTCACTTTAGTTGTGTCCAACGCCTTGTGACCCGGTAGACCATAGTACCCCAGGCTTCTCTGTCCATAGGATTCTCTAGGTAAGAATACTGGAGTGGGTTGCCGTGCCCTCCTCCAGGGAATCTTCACAACCCAGGGATCCAACCCACATCTCTTATGTCTCCTGCATTGGCAGGAGGGTTCTTTACTGCTAGCACCACCTGGGAAGCCTCCGATGTTGAATGAAAGTGAAAGTGAATACATATACATTATTTCCCTGATGACTTTCCTGGTGGCTCAGACAGTAAAGAATCCTCCTGTGATGCGGGAGACCTGAGTTGGGTCCCTGGGTTGGGAAGATCCCCTGGAGAAGGAAACAGCCATGCACTCCAGTATTCTGGCCTGGAGAATCCCCATGGACAGAGAAGCCTGATGGGCTGTATAGTCCATGGAGTTGCAAAGAGTTGGACATGACTGAGCGACTTTTAGGTTCACTTTCATTTCCCCTCCCCCTCCTTTTTTCATAGATTTTTACCCAACAAACATTTGTGGATCATCCTGTGGTGGTTCAAGATGGGTGCCTTTGAATTTTAACTGGGAGAATGCCCTAACAGCAAGGATTTCAAGCTGTCGCAATAGACCAGGAGGCAGATGTTTATGGTTGTGTGTGGAATGCGTTATGGGATCCTCAGTTACCACACAACTAGTGTTTGTTCACTTTTAAAGATTGGAAAGATTTTCTTACCTTCGTTTTATCTTGAATCGGGAAGTGGACTTTTTCTTGCTGGTGCTGTTTTCCACGATGCATTTCCTCCTGCCTCTCCCTGGAGGTGCAGCCAGAGGGCCTCTTTCCCTGAGGGTCTGGCCTCCCTGTCTATACCCTGACTGCTGGCAGCCAGTGTCTTGGCATCTCCACTGGTGTATTTATTCCTATGAATCTGAGAATATTCTGAATGTTCTGTGGCCACATTCACATGCCAATGGCTGGAGCCCAAAAGAGGCAGAGGAGGGTTGGTGCTCCCATGTGAACTTAAGTGGTTAAAGAGCTTATGGATAAAGCTTTCATGGGAACTGATGTCAACCAGAGTTTCTGGACTGTAGCTAAGAACTGGGTCCAGTTCCTGAGAGAAGTATAAATCCCCATGCTGGTCGTACCAGTGCACGGATAGCTTGCAGGGAGTCAGCAATTAGCCTACATCGTTACACAGAGATGTTTTAGGTTCAATTCATATATCCTTCTGCAATTATTGTCATGCCAGGCTTGGATGCCAGGGAAGCTGGGAAAACTGATGGGTGGGGGCTTGAAGAGGTATCTCATGAGGGGCCTGGAAGATACTTCAGGTCTAGGAAGGAGAGACAAACAAGAACCACCCTGGAGCTTCACGGATGATAATAATTCACATATGGAATATTCCAACTAGAGCCCTAAGTATAAATGCTACTTGGAGCATCACCTTGGAAACTATTCATTTGAAATTGTAGTGAAATGCCATCTTATGTGTTGTCAGGATCTCTTAAATTCCTCTTATGTTCTGTCTCAACCTCAAAACAACTGGTTCCCTTTAAAATTTCAAGTTTTTAGCTTTTTTTTCTACAGGACTTTATTTGGTGAGGTGTTTCTTAATTGTTTAAGATTGGGGTCATAAAAGGAGTCGATGTGTTTGTGTAGCATCTGCTGTAAATTCAAGCCACTAGAATACCTTCCAGAGAGGGCAGTGGCACCCCACTCCAGTATTCTTGTCTGGAAAATTCCATGGATGGAGGAGCCTGGTAGGTTGCAGTCCATGGGGTCGCTAGGAGTTGGACACGACTGAGCGACTTCACTTTCACTTTTCACTTTCATGCATTGGAGAAAGAAATGGCAACCCACTCCAGTATTCTTGCCTGGAGAATCCCAGGGACAGGGGAGCCTGGTGGGCTTCCATCTATGGGATCACACAGAGTCGGACACGACTGAAGCGACTTAGCAGCAGCGGCAGCATACCTTCTAGCTCCCAGCCTCCCTACCTCACCAGATAGTGTGTCTGCCAGGGTACTAGAGTCTGTTAAAAAGAACATTACTATAGTTAGTTGTTTTATAATGGAGTTTATTCTTAGAGTACGCCAGAATTATTTCTATAATTCATAGTGATTATCGTTGTTAAGGTATGTGGAAAGCATGCTAATTCCTGTTTATCCTATAGAATGTAACAACTAAGGCCCAGAACTCATGGCTGCTTTATTGAATCTTCTCATAAGAATCGAGGGGAAATAGTGCTTGAAGTACACAAGAACAATAACAATAATATGCACAACCAGCAACACCAAATACCACAAGAATGATGTGGTTGCAAGCTACATTTCCTCAATAATAAGACGACTGCTACATTCCACTGGGAAAGTAAAATAGTCCTATGACATTGCTGGTAGACTAACCAGCAAGTTTTCCCGTGTAAAGCTACTTCTAAGATGGCCCTAGCACCAAATCTTGTCTGGGCTCACGGAGCAGCCTCCCATGGAAACGCTTCTGAATCCAGACTTGGCTGCACTCAGGAAACAAGGAGAGGTGGCCCAAGTCTGTTCCTGTCGAGTGCTACTGTGGGCACCCCCTTTTTACTCCAGCTCAGTGTCCTGGCATATCCAGAGCCCCTGCTCACTCTCCAGCTTCCTCGACAGACTGAAGGCATAACTCTATGGAAATACTTCACTCAGGTGGGAAGAAATGGGGTCACTGGGTAGAGAAGTGGAATGTGAAGCCTGGAACCTTGGTTGTACCTGCACCCAGTAGAGTCCCCTCTTCTTCCTCTGTTTGCCTCTGTCTCTGGAACTGCCCCCGACCCCCGCCATCATTGCACACATTTCATGTGATAGGTCTTTTTAATTAAAAATATTTATTATTGTATTTTTGGCTGCCCTGGGTCTTCGTTGCTGCACCCAGCCTTTCTCTAGTTGCAGAGAGCAGGGGCTACTCTTAATTGTGGTGCACAGGTTTCTCATAGTGGTGGCTTCTCTTGTTGCGAAGCATGGGCTTTAGAGCGCACAAGCTTCAGTACTTGTAGCACAAGGGCTTGTTAGTTGTGGCTCACTGGCCCTAGAGCTCACAGACTCCAGTAGTTGTGGGGCACAGGCTTTAGTTTCCCACAGCATGTGGAATCTTTCCGGACTGGGGATTGAACCCCTGTCCCCTGCACTGGCAAGCAGATTCCTATCCACTGTACCACCAGGGAAATCCCATGTGATATGTCTTAAATCAACATTCCTGGTGAGCGGGGAAGGGTTGAGGGAATAGAAGACATTTGTTGAATCAAATCGTGTTTTCTTCATGCAATGATATATTCTTGACATTAAAAGACCAACTTCAGGCTGGGGAGTAGCCAAAGGCACTGTTGCACATAGTGATATAAGCAGTTATTGATCTGAAGAATTAACCTCAACGGCTGCTTCAAGGAATAAGATCCATCTCTATTGAAGGAGGCCGGAAGAATCCTGGAGACTGTCCAGACACATTGGCTCTAACCCTGGATCGGGGTGGTGCTGTCCACTGCAGCTGTGTCAGTCAATTGTCCCTCTGGTAAGACCATCAGGAGGTAGGACTAGCAAATTCCTTTGACTGCAGGCCACTTCTGTTCCCTCATGCTTTGCTCTTTAAAACGTAAATATCATAATTTATAAAAAATTATATTTAAGTAGGAAATTAAAATCTCTCTGTTTATAAAAGTGATGCTGTGCTGTGTGCCATGCTTAGTCGCTCAGTCATGTCTGACTCTTTGCAGCCCCATGGACTGCAGCCCGCCAGGCTCCTCTGCCCATGGGGATTCTCCAGGCAAGAATACTGGAGTGGGTTGCCATGCCCTCCTTCAGGGGATCTTTCCAACCCAAGGATTGAACCCAGGTCTCCTGCATTGCAGGCAGATTCTTTACCATCTGAGCCACCAGGGAAGCCCATGAATACTGGAGTGGGTAACCTATCCCTTCTCCAGGGGATCATCGTGACTGGGGAATCAAACTGGGGTCTCCTGCATTGCTGGTGGCTTCTGTACCAGCTGAGCTACTAGGGAAGCCCATAAAAGTGATGTATTCCCATTATAGAGAAAGTGGAAAATGTAGAAAAGATACCAAGTACATAAAATCATCTATAATAACACCAGACAGAGACCACAGAATTAAGAGTCCGGGTGATTTCGACTGGCTAGAATGATCAAGTCTAAATCAGCATGATGACATTTAATGGGATCTCAGGGAACTTCCTTGGTGGTTCAGTGGTTAAGAATCCGCCCTCCAATGCAGGGGACATGAGTTCAATCCCTGGTCCAGAGAGATCCCACATGCCACGGAGCTACTAAGCCCGTGCACCATAGCAACTGAGCCCACATCTCTCGAGCCTGTGCTTTGCAATGAGAGAAGCCACCACAATGAGACACCTGTGCACCACCACTAGAGAGTGGCCCCTGCTTGCCACAACGAGAGAAAGCCTGAGCACAGAAACAAAGACCCAGCCCAGCTAAAAGTAAATAAATAAAATGGATCTCAGCTCAGTTCCTCGGAGGGAGGAGCCCGTAGCCTTGAAGGCAAAATCAGTGCTGGCATGGAGGAGGGGAGGTGTGGATACAGCAGGCTGAGCGAATGAATGAAGCCGATGAATGTGTGGTATTAAGGCAGGACTCATCAGAAGAAATGTGATAGAATTTCTGGGGCATTCATGTGGAATGAAATAGAATGGGCTGTATTTCTAACAGGCATTTTCTTTTCCAGTTTTACACATATTTCTGTACTTGTCTTCTTTCCTCCATTAGATTAATCCACTGGGGAGCTTGTCTCTCCTCTGTGCTAAGTTAGTAGTTTTCACTTCTCACTGCCCACCTTCCCACAATTCCTTCAGAGCATGCATGCACGCACACACACCACCTCCCCCGAGGTTTTTCACAGATCACATTTTTTGTCATCCTTTTGTCAAGAAAAGTGTACATTTCTGTCCTGTATTAATCAGTTCCTCACCAGATATACAAACAGCATCAGATCTGCTGGAAAATGTTAAGCAAGAGGGGGCTGCAGTGGGAGGGAGCAGCCCCTTCTCTCCACTTTCTGGCTGCAAAACCATTTGGGAAGCTGATGGAGCAATCGTGGGAGGTGGGCTTTGCAGCTGGAACACTGCCTTGGAGACCCCTCACTGGTTTCCTTTTTCAGCTGTTTCCGTTTCTCAACAGATAATTCTCTGTTAGCTAATCCAGGGCTCCTGGGATGGAACTCCCTCTTCTAGTCTCACCTCCGTGTCAGGGACATTTTCTTGGCACTTGAAACTGAAGCGATAGATTGGCAGTGGGAGTCTGCTTGGCTAGGGGTAAAATAACCAATGATTGCACATAATTGCAGAAAACAATTTTGAATTTTATTAATGAGGTGCACTAAACAACATCTTTTAGCCCATTGTCCCACTTAACAGCCAATTCACTGGAGTTCATCGAGCTGTAATTTACATTTATCTTCCCCCATTGACAGCACCGGGCCCTTGTATTCTGTAATTGACACAAGTTGGTCATTTTCAAGGGTTGGTTCTCTCTCTAAGGATATAAAACAAACAGACTTGTTGGAGAGCTGCATTGATTTAGCCTCCTCCAGAGGGCTAGTTGGCTGCTTCTGCTGGAGCTTATTTTCTTTCCTGGGGAGAGGTGACAGGGGTACAGAAAGCCCTCAGCTTAGTGTAATTGAGGAAGGGGCTAGAGAGGGAGGCAAGGGAAAATCTCTGTCTACAAAAAGATACTTCTTTCCTTTGCTTCCTCTTACCCAGGGTCCAACATCTGCAAGTGGAGTTCATTTTTAAGGTACACGGTAAGGTTTCTGGGTTAGGGGTAGAGGTAAGGTGGGGGGAGGGTTTGCTGGAGTGGCTATAGGGAACAGTTCCCCTTAGTGTCACACAGGAAAATATGACATGTGTGGGTCACCGCCATAGGTCACCATGAGCTCGGCTGGGCCAACTCCTTCCTTTCAATATCTTACAACTGAAACCTGTGACTACTTTCATGTGCTTCGTTGTGGCCATCTGCTCCATGCTGGGCACACAAGGAGTGTGAAGAAGTGACCAGTTATTGCTGTTCATTTCACAGCCAGAATGTGAGCCCCTTGAGGTCAAGGATGTTGTCTTTCCTGTACTGTCTTTGGATCTTCTCCAGAACCTAGAATACAGTAGACCCTTAGAGGATGTTATTAGCAAGTGGATTAATAGAGGAGAAAAGACAAGTACAGATGTATATGCAAAACTGGAAAAGCAAAAGTACATGATAAGGCCTCTAGAGGGTACAGAAGGGGCATTAGGACTCAGACAATGAAGGTGCCCCTTTTGTCTGGGACGAGCCAGGAAGGCTTCCTGGAAATGCCACCTGTAGGATGGGCAAGCTATTGACTGGAGAGTGGAAGCTGGTCATTGCAGGAATAGATTCAGAGAACATGTATACGTGTAAGAAGCAATGCAAGGCATGCCCTGGTTTTGAATGAGTGTTAGATATGTGCAGGGAGATAGTTGGGGGGGTTTCCCTGGTGGCTAAGTGGTAAAGAATCCACCTGCCACGGAGAAGGCCTGGGTTTGATCCCTGAGTTGGGAAGATCCCCTGGAGAAGGAAATGGCAGCTCACTCCTGTATTCTTGCCTGGAGAATCCCATGGACAGAGAAGCCTGGTGGGCTATGGTTCATGGGGTCACTAAGAGTCGGACATGACTCAGTGACTAAATAGCAGCAGGGAGATAGTTGCAGGTCACAGGGGAAATGCAGGCTGTAGGCAGGTCATGGGGGTCTTGAACGTCGTGCTAAAGATAGACTTGATTCATTGCCCATGAGGTTTTTAAAAGAGTTTTGAATGTCAGGTCATGTGGTCCTTCATGAAGCGTGGTAGAGCCTGGGAGCTTTGTGGAAGATGGGAGGAGTTAGAGCTCTGGCCCTTGAAGTGTTTCAGGATATGTTGGAGCCACAGGAAGGAGAATAACCATTAGGCAAAGCGAAGGAAAAGGACACTTAGAGAAATATCTGGAACGAGGAGCCAACATTCTCTTGTTCGGGGCATTTTGTTTTCTTCCTCAGCAGAGTTCAGCATGATCTCCCTTCAGTTCCAAGGGCCAGGGTCAGGTCAGAACTGAAGCTGGAGGAAGTGATCACGAGGGAGAGAAGCTGGGCTTCTGGAGCCTGGGAGCCTCTCAGGACACATCCGCTCTTACCTCCGTCCTGGTGCTGGTGGGGAGCTCAGCAGGTTGCAGAGCAGGCAACTGGGGCGGTTCCCACAGCCCTTCTCAGGTGCTTCTGTTCACTGCAGGAACCAGGCTCGTCCTGAAGAAGAGGTGTTTGGAGCAGCCTGGTCTGTAGCTTTTTTTCTGCTCCAGAGAAACCTCCCAGACCGAGGATATCCTTTCGTCAGACACATCTTCCTCCCACAGCCGCACCTTCTATTCTTCACCACTGTGATGCCAGTTCTCCTCCGGATACCACAGCCCTATTTGTTTTTCGAGACCAAAAATATATCCCGGGGAAGCATGGCAGTTTTAAAAACTCACACCAAGGGAATGTTTGTATGGGCTTTGTGTTTTCTTGTGGTGATGTTTCCCAGCGATGGGCCTGAAAGAAAAAGCCTAGCCAACTGTTGCTAAACACAGTATTCCCTTGTGACTGAAAAGGCCTAGCTTCCAGCCAGACTGGGGGCACTCAGCTGGGTGTGGAGTGGGAGCAGTCACCACAGGATCCCCAGATGGCTGTTTGGGCTCCTGTGTGGCCTGAGGCTGTCCTATCAGTGATGTGGTGGAAAGCCTCTCCCTGCTAAGGGCCACCATCCAAAGGCATGGAGCCATCTCCCTTCCCCACAGCCATCTAGCTTTCTGCCTCTTGTTGTTGTTCAGTCACTCAGTCGTGTCCGACTCGTTGTGACCCCATGGGCTGCAGCATGCCAGGCTTCCCTGTCTTTCACCATCTCCTGGAGTTTGCCCAAACTCATGTCCATTGAGTTGGTGATGCCATCCAGCCATCTCATCCTCTGTCATCCCCTTCTCCTCCTGCCCTCAATCTTTTCCAACATCAGGGTCTTTTCCAGTGAGTCAGCTCATTGCATCAGGTGGCCAAAGTATTGGAGTTTCAGCTTCAGCATCAGTCCTTCCAATGAATATTCAGGGTTGATTTCCTTTAGGAATGACTGGTTTGATTTCCTTGTAGTCCAAGGGACTCTCAAGAGTCTTCTCCAACACCACAGTTCAAAAGCATCAATTCTTTGGCACTTTTTTCTTTATGGTCCAACTCTCACATCTATACGTGACTACTGGGAAAACCATAGCTTTGACTATATGGACCTTTGTTGGCAAAGTGATGTCTCTGCTTTTTATTATGCTAAAATGGTCTGGCTCTGGAGGCTAGCAGCCTTAAACCCAGGGCAGCTGAAAGACATGGTAACCTGGGGAGGAGGACTGTGGAATCCCATTTCCGGTCTGAGCTGGGGCTCTTCCCTGTACCCCTGCATGGGGCCTGCCCAGGGATGTGTCCTCTGGCAAAGGCCTTCTTATGTGATGGTCATGTTTTATTCCTTACACCAGGTTATGGATACATGTTGTTCATCATATTCTACTTTTACGCTCCTTTGTATTTCTGGTGCTGTTCGTGATAACTTTTCATAAAGAAAAATTTCTCCTTTCTTTCTCTTCTCCTCTTCCCTTTCTCTGTGCTACTCCTAAATTGCTTCATTCGTGATTGACTCTTTGCGACCCTGGATCGTAGCCCACCAGGTTCCTCTGTCCATGGAATTCTCCAGGCAAGAATACTGGAGTGGGTTGCCATGCGCTCTTCCAGGGGATCTTCTTGACCCAGCGATTGAACCCGTATCTCTTACGTCTCCTGCATTGGCAGGCGAATTCTTTACCTCTAGCGCTACCTGGGAAGGCGTTCCCTTTCTTTACCCACAAACAGAGAAAGAATTCTCTTTTGGGAGCTAACTGTTAAGTACTCTTTGGGGAGCAATCTTTTCTCCTCTATTCCTTAGAAAATGTGGTCTGACTTGTTGGCACCAAGCCACATCACTTTTGCTTTCCCTTCAGCATGCACCCCTGGAGACGGGGTACCCAGGATAGAGCCCAAGGCCTGGGGAGCACATGGGTATTGCATCTCAGCCATGACCCAAGGTCACTCATTGCCCCTCCCCCGCCACACACACCCCCAGAGAAAATTGTCTGCCTGGGAGTTTTGAGTCAAATATGGGAGGTGTTGCATCCTCTGGGTCAGTGCCTGGTGACAGTGTATTTGGAGCCTTCCATCATGGAAGCCCTCCCCAGCATCCCGTTTGGGAGAGAGGTGTCCTGTTTGTCTCCATTGTAAGGGTGAGAATTGGGGCCTAGAGAGATTAAGTGGCTTGCTCATGATAACATAGAAAGTGGAGCTGGGACTGGAAATGCTGAGTTCTTGCATGGCACCCTGCCTTCTCTCCAGTCCTGCTCTCTCCTCTGTGGTGGATACACATCCTTCAGGTCCTTTCTATCTTCCGCTTCATCCTCCACAATTTTAGGGCCCCCTCCCGTTCTCCCCGCTCTTGACAAAGAGATTGTGATGCCCGGAGTGAGTTTAGAGGGCAAAACGAATTCAGGTTTTCTCTCCCTTCCTCCTCCTAGGACTCAGCATTGCCCCAGATCCTACTTGGTGACCTGGCTTTGCCTTTCTTCTCTGATGCATTGAAGAGCAGCAGCCCAGTAGGCTGTGTTTGACTGTCCTGCCAGTGTGAATTCAGAATTTGCCCTGGTTTTGGAACTGAAGTCTGCACGCTTGGTGTAACTTTGTGTGAAGTCACTAGAGAGGTGTCCCTGTGGTGGGACCCCACCGCCAGGCTTGCACCATCCTACTTTACCCCTGTTACTGCTTGCCATGGGTTGCTCGTCAGTGGAGTACCAGCCACTTAATGAATACTTAACACCCATGAATTGAATACAATTATTCTACAGCTGGCATTTTCCATGACTATAATTACAAAAGGATTCCAGCCATCATTTATGGATATTCTTCCCGGAGCTAACAACTGAGTGATGAGTTGACCCAGTTTGTTTAAAACTCAAGTTAATAAATAACATTAATGCATTTTCAGGTTTGTTGGCCAATATCCTTTAACTCAGCGTGGATTTCCAAGGCGGGGAGAACCCCTGATGTAGCCAGGCGTTGTTTTTTTCAATTAACCTACTTCTATTTGGATCTTTTTTTTTTTTTAATTCAAAACAATTTGGGTCAATCTCAGGTTTTTACAAATGAACCTCTGGAGCAAAAGAAATTAAGTAGGCCCTATGGGGGTGGGGGGCTCTCTTACCACAATTAACCCCAAGAGACAGGCTGATGAGGGGTTTGGAGAGGGGCCATCTGACCATTTCAGGCCATCTCCTCCGTGGAGACCCTGGTGGGGCATCCTGTTTTCATGCTGACTGCCTGGTTAAGTAAACACTGCATGTTATAATGCCTCCGAGGGGTTCACATTTCTCATGCTTTTTCTGCTTTTAGAGTAAACTGTGTTCTCTTGTCTCCTGAGTAGAGGGCTCAGTGAACTTCTAACTCCCAGGGATCACTGATGGGGCTTAGGGATGGAGGAGACTGCCTGGGGCAGTCCTAAAGTGGTGCCAAGGAGAAGGGACGGAGAAGTGGGGGGAAAGAAAGGAACCGGGGTGGATGACAGAGCCAGGCTGCCTTCCTTGTTAGGAGGAGGATCACGGGATCCTGGGCTGATGATCACGTGCCAGGTTCGCATAGCTTTTTCATCATTCAGATGCATTTGCTACAGTGTGGATGCATGTGTGTGGATGCGTGTGCGGCCCCACACTGGACCTTCAGCCTCACTCCTTGTTTAGGTGATGGAAGACGCCTCAACCTTAGTTCCACTGGACCTCAGGGTTTCCTGGTTGGGGATGGAGCCTGGGGCCGCCTTGAGGTAATTGTGGCATAGTCACTATGTCAGAATGCAAATTTGTCTAAAATTTGAAATCTACAATGCCGTTTCCTCCTGTTCATACAGTACGACACCCACAGTACTTCTGTATCCCTTCCTACGACCTTGATTTTTCTTCAGAGGGACCAGAAGCTAAAATTTTGTTAGCGGGGAAATCTGTTTCAGAGGAATGAAGGATGTGTAGATGGTACCTACACATCTGAGTTTATAATTGGATGGATACTTGATAGATGAGAGAGGACTTGAAGACAGATCCTCAGTAGCTGAGAGTCCCCAGGCCACCTGGGTTTAACACTGCCTGGGGCACACCCCAGTCTCCCCGCTAGTAGACAGATCCTTGTGTTCTTGTGTGTGTTATCTAGACCACAGGTATCACAGAAATGCCCACACCCAGAAAACTACTCTCTCTGAAGTCGATTTGTAGTCTCCCCCAAGGTCTGGGCATGTTCCTTCTGGAGACTGGTGCCTCCTCTGCTTACCTGCCGACGGGTTTGCACAGCTTGGGCCTGAGTTAGAAGCACAGTTTGTTTTAGGAGCGCAGTTTCTGTTTCCCAGTCTCTGCCTCCAGGGGATTGGCCTAGCATTGTCCATGCCTCGTATGGTGGCTAATGTCCTGTATTAAGGAAAGAGAACACCCAGCAAAGGCAACTCTTTAACCTTCTCTTAGTAAAGTGCAGACTCAAAGAATATGGTCACAAACTCTTTTTGTATTCACACCAATATATATGTCATTTTGTTCTAAGCAAAGTATATGTTTCTCCTGCCTGGTAGAACTCCATAAGCAAGTTACATTTGAACAGAATTGACTAGAAACTTAAAAGAAATTTTAAGAGAAAAGCCTTTTCCCACCATGAATGTGTGCTGCTCTTAGGTGACCAGAATAATCGCGTTTCTACTGAATTGACCGATGCTGTTCTGCTTCTTCTTGTCAGATGTTAATTTAGATCTCTCTTCTCTCGTCTCTGAGGTCATGTGGAATAGAAGTCTTTGATATTGGTGTGTATGGGCTGCTATACTTTTCTGACATGAAAATTAATAAGAAAATTAACATTTTTCTTTCTTCCACTCTCTGGTTTGATCATTCTCTTCTTCTTTGGGTGAATCTTACGTTGATGTTTTGTTTTTGTTGTTTCATCTCCCTTTTATTTTTTTTCTTGATGATCAACATGTGGCTTTAGTCCCATTTTCCTAGAATTTTCCAGACTCCCATAGTTTCCAATTTATTTCTGACTTTCACTTTCAGTTTCAACTTAATCTATATCAATAAATATTTTCTATGTGCCCATCACGTTTCTGCATGATCTAAAAAAATAAAAAGATGAGTAAGATGTAGTTCTGTCCCTGTGAAGGTTGTGGTTTATTGGGGATATGGAAGAAGAAAGCGAGTACATAAATAACAGGACA
Organism: Okapia johnstoni; assembly: GCA_024291935.2. Taxonomy (NCBI): domain Eukaryota; kingdom Metazoa; phylum Chordata; class Mammalia; order Artiodactyla; family Giraffidae; genus Okapia; species Okapia johnstoni. The sequence goes on from CM044322.1 coordinate 45,548,609, forward strand.
GAATTTGGTAGGTGCTAAATGAGAAATGGAGCTTCCCAGGTTTCACTAGTGGTAAGGAATCCACCTGCCAATGCAGGACACCTAAGAGATGTGGGCTCAATCCCTGGGTCAGGAAGATCCCCCTGGAGGAGGGCATGGCAACCCACTCCAGTATTCTTGCCTGGAGAATCTCATGGACAGAGGAGCCTTGCAGGCTTCAGTCCATGGGGTCACACAGAGTCAGACACGACTGAAGGGACTTAGCATGCATGCACAGATGAGAAATGCTGAACAACAAATTCTGTTAAGAAGAGGGAGGCAGGATGCCTCTTGTCTGCTGGATTTGAAATTTCGAAGGGCTTCTTTGAGAGGGTGATTTCAAGTTGGACCACAGCGAGGCTGCTAGGATTGCCTATGTTCTTCTGCTTTAATCTTTTCCCTTTCATTTCTCCTCCTTTTCTCAGACCAAAACTCTCCACCTTCTGTGTATACTTTACTAGTCTCAGGTTGTGATGTCCTCAGGATTGGCTTATGCTAGTGCTGACTGTTGGCACCGGTGGAAGGCTTCTCTCTGACCTACCAGATACCCCGCTGTGACATGGTCTGAGGAACCTTATTTCACTGGAATGTTGTGTAGATGTTTGGAAAACGTCCTGTGACGAGGATTCAGTTCCTGAGGCTAACAGAGCTCCCTGATCATTGAACAGCGCTCTTTGAGACTGGAGAGGCAACGGTGCTAGTTACAAAGGAGATACCTCTCTTTAGGACGTGTGGAGACAGAACTTTGCTCCAAAAGCCATGGAGGCTTTTCCTCCTCTGCAGTCATTTGATTTGTTAGTTCACTCACTCACACTCACTTACTCACCCACTCACTCACTTGTTCATTTCTTCAAAACATACTCCTTCAGTGTCTGCTGCCTCCCAGGCATTAAGCTAGCAGGGCTCCAGGATACAAGAGGTAATAGGGCTTAGTTTCTACTCCTTAGAGTCTTACAGTCCTTTGAGGATGTATTTTGGACCTGGGAAGCTGGGATCGTAGAAACTGGTTCTCTGTATATCGTCTCTGTATTTTTGTGTTTCTTTCGAGACTGAACATAATCAGTATATTTTTGAACTAATAACGTTAGTTCCTTAGGTAATTTGAAAATGTGCCCTAACCTTCTTCAGCATTTAGAATGGCATAATTTTGGTATGCCTTAATCTTCCTTTCAAGATAATCATAATGAAAAGAGTCAGACCTCCCTCATCATAGTTACACTGCTCATTATGTTTTTTCTTTTTTTTTCTCATTATGTTTTAAAAGAGATATCCCTTCTCCCCGAGTTCCAGTTTTATTGTCATTACTTGCTTAAAAATATTAACGAGTAATAAAACCACCCCACATTGCACTGATGGCTTAGAAAGATCAACCATCATTTCTTTTCATGAAGTTCCTTGCAAGAGTGGATATATCTGTGACAAAAGAGAGGAACAGGAGAAAGATCTGACTCTTATGCTCAACAGTGGGGTGAACTCAGAAAGTGACAACCCTTTACCCCACCCTGCCCCCACCCTGTCCTCAAGAGTTCCTGAAGAACAAAAGGCAATTCATGTCACAGAATATTACTTCTGTCACCATAGCACCGAACCATTAAAAATAAAACTGTCCCTCAAGGCAAAACATTTCATTTATTTTCCTTTGAATGAGTAACTTGTTTATTAAGATGAACTAAGTGGCTAAATCTAGATTGTATGCAGGCAAGAAAAATTGATTTATTGTAGCCTTTCAGAGAGTGTGCTTTATGTTCTCAGGAATTATCTTTGGATTTTAAATGAAGAAGAGCTCGTCGAGCCGGGTGGGGAGCCTGGCCCCTGGATACACACACAAGCCAGCTCTGCAGTGGGTAATGCAGTGGTTGACCTTTGTTCTTTGGCGGATTGGTTCTTTTGGACCAAGTCAGGGTGTTGAAAGATTTAAAGAGGCTCAGTGATCTTCAAGGGAGGCTATTTTCCTGCCTCAGTTGCGACTACAGTTTTCTTAAACTGTTTAATATGAAAATGTTCACTTTTGCCTTATTTCATATCTGAGGCCATTATATCACTGTGTTCTTGGTGGTTTTGGGAGAGGCTGAGGCTTTGTGGTTCCTGATGCAGCCCAGAGGCATCCCTGCCATGGGAAAGCGTGTCTGTCTCTGCAGGGAGGTCGCCCACTGCTGTCGGCTCACCTGGGATGTGATGGCCAGTTCTCCTCTGACTGAGGCCCCATTTGCTCTAAACTGGTAGAATTCAAAAGCAGACAAAGGTGAAGTGGTTAAAAGGACCAAAAAAGTCCGACAATTTAACAGTGAAACAGAGGACTTTTTTTTTTTTTTTACCATAGCAATCTTTTCTTTTTAAATAAATTTATTTATTTTAATTGGAGGCTAATTACTTTACAATATTGTGGTGGTTTTTGCCATACATCAACATGAATCAGCCAGAGGTATACATGTGTCCCCCGCTCCTGAACCCCGCCTCCCAACTCTCTCCCCACCCCATCCCTCTGGGTTGTCCCAGAGCACCAGCTTTGATAATTTAGCAATGAAACAGAGGACATTTTGTTTTGAGTAAAGAGGTTTTTAGTTCTGAAAATTTTCTTACCTTCTGTTTAGTTGTTATTTTTCCTCATAGCATTGCAGCACAATTATTTCTGTGGATAATCTCATGACACCCTCTGGCCTCCCTCAGTGGTTGCCTGGTAAAGATTATGACCTCCATTTTCAGATGAGGAAACTGAAGCTCATAGCAGCTTTGTGACTTGCTCAAGATCTTAATAGTAATGATGGTGATGGCTCCCCGTCATTGCACACCTGCATACGCACTTCCCCACACTTCATTATAAATAATAATGGCTGGCGAGCATTGCACACCTGCACACACACTTCCCAACACCTCACTGTGAGTAGTAATGGCTGCCTGCCATTGCACACCTGCACACGCACTTCCCCACGCCTCACTATGAATGGTAATGGCTGTCGTCACTTCCCTTTTTCCCGCCTCTCTTGGTTATCACCATCTTGCCAGTTAGGTTTTAATATCGCTCCAGTTTTACAATGAAGACCAGAAGGCACTGGAAGAATAAGTGAACTGCTGGAGATTAGCTGACTGGTGGCAGAACTCAGACTTAGTCCCGCATTCTTCCCCCAGTCCCAATTTGGTGACACAATGTTTGGGCACCCTTATTTGTCCCTTTTACACATCGCTTCTGAAGAGAGCCAGCTGTAGTTGGGTACACATGTATCTGGTGCAGGGGACAGAGGGCAGAGGCCATGGCTGGGACCCCCAGGACTCTGAGGCCGAGTCCGGCTTCCCATCTGTGTGTCTGTGTCATCTGAGTAGTGAAATCAGGCCTCAGGGGCAGACCGAGCCAGTGGCTTCTCAGTGGGGTGCATGCTGGCCACCCCAGGGCCCTTGGTCTGGTTTGCGTAAGGTGAGCAGGTACAGGTTGGGTGGCTGCCTCCCCCGGGGGAGCTCAGGTGAAAACAGAAGACGTTCCAAGGCTTTCTTTCTCCTCCCTGCTTACCTTTTAGCCCATGTGAAAGAACAGAAGAGGGCGAGTGAGAAAAGCAGGAGGGAGTTGGGTGTGGGGCCTGATGGTTTCCACGTAGCCAGTGGGCGATCTGAGTGTTACTTGTCTAAGGGAGAACAAGAACCAGGTTCCCCCTCGCCCCCGTCTCTGGTCTGGGTGAGCCCAGGAGCACCACAGTGCGCCATGTGGGGTTCCTGGAGATGGGGCTGCCCAGGAGGGGACAATCTCACTGTGTACTTCGTGTGAGGGCTCTAGCTAAGAATGAATAAGCAGATAGGCCTTGTGCCTTGCCATAGGGAGGGGGTTTATATTCCCGAACTGAGGAATTAATGAATAAATGAGTCTTTTTCAAAAGAAAGCTTTGGGCAGAACGAACCACCAAAAAGTTATTGGCTCTTAACCCCTGCTTTTTGCACATCTGACCAGCTCCTCTCGGCCAGGCCTGAGACCCTTTTCCAGCTCTTGCTGGTGTTTCTGCGTTTTGCAGGAATCCTCCCAAGACCGTGTGCTGGGAGGGCGCGTCCTGCATCCACCCCTGTTTTCCGAGAAGGTGCCCTTTCCTGAGAGTGGTGAATATCTGACCTTGGGTTTCTTTATCTGTAAGAGGGGAAAGTGCTGTCACCTCAGGGGACACCATACATCTACTTGTATTAGAAACCGGAGCACCAGCTGTGTCTTTGCAGTTTTCACCCCGATCGTTGCCATTTCCTGTCACTCTCCTTTTTCCAAGGTGGTTGTGATGGAAGAGGGCGGCAAGCCCCACCCAGGCCACTGGGATGGCCCTGTCTAGGTCTCAGAAGGCTTTTGAGGTTGGAGCAGATTCCACTTTCTTTAACACCTCTGAACAGCTCTGATCAGCCCAGACTCTGGCATGCTCCTTCACCTGCCTGTGCAAGAGGCCCAGTGAGGGTGGCCTTTCAGAGACCAGGTTCCTCCCGTGGAGCTTCTGGCATCTCTCTCAGCAGCATGTTGTCTATTTTGCACTGAAGGCCAGCGAGCGGTTTAGAAGGTGGGACCAGAACATAAGAACAGGGCAGCGTTTTCCTCCTTAAGAATTCTTTGTCTCCTCCTGTATAGCACAGGGAACTCGGCTCAATGTTATGTGGCAGCCTGGATGGGAGGGGAGTTTGGGGGAGAATGAATACATGTATATGCATGGCTGAGTCCCTTTGCTGTGCACCTGAAACTATCACCACATTGTTAATCGGCTAAGTCGCTTCAGTCGTGTTCAACTCTTTGTGACCCCATGGACTGTGGCCTACCAGGCTCCTCTGTCCATGGGATTCTCCAGGCAAGAATACCGGAGTGGGTTGCCATGCCCTCCTCCAGGGGATCTTCCCGACCCAGGGATCAAACCTGAGTCTCCTGAATTGGCAGGTGGGTTCTTTACCACTACCACCACCTGGAAATTGGCTATACTCCAATGCAAAATAAAAAGTTAAAAGAAAAATCTTTGTCTTTCCTTTGACAGTTTATACAAACAGTGCTAATGACCACCAGTATCAAGGTATACCGATCCGTTTAAGTCTTTCGTGTATATTCACCTTTCTCCCAGTAACCCTAGGGGGTTTAAGATGAGAATTATTGTTTCTGCCTCCATTTTTCACAGATGCAGGAACTGAGGCTCAGAGAGGTTAAGTGATCAAAGGATTGGAATGCAGGGTCCACTGTCTTCACATCCTCTTCTCTTTTCATTCCTCCTCTAGCTTTGGGTTTGGGAAGCCTTGTCTCCCATGCTTGACAGGTAGTCCCATTGTTTCAGAGTGGAGAGTAGGGGGTGGTCAGGAAGCTGGTATAAATCTCATTGCAGTTGGTCATCTGTGTTGGTTGCTGGAGAATGAGGATTCCTTGAGCTGCAGGCCAAGATAGAGCATCTCTCTCATTAGTGAGGCATCTCGAAGGGGTTAGATGCCTGACTGTGTGCTATTCCAATAAAGTGTGTGTGTGTGTGGTGGGGGCTGTGGGCAGGGTTGACATACATTCTTTGAGGCATAATTACTGTCTCTTGCAAAAAAACAAAAAGGGGGTTGAGATTTTACAGCTGGTTTTCTTTAACTACCAGCAACACCAGCATTGTTTCAGGGAGCCGCAGAATTTCCAAACACAATGGAAATTCCAGGAGTGTAGGGTGCGGGTTTTGGGGCCTGGGGTGGGTGTGGACACACTTGGGGAGGGAAGACCACAGCCTGAGCCGTTTTGTCCTTCCTTGGTAATGGATTTCACACAGCTTCACTGTCCTTGATTTTGTCTGCAGGATGCTCAAATTTAAGCCTGGGAAAGAAGGGAATGAGTAAGGAATAGGCTCTAGGGAATAGGGGAGGCTGTAAAAAACCAAACATCAGCCAGGACAGGACCATTTGGTGTGGGCTCTAATGCCTGCCTTCCCATTAACTGGTGTCCATGGAGGCGCATGCTGCTTGTGGAGCTCCAAAGGGACATTTGTATGTAAGTTTGTTCATGGGAAATTAATTTTCCTCTCCCCAATTTTAAAAAATATTCAGTCTGTATCCAAATATTTTCAAAAAGCACCAATATTAACAGTAAGCAAGGGAGCTAATGTCACCAGCAAGTCTTGTGGGGGTCAAACCCAAGAAAGAAAAAGAATAAACAAGCAGTAGCAAACAGTAGCATCTTCGGAAACCATTTCCACATTCCTGAAAGCTCTCAGCAATATTGATAACAAGTCCGCTGGCCCTCGGGTCAGAGGTGGCCCTACTTTCTTTGAAGGCTGAAGGGAAGTGAAACAAGCTTTTCTTGATCTGCCTCTACTCGTAACAACTCCTGCTTTACACGCTGCATTTACATTCGCCTTTTCAGTTGACAAGCTCAGGCAGCCTGACTGAATAGCTCAACAGTTGTGAGGGTCAGTGTTGGGCTTTCAAGTAAAATCTTAATGAAGCCGTTATTATCCTTTGAAGCACAAGGAAGTCAGGAGCCTTCAGTTCTAGGTTTGGCTGTTCGATGAGTTAATTGAAATTTACAGCCTATCAGCGTAGTCAGACATATATACATGAAGAGCACATTCAAGACATAATGTGGCGAAGGCTGTGGGGGCGCAGAGAAGGTGAATAATAATTCTTCCAAGTTGTGAGGGTGTAATTCTGGAGAATTTTCTCAGTTCTTTTATTTGCAGGAAGAGGTATGTTGTAATGGTTAAGAACCATTACATGCCAACTTAGTAAGGGGAGATAGAATCTCTCAACAAATGGTTCTGGAATGAATAATGCTAAATACCAGCATAGACGTCAAAGGAATTAAATGGTTGATCATAGAAAATGAAACTCTGAAAGGATGAGGAGAAAATATAGGTGAATTTCTATCTGATCTCAGAGTGGGGAAGCCTTATCTAACTATGACAGCAAAGGAAGAAAAATCAATGAGCAAGCAAAACTGATAGATTGAGTTATAAATTATATACACAAGCGTATTCACAGTAGCACAGCAGCAGGACCTTGAAACAACCCACATGTCTATTGAGAGGATGATGGATAAGCTATAGAATTTTTCACCCCGTGGAATTTTTGTGGACAGCCAAAGTTGATAACAATGACATCAAATAATGTGTGCACATTTTAACAATATAATATTAAGTGCAAAAAAAGGTTGCTCACAACACAATAGCATTTGAAAATTTATTTTTAAGTTGAGGTATATGGGCTTCCCAAGTGGTGCTAGTGGTAAAGAACCCACCTGTCAATTCAGGAGACATAAGAGATACGGGTTCGATCCCTGGGTGGGGAAGATCCCTTGGAGGAGGACGTGGCAATCCACTTCAGGATTCTTTCCTGGAGAATCCCATGGACAGAAGAGCCTGGTGGGCTGCAGTCCACAGGGTCGCAAAGAATCAGACATGACTGAGGTGACTTAGCACATACACACAACATAATAATATTATTTTAGTTTCAGGTATACAACAAAAATGATAGCATGTTTGCTCCAAGTTTTAATATGAAACATTTCAGACATTAAAGTTGAAAGAATTTCACTCACAGTGAACACTTGTACACTCACTATCTGGTTTCTACCATTAACATTCTACTGTATTTGCTTTACATATACAGTAAACATCCATCCTTCCCATTAATGTAGTGGTTCCCCGTCGGGGCTGACTGCCCTCAGGGAACGTCTGACTGCATCTGAGGAAGAGTGCTATTTGTCTCTAGAGGGGAGAGACCAAATGTTGCTCAGCATCTTACGTTGCACAGGCCAGGAGCCACCACAAAGAATTATCCAGCTCCGCCGTTCCTTAGTGCTGAGGTTGAGAAGCCCTGCGTCAATCTATCTTATTTCTTGATGTGTTTCATAGATCATTGCCTTAGAAGATTCTCTCCTGGTCCCTCCTTGGCCAAGCTTCTCAGACCGCCCCGTCAAGGCAACCACTGTTCAAATTGTTTCCACCGTAGATTACTTTTATCTGCCCTAGAACTGCATATAAATGAAGTCATAAAATAAATATCCTTCTTTGTGAGACTTCTTTCATCTACATAGCACAGCAGACCTTAAAGTATTTTATGGATCTCTGGGAGCATCTAAAACCCTTTCAGGGGGTCTGGATGTCACAGTAATTTCATAATAACATGGAAACTTTTTTCACTTTTTGTACTGTGGCTGATGTACACATTGATGAGGCAAAGGAGATGGGAGGAAAGCTGCTGGTTTCTGAGAGTGGAGGCAGCGACATCAAACTGTTCATAGTTATTGTACTTCACCTCCACTTGTAGAAGAAGAAACCTGAATGACCTAAGAATGCCCCTGCTGAAGCTGTAAAAACAATGAATTTTATTAAATCTTGGCCCCAGGGTATGTGCACTCTTAGTATTTAGCAACAGAAAGGGAAGCCCATGCTGCTGCTGCATACTACAGTTGTCTTAAGGAATAGCTTGTGCCCCATTATTTGATTTGCAGCTGAACTAGCTTTCTATTTTTAATGGGACATCATTTTCACCTGGAAGAACAAATGGCAGACAAACTCTGGTTTGGACTTGAGTATGTGGCAGAGTGAACCTGTCACTTGAAATAACTAACGGCCTTTGTTACTATTGATAGAACTTGAACTTTCAGATAAAAATTAAGAATTTGGAAACTTGTATCATGATGAACTCGAGAGCTTCCCAACAACTAAAGGCTTTTCTGATGAGATTGGTGGTGATTTTAATAAATGCGGTTTTTGAAATAGTGTGTCATGATGTGTGTCGACATTTGGGAATTCTGCATAACTCAGTGAATTCTTATTTTCCAGATGTCCCGTGTATGATGTTACATCAGACATGGGTAAAAGTTCCACTCTAAGTGTCAATAGACCAATGAGTTCTTGTGTATTTAATAACAGCAAAAAGCTTTTTGATATGGTTTCAGGTTCCACATTACAACTAACCTTTAAGATACAACCACTTGTGAGGTTTTGGTTTGTATCAAAGATGATAGCTGTAATTATCTGAAAAGACTATTAAAATACTCCTCCATTTTTCCAACTGTGTATCTGTGGGAGGCTGAGTTTCCTTTAGATATTTAACCACAAAAACTTACCACAACAGATTGAGTACAGAAGAAGACTTGAGACATGAACTATATCCTGTTAAGTCCAACATGAAAGAGATTTGCAAAAATGTAAAAGAAAAAAAAGGAAGAGGCCATTCTTGGTTTTTTGCTTAGGAAAATAGAATTATTTTTCTTAAAAGTATAATTTATAATAGGTTTATTTTTATTATATTTAAATTGATACAGATATTAGAATTTTCTCATTTTAATTCCTATTGCTATAAAATATAACCCCCATAAACAAAGGCTTTGGAAAGTCCTCAGTACTTTAGAGTGTAAAGTGACCCTGGGACCAAAACCTTTGAACACAGCTGCCTTTGCGTTTAAGATGTATCATGTTACTGTATGGGTTGTTTATTCCTTTTTATAGTGAGTTGTATCCCATTGTGTGAATATACCACAGGTTGTTTATTCATCTACTGATGGACATCTGGCTCCTTCCAGATTTTGGCTCTTATGAGTAAAGCTGTGATGTACATTCTTGTATAAATTGTAAACAAGCAAGACTTGTTGCCCTGTGCTCAACTGTCTTTTGCAGAAAGGTTTTATTGCAAATACCAAAACGAGTGTCTTTTGCAGAGAGAAAGGTTTTATTGCAAGTTGGTCAAGCAAGAGGACAGGAGGCAATGCTCAGATCTGTCTTCCCATGACTTGAGGGGGATATTTATAGTGAAAGTAGGGAGTAAGATGGGAAGGGGCTTGGAAGTGATTGGTGGGAAGTAAGGGGAAGTTTCAAGAGTTCTTTGCACAGGCATGACTATCCTTCATATCTATGCATGGATCACAGGTGCAATTTTGGGGATGGGCAGGTTCTATATATTACATGCAGTGGATTTTCATCCTGTGATACCCAGAGTTCAATAGTGGTCATTGTAGTCCCTCAAGGCACCTGTGTGATGCTCAGGCAAAGGGTCTGTCAGAAGTTATCTCTGTATCTGCGGTTTCCCTGGTCCTCTGCAAAACGAGCTTCTGGCCCTTGAGTAATCATTTTGTTTCTACCCTATGGGCCTTGAGTGTATAAGTCATAGGGTATGGTTTCCAGATCTTTTTGTGAGCATGTTTTTATTTCTCTGGGATAAATACCTAGGCATTGAATTGGGCTAGTCATAGCATGGGTGTATATGTTTAGTGTGTAAGAAACTTCCAGATGGTTTGCCAAAGTAGTTTACTATTTAAGTCCCCAACACAATGTATGAGAGTACTTTAGCCTTTTTATATGGTCAAAACAGCAATCTCTCTCTCACACACACTCAATTTCAGAATTCATATAGAGGAAATAATACTATATGAATAGGCAAAGAAGTGAGTGATGAGTGCAAGGTTCAAAATGACAGTGATGCTGGTGGGGGTTGTAGGGAACTGGAATGAGAAGAACTGCATGGCTAGATGTAAGGTGCGGAGACCTCTATTAAAGCGCTGTTTTTTTGGGGCTTCCTTGGTGGCCCAGTGGTTAAGAGTCTACCCTGTAGTGCAGGGGACACGGGTTCGATCCCCGATTGGGGAATTAAGATCCCACATGTTGCAGGGCAATTAAGCCTGTTCAGTGCAACTGCTGAGCCTGCATGCATCAGCGAAGATCCTGCATGACACAACAAAAATTAATTAATTAATTAATTTTAAAAAGCAATGTTTTATAAAACCAGGAGAGCAGTACCACACAGGGGGTTCTTTCTAATAGTAAAACACTTCCCAGAATATCACTATTTGTGGCAGCAATATTTTCCTGTCCAGTCTCTTTGCATCTAAGTCTTCTGAGGCTCCAGTTGTCTGTGAAGAACATCTCTGACCTTATGTAGGAGGGTAATGGAGAAAACAGACTTCTGCTGCTTATACTGGCTACATCAGGAAAGAGCAATGAATGGGCCTGTGGGTCCTACCATTCAACAGTTCCTTTTAGGAATCAGCAACTCCTTTTCTGTTGGGCTTCCCTCACCTATCTAAGTCCTGGAGTCCCTTGCTGTGGATTCTTCCCCTGGCTTCCAAGGCCTATGCAGGTGGCTTGAAGCCAGAGTGAGGCCTCATTTAGCTATGATCAGAGGCACCCCCTACCCCTAGTCCATAGGGGACAGAAAGGTTTAAGCCAGAGTTTATTTGCCCTTAGCAAAACAGAACAAGCTTTTATTATTATTATTTTAGGACTTGGGATAAAAAGGCCCATAAAAACGAGAGCATAAAACAGCTTTTACTGAACAAACATTATGCTGATTTATTTGTGAGTGAAATGTGAACCATATGGTCTAGTTTCCCTTAAAACGCACAAGGAGTTCGGGATTAAGCAAACAGGCGCTTGGCAAATTTGTGTTTCACTGAACATGTTGTGTTAAAAAAAAATAGAAGGGTGCTGTTGGTGCTCAACTACTGTTCTCACAATTGTTGAGTGCTCACCGTGTGCAGGAAGTGGTGCCTAGTGATTCACACCCGTTATCTCACTTAATCTTCACCACAATACAGGCAGTCCGGGTGGTGGGGAGGGGGTGGGGAGTGGAGCGCATTCCCTACCAGGTCAGCAGTTCTGAGCCCAGGGTCCTTATTGCCTGTAGGAATTTGTGCATAATGGGGAAGATCTGAAATCCAGGCTTTGTTCAACAGTTTTCCTCCTAAAATCCCCCGACAGTGAAACAAAAATATGAGGATCTGCAGATCAACTGGGCTCCTCAGATCTCACAGCCAACACACATTCTCTTTATTTAATGAGCTCCTCCCAGCCTAGGGGTTTCCCTGGTGGCTCAGACGTAAAGAATCTGCCTCTCATGCAGGAGACCCAGGTTCAATCCCTGGGTTGGGAAGATCCCCTGGAGAAGGAAATGGCAAACAACTGCAGTTTTCTTGCCTGAAGAATTCCATGGACAGAGGAGCCTGGCAGGCTACAGTCCACGGGGTCACAAAGAGTCCGACACGACTGAGTGACTTTGACTTTCCCAGCCGAGACTAAAAGTAAGGTCATCCCAACCATCTGGGGGCTTATTTTCTGTCTTGGCCACACTTGCCTGGGTATCTCAGCCTTCAGTGTGTATTCCTGGGGAGCATGCTCTCTTGGAGTTCTGGAGAGAAGAGGGTGTTGTTGCAGAGTCACATGCTGCCCTGTAGTTACTGTGGTGATATCATGCGTTTAAGCTTCTAATTTGCCCTAAGAAAGCCCAGAGACTCGCTTTCTGTCTGTAAAGGTGGTCTAAGGAAAGAAGTTTATTTTTGTTCTCCATTAGGCTCTTCCACAGACATCTGGTTCCATATCACTGGTTTGTCAGGTGGTATATTTCAGATTCTTGAAATTCAGGCAGTTTTCTCTGAATGAACTGTAGAGAATGGCAAGCTGTGAACTCAATACTCCTAGATTTAGGTCAGCCCTGTGTCACCTTTAACATGTTCTAGGGCAACTTCTTTTTCAGTACCAGGTGACATTATTACCAAGAGCCAGTTGCTGAGGAGCTTGCATTTCTGGTTGAACTGAGCCATGGATACAGGTCTGAAAGGAAGGGTGGATGTCCCTGTGATGAGAGAAGTCCCTGTTTACTTGCCTGTATGGTAAAGAAAAGAAGAAGCCCTTTTATTCCACAGCCAGAGGATTTCAAGTCTGCTAAAATCAACAGCATGACAAAGCCTTGCCTATGCCGTTGGCACAAGGCAACGGGTACACCAACATGATAGGGAAGCCTGGCTGTGCCTCTGTACCCAGGCCTAAGGCTGTGGCCTCCCTTCTCCTCCTTTGTCTCTCTCTCTTCTTTCCTTTTTACCCTACTCATGCGGCACTTTGATGATGCTTATGCATCTTGGATTCCTCGTGTGCAGAGCCACTGCCGTCTCAGCCTGCTCCCTGCTTGGTTCCAGCGTGTGGAATTTAAAATCAATAACAACAGGAGAATGGGAAGAACATGTTAGAATTTTAGACACATTGTTTCCTGAGCCACTAACTGTTGCAGGCTTTGATGTATTTGGATTATTTCCCAAGAATCCTTTTGTAGTTTTTTCTTTTAAAATTCTGACTTTTTATCCATGACGTAAAATTTGTAGATCTTCCTTCAAAAGCTGTTTGTACTAGCAGGGTCATATAAAGTATATAGATTCTTTTTTTAAGAAAATATTTATTTGTTTATTTGGCTGCTCTTAACTCTAGCACTCAGGATCTTCAGTCTTTATGGATGTATGGAATCTTCAGCTGTGGCACTTGCACTCTTAGTTGTGGCTTGTGGGATCTAGTTCCCTGACCAGGGATTGAACCTGGGCCCCCTGAATTGGGAGCTCAGTGTCTTAGCCACTGGACCACCAGTGAAGTCCCTACAACATGGATTCTACAGAAAATGGGGAGACTGGGAAGACATCTCTCTTTCCTCTCCACTGCTTCTTTTGCAGTCTTAGCAGCTCCTTAGTGGCCCTCTTTATTTTCTGCACTTAACTATTTCCATAACTGAAATGACCTCTGTGTCTAGATATTTGTAAGAGCTATCTCTAGGTCCTTATCTTCCCATGTATTCTGATTTAAGAAACAAAGGTCAATTTCTCCTTTTTAATTATTAAGTTTCCTTTATAATTAGGACTAGAGGAAAGAGTAATAGTATTAATAATGGCAACAAAACACACAGTTGTTGAATTGCTTACTATGTGCAGGAAATACTGCTCAAGATTTACATCTGTTATCTCACTTAATCCTCACAATAGTCCTAAGAGATAATGTCATCCTCATTTTACAGCTGGGACTTAGCACTGGAGGTCACACACCTAGTAGTGGTGGAAAGGAGACAGAGCCCAGGTTCGCCTGGCTCCAGAACTTATCCTCCAACCATGACTTGATACCCTCTGCTAAAAGTAGCCTGAGGGGTTTGACAAAAGTAAATAAGGTTACATTCCAGTTACAGGGATTTTTTTTTTAACCCATACCTCTCTGAATGAATCAGAGAAGGCAGTGGCAACCCACTCCAGTACTCTTGCCTGAAAAATCCCATGGACGGAGGAGCCTGGTAGGCTGCAGTCCATGGGGTCGCTAAGAGTCAGACACGACTGAGAGACTTCACTTTCACTTTTCACTTTCATGCATTGGAGAAGGAAATGGCAACCCACTCCAGTACTCTTGCCTGAAAAATCCCATGGACAGAGGAGCCTGGTAGGCTGCAGTCCATGGGGTCACACAGAGTCGGACACGACTGAAGCAACTTAGCAGCAGCAGCAGCTCTGAATGAATACATTGTCAAATTCCCAAATTGTATTTTTAGGGAAGTTTCCAATTTTTCTTCCAAATGATCTTTTAACAGCAGTATACTCTGTCTGCCTAGAGTGATACAGATACAGTTCCCAAAGGAGGTACATTATATTTTATAATCCCTGATGGTCAGGAGGTCAGTACTTACTAGCTTTCAACCTGTGGATTTTCATAGGTAAGAATAGAGCTATGTGTGAATGTACTCAGTTGTTTTAGTCGTGTCCGACTCTTTGCAACCCTATGGACTATAGCCTGCCAGGCTCCTCTATCAATGGGATTCTCCAGGCAAAAAGACTGGAGTGCGCTGCTATTTTCTCCTCCAGGGAATCTTCCTGACCCAGGGATCGAACCTGAGTCTCTGGTGTCTCCTCTATTGCAGGTGGATTCTTAACCCCTGAGCCACCTGGGAAGCCCAAGAATAGAGCTATACTCTAGAGCAAAACTTAGTCTGTTCACTGACAGTGCACAAGAACTTTGTTTGGTCTTGGCCATTCTGTTGTTCATTAATTTGATGTATACTTTTTGTGTTCGTGTATACTTTACCAACATTATCAGCCTCATCTTAGTCTATAAGTGATGGGCACAGTGATTGTTGAAAGTGCTGTTGAAGGAAGTGTTTGATTATTGTGTAATGGAAATGTTACTCTAGACTTAAAATAAAGGACCTGCCATCTGTATCTCAATTTCTATTGTTTTCCAAATTTCTCTATTCATCTTCCTGTTGGTCTGTATAGAGATCAACAAAAAGAGCGAATAGAACCACTCATAATCTACTTCTAAAGTGTAACTAGGAGACAAAGAATACTATAAACCAGTCGTGTATAAGTGGGGAAATAAACATCCAAAACTAGCAGAGCCAACTTCTCAGTCCCCTCCTCCACTCACTCTCCAATGTGCCTTTGTTAAGATATGCACTTTAGCAACAGAAGAGGCATTCTTGAATTAAGTAATTTAGCAGGCTACCCAAATGATGACCATCCAGATTATTTAAGAATGACTAGAAAATGACAAGTAACATGCATAAAAGTTGACTATAAGAAGGAAACAGAAGTTGAGAATAAAACCTTTTCAGTGGAAGGAATAAAATGCTCTTCGAAAAACAACCACAACTCAAACGAAAACTGTAACACTACCTCCAACACAAACTGATTGTCATTGAACAAGCATTTGAAGAAATAGGAAAAAACCTCAAATCAGGAAATTGAAAATCTCAGAATAGAAACAAAAGAAGTGGAAGATGTAAAACTAGAGATTGTGACATGCAAGAGAGAAATTGAAGAAAAAGACAAAATCCTCTCAGAAATGAAGACAGAATTTCAAGAGGACAATTCAGACTCTACTGAAAATATTGAGAAGAGGAGAAAAATCAGTCAAGACAACAAAAATAAGGTAAAGAGCTGAAAGGGATGAGAGACAAAGTGATATACAGAAGATAGGCCAAGAAGACCCAACACACAAATACTTGAAGAAAAAGCAGATCAGTGGAATAAAACGAGCTTTAAAAATTGCAATCCAAGAATACTTTCCAGGAAAAAAAAGATGAGAATCTGTATACTGAAAAGTTTTCCATGTATTGGGGAAAGTTTACTGAGAATGCTTGAAGTCTAGACATATCCTAAAATGCGTAGAGGTTGCAAATGATAAAGAAGGAGGCGATAATACGGAGGAGGAAGAGAAGGAGGAGGAGGAGTAGAGAGGGGAGGAGGTTGATGAAAACAGCTCTCTGGCCTCCAGTGTTCATTGCAGCGCTATTTACCGTAGCTAGGACATGGAAGCAACTTAGGTGTTCATCAACAGATAATGGATAAGGAAATTGTGGTACGTACACAAAATGGACTATTACTCAGCTATGAAAAGAAATGTATTTGTTCTAATGAGCTGGATGAACCTAGAGCCTATTATACAAAGTGAAGTAAGTCAGAAAGAGAAAGACAAGTATTATATATTAACACATAAATATGGAATCTAGAAAGATAATACTGATGATCCTACGTACAGGGTGGCAAAGGAGACATAGACATAAGGAAGAGACTTTTGGATACAGTGGGGGAAGGAGAGGGTGGGATGATTTGAGAGGATAGTGTTGAAATATAAGCATTGCCATATGTAAAATAGATAGCCAGTGGGAGTTTGATGTATGATGCAGGGAACCCAAAGCTGGTGCTCTGTGACAACGTGGAGGTATGGGGTGTGGAGGGTGGTGGTGGAGGGGGTTCAAAATGGAGGAGACACATGTATACCTATGGCCGATTCATGTTGATATATGGCAAAAACCATCACAATATTTTAATTATCCTCCAATTAAAATAAAACAAAGACTTTTCCCTGATCCAACAAAGCAAAACACCAGGGCTTCCCTGGTGACTCAGTAATAAAAACTCTGCCTGTCAATATAGGAGACACAGATTTGATCCCTGATCCAGCAAGATCTGACATTCCTCAGAGCAACTAAGCCTGTGCGTCACAACTTTTGAACCTGTGCTCTAGAGTCCAGAAACTGCAACTACTGAGTTCACGAGCCTATTGCCTGTGTTCTGCAACAAGAGAAGCCACAGTAGTGAGAAGCCTGAACACTGCGACTAGAGAAAAGACTAAACAGCGACGGAGACCCAGCGCAGCCCAAAATAAATAAATAAAAATACAAAATAAGCACACCAGGTCACTTAACAAAGGGAGAAAATTAGGTTGGTATCAGGATTGTCAGCTGCTGAGGCAAAACATGACAACAGCGAGACAATATTTTCAAGAAACTTAGGGAAAATGTGAGCCAGGGATTTTATTTCCAGTTAATCTGTCCTTAAAGTATCAACATGATAAGACATTTTAATCATACAAAAACTCAGGGAGTATTGTACTAGCAAATTCTTCCTGAAGAAGGTACTAGAGGATTGGTATCAACCAACTAAGAGATAACTAGAGAAATTTAACAAAATACCCAGTGATTTAATAAAACAAGTGGCAAAGCTACTTGAAAGAGGACCTCAGGTTTCTGAGATTAACTGGATGTAATCATCCGTAAGATCCTTGCTGCTGCTGCTGCGTTGCTTCAGTCGTGTCCGACTCTGTGCGACCCCACAGACGGCAGCCCACTAGGCTCCTCCGTCCCTGGAATTCTCCAGGCAAGAACACTGGAGTGGGTTGCCATTTCCTTCTCCAGTGCATGAAAGGGAAAGTGAAAGTGAAGTCGCTCAGTCGTGTCTGACTCTTCGCGACCCCATGGGCTGCAGCCTACCAGGCTCCTCCGTCCATGGGGTTTCCCAGGCAAGAGTACTGGAGTGGGGTGCCATTGCCTTCTCCAAGATCCTTGCTAAGAAAGTTTAAAAAATTCATGGAGACAAGCTGCGGTGTTTTCACCAAGTTCAGAATCTCTGAAGAGAGTTTACAACAAGGCTTTGGAGGTCCTGGATTCCAAATGTGACAAGCAGGGAAAGAGAGAACTTGGAGGTGATTAATGGAGCTTTGGGAAGACCAGAAGCACTATGGTGGGAAGAGATGAAAGACTTTAATAGGAAAAGAAGCAGAAGTTTTGAATTTGGTAAATTGTTCTGAGAGAAGGCACCAAGGATATTCGAGAGTGTAGTTCTTAACAAAAATATTTTATGGTATTAAGGAGACAATACTCTTTACTTGTAATTTGTGTACATTACAGAGAAAATCTATGTATATTACTGCTTTCCTTTGTTATCTAGACTTGGGAAGATCCTAATCTAGAAATGGTGGCAAATATATGACACATGTGCTTTTTACTCTGTTCCTTCCAAGTTATAAGCATAAATAATTGATCTTGGCCATGGTTCTCTTTTTCACTGAGCCCCAGTGAAGCCTCACTGGGGCTCTCACTGGGAGAGTAGAAGTCTACTCTCCATAGCACGTCAGGCAGCCATCATCATCCTATCAGCATCTGTTAGAAGTGGAGATACACTTGATGCTCTATTTGTAGGGTTTGTAGTTTCCTGACTTAGCATCTTCATCTCGTGTGGACACTAATGGGATTAAAGACATTCCCTCAGCCAGCATTTGTTAGTCACTTTGTAAATGTCAAGCACCATTTTAGGTGTTGCTGCTGCTGCTGCTGCTGCTGCTAAGTCGCTTCAGTCGTGTCTGACTCTGTGCGACCCATAGACGGCAGCCCACCAGGCTCTCCCGTCCCTGGGATTCTCCAGGCAAGAACAATGGAGTGGGTTGCCATTTCCTTCTCCAATGCACAAAAGTGAAAAGTGAAGGTGAAGTCGCTCAGTCGTGTCCGACTCTTTGCGACCCCATGGACTGCAGCCCACCAGGCTCCTCCGTCCATGGGATTTTCCAGGCAAGAGTACTGGAGTGGGGTGCCATAGGTGTTGGACATAACACAAATAATCAAGACACATCTGCACGAGGTTCCCAGAGCCCAGAGGGAATGAATGACTCTGTAGAGCTTGATTGGTACATATGTTACTCTTAAGTTATAGCCAGCATTATAATGATGATAGAATACTTTGTAGAAAAATCATGGAGTCAGACAGATCTCAGGTTTTAGGCATGGCAAAACATTATGCACAACTTATTGAAGCGAATGCCCTTGTTCTCATTGTGTTGTATCTTGTTACTCGAAGTGTAGTCTAAGGACTAGCATGACATCACCTGGCAGCTTAAATATGCAGAACGCAGAATCTCAAGCCTTACACCAAACCTACTGTGGCAGAAGTTGCATTTTATTAAGATACCAAGGTTATTCAAATGATTCAAGGTGATTCAGACATTAAAGTTTGAGAAGCACTGCGGAGCGTGTTTAGATAGAGCCAAGATTTATCATTTGCTACCATCAACCACACTTTCACATACAAAAAATCTTGTAACCAACCATAGGCATGTGCTCCAAATATCAGCTTCTTTCTTTGCTATGGTTTTCTTATTTGTCCAATGGAGATACCATTATAAAATCTCATTGCTGTTAGGATCTGTTCTGTAGATGGTGAAGATTTACTGAGGTGTAATACATGTGTGAATTCAATATAGTGCCTGGCTCAGTAGAAGTTTGTGAATGACATAACTAATGTTAGTTTAATGGAAAATTGGAGATTTAAAAATAGCCTTTCAGTACCCTAACCTTTTGCTCAGTGCAGGAAATTCAGAACCAAGCTCTTGGCCCCTTGTTTGATACTTTTAAGTAAACAGCCAATAGTTTGGTACCGAAAGCACCCCTGCAGGGCTGGGAGGTACCCACACTTGCATGCAGACTCCCAATCACACACACACACACACCCACACCCACACGTGTGCCAGGGGAGACCATCCCTGGCTCCGGAACTTGAGTGGGGAGCTCTTTCTTGCCCTTTATGGAGGTCTCCCAGGTCCCACTGCTACCTGGCCATCCCTTCTTGTTTCTGGGAGCTAGAGAACCAGGCGGGAGTTTTCCTGGCACTGCTGGTGAGAAGCAGTGTTTCCTGGGCTGCTTGTGAGCACACCTGGGTGGAGGACAGCCCAGAGCTTTGGTGCTTCCTGGGGGATTCCAATGAAAAGAGGAAATGTGGGGGCAAAGGGCTGATTTATTCAGCTGTGAATGCCCAGGTCTGTGGGTTTGATGGTAAGCTTTGAACTCATATGAACTCAACAGGGGGCTCCCTTCCAGGCCTCTGCAACATCAGCCTTCTGTGGAGTGTCTCTGAGAGAGTGAAAGCCTGTTGTGTTAGAATGCTGTGCCCTGCACCGGCCTAGCGGCCAATCTGTCCAGTGCCTGGTGGCCCTCAGGCCCGCTCGGCAGGGGTGGCCATGGCCTTCCTGCCTTTCAGAAGGCAGAGTCTTCCGAAGAGGTGAATGGGCTTCCATAGGCACCTGTGTGGTGAAGTAGCTGCGAAGTGCCATGGGACTTTTCTGTCTCCCTCTTTGGCTCCCTGCACGGCATTTAGTCGTCTGTGGAGGGGCAACTGCTGTACTTAGTTTCGCAGAGCTGATGTTTTCAAGGAAAATAAATATATGTTGGAATTCAGTAAATTAGATCATTATTCTCTTACTTTAAGGTTGTATTTTGAAGGCCATGTTTATTAGGGGTAGATGTCATTTGCCATTCAAAGCGAAAGTTTGTATCAGTTAAATCAGATTTGCTTTTTAAATCCCATTAAGTAGGGCATAGAACGGAAGAGTCCACAGGGTATTGAAAGACTTGGTATTGTGATGCTGGAGGACAGTATAAAGATCCTGCAGTGTCCCTGTGTGAGCTGGGAGCTGTGTGTGCAATTTTAAGACCTGTAAATGTGACATACAGGGCTTGTGGTTTGGTTTCTCAGTAGGTTTCTGAGTAGTTAAGAAAATGCCAATCGCCTTCCCCAAACACCACCACCACCACAGGTTGCTCACACACAGTATATAATTTATGTTTCGATGGGCAGATTGTGTACAGGTAAGAAAGTTAAGCATTTAAGTGCTACCTTCTTATCTTGGTTCCATAATTTACCCACTGTGAGTCTCTGGGCACCTTAGTCTTAAGCATATTGAGCCTCATCTTTTTCCAGTGTAAGACAGGAATGAGTTGTTACCTGCATCACAAGTTTATAAAGGATATTGCATATGACATAGCTTGGCACAGTGCCTCGGACATAATTGATGCTCAATAAATACTATAATTATTAATATGAGAACTATAGGATTTGTTATTTGGCAAAACATTGTAATGAATTCCTTTATAAATTTATAATGTTACTAATCAGTTCTGAATTATATTTGTTTTATAAATTAGAGTTTGATATAGTGAGTTTTATTCAAGAATATCTGTCTTCTTTGTGTAATGCATGATACTTGGTTTTTCCTTGTACTTTCTTAATTTTGGTAAAAAAATCGGAATCGAAAGTGAAAGTCGCTCAGTCCTGTCTGACTCTTTTCAAACCGCATCGACTACACAGTCTTTGGAATTCTCCATGCCAGAATACTGGAGTGGGTAACTTTTCCCTTCTCCAGAGGATCTTCCCAACCCAGGGATCGAACCTAGGTCTCCCACACTGCAGGAGGATCCTTTACCAGCTGAGCTACCAGGGAAGACCCTAAGAGCACTAGAGGGTAGAAATACAAGTACATGATACAGTGTCCTCTAATGCTAGAGTTGAGGGGAGGGACTAGTGAGTTTCCCTGGCTGTGAGCCCGCCACGAGGGCAGGGAGCCTGCCTGTTTGGCTCAGAGCACATGGTAGGTACCTAATAACTGTGTATTGCTCCATTAAACTCTCGAGATCACATAGCTCAAAGCTCTCATTTTGCGGATGGAAAAATGGGGTACAGAGGTGTGAAGTGACCGCTCGGTATTATGTAATTCAGAGTTGGGACTGGCGCCTCTGGTCGGTGATGATGATTATAAATTTATCTATGGCTTCACAGAGCCGCTGAATTCCTTGGGAATGAAGATTGTGATGCCTTAAGCAGCACCATGCCTGGATGCTTAGCTTCCTCCCTTCTTCCTCCCATGCCATCGCCCTGGGTGGTGTGTCCTTTGCCAACACCAGGACTTGGACAAAGACAGCTGTGATCTACAGATCAATCCCCTACCACGTGCCTCTGAAGTCCATCCTTGGACTAAGCCTGTGGCAGATGTAGGTGTGTTACCTCCCTTCTATAAAGAAGATGGCACATTCCTATTTCTCTGATAGCATGTCTGCTCTCCTGCTACCAATTTCAAGGTGCTGTTAGTTACTGGAGGCCATCTGGATGGAGGTTTCATGATAGGGAACATGCTTCTTCAGCACCCAGGAAGCCTGGGGTGGGTAATGGTGCCAGCGATCACTTGGATGTGGTGAAGCCTGTGTCCCTGGCTTCGGGAAACTGTGCCCTGGTGAGCTGTGATGCTGAACCTGGGGCCCAGGGGCCCGTGATCATCATGGCAAAAACCAGGATGGGACTTCCCAGTTTTATGGCTTTCAGCTTTTTTGGAAACAAACACATTTCCCTGCTTCTTTGCTGCTGGAGTTTTTTGCTGGCTGTCTTTCGAACAGAGGGCTTTTCTTTGGATTATTCGAGGGAATCTGCAACTTTCTGTATGAATAGGAAAATCATTACTTGCAAGTTGCGAAACACCAGTCTTTTTAAACATTTATCAGTCATAGAGGATGGCACTTCCTAAACTCTCTGTGGTAGAGGATCAATTTCAATAATTTCCAGTATGCTGCATATTGATAGGTTTCTAAAATACAATACAAATGAATTACTACAAAAATGAAGTAAGAAACCTAAATTCACAGAACATATAAACCCTCATTTTTATGATTGGAAACAAGATATATCTTATATTCAAATTGCTACAGAAGATTCTAAATGCTTCCTTTTAGTGTCTGTACTTTTCTCTGGGCATCAGTAGGCTGTCTGCAGTCATAACTTTGAGTAGCCCTTAATGGGAGATATGGCTTCTTATCTCAGTGTTTGTTTTCCACCATATGCTAAAGTTTCATTTTCTGCCCCATTTCCCCCACGCCCTCCCAATCCACTGATTTTACTTCCCTGATCTTAGAATGACCTGTGTGACCTGGAAGCCTATGGCGCTTAGTGGAAGATGGAAGCGGGGTGGGAGGAAATGCCGCTGCTTCCTGCGCCAGTTGGCTCACTCCCCTGAGAATGAATTCCTGTTCTTCTTGCATCTATGCAGATATTTAGCTGAAATCCCACGGAAAATAATGATACTGCATATAGCAAAAAAGGGAGCTATTGCCCTGAGGCCAAGAAAAAAGGTCATCTGATTCATTTTCCAGAAGAGCAACATTTAAGTGCTAAACTGGGATATGAATTCTGTATTTGCATTGACTTCTATCAAAAACTTATCAGAGGAAACTCCCCTGGCAGTCCAGTGTTTAAAAACTTTGCCTTCCAATGTAGGGGGTTGTGGGTTTGATCCCTGATTGGGGAGGTAGGATCCCACATGCTTCAGGGCCCAAAACCAAGAAATATAAAACAGAATTAATACTGTGACAAACTCAATAAAGATTTTAAAAATGGCCCACATTAAAAAAAGCAAAAAACTTATCAGAAATGCCGTAATAGGAGAGTCTAACCAATTTTGGATCCATTCATTAGGATTATGGTGAGTACGATGATCTGAAATTTTCATGTTTTTCCATCCAAAAGTTTTCTTTCATGACAGTGTACTTTTGTCACATCAAGAATTCCTTCCTGTGAAAGTCACACTATCCTCCTTGAAACCTAGGAATTTATCTGATGCCTGGTGTCTTCCTGGGTCCACTTTTGCAGTGTTCATTACTACATTTGCTTTGTTTTTCTTTTCTTGGGGGGAGGGGGTTGAAGGGAGCATGTTATCATGGTAAGCAGGAGAGTGGAGTTGCAACGTCACCTTATTACTATGTGCTGTCATGTCGAAATTCCTGAAAATTGTATTTTGGGGTTGGTAGAATTAGTGTTCTATGTCATAAAATTCTGGAATTTAAAATCTGAATTATTCTGAGTGTGTTCAGAATAATGTGCATAAATGCACATATAAACACACATGTGTGCATAATATTATGCTGCACGTGCTCAGTCACTTCAGTCGTGTCCAACTCTTTGTGACCTGATGGACTGTAGCCTGCCAGGCTCTTCTGTCTATGGGATTCTCCAGGCAAGAATACTGGAGTGGGTTGCCATGCCCTCCTCCAAGGGAGCTTCCTGTCCCAGGAATGGAACTCGCATCTCCTGCATTCTCCTGCATTGCAGGCGGATTCTTTACCGCTGAGCCACCAGGGAAGCCTGTGCTTAAGGTTACTGTGGAGAAACACCATTCTGCTCAGACTCCTGTGTTTCTATTTAGTCTTTTCCCTTCTAGGGGAAGCTTTCAGAAGCAAAAGGGGCTCACAGTATATTAATGCTTCTACCAAGAGCTTCATTAGGGCTGGAGGTGAGTGAGCAGCCAACAGGGAAGAGGAGCAGCAGGGCAGCTTGGCTGAGATGGTCCTGTAAGCTCAGCCCTTCGGTGGATGCAGAAATGTGCTCAGAGGAGCCAGGAGAAGGGGACACCATGGGGAGGATGCCAGAAAGTCCCGGGGAGCTGCTGGGGGAGGGTGGAGGATGTGGCCTAGTGGCGCAGGGAGGGAGGAGGCCAGTCAGAGCTTTGTGGGAAAGAGCCCCAGGGAACTCAGAGAACCCAGAGAAGAGGACTTTGCTCAGATGGAGCTGGAGGACTCTGTCCCAGCCCTGGGGACCTGCCCCAACTTACCTCCCCTGAACCCTGGATCTCCACTGCTTCCTGTTCTTGGGTCCCTCAGGGCATTCAGAATATCCCCGAATCTTACTAAGCAGCTCTTCCTGGTCTCAGAACTTTCCTGTTGGAGGAATAATAATCAGGAGTAAGGAATGTCTTCCCTTGACCCCAATTAGTGTCAGTATTTCCTGAGTGGCTCAAAAGCATTTAGGGGATGTCTTTGCCACCGAGAAAAGTAAGGAGCTGGAGGTGAAAAGACTGTGGTAGCCAGAGCCGGGAAGGGGCAGCTGGGGATGAAGACAAAGCCTGAGAACGTCCAGGCAGAGGGGAGGCAGTCGGCAGGCAGGTTTGAGATGCTCGTTTGGCCAAAGGGAGCCAGCAGACGAGCTGTTGTGCAGAGATCCAGAATCCCAGGCCCCTTGGGCGGGAGCAGGGCTCCCAGATCCCTCGAGGTCACAGTCCAGGGCCGGGATCAGTGTTGGTGCCCACTTTCATTTTTCCTTACCTTGCAGGGTGAGGGCCTCAGAAAACGGTGACCCACCTGTGTCCTCCTGTTTGGTGCTGGGGACTGCCGCGGGGCTGTAGGGACAGAGGCTGTGGCAGACTCCGGCGCCCAGGGCAGGCACTCACAGCAGCAGCGGCAACAGGAGTCATGTCTGATCGGTATTTGCTTTGGGGGTTGGCCCTGGTGGCTCCCCTTAGCCCGTAGCTTGAGTGCTGGCCACACTCCTCACATGGCCTTCAGGGCTCATTCCTGACCTTGCAGCCTCATCTGTGGCCACTGGAGATGCAGGGGCTTAATTGCTGTTCCTTGGATTTCCCAGGTTTTTCAGAACCTCTGTGCTTTTCAACTTGCTTTTCCCTCTGCCTATAATTTCTTTCCTTGCTAGGGAATCAAAAGAGAGAAAAATGCCTTTGAGAGTTAAAATAGCATCATGACGTTCATGGTTATTTTTAAATAACGCAAACTATAGATAAGAATAGAGAATCACATGTTGAATGTCCATCAGCAACTTTATCAGATCTCAGCTTGCGGCCACATTTGCTTCAGTTCCGTTCAGCTCAGTCGCTCAGTCCTGTCTGACTCTTTGTGACCCTATGGACAACAGCATGCCAGGCCTCCCTGTCGATCAACAACTCCCGGAGTTTACTCAAACTCATGTCCATTTGGTCAGTGACGCCATCCAACCATCTCATCCTCTGTCATCACCTTCTCCTCCTGCCTTCAATCTTTCCCAACATCAGGGTCTTTTCCAATGAGTCAGTTCTTCGCATCAGGTGGCCAAAGTATTGGAGCTTCAGCTTCAACATCAGTCCTTCCAATGAACACCCAGGACTGATCTCCTTTAGGATGGACTGGTTGGATCTCCTTGCAGTCCAAGGGACTCTCAAGAGTCTTCTCCAACACCACAGTTCAAAAGCATCAATTCTTCTGCACTCAGCTTTCTTTATAGTCTAACTCTCACATCCATACATGACCACTGAAAAAACCATAGCCTTGCCTAGATGGGCCTTTGTTGGCAAAGTAATGTCTCTGCTTTTTAGTATGCTGTCAAGGTTGGTCATAACTTTTCTTCCAAGGAGCAAGCATCTTTTAATTTCATGGCTGCAATTACCATCTGCAGTGATTTTGGAGCCCCCAAAAATAAAGTCTGCTGCTGTTTCCACTGTTTCCCCATCTATTTGCTATGAAGTGATGGGACTGGATACCATGATTTTAGTTTTCTGAATGTTGAGCTTTAAGCCAACTTTTTCACTCTCCTCTTTCACTTTCACTAAGAGGCTGTTTAGTTCTTCACTTTCTGCCATAAGGGTGGTGTCATCTGCATAGATATTTCTCCTGGCAATCTTGATTCCAGCTTGTGCTTCATCCAGCCCAGCGTTTCTCATGATGTACTCTGCGAAGAAGTTAAATAAGCAGGGTGACAATATACAGCCTTGACGTACTCCTTTTCCTATTTGGAACCAGTCTATTCTTCCATGTCCAGTTCTAACTGTTGCTTCCTGACCTGCATACAGATTTCTCAAGAGGCAGGTCAGGTGGTCTCGTATTCCCATCTCTTTCAGAATTTTCCACAGTTTTTGTGATCCACACAGTCAAAGGCTTTGGCGTAGTCAATAAAGCAGAAATAGATGTTTTTCTGGAACTCTCTTGCTTTTTCGATGATCCAGTGGATGTTGGCAATTTGATCTCTGGTTCCTCTGCCTTTTCTAAAACCAGCTTGAACATCTGGAAGTTCACGGTTCACATATTGTTGAAGCCTGTCTTGGAGGAGTTTGAGCATTACTTTACTAGTGTGTGAGATGAGTGCAATTGTGCTGTAGTTTGAGCATTCTTTGGCATTGCCTTTCTTTGGGATTGGAATGAAAATTGATCTTTTCCAGTCCTGTGGCCACTGCTGAGTTTTCCAAATTTGCTGGCATATTGAGTGCAGCACTTTCACAGCATCACCTTTGAGGATTTGAAATAGCTCAACTGGAATTCCATCACCTCCACTAGCTTTGTTTGTAGTGATGCTTCCTAAGGCCCACTTGACTTCACATTCCAGGATGTCTGGCTCTAGGTGAGTGATCACACCATCGTGATTATCTGGGTTGTGAAGATCTTTTTTGTACAGTTTTTTGTACAGTTCTTCTATGTATTCTTGCCACCTCCTCTTAATAGCTTCTGCTTCTGTTAGGTCCCTACCATTTCTGTCCTTTATTGAGCCCACTTCTGCGTGAAATGTTCCCTTGGTATCTCTCATTTTCTTGAAGAGATCTCTAGTCTTTCCCATTCTATTGTTTTCCTCTATTTCTTTGCGTTGATCACTGAGGAAGGCTTTCTTATCTCTCCTTGCTATTCTTTGGAACTCTGCATTCATATGGGTATATCTTTCCTTTTCTCCTTTGCTTTTCACTTCTGTTCTTTTCACAGCTATTTGTAAGGCCTCCTCAGACAGCCATTTTGCTTTTTTGCATTTCTTTTTCTTGGGGATGATGGTCTTGATCCCTGTCTCCTTTACAATGTCACGAACCTCCGTCCATAGTTCATCAGGCACTCTATCAGATCTAGTCCCTTAAATCTATAGAATTGAGATGATAAAGACAGAGCTAAGGCCCTTTGTATTTTTCCTACTCCTGATCGTCTTCCGTAGAAGTGGTAGCTTTGCAAGTAACTTGTGGTTACCCTTCCCATGTTTGGTGTTCATATTCTAGATACACATTTGTATAACAAATATTAGGACACAGAGTGCCCTGAGCTATTAAGAAGTTGCATATTAAATGGTATCATGTTGTGTGTGGCATTCTATATTTGCTTTTTCATTCAGTATTGTTATTTTTGATATGTGTATGCTATTAGCTGCTGTGCAATATTCTGTTGTGTAAATATCTGGTGTATTCACAAGTCTCTGATTTAGGGGTTTTGCCCTCTGTTACCTCCATTGCTGCTGTGTGCATTGTTGTATGTCTTTTTTGGAAACTATATGGAAGTTTCTATTTGTATACTGAGAAAGAGAGAGACAGAGAGAGAGAAAGATAGGGAAAGAGAAGCAGGGAGAGACAAGGAAGAAGAGAGAGAGAGAGAAAGAGAAAGGAGGGAGGAATTTTCAGGTCATAGGTTATACATGTCTTCAGTCTTACTCATTATTGCCAAATTACTCTCCAAAGTGATTGCTCCAATGACACTCCCATCCTGTTCTCCCTTGCCAATGCTTTTTTTTTTAAATGAAACTTTAAATTCTTGCCAATCATATGAGTGAGAAATGATATGTCATTGTTGTTTTAATTAGCCTTTCCCTAATTCCTGGTAAGATTATCATCATGGTGAATACTTATTAGCTCTTTGGAATTTCCCCTTCTATAAACTGCCTGTTATCTCCTTTGCCTGTATTTTTTTTTTTTTTAGCCTGATGCTTGTTTTGTCCTTGTTGATTTAGGAGTTTATATATATTCTAAGTAATAGTCTTTTGTTGTCTATGGCATGTTTTTACTTCCAGTCTGTGGTCTGTTCACCATGTTCCGTCTTCTGTTCCACAGAAGTTTTAAACTTCAGTGTAGTCACATTTACCCATATTCTTCTGTATTGTTTTTGCTTTTTGAATGTCTTATATAAGAAAATTCTTCCTTAAAAATCTTTCTATATTTTCTCCTAAAAGCCTATTTGTTTCATTTGTCTGTGAAAGATAATCCAAGATATTTCCATACTGTTTTTCATAGTGGCTGCACCAATTTACATTCCCACCAACAGTGCACAAGAGTTCACTTTTCTCCACATCCTTGTGCACATTTATCATTTGTATGCTTTTTGACGATGGCTGTTCGGATAGGTGTGAGGTGATACCTCATTGTGGTTTTGGTAACATATTTCTCTGATGCTTAGTAATGTTGAGTATATTTTCACTTGTCTGTATGTCTTCTTTGGAAAAAATGTCTATTCAGCTCTTCTGGATATTTTTTAATTGCATTATTTGTTCAAAGGAAGTTCCACCTTTTAACCATTCATCCAGGTCACCCGATGCCACCTGAACCAAGGCTCTGCTCTCTGGAATCATTGATCCTTCTGAGCTGGTGATTTCGTTATTTCCTCATCACCCTCATCTTCAGTAGCATCAACAGCAGGACTGCTGTTTAGCTGGTAGGCATATGTATGACCACACTGGTTGTTAAAATACTGAAATGCCATCACACAGTATCTGAGTCCAAGTCTACCCCATCACCCAAGCTACTCCTCTAGGATGTCTAGGACCTCCTCACAATCAGCAACTAAATGGTTAACACCTGATCCAGCAGGCAGTCTCTAGGACCCTGCTCATGACTCTGGCTGGTTTATATCCTAGGAGGAAGACAGACAGGCAGACAGACACAGTCTCACCTCCCCACACATACTCACATAGAGTCATTGAGAAATCTATTTTGATTGATAGGTGTCCATGCCACAACAGTTGTTAAATATTGTGAATATCAAAATATCATGAAACAAAACATGGGCCTTTTCTGTGGTTAGAAGACAAAAGAATTCTGCTGTATGCAGACCTATGTGCTGGGTGTTTTAGAGACACTATAATAATAGATGGTGCATGAAAAGCTTGCAAGTCGGGGCGGAACAGACACATACGCATCTTAAAAAAGCAGTGCATCACCATCTGACACTGATGTAGAGCACAAGGTGCTGAAGAGTCTGAGAGCAAGACAGAGCCAGACTGCTCTAGGGTGTAAACGATTTTCTTTCTGTGATCCTTACAGTGCCTGCCACCGTGGCTGCATAGGATTTTAGTGTGATGTGCATGCTCAGTTGTGTCTGACTCATTGCAGCCCCATGGACTGTAACCTGCCAAGTTCCTCTGTCCTTGGGATTCTCCAAACAAGAATGCTGGAGTGGGTTCCATTTCCTACTCCAGGGGATCTTCCTGACCCAGGGATCGAACCCGCATCTCTTGCATCTCTTGGCATTGACAGGCAGATTCTTTACTACTGTGCCACCTGGGAAGCCCCACGATTTTAGTAATTATTTTAAAATGTAATTGATTGGAGAAATATCAAGTCAGTGAATTTTTAAGGCAGAGTAGGTTGAAAGGGAGAGAAGAGAGGTGAACGTTGTAAGTGAGAAGGGCCTGGGTAAGGGATGCTGCTGCGGGCTGTCACAGTGGTGAGCTTGGCTGGGAGGTAGGTTTGTGGGAGTCGTGGTCAGTGGGCCTGGGGGAGGCAGAGGGGGTTGGCAGGACCCTGAAGGCTGGACATGGAATTTTGCATTTAATATGAAAATCAGTAAGAATTCCATGATGAAGAAATACCAGCCATGTCTTAAATTAGCAGGTGGGCTCCTTGCTCCAGAACAGTTACAACTCACCTTTTTGGAGGCATGAGGATGCAGAAGGAGGAGCCCCCACCTCAACCACATATATTCACAGCCCGCAGAGAGCTTTGCCCTCTTTTCTTTTACTCTGTGTACTTTTCTGACCCCCTCTGCACTGAGATGTCACGGCAGATGTCCGCAGCTCACCAGAGCCCACATTAGCCCTGGTTCCAGTGCTCGGTCTCACTGCAGGACCAGAAGATAAGGGAAAGCATTTTCTAATAGTCACACCACCAGCGGTGCACACACTGCCATGAACATTCAAATGGCTTCATTATCCTCTTAACATCCTGGGTGAGTCTGAGGCTTACAGCTAGATACATTGCTTTTTTGGTCTCTGGGATAAACATGCTGATAGTATACTTTTATACCCCAAATACCTGAGTGCCTTGATGAAGATGGTGAGACCTACTTAGGACCGTCAGCAATATGACTTGGAGCGCTGGCTGGCTTGGTAGTGGAGGAGCCTCTGCAGGGGCTGCCTTCAGTGATCTGAGAACAAGTGTTCATCACTTTACCTTCTGCCCATCTGCAGGAGGGAAGAAGGATCTCTTAGTTTACTCAGATTGCTCCGGATTCTCACTGTGTTTCCATGACTGTTTTAGAGCAACTTTTACATATGAAGATGCATGTTATTTGGCCAAAGACTAAACTAAGGTTACTTTCTGATCTCGGGAATAATACTTAACTCAAATCACTCATGTTTAATGATTGCCAAAGAAGTAGGCTTGCTTTTGAATGCTCCACCGTCGTGAAAGTTGTAAGTGCCAAGAACTAAATGGTAATGAGCTTGAAATGTTCATGTGTGCTTCACAGCAGGGATCTAGGCTTAGATAACACTTTGTGGTTTTTATGGTTAAATTCTCTCATAAAATCTCTCTTTAAGCTAACACGTGATTATCCCCCACAGTAGTTTAAACTGAACTTGATTTGTGGATTTGCTTTTTCTTCCTCTCTTTTCTGTTTGAGATATTTGTCAACATCTGACATACCTTCTCCTGTGGAAATAAACACTAAAGGACATGTCAAAGAAGTAAGTATGAATCAGTTTATACCCCAAGTGGAAATCAGCTGTTGGGATGTGAATAAAAATAATCTTCTGTTCATTTTTTTTTTTTTTACTGAAGGCTTTGTGGAGATTTAGTATCTCTGTAACAACTTCTGTAGATTACTGTGGAGAGGGATGCTTGAATTTAGGACAAAGAAAATGATTTTGCTTTAGCTGAGTAAGCTAGGAGGGCAGCGAGAGCAGTGAAGGAAGAACACAGGGGCATCCATAACACAGGGTGGGTTCCAATGGCTAAATGGAAGTCCTGTGGTGTAAATGATGTATGTCAGCTTCCTGCTTTGTGGGTATAGGTTAACATGATTAAATTTAGACAGTCAATCCACAGAACTATCTGGGAAGGATCACTTTATTTTTGGGTTTGTACAGGACAGGTTAGAACAATACTAAAATTTGATCTGACGGTAACATTAACTAGCATATCTGTAAATTGATATACTGAGCAACTGAAGAAATTCTATTTTTCCACCTAGTAGAAGGTCCTAACTCAGTTGGTAAAGAATCCACCTGTAGTGCAGGAGACCCCGGTTCAATTCCTGGGTTGGGAAGGTCCCCTGGAGAAGGGATAGGCTACCCACTCTAGAATCCTTGGGCTCCCCTGGTGGCTCAGATGGTAAACCGTCTGCCTGCAATGTGGGAGACCCGGGTTCGATCCCTGGGTTGGGAAATTCCCCTAGAGAAGGAAATGGCAACCCACTCCAGTACCCTTGCCTAGAAAATCCTGTGGACAGAGGAGCTTGGTAGGCTACAGTCCATGGGGTCGCAAAGAGTCAGACACGACTGAGAAGCTTCACTTTCAGAAGGTCCTGTAACTATCTGTTTTGAATGTGATCCTCCAAATGTTTACCATTTTTTTGCTTCAAAAAATTTTATTTGGCTGCGTCGAATCTTCATTGCAGAATGTGGGATCTTTCCTTGTAGCTTGTGAGCTCTTTGTTGTGATGCGAAAGCTTCTCTCTGGTTGTGGTGTGAGGGCTCAGTAGTTGCAGTGCACAGGCTTAGTTGCCCCAAGGCATATGGGATCTTAGTTCCCCCACTAGGGATCAAAACTATGTCCCCCACATTGCAAGGCAGATTCTTAACCACTGGACTACCAGGGAAGTCCCTATTTACTGTTTTTTGTAAAAGGTTGAGAAATGTTCAGATATTTAATTCTATTGTTGTTGTTCAGTCGCTAATTCACGTCTGACTCTTTGCAACCCCATGGACTACAGCATGCCAGGCCTCCCTGTCCTTCACTGTCTCCTGAAATTTGCTCAGACTCATGTCCATTGAGTCTGTGATACCATCCAACCATCTCATCCTCTGCCGTCCCCGTCTCCTCCTGCCTTCAGTCTTTCCCAGCATCAGGGTCTTTTCTAATGAGTCGGCTCTTCACATCAGGTGGCCGAAGTATTGGAGCTTCAGCTTTAGTATCAGTCTTTCCAGTGAATATTCAGAGTTGATTTCCTTTAGGATTGACTGGTTTGAGTCTATAGGAAATGATATTATATGATCCATGTAGCTTTTATCCATATTTAGCATTGCCATATTTGCTTCAGATGCATTTTTTAATATTACCATTACATGTTCCTATATTCTCTCTCTCTTTTTTTATTTATTTGTTTAGGTGTGTTGGGTCTTAGTTGCAGCAGGTGGGACCTTTGTTGCATCATGTGGGAACTTTTGTTGCAGTGCCTGGACTCTCTAGTTGTGGCACACAGACTCTGGAGCCTACTGGTTCAGTAGTTGCAGCTCCTGGCCCCCGCTGCCTGAAGGCATGTGGGATCCTAGTTCCCTGACCCTGCATTGCAAGGCGAATTCTTAACCACTGGACCACCAGGGAAGTCACTTAGATGCATTTTTAGTGTAATAAAACATTGTCAAAGGCTCCCCCTTTTATTGCCCTGTTTTCTTCCCTAGAGATAATGGAAATTAGCCTCATCTGTGCTTTCATGGATAATTGCATAGCTTTCTATGTAGAGTACTATATAGTAACAGAGTTTGCTGTATGTTTTGTGTATTTTAAAGTCATTCATAATGGTAACATACTCTACATATCCTTTGAGAACTTACTATTTCAATCCATGATAGCTTCAGGATTTATCTACTGATTTAGTTTCTTTAACTTTCTAATGAATGACTACACCATAGTTTACTTAGCCATTCCTCTTTTGATGGACACTGAGGTTGCTTCCAGCTTTTCACTATTACAAGCAAAGCTTAATATACATCCTTGTGTGTTAGTATTTCGCATATATCTTGCTCACATAATTTGCACGTTCACAGGGTACACACAATTTCAGCTTTACCAGATGTTGCTAGACTGTTCTCCAAAGACATTTGTCTACAAAGAATGAGAGTGAAAGGGTTTCGTGATTTTAACTTGCATTTCCCTGATTCCTGGTGAGGTTGCTATCTCTTCTAGTTTTATTAGCCGTGGGACTTTTCTCTTCTAAAAATAGTCTGTTCATTTCCTTTGTCCATTTTTCTCATAGTATTGCTCATCTTTTTCACATCCATCGGTACAGCTGAATTTTAGGAGGTTTCAATGTACGTCTTTGATGATTATTGTGTCCAGGGTCCCCTGTGACACAATAACCAGGAACTCAGAGAGCTCAGGACAAAGTTACAGCAAAGGTTTATTACAGCAAAAGGATACAAAGCAAAATTATCAAAGCGAGAAGGAGCATAAGGTGAAGTTCAGAGGAAGCTAAGCACAAGCTTCTAGGACTTCCATTCCTGTGGAGTCACAGGGATGCACTTACTTCCTCTAGTAACAAATTGTGGCAATTAATATGAACTGTACAGGGAAGCTTATTAGAGACTCTGTGCCCAAGGTTCTCTGGAGGTGCTGTTTGTAGAGGCACCCTCCGGCTAGCCCATACAGAATTCCAGATTCCCAGAGGGAAAGCTGATATTTAGCCTAAACCACAGTGTTTGAACAAACAGGTTAGGCAGGGAGCCACTAATAACAGTTCTGGGGATGATGGGAAACTTCTTGAAATCCAAGTTTCCAGGTGCCAACCAAGGGCCAGTTTTACAAGGAGTCCTTTCTAAGGACACTAGTCTCAAGTCTGCTATACTAATTATATTCATTTCAAATATCTTCCCCTAATGTTTATATTGTCTTTTGTCATAAAGCAGTAGTATCTATTTCTTCTTCAATGCTTTATAATTTTTATGTTGTACCTAAAAATATATCCTTGCCTACCTCATTCATAAAGGTAGTTCCTTACTTGTTTCTCTAATATATTGTACATATTAATGAAATATGCAGCAAATTGGCTAAACTCTTATTCAGCCTAATACTTTGCGGATTCTCTTGAATTCTCTGTGTGGATAATCATATTGCCTGTAGCTCTGACCATCTTTTTTTGGGGGGCTCTTATTGATTTTTCTTGTCATATCTTCTAGTTATTAGGTTCTGTAGTACCATGTTGAATTGGTGTAGTGATAGTAGGCATCCTTGTTCTTTTTAAACGAAGTGCATCTCACATTCAACCATTAACCATGATACTTGCTGTGTGATGTGGGTAGATATCCTTTACCAAGGTAAGGAAGCTTTTGTTCCAGTTTGCTAATATTTTTAAACTTTTGTGAATGGGAATTGAATTTATAAAGTGGCTTTCTACATCTATTGAGGTGATTATAATTTTTATCCTCAATATTTAATGGGAGAGCAACTTTAAGATATTTTCTAATGTTCAGCTAGTCTTACAGTATTTGTGCTAAAGATGCTTTGGTTATCATCATTATTATTTTAAAAAATATTTTGCTGGATGTGATGCACTAAAATTTTGTTTAAGGGTTTCACATCTGTGTTCATGAGTGAATGTGGCCTATAATTTTCTTTCCTTGTCCTGTCCTTATATGGTTTGGTTTCAAAGTTATAGTGGCTTTGTTGAATGAGTTGTGGGAATGGTTCCTTTTTTTTCTATTCTCTGGAAGAGTTTGCTATAAGATTGGATTGATAAAATTTGGTAGAATTTGCCTATAAAACTATTTTGACATTGGGATTGTGTCCATTTTAACTACTCATTTAATGTTTAAAAATGATTATAAGACTGTTCAGTTTTTCTACTTAGTCTTAAATTGTATACAGATTAAAATTTTTTGATTATATTGTATATGGAATTTTAAGTCCTGCTTTTTTCCTTTAATATTATGGGCATTTCCTGTGTCACTAAATATTCATTAAGAAGGTGACTTTTAAAGCATTTACCTTAGTGTCTTTTTTTTTATGGTTAACTTTATTTCTAGAATTTCTTAAGATTATATAGGTAGCATACATAAAGTAGCATAACTACAATGCTTGGCATATAGCAGACACACAACAATTTCTGTTAGACATTGCACCCAGAATTAGCCAGGTATTGGAACTTTCCAGAGAGAGGGTAAAGGTAATTCTACGAAAATTAACAGAGGAGGGGGGTAGTTTCCTTTTTGTGAAAGGAAAAATAGCACATTCTTTTTGAATGATGACTTATCTTTAAAACACATCCTGCCTGAACTGATGAGCTCAGATTTCTAGGCCTGGGCAATTTCTGTTGAAAGACACTTCATAGAGATTTCCAAAAGTACACACACAGGTGGCAGGTTCTTAGTTCTGGGGGAAGAGTAACCTGGGGAGGACATTTTTCTCCCTTTTATTGATTTCAGTTTAATAATTTTTCATAGAGCTGTTCTTTTTTTTTTTTTTTTAAATAATTTTATTTATTTATTTTTGGCTGTGCTGGGTCTTTGTTGCCACATGGGCTTTCTCTAGTTTTGGCTAGTGGGGGCTACTGTGTAGTTGGGGTGCATGGGCTTCTCATTGCCGTGGCTCCTCTTGTTGTGGAGCACAGGCTCTGGGGTGCATGGGCTTTAGCAGTTGTGATGCATGGGCTCAGTAGTTGCAGCTCATGTAGCTATTGTTGGGGCCACACATGGGGCCAGCACCTTGGCTGCGAGTGCATTCTCAGAGAGGCTGCACACGGAGCTACAAAGATGCCTGAGTCAGGTTTGCAACTGTTGGACGTTTCAGTGCTTGGCTTTTACAATATAGCAATTACATTTCTTAACCAAAAGAAAACACTCCTCCCATTTTCAGATGTCTGAAAACATTTCTTCCATACCTTCAAAAGCAGTTAAGTGTCCGGAACCGCTGAAACCAGTGTCTTTCAGAGAAGAAGTCTCTGAAAACTCACACCAGGTTTCCTGATTGGAGCTGTGTGTAACCCATTTAGATTGAAATCAGAAATATGGTCAGGCTTGTAAGTTCTCCTTTTAAAGAGCCCTGACTGATAGTCACATATTCTTTCTGAAAAGCGCTTTATAAGCCATGTCTTGTGTTTTCTGCTTGATGCACTTACACGGCTTTTTGCAGCCCACTGCCCACAGGTGAGCTGAGTGGTCCTTCATGCTGTACCGGGCACACAAGACGGTGCTGCCACGCCTTCTTATGAAAAGCAATTTGGCTTCTTGAAACATTCTTATCCTGACTCGTTTACAACATAATTCTTTAAGGCTATGTGGAATGATCTGCATATGTAAAAATCTAACCTTTTTCTTTTAAATTAGCATTTTTTCAAAATCTGGGGACATGGAAAATTTCCTTTTCCCTTTTTTATAAGATGGTACCTCTAATGTTTTCTTCTCTCTCTTTTTTTTCCTCCAGAGTAGCAGTTTCTAAACTGTTAGACATGGTGCTTCTTTGATGTTGCATAACCCATTTCTTTATGGCACTCAGAGTTAGCCAATGGTTGAAACATTTCTTTGTGAAGTAGAAACGGAGAGGCATAAAGCATTAGATGAGTCACTTAAAGTCATCCTAAGACAGTTTTCTCTGCATATTTTATTTTGTTTGGTTTTGTTTCCTCTTGATCCCCTGTTGCTTAAACCCTTTCCTCCTCCTCTTCCCTGTGCTGAAAAGTCCACTGGACCTGGGTGTATGACTCAGTTGTATGACTGACCTTGAACAAGCTGTTTGACCTCTCAAAGTCTGTTTTCTCATCTGTAAAATCTAAGATCCCTTCTCCTCTGATGGCCAACTAATTTATGACAAAATTTGAACCCTTAAGTCATCAATGCTATAATAGGCCAGGAATATTACTGACATTTGGGGATTTGACATAAAACCCCAATTTGCCTTTATGTAATCTGGCTCCATGAATATGCTGTGTGACATCTGTTAACCACAAACATGAAACTGACACGTGCATTGTCTTGACACTATGAGGCAGGTGTCAGCTTTAAATTCAGAAGCCGCTGTCAGCTTCGTCCAGTCCAGCAGTCTCACTGTCCCGGCCCAGGCCATCTCTGGGCGGCTGTAGTAGTCGTGAACTTTCTTTTCTTTGCCCCCAAATTCTTGTCCTGGTTGAGTGGCTCGTCAGGGGCCCATTGTCTGAAAGGCCTGGCCCAGAGCTGAAGCATCACCATAGCAGGGTCTCAGGTGGCACAGGATCAACTCCAGGTTTGTTATCAAGGCTGTTGGTCAGAGCGTTGTTGTACTTGATTCTCTGGAGGTGAGCTGGGAGCCACCCAGACTTGGAGCCCTGGGGCCCTTGGTGTGGCTGCTGTTCTGTGCTGTTTTCACTGTCATTTCCTCAGCACTGTCATCACCCCATCTTTTAAAAATTTTTATTGGAGTATAGTTGCTTTACAATGTTGTGTTAGTTTCTACTGTACAGCACAGTGACCCAGTTATACATATACATACATCCCCTCTGTTTTGGATTTCCTTTCCATTTAGGTCACACCAAGCACTGAGTTCCCTGTGCTATATAGTAGGTGCTAGCACCTCTTCTAGGAGGCTGGAGTCCTGGAAGGCAGGACCAACACATAAAGATAAAAACACACTAGGCCACGTGGGCCAAGCGAAACTCAAACTTCAGGTGCCAAAGTGCACGAGGAGGAGTCTCGGGATCCCCTGGGACTGAAGGGCGGGTGCACTCCTGACCCACCTTGCTCCCCACATTTCCTTTGCTCACTGCCATGGGCAAACAGTGATGCTGGGCTTGGAGCAGGATCAAAGCTCATTCCTGGCTAACCTGCAGATGTGAGCAGGTAAACAAACGGGAGCCGTAAAGCAGAGGGAGACTGAAATGAGAGTTGGTCTCACTGTGATTAGCAGCTGGCTCCTTTCCAGATTCCACCTGCTCTGTGTGGCGCTGCGGTGTCTCATTCCAAGTGTCTTCTCACAGCGTCTGACCCGGGGCCGTGGGTAACAATACCCTGGTGTTTGCCAAGGATAACAGTACAGAGCGGCTCCAGCAGCAAGGCGGGGTGCGGCGGGGGGAGGGCAGCATGACATCAGAGCCAGTGGCCCCGTCAGGGGGAGCTGGGGGGACAGGGGCTGAGGCAGAGGCCGCCATGGTGGCTGCTGACTCACTATACTTCTGGGAGGTTCCCCAACCCTCTCCGCTCCATTCTCCTGCCATGAGTGAACCCACTTTAGTGCGGGGCTTGTTGATGTGCCCGCTGGCATAAAAGGTAAAAGTGAGGCTGTGTTGAAATCACAGGCACCCCTCATTTTAAGCCACAGACTCATATGAATCAGACTTTTGCAAGAGTCCTTCAATTGCCAAACCCAAGCTGCCCCCTTGGGCTTCCCTGGTGGCTCAGTGGTAAAGAATTCACCTGCCAATGCAGGAGACACAGGTTCAATCCCTGAGTCGGGAAGATCCCCTGTATGAGGAAATGGTGACCCACTCCAGTATTCTTGCCTGGGAACCAGTATTCTTGCCTGGGAAATCCCATAGACATAGGAGCCTGGCGGGCTATAATCTATGGGGTTGCAAAAAGTCAGACACGACTTAGCGACTAAACAACAACAAACCACCTCCTCTGTGGGGGCAGCAGGTAGGCTAGAAAGTTTGTTAGGTGATAGAAACAGTAATGGATCAGGAGATATTTAAACTTTAAGCTCTGTCCTGGGTCTCACTCTGCTTATCACTGAAAAGAAGAGGCACTGTTGGATTGGATGATGTCTTAAGATCTTTCCCAGCTTAGGTCTGTTTTTGTGTCCAGTTTGGAGCACAGCCCTGATCGCTGCTACCCAGTGTTGGGACTGGAGGCTTAGAAAAGACCACACATACCCGCCACTGCCTTCCCTCCCCAGCCCCGTTGGGCTCCGCTGCGTCTCTCCTAGCTGGAAAAAGACTGAGGCTTGGCCACTGGAATGTACAGGTGTTGCTGGGCAGGGATGTTAGGGTCAGTTCTCATATACTTAAACACCCTCATCAGATTAGGTGTCTGGATTCTGGAGAATAAGGTCCAGTAAGCAAACACATGGAGACTGCAGGATGGGGTAGGAATGCCCTGGGCTTTGACTGTAAAAGTGTTGGTCACTCAGTCATGTCTAACTGTTTGGGACCCCAAGGACTGTAGCCCACCAGGCTTCTCTGTCCATGGAATTCTCCAGGCAAGAATACTGGAGTGGGTTGCTATTCCTTTCTCCAGGGGATCTCCCTGACCCAGGGATCGAACCCAGGTCTCCCACATTGCAGGCAGATTCTATCCAATGTACCTGACCACCAAAAGCAAATGTCACTTCCTGGAAACCTGGAAACTAACCTTTCATAATGTTAAGAAACCATTTGCGATATTGATAATAACTGAAAAAAGGTCTGCTTAGGAAGAATGAATCTTCCCTATGGAGTTTATAGAAGTGGATACTGCTGGGGTATGGCATGGCGCGATGGGAGGCTGTTTATTTCTTCTCCAAAGGTGAAGAGACAGACTTCCTTTTTCAGTGGAGTGGAGGTAGGGGAGGCAGGAAGGTAGAATAAAGCATGGATGGAGTTGGACTCCCCCAGGGGGCTGTTTGTCTGCCCCTGGCTGAGTTTCCGTGCAATTCAGGAGATGGGCCTCCAGAATCAGGAAGCCATGCTTGCTGCTCTGTAAGTGTGAGCAACCTTGGTCCTTTCTGTCATGAAGAAATGTGATTCAGGTCTGTATGGAATGTGGACTCTGGTTAAGTGCCATTTAGGGGGCTTAGAAGTTACCTCGTTGTTTCTCCCAGCTTGCTGTGTGGTCCAAGGCAGTTGCTTAACTTCTCTGGGGTTTGGGTACCTATAAGAAAGGAAATAAGAATGTTGGACTCTCCCTAGAGGCCTGGAAAGAATGTCAAATAAGAATGTTTTGATGCTTTATAAATATAATATTTTTAATACAAGACTTCCAGTGAGGACTATAGAATTAACAGGGGCTTCCCTGGTGGGCCATCAGTAAAGAATCCACCTGCAATGCAAGAGACTCGGGTTTGATCCTTGGGTCGGGAAGCTTCCCTGGAGGAGGAAATGCAACCCACTCCAGTATTCTTGCCTGGAGGATCCTATGGGCAGAGGAGCTTGGTGGGCTACAATCCATAGGGTTGCAAAAGAGTTTTACATGACTCAGTGGCTAAACAACAACAGAGGATTCACAGCATTTGAAGCTCGTGTCTTGGGTGCCTGTCACACTGCCTGGTGCAATGTCCTTCACTTGAATGGCAGGAAGACGGAAGCACTTCTCACCCATCTGTTACCTTCTGCCAAGTGTGAATGTCATGCTGGCATTTGTGCTGGGCCTGAGTGGGGTAAGTGTTCACCTCAGCAAACACAGACCCAGGTTCCTGACTAGGGGTGTACATTGCTTAATGAATGGCCTTCAGGTGCAGCATTTTTGCTATTAGCTTTTTGGCTCAGCAGCCATCTTTTCTGCTACGCTCCTGTCTTATATTCTCCGTGGCACTTCACCCAGGGCCGTGAACAGCCACAGATGCTTAGTGATGGCTGATTGACTCACAGCGCAGTCTGAGCGGTTAACCCTTGAATTTCCTGATGGTTCTTAATGTGCAGAATCTGAAACTGAGGGGCTACCAGTCATTCCTGGACCTAAGATTAGAACCATCTCTCTCCGCAGCACCTTGCCTTGTGTCGTTTTGGTTACTGATAAGTGTGGCCGGCATTTTTCAAATATCCTGTCTGAACTGGGGCATGAAATACTCAAGGTGGAGCACGTTATTACTGCTGCTTCCATGCTGGCAGACAGCTTGGTCCCGTCTGTGTGTTTATCCTTGGAGAGCCCTTCCTTTCCTCCTTGTAATGTACACACCTAAATGCACTGGGATCAATATTGTAAGGCGTCCAGGAGACCACCACCTCCCAAAGCAACCAACTGAAGAAAAGACCAGTGGCTGCTGAGTTTGATTACTTGTTATAATTTTGCTCTGAATACATCTTACCTCCCTGTTGACTTTTTTTTTTCTGGCCACACTGCAAGGCTTGTGAGATCTTAGTTCCCCAACCAGGGATCGAACCCATATCCTCTGTACTGGAAGGCAGAGTCTTAACCTCTGGATCCCTGGGGAAGTCCCTCTTCTTGTTGACTTAAGAGACAACTGCCTGTGCTTCACTTTTTCATTTCTTTTCCGGGTAGAGTCTCCAGTGAGGGGATGGTTTTCTAAAGGGGCCTCTCAGGAGTCTTACTCTGGAGGAAGAGGGGAGTTTTTAGAAGGATGGAAGACAGATGTTCATTTCATGTACCACCCACAACAGATATCTCAGCCAGTGTTTAGGATTTAGTCAGAGAGCTTCATCCCCATGAGTTCATGTGTATGTGTATGACAGCATTCAGAACCATACCTAGCACAAAATGAAAACTAAGTATTCATTGTTCTTCTTATTAATATTATTGTCATCTTTAACTTCTGGTCAGCATTTCACAGCAGGCAGCAAAAGGGAGTGTCACGATAAAGTGAATGCGAAAGTTAGTCTCTCAGTCACGTCCAGCTCTTTGCAACTTCAAGGACTGCAGCCCACCAGGCTCCTCTGTCCATGGAATTCTTCAGGCAATAAGGGGACTTCAAAAGTCTGTCTCAGGAACTTCCCTGGTGGTCCAGTGGTTAAGACTCCACGACCCCAATTCAGGGGGACCCAGGTTTGATTCCTGATCAGGGAATTAGATCCCACATGCCGCAGCTAGAGATCCTGCCTGCTGCGATGAATATTGAAGATCCCTCATGCTAAAACTAAGACCTGGCATAGCCAAATAAATAAATTAATAATATTAAAAGAAGTCCTGCCTCAGACTAACTATCCCCTGCTTCTGTAGCCCGAGGACGGGAGGAGAATTGTGAGGGCAGGGGTCCCCACCTTAGTAGTGATGCGTGGATTCAGCCTGTGCCCTCTGGCATATGCTCACACTTCTGACCTGTTCATTTCCCTGATCCATTGCATTTCTTTATGACGGGGTCACATCTCCAGTTGCTTCTCTGAGAGAAGGTGCAGACTCGTGTATCTGAAGTTCCGCCTCCGTCACACTCGCTGCCTCAGCTCTAGCTGGGATCTGGCATTCTAGTGCTCCCTCCTTGCTCTCCAGGCACATCAGGGGCATGAGTGACGAACTGACACACTCTAGTGAGCGGTTCTCAGATTATACATGGGGGCCTTTGCAGAGAGGCTTGCCGATACACCTCACAAATGCTGCCTGAGTACTTAGCACACACTGGGCACTGAGATAGGACTGGGAACAGGAAGCTGAGAGGCAGACCCTGCTGTTGATTTCATCCCCACCCTGCCCTCAGGAGCTTGGGCTGTTTGATCTGGTAGCCGACAGACTTCCCAGACCCGTTGGGAGAGATGTGACTTGTAAGACCCATTTCCTTAAAAAATTATAATTGTTGTGGAGGACTATCTTCCTAGAGTCAAGCATCAGTCATTTGATGTCTGGGTGATACCAAAAAATTCATCTGGAAGAAAGAGAAGCACAGTTAGTTAACAGATGTCACAACGCTAAATAACTGGTTGGCCGACTTGCATGAGCTGACTAGTTCTTTTGTCATCTTGTAGCCACAGTCTGTGTACGTCTGCCCAGCTTTCTTATGCTGAGGCTTTTCCCTTGGGATCATCATCAGTTTTTTTCCAGTATTTAGATGATTAAACTCACAGATGGCAGCTTCTACATTATTGTGCCACTGATTAAAGAATGGTTAAGGCAGATTTATTTCTCTAAATACAAACACATGCAATACTGAGATTTGGCCCAAACTTTGCCAGACACAATAGTGCATTGTTTCTTTCTTCAAGATGTATTTCATTATATCCTTGTGTTATAAAACAGCAGTGCCTGGTCTTTATATTATGGCGTCTATCTCCAAAGAGCTCTCAGCTCTTGCTGTGCTTATTCTCTCAGTCATTTCTGACTCTGAATCCCCATGGGCTGTAGCCAGGCAGGCTCCTCTGTCCATGGGGATTCTTCAGGCAAGAAGACAGGAGTGGGTTACCATGCCCTACTCCAGGGGATCTTCCCATCCCAGGGATCGAACCCAGGTCTCCCGTGTTGCAGGTGGATTCTTTACTGTCTGAGCCACCAGGGAAGCCCAAGGATACTGGAGTAGGTAGCCTATCCCTTCAACAGGGGATCTTCCTGACCCAGGAATCAAACTGGGGTCTCCTGCACTGCAGGCAGATTCTTTACCAGCTGAGTTTCCAGGGAAGCCCTCTCAGCTCTTGACCACAGCTTTAAACAGGTACTAGGTTCCAGTTTTGTTTTTTTGTTTTTTGTTTTCTTTTCTTTTCCTTTATTCCTTGGTCACCAGCATTCTTAGATGTGCGAATGTAGGCAAAGCGCTGCATTGCATACAGTGGATGCTCACTAATTCTGATTATTGTCTTTTTCAATAATCTAACAAATGTGTTAGTGTTAAATATGCACGCTTCTTGTCCCACATGACTGCATCTTTTTAAATTTGGGGGCAGGTAGAGAAAGTGGATTCATTGTAATCTCTTCCCTGTGTCCTATTAAATTTTTATTTAATGGAAATTACTGGTCTTTGGTCTCATGCCATCTCGTTTCAAAATATTGTTCTTTAAAATATTAAAAGCACTGTCATTATTAACTGATATGATTTTGTCTGAAAAAAATCACTGCGACAAAAAGTTCATTCTCTGGAAGCATGTGTTGCTTCTTTTTCACTGGGTGCCTTTAATGCTTCTTGGAAGTTACAGCCTTGGCGTTGGAAAGAGCACTGGAGAGTAGAGGGCTGGTGTATGGATGGGGTCAAGGTACACCCCGTGACCCTCTCTCTATCTCTCTAAGATAAATTTACTCTTTTTTGAAATCTCCTTTCTTAGATTGGCTTGTTCAAGAAAACTCAACTGTAGTTACCTGTAAGCTTGTGCATATGTGATTGGTATGCTCAACTACCATGATGGCTCAGGTGGTTAAGAATCTGCCTGCCAATGCAGGAGACAAGAGCTCAGTGCCTGGGTTGGAAGGATCCCCTGGAGAAGGAAATAGCAACCCCCTCCAGCATTCTTGCCTGGGAAATCCCATGGACAGAGGAGCCTGGTGGACTACAGTTCATGGGGTCACAAAACAGTTTGACACAACTTAGTGACTAAATCGGAGAAGGCAATGGCACCCCACTCCAGTACTCTAGCCTGGAAAATCCCTTGGACGGAGGAGCCTGGTAGGCTATAGTCCATGGGGTCGAGAAGAGTCAGACACGACTGAGCGACTTCACTTTCACTTTTC
Source organism: Okapia johnstoni (assembly GCA_024291935.2). NCBI lineage: Eukaryota > Metazoa > Chordata > Mammalia > Artiodactyla > Giraffidae > Okapia > Okapia johnstoni. Next base: position 45,593,388 of record CM044322.1, read on the forward strand.
ACTTTCATGCACTGGAGAAGGAAATGGCAACCCACTCCAGTGTTCTTGCCTGAAGAATTTCAGGGACGGGAGCCTGGTGGGCTGCTGTCTATGGGGTCGCACAAAGTCGGACACCACTGACGTGACTTAGCAGCAGCAGCAGTTACTGAATAACAACAAAGAACAGATACTGCTGGTGGCTTTTAAGTATCATGGAAATGGGAAAAAAGTGATAAAGAGGCAATAATTCCAAGTGAGTTTCAAGTTCCAAGAACTTGACAAATTCTGAGGAATTCTTAAATTGAGGCTTTCAGGTAAGAGTACATAATTTGACCACTTAAGTGTTTTAGAGTGACAAGTATTCGTGAACTGGAGATTTTTAGAGAACTTCAAGAATGAATTCAGGAGAGTTGGGGATTTATGCTGGTTGTCTCTGTATTGGAGGGCCTTTCTTATATCTAAGCTTTTTGTTGCTTAACAAAGATTTGAAAGCTCATCCTCGTTGTTGTGAAGATTCTTAAAGAGTGACAGTAAAGGCAGAACTTCAGACCAGTGGGAGGGGATGAGAGCATGGTCTTTGCGTGCCCCTCCTATTTCATAAGTTGGGCCACCCATGAAGCCATGTTTCCAGTGCTCTGCTGGGACCACTGTTTGAGTTGAGGTGTACAAGTCAGCACCCAGAAGTCAGAGCCCAGGAGGATTTGATCTGACCCCTCAATTGGTCTGGGCCTTCTGTCCAGGTATTTCCTAGTCCTCCAGCCTCTGAATTTTAACTCTTTTGTAAACACCATGTTTGTAAGTCCATTTGTGTCTGAGTTAACACTAGAATGACCAAGCATCTGGTTTGTCTGGGACTCAGGGCTTTCAGTGCTAAAACTGGGAGTACTCAGTCACTTTAGTTGTATCTGACTCTGTGCGACCCTATGGACTATAGCCCACCAGTCTCCTCCATTCATGGGGTTCTCCAAGCAAGAATACTGGAGTGGGTTGCCATTTCTTCTCCAGGAAATCTTCCTGACCCAGGGATCAAACCCACGGCTCTTATGCATCCTGCATTGGCAGGTGGGGTCTTTACCACTAGCACTACCTGGGAAGCCCTAAAACTGGGAGAGTTCTGAGCAAACCAAGACTGTTAGTCACCCAGGCAACACCTGCCTTGTACACCTGATACACATGAGCCATAGCTGTGTGTCCATCTGTAAGATTGAACAGTGACCTGCCAACAAACATCTGTCCCCTGGAGCCTCAGAAGGTGACCTTATTGGGAATAAGGGTCTTCGCAGATGTAATTAAGTTAAGAATCTTAAGATCATCGTGTATCAGCGTGGGCCCTAAATGCAGTCAGTGATGAGTGTACTTTACAAGAGACAGAAAAGGAAATGCATAGAGACAGGGAGAAGGCCATGTGGAGATGGAGGCAGAGACAGGAGTGGTGTGTCTGGAAGTCACAGAACACCCAGGATTGTCAATAACCACCAGCAGTAGGAGGAATGCACGGGACTGTCTTGCTTGGAGTCCTCAGAGGGAACCAACATCTTGCTTTCAGACCTCTGGACCCCACAACTGTGAAATAATGCACTTCTGTAGCTTTAAGCCAATAAGTTTGTGGTGACTTGTTATGGTCACCCTAGGAATCTAATACAATGTGGGAAGTGAGTTTGGGTCTTTTACTGCAGAAAGCAAAGCTGGAGGTGGAGAGGATGGTTTCAGACATCAGCAGTCTAGCCTCATCGCTCCACATGGGGCAGCCTGCCTGTGGCTGTTGTCTGCATGGCTGTTTGGTGGGAGCTCCTGTTCAGTGGTGTCCAACTGCATTCCTCAGTGCCCGGGGATCCCAAGGGGTGCCCTCGGGGCTGCGTTGTAGGGAGTGTGCCAGCAAAGGCGGAGCCCGTGGGCTCCAGATTCCTGGCCTCTTGAGCCAAAGCAACTCTGTCTTAGAGGAACTGTTTTTAGGAGATTTTGTTTGGTGTGGGGAGGTACTCTCTGCCACTTAAGAAAATAAAAGAAAGAGAAACCTTATGAAATCTCTCCAGGTTGCACCCTCTCTCTCCTTTCTCTTCAAATGCCTTTCTCGACCCTTTTCCAGGCAAGACCCTTTAAGGGTGGTGTGTCTTCTACAGCCCCAGGGACCCCATGATCCAGAAGTGGAGGGGGAGCTTGATCCAGAGTCTTCTGATGAGCCCCCAGTGCTTCAGATAAAATCCCATGGAGTGGCTGTCCCCTCATCCCCCTCTCATGACCAATATCCTACAAGTGTTCCCATGCAAGGCTGATGTCTCATGTTTACTGATAGCCTGTGGCAAAGCGCAGAGGGTAGAAAGTTGGAAGGAGGTGGGGTTGTTGTCCAGGCACTCAGTCGTGTTCGATTCTTTGAGACCCCATGGACTGTAGCACACCAGACTTTCCTATCCTTGACCATCTCCTGGAACTTGCTCAAACTCATGACCATTGAGGGGGTGGAGAGAAATCATTAAATACTGGGGGTGGGGAAAAGCAGGCAGGCAGGAAAACGGTTTTTAAAGGGTTAGGGGAAAAGGAAGGCGGAGTGGTAACAAAAGAGAAAAGCGTACCTACATTAGAGTGCTGTAATTTTCCCCAAGTACTGCCATAAAAATCACACTTCAGACTCTCTGCCATGCATACATTTGAGAACAATTTACCTGTATTGTTCACGCTGTGTCCTCAGCATTCTCTTCCTTGTGGATCAGTCAGCAGGACTCATTTCATACATTATCATCTAGTCCTGTTGAGTGTTCATTTCCTTGCACTGATTTTGCTGCCAAAGTGTCCTCTTTTCAAGTCATGGACATCATTAAGTATACTTTTTATTTTGCATCACTTATCATTTTCAGAGCTCCTTTATTTCATTACTTTGTATTCAGAATTTCAGGCCTCAATCAATAGCCCTGACATAAAGGCGGGTCCCTGCTTTCTCTGTTTAGTATTAGCAATTCCTTTCCTGAATCAGAGATTTCTTCTTCTCTCCAGAAGTCCACTGTGGAAAATAGCATTCTTAATATGACTTAATCTGTTTGTGGGGAAGATGGAGATAAAAATGGGTGATGAGAGTTCCCTGTAAGAGAACTCCACCTGCTTCTGTCTCCAGCTGTGACACTCTGCTTTCAGTACCTTCTTAAACTCTGTTTCTTTCTCCAAGAAACAGGGGTTTGTGCAGGGCACCTGTGTACCTGGGCTGGGAGGTCCAGCTCCAGCGGTGCCACATACCTGAGCTGTTAGTTAACTTGTCTTTCTGTATTTTTCCCTATAAAATGGAGACTTGCCATCTCTTTGGGGCTTCCCCAATGGCTCAGCAGTTAAAAAGAAAAAATCTGCCTGCAATGCAGGAGACGCAGAAGACTCAGGTTTGGTCCCTGGGTTGGGAAGATCCCCTGGAGGAGGAAATGGCAACCCACTCCAATATTCTTGCCTGAAAAATCCCATGGACAGAGGAGCCTGGCAGGCTACTCAGTCCAAAGGGTCTCAAAGAGTCAAACACAACTGAGCGACTGAGCATGGAGCACACGCCCTCAGCAGCATACATATAGCAATAGGACAGGAAAACAGATACTGGCTATCTGTTGTTGGGATGGTACCACACTGACAAGATACCTCAGAACTTAGTGGCTTAAAATAATGGCCATCTGTTCTTGCTCCTGTGCCTGGGAAGTCGGCTAGGGTCTCTACTGATCCAGCTGGGCTTGGCTCAGCCTGGTACCCAGGGGAGCCCTGGGTGCAGTCGGCTCCCTGTGGCTCTCGTCCCTCATGGAGCAGGAGAGCGTTTGCTTCTCATGGCAGGGGCAGAAGGGCACGACTGCTGGGCGAAAGATGTCATGCCTCTTAAGGTTGCACGCTCTGGCCACATTCCACCGGCCAGAGCAATTCATATGGCCCCCAGTGGAGTAGGAAATATATTCTGCCTTCAGTAGAAGCAACTGGAGAATCACACAGCAGATACACGTAAAGAATTTGGGATACTCATTCAGTTCACCAGGGATAGCACCCTTCTTCGTGTTAGTGTGTGTGGATCTGTACTCATTAAGTTTTATTCTCCGAAGTTTACATCTTTTGAGGGTTGGATGTATCACTCGAGTGTGTTCATTTTTATTCCTGAGCTCTCTCAGGTGGGATATTCCAGATTGAATGCTTCCTAAAATTAAAAAAAATTTTCTTTTTTGTTTTAGAGGAAGGAAACTCAAACAGACCACTGCTTCCTCCGGATTCACTGCTTCCGGAGGGCAGGGCATCTGAGAAGAGAATTCACGTGGCAGCCTCAGCGATTAAAACTTACTCTTCACAGGCCGAGGGTGTCACCTGGTCGGAGGAATGCCTATGCATTACCTGGGGCTTCTTAGGCTGGAATGGGGAGGAAACAAAGCCCAGACTCATATATTTTGGATATTGCTCCTTAAACCCCTGGTGAACCATATCATAATTCTGCAGAAAATTACTGGGGTATATATTTGTCCCATTTTTAACATGTCTAGATATTTGGCATATTTATAAAAAAGATAAATTGGATGGTATTCATAAATTAAAGATTTTACAGTACAAAGTAAACTTAAACAGCAAATTTTTTCAAAACATTTTACATTTCTTGGTATTTTCTCTGAGTCTGTAGCTTATCTTTTTACTCATTGTTTATATCACCTTGCTTATATTAAGGTTTAAATGCTGATAAAATAAAATGTCAAACAAAATAAAATTTCAATTAAAAATTTTTTATTTTCTTACAGCTTTTCAGAAGTTTATTTAAAATCACATATAACAGGAAAATCATTGCCAATCTGGAAATATTTTTCCTCTATGGTGATTGCTATATATTTTTAACTATTACATTTAATCTTTATTTTTAAAAATGTTTGAGGAATCATATATGGATCATTTTACACACTTATTAATTTCTATTACTTTAAGTCATTAGATTTTCATGTTAAGAAGAATGAGTGTGCATGCTCAGTCACACAGTCATGTCCAACTCTTTGTGACCCCATGGACTGTAGACCACTAGGCTCCTCTGCCTGTGAGATTATCGAGGCAAGAATAATGGAGTGGGTAGTGGGTAGTCATTTCCTTCTCCAGGGGATAGTCCTGACCCAGAGAGTGAACCCCAGTCTTCTGTCTTCTGCATCTGTCTTAAAATTGCATATTTCTCTAGTTTTTCAAAATCTATGCAAATGTTTTTTTCTCCCTGGTAATTGAGATTTGGTTCTATTTTTAAGGCTGATTAAGAGATTGTTGGTGGACTGGTACTTTTAGCACATTTCAGAGATCACATTATTAGTTAGAGCCTGTAGTCTGAGGATCTCTGAGTGCCTTGTCTCTTTACTGATGTGTGCCCAATGCAGAGGAATGAATTCCTGATTTTGATGGTAATTTAGGATTTTGTTGAAAAGTAGCTGTTCCTTTTCATCTCCCCATCTTTATATTTCCCACCAGCTTCTGGATTTTGATAATTATCTTGTGAGGGTTCCAATCATACTATTATAGATTTTTAAAAAGATAAAAAGAATGGTAAGAGAAGGAAACAGAAAATCCACTGACAGAGTTAATTTCTGTGTCCCCCAATTCTTTCTTTCACTGCATCATCCCTTCCTCCCACTCATTTTTAGTACTGAGCATTATTCCTGGGAAGAACTTTTGTATTTTCTAGGAGTCCATCTGCTCTTACTACTTATCTCCCACCTGAAGCTATAATGTTCCATTCCAAGCATCGTAATCATTTTCACAGCAACTAAATGTGATTTCACACACAGCAGATTATGACTTCTGCAGAGAGTGAGCAGTATAAAATCATTAACCCCTTAGGACAGGGACCCCATTTCACACTAATCTCCTTAGCAACCAACATAAGACAGGAAAATGGACAGCATAAATGGATTGCAGATAATACAACATCCAATTTAATAATCTGTTCTAAATGCCTCCAGAACATAATCTCAGGGAGAAATTATAGCTGGCATGAAAGAGTATTGAGCAAATTTCCTCAGAAAAGGTGGCACTCATGTGGAGAAAGAACATAAGAATGTGTACCATAAAAATGAGGATTGTGTCCATTGGAGATGAAGTCTTGGCTGACAGTGGTGGACCAGTTGGCCTCCTAGACCAGTAGGACTCCTAGAGAGATAGCATGACAGTGTTCTGAATCGATTAAATCTGAATGAGTCGATTCTAATTTATGCCTGGTTTCCTTGTGTTTCAATGAGGAAGAGCTATACAGCATATAGAACTAGATCTGTGCATTAACACTTATAACCTCTCTGTAATTGATAGCAATAAGAATAACCAAAAGGTCTTGATTTCTTGCCCAAAGACTTGTAACATCCCTGACAGTTGAATACTTGTTTTTAGTTTACTGTTGCTACTTCAGAGGAGGGGGTTTTATCAACAAGGGGAAAGTCAGTCCAAATAACACAACTGTTTTTTTGTATCTGCCTTGTATAAGATGCAGGCAGCTTATGCAATGGGCTCCATAGTATTTGATTATATCTGAGATTTGTGCTACTTTTTTCTATGTGATTTACATAAAAAAGAAAGTTGTTGGAATTGGTGGCTAAAAGTTTCTCAGAAATAAAATGTTTCCCTCTGAAGCAACAGTAATTTTGGAATCCTCACCATAACCAATTGATCAAGTCAGACAACTTTCTTCGTAAAGTGAGATGAAATTGAATTTTGGTTTAATCATAGATGTGCTTATAGGGTGGAATATGAACATATCTTCTGTCCATTGACTAGAAGACTATCACCGAAAAAAATTGCCAACAAGTTATAGGAATCCAGATGTTGTAGAACCCTATTACCCCTTTCAATTGTTACTGTGATTTTCTACTCAGCAAGTATATGGGCTTGAAAAAATCATCTAATAAACATTTATTAGTAGCTGCTGTATGCCTGATAGCAGAAAATTAGAAGGAACCAGATGCACCCACTTTAATTAATTGGTGTAATCAGGAGTGGTATGCAACATCAAGGGTGAAAATTGCTAACTTAAATTGTGGCTTTGTGGCTCAAATGAGTTTTTGCAGTCTCAAAGTGTTTTTTTTTCCTCCTTGAATATTTAGAGCTTCTATGTTTTTATTTCCCATCTATTGGAAAAATTTTCCTTCTTTTTGGAGGGTGGGAGGGTGTTCAATTAAAACTCTTTTTATGGAGTAATAGGTTCCAAATTGCCAGTTATTTGCAGGAGAGTTGGGAGTTGAATCCCTGAGTTTTCTCAGTTCTTTCAAAAGACCAATAAAGAGTGGAATAGCATCAGGAGATGTAATGGAAATAACACAATACATGTTATCCTCCTTTCAACAGTAAGTAGTATGGATTGGAAATGTAAGTATCAGTCTTCTCCTTTTCCTGGCTAAATTTGCTCATTCCTTAAGGCTCTGCTTAGATATCCTTTTCTCTAGGAAGTCTCCCCAAACTGCTCTCCTCTACCCACAATCCTACTTCTAACTCAGTTAGGTTTCCTTTGTTGTTGTTTAGTCACTAAGTTGGGTTGGACTCTTTTGTCACCCCAGGGACTGTAGCCCGCCAGACTCCTCTGTCCGTGGGGTATTGCCCAGGCAAGACTACGGCAGCAGGTTGCCATTTCCTTCTCCAGGGGATCCTCCCCACCTGGGGTTAGAACCTGAGTCTCCTGCATTGCAAGTGGATTCTTTACTACTTGAGCCACCCATGGTGGCAGGTAGGGAGCAGAGGAGGGAAGCCCTAGGTTTCCTTATCCCTGGGCTACTGCACTCTATTTTGGAATTGTCTATCTATATTCTCATTTACTTTGGGTTATAGGACTGTGGAGAAGGCAGTGGCACCTCACTCCAGTACTCTTGCCTGGAAAATCCCATGGACGGAGGAGCCTGGTAGGCTGCAGTCCATGGGGTCACGAAGAGTTGGACACAACTGAGCGACTTCCCTTTCACTTTTCACTTTCATGCATTGGAGAAGGAAATGGCAACCCACTCCAGTGTTCTTGCCTGGAGAATCCCAGGGATGGCAGAGCCTGGTGGGCTGCCATCTATGGGGTCGCACAGAGTCGGACACGACTGAAGCGACTTAGCAGCAGCAGCAGCAGCAGCATGGGACTGCGTCTTGTTACCTTTATATATCCAGCTTTAATACAGAGCCTGGCATTCATTTAGGTGCTCAATAAAACCTGTATTGAGTAAATTAGTGAATGGAAGTGGTGTCTGTCTCACCAAGGTGCTGGACTTTTCTGCACCACGTTCATTTCTGCATCCCCAGTGCTCTTTGGTGTGTCAGTTATCTACTGCTGCACAACCAGCTGCTCCAAAACTTAGGGACTTAAAGTGACCGTCATTTATTTAGCTGTGATTCTAGGCTCAGCTGAGAAGTTCTGCTTTTAGCTGGACTCCCTCCTGTGTCTGTGATCAGCTTTCAGGTCAGCTGGGGGTTGTGATCTTTTATCTTCCAAAAGGCTAACCTGGGCTCATTCAGGAGGCAACTGGGCAGGGTTTTAAGAGAGTGAGCAGGAGTGTGTATGGTCCCTAGAAGCCTGAGCTTAGAATCAGCATGGTGCCACCTCTGCTGTATTTTATTGGCTAAAGAAACTACAAGGCCAGTCTAGATTCAAAGAGAAGGGAAATAGACTTCACATTTTAATGGGGGTTGGGGGGAGCTGCAAAATCTTACTGTGGAGAGCAGGGATATAGGGAAGAGACTAATTGAGGACATTTTTGCATGCAATCTACCACATTTGGCAGAGAATAAGTGTACAAATAAAATGTTTGAACTACATCTGAGGAGTATTAGATTTAGCCAAAATCTGGAAAGATCTTTCAAAGAAGAAAAACTTTTCTCTTTGGTTCCATTCCATGTGGCTTTTGTCATCATGTTCCCATGCCCATGGCTCCACTCCATTTTTACAAGGACTCAGGACTGTGTACTGCCCCTCAGTGCCCCGGTCCGCCTAGGTAATTGACAGACTATGTGCTGGGCCCCACTGAGTATAAGTATAAGCCAGGCTCTGTATTGGGAATACAGCAATACAGCAGTGTGTTCAGTTCAGTTCAGTCACTCAGTCACGTCTGACTCTGTGACCCCATGGACTACAGCATGCTAGGCTTCCCTGTCCTTCACCATCTCCCGGAGCTTGCTCAAACTCATGTCCATTGAGTTGGTGATGCCATCCAACCGTCTCATCCTCTGTCATCCCCTTCTCCTCCCGCCCTCACTCTTTCCCAGCATCAGGGTCTTTTCAAATGAGTCAGTTCTTCGCATCAGGTGGCCAAAGTATTGGAGTTTCAGCTTCAGCATCAGTCCTTCCAATGAATATTCAGGACTGATTTCCTTTAGGATGGACTGGTTGGATCTCCTTGCACCAAGGGACTCTCAAGAGTCTTCTCCAACACCACAGTTCAAAAGTATCAATTCTTTGGGGCTCAGCTTTCTTTATAGTCCAACTCTACACACAGCAGTGTGCAGGTGAAACATAATTCTTGTCCTGTGGTGGTGAAGATATTTGAGTAGAAATTACAAGTGCAATTAGTTACAAGGACATGTAGAGTTGAAGAGAACATATAACAACTGGCCTGTTGAAGAAGTGATGTTTGAGATGACTGAAAGGGACAGTTGGAGATGGCTGACCCAGAGGCTCTTACAGACAGAGAAGGCGATGTGAAGCACTTTCCCGGGAGAGAGGGCAGGGGAGGATCTGGGAAAGGGAGGGGGACTGGATGGCTGGGGCCCTGGGGCCAGGTAGGAGTGTGCAAGAGCAGGTCTCCCAGGCTCCCAGGCCCAGAAGGCTCTTTCCTAATAGATAGGAGAGGCTGTTGAAGGGTTTTAAGCAGGGGAGAGATTAAAAAAAAAACCTCTTCCTGGGTTGCATAGAAAATTATATCCTAGGAGTGCCAGACAGGTTATGAAACCCACTCCCTTCCCCACCATCCAAATGCCACCCCAAGCAGAGGCTTGGGAAGAAAGCAGGACTAATCTGAATCCACGCTAGTTATGATAACCTTGTGCTTATTCAAAGACATCTTTAACATGCATTTTTAGAGCTGTCCTTCCCTGAACCCAGGGTTCCATGAGCCTATGGGTATTGGGAGAGAGGGGACTGGGAAGGGCCACTAGGGGGCTGTTCCCCTGGATGCCCTGCCTGGAGGGGCTGGGTGGCTGTATAAGTCCTCAAACAGGTGCAAGAGGCTGATCCTTTTTTTTTCTACCCTTTTTATTGGGGGTCATTTAAAAAACTTTGCTACCTTAGGGTACCTGGTTTTCAGGGTAAAGCAGGCATGGCTTGTCACGGGAGGGTCTCTAAGCCCTGTGTTACCAGCTTTGCGACTCTGGGAGTAGCTGATGGACCTTTGTCAATGGATGGAGTAAACCAAATGTGTGTCTTCCAGCTCCATTCAATCCTGGGGGAGTGGGGCAGCGGGGAGCGGTCACAGAAGCAACGTGTAAACCAGCCAGTTTCTGCCTAATGAAACACTGATGGCCCTCCTCTGGCCAACAGTTCATTCACCAGGAGGCCCAAATGCCACTCCTGTCTTGTCTGTGCTTGTGAATTTTCAACATTTGGAGTTTTCTTGAAAGCCCATGATTTCTGTTTATCAATCACTTTCAATATCAGGTTACTTGGAGAATGGAGTTATTAACCTTTAATGTTTAATAACTGTGCCACAAAGATAACATAATAAAATCCAAGAAATATAATTTAGACAGGCTTTTGACTCAAACCTTACCTGTGTGTGTCTGTTTAATCTTTCTTAATCCTGTCCCCAAGGCTAAGAAAAACCTTGTTTTCTCTGTCTTCTGCTTGGGTTGTGTCTTTATTTTGTTTCTGTTTTTGCTTGGCGAGGTCCTGATGGTCTGGGTGGTACTTGAGTGTGGGCAGCTGGAGGGAGAGGTGATGCTGAGGATGGCCATGCTCTGAGCCAGCTCTGCACTGCGTGAGTAGGGGTTGGTGGCAGAAGTAGAGTCGGGGCTGGTCTTTGCTCTGGCTGCAGATGAACCACGTGCCTATGTCTTCTGGATGATCTTACTGATTCCTCCAAGCCTGAGTGTCTCTGGGGGGCTTTCTGGAACAGAACTTAGCTTCACAGCAGACGGATGGCTCTTTGTGGTGAAGGGATTCTTGGGGTAACAAAGTGTGACAATAAAGAAGGAAGATTTCTTCCTTTATATTTTTCTGCTTAGGAATATGCTTAAAATTGAATTTAGTCATTCTGATCTGTCTTTTTGGAAGGAGCATCACTATAAATTTGAATTTGCAAGTTAAAACTGATTTCCCACAGGCAGATTCCCCTGGAGAAGGAAGGCAGTTAGACTGTTTTGAGTTCTTCCTGTAAGGAATACAGACCATAATGGTGGCCCTGTTTTGCATCCTGAGGGGCTGTGAATGGGAAGTCTACGGCAAGGTTCATAGAATGTTTAGTTTTCTCAGAGAAAGGAGCCATGGAAATGTAAGGCAGTACAGTTGTGCTGGGAACCCCCAGTCTCCAGACTTTCATTTCAGTCTCGGTTATAGAGAGAGAGGATCCGTAAGCTTTCCTTCCCCTCCCCATCCCTCTCACTCTGTTCTCAAGGAATGAACCAAAGGATCAGAGACTAACTGTACACGAGGATCTTTCCAACAATTAATCCTCATCTTACATCTGTGAAGGAGCAGGGTAACTCCCATCTCAGATTTTACAGTTTTCCTTTTTTTGAACTTCTTCATACATCATGAACTGACTTGTCTTCTAAAGGAGTCAGAGTTAACAAGGCTGGCCTTGGATAGCGTAACCCTGAATCAGGTATACAGCAGGCTTTTGCTTTTTCATCTAAATGACTGAATTTCTCTTTCTGCTCTACTTTTGTTGGGAATAGAGAGAGGAGACAAGAAAAAGGGCTGAAACCAGTTCCTAAAGGAAATGTTCTTAAGGAAGCCAATTTGAGTTCTGTGGATACTCCAGTTTTGACTGCTCTGATATTTTCTTAAATATATCCAGGTCTGCTTCAACTAATGGGGAAAGATGGCAGAGATTTGAGCCCAGATTCATATGTCATACCAATCAAGACAAAAATAATGGAGCATAGACATTAAAAACCTTTGTTGTGAATGCGGTGATATTATCCCTTTTCAAACATTAGATACAACTCTGTATATTCCAGGGAAATGTCTCTACACACCATTGGTTTAACAGTTTAACTGAATTAATTAGCACTTCAGTTCAACAAATGGTCAATTCAGCCAACTTCCTAATTGATTCTTAGTAAAACCGAACCATCAACTGCCTGAACCAACTGGTCATTGTGTGATTTAAACACAGGCCTAGGGTACCAAGGTTAAACTGATAAGTGAAAAAAAGTGAAAGTCTGTCACTAAGTCGTGTCTGACTCTTTTGCGGCCCCATAGACTGTAGCCTTCCTAGGTGGTGCCAGTGGTTAAGAACCTCCCTGCCAATACAGGAGATGTAAAAGATGTGGATTTGATCCCTGGGTCAGGAAGATCCCCTGGAGAAGAAAATTCTCCAGTATTCTTGCCTGGAGAATTCCATGGACAGTGAAGCCTGAAGGGATACAGTCAAAGAGCTGGACAATACTGAAGCAACTTAGCATACACGCTGACTGCAGCCTGCCGGGCTCCTTTATCTGTGGGATTTCCCACGCAAGGATTCTGGAGTGCGACCTTCTCCATGGGACCTTCCCAACCCAGGGATTGAATCCATGTCTCCTGCACTGTAGGCGGATTCTTTACCGCTGAGCCACCAGGGAAGCCCAAACTGATAAGTGACTATGATCAAACTTAAGGAAGAGTCAGAGAACTCTGACCATGGAGCTAGAACAACATCTCTTGAAATAGTACAGTGAAACCATAATCCACACTCCTCCAGGTCTCATCTGACTTCACATTAAGTGGTGTTTTCAATCCATTTTGAGAAGCACATGAAAAGATGTTGGCACGCTCAGATGAGTGGCAGGCCATAAAGGAGATACTGAGAGTGAACTTTCCCGAGGCAATTTGAACATTAGAGATAATGATGCTATTTAGTATTTTCTTAAGTCCTTTCTGGAAACATTACTTTTCAAGGACTTGAAGTAATTGAAAGAGAGATATCCATTAAATATGTTTAGAAAAAAATTTTCTGTCTAGTTTCAAGTATACTGGATTTGCCTGAGAGACTTTTTTTGGACTTCATTCAGAGAATGGCTTGGCTAGATTTGCTTTGACTTGATGGCTTTGGGGTATAAGGAGGTGTGAATGAGTGTGAAGATGTTTGGGGAATTTACGTTTGCTTAAGATAACTCTGGTTCAGACTTGAACCTGAGTTTGCCTCTCCATTACTCATCTTTGTACCCCTTGCCTCTCACCTAGTGTTGATCACAAAGAGTCCAATAAATCTTCAGGTTTGGTTGTTTGCCAGTCTCTAGCTCTTGAATTTATTCATTGAATTGGACTCCATTTGCTGTTAAGACCTTTGGCTTTAGGGAAGGAACTGTAGGGTCCTGGAAGTTTTGATGTGTTGTCATTTTAAAATTTTTTTTTATGGGCTAAGAAATTTACCCTAAGTTCAGAGTACAAGGAGGGTGATGTTTTACATGGTATTCCCTATTTATGAGCAAGTGAGGAGTATTCGTGCTGCTGGTTTAAATCTCTCCTCTCAGCTCTGTGCTGAAGAACTGTGTTTGCAGTTGACATCCCTTATTAAAAAAGTCCTGAGTCTCCATGGTTACAGGATTTGTTGTCATTGTTCAGTTTCTAAGTCATGTCCGATTCTTTGCGACCCCATGGACTGCAGCAAGCCAGACTCCTCTGTCCTTCACTATCTCTTGGCGTTTGCTCAGCTTCATGGCCATTGAGTTGGTGATGCTATCTAACCATCTCATTCTCTGCTGCCCCCTTCTCTTCCTGCCTTCAATCTTTCCCAGCATCAGGGTCTTTTCCAATGAGTTGGCTCTTCACATCAGGTGGTCAAAGTATTGGAGCTTCAGCTTCAGCATTAGTCCTTCCAGTGAGTATTTAGGGTTGATTTCCTTTAGGATTGACTGGTTTGATCTCCTTGCAGTCCAAGGGACTCTCAAGAGTCTTCTCCAGCTCCACAATTCACAAGCATCAGTTCTTCAGCACTCAGCCTTCTTTATGGCCTGAACTTTATGGTTATAGGATAGAGCCATTTAACACCAGAAGCAAGCAGAACAATCAGAGATATGGGCAATGATTTGAATGGTAATGATAAGGGCCCAAAAGGAGATGCAGTCAGGAAGTGGATCTGGATCTGCACGAGGTGCACCAGGGTTGGCCCTGTGGACTTCTCATTGAAGGACCTTTGTGTAGACTCTAGATTCAGGAGTCTCTGCTGGCTCAAGTCTTAATGAGATGCCTAGAAAGTTAGGTCAGAAACAGATCCCTTCGTTAGCAAAGTCCACCTTACATTTCCCCTTCCTACTACCGGTTTTCACTTCTCCACTTTTATTATCTTTATGTCTCTTGCCTAGAATTTCATCCCCTCTTCTAGAAGTTCACACCTGTCTCTTTCCTTAAGGGCCCCAGTCAAAACTCAGCTTTTCCAACATTCTTTTTATAGCCTCACCACAGCACTGTGTAATTTAGTACTTATTCTGCATGTAACTTGTAAGTGTTCCTTAGCGATTTCATTTATGTTTTGACTTCTGATATAGCACACTTGAGTGTTTGTATGTCCAAGTAAGTAGAACTGGTCTGTGCACACTGAATTGTATGAACCACCTCATATTTTTTTTGAAACTTATTTTTAATTGGAGGATAATTGCTTTGCAGTATTGTGTTGGTTTCTTCCATACATCAACATGAATCAGCCATAGGTATATGTATGTCTTCTCCCTCTTGCACCTCCCACCTCCCTCTCCATCCCACCCCTCTAGGTTGTCAAAGGGCACCTGAACCACCTCATATTAATGCTCAGTTGGGAGAGGGGGACAGTTATTATTATCTCCATTTTACAGATGATGACACTGAAGTTCAGAGAGGTCCAGTGACTTAACCAGGGTCACCCAGTCAAGGGCAGAGTGGGATTTAAAGCTGTATCTTCCAACTTCAAGTCCAATATTCTTCCCATGACCACACACTATCTCTTAGCTTGACGGGTCAAATAAATTCTGCCTTCAAAAAATTAGAGCCATAATTTTTTAAAAACATGAAATCCTTCCTTAGAAGTATCTTTCTGAACAGTATGTCTTTTTCTAGAAGATGGCTTGACTTAGAGTAAAAGAGTAGGTGCAACCTTTGGGAAAAGGTGTTCTCAAGGTTTTCTTATTCCTTTGTGAAGTATTTATCGAGTGCCTGTCCTGTTTCAGGCATCCTGCTGGTTGACAGGAATGGGAACAGTGTTAAATGGGGACATGATTCCTATGCTTCCTAATCTCACAGCCTAGTGCCTGGAAGGTGAGCACCAAGGTGGTGGATTTCCTGTGTGCTTGTGAATCTGGAAGATTGGTGCCTACTATGGGCAAATTTGACCTTCATTCACTACAAATGAGATTATATTATACAAAAAGTAGTGTTCAGAGTGGGTGGAACAAATGCACACAATGGAATATTATTCAGTGTTAGAAATCATGAAAACTTGACATTTGCTAGGAGATCCCACCAGTCCATCCTAAAGAAGATCAGTCCTGGGTGTTCATTGGAAGGACTGATGTTGAAGCTGAAACTCCAATACTTTGGCCACCTCATGCAAAGAGTTGACTCATTGGAAAAGACCCTGATGCTGGGAAGGATTGGGGGCAGGAGGAGAAGGGGACGACAGAGGATGAGATGGTTGGATGGGATCACCGACTCGATGGACATGGGTTTGGGTGGACTCCGGGAGTTGGTGATGGACAGGGAGGCCTGGCATGCTGCGATTCATGGGGTCGCAAAGATTGGGCACGACTGAGTGACTGAACTGAACTGAACAGCATGGAGCATGAACCTTTAAGACATTATGCTAAATGAAATGTCAGACACAAAAGGAGAAGTATTATATGGTTCCCCTTATATGATAGGCAAATTCACGGAGACAGAAAGTAGAGGTTGCCAAGGGCCAGGAGGAGGGCAATGGGAAGTTACTGTTTACTGGGTGCAGAAGTTCCATTTGGGATGATGAAAATGTTCTGCAGATGGATAGTGGTGATGATTGCAAAACATTATAGATCTACAATCAATGCTGTTGATTTGTATATCTAAAAGTGGTTAAATTGGTAAGGTTCATATGATGCATATTTTTGCTTGTTGTTTGGGCTTCCCTGGTGGCTCAGATGGTAAAGAATCCGCCTGCAGTGCAGGAGACCTGGGTTCAATTCCTGGGTTTGGAAGATCCCCTGGAGGAGGGCATGGCAACCCACTCCAGTATTCTTGGGTGGAAAATTCCCGTGGACAGAGGAGCCTGGTGGGCTACAGTCTGTGGGGTTGCAGAGTCGGACACAACTGAGCACTCACACAGCACACAGGTTGTTGTTTTGTCCCTCAGTCGTGTCCGACTCTTTCGTGAGCCCATGAATTGTAGCCTACCAGCCTCCTCTTTCCATGGGAATCCCCAGGCAAGAATACTGGAGTGAGTTGCCATTTCCTCCTTCAGGGGATCTTTCCGATCCAGGGATGGAACCCACGTCTCCTGCCACCTAGGAAGCCACAAAAATTAATTTGCCAGAATATTGTCAGCTATATGCATAACCATGTTTAAGACAAGAGGAAGATGGACATGGTCATAGCAAACAGTCTTGGGAAAGCAGAGGAGATCTCAGCCACCAACTGATTTCCAGAGTGCAGAAAACATTGGATGGACAGCCTTCCTGCGAGCGTGAGCTGCTTTGCTAGTGTTCAGAGTAGCTCTGGCGAGAGTGGCAGCCCTGGACGAGGATATGGGTGACTCTTGCACAGTTGATGGGGTAATGAGAAGAGCTGGTCTCAGAGAAACGAGAACATGTGTATTGGAAGGCTGCCTTTGCTTAATGTTCCACACGATCCGAGAGGCCAGATGGCATTTTATGTGGTTTTCACAACTGTGATTTTGGATTGATTACTAAACCTGTTTGTGTTCCTAACCCAGCTCGCTGCCTCCCGCCTGGCTTTTAGCTTAACCCGAATTCTCAGAGCTGAGTTTGAACTGTTGCATATTATTTTTTTCTTTTCCTTATTACTGTTGCGTTGGTGCCAGCCTCTACTACCTGATCCAGACCTATTTGCCTGCCTGAAGTCTAATATGGTAAATAAGATCCTTTTTCCAACAGGTCTGATCAAATGAATGGCTTTCACTTTGCATTTGTGTTCAGTTCCAGATTGATTTCTTCTTAGTTTGGATCACCCGCGTGACATGTTATGAGAGGAAAATGCATGATCCCATGTTGACTTTTCCCACTTGGCTTCCATCATCAGACGATGTTTTCATAGGAAAGGCAAAGTTATTTTATGTTTAATGTAAGAAAAACAGAATATAATCATAAAAGTAATAAAAGTTAATATTTGAATTTTCAAAACACTTTTCACATAAATAATCTCTCTCAATCCTGACAACAGTCCCAAGGAGCTGAGCAGATATTTGCCCACTTCATTGGAGGAACTGAGACACAGAGATGTTACGTAGTATGCCCAAGCTGGCCCGGCTAATGCTGGCTAGAGCTGGATCTGGAGATGATAGCTTCTGGGTCTACATCCAGAATTCTTTCCACCAGCCCACTCTACCTACTGGAAGAGAAAATCCAATGTAGTGTAAATAATTTAGGCATCAGCTACCATTTCAAGCTACTTACCAGATCTTTGTTGTCCTTTATTAAAAAAGTCATAGACTTTATTTATTATTAATTAATATTTGTTCAGTCGCTCAGTCGTGTCCAACTCTTTGCGACCCCATGGACTGGAGCCCACCAAGCTCCTCTGTCCATGGGATATTTCAGGCAAGAATACTTGAGTGGGTTGCCATTTCCTCCTTCAGGTGATCTTCCCAACCCAGGGATCGAACTTGCATCTCTTGCGTCTCCTGCATTGGCAGGTGGGTTCTGTGCTACCTGGGAAAAATCCTCTCTCATGCTCTTTGTTCTTTAGGAACACCTGTGACAATGGTCTGCACTGGACCCGCTTTAACAGACTGGCAAAGTGGGTCAGAGAACAAGCACAGCATTGGGGGAGAGATCCTAAGAGAGGAGACTAATCTCGGGATAGAGGACCTGCCTTGCCCCTTAAACTGTGGATTCAGGAGGGAGTATCTTCATCTTTCCTCTTCGGGCACTTTGCCAATGCTTGATGCAATAGGCATCTATGTAACTCAGTAACTATGTGTTGAGTGGAGGTTCTGAAGATACCAGTTTCTTCTTGTGAGGAATTAGATTGATTTGCTCTGTGAAAGTGAATTTTATTAAGATTTCGAACATAACTCACTCATAATTTCTTCTCCCCTTACTTTTAAGGGAGGTTTTTCATGTCTTTAGTTCAAGTTCCTCTTAAAATACAACTATCATTCTTGCACTGGTCGAGGCACGATGAATTAAAATCCGGTTGAAATGACAGTGAACTGTGATAGCTATACTGTGGGCCCCCTTGCCTGGTTTCCTTGGGCTCTCCCGCTTCCTGAACTATGCAGGAGGTGAGGTGGGGGCTCCTGGCCACGGTGCTCTGGGTTATTACAGTGATATATCTTGGAACTGAGCTTGAGCAGGGATCATCCTGTTTCCTGTTGGAATTGATTTTCTGTCCAACTTTCATTTCCTATTGTGCATTCCGTTGGGGTCAGAGCAGCTTTGTCAGACAAAAGCAGGGCTTTCTCCTCTGGAGATATTCCTGGATTCTCTTCAGCTGTGTGTTTATATAAGTGGACAGCCAGGCAGTGCAATAAAGTGGCTGCCTGGCCAAATTCTGGCTATACTTGCCTGGTTGGACTCTGGGGGTTGGACACAAAGAGCTCTAGGGCTTGGGCTGGAGTCCCAGGTCCTCCTGTCACTTGCCCTGTATCTTAGCATTATAGGCTTTTATTCTCTGACACCTGTATCAGAGAGCTGTTCGGAAGAGAGGAAACGTTATATTGCTGCTATCATTTCAAATGTTTACTGCTTAAATGAATTTGGTTTGAAGCTTAAACAGACTGTTGGTGAACCATAAAGCTGAATCATTTCTCAAAGAAATCTCTGACCCGTGCTTCTGCCTTCCACTGCCTCATTACTTCCTAATCAGTGTTAAGATGACAATCTCCAGGTTGCCAAAATGTGTGAAAACGGAATCCTTAGCATCCTAAGGTGCTGAGTAGAATCTGCTCAGTAGCTTCACTGTCTATGTCCTCAGTATCCATTCCTGTTTTTGTTGCTCTGTCCCACCCCCATGGTCTCTGCAAGTGTTCTAGGATATGTTCATCAGCTGCAATAGCAGTGCCAATAAAGTACCATTTTATTAAGTTTACCAAAGATGAGGAATTTTGTTTGATCTTTTATTGTGACTTAGTACCTTTTTAAGCAGTCATTTCCCATCATACTGGATTTATGCTTAGTAGACTACGTTAGTCCATTTGCTGCTTCACAGTCAAGGCCCTGTTTGTTGAAGTGTAATCATATCAACAGGATTATACCTGTCAGCATGTTATTATCAGTAGTAGTCAGAAAAATCTAATATAAATTTACTGTAATGCCATAAAAGGTGCCAGTCTTGTGGGCCTAAATAATCTCTTGTTGGGAAAGAAAGCCAGTGATGTGGTAAAGGATTTGAAGGACTTGTTTTGGAATTATTTCTAAAACATGAGGGTTGATAGGATTCAAACATGTCCAAATGAATAGAGTCATGTGAAAGCATCCAGTTTTATTCAGCCATAAATTAGATGTTGTATTCTCTGGATATAGGATTGAAGGAAGGTGGTTCCATAAATTCAGCAACAAGGAAGGAAATAGCTTATCACTCTAGTCCATTCCCCCCCTACCCCCAACCTTTATGTGTCATGGACACAGCAAGAAACATTGAGAATTTACCCATCAGAGAATCATGGTTATTTCTTCCAGGTTATGAAGAACTGTGTCATTGTAGAGAATGATGGTCATCTACATAGTGATTAAGAAAAATAGAATAAACCAAGAGATTTGATTTCTGTTCTCAGTTCTGCTTCTAACATGTCCAGGGACCCTGAGCAAGTCTCTTTATCGTGCTGGACCTAAATTTCCTTATCTGTGAAAAGATATTTTCAGACTAAATGTCCCCGAGGATCCTCTTCAATTCTGACATTGAACTCAATACATCAACTCCCTTCATTTATTTACTCAATCTTAGCGAAATTCATCAGGATGTGTTAATTCTTTGCATCTAGGTAATTACTGCTCACACACATGAAGGATATCTGGCATGCTGGTGGTTTTTGATATTAAAGGGTGGTGAAGGAAATGTGAAGTTCCTCCCCCAAACTAAAACTAGAAGCAGCTTCTCTTTTAGAGCAAGTGCTAGTGGAAAACATAAAGGCAGTATAGCCAGGCCAGGCCCTCTGTCCCTTCATCAAGTCCTGAGGTTTCAGAGTCATTCGTTCCTGGCTCTTGTGCCATTAAATGACATCCTATCCGGCTTTGTGACAACATGTGAAGAAGGAGGAAGTGTGAGGCTGTGAAGACGCACCCTCTCATCTATGGCTTCACTGCAGAGCAAGTGTGATGCTTCTCAAGTTAATCCCTTGGTTGGAAAGTTGTCCAGCTCTGCAGTCTCCCCCAGTTCAGACGAGGGTCCCTGGGGAAATTCACAGAGGAGCAGGTCCCCTTACACCAAAGAAAAGTTAAAAACATCCCAGTTCCAGCAGCATAATCCAGCCACATATGCAGGGGGCAAAATTGGCACTGTCTTTTGGAGAAAGGGAAACACTAATAACAAATAAGTCTGATGGGATTCTGGAAGAATTTCAGTCTCATTCTTTTGTGATTCCCTGGTGGCTAAGATGGTAAAGAATCTGCCTGCAATGCAGGAGACCTGGGTTCAATCCCTGGTTTGGGAAGATCCCTTGGAGAAGGAAATGACAACCTGCCCTAGTATTCTTGTCTGGAGAATTCCATGGACAGAAGAGCCTGGTGGGCTACAGTGAATGGGGTTGCAACGAGTCAGACACCAATTAACACTTCCATTTTCTTTTGTGATACTGGAGAGCTAAGTTTTAATCTAGTCACTCTGGATGTGATGGAGGCTGATAAATAGCATGGTATCCCACTCTCTTCCCTGATCAATTTGGTACTAATCAAGACCAGAAAAAGGCTCAAGAATTGATGGCAAAAATGATGAGGAGGATATTTTTACTCAGGAAGATATGTCTGAGCAATGGTACAAAATGGATTTGGCATTGTTTTAGATCCTTCCCTTGAATCCTCAGAACTATTTGGTTTCACTGACTCTGAGGAAGAACGATCCCGTCTCTTCTTTATTCTTTGCCTCTTTGGGAGTCCTTTTCTCTTCTACTTTCTCTGGGCATCTGGTCCATTTGAATCTTCATTCGCTTACAGATAAGCCTAAGTTGAAGTAAAAGTAAAATGTCCCCTCATTCTGCAACCCTCTCTTATTGGTGTCCCAATTTTCCACCCAGTGTCCAACTTTCTGAAAGAAAAGTTGGTACTTGCAGCATCCGCTGCCTCACAACTGACTCACTCCTTGATGTTCTGCAGTTGGTCGTAAATTCTTACATTGTCCTGAAACCACTTTATCAAATGTGGCCAACAACTTACTGATGACCAAACTTAGTCACCAGTTCCTAAGCTGTTTTGTGGACCTTCATTGTCTTTGACTTTTTTTTTTTTTTGTAACACCATCTGACACTGTTGATTTTCCATTGTGGAAATCTTTTCCTTCTCTGGCTTTCTCTCATAGGGTTATGATGAGTCTTATCAAGTGATGTCTAGAAAGCACTTAAAAACCACTCACAGAGACACACTCAATAAATATTAACTGCAATTATCATTATTCTGGACCACTGTGCTTTCTAGTTTTTATGTCGCCTGTTTCTTTTTTGTTGATTCTATTTATTCTTTTTTAAAAACTTTATTTTTTTTTAATTGAAGGATAATTGCTTTACAGAATTTTGTTGTTTTCTGCTAAACATCAACATGAATCAGCCATGGGTATACGTATGTCTCCTCCCTCTTGAACCTCCCTCTCTTCTGCCTCCCCATCCCACCCCTCTAGGTTGTTATAGAGCCCCTGTTTGTGTTCCGTGTGTCCTACAGCAAATTCCCATTGGCTATCTGTTTTACATATGGCAATGTAAATTTCCATGATTCTATTTATTCTTTCTGCTCTTTAAATAGAGACATCTCTCTTTGCTTCTGTCCTTAGCCATCTTCCCTCTTAAAAGGCACACAGAGTGAACTTACTATTAAATTGATGAAGTTTAAGCTTCAGGGACTCCCATTAGCATGGGTCACTTCCAAGGTGTTTTTGTTTTTTTTTTTAAAGTGTTTCTTTTCTAAAAAATTAATTTAATTTAATTTTATCTTATTTTTGGCTGTACTGGGTCTTCATTGCTTCGAGCAGACTTTCTCAAGTCGTGGTGCACCGCCTTCTCATTGCGGTGACTTCTCGTGGAGCTCGGGCTCTAGAGCATAGAGCTCAGTATTTGTGGTGCATTGGTTTAGTTGCTCCACGGCATGCGGGATCTTCCCAGACCAGGGATCAAGCCTATGTCCCCTGCATTAGCAGGTGGATTCTTTACCACTGGACCACTGGAGAAGTCTTGTGTAGGAACTTCACCGTAAGTTTTTTTCAGATTTTCAGTTGAGTTATTTAACTACTGTTGGTTAAGACTACTCCTCTTTATACCCAACTTTGCCCTTCCTCACATTTCTCCTGTCAGCTGGTGATGGAGTAGCTGTGGGCATTTTGACTTGAATGAAAAAGACAGGTGGTATGAAATGTTGGCAAGAATATGGAGAAACCGAATTTTCATACACTGTTGATGGGAATGTATAATGCTGCAGTCACTGTGAAAAATAGCTTCAGAGATCCTCAAAAAGTTAAACATAGAATTACCATACCATACCCTAAAATTCCACACCTTGGTGTATACCCAAGAGAAACATGAAAGAAAATCCACACAAAAAATTGTGCACAAATGTTTATGGCAGCATTACTCACAACAGTCAAAAAGTGGCACAAACCCAGATGTTCATCCACTGATGAATGACTAATCAAAATGTGGATTATCCATAGAACAGAATATTATTTGGCAATAAAAAGGAATGAGGTAGTGATACATGCCACAACATGGATGGACTTTGAAAGCATTATGGTACGTGAAAGAAGCCAGACTCAAAAGACCACAGGTTGTATGGTCCCACTTCAGTGAAATTTCCAGAATAGGCAAATCTGAAGAGAAATTTAGTAGATCAGTGGTTACCAGGGGCTGAGGTGGGGAGTGACAACTAAAGATATGGGGTTTCTTTTAGGAAGTTGAAAGTGTTCTCAACTTGGTAATGTGTGCACAACCCTGTAAACATTCAAACCCCAGAATTTTATTCTTTAAATGGGTGAAGTGTGAAGTGTTTGAATTGTATCAATTAAAGCTGTTTGAAAAATGTAGGAAAAAAAATTATCCATTGCCTTCTAAATAAAGTTCAAACTCCATGACTTAGCTTTCAAAGTCTTATATTTATATGGTGCATTTTTCTTCATCTATACATTTGTAGACCTTACACGTTATTCAAATGTCATCCTTTGTCAAATTGGATGTGTCTTCTTCTAGATAGATATTCCATTCATCCCTCTCCTGCAGCCCTTAGCTTTGTCTGCCTCATGTTGTATTTATTTGTCTTATTATCTACATCTGATGGAGAGCTCTTTAAGGCCAGAGAGTGTACCTGTTCATGTAAGTGACTGGCCTCTAGTCTTGTCTGGCTGGTACGTAATAAATGTTTATCACTTGATAGAATGAATAGATTATGGAATTATTAGAAATGATCCTGGATATGACACTCTCTTTACCTACCTCTTTCGAAAGTGTCTTTCAAGAACAATGAGAGACCAAGTGTATGAAGACATTTTTGGAAACTCTTAAAACTAACTGTGCAGGGTATTATTATTATCTGTAACCCTGGTAACTATTCAAATTAGTGTCAATTAACTTTTGGCGGCACTCTGAAGCTGCTTTATCGTCTGTGTTAGTTTGTCAGATGAGGTAATGCACTCTTTCTGGGTACAGTTGTCACTGGAGAGACTGGCAGCATTTCATAGTTGTAAACAAAACTGTCTCGTGTGCGCGATCATGACAAAGAGGGAATAGGATGCCAGCAGCTCTGTGAAAACACTTCAATCCATTTCATCAAGAAGGAATTGTGATCTGGTAAGTAAATTAGTGTTCTCTGTCCTCAGCTCCTGCTAATGAGGGGGCCTCAGAGACTCCTGGCCCCAGGGGATAAGCCCCTGAGATCCATTCAGGTTTGGTTGAAAGCTCCTTTTCTTTAGAGATCTTTATTTAAACACAGAATTCTTTAAGCAAATATATTTATCAGATTAGAAATATTTCAAATATACGGAAATGCGCAGAGAGTGATGCAACAAACCAACCTACCACTCATGTTTAACAAATGCTAGCTTTTTGCCATATTGGCTTTGGATTTTTTTCTTTTTTGATGAAAGACATTTCGAAGACAGCTCATTGAATCTTTTCTTCCTCTCCCCAATCCCACTTTCCTTCCCCTCTTCAGAAGTAATTAATATCTTCTCCCAGGGATCTTTAACTGGTTAATCTTTCAGCCCAACTTTGATGTGAATTGTTAACTTTTTGAGGCCAAAACTGTTATCTGCAATATTCAAAGTCCACCTTTGAGCCCATTAAATGAGGGTTTTCCCTGAGTCAGTTTAAATCAGCCCCTGGGTAAGGGGAGGACAGTCTATAACTGTGACTCTTATCACCACATTCCTAGAATTCTGGGAAGAGTAAAGAAAAAGCAATGTGGTCTTGTCTTTGAAATGTGGAAGTTAGGTGACAGCTAGGGCATTTTGGATATGGCAGGTATGGTGCATTTAACAGACTATCAAAATGCAGAGCAGTCTAATTTAGTAGTTATTTTGGAGAAAATGGCAAGGCACTAGGTCCTGAAGAGAGGGAAATAAAATAACCTAGATGGGAATGTATACCTTTGTATGCCTGCCTCATTCAGAAATAAACTTGAGAACTTGCGATGTCCTTTTTTTTTTTTTTAAATTAAATGTGGATTTATTTATTTGTTTTTGGCTGTGCTGTGTCTTTGTTGCTGTGTGGGCTTTTTCTCTAGCTGTGACTAGCGGGGGCTACTCTCTAGTTGCGGTGCACGGGCTTCTCTTGCTTCAGAGCACAGGCTCTAGGTTACCGCAGGCTTGAGTAGTTGCAGCATGTGAGCTCAGTAGTTGCGGCTCCTGGGCTCCAGAGCACAAGCTTAATAGTTGTGATATACAGGCTTAGTTGGGCTTCCCAGGTGGCAGTAGTGGTAAAGAACCCGCCTACCAATGCAGGAGACATAAGAGACGTGGGATCAATCCCTGGGTCAGGAAGATCCCCTGGTGGAGGGCAGGGCTGTGCTGTGCTATGCCTAGCTGCTTAGTTGCATGTGACCCCATGGACTGTAGCTGGAATCCTTGCCTGGGATTCAGGCAAGTATACTGGAGTGGGTTGCCATGCCCTCCTCCAGGGGATCTTCCCAACCCAGGGATCAAACCCAGGTATCCTGCAATGCAGGTGGATTCTTTACTGTCTGAGCCACTAGGGAAGCCCATTAATACTGGAGTGGGTTGCCTATCCCTTCTTCAGGGGATTTTCCCGACCCAGGAATAGAACTGGAGTCTCCTTCGTTGCAGGCAGATTCCTTACCAGCTGAACTACCAGGGAAGCCCAGTCTTCCCAGATCGGAATCAATCCATGTCTCCTGCATTGTCAGGCAGATTCTTTACCACTGAGTCACCAGGGGAGCCCTTGAGATGTCCTTTTAAACTACATGCAATAGAACAAAAATAGGGATGAGGTGGGGAAATGGAGATGAAGGGAAGATGAGGATGGGAATAATAAGTTCAACCCTAAGGTAGGATCAGCACATGGGTGAAGTTTTCTCTAGAAGTGATCCACACACCTGGTCACAAGCTTCTCCATAGACAGTGAAGGAAGGTAAAGTGATCAGTAACACAATTTGGGGCCATGAAGATAAAGGCAAACCAGTAGCCCAAAGAAGAATATCTGTTTGTAGCACAGATGCCTGAGAACCACTTCTTTAAGGATGTGGTCCTTACTCTTGATGGAGTGGTGAGGGGGACTGACTAAAACATCATAGAAAAGTACTGCAGTGCTCTGGAGTGGTGTATACCATGCGCGGGGAGCACAGTTGAGGGACAGAGTGGTCAGTGTTTATCAGAAATGCCTGGAACCAAGGATTGTCAGTGCTGATAATGCTGCCAGTGGCATTATGATGGTTCATTTCATATGTCAACTTGTCGGGCCACAGGCGCCCAGATATTTGGTCAGACATTATCCTGTGTCTATGAGGGTGGTTTTGGGTGAGATTAGCATTTGTATTCATTGACCTAGTGAAGCAGATGCTTTCCCCAGTGTAGGAGGGCCTTGTTCAATCAGTTGAAAGCCTGAACAGAACAAAAAGGCTGACCTTCCTGTTAATAAGAAGGAACTCCCCCTGCTCAACTGCCTTTGCTCTTAGACATCTTTTTTTTTCTTTTCTGCCTTCAGACTGGAAGTGAAACATTGGGTCTTCCTGGATCCACCAATCTTCAGACTAGCTTCTCCCTATATGGGAGTTGTTCTCACCACCTGCTTTTTCCTTTTTGATTGTCCATTTCCCGTGATCCTAACTTCAGCTCAGAAGGAGTGGTGCTCTGTGCAGGGCCAGAGAACCCCAGCGCCGGTGGCTGGGTCTGGAGCCATTCACATACAGTCTGTGCTCCGTGAAGCTGCTGCTGATGCCTGGGCTGCTCATCCTTTTGTCATTTCCGAAGAACAGACTGAAAACCATTTCAGGGGAGTTAGCCTTACCTGCTCCATCTTCACCCCTGGTAGGATCAGCCAGGCTGGGTTGGGCTAAGGTTGTAAGTGTGGCAGATTGAGGGTCTCCTGGGATGGTGGGTTAGGGTGGGTGGGTGGGTGAGTGGGGAAACAACTTGGTCAAGCTGTGAGGAGCCCAGCCTCTGTCTGTACGGCCAGGTCTGCCTCCAGCGTGGAGATGGCCGTCTGCAGATATAATGGGTGCTGGGATGGGAGGACCCGGCTGATTAACCACTTCCTGGCTTGTCCCTTCTGCATCCTTCCTTCCCACCAGGTAAATATTGCTTAGACACCAAGTTCTGATTAAAACTAGAGGATGAAACTTGTACCAAGGATACAACTGATGGTCTGTGTCAGCTTGTTGGAGTTAAAAAATATATTTTAATTTGTTTAGCTCTCTGGGGAAATTATCTGAGGCTGCATGTGATAATCAACTTTCACATGAGCTTTCAAAACCCTGAAATTATTCGAGCCACAAAATGAGATTTTTTTAATCTACATGAATACAGGAGTCTTCTGCCCCCACCCCACTTTTTTTTGAGTGGGGGAGGAGGGGAGATTAAAAATTTTCTAATTCATTCCTCTCCTTTTCCCCTAGGACACTATTGTCAGCAGTTGTAAGAAAATGAGCACACTAAGGTGTATCTTAGGTGGCATTTTCACATATATTTTCCCTTTTAATTTAAACTCTATACCAGCCCTTCAAGTTGTAGCAAGTATGGCTCCCCCATTTATAGAAGAAAGTGGTCTCTGAGTACTTATGAGATTTGCCCAAGTTCTTATGGCTGATGGGTTGCAGTGTCCATACTAGAACCCAGTTCTTCTGGCAACAATCTTGATGCCCTTTCACCCCACCTGGCTGTCTCAGATAGTAACAGTGATAAAGTATTTATAGAAGAACGGAGTATGGGATTAAGATGGGTTTATATTGTACTGCACCTGCATTAGTCAGGATAAGCTAAGTTAAGCTGTGGTAAGACAAAATTCCAGTGGTTTAACTTGTTTATACAAAGTCCCCTGTGGGTCCAGGTGACTCTCTGGGACAGTTGCCCTCCACTTCTCCAAACCGCTTTAATCTCATGACTCCCATGTCACCATGAAGCTTCAGAGGTGCAGCAAGGCAGAGAAAGGGGGACAGAAGAATTGCAAGTTGACTTTTAGGTGCTTCAGCCCAGAAACAACAAAATTGAATACCAGTTGCATGACCCTGCTCAACAGCACAGAGGATGGGAAACTTTGTCTTCTGTGTGTCCTGGAATGCGAGGAAAGCCACTAATACTGGTGACCACCAGCAATAACCACTACTCCATCCACAGGCCAAAAGGCCTGTGCTGTAGAGCAGGACCTCTTTGGACAAACACCCATGTCACAGATCACGAGGAAAGTGTTCATAGTACTGGAAATTACTTTGAAGGGACATCCAAGTATTTGACAGCTATTTAGCAGATATAAACCATGTGACCTCTCCTAAACATCTGTGATATGGTTCAAGGATGGTGATTTCTGTTTTATAAACACCATTTTCCTAATTAATCCTTCAGTGATCCCCCCTGCCCCCAACCCTTGTCCTGAGGAAACAGTTAAAACTCCTAACACAACTAGGCCCCATCCTGATTTGGCCCCTGACACCTTCTCCAGTCTCATTTTTCACCGCTTCTCATACCATATCCAGGCTTCCTCGGTGGCTCAGTGGTAAAAAATTTGCCTGGGATGCAGGAGACACAGGAGACTCAGTTTCGATCCCTGGGTTGAGAACATACTTTGGAGTAGGAAATGGCAACCTACTTCCATATTCTTGCCAAGAAAATACCATGGGCAGTGGAGTCTGACAGGCTACAGTCCATAGGGTCGCAAAGAGTCGGACATGACTGAGCTCATGCACTCACACACTCATACCAGATCCAGGATTATGGACCTCCCTTCAGCTCTGCCCAGTGAGCTTACTCTCTTTTCCTCCTGGTCTGGACACAAGCAGTTCCCACTGCCTAGCAGTACTTCCTCCCAGCCCCTCCTACTCTTAACCATGTTTTCAGGCCAGTCCTCTCCTGCCTGCGTTAAACCCCTTCTATATGCTCTGTCAGCCCCTCTGTTCAGCCAGTGGCCCTTTGTAATGTAGTATCCTGCTCACTTATCCAAATCCTCAACTAGATGACAAACCGCTTGGGGTCAGCCAGTGGGACTGATGGCAGCACTTGCCCTTTAGGGTTGATCCTCAGCACTGAGCTTAGCTATTGCGTGGAAGCAGTTGACTGTGTATTTGGTAAATAAACAAATGAATGGAGATGTGAGTGAATGAATGAGACTTCACTAAAGTCTCTGGATCTCATGCTCTTCTCCATTGGCTGAATGGTAAGCTGCAGTCAAGATGGTCCCTTTTGAGCTTTGATCACTATTTTGCCCACTCTTGGGGTCAGTGCACATTTGTATGGTAGCCTTGGTTTGCCTTATATTCCACCATTCTTTCTTGAAAGTGGTGGTGGTTGTTCAGTTGCTAAGTCATGTCTGACTCTTTGTGACCCCACGGACTGTAGCATGCCAGGTTTGCCTGTCCTTCACCATCTCCCTGAGTTTGCTCAAACTCATGTCCATTGAGTCGATGATGCCATCCAACCATCTCATCCTCTGTCCTTCCCTTACCCTCCTGCCTTCAATTTTTCCAACATCAGTCTTTTCCAACGAGTTGGCTCTTCACATCAGGTGGCCGAGCTTCAGCTTCAGCATCAGTCCTTCCAATGAATATTCAGGGTTGATTTAAAAGTGGTAGAAATATCTTATATTTCTAATATTAAATAATCTATTTTTCCTACAAGGTTTAATTTTGTGGAATAATACATGAGTATTGGTAAAGTGTCATTAGGTATCTGAATTACTTGACTATAATTCCCATTAGAGTTATTGTTTAAAGGACAATTGTTGTATGATGCTACTTATAACGAGGTCCCTAGAGTAGTCAGGTCCATATGACAGAAAGCAGAATGGTGATGGCCAGGGGCTTGGAGGAGGGGGTGAGTGAGTGAGTTATTATTTAATGGGTATGGAGTTTCATTTTGGGACGATGAAAAAATTTTGGATATGGATGGGGGTGACAATTGCACAACAATGTGAATGTACTTAATCCACTGAACTATACACTTAAAAAGAGTTGAAATGGTAAATTTTTATTTGAATAGAATAAAAATTTGATTCCCATTATAATGTATATTGCTGATTCCATAAAATCAAATAGAATACCAATCTGTAGTAAATGAGTACTCTAAACATGACTATAGACTGCAATATAATGTCACGTAGTGAGACCACAGCCCATTGCATGTCGCCAGGATAGTGTGTGATTACGCTGCAAGAAAGTTTGCTGAAGCTGAATACATTGTGGTTCCCTGGCTGCTTCTTATTTAGGAAAATTATTCCTGAAACAAAATTTGTTTTGACTCAATAGAAACATTCTCCACCTTTTCTCCCAAGATGAAAACCCAGCTTGGTGGTTTCCAAATTTTTTTTTGAACCATGATTAATCTCTTTTGTTATTTTTTTCTCTGATAGAATTTGCTTTAAAACAGTTTTAAACTATTCCCTACCCCTGCATTTACTAAGGAACAGTTTGTTTGTCTCCTCTCATCCCCTTAAAAATATCTAGACACATATAACCTCACTCAGCAGTATTTGGATTGGCCTGCATGGCCAATTTCCTGACCTTGATTTGATACAATTGCTGCATTTGATATAAAATGCTTAAGTATGAATAAAAGTGTGATTTCCGTGGGGCTTTAGACAGACACATACTAGCTCAAGGACCTCTATTATCATGGTCAAGCAAACCAGGAAATCTGCCTTTCACATGCTTCCAGCACGTTTCCTTTAAGATGGTTCAGCCATGGTGGAGGAGCTCCTGGGGGCCGGGTGATGGATGCCTCCAGTCAGGAGTGCATATTGGATCTGTTGTGCGGAGGTGATGTATGATTTCAGCATTTCAGGGGTAATTTGGAGTTGCTGTACTCCCAGACTGGAATTTTGCTGCCATGTTGTTTTGTGCTCTCCTGTGTTCAACGAGAGGAAAATAAATCTAGAAACCTGCTTTAAAAAGGGCATACTGTATCCAGTTTTATGTAATTAAAAGATCTTAAATGCTAAGCTTAATTTTCTTGTCTGTAAAAGGAAGAAATTGAACTAAAATCCCTTCCAGCTCTAGAAATTCTAAAATTCGACCTAACCCATAGCAACACTAAGGGGGCCTAATAGCCCTTACATTTTTCTTGTCTGGCAGGCCAGGGGGCTCATTGTCTGTGGGTTTTCAGGGGTTGTTGCTTTCCCTCAGGGTTGATTGATCTGTTTATGCTAAGCTTGAGGCTGGAGCTAGAA
Source organism: Okapia johnstoni (assembly GCA_024291935.2). Lineage (NCBI taxonomy): Eukaryota > Metazoa > Chordata > Mammalia > Artiodactyla > Giraffidae > Okapia > Okapia johnstoni. Next base: position 45,624,623 of record CM044322.1, read on the forward strand.
GGGAGGTTGTTTGTTTGGGGCACTGCTGAGAAAAACAGCCTAATCACCTAAACATCACCTTCAGGAACGAACTAACTCCAAAAAGAAGGGAATGGGCCTGTGCTTTGATTTTGAGTGAGGACCGTGAAGGGGTGGTCGTGAGGGTACCTGGTGAGCTGTAGCCCACGGGGCTGTGATGATGACCAGCAGAAAGGGGTTTGGTTTCCTTAAATGCCCAGGGGTGGGATCCTCTCTGCAGGTTTCTGGGCAGCTCCCTGGAGCTCCCCCAGACCATGGTGCTGGGCCAAGGGACTGCCCGGGGCAGATGTGCTGGGAGGGCATGGGGCTCAGATGCTGAGAATGTCAGCCTTTCTTGCCAGAAAGGCTGGGAAGTTTTCAGTAACTGGGAAGTTTTCAGATTAATAGAAAAAAAAGTAAAACAGGGAAACTTTGCTAAAGTAGAATGGCCACCAGGTTTTATCCTTCTGTCTTCAATGACCCTGAACAATACGGGGATAGTGGGGATTTAATATGTTTAAGCAAGTTAGTGTCTCTAAGATAAAACTTCCACTACACCTGATTTCTGGGTTAGACCCTCACCAGGCCTCTCTTGGAGTAGACTGATTGAGAAGTACTTGTTGTTCAGTCACTAAGTCATGTCCAACTCTGCGACCCCATGGACTACAGCACGCCAGGCTTTCCTTGTCCTTCACCGTCTCCCAGAGTTTGCTCAGACTCATGTCCATTGAGGCCATCCAACCATCTCATCCTCTGTCATCCCCTTCTCCTCCTGCCTTCAATCTTCCCCAGCATCAGGGTCTTTTCTAAATCTATTGTTTTCCTTCTTTGTTTATATTGCCTCTGTCACAAGGGCTAAGAATTCTGAGACAAGAATGAGGAGACCCTCAAGCATACTAAGATTTAACTCTGGGTCAGATCAGCAAATATTTGTTAGGTACACACAAAAGACAGGGCCCTGAAAGACAAGACAAATCAATTAACCAATATCAACACTTGTCACTGATGGGGCAAAAAAGGCAATACAATGAATCGCTGACAAATACAGGTGTGAATTCCACTTAGTTTCAGCAAGATAAAGGGAGAGGAAACTTCTGGAAGGAGAGAATTCTGCAAGCACCAGTCTGAGTATCTCTCTGGGGGCTTGACTACCCCCATTGCTTCTCCAAGGGACCCTCTTTACCCCTGGGGTGGGCGGCGGGGTTGCTGTACAGTCTGACAGGTGGGCTTGCCCACGAGGGTCTGCCTGATTCCTGAGCTGTGGGTAACAGAACAGTGCTGGAATTGCCCCAGAGCTGAGCAGTGTCACTTCTGGATGCTGAGCTTTCCCAGCAGAGACTTTGCTGTGACTGGCTAAAATCACAAGGCTAAGGCGGAAAGCAGCAAACATAAGTTTGGGGGACTGGTATACACATTACATCTCCAGGGAGAAAAGTGGTTCTGAAAACTCCATCAGCTGTGTGTAACTTATTTCCTCTGCCTGCTGGTAAGTCTGTCATCCCTGAAATTCAACATGGCCAGATTAGATCAACATAGGCAAATCAACAAAACAAGATGAAGAGAAAAAGTGTTTGTCAATAACAAGGACAGCTTTTACTATGTAAGACCAGTTCTTCCCAATCAAACCAAACAAAAACAAAAAATCCAAAACAAAGCTATTCCATTTTATTCCTAGAAGAGAAGGACACTTTTCTAAATAGGAAGAACATGGGGACATGTGGATCATGATTCTTCTGGAGATATATAGCAACTTTTATATATCTTTGTCCTCTGGTTAAGAAGCATCTTTAGCTTCGAGGAAAAATCTAAGGTTCTTGAAGTATACACTGGAAGAAAAAGCTGGGGGATTTTGGCAGTGGTGGAGAGAGAGAGAGAGAGGAACACAAAACTGAGTCTGCAGTAATTCTTTTATAGAAAAATGCATTCTGAGGTGCCTGGAGATTCAAGGAGAAGATGAAGCTCTCCTTCTGAGGTTAAAAGATCTGGCAGAAACATACTCTTCTCTGCAAGGAATGAGAGCTCTGTGAAGGTCTACAAATAGGCACTGAGAGAGGGGAGTGGGCTGGGAGGGCAGCAACAAGGAGGAAATAAAGCTGGTAGGAAGTATCTGGAGATCATGAGGGCTCTTAGCTAAGATGGGGAAAACTGGCAAGATGCCTATGGTTTTGAGTTTGATGTAATCACTCTGCTACATAGACCCAAAGGGATTAATTCAGTATAGCTATGGATATTCTTTTCCTTGAAGTTATAGCTGTCTGGCTGTAAACAAGAGAGAGCCAGACACAAGCTGAGCGAAGGTCACAGGGCTGTATAATAACATGTCCAGATCCAGGTCACTTATGTGCTCAGACTTCTGAGACCTCTGTCCTCGGGCTGGACTTTCTGACTTCTGAGGCTTTTCTCAGCTGTCACCACTTAGTATAAATAACAGCCTGCTGAAGAGCGGGTGACAGTGTGGCATTTTGCGGGACCACCTCTTGCTCAGCATTCTTTAGGAAGTCTCCTGTCGCTGGCCATGTGCCAGGCCTGACAAACAGCCGTGAAAACGACTTGGCATAAAGTGATTTTTAAAAATTATTGTTGAGGTTACTTCATTATTGCATCTTCCATGCTTGGCAAAATAATTACTATGCTTTTTCTTAAATCAAAAGAAAACACTGATAGAATGTTTTCCCATATTGGTATTATGGAACATTTCATGATGTCTGAGCTTTGTCTTCTTGTTTGCATCTCACTCGATCTCTGTCCTTCCTAAAAACTTGTGTCCACCAATTCCTGCGGATGAACTCTGGTTAGAGTTGCTGGTTATTTTCCTGGATTTTTGTGAATAACTTTATTACTGTGATTTACTACTGATGGTGTCTCTGGCCCATTGCCGAAGACGGGTTGGAGAAGAAGAGATTGTACATGAAGTGCAGCCTGTGACTTTGAGAAATATGTACATGGAAGCATTTTGAGGCTTAGACTCATTCAAGTCCATGATATTTTTCTGTTGCCCCTTAGGTGTGGATCCGTAAGTGGGAATGATTTAAGAGCATGAAAAGACAGGCCAGTGTTATCATTCTATGAACACTTCAGAAAATATATTTGTTCCTACCAATCTAAGAACTTTCCATAGTAATGAAGTGACATTTATTCAGGATTTTACTGTTCACAAAGGCTTTTTACCTATATTACTGTATTTGACTATGATATGATGGTCAGCTCTGTAAGGCAGATCAGCTGGTTGTTATTCTTTGACCCAGAGGAGATACTGGAGGCTCAGAGCGGTAATGTGATGTACACGCTGCCGTGTATTAGTGCTTAGGGCCAGAGATAGGCAGGCTGGAACCCTGAATCCCTCCACTACCTTTAAAAAAAAATTAATAGACTCTTTTTTGTTTAAAGTAGTTTTGGGTTTATAAAAAAAAAGTGAGCAAGAAGTACAGAGGGTTCCCATATGCTGCCTCAGCCATCCCCAGTTTATCTTATTATTAACATCTTGCATTAGTGCGGTGCACTTGTTATAACTGATGAGCCAGTATTGATACATCATTTTTTTTCATGTCTCTTACTTCTATTTCCAGAATATAGGCAAACATTTTCTGAATACAGTAATAATACCACCTTAAAATGAGACAAAAGAATGTTGTATTACATTTAGAATGGATAAGCAACAAGGTTCTAATGTATAGCCTAGGGAACTATATTCAATATCCTATAATGAATGATCATGGAAAAGAATATTTAAAAAGATTGATACATTATTTATTAACTAAATTCCATAGATTACATTAGGGTTCACCCTTTGTGTTGTATATTCTATGAGTTTTGACAAACGTGTAACAACAGGTACCCACCATTCTGGACCATACAGATTAAGGGTTCCACCACCCTAAAAATTCCCTATGCTCTGTTTATTCAGCCCTCCATCCTCATCACTCCTAGCAACCAACGGATCTTTTTACTATCTCCACGGTTTGTCTTTTCCAGAATGTTACATAGTTGGAATCATATACTATGCGCCTCCTCTTTCTTTATATCAACAATAATTGTTGTTGTTCAGTTGCCAAGTCGTGTCCGACTCTTTGCGACCCCATGGACTGCAGCACGCCAGGCTTCCCTGTCCTTCACCATCTCCCGGAGCTTGCTCAAACTCATGTCCCTCGAGTCAGTGATGCCATCTGACCATCTCATACTCAGTCATCCCCTTCTCCTCCTGCTATCAATCTTTCCCAGCATCAGGGTCTTTTCAGCTGAGTCAGTTCTTTGCATCAGGTGGCCAAAGTATTGGAGCTTCAGCATCAGTCCTTCCAATGAATATTAGGACTGATCTCCTTTAGTATTGACTGGTTGGATCTCCTTGCAGTCTAAGGGACTCTCTAGTCTTTTCCAACACCACAGTTCAAAAGCATCAATTCTTTGGTGCTCAGCCTTCTTTATGATCCAACTCACACATCTATTCATGACTACTGGAAAAACCATAACTGACTGTATGGACCTTTGTCGGCAAAGTAATGTCTCTGCTTTTCAATATGCTGTCTAGATTGGTCATAGCTTTTCTTCCAAGGAGCAAGCATCTTTTAATTTCATGGCTGCAGTCACCATCTGCAGTGATTTTGGAGCCCAAGAAAGTAAAGTCTTTCACTGTTTCCATTGTTTCCCCATCTATTTGCCGTGAAGTGATGGGACCGCATGCCATAATCTTAGTCTTTTGAGTGTGGAGTCTTAAGCCAGCTTCTTCACTCTCTTCTTTTACCTTCATCAAGAGGCTCTTTAGTTCCTCTTCACTTTCTTCCATAAGAATGGTATCATCTGGATATCTGAGGTTATTAATATTTCTCCCAGAAATCTAGATTCCAGCTTGTGCTTCATCCAGCCCGGCGTTTCACATGATGTACTCTGCATATAAGTTAAATAAACAGGGTGGCAATATACAGCCTTGATGTACTGCTTTCCCAATTTGGAACCAGTCTGTTCTTCCATTTCCAGTTCTAACTGTTGCTTCTTGATCGGCATACAAGTTTCTCAGGAGGCGAGTAAGGTAGTCTGGCATTTCCATATCTTTAAGATTTTTCCAGTTTGTTGTGATCCACACAGTCAAAGGCTTTAGCCTAGTCAAGAAGAATACAAAGAGTTTGCTGTTTCTTTCTATTTGAGTTAAATTGTTTTCATGAAAATGTATACATACTTTCCCCCCTACCACCATCTCCTTTGCTGGTTCTTACCACTGGTTGGAATATGGTCAATAGATTTATGTCTTGGTCAAGATGTCCTTGCTTAATACGACAAACCTAACTGCTCATGTGAGTTTGAGTGAACTCCAGGAGATAGTGAAGGACAGGGGAGCCTGGTGTGCATGGGGTTGCAAAGAGTTGGACACTGACTTAGTGACTAAACAATAACAGCAACAAAACTGTTTGTGTATATCAAGAATTTTGCTCCTCTGGCGAAATCAGCAAAATTATATTATATCCTACCTGTTATCTACTCTCTTATAAACCTGTTTTACAAGAGAATTTTACTATAGCCATTGAGAAAACTGGGGCATTGAAAGAGGAAGAGGCTTGCCCAAGTGAAGACACTAGGAGAACAGAAAGTGAAAGCCACGTCTTCCTTGTTTCCATCTGAGATGCTGATGACTTTAGCTGTGATTGGCTAATGCCCCCCGAAAGAGAGAGCTCAACAGGAGAAACTGCCAGTTAGTTCAGCCTTTTAGCACAGAAGCTCTGACTGTTGTTGCTTCCTCAACAGAATTTGAGGAAGCCACAACTTTGATTTGATCCTCACAGAAATTAGTGACTTACACTGGGACTCATTTTTAATTCCTGGAAACCTTTGGGGCCCACAGGGAACCACTGGGTTGTGAGGAGAACCAAGACAGTAAGTTTAGATCTCATTTCCCTCTCACCCCCAAACCCAGGAAAAATCAGGTTCAACTGGAGGCAGGTCAAACTCATGTTTTTGTCTGTTTGTTTTGCTTGAAGGGACTGAATACAAGCATTGGTTGATGGAAGAGACGGCACTGTGAAGTCATCTTATAGTGGAGAGAGGAACTAGGAATGCCCTCAGTGACTTATTATGCATTTGCTTGGCATTCTTAATTATTGTGGGTTCTCTGTTGCTTGGGTGGTCATTGTTGACAATTTTTAGAGTGACAAAATGGTGAAGGTCCCAAAATATTTAAAAAGCCTTCTTGTTTTTTAACAAAGATAGAGTACCTTATTAAAAAGATAACCAAGGATAAGATAGCTAAGGATCAGAGCGCCGTGGATACAGTGATGGCTAATGCACTCTTCTAAGTGCTGGTGTAATAAATATGGGTGTTTTTAACCTTGTCAGTTAGGTGGCAGCATAGTCTAGTAGAAAACAGTTCTAGCTTGTGGGTCAAAATTTCTCCAATTTGCTCCTGAATCCCTTATTGACATCATATTTTGGTGAGCCTGGGCAAGTTGCTTGGTTTCTTTTGATCTCCCTGGCCAGGTCTGTAAAAGGAGAATAATCGTAGCGATACTTGGCCCTGATTTGGGACAAATGAGGTAACACATACTGAGAGTTTCATTCTAGCAGTATACAACTTTGAGCTGTTATACAGGTATCCCGATTAAAAGCATCTTACCATTAATATTTATTTTATATGGCATACGTATGTCTTGCTCTATATGTACACATATACTATTAATGATCAATACATGTATGTGTATTCAATACATATATGTGTGTGTATCTATATGTGTGTGTACGTGTAGCTTACACTATATATGTGTCCTGCAGTTTGTAGTTTTTCAAAGTTCTTTTACAGGCTTTACCCCATTTGATTCTCCCAACAATCTCTCTGAAGGGGGATGTTTTTGCATGCATTTTGTACCTGTGATTGAGAGAGGTTATGCTTCTTGAAACTTGATACAATTACTATGATTTTAAAATCAAGGAAAAAGACCTTCAGTGGAGACAGAAGTCACAATTTGAAGTGCTTTTGTAACAAACTGTGAACAAGTGTGGAAAACTTTCAAGAAAATCATTAACCAAAATCAAGAAGATCAGCCTTTTGAAAAAGGTCTTTCTTGATGCAGAGACCGAACAGTGTCTTTCACTGAACCATAAAATTTGCATGTTGAATGAGATTCCCCATTCCCTGGGAAGGTTCTGTTTGGGATGGTGTCCTTCAATCAACCTGAAAGAACTGCTTAAATCTGTTATTTAAAAAAGCCTCTAAAAGACTCCTACTCTCTAAGGTACCACTTTTTCATGTAGTTGTGAATTTGTTAATTAATCCATCTAGCCATTTATTCATTCATTCACTCAAAAAGCATTTATTAAGCTCCTACTGCATGCCCTCAAGGACCAAGCTAAGGTAAGAAGCAGACAGTGTAGATGGAATTGGTCTTGATGCCACGCAGTCTGGGCTGATGGAAAGCATGTTTTCAGACTTGAGATAAGTCCCATATGGTGGACGGAGTTGCTGAAAAGAATTCAGGATACATTGTTTAGGAATCTGACCTTCAAGACACACAGTCCTGTTCTTAAAGAACTTTGAGGTGTACTCGCTGGGTGAAAAAGAATTCTTTGAGTAGAAGCAATAAACAGTGATAGTGTTTCACATGAGGTTCACAAAGGTCATAGAAAAATCCCTTAGACCTGCAGAGAGAAGTTCTCCACATGGTGAAATGGCAGAGGCTGTGGGAGGTAGAATGGAGCTGGGTGCTCTTGGTTGGGGTTTGTTCGTTTCTGTCTTCACATTTCTCCTTAGATCAGTGCCCAGGTCACTTGTCTCCCTCCCTTGACTTGAGAAGTCTCCTGTTTGGAGCACTGCATGGTGTTTGGAGAGTGCAGTCTCTTGAGATACCTACCATGGGCCAGCCATGCCTCAAACACATCATTGCTGTGATCTCGCAGGCTTGTTAACACAAGAGAAGGATCCAAGATACTGTGTTCCTAAAGAAAAGTGCTATCTATTGCCCACCTCCTCACACAATACCCAGATTAATCACTTCCTCATCAGTAAACCCATAGCAGTTTTTACATATATTAAGTTGAACCATATGAAATTGCCATTGTTCACCGTTTTGACCACAAAAATGGCAATTTCATATAGTTCAACCTACTATGTATGTTATTTAGATGTTTATGTATGTTTTTGTAGACAAGGGATGGGACCACTTCATGGTTTATCTTTGAATCCACATCACTTAGCCAAGTACCTGACACATAATAGATGTTTAATAAGATAGACTGCAAGGGGATCAAATCAGTCAATCCTAAATGAAATTAGTCCTGAACATTCATTGGAGGGACTGATGCTGAAGCTGAAGCTCCAGTACTTTGGCCACCTGATGCAAAGAGCTGATGCATTAGAAAAGACCCTGATGCTGGGAAAGATTGAAGGCAGGAGGAAAAGAAGATGACAGAGGATGAGATGGTTGGGTGGCATCACCGACTCGATGGATATGAATTTGAGCAATCTCCAGGAGATGGTGAAGGACAGGGAAGCCTGACATGCTGCAGTCCATGGGATAGCAAAGAGTCAGATATGACTGAGCAACTGAAATGAACTGTACTGAATAAGAAATGTATTAAAAGCTGGAAAGAGCTGAAAGTTCTCCTATATGGTTCTGTTGACTAAATGACAAATTAGTTGACTTTATTATCCAGCTGAGGAAAAGGACATTTAAAAAAAAATCAGAATTATGTAAGTTAATCACATCATCTCCTGATTTATACATCTCTGCACTTCAGGTATCGCCATGATATATATAGATTTCTTAAGTATTTATGTTTTTAAAAGGACAGAATCAAGAATCTTATTGGAAGGCATTCCAGTTTAGGGGGAAGACCCTGCAGTCCAGTGGAGGGAGAAAGTATCATTTTAGCTATGAGTTGGCTCATTTGTTGATGTCCGCTTAAATAGAGGCTTTTCCATGGATTGGCACTTTGCCTTCAGCCCAGGAAATTGTATAGACAAGCTTAAGAGTCCATTTCATCAAACTTAATATTCTAGAAATGGGAGCTTCAGTTGAACCCGGGGCTCGCTGCTGGGTACAGGTTGTGATGGAGACTTTCCAACCGGAGCTGCCATGGCAGGCTTGATCATGACCTCTTACTCCTCTAAGGGCTACTTGGAAACCCCTGTCTCAGTTGCTGCTCCCTTGCTTTATTATTAAATGGAGAGAAAAGCAGAGGAGATAGTGAAAATGAAATCAAAGTGCATGGTAAACTGGATTTGATGCAGTGATGGGCAGGAACACAGACTCCTTCTCCCCCACCACCATCCCAAAGAGTGTGTCTCCATAAAGATGAGAAATACCTAACAAGACCTGAGTGTGTATAAATTCTCCCAAAGTAAGGTGGGTTCTTTGCAGGGTGCAAATTTTGAACATTCGCCATCAACCTAATGGATATATTTCAAATGCAAATAAAAGTCATCAAGCAGTAACAGTTAATCTCCTGACTTCATTTTTTGTTGTCACAGAGGTGTTCTGTTTAAAGAAAAAGTAAGCTGTTATAATATTCCAACTGAAATATCAGGAACTTGATTTAGTAGGTGAGTTATTTAGGGCTACTTGGCAAATAGCATTTCTGGACAGTGGTAAATGTGTTCCGCTCCTTCACATGTTCAATGAAACGGCCTTTTCTTCTTCTCACCAAGGTAGTTATCCTGCCCTCAGCCCAGAGACTCGATTTCTAACGGCTGTTGGATTTATTCCAGGGCAGCCGAGCACAGGTTCTGAACCATTTTCTTTTTCTATTCCTGTGGCCTCAGAATGCTCAGAATTGTTGACTTTTGCAAAGAGGCCAAGGAGGTCTGCACATGTGCCAAGGCTTCTGCTGTGGGCTTGGCACAGGAGGGGCAGCTGGGAGGAAGGAGCGTGTGGGCCTTCCGTGGTGGACGTTTCTCCAGAAACTAATTCAGGACAATCTTGTGGGTTACATACATCTAGCAGGCATTTCTCTGTCCCTAAGAATTATATCCATTGTTGGAAAAATCCATCTATATTAATATCAATAAATCCATCTATTTATTATATTGATACTAATATTAATATCTGAGTTAAATTCACCCATTGCAGTCCATCTTAGTTCGCTGATTCCTAGAATGTCGACGTTCACTCTTGCCATCTCCTGTTTGACCACTTCCAATTTGCCTTGATTCATGGACCTAACGTTCCAGGTTCCTATGCAATATTGCTCTTTACAGCATTGAACCTTGCTTCTATCACCAGTACCATCCACAACTGGGTATTGTTTTTGCTTTGGCTCCATCCCTTCATTCTTTCTGGAGTTATTTCTCCACTGATCTCTAGTAGCATATTGGGCACCTACCTGGGGAGTTCATCTTTCAGTGTCCTATCTTTTTCCCTTTTCATACTGTTCATGGGGTTCTCAAGGCAAGAACACTGAAGTGGTTTAACTCAGATGACCATTATATCTACTACTGTGGGCAGGAAACCCTTAGAAAAAATGGAGTAGCCATCATGGTCAACAAAAGAGTCCAAAAGGCAGTACTTGGATGCAATCTCAAAAATAACAGAATGATCTCTGTTCATTTCCAAGGCAAACCATTCAATATCACGGTAATCCAAGCCTATGCCCCAATCAGTAATGCTGAAGAAGCTGAACTTTAACGGTTCTATGAAGACCTACAAGACCTTTTAGAACTAACACCCCAAAAAGATGTCCTTTTCATTATAGGGGACTGGAATGCAAAAGTAGGAAGTCAAGAAACACCTGGCGTAACAGGCAAATTTGGCATTGGAATACAGAATGAAACAAGGCAAAGGCTAATAGAGTTTTGCCAAGAGAACGCACTGGTCATAGCAAACACCCTCTTCCAACAACACAAGAGAAGACTCTACACATGGACATCACCAGATGGTCAACACCGAAATCAGATTGATTATATTCTTTGCAGACAAAGATGGAGAAGCTCTATGCAGTCAGCAAAAACAAGACCGGAAGCTGACTGTGGCTCAGATCATGAACTGCTTATTGCCAAATTCAGACTTAAATTGAAGAAAGTAGGGAAAACCACTAGACCATTCAGGTATGACCTAAATCAAATCCCTTATGATGATACAGTGGAAGTGACAAATAGATTTAAGGGACTAGATCTGATAGACAGAGTGCCTGATGAACTATGGACGGAGGTTCATGACATTGTACAGGAGACAGGGATCAAGACCATCCCCATGGAAAAGAAATGCAAAAAAGCAAAATGGCTGTCTGAGGAGGCCTTACAAATAGCTATGAAAAGAAGAGAAGAGAAAAGCAAAGGAGAAAAGGAAAGATATTCCCATTTGAATAGCCTTCCTCAGCAATCAGTGCAAAGAAATAGAGGAAAACAACAGAATGGGAAAGACTAGAGATCTCTTCAAGAAAATTAGAGATACCAGTGGAACATTTCATGCAAAGATGGGCTCGATAAAGGGCAGAAATGGTATGGACCTAACAGAAGCAAAAGATATTAAGAAGAGGTGGCAAGAATACACAGAAGAACTATACAAAAAAGGTCTTCATGACCCAGATAATCACGATGGTGTGATCACTCACCTAGAGCCGGACATCCTGGAATGTGAAGTCAAGTGGGCCTTAGAAAGCATCACTACAAACAAAGCTAGTGGAGGTGATGGAAATCCAGTTGAGCTATTTCAAATCCTGAAAGATGATGCTGTGAAAGTGCTGCACTCAATATGCCAGCAAATTTGGAAAACTCAGCAGTGGCACAGGACTGGAAAAGGTCAGTTTTCATCCCAATCCCAAAGAAAGGCAATGCCAAAGAATGCTCAAACTACCGCACAATTGCACTCATCTCACATGCTAGTAAAGTAATGCTCAAAATTCTCCAAGCCAGGCTTCAGCTATACGTGAACCGTGAACTTCCAGATGTTCAAGCTGGTTTTAGAAAAGGCAGAGGAACCAGAGATCAAATTGCCGACATCTGCTGGATTATTGAAAAAGCAAGAGAGTTTCAGAAAATCATCTATTTCTGCTTTATTGACTATGCCAAAGCCTTTGGCTGTGTGGATCACAATAAACTGGAAAATTCTGAAAGAGATGGGAATACCAGAGCACCTGACCTGCCTCTTGAGAAATCTGTATGCAGGTCAGGAAGCAACAGTTAGAACTGGACATGGAACAACAGACTAGTTCCAAATAGGAAAAGGAGTACGTCAAGGCTGTATATTGTCACCCTGCTTATTTAACTTATATGCAGAGTACATCATGAGAAGCACTGGGCTGGAATAAGCACAAGCTGGAATCAAGATTGCCGGGAGAAATATCAGTAACCTCAGGTATGCAGATGACACCACCCTTATGGCAGAAAGTGAAGAAGAACTAGAGAGCCTCTTGATGAAAGTGAAAGAGGAGAGTGAAAAAGTTGGCTTAAAGCTCAACATTCAGAAAACTAAGATCATGGCATCTGGTCCCATCACTTCATGGGAAATAGATGGGGAAACAGATCACTCCAAGATCACTGCTCCAAGATCACTGCTGATGGTGATTGCAGCCATGAAATTAAAAGATGCTTGCTCCTTGGAAGGAAGGTTATGACCAACCTAGATAGCATATTTAAAAGCAGAGACATTACTTTGCCAACAAAGGTCCATCTAGTCAAGGCTATGGTTTTTCCAGTAGTCATGTATGGATGTGAGTGTTGGACGGTGAAGAAAGCTGAGCACCAAAGAATTGATGCTTTTGAACTGTGGTGTTGGAGAAGACTCTTGAGAGTCCCTTGGACTGCAAGGAGATCCAACCAGTCCATCCTAAAGAAGATCAGTCCTGGGTGTTCATTGGAAGGACTGATGTTGAAGCTGAAACTCCAATACTTTGGCCACCTCATGCGAAGAGTTGACTCATTTGAAAAGACCCTGATGCTTGGAAGGATTGGGGGCAGGAGGAGAAGGGGACGACAGAGGATGAGATGGCTGAATGGCATCACCAAGTCAATGGACGTGAGTTTGGGTAAACTCCAGGAGTTGATGATGGACAGGGAGGCCTGGCGTGCTGCGATTCATGGGGTTGCAAAGAGTCGGACATGACTGAGTGACTCAACTGAATATTAATATCAACACCCCCTTTACAGGTACGTGACAGCCCCCAAAAGGCCAAGTGATCAGTAGGAATCCTTGTCTCCTTCACATCCATCTCTCAACTTCTTTCTCTCTTTTAGTTTTTCTTAAATCCTTAATTTCTCTGCTTTCTCTTCTCACTCTTCATAGTCTGAAGAAGTTAAGATTGTGACAGTCACAGCAATGTTGGGACAAGGGACTGAACCAAGTTTTGTGAGATCTGTCTTCCCAAGTGGCTCAGCAGTAAAGAATCCACCTGTCAAGCAGGAGACCTGTGTTCGATCCCTGGATCGGAAAGATCCCCTGGAGAAGGAAATGACAGCTCACTCAAGTATTCTTGCCTAAAAATTCCCATGAATAGAAGAGCCTGGCAGGCTATAGTCCAGGGGGCCGCAAGAGTAGGGCACGACTTGGAGACCAAACAACAACAACAATGAGCCTTATATGATTTAGGCGATCTTCTTTAAGAAGAAGAATGCAGTGTTCACTAACTTAATAGTGGAAAATATTTTGCAGTGTATGCATGTACATACACTGTACTTCATCCAATCATCGTGTTGCTATGCCTTCAATTTACATAATAATATATGTCACTTATGTTTTAATTAAACTGGAAAAAAAGCGAAAGAATACAGCTGACCTTGAGCAGACATTGCTAGACCCCACCACCCCCAAGACCCAGAAGGGACACTGCAACTGACTCCAAAGCTGAAGCTTCCTTTAGCTTTATGGTGATTCCATTTCTGGTTAAGGTTTCCTATTTTATTTCCCCACCTCACCCCATGCCTTCTGTCAGTGGAACAGGTTTGAGGGTTTGAATCAAAGAGCCTTCCTTTATAGGGTAGTGTCATTTCAGATGATCAGGGCGTGTGGAATAAATGTAAGTAAACCAAATTACTCTTTTTATTTAAAGTGTTGGTTTATTCCAAGGCATACTTGAAGTATTAAAAATAGAATTAACATTAAATTTGTTTATTTATTTATTTATTTCCATCTTATATTGGAGTATAGTTGATTAACAGTGTTGTGTTAGTTTCAGGTGTACAGCAAAGTGGTTCAGTTATACATATACGTGTATCTATTCCTTTCTTTTTCAAGTTCTCTTCCCAGAACCCAAATTCCTCTGATTGGTTATCATGTGTGTTGTTTTAGCTCCTTTTCCTTTCTGCTTTGTTTTCCTCCCTGTGTTCTGGACTCTCCCTCCTCCCAACTTTTAGCTATGAGATATCTCTAGAAGTCTACACTGGCCGGAAGACACAGCAGGAGCTGTTGACCTGGATCTCACAGGGCTCTGGGACTCTGGTGGAGTTGAAAGCAACTGCTTCATAGCATTGATCCTGGAGGAGTCTAGTCTCTTATATCTTTTCTTCTAAGATGACTGCAAAACATCAACATGTTTTAGCCATCATTTCAGTTAGGTGTGCATTTCAGTGCCTTAAGATACTAGACTGATGGGAGAAAAAGTGAGTGCTTTATACTTTTATGAAGATGATATTTTTGGTGGTAAATGGGATTTATCAGACCTCAAGAGCTCGTGACTTCCAGAAAATGATAGTGGGCTAACCTGGGTTTGGAGGAATGTCCTTATCCTAGACACAACAAGAAACTCTTAGCCAGGGTGCAGGGGGGAGTGGCAGAGAGTAGGACTGTCTGGTCCTGTCACAGCTGTCGGGAGAGTGACAGGTGAGGAAGGACAGGGAAGCCCGAGTGAGTGGCTCTGCTGACAGGGCTATCGTTACCTAGGAGGACGTGCAGGGAACCACCTGGACGGGGGGCAGGAGACACGGGTTTACTCACCCCGTGCCACTTGGAACATATCAAAATGGGGGAGCCATTTATTCCTTTTTTGGGTCTTAGTCCTAACATTTACAGAAACAAGGGATTCCGCCTGAACTAAGGGTCCCTGGCAACCCTCTGCTTTGTTATCCTTCAATTTATTTAGTCTTAGTCATAAATATCCCTATTAAGTAGGCCAAGATAGTGAATTAGTAGCTGTAATTTTACTCTGTTAGACTTTGTCTTCTGGGTATCTTAGATTCATCTTTATCTGTTAATTACCTGGATGTGGTAAGCATACACTGACACTGAATGCCTTTGTATCAGCTGTAAGCATCTGGCCTTAATTCACGCTGTGTCTGTGATATAGTTCCTACAGTTCTGAGAGTGGCCAGCTGCACTGTGACCACCACCTGACATTAAGCTCCTTCTAGCCAAGATCAGGGTGTGGTGATACGCTTAGTTGGTTTATAAAAGCTCAGCTTCCACAAGACTGGAAGGGCGTGTTGTGATTCTGTGATGAACCTCCCCCTGATGCCCACCCTGGCAGGGCCTTTGTCATCACAAGGTATGATGGGTGCCAGGTATCAGACCACTCGAGCTGTCTCCTGTGGGGAGCTTGTGAATCCAGGTGGGTGAGCAGCGGCTGGGAATTAGCCAGGATATTTCATTCACTCTGCAGTGAGAACTGCCTCCCTGGCACAGTCCTTTCTGTCCACGCATCTTCTGTGATGCATTGAGTGTTATTATTAATATATTATAATCTATTAGAGGGCAATTTTCTCTAATTTTCTGTCATTTTGCCACTCTATGCAAAAGGCATTAAATTGTGAATTAAAATGTGGGCATCTGGTTATCACTAGAAAAAAACCAGCTGAATTCACAGGCTCTCAAAGCGGCAGTATGTTTGAAAAGTTTTAACCATTTCTGTGATTTCCTTTTTGTGAAGGTAGGGGCAGGAGAGGAGGTGGTCCCTAGAGAATGTTTCAGCTCTGTGTGACTGAGTGAAGACTGAGTTGTTTTCACTGACTTCGTCTCAGGGCTGGGCTTCCTTCTCACTCCAGCATCGCCAGGCCTTAGAGAAGTATCTGATTTTCAGGGCTGTCAGCCCGCCACCTGTCATTACCACAAGTAAGAGAGAGAAACAGTCATTGCGAGTGCAACGAATTACAAGGGCAGAGACAATATATACAAGTACCCGGTTATTCTTGTCCGTGGTTGTAAAGCTTTACTCAATCACTCGTACTGGTTCTCTTCGGATTTGAACCACAAACAGGTGAGGTACCCAGAATGTTGGGAGCAGCCCCTGGGAGGGTCTGGAAGTCCAGAATGCCAGCCTAGGGTGTTCACCATCCCCTCCCTGCCATGTTACCGGGGGCCAGATGGTTAGAGGCCATGATGATGCCCTTCATATATGGTCATTCACCATTCACTTCAGTTCTCCATTAACCCCCTTCCCCCCAACTCTCTCTCCCATGTATGACCTGCGTGTGTGTGTGCTCAGTCACTAAGTCGTGTCTGACTCTTTGTGACCCCATGGACTCCACCAGGCTCCTCTGTCTATGAGATTTCACAGGCAAGAATACTGGAGTGGGTTGCCATTTCCTTCTCTAGGGGATCTTTCCAACCCAGGGATCGAACCCATATTTTACCACTAAGCTACCTGGGAAGCTCTATGTATGACCTAGGGGTTCATCAAATGCTATCACAGTAGATACTAATTAAATAGTTGTCCAATAAACAATGGAGTGATATGTGCACAAAATAAAATAAATAAAATAAAAAAGGGATTTTAATATTAGTAGCCTGCCTTATCTAGTCCACTCTGGTTGCCAGGCTTTGTGTGGTGAGCTGTCCACCCTTAGCACACAGAGGCCCCCTGGGCTGACCTGAGGAGGGGAGTCAGGAGTGGAAGTGTGTTGTCCGAGCAGAGAGGTGCTGTGCTGGGACCCCTCAGGTAGGGCAGGTGATGAGCAGCAGCATAGCTCCTGGGGAACCGAATCGCAGACAGACGGCTCTGGACAGGCAAGGTGGCAGGATGCCGGTGGCCAGCTGCCACGTGTGAAGATGAGCAGAGGGTGACACGGCATTGGGGGAGGGGGAGCAAGGGTGTCAGACGAGGTCTGATCTATCGCTCTCTCAGTGATTCAAATTATGTGATTAAGAAAACACGTTCCTGAGTGAGGTGGGGGAAACCCCTGCAAAGACCGAACACTGAGAAGGGAACAGGAGGGATTAGAGATTTTGGAGAAGCAGGCTGGAAAAATGCAGCCTGAGGTGACGTGAAACCGCAGTCTGGAAATACGGCCATCCAGGCGCGAAATGCCTTGGAGCAGGAATACAGAAGCGCGTCAGGGCTGGTGGGAATTCCCGATACGGTGTGATGGTAGAAAGGGCCTGAGCACTTTGGGGTGACAGAAACACAGCTTCTCATTCTGCTGTGAGAGACAGACAGCCTGGAGTCCCGTCCTTGCCGGAGAAGTCCAGGCCCCGGAGGGATGTGGAGAAATGCCAAAGGTTTCTGAGAAGCACTGAGCCAGGTTGTGGGGGCTCTAAAAGATAAATTTTAGATTTTTTAAAAAATGTGAACCATTGTAAAGTCTTTATTGAATTTGTTATAACATTGCTTCTGTTGTTCATGTTCTGATTTTTTTGACCATGAGGCGTGTGGGGTCTTCGCTTTCCAAGCAGGGATTGAACCTTTACCCCTTGCACTGGAAAGTGAAGTCTTAACTACTGGACTGCCAGGGAAGTCCCAGATTAATTTTAGAAGAGTTGTATAGGTCAGCTTTGAGGAGCGACAGGTCCAACTTGGGAAAAATTATAGCCCTTAGCATTCTGTATATTTAAAATAAAAGAATAAGTAACTCAAGGAGCTTTTAAGGAAAGCCTTCTGTCATCCAAGACTTTCAGGTGAAAATACAGATCTGGAAATTGATGAAGGAAATTTGAAGTAACCAAATTTGTGGGAAACATTGCATCCATCCCCAAATACAGTACTGTGTGAGACACACACCTGTATTACTCTGCCTGGGAGACAGGGTTTCCGGGGAGCCCAAACCTGGACCTGGGGACTGTCCTTTGATTGGTGGCTGTAGAGGAAAGGCTTGATTTTTCCACCGAGGTCTGGTTGACTGTGAGATTTTAGGTTGATAACTGGATATAGATGATAAATGGATAGGTGTCTACAAAGTAATATTCATCATATATGATTATGTAATGTAGGGTAATACAATAATGCACAAAATGGGATATTGTGTACTTCTTCCATAGAGAGGAAATGAAGGGATTTTTTTAAACTCAGATTCTGTGTTTAGACTAAATGAACATTAGGAAATAAAGTATGATTATGAACTGGACTGAGCTGCTGGGGGATCTTCTGAGGAGGCTTGTTTATGGGTGGCTGGAAGAGTGTGTGTGTAAACCTTTCTCTGAACTGTTGTGAATTCATTCAGGCAGATGACTGAAAATGACATGAGCCCTGCAAGTCTCGCAAGGGCCAGGTGAGAGGTGGGTATAACATTTCAGGACAGAACAGGGGATCTCACTATTAATGAGCATTTACTCCCTAGGTCTAGATTTATGTTTTGAAATATGTTCTCTCTTTAGCTTCTGAATGTCAGAAGTAAGCACTTCTTTTTAAATTTTATTTTTCCCCAGAAGATTCTTTACTGAAGGAGCTTTTGTTTGGTTAACCTTCATTCCCCGGTTAGTTTCAGCCCCTCCACCGTTCTCTGTCCTACCCTGCACAGCCAGTCTTCCCCCATGGCTGGCCCCCCACTAGTGTCCCCTGGCAGCTGTAGGTTCCTTTGGGTTTCACAGAGGTGATGGGGCCCTCACATTGGTCTGTGATGATTGTCCGTGCTTTGCACAAGACAGTGAGGAATCCTGGCTGCTTTGCCAGCTTCCAGCACTGCAATTGCCTTCTGCTTATGGCTCAACACAAGCTGGAATCAAGATTGTCGGGAGAAATATCAGTAACCTCAGATATGCAGATGACACCACCCTTATGGCAGAAAGTGAAGAAGAACTAAAGAGCCTCTTGATGAAAGTGAAAGAGGAGAGTGAAAAAGTTGGCTTAAAGCTCAACGTTCAGAAAACTGAGATCATGGTATCTGGTCCCATCACTTCATGGGAAATAGATGGGGAAACAGTGGAAACAGTGACAGACTTTATTTTTTGGGGCTCCAAGATCACTGCTGATGGTGATTGCAGCCATGAAATTAAAAGACACTTACTCTTTGGAAGGAAGGTTATGACCAACCTAGATAGCATATTTAAAAGCAGAGACATTACTTTGCCAACAAAAGTCCATCTAGTCAAGGCTATGGTTTTTCCAGTGGTCATGTATGGATGTGAGAGTTGGACGGTGAAGAAAGCTGAGCGCTGAAGAATTGATGCTTTTGAACTGTGGTGTTGGAGGAGACTCTTGAGAGTCCCTTGGACTGCAAGGAGATCCAATCAATCCATCCTAAAGGAGATCAATCCTGGGTGTTCATTGGAAGGACTGATGTTGAAGCTGAAACTCCAATACTTTGGCCACCTCATGTGAAGAGTTGACTCATTGGAAAAGAACCTGATGCTGGGAAGGATTGGGGACAGGAGGAGAAGGGGACGACAGAGGATGAGATGGTTGGATGGCATCACTGACTCGATGGACATGGGTTTGGGTAGACTCCGGGAGTTGGTGATGGACAGAGAGGCCTGGCGTGCTGCAATTCATGGGGTTGCAAAGAGTCGGACACGACTGAGTGACTGAACCGAACTGAACTATGGCTCAACAGTTTGCTGTTCTTTGGGAGGGGTGGCTGTGGCTTAGATGCCACCACACTACCTCTCCTCTGCATCAGTGTCGGGGGAGGGGGTCGGTGCCTGGCTGTGTTGGTTAATGGCAGGGTTAAGAGGCAAGCTCAGAAGTGGGAGTGAAGGGCTCAGGAACATCTGGAGAGGCCATGTGCTTTCAGAGTGGGTCTCTCCAGATCAAATCCACAGAATGAGGGCATGTTGTAGGCTAGGGGTGCCAACAGGAAGCCATCACAGTGGTCCAGAAGGGTATGTTGTGCAGCAATGGTCAGAAGACTGGTGAAAAATAAGAAAGAGTCAACATTCAAAAGAAAATCAGGACAAAGACGCTCTGGATGATTTAACATAAGATTGGAATCCCTACAGATGTTTGTACATCCATGTTCAGCGCAGCATTTTTCACAAGAGCCCAAAGGCAGAAACAACCCAAATGTTCACTGATAGATGAATAGATAAACAAAATGTGGTCTGCCATACAATGGAATATTATTCAGCTTTAAGGGGGAAGGAAATTCTGACAGATGTTACAACATGGATGAACCTTGAGGACATTATGCTTTGTGAAGTAAGTCAGACACAAAAGAACAAATATTGATGATTCCACTTATATGAGGTCCCTAGAGCAGTCCAGTCCATAGAGATAACAAGTAGAATGGTGGTTGTCAGGGGCTGGGAGGAGGTGGGGAGGATGAGGCAGTTACTGTTTGATGGGTACAGAGTTTTATTTTGGGACAACGAGAATGTTCTGGAGATGGATGGTGGTGATAGCTGCACAGCAATGTGAATATGCCTAATGCCACTCAACTGTACACTTAAAGATGGTTGAAACAGTAAATGCTGTGTTATGTCTATTTTACTATATTTTAAAAAACACTGAAACTCTCTATTTTATATTTTTATGTACTTAACTTTTAACCTCTCCAGATCTTTAACTTAAACATCTCCCCTATGAGTGTGTGTGGAGGTGGTATGGGGAATTTATTTGGGACTCGGAAAGAAGCAGGAAAGGACAGTTTGGCGGTCTCCTGTTCCCTGTACACTGAGGTACAGGAAACGGCATGTGTGGGAGTCGGCGATGGCCCCTCTTGTTTTTATTTTTCAAAGGAAGTGATAGCAGCTCCCTGTTAATTCACCTTGAATTCTGCCAGGCAGCTTTAAAATCTACATTGATATATATCAAGCAGTCCCATAGATGCCTACTAGCTTAATTTGTGTTTTGCTCAGTCTTTATCCCCAGGAATGTTATTAAAATGTTCTTTCCTGGTCTTAAGTAACACTGTTCAGTCTTTGTAGCCTCACTGATTAATGGCAGGGTAATTGCCCTTCATTTCTTTGCCTTCAAAACAGTGCCACCTGGGTCTTTACTGCCCTCAAAGCAGATGTCTTCTGCAGAGAGTGAAATTCCTACCAGTTCAGCCCCTCCTCCTCCAGCACATAGGTGAGAAGCCCCTGGGGTGCACAGGAAGGATGCAAATGCAAGCAATCCTGCTGGAGCCTTCAGAAGAGTGACCCCAGCCCTTCCCCAGATGAATTATCACTGCCTGGGTTGGGGCCAGTGCTCCCTGAAGGATCAGCAGAGAAGGATCATCTTCTAGAGAGGAATATGGATGCTGGCCAGGCGAAGAAACAGAAACTACCCTCGAGAATGGGGAATGAGTGTGCAGTACAGTGTGTAGTGTGTAGCTGTTTGTTTTCTGCTGATGGTGAGATTTTTACACAGTTACCGTGTCTGTCTCCACCAAGCACCTTCCACAGTCCCTCCTGTCACCCTTCTGCTGCCCTATGAACTGGGTGTTCCTTTCCTTCCATTTTTGTAGATGCAGAAACCAGAGTGCAAAGAGGGAAGTCACTGGGCCAAGGCCACTCGTGTATTTGGTGTCAGAACTGGGATCTGAACCCAGATCTGTTTGATTCCAAAGCATATAACCCTAAACAGAATAAGCACTGGGTCTAGTCTGGAGTCCCCAGCATGTCCCAGTAGGCCTGTGGTTTCTGTTAACCTTGAGAAAGTAGGAGACAGATGGAGGCACTGATGGACCAAGAAGTGCCTGCCCTCTCCTGTCCTGCTGACTTATGGCTACTCCTGACCATCAACCCAATCTCTGGCCTCTGGGGCCGAGCTGGCCCTTCTGTGCTCAACATGAAGGCGTAGTTCATCCAGCCCAGCTCACAGATGGGCCGTGCTACCCAGCACACTATTGTTTTACCTCCTAAGTACTCTGTCAATCGTATTCTAGACCTGGAGAGTCCTTTCCTTTTCGGGCCCTACTGTGGCCTCCCCGGACCTGGCATCCCAGGCTCTGGCATCTGGTTTACCAGTGAGTGGTTGTCACTGAATCAGTTAGTTACTCTTCTGGTTACCCATGAGAGAGAGTCTTGGGAAGTGAGCCAGAGCTGAAATTCCCAAAGGAAAAAGAAAAAAATCCTCCACAGTGATTTCTGCCCCATTCTGTGTAGCTCTTGCCTTTATGCTGCAAAGTGAAAATATTAGTCATGCAAATGTGTCTGACTCTTTTTGACCTCATGGACTGTAGCCTGCCAGGCTCCTCTGTCTATGGGACTCTCTAGGCAAAAACACTGGAGTGGGTTGCTATTTCCTTCTCCAGGAGATCTTCCAGACCCAGGGATCAAATCTGGGACTCCTGCATTGCAGGCAGATTCTTTACCATATGAGCCACCGAGGAAGCCCTTAGGCCCCAAGGGTCCTCTCTAAAGATTTTTTAAATTAATAAACTGATTAATTTTATTTTTATTTATTTGGCTGCCTCAAACTTAGTTGCAATACACAGAATCTTCATTGGGACAGGCGAGTTCTTTTGTTGAAGCACTCGGACTCTCTAGTTGTGGCACGAGGGCTCCGTAGTTGCAACGCACAGGCTTAGCTGCCTCATGGTAAGTGGGATTCCAGACCAGGCGTCCTCTGCATTGCAAGGCAGATTCTTAACTACCAGGGAAGTCCCAAGGGTGCTCTCTAGAGGAAACTCCATCCTCTGTTCCCAGGAAAAAGACAAGGAAAGGAGGCTGTTGGGCCATACAAAGAAGGACTGAACAGGGGCCTGTGGATTGATGTGGAGGACTTAGGGGCAGTTTGAAAGACTGCGGGTCCCAGCCATTCGTGTGTGTGCTTCGTCCTGGCTGCTGAACGGTTGATCTGGCCCTCGGTGATCTGTTGCAGGGAGGGATGCCGTTTTCCCTTTCTCCACGTGGAAATCCTCCATGGCAGGAAATCTTCTGTCTCTCTAAAGCTGATTTGCTTCTCTGCAGGCGTGGGCTATGATGGATCTGTGGCACCAGGGCTGGGGACAGCTCCCGAAGGGCCCTCGGGGTTTAGTCATTTCCTGGTTTTTCCTGTTTACCTACTGGATCAACAGCATGCTTTTTGGCCTTGCTCACCTGAATGTTGCTAATTCTCTGTGAGTCCTTATCCTTTCCCTTCCCAGAGTGCTCAAGGACCACAAAGCCAGCTTCATTAAACTGGAAAGACTGGCCCTTTGCTAAGCAGTAAATTTTACATGAAACTGAAACCTGAGCTAGGATTTTTGGTTCACCTCCCAGATCACAGGAATGTATTGCCTCATTACCAGTCAAATAAGCAGTTTTAAATGATCCAAAAACAGACCGACCACTTGCAATCCCAGGTAGTCTGTTAGGTCCTTTTGCTGGTGTATTACCTACCTTTGCTTCCAAGGGGGTCTACCATGGGAGGAAGGAGGCAGAAAATGAGATGAAGACAGAAAATTGGAGTGAGTGGACATTCTAGTTTATCAAACAGAAGTAACTTTAACTGTGTGTGTGTTGGGGGGAGGGAGGCATTTAGACGTTTTGTAACTAAAGATTGTTAGTCATTTAACCTGGTGACCTACAAGTACTTAGGAAGTATGTGTGTGTATGTTAAGAGCCATGTGTTTTTAGTAGATTCAGATCTACTTTAGGCCGAAGATGATTTATCTATTTCCCACTGCTGTAATGTAAGCTCCTTGATGGCTGTGTTTTGTTTGTTTGTGGGCATGTTTATTTTGGTTTTATCATCTTTTGTTCACTAATGTATGCCATGTACTTAGAACAGTGACTAGCACAGAGGGATGCAATAAATGTTTGTGGAACAAATAAATACATGACTATGAATGTGTGTGTAGATAGGTGTATATACACATACAGGCAAGAGTGACATCTTACCCATACGTCGTTTATCTAGCAACCTTGATTACGTAAAATAAGTGCAGAATTAGAACATAGTCCGAAAGTCGATAGAGTAGCCATGCCTGGGGGTGATAAACCTTGTGCTCTTGTTTCTTTTTATTCTGTTTTTGTATATATATATATATATATATTTTTTTTTTTTAACTGGAGGATAATTCCTCTACAAATTTGAGTTGGTTTCTGCCGTACAGCAATATGAATCAGTCATAAATACACATATAAATATGTATATGTATGTGTGTGTAAGCCTCCCTTCTACCCACCCCCTATCCCGCCCCTCTAGGTCATCCCAGAGCGCAAGTCTGGGCTCTCTGTGTTATAGAGCAGCTTCCTACTAGCTATCTGTTTTGCACATGGTAGTATATATATGTCAGTGCTACTCTCTCAGTTTGTCTCACCCTCTGCTCACGCTTCTTTATGCATAAGAGAGACATATGGTCCTTCAAAGCCAGGCCTACTTTAGATACTGTCTTTGGCCTGGAGCAGATCAGCAATGGCAAATTGAAGATAGAGACAATTACAGAGACAAAACCAGCAAAGTGATGGCTAACAGCTTGACAGGAGGAGAGGAGACAAAAAACAGACCCCAGTAATCTATGTAGCACCTCCTGGAACCAGTTGGTTTAGGAGCACACAGCTTTTACACTTTACAATCCATTGGACATTATGTGATATAGTATGGTATGACATTAATTAATGTTTATAAGTAGACACTGAATCACTGAATGCTTAAATGATGTCTCATAACTATAAGAAGACGAGGTTGTCTCTAATTCTTTAGAAAGAGTCCTTTGGAATAGTTTAAGTAACTGTTTCTTAACAAGTTTGTGCTTCCATTTGCTATACCAGGAGGTGGAAAATTATGGCCTGCAAGCCACATTCAGTTTGCTGCTTGCTTTTATAAATAAAGTTTTATTGGAAATGGCCATGCCCATTCATTTACATATTATTTATGGCAACTTTTGCACCCTAGTAGCAGATTGAGTCATTGCAACAGAGACCATATGGCCTGCAAACCCAAAAATATTTATTGTCTAGTGCTTTATAGGAGAATTTGGCTGATTCCTGATTTACACGTTGGGTTCTTCCAGAGTGTTAGTTTCTGCTCTTATGTACATCTGATACATTTGCATGCATTACTGAGTGATCTGTATACATAAATGTGTATAAATACTCATTTCTGTGTGACAGTAAACACAACTAAATACTAAGCACCACATTTCCTTTACTGCTAAAAAATATAGCTCCATAGCTCTATAAAAAGACTTTGGATCCAATTAGTCATTACTCTTCCTGCTTCACTCAGCTGATGGTGTGTTGTGACCTCTGAGACATTCTGGACAATGATAGCATCCTCAGAAACCTCACTGCACATTCATGGTCCTCTCAATGGCTCCTGGGGTGTA
The DNA here is from genome assembly GCA_024291935.2 of Okapia johnstoni. Lineage (NCBI taxonomy): Eukaryota > Metazoa > Chordata > Mammalia > Artiodactyla > Giraffidae > Okapia > Okapia johnstoni. The sequence goes on from CM044322.1 coordinate 45,649,851, forward strand.
GGCATTTTGATTGCACTCAGCTTTTATAAGACAGATGTCCTTGGCCGTGTGAAGGATTCAATGATTATGTATCCCAGATTACCGAGGGTCTTATGGGATTTTTAAATGGTACTGAAATCCAAGTGCAATAGCATGAAATATCATATACTTCCTAGATTATAGAACCTTTTCTAGGTAGAATTTGCTTTCAGATTATTCTTGTGGCCTTGGCTGCTGATTTAATGGAGAAAGCTTCTCCCTTGAAGGCAATCACACTGATTTATTATTCTGTGCCAGTGTAGCTTTAGCACACTAATGCTAGCTCTGACTAGTTCTGACTTCAGTGTACTTCTTGCTCAGCCTTTTGCTAATATACTTCACTTTGTTTTATTAATTTTTGAGTACCAGGGGCCAGTATTCATTATGGAAGATAATCTTCTAAGATCGTAGATTCCCTATGGGTAAAATGTGCACATATGTCATTCAAATGAGCATGGTTTGGGGTGGCAGAGGGAATGTCTTTTTTATTGAAATGTAATAAAAGTGACCTTTTTAAAGTGTACATTTCAGTAGCTTTTAGTATATTTACAAAGTTACACAGTCATCTCTTTTTTTATATATCAATATAAGAAATCTGGTTTATTTTTGAGGAACTCTATGTAATCATATAAGTTGCAGTAAAATCCACATATTTATGCTCTGTTGAGATTTACCAAATGGCCTGTGTGCCATGGGATTTGCTGAGTGTGGATTCTGACAGTCCTAGGTCCCATGAGTTATTTTATACATCAGATCGTTCATCCCAGTTGAGCAGCGTCAGAGAGAACACCAGGACCTTGTGTCCCATCCCTTTGTCCTAACCTCAGACCTCAGTGCTTTGATCAAGCTTCCTAGCTCTGAAATTCTTTTCCTCTCCATGAAAGTGAACCCAGGAGAGCCTACCAAAAATGACACCTGCTCTAGCTGAACTAGAGTTCTTGGTAGAGTCTGTATTGGGATGTTAATGGACTTTCTCTTCTTTTGTCTAACCTCACCCCAAACTCTGTCCATAATGGCCCTGTGCAAGGAGACTGGTCACTTGTTTATTCATTCCCTCATAAGTATATGTGTCTGCAGTGATCCTACACCACATGCTAGACCCTGAGAACACAAAGGGAAGATAGACAGGATCCTACGGCTCGTGAAATTTATATTTTAATGAAGAGCAGAGACATCAAATGACTAATTATCCAATTAATTTTGCAGTCACAGTTGTGATAAGTGCACCAAAAGAAATGTACAGCATCTTGTGATAGAAGGGTGCAACATGGGGCCAGACTTAGTCTGCAGGCAGGGAAGTGTCTCTGGGGGTGTGATATTTTTTAGCCAAGATCTGAAGGATAAATATGGCAGGGGAAGGAGGAGAGGCAGAAGGTAGGAGCTACATCACAGACAGCCTTGCAGGCAAAGGGAGGATTTTGGATTAAGCTGTGGAAATTCCTGAAGCTCAAAACAAAACCCACCCTAATTGCTGTGTGTTAAGGAGGAAGTTAGTGTGGAGTGGGGGGATTTATTGCAGTCACCCAAGTAGATGATAGTGGCCTTCATGACTAGGATGGGGACAACTATGAATATGGAATGTGAATTTGAGACATATCGAGGAGATGGAGTTGACAGAACCTACTGCATCTCTTTATTTTTTTCATTCCTACAGTTAGAATCCATCCTCCTTTTCCAATTCTGGCTCCTGAGATGTCCTCATTGTTCTTTGGGCTGAGAATACGCTGAGTACACTAAGAGGCATTCAGCGTCCCAGAGTCAACTGGTAATCCTCTTAGGGGAGGTTTGGTATTTGTTGTTCAGTTGCTAAGTCGTGTCCGACAATTTGCGACCCCATGGACTGCAGCATGCCAGGCTCCCCTGTCGTTCACTGTCTCCTGGAGTTTGCCCAAACTCAGTCCACTGAGTCAGTGATGCCATCCAACCATCTCATCCTCTATTGCCCCTACCTCCTCCTGCCCTCAATCTTTCCCAGTATCAGGGTCTTTTCAAATGAGTCAGCTCTTCACATCAGGTGGCCAAAGTACTGGAGTTTCTTTTCAGCTTCAGCATCAGTCCTTCCAATGAATATTCAGGGTTGATTTCCTTTAGGATTGACTGGTTTGATCTCCTTGCAGTCCAAGGGACTCTCAAGAGTCTTCTCCAGCACCAGAGTTCAAAGGCTTTCGCACTCAGCCTTCTTTCTGGTCCACTTCTCACATCTGTACATGACTACTGGAAAAACCATAGGGGAGATTTGGAACTGTGTCTATAATGTCAGGGTCCCAGAAATACAAAGGGTAGGTTTTCCAGATTGTCCCTGAGGGATTTCACTGGAAAAGCCGAAGGCTCCAGAGAAGGCAGACCCTGCAGGAACCTAGAGAAAATCATGGAGACTCAGACTTGTTCACAAGCTTATTCCCCACAGCAAATTACCTTCTCCACAATGAAAAATTCCTCCCTCTTTTTAAAAGCATCCAAATTACCTCAGTCTCACTTGCTTGCTGGTTGCTTGGCCACTGGTTCGGGGAGACAGCACAGCAGTGCGGGGCCTGGGCTCCTAGGCATCCATCCTCTCTCTCCTGGGATCACATGATGCTTTACTACCCAGATGTAGATTTTTTTTTTTTTCATTTCTCTCTGGATTTTCAAATTCTCAGACTATAGAATGAGTTGAGAAGTAATCCTATCCTTCGCTTCCTCCTAAATGTGGATTAAGAACATGTGCTCTAGAGACCACCCCAGGTACTAGAAAACATCCTCAAATCTCATTGCACCTCAAGGAAATGCATTTGATTGCCCCTGAGCCTTTGGTGGATGGCGTACTGATTGTGTGCACCTTAAGAGTCTGGTTGCTTGAAATTTTTCACACACTTGACCCAGTAAACAGTTTATTGCCTTCGGTGGGTTTTTATTTCACCAACCAGAAAACTACTGCAAGATAAAGAAATTAAAGAGTTGAAGGCCTTTGAGTCATTCAGATGAGTCATGTATAGATGTGAGAGTTGGACTATAAAGAAAGCTGAACACTGAAGAATTGATGCTTTTGAACTGTGGTGTTGGAGAAGACTCTTAAGAGTCCCTTGGATTGCAAGGAGATCCAACCAGTCCATCCTAAAGGAGATCAGTCCTGGGTGTTCATTGGAAGGACTGATGTTGAAGCTGAAATTCCAATACTTTGGCCACCTCATGTGAAGAGCTGACCCATTTGAGAAGACCCTGATGCTGGGAAAGATTGAGGGCAGGAGGAGAAGGGGACAACAGAGGATGAGATTGTTGGATGGCAACACCGACTCAATGGACATGAGTTTGGGTAAGCTCTGGGAGTTGGTGATGGACAGGGAGGCCTGGCTTGCTGTGGTTCATGGGGTCACAAATTGTCGGACACGACTGAGCGACTGAACTGAGTCATTCAGATAGTGTTCTGTGTCCAGGAGCCCAGGATAGAAAAGTGCAGAGACAATTGTCTTCAGTGTTTTTATATAAAATTGCTTTTTCAAAATATAAGTTGTTTAATTGAGGATATTGATGATGTGGATTCAAGCACTGGTGGTGGAGGGCAGGGCTGTCTATATGGACAGGGAAAATGGGTCTCCCACCCCAAGGGGGCTCCTCAGTGTAGGGTCTTCATTCATTTTGCTTCTGTATTTATGCTGAAGTTGATACTCTTTTATCTTTTTCCCTCTGTTTTTCTCAAGTGGTTGGAGGACCACTGCACAATTTCTTAGTAATCCAGGCCAGTTTACTAGGATTAGAACCCAGTGCTTCTGTGCCCAGGGAGGCAGCAATCCAGCTGAAGAAGACCTTTGTATGAGGAGTTGGGGAGAGAAACAGGGGACAGACAGATAGGAGGCACTGACTTAAATAGGATTTGGAGAACAAGAGTCAGATATTATTCATGTTTATTTTGGAAAGAAACAACCATAAATCTGCCTTCACTATTACTTTCCTTCTGGCTGAATTAGGAAGATAAATTCCTTTGGTATCTTTAGTGTATTAGTTGCTTGGGTGTGAATTGTTGGAAGAGATAGTTAGTATATTTCATACAGGGATCACTTGAGATTTAAGATTGGGGCTGGCCAATGACTTTATTGTATAAAAACTGTTAAAAAATATTTAGAAAGTCCCATAAAATCTGTTTTTTTTTTCCTACCATTATATATATATATTTTTGAGAATCTCCATTTGCCTGCCAGGATAATGAATACCCTCCACACCTTAAGGTCATTGTCCAAATCAGCATGATGAAAGCACCTGTGAATATGAATACATGGTTTTCAAAAAGTTCTTGCTAAATTTTTAAAACTTTAGGTTTTTTTTTGTTTTTGTTTGTTTGTTTTGCTTTTAGCAGTAGATTAGATGTAGGAAAGAAGTCATCTTGGAATTGGAAGTAAGCACAAATTCTTTGCTCCTAATTGATAAGACCTCATTCACGGCTGCCTCGAGGTTCAGTTTCTTATTCTTGTCAATGCTTGATGGCTTTGACAGGCCACACAGTCTCAAGTGAAATAGATGTATTTGGTCATGAGATGTTGACTTATAAATCATGAACTACAGTGTTCCACCTGTAAAGGAGAGGAATTGGCTGAAGTGTGGTTTTGATTTACAAGGTGAAAGCAAGAAGACCTTTGCTGTGCTGTCAAAGCTGTTGGACGTAAGCGTTGAGCAGAAACCCAGGATGCTTCCTACGCATCCAGCGAAGGCCGAGGGCTTCCTTGGTGGAATCGCCAGGCTGTCTTGGGGTGCAGATGTGTCTCTGGCCCTATGCTGCTCTAACCAGAACTACTGTGCTGTCTTTCCCTCCCTGCTTCCCTCTCTCCTTCCCTCCTTCCCTCCTTCTTTCCTTCCTCTCCCCATCTCTCTCTTCATCCCACTCTCTTTACAAAACTGCAGCCTTGGTAAAATCCTGTTGTCTACCCACTTGGCCCGTGTATTTGCCCAGAAGAACCTGGGTAAAGTAAAATACAAAACCATGATGACTGTGTTCAGTTTCTTTTTATAAAATTTTTTTTAAATTGGAGGATAATTGCTTTACAGTGTTATGTTGGTTTCTGTCATACAGCAACGTGAAATCAGCTATGTATATACATATATATCCTCCCTCTTGAGCCTCCCTTCCCTCTCCCATCCCACCCCTCTAAGTCATCACAGACTCAGGCTGGGCTCCCTGTGTTATATAGCAGCTTCCCATTAGCTACCTATTTTATATATGATAGTGTATATATGTCAGTGCTACTTTCTCAGTTTGCCCTACCCTCTCCTTTCCCTGCTGTGCCTACAAGTCTGTTCTCTACGTCTGCATCTTTATTGCTTCCCTGCATATAGGTTCATCAGTGCTATTTTTCTAGATTCCATATATATATGCATTAATATACGATATTTTTTTCTCTTCCTGACTGACTTCACTCTGTATAACAGGCTCTAGGTTCACCCACCTTACTCAATCTGACTCAAATGCATTTCTTTTTATGACTGGGTAATATTCTATTGTATATATGTACCACATCTTCTTTACCCATTCATCTGTCGATGGGTATATAGATTGCTTCCATGTCCTGGCTATTGTACATAATGCTGCAGTGAACATCAGGGTACATGTGTCTTTTTGAATTGTGGTTTTCTCAGGGTATAAGCCCAGTAGTGGGCTTGCTGGATCATATGGTGGTTTTATTCCTAGTTTCTTAATGAACCTCCATATTGTTTTCCACAGTGGTTTTATCAGTTTGTATTCCCACTAACAGTACATGAAGATTCCCTTTTCTTCACACCCTTTCCAGCATTTGTTTGTAGATTTTTTGATGATGGCCATTCTGACCACTGTGAGGTGATATCTCATTGTAGTTTTGCTTTGCATTTCTCTAATTATGAGCGATGTTGAGCACCTTTTCATGTGTTTATTGGCCAGTGGTATATGTTCTTTGAAGATATGTCTGTTTAGCTCTTCTGTCCATTTTTTGATTGGGCTGTTTGTTTTTCTGACATTGAGCTGTTTGAGCTGCTTATATATTTTGGAGATTAATCCCTTTGCCAGTTGCTTTTTGTTCATTTACTGACCATTTACCTTGAGCAGGCTCTCGGTCCCAGCTGGCAACTGTACTATTTGCTATCCTCTCTCCTGGTCGACTACTTTACACCCTCCTCTTCTTCCCAGCCTCTGACACTGCCTTCTTCGTCTTCACTCTCAGCTGAATTTCCCAGGCTCCCGCTGTCTGCCCACTTGCTCTCCCTTTTGGCTGATACGGTGGGTGGGTTTGTACTCCTTAAGGCTGGGTGTTCTCTAAATGCCACCTCACCACCTGGCTAGGTGACATCCTCCAGTGACCTCCTCTTCTTTCTGTATCATTTTTTCCTTCTCTATGGATCATTCCTTTTAGAATACTAAAATGCTGTTATAGCTCACAACTTAAAAAAAAATTAAAAGCTCTCTTGACCTCATATCCCTCATTAACTACTGCCCCATTTCTTTGATTCCCTTTGCAGCAAATTTATTTTTTAAAAAAAACTTACTTGATATGTCTTCAGACTCTCATCTCCACCTTTTCTTGGGCTCTCTGCATTCAGCCTTTAGTTTCTATCTCTCAGTCAAAAACTCTTGCAAAGGTCATCAAAGATAGTAATGATAGATGGATGATATGTGAGATGTAACAGACATTCACTGTGTTATGATCATCTTGCTACAATCATTCATTCAACAAGGATTTGTTGACCACCTGCTATTACAGACACTTGTGTTTTATGAATATTAACTCACATATGCTTGTAAGGTAGGTACTGTTATTATCCTCATTACATGGATGAGGAAACTGAGAAACAGAGATGAAAGAATTTATCTTCTCCACCATATATAGTGTACATGATGACTTTTCAACTCTCATTTTATTGATACTTGACCTACCTATTGTGTTTACCATTGATCATTCCCTCCTTCCTGAACCACTGTTTCACCTTGTTTCCTGGACAGCATTCTCTTTAGGTTCTCCTTCTACCTCATTATCTGTTCCTCTCAGTATCTTTTGCTGGTTCCTTCTTATCTCCTCTAAATAGATCCTGGGAGCTCAGTCATCACACCTCTTCTCTGTCTACACTCACTCCCTGGGTAATCCCCGCTAGTCCCATGATTTTAAATGCTATCTATACACTGTTGGCCTCTGAAGTGCTGTCTCTAGCTTGGGTCTCACTTCTAGACTTGATATTCTCCCCAACTTCATTTTCAACAGTTCCCCTCCTCACTCACCTGCTACAGCCCTGCTGGCCTTTCTGTTCCTAGTTATGCTGATAGTGCTCTGCCCTGGGCTTTCTGGATCTGGCCTGGCTTAGGATGCTTTCCCTAGATGTCTGCTGGGCCCACAAACCTGCTACCTTCAAGTCTCTGTGTAAAAGAGGCCATCTCTGCTTGTCGTGTGGAAAAGAGTAGCCCCTGACTGCAACTCCCAAGTCCTTTTTGACCGGCCTTGCTTCATTGTTCTCCGTGTGTCACCACAGGGCAGATCATGTACTTGCTCATTATTCATTTTTCTCCAGAATAGAGCTCGTTCTCCACTCTGTTGCCAGTGTAGGGTGTGTAATAGGTGCTTAATAAATAGCTATTGAGTGAGTGAATGAAGTCGTCACAGGAAATGCATGGACACTGCCTTTTAAAACTCCATGTCTTTCATTTTTTCTAAGTCAAATTGATTCGCATTTACAAGATGAGTAAAATAACAATGTATAAATGCGTTTTATTTCCTCTTCCCTTAAGTTTTATGACACTTATAAATTCACCTGTAATTGTAATAAAAGATTCCAGAAGGTTTTACAGCCTGTTTTCAGTTGATGATAACATCCAGAAATAGTTTAAATAACATTAACAGGTTATGGTTTCCCTAAAGGACCACGGTATTTTTAAAAGAGAAACTTCAATAATTCCATTTTACTACTTCCCTAAGCCTTTGAAATACATGGTACTCATTAATGTTGAATTATTTACTGGAAATAACCCCTCCCCTCACCCAAAATACCCACCCTGATATTAACTGCCTCAAGTTTAAAGGTTTTTGTCTCAATACTATTGGCTTAATGAATTAAGTTCTAAGAAATGTGGCAAGGCTTAGTTAACAATAAATCAGGTAATACTATTTGTAGAAAAAGTAACCAAAACTCTGCTTGTAAGTAATAATGTGGAAAAATCTGGTCTCAATCAAACCACTGTCCACAGCTGGGCTCTGTTTTCAGCTTGCAAACACAGTGGAGTTAATATTGAACGTATCTGTATGTGAAACTTAAATAACACAATCATGTAGTCCTTTGAGAATAAGCTTTTGCAAAAAAAAATCAGTGGAGAACTGCACCTGAAACACATTTATAACATCTTACTCCCAGAGGATTGTCTTGGAGCAATTTTTTTAAAAAAATGTGGATAGCTTCTTGACCATGTAGCTGGTATTAGAAAAAAAAAAAAGTATTTTCTTGCATAAATAATTGCCCTTCACATTCCACCAAAGGCATTAGTCTGATCAGCCAGTGGCTGTGAAGACAGTTGGCCCGGTACTGTCTCGGTCGGTGGACCCCCTAAGTCAGGTGCCAGGCGCAGGTGTCCAGAGGTGTGCACAGTTTGCCTGCAACATTTGAAGCTTGGCAGAAAGTGAGCTGAGCAGTGGCTAGAGGAGAACATGGATCTTGCCGCATCAGAATTCCCTTCTTTCTGAAGGATATTTCTTGAGAATTTTGTACTTGTTTCAGCTTAGCCCCCTCTAGATAATCAGGGGCTCACTGAGAAATAGGTTCTTAGTGTAGCTTCACAGACCACTGTGAAACTCTTGACCTTCTCTGAAGCTTGCCTTGTGCCATGGGCCACAGAAGCTTCTGCCAACCCCTCAAAACAGGGCTGGGTAAAATTTTATCTGGGTTCCAAGTGTCCTTCCAGTCCCTGGGCTGGTGTCTCCTGAACAGGACTGCCTGCCCCGTTGCTGACTTTTTGACCCTAAGTAAATGTTGGGATACAATCTGTGGCCATCCAAACCCACATAAGGCTGTTCCCCTGAGCCCTCTTCTAGTTGTGTATGCTCTGGATGTGTGCACTGCATCTTGTGGGCCATGGTGCATGCGGACCCGACTCCTGGATCCCAGATCACTAGGATGAACATCGGTCATGTTAGAGAGACCCACCAGGCCTGCCTGACGAGGCCGTTGCTCATGGCCGGCCCACTGCACTGAGGGGGTTATATGATTCCAGGGTACATTGTGTAAGGTCTTCATGGCTTTTGGTAAGTATTCCACAGCGCTGAATGGTTCCCTTTGCCTGGCTTGTAAGTGGGCTCAAGCGAAGTCAAGATAGTGAGGAACTCTGTTGCTTTGTCCTTCTGGCAAATTCTACCACAGCAGAGAGGAGAGGAGGCCAGGGAACTGACTTCTCACAGGTGTCCTAGGGCACCTGGACAGAGTGTACCAGAGTCAGTCTCACTGCACAGGGAGGAGGCGGAGCCACCCTGGCTTTATCTTTTCTGACCTATTCATTGTGACACACTTAGCTGAGAGTGTTTCCCTGTCTGGAAACAGGGAGCTGGACTTGATGCTTTGACCTTGGCCTCCCTGGCCTCCCTGTGTGGGCTGTCTTTGGTCCTGTTATTCTGTTATCCCTTTTGACACTTGGACCTTGAGCCTCATGGCTGAACAGATAGGTGCACGACTAGGACATGGCTTACCCCTGACTGTTCTTCAAGTAATCAACACAGGAAAGACTTACTGTTTGTAATAATAACATATTGCATTTGTAGAGCTCTTCACAAAGTGCTTTTATGTCTATGCTCTTGTTTCATACTTACATCAGTATTTATCCTGTCTTATGATGAGAAGGCTGAAGTTCAGAAAGGCTGAATGATTTGACCAAGGCTCTGAAACTAAAAAATAGTAAAGCCTGTACCAAAACCCAGATGCCGGTGATTCAGGTCCAGAGCTCTGTTCAGCTCCGCTAGCTCCTTCATCATCTCCCCCAGATGAGAAAGGATGTACTATTTTGTTATGAATCTTTACAAAGTATTTTGTAATAGCCCATAAAAGTTGGAGCTATGCTTGTTTTCCAACACCTGTCAAAGAACCTGACACAATTAGGTACCTGCTGCTGCTGCTAAGTTGCTTCAGTCGTGGCCGACTCTGCGTGACCCCATAGACGGCAGCCCACCAGGCTCCGCCCTCTCTGGCAAGAACACTGGAGGGGGTTGCCATTTCCTTCTCCAGTGCATGAAAGGGAAAAGTGAAAGTGAAGTCGCTCAGTCGTGTCCGACTCCTAGCGACCCCATGGACTGTAGCCTACCAGGCTCCTCCATCCATGGGATTTTCCAGGCAAGAATACTGGAGTGGGGTACCATTGCCTTCTCCGAATTAGGTACCTAGTGTTTGATAAATGAATGAAATTAGTGAATGAAAAAATGAATGCGTGAATATATTGAATGAATAGGTAAACAGCGCAAAATCTATCAGTCTGCATATGTATTGGGAATTACTACATGTTAAGAAGTTTTAAAATGTGGTCACGTATGTGTGGGGATATTCTCTAAGTTTTTCACTCCTTCTGACTCCTTGTCAGGATGGAAAGCCTGAATCCAGTTTATACCATGTTTCTTAAAATTTTCTTGGAATCTGTAACCAAAATTAAAATCTATTTTTGAATGTTCTATGCTCTTATTCTCCCATTTCTACTTCTTTAAGATTTACTTCGGGGCAGGTAACTCTGCTTGGGACCAAGTTTTGCCATCTTATCTCTTATTAGACACACAAATCACTGGAAAACATATCCTGAGGAGATCTCATCGAGGCAGGGAGTGGGAGATGGGGGAGATGATTTTTCTTCCCAGGCTTGGAAATTTCAATTCCTGAGCCTGTCTTACCTGTACTGTTTTCCCTGAGCCCCACCAGAGTCATCTTACTAGTTTCCTAGAAAGATGTGTATTTCTGTGTGTATGTGCACATGCGTGCACATGCATGAGTGCGTGTGTTGTTCAGTCACCAAGACATGTCCAACTCTTCGAGACCCCATGGACTGCAGCATGCCAGGCTCCCCTGTCCCTCACCATCTCCCAGGGTTTTCCCAAGTTCATGTCCATTGAATTGGTGATGCCATCCAACCATCTCATCCTCTGTTGCCCTCTCCTCCTGGAATGTATGTACAGTGGGGAAAATGTACAGTGTGGCCCCCCCAGTCTGAATGCATTCTTTCCCATTGACGCTGTTATGTCCTTCCTACAATTGACATGTCAGAGAGTCCTCCCTGGTGGTCTAGTGGTTAAGACCCCACACTTCCAATGCAGGGGGTCCTAGTTCCATCCCTGGTTAGGGAATTAGATCCATTATGCTGCAACTAAGATCCAGTGCAGCTGAATATTAACACATCAGAGATCTTGGTGAGATAGTTGCTGTTGCCATAAGTTTCTTACACAATTAGTTTACATACATAGACAATGTATATGAATTGACTAATTCAAACCCGTCTTTTGTAGGCTCTGTTAGTCAGAAGGCCCCTTTAGAAAATATGAAGACAGATGAATGATGTAACAGTGTAGCAGATGAGTACAACTGGCACTCTATCAAATGCCATCTCCCATGTGCTAGAGTGACTGGAGGCAGCAGAGAGGGCTATCCTGGTCTGCTCACCCTCTCTCTCTTTCTGATACTAACCTGGGTTTCTTGTGGTCAAGCCTGTATAGGAGCATCTAGAAGGCATCACTGGAGAAGGTGATGGCACCCCACTCCAGTACTCTTGCCTAGAAAACCCCATGGACGGAGGAGCCTGGTAGGCTGCAGTCCATGGGGTCGCGAAGAGTCGGACACGACTGAACAACTTCACTTTCACTTTTCGCTTTCATTCATTGGAGAAGGGAATGGCAACCCACTCCAGTGTTCTTGCCTGGAGAATCCCAGGGACGGGGGAGCCTGGTGGACTGCCGTCTATGGGGTCACACAGAGTTGGACATGAAGCAGCAGAAGGCATCACTCAAAACAGACAGCTTCAGCTCTTCCTCATATCCTTCCTCAAGATGCTGTGGCAGCCCTCCCTGCCACAAGACTCCTCTGAGAAACCAGGAATCATTGTGGCCCTGAGAGAGGTTAAAATTGTGTTGGTGGGAGGTTGGCAGGGGTGGCAGTCTCTCAGGAGGATGCCAATCATGGTACAGGCCCAGGGGCATGTCTAGAAACCATCACTGCCTTGTGGTAACTCCTGGTCAGGATTAAGAGGGTGGGACCCTGAATCGAGGCTGGCTGGATGGCTGGTTCTCTAACTTGTGGGTTTGTAAACGGTTCACAGCAACTGGCTTCTTAGGAATGACTGTTACTAACCAAAGCTGGCAGAGAAGCTGGATAAAGCCTTCCGGCCTGTCCCGAGCCCCCAGCCCTCCCAGCACCCCATATTCAGAGCTTTTTGAGCAGTCTTGTTCATCTCAGTGACTTTTCACTTGAGATCATTATGGAAAAAAGAAGGGTGAGAAGAACTCCTGGCTCTTCTGTGATTAATCCATCCCACCCCAAACGAGCAGACGAATGTCTGATGACGGATGGTTAGGTTCCAGGCTGCCAAGCTCAGATCTTATAACTAGGTCGTGGAAGTGTGATCCATCCGATGTGTCTAGGACTGCCCTTGCCAAGGGTGTGTATGGCATCACTAACGTATCATGAGTGGAAACAGAAATGTCCGGTCAGGTCCTTGTCCTCTTGGTCTCCTCTGCTGGGGCACTTATGGAGGAAGCCTTTAGGACTTCACTCACCAAACCCAACCAGCATGGAAACTGGCATGTAGCCTGTGCTACATAATGTGGTTTTTGCAGGAACAAAGACTCTCTGGTCTTCTCTATAATTGCACCAAATTACATCTCAGAGATGACTTTTTCTTGTCATGGCATTGGTTTTCTTTCTCCAAGAGGGAAATTGCAAAGTTACCATGACCTGAAATCTGGCCAGAGGCTTGAAGGATTTCGTAGTTATAGCAACCTCAGCAGTGCCCTCTCAGACTGGGGCAGGCGGCAGAGCTGAGGGTGACAGACTCACTGCCGCCCCCTGAACCGCCGACCAGATTCACGTTTCCGTGTGGTTGGGACTTTGAGTCTCCTGTCAGCCTCACCCACCACACTCTAGAAAACATCGCCTGGCATTCTCAGCAGTGCCTATCTCACCAGGAAGGGCAGTGGCTTGTGATGCAGATGCTAGGGCAGCCCCATGCTGGGGGCCATGGTGTGGGGGGGTTTATTAGCCTGGGGCCAGTGCCTGACCCCCTGGCTCACTCACCCACACCCTCTGTGCCTGGCCCACTAGTCAGCCAATACCCAGTACCCAGAGGTCAATGTAGAGATTGTGCTTTTTAGAATTTTTTTAAAAAAATTATGTATTTTTAATTGGAGGATAATTGGCTTACAATATTGTGTTGCTTTCTGCCACACATCAACATGAATCAGCCATGGGCATCTCCACACTTAAGAGAAACCAAAGCAGATGAGAGCCCAGATTAGCTTCTAGATTTAGAATAGCCCTCTTTTGGTTTGGCCTAGAGGTTCCTAGGAAAGCGTGTGAGAAGGAATCAGGGAGAGGGCTCAGGCCAGGGATTAAGCTCAGTGCAATTGACGTTTGGGCCTGGATCATTCTTTGTCATGAGAGTTTTTTTTCTATGCATTATAAGACATTTAGCATCATCCTTGGCCTTTACCCACCAGATGACAGTAGCCTCCTCTCAGTTGTGACAGCAAAAAATGTCCCCAGGTATTTCCAAATGTCTCCTAGGGATCAAAATCACCAGGGGTTGAAACTACGGGAGTAAGGAGAGAATTGAGTGAAAAGACATTTGCTTATACTTGTAGTCTTGGGCTGTGTTGTAAGAGCCATTTATCACTGTCTTGAATTATTGTCTAGAAAAAGTTGAGGTTTTCAGAACCATTGCAGTCTGTTGGGTGGCATGGTGAGCCCTGCAGGAAATGGTCAACTGCTCTCCAAAGGCCACAGCTAAGCTTAGAAACTTAAAAGGGAGAGGCACCTCTTCCTTCTCCCTGCCCCATCTCTGTCTCCCTTCCCATCCCTTCCTCTGTAATCCCAAACCACCGAATCACCTGGGATGCTTATTAAAATGCACCCAGAGCCTTACTCCCCAGAGTCTTACTCATGTCTGTTGAAGCAGTGATGCCATCCAACCATCTCATCCTCCATCGTCCCCTTCTCCTCCTACCTTCAATCTTTCCTGGCATCATCAACTTTTCCAGTGAGTTGGCTCTTCGTGTCAGGTGGCCAAAATAATCAAGCTTCACCTTCAGCATCAGACCTTACAATGAATATTCAGGGTTGATTTCCTTTAGGATTGACTGGTTTGATCTCCTTGCAGTCCAAGGGTCTCTTAGGAGTCTTCTTCAGCACCATAGTTTGAAGGCATCAATTCTTTGGTGCTCAGCTTTTTTTATTGTGCAGCTCTGACATCAGTACATGACTACTGAAAAAAACCATAGCTTTGATTACATGGACCTTTGTTAGCAAAGTAATGTCTCTAATATAGCTTTCCTTCCAAGGAGCAAGCGTCCTTTAATTTCATGGCTGTGGTCACCATCACCAGTGATTTTGGAGCCCTAAAAATAAAGTCTGTTTCCATTGTTTCCCCATCTGTTTGCCATGAAGTGATGGGACCAGATGCCATGATCTTCGTTTTTTGAATGTTGAGTTTTAAACTAGCTTTTTCACTCTCCTCTTTCACCTTCATCAAGAGGCTCTTTAATTTTCTTCTCTTTCTGTCATTAGGATGGTGTCATCTGCATATCTGAGGTTATTGATATTTGTCCTGGCAATCTTGATTCCAGCTTGTGCTTCATCCAGCCTGGCATTTCACATGATGTACTCTGCATATAAGTTAAATAAGCAAGGTGGCAATATACAGCCTTGACATATTCCTTTCTGAATTTTGTTGTTCCATGTCTGATTCTAACTGTCGCTTCTTGACCTCCATACAGGTTTCGCAGATGGCAGGTAAGGTGGTCTGGTATTCCCATCTCTTTAAGAATTTTCCACAGTTTGTTGTGATCTACACAGTCAAAGACTTTAGTGTAGTCAATGAAGCAGAAGTAGATGTTTTTCTGGAATCCTCTTGCTATGTTAGACAATGATGTAGGGAGACAAAAGGCAGATCAGGGGGTTAGGGAGTGCTTGGGGTGACTCCAACTGTAATGAGGTGGTCAGGGAGGCCTCATTTCAAGGGGATGTTTGACCAGCTTGCAGGTGGTAAGAGACAGTCAGGCATGTATGTATAGGCACAAGGTTTGCATGAAGAAGCAGGAGGAAGTACAGGGCCACTGAGGTGTCAGTGAGCATTCCTGATGTGATGGAGGAAGACCCCAGGCTCTTGTGATTGGAGCAGACTGAGTCACGGAGCAGTGGTTGGAGCTGAAGTCTGAGAAGGAGCAGGAGGCCAGATCCTGTAGAACCCAGTGCAAACACTTTGATTTTGTTGTTGTTGTTTTTGGGGTTTTGTTTAGTTTTGTTTTTTGATTCTTCAAATTACTTTTTAATTTTAATTTTTATCCTGCAAATGCTACTTGAAATAAATAATTCAAGTGAATCCACAAACTTCAGTCGATTTAGGGTCAGAGATTTAATGACTGGATGACTGGTATCTAAAATGAGTTTTGTAAACACAGACTCTAATACTTTGATTTGACTCTGAGGGAAGTAGGGTTGGGGCCATGGGAGGATTTTTAGCCAAGGACGGCTAGGGTCAGATATAAGACTTATGAGGATCTCCCTGGCTGCTATCTGGAGTAGATACCAGGGGGGCAAGCGTAGAAGTTATCATTACTGTTGAAATTATAACATGGTTTCTGCCTCCTAGGAATTTACCACGATCGTGGAGATAGAGCATGTACGGCTCTAACCAATGAGGAAGTGTTTGCTAAGTGATGTGAGTCACTCAGACCAGAAAAGCGCATTGGAAGTACCTCCTGGGAGTCAGACTTTGTGGACGAGCTGGGCCTTACTATGGATAAACATGATTTTTTTTTTTTTTTTTTTTTTAGCGTAATGGGTATATGATTGACATTCACTAAATGGTACACATCTGAAGTGTACAGTTTGATATATTTGGTCACACATAGATACCCAGGAAACCATCACACTGGTGAACATACCCATTACCCTCCCACTCCCAGCCCCCTAAATTTTCCTGTGGTTTATAAGGCAACATGGGAATTGTCATCAGGGCAGGAATGTAAGCAAAGGCACAGAGAGGGGAAATGAAGGAGCTTCTAAGGGGCAGAGGGAAACCATCCTGCCTGTCCTGCATGGTCACATGAGGAACCCAGAGAAAAACGTCTGACAGGACAGCTTGAAATAAATTACATGGGGCCCTTGGGTTGCAAGGGTTAGCTCACAGGGGAACCAGCAGAAGTCTTTAAGTTTGTTGTGGTTTATGGTCAAAACTAGAGAAGGAAATGGCAACCCAATCCAGTATTCTTGCCTGGAAAATTCCATGGACAGAGGAACCTGGAGGGCTACAGTTCATGGGGTCACAAAGAGTTGGCCATGACTGAGCACATCAGCACATGGTCAAAACAGAGCTTATCTGCTAAAATTCCATCTTTTAAAAACAACAGCAGCAACACCAAATTTTAGTTACTTTATCTTTTTGTAGTAAATCCAAGAAAACAGCCAAGTACGTTTCTGCAGTGTTTCATACACATAAAATCAATTAAAGAAATAAAAAGAAACATTAGGCAATTTCATAATTAGGTAATTAACAGATTCCTTAATACAACTAGGGCTTTGCTGGTAGTTCAGCTGGTAAAGAATCCACCTACAATGCAGGAGACCTAGTTTGATTTCTGGGACGGGAAGATCTGCTGGAGATGGGATAGGCTACCCACTCCAGTATTCTTGGGCTTCCCTGGTAACTCAGATGGTAAGGAATCCACCTGCAATGCGGGAGATTTGGGTTCAGTTCCTGGGTTGGGAAGATCCCCTGGAGAAGGGAATGGCTACCCACTCCAGTATTCTTGCTTGAAGAATTCCATGGACAGAGGAGCCTGGCAGGCTACAGTCCATGGAGTCGCAATGGGTTGAACATGACTGAGTGACTTTCACTTTCACTTTAATATAACTACTTACAGATCGATGGGAGAAGGCAATGGCAACCCACTCCAGTCCTCTTGCCTGGAAAATCCCATGGACGGAGGAGCCTGGTAGGCGGCAGTCCATGGGGTCGCTGAATCAGACACGACTGAGCGACTTCACTTTCACTTTTTGCTTTCATGTATTGGAGAAGGAAATGGCAACCCACTCCAGTGTTCGTGCCTGGAGGATCCCAGGGATGGGGGAGCCTGGTGGGCTGCTGTCTATGGAGTTGCACAGAGTTGGACACAACTGAAGTGACTTAGCAGCAGCATAGATCGAAAATAAATCCATTTGCCACCTGATGGTTCATCATAGCCCACATGTAAAAAATACATCTAATCTTGTTGTTCAGTTGCTAAGTTGTGTCTGTCTCTTTGAGATCCCATGGACTGCAGCATGTCAGGGTCCCTTGTCCTTCACTATCTCCTCGAGTTTGCTCATGTCCATAGAGTTAGTGATGCTATCTAACCAACTTATCCTCTGTTGTCTCCTCCTTTTCCTTCAGTCTTTTCCAGCATCGGGGTCTTTTCAAATGAGTCAATTCTTCACATCAGGTGGCCAAAGTATTGGAGCTTCAGCTTCAGCAGCAGTCCTTCCAATGAATATTTAGGACTAATTTCCTTTAGGATTGACTGGTTGGATTGCCTTGCAGTCCAAGAGACTCTCAAGAGTTCTCTAACACCACAGTTCAAAAGCATCAAGCCTTCCGTGCTCAGCATTCTTTATGGTCCAACTCTCACATCTATACATGACTACTGGAAAAACCATAGCTTTGACTATACAGATCTTTGTCAGCAAAGTAATATCTCTGCTTTTGAATACACTATCTAGGTTTGTCATAGCTTTTCCTCCAAGGAGCAAGTGTCTTTTAATTTCGTGACTGCAGGCACCATCTGCAGTGATTTTGGAGCCCAAGAAAATAAAGTCTGTCACTGTTTCCATTGTTTCCCCATCTATTTGCCATGAAGTGATGGGACCAGATGCCATGATCTTTGTTTTTTGAATGTTGAGTTTCAAGCCAGCTTTTTCACTCTTCTCTTTCACTTTCATCAAGAGGCTCTTTAAATCCTCTTCACTTTCTGCAGAGGGGTATCATCTGCATATCTGACACCTTCCAATGTGGGAGGCTCATCATTTTTGCCTTTTAATGGGGTTCTTGCAGCAAGAATACCTGAGAGGCTTGCCATTTCCTACCCCTGGGGATCTTTCTGACCCAGGCATCAGGAATCTGCTGAACATGTTGCACATATAATACTTACATAACTCATTAAAATAGGGACTATTATCAATTTCCATTTTTACATTTAAGGAGACTGAGGCTTGGATGGGTTTTTAAAAATGGCTCCCACAGCTACTGAGTAATGGAGCCAGGTCTTGAACCTCCCATGAAAGTGGAAATGTTAGTCACTCAGTCCTGTGTGACTCTTTGTGACCCCATGGGCTATAGCCCACCAGGCTCCTCTGTCCATGGAATTCTCCAGGCAAGAATACTGGAATGGGTTGCCATTTCCTCCTCCAGGGAATCTTCCCCACCCAGGGATCGAACCCAGGTCTCCTACATTGCAGGCAGATTCTTTACCATCTGAGCTACCAGGGGAGCACCTGAACCTCCTATACTCACTACCAAGCTTTTTCAAAAGCATCAAGACACTCTCCGTGCCCTCCGGTTGGAAAAGATGAGAGACATAGACATAAAAATAATTTCTGTGGTCATGATGAGAAATACCTCAACTATTCTTTTCCTCAAAAGAATCCAAGAACTTTTCTTAATCATATGAAGTTCCAATTAAAAATCTTTTTCCTTTGAAGCAGATAAGTCTTATCATATGCAACACTTTTTCACATGTTGTAGCAAGCAGCCCTATTAATTGCATCCTGCCTACCTCTGGTGCTCCCAGCAGCCTCGCATCCTGAATACAATCATTCAAATTGAAGCACACGTGCATCTCTAATGGGCCAGCATCTCTCGTCTATAACACTAGGCAGGGTGGCTTAGGCCATGTGCAAAGTCACTACAGTCCAGGTTAATTTGGTTTCTTATGTAGAACAACTTTGGTCTGACATTGAACATTTCTTCCTTTGACTTTTTTTTTTTCTTTTTGGTCTTTCTGAGCTCATTACCCAGCATCTTTAGTATTCATTCTTTTTTCTATGTAAGATCAGTGCTGGAGTTCAATAATGATAAAAAGCCTGGGATCTAGATGAGGCCTGGAAAGCTAGGAAGTTTCAGGTTCACAGAGCAGATCTGTGGGCCAGCTGTGATGCCAGGGCCTGGCTGAGCTGCTGTCACTGTGGCGCTGGCTCTTTGGGTTGTCTCAGACCTCACCTGGAACAGACTCTGACATGCACCCGGTCACCTCTTTCATGCCTCTCTTTCTCCCCATCACTAACTTTGGAGAATGAGCCCTGCTGTGTCCCCTGTGCCCAACTGAGTGAAACACTCAGGGGCTTTCTTGAGTTCCCACAGTGCGTCAGCGAGAATGGCAGCCTATGAGAGTGGTCACTCTTCTCTACAAAGAGCTCTGGGATGTCACTGCTTGTCACACTTTCTAATCAGTTCTCTGCCTTGTTTGTGCATTTGGGAACTCTGAACAACAGGAGTAAAGGAAATTGATGTTTATTTGTCCATTCCTGCTGGGTAGATTCAGCATGACAGCTGCTGAGTAGAGTCTCATGTGAGAGACACTCTGGGTTCCCCAATCCTTTGCATCCCCTCGATCTTGCATGTCCCATCAAACACATGTGGGCAGTGAGATGCTAGATCAGGACTGAGGAGCATGGGGGAACCAGATCTTCCTGAGGAAGCAATCAAACCCACTGGTTGGCATTTTGGGGTATCCTTAGATGTCAGGTTTTAGAGTCTTCTTCCTAGT
Organism: Okapia johnstoni; assembly: GCA_024291935.2. Taxonomy (NCBI): domain Eukaryota; kingdom Metazoa; phylum Chordata; class Mammalia; order Artiodactyla; family Giraffidae; genus Okapia; species Okapia johnstoni. Next base: position 45,669,821 of record CM044322.1, read on the forward strand.
AATACCAATGGCTAAGTGAAATTTGTTTTTTCCTCCTTCTGAAATTACCAAGTTGGAAAAGGCCCAGTTCTTTTGAGACATTTGAATTCAAATATATGAATGTTCAGGTATGAATGAGAATGTTTATGTGGCAGCCTAGATGGGAAAAGGGTCTGAGGGAGAATGGATACAAGTATATATATGGCTGAGTCCCTCCGCTGTTCATCTGAAACTATCACAGCATTGTTCATCGGCAATATTCCAATACAAAATAAAAAGTTAGGGAAAAAAAAAAAACATTTGTTTTCTTGGGTCAGAGTCACCTGAGGTTTGCTATCTGTTGTTTTGCAAACTGCCAATTTTGCTGTTTCCAGTCAAAACAGAGAATCATTAATATGGACACTTGCCTTTGGGAATAGGACTGCTAGGAAGAACGCTGAGATTCTTGAGATGGAAAGGACATGGATGAGGAATGTGGCAGGAGGCAGGCAGGGGGTGGGAGGCAGACCCTAGGGTGGAAAGATTACAAGGTGTGTGAGGGTAAAGTCCCTTGATCTTCTGGGAAACTGCCTGCCGTGGGGAACAAAACATTGCATTCTTGGAGTTCTAGCCACCATTCTGGGCCTCATGGGATAGCATTTATGGAAGAAGAAAGTTTAGGGACAAAGTGGAAAGAAACTGCCTTTGAAGAAGAGTTTAAGTCTTGTTGAGCTTGTTGCTAGAGGCCTCTAGAATAATAAACCAGGAGCAAACATCAGCAGGAGTTTGCACAACTCACGCTGGCCTCTGACTCCAGCTGTTGTCTTCCTCACAGACCCAGAGGCTTTGCGGGAATGCACTCTAAGTACTCTTTTGGCCAAAATAAAGCTGGGGAAAAAAATCCTGTCCTCAAAACTGGCTTGAGTGTTTATTGCCGAGGAGATCATCCCTTTGAAGATGAAGTGGGAAGAAAGCAGTGAAGACACTAGTAAACAGCTTGGTTTTGCCTGGGCAGTAGCTCTTGTTTTCCGGCTCGGATTCCACAGACTTCCCACGCTCATTAGCAGCCCTGCCTCATGTGTTGAAACCTGGCTGCTGGCTCTTGGAAAATAAGCACATTACCCGCTTGCTGAGGCCTAACCCTACTGGACCAGGTGTGTGGTATCAACGTGGAGTTTTCCCTTCAGTAGATTTCTCTTGGTGGCCTGCTGATGAACTGGCCTGATGGTTAAAAAAATTCCTTGCATAGCAACATTATTTTCTTGGGAACTTAGAGAAAAGAGTAATAGATTGTATTGAGGAGAGAATAGAGGATCTGTTCTGGTAGTTTAAGAAAGCTTCAGGTAAAAGGAAGCTGTCTAGATTATGGTTGACTCACTTTAGGCTCTTTAGTCAGGCAGAACAAGTGCTGTTGGAAAACTATATTAGCTTTAGATTTGAAGGAATTTATTTCATGACCATTTTATAAGAGGCAACTAGCTCACATAGACAAAATAAATGACAGATGGACCAAGACCAACTTCATTATTGATCGTTTTAGCTTTGGTTGAGTTCTTCCAATTTGTTTATTTGACAAATGTTTGTTGGGCCCTGAAGTGAAGTAGACACTATTCTAGACTTGGAGGAATTAAAGATGGAAAGGATATTTCCTCTTAAGGGGCTGACAGTCTAACAGACAAACAGTTCTGCAAATAAAAACTACAGATAATAAGATAGTTTCAAGAGTGGAGTTGTAGGAAAGCAGGATGGTGACTGATTTCTGTTTTATCCTTTTTTGTTTTTTTGGTGCAGGGAGGGTTTTGAGGTCCAGGCTATAATCTGGGAGACCATGATGATGTGAGAAATGATGAAAACTTTCTCATGGCAGTGAGCATGGAGAGGAGGAACCATTCAAGAGCTTTTAGGAAAGACCGTTTCCTACACTTCGTGATTGGATTGAAGCAAATAGGAAGAGGCAAGAAGGTTCTAGATTTCTAGCCTGGGTCCCTGAGTAGATAATAGCATTATTTAGTTTGATAGTGACTATTGGGCTTCCCTAGTAGCTCAGACGGTAAAGCATCTGACTGCAATGCAGGAGACCTGGGTTCAATCCCTGGGTTGGGAAGATCCCCTGGAGAAGGAAATGGCAACCCACTCCAATATCCTTGCCTGGAAAATCCCCTGTAGAGCCTGGCAGTGTGTACAGTCCATGGGGTCACAAAGAGTCAGACACAACTCAGCAACTAACACACAGTAACTATTGAAATAAGAATAGGGTTAAGGGAAAATAAAATGAATTTTGAACGGTCAGTTTGAAGAGTGTTTATCTGGATGATGTTTTCCAGGGGCCTGTAAGGCTTAGTGTTCAGGAGAAAGGCCAGGTAGGGATGGAGATGGAGAATTCCCAGTCACTGGGATACCGATGGCTGTGGAAGCCATGGGTTGGGATGCCTTTGCCTGAGGCAGAGAGATTTATGATGTGTTAGATCAGTCTGCCGGAATACACAAGACAATCTTAGAGAGCCATTAGATTATGAGAGACCTCCAGAGGATGAAGCAGGACACCGGTTTTCCTGAAACAACCCTAGAAGAAGTGGAAGAGCTAGGGATTGGCAAACCGTTTTCTGGCGTTCTCTTTGTTCTTTTGCAGCAGTCACTAAGTGGGCAGACATAGGTGTCTGCATGAGCAACTGGGTGCACACACACACATATTAACTTCATTTATCCCTAACTTTCCTTCTAAGGACCTTTTGTTGTTTAGTCACTAGCTAAGTCATGTCCAGCCTCCTCTGTTCATGGAATTCTCCAGGCAAGAATACTGGAGTGGGTTGCCATTTCCTCCTCCAGGGGATCTTCCTGACCTGCACGTCTCTTGCATCTCCTGTATTGGCAGGGGAGTTCTTTACTACTGAGCCACCAGGGAAGCCCCCTAAAGACCTTTATCAGTTTCCTAAGTGTTTTCTTGAATTCCTTTCCATGGTGCATGTGGAATAATAATGATTTTGTATTATTTTTGAAAGATGAGAATGTTTTGAGCACAGAATCCTTAAGTTGAAAACTTAGGATGAAAACATTGCCCAAATGCTGTCAGCCCATTTTCCAAGGTGCTGAAATAAAAATCAGGACTCCAAAAATAGAGGTTTGGCTGTGCACAGATTCCTGTTATTCCCATCTGACTTTCTGAGGTCACAAGATGAGTCAGGACAAGACAGTATGAAAGTGTTTGAGTCCACACACTAGGTAGCATGCTAGACTGCATACTAAGCGCATTCCCTCTCTGGGTCCAGGTTTCTTTTGGTGCGAGCTGAACCAGAGGGCACTCCCCTAGTCCATCTCCTGGGGCCACAACAGTCCTTTCCTGTCCATGTCAGGAGAACTCAGCATGTGTGAGCCTTCCATGATTCTGAAGGCTTCTTTTCTCCCTGTTGATTCCTACTCTCCCAGGAAGCAGTATTCCCTTTAGTCCATCACTTATAGAAGACTCTGTCTGTTGACCTTTCCTCTTTGAAGTTTTGAGGTGCACTAAAATATTTACAGTATGTAGACCAGCACTTGAAAGGGATTTTAGTTTCCATAAAATGTATCTTTTGACTTACTGAGGCCTTTTGATGCTAAGAACTCACTTAAGGTTTCAGATCAAGGGTGGCTTAATTTAGAGAACACCTCTTGACATCCATCAGCAATGGCAGACTCGTTAAACCATCCATCTCGCTTTCCTCTGGATGAGGCAGTGGTGGGCTCTGGGCTTTGCGACTTCCTGGATGTCAGGGGCCATCCTAGTTGTGGGCTCAGCTGCAGTGCTCCTGATGGTTTTGTCAGTGCCTTGGGAACTGGGAGGGGAGTGCTGGGCTCCATGTGCCTGAGTGTGTGCTGGTTGGTCCCAGACTAGAGGGGGCAGCAAGGGGACCTGGCACTGGGTAGTCCAGGAGCCAAGAGGGTTCCTTGGAGTCTGAACTCAGAGAGAACAGGAACCAAGATCCTCAGCCTGCTGCGAAGCCAACATATATTGTTTGTTCCATGTGGGAAGTCAAGCGGCAAATAGCAGCAGGCTAAGTGAGGAAGGTACTTCAAGGGAGAGTGTGAAAACCAAGAAAGAAGAGAGAAAATGAGTCCTCAGCATTAGGCAGTTTTTGTGGAGGGGATGTATCTTTTCTACTCCAGCTGCAGATGTTAGAGTCAAATCCAGACTCTACAGGAATCTAAAATCAACTATGATGTGTGAATGGGGCTGGTCTTATAACTCCCTTTTTCCTATGATGCTACTTCAGGTGATTGGGTTAACAAAAATATTCTAAGTAAGCAATTAATTTGAGCTTTCTTGAAACCAAATAGTTTGGTGCCTTGAAAGCATAAGCCATGGGGAGCAGATTGCTTTTGAATGCCAGTCTCTTATTTCTCACCCTGCCTCTAATTAGGTAGTAGACGTGGGAATTAAAAAATGACTTATGAAACAACCACAGGAGAAAATACCATGTGGTCATTTAAAAAAAAAATCACATTTTCAAATGACATGTATTGACAAGGGAAAATGCTCAGTATGTAATATTATGTGAAAAAGCAAGAAACTGTATTTTGATACATATGGGGGCCCAAATATTTCCTTTTGATTAAATGAACATTTCATAGATGAAGGTGGTGAAAACCTTATGTCTATGCAAAATTCTGAGTCCATTGATGAAGATGGCTGTTTGGCTCTTACAGTGGAAAATCATGGACTAGAGGTCAACTAGTCTGGGTATAGTCCAAGCTTTTAACCCTTTTGGGGGCTCAGTTTTCTTATTTGGAAACTGAGGTGATAGTCTGCTCTAGAATGGTCCCTAGGGATCCGTTTGGGTCCCACATGAGCTGAGTTTTGGTCAGGGACTCTGGACAAAGCAGCTGTCGCTGAGAAGGGCGCCACAAACAGGTCTCTTATGGTTTGCATCACTTCATCAGTCAGACTTGGTCAACCTTGACCTCCTATTGTTTCCCATCATTTTCTATGACCGTCTTGAGTTTCTACCCCTCTGAGCCACTCCTCACTGCTGCTGTGTAAAGAGGCCTCTTGATTTATTAATCAATTAATCAGTGCATGCTGAAGAGCTGTTCAGGGTAGTTAAACAGGGAAAACAAAATGCTGGAGCCCATAATCAAGATGGATCATAATGAAGAGTGACCCTCCCATCGCTGATCTCCCTGCCCACCCTGGCTGCCCCACACTGCCCCCCTCACCCCCAGCTCATCAAATCCCACTCAGCCCTGATGGGGTTTCCACCCCATAAAAGATACCACAAATTTCAGAGGGGAAGATTTTCTTCTAATGTCCTCAGGAAAAAACACGTTGAGATAAGCCTCATGAGTTAATTGCAGCAATTGTAGAATCTCAAAAGTTTAACCAGGCCCCTAAACAGCACAGGGGTTCTGTCCATTTCTGCAGACATTGTACCCTACAGTGTACCCTACTGTATCCCCATTTCCCTACACAGAGTCATGGAGCTGGAAGAACCCTACAGTAAAGATAGGCCATGGCCTTGAGTGACATATGAGAGGTTCAGAGAGGCTCTGTAAGTGGTCCAAGGTCACACAGCTAATGAGCAGCAGAACTGGAACTAGAATCCAGATATTTTGATAACCGGTTAACACACCTGGTGCTTGTTTCTCTGTGCAGTCCTGCTTTCCTACAAAAATTAAAGCAAAGTAAATGAAGAAAGGAGCTTCCCAAGAGGTGCTAGTGGTAAAGAACCTGCCTGCCAATGTAGGCGCTGTAAGAGAGACTCGGGTTTGATCCCTGCGTTGCAAAGATCCCTTGGTGGAAGGCATGGCAACCCACTCCAGTTTTCTTGCCTGGAGAATCCCATGGACAGAGGAGCCTGGTGGGCTATAGTCCATAGGGTTGCAAAGAGTTGGACATGACTGAAGCGACTTAGCGCGCGCACACACACACACACACACACACACACACACACCAATGAAAGAAATTATCTTCATTAAATTCATTTTCTGGTTTCTTTTGAATATATGCTTCTGAGAAAAAGAGTTTTTAATAGTTTTAGATGAAGTTTCTGGGGAAAAGTATCTTGGGCTGTTTATGAAGGAGATATTTTTCTTCTGATGGTTCAGAACGTCAGCTACGTGGGTGCGGGCATGGCCAGCCTGCTGGGGGCTGACGGTAAACATGGGGACTCTGGAGGGGTTTGTTGGACTGCTGGAGAGGCTGTATCTCTGGGCCAGAATCTGTTTAGTTGGTTTTTCTTCCAGTGGAACTTAGCAAACAATGCTAATGAGGCCGGGGTTTTCTTAGAATAGAACCTCTGTTGTAGGTCACAAGTAGTATCTCCATCTGCTGCCAAGTTTTCATAGTTCATGGGGCGGGGCACAGAGCATCAGTCCAGAGTGACTGCACTCACCCACACCAGGCCTGGACACCCATTTGTGAACACCTTGGGAGTATCCAGGTTTGCCTATATAGCTACTGTGGACACAAGGGGAAAAGAATGTTCTTATTTGACTAGCCTGGTAAGGAGGATGCTTAGAAATGATATATAAAATTAATTTCCTAAAGTCTCCATTGTAAAATATTACATTTGTCAAATGTGTTTGTCAACTAGAGGCTCGTCTGCCAATCTGGCTGCTCATTTCTGCTGGATGTCAATCAAACAATCCAACTTCTTGGATACATGAAGGGCTTAACTCATAAACTAGACATCTGAATTGCACCTACCAGCTTTGATTTATAGTCTGTCCTTTTTTTGTTGTTTGTTTATGTGTTCTCCAGGATCCTGCTTTCTCGGCTGTGATTCACGACAAGCTCCAGGTCCCCAATACCATCCGGAAGGCATGGAATGACAGGGACAACCGCTGTGACATTTGTGCCACACACTTGAACCAGCTGAAGCAGGAGGCCATTCAGATGGTGCTGACCCTGGAACAGGCGGCTGGCAGCGAGCACTTTGATGGCTCACCTGGCTCCCCCCCACCCCTCTCCAACGTCCCCACTCTGGTGGGATCCCGGCATGTGGGGGGGCTCCAGCAGCCCAGGGATTGGGCTTTTGTGCCTGCCTCCTATGCCCCCTCCAGCTACACAGCCTTTGTCACCAATAAGCATAGCAGCAAACCCAACAGCCTCGGGGTCAGCAATGGGGCGGAGAAGAAGAGTGGGTCTCCAACCCACCAGGCCAAGGTCAGCCTCCAGATGGCCACCAGTCCCAGCAACGGGAACATCCTCAGCTCAGTGGCCATCCAGGCTCACCAGTACCTGGACGGCACCTGGTCCCTGTCGAGAACCAACGGGGTCACCCTGTACCCCTACCAGGTAAGTAGCCTCTGAGTAAAAAAGGACAGGGTTGGCTACAGTCAAACCAAAGAGGTGGGTAGCACTTTCCTTCTCTACTTTGTCCCTCTGGGAACTCCCCAATGCAGAGCCTAGTATTTCCATGTAGCCCTGCTGGATGATGCTAAATAGAGATAAAATGTCTGAGGGACCAGTGATCCAAGGTGGCGCTCTGTTTCCATTGTCTATACCATCAAAAGAGAGGGAGACTCTCTTCTTAATTTCTCCCACTTTGACCGACCATAACCCTTTTCTATTTGCATCTTACCTTAAAATACATAGCTCAGTGGTAAAGAATTGGCCTGAAATCCAGGAGACCCCGGTTCGATTCCTGGGTCAGAAAGATCCACTGGAGAAGGGATAGGCTACCCACTCCCATATTCTTGGGCTTCCCTTATGGCTCAGCTGGTAAAGAATCCACCTGCAATGCGGGAGACCTGGGTTCGATCCCTGGGTTGGGAAGATCCCCTGGAGAAAGGAAAGGAAAGAAAGTCCAGAATTCTGGCCTGGAGAATTCCATGGACCATACAGTCCCTGGGGTCACAAAGAGTCGGACATGACTGAGTGACTTTCACTTTCACTTCACTTAAATACTGTGGGATTAGGTTACCAAACATGTATTCACCTTTTCTTATTTTCTCTTTTCTGGTATTTAAATTAGCATATACTCTCAAGTTTCCCTATAGAAATAAGAGAGCAGGTCTTAAGTCTGCCAAGGAATCTAAAAAAGTTTTCTTAATTTTTTCTGGGTGAGTTTTCTGCTGAAGGAGGTTTGGGTTTACCATATGTGCTCTCTGTGTCTGCTGCGTCACTCATGTGGGAAGCAGCAGAAAGTGTTGATGTTGAGTGTATTAGCCGGGGTAGATAATTGGTGCAACAGTTGGTCTCAAGTTATTTCTCACTTGTGTCCCTGTTGTATGGGGTGTTTGGTGGATAGTCTTCCACTATGACATAGGGTCCTAGGCTCCTCCATCTATCAATAGCATGTCACCACTTTCCAGAGGTCTCAGAGTCTTCCACAAGATCTTGTACAACCAGCCAGGAACTGGAGAAAGAGAGAGAGGGTGGAGGATCTCCCAGAGAGAGGCGGGGGGGCCCAGCCTGGAGGGGCTGAGATTTCAGTCTCCTGGTCCCATCTTCCCTCAGGGGAGGCTGAGAAAGCCAGTCTACCCATGTGTCCAGGAGAAAAAAGAAACAAGTTGAGTGAATGCATAGCATAGTTTTTCTTTCATGGGATAGGGCTACAGGGAAATATAAAATGAGTTGAATGCAGCTGATAAAATTCCTGGTGAATTTTCTAGAGTGTAAAAGGGAGTACAGATCGTTTCTCTTGATATCTTGAAAGAAAGTGGGGAGTGTGGATCTTTATCTTGAGAAGTTAGTGATCTTGGACGGCCAAACTTTTTGTTTACCTGATCATGCTTTATAGTTTACAAAATATAGAGCACACACCATTTTATTTAATATCCACCCCCCGCAAACACCTGTGAGGTCAGCAGGACAGATGTTGGATCTTCCTCTTACAGATGAGGAAACAGGATGCTTAAAGAAATGGAATAATTACCTGTGGCCACACAGCTGGTGCCAGAGTAGCACCAGGTCTTCCCTGCCCAGGAGAATGGCTTTCCCTGCCCTGGCTGCTTCCAACTTTCTGAGCTTACCCCAGAACACTTTTCTCAACATCGTTTCCAGCTATGGTTTCTTTTAAGACATGGTACACCAAAAAAAAAGGCCTCCTATTTTGACCTGTGGGGGCCTGCCTGCCACTTCACTTTTGGACAAAATTTTCTGGGTTGTGGATAAAAATACAATGAGAAACCAGTGGCACCCTGGGTGGGACTTCGTAGTCTAATGCTTGAATATAACCATCTAGGGCAGGAACAGAATAGCTTCTTTCCATTATTGAATAATATGCTTTTTTTTTTTTTGGTTTGTAGTTTAAAAATAGATAGTTTTAGAAATTATAAAAAGTGATACATGTCTGTTGTAAGATAAAATTTTAAAAACATAAAAAAGTTTAAGACAGACTTTAAAAAGCAACAACACCCAGAAATAGAAATCCACAGCATTTGGGTATATTTCCTCCCAGGATTTTATACGCATGCAGTTTCTAAAATTGTGATAATGTTCAGTTCTCTGATCTGCTTTTTGCTTAATATACTTCATGGTATTTTCCCACCGTTATATATTTTTCTAAAATAGGATCTTTAATGGTAGCCTAATATTCCATTATATAAATACTACCCATATATGAATATGTCCTAATTTATATAACCAAGCGTCAGTTATTCGAGTCTAGGTTTTTACTACTATAAATAAAATGCTCTGGTGCACATCCTTTTACCCAGGTCATATTTTCAACACATCCTGGGTTGTGCTAGCCACACACTCACTCATGTTACACAGACAACTCACATTTCACCTTCCAGGGCCCCAGAGCACTTGTAACATGTATCAGGTGCTAGTTAGAAGATTCAGCTGCTACACAGCACTGGTGAGTGAGGACAGAAGAACTTGGAACTGGTGCTTTCATATAAAATATCCAGAGTGTGGGGAAAGTCTGTGTAGGCGGTGGGGGGCTGAATAGGCTGCTTAAAAGGAAGATTGAGGATTATTGGTACATTTAAAATAATGTGTGGAATAATTCTTTCTGCTCTTCCTTCTCCCATGCTCCACCTCAGAGGAAAAAGAATTTCCTGTACAATAACAAGTGTCTATAAGCTCTCCCAAGTGCCAGACACTATGCTGTGTGTTGGCTGGGGCTCCTGCCATGGGCTGGAAACCCAGGCTCCTGTCCTGTGGTCCTTAGTGGAAAAGGCAGGGGAACTATGTGTTATAATCCAGGGAGGTGCTTGCAAGGATAGACAGATGCCCAGTGTGCTCTGAGAGCCTGCAGAAGGGCTTGAAGTCCAGCCCATGGGGCAAGGGTGTGTTGGCCAAAGGCAGGCACAAAGGTGATTCATGCAGCTACCAACTTGCGATCGTCCTGGATACATTCAATTGCTTCTTTCCAACTCAGAACAGACTAATTTCTGCATTTCCCATGAGCAATAGTTAAAGGGATCAGAGGAAATCTCTCTGGGATAAAGAGATTTGGTGCCTGGTGAACCAATGTCCCCCTGTCATGACTATGTTATCCTAATGCCCTGGGGTGGGGGCTCTGGGTCTGGCTAGACTGCATGGCTCCTCTTATGGACATCTCCCTGCAGTAAATATTCTGCAGTTCACAGTCTGACCAGCTTGCCAGAGATGGTTGACTGCTCTGAAAGCTGACCTCACTTTTCCTGCTCACCCTTACTCCCACTTCCCTCCCCACAGAGCAGATGGTCCTCTGGCTTAGTGCCAAAGCCGTTCTCCGGGCAGAGAAGTATCTATCTAGACTTTGTTGCTGCCGAGGGCACTGCTCTACACCAGCAAACCTGGAGCCTGTAGAAGCAAGGGGGAAGAGGACACTGTTCTGCCATTTAAGTACAGGAGGATGACAAGAATGAGGACGGGCTTTGCAGCAGTGAGCAAGTAAAACCTCTGTATGGCAGAGAGAAGTGTCCCTCAGGCCCTTCAAGTTCCCTGTTTTCCATAGCACTGTGTGTGTGTGTGAAAGCAAAAATAGGAAACTGTTAGTCACTCAGTTGTGTCCAACTCTTTGCAACACCATGGACTATAGCCCACCAAGCTCCTCTGTCCATGGGATTCTCCAGGCCAGAATACTGGAGTGGGTTGCCATTCCCTTTTCCAGGGGATCTTCCTGACCATTTACAGACGGATTCTTTAATCATGAGTCCCCAGGGACGCAGGATCTTCAAAGGCTGCAGTAGGAAGATTTCTTGATTCTCTTTTGCTAGATCCTTCATGTTTCTCGACTACCTCCAGAAAGAGTGGGAACCTATAAACACTGCAGATAAATAAGAATCTATCCAGACAGGTAAGAAAAATAGTAATTTAGGAAGCACTGAGATTGTATAAAAAGTGGCAAACAAACTGCAGATATTTTTTTTCATTAAATATCATAGCAAGTTGATTTCACAGAAGTTGATAAGGTGGACTGTTTCAAAGAAAGATGATTTTTTATTAACTTACAGACATTTAACACAGTCAGTGCAATGCTCTAGAACTTTCATTTTATCACATGAGTTTTAGCTTTGAGAAAACATATCTGGATTAATTTCTTGTAGTTCACCACAGATTAATTATATACCTCTTTTGAATGGCAACTGCTTTTTCCCAATTTACATTTATTACAGGAAATACTTACAGGAAAGACTTTACACATAATACTCTAATCACAGAATGTTTGTGTTAGAATCCACTTCTGTTAGGATAGCAATTGCCTTTTGTACCACGGTGGGAGATTTAGAGATGCTTCTGCCTAGTTCAAGAGCATGGCTCCACCAACTGTTGAATCTTGTTTTAGTAGCTTAATATTTTAGTCTCTTTTCTTATGAATGAAATCCCTACCTTGCAAGAGAACAATTATTTTTTTTTAAGTATGAACATATTTTATAAACTATAAAACAGGGATACCAATATCAGCTGTCTAGAAACCAAGGCCGAGAGATTTGAAGTTTCTTTTGGGTAGAGTTTCCTGATTCTGTTTGATGTCTTTTGTTTCTTGAGAACATAGATTTATTTATTCTAGTGTCTCTGACAGCAACTAACATATATAAAAAAAGGTCTACTCATTAGGGAAAGTTCCAGTCTCAAGGAAACACTAAAGTTGGTTCTCCTAACTGGCCTTAAATTTACGAAAAAATTCCAGGGTAGAAGGCCTATCCAGACCTCAAGGTTTTGGGTGGAAACCACCAGTTAATTGGCTCCAAGCTAATCTTTAACCTGAAGTATCTTAATGATAGTCAGTAAATCCTTGGGTGCAATGAAAGTAGTCCAGGTGGTTTTTTGATGTCACACTCAAAATAGGGACATTTGAAAGGGTTGAAGAGTTTTATTTTATGGGACTTTGATAAATTGAAGTTGTCAAGAAAATTTAGGAATATGTTAAATTAATACATAAGTGATAAATCCATGATGAATCCTTAACGTGATGAGGTGTTCAATGTGCGTTCCTTGATTTGAGGATATGTGTTTGATAAAAGTTATCCTGCTTTCTCCAAAAACATCCATTAGAATCAATGTTAGGAATAATTCCAGACTGAACTCTGACTGAAGTCATGTGGGATTGTCTCCTATCTTTAGGAGTTAATTGTATATAGTAAGCAGAGGCCTGGGCTTCCCTGGTGTCTCAGATGGTAAAGGATCTGCCAGCAATGCAAGAGACCCAGGTTCGATCCCTGGGTCTGGAAGATCCCCTGGAGAAGGAAATGGCAATGCTTTCCAGTGTTCTTGCAGAGGCATTATTGGACTTTGTATTTGAAGATACAGGCAAGAGTGAGGTAATAGTAGCATCAACCTGAAAGCAGCTCCAAGCTTGCTAAACTGTGGGATCTTGGCAGTATCCAGGCCTTGGTCTTCTGAAGTCAGAAGCTCTGGGAAGACTTGATGCTGATGCTTTTACAGAGGACTTCCAGGTGCCCTTGGAAGAGGAGGGCGGACTCTGAGGCTCACTTGTGCTCCAGTGCTCAGAGGCTTTGACTGTGATGGATCCGTGGAACCCAGAAGCACATGGAGAGTAGAGCTGTTGCCTTGGGGGATGAGGTGCACACATGTTCCTTCCTCACTGAGCCACTTTTCACAAAGGAGCAGGGCAGGTGTTTGCCGTGTGTCAGGAGTGAAGGATTCCCATTCACGTTCTTTGAAGCCCTGCCGAGCTCAGACACCTGTTCCTGAAATACACAAAATGACTTTCTTGGGCCAGCCCTAGTGCCAATTTGCTGCTGCTCTGTCCAGCTTGGCCAGTAACATAAAGTGTTGCAATTTGATAAATTATGACATCAGAAAGATCATTCAACACCATGAGTTTTTGTTTTCTCCTGTTTATAGATGGCCAAAAGACTGTTATTTATCTTTATGCATTTTGACAAACCTGGGCGCAAGAAAAGGGATCAGTTTGTATCTTCTGTCATGGACAGAGCATTTCTCAAGAATATGGTGCTCAGGGTGAAATTCTGAAAGAGTCATCACCTCTTATGAGAATGGACAGGGCCAAGGGCTGAAGGGAGCACTTACACTTCACCAATAAATTTCAAAAATATTTTTTACCTAGTCATTTACTTGGGTGGTAGGCTGAATTAGTGTGTGTGTGCTAAGTCACTTCAGTCATGTCCGACCCTTTGCAATCCTATGGACCGTAGCCTGCCAGGCTTCTCTGTTCATGGGATACTCCAGGAAAGAGTACTGGAGTGAGTTGCCATACCCTCCTCCAGGGGATCTTCCCGGCCCAGGGATTGAACCCTTGTCTCTTATATCTCCTGCATTGCCTGACAGGTTCTTTACCACCAGTGCTATCAGGGAAGCCCAGTAGGCTGGAAGGGGTCCTTCAAAGATGTTCATGTCCTGATCCCTGAAACCTAAAGATATGCTACCCTACAAAATAAAAGAGGTTCTGCAGATACAATAAAGTTAAGGATCTTAAGATGGGGAGATCATCCTGGATTATCTGGGTGGTTCCAGTGTAATCCTAAGAGTCCTTGTAAAAGGGAGACAGGAGGAACAGAATCAGAAAGAGAAGATGTAAAGATGGAAGTAAAGGTCAGAAGAGAGAAGGCGCAACTTCGCTGGCTTTGAAGATGGAGGAAGGAGTCACAAGCCAAGCAGTGAAAGCCACTTCTAAAAAGCTAGAAAAATCAAGGAATCAGATTCTTCCCTAGAGTCTGCAGAAAGAAGCAGCCCGTCTAGCCCATTTTAGATGTCTGACACCCCAGACTTGATAGAGTAAAGAATGGATGTGTGTGCTGCTTTATGCTGCTAAATGTTCAGTAATTTGCTTCAGGAGTAGGAAACTAATATACCTGGTAAGCACTGGGTAGCTGTGAAGCTTGGTAGGAGAAGTTAATGAGGTATACGGACCAAGGAGTTGCTGTGGAAACCTGCAGGATGGCCAAAAACATGGGCTTTTCATCCCACACAACAAACTACATTACCCGGTGGATCAGACAGTGCATTAGCAAGTCAGATTATTTCATTTGGGTGCCTCCACAGAATGAGAGGTTACTCATACTGCACAGTTGGTTTTCAATTGTCTCAGATTTCCCTATTGTTATAGCATCATAATAACAAGCACACCACAGCCCTCTCCATCAGCAGCTAGTAATTACCATTATGTAAGTATCTCATACTGTTGAAACTGCAGAAAACATTCCAAGCTGGGGAGTGGGAGGGTGAGGAGAGACTTGGCAGGAAAATCTGCAGAAGGAAGCCCATCTTCTCTGTCGTGTCTGTTGTCCTGATTGAAGGGGTTTCACAAAACGGCCCCAGTATTCAGTCTTATGTCATCTGGTGTTTTGAGGGTTCACATGAATGTGAAAGCACCTTGCCAACTGTTGAGCAGAAGTTGTTAGTTGCCATCCTTTTCTTTTAATTCGGTAGGCAGAAGACAACCACTGGAGATTTTGGAGTAGGAAAATGAAAAGATTTCTTTGTTGACAGCAGGAGTTCTCAACTAGAATCACTTGGGGGCTTTAAAGAAAAATACTGGTGCCTAAGCCACAGTCCAGACCAATGAAATCAGAATATCTCAGGTGGGACCCAGGCTTTGGTTTGAATTGCCAGGGCAAAGAACCCCAGCTTTAAAGAACCATTTATCTGGCAGTAGTGTAATAAGTTGGAGAAGGCGATGGCACCCCACTCTAGCACTCTTGCCTGGAAAATCCCATAGACGGAGGAGCCTGGTAGGCTGCAGTCCATGGGGTCATGAAGAGTCGGACACGACTGAGCGGCTTCACTTTTACTTTTCACTTTTATGCATTGGAGAAGGAAATGGCAACTCACTCCAGTGTTCTTGCCTGGAGAATCCCAGGGACGGGGGAGCCTGGTGGGCTGCCGTCTATGGGGTCACACAGAGTCGGACACGACTGAAGCAACTTAGCAGCAGCAGCAGCAGCAGCAGCAGCAGCAGCAGTGTAATAAGTATAGGGAAGAGAACAATGCAGATAGATAGACAGATAGATAGATGATAGACAGACAGTAGATCCTGTTTCCTAGGGATGCCATAGTGAAATTACTACAAACTAAGTGGTTTAAAATAACAAAAATTTATTGTCTCATGGTTCTGGAGACTTGAAATCCACAGTCAAGTTGTGTTGGCAGGGCCGTGCTCCCTCTGAAGAGTCTGTGGGAGAATTCTTCCTTGTCTCTTGCAACAGGCATTCTTTGGCTTCTGGCCATGTCACTCGAGTCTCTGCCTCTGTCTTCACGTGGCTTTCTCCTCCATCTGTCACTTTCCTCTTATTATAAGGACACTGGTCGTTGAATTTAGGACCCGCTTAAATCCAGCATGATGTCATTCCAACCCTCAATTAATTACATCTGCAAAGACCCTGTGTCCAGGTGAGGTCACATGCTGAAGCTTGGGGTGGACATGAATTTGAGGTCACTGTTCCTCTGACTACAGATAGATAAATGCCAGCCAGACAGGTGAAAGATGAAGGTAGCACTGGGGAGGTGAGCAACCCATGCTTGTTCCTTGCTGATCCCACTTCTGAGAAAGGAGGAGGTGCAGATGTTCACAGCTGGTCAGCAGTGGCACATTCTTGTTCTGTAGAGAAGATTGAAGGGAAGAGGAAAAGATACAAGGGGCAAAACAAAGAAAGCGAGGGAGAGGTTGTATTCATACACACCCTTGTACAGATGGAGAATACTTCAAGTCAGACGAAATGAAAAATATTCACACAAGTTTTTTTGTGGAATAACAGCAACCTCCTCTTCTGAACTTCCATATATAATACCTGTAAAGTCTACTGTGCTTTTACAGCCATAGGTATACATGTAAACAGTACTTCCTGGGGTGGGTCAGCTTATGCTGAGGACCTAATTGATCAGTGCAGGAAGCTTCCATTCCTTTCCTACTAACCAAGCTGATCACTGGGGTTAGGTTGGTGGAATGGTTTGTATTTTTTTTTTTTTCCTTCAGCAGTATTTCTAGGATCCAGAAAGAGGCTAAAAATAGTGAGTAAGGTACTGTGCTACTTAGAAGTGTTTCTTATTCTTCCCCTGGGTCCTTTGGGTGGGTGGGAGGTGAGAAGTGGTGGGAATGTGGCCCACCCTCTCGTCCAGCTCCCCCAGGCCAGGCCGGGGTGGAGGACAGAGCTGAGGATGGCTGCATGAGGGAGGTGAAGTCATGGCAGAGAGAGGATTCCCTGGATGGGGACCCCTTTTCACAGTTATCTTTGTTTTAGACAGCATCTCCTCTCCTCTCCCATTTGGGCCATCCTCCCAGCCCTGGTTTACTTGGGCAAAACGCTGGGTTTCTTTGTTGAGCTGAGGAAAGGAACTCAGGAACACCCACCGTCCACAGGTCCACAGTGAGCAATGGCTGCTGCTTTTTTAAAATGACAAAGGAAACAGATTCTGGGGAGGGGGCAGTCTGAGACTGCTGCTCATCAGTGACTTTATCCAAGTCTCAAACAATGAGGGACTAGATGTTGGGTCACACTAGATTTGCTGTTCATGCACCAGAAATAAAAGTCCAGCTTCCTTGCTTACAGTGTGACCTTGAGCAGGCTTCTTACTCTTTCGTGTCTGTATTTTCTCCTCTGCAAAGTGGCCAGTTGCAGCACTGTTATGGTGATTATACAAAATGATGTATGTCGAACACTTAGCATCATGTCTGACACATGGTGAGACCTCGGTGAAGGGACTGGAAATTTGAGGGCCATCTTACCCTCAGTCAACTCAGGTTCCCCAGACTCAAGACTGCATGGAATCAGGGTCCTCTTTTCCAATGTAAAAGCCAGTAGTGGGGGAAAAAACAAGACCCAAACCGTAAAATGTATCAAGCTCATGAAATAAATGTCACCCAGCTCGGACAATGTCAGCCACCTCCACGTATGACCAGAAACCAGCTTTCCGTATGTGCACCACATCTTATAAGAGAAGGTCACATTCTAAATAGGTTGATCTCATCCTACCATTAGTAGTAAATTGAGAAAATATTGAAAGGCTCATGGACCCATTTTTCTCCATTTTTGAAGACCTTTTTTTAAAAAAGGAGGAGGGGCGACAGTGTATAAACATGAATAATTTAAAATTCTACAGAATAGTAGAGGGGTGGCATTTGAAATAATCCAAAAGAGTAAAATCTCATTATTCTGAAGTTAATTTGAAATATGAGGTTATTTATTCAGTCCTGACTCATGACTCCTGTTGCACGAGCATTTTTAAATAGTCCTCAGGTCTCTCATTCTTGCTTTCCTTAGTTTACACATCTAATAAAATGTAATATTCTAGCTTTCTTATTATCTGCTTGTATCTTTATTTGTCAAATATATCTTTCTTTTGAAATTACTACATAATTTGAAATCTTCAATAACTTGGAGATTTCAGTTCTGCTCCTTGCCTACCCCACCCCAGGCACACACCTAATTAATTTTAAATTGAGAATTTACTGTCTTTAGCGTGACAAATTAGCATGCCTCTATCTTATAGAGGTATTTGTGAAGATTAGTTAATGAGTCATATATTTCATATGCCTAAGTCACTCCCAGGGAGTAATTTAGGTGTTTAGGAAGCATATTAGTCACCATTTTTAGGACTCTGAAGATCACTTAGTGCATTGCTGCTGCACCAGTGGCCACAAAGAGTTAATATACTCTTTCAGTAGCTTATCTGAGTGCCCAAGAAGGACTGAGATTCTGGGGAGAAAAAAGGTACCACGTGAAAAGCAAGCATAGCAGCAGACCTGTCTTATATTCAAGGCTGTGACCAGGAGCTTTCTAATTCCATAACACATCTGAGCCAGTCTAACAGTTTCCGTCACTTTAGCAAGCCTGGTTTCCCTTGGTCCCTGTGGCTCAGGCTGTGAGGATCTGTATCAGTGGAAAGATTGAACCCATTAGCCTGTTCTTGACAGGTTCCCTTTTTGTTAAAGCAAACAGTCCCTAGAGACCCCAGTGGAAGCCAGATGGGAAGGCTGCCCTTGTGAGTTACAGATGATTATACCAAGGCCCAGAAATGTCAAGTGACTCACCCAAGGTCACACAGCAGCTCGAACATGCTAGAGCTGAGATTCAAAGAGCTTCCTGTGTACTGGCCTTTTCCTCACCCCCTGTCCCCCAGGGAAAGGGACCAACTCCTCAGACTGGTCCAACATTCCCCATCTTGGGGAGGGCCACCCACAGCAGCACACTCTGTTAACATATCTTTGTGGGCAGTTCTGGGTCACTCGGACTTGCAAGTCCACGTTCAAATTTTATTGCTCTGTGCATTTGTGTAGAAACGAATGCCCTACATCACATCTTCTCACTAGTGGGGGCAAAGCTTGAGACAAAGCTGGGCCAAAAATCAACAAAAAAGGCTGTGGAGGCAATGCTGCCATCTAGTGAGACATGTTTTAGCTCATCTGAGAGACAGACTGAACAGGCCTAATACTGGGACTCTCATCATGAATTATACTGATTTCCTAAGATTAATAAATGGCAACAGGGCCCTTTCCTTGTTAGTAGTGTGGTCTTTATTGAACAGTTTAAGTAGATGTTTAAATTCAATGTCCTAACACATATGCTTTCTTCTTCTTCTTCTTCTTCTTCTTCTTTTTTAAATTATTTATTTATTTTTGGCTGTGCTGGGTCTTCAGTGCTTTGTGTGGGCTTTCTCTAGTTGTGATGAAAGAGGCTACTCTTCATTGTGGTGCTCGGGTTTGTCATCGCAGTGGCTTCTCTTGTTTTTGGAGCACATGCTCTAGGCACACAGCCTCAGTAGGTGCAGCTGGTAGGCTCTAGAGCACAGGCTTAGTAGTTGTGGCACATAGGTTTAGTTGCTCCATGGTATGTGGGATCTTCCTAGACCAGGGATCAAACCTGTGTCCCCTGCATTGGCAGGCAGATTCTTAACCACTGGACCATCAGGAAATTCCCCTAACATGTATGCTTCAGAAAGGATTCTGTTGGCTGAGATCTCCAGTGAAGATGGAACTCGGTTTGGGGTAGTAAATGGGGCACCCAGGTCTGCCTGTAAAGTCTGGCTCGCCTGCTTATAAGCTGAGTGACATTTTGCCACACAAAATATCAATATCCAGTTTTATATCTCTCTCCTAAGATTGTTTTAAGGATTAGGTTCACTTATTCTGAATTTGTTTTTAGTTCTAAGCACTAGATTAATGAAATTTACACACACAAACACACACACTCACACACACACACTTGCAAAATAAGATCCCATACTGAGAGATTCTATAAAATCGACCTGCACTGCCTACTCCTAGAGCATGACTCTCTGCCTTCCTGCAGCCTAACAACACACTTAAAGGCGAGGTAGATATACCTGGGGGCTTTTCTGTTAACTCAGATGGCAAAGAATCTGCCTGCAACATAGGTGACCCAGGTTCAATCCCTGGGTTGGGAAGATCTCCTGGAGAAGGGCATGGCTACCCGCTCCAGTATTCTTGCCTGGAGAATCTCCATAGACAGAAGAGCCTGTAAGGCTGCAGTCTGTGGGGTCGCAAAGAGTTGGACATGACTGACATGTTGGACATGTGTTAGTCAAAACACACACACACACACTCACACACACACCTGGAACAACACACATAAGCCTGGAAAAAACTGATGGAATTGGTGAATTCAGAAGTCTGAGGCACTCCTGTATCTGAGGTCAGTTTCCAGCTGTCATAGCATGACAGTTATCTTGAACGTGGCTATTTCCCAGGGCTTGCTGTGTAGCTTCAAGATGCATCAGAACCTATTTCAGCTAAGACTGTGTATTGGAGTTTTTGTTGAAGACAACAGTTGTTTTGTTTTCCTCTACGGACAGATTATATTTTCCATCTAAATAGCTTTTTTGATAGATAGAATGCTTCAATGGTGTAGGTGCTTTGAGGGATTAATCGCTGCTGTTCATTAGGTGGCTCATTCCCTCCAGACACTTCAAAATCCAGTGCTGAGTCACAGTTTATGAAACTGGCCATTTAGCAGCAGCAACCATGCTGTTGAGCCCTTAGGAGGTAAGAGAGGGACAGAGAGCAGAGGAATGAAAATTCTTGTCCACATGTAATGAGTAGAAAAATGAGGGTAGCTGGTGCTTCGTGGAAAAAATGAGGAGCAGGAGGCTCTGGCCTCTAACAAGCGTAGTTTAGAAGCTTTACTATTCTAGAAAAAGGGCTCCAGATCCATTTATTATTGAGGAAGACTTACACTGATTTGTTGCTGAGCGTGTGGCTGGATGGCTAAAATGGGCCAAAAGTGTTTCAGCCATTGAAATGGCCTTTGCTTTGGGGACGGTGGAGATGGTAGAGTGCAAAGAACCACAAATCTTAATTCCATCCCCACTTCTACCACTTACTTCATTAAAAAAAAAAAATCTTTTGGCTGTGACACATAGCCTGTGGGATCATAGTTCCCCAACCAGGAATTGAACCTGAGCTCCCTGCAGTTGGGCTTCCCCGATGGCTCAGATGGTAAAGAATCTGCCTGCAATGTAGGAGACCCAGGCTTGATCCCTGAGTCTGGAAAATCCCCTGGAGAAGGGAATGGCAACCCACTCCAGTATTCTTGCCTGGAGAATTCCATGGACAGAGGAGTCTGGTGGGTTACAGTCCATGGGGTCGCAAAGAGTTGGACACAGCTGATTGATCAACATTTTCACTTTCCCCTGCTATTGGTAGTACAGAGTTTTAACCACTGGATCACCCAGGAATTCTTCCCACATACTTCATGACTGTGGGTGGTTTCTCTATTTGCAAAGAGGACAATAAGGGTTCCCCCTGCCCCTCATTCTGCTCTCAGCTTTGTCAGCCTGTGAACAGACAACTGAGCTTTTAACATTTTTATATTCTGCTACTGGGGTGCTCAGCCATTTCTAGTATGATTTCTCTCCAAAGTTACCAAGTTCATTGTCTCTGAACTTGACAGCTGTGTGTGCATATCAATGATCTAGAGTTTCATAGTAATAAGAATAATAATTACAGCTAACACGTACTGAGTTCTCACCATATGCCAGGCACTGTGCTTGCTGCTTTGTATGTTTTCACTCAAGCTTCACAACAGTCCTCTGAAGTAAGGAGATCGTTATGCCCATTTTAAAGATGAGGAAACTGCGGTACAAATTAATGTGAATAGACACCACCTGCATGGAGGAAGCCCACATTTCTGAACGCTGAAAAATTTAGTCAGCAAGTATTTTATTCAGTGTGTAGTTATTTGTTGAAATAAGTTTGGTAAATTGCATTTCTATAAGTTCATAATAACAAGTTTTATATTAATAATAAACTTGAGGGAATTCTGTTTTTTTCTGACTTTAATATTAAGCAAGTTCTATTCTGATGATTCTCCTTATTTAGTTACTAATCCCCAGTCTTCATTCTCCTTACCTTGCCCATGTGTCCCTTCTCTCTTTTTCCTTCTTCCATTTTTATTTTAAATCACACAATCATCCTCTTGAGAGTTCTAAGACTTAATTATATAGGTTATAAATTATTCGTATGTTTCCCCTCATTCTACCCTCATAGTCTCATTATGGTTTATTTGCATATCTGAGAATGGGTGGGCAAAGGAAATAAAAGGACTTGCAATGAAAATCGGTCAATTCCATATCACTTGTTAGCAATTCATAGAAAATACTTGTCAGAAAAGGTAATGGAAACTAAAATACAGTAATTAAAAAGGAAGTCACAAATTTAAAAATCACAAACATTTTAACCTCTTAAGAGTAGTTGCTAACTTCTGACTATATAATAGGCTCAGTGGTAAACGGCATAACGCAGCATTTGAGGTTAATGGGTATAAATGTATTAATTACAGTAACTATTCATTGAATGTTTTATAAGGTATGTATTTTCCTGGGTGGATGAGGAGTAGGAGGAACTAATTCTTGCAGAGCCCAGGTCTTCTGGCTCTGGTTCCACGCCTTCTCCACGGTACCATTCTGTCTTGTCAGTGCATAGACATGAAAAGCAGCGTCACTATGTTATAATCATGTACATTTATTCATCCATCCAGCAAACATTTTTTAAAATAATATTTATTTATTTATATTTTTATTTTGGGGTGTGCTGGGTCCTCATTGTCGTGTGGGCTTTTCTCTAGTTGCAGTGAGCAGGGGCTATTCTCTAGTTGCGGTGTTCAGGCTTGTCATCATGGTGGCTTCTCTTGTTGTGGAGCACAGACTCTGGGGCACACCAGCTCCAGTCATTGTGACATGTGGACTCCGTAGCTGTGGTTCCCAGGCTCGATAGTTGTGGCTTATGGGCTTACTTGCTCCAAGGCATGTGGGATCTTCCCAGCTCAGGGATCGAACCCGTGTCTCCTGCACTGGTAGGCAGATTCCCTACCACTGATCTACCAGGGAGGACCCCCAGCAAACATTTTTTGAGGCAGACATCTTACCATACTAGTTCCTGGGGATACAAAGCACAGTACTTTAGACAGCTAAAGTACGGCTTTGCCTGTTAGCAGTGTGACTTGGTGTAGAAGGTCGGTGAGGAGTGATGGGCTGTTCTAAGTGGCTCTCCTTGACCTACGTGTGTGTGTGTGTTGGGGGGGGGGGCAGACAGTTGTGTTCTTACATTGGCACTGAGTGACTCCTGTGTCCATGATGATAGGCAGGCTCTATGACCCTGACTACGGGTGGTGGGCTCAGGGGGCTCCTGACGCCAGCTGGGGTTGCGACTATGAGGAAACTAGACCCCGACCACCCACAATGCAGAAGAATCTTGCCGCCTGCTCCCCCCGCCCCCCATCACCAACCCTGATCTCAGTGTCCATAAACACTACAAGGGTCACAAGGATCCCACTAACTAGATTTGCAACCTGTGTTAGCATTGTTTCCTCCTTTAAACAACCTCCTTTTTAACACTATCCATTGATAAGATAAGTGATGAGTAACTTCATCAGCTTAACCTATGACAGAGATCACTAATCATCTTGTCACTCCCTGATCCTGGAGGAGAAAGACAGTTGTCGAAGAATAGATTTAAGTCAGTATTTCCTTTCATTCAGTGTTTTGAGACACTCTCAATGTGCCAGGTGTCAGGGGCTGGGAAATACAGATGAGTGAGGCACAGCTCCCTGTACTTCCCAGTGAGGCATAGTCTGACGTAGGTCAGACTGGGGTCAGTGCCAGGGCAGAAACACAGACGCCATGCTGTGGAAGAGCAGAGGGGAGCCAGACAGGAGTCCATCCAGGTATCTGGAAAAATGCGTCTTAATATTGGTTACTTACATAGCTATGAATTAGATGAACTGTGTTTAACTGAACAGTAATCCAGAAATAAAGAGTAAGTGTTGTATTATTGGAGGAAGTAGAGGTATATTGGAGAAGGAAATGGCAACCCACTCCAGTGTTCTTGCCTGGAGAATCCCAGGGACGGCTTAGCCTGGTGGGCTGCCATCTATGGGGTCGCACAGAGTCTGACACGACTGAAGCGACTTAGCAGCAGCAACTTAGCAGAGGTATATTATCCTGACTAGCTCTTGATTCCACCTTTAAAAATATCTCTCTGCTTCCCTTGCGTGCATGTATTAGTAGCAGGCGGGGCTGCCCTGACAGCTCCCTGCGGTGTAACGGTGTAACCGGGTGTTGCTGTGGCCCTGTGCAGGTGGGGTAGGAGGGGAAAGCACCGGAGGCCAAGTGCAGTCTCACTTTTCTCCCTCATCCACTTCACCCAGCCCCTGGTCATTCACTCAGGAGATGTTGAGTCCTGGGCTCCAGTTACCGACATTGGTCTAATATGTATTTATATTTTTCGAGGCTCAAATAGGTCATTTTGAATCCTTGAGTTAAAAGGTCCTCTGGTTCCATGCCTCCCACTTCAGAGACTGAGCAGCAGGGCTGTTTCCTGTCTTCCCGGTGGGTCTTGCATGGCTCGTCTGTATGAGAACAAAGATGTGACATGGAAACTCTTGAGACTGAGATGTTTAATCTTACAGGACAAAGGCCCATGATATGAACATTTTAGTATTTTTATCATAGTATTGAAAAAAACACTTTCTGAGAAGATCTGCACGATAACTTTCTGTGTGTGCGCGCATGTGTCCAGTCGTGTCCCACTCTTTGCCACCTATGGATTGTACTTCGCTAGGCTCCTCTGTCCATGGGATTTTCCAGGCAAGGATACTGGAATGGGTTGCCATGTCTTCCTCCAGGAGATCTTCCTGACTCAGGGAGTGAACCAGAGTTTCCAGTGATTCCTGTATTGCAGGTGAATTCTTTACACTGAGCCACCAGGGAAGCCCCGATAACTTTCTGAATCAATACTATTGGAAGAAGTAGAAAAGTAGATAAAGTAGCTCACATTGAAAATGTTTGTCCTTGAAAATTAATACTAAAGTGACTGTTAGAATCATGCACTTTTAATTACTGAAGAAAAAAATGGCTCCTTTAAATGCCTAGTCACATAAATGTCACAGTCCTGATTTGCCCAGATTTGCTCTTTTTTTCTCTTGCCTTGCACATACGATGCTGTTAGCATTTATCGCCATGTTTGAAAACTGCCAAGATAATGACTGTGTTAATTAATCTGCTGCTGCTGCTAAGTCGCTTCAGTCATGTCCGACTCTGTGCGACCCCATAGACGGCAGCCCAGCAGCCTCCCCATCCCTGGGATTCTCCAGGCAAGAACACTGGAGTGGGTTGCCATTTTCTTCTCCAATGCATGAAAGTGAAAAGTGAAAGTGAAGTTGCTCAGTCGTGTCTGACTCTTAGCGACCCCATGGACTGCAGCCTACCAGGCTCCTCTGTCCATGGGATTTTCCAGGCAAGAGTACTGGAGTGGGGTGCCATTGCCTTCTCCATTAATTAATCTAGTCCCATGTATTTTCACCATCAATGGGAGCATGACTGACTGGGTCCCCCGTTCCTTCCACATCTGTCTCCCGCCTCCCCTGGGGAGGAGCAAGTCAGAGTCATCATGGCAAGATGGCTCCTGGGCTGTTCTTCATGTGGACAGGCGTACCAGCCCTCCTCACATGTACCTTTTGTCACCGTTATGCATGTAACCTTTCAGGTCCGTTTGTCCAGAATTATGTTTCTGTTAAGAATGCTGCTCTCAGTCTGTGTTTATTCTAGGAGGGCAGATAGCCAGTCAGTGGGTTGATTCTGAATCTTGGACCTGCCCACAGAAAAGTACTGTGGGGTGTGAAGTGTGCTCCTGTCTCTGTAAATGTGTCTCTGCAAGGTGACTTTGGAACAGTGAGCTTTGGACCCTCTTGAGTGAGACTTTGAATCAGCAAGAAATCTTATTTCAAGTGATGTCATTCCCTCATTTCAGTTACATCTAGTGCTTAATAATTCAAGAGTTTATACTGTCCTCTCTTAAAAAGCTCATCTTCATGTACGCACACTCACACGTCCACACAAGCACACAGCTCTCCTGGCAGAACTGAAATAAGGTATAATTTATCTACCTTTACTACTTGAATTGACTGACAAAGAACTGTAGCTTATATTACATCAACATTAAAAATGAAATATTTCAAGCTCCTTGTACAAAACTATGTTTATCCATTGAAGTGATATTTGAATTCCTTAAGTATGTGAAGCAGTACATTGTGTTTTGGAGGAATGTTTAAATTACTTATGATGTTTACAGGATCTTGGTTTCCCAACCAGGGATCAAACCCATGCCCCCTGCAGTAGAAGCCTGGTGTCTCAACCACTGGACCACCAGGGAAGTCCCTTTATTAGTTTTTTAAATCAAAGCTATATATGCTTGTAAGTTGAAGAGTTAAATCATTTGACAAGCTTGATATTGAAAGACACGTCCATGTAGTGGGCATTTCCTGCTTCCAGAGGTCCATTAATATTTCTTTCCGTAGCATATCATTTCTATGTTCCTACTAGCTTGATTTAGTTTTAGATTACCTATTACAGCAATTCTCAACATGTCCTCTGTGGACCATTTGAGTCCCAAGATCCTTTTTTTGGGTCTGTGAGTTCAAAACTATTCTTTCGTACTATTCAGACACCCTTTGCTTTTATTTTTTTTTACTGTGTGGACACCTGCTCTGATGGTGCAAAGGCAGTGATGGGTGAAACTGCTGACGTGTCTACATGAATCAAGACAGTGGTGCCAAACTGTACCTCTAGTCACTGTATTCTTCAGCATCATGCATGTGGAGTTTTTTTAAAAAGCACATTTTCACTTAAGAATGTCCTTGATGAAGCAATAAAAATGATTAATGTTATTAAACCTAGAAATGTGTGTTGAAATGTGAGATATTTCAGAGACGTTCAATGGTTGTCTTGGGGAAAAGCACTTATGGGGTTGTCTGAGTGGCAGGCTACTGGCCTTCTCCTCCCTGCCACTCCCTGGTGGAATACATTTTTATATACTTGAAAGAATAACTTGAGTATTTGGCAGACATTTTCTCAAACATGGATGCAAGGGCTTGCTACTTAAGAGGAAACAGCTGATGGGGTTGGTTTACCAATGGTAAAATCTGAGCTTTCAGTTGAAGTCTCAACTTTTGGAAAACTTGATTTTGCCACTACGGCGAAGTTTCTCAACACTTAAAGACTTTTCTGATAAGATTAGTGGGGATATTAACAAAAGTGACTTTTTTAATATTGTATAATGCAATGTATCAACATCTGGAAAATACATATAATTCAGTAAGCCAATAGTTTCCAAATGACCAATGCATTATGTTATAAAATCTTGTAACATAATATCCATTCAAAGTGCAAGATATCCTAATGGATTTTAGTACAATAGAGTTCAGTTCAGTTCAGTTCAGTCGCTCAGTTGTGTCCGACTCTTTGCGACCCCATGAATTGCAGCATGCCAGGCCTCTCTGTCCATCACCAACTCCCGGAGTCTACCTAAACCCATGTCCATCGAGTCGGTGATGCCATCCAGCCATCTCATCCTCTGTCATCCCCTTCTCCTCCCGCCCCCAATCCTACCCAGCATTAGGGTCTTTTCCAATGAGTCAACCCTTCGCATGAGGTGGCCAAAGTATTGGAGTTTCAGCTTCAACATCAGACCTTCCAATGAACACCCAGGATTGATCTCTTTTAGGATGGATTGATTGGATGTCCTTGCAGTCCAAGGGACTCTCAAGAGTCTTCTCCAACACCACAGTTCAAAAGCATCAATTCTTCAGCACTCAGCCTTCTTCACTGTCCAACTTTCACATCCATACATGACCACTGGAAAAACCACAGCCTTGACTAGACGGACTTTTGTTGGCAAAGTAATGTCTCTGCTTTTAAATATGCTATCTGGGTTGGCCATAACCTTCCTTCCAAGGAGTAAGCGTCTTTTAATTTCATGGCTGCAGTCACCATCAGCAGTGATTCTGGAGCCCAAAAAAATAAAGTCTGACACGGTTTCCACTGTTTCCCCATCTATTTCCCACGAAGTGATGGGACCAGGTGCCATGCTAGTAAAGTACAATAGAGTACTGAATATTTATTAATGTGAATTCAGATTGCTCATTTCAGTGAACCTTTAAGAAACCACCATTTGTCAATTTTTAGTGTAGTATCAAATAAGAATGTCCACAATTATCTGAAAAGTTTATTAAAATAGTCCTCCATTTACTAACCATATATCTGTATGAGCTTGGATTTTCTTCCTGTATTTAACTGAAACAACATACCCAGACATAATCCACATAACCAAAACAACATAAGCCAGGTATTAGGTTTATGAAGATGTAAAACAGTATTAATCTTCTCATTACATTTTTTAACTTAGGAAAATAAATATATTTCATAAAATATATTACTTCTGCCAACATATAATTAGCTTATTTTTATTTAAAAATATATGTATTTAAAGTTTTAGTTTAATTTCTAAAATAGTGAATATTGATAGATTTAAGAGAGAGCAACCTGTTCAGACTGTGCAGGTCATGAATTTGGAAAAGAATTCTTGGGAAATATGTAATAATCATTTTAGCTAATACGTTTGACTGTTTTAAGGACAGAGTTATAGAATACAGAGGATAGCTTGGGGTTGAATTAATGATAAATACACAGAAAATTAAGCAAATTGAAAAACAGAAATATTATACAATAAAGCTCTTTTTAAGAAGGATCTTTTTATGATCCTCAATAATTTTAAGATTGTAAAGTTTTCCTGAAACTGACAAGTTTGAGAATCACTGACCAATTGCTTAACCACTGAGGAACATGAGGATTTAATTTTCTTTCACCACCACCCACCCCATTCCTACACCACAGATATGCTTATTTCTTGCCTTCCCATTGCTCCAAAAATTTTGATTCAATTATTATGATCATATAAAGGCTATAGAAAGGTATTGCTATGACATATAAAGGGTATTTGAAGTTGACCCATTTAACTGTGGTTACTTTTCCTTTAAGTATACAAGAGGGGTAAATTTTGATCTTTTGGATCTGAACTATCTCTATTCTTTCTTGACACTTAATTAATCATTTTTGGCTAGAAGAGACCAGGTGGCTCAGTGGTAAAGAAACCACCTGCCAATTCAGGAGACCTAGGTTCAATCCTTAGGTCAGGAAGATTCCCTAGAGAAGGAAATGGCAACCCACTCTAGTATTCTTGCCTGGGAAATTCCACTGACAAAGGAGCCTGGCGGGCTACAGTCCATTAGGTCACAAAAGAGTCGAACATAACTTAGCGACTAAACAATAGAGTTCTAGGTTGCAAGTTATTTTCCCTCAGAACTGTAAAGGCATTTCTCTAATGACTTTTTAGCTTCCAGTGTTTATGCTGAAAATCTGAATCTTGATCATTTATATGCAACATTTCTCATCTCTGTCTCTGCCTTTCTCTTAAAGAGTCTTTTATCCCTAATGTTGTGAAATTTCGGAGATGTGTTTTGGTGTAGATCTATTGTTATCCATTGTTCTTGCACTTCATGGGCCCTTCTATCTACAGTGTCACGTTAGCCTATTCTAGGAAACTTTATTTCTTTGAAAATTTTCTTCCCCTCCATTTCCCTTGTTTATTCTTTCTGGAGCTCCTATTATTAGGTCTTATGGTCTGGTTTAAAAAAAAATTATCTTTGCTTTTCTATCTGCCAAACACTTTTTTTTTTTTCATTTTCCCATATTTTCTGGAAGATTTCTTCAATTTTATCTGTCAACCATTTTATTAAGATTTTCATTTTTGCTATCATATTTTTAATTTCCAAGAGCTTCTTTTTGTTGTTGTTATTGTTATTCTCCAAATTTTCCTTTATTAAATGGCATTCCATTCTTGCTTTATGGATATAATATTTTCATTCATCTCTCTGAGAATGTTATTGAAAGTGGGTTTTGTTTTGTTCTCTTTTAGTTTTATTTCCTCTGTAGTCTCTCTTTCCTCAAGATGGTTTTCTTTTTCTCTTTTCTCTTAGATGCTTTATTCAAATATTTGGTGCTCCTTGGCTGACTGATCATGTTTATGAAGGAGGCACAAAATAGGTGAATGGAGGAGCATGGAAGGGGACTGAGTCTGGTCTTACCTGTGCAATGACCTAAAGGAAACATTAAAAAATTTTTCTTTAGTTCTTTTCTTTGGGGTTGTTCTAGCTCCTAGAAAAGACTCTTCTCCTAACCTGGTGGGTGCTAGTTTTCTGGGACCCAAGAGGAAGAAGACAAGAGAGATCTCAATTCGGTATGTAAACTTTGAGTTAATTCCTCCTTAATTATTTCCCTACATATAACTGTGCTTAGTGGGTAACAGTCTAGAGACCCTGGGTTTTATTATCTCAGAGAATAAACCTTTAGACTCTGCCAGGGTGGGAAGATGCAACCACCCAGAGCAGAGAAAGGGATCTGGAGTTCTAACTACATCTTTTTTTTTTTTTCTTTTTTATTCTTAAATTTTATTAAAAAAATTTTTTTTTTATTCATTTTTAGTTGGAGGATGATTGCCTTACAGTATTGTTTTGGTTTCTGCCATATATCAACATGAATCTGCCATAAGTATATATATGTCCTCTCCCTCTTGAACCCCCCTCCCACCCCATACCACCCTTCTAGGTTAACACAGAGCACCTGATTTGAGCTCCCTGACTCATACAGTAAATTACCACGGATGGTAATATATATATGTTTCTGTACTAGTTCATTTTACGGATGGTAATTGCTACCCTGCAAATATGTACCATTCAATGTGTTACTATTTGTCTTTTTTCTTTCTGACTTACTTCATTCTGTACAATAGGCTCTAGGGTATTTTTCTCAGAACCATTTTCTAGATTCCATATATACTGTGTTATATTCCATTGTGTCTGTGTACCACAACTTCTTTATCCATTCATCTGCCGAGAATGGACATCTAGGTAGCTCTAGCTACTTCTTAAACAGAGTTTAAAAATCAATCCCTTTGGCTTAGTTCAATCACATTGACTACCAGTGATGCTGTCAATTCTTGAAACTTTTAAGGGTTTCAAGGTGTAAACTGGGTTGTTTGCAACTTGACCATCACTGGCTTGGGACTCATCTTTCTTGGGTCTTCTGACTTAGTTACTACTCACCTGTCTGGGTTCCAGCTTACAAAATTATATTGCAGTTGCTTCCTTTCTCATTTTCTTCAGCCTTGTAAGTTTCTATCCTCTTAAGTATTCTTGTCATTTTATTAGGGTTTTAGGAAAGAACAGTTCTAAATGTGTGTATTGAACCCACCATGTTTAACCAGAAGGATTTTTTTTTTTATTATTTAAAAAGCATATAAATAACTTTCATAATCAGTATTAAAATGAAAGTACCTTTTGCATTATATTAGTAGGTGAATTTGCTAAGACAAAGAAGCGTTTATTCAGCTCCTATTTCTTAAGTAAAGTTATTTATTTATTTTAAGAAATTTACCAGTATCTGCAATATATAGGCCTAACAGAAAAGTAAGCAACTTGATTTTGGTTCCAACCTTGAACAATCATAATGTGATATCAGGTTCAAACTCAAGTAGATGTGGGCAGATATATGTGTTGAAGATAAAGAGACTTTTGGGGCATTTCAAGGATGTTCTGGTTTTTCAGGATGGAATTTTTTATGACCTTGATTTAGTTGACTAGTTCATTCTCTTCTTTCCCTTTATTTTCCAGAAACAGGTCATGTTATGCCATAAAAGTAAAAGATAAGTTTGGTAGTGTGGTGGCAACACAAGGTCAGGAAACTATGGACCTTCGTTGTTCGCTAAGAAGCAATCCAGGAGCAGGTAGACTTCCATGGACTCTGCTACCTGGAAATAAGCCCTACAGACCCCGTGGTGTGCTAGAGCCCATGACTGGGCCATGGAGGGAGAACTTACACCTTTAGAAATAGGGAATGCTGCAAATCAAGATATTTTTCCTGGTCTTAAAATCCTTACCAACTCATCATGCCTAGACCTGATGTTACTCTCAGGGCAGTCTGGTGAACTCCTAAAGCTTCATAATTATGTCATTGTTGTTGTTCAGTCGCTAAGTCATGTCTTATTCTTGAGACTCCATGGGCTGTAGACCACCTGGCTCCTCTCTCCATGGGATTCTCCAGGCAAGAATACTGGAGTGGGTTGCCATTTCCTCCTCCAGAGGATCTTCCCAACCCGGAGATCAAGCCCACATCTCTTGAATTGCAGGCAGATTCTTTATCACTGAGCCACCTGAGAAGCCCTAATTATGTCATTATATCAACATTATAGACATAGTATTTACTTGTCCTACTGTGGCCCAGGGAGGCCAGGTGAAACAGTGGGAAAAATATAAACTTTGGAGCCAGACATCTTGACATTTAGATCCTTCCGGCTACATCTAGCTCTGTGACCTTTGGCAAACTTCTCTCAGCCTCATCTTCACTTTCTGAATCTGTAAAATGGAAACCCTATTTTTACCTAGCAGGATTGTTGTAAAAATAAACAACAGCGAGTCTGCCCTCCCCAGCTATGTCCTGCAGGAAACTCTGGCTCTGTGGGCAGGTACCTCTGTGGCCTGTTTCTGTTTCCCAGCAGAGTTGTGACATCATTAGTAAGGACCCTCATTTTTATAACAAAATAATGAACTTTACCTTTTGTTTATTTGGTCTCTAAAATGTATGAAGCCCTTAATTCAAGAATACAGGATGACTGTACTATACTCACACAAGAGTATGATCTGAAGCTTTCTTCTCTCTAGGACTCAGAATCCCTGAGGATGAGAAGTTTGGTTAAGGGTCAACAATTTAAAATGGGGTTCCCAAGTGGTGCTAGAGGTAAAGAACCTGCCTGCTAATGCAGGAGATGCAAGAGACATGGTTCGATCCCTGAGTTGGAAAGATCCCCTGTAGGAAGGCATAGCAACCCACTCCTGTATCCTTGCCTAGAGAGCCCCATGGACAGAGGAGCCTGGCAGGCTACAGTCCATAGTGTTGCAAAGAGTCGGACATGACTGAAGCAACTTAGCACAATTTAAAATAGAACTTACAAGTTATCCAGCTATGCTAAGTTACATCTTGGAGTAAGGTTAAAATACTGAAGAAGATATTTGTGTACTTGTACCAAATCAACTTAACCCTTTTTATAATCAAGAATTGTGTCTTGATCTACCTTCAAGCTTTCATCAGAAATTACTACAAAGAAATTACTTTAAGTTTGCTCAGCATTTGCCATGAATTTTGAGGAGGAACACTGATTATCTATTGCATGGGTCAGTGTCCCTGGTTTCCAATGCCTAACACAAGACCTCTGTCCTTTACACAGAGAGTCACATTTTCTCTCCCCAGGAACTGGTCTGTTTCATCCTCATCATACAGAGTTCTGAGACTCAGAGCGTTTCTCTGTTTGCTTTTGCACCAGGAACATTAGCGTCAATTTTTAAAATCAGTCATAAGAAACGAGCAAACTTTTTGTTTGGCATGTTAGATCTCTCTAGACCCTGTTTTTGCATGACCATTTCATTAATTTTGTTGTGTTTGCCTCTTTTTAAAAGTAACGTGACAAATTTCTTTTGGAAACAGATGAATAAATGAATGAATGAGTTGTGAAGGAGTACAGGAAGGTGAGTGACAGTAACTGGCCATGTTTCATAAAACTGTAGTGTGAGGCAATTATGGGAAGTGGAGGATTTTAGACTGGACAGGAGAAGACAGGCAGACATGAAACTATTTTCAAGTGCTTGAAATGCTGTGTCTTAGAAGATATAGTGGATGCTTTTCATTGCTCCTGAGGGTAGAGAAAGAGCCACTGTGCAGACTGTCCATTAATTGATTAATTCACTCCCAAGTTATTTTTTTCTGGTGCCTGCTGTCAAGGCACTGATGAGGAAAGTTCTCTGCTCTCACATTTCTTTCATTTTGGTTCAGTTGTTGTTCAGTCACTCAGTCATGTCCAGTTCTTTGTGACCCCATGGACTGCAGCATGCCAGGCTTCCCTGTCCTTCAGAATCTCCTGAAGTTTGCTTAAACTCATGTCCATTGAGTCAGTGATGCCATCGTCCGTTTTAGGGAAACAGGTTTAGGCTGACTACAAAGGAGAACTTTCCACAATCAGTTATCCAATCATGGGGTGTATTGTCTTACAACATCAGGAGTGTCCCATCTGGTCGCTGGGGAATCCCAAAAAGGGGCTGAGTGACCCAGTAGCCTGAAACGTACCCCTGCATCAGGGGAGAGGGTGGGCTTGTTGATCGTTAAGGTTTGGCCCTGCTCTGCTTCCATGATTCTCTTTGACTTGGAGGTTTTAGCGCAAAACTGAAGGATTCGTTTGTCTCAAAGTAAGTAGATTTTCAGGGAGTGGGGCAAGGGAAGGCAGTAAAAATACTTTCACAAGCCACTTCCTTTCCTCTGTGGCCCTGGGGGTTCCCACAGGTGCCTTGACCCTCCATAATCCTGGCTATCATCCTGACGGCAGTGTCGCAGCCAGGGTTCCTAGGAGCCTGCGGTTATCTCCTTAAAGGGAGTCTTACCAGCTTTCAGAGCCACTGTGAAGATTGCATTAACCATTGACAGACTCAACCCGTATCCCTCCCCACGGAAATGACAGTGTGGGAAGGACATCTGGGCCCATGTGAGACCCAGCACCCAGAGCCCACGGTCTTTCCACGGAGGAGATGAGACAAGGGCCTCCAGCTCAGAGCTGGAGCCAGGGCAACCCAGGAGAGAGGTGGGGACCCTTTACCAGGTGGGAGCCGGGTCATCACTTTGCATCTTCTACAGTCAAATCCAGAGGCTTGCTGTGGGAATTAGGAAGAGAGGACAAGGGACTGGCCAGTGTAAACTCCTAAAAAAAAAATACGGCTCGGAAGAATTATTTTCCCCACCATGTATATTCACTCTTAAAATAATTAGAATTTTTCTGGAAATAATTTTTACCTTACAGAAATTTTGCAAAAATAAAAATAGTACAAAGGACACCCATATTTCCTGTACTTGGGTTAACTATGGTTCATTTCTTTTCTGAATCTTTGAGAGTAAGGGGCATACATCATAGTCCTTTATGCCTAAATACTTCATGTATGTTTCTTAGGAAATGGGATATTCTTTCGTGTAGCCAGAGTGCAGATTGTTAAAAATTAATTAATGAATTAAGTTTTGGCTGTGCTGGGTCTTCCTGGCTGCGAGGGCTGCTCTTTAGTTGCAGTGCTTGGGCTCCTTGTTGCCGTGGCTTCTCTTGTTGTGGAGCACAGGCTCTAGGGCATGTGGGCTTCAGTAGCCGTGGCTCCAGGTTCTAGCGCACAAGCTCAATAGTTGTAGCATACGGTCTTACTTGCTCCATGGCATGTGGGATCTTCTCAGATCACAGATTTAACCTGTGTTTCCTGCATTGTCAGATGCATTCTTTACCATTGAGCCACCAGGGAAGCCCCAGAGTGCAGTTTTCAACTTCAGTAAAATTAACTTTGGTGAATAACTTTACCATCCATATTCCAGTATTTTCGAATTGACCCAATAATGTTCTGTATAGCACTGTCTTCCTCCAGTACAGGGTTTGGTGGAGGATTAGTTTGCATTTAGTTGTTATGTCTCTTTTAGAAGATCTTTTAACAGTGACATTATTGCAGTTCATTGGTTGTCTCAGTGCCTTATTCTAAATCTATAGATAAAAATACTTCTAATCTTAGGGTATATTTCACTTACTTTTATCCTTTGGTTCACTTGAAAACCAAGGCAGGATTCTCTGTAATCCAAACTCACTCTCATTCTAAAGAAAATATGGTATGGAAGGGAGAAGGGCAAGGAACTTTGAACGTGCATTTTATACATGGTTGACTTTTCTTTATTTGATTTAAAACACACAAGGGACTTCCCTGGTGGTCCAGTGGCTAAGACTTTGCCCTCCCAATGCAGTGGGACTGGGCTCGATCTCTGGCAATACGTGGGATAATTAAGGATTTCTATGCACAGGTTGCTTTGGTTAGCTCAGCAAAGAGTATATTCAGCAACTCTGGTCTCTGCCCTCCAGAACAACTTGCTTAACGTGCATCAGTATGCATTACTAAATAGAATACCGCATCAAGAAAAACATATGCCTCACACTTGCAAGACATAACACAGACTTAGAATTATTGGGGTGATTTTTTTTTTTAAGATGGCAACATTTAACCACAGAGAAACTAAGTAATTTGCCAAAACTTACTTTAAAAATCTGAGATACAGAGATACTTCCCCAGTGGCTCAGATGGTAAAGAATCTGCCTGCATTGCAGGAGACCAGCGTTCAATTCCTGGGTTGGGAAGATCCCCTGGAGAAGGGAATGGCTACCCACTCTAGTATTGCTGCCTGGGCAGAGGAGCCTGGCAGGCCACAGTTCTTGAGGTCGCAAAGAGTGACTTTCACTCACTCACTTGGTTAAAAAATCAGAGATACAGTAGTGACTTTTTTGGTTTAATCCTTCACTTTTAAAATGCCTTGTATGAATGTCTTTTTTTTTAGTATCTACGCTAAGAGACTAAAGAATGGTGGAAGAATAATAGGAGATAGCATTTTTTGAAAGGTTATAGAAACCTAGAACATAGATTCTTTATATGGGAAAAAAGTTAAATGGAAAAAAATTTAACTTCTCATTTTCCCAAGGTGCAATTTCAAATGGAAGAAACTTCACAGTGGTCTATATTTAAGAAGCTGCTGGGGCTCTTTGGTGGTTCAGTGGTAAAGAATCTGCCTGCAGTGCAGGAGACATGGGTTCCATCCCTGTCTGGAAGATAACCTGGAGGAGAAAATAGCAACCCACTCCAGTATTCATGCCTGGGAAATCCCATGGACAGAGGAGCCTGGTGGGCTATAGTCCATGGGGTCACAAAAGAGTTGGACACGAACTGAACAACTGAACAATAACAGCAGGGGTTCTGAAGGCTGGTAGAGGGTCTGATCAGTATCACTTTCTAACTTACCTCTTATAACTGTTGACATAGACTGTTTTTTGGCTGTTCTAAGTATTTCTCCTTTTCACTTGTCTTGCTTTACCTTTGCCTATTTTACTGTCAGTTATAGACAGAAAAAAATGGACTTTTAAAATAACATGTAATTTTATTATTTTCTGAGTTTATAATATGTTAGATTCACAGTTATAAATCTCGGGAGACGTGTGCCCACAGGGTATAAAAGCAATCACGTAAATCATGAAGTTTCTTGGAAATTATCTTCCCTAGGCTAGTCGAGGATTCTCTAAACCCTAGCTGTCCAGCAGGGTAGTTGTCAGTCATTGAGCATTTGAGATGAGACCAGTTTGAATTCAATTGTACTGTAAGTAAAATACACATTAGCTTTCCAAGACTTAGGACAATAAAAAACAGTGTAAAATATTTCATTAGTAAGTTTTTTTTTTAGATTGATTACACATTAAAATGACAGTAGTTTGGATACTTTGTGTTAAATAAAATACATTCTTTAATTTCACCTGTTCCTTTTTACTCTTTTAATGTGACTATAGCAAATTTTGAACTACATACTCAGCTTGCATTTGTGGCTCCCATTGTGTTTCTATTGAACAGTGTAAATCTGGAAGGAAAGAAAATAGAGAAAACAACAACAACAACAAAACCCACAGACAAAATCCAACTCACTGAGTGTATTTTCAGAGTGCATTACTGAAGGAAATACTTTGGCCACCTCATGCGAAGAGTTGACTCATTGGAAAAGACCCTGATGCTGGGAAGGATTGGGGGCGGGAGGAGAAGGGGACGACAGAGGATGAGATGGCTGGATGGCATCACCGACTCGGTGGACATGGGTTTGGGTAGACTCCGGGAGTTGCTGATGGACAGGGAGGCCTGGCGTGCTGCGGTTCATGGGGTCGCAAAGAGTCGGACACGACTGAGCGACTGAACTGAACTGAACTGAACTGAAAGAAAAGCTGAATTACCCAGTGATCCAGTTTTGGGGAAAGAGCAGTTAGGTTTGGATTTCATTAAACTTCTTTAATTAAATCTATTGTAAATCTGCTGTAAGGTCCGAGTTGAGAGGAGAATTGAACCTTTTGGTGTGCTTAAAATTTTTTTCTAACAAAATCCTGCACTCATTTCAAAAGCAATTTATTTTGTAAAGCTTTGTAAAAAGCTTTTCATTCACTGAGTTTGGAGGGTTGATTAATACTGAGCTCTTAGGAGGCTAAAAAATTATGAAAATTATCCAGAAACTTATGAAAGGAACTGTCTGCTCTTCTAGAGAGACATCCGGGGGGCCTTAGGGCCCTCAGAAGCTGCAAGTAGTCATTCACTTCTGTGTTCACACCTTTGATAAATGAAAACACTGGGAAAGATAAAATATTTATTCCTATGTGTCTATAACTGAATTTATGGATAGAACTTGCTGGATATTATTGCCTGTGCAAACCCATGTAACTGTGCACGTAAAGCATGTTTTTATTAGTTCCTTCATAAAATTTTTATGATAATGGCAAACAAAGGACCAATTTAGTTTAGCTGAGTTTGTTCTTATTACTCTAGCTTCGAATAGATAAGCAACAGTGCAAATAATATCAGTCAGTTGGGAAGAAGGTCGGGTCTCCTAAGGCTGGGTCTCCTGGCCAGGAAGGCTGAAGAAGGGCTGCCTTCTGGGAAGCCCCCAGAAGGCCTGGCTGGCATCCTGGTGAAGTGAGGCCAGTGGGGGCTCCATTGGCTTTCAGGCCTGTCGTTGAGCAGTTATATTCCCAGTTGGTAACTGCAGAGTATTCAAATTTAGTTTTTGAAAAGGCCTGCATAACTGCTATTGAAAGAACTCCCACATACTGTATTTCAACTGTGGACTTAGAGAGAAAAAAGTTCAAGTGGCTTATTGTGGGTCATCTCCCACTCTGGGATTTAAACAAAGCACAAACAGAACAAAGTTCCTTTAAATGGGGTGCCTTGATCTGAGCGCCTCCAGTCTGTGCTTTGGCAGGCTTGCTAGATAGAGAGGGGGGGCCCACGCCTCTTATTCCCACTACTGCCTTTTTATGTTTGACCCTTGGATGTGGCAAATGCTCCCCGTGTTGACCTGGATTGGAGGGGAGTTTTTCTAGAATCTGAAGGTAAAGCATCTCTCATAAACACTTCTTTTTTGCTCCTGATGACTAGTTAAAAATTGATAGTAAGTCTGCAATCTGGAGCGAACATAATTCCTGGAGCAAAATTCAGGAGAACAGATTTGACACATATAAATGTACTTAGGAGGCCAGTAACAAAAAATTTTAACTGAATGAGTCTGAAAAATGGAAGATGTATGAGTGTCATAGATATGTAACACTAAAGCCTATGTAAGAAATCCACTAGAAAGTGGGCAAGCATGGTATACATGAGGTTTACTTGAAGCTATGGTCTGTCCAGTTTTGGCCTCATCTTGGGCTTTGGGGAAAAAACAGTCTACTAAATCTTAACCTACTATAAAATGTCTAGGTGTTGTTTTGCTCTTGCCAACTTTGTATGAATGTGCTGGTGATAGGCCATGTAGAAAGTCAAAGAGCAGTTTTCAGTATTTACTATAAGAGGGTTGCTCAGGGTAAGGAAGGTATTCCAAAGGCAAGATTTATTTCCTGCCTTCATGGATCTGACCTTCTGAAATGGCTGTGTTGCTGTCCATGCTGATAAGGGGTTACTACAACCTCTATGTATTCCCAGTTTGTGTTGAAAATTGTAATTTGGAGCCATCAGCTTCTTTGTGCCATGGCTTTGCTGATTCCATACTCAGGATCCGAGAATCTAGATCTGTTTGCATGGTTGCCCCATATATGGAAGCCCTGTAGACTTCAGTGTTACTTTGTGTTAAGGGTAGAATCAAGATTTGGAGAGTTGAGGAAAGAAGACCAACAGACTCAGCTGAGATGTTGATGCTTTGTTGCTTTCTCTCAAAAGGTTGTTAGGAGAAGAATTCAATTTTGGGAGAACTGCAACCAGACTGATTTGTTAATACAGTTTAGAGTCTTTTAACTCAAGATTGGATGAATAGCTTTTCAAGTGTGAATGAAAGACAAGAATCCCCAAAGATCTGCTCTATTTTAAATAGCAGACTCCAGGGACTCCAGGTTTGTAACAAAAGGGCAGATGTGGAAGAGATGAACTCACGGGTCCCACTCTGTGAAAGAATAAAGCACAGCGTTGGCTGCGGTCCCTGAAGTGTCGGGGTCTGCCGATCTTGCTGGCTCTAGGTTGCTCGCTGGGGGAACCTAGTTAGATAGGCTCACAATCAGTTAGTTGGTATTGACTTTGCTGGGCCTGACCCATATTGTAAAGTTCTGACAAGTGGAAAGTATAGCTGAGGTTTGGGGAAAGCCTCAGCATGTACAATAGACGAGAAAACCAACATCTTAAATGAACGGAGAAGAAATTTGAGCAGAACCACCAGGTGAAGAAATTGGACACTTGATGGAATGTTGCAGCCCAAACAGATTAAAAATAGGTTTTTATTGAGTAAAGACATACAAGATTTTACAAGTTTGGCTTCAACTCACTCAGAAACTCTTTGTCTCTTTGCTAATAATGTTAAAAGAGTCTTCTGTTTAAAGATGCTTGAAGAGGTACTGAGAAAATAATATGGACTTGAAGAAATCTAACAACAGCAAAGTTAATTTCTGAATTTCATTTTATAACTCGTGGGGTCCAGGATTTTTAAATATCCTTGAGTTTGAGAATTCAGGGTTAAGGATATAAGGGATAACCAAATATTATTAAGGGCTTCCCTTGGCTCAGTGGTAAAGAATCTGCCTGCCACTGCAGGAGGTTTGGGTTCGATCCCTGATCTAGGAAGATCTCCTAGAGAAGGAAATGGCAACCCACTCCAGTGTTCTTGCCTGGAGAATCCCATGGATAGAGGAGTCTGGCAGGCTACAGTCCGTGGGGTCGCAAAAGAATCAGACACGACTTAGCGACTGAACAACAAAATGTTATTAAACTTCTAAAGCATTCTCAGTGTTATTTTTACTGGTGAAATACACAATGGAAACATGCCTGTGTAAATAAATGTATTTTATTAAGCATCCAGATCCCCTGGGTGAACCGATTCAGAAATCCATCAAATGTAGTTTGTCATGGGCCTGGTGAGAAAATTAGGATCTGTCCTGATTGGTATTAATGATCAAGAGTTTCCCAGGAAGCAGTCCCGCTGAGCCGTTCCCAGAATTCTGGATGTGTAGGAACACACAGAAGTGGAAATTACCAGCTGTATAGAGTGACTGATCGATCCTGAACTCAGAAGGGACTAGACCAAGGGACAGTTCCAGACCTCTTTACAGAATTATTTTAGGTCAGCCCACAAATATTTGCCTACTCTTGTGCAGCTTTTCAATGAGAGACTTTGAAACATCAGTTTAGAGTCTTAAGCCATTGTTATTTGAGGAAAAGGATGTTTGAAAGTGTTTGATATTCCTTATGGCAGATCCCTGATTTTAGAAGCTAAGTGGCAGAGAGGTTAATTGACTTCGTGAAGGTCCTGCAGCCAGCTCTTCAGCTAGAACCAAGCCCCTGGCTTGTTGCTGAACTCAGACCCTGACTCTCTCTGTCTCTTATGTATTTCCAGGAATTGTTAATCATTTTAGAGTTCTGCTGTCCTAGTGTTAGTTGTCTGGTGCTCTTTTAAATAAGCGCTGCAATTG
Source organism: Okapia johnstoni (assembly GCA_024291935.2). Taxonomy (NCBI): domain Eukaryota; kingdom Metazoa; phylum Chordata; class Mammalia; order Artiodactyla; family Giraffidae; genus Okapia; species Okapia johnstoni. The sequence goes on from CM044322.1 coordinate 45,711,043, forward strand.
ACTGGCTGTGCCACAAACGAGATGTGTGATTTTGGACAACTCAGGCCACCAATATGGACCGCGATCCCTCCATGTGTGCACATGAAAGTTGGCCTAGCCTCTATCTAAGGACTTTTCAGCTCCATTGAAACATTTTTGTGAAAATTGCTTTTTGGCTGGTGTAGGATTTGGCAATTCTGTGGCTAGCAAACAGAAGATGTGAGGTCAGTTCAAAGCTGGAACCTCGAAAGTCTGTGATCACTTGGACAGAATCAGTCCTCTTTTTCACCATCAATGGTTTGGTACTGCGCTGGGGAACCCTTTCTGTTTTGTTGTTGTTGTTGAGTTGATGTATATGTGTGTTTTTGCATAAAGGCCACACAAATGTTAAATTAGGGACATACTTTAAGATGAAACAGGAATATGTCTAAACCTCCCTGCTTTATATGTGATAATGACTTTAGGAGCCCCAGAACTGCATTATCTCATTTTATCCGAGACACAGACTCACGAGTTCCCCTCCCTGGGGAAATTTGGGCTGAGAGAGGGGAAATGACTTGCCCCAAGTCCCTCATATTGTCATCAACCAAGTCAGACCCAGAATTGGATCCTCTCATTCAGTACAACCCTTCAAGGGCCTGGTGCATGGGGCGCCCTTTTCTTGGCACTGAGATTTCACTGGCAATTCCATTTGGCCCAGCCTGTCTCCAGTCTGGGCATCTCTTCTTGGTCGCTGTAGTTTGAGCTGGCCAAGGAAGAGCAGGATGAATCCTCCGATCTAGAGCCAACCCCCATGCTGTCAGCTTCCTCCAAGGACTTCAGACAGGGACAGGCCCCTTCCTGGGTGCTGGGAGCCCTGCAGACCTGTGCTCTTACCTGTGCTCTCCGGGATCAAGGCTCCAGCAGCTGCAAACCTCACCCATTCTTTTATGTAGACTCTCCATTTACCATCCTAGCATCCTGAGGGGTGTGTGTGTGTTTGAGAGTGCATGCACACGTGAGTGCACACACCTGTATGTGTTTGTGTGTGTGTGTACATACCTTTGTTTGTAAAGTTCCCAACATTGTCCCCTTGGTTTTGCCCGGAATGCAAGCTTGCTTTGGCATTTAGTGAAGTGGCCATTCTTCAGACCTTGGTAGGTCACTTACAGAAAAGTATTGTCTCAGGTCCCTCTTGACTTTTTCTCATGAGAGCTCAAGGAAAATATGAGGAAGTGAGGTGCCTACAAGGAATGCACATTGTAAATTCCAGGCCATAACGCACTGCTGGTTTTCTTGAAAGTTTTCCAAGCATTAGCCAAGACTTAGGTGAAGAACAGTGGCATGTTCTGGGAAGGGACTGCTTCCTAAAGCTGCACGATGTTGTATAAACACAGCAGGTCAGGCCTGGATGGAAAGGCCACGGTCTATATTAGAATTAAATGCTACATCAGTTCTGTAATCTAATGTTCAGTTTCTTAATCTTATTGTGTTTTCCCTTGGAACCATAACTAATAAACAATGCCATCTGTAAAAGTTACATGAGCAATTCCAAGCCCCCGCTTTTGCCCCAGAAGTTAGAACTATGTTTTTTAATTGGAAAAGGGTGAGAGAATGGCTCAATTTTGTGACATGGGTCTTTTAAAACATATTTATTTATTTGGCTGTGCCAGGTCTTAGTTGCAGCATGTGAAATCTAGTTCCCTGAACAGGGGTGGAACCCAGGCCCCCTGTATTGGGAGCACAGAGTCTTAACCACTGGATTACCAGGGCAGTTCCTATGCGTCTTTAAACTTCTTCCTTCACACCTTTTATCTTCACGCACCTCAGGGTTCTAGGTGTAGCTAAAGCTCTTGCCTGCTATCAGGAAGAGCAAGGACAGGCAGAGGGACTTCAGCCTCCGAGCTTGATTCTATCTCTCCTGGAAACTGTGTTCCTAGGATCGATTGCCCAATAGTCCAGAGAATTCCAGCTCCCTAGCTGTGGCCATCACATGCTCAACTCAAGCTGGCTGAGAGGAACTGATCTCCTCTCCTTTTTAAAGATCTCCTTCTGTAATTCCTTTTTGTTTTTCTCTTTCTTCCCCTTTCTCCTTTTTTTCCTTGTCTCTGTCCCTTGGCCTCTTTGTCTCTTGTTTGCCTTTTCTTCCCCACTCTAGTCATTTGTGTCACCACTGTATTGAATGAAGTATATGCTGAAATATCTTATTTTTATTGAATAGAGCTTTATGTAGCCTGTTCCCAGTTTTAAAAATCAGGTGAAAATAACCTTTATCCCTCAAAAACAAGGACTTCCCAAGTTTTTCAGTGGTAAATAATCCAACTGCCAATAAAGGCGATGCTGCAGACATGGGTTCGATCCCTGGGTTGGAAAGATCCCCTGGAGGAGGGTATGACGACCCACTCCAGTATTCTTGTCTGGAGAATCATGGACAGAGGAGCATGGTGGCCTAAAGTCCACAGGGTTGCAAAGAGTCAGACACGACTTAGGGACTGAGCTTGCACCTGTACTCCAAAGCAAACAAAACTCCAGCAATCCTATCCCAACTATATTATGTTCATTTTTATTTGTGTTTGTTCATTAATGTATTAATTGGTGTATTTATCAGATATATTCCATATCCAGACACTGTGCTATTCTGGTAGACCCAGTCTGTATCCTCACTGGGCTCACCATCTAGTCGGGAAGAGAGACCCGTGACAGGCTGTTACAAAATGAAATAAAACAAATGGTCTGATGTAAGGGCAGGTGTGGGGACCATATGGAGGGGTGGCCATGAAAATTCAGAGTGGGGAAGCGTGCTCAGGGCATGCTTCCTGGAGCGCTGGCTCTTGGAAGAGTTTGGGGTGGAGAGCAATAGTAGGTGGTAGTGGTGATTTAGTTGTTAAGTCATGTCTGACTCTTGTGACTCCATGCACTGTAGCCTGCCAGGCTCCTCTGTCCTTGGGATTCTCCAGGCAAGAATACTTGAGTGGGTTGCCATTTTCTCCTCAAGGGGATCTTCCCGACCCAGGGATTGAACCCACCTGCATTGGCAGGCGATTCTTTATCACTGAGCCACTGGGGCTTTCCTGAGCAATGGTAACCTTCCCCCAGTAAAAGAGTAGCCCACATGATTCAGTACATGGAGGTCTTGGGAGCCAAGCTAAGAGTCATCTCTGGCCTAACCCTTGATGAGGTTTGTGATTTTTCCTTTTACTGCTCTACTCAGTCTGAATTTGCTTAGCTGCAAATTGAAAGTGAAATCAATTACATCAAGATTCAGACCATTTGATTTTACTTTCCTTTGATCATAAAAATCACCAAACATTGGATAGAGCAAGTCTGCGTGCATATTGAGAAATTATTCAAATGATCCTTTCCTCTGTTCTTCATCAACTCGTTGGCTGTTAACACGTATTCTGAATGGGGCAGCCATAGCTGAAGAGCTGTGAATTCTCTGGACGTGATCAGCGCAAGGTAGAAAACTCAAGGATAGAAAGGGAAGCTGGTGACGTGACCTCCTCCGGACTTCTTCCATGTGGCAGACAGAGTTTAAACTATTATTTGGTGACAGTTGTGCCTCCTTCATAAGGTTGTGGTCAGGATTAAATATGACAACACATATACAATAGAAAGGAACCTGACTCAAAAACAGTAAGGAATATGATGATGCTCCATAAGGATGTCTGATGTCATTTCTCAGCGTTCTCTCAGGCTGAAACTAACCTCATCATGTCAGCTCGACTCCTGGTATCATTATTTGTCTTTGAAGGTGCCATCAAACCACCCCACAAAGCATACTTGAGGACTAAGTATTAAAAGTATTTTCAGTCAACCTATTTACACGTATCTGTATGTAGAATTAGGCTTCCTTGGTGGCTCAGTGGTAAAGAATCCACCTGCTAATGCAGGAGACACAGGCTGGATTCCTGGGCTGGGAAGATTCCCCTGGAGAAGAAAATGGCACCCCACCCACCTAAGTATTCTTTCCTGGGAAATCCTATGGACAGAGGAGCCTGGGGAGCTAGCCGTCTAGGCGGTCGCAAAACAGTCAGACATGACTTAGCAACTAAACAACAACAAGCATATGTAGAAATACCATAAAGTTAATGGTAAGACTTTATCGTTTGTTATCAGATATGCTTTAAAGGAATATTTGAGCTCTGCTTTGAGCTGCATATCTCAGAACTAAGAAATCTAAGGGAAGAATTCAGAACAGAAATGCACCTGTCTGTTTCCTGCACTGTGTACCTCAGTCTGTTCTAAAGCTTTTGGGTGGCCCTGTCCCTTTGCCTTCTAGCAACACAAAGAATAAAAGAAGACAGTCACCCTGTGCTGAGGGGCCAGATTGAAGCCCTGATAACGGGTATCATGAAACACAAGCAGCCTCCTCTGTTTGCTGAGTCTCATAACACAGGGCAGAACCCTGGATGAAGGCGAGGCTGTAAATTAAGGGTGAGGAAAAGGTGGCTTCTCCCAGGCCCCAGTAGCACTGGTGTGTGCAATTCTCTTTTGCAAGAGGTCACTGAGTCAAACGCTGTGGATGGATAATTTTATGGCCACTAATAAAATTTATAGCCAAAGCAAGCTAAGATAATAAGGGTAATCAAACATCCAGCCCTGGGACATAGGAATCCCATCATGGCCTCTTGGTGCTGATGGGGGAGGGGGTCACTGGACAGCATGGGGAGTTTATCAGACTTAAGGCAGCCATAGAGTCTGAGAGGTGATCTGTGCGCCTGGGAGCCGTGAGGACTGGGCCAGGTCTGGGACCAGGCTCAACTTATGTGGCACTGCCTCTGTTCTGTGAACAGCATGCCAAGGGCTGTAGGAAAATTAATAAAAGTGTTGATGCCTAAAAGTCAACAGTGGCATAGGAGAGGATCTGAACCAACCCAGTTCTAGAATACTCCATCATGGAAAGAATGTTAACCCACTGTTCAGGTGTGACTTGGAGTGAAGTTACTTGAGCGAAGATGAGGCAAGTGTGCAGAATTAAAATGTGTTTAACCCAAGGGTCCAGTTCTGCTGGGGGCTTTCTTCAGGCCCTTCTGGTTCTCCTGGTCTCGCCCTCCCATTGCCTCTGTGGCTGAGGGCTCTGGCTGACCCCATCTCCTGTAGGCTGCGGGCATAGGCTGGTGGAGTCCTGTCACTGAGACCACCCTGCAAACTCACCTTCAGAGTCCCTGGAGGACTTGGCCCCCTTCTCTGACTCGGCCTGGACCCTCAGAGTCCTCATGACACCCTCTAAAATGACAAAGCAGGCACAGGCCACCTGGGACATACTGAAGGGGATTAACTCTTTGATGCTGTAGTGTTCTTGTTTTGTTCCTTTGTTTTATTATTGTGGTAAAATAGACATAACCTAAACTTTCCCCTTTGGTGTTTCTGGGTAGAGAATCTTTTGTCCCTTAGGTGAGTCTCACGCGGAGAAAATCTCAGCATCTCTGCTGTGTTCCCTGGAGAGGGGCCTGTGCACCAGCACAATTTCTAATACTACTGCTTTAATATTACAGGACAGTCTCCTCTTGAACTACTTCTTCAAGTGATTCTAGAACACTCGGGAAATATTTAGAGCACCTGCTCTATGCCAGGCATTGCTCTAAGAGCTCTGAACTTTCAGGTGCAACCAAATAATTGAGTTGAACCCTGGAGATGTTATCGTGGTTGTGGGGCCGTGCTGTGAATTAAGGGGAGAACTGTCCTTCCAGCTTTGCTTTCTGTCCACAGGCTTTTTTTCTTACTCCTTTCAGTGCGTGGATTCTTGGGCTCTCCCTTTAGTCAGCAGTCTCCTGATGCTCCTTAGTCTAAGTTGTTTTTTGCTTTTGTTTTTTTTAATCATGGTAAAATGTACACGATAAAATTTACCACTTTAACAATTTGTAATTTACCGTTAGCTCTGTGGCATTAAGTGTGTTCATGTGTTGTGCAGTCATTGCCACCATCCATCTCTAGACCTTGCCCATCTTCCCAGACTGAAACTCTTTCCTCCTTCAACTCTGTCCTCCTCCCCAGGCCTGGCAACCACTGTTCTACCTTCTGTCTTTATAAACTTAACTACTCCAGGTGTCTCATACAATTGAATCATATAATATTTGTCCTTTTGTTTTCTTTGTTGTTAAAACATCTTTAGACGAGATTAGTGGGAAATGCATTTTACTGCCATAGTTTTCAGTAGATTTTCTTCAGGCAAAAAGAGCCGACAGTAGTTAACTTGATGCAGTGTGTGCTGAGACTTCTAAGCAAGAACTTGTGCTGTGACATCAGCTCTGCCCCCTTTACAAATCCTGCTCAGGAAGGATGCTCTCCACTGTGCACGGGATCGGAGCGCCTTTGCAGCGTGCATCCCTTCAGTGCTGGGCAGGTCTGCTTTCCAGGGGGAGAACAGACCGGCAGAGGGAGATTAGGGTTGAAATGGGATCAAGTTTGCCCAATCACTCAGGGGCAGAAAGCACGACAAGGAAGGAGCTCAGTGGAACAGCTTAGTGAGGGCCGAGGGCAGCCAGCCCGGGCCACACTAACCTGCACAGACACTGCAGAAGAAGAGATCATTCAGGCTTCGGAGACATCCCAGTGCTTCCCTAGTGGACTGGCAATTCCTCTTGTGTCTCTGCCTGCCAGGATCAAATGAACATAACTCATAGAAGGAAGCATTTTGGTCCCCAGAAGGAGTGGTTCCAAAGTAAGAGACACACACCCGTGGCTGTTGGCGAGAATCCTCTGGGCTACTGTCCTTGCCTCACCAACTGCGGCTGCTCCCACAAGGGGAGCCCGCTCTGGAGGGCGGGGTTGCGGGGGAGGGGGCCTCAGCCTCTGGCAGTCCCAGAAGTGACTCAAGTGGGGACTGACACATTCCTCCAGTGAAAGCAAAGACTCATATACAGAAAGGGAAGAAAAATTCTCTCTTCCCCCCACTCTCTGACATGAGCAAAACCTAAGTAAGTTAATGCAGTGTATCTCACTTCAATGTGATCACTGGAGGAGGACACTGTTCTCTGTATGGCCACCAGCTTCCTGTTACCCTGTGACTGAAATGCAGGGTCTGTGTGATCAGCTGTAACTGTTTACCTTTGGTTTGGAGGTCCATTTTTTGACCTTGTCCTTCGCAGATTTGTTTCTCTCATCTATATTTTACATAGGCTTTTTGAAAGTGTATTCTGTTGTCCTCATTCCCTAAGAATGCAACGGCTGACAGCATAGATGATACCAAGGGCTGACGTTAGCTGTGTCCAGTCTTTTTCAGGATAACTGAATTGGTTTGTACACACATCAAAAATATTTATTGAGCATCAATGTTTTTGCAGGTGGCTCAGTGGTAAAAAATATGCCTCCCGTTCAGGAGATGCAAGTTCGATCTCTGGGTCAGAAAGATTCCCCTGGAGAAGGAAATGGCAACCCACTCCAGTATTTTTGCCTAGGAAATCCCATGAACAGAGGAGCCTGGTGGGCTACAGTCCATGGGGTCGAGAAAGAGTCGGACACAACTTTGTGCCTAAAACAACTGTTTTCAAAATCATAAAAAATATTAAGTACCAGTGTAAGTAATAAATAACAATAAAGGAGCTATCCCAAGATTAATTGCCTAAGAGAAAATGCTTTATACGTTATATTCTAGGATTTAGGGTCATAATGTCATTAAATACAATGACTGAGTGGGATGCGTTTGCTGTCCATAAATGTCTCTACACAGGAAATGGAAACTGTGGTGTTTTCTGCTGCCTCAGCAGAGTCAAAGGGAGATGGCTTTCTGGGTCAATAATGCCATTTAAGATGAACCCCCAACCTGTCACACTCTGGAAGCTCTCAGATGCCTTCCTGTTGGTGGGGAAGTTAAAGGTCAATGGCTTATAGATTGCGATTTGCAATGTGAAAGCCGCCTTGGTTGATAATAGCCAAACATCTTTCGTCTTGATTTCTGTGGTCACAGTCATAACCGAATGTAAGATTTGAGACTTCTTTGTTGACCAGTATGTGGCTGCGCGTCCTGAGCTGTCAGTGCAAAAATGTAAATATGATTGTACGACATGACTCGCCTAAGATGACAATGTAAGGGAGGAGCTTTATCTGTGAGGTCTGTGAGCAACTCCTTGTGCATAGGAGTGTTAGTGGGGACTACCACGCACACCAAAGACCCCATGTGGACAAGGACGCACGTGTGCAGATACACAGGCCCCCTCCTCCCCGTGCCTGGTTCCTTTACCGCCCATCTCCTGTTTAATTGACCACCACTTGAGGGATGTGATGTGGTGTTTTGAAAGTCAGATACTGTTGTGTTAGTAAAACCATCCAGTGTAACTGAGATGGGGAGCTAACCGCAGGTTTTAATCAGAACTAAACCAAAACTATCCTGTGGTAAAAATCTAGTCCCCCTAACATTAGTGACTAGAACCCCCTGGCCAGTTTTCAGTTGCTGCTTCTAGACTCTAACGTACCCACACAATCAAGATAACGAATCCTTTCCCCTAGAGCTTTACATGTTTTAGACATGTTAACATGGAGAGAATGAGGTTTTGGAATCTGAATTTTCCCAGGAAGAGTCTGGTAGCTTTCACAGTGTCGTGAGAGAAGAAATTAATTCAGGACAGTCTGAAAAGTGGAGGTAAACGGTAGTCCTCTAAAAAGAAGGTTTTTGATCGCAGATTGTTTCTGGCCACTCCTGCTGTCTGGGCATTTTCTCACACAGTGGACTTTGGGGAGGGGGCCACTAGAGCCACCATGAGGGGAACAGTTAAAGCCAGGGTGGTGTTTGGACAGAGTGTGGAGAACAGGATGAAAATGTCTCAGAATCAAACAAATCGGGGTCCAGTCTTGGCTCCTCCTCACTGGCCGCTCTCCCCTGAGGAGGCACCCTGGTTTTCTGACCATCAGCCTCTTAGAATCCAGCTTCTGCAGGCCTGCAGTGAGGGCTCCGTGAGACCAACCGCTACAGTCCACCCCTCAGCTCCACCCCGCATGCAGCCCACCTACCTGGCTCCACCAAAGGTGGGATTGCTGCACAACTTGGTGAAGGGGCTGGGGTTCTCCTCGCCCTTTAGAGGAGCAGAGTCTTCCGGGCAGATCTGTCCAGAACAGAGCCTTCATTATGGCTGGCAGCAAAAAAGCGGGCCCTTCTCAGAAAGGCTTGCTTTTGAAGTGCGGGGGGCCCCTGGCTGGGGGAAAGGCCACTGCCCTGAAATAAAATTCAGAACCCAGGGAAGAGTGAGTGCTGTTAGGTCGGTGGTCTGCCTCCCAGGAGGGTCGGCTCGGGAATGCGGGGTGGGGGGGTGTTAGTTCTGTCACAGGATGATCAAGGAAGGAAATCGGAATCCCTTAGGGGCTGTAGGGTCTGCCTCACGTGGCTCCTGAGACCCAGCTCTGGCTCAGGAAGCAGTGGGGTGGAGGGAATTCACAGTGAGGTCTCTCTCAGTCATTCGTGTTGTATGACTAGGGTTGCAGCCGGTGAGCCCGCCCGGGGCCTCTTCCCTTCAGAAGGAGGTTGAGAGTGACCCAGGTTCAGCACCTGCTTACCCAAGAAGGCCAGCAGGTGAGCGCAGACACCTTTCTTCCTTCTGGTTCCCTGAGGACCTCTTTGACCTAAAGATTCGGCTAGAAACACATTTCGGAAGCTCCCTATTGCCAAATCACAGACAACATTCCTACATCCCCTCTTCCCTTATTTTGGAGAGGGAGAGGAAACATTTTCTTTGGCTGACTGCAAGTTTTTCGGTCTAGCTTTCTTTCAAATCTCTTGAGGTCAGTGACTGTGGTATTTTGGTCACTAAGTCGTGTCCAAGTCTTGTGACCCCCTGGACTGTAGCCCACCAGGCTCCTCTGTCTATGGAATTTCCCAGGCAAGAATACTGGAGTGGGTTGCCATTTCCTTCTCTGGAAGTCAGTGACTAAGTAAAGTTTATTTCATGTAATCTGCCAAGTCTGATTCCCAGGTTATTCAGTAAACCTCAGTCACTGAGATGAGATCTTACAATAATTTTAAAAAAGAATAAAGAATATAGTCAGAAACCTGCATTTCCATCTGAACTTCCCTACTTAATGGCTGAACAGCCCTGGACAAATCACTAACTCCCCTGAACCTCCCTTTTCTCATCTGTGAAATGGGAATAATAGCCAATTTGTCTGCTTAACCTAATATTGATAGTTTCAAATGAGGTTTGTAAGAGGAAGAAGAGGTTGATTATCACCAAAGAGGTCAACAAGTGTTAGGGCCACCTTTATCCCGTTAGTGACACTGTAACCATCGCTTTAGCCTTCTCTACTTAATGTGTGACCAGTACAGTGACAAGCTATCACAATTTCAGAGAGGCATAGGAAGAATTTGGATGGGAATAGTTGTTTCATAGCCAAATTTCAGCCAGTAGACAATTACCTTGTTTCTTCTATAGTGGAACAATTCAGTTACAACTTGCGTGTAGTTTGAGGGGTTGAAGAAAAGGGAAATTTCTATAACAAGCGTGACAGTACTATAGTAAGAAGAGCTCCATCAAAACCCAGCATTTTAAAGCCTGTGCTCCAGCGTGTATATGAAAAATCATTGCTTATCTGACAAGGGGGCTCCCTCTCTTTCAGAATAGTCTAGAATATGATTTTATTTGGTCAGTTAAAGCAGCTATTGTTGCCTCTGTTGAGAGCAAACCTGGTTGGGCTATTTTTCAGAATCATAAAGATTTGACTAAAGGGGAGATAACAGATAGGAGTTATGCTTTAGGCCAGCTATTTTTTGGATTATCTTTGTATACAAAACTGATGGCCAGTGAGCCAGTGAGTTGTACACAGCTTTCAAGCAAAAAAAAGTAAATATTGAAGATACAGGAGACTGTAAGAAATGTTAGCGTGCATGCCTGCCACAGTACCTGGCACGAACGAAGTACCCAGTATGTGGTTGTTCATGTAAACAAATGAGCAAATGAATTACAGGTCTGAAAAAGAGGTAGCTCTGGATCCCTAAACTAGCACAGAGTGGAGCCAGGACACTATTCGGTGGTGACAGGGAGAGGGAAAATGCTAGTATATCCCAGTAGGCAAACAAAATAGAAATACAGTGACATTTTCAAAAGACCTAAGACTTCTTATTTAAAGGACTTAAGGAAAAATATTTAATTAGATAAATATGAGAAGTAGAAAATAATAATAGCTCAGATTTATTCCAAAAATATGTTTTGGATATCGAAGCATTGTGTTGATCTCTGGGAATCTAGTGGTAACCCTTGATCTACTATCCTGGGACTTTTGTGTAGTGAGAGACCATGTTGTTTGTTGTTTAGTGGCTAAGTTGTGTCTGACTCCTTGCAGCCCCATGGACTATAGACTGCCAGGCTCCTCTGTCCATGGGACTTCCCAGGGAAGAATACTGGAGTGGGTTGCCATTTCCTTCTCTGGGGGATCTTCCCAACCCAGGGATCCAAGCTGTGTTTCCTGCACTGGCAGGAGGATTCTTTACCACTGAGCTATCAGGAAGCCCCAATGACCTTCTCTTAAATGCATACTAGAAACCAAGGTAAAGATACTGAAGGAAGGAATGCAGTTCTGTAAAAGCTCCACAGAGGCTGGAAGGAGATTGGAAGAAGGCTTCTCTGAGAAGTGATGCTTGATCTTGGATCTAAAGGAAAAGTAGAAGCATTCCAGATGGAGAGTGAAGGCATGTGCAAAGGCCCTGTTGCAAGAGGAGCCTGTTTGACAAACTTGAGGGAGGCTGGTATCCTGGAGTGCAGAGATTAAGGGGGAGGTCAGTTAGTATTGCTGTAGCTGTTTGTATATTATTTCTGAAAGTTTGTAATCCCTGAAGAAGACACTGGATGTTAATTACAAATAACATGAACTTTTAGGCGGGGAGATCATATAGCAGTCAGTATTTGGGAGGGTACCCCCTTCCCATTTTGGAACAAGCAGAACAAAACATAGAGAATGCTCCAAAGGAGCCACAGGGCGAGCTCAATCAAGCTCTTGGGGGTGTGATGTGATGGAAGGCACATGGTAAAGAAGAGCATGGACTCAGTTCAATTCAGTCACTCAGTCTGACTCTTGGTGACCCCATGGACTGCAACACACGAGGCTTCTCTGTCCATCACCAACTTCCAGAGCCTGCTCAAACTCATGTCCATCGAGTCAGTGATGCCATCCAACCATCTCGTCCTTTGTCGTCCTGTCTTCATCTTCTCCTGCCTTCAATTTTTCCTAGCATCAGGGTCTTTTCCAATGAGTCAGTTCTTCACATAGGGTGGCCAAAGTATTGGCCCCACCAAAATCACAACAGTTACCATGTCTGGAAAGGGGGAACCAGGAGGAAGGGCAATGTACCAGGGACATGGGCAATTCAATTCTCTTATGGTTTGATTTCTTTTAAAATGTATTTTCTAAAATATAAAATGTTAACTTTTGTTTTTTATAATCCCTGTCATACGTTTGATCATTATTTGATTTTTTTTCTATATGTGTAAAATTTTTCTTTTAATTAGGAGAAAGGGAGGGAGAAGAGGGGTCAAGGAAAAGAGGAGGGGCTAGTGCTGGCCTTGGAGTCAGAATCCTGGTCTCAACCAACATTCGTTTGGGCAAATCACTTCTCTGCTCCTCAGTTTCCTTAATTAAGAAAAAGAGGATGACCTTGACATCACTTCTAGATCTAAAACATACTCTAATCCTAATTTCTAATAGGAACTGAGGGGACTTCCCTGGTGGTGCAGTGGCTATGAGTCCGTGCTCCCAGTGCAGGGGGCCTAGGTTCCATCCCCAGTCAGGGAACTAGACTGCACATGCCTCAGCTGGGAGTTTACATGCTGCATGTAAGAGTTTGCACGCCACCAACAAAAGATCCTGATTGCCACAACGAAGATCGTAGACCCCGTGTGCCACAACTAAGACCCGGTGCAGGCAAACAAATAAAATAAAATAAAAGCAACTGATTATTGAGTAATTGTATTTAGAGGCTTAAGAATTGAGTGTCCCATGTCCACTAATCTCCAGTTCTTTAAGAGTTAGAGTTTCTTGCTTGGCACAAGATAGCCAATATCTCTCTCTTAAGGAGGCCAGTGCATGGAAATTCATTTGCTGGGTGATAATGTGAAAAGCCATGTGCCCACAGGATCCTTGCATTCCTCCTGGGCCAGACTCAGGAAGCTGGAACTGCCCAGAAGCCCATGCATCTGTGTTAGGCCATCATGTTATTTGCCACACATCCTAGTGTCTTTTCTGTGGGTTCGTAGGGCATCTGCAAGGACTGTTCATACATGGAGAGGCAGAAGAATTCCATTCCCTTCCCTCCAAACTTCAGATTATAGTGACATTAATGAAAAGGAAACAACACAAGCAGAAGATCAGATGGTAGCTACAGCCAGTGAACACATTTTATAAGTGGTAACAAATTACACAACTCACGCAACTGGTTTACTGACTTTTTTTCAGTTGTCTTTGTGTATTAAAAGCAGTATATGTGTCTCTTAGATTGTAGCTGCTTGATGAAAAGGAAATGGTGCTACAAATTTTGGAGTTTTATGGGGGGACATTGTCCAGGATGGCATCATGTACCACCAGTGCTTAATAAACACATATTTTGTGCTGACAACAGAGTGCATGGCGGTGGCCAGGTCCCTGATTATTTCAGCTGCACTCCCTCCAGCCTGCCTCATTCCTCTGGTAGAGTGGCAGTTGGTTGAGGGGAGCCCACACCCCATGGGCAGCATAGGAAGCCCCAGGGCAGTAGTCCCTGTCTCTGCAGGGGATGTCCTCTAGGCCATTGGCTGTCTTTCCTGCCTGCTCTCCAGTTTTGCTGATGGAGGCTGAGTTTCCTTACCATGCATTTAATGAATGAGAATAAGAAAGTGTGTGTTGGCAGAGTTACAACTGAATAATGCCAAGGCTTTCCAAGTCAGAGCATGAATTGAAGCAGAGTAAAGTTTCAAGTCTATGGGCTCAAGAGTAATCGCTATTCTTCTAATAATGGAAAATACAAATGTTTTATGTTTAAAGGTTAACAAATGGACTCTTTCACTGGCCTTCTGGCTTGTTGAGTTACAAAGTAGAAACTGTTCCTGATCTTTGCCTTATTGCTCTTGTATTTTCTAGGCAATTAGAAACATTTTCCACTCAGCATTTAAGAGGTTTGAACTGTCTGGAGACCAGTTTTTTTTTTTTTTTTTTTTTTTAACGAAACTAAAGTTTCCTTAAAAAAAAAAAAAAAAAAAAAACACAAAACCCAACAGTTTTTCCTTTTTGTAAGTAGACTGAAGTTTTAAAGTACCAGGCTTTCAAAACAGCACACTTAGACTTGCCTGCATAATTGTTGCATTTGTCATGGGATTAGCACTTTGCAAAACTATATTTCTATACAGGTATTTAACTTTGCCCAGAGGTATGGCTCTTCATGGTCTATTATGTGCATTTAGGCGCAATGGACCCATCCCCATCCACTAGAATTTGCATCATGAAGTCAATTATCGCCAATAAAATGGAAACTATTTATCTTAATGAACCAGTAGGAAAATTAAGTCTGTTGAAATGGTCTAAACCCTCCAAGAAAAAAAAATTTAGTAATTCATGGTGGATTATATCTATTTTCAGGAGCTCCTCCAAGTCATCTCTTTGCTGACTGCCTACAGCAACAACAGTAACAAACAGTGTTTTGTTTAATTTCTTAGGTTCTTCATTAGCAGGTTCACTTCTTCCTTAATAAAAATGATATTTTTGTCCCACTTGTCTATTTGAGAGCACTGAGGGCCATTCCTGGTAAGAAACCAGCACTAGTTGGTCTTACTGGGCTGGTCTTGGGCTGCAAATAATGTTAATTAACGGCTCCTGCTTTCACCTCCAAATGGAAGGGAGACACAGACGTAATTGAAACTTACAATGTCAGAGGATCATTTTATTCCATTACATTTAATGAAAATGAGGTATACTAGCTAAAATGCAGGAAAATGGCCTCAGAGAAGCCCTAGACACTACATGTAGTGTGTATGTGTCACATGTCACTGAATGCATGTAGGGAATATGTTCCTCCCAGTCCCCCTCCTCCATCTCCCCTGCACTCTGGCCTCGACCCCAAAACAGAGTTGCTGCCAGTGGTGGTCAGGAAATGCCATGAGCCACAGGTAATGAGCCTGATATCCGTTTTCCTTGTCAGATCTCCCAGCTGATGACAGAGCCTGGCCGGGAAGGCCTGACAGAGGCGGCGCTGAATCGCTACAATGCGGACAGACCTTCAGCCTGCAGCGGCATCCCTGCCTCGCAGGGCTCCTGCATGGCCAGCGAGACCTCCTCGGGCACCTCGGTGGCTGCGTCCTTCTTCGCCAGGTAAGAGAGGTGTCCAGAGCCTCAGTTCTTTCAGGTGAGCCCATCTGGTCAGCCTCTCAAGTGGACCAGTTTAGCTAAAACACCGGCAAGAGTTTGGGGCTGTTGTTTGACTTCGCTCTTTAAGTCACAGTTTCTTAACCTCAGCTCTTTGACATCTGGCCCAAGCCAGATAATTCTTTGTTGTGAGGACTGTCCTGTGCTTATAGAATGTTTAGCAGTGTCCTTGGCCTCTACTTGCCAGATTCCTGTGGTACCTTCCCTGGTTGTTGTTGTTCAGTCACTCAGTTGTGTCTGACTCTTTGTGACCCTGTGGACTGCAGCACGCCTGGCTTCGCTGTCCTTCACCATCTCCCAGAGTTTGTACAAACTCATGTCCATTGAGTTGTTGTGACAACCTAAACTGTCCCCAGACGTTGCCAAACTTTGCCTGCGTCGAGAACCTGCGTTGAGAATACGCGGCTCTAAAGAAGGTCTCCACGGGATGTGGACTTTCACGGGTGCAGCCCCATGGGTGGTGTTTCCAGATATGTATTCTCATTACAGAAAATGAACTGCTTAAAATTTAACTATTAAATAGATGGCAGTTTTCTTCCTTCTTGACAGACTAGCTGCATAGCTGTCAAAATATCCAGCTAATTCCAGAAATTTAAAAAAAGAATTCTGAGAAATAAAAAAGAAAGGTATTTCAACAATGTTTTCTGCCTAATTTTAGCAACACAGCAGAGACAGGGCAGGAGACAAAGGACAGCTGGGCAGGAGAGCACTTCAGAGACTGTCTAGTTTGATCCCATCTTTTATGAAAGAGGAAACTGAGGACCAAAGTTAAACTGTGAGGTAGTTTATAGCAAAGCCAGAAATGGACACAAGATTCCTTTGCTTTTTTCTCTGTGACTCATTCTCTGATACTTGGAACTGAACCATAGAAAGCTTTCTGTACCTAAGATTTGTGAGCTCCTCTTCCCTGGCAACTTAGTTGATAAAGAATCTGCCTGAAATGCAGGAGACCCAGGTTCAATCCCTGGGTCAGGAAGATCCCCTGGAAAAGGGAATGGCCACTCACTCCAGTATTCTTGCCTGGAGAATTCCATGCACAGAGGAGCCTGGCAGATTACAGTCCATGGGGTGGCCAAGAGTTGGACAAGACTGAGAGACTAACACTTCCTTTCACTTTCACTTACCTGTAGAAAACTTTCTGTACTTAAGATTCGTGAGCTCCTGAGTCAGTAGCGTGTAGACTAAATAGCATCAACTATGAAATCAGAAGACCACTTGGGTTTGAGTTTCTGGACTGCCTCAGTGTCCTCATCTATAAAATGAGGGTAATACCTATTCCTCAGGGTTGCTCTGAAGAGTAAGATAATTGTAAATTATAAAGTATATGCTATACAAATGATAATTCACTATGGGCTTCCCTGGTGCCTCAGCTAGTAAAGACATCTAGGTTCAATCCCTGGGTTGGGAAGATCCCCTGGAGACGTGAACGGCTACCCACTCCAGTATTCTGGCCTGGAGAATTTCATGGACTGTATAGTCCATGGGGTTCCAAAGAGTAGGACATGACTGAGCGACTTTCATTTTCATGGGTGTCACTAGAGTGTCAGTAAGAAGGAACATTGTTTGGCTTTTCTTGTTATCCTTAGGAATGGTAACATCCAAAGCACAAATCATGAAGGGACTCTGATTAGGAAGGGATGAGTTAGAGGAGGAACAGAGACTGGCATCTTGGATTAAGACACGATAAAACCGGCACAAGGGGCTTGTTGGAAGACTGGTGTTGAGGTCCCGATTGTTCCTTGGTGCCATGTGTATTGTCCTAGGAACAACTGGGCCAACGTGAATGTATAGGACATAACAGGAAACATGAATGTAATGGCCACCTGACAACAGAGTCCATCATGTTAGCTCTTTCTGTACATGAATTTCTGTGTTGTCTTGGACTACTGTGCAAGCTTACTGGGAGGTCATATCCATGCCATTCAAGGAGAGAAGAAAGAGATGGAACAGAATATGAGGAAATGCCATAAGCATGGAAGACCCCAGGTCCTAGGTAGGCTATTAGAACATGTCCGGAGGAGGGTGACCAAGTGGTAAGGAACTAGGAAGCCATGTCCTGGCAGGGTTATTCTGGAGATGGAGCCCTCAGGTATCTCATGGGCCATCACATAAAAGAGGGATTTGGATGGTTGTATAAAACACCCTATTATGTGGACAGAGGCCAAATAAGACCTAAAGATAAAAGGGAGGGCTCTCTCAGCTCAGAATGAATGAGAACTAGCTCACAATTCACACTGCCCCAGGAGAGAGCAAGGTCCCTGTCACTGAGGGAGACCAAGCTTGCATTGGGTGACTACCCAACCTCGTTTCTGGCAAGAATATTCAGTGCCCAGATGGGAGTTGATCTCCTGAAATACTGAAATGTCTTCAGTTCACAATCCATCCAGAAATTTTTACAGATTGACTGACACACACACACACACAAAAAAAAAAACAGAAAAAGGCTTTGATGTAGGAAGAATTAAGAGGCTAGGGGCCCTGATGAACAGTGTTTAGGGAGAAGAGTGTTTCCTGCTGGGAGGAAACCAACAGTGTTGTCAGAGTCAGGGAGAGGATGTCAAGATGTGATGGAGCTGGAAGGCCGGAGTGCTGGACAGAAGGTGTGTGGAGGCCAGCTTTCACGTGGATCAGAGAATTGAAAGAATGGTGAATGCCTGGCAAAGATGGTCTTCCTGAGACTTTTGCTTGTACACCAAGGGAAACACCAAGATGGACCCAAATGAATGGGCCAATGATATTGGCTGGGGACCATCCTGCAGATGATGTTAGTGATAAACAAGAACTCTTGATTTCAGAATTGCAGGGACTTCTGATATGAGCTTTCAAAGAGCTGGAAAGAACTCAGAGGACTGCCTAAATCCTTGTTATTGCTTTCTTTGTGATGAATTTTAATAACACTTGAAGCTTAATGGTTTAAGGCGTTAAAAGTACATGGTGTGTGTTTACTGCCATGTGTAAAATAGATAGCTAGTGGGAAGCTGCTATATAGCACAGAGAGCTCAGCTCAGTGCTCTGTGATGACCTAGGGGTGGGATGCAGTTGGAGGGAGGAGGCTCAGGAGGGAGGGGCTATATATATATATATATATATATATATATATATATATATATATATATATATATATATATACTTACAGCTGATTCACTTTGTTGTATAGAAGAAACTAATACAACATTGTAAAGCAATTTTATATGTACATATATATATAATAAAAAGGGGTCAGGACTAATAATGGAGATGTAATCTTGCATGCCATAGCTGGGTGATCAACGTTCATATAAGGAATACTTACATATAGATATAGGAAATAAAATTGGTTCACTACATAAATTAGCAAAATAAATCATCTTTTAAAATAATTTTTATTGGAGTGTAGTTGATTCACCATGCTGTGTTAATTTCAGGTGTACAGAAAAGTGAATCAGCTATATATGTATAACTCATCTTATATTGAAGATGGAATTTAACATAAAATATCATCAAATAAAGAGACTAAATATTTCTTTTAAAAAAACTACATGATGTGTGTTTAAAGGGTTTGCATTATATAGTGAAGGGGAAGTACCATGTGAAAAAGAATAATTCTTTAAATATATATATATATTTGTATACTTTAAATATGTATATAAGTAATGAATATATATTTATTCCCCCACACCCATTACCCTGTTTGCTCTGCTGTCCTTGTCAGTAATAGTTGGGCCTCGTATCTCCAGGAAGGGAGGCAGCATACTGACAACCTCTGTCACTGATGGGGACCGAAAGCAGAAGGCTGAGTGATCTGCCCAAGGTCCACACTGTCAAGAGAGAACCAGGAATATGCCTCACATTGTTGGGTTCCCAAAGGCCCACAGGAGAAGTCAAAACCAGCTGGGCTTATGCTTATGTCAAACAGTAAACTGAGTTCGCATCAGATGAACTTTTCGTTTCTGCTGGAGCGAAGCTGTGTGAGGTGATGGTAGAGGTGGCTTTTAGTAAGGGTAAAATCTGGATCTGTCGCTGGTGCCAAAACTGGAAACACGTTAGTGTTTATGTGGAGCACAGTTAAGTTAGGCTTTGTGCGGAAGAACGGGAGCATCTTTCCACATCGAGTCTGGGGGCAGAGCCAGCTTCTCGAATCTGTGCTCACCACTTTTCAACTCTTTCGTCTTGACCATGTGATGGACACACCTCCTGGAGTCTGCAGGGCTCTGCACTCCGCGCAGCTCCTCGTGAGCACAGGGGGACCGGCCTTCAGGGACGGTGCTGGCGTCCTTTTCTTGCACCTAGGAGTGGCGCCTTTTGCCAAATGTGTGGCCAACCCTGGCTGACGTTTACTGAGCGCTCAGTATGTATCACTCACTGTACTGAGCTCTTCGTGGGCAAAATCTCCCTTAATCCTCAGAGTAACTTTGTGACGTAGACCCTGCCACTTTCCCTGTTTGATGAGCGGAGAAAGAGGTGTCCTGAGTCAAGTCTCCGGCCCAGAGCTGCTCAGCTGGAAGTGGCAGAGCGGGGAGTCATCACGTGCCTTCTCACTTGTGAGCCTTGTTGCTGTTCTCTGTGCTAATAAGTAGGCCCAGTAAATACTTTACTGCAAGGTTTTCCCACCATAATCATGAACTGATGATCATTGCTGATAAAACCCTAGAAGTAAGTGGGCCCTGCAATCAGTTTGAGAAGATAAGCAGAACAGTGACAAAACCTCAATTTGTTGAGGGCTGCAGATGTCTACTTTTTTTTTTCCATGATACAAACCTTTCTTTTAAAGTGTTTGCTTTCTGGAGCTATGCGTAGAGGTCCGAGTGGACCTTGTTGCATTTCAGATGTAACAGCTATAAAGTAAGAATTCCAATTCTGAATAATACTTTCGACCAGGGCTGCCCCCTCGTGTGGTCTCTCAACGGCACATACTTACTGGTCTGTGGTAGGTATGGAAATTCAGAGGAAGAATTTAGCAACTTCTTTAGCAAGTTGACAGGAGTTTTATGCCTGTTGAATCTAAGAATTAAAAAGTGGGGCTTGAATGTAATTAGAAATAAAAAGAAAAAAATGATTCTTTCACCAGATAGTTTCAGAAATGTGGCTTCAGAAATTGCATCTGTGTGTGTGCTCAGTTGTGTCTGACTCTTTTGCAACCTCATGGACTATCGCCTGCCAGGCTCCTCTATCCATGGGATTTTCTAGGCAAGAATACTGGACTGGGTTGTCATTTCCTCCTCCAGGGGATCTCCCCCTTTCAGGGATTGAACCTGCGTCTTTTGCATTGGCAGGTGGATTCTTTACCACTGAGGCACCTAGGAATCCCCTGCTTTAGAAAATATTGAAGCCCAAGTAGCTTGTCCTTCTATATCTTCCTTGCCAGAATTTCTTTATTTCTTTAAATATGAACATTTTGGTAGACTTCCTTTGCTTAAGAGTGCCAGAACCTTGCTTTTGGAAAAACCCTTTTTTTCTTTGGAAAAAGTAGTAATAGTGAAATAGTGACAGCAGTATTGAAAGTATTAATAGTAATCATAACTAAAAAAACAAAGCTGGGTGTAACTGATCATCAGGCTGGTTAATTATCATGCTTTGAATTTTTCAAATGAGGGAATCTCCTTTGCATTGTGATTCCCATGTTAATATGAAGTAGTGAAGTGAGGTGTAGATTTCCCATTTGTTGACTCTTTACTTTGAAGAAAGATTTACTTTTTAAAAATTTTTTTCATGATCTTGTTCTTCAGTTTTATTGAGATGTGACTGACATATATTACTGTATAAGTTTAAGGCATAAAAGTGGCTCAGTCGTGTCCAACTCTTTGTGACCCCATGAACTATACAGTCCATGGAATTCTCCAGGCCAGAATACTGGAGTGGGTAGCCGTTCCCTTCTCTAGGGGATCTTCCCAACCCAGGGATCGAATCCAGGTGTCCTGCTTTGCAGGTGGTTTCTTTACCAGCTGAGCCACAAAGGAAGCCCAAGAATACTGGAGTGGTTAGCCTAACTTCCAGTTGATCTTCCCGACCCAGTTCGCTGGGGTCTCCTAAATTGCAGGCAGATTCTTTACCAACTGAGCTATCAGAGAAGCCCCAAGTTTAAGGTATACCACTTAATTTGTGGTATACCTTACATAATTTGTCTTACATGTATTGTGAAATGATTACTGCATAGGTTTACCTAACACCTATCACCTCATACAGATATAGATACAAAAAAAGAAAAGAGAAAAAATAATTTTTCCCCTTGTGATGAGAACTCTTAGGATCTCCTCTCTTAACAAGTTTCAAACATGCCATACAGCAGCGTTAACTATAAGGGGAATTGGAGGAAAGTCGTCAAAAGGTACAAACTTCCAGTTATGAGATAAATACTAAGTACCAAGGCTATAAAGTACAATATGATGATTGTAGTAGAGATTTACTTAATTATGTACTTTGTGTTTCAAAAGTATGAAGTGCATGAAACCCTATAAAAACTCTTAGGTGAATCCTCAGCATTGAAGGTTGAGGTAGTGGAATCCTAATTTTAATTTGAAGAGCAGTGAACAAATTCTGGTTGATGCCTAGAAATGCCAGGAACTCTGGTAAATTAAATGAATCTTTCAAGTGATCTCATATCTTTGCATTGATGTTCCTTCCCAAATAACCTGACCGATGATCATATTGTTGTTGTTTTAAAGCTTCTGGAGGATTTTAATCTATATTCAGATCAAGTATTGGAAAAATAGTGAAAATTGCCAGATATCACATGAGCTTTGCTAATACCAGTTCAAGTTTGGCAGAACTGGTAGTGGAGTTGGTGAGCATAAGAGTTTTCAGTTCTGTTTTCAGACACCATTTCTTATTGTAATACTTTTTTATTTACAGCTTTTACCTTTACTTCACAACCTTTGTAAGACCGTATGTAACTTTTTACCAAATTCAAATGAAAATTTCAAGTAAAATTATATAAAGGGCATTTCTGGTTATTAATATTTTTTCATTTCTCTATTTGCTTAATGTCAATAAGTCCTTTAAATTTGTTTTTGTAGGTTTTGTTTGTTTTAGATTACTGAATGCCTTCTCCAGTATTCTGGCCTGGAGAATTCCATGCACTGTATAGTCCATGGGGTCGCAAAGAGTTGGACACAACTGAGCGACCTTCACTTTCACATTCAGTTTCAAATCCTTACCGTCTGTCTGTCTGCTCATTGTTGAATCCACCATATTAGTTAGAGCTTCTCCCTGTCTTTTCCTGTGTTTTTCCAGTAACAGGGTCCTTTTGTGATTATTGAAGATAATAATCTCTCTTATTGAAGATAATAATCTCTCTTATTGAAGATTCTAATCTTTACACAGTTTTCTACTGTTGATTAAAAATACATAGCTCCTGGAACTTTCTGCATAAATTTTTATGTTCACCTCAATATTGGATTGTCCTCAAAGTTGTTTTGTAGGGTCCACTTGCTCTGTTTTCTCTCCCTGGCTTGCCAAGCTGTTTCTCATTTCCTTTTGCTAACTTTTTACCTTTTGCCAGAACTCACTCTTTTCTTAGGGATGTTATTATAGTTCTGTCCATCTCCACCTCTTGTGCAATTTCTTCTATCTTTGTTCTTAGACCGTTCCTCATATCACCTAATGGCTTTTTCCAAGCCCCCTTGTCATGCCATTGGCTCTTTTTTATTTTTTTTTAATAAATTTATTTATTTTAGTTGGGGGCTAATTACTTTACAATATTGTAGTGGTTTTGGCCATACATTGACATGAATCAGCCATGGGTTTACATGTGTTCCCCATCCTGAACCCCCCTCCCACCTCCCTCCCCATCCCATCCCTCTGGGTCATCCCATTGCCCCAGCCCTGAGCATTTGTCTCATGCATCGGACATGGAATGGTGTTCTGTTTCACATATGATAATATACATGTTTCAATGCTATTGTCCCAGAACGTCCCACCCTCACCTTCTCCCTCAGAGTCCATAAGACTGTTCTATGCATCTGTGTCTCTTATTCTGTCTCGCATATAGGGTTATCATTACCATCTTTCAAATTGCATATATATGCATTAGTATACTGTATTGGTGTTTTTCTTTCTGGCTTACTTCATTCTGTATAATGGGCTCCAGTTTCATCCATCTCAATAGAACCGATTCAAATGTATTTTTTTAATGGCTGAGTAGTATTCCATTGTGTATATGTACCACAGCTTCCTTATCCATTCGTCTGCCGATGGACATCTAGGTTGCTTCCATGTCCTGGCTATTGTAAACAGTGCTGCGATGAACATTGGGGTACACGCGTCTCTTTCAATTCTGGTTTTCTTGGTGTGTATGCCCAGCAGTGGGATTGCTGGGTCATAATGCCATTGGCTCTTAAGACTGACTTAACCAGCATCCCTTTGAGGCCGGAGGTTGCTGTGGCATTAAAACCTAGACCGGCTTGGATCCTGGATCAGGGGCTAAGCTGAGCTGAATGGGCTGACCTGGCTCTGAGGCCTTACCCTCAGATGAGTCTCTGTGTTCATCACCCCAACCCCCTACACCCTTCCATCGCAAGACCTGCTCCTAGTACTCTGTGAACACATGCTGCTGCACACACAGCTCCTCCTGCTACAGAGAAGGTCCTTCCTAAAAGCCATTTTCCACATTCTCGCTGACAGGCAGCTCAAATAGTGCCTTGTTTGAACCAGGCACAGCAGATGCTTTTCATATATAATCTTGCACAGTGAAGGCTTTCTTTAGTTCCTGGGCATGCTGGCACAGAGCAGTAGTAGTTGGTTATTTGCAAGGAGCTTATTAAGTCAAAGAAGGATGAGAAGGAGTGTGAAACTGCTCATGGTTCTTCTGTTCTTCCATTAGGTACAGTTCCCTTAGGGATGCTTGCATCTTCCATTATAAATACATCAACAGTTATTACCAGAGAAGAACTATCTTAAACACGCCACAATTGGTCTCAGGTGATCCAGGAGGAGAAAAATGGAGCAGGGTGCACAGATCCGACTCTTCTCTTGCTGATTCTTTGTGGAGACGGGGCAGACTTTCTGCCCCCAATTTTGCAGATTAGAAGTTCCTTTCCAGCGCCATGTCCGTTACAATAGAATGATAACTTTACAAAAAACAAACCAAAACAAACAAACAAACAAAAAACGAGAGGGGCTTTTAGGAGCTCATTTTGTGGACTTTCTCTTGATGGTTATTGTATTTTTCTGTTTTGTCTGCCTTGACGTGTGCACCTTGGTCTCCTCACTTGTTCCAGGGTCTCACTCTGACTCACTGTCTATCCCTTTCCCCTTTGCTCCCATTAACTCTCCTCCTCCCCCACTCCACTTCCCTGTCTGCCTCTTCCACAGCTCCCATGGAAGTGGGGCTGCTGTTGACCCTTGTATGGAACACCTGTGGTCAGGACCGACATACATAATTGTGCCATTTGCTCTTTGGCTCAGACTCGACTGGTCGAGCTGTGGTGCCTCTCACTAAGGTGCTCTGTCCATCCAAAGCGACATCTACTTCTTGACTGCTCAAAGATAAGGTCTGGGCTTGTATGGCACCAGCCACTCCTGCTCCTTCCTTGGGGCCTAAACCGTGGCAGGGCAGTGATCTTTGAAGGCTTGAAGTGGGAACCAAACACCTACCCTCTGAGTTTCTTGTTTATTTATTCCTGTCAAGTCATAGCTTTACTTAGAAAAGACTCCACAGACTTCTCAGAAAAAAAGAGACTCGTGCTCTTGTATATTGATGCAGTGAATGTTTAGGAATCATAGCTATATGAATATAGTTTCGCTTGAACACACAGCAATCACAATGTGAAAGGAAAACATGAAGAAGTCAAATGTGTATTTAGCGCCGTCAGATTTCAGTGGTCCCAGGAAATAGTTTAAGGTATTTGCTGCATGAAGAAGTAAATCCCTGATTGTTTATGAGAGACAGAGAAAGCACTGAAGAAAAAGTGGCCATGATTCTACACTATTATCCTTTGTTTTTAAAAAAAAAATCCTAAATCACTTTAAATATATAACCCTAACACCCAGTACCCCACCCCAGCAAGCTTCAGGACTGTTCTGTTTTGAGGTGTGCAGACTGTAACAGAAATGGCACTCATGGCTTCGTCCACGCCATTCTGAACTGATGGTCTCTACTAAAGAAAAAAGTGGTCAGTGTTTGCCACTCTTCCCATCTCCTGCCACAGAGAATGTGTGAGATACGGCATTTTCTGACTTAAACGAGTCCTTTGTTTGATGGATGGCCAGTTGGGGTGCTGGCAATCAGCTCACAACATCTGGGAATCATTTGTAGAGCTTTCCCTCAGTTGAAAATCCAATTCATGCCTTGATGTGGATGTTAGAAGGCAAAGCAGTTCAGTGAGACTGAAGGATCCTGGTGATTCTTGTCAAATATTCTCAGGGTTAGGCATCCTGGTTCTTACTGTATAATTTGAATGTCTTTTCTACTCGTGCAAGGGTGGGGGAGAGGAAGAAGAGTATTGGATAAAGAAAGATGGAGTGGCCCGTGGTTGAATCCACAGTTTGCCACTGACATTCTGACTTTAGGCAAGTAACTTAACCTCTCTAAGCCTCAGTTTCTCCTGTTAAACAGAGATCATCATATCTACTTAAATGATCATACTTTGTAAATGTCATCTAAATCCTAGAGATGATATTAAAGCAGGCATTTGCTATGTGCTGTGCTTAATCGCTCAGTTGTGTCCAACTCTTTGCAAACCCATGGACAGTAGCCTGCCAGGCTCCTCTGTCCATGGGATTCTCCAGGCAAGAGTGCTGGAATGGGTTGCTATTCCCTTCTCTAGGATTTGCTATGAAAAGGATGAAATTCTACCCTCGTTGGAAATCCAATGAATTCTCAACATTCCCTTTTGAGCAGGCGACTTGTGTCATGCCTACCTTTATATTGTGCTTACATGGCACCTTGTAATCCAGCCTAATGACTACCTAGGGACCTCCATGGTGATTGTAAAGATCCAGCATCATGCCTCCGAGCAAAACTGCCATCACAGGGGACTGAGGACCACAACTGGCTCTTAAATCGTCACCTGGAAAGAATGAAGCGCCGCTGGTGATTGAAAACATCAGTGATGCACACAGAGAGAAATTCTGTCCTCTCTGATGGGGCTCCAGCTAGCTGACTACACACTTCTAAATCTTTCTTTTTGTAGTTTTATAGTCCTAGCAAAACTCTCAAACAATAAGAAAGAAAAACAAAAGGAAGAGAGGATGAAAGGAGCAATTAAGAATTCTATGACCATATACCTTGGTAGTGATTCACGGGTGGGGAGTTGGAATTCTGCCATGACACTGACAATGAAAATTAACCAAATAGGAAACAAAATAGAAGTAAAAGAGGGAAATATTCACTCTCTTTGTTAATACTCTCAAGATTTGAACTGGGAGCTGAAGAGGGAGGATTTGGTGGCATGGAGTCGATTAAAAAGAACAGTAGAATGACCTGTGTCCTGAAGGAGAAGATGGATGGGGAGAGGACACAATTTTATCTACTACTTATTTCAAAAATGTGTTTCCTATTCTGCACATTTGCCCCCACCCTGTTTGCAATACCCCTGTAACTTGTTCTTTCCTTCAGTACTTTACTCATTTAAAACTAATAATAGCCTATGTTTATTGGGGGTTTCCTATACACCACACCGTACTTTGGGTTCTTTACATGAATTTAAACTTCGAAAGTCTCCACAAGTTGGCCTTCTTATCATCCCATTGTTTAGATGTGGAAACTGAAGCACAGAATGAAGTAACTTGATTGCAGTCAGACAGCTAGAAGGACTTCAGTAGGTTATCTGATTCCAGAAACCATGAGCCAGAATGTCGGCTCCATACAGGTGGGGATATTTGCCACTTTGTTCTTGGTTGAAGCCCTAGTGCCTAAAAGAACATCTAGGAAATGTTTGTTGGACGAATCAACAAATGCTCTTAGCCACTGTGCTGTTCTCCAACCTCAAGACAGGTTGTGACGGGTGGGCATTCATGTAGTCTCGACACAGGATGATCAGTGAGACCGAAGCAGAGAAGTGAATGCAGGGCACATCACTGAAGCCATAGGGAGAAATATTTTGACCAACTATTCTATCCTTCTAATTTGGTTGCTTACTAAAATATTGCTTCCGGTCTCATTCGGAGTAAAAGTTAAGGGTTTTTCAGTGATTTGTCAGGCTCTCTCTACAGCCTGGCCGCCCGGCTCCTCTACCACCCTCCTCCTTGCCTGCTCTGATCGAGGCTCCTGACTTCCTTGTTTTTCCTCAAAAAGTGCCAAGACCATTCCCTCCTCATAGACTTTGCTCTTTCTCTTTCCTCTATTCTTTCTCCAGATATCTTCTTGACTCAGCCCTTCTTTCCTTCAGATTTTTGCTCAAATGCCACTTAATGGCAAGGCCTTCCCTGACTTGCCTACTTAGGATCACAGATATTCAGGGTGTGCGTCTCTTTTCCCACATAATACTCTCTTCTGAATATTTACTGAATGAATGCATTTCAGACTGAAAGGGAGATGTGCTGCTAAGTCTCCAGATGGTCTTCCACTGAATTTCTTTGAGAGGTTTACATTTTTTTCCCGCTAAATTCAAAGCTACCTGCTTAGGAATTAAATTATTCTTTTAAATTTGGGATGCTTGGGGGAGATAACATTGTGACAAAGCACGGGAAAAGGCATGGTTGGGAAAGTGAGATTCTTATTAAGCTTTAAGTACCTGGTTGTCTTTTCAAGAGGAGGCTTTGCAGATGTGGGATAAGAGGTGCTGCCTGGAACAAGAAACCAAAGAAAGAGTTAAAGCAGAGGAAAGAGCTGTGAGTTGTAACTCGGGCACAAATGAAGCAGGGCTCTCCATCTTTTCTCCTGGCTCGTTGAAAACCTGTCTTTTCCTCCCTTGAATAAACCTCTTTGCTTTCTGTCCCAGGCTTTGATTTATCATTTTAATTCTATAGCTGTCCTAGTGAAGTATGTAAAGCATTTGGGGATAAAATCATGTGGAAGACATTATAGGAACTAAAGATGTATTATCTGACGTCGTCTTAGGTAGAGGCTCAGTGTGCTGAGGAATTGTATCCTTGATGAAAACACCAATCGGTCTGTGGCGTTAATTGACTTAAGAATTGGCTCCTCATTTAGGGTATAGAAAGTGGAATTTAGGGAATACTGCTATAATCAGTTGGTGAGAAATAGGTAATACTGAAGGCTAAAAGAGATCTCACTGAAGTCTCTGCTTTTCATAACTGAGAGATGTTCCTGAAGGTGAGATTTTTATTTTCTTGCCTCTACAATGAAAATAATGAATTTTTCTTTTCCTTCTGTCTGATTGAGCATCGCCTAGTACAGAGGAGGAGCTCAGTACATGAATGTTGAAAGAATGAGTCAACCATGCTTGAAAACTTAGGTCTGTCTTGCTTTTCAAAGGAATGAAGTACTTAAAAAGAAACTGTAGGATTGTGTAGCCACAGAGTTATCATCATTCCAAGTACTAATATTAATGATAAATAATTCTGATGGATAAAAAATAAATGGAATATTTTTCATGATTGATTTCAACACAGGTTCAGCAAGACACTATTTCTGATAATCATCTTTTTATTTAGTTGATGCAAAAAATAATTTTAGCATCACACGGTAATTAGATGCCTTTTTTGGCACCTGGTGTGCTTGTTCATGAAGTACCCTGGAATTCGGGAAATATAATTTCACAAGCCTAGAAATAATGGACTGTGTCATTTTCTTGGCATCTTCTGATACCAAAGCCTTAAGAGTCCATAGTTTGTCCTTTTAAACCCTCGCAAAGGAAAGAAAAGGGCCTTGGCAGTAACAAAGAAAGAGGAAATTCTCTCGGGGTCTGTAGTGAAAAGGTTGTAATCAGCACCAGGCAAGCCACTTGGAATAAAAACATGAGAAAATAGAAACCATCACTCAAAATTTATTCCCAGTCTTTTAGGCACTTCAAAAAATAAATGTGGTTCATTTTTCTGAAATAAATTTTCATCTATTATTATATCTGTCTCTTTAGTCCTCAAAGTGGCAAGGTGGCAGAATATTCCTGAACCTGGCTGTACAGGATTTTAAGGGCACTTTCTAGGGATGAGAAAAAAAACCCTAAACAATCTTAAGTCCCTATGAATGCTCCCACCTACGAGTGTTTTAAAATCAAAATAAGACCTTGTTACCACCCTCAAGGACTCAAAGCATCAAGTTAAAACTGAGAGAGGTGGAGAAAGAGCCAAGGATGACCAAGCAGCTGGTCTGACCCCCACTTCCTCCACAGACCCTTCACACACCACGGGCTCCAATCCCCCAGGAATTTACCATACGCATATAGCTGGCTGTAGCAGGTACTGTTGGGCCCCACACCCTTCTGCTCATCATTTTCTGAACCAAACCTTGCAGCTCCCAAGGTCCAGGACTTGTGACTACCTAAGGGTTTTCTCTGGCTGCTGGCATCCACTGCCCTCAAGCATGGACAGGCCTGATAGCATGGAAGTAATCCTGTTGGGAGCACCTCTCAAATGAGGCTGACAGGAGCTGGTGGATAAATACATGAGCTCCCTTCCCCCTTGGCTGGCATAACACTGAGGCAGGGTCTTCCCTGTCTCCCTGATTTCCTAAGTTGAACTGAGCCCCCGTTGCCCACATCATCAATTTGCTTGATCACTTCCTCCTGCCCTGTCTCATTTTCCCACTTCCCTGCACTGCTTCCTAGAATCACCCTCCAATTAAACCTATCAGCACTCTCATCCTTATCCAGGGATGTTTCTAGGGAAAGCCAGCATAAGATATTGGCAATATATTCCCATTCATTCATGCATCCATTCAGTGGCAATTCCTTCATTCATTCATTAGGCATTTGGTAAACCCATACTCTATGCCAGGCATTATATCAGACACTGAGGAAGACAAAAAGGCAGCCACTCCCATCAGGGAACTCTCTGTCCAGAGGGGCAGCCAGTTCCATTACTGAACAGTTAACTCGAATCCCAGGTCACCCAGTTCCACCGTGAAAGCTGTGTCTCCAACACAGAGGGAAAGCCTGAGCTCAGGGCAGGTGAGAAAGAAGGAGTGCTCCCCGCCCTGCCCAGTGCTGTGCCTTGAGGGTGGGGCCTTCTTTCTGGTCTCTTGGAACTGAGCCCTTGGCCAAACCATGCACCTGAGGTGTGTGTTTTCCTTTAACATAAGAGGGGAATCTGCTCCATTCAGAGTCTGTTGACTCAGATGTGAATCACATCTTCACAGCAGCATCTAGGCTGGTGTTTGACCAAACAACTGGGCACCATAGCCTGGCCAAGTGGACCATCACACCTGGAATCAGTGCTCAGTTTAAGTTGAAAATACTTTCCTTCCTGTGCAATTTGCCAGTCATCTTCTGAGACCCCCGAGGTTTCTTCTGGCTCTGGTTTCTTAGCACTGGGGCTGTGAGGATGAGCCTGCTGGTCTTCAGGAGGTGTGTGCCTCCTTCCCTCCTTTGCTCCTCAATGTCCCCATCTGTGGACAGGTGTAATTCAATCCTTGTCTCTTTTAGATCAGTTGGAGAGCTCCCATTTCACTTACTACTTAAGATGCTGAGCATTTTGTTTTAGCTTTCACACTAAAGATAGAGAAAATAAAAATTGATATCATGAATCTTTAGGCTTCGCCTGAGGTCCTAATCACCAACCACAGCCTCAAAGTCCTGTGGTGGTGGATTTACTACTTTGCATGTTCTTTATTTCCTTTAAAGCTAGGCACACGAGGAAGATTGATTTATGGAGCTTAGATCCTGCTTAGTTGGTGGGGGGTGGAGGGAAGCTGCAGTAAATTTCAAAATCACTAGTATTTCTTTGCACGTTCAGGGGGAAAAAATCCTAGCTTACATCTATTGCTACAGGAGCTCATAAATTAAAAATACCAAGTGTATTTCCTATACACCTGGAACTTCAAAATTACAATCTGTTCATTCTGATAGCCTTCTTCACAAAAGAGGCATGGGGGTGATGGTTCAAACAGGATTTCCCAATATAGCGTTGATATGCAGACAATGACTCACCCATGTCTTTTGACCTTTGCTTAAAAAATATTTCAGGATAAGGGAATTATTTACCTGAAGCACACACTCTAAGAATTTGGTCCCATTATCTTTTTCTTCTTCTTCTGCTGCTGCTAAGTTGCTTCAGTCATGTCCGACTCTGTGTGACCCCATAGATGGCAGCCCACCAGGCTCCGCCGTCCCTGGGATTGTCCAGGCAAGAACACTGGAGTGGGTTGCCATTTCCTTCTCCAATGCAGGAAAGTGAAAAGTGAAAGTGAAGTCACTCAGTCGTGCCCGACTCGTAGCGACCCCATGGACTGCAGCCTACCAGGCTCCTCCGTCCATGGGATTCTCCAGGCAAGAGGACTGGAGTGGGGTGCCATTGCCTTTTTCCTCTAACCTTCATCTTTTCTTACTCTCTCTTCTTTCTCTCCCTTTCTGTCTTGGGTTTTGGTTTTGATCTGTTATTTTACATAAATTTCAAAACAACTCTAACAGCATCAGAAACAAAACACAGGAAAGTCTTCTTTATTTTCCATTCTGTTCTGAGCCATAAATTCCTACACATACTCAAATAATACACCCAAGAGGGCTGGTAGAATGAATTTGATTAGCCTCTTAAATGTTTTAGCACCTGCACACCACAGCACTTCCAAGGAGGGGAAATGATGTTTCCTCCTCTCCCTAAGGGATTGCTTGTTACCTGGGCCATGTAGCTGCTGTATGCACTTTATTGAGGTTAAGATTGAGGAGCCTTGGTGGAGAAAAAAAGTCCCAAATAAGTACAGGTACAGCATCAAGGCCTCATTTTTTTAAAGTTTTTTTTTTTTTTTATTGAAAAATAGTTGATTTACAATGTTGTGTGAGGCCCCATATACTTTTCCTTCTCAATTTTGTTCTTTGGGAACCATGGTTACTTTTTTGGTTTTTTTTTTTTGAGAAAATACATAAAGGGGAAAGAAAGGCTATACTTTATTTAGATTTTCAGAAAGCCTTTAAAAATATGTCATACTTGCAACCTAGAGGGGTGGGATGGGATGGGCAGGTGGGAGGGAGACACAAGAGGGAGGGGGCATATGTATACTAATGGCTGATTCACATTGTTGTATGGTGGAAAACAACACAACTTTGTAAAGCAATTATTCTCCAATTAAAAATTAATTTTAACAAATGCCATACTGGAAGCCGTAGACATGAACTGTGGTGTTGGAGAAGACTCTTGAGAGTCCCTTGGACTGCAAGGAGATCCAACCAGTCCATCCTAAAGGAGATCAGTCCTGGGTGTTCATTGGAAGGACTGACGATGAAGCTGAAACTTCAATTCTTTGGCCACCTGATGTGAAGAGCTGACTCATTTGAAAAGACCCTGAAGATGGGAAAGATTGAAGGTGGGAGGAGAAGGGGAGGACAGAGGATGAGATGTTTGGATGGCATCACCGACTCAATGGACATGAGTTTGGGTGGACTTCGGGAGTTGGTGATGGACAGGGAGGCCTGTCATGCTGCAGTCCATGGGGTCGCAAAGAGTCGGACACAACTGAGCGACTGAACTGAACTGAACTGACTGAGACATGATTTTATACTACCCTATCCCCAGTCTTTCATTCTTAGATATTTACTGAAGAGAAGTTAAGGCATATGTTCACACACAGACTTGTCCATGAACGTTCACAGCAATATTATCATAATAACCCCAAACTGGAAACAACCCAAGTGTCCAATGAATAAATAAAATGTGGCATACTCATATAATGTAATACTACAGAATATTCAAACTATTTATATATGCAACAACATGGGTGAGTGTCAATTAGAGTGAGTGAAAGAAGCCAGACTCCCCCACCAAAACCAAAAGATTACTATGGTATGATTTCATTTATATTTGATTATAGACAGTACAAACTAATCTACACTGACAGAAAGCATATCAGTGGTGGTCTAGGAATGGGGGTGGGGAGAGAAAGATAACAAATGGGCAGGAGGAGACTTTTAGGGGTAATGGATGTCCATTATCTCATGATGGTTTCCCAGGTGTATACATATGACGTGCATGCTCACTCAGTCTTGTCTGACTCTTGCGACCCTAATGGACTGTAAGTCACCAGGCTCCTCTGTCTATGGGACTCCCCAGGCAAGGATACTGGAGCAGTTGCCATTTCCTTCCCCAGGGGATCATCTCGATCCAGGGATTGAATTCAAGTCTCCTGCATTGCAGGTGGGTTCTTTACTGTCTAAGCCCACAGGGAAGTGCATACATATGACAAAAAACTCACCAAATTGTATAGTTTAAATGTGTATCACTTATTATATATGACTTATACCTCACTAAAGCTAAGTAATTGAGTTCTTTTGGGATTAGAGAAAATGTTTTGAGATGGAGAGAGAATTGTCTTCATAAATGAAAAGGTGGGGTAAATGATCATTTTCTCTGGAAGAAAAAGGGTTAATAATAGCACACCCCTTGCCCCCCGGCTTGCACACCCCTTGTATGTTGAACAAGATTTGTTTAACAGTTTTTTCAAGGTATGGAGATAAGAAGTACTATGGGAAATTTCCAAATTTGTGCATAGGGCTAAGTTCTTCCATGTAATAAAATATCATCAAGGTAGAATGAACAGGGGAAGAAATGAGCAGAGGCAATCTAATGAGGGCAGAAAGAAGCAGTTCAGGTGAAATAATTCAAAATCTTCTATGAGATGGAGGACTCAGAGATACTAATGATAACTGCAACAGGAAACATAAGAGCCTCGTTGCCTGAAGGTTCAGCCTAAGATTACAACCGGGAAACCAACAGTAACAAAATTTGTTGGACATTATCACAGAAAATATTGGAAACAAAGTGAAAGGTGTTGTCGTACCCTTGGACAAAATAGAAATTTGTTTGAACCTAGAAGTTCTTAGGAAATTTTGATAAGTACACCTTAAAATATAAGAGGGAGGCAAAACCATCGAGAGAGTGGAGGAACTTCCGGTTGAGAATAGGCGGTTGGAAGAACTCCTCACTCTGGAAGATGCTGTGTGGGAGGGAATCAGAGTAACTCATGTGACATGTGTATAGATTTTGCATTAAATCTTGAATTAGGTCTTCAGATGGAGAAGAAACAGCATTAGGGAAAAATAAAGTGAACTGTCTCCCACATCCCCAGACACGGTACCGACTGAGACTATAAATCTGCAGGTCCAGATTCATTCACAGATGGTAGGCTGATGGGGAGCTGTTAGCCAGAGCTGGGAGGTGGGGAGTGAATTCCCAGCTTCAGATGCTGTGGGAGGTACCTGCCTCTCGTGTGCAGGAGGAGATAGAATTCTCAGCTCAATGCCTCAGGCCTCCAGGCCAGTATCATGGCTCTAATAATCTATTTCTGAAGTGGTCTTTCCTACAGCATTTTAAGAAGTGGCTATATTATCCTGAGTGTTTTTATCAAGTAACAAATCAGCTGATGTAAATGCATAAAGTTGGCTGAAAGCAAGCCAGGATTTTGAAGCCCCTTCGGCACATCTTGGTTGGGCACACGTCACGGGCTTATCCTTTGGAGGCGAACTCAGGGGCAAGTTGTTGTAGAGTGATTTCTGGTATCCGGTGTTTTGGACGTGAATGTCAGCATAGCAGATGCTAGACAGTCCCCCCTTGCACCTGGATTGTTTCATGCCCAAGAGGAGGCAAGACAGGAAAGAATAAAAATCCCATTCAGCGCAGTGTCTCAGAAAGAGGACAGGTGATGGTCTGGCATCCTCTCCTTGGCTTCATGTGGAATTGCAAAGTACTGCTTTGGGACTGTGAACTCCAGCCATCTGCTTGCTTGGATCCCGGGGAGCAATCCAGCTGGTATCTGCCGCCCTAATGAAGAAGGGCACGGAGCACAGAGGCCCTGCTGTCCGGTTCCTCACCAGGATGGAGCTGGGCTTGGGAAATGGTGAGGATTCACTTTTGAAAGTGAAGATGCAGGAAGTCTGACAGCTCCTCAGGATCAGAATGTAGATGCAGACTCAGCAGGCGGTCTGAGCACCTGCTCTGTGCCAGGTTATCACATTTAATCCTCCTACTATGAGGTAGGGACTATTGTTGTTTAGTCACTCAGTCATGTCTGACTCTTTGTGACCCTATGGACTGTAGCCCACCAGGCTCCTCTGTCCATGGGATTTCCCAGGCAAGAATACTGGAGTATGTTGCCATTTCCTTCTCCAGGGGATCTTCCCAAGCTGGGGACCGAACCCATATCTCCTCCACTGGCAATTGGATTCTTTACCACTAAGCCACCAGGGAAGTCCATAAAGTAGGGATTGTCACCATTCGAAAAAGAATACCATCGAAACAAGAGCCCTGGACTCTTTGAGGAACATACCCAGGTCACACTACTGCAGGTGACAAGCCGATATGCCCATGCCTGGTGGCCTTTGCTCTGTACCACCTTGCTGCAAAGATGGGATAAAAGAGGAGTTGCTTGCCACGTGTGCTCTGGGTACTTGTGAAATAGCTCTGCACCTGCATGTCATACCTGATGCTCATGCACGTGTGTGCTAAGAAGGGGTGACACTTTCCAGATTGCTCAAAATAAACGGTGGGTCTGGTAGGTGACTTGCTGTCTTAGGTCATCTTTCCACAAGCAAATCCCAAAGCAAGTGACTTATTAAGAATGTGATCCCCAGGGGACTAGTAAGGAATTGAGAGAGGCAGGGAAGAGAAGGGATAAGAGAAAGCCAAAGCAGAGGATGTCTCCACACCCTTCCTCTGGCAGAGGATGGCTTTCTGTGTCAGCTTGGTCCTGCTGGGGAACTCTGAGCTGTGGTTACACCTCAGAGCTGTCCTGAGTTGGGCAGCAGAGCTGAGGCTGTCATGCTTCCTGACCACCTCTTAGCGTTGCAGGAGAGCAGTAAATCCCAGAGACTTCCAGCCAGCTCTCCGTGCATGCAGGCAGAGCAGGCTCCAGCAGTCCAAGGATAAGCCTTTGGGAAACAGTAGAGGTGCTGACTGTTAGGAGCAGAAGTGCACTGAAGGGGAGCACACAAAATGCTGCAAAATCGCGGAGGGGCCCTGGGCTCCGCACCAGCCTCGTCGTCAGCATCTGCCCCTCGTCATGCCCAGCTTGCAAAAGAGGAGACTGGTGGGATAGGAAGGCAGCAGGGAGGGGCACCAGGAACCCCTGGTGTTTTCAAGCAACACCATCCTCTGTATCACCACAAGAAAGAGTGTCGATTTTCCTGAATTCTGGGAATGGTATTTTTTCTTCACCAAGTTCACATGTCTGATTGGTGAGCCACATTCTATCCGAGTCAGCATGGAACAGAACGCTGGGTTATTTCATGTTGGATGATATAATTCATGTTGACAAGGCAGATCTCTGGGGAGTGAAGGAAAGTTGTTCCTAAGTAAACTTCCATGTTCTCTTACGAGGTGGGAAAATGGAAAGGGAAAATAAGAAGAGGGGATTGCTCAGGACAGAGAGCCTCCCCCTCTGAAACCCAGATTCCAGACGTGTGTGTCTTCAAAACCAATAACTGCATGTTAAAAAAAAAAAGTATATATATATATGGTATGTGAACCCATAGCAGTAATATTCTAAGTGAAAACAGATTTCTTCCATTTAAAAGAAATGTCAACTCTTTGGTTTGGGGTATGAGGGTTCCCCACATGTGTTCCAGCTGAACACAAACACCAAAGGCCAATGTAATTTATAGCAGATTCTGGTTCTGTCCTTAGCTTGCTTTGTATCCATCACAGTCATCAGCATCGAGGACTTTGGATGCCAAGTACATTATGGTTTTAACTGAGCAGGGACAGGAACAAATCTTCCTCCTTTTGGGGCTGTTTGAGGGCTCAGAGGGTGAAATGCAAGCATGGCAATCAGGGATTGTAGTGGAACCATGCTTCTCTTGTTATGTAAGCCTGGTCTCCCAGGTAACCTTAGTCTGGGAGAACTGTCAAAGGGGCAAGGGCAAACGCTTAAACAGGTAATGAATTAGACTGTTTTATGATGATAGTGGAACTATAGTTTTTTATGTGTATTTATCCTTTAGAGACACATACTGAAATATTTGCAGATGAAAAGTTACAGTGATACAGGAGAGAAAAGTGTTGGGGGAGAGGGTATACATGGAAAAAGATTGGCAATGAGTTGGGAATGGTTGAAACTGGGTGATAGTTGCATAGACTGTTTTATTTGCATATGTGTTTGAAATCTTCCATAATAAGAAGGAAAAAAGATTATGAAACTAGTTTATGCTTAAGGGTCCCTCCAGAAGGCTCTTTAGAAGCACAGTCTGGCTGGTCACAGAGTATCCGTTGCATTCTCTTTGGGTGGATTTTTATCCTCAAGGCTACCTCCTTTTGGTAAGTCTGGAGGTTCTAGAATTTAATTAGAGGAACCTAAGCCTCTAGGTTTAAGAGTAATTTAAAGAATAACCCCAAACCTATGATAAAACAGTTAGCTCTTATGTGAATGGTTTATCTCATGGAGGTGGTGTGCTCCAATTTACAAAACATTCACGTGGAACTCTAGCCTCCACCATTTTATACAAAGACAGATCACTACTACTGTTGCAAGGGAGCTCCCATAGGCGTTGACCGGATTCAGAAGGACCCTGAATAATAATTCCATTACTGGGGAAGTAAATTTCATTTTCTTTTCATATTTGGAGGTACAGTTTCTGACCACACCACTGGTCTCTTTCATAAAGATGTGTGTGCCGTGAACACTAATAGATTCTAGGATATAATCTGATTGACTGATTGATTGGGTGGTAATATACGCTGCAGTTGCAACTCTCAGATCTGTTTTATTTGCCCCTTCACCGTACAGCACGTGGGATGGATCAGGCTTGTGGAGCTGGTCCCTTGCGTGGAATAAACTCCATGCTGCAGCTGTGCTTTCATCTTCTCTCCTGAAGGTCACTTGATACTGATTGTGACAAGGAGCTCATGGCTAATGTTCTAGCCCTGATGTTTGAATTCATTCTGCCCAATTTATCTTTTGTTGTACCTACTAAGTGAGTAAGAATATGCTTAGTACTGGGGGGATAGATCATAATCTCTTAATAAGAACTAATCTTAGAAAGAAGGAATCAGTATAGATTTTCTGAAGGTTTGGCTGATGCTCCAAAGCCTGGAGGAGACTGGGAGTTCTCTCAGTTACAGAAACAGCCCAGGGCTCTTCTCAGCTTGGTGTGCAGAAAGATAGCTGTCTTTAGGGATTCAGAATTGACATGACAACCTACAAAGTGTTGAATCCTCTCTTGCATACACAGAGCTACCTTGAATTTTAATAACTTCATCTTTTCTATTCATTGAAAAATATATTTATTGAGCATCTATGGATTCCAGATAGTGAAGTCTGCTAGACTTTGGCTAGCCTTGTGGTTTTTAAAACCAGAAGTACCCAGTAGCTATTAAATCCTTAAAGTATTACAAAATATGCATATTATCAGAGTAAAGAAACTTCAGTGTCTGAAAGTAGGAGACTGTTCAATTTAGCACACCTGTATTTGAGGACTGATCTCCTGTTGCTGTTTTGAGTCTGCAGTTCAGGGTACCATCATGTGGATTTTTGAACCGAAATGAATACAACAACAGATAGTCCATCATGATAATAGAAAGAGGCTGGAGCTTACAGATGCCATCCACATCAAGGATTTTGCTTTCACTGAGCTCTGCATCCCCATGGATTGTTGTCATATGGAAATGATTGGGGTGAAAAGAGCGAAGATGTTTCTAAAAATCAATGAGAGCAGTTTGCAAGCCTGAGTCAAGAAACAAGCTGGATATGCCACAAAGTAAATGCATTTTCTCCATAACATTTTTTTGGAGGAGGCTTTGGATAACTTGCCTTTGAGTAACATTTGTTTATGGAGTGTCTAGTACTCACTTCCATTGTAGCTGGACCAGGAGGGGCTGTGTTTTCATCGCTGACCTAATTCCTGTGATTCAGTGTGCCATAAGAGCTCCATTTTTATCACCCTTCTACGACTGACGTATATTTCCACTTTGTACTGTTTATCAGATAACTTACTACAAGCTGGGAAGTGCATTCGCTAAACACCTGGCTAGCCTCAAGCTCTTTACATTTGACAAAACGGGAGGCAGCAATTATAAAGACTTTTCCATTTTAGACTGAATTATGGAATTTTGTAATTAAGATTTGCTTGAAAACCCATGGTTGAATAAAGAGGTAAAAATACCCTTGCTACTTTACTGCTGGGGGAGAGGTTTATCCAGCAAAAGAAAAAAAATATATAAATTTCAAGTGACAAGTTGTCTCAAGGATATGTCTCTACCATAAGATGTTTTTTAATCTTTTTATAGTCTACTTGATATCTCATGCAGTTATTGTCAGTTCTGTCTGCTAATGGATTCAATGCAAGTTCAGTTCAGTCGCTCAGTTGTGTCCGACTCTTTGCGACCCCATGAATCGCAGCACGCCAGGCCTCCCTGTCCATCACCAACTCCCGGAGTTTACCCAAACCCATGTCCATTGAGTCGGTGATGCCATCCAACCATCTCATCCTCTGTCATCCCCTTCTCCTCCTGCCCCTAATCCTTCCCAGCATTAGGGTCTTTTCCAATGAGTCAACTCTTTGTATGAGGTGGCCAAAGTATTGGAGTTTCAGCTTCAACATCAGTCCTTCCAATGAACACCCAGGACTGATCTCCTTTCGGATGGACTGGTTGGATCTCCTTGCAGTCCAAGGGACTCTCAAGAGTCTTCTCCAACACCACAGTTCAAAAGCATCAATTCTTTGGTGCTCAGCTTTCTTCACCGTCCAACACTCACATCCATACATGACCACTGGAAAAACCATAGCCTTGACTAGACGGACCTTTGTTGGCAAAGTAATGTCTCTGCTTTTAAATATGCTATCTAGGTTGGTCATAACCTTCCTTCCAAGGAGTAAGCATCTTTTAATTTCATGGCTGCAGTCACCATCAGCAGTGATTTTGGAGCCCAAAAAAATAAAGTCCGACACTGTTTCCACTGTTTCCCCATCTATTTCCCATGAAGTGATGGGACCAGATGCCATGATCTTAGTTTTCTGAACATTCAGCTTTAAGCCAACTTTTTCACTCTCCTCTTTCACTTTCATCAAGAGGCTCTTTAGTTCTTCTTCACTTTCTGCCATGGAGGGGGGATCATCTGCATATCTGAGGTTATTGATATTTCTCCCAGCAATCTTGATTCCAGCTTGTGTTTCTTCCAGCCCAGGGTTTCTCATGATGTACTCTGCATATAAGTTAAATGAGCAGGGTGACAGTATACAGCCTTGACATACTCCTTTCCTATTTGGAACCAGTCTGTTGTTCCATGTCCAGTTCTAACTGTTGCCTCCTGACCTGCGTAGAGGTTTCTCAAGAGACAGGTCAGATGGTCTGGTATTCCCATCTCTTTCAGAATTTTCCACAGTTTATTGTGATCCACACAGTCAAAGGCTTTGGCATAGTCAATAAAGCAGAAATAGATGTTTTTCTGGAACTCTCTTGCTTTTTCGATGATCCAGCAGATGTTGGCAATTTGATCTCTGGTTCCTCTGCCTTTTCTAAAACCAGCTTGAACATCTGGAAGTTCACGGTTCACATATTGCTGAAGCCTGGCTTGGAGAATTTTGAGCATTACTTTACTAACGTGTGAGATGAGTGCAATTGTGCAGTAGTTTGAGCATTTTTGACATTGCCTTTCTTTGGGATTGGAATGAAAACTGACCTTTTCCAGTCCTGTGGCCACTGCTGAGTTTTCCAGATTTGCTGGCATATTGAGTACAGCACTTTCACAGCATCATCTTTGAAGATTTGAAGTAGCTCAACTGGAATTTCATTACCTCCACTAGCTTTGTTCGTAGTGATGCTTCCTAAGGCCCACTTGACTTCACATTCCAGGATGTCTGGCTCTAGGTGGGTGATCACACCATCGTGTTTATCTGGGTCGTGAAGATCTTTTTTGTACAGTTCTTCTGTGTATTCTTGCCACCTCTTCTTAATATCTTCTGCTTCTGTTAGGTCCATACCATCTCTGTCCTTTATCGAGCCCATCTTTGCATGAAATGTTCCATTGGTATCTCTAATTTTCTTGAAGAGATCTCTAGTCTTTCCCATTCTGTTGTTTTCCTCTATTTCTTTGCATTGATCGCTGAGGAAGGCTTTCTTATCTCTCCTTGCTATTCTTTGGAACTCTGCATTCAGATGGGAATATCTTTCCTTCTCTCCTTTGCTTTTTGCTTCTCTTCTTTTCCCAGCTATTTGTAAGGCCTCCTCAGACAGCCATTTTTCTTTTTTGCATTTCTTTTCCATGGGGATGGTCTTGATCCCTGTCTCCTGTACAATGTCATGAACCTCTGTCCATAGTTCATCAGGCACTCTGTCTATCAGATCTAGTCCCTTAAATCTATTTGTCACTTCCACTGTATCATCATAAGGGATTTGATTTAGGTCATACCTGAATGGTCTAGTGGTTTTCCCTACTTTCTTCAATTTAAGTCTGAATTTGGCAATAAGTAGTTCATGATCTGAGCTACAGTCTGCTCCTGGTCTTGTTTTTGCTGACTGTATAGAGCTTCTCCATCTTTGGCTGCAAAAAATATAATCAGTATGATTTCGGTGTTGACCATCTGGTGATGTCCATGTGTAGTGTCTTCTCTTGTGTTGTTGAAAGAGGGTGTTTTCTATGACCAGTGCGTTCTCTTGGCAAAACTCTGTTAGCCTTTGCCCTGCTTCATTCTGTACTCCAAGGCAAAATTTGCCTGTTACGCCAGGTGTTTCCTGACTTCGTACTTTCGCATTGCAGTCCCCTATAATGAAAAGGACATCTTTTTTGGGTGTTAGTTCTAAAAGGTCTTGTAGGTCTTCATAGAACCGTTCAACTTCAGCTTCTTCAGCGTTACTGGTCGGGGCATAGACTTGGATTACCGTGATATTGAATGGTTTGCCTTGGAAACGAACAGAGATCATTCTGTCATTTTTGAGACTGCATCCATGTACTGCATTTCGGTTTCTTTTGTTGACCATGATGGCTACTCCATTTCTTCTAAGGGATTCCTGCCCATAGTAGTAGATATAATGGTGATCTGAGTTAAATTCACCCATTCCAGTCCATCTTAGTTCACTGATTCCTAGAATGTCAATGGAAGTAGGTCTACCATATATGAAATCCATAATACCTTTTCTTGTGTAAGCATTTTTCACTCTTATACATGTGAGGTGTGCTATACATGTTGGATGTGCTATTTATTGATAGGAGAGAAAAATGTATCAATGGGGATTGCTCATGTATTTTGCCTTGGGTAGCACCAGAATTCCAATATAAAACTGGTGTGTGTCTAGGCAGAACGTGGAAGAGTCGCATGCTCTCCTTCCGTTGAGCCCCTTACAATAATCACCTGCCTGTTTCCTCCAGTTGGCATGTTGTTGGGGGTTTTTTTGGCTTTAGTTCTATTTTTTTCAATCTTTTGTTCTTTTTAAAATTTATTTATTTTTAATTTAAGGATAATTGCTTTACAATAATGTGTTGGTTTCTGCCATACATCAACATGATGTATAGATATACATACGTTCCCTCCCTGTTAACCTCCCTTCCACCTCCCACCCCCAGTTGGTGTTTTTGGTGGCCATTTCCTCTCACTCTTCTCTATTGACTTTGTTTTTCCATCCACAAGTTGCTTTCTCTGTCTTGCTTGAAAGCAACAGAGTGGCTTGTCCCAAGTCACTGAGTTTACAGGGCTGAAAATTACAATTTACAATAGCTTGCTTGCTACTCACATTAGTTGCCTGGGATTCGAATTTGAACGTGAAGATTGGAAGGGAAGATCTGGCACCACACTCTCTGAAAAGAGTTTCACTGTTGCTCCAGGTGTTCTGAAAGGGAAGTGAGTGGCCTCTCTCACGTTTAATGCTGGAGGAAGGAAGAAGTCGTCTTAATTGTATGGGAAAATAATCTAATCCTTTTCTGTAAAGCCCTTTCAATAAAGTATAGGATGCTGTTCAGTGGCTCTGAGAACAGGAATTGCTGGTGAATTATTTATTGTTCCATCCCTGGTACAATTTGATTTCAATGCTTTTGGTTTAAAAAATTCACTTCTGTGACTTAATCTCTTGAGAAAATGAGGAGGTCAGTGGTGTTATTTCTATCTCTGGCATAGATTATTCTGTGGTGAGATTTGGAATGAAAGTGTGTGAATCCTGAAGGGATCTTCTCAAACCCAGGTACCTGAACCCCCAGTGATGTGCCAGGGCCTCTAAGAAGCTGCTGAGTGTATGGCACATCTTCCTGGGGCATCGTTTTTTCCTGAAGCCTTAAGGGTAGGATGAGACCAATTTTTTAAGAGTAAAACACAAATAGATGTACTATGGAATACAATATGAAACTTGGATGAATTTTTAAGATAGAAAGTGAACTTCTAAGTAATTTCTTGCTAGATTTAGATTGTTTGAGGTTATGTCCCCACAGGGGCACTAATTGATCTTGTCCATTGCCATTAGATGTACTACAGAGAAAAGTTTCTTTCTTTTTTGCCCCCCAAAGAGCAAGCAGCTTTATGTGTTTGTTTGTTTGTTTTTTAATCAGTTCTGGTGTTTTTCTATTGGGTCGGCCAATAGGTTCATTTGGAGTTGTCCACGCGATCATCTGGAAAACTCTGAGTGAACTTTTTGGTCAACCTGATATTTGCTACTTCACTGCTTTCTGCTTTTAATCTTATTATTTCCATCTCTGCTTTCTTTCGGTTTACTTTGCTGTTGAAGTTTGGAATTTAATGCATTTATTTTTATCAAATGTAAAAATCAGGCTATGAATTTTCCACTCATGACTGCATTAATTGTAT
Organism: Okapia johnstoni; assembly: GCA_024291935.2. Lineage (NCBI taxonomy): Eukaryota > Metazoa > Chordata > Mammalia > Artiodactyla > Giraffidae > Okapia > Okapia johnstoni. Next base: position 45,755,058 of record CM044322.1, read on the forward strand.
TTTATAGATTCTGATATGGAATGTTTTATTAACATTTTGTTTTAGAAATCCTGTAGCTTTGGTTTATATTTCCCCTTTTACCTGAGAATTATTTAATGTAGATTTTAAAAATTTCCAAGGAAGAGCCTTTTGGTTTTATTATTTTGTTATTTATTTCTGGTTATATTGCATTATGATCAGATAATATTTTTATTACTTCTATCTTATGAAACTTATTGAACTTTTCTGTATGGTTTAAGGTACAGTCAACTTTCATGAATTGTATGTGAGAAGGTGTGTTCTCTGTTTTTTGGATGTAAAGTATGATATGTATCCAGAAGATTTATTTTTCTGTAATATTATTTTGGTAAAAAATATAAAACATAAAATCTTCCAGTTTAACTATTTTTAAATGTATAATCCAGTGGCATTAATTATATTCACAATATTGTACAACTATCACTACTATTAGTTTCCAAAACTTTATCATCACCTCAAATAGAAACTCTGTACCCATTAAGCAATAACTCTCCATCCCCCAGCTCTTAAAAACCTCTGCTTTATCTCTGTGAATTTGCCTAATCTAGATATTTCATGTAAATGAAATCATTCAATATTTGTCCTTTAGTGTCTGGTTTCTTTCACTTAGTATAACGTTTTCAGGGTCTATCAAGTTGTAGCATATATCAGAACTTCATTCCTTTTTATGGCTGGAAAATATTCTTTTATATGTATATACCACAATTTGTTTATCCATTCATCTGTTCATGGGCACTTAGCTATTTCCACATTTTGGCTATTGGAAATAATGCTACAGTGAACATTGCTGCACAAGTATCTGAGTCTCTGTTTTCTCTTCTTTTGGATATATACCTAGGAATGGAATTGCTGAGTCATGTCATAATTCCATTTAGCTTCTTGAGGAATTGTCCAGCTGTTTTCTACGGAGGCTGCGTCATTTCAAATTCCCACTAGCAAAGAAGGAGTATTCCAATTTCTCTACATCTTCACCAGCATATTATTTTTCATTTTTGTTTGTTTGTTTAAAGTTTTAACATTATAGTTGGTGTAAAGTGATATATCATTGTGGTTTTGATTTGCATTTCTCTAATGACCAGTGATGTTGAACATCTCTTCATATGCTTATTGTCCATTCTTTTGAGAACTGTCTATTCAAATCTTTTGCTCAATTTTAATTGTCTTTTTGTTGTTGAGTTGTAGGAATTCTTTATATTATCTGAGTATTATCAGACACATGGTTTACAAATATTTTCTTTCAGTATGTGTATTGTCTTTTCCCTTTTTTGATAGTGCTTATGATGCAAAAGCTTTTAATTTTGATGAAGTACAGTGTATTTTTCTTTTGTTGCTCCTGCCTTTTGTGTTATAGTTCAGAATCTGTTGCCAAACCCTAGGTCATGAAGATTTATGCTTATGTTTTCTAAGTTTTGTGGTTTTATCTCTTATATTTAGGTTGTTTATCCATTTTGAGATAATTTTTGTCCATAGTGTGAAGTAGAGGTCTAAATAAGCTATTTGCGTGTGGTTATCCAGTTTTCCCAGCATACCAGAGATTTATCTTATTGATTAATTTATCATATTGTTTAGGTTTCCTGTAACCTTACTTAATTTTTTGTCTTCTTGAATTGTTGAATTGTCTTGGACCTAGAGGGTAGACGCAAGCAGTGCCAGTGTTATGCTAAGCTATATCGGAGCCTGCGGCAAATGAAAAAAAGCAGTAATACTGCTCTATCTTTATTTGAAAATTTCACATTTTATTTATTAAGATTATATGCATTAACTTTTATTTTTTAAAATGTTGCATTAAAATATTATTTATTTTGGTTCTGAGTTTTGGGCACTCCTTTAAATTGTGCATCCAAGGAAAGTGCCTCACTCACTTCACCCTAGTCCCAGCCTTGAGTTAAAGACTCCTGTTTTTAGTGTGTTTCTATTTCTCCTTGCAGCTCATGCAGTTTTGTTTTTCAAAAGTGGTTGCCATTTATTTGGTGCAAAAAAATTCATAAACGTTATACTTTTGTTATGAATTGTGGCTTTTAGTATTACAGTGTCATTTGTTTTGTTTCATGCTTCTTGACCTGCATTCTACCTTGTCTCCTATCAGAATCACAAATTGTAAGAGGAAATGAGATTCTAACAAGTCCTCAATTTACCAATGGTGAAACAGGCTCAAAGACTTTGGAAGAAGTTAAAATAATTGTGTCTGTTAAATTAAAAATGTTGATTGCTTTACTTCCATGCAATGACACAGTAACAGTCTCAATATACTTCCATATGGAAATGGTGTTATTTCTGAACTTGTATAAATCAAAATTGCACTAAAGCACCTCCTATGCATAAGCACCACATGGGTCACAAACCCAGCTAAGGTTTTAGGATGGGCAGAATATGGTGCCCTCTTAGGGAGCTGAAACTGACACCAGTATGAAGGGTGTGAACAGGAGGAAGGCCAATCAATTGATTTGGATGATTCACCCTACTCAAATAGTTAGAAGTTTTGGTTGTAGCAATGAAATCCTGGGCTTCCTTTTTGAGCTACTACAAGTTGCATGAGAGAAGAAGGGAGTTGTTTCACTGCACATTATAGAGTAGAGTCTCTTGTTTTTCCCTTTTGTACTTCTTGCCATAACCTTACAGCCTCTACATTAATTAGACTGGCTTCATTCAAGCAGTTCTGCAGCATTCGAGACTGCCTTCTTACTTTTCTTCTAAGTGGTTCTTGTGTCTGTGTCTTGGAGCATTCAGGGAGGTAAATCTGAAGACGAGGGGAAATAAAATATGTCTCAGTTTTGGCCTTACCAGCCCCTTCCAAATGCATTCATGTTTCTCTCCGCATGTCTTGTTATGTGAATGGAAAAAGGAAAAAAAAGCATGCTTTGGTCTATCAGGTTTTTTTTCCCCCTTTGTGTCCTTCTGAGGTGCTCAAAGGCATCAGTAACAGAGCAGGAAAGCCCTGGCTGAACAAAACTTGGTATTTTCCTTTGATACCTTCCATTGGGAGGCTACACACAATGCACTCTGTCAGCAAGCCCCTGCTTCAGGCAAACATTGAGAAAACTATTGAGGAGGCTTCAATGGAAAGGATCTGATCTGCCCTAGAAACTGCCCTAGTTCTCTATCAGGGGAGCCACCAGCCCTGGAAGAGAAGATTGCCCCACCCCTCAACAGTCTTTTTTCCTTTCTCCTTTTTAATCTCCTTTCTATTGTAAGAATTGTGGGAACTCTCTTTAAATGAAAATAACTCTCAAGCTGGGCTTTGTTTTCCAACATGGATAAATGCCTAGATATCTCATATCTACTCTGTAAATCTGGAGTCTCAACTTCAGATTATAACAAACTTATCTGGGACAAATGTTGAGTTAAGGTGAAATAAGCACTAGATGTTGTGAGTATGGTTTTCTAAAGCACCTGAATATTAAAAACTTGTTCATCAACCTCCTGCTAGGGAACCTTTATTCCTTCCTCATGGTCTATTTGTGCGTCTGCTTGAAGCTGGCTCCTTTACTGTATTAATGGCAACCCACTCCAGTATTCTTGCCTGGAAAATCCCATGGACAGAGGATCCTGGCAGGCTATAGTCCATGGGTTCCCAAGGAGTCGAGCACAAGTGAGCACACACATACATCCAGTCTCTTGCCACCACCCGCTGTTTGATTTTAGTTGATTTTAGGTGTTTCTAAACCCCCAAAACGTCAATAACTTTTTAAAAACTATGCTATGTCACTTTCTATTTTCAATTGCAGCTTATAATATAAAGCAAATACTTAAGGTAGTGATGTCAACCGAAATAAAATATCTTTTTAATGCCTTTCCCCAGTTATTGTGATGAACCCGATTGCATACAAATGGAAGAATATTCCAGAAGTGAGAGAGCATGAACACTGCCCAGAGCATTTGTTCACGGTGTCTGCAGTTCTGTTCTGGTTAGACCCCTGGGGCTCAGTAGAGGTCTTGCAGCTCTTCCTTGGGGCCCTTGGAAAAACATGGCTGCCCAGGCCAGGAAGGAGTATGGTCACTCAGGAGCATGACCATCACTTAATCTCTTCCTGACAATAAAAATGAAGGTCCTTTCTAGGTCTCAGTTTCTATAATTATCTGATAATTTGTGTTTTCTTCTGATTATAAAATAGGGCTATTGAAAAATACATCAGGTTATAAAGAAATAAGACACCCATGATCACAGGAGCAGAGATAATCACTAGTGACTTTTTAGAGTATTTCAATCTTTCTCCAGTGCGTAAGTTATTTTGCTGAATTGGATTCATGCATGTATGCAGTCTCCTGCTTGCTCCACTAACATTATCTCTTGAACATTTGTCCATTTAATATAATTTGAAAAAATATGAAAAATATATGAAGACTGAAGATTATTATATTATGTGGATAATATTTTATTTAATGAATATGCTATTGTTACATGTTTAGGGGTTTTGTTATGATAGATGATGTCATAGTGAATATCTTTGCACACAAATCTTTATGCATGTCTTTTGTTATTTCCTTAGTATATCCTAGCAGGAGAATCACTGGGTCAAAGTGTGTCCAGATTTTTAAAGCCCTTGATACATAATGCCAGATTAACCACCAGCAGTATGTAAGTGCCCTATTTCCTGAAACTATAGTACTTTTGCCGATTTGGTAGCTTAAAGTGATATCTCATTTTAAATTTTGTTCATTTTATTGTTGATTTAGTTGAATATTTTTCATGTTTTCATTGGCTATTTAAATTCTGCTAGAATTTTTGTATCTTTCATATTCATCCTTCCATTAGAGTATCTTAATTTTTCTCAGTGATTTTTAAATTTTTAATGAAGCTACAGTAGCTGGTTTCCTTTTATAAGGATACCAGCTGTTTTCATTTTCCAACCTTTGTGCTTTGAATACAGCTGTCCATACAAGAGGTTACATAAATGTTTTTTAATGAGAGAATGATTCATTATCTAAATATGTTGTTGATGTACAATGTTGGTTAGTAAAGCTAAAATGAGAATTTTTAGTCTATTAGGAGTTGTCATGAGAAACTTATTATTTTATAATAAATTATCTGAGAAAAGAAAGATGGAAAAGAAAAAGTAAACTATATTCATATACATGACCTCATGCTAGCAGAACATCAGAGAGAACAAATGCTACAAATCAAAACAAAAGTACAGGCAGCATTTGTTTCAATAATATTTTATGCATACAAAATGTTAATAGAATGATATAAGAAAGACTTTTATCAAATAGGATTTTATCATTTTTTCTTGATTATTTTTTGAAGAAATAAAATATCACAGAATAGTTGAAGCCCCCTGTATTTCCTCCTCCTATTGCATTCCTTTTCTTCTCCAGAGGCAGCTGTTATTCTGAATATGGTACTTTTAATTTGAGTCCATGCTTTATACTTTTATGGCACAGGCATATATCTGTATGCAGTATGGAATATTGCTTTACATTTTAACCCTTTTATAAATAGATCATACTGTAAGTTTCATACTGCAACCTTTATTTCCTCATCAGTATTATGTTTTGGGGTTTCAAACATTTTAATACTGTCCTATTATATGGAAATTTCACAGCATATTTATCTACTCTCCCATTGATGGTCATTCCAGTATTTTGCTCTTGCAGATGTTGCTGCAATGAATGGTTTTGATGGTGTCCCTTTGCAAGTTTCTCTAGGGTAGCATTGGAATTGCTGAGTTATAAATAGGTCCATCTCCTTTTCTAGAAACTGCCAAATTATTTTTCATGTTTTAAAGGTATCACATAAATACCGCAGTCTCCCCCCCCCATGGACACTTATATAAATAACAGTAGTAAATATTTTTTGAGTGCTTACTGTAGGGCTTGGAAATGTTCTAGGGGTTTTTTACATGATTCAGTACATTTAGTCCTTACCTCATTTTCACACGTGAGGAAACTGAGATACAAAGATCTTGACTAAGTCATACAGGGAGTGACAGAGCCCCTTCAAACCATAGAAGTGTAGTTTACAAGACCTATCTCTTAATACTAGGCTCTGCTCCAAATTATAGAAAGACACTGCCCGGGCCACATTTATAGTGGTACAAAGACACCAGCCATTTAGCTGATGGGAAACCCCTGAGGAAGGGAGCAGCCTTACTGGAGTATTTCTGTCTACCAGTTAGGAGGAAGAAGCAGAAAGTTGCTTAATTTGTGCAAGATCCAAGGATCAGTGACTAAATCTTAGGCTCTGGTGCAGCGGGCCTCCATGTTGTCTCTGTTTAGCGTCTCTCTCCCCACCTGTGTGTCTCTAAAGGCATAAAGCTACATCTCCATGTGCTTTCAATTTCTTTCAGTCTAGGGTAGATTGCTTGCAATGGAAAGGTCGAATAATTTTTTTAGGAGTAGTAATGGATATAATCTCATACATGGAGATTTTAATTGCAGTGCTTTAATCCCACTCTAAGTGCCAAACTTTTAGGATTAATTTGTTGAATCTGATGGTAACACGGTGCTCAGTCTTCTGACCAGATTCTTTGCCTGAGGGCTCTCATTTACTAATGAGTAATCGCTGCAATTTTCAGAGAAAAAGCTACCGGTAAGATCACGTTTGAACATTCATCAAATATGACGCAAGCCCAGTTAGAAGAGATGTTAGCGTCCTTAGCCTGCAAATAAGGGCATGGAATTAAATCTCCCTACACTGTAATTTTCCTAGGGTTATTACTCCCATCAGTGTTTGGAATGGCTGGTGATGAAACTATTCATGGCCTGAGAGCTCAGTTGATAGGAACATGTCACGAGTCAGGCTTACAAAGTAGCTGGCTGAAGCCTGCCTTCCATTTGCCTGTGATTACTGAAGCCCATTTTGGAAAGAGAAGGCAGAGGTGGAAGAGGAGGTCCTCCAGGAGGAGTGCGTTTCTCTTTGTACACACATCATAGACTCACAGCGCTGACAAACTAATTACAGCTTTAGGTTGAATGCTTCCTTGCTCTGCATTCTGTTTGCAAACAGCCCATTATTTCCATCCTGTGTGCTGGAAAAACACAAGACAAAGTGGGTTCATCGGTTATGTTTCTGGTTAAGTCCAGCTGCTTGCGTATCACCCCTCTTTTTTTTTTTCACTAAGAGAAACAGAACATTACTTGAAAAAAAGCTTTTGCTCAATTGCAATGCATATGCTTATTTTGATTACTTTCTTTAATTAATTAATTTTAATTGGAGGCTAACTACTTTACAATATTGCGGTGGTTTTTGCCATTGACATGAATCAGCCACGGGTGTACACATGTCTCCCATCCCGAAACCCTCTCCCACCTCCCTCCCCATCCTATCCCTCTGGATTGTCCCAGTGCACCGGCTTTGAGAGCCCTGTTTCATGCATCGAACTTGGACTAGTAATCTATTTCACATATGGTAATATACATGTTTCAATGCTATTCTCTCAAATCGTCCCACCCTCGCCTTCTCCCACAGAGTCCAAAAGTCTGTTCTTTACATCTGTGTCTCTTGCTGTCTCGTATATAGGGTCGTCATTACCATCTTTCTAAATTGCATGTATATCCGTTAATATATTGTATTGGTATTTTTCTTCCTAACTTACTTCACTCTGTATAATAGGTTCCAGTTTCATCCACTTCATTAGAACTGATTCAGATCTGTTCTTTTTAAAGCTGAGTAATATTCCATACATACCACAGCTTTCTTATCCATTCGTCTGCCGATGGGCATCTAGGTTGCTTCCATGTCCTAGCTATTGTAAACTGTGCTGTGATGAACATTGGGGTACACGTGTCTCTTTCAATTCTGGTTTCCTCGGTATCACCCCTCTTTTTTTTTTTTTTCAGATTGACTTTCTAGCTCCTCTTCCATCCCTACCTTTTTTTTTTTTTTTTTTCAATCTTTCTATGCTGCCTTTACAGCAGTGGTTGGAATTCCAGGTTTATGTCATCTTACTTGTGTTTAGCCTTATCTGCTTTGGAATATCCTGAGAACCAACAAAGCCACATGTCTTACACCTTCCTTAAGATGGCAGTGACACCTCCTTCACTGACTGAATGGCCCATCCTCTATATGTGAGGTGCTGCCAGTCCCTAGGAGGATGGGGTGAAATGCAGAAGAGAATATGACCTTGCTGTAAAGGGCCTTCGGATTGACTGAGTCGATAAAAGAGTGACTGGGTACTTTGGGGTCACCTGAACTGTAAAAGAACTAAAGAAAGCAGCAAAGCCAGAAAGAGATGCAAGAGTGGGATAAAAACCGAGTGCTACAGATCTGGGGCTGGGTTCCCATGCTCCGTTACAGCACATAAAAGGATGAAAACCTCTGAAATGTGGATCTGTGATCCAGTTTTCAGCCTACTGTAAAATAGAGGATTCAAGATCTCTGTTCCTTCACTCATTCTTTCTTTTGAATTTGACCTATGATAGAATGAGAAAGTTAAGAAATGCCCTAGAATTAATTTTCTCCAGTGTTGCCTTCAAAGTTTCCTTAAAGCAAAATGAGTTTATCATGTTCTTTCTGGATGATTTTTCTCTTAGATCAGGAGTTAGCTAAGTATGGTCCAAGGGCCAAATCCAGCCTAAAGCCTCCTGGTTTTGAAAATAAAGATACCTTGTAACACAGCTGCCCTATTTGTTTATGCTGAAACTGTGAATCCCCTGGAGAAGGAAATGGCAACCTGCTCTAGTATTCTTGCCTGGAAAATGCCATGGACAGAGGAGCCTGGTGGGCTATAGTCCATGGGGTCACAAAGAGTCAGACACAACTAAACAATTGAGCATGCATGTATGCATGATGCACAATGGAATTGTGTAGCTGGACAGAAACCATTTAACTTAAAATATTTACCACTTAGCTCTTTGCTGAAGGAGTAGAAAGAAGAAGTCTTCAGAGAATTCCAGTGTAGGAAGGTTCTTGAAAAGTCATTTGGTAAAGGAAAGTTGTGAGAAAAAGATGTATATTTTGTAAAAGAGAGGCAGACAGTATGGACAGCCCGCCTTTTCTTCCAGCAGCAGGACCAGGGGCCATGGTGTCCATGTGGGAGCATATGCACAGCTCCCAAGTGATGCCACCCATCCTAGAGTTATTTTGACCATCACAGCTCCTATCCATTCAACAGACTTTTTGTGAAAACTTCTGCACTCACAACAGAAGATACAAAGACAGAGAAGGCAGAAGCGGTCCCCTGCTTCTGGGCAGTGGAGGAGGCAGAGAGGCAAACAAATCTTGAAAACGAAGTTACCAGAATCAAAGATCCCAGAAGAGCCCTTATAGAGACAGGAGCAAGGTTGAGGGGAAGCCAAAGAAAGAGCTCTCTGTGCCAGAAAGAGTTGGAGAAGACCCAAATCCGCAGTCCAAAGGTCTAGTCCCTTTCATTCTCATGAAAGATCCTAAATGGAAACCAAGAACCTGTCCATTCACTGAGGACATGAAGCATCCAATAGCCATCTTCCCTGTCACGGCTAAGCTGACATTCAGGAAAATGGTTTCTCATCTCAATTGTCCAACAAAATTTAGGGACCCATTGGAAGCCTGTATTGCTTAGGGGTGATGTGCTAAAACCTGGGTTGACTCTTCGGTTCTGTTTTCTCAAAGTCAGCTCAGTGTTCACAATCTTTTAACTGATCAGATTGGCTGATAATGTGTTCAGTAAGGTCACGCTCTGGCTGATAGTGGTCAGTGGCAATACACTGAGAGAAACTCATTGAGGAGGAAAGAAATTAATATCCATCCAGTTACCACGAGCTGCTTGGTCCTTGACTAGAGCTGATGGGAGCCTCCTGGGAATACTGCCCCATGGCTTTCAGAAAGCAGAGGGCTCTGGGCTCCATCTTCCACTTATATCCGTGGTCTTGGACGTATTGGCCATGGGAGTAGTACTCCAAGTGGTGTACTTTCTCCAGACAAGGAAGGAAGTATTAGTAGAGATAGAATGCAGAAATTCATATCATTTTATTCTTGCCTCAGGAATTTGGTTTTAGGTGTCTTGCAGATAGGAGATCTTAACTGGTAATGGTGGTAGAAGAATTTTGTAAAACTCCATGGAATCTACCTTATTTCTCAGGAGAACCATTGAGAATGGAGTGAGTTACATCAATATCTGAGCACATGGAATGGCCTCAAGACATACTGAAAGAATGCTATGACACAGGCATGCTTATGCTTTTCCCTAGATAATATTTTTTTAAGTTAATCTCCAAAATATCTTCAAGTCAAGTCTTGTGGTATCTTCATAAAACCTATCGGCTAGGCATATTTCACATTATGGAGTATTTCAGTCAACAAATCAAAGCCAGAAATGGACTTCTGCTTTGAAGAAGAAGGAGAAAGAGATGGTCATGGCAGTGGACCTTTGGTAGCATCTTCACTGTGTATTCACCGTGCATTGTGTATTCATTACAGTGTGAGTGATAAGACCCGATATTTACTGAGTGGCTTTCACATGTCATTCTCTCTTCTAATAAGTGCTTTACAGACACCATCTTCCTTTGTACTCACAGCATCTATACGAGGAAGCTGAGGCTCAGAAAGTGAAGTTAGTGACCCCAAGTCCTTCAGGGCTGGGATTTGAACTCCAGTGGGCCTAATTTAGAGACTGCCCTCTCAGTCCTTACCCTGCTGCCTCCTGTGACAGAATCAATGTGAATAAACTAATGAGTCACACAGACTGAGATGAGCAGGTTCTGGGGGACACAGAGAGACAGCTCCTGCCAAAGCTTATGACCCGGTTGGGGAGATAAGGCTAGATACAAAACACACATAAATGAAACAGGATGGATAACTGGATAGCATGTGGTATAATTTGAGTCACATAATACTGAGGACACGCCCTCTGTCCTGCACCCATGTTCCCCAATGGTGCCTTTCTCACAAGGACCCACAACTTCTGGATGCCAGTGTAAGTCAACAGGAGTGACATCTTGCTACAACTAAAGATCCCTCAGGCCACAACCAAGAGTCAGTGCAGCCAAATAAATAAATAATGAATAAATGTTGGGTTTTTTTTTTTTTTTTTTTAAAAGAGAGTGACATCGGCTCATATTTATTCCTTGTACTCATCCTATTGGTAAAGAATCCACCTGCAGTGCAAGAGACCGGTTTTGACCCCTGGGTTTGGAAGATCCCCTGGAGAAGGGAAAGGCTAACCACTCCAGTATTCTGGCCTGGAGAATTCCATGGACTGTATAGTCCATAGTCCATGGGGTCACAAAGAGTCAGAAATGGCTGAGCAACTTTCACAGCAACACAGGACTAAGTTTAAAATAAATTTAGTTAAGTTTACCTTTAAATGAATTTAAAAGTAAGCTGGTACAAAAACTTGAATTTGGCTTTCTTTCTGTTAAGAGGACACACTTTCTTCAGATGTTGGACTGCCTTTGATAATCAATTTAAGTTTATTTGCCTCTTAAATGATCCATTCTGTATTTGCCTCAATCTGTCTGCAATGCAGGAGACCCTGGTTTGATTCCTGGGTCAGGAAGAACCCCTGGAGAAGGCATAGGTTACCCACTCCAGTATTCTTGGACTTCCCTTGTGGCTCAGCTAGTAAAGAATCCACCTGCCATGCGGGAGACCTAGATTCAATCCCTGGTTTGGGAAGATGCCCTGGAGAAGGGAAAGGCTACCCACTCCAGTATTGTGGCCTGGAGAATTCCATGGACTGTATAGTCCAGGGGGTCACAGAGTCGGACACGACTGAGTAACTTTCATTACTTATACTCATCCCATTACATATATGACAGTATCTAGTCCTCGCAACAATCCCATGAGGCAGGGATTATCATTCTTATTTTATAGAGGAGATAACTGAGGCTTAGAGAAGTTAAGCAACTTGCAGAACTCACAGTTGAGTAGCAGTGAAGTCAGGATCCAAGCAGTGGTGTGGCAGACCACAAAAGCCTGAAGACTCCCATGATATCTTGTGAGTCCCATGATATCTGGTATAAATATGCCAGTACTGGGATGGGTTTTATTTCTTCCTAGCTGGAATGGGCAGATGAGGGCTAGAGGGCTCAGGAAGGTAACAGTAGCAAAGTCATAGACCTGAAGGTATTTTCATTATCAGGAAGTTCATGGACTTCCTAGGACTGTGCAATCAAGTGGTTACAGAAATTACTCTAGATTGGCTTGTCATAGGACCTGGGAGTCCAGCATATTCCCTGCTTGTGTGGTGCAGCTACCGTTGGACCACCTCTGGGGACCAACTGTCTGGATTGTGATTAAAGGGAGAAGAGGAGGTAGATATAGGATTGTGTTGTATGTTTTGAGTGTGAAGTGAAAGTGTTAGTTGCTTAATCGTGTCTGACTCTTTGTGACCCCATGGACTGTAACCTGCCAGGCTCCTCTGCCCATGAAATTCTCCAGGCACGAATACTTGAGTGTGTTGCCATGCCCTTCTCCAGGGGATCTTCCCGATCCAAGAATCAAACCCGGGTCTCCTGCATTGCGGGCAGATTCTTTACTGCCTGAGCCACCAGGGACTTCCTAAGAATACTGGAGTGGGTTGCCATGCCCTCTTCCAGGTGATCTTCCCGACCCAGGGACTGAACCCACATCTCTTACATCTCTTGCATTGGCAGGTGGATTCTTTATCACTAGTGCCATGTGACTTTATTACAGGAAATTGGTGGTGGCTGAGTAGGATTCCATGTACACTCACCTCAGAGACAAATCCCTCTTGCTAATTTTCTACTTGGGAATATTGTGCCGTGAGGTCTGTTGCCTAAGGCTTCCCTGTAATGATTTTTGTAAATGATTCATTTCTCAATTAGTGATGTTTTATTGCTATACCACAGAGCTTTCTAAATCATTATCTCCCCCTCCTCTGGAAAACATGCACAGACTCACACTTAATCATGCCGTCCCCACCCTTTCTAGTCTTTCCTCAAATTTCTGCTAGTGCCTGTCTCTCTGGCACAAGTTGGATGAAAGGAGCATGTCATAGTAGGAAATAAACACAAAAAGCTAAATGCATATTCCAAATAGGGTGCTGGTCTCTGGTTCCATACATGCTACGGTTGATCCATTGCCCACAACACTGGGTTGTTTTTAAAGTACTGGGAAGGGAGGGATCGATGCCTCAGGAGATGGTGGGCCAGACAGAGCCATATGGGACCATTTCCCCCACCTGTGAGTGCACATGTGTGCAGGTGTGTACATGCGCATGTTCAGGACAGGGTGTTTCTTTTGTGGTGCCAATATTCATAAGACAAGAACCCGAAGCTGCATACTAGGGAGGGCATGAGTATTAAATCTAGAAAGTGAAATCCACAGCAGTTCACTGATCAAGGGGGGTGGCAGGTGGGCAGAGGGCAGCACAGGGGTACAGAGCGATAGGATGGGACTGGCTGACTGATGGAGCCCAGCACATGTGCACAGGGCTGTCAGCTGCCCAGGCACCAGCCCACAGGTTACCTGCAGGACCGCCTCTCTCACTGCAGCATGCTCTGGGCTGTGGACTGTTGTTGTAGTTTCACAGGAGAGACCCAAGGAAACTGCCTATGAGCAGCTGTTACCCCTTAGCCTAAGCTCATACTCAGATGAGAAGGGGAAGCAGCATTGATGCTCTGGCAGGAGCTCCCACACCTAGTGCTTGGGGCTCATGTGAAGGCACTCAGGGTGGAGAGATGGCATCAAAGGATGGGAAGGAGCCACGGAGCAAATGTCTTTTGGGTTTTCTGTCCGGTTACCTGGAGATGTGCTTTATAGTTTTTTTTCTAATTTCAATTTCCATCAAATTTATACAGATCCATCTAGCGTATAAATATTCATAACCCTTTAGGATCATCAACCTCTTAAATATTCTTTGGGTCCTGGCGGAAAAGAGATGGCACAGTCTGTTGGGGCTTCCCAGTGGGGCCTGTGGTAAAGAACCCGCCTGCCAATGCAGGACACGTAAGAGACAAGGGTTTGATCCCTTGGTCGGGAAGATCCCTTGGAGGAGGGCATGGCAACCCACTCCAGTAATCTTGCCTGGAGAATCCTATGGACAGAGGAGCCTGGCAGGCTACAGTCCATGGGACTGTGAAGGGTCAGACGCGACTGAAGTCACTTAGCATGCACACATGCACATGTACTAAGCAGTTTTAAAGGGGGCTGTTTACGAAGCTTTGGCAGGGGTAGAGAGACCACGAGGGATGCTCCGTAGGCTGGGTAGCCAGCGCTCCTACTACAGGCAGCCCTGAAGGCAAGGGGAGGATGCTGCTGGCACCACCTAGAGAGGGAGGACCTCTGACAAGAGCTGGGGCCATCAGCTGAGAGACACAGCCAGCCTTCAGTGGCCCTAAATGCCCTGTCCTCTCCCATCTCCTTCTGAGTGTTCCAGCATCCTGAAACCAGAAGGTCATCTATCTATCTGTTCACGCAGCGTGCATCAGTCCACCCCTGGCACTGAAGGAGTGGATGCTGGAGAGGGACCTAGAGGGCAAAATGGAAGACCCCCAGCATGAGCATCTAATGAGAACAATAGGTCTGCTCCTCAGAAAAATGCCCAAACATGCAAAATGTTGCATATGTTTTCATGGAGTTTCAGCACTACTTTCAGCTCATCTCTGGACCTCAGGGTCAGAGTTCTTGACTGAGATTGACGGGAATAGCTTTTTTTTCTCGATAAAAAACCCTGTGTTCTTCCTAAAGCCTGTAAAGGCTGAATGAACAAAACGGCCTGCACTTGGTACACAGGTCAAATGAGCAGTAAGCCGATGCTTCTTTTCTTGTTTCTACATGACAAAAGAATAAATAAGCCCTTTAGAAGGAAGGATCAGGTGAATAGAATAGGAGTATGACCCTACATTATTTCAAGGGAGTGTTTAAATTGACGGCAGTTTAAAGGAAAATTTGTAGCTGGGATTTACAAGTAAATAAAATCAGCCATAGGAAGGAAGGGTAAGATATAAAGCAAAGTCATTTTCCTCTACTTGGTTTACTGAATGAAAACCAAATGTGTAGGGAGACAGTTGTGAGGATCTTGATTTAATGCTTGATTGCCTTTTCTCGTAAATGCTTTAAAAATCCTCTGGCTCCTTAAATTATTGGCATTCACTTAAAGAAGAAGGTTTACCTAACCCTCAGTTTTAGTTTTGCATTCATTTAGATAATAAAGTCACTTGGGGTCTTGGGACCAATAGCATAGTATTCTGCTTAAAATGGTAAAAATGAATGGTTTTTAAATTATTTTTAAAATTTTATTTATTTATTTTTGGCTGCATTGGGTCTTTATTGCAGCTCTTCATTGCTGCATGCGGGTTTTCTCTAGCTGTGGCAAGCAGTATTCTCTTTGCAGTGGCTTCTTTTGTTCCAGCTTGGTAGTTGTGGCACATGGGCCTAGATGCTCTGTGGCCTGTGGGCTCTAACTTCGTGGATCAGGGACTTAACCTGTGTCCCCTGCATTGGCAGGCGGATTCTTCACCACTGGAGCACCAGGGAAGTCCTTAAATTTTTATTTTATATTGTAGTATTGTTGATTAATGATGTTAATGGTATGTTTTGTTAGTTTCAGGTGAACAGCAAAGTGATTCGGTTATGTATGTACGTGTATCTATTCTTATTCAAATTCTTTTCCCATTTAGGTCATTACAGAATGTTTTTGTTTTTCTTTTTGGAATATAATTGCTTTATACTGTTGTGTTAGTTTCTCCTGTACAACAAAGTGAATCAGCTATATATACACATATATCCTCTTACTCTTGAACCTCCTTCCCACAGCACCCCCCACCCCCATTACAGAATATTGAGAAGAGTTCCCTGTACTTTACAGTGGGTCCTTGTTGGTTATCTATTTTAAATATAGCAGTGTGTATATATCCATCCCAGACTCCACAACTATCCCTTTCCCCCTTCCCTTTCCCCTCATAAGTTTGTTCTCTAAGTCTGTGAGTCTATTTTAAAATGACTGGTTTTGTTCAAAAGATGTAAGACTGGAAGTTATTAAGCTTTGGACCTAGGACAGTTGTAGTTATTTGAGAATTCACCTGGACACCAATATTTTGGGCATTGTATACTAAAAGAAATTCTCCTAGATACAAAATATTTATACTACCTGATGGGTGGTATGAAAGAATGAAGGAAAAAGCAGTGATCAAGCTACAGAACACAACAAACCATTGACTCAATGAAAAGGCAACTTACTGAATGGGAGAAAATATTTGTAAATCACATATCTGATAAGAGGTTAATACCAAAGTATATTAGGAGCTCATACAACTTAAAAGGAAAACAAAACTGAACAGTCTACTGAAAAATGGGCAGAAGATCTGAATAAACATTTTTCCAAAGAAGACATGCAGATGACCAACAGGTAAATGAAGAGATGGTCAACATCACCAAATCTTTAGGGAAATGGAAATCAAAACTACAATGAGATATCACCTCACACCAGTTAGAAAGGCTATTACCAAAAAGACAAAAGATACCAAGTGCTGGCAAGGACGTGGAGAAAAAGGACCCCTTGTGCACTGTTGGTGGAAATGTAAAGTGGTGTGGCCACTGTGAAAAACAGTATGGAGTGTCCTCAAGAAATTAAAAATAGAACTACCGTATCATCTAGCGGTTTCACTCCTGGGTATTTATCCAAAGAGAATTAAAACACTAACTCAGATATGTGTACCCCCATGTTCATTGCAGCATTTGTACAATAGCCAAAATACGGAAACAATCTAAGTGTTCATTAATGGATTAATGGACAAAGAAGATGTGATGTGATGTGTGTGTGTGTGTGTGTGTGTGTGTGTGTGTAGTGTATATATACAATGGAATATTATTGAGTCATAAAATAGAAGGAAATCTTGCCATTTTGCAACCTGGTTGCACCTTAAGGGCATTATGCTAAGTGAAATAAGTCAGATAAGTGAGACAAATACTATATGATCTCACTTACATGTGGAATCTGTTAATTAAAAAAAAAAGCTCAGAGATAACAGAGGACAGATTGGTGGTTGCTAGAGGCAAGGAGGTGTGGAGATAGCCAAAATGGGTAAAGGGGGTCAAAAGGTAAAATAAGTCACAGGAATGTAATGTACAACGTGATGACTATAGTTAATAATACTGTATTGCATATTTGAAAGTTACTAAGAGAAAAAACTTTAAAAGTTCTCATCACAAGAAAAAAATCATGTATAGTGATGGATGTTAACTAGACTTATTAGAGTGATGATTTTGTAGTATGTACAAATATTGAATCACTGTTTACACTGAAACTTGTATGAATTATACCTCAATTTAAAAAATTTAAAAGGATGTTGCAAGCTATTTATTCTGTGTTTTCAGTTTAATCATTAGGATGATGCTTCATAGAGTTTTGTGTAGGTGGTCATGCCTGTTGTGCATCATTTCTTAGAATACTGCTTTTGGTTGCTGTGAGAGTTTGAGATAAAAATCTGGTTTTCCTTTATTGCTGGAGCACCTCGGTGTTTGGCACTTGAGTGTTTGCAAAGGAAAGGAGGCCTTGGGACTTCCCTGGTGGTCCAGTGGTAAAGATCCGCCTTCCAGTGTAGAGAATGTGGGTTCGATCCCTGGTCAGGGAGCTAAGATCTCAGGTGCCACAGGGCAACTAAGCCCACGCGAGGCAACAAAGAGCCTATATGCCACAGTGAAGACCCAGTACGGCCAAAATAAAAAGAGGCCTTTATCCCCAGTTCTTTCTCCCTCTTCTGGGTCCAAGATGCAAACCACCGGATCTGAATTCCTAAGATCCTGTGAATGTTGTGTGTGTTAGGTTGCTTCAGTCCTGTCTGACTCTTTTCCACCCCATGGACTGTAGCCCACCAGGCTCCTCTGTCCGTGGCATTTCCCAGGCGAGAATACTGGAGTGGGTTGCCATGCCCTCCTCCAGGGCATCTACCCAACCCAGAGACTGAACTCAAGTCTCCTGCGTCTCCTGCATCAGCAGGCAAATTCTTTACTGCTATACCACCGGGGAGAGCCCTAATAATGACTTAAATCATGTGTTAAATGATTTATAAGTGAGAACCAGGTTGAATACTCCTGAAGTGTTTGTCCTTTGACCTATAGAGTCACCTGTACCTTTGAACTTTCCCAAGAGGAGGGGTGGAGGATGGGGGTGAGTAGCACCAACCTAGAATTCTTTAAATTCCTTTCTAAGGATTTGGAACTACCAGAAACACCAACTTCATTTCTGCCTTTCACCCTCCCTAACCCACCATCATGAGGATATTTTCATCCTCCATAGAGAATCAGCCCTGGGGAGTTAACATAAACCACCTTCCCTGGGTTACTGATGGAGGACCCAGCAGACGTGGTCCTTGATCTGAGAAGGTGAAGGAGGGAGAGCATCTCTCTGTGCCCTTACCCAGACCTCACTGCTTCCACAGATCCCCTTCTCTGAACTCTCATCACAAAAGAAGGTAATTACCTTCATCCAAGCTCCTTTTTTAGAGCAGGTGGCAGCCCATCAGGGTGGCAGTATTTCATTCTCTTGAGAGTAGAACTTCAATACAAAATGTCCCAGGAGTCATATGCCATTTGTATGAAAACCCAAAGAGGTTAGAGAAAAGAATGAAAAAAATAAAGAGGCTTTTGCTGGAAAGAAGAGAGCTGTTTGCCAAAAGAGGGAACTCAGGCTTAGAAAGTTACTGTTTGAAATTCTTATATCTTAAAGAGATAGAGAGAGAGAGAAAGGGGGAACCCTTGTTATTGAGTTGAGTGACATTTCTCTTTATTAAAAAGTTATAAAGTCTGGGAGTAGAACTGCTGATAGAAAGCTCAGTTATACACAATGGTTTGGTTTTGGTTTTTTGCTAACCATGCTTTGTTTTAGCAGTTTGCATTGGACTGTTAAGGGCTCTTGCAGGGGAAATACTTCTTATTGCTTTAATAAGTGAAACTGCTTGCTAAACTAGTTACTTTTAAATATGAATATATACTTAAAATATGTGTATTTTAGTATATACATACACCATATATATGTGTGTGGGCTTCCCAGATGGTGCTAGTGGTAAAGAACCCACCTTCCAGGAGACCTAAGAGATGTGGGTTCGATCCCTGGGTCAGGAAGATCCCCTGGAGAAGGAAATGGCAACCTAGTCCAGTACTCTTGCCTGGAGAATCCCGTGGACAGAGGCGCCTACAGTCCATAGGGTCGCAAAGAGTTGGATACAACCTAAGTGACTCAGCACAACCTAAGTGATTGATTGGCATTGTCACTATTCATGTTTAATGAAATAGACAATCTATAGCCCTATTGCCACACATCCAAAACACAGTTGACTTAAACAATTGATTAAAACTTATTTTACTATCTGCCTGCGATGTATGTAGTACTTCACCCTGTGGGGAGAGACAATCTATTCTCTACTTTTTAGGAGTTCAAGATGTATGTGTGTGTGTGTGTATGGTTTTGTCTTTTAAGATCAGCTGGGGTAGAAAGAGAAGGGTGTCTATACTGTAAGCCTTTCCCCAGCTGGGTCATAAAGAAGAGACTCTGGCTCCCTCCCGTTCCCACCAGCATGGCCTCCCAGTTTAACACCAACACCAGGTTCCAATGTAGGAAGATCACACACACACAAACACACACACACACACACACACACATATACATTATGGCACACAGAGAAACACGGTCCTCAGGGGAGAGTGTCTGAAAGGGATGGCCTACCTAGACTTGAAAAATGCCTTTCCTCTCATCTCGGTTGTAATCAAGCCATTAACTTGGCTTTAATGGGAAGGTTTTGTGGTTCAATTTCCTTTGGTGGTATCCATTAAAAAAGGGGGGTAGGTGGGTAACAGAACTGATTGGCATAGTCTTCGGGCACTTAGTATATATTATTAATACTTAGTATGTATTATTAATATTTCCTACCTGAATCAAGAACTATCATGGTTTAATCAGTGTTATCCTTTCCTCCAGAATTTGACCATGTGTTTTGTGGGTCCCTGACTTCCAGGTGGGGCTAGGCACACCTAAGAGTATCTATTAGCACCTTCAAGTGACTTTTGTATTAGCCAAGCCTTTTAAAAATCTGTAAAAACTTATACTTGTCTTTATCCTTGTTTGATTGGTATTATCACCATTCATGTTTAATGAAATAGACAATTTATAGCCCTATTGCAACACATCCCAAACACAGTTGCCTTAAACAATTGATTAAAACTTTTTTTTTTACTGTCTGCCTGCAGTGTACTGTGCTTCACCCTGTGATGGGGAGATGGTCTACTCCCTGCTTTTTAGGAATTGAAGATTTCATTGAAAAGAATAAAATGTGCATTTAAAGCTTCCCAGGTGGCTCAGTGGTAATGAATCCGTCTACCAGTGCAGGAGACTCAGGAGATACGGGTTCAATCTCTAGGTCGGGAAGATCCCCTGGAGGAGGAAATGGCAATCCACTCCAATATTCTTGCCTGGAAAATCTCATGGACAGATGATCCTGGTAGGCTATAGTCCAGAGGATTGCGAAGAGTTGGACACAACTGAGCACGCACACAAACATGCAAAAGATCTATGAATATATGCCAAATAAATAGTACCAGAAGGGAATTCTATAGATGTGCAAAGAAAGTGGAGGTCATGGTGGATTAGAGTTGGAGGAGAGTCTTCAGGGATTTGACTTAGGCCTGTAAAGAGGATTCAGATGAATCAGAGGAGCTAGAGGGTATTTCCCACCATACATGTTGATAGTTGAGAGTTTGGGTTGCTAAGCCCAGGGACTGTGTTGAGAAGGTGGGTCTCATTGGAAGGGTCCTCGACACCCAGGCTTATATCTTATAGGCAGGGGGAACATACTGATGATCTTGCAGTCCTAATGGATTAGGCAGAAGGCAGATGAACTGGGCTATTGCAGTAGTCAGGACTGGGGTTACTGAGAATCTGAATCAGGCAGACATGAAAAGAAAGCAATGGGTTCAAATTATGGAGGAAGAATTGGCAAGGGTTGGCCAAAGAGTTCGTGCTTAGAAGAGCACTGTGGTCTGAAGCATAGTGCTGCTGTAACTCCAGCCTCTATCCCCATCTCCTGATGGACAGTGTGGCCTTCTGTGTTGGACAGTTTCCTCCCTATTGGTGCATAATTTGAAATCTTGTCTGTGTAACTTTCAGATGCCCATTTCCTCCTGAATTTCCCAGCACAATTTCACATCTGCTCTCTAGCTCTTTCCTTCTTTCTTTCTCTCTCTCACACATGAATAGATATATAAGATATATTTGATTTGATAACTGGCTCAAGAATTTCAAGATACATTCCGTTCCTGGTTAACTGGAAGCATTTTCAAGAGAACTGAAGCCCATTCTTATATTGGCTTTTAATATTATGGTTTCTATTCTAAAGTAAGATAACGTAAAAGTGATTACTAAAGTTGAGCCTATTGTTCAGCTTTTATTTTTTAACTCTTGCCAGCCAAAAGACACCTATGTAGATACGGAAGGGAGACAAAAGTCAATAGTCTGTTGACAAACACCTTTATAGTGCTTTTACTATCTGTTTATGTGACAAAAGTTTATTTTCCTGCATTGAAATGTTATCTCTATTAATAAAAGTTCACACTTTTTAGTGAATTCTTGTCATATAAGTCTCTGTATCTCTTTGGGCTATGTGTAGACATTTTCTGTCTAGATATATGATATTTATATTCATGAATTAATTAGCTGTATCAACAAACACTTATTGAACCCATGCCTGGCATAGTTCTAGGTGGTTGAGCACAATGGGACCACAAAGATAAGCTTCCTGCCCTCATAATCTTCCATTCTGATCAGAGGAGACAGACAATAAATAAACCAGAAAATATTGGGCAGTCAAAAACCTATGATGAAATCAACCAGGCAAAAATCTAGGGGGAAGCATTGTAGCCCCACCTCTACTCATGTAAGATGTACATACAAACACATGTGTCTTGCACATGGGAAGTATTATTGGTGCAATTATTGAATGAGTAAAGGAATAATGAATGGATGCATTTATTTTCCTGCTTATAAAACTTTCACCAGTAGGCTGTTGGCTCTTAGAAGTTTATTGTGCTAATAAAAGTAATCTTGTATAGTATTTTCGTTCCAAAGAGACTTGATAGAGAAGTGAGCAGCTGCCTTAGTTGGCCCTCTATCTCTGGGCTCACTATGCTCTCTTGCCCTCAGATAATGGAAAAGAATAACTCATCTTTACCTTTGAAGGCTTCGTTCCTTCGGGGAAACTTCCTGAGCCCTACATTGAAATTTTAGTTTTTGTGCCTGTCTCACTCTCTAAACTAGACTCCTCCAATGTGGACACATAGAGTTATTTTCCTAGTGCAACCAAGAAGTAGATGCAGAGGAACCATTTCTGTTGAGATGAAAGGCACCGAGCCTGGCCATTTGCCTCTGTGTATATAGCACTGTGGGCTTCCCTGGTGGCTCAGTGGTAAAGAACCCACCTACCAGTGTGGGAGACATGGGTCCGATCCCAGGGTCAGGAAGTCCCCTGGAGAAAGAAATGGTACCCTACTTCCAGTATTCTTGCCCGAAAAATCCCATGAACAGAGGAGACTGGCGGGCTATAGTCCATGGGGTCCCAAAAGAGTCAGAATACAACTTAGTGACTAAACAACAACAACAGCATAGCACTGTGTTGTTCCTTTGAATCTCTTCTTCCTGCTCTTATGCAACTTAACCTTTTATTTAAGGAAAGTGAATAAATCATACACAATAAGAGAACACTTGCAAACCAAAATAGTAAAAACTTGTGGAGAAATGCAGAGGGGATGAGAGCAAGAGAATCTGTTGGATGAGTGGGTGGGCATCACCATGGCCTCCTTGATTTGCTTAGTAAGGATCATTGGACCAAAGAAGACCTTCTTTGGTTCAGTGGTCCTTATGGAGCAAGTCTTTACTATTAGATGCAAAGCAATTGTTTTGGAGGGCTAGTGTGCAATAGTTTTACGATGTATCTTTTATATGATAGTTCTTATTATGTTCAGTATTTTAATTGATGTCTTTGATTTCCCTGAAAGCCTTAAATAGTTTATGATCTTGAAATGGCACGAATCAGGATTTATACTGATGTGTGTCATTGTCACTTGAGTGAGGTGGTGCTGTTACTGGGACAGTGGTCATCTGGGTGGGTGTGCCCTCTCAATAAAGGAGACGGAAGAGCTTTTTAAAATCTGCACTTTATATGCACTTTCTCTCGCACTCACCTGCTTATTTTAAATTACAAAATTAATCCGTCCTTAATGAGAGGGATGGAAAGAAAGGGGGAAGAAAAGTAAGGCAAGAAGAAAAAAGTTAAATATTCATAATCCCAGTAACTACTGTTGCTATCTCAGTATAATACTCTAAATACTTTGAGAAAATATTTCTTTTTTAAATATAACAACAGACAAAATTACAATGCCAATTTTCTCACTAACAGGGAACTTACAGGTGAATACATGGTTTTCAGACTATGTTCCAAGAGGTGACAGGGACTGCCCAGCTCAAGAGAACAGGTACCCTGCAGAGAGCCAGGGGCCCATCTAGTCTCTCCTCCTTAGTGTAGCTCTACTCTTATTGGAACATATTGTATAAGAAACAGCTCTTTTTGGTAAAAGGGTTTCATTGCTCATATAAACAACACTTTGTAAACGAGTGTTCTTAGCCACATTGCCATTGATTGACTGGGGTATTGTGTGCCCACTCAAAGTTAAAAACTCTGATAAACACCTTTGTTAACATGTCCTCCAGAGGGTGAGCTTTTGATTGGCCCTGGAGCAGCCATCTACTGTGCCCTGCAGAGGCTGTGGCCACCTCAGCCTCTTGGACTGAGCTGCACAGACAGTTGACCTGATGGATGGCAATCAGATCATACTTGTCCATGTTTGTCAAGGGTGCCATTGCTGGCCCCAGTTCTGCTGAGGACGTGTTAGTTGACCAACAGTGGAGGAGGAGGAGGAACTGCCTCGTACCAGTTGCTGAAAAGGCAGCAAGGGCAACATGAGATATCCTGGATTGGGTCCAGGCTGGGAGTCAGAAGGTCATTGGATGGATGGGAATAAAAATCAGCAAGAAGAATGGGAGATATATTTACAAATCACATATCCTAGAAGGGTGTAATATCTGAACTATAAAAAGAACTCTTACAACCCAAAGACAAAAATGCAACAACTCAATTTTTTGAAGGGCAAAAGGTTTGAATAGACATTTTCCCAAAGATATATAAATAGCCAAAAGCATATGAAGAGATGCTTGAACTCATTAGTCACTAGGGAAATGCAAACCAAAACCATAGTGAGATACTATTTCACACCTGGGACAGCTATAATGAAAAAGACATGGTGCTTTTGTGGTGTTTTGAGTGTTGGCAAGGATGTGGAGAAATTGGAGCTTCAGACATTACCATAATGTTTTTCAGGCTCATGCACTTGCAGCATGTATCAGCAATTCATCCTTTGTACAGCCAAATAACATTCCATTGCAAGGATATGTTGCATTTTTTTATCTGTTCATCAGTTGATGAACATTTGAGTTGGTCCCACTTTTTGGCTTTTATGAATAATGCTGCCTTGAATATGTTGTACAAGGTTTGGTGTGGGTATGTGTTTTTTAAATTTGTTTATTTGTTTATTTTATTTTTGGTTTCACTACGTCTTTGTTGCTACGTAAGGGCTTTCTCTAGTTGTGGAGAGCAGGGGCTACTCTCTAGTTGTGGTCTGAGGGCTTCTCATCGTGGTGGCTTCTCTTGTTGCAGAGCACAGGTTTCAGGTGTGCGGGCTCGGTAGTTGTGGTGTGCCAGCTTAGTTGCCCCACAATATGTAGAATCTTTCTGGACCAAGGATCGAACCCCTGTTCCCTGCATTGACAGGCAGATTCTTAACCACTGGACCATCAGGGAAGTCCCTGCATATGCATTTTTATTTCAGTACATGCCTACAAGTAGGGGGCTTCCCAGGTGGCTCAGTGGGTAAAGAATCCGCCTGTGACGCAAGAGACTCGAGTTCAATCCCTGGGTCAGGAAGATCTCCTGGAGGAGGGCATGGCAACCCACTTCAGTATTCTTGCCTGGAGAATCTCGTGGACAGAGGAGCCTGGTGGGCAACAGTCCATGGGGTCACAAAGAGTCAGACATGACTGAAACAACTGAGCAACCATGCCTGCAAATGGAAGGACTTTGTTTTGTTTTGTCTTGGGTTAATGAGGAGCCACAGCAAGGTTTTTAACATATCTGAAGATCACCGTGATTGCCTTATTGAGAAAATACTGTAGGGTGCACACAAGGGAGCCTAGTCAGAAGGCTATTTTATTGATTTAGATGAGAAATAATGATGGCTCAGATCAGGGCAGAAAAAATGATGGTGGAGAAGTGGTCAGATTCTGGATGTATTTCGAAGGCAGCCAGTAGAATTTCTCTTAAGATTGAGACAAAGTGAGGATATAAAGATTAATCCAAAGATTTTTGGTTTGATCAACTGTAAGGATGGAATTGCCATTAAGTGAGATAAAAAGGTTCGCGAAGGAAGACGAGGAGTTTAGTTTGGATGTGTGCTGAGGTCGAGATGTCCATTAGACGTTTAAGAGGAGCTGTCAAGCAGGCAGTTGGATAAATGAGTCTGGAGTTCAGGAAATAGTCTGGTCTGAAGATATAAATTTGGGAGTCATCGGCATATAGATGGTATTTAGAATCATGAAATTGAGCAAGATCACCAAGGTTCCCATTTATTTTAAGGACAAAATAACATGAATGTGGATAGAGTGTGGTAATATTTTTTGGTTTTTGAGTTTCAACAATGAGCTCATGTTATAACTGAAAACACACATTATAGAGAAACTTCTCTAGAAACATATATTTAATGTGGTGACCCTACAGGCATCCAGGGTATATGTAACAAGTCATTCATTAACACCTTAGGGGCCCATGCATCAAGATTGTGTGAAATCTCTTTTGTTCCAATCATGCTGTCCGGTTTGGGGTTGTTTCCTGTTCTCGCACATGTGCCTCAGCTTCTGATCGGTGTGAGGGGGTAAGCATGGTTGTGTTGTTGAGATGTTACCACCCCAAAAGGGAGTGGTAACCTTACCTAACTTGACTAATTTGCTTCATTCCCTTGTAGAGAAACAGTTTGACAACAGAAGGCAGAGGATGGTAAAAAGCACCAACACATCATTAGATCACTGACCAAATATTGTGTCCATCCGTAAGAGGCAAATGGATTGCTGACTAGTCTAGAAATCACTTCAGAGAGGAATAATTTTAGATTTGAGGGGATTGAGCCTGGAGGAAACTGAGAGGAGGAAGGAAGGAGTTACACTGAAATGTTTGAAAGGACATAGACTTGCTGTCTTCACTCTAGACAGAACTAGGACTGGTGGTTAAAGATTGCAAACTGACACCTTTCATTTAAATACAAAGGGACTTTCAAATCATTAAAGCTGCAGTATTATATGCAGGGTAGGTTTGGGCACAGTGCAGCAGCCTTCTCTTAGCCTGCTAGAAGCCTGGTGATCATTTGTAGGGGTGTGACCAGAGGAATACCATGCTGGGTGCAGACCTTTGAGCCCTCTGCCCACTTACAAATCCTATGATTCTGAGGTCGCAAGGCTTAAGAAAGAGGGGATGGACTTGGAGAGGGCCTCTGAGAGTGTCTTCATTTCTGTGATACAAATAGGCCCTGGTCCTTCAGGAGATTATAGTCCAGCCTATTATTATTTAACCAGTAAATCCCAGGTTGAAGTGAATGGTTGGGTTGCAACTATGCATTCTAAGAGTTAGAGCTGCTGAGTGGTTGGGTGGACAGACCGAGTTTGGGCTGGTTTTTTAGAACGACGCTGTACTTGGGTACATAGACTGTCCTTTCTATAGAGACCTTGGGATTCTTTGTTCTGTTTAACTTATGTGTTCCAAGGGCTAAAGTAGTTTAACATTAGCACTAACACTTTTAGAGGGTTGAGAATAGAAAAGTTTAAAGTTTGGGTACAGACCCTTGGAGTCATTGAATGTTCCCAGTGAAAGAGACCCCACGATCATGTGGGTCCGTCTCCTTACTTTATAGAAGTGATGACATAAGGTTCCGTTGGCAGTTTATCCCAGAGCGGTTAGTTGATTCAAACCTCTTCTTATCCCCACTATAGTTATTTAACCACAGTTACTTCATATTTAAGATTTGGCAACAACTACCATGTGAGAAGTACTTATACTGTGCCGTGCAGGCCATGCACCGCACATGCATTTTCTTATTTAAAATATCACCTGTAAGTGCTGTCTTGGAATATTCACGCTTCAGGAAGACACATCTGCTTAGAACCAATGGTGGACCAAATGGCTTTTCTCTTGTCTTTCCCACTGTGTGGGTTGCTCCATGAATAATAACTGGCAAAGGCTCTCTTCACAGCTCCGTGGCCCTCCCTTTGCTTAGAGAATGCCCACTGCCACCAGCTCAGCTGGCATGAGAACTGTGTCGGGCCCCGTTCCCATGTTTCAGTCAATCTGTCTAGAGAACAATGGAACTCCTGAAACATTCTGATGCTCAAATGTAGTGTAAAAAGGACAAGAGAAAATTTCAGGTTTCCATGTTTGAACTTCTCCCCTGGTGGTGACTAGGGACTCATCATTCAACAGGAAAACTCAATGCATACCCCAGCATCTCTCAGTGTTCTGGTAGAGAGATGTAACTCTCCTTCCTAGTCCCAGATCTTTGATCTTTTTACATGAGGCTAATATTTGAATACTCTTTTCTTTCCCTGGAGTGTCAGACCTCCTGTCAACTCATCATAAAGACAAGGAATAGATTTTCTTTTTCAACGAGTGAGGACAGTTGTGGGCAAGTGTTGATGATTACTGTAAGAGGGGAATACAAATGTTACCATTACTGAGCACTAAGCTTTGTTTATTTCTCCAGAAGTCCCCCAGAGTCTCTAGGCTGGGAATCTCGCCCACAGACCTGATAAATATCCTCTCCCTTCTTGAGGAGCCTTTCATTTGACGTGACAGGGTGCTGCAGTGTCGTCTCTCAGCGGTGGCGTAGTGGCATTGAACCAAAGTGCTCTCCTCTCGGAGCTGTGTGTGTTTTCACTCTCCTCACTAATGAGGCTCATATCAAAGGAGGAGAGAAATAACAAGTGGGCAGCGAATTTGATTCTAGGAGAATTGCAGACCACGAGTGGAGACTGTCAAGAAAGCAGTTCAACAGGGAGAGATAGTTCTTTTTAAGTAAGAACTTCCAGTGAGTAATCCTTTATAACCAACATTAGAACTAGGTGGTTCACTAGATGGATGTCTATTCAGAGATGCATATTGTCTTATATGAAAACCCAGAAGCCTGAATATGAACCTCATTAACCAGTTTCTTCTCAGGGCTTGGGAAGAAACTGCCCGAGGACACCCTGCTTTCAGTGTACATGATATATTCCATCTGCCTGAAGTCTTCCTTTGCAATGAGAAGAGAAGACACTGGTGGGTGGGATTGAAATGGGAAAAGGTCCAGTGGAAAACTTACCTTATTGGTGGGCTGTGGAGCCTTAATTAATACGTTCCTCATGTGCTTCCTACCAGGGGTGGTTGATAATTACTACTGGTGTTCCCTCCAATGAATGGTTCACCCAGGGGAACATGTGGATTTCAGAGGAAAGCATGTGCCATGAAGTCCAGTTCAGAGAGATGAATGAACATGCACGTAGTCTCCAGTGTTGGAGGCTTGGAGTCTGGAAAGTGTGGTGTGATGACGTGGGATACTAGGTGCCTAGTTTCTGGGAATATGAAACTTTGCAGCGAGTGGGGGCTACTCTTCATTGCATTGCGCAGGCTTCTTATTGCAGTGGCTTCTTTTGTTGCAGAGCACAGGCTCAAGGGCACCCAGCTTCAGTAGTTGCAGTATGTGGGCTCAGTAGTTGCACCGGGCTCTAGAGCACAGGCTCAATAGTTGTGGCCAATGGGCTGAGTTGCTCCATTGCATATGGGATCTTCCTGGGTCAGGGGTCGAACTCGAGTTTCCTGCATTGGTGGGTGGATTCTTTACCACTGAGCCACCAGGGAAGCCCCAAGAATGTATCTTTTTATGTTAGTTTGTAAAATCTTTTTCTCTTCTTTTTCAACTTTTCATAATATATTAGCAAAATATGAATATAAAAATCCGTAAGTTAGTTTCCTCGCTTCCTCTTTATATTTTTTCCTTCTTCATTCTAATACATTCTCCTGAACTGAAACTCTTCACTGTAACGGTGCTTTGTTAAGAGGGACAGTCAGTAGCCTGCTTTTTATAATATTTCTCCTTGTTTTATTTCTACTTCCACTCCAAAGATTTCCACTTCCATAGGTTTTCTCTCTTTCCCTTCACTTCTGACTCCTCTGTGCTCGCTTATTAAGTGTTCATCATTCTGGGTTGTAATTTTGCTTATTGTGGGCAATATTCTGAATCTTACCTCACCAAATAAAGTGCTCGTGAGGTGTTGCCCTTTATACACCTGTTCCATCCTACAGGTGCTGATAAGCTCAGAGCACCTGATGGAGCCATGTTACTGCATTCACCCAGAGTCCAGAAACAGTGAGTGAAGGCATATGGCCTCGGTAATCTTTTAGATGTACCTCATAATGCTAAAAGCAGATACCATGTAATTTCTCTGATACAGTTTTATGTAGACCAGTCCTTCTATTATTCCATGTAGTTTCTGGGATGGATTCCTCTCTGGAGTATTTGGTTTACAAATTGGACTGATAAAAAAGAAATTTTGTTGTACAATGAAACATTTTGAAGCAGTGTTCAAAGATTGGAGATTATTCTAGCTATTTAGAACTTTTTCTTCCCCCTTTTTACTGTGAGCCATTAACTCCCTTACTTCTTCCCTCTTCTATTCCTTCTTTCCTTTCTCTTTTCTCCACAAAAGCTTCCAACAGAGTAGATTGGTGTGACAGAGGGCCCTGAGCCTTACTTTTCCTCTGGATTAAATGGGATGACAAAAAAGTTTTGGCTTGGTATTTTAAGTCTATTTGTACAACAGAAGCCAAGAAATTAAAACAATGCTGACCAAGTATCCATCAATAGAGGCATGAATGGATAAACAAAAATGCGGTGTACCCATACAATAAAACAATATTTGTCTGTAAAAAGTAATGAAATTCTGACACATGCCCCAACATGGATGAACCTTGAAAACATATGCTAAGTGAAATACGCCAGCCACAAAGGAAAAAGATTGTACGATTACACTTATATGAGGTACCTAATGAAAGTGAAAATGAAGTCGCTCAATCGTGTCCAACTCTTGGGGACTCCATGGACTGTAGCCCTCCAGGCTCTGCTGTCCATGGGATTTTTCAGGCAAGAATACTGGAGTGGGTCGCCATTTCCCTTTCCAGGGTATCTTCCCAACCCAGAGATTGAACCTGGGTCTCCCATACTGCGGCAGACTTTTTACCCTCTGAGCCACTAGGGGAGCCTAAAGGCAAATTCATAAAGACTGAAAGTAGAATGGTGGTTGCCAGGAGTTGGGAGAGGAATGATGGGGACTTATTGCTTAATGAGTTTTAGTTTGGGAAAATGAAAGGTTTGAAAGTAGATGCTGGTAATGGTTGTTTGACATTATGAATGTGTTTAATTTTACTAAAATGCACACTTAAAATGTAAAGATGGTAAATTTTATGTACATGCCTTACCACAATGAAAAATTTTATTTAAAAAAAAAACAAAAACCCTCTATGTGAAGGTAGCCTTAGGAGAAATTTCTGCAGTACTTATAAATTGGTGACCCTATGTAGCCTTTCTCTGGGATCACAGACCCTGTGAAACAAGACTCTAAGGTGACAATGCTTTGTGGCCCTTCCACGTGAGTAGTGGTGACATTTTTTTTCTATTGCTGTGATGAATAAATGAATGAAGGAAGGAGGGAAGATTCCATACTGCTTTGCATCCTGATCAATACTCATCCTACCTTCTAATTAAATATGAACATTTTTCTTTGCAGCAACCTCCTCCTAGCTGTTCTTCTTAAATATTGTGGCATTTACTTAGACATGACCTTTGCTAAGGGAGCTTTAAAGAAATCCGTATACCTTGATTAAAAATAGAAGATGGTGTGCTTTCTCAAGGGTTAACGTAGGCAAAGTGAAGAAATGTTGGTTCTAATTTAAGTGCCTATTTTCCAGTCTCTTTTTGTAACACGTTCTTATTTTATCCTGTCCATCTATTTGGTCTAACACTGTTTTATTGAGCATTTTGTAAAATTATTGAGAAAGTCCAGGAAAAGATTCCTGCCTCTTTTTTTTTTTTTTATGAGGATCTATTTGAAGCAAAAGAAGGAACAAAAGCATCTGTCGATTTGATGAATCTTTTCTAAGAAAAATGTTGTCCCAGTGTATACTATTGAGCAGATAATTCAAGGGGAAAAAAGAAAGAACATTACATAGAGTACTATAGAAATGGTTTTATACAGAACTTTAAAGTACATAAAGTAACTTAATTCTTGTGTGTGTATGTTCAGTCATTTCAGTCGTGTCTGACTCTTTGTGACCTCCACGGACTGTAGCCCTCCAGGCTCCTCTGTCCATGGGGATTACTCCAGGCAAGAATACTGGAGTGGGTTGCCATGCCCTTCTCCAGGGGATCTTCCCAACCCTGGAATCAAACCTGCGTCTCATGTTTTGTAGGCAGGTTCTTTACCACTGAGCCACTGGGGAAGCCCAATTTAATTCTTAGTATCTCATTAATGCTCACAACAACACAGCAAAGTAGTTATTATTTCGTTCTGAAGTTTCAGCTTTCATAAACAGCTCACTAAGGTCATACCAGAGCTTGAGTTCATATCTCAAAGTCTAGAGTCCCGGGCCTGAGGATTGGGTTAGTTGCAGAGGGTTGGAACCCCATAGTTAACCTTTATGGTCTCCATCCATGTATATACAGCCTGAACTTTTACCTGTAAAAACTGAACCAGGGGAGTGTTTTGAGTCCCTTGAAATGTTTCACCAGTGCAACTTGTATTCTGCCACCTCTTTGTGAACTTGTAAATATGATCCACCATGTATTTCCTAAGTGCTCTTTAGCATGTGAATTTGAGATTTTAAATTTGACAGATTTAAATCTGTCAGATTTAAATATGTGCCTTAAACATGGGCTTCCCTGGTGGCTCAGATGGTAAAGAATCTGCCTGCAATGCAGAAGACCTGGGTTTGATCCCTGGGTCAGGAAGATCCCCTGGAGAAGGGAATGGCAACCCACTCCAGTATTCTTGCCTGGAGAATTCCATGGACTGAGGAACCTGGTGGGCTACAGTCCATGGGGTCGCAAAGAGTTGGACATGACTAAAGTGACTAGCACTTTCACTTTCAAAAGAGAAAAGTGCCACTGCTAGGACCCACTGTATAATTTGTGGAGCCCAGTGCAAAAGGAAATATGAAGTTCCTTATTCAAAAATGATTAAAAATTTCAAGGTGGTGAGAACACAATATTAAACCCAGCACAGGGCCTGGAGTAACTGTGGCCAGTCTTACAGGTCTGTAGGCTTCTTCACATGGACCTCGGGGGCTGCTTTGGCCTCTCCTCACCCTCTTAGGAGCAGCCTGGTTGCTTCCCTTTCTCCTTGACATCCTACAAAGTGAAACCTCAAAGGAACAGTAGGAAGTAGTCCTTAGGCCTGAACACTTCTCTAATCCGTATTGTAAAATTGGATGTTTGTGTGTTTTGTCTCCTTTGAGCATGAAAACCTTCCCATGGTGGAGTGCCTTCTCCTTTCATTGCTTTGGTGGCAACTCTCAGACTCACTTGAAAGAAAGTGAAAGTGTTAGTCACTCAGTTGTGTCTGATTCTTTGCAACCCCATGGACAGTAGCCCACCAGGTTCCTCTGTCCTTGAAATTCTCCAGACAAGAATACTGGAGTGGGTTGCCGTGCCCTTCTCCAGGGGATCTTCCCCACCTATGGATTGAACCCAGGTCTCCTGCACTGCAGGCAGATTCTTTGCTGTCTGAGCCACCAGGGAAGCCCATTTAGGCTCACTTAAGCTTTAAAAAAATCCTCAAAAAAGAGCAGAAGGCTTCTCACCCACCTGACATTTGGCCATAGTTTTGGCAATAGACCCCAACAGTAGGTACACTTTTTGAAAACACTACTGAATAAATACTCCTCCTCTGGCATGGGATGGTATCGGGAGTGAGAGGAGACAGGGACCTGGTTGTGGCATCTGTCACAGCTCTGTCTGAGCAGTGCCACACAGCCCGGTTCCTGAAGGAACAGCCTCTACAGCATGAATCATCTTCACAGCCTGAAAGGCTGGCGCCTCCTGGTCTGTCCATTCCTGGGATTAGATCTGAACCACAGATCATGTCACTCCTCAACTGTGGCCCCATCCGTCCCCCGTCTGGATTTTGATGAATGGAAGACTCAGGTCTGGGCTGTAATGGAGACTTAGAGGAGAGTAATGCATTTTAGCTTTAAGAAGATTATTATAATTATCTCAAGGCACTGAAGTGGTGCTCCATTTGCATTTCAGACACTAAAATCAGAGGGCAGATCTACAAGATGTTAATTTTGTGAGTGAGTCCTTAATAACAGAGGCACCAAGACTTGATTCTTTATGCCTTAGCCTGAGTTTGCTGTTGGAAGATGCAAAATATACTAATAAAATTACAGCTCCTCTAGTGACTCTTGAGCATCCCCAGTGTCTCAGTGGGTAAAGAATTCACTTAAAATGCAGGGGACACAGGAGTCGTGGATTCGATCCCTGGGTTGGGAAGATCCATTGGAGGAGGAAAGGGTAACCCACTCCAGTATTCTTGCCTGAAAAATCCCCTGGACAGAGGAGCCCAGTGGGCTACATTCCAAAGGGTCTCAAAGAGTCAGACATGACTGAGCAGCAGCAGTGACTCTTAAGGGAGCCTCATGCACTTTCATTTGCAAATGACCTGGACCCTCCATCTCGGAGGACTCCCTGGGCTTCAGCACCCCGAATCTCTCACAGTGGGACCTGTGGATTTGTATGGGCAGGAAAGCAGATTCTTACCTTCCTACAAATCACTGTCAGACATGGAACAGCTAGTCTAGCTTCCACACTCTGGCAGCTAAACCTCTTTGCCTATCATCTAGGTAAAAACCACTTACTGCTCGTTATAAATACATCCACCATAAAGCAGTCCTTTGGCATTGTAGGCATTTTCTTGAACAAACTCCTTGAAACAACAGCCTCAGGAGGACTAATACATCCTTTTCAACCCTCCAGAGCAGATATGAGAATGCAGCATCATTTGTTAAATTGCAATTGTGTGTCACTTATGAATAAACATGGACTGGATTCGTGATGCAAATATAAAAAAGATATTTATATCTCATGAACTAAACTTGATGGCTCATTTCATTTTAAAATTATCCAATCTATGATCAAGTCCTGAGGTAGAAATCTAAGATATGTCAGGCCCTAGAATGGACTGAAGTGACTTTGGGATAGCCCCCAAGTGTTAGCCTCTTATTTTCCCAGACAGTCAGATCCAGTACATTTTAAACATAGCACCCCTCCCTCTTGAAAGAGTTCATTTTAATGTTTGCTAAGTTTGAAGTTTTTTAAAGCAGTGATTTATTTTCCATTTCTGATTCTTCTTTGGGACGTGAGTATGTAATGTCAAAGGTTATTAAGGGAAGAAGCAAACTTGCTGCTCAGAAGGTATCATATGATATAACATAGTGTGACTTAGTTTAATATAGACCAGGACTCTCTGTTTTTTTAGATACTGCTAATGCTATTTATATTATTCTATTACTATTAATAATAGCTAACATTCACTGGATGCTTACAATGTGCCTGGCACTTTGCTAAGAACTTTATACTAATTACCTTACTCAGTTTTTACAGAAACATTTTGAGGGAGATACTCTTAATATCCTAACTCAAAGGAAAAGACAGAGGGTCAGAGAGGTTAAGGAACATACCTAAGAACAGCTTGCTAATCAATGACTGGCCTGTGTACAAAGCCCATGCGTGTGCGTACTCAGTCGCTTCAGTTGTGTCTGACTCTGCAAACCTATGAACTATAGCTCACCAGGCTCCTCTGTTCATGGGATTCTCCAGGAAACAACACTGGAATGGATTGTCGTGCCCTCCTCCAGGGGATCTTCCTGATCCAGGGATCAAACCCGTGTCTCTTATGTCTCCTGCATTGGCAGGTGGGTTCTTTACCCCTAGTGCCACCTGGGAAGCCCATAAAGCCGTATTTATGACAATTGCACTGCTGTCTGTAGAACTGTTTGACTACCTGGAATAGTTAGTCAGTTTCAGCTTACTTGCCCACAATAATCAAATGTTGGCCTGCACCTTGAGCATTGAACTTGGCAGAACACAGCGCTGTCTGTGATTGATTTGTGATATCTGTAATGGGTAGATCCAGGGAGAGCAAAGATGAAACTCAAGTAGCCATTCCCATGTTGGTGGTGGTGGTTTTAGTCCCTAAGTCATGTCCATCTCTTGCAACCTCATGGACTATAGCCCTCCAGGCTCCTCTGTCCATGGGATTTCCCGGGCAAGAATACTGGAGTGGGTTGCCATTTCCTTCTCCAGGGGATCTTATTATTCACAAACACGAGGGACTTCTGTGTGGACCACATGCCATCTGGATTTCTATAGAACACATTTTTATTACACAGTCTGTATTTGTATTTCTAGCCTGTTAGTGGGCTACTTGCTAATAAAAAGTAGACATTTCAAATGAGTGTCTTATCAAAAGCAATGGCCATTTTCCATTAATCCTACATTTGGATTTGTTTTCTTCCTCAATGTTGAATCCTTGGAAAATGGTATGTACAATGAAAAATATTTGAGTGGTTTATTGCTATATGTGAACCTTTCTATCAACAGTCCCAGGTGCTTGTGGTTTCTCTGTTTGTGAAGTACATTGCTAGCACCAATTGTAGGTGGAGAAATAAAAACAGAACAAGTAAATGCTGTTTCAAAGTATCTGTAATATTGGCAAATAAATCGGATCCTCATCATTCTTCATTTTTACGGGAAATTCAAACACATATTCACCTCTTCAGTGATGAAGAATTTTTCCTCTTTCATTTTGTTGCTTAGATTGGCATTTGTCCCATGAGAAATCACTGAACAGATTTAATTTTGTTTATTCTTTCTTTTGAGACAGCATGTTTATGCTCTGCCAGAATTATCCAAAGAATGAAATGAATTTCGACCAGAGATGTAAAGACCTAAAAAATTTAGGTCAAAGCTAACATATAAGTCGCTTTGTCTTGCTGACATCAGTCTTTTCACAGTTCTCCTCTGAAAAGAAAGAACTATATATTGGTATTTCAAAATTAAAATTAGCCCACATTACTGACTGTGGTTGTTTCCTGTTACTCTGATAGAAAAAACGTCTATTTTCTTTGCCTAGGGCATTTCGCTCATATCCAAGACAGCTGAATAGACACAGGTCACCTAAAGTTCTGTGCTGTAATCAGCGTATGGTGACCTAACTTGGGATAGATCAGAAGAGGTGGCCTGGGGAAATGTTACTATAACCTGAGGAGGAGCCACTGGCCTCCAGGAGTTCCTTATGGAGGACAGAAGACAGGGAGCCCTAAGCAGGACAATGGATTTAAAATCTAGTTAACTGAATCCTGGATCAGGCCTTTACCTCCTGAGTAATGTTGGCTAAATTACCAAATTTCTCTTGACCAGTTTCCTTAATTATAAACTGGAGATAATAGACCAGAAAATCTCAAAGTTCCTGCCAAGTCTAGGAGTGTGAGGATCCCGTGATCCTCTGTACCCAGGATCCTCCTGGTGTCTGCTCTCCCAGGAGGGCAATGAAACAGCAATCCCATTTCACTCTCCGCATATTTTGAGGGGGGAGGTCATTCCCACTAAGCCCCATGAAGACAAGGG
The DNA here is from genome assembly GCA_024291935.2 of Okapia johnstoni. NCBI lineage: Eukaryota > Metazoa > Chordata > Mammalia > Artiodactyla > Giraffidae > Okapia > Okapia johnstoni. Next base: position 45,791,755 of record CM044322.1, read on the forward strand.
CTGAGCACTGTCAGCTGTTTTCCAGGAAGCAGTTTTTAAGCTCCTCACAAATGTCAGAAATGCCACTTCGGTGGTTTCTCTAGAGTCTTGAGGTGTTTCACTGAAGCAGCATTCAGGATTTGTAATATTTCCTTTGCTTAAGATGATATTATAAGCTTTGTATACTTTCTTCTGATGTGGAGGGGGAGGAGTTCAGTTCTCTTGGATATGGTTCACTTGTCAACTTAGAAAGACCTTTCAGAACCTCAGTTCCTCTTGTGTGCAGCTAATAAGAGAACGTGGTTAAATGGGACCATGAAAAAGCCAAGATTACTATATTTCCCACGGTATTTTTAAAGAAAAACAAAGATGAAAAGCCAGAGCAAAGGATAAAGCCATCATGGCCTCTAAAGTTCTGCACTGACTTGTGAAGCAAAGGATATTTTCCAAACTGACCTAGACCGATTTGGTTAACTGTAGTTATTTTTGGTAGATATGTTAGCCTCCCATAGTTCAAGGTAAGTGGGTCCATAGGTTTCCTTCCACAAACCATTTCCAGGTGATGTTATGAAGAAAATAAATCTTAAACTAGATTCTACCATAGTTATAAACATGTGTTAGTAAGCCAGCAGTAAGTTATTCAATATATTTTGTAAATGTAATAAAGAGCTACATCTTTGTCCTTTTAGGTACAGATTCCTACAGCACCTTGCATAAAAACTACGCTAGAGGCAGGTGTATTTCTTGGCTGACGGTGTGATACATCTAGTTAAAGTCGGGCAAAAAAAATTACATGTGTAAGAATCTGAATAGTAGACCAATCGGAGTTCGAATCTGTAGGTTGTTTTGGCTTGCTGTACTCCTACATACTGTTTGTGTAGGAGTACGTACATACTATTTCTAACCAATCCACATGTTTTGAACACAATCATTTTCACCAAAGATAAACCACGTCTAACTGGCATTACTTTAATTATCAGTGTCTCTGCTGTTGACCAGTAATAAAGATAGCCAAACCAGTCTCACTAACTGCTTCAGGACTGTTACCTTCCAATTAGAACCTCTCAGATAGTAACTTGGACTGTCATAGGCACTGGCCAATCAGGCCAGATTCTGGTCTCAGCTTATGCTAGGTTGAGGAAGGCCCCTACTGAGCCAGAGTTGTGTCAGAGCTGCCAAGGCAATAGGACTTGAGTAGCTAAGATCTGAGAGAGAAAGGAACTATAGAGAGTTGAGAAGATGCTTTTTCTCTCAGGTCATCTGCTGAGAATGTAGCAGACCTTTTGACAATATCATGGGAATTTTAGTTCAGAGTTTTCAAGGTAGGCAGGACTTGAAAGGTCAAAAGCCTGAGAGAAGGAAATTACAGAAAAGTTAGCTAGATACTCTAGTATATTTCCTTTATATTATATTTGAGAAATATTACTGTAGACAGAAAGGAGAGACTAAGGAGCTAGGTAAAAAAAAAGACGAAAACTAAAAACTGAATAGAAGAGTTTTCAGCACACAAATGCTGACTAAAAAATATTGCCATGCAAAGCCCTTCCAGGAGAAGAGGCCCCAGCAGATACCATTTTGGGATCTTTAGAGAGCTACACCCTAGCAGTAGAGGTAAACTCAAATTTGACCAAGCCATACAAAAACTCAGTGAGTCTTTGATTGGGTTGTGGTGTTCACCCCCCCATTCTGCCTACTAGATGAGAGGGTCACTGAAAGAAGAGAGTATATTTAAGAGTCTCTAAAGTTTTCATAAATTTTTTCTGTAAAGAATGACCAGGCATACCAGGAAACAAGTAAAAGAGAAAAAAAAAATGCTATGGAAAAAACTCCCAACCATAAATGACTCGTTTATCGGTGTTATCATTCACAGACTTTATTTTTTTATTTTTTATTTTTTTATTTATTTTTTATTTTAGTTGGGGGCTAATTACTTTACAATATTGTAGTAGTTTTTGCCATACATCGACATGAATCAGCCATGGGTTCACATGTGCTCTCCCTCCCGAACCCTCCTCCCACCTCCCTCCCCATCCCATCCCTCTGTGTCATCCCAACGCTCCATCCCTGAGCATCCGTCCCATGCATAGAACATGGAATGGTGTTCCGCTTCACATATGACAATATACATGTTTCAATGTTATTGTCCCAGAACGTCCCACCCTCTCCTTCTCCCTCAGAGTCCACAGGACTGTTCTATGCATCTGTGTCTCTTATTCTGTCTCACATATAGGGTTACCATTACCATCTTTCAAATTCCATATACATGCATTAGTATACTGTATTGGTGCTTTTCTTTCTGGCTCACTTCACTCTGTATAATGGGCTCCAGTTTCATCCATCTCAATAGAACCGATTCAAATGTATTTTTTTTAATGGCTGAGTAATATTCCATTGTGTGTATGTACCACAGCTTCCTTATCCATTCGTCTGCCGATGGACATCTAGGTTGCTTCCATGTCCTGGCTATTGTAAACAGTGCTGCGATGAACATTGGGGTACATGCGTCTCTTTCAATTCTGGTTTCCTCGGTGTGTATGCCTAGCAGTGGGATTGCTGGGTCATATGGCAGTTCTATTCCCAGTTTTTTAAGGAATCTCCACACTGTTCTCCATAGTGGCTGTACTAGTTTGCATTCCCACCAACAGTGTAAGAGGGTTCCCTTTTCTCCACACCCTCTCCAGCATTTATTGCTTGTAGACTTTTGGATAGCAGCCATTCTGACTGGTGTGTAATGGTACCTCATTGTGGTTTTGATTTGCATTTCTCTAATAATGAGTGATGTTGAGCATCTTTTCATGTGTTTGTTAGCCATCTGTATGTCTTCTTTGGAGAAATGTCTGTTTAGTTCTTTGGCCCATTTTTTGATTGGGTCGTTTATTTTTCTGGAACTCAGCTACAGGAGTTGCTTGTATATTTTTGAGATTAATTGTTTGTCTGTTGCTTCGTTTGCTATTATTTTCTCCCATTCTGAAGGCTGTCTTTTCATTCACAGACTTTAAAATAACTCTGATTGGTGTGTTTAGAAAATATGTGACATGATGAAGAATTTCATTAGAAAACTGAAATTTTAAAAATTTCATTAGAAAACTGGAATTGTTAAATAACAAATTGAAAATTCTGCAGCTTAAAAAATGAAATAATGGATATTCAGAGCTCAATAGATGTGTTTAACTGCAGATTAGATGCATGACAAGAAAGATTTACTGAAAATGGAAGACAGGTCTGTAGAAAATATTCAAGTGGATGCATGATGTACAGAGAGCAAAAGGATGAAAATACAAAAAAAAAAGCACAAGAGACGTATATAACATGTGTTATTCTACGTCACATGTGATAGGCGTCCCAGAAGAGAAGGAATAAGGCAGGAATGGTACTTTCTGAAAATGATCAAAATGATCAAAAACATGGATTCAAGAAGCCTTGCAGGTCCCAACTAGGATAAAATGTAGTAAAACTGCTGAAAACAAAATCAAAGGGAAAAATTGTGAAAACAGCCAGAAAAAAAATTCATTAATTTCAAAGGAGCAACAGTAAGACCAATAGCTCACTTCTCAGAAGAAACAATGGATGCCAGAAGACAGTGGAATTCATATTAACAGGTTGAAAGAACATAACTGCCAAGCTAAAATTTCATAAATCCAACAAAAATATTCATGAGAAGTTGACGTGAAATAAAGACATTTTAAGACAAACAGAACTTGAAAGAATCAATCACCAGTACTCTGACATTAAAAGAAACACTGAAAGTATTTCTACAGGTAGAAAGAAAATGATCCCAGAAATGCAGGAGGAAATAGAGAGTGACAGAAAGGGTGAATATGTGCTTACATTGAAATATGTTAAAACTATAATATGAATTGATGGCTGGATAGAGAGGTGAAGAGATAAATGGTAAAGCAAATATAGAAAACTGTTGATTAGAAAATCTGAATGAGGGTGTTCACTATATAATTCTTCCATTTTTATTTTTGAAAAATATCATTTTAGAATAAAATGTTGAGAAAAATATATGGACAAACAAATGAATGTTTATCACACAAAACAACAAAAATGGAATCTTATGGAGTCTGCAATATATGTAGGATTAAATGTATGGCCAAAATAATGCAAAAAGTGGAAGAGGGCTAAATGGAGTTCATGTGTTATAAGGTGACAGCAACATCTGGAAGTATTAAAAGTCATAATTTTACTATACTATAATAAGTCAAGGACATGCATTGTAATCTCTAGAGTGACTGGTAAAATAATACATAGAAGGGGAAATAGAATAAACAATTCTTGATTAATCTAAGAAAAGGGAGAGAAAAGGGGACTTAATAATAGCAGGTGGACCAATAGAAAACAATTCTAAGATGCTAGCTATAAAAACAAACATATCAGTAAATGAATTAAATGAAAATTGACTAAATACTCCAACTAAATGATAATTATTGTCACACCACATTAAAAAAGAACAAAAAAGTCTAACTATATACCACTTGTGAAAGCCACTTCTTAGATATAAGGACACAGAGAAGTTGAAAATAAAAGAAAGGGTAGAGAAGGCAATGGCACCCCACTCCAGTACTCTTGCCTGGAAAATCCCATGGATGGAGGAGCCTGATAGGCTACAGTCCGTGGGGTCTCGAAGAGTCAGACACGACTGAGCGACTTCACTTTCACTTTTCACTCTCATGCACTGGAGAAGGAAATGGCAACCCACTCCAGTGTTCTTGCCTGGAGAATCCCAGGGACAGAGGATCCTGGCGGGCTGCTGTCTGTGGGGTCGCACAGGGTCAGGAACGACTGAAGCGACTTAGCAGCAGCAGCAGCAGAGATGCCTCTTATAAATACTAACCAAAGCAAGCTGGTATAATTTACTAAGGTCAGAGAAAATAGACTTTAAGGGAAGAATCATCATTAAAGATAAATAGAAACATTTTATAATAATTAAAGGATGAAGCCACAGTAAAGTTACAATTCTAAATTTGTGTATATCTAACAACATGGCTCCAAATATAAAAAGCAAACATATGACAGAATAAAGAAGATAAATACATCAATCCATAATCATAGTGGGAGCCCTTAACACCACTGTCTCAAGAAATAACAGAACACACAGACAAAAATTCACTAAGAATAAAGATCTGAACAATTACTCTTACTTTACTTTACCTTATTGATATATATTGACCATTGCACTCAGTATTGACACAGTACAGTTTTTTCCCAGATTACCAAAATTGACCCATTTGTTGGCTTAGAAGGCAGATCTTGACAAATTTCAAAGACGAAATTCATTCTGAGTATGTTTTTTTGACCAAAGAGAAGCTAAGCTAGAAATCAATAACAAAGAAAACGGAAAAATTACCAAATGTTTGTCAGTTAAGCAATCCACCTGTAAATAACCCATGGGTTGAAGAAGAAATTTCAGTGAAAATTAGATGATATTTTGAAATTCAATGATAATGAAAATTCAACATATGAAGTGCTAACCAATCATCCTTGAAGTGTGTATTCCTGATTAAGACATTTTAAATGTTAACTGACTTACCCTATAGTGTAAATTAATGTTAACTCACATGTATATCACACCATGTATGCTGAAGGACTGTATTTTAAAGCAAATTGCTGACAGGGACAAGAATGGAGATGATTATAGTAATGCCAGTGCTTTATGTGAAATTTCCAATTATTAAATAAAAAGCAATGCTTAGTTGATGCTATTTTAAAACACACTTGTTCTATCATATTATATTCATCCATCTAAAAAAAGACAAAATATGAAAAGGATGCACATATAATTTCCAAAGTGATTTCTCAACATTCAGAAATCATTTATTATCCATCAAATTGCCACATTCTTTCATTTCCCTGTGTATCTTTCCCACGTGGAAGTCTTCCTAGAAGCTGAGTGAGGTAGGAGGGATGAGAACCTGGGCTGCCCTGCTATATATTCTAATATTTTCAACCCGGTGGCTTTAGTGTGATTGGAGAAGCTGGAAATTGAATCGGAAACCTCAGGGGCAACCCAAGTGATGAGTCAGCCTGGCTGTTAAGGTTATCACTGTTGGCTCCCTGTGCTTAATTAGAAGCTAGTGGGATACCATCATGTACTCTACCAACAAAAACCTTCACTCGAGAAGCGACTGGGTTAAGGAAGAACATGCTGAAAACAGAGTTTGTGAACCATAACTGAAAACTGTTTATCCACAGCAGCCACCAGCAAAAGCAAGGGTGGGAGAAAGCGCAGCCGTTGGCAGCCTTCTTACAGAGCTGGCGTGTGGGCAGGGGGCAGTTTCTTTGAAGCTGTATCTGACGGCGTTCAGTTTTGTTCGCTTGGCTTTCTTCCTGAAGAGATATTAATGGTTTAAATCTGTGTGGATTGTCAAGTTTTCTTCCTTTCAATAATATACTGATTAATATTTGACTTCCTCTCAGCCTGGAATTTTCAATAATTTAATAGCTGTCCTCACCAGCTGCCTGTGAGGAACACCCATCTTGCCCGTTGCCTAGCGGTTCTGTGTGTCATGGGGCAGAAAAAGCAGGAACAAGTCTTGTCTCCCCTCATTCCTCTCTGTTGCTGACCAACGTGTCCTTTTCTGGCTCATATTCTTCTTTGCCTCCATTTTTATGGGTCCTGGGGATAAAGTCCTAGGCTGACTATAAAGATTCATCTTTGATGGTCAGGGGATGGAGGTGGCATTTTAGCTCCAGAAAGAAAGGAGACAAAGCTGGTTGAAGGAAATGAATTTCACTTTTATCTTCCCTCTTTTTTTTTAATTAGTTTATTTATCTGTTTTTTAACTTTACAATATTGTATTTGTTTTGCCATACATTGACATGAATCAGCCATGGGTATACATGTTTTCCCCTTCCAGAATCCCCCTTCCACCTCCCTCCCCATCCCATCCCTCCAGGTCATCCCGGTGCACCAGCCCCGAGCGCCCTATATCATGCATTGAACCTGGACTGGCGATTCGTTTCACGTATGATAATTTACATGCTTCAATGCCGTTCTCCCATATCATCCCACCCTCGCCCTTTCCCATAGAGTCCATAATACTGTTCTATTTATCTGTGTTTCTTTTGATGTCGCGCATACAGGGTTACCTTTACGGATTAACTAAATACCATATATATGTGTTAGTATACTGTATTGGTGTTTTTCTTTCTGGCTTACTTCACTCTGTGTAATAGGCCTCCTGACTCTTGTGTAAGTTACAAATCAGTGAATTCATCCTCTCTTTATTCAGCATCTTGCCACCCTGAGGCCCCTTCCCGACTCTTCAGAATTCCTTCTGTAATTAAGTGCAGTGGTGGAAAAGTCCAGGTTTTGTGTGTGTGTGTGTGTGTGTGTGTGTGTGTGAGGGAGGGAGGAGGGAAGAGGAGGCTAAGCAGGTGCTTTAGGGAAGCAGACTCAGTCACATTCACAAGACGGCAGGTTGCCAAACTTGTATGACTACCGCAAAAAGAACTCACACTACATTTTTGTACCAGGTTTTATCGATATCAAGTATCTTGTATCAATGCTAGCCGTGGTTCTTGTTACCTGTGCTCAGAGAGAATGGGGTATGGAAGCTGTAAACTGCAGACAATTCTCAGTCAGTGTCCTCAGCCGTGACCCATATTATAAAGGTAAGAAAGGACTAAATAATAGTAGCATGTGTGAGTGTAAAGGTAGGGAGTTTATCCTTTCTGGGAGAGGGTTCTAACACTTTACAAAAGTAATCTATATTAATCCAACATCATCAGAGTATCATGAGGTTAAATAAATCAGCCTAGACAGACTAAGTGATGTAGCCAAGGCTGCACAGTGAATTTAGAAGTAAAGTCAGATGAAGATACAGTCCCTTCTTCATACTGACTTTTTCTTGCCATATTCCATGGGAACTAAAAATAATAGAGATTATTTTCTGATTTTATTTTCTTTGGACAGGTTAAGCTGGGTAAATTAGCTGGAGGTACATGCCTGACTCATAGATAAATAGGTAACTGTCAGTGGTATAATTTTTGTAATCCAAAAACTTTCCACTCACAGATTTTCTATAATTTACTGAAAAATAAATCCATGACCCCAGGAGGCAGAGACGACAACATTGCTTCAGAAAGCACATGTTTCTTGGAAATAGCTTATAAGTGCATATGGCTTTCAGATTAACCAGTTGATGTCCTGGGCCTGCGGGAATGGATGACTGGGCAGAAGCCTTGTTTTGTTGGGGTTTTGCTCTTGGTGTTCAGTCTGGTTGGTCTGATGCCTGGTAAAGCGTGGAGTCCATAATGGACACCAGGTAAGCAGTGTGGAATGTGTGGTGAGGCCATTTTCCTTGAAGGAATTCTCCACCCCCCCTCAAGATTCTGCCGAGGCTTAGCCAAGGTGGGAGCATCACTTTCTCCCCTGTTCTTTGATTTTTCAATGCTCACTTTTTCCACGTGGGTGGCTGCACACCATTAAGTAGACTGTAGATAGATGGCTCCCACTCTTGCTAAGAATATGGCAGTTTGGGGGACTACATGTCTTAGACATCCATTCTCTAAGCCCCAGAGCAGAACATTCAGAAACATTCCTTCCAGTTCTGAAATTCCTTAGGATGAAGTTGTCAGTTTACTTTGGGGACCTGAAAAAGTAGGGCATTTTGCCAGGGTGCTGACCTTACACCTGTGAGCTTGACCGGCTCAGCCCTGAGAGTGACATTTGTCCCAGTCTTCAGCTTTCTAAAGTGAGTATTTGACTTGAGGAGAGAGTATTGATCGTTTGGCCCACATTCTGATCCCTAACTAAGACTCACTTGCCATAAATATATCTCACATTTGAGGACTGAGTTCTTCACACATTCTAAGCTTTCTGAGTTGAAAAAATATATTACTTTGTAAGTACAAAAACTGTAACACTATATAACCCCAACAATAGACGGAACACTGGGTTTCTTGTAAATAACATATTAATAACACCTGGTCTGATACCTGTGAACATGCTCAGTGCCTGAAGCAAATTGGCAGGAGCGTCTTCTTCTTTTGCCAGTAACTTGTCAAAAACTCCCAAACTCTCAGAAGAACATCCAAGACAAGGTAGCTTATGTAGTATTCAGACTTCACACAGGCGAGGGCTGGCTCCTGGCCAACTTGAAAAGCCAAGTTGAATTAGAGAGGGAATTCTGAAGAGTTGGGAAGGGACCTCAGGATGGCAAGATGCTGAATAAGAATGGGATGAATTAATTGATTTGTATCTTAAGGAGATCAAAGCAGTCAATCCTAAAGGAAATCAACCCTGAATATTCATTGGAAGGACTGATGCTGCAGGTGAAAAGAAACTCTAATCTTTTGGCCACCTAATGTGAAGAACCGACTCATTGGAAAAGACCCTGATGCTGGGAAAGATTGAAGGCAGGAGGAGAAGGGGATGACAGAGGATGAGACGGTTGGATGGCATCACCGACTCGATGGACATGAGTCTGAGCAAACTCTGGGAGAAGGTGAAGGACAGGAAGCCTGGCGTGCTGTAGTCCTTGAGGTCTCAAAGAGTTGAACACGACTGAGCGACTGAACAACAACAACAATCTTACACAAGAGTCAGGGTGAGGATAAAGGTGAAATTCCTTTCCTTCAACAGCTTGGGCTTCTTTCTTTCTGGAGCTAAAATGCCACTTCCCCTGATGACCAAAGAAGAATCTTTATATCCAGCCTAGGACTTTGTGATTTCATATCCCCAGAGCCCAGAAAGGACGGCAGGCAATGTCAGGTCACTTATAGATATTCCTAGAAGAAGAATGAACTACTTAACCCAATGGAGGCAAGGTGTTGAGGAGGGATTGGGCACTGCCTAACAATTAAAATAGAGACTAAGCATATGTGATGTGCCTGCCAGGCACTTTTAGATGCTTTATCTTAGACATCCTGGCAATCCTTGAGGTCAGTACCATTATTCACAGATAAAACAGTAGCTTAGAGGACTTCAATAATTTACACAAAGCAATCTAGTGCAATGTTTGATGAAGGGGACTCTAAAACCACATCGAGTGTGTCTGAATCTTGGCTTTGCCACTTAGCTGTGTGACCTGGAGAAAAGCTTTTAGCTTGTTTATGTTTCCATTTCCACATTTGTGGAATACAGGTAATAATGTTATGTACTACACAGAATTGTGCATGTGTGCATGCTCAGTCACTCAGTTGTGTCTGACTCTTTGTGACCCATAGACTGCAGCCTGCCAGGCTCCTCTGTCCATGGAATTTTCCAGGCAAGAATCCTGGAATGGGTTGCCATTTCCTCTTCCAGAGGATCTTCCCAACCCAGAGATAGAACCTGGGTCTCCTGTGTCTCCTGCACTGGCAGTCAGATTCTTTACCACTGAGCCACCTGCATGGTAGGTACATAGCTGTTGTGATGAGTATTAAATAAATGGACACATGTAAAGCCCTTGGACAGGGCCTGGCACATGGCAAGTGCTATTCTGTATCTGTTGTGGTATTTGCTTGTTTTTAGCTGTGCTAAGAGATTTGAACCTAGATTAGTTTGATGCTAGAGTTCTTTGTCACTTGTTTTATGATTTAATAAATGCAACTGGAGTAAATTTCTTCTTTCTCTGGCATCTAAAATGAGATAATAATCCTGCTTTAGCATACAAAGGTATGCTGGCAATTCATATTTATCTATAGAGAACTTTTTAAAGAGAGGATAATTGCCATACTGGGCTAGGAGTTAGAATTCATATCAGAGTTAGACTATGTGAACTGAAGTATCAACGATTGTCTTTTTTTTCTAAGACTAGCCAGATATTTAGAGGCATCTAGCAGTCCAAAATAATTCTGTTCCTTTACCAACACACAAATGGAGGATTGTTGAGCCTTTTGCTAAATTTGGCGTGGCTACAATTCTCTCTTTAGAACTAGCAATTGCTTCATCACACACACATTGTGTTTCCCTGATATTTTGGTAACTGCTGCCCTGCACGTGCATAGGATGCCAGCTGTACCTCAATACATCTGACCATCGAGGATCCAACTAAAGTAGCATGCACTTCAGAGCAGAAGAACTCCAGACCCAGGACAGGTAACTGCATTTTGCTTTTCTCATAAGAAGGTCATTTTGTCTATTGTTTTGTTAACTACTTAATATGAAAGGTCATTATAGCATGATTTCTTCCAACAAGAGATTTTAAACTTAATAAAAAACTAGATAAAACATGTACTTTCTTACATTTTTTTCAAGAACAAGGTAGAGTATGGGGCTGTCATGTTTAAAAAGAAGCAGCAAAAATTATTCTGGAAACCATGAGCTTAGTTTATGTTGGACTGCATCAGATCAAAAACTAGGTCGGTCTTGTTCCAGGCCCTTTATGCATATTTGTTTAATTGAATGAATGAGTGAATGAATGAAAATAGTAGTTATGATTATAGACATTTGGGTTTCCCAGGTGGTGCTAGTGGGAAAGAACACGTCTGCCAATGAAGACGTGGGTTCGATCACTGGGTCAGGAAGATCCCCTGGTGTAGGGCTTGGCAACCCACTCCAGTATTCTTGCCTATTGAATCCCATGGACAGAGGACCCTGGCAAGCTACAGTCCATAGGGTTGCAAGGAGTCGGGCAGGACTGAAATGAGTTAGCATACACATAATCTGAGTATGAAGAAATTCCTCTGGATAAGGAAAGAGAAGTAAAATGATGGAGGGATGAAAGAACACACTACATTATCGGGTACCAAGTCTTTCCTTGTCGTCAGGGAGGTCTCCCTGAAAACCTATCTGTATTAATTGGAAAAGAACTTTATGCTAAGCTCTTTTCAAACTACACACGCATTGTCCTAATCTGTCTTTTAAACGTTACATCTAGATTTTCATGTATCATTTTCCCTCATGTGTATATCTAATTAACACACAGCTTTCATGTCTATTTGGCTGTATATGGTCTGAATTAGACTTTAATTTTTATAAGGTGCCAAGATTTTCATGCTCTCTTTGGGTGGTGCTGACCACCCTGTATATACTACATGTCGAGTGAATTTTTAAGATACTGGCTTTTCCCAAATTCAGCATCTACATTCTTGAAAGCACTTCCTTTTCCCCCCACAGATCTAACTAAATATCAGAGGTATTTGACCTTTCATTTTAAAAAATGTTTGATGTTCTGTTTTCAACAAAAGATCTCTGTTCTCAAATCCATTCTATGGAGAGAATTCCTCAGTTCTTTTGAGAGGGATGAAAATCCTCTCTTAAGTCCACCAAACCAAAGATCAAGGCATCAGAGCCCCACTTATCTGCAGAGCAATCATTGTCCAGGAGAGAAGGCTCCTTGGTGATAGGGCTGCTTCAACCCCTGGATGGATGGGTGGATTTGGAGTGAGGACCGGGGAGCTTTACTCTTGGCTTTGCCGCAGGGTGGCTGTCTTGCCTTGTGAAGGTTTGAACATCGGTCTCTTCTCCTGTGGCTTTCCAGGTGGCTCAGTAGTAAAAGAATCTGCCTGCCAATGCAGGAGACATAAGAGATGAGAGTTCGATCCCTGGGTTGGGAAGATCCCCTGGAGGAGGAAATGGCAACTTGCAGTATTCTTGCCCAGAAAATCCCATGGACAGAGGAGCCTGGCAGGCTACAGACCATGAGGTTGCAAAAGAGTTGGATGTGACTGAGCACAGCACAGCTCTTCTCCTGTATGGCTCTAGTAGTTTTCCTAGGCCGATTCAGCTGTTACACTGTGGGATTTGACATCATGTGACTCGACCTGGGCCCACCCCAGGCATTCGTCAGAGGTGTGTCCAAAGGTTTTCTAGAGAGGATTGCCGATGGTCCTCTCCTGAGTGGCCAAGTGCAGCCAGTGCAAGAGCTTCCCAGGGAAAGTAACCTGGCCCTGCTCTGCTCATGTTCTTCTACCCCTGCTGCTGCTGCTGCTGCTGCTAAGACCCCTAGAGGCTCCTTAATAAAATAGCAGTCTTCAAGTTTTCAGAGCTGTCCTGTTCCGTCTGCACACTGTCTGAGCATGGCTGGTGAGGACGAGCCAAGAAGGCAGGGCTTCAGCTATGGGGAGACAGGAGGCCCTGAGCCTGATCTTTTGGGGAGCTTCTGCCCACCATGGCTCCTCCACTCTTCTGGGCACAGACAGCTGGTGCCAGGGCTTCCTCTCCAACTGCCCCACCTGCCTCCCTGTGCACTGTCCTCTCCCTTCCTTTCTCTCTGCTCTTTCCCTCCCTCCTCTCCTCAGCTGAAATTGCACCTGTGGTCTGGGCTGTCCCCATCTCATGATGAGGGGGCTTGGAAAACATGGAGCACAAAAGAGTACAGGAGGCTACAAAAGAAATTGTAAAATTTAAATATCTTAAATGAGCCAATCCTTAACTTCCTACTGAAGGGTGAACTGCATAATGTTTTAACCTTGGGAAATTAAGCAATAACTCATAGTATAGTTTAAAAAAGAAAAATCTGTACCAGCTCCTATGTGCCTGACTGCTCCACATAGTAAGATGTACATGTGTGCTGTGTTGTTTTGGTCATGTCTGACTCTTTGTGACCCTATGGACTGTACCCCATCAGGCTCCTCTGTCCAGGCAAGAATCCTGGAGTGAGTTGCCAGGCCCTCCTCCAGGGGATCTACCTGACCCAGGGATCAGACCCACATCTCGCGACTCCTGTATTGTATGCAGATTCTTTACTGCTGGGTCACCAGGGAAGCCCAAATAATGAGATAGAGTTTTCTCATTATCAGACTCAGGACCCACACTTGTGGGCAATTGAAGTTTTGAAGGTGGAAAGGACTCTATACAAGGTGCTATGTACAACTCTCATCATATATTATAATGTCCCTTGATACGTATGTCACACTTTCTTTTCCAAATATGAATAACAGGGATCTTGAAAATAATGACCAAATAAAAACATTCAGAAAAGGTGTAGACTTTGTGGCACAGCGTGTCAAGGAACATAACTTACTTTTTAACCATCACTTCATTGCATTTCCAGAATGCATATGCTTCATATTATCATGAGTGTCTTTGAATGATTAAGGATTTTCATATGTTTGGTATTTCCCACCGGGAAATTCACAGGTAATTTAGGTATAATTCTCTTTTTAGACTTGTTTCCCCCCTCCCATAGTTTATAACGATTTGATAACCATTAAACCTTCTTCCTTGCATATGAATACATACATTTTTATACAGAATATGTCACTAGAGTTTTAACAGCTTAGATTTCTTTTTCTTTTCAGTTATTTTCATTGGGATGGTATTTCCTTATAAGAGGGAATAAAGAAATCACTCAGGCCTACTGCAGAAACAGTGGGGCCTAATTTCTTGAGTCCTCCAAGATGGCCTTCATCACACGCTTGACGTACTGTGTTTGGGGCTCAGAAGGAGGAGATGCCTGCACACCACAGGCAGGGAATCTTGTGCAAATAAATCAAAGCTCTTTCCTTTCCTTTGCTGTCTTAAATCCTTCTGATAGCCCCATAAACTAATACATTGTCCAAATCCTCGGGGAAACTCTTTATTCCGTCACCACTTTATAGTTCCCTATCTGTCCAGTAAACTAGAATTTAGCCTTATTTGGTGTCTGTCTCTTAATCTATATCTTGGCTTTATATGTGAGTTGATTTGTTTTTCCAAATCACTGGAGCATCTTAGGTACCTTGTTGTTGGGATTCCCTGGTGGCTCATATGGTAAGGAATCTACCTGCAATGAGGGACACTTGGGTTTCATCCCTGGGTCAGGAAGATCCCCTCGAGAAGTGAATATCTACCCACTCCAGTTTCTTTTCTGGAGAACTCTGTGGACAGAGGAGCCTGGCAGGCTACAGTCCATGGGGTTGCAAAGATTCAGACACTACTGAGCGGATAGGCTACCCATCCCTTCTCCAGTGGATCTTCCCGACCCAGGAATCAAACCAGGGTCTCCTGCATTGCAGGCAGATTCTTTACCTGCTGAGCTGCCAGGGAAGCCCTAACACACACACACACACACACACACACACACACCTCAAGTTGTTATCCTACTTCTTTGGTTGCCTTGGAGGATAATCAGAGCATCATAGAATGTTACAAATGGGTGGTGTCTGTGAGATCAGCTGAACCAGTGTTTTTCAAAAATATGTGTAACTGTAAAGCTTTAATTTTAAATGAAATCCTCAACATATAAAACATGAAAGCAGTTACTCTGGTTAAAGGTTTCCCAGGTGGCTCAGTGGTAAAGAATCTGCCTGCCAGTGCAGGAGATGTGGGTTTGATCCTTGGGTCAGAAAGATCCCCTGGAGAGAGACATGGCAACCCACTTCAGTATTTTTGCCTGGGAAATCCCATGAACAAAGGGGCCAGGTGGGTTACAGTCCATGGGGTACCAGAGAGTCGGACACAACTTAGAAACTAAACAGCAGTACCAACAACTTTGAGTGAAGGGGCTCTGATTTGCCTCATGCCACTCAGGTGGCTCCTGAGGGTCCACAGCCTCTGATTTCCTCTAGATAAAGGAACTGAGACCTGGAGATAAAATCAGTTGCTTGACATTTTACTGAGGGCAGAAGAATCAGCTGTCATTGCCTTGCAGCTTTGACATCACTAGAGGAGTTTATGTGAAGACCACTGGTAGTCAAGCCCAAACAGAGCACAAGGACAACACTGCTTCACCCTATGGCCTCAGGTTGGGGTCTCTGGGAAGCCAACACGGAGATGGACTTGCCCGTGCAGGATGTTTGTTAGAGATTAAGGCTGTAGAAATGAGGAGGAGGCTGCAGGACTATAGGGAGGAAAATGTCAAGCTACCAAACAAAACCTCAGTCAACACCACAAGGAAGCTCTGGAGCATAAACGGCCATCATGATGACCTGTACTGGACTTAATGGCTGGGCTCTTGAACCCCCATCAACCATGGAATGTGGGTCACCCAGGGAAGGCCATGCATTTGGGTAAAGCGGCATTCTGCAGCGAGGCAAATCCTAAAAGAGCTGACTGCTAGAGGCTAACTTCCCACAGCTAGGTCAAAAAGACCTCCCTTGGAGGAAGATCTAGAGACCACATCTCCATGTCCAGTACCCATGGTCACTAGCCTTCTGGTGAACTAAGAGATAGTGAAGAGGCAAGTGGTGATAGCAGCTTTCCCAACCATCTGCCAGGCCGTCTCAAACTTCTGGTTAGAGAGTCCCAACTCTGTAATACTGAATATGATGCTTGCTGAACAGATGTTTTGACAGATAGACCAGTCCTCAAGATAGCTTCTCCACTGTGCTTCAAGATGGAATCTTGGGAGTAATTTTCATTTCCATTTCTGTTTACCAAGTTTAATGACCACATTCACCTGTTGGAGCTTAATTGGGTATAGTGGGAAATGCAGCAGATTACCTGTAGAAGGGTTTGGATTTTAGATCTCCTTCTAGAAGTTATTAGTTGTGTACTAAGAGCAAGTCATTTAACTTTTCTGATTTATGATTCCTCAGTTATACCTGGGATCTTGTTACCAAATGAAACACTTTAAAAACTATTGAACAGTATTTAAAATGCCCCTTAGATAGTGATGTTACCCAGAGTTGTTGTGGGCCCTTTTGCCTTAGCACCTCATCCATCCATCCATCCATCCATCCATCCAACCATGTATTCATTCATACATCCATTCATTCATTAATTCAATTATTATTGCAATTCCTAACTTTCAATTTATAATTCCTCCAAAGTTTTTTAGTCAAGTAAATGAGAGATTTTGTTCTCTGTTAATTTAAGTGGTCCTTCTCGAGGAGACTTAGTGCAAGCCCCATTCCCACTTTGTGTAACCCATCTCTGTAAGAACACCCCTTTGCCACCACTGCTTACAAGTGTGACACCTTTCTGAGCCCCAAACCCATCAGTTTATCAAAACCCACCTCCACTCTATTGCTTATTCCACTGGGTTCACTCACTCTGGTGCTTTCTTTGGGTTTTTTTTTTCCCTCCTATTAACTTTCTTTTTAGGTTAGCTCTTTGCAATTTTTTCTCTTTATTATTCATTAAGACCTAACTTTTGGACCAAATCCCAGCTGTTATGACTCATTTAAAAATGTTTTTTTTATCATTAAGTGTATCGTGCATACAAAATAATACATGAAATGTGGATAGATGCTCAGTTTAAAGACCAATAGAGCAAACATCTACGTAACAATCACCCAGGTTAAGAAATACTCTTATGATATATTTAGGCATTTAATGAATGCACATTTATTGGGTACCTACTTTATATCCAAAAGTTAGGGGTGTATATAATGATTGAAAGATCATTGGTTTCCACAAAACAACTCACCATCATCTACTAAGAAAGAAGGAAGCTGATACATAATGGCAAGATATGAAGGTACTTGCAGTAAGAAGTGGAGGAGGCAATGGCACCCCACTCCAGTACTCTTGCCTGGAAAATCCCATGGAAGGAGGAGCCTGGTAGGCTACAGTCCATGGGGTTGCGAAGAGTTGGACATGACTGAGCGACTTCACTTTCACTTTTCCCTTTCATACACTGGAGAAGGAAATGGCAACCCACTCCCGTATTCTTGCCTGGAGAATCCCAGGGACAGGGGAGCCTGGTGGGCTGCCGTCCATGGGGTCGCACAGAGTTGGACACGACTGAAGCCACTTAGCAGCAGCAGCAGCAGCAGTAGTAAGAAGTACAAACAAAATGTGATGGGATTATTACCTACCTCTGGGCGAGAGAAAGGCTTCTAAGAGGATGAGATGCGGACTGTGTTTGAAGGGATTTCTTGTCTGGGGATGAAGCGAATTCTTGGCAAAGGCAACAGCATGTGTAGTTGCAGAGCTGTGAAAAGCATGGGGCATCTGAAAAAGAAACAAGTCATTCCTTCTCCTGGCTCACATTTTGTTTCCTTGGCACCGCTCTCTCCTGGGTCCCCTCTCACCATTCCCACTGCACAGTCTCAGGTTCCTTTGCCCCCCACCCTCCATCAATGTTCGAGTTCTCACAGGTCTCTTATTTGGACCTCTTCTCATTTCATTCACTTTTCCATTCACTCATCTACTCACTCCACACTGACGAAGAAACGAATCTTTGATAAGTCCAGTCCGCATCAGGATCACCTGTGGGCTCGTTAAGATGCAGATTCTGCAGGTATGCGTTAATATATGATATTTGTTTTGAGGATATACTGTATAGCACGGGGAACTCTAGTTAATGCACTGGGGTGTTGCTTTACAATGTTATATTACTTTCTACTGAACAGCAAAGTGAATCAGCTATACATATATACACACTACACTTTGCCATACATTTGAAAATAATACAACATTGTAAAGCAACTATGTTGTTCAGTGGCCAAGTCGTGTCCAACTCTTTGCAACCCCATGGCCTGCAGCACGCCAGGCTTCCCTGTCCCTCATCATCTCCCAGAGTTTGCCCAAGTTCATGTCCATCGAATAAGTGATACCATCCAACCATCTCATCCTCTGTTGCCCTCTTCTCTTTCTGCCTTCAATCTTTGTCAGTATCAAAGTCTTTTCCAATGAGTCAGCTGTTTGCATCAGGTGGCCAAAGTATACTATACTCCAACAAAAATTAATTTTAAAAAAGGTACAGATTCTGGTCCCCAGCTGCTCAATCAGAATCTTTATGATAAAGTCCCAGGATCTGCATTTTAACATTGTCACCAGTGTCCATATTTCTAATGCTGATGATTGGGACTCTTAGAGAAACATGGTGAAGGGATTTCTTGACTGGAGAGGGGAGGTTTGTAGAGAAATTCAGGAGGTGGTTGGAGATAGTCTTGTGTTGTCCACCTTCAGGCTGCCCCTTCCTCACATCTACCGCCTGCTTCAGCTCCCCTCTTGCTATTGCTTCTTCCTCCTCATACATCTCCTCCTGTCCCTGGCCATCTGCAGAGCCCCATGTGTGTGTCACGTCCCTGCTCTGTGCCACTCCCTGCCTGAGGCACAGTGTGTCTGGACTCTGTCTGCAGAGTGCCCCCAAAGGAACCACCACACGAAGTTGACAGTCAAGCTAAAAACCCCTGCCTCACCTCCTACCCTCTTCCTTTTGGGGGCTTCTTTCCTGAAGCAGGAAAAAAGAAACAGAACCCCCCCATAAAAATCTGGGGAAGGTGTGCTCAGGAATGGCATCAGAAGCAAAGAGTACTGTTGGTCTGATTTGCACTTCCATCACTGAGAGTATTTGAATAGTTTTAAGACATGTAAACTGTGAGACTAGACATTTTCAGTGAAATATATGCATGGAAATATGATTCTCGTGGGGACACATGCTTGTCTACAAGTGTTTACTTGCAGAGTCACACTTGCAGACCCAGAACCTTGGTTCTCCTGGCTTTGTCTGCATCAAATATGTATATGGATGTATAATTAAAGATTTTAAACACTTGATTTTGAGAGTCTGTTTTGCAGCTTCTGTGCTCAGAAAATTCCTCAGCTACCGCGGGTTAATGGGAATTCTAGCAAGTGTTTCTGTCTGTGCTGCTCTCTTTTTGTAAAGCTCCTGTCTTTCCTCCCTCTCTCCCTCTCTCTCTCTCTCTCTCTCTCTCCCCCCTCCCTCCCTGGCTGCCTCTGCTCTTCCCTCCCTCCCTCTCTCTCTGTGTCTGAGATAGCAGACAAGAGAGAAACTGGAGCGGCTTGCCCTGAGAAGCGTGCTTGTGTGTGTGGATTGGCAGGATCCCGTGGGTTCCTCGTCCATCAATGCAGTGTTCTTGGAGGGAAATGCAATGTTGGAGCAGGGGTTAAGCTGGACCAGGAAGGTGGCTGGACGCTCAGAGAGGCTGGGATCCTGGTTTAGCCAAAGGCTGGAATCACAGGAATGTTTCACCGGGGTCTGCTCTGAGAATTCCCAGACCCCCATGGATTTTAGAATTTCCCAGCCTTTCCTCCTTCACCTTCGCGCTCTCTTACTTCCTCCTGAGATGGCCCCCGATCTGCGAGAGACATTTGAGAGAAGCTATTTATTAACAGATGTGAAGAAATGGATTCTGCACTTGATTATTTAGCCATGATTTATCAATGATGATGGATTGGAAAGCGGTGTAAGTAACAGTTATGTTCCTGTAGTTAGATGGTCTGTCTTAGTTGCTCTTTTCTTTTTTGCTTTAGCTTTTCCGGTGAATTTCCTTTTGAGAAAAGTGAAGAATAAAATGTATCAAGTATAGAGAAGTTAGAAGTTAGGAGTGTCCAGCTTATATGAGCTTTCTCCTTGTTCAGTCAACTTGCAGAATACGTCAGCTATATCAAGTGAGACACACAAACTACCCACAGAGAATCTACAAACATCCCCCAGAGGGTGAGGCTAAAATGGGAAATAAATGAACCAGGGATTTGAACTGACAATCATTGCTATAATCAGACTTGTTCAGAGGTGCTAAAAAAATTGACATTGGCTCATTTTAGAATCAAAGACGGAATTGACATGTGCTGTCTTCACAGGATCATAAAAATGATCCTCTCAGAATAGCTTCTTTCTGGCTACATAAATGTGAGATGGATTTTTTCCCCCCTAATGTTAGATGTTGACTGTATTTACCTTCCATTTCAGCTTTTCTTGAGACAGAACCCCTCCCATTCTAGAACATAATGTCTGATCACCCTACGGCTGTATGACATTGGCAATTTGAAAGGCACTCACTACCAGTCAATGCCAGTCTGAAAATATTCCATTTTTCTGTGCCAGGGCTTGATTTAAGCACTTAATTTCCAGTATTTGGGGTGGGAAAGTGGGAGCAACAAGTAAGTTTAAGACCAAAACCCGTTTATTTCACAGGAGAGAGTAACAGCTCTCTAGAAGATTAGAAATGGAAATTAAAGAAGATGATTTGCCTTTTCTTCAGGATTTGAAATGAGGCTAATTTTGTATAGAAACAGTAACTTAAACTTTCTTGATTTAAGAAAGCAGCATTTTAAAGGAAACTTTGAAGATCATAAATCACTTAGGTAAGAACATCAAAACAGATTGCTAACATCTTTATGACCAGTTGAAACTTTTTCTCTTTGAGTCTATACAGTAGTGTTATTACAAATATGTCTGTCTTAAAACTTGCTTAGTTATTTGGAAGAGGGATTTCTAACAGGGAAACAGTAAAGAGCTTTTCTGAGTGATCTTTTGCCTTTCTCATTCATCACATCCATACTGTAGCCCCTGCCCCTGCCTGTCTCCCAGCCCCGTCCTCCCTCTGAGTCTTGGAACCTCATGAAAGACCTTTCTAAAGATTCCCTTTAGCATGCCCTGCCCTGCCCAGCTCTGGACAGAGGAAGTACTGTAATGCAACACACAAGGCTGCCAAATTTGGAATTGAATGAGCTCAGTTGATTCCTGAATATTAAATCAGTTCTATGAGCCATTGAATGAGATCATATCTTATAAACCTGACCCAGAGTGTTGCTAACTTTATAGATTGGCATTTTGCAGCTTCAAGGGCTGCAGCACTGGGCACCTGAGGGGATCAGCCTAAAACCAAAGGAAATTCTCCCACTCTTCTCAGATTCCTGCTGGCCACCTATACCTAGGGCCACGCCTTTTAAAATATGTCCTTTGTTATCAACGGAAATCTGAGAAAACACATGTTGGCCGCGTCCCGTGAGTGCCTCTGCACACGAAGTGGTGGTGTCACAGGGGAAGTGCTTTCGATCTTGTGCTGTTCTGTTTGGGTTTCTTGTTTATCAGGGTTCTGTCAGACTCGTGCATCTTGGAGAGGTTTTGGGTGGGGGGGGACTGATAAACCTAAAGCAAAACCCGCAGGGGAAAGGAAAATCATTTAAAAGCAAGGTCAGACTAGAAATGGAATAACTCTCTTACCCAAATTACAGTTTTAATCCTTAGTTTTAGTTTCCTGCAGACACTGATCATTGCCTTCCTGGGCTTGTAGAGATAGATTCTTTCCTACTGCTTTTAGATTTTGAGCAAAGTGTGGGGGCAATTTCTCCAGAAACAGAAAAGCCAATAAGAAACCATCTTCTGCGTTTCTGTTCCCTTAGGGCCAGCAGCTCTCTCCCATCCCCATGTCCCCCTCCTGCCTTCCTCCTCTCTGCCCAGTCCAGGCTCTCTGTGCCTCAGAAGTGTCCCCCTTAAATCTCACCTGTGTCCTGTTAAAAAGATCCGCTGCCGAGGGCAGGGTTTTCGGGGAGTGTGGAGAGAGCTTTACAGTGGTGAGTGAGCAAGGGGGCTAGTAACGCTGACACCTGCAAACAGTCTTTGAGAGAGGCAGCTGATTGGCATCAGTAAAACTGCTGAGCAATTAAAAACAAAACAAAACAAAAACCCTGGAAGTCAAGGTGAAAGAAGAGAAAGGGAAGGAGCTGCTGTTTCTGAGGAGTGTCAGGCAAAGTTCTGTTCAGTGCCCAGAAGGTATAAATTGATAACGGCAGATGGTTAAGATCATCTTGAACTGATCACTACCTTGCAGATGGAGCCAAGCCTTCACTGTGGCCCCGGGGTTCTGCTGCAAAGCTTTGCTGGGGACGCACTGCCTGTCCTCTCGCTCTGCTCGGCTCCCCCCTTCTCTGACTCTAGGTCTGTGGCGATGGCTTCTGCTTTACAACTGGCAGCTAAGGAAGGTTCTAAAACCACCTCCTCAGATCTGTCACTGCAGGAAAGAACTTCTGTTAGGGTCCTCATCGCTCTTCTCCCAGGTCTAGTTTGTGCCTTTGCACTGATTAAGACTTAGCTTTATACCTGATGCTTCTCTCTGGGAACTTGCTCCTCTCCGGTCTCACCTGTACTGCAGGGGGTGTTCACCTTCCTGGTGCATTTCGCTGCAGAACCATGACCTCTTCATATACTGTGCCCATCCTTAACCTCCCCTGCCCACGCAAAGCCTGGAAGAGACTGCAGGGGAGAAATGTATCTGCAATAAATGTGGAAAAGAAAGCTGTCCAGTGAAAGCTGTCTCTGCAAGCTTTCCTGGTGATAGGAAGGACCTGCCTTCTCTCGCTGCCTTCCTCTAGGAGTCCTCGGACGACCCGCTGTTAGTTTATATCCACCTTCAGCAGAACCCACAGTTACGCTGCACATCTGAGCCCTTGGCCAGTATATTGCTCAGCTTCTCTAAACTTCTGTTCTTTGTACTAGTAAAATGCATGCGCAGCTTATCTCATCAGGTTTTGCGAAAGTTAAATGAAGACACGTGATACTTAGCGTGGCGCCTGGTCATGTCCTTGAGAGGACGCTGTCCTCACGTTTTGCTCTCAGCAGTGGGCTTGTCGGTCAGCCATTTTCAACAGAGGACCCACGTCCTAAGTGATGGGGATCTTGAGGAAGATAGTCTGATAGAACATAAAGAGAAGTGGGTAAGAGTCAAGACCTGGGTGTTTTCATCCCAGCTCAGTTAGTAATCGCTGTGTGACCTAGAGAACGTTATCACCCCTTCTCATCGCTCTGGCCCCACCGACACTCTTCCTGTCCCTAAACAGGTTGCTCCATCGCTCACCGCACCTCAGTTCATGCCTCTTCAGGCAGCTCTGTCCTCCCCTCCTGCTCTTGGCTAATTCCTTTCTTCTCTTCTTCTATGAGATCTGCCCTGATCCCTTGTGCCAGGTCAGGATCCCCCACTCTGTGCAATTCCCAGGCACCCCCACGGACGAGGCTTCACCTCCCTTGCCCCCTTGCAGCCTTGTCATTGCCTGGAGAGGGACGCCGCTGCCTGAAGCTCCTAGTTTGGTGTCAAGACCAGGACGCTGCTTGATAAACACTTGCAGAGTGGATGCCCAAGTGAAAGGATGAGTGAAGGGTCCCTGCTGCCTCCATGGCTGGTCTTGAGGGAAGAAAAAAACGAAAGCATGTTTGTGAAAGGCTTTGATGAGTAGAGATGGCATTTGGTTTTAAGTTTGTAGGAGACACAGTGTACCTTGAGTACCAGTGTTTCAAGTTGATCTCTCAGATACTAGGATTCATAAGTTTTAGTGAAACAAAACAGTGTTCTTTTTTGTACTGTTCTCGTAGTACGGAACCCATTCTTTGTCTAGAAACAGGATGGGCTTTATGTGAGCCAGAGGCTCTGATGTTTGAGACTATGAGCAACCGAGCTTCTCATTCCACAGGGAGAGATAAGGCTCTGAAAGCCCCGGCCCCCGTGGGCAGCCCTGTGTGGCTTCACTCTCTTGGGCTTGAGTAGCGGGTGGTGGCCGGTCCCCACCAGAGAGGATGCAGGAGGGGTTCTCAGAGCAGAGGTGGGAAGAGAGGAAGAAAAGGGCCCTCGGCATGAAAAATCCACATCACTTATGTCATCAGTTTCATCACTGAGGCAGCTCAGGCAAGGAAGGAGCAGGGACTTTGGAGTCTGACAAGCTTGAGTTTGGATTCCATCCTTACTGGCAGGACTTTGCTGTATTTCTTGAGCCCTTTCACTGAAGGTTATGGTTTCCCATAGCAGTGCTTGAACTCTGGCCCAACGTGAAGCAGCTCTGCCTTAGTGTTAGGTCTGTTTTTTATTCAGAATTTTTTTTTTTTCAGGAAGAAAAGAAAGCATGTTTAACAGAAATAGTCATTCTTAATGACCAGTCCTGATGCAGAGCCATAAGATGGCCAGAGGTGACGAGATCATGTCCATGAGTGTGCTTTATTAACAGACAACTCTACAGAGATGTATATATTCATACTTTGTGTGTGTGTATATATATATACTCACACACACATATATGTACATATATCTATGGAAAAGCCCCACTGCAGCTGCCTTTGCCATTAGACTGAGTGCACTGTGGATCTATTATTCACCTTCACCTCTTCAGGTCCAGCCCAGGAGTTGTGTAAGCTAATTTTTCACTTTCCTCTGACCCTCAATGTCTCCACAAATGAGCCACCTGCTGTATCTTGGTGCTGGGGTGGAGATGTAGGGTAAAGTAATGAGCCTGCAAGGCCTTCCTACACCTATTGGCTGTTCTAGAGGGAAATTGAGGAATACTGCAAAGCCACAAATCTGAGCTGTCAGCTCATAAATATGTAAGCTCCTCGCTTAGGTAATAAGCTCCTTGACAGCCAAAACTGTCATTTGCACATGCTCGTCAGCTGAACACAAAGTATCCCTGGATACTGAGGACTAAAAGCTGGCGAGTGGAGAGTGGGGAGGGGGCACTGGGCTGATGGGTCTTTAAAGGTCTCTGGCTGTGGCTGCTCTCCATGGCTGCTGGCTTTGCTCCCCACCCCACCATAGGTGGGGGGTAGGGAGCTTTCTCTCTTGCTGTTTTAATTACTAACTGTGGGCAAGAATTTTGCAATGTGACACTTGAGATAGGAAGAGGGTTAAATATATAAATGGTGACAAGAAAAAATAGTGCCCAGCATTTAGCTTTTGGCAACAATGACTAAATCTGTCCAAATTTCAATCCCTGTTGTATTGTGTTTAAAACTCTACTAGGAGTTTTGATAAAAATCAAATCAGCAGTTTATGATATGTATATTTAATTTTAAAATATAGGCCTGCAGGTCAGATTCAGGGCAGGAAGCAGATATTTGGTACACAAACATTTATCAAGCACCTAATATGTTACAAGCAGTTTGTAAGTTTGGGGGATTCAAAAGTGTATTAGAGAGAGATGTGGTTAAAACACAAATTAAGTCTAGTGTAATATACTATGTTAAGCCACAAAATAGCTCTACTGACAAAATATTATCAGCACATATGGAAGAAAAGGATAAATTCTCCTTTTGGTGGTAGGAAAGGAGTGCCAGGAATTAGAGCTGGGTCTAAAAGGATGAGTAGGGAGGTGGCAAGGAGGGGAGGGCATTTTAGACAGGAATTGGCTTAAGTCTCTATTTATACACAGAAGCATGAAAGTGCATGGGTGTCATGAATTTATCTTCATATTGCACAATTAAAACAAAATTGTTTTTGGATTCTCAAAATAGGCAATGATTACTAATGTGTGTGTGTGCTTAGTCGCTCAGTCATGTCCAACTCTTTGCAACCCTCTGGACTGTAGCCTGCCAGTCTCCTCTGTCCATGGGGATTCTCCAGGCAAGAATACTAGAGTGGGTTGCCATGCCCTCCTCCAGGGGATCTTCCCAACCCAGGGATCGAACCTAGGTCTCTCGAATTGCAGGCAGATTCTTTACTGTCTGAGCTACCAGGAAAGCCCTAATAGATCCTATTAAATACAGATTATGAAAGAAAGTGAAAGTGTTAGTCACTCAGTTATGTCTGACTCTTACAACCGCATGGACTTCTAGCCTTCTAGCCTCCTCTGTCCATGGGATTTCCCAGGCAGGAATACTGGAGTGGGTTGCCATTTCCATCTCCAAATAGGGATTATAATGATGATGAATTAATAACTGGTATCAGGTAAGATTCAAAATCACATCACATTTTCACAGCTGATTGGAAACAGTAGATCATGAGTCATGATTCAAGTACAAGGGAGAGGATGTAGGAGTAGCCCCACCCTGCATTTAGAACCTTGGTTCTGTGGCTGAGTAGGTGGGTGATCTTACACTACTGGTATCTCATTATATCTGTGTATCCATTTCTAAAAATTATTGCTTGGAAAGGAAGAGTTGCTCCGAAGAGAGAACAGGAGATTGAGTCCTAACAACGTCACTTGAGAAGTCAGAAAAAGTCACTGGGAAAGTATCTACAGTAAAAGCACAAGATTTTACAGCACCTTTCAGATAACTCAAAGTCTTTTTAAAAAAACATTTATTTGTTTATTTGGCCGTGCAAGTCTTAGTTATGGCATGCGGGATTTTTAGTTGCAGCATGTGGGATCTAATTCCCTGACTAGAGATATAATCCGGGCCCCCTGCACTTGGAGCATAGAGTCCTAGCCACTGGATCCTGACTTGCTGTTGTTGTTTAGTCATGACTAAACACGACTGAGTCATCGCTCAGTCATGTCTGACTCTTTACAGCCCCACGGACTGTAGCCCATCAGGCTCCTCTATCCATGGATTCTCCAGGCAAGAATCTGGAGTGGATTGCCATTTCCTTCTCCAGGGGGATCTTCCTGATCCAGGGGTCAAAACTGTGTCTCTTGCAAGTCTCCTAGGGAAGTCCCCAAAGTCTTTTTACAGTTGTAGTAAGCAGCCTGCCTGCCTGTTAACTGGTTACTTTACTAAAGGGGTGTGTGTGTGTGTGTGTGTGTGTGTGTGTGTGTGTGTGTGTGTGTGTGTGTGCTGTTGCTTCAGTTATGTCTGACTCTTTGAAATCCTAGGGACTGTAGCCCATCAAGCTCCTCTGTCCATGGGATTCTCCAGGCAAGAATACTGGAGTGGGTTGCCATGCCCTCCTCCTGGGGATCTTCCTGATCCAGGGATTGAACCTGTGTCTCTTATGTCTCCTGCGTTGGCAGGCGGGTTCTTTATTACTAGCTCCACCTGGTAAGCCCACTTTTACTAAAGGTAAAATGTCCCCAATTCACGATAGTGGGAAAGGTACTAATGAGCCTCCTAAGGGTAGAGTAAGGTTTTAGATGCTTTTACTAGTAAGTCAAAGTGTCAGAGTGGTTACAGAAGCATTTTTGCGTAGGGAGAGCCCTTAGGGATCAGATGTTTTGTTGGCTTTTGACTCTTTGAAGAATGGCGCTTTGGATAAGGAAACCATGCTGGGCGTCTGGGAGCAGAGTTAGTAAGAAGCACCACACTCTCACATACTCACGCTTGGGTCCACACGTGCATTCATTCTTTCATCTACAAATGTTCCTAACGCCCTTGCCACATGGAGGCTAAGTATTGGGATAAGATACAGGCTGTACCCTCCAGGAGCTTACAGCTTTGTAAGGGCATAAGACATGGACATAAAGAATATAAATGGGAAATTATTTTTAAAATAAAATGAAGGGAGTTATTAAAATTCAGAAGATGGAAAACTATTTCCTAGTAAAATGGATGACTGTGCCCTGATAGAGAATTCGCTGTATTAACGCAGACCTACATAGTCACAGTTGCTTTATTTAAGAAGTTGTGAGCATCCAGTAAGTGGGGAGAGTTAGGTAAAGTTGTTTGACTTAGCCATATTTTTATCCTGGGGAGATGCAGAGCAGGATTAAAACTGAATTATTGAACTGTCATTTGTTGACAGCCTAATAAGAACATATTGTTCAAGTACAAGAACATTATTGATTTAATTACCTTGAAAATATGATTTTGACAAATATCTATTTTTCTAAAAAAAAAAAATCAAAGATTCATCAGTTAGTTAACGATAAATGTGAGCAGTATTAAAGGCATTTCTCATTAGAACTACCCCAAGGATAAATCAAGGAAATGTGGGCTTTGAGCCCCCTCTGGAGGAAAGAGGAAGAGCCCTCCCTGGCTGGTCTGGGAGCAAATGGTTTCTTTTCTAAAGGTCAGAAATGGAAAAAAGAATCATCAAATGACTTTCGGAATGAACCTTCTGAAACAGAAGTCTACGACTTTTAACTCATGGAGAACCCAATGAGGATATTTGCTTCAACAGGCAACTTCAAAAACATCCCTCCCCCAAAGGCTTGCTATAGCAAATGCTGGGCACAGACTAATAATGAACGCAATAATTATATTAGTTTTATGAACATAGTAGCCAACAAAATGCCATAACACAAAGTATTTTATGGATTGCCATCATTTAAGGAGCTAGCAAAATGTAAAAACAACCCCTCCCAAAGTGTTTTTATTCATTTCTGCCTTCTACTAGTGTTTATCGAGTACTTGAGTCCCTGTGGTGTACCAGGCACCATTCTTGGCAAGAAATGAAGTAAACAAAAACCTTGCATGAAACTTACATGGAAGCAGAAAATAGTAAGCACCAGCTCTGACCATATGCCTTTCCTTAGGGAACACAGCAGAATGAGTGAAGCTGTGGGTATAGAGTCAGACTGACAAAGATACTGGACAGGCTTGGTTTGGAAGATATTTAGAAATTTAAATACATCAGAATATGGCCTTAAAACATAGGTGTGCAGAACCTCTGGGCTGGAGGAACCCTTCAATATAAATTGCCTCCACCTCGACTGATGTTTCCAAACTCTTCTATTGGGAAGCATGTGAGGACCATAGGGTTGCTCCTATTAGAAAGACAGGCAGCCAGACTTTCTTCTTCAGTGTCATTGAAAAGTGAAAGTCTCTCAGTTACGTCTGACTCTTTGCAACCCCATGGACTATACAGTCCATGGAATTCTCCAGGCCAGAATACTGGTGTGGGCAGCCATTCCCTTCTCCAGGGGATCTTCCCAACCCAGGGATCAAATCCAGGTATTCCGCATGGCAGGTGAGTTCTTACCAACTGAGCCACCAAGGAAGCCCAAGAATACTGGAGTGGGTAGCCCATCCCTTCTCCAGCAGATCTTCCCGACCCAAGAATCGAACCAGGGTCTCCTGTGTTGCAGGCTTTTTTTTTTTTTTTTTACCAGCTGAGCTACCAGGGAAACCCATGTCCTTGATCTGGGGCCAACTCCATCCATTCATCCATCTATCCATCCATGTTTATGGAGTGCTCACTATGTTGAAACAATGCTGAGAACACACTTGCAGGAAAGACAGATATGGCTCCTGACATTATGGAACGTTTAATATTGTAAGGAAGACACAGTCACAGCTTTAAGAAACAGTACCGGCAAGTCACACTTTTGGTCCATTCCTCATCGTGACCAGGGACCACACTGGCAGGTGCCTGGCTGGTGTGAAAGACATAGCAGTCAGGTTCTATCAGTCTCTGTGCAGCAGAGTCAACTTATTTCCTGTACATGAAGGAAAATGATACTGTCTACACTCAATTTAACTTGTGGGCCAATTTAAACAACCGTGTTAGTTTGCTTAACAGCATTTTGATTTTGCATATGTATTGATTTTTCTAAGTGCTCCAGGACACTGCCTGATGAGTGAGGATGAAAACTGGTTATCCTACACAGTCATTCTGGAATGAGGACTCCTTGTCAGAGAAGCAACTACCAAATAATTGCCTCCAGCAGATAAAAGCTGCAGACACATGGTTGATGTAAGAATCTAGTTTCAACTGGTGGTTTTCAGGCCGAAGCAACTGCATCAACAGAGACTTCCCTGACATCTGATTTAAGGTTGTAGAAGACCCCAATTTATTTACTGACATTGTCCTCTTTTCTGACCTTTCTTTGCTATAAATACCACCTCCATTACCCACCCCCCCTCACCAACAGCACAACCAGAATTCTCATTCAAGATGCCCAGGACTTGAACACATCAGATTCAGTATCATAGTGTCAGTTGCAATAAGCCCTGGTGAGCCATGTTCAGAGTTGACCCAGAATGGCTTAATAGGACTTAAAGGAAAGGCATCTCTTTTACCTTTCTTCTTATGATTATATTTTAAGAAGCTTATGGGAAAGACTCTCTGAAAAGAAACATTTAGGATATAGCTTTCATATTAATATTTTATTATAACAGTAATTGTAGCAAACAAACATTTACTGGGTATGTACTATGCACCAGGAACTGTTCTAAGACATCTGTTCATTTAAATCTCATGACAACCCCACACAGTGGCCGTCCCGTTTTGCAGCTGAGGAAACTGTGGCATGGGAAGGGTAAGGAACTCAACAAAGGTCACAGAGCTGTGAGTGTCAGACAGAAGGTCTGAACCCAGACCACTTGGCTCCACAATCCGTAAACTCCGGGCTGTTTCTCCTTTCTGCCTCTTGAGGGAACTCTGAAATACTGAAATATTTAATGCTAAATCACTGTTTGCTGGAGCATGTATTGAATCACACAGCTTCATTTACAGAGCTCTTCTCTCCACCCAGAGACTCCTTGAGCCCTGTTGAAATCATAGGCATAGAACAGGCTGGAATGTTCTATTCTAGATCTCAACCCAGGGATCAAACGTGGGTCTCCTGCTTTGCAGGCAGATTCTTTACCTACTGAGATACCAGGGAAGTCGCAGATTTAACAGAGCATTTATCATCTAATAATCTAAAATCACAGATAGATTTTGACCCACCTAACTAACTTTAAAAGAACTACAAGAATTGATTGATACAATATTGTTACATAGTACATTAGGTAGGAGTTCCTTTTAGCAGCCTTGATAAAAATGTGAGAAAAATCACCTAGAAGATCAATAAATAGCAGAATAGTCATATATGACATTAAGCATTTATACCCTTAAAAATGATTTTAAGTGACTTATAAAATTATGTATTTATAAAATAAATTAGATCCATATATATTAATAGGTATTATATGTGTGTAGATAGATAGATAGATAGATAGTTCATATATATATATATATATATAGGGAGAGAGAGAGAGAAGCGTGTGAGAGAAAGATACCAGTTCCTGGACCAATTTGATTATTGCTATTGGACATTAATTAGACTCTGGCTAAGTCAGTAAAGAGTCTGCCTGCAATACGGGAGACCCAGGTTCAGTCCCTGGGTCGGGAAGATCCCCTGGAGAAGGAAATGGCAACACAATCCAGTATCTCTTGCCTGGGAAATCCCATGAACAGAGGAGCCTGGTGGGGTACAGTCCATGGGGTCACAAAGAGTCAGACACAACTGAGTGACTAACTTTCACTTTCAAGGTAAATGAATCAGGAGAGTGAAAAAATGCAGAAGGAAACAAAACACGTATTGAGCTCACTGGCTGCAGACCATCTTAATGGCCACTGTTCATCCATCCTGCCCTTTATCTTCACACAGACCCTCTCGGTGGGCATTGTTATCTTTATACAGATCCCAGAGTGGCAAAGCCAGGATTTGACTGGGACTCTCTGACTCCAAGGCTTCCCAGGTGGCTCACTGGTAAAGAATCTGCCTGCCAATGCAGGAGATGCAGGAGACTTGGGTTTGATCCTAGGGTTGGGAATCCCCTGGTAGAGGGAATGGGAAGCCACTCCAGTATTCTTGCCAGGAAAATCCCATGGACAGAGGAGCCTGGTGGGCTGTAACCTATGGGGTCACAACTGAGCGACTGAGGAAGCAACTGAGCAACCTATGGGGAGCAACCTATGCGGAGCAACTGAGCGAACACACACTCTGACTCCAAACCCTGTGTTTTTCATATTGAATTATTATTTTTACCCAATAAAGTGATACAGAGTTTGCCTGGAGACTCCTAGTCTTCCTTGGAGACTTTTTAGGAAATTTTAATGTAGGGAACAGTGGGTAATAGCACAGTTACCTGTAAATAGCAGGTATTCAGTAAGTATTTGTAGAATAACATGAATTATAAATGCATAGATAATAAGATGAAAGCCATTTACTTTTTACAAGCTATAGAAATGTTTAAGGACGATTTTATGTTAGCCTCTGTGAAAACAAAGCTATACATAGCATCATAATTCAGCTCAAGGCATTTAGGTGAAGCCTAAAAATATAATTTTTTATATTTTTCCTTCTATAGTTTCTTAAAACAATGGTGTAGACCTCCTTATCTTTATTTCTTCAGCCCCCATTTACTTCTCAATCCATTGGAATGTACTCCACCTCTCCTCTGATTCTGGTCAAAGCTGATGATGAATTTGTTAATTCTAACCCAGTGGACACTTTTCATTCTCTGTGTTAGTAACATTAACATTATTGATGTCTTGTTCCATCTTTCCCCTCATCTCTCTGGCTGCTCTTTTTCAGGCTCCTTTCCTACCTCCTTTTTGCATCCACTCATTAAATGCTGAGATTTCTGATGGTTCTGTTATGAGCCACTTTCAGTTCTCATTCTTCTGTGCACCTCCCTGGGCCATCTCACATCCATTCACACAACTTCAGTTGCCAGCTTCGTGCTGAAGATTCTCCAATCTGAAAAACTAAGCCAAGTAGTTTTTGTATCCAAATACCATAAATAAAGCTCTAAACATAGACTATGTATCTTGAAAATAAGTGGTTTCTGTCTGTGGAGTCAAAGGCAATTGTAAAAACTAAGAGACTTAAATATTTCTTAGCCATTTCTTGGCAATTAGTCATGCATTAAGAGTCACTTTTGTGCACCTTTGAATACAGCTCTTTGAATACCTTTGAATGGCTCTTTGCATTGGTTGTTAGTGATTTGTTTGACAGAGTAGGGGGAAAGCATAGAAATTTAGAGAGTTTCCAGCCACTTTCAACTGAATATCATTTGTAAAGATAAAGTAGCTCTGAAATTTTAATGGAAATCAATGTGAAATAAGATTCAATTTGTAAAAACTTAAATTACAAGCAATTTGTAGAAGTATATTGTGTAAATGCAAGAATTCACAGGAGGAGAAGGTGATTGACTGATTATATAATATGCATTACATTCTGTCCAATGGCCTGTGACTTTGTTCACAGACACAGCTGGATGACATCTGGGGCTAGAGAACAGGATCACATCATCTGTTCCTAGGTGCTCTATCAGTATATAAATATTGTGCTCAGTTGCTAAGTTGTGTCTGACTCTGCTACCCCATGGATTGTAGCCCGCCAGGCTCCTCTGTCCATGGGATTTCCCAGGCGGAGTGGGTTGCTATTTCCTCTTCCAGGGGATCTTCCCGACCCAGGGATCGAACCTGGGTCTCCTGCATTACAGGCAAATTCTTTACTGCTGAGCCACCTGCGAAGCCCAATGTAATTATTGTCTTTACAATAATGTCAGAGCTAGGAATTTTATTCTTAGCCAAGGATTGTCAGGAAACTATAGTTATAATCAATGATGTGTAAGAAAGTTGAGATAGTACTTGAAACCTATATGGGTGCTTAAGGTAATCATGTTCCAAATTCTGCAAAAATGGTGATCATTGAACTTAGGATTCTAATACCTAAGAGTAACTACAGCATATAAAATTTAATTTACCCATTTTAGATTTCACCTGCCTAAAAATAATAGGCCCGCTAAAG
This sequence comes from Okapia johnstoni, assembly GCA_024291935.2. Lineage (NCBI taxonomy): Eukaryota > Metazoa > Chordata > Mammalia > Artiodactyla > Giraffidae > Okapia > Okapia johnstoni. The sequence goes on from CM044322.1 coordinate 45,825,386, forward strand.
TAAACAATAGTAAAATGTGCAGTTTAACATGGCTCAGGTTTCTTTACGGAGTTAATCATGAAATTTGAACTAAATCCTCATATTTTGACAGATTTCTCCATTGCCTGTAATTTATTTCAAAACAACTTTCTCTTTATACCAGTTTAATTATTAATTATTTGATCATTGTTCTCAAGAATACTTTTTAACTATAAGACAAAAAAGTAGCGAAAATAGAATAAAGCCTTTATTTTTCAATTAATTGATTTTATTTGGCTGCTCTGGGCCTTTGTTGCTGCATGCAGGTTTTTGCTAGTTACAGTGAGTGGGGGCTACTCTCTAGTTGTGGTGCATGGGCTTCTCATTGTGGTGGCTTCTCTTGTTGTGGAGCATAGGCTCTAGGGCATGCAGCCTTCAGTTACTGTGGCTCCTGAGCTCAGTTACCATGTGGCCTGTAGGATCTTGCTGGACCAGGGATCAAACTCCTGTTTGCTACACTGGCAGGCAGACTCTTAACCAGTGGACCACCAGGGAGGTCCTAATAAAGACTTTAGCTGAGAGAAATGTGAATTACTTGGGAGGAATCCACTGCATTACCCTTTTAATTATTCTATATTATTTAATTTCTTTATTATTCTCCCTGCCTGCTCCCTCCATACCCATGCTACACACGCACAGACACACACACACACACGCAAACATACACACACATGTACATGCCCAGATTTCAACAACCCCAGATGCAGTGTGCAAAGGGAGGTGTAGAGAGCATCCATCCTTGGTGGTCAAATCCATGTCCTGGCAGTGGAGACAGGCACACAGACCTACCTCGTGTTTCCTTCCCAGGCTGTTTCCTAGCGTAACTGCCTTGCTCATGCAGAATCATCAAATAAGCAAGAACATGCAACAGAAAGTAAAGCACAGGTCTTTATTAGCAGCCTTGACGCAAAGTCACAAAAAGAATTGCCCCCATAGTACGTTGTTGTTGTTTTCTGATGCTGATACCAGGAAACAAACCATAAACTAAAATTTTACTGTGGTAAAATATACATAACCCATCCTTGAAGAAGGGAATGGCAACCCACTCCAGTGTTCTTGCCTGGAGAATTCCATGGACAGAGGAGCTTGTGGGCTAGAGTCCATGGGGTTGCAAAGAGTCGAACATGACTGAGCAACTAACACTTACTCATCCTAACTATCTTTAAATGTACAGCTCAGTAGTATTAAGTCCACTCATGTTGTTGTGCAGCATCTCCACATCCAGCTCCAGACCTCTTCATCTTACCAAACTGAAACTCCATCCCCATGAAACAGTAACTCCTCATTCCCTGCCTCCCTCAGTCCCTGGTAACCACAATGCCGCTTTTTGTCTCTCTGGCTTTGACTACTCTAGGTACCACATACAAGAAGAATCATACAGTATTTGTCTTTTTGTGCCTGACTTAATTGACTAAGCATAATGTCCTTAAGGTTTATCCATGTTGTATCGTATGTGAGAATTTCCTTCCTTTCTGTCAACCCCTGTAGTCCTAACTGGCCATGATTATTATAGATTCTTCCTCCTTTCACAAGTTATTTTGCTCTGGAGTAATCTCTCATCTATGCTGTCTGCTCCACGGAGATGGCTTCTCAACTTCATTGAAAATAAAAGCTGCCTCCTTTCCTCTGCTTTTGAGCCTTTGAACATGCTTATGATGAGTTCACCTATATATTTTTTAATTGGAGTATAATTGCTTTACAACACTGTGTTAGTTTCTGCTGTACAACATCATGAATCAGTCATGTATATACGTGTATCTCTTCCCTCTTGGGCCTTCCTCCCACCCCTCCAGGTCATCACAGAGTACCAAGCTGAGTTCTGTGTGCTATATAGCAGCTTCCTGCTAACTGCCTATTTTACACATGGTAGTGTATATCAGCAACGTGATTTTGCCATGTTTTTCAACAATCTGCATAGACTCCCTTCCAAGTGACCTGGCAGTAGAATAAATACAGAGGAAAGGATGTGAGTTTCTTTCTTCCTCTCTCCCTCCAGTGGGGCTGCTGAGGTACCAGCAGTCTAAAAGATTGCCCGGAATCTGGGGTTGCCTGATCTTGCAACAGAGGTGGAGGGCAGGCATTCTGAACCGCTGCTGTGTCTGGTTCCTACTTTTTTTAATGCAGAGACCCCTAGCAAATTGTTTTTCTTTGAAATAACTTACTTAATGATTTCCTCAGGTTTCAACTATACCAAATAATTTGTTAAATAAAAAGAAACATTGATATTAAAGGGGAAAAAAGAAATTACTTCCATTAGCAAACAAAACTAACATATATTCACATTTAATTAACCAAGAAGCCCCCAAACCACAGAGTGTGTCACCCAGCATTGACAATTAATTATCTTTGCTGTGAGAGAGCTACAGGTATTGAGCAAAGAGTTACAGATTAAAGGCTTTGTTTTCTCTGCAATTGCTGTCCATTTCTAGCTATCACACCTTGATAGCAGCTCGCTGCTTCAGGCAGCAAATTATATCTGAAGTATGTAATTTCATGTCAGTTTTTAATTTCACATGATCAAAATATGGGGAAAGTGAGGATAAAGCACTGTTTCTTTTCAAATAAAGACATTAAATGAACAACAACTGCTTTTCAGTTTCTTATGCTTTTTAAGATAATATTCTACCAAACAGCTAAGGAAGATAAATATTCAGGGAAACTAGGGAATTAGTGGTCACCCTTGGCTTTTAAAATGGGCTCTCTGTTTATGGTAGATCATGTGGTTTCTTCCTTTGAACATTACATTAGCATATATATAAATGATTTAACTAGAAACTACTGGAGTTAGCATCTAAAAGGCTGCATGATGTAATGAAAAGAACATTAGATTCATTAGATTCTTGAAATCAAATTATCTGGAATATGCTTATTCCTTGAAGGAACCTTAATTTTAGTTAGCTATTTCTTGCAATGTAGTCAATATCCATACATATATTATGGACAATTGTTTCTCTGCAGAAAAATCAAACACAGGCATTCCTAAGAAATAGACTTTAATTAGCCTATGATTGTCTTTTTCTCTGTCTATATTTATAAGCAGCTGAAATAGCTAGTTGTAGATACACGAGTTTATCAGTTCCAATCAAGAAGACCAGCTAGTTCTCAATTATTCATGTTTGGGAAAGATAGCAGTACTGGCAATTAACTACAATCATATATACCTAGTTTGGGATGGATTTTTCAGCTACAATTGTACTGACTAGGGTCTGATGGCCTCAGTGTTTACAGTTCTTTTATTTGTTGAGCCCAGTTTGCAAAGGTCTGACTCTGGAGGAGGTTAGAAGCTACCTGGTTTCCTAGGTACTAATAAGAAGGCTTGGTTGGGCAGATCAGGCCAGGGACCTAAAGATCTGCCTACAGGGAGCATCTGATCAGAAGGGACTGATGGCCAGAAGGTCATTTGGCACAGGGAAATGTGATGAGGACCTTAGTGCTAATAGGAAGAAAGACTAGGAGATCCATCCAGGCTGAAGCAGAAGGCTTCTAAGCTGAAGTCAAGTCGGCAAGCAGAAGGCAAAATGCAGGAGATCAGGAAGCCAGGTTAGGAGTCTGGGAAGACCAAGACCTAGGCTTGGCACAGGCTGTAGAGCAGGAGCAGGGAGATTTGGAGTGCAGCTAGGGCCGCCTCCTCAAACCCAGGTATGTGGCTACTGTCACCTGTCAGACAGCAGGCAAGGCTGTGTCCCATCTGGATGGGGCAGTGGGCTTGCCCTGTGCTATCCCCTCACGTGGCCTCGTCCAGGACATCTGTAGTGAACACCTTTGGAGCAGAGGATCCTGGAGGCGCACCTCCAGACTTCTGTGCCCTTTAGACTTTTTCCCTCCCTGGTAAAGTTCTTAGATATGTGCCCTGGCAGGTTGGAGTCTCCTGAATCGGGTCAGCTGCTGCTGCTAAGTTGCTTCAGTCATGTCTAACTCTGTGTGACCCCATAGACGGCCGCCCACCAGGCTCCCCCGTCCCTGGGATTCTCCAGGCAAGAACACTGGAGTGGGTTGCCATTTCCTCCAATGCATGAAAGCGAAAAGTGAAAGAGAAGTCGCTCAGTCATGTCCGACTCTTAGCAGCCCTATGGACTGCAACCTACCGGGCTCCTCCGTCCATGGGGTTTTCCAGGCAAGAGGACTGGAGTGGGTTGCCATTGCCTTCTCCAAGTCAGGTCCGCAGGCGAGAAGAAAGTGTAGCTTTGTGCATCTGCATGGAGTGAAGCAGTGAAATAAAGAAGCTAACAGCTGTGGAGTCACAAACGAATATGTATGTCATACACACTCAGTTGCTAAGTTGTGTCTGCCTCTTTGCAACCCCATAGACTATAACCCGCCAGGGTCCTCTGTCTATGGAAAATTCCCTAGGCAAGTATACTGAAAGGGGTTGCCATTTCCTCTTCCACACGGCATCAGAGGCAGCTTACAAATTGGCAGTATGTTCTTTAGACCTCCAGGATCTAATGCCTGAAGATCCAAGGTGGAGCTGATGTAGTAATAACACAATTGAAGTGCACAGTAAGTGTAATGTGCTTGAATCATCCCGAAACCATTCCCCGGGCCCCCGATCTGTGGAAAAATTGTCGTCCATGAAACGTCCCTGGTGCCAAAAAGGCTGGGGACCACTGCTGTAGATCTTTATATTACACATCAGTTGAGAACCATTTTTGGTTTATTCAGTCTTCCAGTGTTCTTGAAAGAGTGGGGAGCCCTCTCAAAGATGAAAGATTGATGAGGCCTGAAGCGAGTTGCATCTTTCTGGGGTCACTGAGTCTCGGAGACAGAAATTCCCTCTTTCTAATGTGTTTTCCTCTAGGTTTGACCTGGAGCTGGTTGTCTCAGCAGTGTTCTGGTCTAACCTACTGGGTTTGCTGGACACACAGAAATAGAAAAGTGTAATAAGAAAGCCCACATGTCCCCAAGCTGCCAAAAGAGTATGGCACCAACTGTCAAGTTCCAGATGAGGTTAAGTTCATTAGAGCAGAGGTTCCCAGCTTTCTTTTGGACCCTGGAACCTAGCCTCCCAAAAATGGCATCTCGGCCATTAGTGAAGGCGCTTCCTCAGAGCCCCATCACATGAAATATTAAGCTGCCAAGACTGGCCGCCATGCCTGGCATCCTGCTGCCCGGTACCTGAGGTGAGCAGAGCTTGGGGGCCCACACAGTACAAGCAGCAGCTGCTGTATGATGAGCTGAAAGGGCTTAACTCCCAGCAAGACGAGTGGAAGAGTCTTTCTTAAAATGCTCCAAATCCCTGTAGACACCAAGGAAGCTTACCTGAGCCCTGAGAAAACAAAGCATCAGAGATACGGAGGCAAAGGGCCTCAGCAGGACGTAAATTCTGCCACTGACACAGTGTGTGTCTGTGTCCCTACAGTCCACATTTCCTCAGCCAAGAAATGACAAATTCATGCTTTGTACCCCTGTTTAGCCTTCCATGTGTGCGTGCTTAGTTGTTCAGCCATGTCCGACTCATTGCAACCTCATGGACTGTAGCCCGTCAGCCTCCTCTGTTTATGGAATTCTCCAGGCAAGAATACTGGAGTGGGTTGCCATTCCCTTCTCCAGAGGATCTTCCCAACCCAGGGATCTAACCCAAGTCTTCTGCATTGTAGGCGGATTATTTTACCATCTGAGCCATCAGGAAAGCCCTTAGCCCTCCATGTCAATGGCTAATTCTTTTATTATTAAACATCTCCTGCTTTAATTGAGCATATGAAAACAGTTCTATTTTCACATAAGGATCTTGGCTCAGCAAACACTTTCTTAGGTACCTGGCTTTCAGCAAAGGAGAAGATTTTACTTTGAATAGCTTTCATAAAAAAAGAAAAGTTAGTTTATGAAAGAGCTTCTTTTCATCCCATTGTTTTTACCTTTAGTTGTATTTTCATTCACCTCTATTATTCTCACTTTGACCATAAAAAATGCAGACAGGAATGGATTAACAATATTCATCAACAGTATGGTTTTTAAATTTTGCTTTTTCCCCATTGTGTACCTCTAGGCATGAGTGAATGATGTGCAGTTCAGGTAAAGCTTCTACCTTCTCCGAGCTTCTAGAGAGCCAGTGGAAGTTCTCAACGATATTGAGTGGTGTGGATTCCTCTCATAGCCACAACTTAGGTGTAGACTCTTGAACACAGAGCATCTGTGGGGTGACTCAGACATGACTTGACTGACATGCATAGCGTATTAATTGCATAGTTCTTTGAAAGTGAAAGTGTTAGTCACTCAGTCATGCCTGACTCTTTGCGACCCTGTGGATTGCAGCCTACCAGGTTCCTCTGTCCATGGGATTTTCCAGGCAAGGATACTGGAGTGGGTTGCCATTTCCTTCTCCAGGGGATCTTCCTGACTAAGGGATCAAACTCAGGTCTCCTGCCTTGCGGGCAGATTCTTTATTGACTGAGCTACCAGGGAAGCATAGTTCTTTAGTATATAGTTGTCATTGATTGATTGATTCAGTTTCCAGAGCACTGAGATGCATTCTAAGCAGCTTCCAGCATTCTTTTTGTATCTGTAGAAGGAGAGGTATGAGGCAGTGGAGAATGGCACAGAAGAATGGTGTGTGGTGGTGGTAGCTGTTGTGATATTGTTACTGTCATGCAAGGACTCGCTCTGGGTTGGGATTGCAGGAGTCGAGAAACCATTTTCATATAATTTGCCTTTCATATCCTAATTCTGGGCATGACCTGACTCACTCAGCTGAGACATTTTCCCCTGTGATGAGAAGGTATGTTGCTAAGCAACTAGATCAGTAATTGGTAAATGCTTATATATGATTTGATTTGAGTTACATACAAAACTATGTAACTGCTTTTTTTCTGTCTTCGTTATTAGGCACATGATTATCATTTGGTTTTATATTGCCCAAATGAAATAAAATAAGTGCTTCTATTTATCACATTGCATAACAGCATGAAGTGGTAGACTGACCCTAAGTCAAAAGCAGAAAACTCAAATCCTCATCTCAGTCATGAGAATCACTAGTCCTGTGACTATAGATAAAATCAGGTAACTTCTGTGCCTTCGGGGCTTTTTACATCTGTACTTTGTGGTACAAACACCTTCTCTGTTTGTCTCACGGGACTGAGTGTGATGGATGTGACAATATGTGAAAAAGGCTTTAGAAAGAGTCAAACATTCCAAGGTCTAAGCATTTCTAGAACTTCAGATACATAGTATTGGGACTTGGCATATGTTCCTTTAACTCTAAAGGCTGAATCAATTAAGAAGCCCTGAGTGGGTATACACCAGTGGTCCCCAACGCTTTTGGCATCAGGAACTGGTTTCATGGCAGACAATTTTTCCATGGACTGGGGGTCATGGGAATGGTTTTGGGATGATTCAAGTGTATTATGTTTATTGTATACTTTATTTATACTATTATTACATCAGTAATAATGCAGTGATGGAGTCAACACTAATGGCATCCAGAAGGAAAGACCACACTGCACAGCAGCGTCTCATTAAGTGTTAAGACATAAGACATAGGCTCTCAATTGCCTCTCAATTGCTGAAGCCTCAAGGAGTTGATAAGGGCAACTTGTAGAAGCCTTGAATGGGTAAAGTTTTAAGAGAATAGGGGTAAATTCAAAGAGATTATCACTCTGGGTTAATGCTGTGCAGCAAGTTGCAAAAATCAATCTACTTTCAAATTATAATAGTGTCTGGCTGCCGTGTCTTAATGCAATATTGTTTGAGGTTAACCGTCAGCCATGTTTTGCCTCCTAGCAGTAAACATTTTATTTGAAGTCATGTCATGAATTATCTTCCTACACTAATGAAATGGATCATTTACATAAAAATCTGAAAAACCCCAAGACCCATATGCTTTTTGGTCTCTGGAGGCATGGAAATGACCTCAGTGACAGCCAATTAGAAAATGGAAAGGTGAAGGAGGATGCTTTTTATTCCCTGTTTGGAGAATTTCCAGAATGAGTAACGTGCTTCATGGCAGTGCCAGAATACTTTAAATAGGCATTATTTCAAAATGAAGCCGAACTGATTTTTTTTTTTTAACACGTAGATGGATATCTTAACTATTTCCAGAGGGCTTTGCCGCAGACCACTGGTTCTTGTCACACATCCTCCCTATTTATAATCTGTTTTATTTTCTTCTACCTCTGTGTCACTGACCCCATGGATTTCCTGGGAGCTGCTGTGATCTGTCACGTCATTGCTCATTTACCAGTCTTAATCCTCAGAGCATTGAAATATTTTATAATGGCACATAAGCCATCGGAGCCTATGACAGCCCTGACCATTTCACATTAAATTGCTGTGTGGATTGTCTTTTTACCTGCTGACGCTGGCGATTTTACCACTCTCATCTCCCTCCGGGGTCAGGACCCTCTCTGGGCAACAGATGGGGCAGTTCTGAGGGCCTCACCCTGCCCTCCTCTTGAGCAGTTTTTCAGTTGATGTCTCACCAATCAATTGCTTGGGTTCAATTTAGTAGAGCTTGAATGACCTCTTAATTTTCATGAAATTTTCACCCACCATCTCACAGTTGAACACCCCCTTCAGACAGGATGAAATGCTCTCAGAGTGTTGTTAGCAAACACGGTGCTTAGAATTTTTTAAAGGATGAAGAATCCTTAAAAAAACAACTGTACTACTGATATTCCTGCTTGATATTCTCTAAGGAGAGTTCTATTCTTCATGAAGCTAACAATTCTTACAATATTGTTAGGGCAATATTTTAGTAAACTCTAGACACTAAGGAGGGTAGGCCTCAACTTAATTCTCACGGGATGCATTTAGAAGGAAGGGCTTGCCATTTAAACACTCCGTAATTCTGAAAATCCAAGGTCAAATAGCCTATCACTTAAGTGCAAAAAAAGAAAAAGATACCCCATAAGTTCCCCCTCTGATCTATATAACTGAGATCTAAAGCTCTCCCCAACCTAAACCAATTAAATTCACTAGATAATTATTTACCTCTTTCTTTTTGATCTGGGTAGATCTGGCCAGGGGGAACAAGGAACCATCCCCTTTGAAGGTCATCTCAATTCTAAACTGATTCCTGAATTCAGATGGCCTCACATTGATGTGTTAGGGTAATTGTCTCCTGTGTGAGACGAGTAAGGATGGAGAGAAAGGGTAAAGCCCAGAGGAAAGAGCTGAGCTCGCTAGGTTTAAATTCTTGCCAAGTTCACATCATTGCTCCTCTCCTCACAGACCAATAATGCTTAGTGTGGCATCACTTTCTTTGTAGCTGTTCAGTGAATATTAATTTCATCCTGCTAGAGAGGCCACCTTTTTTTTCCCCAATGAAATAAGGTTCAGAGAATTAAGTGAAGCCCAGGGATATTTAAATATGTGTGCAGGGCTGAATAGCCATAGGAAATATGTGATACAGTCCATGCAAAGAATGAGTCAAGTAAATATTACTTCTTAGAGTTTTTAGGTTAACTTTTTGTTGTTTAAAATCTTATCAATCGACATACTCATCTGTTCCTCTCCCTACAAAAAAAGGAACTTGTGAGGCATTAATTACACACAATAACTGCTAGCCAAAATGTCTTTACTTTTTCAATTCTTTCGTGACTGCTGCTCCTTTATGTCACTGAATAATACAACTATATATGAATGATTTCTGTCCTTCAAACTTGACCCATCTGTGTGTCATTGAAGTGCTCTGTAAAAAGAGCAGAAGCTGCTGGCTTCCAAGAAAATTGAAACATATAAAATAGAGATCAAATAGCTGGTTAGGATGTTGTCGAAATTAAAATGTTCTTATGCAGTATATGGCTCTAAACTGCGATTTCTAAGTTCTAGAATACTATTTATTTCATATATAAGTTTTAGGTTTTGTGTTTTTTCTGTAACTTAGATGTGAGCAAAGTTTCCCCCTTGAAATTTCATATTTGTATATGTTTAAAGAAGAAAGTAGTTTTTATGTATTCTCCAAATAATTTCCTGCAGTACTGTTTTTCTACATTGAAGCCAACAGAGGCTTCCCTGAATGGAATAGAGATTTCAAGGATCATTTCAGTGTCTTTGCATCGGAAGAAATTTTGTAATTCATACCATGTTCCCAGTGTCTGCTTTCATCTCCCTGTTATTCCCTGTAAATGGCTTTCTAGCCACTACTTGGACACTTTCGATGATAAAAGCTATTTCAAGAAGCAGAGCCATCACTAATGGGTTACTCCCATTTTTAGAAAGATGCCCCCTTTACTTATACCCCACAAATACCCTTACATTTCACCTGCCTGTTTTTCTACCTGGTCAGAGATGATCTGATGCAATATGGGGAACAGAGACCTAGATTCAGTCTCAGTTCCACTGTTTATTATTATATTCCTTCAAAGTACCATCTATTAAGTACTTCCTGTATACTAAACCCTTTACCTGCACTCTTATTTAATTTTCATAAACGTCTATAAAGGTAGATAATATTTTTGTTGTGTCTTACTATGCAGAACTGGGGCTTGATAATAATATATGTAATAATGATAATGATGATGATAATACTATTAAGTACCAACTATCTGCTAGGGTGCTATGCTGGACCCTTTATATAAACATTATCAGAATTTAAGTAACTTACCTATCACCTACCTAGTATCTGAAGAAGCTAGATGTTCAAATAAAGTCAGATACTCAAAGGACTTTGGATTTAACTCTTTAAGACTCATTTATTTGTCTGTTAAATGGGAGTACTATTAGTATCTTCTTCACAAAGTTTGCTGAGATTCAAAATATTGGCCTGAGTAGGGTATCAGAAGGACCTCTGATAGGTCAAGTAAAATGGGGCTGAGGACCATGACATTTAGCAATCATGAGGTCATTTGTGGCCTTGGCAAGAGCTGTGTCAGAGGAGATATGGGACGGATGCCTGGTTGGGGTGAGCTTATAGGCAATGGGAGGAGGTGAACAGGAGAAAACAGGTGTGACAACACTTTCCATGAGTTTTGCTGCACAGATGAGCAAGGAAACAGAACGGTAGCTGGCTGGGTAAGAAGAATGAAGAGAAAGACCTGTGTTTTATTTCTGAAGACAGGAGAAATAACAGCATGTTTGTATGCTGTTGAGATTGAGCTAATAGAGTAAAATTTTGATATTATATTAATATCAAATATCAAACATTATATTAATATCAGGAGAGAGACAGAGGAAGGAAACCTTGGCTCCTTGGGAATGCCCTTTATACACTTTTATTTCAAGGACCCTCTCTTTCCTCCCCTGTAGGGTCTGTGTGGCGGGAGTAAATGGGCATGGGTAGTACAGGTAAGAGAAATGACAAAAAGCCAGCATCTCTTCGGAGCTGCCTTACAAAGTCTCACTCCCTTCTCCGCTCTGTCTCCACTTTTGGACTAAGAACCCCCATCTGGTGGGGAAGTCCTTTTACCACCATCTGAAAGAATCCTACCGTGAGTGGATAAACACATGATCCATTCAGTTCCTAGCAGATCATCATCTTCGCCCTTCTTCCTAACGCTCCTATGTCTGTAGGCAGCCTGACTTGAAAGCAGTAAGAAGTTGCTGTCAGTAGAATGTGATGTCCACACACACACCTCTGGATGAGTCACTGTTTGTTCAAGGCGAAAATCTCACCGAGTAATGAAAACTCCCAAGAGATGCACCAGCCCGGTCATTGAACAATCCCATTTCGCCTTTAATTTTAGAGGGGCAGTATCAGAAAGAGTGGCGATGACAGCATGAGAAAAAATTACTCCTAGGTATTTTTTTTTTTTGCTCATTGGGGAAGAAAGTACTGTGGAAATCTCTTTCTAGTGCCCTTCATTTTTCATCATCTTACACAGATTCACTATAGAGGTCCCTAAGTTTGGCACTGGGACTGTTAGGGTATCATTCCATCAAAATCTGTCATTCCTCATGCATCGTTCCTCTGTAAATCACTCTTGTGAAAAAGATGTTCAATTTTACAGCTAAGAAAAAAATTAAGCTTTGAAGTGGTAATTCTATTTGCTGTATTTGTGCAGTGGCCATTTTGTAGCTCAGGGGATTTGTCAAAAGCATGACAGTTACTGATACAAAATTAAAATTAACTGGTCCAGAGCTTAAGATTCATACATGAAGATGGAAGGTGGTGGGAAGTGGGGAGGGGTGGAAACAATGCTGATTTAATCTTTTTGGACTACTTTGCTTGTGACCTGTTATGCAGTTGGTAAAAACACGGGATGGGTTATAAGGTTTTGATGTGTAGAATACATCAAAACAAAATACCATTTGTTTTAAGCAGCAGCTAAAATGTTTCTTCACCTTTGGTAAGGAAACTGGAATTCTTAGAACAAGAACATAGTGTGAAAACACCAAGAATGAATCCAGAAGTGAATATGTTATAGTCTGTGCCTTTGCCTTTTTTTCCCCTCTTCTCTATGATAAGGTTGCCATATTTTAGGTGTTGTAGGACATTCTAATGAGGGCAGATGTGATGAGAACAACAAATGTTATTAACGAGGGCAGCACCCTCCCTCCCACCTTTTCGTTTGCGTCCTCTGCCACCTTTGTGAGTTCTGACTCTGTCACCCCTTGCTCTTGCCCATGAATTGCATTTTGTAGTGAAAGAGCATGCTGCACAAAACCCTGCTTTCCTCATGAGCTTCCCCTAGTCTCAGGACCCTACACTTGGCTGCAGTTTATTCTGATTAGGTGTTATGTTTCTTTAACAGCTTGATTTATATTTCCCCACTGCACTCGGGTCTGTGTTTTTCTTCCACAGTCACATCCACAGCATACCTTGAATGGTCACCACGTGGTTCTTCCTCAGACCAGTCTGGATTTTACAACGTGTTAGAGTTTCTAAAAAACTCATAAGGTCTCTCACACTTGAGTTTATACCAGAAGTTACGAAATGATTAACCTAATTGGTACTGTTTATCCCCAAAGATGGCCAGCTTTATTCACGCTTAAGCTGAGTGTTCGTGTATAATAAGCAGTTCTTTGTGGATGGAGGCTGCAGAACCGTGTGAGGTCATGGGGTTGCTCTGCCGTGTGAAGGACTGGGCAGTTCCCTGGGTTCACTCATGGCGCTAGTGGTAAAGAACCTGCCTTTCAGTGCAGGAAACATAAGACACGCGGGTTTGATCCTCGGGTTGGGAAGATTTCCCCCTGGAGGAGGAAATGGCAACCCATTCCAGTATTGTTGCCTCTGTCCATGGAGAATTCCATGGACAGAGGAGCCTGGCAGGCTGCAGTCCATAGGGTCACACCGAGTCGGATATGACTGAAGTGATTTAGCATGGCATGCACAACACTGGATTCACTTGGTCACAATCAGGGGCTACCATCTGGCCCTTGGAGGAAGAGAGAGAACTGTTTACTGCAGTAAGAACTAGGCGCTTCTTTAAGGGAAAGGACGTAAAGTGACCCTAGCATATCTGATTGTGCCATATTTTTTCCTTTATGATCTTTTTTCTGACTTTTTCCCTCCAGAGCTGCCCAGAAGTTAAATCTCTCATCTAAGAAGAAAAAACATCGGCCTTCCACTTCTTCTGTTGCCGAGCCACCTCTCTTTGCCACCAGCTTCAGCGGGATTCTCCAGACGTCCCCACCCCCGGCCCCGCCCTGCCTGCTGAGGGCCGTCAGCAAGGTGAAGGACACCCCAGGCCTGGGCAAGGTAGGCACCTGGACCGTATCCACTCAGGTTTCGACTGTGGGGTTCTGTGTCAAGGCAAGGAAGAGAACGGCGGCTCAGTTGGATTATTAAAACAAGAAGGTGACAGGGAGAGAAGGAGACAAAATGAAATTCACTGGGCAGTACTGTAAAATTTTCCTTTGGTTACATATACTAAGTAGTAAATTAAGACATTCCATCTATTGGAGATGTGGTTTGATTTTGGCAGGAAAAAAGCAACAACAACTCAGCCTTGTATTGATTGACAGAACTGTAACCAGTTAAAGAAAAGACCCCAAAGCACAAAAAAGGGAAGGCAGAAGTAGGAGAGACCAAGACACACAGTACAGGAGTAAGACATAAAGATGCTCTGTCATTTCCCTGCGACACTTTCATTGTTCCTCCCCTTTAGAGAAATCACAAGTTCTTCTTTTGAATCAGACCACTGATGGGATTTCTGGGGAGCATTTGCTGTGTGCCGTTCTAGCCAAGAAATGCAATTTTGAATTACAGTTACTTAGAGATGAGGCACATAATGAGATGTAGGGACACCATCTCGAGACCTGACTCAGCTGTGTTTAGGATAACTTTGTTTTTAGATGTCATCTCTTAACTCTCTCTTCTGAGATGAATGTCTGGGTGAAGTAACTTACAGTTTACTCTTCAATGGGTAAATAACCTGGGACTTATAAAAAAAACATTTAGCTGAAGAAAGGGGTGGTTGTTTTCTTTCTTTTGCTTTCATCACACGTAGGCTGGACCATGCCACCTTGCCAGTCTCTCACCGCTGACTCAGTGGCACCCGTTTTGGAAGCTGCAGGTCTTGCTGAGGGGAGTGGCTGCTCAACTATGTGGACTAAGATTTTCCTTATTTGTTGTCGCTGTTGTTCAGTCGCTCAGTCGTGTCTGACTCTGCGACCTCATGGACTGCAGCACTCCAGGCTTCCCTGTCCTTCACTGCCTCCAAGAGTTTGCTTAAACTCGTGAGTCAATGATACCATCCAACCATCTCATCCCCTGTCACCCCCTTCTCCTCCTGCCCTCAGTCTTTCTCAGCATCAGGGTCTTTTCCAGTAAATGGGTTCTTTGCATCAGGTGACCAAAGTATTGGAGCTTCAGCTTCAGCGTCAGTCCTTCCAATGAATATTCAGGATTGATATCCTTTAGGATTGACAGGTTTGATCTCCTGGCAGTTCGAGGGACTCTCAAGAGTCTTCTCCAGCACCACAGTTTGAAAGCATCAATTCTTCAGCACTCAGCATTCTTTATGGTCCAACTCTCACATCCATACATGACTACTGGAAGATTTTCCTAAATTTAGGTCACTGATTCCCTTTCCCCTTGACCTTCAGTGTGGTTATTCCCAAGTTCACGGTCATCAGTGGCCTCAGCCTAACTAGTGGTCCTTCTGGAGTTTACCCCACACCCTCTGCCCTTCTTCCTTCCTGCTTTTCTCTCTTCTCCTGCTTCCTCCCATACCTTCCCACACCCAAATTTTACCACCCACTGGGAAAGTACTAACTTGCTAAGCTACTCTGCTACTCTTTCCAACAGAGTTTACATTTTAAGATTATGTTGAATAGAGCAATATTCTTTTCTTTTTTAATCACTCTATTTCCAACTAACCAACTACACCAAACTGCTCGCCAGTTACCAAGCATGCCATGCTCTTTCTGGTCTTTGCATACAGTAATTTTTACTTCAGGTCTTCCCTCCATCTCTGTCAGACATGGTCCAACTTTTAAAAATCAGTTTGAAAGTGAAAAGTCACTCAGTCATGTCCAACTCTTTGTGAATCCATGGACTATAGAGTCCATGGAATTCTCCAGGCCAGAATACTGGAGTGGGTCACCTTTCCCTTCTTCAGGGGATCTTCCCAACCCAGGGACCGAACGCAGGTCTCCCACATAGCAGGCGGATTCTTTACCAACTGAGCTAAAAGGGAAGCCCAAAAATCAGTTTAGTACCTTCTTTAAGAAAGTGAAATCAGTCAATGAAGGAATTTCTGCTGTGCCTTCTTCCTTCTTTAGTCCCAAGCAATGCTTATTCTGGGCTTCCCAGGTGACTCAGAGGTAAAGAATTTGCCTGCCAATGCAGGAGACTCAGGAGATGCAGGTTCGATCCCTGGGTCGAGAAGATCCCTGGGTCGGGAAGATCCCTGGAGAAGGAAATAGCAGCTCACTCCAGTATTCTTACCTGAAAAATCACACAGACAGAAGAGCCTGGTGGGGTACAGTCCATAGGGTCACAAAGACTGAGCATAATGCTATTCTAATGGAAGGCATTCAATCCTGGAATGCTCCATGGCATTGGATAGGACTTTCCCAGGCCCAGAGGTAAAATAGGAAACCAGGCAGCAGAGCAGTGGCCTGGGCTCAGCTTCAAGGATTGCTGTAGCATCACCAGCCGTGGAAGGAAGTGGAGGAAACCCCATGAACAGGACTCACATGGGTGATTATGGCACCCCCTTGGGGGCACGCTGAGGTCATAGAGAATGGCTGATAGACTGCCTCCTAAGAAGGGTGGGTACAAGTAATTGCAGGGCTTAAAAAAAATTTTTTTTTTAATTTAGTTGTGGTAAGTTACACATAACAGAAAACTTACCTTCTGAACTATTTTTAAGTGTGCGTGGACTTTGGTTTTGCTAAGAGGAGTTTGGAACTTTAGTGCCAAAGCTGAACCACCCTGGACAAAGTGACATCAAATTCCCAATGCAGTCTCCTTTTCCTCTCCTGCTGTAAAAGACATCCTACTTCTCTTCTGAGTATATGTGAACCAGTATTTAAATGCTGTCACTCTAAAGAGGTACCCGACTATTAGCCAACCTGGGACATCCATGTACCCCACTATTACCCTGTCCAAGATGCCTCGAAATGAACCATGTAAGAAACCATCCTCCTCCATCTGTGACAATAGCCCAGTCTGTAGTTTCTAAAACAGTTGTTGCAGATATATGTTCAGGTGGACCTGGGCCCCGAGCCTAGGGCCTTCTGTCCCTGCTTCCCCCATCCCAGCACCCCTTCCTGGAATTCTGAGACAAAGGGATCAGGGCATCAGGAGGGGCCTGAACCAGCAGAAGGACTGTTTCCAGCCAGGATGAGCCGGAACTTACGCGAAAATAATCTGGCGGTGGGGGTGGGGGGGCACTGGTTCAATCTTGATTCCAAGATGTACTGTATGTAGTAACCAGATAGATGTATAAATAAGATAAGCAGGATAAGACCAGGTATAACTACAATTAATATTAAAGTCATTCATAAACTAAGGCTCACAAATGATACCCTTAATTTTTTTAAAAGCAAAATACTGTCCCTCTCACTCATTTGCAGTCCAGTGTGCTCTTTTGAATGGGAGAGAAAGGGTTATATTACCAGCCAGGAATTCAGGAAGCCTGGAGTTTGTCCATGGATGTAATGGAAGAGAAAGGGTGACATTGCCAGCTGGGACTGCAGGAAGCCCAGAGTTTGTCCATGGAAGTGGAGTCATCAGGCTGGGTGTCTCAGAAGATGACAGAAGGTGTGACTTCGGTCTGACGATCGACCTCACTGCAGCTTTCCAGCTGAGCATGGAGATGTGGGCACTGGTGGAGAGGAAGTGACAGCAGGAGAGGGTATGCTGTCTGGAAGGCAGTGTCATTATATACTTTAACTTGAAATCATGTGTGATTGAAACCAGAGGTAGAGAAGTACACCTCCTCCTGCCTCCTCCCTCGGAGGCGTGTGTTTCTCAGAGTGCGAGACGCCCATGACTCTGCCATGGTGGCACCAATGGCCTGAACTTAGCGGAGGTCCATTTACCAGGCTCATGCTTTTCTCACCCCCTGATAGTCCGCTGCCATGAGGAACTGCATTCTTGTGCTGAGTCGCCCAGTTTTGTCCAACTCTTCGAGACCTCGGGGACTGTAGCCCATCTGTCCATGGGATTTCCCAGGCATATTCCTAGGCAAAAATACTGGAGTGGGTTGCCACTTCCTTCTCCAGCATTCTTCTTGTTTTTGTTCAGTTTTTCAGTCATGTCCAACTCTTTGCAACCCCATGGACTGCAGCATGCCAGGCTGCCATGTCCTTCACCATCTCCCAGAGCTTACTCAAGCTCATGTCCATTGAGTCAGTGATGCCATCCACCCATCTCGTCCTCTATCATCCCCTTCTCCTCCTGCCTTCTATCTTTCCCAGCATCAGCATCCTTCTTACCTGTATGGAAAAATCCCTGTCAATTTATCTCTGTTGCACAATTTGCATATTAACATTTCAAAGAAATACAGTGGAGTTTTATATAGAACATAAAGAATTGGCGCTATTACATTTGAAGTATAAAAGTTTCATAGAATTGCCAAAAGAAACTC
The DNA here is from genome assembly GCA_024291935.2 of Okapia johnstoni. Lineage (NCBI taxonomy): Eukaryota > Metazoa > Chordata > Mammalia > Artiodactyla > Giraffidae > Okapia > Okapia johnstoni. The sequence continues at coordinate 45,843,319 of CM044322.1, forward strand.
CATTATTTAACCTGGGGGGTGGAGCTGGGGTTCTTGAGGCCCAGTGAGGAGCAAGCCCAGCCCCAATTCTCATCTTCAACCACCAAGGACTTCCTCAGGAGACCTAAAGACACCTTTTGTGGGTTCGTTTACAGTTACCCCCAAGAAAACTGAGGCCCTGAGAGAGCAGATTTACCCCTGCCTCCTGAGTCAAACCCATAGGTCAGGACCTGTGAGACATTTTATCCCCTTCTGTTTCACGTGACCTTTAAAAACTCGAGTGGAGACAAGAAAGTAATGGGACAATAAGGGTAGCAGAATAAACTGGGAACCAGTCACCTTCATCCTGAGGAGGACAGGCTTCCCTTTTCAGAGTCATGGTTGAGAGAGAAAGGGCAGTGACAGGCCAGGGTAGACACACAGCAAGTCAGAAGTGCCCCACCCTCCCTTCCTCTCATCCCACTGCCGGCTGTTTCCAGCAACAACTTTCCTCCCTCACCCCACCAGGTCCTCCACCCAGAGTTACTGCTGGCCACCAAGTGCTTCTTGAGGCAGAAGCTTTTCTGGAGACCACAGTGATGGACAAACTTGGCGTAACTTCAGTGTACCTGACGCTGAAGCATAATACACACTCATACACACAGGAAATATCTCAGAATTCCCAGCACCTAGAGTAGTACTTGGCATACAGCAAATGTTTATCGAGCATCTTCTATGGCTCAGATGCTAAAAAATCTGCCTGCAATGTGGAAGACCAGAGTTCGATCCCTGGGTTGGGAAGATCCCCTGGAGAAGGAAATGGCTACCCGCTCTCGTATTCTTGCGTGGAGAATTCCATGGACAGTGGAGCCTGGTGGGCTACATGGGATCGCAAAGAGTCAGACATGACTGAGCTGGTAACGCTTTCACTTTTCTATGTGTCAGGCCCTGTGCTGAGCACTAGGCTTGCCGTGATGGAAATACAGGCAAAATCCCTGCCCTGACAGCACTTACAATCTCATCATTTTAATAGTCAGCCTTAGACATCTCACTGACTTGGACCAAGATGAAAGGTGATTTGACTTAAGGAAAACTTGGAATCACAGACTCCAAGTAATTCTGTCTAACTTTCAAGTTATATAAAGAAGCTATAGTACTAAGTGGTTGTGTAGAGACATTCTTAATGAACAGATAAAGATGATTAGTGGATCAAAGCAGCTTAGTCCCTATTTATATTTCATGGGTTTGACTTTATGTAAATGATATTTCTAATCTGTTTGAAAATGGTTCCTTCTCCTAAGTCAGTAAAAGCTCTTCATGAAATTTGTTTGCACGATTAATTAACATCCATGTTTAAGGTTCATTTGTTAGTGTGTCACAGATTAATGTCAGAGCTCTTAGTGTTGGATTACAAGCTTCTAGAGCGAAGCGTATATTATCTGTTTAACTCACTCAGTATTGACTCTGCAGCCCCACCACGGGGGCATATATGCTTTTAAGGGTGAGAATGGTGATAGTGACAGTTACATTAGGGAGGGTTCATTCTCCTCTTCCCAGAAGAATTCCTAAAGGGAAATACGTGAAGCATGAAGGGAAAAGAGACATTCTCTTCCTTCATAATCTCCAAGAATGCCTTGAAAGAATGGAGTCATCAACACTGCCTTTGTTCCCTCAGATATGCTTTGTGAATACAAGAAAACTCCTATAGGTGGGTGCTAGCAACAAGGGAGGCCTTCCCAGGTGGCTCAGTGGTGAAGAACCCGCCTGCCGATGTAGGAGACGTTAAGAGATGCAGGTTCAGTCCCTGAGTTGGGAAGATCCCCTGGAGGAGGGCATGTCAACCCACTCCAGTGTTCTTGCCTAGAGAATTCCATGAACAGAGGAGCCTGGTGGGCTACAGTCCATGGGGTCACAAAAGAGCCAGACATGACTGAGCGACTAAACAACAATGACAGGAAGAGAACAGACTCTTTAGAAGTTGAAAAGATCCTAAAAATTGGATGAAGCAAGCATGAAGAATTATGGAAAACTGAACTGGACCCAGGTTGAGGCGGGCTTGTCATACTCAGTTCACTCAGTGAATATCTGTAGACATACTGTGTTCCAGGTACTGCAGGAGGTGCCACTGTTGGGGACAGTACACAGAAGCTGGTGGGCTGCTCTGGGCCACATGCCTGCAAAGGGGGGAGGGGGTGTATATCCTGGTCTCACAGCCTCCTGTGAAAATGCTTGCCTGGCGTTCAGCCTCAGCCACCTGTCCTGAGCTACAGATGCTGTTTTCTTCTCCTGGGGATCCCCCTTTGCCTGGTCTGGGTAGAAGAAGGGTTGTGGTTCCCGTCATGCTGGATCCTGACCACCACTCATGCCCATCCATCTGTGCATTTCTGAAGTACTTCACTAAGATTTCTCTGTAGACAGTGCAGCCCCAAGACAGGCAATTCTGAGGAGTCCTCAGAGTTGTGGTTTAGAAACAGACTTGCTTGTTTGGCTAGATTATCTTTCTTAGGCAGTATACGTGGGAGCCACTATTCTTCTTCACGTGCTAAGTAGCTTCAGTCGAGTCCAACTCTGTGACCCTATGGACTGTAGTCTGCAAGGCTCCTCTGTGCATGGGTTTCTCCTTTCAAGAATACTGGAGTGGGTTGCCATTTCCTTCTCCAGGGGATCTTCCCAACCCAGGGATCAAACCTGTGTTTCTTATGTCTCCTGCACTGGCAAGCAGGTTTTTTTTTTTTACCACTAGTGCCACCTGGGAAGCCCTTCTTCACAGTGGTCAATTTTCAGTCATATGCCTCTTATTTAGCACTACTTTTCAAACTCTGTTGCAACGTATTTTGACCTTTATTTAAAGAAAAAGAAAAATCTATGACAAACCTAGAGAGTGTATTAAAAGCAGAGATATCACTTTACTAACAAAGGTCCATATGGAGAAGACTCTTGAGTGTCTCTTGGACTGCAAGGATATATTACAAGAGGATAACAATAAAATTGAAAATTAGATTAAAATTTTAAATAAGATCTTTAAAAATTACTGACAAAGCTCTTATTCATTTGTTCAACAAGTAGAAGTGGCTGATGTAGTTCTTGCTTGTTCAGGAATTGATGCCAGGCAACACCAAGGAGAAAATTTCATGCCTTCCAACTCACCAAGGTCTGAGTTATTGAAATATATGCAAATGATCAAATTCATCATTCCTTCCTTTCCTCATCCTAAAGCTTTACCAAAGCAAAGAGGAAATATTTGAGTCAGCCTTTAACATTCGTTTCCAGTGTCCTAAAGAATTGATGCTTTTGAACTGTGGTGTTGGAGAAGACTCTTGAGAGTCCCTTGGACTGCAAGGCAATCCAACCAGTCCATCCTAAAGGAGGATCAGTCCTGGGTGTTCATTGGAAGGACTGATGTTGAAGCTGAAACCCAATACTTTGGCCACCTGATGCGAAGAGCTGACTCATTTGAAAAGACCCTGATGCTGGGAAAGATTGAGGGCGAGAGGAGAAGGGGACAACAGAAGATGATATGGTTGGATGGCATCACTGATTTAATGGACATGAGTTTGGGTAAACTCCGGGAGTTGGTGATGGACAGGGGGGCCTGGCATGCTGTGGTTCACGGGGTCACAAAGAGTCAGACACGACTGAGTGACTGAACTGAACTGAATGTGGTGGAAAATTCTGGATCTCACTGCTCACTCACCAGTGATTACTCTCCCTGCTCCCTTAAACCCGCCAGACAGTAGAAAGGAATATGAGCTTTCTATTTTGGTGTGCTTTTGTGGGTTGGGGAGAAATAGACTGCCTAAATAAAACATGCTCATTCATCAGGATAGCTGGCTTGATAGCTTTGAAAATTGAATTGTTAGCTCTTCTGGGAAATAAATTCATGTGAACTTCCACTCCCTAATTACAGTTCTTTTCTGTGCTCTGTTGGTTTGGGTTGAGTCGGCTAAGCTCCTGTAGTTAGTTTGGTTTTTTTCCTCCTTTCTTTCTTTCTTATTTTGACCCCTTCTCCAACCTGTATCTCCAGAAAAAGGAGACTTGAAGAAAATGTCCTAACTCATTAATCATCGTGGTTTCTTCACCATCACCACTGTCTCCGCCCCCAGCAGATGCAGAGTGGTCCGCGTCTGTCCTAGAGCCTGCCCTCCCTTGCACATGCACAGTATTCTGCTGCAACACTGGACACCCCCCCCCCCCCCAAGCTCAGGAACTGTAGGTGCCCCACTGGGAGGGCTGCGCTGGTCCTGGAGCCAACCTGAATGGCTAAGTGATGAAGCGGGACTTTTCTCTACATCTGCTGCCATGGCATTCTTGAGTTTAGCAGGCTCATTCTTATTCTTGCAAAGACAGAAAGTGTTGGGAAGATGTTCTCCATTAAAGGCTACAGGACAGAAAAGTCATGGTAAACCATGTGTAAAAGAAAACACGAGGGCCATTTTTGTTCTTCATTATTGATATGACTGCCTGATCAAGTTGTATGGATATATTTTTCTGTTGGCTTCATTATTAGGTGCAGACAGAAAAGGGTAAGCAGCACATTTCAGTTTAATTACATCAGATCTCTTATAGGATGGCACATTAACATTATATATAGAACACTGATTTTCTGGTTTTCTTTGCCTGAAATATCTACAGAGCAAACTTCTTGAAATGATTCATGGGTAAGCAGGGAGGAAGTTTGTATTCTTTCAGTGCCAGCGTACATAACACTCAAAAAATGTTGAGTATTTTATGGTAATTCTATTTAGTACTAGGCATCCTAACTGGGCATTCAGTGCAGTGCAGGAACCATCCTGCATGATAGAGCTGTCATAAGAAGGCAAAAGCACCAACAACATCTAAAGGACAAGATCCTAGTGGGGCTTCCCTGGTGTCTCAGTGGTAAAGAATCCACCTGCCAATGTAGGAAACACGGGTTCGATCCCTGGTCCAGGAAGATCCTGCATGCCGAAGAGCAACTAAGCCTATGGGCCACAACTATTGAGCCTGTGCTCTAGAGCCCGGGAACCAGAACTACTGAGCCCAAACTCTTGGTTGCAGCATGTGGGATCTAGTTCCCCGACCAGGGATCAAACCCAGGCCCCCTTCATTGGGAGCTCAGAGTGTCAGCCCCTGGATCACCAGGGAAGTCCCTGAGTGAGTGATTCTTAAACTTTCCCCCAATTTTGTGACTTCAGTTTTGATTCTATGACTTTTTAAAGGAACTGAGATGATGGGAGAGGGGTGTGTGTGTATATGCACACACTTGTGTGGTAGGAGGTGGAAGGTGATTTTTCTTAGGTTTTTTTTTAAAGGCTATAAACCTTTAGCATAATTGGAGGATAGGTTTGGGGCTTCTCGGAATACCTGTAATCCCTAATTAGCATCCTGACTTATGGAATGGAAACACAAGATAAAATAAGAGAATTCTCTCAGGAATAAATGCCACTTTCTCAATTAAACAAAGGGCAATAAGATGGATTGTAATGCCAGAATAAGGCTTTTGATCATTCTTTGTCCAAAAACCACATTTTAGTCAGGCTCAGCTCAATTTAACAATTACTGATATCAAGAGTATGGGAAACGTAGGTATATTTTAAACTAACATTTCTAACATCTTATCTTTCTATGTCTTTCTCTTGCTAATGGCTGAAAGAAAAGTTAATCATGATTTGCTATAATTATCCCATTAAAATAGGATTGATAGTAATGTTTTATGAAAAAAAATGGTGAGTCCAAACTGCTGAGTTAATTAGAAAGTTGTCCTTTGTACCTCAGAGTAGGAAATGCTGTTCTCGCCTACTCAGGGACTAGCATAATGAAACATTTGAATTCCTTTCTAATGCTTCATTGAGCTGAAATGTATCATTATGGAGGGGGAAAATCATTCTGATACATTCTTAAAAGCAAAACATATTTTGCTTAGATTGTTAAATAGCTTCTGAAATAAAAATTGTCTAGCTTCTGAGAGACACAACACTCCCTGTGTTCTTTCATAATCCTTTACAAGTTCACTTTAGCTCTGTTCTGTAATGCTGTCTTAGTCTGTTCCAGCTACTATAACAAAAATACCATAGACTGGGTGGCTGAAACAACAAAAACGTATTTCTCTCAATTCTGACGGCTGAGCAGTCCAAGGTCAAGGTTCTGGCAAACCCTGTATCTGATGAGAGCTCTCTTCCTGACTTGCCCGCAGTCATCTGCTTGTTCTTCACATGATAGAAGGCAGAGAAAGAGCACAAACAAGCTCTCTTGTCTCTTCTTATAAAGACACTAATCTCATTCATGAGGGCTCCACCCTAATGACCTAACCACCTCCCAAAGTCCCCACCTCGAAATTCCATTACCTTGGTGGGTAGGATTTCATTACATGATACTGAGGGGACACAAACATATGATCCACAAACCAACCTCCAAATTCCAGTCTTAAATTTGAGTATATAGCTTTCTAGATGAAACAACAGAAATAGAACCATGGCAGGGACAAAATCCCTTCCGAGTTTCTTTTCCTGTTCCCTTGGTCTTGCTTGTGTGTTCCACACTCAGGCCAACTATTCACATAAAAATTTTGTCCATGTGCAGCTTAGTTGAGATCTCTTTACCACCAACAATGAATATCTGGTAGATTCATTAGTGGAGCAGTGTACCAGCTGTAGCTAATCAGAGGTTTTGTTCTTACTGAAACCACTGATGATAAAATCGTTTTGTTTCCAGTGCTAGCTTCTTAGGTTTGTAGGTTCAGTTCTGCACTTTCACGAATGTGAATTCACAACAGTATGCCTGGCAAGGGTAAGAGTGCTGTTGCCTGCTCCATTGCTGTTCCCAGATAGCCCAACTTAATCCCCAGGCCTCTACCCACCCCCAGAGCAGCACCACCTACACTGTGTTTATGACCCTTGTCTGTATCTGACAATTTACAGCATCGCTGTTGGGCTGGAGCAGCTCAGGCCAGCTTGGGCAAAAGGCAGAGGACTGAGACCATGTAGTGAGTTTGGTTTAGCAGGTACTGGTGGAAGAGCTGCTGGGGGCCAGGCGTGGCTCTCTGGAAGCTCATGTGTGTTGTGGCATGTGGGGGGAGCATGGGACCAGGCAGTGTGGAACCAGTTCACAAATTCCTAACCTACAACCATCATCATTAAGCAGTCTGCTCCTGGCTTTTTCTGACCCTCAAACAATAAGTCCAGAGAGGTTGAAAGTGAAAGTGTTAGTCTCTCAGTCATGTCCTACTCTGTGACGCCAGGGACTGTAGCCTGCCAGGCTCCTCTGTCCATGGGATTCTCCAGGCAAGAATACTGGAGTGGGTAGCCATTCTTTCTGTGGAATCTTTTGGAGTATTTTCCCTTCAGCAGCTTGGCCACCTGCCCCACCCCATCCCCACCCCTTGAATTTTGGAAGAAGGGCAAAGGGCCTTTGGGAATGTCTTATCCCTTGGATGAGCTGAGAGACAGTTATCCTTGTCATTGTGAACTTGATCTATTCTGTGACTCAACTATTTTGAGAAAAGCATTTCACCATATTTGTATCAGAAGGTTTTCGGTGAAGGGTACAGTTTTAAAAACCTGATCAGTAAAATACTGCCTGCACTGTGTTGTCAAGTAAAGCAGTTGTTTTTGTTTGTCACCAAGTCCTGTCCAACTCTTTTTCAACCCCATCATTGTAGCCCACCAGGCTGCTCTGTCCATGGGATTCTCCAGGAAAGAATATTGGAGTGGGTTGCCACCCTTCTCCAGGGGATCTTCCTGACCTAGGAGTCGAACCCAAGTGTCCTGCATTGGCAGGCAGGTTATTTACCACTGAATCACCATGGAAGTCCCATATAAAGCAGTGGAAAGCTAAAAATCATAGGAAATGGGGAAGTCAGAGAACAGGGATTGTAGCTCCTTTAGCTACTCTACCCCCCATTCTATAGAGTTATAGAATGGTAAAAATTAGCACCCTGCAGGGGCCCCAAAGGACTCCAGGACTAAGAAAACACCATCCAGGCTACCACCAGCTACACCACACTGAAATCAGGCTGTCCGGTCTTGTTCCCAGTACAAGTGGCCAAAGCGTGGGCAAGAATGGCACCCAGCCTGGAACGCTTGCTCTTGTCTGGAGGTCCTGCTGTTTCTCTGCTCAACTCCTGCTTGGCTGGTTCCTTCCACGTAGGAATGCCACTTCCTTCAGGAAGATTTCCCTGCTTAGGTGCCCCATTAGGGTGCTTTCATAGCACCCCAAGTTTCTCTTCATTGCATTCATTTCCCTATAGATAACTGATCTCCTTAATTCCATGTTGAATGGTTCTCATTATTTGCTGTAAGCTTCTTGAGGGCAGGGCCATGTCTCTCTTGCTGCCCTTTGAATCCTACACATGTGCTCAGTAAATTGTAGATGTATCAGTCAGGGCTCTCTAGAGAAGCAGAACCAACAGGACGTGTGTGTGTGTGTGTGTGTGTGTGTGTGTGTGTGCACGCGCGTGTGCAGAAAAAGGGGTGGGGGGATAAACACAATCATGGAGGCTGGCAAGTCCAAAATGTATGGGAAGGCTGGCAGGTTGGAAACCCAGCAGAGAATCTGCTAGCAGAATTCTATTTTCTCCCAGGAAGGTCAGTTTTTTTCTATTAAGACCTTCAACTGTTTGGATAAGGCCCATTCATGTTATGGAGGGTAATCTGCTTTACTCCAAGCCAGGTGACTTAAATGTCAATCTCATCTAAAAATACCTTCCAAGAAACATCTACTACAGTGCTTGACCACATAAATATCTGGGTACTGTGGTTCAGCCAAATTGACATACAGAATTAGCCATCATACGAGGTGAATGAAAGGATGATGGGAATCATGACCTGGGTCTCAGTTATGCATTGATGATCTGTGTGAGATTTATGGCTCACACCTCCTTTCATCCATATCGTCTCCCTTGATCTTTCATACAACTCTGGGAAGTGGGCAGTGTGGGGGAGGGGGCACTGTCAGGCCCTGCTGATAGATGAGATTCAGAGAAGGTAAGAGACTTCCCAGAAGTGTCACAGCTTTTCAGAGTGGATGGGAACATTCTCCAACTTTGTTTTCAGTATTCATTTCTTGATCTTGCAACATATATTGGCCGTTTCTTTGTGCCACTGGAACACTATTCTGAGAGTTTCACATGTATTAACTTGTTAAATCCTCATTACAAGTCTGTTGGAAGGATCTGATATAATCACCCCCATTTTACATCCAAAGAAGCTGAAACAGGTGTGAGAAAGCTGCCCAAGGTCATGTTGCCTGGTCGTGGTGGAGCTGGGATATACAGGAGCCCCAGTTCTGGGACTTGTTCTCTGGACGGCTATGTGATGCTGTCTCTCTGCACCCTTCACATGTAGACATTTGGCTTCAGGAAGGGCTCAGTAAGCAAATGTCCCTGGCTCTTGTGTTGCAGCTGCATTTGCAGAGTGGTGAACACGGGCGAGGCAGGGGCTAGGCCTCCCTCCTCTGCTACCAGCATCCCGCTGCTCTCCTCTTCCCTCATCATCTTGAAGAACTCTCTTACTGTCCCTGTGGTGTTTTATCACCTGTATTAAAAGCTCTAATGGTATGAGTTGCCTGTGTGGCTCCTGTTTCCATGCAGGAGTGAAAGTAAACTAATCTTCAGGGACTTCCCTGGTGGTCCAGTGATTAAGTGAAATGCAGGGGATAAGGGTTCGATCCCTGGTTAGGGAAGTAAGATCCCACGTGCAACTGGGCCTGCGTGTTGCAACTAAGACCCAATGCAGCCACACAAATATTTTTAAAAGTACTGTGCTTAAAAAAAGAAAGTAAACTAATATTCAAAATGATTTTTTAAAGGCCAAACCCCCCCCCCCCAAAATGTCCTAAATTCCATGAGAGAAAAGGCCCTCGTACTCTAGCCCAGAATAGTGACAACCCTGAGTCAGAGCTGGGTGGGACCTGGAGCTGAGCTAACAGTGAATCCCATTCTAGACTATATTGAACCATGTGGGCGATTCAGTCCCATTAAAATTCTCTGTCTGGAACACCAGTTCAGCGACAATAGGAATGTTTGAATGTCAACTCTTGTTTCAGGAGGTATGTTGTGAGGATTTATTGAGCTGTGGTCTATGGAGACAGTGCTAGGAGAAGCAGCGCTCCCTGAACCCCTTTTGCCTGCCCTCCGTGGCTGGTTTCTGCTCTTAATTTTCTCTCATAATGGACCACTCTATCCCCCTGACCACACCCACCCCCTCTTCCAAATCTGGCTAAGCACCTCCTTTTGTCAATATCCCGTGTCTATTCCCCAAATCTGGTTTCTCTCGTTTTGCACCTTGTCCTACCCCTAAGCAAAGGTTGTGCACATTGACCATTTACTGCTTTATATTGTTCTCATTGTTTTATGGGTATAATTATCTCCTCCACTGAGTGTCTAGTCTGTGAGGGTGGGGATCTCGGTTTACACTGCTTTCATATCCCCGCAAATGTTTAGCCGTATGCCAGGCAGATAGAACTCCCTGAATTGAATGACATTAAAGTAAAGAGTATAACAGTCATTTTGTGATTATTTTTCCTGCTTTTGCCTACTCCATCCCTCATTTATTTATACATCATCCATCCATGCATGTGTCTGTCCATTGATTGGTTCATAAGACATGCGTGTCAGTTCAGTCAGTTCAGTTTGCTCAGTCATGTCCGACTCCCTGCGACCCCATGAACCGCAGCACACCAGGCTTCCCTGTCCATCACCAACTCCCGGAGTCCACCCAAACCCATGTCCATCAAGTTGGTGATGCCATCCAACTCTATCATCCTCTGTTGTCCCCTTCTTCTCCCACCCTCAATCTTTCCCAGCATCAAGGTCTTTTCAAATGAGTCAGCTCTTCGCATCAGGCGGCCAAAGTATTGGAGTTTTAGCTTCAACATTAGTCCTTCCAATGAACACCCAGGACTGATCTCCTTTAGGATGGACTGGTTGGATCTCCTTGCAGTCCAAGGGACTCCCAAGAGTCTTCTGCAACACCACAGTTCAAAAGCATCAATTCTTCTGTGCTCAGCTTTCTTCACCGTCCAACTCTCACATCCGTACATGACCACTGGAAAAACCATAGCCTTGACTAGACAGACCTTTGTTGGCAAAGTAATGTCTCTGCTTTTTAATATGCTATCTAGGTTGGTCATAACTTTCCTTCCAAGGAGTAAGCGTCTTTTAATTTCATGGCTGCAATCACCATCTGCAATGATTTTGGAGCCCCAAAAAATAAAGTATGACACTGTTTCCCCATCTATTTACCATGAAGTGATGGGACCGGATGCCATGATCTTAGTTTTCTGAATGTTAAGCTTTAAGCCAACTTTTTCACTCTCCTCTTTCACTTTCATCAAGAGGCTATTTTTAGTTCTTCACTTTCTGCCATAAGGGTGGTGTTGTGATGTACCTGCTATGTACTAGTAACTTTGGGAATACACAGATGAGTTCAGAATGCTCTCTGTCCTTAAGAGTTCCAAAAATTGCTATTCAAAAGAGTTAAAAATCATTCTTTAGGTAGACAACTCAAACTAAAAATACCTATTATTGTTGTCATCACTCTGGCTTATCATGGCAGATAAAGCTGAAATTTGTGCAAGATAATTGGCTTCCTGGTGAGTTTTCTCCCTCATTCCTTTTTTCTTGAGCACACTATCATATTCCTAAAGTATTCAGATTGCATTGTGATGACAGCTGATGGTGCAGCAGGCAAGGGACGATGTACCAATACTTCTGCTTCGTTTTTAACATTTTGATGTACTACCGGAAATTCCCCTGCGATTAGTGCGTATGAATGAATCACAGTGGCCTGCAGAGCATCTGTGTTCCTGCACACTCTCTTTTAAGAGAACTTACATGTCCTGTACTGAGAGATAGAATTCCCCTGAACGTATGTGATAAGAAAGTTGTATTTGTCCTCTCTGAGGTGGGCTGAAGCATGGGGCTTTTTTTAAAGTTGTATAGAAAGCCGTCTACCCTTGGGGGTTATGCTCCTGCATCCCCTCTACATTCTCCTTCTGCTTTTATCACCGAGGCAGACACTTCCTACCTTTCAAACTTCTCGTGTTGCCTGGTTTCCTGTGAGATGCTTCTGTTAAGATATGAGACTGGTATCAATGGTCAGTGTGATTCTGAAGTTATCTTGAAAAATATGTGTCCTCGAAGGTGGTACAGCCTGGAGTGGGGAAGAGCAGAGGGACCTAAAGGAGAATGAGAGGGGTTTGTCTTAATTAGAAGTCTTTTTAGTTTCAAGAAACTGTCAGAAACTTTTAGTTTCTGACTAAAAACGGAAACTTTTTAGTTTCAAACTGTCAGAAGCGGGAATGACTGGAGGGATGTTGGTGTCTCTGGACCCAGAGCAGGAAAGTCAGGGAGGCCTGGAGCAGGGCTCACTGAGGCTCCAGGGCTCTGTTTCTGTTTCTGCCTCTTAGTTGTGCTTTCTCCACATTTTGGCTTCAGTCTTCAGTTCAGACCAGCCTTTGCCCTCACATGCCTGCTGACAGCTCTGAAGTATATCTTACAGCTTCCACCAGCAGACCCCACAGACACCTCTCTCGCCCTGAGCTGAAATTTCCAGAGAAGGGCTGGGGTTGACCCTGATTGGGTGTGGGATGTGAATAAGTGTCTGTCCCCATCGGAACATCAGGGTTGGAGTGAGGAGGAACATGTCCAAGTAGGAGAAGATGCTGCCCCCAGAAAGGCTGAACAGACAAAGGAAAGCTATCCTCAGGATTCGTAGGAAGGTTTAGTGAGCATTTAGGAAGAAAGACTAATACAGGGGATGATGTGCCTCAGATTCAAATGCAACCTAATCGATATTTACTGAGCTATTGAAATAAGGGTTTCTTTGGAAATTCATTTTGTGGGTCACTCATTTAGCAGTTTCTAAGGAAGAGTAGCATGCCTATGCAAGAGAGCTTGAGAAAAGGTGGATGACCAACCACCTAGATGCAGGGCCAGCAGGTGACCACCTGAAACCTGTTAGACTCCTCTTGTGAAGGACAAGAGTGGTTCCCAGACCAGCAGGGGGACTGAGCCTGGATTGTGCCAGCAGCTGTCCAAATTCTTCACCCCACTCCTGTCCAGCTGATCACGTGGCTTCTCTCTCGATTGGACCCTTGCCCTCAACTGAAAATCCAAAATATTCAGCCGGGGGCTGCCAGAGACTGCTCCTGCTCTCCAGCCCCACCTTTCCCCGCTGGCCCCTCAAACCCAAGTGAACAGTTTTCAGTGCTATAAGGAGGAACCTTCCTCTTGCTTCCAGGGCTTCAGCCATGCTCCTGCATCTTCCTCCTTGACTCTTCATCTTTATTGTTTGGGATTGAATTTGGGTGCTCTTCTCTCCTAGAAGTCTCCCTTGGGCCCCCAAGCCTCACACTGTCCTCACAGCAGCCCCGCGGGCCCTCAATTCAGTGTTTATTTTGCTGTGTTGGGTTTGGCCCACTTCCCCTCCCCAGAGTCTCTGGAAGGCAGGAACTTCCTCTGACCGTGCCCATGCCTGGCACTCCCTACACACATAGGTGCTGGATAAACATTCATTCACTGATGTTCAGAGGGCAGAGAGCTGCGGGGACAGGGTGCCCACCATGTCACTGTCCTGCCTGCCCTCTCAGAACATTCAGGTTGAATGATTTCGGTCACCATTTACTTGCACAACAACATAACAGCTTGCGAAGGACGCGTTTATTTGCAAGGCAAAATGCCTGACATTGTCACTCAAAAGACCTCAGTTCCAGGGTCTCACTTACCCAGGCTCAGGAAGAGGTGATAAGAGGAGAGGGTTAGTTGATGCATTGTGTCTAGGCGATGATGTAGTGTTACATAGGATGCTCTCAAATCTTTGACAGGAGTCAAGGCCGAATTCTTGTCGGATTATATAAGAGAAACAACTCATCATTCTGCTACACATACTGGAATCTATTATGTGTTTTTTTAAGGCCTTTGTGTATGCTGGCTCATAAAACTTAAGTTGAAATTTAAGGAAATTTACTTTTACTACCAAATGGACAGCAAGTAATGAGGGTTTTTGATTTGTTCTTGAGTAAGTCTGTTCTTTTCAATTAATATTTTCAACATTTTGGCTGCAGATTTCATGCCGCATTATATTAATATGTTACCGACATGCCAGGCCCCTTTGTGGTGCCTCCCTGTATGTTCACCTGCCCTCCTCTCTGCCAGGGATGCTTGTCTCCCCATCATTTGTTGGCCTGGAAAAAGCCGTTCTTCCTCCAGGCCTAGCTCCCTCCTGCGTTACCTGCCATCTGCAGCCCCACCCCCTTGTCGCAGCTCCATGCACTGTGCATGGGGCCCCATGCAGACCGTGAATGTGGAAGAAATGGGTGGTATCTTATTCATCCTTTTCCTTTTATTTTTGGTGTTTATTCATTCGAAGACACAGACACCCATTACTTCAATTCATTGAGCATCTCCCCCTTAGCATCTCCCCTCTTGGAAGGAGACTCAGATACCCCCAAGATGCAGATCTTGCCTTTAAAGAGCTTTCCTTCTGCTAAGGGAGGAGAGACTTGTTGCACTACACATGTGATGCTGGGCCTGGCAACTCACTATTGTATTTCTTTCCTATGAAATAAAAATGTAGCTTATGCTATTACTTCATTTTAATTCTGCCATGATATTTGTTTTAAAATAGATCACTGGATATTAATCCTCTTATTATATTCTGTCCCTAATTCTATTAGAAGAACAAAGAGGAAATTTGGATTTTGAATTGCTTTCACATAGCACAGAGGTTTTAAACATCTCACTTGACTTCCTGGAGGTTCTCGGGGACCCCATAAATTTCTGGGAACAGAGAAATGCAGCCTCACCCCTCCCAAGGAGATCTGACGTGGGAATCTCAGGTTGTTACACCTGCTGTCAGCTGTGCTATCTCCCCTGGAGCCATTCTTCCCTCCAGCTGCCAGCTCCCTCTCACCACCACGCACTCCTTGTCCCTTCAGAGTTTTCTTTAGACGGTGGTGACAGACAGACCAGGTCTCTACCCAGGCAACCTCCCCCAAACTCCTCTCTGCTCTGGAGAGGACAGATTCTGGACTTCAGGGTCTCACCTTCAGAATCACAGCCCCCAAGGGAAGCCTAGCTCAGGAATGATCAGGCTGTAGCTTCTGGTCCCATGGGAAGTCTGGTTCATAGTAGCCTGCACAGATGTGATGGACGGTGGCCCCAGTCAGAGAAACAAAAGCACCTTGGTCGGGGGGCAAGTGCTGCCTCCAGAGGCCGGTCACCAGGTGCCCAGTGCTGGGAATCGTTCTAGCTCATGGAAGCTGTTTATCATGAGGGGCATCAGGCAGACAGGAGGCTGTGCTGAAACCCAACAGCACAAAGCTATTTCCAGCTTGATCTTGGCCTGTTAATAATGAAACAGCAATGATGTAGACACAGGCTGACAGTGCGGGGGTGGTGGAGGAGGAGGTTGGACATGTGGGGAACAGCCTGAGCGGCTGCAGATACAGAAAGAAGCCATGTGGCATGTGGAACTCTCCCCTTCGGGGGAGAAGAGCAGACCTGGGATGAGAAAGGCAGGGTCATGTGCACAGGCAAACGAAGTGAGTGAAATGCTTTCATATCAATAACTAAGGGGCAGGTATGTGCACTGTGGAGAGAACTACTTGAACCATTCTCTGTGATTCTGACTCAGCATCAGTTTTTGAATCCCAGCTAAAAAGGGAGTAGCATTCTCATCTCCAATGTAATAATAATTGTAGCTAATCCTTACATAGTGCTAACTGCTGAGTACTAATCTCAGTGTTTTGCATATATTAGCTCATTTACATACATGATACACACAGTATACTTACATATACTAACTCATTTACATGCATAGTACACACACGAACTCAATTGTATACATAGTATGTTTACATGCTGTCTTAGTCTGTTAGGGCTGCCATAACAGAATGCCATAGCCTGGGTGGCTTAAATAACATTGGCTTCTCACAATTCGTTGATGAAGATGCTGGCAGATCTGGTGTCTGGTGAGAGCCTGCTTCCAGGTGCATAGATGACCATCTCCTCGCTGTGTCCCCACATGGTGGAAAGTGTGAGGGAGCTCTCTGGGGCCTCTTTTGTAAGGGCACTGATCCCATTCATGAGGCTGCCCCCCTCGTGACCTAAATGCCTCACAAAGGCTGCACCTCCAAACACCATCACACTGGGGGTTAGGTTTCAACGTATGAATTCTGGGGGACTCAAAGTTTCAGTGCATAACACACATGTTAGCTCATTTACATACATCATACACTTACATACATTGGCTAATTTAAAGAATCTATTTTACTGATGAGCAACAGGCACAGAGAGTCACATGTCTGGGGTCAAGTTGGTCAACTCTGGCTCCAATCTTAGCTCCTGCTGGCTCTGCTTGCAGCTCTTGCTGCCTGTGATGGTGGAATTAGGATCAGTAGCATATCAGTACGGAGAAGGCAATGGCACCCCACTCCAGTACTCTTGCCTGGACAATCCCATGGACGAAGGAGCCTGGTAGGCTGCAGTCCGTGGAGTCTCGAAGAGTCGGACACGACTGAGCGACTTCACTTTCACTTTTCACTTTCCTGCATTGGAGAAGGAAATGGCAACCCACTCCAGTGTTCTTGCCTGGAGAATCCCAGGGACAGGGGAGCCTGGTGGGCTGCTGTCTATGGGGTTGCACAGAGTCGGACACGACTGAAGCGACTTAGCAGCAGCAGCAGCAGCATATCAGTGTGCACCTTACCAACTACTGCACATGCAGTGTTTCATCAGCCCACCAGACCCTCTCAATAGACCTACAGAGCATTTTACAAATGAGGCAGAAACCAAGGTTTCCTAGTCATGGAGGGATTCAGTGGGGACGTGAAGACTTGTCCAGCTCTGCAGCTTCATCCTTGTGTGTGGCCCGTGCTTCACAGCACCCCTCCGGCTGTTTCCCCTGGGGCCACTGTGATCACTGCTGTGCACCTGGAGGCTCGTGAGGCAACTTGAGGGACCGCATCATATGGACAACTTAGTCCTCCTGTTCTCTCTGCCACGCTTGGCCATGAATCCACCTTCCAGCTGTGTGAGTGGCCACCTTCAAGAACAAAGCCCAGAGGTGAGGCAGGGTGGAGGAGTTGAGGGGGCAAAGGGTGGGGATGGGGAGTCAGGGATCCTACAGAGAGGATGAGATGTGAGAGGGTAACTTGGTTTGTGACTTTAACCTCTTGCACTTAATATGACAGACTTTTTGAAAAACATAACCTGGTGGCAAAAAATGGTAATTTTTAGGTTTTACTCCTAAAATGGGAATGAGCTTGGGTGGCCTCGGCCTGCAGTGGCTTGAAGTAGAGCTTTGGTTCCTGGCCAGAGATTGAGGCCAGGTCATGGTGTGAGAGCACTGAGTCCTGACCACTAGACCAGTGGTTAGTGACAAGGTCCTCAGCCCGTCAGTTTTGCAGGAAAAGAATTCCCTCAAAGATGGAAAGTAGTGAAACAAGAGAAGCATTTTTTCCTGTCTGTGCTCCTTTTGTATACAATTATCCAGTTAGTTGTGTTGCCATTATTGGTCCAACTTCCCCATCCGACAGCAAATTCCTTGTGAGAATTTGAGAAAATCATGGCCTTGGCCATCTTGGCATCTGCTGTCTTCCCTCCTCCCAGCACAGGAGCTAGCGCTTAGTACTTGTCTGTTCAGGGAATGAATGTGAGCTTATAAGCGATGGATTCTGAAAAGAGCCTATGAAAGGCAGAAATCAACAAAATTCAAATGCTTTGATTCAAATGCCACTCTTTTTCCGAAGATCCCACCACTTCTACCCCCATGTGCAAAGTTGAACCTGTCCTTACTCCTTCTCACCCTCCCAGCGTTCTTCCCGGGACTTTCCCACAGGTTCCTGCTTTCTCTCCTGGTCAGTGCATCCTTCTGATTCTGCCCCTTCTTTAATGTGTCCCGCAACAGCAGAATTATATTCCTAAACTCCAAGGGTAATCATTAAACTTAATTACACTTTGTTGTTGTTGTGTTGGAGTTTCAGCATCAGTTCTTCCAGTCAATATTCAGGCTTAATTTCCTTAAGGATTGACTGGTTTGATCTCCTTGTTGTCCAAGGGACTCTCAAGAAAGAGTCTTCTCCAGCATCATAATTACAGTGGACTATGTTAAACATATGAGCAAGTCATGCTAAGCTCTGCACAATCCAATCCCAATATATTGGTCAGACTCCTGACTTTGCTCCTGTTAGCCACACTGAAGCCTCAGTGTCCGCTAAGAGACATTTTGTGTCCTGGAGTCTTTGTACCTGTTCTCTCTGCTGGAATGAGCTTCCCCCCATTCTCGGTCACACGAACTGCTCATCCCTCCCACCCCTCATCCCCAGATAGTGTGCTTGCACTTCCCTCCTGCCTCTGCCAGGACTGCTTTCTGCCTCTCTTTCTTCTTCTATGCTGAGATCTCCTCCAGGGCAGAGGCTGGTCACCGTTGCATTTCCTCCTCCCAGCACAGTGCCGGAGTTGCTTCCCTTTTCCTTTTTTCCTTAAATTTTCTCTAGTTGTGGTGAGCGGGGACTACTCTCTAGCTGGGGTGCACGGGCTTCTCACTGAGGTGGCTTCTCTTGGTGCAGAGCACGGGTTCTAGGGTGTGTGAGCTTCAGGAGTTTCAGCTCCTGGGCTCTGGAACACAGGCTCAATAGTTGTGGTACTCAGACTTAGTTGCTCCTCGGCACATGGGGTCTTCTGAACCAGGGATTGACCTATGTCTCCTGCATTGGCAGGTGGATTCTTTACCACTGAGCCACCAGGGAAGCACCCCCCACCCTTTTAAATGTGAACAGCTGTGAGCAGCAGACAGCATTTTGAAAGCTTGGCGTTAAGTCCTGTCTGCAGTAACTCAGAAAGATAGGAAAAGGCCCACCTCAACGTACGTCTTTAGATGAGGCATCCACAAAGGCTTTTTCATCAAAACCCGGACCTCAAGATACACATAGGTCTCCACCCACTGGGGCACAGGTCACAGACTCCAGGGAGTGGTCTCCCTTTCCAAAATCATGTTATAGAGAACAAAATTTGAATGCCAACAGTTTTTGGAGTTCACTGTGGCGAAATACTATACTAATTCAGACGTCACTGTGAAGACTGTGGGGAATGACAGACCTTGGCGAGTCATTTGCACAGTGATGCTTCTTTAAAAATTTTTTTTAGTTTATTTATGGCTGCTCTGGGTCTTCGTTGTTGCTCATGGGTTTTCTTTAGTTGTGGTGAGTCGGGGCTACTCTTCATTGTAGTGCACAGGCTCCTCATTGTGGTGGTTTCTCTTGTTCCGGAGCACAGGCTCGAGGGCACGTGGACTCAGTAGTTGCAGCTCACAGGCTCCAGAGCACAGACTCAGTAGCTGTGGTGCATGGATTTAGTTACCCCACAACACATGCAATCTTCCCTGACCAGGGATCAAACCCATGTCCCTTGTATTGGCCAGGAGATTCTTTACCACTGGACCACCAGGGAAGTCCCACAGTGTTCCTTAATGTATGTTTTTGCTCAGGTGAGACATTAGGGGCATGACATCAGTACTACCAACAGTATCACACCTCTGAAACAGGTCTACGTGGAACAAAGGAGGTAATTTTCCCTGCTTTAAAGATGTTAGTTCATGCAGGTTATTTTTGCAGTGCCCACAGGAAGTTACCGAGCCCTTTTCATATGAGCGTGAAACATGGAAGTTGGCTGTGGAGCCTCTTTTCTTTTCACTTCAATTTTACCCCACTTCCCCCCACCACCACTCTGTGCTTTCAGGTAGCTCCTCCACCCTAAGGGCCCCACGTTCTGCCCATCAACTTGCATTCCTTCAGGGTCCTGGAGGTTAGAGGCACGTTAGATGACAATTGTGCCCCCTGTATAAAATCTTTTCTGAAATAAGATAGAATATGAGTGAGTGAATGAATGAATGAATGAATACCAAACAAATGAATACTTGCTGTGCTAAGATGTAAACAAAAGAAAGGAAAAAATAAATTAAGGGCAAGAGTAATGATTATTTCTCTTCCCTGCAAAGCGGAAGCTTTCAAGTGCAGCATACTGCTGTCTAAAACTTGCTTCTCTAGCCACACTTGAGCCAAGAGCACAAGGTCAAAGTTAACGTGGCTGTGCTGTGCTCCCCCCGCCATATTCCTTGTCCTCAGTGCGCAAAGCCCTGCTCCCCCAGCCAGAGCACAGGGTCAGAAATAGCAAATGATGATTGATCAGGTGCCTCCTGTCTTCAGACACAGTCAGCGTTTACTGTCTCTGCAGACCAGACTGTAGAAATAAGCAGACCCATAAAGATCTGCAATTACTATTTCCCCGGAGATATCCCAGATGCTGCTGGGTAGACTGTGACATGGCAGCGCTCTTCCTGCTTCTGATTTATTCCATCCTGGAAGAGCTTTCCTTACATGGGCTTCTCTTTAGAAGTGACTGCACTCTGAAAAAAAAAAAAAAATGGCCAATTTGCTGAATGGTTCTCACTAGCTGAGCTCTGCAGAATTTGGGGCTGTTGGGTAGCCAGATCTCAGGACCAAGCTCTCCTTTGAATACTAAGAGTGCAAGCAGGATGAGGTTGTGTGGGAGCATGATGCTGTCTCTGTTCTCTGTCATCATTCCCCGTTCATCTAAATTAACAGTCTCGGGTTAAGAATTCAAAGGGGAAAAGGGCTCTCAAAGTCTTGTTTGAAAGGCTCGAAAGCATGTGAAACATCACATAGTTGTAGGCATTTCCCTTGCTGTGTGCACAGGCATGAAAGGGAACAGGGAGCTAGAGGGAGGATTTATTGACTCGCTGTTGGTGAGGACCAGCATCATCACACTCTGGTCCTGGGGTCACACAGTCAGGGGATTCCTAAAAAAGTTCTTAAAAGAAACTGAAGTCATGGAGAACTCATTCATTTTGTGTTTTCACTTGTAGGTTCTGACTCATCACTCAGTGTCATAGCACGGATGTGGGAAATAGGGTTTCATGGTCTCCGAGGCTTTAAGATTCACTGTGCTTTATCCAAGCTGTGCTTTTCAATTGAGCCAGTGTAAGAGGAATGATTTTTTTGTGTATTGTAATATAATTACTTTATAGTATTGTGTCAATTTCTGCTGTACAATGAGGTGAATCAGCTATATGTATACCTATATCTCCTTCTTCTTGAGCCCCCCACACCACATCCCACCCCACTAGGTCATCACAGAGCATAGAGCCGAGCTCCCTTTGCTATACAGCAGTTTCCCACTTGCTATCTATTTTACACATGGTAGTGTATATATGTCAGTGCCACTCTCAATTCGGCCCACACTCTCCTTCCTCCTCTGTGTCCACAAGCCAGTTCTAAGGATTTTAAAACTGAAGATAAAGTTCTGTGATTTTCCTACTCTGAGCCAGAGGAAGTTAGATGCTATTACCAGGTTTAAAATGATGAAGATGATTGGTTTTGCTCCATGCTCACTGGGCTAAGATGAGAAATAGGTTTAAGGGGCATTACAAGAGTTTGGTTGGATGTGAAGAATATTCCTTATAATCAGTGAATAAGTGTTGTAATAGACCATCGGGGAAGGTATGGAGCTTCGTCACTGGGAATTGAGTCTGGTTTGTGGTGCTAGAGGATTAAGGAAATGACCACTTAAGTTCTTGTTCTTTTTCTGTGTATAATTTATTCCACTTTATATTGACTGTCTTTCCAAAGTGTCCCATGTGTGCGTGCTCATTCGTTTTAGTCGTGTCCGACTCTTTGCGACCCCATGGATTGTAGCCCTCCAGGCTCCTCTGTGCATGGGATTCTCCAGGCAAGAATACTGGAATGAGTTGCCATGTTCTTCTCCAGGGGATCTTCCAGACCCAGGAATCGAATCCATGTCTCCTGTGGCTCCTGCATTGCAGGAAGATTCCTTATTGCTGAGCCACTGGGGAAGTCCTTGGAAGTATCTCACTGAGCCTTAGGGAAACTTCACCTCAGACAGAATGAAGAATCCATCTAGGGGCTTCTTGCATGGTCAAGAATTCTTTTTTCTTTTCCTGAGCACTTTTTCAGTTCAGTTTAGTTGCTCAGTTGTGTCCAGCTCTTTGCCACCCCATGGACTACAGCACGCCAGGTTTCCCTGTCCATCACCAACTCCTGGAGCTTGCTCAAATTCATGTCCATCGAGTCAGTGATGCCATCCAACCATCTTATCCTCTGTTGTCCCCTTCTCCTCCTGCCTTCAATCTTTCCCAGCATCAGGGTCTTTTCCAATGAGTCAGTTCTAATGATCAACTATCTTTCCCTAGAGGCAAACTTAGGAGTTAGATTGGGACAGATGTGTGTTTTTGTTTTATCAATCACTTCTTTTTTTCTCTTAAGTATTATTATTTTTTATTGTTTATTTTTTGGCTGTGCTGGGTCTTGGTTACTGTGCATAGACTTTAATTGGGGGCCTCTCTGCATTTTAGCAAGTGGGCTTCCCATTGCGTTAGTTTCTCTTACAGAGCACAGGCTCTAGGGCATGAGAGGTTCAATAGTTACTGCTTGCAGACTCTAAAGAGCACAGACTCATTAGTTGTGGTACACAGGCTTAGCTGCTCTGTGGCACGTGGGACTTTTCTGGACTTGGGATCAAACCTGTATCTCCTGCATTGGCAGGTGGACTCTTAACCCCTGGACCACCAGGGAAGTCCCCAGACAGATAGTTTTAATTTCCACTTTATAGATGAGAAAATTAAAATTCAAGGATGTCAAGTGATAATTCCACACAGGTTTGAAACTTCAGCATCGTTTTTGTGTTTCTTCTACATATGACCCATCACCAAATTCTGCTAAATTTCCCCTTGTAATGTTATGTACACCTGATGCTTTCTTTCCACATCCACTATTCCCCCTTTAAGGCTAGCATCACCCCATGCCTGGACCATTATATTGGTTTCCTGCGTTACCTCTCAGAGGCCAGTTTTGCCTCCTCCTTGATGCCTTCCCTGAGTTTTGGAATCTTGGGAATATGAATCCACCTTTGTTCACTTGGCATGGATTGCAGGCAGAGAGCCGGGGAGGCACTGGGATGTTTGTGGTAGGAAATGTTTCTCAGAGATTTGCTAACATGCCGTGCCCCTTGCACCTTGATACTAACTCACAACAGTGCTCAATATTGGCTTCCAGTCTATGGGCCTCTGTTTATGTTAGACACACAGCTGCATGAATCTATATGTCTCTCCCAGGGTTACACAGTCACTAAATGTCAGGCAGGTCACAAAAGTAAGGGAAAGCTCAGACTGAAATTGTTTTGTTTTCCTGGAATGAAGATTCACTGACTTTACTGTGGACTGGGGATTGAGGCAACCTGTTCATACTGGTAATTTCATGGTCACGTTTCACAAAAATTACAAGTCGTTTTTAGCCTCTTAGTTACATCTAAAATTTTAAAACCTATCATGTTAAAATATATCAGTGAGAATGATAATACTGAGAATGATAATACTGCCTGCTTTACCACTCACATTTTCATGGTTTGAAGTAATTGCATTACCTCCTGTTTGGTTTCCCTCATGCCCCCTTCTCCAGTTGGGTTGTAGGTCTCTCAGTGACAAAGAACCGTGCTTGTTTATGTATTCAGGTACTAATAAGACATTAGTAAGTACCCATCACATGGAAAGCCCTGTACATACCTGTGGTCCTAGAGGAGTTGTGTTGCTTGATACCAGTGATGCACCAGGCCAGGGAGGTGATGGCATTGGGACTAAAGGGGCTTCTGCTCCCAGCTCCCACCCGTGTCTACACCATGACACTGCACTGCTTCCAAGGAAACATGTTGACTGAGAGATCTACCCAGTGTGGAGTTATTTGATCCCTACATCGAGGTGCAGGTAAGTCCGATTTCCAGTGAATAGAGCCTCTCTGTCCTTCATCGCTGTTCTTCCTCCCCACGTGAGAAAGTGGTCAGAGGCTTTGCAGTGTGCACTGCCCTGTGATTCCGTACTCATCAGCTTTTCTTGAGAGGTGCTTCTCCATTAGCTTTGACTTCCTTTTGTCAGGCTCTCTAAACACTTCCAGTAATGGAATTAATGAAGCCTTTCTCTTGATTTTAGAAAGATAAGCAGAGGCTTGGGAGAGGCATCATTCTGACATGCTCTCTGTGTACACAATTGAGTCTCTAGTATGGCCTCTGCCTCTCAAAGACTTGTGTTCTGTTTGGTCAGAGGTTACCAGGGTGTCTCCCGTGTATTTACACGGATTCCATTGTGAGCCTCCAGATCCCACGCTGTAAGGACGTCCATCCTTACTGCCCTTGATAGACGCAGGAAAATTATTTCCTGGTGAGAATCAGGTGCTTGTAAGAGCCAGTCTTTCAGAGAGGAATCTACTGTCAAAAGGGCTAATCGTCCAAATGACAGATACGCACGGCTGGCTTCCCTCTTTACGCCACCTTGATTGAGACAAGAGGAGTGTGCTTCTGGCCTTGGCAATGGAGAATTCTGTGGGAACAACATCCTCAGGGAATAGCTTTTCTCTGCTAAGTATGACAAGTATGGCAAATACACGCAGAGCTGAGATCTCTTGGCTGCAAGGCCAAGGGCCTGCGTCCCTGCTCCGGAAGACAGGCTCTCTTCCTGTAGGAGTGCTTCACCCTGGGGCAGGCAGGATTTATTTACCTTTTGTCATTCGGCCTGGAATGTTGCATATCACCCTTTCACACCTGGCTGTGGCTCCCATGGCAAGAATCACTTTTGGAAACAGAAGGATGTAGATGACATTTTCATATTCGGACACCGAGAGTGCCGAGGTTCTGGGGTTTCATCACTTGCTTGGCTCCTGGCTTGTCGTGGAAACAGAGGGGCTGCCTGACCAAGGGGTCAGTTTTGAGGGTGAGGTCCTGAAAGGGAGGCTGGGCACACTTCTGTTGATCCTCCCACTGTTCTCAGACATGAGCTCCTATACGCTGAGACCTCAGCCATCTCTAAGTGCACAGAGGACCCTCTCACTGGCTCAAAGCTCAGAAACACTCTGCCATCCTGCCTCCTCTGCACCTGTCTCCGCCCCTGGGACAAATGGGGATATTGCTGTGGCAGAATTCTCTCTGAAGAGTTATTCTCAGACAGAACCACAGAAACAGGAAACGGATTAGCGGTTGCCAGGGAGTTAGAGGAGGAGAAATCGGGAGTCACTGTCTTCCCCAATGGCTCAGCAGGTTAAGAATCAGCCTGCAGTGAAGGAGACACAGAAGACACAGGTTCCATCCCTGGGTCAGGAAGATCCCCTGAAGGAAGTCATGGCAACTCACTCCAGTATTCTTGCCTGGAGAATCCCACGGACAGAGGAGCCTGGTGGGCAACAGTCCAAAGGGTGACAAAAAGTCGGACACGACTGAGTGGCTACTCAGTGTACATACACACACACAGTAAACAGATGTGGGGTTTCTTTGGGGATGGTAGAAGTATTCTGGGATTAGATAGTAGTGATGGTTGTGCACCATTGTAAATATACATATTTTTAAAAAATCCACTGATTTTTCCTGGATAAGATGGAAAATTTTATGTTATATGAATTTTACCTCAAAAAAAAATAGAAATAAAAATTTAAAACTAAAATATGCAATATATTCAATAAATAAAAATATTCAATAAATATTCAATATTATCCTCAGAAGAAATCATCCTAGTAACACCTTTCCTTATTTCTCACATTCATCCCAATTCTCATGTTCTATTGCTCACATTTATTTCAAGATATGTCACATACCTGGGCTTTCCTGGTGGCTCTGACAGTAAAGAATCTGCCTGTAATGCAGGCGATCCAGGTTCAATCCCTGGGTCAGGAAAATACCCTAGAGGAGGGAATGAACACTCCAGTATTATTGCCTGAAGAATTTCACGGACAGAGGAGCCTGGCAGGCTATAGTCCATGGGGTCACAAAGAGTCGGATTCAACTGAGCAACACACATGTCACATACCTATATTATATGTTTGTTTTTATTTATTTAGAGTGATCCTATGAAATGCCCATCTGACGAAAAGTAATCAAGTTATAAGGCCTTTAGTGACTCAGATGTGTTTGTTGTTGCCCCGTCTGTTGGAAAGTGTCCCGGCTTAATAGAGTAACAGAGAAACACACCCTCATTCTTCCGATTCTGCTCTGAGCACCTGATTCTGTATATAAAATTCTTATAAATACACGTATCAACATAGTTCTTGATATTTTGCCCAGTATATGAGAAGGAATAAAACCTTTCTATCCCAGTTGAAATGCACACAGAATAAAATGCAAAAACAGAAGAAGAAATCCCAGGAACACAGATGACAGACACAAGGGTATTTGCCTTTTGCTCTGCAACATCCTGAGATGATTATAAGTGGGACTTATAGATTCAAATTTTATCTAAATTAAAATATTTTTTCCCCGTTAAAGCTCCAGTATGTGCCTAGGCCATGATGCTTTTTAAATGAATGAAGTTTACTTTTCCCCTAAAATCAGTTCTTTCTGTATCATCCTTTAGCCTTGTTTTCCTTTCAAGTTATTTGACATCTCCCTGACCCCTCTCCATGCAGAGGTTTGTTCTTGCTTATTGAAAAGTGGCTTTAACATAAAAAAAGAATCAATCGACGTGCTTTGGTTTGGGCTCAATTTTACATCAAACCTCCATAGTTCTTAGAGATCATTTAATTTGAGTAAGTATCCAAACAAGTAGGGGCTGAGGCTGGGGAGATGCTCCTGAAGCAACACAGCAGGCGCCTGGGTGGACGGTGGGGTGGCGGGTAGGCTGGCCGCCTCATTCCCAGCTGTCCTGCTTTAGTGTTGGGGCCTCCCAGCTGGTTTTGAGGGTCAGGCTGCTTTGTGGCCCACCTTTTATCTCTGTTTGTTTGGTGGTGGGCCCATTGACTTCTCTAGCCTTAGTTTCACTGGGGCCAAAGGCCTGGGGAGGTACCATCTACACCAGCACTGTGGGCTTGGGAAGGTTGAGGGAGGGTAAGGGGGGGCTGCTGTTGCTCCAAACATGCCTTTCCCTAGTTCTTGCACATCGCCATCCTCCTTTTCAAAAAAGAGTAATGATGGGGCTTCCATGGTGGTCCAGTGGCTAAGACTCCATGCTCCCAATTCAGGGGACCCAAGTTGGATCCCTGGTTAGGAAACTAGAGTCCGCATGCCACAACTAAGACCCAGCACAACCAAATAAGTACAATTTTAAAAGGGTGATGGGCTTCCCAGGTGGCTCTGATAATACAGAATCTGCCTGAAACCCGGGTTCGATCCCTGGGTTGGGAAGATCCCCTGGAGGAGGGCATGGCAACCCACTCCAGTATTCTTGCCTGGAGAATCCCATGGACAGAGAAGCCTGGCGGGCTACAGTCCACGGGGTCGCAAAGAGTCAGACATGACTGAGAGACTAACATACATAGTTAGGAAGATTATCTCTCCTGTATCTTTTTGAAAGTGTAAAATAAACATAAAGCAAGTGTCCTCACTGACACGCCTTTGAACTCTGTACTCTCCAGCCCCAGATATGTCAGGTTCCTGTAGTGGGTGACTGTGCCACCCCCCCCCCCCCCCCCTGCTCCCTTCTCTAACTTCCTCCTCAGAAGGGTGATTTTGTTCATATCATCATCATGTGGGTAAGGATGTCGGGGAAATGAGGATTTAAAATCCATAACATTATTAGCACTGTCAATACAATAATTTAATAAATGTTCCCAGGAGGAAAACAGGCATTGACAGAGACTGCCTCTTCTGTCAGTTTTCTTTCTGTGTGACATTTTCCCCAAATTATGGGAAGAAGGCCTTTGTGGAGGAGAGTCTAGGGCCTGAACTCTTTCTTGCCACCACTCACGCCCCTTCTTAGTTTTACCCGGGGCCTTTCATGACCTGGAGCTGAGGGAGCATCCTCTACACACATCTGGTCACCTCCACGCAGTGGGGAGGGTAGGATTGTACTCACCTTCTCAGAGTCAGTCTTTTCAGGCTCAGATATTTGAAGAGTCCAGTTGGCTATGACTTGCCGCATTTTCCTCAGTCTGAACATTAGAAAATAAAATATAAAAATTCACTCTCGGGGCTTCCCTGGTGAAGAATCTGGTGAAGAATTCCCTGGTGAAGAATCTCCTGCCAATTCAGGAGACACAGGTTTGATCCCTGGTCGGGGAGGATCCCACATGCCACAGAACAACTAAGCCCATGCACCACAACAATTGAACCTGTGCTCTAGAGCCCGGGAGCTGCAACTGCTGAAGCCCGTGTGCCCTAGAGCCCATGTTCCACAACAAGAGAAGTCAGTGGAACTAGAAGCCCGTGCACCACAACTAGAGAGTAGCCCTGGCTTGCCGCAACTAGAGAAAAAAAACCCACACCAGCAATGAAGACCCGGCACAGTCAAAAATAAATAAATAATGCAATTTTTGAAAAATAATTCACCCTCAGAAGTACCTGTGGTTTTAGTCTCTTAGTTGTGTCCAACTCGTTGCCACCCCATGAACTGTACCCATCAGGCTCCTCTGTCCATGGGATTCTCCAGGCAAGAATACTGGAGTGGGTTGCCATGCCCTTTTCCAGAGGATCTTCCCAACCGAGGGATCAAACCCCGGCCACCTGCATTGCAAGCAGATACCCATTTGAGCCAACATGGATGTCCTAGAATAGCCAAATTCATAGAGCCAGAAAGTACATTAGTAGATACCAGGGTTTGGGGGTAAGAGGGAGTTTTGATTTGGTAAAGTGAAAAACTCAAGAGATGAATAATGGCGAGATTTTCACAACAATCTAAATGTACTTAGTGCTACTGAACTGTACAATTAAATACAGATAAAACAGTATGTTTTATACTGTAGTGACTTTTACCACAGTAAAAAAACATTAAAAAAAATTCAGCCTCAGAAACTCATAAGCACAGGTTATCACTGAGGAGACCAGACGGATGTTTCTAGGTAACCCAGACCTTCCTTGAAAACAAGCCTGGAGTTTCCAGGCGCCCATCTCTATGCTGCTGCTGCTGAGTCGCTTCAGTCGTGTCCGACTCTGTGCGACCCCATAGACAGCAGCCCACCAGGCTCCCCCGTCCCTGGGATTCTCCAGGCAAGCACACTGGAGTGGGTTGCCATTTCCTTCTCCACATCTCTATGTGGAGCATCGATTGTTGTCATGGCTGGAGTTTTTTCTCCATCCTAAGACTTTTCCTTGTTCCTTGGCTCCCCCATCCTCCCAGTAATCATATTTACTGTCAGCTGTCTTTGTGGGGATTTAGTGATATTTTTCTGAATCCCGCAAAAGGACCTGTGATGTTGGCCTTTGTGTGTGTGATAGCCAGACGGGAGAAGTGCCCTCAGCTACCAGCATGAGCTGATTGTTGCTGTGTTGTGGCCACCTCTGAACCTGCGCCTTGAATGTCTGGGCATCAAGTAGCGTTCCCTGGTGCCTTCTCAGATGTTTTCTGCTGTGTTTCATTGATTTTATAGCTAACGTTTCTTTAGGGCTTGGGAAAGGGGGTACTTTACTGCAACTCCTCTAAAAAACCATTTCCACATGACTCACCTCTGGCCTTTTTCTGTTTGGCACGTTGTTTAGACAAAGAGGAGTTTGTATGTATCACTTCCCACCAGACTCTCCTAAGTGGAAGCCTGGGATTTGGAAAGTGGGATTTTTTTTTCCTGCCCTCTAAATGAATGCCTTGTTGGCTAGGTTGTTGACACAGCGCAGTTTCTTACAATTTTATAGCCTAAGGGACTGCCTTAGCTACAGGCCACATTCACTTATTATATTATTGATATGAGCTACCATATTTCTACCTATATATTTCAGGGGATTAATTTTACTTCTCAGCATCATTTATGAGGTGATTCACATCTAAATTTAATGTAAGATTATTTACTTCCCCCAAACTTCATTTACACTGCAGAATTTTGTCTCCAAAAGTGTATTTTTTTAAGATGATCTAATCAAAACCTCTCATTTTACAAATGAGAAAACAGAACTCTAAAGCAAGGTTTCTTCCGAGCAGCACTATGGTATTGATTGCACGGGTGTGCTCAGTCATGTCTGACTCTTTGAAGACCCCAAGGACTGTAGTCCACAGACTCCTCTGTCCATGGAATTCTCCAGGCAAGAATACTGGAATGGGTTGCCATTCCCTTCTCTGGGGGTTTTCCCAACCCAGGGGTCGAACCTGAGTCTCCAACATTGCACGTAGATTCTTTACCATCTGAGCCACCAGGGAAGGCCTCTTGGGGGCTGGCTAATTCTGGGTTGTAGGAGGCTGCCTGGTGCACTATGAGGTGTTCAGAACATCCCTGACATCTCCCCTTCAGATGCTGAGTGAGTGTGTGCTCAGTTGCTCAATTGTGTCCACCTGTTTGCAACCCCATGGACTATTACCCTCTGGGCTTCTCTGTCCATGGGATTTCCCAAGCAATAATACTGGAGT
Organism: Okapia johnstoni; assembly: GCA_024291935.2. Lineage (NCBI taxonomy): Eukaryota > Metazoa > Chordata > Mammalia > Artiodactyla > Giraffidae > Okapia > Okapia johnstoni. Next base: position 45,873,588 of record CM044322.1, read on the forward strand.
GGGTAGCCATTCCCTTCTCCCGGGGATCTTTCCAACCCAGGAATCGAACCTGCATCTCCTGCATCTATTGCATTGGCAGCTGGATTCTTTACCACTGAGCTACCAGGGAAGCCCACTCAGATGCTGAGAGCACTCCACAAACGAATATGTCCCCAGATGTTGCCAAATGTTCCCTGGTCAAGAACCACTGTTCTAGAGGTAAATGCACAGTTGAGTGTGACAGAGTCAAGAGTAAGAACCAGGTGTCCTGACTGCAGGTCCATCCTATCCAGACTGGACAACAGAATTAAGTTCTGTGCAGAGCTCAAGTCATGCTCAGAAGAGCTTCCCCATTTCTCCAAGGAGAGAGAAGGGCTCAGGAGGCTAAGGAAGCAGGAGCAAAGAAGAGTTTCATGAATTCTGGGCAGATGTGTTCTCTTTACTCAGTGTCCCAGCTGCTAATAGAACCAGCCCCAGTGGCTCATTGATTCAACTCTTGTGGATGAACTTCTACTGGACAATATGTCTGAGAAAATCATAAGATGGGTGTCCAGAGAGAACAGAATTAGGGGAGAGAATATTAGAGGCAGACGAATGTCTCTCCTGCCCATCCACACACCCAGAGCCTGGGGTCAGCCCTGGGGAAGAGGCCCCCTGAGCCTCACGCAGTAGACCCCCAATGCATTCCCAACCAGGTGGGTGGCAGCTGGGCCCTGGTTTCCATCCTCTTGTGGAAGTCCTGACTCACACAGTTTCTTTGGCATTTTCCCCTAAGCTCTAACAAGCATCCAATTTCTACGGATATCCATTCTTTTCCTTTAAATTTGTGTCACTTTTCTCTCCTGGCCACGGACTTAGAGAATACAGATAGCACTGTGTGAGGCGTGTGGCAGCTAATGCCTGCCCTGGAGTATTTCTGATGGAGGCGGACAGTGTGATCACTAGGGAGGGAATTCATAGGTGAGAGATCAGAAGTTTTCTTGCTGTCTGATTCTGGGACCTAGTAGGAACCTGGGTTCCACCGTGAAAAGGTAAGAAAACTCTATTTTCAGGGCTCTGGATCCTAAGCCTCTAGCTTTCCTGTTCTGGGCTCTGTCCTTGGCTCACTGGGCTCCTTGCAGCTGGTCTGAGATGACTTTCCTCTAAAAACAAGACTTCTTTAGGTGGCTATGCCTACAGGCAAATCGAAAAATCCACTCAACTCACTGAGACTTTTGTTTAGATGATGCTAGAAATACCAACATAGAAAGAGAACTTTTGCATGAAATTACTTTTGGGGTAGTTAAATAGGCTCAAAGAGCAGAGTTAATGAACTGAGGGGAAATAGGTTCTGTTACACTACCAGAAACTGTGGTTTTCTTCTCATAAATCATTTCTTTCTAAACTTTTCCTTTCCTAGTTCTTTTTTTTCATTCTTTGAATGAACAGTAGGGCATTCTCTGTGTTTCTGAATTATTCCCTTCCCAGCCACCTGGTCATAATCCAAAGGAAAAAACAAACCAGACTGATTCTGTGAGCTGTATTTCACTGCCCTTGGCATGTGGACCACAGTGCTCCATTTTCCACCAAATAAAGGAGGAACATTCTGGAACCTTTGCATAAAGAAAAAAAAATCCATGTTTATCTCTACAGTTGAAGTTTCCTTAGGGGAAAATAGCAGCAAATCAAATAAAAGGGGGCCTCAGTTTTCACTAATACCAGTCTGTGTTTGTGTCTCGTCCTGCTCAGTGAGCACACCGTGTGATTAAGGGAAGCATTTGCTCTCTCCGCCATGTCTCTCCAGCTGCGGAATGGGGATGAGAGCTGTAGCAGCTGTCATGACAGCGATGCTCTGAGCACAAGTGTGCACCAGTGGGGAAGAACTCAGACTCTTAGGGAAGAATGTCCATATCATAGAAAGCCCTGAACATGCCCACTCAGTATTTAACATTAAGTGGCCTCTTCCCACAGGGCTTCCCCAGTAGCTCAGCAGTAAGGAATCGCCTGCCCTGCAGGAGATGAAGGTTTAATTCCTGGGTCAGGAAGTTTCCCTGGAGAAGGAAATGGCAGCCCACCGCAGTATTCTTACCTGGGAAATCCCATGGACAGAGGAGCCTGGTGGGCTACAATCCATGGGGTGGCAAAGAGTCGGATACGACTTAGCGATGAAGCACACACGCATGGCCTCTTCCCACTCTATGACTTATAAATGTCAAAACTAGAGTCTTCTCTCTCCTCCCCTTCCTCAAAGAGCAGCCACTGCCTTCAAACTGAGGGGAAAAAGATACCACCTGAGCAAGTGGATCCTACCAGGAAAACTGTGTCATACTCAAATAGGTTAATTTTGAGAAGACTGTAATAAAGGGATTGTTTACAGAAGTATGGATCATTTGCAGAAAACTAGAAAAGCTAATACAGTAGCCCAGGGATAGTAACAGCAGAGTGCCCACATCCCTGGTCTGAAATAACGAAGAGAGAGAGCAGCTTTGCGAGTCAAAGAATAGGAAGGGTGGAGGGGTCTCCCGACATGCCCTCCTCCCTTTGGAATGTGCGAGCATCTGTGGATGTGGTCCAGGCAGGCCTGCCCCCCTGGCACAGAGCAGGATGGAGAAGGGTGAAGAGTGCATCTGGAGGGCAGAGAGGAAAATTGGCCCAGCGTGGATCGGAATAACTCCTTCAAAATAGCCCTCCTCACTCCTGGAGACTAAAAGGCTTCCACTCGCGCCCCCTCTCCTTGTCCCTGGCTGGATGTGGCTCACACCTCTCACCCCCTGTCTCACTTGTCATTTTCTTTCCCATGTGTTGCCCTCATGTCTTCTTCTGTCAATACTGTGATAATGGTCGGGAAAACTAAAGGCTATTTCAGATCATCTCTTTTGCTGTTAACAGCATGAGGTTTGTTCTGCCTGTAGAGTGATACAGACCTAGGGTGGAGGGTGGGGAGTTACTCTGAGCCTATTGCATTCATTTTACTCAATACAGACCATCTTTCTCAATTGCCACTGCTTGACCGGTTTCTGAGTATGTGGTACACAAGGGCATAGCAACAACTTTGGCCCACTCACCAGCCACGTGGCTAAAATGTGGATTCCACAATGCACACCCTTCGGATATCAGCTCTTTTGGACCTCTCATGTGCATTTAGAAGATTATTTCTTTAGATATATTGTCAGTACCCAAGAGACCTACAAGAGTTGATGCTACCTGGAAGGGTGTTCACAAGGTTCTCGACCTCTAGTTTTATCCCAGGTTCAAGCCCAGAACTATTGATGAGTGTTTTGCCCTTGGTCAGAATAGCATTGAGTTTTGTTGCAAATACATTAGTGAGCATTATAATGAGATAGGCAGATGTGTGTGTGTGTGTGTGTGTGTGTGTGTGTGTGTGTGTGTGTGTGTGTGTGTTTTGAAGACTGGGGTCAATTTCCTTCTGTGAGCCATCCATTTTCCTGCCTTGACATAAATTCAGATAGCTGACTGGGGTTTCAGTCCTAGGGGTCTTCACTTCCTCTGAAGTACACAACCACTGACTTATTAACACCTCATTTCCAGGTAGAAAGCTATTAAATGAGAGGCGAGAAGCATGGACTCTATACTGAGTTCACTGCATCTAACTGTTGAACTTGTGTACGTCACTGTACCTCTTTGCTTTTTAACAAATTCTTATTTGAGCTGAGCCTGAATTGCTCTTAGCGGGCTTTCACTAGTTGCAGTGAGCAGGGTCTCCTCTCTAGTTGCGATGTCCAGGCCTCTCACTGCAGTGGCTTCTCTTGTTGCAGAGCACAGGCTCTAGGGGACATGGGCCTCAGTAGTTGCAGCACGCAGGCTCAGTAGTTGTAGCACACACTCTTAGTTGCCCCATAGCATGTGGAATCTTTCCGAACTAGGGATCAAACCTGTGTCCCCTGCATTGGTAGGCAGAATCCTCACCACTGGACCACCGGGAAAGTCTTACTTTTCATCTTTGGATCTCAGCTATTTTACCTGTAAATACAGTAAGCATGAAGTGACAGGTACTCTCTGGGTGAGCAATGTGGAATATCAGCCATTTTACTAGCTCTGGATGTTAACTGTTACACCCAGGTAACCACTGAGACTTGAGCAAAGGTCTTTATGGCCTTTGGAAGGAAGAAGCGTACTAAACTTAACTTCACCATTGAACCATCTCTAGTCCCGCCGATGTGTCTGCAGAGTGGTCAGCAGATTCTCTTAATGCAGGACTGTAGGAGCTGAGAGTTTCCGGGGAGTCCACCAAGGGGGTCTTTGTGTTCCTCAACCTGTCCATAAATTACAGAGTACAGATTTGAGTAATAACGCAGAACAGGCTCAAAGGACTTGTTACAATCTATCGAGTCAATAACTAACAATTTTAGAAAATCCCTGAATACAAATTTATACAGTTTTGAGCTATTTCACAACTTATCAGACCATTAATCTAAGTTTTAGAAGTCCCTTAATATACTTAATCATAGCTTGTGCTTTTTTAAAGTGCTGAAATATGTTTCAGCATGCTGAACCACGGCAGCATAAGAAAAAAAAAAAATGACTTTAGGGAGTTCCACAAAACCTGCCAAAAAAAGTGAATATAAATATACTCAGTGTGAGGTCTGTTTTGTGTGCAATTTACATATTCTAGGTTGGACTTGATCTAAAGGGTTTGTATTAGTTCTCTCACCGTATCTGCCCAGTGAGACAGTTGTGGTGGAGAGGACAGTGTACCTGACCTTCACCCAGAGCTGGGTTTGAATCCTGTTTCTGTTTCTTACTTTCTGCAAGAGCTCAGGGAAGCTATTTTGTGCTGTTGAACCTATTTCTTCTATGACAGTAAAAGGCCTACCTTAATAGGGTAGCTGGGAAGTTTAGCAAAGAGCATAGCAAAGTTAAGTCCTCAAGAGTCCACCATCTCTTGAGGTATTTGTGAGGCTTCTCTGGCTCTCCAACGGTTGAGAATCTGCCTTGTAATGCAGGGGGTGGGGGTTTGATCCCTGGTCTGGGAACTAAGATCCCACATGCTGCAGGGCAACTAAGCCCACACCACAGCTAGAAAGTCCATGTTCTGCAACAAAAATCCCGTATGACTCAATGAAGATTCCCAAGTGCCACAACTAAGACCTGATGCAAATAAATTTATAAAAGAGAGACAGATGCTTGTTAAATTGAAACCATGTGCAAGAGCTGACACTGAGCAAAACGGTCAACAGCATTCTCCACCACCACCTTCCAAAAAACCCTACATACCCTCACTGTCCTTCAGAGAAGCCAGCATTTGAAATATACTTATCTCCATGCATGCCTGCGTGCTAAGTCGCTTCAGTCCTGCCCAACTCTTTGCAACCCTATGAAATGTGGCCCATCAGGCTCCTCTGTCCATGAGATTTTCCAGACAAGAATACTGGAGTAGGTTGCCATGCCCTCCTTCAGGGAATCTTCCCAACCCAGGGGTGGACCCTTGTCTCTTAGGTCTCTTGTTTTGGCAGGCAAGTTCTTTACCACTAGCACCACCTGGGAAGCCCCCACTTACCTCCATATCTTCTGTAAATTCAGACACAGCCCCTACCTCGCCTTCAGTTTAACTACCACCACCTACCTACCCCCTAGAAATATAAGAAGAAAAAGTTTAGAATCTGGATGGGTTGCTTTAAAAACGTTTCCAACCACTGATGATCTAGTTTGTCATTATTATTTATAGAATGGTCTTCCTCCTCCTTCTTATCTCTTTCATTTCCCTTTGTGCCTGCATCCAGAAGCTTCCTAGGAGAGATTCCATTTCCAAATTACTTCTATCTCTACTTTCTAAATCTCAGATTAAGACTTTACTGATCCTGTAGAACCGAACTCCAAATGGGTGAAAGACACCATCAGTTATATTGGGAATGTGAAGATAAATAAGATGCAGGCTCTCCTTCAAGGCACCCATAGTCTTACAAATGTGAAAATGAATTTTTTTTTTTTTTTGGCCTGGAGCGTAACTGCCATGTGTAACTGCCAGATCTGGGTACTAGCCCCTGGACTTGGCCACCCCAGCTGCAGGTCTCTGCTTAGCTGCCACTATCATGACCCCACCCAGACACCTCTATCCCAGACTTAATCTTCTGGGGGAAATTCATCATAGTCTTGTTTACTCCGTTTTTATAGATGAGTGTTTTTTGTCATGCCTGAGAGTTTATTAAATCAGTTCATTCTGAGTAGAGTTCACCAGAGCTTTCTCTCATGTTGCTCAAGGGCCCTTTGCCATCTGGCCTGTGTTACAGGTAGACAGCATCATAATTCGATTTTCTGGTACCTAAATGGGATTCAAGTTGGATCTGGGTTATATCATCATCCTCACGTTTGGTGTGTCAAAGCTGGACAAACTGGCCGGAAAGTTGCTGGCTTTCAACTGCCCAGCAAAGCAGCATTTGCGTTTCCTCTGCCCTACCCAGTGAGTGTTACATGTTTCTAGTGACTGATTTATTCTGAAACACTTCCATTAAATTCAAGCATCGTTCTGGAATGACGGCCCAGAGCAGAGGATCCTTCCCTGGTGAAATGATCCCAAATCTCCTGATTTTAATAACTGTTTTCCACGTGAAATAAATATTGGCCATCCTACCCAACCACACATGCTTATTGACGCTGGAAATTGTTCAATGAAAGTGTTCAACGTTGATCTCAAATATGCCCACTCGTCCACACTCGTGCCCATAGAGTCACACATCTTGCAGAGCCAGGACTGTGTTCTCCAGGAGGAAAAATGGTCTCAGAGCAATTGCTGACTTCCTTTAATGTTGATTTCCTAATGAGTATAATTTTTAACACTTATTCTTGGCTGCGGGGTGTCTTCATTGCCGCATGTGGGCTTTCTCTAGTTGCGGTGAGCCGGGGCTACTCTTTAGTGGCTTTGAGGGGGCTTCTCATTGTGGCGGCTTCTCTTGTTGCAGAGCACAGGCTCTAGGGCATGTGGACTTCAGTAGTTGTGGCTCCCGGGCTCTAGAGCACAGGCTTAGTAGTTGTGGGGCACAGGCTTAGTCACCCTGAGGCATGTGGGATCTTCATCTTCTTGATAGGAAAAGACCCTGATGCTGGGAGAGATTGAGGGGAAGAGGATGAGATTGTTGGATGGCATCACTGACTCAATGGACATGAGTTTGCACAAACTCTGGGAGACAGTGAATGACAAGGAAGCCTAGTGTGCTGCAGTTCATAGGGTCACAAAGAGTCAGACACAACTTAGTGACTGAACAACAATACATGATCCCCAGGGTAGAGGAGCTAAGACTGTGAATTCTCCACTAGGGAGAAAAGAGATGTTCCTCTGCCAGGTAGCACCCCAACTACCACCAGCATAGTTTGTTCCATGGTTACGAGCAGTCTAGGTCCTGTGGATTTATGTATAGCTACCGTACAGGTGTTCTGTTCTTGAGAGATCTAAGGCAGATCTGTCTTGCTCTTTCCTTGAATGAAAATGTTTTGGCATACTTTGCTTTCCTAGGTAAAGAGTGTGCCTTGCTCATTGGCATTTTAATAAATATTTATTTGTTGGTTGACTGGTTCATTATTCTCCTTGTCAGGTCACGTGGCTGCTTTTAGTACCAAGGTCACTTGCATACAGCAGACTTGTAACTCTGCAGAGTTGTCAGCTACACAAGTCCCACAGTAGACTCATTGACTCAGCATGTCTAAAATGCTATGCTATGAAAGTGCTAGTTGCACACACACTCTCGTCCTTAACTTTGTAACAGCCCAGGTTGAAAGAAAGTTGGTGGTATTGTTAGCACTGGTTTATGGATGGAGACGGAGAAGGCAATGGCACCCCACTCCGGTACTCTTGCCTGGAAAATCTCATGGACGGAGGAGCCTGGTAGCTACAGTCCATAGGGTCGCTAAGAGTCAGACACGACTGAGCAACTTCACTTTCACTTTTCATGCACTGGAGAAGGAAATGGCAACCCACTCCAGCATTCTTGCCTGGAGAATCTCAGGGACGGCGGAGCCTGGTGGGCTGCCGGCTATGGGGGTCACACAGAGTTGGACACGACTGAAGCGACGCAGCAGCATGGATGGAGAAATTGTGACCCTGAAGCTACTCTATTGCAGAACGATGGGAACCTCCCAGTTACTTTCCTTCTTTGTCATTTAATTCAGGGGTCCTCAACCTCTGGGATCTAATGCCTGATGATCTGAGGTGTTGTTGCCGTTGAGTCGCTAAGTCATGTCTCACTCTTTTGCAGCCCCATGGACTGTAGCCCACCAGGCTCTTCTGTCTATGGGCTTTCCCAGGCAAGAATACTGGAGTGGGTTGTCATTTCCCTTCTCCAGGGGATCTTCCCGACCCAGGAATCGAACCCGCATCACCTGCATTGGCTGGCAAATTCTTTACCAGTGAGCCACCTGGGAAGCAGCCGATGTAATAATAATAGAAATCAAGTGCACAGTAAATGTAATTTGTTTGAGTCATCCCCCAACAATCTGCCCTACCAGCCCATGAAGAAAATTATCTTCCATGAAACTAGTCCCTGGTGCCAAAAAGTTGACGACCATTGGTTTAATGTCTCCCCATTTTCCAAATTAAGTACAGAGTTTTTAAGTTGGAAGGCAAGTCTCTACACAATCTGACATCCACTTACTTTTCCAGTCTAATTTCTTACCCCTCCTCCACCCTGCCCACCCTAAGGAATATCAGAGTAAAGTCATGAGGCAATATTCATTGAGCCCTTGCCCTGTGCCAGGCTCTTTGCTGAGAGTTTCACGTGCATCAGCTCATGTAATTCTCTTAACAACTTCCATGAGGTGTAGGCATTATTTCCACCTCCACTTTATAGATGAGGCAACTGAGGTGCAGGGAGGCTGAGAAACTTGACTCAAGGCCCCATGGCTACTTGCAGGTTCCCAGACCCCAGTTAGCCTCTGCCTACCTGCTCACTCTGCCCAGGTACCTGTGCCCTGCCTTAGGTGCCTGGCTGAGCCTGACTCCTCTCACTGATCATCATCTTCCTGAGACCTTTCCTAACCCCACTCCCCTAGTGGAAATGTCCCCTCCCACCTGGACCCTCACTATACCCCAGTATAGAGCTCTTTTGTACCACGTGTTACACTTTTTATCTCACCTGATACACTAAGTTCCTTGAAGACAATATCTGCTCTTTAAGTTCTCTGTAAACACAGAGTCTGGCATGGTACCCTGGCTCAGATTGAGACATGTTCCACAGATGCTGAAGGAATGAATGGATGAAGGTTTCTTGATTCCTTTTCTGGGTGTTTACCCACTCAACTAGTTAGGGGAGTGGCCAGAAGTCGGGAAGAGTCACTGGCCATTGTTTGTCAATTTGCGTCCCTTGGGCAAGTTTCTTTTAGCCTGAGGCTTCTAAGTCTAAACAAGATGAACTGGGTACCATGATCTGATGAGAAGACAGCAGCTCAGGCTCTTTGAAAAGACAAGGAGAGCAATTCATGGGTTCATCTAGAAGGCAAGAGAAAACAGTCGTATATAAGCTGGAGCCCAGGAACAAACTTCCATAACGGCGACACTTTCCAGTAACAGAGCCTAGTGGCGGTCTCCACTCTGCGGAGCCATGATCAAGCCTCTTCATGCATTCTGATCTTTGAGGAAAGCTGATTCCACGTGATACGAGAGGGCCTGTCAAGGATATTTGTGTGGGACCTAAGCAAAGTTCGCTCTCACAGTTTGGCAAGCTGGAGCTGCATGCCGTCCATCCCAACACATGATAAATGCTTCTGACATTTGCTTCAGACACGGCATGCTAGGAGGGCTTTTAAATTCTCAAATGCAGTAGTACACCTTATTGATCAAGCGCCTTTCATTAAAGGTTTCCAAAGCCTCTCAGCTACTGGGTGATTTCCCCCTCCTATGTCCTCTCCCTAGCCCCAGCCTTCCAGGCAAAGAGGATTATCATTGTTAGATTATGGGTGCATGCATATGTGCTCAGTCACTTCAGTCGTGTCTGACCCAATGGACTGTAGCCATCAGGCTTCTCAGTCATGGAATTCTCCAGGCAAGAATACTGGAGTGGGTTGTCATTCCCTTCTCCAGGGGATCTTCCCTACCCAGGGATTGAAACTTTGTCTCCTGCATTGCAGTCGGGTTCTTTACTGCTAAGCCACTGGGGAAGCCCCTGGATTATGAGTCTATACCTTAATTTGTTGGTTTTTCTTTTTCAGTTCTTACCATAAGCACACAGCAGAAGACTGTAGTTAGGTAAATCTCACATTTATTTGGTAATTCTCTCCCTCAACTTGATCTGATTCTTCACACAGACATTTTAAGAAAATAAAAAGAATACATGTCTTCCAAATAATCCTCCATATTAGAATTCACCCTTCTGCTTTGAATTTGTGTCTTGCTGCCAGCGAGGGCCTCCCTGCCAAGATCCTGTCAGTGAAGGAAATTGTAGACAGTCAGCAGTTTGTCTCTGGCCTGAGGTGGCCGGAGCTTTTCATTAGCATTTGCTCCTTTACTCCCCATTGTGCTTCACTCATCCCTGCCTCTTATCAGCATGCCTTTCACCTCAGGGGCTGCCCAGGTTTATCAGATCCCATCTAGTTCTTCCAACCAGCAGGCAGCTTTGAACTTCGGGCTCTTTGGAGCTATGCTGAGAATTAAAGTTGCTTTGGTTCTAAGCCTAAAACATGAAAATAAAGTGATCTGAAATGGAAATGCCACCTTCTCCTTTTTCTGTTATTGTAGGTCTGACTTCCTATACCACTCCTCACAACCTCCTCCTGCGCCTCCCTTGCCCAGCCCTGGCTGGGGCTCTATGCACATTGTATGTTTCATGCGTGTTTGGTGGAATTGGAGAGAGGCACTCTCAAATAGGTAGGAAAATGAAAATGTAAGTCACTCAGTCATGTCTGACTCTTTGCAACCCAATGGACTACCGTCCAGTTCAGTTCAGTTCAGTCGCTCAGTCGTGTCCGACTCTTTGCGACCCCATGAATCGCAGCACGTCAGGCCTCCCTGTCCATCACCAACTCCCAGAGTCTACCCAAACCCATGTCCATCGAGTCGGTGATGCCATCCAGCCACCACATCCTCTGTCGTCCCCTTCTCCTCCTGCCCCCAATCCTTCCCAGCTTTAGGGTCTTTTCCAATGAGTTGACTCTTCTCATGAGGTGGCCAAAGTATTGGAGTTTCAGCTTCAACATCAGTCCTTCTAATGAACACCCAGGACTGATCTCCTTTAGGATGGACTGGTTGGATCTCCTTGCAGTCCAAGGGACTCTCAAGAGCCTTCTCCAACACCACAGTTCAAAAGCATCAATTTTTCGGTGCTCAGCTTTCTTCACCGTCCAACTCTCACATCTATACATGATCACTGGAAAAACCATAGCCTTGACTAGACAGACCTTTGTTGGCAAAGTAATGTCTCTGCTTTTAAATATGCTATCTAGATTGGTCATAAACTTCCTTCCAAGGAGCAAGCATCTTTTAATTTCATGGCTGCAATCACCATCAGCAGTGATTTTGGAGCCCAAAAAATAAAGTCTGACACTGTTTCCCCATCTATTTCCCATGAAGTGATGGGACCAGATGCCATGATCTTAGTTTTCTGAACGTTGAGCTTTAAGCCAACTTTTTCACTCTCCTCTTTCACTTTCATCAAGAGGCTCTTTAGTTCTTCTTCACTTTCTGCCATAAGGGTGGTGTCATCTGCATACCTGAAGTTATTGATATTTCTCCCAGCAATCTTGATTCCAGCTTGTGTTTCTTCCAGCCCAGCGTTTCTCATGATGTACTCTGCATAGAAGTTAAATAAGCAGGGTGACAATATACAGCCTTGACGTTCTCCTTTTCCTATTTGGAACCAGTCTGTTGTTCCATGTCCAGTTCTAACTGTTGCTTCCTGACCTGCATACAGGTTTCTCAAGAGACAGGTCAGATGGTCTGGTATTCCCATCTCTAGGATTTGAAATAGCTCAACTGGAATTCCATCACCTCCACTAGCTTTGTTCTATCTTTTTCTAAGGCCCACTTGACTTCGCATTCCAGGATGTCTGGCTCTAGGTGAGTGATCACACCATCATGATTATCTGGGTCGTGAAGATCTTTTTTGTATAGTTCTCTGTGTATTCTTGCCACCTCTTCTTAATGTCTTCTGCTTTCCCTCCATACCATTTCTTTGCACTTTGAAATCGCTGAGGAAGGCTTTTTTATCTCTATTTCTTGCTATTCTTTGGAACTCTGCATTCATATGGGAAATATCTTTCATTTTCTCCTTTGCTTTTCGCTTCTCTTCTTTTCATAGCTATTTGTAAGGCCTCCTCAGACAGCCATTTTGCTTCTTTGCATTTCTTTTCTATGGGGATGGTCTTGATCCCTGTCTCCTGTACAATGTCACGAACCTCTGTCCATAGTTCATCAGGCACTCTGTCTATCAGATCTAGTCCTTAAATCTATTTGGTAATGAACTACCATAGTCCATGGAATTCTCCAGGCCAGAATACTGGAGTGGGTAGCCTTTCCCTTCTCCAAGGATCTTCCCAACCCAGGGACCGAACCCAGGTCTCCCACATTGCAGGCAGATTCTTTACCGGCTGAGCTGCAAGGGAAGCCCAAGAATACTGGAGTGGGTGACCTATCCCTTCTTCAGCGGATCTTCCTGACCCAGGAATCAAACTGGGGTCTCCTACATTGCAGGCGAATTCTTTATCAGGTGAGCCAGCAGGGCTCTATCCATACTGTGTGTTTTGTGTGTGTTTAGTGGAATTAGAGGGAGGCACTCTCAAATAGGGAGGCCTTTTGGAGGAACTGACAGTGAAAGCATTGGAGTAATTGTGGCTAGAGTTGCTGGTATTGAACTTTCCTCATCTTTTTTCACTGAATGAGAATGAAAGTCTCTAAGACTTATGAAGGGCCCAGGGATTTGAGATTTGGGATGATGTCTTCCTCCCCCTTCTTCCTCCCTCTCCCCACCTCTTTTAGTCTGAGGAGGTCCCGAGAATGTGGAGTTGGACATAGCGATCCATTGGATGCATCAGTTCTTGATGAAATGTTTATTTACCCTAAAAGTTAGCTAAGACTGTTCCAGATTTCAGCCTCTTGGCCTTAAAGATCCCTCAGGAGCTTTTTGTCACTAGGACAAGAACCTCCTTCTTCTCTTTCCTGGAACTGAAGCTGCAGAGTTCCAGCTGGAGAAACAGTCTCATCCTGGAGTATGCACCCCCATGGCTTGTCCAGGAGGGGACTCCTCAACCTTGCATCAAATCCCACCTCGTCAGGATACTTTCTCTCCCAACACCAAGCTTGTGGGCCTGGAAAAACCTCTGTGCTGAGCATGAGGGGGTTCTGTACTGGCTTACCTGACGTCTGGCCCCAGGAAGCACTGAGAACTTGGGCTAATGCTGATACCGCTAGATTCTACCCAGGCCTCATTCATAAGAGGTGTTGCCAGGAACAAGATGTTCAACCCATGAGAGATGCACATATTTAATAGAACTTGGGAGCAGCATGGACCGTGTTCCTAACTGACAGTTTTATAAAGAAAATGAATGGAAGTGGTGAATACCAGAGAAATACACAGCTAATTATTAGATGATCATGGCTGTTGCCTTTTTGATTTAGAGAACTACACTGTTTATTATAGTGCTATACTAAATTCCATGGTAGACCTGGTAGCTAGTATTTCTGGACAGTCCCCTGACAGGGTCACTTGGCTTATTTTCAGAGTTCGGTGTTTATTTATCTAGGTCAAAGGCCAGAAACAGTGGGATATTGAAATTCCTGGGACCAAGGAGAATCCAGCAGTGAGGTACAGAAGACACTAAATCAAGTGTCGGGTTAGCAAGCTGAAGTCTTCATATTTATGATAAACTGGGCTGCAGAAAAGAAAAACAGCTTTCCCTTGGCCCTGTTGGTGGCCAAGCTGAACAGCATCTTTGATGACAGCCAGCACCAGCAGACACAGAATTTCTTGAATGCTCACTATTTAAAGATAGATCTGTTAGTTACCTCTCCAGTCCAAACCCATGAGCAAGCTTGAGCGGTAAATGGGCCTTTTATAAATAGTGAGAATCACTCAGTCATGTCCGACTTCTTTGCGACCCCATGGACTATAGCCTGCCAGGCTCCTCTGTCCATGGAATTCTCCAGGCAAGAATATTGGAGTGGGTTGCCATTCCCTTCTCCAGGGGATCTTCCTGACCCAGGGTTTGAATCTGGATCTCCTGCACTGCAGGCAGATTCTTTACCATCTGAGCCACCAGGGAACCCCAATAAGTTCCCAAATCCAAACTGAGTCCCTCTGAAAGAATTCTGATTTAAGGAGTTCCCTCTACTGCTTTAGTTCAGTTGGTAAAGAATCCGCCTGTGATGCAGGTGACCCCAGTTCAATTCCTGGGTCAGGAAGATCTGCTGGAGAAGGGATAGGTCACCCACTCTGGTATTCTTGGGCTTCCCTTGTGGCTCAGCTGGCAAAGAATCTGCCTGCAATGTAGGAGACCTGGGTTTGATCCCTAGGTTGGGAAGATCCCCTGGAGAAGGGAAAGGCTACCCACTCCAGTATTCTGGCCTGGAGAATTCCATGGACTAAGTCCATGGGGTCGCAAAGAGTCAGACATGACTGAGCAACTTTCACTTTCACTACTGCTTTTCTTGAAAATGTCTTCCATGCTGTGTTTTATCTGTTGAATGGGTATTTCCAAAGATAAACTAACCACAGTCACCAGAAATTAACCACAATGGTATTCCTACTCAATATTCAAAAAAATCTCCAATTGTCACTTACCCAGGATTTATAAAAAATCAGGCAACAGAGAGAATGGATGGCAGCTGGAAGACATGAGCTAACCTAGCCTCTATGCAGACTGGGCAGCCTTGGATAAGCATGGAGTTCTGTACTATATGTTGATGTAACATTTTCTCTCTTTAGATCTCTCCTACAGGTAAAAACTATTAAGAATCTAGTGACTAGATCTCCTGAATTCGTGGTCTAAGCTGTTTACAGGGAGAGCAGAAATCATCTGCTCTCTAGGACACCAGCTCGTACAGCAGTGTCATGAATGAGGGTTTAGTGGGATGGTCACTATTATTTATTGAAGACCTACTTTCTGCTAAGTACTTAGCATGTGTGTGCATGCTAAGTCACTTCAATCATGTCCAACTCTTTGCAACCCTATGGACTGTAGCTTGCCAGGCTCCTCTGTACATGGGATTCTCCTGGCAAGAATACTGGACTGGGTTGCCATGCCGTCCTCCAGGGGATCTTCCCATCCCAGGGATGGAACCTGCATTTCTTACATCTTCTGCATTGGCAGGCAGGTCCTTTATCACTAGTGCCATCTGGGAATCCCACTTAGCATGAATTTTTGCTTCAAAATCTTGTAAATCCCTCTAGAATGGGATTATTATCTTCATTTTATTCATGAGGAAACTGTTAAAATATGTTGATAGTCACACAGCTTGTAGAAGCCAGGACATTCTGACTTCAAAGTTCATGATCTTTCTAGATGTGGCTTGCAGAAGGTGAAGCCTCGTCCACAGATATGCATTAGTAAAAGGTACAACTAGAACTCAAATCCAGGCACCGGGTCTGCAGAGCTTGTGCTCCCAAGCTCCAGGATATGCTCCACGTGGTCAGAGGGAGGACCTGTGGACAGTGAGCATTCTGAATGTTGAAGAGAAAATCCCACATCCCGCTTTCCTTCAGACCCAAGAATACCTGTATCTTAGGATGTATCTCTAAACAGCTCATCCATTTCAAATAAGTATCCTAGCACTGAGCTAAGAGATGGAACCTTTGCTAAAAGGTGGCTGTCAGAGTCACCATCCTTGCTGACAGACCAGCCCCTGGAACGTGCCCGTCTCCTTCCTTGAAGCCTGGCCAGGTTTTTCCCAGCCTGCTAGTTGGGTGTGAGGGGCTCTGGTCCCAGGGACTGCCTGGTCATAAGCTTCATGGGAAGGACTTTTCCCCTGGCTTTGTTCTCCCTCCCTCCAGCAGTGCAGTCCCCTGCTGGCTGCCTGGTGACAGAGGCTAGTGATGGAGGGCATCGGGGAATCCCCCACTCCCGCTCCCTGAGCACCTCTCTTACCGCCCTGTTTTCTGGTCTCACACACGTTCTCCCACAGTTAGCTCTAGCGTACCACCACCAGTCTCTCTTCCCAGCTTGCCTTTTAATAATGTAAATCTTTCCTCTCTGATGGCATCGCTGCTCGTTATTTGCTGTCTAGCACCATCTGAGCTTGGGCTGCCCCTGATGTCTAATTGGTAAAGAATCTGCCTGCCAATGCAGGAGTCGCGGCTTCGATCACTGGGTCGGGAAGATCCCCTGGAGAAGGAAATGGCAACCCATTCCAGTATTCTTGCCTGGGAAATCCCACGGACATCGGAGTGGCGGGTTACAGTCCATGGGATTGCAAAAGAGTCAGACAGGACAGACTAAACAGCAACAGCCATAGGCACCTCTGGGAAGCTAGCCACCCCCAGTACAGCAACAGCACCCCCATCTCTGTAAAGTGTGGGCCCAGCCCAAAGTGGGACAAGTTCAAGCCCCACTGGGTTCGGTGGGAGGACAGGGCTCCTTCTCTGGCTCCGACCCAGGACACTCACTGTAGGAGGAGCTGGTCGGGCCCCACGAGCTTCTCACCTTTGCCAGACAGCTGGCTTTGGACAAGTCACCTGAATACCCTGCACCTCAGTCTCTTGGGCCTTACAGTATGGATGATGGCTGTAATAATTGTAATAAACCAACTTAACAAAGCTGTTGTGAGGCACCAAATGGAAATGAGATAGTCCTTTGTAGATGAGAGTTTGTAAAAGAAGTTATGGCGGTGGTGTAGATGGCTGACTGACCGGGTGATTGATTTTGTCAACACAGAGGAGACACTGCCTCAACACAGGCCTGGAGCGCCCTCGGCCTCCTGAAGTCTGCCCTCCACCCCTCAAACTCAGCACTGGATCCTATTGCCCTGGACTTCCTCCAGGCGAAGAGAGCCTCCTGGCCTGCAAATGTGTCGTGGAGGACTACGACTATGGTTTTATGCAAAGAAATTTAATCCAGTTTTGATCTGTAACTAACAACTAAACTGCCTGGAATCTCTGGAGTCCCTTCAATGTGCCTCTGTGATTCTGGAACAGGAACTATGTGTAGATGGAATAATGACTTGGTAACCTAATGTTTCGGAGAAGGCAATGGCACCCCACTCCAGTACTCTTGCCTGGAAAATCCCATGGACGGAGGAGCCTGGCAGGCTGCAGTCCATGGGGTTGCCAAGTGTCGGACACGACTGAGCAACTTCACTTTCTCTCTTCATTTTCATGAATTGGGGAAGGAAATGGTAACCCATTCCAGTGTTCTTGCCTGGAGAATCCCAGGGACGGGGGAGCCTGGTGGGCTCCTGTCTATGGGGTCGCACAGAGTCGGACACGACCGAAGCGACTTAGCAGCAGCAGCAGCAGTGACCTAATGTTTAAAAGCCCTGTGTGTAAATGTAGGGAACCTGTTTGGTTCTCCCTGGACATCCTAGCATCAGAGTTATTTGAAACCTCCAAGGTTACTACTGTTTGGCATATGATTCCATGGTCTCCTTAAAATCTCCTGGAGGGACTTCTGTGATGATCCAGTGGTTAAGAATCTCCTGCCAATGCAGGGGACACGGGTTTGATTCCTGGTTTGAGAAGATCCCACATGCCGCAGGGCAACTAAGCCCGTGCACCATGACTACTGAAGCCTGCTCACGCTAGAGCCTGTGCTCCACAATAGGAGAAGCCCACGAAATGGGAAGCCTGTGCACCGTAAGAACGAGTAGCCCCCGCTCTCCGTGCACAGCAACAAGGACCCAGGGCAGCCAACAATAAGTAATTAATTAATTTTTTTGAAAAGGTAATTTCAGATATTTCTAGAAATTTTATCAGAAAAATGTCTAAACCTTCTCCTGTTCTAAAACCCAATTTTAATTTGCTTCTTTATGAAACATCTTTGCCCCTCTCTCCTATCAGGCACATTTGGTAAATCAAAAGGGGGAAGGAAAGTCATCCTTGTGGGTTTCAATGTGCCAGTGGTGGATTAGCAATAGAATCTTACATTAGGCTCTAAGTAGGAAGTGGGTGTTAGTCGCTCAGTCATGTCCAATGCTTTGCGGCCCCATGGACTGCAGCCCACCAGGCCCCTCTGTCCGTGGGATTCTCCAGGCAAAAATACTGGAGTGGGTTGCCATTTCCTTCTCCATCTAAGTAGGAAAGCACTCTTTGAGTAATAGCTGGAAAATCACACCCTTAATCCCTTGCAGTGTGTTTTAGAAATTGGTACTTCATCAAAATCTTTTATAATGGATTTGACAGAATGTCCAAAGCATAGAAGAATATGGAAGATTGCTCAATTTCTTGGTGGATCAGAAAAGTGAGTGTGTTGAGAAGAATACACTTTGAGAAATATATACTGTTTAAGGTGCCTGTCTCTTCAATCATCTTACTTAGAATGGCTGGAGAATTTTCCTGAAGTGGCTAATGTACCATAAGTAGACACTGTGAGCATATCACATGTGATCAAGACAGAAAAGAAAGGAATAAAATAAGGGAAATAGCTCATTTAGCTTTTAGAGCCTCAGATCCAATTTTACATGGATTACTCACCTTTACAGAAGACATAAGCAGACTGTATATTCCTTAATTTAATTTGAGGGGGAAGAAGAAGAGGATATTTTATTCTTGTCTCTCTTGTCATTGTGTGTATTCATTAAATAAGTTTTTGCTCTAATTTTTAAAATTAAGCCTAGGAGAAGGGCTTCTAATGCCATTTATTTGATGCATAAAGTCTATTTTGTACTAATTAGTTTGAAGAATGCAAATCCATTTCTTTTTTTCTCTCTTTCTTCAAAGAATGATATTTCACATTTGTATGCCATTCTAGAGTATGTCTTTTTTTTTTTTTTAATCTCTTCACGCCTGTCCTGCAAGGGAGGTGACACAACAAGCCCACATTAGGGATAAGGAAGCCAAGCCCCACCTCCCACGCCCACCCCCGTCGCACCTTAGATGAGCAGCTGCACCATGGTGGTGATGTTTGCCTGAGAACCCAGTCCCCTGGCTCCTAGCTCACTGCAGTCAGTGCCCATCACACCTAGAACCTGTAAGAATGGAGAGGTACTTCAGATATGATAGAGCCTTTTGTTATTCTCCCATGTTTTTTCCTCAAGAGCTGAATCCCGGCCAGACATACACAGAAACCAGGCGAGGCTTCCTGGTGAGCTGCGGACAGCCCAGCAATGCTTCCTGCCTTCCCATCGGCTCAATCAGGCAGGGCTGGATCGATCAGCTCACTCTCTGGTTCAGGCCTTTCTCTCTCATCTGAGCTGAGAAAGTCGCCCATGAGAGATGGGAAAGTGGATATTTCTGTGGCTTACATTCATCACGGTCCATCCTAGCGTCACCGCAGGCCTCAGTGGGAAGGAAACCGACCCTGGGCTGGAGGTGTCAGTGCTCTGGGCTCTGCAGTTTGGAGGTTCTCTCTCAGGAGATGGCTCCTTTGGGTCTAGAATCCCCTCTGATGGTCTCACCTGCTCTTCTCACCCCACCATTCTTCTGGTTGGTGGATTCTGATGCACCCATCTTATGTGACTCTGCATGCCTCAGAGAACCGTTTCCAGACATGTTTTAGGAACTTAAGAATATATGTGGAAGGTGAAGATAATTCTAATATTGCTGGAATTGAGACAGAAATGATGCCACACGGTATTCATGGTTAGGTTGATCTGACTTCACCATGACCAGCTTCTATTGAGCTGATTCTTAAAACTCTGTGAACTTAGACACCAGGATAAAGAACCAAAATATAGAAATAGAAACCGGCTGAAAGAGGGTGGTGGTTAATTTACTCTGCCGTTTCTAATCTTGCAGGGAAAACTATTTATCCTTGCCAGCACACTCTCATTGAATTGGCTGGGGCCAAGACACCAGCCAGGGACTGATCCCTGTTACATGTGTGTTGCTCCAGAGCCTTCATTGTGAAGGCTCCACAAAGGAGCTGAAACAAAGTCACACCTGTGAAGGATTGCTGTGTCCTCTCCGCGTCCCACCACCTCACCATTGCCTGTGGTCTTTCTCTGACTGATGAGGGACCCTTTGAATGGTCACACTGGCCCCCAGCCCTCCCGAGCCGTGTAGTCTGAGGAGAGCCTGTGACCAGACATCTTGGGGGTTGCGACACAGGCAGTGGGGAACCTTCCTGGTCCTCAGCCTCAGTATAGGCGGGGGTCTGTCTGATCACATGGGTGGAGCCGTGAGCACCGTGGGGGCTGCCTGTCGTGGGCTCCCCATAAGGCTGAGGCAGTCGGCGCTGCTTCACGTTGATGGAGAGTCTGTCCAATTCAGGGTTGAGGCTCTGTGAGTCTCACAAACCCACCTCCCCATCAGTCCCGCCTGGCCATCCAGGAAGAGGCGCTGGAATGATTAATGAGCAGGACAGCAAGATACGTGCTGTTGGGAGCAACACCTATCCTGCACCAGCCACTGAAAACTTCGATGAATGAGACAAAGTGGAATCTCTACCAGGGAGCGCTGTGGTAGGTGAGGTGCTAAGCTTCTCTCAGGGAGTCAGGGCGCAGGCCGGCATTCCCCCACTCTGGGCCTTTCTAGATCCTCTGTTGCTGGGCCTAAAATAGTCCTCTTGACCCTGAGAGCTGGGGAGAAGGCTGTGCATGTTGACAGCTGTGGGGGACCCTCTTCCTAGGGCAGTGGCAAGAGGGAGGGTTGTCGGAGATGTTGCCAAGAACCTACCAGTGTTTGCAACAAAAGCGCAAACTTCTGGCAAGAAGTCTGGGGACTTTCTTGATCACAAGTGGTATCTCCTAAGTGCTTTAATTACAGAGGATTAGCAGGAAGTGGAGTGCTGGGCTCAAGGAATAATGACACAAAGAAACGAAGCAGAGAAACCCAATTTCCTTCCTTTAAGGGTGAAAAAAAAATCCATTTATTTAAATAAATTGCAAAGAAGAGAATGGAGGGTGGCATTTACCTCAGCCCAGAATTCAATGGGTTTTTAAAGAGCTGTGGATCTCCTTGGTCAGACCAGCGGCTGAGATCTGCAGCTTGTCTGGAAAAATTGAACTGCAAGCCTGGAACTTCATTAAGATTCAGGAGCCTTCTGCCTGAACAAATGACTCGCCAATCCAGTCCCTTCTCTCCTGCTTCTCCTTGTGGGCCCTTTCCTGACTTAGCTCATATTTTACATTCAGCACCTCTAGTTACCCAGAAATTGCATGTGAAATTGTGAAATAGAAAAGCAGTGGGCCATGTGACTCCATCAGTTCTGCCTGGGGTTGCATCATCCCTGACTTGTAGCATTCAGGGGCTGGGCTAGGAGGTTGTCTGACAGAAAGCCCAGAGGCCCCAGGCACCTACCAAAAGTTGCAATTTGAATACATGCTCTTAGCACACCTGCTGTGTAAGTGGGGCAAATCTATAGACATGAGTGGAACTGAAATAAGATTGGAGACATTCACGGTGAACAAGAAAATTGCCAGAATGGAATGTAGACAGACATGATGGTTATTGTCATATACGCAGTGACTATGTATGAGACTAGACAGTATTTTACTGATGGGAGCCTTGTAAGGCCCAGCACTTCATACCCAGCTCCATCTGCAGTGATTCCCCAGTGGCATCCTTTTTGAGTCCAGGGCAAAGTGTTCTAAAACCTTATCATTCACACTGTGATTGGAAAATGCTGCTGCTGCTGCTGCTAAGTCACTTCAGTCGTGTCCGACTCTGTGAGACCCCATAGACGGCAGCCCACCAGGCTCCCCCGTCCCTGGGATTCTCCAGGCAAGAACACTGGAGTGGGTTGCCATTTCCTTCTCCAATTCATGAAAGGGAAAAGTGGAAGTGAAGTCGCTCAGTCGTGTCCGACTCTTAGCGACCCCGTGGACTGTAGCCTACCAGGCTCCTCCATCCATGGGATTTTCCAGGCAAGAGTACTGGAGTGGGGTGCCATTGCCTTAAGGATATTGTGATTCAGAGGGAGGCAAGTACAGGCAGGAGAGGGAGGGGAGGCAGAAGAGGGGGGAGGAGGAGAAACAGGAATCAGGCCCCCACTCCGTGATCAGTACTTCACATGTCAATTCATTTCATTCTCACAACAGTTCCATGAGATAGGCATTGTTGTTCCTAATATGCAGTTGAGAAAACTGAGGCTCTGAGAAGTTTGACTATGTTTGGGAGGCAGTAGTTGGCATAATGGAAAAAAGTATGGATTGGATACTTCTCAGGGTTTTGGAGTCAGACAGAGGTGGGATCAGAGCCCAGCCATACCACCCGCAAGTTCTGTAACATCTGTTTTCTCATCTATAAAATCTGGACAAGTCCGCCTATGCACAGGCCTATTGAGAGGGTTAAGTAAGATACCACTGGTAATAGCACAGCCTTAGCATACCATAGACCCTCAGCAAAAGGCAGGTACCATTACATGACCTCCCAGTGAGTCGGCTCTTCCCATCAGGTAGCAAATCATTGGAGCTTCAGCGTCAGTCCTTCCAATGAATATTCAGGGTTGATTATCTTTAGGATTGACTGGTTTGATCTCCTTGCTGTCCAAGGGATGCTCAAGAGTCTTCTCCAGCACCAGTATTTGAAAGCGCTCAATCTTCAGAGCTCAGGTGACTCATTGGAAAAGACTCTGATGCTGGCAAAGACTGAAGGCAAAAGGAGAAGAGGATGGCAGAGGATGAGAGGGTTAGGTAGCATCACCGACTCAATGAACATGCATCTGAGCAAACTTTGTGACATCGTGAACAGAGGAGCCTGGCTTGCTGTAGTCCATGGGGTTGCAAAGAGTCAGCTTAGTGCCTGAACAACAAGAGCAGCAAAATTATATGACCTCAGTGGGAGAACAGAGATTTGACTGTGAGAGGTCAGCTTCATCCCAACCTTGCCCTCTTCCACTATGACCATAGCCTCTGGTTCCGCACTAGAGTACTATTCATAAGTGATAAGAACAAGCCCAGCCACGACAGGATGCAGGACATCCGATGAGTCCAGTGCCCTAGGAGTTCTTGACGTTTCAGCTTTGCCCACTGCAGATGAGTTCCTATGCCTCACCAGACAGGCTGAGATAAGCAGGGGGATGACCTCACTTGCTAGGCACAGTGGAGAGTATTCTCTGAGCATTTCTATATGCTTGAAATCTTTGATGTAAAATTTTACAGTCCTTTTCCCCAAAATTGATGATTGAGATTTCATCAGGCCTGAACATTGATTAGATGAAGAGGGCATAATGCAGACAGGAGTTCAAAAATAACCCTATGTGGGACTTCCCTGGTGATCCAGTGGTTAAGACTCTGAGCTTCCAATTGCAGCAAAGCCAATGCAGGGGGCATGGGTTCGATCCCTGGTCGGGGAATGAACTTGTACACATTCCACACAGCACGACCAATTAAATAAATATATAAATTTAAATAATAAAAGTAACCCTATTCATAACATCAGAATTTGCCTCCTTGTATTAAAAAAAATCCCCTGTCTCTGTGTCTGTCTGCCCTGCTAGTCTTTGCAAAGAAGACCATATTATGGTCTTTGCAGTCCCAGTGCCTGGCTCCTAGGTTAGGTGCCCACACATTTGGACTGAACTAGCTCCATGGTAACAAAGAGCTGGAAAGGGAGCAAATTCTGCCATTTTCTCAGGATTTGAGCCTCCAGAACTGTGCATGAGGCTTCAGCTAGACTTCTGCTCAACTCAAAGCATCCAGGGCAAGCAGTCCATTCCCACAAGTGCCCTGCTTGGTCCTGGGGTGGGGCTGGACTGGACTGAGCACTAGAAATGTCCATGTTCAATGACTTAAGAGGCAGGTTAAAGGGGTGCTGCCTTCTGTTTTCCACAGAGAAGTGCTTTCATCCCCTGAAATGACCATTTCTATGCACTCACTTAATGGGATCCCAAATAACATGTTTCAAACAAATATTTTATCACTTTTGCCCCTTGGAACACATTTCAAATGCTGGTCATTAAAAATAAGCCATTTTCACAGGCCTCTAATGATAACACTAATAACTGTGGGTTTTTGTCTCTAAGAGTCCTGATGTGCAAGAGGCAAGGAGTAAATTACGGAGCTAACTTTTATATCCAGGGTTTATTGATCTGCGAGCTTCAAGGGAACTACACTAGCCCCCAAAGTGTGGCAGTCCAGATTACCTTTTCATCTAAGTAATTGGGCCACCTGGGTACAGTTAACTTTTTATTTGTATTAATAGGAAGACAAAGAGCGTGATGTGCCAGATCTGTAATAAAGTAACAGATGTATCAAAATATTCTACCTGGTAATTATAAATAAGTCAGTTTTCCAAAGACCTGCTGAGGATTATGTTGCTATTTCATTGTGCATTTTATCATAATTTGTCATGAGACGATTCCACACTGCCATATACACTTGTGTCTCCAAAGGACATAAAAGTACTCCATCATCAAGTATCCAAGTGTCTTAATGCCTGTCATTTCCTGCCTTTGTTTCTTAACAGGTGAAAGTCATGCTTCGCATCTGTTCCACGCTGGCTCGAGATACCTCAGAATCCAGCTCTTTCTTAAAGGTGGACCCACGGAAGAAGCAAATCACCTTGTATGACCCCCTGACATGTGGAGGTCTAAATGCCTTCCAAAAGAGAGGGAACCAAGTTCCTCCTAAGATGTTTGCCTTTGATGCGGTTTTTCCACAAGATGCTTCTCAGGTAGGTATTATCCCTCCTCAGGTTCAGGCAATATTGATTAGTTTCAAGAATCTGTAATTCTTCACTAGGATCCAAGAGCTGGGAGGATACCTTCCAGAGCAGTCTGTTGGGTTAGTTCCCCTGTCCACACAACAACATTTGCAAGTCAGTTTGAGTTCCATTGACTAGTTCAGTTCCTTTAAATGGTTGGTATCACACCTTTGGCAGGCTGTGCCAGTATTTCAGCAGAACATACCTTTGGAGAGAAGGAAGAGTGAGCCAATCAGTGGATGGCAAACAAGAGCAGGAAGGGAGCAGGCTGAATCTGAAGTTTCAGAAACAGCTGCATCAAGGTGCTGGCAACTGGTCCATTGGGACCCCACTTCTGCCTGGACATCTGCAGTGAACCACCAGGGACATGTCTCTGCCTGGGCTTCTGGGTGTGAGCTTATAAGAAGAGAAAAGGTGTTTCAAGGAGTTGGGTTAGAATTAGGCAGGGTTCTCTGGCTCCATAGAAGGTAGTCCAAGTGAGGACCTGGAGTGCTAGGCAGAGAAATTGAGGCTGTCATGCACTCCTGTGGCCTGGGTCAGGCTAGGGATAGCTCTTGCTGCATTACAAACTGAATCTGCCTGCAATGTGGAAGACCTAGGTTTGATCCCTGGGTTGGAAAGATCCCTTGAAAAAGGGAATGGCTACCTACTCCAGTATTCTGGCCTGGAGAATTCCATGGACTGTATAGAGATTTGAGCTTCCCTGGTGGCTCAGACGGTAAAGCGTCTGCATACAATGCGGGAGGCCAGGGTTCAATCCCTGGGTCAGGAAGATCTCCTGGAGAAGGAAATGGCAACCCACTCCAGTATTCTTGCCTGGAAAATCCCATGGACGGAGGAACCTGATAGGCTACAGTCCATGGGGTCGCAAAGAGTCGGACACGACTGTGCAAATTCACTTTTCACTTTCACTAAACCTAGTGGATTAAAACAGGAATCATTTATTGTCACCCATGAGTCTGTGGGTCAGCTGAGCATTCCTCTACCCCCAGCTTGGCACACCTGTGCATCAGTGATCAATTCTGGTTTGGGTCAGGAACTCCATTAATCTTGGCTGGATGCTATCACATGTTTGAGGGTTGGCCAGCTTTAGGCTGGTCCAGAGTGGCATTGGCCAGCTCACTTGGTCTGTCTTCCATGTTGTCTCTTATCAGCTAGCAGGCTATCTTGGGCTTGCTGTTGTGGCAATGACAGGATCCAAGCTTGCAGGCCTCTTGTAGTCTTAGGCACAGAACTGACACATCATCCCCTTTGCTGAATTTGATTGGTCAAAATTTGAGGGGTGGGGAAGAGGCTCTGCCTCTTGATTGGTGGAGCTGCAGAGTCACATTGCAAGGGGAAAACACATAGAGAGGGGTGGAGAATTGTGGCCATTTTCGTTGTTCAGTTATGAGTATAGTTTGGAGGCTTCTTGGGGGCCCAAGGTGCCAAGATTCCTTAACCAAAGCTCCTGGAACCCATCCCAGTAAGAACAGATGTCTACTAGAAGATCCACTTACACCATCTGGTGCAATTCATCTGCCGTGAATTGGTGCACTGGATCTTGTAGTAGACATCTGTAACCCAGGTTATAGGTGTACAGTGGCCTACTTTGCCTGCGTTTTGGCATCAGACACCTGCACCTTCCTGATAAATTTCCAGCACTTCCCAAGATTTATACAAAACTATGTACAATCAGGTAACTAATAGCCTAGAGCAGAACCTGAAGACAGGGTGCTGATGGCTGCCAATTGCAGCTCCTGTTAATTTCCTCCATGTGACATCTGAGTGTAGGAAGTAGTGATATTCACACAGGCGCCTATATTACACCATAGGCACTTAGCACATATTATAGGCTCCACTCATTAACAAGTCGAGCATGTGGTTTCCCCAAAGAGTTTTACCATGAAAAGATGAAGTACTTTATGAATAAGTTCTATAGTTTCTCTCTTCATTACATTTTTTTGTGTGTTCTACCACCCAATGGGCTCACTAATCTAAACCTGACATTGGGTCTAATAAATGACCTACAAATAATTTAATTAAGCTAAGACGTTTCAAAAGCAAATCTCCCTAAGTCATAAGAACCCCAAAACAAACCCTAAATTAAGTGTGGCCTATTAATGAGTTTTAGATTTATCCCGGAAAAGGGAGCCATCTTTATTGCTAGTCTTTGCTTACATTTCACACTTGGTTCCAGAGCTCGTGTGCTCACTCTGACAGTTGCACTCACTTCAGAATGCTTTGATTCTGTTACAATTCTAATATAGTAAATGAATTAATAAATTTGCAGTTTTCAAGAGGTTTCATGTACATTAACCCACTCAGACTCTTCCTGGAATCCAGTGCTATTGGAAAGGGAGGTATTGCTATTTTCACATTACAGACAAGGAAACTGAGACTCAAAAATTCAGTCTCTCATTCGTAGACCCTTTCCTGGGTGGACATCCTTCCTGGATTCTTCCTAGGAAACAATTCATGTCCTGCTCAGTATGGTGTTGTATCTTTGTCCTCCCGCCATTTTATCCACTATTTACTAGCAGTGTGTCCTTGGGCAAGTCACTCCACTTCTCTGGGCCTCAGTGTGCTCAACCATAAAATGAAAACAAGATCAAAATATGCCTCAGGCGGTTGCTGTGATTCACTGCATGGATACACATGAGGTACTTAGAGCAGAGCCTGGACATAGTGTGTGTCCCATAAATGCTATTTTTACTATTTTGTTGTCATTGTTAATAGTGATATCAGGCTGCTGGCATGGCCAGTCTCAGCCCCCATGAGGGAACACCCTTTGAGCCTCTGAAACAGGAAAGCAGGAAAGTGTGCCAAATGGGCTTCTGCTCTCAGACCCTTATGGTTGTCTAACGGCATCAGATTCCTGAAGCTAAGCAGGGATTAGGACAGCCCTTGCGCCTCCTTATAAGCCACCCTCAGTACCCTCAAGTGGGCTTGGCATTCATCAGCTGTCCATTGCTGGGGTAGACCCCTGCTGGGACCAGCTTTTGGGAGGTGTCTTAGTCCATTTGCACCCTCTTAATGAAACAGCACAGACTGGGTGTCTTATAGACAACAGAAATTTATTTCATACAGTTCTGAAGGTTGGAAGTCTAAGATCAAGGAGCTGGCAGTTTCAGTGTGTGGTGAGGGGTGCTTCTTGATTCGTAGACAACTGTCTTCTCCATACATCCTTACACTGTGGGATGAGCAGGAGAGTTCTCCAGGGCCTCTTTTGTAAGGGCACTAATCCCATCTATGAGGGCTCCACCCTCCTGACTTATCACCTCCCAAAGGCTCCACCTTCAAATACCATCACACTGAACATTCAACATTTGAACTTGGTGGACGAAGGGGAACCCAAACATTCTGTCATCACCAGGAAGGGTGGGTGGGAGAACTGAGACCTGCCTGTGGGGAACCCACGGAGTCTGCTTGGGAAGGCTCCTGCCTTTCTCAGTTCAAGGGGAAAGACAACAAAGGGCCTCCAGGGACCATGGTCAGCTCTTAACAAACACCAGATAGACATGTTGCTGAGCATTCTCTTCTCAGTGAACACTGGGCAGGAATTCTGCATGGGGACACCTGCCCGCCCACCCTGTGCCCTGTGCGGCAGCTCCTGTATCTCTCTGTCCTCGGGCCTTTGGACAGGGTAGTCAGGAATGTGTGTGGATTTGGCTCACATTCAAGCATCTTTCTCTTTGCTGACCTTGAATCTAATACAGTTTACTTTATGTATGGCTCTAGATGGGCTCTCAACCACCTAGATCCCATCTCACTTCATATCCAAGAAAGGCAGGATTCATTTGGTGATAACTTCTCCCAGCCCTGCAGAGGCACGTTAGCAAGTTCCATCAAGTTTCCACTGCCTCCATCTCAGGGTTTGGCACTGGGCTCTCATTGCTTAGGCCCTGGGGGTGAGACAGAGCCTGTGGTCCCCACCACAGCCTTGTCCAGCTACTGCCTTTGTTGAGTGGGAGCCCCCAGCAGAGCTGCCGAGGTGACCACCAGAACAGTTGACAATTGTTGGGAGTGTGGTTTCTCCGTTTCAGTTCAGGAGAGAAAATTGACTTTTGAACACTTAGGTTCATTGTGTTGCTGCAATCTGGAGTTAAATAACTGCATTCATTGCCGAGGCTGCAGTTCTCAGATTCCCACTAGGAGGCACATTGCTCTGATGCCCCTGGAGCTCTCAGTTTGGACATCCTCCAACTGATTCCAGATCCGCCTCGATGCTGAGGCAGAAAAAAAGGTGCAGCACATGTCAAGTGATTTGCCCTCTTGCTGCTGTGAAAGCCTTGGATGCTAACCAGAGGGATTTCCCAGATCCCCAGATCAGTTCATAAAATGTATGTTCTTATCATTTGCAGAGCACCGTATTATTGGGTGTTAATGGGGAAATACCAAAAGTCACCAAGAGCCTGGCCTCTGTCTAAAGATTTAATAGTCACATTGGAGATGAGACACACATAACAGGCCGAAGAAAACCCATTGTAATATACTGACCGATGGTGATTAATAGTGTATAAGTTGAGTGTATCTATAGAGAAAGAAAGAGAAAGCTGGTTTTGGAAAGGGAAGGATGGAGATGGAGAAAGAGGAGGGAGTTAGGAAGACAAAGCAGACATCCATCATTAACCTCCTGCTTATATTAGAACTGTAATGTATCTCAAGGTCACTTTCTGAAATTGCACATCACCTTTTACTCTCTAATAAAACCTAATCCATTTCATAAACTCTGTGTGTGTGTGTGCTTGTATGTGAAGGGAAGGAAAGATATAGTTAGCAGAGGGTGAAAGGAAAATTTAAATATTTGTACAAGGAGGCCAGAATGGCAAATCAGAGAAGGGTGTGAGGTCCGTGAAGGCACCCTGGATTCCCATTCCAGCCTGTTCCTGCCTCGTCTGCAGAGACAGCAACTGAAATGTATGATTAGCAGAAGGGTGGTTTGCATGTAATGTGTGTAATGCTCAGGCTTGCAAGGGACCGGGAAGTATGAAGGGTTCTGAGAGCCTCTAGAACTCCATTAGAGCCGCCCATCTGAAAATGCCAAGGCTTTGTGACCCTGAGCCCCAGGAAAGCAGGCACAAGTTTCCATTGTTAATGGTCCACTCACAGCTTGTGTCTCCTCTTGTGTCTGCCAGGCTGAAGTGTGTGCTGGAACTGTTGCAGAAGTGATCCACTCTGTGGTCAACGGGGCAGATGGCTGTGTGTTCTGTTTTGGCCACGCCAAGCTGGGTCAGTGAGAACTTCGCTCTTCATGCTGCTTGCTGGATTCCCCATTACTTCATCCTTTCTTCTGTATTGTCCTCAGATGAAGGGGAAGGTGTTTTCCTGCACTGCTGAAATGAATGATCATGAATAACCGTTTCTGCTCCTGAAATGTAGATGTTCACCCTGAGTGGATTCCCCGTCATCTAGTAAAGCCTTAAAGTCCAGGAGATGAACAAAGAGTAATGGGGTTGTTCCCACTTGGTCTGGGTCAGGGTGACGCCCAGAAAGCCAGCAGGAAAATTACATTTCCTGAGCAGGGGTTGTTGGGGAGCAGAGAGGACCCCCCCTTTTCCTCTTGGGTTCTACATAAAGCCAGAGGAGCAGCCACCAAGCAAAGCCCAGACCCCATTAGCCCCTGTCTGGGGGGATCAGTCTAGCAGCACCCCTACTTCCCACACCCCGTGGTCGGGAACCCACCTGTGCTGAAGCACCTGGGAAAGGAGGCCTCCACATAGCTCTGTGAGGGCCTGATGACTGAATCCCCCTGAAGTGCCTTCTTAATCCTGACCTATGGCCATCTGCTCACCAGGTCTTACCTGGCATGCTTGATAAGTTAGTAGTTTGGGGCATTCCAAAAAATGGCCCTGGGCAGAGCTCCCAACAGCAACTTTGCTATGATGGAGCCAGTTCTAGGCCAGGATGGAAAGCCCATTTCATCTCACTACCACTTTGGTCTTCTTGATCTCTGATCAAAGCGGTGATCCAGATTTTAAAGGGAATTTGCTCATGCTATAAAAGTATACACAGCATTTAACTTGAGAAAGGATATAAAGTGTAAGTATGTGTAGTGAATCTGTGGGGTGTGATAAAAAGACCCATAACAGTGATGAAACACCTCTAGCCTTCCCACCATGAGGAAAACAATGCGGAAACTGGACAGCTTGTAATGTTGTGGGATTTTCCTCGAGGTCAGTTGTGATTTAACCTTGACATCAGTCTGGGTTCTCACATTCTTTATTATAGCCCTTCCATCCATAGTACTTGGAAATGTCATCTTTGTTGTTGCTGTCAAATTTTTTTGTTGTTGTTGTTGAATATTTTTCACCTTTTGATTTCCTTTCTTCCCATTCCCCACTCCCCAGGCCTTTCTCCTACATCCTTGGCATCTATTCTTGAGACTACAGAATGATGTCCAGACACTCAAGCTGCTATTCTTTCTTCCCTCACCCTCCCAGGAAAGTCCTACACCATGATCGGCAAAGACGACTCCATGCAAAACCTGGGCATCATCCCCTGTGCCATCTCTTGGCTCTTCAAGCTGATCAACGAACGGAAAGAAAAGACTGGAGCACGTTTCTCGGTGCGGATCTCAGCCGTGGAGGTGTGGGGTAAAGAAGAGAACCTTCGGGACCTGCTGTCGGAGGTGGCCACGGGCAGCCTGCAGGACGGCCAGTCCCCAGGCGTGTACCTGTGCGAGGACCCCATCTGTGGCACGCAGGTGATTGCTTCCAGGGGCTTAGTCGGCTCCGGGTGGCTCATCCCTACCTCAGCGGCTGGGGCACTTCACCTCGTGACTCACTCAACATGTAAACTGGGGAGGCTTGCAAGTGTTTACTTTAAAGTGGACTGGAACTTTATGGCCTGCAGCTGCGGGGCCAGCTGCTCGCGCAACCTAAATATTTGTACCTTGAATCTAATTGACAATGAGCAGGAACCACAGTTGTTGCAGCAATCGGGGGAAATTAAATTCACTTTTCTTTATGCCCCTTTCCAAAAAAAAAAAAAAAGTACACTTTTTCTTTTGTTTAACAACAAGCCGAAATATTTACTGCTTTGCACAAATAGCTCCAGCCATTACTGGGACTGTTTATGGCTCTATAAACTGTGTTTCTGGCACTGGTTTACAGCCGGATTAGTGGTGCTGTAGGAAAAACTAATAACCACTTTCTAATTAGAACCATGATATAATTGCTAAGCCAAGAGAAGTTCCAGTTCGCCTCTTCAGGATGTCATGCCTGTTGAAAGTGTTTCTACCTCGCTGTTTGATGATAGATGCAGAAATGACGTGGGAGGTCCCTAGTTCACACCCAGAATAATCACTTCTTTCAGTCTCTAGCAGTAGGCTTTAGTTTCTAGTTTTATCAGATGCCTCCAGTTTATATGTGTTCATTTTGATAAGTATTATACCTATCTCATCTCAAGTAGGATTATTTTCTCGGGTGAAGGCACCCCCTCTATTACCGCCATCTACTCATACCTGTCCACGTTCTTGCTCTGCTTAAAGCATCTCAGATCCTCCTGCTTCCATTGTGCGTCCTCGTGATTCACACAGCCTTATGTGACCTTCAAGGATCACCTATTCCCACTTCCTTCCTTGCCACTCTTCTTAAATTACATTTGGATCACCTCAGAAAGCAGTGACTCTCACTTTAATGTGCATAAGAAGCCCTGAGGATCTTGTTAAAATGCAGGTTCTAGGATTGGGCCCTTGATCATGCATTTCTAACAAGCTTCCCAATGACTGACCTCACTCTCAGTAGCAAGACTCTAGGCATCAACCATCCTCCCTCTTACTCTGGGACTTTGCAAATTCTATTTCTTGTGCATAGAACAGTGCCTGCTCCTCTCCTCTTGCTCTTCATCTGGCTAACTCCTTATTTGGGTGTATTAGCTAGATGTCACTTCTTCCAGGAAGCCCTCTTGGATGTTTCTGCTGTCACTCGGGATTGCCTGGTTAGTTCTCAGCAATGCCCAAAGGTCTGTACCATGTCTGACTGAAACTGGCTCTTCATAGTTTTAATGATGCATCAGATATTATTTGGATATGAAACCTAAATAGAATGCAAGCTAAGTGGTCACACAGACCTTAATGCAGTGGTTCTCAAACTTCAGTCTTCATCAGAGTCACCTGGAAGACTTGTTAAAACACAGATTGCTGGGCTCTACCTCTAGAATTTCTGATTCAGTAGGCCTGGAATAGAGCCCTGAAATACGCATTTGTAACAAGTTTCTATGTTATACTGATGCTGCTGGTCTGGGGACTACACTTTGAGAACCACCAGTTGGAAGCATAAGATGTGCTCAGACCTCATCTACACAGCACCTGTGACAGAATTGGTGTGACTCTACCCGCTGTTCCCACTCTAAGCATTACCTAGACATTCAACTATGCTATAACCTCCATTCACTTTTATAACATCAGTAATGGAGTTCCACAGAGGTGAAAGCTCTGATTAACTGAAAACTAAGAAGAAGAGGACATGACCCACATCCTCTTTACCTTCTTGCTGAAGAATATTAAACATTCTTTGGGTTATTTCTCTGCCATAGTAAGTATAAAACAATGAACACAACAAAACCTGTCTTTGAAGTTTGAGGATTTTGGGGGCCTCAGGTTCTAAATATCAACTCTCTTAGTTCAGAATTATGGGTGCAGTTAGAGTCAGAATCAGTTCAGTTCAGTTTAGTTGCTCAGTCGTGTCTGACTCTTTTTGACCCCATGGACTACAGCACACCAGGCTTCCCTGTCCTTCACTATCTCCTGGAGCTTGCTCAAACTCATGTCCATTGAGTCAGTGATGCCATCCAACCATCTCATCCTCTGTTGTCCCCTCCTCCTCCTGCCTTCAATCTTTCCCAGCATCAGGGACTTTTCTAATGAGTCAGTTCTTCACATCAGGTGGCCAAAGTATTGGGCTTCAGCTTTAGCATCAGTCCTTCCAATGAATATTCAGCACTGATTTCTTTAGGATTGACAGGTTTGATCTCCTTGCAGTCCAAGGGACTCTCAAGAGTCTTCTCCAACACCATAGTTCAAAAGCATCAATTCTTCAACACTCAGCTTTCTTTATGGTCCAACTCTCACAGCCATACATGACTACTGGAAAAACCATAGCTTTGACTCCATGGACCTTTGTCAGCAGAACTGTCAAAATTTCTACTGACCCTAAGGCTGGTACTGTAAATCATTTCTTTGAACAAATCAGAAATATTAGTTTCCTTTTCTTCCCCCTCCCCTGATAAAGAAATACAGGTCAAATGCTGATAATATTGCTCTGAGTCAGGTTTACTGTCAATATAATTGCCAAGGCATCTCATAGGATTTAGATCCATTTCCCCTAATGCTTCTTTAATCAACTAATGAGTATGCCTTGAACATAATTTAGAAACTAAAGATAAAGTAGATATACCTTTAGATGAGACAAATGGTATAGATGAGACATTCAAGTATCTTGGGTTTTTTTCCATGTCTTTTACATTTACTTCTTTAGAACTATTCTAGTAAATGTGGCCTAAAATTGACTTTAATTAAATAGCTGGAAAAATTGAGAGTCGAGTTAAAGCCAAGTAAGTTTTTTCACCTCTTTAAGATACAGTACTCTCTGGATTATCTGCTTCTATACAGTCTAATCTTTGAATTCAAGATGCAGTCACATTCCACATGTTCCCTTAGGAACATGGATTGCCCAGGATGTTGGGTTTGCTGGGCTCTGCAGAGGTCAAGGCGGGACACCTGCTCCCACTGAACACTGAGATAAAACCATTTGCTTTTCACATCTACTACTTACAGATTCTGGGCTTCCCTGGTGGCTCAGCAGTAAAGAATCTGCTGCCAATACAGGAGATTCAAGTTCAATCCTTAGATCAGGAAGATCCCCTGGAGAAGGAAATGGCAACCTACTCCAGTATTCTTGCCTGGAAAATCCCATGGACAGAGGAGCCTGGCGGGCTACAGTCCATGGGGTCACAAAAGGGCAGACATGACTTAGCAACCAAACAACAAGAACAACTTACAGATTCTACTTCCATTGTAAAATGGGTGAAAATATTCTTCTCCAATAAGCATGCTTAGGGTTAATTTTCAGATATGAATAAATTAAGCTGAGAATTGAACATGGGCATGGGCCCTGGTTCCAGAAGGACATCAGCCTTGGAGAGTGGGGAAGGGACAGCCAGCCTGAGTGGCAGGCGAGCCCTCCCACCAGCAGCATTAGCCCTTCCCTTGTGTCTTGCAGCTGCAGAACCAGAGTGAGCTGCGGGCGCCCACCGCGGAGAAGGCCGCCTTTTTCCTGGATGCGGCTATCGCCTCCCGGCGGGGCAACCAGCAAGACTGCGATGAGGACGACCTCCGCAACTCGCACATGCTCTTCACACTGCACATCTACCAGTACCGCATGGAGAAGAGTGGCAAGGGGGGAAGTAAGTCTGCCTCTACCTACCCCTGCTCCTCCTTGCCCTCCCTGAGGAGAAGGCTCTCCTCCGGGTTAGTCCGGGATCTTTTAAAACATAATACAATCTAAGCCCTTCCCCAGTGGTCCAGTGGTTAAGATTCTGCACTTCCAGTGCAGTGGGCATGGGGTTTGATCCCTGGTGGGAGAACCAAGATTTCACATGCCTTGGGGCTCAGCCAAAAAAAAGATATCAAGTAAATGAATTTTAAAAAAGAAATGTAGTACAATCTCACCAGTCTGCGCTGACCTTTGCTTTTGAACATCCAAGAGAAAAGGGCTCGCTTGCTAAAGATAATTTACACGTGTAATTGCCATGGGAACGTGAGAGAACAAACTTTAGTAAAGAAAAACAACTGCTTCATAGTATATTTTTGTTCATAAACCATAAAAGTGATCATCATCAAAGCCTAACGTGTCTACCAAAGCACCCTGGCCATGTTACTAATCATTAGCTTGAATCCACTCTATGAACCTAGAAGAAACAAAATCATGTTTTTAAAATAGACTATGAATCAAACTTCTGAATAGCTAACCAGATCCTGGCTGCCTCCCTCCCTCAGGTAATGCCCAGCGGTGACATTTCTCTGTAAACACCTATGCCCAGGACGTGCTCTGTGAGCAAGCTGCCCTGCCAGGAACCCAACTCAGTTCTTACAGGGTCCCCTCTTGGCTGTTTTCAAAGCCAGCGCTGCATCATTCCAGTCTTTGTCTGCCAAGTAGTATATACTTCATGCTCAGAAGCTGAGTGCCAGCGCTCAGTTGAGCGTCTCAGGTGGGACCCTGGGCTGTGGGCAAAGTAGTCCATTGACCTCACTGGGCTTTTCTAAGGCAAGTGTGGCCCCCAGCACTCTCCAAATGATTGCCTCAAGGACACTGGATGCCAGAAAGACAAACAAAAGCCCTGAGTTAGGAGCCTAACCCTGGTGTCTAGAAGTTGTGGAGCTAATTGACTATAATGGGAGGCAACCAACCAACCAAATTCCGTAGAACCTGGAATTAAGACATGCAGCCTCGACCTGTGGATGGGTCCCCCAATTTGGGCTCCTTGTTGCCCAAAGAGTTGGAAACTGGTTCTCCCGGAGGCAGCTGTGGGGGGCTTCCATTCCCCTTTCTGCTTAAGGGAAGTGGAAGCTTCCTTCTCCCCCCATCTCAATGCCTTTGTTGGCCCAGTCTTCTGTTATTGTTCCTATTCCTTAATTGTTGTTTAGTTCAGGTTTATGAGATATAATTTAAATTCAGTAAAAATTACCCTCTTTATATATTGTTAAATAAATGTTGGCAAATCTATTCAGTCGTGTAACCACCACCACCACTATCAAGATAGAGAACAAATCCATGGGTACAGGAAAGTCCCTGTAGCCCTAGCAGTCAGTCCCCTCCCCAGCCCGTGACAGCCACTGATAAGATTTTTGTCCTTAAAGTCTTGCCTTCATCCAGAATATCACATAAATGGAATCATGTGGTCCATATGTGGCCCTTTTGTGTCTGGCTTCTTTCATTTAATATAATGCATTGGAGGGGCTTACCAGGTAGCTCAGCAGTAAGGAATCCGCCTGCCAATGCAGGAGACGCAGGAGATGCAGATTGATCCCTGGTTTGGAAGATGCCCTAGAGAAGGAAATGGCAACCCACTCCAGTATTCGTGCCTGGAGAATTTCATGGACAGAGGAGCCTGGCGGGCTACAGCCTATGGGGCTGCAAAAGAGTCGGAAAAAACTGAGTGACTGAGCATGCTGCAGTGCATTTGAGATGCATCCATGTAGCCGCATGGATCAGTCATTCACTCTCCTTGCTGCTTGCTCCTTTGGTTTTAACTGGGCCCAGAGATGTGCATCGCCCCCTCTCCCCTATTAAGGGGTTGTGTAGTCCCGGGACTAAAATCTTGCTAGATATCGTTGTTGGGGCCAGAGTTCCACTAATCCAGGCTTGGACCCACAGCCTTGGCTACTTATACTGGCTGCTGCCCGGGAATCCAGAGGTACTGGCCCTCACTTGCACCCAAGGAGGTATGTCGTCCATCAGCTGAACAGATCACTCTTGACAACCAGTGATGGTGATACAGGTCTGGCTGGGGATGAGCAAAATCTTTTGAATGCAAGTCTTTCAGGGGAGATTGATTTTCAGTGGAGGGTTCACATTATGTATAGCATTTCCATTTAGAATACCTTGCTAAAAAAGAAGGAGACAAGGAATTAGGATAGGGATGAAATGATCCAGACCTTTAAATTCTCTAACAGAGCTTTATCCACAGTTCTCCTAACAATCTGGGAGCTGGCTTTAGATCCTGCCCTCACTGATTTTTCTGGGTTCTATCTTAGCAGCATGAATGTGGGGAGTCTGAAAAAAAATATTTATTTTATTCTTTTAAGCAGCCAGTAATCATCGTAATCAAAGCTTACAGTGGATGCTTGTACTGTCAGCAAAGGGTGACTTACTGAAGATCTGAATCTGGAGCCAAATAGCTTCCAAATGTCTCTGAGCCGAAAAGCTTTGGAGGGAGGATAATCTCCTCCTCCTAGGTTTCAAACCAAGTTAAAACAACTTTGTTGTCAGTTTTTCACTTCCTTTCATGGGTCTGCTCTCAATTTGGAATCTGAAAGTAGGGAGGAATCTTGAAAACAAAGGAACAATTGATTGAATTATTTCAACTCTAAGAACTTAGCGTTCAACTTCCAAAAAGTATAGGCTAGGAGAAGGAAATGGCAACCCACTTCAGTATTCTTGTTTAGAGAATCCTGTGGACAGAGGAGCCTGGTGGGCTGCTGTCCATTGGGTCGCACAGAGTCAGACATGACTGAAGCGACTTAGCATGCATGCATGCAATGGAGAAGGAAATGGCAACTCACTCCAGTAATTCTTGCCTGGAGAATCCCAGGGACGGAGGAGCCTGGTGGGCTGCCGTCTATGGGGTTGCACAGAGTCGGACACGACTGAAGCGACTTAGCATGCA
The DNA here is from genome assembly GCA_024291935.2 of Okapia johnstoni. Classification (NCBI taxonomy): domain Eukaryota; kingdom Metazoa; phylum Chordata; class Mammalia; order Artiodactyla; family Giraffidae; genus Okapia; species Okapia johnstoni. The sequence continues at coordinate 45,911,585 of CM044322.1, forward strand.
TGCATGCATTGGAGAAGGAAATGGCAACCCACTCCAGTATTCTTGCCTGGAGAATCCCAGGGATGGAGGAGCCTGGTGGGCTGCCATTTATGGGGTCGCACAGAGTCGGACAAGACTGAAGCAACTTAGCAGCAGCAGCAGGACACTCCTTAAACCCAACCATCCAAGTTAGCCCTTAACAAATCCTGGGCACTTATTAAATATTTAACATCAAATTCATTTTCTTCCTATTTATAAATTGTGGAAATGAATGGCTTTTAAATAATAAATTCAGGTTTAAAGAAAAGGCAGATACCATTAATGGCTTCCAGAACCTCGATAGGTACTTTCTAACATGTCTGTAGTTGAGAACAAAGAAAGTGCAGGCGTCGAGGCTGAGGGGGTAAGCCCTGAAGGATCTGGGGGCATCACCTGCCTGCCACAGCACCTGGCTTCCTGTGAGGAAGAGAATCTAGGCGAGAACACAGCCTCCTAGCCTGTGGCTTGCTTGACCTCAGTGAATTTATATCTGTTTAAAATATAATGAGGAGATTTGGAGTGTTGTTTAAAATGGAAATTTTGTTTACTTATATATAAGTAATAATCCCCTTGGACCTGGGAGCCAGAACTCAATTAAGGAAAAGTTTATTAATTAGTCACCCTGCAGGGAAGCAGAGCAGAGCGAACTGCTGGTAACTGGCCATTAGAAGTGAAGATGATGGATCCAAAGAGCTCAAATTAGTTGTCTGCTGTAAGAACTAAACACATCATGTGTGCATAGCACCTGGATCTTATACACATATATGCATTTTATAAACACACGCACACATACACGTATGCACGTATGAGTGGACAGACGAAAATGTTTTCTATATGTCCAATCAAGATAGAAAAGAAAATTCTGTGTTGATATATCACTGCTTTGCAGATAGCACTAGGTTAAGCTTAAAATATTTCCTGGTTTAAACGTTGTTAGAGAATTAGTGAGGCTGATTCTTCACCCATCACAGAGCCTTCCCCCGCTTTGCTAAACTACCTCTGTAAAGGCTTGAGATTCCCCTTGGAAATTGCACCATTGAGGAAGAGACCCTAAAACCATAACAGTCAGGAGTTGCTCTCCATAAAGATGAGTGAATTAGGAGTTCAAAGCCAGATGGTACTAGTGATACTTCAGTGGAGTAAGTTCACAGTATAGATTTATACAAGTCCTATTGATTAAGATGGTCCTTAAAAGCATCATTTTAATGAGTAATCTCAGTTTGCAAGCAACTATTGCCTAGGGTTAAGAATGACACTAGGTCTCTGATTTGTTCCTTCACTTTATTGCCTCCAGGGGAAGAAGTGTGGAGGCCGAGTGGAGGCTGGGCTGGCTGTGTGTGTGATTGTGTACAGCACACAGGCCTCCATCTGTGTGAGAGCACGTGAACCAGTGGACGAGGATATGGACGCTCTCTGCCTGCACTCTTCTGTTTACAAGTCTCATCAGACTATTCCCTTAATCTTGGTTTCCTTTTGACCACCAGCCACTCTTTTCTGTGTGCCTTGGAATGGCTTGAATCAGCTGACGCTTTATCCAGGGCTATGCGGTTCATAGGACTCTAGAGATCTGTTATTTGGGTGGTGAGTGCGGGAAAAAGGGATCTGGGAAATGTTGCTTTTAAAAGAGCAGACCTGGGCCTCTGCTGTCCATCATTGCAAAGCCCTGTAAAGTGAGGATGGCCACACATGAGGGCCACTGCAGGCTCTCATGTTCTCCTTGGTCAGCAGGGAAATGACAGTTCCATGTTTTGAGATTTTTATAATATGATTTTTAAAATCTTGGGCCAGGAGACAATTTTCCAAACTCTGCAGTATGGGATTCCTACAGTGATGCCTCATGGCTTCCCCACCACCTCCATCAGGGCAGCTGTTTCCAACCTTCTTTCGGAGCCGGAGGCCCCTGCACTGTCTCTTTCAGTGAATAACCAGCCTCCTGTTTAAGGAGAAGAATGAGTCAGTCTGGCTATGGCCTCAGCTTCTGTCCTCTTAGCATCCAAACCTCCTTGTCTGTGTACCTCGCTTTCCCCCACTCCTTTCCCATATATCTGCTCCCTCCCATCTCTTTGTTCTTCATCCTGTCCCCTTCTGCCTCTTCTGGGACCTCACCAATTGGGACCCCCGTCAATCATCTTTTTGTGCTTTTATTTTCAATCTCTCCTACCGCTAGAGTCAGGGCTGCCTCCTCTTGGAAGGAAAGGAAGGGAAGGAACAATAACATCGATAATAAAAAAAAAAACAACCTTGTCTGGGGACTTCCCTCGTGGTCCAGTGGCAATCTGCCTTGCAATTCAGGGAACTCAGGTTCAATCTCTGGTTGGGGAACTAAGATTCCAGGGTTAAGAATGCAGCAACTAAGCCCATGAGCCTCAACTACTGAGTCCGTGTGCCACACCTAGAGAGTCCATAAACTACAACAAAAGATCTCACATGACCCAATGAAGATCTATGTGCCTCACCTAAGACCCAATGTAGCCAAATAAATAAATTTTTTTAAAAGCCTTGTCTGAACCCCACTTCTCCCTTGAGTTGCCTCCCCATAAGCCTTTCAGATTCTCCCCTCTGGAATATCTTTCTCCTTTAAGTCCCATAGCAGTTTGGGGGATGTTAAGCCACTGCCTTATATCTCAGTCATTCTGGACTTGTCTAAGCCCCATCAGACAGACTACAAGCTCCCTGAGGACAGAATCTCCTATCGCCTGGCACAGTGTCCTCCACAACCCAGTAAGGTGCCTGCACATCAGTTCTTACATGCCACACCAAATGGTATGTGTGCTGTATATTAAACAGTGAGTAAATTTCTTCCTTACCTCATTTAGCTGATTCATAAAGAGGTGATGGTAGTGGTGGTTTAGTTGTTGAGTTGTGTCTTACTGTGATCCCTTGGACTGCAGCCCGCCAGACTCCTCTGTCCATGGGATTCTCCAGGCAAGACTATTGGATTGGGTTGCCATGCCCTCCTCCAGGGAATTTTCCCAACTCAGGGATTGAAGGATTGAATTAGGGTCTCCTGCATTGTAGGCAGTCTCCTGCGTTGCAGACAGATTCTTTACCCACTGAGCTACCAGGGAAATCCTCAGAAATAGAAAGACCTTTCTCTTACCCTTTGTGGAAGCAGGTGGTGTGAGTTCAGAGAAGCCCTCTCATGCAACATGGTCAGAAGGAATTGGTCAAGTAACTGAGAAAATTAAATTAAAAAGGAAAATCATATAAAAGGGTACATTCATGTCATAGACATTTTCAACTTAAAACATACAATTGTGTGTTTATTCATTGGTCTTCTGATACAGGGCCATGGTTTTCTCTTTGAGATGAGTTTTCAACTTTAGATTCTGACTTTTATAAACCACACTTAATATTAATAATAGTCTGGCTTTTGCTTTCAATTTCTTCTGAATGATTCAAGGACTTAAGAGACACTTGTGCAGCTAACTGGGTAGAGACTTTTTCTAGATTCTTGAAATTTTTTCCACACTGTAATTTCTCACTCACACCGAAGTCAGTATCTTTTTTCAAAAACTAACTCATTTTAATCACACCTTTCCAAAGCATTGATTCCAGTTTTTTAGAAACATTAACTCTTTACATAAACGTATTTTATTGACTTACATAATATTTGATTATTTGTATTTATAATATTAAGTACAAGTGGCATAGTTAGGTTTAGGAGGAAACCCAGCTGACCTGTTGATGAGTGTACAGTTCACGTTTTTGGAGCAAAAGTGCAAAGACAAGCTAAGGAACTGCCACCGCACGTCACAAGCCTACAGTATGCTGTGGGCATCAAACAGTGTGTCTGACACAGCTGATGGAGGGCCTGGGTTAACCTGGTCAAGTGGCAAGGCCATTGTTCCAAAGCTTTGCTGCACAAGAGAATCACCTGTGTAGCCTTCCAGTGAATCCCAATGCCCATGCCATACTCCAGACTGGTTAAATTAGAAAGCCTGGGAGTAGGAGCCAGGCGTCCATATTTTGTAAATACCCCAAGGTGATTCTGATGTGCAGCCAAGTTTGGGAACCACTAAGTTACGAGAAAGTGAGTTAAAAGAGTAAACTATAACTGCAAAAGTTAGCTCTGGATTTTCATCTTAAATTCAGTTTTAATTTTCTATGAGATCTTGAGTGATTTAACATCTGTGAACCTCAGTTTCCTCATCTATAAAATAGAGCCAATTCTTGCCCTACAGGATTATTGTAGGAATTAAGTGTTTTGGGGAGAATTTAGCATATCCTGGCTCCATGAACATGAGCTGGAAGAATCACTCGGGAGTGGGGTTAGTTAGTATATTGCTTCCTGTGGGAGAGTAAGGCACATGGGTATTTCAACTGGTCAAAGTCTAGACTTGAAATATACATATTCAAATATAAACAGTCTCAAGGCAGACTGGGTTATGTTCCTAAACTTTGCAGCTCTGACCTCAGAAATCTGAAAAGTCCATCAGAACCTGCTTCTTACCCGCTATTAATTATCACCTATTGATTCTAGAACTACTTTCTCTCCAACCACCTGTAGTAATGGGAATTATTGGTAATAGCTGATGGCCTGTCCCACTTACTGTATACCATTCTGGATTCAGCACCGTGTGTGAAGTTCAGAATTCTGTGACTACTAAAATTCTGGTGGTTATAGAGCAAAGTTGATTTTACATTGTTTAAAATATGACTCTCATTTTGAGTCATGCAGGTATAATTACAGGTATTTCATAATATTATTCTTTAGCACAGTCTAAACTATGCTTTTGTTCTCTGTGTTCTATTTTACTACATGTACATTACGAATTTTATTCCATTACATCAAATGGACTATTAGAGTCTGAAAGTCCAAATTGGTCCCTGTCTTTGCCCTTTAATCTGCAGAGCGCATGAAATATCTGAGCTTCTTCTGTCTATATAATTAGGTTGCAAAACAGATGATATTTTGCTTTAAAAATAACTATTTCTCTTGCACGCTGCCAGTGGCCTGATCCTGCATAATACAAAATAGAATAAAAGAAAAGTAACGTATTATATCTTTCCTATTAAGGATTTTTATTGGAGATCAGTTCAGTTCAGTTCCGTCGCTCAGTCGTGTCTGACTCTTTGCAACCCCATGAACCGCAGCACGCCAGGCCTAGATAGTTGGAGATAAACAAAATATAACATCCTTAATGTGGGAAGTTTTTTGCCACAAGTGTACCGGAGTCACTGGAGAACCTGAATTGAAATTATATGTTTTCTGTAAACCTTCATCACCTTTTTTGTTAGTGCTAGATGTAAAGCTGAGATGGGATGGGCAGAGACAAAGCTGGGGTCAGGACAGTGGTTCCTGGATGTTTTCCTTGCTCTCCTGCATCAGACTTCTCTCTATTTTTTTCAAGTTTTTTATTAATTTTTCTCAGGTATGCTTTGTAGTTTTCAGTGCATGTGTCTTTTGTCAGATTTATCTGTAAGTACTTAATATTTTTGATGTTACTGTAAAAAGTATTTTTACATTTCAGTTTCCAGTTGTTTGTCACTACAGTTTAGAAATACAATTATCTTGATCCATGAATCTAGTATTACACAACTTACTAAACTCAATTATTAGTTTGAGTTGCTTTTTTTGTGGTGTCAGTTAGATTTTCTACATAGATAATCATGTAATTTGTCAAGAAAGACAGTTTAACTTATTTCTTTCCAATCTGGATACATTTTATTTCTTTTTCTTGCCTGTTGCACTGGCTAGAACCTCCTGTATGATGTTGAATAGAAAGAGTGAACATCCTTGTCTTGTTCTTGATCTTGGAAAGCTTTAGTCTTTTACTATTAAGAATACTATTAGCTGCAGATTTTTCCTAGACACTTTTTATCAAACTGAGAATATCACCTTTGATTTATATTTTGCCAACCATTTTTATCATTAATGGATGTTGGAGTTTGTTAGATGCTTTGTCTGGATCTACTGAGAGAATCTTTTTCTTTTTCGTCTGCTAATATGGTGAATTATAATGATAGATGAATTTTTTGTTAACCAACCCTGCATTCCTTGTATTAATTCATTTATTAAGTCGTTAATTAATTTATTCATGTTATAAAAATCCTTTTAATATGTTCCTAGCTATAATTTTCTAGTATGACTCACTAGTACTTTGTTTAGAACTTTTGCCTATTTGTTCATGAGGGGTAATTGGTCTTCAACTTTTTTCTTGGAATATCTTTGTTTTTGCTATCAGGGTAATCTTGGTCTCAAAGAATTAATTTGGATGTAGTCTCTCCTATCTGGGGCTTCCCAGGTGGCACTAGTGGTAAAGAACTCTCCTGCCAATGCAGGAGATATAAGAGACACGGGTTTGAAACCTGGGTCAGGAAGATCCACTGGAGGAGGAAATGATAAGCTACTCCAGTACCCTTGCCTGGAGAAAACCAAGGACAGAGGAGCTTGGTGGGCTACAATCCACGAGGTCGCAAAGTGTTGGATATGACTGAAGTGACTTTGCACGCACACACTCTCCTATTTAATTTTCAGGAAGAATTTGTGTAAAATTGATATTATTTCTTCCTTTAAAGTTTGGTAGAATTCACCAGTGTGGTTAAATACACTGCTTTCTCTGTAGAAAGGTTGTTAACTACAGATTCTATTTCTTTAATGGATGTAGGGTTAGTCACATTATCTATTACTTTTTGAGTGAGCTCTGGTACTTTTTATCCATCAAGAAATTTGTTCATTCTTCCAAGTTGTGCTAACTTACCGGCATCATGTTTCTTTATTATCCTTTTTTTATTTGTAGAAACTGTCATGAGGCTACTTCCTCTTTTGTTCCTGACATGGGAAATCTGTGTCTTCGCTCTTTGCTGATCAGTCATGCTAGAGAAATATTAACTTTATTGATCTTAAAGAATCAACTTTAGATGGTATTGATTTTTCTCTATTGTTCTTTAAATTTTATATTTCCTTGATTTCTGATTTTGTATTAATTATTTCCTTTCTGCTATTTAGTCTTTAATTTGCTCATCTTTTTCTAGTTTATTTAAGTGGAAGCTGAGGTAACTGATTGGAGACCTCTGTTGTTTTCTGATATAGGCATTTAATGTAAATTCCTCCTAACAATAGAAGTGTCTTACTAATTTGGATATGTTGTTTTTCATTTTCATTCACTTAAAAACACTTTCTAATTTCCATTTTGGTTTCTTCTTTGACCCTAAGTTATTTGGAGCTGTGTTGTTGAGTTTCAAAATATTTAGGGATTTTCCAGGTATCTTTCTGGATTGACTTTGAATTTAACTCTAGTGTGTCAGAGCATAGTTGGAATGATGTGAAACCTTTAAAATTTATTTAGACTTGTTTCATGTACCAGAATATGGTCTATCTTGGTAAATATTTTGTGTGCAATTCAAAAGAAAGTATATTCTGCTGTTGTTGGGTTAAATGTTCTGTAAATGTTAGGTAGAATGAATTGATAGTTGTTCAAATCTTCTATATCCTTACTGGTTTTCTGTCTACTTGTTAAATCAGTTATTGAGAAAGGGGTATTTGAAACCTCCAACTATAAGTCTGGATTTTTCTGTTCATTGTTGCAATTCTATCAGATTTTACTTTGTATGTTTCAACTTCCATTATTAAAGCATAAACATTTTTGATTGTTCGGACCTCCTGATGAATTTTTTCCCTTATCGTTATAAAATGTCCCTCTTTCCCTCTAGTAATATTTTTGTCTTAAGTCTCTTTTGTTTGATATTGTTGTTAACTGCCTCAGCTTTCTTATGGGTACTATTTAGATGGCACAGCCTTTTCCAGACTTACATTTGCAACTTATTGTTTCTTTATATTTGAAGAGCACTTCCCATAGGCAGCATGTAGAAGAGTCTTGCTTTTTATCAAATCCAACAATATCGACTTTTAATAAAGATATTCAGACTACTTCATTTAATGGGATAATTCATATGGTGTGGCCCAAAGTATTATTTTTCTGTATGTTTTCTGTTCAACTCATCTGTTCTTTGTTCTCCTTTTTATTTTATTTGCTTTCTTTTGAACTTATTGAACATTTTATATGACTCCACTTAATATTCTTTGCTGGCTTTTTAGCTCCAAATCTTTGTTATTTAGTGATTGCTGTAGGATTTATTGTATACGTCTTCAAGTTATCACAGTCTACTTTCAAGTGATATTATACCACTTCATGTCTAGAATAAGAACCTTACCGTAGAGTATTTTCATTTCTCTGCTCCTAAACTTTGTGCTATTGCTGTCAAACATTTTAATTTTGTGTGTGTTATACCCACATATTACATGGTTGTTATTTTTGCTTTAGCAGTCAATTAACTTTTAAGGAGATTTAAGTAAGAGAAAAGCATATATTTATTCACATGGTTTTCATTTCCAGAACTCTTCATTCTTTTGTGTATATCCTTTGTGATGAATTCTTTCAGCTTTTTTAAGTCTGAAAAAGTCTTTATTTTCCTTCTATCTGAGAATGATACTCTGGTTGGCTGTATAACTGTAGGCTGGAAGTTTCCAGTACTTTAAGAATGTTGCTCCATTTTCCTCTCACTTGTATTATTTCTGAGAAACATCATTTTATCATTGTTGCTTTACTTGTAACATAATTTTCCCCCTCTGGATACTTTCAAGATTTTTCTCATCATTACTGGTTTTAACCCATTTGATTATTATTTGAGTTATTAACCTGATTCCTGGCTGAGCTTTAGGTCACTGGTCTCTATGACACTCAACCAAAGCAGATAATCACTTATGGGCTATTCATGTTTTAATATGATCAATTTCAGAATTCTGTTACACAAAGGCAGAAATTTCTGTAGGCACAAATCTTATTCTCTTTTAATAAAAATTTACCTTCTCTGTTAAATCCCATCTAATTCAACCAAAAGGAATTATTCCTTTATTTATAGTAGGAAAGTCCATAGGTTTCAGAAGGCCAGTGGTGTGTGATGGACAGAATCTAAGAGGATCGTGCTATTTGTTACCCCTGCATGATTTGATTGGGGTCTCATACTAGATCATGAACTTCAACCTTTTACTTCCTCTTTTTTCCCCTCAGATTTCCCAAGGAGCTACATGAAGGACAGATGAGGGTTTACGAGACTTAACCAGTCCTTTCTTCTCTTGTCTTCTCTCCTGTGGCAGTGTCTGGAGGCCGCAGCCGCCTGCACCTCATCGATCTTGGCAGCTGTGTGAAAGCTCTTGGCAAAAATCGGGAAGGAGGCTCAGGGCTGTGCCTCTCACTCTCTGCCCTGGGCAATGTCATCCTGGCTCTCGTCAATGGCAGCAAGCACATCCCATACAAGTAAGTGACTCTTCTACTCGAAGAATGGGATGAAGTAAACATGGTACCAGGGCTAAGTGTGGGTTTCTCAGTCTAGTGACATCTAGGGAGAGTTGTACTACAGAGATATGGACCACATTGTCAGTTCAGTGCCAGAAACTGGCCTTCGCTAGCAATTATGTAATGCATGATCTGCCAAATTCAAAAGCTATGGAAATACATAAATTTGCCCCAATCCTAACATTAAGCTGCTCAAGTCAGAAATAATAGGAAGTTACCTCAGTTGAGGGCTTTAATAACCATTGCTATTGGTAGATTATTGTTGAGGCTTCCCTAGTGGCACTAGCGGTAAAGAATTTGCCCACCATGCAGGGGCTGCAGGAGATGCAGGTTCAACCCCTGGGTCAGGAAGATCCACTGGAGGAGGGCATGGCAACCCACTCCAGTATTCTTGCCTGGAGAATCCCATAGACAGAGGAGCCTGGGGCTAAGGTCCATAGGATCGCAGAGTTGGACACAGCTGAAATGACTTAGCATGCATGCACTCAAATTATTGCCAACATTGTATAAATGCTTTATAGAGATAAGAGCAAGGGTCCTAAGATTGAACCACCATTCCCTTAGGAGTAGAGAGCTGCCATATCTAAACAATAAAAATATGGATGCCCAGTTAAATTTTAATTTCAGATAAAAACCAAATATTTTCAGTGTAAGTATGTCCCCAATATTGCATAAGCTATAGGGGCATCCTGTATTTTATCTGGCAATCCTATTTAGGAGAACTGAAAAGCTTGGGGAATTACCACCTACTATCCCATGCAAATGTTTGTTTCACTTCCAAGATCCTTTTCCTCTTTTCAGTTATGCTCCAAAAAGATGAAATTAGAACTGCTCCTATGTCTGGAATAGCCAAAAACTTGCTGTATCATCTTTGGCCATGACTGACCCAGCCCCGGAGCCACCCCTCACCACCACCGCTCCAGTTCAGCTTTTCCATTGGACAGTGTGGTGATGGGATGAGGGGAACTCTCTAATTTTTCAGGCTCTGCCAAGGTCCAGCTGCACCTTTCACCAGCTATATGAACCTTCACATCTCATGAACTGAGGGCTATAGCTATATATCTTATTTACACAATAAGGATAAAAGGCTCGAAATGATATGTGTGTGAAAGTTTTTTGTAAAGTGTGTAACACCATAGTCAATAACCAATAATGATAATGGAAATAACATGTACCTTACAGAGTTGCCATGAGGATTAAGCAAATATACAGTATATGGAATCATTTTTTAATCTGTAGGATTTGACAAAATATAAGTTTCTGTTGTGTAGGTAAGTCAGGCAGTTTTTTCTACAATAACTGAGATTCAGTACGAGTTCTTGAGTTGTCCTTTGCCTCTACCATAAGTTGATGCCAACACTGTGATTTTGTGCTCCACCAAGAAGCCCATTACTAGCCTACTTTGGAGTTTAAATAGAGATTATAAGCCTGTCTGTCTCAATTCTTGAAATCTGGAATCCTAGGATATACCCAGAAGTGGCTTTTCTCGCCCTTGTGTGATTCTTTTCTATGAGGAAAAAAAATTCAATTTGAAGGTTTATGAAGTTTCATTCATTCCTTCAGTTGACTAAAGTCAACTTGTGATTACAAGAGAGAGGAAGGAAGGAAAGGAGGGAGGAAGGAAAGAGAGAAGAGAAGGAGGGGAAAAATAAAGGTCTGGAGAGGTACTGTCAAGGTTGAAGATCTCAGAAAGAAAAGAGCTATCAGCCCTTGTTGGCTTCCCTGTCCATAAAAAGGGAAACATGTATTAGTATGATAACAGATCATGATGTAGACAAAATTCAAAATACCACCTTACGAGGTCACCAATTATGTATTTTGCTTGTATATTTGTATCTCTTGTATATATAGATCTATATCTATATCTATATATCTCTCATATTGTTTCTGTGGAGCGACGTGCTTTTGTGGATTTCAATAAGTATTTGTTGAATTGATGGTGGGGGGATGGATAAAAAGTAAGCATATGAAATTACTTTTACTTTAGATAAAGTAAATTCCTTTTGGTTCAAGTTGGGTTTTGCTATCAACATTAAAAGTTTATTTTGTTCATAGTTCAAGGTCTCCTGTTAAACATACCGTACACCAGTTAGCCACAACGACCAGCTACCTGCTCGCTTGCGAGGGCTGACAAAATGTGGAAACTCCACTCACCTTTCTCTGCAGACATCTGTCTGCTTCAGCTCCCTTCTTTCCCTTCTGGCTCTGAGGGAGTGATGATTAAACACACTCCATGTCTGAAGTAGACTTTGTTGTTTAGTTGCTAAGTTGCGTCCGACTCTTTGCGACACCATGGACTGCAGCACGCCAGTCTTCCCTATCCTTCAACATCTCCTGTAGTTTGCTCAAATTCATATCCATCGAGTCGGTGATGCCATCCAACCATCTCATTCTCTGTCGAAGTAGGCTTACACTTAATATAAATATGGTGTCGACATAAGACACAGGCATAGAGTTGTCCCCCACCATCAGAATCCTCCTGGGGATCTTGCAGAGCCACCCACTGCTTGGTGTCAGAAAACATGGTGGCCTGACCACCCCGCCAGTTCTGTCCTCCCCAGATCTTCACTGGCAGTGCGCTTGTATAGCCAGTTGTATCATCCTTCAGTCCTTAATGCCCATCATTATGTGTGAGCTTTCGAAGATCCTTGCTGTAATATTGTTTCAGATTCTCAGCCACAGCAGATAGTCAATATTTGGTTCTGAAAATGCATCTGCAAAGTGGTTAATCAACGACAAACTATCCTCTTTCAAGGTGCAGGAAGATAAGGCCAAGATTTACTCAAATCACCCAGCCAGTTGGTGGCAGGATCAAACTGCATCATGTTTTACAGCCTGAGAGACCTTGGCAGTTCCTTGCTGATCCACTCGCCCAGCCTCATCAAGCTCTGTAATATATTAGCTGCCTTTGCTCTGCACAGCATGAGGTCTTCAGCACAGCAGGATGGCCCAGATTTCTATTATCAATTCAGTCCGTGCTCCAAACCCCCATCACACGGCATTTTGTTAGCATACTAAACACCTTTCCCATGTCAAACCCTGTCTCTGCAGTAAGTTCCTGAGATAGGGAGGTTTTGTGCCCTTGCAGTTTTCTTCTTATTCTTGTTCACTTAAAGGAAAAAAAAAAGGAAAACCAAACTCCACTTTCCTGACCCTCCCCCCACGCCCTCCAAAACACACAAAAAACCCACTTCATTTGTCACCCTGGACACTTCTGTGCTTGGAACTCACATCACTTGAGTTTGCTTCTGGGAAATTAACTGGAATGTGCACAGAAGGCATAGAGCCTGTCCTCGTTTCTCTTCATCATCGTGCCAGACAGACTCTGTCATGTGAGCAAGCCCAAAAGCGAGTTTGGATTCATTACCCATCCCAGGCGCTCCCATGGGCACCCTAGGTGTGCCCTGAATGGTTTTTGACTTTGCAAATGATATTGCCTTTATAAGTGATAAATGCAAGTGCAGAATAGTTTCCCAGCCTCAGTCATGACATAGCTCAGGGTCGCTGGGCAATCCAAGTTCCATCAATTAATCCCAAGTGGTGACACCATTCAGAAAAGCACCCGGGGACAGGAAGGAGACCATCAAAGGCCCCAACCCCCTTGTCAGTTCTGCACTGACAGGCTACACAAAACTCCCTAAGTTTGGGGAACCTCTTGTCTCTGGGAAGCTGTCATAGTCCTAAGCTTTTTGACAGTGCATTTTGCCTATTTCCTTCCATTGCTCAGCCATTTGCCATTCCTCATCATAGCCTTCCCATTGGATAGATGAGAAAAAATATATAGTGTCATCAAAACAAATTCCCATGCCAGAAACCAGCATGGCAGGTACACATCACTAGAGTTGGTACCCAGAAGGGCCACCACAAGGATCTGTCAGTGTGTACTTACCTTTGGCTGAAGTCCTGTTATGTCCCAACTGATCTGCAGGACCAGTCTCTCCGAAGAGTTGGAAATTCTAACCATCACCCAGTTCTCTCAAAATAGAATTTTTGGTACCTTCTAGATGTCTGGTAAGGGGAAGCATACTTCACACAGTGAAACTTAAAGCCTGAAACATTTTTCCTTCATTTATAACTGTGACTCCATTTGGAGAAATAATGACTTCAATAGGTCAAATGGTCTATTTGATTATTTGCCAACAAGATGCTGTCCTCTATTTCTAAACAACAGTGATGTTATGATGTCCCGGCTTCCACTGAACAAGAGGTCATGGAAAGTCATTCTGTCACCCTCTAGTGCTGTGTCTGTCTGAGATGCTCTTTCCAAGTCAACTTGAAGCATTGCTCTGCATGAACAGCGCCATAATGGAACTGGTGCTCTATGCTCTTCTTTTATGGGTTTGGTCTGTGGTTCAGACCAAGACCTAATCCTTGTGTGTTAGAATCCATCACAAACACTCTCTGGGTCTCAGGCATCTGACTCTCTGGTACCCTTCTTCTCTCTGGAGACGAAAGGTGGAGCTCAAGGCAGTCTGCTGTCATGAGCTTCAGTCAGCAAGCAAATACAGCTGCAGGGGCCACTTTGTGTGCATGCATGCTGAGTTGCTTCAGGCATGTCCGACTCTTTGTGACTCCATGGACTGTAGCCCGTCAGGCTGCTCTGTCCATGGGGATTCTCCAGGCAAGAATACTGGAGTGGGTTGTCATGTCCTCCTCCAGGGGATCTTCCCGACCCAGGGACTGAACCTGCGTCTCTTATGTCTCCTCATTGGCAAGCGGGTTCATTACCCAGGGGCTCCTTTAGGAGAGATTATTCTACAGAAGTTAGGGATGCTCATCATCAGGGTCTGGAATGGGAGTCCTTTTCCTCCTAAGGCCCTACTGAGGAGTCAGGAACCAAGGTCACATTCAAGAGAATGTGGAGAAATTGTAGAGAAATGACATTTTATAAATAGAGGCAACTTTTTCAAAATGTGAACACCTCATCCATGCTGGAACCCTTAGGCAGGATCTCTTGGAGCACCCTAAGATTTCATAAGGCCTTCATAAGACTCGCATCTCTAAAGAAGGCAGACATTCCTTTGCCTTGCCTTGAGAAATAATTTTCTCCCAGTAGCCAGTTAGATATTGGGTTTGTCTTTGCTTTCTCAGAACTGGAAACCCATGCAGTGTCTGGGAAGCTAGAGAAAGGAGCTCATGACTGATATGAGCCACAATACTCAGTTTCCCTGATTCACACAGGAGGTAAAAGGTTTGTTCCTTGGGACTCAAATGCATATTATTGACAAAGGGAAATTAAATAGACATTTTCCAGGAAAAATGCAAAGGGATATTAATTCTCCAGATTTACTTAAGATAGCATATAATGGAGAGAAACTCTGAGGGAGAATCTTCGTGTGCATGTCGTATGAGACACACACATATGCATATTTAGCAACCTTTAAATGTACGTTAATGCTGTATTATCTCTTCCTGATTTACAGAGAGAACGTCAATTTAAAACTATTTTCACAAACTCCAGATACCAGTTTATAGCATTCCCTGTTTAGAAATAAAATAACCAAAGTCTCAGGTTGCCAAGCAACCGCAACAATGATAATTCTTAGTGTTGCTGCTTTAGAAATATCCATTTTTATACATTTTAATGACTGTTAGGATGCAGAGAAAGTGAGTTCAGAAAATCAGTGGTACATGGGTCTCTTGTATGAAATTCTAGCATCTTACTTCCTTTCATTCTTCCCTTCTATCTCCATTTGCTTCTCTGGCCAATGGTATCTTCACATTTAATTTTGAAAATTCTCAGAGATCAATATGATTTTCTTAAGAGTTGGGGCATCACCTACCAGTAAATTAATTCTACCAGGATTATCACAGAACCATACAGGTCACTCAGGGAGAAATGAGGCTGCCTGGGACCCAGTTGGGATCACAAGCCGTGGGTTAAAACATTGGGTCTTTCTGTCACTGTCTAACACATAAACTGTAAACACATAAAGCTATAGGGACTTCCCTATAGCTCAGATGGTAAAGAATCTGCCTGCAATGCAGGAGACCTGGGTTCGATCCCTGGGTCAGGAAGATCCCCTGGAGAAGGAAGTGACAACCACTCCAGTATTCTTACTGGAGAATCCCCATGGACAGAGGAGCCTGGTGGGCTACAGTCCATGGGGTCACAAAGAGTCGGACACGACTAAGTGACCAACACACACACAACACATAAACTCTGCTTGTCATCCTTTCAGTTCCCAGGAGGACCTCTTTCTGTCCCCTCACAGAACTTCACTGAATTGGGAGCAGAACTTCACTGAATTGGGAGCAGACTGTTAGGCCCCCAACTCAATCATGATCCTTGGCAGCAAAGCCATAGTATATAGTTTTCTTTGTCCCTCTCAGATAATGAGCCTATGGTTTGAGGACTGAGCAGAAATCAGGAGGCTTCTTCATTTCTCTTTTGGTTTTTCAAGAGATTCTCTTTGATGTTCAATTTCTGAGACTACTAATCAGACCCTTTTCTCTCTGTATTCCAAACCAGTTGGCAAATAAATACCAGAGTATGACTGGGGGCTTCCCTGGTGGCTCAGTGGTAAAGAATCGACCTGCCAATGCAGGAGACACGGGCTCGATCCCTAATCCGGGAAGATCCCATATGCCGCAGGGCAGCTAAGCCCACACACCACAACTATTGAGCCTGTGCTCTAGAGCCCAGGAGCCACAACTACTGAGCCCACACTCCCTAGAGCCTGTACTTCAGAACAATAGAAGCCACCACAGTGAGAAGCCTGCGTGCTACAACTAGAGAGGAGCTCCCACTAACCAAAGCTAGAGAAAAGTCTACACAGCAACAAAGACCCAGTGCAGTCAAAGATAAATAAATAAATTAAATTATTTTAAAAATCATATGGTTGGAAATTGAATTCTCCATCTGCTGAATCCTAGCAGAGTGGAAGGAGATCTTCTGTTGCTCCACAGCCTTAGACCCCAGGACTCAGAATGAGCAGAAGCGGGTCAGCAGAGCAGTCCCTTACCCAGACAGCCATATGGCTCAAGTGGAGGGATGTGTGACCTGCAGAGGGGCAGACAGACAGACAGCATTCGGCTGCATGTGCCCATAACCATATTTACCAGCATCACCAGTCAGGCCTTTTTCCTCCTGTTCATTTGCAAAGTCATGTCCCACTCTTTGCAACCCATGAATGGCAGCACACCAGGCTTCCCTGTCCTTCACTATCTCCTGGAGTTTGCTCAAACTCATGCTCATTGATTCAGTGATGCCATCCAACCATCTCATCCTCTGTCACCCCCTTCTCCTCCTGCCTTCAATCTTTCCCAGCGCCACAGTCTTTTCCAATGAGTCAGCTCTTCCCATCAGGTGGCCAATGATGCTGAAGCTGTTTCAGCATCAGTCCTCCCAATGAATATTCAGGACTGATTTCCTTTAGGATTGACTGGTTGGATCTCCTTGCAGTCCAAGGGACTCTCAAGAGTCTTCTCCAACACCACAGTTCAAAAGCATCAGTTCTTCGGTGCTCTCTTTTTAAGGTCCAATTCTCACATCCATACATGACTACTGGAAAAACCATAGCTTTGCCTATACAGACCTTTGTCAGCAAAGTGATATCTCTGCTTCTTAATACTCTGTCTAGATTTGTCATAGCTTTTAATCCAAGGAGCAAGAGTCTTTTAATTTCGGGGCTGCAGTTACCATCCGCAGTGACTTTGGAGCCCAAGAAATAAAGTCTGTCACTGTTTCCATTGTTTCCCCATCTATTTGCCATGAAATGATAGGACCAGATGCCATGATCTTAGTTTTTTGAATGTTAAGTTTTAAGCCATGTCTCTTACTCTCCTCTTTTACCTTCATCAAGAGGCTTTTAGTTCCTCTTCTCTTTTTTGCTATTAGGATGGTGTATACTACATATCTGAAATTATTGATATTTCTCCCAGCAATCTTGATTCCAGCTTATACCTCATCCAGCTCAGCATTTCACATGAAATAGAAGTTAAATAAGCAGATTGACAATATACAGCCTTAACATACTCCTTTCCCAATTTTGAATCAGTCCACTGTTCCATATCCAGTTCTAACTGTTGCTTCTTGACCTGCATACAGGCTTCTCAGGAGGCAAGTATGGTGATCTGGTATTCCCATTCCCAGTTTGTTGTGATCCACACAGTCAAAGGCTTTAGTGCAGTCAATGAGGCAGATGTAGATGTTTTTCTGGAGTTCCCTTTCTTTTTCTATGATCCAGTGGATGTTGGCAATTTGATTTCTGGTTCCTCTGCCTTTTCTAAATGCAGCTTGCATATCTGGAAGTTCTCAGTTCATGTACTGTTGAAGCCTAGCTTGAAGGGTTTTGAGCATTACCTTGCTAGCATTTGAAATGAGTGCAATTTTACGGTACTTTGAACATTCTTTGGCATTGCCCTTTATGTATTGTAATGAAAACTGATCTTTTCCAGTCCTGTGGCCATTTCTGAGTTTTCCAAATTTGCTGACATATTGAGTGCAGCACTTTAACAGCATCATATTTTAGGATTTGAAATACCTCAGCTAAAATTCCATCACCTCCACTAGCTTTGTTTGTAGTAATGCTTCCTAAGGCCCACTTGACTTCACACTACAGTATGTCTGGCTCTAGGTAAGAGACCACACCATTGTGGTTATCCAGACCTGTTTTGTACAGTTCTTCTGTGTATCCTTGCAATCTCTTCCTAATCTTTTCTGCTTCTGTTAGGTCCTTGCTGTTTCTGTCCTTTATCATGCCCATCTTTGCATGATGAAGTAAATGAATGGGCAAAAGGAAGAGTGGGAACTGTGTTTTCATTTTTTCCAAGGACTTAGAGATTCCTAGGGGGTTCCCTGTTACCTCAGCTGGTAAAGAACCAGCCTGCAATGCAGGAGACCCCAGTTGGATTCCTGGGTTGGGAAGATCTCCTGTTGAAAGGATAGGCTACCCACTCCAGTGTTCTTGGGCTTTCTTGGTGGCTCAGATAGTAAAGAATCCACCTGCAATGTGGGAGACCTGGGTTCGATCCCTGGGTTGGGAAGATCCCCTGGAGGAGGGCATGGCAACCCACTCCAGTATTCTTGCCTGGAGAATCCCCATGGACAGAGGAGCCTGGTAGGCTGCAGTCCAATGGGTCCCAAAGAGTCGTATACTACTGAGTGACTAAGCACAGCACAACACAGCAGAGATTCCTAATTTATGGACTTGCTGAGTCCTAGGGAGAAGGAGGAAATTGTTTCCAATACTTGTTTTCTGGGTTTCCGCTCCAATCCAGGTGGTTGGTGTGTGCAAGTGTGAGCCATGGCTGAGGGGTGTTCTACAGTGTGAGTGTAATGACAACAGCTCATAGTTATTATTCCCTTGCTGTGCATCAAGAACTGCACTAAAGGCTTGCTGGGGGTTTAATTCTCCCAACAGCCTCCTAGCATAGGTACTGCTTTGATCATACTGGTATTACAGATGGGAAAACTGCGACCAAAGGAGCAAGTGACTTGTTCTTATCTACAGGGCGGGTAGGTGACAGAGCTACTCCATTGCCTCTGGTATATCACCTCTTCCTGAGGTGTCTGGAATGGCCTGGTGCTCAATCAGTACTTGTTGAAATAAGGCCAGACAATGGATCAAATGCATCTGCATAGCTTGAATATGTGCAGCTTGTTGTAAGTGAAAGCGTGAGTCCCAGGTGGGGGACCAGCTGTGGCTAACTGTCCCTTCAGGGTCATCTCCTGGCCTCACCTTTTCCACAATGTGGCAGCGAGGAAAGTGACATAGGAAAGATGAGGACGGGAAACAATTCCTCCTTCCCGAATCTCAATCCCTTGGCAGGCTGAATCAGAAATATCACATGAGAATGTTCGAGTTAGCAAGTGAGAGAACCTCGTGCAGGGCCCCAGGTAGCAGGTTGGCGAGCAGAACTTGGGCTGACCTTGTTAAATGGCTCTCAGAGGAGCTCAACCATCCTGCTGCCATATTCTGGGCACCACCAGCAGATGAACTCAGCAAATTGCAGTTCACAGTCTTCTGCTCTTTCTTAATTTCTGTAATCTTTCTTGTGTAAGAGCCTGGAAGTTCATATAGCCATTTCTTGTACCCTGAAGAACTTCAGGATGCTCTAATGCTCTCTGAAGACACAGGACCCCCAGACAGCCCTCCTGCCTGGCTGGGTGGCCTCCTGCATGAGAAGTGTCACCCTCCCCCATTCTGGAGACTGCACAGGGGCACAGTCTCCAGATAAGACAGTTTCCAGCCCTCTTCCCCCTTGGCAGCAGCTTCTGTAGGTGCATTAAGACACTCCTGAGAGAATAGATTCCTGTCAGAAGAGAGGGGTCATCACCCAGTCTGGGTCTGGAAGTTGTACTGAACACAAGAAAGGTAAGGTGCGGAGAGGCAAGAGGTGAGAATGATGGCAGGGCTGAGGATGACGGGGTGTGAGGTGATGAGCTTCCTCCAAAAGCTGGCTAATAATTGCAGTTTGGGGCATTTATACAGTTGGTAGATGAACTGTCATCTATCAATGGGAATTTGTGAAGTTTCTTCAGGTTCCACTCCCATAGAAGTATGTGAAACCAAATACTTGTGGTTTTCAAAAGAAAGGGACTGTGTAACATGGGCCCAAGAGGTGATGCTGAGCTGAGACCAGGGAGATGTGGGTCCTCATGCCAGTCCCACTGCCCACCTCCAGACATTCAGACTCTCTTCCTGCAGTTTCTTTTTTCCTTTTAATGTTATTTATTTTGGGGGGTACAGCCCATAGCATGCAGGATCTTAGTTCCCTGACCAGAGATTAAACCCTCGCCTCCTGCCTTGGAAGCACAGAGTCTTAACCATTGGACTGCCAGGGAAGTCCCTCTTCCTGTGCTCTTCTTTCTCCACCAGCCAGCTCAGAATGACCATTCGCCTCTGTCTCAGAAATGTGATAGAGTCCTTTGAGACAATGTCTCTGATAGCCCTTTAAAGAAACATGTTTCAAAGATAAAAATGGGAGTTTGCATATATTTCAAAACATTATAACCCAGACTGATCTGGCAGTACTGTATCTTTGTATCTGTTTCTTGATTTTAAAAGTATGCATCCCTTTTGGCCAAAAGGATTATAATTACCTTTTGTTAAAATGGAAGCTTCATGCATTTTTCAGCAGGAGTTCGTGTGCCTGATGTATCGGGTTGCTGCCAGATACAGACATTTAACTTAAGAGACTCAAACCTGAAGTACTCTGCACAAAGAGAGAAATAACAGATTTCCTAAGGAGTGAATGACTCCACCTGTCGCCTGCCTCAGAGAAACCACCACAGAGAGGGGGCAGAAGGTGAGCAGAGGGTGCTACACCCTCATTGTATCTGTCTGGCCATTCAAATAGTTAAAGACATTTTTCATATAATATGGCCTTTGAATACAAGCCACAGCCTTCTGGGGCTCAGCCAGAGACATGTTCCAACCCTGAAGCAAAACCTGAATGTGTTAGATTTCATGAGACAAGGATTTTTCTTTTAAAGAGATTTTTAAGGCTGACCTTGATGATACAAATTCCACCTTACACTTTATATCCCAAGTGATACACCAAGTTTAACTCCATCATTCATGGAGCACGGTGCTATTCTGATCAGCAAGGTGAACTCTGGCCTAAAGCCCCCTGCTGAGGGAGGAGAGTAAGTGCCTGATTTTGTTACAAGTCTGATGGAGGCTACCAAACATGTTGTCCTTGTTGTTTAGTAACTAAGTTGTGTCTGACTGTTTTGCTACCCCCAGACCGTAGCCTGCCAGGCTCCTCTGTCCATGGGATTTTCCAGACAAGAAGACTAGAGTGGGTAGGTAGCCATTTCCTCTTCCAGGAGATCTCCCCAACCCAGGGATCACATCCAAGTCTCCTGCATTGGCAGGCAGGTTCTTTATCACTGAGCCACAAGGGAAGCCCATAACAAACACACACAAGAAATAATTTGAGCAATATGTGGCAGAATATCTGTAAGTTCTTCATGCATTTAATCATTATCTTTTAGTCAACCATTCACTATTAATTAAAAAATACTTATTGGACCCCTATAATACTCAAGACATTGGAAATATGACAGAGAAATATAGATGATTTCCACTCCTTGGACAATTTACAGTATAGGGGAGATAGAGACATAAATGGCCAAGTCTCACACTTGGTAATGTGTGAACACCAGTGCTTAACCGCCAGTGAAGAAAGTTATTCAAGTAAGGCCGAGGGAATCAGAAAATCAGCAGTAAAAGCTGTCTGGGCAATACAGTATACTAATGCATATATATGGAATTTGAAAGATAGTAATGATAACCCTATATGCGAGACAGAATAAGAGACACAGATGCATAGAACAGTCTTATGGGCTCTGAGGGAGCAGGTGAGGGTGGGACGTTCTGGGAGAATAGCATTGAAACATGTATATTATCATATGTGAAACAGAACACCATTCCATGTTCTATGCATGAGACAAATGCTCAGGGCTAGGGCAATGGGATGACCCAGAGGGATGGGATGGGGAGGGAGGTGGGAGGGGGGTTCAGGATGGGGAACACATGTAAACCCATGGCTGATTCATGTCAATGTATGGCAAAAACCGCTACAATATTGTAAAGTAATTAGCCCCCAACTAAAATAAATAAATTTATTAAAAAAAAAAAAAGCCATCTGGGCAGATCTTTCCTCATGTGCTCCCACTCGTTCTCCATCCTCACTCATCTGTTTTGCAAAGTTTCCCACTGTCCATCCTTAAATGCCTGAGCCATTCACAGCTGTTCTGTCTTTTGCTAGAATGATGTCGACATAGCCTGACACGAATCATGATAAACTACCGGGCCAAAGGCAAGACTCTGAATCCACAGCTAATTGTTATCTTTGATGATAACTAATCATCACATCCCAAGTTATGTTGCTGTGAGAAGAAAACAGC
The DNA here is from genome assembly GCA_024291935.2 of Okapia johnstoni. Taxonomy (NCBI): domain Eukaryota; kingdom Metazoa; phylum Chordata; class Mammalia; order Artiodactyla; family Giraffidae; genus Okapia; species Okapia johnstoni. Next base: position 45,933,761 of record CM044322.1, read on the forward strand.
CGAAGTGGGAGGGCTTTAGGCTAGTTCGGGGCCGATGCACAGAGAGCCCAGGGTGCCCTCAGGTATGCCAGGGCTCTGTGACTGTTCAAGGATGGCTTGGTTTAGGCACCATTAGACATGAGGAGGGATGGAGCATACAAATGAGTTGGGGCTTAATTCATTTAAAAACTGTCTTGAACATTAACAGAGCTTCAATCAGAGTATCCAACCATAAATTCTCACCTGTTTCACCACTGGTTCAGGCTCAATTGAGCATTAATTGATTTTTTTTTGTCCATGCAAATGAGGTGATAATTCATTTCATGTGTAATTGAACAAATTTCAGTTATATTCATGGAGCAGTTAAGTTGTACCAAATTGTCTAATGTACCTAGTAATTTTTTAACTAAAATACAGCTGAAGTTTTATTTTGCTATAATAAAGAAAGAACTCAAGAAATAGAGGTTATGGTACATTTGTTACTGCTTTGAAGAATGGTAGACTTGAAGAGACTTTACGATATTGCTTTGGGGCAGCAACCACAATTGCTATTTATTTCTGTTTTTCCTTACTGTTCTTTAGGTACTATAAGGAATACCTTAGCAGCGAAATCAGTAAAAACTTTGGGAGTTTCTAGGTTTGGCTAAAAGGAAGTATTATCAGGGCCCAGTTTATAAGCATGCATTTCCCAATTCCATGTCCCAAATTGCCAATATAGAGTGTTAAACACGTCTGTCCTAAAAGTTCTGTGTGAGCTCTTTCCTTCAAACCATTTATCTCATGTCTCCCATGAACTTTGCCTTCCATAAGCATAAAATCCTACACTGAGGACTAACTGCAATTGCTTGTATTGAGAAGATGTATATGCATGTAGTTTCTCGAACAGAGTCCAGGGAGGCCCTAAGGGCATGTGATATATCCACTGTTTTCTTCTGAGAATTCTTTTTGGTGAAGGCAGAAAAGGTTTTAGTTTCATCTATGTCCACACAGGGCTTCTCAGGTGATTCAGTGGTAAAGAATCCACCTTCCAATGGAGGAGATGCAAGTTTAATCCCTGGGTTGGGAAAGATCGGCTGGAGTAGGAAATGGTAACCCACTCCAGTATTCTTGCCTGGGAAGCCCCATGGACAGAGGAGCCTAGGGGCTACTGTCTGTGGGGTCGCAAAAGATAGGACATGACTTAATGACTAAACAACAACAGCCCTCCACACAGCTGCCAGAATGTGTTTTTAAAATGTAATCCTGATGTCACCCACCTCTTTAAATCCTTCAATGTCTTCTTGTTGGCTACAGGTTCAAACCCTTTTATGGCCTATGAAACAGTTTATAATTTGGGCCAGGCTCACCTTTCTGATCATAGAAACTATGCACAATCTCTTGAAGCCCCCATGCCCTCTCACGCCCACATGCTTTGTAGATGCTGCTTTTTCTGCTTACAATAACCTGTCTATTCATTCATTTATTCCTTCAATGAATAGTTCCTAGGAACATGCTATATTCCAGGATCGAGCTGGATCTCCTTCTTCTGCCTATTTCTTGTACGGTTTAATTGTGAACTGTGTCATATATACAGATGTAGAGACACATCTGCCCAGTCTGTAAAATAACAAGTCAAATACCTGTGTGCCCACCAGCCAGATGAGGAAATAGATTTCAATGCCTCGAGAGGTCCCCGTGTGCTCTTCTCTGATTGCACTGATTTCCCACCTTTGCCTGAGGGAGCCACTGTGCTGAAAAAAGTCTTGTATCTAAAATCCCCTTGCTTGCTTTACAACCGCCTAAATTGTGTCCCTAAAAATGACATTGTTTAGTTCCCTCTGTTTTTGAACTTTACATAACATAGAGTCATGGTCTCCCTGGTCCTTCTTTAACTTACTTATTTCAATGAGTATTTCGTTTTTGATACCCATATTGATGTGTGTAGCTATAGTCTGTTCATTTTCACTGATGTATGATTTTTCATTGTGGGAGGATATCAGAGGTTTTGATCTTCTCTTGATAGGTTTCTAAGCAGTTTAACAAAATAGCCGAATTTTGTTCTAATTCATTTCTGCCTCTGAAGAGATGCTCTCCTCCTTTAATTCTTTAATGTGGTAAATTACATAAATCAACCTCCTAATATCAAAAAATGTTGCATTCCTTCCTGCATACCCTTCAAGGCTTATCTCAAATACTATATTGTCTTTGAATCCTTCTCTGATCTTCTTTCCTCCCTCCCGATTCTTTGCTCCAGAAAAGTGCTTTCCCTCCCCTAACCCTCTGTGGCATTCTGTAGGTATTTCATTGTGGGCACTGATATTACATTTTAATTATTTCTTTATAAACATATCTCTCCTATCACATGAGCTCATCAAGATGACAGAATCTTTTCCTCCAGATTCCTTATTTATTTTTGCACTAATTTAAATTAAACCAACCTGCTCTAAACCCTACCTCTTAGTAACAGATATGAATCAGACATCTGCTTTCAACTTTGGACGGCCTGCCTCATTACCTGGAGGATCCTTTGGGCCCCCAGACTTGCACTGTGGCCATCAGAGCCCCATTCTCAGCTAGGACAAAGTAGTGATGCTGGCCATTTGGAATGTGGAAAAGCAATGAAACTATGGCCCTAGTTTCTGAATCAGATATATGGCAAAAATATATTCATTCTGTGCTTAGACACTCAGTCGTGTCTGACTCTTTGTGACACCATGGACTATAGCCCTCCAGGCTCCTCTGTCCATGGGGATTCTCCAGGCAAGAATACTGAAGTGGGTTGCCATGCCCTCCTCTAGGTGATCTTCCCAACCCAGGGATTGAACCCAGGTCTCCTGCATTGCAGGCGGATTCTTTACCAGCTGAGCTACCGGGGAAGCCAATATTCATTCTACTAGGTTATTTTGACAATTCCTCAAGCATCTACACTGTATTAAGTGATATTCTATGCATTGGGGCTGTACACTATTTATAATAGTACATCAGTTAGAGTGTGCGTGCTAAGTCACTTCAGTCATATCCGATTCTTTGCAGTTCCATGGACTGTAGCCTGCCAGGCTCCTCTGTCCATGGGATTCTCCAGGCAAGAATGCTGGAGTGGGTTGTTGTGCCCTCCTCCAGAGGATCTTCTTGACCCAGGGATTGAACCCATGTCTCTTACATCTTCTGCGTTGGCATGTGGGTTCTTTACCACTAGTGCCACTAAAAGCCATATTATAAAATACATTTAAGAAAGAGGTAAGAAGTTCCAGTAAGTTGCCTTCTCTGTCCTAGATTCTTATTTACTGCCACAACTCTGCAAATGTCTAGAATTTGGCAGAAACAAATATATCATATAGTTCATCTAAGAGGTTTAGTTACTCAAACTACATCTTTATAATAGTCATTTATTGCATTGCTTTGAAGTTGGTGCCCTAAGGATTTAGTATAGAGAAGTTCCAAGAACGCATTAGAAACCTAAGGAAAAACTGCCATTGTGACTAGTTAATATCCTCAGTTTTGGGAATAGCAGCCCATCTTTTGACCATAATATAAAATTTGAGCTGCATGTTGAAAACCGTGTGCCAAGAAGTACCATTAGGCTCTGTGTGGATGAGGTGTCATCAGCTCTTGTGATTAACTTTTTGCAGTAAAGGAGATGGTAGTCTCTCCTTTGTATAGCCCGGGAAATGCCTGCAAGCCTTCCAACTTCCGGCTAATTCAACCTCTACCCACTCTAGGGAAATGGACAAATCCACAGCCTCCATCTCTTCCCACTGTGGTCTCCTTGACAATCAAATTCTGAAAAAGCAAACCTCCCTGCATGATTTCTTGCTGGAATAATGAAACCCATCTCAGCCCCTGCTTGACAGTTTTCTTCAGAAAAGGAGAATAGCCACGTTCAAAAACCTGAACAATTTGACCTTTCCAAAAGCAAGAGGTTTTTCCTCACCAAAGTGATTCATTTGAGCCTCTAATTTGTAAATGAAAAGCCCCAATGAAAAGAACCAAGTGACAATTGCTCTGAAAGCTTTTTGGATGAGCTGGAGTTGCCCTTTGGCATTAAACCCCCTCTTCCAGACCCATTTAAGGACCCGTTTTGCATGGTCTTGGAACCATGGGTAGTGTGCAAAAGCAATAAACTTAGCAAAGCTACCAATTTTGGAGTATTTGCTAGGTATAAGCCTAGTCTGTACAAGTATTCTCTTTTCATCTTCACACCAGCTCTAGAGGTAGATGCTATTATTTTTCTCATATTATAGATGAAGACCCTGAGACACAGAAAAATGAAGCAAATGGACCCCTACCCCCTCCACGTCCTCTTCCATTACCACCACCACCACCACCACCACCACCACCATCACCATCATTATTGTCACCACCAACATCATTAGTGCCTGCTATGTGCCTATATTCAGTTCTTTATTTTTTTAAAGCTCATTTCATCTTCATGACAGTTCCATGGAGCGAGCACTACTAATTGACCAAAGGAGGTTTACTCCAGATTTCCTTTGTCAGGGCAGCCAGGAACAGGCAGAAGCAGATAACAGAAATCTCAGCAGCCACATTTGACTCAGCACTGTTAGTGGAGCTGCGAAGGGACAAAATTATAAAGAAGCAAAGTTTACGAGTGCCTCACTACCACTTCTCCTCCCCATGAATGCCCTCCTCACCCCCTCCACAGGCACCCAGGGCCTTTGTGATATCCAGGAATGCCCAGTGTCTGCCACTCCACCCCCATCCTCCTGACTGTACCAGTGTTAAGAGTCCCCAGTACCTTGGGCCTCATTCAACTCTATACCTACATCAAAACCGATCATCAGAACTCTATACCTACATCAAAACCAATCATCAGAACTCTATACCTACATCAAAACTGATCATCAGAACTCTATACCTACATCAAAACTGTGGGTTCTCCCTTCATACTTGCTCTGTGGTAAGGTAATGTGCTCTCTTAGGTCAAATTTGTTGTGGGTGTGTGTTTAGTCACTAAGTCGTGTCCGACTCTCTGCGACCCTGTGGACTGTAGCCCACCAGGCTCCTCTGTCCATAAGATTTCCCAGGCAAGAATACTGGAGTGGGTTGCCATTTCCTTCTCCATTAGGTCAAATTAGAATAGTAGTAGTATCTAACAATGGTCTAACAATAAACCAGAGTTCTCTCTCCGTCCAACCTTACCAATAGTTGGATTGTCTTGTTTAAAAATTTTGGCCATCTGCTGGGTGCTTAATGGCATATCATTATAATTTTAATTTGCATCTCCCTGATTACTAATAAGGTTGAATATCTTCTCATGATAGTTATTTCTTCCTTTTTGTATAACTCTTATTCATATCTGTTGCTTATTTTTCTATAGAGTTGTTGACCTTTTGTTTATCAATTCCTGTGGATCCTTGGTGAACTCCGGGTTCTTCTATTTTGCAAATAATTTCTCCTTGCATCATTTATCGAATCCCCACCCATCTCCAGTGCTCCTTTGGTCATATAACACATGTCAAATATGTAGGCGTCTGTCTCTGGACTCTATCCTCTGCCAAGACCAGACTGTCTTAATTATTTGGGCTTTTGTCATTTTTTTATAGTGTGTTTGTTCTTCATTGTATGGATTTCTACTCTTTCCTATTTCTTTCCTTCTACTTTATTTTTTAATTATTTTGCTATTCTTCATCTTCCATCTTAAGATGGCTACTTGGCTTAACAATTTTCACTCTTATTTTATCATATAAGCATTTAATTCTTTACATCATCCACTGAGTACTGCTTTGTCTCTTTCCTCAAGTTTTGATAATGATGATTATTTTCACTGTTCAAGATATTTTCTGTTTTTTATTATCATTAGTTTTTTGACCTGTGAGTTATTTAGAATTATTTACTAATTTATACAGTTACTTGGAATCAGTTCGTTCCTTTTGAGGCTTGCTTTTAATCATCTCTAGGGCAGGTGCAGAGCATTTGGGCTAATTTGACCATTAGTTGAGGACCCTAGGGCTTACTGGGTGGTGTTATTGGTAAAGAACACTCCTGCCAATGCAGGAGATGTAAGAGATGCATGTTCGATCCCTGGGTTGGGAAGATCCCCTGGAGGAGGGCATGGCAACCCACTCCAGTATTCTTGCCTGGAGAATCCCATGGACAGAGGAGCCTGGTCAGGGTGGGGGCACTACAGTCCATAGAATCACAGGGAGTCGGACACGACCGAAGCAACGCAGCAGCACAGAGGACCCTAAGACTCTTCTTCTTATTGGCCCTTTCTGAGCAGTCTGTCCAATGCTCCATGTATTAGTAAATCTTTCCACTCTGCTTGAATACAGATTATTCCCAACTTCATATGAGAAACTCTTCTCTCTTTCTTTCCAACACTCCTCTTTCTTTCTTTCTGTATTTTGCCCTGAAAATTTTAGCTGCCTTGTCCTCCCCAAATTCCAAATTTTGCCTCCTCAATTCAGCCAGGTCACTGCCTGGTTCTGTTTGAGCCCCTCTGTTCTGTAGCCTGAAAGTTCTCTCTGGACAACGAACTGGGTAAGTTTAGGTCCTACTTTGTTTGTTTCCCTTCTCTCAAAGGTTCCTTTCTGCTGTTGCCTGTTGCCTGGTATCCAAAATCAATTTTTTCCTAGTATTTTTTTCATTGATTTTTTTCATTGTTAAGAGTTGAGGATAAATCCAGGTCCTATTTTCCCAACATGGCCAGAAGTGGAAATTGGTCATTCCTGATCTTTTGTTTGTTTGTTTGTTTAATTTATTTCATTAAACATCTTAACCCATTTTTTGTTGTTTGTTTGTAACCTACATTTGAACATCTCCTTCTGCCATATGTTGTTTCTGCTGCATCTTTCTCAAGATGCCTTGTTTCTTTGTATGTTTGTTTTTGCCCAGGGGCAACTCATTTTCTTTGGCATTTTATTTGTGAGAACTCTTTGAGACCTGGGATAAAGATGGTTTACTTTAGCATTTGTATTTATTTCTACTCAATGCCTGGGATTAACTACCAGTTGAGGATACTCTAAATAATATTCTCAGCTTGAAACATTTTGGGCCACCCAGGTACTGAGAATTAAGACTGCAAACCTACATTAATTCTGCCTTTGGTTCCAAATTCTGGGGATAATTTCTTTCTTCTTTTCTCAGTGCCATATTTCAAGACTTATTTCTTGTGTATTTGAGGGGGCAATTCTTGTGGATGGGGATTGTCCCATTAAAATCTTCAAGTTGGGCAGGCATTGGGCTTTATATTGTTATCTATGCCCTTTGAGGACATATAAAGCTAAGCTTGAATGTCACTTAGTTTGGCAGATATCTTCAGGGTAAAAGCAAACTCCAGTTCTGCCTACATCTCTTGAGTCCCCAGATTTGTATAGACTTTTTTGCCTAAAAATTTCTTACTCTTTTATAAGCTCACCAATGCGTTTAGTAAGATTTGTGAAAATACCCATAATGTTTAATTATACTTGATAGGAAGGTCTTTTCAGATTACCATATTGCTTTTTGGGGACTACTTTTCTATATTTTTCTGTTACACACCTCTTCCTGTTCTAAATTATAAGTAATAGAATCACAAAATTTACTATCCAAACTGAGACACTTCTGAGAGTGAAAAATGGGTACTCAATACTATTTACTATCTGAAGTTAGATTAGTGAATCCATAAAATATTTCTATTGAAAAATCACCCTCAAAAATAAAATATTTTCTGATAAAAAATTAAATGTGCACCAAAGTAAAAAAATTGAAAATATCTTTCTGTTGTTTGCCAAGACATTAAAATAAGCGGAATATCTCTTCTTGATATAGCTTTTTGTATTTAGGTCACCTTCACCAAGTCTATGCCTAATGTCATGTCAGTGGTATTTTTCTTAAGATTCTTTTTTTCTTTTTCCTAGCAGTATCTTCGGAGAGGGCAATGGCACCCCACTCCAGTACTCTTGCCTGGAAGATCCCATGGATGGAGGAGCCTGTTAGGCTACAGTCCATGGGGTCGCTAAGAGTCGGACACGTCTGAGCGATTTCACTTTCACTTTTCCCTTTCATTCACTGGAGAAGGAAATGGCAACCCACTCCAGTATTCTTGCCTGGAGAATCCCAGGGACGGCGGAGCCTGGTGGGCTGCTGTCTGTGGGGTCGCACAGAGTCGGACACGACTGAAGCGACTTAGCAGCAGCAGCAGCAGCAGCAGTATCTTAGAGCCTCAGCATTTTGCTTCTTCAGTTATCTAACTGCCTACCTATATATTTATGTATCTATATTTCTTAACATATAAAACTATCTATACATTACAGCTTCTACTTCTCTTGATAGAATATCATAGTCAAGTGCAAAATTATTACATAACAACTAACTATAAGTTCATTTCAGTAGAATGAGTTTCTCAATTCAGTAAGAATTTCAGTGTTAAAGTTTCAGAAGATCTGTCTCAAAATCGATTTTGGAGCACAATTATAGAATTTTAAAGGTATATCTTCTTGCTGTCAGATATTCATTTAGTTCCTTCCTTGCTCTGGCAGGGATGTATTTCATGTCCTCCCTATTTGCGAGTGTTGTCTGATTTAATAATTGCAACTCTCTACAAATTTCAGAGGCTGAGATTTCTGTATTTCGTTTGTTGAGCACTTGATTATGGATTTATGACTTTATTTTGAACAAAGTGCAATCAGAATTTAGAAGACCTGTTTCTAAAACTCCTATGCTTTTTTGTAGGACACTTAGGTAGATTTATAAAGCATGAAAAACCCATCTGATGTCAGAAATTTCATATCATTTAAACTAGTTCTTTAAAGTCGCAAACATTTCTCAAATCCAATTGGTCACAGGCAGCAAAAGACGGAACTGCTTACTTTCTTGATGTAATTGTTGGGTTTTTTTCCATATAAGCTTTTCTTGTTGTTGTTTAGCCACTAAGTCGTGTTTGAGACCCCATGAACTGTGGCCCGCCAGGCTTCTTTGTCCATGGGATTTCCTAGGCAAGAATACTGGAGTGGGTTGCCATTTCCTTCTCCAGGGGATCTTCCTGACCCAGGGACTGAACCCTGGACTCCTGCATTGCAGGCAGATTCTTTACCACTGAGCCACCAGGGAAACCCTGTATAAGATTTATCACAACATTTTTGTAGCTCAGTTACTCTAACTCTTCATATGTAAATTTTTCTCATTTTGACATCTACAGCTTATATTTCTCTGGGTATAAGTAGAAGTCTGTTGGAGCACAGTCACGAATTATGTGTGTGCAATAACCCATCACAGTTGCCTTTCAGCATAAGTCTCTCCATTTGCTAGGAACATTATGTCTTAAAGTATAAACTGTTCACTGCATGTATCAAACACGTTGCAAGATGGAACCAAGGGAGTAGAGAGGGAAGGTCTGCCCAACTCTTCCTATCTCCTTTTTTTACAGTCTTTATAATAATGCTGTGTTTTTTTAGACATGAAAAATTGAGGACAAAATAAACCAGATAGATGGAGGATAATAGGCATAACCTGAGACATTCTGGGCAAATCAGAACTTGTGTTCAGCCTAGGGCTTCCCTGGCAGCTCAAAGGTAAAAAATCTGCCTGCCAGTGCAGGAGGTGCTGGTTGGATCCCAGGGTCAGGAAGATCCCTTAAAATAGGAAAAAGTAACCAATTCCAGTATTCTGGGAAATCCAATGGACAGAGGAGCCTGGCAGGCTACAGTCCATGGGTTCCCAAGGAGGGGACACAACTTAGCAACTAAACAACAAAAATGTTCAGCCTAATTACAGCCCTACAGATATGTCTCATCTGTGTTTGCAATTCCAGGGCTAGCTGAGGGCATCCTTGTATCCTAGGTTCTTTTTTCAATTTTTTTTTTATTTGGTTGTGCGGAGCAGTGTGCAGAATCTTAATTCCCCAACCAGGGATCAAACCTGTACCTCCTGCAGTGGAAGCTCAAAGTCTTAGCCACTAGACCACCAAGGAAGTCCCTATCCTTGATTCTTAATACATGCTTGTTGAGTAAACTACCCCAAAATAGCCTATTTGCTTGGCTAAGACTTTCTTTGTATTAATGCAGAGGAATGAGGATGGGCAGGTTCTTTGTAACAAGACCCTCTGACCTCCTACCACACAGGAAGCTGCTTCCTCTGCTAAGACTTAACTGCAAGCAGATGACCCCTTGTTGCTATTTTGGAGCATTTTTTTCTACAAACCACATGTATTGAATTCTACAAGCTGGCTCTATCAGTTCCTTTAACCCATACACACTGCTGAGACCAAACTTTTTATTTCTGAGAGCTTCAAACTATGTGGACTCAGTCTAAGAAGAACCCTGAGGTTGTAAAACAGACATAGTTTGCAGACTGACCTGGTTTGACTTGGCCACAGTCTTGACTGAAATCGAAGGTATATTGGTGGTTCCTACTGTTCCTCTCTGGGGACTGTTGTTGTCCATATTTCTCAAGATGGGCCTGACAGCGAGGTATAAATGTCTCTCCTGTGATCTACCCTTGAAGACTATGAGCTGTGCGCACCCATGTAGGCCATGGCTTGTGCTCTAGAACACTTGGAGGGGTTGGAGGAGTCTCTCTGCTGTTATGCGAGTGGGGCTGTGAGCCTCATACTCAGCATTTGGCACCCGTTCTAGCTCAAGGCAGTGTCTATCTTGGTTTTATTCTGACTTTGGACCTATGAGTTAAAAAAAAAAAAAGGTAATACTTTGGAAGTTAGGAAGTTAAGGAGGCAGGAAGCTGGGGGAGATTTCTTTGGATGAAGAGGTACCCATTAGATAGTTATTTAAATATTCATAGGAAGGCAGATCTCTGCTGGGCACTGTATTAGAAATGATCTCTGCCCATCTTGGGCAGTTCTCCAGGAAACAGACATCATTAGTGGCATTTGGACCATCTATCTAGCCCACCAGGAGTGTTTCCTAGCACTTTGGGAAAACTCTGAGATGTTTTAAAAAAAAAAAAAAGTGGAGATGGAGGGGCAAAGAAGTGTAATAGGACATTGTGATTGATTCTGCATTTACAAGCCTCTTGTCACTGGCAGGACTTTGAGAAACTGCCCACTCAGAGATCTTACAGGAATGACAGTGACTAGACTCTGAACTCAGACCACATTTATGCCATTAAAAAATGAACAGCTATTTGAGATTGAACTTATCAACTTAAAAGATGAAGAATTTGTGCTGCAATAGCCTTTTATAAACAAAGTGTCACTAGAAAACTCAAATGTTTAATTCTTTTTCAAGAAATGCATAATTCTTTCATGGCTTTCATGTTGTTCCCCAATAAGATTTCATGTATGAATTGTGACCTTGTGTAACATCTTTTCTCAGACTTGGACCAGTAATGGAAACCATTTTTAAACTTAATTTCCTTTTAATTCCTTCCAATTACTAGGCACTGGTCTTTGTGCCAAGAACCAATCCAATTGGTACATTTTGTGAAGACTGTGGAATCATGTTTCTTTAAACCACACATGATACCCAGAAGGCATTCTAACAGAGCTGCCCTCATCACTATCCTTAAAGTTAGTTATTCTTGATTTCAAAAGAAGTTTATCCCAGGACAGTCCACGGCACATGTGTGTAACAATAGTCTTTCAAGTTTTCCCCATCTGCTGGCTGGTTAGTGGTCTCCAAGTAACAAGGACCATATTGGATTAAGTATTTTAAGCACAAAATAGCATAAGAAATCATTGATAACTCTTATTGGCAGGCTTATCACAGGAATACCAAATATGGGAAGGAAGAATCACAGATGCCAAAAAAATGTTAAATTAAAATCTAAGACTTATAAAGGGTTAGCTACTTTTGTACATCAAAAGATACTCTCAAAAGATTGAAAAACAACCTGGAAGATGGGAGAAACTATTTGCAAATCATATATCTAATATAGGGTTAATTTTCAAAATATATAAAGAATTCCTAGAGTTTCCTGGTAGCTTCCCTGGTAGCTCGGTCGGTAAAGAATCTGCCTGCAATGCAGGAGACCAGGGTTTGATCCCTGGGTCAGGAAGATCCCCTCGAAAAGGAAATGGCAACCCACTCCAGTATTCTTGCCCGGAGAATCCCAGGGACAGAGGAGCCTGGTGGGCTGCCGTCTGTGGGGTCCCACAGAGTCAGACACGACTGAAGCGACTTAGCAGCAGGAGCAGCCAGTATTCTTCTTGGAAAACCCAATGGCCAGAGGAGCCTGGCAGGCTACATTCCATGGGGTCGCAAGAGTCGGATACAACTAGGCAACTAAACCACCAGAGTTCAACAACAAAAATCCGATTCAATTCAAAAATGGACAAGAGGCTTGAATAGATATTTCTCCAAAGAAGATATACAAATGGCAGATAAGGGCATGAAAAGATGCTCTATATCAGCGGTCCCCAATCTTTTTGGCACCAGGGACTGGTTTTGTGGAAGACTAATTTTTGATGGCCTAGGGTGGGAGTGGAGGGGATGGTTTCAGAATGATTCAAGTACATTATAATTAGTGCGCACTTTATTCCTATTATTGTTACATCAGCTCTATCTCAGATCATCAGGCATTAGATCTCAGAGGTTGGGGACCCCTGCTCTACATCATTAGTCATTCAGTCAGTTCAGTTCAGTTACTCAGTCCTGTCCGACTCTTTGTGACCCCATGGACCGCAGCATGCCAGGCCTTCCTGTCCATCACCAACTCCCTGAGGCCACCCAAACCCATGTCCATCAAGTCGATGATGCCATCCAGCCATCTCATCCTCTGTCATCCCCTTCTCCTCCTGCCCTCAATCTTTCCCAGCATCAGGGTCTTTTCCAATGAGTCAGCTCTTCGCATCAGGTGGCCAAAGTATTGGAGTTTCAGCTTCAACATCAGTCCTTCCAATGAACACCCAGGACTGATCTCCCCTAAGATGGACTGGTTGGATCTCCTTGCAGTCCAAGGGACTCTCAAAAGTCTTCTCCAACACCACAGTTCAAAAGCATCAATTCTTCTGTGCTCAGCTTTCTTTATAGTCCAACTCTCACATCCATACAGGACCACTGGAAAAACCATAGCCTTGACTAGATGGACCTTTGTTGGCAAAGTAATGTCTCTGCTTTTTAATATGCTATCTAGGTTGGTCATAACTTTCCTTCCAAGGAGTAAGTGTCTTTTAATTTCATGGCTGCAGTCACCATCTGCAGTGATTTTGGAGCCCAGAAAAATAAAGTCATTGGTCATTAGACAAGTGCAAATAAAACTATAATGAAATATCAGTTCACATCTGTTAGGAAGTTCAGTTCAGTCGCTCAGTAGTGCCTGACTCTTTGCAACCCCGTGGACTGCAGCACACCAGGCCTCCCTGTCCATTACCAACTCCCAGAGTTTACTCAAGCTCATGTCCATTGAGTTGGTGATGCCATCCAACCATCTAATCCTCTGCTGTCCCCTTCTCCTCCCGCCTTCAATCTTTCCCAGCATCAGGATCTTTTCCAATGAGTCCATTCAGGAAGGCTATCATCAAAAAATGGGATATGAGTATTGGCAGGAATGTGGAGAAATTGAAACCTCCGTGCATTGCTGGGAGAAATGTAAAACAGTTCGGCCACTGCAGAAAACAGTTTGGCAGTTCCTCAAAAAGTTAAACATAAAATTGCCATGTTATCCAGCACTTCCACTCCTATGTATATACTCAAGAAAATTGAAAGCAGACTTGAACAGACACTTGTACACTCATGTTCCTGGTAACATTCTCCATAATAAGCAACAGATAGCAACAGTGCAACTGTTCAGCAAGAGATGAATAGAAAATATGGTATATCCACACAATGGAATATTATTCAACTAAACCATACACTAAATTTAAACTGTATGGTTAAAGTAAAATAGTGACTTTATGTTAAGTATATTTAACCACAGTTTAAAAAAAAAAAGGAAAAGGAAAGGCAAGCAGTTTTCAAGGACACAAGTCCTTGAGGATTTCTACTACCATTAGACCTTCCTTTTTTTCCTTAATAATTAATGGGGTAATATTTAGTGGATTGAGTTGTATATGGAAGAATTTCCATGGACAGGAATAAAATAAAGGTCTTTGCAGGCTGAAAGCTGGGATGAACACAGATGCAGGAGAGACACAAATGTCCGCCCTTGTTCCAGGAATAGTGACTGGAGTGGGACAGACAGTGTCCACAGTGCAGAAAGGCACCTTAGAATATTTTGCAGCTTTCTCCTCAGTGGGCTGCCCAACCCCAGGTTCAAAGCCCTCAAGTTATCTTTATTTAATCTTTTATATGATAAGGAGGAGGCCTCCTAGATTTTCAGTCAGTAAAGTAACAAATGGATTAGAACTTTGGTCATGCCAGTCTGCCACTCACAGGGCGAGCACCTAAGGGCTGCTATTTGGTGACTGATGAACTTTGTGGCAATGGTACTTCACTCTTCCTCCTGAAGCCACTTTCAGCATTCCCAGAGACTTGGAAAGGCCATTGGCTAGGATTAGGGAGCAAGCTTGGAAGAAGAGGGTGCAAATGGCTCATCCTGACCTTGACAATCAGAATCCTGTTTTAAGCTCCATGCTACTGCCTTTAAAGAAAAGCCATTGCACAGGGAGAGAGATGAGCTTGAGATCACAGGGAGGACAGGTTTCATCATCTAATCCATCCTGCCAAGTACTGGTGTGAATCCTTCCCGACAGGGTGATGTTCTGTACCCCTAGCTTCACATAATGATGCAGCTTATGTCACCTCTCTTGGAAGGTTATCCTACAACAGGAGGGGTGCACACTGGCATGCGGTCTGATGAGCAGAGAGAAATTGGACCTCCCTTTCTTTTGTGTGCACGTGATCAGAACACAGTCAAGTGAAGGCAAATGAAATGACAGCTAGGGCTCAAATTTGCATTTCCTCTGTTCATTTTATTTTGATGGAAAGAAAGCATGGAATTGCCTAAATTGAACTCAGGAGACTGGAAATAGTTATGATTTCAATGCAGTGTAATTGTCAGGCCCAGACTCTTTGTCTCATGTTATTTAACCTCTTTTTGGCCTTTTCAAGGAATGTGGTAGAAGAGAGGTTCATATGGGTTTCCACAGCTGGAAAATAAAAGTTCCATAATTCATCTAGTACCCACATTGTTCTGTCATCTCCGTGTTTTGTTAGAGAGTCAGTTCAAAAAAGTAGATGAGACCCTTCCAGATGTTTCCCTGACTTTTTTTTTTTTGGTAAACACATGTCTTTTGAAAGAACTCTAAATACACTTGCAGATTTTCAAAGCCCAGATTTTGCACAGTTCTAATGTCAACCCTGAAGGGCTATCACAGACTGAGCCATAGAAAGAGGCACCATCAAAATACCACATCAAACATAAGCTTCATGTAAGTTTCTTACCTGAAATAAACATTAAAACCTCATGGAAAAGCATAAGAATGTTCTAAAAATAAAGGTTTATCACTAAAAAGGTGATATAGGAAGCTTAGGGATGGTATAGTGGGAAGGCAGTAGAAAAGATTTGATAGAAGGCACTAGACAAAAATGGGATTTTATTATATCAAGAATTCCATTCGTAACTTTCATTTTCTTTCTTCTTGAGAATTCTTTGAGAATCCATGGAGAAGAACAAGGGTGAGCAGAAATCAGGGGAGAAGCTCTGGGTTACCATGACAATGTGACTCTTGACTCCATCTCTATCACCCATCATTGCCTTTTGGATTACTGCAGAGATCTTTGACATTGGAATTAACACATCCTCCTAAATCTGAGGATAATTTAAAGCTGAAGAATAGCAAAGTCTCTAAATAGTACAATGAGCTCATCTTTACTCAAAAGATGTGTAATGGTCATAATGCAACATAATTGAGATAGTTCCTTATCTCTCCCCCAGTAAAGCTGTCATAAATCACTGCAAAGGCTCTATAAAAGTGACAGGGCTATAGAAATGTCCATTGTAAAGCATCGATAATTAATGATAATGGTTTGAGCCAAATAAATTTGTAAAAGAAAGTAAAACTTCAGATAATGTGAAAAATGTCAGAGTAGTATTTATAATCTAAATTTCAGTAACAATATAAACATGATTATTACTCCTATTCTGGTCCTGCAGGTGGATTAAATAATGAGCATGCATCTATACAGAACAGTCTGCAGAGTTCAGTAACTGCTTAATGAGCCATTAAGCGCTTCTTTATAATATATTAAACTTCACTACCACTCTATTTTTGCTAGTCTGCTAATTCAGGGGAAATCTATGGACCTATTATTTTCTGTTTGTTTGTGCATGCCTGCATGTGTACTCAGTCACTCAGTCGTGTCTGACTCTTTACAACCCCATGGACTGCAGCCCACCAGGCTTCTCTGTCCATGGGATTTTCCAGGCAAGAATACTAGAGTGGGTTGCCATTTCCTACTCCAAGGGATCTTCCTGACCCGGGGATCAAACCTGTATATCCTGCATCTCCTACATTGGGCAGGCAGATCGTTTACCACTGAGCAACCTGAGAATCCTATTTGTCTGTAAAGTCTACCAATTTGCCTTCTCTAAGTTATTGTTTTTGTTTTTCAACAAAGTGATAACATTCCTAGCTCTCGATTATGCTAAACTAAGTAAAAATAAATATAGACTCTTTCCCTTCTGTCCTGGAGCTAATAAGTCATAAACATTGTTTGAATTACTGTGAAGAAAGGTCAAAATAAAAAGAAAGATCAAATTGAAAGCCTAACTCCTGCCCTCCATGGTCTTGGGATCCTGTTGAAAGAGCTACCTGGCATTGACCAAACTGTGAGATTTGAGGACACAGTCCTTGAACTGCCAAGTCTGCCCAAGACTTCTGACACCAACTGTAAGGAGTTAGGGTCCAACTACAAAATTAGAGGAAGAGTCCAGAAAAGACTACTCTCACTTCTGACACCAACTGCATATTTAGAGGGTTCCCAAAATCACCTCCAGTTCTGGTAATTCACTAGAAGGACTCAAAGACTCGCTGAAAGTACTCACGGCTACGTCGTATTATAGAGGATACAAATTAAAAGCATACAAAGGAAGAGATGCAGAGGGAACAGTTTGGGGAAAGAGGGGTTCCAAACATGAAACCTCCATTGTTTTTCCCTGCAGAGATAGAATGTGTTACCCTCTCAGTTGTCAATGTGTGACAATATGCACTGAGTTTTGGTATGCAATTTTTCCTGGGGCTTCATTGCGTAACATGATGGATTAATTTCCAGCCTGGCTGAACTTGGTCTCTAAATTGACTGATACCACGTGACCCAAGGCCCCTGAAGTAAATCACGTGATTGATCTTCCAGGCATGGCCAGCTCCCAACTTAAGACTATTGGGTATGGCCCTATGATCTGATGTGACTAGTCCCCACTCTCCACAGAGGTATCCCCAGCAGATGCAATACGGATTACTTACCAGAAGCTGAGGTTAAAGCTAGATCTCTTTGGGCGAGGCTGTATTCTTTATTGCATAGGAGTCAAGACAAGTCTGAGTGAAGAGGAAGTACTAAATTATGTGGCAGGTAGAGGGGGGCTTAGTATGAGCTTGGATGACCAACCAAATACTTGAGGAGCGATAGAAGGAACATGGACTACTCCCAAGCAAAAGAACATTTAAGGACATGATAAGTGTCTTTTAAAATGTGAAGGGCTAGTGTGCACATAAAGATGATTCTTACCCTGTGTGCCCCTTGGAAATAGGGTTGAATGTCTGTGGGTTAGAAATAGAAGAAAGATATAAGTTCAGTATAAGAGAGAACTTTCTAATAATTGAGGCTATTTAAAAATATTATCCAGACTGCCCTGAAGTTTTCATACATTAAAAATATTCTGGCAGTAAGCAGATCACCTATAATAGTGGCAGTCCTCTTATTAGGAAATACAATGACCCTTAACAATCTTTTCAGCTCTAATACTCTATGGTTCTTAAATTATTTTTCTATTTTTTTCTTTTATTCTCAATTAAGAATTTTTATTGAAGTGTAAGTTACATAGCATTATATTAGTTTCAGGTATCAGTCAGCTCAGTCACTCAGTTGTGTCCGACTGTGACCCCATGGACTGCAGCACACCAGGCTTCCCTGTCCATCACCAACTCCTGGAGCTTGCTCAAACTCATGTCCTTCAAGTCAGTGATGCCATCCAACCATCCTCTGTCGTCCCCTTCTCCTCCTGCCTTCAATCTTTCCCAGCATCAGGGTCTTTCCCAATGAGTCAGTTCTTCTTATCAAGTGGCCAGAATGTTGGAGTTTTAGCTTCAGCATCAGTCCTTCCAATGAATATTCAAGACTGATTTCCTTTAGGATTGACTGGTTGGATCTCTTTGCAGTCCAAGAGACTCTCAAGAGTCTTCTCCAACACCACAGTTCAAAAGTATCAATTTTTCGGCGCTCAGCTTTCTTTATGGACCAACTCTCACATCCATATATGACTACTGGAAAAACCATAGCTTTGACTTAGATGGACCTTTTTCGGTAAAGTAATGTCTCTGCTTTTTAATATGCTGTCTAGGTTGGTCACAGCTTTTCTTCCAAGGAGCAAGCATCTTTTAATTTTATGGCTGCAGTCACCATCTGCAGTGATTTTGGAGCCCAAGAAAATAGTCTGTCACTGTTTCCACTGTTTCCCCTTCTATTTGCTATAAAGTGGCACGATCTTCATTTTTTGAATGCTGAGTTTTAAACCAGCTTTTTCATTCTCCTCTCTCACTTTCATTAGGAAGCTCTTTAGTTCCTCTTTGCTTTCTGCCTTAAGGTTAGTGTCATCTGCGTATCTGAGGTTATTGATACTTCTCCCTGCAATCTTGATTCCAGCTTGTGCTTCATCCAGTCCAGCATTTTTCATGATGCGCTCTGCATATAAGTTAAATAAGCAAGGTGACAATACAACAGGTATACAACATAATGATTCAATATTTGTATATAATTCAAAATGATCACCATAATAAGTCTAGTTAACGTCCTCCACTATAAGTTACAAAATGTTTTTTTCTTGTGATAAGAACTTTTAATATCTTCTCTCTCGTTGTTGTTTAGCCACTAAGTCATGTTCGACTCTTCTGAGACTCCGTGGACTGTAGCCTGCCAGGCTCCTTTGTTCCTAGGATTTCCCAGGCAATAATACTGGCATGGGTTGCCATTTCCTTCTCCAGGGGATCTTCCCACCTCAGGGATCAAACCTGGGTCTCCTGCATTGCAGGTGGATTCTTTACTTCTGAGCCACCAAGGAAGCCTCAATCTACTCTCTTAGCAACTTTCAAATATGCAATGCAGTATTATTACTAGTTATAATCACCATGCTATACATTACATCCACAAAGCTTATTTACTTCATAACTGGAAGTTTGTACCTATTTTTCAACCTTGTATCCTAGAATCAGTGAGTTTTCTAAATTGTGTTCTTATTACATGAATTACTTTTAAAATGTCTTATGTCATACCTGAGTGCTACAGTCTTGAAATAAATGTATGTTTTCCTGAGCAGAACTTAGATTTAGAATATCTAGACTAATTCAGATTCTACTAACTGAGTGATCAATGACTAGACCAGGATGGAAGTTTTTTCTTGTTCTAGATAAGAAGGAATGAATTGTTAAGCAAAAGAATAAAGTAAGAAAGTTTTCATGAAACACATTTAATTTATATAAGTGAACCTATGCTTACAGCCACTTCAGAAATTGCAAATATATCTCATTAAGTGAGCCTGAGGCAGATTAAGTTAGGATTTTAACTTGAAACCTTCTGTTAACTCTAAATTCAAGTTACATTATATACTTCTTTTGAAAGATTCTGAGTCTGTTCCCTGTTTACAGCTGGTCTTTGTCATGAAGTGGGCTGAATTAATGTGAATTTTATCTTATTCAGATAAACAGAACACTGATACCCAGGATCAAATGGATTCATGCAGCCCAAATTTCTTTAGATTTCATCTTCCTATGTGTATAAGGGTAAATGACTAAAGTCATAACTCCGATTTCCTTGGCCTTAACCCATACCTACAATGCAAACCCTCCAGTTTATATAAACTGTCTTTCTATTCAGATCATTTCTGATGTACCTCAGGGAGCTCTCATGAATGCTCGCTCATCACATAGTCCTGCTGGGGACAACTACTGCTTCACCTGGAATAGCCCTGTTTGGGCACCATCACTGTTCTCCTGCCTCTCACTGGGCACAGTCACCAAAGCTGTTGAGCCACCATGATGCCAGCCCTGGCTAACCAGGATGGCAAGGGGAAGAACACATCTCTCCTTGCATCAGAGGCATCCCCAAATGGTGCTGTTTGTGCTGAGGGTTCTATGTTGATGTTGTTTTTGCTGTTGTTCGGTCACTAAGTTGTGTCCGACTCTTTGCAACCTCATGAACTGCAGCACACCAGACTTTTCTATCCTTCACTATCTCCCGGAGTTTGCTCAAACTCATGGCCATTGAGTCAGTGATGCCATCCAACCATCTCATCCTCTGTCTGCCCCTTCTCCTCCTGCCCTCAGTCTTTCCCAGCATCAGGTTCTTTTCCAGTGAGTCAGCTCTTTGCATCATGTGGTCAAAGTATTGGAGCTTCAGCTTCAGTATCAGTCCTTCTAGTGAATCTTCAGGGTTTATTTTCTTTAGGATTGACTGGTTTGATCTCCTTGCTGTCCAAGGGACTCTCAAAAGTCTTCTCCAGCAATACAGTTCAAAAGCATCAATTTTTCAGTGCTCAGACTTCTATGGTCCAGCTCTCACATTGGTACTTGATTAGTGGAAAAACTATAGCTTTGACTTTGTCCTTTGTCAGCAAAGTGATGTCTCTGCTTTTTAATATGCTGTCTAGGTTTGTCATAGCTTTTCTTCCAAGGAGCAAGCATCTTTTAATTTCATGGCTGCAGTCCCCATACACAGTGATTTTGGAGCCCAAGAAAATAAAATCTGTCACTGTTCTGTAGTATTTAATATAGAGTTCTATAGTATTTAATCAAAGAGCTCTATGAGAGAACAGTTAGGCTAACTGTGACCACTCTTAGCACGTCCACCAACAGATGGTCTCAAGTTAGGTAAGGCATGAACTCATACCAGGCAGCATATTGGTTGGATCACAAAGGCTGGTCCTTCAGTTGGCAGTGGGTTCTCTTCTAAGGTCTCCTCTGATGAGTGGTCTCACCATCTTCCACACTGCTGCATGCCAGTGCTGGCAGAGGCACCTCAAACACACATGCCAGATGCAGGCAACTATTTTTGCCAATGCTTTATTCTGAAAGCCAAAATCATCCTCATTGGAAGACCTGAGAACCATGCTTCTCTATCAAGTTTGCCAGGATTACGCACTCTCATTCTTAGCATCCCACAGCACAGACCTGCTCACACCGTTTGCAGTACAAATGGAGTAATATCTGAAACTGAGCCAAAAGCCCTTTAACTTCATGAACTCCTTTTGGGTATGCCAGTAGGATAGCTTGGCCAAGCTTTGGGCTGTTCTGTAGTGCCAGAAACTGGAAAACTCGTGCCCTGAAATGTTGGCCTTCTTGAGGGGAACATTGCTGAGAAATGGCCATTCCTGCAGAGCAGACAGCTTCCCATGCAAAAAGGTGTGTGAAGTCTTCTCCCAAATGTGTAAAGTCTGTGAAGCAACCCTGAACAGGGGACCACCCATCCCTTACAGGGAAATAAACTCAAGTGAAGTGATTTTTCCCTTGTGGACATATGTATTTCAGTGTCACAGCTCAGTAGTCTCACAAGTAAACACACTTGCTTGGGACCTAGAAGACAAGCAGAGGCATGAGAGTTGCCCTCACCTGGGGGCCTGGTGACTCAATCTACCCTCTGCACAATGAACACTCTTTCTAGTGAGAGATAAAGAACCACTCAGATGTTGACCACCTGGGCCAGGAGCACTGGGTTATAGGTCCTGGTGTCTTGGGACCCTTGTCCTCAATACTTGAGCTGGTCTCAGGAGGACACTGGCGACTCTTCAGACAATAGTAGAAAAGGATGTTCACAGACCAATAGGATGTGAATGGGAAGGAGGCAGGGTCAGTGCGAAAGAGGGTGTAGAGGAGCCAAAAACTAGGCCAAGTTCATGACTTTAGCCTATCTCTGGTCCTTCTTTTCCTTTCTGTTCTTTCTTCCTATTTTCTCTCCTCTTCCCTGGTGGTCAGTGGGTAGATGCAGGGGCCTGGTGTCTGGGGTCTAAGGCTGGGAGATTAGAATCTTGGAGCTGGATCCATCCTTGGCATCTCTTGCCCAGCATCTCAAGCTCTGTTTGGGGCTCTACAATACATTCTGGCAGTTTACAGGTAAAATGGGTAGAAAATGGAAGAGTTGCTAGAATGCAATGTAGTTCCAGAGTCATATCCTTAACAACATGAGGAATACCAGAATTTTCCTGGCATATAAACACTGGTTGTTATCTTGATCTGACATCTATAAGAATTCTGTGTGTATGGTTTCCATTCTTCAATGCCAATGATGTATTGCTTAAAAATAAACAAGCACTGTCTCTTTTTTCTAAAGAGCATGCCTGTGTGTATGTCTGGGAGGTCTCATACGTGTATGTGTTTATAATTTTTATGTCTGCTGCCCACAGGAATCTTTCTCTTGCACATTGTTCTGGAGATTAATTTTCTAGATTAACTAAGTTCCTTTCCTTTTGTTTTATTAGGAATTAATATAACTCACTTTGCTTTTTTCTGTGCCCTCATTGTGTTTGCATTGAAGGAGGCATATTTTTGAAAACAGATCCATGTCTGTAAGTGGACATTTATGGTTCTCTCCCACAAGAATCAGGCCTTGAAGAAGGGCTGGCCCATCCACGGTGCTGTATTTTAGTTGCTCAGCTTGGTGATTCAGAGCTCACTACTCTTCAAAAGAACATGGTCAGTAGATGCCTTTCTTCCTACATCCAGAGTTCTTCACCTCCTTTCTGGGGAAGTAATATAGTTAACAGCTGTCATGAAAGGAACATCTATTTTCTTATGAAATTACCTGGCCAACATTGTAAATGTGTGACTCTGGCAGCCCTGTACCAACTTACCAGTTGGGACAGTTTCCCAACTCTCAGGGTCAGTGAACAATGATCTTGAGATGCCAGACTGTCCTTTCAGAAAGGAATTTAGAGTTCTGTTGGGTTCGGGGGGAACCTCAAGCAAATATATCCCTGGATGCCTGCCACGTAGGAGAATCTCAGCCAAGGAGAGAACTGTGCTATACCCATTGAAGTCCAGGCGTTCCCAGCCATCAGGGAGTTACAGTGACAGTGGGGATGCTCCCAGTCTTGAGGGTCTTTCTTTATCATGTGCTGTTTTAGATTTGCTCTTCTGTCATTGGCTTTAATGGATGGTATGATAATGTGTTGTTTTTTTAAATTTTATTTATTTTTGGCTGTGCTGGGTCTTCATTGCTGCTCTTGGGCTTTCTCTAGTTGTGGGGATTACTCTAGAGAGTTGCAGTGCGCAGGCTTCTTATTTCAGTGACTTATCTTGTTGTGGAGCATAAACTTTAGGCTCATGGGCTTCAGTAGTTGCAGCATGCAGCCTCAGTAGTTGTGGAGCACAGGCTTAGTTGCTCTGTGGCATGTGGAATCTTCCCAGATCAGGGATCGAACCTGTGTCCCCTGCATTGGCAGGTGGGTCCTTAACCACTGGACCACCAGCGAAGATGGATAACATGTGTTTACATGTGTGTCTCCCTCACTGGGTAGTGGGATCTAGGGCCTCTGCTCTGCACATCCTCAGAGTCTGCAGGATGGCCTCCTGAGGGTCTGCATTCACCAAATGCTACTTGAGTGAGCTGCTGTAGACACTCACAAGTTAATGAATTGGAGGGTGAGCAGCCTCATAGCTCCTTGAGAAGGACAGCCTCTGCTTCTGCATCATATAGGAAGTGAACAGGGC
Organism: Okapia johnstoni; assembly: GCA_024291935.2. Classification (NCBI taxonomy): domain Eukaryota; kingdom Metazoa; phylum Chordata; class Mammalia; order Artiodactyla; family Giraffidae; genus Okapia; species Okapia johnstoni. Next base: position 45,957,468 of record CM044322.1, read on the forward strand.
AGTCGCTGATGACTGTGTCCTGGTGCTTGAGTGATTTCTAAAACCTCTGCCTGTTTCCATGCTGCTGATTTTCAAAGCTCTCCCTTCAGGAAACGTCTGAAAGAAAGACAGATGAAATGAAAGAAAGACAACACAGACAACTATCAAGTTAGAAAGAGACTGTTGAATAGGAAGGAAATGGCAGCCCACTCCTGTATTCTTGCCTGGAGAGTCCCATCTACAGAAGAGCCTGATGGGCTATAGTCCATAGGGTCGCAAAGAGTCGGACATGACTGAAGCGACTGAGCACATACACAAGGAAATTAAGACATACCTCTGTGTTCTTGTTGATAACTTTTTGACACTCTGTCTAAAATGAAACCACCTTTTGTCAATACTTTAGAGCACAGGTCAATGGACTTTTTCTGTAAAAGACCAGATAAAAAATATATGGATTCTGTCATGACTACTCACCTCTGCTGTTGTAGTGTGAAAGCAGCCAGAGACAATATGTTAACAAATTGGTGTGGCCATGTCTCAATAAAACTTTATTTACAAAAACAGGCAGGGGGTTGGATTGGGCTGGCAGGCCTCAGTTTGTCAGCTCCTGTCCTAGAGTACTACGTGCTCTGTCATGTTCTTATAAAATTAATTAAAATTTACCCATTATGCTATTTTTTTGGTGTTCCCTTGCTATGGCCAATAAAAGTTTGGCTTATTTTAAAAAGCAAGACATTTTTCAAAAAAATAATTTAAAAAAATGTGTGCAGTGGGGTGGGAGGGAAGTGGAATATGTGTGCATAGAATATGATAGTCTGAAAGAACGGCATGGTCCTTCCCAGACCCCAGTCAGTTCTACTCTATCACCCATCCTTTCCTGTCCCGCCCAACCCATCCTTCCCACACCAGTCCCCAAGTCTAAGTTCTCATCCACCCTGGCCCTGGGGCTCGGTGGCCAGCAGTTCTGCACCTGTGCTCTCCTATTCCTCTTGCCTCGGTGTCTATGCAGAGATGCAGACTGAGTTTGAACTGATCACTGCCCTAGAAACTTTTCAGTCTTTTTATTTTCCTGCCAAAGACAGTGAGTTAAATCTACAGTTTGTCCCTTCTTTCACCTTCCCTTCCCAGCTTAATTGTCTTTGTTCCAAGTTAAAGGATCATGATGAGGTGGAAAAAAATGAAAACTTTATAGCCACCATCTTTCACTCCCATCAGGTATGTTTTAGAGTCTAGAGAGGCCCATGTGAAACAATCTTGCTGGCAGTTTTACTGGCTTTCCAAAGGAGAGCTAAAATGCTTGTTGCCAAGCAACACACAGGCCCTGGCTTCCTCCAACAACGTGGACTTAAAAACATAGAATTGTCCTATGATTGACTTATGAATAGGGGAATCATGTAGAAACACACAGGGCAAACAATTTGATATAACAATGCTATATCTGTTTATTTTGTCTTTGGTATCTTTTCCTGGGGCCTTTACAGGGTCACATGGATAAATAACTGGGGTATGCCTTCAGCAGAGCAACTGATGAACAAGACTCATCAGTAGGAACTTCATAGTACAGTTAATCCTCAGAATCATTTGCAGATTCTATGTTGTGAATTATGTTCAAAATCCATAGTTTTACTGTAATTTGCAGACATGCTTAGTAACGAAAACTTTGAGCCACCCAATGCACGTGTTCCCAGCTGAGACTGGACAAGCCAACAGCTCTGTCTTCTGGTTTCACCTCTCATCATGTAAACAAGGGCCTTTTTTGCAGTCTATTTAGTGACACTTTTTTGTATTTCTGTGCTTTTTGTTGGTCATTTCACTGTGTAAAGTAGCCCCCAGGTATAGTGCTGCAGTGTTGTCTAGTGCACGAAGGCTGTGATTTACAGGAAAAATACATGTGTGAGAGAAGCTTCATTCAGGCATGATGTAGTGCTGTTGGTGTGAGTTCGGTGTTCATGAATCAACAATATGGTACATCCAGGAAGAGGAAATTCACTGATGTATATGCATCAAAGTTCTGGAAAGTACTCAAGTAACATCTAAGTGCATGATGATACTGTGGAAACAGGCTGTATTGGTGGATTCATAATATGCCTAGTTTCTTTTTTTTTTTTTTTTTTAAAGCATAGTGGAAAATATTGTAAGGCTGAAAGCCAAAGAAATTTATGGTCATGTTACCCAGAGTCAAGGAAATGTTAAATCCTTCTCAGCTAGTGTTTTTATTATATAGAAGGTACATATAATTCATTATCTATAAGAAATAGAAATTAGGATATCTTTAAATAGATATGCACATAAAACAAGGTTATGTGTTGATCAATTGATGAAATATTGTGACCCAGGGGTCTCAGGAACATAAACCCACATATTTCCCCTAGGAGCATGGCTCAGCATTCACTAGCTCAGTGTTCCTAGAGACTTAATAGAAATAACTGTCATGACTAATAAGAATTAACCATATATGATCACAACTTAACTCTGATAGGATGTATCTCCCACCTCCCATATGGAAGACAAAGGCTTAGACTTGTCCATGTACAGTGTCTGTACTGAGAATGTGTGCCAGGAATGAGACTTGACTTCCTCATCTGGTTGCCAGCTCTGGAGGTTTCCATGATATTCCTGATAGACATTTTGAAGGAAGATAAATGTTTAGAGCCAGGAGCTAGGGCTGGCAGGCTCCTCCTCCATACCCATTTACTTTTCTGTCCAAGTCAGTTCAAGCTGCTGTAACAGAATCCCATAGACTGAGGGACTTAAGTGAATTTCTCACAGTTCTAGAGGCTGGAAATCTGAGATCAAGGTGTTGGAAGATTTGTGCCTGGTGGGGGCCTGCTTCCTGGCTCATAGGTAGCTATCTTCTCACCATTTCCTCACATGGCAGAAGGGACAAGGAAGCTCTCTAGGGTCTTTTATATAAGGGTACGAATTTCACTCATGTGGGGCTCCACCCTCATGACCTAATCACCTCCCAAAGGTTCAACTTCCAGATACTATCACATAGGATGTTAGGTTGCAACACATGAATTTGGGGGAGATGTAAACATTCAGTCCATAGCATTCTTATTCCACCACTTTTATCACCGAGTGTTTTCCCTGAAGGGAAACTATGATATATTTTTAAATTGCACTGGCACTGAGCCATAGTGAGCCCAGTATCTCCGAACTGACACCTTAATTGGTCCCAGATGGAAAGGGGAAGCTATTGCTCTTACACAAGTCTTTTCTCCCTGAAGGTCTGATGCAGGTCACATGTGAAGTGGTTTTCTGTCTCTGAGGTCTAATCTCTGCTGACAGTGGCCTGCATGTCACACTGGGTCTCCTGAGCTGGACAGTCTCTCTCCAGAGAGCTGACTGGGGCGGGGGTGGGGTGGGGGTGGTGGGAAGAGGGAGGGGGCAATGGCTGACTGCTGACAGTAGTGAAAGTGTTAGTCATTCAGTTGTGTCTGACTTTTTGTGAGTCCGTGGACTGTAGCCTGCCAGGCTCCTCTGTCCATGGAATTCTCCAGGCAAGAATACTAGAGTGGGTAGCCAATCTCTTCTCCAGGGAATCTTCTTGACCCAGGGATCAAATCTGAGTCTCCTGCATTGCAGGCAGATTCTTTACCATCTGAGCCACGAGGGAGGCCCTGACAACCTGATTACAAACCTGAGGACAAACCCCTCTCCTCTGGCAAAACAAACTCAACACAGGGCATGGGAAGCAAAGAGGCTCCCTCAGACTTCAGGATCAGGGAAGGCTCCAGAGACAAAATGACATTTGGCAGCAGTTAAGAGGCAAGAGTTAATGATGACGTAAGCAGAAGCCTCTTAAAAGCAAGGCAGGAAGAATGTCAAGACAAGTTCAGGAATGAAGAAAACATGAGTAGTTCCTTCAGATCACTTTTTAAAGAGCCTAGAAACACCATCTGTAAACTCTTGGGCCTCATTACTCAGGACACTGGCCCCACACAGCACCTGCAAAATCCCTAGAGGAGTCCCTTCTAGAAAGTTCTGCTTTCTGTTGCTGATTGAGTGCTTGGGTCTATGTCTGTGTGTCCCCAGTTTTAAGCAGGAATATGATACCTTTTACTTTGTCACTACCATGTGTAAATATATGTTAAGAGACGATGGCAATAAGGTGGGTGCAACTCCTTGGCAAAAGAAACCTTGCATGTATTATAAACACATAGCTCTTCAATACAAGTTCATGGCTGGGAAAGTGCTTTTTTTATTGCAGGGACTGCCTGGTGTGGAAATTTGCAGAGAAAGGCCCGATGTGCAGACAGCATGCCCAATCATGGGTCACAGAGTTGTTCTCTCCCCATCCCTGACTCTCATTTCTATTCCCAGTCTCATTTTGGGCAGTGTCATATGCATAGACACACAGGAATACCCCATCACAGCCAGGACAGTGGTGCCAAGGGAGATGTTCTGCATGCTTTCCATCCTTGGGGTTAGAAGCACTTGCTCAGCTGCCAACTACAAATAGCTTCATGTAGAAGATGATGTTAATTAGTACGCATTAAAAAAAAAAAGGGGGGGGGGAACCTCACTGCCCACAGCAAGCCATGTAGGGGCCCGAAGTCCTACCCTGACAGCCAGAGTGAAGCATGGCCCACTAATGCAGCCTTAATTCACTTTGTTGGCAGAGAAAGCAAGCTCACCATGCTGCTGCGGGAGTCCCTGGGGAACGTGAACTGCCGCACCACCATGATCGCTCACATCTCGGCCGCCGCTGGGAACTACGCCGAAACCCTGTCCACCATCCAGATCGCCTCCAGAGTCTTGAGAATGAAGAAAAAGAAAACGAAGGTAAGGGGTTTGCTGGGGTTGCGGTGGATGAAGCAGCTTTCGGAGCCCTGCCCTGGAACTGAGTCAGAAAGAGCGGAATCAATATTTCTAATCCCCCAGCACCAGGGGCCTGGTGAGCATGGCTGCCGAAGGCCTGGCTCAGCATCCACCTCGGGGCAGGACTACCTCCTGGCCGATGCAGAAGTCCCATCCCCTCGCCACTGGTGGTGATTTCCTCAGTCATCCAGCCTGGACTCTTAACGGGGAGTGCTTGATTCACTTTAGAGAGTTTAAATGAGTGCGACTCTGAGGTGAAAATTTTTAAGAGCGATGGGAAATATCCATAGTTTGTATCTTGCCTACCTTGATCCTTTAACTGATTGATCCCAGAGAGGACTGTTAGTTAACTCCTTGCTCAGGTGACCCTACTTCCCTTGCATTTCCAGGAGGCACTTTGTCAGGCCGTGGTGTGTTGTCCTATTAATTCAGTGGTTGATTCTGGTTGATGAAACCACTGGGCTCATTTTCTCAGGCAGAGGCAAAGCCAGGACAGTGGTGGTATGACAAGAATGTCTGAGAAAATCATTATGATTGTGGTCAGTCTGGTCTGTGGCTAGCTGGTGATTTGTGGGGCTTTTCCCCCTCCTTTATATATGTGTGTGTATATACATATATATATATAAGAAATATATATATATAGATACACATATATTTGGTCAAAAACACGTCTTTCCAACCAGTATCCCATGGCACAAACTGTCATACATGTCTTGGGTATGCAAACTGGTGACCCCCTCAAGTCCTTAGGAGGTCACATGGGACCTGGGCTGGTCACTCCCTTTCATGAGCACCCTCTGCTTCCCCAGTGTGCCTCACAGGAGTATGAGGGCATGACATGCAGAGCTGGGGCACCTGGCCTGGCACACCCGGGTAATGGCCCAGGGTCTAGATGGCCTGTGTGGAGCCAAAGGCCTCCGCCAGTTGCCTGGAGAGTTGCCTCACGACGCCACACTAACTGTTTCCCTCTCACTCACAGTACACATCGAGTTCCTCTGGGGGAGAGAGCTCCTGTGAGGAAGGCAGAATGCGCAGGCCCACCCAGCTGAGACCCTTCCACGCCAGGGCCGCCGTCGAGTCGGACTTCCCCATCCCTCACCTGTCCAGCGACCCCGACTACTCCTCCAGCAGTGAGCAGTCCTGCGACACGGTCATCTACATTGGGCCAAACGGCACGGCCCTCTCTGACAAAGAGCTCACCGACAACGAGGGGCCCCCAGACTTTGTCCCTATCGTGCCAGCCCTGCAGAAGGCCAGGGGTGACAGCCGGTCCACGGAGGCTGGAGAGGCCAGCGCTGGCAAATCGGAAAGGGACTGCTTGAAGTGCAACACGTTCGCTGAGCTGCAGGAGAGGTTGGATTGCATTGATGGCAGCGAGGAGCCCAGCAAGTTCCTCTTCGAAGAGTTGCCAGCCCAGTTTGGGGCAGAGCAGGCAAGCAAGAGTGTCCCGTTGAGCCAGGCAGCCGGGGCAAGCCTGCTCTGTGAGTCTGATAAGGAAGACGATAGTTCAGACGGCCAGCTGACAGACAGAGAAGGTGCGGAGCCCCCAGCCTCCAAGGTGCAGAGGAATCACTCCCCAGTCCCTGCTGCATTGCTCACCAACAGCCCCACCCCTGCCTCACCCCGGAGCATCCCCGGCAGCAGCAGCCAGTACAGTTCTTCCCAGCTCGCGCAGAGCCCCAGCCTCCGGAGCAGCCGGGAAAGCCTGAACTCCTGCGGCTTTGTGGAAGGCAAGCCCAGGCCCATGGGCTCCCCCAGGCTGGGCATCGCCAGCCTATCCAAGACCTCAGAGTACAAGCCAGCCAGCTCTCCTTCCCAGAGATGCAAAGTCTACACCCAGAAGGGGGTCCTGCCTTCTCCAGCCCCGCTGCCCACCTTGAGCAAGGATTCAGGCATGGTGTCTAGTGAGTCCCTGCTGCAGCCCGAGGTACGCACCCCCCCAGTTGGAATGAGCCCCCAGGTTTTGAAGAAATCCATGTCTACTGGGAGCGAAGGGTTCCCAGAAACCCCTGTGGATGACGATCATCAGGCAGCAACTTCCCCAGATTCCAAGAAGGAGATTCTGAGCACCACGATGGTGACAGTGCAGCAACCTCTGGAGCTGAATGGTGAGGATGAGCTGGTGTTCACGCTGGTGGAGGAGCTGACCATCAGCGGGGTGCTGGACAGTGGCCGCCCCACCAGCATCATCAGCTTCAACAGCGACTGCTCTGTGCAGGCCTTGGCCTCAGGCTCCCGGCCCGTCAGCATCATCGGCAGTATCAGCGAGGACCTGGAGTGTTACTCAAACGTGGCTCCTGTGTCCGAGGTGAGCATCACGCAGTTCCTGCCCCTCCCAAAGCTGAACCTGGATGAGAAGGCCCGGGAGGCGGGGAGCAGACGTTCCTCCATCAGCTCCTGGCTGAGTGAGATGAGCACAGGAAGTGACGGCGAGCAGCCGTGCCACAGTTTTATCGCACAGGCGTGTTTTGGGCACGGGGAAGCAATGGCTGATCCTCCGGCCTCGGAGTTCATCGGCAGCATCCAGAACACCGCCGTGGTATGCCGAGAGAAGCCCAAGGCAGGCCCCGACAACCTGCTCATCTTGTCTGAAATGGGGGAAGACTCCTTCAACAAGGCAGCCCCCATCAAAGGCTGCAAGATATCCACCCTGAGCAAGGCCATGGTCACCATCTCTAATACGGCCAGTCTGAGCAACTGCGAAGGGTACATCCCCATGAAGACCAACATTACGGTATACCCCTGCATCGCCATGAGCCCCCGCAACGTCCAGGAGCCTGAGGTGTCCCTAGCCACCGTCAGCTCAGTCCCCAAAGCAGCCCAGTCCCAGGAGAGCAAGGAAAGTGGTGCAAAGAAAGAGATGAAATTTGAGGACCCCTGGCTGAAACGAGAAGAGGAGGTAAAAAAAGAGAATGCTTATCCCAATGAAGAAGGGAGTAGGTTCGAGACAGCCATGGGCCCCCCAAAGCCTGAGGCCAGAGCAGAACAGGACAAGAAGGCCAGCCCCAGCGACAGGCTGAGCAACAGTAGCAGTGAGGTGTCTGCCTCCCCAGGGGCCGACAACTTCAGGAGAGTGGTGGATGGCTGTGAGATGGCCCCGCCCAGTGTGGCTGCCCAGAGCCCCGTGCATCTCAACAAAAGCCTGAAGTCCAGCAGCCTTCCCAGGGCTTTTCAGAAAGCCAGCAGGCAGGAGGAGCTAGACAGTCTCTTCTACCACTGTGCCTCGGAGACCAACGGCATTGGCTCGGCTTCCAGCACCCAGCCCTCCAAGGCCACCCTGGAGAGGAAGGTGGCGTCCCCCAAGCACTGTGTCCTGGCTCGGCCCAAAGGGACTCCCCCGCTGCCCCCTGTCCGGAAGTCCAGCCTGGACCAGAAGAACCGGGCCAGCCCCCAGCACAGCGCCTGCAGCAGCAGCTCCAGCAGCCCCTTGAACCAACCTGCGTCCTTCTTGGCCAGCTTCCCAGATGAGCCCAGCGGCAAGATGAAGGATGCCAGCAGCAGCAGCAGCAAGCTCTTCAGCGCCAAGCTGGAGCAGCTGGCCAGCCGGACCAACTCTCTGGGCAGGACCACAGTCAGCCACTACGAATGCCTCTCGCTGGAGAGGGCCGAGAGCCTGTCCTCCATGAGCTCCCGGCTGCACGCGGGCAAGGACAGCACCATGCCCCGCACAGGGAGGAGCCCAGGCCGCAGTGCCGGGGCCTCGCCCACCAACCCAGGCCCCACGCAGTCAGCCGGGGCCTCACCCAAGGCCAGCCAGTCCAAGATCTCCGCTGTGAGCAAGCTGCTCCTGGCCAGTCCCAAGGCCCGCAGCCTGTCCACCTCCACCACCAAGACCCTGAGCTTCTCCACCAAGTCCCTGCCGCAGGCGGTGGGCCAGAGCTCCGGGCCGCCCCCCGGCGGGAAGCACATGTCCTGGTCCACCCAGTCGCTGAGCCGGAGCCGGGGCTCGGGCCTGGCGTCCAAGCTGCCCCTGCGGGCGGTGAATGGGCGTATCTCAGAGCTGCTGCAGGGTGGCGCAGGCGCGCGGGGACCTCCCGGGCGCACGGGGCCCGAGGCGGAGGAGCGCGCAGTCCCCACTGACGAGCGCCCGCCGCCCGCCGCCCCGCTGCCTTCGCCCTACAGCAAGATCACACACCGCCGCGCCGGCCCCACCGCTGCAGCAGCGGCCATGGCAGCGACAACAGCAGCGTGCTAAGCGGGGAGCTGCCGCCCGCCATGGGCAAGACGGCGCTTTTCTATCACAGCGGCGGCAGCAGCGGCTACGAGAGCATGATGCGAGACAGCGAGGCCACCGGCAGCGCATCGTCCACCCAGGACTCCATGAGCGAGAACAGCAGCTCCGTGGGCGGGCGCTGCCGCAGCCTCAAAGCCCCAAAGAAGCGCACCAACTCAGGTAGGCGTGGGCACCTGGCGGGCACGGGGTGGGCCCTGGGATGCAGGGATGGGAGCCGAGGTACCCCTGTCCCCACCACCTGTCACCTGCTGGGAACAGAGCCCATCATTGTCAAAATCGACCTTCTGTCAGGGCATCACTCGGGCTTCAGGCTGTGATGCTGGTCAGTCTCAGCCCAGGAAGAAGGCAGGCCCCCAGGGCACCGCTCCTCACTCACCAGCCATGGGGGGTGGGGAGTGGGGGTGCTGGAGCGGTAAGAGGCCTCTTCCTGCATGAGATCCCCCCATTCTGGGCCCAGACACCTGGTTTCTCTGCTCAAGGACCAAGAATACTGTAGCTTAGAACCACTCAAGGGATCAGGTCATTGTAGCTATCCTTATGACCCAGTGGCCCCCAGACCCTAGCAGCCATTCTCTGGGGTGGGATGAAGCCCACTTTGTCTCATGGAAGCTGCAGTGGGTGCGGCCCCTCCTCCGCCCCACTGCCCACTCCACACACAATGGTAGAACAGTCAGGCTCCCACCACCGGCCTGAAATATCCAACATTCACACACATACACACACACACACACACAGCACACCACCCCCTCACTATGGAACCAAAATGCATGCTTTTGGAATAAGTCTTTGCTATGTCCAGGAATCTCTTATCAAAAGACAAATAAGTCTTCTGGAGGAACTGCTGTGTATAAAGCCCACTGATTTGTTCATTGGAGTTTGGGGGGGACATGTGACAGTAAGTTATGGTGGGCAAGGAGAAGAGGACCTAGGTCAGAGCTGATGGCCCAGGTGGCCATAGGGTAGGTGAGGTGAAAGGTCAGTAAAAAGACAAAGGGACAAAGAGAGAAGACAGAAGGAACCAAGGATAACTTTAGCTACTTGAGAATTTTGCTGACTCATCTCTGCTCTTAAACGGCCTTCAGAGAACTCGCCCCTACTCATTGTTAGCGGGACTCCTTTGTAATGAAGCCATCTCCTGCAGAGCCTCACATGCAATTCTGCACCTTGGTTGATGTGTGAGTAGCCTGTTGTCCAGCCCTCCTAGCCTGTCCTTGGCCACACTGTGATCCTTCTGTGGAACCTGGAGCTCTCAGAAACCATTGCCCAGTGAAATATTGATGCCACCAGCCCATTTGGAATTAAAAGATGAGATGAGACCCAAAAGAAAGGTCTCCTTTTTCCTGCAGCTGCTCCAGCCGGCAATTGCTTCTTAGGTTTTTTTCTCTCAACCCCAGGGTTGTTTTTTCTATTCTCACACTACAGACAGGCACAAACTCTGGAATATTCCAATTCAGATGTAAGGACTGTGGTCAGTGCAGATGATAAACCATTTGTCTGCCTCAAATTAAAAAAGACTTCAAGGGACAACAGAGTCGTCTTATAATTCTAGATGTTATGAGGTATTAATAGATTGCCCCGTCCACCCATCCCATCGCAGATCATGAAATGCCATGAAGATGTTAGCCTCCCAGCATGTTTGGGAGTCATCATGGCTGTCAGAATCTCGACATCTTTATTTCCCAGGTGTTGTGTGCATCAGGCCTTGATTCACTTTGACGGTGCTCCACATCAGGCCCTTGGCCCTGAATCTCACCACCAGACCTGGGAGCAGAATCCCATATAATACAAATGGAGAGCAGAAATCTATTCAGTATGACATGACAACTGCTGGGTCCTATTTTCAGAGTCAAGGGCATTAAAATATATTGATAATGGTTACTAAAAATAACAAGAAAGTTTAAGCCAGAGCCTTTGCCCCCCTCCCCCCCAAAAGAGTCTGGCCTTCCCAATACTTGTTTGATAAACCTTATTACAATCTACCCAATCTTGGTCTTCAAAATCCAGATTATTGTGAGACATTTGCTATGTGCTCATGTGCATTTGAGTGTTACAGAGTGCTTTCACATACTCTAATTTAGCATCTTGAATCTACCTATCCAGTTTATTCTTTCAATAGCTTTACTCTTTTTTTTTTTTACTTAAATTGTTTGGTTTGGCTGTTGCACTGGAGTAGAGGGGAAGAAAAACTAAGGTAACTACTTGGCAAGTGGACCACAGGCTCTGCAAATGTCCTTGCTTGGTGCTGCCTCAGTTTGTAAATGTGTTCTATGAGGGTCCCTCGTTAGGTTTGGCTGTTGGTGTACAATCAGAGCACCATGCTGGGTGCCAGAGATGGGATTTCATAGAGAGTGCTGAGGGCATCGAACCTCTGTGAGCAGCTGCTGTAGATCCTGGGCTCCCTAATGGATATGGCAGTGGAGATATGCTCCCTGCATGTGAGGTGACCTTGTCTCGCTTATTTATGATTATTATTAAGAGAAATGCTGGCTGTCAGACATGATCAGCATAAATTAAAGGCAACTTCTTTAAGAGAAGCCATAAAGCTTCTCAAAGGAAATTCCTAGTTCAATGGCTGGATTTTACAGTTACTGGAGATTTGGGGAACTGCACAGGAGGCAAGCAGTCATCTGTTAGTGGAGGTTGCTTTCAAATTTGGAAAACTTTAATTTTTTTGTTATCTCCTTAGTGAAAACAAACTAGAAATATATTACTAGGAAGATAACCTTGAGCTATTTGAGTGCTTTGTAGCACAGGTGGAGAAACCAAACATCCCGATGGTTCACCTTTCCAGTCCCATTCCTGGAGATCCGTGCTGGTGGAGAGTGAGCAGAATTGGGCTTTTCCTATGGGCATGGTGCAGTGGGAAGACTGAGCTAGAAAGACAGGAGACTTGGGGTGTTAGGCTGTGTGACATTTAGGGAATAACTATACTCTCTAGGCTTCAATTTTCTCATGTAAAACAAAGGGGTTGGTAGAGAACCACCACGGTCTCTCTATGCTCACACTGTATAAGATGATGCAAATAACATAAAGAGTATTGGTAATAATATGACTTCCTTTCCATAAGATGATGCATAGTCAATGGGATTTATCTTTAAATTGTTAAACATTGATCAGACCTCTTCTGTGCTGTTAGAGCTTAGTGATATGCAAGTCACAAGTATGTTTGGGAAGGGGCAGGCAGCATAGAAAACCAAGCCACTGTGAGAAGTATGTAATCTCATTGGAGAGCAAGGACAAAGAACATGAAACAGAGAACAGTGAACCAGGAACCAAGATGCATTGCCAAGTGCTGAGTGAGGAAGTGAGGGCTAAAGGGGAGGAAATATTTAGACAAAGATGGCTCAGAGCAGTTCAAGAAGGCTATAGGGAAACACTGAGATTGAGCCAGGCCTTGAAGGGTGCTGGAACAAAGGGCATTGTCAGTTGAGGCAGCTTGGGGCAGTAAGAGCATGGTTTATGGACAGCAGAGTGGGATTAACTCAACAAGGGTAATATTCTTAATGGATGTGATGATAAACAGAAAACATAAGCCCAGATCAAGTTATTCCTTGAACATCTGGCAACTATGATAAAAATTATTGCAGTTGGCAATGAGGAGTCATTTATAGGTTCTTGGTTGAGAGTGTCATAAGGTGACAGAAGCTGTGGGTTGCTTTCTGTTGATGGATTTTCATCTCTTTCTCCACCGTTCCTTGCCAGCCCCTCTGTGACAGGTGCGCGGACATGTAGGTATAACTGTTAGGCATGAAGTAGAGTTAATGACAGCCAGTCCAGGTAGGGAGCAAATGTTCAACCTGTCCATAGGTTAGCAGCTGAAAATCAGTTGCTAAAAGTATATGAATCAGTGATGGGCGGTGTATGGTGTGGCTGCATCAGCTGGGCCCCACCTGAGGCCCCAGCTTTCCACTGATAGCTCATTTATATCACCCATTGCGTGGGCCCTCCCTGACTCTCTCTCTCTTCTTCCTCATGTACCTGACACTTGACCCCATACCTGGTGTGTTACCCCCGTGGCTTCTTTCTTTCTCCCCACTTGTCTCTCAGGCTGGCTGGGGAAATATGAAAATTAGATTAGGTCTGAGTGCGTTCATTTCCACTGCAGCAAGCCCCAGTGTGGTGTAACCCCGCACCCAGAAAGCCCAGGAGAGAAGCCAGCCAGGGAGCATGTCGGTTCTGAGATGCACCCAGGGCTTGACCTGCCTGGCAGGAGCTTCTTTGAGGCCTGTTCAGCACTTGACTCAGCCTGTCGAGTCCCTAGCGCTGGGCTGGGGCAGGTTACCGTGAATCAGGTGGACACCGTTGATTGATTCATTGGTTGGTTGGCTGGCTGGTAGTGTGGTCCTGCAAGTTAACTGAGTTCTTTTCTATGTACTTCTGATCGCTTGCCCTGCTGGTGGCCTGTGTTTTAAACACTGAGCCTAACCTCTTATTTTCTTTCCCACTCTAAGCACCAAATGCTGTGCCTTCTCTTCTCTGGAAGCTGAGTAAACATTACTGACTGACAGGGTGCCGGGTTCAGTTTACAGACCCTCTGCACCAGAATCTGACTGGTTACTCCTTCAAGGCCCTAGAGCACCATGCTTCGCTCTGTACCCTCCCCGTGGTCCATTCGGTTCTCAGGTGCAATCTTATTTTGTTTTAATGGATTTCAGGAAACATAGTGGTCTCTAGCTTAATGGAAACAGGGCTAAGGCAAGTGGCTTGCTGGCCGATTTAAGATTTCTAGAGTGTTTCTAAGAGACTTCATCTAGAAACAGATGAGAAATGGTTCTAAATAAGACAGGCTTTTTGACAATAAGTTGGGGAAAAATAGAAATCTGGCTCCCTAAGACACCGAGGAAACTCCTTAGAGTGCATTGTGGGTGGGGGTGGGTGCAGGGCTGAGAGGCACCAAGTGAGCATGTGAGGGGCCTGGGCTCTGCCCAGAGGAGAGGTCCATGGCCGGCCATCTCCCCTCCCTCCTCCTCTTCATCTCCAGCCTGGGACAAGCTCACTCATCAGTTCGAACCCTACAGCTGCCCATGCAGCCACATCTGCATCCATCTGGGAGGCCCTGGGGCTGGCTCTTGCTGGTCTGCAAATCCATGCTCACTGATCTTTCCCCTCCCCCTCCTCATTGCTGATGCCTGGGCGGCCTTTCAGCATCGGTGCTTTCTGCTTTTTGACTCACTGTCTTCCTAGTGATGGTTCCCTGGGTCAGAATGAAGATGGAGGGTGATGGCAGGAAAGCTGATATGGCGGGTTCTCTGTGGGCAGTTGGGGTGGGCATCTGTGTATTCCCCATGGCATGTTGTGAGGCCTCGGTGCTCAGAATGCCCGTGTTTTCTGACACTTGACCTAAGAAGCAGCATCTTCAGATTTAGTGTGGACACTTTTATCTGCACTCAGTGATGGTAAAAATGGAAGGCCTGACATCAGACTCCTCGCTGGGGTCATCAACGCTGTGGAGAATAGGGTGGGATGAGCCATGAGAGGTTTGGGGGCCCCTCCGAACACATGAAGCTGGCAGCCAAGCCTGGAGTGGCTGGGGGAGTGGGGGTTTCAGGTCACATTTGAGCCATTTCATGCAGCAAAACTGTTGGCACTTATCAACTTTAGTGTTTTGGTTTTGTTTTTTTTTTTTAACACTTCACACTTCCATGTCCATAGAGAGTGCTGGGCTGATGAGCAGGGAGTGATAGAGAAGAAATCCTTCTGATGACCCACTGGCATCAGGGGGGAGGTTGGTTCAGGACGAGCGATCCGAAACCAGACAGCTGCATCTGACAGGCCCTGCACCACTATACCCTGACTAAGGTGCTTCCCCACAGCTTCCTTCAGTAGATGCTTCCCCGACCTTCCAGAAGCCTGGAACAGAGTGGTCACTGGAAGGCACTGGGCTCAGCAGAGAGCAGGAAGCATCTTCTTGAGAGCATGCCAAAAATCCAAGAACTCATATTTCTTTGGGGACCCAGATCAAAGCCCTGTGGTCAGTTCTCTCCAAGTGATGATATGGCATTTTGGCACCATTGTTTCCTGTGCCATTTCCAGCAGAGCGAGGGCACCATCTCTCCCTCTGAAATTTCCTTCATAGCATTAAACTCCATTTCCTCTGGTCTGACCACATTCCCCTGGCCCCTGTCCTCAATTTTCCCCATCACACCCCAAGTGAGACTCCAGTGTACCTCTGGAGGAGACGTGAGGGGCGGGGAGGCCCCTCAATAGTGGGTGCAAGTTCTGGATGATATCAGTTCATTCATGGACCTCATTGAGCAGTGGCCAAGTTCAGAACAAACCTCCATCCATAGTACTTCAGGCAGTCTGTCTATCAGATCTGATCCCTTGAATCTATTTCTCACTTCCACTGTATAATCGTAAGGGATTTGATCTAGGTCATACCTGAACGGTCTAGTGGTTTTCCCTACTTTCTTCAATTTAAGTCTGAATTTGGCAATAAGGAGTTCATGATCTGAGCCCCAGTCAGCTCCTGGTCTTGTTTTTGCTGACTGTATAGAGCTTCTCCATCTTCAGCTGCAGAGAATATAATCACTCTGATTTCAGTATTGACCATCTGGTGACATCCATATGTAGAGTGTTCTCTTGTGTTGTTGGAAGCAGGTGTTTGCTATGACCAGTGCATTCTCTCGGCAAAACTCTATTAGCCTTTGCCCTGCTTCATTCTGTGCTCCAAGGCCAGATTTGCCTTGACTTAGTTTTCTGGGTGTGATTCAGAAAACTAAGATCGTGGCTTCTTGTCCCATCACTTTATGGCAAATAGATGGGAAAATAGTGGAAACAGTGACAGACTTTATTTTGGGGCGGGGCTCCAAAATCACTGCAGATGGTGACTGCAGCCATGAAATTAAAAGGCGCTTGCTCCTTAAAAGAAAAGTTATGACCAACCTAGACAACATTTTAAAGAACAGAGACATTACTTTGTCAATAAAGGTCCATCTAGTCAAAGCTATGGTTTTTCCAGCAGTCATGTATGGATGTGAGAGTTGGACTATAAAGAAAGCTGAGCGCCGAAGAATTGATGCTTTTGAACTGTGATGTTGGAGAAGACTCTTGAGAGTCTCTTGGACAGCAAGGAGATCCCACCAGTCAATTCTAAAGGAAATCAGTTCTGAATATTCATTGGAAGGACTGATGCTGAAGCTGAAACTCCAATACTTTGGCCACCTGATGCCAAGAACTGACTCACGTGAAAAGACCCTGATGCTGGGAAAGATTGAAGGCAAGAGGAGAAAGGGACGACAGAGGAGGAGATGGTTGGATGGCATCACTGATTCAATGGACATGAGTTTGAGTAAACTCCGGGAGTTAGTGATGGACAGGGAGGCCTGGCATGCTGCAGTCCATGGGGTCGCAAAGAGTCAGACACGACTGAGCGACTGAACTGAAGTTCAGAACTCTGAGAAAATCCAAGATAGCCAGTCATTACACACAGGAGAAGCCCTTAGACTGCAATTCACCTGACATTGGGCACTCACTTCTCACCCTGGCAGGGCTTGATTGACATGGTGAGGAAGTTGAGAAGATTGCAAAAAAGCATGGAAAAAAGATAACAGAAATTAGCCTTCAGAATATCTCTATCAGGCTATTGTAGCCCTGTAAAATATCATTCATTCTCCTTTCAGGCTTCTTTACTTTTCTCTCACCAATAAGGGTGATCTTTGCTCTCATCTCATAGGGTAGGCTACAGTCCATGGGGTCGCTAAGAGTCGGAAACGACTGAGCGACTTCACTTTTCACTTTTCCCCTTCATGCACTGGAGAAGGAAATGGCAACCCACTTCAGTATTCTTTCCTGGAGAATCCCAGGGACGGCAGAGCCTGGTGGGCTGCCATCTATGGGGTCGCACAGAGTCTGACATGACTGAAGCGACTTAGCAGCAGCAGCAGCAGCATAGGGTGACCTGGAGAGATGAGGAGGCTAATAGAGAGTGACCCTAATTCCTGATATTTTCCCATCTGTGGTAACGAGACTCCTCGGTGTTCCCCAATGGGCCCTGCCTCCTGGCATCCCCCTTGATTCATCCCCTCTTGTACTCTACTAGGGTTGGTCTCTGTGTCCAATTGAATAAGGTAGATGAAAGTGATGGTTATGTCACTTTCAAGATCGGGTTGTGAAAGACACTGGAGCTGCTCTTTCTTGCTCTGGGTAGACTAGCTGCCATGCCATAAATAGCCCTGTGCAGAGGCCTACCAGGCAATGCACTGAAACTCCTGCCAACAGCCACGACAGTGAACTTAGAAGTGGATGCTCCAGCCACAGTCAAGCCTTCAGATGATGGCAGCCCTATCTCGTGAGCTGAAAACTTGACTGCAGATCACGAGAGATCCTGAGCCAAAACTACCTGCTCCATCAGCCTATCCCAGATCCCTGCCTCATAGGAATGTGTGAGAGAACCAACATTTGTTATTTTTAGCTGCTGGGTTTAGGGTAATTGGACACACAGTGATAGATAAGTGATACACCACCCATCCCATGAGCCTCCTCAGGTCCTCCCCTTTTTCTCACATAAACAGATTCTTAGAGTCATCCCAGAAAAGCCTGGACCCATGCACCCAGTGAGATGGGTGCACTGAGATGCCCATATAGCTTCCCAGATGGTGCTAGTGGTAAAGAATCCGCCTGCAGTACAGGAGCCACAGGAGACATGGGTTCAAACCCTGGGTTGGGAAGATCCCCTGGAGGAGGGCATGGCAACCTACTCCAGTATTCTTATCTGGAGAATCCCCATGGACAGAGGAGCTTGGCAGACTACAGTCCATAGGGTCACAAAGAGTTGGGCACGACTGAAGCGACTTAGCTCTTGCAGCATGCACAATGGCCATACATATACCTCCCTAGGGGCTGAGTATACATTATCCAACTGAGAAAATAGGGCTTACCAGAAGTCCCATCACAAGTGTTTGCAGCCTGAGGAACGAGGGCCAAGTCCCCACCTGAAGGATGCTCAGATTCTCCTTGTCTTTGAGAGCTGAACATCTTCCCACTGATGCTCGGTGTTCTTTGGCCTCCATGCATGTTCTGCAGCAGCCATGTCTCACTGGAGCTGAGCCCCAAAGGCAGAACTGCTTGCTCAGAGTCAGCTGGCTTGATCAGCCCAATTTAAAAAAACCTAAACTACTGGCTAGTTCATTTCCATTGTAAGGGAGACAGATCTTTACTTCAGTGGTTGACACTTCCTAGTTTCATAAGTTAGTGTGTGTGTGTATGCATGTGTATTTGCATATGCATACATACACAAGATAAAGATATGGCCCCCCAAGATGAGATTTGATATGAAACCAAGGGAGCCTAGAGGACAGAGTATGCTCTGTAGGGAAAGTTAACTTTGTGTTTAGAGTCCTTCATTGTCTCCTGAAGGAAAGACCTCTCACCTGCACTCTGAACAGGCACGTACTGCCCTGAATGCTGCACCACCACCTCTGCTACCATCTGGAGCTGCAGGTAGTGGCTTTTCACATTCCTAGCTCCCTAGGTTGGTGAGAAGGTCATCCTGTGCCTTGGGCCTCTGGTTCTGTTTCAAAGAGTTCTGGCTCTTTTTCTCTCTGAGCTTGTGGTATTTTAAGCTTTCCTTAGCAGTCACTGGATCTCTTGAAGTTGGAGAAAATTACAGTGTCTTTCTCTTTGGAAGGGTCATCATGTCACACAGGCCACACTGGCCCAGCATGCAACAAGCAGAACCAACTGGAATCGGGGAGGAAGATGGAGGGAGAGTGGGGGAGAGAGGGAACTCACTCCTTCAGAGTTCCCCAAACACCACAAGGATGGTGCTATAAGGACCAGCGCTTCCCCCAACAGCAGCCCACTGACCAATATAGCCCATCTCCCAGAGCCTCCAGAAAAGTCTCAGTGCTTTGTATCCTTCATATTCTCAGGGCTGCCATATCATGGTGTGTATGTTCTCTTGCCCTCCTTCACTCTAACTCAAATCTGAGTTTAATGAGGTCCATTCTGGTAGCTCAGGCAGTAAAGAATCTGCCTATAATGCAGGAGACATGGGTTCGATCCTTGGGTTGGGAAGATCTGCTGGAGAAGGGACTGGCAACCCAATCCAGTATTCTTGCCTGAAGAATTCCTTGCACAGAGGAGGCCGGTGGGCTACAGTTCATGGGGTCGCAAAGAGTCGGACACTACTGAGTGACTGGGCAGAGACACACATTCTATCTCAAAGCAGAATCAGCTGAGACTCTATGTGCAGCTAGCCAAGGCTTCCCGCAGACTCCATTGTCTTCCCTCAGATGCAGGAGGGACCACATATCCATTCTGAGTTACATTAGATCAGGCTCCCTTCAGCTTCAAGATAAACCTATTGGGATGGTGTCATGTTTCCCAACCATCCTCCTTCCAGGAGAAAGCAAGATTCTTAATGTCTGGTCCTGGCGAAAGAAGGTGCCAGGTGAGTGTGTACCTCAGGAGATGCAGCTGTTTGAGGCAGCACCAGGCTTCCTTACCAGGAGGCCAGGCCTGCAGCCTCCTACCGGGAGAGGGGCCAGAGCCAGGGGGACAAACCTGGTAGTCACCCAAAGCAGGAGGCTAGATCCACTTCAGATGTGGGTGAAAAGATTAGACCCCATCCTCAGAAGCCAGGCCATGGTTTCACTCATTCATGTCACCAGTCACCAAAAAAAGTGGTGCTTGGTACACTGCGGCCCCCCGTCCTGACAGTCCTTTAGTGATTGCTTTTTGTAATCCTCTAGAGACCTGCCTCTTAGGGCTCAAATCTGCATGGTATGTGTTGGGCTGCACCCCTCAGGCCTGCAAACCTTGTAGTTGGCCCAGACTGAAGAAAGAGCTGGGAGACAGAAACAGAGACATCAATAGTTTAGGGACAGGGGATCTTACACAAAGGGTCCTGGAGTGACACCCCACCTTGTGCAGCAGGCAGGACTCGGCAGCAGTTTTTGCTCCTCGTGGGAGAAGGAGGCTACCATTTATAGACGCAGTTGATATCAGGTGGTCTCATTGGTTACCAGGGATTGATTAAGCCCTAGAATTAAGAGGATTGGATAGTCATGTGAATGAAGCCGGGACTGGTTAAGCAGGGGATGCCTAGAAAGCAAGAGAACAGCCATCTTAAATGGCATAACAGTACACTTCACCCCTACATGTTCTGCTCGACCCTTACAATGTTGGTCCACCCTTCTTCCCAGATATCTCTGAGGTCCCAGATATAGAGGGGCACTACAACCAAATACCACAAACGCAATACAGACACCGGCAGCTAAAGAGTATCAAGAATCCAAGAGGTGGGCAAACTTTGGAGCCAGATGCTTATCGGGTCAATTTTTCAAGGAAGTCCCAAGGACGACAGAGGCATCTTGCTGTAGACCCAGCAATCAAACTCATTTCACAGGGAGGCCACCGTTGGTTTCCCAGTTCACAAACAGATCCCTCCACTCAGACTAGGGGTAAAATATAAGATGTTTAACAAACACAATACACATAAGATCGTGACCATGAAGCAGAATACAGGCAGTGACAGCATCCTGAGATATCACCATCCCTGCCTGTGGTCTTCATCCTGGTCTGCAGAACCACCCCACCTGTCCATCCTCAGTTGCCACAGCCTACTATGTGCCACGTTCTGTAGTGTTTAATGATAACCCATCCTTTGGGAAGGTCATTTATTGTCTGATATTTTTTATTTTGGTGGAAAATGTGGGCAATGGATTTTTTTTAAACAAGGTAATACTGAGACTTTGGGCAAGAAATTGAAGTCTTTTGTACCTTACTTTCTGCTTCTGTGAGCATTATATACTAGGCTTGTCTGTGACAGAAAACCCAATAATAATATAACATTAATTTCTCATGTAAAAGTCTGTATAGGGGGTTTTTAGGGCAATGAAAATACTCTATGTGATACTATCTTGGCAGATACATATCGTTACCCATTTATCCAAACCATAGGCCATAAACACCAAGAGTGAACCCTGGTGTAAACTATGAACTCTGGGTGTCCATATGCGTTAACGACATGTCAGTGCAGGTTCACCAGTGGTAACACATGTACCTCTGTGATGGGGATATTGATGGTGAGGGGAGGCTGTGGGTCTGCAGGGCCCGATGGTATATGGGAACTTGCTGTACCTTCCCCGTAATTTAGCAGTCAACCTAAACCCTTCTCTAGAAAAAGTAAATCTTTTTTAAAAAGAAAAAAACTGCATAGGTGATCATGTGAAGGTCTCCTGGGTACCAGCAATCCTGGCTCCTTGTCTTGTTTATCTGTCGTTTACGATCTTCATGTCATGGACCAGGCAGCAGGCCTGTATTCCATCGAGACAAAGGAGAGAGGACAAGGAGGGCAGACCTCACCTTTTCAGGACACTTTCTATTATAGCTGTTGCACAGGACACTTCTACTTCTATTGCACTGGTGGAACTTAAGTCACATGTACTACATAGGGTAAACCTGGTACCCTGTGCACCCGGCTCCCACTTGGGGTCTCTTGCTAAGGTTGAAGAGGAGGGTAGGTATTGGGGGACAGCTAGCAGTCTCCATCACAGTGCGTAAAGCATGTCCAGTAGGGCCTGGCATGAGCAGTGCTGATTCCAGTGTTGTTGTTAGAAGCAAATAAACTCCTCCTACTATAGTATCAAATACTAGCATCTATTTTCCCCTAACACTGAACATCTCTAATTTCATGCTAACACATGTCCATGCTGAGGGTATAGCCAGAGTGGCTCTCAGTTCTAGTGTCCTCCAGCCTGAGTGTTTTAAGGGGGAGACCACTGGTGGGGGTGGGGGTTGAACTTGTGGAGATGAAGGCAAGTGCCAGTGAAAGGGAGTGGATGCTGAGGTGGTGGGAGGTTGGAGCATTTCAAACACAGCTCTGTGGCAGGTCGGGGTAGGGTGGCGGAGAGGGGGGGGCTGTCACGCCCCCACCCCTCGCATTAAAAAATATGTTCAAAATAATTCAAAACTATTTATCTGTGGACTTAATTCCCTACCTAGGTTCCCAGAGACGGAGGCTCATCCCGGCGCTGTCCCTTGACACCCCCTCCCCCGTGAGAAAACCCGCCAATAGCGCGGGGGTTCGCTGGGTGGACGGCCCATTGCGCAGCACCCAGAGGGGCCTCGGGGAACCTTTTGAGATTAAAGTCTATGAAATTGACGACGTGGAGCGGCTGCAGCGGCGACGAGGAGGCAGCAGCAAGGTGAGCCTCCCCTCCCCACGCGGTGCCAGCGCCCCCAGCAGATCCCCTAGTCGGCCCCCTGGGGGCAGTGCTTGAGAGGGGGCGCAGGCCGCGGAGACCCCCAGCGGCTTCCACACGGGTGGGAGCAGAGGGCTCCGGTGGCAACCAGGCCTGTGCACCCAGCTCCTTGGGACAGCCACCTATTTCTCCACCTGGAGACGTGGAAGGTTCAAAGGCTGGGAGAGCTGGTGGTCTTCAGGCTTTTCTGGCTCCAGCTTGGGACGCCAGCCATCTTCTAAATTTGGGATAAGCCTGTGATAGGCCTGACCTGTGCGTGCACGTCAGAGCTGAGTCCCCTGCGCCCTCCTTGCACAGACTATAAGCACAAGTATTCCTTTCCAGCGGAGAAGTCAATGGCACCCTACTCCAGTACTCTTGCCTGGAAAATCCCATGGACGGAGGAGCCTGGTAGGCTGCAGTCCATGGGGTCACTAAGAGTCGGAAACGACTGAGCGACTTCACTTTCACTTTTCACTTTTATGCATTGGAGAAGGCAATAGCACCCCACTCCAATACTCTTGCCTGGAAGATCCCATGGACGGGGGAGCCTGGTGGGCTGCCGTCTTTGGGGTCGCAAAGAGTCGGACATGACTGAAGCGCCTTAGCAGCAGCAGCAGCATTCCTTTCCAGAAGAGGTTGCGTGGGCTGGATTGGAGCTGAAGTTCCCCGTTTCCTTCCCTCTTCACCCCCGTCTCCTTCTCATCTGTGTCCTAGGAGGTCATGTGTTTTAATGCGAAACTGAAAATTCTGGAGCATCGCCAGCAGAGAATCGCGGAGGTCCGAGCCAAGTATGAATGGCTGATGAAGGAGCTGGAAACCACCAAACAGTATCTGATGCTGGACCCTAACAAGTGGCTCAGTGAATGTAAGGTCCATCACTGTGACTCCCGGGTTCACCCTCTAAACAGACCAGGCCGAGAAGGACACAGAAGCTGTCTGAACCCCGCCCCTGCCCATGGGCTGGAGACAGCTTCCCTGAGCTCCATCCCACTCTCCTGGGAGCAGATGGGGAGGAGGGGGCAGCGGGGTGGTGACCATTGCTCTTGCCAGATTATTTCTTGTGTGTCTCAGTCCAGAGCACCTGAAAATGAGATATTTTTTTCTCCCCTTGCATGTGGTGGACGATCACCCAGACATGAAGGCTATATTACAAATCTGCTCCCAGGCCACAAAATTACATTGCATATCTAGCCTGAAATAGACAAGAATTTATAGAGCTCTTAATAGGGTAGAATGTGCATTCCTAGAAAAAGCCTCACAAAGAACCCAGAAAGCAAAAAAAAAAAAATTTTTTTTTGAGTGGAAAGAATAACATTCGCAGTGTTATTTCCATTTAATAGAAAGCCCAGGATGACAGCGACCATCTAGTAACAATTCAGAACAATTCTGCTCTCTTTGAAAGATGGATTCAATTGTCTCTTATTTATTTGTTCCTAACCATTCCATTTACCACAAAATAAAGCTCAGATCTGGTCCCAACTGTTTCAATGATATGGGGCCCAATGCTGAACAACTTAGCCTCTGGAATAAAATGCGTTACTTCCACTAGAATTCCTTTCCCTCCTTTCCTGTCCTGCACTCACCGGCTTTTCCCTGTGCCTCCCTCTCTTCACGACTGACACCTGAAGGTCACAGTACCTCTCCCCAGCATTCCCAGGTCAGTGCAGGGAACATGACAGGCAGAGTCTGGAGCTGAGGTTTAAGAAAAATACTGGGTGAAATGATCCTGAGCAAAGAGGAAAGGAGAGAATTTGCCAGCCTCCTAGCTGTGCCCTGCCGCTTTCACAGCATGTCTTCAGGTGGCTTCCTTTCCATAACGATGTGGTAATAACATCACCCTTAAGTACCTCTTCGGTTCATGTGAGGATCAAACAAACCAATAGGAGAACAGGGTACTGGGGCCAGTTTTTGATGCATCTTATCATGTTGAGTTATACCATGTGTGGTGTCAGCCACAGTCATGCAGAGCCACTCTGGTGTGGCTGTGAGACCTCAGGTAAGACGCTTAACCTCTCTGAGCCTTGATTTCCTTAACCATCAGGTGGGAAACATAATGGTTTTCCCATCTCATAGGGTTGTTGTGAGAGTGAATGAGCTACTGTCAGTTGAGTGCTAGTTACACTGCCTGACTGTGATGAAAGCTCAGTATCTAGCAGTAATTAGTGTTTGTATTATCCGAGTTAATGAAAATAGCTGTTCTCAAAGGGCTGAGGAATTTGATTTCCTCAGTGCCTGCTTGCCTGATGCACCAAGGGGGGCCCCTTGTTAGAAATCCTGACAGAGACACGAACTCCTGCTCTCCAGGGTATTTCCCTCTAAGCTGTGATGAGCAGACAAGACATGAACGAGGACATTAGCTGAAGTCTGGCCATGGCATAAACATGGAGCCTAATGCTGGTCTCTCCACCTGTACACACCCTTTTCCTTCTCCCATGAATCCTCTGGCACTTCAGAATCCCAGGGGCACCCATTCAGCAGCTCCTCTTCTTCCTTTTTGCTCCTTTCATTAACATTTTTGAGAGCTGTTTATCCTGAGGCAGCCTTGACAATTGTCTTCATCTTACAAAGTCACACTTTTCCCAGGAAGTGAGCTGCTTAAACATCGGTACAAATGTAGATGCTTCCAGGAAACAATTGCTTCTTTCTTGCCTTTGTTCATGTCAGGAATCAGTGATTTTTTTGATGCTGAGAAAGGTAATGAACAGAAGGCCACATGAAAGGAGAAGCACAGAGATTGGACCTTCAAGATGAATTAAAATCAAGAATGACCAAAAAAAAAAAAAAATCAATGAGGCTGTATGCTGACTATCCCCTGGATAATAGGCAGGGTGTTGGCATAGAAATATATGTACTGGGATCCATTTTTTTTTTTTTTTTTTTTTTCAAATTTCCTAATTCTGATGCCACTTTCAAGGTGATCCAATAACATAGCCTGATGTGGCTATTGTATGGGGAGGGTTTTTTTGTTTCTTAAATATTACTGGTATTCAGGAGCCTCGGCCTTATTCCGAGCCCGTCCTTATTAACTGTGTAACCCTGAACAGGACACATCCCTTCTCTGAGCCCTGTAAACCCCCCTATAAAAGAAGTCAGCCCTGATTTCTACCCTAGATGTTCCGATAGCTCGTTACAGTTCTCAAACCACATTCACATTCATCTTTTGCTTCTACTCTCCATGGCAACTCTCGTTAGGAAAGTAGGCAGACTAGGGATGACTCTCGTGTTACTTCTAAGGACCCTTTGCCAGCAAAGGTTAGGTGTGGCCTTCTTGGGAGTCAAGTGCAGGTCTCCTGCCTTGGATTGCAGGGTCACTCCACTTCCCTGGCTGCTGTCCATGCCTGTCCTCCCCATGCTGGACACTCTGCAGCAGCCCACCTCCCACCCATTCACAACTGGACCAACTGGTAGCCAGTGGCACAGGAGAGGTGGCCTCAGATAATTGCCCTTGAGGAACTGAAGGAAACAGACTTTTAACTCTGTGAAGGTCTGAACTTTAGGGACAGCATCTGGGTCCTAAATCTTGCTTGTCTTCTGAGCAAAGAATTGTAATTATTATTATTTTTTATCAAAGTATAGTTGATTTACAATGTACTAATTTCTGCAGTATACCAAGATAATTCAGTTGCATGCACATATATATTTGATATATACATTTATATAACATATGTATATATACATTTTTTTCTATATGGTTTATCACAAGATATTGAATAGAATTCCCTGTGCTATACAGTATTATCTTGCTGTTTATTCATCCTATATATAATACTTTGCATTTGCTAATCCCAAACACCCAGTTCCCTCCCTCACCACCCTGCCCCTTAGCAAGTACAAGTCTGTTCTCTGAGTCTAAGAATCTAATTATTAACATGTGTGTGCATGCTAAGTTGCTTCAGTTGTTCAATTCTTTGTGACCCTATGGAACAGTAGCCTTTTAGGCCCCTCTGTCCATTGGGATTCTTCAGGCAAGAATGCTGGAGTGGGTTGCCATGCCCACCAGGGGATCTTCCCCACCGAGGGATCGAACCCTCATCTCTTATGTCTCCTGCATTGCACGTGGATTCTTTACCACTGAGAAACTGCAGGGTTCGATCCCTGGGTGGAGAAGATCCCCTGGAGGAGGAACCAGCAGCCCACTCCAGTATTCTTGCCTGGAAAATTCCATGTACAGAGAAGCCTGGCGGGCTATAGTCCATAGGGTAGCAAAGAGTCGGATGCAACTGAAGCAACTTAGCACACATACAGAGCCTCAATTAAATGTCGGGGGTCTAGTGTTATCATTAGAATAGAGGGCCCCAGTCCAGTTGCAAGTAGCAAAGGGTTCTGTTCTTGACTTGAGAGCTGCAGAGGGTCGGCAGGAGGGCACGGCGGTGCTAAGACCTCTGGGCGCAGGCGCAGCAGCCTCGGGGCCGAGCCGTCGGGTCACCTTTCCCCACGGGCGGCGCGTCCCCATCGGGCTTCTCCTTCTTTGCAGTTGACTTGGAGCAGGTTCTGGAGCTGGATTCCCTGGAGTACCTGGAAGCGCTGGAGTGCGTGACGGAGCGCCTGGAGAGCCGCGTCAACTTCTGCAAGGCGCACCTCATGATGATCACCTGCTTCGACGTCACCTCCCGGCGCCGCTGACGGGAGCCTCCGCCCGGCCCGGCCCTCGCTCCCGAGCCGCAGGCAGCCGCGCTCAGAGACCACGGAAGGACGACGAAGGTTGGTGGCAAGTCTGGAGTGAGCGTGGAGCGGAAGGCGAGTTTTTCTTTTTTTTCTGTAGGGAAGGTGCAGACACCAGACACGCAGGAGAGGAGCGAATGATGGGAAGCCCAAGGGACGTGGAAGCCCCCGTGAGACTGAAAAAGCACTTTGAGGAACTTTGAAGAACTTGTTTGTACATAAGAACTGCTGGCAAAAGAGACCTCCCTATTCTCCTGGTTTGTGAGAAAGGGCGAGAGTTGACGTGGGATTGTTGTGGAAAGCTGAAACAAAACAACAACAGGTTTCCCCGAATGACTGATTAAGTGCCTTGCAAATCTTTGTTATTATCCAAACGTTTATGTTCATACTTTCTTGTGTACAGATGGTGCTAGTCAAGATGAAAACAACAACAACAAAACACATTTTTGCAGCATATTTACAGCTCGTTTTCTCTTGGTGTTTTAGCCTATTTCTGACTTGCTATTTCTAAGTAAGTTGTGTTTGTAGAGCTCTTTCCTAATCAGTATTGCATATAAATAAATGTTAACTGTCTGCTATGGTTCTGCTGGAAAGGCCACTCAAACAGAAGCTAGAGACTTCTGGGCCCAAGCCAGTGTGTTTCTAGGGACGGTTGGAACCGCAGGTGATGCTCATTGCCACCTCCCACCAGTGGCAGGGTCAGAGGGCAGACTTGGAGGTCAGTTATGGAGCCAGGTTCACGTGAGCTTGAGAGAAACGAGTGCGTCTTCAGAGGGAAAGGAGCCTCTATGACCCTGGCCCTCCTTACCTTTTGAGTGGGATGTTTGTGCCGAATAGTTTGCCCTCCAAGTCCTGAGGCACGTCAGTTCAGTTCAGTTCAGTCATTCAGTCATATCTGACTCTTTACATGTCCTGAGGCACGTAAGACTGGTTCCTTTGCCCACGAAGCTGGGGTCCTCAACAACATTTTTCGTATTCATTTTTATTCCAAAGACTCTGGATCGAAAGAATGTTTGAACCAGTTCAACAGAGCCATATTTTTTTGATCCCCCGTTTTGCAAATTTATTAGAGCAGAGGATTTTTCCCAGGCTGGAGACCTTCTTGGGCTTGTAGATGCTCGGAGACCCAAGTAGTATGGGTCCGGAACAAGGAAGGATGGGGGGGATGGGCAGGGTTACACAACTTTTCTGTTGTCCAGAGTGCTGTTTAATGCAAGAAGTTCCAGTCCTTTTGAACCAAAGCATCCATCCCAAGAAAGGACCAGGCCTGTCTGCTCAACCTGACACCTGAAGGCAGAGAGAGGTTTCCTGTCATACATCACACACCTGTGGGGCCCAGGGTTTCAGCATGTGGGTATACAAGGCTTGACTCCAGGAACTTCGGACTTCATTCTCAAATTGAGATGTTCATCCCTGCTACAATTCCCTTAGGGATTAGCATACCCATTTTAGTGATGGAAACCCAAAGCATAGAATGGTCCAGGGATTATCTAATAACAGCTGTGCAACAGCAGGGTGTTTACCTACCTTCTAGTCAAGGCCATACCCCAGGCCCCTCTAGCCAGGCCATTGATAGAGGTGCCCAGGATTTTCCAGAGTACTGTTCTTTTTTTACCTCAAATGCAGCATAACTTCATGAATTTATTTCCAGGCGAGGCAGTACTGGCTAACCAACTCCTCAGCCCCAACTGCTCCCCAAGGAAAAAGAACAATTGCATTTCTTTGTCAGTGCTCCTTTGTACACATGCAGCGGCTAAACAACTGGCAAAGCTCAGTTGAACTTAGTAAGTGGGAACCGAAGTCTTGTGATCTTCATAGTGCAGCCCTTTACTGGTCAGAACAGGGCACAGACAACCACCTAGACTAGGAGCCAGCTTCTGTCTGGCTTTATGTTCGATTCAAACTCGCTCCTATGGCATTGTGCACACAGAAGCTGTGCTCCATCTGATAGCTAACGCGGGCTAAAATATGGTGAAATGTTACTCCAGAATGGATGATATCCCCCTCCAGTTTAACAAGTCACCTTGGGAGAGGCAGGCCTCCCCCACCCTAACCTCATTCTGCAGGGCAGCCCCATGGTTCTGGGGCTGGGTGTGCTCTGGTCTCTGCACTTGCGTAAATGGACTTGTTCAACAGCAGCCTGATGGAAGTGTCTGGACCCCAAGAGATGTCAATCTGTTGAATTTGTTTTGGTTTTCCTTTGGTTCCTGGCTTGAAATATACCATTTCATGGAAAGCCTTTAATTGAAGGACTGCCAAAGGTATCTTTGTCTTTGTTGGAAACATACACACTTGATTAGTAATCAGTGTCCTTAGCTTTTGTCCTGGCCTTATCTTCCTCACAGGATACTTCGATGAGCTGAGTTTCTTAACAGGCCAGCAAAGGAGCCCTCGTGCCTTTCCTGGAATGAGACTAAGTAGAAACATCTACAGGCATTTCAAATCTTGATCAGTGAAATCTTTCCTGGGGTTATGGTCTTCAGCTTGCATCCTGCCTAAACCTGCTTTATATGTTTGTAACAACTTTGTGAGATAGCAAAGGGTTGAATAAAACCAAGCATTCTCTTGTCAAGTCAGATTGGCCTCCTAAAATGCCACACCATTAAACTTCTCGCGGATGCTGTTGGCCATGGTGTAAGAGAACAACTTGGCATGGAGGTTGTTCATTCTGACATTTTCCTTTTTTTTTTTTTCTGACCTAAGTCAGCTACAAACAACATACCAAGTATTGATAAACTCTTTGAAGAAATCATGAATTTTATGCTATCGTGTGCTTGTTCCTGGTTCTGTCAGTTGATTGTACAGCTGATCAGCTGTTGTGCAGCAGTGCTAGTAACTGAAGAACAACTTCAGTCAATGACCAAATGTGAAGTCCAGGTCCCCTTGTGGTTTTGGTGAGAGATAACCTAGGAAGGCAAATAGAATGTCAAAGAACCCATTATTCCATTTTATTATCCACAAATGAAAGGCCCAGAAAAATATTTACTTGAAATTGACATTTAGAAGCCTTGATTCTTTGTCTGAAATCGTCTTCCCTCTCCAAAGTTCAGTTCAGTGTGAGGTGGAAGCATTAGCAGTAGCACAAAACTCAGAGCCCAAAAGGGGAATAGTGATGTTGTTCCCTAGGAGTAAATCCATAGTGCATCTCACAATGGTGTTTCATGTTGCCACAGAGTGATGCGAGTTTGCTTTATCCTGGGCTTTCAAGCCCCACCTGAGAGCCGAAACCTTTGATCTTCTCATCCTTGAATTCCCCTCTACATCATGGGGAAGCTGTTGCTAACTTTCATCTCTTCCAGACTTGAAATTGAAACACCCTGTCTGTTGTTTTCTCTGCAGTTGCTATTCTGAAGGTGGGGAGCTTGAGATGCGGAAGCAGAGGTCAGTCCTGTGTTGACTCAGGTGGGGTTCATACAAGAGATCCCAAACTGGGGAGAGAAGAAAGCTGCGATAAAACGCCATGCAGCCCAGAGTGGGGAATTCAGCAGGCAGGAATCTGTCCATTTGTCATAAATTAGTCTTAAACTTGAAGTCTGTGTTCCTGGAAGGTGACAGTGACTTCACTGTAGCCACAGAAACCATCCAGGGCTGTGGTTCAAAGAGACTGACACATACATATGTATCTTGTACTGGTTCTCGGATTTCTGTTCATTTTGAGCAAGAGACCGTTTATGGGCTTCAGGTGCTGATCATGAATTTTGGTTACTCCGTCAGCCTTTATCACAGGTGTTACTATTCAAATGCAGCTGTCTGACCTGGGTTTCTTGGGATGGAGGTAGAGCTTGCAAGAGCCTGGGCTTTTGTTAAGCTCTCTCTCTCTACACAGTTGTCTGTGTCATTGGCCACTGCTGATGTGTAATCAAGGCTCCCACCACGAATAACGATGTGATGAATGTTTCTAAATTACCTATTCCATAAAGGGTTTGGGCTATAACAGACAGTACTAGAGATAAGTTAATTTCAAAATGGAAACCAGAAGAATTCATGAATTTACTCATTGTGCTTTTCCTGCTGGAATATTAGGCCCACTCTTAGAGCACATATTAAAAGGTTTCCTCACTTTTAAAGGCAATGTATTTTAAACCCTGAAACCATGCCTGTAAGAAACATGTTGAAAGCCCTGTTCTTGATGAGTTGATGCTGGATAAACCATCCATTGGCACTGGTCTTGGGGCCTGCCTGCTGCCCCCACCCAGGCAGTACTGCCCATCTTCCCTCATAGAGGACACTCTTCAGCACTGCCACACTGAGGCATGACTGCCTAAGGGAGGCCAGTGCAGCCCACTTTTCTCTGTGCCCAATGAAGCAAAACTGACACTCAGTTTCACTGACAACTGCCAGCAAATGGTCTAAGTTTTTTTTTGGGGGGGGTTGGGGGGCTAGTGGGAGGACAAGGTGGTAGAATATAGTGTTCCTTTGGATTCTAACCTCTCTTTCTCTTCCTCCAGCAAAGATCTGTCAGCATTTCTGGGTAAAAACTTGCAAATTGTGTCACTTAGCAGTCTTCCTGAAAAAATACATACCTGTTCCAAACTGTTCATCATTTCCACATAAAAGCATCATTCCAATCCAGAAGAGGCTCATCTTCTCAAAAAAAAAAAAAAATTTTTTTGCAAAATTTTAGAAGGTACTTATCCCATCCCTAAACAAACACATTCGGCTTTTGGGTGGCCCCACTCAGAACCAGAGATGATGTCATAATATCAGACACACAGCGATGCTTGAGGTGGTATCAAGGCTTCAGTGCATATAATTAATATTCTCTAAATGCATTTCCCAGCGTCTATGTGTGTATTAGGGTGAGTCCTGAAGTGTGGGCCCGCACACATCTATTTTATATAGATAGAGAAATTACCTTCAAAATGAAAGAGGCTCACTGTTTTATTCCCCATCCTGCTCACCAACACCCCACATTGTCATATTCACTTTATGAAGAAGTTATAATTTATTTGTAAACTCAGGCTGTTGTTTTGTAGCATTGCTCGTGTTTTATATTATTTGTACATCGTGGTTGGAAATGCTATCCAAGTGCTCTGCATCAAAGTGTAAGCTTGGTGGATCTGCCCTTGGCTGTTTGTTCTCCTCACTCTAGAAAGCTCCATTAACAGAGACACAGGAACCAGGAAGGAAAGAGAAATCAATCAGGAGAACAGGGACTAGGCTCCAATCCTCAAAGTACAGGACTTAGTTCAAAATGTAGTTTGTTTCTAAAGTAAGTAGCTGAAAGGGAAAAGATCCTTTCCTTTTGACCTTGATGATAATGGACTTGGAAAGCAGCCTCCACGGGCCGTAGTGAGAGAGGATCCAGCCTCTTCCTGCTGGTCCCACACTAAATTTCTGAAAAGTGCAGACAGTATTAGGTTCCCACATTTCCCTGAGAAACCCCAGCACCCCGGTGTTCCTGAAGGGGGTTTGGAAAAGGAACCTGAAATTCCTTACCTTGGAGATATATATATATATATATATAGTACATGTTCTTTTCTGGAGAAACCAAAGCACTTTAGTGAGTCTTAAAACCCATAATACTTAAGGCATCTTGTCCCCTCCCTGGATCCCCTAGAGGCTGGGAGGGGCTGGGGGTCAGTAGTCTCATTTGAGAGGCAGCTAAAGCTAGGAGAAAAAGCCTTGAGCTTGGGGTAAGGAAGCTGGTCTCCAGGTCTGGTTTCCTCACTCGCTATGCAACCTTGGGCAAGTCGCTTTCACTTTGCTGGGCCTGTGGCTCGCCGATGGAAGATCGGGGGTTATATTAGCTGCCCTTCTGGGATAGTGTAAAGAGAAAGGTATGGGAAGTGCTTTGAAGAGATGAAAGCTCTGTATTGGAGCTGGGGATAATCATTTTAGATGAAGAAACTGAAGTCAATAGCCAACGACTGGCCCAAGTTCACAGAATAGTTTTATAGCAGAACTGGGATTTGGGTCCGGCATCTTGGACTCTGCCCACAAGGTGCTGTTGTACCAGGTGTGTGATATGTGGACACCCACCACACCGAGGGACTGATGTGTGTGTGCACGGGGGCGTATACGGATGCATGTGTACAGAAGGTATGTGACATGGTGGAAGAACATAGGACAGAAAACCTGAGTTTGAACTCCAGTTTTGACCATAGTCCTATGGCCTTGGATATATTACCCAACTTTTCTGGAACACAGTTTTCTAATCTATAAAATGAAGACAGTGTGCTAAATGATCTTTGTGGTTCCTTCAGCTCTAGTCATGTATAATAAAATTTGTTGTCAAAAAAGAATCTGGTGTTTAAAAAGAATCAACCTATGGTGGCATTAAATGTTCACTTTTCTCCTACTCAGAGTCCAGTTTATCCTTCTTAACAGAGGAAGGAACAATTCAAGGTCCAGGGCAAGGGCATCTCACTAGAGCAACACCTTGGCTGAGGACTTCCTCCCAGGCCCCAGGGCCTTCCTAGGATGAGGCCTGTCTCCTCTCACTGTGGGGCTGGCCCCCAACAAGTTCAGAATCTCAGGCAGGGGTGGGTGGATGTGGGGCTGTGTCCTGCATCCCTGAAAGTCCACAGGTTGGCGATCACACATGAAATGTGTCAAGAAGTTAGGTGTTGATGTGGTGATGGCTTTGTTGGCCTAGGGACTCCCTCTCAGTCCAGTGCCTGTGGGGCTGGTACAGAATAGAGCCCTTGACTGTCATGAAGATTGCATGGGCCTGGACACACAGCCCCTTGTCAAAACTGTGCTGATCTCACCTGTAACTGG
The DNA here is from genome assembly GCA_024291935.2 of Okapia johnstoni. Taxonomy (NCBI): domain Eukaryota; kingdom Metazoa; phylum Chordata; class Mammalia; order Artiodactyla; family Giraffidae; genus Okapia; species Okapia johnstoni. The sequence goes on from CM044322.1 coordinate 45,991,080, forward strand.
GTATATTCAGGTAAGAAAGCAGGAACAGGTCAGAAACTGGAAGAAGGCCTCCTAGGTGTGTGTCCCCCATCCTCAAGAACAGTCTGGTGCTTTCCACTATAGGTATTCCCCTGGGCAGCATGAGACACTTCTCAGTGGTGGTACCTCATCCATCCAATGATGAATGCTCTGCAGTCTGAGAGAGAGGGCAGCAACCACTCCTAGCAAATCACACTCATTGTTCCTGACATGGCGTGCTCTGAATCCATGTCTCTTACTCTACTGAGCCAGCCTGGACACACACAGCTCCCATCCACCCCCTACACTTGTCTCCGCATCCTACACCGGACCCTCGTGGGCTCACTTTGGACCACTGTAGCAGAAGTCATAAGTTCTTAAGGCTGGAGCCATAAGGGTTTTCTAGACCAAATGCCTTCAATAGAAGAGCTGGTGGAGGGGCTGCCTAGCCCTGGCCATCCCCTGGGAGTGGAGAGACCATAAAGACGACACCTAGAACTGCTTATAACCCCTCGCTCTTCCCTCAAGGGAGGGCTACCAAATATGTGATCTTGTTGTTTAGTCACTAAGTCGTGCCCAACTCTTTTATGACCCCTTGGACTGTCGCCCGCCAGCCTCCTCTGTCTGTGGGATTTCCCAGGCAAGAATACTAGAATGGGTTGCCATTTCCTACTCCAGGGGATCTTCCCAAAACCCAGAGGTTGAACATGCATCTCCTGCATTGGCAGGTGGATTCTTTACCACTGAGCCACCAGGGAAGCCCATGATCTTACTTGGATTTGTCTCCTAAACCATTAAGCTCTCCAAATTGTTATTAACATAACTGTTATACTTTTCATCCTTTCCATCCTGTCTTTTGGTCTCAGGGAGGACATAATGACTCTGTCCATCATGGCACCGTGGCACACTCCTCCAGACATGGGGACTGGAAGGACATAAAAACCAAAGCAAAGTGACACCGCCTTCCAACAGCAGCAGACCAGGCCATTCCTACATCTGCATGGTGAAAATGCTTCCCTGTCACACTTAGGGCCCACTGCAATGTCTGATCTTCCAGGTGAAGGTTTTGTTTCCAGAAAACCTTTATAAACATACAGAGCACTTGAATGTAAACACATTGGCCTGTCAGCGGCCAGTGCACCCAGCACCAATGGGTGTCTCTTGTTCTTCTATATCCCCAGGGTCTAGAACAGAGTCTAGAATGTGGTACTCAAACAATACTAGTTGAATGCATGAGTGAATGAATGAAAGGATCACCTTTGGAAGAAGAGGGAACAGAAAAATCCTGGGCAGAAGTGTGTGGAAATGCCAGACTTCTTTAACAAAAGAACTGAAGGTCTGCAAACGCCCCTTTGGGCATGAAGTCCGTAATTACAATTGGCACCAGGCCTGCACCAGGCAAACTGGAGCCCTTGCTTCCACACACACAGCCTTGATTTCCCCACCACCGAGCAGCCTTGGCCTTCAGGCCTCCTAGAGATGGAGTAGCATTCAAGCACATGGATGCCTTCTCACCATTTACAAAGTAACCATGGAACAAATCTTCAGTGAGTGCTTGCTTTGTCTCAGACACTGCTGGGGCTGAAAACAAAGCAGACTCCAGCCTCCAAGAACTCAGTAAGTTGGCAACACAAGCTGGCAAACAGAAACCCCATTGTAAACAGGCAAACACAGTTCCCCTCAAGGTAGGGGGAAGGTCTCTCCTGCCAACCCCCACTACATGCCCCTTTTAGTCTATTTGGAGCCTTGTGCCAGACCTCACCTCCAGAAGAATCTTCTTGGACCCAAGATTGGGAGGACAAGGAGTGGGCAAGGAGGGAGAGAAGAAAAGTATGGATCACCCTGCAAGTCACCTTATTTCTGCTATGGAAGTTCACTCCCCATGGGGTCCCAGGCTGGCCCAGCCCTAAACCTGTCTGCTGAGGCTTGTCATCCCCAGGGCTGCTCAGCTGAGTCCTCCAGCCCTTGTTCGGAAGCCTTCTCCCTGCACTTACCAAGAGTCTGAAAAGAATCCAGGAGGTTTAGGGATTTAGGAGTGGGGGGTAGATTGTCCCCCCAAGCCAACATGGACTCTCCATCTGGGGAAATGACCTGGAGGTCACCCAAGGAAGTTGCTCTGGGAGCTCCCAGCTTATGTGCTGGGTAAACAGTGTGTTGTCCACTAATTTTTTGAGTTGCTTCCCTGGTGGCTCAGATGGTAAACAGTCTGCCTGCAGTGCCAGAGACCTGGGTTCGATACCTGGGTCAGGAAGATTCCCCTGGAGAAGGAAATGGCAACCCATTCCAGTATTCTTGCCTGGAAAATTCCATGGGTGGAGGAGCCTGGCAGGCTACAGTTCATGGGGTCACAAAGAATCCGACATGACTGAGCGGCCTTACTCTTTCTCCCGCTCATTTTTTTGTTTGTAATTGTTAAATTGCCCTCGATCTACCCATCCTTAGGCACTTTCCTTCCATAGCAGTCCCAGGTCCAGATGTGTATGTTACATTGTCTTGTGTGTGCTCAGAAGAAAAACTCAAAATAAAGACTTTCCGCCAAACCAAAGAGTTCCATCCACAAACCCAAGTTCCCTGAAGAGCCAGTAAGAAAAAGGCTTAAAAAAAAAAACTAGGATTTTGAAAAGCTGGAAATAGAAAATAAAAATTATCTTTAATCTCACTTCAGAGAACCACTGTGATAATAGACACACAAAAACACCTGTACAAATACTGGATAATCATAGACTTAACCCTTTTTCAAAATTTGCTTTCCTCCCCAGTAATAATCTTACCCTGTAGCTCAAACAATTAAGAATCTGCCTGTGATACAGGAGACCTGGGTTCAATCCCTGGGTCAGGAAGATCCTCTGGAGAAGGGAATGGCAGTCCACTCCAGTATTCTTGTCTGGAGAATCCATGGACAGAGGAACCTAGTGGGCTACAGTCCATGAGGTCGCAAAGAGTCAGACACAACTGAGCGACTAACATTACTACCACTAATAATCCTACCACGCACATTTATTTCCCCAGTCAAGAACATGTGTTCTTACAACTAATGTTTAATGGCTCCTGAATATTCCATCGGGTGGATTGACCATCATTTTGGTACTACAGTTCCTTGCTATTGAACCTTAAAATTGTTCCCACTTTTTTTTGGTATAAATTATGTTACAGTAAACATATTGAACATAAATCTCTTTTTTGCATCTCTGGCAAGTCTCTTAGGATAAATCCCTAGAAGTTATTCCTCCCAAGAGGAATCCAAGATTACAAGGCGTTTTATATACACAGATAGTGGCCATGTTTTAAACCATTATGAGGCATTTTATACACATGGAGAGTGACCTGAAGCCCTCCTCCAATGGCCCCATTTACAGTCATCTCTTCCTCTCTAAATTCCTATTTCATTGACTCACTCACTTGTTCACCCCACAAATATATATCAAGGAGTTCCAAAGTGGGATGCGTTCTTGCTCTAAGATGCCCCAAGTCGTTATACATTCCTTTGTATCTAATGGAAGACATGTGTATCTGCCTCTGTAGTAGGCTCTGGAGGTGTAGCAGAGACAACACTTTACTCCAACCTTTTTAGGTCTTCTGCTGTACCTTAGAATTAAATTGACACAAGACAGATTTACAGAAGAAACACATATTTATTTAATATAAGCTTTAAGTGCCATGAGAGCCCTCATATATTAAAAAAAAATGAAGATCCAAAGAAGTGGCAAAGCTTAAATGCTTTTAAACTCAGCTGAAGAGAGGCAGCTGTGGAAACGGAACTAAAATATGTGGGGAGGCTAAAGGAAGATGAGTTATTTTAACAAGGCTCTTTGTACAGTGTTCTCTCAGCCTTGACTCCCCATCCCTGATGATAAGAACATTTCTCTTCTCCCCGGTACTGGGAGGGCATCTTTCATAGGGGAGTTATATCTCCTGTTTTCAGGAAGAAAAGGAGGAGATCAGAACATACTTCTTACATCTGCAGTTTTTCAAGCACCTTTAGCTTAAAATAATCCTCATGCTGAACTGGCATGTTGTGGGTGGCAGGTTTTTCAACTCTTCCAAGCGCAGATCTTTCTATGACCCATAGTGTCTAGCACAGTGCTGGGCACACAAGCGTTAGGATACAGAGGATTTGGGTCATTGCTCTCAGAAAGGAACTTTTATATACATTATAAATATACACGTTTTGGGAACACTTCCCTGAGAACTCTGACATGTGTCTTCACTCCTAGCCAAGAAGTCATAAACCTGGGTGCTAGTTTGAGAATGGCCTTCTGCACTCAACTTTGAGGGGGTCATGGGAGATCTTTGGGTTCAGATTCCTTGTCTGTGTAGAAGTACATCTGTGGCCAAGGTCCCTCGGGGTTATTCTGACAATGAAAGGAGACACTGTATGCAGAAGGATGTCAGAATCTGCTAAGTGCTCACCGCATGTAAGATAGTAGAGCGCCAGACATTTAATAATTAGAACAAAGACCCTTCAGACATGCTTTCACTTTTCCTACGGGCTGTGCCTGTTATCCAGTGGCCTCATTCAGCACTGGTCCATTCGTTTATAACCCTCAGGGGCCTCCTTCTGCTAGAGGTAGATGGGCTGTTTGTCCCTCACTCCCCAAACCCCGCTCCCAGGTGGGATGACTGATGAAGGCCCGGGTGGTGGGATTCTGCTACACGTGTAACTTTTCTTTGGTCCCAGGTTCATAGCATCCTGTGACCCTGCCTGTTCCCCGTCCTCAGTCACTCCGAGGAGAACCCTGTTCGAGGGGCGCAGGCAGCTGCTCCAGGAGGCATAGCTGCCAGCGCTTCCCTGAGCGATGGGGACACAGGATCAAGTGGAACCCCAGACCCAAGGCCTCGCTCCAAACGCCTTGCTGGATACAGGTACACCTCCCCTCCCCCCAGCAAGGATGGTTCAGTTTATGTTCTCAAGTCGACCACATGTCTTCAATTTCTCTAATTTTACTAAGAAAAATAATTTCAACGTCTTAGCTATTAATTCACGAGCCCCCTGGTTTGATTCAGGTGATGAGATTTAAACTGATTACTGTGCTGTGTGGCTGAGTCCTTCACGTGCTGACTAGCCATTCCTGGCGGATGGTTCCAGACTTCGCTGCAGAAGCTGACTGACTACTCCTGAGGTGTTCCCTGCAGCTCCCGCGAACCCCTGTTTACAAAGAACGCTTTAAGTACGGGAGTAGCCCGGAGGGCATGGTCTGCAGGCGCCTCCCCGGGGCGGCCGGGCCACTCTGCGCACGCGCAGCCCTCTCTCGGCGGTGCGGGGAGCTGCCAGCCGCCCACACCGCCCGCTTCTTCTGCTGCCACCGCCCCCGGGGCGAGTCGAGGTGGTAATGGAGTCTTTGTCGAATACAAGTGAGAAATGAAGAATTACGGCTTGAGTCCGCTCTGTGCATGCGCACGTGCCTGTCAGAGGAGAGGCAACCCCACCCTGAACGAATGTGTGGCCGCCGGGGACTCCGCCGCGGTTCACATAAGTGATGGGCGCGCGGCGGCAGGCTCCCGGCTCAGCCGGGCGGAGGGCGGGTCGGGGCGGCGAAGAGTGATGCGATCCTCCGCGCCCGCGCCAGCGATGGCCCGCCTCCGCGTCCGCAGTCTGCACGTGGACGCCGGGCTGCTGGGGGCCGGGACTACTGCGCTTCGCAGAGCACAGCTATCCACCGTGTGCCTCGGCGCCCGCAGGGTCACCCAGACCCCGTGGGACGGTGCAGCTGCCCTTGGCCTGAGAGACTTCAGTGCTGGGTTTTACCAAGCCACACCAGCCTCGGGCTGCTGGTCTTTCTAGAAAGTTTTAACTGTGGAGAAGAAAGGAAACGTCTTAGCTTTTGAAGCTGGACCTGCCTCGAGGGCGAGGCAAACAGGTGGAGGAGACTGGAGGTAAGAAAGGTTCAGAGACTGAGGGGAGACCAGTTTTACCTTCTCCACAGCCTCTCTCAGCCCCCTAGGCCCTGCCTCCTGAATTTCCTTTTTTGGACACCTGAAAACCTGAACTGACTTTACCGCTTTCCCCCGTCCCGTCTGCCCGCCTTTGCCAACTGTTTTCACCTGGTCGCTGTATCTGAGGCGGCAGGGGTAGGCAATAATTTCATCATCCCCGTCCTTCTCCACTTCACTCAGCTGTGTGCTGAGTGGCTTCAGTCATGTCCGACTCTGCGATCCCATGGACTGTGTAGCTCGCTAGGCTCCTCTGTCCATGGGAGTCTTCAGGCAGAGATACTGGAGTGGGTTGCCATTTCCTCCTCCAGTGATCTTCCAGACCAAGGGATTGAACCTGTGGCTCTTATGTCTCCTGCACCGGCAGGAGGTGGTGTTTTTTTTTTTTTTTTTTTTTTTTTAACCATTCGCGCCACCTGGGAAACCTACTTCACTCAGCATCATGTGCTTTTTTTAATAGACGAGTAACACCGTGCTGTAAAAGGCCAAAATGAGCGCCTTAAACGCGCTACGCCAGCCTGGAGAAGGGAGCGACTTGAACCCTCAGGCTCCTCGCACTTTGCATGAGGTCACCTGGTTTGTCCGTGTCTCCTTCTGGCTGCACCCCAGCAGATAATTGGGGACTTTTCGGTTCAGGAGTTTTGGCAGGGAAGGAGGCTTCTCCTTGTCCCTGATGGAGCGTTTCAATTCACTCAGGCACAGACAGGCCGAGGGGCTTGCTTCACGCTACACCTCCCTGTAGCCTCCTAAGCCATCTCAGGCTCCAGGCCGGTGGCAGCCCCTCTTACCGGCCCCAGGTCATGATTTAAGCATGGTTCAACCCCTGCGTACTCCTGTGTGACCCACAGCAGTGAACAGACATCTTTTTTCGTATGTACACACATCCTATTGGTTCTGTTTCTCTGCAGAACCCTGACTAATACAGGCTGCCTCCCACCATGACTGGAACTCCTCTCTAATAAGAGCTCCCTTTGGGAGAGCTCAATAAGAAAAAAGAAAAACCCTCATTAGGACTGTCCACAGGAGCAGTGACTGCGTGAACCCTAATTACTGCACCCAAATTATTCTTTTCTGGTTGCAAAGGAAGGAATCTCTAAGGTCCTTATTAAAACATAGGACACTTCTAAAGAATGGTAAATTGAGAAGGCTTGAGTCGTTTTTGTTTGTTTTTTTTTTTTTTTGCATTGACAGGAACATATAAGGTCCTAAGGGCTTCTGAACCCCAACCAAGTCAGCCCAGCATGGCTTCAGCCAACTTGCCCCATGGAAGGGAAGAAGCGGTAAGTAGTAACTCATGTTTATAGAACACTTGATACTGTACTAAATGCTTTCATATTTGTTAATGTCTTTGATCTTCATCACCACCTCCTTTGAGGTTAAGTATTAGCTCACATCTTTGGACAAGGGCAAGTCAGAAAGTGAGAGGGAAGGTAGGAAAAGCATTTGAAAAGAACAGGAAGGAAGACCTGGTTGTTGGTTCATTCATGCACTCATTGCACAAGTATTTATTGGTTACCACAGTGTGTCAGCTGAGGAGACAACAGTTAATGAGGGCGGTCATGGTCTTAAGTCCTTACTGAGCTTGGAGACTAGCAAACATTTCTTCACTACCTGCCCCTGGCAAAGCACATTGGTGAAGTCCAAGTGTGCCTCAGCCTAGCTTAATGGAAGGTTTTCCAGGTCTGAAACGTACCCTTTAGTGAACTTCCTTGTCCCCTCTAGCATACCTCTACCACAGTGATGGTCACTCTTCTGTTTTGGTTACCTCTTTTATTATCTTTCTCCCCAAGAGCAGGACCATTCTCCGCCCAGCCCCGCATAGTGTCTATCCCACAGTTCCTAAGGCATGTTTATCCACTGATGACCTATTGTGAGCCATGCTTGGCATCAGTAACTGAGGCTGCAGGAAAGGAAGAAACCCAGGTTCTTTCCTCCAGAGATTTGGAGTCTAGTGAGGAGAATGGCAAATAGAGAAGCAATTATGTTGCTGTGATAAGTTTTGAGGTGAATGAATAGATGCTTAAGCAGCACAGAGGTGTCCTTGACATGGTCAGAAAGAGTGAGCAGAAAGTTTCCAGGAGCATGGGGGGGAAGGCAGAAGGGCGTTTGGCACAGAGTGAGTAACGTGAGCACAGGGGCACGAGGGAACAGACTGCTAGGACCTGGGCTTGGCTGCAGGGTAGGAGGCTTCTGGTCAGTTGGAGGAAGATAGGGCTGGACGCCCTGTCAGAGGCCACAGGCTAACAAGCACAGGAACAAATGGTAGGCAGGTGCACTTGGCACTGGTGGACAGTACTGAATCATTTTTGCCCTTTAACTCTCATGATAGAAAAAAATGTCCCTCAGATATAAAATCACAAAATGTGTTGGAAGCAGACTCAGAAGTTGTTTAGCCCAGTTGTCACTGGGTGCAGAGGTTATTTACCCAAAGTCACAGAGCTTATGGTAGAGACAGGACACAAGAAATTGCCTGGTCTTTTTCACTAACATCCCGCATCCCAGGCAACACCTGCAAGAATCTTTGTGTCATTTATAGAAAACTCTCAGGAACTTTCTGGTGTGTCAACAACTTAGTCTGAAATAATTCAGGAAAAAACAACTTTTTTTTGTCCTATACTTGCAAGTCTTCTGGAATTTTGAGATTGTTTTTTCTTAAAAATCCCAACAAAATGGTTAACATATTAGTTTGCTAGGGCTGCAGTAACAAAATACCACAGGCTTAAACAGCTTACCCTCCTGGAGGCTGGAAGACCAGTACTAAAGTGCTAGCAGGGTAGGTTTTCTCTGAAGGCCTCTCCCCTTGGCTTGCCGATGGCCACCCTTTTGCTGTTTCCTCACATAGTCTTTTCTCCATGCACACACCCCTCTGGTATTTCTTTGTATGTTCAAATTTCCTCTTCTTTTAAGGACAACAGTCAGATTGAATTAGGACCCATCCCTAATAGCCTCATTTTAACTCAGTCACCTCTGTAAAAGCCCTGTGTCCAAATGCAGTCATACATATTTTGAGGTACTGGGGGTTAGGATTTCAACATACAAGCTTGGAGAAAGGAGACAGAGTTCATCGCATAATAGTAAAATTCTTCGCTTTCCTAACTCCTCTCTCGCGCATGCTCACTTGCCCTCACTCTCTCTCTCTTGAGTCTGTACCCTCCATTTTCTGGGAATTGGCAATGAATCTCTAGAAGGCTCATCCTATGTCTTCAGCACCCAGGAGATGAGTACTTAGTGACTGAAAATCACACATCATTGTTTTGTCTGTTCTGTGTCTTCACTACTGGGCAGTGAGCTCTGATGGGCTCTGCAGTGACTGTTTCCCAGCACCCAGAACAGAGCCTTGCACAAAATAGACATATTTTCAGTGGTTAAATGGGTTCAATAGTCACATATCACATAGCAGTTAATTTGAAGTTTTTTAAGAAAAGCAGAACAGCAAAAAACTGATAACATTTATTCTTTTAGATTAGTTAGAAATGTATATTCTAAAAACAAACAAAAAAAAGAAATGTATATTCTATACATAAGAAACATGAACCAATAGAATGAAGTCCCAGAGTATAGTTTTTACATGTGTTTGCAATGTGATAAGTCCATGTTCCCTGAAGAATCATAAAAATTCACTAATCATCCAATATTTAATGTATGAGAAAACTACCTAAATCATGGGCGAATGTTGCTTGATGGGGCACAATCAACTTTTTTTATCTCTTATATTTGTTTCATATTTGTGATTGTAAATGCATGTGCAACCAGGTGAAATCAGTGTTAATATCTGATTCTATAGGAGGTTCTTAAAAGGTAGGAAGCCTGTCTTACTAGGATCTTGCAAAACTCAGCACATTGCTGTGTGCCGAGGATTCACATCATGAAATACCTCAGAAAGTAGTCTGTGGATGATGCTTGTTATTTTTACAGATTTTGCTTAGTAACCCAGTCAGACTTTCTCATGCTCTGCTACTCTAATGACACTGGTTTATCAGATGTAAGGAGTAAAATGCCTACAGTAGAACTAAAACAATCAGAGAAGTTAATGAGAGAGGAGAGGAGGGGAAAAGAATAGGAAAGGTAATTCCCGTTCTCTCATAGTGGGTCATGTTTCTTAACTCAGCTACGAGGAAATCACAATTCATGCAAAAATAATTCTGTCTTTATTATTCCATGTCTGTGGTGATTTGAGCCCTCCTTTTCTGAAGGGAAAAGAAAAGCATGTGTCTTAACAATACATTCCTCTTGTTCCCACTGAAATGTTACGTTAGTGACTGCATTTGATCGCAATATAACCTGGCTCAGACCCCCTGCTGGGCTCTTACAGACCATTGTTAATGCAGACCCCTTCAGGGGCTGTAATTTGGGATTCAATTTGCCATAAAATTGTCCTGAGTGTCACCTTGGTAATCGAAGATCATGTGACCCGTGAAACACATTGAACTGAAAGATGGCACCTCTTGAAAATTAATGTCAAATTGTCTCCAGTAGTAAAAAGGCCTTAGCCATTTTATGTGAAATGAATGTTGCTATATCTCAGAGCTGGTAAGGGGTTAAGAGGAGGATGCTCCACCCACATCCCTTGAGCTGGGCCTTCGCCAATAAATACCTCAAGGCTCAGCACACAGACTGGTCAACCCAGCAGCCCCTCTGGGTTTGATGGTCCTTATCTTCTTTTTAACCAAAAATCTGCATGTGGTTTAGTAAAGCGTTTTTATTCTGATTGTACATATAAAGGCAGTTTACATGTAAAGTCTGGCAAACGAAAGTCATAAATGGATGTTGGATATTGTCAGACGCTTTTTCTGCATCTGCTGAGATGTTCAAATGGTTTTTTTTTCTTGTTTGTTTATATGGTACATCACATTGATTGATTTGTGAAGAATCCTTGTATTCCTGGGATAAATCCCACTTGATCATGGTGTTCAGTTCAGTTGCCCAGTCATGTCCGACTCTTTGCGACCCCATGGACTGCAGGAGGCCAGGCTTCCCTGTCCATCACCAACTGCCAGAGCTTGCTCAAACTCATGTCCATCGAGTTGGTGATGCCATCTAACTCTGTCATCCTCTGTCATCCCCTTGTCTGCCTGCCTTCAATCTTTCCCAGAATCAGGGCCTTTTCCAATGAGTCAGTTCTTCCTATCAAGTTCCTTCCAGTCAACATTCAGGACTGATTTCCTTTAGGATTGACTGGTTGGATCTCCTTGCAGTCCAAGGGACTCTCAAGAGTCTTCTCCAACACCACAGTTCAAAAGCATCAATTCTTCTGTGCTCAGCTTTCTTTATAGTCCAACTCTCATATCCATACATGACTACTGGAAAAACCATAGCTTTGACTAGAGGGGCCTTTGTTGGCAACTTAATGTCTCTGCTTTTTAATATGTTGTCTAGGTTGGTCGTAGCTTTTCTTTCAAGGAGCAAGCGACTTTTAATTTCATGGCTGCAGTCACCATCTGCAGTGATTTTGGAGCCCCCCCAAAATAAAGTCTGTCACAGTTTCCATTGTTTCCCTATCTGTTTGCCATGAAGTGATGGGACCAGATGCCGTGATCTTAGTTTTCTAAATGTTGAGTAAAACTCAAAAATAAAAAGCCAACTTTTTCACTCTCCTCTTTCACTTTCATCAAGAGGCTCTTTAGTTCTTCTTTGCTTTCTGCCGTGAGGGTGGTGTCATCTGCATATCTGAGGTTATTGATATTTCTCCCGGCAATCTTGATTCCAGCTTGTGCTTCATCCAGCCCTGCATTTCTCATGATGTACTGTGCACAGAAGTTAAATAAGCAGGGTGACAATATACAGCCTTGACGTACTCCTTTTCCTATTTGGAACCAGTCTGTTGTTCCATGTCCAGTTCTAGCTGTTGCTTCTTGACCTGCATACAGATTTCTCAGGAGGCGGGTCAGGTGGTCTGGTATTCCAATAAAAGCTGACCTTTTCCAGTCTTGCAGCCCCTGCTGAGTTTTCCAAATTTGCTGAGTCCACTTTTCACAGCATCATCTTTTAGGATTTGAAATAGCTCAGCTGGAATTCCATCATTTCCACTAGCTTGTACATAGTGATGCTTCCTAAAGCCCACTTAAAATTCCAGGATGTCTTCTCTAGTGAGTATTGTGGTTTTCTTCTGAAGATCTTTTTTGTACAGTTCTGTGTCATGATGAATCATGGATCATGGTATATGATCCTTTTATTGTGTTGTTCGGTTTTGTTTGCTAGTATTTTCTTGATGATTTTTGCATCTGTGTTCATCAGTGATATTGGCCTGTAATTTTCTTTCTTTGAGATATCTTTGGTTTTGGTATCGGGGTGATAGTGGCCTCGTAGAATGAGCTTGGGAGTATTTCTTCCTCTGCAATTTTTTGGAAGAGTTTGAGAAGGATGGGTGTTAGCTCTTTTCAAAATGCTTGATAGAATTCACCTATGAAGCCAACTGGACTTTTGTTGGGAGATTTTTTTCTTTTTTAATATTTATTTATTTTTAATTGATGATTGCTTCACAATAGTGGTTTGATTTCTGTCATACATCAACATGAATTAAACATAGGTGTACGTATGTCCCCTCCCTCTTGAATCTCCCTTTGACCTCCTGCCCATTCCCACACCTCTAGGTTATTACAGAGCCCCAGTTTGAGTTCCCTGAGTCATATAGCAAATTCCCATTGGCTGTCTATTAACCTATGTTAGTGTATATCCTTCCATGCTACTCTCTCCTTTCATCTCACCCTCTTGCTCCTCTTCCCCATCCTTGTCCCTAAGTCTGTTCTCTATGTCTATATTTCCATTGCTGCTCTGTGAATAGGTTCATCAGGTTCATCTTTCTAGATTCCATTTACATGCATTAACATACGATATTTGTTTCTCTGTTTATAACTGACTTCATTCTGTATAATAGGCTCTAGGTTTATCCACCTCATTAGAACTGACTCAAGTGTGTTCCTTTTTATGGCTGACAAGTATCCCATTGTATATATGTACCACAGCTTCTTTATCCATTCATCTGTTGATGGACATCTAAGTGCTGCAATGAACATTGGGGTATATGTGTGTTTTTCAGTTTTGGTTTCTTCAGGGTATATGCCTAGAAGTGGTATTGCTGGGTCGTATGGTGGTTTTATTCCTGTTTTTTTAAGGAATCTCCATACTCTCTTTCACAGTGGCTGTATCAATTTACATTCTTACCAGCAGTGCAAGAGGGTTCTCTTTTCTCCACACCCTCTCCAGCACTTGTTGTTTGTGGATTTCTTTGATGATGGCCATTCTGGCTGGTGTGAGGTGATACCTCATTGTAGTTTTGATATGTATTTCTCTAATAATGAGTGATATTGAGCATCTCTTCATGTGTTTCTTAGCCATCTGTATGTCTTCTTTGAAGAAATGTCTGTTTAGGTCTTTGGTCCACTTTTTGATTAGATTGTTTGTTTTTCTGGTATTGAGTTGTTTGAGCTGCTTGTATACTTTGGAAATTAATCCTTTGTCTGTTGTTTCATTCGTTATTATTTTCTCCCATTCTGAGGGTTGTATTTTCACCTTATTTTTTAATTTCTTTTGCTTTGCAAAAGCTTTTAATTTTAATTCAGTTCAGTTCAGTTTAGTCGCTCAGTCGTGTCCGACTCTTTGCGACCCCATGAATTGCAGCACGCCAGGCCTCTCTGTCCATCACCAACTCCCGGAGTTTACCCAAACCCATGTCCATCGAGTCAGTGATGCCATCCAACCATCTCATCCTCCGTCGTCTTTCTCCTCCTGCTCCCAATCCTACCCAGCATTAGGGTCTTTTCCAATGAGTCAACACTTCACATGAGGTGGCCAAAGTATTGGACTTTCAGCTTCAACATCTATCCTTCCAATGAACACTCAGGATTGATCTCTTTTAGGATGGATTGATTGAATCTCCTTGCAGTCCAAGGGACTCTCAAGAGTCTTCTCCAACACCACAGTTCAAAAGCATCAATTTTTCTGTGCTCAGCTTTCTTTATAGTCCAACTCTCACATCCATACATAACCACTGGAAAAACCATAGCCTTGACTAGACGGACTTTTGTTGGCAAAGTAATGTCTCTGCTTTTAAATATGCTATTTAGGTTGGCCATAACCTTCCTTCCAAGGAGTAAGCATCTTTTAATTTCATGGCTGCAATCACCATCAGCAGTGATTCTGGAGCCCCCAAAAATAAAGTCAGCCACTGTTTCCACTGTTTCCCCATCTATTTCCCATGAAGTGATGGGACCAGATGCCATGATCTTAGGTTTTTGAACATTGAGCTTTAAGCCAACTTTTTCACTCTCCTCTTTCACTTTCATCAAGAGGCTCTTTAGTTCTTCTTCACTTTCTGCCATAAGGGTGGTGTCATCCGCACATCTGAGGTTATTGATATTTCTCCCGGCAATCTTGATTCCAGCTTGTGTTTCTTCCAGCCCAGCGTTTCTCATGATATACTCTGCATATAAGTTAAATAAACAGGGTGACAATATACAGCCTTGACGTACTCCTTTTCCTATTTGTAACCAGTCTGTTGTTCCATGTCCAGTTCTAACTGTTGCTTCTTGACCTGCACACAGGTTTCTCAAGAGACAGGTCAGATGATCTGGTATTGCCATCTCTTTCAGAATTTTCCACAGTTTATTGTGATCCACACAGTCAAAGGCTTTGGCATAGTCAATAAAGCAGAAGTAGATGTTTTTCTGGAACTCTCTTGCTTTTTTGATGATCCAGCGGATATTGGCAATTTGATCTCTGGTTCCTCTGCCTTTTCTAAAACCAGCTTGAACATCTGGATGTTCATGGTTCACGTATTGCTGAAGCCTGGCTTGGAGATTTTTGAGCATTACTTTACTAGCATGTGAGATGAGTGCAATTGTGTGGTAGTTTGAGCATTCTTTGGCATTGCCTTTCTTTGGGATTGGAATGAAAACTGATCTTTTCCAGTCCTGTGGCCACTGTTGAGTTTTTCAGATTTGCTGGCATATCGAGTGCAGCACTTTCACAGCATCATCTTTGAGGATTTGAAATAGCTCAACTGGAATTCCATCACCTCCACTAGCTTTGTTCGTAGTGATGCTTTCTAAGGCCCACTTGACTTTACATTCCAGGATGTCTGGCTCTAGGTGAGTGATCACACCATCGTGATTATCTGGGTCATGAAGATGTTTTTTGTACAGTTCTTCTGTGTATTCTTGCCACCTCTTCTTAATATCTTCTGCTTCTGTTAGGTCCATACCATTTCTGTCCTTTATCAAGCCTATCTTTGCGTGAAATGTTCCTTTTGTGTCTCTAATTTTCTTGAAGAGATCTCTAGTCTTTCCCAATCTGTTGTTTTCCTCTATTTCTTTGCACTGATCGCTGAGGAAGGCTTTCTTATCTCTCCTTGCTATTCTTTGGAACTCTGCCTTCAAATGGGAGTATCTTTCCTTTTCTCCTTTGCTTTTCACTTCTCTTCTCTTCCCAGCTATCTGTAAGGCCTCCTCAGACAGCCATTTTGCTTTTTTGCATTTCTTTTCCATGGGGATTGTCTTGATCCCTGTCTCCTGTACAATGTCACGAACCTCTGTCCATAGTTCATCAGGCACTCTGTCTATCAGGTCTAGTCCCTTAAATCTATTTCTCACTTCCACTGTATACTCATAAGGGATTTGATCTAGGTCATACCTGAATGGACTAGTGGTTTTCCCTGCTTTCTTCAATTTAAGTCTCAATTTGGCAATAAGCAGTTCATGATCAGAGCCACAGTCTGCTCCCAGTATTGTTTTTGCTGACTGTATAGAGCTTTTCCATCTTTGGCTGCAAAGAATATAATCAATCTGATTTCGGTGTTGACCATCTGGTGATGTCCACGTGTAGAGTCTTCTCTTGTGTTGTTGGAATAGGATGTTTGCTATTACCAGTGTGTTCTCTTGGCAAAACTCTATTAGCCTTAGGCCCCACTTATTTATTTTTGTTTCCATTATTCTAGGACGTAGGTCATAAAGGATCTTGCTATGATTTATGTCATACAATGTTCAGAATGTTTTCTTCTAAGAGGTTTATAGTTTCTGGTCTTACATATAAGTCTTTAATCTATTTCAGTTTATCTTTGTGTATGGTGTTAGGAGGTGTTCTAATTTCATTCTCTTACATGTAGTTGTCCAGTTCTTCCAGCAGCACTTGTTAAAAAGATTACCTTGTTCCCATTGTATATTCTGGTTTCCTTTGTCAAAGATAAGGTGCCCATATGAATGTGGGCTTTCTGTCTTGTTCTGTTGGTCTATGTTTCTTTTTTTTGTTCCAGTACCATTCTGTCTTGATGACTGTAGCTTTGTTGTATAGGCTGAAATCCAGTAAGTTGATTCTTCCAGCTCCATTCTTTTCTCAAGATTGCTTTGGTTATTTGGCATCTTTTGTGTTTGCATACTAATTGTGAAGTTTTTTGTTCTAGTTGTGTGAAAAATGCCATTGTAATTTGATAGGGATTGTGTCAAGTCTGTAGATTGCTTTTGGTAGTACAGTCATTTTCACAATATTGATTCTTCCAGCCCAGGAGCATGGAATATTCTTCCATCTGCTTATGTCTTCTTTGATTTTTTTACATCAGTGTCTTGTAGTTTTCTGAATACAGCTCTTTTGTCTCCTTAGGTAGGTTTATTCCTAGGTCTTTTATGCTTTTTGTTGCAATGGTAAATGGGATTGATTCCTTAATTTCTCTTTCTGAGTTTTCATTGTTAGTGTATAGGGATGCAGATGATTTCTAGGTATTGATTTTGTAACTCACTGGTTGGTTCTAGTAATTTTCTGATAGTATCTTTCTATGTACAGTATCATGTCATCTGCAAAGAGTGAGAGTTTTACTTCTTCCTTTCCAATCTGGATTCCTTTTATTTCTTTCTCTTCTCTGATTGCTGTAGCTAGGACTTTGAAAACTATGTTGAATAATAGTGGCAAGAGTGGGCACCCTTGTCTTGTTCCTGACTGTAGAGGACATGCTTTGTTTCTCACCATTGAAAATAATGTTTGCTGTGGGTTTGCTGTATGTGACCTTTATTATGTTAAGATAGGTTCCTTCTATGCCCATTTTTCGAAGCGTTTTTATCATAAATGGGTGCTGAATTTTGTTCAAAGTTTTTTCTGCATGTGTTGAAATTATCCTACAGTTTTATCTTTCAATTTGTTAATATGGGGTATCACATTGATTGATTTGCATATATTGAAGAATGCTTTGCATCCCTGGATAAACCTGACTTGATCATGGTGTATGATGTTTTTAATGTCTTGTTGAATTCTATTTGCTACAATTTCACTGAGGATTTTTGCATCTATGTTCATCAGTGACACTGGCCTATAATTTTCTTTTTATGATATCTTTGTCTGGTTTTAGTATCAGGTTGATTATGGCCTCGTAGAATGAGTTTGGAAGTGTTCCTTCTTCTGTAATTTTTTGGAAGAGTTTCAGAAGGATAGGCATTAACTCTTCTGTATGTGTTTGATAGAATTCACCTATAAAGCCATCTGGCCCTGGGCTTTTGTCTTTTTTTCTTGGGAGATTTTTTATCACAGTTTCAATTTCATTGTTTGTAATTGCCTGTTCATAATTTCTATTTCTTCCTGGTTCAGTCTTGGAAGGTTGAACTTTCCTACAAATCTGTCCATTTCCTCTAGGAGGTCTATTTTATTAGCGTATAGTTGCTCATAATAGTCTCTTATGAGCATTTGTGTTTCTGCATTGTCTATTGTAACGTCTCCTTTTTCATTCTTAATTTTGTTGATTTTTTTCCCCATTTTTCTTTATGAGTCTGGCTAATGGTTTGTCAGTTTTGTTTATCTTATTAAAGAACCAGCTTTTAGTTTTATTAATCTTTACTATACTGTTGTTTCTTTCATTTCTTTTTCAGTTATGCTCTGATCTTTATGATTTCTTTCCTTCTACTAACTTTGGGTTTTTTCTGTTCTTTTTCCAGCTGCTTTAGGTGTAGGGTTAGGTTGTCTCTTCAGTATTTTTCTTGTTTCTTGAGGTAGGATTGTATTGCTGTAAACTTCCCTCTTAGAACTGCTTTTGCTGCATCCCATAGGTTTTGGGTCATGGTGTTTTGTCATTTGTTTCTAGCAATCTTTTGAGTTCCATTATTTCTTCAGTAACTTTTTTGTTACTTAGAAATGTATTGTTTAATATCCATGTGTTTGTGTCTTTTCAGTTTTTTTTCCTGTAATTGATATCTAGTCTCATAGCATTGCCGTCAAAGAAAATGCTTGATACAATTTCAATTTTCTTAAATTTACTGAGGCTTGATTTGTGACCCAAGATATGGTCTATCCTGGAGAATGTTCCATAAGCACTTGAGAAGAAAGTGTATTCTGCATTTGGATGGAAGTCCTGAAGATATCAGTTAGATCCATTTGGTCTAATGTTTCATTTAACATTTGTCTTTCCTTATTGACTTTCTGTTTTGATGATGTGTCCATTGGTGTAAGTGGGGTGTTAAAGTCCCCTACTATTATTGTGTTACTGTCAATTTCCCCTTTTATGTCTGTCTGTGTTTGCCTTATGTACTGAGGTGCTCCTGTGTTGGGTGCATAAATATTTACAATTATTATGTCTTCTTGGTTGATCCCTTGATCATTATGTAGTATCCTCCTTTATCTCTTATAATATTCTTAGTCTATTTTGTCTGAAATGAGAATCGCCACTCTGGCTTTCATTTGATTTCCATTTGCATGAAATATCTTTTTCCGTCCTTTTACTTTCAGTCTGTATGTATCTGTAGGTCTGAAGTGGCTCTCTTGTAGACAGCATATATATGGGTCTTGTTTTTTTATCCATTCAGCCAGTATGCATTTTGATTGGAGTGTTTAATTCATTTACATTTGAAGTAATTATTGATATATATGTTCCTATTGGCATGTTCTTAATTGTTTTGGGTTTGTTTTTGTAGTCTTTCCTGTCTCTTGTGTTTAATGCCTATATAAGTACCTTTAGTATTTGTTATAAAGCTAGTTTGTTGGGTGCTAAATTCTCTTAACTTTTGCTTATCTGTAAAGCTTTTGATTTCTCCATCAATTGTGAATGAGATCCTTGCTGAGTAGAGTAATCTTGGTTGTAGATTTTTTTTTCCAGTACTTTAAATATATCCTGCCATTTCCTTCTGGTCTGCAGAGTTTCTGCTGAAAGATCAGCTGTTAATTGTATGGATTTTTCTCTTGTATGTTACTTGTTGCTTTTCCTATGCTGCTTTAATATTCTTTGTGTTTAAACTCTGTTAGCTTATTTAGTATGTGTCTCAACATGTTTCTCCTTGGGTTTATCCTGTATGGGACTCTCTTCACTTCTTGGACTTGATTGACTATTTCCTTTTCCCTCTTGTGGAAGTTTTCTAGTATAATCACTTCAAAATTTTTCTCAGTGCCTTTGTTTTTCTCTTCTTCCTCTGGGACCCCTATAACTTGAGGATATGTTTAATATTGTCCCAGAGGTCTCTAAGGGTGTCCTCAATTCTTTCCATTCTTTTTCCTTTATTCTGCTCTTCAGCAGTTATATCCACCATTCTATCTTCCCTCTCACTTATCCATTGTTCTGCCTTAGTTATTCTGCTGTTAGTTACTTCTATTTTTAGTTTCAGTAATTGTGTTATTCATCTGTTTTTTACTTCTTCTGTGTCCTTGATAATTAATTGCTGCTTGTATTTTCTCCATTCTGTTTTTGAGGGTTTGGAACATCTTTACTATCATTATTCTGAATTCTTTTTTCAGGTAGCTTGCCTATTTCCTCTTTGTTTATTTGGTCTTGTGAGTTTCTACCTTGTTCTGTCATTTGTGCTGTATTTCTCTGTCTTCTCTCCCCGCCCCACCCCAGTTTACTCCGTTTGAGGTCTCCTTTGCCAAGGCTTTAGGGTCATATTCCTTCTTCCTTTTAGTTTTTGCCCTTCGTGGGAAAGGTTGGTTCAGTTGTCTGTGTTGACTTCTTGTTGAGTGTGACTTGTGTTTGCATTCTACTGGGAGCAGGTGAGGTTTTTTTTTTTCTTTTTCTTTTTTTCCTCTGATGGGCAGGGCTGTGTGAGGTGGTGTTTGGAGTGTCTTTGGGAATCCTGTTGCTGATGATTGTTTTTGTGTTTTTTTCTTGCTTCTTGTTTGGGTAAGGTGTCCTGCACTGGATGCTGTCAGCAGCTGGGTGTTACCAGACTTTGTGCACAAGTGTAGGCCTTCCTGAAAGTTCTCAGTAATTAATGCCACTGGGGTTTGGAGTTCTCTGGCTGTCTGAGATCCTGGATTCAATGCTCCCATTCCAGTGGTTCAGGCCCTGTCCTTGGATGGAGTACCGAGACTCCATAAGTTGTTTGTTATGGGATTAAAGGGGATTAAAACAAATACACCAAGACAAAAAGCAAAACATAACATGAAATAAAAGATGAACCCAGATACACAGAAAATACAGGATCAGGCAGGTACTTAGAATAACAATGGGACACATACACACCCCTACACACAAATATAACCAAAGTATTCCAAAGAAAAGAAAATACAAGAGACTGACTTGGTGAGTAAAGGAAACCAAAAATGATATTGACCAAATAAAAACAGAGCTATCTTAGCACTCAGACCAGAAAACTGAGCCAGCGTGGAGTGCCAACTGGGGAATATAGCAAAGAAAACATAACAAATTAATGTACATGGTGAAAAAAGAGAGTGAAGAGAAAAAAAAGGTAGAGAAGAGAGAAGAGGAAGGGGGTGAAGGAAAGGATTAAAAGAAAAAATAAAAAAGCAAAGATAAATAGACATATGTGAAAAAGATTTATATATATCAAGGAATAGCTGCAGCAGGAAAAGAACAATTAAAAAACAGAACAAAAACAAAATAAAATTATAAAAAAGGAAGAAAAAAATCTTAAATAAAAAAAAGGAAAAATCCACAACTCCACAAAAAGCCAACATAAAGGTCGACATATGTAGGGGGAATACAAACTGTGATTTAAAAGAAAGAAAAAAGTTCTCAAGGTGCTTGTTCTTCTTAGGTGTGGAGTTCGCCCCCAGTGGATGGGGTTGGACTAGTGTGCTGTGATGGCTTCCTGGTTGGGGGGACTTGTGCCTGTGTTCTGTTTGATGGAGCTGGATCTCATCTCTCTGAAAGTCAGCACAGTCTCCAGTAGTAGGTTTTGGGGTGTCTATGGGTTCAGTATAGCCTTGGGCAGTCCTCAGCTTTGGCAGTGGCTTAGGCACTACCTTTGGCTTAGGCGGTGATATTTCCACAGCTGCGTCAAAGTAGCCTTCTTAGCGCATCCTCACTGCTGCCAGCCCTCTGGGATCTTTGTTGTAGCTTCTGCCCCCAGTCCCACCCTGTGCTGCAGGCCAAAGCTTGCTAGGCAGAGGCTCGTGTGGCACTTTTCTCTGTTCCCTGACCCCACCCTCTGCTCAGCAGAGGTTTGTGTGTGCATCTCTCAGCACCCTGGGCCGCCGTCTGTTGGGAGATTTTTAATTACAGTATCATTACTTGTGATAGGCCTATCCATATTTTCTATTTATTCCTGGGTCAGTGTTGGCAGGTGTTTCCTTCAGTGAAAGAAAGTGTACCTTTCTAGGAATTTGTCCATTTCTTCCAGGTTGTCTGTTTTATTGGCATGTAGTTGGTTATAGTAGTCTCTTATGACCCTTTGTATTTCTGCAGTGTCAGTTGGGATTTCTCATTTTTCATTTCTTATTTTATTGATTGGAATCCTCTCCCTTTTTTTCTTAATGAGTCTGGCTAAAGGTTTATCAGTTTTCCCAGTTATCAATTTTACCAGAAAACTGCTGGTACTAATCCGTTAATTTGGTAATGTTCCAGGATATAAAGATTAATGCATAGAAATCTCTTGCATTCTTATACACTGACAGTGAAGGATCAAAAAGAGAAATTAAGGAAACAATCCAATTTACCATTGCAACAAAAATAGCAAAATACCTAGGAATAAAGCTACCTAGCGAGGCAAAAACCTCTATTCAGGAAATTATGCTGATGAAAGAAATCAAAGATGACACAAACAGAGAGATATACGATGTTCTTGAACTGGAAGAATCAATATTGTGAAAGTGACTATACTACCAAAAGCAGTCTACAGATTCAGTGCAATCCCTATCCCATTGGCATTTTTCACATAGTTAGAACAAAAGTTTTGTAATTTGTATAGAAACACAAAACACCTTGAATAGCCAAGGCAATTTTGAGAAAGAAAAACAGAGCTGGAAGAATCAGGCTCCCTGACTTCAGACTATAGTACAAAGCTATTCGTTAAGACAGCATGGTACAGGCACAAAAATAGAACTATATATCAGTGGGAAAGGGTAGAAAGCTCAGAGGTAAACCCAGGCACCTGTGGTCATCTAATCTATGACAAAGGAGGCAATGGAGAAAAGACAGTATCTTCAATAAATGGTGCTGGGAAAACTGAGAAACTACAGGTAAAAAATGAAATTAAAACACTCCCTAACACCATTCACAAAAATAAACTCAAAATGGATTAAAGACCTAAATGTAAGGCCGGACACTGTAAAACTCCTTGAGATGAACATAGGCAGAACACTCTTTGACATAAATGGTAGCAAAATCTGTTTTGGTCCACCTCCTAGAGTGATGAAAATAAAAACAAAAATAGACAAATGGAACCTAATTAAACTTAAAAGCTTTTGCACAGCAAAGGAAACCATAACAAGATGAAAAGACAAGCCTCAGATTGGGAGAAAATATTTACAAATGAAGCAACTGACAAGAGATTAGTCTCCAAAACATAAACAGCTCATGCAGCTTAATATTTAAAAAAAAAAGCCCCATCAAAAAATGGGCAGAAGATCTAATAGACATTTCTCCAAAGAAGACATACAGATGGCCAACAAAAACATGAAAAGATGCTCAACATCACTAATAGAGAAATGTAAATCAAAAGTATAATAAGGTTTCATTTCACACTGGTCAGGATGGCCATCACCGTAAAATCTACAAACCATAAATTCTGGAGAGGGTATGGAGTAAAGGGAACCTTCTTACACTGATGATGGTAATGCAAATTGATACAGCCCCTATGGAGAATATTATGGAGATTACTTAAAAAACTAAAAATAGAACTACTATATGACCTAGCAATCTCACTACTAGACATATATATACCTGAAGAAAACCATAATTCATAAAGATGCATGCACTCCAATGATCATTGCAGCACTATTTATAATAGCCAGGGCAAGGAAGTAACCTAAATGTCCATCAACAGAGGAATGATAAAAATGTGGTACATATACACAAAGGAGTATTACTCAGCCATAACAAGGAACAAAATTGTGCCCTTTACAGAGACGTGAATGGAGCTAGAAACTATCATACAGAGTCAAAAGAGAAGAACTAGTATCTTATATAGCTTTTATGTGGAATCTAGAAAAAATGATGCAGATTAACCTTGGCAAAGCAGAAATAGAGACACAGAGAACAAATATATGCACACTGAGTGGGAAAGGGGAGTGGGTAGGATGAATTGGGAGGTTGGTAATGACATATATACACTAATATGGATAAAATAGTTAATTAGAATCTATTGTATTGCACAGGGAACTCTACTAAATTCTCTGATTCTCTGTGGTGACCTAAAGTGGGAAGGAAATATAAAAAAGAGTGGATGGATATATGTATGTGTATAGCTGATTACTTTGCTGTACAGCAGAAACTAACACAACATTGTAAAGAAACTATTGTTCAATCACTTAGGTGTGCCTGATGCTTTGTGACCCCACGGACTGCAGCACACTAGGCTTCAAAATTATTTAATTATTATCCTGAAAACAATGATTAGAATGTTTAATGATTATAATTATATGATTATGATTATATTACTTGTTTATATATTGTATTTATTACATATTATATGTATACTATATAATATAATGATTACTATATAACTATATTTATTATAGTTATATAGTGATTATAATGATTAATATTCTTTTTTTATTAATTTATTTATTTTAGTTGGGGGCTAATTACTTTACAATATTGTAGTGGTTTTTGCCATACATTGATATGAATCAGCCGTGGATTTACATGTGTTCCCCATCCTGAACCGCCACTCCCATCCCATCCCTCTGGTCATCGCATTGCCCCAGCCCTGAGCATTTGTCTCATGCATTGAACCTGGAATGGTGTTCTGTTTCACATGTGATAATATACATGTCAATGCTATTCTCTCAGATCGTCCCACCCTCACCTTCTCCCTCAGAGTCCATAAAACTGTTCTATGCATCTGTGTCTCTTTTTCTGTCTTGCATATAGGGTTATCGTTACCATCTTTCAAATTCCATATACATGCATTAGTATACTGTATTGGTGTTTTTCTTTTTGGCTTACTTCACTCTGTATAATGGGCTCCAGTTTCATCCATCTCAACAGAACTGATTCAAATGTATTCTTTTTAATGGCTGAGTAATATTCTGTTGTGTATATGTACCACAGCTTCCTTATCCATTTGTCTGATGATGGACATCTAGGTTGCTTCCATGTCCTGGCTGTTGTAAACAGTGCTGTGATGAACACTGTCTCTTTCAATTCTGGTTTCCTCACTGTGTGTGCCCAGCAGTGGGATTGCTGGGTCGTATGGCAGTTCTATTCCCAGTTTTTTAAGGAATCTCCACACTGTTCTCCATAGGGGCTGTACTAGTTTGCATTCCCACCAACAGTGTAAGAGGGTTCCCTTTTCTCCACACCCTCTCCAGCATTTATTGCTTGTAGACTTTTGGATAGCAGCCATTCTGACCGGCATGAAATGTTACCTCATTGTGGTTTTGATTTGCATTTCTCTAATAATGAGTGATGTTGAGCATCTTTTCATGTGTTTGTTAGCCATCTGTATGTCTTCTTTGGAGAAATGTCTGTTTAGTTCTTTGGCCCATTTTTTGATTGGGTCTTTTATTTTTCTGGAATTCAGCTGCAGGAGTTGCTTGTATATTTTTGAGGTTAATTGTTTGTCTGTTTCTTCGTTTGCTATTATGTTCTCCCATTCTGAAGGCTGTCTTTTCACCTTGCTTATAGTTTCCTTTTTCTTGCAAAAGCTTTTAAGTTTGATTAGGTCCCATTTGTTTATTTTTGCTTTTATTTCCAATATTCTGGGAGGTGGGTCATAGAGGATCCTGCTGTGATTTATGTCGAGAGAGTTAGTTTTGCCTATGTTTTTTCTAAAAGTAGCTAGGAGTTTTTTTGCCTATATATATTTTGTTTTTTGGTCTTAGGAGTGTTTATATCTGTAATCCATTTTGAGTTTATTTTTGTGTATGGTGTTAAAAAGTGTTCTAGTTTCATTCTTTTACAAGTGGTTGACCAGTTTTCCCAGCACCACTTGTTAAAGAGGTTGTCTTCTCTCCATTGTATATTATTGCCTCCTTTGTCGAAGATAAGGTATCCATAGGTGTGTGGATTTATCTCTGGGCTTTCTGTTTAGTTCCATTGCTCTATATTTCTGTCTTTGTGCCAGTACCATACTGTCTTGATAACTGTGGCTTTGTAGTAGAGCCTGAAGTCAGGCAGGTTGATTCCTCCAGTTCCATTCTTCTTTCTCAAGATTGCTTTGCTATTCGCGGTTTTTTATATTTCCATACAAATTGTGAAATGATTTGTTCTAGTTCTGTGAAAAATACCATTGGTAGCTTGATAGGGATTGCATTGAATCTATAGATTGCTTTGGGTAGTATACTCATTTTCACTATATTAATTCTTCCAATCCATGAACACGGTATATTTCTCCATCTATTTGTGTCCTCTTTGATTTCCTTTATCAGTGTTTTATAGTTTTCTATATATAAGTCTTTTGTTTCTTTAGGTAGATATATTCCTAAGTATTCTATTCTTTTCATTGCAATGGTGAATGGTATTGTTTCCTTAATTTCTCTTTCTGTTTTCTCATTGTTAGTGTATAGGAATGCATGGGATTTCTGTGTGTTAATTTTATATCCTGCAACTTTACTATATTCATTGATTAGTTCTAGTAATTTTCTGGTAGAATCTTTAGGGTTTTCTATGTAGAGGATCATGTCATCTGCAAACAGGGAGAGTTTTACTTCTTCTTTTCCTATCTGGATTCCTTTTATTTCTTTTTCAGCTCTGACTGCTGTGGCCAAAACTTCCAAATTTTGTTGAATAGTAGTGGTGAGAGTGGGCACCCTTGCCTTGTTCCTGACATTAGGGGGAATGCTTTCAGTTTTTCACCATTGAGGATAATGTTTGCTGTGGGTTTGTCATATATAGCTTTTATTATGTTGAGGTATGTTCCTTCTATTCCTGCTTTCTGGAGAGTTTTTTTTTTTATCATAAATGGATGTTGAATTTTGTCAAAGGTTTTTGTGCATCTATTGAGATAATCATATGGTTTTTATCTTTCAATTTGTTAATGTGGTGTATTACATTGATTGATTTGCAGATATTAAAGAATCCTTGCATTCCTGGGATAAAGCCCACTTGGTCATGATGTATGATCTTTTTAATATGTTGTTGGATTCTGTTTGCTAGGATTTTATTAAGGATTTTTGCATCTATGTTCATCAGTGATATTGGCCTGTAGTTTTCTTTTTTTGTGGCATCTTTGTCTGGTTTTGGAATTAGGGTGATGGTGGCCTCATAGAATGAGTTTGGAAGTTTACCTTCTTCTGCAATTTTCTGGAAGAGTTAGAGTAAGATAGATGTTAGCTCTTCTCTAAATTTTTGGTAGAATTCACCTGTGAAGCCATCTGGTCCTGGGCTTTTGTTTGCTGGAAGATTTCTGATTACAGTTTCAATTTCTGTGCTTGTGATGGGTCTGTTAAGATTTTCTATTTCTTCCTGGTTCAGTTTTGGAAGGTTATACTTTTCCAAGAATTTGTCCTTTTCTTCCAAGTTGTCCATTTTATTGGCATATAGCTGTTGGTAGTAGTGTCTTATGATCCTTTGTATTTCTGTGTAGTCTGTTGTGATCTCTCCATTTTCACTTCTAATTTTGTTGATCTGATTCTTCTCCCTTTGTTTCTTGATGAGTCTGGCTAATGGCTTGTCAATTTTGTTTATCTTCTCGAAAAACCAGCTTTTAGTTTTGTTGATTTTTGCTATGGTCTCTTTTGTTTCCTTTGCATTTATTTCTGCCCTAATTTTTAAGATTTCTTTCCTTCTACTAACCCTGGGGTTCTTCATTTCTTCCTTCTCTAGTTGCTTTAGGTGTAGAGTTAGTTTATTTATTTGATTTTTTTCTTGTTTCTTGAGGTACGCCTGTATTGCTATGAACCTTCCCCTTAGCATTGCTTTTACCGTGTCCCATAGGTTTTAGGTTGTTGTGTTTTCATTTTCATTCCTTCCTATGCATATTTTGATTTCTTTTTTGATTTCTTCTGTGGTTTGTTGGTTATTCAGAAGCATGTTGTTTAGCCTCCATATGCTGGAATTTTTAATAGTTTTTTTCCTGTAATTGAGATCTAATCTTACTGCATTGTGGT
Source organism: Okapia johnstoni (assembly GCA_024291935.2). Taxonomy (NCBI): domain Eukaryota; kingdom Metazoa; phylum Chordata; class Mammalia; order Artiodactyla; family Giraffidae; genus Okapia; species Okapia johnstoni. Next base: position 46,018,419 of record CM044322.1, read on the forward strand.
CAGAGAAGATGATTGGAATGATTTCAATTTTTTTGAATTTACCAAGGCTAGGTTCATGGCCCAGGATGTGATCTGTCCTGGAGAAAATTCTGTGTGCACTTGAGAAAAAGGTGAAATTGGTTGTTTTGGGGTGAAATGTCCTGTAGATATCAATTAAACTAGCTGGTCCAGTGTATCATTTAAAGTTTGTGTTTCCTTTGTAATTTTCTGTTTAGTTGATCTGTTCATAGGTGTGAGTGGGGTATTAAAGTCTCCCACTATTATTGTGTTATTGTTAATTTCCCCTTTCATACTTGTTAGCATTTGCCTTACATATTGTGGTGCTCCTATGTTGGGTGCATATATATTTATAATTGTTATATCTTCTTCTTGGATTGATCCTTTGATCATTATGTAGTGTCCTTCTTTGTCTCTTTTCACAGCCTTTATTTTAAAGTCTATTTTATCTGAAACGAGTATTGTGAGTCCTGCTTTCTTTTGGTCTCCATTTGCATGAAATATATTTTTCCATCCCTTCACTTTCAGTCTGTATGTGTCCCTTGTTTTGAGGTGGATCTCTTGTAGACAGCATATATCGGGGTCTTGTTTTTGTATCCATTCAGCCAGTCTTTGTCGTTTGGTTGGGGCATTCAACCCATTTACATTTAAGGTAATTATTGATAAGTATGGTCCCATTGCCATTAACTTTGTTGTTTTGAGTTGTGTTTAAACACCCTTTCTGTGTTTCCTGTAGAGAAGATCCTTATCATTTGTTGAAGAGCTGGTTTGGTGGTGCTGAATTCTCTCAGCTTTTGCTTGTCTGTAAAGCTTTTGAATTCTCCTTCATATCTGAATGAGATCCTTGTTGGGTACAGTAATCTGGGTTGTAGATTTTTCTCTTTCATTACTTTAAGTATGTCCTGCCATTCCCTTCTAGTCTGAAGAGTTTCTATTGAAAGATCAGCTGTTATCCTTATGGGAATACCCTTGTGTGTTATTTGTTGTTTTTCCCTTGCTGCTTTTAATATTTGTTCTTTGTGTTTGATCTTTGTTAATTTGATTAATATGTGTCTTGGGGTGTTTCGTCTTGGGTTTATCCTGTTTGGGACTCTCTGGGTTTCTGGGACTCGTGTGACTATTTCCTTCCCCATTTTAGGGAAATTTTCAACTATTATCTCCTCGAGTATTTTTTCATGGCCTTTCCTTTTATCTTCTTCTTCTGGGACTCCTATGATTCGAATGTTGGGGTGTTTCCTATTGTCCCAGAGGTCCCTGAGGTTTTCCTCATTTCTTTTGATTCTTTTTTCTTTTTTCCTCTCTGCTTCATTTATTTCCACCATTCTATCTTCTACCTCACTTATCCTGTCTTCTACCTCCATTATTCTACTGTTGGTTCCCTCCAGAGTGTTTTTGATCTCATTTATTGCATTATTCATTATATATTGACTCTTTTTTATTTCTTCTAGGTCTTTCAAAATTCCAGGCTTCAAAATTATTTAATTATTATTCTGAAAAAAATGATTAAAATGTTTAATGATTATAATTTTATGATTATGATGATATTACTTGTTTATATATTATATTTATTACATATTATATGTATACTATGTAATATAATGATTACTATATAATTATATCGATTATAGTTATATAGTGATTATAATGATTAATATTTATTCTTAAATTTTTTTTTTCTTTTTCTTATGACACTGGCTAGGAGCTCCTGTATAATGCTGAGAAAATATTTCTTGATAGAATATTTCTTTTTTTTAATAAAATATTTTTGATGTGTAATATTATTGTAAGTTCAAGGTGTGTACCAAATGTTGATTTGATATATTTTTATGTGAATGCCTTTGTAGTACTAGCACCTCTATCACATCATATAATAATCATCTTTTTGTGTGATGGGAGTGATTAAGATTTAGTCTGTTAGCAAGTTTGATTATAATACAATATTGTTGCCTATATTCACTAAACAGTGCATTAGGTCTCCAAGACTCATCTACTAATAAAAGCAAACTTCTAATGTTCACTATTAAGTGTGGTGCTTGTTATATGTTTTGTAGACATCCTTCACCTTTTAAGGATTCTCCTTCTATTATTAAGGTTTTATTTAATCATGAAAAGATGTTGAATTTTCTTTAAATGCTTTTTCTGCACATCCTGAGATGTTCACATGATAACACCTCTCTAGTATATAAATGTAGTGGATTTACTGGATGTATTATCCCTCTTATTTGTGCTTACTTTGGCTTACCAGCACATTAAGTACTGCTAACTTTGATTTGCTAATATTTGTTTAGGGTTCTTATGCTTATATTCTTGTGTTTTCTTTGTACTTTTCCTTCTGTACTGTCAGAGTTTGGTACTGAGGTAAAACGTATAAATTAGTTGGAAAGTACTCTTTACTGTTCTCTTCCTCGGAAAAAAATTGTGAAGGGTTGAATTCTTTTCTTCCTTAAATGTTTTGGTGGAATATGCACCAGTGAAACCAGCTCAGCTTTTCATTATTCTTTTAGAAAGAGTACTAAAGAGTATCAAGTGTTCCTTGTTTTTCATTAGTGAATATTTTTGAAGATTTTAAAAAATTTTCTTGAGTCAACTCTGGTGAATCACATTTTTCTAGGAATTTGTTCATGTATCTATTCAAGAATTTTGGTATAAAGTTATTAAAAATTCTCTTATTTAATGGTGAGGCATCTGGAGTGCTATTCCCTTTTCATTTCTGATACTAGATGCTTATAGCTTCTCTTTATTTCTTCATTAATTTTCCAGAAGTTTGTCAGTTTTATAAGTCTTTTGAAAAAATAGACTTTTTTATTGACCCCCTGTATTTTGTCCTTACTTTATGTTTTTGCAGATTTTCCCCTGGTATTTATCATTTCCTTCCTTCTACTTTTTTGGGTATATTTTCTGAGCTTTTTATAAGCTCTTGAGATAGGTTCTTAGCTCATTTATTTTTGGCCTGTTTTTTCTTTGAATTGTATAAGGACCTTGCAACATTTCTAGCCTATATATTTACACTGCCTATATCTGATTAACTACTGCTGATCCTGCAAGTTTTTGTTATCAATCAGTTAGAATATGTTTGTATTTCCATTGTAGTTTTTTCTTTAAGTTAATATCTCATGATTGTCGATATGTCTATTTCTGTTAAAAGTTCTGTTCTTTTCCACTTTATAGGTACTAATGCTATATTATTATGTGCCCTTTTGGATTTTATTTTTAGATGTCTTTATTTCATCCTTACTATTGAACTTTTGTAGGGTGTAATATTCTAGGGCAACTGTTATTTTCTTTCATCAGTTAAAAACAGCTTTCCATTTTTTCTGTCTTCTACTGGTACTGATGAGAAGTCACCTGTGAATCTTAACTGGCATTCTTTTGAAGATTATCTGCCTTTTTCCGTTGGTTGCTTTTCAGATTTTGTCTTTTTTTATTCTTCTTAAATTCACAGTGATATACCTGTTGTGAATTTCTTGTTATTTATCATGCTTGAAATTCACTGATCTTTGAATCTGTGGATTAGTGTGTTTATCAGTTTGGGGAAAATTTCAGTCATTATGTGCTGCATGTTCTTACTCTTTTTTCCTTAATATATTTTATTGAAGTATAATTGATTTACAGTGTTTCAGGTGCACAGCAAGGTGATTCAACTATATACACATATATTACTTTTGAAATTATTTTCCATTATAACTTATTACAAGATACTATAGTTCCCTATGCTGTACAGTAAAACTTTGTTGCTTGTTGCATATCTATTTTTTATATTAGAAATCTAGCATTCTATCTATACTAAGTCAAACAAGTGGAATCAAAATGTCATGAATTTTTTAGTTAGGCAAAAATTCATAAGTTTTAGAAAATGTATATTATTTATATATATATATATATATACACACACAGACACACACACACACACAAAAGCTTTTCTACTATGCTTGAGAAATAACATTTAAAGAAAGAAGAGATGAGGAAACTGGAAAACATAATCAAATGGGATCATTGAATATGAAATAGAAAAAGTGAAACAAATTAGATAAAAGTAAAAGATGATCATATAGTCCAGTTGTTTTTAAATATGGCTGCTCATTAGAAACATATCTGGAGCTCAGGAGAGGAAAAAAAGTAATACGTAGGTATTTGTATTTTTCAAAAAATTCTGAGGTAATTCTGATATGCATCTGGATTTTAAAAAGTGATTACAGGTTTTTCTATTAAGTTGTAGTTTTGGTGATAATAGAGTTCTATTATTTTTCTGTTGACAAGTCTTGATACAATGGTATTAAGTGAGTAATAGTTACATAATCACAATAGTAAAAGATGTTGATCAGTTTTCACAATCAATAGCCAGACACAAAATAAAAGATAATTACAATTGCAAGCCATAATGGGAACTTGATTAATCTCACAATATAAAATAATTACATACAATTTAGGGGGTCAAGCAGAGTGATATGATAGGTGGAAGTGCATGCATATACATGTTTTCATCTACCCAGTCAGTCTGTGTCTTTTGGTTGGTGCATTTAATCCATTTACATTTAAGGTAATTATTGATATGTATGATCCTATTACCATTTTCTTAATTATTTTTAGTTTATTTTCTGTAGATCTTTTCCTTCTCTTGTGTTTCCTGCCTTGAGAATTTGCTTTACCATTTGTTGTAAAACTAGTTTGATGGTGCTGAATTCTCTTAACCTTTGCTTGTCTGGAAAGCTTTTGCTTTTTCTATCAAATATGAATGAGAGTCCTGCTGGGGAGAGTATTCTTGGTTGTAGGTTATTCCTTTTCATCACTTTAAATATATAGTGCCATTCCCATCTGGTTTGTAGAGATTCTGTTGAGAAATCAGCTGATAGCCTGATGGGAGTTCCCTTGTATGCTATTTGTCATTTTTTCCTTGTTGCTTTTTACATTTTATCTCTGTCTTTAATTTTTATCAGTTTGATTACTGTGTGTCTTGGTGTGTTCCTCCTTGGATTTATCCTGCCTGGGACTCTTTGTGCTTCCTGCACTTGGTTGACTATTTCCTTTCCCATTTTAGGGAAATTTTCAGCTATTATCTCTTCAAGTATTTTCTCAGGTCCTTTCTCTCTTCTCCTTCTGGGACCCCTATAATGTGAATGTTGTTGCAATTAATATTGTCCCAGAGGTCTCTTAGGCTGTCTTCATTTCTTTTCCTTCTTTTTTTTATATTCTGTTCTGTGGCAGTAATTTCTACTATTCTGTCCTCCAGGTCATTCATCTGTTCTGCCTCAGTTATTCTGCTATGGATTCCTTCTAGTGTATTAATAATCTGTTTGTTTGTTCTTTAGTTCTTGTAGGTCTTTGGTAAACATTTTTTGCATCCTCTCCATTGTTTTCCCGAGATCCTGGATCATCTTCACTATCATCATTCTGAATTCTTTTTTCTGGAAGGTTGCCCGTCTCCCTTTCATGTGGTTGTTTTTCTGGGGGTTTTTCTTGTCCCTTCACCTGGGACTTAACTTTCTGCTTTTTCATCCTGATGAACTTCATGTAATGTGGGTTCTGTTTTAGCTGCTGTGGGATTCTGGTTCTTCTTGCTTCTTCTGTTTGTCCTCTGATGGAGGAGGTTAAGAGGCTTGTGTAAGCTTCCTGATAGGAGGGACTGGTGATAGGGAAAAACTGGGTCTTGCTCTGGTGGACAGGACCTTGCTCAGTAAAGCTTTTATCCAGTTATCTGCTTCTGGGTGGGGTTGTGCTCTCTCCCTGGTAGTTGTTTGACCTGAGGTGACCCAGCCCTTGGGTCTACAGTAGGGTTAATGATGACGTCCAAGAGGGTTTATGCCAAGGGAGACCTTCCAGGACTGCTGCTGCCAGTGCCCCCATGCCTGTGGTGAGCCCTTGCTGACCTACGCCTCCACAGGAGACCCTCCAACACTAGCAGATAGTTTCGGTTCGATCTCCTGTGGGGTCACTCCTCTTTTCCTATGGGTCTTGGTGCATGCAAGATTTTGTTTGTGCCCTCCATGTCTGGAGTCTCTGTTTTCCCCAGTCCTGTGGGAAGTCTTACAATCAAATCTCACTGGCCTGCAAGGTCAGATTCCCTGGGCATTCCCAGTCTCTTTGTCAGATCCCCAGGCTGGGAAGCCTGATGTCAGGTTCAGAACCTTCACAACAGTGGGAGAACTTCTTTGGTATTATTGCTCTCCAGTTTGTGGGTCACTTACCCAGTGGATATGGGATTTGATTTTATCGTGATTGCACCCCTCCTGCCATTTCCCTGCAGCTTCTTCTTTTTTTGTAGGTTCCAGCATCCTCCTGTAGATGGTTGTTCAGCAGATAGTTGCAATTTGGTGCTCTCTCAGGAGGAGATGAGTGCACGTCCTTCTGTTCCACCATCTTGAACTGGAAGCCTGCATGTTCTTACTCTTCTATCCTTATGGATCTTCAATCAAATGTATGGTTGACCTTATTACCATTTCCTCCTCATTCTTCACTTATTTACTGTATTTATTTTTCGTATTTTTCTCTCTGTGATGCGTTATGGATCATTTCTTCTGGCCTATCTTCCAGTACACGGCTTTTTTCTACTCTGACCAATTGGCTGACATGGTTATCTATTGCAGTATCCATTTCACTTACTATATTTTTTATCTCTAGAATCTGTATGATTCTTTTTCAAATATATTATTTTGCTTTTTATTCCTTATTTCCTATCATTTAAAAACCTATCATTTATTATTTTAAATAGTGAACTTAATTGTTTTAAAATATGTATGATATTTCCATACTTGGAATGTGAGTGTGTTGCTGCTCTTTGTTGTTTTTCTGATACAAAGTCATGTCATTTCTGTTCTTGAATTCCTGATTACCATTGACTGGTCATTAACTGGTCACAAAAAATGACTTGTGGGCATTGCCAGAGTTTTTCATTTGTTTCTGCCAGAGATTTGGGGACATTATCAGCTGAGAATCACCCCCAAGTCAGTTTACAACCTGAGGCTCATTGGTCAACCCAGACTTTGCTTGGTTGGGTAGTAAATAAACAGAAGTTCTGGTCTCTAGGCATGACTGTCACAGAGTCTTCTTTTTGCCTCCCCTTTCCTTTCATTTTCCATTTATTACTCTTTTTAATATGAAGACATTCCTGAGCCAGTCTCCTCTTACAATAAGTATTTAGCCTTCTGGGGTCCCAGTTCAATATAAACAGAATCTCTGTTAAGTCTAACCACGTTAGAGATTTCATGAGTCTTAACTTTTGTCCCCTTTTCCCCACAAAGCCTCTGAAATCCAAACATGCAGCACTGACAGATGCCTTTAGTGGATAAGCAGCTTTGCTTCCAATATCTAATAGTTCACTAGCCTCTCTGTTACAGGCTTTCATCCAAAAATTAGCCTCAGAGTACCTCAGTGTTTCTTAATCTCTTCAGAGTTTTAAAAGTTATTTTTGTGGTTTTTCCCCCAGCATTTCCCTCATGAAAGAGTTGTGCCACAAAACTCAACATTTCATAATCAGAAGCCATAAAATCTCCAAACTCTTTTATGGAATCCTATTCTAAATTATGAATGGATAGCCAGTGGTCACCAGATATTGAGAAAATATATTAAGGATAGATAATAAAAAGAAAAAGGTAATTTGGTCAAATCAATTATGCAGAGAAAAATACCCTTCTCCCCACTATCATTAGTATCCTTAGAGAGATAAGATACTGAATCCATAAAACAAGAACAAGATGCTATTTAAAAAGAACATTAGAATATAAAACAAGAGCTCTTGAAAGTTAAAAATGGTAGCAGAAGTGAAAAAATTCTATAAAAATTTGAGACTTAAAATGGAGAGAATCTTTCATAAAGTAAAATAAAAATAGGAAAGAGAGACAAGAAAATTAGAGTACTAAAACCATCTGATAGCTCCCTAAAAAAGTATTCATGAGAAACACAATTTGGGAGACTTACAGTTCTTATTCTACATTTACTTTTAATATACTAGGTTGGCATTTATCTTTCAGATTTGGGGTTGTAAACAATTTTCTCTCACAATTACTGTTAATAATGCATTTGCAGATTTTTGCTTCCTATTCCTGTGACTTTTGAATCTGCTGGCTTAAATTCAGTGGCTTAAATCATTCCTTACTTAGAAAAGGGAGGAAGATTCCTCTAGGAAATACAACAATGGCACCATTATTATGGGAACTGAGATTGCCATGTAGTTATTTGGGCCTCTTCTTGCCTCTGAATCAACAGAAGAAGCAGATTACTGATCTGGTTGAACTGATTGATCTCTTTCAAGTTGGTGCTACACAATGGGGTGAAGGAGAACCATGTCTGAACTCAGGGGATTCTCTGAAGTGCATCTTAGTAATTGTATATCTAGTTTAATGAAGATTGAGGCAACCCACAAAGGCAAAACCGCTAAGTACGCTGACAGTCAGGTATGAAAATCTGAATCATTTCACCAGGTAAAGAATCTTGACAAGGCAAGGTGCTGACTGAAGTCAAGAAGATCATAGAATGGATAGTAGAAGAATGAATTTTAAAATATTAACTCATCAAGTCAGTTTATTTCTCTTCCTCAGTTCTTGTCTCATCGCAACAAAAATTTTGAGTGACAGACTAAAGGGTTTAAAACAACAGACAGGTTACAGCTCAATTCAGCTCAAGCAGACAGATCTTTTACTACATAGACACTCCCAAGACATGGCAGCAGACCAACAAACAACAAAGGAGTCGTCCTTCCCATCCCGCGACTTCCCCCTTTTTGTTCTTCCCATCTCTTCCTTTGGGTTGTGTTCTGGGCAAAATAAGGCTTGTACCCACCACCAGTCAAGAAAGGGAGTACAAATGGGCATACGCTCAAGGCCGATTGACAGCTGCAAGTTATGTAACAGCAGACTCTGTTGTGCATGTCTTCTCATAATCCTGTCTGTTATAATCAGATATATGTATGTGTAGAATATTTATGAACCATTAATGGGCTCCTAGCTGCCTAAGGTTACTTGAAGAAGCCAAGTGGTTTAGTTTGTATCCACTGTGTGCTTAGGGCACATGTGCAGGAGGTAGAAAAGTCTCTGGTTATTTTTGTAGCATCTCTGTGAGCTCTCCTTGGTGTGTCTGAGATGGGGTTTAGAGATCAGCTTGAATCCTTTTTGGCGAGGCCACCCCTCTTTGCTCATGCCTCATTTCCCCTCCTCAAGTGTATGGACCCCAATTCTTTGGGAAATGGGTGTCTTTCATTCTGGCTACTTCCTGCTGAGTTGGGCCTTGAGTGTCCATCACTTGCTAGCTGTCAACAAGAGGGGCTGGTAAGGGCTGCTGATGTCCATCCAAGGGGGAGTGGTATGAGAAAGTTGTCAGAGATGTCAGGGGTTGGTATCCATGTTGCATCGGAACCAGCCTGTGTCTTGTTGACCTGAGTAGAAATAAACCAAGAGAGAAAGTTGAAGAAACGGAGCAAAAGGAATTATAGGCCAGAACCACTGTAGGAGTGTATCCTTGATTGACATAAACCAGGATATTGCTGTAGTGACCTTGTCCAGGATTTGGTTCGTTTCAAATTAAGTGTTTGGTGGTTAGTTCTGATCCGTTAATATAAGTCAGCTTCTTAAGTATTGGGTCGGGCCATACCCAGTAGCTAGTCTTATTGAAAGTCTTCATAATTTCTGTGATGGCTGGACTTAAGGGGTCTATATAAGAGTAACTCAAACCAGTAAGGCACAGAAGATACAGGAACCACATTTCAGTGTCCTGAGTATGGTCCTATAGAACCAATAACAGACATGAAAAGGATTTCTCTGACTAACACAAACCAAGAGAGAGAAAGATGACAACACAGACCAGGCTAAATGCAAGAGCCATCCCAGGAAAGCTTATCTCCAGGAACTTAATTTTTGGATGTTTGTCAGAATGACTTATCTGTAGTCCTGAAGAGATATTGGAGGTCTCCCAGAGGCTCACAAGTATATTGGGTGTCTTTCCCGGTTTCCTTCCATGGCTTGACTCGAGAGTGGTGAATCCAGGAGTCTTGCCCTGGTACCTTGACTGCTGTGGGGGTAGAAAGTATTACAGAGTAGGGACCCTTTCATGTGAGCTGGAGTTGAGCCTTTGAGGAGTCACCTTAACTTCCAAACCTTTAATTAGGACTTGAGTCCCTGGGGCATATAGAGTGGTGGTCCCTCAGAGTCCATCCTTTGATTCCTGGTTGACACTCCACAAACGCATTTCTTGTTGGAATTGCCCAATGGCCATAGTGTAAGATTGGAGAGTTTGAGTCTCTGGATCTAGAAAGAAGCCACTGACTTAAACAAAAGGTTTCCGTATAACATCTCATAAGGGCTAAAACCAACCTGTTCTTTAAGAGCAACGTGAGTGTGGAGGAAGGCTATTGGTAAAGCCTGTTTCCATCTGAGGGAGGTCTCTTGGGTTATCTTTTTTATTGCTAATTTTAAGAATTGGTTGGCTCCTTCCACTTTTGCTGCAGACTGGGGTCCTAGGCACAGTGGAGGTAATAGGTAATGGCCAATGCTTTAGAAACCCCTTGGGTGACTTTAGAGGTAAATGATGTCCCATTGTCACTTTGTAGCAACCTGGCAGGTCAAATTTTGGAATAATTTCATGGAAGAGCTTTTTCACCACCTCTTCATCCTTTTCAGTCCAGGTGGAAAAGCTTCAACCCAGCCTGTGAAGGTATCTGTCATGACCAGTAAGTACTTATATCCTTGAGAAACTGGCATCTGGGTAAAGTCTATCTGCCTGGGTAGGTCCCTTGCCACTGGGCTGGGCCAGGTAGGGTTTTCAAGCTCCTTGGGGGTTGTTTAATTGGCAAGTGGGAAACAAGGAGACCACTTGTCTTATGGTCATTTGGAGGCCTGTTCCCCTGAAGGCCTTTCATGTAATCTCTGGAGGGCTTTGCCTACTAAATAAGTGGTGGCAAAGAGGTAGCTGATCAACTTCCATTTAAGGTTCCCAGGGAAAAAGAAGAGTCCCTCCTTTTGGAACCACCCCACATGATCTTGTTGAAAGCCCTCACTCTTACCTTTGAGTGTCTCAACTTCAGTATATGAAGCAGTTTCTGGCAAGGTAGACTGTGGAACTAGGGTAGCAACCACTGTTATGTCATAGTTTTGTACTACTGCTCTCTTAGACGCCTGATTGGCAGTTTGGTTTCCTCGTGCCACCTCTATACTTTGTTTTTGGTGTCCCCTGCAGTGGGAGATGGAAACCTCAGTGGGCAGATGGACTGCTTCCAGGAGCTTAAGGATTTAGTCAGCATATTTGATTGGGGACCTCAGGTGGTCATGTAGCTCCTCTCTTTCCAAATGGCAGCATGTGCATATAGCACCAGAAAGGCATACTTGGAGTCAGTGTAAATAGCTACTGCTTTTGTTTTCCCCGGCTCTAAAGCTCTAGTCAGAGCTATGAGCTCAGCCAGTTGGGCTGAAGCTCCTGGTAAAGTTTTAGCCTCTTGTGGTCTCCAAATTGAAGACTACTTTATTGCATGTCTTGCTTTCCTTTTTCTATCTAAGACAAAGCTGCTTCCATCAGTGTACCAACTTAGGATTCGTCATAGGATATTCTGACAATTCCTCTCGGGGCTTTGTCCAGTGGTCTAATGGTTTCTAGACAACAGTAGAAGGGGAGAGAGCCCTTGGGTGGGCAGAAGGGTAGCTGGGTTAAGAACCTCACAAGGAGATATAGTCAGTCCTGGATTTTCCATCAGCAGTACTTGATATCTGAGGATCCTTTGATCAGACATCCATAAATGTCCTCTCCTCTTCAGTTGTTTCACTCAGTGGGTGATAAAAATAGTCAGCTTGCCCCCAAGAGAGCATTTTAAGGCATCTTCTATCAGGAGTGCAAGGCCATAAGGTTTAGAAGGCTGGGAGGCCAGCCTCAGGCACTTGGGTTGAGCTTCTTGGAAAGTAAGCCACTGCCTGGAGTTCAGGTCCCAACCTTTGAGTTAACACTCCCAAGGCATCAAGTTGTGGCACCAAATTTTAGGTCAGTTTATTTCTCTTCCTCAGTTATTGTCTCATTGCAACAAAAATTTGGATGATGGACTAAAGGGTTTAAAACAACAGACAAGTTACAGCTCAGTTCAGCTCAAGCAGACAGATCTTTTGTTATACAGACGTTCCCAAGACATGGGAGCAAACCAACAGCAAAGGAGTCATCCTCCCCATCCCTCTTGGCTTCCCCCTTTTTATACTTCCTATCTCTTCCTTTTGGTCGTGCCTTGTGCAGAATAGGGCTTGTACCCACCACCAGTCAAGAAAGGGAGTGCAAATAGGCATACGCTCGAGGCCGACTGACAGCTGCAAGTTATGACAGCAGGCACTGTTGTGTATGTCTTCCCATAATCCTGTCTGTTATAATCAGATGTATGTATGTGTAGAATATTTATGAACCATTAATTGGCTCCTAGCTGCCTAAGGTTACTTTAAGTCCCTATGGTTATTTTGTATCCAGTGTGTGCTTAGGGCACATGTGCAGGAGGTAGAAAAGTCTTTCTGGTTATTTTTGTAGCATCTCTGTGAGCTCTCCATGGTGTGTCTGGGATGGGGTTTAGAGATCAGCTTGCATTCTTTCTAGCTAAGCCACTCCTTCCTCATACCTAACTTCCTACCTAACACTCTTAGGAATTGTTGAGTCAAGAACCATGTGAGGAAAGTTGGTTGTGCTTACTAGTTTTATAATTGGAAGCCGGTTTATCATGGAGTAGAGTTCTTATGGAATGTTTTTGAAACCTCTGTCCACAGGAACTCAGGGCAAAAAAGTAAAGCAAAGTTAGAAAGCAAATGACAAGCTGAGAGATTATTTATTATAAAGGGAAAATCTCCCTATTATATAAAGATCATGAGGGGAAAAAACAAAAAATCTGATAGAAAAATGGACAAAAGGCATGGAAAGATGGTTCACAAAAGATAGGCAAAAAGTCTTTAAATATTTGAAGACATCCAACTTCACTAATAAGAAAAATGCAAATTTAAACCACATTGAGATACTTACCGTTTCTCACCTATCAGCTTAGAAGAATACATTCTGTTGGAAAGGCTGAGGGGAAACAGGCGTAATTATATTACCCCTCTCAAGGTAAATTTGACAGTACCTATTATATATACATTTACCATTTGATTCAGAAATTCCACTTTTAGGAAATTACCCTGAATGTACATCTCTAGCCATAGGACAATAAAAAATAGGCACACAGTTTTTCATTATGGCATTATTTATAATAGCAAAATATAATATATATTAATATATTACTTTGATATTTATATACCAACATACATCAATAATGGGACGAATTGTAAAGTCGAATTAAAAAATAGAAACAAACCTAATTGGATATCAAATTGATTACATAATCACATAGGAAAATTTAATTCAAAATTTTAAACATAGTATTCTGAATATGCAGTCTGTTTTGCTTAAGAACAAAAAGCACTAGAGAACTTAAATTTCACTTAGTAGGTTTGCTGTTAGTGGTGGTCATAGTCATAATTTTGGAGCTATTTTGTGTGTATGAGAGCAGTACAAATATGGAAGGAGGAAGAAGAATACCCTAATGCTGGATTTTTTTTTAATATAATTTTTTTTTTTTTTTGGCTGTGCTAGATCTTTGTTGCTATGAAGGCTTTTCTCTAGTTTCAGCAAGCAGGGTCTGCTCTCTAGTTGTGGTGCACAGGCTTCTCACTGCAGGTGCTTCTCTTGTTGGAGAACCTGGGCTCTAGAGCACAGGCTCAGTTGTTGTAGTGCTTGGCCTTAGTTGGTCCACAGCTGCGCAGTCTTCCCGGATCAGGAATGGAACCCATGTCTCCTGCATTGGTAGGTGGATTCTTTTAGCACTGAGCCACTAGGGGAGCCCTGCAGATGCTGAAGTTTAATCAGTGGTATCAGTGTGAGCTCATGATTTTAAAAAGACCTAGAAAGCTGTGACTCCCTAGGAGCAATAAGCAAACACAGTACCTGGATCAGGGCTTCTAAATACCTTTCATTAGTAAAAGAAGTCAGAGATCCTCAGAGAACGGTTAGTTCCAGGTCTACGGTGCAAAAGTGTAAGATGAGCCTGGAATATCTTGCTGCACCAAGTAAAAAAGTATTCCCCAAAACATAGCAACTCATAGGAAATAGGATCCAGCTTGAAGAGGATTCCAATAGCCAAGACTGATACAACCTGAGCATCAAAAATAGTAATTCTTGTTATAGCATGTAACATGTTTGAATGATTTTTAAAAAAGAAAAAAGGAGACTTGGGCTAGACCTTTGAGAATGGATTCAATTTAAGTAGATGGAGAAGAAAGGTAGTTTCATCAGTATGAACAAAGTAAGGAACGGGTAAAGAAGAGGGCATATTTCAGGAGCTTGGAATTGGGGTGGGGTTGATCCAGCTAGGTTGCAGGTTCACTTGGGGATCAGTAAGTGTAAGAGTTGATAGTTTCAGTGCCAATCTGAAGACTACCTTTTGAGTGTAGTGGCAATGAGGAGCCACTGTAAGTTTCTGAGCAGAGGAGATATATGAGGAAAAGACAAAATAGGTGTTTTGGGAAGATGACTGGCAGCTAGATGGACAACAGGAAACAGAGGGATGGCAAGCAAGGAGGTCAGTGAGGGAGTCTTTGCAGAAGTGCTGCGGCCTGCAAAGGGCCTGGGAATGGATAAGGATAAAAAGGGCCGAAATCTAAAAAAGCATTTCAGAGGGTGAATAGATGGAACTTAGTCCTCTGATAAAGGACAAGGGATGAGTCAGTGACTCTTGAGTTTCTGTGCTTAAGGGTAGAAAGGTGATGATGGAGCTAAGCTAAATATGAAGAGCAGAGAATTGTTTTGTGATGTATTTTTTAATGGAAGATAATCTGCTTTATTTTTAACTTTTCATCTTGTATTGGAGTATAGCCGACTGACAACGTTGTAGTAGTTTCAGGTGAACAGTGAAGGGAGTCAGCCGTACATGTACATGTATCCATTGTCCCCCAAACTCCCCTCCCATCCAGGCTGGCACATAACACTGAGCAGAGTTCCCTGTGCTGTACAGTAGGTCCTTGTTGCTTATCCATTTTAAATACAGTGTGGACATGTTCAGAGTTTTGATATATTTCAAATTGGTTTTGAATATATGTTGACTGAGCCAATAGCATTTTGATGTTTACAGATCTCAAAAACGTCAAGTGAGTGTGCCACTTTGGGGGTGGTGCTGCTGAGCTTCCTCAACCAGCTTGACCTCTTATAGAGCTCAGGCAAAAGCAGCACTCTGGTGTTTTCCTAAAGCTGCTGTCAGTGTTTGCTTTTCACGATACTTTATGCTGCTCCACAGACAGTGCTCAGAAGAACCATGTCCCGGTGGAAGCCCAGTGGGCTACTCTGAGCGAGTATAACATCACCTCCTGGTTGGGCCAGAAAAGAGTTTTCAAGGCACAACTCAGGGGAGGGCGCCCATATATGGAATTTCTCTTTCATCCCTGCAGTGAGGCTTGACTGAGGGGCCTCTGTGGTTTGTGGCTGTCTGGCTTCATCAGAGGGTGACTGCCCTTTCTACCTACCCCGCACTCTTGCTTGGCTAAAGGAAGCCTGTGCTGAGCACTCACAGTGAGCAAGCTTCCAGGCAGCCTTCCTCCCCTGCAGTCTTGGCATCCACATGGCATGGCTATAAATTATGCCCGGTGTGTTCATTTTCAGTTTAAATGTGTTCTCATCCCAGAGGAACAACTAATGGCGTCAAGTTACTGATGTGAAAAAAGCCTGCCGCTACAATGACTATGGATTAATTAAATAGCAGACATGGAGGCTGGGGCAGCAATAAATTGTCAGCCACCAGTGACGTGGGTTTTAAATTATATTCTCCGTCTCCTTTCCCCTTCTCCCAAATTGTTTTCCTGTAGAGTTGTTTGGTAAATGTTTACCATTGTTTAAATGTTTGCTTTCTGTTAAAAGTTGGTGCAAGCTGGGCCCCTTCCTCTTAAGAGCCCTTTTCTCAGAAAACTAGAGGTGAGCTAAGAGGGATTTAAAAGCCTATCATGCTTTCTCTAGGAGGCATGAAGGCAAATCTCTTAATCCAGGATCATCACTGACTGATCACTTTCTTTCAGAAAACTGGCAAACACAGGGCTCTATCAGTGAATTCTGCTCGTTCAGCATGTAAGTTGGCTACCTTTACCTTCTGTTATGACCTTTTTCTTTTCCTAATGAATTTAAAATTCACCGTGTTTCTGATAGGCAGCGAGTCTGTTTTTCATTGATGAAGGACCCCAGGGAATCTACTGATGGGCCATAGGGAGATCAAGAATGTCTAATACTATAAGCAAATTGCCCATACGTGTATGTTTCCTTAGAAGGAAGGTCTGTGGGTTTCATCAGATTCACCAAATGTTCTGTACTACTGAGATAGTTTAAGGGCTGTCATGGTAGACTGCATGAATAGCCACATCATCTTCCTCTCCCCAGATCAATACCCTTGCAGTACATTTTTTATTTCTTCTGACCGAGAGGAGTCTAGCCACCCTTTATTCTGGACTGGCATTGTGATTGGCTTTGGCCTCTGTTGTTCAGTTGCTCAGTCATGTCCAACTCTTTGCAACCCCATGGACTGCAGCATGCCAGGCTTCCCTGTCCTTCACTATGTTCTGAAGTTTGCTCAAACTCATGTCCATTGAGTTCATGATGCTATCCAATCATCTCATCCCCTGTCGCCCCCTTCTCCTCCTGCCCTCAGTCTTTCTCAGCATCAGGATCTTTTCCAGTGAGTCGACTCTTTGCATCAGGTGGCCAAAGTATTGGAGCTTCAGCATTAGTCCTTCCAATGAGTATTAAGGGTTGATTTCCTTTAGGATTGACTGGTTTGATCTCCTTGCTCTCCAACGGACTCTCAAAAGTATTCTCATCACCACAATTCTAAAGCACCAGTTCTTCAGGGTTCAGCCTTCTTTATGGTCCAACTCTCACATCCATACATGCCTACTGGAAAAACCATAGCTTTGAGTAGGTGGACCTTTGTTGGTTTCTCCATCTGACCCACCAGCAACTGCAGACAGTGAGTGTGCCCAGCTGAGATCAGCCACGCCAAGTTTATGGATTTCATTAAACTCACTAAATGTGAGTTTATGCTGAAATAGTGTGGGAGCTTCCATGGTGGATTGCATATGTGGCTGAAACTTCTTCCTCTCCACACATCCACGCTCTTGTATTGTGACTTTGCAAGAGCAGGGGTGTATGGAGATTGGGCCAGACCAGAAACAACTGTTCAGTCCAGATTGCTGACATACAGAATAGTGAACAAAAATAATTTATTTTGGAGTAGTTTATTATACAGTAAAAGCTAACTGATACAAATACTATAACTGTGTAATTTGAGAATGAGGGGTGCATCTTATTCAGACTTTGTATCTCTTTCTCCTAAGAACACAATAATCATTTAATATGCATGTTTGCTCAGTCATGTCCAACTGTTGTCAAATCCATGGACTGTAGCCCTCTGGGCTCCTATGCCCTTGGGGTTTTCCAGGCAAGTGGGTAGCCATTCCCTTTTCCAGGGGATCTTCGTGACCCAGGGATTGAACCCGCATCTCTTGTGTCTCCTGCACTAGCAGGCAGATTCTTTACCATTGCCCCACCTGGCAGTTCTCCAACCATTTAATATACATTTATTGAATTTGTTAGAATTGGTCTCTCAAAAAGACTGAGATTCAGCCACTTTCTCAAGGTCATTTAATAAATCAGGAGAGATCCCTGAGCACCTAATTTCAGCCCTCCGTTTCCTTATTTATAAAATGTGCTTCAAAATATCAAACTTATGGTGCTACTGTGGATATTAGAGATACTGTGTGCATTAGAGATGCCTAATACTTGACAGGCAGTAGCTCCAGCCAAGCACACTGATGAAATGGCTGCAGGACTCATCAGCATGCAGGAGATCAGGCACGTCTCAGTGATCACAGTGACCACCAGGTGTGAGGCACGTGAACTCCAGTTTCCAGGTGTCAGCTTTCTTTGCTGCAAAATGAGGTTGGTTCCTCCTGGCTCGATCATGTGTCATTCTGACATGGCTGCTGCTGCAGTGCAACCATGTGGCCAGAGGACTTGCCACTCCCTCCATAAGGGTGGGGGAGGCTCGCGAAGGACCAAGAGTTGCTGCTCTGGATTCTGCCATCACTCCCTGTATCTCATTTCCTTGCTTGTAAAATCAGGTATGAGTGACAGGAAGCTCTCTGAGAATCCTGTCAGCTGCAGGAATACAAGGGCTTCAGTTACTACCAGAGTCTCCTCTAAGGATGGGGGACTAAACTGCTCACAGGATCACTGAGCCATAAGAGAAGTTACCTTGCATCTACTAGAGGAAAAGAAAAGGTTTCTGTATTTGTCTAAGGCAGAAAGAGAAAAAGCAGGCCATGGAATTGGAGAATAACTAGTGAGAACAAAAAGGGAAAGGAGCAAACCTGATGTGAGCTGGGGTGCTAGAACCCTGCTTCCTGCAGGGTAATGGTGCCTCATGCTGTGTAGATCAGATGGTCGAACCTTAGACACAGAGAGTTACAGAAAAAAATTCCTTCCCCTGAAGCGTGACACACACAAAGAGTTATGAAATGCTCAGAATGAATTACACAAAGAGCCATGAGACATATGAATTTTTTTCTTTTCCATTAAGACCTCCTGTCCTTTTCTAATAAAACCTAATAAACCTAATCTAACTTTTCTAAGATTTAAAATAAAACTTCTTGTGTTGGAGACATATTTGGAAGTGAATAATGGACACACACATCGTTTACCACAAGCAGTGAGGATAGTATCTGAAAATCTTGCTTTTTGCCAAAACAGACATTAACTTTTGCTTGGAAGCAAATGTGAAAACATTGATTTCTATCCAACTCTCAACATATATCCAACGAAAAAGTTACAACTTATTCTGTTATGCTTTTTAATAGGATTTTCTATCTTTAATGTTGAGATCTTAAACATTAACATTACCAATGAAAGAAAGCAAAGAAAACAATTACCAGATGGCATTTTCAACCAAATTTTTTTATATTATAATCATGCTTCTCTACAACTAAGGATTCTTGTGGTGTGCAAACCATATGTCTGCTTTTATTTACCTAAGTAAATATGGAACAGCATTTCCAATAGGGGAGGTCCACACAACAAACAAAATATAGAGTGTGTGACCTCAATAAGGCATTCAATAAAGGTAAAAGCTGGCTCTCCCTCTGCGGGGTTCTCTTAGGGTGCTCTGATGTTGGCGTCGCATTCTTCTAAGAGTAGAATCAGATCTTCAATCAGGCTGTGCTCTCTGCCATGTGTTACTCTCATAATATCAAAAGCCTGAAGGAAAAAGAAGATGGATTAGATCCCCAAGTTAGGCAGGTCCCCACCTGTTCCTCATCTTTTCTTGGGCCAGGAGCCTGGAGAAACCTTCAGCCTACAGTATGATCAGCACAGTGGTTCTCCACACTGGAAATGAAGTGACAAGGGTGATTTTAACGTGGTGCTTGGACTTACTGCTGAGTCTTTCTGGAACTGGTGTCCAACAATGAGCTTCAGGGATAATTAGAGATTAGATTTGGTGTAGGTAGTTAACAGAGGTTTAAGAAGAGTTACTAAAATGATTAATATTGATTAAATACCATGCTGTTATCACCTTAAAATAAGTTTTCGTATTTTCATGCTGTATTTCTCATCTATATGATACAGATAACATGTACATATACTTTTTGTATTCTTTTCATGTTATATGGCATTATAGCTTTCGCATTTTGACATTCATTGCCTTCAGTCTTCACTAAATCTTGTCAATTCTACCTCAAAATATTTCTGTAATCTGGATGGATTTGTGACCACTACAATAATAGAGTATGTTGGAATTAATGCTGTCAAATTCCAAAGCTAGGTCAAAAAGACCATGCAACCTCTGCTTTGTTCATTAGTACGCCTGCTCCTGGAAACGGGCTTCTATGCTGTGAGGAAGCCCAAGCCATGTGGGGAAGCCAAGGGTAGATGCTTTGGTTGATCATCCTAGCTGAGCCTATCTTTAAATTTTATTTATTTACTACTTT
Source organism: Okapia johnstoni (assembly GCA_024291935.2). Taxonomy (NCBI): domain Eukaryota; kingdom Metazoa; phylum Chordata; class Mammalia; order Artiodactyla; family Giraffidae; genus Okapia; species Okapia johnstoni. The sequence continues at coordinate 46,038,410 of CM044322.1, forward strand.
TGGCTGTGCTGGGTCTTCATTGCTGCACAGACTTTTCTCTAGTTGTGGCAAGTCGGGGTTACTCTCTACTTGTGGTGTGTGGACTTCTCAATGTGGTGGCTTCTCTCATTATGAAGCACAGGCGCTAAGTCATGTAGGCTTCAGTAGTTGCAGCTCCTGGTCTCTGGAGCAGAGGCTTAATAGTTGTGGTGTACAGGCTTAGTTGCTCTGAGTGAACCTATCTTTAAAATCGTCCTAGCCTAAACACCAGAAATGTGCATAAAGAAGCCTCCAGATGATTTCAGCCCGATTTCTAAGCTACTCTTAGAACTTTAGATCACTACCAATTTTTTGGTGTAAAACTTCTGGCATAGGCCAGATTCCAGTCTTCCCAGATGACACCCAAGACATTATGAAAAAGAGGCAGACCATTCCTGCTGTGATCTGTTTGAATTCCTGATCCGAATCATCTGTGAGCATAATAAAAGGGCGGTTGTTTCACTTTGCTGTTTTGGGATGGTTAGTTATAGAGCAATAAATAATCAAAATATCCACAAAATATTTTTGCAATAAATTATAGATAAACCATTTCATCCTGAGCTTCCCAAACTGGGGTCTCCTAAACAGAAGGGCTGGTCAGCTCAGTTGGTTAGAGCATGGTGCTAATAAATTACACCAGGGTCAAGGGTTTGTCCCTGTATGGGCCAAGCTGTGCAGTGACTGTATTTATGGGCTTCCCTGGTGGCTCAGTGGTAAAGAACTTGCCTACCAGTGAAGGAGACATGGGTTGAGCCCTAGGTTGGGAATATCCCTGGCGAAGGAAGTGGCAACCCACTCCAGTATTCTTGGCTAGAAAATCCCATGGACAGAGGAGCCTGGTGGGCTACAGTCCATGGGGTCGCAAAGGGTTGGACATTACTGAGCGACTAAACAACAACAAACGGAAGGGTCATCAGATCCATTATCTTCCATGTAAATGTGCCTCAAGAGATAGGTAAACACACCTTGGGGTTTTTAAGCACCCAGAATAGTACCTGGCAGGCAGTACCATGGCTCTCAGCCTTGGGTGCACAGCAGTATCAACCAGTGGGCTTCCAAAGGTGTACCAGTGCCCAGGCCCCACACATGGTCAACTGAATCCTGCTCTCTGGAGGTAAACCTGGCCTCGGGAGATTCTCACATGTCCTCAGGGTTGAGAGCAACTGATATAGTAAACTTTCAACAAGTAATAACAACTATTGATTATTCAATGGTAACTTGTAGCCAACCATAATTACCATTTTAATGGCTGTGTACAGTTCATTTCATCAGGTTTATAGATCATTATTCACTGAGCTACTCTTAGAAATTTAGATCACTACCAATTTTTTTGTTGTGATGTAGATCTTTTAGCATAGGGCTTTTTTGCCTTTGCTGAATATCTGCTTAAGGTACATTCCTAGAGGTGGGATTCCTAAGTGTGAGCATCTTTAAAGCCATAGAGACTTTAAAGCTGGGGCACACAGTCTCCTGAGGAGGAAACCTGAGAGTGGAAGAAGCAAAGTGTTCAGGACTAGGAGCACTTTCCACCTGTGTTCCTGGCTTTTGGGCCTCTTTAAAAATGTTCCCTTTAGGCTGGAATGAAGGAAAACAGGCAGACAGATGGGGTCTAGATTTAGCTGCTGAGACAGAAAAGAGAAAGGGAAAGAAAGGCCACCACCTCTGGCCCTCGTATGCCAACATGGAAAAGAGCTCTGCTTATGGAATCAGCTCTAATCCTGCAAACCCATCACCCGTGACACCCTAGCTGGAAAACCAGAAGGTGGCTGTGATGGAGTCAGGGTGGTGGGATTTGGTTCTTACTAACTTGAGTGGGTCTGCCCTGTGTAGTATCTGCAAGCAAATCCCGAGGGTGGGTGGCGTGAGGGATATCTGAGATGGAGGGGAGGTGTTGGGAATAGCCTGCACCTTGGAGGCAGCCAAACTCGGTGAGATGTCTTTGGGCAGAAAATCAAAATCAAATATTTGATGCCATTCAGAAAACAAACGTCTCCTGTCTCCTCCTCATACTCCCCTTGGTGCTCCGTTGTTCTGGACATCTTAGGGTCTGAGGCAGAGGCATATGTGAGAGCGTGATTGGACAGAGAGACTGGAGAGATGCTTAAAGCCCTTCACGGGAAATTCTCTCACTCAAAAGCTGCTTACATGTTCTCCCTTCTGCTCAACAGAGGGCCAGATGTACTTGTGATCTGACAAAAGGAGTGACTGCTCCAGGAGCACTGCCTGAAAAGCTCTTTGCAGGAAGAGACATAATGTTCTATCCCACACCGTGGACAGGTGGGCCAGAGAAAGGCCAGTCTGCCCTGTGGGGGCTCTCACCTCCCCACTTCTCACAGGTCTCCTCTGCAGGGTGAGGGCCTGGCTTCGTTTCTCAGAACTCCCAGACCAGCTTCTCTTTGTCCTCCTTGTTGTATTTCTCCAGGTTCCTCCCCAGAAGATGTTTCTCAGGGACTTGACTCGGAGGCTAGGACAGTCACCTTCGTACCACTCGGACAGGGTCAGGCCTGTCTGCATGTTTTCAGACCTGTTACAGCAGCAGCTTCCTTCCTCACTGCCATTCTTCCAGTCATTTGCTTCGCTGTCTCCTCCCTTTCAGCTCTAAGAATAGGGCCTACTCCTCAAGAGCCAGAGTTCATGGTGGTTGATCTGGAGTCTTCCCATTCATTCCTGCTCATCCCACAACAGGGCAGGTGCCTGAGCATCGGTAGGAGGCTTCTGGCCCTGCAGCCCTTCAGGAGCCGCAGAGCCACAGCCAGGAAGGGAAGCCTCACTTCCACACCTCCCAGCCTGTCCCCTTGCAGAAGCATCATAAAGACCATCTGGTCCAATTTCCTCATGTCTGGCCTGAGAGTGGCCCCAGGGTGAACCCAGTGTTCACTCCATGACTGTGCTATGTGGCCTCCCCCTGCTGAGAGTCTGCAGTGACCAAGGAGAGGGCCTGGAAGGTCTCTGAGATGTGACTTCTGTAACACCTTGAGGGGCCACCTTGAGGGTCTTCCTCGTCAGGATGCTGCTGGCTGTGACCTTCATTCTTGTTTGGTGATGAATGCAGCATTGGAAGCAAAAGTAGGGTGTGGGGACAATCCCTGGGTGTGTGTATATATAACATCTGAGATACTAAGATTAGAGGATCTTATCCACAGGGGTGGCTAGAAGCAGAGCAGAAATGGGCATAGCTGGGAGCAAAAGACCAACATGAAGAGCCTGGGAAAAAAGTCCATATTGTTTGTCTAGAAGGTAAAACCAAATATAAATATAAATATGATGAACAAGTAAATACTGTAATTTTCTCGGAGCCATGGGTGGGATAGGAGGGAAAGAAAAGAAAAAAAAAAAAGAAATAGGATTTAGTAATGTGCAAAATATGGTGATGACTGTGTTCTGTGTGTGTTGAGTAATATGTCAATTTGGGTGTACAGGAAGCTGAAACTTAGACCTGGTCAGGTAGGACATCTGGTCCTTGTCGTGGATGCCACCTGGGCCTCCAGGTAAGCTGGGGCACAATTCTCAGTTATGTAAGAAGGGAGCCCTGAGGAGCTGTCAGCACAGACTGGCTCTCTGGTGGCCACAACCCCTCAGCCCAGCAAGAATAGGAGGGCTCCCCTCCCCCAAACAAAGTTACAGTAAATCTCTGACAAACCAGAACAATTGTTTCTGGTAGCTCTGTGTCTTCCTTCTCTCAGCCCTGCCCAACTGCCACACATACACAAGTTAGAGAGAACAGTTTTGATTTAATTTCCTGCAGCAGTATGTAAAACAGATTAAGGAAGTATAAAACCAGAGCCAGCCTGTGCTGGGAAAAGCTTATCTCTTTCCATTAAATTTTATTTTTTTAATGGTAGCATTTAAAAAGAGCCTGGCGTAATCTCCCACTGAGGACCTATTTGAAGCCTTCAAGGGGGGCTGCTGCCCCCGTGAACTGACTCTAAATGTCACAGGAGGAATGGAAGCACAGATTGTCTGCCACATGACAGGCACGGTTCACTGAGGAGTAAAGATGCGGTCTTTAAAAGACAGGGTCCCCAGAACTGATTTCAATCTCATCACAGCATTTTTTTTAAAGTAATTTTAGAATTGTGGTCATATATTAAATAAAATGAATTGAATCAAATTATAATTTAAAGTTGCAAACAATATAGCTTTCTTATTAATTTTTAATAAAAATATATTAAGCTTATCAAGGATCTCATATACTCTCTCCCAAAGCCTGAGGGAATCCACTAAATGACTTCCCCAAGCAGGATTTAAATATGGATATAAATCAGAAGGAAAAGAAATGTATGCATGATAAAATCCTCTGCAGTCAGATCACAAGAGAGGGAAATGCAGGCACGTTTTCCTCTGCCCATCCAGAGGAAAGCTACTCCCATGAAAGCAGAGTAGTGGAGTAGCGGGTGGTGGGCATGGGCTGGACGTGTAAGAAGACAGACCTACATACAACACATCAGGCAGCTCCAGAGCCGTGACAGGCCCTTCACAAGGGGCACCCAAGGTCTTGATGACCTGCCTGAGCTCACAGCACCCCTGAAACTTCATTGTGCTCTACAACTTGTAGAGGACCCACTGGAAGGACCTGTCCTCCTAGCAGGCAAAATTGCCTCAAAAGGTCTATACAACACTAAATATTGTCTCTGCTGTGTTTAGTCTCTCAGTCATGTCTGACTCTTTGCAACCCCATGGACTGTAGCCTGCCAGGCCCCTCTGTCCATGGGATTTTGCAGGCAAGAATACTGGAGAGGGTTTCCATGCCCTCTCCTCCAGGGGAACTTCCCAACCCAGGGATCAAACCCAGGTCTCCCACATTGCAGGTGAAATACTGTCTAAGGAGCTATAATGAGTAAGACTTGGCCTTTACCTTGGGAGGAGCTTTGGCACAACCAGGAGACAGGGTTATAGAAGGACAGTGTGTGACAAAGGGAGATGAGAGGTGCTGAGTGTCCAGAGGAGGGAGCCCAGAAGGGGTGACATGTGCTGAGCTGAGGTGTGTGTCTTCCAGTGGGAGTAGCTAGTCCAGAAAGAGTTGACTTTGTGTTGCTGTGTTTAACTAATCAGTTGATCCAAGGCATATTTATTTATTGAGTACCTGAGAGACCCTGAAGACATCATGTCTCCTCCCTGAGCTTAGGTTTCCTCATTTGAATAACGAGGAGATTGGATTAGATCAGTTCTGTGGACAAAGTCACCGACACAGAGCTAGGAGATGCTGATTTGGTTTTGCTTCCAAATATTGTGGTGTGTGTGTGTTAGTGTTTTCTAATTTAACTCCACTGGAGTCAGAGAATTTACCATGTTTGACTTGAATCCTTTTACACTTATTGAGACTTATTTTATGGCCCAGAATATGGTCCTTCTTGGTATATGTTTTGTGGGTACTTAAAAAAGAACATGTATTTTGTTACTGCTGGATGGAGTTTTATAAATGTCAGTTGGATCCTGTTGATTGATGATGTTGTTAAACTCTTCTATATCCTTGCTGATTTTCTGTCCATTTCTTCTGTCTGTTGACAGTGGGTGTTGCGTCCCCAGCTATACTCATATCCGTAAGTCTATTGCTTGTATCTCCTTTTAGTTCTATTAGTTTTTGTTTCCCATATTTTCAACTGGGTTGTTTAGTGCATACACATTTAGGATTGCTTTTAATATGTTTCCTTGGTAAACTGACCTCCTTTTCCAAAATATAATATCCTTCTCTGTCTCTAGCATCATTTTCTTTTCTATGAAGTCTACTTTATCTGATATTAATATAGCCATTCCAACTTTCTTTTGATGAGTGGTGCTTTCATGGTATATCTTTTTCCACCCTTTTACTTTCAACCTCCCTGTATCACTATATGTAAAGTGAGTGTCCAATAGACAGCATATAGTTGGATCATTAAAAAATCCATTTTAATAATGTCCATCATTTAGTATATTTTAGACAAGAAATTTACACTTCTTACATAGATCACTCACATAATGTCATTCATATATTAGGGTTTTAAGTTTGCCATTTAGAAAAATTAATGTCTATTCCGATTTTTTTTTTTTGCTTTTATTTTCTTTCTCTTTCATTTCCAGTGGATAGCTAACTTTTTTTTAAGAATTGTAATGTTTTTGAGTGTATTTGTGTAGATTTTTAAATGGTTACTCTAGGTCTTATATATAGACATAGACGTTGTTATTGTTTAGGTGCTAAGTTGTGTCTGACTCTTTGCAACCCCATGGACTGCAGCATGCCTTGCTCTCTGTCCTCCACTATCTCCTGGAGTTTGCTCAAATTCATGTCCGTTGAGTTGGTGATGCTAACTGACCATCTCATCTCATCCTTCCACCTTCTCCTTTTGCCTTCAGTCTTTTGCAACATCAGGGTTGTTTGCAATGAGACATATATATACACACAAATAGAGAATATTCAGTTGTGTATGGTATCTCTTCACACTTCTACTGGTGTCCTCATTTTACCAGTTCAAGAAACCTTACCTCCCTTTATGTCTTTTACCCTCACCTATTTTGAATATAATTGTCCTAAACATTTCCACTATATACATTTAGAACCACAGAGGATAGTGTTATAAGTTTTGTTTCAACTGTCAAAGATTATCTAAAAAATTTATGAGAATGAAAGTCTATTTCATTTACCCTTATTTTTGCTTACCATGTTCTTTCTTCCTGATGTTCAAAGATTGCTGCTTTTATTACTTCCTTTCTGTTTAGAGAAATGCTTTAGCAATTCTATTAGAAGAGGTCTGCTAGTGACAAATTCCCTTAGTTTTCCTTCATCTGAGAATGTTTTGATTTCCCCTTAACTCTCGAAGGCTATTTTGCTGAATGCAGGTTTTCGGCTTACCGGTTTACTTCCTTTCTGTTTAGAGAAATGCTTTAGCAATTCTATTAGAAGAGGTCTGCTAGTGACAAATTCCCTTAGTTTTCCTTCATCTGAGAATGTTTTGATTTCCCCTTAACTCTCGAAGGCTATTTTGCTGAATGCAGGTTTTCGGCTTACCGGTTCTTTTCTTTCAGTCCTTGAAAAATGTGCCACTGTACACTTGGTCTCTGTGGTTTCTAATGAGAAAGCCACTGTAATCTCAAATTGTTTTTCTCCTATAGGCAAGGTATCATTTTTCTCTTGCTGCTTTTAAGATACTGTTGTCTTTAGTTTTCAGAAATTTGACTAGAATGCCTTGATGTGCATTTTCTTGGATTTTTCTTATTTGGATTCACTTAGCTTCTTGAATCTGTGGGTAGATGTTTTATTTTCAGTGGCATTAATTACATTCACATTGTTGTGCAACCACTACCACTATCCATATCTAGAACTTCTGCATTATTCCAGATTGAAGCTCTATACCCGCTAAACAAGAATTCCCTATTCCTTTTCCTCTCAAGCCCTTGGTACCACTATTCTACTTTCTGTCTCTGTTTTTGACTACTCTAGGTACCTCATATCAATGGAATCATACAACATTTGTCTTCTTGTGACTGGCTTATTTCACTTGGGGCTTCCCCGGTGGCTCAGCGGTAAAGAATCTGCCTGCAATGCAGGAGCTACAGGAGACACAGGTTCGATCAATGGGTCAGGAAGATACCCTGGAGAAGGGCATGGCAACCAACTCCAGTATTCTTGCCTGGAGAATCCCATGGACAGAGGAGCCTGGTGGGCTACAGTCTATGGGGTCGCAACGAGTCGGACACGACTGAAGCGACTTAGCACACACACAATGTTCAACAGGTTTCATTCATGTAGTTTCACTTTTAAGGCTGAATACTATATCATAATATGTATATTCCAGCTTTAAACTACTCATCATCCATGGACATTTTGGTTGTTTCCACCTTTTAGCTGCTGTTAATAATGCTTGCTCTGAACACTGGGTACAAAAAATATCTGTTGAAGTCCCTGCTTTCAATATTTTTGTGTACATAACCAGAGGTGGAATTGCTGGATCAAGTAGTCATTCTATGTTTCACATTTTTTTGGAACTGTTATACTGTTTTCCACAGTGGCTTTTCCATTTTGTAGTCCTGACAGTAATACACGAGGGTTCCAGTTTCTCCACATCTATACCAATACTTGTTTCTCTTTTGTGTATTTCTTTCTTTTTTAATAACAGCTATCCTAGTGGGTGGAAAGTAGTATCTCATTGATTCTGGTTTGCATTTCCCTAATGATTAGTGATGTCAAGCTTATTTTTTATGTGCTTTTTGGCTGTTTGTATATGTTTTTTGGAGAAATGTCTATTCAAATCCTTTGCCCATTTTTGAACTGCACCATTTTGATGTTGTTGAAATTTAGGCATTCTCTATGTATTCTGGATATTAACCACTTACCAGAAATGTGATTTGCAAATATTTTATTTCATTCTGTGGGTTGCCTGTTGGTTTTTACTATTTACTCTGTTGATCTTGTCTTTTGGTGCACATTTTTAATTTTGATGAAATTCAACTTGTCTATTTTTTCTTTGTTTCCTGTGCTTTTGGTGCCACATTCAAAGAAACCATTGCCAAATTCAGTATCATGAAGCTTTTCCTCTGTGTATTCTTCTAAGAGTTTTGTAGTTTTAGCTCTTATATTAAGTCTAAGCCATGTATTACTCTCTTTAATATAGTAACAGGTGAGGATCTATCTTCATTTTTTGCATGTGGATATCCAGTTTCCCCAGCACCGTTTGTTGAATAGACTGTCCATTCTGTATTAAGTGGTCTTGGCACTCCTGTCAACAGTCATTTAATATATATATGAGAGTCATATATATGACATATATATATGAGAGAGAGTATTTCTTAGCTTTCTAGTGTATCCCATTGGCCTGCATGGCTGTCTTTATCCCAGTCCCACCTTGTTTTGATTACTGCAGTCTTATAGTAAATTTCAAAATCAGAAAGAATGAATCCTCCAACTTTTTTTTTTTTTCAAAATTGTTATGCTATTAGGGTTCCTTGAGCTTTCATAAGAATTTTAGGATGGACCTTTCCATTTTTAAAAACAAATCACTGGTCTTTTGACAAGAGATTTCACTGAAACTATAGGCTGCTTTAGATACTATTAAATCTTAACAGTAATAAGTCTTTCAGTCATGAACATGGGATGTTTTCTGCTTATGTCGTCTTATTTTTTTTCAGCAGTGTTTTATACTTTTCAGTGTATAGTCTTCTACATCCTTGGTTAAGTTAATTCCTCAGTATTTTATTTTGTTTACTATTGATGTTCAGTCACTCAGTCATGTCTCACTCTTTGCAAACCCATGGACTGCAGCATGCCAGGCTTCCCTGTCCTTCACTATCTTCCAGACTTTGCTCAAACTCATGTCTATTGAGTTGATGATGCCATCTAGCCATATCATCCTCTTTTACCCCCTTCTCCTCCTGCTCTCAATCTTTCCCAGCCTCAGGGTCTTTTCCATGAGTCAGTTCTTCGCATCTGGTGACCAAAGTATTGGAGCTTCAGCATCAGCATCAGTCCTTCCAATGAATATTCAGGGTTGATTTCCTCTAGGATTGACTGGTTTGATCTCCTTGCTGTCCAAGGGACTCTTGAGTCTCCTCCAGCACCACAGTTCGAAAGCATCAATTCTTTAGTGCTCAGCCTTCTTTATGGTCCAGCTCTCACATCCGTACATGACTACTGGAAAAATGATAGCTTTGACTGTACAGACTTTTGTCAGCAAAGTTACGTCTCTGCTTTTTAGTATGCTCTCTAGGCCTGTCATAGCTTATCTTCCAAGAAGCAAGCATCTTTTAATTTTGTGGCTGTAGTTGCCATCTGCAGTGATTTTGGACCCCAAGAAAATAATGTCTGTCACTGTTTCCATTGTTTCCCCATCTATTTGCCATGAAATTATGGGACTGGGTGCCATGATCTTAGTTTTTTGAATGTTGAATTTTAAGCCAGCTTTTCTACTCTCCATTTTCACTTTCATCAAGAGGCTCTTTAGGTCCTCTTCACTTTCTGCCATTATGGTGGTGTCATCTGCATATCTAAGGTTACTGATATTTCTCCCAACAATCTTGATTCCAGCTTGTGATTCATCCAGCTTGGTATCTCTCATGATTTACTCTTCATATAAGTTAAATAAGCAGGGTGACAAAATACAGCCTTGATGTACTCCTTTCTGAATTTTGAACCAGTTCATTGTTCCATGTCTGATTCCAACTGTTGCTTTTTGACTTGTATACAGGTTTCTCAGGAGGCAGCTAAGGTGGTCTGGTATTCCCATCTCTTTAAGAATTTTCTACAGTCTGTAGTGATCCACACAGTCAAAGATTCTAGTGTAGTCAGTGAATCAGAAGTAGATGTTTTTTCTGGAATTTTCTTGCTTTTTCTATGATCCAGTGGATGTTGGCAATTTGATCTATGGTTTCTCTGCCTTTTCTAAATCCAGCTTGTACATCTGGAAGTTCTCAGTTCACATACTGATGAAGCCTAGCTTGAAGTATTTTGAGCATTACCTTGCTAGCTTGTGAAATGAGTGCAGTTGTATGGTAATTTGAACATTCTTTGGGATTAGAATGAAAACTGATCTTTTCCAGTCCTGTGGCCACTGTTGAGTTTTCCAAATTTGCCTCCATATTGAGTGTAGCACTTTCACAGCATCATCTTTTAGGATTTGAACTAGCTCAGCTGGAATTCCATCACCTCCTCTAGCTTTGTTCCTAGTAATGCTTCCTAAGACCCACTTGGCTTCTCACCCTAGGATGTCTGGCTCTAGGTGAGTGAACACACCCTCATGGTTGTCTGGGTCATTAAGACCTTTTCTGTATAGTTCTTCTGTGTATTCTTGCCACCTCTTCTTAATCTCTTCTTCTATTAGGTTAATACCTTTCACGTCCTTTATTGTTCCCATCTTTGCATGAAATGTTCCTTTGGTATGTCTAATTTTCTTGAAGAGATCTCTAGTCTTTCCCGTTCTATTGTTTTCCTCTGTTTCTTTGCAGTGTTCACTTAAGAAAGCTTTCTTATCTCTCCTTGCTATTCTTTGGAGCTCTGCATTCAGATGGGTGTACCTTTCCTTTTTCTCCTTTCCCTTTCACTTCACTACTTTTCTCAGCTATCTGTAAGCCTTCCTCAGACAACCATTTTGCCTTCTTGCATTTCTTTTTCTTGGCAATGCTTTTGATCACCACCTCCTGTACAGTATTATAAACCTCCATACATAGTTCTTCAGGCACTCTATAAGATTTAGTTCCTTGAATCTATTTGTGACTTCCACTGTATAATTATAAGGGATTTGATTTATGTTACACCTGAATGGCCTAGTGGTTTTACCTACTTCCTTCAATTTAAGTCTGAATTTTGAAATCAGGAGTTCATCTGAGCCACAGTCAGCTCCCAGTCTTATTTTTGCTGACTGTATAGAGCTTTTCCATCTTCAGCTGCAAAGAATATAATCAGTCTGATTTTGGTATTGACCATCTGGTAATGTCCATGTGTAGAGTCGTCTCTTGTGTTGTTGAAAAAAGTTGTTTGCTATGACCAGTGCGTTCTCTTGGCAAAACTCTGTTAGCCTTTGCCCTGCTTCATTTTGTACTCCAAGGCCAAACTTGCCTATTACTCTAGGTATCTCTTGCTTTCCTACTTTTGCATTCCAATTGCCTATGATGAAAAGGACATCTTTTTTGGTGTTCTGGAAGGTCTGGTAAGTCTTCATAGAACTGTTCAACTTCAGCTTCTTCAGCATTACTCGTTGGGGCATAGATTTGGGTTACCTTGATGTTGACTGGTCTGCCTTGGAAATGAACCGAGATCATTCTGATGTTTTAGAGATTGCACCCAAGTACTGCATTTCGGACTCTTTTGTTGACTGTGAGGGCCACTCCATTTCTTCTAAGGGATTCTTGCCCACAGTAGTAGATATAATGGTCACCTGAATTAAATTCACCCATTTCCATCCATTTTAGTTCACTGATTCCTGAAATGTCCATGTTCACTCTTCCCATCTCCTGTTTGACCACTTCCAATTTACCTTGATTCATGGACCTAACATTCCAGGTTTGTATGCAATATTGTTCTTTACAGCATCTGAGTTTACTTTCACCACCAGACACATCCACAACTGGGCGTCATTTCTGCTTTTGCTCAGCCTCTTCATTCCTTCTGGAGCTATTTCTCTGCTCTTCTCCAGTTGCGTGTGGAACACCTATTGACCCTGGGGGGGTTCATCTTTCAGTGTCATATCTTTTTGCCTTTCGTACTGTTCATGTGGTTCTCAAGGCAAGAATGCTGAAGTGGTTAGATGCAATTATAAGTAGAACTGTTTTCTTCATTTTCTTTTGGCATTGCTCCCTCTCAGTGTAATGAAACACTGCTGACTTTTGTATGTTAATTTATATCCTCCTACTTTGCTGAATTTCTTAGTCATTTTATCTCTCTTTTTTCAATTGGACAGCTTATATTGCTCTGTCTTCAAGTTCATTAATTCGTTCTTCTTTCCGTCCTGTTGTTAAGCTCCAGTCTGTATATTTTGGCAGTTGTATTTATCAGCTTTTAAATTTGTTTGCTTCTTCTGTGTTAATTTCTTTGCTGCAGTATTCTATTTTTTCATGTTTTTGACGATGTTTGTAAATACTATTTAAACATATTTATCATGGGCTTTCAAATCTTTGTCAGATAAGTCTAAAGTCTGTTATCTCCGAGTTGGCATCTATTGATGGTCTTTTTTTTTTTTTTCATCAAGATTAAAATCTTCCTTGTTCTTATGGTGAGTGATTTTCAATTGAAACCTGGACATTTTGAGTATGACATTGAGATTCTGAATTTTATGTCAACTTTCTGTTTTAGCTGGCTTTCTCCACCGTTGCTCCAACAGGAGTATGGTGGAGGATACCTTGTTACTGCCTGGTAGAGGTACAAGTCCAGGTTCCTCACTTGGCTCCTTGTCACTGTTGAGATTACACTTTCTGATAGGTAAATTTCTATTTGTTTCCTTTAATGTAACTTAATCACTATGCTGTCATTTTAGGATCATTCTCTTCTTTCTTGGTTCAGAAACATACTCTTGAAACTATTGTTCCCTGTTTCAGGTTAGTAGGGGCCTGTCATAAGTACCAGAGTCAGAGACTGTCAAACTCCTGTTTGAAGGCATCACTAATGATTATGGCACCTCACCTCTGCACACCTTCTTGTCCTCCCCACCTCCCTCCCATCTGTCCACATGTTAAAGTGATGATACACACTTAGAGAAGAAATTTTTAACCTAGAGACTGCTAGCCTAGAGAAAGTCCGTGGAGAGTCTTCAGGTCTATCCCCTTTCCCCACCATATATATATATATATCAAATGTTCTAAGTGTGTACATTTTCTCTGGTGCGTCAGTGGTTCTCACACAATTCATAAATAAGAACATGACCAGAGAGGTTAAGAATCATTGTAGCAGATTAAGAAATGGGAACAATAGATGTGCAGGCTCTAAATCACCCATTTAAGGGGGAGGACTTGAAATCAGGGTGCAGGCTGGAGTAGACACACACCAGCTTGTGCTTGGAGCTTTCCTTGAATGTGATGAAATAGCTCATAACTGTATGGGTGTGAGAGGAGCTCTGTGTGGGACTGAGCTTGGGCTCCTTATTCAGGTCCAGGAAGAGCTTAAAAGATCCTCAAAATGTAAAATGCTTCAACATATGAAATGAGAAGAGAAAAAGCATTACAGTGTAATTTACATCTCAGTAAAAGTGGCTATTGAGGGGGACAAAGTCTGACTTTTTCGTTCTGACTTCAGTTAACAAGGCACTGGTAACAAAGCAGCTAGTCTAGCCAGGGTGAGGGAGTTGGCAGTGTGCAGAGCTCACAGAAAAGAAGCAGGCTCCCTAATAAGACAGCCCAGATGAGGACGGTTGCCCTTAAGGTCTAAGAAGTCAAATTAGTGGCTAACAAAATTCTTCTTAGAAATAAATGGAAAGAAATGAAAATAGATTAGAGACAGGACAAAGCAGGAGGGAGGTACTGTGAAGGGACCCCAAGGCTGTCCTATGGCAGCAATCACAAGAATTTCAGCTGAGCCCGGTGGAGATGGGGGCCCAAACCAAATCAGAGCTGGGCTAAATGGATTCCTTTCCTGGAGGAGGCTGGGCCTAATTGAATCTGTAACACATTTTTGTTTCTGAAGCTTTTCTCATTTTTGTTTCAAACTCAGCCTTTTGGAACCGTTACTCAAACTCTTTCTTCCATCCTATTATTTCCAGAGGAGTTTCTAAGAAAGAATATCTAGAGGTGCCAGTCTAAAAAGAACATGTTTATTTTTTTAAAAAAATATTTATTTTAGTTGCATTAGGTCTTCATTGCTGTGCATGGGCTTTCTCTAGTTGGAGAGAGCGGGAACTATTCTTGGTTGCACTGCTCAGGCTTTACAGTGGCCTCTCCTGTTAGGGAGCAGTCTCTAGGCTCACAGCTTTCAATAGTTGCATCTCACAGGTTAAGTAATTGTGGCGCATGGGCTTTGTTGCTCTGTAGCATGTGCGATCTTCCCAGATCACGGATCAAACCCGTGTCCCCTGTGTTGGCAGACAGATTCTTATCCACTGTGCCACCAGGGAAGTCCAAGAACATAAATTTTAAAAGGCAAGTATATATCTTTCTTTTCCTTTCTCTGGGTCACCTGAGCCCTGAGACAGCTCAGAAGGAGAGTCTTTCTGCAGAATGAAACTGACCTGCTTCTAGACCAGGTCCTGTGAGCTTGCAGAAAAATGGATGTGTATGGGCCATCCCTCTGTGTGACACTGTGATATATAATAAGAAATATATACTTGGTCTTCCTCCCTGTTTCTAGTACTGAGCTCCTAAAACCCTTGGAATTTCCTAAGTGATGAAAATGATCAGGGTGTCTCTTGTTATTTTAATAAGATGACTTTTAGAAGCACCTAAATGTGGGTGCTGGTTGCTAGGATAACCATGTGATTAGAAGGTTGGAACTTTCAGTCCAACCTCTTATCTCTGAGGGAAGAGGAGCTGGAGGTTGAATCAGTCACCAGTGACCAATGATTTACTCAATCATGAGTCTGTAATGAAGTCTTCATAAAAACCCTAAAGGACAGAATTTAAAAGCTTCTAGGTTGGTGAACACATGGAGAATTGAGGAAAGTGGTACACTCGGAAGGGGCCTGGCACCTCCATGCCCTTTCCCAGTGCCTTGCCCTGTATGCATCTCTTCCATCTGGCTGCTCTTGATATACAGCCTTTTATAATAAATGGGTGATCTAGTAAGTAAAATGTTTCTTGGAGTCCTATGAGCTGCTCTGGCAAACTAATCAAGGCCATGGTGGGATCCTTGGAACCCTCAAGCTGTAGCCAGTCAGTCTGAAGCCTATGTGACAACCTGGGCTTATGACTGGCATCTGAAGTGGAAGAGGATCTTGTGGGCTGTGGAATCTGATGCCACCTCTAGGTAGATAGTGTCAGAGTTGAGTTGACTTGTAGGACACCCAGCTGGTGTCTGAGAGATGTTCGTTGATGGGGGAAAACCCCTACTGCATGCTGGAATTGGGTGAGCAGAATCTTACTCTGCTAGTAAATGGCCAGCACAGATCCATACGTGTTAGATTAAATTGGACAAACTAGACCTGGCTCTGCCTCAGTGGGACTCTAAGCCTTAGCTCCTTCGGTTTTCAAATGGCCATGAAAATGCCTGGCCGTCATGAGGACCAGAGCATTCATGTACACATGAGCATTATTAATACTTTCTAGTCCCATAAAACATAAAGGATTAATTTGATGATCTGTAAAATACCTACTTGGCGTGACCCTTGGTTGGGTACATCATACACTTGGAAAATTTCCTTCACAATGTTTCTGTGGGAGAACATTCATATGGTAGATCCTCAGTAAACATTTTCTGCCCAGTTGATTTGACTGACTGACCACTATTCACCAGAGCAGAAAAGGAAAGTTCCTCTCAGACTGCAGGAACCTTCCAGTGTTCTTCTGTCAATCTGGGTAAAGATGTCAGACCAGGTGAATGAACTAGGAAATGATGAGTGCCTTTAGGAATCCTAGGATTCTTCCTGTTGATGTCACTTAGAGATCAGGAAAAGACAACAGGGCTGGTATTCAACAAAAACCAGCATAAGGGAATATCACTTTTGAGTATCCCTTTGTTTTTATCGCTCAGACGCTAAGTTGTATCTGCAGTGAACTGCAGCATGACCGGCTTCCCTGTTCTTCACTGTCTTCCTGAGTTTGCCCAAACTTATGTCCACTGAGTCAGTGATGCCATCCAACCATCTCATCCTCTGTTGCCCTCTTCTCCTCCTGCCCTCAATCTTTCCCAGCATCATGGTCTTTTCCAGTGAGTCTGCTCTTCCCATCAGGTGGCCAAAGGATTGGAGTTTCAGCTTTAGCATCTGTCCTTCCAATGAATATTCAGGACTGATTTCCTTTAGGATTGACTGGTTTCATCTCCTTGCTGTCCAAGGGACCCTCAAGAGTCTTCTCCAGCACCACAATTTGAAAGCATCAATTCTTAGGCACTCAGCCTTTTTTATGATCTAACTCTCACATCCATACATAACTACTGGAAAAACCATAGTTTGACTATACAGACAGACGTTTGTTGGCAAAGTTATATCTCTGCTTTTTAATATGTTGTCTAGATTTGTCATAACTTTTCTTCCAAAGAGCAAGTGTCTTAATTTCGCAGCTGCAGTTACCATCTGCAGTGATTTTGGAGCCCAAGAAAATAAAGTCTGTCACTGTTTCCATTTTTTCTCCATCTATTTGCCATAAAGTGATGGGACCAAATGCCATAATGTTAGTTTTTTTGAATGTTGAGATTTAAACCAGCTTTTCACTCTCCTGTTTCACCTTCATCAAGAGCTCTTTAGTTCCTCTTCTATTTCTGCCATTAGGGTGGTGGTATCTGCATATCTGAGGTTATTGATGTTTCTCCCAGCAATCTTGATTCCAGCTTGTGATTTATCCAGCCCACCATTTCACATGATGTACTCTGCACAGAAGTTAAACCAACAGGGTGACAATATACAGCCTTGTACTCCTTTCCCAATTTTGGAACAGTCCATTGTTCATGTTCTAACAGTTCTAACTGTTGCTTCTTATTCTGCATACAGCTTTCTTAGGAGGCAGGTAAGGTGGTCTGGTATTCCCATCTCTTTCAGAATTTTCCAGTTTGTTGTGATCCACACAAAGGCTTTGGTATAGTCAATAAAGCAGAAGTAGATGTTTTGGGGGAATTTTCTTGCTTTTTCTATGATCCAACAGATGTTGACAATTTGTGATCTCTGGTTCCTCTGCCTTTTCTAAATCCAACTTGAACATCTGGAAGTTCTCAGCTCACATACTGTTGAAGCCTAGCTTGGAGAATTTTGAGTGTTACCTTGATAGTGTGTGAAATGAGTGCAATTGTGCGGTAGTTTGAACATTCTTTGGCGTTGCCCTTCTTTGGGATTGGAATGAAAACTGACGTTTTCCAGTCCTGTGGCCACTGCTGAGTTTTCCAAATTTGCTGGTGTATTGAGTGCAGCACTTTCACAGCATCATCTTTTAGGATTTGAAATAGCTCAGCCGGATCAATCATCTCCACTACCTTTGTTCATAGTAGTGCTTCCTAAGGCCCGCTTGACTTCACACTTCAGGATGTCTGGCTCTAGGTGAATGATCACACCATCATGGTTATCTGTCATTAAGATCTTTTTTGTATAAATCTTCTGTGTATTCTTGCCACCTCTTCTTAATATCTTCTGCTTCTGTTAGGTCCTTGTCGTTTCTTTCCTTTATTGTGCCTATCTTTGCATGAAATATTCCCATGGTGTCTCTAACTTTCTTGATGAGATCTCTAGTCTTTCCCTCTATTTCTTTGGATTGTTCACTTAACAAGGCTTTCTCCTTGCTATTCTCTGGAACTCTGGATTCAGTTGGGTATCTTTCCTTTTCTCCTTTGTGTTTCTCAGCTATTTGTAAGGCCAGCGGCAGGATAACATGATGGCATGGAAAGTATCCCCTAGGCATTTGTTAGTTTTATCATCTAAATGTGGATGACCAGCCCCTAGACACTCCCTGAGAGATCCCATTTCAGGGCCTGAGTCTCTCCACTCTTCTGCAGACAGGGCATCGTGGCCCAGAGGACCTCGGGAAGGTTCTGGGTGCTGCCCCCGAAACCCCACACAACAGTTCTCCATATAAGCCACCAGTCTAGTGCCTGGACCAGAGGAGCACATGAGCTCTGCTTTTGGAAGCTCTGCCAGAGTGGAGAAGTCAGGACAGCATAGAGCCCTGGGCCTTAGTGGCAGGAGGTGCCTTGAGAGGGTGAGCACAGGTGTCATCCTTTACATCGCATCCCAACATGAACCCAGTTCTCCCACTTGGTCGCTTTGCACTTGTACTGACCTCTCCCTTCTTCTTCCAAAAGTGAATACTTCCTGAGTCCCAGGTACTTTGCTTGATGCTGAGCTGGTTTCAAAACAGCCACAGAGACCTTGCAGTCTCCTGAGAGGAGGGGCACCAGGTATTTGTGCTGCTGTGCGGTGAGGGCTCAGCTGACAGAGTGAGCAGACTGCAGAAGGTCAGGGAGAAAACAACATTCCAGCTGGGCTTTAAAGGGTCAGTAGAGCTATGCCAGGCCCAGGGGGTTGGAGAAAGGGCATTTAAGGTGGAGGAAACAGCTTTGAAAGGACTTAAGTGTGAGCATGCCTTGGGCAGTGGTGAGTGTACACTGTCTTTACTGTGTGTGGAGGTGGGAAGGGATGCTGAAGGGGAGGAGTCTGTGAAGGTGGTCCCCAGACAGGTGGTCAAGGGTCTGCAGATACAGACTCTGTTCTGTGGGCCGAGGGCGAGGAGGCATGGAGACAGATGCGTACAGGGGTGTCTGAGGTCAGTTCGCACCAGTAAGTAAGAGTTCATTGTTACATTTTCTGAGTTTTGTGAACTGGTTGATTTGACATTAGTAGTTTAAAATTAGCGATGGTGGGCATGTTCATACCATAGAAATTGGCAAACATCACAATTTTTTTTTTTTTTTAACATTTATGGGCATGTGTTTGTGCACAAATACGTGTGTGTATTAATGCATGTGTCTGCACACTGGTGTAGAGTTGACAGAAATCACAAGGAAGGGGCCTACCAACAGGCGGAAAGAACTGCATGCAATTTTGGCACACTCACCAGCCTCAGATTCTTCATCGCTTGGGGAAACATGCCTTGGTGTAACTGTAGTTTGCCAACTTTCATTATCTGCACACCTCTGACGGGATGGTTTCCTGGGTAAAAAATCCTGGAAGAAAACAAATGGCAAGCAGTGTGAGTAGCTCTCACCCATGCAGTCAGCGTTTCATCAGGAGAATACAAAAGTGGGAGCGAACACTGGCTGTGAATGTCAACGAGCCACTAGCAGAATCAGCTTTGCAGCCTGAGAACGCGATGCTGAGGGAGGAAGCTCACTGCTGGTCTCCTGCTCCCCAGAATGCCTTCTGCATTAGGGGAAAGTGACAGGACTGGAATGCCTCTCTACTAAACACTAAGAGAAGCTCCAGCACCCAGGAAGCCTTGGACCAGAAGCTGGCCTTTCAGTATATTGTTAAGTAAATCAGTGATACGCCCACAACTCTCCTTTTAACCACAAAGTCCTCTGAGTCTCAGCTGCAGAGCCTATCATTCATCGCAGTCTGCCTTTCTTACTGGCCCTGTGTATTCATTGTATCATCACTAGACTCCAGAGCTTTGGATTCAGACACCCCATCTGTGTTGGCCACCATGTCCTGCATGTAAGAACTCCACACATATTTGACCTCTTTCACACACAGCGGAATAGAACAGAGTGTTGCAGTGGACTGAAGAATGATAACCCAGGACTATGTTTCAGACCCACTGTTATTTCACCTTGACTCAACAAGAACTTACTATATTAGATTCAACAAAATGTGAACAGTTCGACCTCTTCTTCCTCCTACATCATCTATCCTGAGAGTCTCCTGGGCTTCTGCTGTATGAGTAAGATCAATCCTAGGGCCGGAGGAGATAGTACACTGTATATATGTGATCTTTTCTCTCAAGGCTCATAATCCCATTAGACACAAGACAGACATTCATACAACAGTTTAAAAATATCACAGGATAGAGCATGACTTAGTACACAGCTATGGTCAGTTCAAGTGTGTGGAATGAACTGAGAAAATGACACAGGAGTTACCAAGAGGAGAGTTATGACGATTGGTGGGATCAGGGAAGGTTTCCAGGGAGGAGGGGAACAGGAGGACTTTAACGGGGCTCCCCGGGATCTGGGAAGGCTTGTCTTGGTCGAGGGGGAATGGGAATGCATCCTTGCTGTTGAGTGGCTTGAGTGAAGGTGC
This sequence comes from Okapia johnstoni, assembly GCA_024291935.2. Lineage (NCBI taxonomy): Eukaryota > Metazoa > Chordata > Mammalia > Artiodactyla > Giraffidae > Okapia > Okapia johnstoni. Next base: position 46,058,692 of record CM044322.1, read on the forward strand.
CCTCCAGATGCTGCCTGTCCAGAGACCACAGGTACTTGCCTGTAGGCCTCCAAAAGGTAATCCTAAGTCATGACTTATATGGGGCTTGCCATATGCCAAGCACTGTTCTGCTTTTCATTTATGAACATGTCATAGAACCCACATTTAGGCTCTACTGTGAGATGGATTTATCAAGAGACACATATGTTCTCCAATTAGTATACTGCTGCTGCTGCGCACACTATTCCCTAGCCCTGAATCTCAACTCTTGCCCACATGAAATGTGATATAGAAACTTTGTTCATTCAGGCTCTTAAAGAAGTGGAAAGCAGTACCCGAGAGAGGGAGGTATTTAAATTAATAGAATGTTGGCTATGTTTCTTTTAAAGAACTAAAAAGGGAGGGGACGGGAGGAAACAAAGGTGACACCTGGGTCCTGGCTTTTCCTTCATCTACTGAGCCTGCCAAGAGATCAGTCACGTCACCTCTCCCCCTTACAAAATGAACATCATTATCTACTTGTGTGGAAAAGATTTTAAGATCCCCAGACAAAAGGCTTAAGTATAGGACGCCATTGCCCTGTACTTAATTGCCTTGGACACTTTCCTTGAAAGGCACACCTGGATTTGGAACTTTATTTTATTGCTATGAATGTGACATAATTAAATTTAAAGGCCAGAAAGTAATTTCATACTAATAATCATTCCATTAAGTGGATGTCTGTCATGTCAGTTAGCAGAAGCAAAGACAATCTTAGGTTCTATGGTGGCAGAGAAAGTGGTGCATATAATTACTCCATGACAGGTACCTGCTCTGCTTGCTTAAAGATATTAAAAAAACGAAGTGGAGTTTAATCAGGAGAGGATAAGGAAGTGTCTAGGAGTGGGACTTCCACATAAATATTTACGGAGCAACCTTGCAGCTCTGGCAGGGGTGCTGTGCATGTGCCTGGGTTATTTCTGGAGGCCTCCCAGCTGACATATGGAATAAGCATCATGATTACTTGTCGTAATAGCACCCCACCCCCCCAAGGAAAACTGGTGAAGCTCATTCCTGCTGGGAGAAGTTTTCTACCCAGGGCACGGCTTTCATCAGCTTTCTGCATGTGACAGTGATGAGGAAGGAGGAGGCCTGCAAGAGGTCTTCAATCACAGGACCATCAGGAATGAAGGCCAGGCTGAGGGCCTGAACCAGAGAAGGAATGAAGGATCCCCAAGGGCTAAAACAGGAGTTTGAATGGGAAGGTGAGACTCTAGAGGCAGAGACCTGAGGCAGGATTGTGGTAATGAGAACAGAAGGATCTGATGTAAAAGATGTTCTACAGCTGATTGGATAGGACCTGGAGACCTGCTGAGGTCTGGCAGTCAGAGTTGACTCCAAGATTCAGAAATTGAAATGCCACACAAGCAGACTGTATAATAACAAAATTTTCATTCCACCAGGCATTCTGCTTGTTTGGTGTTATGACTTTTCTTTTCATGGGTATAGTGCTAGCAAGCATGTGGTCCAGGATGTTGGGCCCAGAAAGGAAAAAGTGTCCTTGGTGTTTCTGTGGTAAAGAAGTGTATAGGAAGGAAGGTGTTTCAACAAACAAGAGAAAAGCAGCAGCACATGCTAGTTTAACTAAGACCCATAAGCACCAAGATCTTGCTGCCATATTCTCCCAGAAGGCTTTGGGTCAGGGAACTGGAATGTCTCAAATTAAAAGGGGATAGAGAAAAACACACCCGATTGCAGGACCTATGTTGGTGGTCTTGCTGAAGTTTTCCCACATGGTGCAATTACCAGTCACATTTCTTCACTACAGGTAGCAATTCTAACATTTGTATGGCAGGAAAAACCACTTACTGTTAGGACTCTTTTTTTAGAACTGATATAAAATGCATTACTGAATTTAAAACAAGAGCTTAACTATATAAACTGTATTTTAGCATAACCAAGTAGCTATAATGTATTAGTATGAAGTTTAGCTGATAAATGTGAAATCTAATTCTAATAATTGAATTAGAAAAATCAGCATTTTGCAACTCTTGAAGAAATAACTAATCCATGAAAAATGTATCACTAGATGAAACCAGTAGATCAAAGAATGATGGAAAATTTTACAGTGTGTAAGCTTGTTACCATCTGAACCCAGTTATCAATCTTAGCATCACTAACATGGGACAGCCAGACATTACCTGCTGTCTGAGCTGACACAGTAAGATTTTGTACCACCTATTAAGGATCCTTGACCAAAAAAAAAAAAAAAATTTAATCAAGTCCATAAAGTTAAATTCCATTTCACAGGAAAAACTATTGGTAGAGGAAGAATTAAAAGCAACCAGCTAAATTCAAAATATGAGAAGTTTTACAGAACCGTCATCAACCAGGATCTTCTGCAGGTCCATGGCATGAAAAGAAAAAGATGGCAGAGGAGGAGAAGACTCTAGATTAAGAGAAACTTAAGGAGCGGGACTAAGATGGCAGAGGAATAGGACGGGGAGACCACTCTCTCTGCCACAAATTTATCGAAAGAACATCTGAACGCTGAGCAAACTTCACATAACTACTTCTGAACGCTGGCAGAGGACGTCAGGCATCCAGAAAGCACATTATCTTCGGAAGGAGGTAGGAGAAATTATAAAAGATAAAAAGAGAGACAAAAGATAAAAAGAGAGACAAAAGAGTTAGGGACAGAGACCTGTCCTGGGGAGGGAGTCGTAAAAGAGGAGAAATTTCCAAGCACCAGGAAACCCTCTCACCGGCGGGTTTGGAGGAAGATTTTGAATCTCCGAGGGCAACATAACTGGGAGAAAAAACAAATAAAACCCACAGATTACGTGCCTAAAGGAAACTCCCAGCAAAGAACCCCAGATGCTCGCATCCGCCACCAGCAAGTGGGGGCAGAACGGAGAGGACTAAACTGTGGGACAGCCAGAGAGAGAGAGAACTATCCTGCGAAAAGCCCAAATCTAAGGCACTGCCGGCCCGCTCACAGAACAAAGGACTGAGCGATACAGGGGAAGAGCTAGCCGGCTGTGGACCGCCCCATCCCCCGCAGGACACAGCGGGCAGGTGGGACCAGCCAGAGCCGGAAAGGGGCAAACTCGGCCCCAGAGAGGGCACCCCCTACCAAACTGCAAACAGGCTCCCAGTTTCTAAGCAAAGACTGCCTGAGATCCCGGAGGGTCGACAGCCGCCGGGAGGGTCGCAGCCGGAGACCAGCTCCCCAGAACCGACACAAAGCACACCGGAGCCGAGCGCGCCCGTAAACCGAGGCGGGGACCAGGGAGGTGATAAGCTGCACGGCCCCAACAGGGGAGAGTGCGCTCGGTAAACTCCTGGCTGCCTGAGCTGCTCTGAACTGGAACGGCACAAACTGTGGGCCCAACCGAGTCTGCGCCTTTGTGGAGTACCTGGGAACCTGAACAGCTTAGACCTGGGAAGTGCACGCATCTCAGGGCCCACTCCCCGGCCGAGTAACCTGAAGCCTGAGCAGGGTAGACGGGGAAAGCACACACGCCGTGAGCGGGGGCGAACCCAGTGTGGCCGAGACACTGCGAGCTCTCCACACACACGCCAGTGATATTGGTTTGCAGTGTTCCTCCCTCCCCACAGCACGACTGAAAAGGTGAACCTAAAGAGACCACCTCCGCCCCTTTGTGGCAGGGTGGAAATTAGACACTGAAGAGACCTCCAAACAGAAGCCAAATAAACAAAGGGAAGCGCGTTGGAAGTGACAGGCCAACAGATTAAAATCCCTGTAGTTAACACCGACTGCATTGAAAGGGGCCTATAGATCTTGAAAAGTATAAGCAGGAACAAGGATCTATCTGAAACTGAACAGACCCCACACTGCTCACAACAGCTCCAGAGAAAGTCTGGGATATATATTTTTACTATTATCATTTTTTTTAATTTTTTTTCTTTAAGTCCTCTATTACACCTTTAATTTTCATTTTCGTAACCATTACCTTGCAAAACAAAAAAAACCCTATATTTAAAGCAATCTGCATGCATATATCTTATACTTGTTGTGTTTTCTTTTTTTTTTTTTTCCTGTTTTTTTTTTTCTTTTTATACTGTTTTTTTTTTTTTTTCTTTTTTTTTATATTGTACTTTTTATAAGAGTCTAACTTCTACTCTAGATTTTTAATCTTTGTTTTACATATTTGATATCAATTTTGTACAATTAAGAATACAATCTTTAGTACCCATTTTTACTCAGGAGTGTGATTCCTGGCTGGATTACTCTCTCCCCCTGTTGACGCTCTTTCTTCTCCCCCAGGAAATCTCTATCTCCCACCCTCCTCCTCCTCTTCTCAACCCAATTCTGTGAACCTCTGAGGGTGTTCTGGGTACCGGAGAACACTTCGGGAACAGAATACTGCCCAGATCTCTCTCTCCCCTCTTGATTCCTCCCTTTCTACTCATCCTCACCTCTATTACCTTCCTCCCCCACCTCTATGTATCTCTGTGAACCTCTCTGAGGGCTCCAGACTGTGGAGAGCACAGAGGGAAGTGCTTACTGGCTAGACTGCTCTCCCCACGTTTGAGTCCCCCTCTTCTCCTCCTGGTCACCTCAAACCCCCCCCACTTCACCTCTCCATGTAACTCAGTGAACCTCTCTGGGTATCCCTCACTGTGGAGAATCTTTTCACCATTAACCTAAAAGTTTTATTATTGATGCTGTATGGATGGAGAAGTCTTGAGGCTACTGCAAGAATAAGACTGAAAGCCAGAGGAAACATTAATTAATAAGAGATCATCCAATAGCCTCCACATATACACTGAAACCAAGCTCCACCCAAGAGCCAATAAGTTCCAGAGCAAACTCTCCAGCAACGCAGGAACATAGCCCTGAGCATCAATATACAGGCTGCCCAGAGGCACACCAAATACATAGACATCTCAAAACTCAATACTGGACACTCCATTGCACTCTAGAGAGAAGAAATCCAGCTCCACCCACCAGAACACCGACACAAGCTCCGCCAACCAGGAAACCTTGACAAGCCACCCATCCAACCCCACCCACAGTGAGGAACCTCCACAAAAAAGAGGAACTTCAAACTACCATAATACAGAAAGGCCCTGCCTAACACAGCAATCTAAACAAGATGAAAAGGCAGAGAAATACTCAGCAAGTAAAGGAAAATGAGAAATGCCCACCAAACCAAACAAAAGAGGAGGAGATAGGGAATCTATCTGAAAAAGAATTTAGAATAATGATAGTAAAAATGATCCAAAATATTGAAAATAAAATGGAGTTACAGATAAATAGCCTGGAGACAAGGATTGAGAAGATGCAAGAAATGTTTACCAAGGACCTAGAAGAAATAAAAAGGAGTCAATATATATTGAATAATGAAATAAAGGAGATAAAAGACACTCTGGAGGGAACCAACAGTAGAATAACGGAGGCAGAAGATAGGATAAGTGAGGTAGAAGATAGAATGGTGGAAATAAACGAAGCAGAGAGGAAAAAAGAAAAAAAAAATCAAACGAAATGAGGAAAACCCCAGGGACCTCTGGGACAATATGAAACGCCCCAACATTCGAATCATAGGAGTCCCAGAAGAAGAAGATAAAAGGAAAGGCCATGGAAAAATACTAGAGGAGATAATAGTTGAAAATTTCCCTAAAATGGGGAAGGAAATAATCACCCAAGTCCAAGAAACCCAGAGAGTCCCAAACAGGATAAACCCAAGGCGAAACACCCCAAGACACATATTAATCAAATTAACAAAGATCAAACACAAAGAACAAATATTAAAAGCAGCAAGGGAAAAACAACAAATAACACACAAGGGGATCCCCATAAGGATAACAGCTGATCTTTCAATAGAAACTCTTCAGGCAAGAAGGGAATGGCAGGACATACTTAAAGTAATGAAAGAGAATAATCTACAACCCAGATTACTGTACCCAGCAAGGATCTCATTCAGATATGAAGGAGAATTCAAAAGCTTTACAGACAAGCAAGAGCTGAGGGAATTCAGCACCACCAAACCAGCTCTCCAACAAATGCTAAAGGATCTTCTCCAAACAGGAAACACAGAAAGGATGTTTAAACATGAACTCAAAACAACAAAGTAAATGGCAACGGGACCATACTTATCAATAATTACCTTACATGTAAATGGGTTGAATGCCCCAACCAAACGACAAAGACTGGCTGAATGGATACAAAAACAAGACCCCTACATATGCTGTCTACAAGAGACCCACCTCAAAACTAGGGACACATACAGACTGAAAGTGAAGGGATGGAAAAACATATTTCATGCAAACGGAAACCAAAAGAAAGCAGGAGACGAAATACTCATTTCAGATAAAATAGACTTTAAAATAAAGGCTGTGAAAAGAGACAAAGAAGGACACTACATAATGATCAAAGGATCAATCCAAGAAGAAGATGTAACAATTATAAATATATATGCACCCAACATAGGAGCACCACAATATATAAGGCAAATACTAACAAGTATGAAAGGGGAAATTAACAATAACACAATAATAGTGGGAGACTTTAATACTCCACTCACACATATGGTTAGGTCAACTAAACAGAAAATTACAAAGGAAACACAAACTTTAAATGATACAATAGACAAATTAGATTTAATTTATATTTACAGGACTTTCCACCCCCAAACAATCAATTTCACCTTTTTCTCAAGTGCACACGGAACTTTCTCCAGGATAGATCACATCCTGGGCCATAAATCTAGCCTTGGTAAATTCCAAAAAATTGAAATCATCCCAGCCATCTTCTCTGACCACAATGCAGTAAGATTAGACCTCAATTACAGGAAAAAAACTATTAAAAATTCCAACATATGGAGGCTAAACAACACGCTTCTGAATAACCAACAAATCACAGAAGAAATCAAAAAAGAAATCAAAATATGCATAGAAACATATGCATAGAAATATGCATAGAATGAAAATGAAAACACAACAAAATATGCATAGAAAATATGCATAGAAATATGCATAGAATGAAAATGAAAACACAACAACCCCAAACCTATGGGACACTGTAAAAGCAATGCTAAGGGGAAGGTTCATAGCAATACAGGCGTACCTCAAGAAACAAGAAAAAAATCAAATAAATAAACTAACTCTACACCTAAAGCAACTAGAGAAGGAAGAAATGAAGAACCCCAGGGTTAGTAGAAGGAAAGAAATCTTAAAAATTAGGGCAGAAATAAATGCAAAAGAAACAAAAGAGACCATAGCAAAAATCAACAAAACTAAAAGCTGGTTTTTAGAGAAGATAAACAAAATTGACAAGCCATTAGCCAGACTCATCAAGAAACAAAGGGAGAAGAATCAGATCAACAAAATTAGAATTGAAAATGGAGAGATCACAACAGACTACACAGAAATACAAAGGATAAGAGACTACTACCAACAGCTATATGCCAATAAAATGGACAACTTGAAAGAAATGGACAAATTCTTAGAAAAGTATAACTTTCCAAAACTGAACCAGGAAGAAATAGAAGATCTTAACAGACCCATCACAAGCACGGAAATCGAAACTGTAATCAGAAATCTTCCAGCAAACAAAAGCCCAGGACCAGACGGCTTCACAGCGGAATTCTACCAAAAAATTGAGAAAAGAGCTAACACCTATGCTACTCAAACTCTTCCAGAAAATTGCAGAAGAAGGTAAACTTCCAAACTGAGGCCACCATCACCCTAATTCCAAAACCAGACAGTTCAGTTCAGTTCAGTCGCTCAGTCGTGTCTGACTCTTTGCAACCCCATGAATTGCAGCACGCCAGGCCTCTCTATCCATCACCAACTCCCGGAGTCTACCAAAACCCATGTCATCCTCTGTCGTCCCCTTCTCCTCCCACCCCCAATCCTACCCAGCATTAGGGTCTTTTCCAATGAGTCAACCCTTCGCATGAGGTGGCCAAAGTATTGGAGTTTCAGCATCAGTCCTTCCAAAGAACACCCAGGATTGATCTCTTTTAGGATGGATTGATTGGATCTCCTTGCAGTCCAAGGGACTCTCAAGAGTCTTCTCCAACACCACAGTTCAAAAGCATCAATTCTTCGGCGCTCAGCCTTCTTCACCGTCCAACTCTCACATCCATACATGACCACTGGAAAACCATAGCCTTGACTAGACGGACTTTTGTTGGCAAAGTAATGTCTCAGCTTTTAAATATGCTATCTAGGTTGGCCATAACCTTCCTTCCAAGAAGTAAGCGTCTTTTAATTTCGTGGCTGCAATCACCATCAGCAGTGATTCTGGAGCCCAAAAAAATAAAGTCTGACACTGTTTCCACTGTTTCCCCATCTATTTTCCAGGATGTGATGGGACCAGATGCCACGATCTTAGTTTTCTGAATGTTGAGCTTTAAGCCAACTTTTTCACTCTCCTCTTTCACTTTCATCAAGAGGCTCTTTAGTTCTTCTTCACTTTCTGCCATAAGAGTGGTGTCATCTGCATATCTGAGGTTATTGATATTTCTCCCGGCAATCTTGATTCCAGCTTGTGTTTCTTCCAGCCCAGCGTTTCTCATGATGTATTCTGCATATAAGTTAAATAAGCAGGGTTACAATATACAGCCTTGACGTACTCCTTTTCCTATTTGGAACCAGTCTGTTGTTCCATGTCCAGTTCTAACTGTTGCTTCTTGACCTGCACACAGGTTTCTCAAGAGACAGGTCAGATGGTCTGGGATTCCCATCTCTTTCAGAATTTTCCACAGTTTATTGTGATCCACACAGTCAAAGGCTTTGGCATAGTCAAAAAAGCAGAAATAGATGTTTTTCTGTAACTCTCTTGCTTTTTCAATGATCCAGCGGATATTGGCAATTTAATCTCTGGTTCCTCTGCCTTGTCTAAAACCAGCTTGAACATCTGGAAGTTCACGGTTCACGTATTGTTGAAGCCTGGCTTGGAGAATTTTGAGCATTACTTTACTAGCATGTGAGATGAGTGCAATTGTGCGGTAGTTTGAGCATTCTTTGGCATTGTCTTTCTTTGGGATTGGAACGAAAACTGACCTTTTCCAGTGCTGTGGCCACTGCTGAGTTTTCCAGATTTGCTGGCATATCGAGTGCAGCACTTTCACAGCATCACCGTTGAGGATTTGAAATAGCTCAACTGGAATTCCATCACCTCCACTAGCTTTGTTCGTAGTGATGCTTTCTAAGGCCCACTTGACTTCACATTCCAGGATGTGTGGCTCTAGGTGAGTGATCACACCATCGTGAGTATCTGGGTCGTGAAGATCTTTTTTGTACAGTTCTTCTGTGTATTTTTGCCACCTCTTCTTAATATCTTCTGCTTCTGTTAGGTCCATACCATTTCTGTCCTTTATCGAGCCCATCTTTGCATGAAATGTTCCTTTGGTATCTCTAATTTTCTTGAAGAGATCTCTAGTCTTTCCAAATCTGTTGTTTTCCTCCATTTCTTTGCATTGATCGCTGAGGAAGGCTTTCTTATCTCTCCTTGCTATTGTTTGCAGCCAAAGATGAGAAGCTCTATACAGTCAGCAAAAACAAGACCAGGAGCAGACTGTGGCTCAGATCATGAACTGCTTATTGCAAAATTCAGACTTAAATTGAAGAAAGTAGGGAAAACCACTAGTCCATTCAGGTATGACCTAGATCAAATCCCTTATGAGTATACAGTGGAAGTGACAAATAGATTTAAGGGACTAGACCTGATAGACAGAGTGCCTGATGAACTATGGACAGAGGTTCGTGACATTGTACAGGATACAGCAATCAAGACAATCCCCATGGAAAAGAAATGCAAAAAAAAGCAAAATGGCTGTCTGAGGAGGCCTTACAGATAGCTGGGAAGAGAAGAGAAGTGAAAAGCAAAGGAGAAAAGGAAAGATATTCCCATCTGAATGCAGAGTTCCAAAACCAGACAAAGATGCCACAAAAAAAGAAAACTACTGGCCAATATCAATGATGAACATAGATGCAAAAATCCTCAATAAAATTCTAGCAAACAGAATCCAACATCATATTAAAAAGATCATACATCATGACCAAGTGGGCTTTATCCCAGGAATGCAAGGTTTCTTTAACATCCGCAAATCGATCAATGTAATACACCACATTAACAAATTGAAAGATAAAAACCATATGATTATCTCAATAGATGCAGAAAAAGCCTTTGACATAATTCAACATCCACTTATGATAAAAACCCTCCAGAAAGCAGGAATAGAAGGAACATACCTCAACATAATAAAAGCTATATATGACAAACCCACAGCAAACATTATCCTCAATGGTGAAAAATTGAAAGCATTTCCCCTAAAGTCAGGAACAAGGCAAGGATACCCACTTTCACCACTACTATTCAACACAGTTTTGGAAGTTTTGGCCACAGCAATCAGAGCGGAAAAAGAAATAAAAGGAATACAGACAGGAAAAGAAGAAGTAAAACTCTCCCTGTTTGCAGATGACATGATCCTCTACATAGAAAACCCTAAAGATTCTACCACAAAATTACTAGAGCTAATTAATGAATATAGTAAAGTTGCAGGATATAAAATTAATACCCAGAAATCCCTTGCTTTCCTATACTCCAATAATGAGAAAACAGAAAGAGAAATTAAGGAAACAATACCATTCACCATTGCAACAAAAAGAATAAAATACTTAGGAATATATCTACCTAAAGAAACAAAAGACATATATAGAAAAACTGTAAAACACTGATGAAAGAAATCAAAGAGGACACAAACAGATGGAGAAACATATCGTGTTCATGGGTTGGAAGAATTAATATAGTGAAAATGAGTATACTACCCAAAGCAATCTATAGATTCAATGCAATCCCTATCAAGCTACCAATGGTATTTTTCACAGAACTAGAACAAATAATTTCACAATTTGTATGGAAGTATAAGAAACCTCAAATAGCCAAAGAAATCTTGAGAAAGAAGAATGGAACTGGAGGAATCAACCTGCCTGACTTCAGGCTCTACTACAAAGCCACAGTCATCAAGACAGTATGGTACTGGCACAAAGACAGAAATATAGATCAATGGAACAAAATAGAAAGCCCAGAGATAAATCCACGCACCTATGGACACCTTATCTTCAACAAAGGAGGCAAGAATATACAATGGAGAAAAGACAATCTCTTTAACAAGTGGTGCTGGGAAAACTGGTGAACCACTTGTAAAAGAATGAAACTAGAACACTTTCTAACACCATACACAAAAATAAACTCAAAATGGATTAAAGATCTAAACGTAAGACCAGAAACTATAAAACTCCTAGAGGAAAACATAGGCAAAACACTCTCCGACATAAATCACAGCAGGATCCTCCATGACCCACCTCCCAGAATATTGGAAATAAAAGCAAAAATAAACAAATGGGACCTAATTAAAATTAAAAGCTTTTGCACAACAAAGGAAACTATAAGCAAGGTGAAAAGACAGCCTTCAGAATGGGAGAAAATAATAGCAAACGAAGCAATGGACAAACAATTAATCTCAAAAATATACAAGCAACTCCTGCAGCTCAATTCCAGAAAAATAAACGACCCAATCAAAAAATGGGCCAAAGAACTAAACAGACATTTCTCCAAAGAAGACATACAGATGGCTAACAAACACATGAAAAGATGCTCAACATCACTCATTATTAGAGAAATGCAAATCAAAACCACAATGAGGTACCATTACACACCAGTCAGAATGGCTGCTATCCAAAAGTCTACAAGCAATAAATGCTGGAGAGGGTGTGGAGAAAAGGGAACCCTCTTACACTGTTGGTGGGAATGCAAACTAGTACAGCCCCTATGGAGAACAGTGTGGAGATTCCTTAAAAAAACTGGGAATAGAACTGCCATATGACCCAGCAATCCCACTGCTGGGCATACACACTGAGGAAACCAGAATTGAAAGAGACGTGTGTACCCCAATGTTCATCGCAGCACTGTTTACAGTAGCCAGGACATGGAAGCAACCTAGATGTCCATCAGCAGACAAATGGATAAGGAAGCTGTGGTACATATACACAATGGAATATTACTCAGCCATTAAAAAAAATACATTTGAATCGGTTCTATTGAGATGGATGAAACTGGAGCCCATTATACAGAGTGAAGTAAGCCAGAAAGAAAAACACCAATACAGTGTACTAATGCATCTATATGGAATTTGAAAGATGGTAACAATAACCCTATATGCGAGACAGAATAAGAGACACAGATGCATAGAACATTCTTATGGACTCTGAGGGAGAAGGTGAGAGTGGGACGTTCTGGGACAATAGCATTGAAACATGTATATTATCATATGTGAAACAGAACACCATTCCATGTTCAATGCATGAGACAAATGCACAGGGCTGGGGCAATGGGATGACCCAGAGGGATGGGATGGGGAGGGAGGTGGGAGGGGGGTTCAGGATGGGGAACACATGTAAACCCATGGCTGATTCATGTTAATGTATGGCAAAAACTACGACAATATTATAAAGTAATTAGCCCCCAACTAAAATAAATAAATTTAATAAAAAAAACAAACAAAAAAAGAGACTTAAGAGATGCAACAGTCAACAGTAATTTGTAGACCTTTTTCATTTTAACTCAAAATAACTATAAAAAGACATTTCTGAGTCAGTCTAGGAAATTTGAACATGAAATGGCATTGTAAAAAAATGTCCACATTTTTCAGAGATACCAACTGAAATATGCATGGATAACATGATGTAACGACTGTGATTTGATTCAAATATCTTCAGCGTAATTTCTCCTTCCAGCAATGATGGGTTAGTTTTTTTCAGACCAAACTCCATGCTAATAAGAAACGTTAGACAAAATATTTATAAAACTGTTTGAAGTTGTCAGAGAATGGCTGAGGGACCAGAGTCTGAATGAATCAAATGGCAGAAAGAATAGAATCTCAAGTAGGTGGTCCTTTGTTGCTACTTTTCCCTTTGTTGATTTCAAAGGAGAGGCAGCTAGGCTGAAGAGCTGAGCAGAAGTTTTGGCAGTCTCAAAGGTATGGAGACACAGAATTTGGAGTTCAGGGCTCAGCAGAGAAGAGAAGGAGTGATAATAAACATCCTTGACTTTTATTTGTGACCCAGTGCCCCCCTCAAAGGGCTACAATCCAGGAATAGTGGTAGAGTAGCTTTACTTGTAATATGATGCATATTTGTTGTTGTTAAAAAAAAAAAAAGATCCTAACATTGGGAAACAAAACCAAAGAAAAAAAAGAATGTGTAGCAGAGAGAAGCCTGGTGGGGCCGGGAGAGGTTGGGAAGACACTGGTTGAGTAGCCAGAAGCTGCCTCCTTAAAGAAAGGCTTATGATGTAGAGTTAAATTTCCAATTTTGAAACTATAAGTTTGAGTTTTAGCTTTCTTTTTGAAAAAATGTACAGAGAAGACATTGCCCATACTTGTAACTTTCAACTAGGTGTGTTTAATTAGTTTAATTTAACCCTGGACCTGTGCATAAGTTTCCTCATCCCCTTGCCAGACCTGCTTAGGTGCTGCCTGGTCCACTGGCAGTGTGGCTAACAGCGGGGAGATAACCATGGGCAAGCCAGCATAAATTGTACTGTGACTATAATTTAGTCATTAAGACCTTGGGAAAAAATAGCAATGAGATTTTCATTAGAAAAGTTCCACTTGTCCTATATAAGGTCTACTTATTCACTTACATGGGCAACAAAAGACACCGCTGAAGTTCTAGATGTATACTCTAAATCCCCTAAGTGTCTGAATACACAGATCTCATATCACTCTGAGATCAGTTCCCAAGAAGAAGCCCTTGAGGAGAAATCTTGTTTTCATAAATTAGATTTTAATTTATTTGAGCCTGTTAGTTCAGATTTATGAAAATTGTTCTGATGCTGTTTTATTGGTAATATGGCAAGTTTAGTAGCCATGTTGATTATCTCACTGAAAAAAATGTAAGGTGGTAGATAAAATATTTTTTAAAGTAATGATGTGCTGGCAAGATAGTAAAGAACCATCAGGCCAAAATCTAAATGAAGAGGTACCCTTGAGAAATAAGGAGAATGGTGAAACTACTGCTACACTGGTGTGCTGCAACCTCTGGCTTCATCTGCTTTTGGGAGCTTGTGGGGCAGAAGTGTGAAGGGGTCTAATAGGGAAGCCTCCCCTTTTGCCAATCATGGGAGACAGATTACATTCAAAAGAGATGCAGTAAAGCTGACAGTGGAAGCCTGTAGAATGATACTTTCAGTGTGCCTAGGAAAAGTGATTCCTAGACTAGTATTCTGTATCTTCAAAAATATCCTTCTCAAGAATCAAGATGGATAGGTGAAAGGTATACTTCTGGAGGTGATGAAAATGTTCTAGAATTGACTGTAGGAATGGTGGCATATCTTTGAGCATAATTAAAAAAAAAAAACTGAATCGTACCTTTAAGTGGGTTGGGTAAGTTGGATGGTGAGGTGAGTGAATTGATTACAACTTAACAGAACTTTAACAAAAAGAATGAGACATTAGCACCCCACAAATGAAATAGGTATAAATCTATAACAGAATATATAGATCTATATAAGAAAAACTGGAAAACCCTGACGAACAAAATCAGAATAAGAGGAAAGATATTCCATGTTCACTGATAGGGAGAGTCAGTATTGTCAAAATGTCAGTTCTTCCCATTTTGATCTATAGATTCAGTGCAATCCCAAACAAAATTCTAGCAACTTATTTTGTGGATGTCAGCAAACCCATTCTAAAGTTTATACGGAGAGGCAAAAGATTCAGATAGCTAGCACAATACTGAAACAGAACAAAGTTGGAGGACTGACACTACCCAAATTCAAGACTTACTATAAAAGCTACAGTAATCAAGACAGTGTGGTATTGTATTTGTGAAAGAAAAGACAAAATACTGGGTTGGTCAGTGAACTTTTTGACCAACCCAATAGATCAATGGAACAGAATAGAGAGCTCAGATAGACCACATAAACAGAGTCAACCGATCTTTGACCAAAAAGCAAAGGCAATACAATGGAGCAAAGACAGTATTCTTTTTTACCCCCTCAAGAAATGATTGCAGAACAACTGGCGATCCATATGCCAAAAAAAAAAAACCACCGAGACACAGATCTTAACACCCATCACAAAAAAGAACTCAAAACCAATCTTGATTTGGTGGTGCCTTTTAGTTACAACATCAAAGACACGATGAAAATGAAAGTGAAGTCTCTCAGTCGTGTCCGACTCTTTGTGACCCCAGGGACTGTAGCCTACCAGGCTCCTCAGTCCATAGGATTTTCCAGGCAAGAGGACTGGAGTGGGTTGCCATTCCCTTCTCCAGGGGATCTTCCCGACCCAGAGATTGAACCTGGGTCTCCCGCATTGTAGGCAGATGCTTTTAACGTCTGAGCCACCAGGGAAGTCAAAGAAATAATTGATAAGCTGGACTTCATTAAAATAAAAAGTTTCTGCTATGTAAAAGACAATGTCAAGAGAATGGGAAGATAAACCACAGACTGGAAGAAAATATTTTCAAAAGACACTTCTGATAAAGGCTTGTTATCCTAAACATACAAAGTACTCTGAAAACCCAATAATAAGCAAAAACTCCATTTAAAAAAATGTGTCAAAAACCTGAACAGACATCTTACCAAAGAGGATACACAGATGGCAGTTAATTATTATGAAAATGTGCTCCATATTATATGTCATCAAGGAAATGCAAACTAAACTAACAATGACATATCAGTATACATCTGTTAGAACAGCCAAAACCCAGAACACTGACAACACTAAGGGCTGGTGAGGAGGTAGAACAGCAGCTTTCATTCATCACTAGTGGGAATGCAAAATGGTACAGCCACTTTGGAAGAGTTTGGCAGTTTCTTTCAAAACTACACATGCTAATCAGACTAAACCACAGTATCAAGGAATTGTGCTCCTTGGTATTTACCCAGAAGAGTTGAAACCAAAAACCTACACATGGACATTTATAGCAGCTTTGTTCATGATTGCCCAAAGTTGGAAGCAACAGAAGTGTCCTTCAGTAGGTGAATGGATAAATAAACTATGTTATTGATACATCCAGACAATGGAATATTATCCAGTGCTAAAAAGAAATGACCTATCAAACTATGAAAAGATATGGAGGAATGAACTTTAAGCATATAAACTGAGAAGCCAATCTGAAAGGGCTACATTCCAACTGTATGACATTCTGGAAAAGGCAAAACTATGAAGACAATAAAAAGATCAGTGGTTCCCAGGAGTTCAGAAGTGAAGGAGGGATGAATAGGCAGAGCACAGAGTTTTTTTCAGGGCAGTGAAATACTCTATATACCACCATAATGATGGAAAAATGTCATATACATTTTACATATACATATATATACATTTGTCCAAACATAAAATGTACAACACCAAGAGTGAACCCCAATGTAAACTATGGACTTTGGGTGGCTGTGATGTGTCATTATAGGTTTTTCAGTTGTCATAAGTGTCCCACTTTGATGGGGAATGTTGGTAATGGGGGATACATGTGTGGGATAGGGAGTATATGGAAAATCTCACTCCATTCCAATCAGTTTTGCTGTGAACGTAAAACTTAAAAAAAAAAAAAAAACAACTAAGGTGTAATTTTTTAAAAAAGGAATGAGGTTGAAATGAAGTCATTTTGGACAAAGAAAAACTGAATTTGTCACCTCAGGTCTTAGCTAGAGGAATTTCTAAATCTATATACTTCTAGTAGAAGGGAAATAAGTGAAGATGGGACATCAGAGGTTCAAGAAGGACTGAAGAATAAAAAGAATGCTTATATGAGCAAGTCTACAAATACTGACAAAACAATTTTAGGAGGTTAAAAATACAGTAAAAATAAAAAAAATATAATAAGTACATCATATATGTCAGTAGGAAAGAAAGCAGGATTCAAGTACTCTAAAATCCTTCTATGTCCAGAAAGAACTTGGATATATATCTTTAAATAGTTCATCCATAATTTATATACCCTTTGATATATTTGATATATCAAATATTATATTTAATGATATGTGTTTAATTTAATAAATATTTAATAGTCTTAAATAACTGAATTAATGTTCTGTTTTAATTTCTAGGTACAAAACCATTGTGTAAAGAGCAATTAGATTAATTATAACTGGCATCTGGTCGATTGCCTGGAGAATCTCATGGACAGAAAAGCCTGGCAGGCTATACAGTCCATGGGGTCACTAGAGTCAGACACAACTTAGCAACTAAACCACCACCACTGCCCATCACTTCATGGCAAATAGATGGAGAAGCAATGCAAACAGTGGCAGATTTTATTTTCTTGGGCTCCAAAATCACTGCGGACTGTGGCTACAGCCGTGAAATTGAAAGACACTTGCTTCTTGGAAAAAGGCTATGACAAACCAAACAGCATACTAAAAAGCAGAGACATCACTTTGCTGACAAAGGTGCTTATAGTCAAAGCTATGGTTTTTTCAGTAGTCATGTACATATGTGAGACTTGGACCATAAAGAAGGCTGAGTGCTGAAGAATTGATGCTTTTGAATTGGGGTGCTGGAGAAGACACTTGAGAGTCTCTTGGATGGCAAGGAGACCAAACTAGTCAATCATAAAGGAAATCATGCAAGGACTGAATATTCATTGCAAGGACTGATGCTGAAGCTCCAAAGCTTTGGCCACCTGATGGGAAGAGCCAACTCATTGGAAAAGACCCTGATGCTGGGAAAGATTGAAGACAAAAGGAGAAGGGGCAGCAGAGGATGAGATGGTTGGATGGCATCACTGACTCAACAGACACGAGTTTGAGCAAACTCCAGGAGATAGTGAAGGACAGGGAGGCCTGGCATGCTGCAGACCACGGGGTCACAAAGAGTCGGACACAGCTACTGAACAACAATAACAATGAATTTAATGATCTCAAAAGGTTGAGTACTAAATGAAGAAGGGAACATTGTGGTTTTTAAAAAGTACATACCTTTCCTTTGTTTTGAAGGAAAAAATTAGATTTATAAAAATTAACAATTAATAAAAAGTTGCACAATCTAATTTTACATAGAAGATGAAATACAGCTTGCCATCAGTAAGGTTAACCAAGTTGTGTGTCTGTATCTATAATACAGTGTGTCAATATCCAACAACAGAGTGTTGTTGATGTATATTCCAGAAGTGACAGGTGGTTTTACTGAAATCAGCTCATACAGATGGCAGGCACTCTTTAAGAGCGCCCTGAGCTCTTGAAGAAGTCTTAGGCTCCCAGAGCACAGGTTTTGGGAGGAACTGGAATGTGTGCCAAGAAGCAGAGATGTTCTCTTTTTCAGTGATTTCCAAGAGAAAATATAGCCTGTTGGAGCAGAGCAGATGGCACTGCTAAGATGTAGAATCTACGAGACAGTGAGTTAATAGCAGGGGTCAGCAAACTATAGCCCGAAGGCCATATTCCACCTGCAGCATGTTTTTGTAAATTGTTTTATTGGCATACATCCACACTTATTCATTTATATATTGTCTATGGCTACTTTCAGGCTAACTCAATAGAATTGAGTAGGTGACTGGACTGTATGACTTGCAAAGCCTAAATATTTACTGCCTGGCCCTTTAGAGAAAGTTTGCAGATAGCTGGTTTATATAGTAAAGGAGTTTCTAGAAGTAAGAGGCTGGAGAGACGCTCTCATGCAAAGAAACACTCTACAACAGATGACTATGAATATGTATTAGATATGTGACTATAGAGTTGTCTCTGTCACTAATAAGAATAATGATAATGATAGCAAATACAGTTAAGAGTCCTTGCTTCATATCAGGCACTGCTGAAGCACTTTTATTCTAAAATAACCTTATGCAAGTAAAATTGGTAAAGGTGATGGGATCTGAGAGTCTCCTCTGCAAAAAAAGAGTATGAAGCTGAACAAAATTGCCAAAAGCCATTACTTCAGGGGCACGATAAATTGACCAAAGGCAAAAAACAGATTGAAAAATATTTATTCTCAAAACAACAACAACAACAAAAATAGCTAGAACTTAGAGTAAGAAAAGCAAAAGTCTATAACCTGGTTGCCTGGATGAGCCACAGAATGACTGAGACAAACTCTCCGTGTCACCTGGGTACCTGAGAAACTGGACATCCACAAAAAAATCTGGAGATAACTTGGGAGGTTGAGAACTGGCTACAACTTTGAATGCAACCTTCCCACACATGGCAGAAGGTAGAAGGAAGCCTTATAGGTTCAACGTGTTCGAGCAACACTTCTGCCCGCGTCCTTGGCTGGTCACTAAGCTGTGCAGCCAATAAATGGAGAAGCTGAGTTCAGAACCCAGCAACTGCTTCCTGAGTCTGTTTTCTTTTTTCTTTTATTTTTTTTAAATAAATTTATTTTAGTTGGGGGCTAATTACTTTACAATATTGTAGTGGTTTTTGCCATACATTGACATGAATCAGCCATGGGTTTACATGTGTTCCCCATCCTGAACCCCCCTCCCACCTCCCCCCTATCCCATCCCTCTGGGTCATCGCATTGCCCCAGCCCTGAGCATTTGTCTCATGCATCGAAAAAATATGGAACACTTCACGAATTTGCGTGTCATCCTTGTGCAGGGGCCATGCTAATCTTCTCTGTATCATTCCAATTTTAGTATATGTGCTGCCGAAGCGAGCACCTGAGTCTATTTTCTTTTCAGTCTGCATCTCTGCCTCACTAAATCTCCCCAATCGAACTTTTGCCTTAGATTAGCTCTGTGCACTTTGTTAACTTCTCATAGTACACCTAAAATATCTCCAGTTAATTTCAATAGCCTCTAGTACACAAATCTGATACCACTGAGTACAAGCGTGCCAGCAGCCTGACATTACCTCTTGCCACCAGGCGCCTACAGGTGAAACCAAATTCATCACTTAACTGGAAAAAAAAATCACAAACTGTTGAAAAAATGTGAAACCAGTGGATTTGCCAACATGGTTCACACAGAGAACTGGCTATCCAGCATCCAAAGAAATAGCAGGATACTGTTGCTACCAGCTGTGTTTCCATTTAAGATGCCATTTGTGGAAAATATTTATCATAGTGTTCCGTTTTCTCTGTGCAAAATGAAAGAAAATTGAGAAATGCCAAATTACATTGTTTTAAAAAATCCTGCCATAGAGTATCTCCGCTCTTACAAGCTATTCTCTGAAGACATTATTGATGTTCTACCAGGTTGATGGAGTAATATAATTTGCTAGCAGGAAGAAAGGCTGGCAAAGAGAACTGTGTTCATTAGAGCAATATCTTTACAATGACTTATTCCATTTTCGTTTTTTTTCAAGATCACACATATCACAGGGCAGAACAGTTGGCTTGCTATGCCCTGGATATTTCAGTATTTTTACAGTTGGACGTAGATTTTTTTAACACTTCTGCAAATTACATCTATTCTTGCTAGAAAGGGCTCTTTATACTGCTGAGGAAAAGAACTCTCTGAACACCTATGTGGCTTCTGTTTACAGGCAGCTTCCCAGGTTTCGTTAGTGGTAAAGAACCTGCCTGCCAATGCAGGAGACCGAGTTGCAGGTTTAGTCCCTGGGTTGGGAAGATCCCCTGGAGGAGGGCATGGCAACCCACTCCAGTATTCTTGCCTGGAGAATCCTGTGGACAGAGGAATCTGGGGTCGCAAAGAGTCAGAGATGACTGAAGCGACTTAGCACACATGCATCATCATTTTAGACTCAGTAAGTTCCTGTGGGGCAGTCTTTTCCATAAGCAATTCATCAAGCCCATCAAGCTGGGGCTGGACCAGCTCTAGAACTGACATCAAAGTTTTGAAGTAAGTGCCGTTTGTCTTCACTTGTTTCATATCTCCTCCTTTTTAAAACTCTTCCCTTCAGGTTGGAGGACTCACCAGTGGTCTTGTCAGCGGTGCCTCACATAAGCTGCCTTCCCCACTTCTCAAGAAAGAACCCTCTTCACCCAATCAAAATTCCCAGTCTTCCTTTAGAATAGTCTGATGTCATCAAGGTGTTAAAAAATGCAATCCTGTTAAATTATATTTGTTAATGATTGATAATTTCAGAGAGGTGTTTGCATTCTGAAGGAGAAATTTTCATTAACCCCTCAAAATTTCTAATGGATAAAATTCAGAACAATATAACCAGGTGATGCATTTTCGTTAGAAGGAAAAGTATTTGAGGGCACAAGTACCTCTCGGGAATTTTTTAAAAAACTCTGGTGAGTTGAGGTTCACAAGTGTGGTAGTTGACCACTAATCAAGGTACAGCCAGGGTGAGCAGTGTGCTGGTTGCACCCTCAGCCTTGCTACCGAAATGTCCATTAGCTTGCTTAGTCCTGTGAGGTCATGTAGGATGCCAGGAAGGGCCTCAAACCGCCTGACCAGACTCCACAACAGTGACTAGAAAGAGAGGACCCTTAAGGCCTTTCTTCTACTTTTTAAACTGTTGGGATTTGAAAGACTTGTTACTATGAGGTCTGTCATCTGCCTTCCTGTCCCCTTCTACCATTCTTTCATGGCATTTGGCTGGCCAGATGATATTCTTGGCACATGCTTCACTTACAGTTGTTAGAATGAATAATAGACTGTTCAGAATTAGAAGGAATCAGAGATCATCTACTTCAGCCCCTTCAATTTAAACACAGTGT
Organism: Okapia johnstoni; assembly: GCA_024291935.2. Lineage (NCBI taxonomy): Eukaryota > Metazoa > Chordata > Mammalia > Artiodactyla > Giraffidae > Okapia > Okapia johnstoni. The sequence continues at coordinate 46,080,258 of CM044322.1, forward strand.
AAAACCCAGCAAAGTTGCTCAGAGTCCACTAACTTGTGCTAAGCCATGTAGCATTAGGGTGACACCACCCTAAACGGCAGAAAGCAAAGAAGAACTAAAGAGCCTCTTGATGATGAAGTTGAAAGAGGAAGGTGAAAAACCTGGCTTAAAACTCAACATTCAAAAAACTAAGATGGGCATCCTGTCCCATCACTTTATGGCAAATAGATGGGGAAAAAATGGAAACAGTGACGGACTTGATTTTCTTGGGCTCCAAAATCACTGTGGACGGTGACTGCAGCCATGAAATTAAAAGATGCTTGCTCCTTGGAAGGAAAACTGTGACAAACCTAGACAGCATATTAAAAAGCAGAGACATCACTTTGCTGACAAAGGTCCATATAGTCAAAGCTGTGGTTCTTCCAGTAGTCATATATGGATGTGAAGAGTTAGACCATAAAGAAAGCTGTGCACTGAAGAATTGATGCTTTCAAACTGTCATATTGGAAGACTCTTGAGAATCCCTTAGACAGCAAGGAGATCAAACCAGTCAATCCTCAAAGGCAATCAACCCTGAATATTCATTGGAAGGACTTATGTTGATGCTGAGGCTCAAGTACTTTGGCCATCTGATGTGAAGAGTGGATTCATTGGAAAAGACCCTGATGTTGGAAAAGATTGAGGGCAGTAGGAGAAGCGGGTGACAGAGGATAAAATGGTTGGATGGCATCATCGACTCAATGGACATGAGTTTGAGCAAACTCCAGGAGATAGTGAAAGGGAGTCAGAAAGAGTCAGACATGACTGAGCAACTGAGTGACAACAACGTGGCATGATAATCTGCCATCCATCAGGGACCTTTTAGGGAAGCCTGGCATGCTGCAGTCCATGGGGTTGCAAAGAGTCAGACACGACTGAGCAACTGAACTAAACTGAGAGATATTTTCATAAGCAGTTCCCAAATGTCACCATCACCATTCAGCTATAAATGGAAAGCTGTTGCACAGAGGGGGTGAGGGCATTCCAAACCAAACACAGAGCAAAAATGGCACCAGAACCCAATGACATTTAGCATAGACCTGGGATTATTAGTAGTTTGCAACTTTGCGATCTATGGGCAAGGAAGGATTCCAATACAAAAATAAATTTTAGACCAATGAAAGAACTCAACAAAGTCAACATTTGACTACTGAATTCAATGAACAGAGAACATGTGACTAACAAACAGGGAATGACCCCAAATCTTTGAAAGCCCAAATCCTTTAATGGCTATCAAATATTATTTACATTTGAATAGAATTGTGTGGCCTGTGTTTTGGAAATTTTCTTCAAAAACTTAAATACAGGTGCCAGACAGGTAAGGTCTAAAGTAAAAAGACTTTCATAAGCTTCCCATTGTACCTATTTCTACCATTTTCCAATTTTATTCAACACTAATAGCTGATTTCTCTTAGCCTCTCTCAAAATGTTGCTGGTGCAAGGACTATATCAATTGGCTAATGGATTTCCCTGCTCAAGCATTTGAACTTTCTAGCTGAAAAGCAAAAACTCCTCGCATATTCTTGATCAAAGAAAAATCCCCATCATTGATATGACATACACCCTGGGAGAGAAACCAGGAGAACCCATTTATCTGATCAGTCATTTGTTAATTCATTTACTTATTCATTCATTCACTATTTACTGAGGACCCATTATATGCCAGGCATTATGGAGATATGGCTTCCCTGGTGGCTCAGACAGTAAAGCATTTGCCTGCAATGTTGGAGACCCAGGTTCAATCCCTTGGTTGGGAAGATCTTCTGGAGAAAGAAATGGCAACCCACTCCAGTACCCTTGCCTGGAAACTCCCATGGATGGAGGAGCCTGGTATGCTACCGTCCATGGAGTTGCAAAGAGCTGGACATGACTGAGCGACTTCACTTTCCTTTTTCCTTTTCACAGAGATAAAGAGGAAATAAGGCATATAATGGTTCTGGTTCTGGAAGGGGAACACATGTACACCCATGGCGGATTCATGTCAATGTATGGCAAAACTAATACAATATTGTAAAGTAAAAAAAAAAAAAGGCAGATAATGGTTCTTCTCTTCATGATGCTTACATCACTGGGGATGGGCCAGACATGGTGAAGTACCGACATGTCTGATGAGTACCAGGTAAGCTTCTGTAGGGGTCTGGAGCAGGGGCTTCCCTGATGGCTTAGTGATCAAGAAAGTGCCTGCCAATGTAGAAGATGCGGGTTTGATCCCTGGGTCTGGAAGATCCCCTGAAGAAGGAAACGGCAACCCACTCCAGTATTCTTGCCTGGAGAATACCATGGACAGAGGAGCCTGGCAGGCTACCGTCCATGGGGTCGCAAAAGAGTTGGACACAACTGAGAGACTAAACAACAGCAAATAGCAGGAGACCTACTCTAAACTTGAAGGTCAGCAAAAACCTTCTGAGAACAGGAAACAGTTGGGGGCTGATCGATGAGTCAAAATTAGACTGATGAATATTCTGGGCAGAAGGAATGGTAAGTACAAAGGTCACTGGGCACAAGACACCACTTGTATTAAAAAAAACTGATGAAAAGTCAGTGTTCTGAGTATGGAATGCAGGTGACACAGATCATATTGATTTGCAGCGAAAAAGAGCACACTACAGTACCTGCTGGATTAGCTTAGTCAACCCCAGTGGCTCGTGAGGCCACATGAGCCGGCCCTCACCCACCCACTCGTGTGTCTGGTCCAAGCCAGAGAGAATGTCTACAGTCAGTACAGCAAAGCTCTGACAAGGCAGGACCTGAGGCTCCAGAGCAACAGTACCTTTCACACCCAGCTACAAACCAGGCCAGCACCCAATAAATGTGAAGCCTTTAAAAAGAGAGGGAGGCACAAGCACAATTAAAGACAGAGTGGCAGCCAAATTTTTGAAGCAGGAATTGCCACAGACAAGCCATGATGGGCAGTGAATGAGCTTACCATGTGATACTCTGGTACCACTGCTTGAATCTTTGCATTGAAACAGAGAGCTTTAAGAAAAAACATCTGAGCATCTTTATGGATCAACCAAAAATTGAAACTTAGTAACAGGGCCAAATTTGAATCCAAGACTCTATGACTCTCTGTTCCGTTTAACCATCAGACCTCATTAGTTTCCATTATGGAATAAAGAATTTTTTGCCTAAATCACTGTATGTGTGTACTGCATTCCTACTAAGTTGCTTCAGTCATGTCTGACTCTTTGCGACGCTATGGACTGTAGCCCGCCAGGCTTCTCTGACCATGGGATTTTCCAGGCAAGAATACTGGAGTGGATTGCCATGCCCTCCTTCAGGGGATCTTCTCCAGCCAGGGATCGAACCCATGGCTCTTATGGCTCCTGCATTGGTAGGCAGGTTCTTTACCACTGGTGCCACCTAGGAAGCCCCAATTCACTGTATAAAGTGAAAGTGAAGTCGCTCAGTCGAGTCCGACTCTTTGCGACCCCATGGACTGTAGCCTACCAGGCTCCTCCGTCCATGGGATTTTCCAGGCAATAGTACTGGAGTGGGTTGCCATTTCCCATTCACTGTATATTCCTGAGTAAATCTTATTTTTCAGTTGAAAAAGTACTGCGTCTACCTCAAAAGCCCAGGAAACAGAAAGACTGGTGATACAGATGAATCCATTCTGTAATTAGACATATATTTGGTGTTTGTCATTAAGAAAAGATGCACAGGAGACAGGAAGAAAGGAGGCGGCTTCAGTGAGCTACTCAGCTCAGCTCTGTCTCTTTAGAGAGCTGTGTCATTACAAAGGGATATCCTTATCAGACAAGCAGTTCCTCCTCAGCATCTAAGAATTCAGTCATTTCCTCAGACTGGCTTTTTTTTTTTTTTTTTTTTGGCTCATTCCCAAGGGACCTCTTTATGAAACTGTTTTGGGCATTTTGCAGGGAATGAAATCAGCTGGGAAAAAGACAACTTATTATTTCACCTAGGCGAAGAGGTCTGGCAAGCACAGCAAGAGCCTTTCCAGATCCCTCTTGGGCACCAAAGTACTTCTTGCAGAACTAGTTAATGCAGGGGATCAGTTTATCCCACTAACTCCGTGACTCTGCAAGATGGCATATGGAAACGGCAGGAGTCCCAGCGCGGGGCACTGTGACACGTGTCTCTGTCACTAACCAAGGTTTATGTGCTCACAGTCTGTGTTTTTCTTGAGTAGGGATATGGAGCAGGGCTCAGCCAGATGGATTATCATTTTCTATAGTTAATGAGTTTATCTGTCTCTTAGGAAAGAAATGGAGAGAGAGAAGGGTGAGGGGAGGGAGGGAAACAATGTGTCCATACTCATAAGAGCATCGGTGGACATTTGTCCTATAGAAATTCAATTCATTAAACAGAAATTCTCGTCTTTCTAGCCTCTAGCCAGGTTTCATCTGATAACCCAGAAGGTCACATGTGTTTGGAAGCCACTGAAGAAGTGACACTGAGCAGCTTCTGCAGGTCAGGCAGGCTCCTCCCCTCCCCGCACATTCCCCTCTTGCTTTTCTCCCCAGAATTGCTGCCTGACTCTCTTTTCTCTGAGCCGCTCCCTCCTCACATCAGTAGCTCTCATCTCATTTTTTCTGATTAGCTTTCATTGTCAGGCCCAATGACACAGAACCACCTGATTAGATTTATGAAAACATTCTAATCTGAAACAAGTCTATGTGTCTGTGTTAGTGGCACATGTAAATTTCTTCCCCAAAAGGCTGCTCTGAGGAATTCTGTTCATGTCACTGTTCTTGGCTTTTTCTCAAATATGGATCAAAGACTGCTGTGTGCCTGGGGGCTTTACATCCCTCCCTCCCCTCCACCCCCACCTTCCTCATCCCCCACCCCCACCCTGCAGCTTCCTTCAGTCCTGGAATATTTACTGAGTACCCAGAATTAGTCAAGCACGCCTCTAGGCGCTGGGTACTGTTCTACAAAAGCATTACTTCAGTTAATCCTTACAGTAATGTGAGTTTAACATTATTATTCCCATTCTATATGAGAAAACTGTATCTCATAGAAGTTAAATAATTATCCCAAATCACATAACTAGTATAGTGCAAAACTGGTCTATCTCTACCAGTTAATCTTTTTACAGTGCTATAAGCTATTAGGCCCCTTCATGGATCACAGCCTGTTGTGGTGAAGGAGCTTTGACACTGTGAACCATGCCATGCAGGGCCACCCAAGATGGACGAGTCATAGTGGAGATTCTGACAAAATGTACTCCACTGGAGGAGGTAATGGCAAACTACTATAATATTCTTGTCATGAGAACCCCATGAACAGTACAAAAAGGCAAAAAGATAAGATCTGAAAGATGAGTACCCCAGGTCAGAAGGTGTCCAACATGCTACTGGGGAAGATCAAAGGGCAATTATTAACAGCTCTAGAAAGAATGAAGCTGCTGGGGCAAATCAGAAACGATGCCCAGTTGTGGATGTGTCTGGTGGTGAAAATAATTTCTAGTACTGTAAAGAACAATATTGCATAGGAATCTGTGGTGTTAGGTCCATGAATCAAGATAAATTGGATGTGGTCAAGCAAGAGATGGTGAGAGTGAACATCAACATCTTAGGAATCAGTGAATTAAAATGGATGGAATGGGTGAATTTAATTCAGGTGACCATTATATCTACTACTATGGGCAAGAATCCCTTAGAAGAAATGTGAGTAGCCCTCAGAGTCGACGAAATACTCCAAAATGCAGTACTTGGTTGCAATCTCAAAAACAACAGAATGGACTCCATTTGTTTCCAAGGCAAAACAGTCAACATCACAGTAATCCAAGTCTATGCCCCAGCCACTCATGCCAGAGAAGCTGAAGTTGACCATTCTAGGACTAACACCAAAAAAAGATGTCCTTTTCATCATAGGGGATTGGAATGCAAAAGTAGGAAAGCAAGAGCTACCTGGAGTAACAGGCAAGTTTGGACTTGGAGTACAAAATGAAGCAAGGCAAAGGCTAAAGGGATTTTGTCAGGAGGATACACTGGTCATAGCAAAACATCCTTTTCCAACAACACAAGAGACAACTCTATACATGGACATCACCAAATGGTCAATACTGAAATCAGATTGCTTATATTCTTTGCACTCAAAGATGGAGAAGCTTTATACAGTCAGCAAAAACAAGACCTGGAGTTGATTGTGACTCATATCATCAGCTCCTTACTGCAAAATTTAGGCTTAAATTGAGGAAAGTAGGGAAAACCACTAGGCCATTCAGGTATGACTTGAATCAAATCCCTTATGATTATACAGTGGAGGTGATGAATAGATTCAAGGGATTAGATATGATAGAGACTGTGCCTAAAGAAATATGGACAGAGGTTTGTAATGCTGTACAGGAGGCAGTGAGAAAAACCATCCCAAAGGAAAAAAAAATGCAATAAGGCAAAATGGTTGTCTGAGGAGGCTTTACAAATAGCTGAGGAAAGAAGAGAAGTGAAAAGCAAGGGAGAAAGGGAAAGATACATCCAACTGCATGCAGTTTCAAGGAATATCAAGGAGAGATAAGAAAGTTTTCTTAAGTGAACAGTGCAAAGAAACAGAGGAAAACAATAGCATGAGAAAGACGAGATCTCTTCAAGAAAATTATAGAGATACCAAGGGAACATCTGATTTCATGAAGAATGGGCACAAAACAGGACAGAAATGGCATGGACCTAACAGAGGCACAAGAGATTAAGAAGAGGTGGTAAGAATACATAGAAGAACTATACAAAAAAGATCTTAATGATTGGGATAACCATGATGGTGTGGTCACTCACTTAGAGCCAGACATCCTGGAGTGTGAAGTCAACTGGGATTTAGGAAGTATTACTACCAACAAAGCTAATGGAAGTGATGAAATTCAAATTATTTAAAATCCTAAAAACATGATGCTGTTAAAGTGCTGCACTCAATATGGCAGCAAATTTGGAAAACTCAGCAGTGGCCACAGGATTGGAAAAGATCAGTTTTAATTTTGATCCCAGAGAAGGAAAATACTGAAGAATGTTCAGACTACCAGACAATTGCCCTCATTTCCCATGCTAGAAGGATTATGTTCAAAATCCTTCAAGCTATCTTCAGCAGTACATGTACCAAGAAATTCTAGATGTACATCTGGGTTTAGAAAAGGCAGATTGTCAACATTTGTTGGATTATAGAGAAAGCAACGGAATTCCAGAAAAGCATCTGCTTCTGCGTCATTGGCTTTACTAAAGCCTTTGACTGTGTGGATCACAACAAACTGGAAAATTCTTAAAGATACGGGAATACCAGACCACCTTACCTGTTTCCTGAGAAACCTGTATGCAGGTCAAGAAGCAAGAGTTAGAACCAGACATGGAACAACTACCGGTTCAAAACTGGGAAAGGAGTATATCAAGGCTGTATATTGTCACCCTGCTCATTTTACTTATACACAGAGTTCAGTTTGGTTCAGTTGCTCAGTCGTGTCCGACTCTTTGCGACCCCATGAATTGCAGCATGCCAGGCCTCTCTGTCCATCGCCAACTCCCACAGTCTACCCAAACCCACGTCCATCAAGTTGGTGATGCCATCCAACCATCTCATCCTCTGTCATCCCCTTCTCCACCTGCCCCCAATCCTACCCAGCATTAGGGTCTTTTCCAATGAGTCAACTCTTCTCATGAGGTGGCCAAATTATTGGAGTTTCAGCTTCAACATCAGTCCTTCCAATGAACACCCAGGACTGATCTCCTTTAGGATGGACTGGTTGGATCTCCTTGCAGTCCAAGGGACTCTCAAGAGTCTTCTCCAACACCACAGTTCAAAAGCATCAATTCTGCGGCACTCAGCTTTCTTCACTGTCCAACTCTCACATCCATACGTGACCACTGGAAAAACCATAGCCTTGACTAGATGGACTTTTGTTGGCAAAGTAATGTCACTGCTTTTAAACATGCTATCTAGGTTGGTCATAACCTTCCTTCCAAGGAGTAAGCGTCTTTTAATTTCATGGCTGCAATCACCATCAGCAGTGATTTTGGAGCCCAAAAAAATAAACTCTGACACTGTTTCCACTGTTTCCCCATCTATTTCCCAGGATGTGATGGGACCAGATGCCATGATCTTAGTTTTCTGAACGCTGAGCTTTAAGCCAACTTTTTCACTCTCCTCTTTCACTTTCATCAAGAGGCTCTTTAGTTCTTCTTCACTTTCTGCCATAAGGGTGGTGTCATCTGCATATCTAAGGTTATTGATATTTCTCCCGGAAATCTTGATTCCAGCTTGTGTTTCTTCCAGCCCAGCGTTTCTCATGATGTACTCTGCATATAAGTTAAATAAGCAGGGTTACAATATACAGCCTTGATGTACTCCTTTTACTATTTGGAACTAGTCTGCTGTTCCATGTCCAGTTCTAACTGTTGCTTCCTGACCTGCATACAGGTTTCTCAAGAGACAGGTCAGATGGTCTGGTATTCCCATGTCTTTCAGAATTTTCCACAGTTTATTGTGATCCACACAGTCAAAGGCTTTGGCATAGTCAATAAAGCAGAAATAGATGTTTTTCTGGAACTCTCTTGCTTTTTCGAAGATCCAGCGGATGTTGGCAATTTGATCTCTGGTTCCTCTGCTTTTTCTAAAACCAGCTTGAACATCTGGAAGTTCACGGTTCACGTATTGTTGAAGCCTGGCTTGGAGAATTTTGAGCATTACTTTACTAGCGTGTGAGATGAGTGCAATTGTGAGGTAGTTTGAGCACTCTTTGGCATTGCCTTTCTTTGGGATTGGAATGAAAATATCTTTTACTATTGTGATTATGTAATTATTATTCAATACCATTATATCATGATTAGTGAAGAGAAAAATAATAGAATTCTATATCACCAAAACTTCCATTTAATAGAAAAACTTGTAATCACTTTTTAAAATCCAGATGCATATCAGAATTACCTTGGAATTTTTTGAAAAGTACAAATGCCTAGGTATTTGCTTTTTACTCAAAAAAAAGTTGCAAACAGCCACAAGATCTAGAAAACAGTTGCCATAGACCACACTTCTGTCTTTTTGGCCAAACTTACCTACATAAGACACAGTGACAATAGTGCTGTCTGCAAATATAAAGGTCAAGATTATACATAGGAATGCCATGCTATGACAGGAAACATACTTCGTGGGTTGGGAAGCCTGATTTTCTTTTGGGGATTTAGATGATGAATTATCTGGAAGTTGCTATTATGTATGATAAGCAAATACCCTCTTTCAACAACACAAGAGACAACTCTACACATGGACATCACCAGATGGTCAATACCAAAATCAGATTGATTATATTCTTTGCAGCCGAATATGGAGAAGGTCTATACAGTCAGCAAAAAGACCAGGAGCTGACTGTGGCTCAGATCATGAACTCCTTATTATAAAATTAAGACTTAAATTGAAGAAAAGTAGGAAAAACCACTAGGCCATTCAGGTATGACCTGAATCAAATCCCTTATTATTATACAATGGAAGTGGTATATAGATTCAAGGAATTAGATTTCATAGAGTGCCTGAAGAACTGTGAATGGAGGTTTGTAACATTGTACAGGAGACAGTGACCAAAACCATCCCCAAGAAAAATAAATGCAATAAGGCAAAATGTTTGTCTGAGGAGGACTTACAAATAGCTGAGAGAAGAAGAGAAGTGAAAGTCAAAGGAGAAAAGGAAAGATATATCCATCTGAATGCAGAGTTCCAAAGAACAGCAAGGAGAGATAAGAAAGCCTTCTTAAGTGACAGTGCAAAGAAACAGAGGAAAAGAATAGAATGGGAAAGACTAGAGATCTCTTCAAGAAAACCAGAGACACCAAGGGAACATTTCATGCAATGACGGGCAAAATAAAGGAGAGACATGGTATGGATCTAACAGAAGCACAATATATTGCATATTTGGAAAACTCAACAGTGGCCACAGGACTGGAAAAGGTCAGTTTTCATTGCAGTCCTGAAGAGGGGCAATGCCAAAGACTATTCAAACTACTGTACAACTTCGCTCATTTCACATGCTAGTAAAGTAACATTCAAAATCCTTCAAGCTAGGCTTCAACAGTACATGAACCACGAACTTCCAGATGTACAAGTTGGATTAGAAAAGGCAGAGGAACCAGATGATCTGGCTCCAGATTTGCCATCACCTGTTGGATCATAGAAAAAAGCAAGTGAATTCCAGAAAAACATCCAGTTCTGCCTTATTGGCTACACTAAAGCCTTTGTCTGGATCACAAGACAGTGGAAACTTCTTAAAGAGATGGGAATAGCAGATCACCTTACCTGCCTCCTCAGAAACCTGTATGCAGGTCAAGAAGCAACAGTTAGAACCAGACATGGAACAACAGACTGGTTCAAAATTGAGAAAGGAGAACGTCAAAACTATATATTGTCACCCTGCTTATTTAACTTCTGTGCACAGTACATCATGCAAAGTGCTGGACTGGATGAAGCACAAGCTGGTTTAAAGATTGCTGGGAGAAATACCAATAACCTCAGATATGCAGATAACACTGCCCTAATGGCAGAAAGTGAAAAGGAACTAAAGAGCCTTTTGATGAAAGTGAAAGGGGAGAGTGAAAAAGCTGGCTTAAAACTCGGCATTCAAAAAATGAAGATCATAGCATCCATTCCCATCACTTCATGCCAAATAGGTGGGGAAACAATGGAAACCGTGACAGACTTTATTTACTTGGGCTCCAAAATCACTGAAGATGGTGACTGCAGCCATGAAATTAAAAGATGCTTGCTCCTTGGAAGAACAGCTATAGCAAACCTAGATAGTGAATTAAAAAGCAGAGATATCACTTTGCTGACCAAGGTCCCATCTAGTCAAAGCTGCAGTTTTTCCAGTAGTAATGCACAGACGTGAGAATTGGACCATAAAGAAGGCTGAGTGCCTAAGAATAGATGCTTTTGAATTGTGGTGCTGGTGAAGACTCTTGACAGTCCCTTGAACAGCATGGTGATCAAACCAGTCAATCCCAAAAGGAAATCAACCCTGAATATTCACTGGAAGCACTGATACTGAAGCTCCAATAGTTTGACCACCTGATGCAGATAGCCAACTCACTGGAAAAGACCCTGATGCTGGGAAAGATTGAGGGCAGGAGGAAAAGGGGGTGACAGAGGATGAGATGGTTGGATGGCATCATTGACTCAATGGACACGAGTTGGAGCAAACTCTGGACGATAGTGAAGGACAGGGAAGCCTGGTGTGCTGCAGTCCATGGGTTCACAAAGAGTTAGACATGACTGAGGGGCTGAACAACAACAACATGAAAAGTAAAGATTCTGTTGTTTCAACATTTTCCAAGAAGAAAATATACTAAGTTTATTTATTAGAACTAATTGGGCTGATTAAACAACTTATTTAATAGAAATTTTAAATTTTGGATTCTTTTAGTAAGACAGAGATTGATTTTTTTTTTTTATATAAGTGTGTACAATAACAGAGTGTTGGCTTCTAGAATCTTGCCAGATAGAGACTGCTAGGGCCTGCTTTAATAAATAGTGAGGAATTGTCCATGATTAGCAGTGTTTATTTGGGATAGCATGCTTAAAGGGAGCATTAATGAGTATGTCCCCTATAATTTCCTACATATTCATCATTTGCTTTTTAGGAAACATTTTTTTTTCCTCTATAGATACTGGAAATGTGAAGCCCAAGCCTTCTCTAAACTACCATAAATCCAAAACCCATGAGGCCAAATCAATGGGATTTGATGTGCACAAAACTCTTGTATATTTTGATTTGAATTTGGAAGGAAACACAGTATAATCACTGCACGTGAAGGCAGCTCTTTTTTTTTCTAAATTTATTTTTTATTGAAGGATAATTGCTTTACAGAATTTTTTTGTTTTCTGTGAAACCTCAACATCAATCAGCCATAGGTATATATATATCCCTTCCCTTTTGAGCCTCCCTCCCATCTCCCTCCCCACCCCACCCCTCTAGGTTGATACAGAGCCCCTGTTTGAGCTTCCTGAGCTATACAGCAAATTCCCATTGGCCATCTATTTTACATATGGTAATGTAAGTTTCAATGTTACTCTTTCCATACATCTCACCCTCTCCTCCCCTCTCCTCAAGCCCTTAAGTCTATTCTCTATGTCTGTTTCTCCATTGCTGCCCTGTAAATAAATTCTTCAGTACCATTTTTCTAGATTCTGTCTATGTGCATTAGAATACGATATTTCTCTTTCTCTGACTCATTTCACTCTGTATAATAGATTCTAGGTTCATCCACCTCATCAGAATGGACTCAAATGCATTCCATTTTATGGCTGAGTAATATTCCATTGTGTATATGTACCATGACTTCTTTATTCATTCACCTGTCGATGGACATCTACGTTGTGTCCATGTTTTAGCTATTGTAAATAGTGCTGCAATGAACAATGGGATACATGTGTCTTTTTCAACCCTGGTTTCCTCAGGGTATATGCCTAGGAGTGGGATTGCTGGGTCATATAGTGGTTTTATTCCTAGTTTTTTAAGGAATCTCCACACAGTCTTCCATCATGGCTGTATCAATTTACATTCCCACCAGCAATGCAAGTGTGTTCCCTTTTCTCCACTCCCTCTCCAGCATTTATTGTTTGTAGACTTTTTGGTGATGGCCATTCTGACTGGTATGAGGTGATATCTCATTGTGGTTTTGATTTGTGTTTCTCTAGTAATGAGTGATGTTGAGCATCTTTTCATTTTTTTTTTTATTGAAGGATAATTGATTTACAGAATTGTGTTTGTTTCTGCCAAACATCAACATGAATCAGCCATAGGTACACATATGTCCCCTCCCTCTTGAACCTCCCTCCTGCCTCCCTCCCCATCCTAACCCTCTAGGTTGTTACAAAGTCCCAGTTTGAGTTCCCTGAGTCATACAGTAAATTCCCATTGGTACTGATGAAATTATTTGCAGGGCAGCAATGGAGACACAGACATAGAGAACATATTTATGGAGGTGGGGGAGGAAGGAGAGGGTGAGAAGTATGGAGAGAGTAGCAGGCAGCTCTTTTACTACAACTTGATCACTGCCCTAGTCTCTCAATTTCAGTCAGGCAGCAAATAGCTGGTAAAGTGAGGAGTCTCAGTGTTTCTTTCTCATTTCTGTCTCTCTCTACAGAAGGCATCACTATTCTGATTAGTCTTTCAAAAATGAAAGGCCATGATTAAAGTGCAAAGCCCCTAAGAAATCATGATGAATCTGAAACGAGACATATCTATACTAGCTAGTGCACTCAGGAACCAGATGATGGAGGAAATTGCTTCTTTGTTAGTATGAAACAGTCACTACAAGGAACTCTCTATTCAAGCACCAGATTGCTGGACACAGAACATGAGGGGATTTGGTGTATGTTTTCTTTTAAACAGGGCCTTCCTTCATTTGAAGGAAAGCTGCTAATGTCAGTACAGGAAATGGCCAACTCTGAAGAGATCTCAGGTCTGCTGCAAATGTCCACTACTGGCAGCTTTACAAAACTGTGTCAAGGTGTGTCTCCTCATTTGCTTCTGGTTTCTAAAAGAAAGCTGGACCGAGAGATTGCCATTGCTCATTACTACCAGTGTATTATAGGGAATTCCATTTTCAAAAGCTGTAAGACTTGTCACAATATGAGTTCAGGGATGCTCAGTATGTGAGATTAGCAGCTTGGGGCACAGAAAACAGATTAAAGATTAGGCATAAATGTCCAGTGTTACCCTATGTAAATGAATCACACTTTTACAGTCTGAAGACGGGCCTTCCGAGTCCCGTGGGAGCTCCTGTATTCAGCGCTGCCCTCACCCATCGCACGTCTTGCCACCTTAGCTCCAAGCTCACTCCTCACCAGCTTCTGTTCGAGTCTTTCAGATCAAGCAAGCGAGGGACAGGTATCCCCTCTTAGGCTCCCTGTTTTCTTGTCTTGAGGCTGAACAAGAGCCCGGGGCAGGCATCCTTAGCTCTGCCATGGCTGTGCTTCCTGTATCTCCTGCCTTTCCGTCTCCGGATTAGCACTCCAAGCTTCACTCCTCACCCTCGCTGTTCGAGTCTCTTCAGATCACCATCCTGCCTTTGCTCCCTGTTTTCTTACTTCTCCCACTTCTGTCTTTCATTTCCCCCCAAGAACGCATCATCAGCCCCTCAGCCCTGTTGTTCTTTCGCTCCCTCTGCTTCCACTGTCTCTCCCTGACGACAGACATCCTTGTGACTTTCCCACAGCCCTGTGTCCATGCCCCTCCCGCTCCCTAAACTCTCCATACGCTGTGGAATGGCCGCAGCCCTTCCAGGTCAGAGGCCCTGCCTCTGCTCTTAACCAGAGGCCTTCAGGAAGCAGGGCCGCGTGTGAAAGCGCCCCCTGCAGGTCAGGTGCAGAGTGCGACCGGAGGGGGAGCATCCAACCACAGACGCGCCAGCCAGGAGCGCAGCAGCAAGGAGCTCACGGTGCGCGGGGAGGCGCGGAGGGTGGGGGGCAGCTACAGCTCCGCTGGGACATCCACCACATCCTGCCTCATCCAAACACCGGGTTCTACATATTCTGTTTCTTACACCCAGACCCAACCTGTTCAGGACCCCAAAACTAGTTTCTGTGAAGGGTCTGCAAGCAGTTCATCCCCTACAACCATCAGGTAGTGTGGTCATAGACGGGGAGGCACCTACCTTCCACTCCAGAAGTCCCTCTCCTCTCCTTTCCGGTGAAACGACAACTTTGGGGGCGTGAGTGCATGGAGTCTGGGATATTTATGACGAGAGGTAGATTTAGTTGCCCTGAAGCAGACTAAATGATGAGTGAGTTTATGCAAATAAGTATTTTCATGCCTAGTTGGAAAGCGTAAATAACGTTAATCACGGGGGTAAACTGCGCAGGCACATCACTCTCCCTGCATGCCCGCGGCAGCGCTGATAGGGGAGGCAGCCATCCTGCCCTGGAGTAGGTTCTCTGTGCTGTCTGCTCATGGGCTGCTGAGCCAGGAGAGGATTCTCCTGGCAACCCCAGCCACAGGCTGTGCCTGCCCAACTGCCCACCGCAGGTTGCAGCTCAGGAATTCACATCACCTGCGGGAGCAGTTGGCATCACCTCCAGACAGCCTGTGGGGGCCTCTGCACTTGATAACAGAAACCTGAAACAACTACCAAGGTAGCAAAGCAGCCAGCCTAAGGCATGTGCCCATTTCGGCAGCCTCCTTCAGGGCCATTCGTCCTGCCCCATCCTTCACGTCCTCCTCGCCCCCGAGCACATTAGCCTTTGTGCAAATTCTTGAGTCTGTCATATCCCTCCTGCCTCAGGACCTGTGGGCCAGCTTTTCTCTGAGACTGGCTCAGCCCCTCGCTAGTTCCTATCACTCTCTGAGAGCAGTGTTCTCTTTCTAATGCCACTCCTCTTCACCCCAGACCATGCCAGGTCTTTCCATCTTAAGCTCTCATGACAGTGTATCTTCCCTTCATAGCTCTAACACAGTGCTTAACTACATGCTGTATTTTTAGAATCATGTCATTAAGGTGTGGGACTTCCCAGGTGGTGCAGTGGTAAAGAACTTGTCTGCCAATGCAGGAGATGCTGGTTCAGTCCCTGGGTTAGGAAGGTCCCCTGGAGGAGGAAATGACAACCCACTCCAGTATTCTTGCCTGGAAAATTCCATGGACAGAGGAGCCTCGTGGGCTGCAAGTCCATGGGTTTGCAAAGAGTCGGATATGACTAAGCACTCACATTAAGGTATGCCTCTCACACCAGGGTATGAGCTGCCTGGTGACAGGATTCCTATATGCTTTAAAAAAAAAAATACTGTATCTAATAGTGCTTGGTAAGTAGGAGATAATCAATAAATAGTTAAATATTTAAGAAGTTGATGAATGAATAATAGTAAGAATGGCAGAGAATGATGCGACAGAGAGCCCTAGCATGCCTGTGTAAACAAGCAGTGAGGGAACTGTTGTAGGGTGTGCTAGGTCACTTCAGTCATGTCCAACTCTTTGCAACCCTATGGATTGTAGCCCGCTATGCTCCTCTGGCCATGAGATTCTCCAGGCAAGAATACTGGAGTGGGTTGTCATTTCTTTCTCCAGAGGATCTTTCTGACCCTGGGATCAAACCTGCATCTCTTACATCTCCTGCACTGGCAGACAGGTTCTTTACCACTGTTGCCACCTGGGAAGCCCTCATACTGGCTGGAAAAAAAAATCTATTAGAACCAAATATGGAACAACAGATTGGTTCAAAGTTGGGAAAGGAGTACATCAAGGCTGTATTTTGTCACCCTGCTTACTTAACTTCTGTGCAGGATACATCATGTGAAATGCTGGGCTGGATGAATCACACGCTGGAATTAGGATTGCTGGGAGAAATATCAATAACCTCAGATATGCAGATGACACCACCCTAATGGCAGAAAGTGAAGAAGAACTAAAGAGTCTTGATGAAGGTGAAAGAGGAGAGTGAAAAAGCTGGCTTAAAACTCAACATTCAAAAAATGAAGATCATGGCATCTGGTCTCACACTTCATGGCAAATAGATGGGAAAAGAATGGAAACGGTGACAGACGTTATTTTCTTGGGCTCCAAAATCACTGTGGACTATGACTGCAACCATAAAATTAAAAGACGCCTGCTCCTTGGAACGGAGAAGGCAATGGCACGCCACTCCAGTACTCTTGCCTAGAAAATCCCATGGATGGAGGAGCCTGGTAGGCTACAGTCCATGGGGTAGCTAAGAGTCGGACACGACTGAGCGACTTCACTTTCACTTTTCCCTTTCACGCACTGGAGAAGGAAATGGCAACCCACTCCAGTATTCTTGCCTGGAGAATCCCAGGGACAGCGGAGCCTGGTGGGCTGCCGTCTATGGGGTCGCACAGAGTCGGATACGACTGAAGCGACTTAGCAGCAGCAGCAGCTCCTTGGAAGAAAAGCTATGACCAATCTAGACAGCATATTAAAAAGAAGAGACATTACTTTGCTAACAAAGGTCCATGTAACCAAAGCTATGATTTTTTCAATAGTTGTGTACTGATGTCAGAGCTGGACAATAAAAAAGGCTGAGCGCTGAAGAACTGATACCTTCAAACTGTGGTGCTGGAGAAGACTCTTAAGAGACCCTTGGACTGCATGGAGATCAAACCAGTCAGTCCTAAAGCAAATCAACCCTGAATATTCATTGGAAGGACTGATGCTTAAGCTGAAGCTTCAGTACTTTGGCCACCTGATGGGAAGAGTGGATTCATTGGAAAGGACCCTCATGCTGGGAAAAATTGAGGGCAGGAGGAGAAGGGGGCAACAGAGGATGAGTTGGTTGATTGGCATCATCGACTCGATAGGGAAGGATAAGGAAGCCTAACGTGTTGCAGTCCATGGGGTTGCAAAGAGTCGGACACGACTGAGTGACTGAACAACAACAAATGGATAACGATGGATGAAAATCTTTTCTTAAAGACTACATTTTATATAAAAGCATAAGGAAAGACTAGGACTTTTTTTTGCAATTAATAATAAGGATCCTAAAATTAACAGTAGCCAACCCAGCATCACCTATGGGAGACTGAGAGGTGCTCAGGGGCAGGTCCCCAGGACCTGGAAAAAGGGTTCAGTGTGGCTCATGAAAGAAACTCTTTCCTTGGACACCATGGCTAAAGATTAGCACTACCTTTCTGATGGGGAAGAGACAGAAACTATCAGAGCGGGGCACATGTGTGGTTAGTTGTCCATAACTGCATGAATTTTATGTAGTTCTCATTACAGAGCATGGGACTTAGTGATTCTCAACAGATTCTTTGTTCATTACATAAAATCCTGAATTGACGAAGCCCTCTAGATATTATGATGTAGGGGTGCCAGAATGCACTGGGTCCAATTTGGCTTTTAAAGTCAAGTGTCTGGTGGACAAACCAAATAAACAGCCCCACTTAGAGAATTCGATCTTAAGTTTATTTTTGTCTGAGTGTGCTACATATTATACCAGAACCAATCACAAATGTTTAAAATAGCTAAACTTTAAAAGATGTGTTTGACGCTTTTATACGTAAAAGCATTTTCAAAAACAATAATAATGTCAGTAAACAGAGTATCAGATGTGACAAGGTAGATCACTAAGTGGCTGAAAAACTATTCCCAGAGGATGTTGATTAACGTTTCCCTCCGGCCTGGAGGGCACTGGAAATAGGCCATCCCCGGCCTGGATTTAGTCAATGTCTGTAGCCATGATCTGGATAAAGATATTTAAGACATGTTTATGAAACCTGCAGCTGCTACAAGTCCAGAGGAAGGGATAATAGCTCTATAATCTTGGCCATGTTACTTAATCCACTGGACTCTCCATTTCCTCATCTATAAAATGGGGATAATGCTTCTGATCTCAGAGGGGTATTGTGAAGAATTAACGAGCTGAGAGTACATCAAGTGAGCCAATAAGGCTAGTTATCCTCCTTCTTATGCAGAGGAGTGGAATCAGGATTTTTTAAAAAGTCTCAAGTTTGAAAGGCTGAAACTAACAATAATTATATCAAAATAAAAGGGGAATCTTGCATTTACTTTTCAAAAAATAATGACTTTGGGGAAGGATTCACACAAAAACAACGGCACAAGGAGAAAACAAATGAGGGGCAGACAAACAAAAACAGAACATCAAAAAACGAACTTGTGATAATGTCATCATGTTCTGCCAAAAGATAATGTCATTTACAGAGTCTTAATTAAGTCTTTGCTATACCAGTCCATTAAAGGAAGGCTGTCTGTTGTACAGTTCAGTCCAATGATTCCCAGGGACCTGAATTCAGGAATGTTATAAATATTGCTGTGAATATATTCCACTGTGTTTTATTTTATAATCATTTGATTTATTGAAAATAATTTGAGTTACTTTCAGAGTACACCTGCATATAAGCAAAAGATTACTGAAAACCCACAGAATGGGATACATCTGACCTGACAGTGTTCCTAAGATGGAGTTTCCATGGCCACCAGCGCAGCAGGCTGCTATAAGGTTGTTGTAGGACTATACATGAGTCCTAGAGTGAAGAGTCAAATGTTAACCCCTCCCCTTCTCAAATCAAAGCAGAAGGACTGCAGTATTGGAGATGGAATTTGCCCATGCTTTGGATACCCCAGGTCAGTGGCTGCAGACTGTAGTCAAGGGCCTGTCTCTGGGCTTTGAAGATTTCTGGCATTTAAAGTGGTTCTAGTTTCTAATGTTCCCTCATGTGTCTGCCTGTGACCTAAAATTTCACAATTAAAAAAAAAAAGGCAAGCTATGAAGAGGGAGGGGAATGAACTTGCCTCCTCACTCTGGAAGGCCAGCATTGCTCCTGGAAATGATAGAATAAGAGGAAAAAGACAGGACCGGGAAGCCAGAGCCATAAGCCTTGTCCTAGTTCTGACTCTGGGCGCATATCTTAACTCACTGAGACTCGATATTCTCATCTGTAAAGTGAGTGGCTGCAGCCAGATTGTCTTTAGAGGCCTTTCCAGCTCTGAAATTCTATTCTCTGTTAATGGCCTTAGCACATAGGTAGATTGGCCTTTTGGGGATTTATGGACACTCTCCTCACCCTACCAACAAAGGCAGAAGGAAGTTAAAAAGCATGAAAGTTTTAAGACTCACAGGGCTGGCAGTGAGGCGCTGCAGTTTCTAAAAGTGTCTCCTATCTTTCCTCATTATCTGATTCACAGAACCTAAATTAATGGTGAAATTCTGGAACGGTGTGCCAGAACCTCCAACTGTGACATGAAAGATGGTCATCTTGGGCACGGGGCTCAGTTATGAATGACTTGCCATATGCTCAAGCACTCTGTCATTTGCCTCCAGCTGTTTATACATCACACTGAGGCCAGGAGAGGTGCCAGTAACAAACCATCAACAACAACAACAAAAAAATAGCAATTTATGCAAGGTTCCTGCTGCTGCTGCTATACAACATTTACCACTGAAAACCTGATATTTTAGGTTGAACTGCATGAACCTGCCAATTTCATAGATCAGAAATGAGTGGCTATCAATAGTTTCATATGGTTAAAGCTACACAAGATCCCTGATAAATAGGGAAAGTAGAGTTCTACAGATCTGCCTCTGAGTGCAGTACAATACAAAGAAGATAAATGACAATCCAAACACAAAGCCAGGACACATAGAGGCTAAATGGCTTTTATAAAACAGAAGGGCAATTTTGGAGGTGCCTTCTGGAATACTGGAATTAGGTGAAGCTTCAAGGGAAAGAACAAATTCACTATTTCTAGAGTTAAGAAAAGTTAATAGAAAAATGACACATTAAAAAATTTTGATGTACCTGATTATGAAGCCAACACAAGGGGAAACAGCTGAAGAGAAACAGTGTTGTATTCTTTGAGCCCTGGATCCAGCTATGACTAAAGCTAGATACCCCTGAACTTTTCAGTTCCATGAGTCTTCCCACTAGAAAACATACTCACACTCACACACAAATAATAATTATGATATACACAAAAGCTTATGGTGCTAGACCAGACTGACTTAAAATGCTGAATCACAAAGAGGCAGAATCAGTTTCTTATCAAACATTCAAAAAACCTTAGGCTTCTAGTCTGATTTACAAATCCATGGGGTCAAGCCCAGGTAGCTGAAAACTGCAGAGATGAATTGTTTCTGTAAGATTCTGGGTAAAAGAAAAAAGAATATATTTCCTATCAAAACAGGAGAAATGAAAGAGAAACTTCTCATATCCACAGGTTCAGCTAGTGTGTTATAGTGTCTAATGCAGAGCTGAAAGTCAGGCTATTTCACAATTAAGTCTTCAGAATATAAGACAGAAGCAAGTTTGTTATGCCCTCATTCATAGGCAAGAAGCTCAAGTTTAGGTGTAGATTAGGTGTGTAAGATTGCACAAGCCAACAGCTAATATTTGATTAAAATGATCAAATTATTAGATTAAAACTATTAGAATATTCCCATATTATGCTAATAATAAAAATATTAGAATAATACTAATAATTCTATTAGTACTAACAATTCCAAGTCAATTTTGTCTCTTCTAAACTGGTTAAACATTTGTGAATATGTAATACAGAAAGTAACAGCCATCTGCTCATTTGTGTCCTAAGTCTTCCTGCCCACATTCTGCTCTGATAATTTACCGTTCCAGGCAAATAAAAGATAGATTTTAATTTACTGCCAAAATGCATGGCATGGGCAAAGGATAAGTTGGAACCAAAAAAAAATATTTTCCTTTTTACCATCTATTAGTCACCATTTGAAAATCAGTATTCACTCCATCCATGGCTCCAGACAACCAAGTGAAAATTGTGTACTGTTCCCAGTTCCAACTGATGATGCATTGTGCCATTATCCTATGAGCTAATATGAGATTCGGTAGCTGCTGTCTCACCTGACAAATATGCCTTCAGAATCCAGTTCACAAACATTACTTGAAGAATCTGCGACTAGGGAGTTTAACATAATTTATACTCCTGAGTCCCTGACTAAAGCTTCTGTATGCAGCTATGACTTGAGACAGAAGGATCAAGAGACCAGAGTGGTTCTTTTCTTTCCCACTCCATCCTCTAGTTGGTTTTGGACTTTCCTTCCATCTCTGTGGTCATCTATTACATATTGAGGGCCTACTGTGTGCACTGGAACAAGTTAGCTGCTGGGAATATGGTGATGAGTAAGACAGTCTTTCCAGTGGTTCAGCTTCTTTGATATTCATAGGAAGGATCAAAGGAAGAGGAGAAGAATTCTAGTCTGGAGAGGTGTTAGAAAATATTCTAAAAGTACTTCAAAGTAAGGATGCAGAATTAAAATGCACCCCCAAAAGAATGCCAGTGTTCCATACTATAGATCAATAATTAAAACATTAGCAGCTAGTATTTGTTGAGTACTTATTTTGTGCCAGACATTTGCTCAGATTTATCTCCTTTAATCCTTATTACAATCCTATGAGGCAGGTTCTATCAATACACCCACTTTAGAGATAGGAAAAGTGAGGCTCAGAGACACTAAGTAACCCATATCTAAAATAAGAGACCTCAAGGCAATGGAGTTGCAGCACAGCCTTATTTGACTCCTAAACTCTTAGCTGCTATGTTACACTGCACTAATTTACCCATAAACTTATATCTTGCCAATTTAGGACAGGATATAAGTATTTCTTATGAATTTTCAAAATGTACATATTTTTTAAAAGCCACATCTTCCCCTAAATTAAAAATGAATCTGACTGAGGTCAGGGCATGAAGGTGGGCTTTGGCTACAAATCACAAGTAGGTTGAGGTCCAGCTGCCGCTCACGTTGTCCCCTCCCAGCCAGCACCCGAGCGCCCCCTAGCGTCGAGGCTGGCCTGCGGGCAGGTGGGAGCTCTGCTCCAGGTGTGTTCAGCTCCGCCTCCTGCCAGGCTCGCTGTCAGAGACCAGGGAGCTGACCAGTGCTCTGTGAGAACACTGACCTCAGATCCAAATTCAAGAAATCACTTGTTAGCACAGCCCTGCCACGCAAAGACATTTCCACCAACAAAGAGAAAAAGCGATGAAGGGAATGAGAGGAGGAAAAACCATTTGGCTAAGGCCAGACAGGGTCAGCCAATTAAGCCTCCCAACTTCTGGCCAAATGTTAATTCCTTGTCCACTGGTGACAAGTCAGGAATGGACCCTAAATTGTGCAAAGCTATTTGAGGGAAGCAAGGCTGGCAGTGAGATGTCATTACTGGCACACGTTAGTGAGAGCAGTAACAGCCAATTTGAAAATGGCCTTTCGTTCCTGGACTGGTTAGTTATTTTCTGGCCTCTGAGAAATCAAATAAAATTAAAATGCACCATTAATAACAAAACAATGCTTTACTACTCCCCTTCCTTTTCAGAGACCCATCCGTGACTGCATCTGACCAAAGTTGAATTATTAAATGTCTATAGATTAATCCTGGAACTCTCAAGGGCTTGGAGTTTGTAATCTCCTTGAGAAAAAATAGTCACAATCCACACCGTGAAAAATTTAATTGCACTTTAATTACCAGTTAGGCTGACTAGCATGAGATATGGGTGCCTTCAATTTCTAATAGTCATTATGATTCCAAGAGAATTTTGAAAAGAAATAATTGAATCTCTTGGGAGTATTCTCTTCTTCTTCCACTGCCAAAGTCAAAATGAGAGCAGGAAAAAAAAAAAAAAAAAAGTAAAGGGTGATTCAAATTCTTCCAGATCATAACCCAGGACAGCCCCCAGCAATAATAAACTGGCCGTTCCCAGGCAGCTGCACTGCACATTTGGTAATATGCTAATAGAGAAACCAGTTTCCTGCAATTGAGTTCTGGTACATTAAACAGATAAAGGCTCTGCGCTGGGGTGTTTCTTTACTAAAATCAGATCCAAAGATGTCATACTTGTTTCTCAGAGCTAGGCACTCCTGTGGGCCTGTGGACCCCACCCCAAAGCACTTATGTATACACCTGCCCCTCTCCTACCTGTTCCCACCATGTTTCAAAAACATTATTTCTAAAGGAAAAGGGGTAGAAAATAACACCATTACGAAAGTCTCCAGCAAAAACGGAAATCAGAAGAATTCAAGAGGATACAAACTTAGCTTTTCACCACTTTCACTTTATCAAAGAACCAGCTGGGAAGAGAGCAGGTCTCCTGAGAGCTGGTGCAGGGGGTGAATGGAGGCCAAGCACATGTTGGCTCCTAGGTGCCCCAAGGTTCTTGAAGTGTTTGTCGTGTGTGTGTGTGTGTGTGTGTTTCCATCTAGACTGTGGAATGCCTCAGGCTCTTTGGGGGTGCCATCCCCCCCAGCACAGGACTTTTTATATGAAAAGAAATGCGGCTGTGCTTTTTTAAAGTCACACTGGAGAACAAACGGGCAGATACCTGGAAGATTGGGACTGGCATATATACACTACTATATACCAAATAGGTAACTAATCAGAACCTATTGTATAGCATAGGGAATTCTACTCAGTGCTCTGTGGTGACCTAAATGGGAAGGAAATCCAAAAAAGAGGGGTGTATATATATATGTATAGCTGATTCATGTTGCTGTATAGCAGAAACTAACACATTGTAAAGCAAGTATACTCCAATAAAATTTTTAAAAATAATAAAAAGCAAAAAAAAAAAAAAATAGAGTCAAAATACAATTTTTCATGAGGCCTCCAACCTTAGAGCTCTGTACTGGCTGCTGCTGCTCAGGACTACCGAGTTCATCACCTCGGTGTTAGTGATCATTCAGTAGCTGGATTACAATTTCACCTGCTAGGCAAATGTTCAGAATTATCTGCACTTTTCTCCAACCCTCTGTATCCAACTTGCATTAACATACAGTACTGCTCGAGGTTTGGGTGGGATTTGCCTGTCCCTCTCTCAGGGACTAGGAGCTGGGTTGAGCCGTCCCATCCCAGCCATGTGTGTCCCCATCTACAAAGGAAGCACAGGTCCTTTCCTCCTGAGCCCTGTGGTTCAAGAGAAGGAAGCAGTAGACCTTAACCCTTCCATCAACACTTAGATGTATCCCGTCTTGGGTATATGCTCTTGACTTCCTTGGGGTGGCCACTGGGCCCACAGACACGAGATCCTCAGGTTAGGGACAAAGGAGGACGGCATCAGAACGCCATTCTATAGATCCCCAAGTAAAGACTGTGAGCCCACAGCGTTGAGGAAGCAAGATGCAGCAGACATCAGAACCTAGGCAGTCTGGACTGAAGAACAAATGGGGATGCTGAAGTCAGTATCCAAGCCAGCCCAGCACACAGCTCTCCCCAGGGCCATGTTGCTCAGGGGCAATTCCTTGGTGAGAAGGAACTGGGAACTGGTGGCAGCAGAAGCGCCTCTCTATCCTTGACAGTTTATTATTTATAAGCATTTGAAGTAAACTGTACTGAGTCTTCATTATAGATGGTGAGCTCTCTTTCACTCTCGTCTCCACCAAGACTCAAGATAGAGGGACCTGTCTAGGTAGCTGATATGCCCAGTTTGCCACCAGAGCTGATTTTGGTCTCAGAGGAGGTGAACCTAGGCAAGCAGGCTGCTATGGGTCCTGTCCATTTCCCTAGCAGAAGCCAATTTCAGCAGGTTTCTGTTCTCCCTCCTGCCTGGGCAGAAGGAGGCTTCGCCTCCCTTGATTTGTGCTCTGTGGGTTGAAGCCAGATAGCCAGCTTTAGAGCCAGAGCAGCTCTTATCAGCCAGCACCGCCTCCTTGCTGGGTACAAGGAGGGGCCTCTGCCCAACAAGCTGGGAGAGGCTTGTGTTCACAGAACACAGAACCATGAGTCTAGAACCCGTTCCGGAGCTCCTGCAGTGGGCCAAGGATGGATGACCCGCCTCCCCAGGCAATGACCACTGCCACTGTGGTCCTCTAAGTGGGAGCATCCAGTCCAAATTTCCCCTAAATGTTCCATACTCCATTTCTAGAAGTGCAAAGTCCTCATCCAAATAGGATTGGAACTGACGAGTGAACGTGAGTGGTCAGGAGGCCAGTCTCCAGCGCCACCTCCCCGTCATCGACTGAAAGTTGTGTCTCCACTCAAGCCACTCCTTCCAGGCCAGGCGGGCTGGCTCTGAGCAGCGCTCCTGCTGGCCTGCTGTCTTTGGAGCCTTGAGGGGTTGCACATCGATGGACCTGAACAGCAGTTTTAGGTTTGAGGAGGCTGGAGAGGAAAGCCATCAGGGTGCCTATGAGCCCCCGGTCTGCATCAGAATGCGACAGTTTGAATGACAGAAGTGAACTGAGAGCTGTGGAGAGAGGACCAGTTTCTGTAGGAGTCCAGAGTAAAAAACTGAAATATGTTGGCAGCAGGATGCTACAAATGGATTGGCTGCTAATACCATGTGGCCTGGGAGACAGAGGAAATGCAGTTTCCGCCTTGAGGCAGACTGGAAAAAAAAAAAAAAGACTAGGAAAGATTTTTTAGTAGCTACTGAGGTTGTCAGATATTCTGAGCAAAGTCCCTAGTGCTCATTATCCTTCCAATATTATTTTCTCATCTCCCTTCAGGCTCACTGGTGCATCTTCCAATTCAGCAGGGCCTCCTGCTCTGAACGGAGAACTAGCCCCTCTCAGAATGTAAAAGTGTGAAGGCGGCACTGCAGCTGTTGCATTTGGGCAGATCCCTGTTGTAGACTCCTCTGGCCTTCCCAGTATCCTGGTGTGATGTGAATGAACACCGGGCAGCAGGTAAACAGAGTGCTAAAGTGCAAAGCGCAACTCTTCTTTATAGATCAAACACCTGCCATCAATTTAAACAGTAGTTATCTAACTTGAAAGTTGAACAAGTGACTGAATGCCCCCTTGAAGCAAGTAATTTTGAAGCAGCAGTTCATGTATACAGATGTGTTTAAAGCCTACTTCAGAATGCTGTAATTATCATCAAAAAGACAGATTCCATTAAATATCTGTTATGCTTTTAGGATCTGCACTCTCAGACAGATTTGAACAAATGGTGAAAGCCTTGGGTTTCTTAACACTATACTTTTAACATTATTTCTTTAAAGGACTGGGGTTTAGGATCTTCAGAATTTGGGAAACCATCTGATCAGGGGTTTGGGGAACAGATAATGATACAATTTGGCTGTTTCTGTCATTTTGCCTTTTCAACCACAATTCTATTGCCAGCCCCACCCACGCTCACATACATAGCAAACTTCATATTTGGAGAAAGCCATCTTCCTAAACACAAATCGGTGAAGAGTGAATGCATCTCTAATCACAAGCAAATAATAACTATCATTTCTTGAATGTTAAAAATAAGATGACGTGTGGTATAGGTGTACCATGAATATTATTCCATTAATACTTTTGATGAACTCTTGAAAATCGGTGTTATTACCTTCATGAATAATAAAAAGTGAGGTTCTAAGAGGTTTAGTACACGGAGATCACCCAGCTAATAAGTGGAAGAATTTGGATTTGACCACTGGTTGGCCTGGCTCCAAGGCCCTTGTTCTTTCCACTACATCGTACCAGCTTAGGCGAAAAGCACCACCACCACCCCCTCTTATTTGCATTGCTGTTTTTCAGTTGCTCGGTCATGTCTGATTCTTTTCAACCCCATGTACTGCCGCATGCCAGGCTTCCCTGTCCTTCACCATTTCCCAGACTTTGCTCAAACTCATGTCCATTGGCTGGGTGATACCAAGAAACCATCTCATCTTCTGTCACCCGCTTCTCCTCCTGCCGTCAATCTTTCCCAGCATCAGGCTCTTTTCCAGTGAGTCAGCTCTTTGCATCAAGTGGCAAAAATATTGGAGCTTCAGCTTCAGCATCAGTCCTTCATTGGTTCAAAACTGATTTTCCATGTACAGGGATATGGCAGAAGTAGGTGACGACTATGTTCAGTGGCTAGAGACTGTTCTGACCTTTGGGGCCTGAGTCAGCCCACGGACAGGACTGGGCTGCAGGCCACGTCAGTCAGGCACACGTGTGGGCGGCTCATTTCCCTCTGTGACATTTTTTCTCCCCCAGGAAAACGTAAGAATGGATAGGAGAACACTTACATTCCTTATAATTCTAAAATCCTATATGCTTCCGAGTCATGATCGCTTTACCCCGGCACTGGTGAGGGCAGGTGTGTGCTCAGAAGATCCAGTAGGATTCCAGGCCCTGAAGGCACCCGCCTCCTCCAGCAGAAGCTATTCCTGCGGACTGTAACACCCTCCCCCTTCCTCCAGCCACCTGAATTGCTGGGTAAGGAATGTACCAGGCAAGGCGTGAACGCAGACATGTCTTCACTGTGTTCTTTGGGAGGGTGTGCCTCTCAGTTTCCTCCTTTATGACCAACATAACACCCGCAACCCGCCTCCTACCTGAGGGAGGGAGCTGTGTTGTCCGGTAAACATGCTAGGGGTCAGGTCTAGGGAACCATCCCTTCCTCAGCACAACCTGATGGAGAACATTTCCAGTCATCTCCCAAGCAGGAGAGACTCACCCAGTAACGGGAATAAAAAGAGACAGGCACCCACTCAAAGGGGCGGGGTGAGAGAGAAGCACTACCTTGTTTGTCAGGATATAATGATTAGCACCTCTTTTTTTCTCTTTTGGTATAAACTACTGTGAAGCTGAAGCTCCAATACTTTGGCCTCCTGATGCCAAGAGCCGACTCACTGGAAAAAACCCTGATGGTGGGAAAGATTGAAGGCAGGAGGAGAAGGTGGCGACAGAAGATGAGATGGTTGGATGGCATCACTGACTCCATGGACATAAGTCTGGGCAAACTCTGGGAGACAGTGAAGGACAGGGAAGCCTGGTGTGCTGCAGTCCATGTGGTCGCAAAGAGTCGGACACGACTGAGTGACTGAACAACAGCTATGAGTGAGTGAATCTCATCCAAGGAACAAGCCAGAGAGTTTGGTTTGAGCAAGGATGGAGATGCAGCCTGGGTCCAGAGGAAGATGAAGGTGGAGAGAGGCAGTGAGATGGCTTCTATTCATTTGCAAAAATCCATGAGATAAAATTCACAAGGGTCAGCACACAGCCTGAGAGGCACACCTCCCTCCCCTAGGTGCAGACTCAGCAGCTGGCCTCAGAATAAGATGAAATGAATAGCCTTGAAGGAGGCAGGCTGCCCAGGCAGGAGAATCACACCTTACAGATGGCAAGAAAGGAAGCTATTCCCTAGCCTAAGGGAATTTGGGAGAAGTATATGAATAGTAATTATCTGAAAAGAGATAACAACAAAGGTTCAGAAGGCCAAGTACCAGTCTAACTAATTTACTCAACCATTACAACAAGGCTGAAGACTAGGTGAGTTAATGACCTGCCCATCAAAGACTTTATTGTGAGTTCTAGATCCTTCACAGCAGGCATCCAAATAAGACCAGAAGTTGGGGAAAGACTCTGGAAACAGAGTAGAAGTGGGACTAAGGGTGGTAGCTATCTTCAGGAGAAAGGCAAAATTTAGATTTTAGATGTCATCAGCATATCAGCACCTAAACTGCTCTTTCACTTGGGTTACCTCATGGGGCCTTATCTATTCATAGATGAATCACTGGTATGAATGAGCTAAAATATTAATTGTAGTTGCATTGAGGTGATGGGGTTGTTGAGGAGGGGGGTGTCCATTGTTGTACCTTTTAAAAAAAAAAAAACATAACTTTTATAATCAGAAGGGGAAAAAGGAAAATCAACAAAAGTCCAACTGTTGTCTTTACGTAGTGTAACAGCTGCAAAAAGGAACTTCAGTCAATGTCAGCACACCTACTCTAGCAGAGGAGTAAAACATGACTATTGCATGAACTATTAAGTAAGATTTGAACTGCAATTCTGAGGGAAAGCACTCAAATTTCTGGTATCCTCCTGCTTTGAACAGAAACAATTTAATAATCTCATTTATAGCCGTGTCCAATTATACAAGCCATTGTTTGCATAGAAATATTAGAAAATGAAGATGGAAAAATTTGTGAGGCAGCACAAGTGTAAGAACACATACAGCTCAGCTTTTTAAAAGAAGAATTCTGTTTTTATCTCATTTAATTGGGGGTAAAAGAGAGCTTTGTTGTTACACCCTTGTTTAGCCTTGTCCTAGTACCAAACACAAGCAGCCCCAGGGACCTGTGAGATGGATGCTACTGCAGAATTTTATTAAATGACATGTTTTTATCTCCTGTGCTGTGTGCTTGGAATTGCTAGGAGCTGCTCTTTCTAAAGGATTTGAGGTCACTTAACTTGTACTGGCTCTGTCAGGAGCTCCAATGAGGAAAGCTTTGGGACCTTCCACCTGGGAACTTTGGAATTCCCAGAAATATGTTTTCCTCAGGTTCCAGATGCTCAGGAATGACCTCATACCATGGATTCCATCATACACACATTCTCTTCATTAAAGGCTCCCAAGACAACTTCCTCACAAAAGGGCCTTGGTTAGTGCTTGAAATGAAGAGGAAACTAAGCTCACAAAAGACCATGCTGGATAAGGCCAGAGCTGGAAATGGTCTCAATCCCTTCTCTACATCTCCAGGTGAAACAGGAGGGAAGGGGGCAGGGCAGAACATTTGAAAGAAGGACATAGCCCTAGGACACAACGTAAACTGACTAGAACCACATGGGTCCAAGATGGTGGACAAATCGACTTCAACTGGACTTAGAACCTCAGTATATGTTCACTGTAACACATTGGTGTGCTAAGTGATACCCCTACAGGAGCCATGACATTTCCAAGGCTGACCATCAAAGACCAAAAAGTGGGCAGTGGCCCGATTCCTGGAAATCTCTGCCCCTTCCCAGGTGGCTCAGCTGGTAAAGAATCCGCCTGCAATGTGGGAAACCTGGGTTCGATTCCTGGGTTGGGAAGATCCCCTGGAGAAGGGAAAAGCTTTCCACTCCAGTATTCTGGCCTGGAGAATTCCATGGACTGTATCATCCATGGGGTCACAAAGAGTCGGACACAATTGAGCGACTTTCACTTCACTTCACTTCCCCAGAATAGGTAGCCTATGAAATTACCCAGCTCATAAAAGCTAACCACACCACATTTCAAGGCTGCTGTCTCCTTCTGAGACAGCCCACACTCTGTCTGTGGCGTGTGTTTCTCTCTAAATAAATCCACTTCTTACCTATCACTTTGCCTCTCACTGAATTTTTTTCTGAAATGAGACTTCAAGAACCTGAGCTTCATTAAGTTGTGAAACCAGGTGTGTGATCTCAATTGGAAGACTGTGGGTTTTGGCCAGGTTCGAATCCCAGCCGTGTGGGTTCAAGTCCCAACCAAGTCACATGGTTTCACAGGTACAGTCTCCAAGGAAAATGACTTGAAGGCGAGCCAGGAAACTGTTGTTACCAAATAGTGGGATCTTCAGTGTATGAAATAGAAGATGCTCTTATGTCTGTGACACCACTATACCAGACTTCCCTACTGGCTCAGCAGTAAATAATCTGCCTGCAATGCAAGAGACCCAAGTTCGATCCCTGGGTCGGGAAGATCCCTTGGAGAAGGAAATGGGAACCCACTCCAGTATTCTTGCCTGGGGAATCCCATGGACAGAGGAGCCTGGTGGGCTATAGTCCATGGAGTCACGAGAGTTGGAGACAACTTCTTGACTAAGCCACTACCACCACTATACCCCAGGGCCTCCTTCCCAGATGTGCAGGGATGAACACTCTGTGTGTGGCTAAGAATTCGCACTGACTTGGCAAGGGTTGATGCTCTGGTTTGGGATACACTTCAGCTTTCCTTCTCAAGTTATAAATAGATTCAAAACTTAACAAAGGAAATCTTGGACCCAGCATTGCTTCTTATCCATGACGACAAGAAGTCAAACATCCCAACCAGAAGGAAACAGGAACACACAGAGGAAGCTCTTGTTGACAGATGGGACGTCATGGAGGCAGAACCAGAAGAGCTGCCAGTTAACTCAGAATGAAGTACCCCTGCCTCCCACCCAAGGATGCACGTGGACATCACACCTGTGTTCCCCATCTACCCCATGGTCACGTAGTCTCAGTAGTGCTCTCTAATTTTTCTTAACATATGGTTTATGGCTAACCCCCATCAGAATAGTTGGGGAGCTAATAACAGATGGATCCAGACCAACCAAAGAGATTAATTAGAGGGGTGGGGCCTCGGGAATCTGTATGTTTAAACTCCAGGTGATCCTGATGCATATTAACATTGAGGCATCACTCCCAAGGAAGTACTCGGATCGCATTGCCAGTGACAACCTGATGGGTGGCGGTGGAAGCCACCATGTTCTGGCAGCGCCTCTTCTGTGTGGTTGCTGTCCAGCTTGATGGCATTAGAACACCCTTCCCAGGTAAGGATGGCAACAAAGGGTAACATCTTTAGCACTTTGTAGCCTACAAAGTTTGTCCACAGCCACAGTCTCGTCACATCAACCCCTCTGAGGTATAGATTAGAATCTCTGTTTTCACAAACTTAGAAATGACATACCTAATCATACCATAGTCATGTATGGATGTGAGAGTTGGACAGTGAAGGAAGCTGAGCACTGAAGAACTGATGCTTTTGAACTGTGGTGTTGGAGAAGACTCTTGAGAGTCCCTTGGACTGCAAGAAGATCCAACCAGTCCCTCCTAAAGGGGATCAGTCTTGGGTGTTCATTGGAAGGACTGATGTTGAAGCTGAAACTCCAATACTTTGGCCACTTCATACGATGAGTTGACTCATTGGAAAAGACCCTAATGCTAGGAAGGATTGGGGGCAGGAGGAGAAGGGGACGACAGAGGATGAGATGGCTGGATGGCATCACTGACTCTATGGACATGGGTTTGGGTGGACTCTGGGAGTTGGTGATGGACAGGGAGGCCTGGCGTGCTGTGATTCATGGGGTCACAGAGTCAGACATG
Organism: Okapia johnstoni; assembly: GCA_024291935.2. Taxonomy (NCBI): domain Eukaryota; kingdom Metazoa; phylum Chordata; class Mammalia; order Artiodactyla; family Giraffidae; genus Okapia; species Okapia johnstoni. Next base: position 46,112,442 of record CM044322.1, read on the forward strand.
ACTGAGCGACTGAAGTGAACTGAACTGAATCATACCACACAGCCTGCTGGTAAATAGCTGAGTTGAGGCCTTGGACCTGGGTTTGGTGATTCCAAACCCTGTGATCCAGCCATTCATTAGAGCTGCCCTTCAAGTGTCCATGGTGGCTGCCCCGCAGTGTTTACTTTCTCTGGCCCACTGGGTAAAGTGCGGCTCATGGTTCTTTTAAAAGAGTGGAGCACCTCTGTGGGGGGTTCCCAGGTGGCTCAGCAATAAAGAATCCACCTAATGGAGGAGACATGGGTTTGATCCCTGGGTTGGGAAGATGCTCTGGAGAAGGGAATGGCACCCACTCCAGTAATTCTTGCCTGGAGAATCCCATGGGCAGAGGAACCTGGTGGGCTACAGTCCATCGGGGTTGCAAAGAGTCAGACACGACTTATTGACTAAACAACAACAGCAATACCTCTGTGGAAGAAGATGGGCCAGGGTACCTCAGAGAGGTTTGGGGCAAAGCCTTGGGGTATGCGAGAGGGGTCAGCATGGCCAGTGAAGCTCAACGGGAACAGAACGACAGATCCAGGAGTTCCTTCCTACCATGAGCCTCTCCCAGTTATCTGTGCCAAGAAACTGAGGTTTTCTCCAAATGGATTACAGCTGAGAAGAGAAAATTTAAGTCTATTTCCATGCAGATCGCAACAGTGGTAGACTCCCCACAGAGAGTGTTCCCTGGGGGCACACCACCTTTACTCTATATTAAGACAGACCAAGGGGAGTGGGGCTCACTCTGACATTGCTGTAGTCGTGCTCAGCTGAGCAGCATCCTCAGACGCAGCTCAGAATGGGAGACTGACGCAATGTGATATTCAGCTGAGCCACTGCAAAGCCATATATTATGCAATCCAAGGCGACCTTGACTGTGAGAGGTCCCCTTCATCTGTGCAGAAAATGCCAGATGCTGTCAGCTGCTACGTGGTCCCAGGGGCTTAGTCATTTCCCAGGGATGCTATACGGGTGTGCCATTCTTTGCATGGTGCCCACTTTTCCAGTTGAGGTCGAGGACTCAGCAACCATGACCCCACTGACCTGCCATCCACTTCAGCCACTCCACGTGGCTCCTCCACCCACCCATGTGGCGCTTGGTCTCAATACCTCCTGCAACTCTCCAATTAAAAGACATTTTTACACATGGGGCAGAAAGCCCATTAAAAAAGAAAATCTTCCAATGAGACTGTCCTCAAATCTACAGAACAGGGCTGAGCCAAAGTGAGTATTTAATAAACAGAACTAGAGGATGATCAAGGCATGCCCTATTTCACTTCCATCAGTGCGGGCGAGTGCCCTGAAGTGTGTAGACTCTGTGAGAGCAAAGGGGTTTTCATTCTCTGCTTCCCTAATTAGTACAGTCTCTGTCTGCCACCCCACAGGCACTAGGGCCCTGTGGGGGAGGAGCTCAGCTAGCCCTGTTGGCGTGAAATCAGAGTGACAGAGGGCTTCCCAGGGGGCTCAGTGGTGAAGACTCTACCTGTCAACGCAGGAGACATAAGAGACGCCATTTGATCCCTGGGTCAGGAAGATCCCCTGGAAGAGGGCCTGGCAGCCACTCCAGTATTCTTGCCTGGAGAATTCCATGGACAGAGGAGCCTGGTGGGCTACAGTCCATGGGGTCGCAAAGAGTCGGACACGACTGAAGTGACTTAACATGCATACAAGCACAGAGTGACAGAGGGCTTTGGCTTTAGAAGAACGGGGACAGATAAACACATACAAAAGGGAACACAGGAAAAGCATTTTCCTGATTCCTATCTTCTTTCTTTCCCACCTTCTTTAGGACAGTTTTTAAATTCGTTTTTAAAATTTCTTCCTCCCTCTCTAGCCCTTCCCTAAGCATTTCTGTGCTCGCCTGCCCCCTCCCCCAGGTCTGGGCGTGCTCCTCTTTCCAAGGCTGTGTTATCTGTGCCCGGAGAAGCTCACCTCATAAAGGCAGGGAAGAAAGAGGGGAAATAAAAGCAAGTATCCTTTAAAACTCGGTGCCGCACACCACTGCAATATCCTGGGCCAACGGCTTTGTCCAGGCAAAGCTCCCACTCACGCCAACAGGCCCAGTAGGATTTATCAAATTCAGCCATATGGACCGTCTTCATAGATGTTCATTCCCGAAGCTCTTGCTCAATTGACTCTCTCTCATGTTTTCTCCCCCTAGGTCGTTCACTGAGGTGGTCAGATGACCTTTAAGAGGAGCCTGGATGTGGGATTTCTGCTCTCCTTTTCTGTTGAAGAGAGAGAGGACAGGCACAGTGGGGAGAAGTGCCAAACGAGGAAAGAAACTTGGAATGACCTCTCTGATTCAGTCCTGGTCTTGGTCCTGGATGAGATGGCGCTGGAGCAGAAGCTCTGGCGGGGCCCCAGGCACCGTGGGGCAGGCAAGGCTCCCATCCTTCACACACAGGGACCCAGAGGCCTGGGGCCACACTTCCTGTGACCAAAAACAGGGTCAAGTCTGCACAGCCTTGGCCCTGGGGCGCTCCTCACAGCCACCCAGCGCTGCACACAGCCAGCCACTAATCCAAACTTCTGTCACCATTTAATAAGCAAATGGCCTAAAAGAAGAGACACCTCATAGCGAAGACTAAGGACTATAGCCCACCAGGCTCCTCTGACCATGGGATTCTCCAGGGAAGAATGGGTTGCCATGCCCTCCTCCAGGGAATCATCCTGACCCAGGGATTGAACCTGCGTCTCCTGCGGCTCCTGCATTGCAGGTAGATTCTTTACTACTGAGCTACTGGGGAAGCCTGTCTCTTCCATACTGAGTATCAATAAAAGTTAGTTGTATAAAAGAACAGGGAGATGAAGGGATGACAATGGGGACAAAAGTAAGGCGTAAGTAAGGCACTGTTCTCTCAAGCCTCAAGCCAAGCATTCACTGAGGAGTTTTGACGATGCAGAGCCACCAGTGTTCAGCAGGGATCTGGATATGTCACCCTTAGGGAGGACCCCAGAGAAGCCACCCAGACACTTGAGGACACGGCTGTGCCATAAGACAGATGTTAAAAGAAGAGGTTCTACCACAACTCCTAGCAACCTGTGCCCACCTTCTCCTAGACTCTGAGCTCTCAGCGGCCACCCCCAACCCCTCCGCTAGAAGACTTCACACCTGCTTTGGGTCTCAGGCTTTTCTCCAGCTGTTCCCGCCTCTCCCAGTTCCAGATCAAGAAGGAGATTCTACCATTGTTAAGTCACTGGCATGAGACTCCTATGTGGCTGTATTAGTCTGCTGGAACTGCCACACAAAGATACTATAAAATGGGTGGTTTCAACGACAGTCAGTTATTTCTCACCGTTTTGGAAGCTGGGAAGTACAAGTTCAAGATGCCAGCAGATTCCGTTCCTGGTGAGAACCCTCTTCCTGGCTTGCAGACAGCCCTCTTCTTACCATGTCCTCATACAGCAGAGAGAAAGACAGAACTAACTTTCTGGTCTCTTACAATCCCCTCACAAGGACACCACTCTCATGACCTCATCTAAATATAATATTAATACCTCCAAAGGCCTCAGCTTCTAACACCATCATGTTGGGGTTCGGGCTTTAACATACAAATTTGTAGCGGCCCCTCCATCTAGTCTGCATCCCTATCATCAAACCAGGAGGTGCTCACAGGGCGGGATGAGGCCATCCTTGGCCTTCCCTGAACACCTCTGCCCGTCCCTCCACTTTTCTTACTGCCTTTGTGACTTCTATTGTATGCGGGCATCTCTTTCACCTCTTCCACAAGAGTGTAAGCCCCTCTGAGAGAGGAATCTATCATAAGAGCACTTATTGAGCCTGTGCCCACTGTTCTAAATACATTGTCACTTCATTCCTATGGCAGTCTGTGAGACAGACATAAATTGTTCCTATTTCACATCTATAGCAAGCTCACGATTGGAAGAAGTAAGTAACTCACCCAAGGTCATGCCCCAGCAGTGGCTCATCTCGGACTGGAATTGAGGTCTCAAAACTGTCAGTTATTTTCTTGCCTGAAAGCAGGGACTTCCCCTTGGTTATCTTTGTATCCCTGCTCTTACCTCTGGCACCTGGCACAGTGCTTTCTATGTTGTATTTATTTAAATACTCATTAAATTAAAATGGAAGAATACACATCTTTTATTCACTCCACCAAATTTTTAAAAAGTTTACAGTTGGGTAATATTAAGTATATTCACATTGCTGTGGATTATATCTCTGGAATGTTTTCATCTTACAAAACTGAAACTCGGCACCCACCAAACAACTCTCCATTTCTCCTTTCCCAGCCCCTGACAACCATTATTTTATTTTCTGTTTCTATGAGTTTAATTACTTGAAATGCCTCATCTGGGTGGAATCACACAGTATTTGCTTTTTGTGACTGTCTTATCCCACTTAGCATAGTATCCTCAAGGCTCATCCATGTTGTCACAAATGCAAGATTTCCTTCTTTTTTATGGCTGAATATTATTCCAGTATATATTCCACTAAGTTGTTGTTTTTAAATAGATGATTTTCTTTTTAGTATTTTAAAGTATTTATTGAATTTGTTATAATACTGTTATGCTTTTGGTTTTTTGGCTGCAAAGCAAGTGGATTCTTAGCTTCCTGACCAGGGATTGAACCCACATCCCCTGCAATGGAAGGTGACATCTTAACCACTGGACCACCAGGGAAGTCCCCTATTTCACTAGGTTCTATAAGTGCCCAGTCTTACCAAGTTGCTTCCTTATACACTTCTACATTTAAAATGGATAACCAACAAGATCCTACTATATACAGCACAGGTAACTCTTCTCAATATTATGTGGCAGGCTGGATGGGAGGGGGGTCTGGGGGAGAATGGATATGTGAATATATATGAGTCCCTTTGCTGTCTACCTGAAACTATCACAACATTGTTAACTGGCTATACTCCAATATAAAAATACAAAGTTAAAAAAAAAAAACACCCTCAATTTCACTTCACTCACAGAAGAGCTTTGATAATATGACCCCCACCCCCACCAGCTGATGAGCTCTTGCACTGTGCTAATGGATCCTCTCCCTCTGTCCTCACAGTAACCCTTGAAGATCATGGTTATGATCTGCAGATGAGAAAACTGAGGCCCAGAGAGATTAAAGAACATATTCAAGGACACAGTACTTCAGAGTGCAGCAATTTGGATCTCTGACGCTCTTCCAGGGCCCCTCTGACTCTATAGCCTGCTGCCCGCCATTCATCTTTACTTCCTCCCAGTGAGTGACACAGCAGAAGCAGGGGACCAGAAGCATGAGGTGACACCCGAGGATGCACTGCCCTTTAGCTGTAGAAGTGGTGTGGAGCCCTGAATCCCTGACTCTCAGCCCAGGGCTCTCTGCCCTGCTCACCGGCCATCCACCTCACCAGGCCACTCCTCATCTGGGTGACCTGTGCATGCGATTCTCAAGTCAAATCTCATACCCTCCTCAAGGCCCAGATCAAGACTCACTTCTTCCTGACCAAATGCTCCCACTGACTTTCCTTGTAGTTTGCTTCCCCTTTGCTTTGGGTGGCCAAATCTAGTCAAATACACATTCTCCCAGGTAGCATTATAGATTGCTTTGTGTTCCTCCAAGGAAGGATGCACGCTCCCCTTTCCACCTCTCCACCTAATAGCATCCTGGGGATATGGCCAGCACTTGATAAATGCTTTCTGACCAGATGCACCACGGAGCTGCGCAATATAACGGCTTCTTTAGGGAACATCTGCCTTAACACTCTTACTTTCCAGATGAGAAACAGTCCCAGAGACGTGTAGTAACTTGTCTGGTTACAGAGCTAACTAGTGAAGACTAGGGCCTTGAAACCCAGTCTTCTGTCTCCTGGTTGGAGTTCTCCTGCTGCTGTGGGTGCTGGACCCCATCTAACCAGTGGCTTTAACCTTTCCCTGCATCAGAACTGTGTCCTAAGGCTCTAAGTGGGCATACACAAGGAAAGAGAGGTTAAATCCTACATTCAGTCATTTTAAGGGGATATGAAAATACTACTTTTTAATTTCTAGAGGAGAAAAAAAGAGATGAAAAGGAATTTTGAACAGAGAGAAATACATAAAGAATAGTGAAAATTCCCAGTTCTTACACAGCTATTAAATAGCTGAAAAACAACATAGTCTCGCTGTCCTTCCTCCTCTGCCCCCACCACCCTCACTACAATACCGCTTGCTTTTAAGGAAGCCTTGGGAGATGCAATTCTCTCCAGGGTGAAGTGTGAAAATCTAGAAAAGGGCATTAACATTTTATGACCTCAAAATTTTTAATAAATTAACTTTATTAAAGGATCACTGGGTTTTTAGTACCTTGAAAATGAAATTGCACCTTCTAGAAAATATATATTCACCTCATTTGCAGGTTTGCTGCATTGTTACAGCTACTCACATCTCTCTTTCCATGACAAAGAAAAGAAACCATACATTTCTGTAGCATCTTATAGTTCATAAAACATCTGAGCACATTGTTTTTTAAATGCCTTTTCTTATAAGAAACCTAGGGGATTGCATAATGGAGGTATTTTTTTATTTAATCCACAAATGACTTTTGAGACCCCTACTGTGTTCTGGGCACTATTCTAGGCCCTAGGTATACAAGATTACACTAAGCAGAGAAACTTTCTGTTCTCCTGGAATGTATTCTATTCCAAATAGCTCCCCTTTCATTGGATGAGACAACTGAGTCTTAGATAGCCTTAAGTGATTTGCCCACGGCTTTCTGGTTAATGAGCAAGAGGACTGGGGCTTGGATCAGGGCTTAAGATTCTCTCACTCCAGAATGAGCCTGCTTTATGCAAACAGGTGTTTGTTTTCACTAAAGTCAAGGGTCTTTCTGTTCTCCCAACACCTTCCCCTCAACTGTGGGACACAGGTATGGGGAGCAATTGGGCTTTAACACAATCAGAGTGACTGTTCAGAAATGGCTTCTGTTTTTTTTTTTCTCTTAGAAAATGATATATAACAACTACATATCCACATGACGTAGGGCTGGGCCCCTACACTTCATTCCATATACAAAAATTAAGTCCAAATGAATCAAAAACCTAAATATAAGAGCTGAAAACCTAGTAGAAGAAAATCGAACTATAAACCTATTAGAAAAAAACACAAGCATAAATTTTCATGGCTTTGTATTAGGCAATGTTTTCTTAGATATGGCACCAAAAGCATAAGCAACAAAAGATAACAAAGAAATTGAACATCATTAAAATTAAAACTCCTGTGCATCAACAAAAAGAAAAGATAACCTACAGAGTGAAAGAAAACACAGGCAAATTATATGTGGTAAAGAACTTCTTTCTAGAATACATGAAGAGTCATTACAACTCAGTAAAGACAAAGGGTATGAATAGATATGAGCAAAGTATATGAACAGACACTTCTCTAAGGGATAAATAATAATAGGCAAATTAAAACCATAGTGCGATACCAATACACATCCACTAGGTTGGCTAGAATCAAAGGACAGATAATAGCAAATGGTGGCAAGGATATGGAGAAATTGGAACCTTCATACACTACTGGTGAATGTGTAAAATTATGCACCCACTTTGGAAAACAGTTTGGCAGTTCCTCAAAATGTTAAACACAGAGTTACCACATGATCTAGCAATACCATTCTTAAGTATATACTTGGGAGAAATTAAAACATGCCTATACAAAAATTTGTGCAAAAATGTTCGGAGCAGTATTATTCTTAACAGTCAAAAAGTAGAAAGAGCCCAGATGTCCATCAACTGATGTATGGATAAATAAAATCTGGTATATCCATAAAATGGAATATTATTTCTCAATAAAAAGAAACAGAGTACTAATACATGCTATAATATGGGTGAACCTTGAAAATATGATAAGTGAAAGAAGCCAGTCAAAAAGGCCACCTATTGTATGATTCCATTTACATAAACTGTCCAGAATAGGCAAATACATTACTAGGAACTGGGGGCTGAGAGGATTGTGGTGTGACTGCTAATGAAAATGTCCTAAAATTGCATTAAAAAGATAGTTGAGTCGTAATTCTGTAATTATACTGAAAGCCATTGAGTTGCACACTTTAAATGGTGAACTGTATACTCTGTGAATTACATCTCAATAAAGCTGTAAAAAAAGAAAAGATGATGCATAATCTAGTGTTTCTTTTATGGTAAAAGATGACCTCAATAGCTATGTGTATAAGTGAGCGGGCAGCTGGCCTGGGAAGAACCTTGTCTTTTATCTTCTGTAAACCTATAGAGAATGATCCTCTAAGGAACTTTCTAGAACAAGAGTTTGTGACAGACAGTAGGAGAAGGAAATAGCAACCCACTCCAGTGTTCTTGCCTGGAGAATCTGAGGGACAGGGGAGCCTGGTGGGCTGCCATCTATGGGGTCGCACAGAGTCAGACACGACTGAAGTGACATAGCAGTAGTCAGCAAATATTTCCCAAACTACCATAGAAAAAGAAAGCTCAGAGATTACTGATTTTCCTGGCAAAACACAGCCTCTGGTAAGGTTTATACCTTCCTATGGGGGCACCACATTCACAAGTCTTTCACCGGAGAGAGCCAATGTTGTCGTTAAGTTGCTAAGTCATGTCCGACATTTTTTTTTTTTTTTTTATTTGGCTGCACCAGGTCTTAGTTGCAGCATGTGAGATCTTATTCCCTGACCAGGGACTGAACCTGGGTTCCCTGCATTGGGAGCTCAGAGTCTCAGCCACTGGACCACGAGAGAAGTCCCTATGTCCGACATTTTTGTGACGCCGTAGACTGTTGCCCGCCAGGCTTCCCTGTCCACGGGATTTCCCAGGCAAGAATATTGGAGTGGGCTGCCATTTCTTCTGTCAGGGGATCTTCTTGACCCAGGTATCAAATATGTGTCTCCTGCATTGGCAGGCGGATTCTTTACCACTGAGCCACCAGGGAAGCCCGAGACAGACAATACCTGTGTTTAAACTAGAAGAGACAGATAATTCTTTCTTCTTCCCCTCCAAATGTCACCCTCCAGCTTCAAAATGCCTAGACTGAGTTTCAGAATTATCATCGAGAGTAAGATGTAGATACTTGGTGGGTGGCCTCCCGGCCCACGTCCCTGCCCTGCCCCCTTCCCTCTTCACAAGAGTTGGCCTGGTTTCTCTCACCACAAACAGCGCTATCAACAACCACATCCAAATTCCACAGCTTCTTACCCAAACTTGAGCTAATCCCAAGTAAACAGTACTTGAACTTCACAAGTCTGGGTCCATACATTTGTGTGAATGACACACTTCTCAGTATTTTAGCCAGGGCCCACCCTGAGTGACTGTTTTTCTGTAATGACAGTTCTGTACCTTATTGAGGCTAATAAATGCTTGTCCTTCTCAACAGAGCTACACACAGGACCTCAAATGATGAATTGGCTGCTCTGTATACAGTGAGAGAACTCTCGCCATGACATATACAGAGAAACTAAGTGTCTTTACTCATCTTCACCAGTGGGAAGGAGTCAAGATATCTATCTGGCAAGTAAAGTCCCTCCATCCATGTCTATTTTGGGGCAAAGCATGTGCCTCAGTAACCTTCTCTCTCATTTGTTATTCTACCAGAGCAGGGGCCAACTCTGCCCTTTTTGCCTTGCCCCAGAGGAGCCATTAACAACGAGAGGTTTCCATCAGCTAGAAACATACCTGTTGGACAGTTGCTTCACTGCAGCACTCACACAAAGGCTGCACTCACACAAATGTCTGGACTGAGGTCCAACAGAGTATTTTTCACTTGGTTGAAGCTGTTTTCAGCGTTTTCTTGTTTTCCAGTGATTGAAGGTCAAGTCTGGAGCAGGGGACTGGATTAATAAAGTCCTTGTGCAATGACACATTAACCCTTCACTCACCAGAGAACCGAAAACTGCCAAGCAAGGCTCTGAGGACAACTTTCAAATGTCCCTCGATAACCAGAGGCTTATTCTGGAGGGGGCCAGGGTTTATGAACGTGTGTGTGTCTGTGATGCAGGAGAACCCTGGCTCACAAGTAGGGAGTTTTGAATTGGAAACCTTGCCAGACATCACCTAAGCCTGTGTTACAGGAGTAGAGTTTGTTTCTTCCTTCAGTGATGGGTGTTAGTTTCCTAGAGCTCACTGCATTTCTTGAGGAGGGAGGGAAGGCCTTGTCAACTCTGTGTACCTCCATGCTTTTCAGCCTTATTGTATAATGAATGGGAGGTCTGGGACACCCTTACCACATTCAGAGAATCTGAAAAGGATCTGTATGTCTCATGTGACTTAAAGCCTGGCTCAGTAATCAGCCAAGAGGTTGGGTTCCACTTTTTAGGGGTCACTTATAGCAGAGCCTCTCTGGGTTCAAAATTCTCTCTCTCTTTATTGGCTGTGCTGGGCCTTCATTGTGGTGTGCCAGCTTCTCTAGTTGTGGCACTGGGGCTTAGTTGCCCCTAGGCATGTGGGATCCTAGTTCCCCGACAAGGGATCAAACCAGAGTCCCCTGCACTGAAAGGTGGATTCTTAACCATTGGACCACCAAGGAAGTCACAGAAATTCTCAATGAATCAGTATGTAGCACACACAATCCCAAACTTTACAGCTACAGTTTTTATAACTGAGAATTCATCTTGTAACAAAAGGATAGATAGTAAGTAGGGTAGAGCAATTTCACCCAAGGGTGCTCCATGGAACCCCAGGTTTCCCTGGGCAGTTAAGTTTGAAAAATGTATTCCATTTTTGTTTTATTCTGTGATTCATCAACTGTAAGCTCTCCACTGATTTAATAGCAGTTTTTTTGAAGGAATGAGGAAGAAACACCTGATTACAATTACACAGTTTTGTTTTTAAATTATAAGAGTTTACATTTATCTCTACAGGCACTTACAGACCTCCTTCTTCAGTATCTCAGTAATGGTTTGTATCTAATTCTTTGCCTTCAGAGTCTAAAGGTTTTCTGAATCACTTTTGACCTTTGAAAGTTATCTTAAGTATCATAATGATGAATTGCTTTTTATAAACTTTTCATGACCTTGACTTCTTTTGCACCTTTAGGATAAAAATATAACTCTGAATCCTGTAAAGGAATATCAGATTCACATGCCTTTTCTTTTTGATAAGTTTATAGCTTCCTCTTTTCCTTTATTGAGTAACATGTCACTAGATGGTATTAACTTAAGTGTGAGCTGGAAGCTTTTAATAAATGCTTGGAGACAGAGTTAGGGTTCTTAATAATGAAGGACTCATCATTTTAAGAATTAGCACACCAATTTCTCGTTTTGAAATTTCTATGACCCATTGCTATAACCTTTAACTACACTGCCTGCAGTGTGGCAGAACATTTGCCTTTTCAATGCTACTTCATAACAGTCTTTTCTTTTTAAAAACATTTTGTTTGTGGATAATTTTAGATTTACAGAAAAGTTGCAAAGACAGTACAGAATTCCCATAACCCTTCTCCAGTTTTACCTGTTGTTAAGATCTTACATTATCAAGGAACATTTGTCAAACCAAAGTTGGCGTACTACTGATAATTAAGTTATAGACTTTATCTGGATTCACTAGTGTTTCCATCAATGTCCTCTCTCTCTTCTGGAATCCAATTCAGGGACAAAATTGCATTCAGTTGTCATGTCTCCCCAGTCTCTTCTGGACTATGGCAGTTTCTTAATCTTTCCCAGACAGTCTCAAACAGCACTGGCCAAGTTACTCTATTCAAGGTACCCTGATTTGGGTTTTTCTCATGACTAAATGGGGGTTATAGGTTAGTGTAGACAGAATCAGAGTTTGCCATGATAGGCACATGGCATCACTGACGACGCTAATCTGAATATTAAATGGTTAAGGTGCCCTTTGCTAGGCTTTTCCCACTGCAATTCATAGTCTTTTCTTTTGTTCTTTCTCTTTGATGTAACAATCTTTTAAAAGGGGTTTTAAGAGTCAGTGAAAGGGACTGGTGGTACAGTGGATAGGAATCTACCTGTCAATACAGGGGATATGGGTTCAATCCTTGGTCTGGGAAGACTCCATATGCCTCAAGGCAACTAGGCCGGTGCACCACAACTACCGATTCCATGCTCTAGAGCCTGGGCACCACCACGAGGAGTAGGAGCCCCCTACTCGCTGCTAGAGAAAGCCTGTGTGGAGCAACAAAGACCCAGCACAATCAAAAATAAATCAATAAACAATTTTTTAAAAAAGAGTCAATGAAAGAGTCTAAGTTAACATTTAACCTTGGTGGGCTATTTTAAGCACTCACTCAAGTTGTCATGAGATGAGCAGACCTCTGGGAAGACTAAGCCCCAGCATTTTGTGCGGGCGGGGGAGGCTCAGCACATCCACACCCCCACTGGGTGCCGCCTGGGGTGGGGGGAAGGTGAGGCGAGGGAGGCTCTGGGCATGCTCACTCCCGGGTCTCACTTGCAGGACCCTGAGAATGAGCGCCTTCTTAAACCCTGCACCCTACACACATCACTCGCCTCACCCTGTTGCTGACACTGATTTGAAGATTTCCTGCACGTTCAGACGCACTAGAATATAGACCAATGTGCTAGTTATTTTACAACAGAATGAAGTGAACTGTAGAGGCTCTGGGCTGTCTTGCGTACCTCATTTAATCCACTGTTTCTGAAATTAATTTGATCACAGAGCCCTTTTTTTTTTTCACTTTGGAGCCTTTTCTTCACCTACATCTATGACTTACTCTTTGGAACAGAGGGGAACGCAGTGGATTGGGTGCAGACCTTTGGATTCTGCACCGGAATCTGCCCCTAGTCCAGCCTGCCTAACATGACCATATTTCCTCATAAAGAAATGCTCTTCAGAGCCTCTGCCATCCTCGGCGACATTTCTGAGGCTTTTAAATGGATTTCTCTGACCTCTCCCTCAACCTGGGAAGGTTGTGCTTGCATTTCTGTGAGCTGTGTATGGATATGCTGACAGTCCTCTGGGAGTGGCTGACCTCTGCCACCATGTTGGGGAGGAAAAACTCTCTAGCTGAGCAGCTGAGCACTCCAGTGCCGACCCCTTGAGAATCCTATCAGAACCGCTCATACTCCACCATGAAGGCCGGCGGGCTGCAGCCAAGCCCTGCCCTTGTACCCCAGGCCCCCCACCCTACCCCCATTAACCTTTCTGTCTTTTAACTGCCAGGACTCACACACGACTTTAATAGAATGCACTCCTGTTCTTTGATACAGGCTCTTTAACATCCTCTGAAGAACACTGTACGGGCAGCCCAGTAGGCTGCAAATTTAGGAAGCAAATTATGATTGCCAACCTCATTTCACCATTCTGAGTGGCCCTGATGGAGGAGTCTTCCTGTTCAGAAGATCATAGCAATGTCCTGGGTAGTGATGGTTCAGCCCTCTTTGGAAAACCAAAGAGGGCGATCTAATGTCAGGCTCTGTCTTGGCTACTGACAAGGACATTTAGGACACAGGATTGTTTTTCCTACTAAATGACAGCAGCATTTAGCAGCAGGCACACATGAATACACAGGTGTGTAGAGGGCCATCCATCAGATGAATTAACTCCTACGGGGAGTCTCTGGGGAAAAATTCCAAATTATGGGAATGGGAGCCTTTTCAGCTGTACGACAAGGTGGGCTTAGAGATCAACAAGGGCAGCTATTCATTTTATTTTTAAAAATCTGTCATCTTTTGTAAAAAGAATGATATGGTAGAAAAGGTATGGACTTGAAGTTGGATGGCCCATGATTCAAATCTTATCTCATGGGGCAAGTTTCTCAACTTCTCTGCATTTTGGTTTTCTCATTAGTAAAATGGAAATAATAACACAAAGATGACTGAAAGGACGTCCTATTGGCAATGATACATGCGTGCATGCTAAGTCGCTTCGGTCGTGTCCCACTCTTCATGACCCTATGGACTGTAGCCCATCAGGCTCCTCTGTCCATGGGATTCTCCAGGCAAGAATACTGGAGTGGGTTGCCATGTCCTTCTCCAGGCAATTTTCCCAACCCAGGGATTGAATCCAAGCCTCTTATGTCTCCTGCACTGGTAAGCAGGTTCTTTACCACTAGCTGCTGCTGCTAAGTTGCTTCAGTCGTGTCCAACTCTGTGCGACCCCATAGACGGCAGCCCACCAGGCTCCCCTGTCCCTGGGATCTCCAGGCAAGAACACTGGAGTGGGTTGCCATTTCCTTCTCCAATGCATGAAAGTGAAAAGTGAAAGTGAAGTCGCTCAGTCATGTCCAACTCTTCGCAACCCCACGGACTGTAGCCTACCAGGCTCCTCTGTCCATGGGATTCTCCTGGCAAGAGTACTGGAGTGGGTTGCCATTGCCTTCTCCCTTACCACTAGCACCATCTGGCAATGATACAGTAAGAATCAAATGAGGTGACTTGTCTGAAGCATTTTAGCCAGTGCTTGGCACAGAGAAGATGAGTAGCATGAAATTCCCTTGCTCTGCAAACTTCCTTTACACTGGGGATTATCTCATGGTCGACACCACACGGCATGGCTTCAATTTTGCACAAGCTTGGTACTCCAATGCCCCAGCTTTGAGAAGGTCTCAGGGACAATCCAGAGAGGCAGGAGCCATTCAAAGCTGTCTGGAGTGTGCAGCACAATCAGGACAGATGTCAGTGCCCTGAAGCGAGTCTACCTAAACAACCCGACATTGCTCAGTGCTAAGGTGTCTTATTCTCTTTGGACATGATCGGAATGCTCTTTCTCCCTCCTTCTCCTGTTTTCTCTCTACCCATATTTTGTTAGCATTTATACCGCTCATGCACAAGAATCATAAGGGCGACTAAGACTTGCAGTCATACCTAGTCTGCTCTGATCGAGGTGAGGTTTAAGCACAAGTAGGGAGATTAATGTGTAGAGACTGCAAGATCCAAGACAGTTCAGGGATCACTGCACTGGTTGGTGCCTGGTGACCAGATTGTGATCCTTAGAGCTTTGACAACTTAGATTGATGCATTTTATTTATTAATATTTATTTTTGATTGCGCTGGGTCTTTGTTGCTGCACACGGGCTTTTCTCTAGTTGTGGTGAGCAGGAGCTACTCTTTGTTGTGGTGCAAAGGCTTCTCGTTGCGGTGACGTCTCTTGTTGTGGAGCACAGGCTCTAGGTGCATGGACTCAGTAGTTGCAGCTTACAGGCTCTAGAGTGCAGGATCAGCACTTGTGGCCCACTGGCTTAGCTGTTCTGCAGCATGTGGAATTTTCTAAAATAGGGGATTGAACCTGTGTCCCCTGCACTGGCAGGGGGATTCTTATCCACTGTACCACCAGGGAAGTCCCCACCTTAATGCTTTGATTTGTTAAAATACTGGTGTCCTTGGGAAAGCCAGCTTATAACTTGCCAGTCAGGAGACACCCCATGGGACAGAAGGATCTGAGAGTGGGTTTAGAAAGGAAGATAGGGAGAAAAGGGTGGGGCCTTGAGCCCCTTAGGGGCTAGAGGAGTCACCAGCGAGGGGAGGCAGGGAAGGGATACAAGAGGAATGGCATCGAGGAAGAGGGTGGTGATACCACAGACCAAGTCTGCTGCACAGACACGCCCTGCACCAGGCTCAATGAAGCTAATTCCTGCATTAACTTTGGCGACAGTGACAGACCTCAGTTCCTCATCCTTTCCATTCCTCTCTCTTCAAGACTGTAGCTGCAGGTGGCTTCTGGTTAGGCAGTGACAGCTCCGTGTTTTCACTTGTTTGGTCCTCCACGTGTCATCTCAGAGGTGCCTCTGCAGCCCAATACCTGAGCCCAGGTGGCCAAGCTCTTTCCTGCCAGACCAGAAGTCCCTGCTCCTTTAAATGTTGTTGTTGTTTAGTCACCAAGACGTGTGCCACTCTTTTGTGACCTCATAGGCTGTAGCCCTCCAGGCTTCACTGTCCGTGAGATTTCCCAGGCAAAGAATACTGGAGTGGGTTGCAATTTCCTTCTCCAGGGGATCTTCCCAACCCAGGGATCGAACCTGCGTCTCCTGCATTGGCAGGTGGGTAGGTGGATTCATTACCCCTGAGATACCAGGGAGGCCCACTGAGAAAATATCTTTTGGCAAAAACCATTTCTGGCCAACATGGTTAAATACTGCCATGGCCAGGGGACAAGGCTGACACCCTTTGGTTTATACATAAACAGACACCAGAGACCTAAGAGGTGAGACAGGATAAAGCCAGAGCAATGACTCAGTCCAGGGTGGCCTGGCTTACGCTGAGCTAGGAGCGAGGCTGGATCTGGATCCAAGACTGGATCTGGGTCACTGCTGCTACCTTCTCTCCGCCATGGGGCTTTCCCCCTGTAGCTCCCCACCCCAGACAGGCCACACACACCCAGCAGTGTTCAGAGGTTGGTGCCGAGGAGTGATCTTTTCCTGAAGGACATCTTGAGAGAGGAGTCTGTGTTTATGAAGGTTAATTCCAAGCTCATCCAAAGGCCACCTGAGGCACTAATGTGGGTTTTACAAGTTCCATCTGTAGCTGAGCACCTCGCTGTGGTGCACATTTCCAGTCGGTGGACTGTCCTAAACATTCTCAGCTGCTGACAGACAAAAGCTGGCCTTGCCAGCTGCACACATTCTTCAGTTCGCACACATACTCTTATAAGGAAGTGGGGCTTAGCAGGCACTCACTCACGCACAGTTGGGGAGACTGTGACGGTGCTCGCAAGGATGTCCTGACTCGGACACAGAGATAGCTCCAGTGCCTCATTTTGTGATTTTACCGTCACCAGCGTTGCTGAAACCTTGACAGAGCAGAGCCAAAAGAAGGGTGTGCCTTGAGACAAGCCCTAAGAATCCACCTTTAAAGGAACAACTCTGCTTCCGATTTGCCAAGGAACTAGGGTGTCAAACAGGCTTCCCCGGTGGCTCATTGGTAAAGAATCTGCCTGCAATGCAGGAGCCACAAGTTCGATCCCTGGATCGGGAAAATCCCCTAGAGGATGCCATGGCAACCCACTCCAGTATTCTTGCCTGGAAAAATCCCATGGACAGATGAGCCTGCTGGGCTACAGTCCATGGGGTTGTACAGTCAGACACCACTGAAGTGACTTAGTACGCATACACAGGGTATCAAACAGGAGCCTGTTACACAATTCAGCCCCCATCCCAAGTGATCAGACTTTGTCAGGAGTTGGGGTGAATTTTTGCAGTATGGCATAGTTCCTCATCAATCAGAAGCAATGCCAGTTGTAGCAATGGAGCAGGTCCCAGAAGGGGTGTAGGGCACCCACCTGGATGATGGGAAAGTTCCAGGACAAAAGCCTGTGTAGATGCACAGAGGGTTTGGGTTATGGCTGCTTGGCAGCAGGGAAGAAAAGTATTCTAATGCTATTATGAGCACAAGTCAACACCAAGCTGAGGGGCTTCCCTAGTGGTTCAGTGGTACAGAAGCTACCTGCCAACATAGGAGACACACGTTCGATCCTTGATCTTTGGAGATCTCACATGCTGCACAGCAACTGAGCCCATACACCACAACTACTGAGCCTGTGCTCTGGAGCTAGGGAGTTGCAACTATTGAGCCCATGTGCCGCAACGACTGAAGCCCTAGTGCCCTAGAGTCTGTGCTCTGCAATGAGAAGCCATGGCAATGAGAAGCCCATGCACCGCAACTACAGAATAGCCCCCGCTCACCGCAACTGGAGAAAGCCCACAGGCAGCAGCAGAGACCCAGCACAGTCAAAACTAAATAAATAACACTGTAAAAAGAAAAATACCAAGTTGAGGTGAATCCTGGGCCAATGAAGAGTTGAGGGTGAAGATGCAAACACCGAGAGAAGCAGCATGGAAAGAAGGAAGTCTCTGTAACCTTGGCCTTTCCGATCACACCATGGTATTACCCGTGAGTTAAGGGGACCAACTTGCTACTGGATCAAAAATTTGAGAATCAGGAAGTTCTAGAACGAATGAAACCCCCTAGATCCAGGTCTCGCATTAGCCTGGGGGCTGGCTGGCTATTGGAGACTCAGACCTGAGACAGTGGGAGATTTCTTCTCTGCCTCTGGGGCATTCAGTTCCTCCAACAGACTCAGACCATCTCTTCTGGGCATCAATGGCTCAGATTTCTACTCAAAACACATATATCTGTGCCTGGGGAAAGGCAAGCATGAAATATACTTCACTGAGAAGCTGAAAAGCATGGAGGGTAAGTTAATTTTCACAGAAGAAAATCACGGCGGCACAACCCAGTGGAAGGCATGATTCGCCTCTCCAGAGCAGACATTGATTTTCTCACCTGGGAGAATCACCAAATTAGTTGGCAGTTGAAAATATGATCTCTGTTTATTTTCATTCCCCTTAGACCTTACATTTTATTTGAAGACCATGAAACAACACAAGATTAAAAGTCTTATTCAGAAACAGAAGTGGAAAGGAGAATTCAGTATTTCTGTCTGTTTAGAGAAAATACTTTCACAGATATTTCATAATTGAAAGCTAAATATGTAGGCAGAGGCAGAGGAGGGTGTGTGGCTTTCCTTGTTTGGCTCCTGTTGGATAGAGAGACAGCCCGTGAGCTTGGGGGGCAACAGAAACCATCCACCTACAGCCCTCACCAGTCGCCCTGGGCCCATCCCTTGCTGACAAACCCAGTGGCTGCTGTCCTGGGAACAGGAACCAATCAGAAGCCATTCCTATTGGGGTGGGTGGGGGGGACAAGTAGCCAGAAAAATCATTCACGTATGAAATGTTCTGCCTCTTGCTAGGTGTGGGACCTTGGGCGAGGCATCCAACTCTCTCAGCCACAGCTTTAATAGCTCTAAGTTGGGGCTAATCACATCTGCTAAGCTGGTTGGATGGCATCACTGACTCAATGGACATGAATTTGAGCAAACTCCGGGACTTGGTGGAGGACAGGGAAGCTTGGCGTGCTGCAGTTTACGGGGTTGCAAAGAGTCAGACACGACTTAGTGACTAAATAACAATAGCGAGGTGATGGCACCCACTCCAGGACTCTTGCCTGGAAAACCCCATGGACGGAGGAGCCTGGTGGGCTGCAGTCCATGGGGCTGCGAAAAGTCGGACACGACTGAGTGACTTCACTTTCAATTTTTACTTTCATGCATTGGAGAAGGAAATGGCAACCCACTCCAGTGTTCTTGCCTGGAGAATCTCAGGGACGGGGGAGCCTGGTGGGCTGCCGTCTATGGGGTCGCAGAGAGTCGGACACGACTGAAGTGACTTAGCAGCAGCAGCAGCAGCTGTTATCTAGAGAGGAGGACCTAGGTTCAGGTTTTCCGATGCCTGACACTACAAAATATAATTTTATAGGCCTTCTTTAAGGAAAAGAATGCAAATACTTGATTGAGAACAAAGTTTTAGAAGGGGCTCATGCAAGTGGAGAATCCTACAGTTTCAGTCCCATTAGTGCCATGGGGAATCCATCTTTGCACACCTACCTATCTCAGATAAGAGATGAGGATATAAAAGGTACCTTGCAATTGTAAGGCATTATATAAACAAATCAGAGAAGGCAATGGCACCCCACTCCAGTACTCTTGCCTGGAAAACCCCACGGACGGAGGAGCCTGGTAGGCTACAGTCCACGGGGTCGCTAAGAGTTGGACACGACTGAGCGACTTCACTTTCACTTTCACTTTCATGCATTGGAAAAGGAAATGGCAACCCACTCCAGTGTTCTTGCCTGGAGAATCCCAGGGATGGTGGAGCCTGGTGGTCTGCCGTCTATGGGGTCGCACAGAGTCGGACATGACTGAAGGGACTTAGTGGCAGCAGCAGCAGCATATAAACAAATGGCACTGAATTCTTCTACAAATATATAATACTTACTGTGCTAAACAGTATGCCAAGTGCAAGAGACAGAGCTGTGAACGAGACACACATGTCCCCCCACCTCCATTCCCCTTATGGAACCCAGAGTCTACAAGCATTGAATCAACATCAGCGGCAGGGTTGAATCCTGAACACAGAAGTGAAGCTGATCAATACAGAAGGTCTGACTGCTCACCTGCAACACCAGCCCATCTCAAGGCTCTCCAAGGTCCTGATTCCCACACTCAGCTTTCTAGGACTTGGGTTCTACTCAGTCTCAACCTCTGCTTTTTCCTCGTTCTCAAACACTGTCTTCTGACCGACTGCCATTTTGAAACACACAGAGCAATAAGTCGACCTTTCTAATTGTTTATTTTCAAATATGGAGGGACAGTGGTTGCCTAGGGCAGCAGGGGTGGGTGGGAGTGAGTGAGAAGATTAGGGGATAGATAATCGCTAAGGAGCATGGGGTTTCCTTAGAGGGAAATAGTGAAAATGTTCTAAAATGGATGATAGTATTAGATGTACAACTCTGTGAATATACTAAAAGCAACTGTAAACTTTAAATCAGTAAGTGACATGGCATGTGAATTACACCTCAATAAAGTTGTTAAAAAATATGAATTAAGAAGCACCTAAAATTCAAGAAAAGAGCACAGAAAAAGATCAGAATAAATAACCTGAAGAAGAAGAAAAAAAAAAAACCTGAAGAAACAGAGATCATTCAGAAAATGGGAGAGAATTTTTTGAAAGACCAATTATCCTTAGATTCGAGAAGATGCTGAGTCCGAAAATAGAACAGAGAGCTATGAAAAAGGAAAATTTCAGAATGAGTTCTGATCAATTTAAAAACAAAAATTTTGCTGAGATATAAAAATTCTAATAAAGGTCTGGAAGATAAAGTCAAAGATACATAAACATATGTATCTCTCAGAACATAAAGCAAAAGACCTAAGACACTAGAAACATCTAAGCAACAGACTTTCAGGACAAAAGAACAGAGAAAACAGATGGAATTGAATTAAAAAGAAAAAAATAAAGAAAAAATTTCCCAGAGATAAAGGAAGACAAGAGTCTTTAAAATGAAAGGATGTAGCATAAATGAAAAAAATCTATGCCTCGATACATCAACGTGAGCTTTCAGAACATCAAAGAGAAGAATAGAGCCTAAAAACTTACAGAAAGATAAAATGATGATCAACAAAGAAACCCAACTCCAAGTAGATTCAGAAATAATAGATCTTAGAAGACAGGGTAGCAGGCTTTTAAAATGGCCACTGAAAGTCATTTTGGTGAGAATTTTATATCTTAATTCTCCATCAAGAACAGAAGTAGTAAATCTCCATCTAACAGAGTGGAAAACCAAGGGATCTGCCTTAAGTGGATAGAATGAGAAATAGAAATTTCAGTATATTGCTTGAAATTTCACAGGTATCCATTAAGGTAAATAAACAATATAATTTTGTAATGGAAAGGAAGAGGAAGGATAGAGAAAAGAGGATAGTATAAGGCAGTTTTAGTTTTTCTTAGCCAGGAGTTGATAATTTATTAGGTAATACACAAGAAACCTAAATCTAAAAATATTATTCAGAGGTATAAAAACAACTATCAGAAATACTTAAAACAGTAATGTTTTTTAAAAGTTGCTCTTAAGAAGCAAGCTTGAAAGTGGGGAGGCACAACCCTGTTATTTTAAAAGTTAGATATAAGGTTTTAAAAAGAGTTTTAAAATCTAACTAATGGGACTTTTAAATACAAAGCCAAAAAGCACCAAAGAGAGGCCAACCCCTGTCACCCAAGTAATGGTGTGAAACTCACTCCTTCATGGTTTGTGGCTTTTGCAGTTGTTTGCGACTGAAAACTATCATTTTACTCTAAACGCCTCTTCTAGACATTCAAAATGCACACTAGTTTATTAAAACCTTGAGAAGTTCTGCACAAAAGAAATCAGTTTAACTCCATCTGAAAGCAGGTCAATTCACTGAAAGATAAATTCGATGAATTATTTGCTGATTTTAACAAATTTACCAACTGTCATTTTTTCCCTTCAAGACATGACTTATAGTGGGAATGTCTTCAAAGCTTCGACAGAAATGTTCAAGTGGCAAAGAAGTATTAAACTTGCAAAAAGTTTGCAAAATATAAATTAACAGACATGGATACTTTCCCACAAATAAGATTGTTTAGGCTGTTTCTGGTTTCTTTTGGATGTTTCTGAATGTTGTTTTTAACTTTGTTTAAAATGTCAAGCATGTAAAGTTTGTCTATTCCGTAATCCCTTCAGTGGCTTATCAGCCATAGTTAAGTATTTCTAGCAGTTAAACATTTAAATTAAATATAAATTCCCCTAAAGATATCAGAATTTTAAAGTAATTTTAGTTGAATTTAAATTCTAAATTGATAGAAATACAGAACTAAGGCTAATAAGCTTTTTAGGAATTGGCAAATGAACTTTAGAAAGAATGTTAAAAATGCTTATGTTTTTTAAAAAATGACATTTTGAAAGCGTAGAAAAAGATCAAATATAAATGAAGCAATCCTGTCATATATGAAATGTCAAATCATTAGAAAAAGTGTACTATTTCAAGTAGGAGTTTTTCAAATAAACTGAATTTTGTTTTTGCTAGCATTCCAGAATTTGTATTTTCCCAACATCTTGGAGACCATCTCAGTATTAGTTCATATTCAGAAAAGTATCTTTCAATGTCCATTCATCAGACTGAACATTTTTTTTAAAAGCTGCTAGATCATCACTGGTAAATTTGGCATATGTGGCAAACAGGTCTATCATGGAACTGGTGTTTGGTGAGCTGGCTACCAGTAATTGATTTTCAGCAAACTGACCTGAAGCCATTTTTTTTTTTTTAATCCTACCTTTTCCCAGACTCACTTGACCAGAATCTTTTTTCACATCAGATCAAGAGAATAATTATCCCCAGGGAACAGACTTTGGGAAACATAACAAGAATGGGGTCAGGTGTGTGCACCAGAGGTCCTGCGTAATAGCAGACTCTGAGTTCATTAGAAACTCATAACAAGGGAACTAATGAGAAAAGGTACTTAACGTTTACCCAGATGTTACATTTTTATAAATCTGCAAAGTCTTATGTTCTATTCTTCCATTTCTAAGGGTGAAAAATGCCACATTTTCTATTAAATTTTAAATTAAAACCTTGTA
The DNA here is from genome assembly GCA_024291935.2 of Okapia johnstoni. Classification (NCBI taxonomy): domain Eukaryota; kingdom Metazoa; phylum Chordata; class Mammalia; order Artiodactyla; family Giraffidae; genus Okapia; species Okapia johnstoni. Next base: position 46,135,309 of record CM044322.1, read on the forward strand.
TTGTCCTAGAAAACTAACAGGTGAGAATGAGGTGTCAGCTTTCTTCTCCTTCCAGGTTCTTTGAGTCTGAGAAGCAGCATGCCTCCACATCTTAATTCTCTGCTACTCCCAGTGGCCTCTGGGATAACTGCCAGATAACTGCCAGCACAGGGCTAGGAGGGAAAAAGGCGACATTCGGGGCAGAGATCATATACTGACAAGCCCACCGGGACCGAGAGGATGCGGCTGAGTGCAGCTGAAGCTGGCCTGGTCGGGGAACGGTGGGAACCTTGGCAACAGACAGAGCGCAAGCCAGGTTTAAAAAGCCACTGCTGCCCTGCCCAGCGAGTAATGCTTCGGGGATATGGATCCACTGTCACCAGGACTTCCGACTTGCCAAGCAAAGCCAGAAATTAGGGTTTTTTAAAGTATAAAAATCTCTCTCCCTTTCTAGAGGTTAGCAACTGTTTCAGTTTAAAACAAATGCAACTGTTGCTTCGTTCGCTATTATTTTCTCCCATTCTGAAGGCTGTCTTTTCACCTTGCTTATAGTTTCCTTTGTTGTGCAAAAGCTTTTAATTTTAATTAGGTCCCATTTGTTTATTTTTGCTTTTATTTCCAATATTCTGGGAGGTGGGTCATGGAGGATCCTGCTGTGATCTATGTCGGAGAGTGTTTTGCCTATGTTTTCCTCTAGGAGTTTTATAGTTTCTGGTCTTACATTTAGATCTTTAATCCATTTTGAGTTTATTTTTGTGTATGGTGTTAGAAAGTGTTCTAGTTTCATTCTTTTACAAGTGGTTGACCAGGTTTCCCAGCACCACTTGTTAAAGAGATTGTCTTTTCTCCATTGTATATTCTTGCCTCCTTTGTTGAAGATAAGGTGTCCATAGGTGCGTGGGTTTATCTCTGGGCTTTCTATTTTGTTCCATTGATCTATATTTCTATCTTTGTGCCAGTACCATACTGTCTTGATGACTGTGGCTTTGTAGTAGAGCCTGAAGTCAGGCAGGTTGATTCCTCCAGTTCCATTCTTTTTTCTCAAGATTGCTTTGGCTATTCGAGGTTTTTTTATATTTCCATACAAATTGTGAAATTGTTTGTTCTAATTCTGTGAAAAATACTGTTGGTAGCTTGAAAGGGATTGAACTGAATCTATAGATTGCTTTGGGTAGTATACTCATTTTCACTATATTAATTCTTCCAATCCATGAACACGGTATATTTCTCCATCTATTTGTGTCCTCTTTGATTTCTTTCATCAATGTTTTATAGTTTTCTATATATAAGTCTTTTGTTTCTTTAGGTAGATATACTCCTAAGTATTTTATTCTTTTTGTTGCAATGATGAATGGTATTGTTTCCTTAATTTCTGTTTCTGTTTTCTCATTATTGGAGTATAGGAATGCAAGGGATTTCTGGGTGTTAATTTTATATCCTGCAACTTTACTATATTCACTGATTAGCTATAGTAATTTTGTGGTAGAATCTTTAGGGTTTTCTATGTAGAGGATCATATCATACGCAAACAGGGAGAGTTTTACTTCTGCTTTTCCTATCTATATTCCTTTTATTTCTTTTTCCGCTCTGATTGCTGTGGCCAAAACTTCCAAAATTAAGACAGCCTTCAGAATGGGAGAACATAATAGCAAACGAAGCAACAGACAAACAATTAATCTCAAAAATATACAAGCAACTCCTGCAGGTGAATTCCAGAAAAATAAACGACCCACTCAAAAAGTGGGCCAAAGAACTAAACAGACATTTCTCCAAAGAAGACATACAGATGGCTAACAAACACATGAAAAGATGCTCAACATCACTCATTATTAGAGAAATGCAAATCAAACCCACAATGAAATACCATTTCACGCCAGTCAGAATGGCTGCTATCCAAAAGTCTACAAGCAATAAATACTGGAGAGGGTGTGGAGAAAAGGGAACCCTCTTACACTGTTGGTGGGAATGCAAACTAGTACAGCCACTATGGAAAACAGTGTAGAGATTCCTTAAAAAACTGGAAATAGAACTGCCATATGACCCAGCAATGCCACTGCTGGGCATACACACCGAGGAAACCAGAATTGAAAGAGACATGTGTACCCCAATGTTCATCACAGCTCTGTTTATAATAGCCAGGACATGGAAGCAACCTAGATGTCCATCAACAGACGAATGGATAAGGAAACTCTGGTACATATACATAATGGAATATTACTCAGCCATTAAAAAGAATACATTTGGATCAGTTCTATTGAGATGGATGAAACTGGAGCCCATTATACAGAGTGAAGCAAGCCAGAAAGAAAAACACCAATACAGTATACTAATGCGTATATATGGAATTTGAAAGATGGTAACAATAACCCTATATGTGAGACAGAATAAGAGACACAGATGCATAGAACAGTCTTATGGACTCTGAGGGAGAAGGTGAGGGTGGGACGTTCTGGGACAATAGCATTGAAACGTATATTATCATATGTGAAACAGAACACCATTCCATGTTCGATGCATGAGACAAATGCTCAGGGCTGGGGCAATGGGATGACCCAGAGGGATGGGATGGGGAGGGCGGTGGGAGCGGGTTCAGGATAGGGAACACATGTAAACCCATGGCTGATTCATGTCAATGTATGGCAAAAACCATTACAATATTGTAAAGTAAATAGCCCCCAACTAAAATAAATAAATTTATTAAAAAAATAAAACAAATGCAACTGATGAGAAATGTATCCTTTAGAATATATATGAAATATGTGTGTGTGTGTATATATATATATATATATATATATCAGTGTATATGTATACATACATATAACATAAGCAATATTACTCTGTGAAAGTGAAAGTATTAGTTGCTCAGCCGTGTCTGACTCTTAGTGACCCCCAAGGACTGTAGCCTGCCAGGCTCCTCTGTCCATGGGATACTCCAGGCAAGAATACTGGAGTAGGTAGCCATTCTCTTCTTCAGGGGATCTTCCTGACCTGAGATTGGGAAGGGATCGAACCTGGGTTTCCTGCATTGCAGGCAGATTCTATACTGTCTGAGCCACCAGGGAAGCCCCACCCTGTGATATATATATATATATATACACACACATATACATACCACTTAGTAGGTGGTGAGCTTCCCTGGTGGCTCAGATGGTAAAGAGTCTGCCTGCAATGCTGGAGACCCGGGTTAGATCCCTGGGTTGGGAAGATCTGGAGAAGGAAATGGCAACCCACTCCAGTATTCTTGCCTGGAGAATTCCAAGGACAGAAGAGCCTGGCAAGCCCCAGTCCATGGGGTCTCAAAGAGTTGGACACGACTGAGCAACTAACACTTAGTAGGTGGTAGAATAATGATGTATATATTATATTATTATATATAGAATGATATATATTATTCTCTCTATACATTATTATATATACTATTCTACCACCTACCAAGTTATAGAAAAAGATTATAAGCTACCATAGCTACACTTACCCTCAGGATGTTCTCTTAGAGCCAGGCAGAGGAAGGAAAATTATGTATCATTCATAACTTAATGATAATCGAGGCAACAGAAAATCATAGTTGAGTTGGTTGTTTTTGTACTTTGTGACTAAAACTGAAGAGGTTTTGGAGGGTTCTGAAACTCACAATCTCAGCCAAAAGGGACATGACAGTTCATCTGGACAAGCTTCCACCTAATAAGGGAATTATTTTGATAAAATTCCAAATGATGGTCACCTGTTGTGTACACACTTCCAAAGATGGGTAAATTAATACTCTTCAAAACAGAATGGACCATTATGGGACACTTGAATTGTCATAAACTGCTCCCCCTAATATCCTGGCATGCAAAGTGTCATCTTCTAATTCCAAGTCATACATCCGAGTTCCTCCTCCTCGGGTTATGAGGAAGAGTCGACTCCCTTCCTACACTACAGCTCTTTAAAAATTTGAAAACTTGCAATGGGTCTCCTATTCCTTCACAAAGTCTCGTCATCTTGTGGTAAAACTTCTCCGTTTTTCATCCACCATTTCTCATATAAAGTCACTACAAGATTCTTCTCATTCTGATCACTCTCAGTGAGGAACTCTCTAGACACAGTGTGGTGGATGCGTGTATCCAGTCTCTTCCAAATACCTACAGTCATGCAGTATACACGCTCAGCTAGTAAAGAATTGGCCTGCAATGCAGGAGACCTGGGTTTGATCCCTGGGTTGGGAAGATCCCCTGGAGAAGGGAAAGACTATCCACTCCAGTGTTCTAGCCTGGAGTATTCCATGGACTGTATAGTTGATGTGGTTGCAAAGAGTCGGACACAACTTGCACATGCAGTATAAGGCGGCATCATTTTTCTCGGCCATTGCACTGCACTCGTCTCCTGCAACACCCCCCATAGAGAGCAGTTAGGATTCTTTACATTATATAAGCCAAGAAGTCCAATTCAAACTGGCTGATAAAAAATGACATTTATCAGCTTAAGTGTTGTGCAACTCAATACTACAGGGCTGAATTTGGTTTCAGGCATTGCTTAAACAATGGAACCAGGATCTCTCTCCACTCCTTACTTGTGCTTCCTGGGTTTCATCTCCATTCTCTCTTTATAACCTAGCAGCCTGCATCTCCTGCACCCATATGCTTCCTCTATCATGAGGCATAGGAAAGGGAAGTTTACTTTCTTAATATTGCAAATAAAAGTCTAACAATAGACCATCATTGGCTCTAACTGGTCTGGCTTGAGTCAGGAGATCAGAGAAATATGATTTTCTAGCTTAAGCTAATCATGAACTGCCCCTGTGGCCAATCAGTGACATATAAACTACATGGCTAGGACATCTGAGGTTCTATTAAGAAAAAGAACACAGGAATTATTGCTGGTGGGGCATCCAAAAATTATCTACTACAAAATACTACAAAAACTCTCCAGCCTGTTACTGAATTTTTCATCACAAATGCAGACTTTTCATGTATCGCTATTTAAGTTCATATTGTTGGTATTGGCCAAATGTTTCTAATTAAGGAGATAATTCTGAAGTTTGGTTTAGTCCTCCAAAGTATTAATTATTCTACTCAGCTTTGCATCCCTTGCAAATTTGATATACATAACTCCTATGTATTCATCTCATTAAGTCTTTAATAAAAATGTTGATTCAGAACCAAAAAAGTGGAGCTTTGAGGCACATACCATTATATGTTTGCTCAAAGGAGGCTATCAATCTGTTAATGGCTACAGTTCAGAAATGGCTGTTTCAAAGGCATAAACCAACTTTACTAGCCCATTTTTTCCATCTATAGGAAATATACCAGAAGACATTATCAAACACTTTGATGAAATCAAGGTGTACTCTTTCTGCAGCACTTCCAAACCAAGTGCAGTCTTCTGGTTATGTTCCTTAGTGCCTACAGCCAGAAACAGGTAATACACACAGGGACTGAAAAATCTGCAAAAGATGTATCACATGCTGCCATCGGGTACACTTTCTTACACAACTTCTCTGCCTCAGGTAGGGCCTCACCAGCACCCTGATCCATCCATTCCTCTTATAGCGGACAGATTTCTTAAGCAGCTAGCTTGTGTTCTGGTCCAACTGAATCTTGCTGCTCCTTTTAAAATTCTAGGAATCTGCTCTTGCAGAACTTAATTCTTAATTCATAACTTTAACAGTACAATGCTATCTTTTCTTTCTCTCCCATGTCATAACTTTTTATTTATCAACCTTTGGACTCTCTTTCCCACCTTGGGATTTTTCCTTTTTTAAATTTATTTTTAATTGGAGGATAATTGCTTTATAATGTTGTGTTGGTTTCTGTTGTAGAACACATTCACATCGTAGAACAACGTGAATCAGTCACAAGTATACATATATCCCTTCCCTCTTAAATCTCCCTCCCCCCCCACTTGCCTCCATCACCCTCCTCTAGGTTGTCACAGAGCACTGGGCTGAGCTCCCTATGCTATATCTATTTTACACAGGCTTCCTAGGTGGTACAAGTGGTAAAGAATCCACCTGCAGGAGACTCAAGAGACATGGGTTCGATCCCTGGATAGGGAAGATCCCCTGGAGGAGGAAATGACACCCCACTCCAGTATTCTTGCCAGCAGAATCCCATGGACAGAGGAGCTTTGCAGGCTACAGACCATGGGGTCACAAAGAGTCGGACACATGTCAGCACCATCTATTTTACACATGGTAATATATATGAATTTTTTTCTTTCCAAAATTTTTACTAGACCATCTCTGAGTATACTAGTACAGTGGAGAACATTCTACTTTGTCCATCATTCACGCACTGTCCAAGCTTTTGAATACTTTCTGTCCATCTCACACCTTGTTACTGGAAGGGCTGCCAGCACATCGTCTCCCTTGGTCTAAGCAGCAGAGGGCATGAGACCCAAAGGTGCCAAACAAGTCCATCCAAAACATATACTCTTAAAGGTGGAGCTAGAGGGACTTCCAGGGCAGTCCAGTGATTATGACTTCCCACTTCCACTTCAGGGCGTGTGGGTTTGATCCCTAGTCAGGGGACTAAGATCCCACATGCTGCATGGCATGGTCGAAAAATATAAAATTAAAAAAATAAAATTTAGAGCTAGAGGAAATACAACCTCTTCTTCTGTTACAGAGCTAGGAGAATGTGAACAGGGGCTACTGGAAGCCGTCTTCTCTACTGCATTGTTGGGAGATGACCTGTGTGGAAAAGAATGAAGGTAACACAGAGGAGGGAGCAGGGCAGGGACAAACAGATGTGGGGACAGGAGGAGGGACAAACAGATGCGGAGAGAAGCAGAGGCCCAACTGATGACGCAGCCTGGATCCCTGACTTCTGTCACAGCAACTCTGTCGCTGGCTGAGTGGTTCTGTGGGCAGCAAACTCCCTTCAATGCTTAGGCAGTCTGAGTTGGGTTTCTGTCACTTGTAACAAAAAGAATCATGATAGATTCATGTAGCAGGAAGGCAGGGTGGTGGAGCTGGAAAGACTCTTCAGCCTTCTACAGTACAGAAACAACCCTGACTTTTATAATCAAGCAGATCCGGGGTCAAGCTACTCAAACACTCTTCTGGTAAATTATAATCACAATAAATAAACATAAGGCTAGAGTCTGAACCCCAGCTCTGCCACCGAGTTGGCAGGTCACCTAGGTCTCACCATCAGCCTCCGCATGTGGAGGACAGGACAGGCTAACTTCCTGCTCACTGTCCTGGGAGGATGAGAAGGACGAGCAAGCTGCCTGGTCCACAGGAGGCTCTTAATGAATAAGAGCAATTACTTTTCAGTTGAGGGAAGCTGAAAGGTGGAGGAGAGCTCTTGCAGTCCTCTCACCCGGTCCTCTCAAAAGATGATGCTGAAGGATAGCTGGCGGATGCTTCTGTGATGGCTGAACTCGATTTATCTCACTCCGGGAGGATATTACGGTGATAGTTCCCATTACAAGCAAGGGCAGATTTGTTCCTCTAATTCTAAAGGGCAGTGTAATCGTGTGATTGGTGTGCTTTGTGTAGGAAGCGCCACTTCCATCAGCCATGCATTCTCTGTAGAGCTGGTGCTGTCTCCACTCCCCTCGTGGCCCCCAGGGCCCCGCCCTCCGCCCTGTTCAAGGCCACAGCCTGCCACCCCCTTGCACGCCAGTTTCTTCGTCCCTGGCTGGGTTGCATCTCTTGAACGTAGCACACATTTTCTTCCCCAGGAAGTATGCTGGTGCCTCACACAGTAAAGAATCTGCCTGCCATACATTGACATGAATCAGCCATGGGTTTACATGTGTTCCCCATCCTGATTCATGTCAATGTATGGCAAAAACTAAAAAAAAATAGAAATAAAAATAAAAATAACATTTTCTAATCAAAAATAAATAAATAAATAAAGTTCATCTGGAAGGGAAAAAAAAAAAAAAAAAAAAACACTAACCTGCTTTCTGTCATAATAAATTAATTTTACTGATTCTAAAACTTCATATAAATGAAATAGTACAGCAAAAAAAAAAAAAAAAAAGAATCTGCCTGCAATGCAGGAGACCAAGGTTGGATCCCTGGGTTGGGAAGATCCCCTGGAGAGGGGAATGGCTACCAACTCCAGTATTCATGCCTGGAGAATTCCATAGACCGAGGCTACAGTCCATGGGGTCCAAAGAGTCCGACAGGACTCAGCGACTAACACTTTCACTTTTTATGCTCTCATGAGCTTAAGAGCTTTGAACTATCTAGGCGCAAGGATATTGTTCCAGCTCAAAATAACCTGGCTTTCTCAAGAATTGGGCCCTATCATTGTGGGGGCTATTTACTCCCCATCTTTCATTTATTTCAAGGACCTCTGACTGTTCCTTACAAATGCCATCACCATTCTCTGTAAGTGATCAAATGTATGAGGCTTGATAAATCAGCTTTACTTGTGCAATTTAATCCAAGGTCCATTCATCTATCCTTGGAGAATTTCTGAAAACTCAGAATGGACTTCACTCAAATACACAGATAAATAGAATTTGAGTGTGTAGATCAAAATATTTTTGTTTAATTATAAAACATGTATTTATACGTTGGTTTTCATGGATTCTTTCTGAACCTTCTTTAGCTGTATCTGTCACTTCCCATTTCTCAGGCCTGCCTGATTTTCTGTTGGCTCCCTATAGAGGAAAATGGGATTTTTTTTTTCTTCTACTTTCTCTTCCAAGAGCTGAGAAAAAGGAAAAGAGATAGCAGCTATGTGCCTGCAGGGGCAGCCAAGCAAGAGATTGATTCAACAGGAGAAATTCAACGCATCCCAAAAGATTCCCTAGGATTTGATATCCTGCTGCTCAGGGTACGATTTGTTGTAATAAGAAACGGAAGATTTCTGTCAGCAAAGTCAAAGCACTCAGCGATGGCTTGTGAAAGTTAAAAAAAAAAATGAGAAATGTTTTTCCTCTGGAAATGCTTTCATAAACAGGAGGACTGAACACCATTTCTCAGAGGATACACACTGGTGAACGCAGAAGATGAAATGCCTTCCTGTGCATGTACCTGATCCCAGGGTGGAGCGTGGCTTTCGTCTGACGCCACAGGGAGGTTGTTTACTGAGAATCAGGCAAATGCAACAGAGGAGAGGTAGGTCCTATGTCCCCACCCGGCCTGGGGTCTCTAGAGTCAAAGTAATAGTGGGAACAGATGAGGTTGGCCTGAGGCTGCAGGATTTTCTTGTCTGAGAGGAGGAATGTGGCTATGGGCAATGGACTGATCTAATAACTTAAGCATGGGATGGGGTGGGGGGGTAGGATGGGGGGTTGAGTAAAGTTCAGCAAAGATTTCAACACGAGGATCCAGGAGAAAGAAGGTGGGACCTCTGAAAAACGATCAGGGGATGGCCCTCCTGTAGCCAGGAGACAAACATCAGGAGCAGTGCAGCCAAGAGGCAGGAGGAAGCATGGCTTTTACATGTGTTCTGCTATGAACAGCATGTTGGGGGCAATGTGTGCGTCACCTTCCTTTCCCAGCAGGGGCTGTACACATATCAGCAGTGCCCAGTTATTTGGGAATAGCCAGGTTGGATGAAGAGTTGGTTTGTGAAGCTGGCCCATGACGTAGGCCTGTTTTGAGCTAGGAGCTCTGGTAAAATCTGCAGCTCTTGTTCAGAGGCCAGAAAGCCTGGGGTGGCAGCAATGCACAGAGGAACCGCTGCATCAAGGAGAATGGGTGGGCTCGTGGCCACCCCTCATCTCTTTCAGAAACTGTCAGAGCCTCATGCCAACTCCAAGCACAGACTGTCCTTTATTTCTTTCAGAACTAAGACCACGAAGCTGGGTTATTCTCATGTAACCGGAACCATCCAGCACACTGTCGATAAACAGGTCTTTCCCCAAACATACAGGTGGCATCTTCAGCAAGATGGATAGAGTGAGAGGGAAGTTAGGGTACTTTTAGAGTAGTGGACCACTGAAGGTGAGATGTTTTCATTTTTCTGCTGCTCTGAGAAAAGTACACTGAGAGAAACTGCTTATCCTGCTCTCCTTTCTTCTACCAACATGTTCACACTAGCTCCAGGTTATGTACTCCTGGAGAACGGGAGTAACTAGGCATGAGCTCAAGTCAGTAGTTTAGTAAACACATGTGCACCTGAACTACTGCAGCTCATCACAGGTGCTGTCCTCACTGTCATCTTCTTTCCTCTCTCTGCCTTTGAATTTTCCTTTTGTTGTATTTCTAGATTCTAAATTAAAGGAGCCCTCTGGGGGCCTCCCTGGTGGCTCAGTAGTGAAGAGTTCTCCTGCCAAGGCAGGAAACACGGGATCAATCCCTAAGCCAGGAACATCCCACATGCCACAGGGCAACTAAGCCCACACTCCACAACTACTGAGCCCGTGCTGAAGAGCCCGGGAGCTGCAACTACTGAGCCTGGGTGCCTAGAGCCTGTGCTCCGCAACAAGAGAAGCCACTGCAATGAGAAGCCCGTCCACCACAACTAGAGAGTAGCTTGCACAGTAAGGAAGACCCAGCCTAGCCAAAAACACATAAACAAATAAATAAGCCCCCCCCCCAAAAAAGAGAGTCTTTTGGTATTAAATTAAAGGTCTGCTATTAAATGGATAAAATTAAGAGCACTTAGATCTCAATGGACCCCTTCCCCCATGGCCAAGCAGGTGGTCACTGCCCCAGTGTCAAGACAAGAGGCGATGGCTAAGAAATGAAACTCACAGAACTGGCAGCAAAGAGAGAGGCCGTGATTAGAGGTATCGGGTAACTCTGTGCTTTACACAAACATGCACACAGGGCTCAAAATCTTATACAGGGGGTTGGCCGCCTAAGATACTTTAATTGAAAATTACAGTGTATAAAAAAAAAAATGACTAAGTGGCTAAGGGATTACTATCCACATCAGTAAGCATAGAATAAAATACTTGTTCATTCATTGGGTGAAATAATTCTGTAAACCTCAGCATGGAAGATAGATGGCAAACAAGGTAAGTGAAACTCAGATGCTCGTGTCCGCTCCTGGGTGGAGATCTGGCTTGGCTTGATTTTCTGGGTCCTCCTCTATGATTGTGGCTGAGGGAAGTCTTACCACACAAGACCCTGCTGTCTAGGGATGAGCTTCAGTGACAGGGATACGGAGAGGAGCATCCTCCTGGAGCCATCTCACAAGGTCTGTGTGACAAGACGTGAAGGAAGAGCAGGGCAGGCCCAGGGAAGTGCTGAGTGAGTGACTGCACCCGGGTAACGTGCACCCACATGCCCTGCTGGCTCCCAGACTAGAACGTCATATTGATGGATGACAGAAACCCCACAAAAGACCAACTGTACATCTTCAGAAGAAAAGCCAGTTTGAAAACAGTAGTAGAAGGTACTGCTCTGATGAAACCTTATATTTCATTAACTTATCTGCTAATGCTTCCGAGGGAAAAGTTTAAAAATTACTGGCAAAATGAAAATGGAAGTGGCTGCTATGTAATTACTGGCAATCTCTGAGTTACAAACTCTTACTTGTAACTATGTCATGTACACAAACCACCAGCTGCATTTTACTTCCTTTCTTCCCACCATTTTTTTTTTTTTCCTGACAACAAAGCACAGAAACTGACCTAGGATGAAATCTTACTCTTTCATGATTTCTTTCCCCTGAGGAGGATTTCATACCCCCTTACTTCTTTCTCTGATCATGGCACCATCATATACACACTCATGCTTAAGATCCTTCATCATGCCTGTTCTTCTGCATCTTTAAAGGTAATTTACAAAATATCATACCCGACACTACTTGTGGACAAGTAAATCAGTCCAAGCAAACCTCACTCTGTAAGAACAGACCTTGATCAGGGAAATGAGAAGGTCCTTATATTTTGTGAAATGAATTTAAATCAGATATCATCAAGATCATGCCATCCATTCTTAATCCTTTGGAAGAAAGAGAGACATTTTGGTGGATGGGGAACACAAATTGGTAATAGTTGTCTATTCTGAAAATGAACATCACCTTTGCTGCAGCAAATTAGCATTTAAGTAATTTACCATGTGCACTCACCCTACGGATTCAGTCACATCAGAACACAAGGATACAAGTACATGGCTGTTAATCATAGTATTGTTTGACATGGTAAACATACATGGAGACCAGAGGGATGAATGATGGTACACTCATGAGATGATACACTAGCTGTCTGTTAAAGAGAATGAGGTACAGAATGAGGCCCAGATGTCCACACTTGGTTATAAAGTGAAAAAAGTCAGTTATGGAACATGAGACAGAGAGAGACCCTATTTTTTGTCTTCCTCTCTCTTCCACAGAGAATTCCCCCGGCTTCTATATTCTTTTCCTCCTTCTCACCTTTCTTTCCCCACCCACCATGCTAGTAGGCATAAAGGAGAAGAGAGACAGTGAGGAAAGGAGGGGGAAAGAGAGGCAAGAAGGGGATAGTGGGGCTTTGAAATATATTCAGATGAGCGCCTCACACATTGAAAAGTTCAGAAAGCAACTCACCACGGCTATCGTTAGGGAGTGGGACAGGAGTGTGAGAGATGAGGGCGATTTTTCACCTTTCCGTTGTTTTGAAAATATCCTTTCCTAAAAGTATACATTATTCTTACCATAAAAATTAACAGAATGTGCAAATATCTTGAAAGTACTCCTTGAAGACTTAAAAAGCCTCTATATTTCCAGATCATCCTCTGGTTCCTAAAGAAAATCAAGTTTCATTTGTATTCAACATAATTTAAATCTTAGTTTTTAAAACTATGTACAATTTCTTTCTTCTTTTTTTTTAATTTATGGCCTACATTGATGATGCTGAGCAGACTTTCACGGGCTGGTCCAGGGGACCTCAGCATGATCTGTAACACCTTCTTCAATAAGAAAATGCTTTCCAAGTTCTAGACTACCAACTGGCAAACTAACTTGCAGGACCCGATTTATCATATGGCTGAGATTTGACTGAATTACATTTTTAAATAAAATTTGCAAAGTATCTTTAACTTACTTTCATTCTGCTTAATGTTTGCATTGATAAGAGACAGATGACACTGCATATATAATCAGAGATACATGCACAGATACCCTCAGGGGATGTATTATGAGTCAATACTAAAGATTACACATTTTGTCCTATGTGAATTAATTCTAAAGTGCTTTATGGAACACAAAGAACTTAATATTTTATGTTGCATCATAAAAGGAACTTCTATTAAGTAAAAATAAATGATGGAGTGGCAAGAAGGGAGCTGAGGGCAATGTACTGATTTGGATTGGATAAAAATGGAGTAATGGACACCTTCTCGCAGGTCAGCAGTTACGATTTCGCCAAGGTCAGCAGTGACAAAACCTCTCCGAGAGTCTTGACCTCAATCTAGTTGTTGAAAACGGTATATCACATTGTAAACCTGTTATAGCAGACAGCAATCCACTCACCTCTCGGTAACGCATGCCTAACTGCCTGTGTCCTTGGTGACAGGTGGACAAAAAGCCCACCCAGAGCATCTGCTGGGCTTCCCTGGTGGCTCAGATGGTAAAGAATCTGCCTGCAATGCAGAAGATCCCTGGTTGGGAAGATCCCCTGGAGGAGGAACTGGCAACCCACTTCAGTATTCTTGCCTGGAGAATTCCACAGACAGAGGAGTCTGGTGAGCTACAGTCCATGGAGTTGCAAAGAGCTGGACATGACTGAGGGGCTAACACAATAAAACAAAGAGCATCTGCTGGGAGATGGTGTAGACTGCTGAATCCCACAGCATCAGTTCCCTCACCTATGGGTCAAAACCCATTGCCCACTTAGGGATTCCCACCTCACAGTTTAAAATTGTTAAAGGGCTTGGGGGGAAAATGACCAAGTCTGCCAGCATCCACCCCTCTCTCCTTTTTCTTAACTCTGTTGGTTCTGGGTTACTGATTCTCTTCTCTTCTGCTACAGCTCTAAAAACAAACCATTCAGTTCCCACTCATTTGAAGTGGATCACTGCAGATTTGATTTCTTGAAATACAGAACACTGCAGAGTAACTCTGTAACATGCTCCAGGAGGAAAAATGGAGGGAAGCTTGGAAACGTGTCACCCAGCCTAAGAACAGAGGCTACATTTACAGAGTGAACATGACCTGCCAAACACCAGAGAAACATAAGCAAATGTATTCCAAACAACATGGGGTACATTCTGGTGGACTTGGTCTCACTTACAAGAAAGCCCTCTTTGTTTGATTCAAATTTAAGTTGGTGAAACTGCCAGTTAATGAAGGGGTAAGAAAGTCCTTCAGAGAAGCCTCAGTGGGTATAGAGAAAAGAGGATTCAAAAGTACGTGCAGAGGGAGTGCCCTTGAAGGTGTGCTGCCTTCTTAATGAATCAGGGGACCAATGTATGTTTCTGCACCGGGGGTGGGGGCGGCTTGGCTGCAGAAAGGAAGGGGAGGATGGATAGGAAGGGTCAGTGTGCATGCAGCCCAGCCAACAGCATGGGGTGAGTGGCTGCCAAGGGGGTCTGGAGGAAGGAGGATTTTCTGTCTCCTGGCTGGCATCCATTCACTCATCAGGCAGCCTGTAGTTCAGCATCGTGAGACCCAGCCCTGAGTTCACAGAGTTAACACCAGCCATCCCCAACCTGCCTCTCATTGCAACACAGAGGCTCAGAAAGTGAATGAAGCCTTATCTCTTTGTATTCAATTCCTATTTTCTGAGAACCCACAAGATTCATCATACCTAACAGACATTTCACACTCATGGGAAAGTTGACAGTCTCAGCCCTCAGGGCAATCTCTTATAAGTTTGATTAAAGCTGACTCACAGTCTGGATTCCAAAGCTGTTCAACCACAAGGCAATGGAAGAAACCACCTAGAGAAGCTCTGAAAAACACCCTCAGGGTCACCTGGGTGCCGAGGCTGGCCTTTGGACTCCTGCCATGCATCTGGCTGGTGGTCTGCGCCATCTTTAGGTTCTTCTCTGTCTGCACCATGCTCCTGGCTTCCTGACCAAGCATGCCATTTCCAGCTTCCTTCCTTTGCCTGAACTGATATCCTAGACCCTGGACTTGCTTCTATTCTTATCATGTGGATCCTGGTAACTTCCCTGCTCCACTGTCTTCCGAGGCTCTTCCTCAAGTGCAGACAGATGACACCCTGGGCTCTGCCTCTCTCTCCTCCTTCCCCGAGGACCACTCCCCTGCCTGTTGTTCATGTTGCATAAGTCTAGACTGGATCCTCCCTCTGCTCAGTCCCTTAGGGCTGACATCATATGGTCTTCAGAGTTGAGAAACCCGACATCTGCCTGGAACAGCGCCCCTGCTTCCCCCAGGAGACTACCCCCCACTTCCAACCCCTGCAGGTCTCAGATGCTTTCAAGGCACCTTCACCACACTCGGTGACCTTGTTTCATTCTGGAGATGGCTATTCCAACCTCAGATGGTGGTATGTATGTCTCTGTGTCCTTTCTTCTAGACTGATCTATCTCATCTTCCAAACTTAGGTTCTTCAGTTAAGTTCAGTTGCTCAATCATGTCTGACTCTGCGACCCCATGGACTGCATCACACCAGGCTTCCCTGTACATCACCAACTCTCAAACTCATGACATCGGTGATGCCATCCAACCATCTCATCCTCTGTCGTCCCCTTCTCCTCCCGCCTTCAATCTTTCCCAGCATCAGGGTCTTTTCCAATGAGTCAACTCTTCGCATGAGGTGGCCAAAGTATTGGAGTTTCAGCTTCAACATCAGACCTTCCAATGAACACCCAGGATTGATTTCTTTTAGGATGGATTGATTGGATGTCCTTGCAGTCCAAGGGACTCTCAAGAGTCTTCTCCAACACCACAGTTCAAAAGCATCAATTCTACGGCGCTCAGCTTTCTTCACCGTCCAACTCTCACATCCATACATGACCACTGGAAAAACCATAGCCTTGACTAGACGGACTTTTGTTGGCAAAGTAATGTCTCTGCTTTTAAATATGATATCTAGGTTGGTCATAGCTTTTCTTCCAATGGAGTAAGCATCTTTTAATTTCATGGCTGCAGTCACCATCTGCAGTGATTTTGGAGCCCCCCAAAATAAAGTCTCTCACCATCTTCATTGTTTCCCCATCTATTTGCCATGAAGTGATGGGACCAGATGCCATGATCTTAGTTTTCTGAATGCTGAGTTTTAAGCCTACCTTTTCACTCTCTTCTTTCACTTTCAAGAGGCTCTTTAGTTATTCTTCGCTTTCTGCCATAAGGGTGGTGTCATCTGCATATATGAGGTTATTGATATTTCTCCCAGCAATTTTGATTCCAGCTTGTGCATCATACAGTCCAGAACATCTCATGATGTACTCTGCACGTAAGTTAAATAAGCACGGTGACAACATACAGCCTTGACGTACTCCTTTCCTGATTTGGAAACAATCTGTTGTTCCATGTCCAGTTCTAACTGTTGCTTCTTGACCTGCATACTGATTTCTCAGGAGGCAGGTCAGGTGGTCTGGTATTCCCATCTCTTTAAGAATTTTCCATAGTTTGTTGTGATCCACACAGTCAAAGGCTTTGGTGTAGTCAATAAAGCAAAAGTAGATGTTTTTCTGGAACTCTCTTGCTCTTTTGATGATCCAGCAGATGTTGGCAATTTGATCTCTGGTTCCTCTGCCTTTTCTAAATCTAGCTTGTACATCTGGAAGTTCATGGTTCACGTCCTGTTGAAGCCTGGCTTGGATAATTTTGAGCATGACTTTGCTAGTGTGTGAGATGAATACAATTGTGTGGTAGTTTGAACATTCTTTGGCATTGCCTTTCTTTGGGATTGGAATGAAAACTGACCTTTTCCAGTCCTGTGGCTGCTGCTGAGTTTTCCAGATTTGCTGGCATATTGAGTACAGCACTTTCACAGCATCATGTTTTAGGATTTGAAATAGCTCAACTGGAATTCGATCAACTCCACAGCTTTAGGTTCTTAGCCCATTGCAAACCAGGGTCCCACACCCACCAGTGCCAAACGCTCAGCACCAGACTTTAACACTGCTATTCCTCCCACAGTTCCTCTGACCTGGGGCAAAACACACACTGGCCTGAAGGAGCTGAGACTAGTCAAGAAACAATGACCAACTGTTCCTTCCTCTGACTCAATGATGTATTTGAGAGGGCTGTCTCCCTGCTCTCCAGCTTGGGTCATAGGGTGGTTAAGAGGCCCAATGATTCAAGTGAAGGCACCCCAAGAACCATGAAGCCCTGAGAAGTGAAAGAAACCAGCATTGCTGTCAGCCAGACGGAGGGCTCCACACCGCATCCTTACCTGGATCAGCAGAGCTAATGCCACAGCTATGTCTGTGCGGCACTCCTCTCTGCTCCCCCCACCCCAGGCTCTGCACTTGCCTTTGCCACCTTGAGCAGCGCACTTATTAGAATCACTGGCTCCATATAGAGACAGCATCTCATTAGTCCCTGCACAGATACACGCCTGACACATGGAAGGAACTTTACAGATGATGAATGAATGCATCAATGAACAAAGGTTTGGCTTTACACACTGAGCAAGAAGCAGATGCAACACTCATAAAGCAGCAGTGATGAGCATGAGGTCACATTTTCGAGTCTTCACCCCTTACTCTAGCCTGTCCCCTCGACTCACCTGTAAGGCTCCATGGTCCGGATGCCGTAGAACAGCGCCTCCTCCAGCAGCCCGAGGTTGATGCAGGCGTCCATGGCGCAGTCGAGCACTTTCAGCTGGTAGATGTTGATATCAGGAAGCCGCTCAGCATTACTGCTTATGATCGACTGGCACATGGCCAGAACCTGTTCCCACTCTGTTATTAACCTCAGTTAAGGATTCATTGTCTTCATCAAGAGAAAACAAAAGTAAAATGAGATTCTCTACAAGGCTGAAGAGCTCCCAGGCACAGGAGGGAAGGAAGTGCCCATTATTTTGCACAGATGAGCTGCCTGAAAAACACACTTGAGAAACAAAAACATGTAAGTGGTGTCTCAGAGAAGGAAATTCTGTTTACATCAACAAACTGTCTTCCAACCAAGCCGGTGCTTTGGGGGATTAGATTTTCAGAGAGCCATTCTTCCTTCCTAGTCCTACTAGATGAATTCTCTTGAAACCTAGTCCTCAAATGAATGCAGCTATTTATTAAACTGAGCTAAAGACTAAGTTCACTTTATAATTATTTACTCTGTTAGCTGCTGTTTCAAAACTCATCTGAAATTAAAGAAGCTTGAGAGAGATTCCTTTTAAAAAAGGAGGACCTCATTTTTGCTTCTGTGTCATTTGCACCTCGGGCATATATGAAACCAAAAACACCACCCATAGGCACACACAACGGGAAGCAATTGAAAGAAATCCATTCCACTGGATCTCAAATTTTTTTGAGTATACAACAAAAGTGATCTGAGTCTATACTTAAATAATGTGTGCTTGCTCAGCCAAATCTACTTCTTCCAGCATTCAGACTCTCAGGGCACTGCTTTCCAACACATTAGTAAACAGTTTAAATAAACCAATCAAGTCAATTGTGTGAGTGGGAGCTCATATCTTTCTTTTTTAACTTTTTATTTTATTTTGTATTGGGGAGGGGTTTCCCTGGTGGCTCAGATAGTAAAGAATCTGCCTGCAATGCAGGAGACCTGGGTTCGATTCCTGGGTCATGAAGATCCCCTGGGGAAGGGAATGGCTACCCACTCCAGTAGTATTGCCTGGAAAATTCCATGGACAGAGGAGCCTGGGGGGCTATAGTCCATGGGGTGGCAAAGAGTCGGACATGACTCAAGAACTATCACTAACATTACAGCCAATTAATGTTGTGGTTGTTTCAGGTGAACAGCAAAGGGACCCAGCCATACATATACATGGATCCATTCTCCCCTAAACCCCTGAGAGCTCATATCTTTATTACTCCTCACAAGAAATGCATATTCCTCTGAAGGCAGAACACCTAGTACTACAGGCCTGACTTCCTGGGTAGAACTTCAAGCACCAAAATACATGGCTAACGAGCCTTTCTGTACATGATACTCTATCATTTTAGGCTGAGTCTCGTCTCTGAGGAGTTAACTGTGGTCTTGGAAGAGGTACATTTACTAAAGAAAAGTAACTCGGTGGCTTTCTGTTTTACTCATCTGATGTGTGTGCTTCAAGTTTACTGCATGTATTCCCTAGAGGCTGGGGAAGGCATATCTTAGGCAATGCACTGGTTTTGTAACAAACTCCAGGCTAACGTCTGTGGCTTTTCATCCTAGGATTAGATATGTGATGGATTATCAGGAGGAACAACTGTCTCTTACACAATGCCCAGACATTTCTGTGGCAAGACTCTGACCCTATTTTAACATCAAGTTGTGTGACTTCCATTATTATTTGCCTATTCACTTATATACGCTCCAACTCATTTTAAAGAGGTTTGAGGTGACAAGCCTTGGAAGTAAAAACCAGATGCAGCCGCTGATAGGAATACATCTGCTTTATGCCCCAGCAAGCTGGCAGGAACCACATGACGACTTCCCTTTGCAACACTGGCAAGTCTCCTGGGAAACAAAGCAAACCTTTCCTGTAAAACACCTCAGTGAGCAAAAAAATGGAATAATTTTAACTAAGCGGCTTTTCTCCCAAGCTAATGCTGACATGTATAATGTTTGCTCAAAAATTTAGTCCTTGGCATTTGCTGGGTGTTTACCACAAGTCACTCTGTTCCAGTGAGGAGAGCAGGGCAGACAGCCTACCTGGAGAAAAAAAGAGTACTGATGCCAGGACAGGCACCTTTCTGCAGACTTTCCCATGACCGTAAGAGAATTAAGGGGGAAAGAGAAAGGAGAACACAGTGAATCCACCTGGGAGTTTACTCCTTGAGACTCAAAGACGGACAACCCTAGGCTCTTAAAATCTTCCACTGCTTATAATCCTCCCATGGTTGCCGAGCCTGTACATAACATCTAGTCTGCTGCACGACACTGAAGCAAAGCCTGGCCATGTTCCCGTCTCTCACACCGAACAACTGCAACTGGGCCGCAGGTGGCTGCACCTTCCGTGCATGCACAGGCTTCTCCCTCAGGGTCTCCCCTTCTCCACTGCCTGCCTGGTGAACTCCTCCTAACTCTCCCAGGCAGTCGCCTCCTCTGTGAAATCTTTAACCTCCCGAAGTTGACAGCTGTGCTTTCAATGTCCCTCAAATATTAATCTATGTATTTACTACCCAGCTACTCATGAGAGCTGGGAGTGCAGGCTTGTGTCTTCTTAATCCTGCCTGGACCATAAAGTGGGTTATAACCAGTAAGGCACCTGGCACAGTGTTCATCGTCAGTAAAGCTCATCCCACTGAGGCTGAACTGACCATCCTTGGGACCTAATTTCTCTGCAGGGGACTACACAGAACAAGTCTTTTCTGCAGTGTAACAACAGCTCTCTGGACCTGAGAACCGCCCTCTTGCTCAGATTTGACTGCTTTCCAATTGTTTCCCATCCTGTCCACAGAGTTTCAAATACCATTTGATCCTGGTTCCATTCCTCAAAACTAATTTTTTTCTATATCCCTTTTAATGTGTCCTACCCCAAACCGAAGAGAAAATTTTAGATATGATTGGACTAATACTATTATCTTTCTCACTTTCTATTCTCTGTCTCATTTTCTATTCTCTAGTTCTATTAATGGAGTCCAAGATCACAGTAGTGTTTTGGGTTTTTATGGGGGGGCGGATTATATCATACTCTTAAACTTTATTTTTACGTTTACAAAAAACCTTAAAATTCTTTCACAGATTCTGTTGTCAAACTTTATATATATTTATACATGTAAACTTTTTGGCCCAAATAGAAGATGTGAGATACCCTCTTGTTGAATTTCATCTTCATCTCAGGCATCATTGCATCATTCAGACCTTCAAAGATCTTTTGAGCTCTTGATTTTGTCATCCCATCTCTGCCATCCTTCCAATCCATATACTTTTGAGAATTTGATGAACCTGTGCTATGCATCCTCATACAAGGTGCTGAATCAAAGGTGGAAGAAGACTGGTTTGGGAACACAGCACCCCACAGTGACAGAGATCCACTAAGCATCAGTTTTGCAGTATGGCTATTCAATCATTTAGTGAGACATCTGGTCACACTAGCATCTAGCATAAATCTCTTGGTTACTTTTTAAAATCTAATCTCTTTCTGAAGTCTATATACAAACTTTACCAAAGAAAGCCATGACTCTGCGGACGCACCTGCTCTTAATGAACCCTTGCAGCACCCTGGTGATCACAGCTTCCTTTCCATTCCTTTGGTCACGAGCTCGAGATTCTTTACCAAAACTGCCAACAACAAAAACCCACTGGACTACAGATTTCAGAAATTACTTATTTCACCTTTAAGAAATAGGAACATTTGTCTAACTGCCTCTCCTGCTCTTTTATAATTCTTTAAAGAACACTGTACTTTGGAAACCTCATTTGTAGATTTTCTTAGCGCCTGGGATATAATTTATCTGAAAATGTTTTGCAATCTTTTTTTTATCTACCTTAGTCTCTTTCTCCTTATGTTGTGGTTTCCTTTTGTCACATTTTTGCTCAAGCTAATACCACTACTGGAAGTGGCTCCCTCTCAGCCTCTGCCTATCTAAACCCTGTCCCTGATTTGGGCTACTTTTCACACAGTATAACATCGGTGGAGCCTTCCCAGAGGACCTCCATCATAAACGGTCTCTCCTTACTCTAAATTATGACCCCCTCACTGTCCTTACTATTTATGCCAAGAAAATGTACTGTGCAGCAACTCTGACTACCACTGTATGCATGGCTGACTACAGTCATTAAATTACAAGGATTTTAAGTTATACATTATAGAGATGTAGTCATGGGAGGAAGGGAATCCAGGAATTTGTTACCTTGTACATATGTAAAGAGAGTACCCCATACTATCCTACTAATCCTAGCTATAAATTTTGATTTTCAACTAATGATGGAGAGGAATTCACGTTGACCTTATTGCAATCTTCCCTCACCATTACTGAAATTGTTGGCTGGGGTCAGGGATGCAGCCTGCGAGTGTGGAACAGAATGAAGCTCTCTGGCTCATGGAGAAGTCAAACCCTGGACTTGGATTCATTAAGACTAGGTCCAACCAGTAAGGAAGCAATACTATAAACAACTCAGTCCATAGGTAAAAGGATACTCCAATGTGCCTTCAGTTCTTCAATTTTTTTCAGGGATTCTTGGACTTCCTTCCATACCTGTTCATCACCAGTCAGCATATCAGCATCCTGTGCAGGCCACATTAAAAGAAGAGAGGAAGACAAATTCCTGGATTAAGAAAATGGGCAAGAATAGATATTTCTCCAAAGAAGATATTCAAATGACCAACGAGCACATGAAAAGATGCTCAACATTATTAGCCAACAGGGAAATGCAAATCAAAACCATAAGGAGATATCACTTTGCACCTACTAGGAAGGTTATAATAAAAAAGATAATAAATGTTGGTAAGGTTCTGGAGAAATTGGAATCCTCATACATTACTGGTAAGAAAGTAAAATAGTATAGCCACTTTGGAAAATAGTCTGGCAATAAAAGTTAAACAGAGTTATTATATAACAATTCCACTCCTTCCATATATGTCCAAGAGAAATGAAAATATATGTTCATACAAAAACTTATGCGTAAATGTTCACAGTTGCATCATTCATAATAACAAACAAAGTGGAAACAATCCAAATACCATCAACCAATGAATGGGTAAATAAAATGTAGCGTAGTCACACAATGCACTACTAGTTGACAATAAAAAGAAGTGAAGTACTACAACATGCTACAGCATAGATAAACATGAACAACATCATGTAAGTGAAAGAAGTCACTAACAAAGAATCACATGTGATTTCACCAATATGAAATGCTCAGAAGAGATAAATCCGTATAGACAGGAAAGTATATTAGCAAATAGCTAGGGCAGGAGAGTAATAGGTATAGAGAACTGGGGAGGGACTGCTAATGAGTTTTTAGTGGCAATGAAAATGTTTAAAAGCAATCCTGGTGATAGTTTTCATCACTTTCTGATGTGATGAAAAGCTACAAATTGCTATACAAAAGCTATCAAATTGTACACAGTAACTGAATTGTATCCTATGTGAATTATGTCTCAGTAAAGTTTACATATATTCATGTATGTATGTATGAATGTATTGGGGCTTCCTTGGTGGGGTTAGTGGTAAAGAACTTGTGTGCCAATGCAGGAGATAAAAAAGACTTGGGTTCAATCCCTGGGTCGGGAAGATCCCCTGGTGGAGCGCATGGCAACCGATTCTAGTATTCTTGCCTGGAGAATCCCCTGGGCAGAGGAGCCTGGTTGGCTACAGTCCATAAGTTCACAAATAGTCAGACATGACAAGTGCCTTAGCACACACACATGTATGTATTTACCAGGAGAGAGAACAGAGGCAAGAGCAAAAATCATTTGTCAGGAGACCCATGAATAACACTTTAATCAAATATTGAGTCATCAATCAAAATGAGGATAGGTAAAAGATGAGTACAATTACACCCATGTGAACCAATTTGATTACTACAAAAACTAAAAAAAAAAATAAATAACTTCAAGAGTAATTCAGAGCTTCATAGGTGGCTCAGTGGTAAAGAATCCACCTGTAATGCAGGAGATGTGGGTTTGATCCCTGATCAGGGAAGATCCCACAAGCCTCGGAGCACCTAAACTAGTGTGCCTGTGCTCTCGAGCCCAGGAGCCGCAAATACTAAAGCCCGAGTGCCCTAAAGCCTGTGCTCCACTACAAGACAATCCACTGCAATCAGAAGCCTGAGTACCACAGCTAAAGGGTAGTTCTCACATGCTGCACGCAACTGGAGGAAACTTTGTGAAGCGACAAAGCCCTAGCCCAGTCAAAAATAAATTTTTTTTAAAAAGGCAATTCAAAATGCAAGTAGGAGCTACCATTTATTCATTGTCCATCCTCCTACTGGGTCCTCTATTTTTCCTATACATCTACATTTTAAGAGCACATAGCCACATGTGGCTGTGGCTACCATATTGGGCAATATGGATATATTAGAACAGTTCTGTCATCACAGGAAGTTCTACTGGATGGTACTGCTTTAAAGAGGTTAATCAAAGGGTAAGAAATTCTGGGGCACTTCCTTGGAGGTCCAGTGGCTAAGACTCTGCACTCCCAAAGCAAGGGGCCTGGGTTCGATCCCTGGATCAGAAACTAGATTCCACATGCCAAGACTAAAGATCCCACAATGAAGATCAAAGATCCCATGTGCTACAACAAAGACCTGGTGCAGCCAAACAAGTTAATTAAAAAGGTATGAAATTCTCAGACTCTAATCAAAACCAGGTATTCCATATCCACTAGATTCTCTGTGGGGGTCAGGGAGAAGAACAATTCTAGGAAGTTATATCAAATCATAGCCACTGTGGGGTGATGGTTAAACTGAAGGAGGGCAGACTTTTTCAAACTCTATGTATCTCCCTAGAGATTCTTACATACCTTCTAGGGAAGGTTTCTACCAACAGAATGACCCCTGTGAGAATCACTGTCTGAGTAAAGAAATAAGCCTGTGTTACTGATGGGAAGATACAAGTCACTCAGGTGTGCCAGGGCAGGGGGAAAAGAAAAGAGGGCTACTAAGTACCACAGAAAAGAGATCGCAAGTACAAAGAGAAGCAGAGGGTTTATGTATGAGGAAATGTGTGTTTATGAGTGTGTCTATGTAACAGGGCTTTATGAGTCTCTCTATATATGTGCTGTACACATGTGTAATATGACAGGATAGTTTTTTAAAAGACACCATAAATGGACTCGGCTTTGTTTAGGAAATTCTAAATAAGATGGTGATTGCAGCCATGAAATTAAAAGACGCTTACTCCTTGGAAGGAAGGTTATGGCCAACCTAGATAGCATATTTAAAAGCAGAGACATTACTTTGCCAACAAAAGTCCATCTAGTCAAGGCTATGGTTTTTCCAGTGGTCATGTATGGATGTGAGAGTTGGATGGTGAAGAAAGCTGAGCGCCGTAGAATTGATGCTTTTGAACTGTGGTGTTGGAGAAGACTCTTGAGAGTCCCTTGGACTGCAAGGACATCCAATCAATCCATCCTAAAAGAAATCAATCCTGGGTGTTCATTGGAAGGTCTGATGTTGAAGCTGAAACTCCAATACTTTGGCCACCTCATGCGAAGGGTTGACTCATTGGAAAAGACCCTAATGCTGGGTAGGACTGGGGGCGGGAGGAGAAGGGGACGACGGAGGATGAGATGGTTGGATGGAATCACCGACTCGATGGACATGGGTTTGGGTAGACTCCGGGAGTTGCTGATGGACAGAGAGGCCTGGCGTGCTGCAATTCATGGGGTCGCAGAGAGTCGGACACGACTGAGCGACTGAACTGAATTGAACTGAACTGAAATAAGAACCTAACTTTCTGTATGTATAAGAGGGAAATAGAAAATCAATTGTTTTTAAAGAGGTAAACACCAATCTCCCTCCAAATACTTGCTCTAAGTCCATCTTCATCTCCTGAAGCCTCAGTTCCAACACATGACTCCAAAGCCTTGAGTAACTTCCCAGTGCCTCCCATACAGGCCCACACATTAAATCGTGACAACCATGGCCATTCTTGATTAAATTTTCGTTTTATATTTCACTACTGGCAGCTCAAACCTTAGGCTCTAGGCAAAATGTCTCACTTGTTAGTCCTTATGGTAGGGAGAAAAATGGATCCCCAAAGAAGGCCATGTCCTGATCCCCAGAACCTGTGGATTTATGTTAGCTTACATGGCAAACAGGAATCAAGCTGCCAATGGGACTAAGACTGTTAGTCAGTTGACTTTAAAGAAATCAACCTGCACCAGCCAGGTGGACCCAGTGGAATCACAAGGGTCTTTAAAAGTGGAAAGAGGCAGAAGAGAAGGTCAGAGCAACGTGATGTGAGGAGGACTCAACCTGCCTTTGCTGGCCTGGAAGATGGAGGAAGGGACCTTCAGGTCAAGGAGTACAGGCAGCTTCCATAAGCTGGAGAAGTCGGGGAAACGGATTCTACCCTGGAGCCTCCAGAAAGAGGGTAGCCTTGCCAAGAACTTGATGTTAGCTAAATGAGGCTCCTGTCAGGCTTCTGATCTATAGACAATAGATAAGAAGTTTGTGCTAAGTCACTAATTTTATGATAATTTGTTAGAGCAGCCACAGGAAACGAATACAGTCCATGACATACTTCTGCTTTTGTGACCACTGGAGTTTGGCACATGCCCTCCTGGTGCTTGTGTGGGTCCTAAGTTGCTTCAGTAGCGTTGGACTCTTTGCAACCCTATGGACTGTAGGCCACCAGGATCCTCTGTCCATGGGATTCTCCAGGCAAGAATACTGGAGTGGATTGTTATGCCCTCCTCCAGGGGATCTTCCTGACCCAGGGGTTGTACCCACATCTCTTGCACCACCTACATTGGCAGGCAGGTTCCTTACCACTAGTGCCACCTGGGAAGCCCACCCTCCCAGTATCTGAAGGAAATTAATTTGATCACTCACCTATTCAATTAGTATCTACTGAGTGCCTGCAGACATTGCTCTAGGATAGAGAAGTAAATCTGATTTCAGTGTTGACCATCTGGTGATGTCCATGTGTAGCGTCTTCTCTTGTGTTGTTGAAAGAGGGTGTTTGCTATGACCAGTGCGTTCTCTTGGCAAAACTCTATTAGCCTTTACCCTGCTTCATTCTGTACTCCAAGGTCAAATTTGCCTGTTACTCCAGGTGTTTCTTGACTTCCTACGTTTGCATTCCAGTCCCCTATAATGAAAAGGACATCTTTTTTGGGTGTTAGTCCTAAAAGGTCTTGTAGGTCTTTACAGAACTGTTCAACTTCAGCTTCTTCAGCATTACTGGTCAGGGCATAGACTTGGATTACCGTGATATTGAATGGTTTGCCTTGGAAATGAACAGAGATCATTCTGTCGTTTGTGAGACTGCATCCAAATACTGCATTTCGGACTCTTGTTGACTATGATGGCTACTCCATCATAGACTTCACCAGATGGACATCATAGACATCACCACATGGACATCACCAGATGGTCAAGACCGAAATCAGACTGATTATGTCCTTTGCAGCCAAAGATGGAGAAGCTCTATACAGTCAGCAAAAACAAGACAGGAAGCTGACTGTGGCTCAGATCATGAACTCCTTATTGTCAAATTCAGACTTAAATTGAAGAAAGTAGGGAAAACCACTAGACCATTCAAGTATGACCTAAATCAAATCTCTTATGATTATACAGTGGAAGTGACAAATAGATTTAAGGGACTAGATCTGATAGAGTGCCTGATGAACTATGGACAGAGGTTCATGACATTGTACATTAGACAGGGATCAAGACCATACTCAAGAAAAAGAAATGCAAAAAAGCAAAATGGCTGTCTGAGGAGGCCTTAGAAATAGCTGGGAAAAGAAGGGAAGCAAAAAAGCAAAGGAGAAAAGGAAAGATATACCCATTTGAATGCAGAGTTCCAAAGAATAGCAAGGAGAGATAAGAAAGCCTTCCTCAGCAGTCAATGCAAAGAAATAGAGGAAAACAATACAATAGGAAAGTCTAGAGATCACTTCAAGAAAATTAGAGATACCAAGGGAACATTTCATGCAAAGATGGGCTCAATAAAGGACAGAAATGGTATGGACCTAACAGAAGCAGAAGATATTAAGAAGAGGTGGCAAGAATACACAGAAGAATTGTACAAAAAAGATCTTCATGACCCAGATAATCACAATGGTGTGATCACTCACCTAGAGCCAGACATCCTGGAATGTGAAGTCAAGTGGGCCTTAGAAAGCATCACTACGAACAAAGCTAGTGGAGGTGATGGAATTCCAGTTGACCTATTTCGGATCTGAAAGATGATGCTGTGAAAGTGCTGCACTCAATATGCCAGCAAATTTGGAAAACTCAGAGGTGGCTACAGGACTGGAAAAGGTCAGTTTTCATTCCAATCCCAAAAAAGGCAATGCCAAAGAATGCTCATACTACCGCACAATTGCACTCATCTCACACACTAGTAAAGTAATGCTCAAAATTCTCCAAGCCAGGCTTCAGCAATATGTGAACCATGAACTTCCAGATGTTCAAGCTGGATTTAGAAAAGGCAGAGGAACAGAGATCAAATTGTCAACATCTGCTGGATCATTAAAAAAGCAAGAGAGTTCCAGAAAAACATCTATTTCTGCTTTATTGACTATGCCAAAGCCTTTGACTGTGTGGATCACAATAACCTGTGGAAAATTCTGAAAGAGATGGGAATACCAGACCACCTGACCTACTTCTTGAGAAACCTGTATGCAGGTCAAGAAGCAACAGTTAGAACTGGACATGGAACAACAGACTGGTTTCAAATAGGAAAAGGAGTATGTCAAGGCTATATATTGTCACCATGCTTATTTAATTTATATGCAGGGTACATCATGAGAAATGCTGGGCTGGATGAAGCACAAGCTGGAATCAAGATTGCCGGAAGAAATATCAATAATCTCAGATATGCAGATGACACCACCCTTATGGCAGAAAGTGAAGAAGAACTAAAGAGCCTCGTGATGAAAGTGAAAGAGGAGAGTGAAAAAGTTGGCTTAAAGTTCAACATTCAGAAAACTAAGATCGTGCCATCCGGTCCCACCACTTCATGGCAAATAGATGGGGAAACAGTGGCTGAGTTTATTTTTTGGGGCTCCAAAATCACTGCAGATGGTGACTGCTGCCATGAAATTAAAAGATGGCTACTCCTTGGAAGGAAAGTTATGACCAACCTAGAAAGCATATTAAAAAGTAGAGACATTACTTTGTCAACAAAGGTCCATCTAGTCAAGGCTATGGTTTTTCCAGTAGTCATGTATGGATGTGAGAGTTGGACTATAAAGAAAGCTGAGCACAGAAGAATTGGTGCTTTTGAACTGTGGTGTTGGAGAAGACTCTTGAGAGTCCCTTGGACTGCAAGGAGATCCAACCAGTCCATCCTAAAGGAGATCAGTCCTGGGTGTTCATTGGAAGCACTGATGTTGAAGCTGGAACTCCAATACTTTGGCCACCTGATGTAAAAAGCTGACTCATTTGAAAAGACCCTGATGCTGAGAAAGATTGAGGGCAGAAGGAGAAGGGGACGACAGAGGATGAGATGGTTGGATGGCATCACCGACTCAATGGACATGAGTTTGGGTAAATTGTGAGAGGTGGTGATGGACAGGGAGGCCTGTTGTGCTGTGGTTCATGGGGTCGCAAAGAGTCGGACATGACTCAGTGACTGAACTGACTGACTGAGAGAAGTAAAAACATCATACAATCACAGTGTTTACAATGAGGAGGGAGGAGGATGGGATGACAGAATACACACACACACACACACACACACACACACACACACACACACACACAAAAAAAACACATTTGTCAGAGAGAGAAACAAATAGGAAAGAGGGAAGGGGAACACTGGTCCCAGGGAGTTTAGGGTGATCAGGAAAGGCATTGCTGAGAAGATGACTCATGAGTGAAGGAGGAGGTGAGGAGCAGAGACAAGAATTCTAGGGAGAGTGAGTAGTAAGTCCCACAGTACAGAAGCAGGTGCAGGCCTGAGTGTTCCAGGAGTGACAAGGAGGCCAGTGCAGTTACAGTTCCTAGGCTGTCATTTGTGTGCATGTCACATCATCCTCATTTCAAAGATAAGTCAAAGTGTTAGTTGCTCAGGCAAGTTGGACTCTTTGCCACCCCATGGACTGTAGCCCGCCAGGCTCCTGTGTCCATGGGATTTCCCAGGCAAGAATACTGGGGTGAGTTGCCATTTCCTTCTCCAGGAGATCTTCCCGACCCAGGAATTGAACCCAGGTTTCCCCATATTGCAGCCAGCTTCTTTACCTCTTTGATTCTGCCACTTTCAAATACCTAGCACAGAACTTTGTATGGAACAAAAGCTCACTTAAACATCTGCAGAATGGCTTTGGAAGGAGAAAACGAATATTTATATGATAACGATTGGGATAGCTCTTATATGTCTCTTTTATTCCTCTCACCATCCCTGCTGCTGCTGCTAAGTCGCTTCAGTCGTGTCTGACTCTTGTGCAACCCCATAGACAGCAGACAACCAGGCTCCCCCATCCCTGGGATTCTCCAGGCAAGAACACTGGAGTGGGTTGCCATTTCCTTCAACAGTCACCATCCCTATAGGGCATCAATACCTATAATTTACAAAGGTGGCACAAGATAGTCCTAAAGCTTAAGTAACCACTACAAATGTCCCTTCTACATCGAATTGCCAGAGGTAAGATTCAAATCCAAGTCTATCTGGCTCCAGAGCCCATGCTCTTTCCACCATCTTCATGTTTAATTTGAATTTGCTTTTTTTCCTAGGCTTGCTTAAAAGGTGAAACTCATGTCTGTGAGACAGTAAGTTGAACATATATATTCAACTCAATCAATTCAATTCAATTGATCATAGATCAAGTCCCATGATCTTCCAAGTCTTAGCACTTGGAAAAGGCAATAGACTCCTCCAACAGGGAACCCATAATGGGACCTGTATTCTTTCACCAAGCAGAGTGAGACCATGGCCCAAGGCAGAGCAATTTCATATGGGAATTATATTCACAACTAAATCCCCACCATTATCTGATTAACTGTTCTTTGGGTTGAGCCTAAGGCTTTACTTACTTAATAGAAGAGCAGGCAAGCTTGGAAATTGTTTCCAAACATTCAGAAACAATAGCTCTAGGGAGCACTATATATTGGAGCTAGACATTCACTAAGAGCTAACCATCCACACCTGGAGTGTGTCACCAAGGTGACAGTCTCCACTTTCAGGTTGCCAACACACCTCCCCTCACTGCCATGTCCTGATCCTCCCAATTCCATTCTCTTATAACTGTCCCTAAAATGGGGCCAGTCAGTAGGAGACCACTCAAAGGGGAGTGTGTGTGCCTATGTGTGTAACGTATATACAAAAACAGAGAGACTACTTAGGGAAGCAGAACTTAAATCTTCTCCTTTTTCAATCTGCAAATATAGGAGTAAATTAGTGTGCTCTTTTCACAGCCCCTGAGGTATGAAATTAGTAAATTTATTTCATTATCTCTTATCCAAATGTATCAAAGATGTTTGCTATTGTTTAGGAAAAAAAATTTAAAAATTCCTTTTTGAATTTCAGCTTTACCATGTAAAAAGGGCTTGAATGAATGAGTCCTGAAATTTTATACATAAAATATATATTATATTATACATTATATATATATACACACACATATATATATATTTTGTTTTGAAATCAAATGTAGTATTACTGAATTTTCTACAAATGAAAAACATAACTCAGACTATGAGCAGAAGGAGTCCTAAGAAGTTTCTGCTGGGAAATGTTGAAGAGAATTGAGAACATGTTGGTTTCAGCCCCCACAGTACCTCTGTCCTGATCCCTGTGTGCCCTGTCATGTCCTCCTTTGTCTGCCCCCAGCTTCCTCACTGGTAAAACAAGAGGCTGGTCTCATGATCATTTTAGAGCCTAGAGCAGACCCCTCCAGCCATACAGCTCCAGAAGAGTCCTTAGAAAGTGACTCCATTTTAAACAATAAAAATGTGGAAATAGTTCATCTAAGGTGGGACTGTGCCAGCTGTTCTTGGAATCTGGGTAGAAATGAATCTCCTGAATTTCTCCCTTCAACCACTCAAGCTCCTCTATCTGCCTCTGCCCTCTCAGCGGCCAGGTACAAACTCCCTCACAATTTGAATTATCGCTCTTGATACTTGATTCTTTCTCACTCATTCCCATTCTTTTCTCTCACAGCCTCATCCCAAATCCGACCCATCCCCTGGCTCCATCTTACTGCCAGTACACCTACTCTTCCAAGTGGAATCTTTGCCCTTTGGATTCTGTCCGGACTAGGATTGCAGTTTTCTGCTCTTTCCTTGCCACTTCCCAATTGGCGCTGGTGGTAAAGAACCCATCTGCCAATGCAGGAGACATTAGAGATGTGGGTTTGATTCCCGAGTCAGGAAGATCCCTGGAGAAGGAAATGGCAACCCACTCCAGTATTCTTGCCTGGAGAATCCCATGGCGGGCTATAGTCCATGGGGTTGCAAAGAGTCTTGGATTGCCATTGCCATTCATTTCTCCAGCTTTCTTCCCATGTGTCCTTTAGGAGACAGTCTCAAATGTTCTCAGTTAGGAAATCTTGTCTATCCACCCTCTGAGGCAGCCCAGCCCTTCTGAAGCATCATATCCGCTCTGCAAACCTCTCTTTTAAAAAAGAAAAAAAAAAAACTAATTTTGTTTATGTATTTATGTATTTATTTATTTTTGGCTGTGCTGGGTCTTTACTGCTGTGCCGCCTTCTCTAGTTGCGGCAAGCAGAGGTTATCCTCTCATGCTGTGCAGGCTTTTCATTGCAGTGACCTCTCTTGTGGAGTGTGGGCTCCAGGGCATGTAGGCTCAGTAGCTGTGGCCCCCCGGGGTTAGTTGCCCTGTGGCATGTGAGATCTTCCTGGCTCATAGATCAAACTTATGCCTCCTGCGCTGGCAGGCGGATTCTTTACCACTGAGCCACCAGGGAAACCTTGCAAACCTCTCTCTTAGCGCCAAGGTGTCATCAATGATCTAATGTTTCCTCAATTAGCTCAGAACTCCTTGAGGGGCCTTGACCAAATCATATCTATTCCCAGTGCCATCATGGTGAGTGACTCAGTAAATGTTTGGTGACAGAGTAAATGAATGCAGAGAGAGGAAACATCTTCTACAATCCACAGGTAACAGTATTGTAAGAATAAAATAACTTGGACTTCTTTGGCAGTCCGGTGGTTACGAATCAACATGGGTTCGATCCCCAGTCTAAGAAGATCCCTCAGGCTGCGGGGCAACTAAACATGTGCATCACAACTACTGCACCTGTCCTCTAGAGCCCGTGCTCCACAACAAGAGAAGCCTGCACACCACAACTAGAGAGTTGTCCCCTCTCGCCACAACTAGGGAAAGCCCAAGAACAGCAGCAAAGACTCATCACAGCCAAAAATAAATAAATAAATATTTTAAACTACAAAAAAAAAGAACAAAATACGTTAACTCTGCAACAAGGACAATCTCAACTGAGGAAACAGAAGATTATTCTGTTTACTCCATATTTCTATCTTGACCTATTTCTAATACTACTATGTCATAGTTATGTTGGAAAATGGCATGTTCTTACTGGAACTGTTGGTATTTACCAAATGACTAGATATTCATCTAGAACCTAAAGGTGACCTCTTCCCCAGCATATGGAATTCCACACAGGCTCACGACCTGTGTTCCCAGACTGCAGCATCAAGACTGTTTGCAAGTGAGCTCTGCTGACTCCCCTGGCTTCTACCTCCAACACCACCCTGAGCCTCCTGCCACTCAGTTGGCAGACAGGTCCCTGCCCTCAACTACCCGTGGATGGATCAGCAAGGCCACCCAACTTCCCCCATGCAAAGCTGCTCAACAAACAAATGTTTTTCCCTTAAGAGTGAAAAATAGGTACCAGATGATATGAGACAAGCCACTACATCAAAGGGTGTCAGTCCACACAGTTACATTCAGTTGGCCAAATGCTTCCTCTGGGTTTCAGAGTAGGCAGCATCCCTGCCAGCTGCCAGTGGTCCCTGACAGAATTGGAAATCTGAGTCTCTTTAATAGAGTAAGGCTGGAATCCAGCAGGACTGGTTGAGCACATCCTTGGGGAAGTGGCCAGTGGCTCTACCAGGTTCAAACATCAGAGGCAGCCATCCAGACCTACTCTGCATCTGGAACACTTACACAGATGTGTTCACTTGGCTCACAAGCATTTGATGTTGAAACTCTTGCACTGGGTTAATTTCAGATGGTTCACATTAAGAGGAAAAGGAGAAAGGCAATCTGTTTCTCTGTACTTCCTGTTATCCAATCCTCATACAAACTCTAATTAGATTGGATTGGAGAGAGATGAGTACAGGATGGGAAATAAAATTACTGAACACATAAACTTTTCCAGTAATTCAATAATTCTAGTGTCTTGAAGAAGAAGTTCTTTGTGGTCTGTTTTGTTTCTACAGCAAAATGAGGTTCAAATATAGTGTCTGCACCTAGGAGAGAAATGGGAAAGTCCTGAAATCAAAATTATGGGAGAAACAAAGTTTAATTTGCAGTGCTTTTTACTGAGGTCCTCTGGTTCATAGATGATATACTGAGACTAACAGACTAATATGGGCTTCCCTGGTGGTTCAAATGGTAAAGAATCCACATGCAATGTGGGAGACCTGGGTTCAATCCCTGGGTTGGGAAGATCCCCTGGAAAAGGGAACAGCTACCCATGCCAGTATTCTGGCCTGGAGAATTCCATGGACAGAGGAGCCTGGCAGGGTACAGTCCATGGGGTTGCAATCAGTCGGACATGACTGAGCAACTTCCATTCACTCACTTAATAGATTAATATACAACATCATTCAAAATCTTTATGATCCACAGGAAACAGCTCTACAGGAACCAATTTCCACCTCTTTTAAAAAAAAAAAAAACTGAAAACATTTCAGATTTAACTTGAGGGGAAAAATAGCTCTTTCATAAAGTGGAAAAACGGTTAAAAATAGAGCATTCACTATTATTCATATCAACCACAAACCAGTCAGTGGGCATTATGGACAGAGAAGAAGAAAAAGAATGTTCTCTCAATGAAGCATGCTCAACTTGCAGAATGTTCTAATTAGCAATTAACAAGCAACGGTACACAATAATTAGAACTTAGTGAAAGGAACACTGGATTTAGTCCTAAAATGAATCTCTGCTCCATAGCTGAGTGATCTTGGCAAGATATTTAATCTAGCTAAAGCTAAGTTTTTCAGTGGTAACAATCCTGAGTAGATGCACATTCTAACCTTTACTAGAAGCACTAATGTCATGAATGGCATCGTGCCCTGAGTTTTCACTTCGCATCCTAGAAATCAGGGATCTGACTGGAGTGTTTTGTTGGTGGGAGGGAGAAAAAGTTCTCACCCTCATGAAGGAGGGAGCAAATTACAATGTAATCAAGAACCACTCTGCCCGCCCCCACAGCTCTGTGTATTTCATTCCCTCTGCCTGGAAGGCTCTTCCTCAACTGAGTCATCCAGACAAAGTCCTCTCATGCATCAAGAACCTCTGCCCTCCACAGGCACAATCCCCTGTGTATCTTCCACTGGTTTCCGTGCTAACTGTAGCTATGGGTCACACTGATGCAGATGAAAAGGATGTCATTCAGATATGCATGGAGTACAATCACCTTGCAAAGTTTCTTTCTTTCATCTTCTTCATAAAATGGTGAAATCTCAGTGCCTGCAAGGGATGTGCACCAAGAATCTACAGCTGGGCTTGAAACTCTGCATCTCCAAGAGCCTGACCGAAGCTCCTGCCTCCTGCCCCCTCGTGGCCCCCGAGCTGGCTGACCCCAGAAGAGATGATCTTCTCAGGTTGGCAGGCCTCCTCCAGATAGCCAGTCCTGTCACTGTCTTGGATCCAGGTGAGGAGCCTTTGGGCAACTAGGAGCACTAAGCCCAGTCCAAACAAGTGCTGATGCTAAAGAGAAGGTTCAAGAAACCACCTGGGCCCATGGCAGAGCTGCTCCACTTCACCTCCATTGAACATTCTGTTCCCACTGCCGCTGTCAGCATTTGCCAGTGCCTGTTTAATTTGATTTGCCATAACTCTACTGCAGCTACAGATTTCCACAAGGCCTTACACTGGGACCAATTGCAGGGTCAAGGTTATACGTACAGGAACATAGAGTTGCCAGAAGGAAGGGGCATGCCCCTTCAGGGCTTCTAGGAAAGTGATCAAAGCCTTGAGCATGACTAAGAACCACTGGCCTCTCCCAACTGTGACCTAAACACCTCTCCTCCCTCTGTGCTCGGTGTTCCCATCACAGTGACTAAAACTCCTTCTCCAAGAATTAAACTCATTTGCTTATATAAAATCATGTCAACTTAGAGGAAATAAAAAAACAGTTAGCATCCACACACTTGGGGGAGTTTGAAAGCCTACCTATGTCAGTGGTGCTTGCTGGAAATACGCCTTTAATGTAACCATGTGTGAAAAACTGGCTTCCCTGGGGGCACAGTGGTAAAGAATCCACCTGCCACTGCAGGGGAGACTCAAGAGCCATGGGTTCCATCCCTGGTTTGGGAAGATCCCATGAAGAAAGAAATGGCAACCCACTCCAGTATTCTTGCCTGGAAAATTTTGTGGACAGAGGAGCCTGGAGGGCTGAGTCCATGGGGTTGCAAAGAATCGGACAGGACTGAGCACACACGCACGCACATGTGAAAAACTAGCATGACTGGCTGATATACAAAGGCAAGTAAAGATTGCATGAAGACAATGAAGTAGCAGACACTCCTCCCACAAAAAAAGACACATTCTTGAGAATACATAATGGGGTTCTCTGAAGCAGAAAGCTCTGTTTGCAAAAGCACACTTAAGCAGAATTTGTTGCATTTCCTAGCAGAGTCCTGCCAATCCTGTCGTATAACCACCACAAGGTGGAAAGTTTGAGACTGGGAAAAATGCAAATTATTTTACAGGAAAAATTGTCCGAATGGCAACCCTCATTAAGGTAAAGCATACCCCCAAATCTCAGGGCAGGTGTTATTTTAAGGGAAACATAAACCACAGCCCTCACCTCTGTCTGTCTGCTACATCTCCATCTCGTCATTCCTTCTTTAGAAATAGCTGCTTTCACTTTCCTTTGCAAACAGAGAGGAAGATGCTTGAAATCGCAGCTGAACAGACCCTAATTAAGTATAGGGCCAATGTTCTAAGAGTGACAGTTACAATGAACTAGATGTGGCTCTTCCAGAGACAGTTATAAATCAGATGAGCAATGGTAGGATTTGACTTTTGTGCTCCTGGCATAAGGGAGTGTGTGACAGGCAGCACTATGAAATGGAAACAAGAAGGCTGGAGCCCCAAGCCCAGCTCTGCTGCTGGCCAGCTGTGTGCCCTGGAGGCTAACAATGCTTCCTGGCTCAGCTTCCCCAGGTGAGAACCTGATTAAAGTTACCATGGAGACGGGAACCTATCATTCCACTCCAATAGTCAGTCACCTGTGTCTGTGGTGTCTGCACAAAGAGAGACCTGAAATTCTGAAGGGTAAGACTTTGAAATTTGTGGTTGTGCAACAGATTATGGAGAAGGCAATGGCATCCCACTCCAGTACTCTTGCCTAGAAACTCCCAAGGACGGAGGAGCCTGGTAGGCTGCAGTCCATGGGGTTGCTAAGAGTCAGATACGACTGAGCAACTTCACTTTCACTTTTCCCTTTCATGCACTGGAGAAGGAAATGGCAACCCACTCCAGTATTCCTGCCTGGAGAATCCCAGGGACAGCGGAGCCTGGTGGGCTGCCGTCTATGGGGTCGCACAGTCGGACACGACTGAAGCGACTTAGCAGCAGCAGCAGCAGCAGCAGCAGCAACAGATTACAAACACCCTCATCCTACTTTTTCCCTTCATTCTATTTTAAGCTGATTTTTCTCACTATAAAATATCCTAGTCAGAGCAGAGAAAGTATGCAGAGGACTGAACAAAGACTAGACCGAAGCCAGTAGTGCACTCTACCAAACCAAGACCTTGACAGTGACTATTTAATCCACACGTCTCCCTGAACACTTGTATGTATAATGATTAGTGCTGGGAATATTCCAAACTCACACGAGAACATGGTATTTGCTTATCTCCTAAAGCAAGTACATCAGATTGTTTAATCTGTGGTCTCAAACTGGGGGCTTCCCTGGTGGCTCAGATGGTTAAGAATCTGCCTGAAATGCAGGAGACCCTGGGTCGGGAAGATGCCCCAGAGAAATAAACGGCAACCCACTCCAACATTCTTGCCTGAAGAATCCCATGGACAGAGGAGCCTGGCAGGCTGCAACAGTCCATGGGGACACAAAGAGTCAGACATGACTGAGTGACTAACTCTCAAACTTAGACACTAATTTAGTTGGGACTCACACCAACATGGAGAAGGCAATGGCACCCCACTCTAGTACTCTTGCCTGGAAAATCCCATGGACGGAGGAGCCTGGTGGGCTACAGTCCATGGGGTCGCTAAGAGTCGGACACGACTGAGCGACTTCACTTTCACTTTTCCCTTTCATGCACTGGAGAAGGAAATGGCAACCCACTCCAGTATTCTTGCCCGGAGAATCCCAGGGATGGCGGAGCCTGGTGGGCTGCCGTCTATGGGGTCGCACAGAGTCGGACACGACTGAAGCGACTTAGCAGCAGCAGCAGCAGCACAGTAACAATTTCAGATAATGAGTCCTGAACAGAAGTCTAGATGTACTCTTTTAGGAGGTAATCATAAGGGCAACCAAAGGAAATGATTTAATGTGACATCAGAATCTGTCCCTTAACCCCAGTTAATGTAATTTCCATTAGCAACCCCTACCTTTTCAGAGCTAGCTTGCACAAATTCACCAATTCTTACTAACACGTTGTAAGGCAGCACTGAAATCGACAGACTGTGTGCCACACAAGCAGACGTTCAAAAGAAATGTCCCAATTTGAGGGGAAAAATTATCTCTAATGTCTCAGTCATATTTTCAGAAATAAAGAGCCCAGAATTGCATTTGTCTCCCAGAGGAGAAAAGCCAGTGCTCCTCTAGTTCTTCTAAAACAATTCGGTTGTCTGTGAATTAATTCACATAGAGCTCTGTTCCTGGAAGCTGGTAGGAATTGGGGTGGGGAGGGTCATTCCAGAGGGCACTACTCATAAGCTGAGGATCTGGCAGGGAGACCACTCCTTCTAAGGTCTGGGAGAGGAGGTGACCACAGTTCAACCGTTTTTTGCCCCATCTTGAACCGACAAGAGACCCTGTACAAAATCACCAGGACTCAGATGCTCTCCCTAGCAACCGCGCCTGTCCTGGAAGTGAAGTGCTGGCCAAAGGCATGGCGAGCGTTCCCTGGCATAAAAGCACACATCTGCATTTCATATTCCAGGAAACTCCTATCTGGCCCTTGGCCAGGGGACCTTTTTATAATGTCAAAGATAAAAGCACCGGCTATGTTCGGTACCCTGCCCCCACCTCCATTTTCCTGTAACCATCTCGTAAACCAAGCAGGCATTACTGTTAACAGAGCCTTCCAGACAAAAGTCTGATGGAGCTTCATAAACATTACCAGACAATGACAGAGATGTCCCCACTTCACAAGAAGAGAAAGAGGTACAGAAAGGGACAAGTGATCTCACGGAGGGCATGTTGGAAATCCTGGGTAAAACCGGAAACACACACTGCAGCACAAACCCTGTATACTCCTGCTTCCAAAGAATACTCACTGAATCTCCTGAACCACGAGTATCTTTCAGGTGGATCCGGCTTGTGGCCATTGTCAAATCTCAGTTCTGCCCCAAACAGTACAGGTATAGGTATAGTCTGAACAGTGATGTCTGATAAGGACCCTATCAAATTCGGGGTGTCCAAATGACATTTTGGGTGTATACTGCTGCTGCTACTGTTGCTAAGTCGCTTCAGTCGTGTCCGACTCTGTGAGACTCCATAGACGGCAGCCCACCAGGTTCCCCCGACCCTGGGATTCTCCAGGCAAGAACACTGGAGTGGGTTGCCATTTCCTTCTCCAACGCATGAAAGTGGAAAGTGAAAGTGAAATCGCACAGTCGTGTCTGACTCATAGCGACCCCATGGACTGCAGCCTACCAGGCTCCTCAGTCCATGGGATTCTCCAGGCAAGAGTACCAGAGTGGGGTGCCATTGCCTTCTCCGTTGGGTGTATACAGGAGGACCTAATCCTCTCTTTTCAAACCTCTTGCCCCAGGGAATGCTATGATGCCAGTTACAGAGGATTTATAAAATCATGATGTCTTAATCAGTTTTTATTTTCTTTGTGAGTCATACTCAATGGTCAAACTACACAGCCCCAGCTATTTTCCTTTAACATTGCTATTTTACTATTTGTTTAACTTCCTAGATTACTTGAAAGTAAGATTCTAATATCACTCAATGCTCATCATTAATTAAAACAGGCATGGAATTCCTTTCTGGAAGTTGACAAATGTGAAATATCCCTCTTTCTCTGTACAAGTGTAGACAGAACCTCATTCAGAGAGTTCTCAGAGACTTCTCATTCACACATGAGGGAATCTGCTTTTCATCACCAGTGGGAGATGACTCTGTGGGACATGCCAGCTTTGTATCTATCGGGGGCTTTAGTGCACTCTAGGCATCTACAGGGGCTTCTCAGGTGGCTCAGTGGTAAAGGACTCTGCCTGCTGATGCAGGAGACTCGGGTTCAATCCCTGGGTCGGGAAGATCCCCTGGAGGAAGAAATGGCAATTCATACCAGTATTATTCCCTGGGAAATCCCATGAATAGAGGGGCCTGGTGGGCTACAGTCCATGGGGTAGCAAAAGAGTTGGACACAACTGAGCTACTAAACTACCAACAACCAACCAAGGCATCCACAGAATGCTCACTTCCTGCCCCACCAGAAATGTATAAAGAGCAGAGGCCCCCATGCCCACGCCTGCACCAGAAGGAATGTGCTTTAAGGAATACCAAGGTCTCTGACTTTGCTCCAAACTCGGACCTTTTGTTCCTCCATGAGGGCAGGGATGGTAGAAAAGGAGGAGGTGAAATAAACATGAAGTTGGACGGGGAGGAGGGGAAGCCAGTTATGGTGAGGTTTTCATGTGAGCTAGATAAATAACCTTTCTTTGCTCCAACTACAATGAAGCCAAGAAACCAACACACACTTGTTTAACCTCCAGGAAGACCAGTGACACTTCTGTAATCTAGGTTTCATGATGCTAATAACAGATTTTAGAACTGCTTTCCCATGTCTCCACTCCCCTTTTTAATGTGTTTGCATTTTATAACAAAGCACCTATAGTCTTGATAAAGAGGGCACATTCATCATTAAACTACTGGGAAACTATAAGCTTGTAAAATTCTTGATAATCATTTAAGTTCACATTTGCTGTATCCATTTCTATTCGTACAATGGCACCACTTCCCCATCCTGAACAAAATCTGAGAGCGTGATGCTGAAGTAGCTGTTAAGCATTTCCCAACAGGAAACAGAAACTACAGGATCGACCTTACACAGCTAGCATCAGGACTAAACAAAATACAATGTGTGTAAAGTGCCAGCATGGCAACCGCCTCACAGTAACTGCTAAACAGACACACACAAGCTGTATGGGACAAGAGCAGACAACCCCAGGACAGCCCCAGAGAGGAGCAGTCACCCAGGAGACTATAAGGAAGGGAGAGTTGAATGACTGCGGCTTTCAGGAAAGGTTCTGGGCTCAGTGAGCAGGAAGCAAGCACGAAGGGATTTACAGCTTCAGGTGAGAGGTATGAGATCAACAGAGAACAGAGATACATGATTCTAAGGTTTCTCCCCCTTTCGTTACTCCCCAGAGAAATAATTCTCAAACAGGACAAAGCAGAACAAGGTATCTTTAGGAAAGTTCTTACGTTTAATTCCAGATGAACTAATGTCCCAGGGTAGTCAAAGAACTTTGCAGAGAGAGCATGAAACTATTATTATTCCTCTGATGAACTGGAGGAAAGGGAGCGGCAGCAGAAGCCCAAAGTGGTGGCATATGAGGTCCCAAGAAAGCACAAACAAAAATACAAGTGTGCATAATAAGCACATAAGCCCCCTCCCATCAGGTCACTCAGCGTCTTTCTTTGGCTAATGCTTACTGAGACTTCAAAGGATAAAGTGGTATTCCCGAGGATGCCAGCAGGGGAACAAGAAGAACCAACCTTGCAGTTTGCACCCATCTCCTCACAGAGACTGTACAAGTGCACAGGGTGAATATTACTGATACCATATATTTCTACTTCAACAAGTGTTTAACAGTCTTTCATGATGTTCTGAGGGCAAGGTAATAAAAATCTGAGATCTATGCTACAAAATAGTGCCCACCATTAATAGCACTGTACTGTACACTTAAAATTTGCTAAGAGGGTAGATCTCATATTGTGTTCTTTCACAAACACTTAATAAGGGTAGTAGAAGGAAAGTTTTGGAGGTGACAGACATGTTTATAGCACATATTGTGGTGATTGTTTCACTGGTGTGTACTTATCTCTAGATCCATTCAGTTATGTATATTAAACATGTACAGCTTTTTGCATGTCAATCATTCTTCAGTAGAGTGATTTTTTTTTTTTTTTTCCAGAAAACATAATGAAATCTGGTTAGGATGAGAATGCATGTATAGATTCCTGGCTGACTGACCAATCTATCATGTCTTAGGACTAAATGATGTCAACCTTGGACTACTCATTGGTAGGGATTCTTTTCCTTATTTTACAGATAAGGCTGAATTACAGAGATCTGGCTAGCTGCAGGGGAAAAAATGATAATAACATTTATTGAGATATATTGAACTACTTACTTTAAGTGCTTTACTTTATTTAATCATTTTGAGAAGGTAGAAGGGAAACACCACTCAGTCCCCTAATTTATAGATGAGAAGACTGCAGCTGAAAAAGATGAAGTAACATCTTCAAGTTCAAGTAGCTAGAAAGTAACGGAGATGAAACTGAGCTCCTGGTTGTTCGACTGATGGCCTGAGTGCTCTGTGCTACCCTGTACTGTGCTTCATCGTGTGGCCTGCCAGGCTCCTCTGTCCATGGGAATTCTTCAGGTCAGAATACTGGAGTGGGTTACCATGTCCTCCTCCAGGAGATCTTCCCGACCCAGGGATCGAACCAGGGTCTCCTGCATTGAAGGCGGATTCTTTACCAGCTGAGCTACTAGGAAAGCCCCCAGCACTACCCTACCTGCCTCCAATACTCTGATGGGTGGAGTGAGGATGCTATTTACTCTCTACGTGGCACTAGTGGTAAAGAATCCTTTTCCCAGTGCAGGAGATGTAAGAGATGTGGGTTGGATCCCTGAGTAAGGAAGATCCCCTGTAGGAAGGCATGGCAACCCACTCCAGTATTCTTGCCTAGAGAATCCCACTGACAGGGTAGCCTGGTGGGCTACAGTCCATGGGGTCAGACACAACTGAATTGACTTAGCACACATGCATACTTGCACATGCTCCACCAAACAGAACTAGAACTCTGATGTAAGTTTAAAAAGACAAGTTTGAATTCATGAGGTTAATTAACTTGATAATCACAGTTGCCTGAGAGTGAAACAGTCTACCCGAAGATGCTGAGTGTGCTAAGATCTCCACCAAAAATGGGTTCACACTGAGTTCTAGACCCACCAGCAGGAATAACCCCGAAGAGGTTCCTGCCCTGGTTGGGCAGGGCCTTTAAGGTCCTTTCTAGTCCTGGGCTTACGGGTCTCTATGAAACTACTCTCTTACACTTTGTTAATTATAAAAAACACAGATATCCAACAGGATAATGTGAATAATATTTATGCTCCTGTGGTTGTAAGTCATGTCTGACTTGTTGCAACCCCATGGACTGTAGCCCATCAGGCTCCTTCTTCATGGGATTTCCCAGGCAAGAATACTGGAGTGGTTGCCATTTCCTTATGCTCCTAATCAGCTTAGAAATATCATATATCTTGGTACACACCACCCTGTGTGAATAAAGTCTAGTTTCATACACATTGGAAATGTGTGCTTTCTGAGAGGAAAGTATGCAAGGGGCTCAGACTGCACATGAGAGGGGGTCTCACGACTAGGTCAATGGAACAATGCACCCAGTCTTTCAGGGTGGTTTACATGCGGGTTTGTAAGCCTTGGTGTTGGGAACTGGGATACGTCATGTTCCAACCTAGAAACTATTCGAAGAAAATTAGGTGAGAATATTCCTTCCTGAAGCCCATCATTTACACTATTATGAAGTTGTTTTACAAGCAAAAGTCATTTCAAAACTTCTAGTAATACAGTCACTTGGCATATCCTATAGAGCTTAATAGTAGGTAAATAGCAGTATTTATTGACCAATTCATTCATGCAACACAAATTTGTTACTATCGGTTGTAACTATGGCAGCAGTGTGCTAGGCATTGAGGACACCACGGAAAACAAGACTGATAAAGTCCTTCTGACTTTCTTAACAAGTGAGCATACAGGCAACTACAAACAATAATGATATGTAGTAACTGTGCTCTAATGGAGATAGAGAGGTATCAGGGAATAACGTGGAAGGGGGCACCTTATTTCACAGGGGAGTCAAGGCTGCCTCTCCGAGGAGGGGAGGCTGAGCTGAAGAATGATGAAGAAAGAGCTAGGGAGGCACAGAGACACAGATGACTGATTCAAGCACAGGCAAGCCATGTGCAAGGACCCCAGACAGCAAAGAACTTGGTAAGTCCCTGCCAA
Source organism: Okapia johnstoni (assembly GCA_024291935.2). Lineage (NCBI taxonomy): Eukaryota > Metazoa > Chordata > Mammalia > Artiodactyla > Giraffidae > Okapia > Okapia johnstoni. Next base: position 46,179,478 of record CM044322.1, read on the forward strand.
GGGGTTGAAATTAGAAAGGTGAGCAGCAGCAGCCACATGGTGACCTCACCAGGATCACTCCATCTTCCTTCCAGTGAATGGGACGTGGGTGAGAAGTCCCTCCTGAAAAACACCCCTCGGGTTTCTGCACAAAAAATAAAATTCTGGAGCAGCAGGGTAGCAAGAGGCAGACCACTTAGCATACCCCTTCAGCAAGCAGTCCAGGTAGGAGAGAATGGAGCAGAAGAAATCCTTCGAGTATCAGAGCTGTTACTGGAAGGAAAGAAAGAAGAGACAATGAGCTAGCGTGGTCACACAGTCTGGACTGGCCTCACTCTGGCGTGCTGGCCAGTGAGCACCGGTCAGGTTGATTAACCCAGCCGCCGGCTGCCACAAACAGCTGCCACTAAACCTTCTGCAGGTTTGCAACAAAAGTCCCCATATATTGTCTGTATTCTCAATTCTCGTAGTCATCAAACCCTTATCTCATCTGAAAGAGAACCCATCCATAGCTTGCAGTGACTACAATAAGCCAAAAATGAATTGATCATTTTGGGTGATTGCCCTAAACCTGTTTTTAACCATTGGTCGGGGAAAGGGGGTTGGGAGGTAGCAATGGAAAAGAGAACAAAGTTTGGAAAACCTGCAATGAGGTCTCTGAGTCAACAATGACTTAAAATAAATAAATAAATGTATCAGAGCACCCCGGGGCCCCGTTCTTATTCAGATACACATCTGTTCAGCAATAGAAAGAGGAAGTTAATTACTTTTCTATGACACGTATGTATTTTGTGAAACACCACACTGTACCAGTTAATAATGATCTACCTTCTGTTGACACAAAATGTTTAAATTAATACAAATCTAAATGCTATGTCTCATAGCAAAGCACACCTAATTGAAAGGCTGGATGGTGAAGAGTAGTAATTTTCCTGGGTAAAAATTATTGGGATGAGCTTACAGCAGCATGAAAAGCTCAGTCAATAGACGGACTTACGTAGGCAAGCTGTTTTCAAGCGTTTATATTTTACAGAAAGAGAAGACTAAGCTTCTCTAGTTGCTAACACAGCGGCACTGGGATTGTTCCAGAGAGAAACTGAGACTGATAGTCCGTCACTGCCCTTAATGGACAATATTAGTGATTTTGCATTTAAACCTGTGCATTCAGTCTTTAAGTTCTGAAATGACAAATGCGGAAAGGGCAGAGACAATCCCTAAAAGCTTGCTAGTAACATCAAAAATCCATCCGCTCCTCACTGAATACAACCCTGATACCTAGATGCTAAACCAACAGCATTACGGCAACAGTTTATTTCTTCCAGACTATAAAATGGTATTTGGTTACCTCAGAAAAATCCAGATAACATCTGAAGCAGGCTCCCAGCACAAAGACTAAGGGGTGCACTTGAAATAGACTTGAACTTGTCTTGTTCAAGCCCTGAAACCACCGAAAGAAAAGTCTGAAACCCAAGACATCCTGTGATAATTTTGCTATCTTCCTCTTATTCTGGGGTAAGGAACAAAATGGTCTTCCACTTTTCATTTTTAAGCTCTCCCCCCCCTCCACCCCCGGTCTATTTGCCACTTATCATTCTTAAAAAGGGCTTCCCTGATAGCTCAGCTTGGCAAAGAATCCGCCTGCATTGTGGGAGACCTGGTTCAGTTCCTGGGTCGGGAAGATTCGCTGGAGAAGGGATAGGCTACCCACTCCACTATTCTGGCCTGGAGAATTCCATGGACTCTATAGTCCATGGGGTCACAAGGAGTCAGACACGACTGAGCCACTTTTACTTTCATGCTTAAAAAACAGAACAAAACAAAAATATTGGGACTGAGGTATAGAAGTAAACTCTATTTCCTGTTTACTAATTTGCTTCTTTTTGTGTGCTGATCCTGCAGGACCAGGGAGGAGGACTGCCTCGTTTCCTTATTTAATTTTATTTATTTATTGAACTTTATTTTTGGCTGTGCTGGGTCTTTTTTGCTGCTTTCGGTGGTCACAGTGAGCAGGACTACTCTCTAGTTGCAATGGATGGGCTTCTCACTGCAGGGACTTTTTTTTTTTTAATTAATTTATTTTTTAATTGAAGGATAACTGCTTTACAGAATTTTGTTGTTTTTGGTCAAACATCAATATGCAGTGGCTTCTTTCATTGCTGAGCTCAGGCTCTAGGTGCACGTGGGCTCAGTAGTTGCAGCTCCTGGGCTCCAGAGCTTGAGCCCAGTAGTTGTGGCACACAGGCTTCGCTGCCCTGTGGCATGTGGGATCTGTCAGGAGCAGGAATTGAACCTGCATCGCTTGCATTGGTAGGAGAATTCTTAATGACTGGACCACCAGGGAAGCCTGGAGGACGGCTTCTTTCTGACCTCTCAACATCTTTATCCCTGGAAACCAACTGGAGATCGCAACACACACAGATGGCCCGATACAGTAAGAAATCAGGCACCAACCTAATAGGCTTAATCCTCTTTTCATTCTTGCCTATTTCTGGCCTGCTTTCTGGGAGCTTCAGTTAATAGGGTCTTCTTTTAGGCCTTGGAGTACACGTCAGGCACTCAGCAAGCAAATGCTTGCTAAACACATGCGAATGAGTAGATAAAGGTGAAATGACCCAAACCCACAGTGGGTGATTTTTAAAAAGTCTTTTCTTTACTGGCAGAATGTGTGGTTACAAAAAAAAGAAATCCTCCCCTGTCCACCCAATCTCACTTATCCAGGGAACTATTAGAGTCAAATCGGTTCCAGAACTTAAAGAATGGTAAGCTTCTTGGGAATCCAAGCAAAAGACAGATGGGAAAGATTTTGTTCTTAGAAGATCCCCTAGAGGGGAAACCCCATCATGTCTTTAAAAAAAAAAAGTTTGGAAGGTGAGTACATCTAATCCAAAGGTCACTGTTGTTGCTGTTTAGTCGCTCAGCCATGTCCAACTCTTTGCAACCCCATGGACTGCAGCCCTCCAGGCTTCTCTGTCCATGAGATTTCCCAGGCAAGAGTACTGGAGTGGGTTGCCATTTCTTACTCCAGGGGATTTTCCCCACCCAGGGATCAAACCCTTGTCTCCTGCACTGCCAGGCAGGTTCTTTACCACTGAGCCATCAAGGGAGCCCTGTCTAACCCAAATACTTGCAATTGAAGTCTATTTCCCCAGGCTTAGCTACCACTGAAAACTCCAGGTCACCCTGCCTGGATGCAGTCTGGCCCCTTCCCCTGCAGGCTAAAGAGTCTAGTTCCCTTATCTTCCCTTAGAATCGTATTTTTCTACAGCACTTCTGCTTCTCTGAGCACATGGGAGGCTCTCCTTGTCCCTTTTTTAAGTTAAGGCTGCTGGACATGGTGACTTCCAGCTTCAGGAGAGAGCTGCCCTGGCCCTTTTGTTGAGCTTGAAAGGCAATGCTATGTAATTAAGGCGGTTAGTCTGCACAATTCTTACCACGACTTTAATTGACCTTATTCATAACAAGACACAGTTGTAAAAAAGCAGATATTCACTGACATGATGTCAAACTCAGGGAGTTTTTCTCATCTTTTGAAGGTGTGTGCCATTCCCATTGAGGAACTCTCCATGTTGAATGCGGCCTAATTGTTTAGAAATGATTAACATGTCTTTATTTCATTGCAGAAAACATAATTTATTAATTGGCTGCTGCTTTCTGTGTTTCATTTTGAGAAGCACAATATATAAAGAAATTAGCATAAGAAGGCACTGAAAAAAACGCGAACGTTGACTAAATTCTGAAAAAAAAGCAAGATGATTCTAAATTAAGGATACACAAATTTATTGCATAAAAGGGTTTAATGACAAATGTGGAGACAACTGTTTTTATGAGCCCTTAGCTGCAGCTTTCAAATTTTAATTTCATGGACAGGAAAGCATTATCAATGCTTTAACAATTTCAGGGTTCCAATTTACATATCAAAAACAGAGAGACAGAAAGCTCACATCTTTCTTTACTTTTTAAGAGTTCTCAGGGTCTGAAAATGACTGGGCAATAAATGTTGAAGGAGAACAGCAGACATGCTGATGTCTGTATCTGAAGCAATACAATATCCTAATTACCAAGAAGTACAGTTCTAGTTCAGAGACCATCACACCCTCTCCTCGGCAATTAATACTCAGCACAACTGGTAAACATGCTAGTCTTTAACTGAAGCACCCAGAAACAGCCTGTAAGCGGATGAGTATCTGAAATAGACCAGTTGCCATATCCCCTGATAGTAACTGCACCCAATGACATCTCATTCTGGGGTGATGGGGAGGGAAAAAGGCAGGGAAGAACAAAATCTGACTCCATATTGGATCTGCTTCTTTTACTTTAACCTTGGCTTTCCCTTGCTTCTGTTACTATACTCACTAAAAAGATGCTGCAAGTAGCCATAAGCATAAGTAATGGCCTCTCTGCCTGAATGTTAAACTGAAGTACCCTTGTTGGGATCACAAGGAAACACTCTGACCCTGCCCACCTGTGAATGGCTTCAGGAAAGAAGAAATTAACACATCCCCTCCCAAAGGCTGTCCAAATCAAGAGATATTTTGCAGGATTTATGGCCTTTTTACTTTACTTCCTCATCTCCTCCCCTCCTCTGTTGTTGCATAAAGGAATTAGCATCCAGAACCCTTAAGAGGGTACTCTAAGACCCTAGTCCACCATCTTGTTGGACACCGAGCTTTCCTAATCAAGTCATTATTCCTTGCCTTAATACCTCGTCACCCAATTATTGGCCTGTTGTACAGCAAGCAGAGTGAGCTTGACTCAGTAACACCATCACAAACATGCAACAGCAGCTTTCGAAAAGCCCTTCTTCTGGAGGTAATCGTATAAGAACCTAATTTCCTCACCTATTGTGAGAGTTTCTGATTCTTCTTTGTAGAATAGCTTCTGACTTTTTTGTTTCTACACACATGATCATATTTTTCCTGGCTGCGGCTGGTCAAAAGCCAACCCTTACTTTCTTTAATGGTTTCCCATCACTCTGTAATGAAAACCCAAATTCTTTGCCTGGCTTACCTCTCCCCTTGCCCCTAGTCACTACCCTTACCAACCCTTATCCTCCAGGAACACTGAACAACATGCAGTTTCCCGATACAGATGTGAGAGTTGGACCACAAAAAAGGCAGAGTGCTAAAGAACTGATGCTTTCAAACTGTGATGCTGGAGAGAACTCTAGAGAAATCTCTTGGACAGCAAGGAGATCAAACGAGTCCATTCTGAAGGAAATCAACCCTGAATAGTCATTGGAAGGACTGATACTGAAGCTGAAGCTCCAATACTTTGGCCACCTGATGTGAAGAACTGACTCCTTGGGAAAGACTCTGATGCTGGGAAAGACTGAGGGCAGGAAGGGAAGGGGATGACAGAGGATAAGATGGCTGGATGGCATCACTAATTCAATGGACACGAACTTGGCAAACTCCAGGAGATGGTGAGGGACACAGAGGCCTGGCGTCCTGCAGTCCACGGGGTTGCAAAGAGTCAGACACGACTTGGCAACTGAACAACGATGACACACTACACTCTCCAAACCTCCAGGACATTTCCCAGGGTGTGCCCTCAGTGTGGAATGCTCCCTCTGAACCTGCCTCACTGAAAACGCCTGTACAGCCTTTATATCTCAGGTCAGTATCACCTCTTCTGTGAAGTCTTCTCTGACTCTGCAGGGTTGTTTTTCTTTTTCCTTTCCTTTGTTCCCACTGCACTTAAAACAGGCTTCTGTACTGACAAAACCGTGTGTCTGGTATCTGTGTCCACACTAGGACGCACAGGAAGGGGAGGTCTTTTCCTCTTGGGATTACCATAGTTGGTGTATTACAAGCCTTACTTCATTAAATACTTGGGAGAGGAAGAAAGAAAGGGGGGGGTGGGGAAGGAAGGAGGGAAGTAAACATTGAAGCAGGTTTGCTGAAAGTTGGAGATGAATGGTGACTGTGGATGAGTGATAAGCAAAAAAGGAGACAAGTCCACTCCTAAATCCTAAGCAATAGCAGAAGCCTGATTTCCTGAGAGTTAATGCTCTGGCTGGGAATAGAAAAGACTTCTTGGAAATCACAGTCCTTGTTGCGGAGTGTGAGTCTGGGTTCCTCAGATGCACCACTAGCAGCTAGTGGTTTAGTCTTTTTACAGGCTCAACCTAATCTAATCCTTCTGGGTGGTTAGTGGAAGCGTTAGTGAACGTTAGTTCTTGCTCTTGGACAGACATTACAATTAAAATACACTAAATTATCCAGTGATAAAACAATCTATCTAAACAATACAAAAACAATCTAAAATATATACATTTTCTGTTTTTATTTCTAGAGTTCTGTCATCCAAAGGAGATGAGAAATTGGATAAGGATATTATTTTAAGCACTTCAAGATGAGTGAACAAATGGAAGTGATCTTGCAAAAAACACAGTCAAAGGGGAAATTCTAGCCAACTTACTCTTTTAACCTCTACTTTTGCCCCCATGCCCAGGTACAGTACCCACAGTGCCTCATCAAAAGAGCATCGCCCTAGAGTTAGGATCCCTAGGTTTTCTGATCCTGACTCTCTAACATCACTCACTGTCCAGGTCACTTTTACTCTCTGTAAAAGGAAGGTATTGAAGCAGATGCCTAATGTTTCTTCCAGCTATTCAAACTGAACTGACACCTTCTGACATATCACTAGCCTCTTGTGATATTTGTTTATGGATCTAAGTAAAAAGCATGCTTTCTTGTGCCTATCTTTTAGGCTCTGAAAGTATGCACTCAACAATACGTAGGAAGAGCCCAATCTTACCATCGTTCAGCAGGGTAAGAGTGTGGAGAAATGTAGACACACATAACAATATGCCATATTTACCTGGAGCCCTAGAGCTACTTCTCAAAGCAAGGGACTAAGAAAGTGGAACCATAATTGGTAACCCCCAACCACAACTCACAGAGCCGCATCACACATTCTCCTGGACTCACCAATGACACCAATTCCCCAGCTTCATCCCTTCATGGAGGTGGTGGTGCTGCAGGGGCCTGTCTGCTGCTACCACTTAGTCGCTCAGTTGTGTCTGACTCTTCGTGACTTCATGGACTGTAGCCCACCAGGCTCCTCTGTCCATGGCATTCTCCAGGCGAGAAGACTGGAGTGGGTTGCTATTCCCTTCTTCAGGGGATCTTTCTGACCCAGAGATCGAACCCAGGTCTTCCACACTGCAGGTAGATTCTTTACCTGTCTATGACTACACATACAGTGAGCCCCGAAGAGTTATCATGAAATTCAGTATTTAGTCTGCTTCTTCCCACTTCACCACTGTGAGATGTCAGTGGAAGTTTGTGTGACAGAGACCCACAGGGTTCCAAAAGTCATGTTTTAAGGGCTTTGGGCAGGTACTGTGGATAAAAAGTCTCAGCCTTCAAGTCTGCTGATGTTCCCTGCAAATAGATATGGGGGAGAATGTACTTTGCAAATTAAATAAATCAAAGTTATTTTTGAGTGGCATCAGATTCTCTTAATTTCTACACAGATTATGACAATTGAAGGAATGAGAATACCCCATCTTCCCACTCCTGACTGCTGGGACATTCTTCCTCTTGTCACTGCTGAGCCAGCTACAGGTTTTAGGCACAGCCCTCTGCTGCCCATTGCCCTGCAGAGTGAGCTGGTCTCACCTACTCTGGAGCTCTGAGCTGCTGTAACTGCTGAGGAGGCCTATTCTCAGGCTCAGGGCTGAGGGAGAATGGGAGACACTCGTCTGCCCTGTAGTGAGAAATCAATGGCAAGGGAAGTCTTGTCTAGCCTCCATTCCCATGGAGTTCCATGATTTCTGTTTCATTGTGGGCAAAAGATTCCAAGTGTAAGCCACACTCAGAAAGGGAGAAGAATTCCCGTGTGCTAAATTCTAAAAGCAGCATCATCTCTGGGAGGGAACTGGAGGAAAGAGTCCAAGATAACATCTGCTTTGTCCAGGGATCTGGGGGGGGAGGGGAGGAATGGCCTGCAGGTTACTCTGGCCGGGGTCACGCATGCTGTTTTTGCTCTCTTCCCACTCCCTCATTCAGACAGCCCCGCTCCCAACTCTACTCCCTGCACATACCCCACACTCCTAGGTACAGCCCAACCACACACCCTTCAGTGTGAGCCTCATCAGCAAATGTGGGAATGAACAGGATCACATGTGATGAAGGGTCGTGAGATGCCTCAGTCTGGACACAGGTCAGCTCCCTTCTCAGGAGGGAGCGCCCAGGCGGGGGGCGGGGGGCAGCGGTGGGTGTGGGTATCACAGGGTGAATACAAGAGTGAAAAGTATCAATCACCACAACACAGGGATCACTGGAGCCAAACAGAAGGCATTAGGAACAAAAAAGGGGAAGGAAGCAGACAAAGATGACTAAAAGTTGGAGCGGGAAGACTTCAAAAGCTGTCAAGAAGATTAGGTGAGAAATTCGGGGAACCTGATCAGCAAATGATGGGGACAGCGGATGCTGTAATTCCTACAACTTTCCATTTAGACTCTTTCCTCTGACTACTCAATAACAATAATAGCCACCATCACTGAGGAAATACCACCTCCTGAGCTAGACTTATATTATCTAATTGAACCCTCCAAGCAGCTTTGCCAGATATGGATTATTCTCATCTTACAAAAGGAAAAACTAGGGACTATTACAAGGAAACCTGCCAATATCAAAAGGTTAGGAGGCAGCAGACTCTGCATGCCTCTAAAGCATGTATAGTCAACTGTCCTGTTACCCACCATTCAGACTTGATCTCTGGCTAGTGTCACCAGTGTTCTGAGTAGGTGCTGCAGGACTAGAACTCAACTACTCCTATATCTAATACTGCACTCTTTCTATGATATACTATTGTCTTACATAAGAGATTGATTCAACAAATGCTACTGGAATAATGGGACATCCGTGTGCAAATAAATAAACAAACCTTGTACCACATATAAAAATTAACTAAAAAATGGATCAAGCCTAAAACTATAAAATTTCTAACAGGAGACATAGAGAAATCTTTTTTCTCTTGGGTTAGGCAAAGATTTCTTAGATATACCATCAGAAGACAGATGTTAAAGAAAGAGAATGAAAACTGAATGACAGCAAAATTAAAAACTTCCACCCTTCAAAATACTCTTTCAAGAGAATGAAAAGACAAGTCATAGACAAGGACAAAAGTTTTCTGAAACATGTATCTAATAAAAAACTTGGATGCAGGATAAAGAACTCTCAAAACTCAAGAAGAAAAAAATACCGAATTTTTAACATAGGCAAAAGATTTGAACAAGTATATCACCAAATAAGTTATACAGATGGCAAATAAGCACATGAAAATAATAAATCATTAGTCTGTCCATGGGGGTTCTCCAGGCAAGAATACTAGAGTGGGTTGCCATTTTCCTCCTCCAGGGGATCGTCCCAGCCCAGGGATTGAACCTGCGTCTCCTGTGTCTTCTGCATGGCAGACCATCAGGGAAATCCCACAGAAGAAAATAAGAGCAAGTGAACTTAGAACTGTAGCATCAAGGAATGAGGAGTTTCTGAGGGTGTTTCCCCTACAGAACCATCTATTAAACTGTTTTTGAAATGGATACACTTTCAGAATGACTCTACTCAACTCTCTGTCCATAGAAGGCCCAGTGATACAAGACACAGATCCCTGCTTTGTAGACAGGCTGGTACCAGGAAAAGTGCACACATTTCTGGAAGTCCTTGGGAGAATTAGATCATTGTTTATCCTCATATTTTCTTCTGCCGCCAAAGACTTGAATTCTTAGCTATGAGAAGCGAACAGCAGGCTTCCAACAAGACGTTGTAAGTTCAGACTTGGAGGTTCTCACCTCTACTCCAAAGTGATAGTAATGATAAGTAAACTATTAAAAGAGAAACAAAAATGGCTTTACTAATTCGAAAACAAGATAAACATCTCTCTGGACCAGTAACAGAAATGCAGAGCAGTCAGCAAAACCAAAGCCAGAGCCTCAGGTCTAGAAGCCGGCAGTCACAGACACGCGTTCGGTCCCAATGGTTAAGAGAGACAAAAGTGCTTCACAGAAGAAAGGTGAGCTTAAAGGCAAGGGTGAGTCTTCCCTGGTTATGCAAAGAGGCTGAAAATATAGGATGATGACATGTTTCCTGGGGAGAAATATTTACAGGAACTGTTGGCCGTGGAAAGCCTAGAAGACACACAATAGGGTCTCTCCGGGTAGAGTCAGATGCCTATCGCCTAAGTAACCAGGTCTGCAATCTCAACACCACTGTGGTCCACACTTACAAACGCCATGAAGTCTGGTTCTGAGCTGGGGCCTGAGGGAGGCAAGCAGAAAGCTACGAGAGAGCAGATGCGCAGAGAAGGAGAAAAAGGAACGAAATAAGACTTCCCACTAAAAACGAGCCTGCCATACAGAATTCCAAAACACATAGTGAAATGCAAGGCTAAGGTAGATACTCAACAAAAATAAAAAATCAAGAATCTGAATGTGATTTCACTGCAGGAAAATAAACTAGAGCACTGAACACCAAGACTTTAAAGGAAGATTAGGATGTGTAAATAGATACATAACAGAAAAGCACGTACTGGACATGAATAAGAAATTACAGAACAGAGACAAGTAGAAATAAAATGTAAACTGGAAGATTGGGAATAAAAGGCAAATTTGAAATCCTGCAAATAAAAAAGTCATTAAACCAACCCAATAGCAAAATAGGATGTGATTTAAGGGAGCTTTAGTTTTAGAAACACAGAATAAATGCCAGAAGCTGAAATGGGGCACCTCTAGGGGGCAAGACCTGGGGAGCAGCAGGAGAGAGCATGTACTAAGGTTTTCAATGCGTATCTAGTACTTCGACTTTGAATAAATTTTTTTTTTAATTAAAAGACTATAAGAAATAATAAAGGACTACTTGAAGGATATGCATTCTTTGCTTTCTTCTCTACAGTTCTATAAGTTTTGCTCTTGGAATGAAGTAAGCCAGAGAGAAAAGAACCTAGATTACATAAATTTTCATCTTCCTTGCTTCTTTGATTAAGCTATAATGTGAAATGATGTCAATCAGCCACACTGAAGAATATTATAAAAATCAGCTATTTAAATCTTTGTGGGTGTCTGGACAAGGATATTGATCATTCAGTCTCAGTGGGACCTGTGGCAAGGGCCTCAGAGCCAGGAAAAAACTGCTTCAGCTGAGGAGCATGTATGTGTCCAGTCTTCCAGCTATTGTGTCTTTTGAAAGTAGTCTTAATACAACTCCCTTGTATTACAGATGGAAAAAATCAGAGAGGCTGAATGCCTTGCCCAAGATAGATACACAATGGACTGGAATCCAGCACAGAAATCGAGCACTTATTTTTTTTTTTCAATAATTGAGATTTTCTTGGCTATTTTGAGGATCAGTACACAGATATTTGGCTGCTGAGAAATTCAGAGCAAATTTGTGATTTATTTCTTGTCACTATACAGGATCATATGGCATGCATTCTGGGTTCCAACTTGCTTTTATCCAATTTTTTGTCACTTATTTCACAAATCAATATAAAATGTATTGCTGTTGTATGGCATATGCAGGTATATATTGCTGCATACAAGGGTATTATGTACACATGTATTATATACATGTGCCTGAAAGCCACTTCAGAATCTTTTGGATGGGGGAAGGTTATAACTAGATTAAACAAGTTAGATCAGACAATAGAAGAAGAGAAGAAAAAAGAAACCAAGGTAGGCTGGAACTTGGGGTCATGATCCTGGAGGACAGTGAGTGCCATGCTGAGTTTAAAGTTTATCTTGAAGACTAAAGATAATGCTTAATATTTTAAAAAATTCTGAACAAAGCAATAGCATGGAAGTAGTGCTGTTTCAGAAAACTTACTCTGAAACCATGTACAAGACAGATGAAAGAGAAAGAAATTTGAGTGTCAGGTGACCAATTAGGGGCTATAAATGTAGGAGTGCGGCAACAGGGCTTTGAATACATCGACATTGTGTTTTAGAAGAAAGATCATATATAACAGGTATTAGGAAAGAAAGTGACATGGAAAGTAAACATAGCTTTTTCTTTTGCAATGAATCATGTGACATCCAAGGAAGCATACTACGTACTATCCACAAACTTATGGGAACAATCAATTCTATTTAGTCTGTTCTGTTTCTATTGCCTTGGATTTTGACCTGCACAAGCCAAATCATTCCAAAACCTTCTCTAGAAGGTAAGTTTTATTTCTTCCAGAAATTAAGTTGTTGCTGATTACAAATGACAGCTAACTCCACAAATGCAAATTACCCCTGCTATTAAAAGGCCTCTTGCCTTCCTGAAACACGACACCAGGAAAGTCCAGTAACATGCAGATGTAGGCACATAATAAATATTACTTGATGCAGAAACCTGTTGAGATGAATTTTCTAGGTTCCAAGAAAAGCAGAAAAATAAGCTTGAAAACCTTAAATCTAGGAACTGAAGTAAATATAATTTTTGACTGAACTAATTTTGAATGTATGCTCTTTTGGGGGTGCACTAAGTTGAATTCACTTCTGTATTTTTCAAATCAAATAAACAGTATAGCAAATTCAGAAGGGATGTTTATATCACTAAACAGAAGAAAATTCTTAAATAGAAACTTGAAGATATAACTGATGAACTAATTGAAATCAAGTTTATATTCTCATCTAAATATATATTCTACTCACTTCCACTAGGAAATATTTCATAGAAATAAGGGATATGTCAACTTGACTGGGTCATAGGCCGCCCAGACATTTAGTCGGACATTATTCTGGGTGTGCCCATGAGAGTGTTTTTTGGATGAGATTAACACGTGGATAAATTGGCTTATTAAAGCAGATTGTTCTCCCCAGTGTGGGTGGGCCACACTCAATCAGCTGAAGCCTTGACTAACAAGAAAGGCTGACCCCACCACTAGTAAGAGCGAACTCCTTCTCCCTGACTGCCTTTTAGGTGAGATTTCAGTTTCTTCCTCCCTTTGGACTCAAACTAAAATACTGGCTTTCTTGCATCACTGAGCCTACCAAATTTCAGACCGTAACTTACGCCATCAGCAACGCTGAGTCTCCTGCCTGCCGACTGCAGATCTTGGGACCTGTCAGTCCCCATAATCACATGAGCCAAATCCTTATAATCAATCAATCAACCTATCTCTCTTTACATGTGTGCATGCATGTGCACACACAAATACACATATACACCCTGCTCCTTCTCTTTCTCTGGACAATCCTAATATTATCTCAAACTTTGGACTCAAGGGAGTAAAGAAAATGGTCTTAATGGATACGAGAGACACTACAGATCAGCTACCAAAAAGCTATTCAGAACTTCTGCTCCCTTGTCTTCTTCTGGCATAACGGCTGAAGAGCCAAAATTCTGTTTCGTCACCTCTACAGCTGCAGTAGTCTGTGACATAACCCTGATCCATAAGATACAGGTGGAAATCGCTTGGAGAGTTTCCCTTGGTTCTTTGTCTTTTATCACCCCTTAATTTTTCTGTCTAGAGCTTGGATGCAATGACTAGGGCTTGTTGGCAGCAGTCATCCTGGGGCCATGAAGACAAAAGCATATGCTAAGGGCTGTCTAAGCAGAAAGACAGAAGGATTCTGGGTCTGTGATGAGACCTACCAGTAGCTGCTCTCATATTGGGCTGCTTCTCTAGAATTATTGAGAAAAACATATTACACTTACTAAAGCCAGTTTTCTTTGGGTTATCTGTTATTTGTAGCTAAACCCTTTCCTAATACATTATTTCAGCCCAGATCTCAAATATAACAATAAGCCAAAAGTGAACATGACCTGAGTTTTAATCAAGTAATCACTCAAAAAAAAAAAAAAAAATTGAGGGTCTGCCTTATAGATGGCATGTGCACTTGCATGCACAGTCATTAAGTTACGTCTGACTCCTTGAGATGCTATGGACTGAAGCCCACCAGGATCCTCACTCCATAGGATTTTCCAGGCAAAAATGCTGGAGTGGGTTGCCGTGCCTTTCTCCAAAATGGCAGGTAGGAGGCACTAAATCCAACAGTCTTCCCATCTCCAACCAAGTATGCTGATGGGAAGCTAGCTTGCTCCCAGTCATTCCAGGTTAAACTCTGAGGAGGAATTCCAGCAGATCTGTGATTCCTGGAATGTTTGTGAATGGCAAAATGTAAACACTAAAGTAGAATGAATCTTGGGGAGCTATTAGCAATGGATCCAACTTTTCCATTCAATTCACTTATTTCTAGAATCTATGCTTTTTCTACAATTATTATTATTATCATTTTTTTTTACTATGTGATGGGCATGGTTATGGCAAATTAAAGTACCAGATTGATCAAGTTAATCAAATCAATGAGTATTTTCATTAATTCTAGATGGCGCTTGGTTCAGAAGGCACATCCTATTAGCAAAACTTACCATTAACTTTCTTTTTAATTGGAGGAGAACTGTTTTACAATGTTGTATTGGTTTCCACCATATCATAACATGAATCAGCCATAGGTATACATATGCCCCCTGCCTCTTGAACCTTTCTCTCTATAAGCTATTTTTAATGAAAAACTCCTCATGATCATTGACTTCTGTATCTTTAGAATGAGCTTATGCTCCTTTCTCATGGAGTGAAAGCAACTACCTTTCTCCATTGATGTGGGTACCAGAAGCCACAGGTAGTTGTGGTACAGCAGAAGGAGCACCAGGTTTATCAAAAGATCAGTGTTTGAGACTTGGTGCTACCACTTTTCCTTCATCCTGTCCCAGAGGCATATCTCTGAACCTTTCTGAGTTCTGTTTCCTAATTATGAGTCTTAAGTTCACATGAGATAATAATTACAAAAGAATTCCAACAAATGTAAAACACTCTACAAAAGTAAGAGTTCATTAGACAACCTGATTATGTGCAAACTAAGAATAAATAGGCTCAGTGTAAGGAAAGTAAATGAGTAATATGAGAAAAGTCCATTTATAATCTTTACGGCATTTATTTTGACTTTTCATTTCTCAGAAAGTAAAAGTTGCTGGATAAGGAATCTCCATCTGATAAAGTATTGCAGCAGAAAGGGTTACAGGAGGAATTTTAAAGAAATAAAAACTAGATAAAACTAGTATTTACTACTGAACAATAGCTGTTACCACTCATAACGTAATTAGTCCTCTTGCTGTAGGCTCTAATAGCACTCCGGCCTCCAACATCTTTTTAATTACATGCTTTACACCCACATTCCCTCTAGATTCCATAGATCCTTACCTGAGATTAAACCTCTTGTTGCCTGGTGGTTGACAAGAGTTCCAGGAAATAAAACATATGCAGCACAATGTATTATTTTATTTACCTTTGTTTCCTATTATGCACTGAGAGTCATTTACTTTTAGGTGAATGGGAAATAAGAGCAGAGTTCTCTGCAAAATTATGGGGATATTGCCTGGGTGGTGTTTCAAGCTGGTTCCATACCACATACCTTGTCCTGGGTTTGACATCGGGAACAGTCACAGTCAAAGCAGTACTGGTCCCTCAGCTGCTTCCTGCGCTCCTCGCTGGTCATCAGCATATCCAAGTAGCAGATGGTGAGCTGCGGAGGCCAGAGAGAGAGAGGCGTCACCTGGCTGCTGTGCCCACCTTCTTTAACAAACAGCTATTACTTCAAATTGTTAAAGTAAAACGTGTTTTAGTTACACACCAGAAAGTGTGAGGAGATACTTCTTACAGCCTCTCCACCCAAATAATCACATGTAAAAATTTTTAAGGAATTATCTTCTAGTCTTTGTTAGGTATATCTTATATTTAACATTTTGAAGAATCGGGCTCATTAACTCTATGCACTCTTGCACATTTTATTCACCAAACAGAAAATAGCAAGAGCTGTTGTATGTTTGGTATTAGTAAGTTTTGGTAATACTTTCTGTAACCACTGGCAGTCAGAGAAGCCATATTAATCCTGGCAATCAAATGGATGGCAGATTATGTAGCCAGATCGCTCTTAAATCCTACTCAATTCTATAGCTGCTTCATGGAACTTAGGCTCTACCAGATTTGGACTGTTGGAAAGGAGGAGACAGTTCTTTCACTTGTGAGGATTTAAAAAGCTGGAACACTTTCCAAATAGAGAGAATTTAATGTCAGGTTGTGATCACTGATGAAGGTACCTAACTTGACTTCCTTGGACCCTTTTAAATATAACAACTATGCCCTGCCTTGAGTTTTAAGCCAGATTTTTCACTCTCTTTTGCCCTCATCAACATTCAAAAAGCTAAGGTTATGGCATCTGATTCCATCATTTTATGGCAGATAGAAGAGGGAAAAGTGGAACCAGTGATAGATTTTATTTTCTTGGGCTCCAAAATCACTGAGGACAGTGACTTCAGCCATGAAATTAAGAGACGCTCCTTGAAAGGAGAGCTATGACAAACCCAGATAGTGTATTAAAAAACAAAGACATCACTTGCATTCAGTGAAAGCTATGGTTTTTCCAGTAGTTATGTATAGATGTGAGAGTTGGACCATAAAGAAGGCTGATTGCCAAGATCTGATGTTTTCAAATTGTGGTGCTGGAGAAGACTCTGGAGAGTCCCCTGGACAGCAAGGAGATCAAACCAGTCAATTCTCAAGGAAATCAACCCTGAATATTCATTGGAAGGACTGATGCTGAAGTTGAAGCTCCAAAACTTTGGCCACCTGATGTGAAGAATTGACTCAATGGAAAAGACCCTGATGCTGGGAAAGACTGAAGGAAAAAGGAGAAGAGGGTACCAGAGGAGGAGATGGTTAGATAGCATCACTGACTCAGTGGACATGAATTTGAGCAAACTCCAGGAGAAGATGGAAGCCTGGCGTGCCATTATCCATGGGGTTGCAAAGAGTTGGACATGACTTAGCAACTGAACAACAACATGCCTTGCACCAAATAGTGAAAGACCACAGGTGAGAGGGCACACTTCAGGGGCTTTCCAGGTTTCTCTCTAGCCCTAAGTTTTCACTTCAAGATGCAGGTCTTTATGTAACATCAAGACGTTTACACATTTCTTAGATCTCCTATCTACTGAAAGTCTAATTCAAAACATACAAAATGGAACTCCAGATTTCTCCAACCTTTCCCTCACAGCTGGAACATTCCCAGTCTCAGTTGACATTAATTCATCTTTTGTGTTACCCAAGTGGAGACCTTGGGGTCGCCCCTGACTTCCCTTCCTTTCACTTTCCCCACTCAATCCACTAGGAAACTCTGTGGGATCAACCATAGAAATACATCCAGAATCAACCACATTCTACCTTTTCCTCCCGTTCCATCCTGGTCTGAGCCATCATCATCATCTCTTGCCTGTAAAATGCAAGTCTCACCAGGCATCCCTGCTTCTCCCCAGAGCTGCCTGCACTCCATCCTCTAAACCAGAGTGATTCACTTAAAATCTCAGTTGGATCATATATTTCCTCTCTTCTAAATGCTCCAACAGCTCCTCCTTTAGCTTAGAGCAAAAGTCAAGTCCTTACAATGGATTCTTATAACACGACTCAAAGTGTGATTCTGCAGCGTGGGTTATTGGTCTATGTTGAAGCGAGTAAAGAAACGCAAAGCAAACATTTAGAAAATTTGACATCTAATAAAAGAAATTTTATGTGGCTCTAATAATAAGAAATTTTATGTGGCTCTAATAATATTAGGCTCTTATTTTAAGTTCATTTCTCTAGTAATTCATTTTCATTAAATCTTATAAAACTATTAGCTGACAATGGATTAAGGAAAAAAATAATAAAGAAACTGGTTCTTCATCACAGGTAGTGGGAGCAGCAGTGGCTTTATAACAGGTCTGTTCCCATCTCCTCTCCCCTCCCTGGCTGCTTCAGGCAGCCCAGCCTCACCGGGGTTTCACACACACACCCGCTTCAAGGCCTGTGCATGGGTGCTTCCTCTGCCCTTCCCCCAGATCTACTATCGTGACCTCCCTCAGCTCCTTTGAATTTCCATCAAAACCGACTTTCTCACTGAGGTCTAACCTTACTACCCTATTTATCTGGCTACTCTAGGCGTTTAGTTGCAGCATGCAGGATCTTTAGTTGTGGCATGTGGGATCTAGTTCCCTGACACAGGGCCCCCTGCATTGGGAGCTCAGGGTCTCAGCCACTGGATCCTAAGGGAAGTCCCCTTACAACCTTATTCAAAACAACAACTTGACTCCTACCTCACCCAAGCACTCCTAATTTCCTCATCCTCCTCTGGTTTTCCTTTTCCTGTAGCAGATCAGCTAGTGACATACTGCATAAATTACTTCTTTATTGGCTTTTATGTGTAGAAATAATTAAGTGTGGGGGGGTGCTGTGTGGTGGGGGAAGAAGAGGGCAGTCAAGGAGAGGAAGGAGGCAGGATTATCCACTGAGGGAGACAACAAACACCCCTAGAACAGAACACGCCATGTGGCTTTCTGAGACTTAAAAGAAAGCATCTCATGTCTACAAAGCCTGATCTTTCTTGTCTGACAGCATGGTAGGGCAGGGGAGGCTGTACCCTGACAGAAAACATGGCTTTGGGAGGCCTCATTAACGCGGTCAGTGGGGAAGAATGTCAAGTCCACCCTGGCCATCACCAGGGTGACAGAAGCCACAGCCTCAGCTGGCTGGCCCTCTGTAAACCCTACCCATGTGAGGCGGCTATAACATGCTGCTCCACACGCAGAAAACAAGAGTGTCTGTCCTTAAGGAATGTAAACTGATGTTACTGAACATCTAGGACGTGCTGGGCACTCACCAGTGAAAACCAGCCTAGGTCTTAGATCCATTTGGGAATTGTACCCACGTCTATCGGTTCAGGCTGACGCTCTTTTTACAGTAACACGGCTTATGCCTCTGGTGGGGTGCTGGGTGGGGGAAGAGGATGGGAAGTAGGAGTTGCGTCATGTGGGGTCTTCTGTTGCAGCGCACGGACCCTCTAGCTGTGTCGTGCTGGCGCCAGAGCGTGTAGCCTCACTGGTTGTGGCACACGGGGTTAGTTGTCCGTGGCATGTAGGATCTTTCCAGACCAGGGACTGAACCCATGTCCTCTGCACTGGCAGGCGGGTTCTTAGCCACTGGATCACCAGAAAAGTCCCTACGACTCTAGTTCTCTATCTAGCCCAAAGGCTCTTAGTCATCAGCCCCAAATATCAGGATTAACCAATAGTAGTTATTGGGTGATTAAAATGTGCCCAGGGTGAAACCAACAAATCCAGGGCCTGTCTCACCAGAGAAATATGCTTGACAAACCTGAGTTTATTACAAGGGCCAAAACTCATGAGTGATCATGCCAGCCAGAGAATGGGCAGCAGGAGACTAGTTATTTCATTTAACCCCAATTAAGAGACTCCTACAGCCTCCCTCAGTATCCTGTAGCTGCCTGGAGCCATTACCTGGACTGTGTAATGATCTTCCAGCTGGCCTCCCTGCTGCCTTCAGCCTACAGTACATCTTCTAAAATGCTTTAAGGGAGCTCTTCCTAAAGCTCGCATTTGATCACATCATTTGTCTACACAAAGTTCTGATGGTTTCTCCCTGAATATAAGATGACGGTATAGAAGGCTTCCCAAGCTGATTTTCTGTCTGCCTTTCTAGACTCAAAATCTCCCCCTGCACCCTTTGGTGGTTTAGTTGCTCAGTCATGTTTGACTCCTGCAATCCCATGGACTATAGCCCACCAGGTTCCTCTGTCCACAGGATTTCCGAGGCAAGACTGCTGCAGTGGGTTGCCATTTCCTTCTCCAGGGGATCTTCCCAAACCATGTTTAGAACCTGGGTCTTCTGCATTGCAGGCGGATTCTTTACCCTGCCCACTACCATCTTCCATAATTATGTATATCCAACATAATTATGTTGAAACTATGTACACCATGCAACGTATATGGTGTTGACCTTTGCCAGCCAATGCCCTTTCCCCCATTCTCAGCCTATTCAGAACTCTCTCCTCCTTCAGGCATGGCTCAAATATGACTCCTCCAATGAAGAATGCCCCATTCTTCTTCTTGGGCCTCTTGCACGCCAGTGAAGTTTGCAAAATACACTATCAAAACTGAAGGTCTCAACAGCGAAAACATTTTTATCCATAATTTTTTTTGGAATAAAAAAAGCCAAATTACTAACTATTGATGACAGCTAAATCATTTTATCAATCAGAGCTAAAAACCTTTATCAAAGACTCACTGACTCACCAGTTTTAATGGAGAATCTGCTCACTCATTGTAGGGCTCATTTAGTGGGAACATATATCTGAAACTTAGCCATTGATCAGTGGATGTTTTAATAGAAGAACAAGATCACATTAAAATATTAATGCTACTGACCGTAGCTTTGCCATTTTAGTGCAGCTCTTATGGAAAATGTACTATATCATTTCCAACATTAGAGTAATATCATGAAAGATATTTGCTGGATATTGAATTTGTTGCTTACTTGAAAATTTCAAGGCAAAATGGATCCCTTTTACATGAAGCCCATCTTCTCATTATGTATTTGAGTGGATAATAAGATCAAATTAAAATTAGACTCTGTTTTCATTTCTCAAATTACACTGTCACAATTATAAATTTTTCTAATACTGGCTCTGAATTGAAAATAGACTTTGAAAAATCCTTCCTCTCTTAGAGTAGGATTGACATATATACACTACCATGTATAAAATAGCTATTGGGAAGCTGCTGTATAGCACAGGGAGCTCAGCTCAGTGCTCTGTGTTGACCTTAGAGGGGTGGGATAGGGGGTGGTTAAGAGGGAGGCTCAAGAGGGAGGGTGTAGATACATACACACACACATATGGCTGATTCACGTTGTTGTACAGCAGAAACTAACACAAAATTGTAAAGCAATTCTGTGTGTGTGCTCAGTCATGTCCGACTCTTTGTGACCCCATGGACTGTAGCCCACCAGGCTCCTCGGTCTGTGGGATTTCATAGGCAAGAATACTGGAGTGGGTTGCCATTTCCTTTTCTGTAAAGCAATTATACTTCGATAAAATAAATAAAATTTTTTAAAAAGAAAAATCCTCCCTCTCTTTAAAATCAAACTTGAATGCTAATCATGTCTCTGCTCTTTGTCACAATCTTGTAGCAAGTCAATTTTCAAATTCTGCTAATTCTCAGTTCAGTCACTCAGTCGTGTCTGACTCTTTGCAACCTCATGGAGTGCAGCACACCAGGCTTCCCTGTCCATCACCAACTCCTGGAGCTTGCTCAAACTCATGTCCATCGAGTCGGTGATGCCATCCAACCATCTCATCCTCTGTCATTCCCTTCTCCTCCTGCCTTCAATCTTTCCCAGCATCAGGGTCTTTTCCAATGAGTCAGTTCTTCGCATCAGTTTGTCAAAGTATTGGAGCTTCAGCTTCAGCATCAGTCCTTCCAATAAATATTCAGGGTCAATTTCCTTTAGGATTGACTGGCTGTATCATCTTGCAGTCCAAGGGACACTCCAGAGTCTTCTCCAGCACCAAAGTTCAAAAGCATCAATTCTTCAGCGCTCAGCTTTCTTTATGGTCCAACTCTCACATCCATACACTACTATTGGAAAAACCATAGCTTTGACTAGATGGACCTTTGTTGGCAAAGTAATGTCTCTGCTTTTTAATATGCTGTCTAGGTTGGTCACAGCTTTTCTTCCACAGAGCAAGTGTCTTTTAATTTCATGGCAGCAGTCACCATCTGCAGTGATTTTGGAGCCCAGGAAAAAGTCTGTCACTGTTTCCATTGTTTCCCCATCTAATTGCCATGAAGTAATGGGACCGAATGCCATGATCATAGTTTTTTGAGTGTTTAATTTTAAGCCAGCTTTTTCAGTCACCTCTCACTTTCATCAAGAGGCTCCTCAGTTCCTCTTCACTTTCTGTCATAAGAGTGGTGTCATCTGCATATCTGAGGTTATTGATATTTCTCCTGGCAGTCTTGATTCCAGCTTGTGCTTCATCCAACCCAGTTATTTCGCATGATGTACTCTGCATATAAATTAAATAAGTAGAGTGACAGTATACAGTCTTGACATACTCCTTTCCCAATTTGGAACCAGTCCACTGTTCCATGTCTGGTTCTAATTATTGCTTCTTGACCTGCATACAGATTTCTCAGGAGGCAGGTAAGGTGGTCTGGTATTCCCTTCTCTTGAAGAATTTTCCACAGTTTGTTGTGATCCACACAGTCAAACGCTGTGGTGTAGTCAATAAAGCAGAAGTAGATATTTCTCTGGAACTCTCTTGCTTTTTCTATGATCCAGTGGATACTATAGGAGTCATGTGCATGCGTGTGATCATCCATGCTCAGCCACTCAGTCATGTCTGACTCTTTGACACTATGGACTGTAGCCTACCAGGTACCTCTGTCCATGGGATTCTCCAGACAAGAAGACTGGAGTGGGTTGCCATTTTCTACTCTAGGGGATCTTCCCAACCCAGAGATTAAACCCATGTCTCAAACCCAAGGATCAAACCCTGCATTGGTGGGGGATTCTTTACTACTGAGGCACCTGGGAAGACCAAAGGAGACACAGTAAGACACAACTGCCCGTCCTCATGAAGCTCATCGCTGAATAGGGAAGTCACTGAAAGAGTCAGAATAAATGCCAAAGAAATATTAATAACCACTCTAAGAGAGGCCTTAGAGTAAAAAAAAAAATCTTATAATTTGAGAAATCAGGAAACGCTTTATAGAAGAGATGATTTTTGAGGGGTATATAACGTTAAGACAGGCAGAAATGGTGGGAAGACAGAGCCACTGAGCAGAGAAAGTGTATAATGGTAGGAAAACATTTATTTTCTGAACAAACTGGTATAAAAAGGACTTATGGGGACAATTCTCTGTTGAGAAGCCATTTTGATAAGGACTGTGGGGAAAAATATCTGAGTCTACAGGGCAGATGCTGAGCAGAACTATTCTGTGTCAGGCAAGAGGAAGGATTTGCTTGTTGCTCCGGAGAAGGAAAGTGAAGGACATGAAATAAGCACTAAAAGACGGTGTTTTTCAACTAAATGAAAACTAACCAAGGAGAATAATTGGCAGCCAAGCCTAGAAAACAAGATATGAAGAAATTTCTTTGTTGTTTCTGAGAAGTCCAACTGTTTCTCATAGTTTCCCTGTTTGCTTGTCAAGTTATCTTTTTTTTTTTTTTAACTTAATAAAACAACATTATCAAAAAGCAGCCATCGCTCAGCTCCCAAACTAATGTTGTTGAAAATGGATAGCAGTCCCCTTCTTCCCTGGCTTGAAGTCACATATGGTCCAAGGAAAAAAAATCTCAATTCCACATATTGTTGACAGATATCCCCCATGTACCTACTACACCGATCCTAAACACTGGAAATTCAATTAAGCGGCTGATAAGAGACAGCTTTTTCAGTTGCAACTCAGTTTGGAGGCAGTCTTATCAAAGCCAAATCCCTGTCTACATAAAATATGGTACCTCTGAGTTTAGGTTTTATTGGCTGAGTGCTGCATAAATGCAATAAAAGCTTATGATAGTCTGTTTTCCTTGCAATAAATATCCACTTTAGCAAATTGGAAGGTAGAGGGAAACTGGGTTCTAAAAAGCATAAATATCTATAACCCAGAATTCAGGTAGGAACTGTGCAAACTCTGTCAGGCTTGGGTTCAACAGTGTTGGAGTAGCCCATTCACAGCTGTCTTGTGAGTCTTCGGACTTCTGAGAAGGGTCCTCATCAAAAGAGGCTGGCTGGGCAGCCTGAAGAACTGGCAAGGTCAAGGCCAGTTCAGTGCCGGAGACCATACTTCCTGTCCTTTATTCCCTTCATGTCTTTGCTTGGACAGTTACTCTGAGAAGCTGACACTGATAGGTTTGTAAAGGCCCAATGACAACCTGAAAGAATAAAACTTGTTTGCTTTCTTAACACAAAGGTAAAAATGAATCACCCTTGAAATGCAATTAATGGCTTTGGGAGAAAGTAAACCCTTGCGATCTCTCACAAGCTTGGGCTGACCTCTCTGACTACAGAAGGATGACCACTTGCAGAGATGCAAGAGGCCGATGAACTGTCATATGCACAAAACACACACACTATCACACCACACACACACATGTCTCTCCCACACACATATAGTAGGAACTTTTCATCATCGAGGAAGATGATGATTTAAAAAAAAAGTTAGCCCACCTATATCTGGAAGTAATGATGGTTAAATTAGTCTCCGGGTAGAGGTTTTTTTTTTTTTTTTTTTTTTTAGTTAATTTTTATTGGAGTATAGTTGCTTCCACTTTTTATTGGAGTACAGATGGCTTCCCTGGTTGCACCAGGTCCTGGCTCAAATGGTAACTAATCTGCGTGCAATGTGGGAGACCTAGGTTCGATCCCTGGGTTGGGAGGATCCTCTGGAGGAGGGCATGGCAACCCACTCCAGTATTCTTGCCCGGAGAATCCCCATAGACAGAGGAGCCTGATGGGCTACAGGCCATAGGGTTGCAGAGAGTCAGACACGACTGAGCAGCTAAGCACAGCACAACACATAGTTGCTTTACAATGTTGTGTTAGATTCTTCTGTACAGCAAAATGAATCAGCTGTAGGTATATATATGTAGAGCTGATTTCTTTTGGACTTCCTTCCCATTCAAGTCACCACAGTGCATCAATGGATGAATGGATAAAGAAGATTTTATATTTATATACAACAAATATTATTCAGCCATATAAAGAAATGAAATGGGGTCATTTAGAGAGACATGGATGGACCGAGAGAATGTCATATAGACTGAAGTAAGTCAGAAAGAGAAAAACAAATATCGTATATTAACACATGTATGTGGGTAGAGGTATTATATATCTTTTCCTCAGCAGAAAGACAATTACAAGCTGCTCTTCAGGCACAACTGGTTTTAATGGAAAAAGAGGCTAGCTAGTAGGAAACAAGGGTTCCTTACCTCCTCTCCCGCCTCAACATCTCGGACTGCACGCAGCAAGAGGTGGGGCCCGTTGAACACAATCGAACAGTTGGGGTCGCAGCTGTGATTGAGCAAAGACATACTGGAGAAAAGAATAAAAAGGAGAATACTGTGGCTCAGTAGACAGAATCAAACATCTAAATTCAACAACTATAATGGCAAAAGACACTTTAGCTTAGGGGAAGGGGGACAGGTAAGGTCGACAATATACCAGGGATTGAGTTCTCTGGGGGCACTAGCCTACTTCCCATGAAGTGAAAGGCTCCCCGGATGGAAGCTCCTTAGGGAAGTTTGTTAATAAACTTTAGGGGATGGGTGTGGGGAGGTGGTTGTCTCATTAGGTACCAGCTACTAAGGCGACCCAACATGAAGATGGGGGAAAACAAACTGCCTTGCAAAGGAAAAATTTCTGAGGTAAAGGGATATCTTTTTACTTCTGAGGTAAATAAAAAGCAGCCAAAACACCCCTGAGCTTCCCACTCGGGATCACATTTGTTGAACTCCTTCAGCGGAACTGCCAGCTTCACTAGAACAGATGCAACCATGTCGCAGAATAATTAGAAGTACTTCCTCTTCAACAGAATGTTGAGATTATCTTACTACCAAGACCCTCATGCATTCCAGGCCGTGGCCAAGTCATTTCATTACCTTGGAGGAATACCTTCTACTTTGGGGGAAGGGAATGTATTTAAGCTGCCACTACATTTGATAATAATTAGAAATAACTCTAAGTGAGCATTCACTATGTAGAAAGCACCTTCTTAGCACACAAGCATGTTGATCAAATTTCATCATCACAATAATCTTATGAGAGTCATTTATTGATCCATACCATAGACCTGTGGTTTATAACCCATGAGAAATAAGAAGCTGACTTCTCAGATTCACAGTTAATTATAAGAAAGACCCTCTTCGTATTTGGACACTAATAGCCTGAAAACAAAATGAAACTCAAAGTGCTGGTTGAAGGAG
Organism: Okapia johnstoni; assembly: GCA_024291935.2. Classification (NCBI taxonomy): domain Eukaryota; kingdom Metazoa; phylum Chordata; class Mammalia; order Artiodactyla; family Giraffidae; genus Okapia; species Okapia johnstoni. The sequence goes on from CM044322.1 coordinate 46,205,266, forward strand.
AGTCTAGCAGCTCGGTGATACAGATCACCTCGGTGAGAGCTAGAGAGAGCTCTTCCAGAGACCAGAGCCTAAGAGGGTTCCACCTCATGGAGCATTGGGGTTCAGAGTAGGCTGAGCCAAAAGACAAAATGGACCCAACTGGTGCATTACAGCAAGTCTGGTGTAATAATCATAAGATTAGCCCAGAAGGCTAGGGAATAAGACCAGGGCAGGGCGGTTTACTAGCACCCACAACCCCTAACTTTTTTTTAAATGTTGGTGGTTTTTTTTTTTTTCTTTTTGGTCATGCCCTGTAGCATGCAGGATACTATCAAACCCACACCCTCTGCAGCATGTGGGATACTAGTTCCCTGACCAGTTATCAAACCTACACCCTCTGCACTAGAAGCACACAGCCTTAACCACTGGACCACAGGGCAGTCCTCAACACAATTCCCAATAAGAATTTAGGTCTGAGGTCTGCCTCTCCATTAATAGGATAGAATATAATGTGGGGTTATAAAACTGTTTTCTTTAAACTTCACATTTTCCATTTTTCTTGTAATTTATCATTAAGTTTCAAGCTTGGCTCTCAAACCAGCTGCATGTAATAGCCTTTCTAACTACTTTTAAAAGGTTGGGGAGCTGGGTGGGAATTAAAGAGGCTTCTTCCAGTAAATGAAATAGCATCCACCCTACCTAGGATACAGGCCAACACCAACTTCCTGCATCTCTGCATTACAGATGGTGAAAGAGTTGCAGATCACCTGTAAAAACAAGAGGGAAACAGTCAGGATTACCTGTCACCTAAGAAACCTCATAGGCAAAAGAACAAAGATTTGTCAAAATAAAATGCAAGAGCCTTTTTAGTAGTTGCTTTGGAAAGACTCAAGCCAAACATGGATACTTTTCCATTTATAAAAGAACACATCTGGGACATACTTTCCTTAAGTTTGAGAACTGATGACATGTGGATAATCTTTAAAAACAATATTTTTCTGTCAATATCATAGTGACACAATAAAAAGGTCATGATATGATGCATGAAAATCTAAATAGTATGTAGTGTATAAAGAAGACTGAGTGCTGAAGAATTGATGCTTTTGAATTGTGGTGCTGGCGAAGACTCTTGAGAGGCCCTTGGACAGCAAGGAGATCAAGCCAGTCAATCCTAAAGGAAATCAACCCTCAGTAGTCATTGGAAGGACTGATGCTGAAGCTGAGGCTCTAATACTTTGGCCACTTGATGCAAAGAGCTGGCTCATTGGAAAAAGACCCTGATGCTGGGAAAGAATGAGGGCAGGAGGAGAAGGGGACGGCAGAGGATGAGATGGTTGGATGGCATCACCAATTCATTGGGCATAAGTTTGAGGAAACTCTGGGAGATAGTGAAAGATAGGGAAGCCTGGTGCGCTGCAGCCCATGGGGTCACAAAGAGCTGGACAAGACTTAGTGACTGAACAACAATGTAGTGTGTGATCCTGTTCTTTAAACATACACACAGACACACATACATATATTATATATATATATATATATATAAATTTTGTATACATTAAAAAAAAGAACTTTGGGTGGTTAAATGCATAAATATCAACAACATCAAATATCAACATCAAAAACCACCACCACCACCACAACAAAACCCTCAGGCTTAAACCAGCACAATCTAATCCTCTCCATCAAGTATTCACAATTCAGAATACAAATAATCTATTTATTGAGAACCAGAGTCTCACCATGTTAGATTTTTCACGCAAACAAACTGCCTATAGTTTCTGAATGCCACTGTGTATCTGGGGAATAACAGCAACTTGTCTTTTATTCCTACAAAGGGTGAAGTACATCCTGAGTAATTCTGTGATCCAAGCTGATGACCAACCATATGAGCACAGGAAGCAATTCAATCAGGCTATGTACGGCACTGACTTGGTACATGGAACCCCACAATGAGTGTACAGCACGGGCCTGTATCCTATGAGGTGATGGGGCAAAAGAAATAAAAGATGCAATCACTGCACTTGGGGAACTTAAAACCTATGGAAAGGCATACAGAATCACGGAAAGAGCAGTGGACTTAGAAAATCTAGGGCCTGGCCATAAATACTGCCTCAGTTAGGTATTAGGGATAGAACAAGAAAGAAAGAAATAAAAATTCCTGCCTTCATGGAGCTTAAGTACTAGCAGGGAAGACATAAATATTTGATAGAAGAATGTCACATGTGGATAAATGCTAAGAAAGAAATAAAGCAAAAGGGCAGAAAAAGGTGTTCAGGAAAGTTCTTTAGGACAATTAAGCAGAAATCTGAAGGAACTGTGGAAATGAACACGTGTGTATCTAGGTGATGATGGTTCATGTCACAGCAAGTGCAAAGGCCCTGAGGTGGGAATGCTCTTGGGTACAAAAAAACAGCAAGAAGGCTGATATGGCCAAAGCAGAGTAGGTAAGAAGAAGAGGGGTGAGATATGAGATCAGAGAGGTAGCTAGATCATATAGGGACTTACAGCCATGCCTAGATTTTACTGTAAATGAGACAGAAAGCCACTGTGTTTATTCTGACCAAGGAGTGACTGGATCTGATTTCTATTTTGAAAGGACCACGCTGGCTGTTCTGTAGTGAATGGCTATAGAAATTCACAACTGGAAGTAAGGGAAATAGTTAGGAGACCAAACCAATAGCCCAGCCAAGAGATGATGGTGGCATGGAGGTTGGTAGCTGTCGAAATGGGGAGAAGCGGGTGGTACTGCCAATGGATTGCTTACGGAGATGAAAAGAGCGAAGGACAATGTTCAAGTATGGGGCCTGAACAAGACTGCCGTCGGCATATCTGTGAGAAAGACTGTGAAAGGAGCCAGGTTTGGTTACTGGAGTTGGGAGGAAGTCCAGTGGCTTGGTTTTAGTGATGCTAAACTTGAAGTGACCTATTAGACATCAAGTCAAGACTAAGAATGAACAATTGGAGTTCAGGGGAGCAGTTAGGGCTGGACAGAGACACTCAGGACAAAACAGAACAAAACCCATCAAGAAGAAGACAGAAATGGCCACTGCAGACTTGAGATGAACCAGCGACTACAAATGGATCTGGTTTGTTGTTATAAAGTTTCTGCAAAGGAAAAAGCAGAGATAGGAATTTCTCTAAATCAGCTTTACGTGAAAGAACATAAAGTATGAAAAAGCATTCAGTCCTTTTAGTCTCTTTCACTGTTCCAAAGAGCTCTTAGATGAAATCTAGTGCAACCTATCATGATTTGGCATTTTTCCTCTAAAAGTCGGATAAAACTGCAGTTTTAAGTCAGGAAATAAATTGGTGTACATATACATACTTTAGACACACACTCATTAAATTGCTTTAAGGGCATCTGTTTTATATTAAGCTGCAACAGTGTACTGCCTATACATATTTATGCATAAAATGGATGTTAAAAATACAGAACAAAAGATCCTGTGCTTTGTTTTTGAAACTTCATAAATATTTTTAAATGGGTATGAATCTTTTAGGGAGAAATATAAATTAGAACATCTATTTTAAATGTGTAATCAGGACTTTACCTAAAACAATTCACCAATGAAAAGCCAGGTCAAACAAATCTAATTTACTAATTTTTGAATCAAACCAAAATTAAAATTTTTTTCGGAACTATAAAGAAACTGAAAGTTTTTTCCAAAATAGGCATTCTGATGGGATTTTTTAAAAGGACAAGCTAACAAGGGGAAATATCAACTTGGCTCTCTCTTACTTCAGGAAACTCTTACTGATCCCAAGACTTAGCTGACATTTTTTTAATCTCTTTAGCAGCATTTATTGCACTGAATCATTTATCCATTTACCTGACACAACTAGATCATAAAATACTCAGAGGACAGTGATAGAGTTTCATTCACCACTGTATCTCCCTGCCTAGCACAGTGCCTGGCACATGGAAGACACTAAAAAACATTTTTTTCCAATAGATGGTTGCTTGGGTGTAGACCTCAGCATGCCCAGAGAGTCATTATCCAAACAGGGTATGAGAAGATGCCAGAAACAAATCAAAGGTATCCTGTGGGTGTGGAGAAGGGGAGATGGATGTAGTTCTGTGCCATGAAAAAGAATAAGTAGAAGTTAACCTTCCATCTCTCTTACCCTTAGGCATCCAACTTTTATATTTTCTGCTCATATTTCTTTGTCCATTCTTTCTCTCCATTCCAGCTCACTTTTGTCTCATCCTCTTTTCTTTCAGTTCAGTGAAGGGGAAGGCGGTAGTATTCATCAGAGGAGCATTAAGGACTTGTTTAACTCTCTGCTTAAAATGCCAGAGGTCCAATACACTGAGTACAAAATATGTACTTGGAAAATGAACGAACCAGTGAATAGACAGGTGATGGTCCTTCTCTTTTCCTTTCACTTCTCTTCCATTTTTTCTTTTTATTCTTTATTTTCTTCCCTCCTTTTCCTATTTTCACTATTATCAATCTGTCACCATCTCTCATTCTGTCCCACTCCACAATATAAGTAGGACTGTTTTAAAGTGTTATTTAACAAATTCTTAACAAGCCCTTCATTTGTATTCTGAAAGGTGTTGTGTGCTAGTGTTACTGGGCTAGCAAATAAAAAGTTTAATTTCTTGCATACATCTACTTTTATTAAAAAATATTGGTTCCATTCAGTAATATGTGATTTAAGAAAAGTGTTACAGGAATTCTTTTGACATATATAACTGACAGCAATGGTGGATATGAGTTAGCCTTCAGGTTTTATCTTTTTTGTACGAAATAACAGGTAGATAATATTTCCATATGTGCACTACTAAAATTTGAAAAGAATTCCTCTTTATACCAAGAGATAAAAGCATGTATATGGAGCCAAAAATAAAAGTTTGAACATTTTCCAAAATATTATCTCTATACATAACATTTTCTTAGGAAATTAAACAGGTTAAACAATTAATGAATGAATATTTCACACAATAGAAAAGCCTATTAATGGGATTATTTATAAGAAAGCAATTAGGTTAAAAAAGTATTTTTTAAAAACTAAGCTTGACTATTACTATAAGAATATTTCCCATGACATGAAACTAAAACATACATTTAAATTATTTTATAATTATTGAATGTAATGTTACGTGTACTTTTCATAATTTTTCTTTTGAAATAACTGAAAGTCTTTATAAGATAAATTGTAGCCTTTCTAGATGGTAAAAACCTAGTGAATGAGTAGAAGTAGCGGTGGAACATCTCTATTTTGTAAAAACAACAACAAGAACAACAAAAACTAAAGTGAACTTTAAAATATTCTATAAACCAAATTCTTAAGTCATTTTGTTCAGGTTCTAGGTCCAGAACCTGACATTTTTGAGTTTAAAAACTTCTCTGCAGCAATCAATACCACTTATTTAAATTTCAAATCTTTTGGTCAAATTTTCTGAACTAGAAACCTTCTATTATAGTGCCAGACAAATGAAGATGTTTGAGACACAAGAGAAAATCACCAACATAATGGCTTTTAAAGGCAAAGCTGAACAGCCATAAGAGAGCTTACCACCGATTCAGAACAGAGTAATTCTACACCCTAACAGGAGAAGCCGTCCACTTCCCAGCCGCCCCCACCCAGCCCAATTACTGATTTTTACAAAGAACTGAGTCTTGTGTGCAAGTAGCTTTAGCTGGTTTCTAGCCTACTTCAAAGAATGCTTTCAATTTCAAAATATACAAATTTTAAAACACATTTAAACATAGGGGAACTCAGTTTCTGAACCGAATATAAAGTGGTCTCCTCAAAGACCATCTGCATCTCCTTAAAAATTTCTCTGTTTGAAGCATAAATAGAATGCTCACAACACAGGACTTTTGACACATAGAGTTTATTAATTAGAGGGAGGGAAGGTGCCTTTTCAAAAGGAAGCTTACTGCATTTAGTTTCATTAAGCTCTGTGGACAGAAGGAAAGGAAGAAGAAGAGTAGGCACGTATGAAAATCAAAAGCAGGGGTTTTCATTCAAAATAACGGCCCTCCCCGCTACTCCTTGAACTAACAAGGCTCTAACTTCACAAGCAAGATAAGTATTTTAGTCAGGGAATATTATTCTCTTTCCATAGAATGTGATATTTTATTGAATAAAGAATTCTTTCCAAACATTCTCACAAGCCTTAAGAGATTAAAATCTTTACTGCTTGCTCCCTCCTATCTGCATGGCAAATACTTGCCCCTCTTTCGTGGCCCAGAGCAGGCCTTTCCTAGTCTCACTCCCTCCTTTGGTCACTCATTTACCGTCTTTTCCTAGCCTTGAAGATGAAGGGTTTGCAGTCTCCAGACCGGAAGTACAATGGGAGGAAACCAGGCTGCAGAAGAAGTTTTCTCAAAGGACAAAATCATAAATTCCAGGAGCCGCAAGTGTTCCCCAGGCTTACAACAGTAAGGATGGTTGTGACATCTGTTTCAATCAGAATGTTAACAATAAATATATAAGACAAGGGCTGCAATGTATTTTCCCTTTATCCGGAAGTAGCTGGCGAGCCTCCATGTTGTGTGGCGAGTGAGCTGTAAGGAGGTGAGGGCAAACCAGTCTGCTTGAGATCCCATCACTGAGCCGCGTCTCTGCTGCACTGCAAGCCCCGTGGAGGTCTGACATTATTACGTTTACTAATGTGCTATTTCATTTGCAAACCTAATGGACCACTGGTTAAAGACAGCAAGCGAGGACTGCAAGGAGGAACACAAAAATAATTATTCTAAAAATAAATTCTATAAATAATTCTATAAATCTGACTCAAGATGTTCCATATAATGACTTCGATCTGGTTGAAATTCCTACATAGCACCTCCAGATATTTCTAGTGTTTAGAAAATGTTAGAGAATGTATAATGAGTACATAATCTTATTTTTAGCAGGTGACATGAACTCGATTAAAGTCTTGCGCATGCTGTGCTAAGTTGCTTCGGTCGTGCCCAACTCTGTCCGCTTGCAGTGTTATTTGTCACCTAAAATCTTCTCTCTTGCTTCATCACTTAGAAACAGAACATAAAAATTGTGAAATCTAATCTAACTGGATTTTGAAAAGTGAATGATAGTAATGGCAAACATCAGGTCATGAAATCACGATACTAAGGCCAAACCAAAAATACTCCTTCAAAAATCTGTATGTTGACATCTATGGTCAATTAATCCACAACAAAGGAGGCAAGATTACACAAAGTTGGAAAGATAGTCTCTTCAACAAAGGGTGCTGGGAAAACTGGATGGCAACATGTAAAAAAATGAAATTAAATCATTCCTTAATACCATACACAAAAATAAGCTCAAAATAGATTAAATGCCTAAATGTTAGACTAGACACTATAAAACTCTTACAAAAGAATATAGGCAGAACACACTCTGACACAAATCACAGAAATTATCTTTTTCGATCTGTCTCCTATAACCATGGAAATAAAAACAAACAAATAGGACCTAATTAAACTCAAAAGTTTTTGCATAGCAAAGGGAACAATAAACAAAATGAAAAGATAACCCACAGATTGGGAGAAATTATTTGCAAATGATGTGACCAACAAGGGCTTAGTCTCCAAAATTTATAAATGGCTCATGAGGCCTAACTTCATCAAAAAACCCAGTCAAAAAGTGGGCAGAAGACCTAAACAGACATTTTTCCAAAGAAGACATGCAGATGGCCAAGAGGCACACGAAAACATGTTCAACATCACTAGTTATTAGAGAAATGCAAATCAAAAGTAAAATGAGATATCCCTCAGTTCAGTCGCTCAGTCATGTCCGACTCTTTGCAACTCCATGGACTGCAGCACCCCAAGCTTCCATGTCCATCACCAACTTCTGAAGCTTTCTCAAACTCATGTCCATTGAGTCGGTGATGCCATCCAACAATCTCATCCTCTGTTGCCCCCTTCCTCTCCTGCCTTCAATTTTTCCAAGCATCAGAGTCTTTTCAAATGAGTCAGCTCTTCGCATCAGGTGGCCAAAATATTGGAGTTTCAGCTTCAACATCAGTCCTTCCAATGAACACCCAGGACTGATCTCCTTTAGGATGGACTGGTTGGATCTCCTTGCAGTCCAAGGGACTCTCAAGAGTCTTCTCCAACACCACAGTTCAAAAGCATCAATTCCTCAGCACTCAGCTTTCTTTATAGTCCAACTCTCACATCCATACATGACTACTAGAAAAACCATAGCTTTGACTAGATGGACCTTAGTTGGCAAAGGAATGTCTCTGTTTTTTAATATGCTGTCTAGGTTGTTCATACCTTTTCTTCCAAGGAGCAAGTGTCTTTTAATTTCATGGCGGCAGTCACCATCTGCAGTGATTTTGGAGCCCCCAAAAATAAAGTCTGTCACTGTTTCCAATGGTTCCCCATCTAACTGCCATGAAGTGATGGGACCGGATGCCATGATCTTAGTTTTCTGAATGTTGAGTTTTAAGCCAACTTTTTCACTCTCTTCTTTCACTTTCATCAAGAGTCTCTTTAGTTCTTTTTTGCTTTCTGCCATAAGGGTGGTGTCATCTGCATATCTGAGGTTATTGATATTTCTCCCAGCAATCTTGATTCCTGCTTGTGCTTCATCCAGCCCAGCATTTGGCATGGATATCCCTCACACCAGTCAAAATGACCATCATCAAAAAATCCACAAGCAATAAATGCTGGAAAAGGCATGGAGAGAAGGGAACCCTTCTATATTGTTGGTGGAAATATAAATTGGTGCAGCCACTATGGAGAACAGTACGGTGGTTCCTTAAACAACTAAAAACAGAACTACCATATGACCCTGCAATCCCACTTCTGGGTATATATTCAGAGAAAATCATATTTTGAAGAGATACATGCACTCCAGTGTTCACTGCAGCACTATTTACAATAGCCAAGACGTAGAAGCGACCTAATGCCCATTGACAGAGGGATGGATAAAGATGTGGTGTGTGTATGTATGTATGTATGTGTGTGTGTGTGTGTGTGTGTATATATATATATATATATATAGAGAGAGAGAGAGAGAGAGAGAGAAAGCGCGAGAGCGCGAGCTCAATTGGTAAAGAATCTGCCTGTAATGCAGGAGATCCCTGCAATGCAGGTTAGATTCCTGGGTCGGGAAGATCCGCTGGAGAAGGGATAGGCTACCCACTCCAGTATTCTTGGGCTTCCTTTGTGGCTCAGCTGGTAAAGAATCTGCTTGCAATGCGGGAGACCTGGGTTTGATCCCTGGGTTGGGAAGATTTCCTGGAGAAGGGAAAGGCAACCCACTCCAGTATTCTTGCCTGGAGAATTCCATGGACTGTATAGTCCATGGGGTTGCAAAGAGTCGGACACAATTGAGTGACTTTCACTTTCCGCCATTAAAAAGAATGAAATAATGTTGCAGCAACATGGATGAACCTAGAGATTGTTATACTGAGTAAAGTAAGTAAGACAGTGAAGAAATATCTCTTGACAGCCCTTACATGGGGAATCTAAAAAGAAATTATACAAATTAATTTATTTACAAAACAGAAAAAAATTCACAGACTTAGAGAACAAACTTATGGTTGCTGGGAGGAAAGATGGTGAGAAGGGATAGTTAGGCAGTTTGGGATCGATACATACACATTGCTCTATTTAAAATGGATAACGAGCAAGGACCTACAGTATAGCACAGGGAACTCTGCTCAATGTTATGTGTCAGCCTGGATGGGAGGGGAGTTCAGGGGATAATGGATATATATGGTTGAATTTCTTTGCTCACCTGAAACTATCACAACATTGTTAATTGGCTATACCTCAATACAAAATAAAGAGCATTAAAAAAAATGTGTTGATAAGTAATGCTGTTTTGGGTACAAAACTAACTTAAAGCAAATTAAACCATGTATACCACCTGTTCAATGGAAAAATTAAAAAATTGTCCTTGTGTTAAATGAATATTCATGTATGGATGTGAGTGTTGGACTATAAAGAAAGCTGAGTGCCGAAGAATTGATGCTTTTGAACTGTGGTGTTGGAGAAAACTCTTGAGAGTCCCTTGGACTGCAAGGAGATCCAAGCAGTCAATCCGAAAGGAAATCAATCCTGAATATTTACTGGAAGGACTGATGCTGAAGCTGAAACTCCAATACTTTGACCACCTAATGGGAAGAACTGACTCATTGGAATAGACCCTGATGCTGGGAAAGATCAGAGAAGGCAATGGCAACCCACTCCAGTACTCTTGCCTGGAAAATCCCATGGACAGAGGAGCCTGGTAGGCTGTAGTCCGTGGGGTTGTTAAGAGTCGGACATGACTGAGGGACTTCACTTTCACTTTTCGCTTTCATGAATTGGAGAAGGAAATGGCAACCCACTCCATTGTTCTTGCCTGGAGAATCCCAGGGATGGGGGAGCCTGTGGGGCTGCCGTCTATGGGGTCGCACAGAGTCAGACACGACTGAAGCGACTTAGCAGCAGCAGTAGCAGCTGGGAAAGATTGAAGGCAGGAGGAGAAGGGGATGACAGAGGATGAGATGGTTGGATGGCATCACTGACTCAATGGACATGTGTTTGAGTAAGCTCCAGGAACTGGTGATGGACAGGGAAGCCTGGTGTGCTGCAGTTCATAGGGTCGCAAAGAGTCAGACACAACTGAGTGACTAAACTGAACTAAATGAATATTACTGATTTGGTAAATGTATTTTAATACAACCCAGGTAATAAATAATCTTACTTTTAAGTAAACTACTTTATCACATCCCATATAACAACGTTTAGAAATGTGTGCTTCTAGACCCTGGTACATTCAAGTACTGTTTCCACAACTTTAAGCCTGTCTTTCACATTTCAAGCCATGGTCACAAATAGTGTACCCTAGACATATAGAGAAGGAAATGGCAACCCACTCCAGTATTCTTGCCTGGAGAATCCCAGGGACAGCGGAGCCTGATGGGCTGCCGTCTATGGGGTCCCACAGAGTCGGACACGACTGAAGTGACTTAGCAGACATATAGAGGGCCTCCCAGGTGGCGCTAGTGGTAAAGAGCCTGCCTGCCAATGCAGGAGACATAAGAGATGCAGGTTTGATCCCTGGGTTGAGAAGATCCCCTGGAAGAGGGCATAGCAACCCACTCCAGTATTCTTGCCTGGAGAATCTCATGGAAAGAAGAGCCTGGTAGGCTGTAGTCTATGGGATCACAAAGAGCTAGACACAACTGAAGTGACTTCACACGCATACACACATATAGAATACTCAGCATTGACTTGCCAAGGCTAAAATCAACATCAAGGTCAGTATCATAAGTGAAGGAACAGCAATCATAAATTTGGGCTTTCTGTTTTACATTTTTCCCAAGGTCAAACGACCCAATGTTAGCAAATGAGGATTCAAAGAATAAAGCCCCTTTAGATATCATGTTTGCTTTCTAAAACCCACCCACATTTTCATTTTTCTAAGGGCTTTACTCACAGCAGAACTTATATCTTCAACAACTGTCCTTGATAATAGAAAGCCAAACAGAAATGATATTCACAAATTTGCCCATTGTTCTTTCCCTGGGGATATTACCTGGCATTTCACCTCCTTATAAGTCATATGATGAAAAAGCCACTTACTGTAGATGTCTGTCAAGTACGTATAAAAATATAAAGTCCTGGAACATGATTTTCATTGTTTAATTTTCCTCCGACATCCTGAGGCTCAGAACTACTATGATATTCTTAAATAATTTATTACAGGATATTGTAGGCTTCCATAGCTCTGATATAAGAGTCTTCTCTGTTGAAAATTTCATTGAGTCACGCTCCTATCCAAAAAGTTTATGACCACAGTGAATTCAACTTTTTTCCACAGAGCACAGTTAAAGATTCTTTTGTTCGACCTGAATCGCAAAAAATGTTCTCTTACATGATCATCTAGTTTCATTATTCTCTTTCCATGTAAACAGAGCAAAAATCTACCTGTGGGCAGTCAAGTATTCCTCACTGTAATTTTTCTGAAAGTGTGTTAGGCGCTCGGTCATGTCCACCTCTTTGCTACTCTATGGACTGTAGCCCGCCAGGATCCTCTGTCCATGGAATTCTCCAGGCAAGAATACGGGAGTGGGTTGCCATTTCCTTCTCCAGGGGAGCTTCTGGATCCAGTGACTGAACCCAGGTCTCCTGCGTTATAGGCAGATTCTTTACCATCTGAGTCACTGAGTTCCAGTGCTACACTTCTAAATGAAGTATGCTAGGTGATGTGTGTCACTTGACTGAGCTGAATTGGATAGAGCAGAGTATGCCTCAAATCATCCGTGTTTTTCCATCAAGTTAATGGAGAAAAAGAAAACTACAGAAAAATACTCCATGTGAAAGGTAATACTGAGCACTAGCCAACTGCTTAATGTAATCCCCAAATGAAAGATAAATTCACATGTGAGCTAAGGTTACGCTCACTATGTAGAAATTAAGGTGAGTATTCTTTCCAGGAGAAATGTTGGCAGGTAAGGGTTTATCATCCTGATCATACCTGACATCGCAGGGAGTGAAACCCCAGAAGCATATATTTCACCTTAGAGCACGTGAAGTGTGCAGGGCTCATCTACAAGCTGCATGAACCTGTACCAGGGTGCTTTGCGGACTAGGGTTTGGAGCTCTTTCTGGCAGGCAATGGCCACGATTGAGGAAGTACTTCAGTGGGTCAATCTTTGTGTGGTTTTCCATGCCTACCTGATCCCTGGACACTGCCTGTTGGTCCATGTGAGCAGGAGCCAGGGAAGAAAGGACACCAGACTAGAGAGAGTCACAACTTTACTCATGTAGTCCAGTGTATGGAATGAGGCCTGGGATGACAATCCCTCTTGTGATCTTTCAAGGTGCTCCCCTTTATCTTCAGAAACACAGTCAAGTAAAAGAGAAGATAAACCATGGCTTCATCCCTGCCCAACCCCTTTCTCTAAGAGGTAATCAGCCTTTCCCCTGCTTCCTCCAGTCATTCTTACAGACAAACAGATACACAAAACAGATGGGTGTGATTTCAAGGCAAGGACCCAGTGTGATTATTTGTCCTTTCTTCTGGTACCATTTTAAATTAAACAGCATAATGAATACATAAATGGTACTATTCTCAGCCTCTCTTCTGACCAAGAGCCTGAGTTGGTGACTGGATAAAACACGAGCACACGCCCTGCACATCACTCTGGTGGTAAGCTACAGCGATTCCTAAGGGAGGACCCCTTGCCCCATTCAGAGTTCATCAGAATGTGAAGAGCAGGGTTATCTGGAAAAGCAGATTAAGTATATCTTTTCTTCTGTAACGTGCATTGCTGAAAATAAAGTTTGCTAGTCTTGGCTAGGGTGCGGGACTCTGTAGTAAGAAAGTAATATATTGTTGTTCAGTTGCTAAGTCATGTCCGACTCTCTGCGACCCCATGGACTGCAACACGCCAGGCTTCCTTGTCTTTCAGTATCTCCTGGAGTTTGCTTAAACTCATGTTCATTGAGTCAGTGATGCCACCCAACCATTTCATCCTTTGTCACCCCCTTCTCCTCCTGCGTTCAATCTTTCCCAGCATCAGGGTCTTTTCCAATGAGTTGGCTCTTCAAATCAGGTGGTCAAAGTATTGGAGCTTCAGCTTCAGCATCAGTCCTTCCAATGAATATTCAGGGTTGATTTCCTTTAGGATTGACTGCTTGGATCTCCTTATTGTCCAAGGGACTCTCAAGAGTATTCTCCAGCACTAGAGTTTGAAACCATCAATTCTTTGGCACTCAGCCTTCTTTATGGTCCAACTCTCACATCCGTACAGGACTACTGAAAAAATCATAGCTTTGACTATATAGACCTTTGTCGGCAAAGTGATATCTCTGCTTTTTAATAAGCTGTCTAGGTTTGAAGCATGAGCTTTAAAAAGATTTTTCCTGTTGTTGTTTGAGGTTTTGATCTTCCTTAGGTAAAGAGGTCATTTATCTTTGTAAATACATAAAACATTTTTACTTTCTCCAGTTTTCTGTTAATGGCGAAAGAATGGAAGTGAATAAAGTTCTACTGATTCTTGAGACACTAAAAATTTAAAAGAAAAAAAAAGACAAGCCCTGGGCTAGGGAGAGAGGCTGACTGCTGGACTTGAATCTGGTCCTGACCAAATCTTCCAGTCTCTTTCCTGTCACTGGCCTCTCACGCTGCCTTTGAATTTTCTACTCTTAATACCTTAATGTCTCTGTGGGGCGGGCCAATCTTTCTGTCTAGAATTGTCCCCTCTCCTTTTTCCACCTATTGAATGGACTCCCACTGATCCTTTGAGGTCCACCTGAAAAATCTTCCCTCCTGGGAGGCCTTTGGACTTGCCCAGCAGGAAAGTGAGGCCCCTTGGCCAGCACTCCTGCAGTGCTCTTCACATATCCACTGCCACGCTCGATGCAGGACATTATGATGAGTTCTGTACACCTGACTTCCAGGCGGGGAGATCTTCCACTTTATTCTTTTTCTCCTCCTGGCTCAGACAGGTCTGATACATTGAGTATTTCAAAAAATGTTTACTGAATGAATGACTATGGACTGAGTACATTAGTGACTCGGTTAGTTTTTGTGACTTCTATGTAGAAATGTTCATAAACCAAGGCAATCATCACTGTACAGTCAAAAAAAAAGTTCTCTTAACATCCTCCACTCTTCCACATTTTTCTCTCTCTCCCCATCACCATTCCTTCCTACAACAAAGTCACTCAGCAAATCACATAGACAGGTTCTGGAACTGTAAGAAGATATGCAGTCAGAACCCTGCGCTCAAGGACTCTGAGACCAGCACGCAAGACAGCTGTATGAACTACATCACATGCAAACTGAACTAGTGCCCAGTGGAGGGGTCTCTAGCTGGGCTGGGTCAGGTCAGGGAAGGCTCACTGAAGATCGGATGCCAAAAGAGGGACCGGGAACCTGGAATCACAAGTGTAACTCAAACTTCTTATTCCTTCTGGGACAAAGTGCGAAAATATCAACTTAATCATAAATTCTAAAAATCTGCTTCCTAAGATCAAAGAAAACTGACATAAACTTAATACCTATACAGACCCCTTTGACTTTAAAAAGTTAAAGGTGGTCACGTCTGATAACAGAAGATATTACAAAGGAAACACCAACAAGTAAAAGGAATAGGAGCCTAGGATGTTGCCAGATGGTAGGAAATACCCACCACATTTCCTTCTTGGTTTAAAAAGGTCCACAAACCTCTGATATGTACCTTGTTTTCACTCCATATTATGGAGAGGAGAAAAAAGGATTTAACTATTTTCTCTGAAGAACCAGAAAGGGTATACTTCAATTAAAAAAAGAAAGAAAGAAAGAAAAGAACCAGAAAGGAGATGCAGGCAGAGCAGAATGCAAGGTGTGGGTTCACACCACTGAACCCACAATTTTTCAGCACAGCAAAGCCATGACTAAACCTAAATGCATCGCCTGAGAGACAGCTGACACTTCTGTGGTGCCCTAGGAAGCACTTCTCACTTGATCTTGTCTACTTTTCCAGTCCACCAATGAGCTATGAATACTGTGGCTTCATTTTAAGGATGAGGAAAAGCAGGCTCAGAGAGATCAGTGCATGTTCTCTGGGACAGATTCACTTGCTCTCACACAGCAGCAAAATGTAGTTCATCTTAGCAAAAAACTCAATCCTGGAGGAATTATAGACAGAACAGATTGAGAGAGGGAGTTCGCTGAAAGGTGAGATTTGGAAGGATGGTGTACCAGGGTCTTCAGATACAAGGATTTATTCATTCATTTATTAAGGGCCTTTTTTATGTACCAAAAGCTCAGCTGGTAAAGAATTTGCCTGCAATGAGGGATACCTTGGTTTAATTCCTGGGTTGGGAATACCCCCTGGAGAATGGATAGGCTACCCACTCCAGTCTTCTTGGACTTCCCTAGTGGTTTAGCTGGTAAAGAATCCAGCTGCAATGTAAGAGACCTGGGTTTGATCACTGGGTTGGGAAGATTCCCTGGAGAAGGGAAAGGCGACCCACTCCATTATTCTTGCCTGGAGAATTCCATGGACTGTATAGTCCATGGGGTCACTAAGAGTCGGACACAACTGAGCGACTTTCACGATGTACCAAAGTACCAGGAGCAAGGAGCAAATGCTACCCCTTCCACCATTTTGCCTGGTGATCCCAGTGAAACAAGTAAAAACAAATGTCACGTTTCTCTCCAGTTCTGACAAATTTTAGCCTTCCTCAGCCAAAGATTATTTTCCTGACTACTGACCATATTTCTTTATAAGTCACTATGTCAAAATACAAGTTGCAATAATGCAGGGCACCACTCTGATCTGTCAGGTCAATTTAGAAACACATGAGCCCACTGCTCTTCCACGGCCCCAGGAGGCGGGCTGGCCTCCCCGTCCCCTGATCATTCACACAAAGGACTGCTGGGGATTACTGAAGACCAGCTGGGAGATGTCAAGTAAAATGGATGGCTTTTGAATTTTCCCCTCTCCCACTGTCTGACTGCAGCCCATCGCCTTCACCAAATTAGTGCCAAGAAGAGAGGGATGTTCTCTCCCAGCGCAGTCTGGAAAGATCAATCAGCTATAAAAGAGCAAGCGGCTGAAGAAAGAAGGAGAAAACGAGGCCCAGGATACTCTGTCACATGACTGTCCTGGTATCTGCAGGCACTCACACTAGAAGGGATCAGAGAGAGAATCTGAAAAGAACTCCTTCCCACGTGATCCTCTCTCTGAAATAACCATGATCGCTTTCTCTCCTTTCATGAATGCCTTCTGCTTTCCTACTTGATCACATTTAAACATCAGGGAATCTGTCTTTTTTATGTGGGATGAAATGTGCTACATTAGGTCCTGCATTTCTATGGGCTTCCCTGGTGACTAAGTTGGTAAAGAATCTGCCTGCAACGCAGGACACCCAGATTCCATCCTTGGGTCAGGAAGATTCTCCAGAGAAGGAAATGGCAACCCACTCCAGTACTCTTGCCTGGGAAATCCCATAGACAGAGGAGCCTGGTGAGCTACAGTCCATGCGGTGGCGAGACTTAGACACGACTTAGCGACTAAACCACCATCACTGCATTTCTACACTATTGGCCAATTAGTTTAGATTAGGAAGAGCCCAAAAATAAAAGACCAGAATTTATCAGAAAGCTATAAACCACAGGAATTGTGAGGATTAAGTGAGATAATACATGCAGGCCTCGGAAAGTCTCCCGGCACACAGGAAGCTTAGTGAATAGTAGCAAGACCATTATTACTGCCCAGTTTATTAACTATAAGACAAACTCAATAATTAGTAAGATACACCGTTATATACACCACTAGGAAAAAACACAACCAAACGATGTTGGGTTGTCAGTCATATAAAACAGATTCCAATTTCAGAGACGTAAAATTATAAAAAATATGCAGCTTGGAATGAATAAAATACAACGTCACTCGGTAGAACTCCAGGTTCCTGGAAGAACATCAGTTGATGTCGGTAAACAGCTGGTATCTGAGGATGTCCGTGTCAGCACAGCCAAATCACGCCCTGCGTTTCTGACCTCTCGGATCCTCTCCCATCAGCAGACTGGGTTGCTCCCCTTGACTCTTACTGTCACTCAAAGGCATTCACCACGACGGCCAGTTCATTGTTTTCACCATCTTCTGAATCCGTCATCACAAAACAGACTATTGTAAGTCACTCAAAACCCAAAGGACAATCGTGATATAAAGTTACATCACTTGAGCCAAGTCAACTGTCTTGCAAATTTAGCTATACTCTGGAGGCTGACCTAAGGCACATATGTTCCCAGTATCTTCTTTCAATACTCAGTTAAGCAGTGCAATTTCCCCTGGAAAGGAATTTGTTACTTTAAAGCCCAAGCTCACATTTTTTTCCCCACCTACCATATAGCGCTCTCTAAATAACCAAGTGAAAGC
Organism: Okapia johnstoni; assembly: GCA_024291935.2. Taxonomy (NCBI): domain Eukaryota; kingdom Metazoa; phylum Chordata; class Mammalia; order Artiodactyla; family Giraffidae; genus Okapia; species Okapia johnstoni. The sequence continues at coordinate 46,223,081 of CM044322.1, forward strand.
ACTTTTGAGGATAGTTTGGGTAGAGACACTGCAGACAGATTTCAAAGTCACTCATCATTAGCCTGACAAGTCATACAGATAGGTACTGAGTGCTCCAGCATCTTAGTAAGTTTTCAAGAAGAGTACTGGCCTTCAAGACTACTTAACACACAAGGAACTGAGAAAGATACACAAAGACATGTACAGAAACCACACAGGACCTGAAGAAAGAAAACACATGTTGTTTCTACAACACCCTTGTCACTTCACTGACAAAGAGTAGGTAATCTTCTACAGCCCCAGCCAGAGTCCTTGGTGACCAAGACTGCATTGCATTCCTTGGTTATGCAAATATCTGAGAGTGAAATGTCCACTTAATGCTCACCTTATCATAATGCAAATATACTCTTCAGATATATTTTTAAGAATACTTCTTCATGACCATAGATAAATCCTAACTATTAAAAATCAGATTATGCTGCCTATGGTCTGGCCATTTAAACTCCCCACTTTCTTTGCATTGTCCTTTACAATGATCACTCTCAGAGTTGCCTACACAAAGAAGAAATATCTGAACTTCCTAATTTGTGAGATCCAACAGTCCACCCTTATGATCACAAAAGAGTCAAGTTTTCCTTTGCTTAGGTTATACAATTTTAATTAGTTTTTTAAATGAAAAATAAAATTCCAAATGATTCTTTCTTTCCCTCCAGCCTTATTTTGCACGTACTCTCTCCTCATTTTCCAGCAACATCTAAATGCAAAATAGAACATATTCACTGAAGGAAACAGAGTTTGATAATTAAAGCAAATAGAACTGAATTTGCATATGTAAGGTTTCCAACTTTGAATTTAGAGACAATGAGTAGAGAATTAATCTGCTGTTTGTGAAAAAAAAAATCAGTAAGTTATCAATGGCAGGAAACGAAATGTTGGTTTCAAAGAAAATAACACAGAAACATCCCTATGTGAAGACTATTATTACAAAGACTATTTGAAGGGGAAAAAACAAACCAAAGCATTGTCAATAAAAGATAAGTTCACAAAACTGAAAGGCAAGGGTCATTTTGGGAAATGGAGCAAAAATGAAATAGAAAGGAAAAAGGCATAAAAAGATTAAGGAAACAGTAAGTTGACAACAAAAAAGTTACAACGATAGTAAACACAAGTATGAGAATTACTGATTTCTAGTATGTATTTAGCTTGTCATGAGGAAAAATAAAAGATTGACAGGAATAGGAAAAAAGACAATGAGTTTTACATGACTGCCTGATAATAATTCAGTCCACTGAGTCAGAGGGTTGATTTTTCAGAAGCAAATCAATGAAGATGCAGCTTACAGGTAAATGGGGAGAGTCTATTGCTGTGGGCACTATTGTTACCACTGTTCTAATCTGAGCAGATTGTGATACAGGCTCCCCAGATGCTCCTGCTACTGATTAAAGAAAGGTATCTCCCCCTCCCCATGGCTTCCACCATGGTGAAGATTCTGTGCAAAAGAAACACTGAAAGTTGACATGCACTAACCATATGCTTTGTAACATAGTGGAGACAGAGCAAGTTTTACTAGGCTAAAGGCAAACAAAGCATTGGCTACCCACAGCAGCAGAGAGCTGTAAAACTCTTTCTAAAATGAAGAGCCTCAGCTTCCCAAATGCCCTCAGCTGTACATGTTGGAGTGTCACATTCCAGCCAATGCCTTTTGAACATACTCAACTACCTTTCCCTATGCAGAGGTCAGTGCATACCTAGATGATATATCAAGGCAAAGACTAAATATCATTACTGTTAGGAAGGCACTAGAATCAAAACAGAAAGGCAGTTATCAGATAGAATAGGTAGCAATTAGAGGCTGAGCAGGAGGCTGTAGGAATCTAAAACAAAGGAGCTTGGCAAGCATGTAATCATGAAATCCCCAAAACACCCCAGAAAGTGATAAAAATAAATACCTTTGGGTAAAGTGTTATTTCCCGAAAGAGGAATTCAAGACAGTTAGACCTCTTTGGTCCAGTGTATTTGGAGAAAGAAACAAAGTCAGGTGAGATGTTTTTCTTCCATTCTTAAATATACTATAATTGGGAAACTTGTCTACATTGATATACTGGACTCCACTTATATAAAATCTTTAAATAAACTAAAAATATTTTTCAGGATGTTATTCTGAGGAGAGGCGGCAGGGATAGGAAACATCAAGCACATGAGCTTACACGTAGGGTTCAGTGTTCAAGAATGAACAGCAAAAATAACAAAACCCTGACTCAATGGACATGAATCTGAGTAAACGCAGGAAGATGGTGAAGGACAGGGGGAACCTGATGCGCTGCAGTCCACAGGGTCACAATAGTCAGACACGACTTTGTGAATGAACAACAATAAATACTTTCTGAAGTATATTATGTGATTAGTTTTTGGCCTGTTCTTCAACTACAGTACTACATACCATAAATTAAGCCTAGAAGCTCAACACCAAGTTAAGGTTAAAATGTGTTTAGTAAGTTGTACCTACTAAGGCCCAGAGAACTTCAGAAAGATTTTCAACAATGATTTTTGTTGAAATTTTAAGAGATTTTCTTTTAACTTTTTTGTAACACAATAATCCTCTTTACCTTGAATAATTAAAAATGAAACAGCTAATGGATGTAATGAGTGAGTGAGTAAAGTCACTCAGTCATATCTGACTCTTTGTGACCCCATGGACTGTAGCCTGCCAGGCTTCTCCGTCCATGGGATTTTCTAGGCAAGAATACTGGAGTGGGTTGCCATTTCCTTCTCCAGGGGATATTCCAGACCCAGGGATAGAATTCAGGTCTCCAGCATTGCGAGCAGACTCTTTACCATCTGAGCCACCAGGGAAGCCAATGGATGTAATACTTTTAAGTGAAAAGAAACTAAAATGTAGTGCATGAGGTACCTTTACATGTTAAGGCACTGATGTGATTAAATCGGAGATAAGTGATCAAATCCTGAGCTATCAACATTATAATTAGGAAAAGTATATTTTTCCTTAGTCTTTATCCATTTGCCCCGGTATAAATATTTGTTGCAAATACTGCTAATCTTTCCCAGGTAAATGTTTTAAAGATGTTAGGTAAAATGCAGTTGGTAACGCCTTTCCTGAATTGCTTGCTATGTGGCAATTAAATAAATACAAGGATGCAGATCAAGATGGGACAGATGCAGGAGTCAATGTAAAACCAGGGCAAAAAGGTAAGATAAAGAAAGTGGTAGATCATTCCGAATTAAATTACCAACCAGGTTATATCTCTGTCAGCTCTCACATTCATCCCTTTCTTTCCATTTCCACTGCTTCTTACACCTTCATGATCTTTTGCTTGCAACTTTCCAAGGTAGGCTCTCTGAGAACTCTCCCATTCCCTGCATCTTTTTCCAATCCATTCTTCAAAATGCTACCAGATAAAGAGAAATCTGAGATCCACTGAGTAGTTGCAGAATAAAGACAAAATTCTTTAGCATGACATTAAAGGCCCTGAGTCTAGCCGCATCCCTTCTTCCCTTTGCATCCAGCACTAATTCTAAGTTTCAGTTACACTGGCCTCATTCTCATCTGTCATGTCCTGTACTCAAGGGATGTTACATTTTTGTTTACAGTGTTTCCTCTTTTTTTAATATAATTTTATTTATTTATTACTTATGTTGTGCTGGGTCTTCACTGCTGCGCAGGTTTTTCTCTACTTGTGGCGAGCGGGGGGCTACTCTCCAGTTGTGGAACGCAGGCTTCTCACTGTGGTGGCTTCTCTTATTGCAGAGCATGGGCTCTAGGGCACTTGGGCTTCAGTAGTTGCGGCTCCCGGGGTCTAGAGCACAGGTTCAATCGTTGTGGCACAGGGCTTTGTTGCCCCGGGGTATGTGGGATCTTCCCGGAGCAGGGATCTAACCAGTGTCTCCTGCATTGGCAGGCGGGTGCTTTACAACTGAGCCACTGTGGGAAGCCCTACAGTGACCCTCTTTAAAAAAATTCTTCCCTCATGATCTATATTGTTCATAATTTTATTCATCCTGCAAGATCCAGCTTATATGACACCTTCTTTAAGAAGCTTTCCTATAACCTATCAATTTTATTTCTTTTTACTCTCATAGCACTTTACTCCTATGGCGTTTATCATATTCTACTTTGAATTGAAACTGTGTAATGGAAATTATGTAAAAATTAATCTCTACATGGGACTATAAGCAACTGAACACCACAAGGCATATCTCTCAAGCACTTTGTGGCATTTATTTGCTAATATGTCTTTTCTATTTCAATAAACCATAAATTTCTTGAGGTCATGATCCATGCCTCCCTCTAAAAATATTTCAAATAAGAATTAAATATATATAGAAAATATAAATATGATACTTACTATAAATGTATGTCAAGGTTCCACTTACTCACTAAATAAACAGAAATTAACCAGAGTTTCCTGTGCGGGTGGAACCGTACAATAGCCTTTGTGCTTCCCCCATCTCATTCCCTCTCTATCTTCCCGAGATTATCGCTGTCTTAATTTTGTGTAACTTATTCCCTTGTTTTTATGATAGTCTTATCCCATATGCATGTATCCCTAAACAACATAATGTTTATTTTTCATGCTTTTGGTTTCCTATGAAAGGAATCATACTGATTTATTACTGTGTTGCAACTTATATGTGTTTGGTTTTTGGCTCAACATTATGCTCCTAAGATTCACATAAGTTGATGTGTGTAGCTATAGTTTATTCATTTTCACTACCTAAGACAACCTCCTGCAAAGGAGCTCTGGGAGGCACATACAAGAAAAATGTCCATAGTGACATCATTTATAAATGTAAAAACTGCAATTGACCTGAATGTTTCTTATCAGGAGGATATGTAAATAAATCAAGATATTTTCCACACTTGTACTTACTAATGTGTCCGGCACACAGTAAGTCTCCATAAGTATTTTTAAATAGATAAATGGACTCGAGGAAAAACAACAACTGATTCACCATGGCCTCCCCCTGCAAGCCCAACACATAACACACACTCATATGCTCAGTAAATATCTGAGACATTTATTCACAAAATCAGGTTACCCCTAAGGCTGGCACTGGACAGGTACTCAGATAAACTGACAACTTAGATAAACTGAACTGAGCAAGTAAGAGAACAAAGTAGAAACTGCAATGTGGCAATTCCTGGTGGCTCAGTGGTAAGGAATCTGCCTGCCAAGCTGGAGACCCGGGTTTGATCCCTGGGTTGGGAAGATCATCTGGAGAAGGGCATGGCAACCCACTCCATTATTCTTGCCTAGAGAATCCCATGGACAGAGGAGCCTGGTGGGCTACAGTCCATGGGGTTCCAAAGAGTCAGACACGACTGAGCGACTAAACAACAATGCCTACCGCAAGCTAGGTGGATGGAGTGTTACACTTGATGGTGTTTATTCTACCTGCTTACTTTTGAGCCCCTACAAACCACTGTGGCTCACAGGCATCCTCCTCGCTCTCTGCAACCCACCCTCTCCCCCATCTCCTCTATCTCCTTTGCTAATCTCTTCTTCTGAATGAATTTGCTCTGCTATACCTGGGAAGGATTAGGGATGGTGGCAAGAACTGACCTTTGCATTTCCATTCTCTGCCCACCCATCTCAAGCTGTGACTTGCTCTAGTGATAACCACATTGTCTTAGGCAATGATCTGTCTCTCACTGGGTCACCATTTGAACATTGCAGACCCATTTTCAGGCAGTTGAACTACCCTGCCTTTTGCCTTTTTAACATATTTGATGTCAGCTCTTCAGCAAAACCTAGAAAAAATGATCACCATTCCAGCATGCTATTAGTCTACTTCTCATTTTACTGAACTAGAAACTAATCCTCAGGATGACATTGCTGGTGAAGACACGGGGGAAGACAAATTAAGTCACACCAAATGAGTATGGGTTTATCTGCAGCACTAGTTAATTACTTTCAAAAGAATTGGTCTAGAAAATGATGAAAAGGGATTAAATCCCAAGGTAAAGAAAAGACTGTCAACTACAGACAAGTTTTTCCATGAAACTGAGTATTATTCGTGGAAGTTCATCTCAGTTTGAGTTTTGCTGTCATCATTTTACCATGGTCATAATTTAGACCTGATTATTTAGCCAAAAAAAAAAAAAAAAAAAAGGCAGGGGCTGCTGTGGAAAGGAAGGAAGGAAGGGGAAAAGTCATTACTCTGACACAGCAAACATGCAAATACAAAGCCACACACATCATCCTCTCCTTCACTTCCGTTTCATCATTAAATCTCCCTCACCTGCTTTCCCATGGCTCCACTAGTCTCATTTCCTCTTCCACATCTCCCTTGCCTCTCTTGATAAAGATCCTTGGACAGGATTAGAAAGTAGCCAGTCCTGACTTTTTAACTTCAACTTTTCTCCAGGCAAGGCTTTTCCTTTCTAATTTGAGTTACAATGTCACTGCAAATAATTCAACTCTTTCTTTTATACTCTGGGTCTTTCTTAGGATGGCTATATTTCTTGCACATGCTTTTAGCTAAAGCATATCCTCTGCTCCAGACATATTGCTACTACACTTGAGTAGGTTCAAAATCCTTCCTCAAACAAAATGTATCTATCATATAAACACTGTCTCCTCCACATACTTCAATCAAATCCAGTAGCTTCCCTGACCTTTTTTTCTGACTCTCTCAGAAATCCTCATCATCTCACTCTCTTAGTTCGTCTGCTAAAAGCAGGATATCTGGAAAAATCATAACTTACATTTCTAATCACTTTCTCTCTCAAAGCCTTAGGAAGTAATAAGCGCAATCATTACTTTGGATTTAATTTCACTCCATAATGCAGAAATATGTGGTTAGGTAAAAATAACAGGATCCTTGCCCAAAAAAAACAAAAACAAAACTGTCTAATGTTAGAGTTTACAACAGCCAAGGTAGGGCCTCTGGGTGTAATTATTACAGAGACTTTAGAAAAAGAGGAGAAAGATTTTTAACAGCTACAGTGAGTCAGGAACTATGTGAGGTGCTTTCACGTATCCTCTTATCTAAACAAAAGTTGGGAAAAATTACTACCACCCTCAATTTACAGATGAAGAAACTAACGCTTAGAATGGCCTCATACTGGTGTCAGGATTTGAACCTAGAGTTTTCTGATCATCACGCTCCGAAGCAGGACAAGTTAAATTTGAAGGCATCTTAAGGTGGTTCAGATGGTAAGGAATCTGCCTGCAATGCAGGAGACTGGAGTTCGATCCCTAGTCAGGAAGATCCTCTGGAGAAGGGAATGGCAACTCACTTCAGTATTCTTGCCTAGCAAATTTCATGGACAGAGGAGCTGGCAGGCTACAGTGGGGTCACAAAGAGTTGGACACAACTGAGTGATTTTCATGAAGAGGGGTGGAGGCTATAAAACACTCTTCTGACAATACAACTGCACACGATGGAGGCGGCTGCCTCATTATACTCCTGCATCCTTTCCTCACCTTCTCTCCCCTCATGTGCCATAAATCTCCCTACCTCCAGCTGTACAGATCATCATACTCATCTTTAAAGTGATGCACTAAAGAATGATTCTGAGCCTTTCCGCAGGTTCTTCCCTTTGTTTGAGATGTCCCCTCTTCTTTCTTCATCTATTTATGTACTTATTCCAAAACCCAGCTCAAGGGTCACCTCCTTCAGGTAGCTTTTCCTCACCTGGTTCCAGCCTGATTTAGATGTTTCTCCTGCACAGCAAAGCACATACCCCTCCAGAATACTTATCCTGCTGGCTCCTCATTACTCATTTATTTGACGGTTTCCCCCACTAAGCTCCTGGAGGACAGGAGACACATTTTATTTCACTTTGTATTACTAACAAATAGTAAAGTGCTTGATACATCAAGGAAGAAAACTGGTACAAATGGACAGAAATCAGAGGGTAGTCTAACTGGGATCCCCATACAGAAAATCTGTAACAGCTGGACTGTCCATCTCATGACCCAGTGTTCAAGTAGAAGCCAGATAATAACCCATCAGGGTGGTAAAGAACTCCTAACATCAAGTGAGGAGTGGTACGGATGACATAGCACACCCATTCTAGCTCAGATGTTCTGTGGTTCCTGACAACTCCTGACCAAATTTCTCTGACGAAGATGAGCCAACTTCTCAGAAGGTACCATGGCACAGTAACAAGAAGACAGACGCAGGAGTCAGAAAACCTGGGTCCTAGCCCTGACTCCATTGTGTGACTTTAGGGAGATACAGTCTTTCACCTCACTTTTCCCATTTATAAAATCAAAGGTGAAAAGAGAGTTGGGTGAATGTAGTCAACTGATGGCCTGTAGAATGTCTTCCCACTCTAAGAAAGGCTTTCTGTTTGTTTTCCCATCATTTACTGTGTTCTATGCAACATACTAGGGCTCCCCTGGTGGCTCAGTGGTAAAGTGCCCACCTGCCAATGCAGGAGATATGGATTCGATACCTGGGTCAGGGAGATCCCCTGGAGAAGGAAATGGCAACCCACTCCAATATTCTTGCCTGGAAAATCCCATGGACAGAGGAGCCTGGCAGGCTACAGTCCATGGGGTCGCAAAAGAGTCAGACACAACTTAGCAGCTAAACAACAACATGCAACATACTAGTGTCCAAAGCCCCCTACTCATTATCTTGCACCAACACTTTTTTCTCTGACAGCTCTTTCTAAACAATAGGTATGACATGCACAAAAAACTGAGTAAAATCTACATATTTTATTTGAGAGCACTGGACAGGATGACTTCTGGGGAAAAAAAAGCTAGCAAAACAAATGGATGCAGGTAAAATCCAAGTCCAAGGGGAAACTGGTATTAGCTTACAAAATTTAATCTGTTGCACTACAGAAGACACTTAGTATTCATGGGTTTTACACTTGCACATGTGATGCTGAGGGTACATGATTGTGATCATTTGTAATTTTATTGAGAGAGATATTCGAATTCTCCTTGCTGTAAGCCTGATGTCCACAGGAAAAGGTCCATTACCTAGTGACTGATTCATAGGCTCTGTTATTCTTGGCTCTTTGTAATGAAAGCAGAAACTTGGGCAAAATGGAAAAAACATTTTCTTTTTCTGCCCGAAAATGATCCTGCTAACATGAAAACCAACTGACCAGTGTTGGTGATAGAAGTGAATCAGTCTAAACAATGGCCAGACATTAATTTTATAAATTACTTTGACCCTGAATTTATGGAATCATTACATATCTGGGTTACTTAACTTTCTCAGTTATAATTTACATTTTTCGGGAAGAGAAAAAGGGAGAATTAAACATTATATGGCATTTTTACTTTTGGAGGTGAGTAGCTGCCCCAGGACATATTCCATGTGAATGCCAAGGGTCTCCCAGATGGTATTTAGCCCTTTAAAATGGCAGCAGTAAGAAAAAAAAAAATCCCCTCAAAAATCAACCCAGTTTGGTGAAATGCTACCAGATGTCTTTGAAAATTATTGAGGGAAGGCAGAATTAGATAAGATGCAAGTGTTTGTAGGTATCTAAGAAGAACTGAAGATAATCACAAACTAGGATTCATTACGTGCTCAGTCGCTTCAGTCATGTCCAACTCTGTGTGACCCTATGGACTACAGCCTGCCAGGCTTCTCTGTCCATGGGGTTCTCCAGGCAAGAATACTGGAGTGGGTTGTCATTTCCTTCTCCAGGGGATCTTCATGACCCAGGGAATGAACGTGAATCTCTTAATGTCTATCTGCATTGGCAGGTGGGTTCTTCACCACTAGCACCACCTGGGGAGGGTTCATTATCCACTCAGGTTTCTCTCAGGCTCTACACAAAGAAGGTTTCTGCAGACAGAGCTGCACAAGCTCATTCTCAACCAAGTCAACCCTGATTCCTAAAAACATAATTTTCAACCAAACAATTTTCTGGAGCTTTCCACTTTTCCCACATCAGCTGGGAAGATAAGATAAGAAAAGATATATGGGTTATAACTTCATTTTTAAAGGGGATGCGTCTTTAGAGAACACTTCATTTTGGATCTAAATTTCCTTCTCATCCTTCCATCCTACAATATCAGCTTGCATAAGACACAAAGCAAGACATACAGCTGTGAGCATCCGAGATGGCCAAGGAGGGCAAGGTGGACAAGTCACTAATCAGCTCTCCAAACCGGACCCTCAAACAGGGGAATCATCCTTTTCTACCTGATATTTCTGGAAGGGTTTATGTCAGTAATGGAAAATTTAAATGCTGTCATATAATCCCACCATTTCTTTTTTCTCCCCTATCTAGCTCTGAATGATGTTCTGACTGTTAAAATGCCTGACCTATTGTAGTGGTTTGCACACTGCGCCCTCAGAACCCCTGGAACCAAGAAGAGAGAGGAGGTAGACCTACAGGTCTTCTTCCCCTAAATTCATTTTACCAACACTAATGGGGCTTCCCAGGCTTCTCTCATAGCTCAGTTGGTAAAGAATCCGCCTGCAAGAGTCAGTAAAGAATCTCCTGCAAGAAGCCCTGCAGCAGACCTGGGTTCGATTTCTGTGTTGGGAAGATCCCCTGGAGAAGGAAACGGTAATCCTCTCCAGTATTCTTGCCTGGAGAATCCCATGGACAGAAGAGCCTAGCAGGCTACAGTACATGGGGTTGCAAAAGAGTCAGACGTGACTCAGCAACCAAACCACCACCAACAGGGATCCCCAGGTGGAATAGTGGTAAAGAATCCACCTACCATTGCAAGAGACAAGAGAGACATGGGTTTGATCCCTGGGTCAGGAAGATTCCCTGGAGAGGGAAATGGCACTCCACTTCAGTACTCCTGCCTAGAAAATTCCATGGACAGAGGAGTCTGGCGGGTTACAGTCCATGGGTTCGCAAAGAATTGGGCACGACTGAGCACAGACAGGGCAGAAGCTTTATAATGAGAATGTCTTTTTTTAATTGGAGGATAATTGCTTTATAATGTTGTGGTGGTCTCTGCCATATATCAATGCGAACCTGTTATATATATGATATATAATATATATCATATATGGCAGAGACCACCACAACATTTACACATACTCCCTCTTGAGGCCCCTCATTTTCCCCCATGTCATCACAGAGCACCAGGCTGAGCTTTCTGTGCTTAAATACAGTAACTTCCCACTAGTTATCTGTTTTACACATGATAATGTATACATGTCAATAAAGCAAGGATATCTACCTATTTTCTCCAGGGACATAACCCTGTGTTTAAAATAGAGCCTAGAATATAGTAACATAGTCAACAAAAACTTCTGAATGTGCAAATGAAAGGATGGATGAATCATATACTTAAGACAGCCAAGCACTGTTCTGGTTTGTCTTCACAGCCACCCTCTGAAGCAGGGACAGTGGTCATCCTCCTTTTGCAGATGAGGCACCCAAGCAGTGCAACTGTGCAGTCTCTCTCCTACACTACACCACACTAGACAGCCTCCCATGTGGGCCAGCAGCTGTTCTCATCTACTTCACATAAGATACTTCCCAACACTTGCCTAAAGAAAGTCAAGTGGGAGACTTTTTGGGTGGGAGAGAAAAAGAAATGCTTCAAAACCACTGACTTAGTGGTGAGATGCAAGTAACAAATCTCACTTCTTGCTCTGTGTTTTCACCACTACCTTTGGGACTTCAAGCAAGTGGCTGAATTTCTCACTGTTTCAGGTTCCCTCATCTCTCTTTATCACTTATCTTGCAAGGTTACTCTACACAAAATGATTAGAGAATCCTGGTGTTGTCAGAAATACAATTTTGCTAACATTGATTCCAGAACTGTGAGACAAGGGGAAGGACTAGGTGATCCCAACACTCTTTCTAAAGTTCAATGCCTCTGTGATTAAAAGACTGTGCAGGGCCATCCACATGGTTATTTTATTCCTGAATATCCTTTCTGACTGAACAAGCCATATGGCTTTCAGTTTGGTTGCCAGGCAGCCTGGCCAAGCTCCTATCAACATGTCAAGTAGATGAGGTGGAGGGGAAGGAGAAACAGAACCCTGCATGTTGGTTGTGCTGAACAGTAAAGAGAAAACAGAGACACAAAATCTTGGGCTAAGGTTTGACCTCAACAGCTGCAAAACCAATCATCTCAATGTTTCACTAGGTTTCTAGAAACATCCAAGGGAGCAAAAAAAAATCACAGTAGCCCTTAATATATAATAATGCCTCCCATGGGCTTACTTCTGCTATGTTTTAAATATGTGACCAAATCCAAAAAGCTACAGTTTCAGATCTTGCCAGAAACTGGGATTTTACTTTAAATGTACAAGAGTCACAGGGGGCTTACTGGGTAAGACATGAAGTCCTTCTTTATAAACTCTTATAAGACTAGAAACCACGGCATGCCTATGCAGGTCCTGCTGCTGGCATTTTGTTTAGGAAGATAAAAAGGTCCAAAACCCTGTTTTAAACATCGGATGAGACTTCCAGTTTCCGGCTCAGCATACAAGGAGCTGAGCCTCTGAAGGCTGCCACTCCGTCCTAACAGCAAGTAAAAAGCTGGACAAATGAAAATTTACTGATTCTGCTGAAAACTTTCAGAGAAGGAAGGTCATAGGGCAGACAGCTGCCCCCAAACTGGAAAGACAGATACAGAGAATCACAACCTACAGGAAACAGAAACCCTCAAGCAGAAAACTCCATGGAAACCAGTGCTGGCACAGCAAAACCTAAACTGTAATTGATAAATTGCTAGAGGCTCAGTGTGGACAAATCTGAGGGTGAAAAACTCCAGTGGGACTCAGGGGTAGGGCACCCCACACCTTTGTGAGTTTTACTTCCCAGAGCTCGACCAGAGCCTCACAGTGAGTACTTGAGAAAAACCCTTTCGTGTTTTCGGCAGAGGGAGGGGAAAAGGAACCATTTTGATAAACACCACAGAATTCTGTTCTTTACAAGGCCTGGCCTTGGGAGAAACTCTTTACCAGAACCTATCCTGCTGGGGTTCTATCAGAGAATAAATGATCTCGGGAAGGGAAATATGCTACTCCAACTTGGCTGAATACTTCAGCCATCTTGTCCCAACTAAGAGAGGGGATAACATTGAAGAGCACTGGCAAGGTCCACAGCCCAGGGTACATGCTCACCAGAAGGCTGAGACCTAATTACAGGGCTCCAGGGACTTTTCCTGATGGTGCAGTGGATAAGAATCCACCTATCAATGCAGTAAGACACAGGTTCGATCCTTGGTCTGGGAAGATCCCACATGCCTCAGAGCAATTAAGCCTGCGTGCCACAACCACTGAAGCCCACGCTACAGAGCTTGTGCTCTGCAACAGGAGAAGCCACCACAATGAGAAGCCTGTGCACCACAATGAAGATGGCAACCAAAAATAAATTATTTTTAAAAAATCACAGGGCTGTAGAACACTTTCCAGTCCCTCATACTTAATGAAAGGTCTATTTACAGCAGTTCCTTTTATCCACTACATCATGCCAACCTTTCAGCAATAAATGACAAGGCATAATAAAAAGAAAAAAAAAAACCCACTGCTTCAACAGACTGAACAGTATCAGAGCCAAAATCAGGTATGGGAGCAATTTTGGAATTATCAGACCAGTAATTTCAAAATACTGATTAATATGTTAAGGGCTTTAATGGGAAAAGTAGATAACATGCAAGACTAGATGGATATTGTAAGCAGAGAGATGGAAACTCTAAGAAAGAATCAAAAAGGAATGCTAGGGATTAAAACCAATGTAACAGAAATGAAGAATGCCTTTGATGGACATAAGTAAGAAAAAAATATTTCTGAGCATGAGGATATGACAAAAGAACCTTCCAAAATGGAAAAGCAAAGGGGGGAAAATAGAATAGAATATCCAAGAATTGTGGGGCAACCATGAAAGGGATAACATATGTGAGATGGGAACACCAGGAGGAGATGAGAGAGAGACACAGAAGCAATATTTGAAGCAATAACAACGGAGAATTTCTCCCAAATTAAATGTCAAACACCAAACCACAGCTCCAGAAGCTCCAAGTGCCCAAGCAGGATAAATGTCCAAAAAACCTACTCCTAAAGGAATCACATCTAAGCTTCAGAAATTGAAGATAAATGAAAAAAAAAAAACTTGAAAGAATCAGAAAAGAAAAGAACCTTATCTATAGAGGAATAAGGAAAATAACTCATTTGAGTTCTCGGAAACCATGCAAGTAAGATAGTGAAGTGAAATACTTAAAATATTGAGGGGGGGGGGAGAAATACCAACCTAGAATTTTGTTCTCTATGAAACTAGCCTTCAAAAGTGAAGGAGAAATAAAGGGTTTCTCACACAAAGAAAAATTGAGGGAATGTGTTTCCAGTAGACCCAACTTACAAGAAACATTAGTTCTCACAGAAAAGGAAAATGATACAGGTTGGAAACTCAGATCTACATAAAAAAGGAAAAGCACTGAAGAAAGACTAGGTGAAGGTAAAAATTAAAAAAAAAAAACTTTTCTCTTTCTTATTTTTAATTGATTTAACAAAAGCTTGTTCAAAATAATAATAGCAATAATACATTCAATTATATATAGATGCTTATATATATGAATGACAACATGTGAATGACATGACAACAATGAATGACAACAATTACACAACGAACAGGAAGGAGAAAGACAAGATTATTTTGTTATTATAAGGTACACATACTACCCATGAAATGGTATAGAGTTATTTGAAAGTGGACTTGAATTGGTTGTAAACGTACATTGCAAATTCTAGGGCAACCATAAAAGGCAGCTTTAAAAGACATTTAATGGATATGCTATAAGAGGAGAGAAAAATAGAATCATATAAAATGCATCTTTATTTATAACTGCCAAAACCTGAAAGCAACCAAGATGGCTTTTAATAAACAAACTGTGGTACATCCAGAAAAGAAAATATTCAGTGCTAAAAAGAAATGAGCTATCAAGTCATGAAGGACAGGGAGGAAAGTTAAATGTGTATCACTTGCTAAGCGATGAAGCCAATTTGAAAAAGCAACATGATGATTTCAACTACATGACATTCTGGAAAAGGCAAAACTATGGAGACAATAAAAAGATCGGAGTGGCCAGAGGCTAATGGGGAGGGAAGGATGAACAGGCAGAACACAGAGTGTCTTGAGGGCAGTGAACCTACCCCGTGTGATACTACACTGGTAGATCCATGCTACTAAACATCTGTCCAAACCCACAGAACGCACAACACTGAGAGTGACCCCTAAGGATGTGTCTGTGCAGGTTCACTGACCGTAACAAATGTACTGCTGCGGAGTGGGTGTTAGTCGTGGGGGAGGTTGTGCTCGTGTGGGGACAATGGGTATACAAAAACCTCTACGCTTTCTCTACAATTTTTCCATGAACCTAAAATTGCTCTAAAAAGTAAAGTTTATCAGGAGTACATTCACTAAATCTTGACAACCATTTTCCTCTTTCTTCCTTATCACAATTATTATTTTCCTGCATTATGTAGCTGTTTTTAGCATGCAAATAATATACACACATTAAACAAAATGTGAAAAACAAAGGAAAAAAGAAAACGTCACCAACAGTTTTCCAACTGGGAACTACAATTACAGGTTGTTCCCTTGTAACTTTTTTCCTAAGCATAGATTTTTTTTTTTTTTTTTTTAAATTCTGCTTAAACCTGACTGCTAAAGATCTAACCCTGGGGAAACAAACTTTTAGTTAATCTAGCGTCCCTATTTCCTCCTCACCCTCAAAACCTATCCTGCACCTGGGGTCTGGGGCTTGCTCCAGAAACCATGCGCATGAGGGGGTACCAACCTGGGGTGTGGGGAGAGGGGGAGGATCTTATGCAGCCTCTCAAAGACTGCTTCTCTTTCAGGCTCTCCATATCAACTCATCCTTCTCAGCATCTGGCTTCTTCAATTTCTGAGCCTTTCCAGAGATCTGCAGGAAATCTGCCTGCTTCTCTTTGGCAGCCATTACTGCAGGCACCTGGGTCTCACAAAACTCTGCCCTGTGAATGTAGCCATCAGACCTCCGATGGCTCTCTGTCTTCACTGCTGGTAGACTGGTGTTGTAGGTGACTGCTGGTCTCATCAGTTCTATTTCTCATTCTCCTTGTCATTGTCAGGTGATAAATGATACTTGAGAGAATAAAGAGGATGAAATGTTTTATCCCATCATAATTCTTATACAATATCCTACTACTATATTCTCTGTATTATTATAGCTCTTTATTTCACTGTTAGGAATACACCCATTTCAAATATGACTGAACGTTTCTGGAAGTCTTTTTCGTGTGTTTTTAAAATTAGGAACGAGTTGCAAGGTCAATGGACTCAAAAGAAGTTCAAAATCCTGAACACAATTTTCATAGGTGGAACTTCCTCCATCACCTCCTAAGATAATGCCAGGCACATAGCTGGTGATCAATACCTGTTGAGTGATTACGGAGAAGCTGTCTGGAGGAAGGTCTATAGCATAGCGGCATTTATGGAAACCTGGGCTTGTCCCTGAAGGAAAATCTGTTGTACTGTGAATTGTTGCAGTCTGAGAAGCAAGAAAGGTTGGCCTGTGACCACATCTGGTATCTATATGTACCTACTACGAAGGGTGTTGAAGCATCTGTAACACAGACTTAGTTCATCAGGTGGGCTCACCAATGACCTGCTTACTGTGTGACACAGGCTTCCTGGGGCCCTCAGACCAGGGCCAGGCATAATTCAAGAATTTCTTCTTAATTAAAGCAACAGAGATCAAAGACCTAAACAGAGTGGTAATGACAGAGCATTAAATGCAAAGTAAATGCATCATTCCTTGAATAATTCCATTTGTGACTAATTTAGCCACATAGTTACAGGAGAAATCACTTCGGTGGAATGGTTGGTGTAAGGCAACAGGCAGGAAGAATTGCATGAATTAATGTCTTCATATTTTCACTGCTTATGCCTCACTTTGAGGGAATGTTTCATTTTTAACCATCTACCTTGGGGCTTAAGGGTGTTTCTTAACTCCCCCTAAACCTTGCATTCTGGACCAGTAGAGTGCAGCATGTATTCATACCTTGGGGAAACATCTGTGACAAAGCTAATGTTTCCTGAACTCAGTAAATGAAAACCCAGATTTCTCTAGTTTTCTAACAGTTTCTATGGAAAAGGTCACTTCTTCCTCGGTTTATTTCTACACTGCTCCAATCTACGCATTGCTGTCAGAACAATCTTAGAACACAGCTCTGAGCACTTTAATCCTCTCTTCAGAGATGGCCTTCCTCTGCTTCCCAGCTCCTGGCCTAAAACCGTCACCTCTTGATGCCCTCAGATCTCCTCAAAATGAACTACTCTTCATTCTCTCACTAAGCTTGCACCTTTCTCACCTTTGTGCCTTAGCCACGCTGTGTCTTCTGCCTGAAATGCTCTTCATCAGACAGCTGAAATGGCAATCCTCCTTCAAGGCCCCCCACTCTTTTTTTAAGAAGGAACAGTTAGAGTTTTTCATTTCAACAAAATCATTCAGAACTTGCATTACACTCAAAAAGGTCACTATCCAAAGCAGAGGGTGAAAGACGTTCAAGGCCAAACTGCTATGGGGCAAAGCAGAAGGGACGGATTCTGAAGTCAGATGTATGTGGCTTTATATCCTGGCTCTGACATCTTTTAACCTCCCGTGACCTTGTTTAAGTTAATCAACCTTTCTGAAACTGAGTTTTCTCCCCTGTAAAACAGACATAATGATCCATGTTGTCACAAATGTAGGCAGTAGACACAAAACACACATTTCCCACGTTCTAATGAATAATTCTGTGCTGCCCACGTCCCTCCTGTGTTGTCAGTTTGGGTCTTTTCAGGTTTCTTTCTTTTGCTGGTCTCTAACGGAGGCTTAGTTCCCAGTGCTAGTGGAAGATTTCTCCACAGACTGTTGAGGAAACGTTCCCTCTCCCCATATCCCTGATCACGAGGGAAGCTGATAATATTCTTCATCAGAAAACTGAGACTTCCAGACTTCAGGGACTGCTACTGTGTCCCATAAAAGCAACCTCTAAAGACATGCAATTTTCATTGTTTTCTCAATTTTTGATGGTTTTGATTATTTGACTGTTAATAATGTGTTACTCTGATAATTCTATGGAAACGAACCTATCTTCCCCCAAAAGTACATACTTGTGAATTATCTTCATTAAGTCATAAGGGGAGGCAAGATGAAGTAAGAATAGATCTGCAGAAGTTCTCATTTCAACTAAAATTCTGAGAACCTGGGATGAAGTAAAATTAACATGGGGTCACTGTGAAAATTATTCTCAATAATTCATTAATGACTATTCAGCTGATAGGACATAACAAAACATAGTGATAATGTAACAACCGCAACCATTTCTTCCAGCAGTAAAGATGACGACAGAGCTTATTTTAGTGCACACGCTTTCAAGGCCTCAGCCAAAACCTCTCTCTACTACACTGAGGAAAAGCACAAGCAAAGCTCTCTTGTCTGAGTCAGCCGGGCTTCTCAGCCAGGGTATGTGCCTGACCCTGTTTTCCCTGCTGACTTTGCCATCCTGTCATAAATCTGTCAGCGCAAGCCCAGAAACATATTCCGTTCATCTACTTAATAGCATGCAACTCTTCAAAGGGCAAAGGGTTTTGAGGAAATCCGAACTAACCGAGGAGGGAAAAAGGCCAGAAGTGTGGATTCCTCTGCTGGAGATAAATGGTACCTATCAAACGCACACACAAATCCCTGAATAAATACGGAGAGCATTCCTTTGTGTTGCTTCAGAATTGAGACCGCATTAAGAAAAGAGCAAGGTAACTTACTTTTCGTCACACCGCTAAGTCTTCGCTCTGTCAGAATGCTATTAGCATTAATGGGAGATTTTACTACCTCGCAAAGTGTGTGCAAAAACCAAGTGTCTCTAAAAAGTATTATTTTGTTGGCATTTATCATAAGGACTATTAAAACAACACATAAAACTGTCAACGTTTCATTTGAATACCTAGTTGCACCCAAACTGGCTATTGCACAATTTTAGTTTACACAATCTATTAACAGAACACACACTCTAGTCTGATTAGACTACATTATTCTTCCTGAGGGAAAACCTGAAGCTACTATGTGGTGGGCTCTTGGCTTATATGATCCGTGATACTTAAAATGATTCTGTGGAGCAGCTTTCGTTAACCCCACTTTTCAGAGGAGAAATCTCAAGCTTAGGAAGATTAAGGAGCCTGTCCAAGGTGACATAGCTGGTAAGTGACTGAAGAAGACTCAGCCTGCAAAGCCTAGCTGAAGTGAGCAGTGTACTGTCCTCAGCATGGTCTGCTGTGACCACTGAACTCACTGCCCTGGTGACAGCTGGTCTTAGAGGGCTTCTGGGAGCCACTGACTCATTTCAACTGAAACAAGTGAGCAGGGGCCACTGATCCAAAGGTGTTCTTACCCCAGGCCATGTCCTCAAATATCTTAATAAGTCCTGATGTTATTATTGTTGAGTCACTAAGTTGTTTCACACTGTTTTGCAACGCCATGGACTGTAGCCCATCAGGCTCCTCTGTCTATGGGATTTTCCAGGCAAGAATACTGGAGTGGGTTGCCATTTTCTTCTCCAAGAGATCTTCCTGACCCAGGGATCGAACCCTCATCTCCTGAATTAATAGGTGGATTCTTAACCACTGAGCCAACTGGGAAGTCCCCTGATACCAGATTGCTTTCTCGTCCTCACCTCTAGCTCCTGAAAGCAGAGGACAAGGAAATCAGATTTCAAATCATAAGGATTATGCTGTGTTTTCACTTCACTACTAGGTTATAGGCACTTTAGCTGCTGGGTAAGGGGTTGGAGTTACGCTTCGGAAACTGTGAGTTCACACACCTGAAGCTCCACTGTCAACTCCAGAGGGCTGGAGGGCAAGGACAAAGTGCTCAGTGGCAACGGGGCGGTGAGAAGAGCGCAGAGTTTGGACTCTAATAATTAGGATCCAGCCCATCCAAGTCTTGACAATTCTCTTCCAGAAAGTCTCTTGAATGTATACACTTCTTTCCATCCCTGCTGCCAGCCTCCTAGTTAACACTACCTTCTGTCTCCTCTGATTGTAACAGCCTTGTACTCAGCTTCTACTCTTGACTTCTTGGATCCACTCAAAAGTATCAGAATCATCTTTTTTAAAACACAAATTCCATCTGGTCACACTCATCTTTCACACCTTTCGATGGTTTCGTACTACTTTGGCATAAAATGTAAACTTCTTCAAATGGCCCATGAGGTTCTGCCAGATCAGATCTACCTGTTACCCAGTGCTCAGCTTCCCCCCTCCAAATCACTTCTCTTCTGCATGCTCACCCCCTCAGAGTAACTCAAATACAACCAATGTAGCAGCCCACCCCAACCACAAAATCTAGTTTCCTCTTTAATTTTCTCTCCATTGCCTGATAATATTTTTTCTCATGCCCTTCCAGTTACCACAATCTGTAACAGTGCCTTTATTTCTCTGGTGCTTGTTATCAGCACCTCTGAAGAAAGGTAGGAATCGTGCTATATTACAAGATGTGCTTGCTCTCAGCCTATGTATATGCTCCTTCAATCCTCACCAAAACCCTATGAAGTAAAGACTAATACTATCCCCATTTTACAGATTAAGAAATTTGAGGCAAAGAGAGGTTAAGCACCTCCCTCAGGTCACACGGCTCTTGAGAAGCAGAGCCAAGCACAAGCTCAGGCAGCCTGGCCCCAGAGTCTGTACTCGGCGTTACCATAGCAGGTAAACCCCCCTTACAAGCAATGGGCCTGGCTCATGATGGCGCTCCATAAATACTGGCTCAGTGAACAATGCAGTAAAATCATCTAAGTCTGAACAACCAGAGAAATTGAGGACCTTTATAATGTTCCCTTACTCACTTCCAGTGCTATTATTTATGTTGGTATGCACTGCCTCTCTCCGCTAATTTATAAGCTCCTCTAGGGCAAGAATCATACTTTATCCATCTTTATGTCTCTCGTGGCATCCAACATAATGGTAGGTGCTCAAAAAAGTTTGCCTAATGTGTGCCGGCAAATTAAAAGTTAGTAGAACCAGAATTGCAATAAACTGAAAGTCACCTACGTGTTCCTATAAAAAATAACTACACCAGTTACCATTCATCATTTTTAATCACTTACGGAGTTGATTTGATCCTACAGGTATTCTTTGTCTTTCAAAATTAAAGAGCCATTTTATGGAGTGTGGCATTCTACTCCATGAGTGAGTAGGAATCATCTTTACTGGAAAAACTTTCTAAGTGTGGGGGAGGAAAGGGAGAACTGTTTCAAAAGTCTGAATCCCCCAGGGTAGGGCACGTCCAGCCTTTCAGAGCACGGCTAGTCTACCACAAGCCTTGTGGGGAGCTCAGCGTGGCCTTACCCTCCAAGAGTCTTGTGTCTCATTAGCACTGCTCCCCACACTGCCCCTAAGCTCCTGTGGCCCAGTCTCCTCTCCCATTTCCTCCTGTTAGCTCTGACTTCTGCTAAACCAAATGATGGTGATCCATGCTGAAAAGTTCTTTCTACCACATTCATTAAAAATTCTCTCCTGGGAAACACCTAGGAAAGGGGCCTACAAATTCAGGGCAGTACAGCCTAGTATGAAGTACCCATCCCTCTCACAGTGGGTATGTATTTTTAAAGTATCTAGCTACTGCAAACCAGGCTTCTCTGGTGGCTCAGATGATAAAGAATCCACCTGCAATGCAGGAGACCTGGGTTCAATCCCTAGGTTGGGAAGATCCCCTGGAGAAGGGAATGGCTACCCTTTTCAGTATTCTGGCCTAGAGAAGTCCATGGACAGAGGAGCCTGGCAGGCTACAGTCCATAGGGTTGCCTAATACTTGGACACAACTGAGCGACTTTCACTCACTGTAAGCCAAAATATGGAAGCAACCTAAATGTCCATTGATGGATGAACAGATAAAGAGGATGTGATACATGTGCCCACTGGACTACCACTCAGCCATTAAAAAAAATAAAGTAATGCCATTTGCAGCAACATAGATGCATAGAGAGTATCATACTAAGTGAACTTAAGTCAGAAAAAGAAAAACAAATACCATATGATATCACTTATATGTGAAATCTAAATTATGGCACAACTGAACCTATCTGTAAAACAGACTAGATGTACAGACAGTAGACTTATAGTCACCAAAGGGGAGATGTGGGGAGAGGGGTAGACTGGGAATTTGGGGTAAATGCAAACTATTACATTTAGAATGGATAAACAATAAGGTCCTACTTTTCAGATAGGGAACTATATCCAATCTCCTGAGATAAACCATAATGAAAAAGAATATCTAAAAAACAATGTATATTTGTGTAAAACTGACTCATTTTGCCGTCCAGCAGAGATTGGCACAACATTGTAAATCAAGTATATCTCAATTTAAAAAAAAAAGTATATGGCTATTGTAATAAACCAGACCTCCCTGTTATGAAATGTGGCTTTCTGCTCCATGAGAGGATAGCAACAACAGTCTTTAGCGAAAAGAATAAACCCAGCTTCCTAGTGAAGGAAATCTAGACGACTAAAGGTCTGGCATTCAACCCTTCTCTGAAACTACCACCAAACAGAAACATCTTGAGGGCAGAAACAGTCAAATCAAATGCCCAAGGAGGCCAGAAGCAACAGAGGTCTGTGAATCTGTTCTAGAGGAGATGAAGGAGGGTAAAGTGGGGATGAACAGGGAAGTTCTGTCCTATCCAAAAGTATTTGTTAGGGGTGGAATTATGTCCTCCTCAAAAAAGACATGCTGGACCATGGACCAACCTCCAGGACCTCAGAATGTGCTTTCTTTGGATACATGTCACTGTGGGTCATTTAGTTAACATGAGATCACAGAGTCGAGGGGCCCCTAAACCAATACGAACGGTGCACTTTGCCAGAAGGATGTGTAAAGAGGGACATGTGGAGAGCTCTACGTGCAGATAGAGGTAGAGGTTGGATGAATGCAGCTACTAGCCAAGACGCACCAAGGATGGTCTGCTGTCACCAAGACAGAGGAATGGGACAGCCTCACACTCAGAACCCTTAGGAGGAGCTACCTCTGCCGACACCATGATTTCAGACTTCTATTCTTCAGAACTGTGAGAGCATCAACTTCTGTTGTTTTAAGCCATCAGTTTGTGGTACTTTGTTTTCGTGTTTTGCTTTACAGCACTAGGAAACTATAGTGTCCAAATTCAGAGGTCTGAAAAAACCTGTGTTGGCCGAACAACAGATCTGTGGGCCGGATCCAGGGCCCGGCCGCCAGATTGCCTCTAATTCAGTGTTCACTATCCAGGGGGTAGTCATATTTTTGCTTAAAATCAAAAACACTGCTACAAGACTTTGGGGGGGGGGGCAAAAAGAAAGTTCAATCTCCGGATGTTACACATCAGCATATGTTCTTCTAAAGAGCAGAATTACCTTTCAGGGTCTGGAGGTTGGAAGAAGCATGCGTTCATATGCTAGCCCTGATGCTCACCAGCTGTGGGGTTGGGCTCTCTGCGCCTCAGTCTCTCCATCTATAAATGGAGAGGGTACTGTAATATGCCTCACCCATGAGTATACACGGCACTCTGGGCAGCCTTCAGAATCACAGAGGAAAGAGAACTCAGCAACCAAAGCAGTGTGGTTTCTATCTTGGGTTGAATCCTTTGATTGCATTTTGCTGGGCATTACTTTTTGTTTACTTTACTGTGAACTTCTCTAGGACAAGGCCTATGTCTTGGTCTTTTCACCTTCCTTGCATGTATGTGATAGGCGGTCAAACACATTGGGAAAAGAAGGCATGAATTTACCTCATCTCTTTGACCTCTGTGATTGCGTACTCCCTGAGGGCAAAACCTGAGTTTTGTTTCCTCCACAGTGCCAGGCATCAGCTGAAAGGTTACATACAGAGTAAACGGAAGTCCTCTCACGGGAGAAATGTCTGTGTCTGGGTGAGGAAGATCCCCTGGAGAAGGGCATGGCAACCCACTCCAGTATCCTTGCCTAGGAAATCCCATGGACAGAAGAGCCTTGCGGACTATAGTCCATAGTGTAGCAAAGAGTCATTCACTACCAATCTGGAAAGAGAGCCAGAATTAAATGCTTCCTTTCAAGTTCAGTGTCTGGACCTGAGTTTGCCTATTTCCTTCCTGCTTATCACACACATATGACATATAGAGCAAATCAGGGTGATACTTCCTAACTGAGGACTCTGGGAAAACCTATTAAATCCAAGGCAGAGAAAACAGTTTCAAGAACATGACAAATGCAGCAGTCAGTAATTTTGCAATAACCAGCAAAAGGTGAGAAATGCTCTTACTCTCTATGGCTGCTGGATGCTGACTGGAGCAACACCTTACAGTCTGGAAGGCAGAATCCTAGTACAGACTGTGTTATGGATGTTGCCCCACTGAAATGCTGCCATTATCTGATACACCAGTTACCTGTTCTGTAAATAAAGTTTTATTGATACTCAGCTTTGCCCATTCACTTACATATTGTCTATGGCTGCTTTTGTGTTCAAGGACAGAGTAGAATAGTTATAACAAAGACCAGAAAGCCTAAAATATTTATTTACTGCCTGATTCTTTATAGAAAAATCAGCCAACCTCTAATCTGAACCATCTTCTAGTGTTTATGCTACAATTTTAGCTCTAAGAGGATAGGAACCTTGTCTGTCTGACTCAGACTTCTATGTCTGATACCTGGAATACCTGGTTTACAGCAGGTACTTGATAAATCTTTGAATATAGAATGAACACATGGCCAAATAAACGGTGAGATTCTGTGACAGGTAGTAGCAACAGCATACCATGTACTAGCAGGATGCCTATGGGGCCAGGCCCGTGTCCAGAGGCTCCGCCCCCTTTGAGAAGCCAAACCATGAGGATCTAGGGCTGCCACTGTATGTCCTTTGGTCAACTAATTACCTGGGAGCACTCTGGGAGCCCAGGATGGACAAACAACCAGGACATAATCACTATAAGCAATCAAAATTGCTGGCCTGTCAGGACAGATTAAACCTAACTACAAAGAACCTTTCAAAATCCTTTTTCTATATATATACATTTACATTAGAAATGTTTCAAGGGAATAAACACTTGCAAAGCGGTTCAAATTTAAGGGGTTCCTTACACAGTTGAACCCAAAACAGCTGTCAGAAGCCAAACATTTATAAACACAAATGTTCAAGGTACTGAGCAAAAAAAAAAAAAAAAAGACTTTCAGATCCGAAAGAAAAAGCTCAATCTAACCTGCCATAACAAAAGCAAAGAAAGAAACAGAAAAGCCAGACATTTCTAAGCAAGATCCTTTAGTGTTAATATTAAAAGCATGTGTAAGTTCTGGCTCCAATAAAACTGTTTATGGTTCGATTCAAAGTAAGGAAGGGTCCTTCAACTTGGAAAATGATCACACAGAACTTGCTTCATAAAGGAAGATTTTGATATTATTTTTCTCTTTCCATTTTTTCCCTCTCACTCAAAAGAACTCTTGCTTCTATGCACATGTCTTGGAGGCAGGCTTGGGTAGAAGACTCTAGGTCCTGCCTCAAGGGATTTGCGGCACAATTCATGCTCCCAGGGGCTCTAAGCACTGTGGTGTCTTCTTTACAGGAGGCCTGTAGAGCTGTGACTTTCTCCTAATCCACACGTATTCTCCTTTAAAATGTTTTTGGTGATACTGAATTACCATCTTTGAAAGCAGTGGGGGTTTTAATTACTGTTATGACAGGATCACACTTAGATTTAAATAAAAGTGGCATTTATTTTCTCAGTTTCTAATCAAATAGGAAACAATCAAAATACCATTCTGAAGGCTGACCTGACATTACAATAAAAGTATAATAAGTTAGATACTGTACCAAAGAAATCTCAATGTAACAAAGTTATAAAAATTAACTGTCTCCAAAGCCCACTTGAGCTTTCCTGGTGGCTCAGATGGTAAAGAATCTGCGGGCAATGGAGGAGACCCGGCTTTGATCCCTGGGCTGGGAAGATCCCCTGGAGGAGGAAATGGCAACTCACTCCAGTATTCTTACCTGGAAAATCCCATGGATGGAGGAGCCTGGTAAGCTACACCCCACGGGGTTGCAAAGAGTCGGACAAAACTGAGCAACTAACACATACACATTTAAGCCCACTTACTTCATATTTATTAATAATTCAAGTACTATGGGAAAATGTGCACAGTCTATATCAACTATTTTTATAATATTAAGAAAATTTATTTATTCCATAGGATGAGCAAAAAAATCAGACAAAGATTAAAAAAAAAAAATCACACTGGATTTGCTTTGAGGAGTGTTGTATTCCATTCAGAAGTAGGAATTCCCTTTGTGTAGTCACACCATGAGGGATGTGGTCAGGTGTTTCTTACAACAATCTCGAAAGTGCTGGTGCTCCGCATGATGGTACGTGATGCCCCAACATGACCCTGCTACCAGATGAGAACACTCGGCAATGAAGATCTATTAATAACAGACATAACACCTCTCCCCTTCCTTATTTTGCCACAGCCTTCAGGACAATATTTTCAGTTGTAACTTTTCAAATTCTCACCCTTAAGGGATTCTGTGCCTAGATTAGAACTAATATAAATGCATTCTTCAAAAGGTAATAGCAAAAGAAAATTAGTGGCTAATTACAGCAGATTGAGAGCCTCTGATGGCTCAGACAGTAAAGAGTCTGCCTGCAGTGCGGGAGACCTGGGTTTGATGCTTGTGTCAGGAAGATCCTCTGGAGAAGGAAATGGCAACCCACTGCAGTCTCTTGCCTGGAGAACTCCATGGCCATTGGATCACAAAGAGTTGGACACAACTGAGCTACTTCACTTTCACTTTCATTATTTTTCTATAAGAATCGGGCATGTCAAAATGATGCTTCTTTGTCAAAGTCCTTCATAATACTGAAGTCATAAGATGAAATGGCAACCACCTTTTCATGAGATCAAAAGTTCAGCCTATATGGGCCACCTGGACCCTTGACGAGACACTCATAGATTTTTTACTTGTTTGGCTTTTAAGATATATGTCCTGCTTTTCTCTTGATCATTTCAAACCTTCCATGTGAGAATGTTAATACGAATCTATTAATAACATCTGTCAATCTCTCTTATTGATATGATGGATCCTTACCTGTTTTCGTCTTTATTTTGGTTCTGAGTGATGTGATCTCAGCAATCTCCCAGAGTATCCAATGACTAAGACAATATTGTAAAAGCCCCATTGAAATCACAAACAAAAACCCCAAACACCTAAAGACAGTTTCCAAACACATGGTGTAATAGGGACAGTTCTGTTTGGAAGGAATTAGAAACCAGTAAGCAAAACAGCTTGCTCCTGTGAGAAATGGCCGGGAGAAAGATCCAATGAGAGAAAGAATAGTTATATTTTAGCTTCAGATTAATCATATTCTAGTTCAACTATAAGGCAACACTTTCAAAACTTAAAAGGGTATTAGATTAGGATAGACTCAGTCAAGCCTACTCCTATCCTGGAATCTTTTGTAGACAAAGCTACTTTCTATTTCTAAAAGAAAAATTATTCAATCAGAAGCAACTTCACAACCATTTACCAAGAATCTATTTGCACTTGAACCCTACAGAGATGCTTTCCTTCCTGTGCAAGGTGTGTGTACCCACCTGAGCTCTGGATCTCACCCCTCTTCCTTCCCTCTGAAAAGTGAGTCGCTCAGTCGTGTCCAACTCTTTGCGACCCCATGGACTATACAGTCTATGGAATTCTCCAGGTCAGAATACTGGAGTGGGTAGTCGTTCCCTTCTTCAGTGGATCTTCCCAATCCAAACCCAGGTCTCCCACATTGCAGGCAGATTCTTTCCCACCTGAGCCACCAGGGAAGCCCTTCCCTCTAGGAATTCTCAGACTTGAGGGTGTATCAGAATCACCTGGAGGGCTTGTTAAAACTCTGGCTGCTGGGCCACAGACCCAGAGTTTCTGATTCAATAGATATGAGGTAGGGGCTGAAAATTTACTTTTCTAAACAATTTTCAGGTGATGTTGATACTGCTGCTCCCAAATGAGACTTTCAGAAACACTATTCTAGAACCTGCTGTGTTGACCGTCCTCTCTTCCCAGATTATTAAGACTCCACCTCCATATTGCCTCTTTCTCTCAGCATATAAACATGTTCAAGTTTCTCTCATTTTAAAATACAAACAATAATCTCCCTTGACCTCGTCGGGAATGGGTGTATTTCTCTCTCCTTTCTTACACATCCAAAATTCTTAAGAGAATGTTCTCCACATATCACTTTCTCCTTTCCCACTTACTCCTCGCTGCTCTGCAGCCTGACAGCTGCTCTCTCAAATTCACTGAACCTGCACAGCCTATGCTCCTGCATAACTAGAGTTTCCAGGCTACTTCTGGTCCCTATCTTAATCTTTCCATGATGTCTGGCGTGCTTACCTGCCAAAAGGTCTCTCTATCCTGGGTCTCTTACCCCTCTTTCTGCCCCTTTTTTGTATTCTTTGTAGGAATACATTTTCACATCCCCCTTAGTATTGGTACTCCTTAGGTCCTTCTCCCTTGGCCCTCCTCTTCTCACTCTACACATATCGCCTGAGAATTCTCATCTATGCTTGTATTCCAACTATTTTCTATATCCTGATAACTCTCAAACCTACACCTCTCTCCTAAACTTCAAATACACAGCTATCAACTAGACAATTCTATTTGTCCAACAAGCACCTCAAAGATATCAATGCATAAAAGCAAACCCATTACCTTCTACCTCATTCCTGTTCTTTATTTCCTGTTCCTCTTTATTTTCTATCTAGTAATACCCCCCTGCTCCATTACCCACTCATGCAAACCAGTCTGCAAGGACAAGCATGTCCTTATGTCTCACACCCAACCATATCCTAAGTCTGTCCAATCCACCTCCTATCTCAAAACTGGCCATTTGTTTCACAACCTTTGCACCCACTTAGGTTAACATCGTCTAGTCTGCACCAATGATCTCCTTACTTCTAACTAAGCTCTCCCCTTCAAAGCTCTACATTGCAAACTCAGTGATCTATAGTCCTCTATGCAAAATTATTCAGTGGCTCCCATTACCACTGAGATAAAGATTTTAAGTATTGTGCATGGCATTAAGAGCTTTTAACATTTGGCTCTTCCCCATCTGTCTAACCTAATTTCTAGTCACTCCCTCCTCTTATTTTAAAATCTAGCAATATCAAACTATTTAATTACATCTTTGAATATGTCGTGTTCTCTCACATCTAAAACTGTCTGTATATCCATTCCTTCTGCCTGGAAAACTATCTATCCTTAAGCCCCTGCACTAGTTCTCTCTTCTTTCCAAAACCTGCCCCAGTCCTTTTGGATTCAGACCCCCTTCCTGCTCCCACTCCACGTGGCACCTGCCTCCACTAAAGCAATGATCTGTTCCTAAAGCGACCACTGCACTAGACTAGAGGGTTCTCAGAAATAAATCTTTTAAGTGCTACTGCTGAGAGAAATACCTCGCTCACAGTATGATCCTTACTAAAAATAAGTTTTAAATAACGCATCAGTGACCCAGAACAAGGGAACATGTTCCTCTGGCAGTCACTGAAACACTAAATTTCAGACCACCAGTGTCTGATATATATTTTTTCACCTCAATTCAAATATGTTAATCTGTTTTTCATTTCATTTCTTCAAGGAACTGGGGAAGGAGACAGTGAAATTGGATTTGGGAATGATTAAGAGTCTGTTAAAACATTTTTTGAAACATCTCTCCCAACAGTTTTTCTCCTCTAGCTGTTAGAATGAGGGAAGCTAAGGGAAGCTGGTGAAAAAAAGGGAAAGTGTTAGTTGCTCAGTTGTGTCCAACTCTTTGCGACCCCATGGACTGTAGCCCGCCAGGCTTCTCAGTCCATGGAATTCTCCAGGCCAGAATACTACAGTGGGTAGCCGTTCTCTTCTCCGGGGGATCTTCCCAACCGAGGGATCAAACCCGGGTCTCCTGCATTGCAGGTAGATTCTTTACTGTCTGAGCCACCAGGGAAGCCCAAGGGAAGCTGGTATTGGGAATTTTTCATTTCTGTACCTGTTTCCTGACATTTGAATCAAAGACAGTGCCTCAGAACACGTCTGTGCTACATGAAACTGGACTGTTACTCCTGCATCTGGGCCAAGGAGGACAGACTACCTACACAGCCCTTAGTAAGCCCAACTGCTTTCATATTATTATGAGACCATAAACAAAATTACAAGAAATTTTAAGGCCAGGGGTAAAGGCCCCAATTAGCTGACTGAAGCTGGTAGCCTCCTCGCACGTTCATGGTCTTCAGTGAGGGCTTTATTGCCCTGAACGGCCCACCCCGAGCACCATCAAAGAACACTCCACTCCCATCTCCTCAGTGTGAAGCGCCACCTGCACCCTCAGGCCTCAGCGAGGGCCAGCTGGGCACTATCCCCATCAAGACTTAATAGTCACTGTCTTGCCTTACAGGCGTTTTACAGAAAACTCATTCACATGGACACATCAAGTAAACATGGATTTGAGGATAAAGAAACAAAAATAAATAGAACCAAACAAACACATTTGCATTTTACGTAAATGGCAATGCACTCTGCTGGAGAGGATATCTCCCTTAAAGTCAGTCATCACTGTCACTGCAGAGGAAAACGCTGACAGATTACACTAGAGAAAGCAGATCATAGTGGCCTTGGAAACAACCAACTTTGATGATGAAACTCTCATATTATGCCTCCAAACACAGCTGAGGCCTGAAAACAGGCTGAAGAATGTCCAAAAAATCTTGAATAATCCAGATATTTCTTTAATTGTCCACTGATAAATTTCCCAAGAGAAGAGAACTTACACAAGGATGGGAAATTCCCAGATGTTGAATATCTAGAGGATATTTGCATGCAGATAAATGTCACACTCAGACCACAGGAAGTTACAGTCCTACTGTTTGCTGACGTTGTCAGATGCCTAGAGTTGTGTGCTAACATCTACCCACCCCACACCACTACCCACTTTCTAAAGAAAATGTAAGGGGATCGCATTTTAAGAGAAAAATTAAAATGCACCAAAAACAAGGGGTAAAAGAGATCTTGAAAATACAATTTTAAAAAGAGCTAGAGGAAGCAGGGGAGTTTAATAATTATTAACAGCTAGTAAGATTCATTGAACCCTTTCTGTGTGCCAGCATCATGTTAAGAAATGCCAAATGTTTTTTAAACTTTTTCCTTGCAACAATTTTTTTAAAATATAGGCTGATTATTCCCACTTTACAAATAAGGAAACTAAGGCTTAGGGATAATAAACTTCCCTGAAATATATGACTTATAAACAACAGAGAGGAAGGTTTGAATGCAGCCTTTCTGATTCTGAAATCTCAACTGTGAAGCACAACACAAGAACCTGAAGAGGCAAATGGCCATAGGAGATGAAACAGCAGTCTTAAATATTTCAAGATTTGTGACATGGAAGAGAGAAGAAGTTGGTTATGTCCTAAAGTGCAGGCGTGCGTGCTAACTTGCTTCAGTTGTGTCTCTTTCCAACCCTATGGACTGCAGGCTGCCAGGCTCCTCTGTCCAAGGGATTCTCCAGGCAAGAATACTGGAGTGGGTTGCCATGCCATCTTCCAGGGGATCCTCCTAACCCAGGGATTGAACCCAAGTCTCTTATGTCTCCTGCGTTGGCAGGTGGGTTCTTTTCCAGTAGGGCCACCTGGGAAGCCCGTGTTTTAAAGCAGGAGTTCCCAAACCTGTATGTGCTAAAGGATCATCTCTGGAACTGACGCCCTGCTGGCCTGAGAACCACTGCTCTGGACCTCAGAACTGGAATAAAATACAGAGGAGTCACCAGGAGGCAGGTTCAGCTTTACATTATTAAACACAGATCAACCAAACCACATCTCCACTCACACACCAGACCTAACAATCAGAACTCTCCCAACATGGCAGCAGCTCTCTCCTAGGACATCACAACATAACAGATAAGAGCTCAGTCTCTGCAAACAGACGTGGCCAGTTCCACTCCTGGTTCAGCCATTTGCTAGGCGTGCAGCCTTGGTCAAGTTACTTTCTCTGAGTTAGCTTTTTTCAGTTACAGAATATGACTTACCTCAAAAGACTCTTGTTACAAACTAGAGACGATTAGGTAAAATTCCAAGCACTGTGGTTGGCCTGAGATGGGTCCTCAATCACCCATGAGCAAGTGGCACCTCTGCCCGCTTGATACGAATCCAGGCTGAGGCGGCAGCAAGTCTTGATAAGCATCCATTCCCCACATCCCCACCACCACCCTTCCTGCATGTAATATAACGGAAGAGGCTCCAGCCTCAGCCTACTGTGGGCCCTGATTGGCCCAATCCAATCAGCTGACACCTGCCCCCTTGGGAGAAGCAATAACACAGCTTAAACCAATCAGCAAATGCTGTTCCTCTGGCCACAGTGGCTGATTTGACGGGAGGCTGCATATGTGCCCTAAATGGGGCCCATCAGAATGAATTTGGGCTTCCCAGGTGCCTCGAGTGGTAAGGAACCTGCCTGCCAGTACAGGAGACATAAGAGACACGAGGTTCATTCCCTGCATCGGGAAGATCCCCTTGAAGAGGGCATGACAACCCACTCCAGCATTCTTGCCTGGAGAATCCCATGGACAGAGGAGCCTGGCAGGCTACATTCCATGGGGTCACACAGAGTGGGACACGACTGAAGTGTCTTAGCACACATGCACCAAGCAATTCCCTTTTATAATCCACACTGCTTTGAAGTTCTTTTTCTATTACGGAGACTGCAAACATTCCAACTTATTCAGAATCGCCTCTTGGGGAGTGGTGGGATATAAACACTTGGATCATTTCTAACTTTATGATTCCATAACTTCTTAGGACTATTTACACAATTAGTGCCTGTCATAAAATTCACAACATTTATGATGACAGGTTTCTACCTGAAGTGCCCTGTCTCACTTCTCCTAAAAAACTCCTCTGCAACTTTTAGCGCCTGTAAGGGAATAGAAATTAGCCAAGATGGCAATGGACAGGCTCTCTCGCCCCACAGCCTCTCGCTCTTGCCCCACATTCTGTAAACAATGACTTTGCATGGTTAAGTAACAGCTGAGATCATTTATAGCAATGGACACGCACAGCATGATGTACTCACTTTGCCACGAGCCACCTTTGTTCTGTATACCTATATAGTTCAGCTGCTCAGTCATGTCCGACTCTGAGACTCCATCAGTTCTACCATATACCTATATGAGCAATACCTGAAACAGTGCTTGTGTCAGCGACAAACATTAGAGAATAAAGCATGTCTGCCTTGCTGCAGCAACAGCCACCAGCAAATAAAGTATGTCTGCAGTTCCTACAGCTCCTCTCATCTTCCCCCAGCTTCCCTGCTTGGGCTTTGCCTACCCTGGGTTCAGCGATCAGCGACACAGGGCCCAACTTAAATGCAACCATTGCTGCAAGGAGAAACACTCCCATAAGCACTCTACTCACATGGTTGTAGACAGGCCTCAGGTGCTCACTGGCTGCTTGCCAGAGGCTCCACACGGCTGCTAGAAGGAAGCAGGAGTCTGCTCCCCAAGTGAGAAACCCAAGAAAGAGAAGGTCCAAAACAGAAGCCAATGACTTTAATAACCCACTCTCAGAAACAGCATACCATCAGTTCTACCTTGCTCTATTGGTCACACAGACCAACTCCAGTCCAAGGTAGGAGGGAATCCTATACAAGGATGTGACTACCTGGAGGCAAGAATCATGTTGGAGGCTGGCTGTCACACTGTGTTCTTCCAAAAGATTTCAACAAAGGAAGCCATTCAGCATAACACGCACGGCTCTAGAATGTGGTCACCAGGCCTGGAGTGGTCATGGGTCGGCTACTTTCTAGTGTGTAAAACCATCAAGGCTCAGTCTCCATAATTGTAAAATGTAAATGGAGTCCCAAATATTGTTTTTTTAAGAGTTATTTTGCTGTGGACCATTTTTAAAGTCTTTATTGTATTTGTCCCAATATTGTTTCTGTTGTATGTTTTTGGCCCAAACCAGGGACTGAACCCACACCCCTGCATTGGATGGCGAAGTCTTAACCACTGGGCCACCAGAGAAGCCCCAGGAGTCCCAATTATTAATAACATTGGATGCAGTAGGTCTGCTGCTCCTGCTACTCAATGTTCATTGAGTCTTTATCATGTGCCAGACAAGTTTGGAGCATCCCATGCTTATTAACTTGTTTTCTCCTCACTACACCCCAGCTGGTTTTAGAAAAGCTGGTTTTAGCAGCCATGAAATTAAAAGACGCTTACTCCTTGGAAGGAAGGTTATGGACAACCTAGATAGCATATTTAAAAGCAGAGACATTATTTTGCCAAAAAAAGTCCGTCTAGTCAAGGCTATGGTTTTTCCAGTGGTCATATATGGATGTGAGAGTTGGACAGTGAAGAAAGCTGAGCGCCGAAGAATTGACGCTTTTGAACTGTGGTGTTGGAGAAGACTCTTGAGAGTCCCTTGGACTGCAAGGAGATCCAATCAATCCATCCTAAAGGAGATAAATCCTGGATGTTCATTGGAAGGACACATGTTGAAGCTGAAACTCCAATACTTTGGCCACCTCATGTGAAGAGTTGACTCATTGGAAAAGACCCTAATGCTGGGAAGGATTGGGGGCAGGTGGAGAAGGGGACGACAGAGGATGAGATGGTTGGATGGCATCACCGACTCGATGGACATGGGTTTGGGTAGACTCCAGGAGTTGGTGATGGACAGTGAGGCCTGGCGCACTGCAATTCATGGGGTCGCAAAGAGTCGGACATGACTGAGTGACTGAACTGACTGAACTGAAAACCCCTAGGAAGCGAGCACAGTTTTTACCCCCATGTGACAGCTGTGCAGTCAGAAGCACAGGGAGGTTCATCCACTTGCCCAAAGCTGCATCACTAGGAAGAGGCAATCAGGATTGGAACCTAGGTGAGTTAGTACCTGAATCCATGTTCTAAGTCACTGTACTCTACTGGCACTCTAACAGAGAGGATGAAAATAATGCAAGCAAATACACAACTTATAAAACATTAGCAATACTAAAACTTGAAAAAAGCAATCACAGTTAAAGGTTTGGTTCAAAAATAGGCACTATGAGTGCACTTATATGAGGGACCTAGAGTAGTCAAATTCCTAAAGGCAGGAAGTAGACTAGTGGATTCCAGGGGCTGGGGGAAGGAGAGATGGAAAGTTACTGTTTAATGGATACAGAGCTTCAGTTTGCCAAGCTGAAAAAGTTCTGGAGATGGATGGTAGTGACAGTTGCACAAACTGTAAAACTGTTAGTCACTCAGATGTGTCTGACTCTTTGCAACCCCATGGACTGTAGCCCGCCAGGCTCCTCTGTCCACAGGATTCTTCAGGCAAGCATACTGGAATGAGTTGCCATTTCCTACTCCAGGGGATCTTCCCAACCCCGGGATTGAGCCCAGGTCTTCCACACTACGGGCAGATTCTTTACCATCTAAGCCACCAGGGAAGTCCACAAACTGTGGATGTACCTAATGCCACAGAGTTGTATGCTTAAAAAGTTAATGTATACATACGGAATGTAGAAAGATGGTTCTGATGAACCTCTTAGCAGGGCAGCAATGAAGACATAGACATAGAGGACAGACTTGTGGACACAGTAGAGGAAGGAGAGGGTGGGATGAATTGAGAGAGTAGCAAGGAAACATATATATTACCATAGGCAAAATAGGAGACAGCCAGTGGAAATTTGCTGTATAATGTGGGGAGCTCAAACCCAAGCTCTGTGACAATCTAGAGGGGTAGGATGGGGTGGGAGAAGGGAAGGAGGTTCAAGAGGGAGGGGACATATATCTGCCTATGGTTGATTCATATTAATATATGGCAGAAACAGACAGAATATTGCAAAGCAATTATCCTTCAATTAAAAATAAATTTAAAAGATGATAAAGTCTATGTTATGTATATTTTACCACAGTTAAAAAAGCAGACATTAAACTCAGTTTCTGAGATTCAGAACCACACAAAATGAAGAACCCCACATATTTAAGCACTTCAGATGCTTAGAAAATAGGTTAGTTGGAAAGTATGGAAAGGAAGCCAGAGGATTTGTACATTTGGGTTGGTTCATCATCTTTCTCTCACCTTCTTCTGACTGCTCTTTTCCTCACGCAAAAAAAAAAAAAAAAAAAAAAAGTTAGAATAGTTTCCTCTATGCTTATATCTCCCAAGTCGTATAAGTAGCAATTTTAAAGTGGAAATTGCAGTCCAATCCTAAATCCAGGGAAAATCTGCCCACAGTATTAAGTGCTTCACAGCCTATACTTTAGACACTACTCTGTGATTATCATTATTTACACCCTTCCCCAGATGTCTCTTGTGTGTTTCAAGAGTCAGAAATCGGCCCCACAAACTGAAAGCACGGGAGTCAGCAGACAGGGAGCTGCTGGGACCTTGGGGTAAAGACGCACAACAAGAAACTGGCAGTCAGGGTTTCTTCCTAAACTCCTGTTGTTGGTTCATCAGAGGCGATGTGGGAAGGTTACTCTCTCCCAGGGTTGGCACCTTGGATTAACGTTTGTCCCTTGTCCTCTTTCTCCTGGTATACTGGGGAGCCCAGGGCTCATAGCCCAGAGCTCTGGCTACTTCCTCACCACCATGGTCGTCCTCCACATTTGGGCAGAAGGCTTCTCTGGTCTAGTTTTATGCCCTTAGTTAAGAAGATATATTTTTAATTCGCCCACCACTTCCCTTTATTATCCATCCATATGGATGTTATGTATGTTGTCATTCGCTCAGGCATGTCCAATTCTTTTCAATCCCATGGACTATAGCCTGCCAGGCTCCTATGTCCATGAGGATTCTCCAGGCAAGAATACTGGAGTGGGTAGCCATGCCCTCCTCCAGGGGATCTTCCTGACCCAGG
This sequence comes from Okapia johnstoni, assembly GCA_024291935.2. Lineage (NCBI taxonomy): Eukaryota > Metazoa > Chordata > Mammalia > Artiodactyla > Giraffidae > Okapia > Okapia johnstoni. Next base: position 46,259,842 of record CM044322.1, read on the forward strand.
AATCAAACCAGGGTCTACTGCATTGCAAGCAGATTCTTTACCACTGAGTTAACAGGGAAGCCCCATAGGCAGATCACAACACCAGGTGTTATGGTGTGAGATAAATTAAAAGATATAGAAAAGTATTTTAAGAGAAGAAGATACCATAAAAAGGACACAGTTTGTAAAAGTCAACCTTCAAAAAAAATTAACTCCTTAAAACAAATACAAATAAAAAGACTTTTCTGGTGGTCCAGTGGTTAAGACTTTGCCTTCCAATGCAGGGTATGCAAGTTTGATCCCTGGTCAGAGAGACAAGACCCCACATGCCCCATGGCCAAAAACAAAACCAAAAAATATAAAACAGAAGCAATCTTAAAACAAATTCAATAAAGACTTTAAAAATGGTCCACATAAAAAAAAAAAATTTTTTTTTAAATACAAATGCTGCTGCTGCTGCTAAGTCGCTTCAGTCGTGTCTGACTCTGTGAACCCATAGACGGCAGCCCACCAGGCTCCTCTGTCCCTGGGATTCTCCAGGCAAGAACACTGGAGTGGGTTGCCATTTCCTTCCCCAATGCATGAAAGTGAAAAGTGAAAGTGAAGTCGCTCAGTTGTGTCCGACTCTTAGCGACCCAATGGACTGCAGCCTACCAGGCTCCTCCATCCATGGGATGTTCCAGGCAAGAGGACTGGAGTGGGGTGCCATTGCCTTCTCCATTAAATACAAATAAATAATAGTAAAACGAAGCATATCATTCACCGGCATGTTTCTGATGCCCACTTCCTACACTAACTTTTGTCCTTGGGAACACTACACATCTGAAGTGGCTTTGTAATCCTGAGGGCAGCCTGAGAAGTCCGATGCTGCAGAAAGATTACCACAACTTCTTTACTGTCTGTGTGCTTTCCACTCGAGTGACAGTGTGTAACCTAAGCCTTTTTATGCACCTGAACAATGGCGAGAACAGTAACAAACTCATAGCCGCTATGAGGATTCAATACGTAATTTATGCCAACGTGTTTGGGAAATCTTTACAGATTAGGCAGATGTGAACTGTGGATGACATTTCGAGGCAGTAATTTGTTTTCCCCTCTTTCTTTTTCTCCTAGGGAGCAGATTCTGCCCAGAACCTCAACAGAAGTAATAGGGGGCTGAGGGTGACCAGGAGGTCTGAATGATTCTTGGTAGCGCTAACATCCTGGCAGCACACTTCACTGGGAGGAGGAAATGGGTAAACACAGCCACACGCAACTTCAAGCGAGACTCCTGAGTCCTCTGTGTGGCAAGAAAACAGCAGAGAGAGAGCTGCCAGCCCTGTGGCAGAGACCCCAGCCCCTACCGACTTGGTCCTGGAGTGACCCTAGAACCTCCAGAGGGAGGCGGTTTTCCACCACACCAGTGGAAAGAGGAATCTGAGCCAGAAATTGGGCAGCTTTAGAGAAAAAATTTTAAGTGTTATCTCTTGCACACTGTAGTTTTTGGACTGGAGATTATACTCATGTCAGTGTCTAATTTTTCAACACATAATATATTTCTGGCAGTTAACAATGCTCAATGCAATGAATGTTTAATACATGTTCTTGTTTTACTTTACATACACACACACACACACACACACACAAATAAGCCATCTTGTCTGACTAAGAAGAACATACACATTATACTGCTTTAACGAATAGCAGGACGTATTCTGAAATGATTTTTTATATGCTGCTAGGTACACAGAGGATGCTCAATGAAATCCTGCTGGCTGATTGGTGACAAACCATCCAGAGCAGGTCTTAACTTCTCCAGACCCTTGAGATCAACACTGCAAAACCGCCAACCAGGTGGCTTCGATTAGGGATGTAGTGTGTGATGAATGGAACTTTTCTCTGTGTAATTTTTACAGGTGTGTATAGACTGGAACTCGTGATACGGATGTTATTTTACTTGAAACACTGTGACCCAACAACCTGAGAATGGAGCAAATAGATAAACCCAGGAGGGTAGGATCTTGTCTATTGAGTGACCTAATGTGTTCACAGGGTCAGAAAGAGTGCTAGGCACACAGTAGGGATTCAATAAATACCTGACACATTTTGACAGACAGTCAAAAGACACAAGACCTCTACCTCCAAGTACAAAATACTACATATATTTATACAATATAAGGGAGCAATAGCTTAAAAATAGCCAAATCCAGGATTCAAGAACCCAACAAAATCAAGAATTGCATGTAGAACAAGGGCTGGCTGGCTTTCCAGTATCCGCATCCAAAGAGGGGACACTTTCTGAGACACAAAAACCTCAAAGCCTGTGGTTGTAAGAACAGAGTGGGGAGGAAAGAGCTACTTATTAATCCCAGGTTTCAACTTCCTCCAGCTCCTTCCTGTTCTTCAGCAACATGCCTCTGTGCTTTGGAAGGAGGAGTCTGCCCCAGATACAAAAGCCCTAACATGACCTACATTCCAGAAAAGTTCTGATTTATGAATTGGCACTGAGACTACATCAGCTGGTGCAGACAGCCAGGGCATCTGCTTTGGGGAGATGGGTATGTGGGTATGGGTATACTCGTCCTTCCACGAGTATAGTCACCTCTGGCTCTTGGGGTTTCTGAACTCAGTTCAGGGAATGGACTTTAATCAAAGAAATGACACACTTGCCCAACACAATGAGACATTTAGTGAATTTATTTAATGATGCTAAATATGGGGAGCCCCCTTTAAATGGAATAGCACCAGGAACAGGAAGAAAAAGACTAACTTGTTACAAGGCATCTCAGGGCAACTGAATCCATCACCTGAGTGCTGTTGTTTTTGCTCAATCACTAAATTGCATCAGACCCTTTGTGACCTCATGAACTACAGCATGCCAGGTTTCCTTCTCCTTCACTATCTTCCAGGGTTTGCTCAAACTCATGTCCATTGAGTTGGTGATGCCATCCAACCATGTCATCCTCTGTCGCCCCCTTCTCCTGCCCTCAATTCCCAGTAACAGGGTCTTCTCCAATGAGTCAGCCTTTTGTATCAGGTGGCCAAAGTACTGGAGCTTCAACATTAGTCCTTTGAATGAATATTCAGAGTTGATTTCCTTTAGGATTGACTGGTTTGATCTCCTTGCTGTCCAAGGGACTTTCAAGAGTCCTCCAGCACCACAATTCAAAAGCATCAGTTCTTTAGTGCTCATTCTTCTTTATGGCTCAACTCTCACATCTATACATGACAACTGGAAAAACCATAGCTTTGACTAGACAGACATTTGTCAGCAAAGTGATGTCTCTTCTTTTTAATCTGTTGTCTAGGTTTGTCATAGCTTTTTTCCCAAGGAGCAAGCATCTTAATCAAACATAACTGGGAATGTCACTCAGTGGTGGTTGGGGAAGGGATAACTGGAGAACTGACTTCCCTGTGAAATCAGAAGTGTGAGCATCTTTCTTTCGGCTGGAGTTTACCGAGCTTATGTTTTATGCTGTAGGACACAAAAGACTCCTTCTCTTCTCAAGAAGCTTTGGAAAGACATTAACAACTAACATTTTTGGTGAGCAGTGCACTTTCATCTCATGTGATTTCATTAGAACTTAGCAGTGAATCACTCAAGGCAGGGACTGTTTTTCCTGGAAAAAATTGGGATGTGGGCTGGGGCAGAGCAGGCTGTGCTGTAAGGAACTGTCTCCAGGTCACTTAGCTATGCAAATAGCGCAGTATGAGCAAGGGCTGCAGCCCACACTCAGGAGTCCCTGCCCTTCCTTAGAACCCCAGAGCATCCAACAGCTCCAGGAAACAAGACCCAACTCAAGGCAGCTGGGAGAACACGAGGACACAGGAGGCAGGACAAAGGTAAGCGGTGAGGACCAGGGCCTGACTGTCTGGGAGCCATCAGAAGAGCTGGGAGTGGGCCCAGTCGCTATCAGATGCATTTTCAAGCCCTCAGCTGCCCTGAAGACACAGGAGTGTTCTCTGGCAGGTGCTCAGACAAGAGGTCATGTGTAGGCGCTGTTCTGGCAACAGACAGACCAACCTCTCTCTGATCCCAGCTGAAAGGTTGGACAATAACACAGTCTGTGGACAAGGAAATCCAGAGCAGGACATTCCTCCAGGGAAAATGCTGTGCTGGACCTGGGCCAGGGCTGCCAACACCTGCGAGCGAGTGAATTCCAAAATGTACAGTCACAGGTTTGGCTCCTCTGAGGCTTGGCTCACAGCATTTCTTCAAAAGAGAAGTGAAGACAAGAAGACATCTTCCTGCTAAGACTCCCACTTAGGTAACATCACTGCCTTTTGGGAGGGGAGGGAGATGACTAACCCTGGAAGAAAAGCATAGCAAAACTTTCTTCTCTGGAACTCTCGTGGTTTTGAAACCTGATAAGTTTTATCAAGATATGACTCTTGTTGAATAAATAATTCTAAGTCAGTAACCTAACCAGGGATGCACATCTGATATATAGCTTGATTTTTACAATAAATTAGCTTCATTTTATTTAATAGCTATAATTTTAGTAAGGAACTATAAGACAAACACAATGACAAACTGTACGACACAATGACGAACTATATAACAAACAAAATGCAAACACTACTGCATTCTTATTAGGATGACTATAAGCAAGAAAGAGAAAGAGAGAAAGGGAAGGAAGAAAGGAAGGAAAGAAGAAGGGAGGAAGGGAAAAAGGAAAGAGAAGAAGAAAGAAGAGGAAAGAAAAAAGAAAAATACTGGTGAGGATGTGGAGATACTTGATCCCTTGTGCATTGCTAGTGGGAATGCAAGCAATACAGCTGCTGGGGAAACAGTTCAGCATTTCGTCAAAGAATTAACCTAGAATTACTGTATGATCCAGCAATTTCACTTCTAGGTATACACCTAAAGAATTAAAAGCAGGAGTTCAAACAAATATGCCAATGTTCACAGCAGCTTCCCTGGTGGTTCAAATGGTAAAGAATCCATCTGCAATGTAGGAAACCTGGGTTTGATCCCTTCCCTGGGTTGGGAAGATTCCCTGGAGAAGAGAATGGCAACCCACTCCAGTATTCTCACCTGGAGAATCCCCATGGACAGAGGAAGCTAGCAGGCTACAGTTCATGGGGTCACAAAGAGTCAGACACGACTGAAGCACTTTCACTACCGTATGATCCAGCAATTCCACTTCTAGGTATATACCTAAAAGAATTAAAAGCAGGAGTTCAAACAGATATGCCAATGTTCACAGCAGCACTATTTACCATGGCCAAAAGGTGGACAGATGAAAGAATAAAGAAAATGTGGCAGATACATACAATGAGCTATTATTCACACACCAAGAGAAATAAAGTTCTCATAGAGGCTACAATGTGGATGAACCTCAAATACCTCATGCTACGTGAAAGAAGACAGTCATTACAGGATAAATGAAATGTCAGATTCATAGAGATGAAAGCAGACTAGAGGTTACCAAGAGTTAGGGAGAAGGGAATGGGGATTACTGATCAATGGGGTTTGGTTTTTATTTTAGGTGATGAAAATGTTTTGGAAATAGTGTATGGATGTGAGGGTTGGACTATAAAGAAAGCTGAGCATCGAAGAATTGATGCTTTTGAACTGTGGTGTTGGAGAAGACTCTTGAGAGTCCCTTGGACTGCAAGGAGATCCAGCCAGTCCATCCTAAAGGAGATCAGTCCTGGGTGTTCATTGGAAGGACTGATGTTGAAGCTGAAACTCCAATACTTTGGCCACCTCGTGTGAAGAGCTGACTCATTGGAAAAGACCCTGATGCTGGGAAAGATTGAGGGCAGGAGGAGAAGGGGATGACAGAGGATGAGATGGTTGGATGGCATCACCGACTCAATGGACATGGGTTTGGGTAGACTCTGGCAGTTGGTGATGGATGGGGAGGCCTGGTGTGCCGCGGTTCATGGGGTCACAAAGAGTCGGACATGACTGAGCGACTGAACTGAACTGAACTGAATGATTGCCTAACATTGTGAATGTACTTAATGCCACTGAAATGTACGTTTAAAGATGGTTAAAATGGCATATTATGCCACAATAAAAACAACTAGATATGAAAACAAAACATAAGGGAAAAAGCAATGCAGAAATTTTAAAAATAACAATGAAAGAGAGCTTATTCATAAAGATTTTTTTAAAAAAAGAGAAACTGTGATAATGACACACTGCTGTCATGAAGTTTATTTCCAAAGGTAGGAAAAAAATAGGATAATGGTAATATTCACAATAGAGTTATATTAACTACAATTATATAGTACTTCTTCTATACCAGGAATTAAGTGCTATACATATATCAACTCATATAATCCTCAGAGTGATCCCTTGATGTACCTAAGTGACTCAGCTCACACGCGTGCAAAGTAAAAGACAGATAAAGGTTAATGAAACTGACGTGTTCCTCTTCTTTCAAAAGGTATTAACTGTTGAATAAATAGTACAGGATACCACTGATCTTTTAGGCTCACCCAAGTCCCTTCCAGGAAGATGAATAATAAAGCAGAAGGATCACTGGACTTGAAGTTATAAAATCTGCTTTCAAATCACAGCCCTATCATTTACTTTATTCTTTTAAGTCTTTACTGAATTTGTTACAATATAGCTTCTGTTTTATGTTTTAGTTTTTTGGCCATGAGGCATGTGAGATCTTAACCCCCTGACCAGGGATCGAACTGGGGCTCCCTGCATCAGAAGATGAAGTTTTAACTACTGGACCACCAGGGAAATCCCTATCACCTACTTTAGTTATTCATTTAACAAGTGTTTATCAACTGTCTCCTGGGCCTGGGGCGCAGCGTGGACCGTGTTTCTCTCGGTGTTTTGAATCCTAGCTTCTCAGCCACAAAATGGGAAGAATTATTCCTCCCTCACCAGGTTGTCAAGAAGGTAAATGAGATAAGCTGTGACCGTTCCCAACTCCCGTTTACTCTCCATAATGGCTGACTAAAGACACTTTCTCTTGCTTAACTCCTCAGAATAAAGATTCTTGATAACGATCAGATATATAAATCTCCGTGCTTGTTTTTTCAAGGACAGCATTGTGCCTGCCAGGCTGCAGACAAATCCTCACAAACAGCTACCTTGTTTCTCCGGCCCCTCCCTGTTTCTTACCCTCAAGCCAGCCAGATGGTGACACAAGGCAGGGCACTGATAAAAGTGTCAGTTCTTCTCCAGCCTTCCCAGAAGACGTGGGAAGGAGAGGAGAGGAAGGAGGAGAGGAGGAAAAAAAACCTCACAAGATCACGGAAGAAAAAAAAGGAAAGAGGATGTGCAGACAGAGATGGGATGTTACCTCTCTCGCTTCCCACCCAGTGGGGGAGGAGAGGCTGTGGTCGGTAGAAGCCTTCCCCCTTCCATTTCTCTCTAGAATGTCCTGTCACATCAATCATGCCCCAAGACTGAAGATGACAGGACACTTCTCTACACCCTCAAAAATAGCCTGTGTGCTGAGTGGCTTCGGTCATGTCTGACTCTTTGCAACCGTTTGGACTGTAGCCCGTCTGGTTCCTCTATCCATGGGATTCTCCAGGCAAGAACAGTGGAGTGGACTGTCATGACCTCCTCCAGGGGATCTTCCCAACTCAGGGATCAAACTTCACCTGCACTGGCTGGTGGGTTCTTTACTACTAGAGCCACCTGGGAAGCCCACCTTAAGCCAGGGCTGGGGTCAAGGGACTCTTCCCCATCCCCCCCTCCCTTGGCCACCACCACACAGGCACAGGTACACTGTCATTCTTTAGTTTGCAACAGACCAAAACAGTCACCTTGGGGTTTCTTAGGTGGTGCTAGTAGTAAAGCACATGCCTGCCAATGCAGGTGATACAAGAGATGTGGGTTCGATCCCTGGGTTGGGAAGATCCCCTGCAGAAGGAAATGGCAACCCACACCAGTATTCTTGCCTGGAGAATCCCATGGAAAGAGGAGCCTGGCAGGCTACAGTCAGAGTTGAGCATGACCAAAGTGACTTAGCATACAAAATAGTCATTGCCCTTTCCTGGTGGCTCAGTGGTAAAGAATCCACCTGCCAGTGCAAGAGATGCGGGTTTGATCCCTGGGTTGGGAAGATCCCCTGGTGAAGGAAATGGCAACCCAGTCCAGCATTCTTGCCTGGGAAATCACATGGACAGAGGACCCTGGCAGGCTATACAGTCCACAGGGCTGCAAAATAGTCAGACATGATTTATGACTAAACAGCAAGAAAACAGTCATTAAGGAGGTTCATTTTTGAATATTCACTAATGAAGATAACAGAGAACTCAAATACAAGGTCAGTAGGTCTTAAGCTGATCACTGGTTATTCACTGAGTTCCTGCTGTCTCGTAAACTGTAGGATTCTGGATGGCAGAGAACATGTCTTACTATAACATTAAGGAATATTTGTTCAACTCATCCCTGGTTTATTTAGCATTGGAAAACAAAAAGATCAAAGATTTCTTTGAAAAAATATGCTAATGTATTGAAAGTCTAGATCACTTAAATAAAGACTGACTTGTTTCACTTAAGACTTCATTTAATTTTTAAAGTCCTGTGGTGGCAAGGAAAAAAAATCTACCAATAAACAACAAATTTATTTACACTACTTCACCCATGTCTGATGAAATGGGACCACTGTCCTGCTCCTCCAATGGAAGAGAGGAGCCCGGTTAATTCCTCAGGTCACCAGAAAGAGCTTAGGGTCATTATAGACCAGTTGTAAACACTGCCTTTCAACCGGTTCACCTGAACTTCACTGAAATTTGTTACATTGTTCATTTGTTTTTTATTATTATTAAATTAATATTAAATTTTGTTTTATTATTAAATATTAATTATTAAACATTAAATTTAAATATTGTTAAATTGTTCATCGTAATTTGTTAGTGTGAATTAAACAACATCTGGGAAAGTGGACTTCTGACTAGTGAGGAAGGTTTATTTCAACAGAAGATGAGTTGCATCGAAGAGAAAACATGCCAGGCAAGTCCAAACATGTTTGCCCACCTACAAGTTTGATTCCCATAAGCACCACCTCCTTTTGCCAACCCATCTTCAACCTCACAGGGTGTAGGTGTTTTGAAAGTTTCTCCTTGCTCTTGGTACTATGAAGAGATAGAATCTAGCTTCATCCTAGAAACCAAAGGATATGAGGAATTCATCACACTTTGAAGGGGGAAGTTTTTACGTCAGCCAGCCTTACCAAACTCTAAATCTGAGAAGCATGCCTGTTTCCCACTAGGTGATCCCTGGCTTTGCAAAGCTGGGGTATGAAGACAGAAATATTAATTCTCTCACACAGCAAAGAGGAACACTTGATGGGGACGACTGAAAATAGTTTAAATATTTTTCATGATCCCCTTTTGAATTACAAATGATAGTCAAACAGAGGTCACTTCTAGATTAATCCTCAGAACAGCAGACCCTACAGTAAACAGCACTCACAGATGGTTTCCTTCCTTGCACATCAAGGCTCTCCCTCTTTGGAACTGGCAGCTTACTCACGAGGTAAGGATCTTCCTGATCTCGCCTCACTTCAAAATGAGGGGTTTATACAGAGGCCCTGGCAGCTCCCTGTCAGTCCTGGTTCTGAATGATGCCCGAGAAGATCAAGATCAAGTAGTATGCCTCCAATATTCTACATCCCATGCCAGAGCCCCTTTCCTTCTTCTGATTGTATTTCCTAGAGCCAAACCTACCATTTTGAAGAAAGCACCAAATTCATTGTAGGGAGAAGCAGTAAGTTGAGCCCCTAAGGAGACCATGCAGGTGTGAGGAAAGACTCCAGTCTGCAGGGCAAGACGACCATCTCCTGGCAAACTAGCCCCAGTAGTTGGTGCCATTGCATGGCTCATAAATGTCTCAGTCTATCACTGCACAATGTAAGAGTGTTATGTACCCTCAAAGAGAAAATGCATAGGACTCTTAAGGGAGAGAAGAGTGAAGGTTATAGGTAAAGAGGATTGGTGGGCAGAACGTAGAAAGAAAGGTTGAAGATCTAGAGGAAAAGAATGGTAAAAGGACAAAGAAGTACCAACTGAAGACATAGAGAAGAACTGGAACCAGAGTCAGATATGTGAAAAAATTCTATTATACCAATGAAGCGCTAATTCACACTTCCTTGGACTTTGGAACATCCTAACAGAATAGAATTCTCACCAGCTTCTCAAATCCATGGTGGGGCATCAGGCATATCCATGTTACCACAGCGCCATCTAGTGGAGTGGTGGGACTTTTAATGACCTAATCAGAACTGGTATTGCTGTTCAATCCCTAAGTCACGTCCAACTCTTTGGGACCCCATGAACTGCAGCATGCCAGGCCCTGTCCTTCCTTGTCTCCAGGAGTTTACTCAAACTCGTGTTCACTGAGTCAGTGATGCCATCCAACCATCTCATCCTGTTGCCCCCTTCTTTCCTTGCCCTCAATCCTTTCCATTACCAGTGTCTTTTCCAAAGAGTCGGCTCTTCACATCAGGTGGCCAAAGTATTGGAGCTTCAGCTTCAGCATCAGTCTTTCCAATGAATATTCAGGGTTTATTTCCTTTAGGAATGACTGGTTTGATCTCTTTGCTGTCCAAGGGACTCTCAAGAGTCTTCTCCAACACCACAGTTGAAAAGCATCAATTCTTCAGTGCTCAGCCTTCTTTATGGTCCAACTCTCACATCCGTACATGACTACTGGAAAAACCACAGCTTTGACTATACGGGCCTTTGTTAGCAAAGTGATGTCTCTGCTTTTTAATATGCTGTCTGGGTTTGTCATAGCTTTTCTTCCAAGGAGCAAGCATCTTTTAATTTTGTGGCTGCAGTCACCATCCGCAGTGATTTTGGAGCCCAAGAAAATAAAATCTGTCACTGCTTCCACTTTTTCCCATCTATTTGCCATGAAGCAATGGGACTAGATGCCCTGATCTTAGTTTTTTGAATGTTGGATCTTAAGCCAACTTTTTCACTCTCCTCTTTTACCCTCATCAAGAGCCTCTTTAGTTCCTCTTTGCTTTCTGCCATTAGAGCAGAATTGCCTAGGACTAAGTCCATATTGAAAATATTCCAAGCAATAAATATAGACGACAAAATCTATTACTAAGAGATACATGCAACTTAAGTTCAAAATTATTTTTATGTCCAACAGGTTACCTTCTCTTAGAACAAGTGAAACATAACTTGATATTCCACATTCTGAAAGATCCCCACTCTTTTATTTTTTATTTTATTTTATTTTTTTATTTTAGTTGGGGGCTAATTACTTTGCAATATTGTAGTAGTTTTTGCCATACATTGACATGAATCAGCCATGGGTTCACATGTGCTCCCCCTCCCAAACCCTCCTCCCACCTCCCTCCCCATGCCATCCCTCTGGGTCATCCCAACGCTCCATCCCTGAGCATCCGTCCCATGCATAGAACATGGAATGGTGTTCCGCTTCACATATGACAATATACACGTTTCAATGTTATTGTCCCAGAACGTCCCACCCTCACCTTCTCCCTCAGAGTCCACAGGACTGTTCTATGCATCTGTGTCTCTCATTCTGTCTCACATATAGTGTTACCATTACCATCTTTCAAATTCCATATACATGCATTAGTATATTGTATTGGTGCTTTTCTTTCTGGCTCACTTCACTCTGTATAATGGGCTCCAGTTTCATCCATCTCAATAGAACCGATTCAAATGTATTCTTTTTAATGGCTGAGTAATATTCCATTGTGTATATGTACCACAGCTTCCTTATCCATTCGTCTGCCGATGGACATCTAGGTTGCTTCCATGTCCTGGCTATTGTAAACAGTGCTGCCTCGGTGGAGTACCCGGAAAGCGCGCCCGTAAACTGAGGCGGGGACCAGGGAGGTGATAAGCCGCATCGCCCCAACAGGGGAGAGTGCGCTCGCCAAACTCCTGGCTGGCTGCCTGAGCTGCTCCGACTGGGAACGGCGCAAACCGCCGGCCCAACCGAGTCTGCGCCTTTGTGGAGTACCCAGGAACCTGAACCTGAGCAGTTTAAACCTGGGAAGTGCGCGCATATCTGGGCCCACCCCCCCGGCAGAGTAACCTGAAGCCTGAGCAGGGTAGACGGGGAAAGCACACACGCCGTGAGCGGGGGCGAACCCAGTGCGGCCGAGACACTGCGAGCTCTCCACACACACGCCAGTGATATTGGTTTGCAGTGTTCCTCCCTCCCCACAGCACGACTGAAAAAGCGAACCTAAAGAGACCACCTCCGCCCCTTTGTGGCAGGGCGGAAATTAGACACTGAAGAGACCTCCAAACAGAAGCCAAATAAACAGAGGGAAGCGCGTTGGAAGGGACAGGCCAACAGATTAAAATCCCTGTAGTTAACACTGACTGCATTGAAAGGGGCCTAGAGATCTTGAAAAGTATAAGCAGGAACAAGGATCTATCTGAAATTGAAGAGACCCCACACGGCTCACAACTGCTCCAGAGAAAGTCCGGGATATATATTTTTACTATTATCATTTTTTTTTATTTTTTTTTCTTTCTTTTTTCTTTAAGACCTCTATTACACCTTTAATTTTCATTTTCATAACTCACTACTACCTTGAAAAAAAAAAAAAAACAACCCTATTTTTAAAACAAACTGCGTACATATACTTTTTGTGTTTTCTTTTCTTTTATTTTTTTTACTGTTTTTTCCTGTTTTTCTTTTTTTTTTTACTGTTATACTGTTTTACTGTCTGTCTTTTTTCTTTTTATACTGTTTTCTTTTTTTTTTTATTATATTGCATGATTTATAAGAGTCTAACCTCTACTCCAGATTTTTAATTTTTATTTTACATATTTGATATCAATTTTGTGCATTTAAGAATACAATCTTTAGTACCCATTTTTACTCGGGAGTGTGATTACTGGCTTGATTACTCTCTCCCTCTATTGATGCTCTTTCTTCTCCCCCAGGGAACCTCTATCTCCCACCCTCATCCTTCTCTTCTCAACCCAATTCTGTGAATCTCTGAGGGTGTTCTGGCCACCGGAAAACACTTCGGGAACAGAATACTGCCCAGATCTCTCTCTCCCCTCTTGATTCCTCCCTTTCTACTCATCCTCACCTCTATTGCTTTCCTCCCCCCTCTCTATGTATCTCTGTGAACCTCTCTGAGGGCTCCAGACTGTGGAGAGCACAGAGGGAAGTGCTTACTGGCTAGACTGCTCTCCCCACATTTGAGTCCCCCTCCTCTCCTCCTGGTCACCTCAACCTCCCTCCCCTTCACCTCTCCATGTAACTCAGTGAACCTCTCTGGGTATCCCTCACTGTGGAGAATCTTTTCACCATTAACCTAAAAGTTTTATTATTGATGCTGTATGGATGGAGTAGTCTTGAGGCTACTGCAAGAATAAGACTGAAAGCCAGAGGAAACATTAATTAAGAGATCTTCCAAAAGCCTCCACATATACACTGAAACCAAGCTCCACCCAAGAGCCAATAAGTTCCAGAGCCCTCTTACACTGTTGGTGGGAATGCAAACTAGTACAGCCACTATGGAGAACAGTGTGGAGATTCCTTAAAAAACTGGGAATAGAACTGCCATATGACCCAGCAATCCCACTGCTAGGCATACACACCGAGGAAACCAGAATTGAAAGAGATGCGTGTACCCCAATGTTCATCGCAGCACTGTTTACAATAGCCAGGACATGGAAGCAACCTAGATGTCCCCACTCTTTTAAAATTAACTCAGCTCTCAATGAAATTTTTAATGAAAAAAAATTGCTATTTTTTCTAATGATATCTATTTTCAGCATCTCTTCTCTTAAAATCAGATATAGAGGTCATGAAACATGTTTATTACATATAATATAAATATTTCATATATAATCATTAAATACTAACATACAATTTTATTGCTTTTCTTCCTCTCTCTATGGTTTTCCCATGAAATTCCCTTGAAAAGTTACAATAGTGTAAATCTCAGTGATTTATTGTACAACTGACTATATAGTCATATTACGACCCAGGATATGGGGCTCCAGAAGTACTATAGATTTTTCTGTGGCATCAGGCATGAGTTTTGGGAGGCAACACAGGGTGAGGGCAAAGCACACACTTTGGTTCAGATCTCAGCCAGAATTCAGACCCCACCACTTACTGAGTGACCTTGGACTCATTCAGTTTCACAAGTCTGTATCATTACTATCAGTAAAATGGGGATGCTAACATTCACTTCACTGGATTGTTGTGAGGCTTCAGTAAAAAACAAGCATGTTAAATGGCCAGCACAGTGCTGAAAGCATTTAGAAAGTGCTAAGTATATACTAATTTTTTTCAGCTGCCCTTTCTGAAGAGCCCCAACAGAGAAAGAACAATTTTCATTTTCAGTCGAGTATCCATAGTAAGTGTCTTCTGTCTTGTTTGATATAAACACAAAGGTGAGAGAGAAGAAAAGCCCTTCCAGGATCCTGATACCCACCCTCCAGTTTTCAACTGAGACTCAACCTATTAATGAGCACTAGGGTGAAAATGGAATTCTGCCAGGCAAGGTACCTGGGAGAGTTCATAACACACTTGACTTTAATTCATGTGCACTATAATCCTGTGGGTTAAAGGGCCATAAAAGTTGTTCTGGTTTTGCTTACACTTCAAAGGAAGCAATTTAATGGCCATGAATTACAGTTTCCCGATTACACTGTAACTATGAAACACAACTGTTCTGGTATGATTTCCAGTCTGGCTCCCTCACCAAAGCAACTTCAAGGAAAGAATTTAAACAAAGTAACCTTTCCAGGCGTTCATCCAGCTTCCTCATGTAGGTGACTCTATCTTGGGAGCCCAAGAATACATGTGCACACAAAGCATTATGTGGGGTTTAGGACTCGAGTATGGTGAGCCATAGAGTTGAGTTGGGGGCAATCCAGGAGGAGAAGGGGACAACAGAGGATGAGATGGTTGCATGGCATCACTGATTCAATAGACATGAGTTGGAGCAAACTCCGGGAGATGGTGAAAGACAGGGAAGCCTGGCATGCTTCAGTCCATGGGATCACAAAGAGTCAGACGCAGCTGAGTTACTGAACAACAACAACATGAAATGGGGAGCCACTAAACACTGTTCCCTGGGGAGACCATGTGATGACAGATGTTATCAGATATAAACAAATGGAGTAATAATGAAACATTTAAAGGGAGGAGGGTCCTATTAAGAATGTAAGCAAAGAAAGACTTCACAAAGGGGGGCTCTTCCTATCTTTTCAATCATTCGCCAATGAGGTTAAGGCAAGGCTAAGATATCCCCACTGTCCTGAGACTCAGCAGACAAACTATAAACCTTTGCCACAGCAGCAAAGGAAATACTTACAGCAGGAAAGTGATCGCGTGTGGGGGATTGAAGACTACACTTGGAAATGGATTGAAACCCTGGCTTACCAACTGACTAGCTGTCTGACCTTGGACAACGTCCCTGTACACGGGTCTGGTCATTTAAAATAGGGATGGTCAGCTAGCTATACAGGGGGCCGGGAGCGGGTGCAAAGAAGCTAAAAAGAGAGGAAGTGAGAAAGCAGGTCAAACTCCTCGGGAGGGCTCCATCCCTCATCTCCAGGTTCCCACAACTATCAGTATGGCCGTGGCTTAAAGATGTAAAGAGGCAACTGGAGAATGATATTGCAAAAATAAAACATAAGTATCTGCTCAGTACCGAGTCCTCTCACAGAGTCCCGTGAAAACTGCAGAGAGGGTAAAGAAAAGGCAGGGAAACCCAGTCCCTCCAAGCTCCCCTATTGGTCGTTCACCATCATTACCCTGATGTCCTCGTTGACCCAGCCCTGGAGAGAGCGCAGCACGTATCTCTTGATGTTTAAAGTTTATTTCCAGTTTGGGACTTTCTTGGTGGCCCAGTGGCTAAGACTCTGTCCTCCTAATGCAGGGGGCCTGGGTTCCAAACTGGTCAGGGAACTAGATGCCACATCCCACAGCTAAAAATTCTTATGCTGCAAATAAAGATACCATGTGCTGCAACTAAGACCTGGCACAGCCAAATAAATAAATATTTAGAGTTTATCTCCAGTCTGTTCAGAGCTGACCTCTGGACCAGACGTGGCGTTTGAGAATCAGATTGTTCCTGAGCTCTGTGAGTGGGGTTTTTACGTGCTCTGAAGACAAATGGGCATTTAGAGAGTAAGAGAAAAGGAGAACTGGGGGTCTTGCTGTATTTTTGGGAATCAAATCTACTATAATCTTTTAACATTAGTTTAAAAAATTAAGATTTGGGGTCTGATGTTTGCATTAAAGGGCTTCCCATGTAGCTCAGTGGCTAAAGAACCTACCTGCAATGCAGGAAACACAGGAGACCTGGGTTCAATCCCTGGGTTGGGAAGATCCCACGGAGGAGGGCATGGCAACCCACTCTAGGATTCTTGCCTGGAGAACCCCCACAGACAGAGGAGCCTGGGCTAAAGCCCACAGGGTTGCAAAGAGTCGGACATGACTGAAGCATGAACACACACGTACGTTTGCATTAAAAGCACAAACATGCCCTGATTATTAAATTTAACTATATGCAGTGGTCCCCCAAGATAACATTTAAGGCTGTTGGAGTAAAAATATACTTTGGAGGGAAAGCAAGTCTTGCCATTCTGACTTATAACTGATTGGAAAGGGAAGGTGGGGGGGTCGATGAGGGGTAGTAAGCGTGTGCAAAGAGTGTTGCTGAGGTTGGGGTAAGAGAGGGCAGATAATATGTGTGGAGGGGCACAGCTCAGGAAGGCTCAGGCAGACCCACCTCTTCCTACCAAAGGGCAGCTAAAACCTGTGTCTCACCTTACCAGATGGAAATACTGGGTAATAGTATGGAAAGACTTCCCTCACAGCTGTCTTTCCTCACATTTTTAGAAAATGTGTGAGAAAACTGTGCTGTGATAAGCAACCCATGCATAATTCTGACTTACTCTGAGAAGATTTCTTGTGAATAAGAGAGATGGTGAATCAGGGGAAAGCAGCTAGCTTCTGTTGTTCCTGGGGCCTCTTCAAGTTTGGTCATTGTCAAAGACAACAAGGTAAGTCAGTGAGGTCTGTTTTCATGATATCTTTAAAAAATCAGAAGTAAGCTGAATTCAGATGAATAGGTACAGGCAACAGGTACGGCACACTGACCTGTCTCACACCATCAAAACACCTGTCTCTCCTGCCCACACAGAACACAGGTGCAGCACAGTGTAGCGAGCTCTCTATGTAGAAGCCCTCCACATGGACCCCACTACTATGTCAACTAACATCATGAACACAACGAACACACAGCTGGGCTACTGGTGACGTGACAACGAACAAGACAAAGGGCTCTGAAACCTCTAGAACGTAACAGCAATGCGCGTCATGAAGTTCAAGAACAGGGGCAGCCAGAGATTGAGAAGAGTGGGGGAGGGAAGAGTTGGATTATTCTTTCCTGAATATTCTTCTGGCAAAAAAATGCTGGGTCTTTCCCTTTCCTGCTTCCTTCCTGCTATCCCAGTTAATGGCTGAGAGAGCCTTTCCCTCCTGGTCCAGAGCTGAAACCAAAGCCCAAAGCTGAGGACAAGATGCTAAATTCCCCATAGTCTAAAGAGACTGTCAGAGAAACGGCCAACAGCTGGTACCATACATCCTCCCCATCAGGGCAGAGCTCTGCTACCAGCTCTCCATGACCACACTTGTCCTTCCCAGACTGCAGAGTCTGAAAAAATGCAAGTTTATCTTTGGCCTTGTTCTCAAGATGAAAAGTGGTTCCATAGGGGATGGGAGAGGGTGCTTTTCCTTCCAGAATGGAATGCTCTTGGGTATTGAAAGCGTGCGTACATGCTAAGTCACTTCAGTCGTGTCCGACTCTTTGCAACCCTATGAACTTGTAGTCCACCAGGCTCCTCTGTCCATGGGGATTCTCCAGGCAAGAATACTGGAGTGGGTTGCCATGCCCTCCTCCAGGGGATCTTGAAGCGAGTCTAATAGAAAACGGACTTGTGGTTGCCAAGGGGCGGTGGGGGAGGGATGGAATGGGAGTTTGGAGTTAGTAGATGCAAATTATTACACATGGAATGGATAAACAACATGGTCCTACTATATTGCACAGGGAACTATATTCAGTATCCTGGAGTAAACCATAATGAAAAAAAATATATAAAAATATATACTATGTAAAAACATAAAAAATATAAAAACATAAAAAATATAATATATATTATATATAACACAATATAGATTATATATAAAATATTTTTATATATAAAAATATATTTAAAAAAATAATGTCTATATGTGTTTAACTGAGCCACTTTGTTGTACAGCAGAAATAAATACAATATTGTAAATCAACCTTACTTCAATTAAAAAATTTAAAAAAGGAAGTGAGTCTAGTGTCAGTTCCCTGGTTAGGTGCCTACTTGAGCAGCCAATTTCCTGATCTCACCTTTCCCTACCTGAGCAGGGAATATGAGAATGGGAAAGCTCACAAGAAGGCAGTGGCATAGCCTATATGCTATCAATTGTTTTGTCACAAAGACATGTGTGTCCCAGGGGACAGGTAGATACCACACAATGCAGCTGAGCTTGAGCCATCATGCTGATGCCTAATCCCAGAGGTGGCCAACAGAACTAGGACCAAGGCTTCCACATCCAGTACCTCCGCAGTGGTGGGAGGAAGATGGGGGGGCAGGGCCCTCCAAATTACTCACATAGGCATGCTGCAAGAGTTCAGTTTTTGGATACTTGCTACAGAGGGTGTTATAGAGCAGTAGGGACAACCAACATGTTCTCCCTGAAAGAAAACAGAATTTTTGTCTTGAACCATCCTCTGACTGATGGGCTTCTAGGGTAGCTCAAATGGTAAAGAATCTGCCTGCAATGTGGGAGACCTGGGTTCGATCCCTGCATTGGAAAGATCCCCTGGAGAAGGGTATGGCTACCAGTACTCTTGTCTGGAGAATCCCATGGACAGAGGAGCCTGGCGGGCTACAGTCCATGGGGTCACAGAGTCGGACACGACTGAGCAACTAACACTTTCACTTTCACCCTCCAATTGGCCCACCAGGGCATATGTGCCAAAGTTATCATAGGAAGGAATGGGAAGGAGGGGAAGGAGAGGCTCCCAATCCCCTTTCCTCTAAGCTCCCTGAGTTTTAAGTCTAATCTGCGATAGGGAGAAAGAGATTTGAATCAGATGTCAAGTTAAAATTAAAATCAGATGAACTGGGCTAATTTTAATAACTAAGGGAAAACCAAGATAGTTGCCTGATATCTCATTAAGGTTCAAAAAAAGTAGGGGAAGAAGATTAAACACAGAACAACTGATAGCAATAAATGCCTGAAGAAATAAGTAAATGCCCTCGGAATTTTTGGCTCCTTAACAAAATAGATCCATGATTCTAACACTTCAGATGTTCATTCCATAGAGGAAGAGATGGAAGAGTTAGGGGAAGAAAAGGAGATAAGGAAAGAATGGAAGATTCAAATCTGGATCTCAAAGAGCTATTAACCCTGTGTTCACTGTGGCATCATTTACAGTAGCTTAGATGTGGAGACGATCTAAATGCCCAATGAAAGATGAATGTATTTTTTAATTATGGTACAGTTCTACAATGGAATATTATGCAATCTTGAAAAAGAAGGAAATCTTGCAGTATGTGACAACATGAATGAAACTTGAAGACATTATGCTAAGTAAAACAAGTCATTCACAGAAGCACAAATTCTGCATGATTCCACTTATATGAGCTGTCTAAAATAGTCAAACATATCAAAGCAAAAGACAGAATGGCAGAGACTGGGGGAAGCGAAAAGAGAGAACAGCTAATCAATGGATATAAAATTTCAGTTATGAAAGATGAACATGTTTTAGAGATCTGCTGTGCCTCTAGATAAGAATGCGGTATTGTTCACTTATAAATCTGTTCAGAGCATAGGTCTCATGTAAAGTATCACAATATATAAATAAATATATATATATATATATATATATTTAAATAATGGAAGAAAAGGCAGAAGGGTAAGACAAGAAATACACTCCAGGGCAATTTGCACTTGGAAGCGAAAACAGGATTAAATTCATTAGAAAAGAATGAAACTGAAATTTTGAGAAATGACAGCAATGAGTCAATTAACAAACTATTGGGACTTCCCTGGTGGTCGAGTGGCTAAGACTCTGCATTCCCAATGCAGGAGTCCCGGGTTCAATCCCTGGTCAGGAAACTAGATCCCACATGCCACAACTAAGAGTTTGTGTGCTGCAACTAAAGATCCCATACGACACAACTAAGACCCAGCACAGCCAAATACATAATTTTTTTTCTAGCTATTACCACGTCAAGGGGGTAATCTTATACCAAAAAAAAAACCCCAAAACACTGTAAGTCACGGCCCTTGTCCACACAACAAAGACATTTACAACAAATCAATGTCAGCAAACGAGTGCCATTCCCGGATGTGGGTTGTCTGGAGGGGGACCACTGGGACTGTGATTCTGTGACAGTAATGAAGTCCCGTCTCTTCTCCTGCCTGTCTTTATTTGTAAATAAGGCAAGAGAGGAGAGAAAAAAAAAAACAACTCAGGGCCTCTAAACTCTCGACAGTAATGAAGGGCAACAGGCTATGCTCAATGGCTGGTCCCAGTGACCCTGGAGACACAGTGGCAATCAGGCCCTTATGCACACACGCCGGAGCCTGTGCGGGGAACACACGAGCCCCTGCTCGCCTCTGTGAAGTCTGGGGGCCCTTTCCATATTCTACAACTCCACATAAATAAGAAATAAAGGTGGGCGCTCCTCTGGGCTGACAACCGGCTTAGCCTGAATTTCTGGGAAGGAGGCTGCCCTCCCCACGTCCCTGGACCCATTAACATTTCTGTGCTTAGAAGTCAGCTGGGCTGAGATCCTGGTGGGAGCGAGGGCGGTATGAATGCCACCACTATTTTTCAAATCTTGAAAAGTCAGTGCTAGAAGCTCAAGTAACAACAGTGTTTTGGGAGTAGCTGCATCTCTGAAGTTTTCTTTTCCTTTCTCCAGCAACACGGGGAGGGAGCGGTTTCATGAGGAGCGGCAAAGCAGGGAAACAAAGCAGCAGTGTCGACAGGCAAGCGAGGTGCAGGCAATTTCCTAGGCGTCCTTTTCTCATGAATGCCAAAGTCATTTGTTTTGAAAACAAGAGCCCCTCCTTTGCCCTCAGCATCCCTGTGAAAACATTAAACCACAGGATTGATTGTGTTCGGGCTTGCAGAGTGTGGGCAAATCCAGAGACACTGCAGCACCTTTTCCAGGTGAGATGATGGCAGTGTACAGGGGCAAAGAGCTTACTAGAGTCTGGAGTCAGATAGACCCAGGTTCACGTACCAGCCAAGGCACTTGCTGGCAGCGTGACTTTGGTCACGTTGTTTAGTCTCAGTTTCTTCTTAGCAAAAAATTAAGGAAACTAGGGTTGCCGAGAAACGCCTGATCCCTACACAGTCCACACTCAATAAACGTTAACTATGTAAAACAGTGTCAAAACAAAAAAATATCTATAAGCGTGTGTAACTGGGAGTTGCACTGAGATATTATACTCAAAGCACTTAATGCAGTATCCGTCACAATACCTGTCCAGATGGTGGCAGTCAAGTCAGAAACGCTCTATGGACCCCCGTAATGGGGGAAACACCCTACTAACATATAGAAAGTTTAGTGGTGATTCGTCCAGGTGGTTTTGGGGGCAGAAGAGCCTGAAGCTAGAGGACTTAATGAACCTTCTCTTAAGTGTCCTTTCCATTTGTGGGAAGATTCTACAATCCTAACTTCAATGTATTCTCATCATCTCATCTAAACTAGGAGTTTTCACACTTTTTGAAGTCATGGAAACATTTATGAATATATATTTTTAATTGGACCCTTAATGACTCTGTAACATGTATATGTATATGTGTAGACACACATATGCGTGAAAGGGTATCAAAGGAGAAAATAACATGGGCTTGTATGTATAATATGGGCTTCCCAGGTGGCTCTAGTGGTAAAGAGTTCGTCTGCCAATGCAGGAGACATAAGAGACGTGGGTTCGATCCCTGGGTTGGGAAGATCCCCTGGAAGAGGGCAGGGCAACCCACTCCAGTATTCTTGCCTGGAGAATCCCATGGACAGAGCAGCTTGGTGGGCTACAGTCCAAAGGGTCGCAAAGAGTCCGACACAGCTAAAGTGACTTAGCATGCACACACGCATGCATGTATGCATTACATAGTGGAAAGAACATCAGATTCCAAGTTAGACCATCTATTTTTAATACTGAAGATAGCAGGAGTCTTCAGACAAGTCTCAACCTTTCTGATCAAGTCTCAGAATTCTCATCATTTAAAAAAGAAAAGAAACATTAAGCATGTTTTATTTTTCATTAAAAATGAGAAACAAAAACCCTTTGGAATACTGTTGTGACCCCAAGGAGAATAACTAGAATGAAAAGGAAGAAGATGTTGGGAGGTGATATTGTTTCACATTAGACTGTGTATATTATAAAGTTTAGTACTATCCTCAATAAAAATGTTATTGTTCAGTTGCTAAGTTGTATCCGACTCTTTGCAACCCCATGAACTGCAGCATGCCAGGCTTCTCTGTCCTTCACCATCACCCTGAGTTTGCTCAAACATATGTCCATAAGGGCTTGAAATAATAATAATGATGATTTTTAAAATGACATTGGGAATGGTATTTGTGGGTGTTACAAGATGCTTCTCCACCTTTTCTGAATTTCTGATGGGAAACATAACTAAGAATCATATTTTCTATTTGGCGCCAACAATTTGGTTGTAGTCAAAATGTATGAAATGATTAAAAATGGACTTTTAAAAATTGACCTCTATTTTATACTAGTTGACTACCAGACCTCACACCAGTGATGAAGCTTCTCCATACAGAAAGTAAGGACCTAAGCTTGGGCATGAAACACTCACCAGCGACAGCTGTGCCCAGCTTCTATCCTTGAGAAACGTCCAACAAAGCAAGTAGTCAGATCAACATGTACCCAGAGTAAGCATAGTTTAATTAACTCCTTATTTTCTTCATTTGCTACTATTTTGGTTTGCCTAAAAATGAGTTCTTGCAGGGGAAATCTGAGTATATTTTTGGCAAGCAGTTAAATGAATTACTTTGCCGATTCATAGAATGAATAGTTATGACAGAGAAAATCCAAATAGGAAAAAGAACAGGAGATGGGGGAAAGTGAGTTTCTTCATCTTTAAATATTCATCATAAAATATTTCTTAGATTAAAGGAAATTCTTACCCATATTTAAGGATTAGAGGTCTAAAATACCTGCCAAAACATTGCTGTTTGAAGGCATCAGATATTCACTATGATGTGCTCTTTATGGATGTAAAATTTGTGTCACCTATTTAAATTTATTGAAGATCAAAAATAATAGGCTGAAAAGGGTTAAGGGAAAATGGTATTTCCCCAAGGAAAGCTATGCTTATCCTAGTTTATTTGTGAGTCTTCTATGAAAACTTTGGAGAGTTTCTGTCATAGAAAACACATGGAAGCTTCTCCCAGAATCATGAGGCTAGAAAGAGGGCTATCACCACATGTGTTCCAGGGAAAGGAAAGCCTAGTATTGCAATTGGACTGGAAATCTACATTTTAAGTAGGATTTTAAATTTATATGCTGCTGCTGCTGCTGCTAAGTCACTTCAGTCGTGTCCGACTCTGTGCGGCCCCATGGACAGCAGCCCACCAGGCTCCTCCGTCCACAGGATTCTCCAGGCAAGAATACTGGAGTGGGGTGCCATTTCCTTCCAATGCCATATCATAAGATTAATTCCAAATACATACATGAAAGTACAAGAGACCTCAAAAATCTAATCCAATCTGACCTGAATTTCCCATTTTACAGATAAGGAAATCAAGGCCCTAAGAACTTACAAACGTGCCTCCAAGGTTGAGAAGTAGCCTTCAAATATCTTCTGCCTCCCATCTATTACTACTTCTTTGTTTTTTTTTTAATACTCTGTCTGAGCTTTGACTTTCTTGAATTTAAAGGCCAATATGAACACCACTGACTGGTGTCAGTCCTCAGTAAGACAACTTCAGAGTTTACTGCTAGTGGTTTAGCAGGGTCAGAAAGTCAGCAATACATGTCTAGCACCTGTGTCTGAGAGATTTAGAAAAGGCATATGAGGAACGGGGAGGATTTAGAAAGCCACTTAGGCCACTGTCAATGCTGTGGGTGGGAATCCCCACCCCCCAAGGCTCCAGTGTAAGCTGCTTAGAATTTAGAATGTTGAGAAATGGTCTAAAAACCAGGAACAGTTTCAGAGACTGGAATCCAACAAGGTGATGTCCTTCACCTGGCCTTGTGTTGCCTTCTGATGGAGCTACCTGTTTCTCAACAGGTAAAATTCTTTAACTCTATGAAAGCCTTTGCATTAAACCATGGTAAATTTGTACAGTGGGTGTTGATCTCTAGCAATCAAAATGGCTTGAAACCTATATGATCACACACCATTTGTCAGAAACTGCTACGAAGTTCACATTTGTTCCACTACACACACTTAACACTGGCACTTAATACCTCCAGGAACGAAACCATTTTCCCCACAGAAGGACAAACACCCTAGGGCAGAACAAGTCATCTGATATGAAAATAAACCCACAAATTGTTGTTCTTGTTCAGTCACTAAGTCATGTCCAACTCTTTGCAACCCCATGAACTGCAGCACACCAGGCTTCCCTGCCCTTCACTATCTCCCAGAGTTTGCCCAAACTCATGTCCATTGAGTTGGTGATGCCATCCAACCATCTCATCCTCCTTCAACCTTTCCCAGCATCAGGTCTTTCCAATGACTTGGCTTTTCACATCAGGTGGAATCCATGTATGGACAGCAGTAAAGCAACCAGTATTGGCCATCATGAACTGTGGTCGAGCTGCTTGCTGGATATGACACTAGTCTAGAGCACTTTCTTACTTTTTCATCCATCATCAGCAGCTGTAAGGAAGATAAACTCCTCTTTTGTTTTCTTGAGGGAAAAAAAGGACCAAAAGGGAGAGCCTTAAGCTTCACGGTGTGGAAGAAAGCATTGAAAATCACAATGCAAACAAGGACCAATGTGTATTTTCAATGTAAATCATCTTCCCATACACTGTGAAACCCCGTATTTGCTAGCTTACTTTATAACGAATGGATGAGATTGTAAATGAGGCATTGGAGTTTCCCAGTGAAGAGACAAGAGAAAAGCTCCCCGTTGTTCTTTCCTAGCACTGGCTTCCATGTTTCTGCAACAGAACCTGAAGCTGTTCTCTGGTTTAAACAACAGGTGGCACTGCCAGAGCTACATTTTCCCTGGCAAGAAACCTTTGCAGTTTGCGATTTCACCTTCCAGGAGGCATCAACAGTTTTCACAATCACCTCTATCGATAGCATGTACATATGTTCCAATGTAGTAAATGCAAACACGAGCAGGGAAATGTTGGAATTTGTGTGACTGCAGTTTTACCAATCACCACCTACCATCCTCACACCCCTTCCTGCACAGTCATCTACACACGGGCATAAATTCCTTCAAGGACACACCACTGCAGGGAAGAAGCAGAAGGGAAATAAGATTCCCATCACGTTTGTTCTGATTTTCAATTACTGTAGACATGTATATCCCCTCCCACCCCTGACACATGCACAAGAGAAGCACCACAAAGTGTGGGGCACATTCTAGGCAAATGATTGAGAAATCTAGGACCTGAGAAGTCTGTTAATTAATTCACATCAAGAAACAACACTCTACTGTCCATGTTTCACAAGCACTTGTCACCCAAGAAGTCATAAGCACTTCTGCACCAAAAGAGCATGCTTAATATTGGAATGAATAAACTAGGTATAGAAATTGCATTTCCACGAGGAAAACACAGAACTCACGACTGTTCTCGAAAGTGCCAAGAAGACAGATTACATTTCATAGGTTTTTTTGTGTCTCCTTTAAACATGAGAAAATTGCCAAGCCAAGAATCTCTCACTCAACACCTACGGCTCATTTTTTCAATTCACATGCACAGTTTTATTATGTAACAGCAGTTACCATATGATTTCTAGACTACAATATAATAGGTACTGGCTTGATATATTAAATTTATTTAATTTTGAGTTTGGGGGCTGCTGTTTTTATTATTATTAGGACAATTTAACAATGGAAATCTTGCCAATGCAGCAAGGCTGAGATTAAGATGACGGATGGGCAAGTCATGAGCCTAAAGGGAAGTGCCGGGTATGAGACAGTTTGGAATGCTGAGCTGCAGAAGTACTAAAAAATGTATTTTTGTAAAAGTGGATGAGTGAGTAAGAGGAAAATTACATAGAAAATCATAGGCTGCACTACAAAGAGATAATGGGCTTTTCTTGCACTGTCTCAACTGTCATATAGTATTCAATGCCCACACTCGGAGAACAGAGAGTCTAAAAATTCTACCTGAGGAGCCTCTTGGTGTACAGTTTACACTATCATATTAATATTATCTATAAATACAAAAAAGAGAGAAGAATGGAGGGGAAAAGATGGGGGATAAATATATCTCCTGGAATTCAAAAGCATCATAGAAATTTGGCTTTCAATCAGCAACTTTGCCCTAAAGTACGTGTCCTAAGCAACACACTGTGAAGCTAAGGCCATGTGATTTCCTAGTGATCAGATAACACTTCATCCATGATTTCTGGAGGAATTGGGGTTTCATGAAACAGCATGAACTCTGAACCAAGAGGTGTGGGCTTATTCCTGACTCTATCACATACCAGCTGATAACCAGTCACATTATTAACCTCTTTAAACCCCACTTCCCAGTATTCAATGATAATATAACAAATCCTTTGTAAGGCTATTGTGAATATTTTACAAGGATTCTTCATTTGTATAGGTGTTTAATTAAAGTTCATTTGAGGCCTTCTGGACTTCAGAAGATATCTTCTTTTAATTTCCCATTAAAATACCCACGAGACTGCATGCAATCTAGCCGCAGTACTATCAACTGAAGATAAGAGAAGATTCCTTACTCAACAATACAAAAGGAGTTTCCTTTGAGGCCAGCACTGATGAATGAGTGTTCAGACTTCTAACTGGCATCTAGTGAAGCTCATGACCGGGCGGTCCTGTCTGTCTACTGGCAGATGCAGATTAGAAAGAGAAAAGCATTAACATGGGTCTCTACAGTATGACGGAACGAGAACATAACACAAAAGTTACAGAATCAAAGCACATGTTTGAAAATGTTTCAACACAGAAAACAGAAGAAATCCTGTCCTCAGGGAGATGCAATGGGCAGGTGGGACACAGGCTGAGATGAAGCAGGGATGGTGGTGGCTGCAGTGAGCTGGCTAAGGTAAAAGGAAGAAGAACACATGGAACCAGAACTACCTTAATGGAAATTAAAACATACACTGAAAAAAATTATGGGAAAAAAGTTTAGCCAATGTATGGCCATTCAGAGCTGCCCTGAAGGGCTAACACTAAGAATAAAGGGGATGGGGGTTTTTATTCCAGTCTGTTAAGGATATCTTGTACGTGGTAAAGAAGTCACTGTAGGTACAGCTTATTAATATAACTTTTCCCACTTAACACTATAATACAAATACCTCAGGATACGTACATTTAAGTCTTTTGATACATATTGTTAATTTGCTATCCAAAGGGTTATATCAGCAAGGTATCAGCACTGCCATTTTTAATTTTCTTATTTAATTTTTTATTTCAAAAGAATATTAAACTTAGAGAAAAGTTAAAAAAACAGGACGGTTTATTTTTTCTGAGCCATTTGAGAGGTAGCTGCCCCACTCCCATCAAATTGTGTATTTCCTATACAACATTGTCCTACAATAGAACCATGAAAATCAGGAAATTAACCCTGGTGTATCACCACCATCTAATCCTTATACTCTATTTCAGGTTCGCCAATCATTTTGTAATGACTTCTATGGTAAAAGGATCCAGTTCAAAGCATCCGTTTCCTTATCTTTACGGACACTGACACGTTTGAAGATTAGGGGCCAGTTATATTGTAGAATGTCCCTCAATTTGGGTTTGCTTGATGTTTCTTCATGATTAGATTCAATTTATGCATCTTTGGCTAGACTATCACAGTAATGATGCTGTGTTCTCATTGTAGCCTATCAGGTGGTACCTAATTTCAATCAGTCCTACTACTGATGCTATGAACTTTGATCACTTGGCTAAGGTGGTTGCTGCCAGGCTTCTCCACTGTGAAGTCACTCATCTTCATTTGTAATTAAGAAGTATTTGAAGGTATGGGAATTACTTTGAGATTTCATAAATATCTCATTTCTCCTCAAATATAGACTTTAAGCACTGATTTTATTTAGCTCAGTAGAGATCATGAATTCCTATTTTATTCAACAGATTATAATCTATTACTATTACTATTTTTATGCTCAAAATGACCCAGGTTTGCCTAGCAGAGAGCTGCTTAAAGCTTGTTCCTGTGTCCTTTTGACACATTCCCTACCTTTCTTTGAACACTTCCTTACTTTATGGCAGTGATCCCCAACTCTAACACTTCCTTACTTTATGGCAGTGATCCCCAACTCTTTTGGCACCAGAGACCATTTTCATGGAAGACAAATTTGCCATCGAGGGCGCAGATGGTTTGGGGATGATTCAAGTACATTACATTTATTGTGCACTTTATTCCTATTATTATTACATCAGCTCCACCTCAGATCATCAGGCATTAGATCCTGGAGTTTGGGGACCCTTGCTTTATGGAACAGTAAGATATTCCAGGCTCATCTTCTACTCCTCTGTCCCAGCCCTAAAATCAGCCATTTGTCCAAGGAATACTTTAAAGTGGAGATAGTATTTAGAAGCCAAAGTCTCACACTAGGTGTGCACCATGTAGCTCTGCTCACAGACTCTCTTGTTCGACAGAGCTAGGAAATATCTATATCAATGACACAAAGATTTACATCCGTGTCTATTTCTGCAACTCTCTCTACTGAAATCATGAGTTCACACCAGTACCTTCAGTGAACAGTTATTGTTGTTCCGTCACTAAGTCATGTCTGACTCTTTGCAACCCCATGGACTATAACATGCTGGGCTCCTCTGTCCTCCACTGTCTCTCAGAGTTTGCTTAAATTCATGTCCATTGAGTTGGTGATACAATCTAAACATCTCATCCTCTGCTGCCTCCCTCTCCTTTTGCCTTTAATCTTTCCCAGCATAAGGGTCTTTTCCAGGGAATCAGCACTTCACATCAAGTGGCCAAAATATTGGAGCTTCAGCAATAGTCCTTTCAATGAATATTCAGGGTTGATTTCCTTTAGGATTGGCTGGTTTGATCTCCCAGTTATCCAAGGGACTCTCAAGAGTCTTCTCCAGCACCACAGTTCGAAAGCATCACTGCTTCTGCACTCAGACTTCTTTATGGTCTAACTCTCCCATCTGTACATGACTACTGGAAAAACCATAGCTTTGACTATATGGACCTTAGTCGGTAAAATGATGTCCCTGCTTTTTAATACACTGTCTAGGTTTGGCAGAGCTTTCCTTCTAAGGAGCAAGTGTCTTTTAATTTCATGGCTGCAGTCACCATCCACAGTGATTTTGGAGCCCAAGAAAATAAAATCTGCCACCTTTTCCCCATTTATTTGCCATGAAGTGATGGGATCAGATGCCATGATCTTAGTTTTTTGAATGCTGAGTTTTAAGCCAGCTTTTTCACTCTCCTCTTTCACCCTCATCAAGAGGCTCTTTGGCTCCTCTTCACTTTCTGCCATTAGAGTGGTATCATCTGCATATCTGAGCTTGTTGATATTTCTCCTGGCAATCTTGATTCTAGCTTGTGATTCATCTAGCCAGGCATTTTGCATGATGTACTCTGCGTGTAAGTTAAATAAGCAGGGTGACAGTATGCAGCCTTGACATATTCCTTTCCCAATTTTTAACCAGTCCACTGTTATTGTCAGAGTTCATTCTAATTTCCTCCCCTTCTAAAACAAGAAGTCATGTCTGTCACTCTCCCCTGGTCCTGCTTGGATGTGGACTTGGGAATGTTCTCCTCACTTCCCCCTGAGTTCTGACACTCGGCTCTGGGCCATTGTGGCTTTCCTCTATCCCAGGACCCTTAACCAAGGTCCCTAATTTGCTCTGCTTCATCTAGTAACTTTTGCTACTGAACCACAGAGAAATAGTGAGAACAAGAGATATTACCAGCTTTATATATGAGTTTGAACATGTCATGTTTGCTATTATATTTTCTGTGTGAGAATGGTTTCATGTGTTTTGCTTTTTTGTCTAAATGGATTTATGTCAATTTCAAATTGATTAGCTTATGATCTTTGTATGGTAAAGGCATTAATTCTTTGGTTTCAGTGCTGCAAATAATTTCCTGATGTCTTCATTAGTTCTTAATGTATTTTTTTAACAAGAACTTCTACTTTGTTAAGAAAATCTGAACTGTTTGTTGCTTTTCTACTGCCTCTGAGTTCCACTTGTTTTCTGAATTTGGGGCATTTCTGTTATTCTCTACACCACTGGTTCTCAATCAGGGATAATTTTGCCCCATAGGGGACATTTGGCAATGTGCGGATACTTTAGTTTGTTGTTACCTGGGGAGGGGGAGTGTGATGCACATCTAGCAGGTTGAAGCCAGGAATGCTGCTAATCATCCTACAATGCACGGGACAGCCTCACAACCAAGAATGAAATATCAACAGTGTCAAGGTTGAAAAACCCTGTTTTATATTCTCTCCAGGGCTTCCCAGGTGGCACCAGTGGTAAAGAACCTGCCTGCCAATGCAGGAGACACCAGAGATTCAGGTATGATCCCTGGGTAAGGAAGATCCCCTGAAGGAGGAAACGGCAACCCACTCCAGTATTCTTGCCTGGGAAATCCCAGGGACAGAGGAGCCTGGTGGGCTACAGTCTATGGGGTCACAAACAGTTGGACAGACGGAAGTGACTGAGCAGGCATGCATGCAAGCATGCATATTCTCTCCACCGCTTATAAGTAGTCTTTTGATTTCTTCCAAAACAAGATATTGGAGAAGAAAGGGTAAAAAGGGAAGTATCTGTAATGTAAACAATGACTTTCTCTGAATTTGACTTATAAATATTGATCACAGAGCCACCTATAATCCAAAGTGATTGTTAAAAAAAAACAAACAAAAAACAAAGCTGCTATTACTATTTCCACAAAGGATTCTCTCAGGTGAGATCTTCACATAAAGACACTCACCTGATCATTCAGTCTTAAATCTGTGCTTGCAATATTGTCAAGAACGCATATCTAGATTATCTAGCTGCATTTGCTCTACCTTAAATGCCCACAAAAAGGAAGGCAAATAACAATTTAATTGTTTCAAATCCTTTAATGCCAGTACCAAGGACTTTAGTACAAAAAAAAAAAAACCTAATAAATACACATCTTTTAAATAAAGAGAAGTATTAAAAATAAAATCCTTGCTTTCTTGGAATTCAGGTTCCTGAAAGAAAATTATTATATAGCAGAATAACATGAAGAACTATAACAAGTCAATTATATATGCCTCCATAAAGCCGAGGGAAAAAAGAATATATATTAGAAATAAAGGGGATTTTAAAATGATTTTCTCTTCTCATACAGAGCATGTATCTTCTTGCTTATAGAATCATTACTGGCCCGCCAGAACAGTTTACTATCATTTTCACAAGTATCCAATTCTTAGAACCAAGGGATTTCAGGAGCTCCTCTACCCAATCAGAGCAATGTCTTTGTCCCAGATCCACCTGAACATAATCCGATTCTCCTGACAGACTTGACATCTACTTTCTTCCACCACTGCTCGGGAAGAGAATGCGGAGTCCAATAAAACTTACCTAGAGGCTAACGGTGAAACAAAAACCTATGCTGTCTCCCTTTTCTTCAGCACAGTACCTTGAAAAAAGTACCACTGATAAAACAGTAGTCTCAGAACCTGTGATTTCCAGTGAGAAAGTGCTAAACTCATTAGAGGGGCTTCTTGTGGTCTTGATTCCCTAATGAGCTGAGGGAATTTACATAACGAGGAGAACTCTCAGTCTACATAATTCAAAAGCCTACAAACCCTGTAAATTCTGTTTCCTCTCTTACATGCACTTAACTAGCTTTTGTTCAAATTTTTAACCACTCTATTTAAAATACTTTTGTCTCTTTCCTGACTTGTTACAAGAAAAAAAGCCCATGAAAACGACAAAATAATAATTATTATTTAATAGTAACAACAAAGTAGTAGCTAACATTATTGAATTGGGGGCTTTCTATGGTGTTACTTACTATTTTAAATGCTTTACATGAGTTTACGTGTGTTAACTCAATCCCATGGCAAACTATGAAGTAGATATTATTATTATAATTATTATTCTCATTTTATAGATAAGGAAACTGAAGCCCAGGGGTTTAAATAACTTTTTCTAGGTCCGAACCAGGATTGCAATCAGAAAGCCTGATTATAAAACCCATGGGACCAACCACTATTCCGCCTCTCTCATTTCCACCCTCCTCACAGCATTATGGGCTTCCCTGGTGACTCAGCTGGTAAAGAATCTGCCGGCAATGCAGGAGACCTGGGTTCGATCCTTGGGTTGGGAAGATCCTCTGGAGAAAAGGAAAGGCTACTCACTCTAATATTTTGGCCTGGAGAATTCCATGGACTGTATAGTCCATGGGGCCGCAAAGAGTCGGACACAACTGAGCCACTTTCACTCACTCGCAGCATTATGGTTTTTCGCAGCATTAGGTTCTTTAAGTTGTATGCTAAAAGGAATGTTACTCTGTAATGGAAAATAAAACTTTATTCATCTTTATTTTTGATTGAATCAGAAACTTCAACATGCATTATTGCATGAAACCTAGAGCCTCCCTTTTGTATAAAGCCTAACTGCATGAGTATATTTACATAGTTACCAGGACAAATCTTTACAGGTTTGTCTGGATCACCAGTGAATTTGATTGCAAAAATAAAAGCTAAAAAGAACATTATTTGTTTTGTTAAGATGACCAGCAACTATTCACAATGACAATGGCAGAAACATGTGACTTGAAAAAAGAAGAAGGGTAGTTCAGCACTGTGCAGAAAAGAGGATACCCTCAACAGATCTCTACTGAGGTATCACAAGGTAGTCACTAAATTATCTGAGAAAAAGGAAAAATGGAGTGCATCTCTCCAAACGCAGATGAAAAGCCTCTCTACCACCTTCTCTCTCCACTCACAGCAAAGATTGGAAGGACACTAGCTGCCCCAGTAGAGTTCAGGGAAGACAGAGGAGCTCTGAAGCCTCATGATGCAGATGCAGAATTCCACTGCATCTTTCTGTCTTGGTGGAAAATATAACTCCACCGTGATGGAAGTGTTCAGAGTTTACCTTCCTGTGGTGGTTACTGTTGTTCAGGCGCTCAGTCGTGTCCAACTCTTTGCGACCCTGTGGACTGCAGTGGGCCAGGCTTCCCTGTCCTTCATTATCTCCTGGAGCCTGCTCAAATTCATGTCCATTGAGTCACTGATGCCATCCAGCTATCTCATCTTCTGCCCACCCTCCTACTCCTCCTGCCCTCAATCTTTCCCAGCATCAGGGTCTTTTCCAGTGCATCAGTTCTTCGCATCAGGTGGTCAAAGAATTGGAGCTTCAGTATCAGTCCTTCCAATGAATATTCAGGGCTGATTTCTTTTAGGATTGACTGGTTTGATCTCCTTGCAGTATAAGGGACTCTCAAGAGTTCCTTCCTATGGTGGGGAGAGTATATTCTGACTTTGGATCTATCCACACTATCACACAAGCCCCTGCCACAGGGCAATCTGTGGCCAGGCAACAGGAGAGTGTGGACTGAAGCCCATGCTCAGGACTGCAGCCGATGATTCTGGAATCCTACAGCCACAAAGACACCTGCTTTGCCAACCAGCTGCCCAGTCCCTATAAGGATCTGTAGGGAGATGTGAAGAAAACAAGAGGTGCAGGAGAAGCTTCTTGGGAGGCAGGAAATTCACATATCAATCATTATACTATTGATTAGCCTCTGCACCCTCTGATGTAGTAATTAATCATTCTATTGATGAAAAACCATCTCGGCTTCTTAGTTCTGTTGCTTTCTCAGAAATACAGGCAAACGTTTCACACACCAAATTTTATTTGTATATTCTTCATTCACTTTTTTTAGGCAAATCTAAACCCATTCAAATGGAAAGTGAAAAAATGGAACTGCACTTTCCAGTGTGATACTGAGCATAAGCTATCTTTGTAAAAGGACTGTATTATTTCAGTATTCAGCAGGTGACCTCTTTGAAGATTAGACTCCTGAAGAGTAAGCCTCCCAAATTGTTCCATAATCAGGGATTCTCCTCCTAGGCTCTGAATGACTCTGGTAGCTGAAAATATGGACGCCACTGGCACCTGGGAGCCAGTACTGCTGAAGAGAATCAAAGACTAGTTGACCTTGTATTAAATAAACAAAAATCTAATAAAACAACAGAAGAACTGAATTCTTTGTCATTATCAAGATGATATATTGCTATGCTTAAGACATCAGGCCCTCTGGAGATAGACTGTAACCTCTTTGCACAAGTCAATATCCTTAACAAAAAAAGCAAAGCAAAGTGAAGTCGCTCTGTCGTGTCTGACTCTTTGTGACCCCATGAACTGTAGCCTACCAGCTGCCTCTGTCCATGGGATTTTCCAGGCAAGAATACTGGAGTGGGTTGCCATTTCCTTCTCCAGGGGATCTTCCGGACCCAGGGATCGAACCCGGGTCTCCTGCATTGGAGACAGATGCTAATACCGTCTGAGCCACCAGGGCAGTCATTAAAAAAAAGTTGGCTCTCAAACATCAAAAATTACATATCAAAGAGAAATATTCATAAAAATGTATACAAACATGTATATAGATGTACACATCTATACAAATATGTTCATTAAAGATGAATGTCTATTAGCAGGGGGTTGGTAACGTGTATTACAGTGCACATATGGATTCTGGGGCCACCAGACTTGGTTTAAATCCTGGTTCCACTTGGTTTAAATCCACAGTCCACAACATACACACTGTGTAACCTTGGGCAAGTCACTATACCTCTCTGAACCTTGGTTTCCTCACCTATGGTTTCATAATTTCTATGAAGTGCTCTGAAACAGTGCCTGGTTCTTAGTACAAACCTAATAGCTGTTAGCTATTATTTCAGAGACATCTTGGTGAATGCTAAATTTTGATTGTTTAGTGAGAATAAATGTAAAGGGCTTAATAAAATACCAGACACAGAATAAGAGCTTAACAAATGTTACCAATCATTATGATATAACATTACCAGTATGCTTGAAGTGAAGTGAAGTCACTCAGTCGTGTCTGACTCTTTGAGACTCCATGTACTATAGCCTGCCAGGCTCCTCCATCCATGGGATTTTCCAGGCAAGAATACTGGAGTGGGTTGCCATTTCCTTCTCCAGGAGATCTTCCCAACCCAGGAAATAAACCTGGGTCTCCCACATTGTAGGCAGACACTTTACTGCCTGAGGCACTAGGGAATACCCAGTATGCTTGGTAAAACCCAAACTTTTTGGCCGAAAAGTAACCATTAAAAAAAGGATAGACCTATATTTGTTAGCATGTTCATATGGCCTTGAGTCATTGCTGCAAGCTGTAGATGAATGTAAGTAGCATACCTCTGAATGTGTGCACATGACTGTGTGTGTGTGTGTGTGTGTGTGTGTGTGCACGCGCACGTGCACATGTGCAGGGATACATACCAACTATGGATTCCCTTGGAAAATGAGAAGTCACTAGGTGAAGGAAAACTTTTACGCTTTTCATGGTGTGAGGGTGATCCTACATCACAATGTAAACACCAATCATACCCATAACTCTAAACTTTCTTATCTAAATTTTAATTCTGTGAAGAATTTTCTGCTGCTTCTTTTTCACATCAGGACAGTAGGATATATCTACTCT
This sequence comes from Okapia johnstoni, assembly GCA_024291935.2. Lineage (NCBI taxonomy): Eukaryota > Metazoa > Chordata > Mammalia > Artiodactyla > Giraffidae > Okapia > Okapia johnstoni. Next base: position 46,295,642 of record CM044322.1, read on the forward strand.
TTTATGGATTTCCTTCCAGAACTGTAGTCTTTTTAAAATTAGCAATTAGAAAAATGAAGATTAGATAATACAGCAAGCTCTAACTGATAAATCAAATGTGTCTTATTAGATTATGGAGTTCACATATAAGGAAAACTGAATCTGGGAAGATGACCAAATGAAGTTGCTTGAATCATTTTCCTTTTTTTTTCCCTCCAATGGTTTTCACCAGAAAAGGGTCATGCTTTTTCATTTTCCAAAGTCACTACTATTTGAGAATTGTCAAGAAGACAATTCTTTTCTGGGTATAGGATGATGCTGAGAATGAATGCTTTACTTTGGGCCCTAGTCTTGTTTGGAAAATGAAACTGTGGCTTTGATTTTGAGATAAAGAGATGTAGATAACATAGAAGAAAAGAGGAATTAAACTGCAGGAGTTCAAATCCTTCAGTTCAGTCACTCAGTCGTGTCCGACTCTTTGAGACCCCATGAACTGCAGCACGCCAGGCCTCCCTGTCCATCACCAACTCCCGGAGTCTACACAAACCCATGTCCATCGAGTCGGTGATGCCATCCAACCATCTCATCCTCTGTCGTCCCCTTCTCCTCCCGCCCCCAATCCTTCCCAGCATTAGGGTCTTTTCCAATGAGTTAACTCTTCGCATGAGGTGGCCAAAGTATTGGAGTTTCAGCTTCAACATCAGACCTTCCAATGAACACCCAGGATTGATCTCTTTTAGGATGGATTGATTGGATCTCCTTGCAGTCCAAGGGACTCTCAAGAGTCTTCTCCAACACCACAGTTCAAAAGCATCAATTCTACAGCGCTCAGGCTTCTTCACCGTCCAACTCTCACATCCATACATGACCACTGGAAAAACCATAGCCTTACTAGACGGACTTTTGTTGGCAAAGTAATGTCTCTGCTTTTAAATATGCTGTCTAGGTTGGCCATAACCTTCCTTCCAAGGAGTAAGCGTCTTTTAATTTCATGGCTGCAATCACCATCTGCAGTGATTCTGGAGCCCCAAAAAATAAAGTTGACACTGTTTCCACTGTTTCCCCATCTATTTCCCAGGATGTGATGGGACCAGATGCCATGATCTTAGTTTTCTGAACGTTGAGCTTTAAGCCAACTTTTTCACTCTCCTCTTTCACCTTCATCAAGAGGCTCTTTAGTTCTTCTTCACTTTCTGCCATAAGGGTGGTGTCATCTGCATATCAAATCCTAGCTCTCCACTTTTTACTTATTCATGTTAGGCAAGTTGTTTTATCTCTCTGAAGTTAAGTTTCTTCACCATGTAAATGAAGGTATGCACTACTAGAATCCCCTTCATAGGACTATTCTAAGGATCATATGAGTTAATTTCTATAAAGTGCTCTAAAACAGTGACTGGTTCTTAGTACAAACCTAATAGCTGTAAAGTATTATTTCAGAGACATCTTTGTGAATGGTAAATTTTGATCATTTAGTGAGAATAAATAGAGAATAATGACAGATTAACTCCTTCAAATTACCATATGTATGACTACCACTATACTAGGTGGGAGGAGATGAAATAAACTATAGAGATCATCAATTGACAGACAGTCAAATGTCTTGGTCACGTCACCTAGGAGTGAACTCGAGCTAAAATCAGTTCTTGCATCACAGTCCAGTATTTTTTTCAACCACATCTCACCATATTCTGCCTTCTGCAATATGATATGGAGGCAAAAAATAGTAATCTCAGGTACAGTAATAGATATACAATATAGTTTTTTTTAATAGCTAATCCAGATGGTATAGCTAGGGCCTATATTACAGTTGATTAAAAAAATGCTCCCTAAAAATGGATAATTTTATCTGATAGACATGAATTCCAGCAGGAGGCTGAGAATCCATTCAGTTAGAACTTTCCTGAGCACCTGCCACTTACCTGGAACATGCTAACTGTGGAGGACACAGGCGAGTAGCCTTGGTCCCTCAGACTGTGTGAATGAGCATGAGTGTATCGTAAAGTATTGATAAGATCTTGGGGATAAGCTCAGAAAAGTGCAGGTGCTCTATTACTCTTGGCCAATGCAGCTGAGCCACGTAGGTGGATGAGCCCCAGGATGCTGGGTTGAGAAACAGGCCTGCAGTCTGAACCCAGGATACACAATACAGCTTAATTTTTTTCCAGAAAAGGAGAACCTCAGTATAATCTCTGGTTTCATCGATGACAGAGCCCTAAGAAGACTTATTAGGCATCTTGACTATAGTTTTCAAACTTTTCTTCAGTGGAACCCTTACATTGATCAACACGTTAAGAAAAACCCCAAAAATATAGAATCATAAAATAAATGTGACTGATGTGATGGAAGGAAGATGTGTGTATGTGTCTGGGCTCGGGGGAAGGGGACACCAACATGTCTGTGTGAGAGGACAGGGCTGCTTCCCCAGAATGTTGTTTGAAAATCACTGATGCAGGGACTTCCTTGGTGGTCCAGTGGTTAAGAACCTGCCTGTCAATGCAGGGGACACAGGTTTGCTCCCTGGTCAGGGCTTCCCTGGTGACTCAGGCAGTAAAAAATCCACTTGCAATGCAGGAGTCCCAGGTTCGATCCTTGGGTTGGGAAGAACCCCTGGAAAAGGAAATGGCAATCCACTTCAGTATTCTTGCCTGGTGAACTCCATGGACAGAGGAGCCTGGTGGGCTGCAGTCCATGGGGTTGCAAAGAGCTAGACACAACTAAGTAACTAACACTTTCACTTTCAGGGAACTAAGATCCAACATGTCTTATGGCAGCTAAGCCCCTGGGCCACAACCACTGAGCCCACACTCTCTGTAGCCCACGCCCTGCAATGATAGATTTCACACACTAAGACCTGACATAGCCAAATAAAAAAATTAATTAATTATTTTTTTTAAGAAAAGAAATTCACTGAGGCAGTGTACATCTCTCATTTGAGGATAAAATTAAGAGTGGATTCCCCTCCTGGTAATGAACTAACTTATACATTAAAGCCTTTTTTTTTCCCTATATGCTTCTAGCAATAGTATTTTATGACTCTATGATATAGGGTTCTCACAGGAAATCACATAAACAAAGGAAAGATCATTGGCGTGATAATCACTACAATATATCAAACTAAACAATCCTGATGGCATAGTACCTATCTGCCAAGAAAAGAGGGAGTGAGAGCTTAAGCTCAGACCACCCTGGAATCTTACTTATTATTATGTATTAAACACTGAGATCTAAAACTGAGTGAAGAATTAACTGGAAAAATCTGTTATTATAATAGAAATAATATTGACCCCTGGAAATAAACATTATTTCAGGTACAAAGATGTTAAGTTATGGTAGAAGCTGATTTCAAAAGGCTTTGCTGCTATGAACATAAAATCAGGTCATTTTCATTCCGGCTCCATCGCAGTCTGCTGGGACTTAACTGAAATCAGCCATTTTAATTCAGAAACAATATTTAGGTTGCAGAAAGCAGTGATAATGACCCTGCCTTTGTTTAAAATCTCTGAAACAAAAGGGATATTTTCTGTAATAGCATAAATTACACAGGCTCTAAAGTTGTATGGAAAAGACCCTTTCACTCTTGCAGAAATGTGCAATTCTGTGGCTGCAATTTTCTGAAACTGCTTAATAAAACTTTATCCTTTTTATCAGAAAAAAAAAAAGCACAATACCAATAGCTCCATAATAGGCACCCAGGTAACAACACTCTACTTATTAGGGCACGGAGTATTAATAATTAACTGTTGGTCAGGCACACTGAGTGAGCACTCTTCTCCCAAAGGACAGTTTCCTGTCAAGATGTCATCCAGAAATAACCCTTTAGATTACAGGAAGGGGCTGCAATTCCCTGCAGTGCATCTAATAACTATAAACATCGTCAGGGTTTCAGTACCTGCCACGAGCAGATCAGCTCACACCTGGATTTGTCTCACTCCCCTCCCTCCTTCCCCCCCTCTATTCTTTCCCACAAACACAGCAATAATTGATGGCATCTGTCTTTCTGAGGATCAACCATCAGCAGCTGCCTGTCCCAGCACTGAAGGATGTACGAGCTGAAAGAGAGATGGCAACCAGATAGAAAAGGGATGGAAAGTTTCTATCTGTACAACCCGGGCTTTGCCCTTGATTCACTGGACTAGTCTCTTCAACCTCTCAGCAAAGCAGGGATCATAAAACTTGCTACCTTTGCATTGAAATGCTAGGAGCTCTAATTTAATAATGTCCATCATGGACTCTGGTCAACTGATGCTTGTTGTCTCCTCTCATGTTCAAGTAGCATGACCATAAACTACCTCCTCACTTTTAGGGATCCAAGGTCAGGCAGAAACAGCATCCTCAGTCTTTCGTTCCACCATTACATGTAAAGACTACGTATTGTATTAGAGTCCTTGAATGGAAAATGTATGGATGTGGGGAGTCAGACAGACCTGAGTTCAAGTCATAGCTCTGCTACTTACTAGCTATGTAAGCTTGGGCGAGGCAACTAACTACTCTGAGCTTCAGTTTCCTCATCTGTAAATAATTAATAATAGTAGTAGCAATAGTAGCAGTAGTAAATAAAGAAAATGCATACTTTAGAGGATCACTGCAACTTTCAAACAACATATGCAACTACCACACAGTTTGGGAACTGTAATCCTGAGTATTTATCCCAGAGAAATGAAAATTCCTATTTCTATAAAAATCTGTGCATGAATTTTATAGCAACTTTATTTTTAATAGCCATAAACTAGAAGCAACTCAGATGTCCTTCATGGGGTGAAAGGTTAAATTACTTAGTAATAAATGGAATATTACTAAATCATAAACAAGGAAGAAATGATTGATACATACAACAACCTGGACGAATCTGCAGAGAATTAGGCTAAGTGAAAAAAAAAAAAAAATCCAAAAGGTTGCATAGTATATGTTTCTATTTGTATATCATTCTTGAAATGACAAAATTATAGCAATGGAGGGTACATTAGTGGCTGCTTGGACTAGAGGGGTTGAGGTGGAAAAAAAATGGATGTAGCTAGGAAAGGGCAACATTTAAGGGATGCATGTGGTGATGAAATGCCATTTCTTGACTGTAGTAATGTCAGTGTCTGGTGATACTGTACCATAGTTCTGTAAGATATCATCCCCGGAGGAAACCAGGTAAAAACACAGAGATCTCTCTGTATTGTTTATGAAAACTATTAATACATGTAATCTACAATTATCTCAAAATAAAAGGTTAAATTAAAAGAAATTTTAAAGATAGTGCATATTTCAGAAGTTCACACAAGGATTAAATAATATATGGAATTGAACAATAAATTACTATTAAATATTATATGGAAAATCTCCTAGAACGGTCAGTTCTTGGCAAAAACAGAGACTCACTAAATGTTCATTTCTTTCCTCTAGGAAGTTGTTCATAGATAGACTGTGTTCTGGTGGATTTTTGTGGCTCAAATGAAAACATAACTCCATGAAAACAGTCTGATAATAATACAAGTCTTTCTTGGCCTTTTTTTCTGTAAATCTAGACTTTCAGGAAAACTTGCATTATTTCATATCAAACAAAATCGGCCCAATTCCCATAGAAAAACCGTGCAGTTCAGACATCACCAAATTTATTTATCAAAAATGTGAATAGTGGGGCAGGCAGTAGTGGATTTTGATTTAGTTAGCCAAAGGCCACCATCAAAAGAAAAACTATGGCCCAAAATCTGGTTGTATATTCCATTACAGGTATTGAAGAAAAAAAGAGGAAAGGATAAAACCTGGCTTCATCCGCTCAAGAATTCACATCTAGTTAAGGAAGGAAAAGTCACACATGAAGAGGTCAGAGAACAAGTAAGTGGAGAAGAGACCATCAGTGCAACAAACGTGCTGAGAAGGGAGAGGTGAGTGGGAGCTGGAATCTGGGCACATGGCTGGCAGGGGGCAAGGCATGACCAAGCAGGCTGCTACAGGTCTGCACAGTGCCCCTTTGGTCCTGCTGTCTGGTACATGGCCTTGGCCTCCTGAAGGACTGCAGCCGACCTTAGTATTTTGCTGATGCTCAGAGAGAGAGCTTTCCCAGAGAGCTCTAGGCCCTTGGCCTGATCCTTACTGTATAAATTAGCTTGCATGAAGCTCCTAATTACAACACAGGCAAAGGAAAAGAAGACACACACACACATACACACATATGCACAGTGGATGAAGCATCAGAGTGTTCTAGCCCCCAAAATAAAATGAGGAGCAAAGTCTTTGGCAGACAAACAGTCCCACACCTTATCCTCCAGTTCACTGCCTCAGGATACAGAATTACCAGGTGGCCCCATCTGAACTGCTGCTGCTGCTGCTGCTAAGTCGCTTTAGTCGTGTCCGACTCTGTGCGACCCCATAGACGGCAGCCCACCAGGCTCCGCCGTCCCTGGGATTCTCCAGGCAAGAATACTGGAGTGGGTTGCCATTTCCTTCTCCAGTGCAGGAAAGGGAAAAGTGAAAGTGAAGTCGCTCAGTCGTGTCTGACTCTTACCATCTGAACTCTTTGGTTCTAAATTAGGGCCTGAAATGATCCAAACGCTGTCCAAATATTTTTCATGCCAAAATGAAGGTGGCAAACATATCTTTATTCCAGTGATCAAAACCTGGAATTTGCTATTTTAAACCCCTACTCCACAGCCATGTATTTGAGGAATATATGTTTTCAAATAGCATTTATTATATAAATGCCATCTTGTTGCAAGTCTTCCAGCTAGGAGAGTTCCCTGGAAACTGCTGGTCCTGAGTTGAAATAAATGGAAGGGAATGAGGGTCACAGCCTACAGCAAAGTTCTGAGATGACTTCTCTGCCACTCACCAAATGAGCCTTTTGACAGACTCCAACATCAGGACAGTATTGTCATTTCATGAGGTGAGCTATTGGCAGACAGATGCCTCTGAATCACATTAATTGGAACCTCTTGTCACAAGATAGCAGCATTTCAATTTCTCTGTGGATGCTCGTGTGCTACACATGGTATCTGGCAGGTGTAAGAATCTCATCTCTGATTGCCTATATTCTCAATCTACTTTCTCAGCCTATTTTCATACTGCAAAGCAATTATGGTGGAAAATCAGTTTGCAACATGCGCTCATCCATATTCAGTTCTTTCCACTTCAGGCAAATATTGCCCAGAAAAAAAAATAAAAGGAGACAGATTTGAGAAATACAGATCTGTTCCTATATTTTGATCTCCTGATTGTCCAAATGTTTACTTGTTGATAATCCACAATTTGCTCCATGTCAAAATAAATATTCAAAAGACATAGCTCCAAATAACTGAAGCATACATCTATCTTTAGGAGGGATGACACATGCAGAGAAAAATCTCAATATATAGACCAATAGATATGGACAGGATGAAAGTACAATGAATTAATTGAAAGCACAATGATAGAGAATAGTTAAAAGTAAACAGTATTATTGATTTCAAGTATGCTGAGGAAAACAAAGATTTAGGAGGCAGTACCTGGGACCATGACCAACTGGCCAACAAAACTGAGCTGAGGAGGAGACAGAGCCTCCTCACTGAAGCCTTCAGAGCCAGCCCATTAACTTGGATCTCCCAATCAGCTTCTCAGATCTTATTTGTGAAATTAACAGAAGTCACAAGTTGGGAACTAGAATTTTGAGATTCTCCTAAATGAAATTTTCATATGAAAGCTACTTAAGACTGCAACTAACTTGTCCATAAGATTATTTTTACTTTATTTTTAAATAGGTAAGGGACACAATTTTTGAGGGTAGGAGCCAGGTGTGTCCTCCTTTGCCTGGCAAAGCAATATTCTTTAAAAAAAAAATATGTAATTTACTGACATGAATCAAAATTGAAAAGGTTCAAAACCACAAAAAAGTCTCCCTGCCCAGTCACCCCTCTTTAGAGGCATCCAGCTTTATCAGTTTTACTTTTATGCATATAAAAGTATGTTTACGTATTCTTTTCCTTCCTAATTTTTACTCAGATGGCCATATACTACACAGTCCATTTTCATTTTCTCTGCACACTAAACAATATAACTTAGATTTAATTTCATATAAGGGCAAAAAGAGTGGCCTCATTCTTTTTTATGACTTCATAGTATTCCATTGAACGGTCATAGCTTGATTTAAACAACCAGTCTATTGGTGAATGTTATTTCCATTCTTTTCATATTACAAATAAGGCTGCAGTGAATGTCACTTCAAGTACTTGCTAAAGTATGTATTGAATAAATTCATGAAGTGTAGTTGCTGAGTCAAAGAATATATGCATTTGTAAAATGTATTCACACACACACACACACACACACAGAGCTTGTTTCTCTGTACCCTTGCTAACACAGGGTACTAGTGAACACCTTGCTCTTTGCCAATCTAATTGGAAAAAAAAAGAGACATTTCAGTGTAAGTTTTCACTTACATTGCTCTTATTATGAATGAGTTGAGGACCTTTTCATCTGTGCCCTAAGAGGCTGACCCCTGAGGAAAGCTTTACCTGATCTCTCTTGCCTGGCAAGGTTCAGTAGCTGGGAGGCACCAGGAGGAGATTGGAAGGTAGAAGGAGAGAGATATCAAGGAGTTTCTTTCCTATTTCTGCCTCATCCCAACGCCATGCTTCTCATGGTGGCTATATGCCTCCATATTTACAGCTTCCTTTGGGCAATCTGGCATCCCCGCTACTGTTCTCACTGAGCTCTAGTAACACTATTTTCCCTCTGTGTGCCCTCCACCCGGAGTGATGGTGATGGCTTCCTGCCCTTGCTGGTCTTTGACTGTCTCATCACACCTCATTCATTCCTTTCATCTTGCCCCTTAATCTGAGTCTCCATTTGAAAACTGTTGGCTGTTTTTGTGTTTTGCTGAGACATTGACATACAAACCCCTTGCCTATTTTTCTACTGAGCTGTTTAGTCTTTTTCATATTGATCCATAGCTGTAGGAACTCATTATTCATTAGAGCGAAGAGTAGCAAACTTTTTCTATAAGGGCCAAACAGTAAATATTTTTGGCTTTGTGTGCCATATGGTCTCTGTTGCAACTGCTCAAGTCTGCCACCATATGGTGAAAACAGCCCCAAACAAGATGCAAACCGATGGGTGTATAAATCAAGTTCTAAAAAACTCAGTTTATAAAAGCAGACTGAGTTTGGCTTTGGGACCATACTTACAGACCCAGCATTAAGCAAATTATCCCTTCCCTAGGTTATGAGCTGCAAATATTTTTTTCCCCAGTTTGTTTTTTTATAGGGGTTTGGCTATGCAGATGTTTTTTTTAATGTTTATTTTAACATGGTAGAATTCATCTTTTATTTATGGTTTCAGCTTTTTGTGTTACACTCAAAAAAAGAACAAGGAGTCAGGAAAACCACAAGAAACTCAAAGCAGAAAGCCTGTGTCTTAAATTCAATCAGGTAGCCTGTGCTACCATCAATAGCCTATTAATGAGACCACTCAGCCTTCTAAGACCAGAGTTTTAACATGTGTCAATTAGTGGCACCTATTTCTCAAATAAGGTCTTCCATGGAAGGAAGACGGAAACATGAAACAGAGCAAGCACCATGGCTGAGGCAAACTGTCTACTTCCAAGTGCAACAGAGTGACCTCCCAGCCCACTGGATTCTGGACCGTAGAAACCACTTCTCTACATGAATACTAAGGAGCTTAGAACTCAGAAGAGTTTTTACATCATATTCTTGTAAAAATTCCAAGAATTCTCCATTGCATCATGTACAGAGGCAGATGGCACGCCCACCCCAACATCTTTCCATCAGCAGACATATGGGACGTCTGCTGCAGGTCTCACCATGAAGGCAATCTCTCAGTGTTTCCATCTCAGACCCACACACTACTTCCTGTATAATTCTGCTCCACGGTATAAGGGTTCTTGGCCTTAGTTTGTAGTGAATTTAGTATAGCGAATTTCTGCTGTCTACAAATTAAAAAACAAATACCTTCAGGGAAATTTTGGAAGTAGAAACAGGGAAATTAAAGCATTGCCAATTTAAATACTTATTTCCATAAACTAGGAAAGGTTTTCCTCATAGGAAAAAAGTGTTGGGCATTTAAGTCTCTACTGGGGTTTAATAATTGAAAGCCGCAGTTAGCGTTGCTTATTTTCTCCTGTCATGAAGAAGCAAATCCAGTTACAGGCGAAGGAACAAACTACAGACTGTGGAGATTTAGAGATTTCAACATGAATTTACCTTCTACACAATAATACTAGTAAGGAGTAATAACAATCTAAAATTTCTCAGTGGAGTTACAAAAATAATCTTTGAAACTGCAATCAGTTGCTCTGTCCATGACAGAACACATTTACTCATATTTAGATGCCCTTCTCTCCATATATGGGTATATGCAGATGTACAAATTATATGTTCATCCATATGTAAACATAGACAGATATATATCCACCCTCATCTCATGATATTGCCTAGAAAATATATATTAGAAAATATACATTTACAAGGGGCAACATACAAAACCAAAATGGCCAAGGTAAATATAGGCTTTGGGGAAGAAGAAAGACACAGCTCAATAATAAGCACAATACCAAGGATAATCTGAGGGAGCCTTTGAAATGTGACCATAATAGCACTGTATTCCTCAAAGGAATAACTGATGCTTACAAACTGGGTAGAGACTTCTTGTCTCCATTTACTAATTGACTCAATAAATTTTACTAAGTGCCTAATGTGCAAGAATACCACATGGGATTAAAAGGGTAGGGGTAATTGGTGACAGTTGAGTTGAGTCACAAGATAGCAAACATCAGTTACATGGCAATAAAGAGAGGAGAACCCTTGAAAGAAAAGCTGCAGACAGGAGTTTTCTCAATTGATTAGGTCCTGTTATAGTGGAAGCAAGGTCACAGGTTCAATCTTCTCTTTGCCAATTACCTTTTATGGTGTTTCAAAGACATAGCCCAGGCCTGAGTATTCTCAACATCCTAGCAGGAGATCAAAAGAGATTTGGGAAGAAAAGAGAGTGGTTAAGCCCAAATTCATCCCAAGTACTAGACAAGGAACTTATACTAATTCACGGTGAATCAGTACCACTGTTATTGTCTAAATTATAGTGAATACCCAACACAATGTGTGGCTATGTACAATTAAGTATTATAAAACATTTCTCCTGGGTAGTGTTAAACTGGATTTATTCAGTCACCTAATAAGACACTCTAATGAATCAGAGAAAGCATTCACCTTTCAAATGGATATATTCTAATGCTTTGGTTTACAAGTAATTTGGGGCTGTTTTGGATATTTATTGCATCACGATCTGAATGTTATTAATATGCAAAGATTAAAAAGGAGGAGGATTTATTTAGCTCCAACCTGAGGGGTTAAAGAAATAGGAAAACCACCAGGATTAAAACTCTTGGCTTTTAATCCATCACAGCATATTCAAAAGTCAACTACTTGTGCTTTGTCACCAGAGATCTAAGAAATGCTGTTGCTTATCTTTTCTCTTACATAAACATGAACTTGGGCTTGGAATGACTCTGACACAACACTTTAATTCTCTCAAAGGAACTATCCCAATAAAAGCTGACAATGCCCTCCGAACACTGCTTTCTGATAGGAATTTGCCAAATTAGTTCCAAATGCAGCTCCCAGAGCCAGAAATACTCGAGTTCAGCCACAATGGGATAAAGCCTTCTGGGTGTCAGGGTTCTCAGCTGGGCTTAGATTAAACCAGTAGTTACAAACTCTGCTTCCCAGAACCTCCCCAGAGTCCCACAGCCCAGGGGGTGGGGCAACCAAGGAAGAGATGTCAGCCTCTGGGGATCCCCATTCCCCTCACATTCTCCTCAGTAAGCATTCTATATACTCTTACCAAAATGGTTTGGTGGGCTCCTGTATCCTCTTTCATTTAAAGAAAGGGTTTTATGCTAAAATATTTGGACAACTCCTATACTAAGCTGATTCTTAAATTCCTACAGAGCGTTAACATTTTACAGTCTACCCTTCACTGATTCTACTGCGTCTTAATATCCTGCTGCTTAGAATTTTGTTTGAAAATGTTGCACAAATGGCAAATAACTGAAAGACAGATGGTTGTGCTTTTTCCATTTCTGATATATAATCGGTGAAGAACTACTCACTAGGAACTACTTCCTAATTAAGACATACCTATCATCCAGAGGGGACTTTAAAGTCCCCACGCAGTGAAAACATTTGATGTTCCTTACTCTCTTCCCACAATGGAGATTTCAAAATAAAAACACTATACATCAAAAGAAAAATGCTGCATATGCTGAAATTAACTACATCTTTACAGAACTTCTAATAGTAAATTTCTGGTTAATTTGTTCAGACCTGACCTTTTTTATGAAAGTAAATTGTGTATGTGTATGTTTGCCTGTGCGTGCATCTCAATGATGCTAGGGCATTAAGCATGCACACAACAGCCTGAAATCTGCCTTGTGGGCAATTGAACAATGGTTATAATCTACAAGAAAGTAATTCTAAAGAGAGCTAGTAAAACATTCATAGCTAAAGCAATCAAATACACTGGCTACATTAGGAAAATCTTAATTTCTGGTTCTGGGAGACAATTAGAGGGGTTGTAATCCCTTTCCCAGTGTATTCAAATGGAGTTATATCTAGCTAAATTTCAGTTCAGTTCAGTCACTCAGTCGTGTCCGACTCTTTGCAACCCCATGAATCGCAGCACGCCAGGCATCCCTGTCCATCACCAACTCCCGGAGTTTACCCAAACCCATGTCCATCGAGTTGGTGATGCCATACAACCATCTCATCCTCAGTCGTCCCCTTCTCCTCCTGCCCCCAATCCTTCCCAGCATCAGACTCTTTTCCAATGAGTCAACTCTTCGCATGAGGTGGCCAAAGTATTGGAGTTTCAGCTTCAACATCAGTCCTTCCAATGAACACCCAGGACTGATCTCCTTTAGGATGGACTGGCTGGATCTCCTTGCAGTCCAAGGGACTCTCAAGAGTCTTCTCCAACACCATAGTTCAAAAGCATCAATTCTTCGGCGCTCAGTTTTCTTTATAGTCCAATTCTCACATCCATACATGACCACTGGAAAAACCATAGCCTTGACGAAACGGACCATTGTTGGCAAAGTAATCTCTCTGCTTTTAAATATGCTATCTAGGTTATGAGATCCTTATTATAAAAATAAAGGTTTGACCAAATAAATAGTTTGCATTCCTAGATGAAACTACCAATAAGGAAGTTATTATACTATGCCTTAAAGCCCTTATTGAGGTACTTTGTAACACTTTTCTCTAACACCCTCACCTATAGAGTTAGTTTCAGTGTGTGTTCATTTCATAGTAAAGGAAATTGAGGATCAAAAGATTAAAGAATCTGTCCTAGGTCGTATGACTGATAAGTGACAGTTTGAGGATGTGACTCTGGGCCCATCTGATTGTTAACATCCATTTTTTCCCAAATACAATAGGCTGTTGAAGCATGTTATCTGTATATCCTAGAATGAATACCTAAAACGACAATGGATAGCTTAACTGTTTCTCTCCAAAGCCTATTCTTGTTCAGATAATCCTTTGGATTTTTTATATTCTTACATGCTAATTAAAATTTCTCAAGATGTTCCTCCAGATTCACAAATATATATTGCATATTGTAACGAAGGGGAAAAATTATGATTAGAAGCAAATTAATATGACAAGAAAAAAACTGAAGGTAAGATCCCAGAAAAATAATCACAATTCAAGAATCATATGGTTGCCTGAAGAAGGAGGATGGGGGTGGGGTGGCTAAATGAATAAAACAGAGCAAGTTGTAAAATAAATAAGTCATGGGGATGTAATGTACAGCATGGGGAATATAGTCAATAATATTGTATTAACTTTGTGTGGTTACAGATAGTAACTAGACTTACTGTAGTGATCATGTTACAATGTATACAAATATCAAATCATTATGCAATATACATGAAACTAATATAACAATGTACATCAATCATGCTGCAATTAAAAAAGAACCACATACTCAGACTATCTCTAAATTCCTAATTGCAAGTTAAGCAAAAGGAGCATGACACGCCACGTATATCAAGAGGTATACGTGCCAAATCACAGAACATTCAATGGCAATAGTTTTGCTCTTTTCAAGCACTGTTAGGTTCTCCACGCACATGAAAGAATTTAATATTATGAATGAACCAATTCTAAAAGAGGCACCTAGGATGACATCTTAAATTCAAATTGTTTCTCCTCTGTCCCTCAAGAAAAAATTAAAGCTGTATAAATCAACTCTCCATGGCTGCTGTTGCCTTTGGCTGAAGCCCCCCTTCTTCCCTTCTCTGTCAAGCTACCTCCTTCCTCATCTTCAAGACTAAACCCAAGACTCACTCCTTGAAGAAAGCCTTGTTGAATTCCACTCTAGTATGGAGGCCTTATTTTGTGCCTTGACTTGTGAACCCTACCTTTATCAAAGCCTTAACCACATAGTTTCCTGCTATCCCTTCCACTAGGCTAAGCTTACTGAGGCTGTCTCTGGAGCTTTAATGCCTGTTCTTAGTAGATGCTTAATAAGTATATCTTAAGGGCTAAAGGAAAAATCAAAGTGCCTAAAACTATTTCCAGAACACAGTGGGAAATTTTTATCTCTTTTTTTCAGCCACTCTATTTCTTTATCCTCACACTTACCTACATACAGATAAATACAGGCCAACATCTGCACATAAGTACACAGACACATCATTATCATCATCATCCATTCTACCTTCTGCATGGACTAACACTGTCTCCACTGCCATTATTATCAAAAACAGGCAAAAAGGAATCAAGAAATCTAAGAATTTCTGGTAACACACACAACACTGTATAATTCATTAGTCTCACCATGCATTGCTGCCATTCAATCAAACAAGTATTCATGGAGCTCATAGTACTGTGTAAAGCACTAAAAGCAAGTCAGCTAAGACACTCACATATTTTGAATACAAAATGCCTGAACCATCATGGATATTCAGAAAAGTCCAGAAAAGCAAAATTAACTACTGTACATAATTAAAACATATCTTGAGATAGAACAAACACAACCAAAATATATGATTATTTTAATATAGGGAATGGCCCAAAACATAGGAAATAACTCAAGGGTTCATGGGGGTAGCTCCCAGCAGTTGCAATGGGACAAAAGATAAACACACATGTCCCGTGCAGAGCACAGGTTTGTGGTAAAGAACTGATGCTGACTTAAAGTGGATACTGACTTGAAAATTTGATAAATGCTGTTTACTTTTAAAACATGATTAAATAGCATTTATAATGAACATGCTTAGAAACTGATGAATAATGTATTACATGTGCAATAAAAAGAAAATACAAAATAATTGTCTGAGGGGGTAGTTTTTCCTTGGAAACGTCCCAAAACTATGATAGTATGTTCTTTTCTCAGAAACACTGGGATTAGGACTCTGCAAGAGGCAAAAATCCTCAACACAGAGAGGAAACTGAATAATGATTCTCACCAAGGATTTCTGGGATCCATAAGTAAAAGAAAACCTGTCAGAACACTAGATTTAGGAAGATTCAGTGTTTACTACAACTTCTGTGGTGTCCGTAGGTAGATCCAAGTGAGAAACAGTAGATTCTCTAGGTATGTTTCCTTTTTCTCCCAGATCTCAATGAAGTTCCCTTGCAGCCTCTTTTGTTTAAGACTTGTATTTAAAAATGAAAATAAATCATTCCACAAAATAATATACTCCAATTTTCCTCTAATTCAACAGTTTTGTAAATAATCAAACACAGATCTAACTTTAATTGATACATAGCATATTTTTCTAAATTAGGGGGTGATCATTGTGCAATAAAAAGTCATTATTGGATTCAGTTCTTAGTGTAAATTATAATGGGATCACCAACTTGATGGACATGAGTTTGAGCAAGCTCTGGGAGTTGGTGATGGACAGGGAAGCCTGGCGTGCTGCAGTCCATGGTGTCACAAAGAGTTGGACACGACTGAGCGACAGAACTGAACTGATAATGATTCATGGCTCAATTTATGGGAAATAGCTTAAATAAGTCCATGTCTACACACACCAAAATAACATGTTCTAGATGAATACATAGCAGAAAAATGAAGATATCACATGATGTTCATTTTACTTTCAGAGAAATGAACATAAACTTGTTAATGTTTATGCCAGAATAAAGACTCTCATGTAAATGGATGGCTTGGGAAAGAAATTATGTAGGTACATAAAGAAAGAACTAATTTAAAGATGACACACGCTAGCTCATATTTTGCAGAGAGGCTAGAGGTCAGATCACTGAGAAAAAAAATTCATCAAGTAAACTGATTTCCAGCCCCCTTCACTAGGCACAAAATCTTATGATGAATTGTCTATTTGAATTAAGGCTGCAGAACAGGTAAAGAGGCCTTTATGGAGACCAGCCTGTATACAACAAGTTACGTCAATAAAGAGATGTGTTAAAAATAATTAATTAGGAAAAATGAAAATTACTTAAACATGATAAAGGCAATTTTGCAAAATCCAATAGCAAACAATGCTAAATGGTTAACTGTTCAAGTCATTTTTATTAAAAAGAGAAACTTGACAAGGATGGCTATCGTGATCTCTTTTAAAATATTATTTTGAAAGTTCTGGTTGATATAAGAAAAATATGTATATACACACTTATATATATAAATTTTATATATGCACACAAATAGTCTTTACCTCCAGATAGTAAGATTACATACTTTGAAAATCCAACTCTAATTGAAAGAAATATTTAAATTAATAAGAGGATTTACTAAGATGCATAGATGTAAATAAATATACCAAAAATCATTGACTTTTCACTAGACTAGGAATAAACAGCTAGACATTTAATAAAAATACTCAACAAAAGTAGCAATACATATCATATGACATATAGGGTAAATTTAGCAAAAAAAAAATTGATCTATATGAAGAAATATCAATAAGGAATACAAGTTAGAGAGTAAGCAATGACTGTGTTAATACAGCCCATGGGCAGTCTTTCACCAAAGTGCACAGAGATTAGGGCCATAAACTACAAGCCAATGTTCTTTTCACTTCAAAGAAAAAGATGAGAAGTTTAGTATAGGCCAACACTAGACTCATAGTCTAGAATTTTTATATCGTTTTTCAATTAAAATCACCAAAAAGCCCTAGCCCCACAATAGTCTCTAGACAGGTAAGTCTGGTCCAATACACAATAAAATTTCATAGATATAATCTTAGCCAACTAGGAATTCAAAGAGTATCAATGTACAGTAAGTAGCCCCCCAGTATCTGCCGAGGATTAGTTCTAGGACCCCTCAAAGATACCAAAATCTGTGTGCTCAAGTCCCTTAAATACAACAGGATAGTATTTGTGTATAATCTATACACACCCTCCTGTATACTTTGAAGCACCTCTAGATTATCTGTAATACCTAATACAATGTAAATGCTATGTGAGCAGTTGCTGGAGCACAGTAAACAAGTTTTGCTTTTTGGAACTTTCTGGAATTGTTCCCCCCCACCCCCCCGAATATTTTTGATCTGTGGTTGGTTGACTCTGAGGATGCAGGCCCACAGATATGGAAGAGAAGGGTATCCTAGATGGGAGGCTGGGCAAAAGATGAGAGTCTCAAGGGTAGGCCAGACTCAGCGTGCCGTTCGGCTAGAATAACCAAAGGTAGCCTGCCTGGGGGAACAATATTCAGCACTGTGGAGGAGAGAAGAAAAAGCACGGGCAAGAAATGGTTCTGAATGTCAGGTTCAAGGTATATGACTTGACCATAAAAAGGCTAAAGGAATCCCTAGGACAGGCATGAGGAAGATCAGGAGTTAGGGGTATGGAGAAAGAAAACTGGATCCTTGCAAGCAGTTCAAACTAAAACTGTGAATACTGAGAGATGGTTAATTTACTGTGCCAGTCGCGTAGAGAGTGCTTATGCAGGCCACACACAGACATGAACCAACTGGGAGAGAGTGAGGGAAGTACAGGTTTCCTGGCTTCAAGCAAGTGGGCAAGACCAAAGCTCCAACAGAATATCAACCATCAAATTATATTTCAATATTGCCTCTTACTGAATAACAACTCAGAATTTCTTGGGACCAACCACAGTTAAACTGATAGAATAAATTATCCAAGTGGGGAAAAGCTATGCATGTCATTAGGATCCCATGATCAGAGCTAAAAGGATGAGGGATTCAAGACTACAGACATACCCTGACTTATGAAATATAAAATTATGAAGAGGAAGACAGCCTAAGAAGAATTCTTTAAAAATATGAAATTTCTGTTGAGCACAGCTTAATATCAATTTCCCTTTTAAGGTGATAGACTAGGAAGTCATGCAGAAGTTGATCATCATATCTAAAACAGAGCAAAAATACTCTGAAACCTTTATATACAAATTATGTGACTAAGGCTAACATGAGTCACTTCTATTTTCAAATCAATTTCTAGCTTAGATACTTCTCCCTGACACTGGAAAAATTCAGCAATTAAACTGAAGAACAGAAAACTAATTTCTTCTCCAGTAGAGAAAATACAGCAAGCAAAATGTAATTTCTTCTCTTTTTGACCTAGATAATGCCAATTACTTTAGATGTTTTATTTCCCATATGCACCAGGATGTTCAAATGATACATAGCCTTCTAAGAAGACGATGTATCATTTCCCAATGGTACTCTCTCTGAAACAACAAACTTCACTTATTAATCACTGTGAAAACTGTCTGCTCAAAAAAACGTGAACAAAATTGGAAAAAAGAACCTTTCAAAAACAACCAACCAACTAAATCAGATAGGCAGATTTGAACTTTTTTTTTTCATCAGGCGCTGCTGGCATGATCACAAAATTTAAAAGACCCAGATAATTCTGCATAAATCTAACTCATCATCTTTCTTATAAAAAGTCCAGCTCTAATGAAGTCCATAATGATCTGAATAAGATACATTTAATTAGATTATTAACTGCGACATGAAACAGCTGCACCAAGCCTTTCAACATTTTCCTCACTGAAGATCAGAGGATTGAAAGGGTTTATAAAACAGCCCATTCATTTTTCTTGTCTTTTAAAAGGAGGAAGAAAAAGAACTATTAGGCACAACCAAAGTTCCAGAAAACTTTTAACAAATGAAATCCAAGTCTTCCATATTCTGAGACCTCACACACAGGGCATGATAACGGTGCCAGCTGACCAGCATATTGATGGGACGGTATGAGAAAAGACAACTTTGGAAAATTCTAACGATTTCCTATGTGATACTGATAGTACAAGACTTATTTTCTGCCTGATGGTGTCTAGATGAGATAGACAAAAGCGGAAAAAATCCAGGCTAATTAAAATGCATTTCAGAGATAAACCTGACATGACTTTCCAATGACAGGCGTGTCCACCATGAGTTTGAGATGGTGGACTAAAGACTCATCTATCCTTCCGTGAGAATATCTAACCGCTCATGTACCTTGCATATATATTTTATGCTGGAAGAAACAGGAGGTGAGAAAAATAGGCATGCAAAAAATTGCGAAGAATATCTTTAAATAAATATCTGTAGTTCCCAAATACATTATCTTAACTACTAGTAACTAAGAGCATGGCCTCTGGAGCCAGCAGAGCTCTCTTGAATCCCAGTTCCAATATTCATTAGCTCTGTGACTCTGGGCAAGTGACAGTCTCTCTCAGTGGCAGCTGCCCCACTGAACACTGTGAGAACACTACAAGCTTTAGGGTAATGGAGGATCTATTGCAATCTTTGTACTTTGCTTGGCCTAGAAAAAGTTTGAGGGTATACACTACCTGATTTCAAGACTCATTAAAAAGCTCTACAAATCAAGATGGTATGATATTGGAGAAAGGATCACAGAATAGAGAATCTAGAAATAGAGCCATACATATATAGATCTGGCTTCCCTAGTGGCTCAGAGGTAAAGAATCCACCTGCAATGCAGGAGACCCACAAGACACGGGTTCGATCTTTGTGTTGAGAATATACCTTGGAGAAGGAAATGGCAACCAACTCCAGTATTCTTGCTGGGAAATCTAGAGATTTCTTTACTCCTTTACATATATAAATTCATTTATATATATAAATTTATATATTAAGTCAATATATATAAATTGATTTATATATAAATCAATATATATAAATTGACTATATACAGTCAATATATTGTTATATATATATCTTATATATATTGTTATATATATATAGTGGCAATAAATATATTGTTGACTATATATAGTCAATGGATTTCCAACAAAGATGACAAGGTAATTCAATAGACGGGAAGTGTCTTCAATAAATGATGCTATAACAACTGAATATATGCATAGAAAATAAATATCAGGGCCTCTCTGGTGGTCCAATGGTTAAGATTCCCAGGCTTTCACTGTAGGGGATGAGGGTTCAGTCCCTGGTTGGGGAAGTTCCACATGCCGTGAGGTACAGCCAAAAAAAAAAAAACATGAAACATCAACCTTAACCTCACCATGTGAAAAAATTATTTCAAAATGTATTATAAATCTAAACGTAAAAGCTAAATTTTAAAGTCTATAAGAAACTTTTTGTGAATTTCTGCTGTCAAAGATTTTTAAATAAGACACACAAAAAAAGAACCATAAAAGTAAAAAATGTTACACTGACCTTTACCAAAATTAAAACTTTTGCTCTTCCAAAAGATACCATTAAGAAAACAAAAAGGGAGATCACAGATAGGGAGAAAATGTCTGCAATGCATATCTGACAAAGTACTCATATCCATGTTATACAAAGAAGTCTTATAATTCAATAATATGAAGCCAAAAAAATATAAAATGTGGAAAAGATATGAACAAATATTTCTCAAAAGAAAAATAAGACAGCAAAAAAACACATGAAAAGATGATCAACCTCATCAGCTAATCAGAGAAATGCAAATAAAAACCACAATGAGATACCACTACACACCCATTAGAATTGTTTCAATTAAGGAGATTGGCCATACTAATTGTTGGCAAGGATATAGAGCCATTGGAACTCTCATATGATGCCAGTTGGAACATAAAATGGCATTATCACTTTGGAAAGCAGTTTGGCAGTTTTGTATAAAGTTAATCACAAACCCATATAATCTAGCCACTAGGCCCCTAGATATTTACCTAAAAGCAATGAAAACATAGTCCATACAAAAGTTTACATGTGAATATCAATTTGCAAATTTATTCATAGTAAATATCTACCAATAGGTGAATGGAAAAACAAAAATGTGGTATGTCTACATAATGGAGCACTATTCATCAATAACAAAGAGTAAATTGCTGATAGTACCAACAAAGTGGGTGTTATCTCAAGACCATTATGCTACGTGAAAGAAGTTGGTTATAAGGGTATATACTGAATGATTTAGAGAAGGCAATGGCAACCACTCCAGTACTCTTGCCTGGAAATTCCCACGGACGGAGGAGCCTGGTAGGCTGCAGTCCATGGGGTCGTGAAGAGTTGGACATGACTGAGTGACTTCACTTTCACTTTCATGCATTGGAGAAGGAAATGGCAACCCACTCCAGTGTTCTTGCCTGGAGAATCCCAGGGATGGGGGAGCCTGGTGGGCTGCCATCTATGGGGTCACACAGAGTTAGACATGACTGAAGTGACTTAGCAGCAGCAGCAGCAGCAACTGAATGATTTTGCTCATATAAAATGCAAATAGAGTACAGTGACAAAAAGGAGATCAATAGTTGGGGATGGATGGGCAGAGGGTTGGACTAGGAAAGTGTTCAGTTACAAAGAAGGTATACAGATGGTCATTAGTATGCACATAAAAAGATGCTCAATATTACTAATTGTTAGGGAAATGCAAATCAAAACCACAATGAGATACCACTTCATATCCATGAGTTTGTGCTTAGTCATTCAGTCGTGTCCAACCCTTTGTGACCCCAAGGACTGTAGCCCACCAGGTTTCTCTGTTCATGGGGATTCTCCAGGCAAGAATACTTGAGTGGGTTGCCATGCCCTCCTCTAGGGGATCTTCCCAACCCAGGAATCAAACCCAGGTCTCCTGCATTATAGGTGGATTCTTTACCATGCGAGTCACCAGGGAAGCCCGTATCCATTAGGATAACTATTATCAAAAACAAAAAAGTACTGGTAACATGTAGAGCAACTGGAACCTTATGAATTGCTGGTGAGAATGTAAAACGGTGCAGCTGATTTGGAAAACATTATGATGGTTCCTTGAAAAATTAGACACTATGTGATCCAGCAATTCCACTTCTAGGTAAAAAACCAAAAGAATTGAAAACAGAGACTCGGACAAGTATTTGTATACCCATGTTCACTGCAGAATGATGACCACCGCCAAAACACAGAAAGAACCAAATGTCAAACAAATGTGTGGGTAAACAAACTGTGGTGTATACATACAATGGGATAGTATTCAATAATAAAAAGGAATGAAGTTCTAACAGACGCTTCAACATGGAAGCATCCTAAAAACATTATGCTAAGTGAAACAAGGCAGACACAAAAGGAAAAATATTATATGAATCTGCTTACATGAAATATTATCTAGAATGGGCAAATTCATAAGAAAGAAAGTAGGTTAGAGGTTACCAAAAGCTGGAGGGAAGGAGAGAATGAGGAGTTACTCTTTTATGGGTATAGAGTTTCTATTTGGAGTGAGAAAACTGTTGAAAACAGATCATGGTGATGGTTGTACAACATTGTGAATGCAATTAATGCCATTGAATGGTGTATTTAAAAATGGTTAAAATGGTAAATTTCATGTTGCATATATTTTACTGCAATAAAAAATAGTATAATGAAAAAAGTGGAACAGGAAATCTTTTTAGAGTAATGAAAATGTTCTGTATCTTGAGTGTGATTATGATCTCATGGGTGTATAAAACTGTCAAAACTCATCCAACTAAATAGATCCATTTAGTTATATACAATTATTGCTCAGTAATGTTGATAAGGGAAAAAAATAGACCAACAAATGAGCAAGAATATAATTTATTATGCCTCTCTTCTCTGCTTTCCCTCATTTTATCCTGCCATATCTACTAGGTGTCCTGTCTTCTCCCCTCTGCTATGAGAAGCAGGAAGAAAAGAGGAGAAAAATTCATTCATCAAACAAATACCTGGGGAGCATCTGTTTCATCTTCTTCCATAAACTCCACCTATAATATCTAGGTATGGAAAGCATAGCTACATGCAAAATGAAAAAAAAAAAAAGCAGCTTCTTAGGTGGTGGCTTAGACTCATTGGTGCTTTCCTCTCTCCCTCCCTCCTTTCTTCCCTGTCCTCTCTTCTGTTCTTCAAATAACGGTTTTGCATTAAAAATGTATGATGGAAACCATGAATGATAGAAGCAAACCCCAGTCAGTAACCTAAAGCAGCACATTATCTTATGAAAGAATAAATGATTCATTTCTCTTTGGCAGAACTGGGGCTTTTCCCTGTCTTTCTCTTTCTAGGGAAATAAAAATTTTACTCTTTCTCAAAAACTTGGGAGACGGCTTTTAAAAAGCCAGTATGAGGAAGCTTGAGGAGGTCTTTTTATAGCTAAGCATAACAGCTGGCAGTCTGAAGGGCCATATAAAAACATTTTGCTATTCTACAGAACTCAAATCCAAGCAGCTCAGAAAAGCAGAATCAGTTTTATTGGGGAAACAATAAAGCATTGTTGGAAAATTTCAAAGTCATGCAGCACAGAAAAGGACTTTTAGTGTAATAAAAATAATGTATAGATAATGTTTCTTACAGTTAACAAAGGTTCCCACTTGCCTACTCAAATCCTACATTTCTAGGCTTCAGTAGGAGAACTAATGAAGAAGAAATGTGTTTCTTGCTTGTAGAAGCCAGCTGAAACTGGTAAAAAGCCTAATTACTAGCAATATTTGTTAAACAAAATCCATTTGTATTGGAAGGCATGTAAGTATTATCATGAAAGTTAAAATAGAGAAGACAGTGCAGAATACTTAAGTTATAATTTCAAATTTGGCAGTGCTAACAAATAGAGCTAATCCAGAAAAGAAAGTGAAAGTGAAGTCTACCTACCAGGCTCCTCCGTCCGTGGGATTCTCCAGGCAAGAATACTGGAGTGGGTTGCCATTTCCTTCTCCAGGAGATCTTCCCAACCCAGGGATCGAACCTGGGTCTCCCGCATTGCAGGCAGACGCTTTACCATCTGAGCCACCAGCTACTCCAGAGATCACTAAATTTATTGCTTTAAAAAAGTTTCTTTAAATAACATGTCAATTTGTTTAAATGACTTGTCAATTTTAATGAATTTTGAGTTACTGCTGTTCTCATTTGCAGAATGAATCTGAACTCTGATATCATTCCTTTCCACCAACAAGAACACCCAGGTCCCATTTTATCTTCCTGTTGCTTTGCTATGCCAGTCAGAAGGTGGGTAAGCTGTCACTCTCACCACTACCGGGAATATACATTTGCTTAGCATATAAGCATATACTAGTCTTCCTAGTGGTTCAAATGGTAAAGAATCTGCCTGCAATGCAGGAGACCTAGGTTTGATCTCTGGGTCAGGAAGATCCCTTCTCCAGTACTCTTGCCTGGAGAATTCCATGGACAGAGGAGCTGGTGGGCTACAGTCTATAGGGTTGCAAAGAGTTGGACACAACTGAGCAACTAACACTTTTACACTTTTCACTTACCATATATTACTGGTCACCTACCTGACACATATTCTTTCTTTCTCATTTCTAACATAATTCTGGTTTTATGCAGGTAGCTACCCTCATTAGAAACAGATGTTTTAAACTCTTGTAAATGCTTAAGGATAAAATAACAGAGAGAGATAGCTGAAGCAAGATATATAAGTGGGCAGTTGGGTACCATATAAGTGTTTCCCCAAACAGATAACAACTGGGAAAATGCACTGATTCATGCTCTGAGATCAAATGTGTGGCAAACCACATCAAGGCCACAGAAAGTGTCTTAAAATGGTAAATTTGGTAAAATACAAAAAACCAACCTAACAAGTAAAACCCCAGGAATAGCGCTCAGCATAAATCACAGTGTTTGTACCAAGTGCTTAGGATGTGTGCCCGAGTTCTCTGTCTCATTTCTCAGAACTCTCTCCCTTTTTATTCTCTGTTGCAGTCATACTGAATGATGACGTACAATTCTCAGAAGGCATCACGCTTTCTTGCCTTTGGTACTTTGTACAGACCTCTTGCTCTGTCTCCCTGGAACATTTTCTGCTTTTGCCAAGGATCAGAAGCATATATCCTTTAGGACTTTCCTGAGATGTTAACTCCCCCAGAAACCCTCCCCAGATACACTCCCTCCCTGAGTCTGGACTGTGCTATGATGCTCTGAGCTTCCTCCCCTCCATGGCATTTACTAACTGCACTGTGATTTCCAAGTTTATTTCATTTATTTATCTGCAGACAGTAACTATGTACTCCTTCAGGGTATGGTCTGTGCATCCACAGTGTCCGCTATGATGACTGACAAACTGTTCAGGTTCAACCAATATTTGTTAATTGATCAAATGTCATCATTTTAGCAAAGGGTTTCTCCTGAGGTCAGCTTTATCTCTCAGGCTTTGAGAGAGGACTCAACTTAGTTCTGGTAGAAACATTAGGAGTAGTGCATTATTCATATTATTCTGTTTGTACTGGCTTTGTTCAAAAGCTAACAGCCAAATGTGTGGTCTACCTCTTGTGACTATCTAGGTTCTCATGGCATGAAATTTGTACACGAATCCCCAGTCTGCTTTCAACTTACTTTCTTTCCTTAACTTCTTATCCTGATTATTTCTATACATTTTGTTTTCCTTTTTTAAAACTTAAGTTCTTACTAGAAAAAGGCAGAATATAAATATGCATAAGTCCCAGAGACAGAAAAAGAAAACATGATCCCATTTTTCTCTAGAGAAAGTGAACCCTTGATGTTTCTCGGAGACCCATTTCTAGCTGAATCCAAAGTACATCTTAAAAAAGAAAATATTTTACTTCTGGTTCTCAGCTCAACTTCATGCAATTAAGTCAGTCTAACAAAAGGTATGCACAGGTGTGCCCAGGTTTTCCTCAGAGGATTCAGGAACACAACTCAAAGAAGTGAGTTCAGATGTGCACTTTATTTTATTTGGTCAACTCACTGCTGAAAAGCGAGGGGTAAAGTGAGTAGTGATTTAAATTTACTTGAGATGCTCTCTATCTAAAGGAATGCTATGGCAAATCAATGAAGTTTCTTTGGGATAAAGGGAGTAAACACCCCACAATTATACCTACTTTGTTATCCCAGATTTAACTACTAAGGCTATTTTAAAACGTACTATGAGAAAATCCTCCTCAGATTCTACTGTGCAATCCTTTTGTTTCATCACCTCTAAATGTAACTCAAGTCCAAAACCAGCCAGAAAAATCAAATTAATATTAAATACTGAAACACTGTTATCAATGAATTCACACTAGAAATTATTAGCACCTCAAATGTGAGAATGTGCTCAAAGTCCTGTTAATTTCTGTCCCCTTGACAAAATTTCCTTGACAACATCCTAAGTAAAACATTGTATAAAGAGCTGAGTGGGATTCAATGTAATTAATGTACAGTTCTTGCCCTCAAGGAACTTTAATGCCTACCTAATGAGCAAACTCATTCTGTTTCCCCCTCCCCCCGTTTTCATTATTATAATATCTAACCCTGAATATTTATTGGAAGGACTGATGCTGAAGCTCCAATACTTCGGTTACCTGATGCGAAGAGCCAACTCGTTGGAAAAGATCCTGACGCTGGGAAAGATTAAGGGCAAGAGGAGAAGGGGGGCAGCAGAGGATGAGATGGTTAGCTAGCATCACTGACTCAATGGACATGAGTTTGAGCAAACTCTGGGAGATGGTGAAGGACAGGGAAGCCTGGTGTGCTGCGGTCCATGGGGCTGCAAAGAGTCGGACGTGACTTAGTGACTGAACAACAATAACAACAATAATGTAACTATTACTGACGTCAGACAACTTTTTTCCAAGTTTGTTTTTCCTCCTTTGCATCTGTTTTTGCTTTATAAACACTCAAGCAGGAGATAATTTTCATTAATTTGCTTGACGAAATCCCCAACAAATAACTACAGAGAGAAGGGAACACAGAGGGAAGACATCTCATACAGAGTTGGGAAAAATAAAATCCTGAAGAAAATTCAAGGCTTGTCACCATAAAAATATCAAAATTTAATACTAAATCTTACTAGTTTTAATTGCTGGATGAAAACTCTTTCTGAATTAAATTAAAAATTTCAAAGCATTCAGTTTAATTTATCTCAAGTACAAAGGCAGCAGTTCAAACTGGGCAAATCAAATGTTGCTTAGTGGACATCCTAGGAGGTTTAATTTTAGTAGATTTGTAATTCACGTCTTAACAATGTGTGTATACACAAGACATTTTAGAAAACATCTAAAAACTGTTTTTTCCTGTAGGTTACGCATCAGTCTTTTAGTATGGTGACAGATTAGTTCAGTTCAGTCGCTCAGTCGTGTCCGACTCTTTGCGACCCCATGAATTGCAGCACGCCAGGCCTCCCTGTCCATCACCAACTCCCGGAGTTTACCCAAACCCATGTCCATTGAGTCAGTGATGCCATCCAACCATCTCATCCTCTGTCGTCCCCTTCTCCTCTTGCCCCCAATCCTTCCCAGCATTAGGGTCTTTTCCAATGAGTCAACTCTTAGCATGAGGTGGTCAAAGTATTGGAGTTTCAGCCTCAACATCAGTCCTTCCAATGAAGACCCAGGACTGATCTCCTCTAGGATGGACTGGTTGGATCTCCTTGCAATCCAAGGGACTCTCAAGAATCTTCTCCAACACCACAGTTCAAAAGTATCAATTCTTCGGTGCTCAGCTTTCTTCACTGTCCAACTCTCACATCCATACATGACTACTGGAAACACCATAGCCTTGACTAGATGGACCTTTGTTGGTCAAGTAAAGATGGAAATTAAATTTTTGGTGGTGAGCACACTGTAGTGTGTGCACACAGAAGTAGAACTAGAATGTATATATGAAACTTAACTTATAAATCAATCTTATCTCAACTTTTTAAAGTTAATTAAAGGATCAGTCTTTTAATATTTTTTACATTACTTTTCCTCTTCAAATTATTTTTCACAAACAGCAAAACGGTTTTAGCCAGTTTATGTCCAAAATAATAACAATTTCTAAATAAGTATGATCAGATGGAAACTCTCTTGTGAATGAACCTGACAATGAACCATGACTTAAAAAAAGAAGACGTTAAACTGCTCAATATAATTTGAGCTAAATTCTAAATGTATAAGCAAACACCTTCTTGAACACCTGATAGATCAGGGTTTTTAAACCCTCGTTAATTGTTTAAAGGTCCCTTATTTTGCTATCTGTCATACTGCATGTATTTAACATACTCACAGGTATTTATGCTAATTCATTAGCTCCCCCAGTGTGGGAAGGGCAGACTTTATCATCTCAAAGCACTGATGCATAGCTTCCGGGGTCAGAAACAAATAAATCTTTTAGTATAATTGCATGTTGCTTTATGTGCTACCGTTTCCCTGCTGGGAAAAATGTTAAAATATTTAAGGTTTACTATCTGGTGTGAGAGTGGTTTGATAATTAAAGGGTGGAATGGGAGGAGTGGATGGCAGAATTTAATACTTTATTTTAGTTGGAATAACCTTTCTTGGAATTGGTAAACTTTCAGAGAGAGTCAATAAAAGTAAAAGTTTCTGGTGAATAAGAGCTGCTAGAGTCATTTCTGAGATCACTGTAATAGCCACTTGGAGACAGGATAGTTCAATAAAGATAGATTAGAAGAACTGGGGACCTGGGTATGTCACAAAGATCATGATTATTGCCAGTGATAAACTAAACTAAATCCTATCATCAGTACTAAAACACACTAAGCTCTAATACCACAACTGGTTTTACATCTCTATATACCAGACAGCCAGAGGAGGAGCACAGCTTTGCTCTTAACTAGCACACGATTTTGAGTTGAACTATCTGACTGCAGGGGTTCTTCAAATACTTAATACTGCCCTGCAGACTTGTGCTTCCTGGTACAAATACAGACACTCCTCCACTCTCTAATGCCCTCCCAGGGCCCACAGCCTCAGGGCTCTGCCAGGAAAGCAGAGCTCGATAACCAAAACTAAGGACAACTTACTCCTGGATGGGAATGTAACGAGCCAGATTATTTTCATTTGACACGTCCATTGAATAACGATGTAAATCCATTCTATTATTTTGCTCGAATGAAAAACATATGTATAAGAGCAACTGGGAAGAGAAATTGGAGCTTTCAGATGCATGTTATTGTATGTACCCCATGCCCTGGAGAGGACTGGCCCCGTCAGCATCATGAGGCAGGAAAACCACAAACAGTTATGAGGGCCACATATCCCAGTGCCGACTAAGCTGGTGCCGCTGGAAGAGGAGCTAACGGTCCCCAGCAAGACCTTATTTGGGGGAAGAGACTGTGCAGAGGTTCATGAGAATGAATCTGTGGTTTGCAACTGGCTAGTCAATTCTCAAAATAAGTAAATTCAACATATGTGACTGTTTAGAAAAGCAATTAAGGACAGCTAAATATTTCTTGGTTAAGTGATTTTCATCTGGAGGTGTGGTTGGAGGAAGAAGCCTCCTGGAGGCTAGGATCAGAAAGAAGGGTTTAGTGTGAAAAACATCAGTTCCAGATGATTTTGCTTATGTCTAAACTAGTAAGTCTAGACAATAGAAATTAAACTTTAGGTCAGCAAAACAAAGAACACTCGGGAGGTAAGAAGCTGTTCTGTCACTTTGCCTTTATTAAAGGGATGCAGTTTGCTTCCTTCGACTCAGCGTTTTATAATTCTCTTCTTCGTAACAAAACTTGTATTCTGATGATACAAACAATTGAAAAAGAAAACTCAAAAGTGATAATAAAACTAAACCCTTAAGCTTAATATGTCCATGCTGATCAAAGCAATGCTCAGGAGGGTAATACCACTGGGATGGAATATGAGACGCTGGTGAAGAACAAGAGCAGAAGAGACTGTACCCTTCAGCCAGTCACACTTGCCACATCTCTACCAAGAGCAGAATAATGCATGTAAGTATATTGTCAATAGTAATAATGAATTACATAAGCATTTGTTAGTTACACTAATAGAAACCACAATAATAAATACCACTCATTAGTAACAAATCAAAGAATCTCCTTCATGTGGAATCAGTATGAATGACTTGGCAGGGATTCAGTTTTACAGACATAACAGGCATACAATTTGCAAAGTCATTCATCCAGAATCACCACACGTAGCTCCACAGGGAAAGGACCAATATGGTGGCACTAGTAGTAAAGAATCTGACTGCCAATGCAGGTAGACATAAGAGACGTGGGTTCAATTCCTGAGTCAGGAAGATCCCCTGGAGGAGGACATGGCAACCCACACCAGCATTCTTGCCTCAAGAATCCCACGGGCAGAGGAGCCTGGCAGACTACAGTCCATAGGGTTGCAAAGAGTCGGACACAACTGAAGCGACCTAGCACACATACGCACACATGGTTAATGAAAAGGTGATCCTCCTAACAAAGATAAAACACCAAAACCAACATGGGAAGAATCAATATGTCTGATCAGGAAACAAGGTAGCTGCCATCTGAAAATAAAATGACAGTGATCAACTAGGTAAAATACCATCTGTATCGTTATCTCCGTTTTTCAGATACTGCAAGAGAGTCACAGAGATGATAAGTAACCTGTCCAATGGCAAACTACTAAGCCAATGGTCGGGCTCTGGACCTTGGGTTCTTCATCTTGACATTATAGCTGCCTAATACTGTTCTGCCATGAAAAGAAAAACTTTGAAACAAAAATCTAAAAAAAAAAGTGTTAATGTTTAATAAAAAGAAAACAAACTAGGAGAATTTGCTAGAGGCAGGAAAATTTTCTTTTGTATAAGGAAAGCTTCGAACCAGATACCTTCAATTCAACATTAATATCCAACACATTCCACATAAACAAAAGAATACTGTCATGGTAATTATGATTATGTTCCTAAACTAGATAAAATTCTTGAAGACAAGTCTCTTTACATATGTTAGTATGCAATGATGCACCATGTTTGTGTTTGCAAATAAACCATGCTAAGCATTTAAGGACAAAAATATCGTCAGAAATTAAACATAAGTTCCTGAATGCATATATTATTTTCCTAATTATTTTAATGTTAATAAGTCAAACAAATAAACACAATCTCAAATCAAGAAACAAAGCCATCACAAAAGAGAAAGATGGCATTTGTAATCATGAAAGATATCACTTCAAACTGCTTTCAAACTTATCTCTATCCAACCCCAAAAGCATGGAGAATTGCCTTGTTGCTTCATTCAACATTCATTCTTCATTCAACAAGAGAATTCAACATTCTCTGCAGGCTCATTTCTGAATCAGAGGCAGCAGTATTCTCTTTTTTAGCCACCTGCCCAAGAGTTAGCACTGGGCAGGCCCTGCAAAGGGTACTGCCCCAGACCCCATCACTCTCCCCCACATCCTTAGGATATGTAGCCTCAGTTGTGAGAAGTGAATTACAACATCCCACTTTCCTGTCATGCTCATGGGTGTGGTGGTCACTTCTTAGGCCTGAATCTGTGCTCTGAGAGATGGTCACCCTCCTCTTCTTTATTTTAAGGCAACGGAGACTTGGGAGCCACAAAATCCAGAGAAACAGAAAACTAGTGAGGGGTGAACTGGCAATTCCTAAATGCATGCCAATAGCTTATGTCTTAGGTCCTCTTCCTTTCCTGTTCCCCTCCATCCCTGATGGCTGCAGGGATAACATTCACCTTACCTCTTTGTGAAAGATGAGAGAAGATGCCACAACTGCGTTAAATTTTCAAAGAAGGAAAAAGAGAAAGTAGTATTTAATATCGATCAAGTCCAATTATACTTTCTTGGTATTTAGCCAGAAATACAATTGGGTATTTCTGTAGCAATCTGTAAGAGACTTTATAAATATTTAATGCATCCATTTGAAAACACCCTTTGCTCATTCCCATTTTATCTTTTGAAAATGATATCCAAAATGATTTTTTTAAAACATTTCAGGCTATTAGAATACCAAAAGAGAAAATCTCTGTCTATATTCTCTTCCCCTAACTACTCAGGGATCAGGCCCAAGGGGAGTACTCTTCACCCAGACATATGTCAGAACTCTAATCAGAAAGTAACAGAACCAAGTAAGGCAGTGGAATAAGATGTGAAGTTAATGATTGTGTCTAACTTTGCAAAGGCAGAGTCCTAATTAGTGACAAATCAGATTGTGGATTATTTTAATGGCATGTACCTTTTATTGCTTTTAAATGCAAATAGCAGAACAAGCTACTATTTCATTAGATACTGAAACACAGATAAAAATTAATATGTAATTGGTACATTTTAAACTAGGGTTTAAAAGCTATTTATCTCTTAGTTAGAAAAAAATATTCTTTTAAAGTCTTTAATTGGCAGCCATAATTTTTAATTCTATTCTTGGTCTAATTATCACAAATTTCAAAGTAAGTAGGTTCCAAAACAACAAGGCTTTACTGGTTCAATTAAGAATACTAGTTGAAGGGTTTCCTAAGGAGGTTACAATAGGATAAATTAATTCTATCTAAGAAAAACAGAAGTATACAAAAATCAAATGTAGTAGATCTGTATGAGGTAAATACGGAAAGATATCTAAGGCCTATTAGTAAGTAAAAATAAGGATGCTATACACACACACACACACACACACACACACACACACACACACAATATAATCCTACCTATCAAAACAGCACAGAACAATTCTCTGTTTTTCTGTGTGTGTGTGTGTGTGTGTGTGTGTGTGTGTGTGTGTGTGTGTGTGTGTGGTCTTGAAGATCACATGCCAAAATGTTAGCAATGGTTACCTCAAGGAAGGTGGGCAGGTAGGAGGAGAGGAAATGGGGACTGAGGACAGTGACCAAGGGGGGTTTTAGCTTTGTATGGATCTTTCAAAATTAAATGATTATAAATTTTAAGATTTCAGATTATTTATAGCTCACTGTAATTAATCACATCATGACTGCTTAGTACTGAAGAAGCCTAGCATCTAAAGGTACTAGGAAAGAAAGCACTATGGTAGATGCTGCAGAAGTTCCTAAAGTGTATGACTCCATTAATATTCCAACTTAAGAGATCCATGACTCAGGTACAATCTCCAAAGAAAAAATTAAATGTAGTAACTGGCAAGTTGATTGTGGTCTAGGTCTTTAATACTAGAGAAATGTCTAGATAGGATCATACTAAATTAAGAAGTGGCCTGTACTTCCAAAGAATATACTTTGATACTTCTGAGAGTCAGACAAATTCTAAGTAAAACACATTTTGCAAATAAAAACAGGAGAAAAAAATTATCTTCCTTTTATTGGCTTGCCAAAAAGCTGTAAACATACACTAGAAGCAACAGTTATTAAAAGTTATAATAAGGCTTCTGGTAATAGCCTCCACCATAACAACCTTCCCAAATATAACAACTATAGACTCTGGATAAAATATAAAAACCAACTATCTGAAGGCACTGGAGAGTAATGAAAAGTAGGCAGAAACTGTAGGGGAATTAACATTTGAAAAAAAATGAACA
Source organism: Okapia johnstoni (assembly GCA_024291935.2). Taxonomy (NCBI): domain Eukaryota; kingdom Metazoa; phylum Chordata; class Mammalia; order Artiodactyla; family Giraffidae; genus Okapia; species Okapia johnstoni. Next base: position 46,329,183 of record CM044322.1, read on the forward strand.
ACATTTGGTGAGTTCCTTGTTTTTAAGGTTTTGTGGCTGAAGCAAAGTCTGTATCAGCTGGGCAACTGAAACCCGAAGAAAAAGAAGAAAGTGAGAAGAAATGTCCCAACAACAGCACAAAGGGGAAACTCTAAATTTACTGCATAAAATCCACTTGAATCTCTGGTTAATTCCTGAAATCCACTTGGATCAAGCAGATGCCAATAAGCCCAGCTAAGGCCAAAGGGACTGAAAAGTTGCCCTTCACAGAGTTAAGTTTGGATCATGAGTTGAGCCAAGTCAATTGCTTACAAAAACAAACAAAATCCAGTATTCTTCAGAGAAATATAACAGAGTCCCAAATCCTAGAAAATATTCAAAATAATCAGGATAAAATTAAAAATTACTAGACATGTGAAGAGAGAGGAATAGGTGATCCATTTTCCCCGGGAAAACACAATCAGTGGAGACCAATGCAAGATGATATAAATGTTGCAATAGCTAGATAAGAATATTTTTATTCAGGTTTTATAACTATGCCCAATGGAAGAAAGGCTAATATGGCTTGCAATAAATGAACAAATAGGAAATAGTATCAGAAAGTTAATGTTTTAAAAACTAGAGAGAATTCAATGGAAATTCTAAAACCTTCAATATATGTAATAAAAAAAATTATTGGATAACTTAATAGCGGGTAGCAATAACAAAAAAAAGTCAGCGAAATCCTCTAATCTATAGAACAAAGAGAATAAGATTGGAAAAACTTTTAAAAGCTTCAAAGACGTGTGAGAAAATATCAGATGGTCTAACATGTGTAACTGGAGTCCAGAGAAAGAACAGGAAGAGATAGGGAAGCAGGGTAGAAAAAGTTATTTGAAAACACAATGACCAAAACTTGACTAAATTTGGCAAAAGAAAAAAAAAATATTCAAGAAGTTCCACAAACCACAAGTAGGATACATTTTTTAAAAACCTCATATTTAGGTATCATACTCAATCTGGTGGTAAAAACAAAATGAGAAAATCTTGAAATAGCCAGGGAAAATCACATTACAGGGACATTATTTTGAGTTCTTCCCAGAAACTGCAGAGGGTGGAAAAGCTTTCAAGTGCTGTGGTTGGTAAGGAATGGACCCTAAAAATGTTTAAATCTTAATCCCCAGAGCCAGGGACCATGTTATGTGATAGATAATTAAGGCTGTAGGTAGAATTAAGGGTGCAAATCAGCTGACTCTAAACTGGGGAGATTATCCTGGATTATCTAGCTGGTCCCAGTATTATCACAAGGGTACTTAGAAATGGAAGGAGACCAGAAAGAAGGTACAAGAGAAATGGCAATTATAAAGTGTCAGCCTGACACTGCTGGCTTTGATGCTGGGGGCCATGAGTCTGGAAATGGGCAGTCTCCAGAAGCTGGAGAAACAAGGAAGCAGATTTTCCCTTAGAACCTCCAGAAGGAACAAAGCCCTGCTGGCACCTTGATTTTAGCCAGCTGAGATCAATTTTGGACTTCTGACTTCTAGAATTGTAAGACAGAATTTTTATATGGTTCTATGCCAGTAAGTTTGTAGTAAACATGTTGAGAGGGGAAGAAAACCTTGTCTCATAATTCTATATCTAGCAAAAATTATTATACACGAATAAAAATGAAGACATTTTCATATAAAAGAAAACTAAGAGAATTCATTGCCCGCAGACCTCCTGACTTCAAGAGGTGCTACAGGAAGTTCTTCCAGCCAAAGGAAAATGATATCAGGTGGAAATTTCAAGAAAGAATGAAAAAACTAGAAATGGTAGTTACGTGAGTAAACATAAAAGACTTTTCCCCATGTATTTCTTCAAAATACATATGACTGTTTAAACAAAAAAAGTAAACCATCATATTCTGAGGTTTTTGAAATACGTAAATACTAATGACAGTGAACATGTAAATATGTGTATTATAATCCCTAAAAAAGAATATAGAGGTATAGCAAGACTAAAAGATAAGAGTGAATAAAAATTTTTTCAATCAAGCCAAGGAAGGCAAGAAAGGAGGAACAGTGGAACAAAAACCTATAGGATAGACAGAAAATAAATAGTAAAAAGGGCTTTCCAGGTGGCTCAGTGGTAAAGAATCCGCCTACCAATGCAGGAGACAAGGGTTCAGTCCCTGGGTCGGGAAGATCCCCCGGAGAGGGAAATGGCAACCCATTCTAGTATTCTTGCCTGGGAAATCCCATGGAGAGAGGAACCTGGTGAGCTACAGTCCATAGGGTCGCAGAGTCGGACACAACTGAGCGACACCTAAAAGTTATAATAACCATAGTAAAATAAAGCAGCATGTCTCTCTAAATAAGTCAGTATGGACTAAATACTTCTGTCTTTGCTAAATTCATAAGATGAAGCGTTAATCATCAATGTGACAGGTACTTGGAAGTGGGGCTTTTGATAGGTAGTTAAGTAATGAGGGTGGGGCCTTCATGAATGAGATTAGGGTTTTTATAAGAGACACAAGAGAGATAATCTCCTTCTCTGCCACTTGAGGATATGGCAAGAAGGCAGTTGTCTGCAACCTAGGAAGTAGGCCCTGACCAGACACTGAGTCCACTGGGACCTAGATTTTGGACTTCTCTAAAATCACCAGATTTGTGACAAAGAAATATTTGTTGTTTCAGCTCTCCAGTGTAGGGTAGTTTGTACAGTAGCTCAAGCTGAGTAAGACATAAGTGATATTTGAAACAACTCTTCTGCCATCTTACGAGTTTAAGAAACATTTGGATAAACAAAGTTAAACACTTTTTTCTGAGCAGAATTTCTCATCCTTTAATATGCAAATATACACTGAAACTCTCCAGGGGCTATACCACCCAAGCCCTCTACCATGATACCATCAGTTAGAGTCAGTTTTTCATGGAAAATACTTTTGGCAATGCTATTATAAAGTCTCAGCCAGCAATGATCTCACTCATCGATTCCTTGCCAATACGGTCATTTGCATAAGAAGTGGTATGAGACACACCGGCAGATTTAAACATGTACACAAATGCATACGTCCATTAAAATGTTTTAGTTCTCTACTTTTCATTCAATGAAAGAAGAATGGAAAGCACAGAAAGAGATACCAAAAGGCAAAACAACAAATCCATCTCTAGTTCTGCTGCGTCCATTCACAATTCCCACTTTGCATTTCAACAGCTTTAGAAATGGGAAGACACAGTGGGGCTGACACTTCCTACACAGTCAGCCAAGCAGAGTTTCTTCAGTACAATCCACCCACTCACCCACACTGCAAACACCCAAGGCAGACAAACACCCAAGGCAGACAAATGCAAGGTTAGGTTTCAGTGTCCTTCTAATAGATCCCACTTTATTCAGGGAAGAATCAAATCTGATTCAGTGTAACTCTTCTGGGTTTTAAAAACAATTCAAGATCTTAGACTTCACTGTATGGTTGATTAACTACTATATAAACTAATAATTTAAGACCATTAATGGTACTGAATAAAATATTAATGAATAAGCCAAGTGACTGACATAAATACCAGTCACGTGCCCTTTTTGGCTCCTTTATTTGAACTGCTTCCATTAGCATTCTATTATTTTTGCCATGGTCAAACTAGATAAATAATTTAATTGTCTTCCTTTTGGTTAGGGTTTATAATAATAATAATAAAAACAGAAGAAAATGCTTTGCTTCATGGTGAGTCTGTATTTATTGAATATATTTATTGTAAAAGTATTTATTAAAAGTCATCATAATGACTGAGACAGGGCTCATCCTCTAAGACTTAAGTGGAATACGTAAGCTATACACACAAACAGATAGAAAACAAGGCTACTGTCATATGGAAGCAGAAAAGAGGAAACACTATTTCCAGTTGGAGAATTAGGAGGAACTGGTTCTTGATGAGTATTTCAGAGGTGAGATTGAGGTGGGAACCTAAGATAGAAATAAGACAGCAGAGAAGTGTAGGGCATTTAGACAAAGGGGGCAGTCCAGTATGGCTGGTGGATACACGTGATGTGGGCAAAAGTTGTGCGGGCAAGAAAATGCTGGATATGTAATTTGGGGTCTTGATGCCAAACTAAAAAGTTTGGACATTATTTCATAAGCAGTGGAGTTCACCAAAAAAAAAAAAAAATTTGCCACCTTATTTTTTAATTGAAGGATAATTGCTTTACAGAATTTTGTTGTTTTCTGTCATACATCAACAAGAATCAGCCATAGGTACACCCATGTCCCCTGCTTCCTGCACCTCTCTCACATCTCCCTCCCCATCTCACCCTTCTAGATTGTCACAGAGCCCCTGCTTAATTTCCCCAGGTCATCCAGCAAATTCCCATTGGCTGTCTATTTTACATATGGTGATGTAAGTTCCCATGTTACTCTCTCCATACATCTCACCCTCTCCCTCCTCCCCTCCCCTATGTCCATAGGTCTGTTCTCTATGTCTGTTTCTCCACTGCTGGCCTGAAAATAAATTCATCAGTACTGTCTTTTTAGACTTCATATATATGTGCTAGTATATGATATTTATATTTCTCTTTTTAGATTCTATGTATATGTGTCAGTATACAGTATTTATATCTCTCTTTCTGACTTACTTCACTCTGTACAATAGGTTCTAGATTTGTCCACCTCATTATAACTGACGCAAATGTGTTCCTTTTTATGGCTGAGTAGTATTCCATTGTATATATGTACCAAAGGTTCTTTATCCAGTCATCTGTCGATGGACATCTAGGTTGCTTCCATGTCCTAGCTACTGTAAATAGTGCTAGCTATTGTAAATAATTATTGTAAATTATACACAATTATTGTAAATAATTAAACTATATTATAAATAATTGAACTATGAATTACCATGCTTCTCCATTTACAACAAATATTCTTTGAGAGACTATTCAGTGCCAGAAACTGTGCTAAAAAGTAATGGTACAAAACTGAATCCTACAAAGTCCCTTAAGAAGATGATAGCCTGGCATCAGAGCTAAACATGTAAAGCTAAATAATTTCCAAAGCAGCAGCATGGAGGACAGATTGTACCAGAAACCATGCCAAGACCGGGGCTGCCTTACCTAATTCATGCCCTCTAGGTGACATGAAACAAATACACGGAAGAGTAAAGAATTTAAAATAATAAAAAAGAAAGGAGAGAATAGAGTAATAAACTTTTTCTATAATCAGAGTACCCATCATTGAGTAAAAGGTCATAAAAGAGTGCAAAATAACACCACAAGCCTAAGAGAAGAAAGAGATTTCTTTTTGAGGCAAAAATTATTGCAGAACTTTTTACACATGCTCTGGTATGCCTTTCCTGTTCTGGTGATACTCTCATTTTAAAAAGGGAAATAATGGTTTGTCAAATGAAAACAAAAACTAATTTTTTCCCTTCTTTCAAGTTTCAAAATTAGTTCAAATAAAAATCTATACTGCCAGTGTTCAATAAAAGTATATTTCAGCAACTTCTTTTAAAGTATCTTCCATAAACCAAGCAGGAGATATACTCACAAACATACACACATACTTAAAAAAAAAAAAAAAAAAAAACTTTGAGGTAATATAAGTTTTTCTTTTTACTATAAAACATCTGGGCAACTTTTATTTGAGCACTTCAAATATTTTCCCCCCAAAATATTCCTTATTGGACTACTGTTATCCGAATTTTACTCTTAGAAGACAAGGGGGATAAAAGGAATATAACGACTTAAGGACTCAAATGCCACATAAACTCCAATTACTGCACAGATGCCACAAATTTCATTTCTAACAACAAAATGCACTCTTTTTTTTAACTGGTTCCTTTCTATGCTGGGCTGGATAAAGCACAAGCTGGAATCAAGATTGCCAGGGGAAATATCAATAACCTCAGATATTCAGATGACACCACCCTTATGGCAGAAAGTGAAGAAGAACTAAAGAGCCTCTTGATGAAAGTGAAAGAGGAGAATGAAAAAGTTGGCTTAAAGCTCAACATTCAGAAAACTAAGATCATGGCATCTGGTCCCATCACTTCATGGGAAATAGATGGGGAAACAGTGGAAACAGTGTCAGACTTTACTTTTGGGGGGCTCCAAAATCACTGCAGATGGTGATTGCAGCCATGAAATTAAAAGATGCTTACTTCTTGTAAGGAAAGTTATGACCAACCTAGATAGCATATTAAAAAGCAGAGACGTTACTTTGCCAACAAAGATCTGTCTAATCAAGGCTATGGTTTTTCCAGTGGTCATGTATGGATGTGAGAGTTGGACTGTGAAGACAGCTGAGCAGTGAAGAATTGATGCTTTTGAACTGTGGTGTTGGAGAAGACTCTTGAGAGTCCCTTGGACTGCAAGGAGATCCAACCAGTCCATTCTAAAGGAAATCAGTCCTGAATGTTCATTGGAAGGACTGATGTTGAAGCTGAAACTCCAATACTTTGGCCACCTGATGCGAAGAGCTGACTCATTTGAAAAGACCCTTAAGATGGGAAAGATTGAGGGCAGGAGGAGAAGGGGACGACAGAGGATGAGATGGTTAGATGGCATCACCAACTCAGTGGACATGAGTTTGGGTAAACTCCGGGAGTTGGTGATGGACAGGGAGGCCTGGCGTGCTGTGATTCATGGGGTCGCAAAGAGTCGGACACGACTGACCAACTGCACTGAACTGAACTGAACTTTCTACCCTACAACAGAGATATTGTCTCATCTATAATAACATTCAGTTCACTTCAGTCTTGAGAGTATATGAAGTCCATCTACCTTTCAAGTGCAACACTCAAGTCCCACTGAACTAGCTTTTCACTTATCCATTCAATAGTTATTACATATTCTATGTCAGACCTCTGTTTGCTTCTAGAGTTACAAAAAAAAAAAAAAAAACAACACAACTCATAAGACAAAGTCCTTGGCCTCAGAGCTATAACAGAATACTGGAGGAGGTAGATAAGTAATTTCAATACCATGGGATAAGTACCCTAATCATAGAAAGAGAGAATCAGGACATTATGGGAGCATAAAGTTGTGGAAATTCATCCAGACTGGAGAGTCCAAAGAAAGATACATTGAAAAGGTTCAGCCCTGAAGAATGAGGTGGAGAGGGGAAGGGACACAATTCAGACATGGAACATGAGTTACAGGAATTACATTGAGGACAGAATGCATGCAGGATTGGAGAATTTCAATATGGCGGAAGCACAGAAGAAGCTTCTATGGTCAATGACTGGGAGGTAAGCAGGGGCAGATTATGAAGGGTTTTCTATTTATGTTAAGGAGTTTGACCTTTATTAAAAGCCAATGGGGAGTCATAAAGGATTTAAAGATGGATAGTTTTTCAATCCACATGCTGTGGAAGCATTCTTTGGCTAAAGGGAGGAAGGCAAGACAGGAAGCAAGGGCACCAGCTGGAGGCTGATTCAGTGATCCTTATAGTGGTGGCCTGAACTAAGGAGTGGGCAGGAGGGATGGAGAGAAACACACAGAGATTCTGTGATTCAAAGAGTGTCAGTAGGTAGAACTGACTCAGTGCATTGACTGACTTCACGTGGAGATAAGGGAGAGGGAAGAGACAAGAGTGACCCAGAAGTCAATCTGTGTCAATCAAGAATGACTCAATTCAGTCATTCAACAATCATTTATCAAATACCTAGTTCATATCATGGTTCTAGGCACCAGAGATACATCAATGAACAAAAGAACATCTTGGGCTACCCTCAAGGAGAAAGAGGACAGACAAACAAAGCCCTCCACGAGCCCATCCCTGCTCATTCTGGCCAAAAATCATTCCTGTCCTCTTAGGTGTGCCAGAGTATACCACACACATTTCCGAGCTAGATGACAAAGAGTAGAGTCATGTCATAAAGATACTGATGGTAAGTGAATCTGGCTGCAAATCCTACTACATGTACATTAAAGAGATGATAGGGCTGATCAAGCCTGAAAGAGCCCTTCATGTTGAAAGAACATCTGAACAATTTAAGGACTCTTCTGTTAAAGAGTCCTTAACAGAAACATTTTTTATACATTTGGACCATTTAAGAAATTATCAAGACAATTTGGACTATACTTTTTTTCATGTTATGTGATAAATTAAAAATCAAATTTATTTTCCATCCCTACTTGCCAAGTAGACTCTACTGTATTCTTCATTATTTTTCTCTAATTGTTTCTCACCTGTGTAGGTATGCAAAACTATTTCTGTAAGTTTCCAAGTAGACTCAGGGAACACAACACTGTGCCTTGTGTGTCTTCACAATCCCTGTGGTCACTAGCAGACTTCAAGGCATGTGGGAAACGTTGAGTAAACATGAGCTTAGTGGAAACCAATGAGGCTCAGTGTATAATCTGGCTGCAAATTCTGGTCTCCAGTGTTAAAAAAAATAAATAAACAAAAAAAACCATAACCCAAAACAAACTAGGCTATGTTAGCTATCTAGCAAGGAAATGAAATCTGTCCCCTGAAAGAACAGAATTTAACAAACATTTCATACAAAGTCATAAATGTTGTTACTAATTATAAAAACCTTTGTAAGCAAATGCATGTGATGAAAGAAAATTTCATATATTGAGGTATGAAAAAGTCATTCTGGCTTATAGGTGATTTGACTTGAACTTTATGCTAACTAGAACAGCATGTCTTATGACCTGTCAATCATATATTGTACATCTGCTTTCACATTAAAAAAAACAAACAAAGAAAGAAAAGAATGCATTTACCGGATTGTTTAGATGGTCTACTTTGAAGACAGGGATAAGTAACCCTCCCCCTTCTGATGACACCCATGCTAGGACTCCTTCGAAGATGAGGCTCTCTTCCCAGACACCAACATCATGCTGACTCACTGTGTACACGCTAATCTCTTTTCAAACATTGAAGGGATGTACCTCTGTCATCTTTGATGTTTGTTCTTTGTTCTGAGAAGATATATAATAGCAGTTCAAGTATCCAAAATGGAGCCAGTAGCCATTGTTGATGTGATTTCAGATTTGTTCTTGCATCACTGAGAACATGAATGTTTTGAACTGTGTCAAACTCAAGGACACCACCAGCTATTCTCAAAACATTATCTGTTAGCAGCTGCAACCTTATGATCTCACGGTCTCCTCTTGTAACTATGCAATGATTTCGGGCCCCAGCAAATCTTTGCTTAACAAGCACTCTTACTTCTTGGCAGCTCCAATCCTAATTCTTGATGAACAATTTATATTACATAAATATAAAAATATATGTTGTGGTTTTTTGCCTTTATAATTCTCTCCCATTTTGTAGTCCTGTGGAACACAATTCAAGTGCTTTTTAAATCTGTGGCTCCCAGGGTATAGTGTTCAGTTTGGCTCAAATAAAACTCTTCTATTCATATTCTAGACTGTTTATTGATTATTTTCACTGACAAGTGTAATCTCTAATGACTCACCACAGAGCAGTTTAAAGTCTGAATAATCGTTAAAGAATGAGAGGGAGAGAAAGAGGAAAGGGAAGATCAAGGAAAGAGATAGTTTGGGGAAAGGAGGCCTTTTCAGACCCTTTGGGGTAATTTGGAATGTTAGTACTGTGCAGGAAAATAAAACTGCAATAATCTTTAAATCATCTTTAACTTTCTTCATCAACCCTTAAGTCGATGCCCTAGGAGAACTGTGTCTGTGTAGCAAAAGTCCTTTAGGAAAGCTGGGGAATCTAGAAGGAAAGAGAACTAATACTAACGTAAAAAGAAAGATTATTAGGGACTCTTTTCCCTACCACACAAAGGAGGAAGCCCTTAAGATACCTTGAACTGCAGTGTTCAAGTTCAGTGTACTCTTTCGCTGCAAAATACACAACTCCTTAATTATCTTCTTTATTGTCTATCTCCCAACTAGAATGTGAATTCTGCAAGGAGAAGGAACTATAAAAGAAGATAATATTTCTTACAATCTATAAGCCCAGTTAAATATAGAACTATTTTCTTTTTCTTTTTTTCCTAGCTTCTATCTCTTAATTACTAGTGTGCCAGCTGAGAATCAAATACATCCTTCTCTCTGCTAGAAAAAGTTTTAAATAAATGTACTTCTCTCCAGTTGGCCTAAGGGCCAAATTGAGCTCCTGGATTTTTGAAGAGCTCCCTTCACACGAAATAAAAGCTCCAAACCAATAACAACACAGCTGGTCTTGCTTACATTTCAGATTAAGTCAAAGGCATTAGCCCCTTTCTTACTGAGTTCCAAGTTCCAACCCTTGATCCAAACAGATAAACAGAAAAACAGACAAAACACATACAAAGGTCACAATGCAGTATCTGGTGAAGAATCACATAACTCAATTTAAACCAAAGTCAAACTAAACAAAAATCTTTGTTAGGAAAAATTATCAGAAACTTGGAAATAAGGATAACTTTGTGTCCTTTCAATGTCAGAGTGGATCTGTCTCACAGGCCTACTTGAGGATTATTTAGCAGTGTAGCATACTGCATCTTTGGCTTACTTTTTTTATTATCTCTCAGGGTCCAGACTGCTGTTACTTGTTAACTTGTAGATTTTTGTCCATAGAGATGCAACTGATTTTTCTCTGGTACAAAGATAACCCCAAGATTACAGTTTCATTGCCCTATGAAATAATAACCAATTTACTAATCTTACAACCTTACTTCAGCAAGTAAGTGCTCTTGAAACTTAGTCTCTGGATCTGGGGGGCATCAGCTTTACCATGCTGTTGACTGCCACTTTCATTAGGCAAATGACTTTATGACATGTGTTCACTCTATATTTCTATGATAATCTTATTTTCATGTATTTTTTGAAAAACATGCCTACCTGAACATAGGAAAGGTAAACTGTTATCGCCCTATCAGTGAAACCAAAGAATGTAAATCAATTGCATTATTCATTCTTCAGCATACTGATTATTGATCCTATAGTGCTGCTGTTGAATTATTTACTTAAAAAATCTAGTAATTGCAAATTATAAGTGACTATCTGTGTTCTTTAGTGCACACTATTTTACCCCCCAAAGACGCACACTAATATTTTATGATTAAAGCACCCAGAAGACACAAAAGAGAGTGCATATAGTTGCTAAAGGCTGAGTCTACCTGTGTTTTCCTCTTAACGCAGTCTTAAGCTGTGTTTACACTGTACACACTAAGCAATACTGCATTTTCTCTTTTAAAACCACCAGGATTTTGTCTTCCAGCAAAGGCTTTGTTACACTTTCTGTAGTAACTTTTAAATACTTCAATACAGAAGTATTACAGGATGTGTTTTAGTGAGTTTCAATTCACATCCAAAAGGTATTATTTAACATCTCAAGTAGGTTATTGGGCCATTACTCCATAAGTGGTTAGTTTTTTTCTGACATGTTATGCCACCAAGTCAGAAGTAGCTACAAAAAGGTTTCTAATATCTTTTTCTCTGGTCAACCTTAAAGGTTATGCTAATTTGCATAGAAGATGATAGAAATAATTTTTCCTAGGTGGATACAATGAGTGTTTAAGATATGTGGATGGATAAAAACTGGAAAAGGGAATGGCAACCCACTCCAGTATTCTTGCCTGGAGAATCTCATAGACAGAGGAACCTGGCGGGCTACAGTCCATGGGGTCGCACAGAATCAGACATGACTGAGCAATTAAGTATACATGGATAAAAATACAATGTAAATAGGTATCTTTGCTTTGTATGAGCAAGGGATGCAAACCTGGCCTGCTCAGAGCTAGAATCATCATAGGTTCCAATTTGCCTGGTATAGCCCTAGTTTACACCACTTACCATAGAATAATTACAAATAGCTTCTCCTTTTGTTCTCAAAAGTATTTTGGTTTGAACAGTAAATTGAATGGGCACCCCTGTACAATATAGCATACACATCTTAGAATCCCCTATATTTAAAAATACGATGAAAGCTGAATGGATCTCTGTCAACCGACTAGGTTGAATAGCTGAATCCTGAAGCTAAAACACCTTTGCATCTACCTCTAGTGAATGATTCCTTGTAAGGTGCTTGTGACAGCTCTCAAAGGACAAAGAGATAGGGGCTTCAAGAAGTTTACAGAACAGGCGGTGTGACAGGTGTGTGGTAATGTTCATATTTGTGTGTGATACAGTCTGAGACTTGCTTTTATTACACCACCTTGCCTGGAACTGCTTGCATGACAAGACCTTCAGTTCTCACTTCCCTCTAACAACTGGAGGCTACAGACATATTTCCACATAATTAGTCACAAATAAATTTGCTTAGGTCAGTTTGCAACAGGTACTTTGAGGAAGTCACTAGGCACACGCCTCATACCTCTGAAAACCCTGGAAAGAAAGCTGAATGGCAAAAAAACTGACAGAAGAGGACTGAACTTTTACCAAAAAAGCACAGTGAGGAAGGCAGCCAACTGCTTCAGTCCCTGAGACAACGATACGACAAGGACAAACAAAAGGAATGAAATACTTTAGAAACTCCATCTCCGGGAATTAAACCAGCCTCTGAGTTGGAAATCTTGTGATGAGCTGGATAACAACAGACTCAAACATTGCACAAATCAAACAGAGCACAGCTACCAAGAAGGTTCACGGAAGGTCTTCTAAGGAAATGGGGCTTCTTTCCACACAGACACTGGGAGCCTCTCTCCATCCCTCCCACAGCTGCAGGATGCTCAGGAGCAGTGCCAGCTGCACCATTCGCTCATTTCTCTTTATTCTCTCCTGCTATTATAACCTATAAACATGACACAGTGTGCGTGGATGTGTGTTAAGGGCAAAGGTACTTCAGGACTTTTTTTTTTTTAATAAATTTATTTATTTTAGTTGGGGGATAATTACTTTACAATATTGTAGTGGTTTTTGCCATACATTGACATGAATCAGCCATGGGTTTACATGTGTTCCCCATCCTGAACCCCCCTCCCACCTCCCTCCCCATCCCATCCCTCTGGGTCATCCCATTGTCCCAGCCCTGAGCATTTGTCTCATGCATCGAACATGGAATGGTGTTCTGTTTCACATATGATAATATACATGTTTCAATGCTATTCTCTCAGAATGTCCCACCCTCACCTTTTCCCTCTGAGTCCTTTTTTAGCTTTGGAGCAAGACATGGAGAAACCAGAATGCACCCAAGAATTCCTCAGTACCATCAACTCTCAGTCATATTCTGTTACGGCAAGTATATTAAGCTGTGTGTTGACACAAGGCCTAATCTTATGTGGATAAATATGAATATGTGTGTGTGTGTACACTATGAAATGAAAATACCTCCTGCCATATGAACAAACAAGAAATGTCACAGCCATCAGCGATTTCTGGCCTCCAAATGTGAATGTAGGCTCCCAAAACTGGGATCCAGTGGATGCTGCCACCCCTCCCCCCACATAGAATGCTAAATCCCTTAAATGATACCTGATCTTTGATGTTCAGACTGCCTGCTCCCTTAGTTGCAAACTTGTATATAGCCCAACTTCCCCTCCTGCCTCCTTGAAGCAGTTTCATCAGAGCTACTGAGATTCTGTCTCCCGGGGACTCGGAGTCCTCAACATTCCCACCAAATAAAAGAACTCTCTACTTTCAGGTTGTGACTGTATTTTTTAGTCGACAGTATAAAATCATGAAGGATATTGCCAAATACAATACAAGAAGAGGAATAATATGGATGCAACTTAATTGTAAAAGGCAAAAAACATCATGGATACAGCCTATGAGGCATTATCGTTGATTTTCTTTTAAGAAGATTCCAACCTAACAGAACAACTAAACACAACTTAAAATTCCTCTCGACACACTGATCTGTAGAGTTGAACTTCTGAGTTGGAAATCTTGTTTACGACTGGCTTAGGCAATAATGACCAGCTCTGACACGCTTCTTCTGGTCAGGACCCCAAGCAAAGCCTACCAGAGCTGCTTGCCACCTCCCGTCCCTGAGACCGTGATGAGCGTCCCAGGGACTGAGGCCAGACCAAAGTAACAAATCATGTGGAACTAAAACTAAAGGTTAATGGGGTTAGGGAATGCATAAGATCCTTAGTGTCAAAATATTTCCTCTAAATATTTGAAAAGGAAAACTGAACATATTCAAGATTCTCTCTTAGGAAGACCCACTCAGCACAGAATAGCACAACTTAATCTAATACACAATATAAAAGACCTCATTTGTCTATATATATGAAAGGGAAAGAGAGATCAAGAGACACTAAATAAGGAAAGATGGAAAAAATTATTGAGCATATACACTTATTAAGCATCTTTAAGATATCTTCTTTAATTTAATCTCATTCTAAATTAGCTACTTTTGTAACTTATTTCTCAGACAGGCAAATACCATTATCCTCAGCTCCCAAAGAAGGGCTCATTAGCCAGAATACCTTAGAAAGATGTCTTTTTCTTAAGAGTTACTGCTTTCTATAGTGCATACGATGTTAATGTTAACCATTTTGCCAACTTATTTGATCATATAAGCTCTTGAAAAATTTTTATGACTCAAATGTTTTTAACAAAGGGATAAATCCTCCATATACTTGCCAGAATAAACATAATAACTAAGTGAAAATGGAGGGACCCTCTATACCAATACCTTCATATGACTGAAGAATAAGAATTGCTAAGATTATCTGTCTTCCCACTGCCGAGGTCCAGAACTTGAATGAATCTGGGCAAAAGGAAAACCACGTGACTGAGAAGATTGCGTTCCTCTCTGTGAAAATAACTCTCTACTAGCCTTAAATTTTATCTTGCAATGCTGGCTTCCCCATTCTCTCATGACTATTTTCAGGTCTTCCTGTGTGCGTGCTAAGTCACTTCAGTCATGTCCAACTCTTTGTGACCCTGTGGACTGTCGCTTGCCAGGCTCCTCTGTTCATAGTACTCTCCAAGCAAGAGTACTGGAGTGGGTTGTTATTCCCTTTGCCAGGGAATCTTCCTGACCCAAGGATCAAACTTACATCTCTTCTTATGTCTCCTGCATTGGTAGGCAGGTTCTTTAACACTAGTGCCACTCAGGAAGGCCCTAACTCTCCTCAAATCCACATTCCCCATTTACCCTGCTGGCAATTTCCAGCAAATGAATGTTCTTCCTATACCTTAGAGCAAACTGAGCTTTTGGCCAGAAGTACCCCACAATTTTTGCCATCAAATCTACAAGTCCATTTGCCTATTTCCAGATTCATCTTGTCACTCATGTTTTAAGGGAATTAGAATCTTTTGCTCTTTTCAATTCTTGTCCAGCATCTTTCTTCCAACACTAGGCTATAAGCTCCATGAAGTCAGTTGCATTGTCCTTCCTTTTTTTTTTTTTTAAATTGGAGTAGAACTGCTTTATAATGTTATAAAGTTTCTGCTGCACAACTAAGTGAATTAGCTATATATATACATATATAGCTACATATATAGGTGTGTGTGTATATATATATATATATATCTCCCCTCTCTCTTGGACCTCCCTCCCTCCCTTCTTAATCTTCTCTATATCCCTGGGTTCTAGCACATTTGGCATATACTAGTTAGTCAACATCACAACAAACTGTGGAAAATTCTTAAAGAGATGGGAATACCAGACCACGTGACCTGCCTCTTGAGAAATCTGTATGCAGGTCAAGAAGCAACAGTGAGAACTGGCATGGAACAACAGACTGGTTCCAAATAGGGAAAGGAGTACATCAAGGCTGTATATTGTCACCCTGCTTATTTAACCTATATGGAGAGTACATCATGCGAAATGCCGGGCTGGATGAAACACAAGCTGGAATCAAGATTGCTGGGAGAAATATCAATAAACTCAGATACGTGGATGACACCACCCTTATGGAAGAAAGCAAAGAACTAAAGAGCCTCTTGATGAAAGTGAAAGAGGAGAGTGAAAAAGTTGGCTTAAAATAACATTCAGAAAACTAAGATCATGTCATCTGGTCCCATCACTTCATGGCAAATAGATGGGAAACTGGAAACAGTGACAGACTTTATTTATCGGGGCTCCAAAATCACTGCAGATGGTGACTGCGGCCATGAAATTAAAAGATGCTTGATCCTTGGAAGAAAAGTTACGACCAATCTAGACAGCATATTAAAAAGAAGAGACATTATTTTGCCAACAAAGATGCGTCTAGTCAAAGCTATGGTTTTTCCAGTAGTTGGTGATGGACAGGGAGGCCTGGCGTGCTGCAATCATGGCGTTGCAAAGGGTCAGACATGACTGAGCGACTGAACTGAACTGAGTAAGTCAACAAATATTTGTTGAACAAGTAAATAAAAGAAAGACCTCCTGGTTTCTCCTTCAGACTTCAACAGTTATTTTCCTCATTTTGAGACAATGGGAAAGCAATGGCAAGGAAAAAATCTGAGGAGTCAAGGCTCCTATAAATGCTGCAGGGGAAAAAAGTTTAAGTAGCAGTTAATTTTTGTGGGTCCCAGGACACTTTTCTCTAAATAAGCAAAGTGTTCTATACAAAATACTTTAACCCACTGATGTAGAAACTCGACTTACAAATATGACAAGATTATACCTGCTTACAGTCCACAGGGTTGTAGAGTCTGACATGACTGAAGCAACTGAGCACACATGCACACACATATCTGCTTGTGCATCTTGATTTTAATTTTTAGTGTGTAAAGCAAACAAACAAAAAACAGAAAAACCTCCTCCATTTGGCAAAGTTGAGTTCCAACATTGTTGTGATACAAGATTACAGTCCAGTTCAGGTCCACTCTGGATTCCACATGAAGATTTAAACCAGAGCCCATTCCTCAGCATCGTCCAAACATTCATCAAAACAGACTCCCAATTCTAACCGACTAGACTTATAGGACTTCCCTCATGGCTCAGACGGTAAAGCATCTGTCTACAATGCGGGAGACCCGGGTTCAATCCCTGGGTCGGGAAGATCCCCTGGAGAAGGAAATGGCAACCCACTCCAGTACTATTGCCTGGAAAATCCCAAGGATGGAGGAGCCTGGTAGGCCACAGTCCACGTGATCACAAAGAGTCGGACACAACTGAGCAACTGCACTTCAGACTTATAGCAAGCAAAAGTTTAAATATAAATGTAAAAAATAATAAAGTATCGTTTATAATCTGTTTCATACACTGACTTTCTAGCCAATGCAATACAAGTTGACAATTTCTGAAACCTCCAACACAGACTAAGGGAGGGACCATAAAAATATTCAGCAGGAAACACATCTGACAAAGCTCAGAAACACCACAGAAATGTAACCCATGTAAAAGCACACGAGCAAACACGTACACATATGTACTCTTCAGGAGTTCTCAATTTCTTGTTCCTTCTGGCTTAAAAGTTGAGAGGAATGAGAGAAATTTCACAAAGGAATCTAGTTAAAAGTTTTATTTTACCCAAGAGGTAAGTCTGAGGAGACTGATGATCATCCATTTCTGTCTTCAGTACCACATCACAAAATGTTTTGAAAAAGGAGCATTGTATGCGCTATAACACATTTCCTACATTGCATCCCATTTTAATGATTTCCGAAAAGCTTATAATTTCAACAGGAGGGAGTCACATGTTTATTTATCTTAGAATTATGATGACAAATTGAAATTACATTGGAGTAGCCGTGGTTAAGGCATACAGAAATGGAGTAGTGCTGCCACTGAGGATCTGTTCTCAGACATGTCCCTGCTCTACTGAGAACATGAATTTTTTCTGAACTGTATCAAACCCAAGGATATCACTAACCATATTTAGAACAACACTTTCCAGCTATGAATTCAGGGTTTCAAGGTCCTTATTGTAGCCATGCAACAACTTCAGACCCCAACCAATCCTTGCTTAATAAGCACCCTTAGTTCTACATAGCCCCAATTATAATTCTTGAGAAACAATTGATGTAACTCACTGTGGCCTTGCAGTTTTTGCCTTGATAAGCTTCCTCCATTTTGCAATCTGTGTTCAAGTGCTTCTGAAATCTGTGTCTCTTGGGCTATAGTCCTAGCAAACTGCAAATAAATGTGTCTTTATTGCAATCAGGTCTCCACTTCTGCAGTTTTGGTTAACAAGTCCATATGTCTGTGTGCATTCATGCTATATACATACATGCTATATTCATGAGAATTTCAACCATATTTTTAGTTTCAGAGGTTTTGAATCCTTGGACTCCTGTGTGGGTAATCACCTGACTCTTATTTGAAATTTCAGTGCATAAAGACATGTTTCCCAGGACTTCCCTGGTGGTCCAGTGGCTGAGCCTCCACACAACCAATGAAGTGGGCCCAGGTTCAAACCCTGGTTGGAGAACTAGATCCCATATGCCGGAATTAAGAGTTAGCATGCCACAACTCTTGAGAGTCCCCTGGACTGCAAGGAGATCAAACCAGTCAATCCTAAAGGGAATCAACCCTGAATATTCATTGGAGGAACTGATGCTGAAGCTACAATACTTTAGCCACCTGATCTGAAGAGCCAACTCACTGGAAAAGACCCCGATGCTGGGAAAATTTGAAGGCAGGAGAAGGGGATAACAGAGGATGAGATGGTTGGATAGCATCACTGACTCAATGGACATGAGTTTGAGCAAGCTTTGGGAGATGGTAAAGGACAGGGAAGCCTGGCGTGCTGCTGTCCATGGGGTTGCAGAGTCAGACATGACTGAGCGACTGAACAACAAATGCCACAACTAAAGATTCTACATGCTGCAACTAAGACCTGGTACAGCCAAATACATAAATAAATATATTTCTTAAAAGATTTATTTTTTCCTAGTACATTCTTTTTCCTATAACTAGAACATTAGCCACTGGGAGTCAGTTACATTCTCCATGTCCATAAATAATATCTTTATTCTTAGGATCTATTTTAATTATAAATATTTGATCCAGAGAATTATTATTTTAGAAAAGATGTATATCCAACTCATCCATATTTCTAGTTGGAATCAAACTGTCCCAAATTACTTAAGCTGTTCTTTTAAGACCGCCAGAAATATTTCTGATCTTCATAAAACCTTCACAGATCACTGAAGTTACCAGCTCCCAAAAACATTTCCATTTCACATGATCATGATTTTCATATTTTTTGTATACCCATGAAAACAGGCTTATAACTATTCAGCCAAGGTCTCAGGTAGAAAGCTTTTCCTTCATCTTCAGTATAAAGAAGCATACAAACAGCAAAACTGACCAACACACAAGCTTTTACATGATCACTCAGTACGTCCTAAAAGTGAAAGAAATAAGTTCTAAGGGGGAAAAAAAAGTTAATCATATACAAGAACTCTTCTTTTCTCACCCCTCAGTGACAGCTACAAGTTGGTCATTAAATGGGCACTGGGGAAGCAGAGAAGATGGTGTGCTCTTTCTGAACAAAACCCTGATGTCAGCCAAGAACTGAAATCACTTCTGGCTTCACACTGGGAAAATGTGCTTTAAATTTGGCTGTGGTTGTTTTCTCTGATGGTCAAGGAGAGTATGCTAGTGATTTGTGCTTTGGCATTTCCACTGCACACTGACAGACTGCTCCTTTTAAACACATACTCAAGTGATTTAGACAAAGTCCTGTGTATGACTGTAGCTTCACTAGAAATCCTAATAGTTCCTGGAAAAGTATGTGCTAACCCAGTAAAAAAAAGAGTGGCAGCAGGCATGAGTGATTAACTTGGTGTAAATGCTGCATCAGGATTATTAATCTTGTGTTTCAAATGCTACTTTCATCTCTATTTTCAAGGGGTATTTTATAAACACGATTCTTCGTAACACCTGTAACCTTTCCATTGGGCATGGAAGACAAAACAGAGAAGAAAATAGGTGTT
Organism: Okapia johnstoni; assembly: GCA_024291935.2. NCBI lineage: Eukaryota > Metazoa > Chordata > Mammalia > Artiodactyla > Giraffidae > Okapia > Okapia johnstoni. The sequence continues at coordinate 46,348,836 of CM044322.1, forward strand.
TTAACCAAGTTATTACTGTTCATCACCAGCAAAGCTGATTATAATCTCAGAAACAGAGATAACTGCTCTTTAATCATTCAATGCATTTTTTTCTTTAAAAGCCTTTATAGCCATTACTCATCTACATTATACAAAATTCTGTCCTAATTTTGCATGTGATCTATTCAAATCTGACTTTACTTTTTATTTTTGGCTGTGCTGGTTCTTCACTGCTGCATGGGCTTTTCTCCAGTTTTGGCAACTGGGGGCTACCCTCTAGTTGCAGTGCACAAGCTTCTCATTTCCGTGGCTTCTCTTGCTGTGGAGGACAGGCTCTATGGTAGGTGGGCTCAGTAGTTGCAGTTCTCGGGTTCTGGAGTACAGGCTCCATAGTTGGCACATGGGCTTAGTCGCTCCAACAGCATGTGGGATCTACCTGGACCAGGGATCGAATCGGTGTCTCTTATGGATTCGCACTGGCAGATGGATTCTTTACCACTGAGCCACCAGGGAAACCCCCAAATCTTACTTCAAGCATAAGACATCAATTTAGATAAAAGGCCATGTGTGGACTATTATATTTACTTATGATAAAATATGATTAATTAAACTGCATAGCTGTGGGGTTAATCTTACTTCTTGCGGCTGCAGTCATTTGAAATGTCTATTTTTCTCCAAAAGAGAAAACGTTAAAATAACTTCAAAATCCTTACATGGCACAGTGCAAACTTGAGCTGCTGTTTAAAATTACCCAAGACCCATCAGATAAGGGGAAACCACTGGAGAACCAGGAATAAACACATTCCTACTTTTTGGAAAATAACACTATATGTTAAAAATTTGAAATTTCTAACACTAGAAAACAATATCTTTGGGCAACAATTTTCTAACTCATTTTTTTAAATTCCAACAGATAAAGTTCTAAGATGTTATTGAAGGCTCTGTGCCTATTTGGATACACTTAAAATGTAAATAAATCTCATTTAGTGACATTTTCCCCTCTTCCCCCACTTCAGATTTTTTTTTTTTTAAAGAAGAAACACACAATCTATGCAAATTTATGGTTTATGTAAAGTATGTGTGCTTCGTGCTCTGTCACCTGATAACCATCCTTCATCAGGGCAGGGACAAGACCATCAAAACATCAAAACCCACTTGATCACAAGCAAGGGAGTTTCCAATGGGTGGGTTACCAATGGCAGGGTGGGGGTCGGAGAGGGAGAATCTATATACTCACTACAGAGAATCCTCCAGCCCCAGTCACAGAGGCAACTGCCTAGGAGAGAGAGACCTCTAGGATTATGCATGGGTTTTAGCATTCAGGCTATTTCTGGACAGAGGAAAAACACTACCATGAAGGCTGGTGATAACCTTATACTGCAAATAAGAATGAAAGAGAAAGGGGCTCACAAGCTGAGGCTTTCCATATGCAGGGACCTTCATATTGGTATGATCCCTCCTCACATCAGTGTCTTTTCCATACTACAGCCATCATCTTCCACTCGAGCAGCTACCCCCTCAGACAGCCTCCTCTGGTCTCTCAGGCTGGACTGGGTGTCCTCCCCTGGTTTTCTAAAACCCCCTGCATACATCATCCTATCACTGATACATGGTATTTCGATTTTGATTCTGAGTCTCAGTCTATATCATGGGCTTCCGGGTAGCTAGCAGAAATACAACTTGACATGCCTGTCCTTAACAAGAAGAAAAAAAATCAAACATATGTATAAGAAGGAAGTATTCCACAGTCATTTAGTATCTCAATTTTTCTTAGGCTTTAGCTATTTAATAGTTCATTTAACAAACACTTATTGGACTTATACTATATACCAGACACTCTATTAGGCACTATAAGGACAGAGATGATTAGGATACAGTGCCCTGCAATATGGTAAAGGATTCGGACATGCAAACATAATTGTTAGGTGATAAAAGTTAGCACAAGTTTCTCTGAAAACACAGACTGAGAAGACAAATGCATGCCTAAATATTTGGAGAAGACTGCATAGAAGCCTAGAGGCCTGGGTTAAAGACAGTTATACTGATAGTTTATCAGCAGGAGACACAGGGCAGGACAGCTGTGTATGCCCTGCAAGTAATAAGTCAATCAAGCCAGTAACAGAGCCCTGGTGAACCAGCTCTGAAGGAGAAACCACCTGAAACATCACCTTCAATCCTAGTGGCACATTCATACATCAGGACTACCATTAACACTCCTTCTAAATAAGCTAAACATTCAAAGACAGACAGCTTCTAACAAACCACAATTATAGTATTTCACCCAAACTTAGAAAAAATTATAAAATATTTTTCTTTATGAATACTAGAAAGGCAATTCTGTGAGGACTGAGTAAGCAAAACTTATGGATATCAAACACTATTCCCTTTACAACTGAAAAGTAAACAGTAGTATCTTTTTAAAGAAAAAAAATCCAAAAAATGTTAAAATGAATGTAGAATAGCTTGCTGCTGAATATATATATACATATATAAAATATATGCACTCATGCTTATTTCTATATATACATATATAAAATATATGCACTCATGCTTATTTCTATTAGCTAAAGTGTTTATGTCTGGAGCTTTCTTCAACCAACATACTCAAAGCAAGCAGAATAGACAATATGAAAAACTAACCCCTTCACTAGTCTTCCCAGGGGATTAGCAGATCTTTGTCCAAGCCTCTTTGTTGGCAAAATCTATAACTGAATAAACAGAGAGACAAGATCTGCAAGGCCTCAGCACTCAGAAAATTATGACAGTGGGAAGAATGAAGAGCTGAGGTCTAAATCCTTTAAACGGGAATAATCTTTGAAGAAATCTGGCAATCTCAGTCCACTGTATTTAAGGGAATGCTTTTTTAGATACTCTGATGGATTCGAGTACTCTGAAGCAGGACCACTAAGATCCAACCAGAATATACTGTTAACCAGAGCCTCGGTCTGAGTTAATAACATTCTACTGGCCTGAGAAAACAACGTATATGAAAAAGATACCAGAGCCAGCTTTTGTTGAACAAAGGATCCATGGCTCTGGCAAGTGTTTATCGTCTAAACCATACTTCCAATTATATGACAACAAGCACAGTCTATGAGGAGAGACACTTATAATAACTGCCACATGATCTGCCCATCTTATCAAAGGCAAGAAAAAGATGGGCTCTGTGCTTGTGCATGAACACTTTTTATCCAAGTCTTTGATTTGTATGTGTTCAGTCCAAATTCTCATGCATAATCTGGGAATCTAAAGTACTAGGCACAGATATGCAATTTAAATTCGCCCTACTGAGCCAGTTAAATGTTCTTCCATTACAAAGTATTCATTTCTTGAGTTCTTAAAGAAGTGGAAAATTTAGAAAACATACGAAAAAGAGCTTTTCAAACAAAGAAACATCACACTGATCTTCTTCTATTTGCTCCCCAAGAACAGAACTCATTTCGACCTATTTCCTTTAAACCCACTGTTTTCCTAACTTGTGCAAAGCACAGAGTAGGAGTTGGGAGGGGTTGTAAATTATGTTGATTTCCTGGTGTGAGCTTCACTCAGCAGGGGTGAGGTGGGGGTATATTCAGCTCTCTGAAAGGATAACACAGGCAGGAAGTTCAGGGCAAGAACCAGGCTTGCTGAAATGGTTCCAAGCCAGCTCACACTGGCCACAGGAAACTTCTCCAAATTTCCCATGCCACGGTTCTCTCCACGGTTCTCTCCCTCATGTTGCCAATGTGGCCATGCAAACTCTACTTGCCTCAGGAGAGTTGAATGGAGAAGCAATAGGTTCTTTATTACTCCAGAGCTCTCAGACAGACACATTGAACTCCCCCTCACTCCTTTCTTCCAATCTCCAAAACCAACTCCTTACCTGCACCCCACACCACCCAAGTTCCCAACCAGTACTTCCCACTGGGAGGGCTGTGCCACACCTGGGTAGTCACACATCCCTTCCACTTCCTGCCTAAATTAGACTTGACCATTCACCTTCTGACCTAGCATATTAATGTCTATTGTTGTTCAGTTACTAAGTCATGTCCAACTATTTACAACCCCATGGACTGCAGCCCACCAGGCTCCCCTGTCTTCCACTGCTTCCTGGAGTTTACTTGAATTCATGTCCATCGAGTCTCTGATACTATCTAACCATCTCATCCTCTGCTGCCCTCTTCTCTTGCCTTCAATTTTTCCCAGCATCAGGGTCTTTTCTGAAGAGTCAGTTTTTTGCATGAGGTAGCCAAAGTATCAGAGAGAGCTTCAGCTTCAGTATCAGTCCTTACAGTGAATATTCAGGACTGATATCCTTTAGGATTGACTTGACTGGTTTGATCTTCTTGCTGTCCAAGAGACTCTCAAGAGTATTCTCCAGCACCACAATTCGAAAGCATCAGGTCTTTGGCGCTCAGCCTTCCTTATGGTCCAACTCTCACATTCACACATGACTACTGGGAAAACGGTAGCTTTGACTAGATGGACCTTTGTCAGCAAAGTGATGTCTCTGCTTTTGAATATGCTGTCTAGATTTGTCATTGCTTTTCTGCCAAGGAGCAAGTGTCTTTTAATTTCATGGCTGCAGTTACCATCCACAATGATTTTATAGCCCAAGAAAAGAAAATCTGTCACTGTTTCCACTATTTCCCCATCTATTTGCCATGAAGTGAGGGGACCATATGCCATGATCTTATTTTATTAAATGCTGAATTTTAAATCAGTTTTTTCACACTCCTCTTTCACCCTCATCAAGAGGCTCTTTAATTCCATTTAGCTTTCTGTCATTAGAGTGGTATCATGTGCATATCTGAGATTGTTAATATTTCTCCCGGCAATCTTGATTCCAGCTTGTGATTCATCCAGTCTATCGTTTCACATGATGTACTCTGCACAGAAGTTAAATATGCACGGTGACAGTATATAGCCTTGATATACTTCTTTCCCAATTTTGAACCAGTCCCTTGTTCCATGTCCAGTTCTAACTGTTGCTTCTTGACTTGCATACAGGTTTCTCAAGAGACAGGTAAGGGGATCTGGTATTCCCATCTCTTTAAGAATTTTCCACAGTTTGTTGTGATCCACACAGTCAAAGTCTTCAGCATAGTCAATGGAGCAGAAGTAGATGTTTTTCTGCATTCCCTTGCTTTTTCTATGATCTAAAGGATGTTGGCAATTTGATCTCTGGTTCCTCTGCCTTTTCTAAATCCAGCTTGTATATCAGGTAGTTCTCAGTTCATGTACTGCTGAAGCCTAACTTGAAGGATTTTAACCATTACCTGGCAAGCATGTGAGATGAGCGCAACTGTATGGTAGTTTGAACATTCTTGGGCACTGAACATTCTTTGGCATTGCCCTTCTTCAGGACTGCAATGAAAACTGACCTTTTCCAGTGGCCACTGCTGAGTTTTCCAAATTTACTGGCATATTAAAAGCAACACTTTCACAACATCATCTTTTAGGATTAGAAATAGCTCAGCTGGAATTCCATCACCTCCACTAGCTTTGTTCATAGCAGTGCTTCCTAAGGTCCACTTGACTTCACACTCCAGGATGCCTGGCTCTAGGTGAATGAACACACCTTATCCGGGTCATTAAGACTTTTTTTTTGTATAGCTCTTCTGTGATTTCTTGCCACCTCTTCTTACTCTCTTCTGCTTCTCTTAATTCCATACCATTTCTGTCTTTTATTGTGCCCATCTTTGCATGAAATGTTCTCTTGGTATCTCCAGTTTTCTTGAAGAGATCTCTAGTCTTTCCCATTCTATTATTTTCCCTTGATTTATCTGCATTGTTCACTTAAGACTTTCTTATCTTTCCTTGCTATTCTTTGGAACTCTGCATTCAGATGGGTATATCTCTCCTTTTCTCCTTTGCCTTTCACTTCTCTTCTTTTCTCAGCTATTTGTAAGGCCTCCTCAGACAACCATTTGGCCTTTTTTCATTTCTTTTCCTTGGGAATGTTCTTGATTACTGCCTCCTGTACAATGTCACGAACTTCTGTTTATAGTTCTTCAGGCACTATGTCTATCAGATCTAATCTCTTGAATCTATTAGTCACTTTCACTGTATAATTGTAAGGGATTTGATTTAGGTCATACCAGAATGGCCTAGTGGTTTTCCCTATTTTCTTCAATTTAAGCCTGAATTTCGCAATAAGAAGCTGATGATCTGAGCCACAGGTAGCCCAAGATCTTGTTTTTCCTGACTGTATAGAGCTTCCCCATCTTTGGCTGCAAAGAATATAATCAATCAGATTTCGGTATTGACCATCTGGCGACGCCCATGTGCAGAGTCGTCTCTTGTGTTGCTTCATTTTGAACTCCAAGGTCAAATTTGCCTGCTACTCCAGGTATCTCTTGCCTTCTTATTTTTGCATTCCAATCCCCTATGATGAAAAGAACATCTTTTTTTGATGTTAATTCTAGAAGGTTTTGTAGGTCTTCATAGAATCATTCAATTTTCACTTTTTCAGCATTAGTGGTTGAGGCATAGCCTTGGATTACTCTGATGTTGAATTGTTTGCCTTGGAAACAAATGGAGATCATTCTGTCATTTTTGAGATCACACCCAAGTACTGCATTTCAGACTCTTTTGTTGACTACAAGGGCTACTCCATTCCTTCTAAGGGATTCTTGCCCACAGTAGTAGATATAATGGTCATCTGAATTAAATTCGTCCATTCCTGTCCATTTTAGTTCACTGATTCCTAAAATGTCGATGTTCACTCTCACCATCTCCTACTTGACCATATCCAATTTACCTTGATTCATGGACCTAACATTTCAGGTTCCTATGCAATATTGTTCTTTGTAGCATCGGACTTTACTACCAGACATATCCACTACTGGGCATCATTTTCTCTTTGGCCCAGCCTCTTCATTCTTTCTGGAGCTTTCTTTGCTCTTCCCCAGTAGCATATTGGACGTGTCCTGACCAGGGGGACTCATCTTCCAGTGTCATGTATTTTTGCCTTTTCATACTTTCCCTGGGGTGTCGAGGGAACAATACTGGAGTGGTTTGCCATTTCTTTCTCTTTTTGTTACAGTCTTATTTTTCCTTCCTGTGTCTAATTATTTCTAAATTATCATGACATTCATTTTAATATTTTATTTGTATCAAACATATGAATGTCAAATACACACCCTCAAAAATAATAAGCAATTAGGGGGAAAATATATTTACACCTGCACCTAAAGAGACAATATTGCAAAGGTATAAATCAACAACAAGAAAGAAGATGGAATTAATTCTCAAACTACTGATATTCACATTCATTAGCTTGCTGCATGCAAATAAGCATATCTCAAATATTTGGTCATTGCTAACTAAAAAAGCCTTAAGCTAAAAGCACTATATAAATGCTTTCAGTTTTTTCCAGGTATCCTGAACATTCAAGAACTTACTGCCTTAGAGGGACTTCCCTATAGCTCAGATGGTAAAGAATCTACCTGCAATGCAGGAGACCCGGGTTCAATCCCTGGATCAGGAAGGTCCCCAGGAGAAGGAAATGACAACTCACTCCAGTATTCTTGCCTGGAGAATTCCATGGACAGATGAGCCTGGCGGGCTACAGTCCATGGGATCACAAAGAGTCGCACACGAGTAAGCAACTAACACACACTGTCTTAAGAAGGTTCATGAACATCCAAAAGCAGCAACCATAGACTTTAGAAGAAAATACTTTCTATCTTGTGTACTTAGAGCCCACTGTTTAAACATTTTTAATTGTTTAAAGCTAATAAATAAGAAGCTATTATTTCCTTTTAAAATATCTCTTTTTAAGAGAGATAGGATATCTCTGATCCTATCAACAATCCTATCCTCGATGATAGGATCAGAGGAAGATATGCCTATGAAATTGTTTTCAAGTTACTAATTTTTGCAAACAAATTGTTTTGCAAAAAAAAAAAAAGGAATAGATCATGTATAACGAAATCACTTTGCTGTACACCTGAAACTACAACATTATTAACTATACGCCAATATTTTAAAAAGGCAAAAAGGAATAGCCAAGAGGCATCTAGAATTCACAATGGGCTTTATTACACACACACACATTTCTTTTTTACTTTATTTTATATATAATAGTATTAACACTATATTTAGCAATATATAAAGTAAAGTGAATACCCAAAAAAAAAAAGTACTAGCTTCATTTAATAAATAATGCACCTTCCTCACTGCCCAGCAATCTGTTATAAAGCAAATTCATATCGATTGGCTTTGTTTTTGGGCTCTGTCTTTTGTTCGATTGACTCGTGTATCCATTCATGAGCTGAAGAGTCTTAATTACTAAGGCTTTTAATGAAATCCTTACAAAGTAGGTCCAATTCAGCAACATCCTCCCTCCTTCTGCTGCAGGTGTATCTTGATTTATACCAACCCCTGCTGTCTGCCACAGAGTTCTGAATTAAATTTTGCATGAAATTTATATTGGGGTTTTATTAGAAATTTGCTGAGTATAGACACTTATTTGGGGAATACTAACATTATCATTCCTAAAAGTCTTATTGGAATAATGATTACTCCTATGAAAAACCTTAGTGCAATTCATTTCTTTATATTTTTTTATGGCTATCCATAAAATGTATATTTTATCCAATAAAAAAGTAAAATAGAATATGTCTTTCAAATTGCCCCAATGTTTCGTATGCCATTTACAGAATAATTATATGATGATAATAAAATACTGAAAAGTTTTCATGTTGAGTGACCTATTTTATGTATAGTGTTTTGAATTTTACATTAAAAACCAAAGTTATGTTCATCTCTTAGCATATGACACTGTATTTCTTTAGACAGGTTCCCCTGTCCTCTTAAAATAGTTTTTAAATTACAAAAGATTTATTATACCCAACATTTTATAGACATTATTATATAAAGACAGGTATGTGTGTGTGTGTACACACACATTTGAACCTTCTGATTAAAACATAAACCATAAACCATACACATTAAAATATTGAAAAAAGTTCCAAAAATAACTAAAATGCCATTTTGCCAAACTATTTCCAAGCTGTCTCTCAGCAAAGAAATGTGGAATTCCTGCCAGTCTCTTCCAGCTAGTCTGTCTTTAAACAATACTAGGGACCGAGAACAATTTTCAACTAACAGATTTAGCTGGTCTAGTTTCCTGGGACTGGTATGTTAAGAATCAAAAGTGGTAACTGCACAGCTTGAGCTGTGATGCTCTGGAGATGGATGCTGCACTCAGACCTTCACTGGCCAACAGTCTCTAACCAAATGGGGTGGCAGCACGTCTTCGTGCATGAAAATGTCTGATAAATGTTTCAAGCTCTTTATTGATTCAAAAGAGAATCCATATTCACCATTCATTGTTTGGTAAAGTGTCTTGAAAAAGTGTTGACAGAGCCTCAAACTGTGAATCCAGGTCCAAAACAAGTATTTAAGATTTCAGCACATAGTAGTTCTTATTATTAATATCCTTGAGTCGAATAGGAAAGTAATTTCCTCAGAATAATTTGAGGAAAGTTCAATTTGATCTTTATCTGGACACAAACAATCATCCAGTCCCATGGTTGGCTGTGAAATAAACAGCTTTCTCTGAGTTATTGGTAAAGGGCTAGCAAAATTCAACCACCTCATCTCTCCATCTGTGTTGACAACGAACTGATCTATGCACAATGCAAGACTCTGCAAGAAACAATGAAGCAGTTATTGAAACTAAGCACTAAAAAACTTGTCACCAATATCCACAATAATAAAGTTTTAAACTCAAAAAGATGTAAAAAAAAAAAAAGACACCTAAAAATGATTCTGGTTTGGTCCCAGTGTGGCTATGATAGACTATTGTCTATTATACACTGATTCACTGACAACTGGAGGGGAAAAAATATAAATTCCAACAATTATGATGTTAATAATAATTTCATCTGCAGCAGCATTCAAGAAGTTGATTAGATGATCCTAATGGGTCACTTAAAGTGAAAGGAAAAACACCCTTAGCATAACATAATAAGTTCTTCAGACTGAAGCATATTCAAGAGTTTCATGAAAGATCTTCTCGTGGCCTTTTAATAGCTCTTTCCAGTTCCAATTAACTTGTTAAATGCCAATTCTCCTTACCGCATCAGAAATCTAAAGCCAGCCCTTTCTGATTAAATCATTAAATGACCATTAACAGCACAATGCCTAGTAAGTATTTATGGACAGTCCAACACATATAAGCAGCTCATAATTTTTCATGCCAATAGAACAGAAAAGCTGGAGTTTTTTTCCAGATAGTTAAAAAAAAAAATCAGAAATGTCTTCATCTTTGGGATACATGAGGTTACATTTACCTAACACATCACCCTGCCTAACTGTTTAGATTAGCATAAACTTTCTGTAGACCCTCAACAGATAGTGCAGAAATGTTGATTAACAGAGAATTCATTTGCATGAAAAAGCCAGGTTGGTACTGAAGAAATCAGAAGGCACATGTCAAGTGTGAGCTGTGGCACCTGCCAATGTGGTGAGTAAAGTCACCCCCATCATGAGTTACTCAAATGTCTGCAGACTCCTCCGACGGGTAAGCACTACACTGACAAGCACTGCCAATGTCAATCCCACTCTAACACTCACTGTCTGTACAAATCTGCCTGCAACCTCCATTTCCCCACCTCCCAGTCTGCTTGCTGCCCCTGAGGACTGGAAAAGCCTGGCTCAAGGGACTAACGAGCACACCCACGATTCTGGTTCAAAATTCAGGGGGTGTGTACCTTCTCAAGACAGAGGACACCCACCCACTGAACTGTTCACAGGTCAGCTCGGCCGCATCCCCTTTCCTTGGACTTGAATTTCTTGCATCTGTGAGTAACCTCAAATCTGAGAAAGTGACTCAATCTGCAGAGAAGGATCCACAGCTACCCAAAGCTTCTTTGCTTACAATGTTATACAGACTCCTGTGAATCTAATTACTCCCATGTACCTTTTCCCCATGAAGTCTTACAGATATTATCATTGAGAAAACAAATTAAAACAAGATCAATAAAAACGATCACTTATAGATCACCTTATTGAAGAAAAGGAATTATTAAGTTCCAGTCTCTTCCAGAAATCAGATAAATTGCTAAAACTTATTTCAATGAATATGTTACTAATAACACTTTGGTTTTTTAGTTGAAACAGAGCTGACTTACACTGCTGTGTAAATTTCTGCTGTACAACACAGTGCTTGTTACACACACACACACACACACACACACACACATATTCTTTTATATATTATTTTCACTATGGTTTATCACAGAATATTGAGTGTACTTCCTTATAACAGTAGAACCTTGTTGCTATTCATTCTGTATCTATTTTAATATTTTTTATGGACTAAGAAGCTTGTAATATATGAAGCTCTGTCAACTACTTCTTGAGATGCTAGGGTTGGTTCTGCTTATAATTACACTTCTAATCAGAGGCAGCCAAATTTAAGAATTGACTGTGAAACAAAAAAGAATTGCAATGCTAGTACATCTCCATATTTTCCAATCGAGAGCTAACATCAGCAAACAGGAACAAATACTGCAGTACCACATTCATATCAATGGTTTAGTGAAGATAAGGTATTATCTTTTAAAAAAATGTTATCAGACTCTGCCTATTTATCCCTACCTCTTACAACACAGTATCTGGCACAAAATGGGCTCCTTAAATCTCTGCCAATCTCCATCCACATATTCTACAAACTTTCAGGGAATTTCTCTTATTAAATGCTACTTGAGGTATTTTTGTTGCTGTTCAGCCACTAAGTTGTGTCCGACTCTTTCCACCTCATGGAGTGCATGCAGCACATGAGGTTTCTTTGTCCTTCACTATCTCCCAGAGTTGACAGTATTTTTAACTTATTCTAAATCTTCACAGTACTTAAATGCTTAGTTTATAACTCTATCTTTTCATATTTTAAAAATATGGCTTATATAAATTTTATAATGATATTTTATGTGTATGTGTGTGCTAACTCACTTCAGTTGTCTAACTCTTTGGGACCCCCATGGACTGTAGCTCACCAGGCTCCTCTGTCCTTGAGATTCTCCAGGCAAGAATACTAGAGTGGGTTGCCATTTCCTCCTCCAGGGGATCTTCCCAACCCAGGGGTGCAGCCCACAACTCTTATGTCTCCTGCACTAGCAGGTAGGTTTACCATTAGCACCATCTTATGTTAATATATTGTCCCTGTTCTCAAATTATCTCATGTTTACATTTAAAAAAAATTTCTCTAACTATACAACCCAAGGAAAGAAAAGATTCCCCCCTTTTGTCCTTCAGTATCTTCACTTGTCTTCATTTAGATAAACAAAAAATAAACACCAGCAGTTGCATTTGAATTAGCTTCTTTTGTCCTCTAAGGTCAATTCCCTGTAAATTTGAACCAAAGGATGAAACAGAGTAACTTTGATTTTCTTTTAGCCCCATGAATGCCAACTCCTCCATTGTCAGTTTTAACTACCTATTTTTACATGTTGATGGCTTCCCCCCAAATCCACCCCAGCTTCAATTTCTCCATAGTCCTCTCTCTGCACATGAACATTTAGCTACCTGCCAGACATCTCCAGGTGTCTCCTATAGTCTAAGGCTGAACTCATCAAATTTCTCCCTGGCTCTTAGTGGTGATCCCACCACTTACATAGCTCAAGTTTGAACCTAGGTCTCAAGTGCCTTCCCTCTCTCTCATTTTCTGACCTGAATCAACCTCTATGTCTCCTTCTATTTCTTATATTACTCCTCATTCTATCTCTGATATTGCCTATCTAGTTCAGATCCTGATCATTTCTCACTTGAGCTGCTGCAGTGTCTCCCAACTAGTCTCCCTGATTCTGCCCTTGCAGGGTAGAACTTGTAACCCCCTCTCCACAGTGGCCAGCATAATCTATCTAAACCTAAATTTGTTCAGTAACTCCTCCAATGGAACCTTTCAAAGGTTCTTCATCTGACCATAAATTCTCCCATGTTATAGTGGGCCTTCAAGAATCTGGGCCCCGCCTACCTCTCCTTCTAACCTCTACACTCCCCCTCCTCTTGAAAAGTCCTTCTTACTTTTTTCACCTAACATGTACTCATCTTTTAAGACTATTCTCGAAACTTATCTCTTCCAATGCTTTCATGGCTCTCAGTCTTATTAGCAAGATTAGCCATCCCTCCTATAACCTACGTGTGCTTAGTCACTTAGTCGGTCCGACTCTGTGTGGCCCTGTGAACTGTAGCCTGCCAGGGTCCTCTATCCATGGAATTTCCCAGGCAGTAACACTGGAATGGGTTGCCATTTCCTTCTCCAGAAGGTATCCCCAGCCCAGGGATAAACCTGAGTCTCTGGCATCTTCCACACTGGCAGGCAGATTCTTTAACACTAGTGCCACCTGGGCAGCCATCCTTCCTATAACTAACCTACCTACCCAGACCATATTGCTGTCCCTATATTTAGCCTGTGAGCTTCTTTAGGGCAGGGCTTACAACTTAACATTTATATCCCCAGCTCACAATCCAATGCTTTTCACAAGGTAGCCTTCAATTAATATTGAAGAATGAATGAACATGTGGAGTTCAAAAGTGAGAGCTAAAGATCTTTATCAGAAAATGAAAGTCAACGATCCTAGCTGCTATTTAATAAAGAAGGTCCTCCTACTACATTCCCTAGGGCAAATCTGTATTTTTTCCTTTGTCCTCTATTTCAATTTTTACATTGCTTCTTCCATTCCTGAAATAACTTCAATTATTTTGAGACTATCGGGATCATTGAAAGGGATATTTCTATCCTCTCTCCTCTTTGCTGCAAAAATCATTAGTATTTTCATCCATGGAAAAATGTGTCCCTCTGTGATTCCATTTATCTATGGGAAGGAGATCTGGACCCTCACCTAGTCTCTCTCCCTATACGTCACACCTTCACTTTCAGCTCAGAAATGGTCCTTAGGCTGATTCCCTCCTCTAAATTCCCAGAGCCAGGTCTTTATCACCTCCCACTCAGACTATTTTAACAAACTCCCTACAAGAGTCTCTCCTCCTCTAGCCTCTCCTCTGAATAACTCTTTATACTATCTGGGCCCTACCGGAAATCTGATCATGCCTTAAAATCATCTCATGTGATCAAGAAAAAAATGTAAACTTCTTAGCCTGAAGGTCCAGGCCCCAGTACCACCTTGCTCCATTCTACCTTTCTAACCTCACCTGTCTTGGTGCATTCTAGACTCACGTCCATCTGCCAATCACTGATCACTTCTCATCAAGCTATGATCTGTCACATCTCTCCAGTTTTGCTCATGTGGTTCCTCTGACTTTATCCCTTTGTCACTTTGAAAAATCTCTACTCTTCCTTTTGGAAGATCCAATTCAAATAAGCTTCTCCCCATAAAACTTTCCAACCTGCCCAAGTTACAAATCATGACTATTTCAGGCTTTCCATAGCATTTAGCTTAGACACCTGTATGAAACACAAAATACTGGATCTATCTCTACTATAAAAGCAAAACTCCATGCCAAAAAAAAAAAAGTCTGTGAATTACATATCTTTGAATATTCACTACCTAAGATAAAGCCTAAGGCAAAACAAGTGCTCAAAAAAACAAACAAAAGTTGAAGCAAGCCATCTTCATTACATAGCAAGTTCTCAAAGGCAGGAACAAGGTCTGTTCATCCTTGCATTTTTAGGGGCATCTATCACAGCTCCAAGATTAAGACAAACTTGTGGAATAAAAGAATGGCCCACTTTGGGGTCAAACACAGGCTCAAACACACAGAACAGGTAAATCAGCTAATGTGAAATATTTGGAAAGTAGAAATATTTCCAAAATGATTTAAACACTTTTATTATGAAATATTTCTGGCATACAAGCCTTAGAATGTGCCACTGGCCAGAAACACAGTTATGGGTCTACCATGAGATAAGAACCAAAATAAAGAATAGTCATCTAGAAACTTTTATAGCAACTTGACAAGGATGACACATACACCATCCAGGGGTTTGTCTTAAGGTACCAGCTGGATCTTGTTGAATTTACATGGCAAGTGGCATGGATGGCAAGAGTTGCAGGCTAGTCATGGCTCAACAGTTTGTGCATACCATTCATGATAGATTGAAAGTGAAAAGAAAAAAAAAATTCAGAGACAGTTTGGAAAACACCACCAAAGACAATAATATAACAATGTCCCATGTACCACAGCCAATGTCTTCATACTCACCTTCAACATTTGCTTGAAACCTTTTTGTCCCATGACATAGAATAATACAGACACAGCTGAAGCCACCTCTATGTATTTCCCCAATCCTCATGTCCTCCTTTCCTCTTCAGAGACAGCTTCCAAAATGACTTTTTAAATAGGTTACTAAATCCTGTTTGGCACTTCCTTGGTGGTTCAGATGGTAAAGAATCTACCTGCAATTCAGGAGACCCAGGTTCAATCCCTGGGTTGGGAAGATCCCCTGGAGAAGGGACTGAAAACCCACTCCAGTATATTCTTGCGTGGAGAATTCCAAGAAGAGTGGAGCCTGATGGGCTACAGTCCATGGGGTCACAAGAGTTGGACCCCATGACTCTTGTATGACTGAGCAACAAATACGAATTCAGACACTAAATCCAATTTAGTCACACGAAATTTTCCTGCTGAGGTTTACGGCAATGTGTCACTAAGTTCAGTTCAGTTCAGTCGCTCAGTCGTGTCCGACTCTTTGCGACCCCATGAATTGCAGCACGCCAGGCCTCCCTGTCCATCACCAACTCCCGGAGTCTACCCAAACCCATGTCTATCGAGTCGGTGATGCCATCCAACCATCTCATCCTCTGTCGTCCCCTTCTCCTCCCGCCCCCAATTCCTACCCAGCATTAGGGTCTTTTCCAATGAGTCAACTCTTCGCATGAGGTGGCCAAAGTATTGGAGTTTCAGCTTCAACATCAGTCCTCCCAATGAACACCCAGGACTGATCTCCTTTAGGATGGACTGGTTGGATCTCCTTGCAGTCCAAGGGACTCTCAAGAGTCTTCTCCAACACCACAGTTCAAAAGCATCAATTCTTCGGCGCTCAGTTTTCTTCACCGTCCAACTCTCACATCCATACATGTCCACGGGAAAAACCATAGCCTTGACTAGATGGACTTCTGCTGGCAAAGTAATGTCTATGCTTTTAAATATGCTATCCAGGTTGGCCATAACCTTTCTTCACGTGGACATCACCAGATGGTCAACACCGAAATCAGATTGATTATATTCTTTGCAACCAAAGATGGAGAAGCTCTATACAGTCAGCAAAAACAAGACCGGGAGCAGACTGTGGCTCAGATCATGAACTGCTTATTGCCAAATTCAGACTTAAATTGAAGAAAGTAGGGAAAACCACTAGTCCATTCAGGTATGACCTAGATCAAATCCCTTATGAATATACAGTGGAAGTGACAAATAGATTTAAGGGACTAGACCTGATAGACAGAGTGTCACTAAAGAATACTAATATTCTAATATTAATATTAGATATTAATACTAATACCTAATATTAATATTAGATATTAATACTAATATTAATTCTAATACTAATATTTAACAGTGGTCGATGTTATTTTGAAGACTTCTGCCTATTTAATATCACTATATATGAACACCTGTGTTATGTATCCTTATCTGTGATCCTCTGGCCACTGACAGACCTGAACTCCAAGCAAAGGAACATCTGCCACCTAAACCTTTAGTGAGAGAAAGACCCTTTCTTAAAATGCCCACAACCTGAAAAGAAAGATTAAAGAGCAAAGGGTGAGAGTGTAGAAAGAAAGATTCCCACTGATTTCCACTAAGAAAACAGACTTCCTGAGAACACTGGGCTGATAAGACTTAACTATCAAAGACGCATCTTTTGCTGTTAGAGGTTAGCTTGGAGAAGACACGAGAGAGAGAAAAGATGCCTGAAATGATAGGTGGGAAATACGTGCTTTCCACAGAGAATCAAATGGGCAACATGCTTCCTGAAATTGGCTGTAGAAGCCAACACGCTTCCTGAAATTCAAACCTCTGGTTTTTTCATGACTGCCAACTCATTTCCAAAGCATCCACAGCTCATCCAACTTGTTTGGCTGCCTCCTTATCAAAACTTTACAAAACTTTAATTTCAGCCTCATGAGCCCTGCAGCTGTAAATTAATTGAATAAAATTTACAGACATTATGCAGTGAGATAAAGCACTTTCAAAGTCTTTTCCCTATTCAGTTGACTTAGCTGCTGAGCATGCCAGTTTTGCTTGACAGGAGTTCAGAGCCCTGGAAACCTTCCTAATCCTACTCTCTAGGCCTTGTGCCTATTCATGGAACCATGTTAACCCATATCCGGAAAATTAATAAACCTCAGATGGGTTTAAGCACTCAGAAATATTCCCGATACTTCTTGCCATTCATTATATTTAAGCATCCTCTGCAATGGGAGAATCCTTCTCAAAGGGCCACAACAGGAGCAGATAAAATCCCTAAGGTTATTAGCATGCAACAAAATATCTCATTGAAGATTTCTGGGGTCTAAAGCCAAAGCCAGGAATTAAATTTGCTGAAAGTGAAATTGCTTATGCTTTGGTTTAATACAGATATTCTCCAAACTGTTTTTCTGAACTCATCCATTTCACAATGAGAGTGCAAAAATTATCACAATTTTTAAACAGCCAAGGAAGTAAAACTACTCCCATGTCTGCCAGCAAGCAAGCGGCTCACCGGCAGTTATACGACCCTACATCATACTAATAGAAAGAAGACAAAAGACTATTAATTTCTTAAAATGTGTAGTCCTAATACGCCAGGTGCCATAATTTATATACGATTTCCATGGTTACCAAGAAAGAGTTGAAATGTTCCCCTCTGGTTGATTTTCACAGCACAACTGTGACCATCTCTTCCAAAGGAGGTCAAGTCTTTCAGCTTCCATTTCCAACAATTTTATCTGCATGTGGAAGCCTCCAAGCCCATCAGAGCTGTGGGGACAGAGGCTTATCTCACAAGCTTCTGAGATAAGCTTCCCCCTCATGGCCAAGACTTGGGTTTGAAACAACCTCTGATAACTGTACGGGAGTTTTGTAGATTTTGTGAACTCTCTGAAACATTGTTCCAAACAGTAAGTTGAGGATGATAACAGTGCTCAAGTAGGGTTGCTGTGAATGTGAAATAAGAGAAAGTAATGCAAGACCTGGGCACAGAACAAGTTCTAGGTGAGAAAACTTTGGAAATGTAAATATATCTATTTTCCTCTTCTTTAGAAAAGAAACCCAAAACACAGCCAATTTATTGCACTGCTGAGTCGTACTTTAAAAATCTGGCGCTTGCCGAGGGGGAGGTTGGAGTGGGGGAGAGATGGATTGTGAGTTTGAGATTAGCAGATACAAACTGAGGATGGATAAACAAGGTCCTACTGTATAGCACAGGGAACTATATTCAATATCCTTTTCCTTTGATAAATCGTAATGGAAAAGAATATGAAAAAGAATGGTTATATATGTATAACCAAATTACTTTGCTGTACAGTAGAAATTAACACAGGATTATAAATCAACTATAATCACATAAAATTTTACTAAATACAAGAACCAAGCAAGTTCACAATTTCTTCTTTATAAGTTAATCACAGAAAAGATAAAAATATCAGGTGTTTGATGGCCATAAAAGTGATACCCCCTGCCTCTGCACTGCTGAGCAAGAACTGAATAGAGTAATTCCTTGTGATAAATGCTTGCAAATTCCCTCAAGAATTCTGGGCAGTGGGAAAATTAGTTAACTCAAACAAAGTTCATTAAATAAATAAAATTCCAACACTTGTCTCTTTGGACAAGAAACAGATGGAAACAATACAAAAGACTGCTAATGCTTTGGCAAACTAATCATTCTTCCAAATGCCATTTACGAAAGCCCACCAGACCTCCAGCTGTAGCCATGTCATAGGAAACCCCTACAGCAATTATAAGTGTATTTAACTGAAGACCATAAACACGAGAGTATTTTTCAAAAAAGAGAACTCCCAAATAAACAAATCTAGAAAAGAATTACTGTTTATATCACAGAACCATAGTTTCAAGTAGCCAGTGTTAATATGAAAATATACATATGTATATATTAACATATATATATATATATATATATATATATATATATATATGTATATATACACACACATTTCAGGGAGAAGGAACCCTACCCTCCCTTTTCCTGAGATCTTGTGACTGGACTAATAATAAAATTGACACAGTACAGATGACAAAAGAGAAACAAATTTTATCTTATGTGTACAGAGGTCTCATTAGAAATGGGACCTAAGAAGTCACCAAAGCAGGCAGTTTTTATACTTTTTTAGGCAAAGAAACAACAAACAAATTTGTGATGAATCAACAGGACAAAGAAAGTTAGGCTTTGAATGCTTACTTAGTGAAGGATCTAAACAGAGTTTGGGCTTGGGGCAGTAAATTAAAGAAGTAACAGATTTGTTTATACAGGCTTCTTGGCCCCAGATTTCCTAAATTTAGCAATAAGGGGTATCCTTCTGCCTTCAGATGCCCAGAGAGTACCTTCAGATGCCCAGAGAGTACCTTTCACATGACAGATTTATGTCCTGACTTCAGGGAGTCACAGAAGGAGGGTCAGAGTGTTCCTTTTACACAGGTTCCTTCGTAAGGAACTTTAACTCAAAAGAATCGATATGCTATTGAAGTACATTTTGAGGTTGCCTGCCCTGGGTCCCAGTACACACCCCACTGCATCATGTAATCTCTCAATAATAAGAACTTCCGTCAGTTGTCATCAAGGAAACAGTCAGATCCAAGTCTGAGCAGTTTCTGCAAAATAGAAAGCCCAGAGAAACTTGCTCATACACTGAAAATTATAACCAACTTTTAGAACTAGCTAGTCTTGTTTCTGACACAAAGCAAAAATGTTGGGTAAAGGAAGATTTCAATACAGGAACTCCTTACGCAGGTGGCTGATGCTTCACCAAAACACTAAAGTGCTTGCCAAGCACATACTATTATGCTTGTGTGCTTAGTCGCTCAGTAGTGGCTGATTCTTTGTGACCCCACAGACTGCAGCCTGCCAGGCTCCTCTGTCAGTGGGAATTCTCCAGGCAAGAATACTGGAGTGGTTGCCATTTCCTTCTCCAGGGGATCCTCCCGACTCAGGGATCGAACCCAGGTCTTCTGCATTGCAGGTGGATTCTTTATGGATCAACCACCAGGGAAGCCCAGTACTATTAGTACATACCTAACGCTGTGCCAAGGAGTGGGGGTGACAACAGCAACAACAAAGTAAAACCAACCCCTGACCTCAAACCAGTTCATGCTCCAGGGAAATAACTGACCATGACAATACGAATATCACAAGAGCTATGCCAGGGAGGGTCACAGGGTAGCTATGAATGCAGGAATCCCAGAAAATAACCTTAGTTATAATCTCAACAAAAGGTTATCCCCTCTCATAATTAATGCCATCAACATCAATCCAGTCCTAAAGTTCACCCTCTTCTAAATTCCTTGTTTTACTGAGTTCCTGATCCACCTAAAAAGTATCATCCAAACTGGTTCAGACATCATAGCTGCTGCCTGCTTCTTAACACATACCCTACACCTTCTGTTACAAATGCTTCTCAGTCTGGGTCCTCACTTCCGGCATCCACATCCTTCATTATTTACTAGTTAGCTACTAAAATATTTTCCACAAACAAGAATCTGATTTCACTCCCTTTCTTTTTCTATATATAATTTTTATTTATTTATTTTTGGCTACACTGGGTCTTCACTGATGCAAACAGGCTTTCTCTAAGCTTCACTGAGCAGGGGCTACTCTCTAGTTGCAGTGCATGGGCTTTCATTGTGGTGGCTTCTCTTGTTGGGGAGCACACGCTCTAGGGTGCAAGGGCTTTCTAGGACTTGTGGCTCCCAGGCTCTAGAGCACAGGCTCAGTAACTGAGGCGCACGGGCTAAGTGGCTCCACTGCATGTGGGATCTTCCGGGATCAGGGATACAACCCAGTTCTTCTTATTTTGGCCGGCAGATTCTTTACCACTGAGCCACCAGATAAGCCCTACTCCCTTTTTTATTAATAAAACCTCTAACAGCTTCTGATGGGCAGAAGATGAAGTTCAAACTAACTGGTATAGCTCAGTCCAACCAGCAAAACAAATACAATACTCACTTTATCCCTGCCGCCGCCCCCCCCCCCCCCCCCAATTCAACGCAAGCTAACACAGAAGCAGTCAGACTGAACTCAGCACCGACCCCAGGACTCTCAAGCCCCCCCTGCTCTGTACACACTGTTCCCTCTCCTTAGAAGGCCCCTTCCCCTTGGCCTTGCCCAGTGAGCTCTTTCCTCTTTCTTCTAACACACTGTCTTCGGTATAGTCTTCTTTGGCTCCAGGAAGGTTTAACATCTGGCCCTGTGCAGCTATAATAGTCTACATATGCCACAGAACTGTATTCAGTGTATTGATGTGATTTTATTCGTCTTTTTTCTTCCTAGAAAAAGACCATTTCTTAATCATCTGCCAGAACCTAGCACAATATGCAATACAAAGAGTATATTTGATAAATATCTAATGAATGAACTAGCAGAATTACTAATCCATCCTCAATACAAGTCTAATAAAGGAAATTACTACCTATTAGGCTGGTACTGTACCATGTTACAAAGATAAAATTATCCTGGGCCTGATAAAGAAATACTGTTATAGTCCTGGAAAGAGCCAGAATGGGAGGCTTTTTATAAATGGATTCTTACCATTCACTGCATCCGCCTCTAAGGCTAGCTCCATTGCACTCACCTTGCAGCTTGCAAGTCATTTGAGGTTTGAAGTTAGCTCAAGGGAAAATAAGACTGGCTTCTGACAAACTTATTTTTAAGCTAAAGGTCAGATTTTATTAAAAAAAATAATAAATAAATGCAATGTATCCTAAGAAGACGATTGAAAAAAAAAAATCTCTCTCTGCAGCTGAAATCTTTGTATGGTCAAGAAAACATTGTTTGCTTGCCTCCAGGAAAGTTATTAACCTACACCAAAAAAAAAAAAAATCAGGTTTCATCAACAGTCTCATATAGTCAGCTCTCAACAAAACAAGAATAGAGGTCTCTGACCGAATTCTCACTTACAACCGAATCACTGATTACAGATACCCTGGTCTCCAAGTTTGTTTGTCTCACTAAAATAAATTTCTCCTGGGGCTGCAGATGCATACCAGGGAGCCAATCAGGTGGAAAGAGGCCAGGCCTCAGTGTGAGGCTGTCAATTTGCCATGTGGGAGCACGAAGGAGGAAGCAGAGACTCGGGCAAGGGTGCAGGGAAGCCTTTCTTCAAGGTCCCAGGACTCCCCATTAAATGCTACAGGAAGGCAGAATTCTTAGGATAAGAGTAGGACTAGGAGACCAAATAAGGCATGGTGAGACATTAATACAGTCAGAGCTCCAAATGCAGCCTCAATAGAGCACATAACCAAGATATTTCTCATTCAGCAATGCACACCTAACTCCAAGGTAGACAAGACTCGCAGAAGTGGCAGACCTCAGCAACAAATAAACAGAAACTGCAAATTCCAGTGAGGAAAGGTCATGGATCTAGAAGTCAGAAGTCAGGCTTTGTCTTAGGTTAGT
The DNA here is from genome assembly GCA_024291935.2 of Okapia johnstoni. Classification (NCBI taxonomy): domain Eukaryota; kingdom Metazoa; phylum Chordata; class Mammalia; order Artiodactyla; family Giraffidae; genus Okapia; species Okapia johnstoni. The sequence continues at coordinate 46,371,373 of CM044322.1, forward strand.
CTCTAGATTTGTTGCCTTTGACAAGTCAGTTAACCTCGGGGGAACTCAATCTCTTCATCTGTAAAGTAAGAGTCCAATCAGATCATCTCTTAAGTCTTGTCTAATTCTAAACTACTACAATTCCACATAAGGATTCTAAGCTACAAAAATGAAGATGTTATGATTTTAGATATTCTTCAAATACTAATTTAGGACAGGCCCTTTCATTAGGATGTTTTCTCTTTCACTGCCCATGAGATAAATCACCACATCCTCTCACAAAGAGAAACAACCAAAATACAACAGAAATGACATTTAAAAATGTATTACCGAAAACCCTCACCCAGCATAGCATTTGGGTACAACATGGTATTTAAGCAAGGTATTTATGTGATAGAAACATGTCTGGAGGTTTCATACTCCCTCTTAATAAATCATTAACAAAGTTCAACCCCCCAAAAAGACAACTTACGTTTTTCCTAGTTAAAAGAATCCAGGTGTTAATACTACTGATGCTCTCTAAGTGATCCCATCCATAATAACCAGTGTTTGAACAGTGTTATAGCTGTCTTAAGGGCTCCTGAGTTAAATGCTCTCCCTCTTATTGATATTTTGACTCTGAAGCAAATGATCTTGAAGGAAACCCACGTGGGCCAGCATGGGTGGGAAAAAAAGCCACACTGGGCAAGCAGAGGGTCTTTCCATGCCACACATATAAGGACTGCCTATGGTGCAGAATTCAGTGCAGCCAGAAGAATCTCTGGCTTTTCCTTAACATTCTTCTGGGTAGCTTTGCTCAAGAACAAGTTTACTCTAGTTCTGAATCTATCATTCCAAATCTATCATTCTATCACATATATCATTTATATAGATATAAACTCCTCTACACGAGGAGGACTGCCTTCACCCATGTGGTAAGGTCTCTACACAGCTCATGGATGATCCTTCTTTCTGGGCTCCTCTTGACCAGGAGGAGTGCACAATAGTCACCAAAACAGGGGACATCGTTTTATCATCCACACAGCGTCCTGCTAGTTTATGTAACACCACCATCACAGCTGTCTATCTGGAGTGGACCAACGACAGTACTTTTTCCCATGTTACTCTACCACGCAGAGTGAACAATATAGTTAGCAGAAGGTCTGCTCAGTGTTTGGCTGATACAAGATGGGCCTGCTTATGATAGACAAACAAGAGCTGCTTATTAACCAGCTCTTATTGACCAGTTAATTTATACATACTGCGCAGAAGATAGTTTTGGAGGAATATTACTTGCCTGGTATGTTCTTACCCTAGATAGAGTGGACACATACCCCTATATACTTAAAATTGCTAATTACTAAGTCATTTCATAATGAAGGCTGTGCAGCACTTATAAACAACCCCAAATCTATGAGCTTATTCTTCAGATGATATGATAAATTATCAGACAGAGAGAAGAACCAAACCTCATTTCCTTATTGTTGTCAAAATTTGAGCTGTTTTCTTTAAGACTTCCACTGACTGTTGTGAAAAAATTCAAAATTGGTCCATTCTGGAAGAAATGTGAAACTGGCCAAATGTTCTAATAAATCTATGTTAAGTTTTTGGTTCTACAATGACTGTACTACTGTATCACCTTATTTTGTTTCTCCCAAATCAGTTCTTTACTAGAGTCTTCTAAACAGGTGAATAATTAAGTTTGTTTAAGAGAAGCCACTGACAATTCACACAGATGGCTACCAAAAAAAGGATCAGAGCTAAATAGCTCCAATATTTCTTCTTTCATGTGCTACCTAAGACAAGGTTACTGAAAAACGTGGATTATGTGTGCTTTGAAAATCCAAGCTTTGAGAAGTAATATCTTGATTGTTATCAAAAGATAAAACAAAGAAAATTAAAAACCAGCTAATGAACTTTTGCAAATATACCTGGAAAAGAAATTATTTCATTAAATAACATCTTGGAGAAATAGCAATGCTTCTGTAATATATTTTTACAGAAACAATTCTGCTTCTTAAAGCACAAGTTAAAATACCAATGAAGACCAAACATCTCACAGTTGTTTTATAAAAACGATAGAAGAGATTTAATAAAAAGAGACAATCCTATTTTTTCCACTAGAATTGCTGCCAAAGGGAATACATATTTTAAAGATCAAGGCTTAGAAATGCTCTCCACATGGTAAACAGAATAAAACCTATCACCAATCTGAAAAATTACATAAACTAACAGCAAATTCTATGTAGGTGACTACAAATTAGTAAAGTGATAAAAAAGTGTCACCTGGAGATAATCTCAGCAAGAAGAAATGTTTCAATTTTTTTTTTTTTTGCTCTTTGATGGTTTGTTGATAAATGATAAAATAGGGAATTTTGTTTTCACCAGAAATCCGAAGTACACAAAAGCACCAGAACCGAATTGTTCAGCTTGTGTTAAAACAGGAATGACAGAGACTGTCTCTGGTGCCTAGGTCTTTAAATAGGAAAGCCACAGCTTATCACATTTTATTAGAGTTTTCCATCTGCATATTTTTTCCCCCATAGACAAAGTTCCCCATGGGCTAGGACATCTGCTTCTCACTCATCCGTATCTTGTGCACCTGTATACATGGTCAAGACTGGCACACAGAGGGACTTTAAACTATGGCAACTTACAATCTCATTCTTGAACCTTTCAAAAAGAGGCTGTGGGAGTAATAAATGCATTTGCCTAGAAATGACCACCTCATTCTGCTCCTTTTGAGAATGTCCACTCCATGCTCACTCACGGTCAACAGGCAGAGACTGGCCACGCTCTTGGCACTCCCTGTAAACCTGCTTCAGTTCAGTTCAGTTCAGTCGCTCAGTCGTGTCCCACTCTTTGCGACCCCATGAATTGCAGCACGCCAGGCCTCCCTGTCCATCACCAACTCCCGGAGTTTACCCAAACCCATGTCCATCGAGTTAGTGACACCATCCAACCATCTCATCCTCTGTCATCCCCTTCTCCTCCTGCCCCCAATCCCTCCCAGCATTAGGGTCTTTTCCAATGAGTCAACTCTTCGCATGAGGTGGCCAAAGTATTGGAGTTTCAGCTTCAACATCAGTCCTTCCAATGAACACCCAGGACTGATCTCCTTTAGGATGGACTGGTTGGATCTCCTTCCAGTCCAAGGGACTCTCAAGAGTCTTCTCCAACAACACAGTTCAAAAGCATCAATTCTTCGGCTTCCTAAGTAAACCTGCTTAGGAATCCACAAAAGGAAGAGAAGTCCAGCAGGCAGCATAGGAATGGGACTTCTTGGAGATGCTGCATAGATTTCCATGGTGGGACCTATAACCTAAACCTTATACCACTACTAACAGAACTCCAATATCAAGAGGAGAGAAAATCACTAAGTTCAGATGGGCTCTGACAGGGGATAGCACTGAGAATTTAGATGCAGACACTTCAGCTACTAGCCCCGTGGGAGTAATAAGAATTGGATCTACCCTTCCACATGAAACAACCTGGATAAGGTATATGAACAATAAGAAAAAAAAGAAAGGTTTTCATGACACTGAACATCAAGAGACAAAGACCAGGGATCACTGATAGATGGGAAATGAACAAAAAGGTGACCCCAGTTCACTGCAGAGAGTTATGGCGTGGGAGAGGGAAGCCTGGTGGGTTTCCTGAGTTAAGATGAGGAAGCTGAGAGTACGGGGAGATCTACAGGGCTAGACCTCAGAGATCAGAATGCCAGAGAGGAAAGAACTGCACAGTGGAAACTCTACAAATCTGTGAGGGCTCACTCTTGAGTACTCAACAGACCACTGATCAGCACGGGCACATGAGGACATTACTCTAGCGTGGGGACAGACCACCTGAAAGAATTCGAGGTAACAAAGCCAAAAACTTGCGCCCATCAGCCAGAGAAGAAAACCTCAAGATTCTTAGGGCATTGGATAGAGGACTCAGAGAGTCTTGCCTTGGTAATTTCACCAAGACTAACCAATGCTCCTGCTGTGCTGTGCTCAGTTGCTCAGCCGTATCTGACACTTTGTGAAACTGTGGACTGTATCCTGCCAGGCTCCTCTGTCCACAGGATTTCCCAGGCAAGAATATTGGAGTGGGTTGCCATTTCCTACTCCATTACTTCTGTACAATTAGCACTTACCAAATGACACCTTCCACATAGGGAGAGTATGAGAAGGACTGGGATCAAAATGTAATGGACCAGATGAGCCACTAAGTGCTTTCAGCAAAAATGAACTTTAATCCTATGTGTAAAGCACTTGTGTGATACACACACACACACATACACACACACAGTTTCTGCTAGACACTAGGCCATGGTACACATCCTAACCTTTAGAGCAAAACTAACATTTCCCACTTTGTAAATCACACTGAGGCCATTTTCTTCATAGTTTATCTTCTAAAATAGGGTATAACAAAGAAATCAATAGGATAAATTTACCACAGTATAAACACAAACACACGTAATAGATTGCAGAACAGAACTGCACCTTTATCTTCATTGGCTCTCTTGCAGAGGGAGGTCCAATAAAACTTTATGATTCCTCTTTTCACTTGCAAACCAGTGAAAGAAGTCCTAGTTACTTGTTAAGCATTAGACTCTGTTTTTTAATACAGAATACATCAAAATACCAGATTGGCTTTCAGACAGAAGCCCTTAGCTCTGCTGTTTTACCATGTCTTTAATCATACAGGAAAAATATCAAATATTAATGAGAAACAGAATAGCTTTCATACACAGTAAATAAAACCAGTTAGCCAGGCCCATCTGCAACACTTAAGTCATTCTTTACAGAAAAACAGTATTGCTTCAATTAATTTACTAACACATTTTCAAAGATCAAGGGCATGAAAACAGTCAGCTAGCTTAGACCTCATTCCTTGTAACAAATAGGGGAAAAAATTTATGCAGGCCAATTAAAAAACAAACAAAACAAAATATTAGATCTCTGACTCCAAAACCAAAATTTAGTCAAGTGACATTAAGTCCCCCTTTGTTTTAGCAAGAAATGAAATGGCTTTCATTAGAAACTCTAACTCCAATGGATAAACATATTAGAATAAACCACAAAAACACATTGGAGCATCTGCTTTTCTGTAAACACACAAGATATCTTGCAGAAAACAAGCCTCACTGAAATCAGAACTGCACGAAATAACATACTCTACATTTGCTGATCAGATTTCAGAACAACAAACCCCACAAATATTATATCTACTTTGCAACATCTATATAAGCTAAAACTGACAAGAAATCTAAATCAAGCTATTTTCGTTTTTTTCTAATAATTTTAGGCTTAAATAAATAAAAGGGATTAATTTCAACTTTCATTTCCTTTCAGTATATTTATATGGCACAACCACTTCTATTAGGAGGAAGGAAATCAGGCTGTTGATATTCCAACTGATTTCTCTACTGCCCCCTTCTGCTTAAACAGGACAAAGGAAGCAGGTTCCCCAGATGACAAAAACAACCTGAAGCCAGGTTAATAGAATGCAAAATGTTGATGTATGGCAAAAACCACCACAATATTGTAAAGTAATTAGCCTCCAATTAATATAAGGAAATTAATTTTTTAAAAAATAAAAGGCTTACTGAATTCAGAAAAAAAAGAATCCAGCCTAGCAATAAGACTTGATTATCTCATTGTTTAAAAAAGAGCTTTTCATTTTCCAACCGAAGTCATTTCCTGTGCATCCTGAATTCTGATCCATGTGTCAGGTTATGCAAACCCAGTAATGGCACTTATACTCTTAAGCCGGAAACAACTTAAGAATCCATTTTGTCGTGCATGCAGCCAGCAACTTTACATTTACAATTAAAAAAAAAAAAAAAAACTACCTTAAAAACTGAGTTCCTTTCATCCTAAAAAACGATGTAATAATAGTATTTCCCACCACTGGTCAAATGTGTATATTTTCTTTATGACAGGATATCTTTCTGTTAGGAACTTAGAAATTAATATTTACTATATGATTATTGATGTATCTTTCAATCTCAACATCATTACAGTGTAGCACAAACGACACACATTCCCAGGAGGTGAATAATAGCTGTGTAATTCCGATAATGAACTTTTAAGGGAAAAGGACTACAAGAATAATAAGTGGTTCTGAAAGTGCCTATATATTATCAGTAACCAAGTACATAAATCAGAAGTACCATAAAGTTTTACAGATAATTATTTTAAATATGTAATAGAGGAGAGATTAAATGGAAAGAAAGTAGCTGAACACAGCTCTGCTTTCTAGTGTATTTCCCTGAAATTCAAATGTTAGACAAAAAAAATAAAAATAAAATAAAGAGAAGTAGAAGATATATGTTATTGCTCTCATTCAGCCCCTAACAAATGTCTGACTCTTTGCAACCCCATGGACTGTACCCACCAGGCTCCTCTGTCCACAGGATTTCCCAGGCAAGAAGGCTAGAGTGTGTTGCCATTTCCTTCTCTAGAGGATCTTCTTGACCCAGAGATGGAACCCACATCTCCTGCACTGGCAGGCGTATTCTTTACCACTGAGCCACCAGGGAAGTCCAGAAGATGTAAGTGCTATCTTAAAGGCCATCCAAAGGGCAAAAGTGATTTTAAAAGCAGATGATGAGATTTTTTTCCAGGTAGAAGGTCTACTAAAAAAATGTAATCACAGGAGATATAACTCAGTTCCACCCTTCATTTCAAATGCACTGAAAATTCATGGTGACCCTAGAAGCCTACACCAAACACTACTGGCGAGTTAATACATGCAATAATCACATGGGATACAACCCATCTTCACCCAGTGATCAGATGAAGCAAGCTATCATTTATACTAACTCAAGACTTTCAGTGATGGAAAATATTAAAAAAGGAACTCTGTCAATCTAATGCCACTTTCATCATTACAGTCACTAAGTCCAGCTCCATGGACTGTAGCCCTCCTCTGTCCATGGGATCTCCCAGGTAAGAACACTAGTGAAAGTGAAAGTGAAGTCGCTCAGTCATGTCCGACTCTGCAACCCCACGGACTGTAGCCAACCAGGCTCCTCAGTCCATGGAATTTTCCAGGCAAGAGTACTGGAGTGGGTTGCCATTTCCTTCTCCATGGATCTTCTGGACCCAGGGATTGAACCCAGGGTCTCCGGCATTGCGGGCAGACGCTTTACCATCTGAGCCACCAGGGAAGCCAATTCCTTCTCCAGGGGATCTTCCTGATCCAGGGATTGAACCTGCATCTCCTATATTGGCAGGAGGGTTCTTTACCAGTGACCCACCACGGAAGCAATGCCAGTTCTCTAACAAACAAATCCTCCATCCTCTGCCAGGGAAATCCTTCTAAATTCAAATCTGATTGACACACCTCGAGGTGACAGGGAATGGGGTTGCTCTTGAACATCAACTCTCCCTTCTTCTTCAATAAGGAAGACCTTCACTTTTTTTTTTTTTTTTAATTTCTCTGTTTTTAAATGGATGGTAAGTAGCAGTGCCGTGGAACCTCAGCAGAGGTTACTTCAAAGGCATGGGGCATGTGCGCTCATTGGCTTCTCTGCCTTCTTTAATGCAAAAACAATGGCGGATGCTCCAACAGCTGCTTTGAGCCATGCAGCACCTTCGAGAAGAAAGCCAGGTACAACAGAGCCAAAGAGAGACTCGGCCAGGACCTCTGAGGGCTTTTTAAAGCTGCTACTCCATCCCTGGAATGTTTGCCTGGTTTCTTTTATGTGAGAGTATAAACTCCTATATCTGTGCCACTGTAGTTGGGTCTCCGTTTCTTGCAGGTAAATGTTTTAACTAATACATTCCCTCTTGAATGACTCTGCGTTACCCATCAGATGTCCTGGATCCTGCTTCACCTTCTGTCATATGCTATACTGCTTTTGCTAAGAACACTATTCCCTATCATGCCCCACATTCTCATAGATCAGGTTCCTCTGCATGAAACCAGACCCCAACCCACTCACTACTGGCTTACTAAATTCCCAGTCCCGCATCCTAAGTTCAAGGGTCATTCCCACGTGGTCTGTGCTGGTCCTCTCTTCCCCTTCAAGTGAGGCTCTCCTCTTCTGTCTCTCTCTTCTCCCTCTACAGCATTCCACTGACAGCCCTCCTCATTGAATTTTAATCATCTGTATACATATCTGTCTTCTATAAATCCTTGGTCCTGAGAGCAGAGAGTGTATCATGTTCATCTCTATATCCTTAGCATCTGGCATAGTGTCTGGCTCATGACCTTTACTGGATGGCCAATATTTTGATTTATAAACAATGGATCAATGGCCAGCCAAGCTTGAATGTGACTTGTTCTGGGAAATCATTATCCTCAACCCAACCTCTCCCTCCTGTGTGCCTGCAGAACACTCTGTACATACCACTGAATAACAGACTGTGGTTAGATATTCACACATTAGCCTCTCCTACCAGACTGAGAGACCTAGAAGAGCAGGGACCATGTATCACACAGATTGCTACCAACACTGAGCACCTTGACTGACTTACAGCACTTGCTCAATAAATATTTACTCAGCGCTGATACAGAATGACTAAATGAAGAATGGCCTTCTTTCATCTCCTGTTCATCACACACTGTTACAGGAGGGATACAAAATAATCACAGAGTCTTTGCTTTGAGAAGGTTATATATATCTAATAATTAGAAAGTATGAATACAGCTTTTAAGACAGAATGCCACATTGTATCTGCAGTCTCTAGCCCGTATTATGTACTAGTCCGTAAATATTTCATGATACTAAAGATAAAACAAAAGTAACCTAGGATATAATCTTAATGCATGATATTTCTTGTTTGATGAGTATTTTAAAAATCCACTTAGTACATATGTGGCAACAAAGAACCAGTGGGAAGCTAAACATTACTGCCAATTGAGTCAGACAAGGCTGAGACCCTTCTCACATTTGTTTGACTTTACTTTCCAGCATTACCATAAATTTTGAAACCCCTCCCATTTTGTCAAGGACAACTGCTCTAATTAGTGTTCATTTTAATTGTAATCTTTTAAAAATGAAAGAGTACAACAGTCATCTATATCTGTTAAACAGAGGTGGACCTGAGGTACAATGTACATTTTTGTTTCCATACTTTTCAGTTTATTTCCAAATAAGTAACACTGTTATTTTTTCTTTCACATCTTAAAATTAACTGCAGCTAATGCCAGACTCTTAATAGTGGATAAAGACTTGCCCTAGCCTTCCTGGTGGCTCAGACTGCAATCCCTGGATCTGGAGGAGGGCATGGCAATCCACTCTAGTATTCTTGCCTGGGAAATACCATGAACAGAGGAGCCTGGCGGGCTACAGTCCATGGGGTCACAAAGAGTTAGAAATGACTGAGCCACTAATACTTTCACTTTTTGCTTTCAAAGACTTGCCCTATAATAGGCAAGGAGGAAGAATGAATTCTGGACACTGGTCCTTAAAAGAGTGTTCAGTGATGTCATCCTGGGATAAAGAACCTAGTCTTAATGATGGCATCTGGGAATACTACCCATGATAGGAGCATCATAACATAACAAAGAGATTTACTAAAAGATTTCTAATAAAACAAAATATCATAGTGAAAATTTTCATGCTCAGAATAAGACACCTGTTAATACAATACCTCTATCTTCTTTCATAGTAACATATCACCTCCAACAAGCTACCGTGATACTTGAAAATATTTCTATTTCCAAGGGAAAAAAAATCTCCCGTTATTCTCTCAAATTTTAAAAAGAAACGTATTTTATAGAATGTCTGGGAAGGAAAAACTGATAACACAAAAAGAAAAGAAAAAAAATTTCCAACATTTTATGGAGCCAAGGAGACACAATATCAAGAACATACATATGTTCATCTCCAGCACACACATCTACATCCTTATGAAAATGTATTCATATAAGATGTTACTAAGAATTCTGAAAGCCACTCTTTACTGCCAAATGAAAAATTGCTAAAGCCCCAAACATCTGTCATGTATTTCAAAAGTGATTCACTAAATATTAATCCTATGACATGTTAATGAAATATCCCCAGTTGCCAAAAAATTTTCAAAAATGCACTTACTCATTAAAGAAAAAAATCACGTACTTGACTAAAGGGTATATTTCACTTAACTCTTACTGAACCTTTTCACTGAACACTAGGTGGTCATTCTGGTAAGCCCAGCTTTATAAAAGAGCTGGAACTCAGAGACCAAATGCAAGACGGTAGCGTGTGCTGTGACAGGCTAAACGCAGCTGATGTCCTAACCAAGACGTCAAGCGAACATTCTCCCTACTTTCATACCTGTACCAAAACAAAACAATGTGGAATACAGCAAACACTAATGTCAGGCTAATCCTATGGTTCCCAAAGGAGGCATAATTTTACATCTATGGTTCATGGAATTTATTCAGAGGAAGTTTCTGTCAGTAGAAAACATACTGTGAGTTTTTTGCTTTTTACTTTGATTTCCAAGGAACATCATCTCTAGAATGCTCAGTGAAGTCCAGTAAAAGAGAAAGATAAAAGGGGAGATAAGAGATTATCCTTGACAATGAATTCTCCTTTTTCACCCTGCTGTCTCACCAAAAAATGAGTAACTTTAGTCAAAAATGGAGTTCAAAACCACAGAAATCCAAAATTCTGAAGTACCAGAATGCCTACCAGATAATAACTGAAGCTGAGAATGTTCAAAACAATTCAAAATTAAAGAGAACTTCATGTTGCTTGTATATCAGGGCCCAGAGAGAAGAAGAGCCATAGCTGCAGTGGCCTAAGTCAGTCTAGGTGGTAAAATAATACTTTTTCTTTTTTCTTTCTTTTGAGTCAGTAATTCTATTTATAGAGCATGTCTTTTTAAATTATATTTATTTATTTTTAATTGATCGATGATTTATTTACAATATTGGTTCGATTTTCTGTGATACATCAACATGAATTAACCATAGGTATATCTATGCCCCCTCCCTCTTGAATTTCCCTCCCACCTTCTGCCCATTTCCATCCCTCTAGGTTATTACAGAGCCCCAGTTTGAGTTCCCTGAGTCCTTCAGCAAATTCCCATTGGTTATCTATTTACATATAGTGTATATCCTTCCATGCTACTCTCTCTTTCATCTCATCCTCTCTCTCCTTTCCCCCACCCTTGTCCAAAAGTCTGTTCTCTATGTCTGTGTCCCCACTGATGCTCTGTGAATAGGTTCATCTGTACCATCTTTCTTAAGCCTGCATGTATACGTATAGCTGATTCACCTCGTTGCACAGCAAAAAGTAATGCAACATTATAAAGCAATTATATGCCAATAAAAAATTAAAGATAAAAAATTTTAAAATACCTTTTCTAACAGTGACAATCCTTGGTTTGCATCTTTATATTTTTGTTCCTAATAAAACTAAAGGCATTTAAATTGTATTACACGGTTTTATTGTTTTACATAAGGTAATATAAAAACTACTAGTATATAAGTCCAAAAGACCTAATTAAATCATCACACAGAAACGCATGCTGTCCTGAGAGAACCAACTTATGGTTACCAAGCAGGGAAGATTGAGGGAAAGGATAGTTAGGGAGTTTGGGATTGGCAAGTACACACTGCTGTATTTAAAATGGATAACCTACAAGGACTTATTGTAAAGTACAGGGAACTCTGCTCAATGTTATGTGACAGCCTGGATGGGAGGGGAGTGTGGGGGAGAAGGGAAACATGTCTACGTATGATTAAGTCCTCACACTGTCCACCTGAAATGATCCTGATATTGTTAATCGGCTCTACTAAAACATAAAATGGGCTTCCCTGGTGGCTCAGATGGTAAAGAATCTACCTGCAATGCAGGAGATCTGGGTTTGATCCCTGAGCTGGGAAGATCCCCTGGAAGAGGGTATGGCAACCCACTCCAGTATTCTTGCCTGGAGAATCCCCATGGACAGAGGAGCCTACAGTCCATGGGGTCGCAAAGAGTTGGATATGACTGGGTGACTAAGCACACAACAATATAAAATTAAAAGTTCAAAAAAAAATGCATGCTGTCAAATTTTCCGTTTTTTTTCTTCCAAGAAATGTGTGATTTCATACAGGAACCATCAAAGTAATAGCAGCTCCAGCATCAAAGGCTGAGCATGGTTCTCCACTTGCCTTCATTAGCCATTCTTCCCATCAATTCTTCATGCAGATCATCTCAGCCACCCTTTTCACTATCCTCTGTCACTGTCACCTATAAATGCATTGCATACATGCATGTGTACAAGATCCGTCATGTCTGGCTCTTTGAGCCCCATGGACTGTAGTCCACCAGGCTCCTCTACTCATGGGATTTCCCAGGCAAGAATACTGGAGTGGCTTGCCTTTTCCTCCTCCAGTGGATCTTCCCAACCCAGGGATCGAACCTGAGTCTCCTGCATTTCCTACACTGCAGGCAGATTCTTTACTGCTGAGCCATTACATTTTCTTTATTTTTAAGTCTCTTCATTTGATATCCTTCTTAGAAAAGAAATTTTGTCTTTGTATATACATTATTGCTAAAACCTAATAGCATATTCTGTGCTTAAAAATGGTCAATATATATTTGTTGAATTAATGATGAATCTGACTACAACTATTACTGTGAAAGCAATGGTCAGTCTTAATAAATGAAAAATAATCTTTCTGAAGTATTTAAACCTATATTCTTGATTTAATTCTCTTGCTGCTGCTGTTTAGTCACTAAAAGTGGAAGTGAATTCACTCAGTCATGTCCGACTCTTTGCGACCCCATGGACTGCTCCTCCATCCATGGGATTTTCCAGGCAAGAATACTGGAGTGGGTTGCCATTTCCTTCTCCAGGGGATCTTCCCGACCCAGGGATTGAACCCAGATCTCCTGCATTGTAGGCAGACGCTTTACCGTCTGAGCCATCAGGGAAGTCCATTTAGTCACTGTCATGTTCAACTTTGTGACCCCATGGACTGTAGCCTGCCAGGCTCCACCATCCATGGGATTTCCCAGGCAAGAATACTGGAGTGGGTTGCCATTTTCTTCTCCAGAGGATCTTCCTGACTCAGGGATCAAACATGCGTCTCCTATTGGCAGGTGGATTGTTTATCACTGAGCCACCTTAATTCTGTTGCTAACTGGCTAATGATTTAGGGCAAGTCACTAACCTCTTCAGCTTTCTGTTTCTCCATCTATTAAAGATGAAGTTGGCCAAGGTGATATTTTTTAAAGAAATTCTTTCCAGTGATAGAAGTCTATAATTCTATGATTTTTTAAAAGGCTATTTTAACCGATTGAAAGTCTCTCAGTTGTGTCCGACTCTTTGCAATCCCATGGACTATAGAGTCCATGGAATTCTCCAGGCAACTAGAGTAAGAAGCCTTTCCCTTCTCCAGGGGATCTTCCCAACCCAGGGATCAAACCCAAGTCTCTCACATTGCAGGAGGATTCTTTACCAGCTGAGCCACAAGGGAAGCCCAAGAATACTGAACCAGGGTCTCCTGCATTGCTGGTGGATTCTTTACCAACTGAGCTATCAGGGAAGCCCAAAGTGAAGTGAAAGTTGTTCAGTCGTGTCTGACTCTTTGTGACCCCATGGACTATTCTTGAATTCTCTAAGCCAGAATACTGGAGTGGGTAACCTTTTCCTTTTCCAGGGGATCTTCCCAACTCAGGGATCAAACCTAGGTCTCCCACATTGCAGGCAGATTCTTTACCAGCTGAGCCACAAGGGAAGCCCAATATTAACTGAATCAGCATCTAAAATTCTTTGAAGGTGATTAAAGAAATGTCATGAAATTCGAAGATGCTGTGCTCTAATGAGAAGACGAAGTGTGGGTAGAGTCAATTTCCTCATATGTACTGATCACTGATTAAGTGTAATGGTTGGCGGCTCAGTGGTAAACAATCTGCCTACCAATGCAGGAGGTGCAATCTGGGTTGAACCCAGGTTCAGGTTCAATCTCTGGGTTGAAAGAACCCCTGGAGGAGGAAATGGCAACCAGCTTCAGTATTCTTGCCTGGAAAATTCCATGTATAGAGGCACCTGGAAGGTTACAGTACATGGGGTCGCAAAGAGTCGGACATGACGTTGTTACTGAGCACACACACAGCATGAGGCAATGTGAGTGCACAACACTGCTAAGAGGACCCCTAGTGCTTTCGATCTAATGGGAGGAGAAATAAGTAAAAGACTAATGTAACATAAGGCAGATGTCCTAAGTGCTAGAGAGACACACAAATAGCATAATTTTAAAAAAGAAAACAACTGGCTGTGATAGCTCAAGCTTGAACGTGTCTCGTGGTCACAAAAGGGGACCTGGGTCGTTCTCATCCCAGGCCACGCATGACCCCAAAGTAGAGTTTGATCTTCTACTCAAAACAAAATCTGACCCTATTTCCTTTAACAGATTTCTGATGTGTCAACCATTATGGAAATTTCCTCTAGTTGGTAAAGATGATGATGATGGCATACTTAAAACCTTCAATAAGTTTCTTAATACTCCACATATTGAAATAGAACCCTCATCCAATTTTTCTCAAAAACAAAACCCCCCACAAGACCTCCTTGCAGAATGAATACAATTTAAGTCATTAGAATACAACTTTGATCATTTCACTCATCTCAAGAACATGTACTTACTATTGTCTGTCACACCAAACGAAAGACAAAATCTTACTGTGCCCATGTGGTAAACATGACAACTACGTTACATACTAGAGGTTTCTGTGACAAAGAAACTAGGGCTTTCTAGGTCAAGTATTTTAGATATTTCTCATTCTGGTATAGACTGAACAAAAGAGGAGTAAACAAAAAAACAAAATGAATTTTTTAAAAAACAGCACTAAGAAATGATCCCTGAGTTTACAGCAATTTTAAAAGCACAGCAGAGGACCACGTTATTGATGAATTGGAAGGAAAGAAATACTCCAATGGAGTGGTGACATATCATAAAAGATATTTTGATAAAGTTAAGAGGCGTGAGAGTGAGAGAGAACCGCAACAGTGATGATGATCACTATCAGAAGTGGTGGCAGGGATACTGAGCAACAGACAAATGCCAGGACATGGCCATGAAATTTAGATGACAACAGAAAGAAAAACAGCCCATCAGTCAACAATTCGCCAGCAAGAACAACAACAACCAGTTCTGTAATCAGAAAGGTGCCGACAAGGAGTGAAAACTACCTAATGATTCACTTCCTTTTATACATAATAACCTTTGAAGAATCTATACAATGGATCTCAAGAAAGCGGCTGAGGAATCAGGAGAATTAGAAACCACCTGAGCAGATTTCAGCATTCCCCAGAAGTTACCAGCCAGACATCTGGAAAGTGCTTCAAGAAGAACAGTGCCAGAGCAGGAAGGGGCACCCACACGTGGCGCAGCACTGTGCCAAGCTAAGTCAGGAAGCAAAGAGCACTGCAGCTTGGAGAGCACCCCACGTGGGCACAAACGGTGAGGAACAGCTTTAGACCAGTAGTCCTCAGTGGGACCGGCACTGCCCTGGGGCCATTTTTGGATATTTTCAATGATCACAATGGGAAACTGGAGCCGGGCATGCTAGACAGGACAGTCTTCAACAACAAAGACTTATCTTGCATCCTGCAAGTCTTTCCAACGTCTCAATTGACTATTCTGTAGATGGAAAATTCCTGTTTATAATTACCTAAATTTAGAATCCAACCCCAGTTTACTTAGAGACACAAAGTTTCCTACACATTTTAATATCTACTAAATTTTCAAAGACTGCAATTTCCTTGAATGTAAAATGAGGAGGGATTATACTTTGTTTCATTTGAAATTATATCAGAGTTGTTCACCATTTTGGAAAATCGTGTCAGCAAATCATGGTGTTTAATACAACATACCTGCATCAATCTGCATTTGCAGCTGTTACATTTATGGTTACTCCATGTGTGTCTATGTATACTTATTTCAGTTCAGTTCAGTTCAGTCGCTCAGTCGTGTCCGACTCTTTGCGACCCCATGAACTGCAGCACGCCAGGCCTCCCTGTCCATCACCAACTCCCGGAGTTTACCCAAACTCGTGTGCATTGAGTTGGTGATGCCATCCAACCATCTCATGCTCTGTCGTCCCCTTCTCCTCCTGCCTTCAATCTCTCCCAGCATCAGGGTCTTTTCAAATGAGTCAGCTCTTCACATCAGGTGGTCAAAATATTGGAGTTTCAGCTTCAACATCTGTCCTTCCAATGAACACCCAGGACTGATTTCCTTCAGGATGGACTGGATGGATCTCCTTGCAGTCAGTCCAAGGGACTCTCAAGAGTCTTCTCCAACACCACAGTTCAAAAACATCAATTCTTTGGCGCTCAGCTTTCTTTATAGTCCGACTCTCACATCCATACATGACCACTGGAAAAACCATAGCCTTGACTAGATGGACCTTTGTTGACAAAGTAATGTCTCTGCTTTTTAATATGTTGTCTAGGTTGGTCATAACTTTCCTTACAAGGAGTAAGCGTCTTTTAATTTCATGGCTGCAACCACCATCTGCAGTGATTTCGGAGCCCCAAAAAATAAAGTCAGCCACTGTTTCCCTATCTATTTGCCATGAAGTGATGGGACCAGATGCCATGATCTTAGTTTTCTGAATGTACTTATTTAGTCATCATTATTTAGTCACTTATTACCTAGATACTTATTTAGTCATAATTTCAAAATTTCAAATATAAAGAACTTTTGCCAATACTCATTTGAATGTTGTTTGACTTTTCTTTAATCCAAACTTACACATGAGAAATAGGTTCAAATATCTGATTATCTCATTACATCTCTTATCAGAGTAATGAACAAGTATTTACATAGTAAAATACATTTCATGTTATCTTTAGGGACTTTCCTGGCAGTCTAGTGGTTAAGGTTCCATGCTTCCACTGAAGGGGCGGGGTTTTCGACTCCTGGTCGGGGAACTAGATCCCAAACGCCACAACTAAAGATCCCATGTGTCACAACTAAGACTTGGGGCAGCTAAATAAAGAAATATTTTAAAGTTATCTTTCTTTTTTATAATCACAGCATCATTTTAATTTCAAAATTCAATGTATAGGTGGTTCTATTATCTATCAATTTCATTTAGAAAATAAAAGGGGTATATTCCAAAAGATGCTATGAAAAGGGGGCAATGAATCCGATATGGCTGGTAATGATCGCTTTAGCTGCAACAGAGAAAACTATAGAATAGATTCTGATCTTCCTATAGAGAAAGGCAAAGGGTAACAGTATCAAAGGTTGATGCTAGCACTGAAGAAGAAAACATCACCTGATCATGACTAGAATAGGAGACTGGAAAGGGCAGCTTTCCTCTTCTTTCAGCTACACCATCTAACCAGTCTGCATAAACAGCTGACTGACTCTCATTCACAGAAAAGGTACAAGCATTTTTGTCAATAATTGCAACTGAGATGAGCCCTAGTATTTTCAGAAATACTGTTGTTTCCGTGTCATGATACTCTATTGGAAAGTGTCCGACAAAAGACAGGTGGGAAATTTGAATCTGCAGAACAGCTCTCTATTTTCTGTTTTATATTGCTTTTAAAGAACTAATTTCTAAACTAGTCTAATCTGTACACTCACTGCAATGGGGCAGAGACATTGAGAGGGGAGAAATTCAAGGGAAAAGAAAAGAGGAAGCTAAAGTGGATGTAGATATAGCTCATCATTTCTATGATGAAGGTTATTAGTATTAAGTATCAATTTATTACTATTAACAATTTGTACTACACATAATAATGGTAGAAATGTATATACAAAGTAAAACCCTATTTGGTAGAGTTAATAATATTAACAAAGACCTTCAAGTTTCTCTTCAAATGTCATCTTCTCAGTGTAGTTCATATATACAAGGGAACATTACTCAGCCATGAAAAGGAACAAAATTGAGTCATTTGTAGTTATGTGGAAGGACCTTGAGTTTGTAATACAGACTGAAGTCAGAAAGAGAAAAACAAATATCATGTATTAGTGCATATGTATGAAATCTAAAAAAAAAAAAATGGTACTGATGGACCTATGTGCAGGGGAGGAATAGAGATGCAGATGTAGAGAATGGACTTGTGTACACAGTGCTGTAAGGAGAGGGTGGGACTAACTGAGAGAGTAGCACTGATACAGATATACTGCTGTGTGTAAAATAGGTAGGTAGTGGGAAACTGTATAATACAGGCTGCTCAGCTTGGTGCTCTGTGATGAACTAGAAGGGTGGGATTGGGGGGAACAGGTGGCTCAAGAAGAAGGGGATATGTGTATACATTTAGCTGATTCACTTTGTTGTACAGCAGAAAGTAACACAACATTGTAAAGCAATTATATTCCAACTTAAAAAAAAATGTCATCTTCTCAACAAGGCCTAAAGTGACTCCATGTTTAAAATCACAACTTACTCTGCAGACTACATTCCCAGTCCCTGTAGTGATGCTCAATTTTGCCCCATAGCTCTGCTCAATTTCTAATATGCTACATAATTTACTTATTTATTATGATTATCATTGCCTCCTGTTACCAAAATAGAAGCTCCACAAGGGAAAGAACCACTGTCTGTTTTCTTTGCTTTATATTCCAGCATCTAAAAAGGGGGGCTGAAACAGTAGGTGGCCTGTACCTATTTGTGGAAAGAATGAACAATAACACCTACCATTAACTGAATGCTTTCTACATACCTGAAACATCGTAAAGTGCTTTACAGAGAGGATTTATTTAATCCTTACTAATAGAGCCTGCAAGTTAAATATTATTAACCTCCATATTTCAGATGAGAAAACTGGAATTTTGAGAAGCTAAGAAAGCTGTTTAATATGAACAGCCAGTGAGCAGTAGGGCTGGCATTCCTGTAAAGTCCAGGCCGTGTGAGAGGAAAGTCCATCCAATGATCAATGCAATGGACCTTGGCAGAGCTCAGACCCCATCATTCTCCCCTCAGGAGATGACAGAGGTCTCTGGATCACTCAGTCCCAGAGATAATCCCAGTTTTACTCACTGGCACCCTCAGCAAGGGGCTTCCCTGGTGGCTCAGGTGGCTTGGACAGCAAGGAGATCAAATCAGTCAATCCTAAGGAACATCAACCCTGAATATTCATCGGAAGGACTGATGCTGAAGCAGAAGCCCCAATACTTTGGCCACTTGATGTGAAGAGCCAACTCATTGGAAAAGACCCTGATGCTGGAAAAGACTGAAGGTAGTGGGCAACAGAGGATGAGAAGGTTGGATGGCATCACTGACTCAATGGACATGAGTTTAAGCAAAACTCTGGGAGATAGTGAAGGACAGGGAAGCCCGGCGTGCTGCAGTTCATGAGGTTGCAGAGAGTCAGACACAACTTAGCAACTGAACAATAATACCCTCAGCAAAATATGCACAATAAAAAACATGTTTTAATGCACCTGTGTTTCTAAATACCTCAGTTTTGGGTCTTACAAGCTTTGATAGGTAATTGTTGACTTAACACCTCTAAAACAAAGAATGCCTTGCCCCTAAACACTCCGTGAGACAAAAGGAAATTTATCAAATGCAGTAAAAATGAAACTTAAGAATAGAGAAGAGCATGGATGATCTCAGCTTCCTAAAGTGACATTTTGCATTTTCTCATTTCTCAAATTATCTTTGAGGGACTAACCTTTTGACATTCCGAGCTATTTTCTTCCAACTTATAGCATCTTCTGCTGCATGTTCACTATTCAAACTAGACCAAAGGGAACAATGACAGTCTGCATTTATGATGCTGCTGTTTAATCAACCCTGAATGAAGCGCTTGGTACACATAAGAAGAGGCACGTGTGTCAAGGGACTCACGAGAGGTTATAGGAAGGGGCTGCCAGGAGAGAATGCCTGTTCACAGGAGAGGAGTAATTCTCCATCATCTATCAGGCTGAGAAAGTTCTGAATACATTTCTTTCTCTCTTTTTTAAGACTGAATTATTTAAAGATAATTCTACAGTACTTGTTATCTGATAAGGCAAAGACTGTACTAAACTCTTAACATATAAATATTCATAATCACATCACAATAAATTCTTCTTCAGTATGCCCTTCACTGAATTATCTCAAGTATTTCTATAATTTAAAGTTCTGATGAATCAAGATGCAATTGTAGCTACGTCTCCTCCTATTCAAAGGCACAGAGACTAGGAAACTAAGAACATTAAGTGACGCTACAATCTGAAGACAAGTTAAAAATGCAAAGAAAGGAAAGAGTATCCCCAAGAAGACAGGTTCTCCAGAAGCAGGTGACCAGAGACAATGACCTTCAGAGTGACTCACACAATTCATCACATCACTTTGAGTGGCCATAATTTAGAATTAAAGCTTAATCCCTAGTCTAAACTATGGTTTTTCCAGGAGTCATGTATGGATGTGAGAGCTGAACCATGAAGAAGGTTGAGTGCTTAAGAATTGAGACTTTCGAACTATGGTGATAGAGAAGACTCTTGAGAGTCCCTTGATCAGCAGGGAGATCAAACTGGTCAATCCTAAAGGAAGTCAATCCTGAATATTCACTGGAAGGACAGATGCTGAAACTGAAGTTCCAATACTTTGTCCACCTGAGGTGAAGAGCCAACTCGCTGGAAAAGACCCTGATGCTGGGGAAAATTTGAAGGCAGGAGGAGAAGGGGATGACAGAGGATGAGATGGTTGCATGGCATCACCGACTCAATGGATGTGAACTTGAGCAAGCTCCGGGAGATGGTGAAGGACAGGGAAGCCTGGCGTGCTGCAGTCCATCGGTCCACAAAGAATCAGACATGACTGAGCGACTGAACAACAACAACAATAACACATAGACAAAATTATCTCCAAAAAGACTTAGGCTCCTTTACTCTTTTATACAGTTAGTTTCTAGACCTCCATATCTTTGGTGTTATAAACAGCAATAGAATTTGCTCAAATTGAGCTCCTATTACAGGTACTATACCCACTGAATCCCCACAACTGAAAATTTTAAATTATAAAACAGGTAATGCAGAGTGATTGGAGAAGGCAATGGCACCCCACTCCAGTACTCTTGCCTGGAAAATCCCATGGATGGAGGAGCCTGGTGGGCTACAGTCCATGGGATCGCTAAGAGTCGGACACGACTGAGCAACTTCACTTTCACTTTTCCCTTTCATGCACTGGAGAAGGAAATGGCAACCCACTCCAGTGTTCTTGCCTGGAGAATCCCAGGAACGGCGGAGCCTGGTGGGCTGCCGTCTATGGGGTCGCACAGAGTTGGACACGACTGACGCGACTTAGCAGCAGCAGCAATGCAGAGTGATTGCCTCCCCTAAGAATACCAATGTATGCTAAAGTGTACTGATTCTTACAGAGTGATTGCCCTTTTAAAATTCACAACTGCATCACTCAAAGAAAATTACAACCTATATTTATTATTTATAAAGAAGCTAGAAATCTTAAGGGAAAACAATGCATTTCTGTTTTCAAAAATCCAATTTTTACTCTCCTTAGATAACAGAGGATTTTAATGTCCTCCGAATCACAAGGAGAAAATGCTGCTTGGATCAAAAGCATCAGTTACATGCACTCACTGCATTTCAGATGGTTCTGACCGTTTTGAAAAACGATCACTTTTGCATTTCCATTTCTTCTGCCTAAACCATCACAAGGGTTTAACAGACTAGAGGGTCCTTTCCTCTAGTCCCTTTACTTCCTAATCTATCTTTGACATTAATACCAGAATTGTCTTACTAAATCATCACAATCATGTTATTCTCTTGCTTAGAACCTTGAAATAGCTCCCTATTTACTACAGAACAAAGCCCAAACTTCATACCAGAGCCTTCAAGAACCCCACAATCAAAGCTCGTTTCATCTGTCCAGTCCCCTGTTGTTTAGTCACTAAATCGTGTCCAGCTCTTTATGACCCTGTGGACTGTAGCCCACCAGGCTCCTCCATCCACAGGATCTCCCAGACAAGTATACTGAAGTGGGTTGCCATTTCCTTCTCCAGGAGATCTTTCCAACCAAGGGATCGAATCCGCATCTCTTGTGTCGCCTGCATTGCCAGGTGGACTTTTTTTCCTTTTTTTTTTTTAACCATTGAGCCACCAGGGAAGCCTTTCAGTCCCCTATATGACAATAAAGCTCAACAGCTCCAGGGCTTCAAGGACTGGGTACACACAGAGCTCTTCCCTCCACTGATCAGCCTCACTCCACACATATTCTACTTTTTTCATTGAAGATATTCCTGATCCTCATAGTTATAGTTACTCGTTTCTTCCTTTGCATTCCCACCACACACAGAGTTTTACCGCTGGAATGATGCCTAGTGTATCATGATTAGTATTATCAGTGGCTGCCTGCATTGCCCACTTGCTTGCTACTGTACAAGATCAAAGATTCTGTCTGGCTTACTCCAGATTGTCAGAGCTATCTAACAAAGAACCATGTACATGGTGGTTGCCTTGAAGTGAATGCTTAGTGAGTGAAAGAGTGAATGAACCATGCTCACCCATCCATCCGTAAGAAGGAGGAAAGATGAAGCTGTGAATCAAAGACAAGGTTTTGAACACCTGTGCTTACACATATCATCACCACAGGTTTTTCAGGATGCAAGGTAAACTTACCAAAATCAAGTAAGAGCATGTGTGTTTTTGTGCACCTGCATGCACACGAGAACACAGGGATGCACAAAATTTTAAAACCAATACCATTATAATTGCTCAAAAATAAAATACTCAGTTGTAAATCTAACGAAACATGGATAGGATCTGTATGAAGAAAACTACAAGCTGATAAAGGAAATTATAGAAAATCTAAGTAAATGGAGAGACATACCATGTTCACAGATTAGAAAACTTTACATAGTAAAAAATGTAAATTCTCCCCAGATTGATACATAGATTTAATGAAATTAGCATCAGAATCCTAGCAACAAATTTCATAGCTATATAAAAGATTATTCTAAAATATATTTGGGGAACTTCCCTGGCGGTCCAGTGGTTAAGACTCCACGCTTCCACTGCAGGGGGCATGGGTTCATTCTGGTTGGGGAACTCGGATCCCGTATGCCATAGTTAAAAAAAAAAATTTTTTTTTTAATTTGAAAAGCCAAAGGAACTAGAATCGCTAAAACTATAATGGGAAAGAAAAAAAGGGAAAGGTACCAGTCTACATGATTTCAAGATACTACACAGCTTATGATGATTGAGACTGTGTGGTATTGCTAAAGGCACAGACACACAGATCAATGAAACAGAATAGTGAGTCCAGAAACAAAGATAAAATCTTTTGGATTCAGGACTAGGCAAAGAGCTCTTAGACAACACCAAAAGAACTATCCAAAAAAAAAAAAAAAATTAAATACTACTGATAAACTAGACTTCAACAAAATCAAAAGATGATTTACATCCTGGGAGAAACTACTGCTAAATCATGTATCTGATAAAAAAAAAATAACTAGAATCTAGAGTACATAAAGAACACTCAAACCTCAACAGTTTGAAAAATTGAACATTTGATTTAATGCAGAGAAGGTTAACTTTCCCACAACACATCATTTAAATCAGCTCATATAACCTGACTGAGGGAAAAAGCTCCCAGGCTCTGCAGTTACTGAAACTGTCAGTTGGTCCAGTTCCCATAAGGCAAGGATGAGAGTGTTTTCCATAGTAAATCTCCATATTTTACTAAATGGAGAAGCTAGAAAACTTAAAAAAAAAAACACCCTTCAAAAGGCCTGAATGTTATTAAACTTGCTATATGATGATAATATCTCATTGCCCCTTCAGTAGTTTTCAATTTTATTTTCCTTAGTTGGAGATTTCTACAAAAAGAAGGGTGAAGGGACCCATCTGTTACAACTGCTGATCTGCCCTAAAACCTGATTCTTGACTCATGTCATCACCATTGGCAGCAACTAATGGAGGGAGGAGTATACTATACTGGGAGCAGCATGAGGAAACATCCTCTTAAAGAAATTGAAATTTTCACTCTTTCACGAGCATATTTTTTAAAAAGTAGCAGAGTAAGAGCACAATAAATTCAAATGTTATCAAAACAATATTTGAAAACACTTCATTATTTTAATAACAGAACTAAGTTATCAATTGACATTGCGGCAGCTCTTATTATTATAATTAAAATTATATTCTAAGTTTTCATTTTAAACTCCATAATTAAACCATTGCCATCGATAGGCTAAAAGTACTTCAAAAGGAATACATTATTGTTTTGATCAAACTATTTAAAAATGCATGATATTTGTACCAGAAGAACCATTTCCATACACAGGCTAAGAAAGCCCTGGGGAAATGACTAGTGAACCTTCAGATAAAATGACATTTTAATCTTCCTTTACAAACCACATCTCCTACCTGGCTTCATAAGCATGTCAGCTCACTTTGTCACTTGCTGTATTACATTAAGAAAAATGTTTTTATTTTCTCACCTTTCCTTCTAGAAGTGGCATATGACTGACATTTCAAGAGGAATCGCCTTTACTTTGAAATATTTTCTTTTAGAAATAGTACTCCATAAGTGTATTTCAACCTAAATTCCATTAAGACATATTTTAAATTTGAGCTTTTCATAAAAGCATTTAATAAACATGCATGCATTCAGCTCAGCTAGATCATTTATATAATTTATAGATAATCTAGGTAACTTATAAATGTAGGCAAATTTTAAATTATACATTTGTCATATAATTTTCAGAAGATAAATTAACATATACATTTTATTTGCTCCTAGCAAGTCCACTTATGTGTTTCAGGATCCATGAAACCCTTGAAAGTATATGCAAATTTTGTTATGTGTGCTTAGTTTTAAACAGTTTCTCAAAAGAATCTGTGAATCGTTGGTTTATTCCCAAATGACCATTATATTTATAAATAGCATCTCTGAGCAGAAAACAAAACATGACTTTTGGAGGACTTAAGTAACCATGTAGCTGTTCGTTTACTTCTATACCTATATGCAATGAGTTTGGATTTACCAAATTTTCCAGATGCTTGCTTGTACATTAAGCCAAGCTAAAAATTATATCCCCTAGAAAATGTTCATAGTCAAACTACAAAGAAAATTGGGTACCTAATGCTGAAGGAACTATTTGGACCCTGGGATCGTGCTGAAGTAGGCAGTAAGAACTAGAAAGGAAGAAGAGCTTCTCTGACTTACAACTACATCAGTATTTGAATGCAAAACATTACTAATATTTAAAATGCAAATATGCTCATTAAAATCAAAAAGTAAATCTTTCTCTTACAGTGGCATGTTGAAGAGCTACAACTTGGTAATATACCTCAAAGTTTTTCAATTCAAACCTTTTAAGATAGGTCTAGGACTTCCCTGGTGGGGCAGTGACTGGGAATCTGCCTGCCAATGCAGGGATATGGGTTCAGTCCCTGGTCTAGGAAGATCCCACGTGCTACAGGGGAACTAAGCCCATGCGCCATAACTACTGAGCCTGCATTC
Organism: Okapia johnstoni; assembly: GCA_024291935.2. NCBI lineage: Eukaryota > Metazoa > Chordata > Mammalia > Artiodactyla > Giraffidae > Okapia > Okapia johnstoni. Next base: position 46,396,688 of record CM044322.1, read on the forward strand.
CCTAGAGCCTGTGCTCCACAACAAGGAATAGCCCCCACTCACCACAACTAGAGAAGGGCCACACGCAGCAACAAAGACCCAGCACAACCAAAACTAAATAAACAAACAACAGCAAAAATTTCAAAAAATAAACAGTTTAATTAATTAATTAAATAGGTCTGTTTACACTACTCCTCTATGTGCTGCTGAGAGTAGGGACCTTTGTCTCATTGATCCTTCTATACTGAGTGTCAGACATAGGGGCCGGTTAACACAGGCAATTCAAACAGCTTTTGATTAATTATAATACTGCATGATCTTATTAAATACTATAATTTGAACTACTGAAAGCTATCCAAATCTGGACAGCTTCAGAATACTCTAAAATAGTGGAGGGTCATAAATAAAATAAGTCATATTAGGGACACGTATCAATTTCTTCCATAGAATCATCACTTCCAGTAGCATTCCTTGAGTCATTTCATAACAAGTCAGTGGCAATAAACATACAAGTAATTGGCCAAATAACACAAACTTGATTAAAATACAGAGACAATAAGTGATTCCAATATCAGTTACCCTAAAGTTTCTTAAATAAATGAATGTGGACTGCGTGACTGCATGCTAAGTCGCCTCAATCAGGTCCAACTCTTGGCGACCCAATGAGCTGTAGCCCACCAGGCTCCTCTGTCCATGGGATTCTCCAGGCAAGAATACTGGAGCAAGTTGCCATGACCTCCACCAGGAGATCTTCCTAACCCAGGGACTGAACCCGATCTCTTATGTTTCCTGCATTGGCAGGCAGGTTCTTTATCATTAGCACCACCTGAATGTGGAAATTTCACCAAAAATATAGGTAAAAATAGAACAAAAATACACAGTTGAAAGTCTTTTCACATTCAACCCAAAATAAAATTCTAAATAAAAGAGAAGCATATAAGATCATACAAGTATAAAGAATTGCTAGGAGTCATCTCGTTTAAGGCTTCCCTGGTAGCTCAGCTGGTAAAGAATTCGTCTGCAACGCAGGAGACCCCAGTTCAATTCCTGGTCAGGAAGATCCCCTGGAGAAGGGATAGGCTATCCACTCCAGTATTCTTGAGCTTCCCTGGTGGCTCAGATGGTAAAGAATCTGCCTGAATGCAGGAGACCTGGGTTTGATCCCTGGGTCAGAAAGATCCCCTGGAGAAGAGAACAGCTACCCACTCCAGTATTCTGGCCTGGAGAATTCCATGGACAGAGGAGCCTGGCAGGCTACCGTACATGGGGTCACGAAGAGTCGGACACTACTGAGTGACTTTCACTTTCACTTTTCTTTTATCTCATTTAAAAGGGGTAAAGGTGTTCTAAAACCATCCTTTGTTCACTTCTGCAAACAGGAAAGAAAACTGGATGAGAAAAGCAGAGGATTCTTAAATCTGGTGGAGCCCATGATAACAATAGTATTTATTTGGGATTGTTAGGTCAGTCACTGGTACTGGTTTCTCTATCATTCATATTCTTAAATCCTCTCAAATAGGAGTTGCATATGTTCCCAAACTACCATCTCAACATAGTTCCAACAGGTTGGAATTAACCATACACAGAACACTCTACAGAGGTGAAAGCTTATTAGGCTAACTGATAAAAACCTTACCACTATCTAATTCCAGAAAATTTTATCACTGTACCTATTAGCAGTCACTCCCAATTCTCCCTCCTGCCAGCCTACAGAATTAACATGCTGCAATCTTAATATGAATTTCTATTTTTTGTATCTCCCCAAGGTGCACATATGGTGATTTTCATTGAAGAGTCTCAGTAGAACATAAAAGGTTATTTACTACAGAAATACTGCTAGAACTGAGGAAGTATCAAAGAAGGGAATTTTCTGTCTACCTAATGTGGCATTTTTATTTTCACTTGGTAAGTAACAACTTTCAAGGTTCATTACGTTTTTAAAGTATCACTTGGTTTCCCAATTACAAAAGCTTAAGAGTTTTTCCTGCCCTTTGGATATCCTAACAACCTAAATATAGTGGCCAGATCAAAAGCTGGTTAAAAAAGATGGTGAACACCTAATCACCCACTGAAGCAACCACAGCCTTAGATCATCATTGATTTTTCCTCCAAGCCACAGAATGAAACTGAAATTCGTCCAAGAATGCACAGATATTTCTCTGCAAGTCCCCAGATGGAATTAGAGGGTTATAAGTTCAGTTGAATTCTTTTTTTTTTATTTTTTTCCCATTTAAGGTCAACTAAGAATGACCCTCCATTAAAGTTTGTACTTATAATTCTACCATTGGGTTTTGAGATTGTTTAGTAGCACATTTTAAAATAAGTAAATCTCCAAATATCTCTCATAGATTATTACCATGAATCTTAGAAGAAACCTTCCCTGGTATCTCAGCTGGTAAAGAATCCACCTGCAATGCAGGAGACCCTGGTTTAATTCCCAGGTTGGGATGTTCCCCTGGAGGAGGGATATGCTACCCATTCCAGTATTCCTGGGCTTCCTTGGTGGCTCAAACAGTAAAGAATCTGCCTGCAACGTGGGATACCTGGTTTCGACCCCTGAGTTGGGAAGATCCCCTGGAGGAGGGCATGGCAACTCCAGTATTCTTGCCTGGAGAATCCCCATGGACGGAGGTGCCTGGTGGGCTACAGTCCAAGAGGTTGCAAAGAGTCAAACACAACTGAGTGACTGAGCACAACATTTGCCTTTATATGCCACATACACACACATACATTTTTCCCTCTGTATTCTTTTAAAAATGAAAAATACCTTTATTTTTTAAAAATATTCTTCTAGTTAATGAAATCAGGCTGAACAAACACAAAATAGAGCTTGACTTATTTTTCCTATTCTATGAATATGGCCCCAAAGACTGAATTTACAAATAGGACAAATGCCATACAGTTCTCATCTGCCCCTTTGTCACTCTGCCTCCAAGTGCTGCATTCTCAGGACCCACACCCCCTTCACACATATACACACGCCAATTATAAAGATGTTAATATTAAAACAACTGTTTTGATGATCTTCAGCTTCTGGGATTGAAAAAATAAAACCAACGCCAAACAAATATAAAGAATGTGTTTTGATCAATTCACTTCTTCCAATCAACTATTAGAAAGATCCCCTGGAGAAGGGAATGGCTACCTACTCCAGTATTCTTGCTGGGATAATTCCATGGACAGAGGAGCTTGGTGGGCCACAGTCCACAGGGTTGGAAAAAGTCAGACACTACTGAGCAACTAACATGTTAACTATTAGAAGAATCTATTTTCTAAATACTTCCTACAATTCTTTGAACTGCTCTCTGTAAACGAACATATGTGAAACATGTTTTCTAAAGTGGCCAGGTCCATTAAGTTCACTGGGCACAGTCTAACCTTTTATGTCTCTTTCCAGCAACTCCCGATTTTGGGAGGGTTGTAGGGCGATTGAGATAACAGGGAGCCAAGGGAGGTGGCCTCCTCAGGCACTGCAGCCACCAAGCTCTGTCTGAGCCATTCAGAGGAAGCATTTTTATTTTCTCCCTTCACAATGCCTCAGTACCCTAAGGGGATCTTCCATCAATAATTCATGAACAGCAAAAAAAACATGTTCTAATCAATAAAGAGTAACGTTGAAACTCACAGCAGGTTCCACAGGACTGATGGGGTGTTATATTAATATCTGATTAAACTTCCCAGGAAATTTAATTTTTCATAAACCAAAGACCTAAAATTAACCTTTTAACCTTATGTTTACAAAAAATCTTTCCCAAGGGCACAGAAATATTTTAGAAACATATCTTAATGAAACCAGGAGGATAAAAAGAGTATTTCAATACCTAGGGGATTTGCCCCAGATCACACAGAAAAAGAGAATTAGAACTTAGTTCACCTCACACTTACCAAAAACATTCTTAATTGGAGTATTTTTGTACACCTTTAATGATTAGGTTCAAGTGCATGCTATAGGGACTTTAAAACACACTCAGATTTTTCAAACACCAATTCTATATATTCAAGAAAAGGAATTTGGAGTACTTTGCACCTTATTTCTTCTTTTCCAGTAACCTCCTTTGTCCATTCACAGCAAAACAATCAAATTGCAAGCCTACATGAATTTCATAAAGTCAAATTAGTACAAGTCAAGGCAATGGCACCCCACTCCAGTACTCTTGCCTGGAAAATCTCATGGACGGAGGAGCCTGGTAGGCTACAGTCCATGGGGTCGCTAAGAGTCAGACACGACTGAGCGACTTCACTTTCACTTTTCCCTTTTATGCACTGGAGAAGGAAATGGCAACCCACTCCAGTATTCTTGCCTGGAGAATCCAGGGGACGGCGGAGCCTGGGGGGCTGCTGTCTATGGGGTTGCACTGAGTCGGACATGACTGAAGCGATTTAGCCGCAGCAGCAGCAGCTATATACAAAATGAAGAAACTACAAGGATATATTGCACAGCACAAAGAATATAGCCAGTGATTTATTAAAACTATAAATGGACTATAACGTTTAAAAATTGTCACTATATTGTACACCTGAAACTTATATAGTAAATCAACTAAACTATACTTCCATTTAAAAAATTAGTAAAAGTCTAAATTCTCAAGCCTTTGCTTATTTATGTTTTGGGATCCCATAAGAAACTTCTCCCTGGCCACAACACTTCTCAAAGTTGCCCTGGATCCTCCATCTGGTAAGTCTATATCATCTAACTACTCACCTGGAGGAATACCCAACTAAATAACCCCACAAAAAGGTGTTAGATGAAGATAGTGACATTTGATTTAATGCAGGAAAGGTGACTTTTACAAAGCTTTCACAGTGGGCAGTCAGATATTTTCATCCTCACAGAGCAGCAATATGGTTGATAAACTGCTTCTAGAAGCTCCTGTAAAGATTTATAACTTTCGCTGGAAGAAAAGCTGGAGATTTCTTTTTCATTCTCTGACTGTACTTATAAACTACTTTCTGCAGCCCAACAAGCCTCTCCTCGACCAGATCGACAGTATCCTTGCAGAGCTGACAAGTGATGGATATACCCACCAGAGTATTATTGAGGATTTGAGAGGCTGTTACTGCCATGTCCTTGGCACTCTTGGATGCAATCCTGTGCAGTATTTCCCCTCAGAAGTTCAAGATTCTGAGATGGAACTAGTCTCAAAATTCTAACCGACCCCCTCTCAATGCAATTTCTTCTCTGATTAACACCGAAGAAGCAATGTGTTTTTGCTATTTGAAGCTCATTGTTATGTTTGCAACAGTGTCAGTTTGATTGAACCCTTATTATTAAACTATAGTTTTTAATGAAACTCCATTTCACCATAGCATCTAAAATACTACAGCTGAATTAATTATACCCTAGAAGAAAATAATAACAGATTTCCCTATTTCAAATACATAATGGGAAGCTGCTGTTTTATTCCTCTAATTATATAAGAATGGACAGAGTAATATACCATCTCTATCAACAAATTTCAAGGATCTGCTTTTATCTTTTTCTTTCTTTTCTCCAGTCAGAATTGTTATTAGTGACAGGAGCATATCATAATTTAATTAGCTGACACTGACTGGCAATCTATCCATTTCTTTTTAATTGGAGCCATTTCATAGAACTATCCATAAAGGCAGATTCTGCATAACTAATAACCTTCATAAATAACACCTTTAGAAATCTCACAGAAAGATATAAAATATTTGGACACAGTCATTATGTTCCCATGTCACTGGAGACTGGGGGCACAGAACATCCCCTGAAGAGGACACACATGGCTAGTTCTGAAAGCATGAAACAGGTGCCCTAGGCAGCACAAAACTGCCCTAAAGTCAACTTGGCTGCCACTTCACACAAGCGTTACTTAACGACATACAATGACTCAGAAGTGTGGCTCTGTTTGTAAGTACCATGGAAGGCATTTCAGGAGACTGAGTCTCACTAACCTGTCCAGTCAAATTAAAGGGGGGGGGGGAAGTAGTTGCATCTTAAGAACATGATGGGAAAGGTAATTACACCCAAATATCATATTCACGGTCTTGATATAAGGCTGTAGGGCAGTGCTTAAGAATCTGCCTGTCAATGTAGGAGACGCAGGTTCAGTGCCTAGGTCAGGAAGATCCCATGGAGAAAGAAATGGCAACCCACTCCAGTATTTTTGCCTGAAAACTCCCACAGACAGAGGAGCCTGGTGGGCTATAGTCTATGAGGTTATAGAGTCAGACATGACAGAGAGGCGGAGCGCAAGATAAAATATACACTTAATCTGCCTGAAAAGAGCTTGGAGACAATCTCTAGAACACAGCTATTATTCCCTGTGTTAGGAAAGTGTGTGGTGTACGTGCCCATGCAACTCCTGAAAATTGTATAAGTATACACTTTTAAGAAACAAAGCCTATGGAACTGAAAAATGATAAAATCATTTTTAGGTTTATGCTCACTCCTTTTATAAAACGTCAGGCTCCTTGGAAGCAGATTTTTTTAAACAGAAATACCAATAAAAGAGGAGAAGGAAATGGCAACCCACTCCAGTGTTCTTGCCTGGAGAATCCCACGGACAGAGGAGCCTGGCAGTCTACAGTCCATGGGGTCGCAACGAGTCGGACACGACTGAAGTGACTTAGCACACACACGCCAATAAAATAATTGTTTAAAATATGATTCCATTCTCAGTTCACAACATTTTCATCCATCTACAACTTTGTAGGAATTAGACTAAATCAAACTGGAGTTATCTGAGGCAACAGGATTTTTCCCTGTATAGGATTATGGTAGTTTCACTGAGAAAGCCCCACATGCATTCAAATAGGCTCAGCTCTCTAGTAACAGGTCTAATTAATTTGGTGTGTGTAGTGGAAAGAACATGGACTTGGGAATCAGATCTAACCTTCAATCTGCACTCTGTCATTGCAGCTACAATGTGACCTTGACAGATTTTGTTGACTTCTCTGAGCTTGAGATTCTTTTTTGTAAAATGAAGGCATGCTAGTAACACCTAACTCATAATGCTGTTATGAAAATTAGTTAAGTATGTAAAGTAAGTATGTAAAGTTAGGTATGTAAAGTATGTCAACTAACTTAAATTAGTTAAGTATTGAGCACTGAGTAGCTGCTCAATAAAGAGTAACTTTTATTCTAACAATGATAATACATTAATTTTGGCTAACAATACTGAGTAGTTTCACTTCAGTTCAGTCACTCAGTCATGTCCGACTCTCTGCGACCCCATGAATTGCAGCACACCAGGCCTCCCTGTCCATCACCAGCTCCTGGAGTCCACCCAAACTCATGTCCATCGAGTCAGTGATACCATCCAGCCATCTCATCTTCTGTCGTCCCCTTCTCCTGTTGCCCTCAATCCTTCCCAGCATCAGAGTCTTTTCCAATGAGTCAGCTCTTTGCATGAGGTGGCCAAAGTATTGGAGTTTCAGCTTCAACATCAGTCCTTCCAATGAACACCCAGGACTTATCTCCTTTAGGATGGACTGGCTGGATCTCCTTGCAGTCCAAGGGACTCTCAAGAGTCTTCTCCAACACCACAGTTCAAAAGCATCAATTCTGCGGCACTCAGCTTTCTTCACTGTCCAACTCTCACATCCATACATGACTACTGGAAAAACCATAGCCTTGACTAGACGGACCTTTGTTGGCAAAGTAATGTCTCTGCTTTTTTAGGATCACATTAAATAATTTTGTGCAAATATTTAGAGAATTAAAGACACTGCAGGCATCTCAGCTTCACTGGATGAAGGACAATTTGTAAAGTGTAGCTCTTGCCCCTCATTTATCTTGATTATCAAAGTATGGTTGTTGAACAGCTGCTATATTACTCTTTAAGGAGCCTGCAAACTAAGGAGCACAGGCTCTGGAGTCAGATGATCGTGTGTTAGCTTCTAGCTTGCCCACTTTTCTAGCTGTGTAATCTTGAGTGAGTAACAAACTTCTTAAGGTCTTGACTTTATCATCCCCAAACAGCAGGTAAAAATACAGTACTCACCTCACAGATATCATGAGGGTTTAATGCAACAATTCCTGTAGATTCCTTAGCACAATGCCTGACACTTGGTACTTCCTATGTGTCAAGCATTACTATCTATTTAGTGACAATTCAAAATCATACCTCTGCTACAGAGGCTTAGAAAGCTCAAAGAGTCTTGCCACTGTCAAGGAGTAGATGTGGGAATTTATCCCAGGTCTGTTTGACTTATTATAATAAACCATATGGAAGATAGACCTGGCCTCAAGGAGCTTACATATTTGGAAGAAACACTTAAGAGACTGGACACTGGGACTTCCCTGGTGGTCCCAGAGCTAAGACTCTGTGCTCTCAATGCAAGGGGCCCAAGTTTGATCCCTGGTCAGGGAATTAGATCCCACATGCCACAATTAAGAGTTTGCATCCCACAAGACTGAAGATCTTGCATGCCACAACTAAGACCCAACAAAGCAAAATACATAAAATAATAACAATAAATATTTTTAAAAATATACTGGACACCACAAAATAATATGCTCAGTGATCTCACAGGAAAAATACACAGGTCTCAGGGAGCACCCCAGGGGGATGAATAGCTAAGTGAACAAACATGGGTCGTTTTAGAAGGCAGCAATGAAGGTAATGAAAAAGTTGACATGACCTCACGCTTAACCCTTTTCTTAAAACCCAATTTTCAGACACATCCAGTAGCTCAGGACATCTGAAGTTCAAGGATCCAAGCCGCAGGTGTGCAAATGCACCAAAAGGAGGGAAATGCCTGTGGACTGAACTCAGTAGGGCAAGTACATGCAGGGTAATGCTGAGGGATTGAGAAAGAGTCCCCTGCTGACCTTTTCAAACAAGGGGAAAAACTTCTTCCACAGCTAAGGAAAGACTTTAAATGTAACAGCACAGACCTGAGGCATAGTGAAGCATGAAAGACTGCTAGGAGATCTTTCCTGAAGGTAACTTTTGAGGAGGACAGAATAAAAGGGCCTGGGACTTCTCTGGTTGTCCAGTGGTTGAAAATCCACCTTGCAATGCAGGGGATATGGGTTTGATCCCTGGGTTGGGAAGATCTCCTGGAGGAGGAAATGTCAACCCACCCCAGGATTCTCTTCCCTAGAGAATCCTCATGGACAGAGGAGCCTGGTGGGCTACAGTCCACTGGGTCACGAAGAGTCGGACACGACTGAGCAGCTAAGCACAGCACAGCAGCACAAGGAACTAGGATTCCACATGCCATGGGGCAACTAAACCCACCGGCCACAACTGCTGAGCCTGTGAGCCACAACTAGAAGCGGTGCACAGCAAGCAAATATCCCATGTGCCGCAATTAAGCCCCACTGAAGCCAAAGAAATAAATAATTTTTTTTTTTTTTAAACCACAGGGACTTGAAAGGGAAGCAAGGTAAAGAGAACTGGAGTGGGAAATAAGATGATAAGAAGGAGGTAAACTGGCTGAGGAATCGAAATAATGGAGCCTCTGCTCCAGAGCCACAGACTTATAATTAACTTGTAATTAACAAGCCAACAAGGCATTCTGAAAAATGATACCTCCAGAAAGAAGGCTGGAGAAAAGAGGAGGAAATAGCTTAAAATTTCAAGCTCCAGACTGTTGCTAATCTAGTGAAGGGTGATAGTGTTGTCCATCTACACACTGAGGTAAACTGACAGAGAACCCACGGATGGCTCTGTGTGGTTTTTGAGTTAGACTCGGGCCATTTTCTTGCCCGTCTGCACACAAGATGATAGTCCTTGGCAGAGGACAATCTGTTCAAAAATAATTAGATTCCTCCTCACTTCTTGCCTTGGTGGCAGAAGCACACGGTATATTTACAATATCCCATTTTGCTTCCATCTGAACCCATATGTTCACTGATCGGGTTAAAACTGGAGCTGCATGTCACATTTTTCACTGTGAACACACTTTGCTTCAACAAACCCTCAGGGAAAGCGGGGTATCTGCTCTGTTAATTTCCCAGGCCAAGGAAAGCCTCCCTTCCAGGAATAGGAGCAGCTCTGCTGATTTATTGCTGGAGAAGGGCTTGGCCTCAGAGGATTCATGTCATGAGCTGCAGGGACAGCAAAGGGAGCAGCCCTCATTTATGGTGAGACAGGAGAGAAAAGCTGGGAAATAGCCCCCATGAAGAATACACCGTTATTACATGTGGAAAGCAATGTGAATCAGGACGTGATCTGTGGTTATAATTCCACGCTATGACGTAGAGGCCAAGACTAAAGGGTGGAGGAAAGATGGAAGGAGAAAAAAAAGATGGAGAAAAATCTTACAGGTATAGACTGCCTGCTATTCATCGGCACAGGGCCAGGCATGCTATGCAGGTGATCTCAAATTGCAGGCTGCCTAGTGACATCTGAAGTTAAAAGCACAATTTCCCATTCTAGCCTCCAACATCCTGGGATCTGCCCTTTACTCGTGTAGTAAGTGATAACTCATCTGTCACAAGTCTGCCATCAGAATGATGCTATGGAGAGACCTGCAGCACCTAAGCACCCAAGGGACTCAAAGGTTTCGTCTAGTGCTCTCAGGTGGGTGAGCAGCATGGAAACCCTACAGTCCATGGCAGGTCCTAGGACAAATGCGTTGGGTTTAGCAATGTAGACACCTTGACAGGATCTGACTAGAGTGGAGGGGGCCAAAGGGTGATAAAGCAAGTTTAAGAAAAAATGGGAGGATAAGAAGCAGAACCAAGGGATAATGACACCTCCTTTGAGAAGTGTTCCTGTAAGGGAAATGAGAGAGATGGAGTAGTAGCTGATGGAGGGTGTGGTGTCCAAAGAGGTATGAAAAGTAAGAAGGTCAAATTGGGAAATAATACCTCCTGCTGCATTTTGACTAAATTATATAAACAACAAGAACTAAAACTCATTAGATTCATTAGAAAAGACCCTGATGGGGAAGCCTGGCGTGCAGTCCACGGGGTCGCAAAGAGTCGGACACGACTGAGCAACTAAACAATGACAAAGCACTAAAAAGTATTTCAGAGATCTAAACTGAAGTCCTTCTTTCTGTATGAAAAAACGGAGACTCAAGAGAGTTTAGGTGACTTCTTCAAAACACAGCAGCAATGAAGAGCAAGACTGGGTTCAGAGCCCTGAGGATCACTTACCCTCTGCTCCACCCACCACCTTGCCATGCAATTCCATGTCCCTCGAGCCATTGTGACTAGACCCAATTTTTGTTTTGATTTTGCTTCTACTAAGACATTTCGAAAGACCCTGAAGATAAAGGTATCAGACTAACTAGAAGAAGAGAACTTTTTTTTTCCTTTCAGAAGGGAAATTTTAACTACCTTCACCAACAAAAGGATTAAGTCTGCTCTGTGACAGAATTGCATTGAAAAAAATGAGGCAGATAAAGAAAAGCTTTTATTATTTTAATGAACTCAAAAGCTGGAAGCATTATTGAGAATAGCAATGTGTTCACTGCTTTAATCCAGTGTAATCATGTTTAAAAAATTATTCTACTTAGGAATTTTTCTGCTACATCAGACAAAATCCAAAATGTGCCAAGTAGACAGAATATTAAAATTAACTTCAGATCTTTAGTGCCTTCAAAATAGAGATCAGTATTCTAAGGACCATCTTAGAAAGTACCCATATAAGACAGGAAGCTTCCTAATATTCAAAGATACACCTACTGCCTACAATTTAACCTGAAGATTTCTGTGTCTCCCTTATATCTCATGTCCTTACAATACTATACATTTTTTTAATCTGAATTAACCATTTACTTCTGTATATAAGGAAGCCCATTTAATCTCTCTGTTCCTCTGTAGCCGCAGCTATTAAAAAAAGAAATTCAGTTTCTGACTCATTACCAGGATTGATTTTAAAGAAGAAAACAGCACAGTAACTTTTAGCATAAACATAAATTTGCTGCACAAATATTTTAATCATTTAAGTCTCAGAAGAAAACATAACAATCTTTTCTTTCTCAAACAACTTACATGCCCAAAGAATTAAATAATACTTAAAGAAAATATAATATATAAGACATCTATAATAATACTGCCTTACTTCTCAAAATACATCACATTTCTTGGCTATTAGATTCATGTCATTCTGCTACAATTTTAACACATATAGCTTAGATACATATACATATAGTATATATATGTATAGTAGAATATATATGTATATATGCATCAGTTCAGTTCAGTTCAGTTCAGTCGCTCAGTCGTGTCCAACTCTTTGCGACCCCATGGACTGCAGCACTCCAGGCCTCCCTGTCCTCCGGGGTAAACTCCCGGAGTTTACCCAAACTCATGTCCATTGAGTCAGTGATGCCATCCAACCATCTCATCCTCTGTCGTCCCCTTCTCCTCCTGCCCCCAATCCTTCCCAGCATCAGGGTCTTTTCCAATGAGTCAGTTCTTCCCATAAGGTGGCCAAAGTATTGGAGTTTCAGCTTCATAGTACTATATATATACTAGTATGTATATGTATATGTATAGATACATATAGTACTTAGGTAACAATGGGGGCAAAAATTACTTTGATCAAACGAATTTAATTGTATTTCACTTGTTTAAGGTTTTTTATTTTTTACTATAGCTCACTCATGCTGAACATTCCATTTTAACAAAAAACAGTAAGTCACCGATCTCAGGTTCAGATTTAATTTCTGCATGAGCACAACAGTAATTATAATTATACGTGGAAGAGGAGTTCAATTCATCTTCCTTCAGATTTATGATTAAAACCACTCATTCCAAATTATTCCAAAATCCTGTCCCCGCTATCATAAAATGATTAAGCCATCTTCAAAATACCCAAAACCTCACTAAAATTCCAATCCATAGCACATATATCAGGCAAAGTATTTTATACCCCAAATTTATAACAGAATACAATATAAACTTTAAAACTAATATAAATATTAACTGAATATGTGAACTGGTAATTAAGTTTTTATAATTAGGGGCCAACTATCTTTTTCATCATTTCCTAGATTCTTCCACTAAAATCTTAACTGTCTACAGTCTGCTAATGCTGCCGGTCTGAGTTTTCACCAGAATAAGGGAATCGGATTACCCCCACCTTCTGAGTAGGGCTAGTAGGAATATCCGATGAATCATGTTTTACACCTATTGGTTAAAATAATACTATACTGCTAATTCTGGACATGACAGACTGGGACCCAAACCAAGGACTTCTCCTCTGCAGCCATGGAGGGGACAGACTAAGACAGCTTGTTCCAGAAAGGAAAGGCCTAACCCAACCATGAAAGACGGAAAAGATGTTCTCCCTATGTTTTCCTCTAAGAGTTTTATACTTTCTTGTCTTACATTTAGGTCTTTAATCCAATTTGAGTTTATCTTTGTGTATGGTGTTAGGAAGTGTTCTAATTTCATTATTTTACATGTAGCTGTCCAGTTTTCCCAGCACCATTTATTGAAGAGGCTGTCTTTGCCCCAATGTATATTCTTGCCTCCTTTGTCAAAAATAAGATAGCTATAGGTGCTTGGGTTTATTTCTGGGCTTTCTGTCTTGTTCCATTGGTCTATATTTCTGTTTTCGTGTCGGTACCATACTTTCTTCATGACTGTAGCTTTGTAGTATAATCTGAAGTCAGGAAGGTTGATTCCTCCAGCTCCATTCTTCTTTCTCAGGATTGTTTTGGCTGTTCAGGGTCTGTTGTGTTTCCATATGAATTGTGAAATTTTTTGTTCTAGTTCTCTGAAAAATGCCAATGGTAATTTGATAGAGATCACATTGAATCTGTAGATTGCATTTAGTAGGATAGTCATTTTCACAATACTGATTCTTCCTACCCAGGAACATGGAATTTCCCTCCATTGTTTATGTCATCTTTGATTTCTTTTCATCAATGTCTTATAATTTTCTGTGTACAGTTCTTTTGTCTCCTTGGGTAGGTTTATTCCTAGGTATTTAATTCTTTTTGTTACAATGGTGAATGGGATTGATTCATTAATTTCTCTTTTTGATTTTTCATTGTTAGTATATAGAAATGTAAGTGATTTCTGTGTATTGATTTTGTATCCTGCAACTTTGCTAAATTCACTGATTAGCTCTAGTCCATAAAGGTTTTTGAATGAAAGCAAATTTAATTTTGATGCTCAAGCTATATTTTTGAATATAATCACCAAAATGATAACCTGGAATTCACATCAAGTATTTATTGATTTATTTGGAAAACATACCTATCATGTATAGTGGTCCTCAAAGCAGCTCTCAAAGACTCTTTCAGAGGATGTGAGAGGTCAAGACTATTTTCATAATAATACTAAGGTACTACTGCCTTCTTCATTCTTATCATCTTGTGAGTAAATGGACAGAGTTTTTCAGAGGCCACAGGTTGTATGGGATCACAAGAGGCTGAATGCCGAAGTAGATATAAGGACTCAGCCATTGTCTATTACACCAGACACTAAAGAGATTTGTAAAACTATAACACATTGTCAATGTTCTTACTAATTTTTGTCTTTGAAAAGTTACTTTTCATAAAAATATTTTTACTAATATTTAATGGATTTATTATCTTAAATGAATTAATAAACACTTTAAATACCTCAGTTTTAAATTTGTAACATGGCAAAAATTTATATAACCCTTATAAAAATGTATATTTGGGGTCCTCAATAACTTTGAAGAGTATAAAGTGTATACTTCAAAGTTATACTTTGATCCTGAGATCAAAAGTTTGAGAATCACTAGTATATACTATAGTTCATCTTTCTCCACTACAACAAATCAAGATATGGTATGACTCAAGCCCACTCCAGGACTCTTGCCTAGAGAATTCTGTGGACAGAGGAGCCTGGTGGGCTGCTGTCCATGGGGTCGCACAGAGTCGGACATGACTGAATCAACTTAGCAGCAGCAGCAACAAGCTTCCCTGGTGGCCCAGTGGTTAAGAATCCACCTACCAATACAGGGGACATGGGTTTGATCCCTGGTCCAGGAAGATCCCACGTAACACGGAGCAACAAAGCCCATGCATCACAAATACTGAGCCTGTGCTCTAGAGATGCGTTCTGCAACTACTGAGCCAACATGTCACAACTACTGAGTCTGCACTCTAGAGCCCATACTCTGCAACAGGAGAAGCCATCACAGTGAGAAGCCTGCAAACCACAACTAGAGAGTAGCTCCTGCTTCTGGCAACTAAATAAAGCCTGCGTGCAGCCATGAAGATCCAGCACACCCAAAAATAAATTAATTAATTTTTTAAAAAAGAAAAGAAATAGTATGACACTACCCCAAATCATGCTGACCTTGCCTGGGATAATATGAAATCCAACTTTCTACAAAGAACAGAAACACACATCCTTTCTTCTTTTGCTCTTTCCAACCAAGCTGTATTCCTTTCTGAGTGATGGCAGATAGCATTTTTAAAATTAACAGGCTGTTCAATTTTGAGGGGGCTATATTTTTGCTATGAATTTCTGGGGTTTCTGTGCTGTAGTTATTCAGATCCTCTTTGCTTTATGCATGATCAAATTTTGTAATATAGTTTTATAATCATGTAAACGAACACATGTACTCCTAAATGTTCCTTACTCAAAGCTGTCTCTTTTTTCTCCATAGATATAATGTCCTCTAGAATCTCACTAAGAATAGTAATATAACTGGTTTTAAAGTTTTTCTCCTATGTTCCCAATTGCTTTGGAGTGAGTCCTAGCCTCTGAGGGCCGCCAAGTAGCTTCATATGTAAAAAGACTTTTAAAAAATGTTGGCCTGGATTGTTTGGTATTGATACGCCCTGACAACCCATGTAAGTCACTGTTTGTGTTCATACACTGTCCTCCATAGGGATTTTCTGTATGTAACTCATGGATGAAGAAGTTGCCTAGTACACTTCACTCTGGAGAATCTAAAGCCCAAAAACTTTCAATAAACTCATCACACAGTTCACTGTGCTGCAGACCACACGAAGCAATGTTACTGCTAACAGTTGCTGTTTCCCAACAGAGCAGTATTAGTGCCAGTACCTTTCTTCCCTATTAATGCTGATACTCTGTTCCAAGTCTTTCAGGTGAAAACTTGAAATATCTCAAATACTTAAGCTCTTTTTCTATAGGTAGCAAATTGTGTAGAGACTGATCAGTCAAAAATAGTGCCCATAAGAACATCTAACATGGCCAAAGTTTTTAAGGAAAATAGAATACCTCAGGAAAAGTAAACTTACAAATGTGTGTTGGATGAAAACCTTACCCCCTTCCTCCAGACCCATGTGATATCCTCCTATTATTAACCACTCCTCCTGCACTCTATTCCCTGGGGTACTCTGTTCTCCAAGGACCCCAAACTCCTAAACCCACTCCAGCTCCAGCCCTTTATCCATCCACCCAGACCCCAAAGGGCATCATTTAATTCCAAACAATTTCAACCCTTCTATCACCAGCATCATCAACTCCTTTTTGGTCTCATTTACTCAGCAGAATGCAACATGGAGTGGTCCACTACACACTTGGGGGCTCGAAACCAGGAAAGCACAAGTGAGGGCTGGCTCTGGAACAGCACTGCCTGCACTTGAACATCAGCCCTACTACTCATTAACTGCAGAACATTGAGTGATGTATTTAACTTTCCAGTCCCATCTGCAAAATGCAGATGGTAAAGACAGAAGCTTATTTTACAGCACTGGGGTGAAAACCAAGAGAGTTACTACATATAAGGTACCTGGCACAAGGTAAGCACTCAATGAATGTTTGCTATTTTTATTTGCTGTAACACTTGGCTGCCAAGCTGTGATGGAGGAACTCTGTGGATTAGTGCTTCGACACATATATGGTGCCTGGTTTACCTTTATAACCTGCTCATGACCCTGGAACCTTGTCGTATCTTCCAGATCCATTTCCTCAGATGTCCCCTCAAACTTCCATCTCTCTCCTCAAGCCCCAGTCCTCTGTGTCTGCTCCTCCTCACCTGATTATCTTGCTTCTGATTTCACAGAAGCCACAATATGCTATGAATTCCTACCAGTCTGTTAGCTCAAACAGTAAAGAATCTGCCTTCAATGCAGAAGACCTGGATTTGATCCCTGAAAGTCGGGAAGATCCGCTAGAGAAGGGAATGGCAACCTTACTCTAGTATTCTTGCCTGGAGGACCCCATGGACAAACCATGGAGTCACAGAGAGTAGGACACAAGCAGCTAACACTTTCCCCAGGAACAGCACGTGTGCCCATTCTTTAAATTCTCCCCCTTTGAGAGGAATAGCCCTCCTCCTGTTGGAACAATCCATTCTCCTGTGTTCTAAGCTTCATTCTTCCTGCCTGCTTCCTGCTCCAGCAGTCATAACTTCTACTTCCCAATCTTTAGTTTCTTTCTCTCTCCACTGACTACCTCTCCTGAGCCTAAAATCTGACTCAGAGACTTCCATCTTAAAACAAAGCCTCCTTCTAACTCCATTCACCTCTAGCTCACTTTATTTCTCCCTTCACAGCCAAACTGCGAGGAAAAATCTCCACACTTTTATATCCATTACTCAAATTTTCAGCATTTTATAATACATACTATGATACCATTAAGCCCTCAATCTAACCTTGCTTTGGTTTCCAATGACCTCATATGCAAAAATCAGAGGATTTTGAAGTCTGTACATTTTGCTTACTCCCTCACCCTTGAATCGCTCTTGTATATTTTCATGGCTTCATTAGACTATAAGTTCATTAATGTCAAAACAATGGCATGATTTTGTCTCTAAATCCAAGCACATAATATGGTGCCCAGTCTATACTGAATGCATCAATGAACTAAATAATCAATGAATATAATCAGTCTTGGTGGCTCCAAAGCCTTTAGTGTGCTATCTCTGTTCATTCCACCTCCAGGAAAAACTTAAAAAGTGATTCTGTAAATTACTTTGTTGGCAAAGTGAGATATCAAGGAACCAAGGTTCTACGTGATGCTATTCTATTTAGTTCTTTGTTTTTTCCTGGTGGAAATATGTTTACTGGTTTAATGAGTGATCTAGGGTTTATGTCTTCAAAGTCTCAGCTGGCTCACAACACAGAAGGTTGTCCAATACACACTTCATGGCCACATAGCCTTATCAGTGGTGTTACAATGACCCTGGAAGCTGAAGCCAGTATGCCTTCTAGTTAATCTTTCTTGTAATACAGTCTCAGACCCAGTGTCTTCTTCTCTCCTTTCCTCTAAACACAGTAGGACCGGGACTTCCCTGCAGTCCAGTGGTTAAGATTTTGCCTTCCAATGTAGGGGGTGCAGGTTCGATCCCTGATCAGGGAGCTAAGGTCCCACATGCCTCAAGGCCAAAAAAAAACCAAAACATAAAAAACAGAACCAATATTGTAACAAATTCAATAAAGACTTAAAAAAAAATGTTCCACATCAAAAAAAGATTAAAGAAAAACCACAATAGGACGTAGTTAACAAAATTTTGCAAGAAGTGCTACAACATAGAAAGAACTCTTTCTTTCTTATTTATACTTTTGAGGGGAATGTTTTTAACTTAATATTCTTAGAGCAGTTCTAGGTTAACAGCAAAATTGAGAAGAAGGTACAGAGATTTCCCATGCCCCATCCCCTGCCCCACACAAGCACAGCCTCTGCCATTATCAACATCCCCCACCTGAGTGATACATTTGATACAACTGATGAACCTATTTTAACATCATAATCACCCAAAGCCTGTAGTTTACACTAGGCTTCGCTCCTGGTGTGGTACATTCTATAGGTTTGGATAAACATACAATGACATGGATCCATCATTATGTATCATACAGAGTATTTTCACTGCCCTAAAAATGCTGTGTTTCCTCTATTTATCTCTCCTCAATCCCTCCAACCTCTCATAACCTACATAATTTATGACAATAACAATGTATTAAAGAAATGAAGCTACTACAAAATTAACATTATATACTTTGGCCAAGAGTACTTTTGCAAAGACCTGACTCATTTGAAAAGACCCTGATGCTGGGAAAGATTGAGGGCAGGAGGAGAAGGGTAGACAGAGGATGAGATGGCTGTATGGCATCACCAACTCAATGGACATGAGTTTGGGTAGGCTCCAGGAGTTGGTGATGGACAGGGAGGCCTGGCATGCTGCAGTTCATGGGGTCGCAAAGAGTTGGACACGACTAAGTGACTGAACTGAAACCAGTAAAATGAATTAATGAATTGGTTTTCCTCATTCCTAAACTTCTTTACCCTAAACAAACCATGCATCTGATGAGGAGAGTGAAAGGAATGAAGAAATTTGTTTTGTTATTATTATTATGGCAAATAATCTGGCATCACTTTAAAAAGGAAAAGATTATTGCTTCCCATTTAGCTTTTTCTCCATGGCAAATTCCAATTCTTCGAGAATAATGAAAGACATAAAGCATATAATTTTCATCCCTTTCATTCTATAATTTTCTTGATTCAAAACAGAAACCCAGTAGGATGAGTACACTGATATTTCTATACATTTTGATTAAATAAAAATATAAAACTTTGAGCCCATCAAGCAGACCTTCTCTACAGTAATCAAAACCTACCTGCAATATAAAGAAAAAATGTTATCAAATCCAAAAGCTAGATCTAATACTTTCTTATCAATGCTCAGAAGGAAATATCATCATTCATTCACTGATTGATCTCTCACCAAACATTCATTATGCTAGACACTCGCAATACAGTGAATAAGATCTACTTCCTGCCCTCATGATTTTCAGAGTCAGCAGGAGAGACAGAACCCAAATTACAACATGGCAAGAATCGTATCTATCCTCAGCTATGACAATTCTAAGGACAGAATTTTTACTAGATTAATATTAAAGTCTAGGAGACTTGCCTTGGCTCTTAACTTCAAATACTTGACTATTATGTGTTCACTACATGCAGGAAGACTTCCTTCAGTTTGCTCATCATTTCCAATAAATTTAGCTAAGACCCTTTCCTCAGACAGTCCTTACCCTTGGTCCACAAAGTTCAAGAATTGGTAACAAAAAAAAAGTGAAAGGAAATAAAGCAACAACATGAAAAGGACTGTGTAAAAATCTCACCACTGAGAAGTTGTTGATGAGGGCAGAGGACTGGTAATTCACCACCACACAGGATCAAGGTTTTTAAACAATTTAGACACTAAACTTAACAAAGGAAATTTCAGAATGCCATCTGCTAAATCCCCTAAAGCTTATAATCCTAAGTTATTTTATTTTCCCATGAAAATAAGTTCTCCATCATGGTTATAATCCAAGGTTAATTCACCAAGACCTATTTCTTTGATTCCTTCAATAAACATTAAAAATGCCTACGAAGCACTGTGCCAAGAGTTAGGGATGTGAAGTCAAATAAGATCCAGTCTCTGCCCCAAAGAGCTTAGAGTCTGGTGGAGGAAATTAATGTTTGCAGAAGAATGCTGTTTTCTAGAATATTCACAAGGAATTTTGAAGAGCCAAGAAAGGGGGGCATTCAAGTCAGACGGAAGAGGGAGAGCCCCAGCACACTGCCCTGTCAGAGGACATGTCTGAGCTGAATTTGAAGGTTGAGAAGGAATCAGCTGCACTAGAAAGGGGACAGTAAGTGAAGGCACAAAACACACACAAATGATGGCTGATGGCCGCTTTGAGAATCTGCAAGTCAAGCTATCTATTACAGGGCTTCTAAACTGTCACGTGTCACAGAACCACATGCTTCTGATCAGTGTATTAAGGATCTGGACTCACAGTTGATATCAAAGATGAGCTTCTTAAAGAAATATGTTAGCAGTGAGATCCCAGTAAGTTGAAGATTGCAGAAAACTGAGATGCTTAAATTATTCTGGTTAATGGGCTTACTCTCCACTGGTTATGTACAGTAGACTGAACGGACAGTTGCAGGTGCAAACTGAGAGGTAAACAGACGTCAAATAAGAGCCAGGGAGCACTGGCCCGGGAAGCGCAGGTTGCAGAATGAATTATTAATCCTTGTACTGATCCACAGTCAAAGGCAGGACTGGTTTCTAAGTGAAGACATCTTATTCCGAATACTGTGAATTTAAGGTTAAAAATAGACTCGTAATTCCCTTGACTCTCTTTCTCTATCAATGGTGAAAAATGAAATAGCTCCGTTAGTTGGTAATTGATGCGTCTGACACTAAAATTTCATTCTCTATACTGCCAGTATAGAGAAAGGCACAGTAAGGGAAGAAGGGCGCCTTGACACGCAAAATGGCACATTTTTGACACGAAGCCATTGAGATATTTGTGAAAGAGCATTTTCTACTGGGACAGAAATACAGTTCTATTTCAAAGTCCACCACACATCCCAAACTTCACTTTGACCAAACATTTCAGAGTAAATACATACACAATGGTGAAAAGAGGAAATTTTTTTGTTTTTTAGAAATACCCAGGAAAGGTAGAGTAAGGGGTAAATTTTTTCTTTTCTTTTTTTATACAAACTATTGAAAAATATAAAAAGCTAGAAGTCAGAGTTCCTAGCACATAATAAGTGTGCAATTTATTGATCTCAGGGACATAAATAGACACATAAGCACAGATTATATAAATATATATAAATCAGTCTAATACCATTAATTTTACTTCAATTTGTTTTTGTTCTTCCCAACAAATTACTGACTAAATTAAAAAGCAGCTATTTATCCACATAACACATCTTATATTCACTTAAAAAATATTTACTAGTATCTACTTCATATCAGACACAGTCTTCCATGCAAGCAGAGCAATGAATAAGATACACTAGGTCCTTGTCGTAATGCAGCTTAATTCTACAGAGAAATGTACAGTACCAAGAAGTAGAGAAACAAGATCATTCCAGGTGATGTTAACAATTTAATAATAATAAAACCGTGATGTAACAGGAATGTGAAAGGAAGAGCTATGATGAAAGGACCAGGGAAGGCTTCTTTGTGGAGGTTCTTTTCAACTGAATACCAAATGATGAAAAGGAGTTGGTCATGCAAATTGAAAAGGGGAGGGGGGGGCTTCCCTAGTGGCTCAGTGGTAAAGAATTCCCCTGCCAATGCAGGAGATGCAAGTTTGATCCCTGAACTGGGAAGATTCCACATGCTGTAGAGCAACTAAGCCCATGCACCACAACTAGTGAGCCTGTACTCTAGAGGCAGGAGCCACAACTACTGAATCCCCTGTGCCCTAGAGCCTGTGCTCTGCAACAAGAGAAGCCATCAAAATGAGAAGCCAGTGCACCGCAACTAGAGTATAGTCCCTGCTCACTGCAACCAGAGAAAAGTCTATACAGCAATGAAGACCCAGTACAGCCCAAAATAAATAAACAACATTTTTTAATTAAAAAAAAAAATTAAGTGGTGGGGAAAGCATGTATGTGCACATGCTAAACATGTATGTGTGCATGCTAAGTCAGTTCAGTCATGTTCAACTCTTTGCGACCCTATGGAATGTAGCCTGCCAGGCTCCTCTGTCCATGGGATTATCCAGGCAAGAATACTGGAGCAGGTTGCCATGCCCTCCTCCAAGGGATCTTTCTGACCTAGGGATCGAACCCATGTCTCTTAGGTCTCCTGCATTGGCAGGCAGATTCTTTACCACTAGTGCCAACTGGGAAGCCCAGAATTCAATTCAATTCAATTCAATACAAGTATAACAGCCAGAATTAAATCCAGCTGCTTACAATAGAATACCAAATAAAATGATTTACCCAAAGGAAGTTCTTTTTCTCATAGCTTGGGTCTCCAGAGGGAGACCCAAGCTCCCACTAATGTTTCCTTTGATACCCCTGATGTATATCTTTTCTCCTTATGTTCACCCAGAGGGCCATTCTATCACCTCAGTAAACCAGCATCCGTCAGGGGGAAGGATGGAAAAAGGTGAAGGGTGAAAGGCCCAGCCAGCTCAGCCAGTCCAGCCAGTCCCTTCATATCAGAAAATAATAGTCTCCTCAAAGCTCTGACCATAAACCTCAATTTACGTTTGCTCTGAACACTGTCCCATAGCTACTGCAAAGCAGCTTGGAAAGCTGCATGCCTTTAACTTGCCTGGGCCTTTTGTAGCCCCTTCACCTCCTTGGAGCTGATCTCTTGGGATTACTTCAAATGCTGTCTCCTGGGCTTGAAGTCCTAAAAGTTCCCACTGAATAAAACATAATTCTCAACTCTTAGGCTGTGAATATTTTTTAAGTCGACAACACTCATAACCCTGTCGTCTTCCACTGCCTTCATCTCTCTGCTTTAACGAGGACTCAGAATATTGAACTGACAGAACTCGTTCTTTGAAATCCATTCTGGTTATTACCACTGTCCTATTCATTCACATTTATGCGAAGTACTTCTTTATTTGTTCTAATATTTTCATTTACCTGGTACTCTAGATAGATTTCCATGTGATTCTTTACCTATCTAATATGTATGGGAAGAAAAAAAATTCTTTAAAAATCGAAACTGACTATATCTCTTTCTGATATTGAAGTTTGGGGGAGTGAAACTCATATTAGCGGGAAAATAAATCTCTACACGGCTCCTTTTCACTCTGAGATACCTGGGGAGGCAAGAAGAAAAGAGCGAAATTTCAAAGCTCCTGCCAGCGCTTCAGTGCTGTGAAACATTAATGAGCTTCTGGGTTTGCAAAGGTGGGCCCAGAGCCTAAGGATGTTTGAGAGTTAAATTGCTCTGCATAATGAAGTAAAGGTAATTGAGTTTCCTGAGGAATTGGAGAATAAAGAGGTCTGGGAAAATGGAGGGAGCAGGGAGCTGGGAAGGTGGCAGTTGTCCAGCCTTACATTAGAGCTTGCAGGATTCCAGCATGACCCAAGAGGCAGGCAGCAGTGATTCTGTAGGTGGACCCTGTGGGCAGGCACTGGGCAAATGCTCAGAGATCATGTCACACCCAGGACAAGCCATTACTTTTAAATCTGGGGAGCTTAAAAGGAGGCAGTGAGTCTCAAAGAAGGCGAGGAGGCTGGAGCTTCTTTGGAGTCTCCAGGGCAGAGACATGCGGAAGGGATTGCTTATACCTCTCGCTGTGAAGGCTACGGCCCTGCATGCTGAGACTGACAGTAATGTTAGACAAGCCCCGAATTCCAGCAATTGCTTTAGATGAACCTCATTCCCTCCCCTCACTACTCAGCAACCCCCTCCCCCACACCACTACCACCCAGCACCTCCAAGCAGAGTCCTCTGCAAATGCAAATACATTACTGAGTGTGACACACAGTTTTCTCTGTGGGAGTTAAAAAGGTCTTTTCCTCCATAGACCTCTCTTCCTCTCTGGGGCCCAAAGACTTTCAGTGTAACTTTCAGTAATATTATTGTGGATTACAGTGGTTCTGAGCACCCCAACTATGCTTCACCCTCTGGCCTCCACTTATGCTG
Source organism: Okapia johnstoni (assembly GCA_024291935.2). Lineage (NCBI taxonomy): Eukaryota > Metazoa > Chordata > Mammalia > Artiodactyla > Giraffidae > Okapia > Okapia johnstoni. Next base: position 46,420,906 of record CM044322.1, read on the forward strand.
CGCCTCACCTGCGTGCCCCCCCAGTACCAGTTAAGACAGAGCTCCTTCTGCCTCCTCTATGTACCAGGTTACATCCCTTCTCCCCCCACACAGGCTGTTCCCTCTCTTCCACACTGCACCCACTTTCATAAAACTGTATCTCCTATGGGGACTCCAGAAAAGCAATTCAGATCTCATTGCCTCCAGCAAGCCTCCCCCAGCCTCCACATCTGACTTGGGGGGCCTCCTTCATGCCCCCTTCATTCTGAAGATGCTCTACTCCAGCATATCACACTCTACTGAAGTCACTGATTTACTTCTATGCCTCCTCAATAGCTGTATCCAGAGCCTAGCACTGTGCCCACAACATAGTAATTGTTTAATAAATTTTTGATGATAAATATATGACCTAAAAGTTTTTATTCCAAAGCCTAAAAAGATAATCAGATACAAATCTGCCCCAAGAAGAGCATATTTCAAATAACTGTCAGGTAGGAATATGTCTTCCCAAGTCCTGATTTTTCCTTCAACATACAGCTATGACTCTTCTGGCCTCTATCCAACCCTTATATTACTCTTCCCTAGTTAAACTAATAGCAGCCTTCAAACCAAAATTATGAATGCTAATTATTTCATTCAACAAGTATGTATCACACACTTCACATAGGAAGAGTGGTGCTAAGCCCTGGGAATACATAAGCAAACAAAACCAGCATTAATCCCACCCCCATGGAAATAAACCAATGAATAAACATCTACAATATTACAATTGTGATAAATGCTCTATGATGAAAATGACAAAGTATAATGAAGAGCGTAGCAGTTTAATAGGGGAACCTAAACCAGTCAATCCTAAAGGAAATAAACCCTGATTATTCACTAGAAGGACTGATGCTTAAGTTCCCACACTTTGCCCACCTGATGTGAAAAGCTGACTTACTGGAAAAGACCCTGATGCTGGGAAAGACTGAGGGCAGGAAGAGAAGGAGGCAACAGAGGATGGGATGGTTTGATGGCATCATCGACTCAATGGACATGAGTTTGAGCAAACTCCGGGAGATAGTGAAGGACAGGAAAGCCTGGTGTGCTGCAGTCCATGGGGTCACAAAAAGTCGGACACCACTTAGCAACTGAACAATAACAACAGCCTAGTCTGGGTTAGAGATGGGAGGTTTTCCAGTAGGAGTGCATATGGATTAGGGTAGGCTTCATTTGGAAGTAAGAGTTTGCCAGCAACAGTGTATGTGTGTGCATATGCGTGTGCATGTGTGTCTGTGAAAAGATGGTTATTACAGAGGGAAAAGCCTGTGTGCCTCCTAAGGGAGCAAAGAGAGCTTTGGAAATGGAGAAGAGAACAGTGTGGTAGAACCCTGAGCTCCCTGTACAAGTGAGTGAGGTTGAACCAAGCTACAGCATATCTGGCTGGCTAAGCTAAATCAGTTTTGCCTTGGTGAATCTGTCAGAGAAAGACTAACTGTACAGGCTATATCTGTAGGAGCAATCTTTCCAAAGTGGAAAAGAAGCATAATAGTGAAGTCATGGCAGACAGAAATGACCATCAACTGAAGAGGCAGCATCTCCAAACTGCCTAAGTGGAGGGAGAGTCTTACCTCAATTACTCCAAGAGAACCCACCAGAACTAGGTTAAGCTAAAGAGACTCTGCATTTGGGGGTGGCGGTGCTTCTGGGAAAAGGAGTCTGTCAGATCCTGGGCACAAGTGACGGCTACAAGTCACCTCAGAGAGAGCATGGACTAACACTGTAAATACAGAGACGTATTTCTGAAGATTGTAGCCAACTGATTTGAACACTGCAGCCACACCAGACACGTGAATTCTTTTTAAATTAACAGCAAGGTTTGAATGCTGTTGGATCATTTAAAATTCTTATCTTCTATTTAGAAGGATCTGGAATTTTGTGTTACCTCTGAATCCAAATTTATACAATGCTGAGGAGTCCATCCATGGTCTTCAGGCATCATTACAAAGCAACGAGCACTTCCTAACAGGTGGTGGCAGCAAAAAATCTTGAATCTTGAGATCAGATTTGTTAGTTATGATGCCTACCCCAGAATCACCTCAAACTCTCAAGCACAGTAACATGTGAGGGTTATTCCAGAGGTAGAGATTACTAGTATGTCAGGATTCCCATAAAAGGATATGAATTATACAAAATACTACATAATGAACAACTTCCAACTTCTTATTTAAGTGTTATAATTACAACTCATGTTAAAGATCTTACGTTAGTAGTATTTGCTTTACGCAAGGAAAAATTATTTTCAGTTGAAATGGTAGGGTGCCAGCAGCTTACTTAATATATACCCTAAGCGGCTTAGGGGCTAAGTACATAATCCTTTCAGCTGGATGCCTCAATTACATTTATCTTATTGTAGCACCTATTGCACAGTTAATCACCTTCAACTGTATTGTTAACCTGATGCTTTAAATATTCATATTCTCAGAACACATCAATTACTTTTCTGCCATTCTTTCACTTGAAAAGATCCTTGGCACATTAATGGCTGGTGAGATAATAGATGCCATGTTCCTAATATTATAAATTATTGTGACTGCTATACTCAATGACTGGTTGTAACTTGGAAAATCAAAACCACAACTATATATGACTATCAAATGACAATGAAAATAGGAGTTCATTCTATACTTAGGGGCTGTTTGACATTTTCCAGCTTGCCCTGATTTTATAAAAAGAAATGACCTTGAAAATAGTTAAACCTATCAAGTGGTAAGGCTGCAGTTCACTGAAATAGACAACATGTTCATGTCTTTATAATGCTTTTAAGCATTCATGAAAGTGAAAACAATTTTATTGCTCTTTAACCAATTCATACTTGTATTTTTTTTTCATACTTGTATTTTATAGGCTTATGCATATTCACCGCAAGGCTATTCTAATCTTTGTTTACCTATAGCCCTCTGAACTTGGAAATAAAGGCAATCAGGTCTCAGCCTGCTAGACTAGGAAAAAAGATCAGATTTTCCAAGAGGCATAAGGATCAGGTTGATGTTTTATCAGCCTGTGTTTAATTAGAGCGCTCTCAGTAAAAACACCAATTCAGATTAGCTTCCTTCGCTCAGTGTTTATTAACATAGACAGTCTTTAAAAGGGAACGTGTAAGCATTTTATGTTGACAAATAAATTTAGCTGCTGTCACTTTATAAAAGGAACAAGTACAACAATAACAACCAAAACAAAGAAGACAGTGAGATGGAAAGAAAATGCCTTTGAAACCCGGAGGTTACCAGGCCCACTATGCATACCCCCTGCCACGTTGGTACACTGCCTTCAGCCACACCTCAGGATCTCAGGGTAAAGGGAACTGAGAATGTGGAAAAAGTAACTGATGTGGCCAGGTCCAGAGAAGAGCTGTTTCCAGCACTAGGATCTTCCTGGACATCCACTCATTCACTTGCTCATATTGAATGAGTATCCATCATGTGCCAGGCACACTGTCCTTGCAGTGAGCAAGACCGACAATGTCTCTGCTCACATGGAGTTTACACTATTGTAAGTGGTGACTAACAGAAATAGTAATAACAAATATCTTTGGGAGAGTAATCAGTGCTATTGGGAAAATATCCATCCATTAGTCTATTCATTCCCTCACAAAAGACTGAATGCATGTTGTGCTAGCAGCTGGAAAAACACAATGGGAACTAAAACACAGGTGAAATTTGCGGATCAGTCACATATATATGGTAACGAACCTATAGGAATTAATGAGGTCACCCAGATAGAGAGTGTGTAGAGGACAAAGGAAAAAAAGGGGAAAATAAACCACAAACATAGAAAAAGTATTTAAACTTAAACTAGGAAAGTGTTTTAAGAAGGCGCCATCCATAGTACACACATTTTTTATGTCATGGATGAAACTGAGCAGGACCCTGTAGGGCTCCTGGGCATAGAAACACTTCTGTGTCCCCCATTCCCTCATTCCTTATTTGGAGGGAATAGGCTTCAGCTTCCATGAACTTCCCTAAGTTCCACAGGGCAGTTTCAAACAGATGCCAATCACGGAAGGAAGGGGATACAGAGACAAGGGAGGAGCAGCCAAGAGGCAACAGTGCAGCTTTGGGGCAGGGTCCTGGTTCCACCTCAAGGGACACACATAACAATGTCTTTGAGCTCTTCTTAGAACTAAAACCCCCAACAAATGGAAGATGTTAACTACTTGATGTTAGCCACACAAGCTCATCAGGAGAACACCAGAGGCCAGATTAACGGAGTGCAGGCCCTGCAAACACCCTGATCCTTATCAGCAACCCCACACTGAAACCATTGCTATGAAACACCTCATCAAATCCTCCCCTAGTTGGGACACATAGTTTTGAAGGGCACGAGCCCACTGTGTACCCCTTTGCCTGGCAAAGACAACAAACCTATTCTTTTCTACTTTGCCCAAAATTCTCTCTCTGAGATTTGATTTGGCACTGGTACACAGAGGCCAAGTTTTCAGCACCATGCAGTCAATACAGAGAGGACCCAGGACTCACTGGATTCACCCACAGGGTGACATCAACTAGAGCAGTTTCAATCGAGTTATAGGCCTGAACCTCAGACTGCACTGGGCAGGTGAGCTCATGAGATGTAAGAAAATGCAGTCTAAGAATGCAGACACTTTCAGTTTTGATTGTGAAAGAAGAGACTGATTGCAGGATAAGTAGAGAAACAGTTGGGACAGAGGAGTTTTTCATTTTTTTCCATTTCTTTCTTCCTTTCTCTCTTCCTCCCTTCCTAACATAGGAAAGATTTAACCATACTTAAAGGCTGAAAAGAGAGACTAATGAAGAATAACTTGGTGGACTGAGGTCCCTGAAAGAATAAAAAAGAGTGGGATCTAGAAAGTAGGAGGAGACTCCTTTCCCTTGGGAATCGAGGGACAGGAGGAGGAAAGATGCTGAGGAGAGGAATGGTGGGGTAAGGAGCAGAAGTTTAGAATTAAGGGTTGAATCTTCTACCTGAATGGCCTCAGGCCAGGAAAATTCTCAGGCAAGATTTACTGTGAAAGGAAGAAGCCCCCAGAGATTGCAATGTGTATTTTAGGTTAGGTTAATTGACAACTGGTAAAAGTGAATGGGAGGTTTGAGAGGGGAGAAGGTGGGTTATAGTTTAATAAATTTACTTAACAGAGGGACACATAAAATTTGTTCAACTAGGCAGAAATACTTGGGGAACACAATGATTCAAACATCTGCAAATAAACATTTTCATTTATCACTCCATGTCTGGAGTAAAAAACCTTGAAATGTAGATAGAGCTGAATCAACAAGCTCAGTAACACAAGAGGGTTATACAGGAGCAAATATATCTGCACACATACATCTGAACTGAAGAGGTGAGGAATTCAGAGAAATAAGGTACATGCTCTGCGAGGCACAGTTCAGTTAGCTAACCTCAGGCAAGCTGCTTCCCCTTGCTGTGTCCCAAGTTTCCCTTCTATTTTTTTTTTTTAAAGGAAAATACTATCTATTTTCTTTCAGCTCCTCAGGGATACTGTGGAGATGAATGCACTGTGTAGTTAAAACTCCTAGCCAACTTAGAAAAGAACTTGGGAACATCAAAAGCCCACACTAAACTGGAACAATCTCTGGGCACTGGCTATACTGGGCCACACAATGGGAGGTTCCCTTTACATTCAGGAAGAAAATGGTACCGACGAGTACAGGGTTCTTTTCAGGAACATTCCTCTCAACTGAATCATGTGTTCCAGTGTGCACGACTGAAACCTAACCTAACGAGAAGAAAGATAGCATCATGCTGTCTGAACATGCTTGAAGGCCTGTGACTCTCTTCTCACTACTTGCTGTGGGAAAAGGCATGTTAGTTCTTTGCTTATCCAAAATGTTAAGCCCTTTATTTACCGAGTGTCAGCTCGGTCAACACAGACGGGCAGCCTCTGTTAATTCTTCAAGATGGCAGGATCCTAGAGCCTGGGAACCATGTCAGTCACTGTGCCCTGCACATGTCAAGTACTCAACCTAATGTCTGCCAGATAGTGCCTGCCTGTCTTGATCTGCCACAGGACATGCAAGCGTGTGCTCCTTAAAAGCAGCAATCACTACAGGCCAGGTGATGCGGGACAGCTTGCTCATTTTCATTTCGTTTTTTCTGGAGGTGAAACGCATATAACAAAAATTAAAATTGTTAAATGAACAACTTAGTAGCATTCAGGGCACTGAAAATGTTGTAGAAGTACCACCTCCACCTAGTTTCAAAACATTTACTCACCCCAGGAGGACGCCCTGTACCCATTAAGCAGTTGCTCCTGACTCCCTCTTCCCACAACTCCTGGAAACCATCAATCTGAGCTCTATCTCTGTAGGTTTATCTCTTTCGGATATTTCATATAAATGGATTCATACAATATGTGGGCTTTTGGGTCTGGCTTCCTTTACTTAGCATAATTTTTTGAGATTCATCTATGCTATGGCATGCATTAACACTTCTTCCTTTTCATGGCTGAAAAATATTCCACTGTATGGACATAACACAACTGGCTTATCCATTCATTCATTAATGAACATCTGGGATGTTTCTACCTTTTGAGTGAACAACAACAATATTTTGAGTGCTGCTACAGCCTGGAAAATCCCATGGATGGAGGAGCCTGGTAGGCTATGGTCCATGGGGCTGCTAAGAGTTGGAGGACTGAGTGATTTCACTTTCACTTTTCCCTTTCATGCACTGGAGAAGGAAACGGCAACCCACTCCAGTATCCTTGCCTGGAGAATCCCAGGGACAGGGGAGCCTGGTGGGCTGCCGTCTATGGGGTCGCACAGAGTCGGACACGACTGAAGCGACTTAGCAGTAGCAGCAGCAACAAACATATGTGTACATATATTTGTGAAGTATTGTTTTCCAGTTCTTTTGGATATATACTTAAGAGTAGAGTCACTTAGTCACACGATAATTCTATGTTTAATTTTTTAAGGAACTATTTTCCACAGTGGCTATACCACTTTGCAGTCTTACTGGGAACTGTACAAAGATTCTAACTTCTCCATAGCCTCACCAACACTTCTTATTTTCCAGTTTTGATTATAGCCATCCTAGTAAATGTTAAGTGGTACCTCACCGTGGCATTTCCCTGATGACCAATGATCTTGAACATCTTTTCCTGTATTCATTGACAAGTTGTGTAACTTCCCTGGAGAAATGTCTATCCAAGACTTGGGCCCATTTTTAAACTGGATTGTTTGTCTTTTAGTCATTTTTAAGCAAGATACTCCAATACTCGTCTCTAAACATACTGCTTCAAGCAGATGAGATGCAAAAGAAGATGTTAACAGTATAGTGTTAAGAGGTTATGTTCTAAAATCGGATTGCTTGGGTTCACTCTGTAACTGATTATCTTTATGACCTTTGCAGAGCTATGTCTCTGAACCACAGATTCTCATTGTAAGATGAAGACATTAATACTAAACTTCATGGATGTGTGATGAGCAATAAGTAATTTAGTAGTATACTTAACAACTCTGTCCAAGACGAAGTAAGAACCATAAAATTGTCAATAATCAGTAAAATTTGTATGGACAGCATCTCCATGTAATTACCTATGCATTCCCATAGAGACAGGAGAAATGCATGAACCTTTGCCAGATCCAGCCCTGCAAGGGAAAAAGGAACTCCAGCAAAGATGTATGTTAAGTATAAATGTTAAGTACAAAATGGTCTCAAAATAATGAAAAGCATTTGATAAAATATTGTTCTTTATACATTTTTAACAACAAAGTAAAAGCATTCTTATACTGTAGAACAGAAGGCAGAACCCACACCTGTGAAGAAAGTTTGATGATACAAACACTAAACAAGGACCAAACCTTCTGTCCTGTCATACAGTCCCTAGAATGAAAAAGATGGGGAAAGCTTGTAGGCTACTGTATTTTATAACTGTCATTTCTTTGAAATGTCTATCCATCACTGAGTGAGACCAATAAACCATATTATTGAGAAGCATCAAGATTCTCTCGTTTCTGTGCAAACAAAAACTTCATCACAACCAGGGGAATCATGTCAAGCAGTGTATCCACTCACATCCAAAAGTCACATGCATTTTTCTGCTAAGTCTATGCTGCTGGCTTTATGCTTTGCAGTCTTTAGAAACACACGTTCATTGCAACATGTGACATCAATCCAATGTCAATATGCAAAGGTCTCTGTGCTCCAAGTCTATCCCAAATTTGGTAACTAAAAGTTCTTCCAGAGTAGGGGTTCAATATCTCTTACTATGTTGTTGTTGTTCAGTCGCTAAATCGTGTCTGACTTTTTGCGACCCCATGAACTGCAGCATGCCAGGCTTCCCTGTTCTTCACTATCCCCCAGAGCTTGCGCAAACTCATGTCCACTGAGTCAGTGATGCCATCCAACCATCTCAACCTCTGGTGCCCCCTTCTCCTCCTGCCCTCAATCTTTCCCAGCATCAGGGTCTTTTCCAATATCTTCAGGGTCTTTGCTCTTACTATATACTCTGGGTCAATTAAATCTTCTGTTTATAACATACAATTTCACACCTGTAATTTTTCCTGTCATTTTACATTGCTTTAAAAAGGAATGAAGTCCTGACTTCACTTAAATTCCTTAGGGAGCTTGGGTTTTCTAAAGGCTTATGTATCTCCTTCCCCACATCCCCTCCACCAGCAAATTTAAACCTTGACATACTAATTAACTTAGATTATAATTCATGAGCTCTGCAAAGGACAGATGCAAAGGAATTAAGAGTGAATTCATGGGTAAATTCATGTTTATTATCAATACTGGAACAAATGAATAGGATGGAAGGGGCGGTGAAAAATTAGTAAATCAAAAGGGAGGAAACAAACCAGTAAATGAAAAGGTAAAATGCCAAAATTACCTTACAACGTAGAGAGAAGGGAAATTAGTGGAAGTCTATTACAGGGCAAAAAACTTTTCCTGAAAAACCTCTAATTATATGATACACGAAATGGGCAAGCTTAGAAGTAAACTTACTGCAAAAGAAAAAAAAAATTTGTTCTTGGGAAAGCAAATAAAAATTAGTCCTGGATTAGTCATCAAAATCTTCTAGCTTGTCCCAGATCACAGTTAAAGAACAATTAAGAGGCAGAATAATGTAATGCACATACAATGCACTGACAGTCCCAGGTTTGAGTTCTAACTCCACAAATATGGCAAGAAGCTTAGGTCCAAAATGTAACTAATAAGCTCATTTTTCCCAAATTATGGAAATGATCTTGATTTTTCAAATTTGGTGACAACCAGAATTTGTTGCAGCTTAATTCCGGACGTTGCCTCTTTTTTAATTTTCTGACCATTATAGTAAGTACAGAAATCACAGAATAATACAAAGAAAAAAGAAAGGGACTCTATATATACTTTATACTATAATATATACTACATACATGTTATACTTTTCCCTCTAACACTGTTTTTTCAATTTAGTTATAATTCGCAAAGAATTACATGTACAGATTTAGATACAATCTGATTAATTTGAATATTGATAGGTGTTCATGTGACTCATGCCCCCATAAGTACATGAAAAATATCTATAACCATATAAAGTATTATTAATATTTCAATTTACAATATTATAGAATTCCTAATTTTAAAATTAGCAGAGAACCATGGACTAGCAATCAAAGAAAATCACATTGCAGTTTATTAGGTATTTATAAGTTAAGAAAAGGAATATTTTTGGTATAGTTCCTGGTTATCATAGGCAAGAATTAATTATTTTGTGTTATCCTAAATTGAGAATTTACATATTATGATTTCTTCCCTCCCAGAAATACATCTGATTACAAAATATCAGAATGATGTTTTATACATAAATGTACATATTGTTCAATTAATACTATACCATGGTTATTTCCCCATATTATTAAAAATGCTTAATGGTTCAAGTAACTTCTTTTTAGTTTCACTTATAATTCATTTAACCACTTCACATTGCTGGACCTTTTCTTTTTTTCCATTAAAATAAAGTACAATTACTAGTTGCACCAAATAGGATCACTATGAATTAATAATTTTACACTCTTGATAAATACTTCTCAATTCGCTTTGTACCAATCACAATCAGTGCAAACAACAATAGAAGTAACATGGAAGTGACTTAAGTTCTTGTTAACCTTTCAGCACTAACATTTCTTATTAATTTCTGCCAAATGGCATTTCCCTATTTGTCTTTCTTTGACTATTAGTAAGATTAAATATTTTTTCACATTTTTATAGGCTAAATCTTTTGTGACTTCTCTGTATATTACACTATCTTGTCTATTGATTCTTTCATGTAAAATCTAAATAATCATCTGGAAAAAATGTCTCAAAAATACTCAGTTTGGAAAGATCGCCATATTTATAATGCTTAGCCCATCATCTACAAATGTAGTATGTCTCTCCAATTAATCTATTATTTCTTAAAGTTTGTATTTTTTTGTACGTTCCTTGTGGTATTTGTGGCCTCTAACTACCTTATTCAAGACTTCTCAGAGATTTCTGCAAGCAAAATAGATGGCATTTTCCAAATCACCCTCCAATATACATTTTAATCAGAAAATTTTCTATGGTCATGACATGGGAATGACTATGATTTCCACTTTGGTCCAATAATTGCAGTTTCTTAGTTCCCATGGAATGGGTAGGGCTGAATTAACACTGCCACAAAAAAGAATCAATTTTAATAGAAATCTCAATGATAACTGAATCTGAATAAACAGTATAGTTCCTTTCAGTGGGAAATACAGCTGACATACAATATTACGTTAGTTTCAGGTGTATTGCATAATGATTTGACATCTGCATACATCAATTTGACACTGCATATGTCTAGTAGCCATCTGTCCCCATGCAAAGTTATTACCGTATTATTGACCATATTCCTTATACTGGATATTATAACCCATGGCTTATTTATTATATAACAGTAGGTTTGTGCCCCTTAAATCCTTTAAAGGATTTCACCCAACTCCCCAACTCCTTCTATCCTGGCATCCACCCAGATTTATTTCTTTTATGAAAGAGATAAAGTTCATTCAATAAAAATTTTTTATCTTAATTCTATTTATATGAAATTGATATTATAATCTCTTTTAGTTTAATTGCCTGATTTGCCTTGCCTATAATTTTACTTCAATAACAAAGTTTTGAGGGAGGAGGAGAGTGTAGTCACCTGTAAATATCTTAAATTTTACAGTATTTGTTCATTAATGATGGATTTACTCTAGGAGCTAAAATAACTCATGCATGGAACATAGCCTCAACAACTATTGAATTATTAACATTGAATACATTTGCCTTTTTCTATCATGCTTTCCTCTAGTAAACACCTAATAAACTGAAATGAAGTTTTTTCTGATCATTATTCCAGGGTTCTCTGCTAATTTTAAAACCAGGAATACTATAATATTATAATACTTTCTACAAGCATGAAAATGCTGATGGGAGTACATGAATGTGTGTGTTACATATGTGAGTTACATGAATACCTACATATCAATATTCAAGTATCACTGAATTATATCTAGGTCTGTATCTGTTATTGTTTATGAATCATAACTCAATTTAAATAAAGAGTACTAGAGGGAAAAAATATAAGCATGATTAAAGAATCATGTGGGCTTCTCAGGTGGTGCTAGTGGTAAAGAACCCACCTGCCAATGCAGGAGACAGAAGAGACGTGGGTTCGATCCATGGGTCAGGAAGATCCCCTGCAGGAGGGCATGGCAACCCACTCCAGTATTCTTGCCTAGAGAATCCCATGAACAGAGGAGTCTGGCGGGCTACAGTCTCAGGGTCGCAAAGAGTCAGACACGACTAAAGCAACTTAGCACACACGCAAGAAGTCATATAATCCATGTAGAAGAGACACTGATGATACAGACACAAGCATTAATTTTATTCATAAAATCATACTTGTGTATGAAATTCTGTTTTTGTTATTCAGTTGCTAAGTTATGTCTGACTCTTTGCGACCCCATGGACTGCAGGACACCAAACTTCCCTATCCTTCTCTATCTCTTATATAATGGTATTTTGTGACATGGCAACTATCCCTCTGTTGCACCAAAAATTAAAGCTGAATTTCAATATGAATTATGACAATAAACACTGTATTTTCTAACTGTTATGTGACATAAAACAAAAAGTAGCCCTGAGATAAGTTTTTGCTGTTGTTTAATCACTAAGTAGTGTCCAACTCTTGTGACCCCATGGGCTAAAGCCAGTCAGGCTCCTCTGTCCATGAGATTCTCCAGGCAAGAATACTGGAGTGGGTTGCCCTTTTCTTCTCCAGGGGATCTTCCTTACCTGGGATGGAACCCACATGTCCTGCATTGGCAGGCAGATTCTTTACTACTAAATCACGAGGGAAGCCTTCAACAAAATAACTGCTCTGATCTTTGAGATTTAGAATAACAACTATTCACGTATTAAAAAACAAACAAACAAAAAAGGTTAGTTTTTTTTCTATAAGTAACTTTTACACTTAGAGGTACCCTAAACTCTACAATTCCTTCACTACATAAGAGTTAAAACACTATAAATATTCATATCTGCCTACTCAAGTTGAACCACTCTTTCCATCACAGATCTGAAAGTACTTCATAAACCATCTGGGACGACGGGGTGTTACAGCATGAGCATTCATTCCATTTATGGAAATACAGTATCCATCAGTCCCTTATAATTTTGCTGAGCAGCAATTGCTAAGGGAAGTTTCAAATATTTGCTGGAGATACTCCTGAAAAATAGAGGACAATTTACTGGTGTGTATGACTGTCAAGTGCTAGAATATGTCAATCATCTAATTACCAACTATTCACTGAGGAGGGCTTTTAAATACATTGTAAATGAAACATGTAAATTAGCCACAAATTTGATATATATTATGCTGGATAAAAGAGAATAGAAACCTCTTTCAAATCGGCAATTTATTCAAAGGAGTTTCCATCTTAAATACATTCCCCACGAAAAGCAATTTGCATTGACCCAAGTTACTACATCTTCCATGGTTCTTTTAGAATAGGTATTTATTTATTAAAGAGCAGCAAGAGAATGGGGAACAAGTCTTCCAGTCTAAGCTAATGTTACACAAAGTCACTAAGAAGCTCGTTTTTTATTTCATTCCAACATCCTCCTTTCCTTTCAGTTGCCTCCTTCAGGCCCCAGCACAAACTCCATTACCAGTGACCACAATATAATTCTTATGTTTTCAGACAACACTTAGTCTCAGAAACGAGTGCAGAGTTGCAAAACTGGAGATCAGTAAACAAAATTAGCCTCCCTCAACCACACTGATGAGTTCTAGCTCATCAGTCATTCCTAAATGTCATTCCTAAATCCCCCCACTGCCATCCAGATCCAAAAAGGGAAACAAAACTTGGGGCCATATTTGGCTTTTCAGAGACCTTGGCAGATAGAGAAAACAAAAAAGAAGTGAAAGAAAAAAGAAAAAAGAAGAGCACATAAAAAAGAAAAAAGACAGCATTTAAAACTAAACTGATACCGCGACCAGAAACTAATTTTTCATTATTTAAAACAGAAATGACATACATGGCCTAAAAACAGCAACAGGGAGACATTTTCAAAGCAATGAGAATAACACTTATATTGGACTTTTGTCAACGATGCTGGTAAATGCTGGCTCTTCCCTTAGGTGGTGAGGTTAGCCACTCCTGAGCTAAAAGAACACATACAGGGACTTGTCACACAGCACAGGGAACAACTACTGATACATCCAATATCTTGTAATAACCTATAATGGCAAAGAATCTGAAAAAGAATATATGTGTGTGTGTGTGTGTGTGTGTATAATGAAATCACTTTGACGTACACCTGAAACTAATACAACATTGTAAATAAACTATTCCCTATTGGATCAGTCAGTAAAGAATCTGCTTGCAATGCAGGAGACCTGGGTTCGATCCCTGGGTCCAGAATATTCCCTGGAATAGAAAATGGCAACCCACTCCAGTATTCTTGCCCGGAGAATCCCATGGACAGAGGAGCCTGGTGGGCCACTGTCCATGGAGTTACAGAGTCAGACATGATTAAGCAACTAACACTTTCACATCTTTAATTTTTTTAAAAAGGAGAAAAATAAAGAGCAGACAAACATACTGTATGAATCCCCAAATTACAGACTTTAATTAAAATTGGTAGGAATATATAACATTTCTATTTAAATATAAAGCAAAAGGAAGAGAAATTTTGAAATTTTTGTCAGGCTGACAATTTTCTTATTGTAGGAACCACTGTGATTCATATTTGGCCTGAGGGTAAAAAGATCTCTGCTTATATCCATGACTTAGTCAAACCTTTCATAGCACCAGAGATACCTATTTATGATATTAAGATCACTGCTTTCTTAAATTAGATCCTATTGTTCACTATCCTTACATCATTTAAGAATTTATAAATTTCAAAGAAGAACATGAACAAAAATCATAACAATTCATTATTATCCAAGGTAGAGTTATGGTGCCGATTTTCTAAATAAATCCTAGACAAGTTAATAGTCTACTAAATAAATAAAAACAATTCATAATCCCAAATACTAACGGCAGACTAAAATGATCTTTCCAAACCTTTCTGAGTTTTAGCTGCCTACACACTATTCACCAAATGAGGTTAAAAGCACACCGTTACCACATAATTTAAAAGAGATTCCTCCTAAACTCCTGGAGTTTATAATTTTTGTACTGCTATTAAGAATTTCTAAATACTAGACACAGTAACACTAGGCTAGGCGCTATACTGAGCAAGAAAAGTATGTTCACTCTATAGAGGAGCTCAAAGACACAATATAAAGTCAAGAGACCATTCAGGAGAAGAATAAGCATTTTCATGGCAGAAGAGCACCGAAAAGGTTTAGAAATGCACATGGACTTGTTGAAAAGTGGATTCTGAGAAGCCTGTGAGTTGCTTTCCAAGCAACACCTAGCACATGAAATGTCCTGTGAACAGACTGGTGTTCAGTCCTATTTGAAATACGGAGAAAAGAAGAGGTAAGAAAATGTGTATGGTCATGAGAACAAAGTAGACAGTGATAAATGCAGAGACAAGTTGATGGATTTAGATTAAAACAGGAACAATTAAAAAATCAATCTCTCCAATTACATCAATCTTATCCAGATAGATTATTCTAAACATCGGGCTTCCCAGGAGGTTCTAGTGGTGAAGAGTCCACCTGCCAATGCAGGAGACATAAGAGATACAGGTTCGATCCCTGGGTCTAGAAGATCCCCTGAAAGAGGGCATGGCAATCCATTCCAGTGCTCTTGCCTGGAGAACCCCATGGACAGAGAAGCCTGGTAGGCTATGGTCTACATAGCATTGCAAAGAGTTAGACACGACTACAGCTACTTAGCACACAGACACAACCTAGCAACCCTCCCAGACCATCCTTACTCCAGGTTTCAGACCCTCTAACTTCCTGCTTTCAAAAGGGGTGCTACCTCCACTTTCAGATGTTTTTAAAAATGGCAGCAGTTTCCTATTTGAATGTTAATTACTGTTATGACACACATGATAATTTAACTTGCTTCAGTAATTTATTCTTCCTTGTAATTAGATGTAGTAATTGGAAAATCTTACAGAGTATAACAACAGTTCTAAAGGTGAAATGGCAGGGGGAGGGAGCTTTCCCATAGGATTTCAACTATAAATCTGAAGCTGCCTGTTTAATGGGCAGTCACTGGATGAACCAGGCCAGGAATCAGAGATGGTCCTTCTAGAGTCAAAGAGGTGGCACTCGTGACCTTTAAGAGCTGGATGATTCAAGAGGAAGGCAAAGACCCAGCAGATGGTTAGTTAGAGCTACCCTGAGAAGAATATTAAACACTAAACTTGAATGAAGCCAGGCATGACATGACACAGTGCCATTTAAAATCCTCTAGTCTTGAAGCTATTCACATATAGTTCAGAAACTCTGTAGAATGAGTTCAGGCCAAAATTACCACTGGAGTGTGATGGGCTTTATTTTTACTTGATTTACAGAAGTGTTTTGGTGCTTGCCACATCATAAACACTCAATAAATATTTATTGAAATAAGCAACAGAGTAACTGGATAAATGAATGGGTGCATGCATGGCTTAGAAATAATTATAACCAATACAATTCAATATATAGAACATACCAAGTATCATGCTAAATACTTCATATCTCTTTTTCTTTTCTCCCAACTTCCTTTTCATTTTACCCAAAGCCTTACTGCACATCTTGACGTAAGATTCTTAAAAAAAAAAATTCTATGACAGATTATTTCAAACATATGCAGAAGTAGAGAAAATAGCTCACATACCCAGATTCATCTTCAATAATATTGACCAATCTTTCTTCATTTACACCTTGTCTCATTAGCCCACCTGTATTATTTTGAAGCCACTACCAAATATCATATCATTTCATCTGTCAAGTGTTTATAGGGTTCGGGACTCTCCGGTGGTCCAGTGGTTGAGAGCCTGCCTTGCAATGCAGAGAATACAGTTTCAATCCCTGGTTGGGAAACTAGGATTCCACATGCCACAGGGCAGCTGGGCCCGCCCATCACCACTGCTGAGCCCACACACTGCAACTAGAGAGCCTGTACACCGCAGCGAAGGATTCCACGTGATACAACTAAGGGCCAAATAAATAAATGAATATTTTAAAAAATAATTATAGGCTTCATTTTTAAAACTTCAATGCAATAATCCCTTAAGTATATTAATAAGAATTCCTTAATGTCATTCAGGCACTATACCTTTTACCCATTATAGTCTTTTATAGTTTGTATATAATTGTACCCAAAAAAAGGTCTAGACAGTAGGGTAGATTGACATATCTCATAAATTCTTTTAATCTATAGATTTCCCCTTCATCTCTTAAAAAAAAAAATCTTATTTATTTATTTATTGGCTGTACTGGGTCTTCATTGCCATTTAAGGGCTCTTTCTAGTTGCAGCGAGCAGGGGCTACTCTCTAGTTGGGGAGCTCGGGCTTCTCATTGTGGTGGCTTCCCTTGTTGCAGAGCACAGGCTCAGTAGTGGTGGTGCACAGGCTTAGCTGCTCCATGGCATGTGGGACCCTCCCGAACCAGAGATCGAACCTGTGTCTCTTGAATTGGCAGGCAGATTCTTTACCACTGAGCCACCACGGAAGCCCTCCATCTCTTTTTATTTCTGTTGCATTTTTGCTGCTGTTGCTGTTGTAGTTAATGAAACAAAGTCATTTGCCTTGTAGAACTGCCCAGTCTAGATTATTAAAATTGCATTTCCATGATATTTAATTCAGTCTGTTCCCCTGCCCTCTGTACTTCCAGTCCATGGGTAGTCAGAGAAAGAGGCCAGATCAGATTTCAGTTTGAAATTTTGGCAAGAACACTTTAGAAGCTGTATACTGGAGACCTACAATCTCAAGTTGCCTCTCTGTGATGTCCATAAAAAGGAGTACTTACCACTTGGATTCACCAACTCACCAGGGGTTACAAAATAATAAATCCTGATTTTCTGGCCCTTCCTCTGTTAGCAGGACTAAACCTCTCTTAAGAGAATCAGTCTCATCAACTATTTGGTAAACATGAGTTACAGTTTGTAAAAGGAAGCAAACTAAATACTTCTTTCCTTTTATTTGTCAGTTTTCAAAATAATGACTGACTCCCTAATATCATTACAAAGAGAACCAATAAGGGTTTAACTTTTAACTCTAAAAATCCCTTGTGGGGACCATCCCCTACATCTGTGTCAGAAATCTAAAACTGTCTGTTATCTAAGTATGTCTAAGAGTGGGAGTGAAGAAAAATAATAACCTGCTTTGGAACCATCTGTCTCCTTAGGGCCTCTTCAGCAAGCAGTTTTTTTTTTTTTCCCCACTTATTTTGAATATCTCCAAATAAGAAAGTTTAAAAATTCTGCATCTTTAAGAATATTAAATATCTAACACCTTTCTCTCAGAGTCATGATGCAGATGCTTGTCACCTGATTTCAGAACCTCAAAGGTCAGAAGAGAATGGGTAGCAGTCACTGCACAGCCGTCCCTGGTATCTGTGGGAGTCAGCTTCCAGGAACCCCTTAGACTAAAATCCAAGGATGCTCAAGTCCCTTATATTAAATGGAGTAATATTTGCATATAACCTACATATTTACATATTGTGCTATAATTTATATTTTAATATTAATTTATGTGGCTGTGTTCGGTCCTAGTTGCAGCATGCAGGATCTTCCTTGCAGCACACAGCTGTGACGTGCAGGCTTAGTTGCTCCACAGCATGTGGGACTTCAGTTCCCTGACCAGAGTTCGAGTCATAACCACTGGACCACCAGGGAAGTCCTCCTCCAGAACAATTTAAATCATCTCTAGATTACTTATAATTCCCGTGCTGTGCTGTGCTTAGTCGCTCAGTCCTTTCTAACTCTTTGTGACCCCATGGACTGTAGCCTGCCAGGCTCCTCTGTCCATGGGGATTCTCCAGGCAAGAACACTGGAGAATGCCCTCCTCCAGGGGATCTTCCAAATCCAGGGATCGAACCAATGCTTTAACCTCTGAGACACCAAGGAAGTCCCTTATAATACCTGCTGCTGCTGCTAAGTCGCTTCAGTCGTGTCCGATTCTGTGCGACCCCATAGACGGCAGCCCACCAGGCTCCGCCGTCCCTGGGATTCTCCAGGCAAGAATATTGGAGTGGGTT
Source organism: Okapia johnstoni (assembly GCA_024291935.2). Classification (NCBI taxonomy): domain Eukaryota; kingdom Metazoa; phylum Chordata; class Mammalia; order Artiodactyla; family Giraffidae; genus Okapia; species Okapia johnstoni. Next base: position 46,439,554 of record CM044322.1, read on the forward strand.
GCCGTTTCCTTCTCCAGTGCATGAAAGGGAAAAATGAAAGTGAAGTCGCTCAGTCGTCTCTGACTCTTAGCGACCCCGTGGACTGTAGCCTACCAGGCTCCTCCGTCCATGGGATTTTCCAGGCAAGAGTACTGGAGTGGGGTGCCATTGCCTTCTCCAGTATAATACCTAGTATAATGTAAATATAAGTAGGTAGTTTCTGGCAAGCAGAAAACTATAGTTTTGCTTTTTGGAACTTCCTAGAATTAAAAAAAAAAATTGATCCTCAGTTAAATTTGTGGATGTAGAATCTGCACATAAGGAACCCCTGGATAGGGAGGACTGACTGCAAATAGTTTCCAGCAAGAGTTGCTTCTTTTTGCAAACACTCTTCAAAAGTGATATAAACAGAATCTGTGATGTAAGGAGCCATAAAGAGATGTGAAAAAAGCAAGCAAATACCATGGAAGTGACATATTCTACTATAGTATGTACATAATATGGCTTCTATTTTTTCCTGAGAAATAAAGCGATCACTTAAACTATGGTAATTACTATCATCTCTCTCTCCACATGCATTTCCACCCTTGAGAAGCAGTAGAAACTGGAGGCCGACATGGTTCGCAAACAAACGCTCTTGTGCACAGAGGAGAACTCGTTCTATTCCTAGAGGTTCCACTCCACTCAGAGGAACGACTATACAGAACAGTGTCTCAAGAGAGCAAGGCAAATGGAGGTCTCACCAAGAACACACTACAGACAATCAAAGTGACCGCAGTGGAGAAAAATGTCTGTCCTGTATTTTTCCTTCAAACAGACAGCCTAGTCTCCACTCCAGAGGAAGGGAGAGGTGCCCTTGAAATTATATGCAGCTGCGATATAAAAAGTCTGTCTGCGTACAAAATTAATGAAAGGCATCTCACCTCTCCACCCTGCAAAGCCGAGACAGCTCAGGAACAGTAGTATGCCTGACATCTTATTTGCCACATACAGGACTTGGGAAATTCAAGAATGCTACCAATTATATATCATTTCACAAATGGCATTTTGGGCAACCAAAGATCGTCTCTACACAGAAACACAGGAAATCTCAGAATTTCTGTTCCCCATGTGTATGGATATTTTCTTAATTTGTATAATTTTATTTATAAGAGACAGAATTCAAGTTACTGAATTATGAAACAAGTACACAGACTAGGGTTGTCTGGTTTGTGATCCATTCCCCAGTATGAAAGGGGATGCAAAGCTCCCATCTTTGAGACATGGTATTACTTCTGCTACTTGCATGCCAAGCACCAGCTGTCTAAGTAATATGTCCTCCAGATACCTACACACAACTGAAAGCTGAGAAGTCTAACAGAGAGAGCTGAAAAACCGGATTCTAACACTAGCATATTTATTTCCTGAGTAAATTGTTTAGCAACCTTGTACCTTCATTTATCCATTTTACAGAGATAACTATGTTTATTTTGCAAGAGCATTTTTGAAAAATAAATTCTTTGAAATCTTCAAAGAAAGAACACCACTTTAACCTAATTATGAAGGAAACAGAAATAAAAACTTAAACAAATCCTGCCCAGTTAATCCAACTAAAGAGAGATTATCGAGAGAGAGATCAACTTCTAAGCCTAGGAAGGACCCATTATCAATGGCTGTAAACATTGTCTTCTCATCAGTTCCTTACTGAGGTTAAAACCCCCACACCTCGTATTTGCATTTCCATCCTTCCTCTTCATCTCACCACCACAGCCTTCCCCCAGGTACTCCTGCTCTCTCTTGGGTCCTCTATCACTCACTTCCCCTATTTTAGCCGCACTTCCCTCTACAATTATAACCTCCCTCCCACTGTCACCAATAAGACTGAGCTGAAGGGGACCTTAAAGCTCTTCTAATCAAACTCCTGACCAGTAAAAATAGAAAGATGAGGCCTGCAGTGATGAAGGCACAGGCTCCGCATCATCAGGAAGCCAATCATTTGCAAAGCTCGGGTCCTCACCCAGAAATCTTCCTCCTGGTATAGCATGATGCTACCACCTACCTGGCACTGCTCACTCTTACCCAAGAAAGGGATTTGAGCAATCAGCTGATGCATCTCATTGTTCTCTACCTGAAGAAGGGCTTCCAGTCACAGATGAAAAAATAACACAAAAGTGACCACCTTGATCAGATTAGAATCCTATATCTAGAGGACTCCACCAAACTTCAAATGTCTTCACCCTTAGTCCACCTCATCCAGAGAGTAAGATTTGATTCCACAATGACCATCTCCCAGTGGTTCTTTCCACTACTGAATGTGACTGGAAGGATATCTTCCATGAGTCAAACTAAATCCTTCCTAGAAGAAGAAATAGCCCTTAATTCTTATATGTGATGTGTGTGTGTGTATGTTAAGCACTTCAGTCACGTCTGACTCTTTGTGACCCTATTTACCATACTCTGCCAGGTTCCTCTGTCCATGGGATTCTCCAGGCAAGAATAGTGGAGTAGGTTGCCATGCCCTCCTCCAGGGGATCTTCCCGACCCAGGGATTGAACCCACGTCTCTTATGTCTCCTGCATTGGCAGGTGGGTTCTTTACCACTAGCACCACCTGGGAAGCCCCCTTAAATGTGATATTGAAGCACAATCACCACCAAGGTTGAAAAGGCATTCTACATAAGCCCCTAAGTGCAGGTGAGCATGGTTAACAGAAAGAACACAAGGATCTTTTCTAAGAGCACAAACCTAAACATCTCCACAGCCTTACCTTACCTTTAGCAGGTTAAATAATCTTAGTCCCTTTAACTTTATCAACACTTTAATGATATTTTTGGCTTTGGACTAAGGTTCATTCAAACTGACCATGCTGCTTTCTGGAAGCTAGACTCTAGAACCAAAGAACAGGTTAATATAAAGACCAAGGACATCCTTAATGTAAGAGAAAAGCCATCAACAAAAGTATTAGAAACTTGTATAAGTCCAGGGCAATCAACGAAACCTCCATGCAAAAGAGGCAGTATTCAAGACAACAGTGTTTTTCAGATAGACTAAACTTGTGAAGTTCAGGAATAACCAGAAACAGAGGAGAAAACATCAAACAAGATTTTCAAGCACAAACTCTAATATAGTCCATTGCTGCTGCTGCTATTGCTAAGTAGCTTCAGACTCTGTGCGACCCCATAGACGGCAGCCCACCAGGCTCCCCTGTCCCTGGGATTCTCCAGGTAAGAACACTGGAGTGGGCTGCCATTTCCTTCTCCAATGCATGAAAGTGAAAAGTAAAGTGAAGTCGCTCAGTCGTGTCTGACTCTTAGCGACCCCACGGACTGCAGCCTACCAGGCTCCTCTGTCCATAGGATTTTCCAGGCAAGAGTACTGGAGTGGGGTGCCATTGCCTTCTCTGATATAGTCCATTAGACATCATTTAATCTGACATCACTACCCATGTAGCTAAATATGAGGTTAGCTTAAGAGACAAAAGCCAGAAACGTCCTAGCTAAACCCCTTAGTGACACAATAAAGTTAGGAAGAAGCAAGGTGAATAAATTAAGAGAAAATGCAAATAGAAATTTCATTTTCTACAAGGAATAAACAAATATATACATCAAATTTCTGACTGAGCCAGGGGAGAGTGTTCAGAAAAAATAAAATAGTGTGTACTGTAGGTATAAAGTCTTGGGAATAATAAGCATAAGAATAATAAGAGTTTTGAGAATAATAAGAATTTCAAGCATCAGGGAAGTCAAGTATTAGCTCAGAAGATTATGAAAAGTTAGCTTTCCAAACTGAATCTGAAAAGGAACCGAGTAAAAGGAGGTCAGTTCATCCTAAGAAAGATGCAATTTCTACTATTTGGCTGGCTGTTTCAAATGAATATCCTGGAACATTAACAGGTTAAAGAACCCTATAAAAATGGCAGAGAGGGAGAAGCAAATGGGGTAGAAACAACAGTGTTTACACCTTAGTAATAGAAAGGTATCACTAGAAGGATTTACAAGGTACTAACATGACATATATGAAAGTCCAAAAGGCGAGCTTTAATAAATGATGAGAAAAGGCATTAGGCATGGAAGTAAAGCCAGATGACTTGAAATAAGTCTATCTACACACATACTAGATTATTTTAAACCAAGTAAGCCACCCCGAGATCCATGAAAGATCATGCTTTATTATTCCCTAAGAGGCAGTATCCCCATTACATCAGACCAGTAAAGGCAGTTAGGTGGAAAACTAGGAGTGAGATGAATACAAAACATTCGTCCTTTCCAAGATATTGTTACAAATGCTGAAAAAACCTGCAGGCATACCGTAACCCACAGAGGCCTCAGTTTTTACATTAAATATGAAAGATAAGCAAGTGCATCACCCTTTTCTTCTGCTGGGAAATACTTGGAAAATAATAGTTGAAAAAACAGATGAGCAATGATAGGTCAATATAACTAACAGTTTCCAAGGCAGCACATACATTCGCAGCATCAGACTCATCAACGCTCAGTGACCTGGCCGTCTCTGGAGGACGGTACTTCCTGTCATCCCCAATCTGTACCTTAGACGTGTGATTTCTGCTTCTGAAAGTATCATGCCTTGTTATGGCCTGCATATCTGTGGCCCTGCAAAAAAAAAAATATGTTGCAGCCTTGACTCACAATATGTCTATATTTATAGAAGGTGTCTCTAAGGAAGTACCTAAGAGGTCATAAGAATGGAGCCCTGATCCAATAAAATTAGTGTCCTTTTAAGAGGAGACATCAAAGAGCTTGCCCTGTCTCACCACAAGTACCCACAAAGGAAAGGCCACGTGAAGACATAGCAAGAAGGCAGCCATTTGCAACCCAGAAACAGAGTCCTTACCAAAAATCAAATCAGCCAGAACCCTTGATCATGGACTTCTAGGCTCCAGAACTGGGAGAAAATTAATTTCTATTGTTTAAGCCACCCAATTTGTGGTATTCTGTTATAGCAACCTGAGTAAGACATACCTACTCTATCAATGTTTCTTAGTGACTTCCCAGACAGCAGGAATGAAATTTTAAATTTATTTCTTATATATGGCATAATGCAATGCTCTGTGATTCACAAATGCTCTTTTGAACATAATAATGGTTTAAAAATGACACTGACTGCAATAACACTTACAATTGTCCATAATTGCTGATATAAGCCAAGATATCATTTCTACAGTCAAACAAATGTTTCTCTTTATTAAAAAGTAGGCTGTCAGATGCTCACCCTTTGTTCACTCACTACTGAAAACTGTCGATAGCAACTTAAGTATTATAATTCCTCCATGAGGAATATCGACAACCAAATAAAATATCTTTAATACTAATTTATGTGTACATGTGTGCTAAAAATACTGTAAAGCATTTCTCTTGAAATTTTTACATAAGTAAGATACTTAACTTCCTTGGTTTTAGGACCATTGACCTAGATATTACCACACGTAGGACAGTGTATTTGGACTTAATAGAATATAAAATTATAAAAGTACAAAATGGGGAATCATAGACCAGAGACAATTTAAGTCAACCTCATTTTTTTTAAAATAAGAAAATCACTGATCAGTTACTTGAGTGCCTTATTAAAAGTGACATAAATAGACCCTTTAATTCTCAGAATTGTGTTCTATTGTGCTGTTAAGGAGTAGTTTTTAAGTTAAAAATCATAAATCTCAAAAAAACTATAAAGCTTTCATTAAATTCATTAATTGAGGAACCAGTGAGATGGTATAATCTATTCAAAAGAGAATAACAAGAGCAAACAAATATATAAGCATCGGTAGTGCTTATTTGGAAATAAGCAAAAGTAGGCAAAATTGGAAAAACTGATCACTATATATAGGGCAATAATCTATTGCATTCACTGATCACAATTAGCTTTTCATAGACAAGATCATTTGCTTTACTATCTGATGTCTGTAATATTACAGAGCTATAAAACAGCCCAAAGACAATGAATGACAGAGAGAACCTGCTGGTTGGTTGAGCTAGACAGCAAGTTGCATACATAAAACAGTGGATGATAAAAGGCTATTGATTCATTCAGCAGGTGCTGGCAAAACAGTGAACAAGAGAGCAGATTCCTGCCCTGGTGGAGCTTACTATCTCTGGACTGAACTGTACAACCAGGGTCTGCTCTGCACAGGATCTGTGCATCATGGTCCTAACTTCAGCTTTCCTCTTACTGGATAACACCCCAAGGAACATTGTGAATATCCACCTAACTGACTTTTTTTAAATGACAAAATTTTCCATTTTAACCATTCCTAAGTATTAAATTCAGTGGCATTAATTAAATTCACTATGCTGTGTAAGCATTACCACTAATTCCAAGACTTGCTCAGCACTCCAAATGGAAACTCTGCAGTAACTCCACTTTTTAAAAATTTTTTGTTTATATATTAAAATTAGTTTCTATTGCAGCATAGTTGCTTTACAGTGTTGAGTTAGTTTTTATTATACAGCAAAGTGAATCAGCTATACGTATACATATATCCCCTCTTTTTTGGATTTCTTTCCCATTTAGGTTACCACAGAGCATGGAGTTCCCTGAGCTATCCAATATGTTCTCATTAGCTAGTTATCTATTTTATACATAGTATCAATAACGTATATACGTCAATCCCAATCCCTCAATGCATCCCATCCACCCTTCTTTCCCACCTTGGAGTCCATATGTTCATTCTCTATATCTGTGTCTCTATTTCCGTTTTGCTTTTTTAAAGGGCCACAGGTTACTAATATTTCTAGTTGACATATTTATTTTAAAGATACCTATCTTATCAGTTAGATAAGGACCGACTAAAATCTGTTCCTTTAACCTCTGTGATACTTCAGCCATTGTGCTGTGATTGTATCATCATTTTCCAGAAGGTAAACTTATTTTTTAAGAAGAGAAAGGGCATTTCTACCACCCAGACACCGCAGAGAGGCACTTTCTTGTGTGGCGTACGCTATTTTATCCAAGTCTCACAAACATCTCGACAGACATTACCATCACCTTTTCACAGATAAAGAAGCTGAGGCTCAAAGGAATGAACGAATTTTCTCAAGGCTACTCAGTTAGTAAGGGGAAAATCCAAGAATCAATACCAGTTTTTCTATATTAAAGCAGTGATGAAAGAAAGGAAAGCCAAGCAGAAAGAAAAGGAAGAAGGGGGGGAGTGAGGGATGGAGAGAGGGAAAAACGAGAGAGGGAAAGAAGACACATGGTTAGCTGGGGTTTTGGTATAGAGTTACCATTAAAAATAACGATTCACTAAACCCTGATTCTACTCTGAATTCTGAATTTTAACTGTTGTTAAAAAACACATTCACACAAAAAGAGGTACCTACGGAAAAAAAAAAACAGGAAAGATGAAAATGATATTTTCAAAGATATAGGAGAGGCTAAGGAAGGATTTTAAATTAATAGGCTTTGGGAGATATCCTCAACTGCCTCCCTGTAAATGGGTCACGTCAATCTCTTAGGGTGGCTGCCTTTTTGTAAAAACTGCCAAATATTTCAAGGGAAAAATAAAGAGAAGACCCTAATGTACACCCTGTAGTTTATCGGTGTTTGTATCACAGTAGTACTCTGTGGCTTTAAGACACATTGAAACTCCATCACACGCTGCTTTAAGGACCAAATGACTAGAATAAAACCTCCCAGGGACAGCAAAGGCAAGATACTGCCAATCGTGTGTGCTTAGGAGAGGCACATCTCTCTGGAAAATGCTATAATTCTTTCCTTCTCTCTATAAGAATTTCTTTTTTTTTAAAAAAAAAAAAAGAACTGAGAAACAAGAGGAAACATGGAGACAAGTTTCGAGTCAGAATCTTATTTTTTGTGGAGCCAAACTTATTTCAAGATATCTAGATTATTAAATCTTGAAATAAAATCGGCTCCACAAAAAATACACATGAAATTATTATTAATCTTGTATGAGATTATTAAATACAACTCTCCTCTGAGTAATGGTCTCACATGGGGAGTTATATAAACTAGTCCTTAAAGGCATAAGCTGTGGCATCCAAAAGCAAGACCCAGCTTTTCTACATACAGAGTACAAGACCTTGGCCACATAACATAACCACTACAAACTGTAAGTCTTCAAAGTGAAAGTGAAACTCCTTCAGTCAGGTCTGACTCTTTGTGACATGACTGAAGGAGTTTCACTTTCACTTTAGTCCATGGAATTCTCTAGGCCAGAATACTGGAGTGGGTAGACTTTCCCTTCTCCAGGGGATCTTCCCAACCCAGGGATCGAACCCCGGTCTCCCACATTGCAGGCAGATTCTTTGCCAGCTGAGCCACCAGGAAAGCCCTAATCAGCAACTTCTTCAAAAGTGTACCTTCTTAGGCAGAAGTGAGAATTAAGTAAAATGCTGTATATAAAGCACCAAACACAGCCTGGCAAACATTAAGGCTTAATACAAGCTTTATAAAGAGCGGGCAGAGGAGCGCTTGAAGCACAGAGTGAGGTTCAGGTTTGAAAGCACGGAGAATTTTTTTTTAAATTAATACTCAACAAGACTAAGTTAAACATATCAAGGCTTCCTTTGTCCTACAGAGAAGACAACAAAAACAAAATAATTAATAAGAATGAAGATAGTTGGGTCATGATTTTCCATCTGTTCTCCTGCCACCACTCTTCTCTCTTCCTTGTTTGGATTACAAAGGTCCAAGACCAAACTAGAACAAAAGGAGGAAAGCAAGAGAATATAGAAAGTAGGAACTAGAAAAAATAGTCTCAGAAAAGTGCACCAATGTTTTCTTCATAATATTAGGAAAGATCACCAGGCAACACTCAGAAGATAAGCTCTGAACACTGGGTGACACTAGGTTTGACTTATCACTCTACAAACATATGCTGAGTACCCTGAACCAGTTCAGAGAGAAACTGTGCGAAAGGGAGAGAAGGCACACATCACAGTCCATTCTGGATGCCAGTGTCTTACACACAAGAGTCATGATTTTAAGATTCCTTGCCTGGATCATTCATGTTCCATCCTCATTCATTGCATCCACAAATAATGGTTCTGCTTAAAACCATCACCACAAATTAGAGTGAAAAAATACCAGAGCACTAGGCTAGTGGGTAAAAAAAAAAATCAACATCTTTCCTCATGACAAAGGGAAGCCTTAACAAGTTATATAAGCCTTTCGTTTCTACAGAAGGACTTAGCATTTTTAGAACATCTTAACACATTAAGATCACTTGTATCTTTAAAGGGGGAGATCATTTAAAACATATATTTATTAAAGGTGAATGCCAGGGGAGAGTGTATTTACATAGAAAAACGGCTCTGTACAGAATGCATCAAAAATATCAAACATTTGAAATCAAGAGAGAATTTTGGGGGAACTGAACTCTTAAGTTGAGCAGAAGGACAACTGAAAGGTCTTCACAGGTTCTCGTCTCTGATCAACCAATAATTCATCATGTGCCAAAGGGAAAATCATGAATTTCTGCAAGTCTCAGGTTCCTCTCTATATCTGTCCAACACCATCTTGGGTTCTTATGAGGATCAAATAAATTAACCCCGCTATTTAAAAAAATTATTTATTTTATTTTTGGCTGTGCTGTGTCTTTGCTGCTGTTCGCGGGCTTTCTCTAGTTGCAGCAAGGCAGGGACTACTCTCTAGTTGTGGTGCATGGGCTTCAGTAGTTGCAGCACCCTCAGGCTTGGCAGTTGCAGTTCCTGAGCTCTAGAGCACAGGCTCAGTAGCTGCGGTGCACAGGCTTAGTTGCTCTGTGGCATGTGAGATCTTCCCGGACCAGGGATCAAACTGTTGTCCCCTTCCTTGCAAGGCAGATTCTTAACCACTGTACCACCAGGGAATCCCTGATCAGCAATTTCTGAATTGTGTTCCTCGCTACCAACAGCCATCAGCAACCTGGGAACTTCATCAAAATGCACAATCTGGAGCCCTACTGTAGACCTAACTAAATCAAAAACTCCAGTAATGTGTAATGTGGATGCACTATAAAGTTGAGCATCTCCAGAAAAATATATATGAAAACAATCAAAAAATCTTAAAACACTAAAGTTGCAGTGGAAAAGTTAAGAATGTCACATTTGTTTGAAGTTGTAAGGACTTTCATTTCCACATAACTGGATACAGTAAGGCTCTCTCTGTGTGCTTTACACGCAAATTCACATTCCAGCAGTTTCTTTAGTAAATGTTACTATAAAATAAGATGAAGTCTGAAATTATGGCGCCTATCTATGTTAAAATGTACCGTTATTTAGTCATAGCTTTAAAGGATTGGGGAAAAAATCAAATTAATAATCATCACATTTTCTTTAAAAGAATAAATATAGACTAAACTGATTTAAATCTAGTTCTTAATAAAGAATGAACCTGAGAGCAGCTCTCTCTTGGGGAAAGGAGAAAAATAAATTTTACTTGGATCTTTACATTTCATGGTAATGGTAAGGCATTCATTACTTTTAAAATGGTAAAATGTGAAGTCAAAATGAAAAGAATGTTATAAAGGATGCATTTCAACTGACAATGGAGGCTTTTCATGTAATAAGGATAGTAAGTCTTTGAGAAATTCTAATAAGTTGAACTAAATTAAGAACAAATATGCTAAGAAAGGGGCTTCCTAGGTGGCACTAATAGTAAAGAATCCACCTAATACAGGAGACGAAAGAGATCGACCCAGGTTTCCACCCCTGGGTCAGGAAGATCCCCTGGAGGAGGAAATGACAACCCACTCCAGTATTTTTGCCTGGAAAATTCCATGGATGGAGGAAGCTGGTGGGCTACAGTCCACAGGGTCACAAAGAGTCAGACATGACTGAGAGACTAACATAGTGACAGGGACAGTGATAGTCGGTCAGTTGTGTCTGACTCTCTGCGGCCCTATGGACTGTAGCCCACCAGGCTCCTCTATCCATGGAATCTTCCAGGCCAGAATACTGGAGTGGGTTGCCATTCCCTTCTCCAGGGCATCTTCCCAACCCAGGGATTGAACCTGGGTCTCCCATACTGCAGGCAGATTCTTTACCATTTAAGCCACCAGGGAAGCAGACGAATTCTTTACTGTCTGAGATACCAGGTGAGAGGTGGTACTATGATTATTTTTTTCATTCTAATTAAGCCCAATAAAACATGTTAAACAACATAAAAATTCCTTATTAGAAATATTCTTAGCTTACATTTATCTTCATATCTCATTTATTATCTCTAGTTAAGGGAATCCAAGACTGCAGCCCCTGACAAATTAGAGACGACCTGAGAATCACAGTATTAACAACATACATTCCTGAAGTAAATGAGATGGAAAAGGAAGAAGAGGCATGAAGAATAAATTAATGGTTAAAATACAATAAGGAATAGGAATAACTAATGGGAAGATTTGTCCAAAAAAGTGAAATCATCAACTATTTGGAGCTTAAATTGAACTATATACTGCTTTACATATTTTTAGGACATGCTTATTACTAAGACTTTTTTAATATAATTTTTATTTTTTGGCTGTCCATGTGGCATGCAGGATCCTAGTTCCCTGACCAGGGATGGAACCTGTGCCCCCTGCAGTGGAAACGCCAAGTCTTAACCACTTGGACGGCCAGGGAAGTCCCTGTAAGACATTTTTTAATGTGCCCTCAGATAAAAGTCTAGGTTATGCAGTACACTGGATAAGGTGCCTGGACAAGAAAAAGGCGTAGCCCCTCAGTGGCCTTGTGGTCTGACTGACCCTGCATAGACGGCCAAGCAGCTCCCACCACCTTCACTGTTGTCCTTTCCACACGTCTCGCCAGGCTTGTTTCCCACAGTATAAACCAGATCCAGGTCAACTGCTGATCACAGTCCACCAGAGAAAATGACCTACCACTTACGTTACTGCTGCTCTTTACTCTTTGTGACCTCATGGATGGTAGCCCGCCAGGCTCCTCTGTCCATGGGATTTCCCAGGCAAGGATACTGGAGTGGGTTGCCATTTCCTGAGACAGCTCCAGAAGGAGCTACTGGCAGCACAGCTACAAAAACCCCACTAGCCCCACAATCAGGCTACAAACATGGTGCCCTTAGCTCTGCAGGTACTTCCCTTTCTTTTCCTCTTTCCATAATTCTAGGCCTGCTTTTCTTTCCCTCCTACCTCTGAACCCCCTCTCAAACTTCCTCTTTCATTCAAAGAGGGAAAACACACTGCAAAACTACCAAAGCATTTTGAATCAGGTTCACCCAGTCCTGAGCTGGGGAATAAAATGGATACAAATTTATCAGCTATGTTCTTTCATTCCTGAACACATGATTAAGAGAGGTGTATTGTTTTCAGGTATATTTCTCTATAGTTCACAGTACTAACAGTTCCTGATTCCATCTTGAAATTTAAGAGATATATGTGCAATGGTGCTATATTTGGAAAGTTAAAACAAGAGATTTATTCTGTTGTTATTTAAAAGAAGTATAATATAAGACTACATACTTCCTAGAGGGAAATTGAACGTTTTTTGAGTTATCCATTATGCCCCAGTTTTTGGACATTATCTGATGAATATACATGACAAACACAGACCTCTAAAGCTGTGCTATTTAAATTAAAAGCCAAATTAAATTAAAAATTCAGTTCCTCGGGCACATTCATCACATTGCAAGGACTCAAAAGATTCAGGTGACCAGTGACCACCATACGGCAGGGTCCTGATACAGGTCATCTCCATCATTACAGAAAGTTCTCTGGGACAACTCTGTTGTCCTTTCTCCTCACTCAAGATTTTCCACAAAAATATCTGTAGAATTACACTCAGTCCCTCTGGCACAATGAAGATGATTTCTGTCACACCAAAGTTCTAACTAGAACCCTGCAGCCTTCTGCATGAACTCTCTTACAGCTACCTCATTTTTCACCACTGCAATTTCTTTAAAAATTTTATTGGCATATAGTTGATTTATAATGTTTTGTTAGTTTCAGGTGTACAGCAAAGGGAATCGCGCAGCATGTGGGATCTTAATTTCCTGACCAGGGATTAAACTTGTGCCCTCTGCATTGGGAGCACAGAGTCCCAACTGCTGGACTGCCAGGGAAGTCCCACACCACTGCAGTTTTTGACACTCTACCTTGCCCATTGAGAGTCTTCCAACTCTCTTCCAACCTGGACTACTTTCTAACCTCTCCCAAATGTCTAGCAAAAGTTTGGATCAAAAAAAGACATCAAATTATTGCACATATGAAATAATATTGTAGTCTCCTGGAAAGTCACAGGTCCATATGAAGTATGACTCCCAGGGAAGTGACAGAAGTCAAGTTTATGCTACTGAAGTTTTACTTCAGCCCAGGAGATTGAAAGAACTTGGGCTACTGTGAAGTAAGTAATAGTAAATAACTTAATGGTTTTCAAAGTGAATGTAACAAAACTTTTTTTAATGAGTAAAATGTCACTTTCAAATGAAAAAGCTATACTTTAAGTTGAGTTCAATTTTAGTTAGATTTCCTTTAAAGTTCAAGAGCAATACTGTAGTGCAGGCCCACGTAATGTAATGTGACACTGGGGCTCTGTGAATGATAGGTAAATTTACAATAGGTAAATTTTCACAAACACTTAAGCACATTGGGACCATATTCCAGTGACCCTCAAGGTTAACACATCATTCTGTCAGCTGGACAGGTATGTTCAGAAACAAAAAATGATCCAGGAAATCTTACACCATCTGACACAATGCTCAAGAAAACACACACATACTGAAAGAACACTATAATAATAGTTCGCCTTTCTTCTAAATTTTACCTTCTGTGGTTCAGTTCAGTTCAGTTCAGTTCAGTCGCACAGTGGTGTCCAACTCTTTGCGACCCCATGAATCGCAGCACGCCAGGCCTCCCTGTCCATCACCAACTCCCGGAGTTTAACCCAAACCCATGTCCATCGAGTCAGTGATGCCATCCAACCATCTCACCCTCTGTTGTCCCCTTCTCCTCCTGCCCCCAATCCTTCCCAGCATTGGGGTCTTTTCCAATGAGTCAACTCTTCGCATGAGGTGGCCAAAGTATTGGAGTTTCAGCTTCAACATCAGTCCTTCCAATGAACACCCAGGACTGATCTCCTTTAGGATGGACTGGTTGGATCTTCTTGCAGCCCAAGGGACTCTCAAGAGTCTTCTCCAACACCACAGTTCAAAAGCATCAATTCTTCGGTGCTCAGCTTTCTTCACCGTCCAACTCTCACATCCATACATGACCACTGGAAAAACCATAGCCTTGACTAGACGGACCTTTGTTGGCAAAGTAATGTCTCTGCTTTTAAATATGCTGTCTAGGTTGGTCAGTCTTTCCCTATTCTGAAAAAGAACACCTCTTACTAAGTAATTAGTTTTCAGGTCACCAGAATGTATCATCACATGTCTAGATTATTAAAATGCGTGGATGGTTCTTCCATATAGCCCTAAAGCAGGTGGGGAAGCTCTATGGAAACTCTGATTTTGCTGAATTTTTAACCAAAAGATTCAGAGGCTTTTTCGGTATCAGTCGTTGCAGTGGTGGCTTTCCTGTGGCAACAGGCTGCTTTTTACCTTGAAAGAATGAAGATTTTTTCAGAGTAATATATTACTGTACAAAGGACAGCACTGTCTTAAAAGCTAACAAAAATAACTTTTACCGTCATTTCTGGGTTCTTTTTTAAAAAACTTACTTTTAGTAATATCACTGATATTTAAAAGATTTTTAAATTCATAATATTTATAAGCCAAAATTTCTCAGATCTTTGGCAGTTCTTTAGGCTTGGGCAGGAGTGATATTTGTCCGAAGTACACCTGACACAATCTCCTTGCTTCCGGCTATCCTGTTCTCATCATTCAATCAGTGCTAGCTATTAAAATTTCTGAAAATTACTCCAGGGCACAGATACTGTAGTCTGTCCCTTTTGCTTTTTCTGGTTGTATAACTAAGACAGTAAATCTCCAGCTTCCAAGAGCTAAATTCAATTGCTGATCTGTTGGCATTTCTAATTCTAATCCGAATTAAACCAAATGAATAGTCCCCTGTAAACAAACAAACAAAAAGCACAAACGGTACTCTTCACATCACTATCCAGAGAACCGTTGCTTAAACAAAAAATCAGAAAACTATAAAGGCAAATTTAAGGACACAGTTATGCAATTATAAGACAAGAGTGCATGTTCTTACAAAGCATGCTTTCGTTTTTAATTTTATTTTTGGCAATTTTTGACTGTAGCTACAATAGAACATTCTTTCCCCAAGGAATAACAAATTTACACCTATTTATGTAACACTTTTGGTTACCGATATTTAAAAATACTGCTCAGTATAGAAGCTCAGGCCCCTTAAAAAAAGTTAGAATTAAAACGTTTTATAAGCCCTGGCAGTAAAGACAGTCCAGTAGCAATAAGCACAACTAGCATCCAGCTCTTGGTTTCCATATCATTCTCTAATAAAAGGAACCAGGGCTCACTGCAGAAAAGATGGATTCAAGGAGTAGAGTGGGAAATACACAAGATAAGCCTGGAGCATTTTATGATGCCAGGAAGTAAGGAAGAGCTATAAACAAACTCCACAAAGGTGGGAATATGTCAAAGGGACACAGAAGTCAACTGAAAGAGCTCCCAGTGACCAAAGCTGGAATACGTTGAGCAACAGCATAAGTGAAGCAGTACTGAATTATAACCAAAGTATAAAATAAATATCCATCAGTCTATAATCAGTAAATAAATTAAATAAATAAGGGATAAGAGACAATATTTGTATGCAGAAGAAGCCCCAAAACAATATTGGTCCATTGATTTTAACAAATGTACTGCACTAACATAAAGTGTTAATGACAGGGAAAACAGTGTGGGAGATACGGGAATGCTGTACTATCTTCACAATTTTGCTGTAAATTCAAATTGTTTTAAAATTAAAAGTTTATTTTGAAAATTTATACTATCTTTTGGGTTTGTTTTTAAAATATTTGTTTGACATTGCCATTGTGGTGAAGAGCGTGAACAAGGATCAACTGCTTGGATCTGAATCCAATTCAACCGTCTACATTGATTTTTACCAGCTAAGGGCTTGCCTTGTACACAGGATATAACTAACTATGGAGACCAGCCTGACTTCAGTATATTCAGCACAATCTCTGCTTTCCTAACAAGAGAAAAATAAGTAGAGCCCAATCAGCCTTGACTTCCTTACCACGGGTTAACCATATCTAGTGATGACCAGGCCAATGGGTTGCTCTGAATAACACTGAGAATAAGTAGATGGCAACCTTGTCCCCATTCACAGTCAAGGCAGGTCCTCCTTTCTAAGAACAGATGTAACAAGGGAAGTGATTAATGGCTCTGAGAAAAGCACAGGACTGATTTTAAGAACTATCAGCAGTTTCATATGATTTGAACACTACCTGTTTCAAATATTCAGATGAGGCTAATGAAATCCTATTTTCTTTCCACAAGCAAAGCTTATTATAAGAAAAAGGGCAAAATGAATTTGATGAGAACATCTGAAGGTACTTTTAATAAAAAATGACCAGGGTTTATAGTGTTGTCTTTTTTTAATTTATATGTTGTAAGATTTACAACTTTCCTACAAATGAATGCTTCTCAAATGAATATTCATGCAGCAATTGTACTGGCTTTTACCAGCTAAGATAGTCATTACAGGCTTGTCATCTTGGTCCAACAATGCCTCTGGTGCTCTAAATTATTCGATCTTCGTCTACTCTTTTGAACGCTATAACAGCAACATAAAACATAAATAAATTATCAGCATAAGTAATCAAAGGTCACAATTTTCAGCAAAAGCTCTGAATTTTCTAGCGTCACCTACTTTTTAACATAAAACTATCAAGACACATTTTCTTCATCAGATCGAATAAATAAAAAGATGAAATTAAGTGAAACAAATGAAACTAGTGAAAAGCCTGAGTAAAAGCTATTCTTTAATAAGACTGCAATTAACTAATGGAATTAAAGGGATTTTTTTTTTAATTTAAAACATCTTAATTAACTTTTTAGAGTTAGATTAGCTGTCGCTATGCCTAACACTAAATTTAATTTGGGATTATGCCTCAGACTGTGAGACACATGAGCTTCTGTGCTGGGGCCAAATGTTCTCCATGAGGCCACTGAATTGAGAGCACCGAGGGAGCACAAAACCTGATCTTTCTCTTCTTTGAATGCACTCCAGCACTCAGCCCTGGACAGATAAAGAGGAACGTAATCAATACACAGATGAAAGTACCTTTTGAGGAAATTATTCAAGTTTACCAATCAAGTGTACTAGTCAGTGGACTCTGGGAATAAGCAATATAAACAAAACAACCCAGGTAATTTAAGTTTAAAAAACTATTTGCTCTAAGGGACCAAAGCAGTTATAGGGCTTTAAACAGTAGTAACTACTGGTCAGTCATTCCCTTCAGGACATTATTCTACACATTTGCCAAATCATGATGCATAGCTCAAGAATCATGAGCACATCTGATTGGTTGGCTTGGGGTGTTTGTTTACCAGGGATCTTGATTAACAATTACACAAAGTCTCTCTCCAAAGATGGAAGAGATGGTACCAAAGCAAACGTGGAGGTGCTATACCCAGAAGAGGGAGACATGGATGCCAGACAGAGGTCCACTATGATGGAGAAGGAGCAGGGGGTGGGAAAAACCAACTAATCTCCAGGAACTGTAGTAGGCATTTTGCTTTCACATATCTGATTCAATTCTCCAAGCAACGAAAAATATAGTATTATCAGCCTTATTTTACTGAAGTTTAAACGCCGAAGTTCACAACATTTAAGTTACTTAGCAAAGTTACAGGTCTTTCTACCTAGGTCTTTCTTCCTGGCAATAGAAATAGAATTTTCTTATCCAAGTATCAAGATGTGAAACATTAAACCCACACAGTCTCAGAGATGCAAGTCTTTCTTGAAGACAACCGTTCCTGACTGATAAAGATTTCCTGTCCTCATATAATCTAGTTTTTTTCACATAATATATACAGACTCCCTTTCCTTCAATAAAAATATATTATTTGCTTATAGATAAACCTGTAGTTTCCACAGATAATGATAGAATATGGTGATACCAAGGTAACAAATACAATTCTTAGAGATAAGTTAATGAGTTTGCTCATCTCTATAAGCTCAGAACGTCCCTCTAACTAATTCTGTCAGGCCATACATATGACACCAGTAATGAGGGACACCAGGTGAGAATATGGACACATAAGCAAAAATCACTAATCACTAATCCCTAATGGCAAACAGTCAGCCCTACTAAAGGGGGTCAGAAGCGGGAGCATTTTTTACACCAGTGCAAGCCCAGCATTTTTCCACTATGTCAAAAATGTGGGTTCATCTCCAGATCAACTTAAGCACACCCAAGCAACTCAGTTTATTATTTGGGTCACTATATCTGTAACCTAAGCAGATGGTATATGCACTTTATGTGAAATATTTAATTAGACAATCAGGAATGTGGTGGCACCAGCTGTTATGGCCTACTGACCTTGGTAAAGGAGATACTAGCAAACTGATGATGACAATGTTCAGAGGAAACCCAGAAACGTAGCCTGTTTATGAAAATAACAGTTGCTCTAACACTGCCACATTGCAAGCCAAGACATGTCAGCCCAAATATCTCTTTCACATCTCTCTCTCGCATTGTTCACCTTCAGGGCCTTTAGATTAATTAAAAATGATTTTTAAGTGATTTATATTGATATATAGGAGAAATTTTGGAAATAGACACTTCAAAATATTCATGATTGCTATTTTTAGATGGTGAGTTTATGGATGATTTTTTTTTTCTTTTTATTAGTATTTTCAACAATGGTACTTTAAATATTTGAAGAATTTTAATTTTAAAAAAACAGTGATTTGTACAAGTCTTTTTATATAGTTCCCAAGTTCTTGAAACACTGCCTTATAAATCCATTTTTCTCCTACAAACTAAAAAAAACTGCATTTTGACATTTACATTTAAGTGATCTTACATTTTTCACATCTGATCTTCCCAACTGGTGGATGAAGCTGATGCTACATGCTTCTTCCTGCCCAGTCAGAAGACTCCTCTTACTGCAAAGCACAAGCTGGGTCTCAACCCTGCCTGAAAGTTCTACGAGAACCAAGTCAGCTTGCTCCCCTTTTCCTCAGAGGCATTTCCAAAGATGCCCCCCTTTCCTCATCTCCTCCAATCCCTAACCTCTCTTCAATCAAACCACCAAGATGAGAAGAACGAAATCCATACACAGACTAAGAAATGCAAATCTTCTTCGAAAGCAACAGGGACTTCTTGCCCTCACATATCTAACAAAATATAGCCCCAATCCTTCTTCACTCAACAAAATATACAATACTCACTTACATGTAAATGTAAAGGTTCCATCGCTTGTGACACCATATGCTAATATTAAGGTCTGAAAGAGTTAATTGCTCAGTCATGTCTGACTCCTGGTGACTCCGTGGACTGTAGCCCATCAGGCTCCTTTGTCCATGAAATTTTCTAGGCAAGAACACTAGAGTGCGTAGCCATTCCCTTCTCCGAGGGATCTTCCCAACCCAGGGATCAAACCCATGTCTCCTGCATTGCAGGCAGACTCTTTACCACTGAGCCACCAGGGATGTCCAATATTAAGGCAACAAATCCAATCCAATTGCTCCTCAACCTCTTTACAAAGAAAACAAAAGCTGGAAACCAAGAACTCTCTCAATCTTCCTTCCTTTTTCCAGAGTGAATCTCTCTGACTCTGGAGCTGTTTTCTTCTTACTGGTGAAGTAAAAGTGAAAGTCGCTCAGTCATGTCCAACTCTTTGCAACCCCAGGGACTATACAGTCCATGGAATTCTCCAGGCCGAAATACTGGAGTGGGTAGCCTTTCCCTTCTCCAGGGGATCTTCCCAACCCAGGGATTGAACCCAGGTCTCCCGCACTGCAGGCGGATTCTTTACCAGCTGAACCACAAGGGAAGCCCAAGAATACTGGAGTGGGTAGCCTATCCCTTCTCCAGGGGAATCTTCCCGACCCAGGAATTGAAGTGGGATCTCCTGCATTTCAGGTGGATTCTTTACCAACTGAGCTCTCAGGGAAGCCCTCTTACTGGTAATTCAATTAAATTAACAAAAAAAATGTTCATTGAGTTGAGCCAGATGTGTTAAGGTGGTGGAGATTTTTCTAGACAATAATCAGAGGCCCCTTCTTTCACAGAGCCAATAGTCTCTGCTACCTAAATCATCTTCTCTCCCTCTTGCTTCCAGGACTTCTATGTACTAATCAGCTAGTGCTACTATAACAAAGTACCACAGACTGGGTGGATTAAATAACAGAAATTTATTTTCCCACAGTTCTGGAGGTTAAAGTCTGAGGTCAAATTGTTTTCAGGGTTGGTTCCTCCTGAGGCCTCTCTGCTCAGCTTGTAGATGGCCATCATCATTGCTGTGGCCTCTTACAGTGGTCTTCAGTGTGTGCCCCTCCCCAGAATCTCTCCCTCTTTAATAAGAAAATCTGTCACATTGGATTAGGGCTCCACCTTAAAGTTTTCATTCTGAACCTCTTTAAAAACTTTATCTCCAAGGCAGAAACACTTCCAAACTCATTCTACAAGGACACTATCACCCTGACACCAAAACAAGACAAAGAGAACACACTAAAAATAAAACTACAGGGCAATAACACTGATGAGCATAGATGCAAAAATCCTTAAAATTTTAGCAAACAGAATTCAACAACACATTGAAAAGCTCATACACCATGATCAAGTTGGGTTTATTCCAAGGATGCAAGGATTATTCGATATAGGCAAATCAATCAATGTGATACATCATATTAACACACTGAAAGATAAAAACCATGTGATAATCTCAGTAGATGCAGAAAGTGACAAAATTAAGCACCCATTTATGATTAAAACTCTTCAAAAAATGGGCATAGATGGAACCTACTTCAATATTGTAAAGGCCATATATGATAAGCCCACACCAAACATTATTCTCAGTGGTGAAAAACTGAAAGCATTCCCCCTAAGATCAGGAACAAGACAAGGGTGTCCACTCTTACCACTACTATTCAACATAGTTTTGGAAGACCTAGCTATAGCAATCAGAGAAGAAAAAGAAATAGAAGGAATCCAGATCAGAAAAGAAGAAGTAAAGCTCTCACTGTTTGCAAATGGCATGATACTATACACAGAAAACCCTAAAGATACTATCAGAAAATTACTAGAGCTAATCAGTAAATTTAGCAATGTCACAGGATACAAAATCAATACACAGAAATCACTTGCATTTCTATACACTAACAATGAACAATCAGAAAGAGAAATTAAGGAATCAATCCCATTCACCATTGCAACAAAAGGAATTAAATATCTAGGAATAAACCTACCTAAGGAGACAAAAGAACTGCATACAGAGAATTATAAGACACTGATGAAAAGAAATCAAAGACAATGTAAACAGATGGAGAGATATTCCATGTTCCTGGGTAGGAAGAATCAATATTGTGAAAATTACTATCCTACCAAATGTAATATACAGATATAATGCAATCCCTATCAAATTACCAATGGCATTTTTCACAGAACTAGAACAAAAATTTTCACAATTCACATGGAAACACAAAAGACCCCGAATAGCCAAAGCAGTCTTGAGAAAGAAGAATGGAGCTAGAGAAATCAACCTTCCTGACTTCAGATTATACTACAAAGATACAGTTATCAAAAGAGTATGGTACTGGCACAAAAACAGAAATATATACCAATGGAACAAGGTAGAAAGCCTAGAAATAAACCCATGCACCCATGGGTACCTTATTTTCGACAAAGGAGGCAAGAATATACAATGGGGCAAAGACAGCCTCTTAAATAAGTGGTGCTGGGAAAACTGGACAGCTACATGTAAAAGAATGAAATTAGAACACTTCCTAACACCATACACAAAGATAAACTCAAAATGGATTAAAGACTTAAATGGAAGACCAGAAACTATAAAACTCTTAGAGGAAAGCATAGGCAGAATACTCAATGACATAAATTAAAGCAAGATCCTCTATGACCCACCTCCTAGAGTAACGGAAATAAAAACAAAAGTAACCAAGTGGAACCTGATTAAACTTAAAAGCTTTTGCACAGCAAAGGAAACTACAAGCAAGGTGAAAAGACAACCCTCAGAATGGGAGAAAATAATAGCAAATGAGACAACTGACAAAGGATTAATTTTCCAAAATATACAAGCAGCTCACACAACTCAATACCAGAAAAACAAACAAACCAATCAAAAAGTGGGAAAAAGACTTAAACAGACATTTCTCCAAAGAAGACATACAGATGGCTAACAAACACATGAAATATGCTCAATATCGTACATTATTAGAGAAATGCAAATCAAAACTACAATGAGATATCACCTCACACCAGTCAGAATGGCCATCATCAAAAAATCTACAAACAATAAATGCTGGAGAGGGTGTGGAGAAGAGGGAATCCTCAGGCACTGTTAGTGGGAATATAAACTGATACAACCACTGTGGAAGAGAGTATGGAGATTCCTTTAAAAATCAGGAACAAAACCACCATATGACCCAGTAATCCCACTCCTAGGCATATACCCTGACGAAACCAAAACTGAAAAAGACACATATATCCCAATATTCACTGCAGCACTATTTACAATAGCTAGAACATGGATGCAATCTAGATGTCCATCTACAGATGAATAAATCTGTATATTTACATATTTCTTTATCCAGATGAATAAATCTGGATAAAGAAGTTGTGGTATATATACACAATGGAACATTACTCAGCCATAAAAATGAATGCATATGAGTCAGTTCTAATGAGGTGGATGAACCTACAGCATATTATACAGAGTGAAGTAAGTCAGAAAGGGAAAGGTAAATATCATATACTAATGCATATATACGGAATCTATAAAGATGGTCCCGAAGAATTTACTTGCAGGGCAGCAGTGGAGAAACAGACATAGAGAACAGACTTATGGACACAGGAAAAGGGGAGGTGAGGGTGAGATGTATGGAGAGAGTAACAGGGAAACTAACATTACCATAGGTAACACAGATAGCCAACAGGTATTTGCTGTATGTCTCAGGAAACTCAAACAAGGGCTCTGTATCAACTTAGAGGTGTGGGGTGGGGCAGGAGATGGGAGCGAGGTTGAAGAGGGAGGGGATATATGTATACCTATGGCTGATTCATGTTGAGGTTTGACAGAAACCAGCAAAATTCTGTAAAGTAATTATCCTTCATTTAAAAAATACTTAAAAAAAGTTTTATCTCCAAGTATATTTACATTTGGAGGTAACTGGGGATTGAGATTTTAACATACAGATTCTGTAGCAACACAATTAAGCCCATAACACGCCTGGCCCACATCCAGTCTCATACTTGGTCCTGGTTCTTCTCCCTCATTAGTAACACTCTCAAGTCTTTTTCATATTTAAACACCAGCAGGCCACTACTAGCCCATATCTTTCCCCGTTCCATCTGGCTGTTTCCCTTAACTGCCAAGATGTGAAAATATCCCAGACTAGGAGTCTCCAGCCCAGGGGTCACAAAGTGTTAGAAATAACTTAGTAACTGAACAAAAAAAACAAGGAGTCTCCACCTCAAAGTAGAAGGGTAGATCATCAATGGACCAGGGGGAGAACCAGAGAGCACCAGCCCATCAAACGATGGGAAACTTGGCCAATGCCAGCTAACTTCAGTCGCGTGTGAAAACAGAGCCCAGGGTATCTTGTTCCTCTGACTTTCAAGAGAACCTAGAAATATAACACTGCCCAAGTTTTATATGCAGGTGGCAAAGAAACAAAAAACTTTAGGTTGGCCAAAAAAGTAGACCCCAAATCTCTCTTTTTTCTAATTTTTTCCATGATCTCTTTCTTACCTCCCCCATTTCTTACCTCCCCCATTTCTTACCTCCCCCATTTCTTACCTCACTCATTTCTAACATTTCTGACATCAGGTTTCTTTGCACCAATTCCTTTTTGCACATTCCACTGAAACAGTTATTGCTGAAGTCCACACAGCTTTCCTGTTAAACTCCCCATTTTGAATGTGAGCTCCTTGAAGGCAGATTGTGTCTATTTTATCTCCATATTTCAAATGCTTAACACTGTATCCTGAACAAATGATTATGGAGTAAAGAACTAGCTTATCTCTTTAGAGCAACCAAAATGCATGGAGGAACTATAAATCAAAGAATTCTAGCTTGAATAATTTTGTAAGGGCTCACCACTTATTTTATTTACATAATTCCTTCATTATTTCAGCAAGATTTCTGCCTAGCATGTAATGTATATCCTCCTACATGGCATGAGAACTTAAATTCCCACTTTTCTTCCAAATGGCAAATTTTAGCTTAAGAGGAAAATTCTGATATAATGCTATCTCATTTATTTACAAGGTCAATTATCTACATGCTTGACATTTAAGAACATAGGTGGTTTAGTCACTAAGTCATGTCAGACTCTTCTGACCCCATGGACAGAGAAGCCTGGAAGGCTACAGTCCATGGGATTCGCCAGGCAAGAATATTCGGGTGGGTTGCCATTGCCTTCTCCAAGTCAAGCATCAAGAGACAAGAAATTCTATAAATTGTCAGAATGGATGATTAACCTCAGAATAGATGGTTAATGTTCATTAATTTCACTTAGACAGAAACCCTACAGGCCTTCATTCAGAATCTTAAAATCTTATGTTTTAATTTTTAAACATAACTTTATTTGAAAGGGAAATACACCTGGCCAGAACTATGTTCTATTATGTTAGCCTGAAAGCCAGACATAGCTCCTAAGATATCAGTTTATTATTCTGTAGTGGTGTCTTTTTAACTTACATGCAGAGTACATCATACAAAATGCCAGGGTGGAAAAAGCACAAGTGGGAATCAAGATTGCCGGGAGAAATATCAATAACCTCAGATATGCAGATTACACTATCCTTTTGGCAGAATGCAAATAGGAACTGAAAATCCTCTTGATGAAGGTGAAAGAGGAGAGTGAAAAAACTGGCTTAAAACTCAACATTCAAAAAACTAAGATCATGGCATCTAGTCCCATCACTTCATGGCAAACAGATGAGGAAACAAGGTAAACAGTGACAGACTTTATTTTCTTGGGCTCCAAAATCACTGCAGATGGTGACTGTAGCCATGAAATTAAAAGACGTTTTCTCCTTGGAAGAAAAGCTGTGACAAACCTAGACAGCGTATTAAAAAGCAGAGATATTACTTTGCCAACAAAGGCCCATCTAGTTAAAGCAATGGTTTTTCCAGTAGTCATGTATGGAGGTGAGAGTTGGACCATAAATAAAGCTGAGTGCCAAAGAACTGATGCTTTTGAAATGTGGTTTTGGAGAAGACTCTTGAGAGTCCCTTGAACTGCAAGGAGATCAAAGCAGTCAATCCTAAAGGAAATCAGTCCTGAATATTCATTGGAATATCTGATGCTGAAGATGAAGCTCCAATACTTTGGCCACCTGATGCTAACAGATGATTCATTAGGAAAGACTCTGATGCTGGGAAAGACTGAAGACAGGAGGCGAAAGGACAATAGAAGAGAAGATGGTTAGGTGGCATCACTGACTCAATGGACATGAGTTTGAGCAAGCTCCAAGAGATGATGAAGGATAGGGAAGCCTGGTGTGCTGCAGTCCATGGGGTGGCAAAGAGTCGGACACACTGACAGACTGAACAACAACAACAAGGGGTATCTTTTGGGGGCTTTCCAGGTGGCGCTAATGGTAAATAACTAGCCTGCCAATGCAGGAGATATTGGAGACCCAGGTTCAATCCCTGGGTCTAGAAGATTCCCCTGGAGGAGTGCATGGCAACCCACTCCAGTATTCTTGCCTGGAGAATCTCATGGACAGAGAAGGCTGGTGCGCTACAGTCTGTAGGATCTCAAAGAGTCGGACATGACTATAGCAACTGAACACACACACACACACATCCCTGATGTAGCATCCAGGTTAAGAGTCAGATTTTCTATTGAACATCTTACATGAAGTAATGTTCTTTTTCACAGAACAATTTCAATTATATATTGAAGTAACAGAAAAAACCAGAAAACTCTGAAAATATAATTTGTTAAAAACTAGACACTATTTAAACCTAAAATGAATAAAAAGAGCGAGGTATAAAACGGGAAGAAAAAAAAAAATCACCTGATTTTATTTGTCCTTTTTTTTCTTTTTTAAATGTTAGGCCTTCCTGGAAATCTGAATTGTGTCCTGTAATGTTTAGTTACTCTCAAAATAATCAGAAAACTATTTTTGACCCAGCCTACCATAAAACAACCATCATTGTTTAAAAAACAAAAAAATGGGTTTAGATGATAGATGAATAAAGATCAAACTAGGGGGTAAAATCTATACTGAAGCCAATATGCCCCCATAAAACAACACGAAATCTTCTTATAAGAAAAGATGAGGAATTTTGAATTTCTCTTAAGTAAAAGCAACATGAATTCTGTGGGTAAATGAAGCAGCTGAATAAACTAAACAGGTATTTGAGTGGGCTGAATGTCACACACAATTGAACTAGTATTACACGGAAAATTTCAGTGGGGCCAAAAAAAAAAAAAAAACCCACACAAAGTGAACAGAAAAAAACTCTGCACAGAACTTGTATGCTTGAATGAAGGATTACAAATATTATTTTTCTCTCACTACAAATGCAAAACAAGCAAAATCAATAACCAATTTTATTTCTAGATTTGTATCCATTGTAGTATTATAAAGTCAATTTTGGCACTGCCTGAATGGAACTCCTAAGTCAGCATCTTCTAAGAAAGTAAATTTGTCATTCTGACCAGTCCATAACTAACCATACAGTGGCAAAGAGTACTTTGCATTTGATGCTTTAATAAAATTCACAAAAGGTTGGGAAAAACACAACCTTAAAACCTTGGCTACTTTAGAGCAAGTATATTACATTTTAATATAGTTTTAGAAAGTATATCACTTTAGCTGATTTAATGACAATAAAAAGCCAAATTCATAGGAATATCATTAATATTAATTTTATGATTTACTAATAGAAATAGTGATTTGCCAAAAGTACTGAAAGATTCAGACGCTTTCTTAAAAAAAATTTTTTTCCAAACATTTCATTGCCAGCCATTAGCAGGGAAAGCCATTCTATGTCACAGCACACAAGGCAGGTATTCAGGACTTCATATTACCTAAAATGAACACCATGAGAGGCATTTCTATACAGACAGAGGATGAGATGGTTGCATGGCATCACTGACTCAGTGGACATGAGTCTGACTAAACTCTGGGAGTTGGTGATGGATAGGGAGGCCTGGCGTGCTGTAACAGTCCATGGGGTCGCAAAGAGTCGGACACGACTGAGCGACTGGACTGAACCGAATGGATACTGGACATCGACATTATATTTGAATTATTTGTAGACCCAAGCTATATAAAATAAATATTTTACATGAAACATCACACAATCTGAATTCCTCGGTATAAATCATTCCCACATCTACTCCTCTCTTTTAAATCACTGTTCATCACCATCAGATTCTCATATCTATTATCCAGATGTATGTCTCTCTTATTTATGATGTGTCTTCTTCCATGTTTTCATGTTTACCCTTGGCCCATGCTATTATATTCATCTTATTTTGTAAGGCTTAACATCTCCTAGAATTCCAAGATGGAATACTGTGTCCTCATATTTCCATCTAAAATACAGAATACAAAGTGGAAAAAGACGATGGTTTGGCTACTACTAAATAAAGCTTATTGGGGAAAAAACCACGTCACAAGGAATAAGTGGCATGTACGGTAATATTTATCAGAGACACTTGTAGGAAGAGTAAAAGCTGAAAAAGAAAAGTTTGAATAAGACAAAAATTTTTAAATAAAAGGGAAAAAAAAGCTTTAAAGTCTACAAATTTATATAACCGTGGAGTAGTCTTCGTTCCTAACTAGAAGAAAGATAAAGAAAATAAATCACAAACATCTGGTAGGGAAAGATTTGCTTAAGAAAGCTTTTAAAGTTTCTTTTTTGGGTTGGCAGGCACTTTTTAACTATATCTACTATTCAATCTCAATTTTTCACAGGAACCACATTAATACAACTGAGACAAGGACTGAACACTGACAAGCCTAGGAAGGAGCACAGAAACTTGGGGTGGGGGTAGGGGGCTGTGTGGGTATATATAGTTAAATAAGATGTGCAAGCTACCTCTGATGATACAGATGTAACTTTCATTCTCATAATTGTTAAATGAAGAGTGATGGGAAAGACTATGCTTCATTCTAACATAGTCACACTAGGAGAAAGAGTCGGGAAAATGAGTAAGAAGCTAGGTGCAACAACATAATCTTGGCTTAAAATATGAGAAAGATACATAAATAGTGAGAGAACAAAAGACAAGCCACTATCTTTTTGTTGAGATTTGAGACAGACTGTGCTTAAATTTGTCCTCATGAAAAAACAAGTATCAATTTGGAATTGTAGCGTAAGCCTATGAAAATTGAAGCTTTCAGATAAAGTGTACATTACTTTGGTGGCATGTAGAAAGTCATCTGAAAATGACTTCCTGTGACTATTTTAAAGACTTCCATTTTGCATTTCCAGGGAAACATAAAAAACATAGCTTCAAAAAGAAAAACAGACAGAGATGAACATGGTTTGAAAAGTCAATAGGTTGAGATGTAAAGGAAACTGGATAAGATTTTAAAAGAATATATGTAAACTTAATATTTGCATCCAAGACAATAACAAGCTGAATAGACAATATAGAAAGTCAATTCTGAAGAAAAGAAGACAAGTCTGGGAAATTCTTCAAGATATTAGAACAGAAGGCAGCAAACTAGCAACTGAAAGCCAAATACGGCTTGCCCGCCTGTTTTTCTAAGTATTGTGGGCTAAAAACGGTTTTTACAGATGAATATTTGCAATCAATTAATGCGAAGAACCAACTCATTTGAAAAGACCCTGATGCTGGAAAAGATTGAAGGCAGGAGGAGAAGGGGACGACAGAGCATGAGATGGTTAGATGGCATCACCGACTCAATGCACATTAGTTTGGGTAAACTCTGGGAGTTGGTGATGGACAGGGAGGCCTGGCGTGCCGTGGTTCATGGGGTTGCAAAGAGCTGGACATGACTGAGCAACTGAACTGAACTGAACTGAACCGAATGGTAAGAACTCTGAACCACAATGAAGCAAAAGGTTGCATGCTCAGTCGCTCAGTTGTGTCTGACTCTTTGTGACCCTATGGACTATAGCCTACCAGGCTCCTCTGTCCATGGAATTTTCCAGGCAAGAATACTGGAGTGGGTTGCCATTTTCTCCTCCAAGGGGTCTTCCTGACCCAGGGATCAAATCTGCGTCTCCTTCATCTCCTGTACTGGCAAGCAGATTCTTTAATACTAAGCCAACCTAGGAAGCCCCCAACCAAAAGGTTCTCTCTCTTCAAAACAATAATATTTGTCTCATTAGTAGCTCTATATTACAAGAAAACAAAATAAAATTTAACAAAACTCTATTCAATTATTCTTTTATTTGGAATTGAACCAATAAAAAATTCATAGAAATTTGTTTTTGCTTCTATCATAGTAGTTGCATAATATCCTCAGTTTTGCCTCTCAGTCTACATAGTGTAAAATATTTACTATCTGGCTCTTTGCAGAAAAAGTTTTACAACTTCTGTTTTAGAGGAAAGAAATAAAGAGATCTACATGCTAGGAAAAACATAATGCCTATGAGGCCAAGGACAGGAAATTCAACCAATGAATAAGGGATATCTCCAGAGAAGAACCAAAGCGAATGATATCTGTCAGTTGGTAAAATAAATGTAAAAAATTCTGTCAAGACCAGGACAAAGAACTTAATATAGGACCAAGAAACAAAATGAAACAGAAAGGTTAAAAATTAGAGAGCAGGTAAAGATATATAAATCATAATCAAAACAAAGAGTTAACAAATTAAAATCAGATTATAATGGAAAAGAATCTAAAAAATCATATACATACATGTATAACTGAATCACTTTGCTGTATACCTGAAACACTGTAAATCAACTATACTTTAACAAAATAAAATAAGATATATCAGATTACAAAAAATTCACAGCAAAAACCAAGCTTGTAGGTCAATTTATATTTATAACAATCCTATGATGAAATAATTGTGAGCCTTTTTCCACTCAGTCATGTAATATCAAAATATGAAAATCAAAAGCCATTAGAAATGAACACGAACAAAGACAAATTGTTGGGGAAGACTGAAATACAGTGATCAATCCATAAGTATGGTTTGTGAAAGATTTTACCTACAAGGCTGGATTATTAACTATACCAACTCTGCATCTCCAAATAATATTGCACTTCTCGAAAAATGTCCATGAAAGAGTTTAACAACTATTTACCTAGAAAACAAATCTCTAATAAATACATTGAACATATTCTGAAACTAGAAATTACTGAATGTAAATACAAAATTCTATTCATCTGAAAAAACAAAAACTAGACCTACAACAACCTATTTCTTAGAAAGTAACAAAAAAGAATTCAAGGTATAGTTTACAGCTAACACTGTGCATACAACTAAATTTTATGCCCTGATAAATTTTCATTATTAATTTAAAAAAAAAAAAGCAAATATACCAAAAACATTCAAATTAGCAAAAGGAGGGGGCCTTAAGAAAATCTTTTGTTTTTTTGGCTGCATGGCATGTAGGATCTTAGCTCCCTGACCAGGGATAGAACCTGCACCCCCTACAGTGGGGCAGCATTGAGTCTTAATCACTGAACCGCCAGGGAAGTCCCAAGCAAATCTTGAGTTTAAAAAAAATATAAAACGTATATTAAATAATGGAACAGGTGGCAAAAAAGGAATCATAACTTTATTGCAGTGGTACTTACAGTGGCAAAAATTTAGGTATAACCTAAACAATAGAAAACTATATTAATTTTCACATATCTTTTCAATAGGATTTCCTTTGCATTCTAAAATCCGGATCTACAAAGAATTTAGTGAAATGCAAAAATATCTTTAATACAAAAATAAACAAAAATGTAGAATATAAAAATTTCATATACAACATGATATCAACTGTGTAATAACAAAAAGAAAAAACACATCAACACAGAAAAACAACTGCAGTTATAACATTTTAAAACAGAAAATCCCCCACTGATTTTCCATCATACCAGGGTGAGCACCCCTAACCTCCAAATTGTTCAGCCCTCAACAGTTCTGTGCAATGATTACCACAAGAAATCTAGCTCACGTCCATCATCACCCATAGCTGGCAAAATACTTTTTTCCTTGTGAAGAGGACTTTTAAGATCTATCCTGTTAGCAACTTTCAAATATGCAACACAATATTAGTAACTATAATCATCATGCTGTACATTACATCCCTAGGACTTATTTTTTATACCTTTGACACTTCACACTCATTTCTCCCACCCCTAACCCGTATCTGCGGCAGCCACCAATCTGTTCTCGACATCTCTGCAGCTCTCACCTTTCATATGAGCTCTATTCAAGTTCCAGTTTCTGTTTGGAGTACTACTAATTATGCTTGTACATTTGGGGAAATTGTGAACCATTTTTTATAGGCATTATATTAGACAGAAAACTGAGCTTGAATAATTTACAGAAGAAACGTGTAATTTTTGAGTTTTCTGAGATGAGTGATCAATAATCACCCTGTACCTATCTGTTAAGTCAATGCTACCTTTTAAACCACTGTCTCGCGTAAACCAGTTAAACATGTACATTGCTGCGTGACACGGGCTCACACAAAGAACTACGTGGTTGAGACTTCCCAGGTGCCTCTCCAAAGCAGCTAACTGACTCATTTTTCCTTCAGGACACCAACATAAAGATAAGCTCAGCTATTTGGGAGCTGTCATGTTTTATTAGAAAAATTATTATTTCCTATAAATATGTGATTCCTAAAGTCTTAAGAGACTTGAAACCTTCTTAATATTGCCTATATCTTAGTGCAATGTCTTTTCATTTAAATGAATATTTATCTATAGAAAGAAAATATAAAGGAAGAGCAAATCAGTATATAAAACTTCAGGTGACAAACTTTTTAGATGCATCTATTCTGGAAAGTAAGATCATACATTTTGCTTTGTGTCCATATGACGTAAAATAATTCTAGAACGACAGCCATCCCTAAATCGTAGGTTAGTTGAAAGCACAGCCAGCTCTCCGTATGCACCTTTTGTTTCCGCAACAGAGCTGCTACAAGAGCCATTATAATGGCTGCAAATTAAACAAGGGGAGTTGAGAAGCCAGGCCTTTGTGAACAAGGCTGAGACTATGCCACTGACTTCATGTGGTGAAGTGCATTACCAGGGAGCTGACATGATGGCAAAGTGTACATATACGCTACTAAGCTGAAATGAATCTAAACATGTGGATAGTCCTCTTCTAATATTTCATTGATAATAGAGTTAAATATTCTGAATAGTTCATTTCCAAGGGATTACCACACTTACCCAGTACTCAGAGTCATTTATGCCTTTCAGCTTATTTGAAAGGTTCAGTAATAACTCCTCAATGTTCATTGCTTGTCATATTCTAAATTCTGAATTTCTGGATGCAAACACACAGGCCCTATTAGCACTAATGGAAGTTATATATTTGTACCTGGGAAAGAACATACATCTAGAAACCTGTTCTCTGCTGCTTAGAGGCAATCATGCTGCATTTTCTCTTGTGGGCAAAATAAAAATGCATTGCTATTTCTGCGGAACCATTCAAGTGTTACAGGCACTTCTATAACATCCAAGAATGCATTAGTCAAAAACAACTAGAGTCATCTTTTTTGTCTCATCATCATTCAAGCTGAATTAATAATATTACAGCATGTGGGATGAGGAAAAACACAGTGCATAGCAACATTAAAATCCCGTTCCACTCAAGCATAATTCATTTTGATCTTTACTACTTGATTCAGCTAAAGGTCAAACCATATATGATGGTATAGATCCAGAAAATACATTATTTCACTGTTGAATATGGTCCAAAACGAAGGCACCTGATTTCAAAATGGAAGCAATTTAGAAAATATAAATGCAACGAAAAATGTCTCTATTACAAAGCATATAAATTAAGTTCTATTTGATTACTGCCAATATTTTAAACCTTCCTACACAAACTGGTAATGCCTTTAGTGCAACTTAATTTTCTTCCTATTGTGTCGTATACATTCAGTGAACATCATTTTGGTAAGGGACCAAGAATAAGGTCAGAAGTGTTGGTGATGATACATGACAGACCTTAATAACTTTTGCACAGTTTTAAATGTACAAGTCATTTATAAGTCATTTAGCTTGATAGATGAATGGTTAACAAACTGTATAAAAGAATACTACTACACGGCATGAAGCCAAGATCTCAAACATGGTCTAATCAGAACCCAAACTGGGCTTTGCAGCACATTTAACTGGAGAAAGGGAAAAAAAATTATTAAAACACTGTATAAAAAATAATTGCTCATTGATTTATGCAAATACTACACAAGCACACAAGATTTTATTAAAGGATTGGCCAGATTCACAGCTGACAGACCACTAAAATGTTATTAGCTTTGACATAAAAAAAAAATAGGTGAACTGTTGGTTCAGGTGTTTGCTTGTTCACTTGTTTTTTGCTTTCAGTGAACGGCAGTTTGGAAATCTAGTCTTTGGGGTTTGTACTGCAGATTTACACCTAGCTTTGCTTGTGTACTTTGTTACATGTACTCTCATTTCTTGCTCATGGGTGAGTCACACGTAGTGATGATGGGCTCCACCATCCTCAGAAGGGATAGCCCCACAGAAGTTTCTGGAAGGAACCCCAACTACAGAATCAAAAGCAGTTCTAATAGGGAGAGACTTGAGAATCAACTTGGAGGGACTTCTCTGGTGGTTCAGTGATTAAGACTTTGCTTTCCAAAGCATGGGGTGAGGGTTTGATCCCTGGTTGGGAGCTAGGATCCCACACACCTCATGGCCAAAGAACCAAAACATAAAACAGAAGCAATATTGTAACAGATTCAATAAAGACTTTCAAAACAGTCCATAAAAAATTTTGGAAAAAAAAAAAGAATCAAGTTTGAAGAGGCACAGATTGAATGAACAAGTAAAATCACAACAAGTAGTTCCATTATTGAATTAAAACTGACAGGTGACAGTTTTAATTGAATTAAAACTTGCCTGGTAACAGTGGCAAAATCTCCTCTAATCCATCTACTTCAGTATTTCTTAAGAGTGGTACCACTATCAGAATAACTCATGGAGCTTGTTTAAAATGAATATTCCTAAATAACCTTCCAGACCTCTGATAATAGAATCGCCAGGAACAGGGCTGAGAAATCATTTAATAAGCTGCCCAGGAGATTTCACATGCCCTAAAGCTCCAGGGCTACAGTCCTAGAAAGAAGGCCCAAGAGGCTCTTCATTATACCACATGTGCACTGTTGCAATGCCACCTCTAATTCCCTACCATCACACCTACAGTGCACCCATTAGCAATATAAGAGGTACCACTCTTAAGAGCAGCATAGTGCCTTGAACATTAAGCTAAAGGAATGTGTGAACATATTCATGGCTGAATGGATAAATGCATGAATGGGAAAACTGATACTATTTCTGGAAGGAATAGGAATTCTGTTTCCTTTAGAGTTGGCTCTACAAATCCATTCACAGTTAGCTCTCTAAAAATTCCCAAAGTGATCCAAAGTTTTCAGTCTGTATATTTGACAGTATGATCTTAATGTCTCAAATACTGATCTTAGAAAATTATGAAAGAGGAAACACTGGGCCCTGGTTCTGATTCCTCAGAAATGTCACAGTGCTGCATGGCTTTCTAGCCTGCATCGTGTACTGGCAGACAACTACCACTGTCCCCTGCACATCTGCTGTGAAAGCTGTTGCTTAGCAACGGCAATCAATGCTGTATTTCCTCTTCACCATTTTCCTGAAGATTGAGACACTGCTCCAAGGTATTATTTTCAAATACCTTCTGTTTCACTGACCAAACATGTTTGTTAATTTTTCTATTATAGGGAAAAAAAAATATGAACCAAATCAGCATAAGGATCCAAGAAAAGAAGAGTGAAGGAAGGTCAGTATAACACATGGTGCTTTGGGACTTGTTTGATGAAGAAAAATTCTTTGACAGCTCATTGACTTTATTTGCTATATCCTTTCATTCTGCCACTTTAAAACTGATTTCTGCTACCTCGTGGGAGATGAAAGCCATTAGCATGAATTATCATTCTAAATGCAGATCCACAAGGTACGGCCATAAAACACAAAAAGCAAATGATTTTCAGAAACTGGTCTAATACACTTCTCACATCTCTGGTAAAGCTCCCATCTTGGTTACATTCTTACTAACCACTAGCTACATTTTCCAGTAACTTTCCACTGACAGCACAACATAAGATTCTTGGATGGACACTGCTTACAAGCTAAATTGCTTGGTGTTTATGATGTGACTTAGATGCTAAATTACATACACATGATACTAGAACTGACTTTGGGAGGAAGGGAAAAGAATTCTTATTTTAAATACACCAATACGGCCTACCAATGAATGGGTTCTTCATACAAAAACAAACACACACTCAGGAACTTTATGTGATGCTTTCCAATAAAAAGAGGAGGTATTTGCTTAAAACATATGCATACATATGTTAGTAAGTGGTGGAATCCATCAAGGTGGGTATTAGGTATCACATGATCATTACTTCTATGTTTAATGAGCACCTAATATGGGCTTCCCTGGTGGCTCAGATGGTAAAGAATCCACCTGCAATGCAGGAGACCTAGGTTCAATCCCTGAGTTGGGAAGATCCCTTGGAGGAGGGCATGGCTACCCACTCCAGTGTTCTTGCCTGGAGAATCCCCATGGACAGAGGAGCCTGGCAGGATACAGTCCATGGGGTCACAAACAGTCAGACATGACTGAGTGACTAAGAACAATATTTGGTCATATCTTTATGGGCAGCATTAAGATGAGGAAAATGTGATCCCTGTACAATCTTGTGATAGAAATAGTCACAGCAATGCAGAAGTAATACAGAAGAAGAGGTATGACCTCAGGTATTTGTTTAGTTACAACAAACGTCCCAGTTAATAAGGAATATATCTGCACCACAGACTAGATGAATAAGTAAGAGTCCAAAGCCTTTATTTTTTTATGAAAACAGTGTTGGCAAGGTTACGATGAGATTAAAAGGCCATAATGCACTTCAAAAGACATCAGGCTGGTAAACTAAATCTACCTTTCTGAAGAATACTGGCAATACAAAAAAACAACTTTAAAAAATATACTTATTTAAGACTCACAGACATAGAAAACAAACTTGTTACTAAACATGAAAGGGAGCTTAGGGATAAATTAAGAGTTTGGGATTAAAATATACACCCTACTGATATAAACGTGAAAGATTATATATATTATATAAATTATATATAATTTTAAAATAGTAGTAATTGTTTATCTAGGAAAGTATTCTAAGGAAATAATCAAAGATGTTAACAAAAGATATTTATTTTAATTACATTCAAAATTATAAATACTTAAATGCCCAGTATTAGAAGAATGATTAAATGAATAATGATACAGCATATGACAAGCACTATTAAAGTATTTTTCAGGAATATTTTATGAAAATAAATAGTTGTTATAATAAAAAGAAAAATAATAAAATAACATACAAATATGTATAGAAAACACAGTGGAGGAAAACATATCACAATATTAGTAAACAATTATATATTTTGTAATGAGAAAACATTACATATTTTGTAATGAAAAAATGTCCTAGTAAATAAAATATATCAGAATTTTCTTTGAATGATTAATAGATTTTTAAATTTCTACTCAGAACTCCATCCTTCATTGGTCTTCTAAGTACTGACAAATTGAAGTATTTAAATTTCAAAAAGTATTTTTAGAACAACAGTCTTCATTTCCATAAATATCTGATAAATTTTGTCAATATTTTCACAGAGAACAGTTACAATAAAAGCATATAACTTCATGTAATCTAAAGAAAAGCATCCTTTAACAATTCAACAAAGATGCACCAAGCACAGGGGATACAAACATGGCTAGCATACTGTTAGGGATATATTTCAATAAATTGTTTCCTTTCTGTGACCTACCAGAAGATATAGGGGTGCAGGCAAGCATTTCTCTTATATCAGAATGCACTGTCTTTTCACAAAGGGAGTTTCTAGTACCATCTGGAGCAGGGGATTATGCTACCTACAACTGCAAAGCCCTGCCAGCAGAGACTGACGTGTCAAAGATGGAGAGAAACAAACGAAATTAAGAGAAACAATGGAAACTAGTAAATCTTTAAATCTTCTGTACCATGTATATATATATATACACATACATATATATGGGTTCCCCAGTGGCTCAGCTGGTAAAGAACCTGTTTGCCAAGGCAGGAGACACAAGAGACACAGGTTCAATCCCTGGGTCGGGAAGATTCCCTGGAGGAAGAAATGGCAACCCACTCCAGTATTCTTGTCTGGAAAATCCTATGGACAGAGGAACCTGGTGGGCTACAGTCCATGGGGAACAAAGAGTCGGACATGACTGAGTGACTG
The DNA here is from genome assembly GCA_024291935.2 of Okapia johnstoni. Classification (NCBI taxonomy): domain Eukaryota; kingdom Metazoa; phylum Chordata; class Mammalia; order Artiodactyla; family Giraffidae; genus Okapia; species Okapia johnstoni. The sequence goes on from CM044322.1 coordinate 46,477,049, forward strand.
AGCAGGAGCACACAGACACACACACACACACACACACACACAGACACACACACAGATATATGGGTGTGTGATTATCCGTGACTATAGTTGCTGAAAAAAAGCCATTTCCTAAATCCAAAAACTGAGAGGCATACTTTTCATTCCTTACATCAGCAGAGACTGTATCAATATCTCCACGATCAAAGGAGGAAATTGGAGTTTTGAATGGGGGAGTAACTTGGTCAGGGTCACCCAGGTAACCAGCAAAAAGACAAAACTCAAGTCTAGGTCAGTTGACCTCCTAAGTCTGTGCTCCTTCCATCATAGCGATGTGACAACTGGGTAAATGGATTGGAGAAAGGTATCTATTTCAAAGAAACAGCATGGGCAAAACAGGGAGCCAAAGGTGTTCTCAGGCCCACACTCCCACCACCCCCACCCAAGTCTGCTGCAACAGGGCAATGGAACACTCAGCTTCCTGGTTTGTGTCAGCCTGGGATTACACTACTGCATTTCCAGTCCAGGTAGCCCTGTTCAAAAGTCAAAATCAGTCCTACTCTGATGCTCCCTTCAGCTCACTGACCTTCCCATGATCCCCAAAACAATTGTAAACTTTCAGTAAACCTAGTTTTAATCTGCGTATGACTAAAGAATGTTTCCTCCTCTCCTGGTGCTTTCTTTTCCTCAATACAGCTCCTCTTCCTCCAAGAAATGCCTTTCAGAGGTACCTTGAGTATCCTGGCTTATACCTCCTGAACACCTGCTGTCAGGAGCTCTGCAGAACTGGCTCCCATAACCTGCTCTGGTTGGTGGCTCTCTTTGAACACCAAATCCACCTCCTAACATCAGGAGACAGAAGTTGCAGTAAACCGGTCATGGTTTAATCTTCTAGGTACTGAAATATATACTCTCCTCCCCCCCTTCTAGAAGCTGCCAGGCTTTTTTTTTTTTTTTAAAGAAGTGATGGTTTTAGCCTAAATGGGACATGGTCTTCATAATGCCAAGCTGTGAATATGATTTTGAAAAAGACAAGGAGGGGCGTGCTCCTTCAGATATTGCCAGATAAAGATTTCACATCCTAGACCACGAATCAGTAGGGAGGTGACACATTTTTAAAAGATTTATTTGATGAAAACACACAAGATGGACTGAAGAGGAAAGAGACAAGTATCTAATGCCATAGAAGTGTCCAGTCTGTGCTTGAATATTAAGCCAAACATGGCAAGAAATCTCAAAGGAAGAACAAACAACTCTCAATTAACCATATCTGGGGTAAAGTAAAAGGAAAAGACGAAGAGATGAGGTTTGAAACCAACACGTTCAAGTTAATAGCATCAGCTTATTTATTAAGGAGTTAAGATAAAAAACAAGAAATTTAAAAATCAGCACATTGAAGTAAATACATAACCGTACAACAAATATATGCCCAAGAAGTACAGCTAAGATAGCAACCGTTTTAGACCACTGGGTTCTGTCATGTAAAGAGATGGTTCTGTTTTACTCAACATTTTTCCATATGGTCATTGAAAATATTTTTTAAAGCTTTCCATAGACAGCTAATGGGATATTTAGGTCAAAAAATGAAGACACAGAACCTTCTAATTATTGAGGGACGATACTTTAAAAATACAAAGAAAGATGAAAAAAAAAATCATTTTGCAGCTAAATCAGCTGAATGCTACAATTATATGTTCATGTTTATCTTAGTGGTACTATAAAAGCCTACATACATATATATTCTATTATGAAAGTCATTTTTTCTACTACCTAGTAAGTTAAAATTCATGGGTACATTTTCTTTTCTTTTTTTTTAAGATTTTTTCCCTCTCTAACGAATGCTTCTGCTGAGTTTTCTATTTTCTGTTCATTCATATTAAAATGCAATGATTCACCAGTTATTACCACCATAGCCATACACATGCTGAAGAGAAGCTCATGATTATAATCGCCACAATTACTGACTGCTAGATAGCAAGCCTAAACAGTGTTTGAAAAAGCAGCTCCATTTCCGATGAAGATCAGGACAGTAATAAAACAGTTGCACAGTCTCTTCACTAAATACATCTTTGTATATACGGTCTATGTATATTGTCATGGGGCAGGTGCCGGAAAATATAAATATTTAAAGTCCTACTGAGCTGCTGTGAAGTCTGCAGCAAAGAAAAATACAAATATGGGGGCTTCATGTGGGTAGTTAAATACATAATAACCACAAAAGCATCAAAAAGCAGCAGCACAGTCGTATTTCTTACGTAATGCTTATTATTATTCAACAGCAATGTATTTTTTTAATCCTCAGCCATTTAAAAATATGTCAAGCAACACTAAATTCATCGAGCCTTAAGCCCTAAAGAAAGTTGCCAGTAATGAGGAGCAACAATAGGTTAGATTTATATTTAAGAAGAAATCCTTCTCCACCTGTCTTCTCCCCATAAGTAACATGGATCGCTCTTTGTCTTCATCATTCTCCGCCCATCTTCAACCAACTGGGTTGACCAGCAGCAGGACACAATAGGAGTCAGCAGAATTCAGTTGTTCAAACAAAAGTTCAACAACAGATTGGTTTTGTTGTGTAAAGAAAGACAAATTTCTTTATGAAAAGAAAAAAAGCATACCCAGGATGCAATCCTAGGTGAGGTCAGTCCACTCACCTTGACAGAACTTAAAATTTACTACTATTTGGGTGAAAGTCAATGGCCTAGCTACCTCTGAATCTTCCACTTGAGAGGTGAAGCTCTTCAAAAAGGACATAAAAAGAATTTTTCAACCAAATTACAGTTTTTTAACTTCATACCCAAATAATCAGCAACTCAAAGGAAAGTGAGTAAAGAGCAGAAGATGCATCACTCCTGGCTACTTAAAAAACAAAAGTTATGGGCAAATTTCAGAAAAAGTCAACCAACCAAGTGTCTCTCCACATCTTAAAGTATGGTAAACCAAATAACCCAAATAGCTCTACTGATAAATAAAAGCATCACTACATTATCTGTATTCTCATTTTAGAGAAAAAAAACATATATTATAACAACTGGGGGATTTGAATACAGATAGGCATTCAATAAAACATGAGAGACTTCTTATTTATTTTCTAAGGTGTGATATGGTACTGTGATTATAAAGTAGAAAGCCCTTATTTTCAGAAGATGTGCAACAAAACATCCAGGGTCAGTGTTATGATATCTGCAACTGACTTTCAAATGGTTCAAGAGACCACCCCCCCCACCAAACACACACACAAGAGCAAATATGACAAAATACTAACAATTAATGAATCGAGGTGATACACTTCCTGTTTCATCGCTTCATCTTTTCTACATGATTGGATGTTTTTATAATTAAAAAATAAATAAAGATTAAGGTATATAAGAAGTTCCATCAAAAAAGAGAAAATTGAAAAATAATATAAAATTAATCATTTAGATGACAAGAAAGAAAAAATATCACTAGATGACTGCAGTGAAGCAAAAGCAGCAACCCAGAGAGGTAAGTAAACTCTGAGGCTGGTTCTCCCACTGGGGACACACGGCTAATCCGAGGACCGTGAACTTCCATCCTGACAGCAGCCAGGGAAACAGCGCTGGGAACTGTGCCTGGGTCAAACTCCTGAACAGACCTGGATTCCAAAGGATCATACCCTTAGAGTGAATTCAAATAAACTTTTTCCACAGAAGGAACAACAAGGAGGTTGCCAAACTAGTCTTTAGCACTGAATAGAGTGGAGTAATATTTTTCCAGAGAATTCAAAGCCATTAACTTGATAATTGGCCAAGCAAGCATGAAGCCTAAATTAACACTACATTTCTGGCCCAAGAAGTCTCAAGCACAGAAATTAACCTTAGATTGTCCTAGTGAGTCACCAGAACAAAAAGCAAATTCACTTTGGATGAAAACAGCTTCAATACAAACCTCACAGAATTTCAAAAGCACATAAGCTTATGGTTTTTAAAAATCACAAAACAAAGAATTAAAACTAGTGAGGAAGACTCAGCATAAATATCATATAGCTGAATTTAGCTCGCCAAGTTTTGCAATTTGGGTTGTCGATTAAAGTAAATGTTTAACATTTTTTAAAAATAAAAGATTACAAAAATGAGGAAAGAAAAAATATTATTTAATGTTTAAACAAAAATGTTTAGAACTACAAAATATAAGTAAACTCATAAAAATAGGCACCTTAAATCCTACAATGTCTGAAGTCAGTAAAAATTTGAAACAATACAGACTATGATACACAGATGGTTAAGTATAAATTTACAGTCCACTTGGAAAATAATTTGATAGTATCTAGTGAAGCTGACATAAGCCTACTCATGGCCCAACAATTCCATTACAAGTTATATACCCTAGAAAAACTCTCGTATACTTGCAGCAGGAGATAAGTATATAAATGTTCATGGCAATGGAGTGTGTAATTGTTAAAAACAGAAAGTAACTAAACTATGATATACTCACATAATAGAAAACTATACAGCAGTGAAACTGAATGAGCTATAGCTACCTTTATCATCATGAATAAATTCTCAGAATACTGGGCCAAAAAAAAAGAAGAAGAAAAAAATTAAACTTACTCTGACTTCAGTTAAATAAGGTTAAAAACATATAAAACTAAACTAAAACATCAATTGTCACACACATGTGAGGAACTATATAAAGAAAAGCCAGTGAATGATACTTAAGATCTGAGATAGTGGTTACATCATAGGAGAGACGGAAGATAAAGGAGGTACAGGGAACTTAACTTCAAAGGCAGTGGGAATGCTCTATTTGTCAGGCTAATTGATTGCTATGCCTGTCTTTGTTTACTATTATTTGTGCCTTGTATTTATGTTATAAACATTCTTGCTGTGTGTTTAATAATAAAAAAGTATTTAGCAAAACAAAGAAAGCAATATACCTGGGCATTCTGGCCAAAAGCACAATTATACTAGTGCTGCATGCAGGACACATGCCTTAAAAAAAAGGAAAATAATAACATTCAGGAAGATCAAGAATCTGTGTGCTTCAAGAATATATTGGAGAACCTATCTACAAAACAGAAACAGACTCACAGACATAAAGAACAGGCTTGTGTTTGCCAATGAGGAGGAAGGGAGGGAGAGGAAAGAACTGGGAGTTTGGGGTTGGTGGATGCAAACTATTACATTTAGAATGGATAAACAATGAGGTCCTACTGTAGAGCTCAGAGAACTATATCCAATATCCTATGATAAACTGTAATGGAAAAGAATACTTCAGAAAAATGCATTAAAAAAAACGAATGTATATACTGCTGTAAATCTTGTTATAAGTAATTTCAGACATTACAAAAGAAGAATATATGAGCTACTGCGATGATCAATCTAGTCAAGGAGACCTTCATCCTATGGTGTGCCAACAGCTTTCCTTCAGTGTCTAGGAGATGTCAAGTCTACCTGCAATAGAGACTGGGCTTAAGCCAAATAATTTAGCCTTTTGTTTTCCCCCTCTATTTCTGTTCATTCAGTTTCAACTCAAATGCTATCTGTAGGTGCAATTTTTGGCATTTGCTATGTTCTTCTAAACCCAGCTTTACCCTTAAATGATGACAATCTTAAAATTTCCTAGATGGACACTACCTACCTCTTTCCACATCTGTTGATGAGGATATGACTTATATTCTGTGTTAACACTGTCTCGTCATGATTCATGTTAGAGCTGAATCTGCTATTTTGCTGTCATGTTTTGGCTAGCAGCTGAACAGATGGATAGTTTTTCTCCAGAATGAATATTTGCCAACAATTGGAAGGGTGTAAAACTCATCCTCAAAGAAACCCAAACATAACCACACGGAGTCTAACAAATAATTAAAATATCCACTGTTGCAGATAGAAGTCTCCACAGGATCATGATGGGTATTCAGAAACCTTGGTATAAAATGACAGTTAATTAAAAGACCATTGTGGTGATGTTGTCAAATTAATGCTACTAATAATCATAATAGAGCTTGGAATTTGTATAGGTATTACATTCATATTCATCAGGTTCTCATGGTTTTACAAAATAGATATGGAGGTATTATTAGCCTGACTTTATGCAGACAAGGAATCAGCACAGGGAGATACTCATGTTAATGGAAAATGGGCTGATTTCAGAAATCAAACCTGGGATTTAAGCTCATCTGGGTTTCATTAGCTGCATAACTTGGAGCAAGAACTTAATATCTCAGAGCCTCCACCTCCTTTTTCGTAAACAGGTATAATAATACCTAATTCACAAGGTTCCTATGAGAATTACATATAATCTATTAAAGTTCCTAACAAGAGTACCTGTCATTGAGTAGGTTCTCAGTAAATATATTCTTCCATTTAATAATGAAGTCACAGTAGACAAGAAAAAGTCCAAATTTTCATCTTTACTCCCTTCAAAAGGAGTCTGAGGCAACGGATTTAGGACAATAGAAAAGTTTACACCTAAAACATCAATATTTCTATTATCACACTTCAGTGGCTTCTCACAGATACCCTGAAGGAATGGACAGAATCTATTAAGTGGGTCATTAAGTAGTTATGAAGGGATAGAATTGCTCTATTAGTAGTAATCGTGATTCATCTGACACTGAATCATAATGCTCTAATATTGTTATTTAACATCTAATATGTGTATGTCTTTTCTATACAGTTAAATAGTATACTCCATATCACATACACACAGCCTTTGACATTCATTCACAGATTTCCTGTTTCTGATATTGGGGATTTGTAATTTGTAGAATCCTCCCTGGAGCTTCTAGCAAACACCCCTCCTCCCAACTCTTCTGGTTCCCAGCAGGGGGCAGAGGGCAGTCAGGGTTCAGAAAAGCAAGTCCCCTGCAGGCAGGAATGAGGAGAGCTGAGCACAGGAAAGGAAGAGGCTATATATATGCACTCCACCCACAAACGTCTCACCAGGCAGAGGAGAAGGAAGTGTAGCCAGGGAATGAGAGTGAGGATGTCCTCCAATCAACTATGCAGCCTGAGTTTCCTGTAATATCACAGAAACCTTCCAACCTCCATGATTTTAGTTTATTGTCTCTATTTTTCTTGCTTGAGGGTGAAACACAGCACTTTATATATTTGTTCATTCTGACATTTTGAAGAAATACTCAAAATGCAGTTGTGGTCATTAAAGAGGATGTCCGGCATTCTCCTGCCCCTCTTATGGACCTAACACTATGCTGTGAGCTACTGAAGGCATGCAAGCATTTCACCTAACCTTAGCGTCACTTTAGGAGGTCTGCCCCTTCTATTGTCCCCTTCTCTTCTATGCAGCGTATCCTCTTATTTGACAAGCACACTTGATTGGAACTGTGTGTTTTGATTGGTCCCTTAGAATATGGAAAACTTCAGTAATTCTAATATGCTGAAATTGCTAAATTTTATAATTTCATGAAATGAACTTAATCAAATCATAGCATTCAGTTTGACCTGTTTCCAAAATCACTTTTGATTATAACTTGAAAAGAACTGAAAAATCCTTTTAGTTAAAAGACTTTTCATTTGTAAGAGGATTTCAATCCTTTGATTTCCAGCACATTTATTCAAGCATCTTTCTTGAACACATGGGATTTCTTTGTGAGGATTGCTACTAGAGAGTGAACTAGACCAGCAAGGACCCTGTCCTCGTGTCGCAGAAAGACAATAAACAAGTAAACAACAACATTTTACACAATACTATTGCTTCAAAGAGACTGCAATACAGTAGCTTTAATGCGGAGCTCCTTTAGATTGAGTGGTCAAGGAGGTCTTTCTCAGCAGTGACATTTTTATTGAGACCCACAGACTTAAGACCATCATAACCAGAGAACTAGCAATTACAAGGGCCTCGTGTCAAAAATAACTTGGTATGTGGGTTGTTATTCAGTCACTCAGTCATGTCCGACTCTTTGCAACTCCATGGACTGCAGCACGCAAGGCCTCCCTGTCCTTCACTATCTCCCGGAGTTCGCTCAAAGTCATGTCCATTGAGTCGATGATGGCATCCAGCCACCTCATCCTCTGCTACCACTTTATCCTCCTGCCCTTAATCTTCCCTAACATCAGGCTCTTTTCCAATAAGTCTGCTCTTCACATCAGGTGGCCAGTACTATATTGGCCTAAACATTTCATATTCTCTTTAAGTAAGTTGTTGAGTTATCGGAAGTCATTTACCCAAGCTTTATCCAAAAGAGTTATCTAAAAACAAAAGGCTCTAGGTCACTATTAATCTCACTTCATGCTTTTGACAAAGGAAAGCAGAGAGGAAAGCAGAGAGGTGGGTGCTCTGAAAGCCAAGAAAGAATCAGTAATGATAAAGGTATTTCTGGGGGTGGGGTGGGGAATGAATTGGGATTTTGAGATTGACATATATACATTATTGATTAAGTAAATGGTTAGTATGTGTTAGTCGCTCAGCCTTGTCTGACTCTTTGCAACCCCATGGACTGTAGCCTGCCAGGTTCTGCTGTTCATGGGATTCTTCAGGCAAGCATACTGGAGTGGGTAGCCATTCCCTTCTCTAGGGCATCTTCCTGACCCAAGGATCAAACCTGGGTCACCTGCACTGCAGGTGGATTCTTACTACATATAAAACAGATAACTAATGAGCACCTACTGTATAGCACAGGGAACTCTACTCAGTCCTCTGTGGTGAACTAAGTAGAAAGGAAATCAAAAAAAGAGGGGATAGATGTATATGCATAGCTGAGTCACTTTGCTGTACAGTAGAAACTAATACTACATTGTAAAGGAACTATACTCCAATAAAAATTAATAAATAAAATGAAGGCAAATATTTATGTCTCTTTTCAAAAGCAAGATCTGTTGCAGCAAATGTATCCTTCTTTGGAACAGGAAGGCTTCTCTCATCTTTATATACACAGTTCCTTGTTATCTTATTAAGAGCAATAAGGAATTAATTTGATATTGAAGAATGGCGGTATCTTCCACTGAAAACAATGGACAAAGTAAGTTCAAAGCAGAGAATTCCAACCAGACACAATGAAATGTCAGTCTCCTTTTAAATATCAGATACTGTTTGAATCATTAATTCTTGCTTAGGCATGTTCACTCACTGCATCTAAACGCACACAAACCTTAAGATGTGCCTGGAGAACCAAGAGAACCAGGGCAGGTCCTAGAAAAGAGGGGCCAATGTAGACCACCTGTAAATAGTAACCACATCAGCAAAAATGTTTCACTGTGCTTACAAATACAGCAGTAATTACAAAGAAGGTACGTCAAAAGAAGGGTGTATATGTGAGTGTGCACATACACTCAAAATAGGTAACAACAGAAGTTACTGTAAGAAATGGAACGTATTTAAAATCCTCTCACTTTGTTTCCCATTCAAATCAACCTGCTAAAGACTAATTCTAAAAATCCTCTCGGTGAATAATGGGTACGGACCCACAACATATAATAACTCTCAAGCCCATATTTCTTTTATTCAACCTCTCTGTCCATATTTTTCTTCCAAATCTAATCAGGAGTTTAGAGGATGGAGTAGGATCAACTATAATCTTCATTTTTATAAACATGCAAATTAGCAGCATTTTGTAGGTATTAAAAGACAGCAAGGAGAGACATACCTCACAGGATAAACACAAAAAAAATTTTAATGTTCTCTTCTACTTGGAAATGGGAAAACTTTCATTAGAAAGATTAAATCTGATTTTCTATTATTTCCATTCATGAAAGTCAATGTTATGTTCCAGTACCTTTCACAAGGTAAGTATCCATATTTATCAGCTCTTTTTACACTCTCTGGCCCTCATTTTGTTCTGGGGAGTTTCCCTTTACACAAAATAAAGTGCCATCTATATTCTCTGTTAAACTGAACTTAAAGAGCAGCAATTTGATCACTATAAACAGTTTGGACTCTGTTTTCACAGGGCAGGCTGAGGGACTAATAACTATGAAAGCCCTGGTATCTGCCTTGAGTAGGTAGTGAACTCCTAAGTGTACTGCAAATGCAATTTCGCAGCCTTCCTATTAAGTTATTGAAGGAGCATCTTTTCTACTAAATACACTTTGCATAAGTTAGGAAAAATAATTTAATTTACATGAAGACCACTTAATGATGATGCCATCTACTACATCATAGTAGTTTACATGGGATGGAGGACATATTTTCATCAATGACTTCTGGAAGGATAATTACAAATTATGCAAAAATAAAATATTCAATGAGTAGTCCACCTTTCAATGCTGACTATAATCTCACTTAACTACTAAATGTTTTTCACTCAAGTCATACTGCAGCACTGTCATCATTTGTGCTACCCTTTACACCTACAAATCTTTGATGTGCCCAACTTCTTTCAACTACTAGTTATTTTGAGTGGAACTGGGAAGCACAATGATTTCTAGTCCTTTTACAACTTCATTTTGTTCTGATTTTTTAAAATGAATATTTGGAATAAAGAATTGAAACTCTGTTTTAAGACTATCAAACTACCCTTTGAATAAACAGATGGGATTACCGGATCACCTTATATGCCTCCTGAGAAATCTGTATACAGGTCAAGAAGCAACAGTTAGAACCAGACACGGAACAATGGACTGGTTCCAAATCGGGAAATGAGTACATCAAGGCTGTATACTGTCACCCTATTTATTTAACTTACATGCAGCGTACATTATGCAAAATGCTAGGCTGGATGAAGCACAAGCTGGAATTAAGATTGCTGGGAGAAATATCTATAACCTCAGATGTTGCAGATGACATCACCCTTATGGCAGAAAGTGAAGAGAACTAAAGAGCCTCTTGATGAAAGTGAAAAGAGGAGAGTGAAAAGTTGGCTTAAAACTCAACATTCGAAAAATTAAGATCATGGCATCTGGTCCCATCACTTCATGGCAAATAGATGGGGAAACAATGGAAACAGTGACAGACTTTATTTTCTTGGGCTCGAAAATCACTGCAGATGGTGACTACAGCCATGAAATTAAAAGACGCTTGCTCCTTGAAAGAAAAGTTATGACCAATCTAGACAGTATATTAAAAAGCAGAGATACTACTTTGCTGGACAAAGCACAGTAATATGGACAAAGCTCCATATAGTCAAAGCTATGGTTTTTCCAGTAGTCATGTACGGATGTGAGAGTTGAACCATAAAAAAAGCTGAGCGCCGAAGAATTGATGCTTTTAAACTGTGGTATTGGTGAAGACTCTTGCAAGTCCCTTGGACTACAAGTAGATCAAACTAGTCAATCCTAAAGGAAATCAGTCCTGAATATTCATTAAAGGACTGATCCTGAAGCTGAAGCTCCAATACTTTGGCCACCTGATGGAAAGAGCCAACTCACTGAAAAAGACCCTGATGCTGGGAAAGATTGAAGGAAGGAGAAGGGGACGACAGAGGATGAGATGGTTGTATGGCATCACTGTCTCAATGGACATGAGTTTGAGCAAGCTCCAGGAGACGGCGATAGACAGGGAAGTCTGGCATGCTGCAGTCCATGGGGTCACAAAGAGTCGGACACGAATGAGCGACTGAAATGAACTGACAGATGCAAATACACCAAAAAGGCAAAAAAAAAAAAAAAAAAAAATATATATATATATATATATATATATTTTATATGAAAAACAGCAAAACAAAGAGTGTCTAAGTAATCACCATCACTGAATTTTAAAGCTCAGGAAGACATTATAAATCATATAGTTCATCTTCCTCAGTTTCAAAACATATTTCTCATTTGTTTAGCATTTGATTATTAGGTGAAGTTATTTGTTCTTCCTAATTTTCTTTAGCATTAATAATTAACAATAATTGCATGTATAATGACTGACATATTAAATTCTATACTTCAGTAATAATTCAATGGAAATATTAACCAAATCCAATTTTCCATATGTCTCAAGGTAGAAAGGTAGACCCTGGGGAGGAAAAGGGTAATATTTTCACTGGGACACATCACAATACATGATTAACTGCATTTTTCACTTTTTCTACTATTAGAGAACTATGTAGCTATTTTAGGAAATGTTCATTATATACTCTACCGTTTTATGCTTCCTTACCATTTAATGTACTCAAAAACACTTAGAAAGACTAAATAAAACAACACTGAAGTGGAGAAAACTCCATCCTAAGATGCTAGGTTGTACAACTGGGTTCCTTTGGAACTTTATTAACATTTTGAAATTAAGCAGATGACCCCTTTGGCCCCTTTAACTATAGGCATAAAACAAAAACAATACTAGTTTGCACTTAATCATTCGAATAACTCTCTAAGGTCCCATCTATCTCTAAAAACTATGGTAAATATATTTATAAACTAGATTTGACATCACATGCCATTATTTACACTTACATAAAAATATTTCCCTTATTTCAATTTCAAAGTTGACTTCAGAAGACCCTAAAGCAGGGCAATTCAATTGGCTTTCAATGTTTAATGAGAATAAAATAGTTTTTCCTATAGGACTCTTGAATTTGTAATATTTTTAAAGGAAGGCAAAAAATTCATAGACTATTGAACTGTGTGGTACTGTATCTACTCTAACTTCCAACATTTTGAGGCATAAGAAAATCAATCAAATGTCTTGCTCTGATTCCCACACATCTTTTCTTACATCTTTAGTACTAGTTGGTGATTCTTGAACTGTCCTCACCCCCATCTCAGGGCCTCCCTGTACTTCCTGCTGAATGGCAGCAAAAAATCCCAAATACTCATAAATCTTAATATCTAGACCATGTCTTTTATAGTAGTTAAAGTGGCAATTTAGGTTTCAATTGTTAAAAAGTTCAAAATCCTCTATTCTACTGATATTCCTTTTATGTATGAATTTCTCAAAGAGAAAAAAACAAGATATGTGATGCCTGACAACAATCATGGATCGGATTTTATGAAAACCGTTAAAACTCTACCATTCCTGGATGAAGCTAGAGCCTATTATACAGAATGAAGTCAGAAAGAGAAAGACAAAAATCACATATTAACACATGCATATGGAATCTAGATAGATGGTACTCATGAACCTCCTTGGAGGACAGCAATGGAGAGGGAGACACAGAGAACAGACTTATGGACGTGGTGCAGGGGGTGGGGGAGACAATGGAGAGAGCAGCATGGAAACATATACACTACCATATGAAAAACAGATACCCTGTGGGAATTTGCTGCATGACTCAGGGAACTCATAACAGGGCTCTGTAACAAACTAGAAGGGTGGGGTGGGATGGGAGATAGGAGGGAGGTTCAAGAGGGAGGGGACATAATACCTATGGGTGATTCATGTTTTGATGTATGGCAGAAACCAACACAATACAGTAAAGCAATAATTCTTCAATTAAAAATAAATAAATTGAAAACTCTACCATCCAGATACAATCTTTCTTCTAAAAGAGGTAAGGCCTCTTTTTAACTGTATATTATTTCATATTCTTCCATTATTTTTAGAAGTTTCAATTATCCGTGGAAATATCCATAGTAATAAAACCAAAAGTGAATAAATTAATGAAGTGGGATTTTTGAGCCAGATTTAAAAATTTTTTTCAGATAAATTTAGAAACCACATTAGCATAATTTAGATTAAGATAAGCAATTAGGGGCCTGAAATAATTTCCACAAGTAAAGATGCAATATTGTTTTGTAATTCATTAATAATGATGATTATCCTAAGTCTGCAATTAGTAACTCATTAATTTAAAATTCATTATAGGAATAATGTTAGAACATCTCCTAATAAATTATCTTTGCTTATATCCAAAAATTCTACACTTTCTCCTGAGAAACTTTACATTGAGTTTTTGTTCATCTTATCATCCTGCTAAAATTCTGTTAAATCAATTTATCTCACTCATTAAAAATAAAAGGGATTCGTGTCAATTTAAATGAAATGACGAGCAATAACCTACTGAATAATTTGTTCAGGTTAATCATAGGCGTTACATTGCTTCAGTCTATCTGCCACAGAACAAAATATCAATAATGTATTTAAATGATAAAAATTGCCCCTTATCCATCTCACAGAGATGTTGCAAAGTTAAATAATACACCTTTCAAGAAACTGACATAATACTGAAACTATCTAAATGTCTATGAACACCTACAACAAATTTAAACATATCTTCAGTCCTAAAAATCAGGGCCTGGGTTTTTCCAGTCGTTTAAACAGGTGAACCCCCTAACTAAAGCATTAATATCAATGTCATTGTCCACAGACATAAAATAATTTCAATATCATAGTATTTAAACATTAATTCGAGAAATGTCTTAAAATTTTTTAATTTGAAAATGCACCATGCCTTTAAGAACCACTGCTTTTCCTACGTGATGTTTTCCAGGTATCTGTGGCACTTTGTATATAATGTTTTATATTTTTCCAGTTGTTCCCTATGATCAATTCATTATTTCTCATACTATTATGATGCATGGATTAGGAATATCAACTCTTTTTTAACAAGTAGGAAAATCAAGGTTGAAAGAGGAAGAAATGATCATTTATCTCAAATTCATACTCCACACCAGAAAGGATTTAAGTTTGCATAAACACAATTAATATGATAAGCTAACAATTCTTTTAAAGGTACACAAAGAAATCATAACCTGAAGGAAGGTACAGATCAAGATGGTGGAGTAAAAAGATTCTAAGCTCACCCGTTCAGATAGACATTATGAAAATTACAACAGGATAACAATTAGGATATAGTTATATATAGGATAACTATAAATAACATATAGGATAACCATTTCTAAGAATGACCTGAAGACTAGCAGAACAGATTTCCCACAATTAAGTATGTATAGGAAAGGCCACATTGAAACAGGAGGGAGGAATCTCCCTCCTAAAATTCAATACAGTCTGATCAGAACCCACATCCCTGGTGTGGTGACCCAGAAGAGGGATATCACAACCATAGAGGTACCCTCTGCGAAGTGAGGAGTCTAAGTCCCATACCAGCCTCTTTGACATCAGTCTTGCTATATTTTTGGATCTGTCTCCTCAAGGAAAGGAAAAAAGAGCAAAAGTAAACAAAAGGAAGTACATCAAACTAAGAAGCTTTTGCACAAACAGTAAATCATCACCAAAAAGAGAAGACAAAGTAGTGAATTAAAAATATAATTTAAAACAATCTATAAAATTAGGGGGTAATATCAAAAATATTAATGATATCAAAAATGACAGAATGATCTCACTTCGCTTCCAAGGCAAATCATTTAATATCTGAGGAATGCAAGTCTATGCTCCAACCTCTAATGCCAAAGAAGCTGAAGTTGAAGAGTTCTATGAAGACCTACAAGACCTTCTAGAACTAACACCCAAAAAAGATGTCCTTTTCATCACAGGGGACTGGAATGCAAAATAGTAAGTCAAAAGATACCTGGAGTAACAGGCAGGGTTGGCCTTGGAGTACAAAATGAAGCAGGGTAAAGGCTAACAGAGTTTTTCCAAGAGAACGGTCTGGTCACAGCAAACAACCTTTTCCAACCACACAAGATTGACTCTACACATGGACTCACCAAGTGGTCACTAAAATCGATTGATTATATTCTTTGCAGCTGAAGACGGAGAAGCTCTATACAGTCAGCAAAAACAAGACCGGGAGATGTCTGTGGCTCAGATCATGATGAACTACTTAAATTGCAAAATTCAGACTTAAATTGAAAAATGTAGCAAAATCACTAGACTATTCAAGTATGACCTAAATCAAATCCCTTATGATTATACAGTGGAAGTGTCAAAAAGATTCAAGGGATTAGATTTGACAGAAAGAGTGCCTGAAGAACTATGGACAGAGGTTCGTGACATTGTACAGGAGGCAGTGATCAAAATCATACCCATAAAAATGAAATCCAAAAAGGCAAAATGGTTGTCTGAAGACCTTTCAAACAGCTGAGAAAAGGAGAGAAGTGAAAGGCAAAAGAGAAAAGGAAAGATATACCCATCTGAATGCAGAGTTCCAAAGTATAGCAAGGAGAGATAAGAAAACTTTCCTCAGTGATCAAGGTAAAGAATAGAGGAAAACAACAGAACGGGAGGGTCTAGAGATCTTGTCAAGAAAATCGGAGATAGCAAGGGAACATTTCATGCAAAATGGGGACAATAAAGAACAGAAAAGGTATGGACACAACAGAAGCAGAAGAGATTAGGAAGAGGTGGCAAGAATATACAGAAGAACTGTAAAAAAATACTTTAATGACCTGGAAAACCACAATGATGTGATCTCACCTAGAGCCAGACATCATGGAGTGCAAAGTCAAGCGGGTCTTCAGAAGCATCACAATGAACAAAGCTAGTGGAGGTGATGGAATTCCAGCTGAGCTATTTCCAATCCTAAAAGATGATACTGTTAAAGTGCTGTACTCAATATGCCAGCAAATTTGGAAAACTCAGCAGTGGCCACAGTTCTGAAAAAGGTCAGTTTTCGTTCCAATCCCAAAAGAGAGCAATGCCGAAGAATGCTCAAACTACTACACAACTGCACTCATTTCACATGCTAGCAAGTTAATGTTCAAAATCCTTCAAGATAGGCTTCAACAGTACGTGAACCGAGAACTTCCAAATATACAAGCTGGATTTAGAAAAGGCAGAGGAATCAGAGATCAAATTACCAACACCCTTTGGTACATAGAAAAAGCAAGAGAATTCCAGAGAAATATCTACATCTGCTTCATTGACTATGCTAAAGCCTTTGACTGTGTGGATCACAACAAGCTGCGAAAAATTCTTAAAGACATGGGTATACCAGACCACCTTACCTGCCTCCTGAGAAACCTGTATGCAGGTCAAGAAGTAACAGTTAGAACCGGACATGGAAGAACGGAGTGATTCAAAATTGGGAAAGGAGTACATCAAGGCTGTATATTGTCACCCTGTTTTATAACTTATATGCAGAGTACATTATGCAAAATGCCAGGCTGGGTAAGGCAAAAGCTGGAATCAAGACTGCTGGGAGAAATATCAATAACCTTAGATATTGCAGATGACACCACCCTTATGGCAGGAAGCAAAGAACCTCTTGATGAAGGTGAAAGAGGAGAGTGAAAAAGCTGGCTTAAAATTCAACATTCAAAAATGAAGATCATGGCATCTGGTCCCATTACTTCATAGCAAATAGATGGGGAAACAATGGAAACAGTGACAGATTTTCTTTTCTTGGGCTCCAAAATCACCGTGGACAATGACTGCAGCCATGAAATTAAAAGACACTTGTTCCTTGGAAGAAAAGCTATGACAAACCTTGATAGGGTATTAAAAAGCAGAGACATTACTTTGTCAACAAAGGTCACTCTAAGCTATGGTTTTTTTCCAGTAGCCATGTACAGATGTGAGAGTTGGACCCTAAAAAGCTGAGCGCCGAAGAATTGATGCTTTTGAACTGTGGTATTGGTGAAGACTCTTGAGAATCCCTTGGACTAAAAGGAGATCAAACCAGTTAATCCTAAAGGAAATCAACCCTGAGTATTCACTGGAAGGACTGGTGCAAAAGCTGAAGCTGCAATACTTGGACCACCTGATGTGAAGAGCCGACTCACTGGCAAAGATCCTGATGCTGGAAAAGATTGAAGGCAGTCGGAGAAGGGGACAACAGAGGATGAGATGGTTGGATGGTGCCACCACTGAGTCGATGGACATGAGTTTGAGCAAGCTCTGGGAGTTGATGATGGACAGAGAAGCCTGGCATGGTGCAGTCCATGGGGTCACGAAAAGTTGGACATGACTGAGCCACTGAACAACAACAATCAAAAATATACAAAGAACTCAGACAACTCATAGCATAAAAAATCTATATTAAAAATGGGCAGAGAAACTGAACAGACATTTTTTCATAGAAGACATGCAGATGGCTATATAAACATGAAAAGATGTTCAACACTGCAAATCATTAGGGAAATGCAAATCAAGATTTATTACCTCACAGCAGTCAGATGGCTATTGGCTATTGCCAAAAAGATAAGAAATAACAAGTGATACGCAAGAATGTTGAGAAAAAGGGAACCATCATGTCCCGTTGTTGGCAATGTAAATTGGTACAGCCACTATGGAAAAGAGTATGAAATTTTTAAAAAAATTAAAAATAGAACTACTATATGATCCAATAATTCCATTTCTAGGTATTTATGTTAAAAAAAAAGGCACTAATTCAGAAAGATATTTGCACCCCTATATTCACGTAGCATCACTTACAACAGTGAAGATATGGAAGCAACTTAAGTGCCCACTGATAGATAAATGGATAAAAATTATGCTGTGTGTGTGTGTGTGTGTGTGTGTGTGTGATGGAATATTACTCGGCCATTAAAAAGTATGAAATCTTGCCATGTGAGACAACATGATGCATGTTCAGAGGGTATAATACTAAGGGAAATAAGTTATATGGAGAAAGACAAATACTGTATGATTTCACTTATATGTAAAATCAAAAACACAGAACACAGGAACAAACAAAACAAAACAGAAACACAGACTCACAGAAAGAACAAACTGGTGATTGCCAGAAGGGAGGCAAGTAAGGGGTTGGTTGAAACAGCTGAAGGAATTATGAAGTACATCTTCCTGTTATAAAATAAGTAAATTGTGGGGATATAATGCCCAGAACAGGGAATATAGGCAATAGTATTACAATTACTTTTCATGGTCACAGATGGTTACTAGATTCATTGTGTTGATAAATCTGTAATAAACATAATGTTGAATCACTACATGGTACACCAGAAACTAATAAAACATTGTATGTCAACTATACTTCAGTTTAAAGAAAGAAATCATAAGTAAGGAAAATCAGAGAGGAAACAGCAAATCAGGATTTGGTTTGGAAAACAAAACACATGCAAATTACAAGTTTGGAAAGATACAATAATATATAGGTCTAAGATACTTCAGAGATGCAGAGTTGGGGATAGCTTCATTGTTTATAATCCTCAGGTTACCATTATATCCCCAAGAAAAGTCAGCAACAAAATATATCCTCACTCTTATATCATTTTGGAGAAGGAAATGGCAACCCACTACAGTACTCTTGCCTGGAAAATCCCATGGGTAGAGGAGCCTGGTAGGCTGCAGTCCACAGGGTTACAAAGAGTTGGATACAACTGAGCGACTTCACATTCACTTTCACTTTTATACCATTTGGCTTACTTTTATCATTAAAGAACCTTATCATGATCTTTGTTCCCTTCTTAAGAAGAAATTCTTTTAGAGCAGTCTTATCCCAGACAACTTCATGCAATAATAGAAGTTTTCAATGTCTGCACCATTAAATATGGTTGCCAGTAGCCACATGTAGCTGTTTAACACTTGAAATATGGTTAGTGCAACTAAAAATCTAATTTTAAATTTTATTTTATTTTAATTAAGTTAAACTTAAGTAGCCAAATGCAGCTATTGGCCGTTGTATTTGACAGTTTAGTGCTAATGCATATATGTGTTTGTGTGTGATAAGTCACCTCAGTCATGTCCGACCCTTTGTGACCCCATGGACTATAGCCCACTCAGGCTCTTCTGTCATGTGCTGCTTCAGGTAAGAATACTGCAGTGTGTTGCCATGTCTTCCTTCAGGGGATCTTCTTGACCCAGGGATCGAACCTACCTCTTTTACGTCTCCTGCAATGGCAGGCAGGTTCTTTACCACTAGCACCACCTGGGAGGTCCAGTGCATATATGTATGTGCATACATTTCTCCATCATGATAGTATCTTCCTCAGTTACTTAGCTTCCTTAGAAGTATTTTTCAAATGAGTTATATTTTCATCTAAATATTTTGATTTAGTTACTTTACTACCTAACGCATTTTATTCAAGAGAATTTTTCAAATATTCTTCACCTGTGAGTTTCCTGGGTTACTGCTAAGCACTATATTGGATGCACTTAGATTCTGGTGCTCATTCATCTCTGAAAGCAGTCTTTTGTTCTCCTAAACTATCAATCATCCTTACCCTGCTCTCACTGAAGTTGACATTCCACTTTCAAAGAGGTATGTTTTCCATACTGTTTCCTGCTTTTTTGATACAGCTTGTGGACACTTGCAGAGTAATAAAGATGCTGTCCAGAAAGCAGCTTCTGTAGTCACTGGGCAGTTGACATCATCAGCAGCAATAGGAGGATTTATTTTAAAAAGTAAATACATATCCCTACTACAGGGAACAGTGTAGCAACAAAATGCAGCTGTAATATTTTTACAGTGGTCAGATAAGCATCAACATAGTAATTCTAAACTCCATATTAAAAACCGATTTTTTGGTAATTTTACTAAAATGTACATATAAACACACACTGATACACACAAAAAAGAAAGTACTGTTTTAAATGGCAAGGGAATAACTCAAAATAAGCTCCTAAGACATTTCATAATATCCTGGAGATAATATCCCCTAACATTTCAAAACCACCTTAGTCATCCAGGGTGCCGGTTATTCATCAGATACAGCACTTGACACATAAAGGCATGGCATGAATGACAATTACTGTTTTGGGTACAAATCTGTACAGATCACAAACACACACAGGATCCAATACCATTTAGCTTCCCACAGCAAATCAATTTTTTCAAAATAAAGGGTACACTCAATGTTTATTTTGCGTTAAGGAAGGGAAACCAAACGAAAGGGTAATGAAATGACATTAAAATCCTTATGTCCCAGTTTAGCTTCTCAGTAGGAGCAAAGAGCAGATTTTATTAAATTTAACCTAATTTTTCTATGGCAGCAGTTGTATCACTTGAGATCATACTCTAAGAGAAACACAGTATTTACTCTCTTCTTGTAGCCCTTAGATCTTTCCTAGTTTGACTGTAAAGTCATAGTTTTTAATGCCAATGAGAAAAATATACGGAGAGAGAGATTTAGGAGTGATAAGAACATTTACGTTTATAATAAACCTAATGCATGCCTCTTCCTTGGGAAGTTCTTTTGTGACATGAAGCTTACTCAGTGGTTAGGGGGTTAATGAATGAAAAGGATTACTGCATTGAAAATAAAAATCACCGTTAAAAAAAATGTGACATCAAGAGAATTAGGTACTACATAATACTGTAACCACTGAGAATTCTCAACAGTAAAATAAAGCCTTGTAGTCCCAGCATTTTCATTAGTTTTCCAGTAGCGCTGGATGTAGAGTGAATTACAATGAGGGAGAAAGCAATGGCTGCTGCCTTTAAAGAATACACACCGTACAGAAAGAAAGTGCTCCTTCAAGCCACCCTGGGATGGTTACTGGCCTCTCACACCACCATGTGTCTTAAATTTAAGTATCTTAAAGATCTCATGTAAGAGAATATTGCATTTATCCTGCAAGAGGCTAAATGCTCAATACCTGACACAGTGAACCATGCTGCAGTGTAAATTTTAACTTCAGAATACAGAATTCTATGTATCAGTTAAAACTTGTGCAAGAAGTCTTTGTAACTACACAATTTGGAATTAGAATTATGTTTAAATTGTGTGTTGATTTAAGCAGATACAATATTAACATAAAGAATGACTGAAACCCATACAAAGGGGAAAAAAAATCCGGTTATATTACCTCTGAGACTGTTTCAGTTCAAAAGGAGAAAGGTAGGGGTGCAGATATGCACAGAGTACTGAAACATGAAATATGACACTAAATCTGATTTTGCAGCACAGATTTCTATTTGACTTTGCATAGCTTTCTATTCTCCTAGTCCTAAAAATAGGACTACTTTTGAACTACTAACCTGGAAAAAACTAAAGGTCAAATATCTCATTAACAGATCTGCTCTTAAGTGTAGGGCTGAGACAGAAAGTACATGATCATAGAAGAAAAAAACAAGAGTTAACACCATTTTATCCATTGTAATTAGGAAGTGTCATAAACCCTACACTAGTTTCTGTCCTAATCATCCTATATTTAACCCCTTCCAGTTCACTGAAATTGAAGAATCAGTCTCAGTCTCTGCTGGAATATGAATCACACACTATCTTCAAGCCAGACTATGATCCCTTCCCATACACATTATTAATACATTATTCACTGAGGAAGAGGCAAAATGATAAACTATAATTCTTGCTCTCCAGTTGCTTATAGTCTGGCTAGGGATACACAACCATACACGGCTATGTAGGTAAATTAAGTACAACTGTGGTCCTCAGCTTGGCGACAGCAAGCCTCTGGAGTAAATAAATATCTATGTGCTGTGTCCTAAGTCACTTCAGTCGCGTCCGACCCTTTGCAACCCAATGGAATGTAGCCTGCCAGGTTCCTCTGTCCATGGGATTCTCCAGGCAAGAATACTGGAGCGGGTTGCCGTGCCCTCCTCCAAGGGATCTTCCCGACCCAGGGATGGAATCTGTGTCTCTTATGTCTCCTACACTGGTAGGCGGATTCTTTACCACTGCACCACCTGGGAAGCTTTAAATACGTATCTAGAGGGAGCCATCTCCACTCATCAGGCTCACAGAAGTGCCATGTCCCACCAGGAAGGAAACAAAATCATTGTTTGGTGGCAGTCAACATCACAGTTTACAAGAAGAATAAAACATTTGCTGAACTTAAGGTCCTGAGTCTTTGTGCTTTGGGGTTTGTTCTGGTCTTAGTTTCCTATTCATATTCTGTTTTCTTTGTCCTGGATACTTTTAAGGCACCATATGTAATTTTACTGTTGGTCTTCTCAAACCCTCTGTGGAACAAACTGGAGCACAAATGTGATTAAATAGCCATAGGAAAAGCAAACCAATGAATAAATTTAACATATTTTTTTATTACTAATACACAAAACAAATGAATATCTGGGAAGGAAAACATGGCTCAGTAATTGACTGACACCTTGGCCTTCTGTGTAATCTATGGTTATGTGGTTGAACTGGCAGAGTTGAAAAAAATGGAGCTGTAACTTTTCATACAGTATGAATGAAATACAGACTGTGAATACAGAGCAAAGTCTGACCATGAAAGAATCGCCTTGACAATACTGAGAAATTAGGTCCTCAATGGTTTATTGGTATTGAAGGAATGTTAATTAGCTAATGTCAGTTTAGCCTAGGGTGATATAAAAGTGTCATTAAGGCTTACTCAGAATCACATCATGTTTCAAGCATTTTCTACTTTAAATTTCACGCTTTCATCTCTGAGATACAAGCCACTGTTGTATTGATGAGATATTTTAACTTAAGTTATAAAATGTTTCATTTCTCTCTCCCTTTTGGGGTTGGAGATTACCCTGAATGCAGAGTGTCTGCTCTTTTCTTAATATAATAGAAACTTAATACTTTAGCAGGGCTTCCCAGGTGGTGCTAGTGGTCAAGAACCTGCCTGCCTAATACAGGAGACAAAGGAGACGTGGATTTAATCCCTGGGTTGGGAAGATCCCCTGGAAGAGGAAATGGCAACCCACTCCCGTATTCTTGCCTGGAGAATCTCATGGACAGAGGAGCCTGGTGGGCTATAACCCACAGAGTCGCAAAGAGCCTGAAGCAACTTAGCATGTACACACATACATACGCTGGCATGTTTCAAAATATTTTTGTTCCCAATTTTTATTCTTATTTTTAAGCTTCACTTTATTTGGATATGACACCAAAAGTAAAAAATAAAAGCTAGTAGCTGTTTAATTCCTAGAGCAACTTTATAGATACCAGGTTCTTGGTCTGTTTGGCCATGGCAGAATTTATGAAAATCTAAAACATTAATGATGCCTAAAAGGCAGGCTGCCACACAGAGATGAACACACTGCCTGGTCTGAGAGCAGAATTATAGAAACTTGAAACCTCAGCATTTTGAAGATCATTGAAATATTATTTTTGTATGTGTTCAGAATATTTCATGAATAATGTTTAGATGGAGCTCATATAAACCCAATTCACATTAGAACTGAAGTATCTTTTCTGTATATAAAACTGTTGCAACCAGACAGTAAAAAAAAAAAAAGACATGTTTAAATGTTTATAGTAGGTAAAAGAAAACACTGTGGAAAAAAAAGAAGTAGAGCAGTATTAGTAGTGTTTCCTGTCTCTTTTTATAGTACCAAAAAATATGAAGCACAGAGAATTTGATTATATATGCACAAGATGTGCTCTTACGGTATATATTTTATATCTGCCATTACAGACCAACATAGCATCTTTCACTGTCAAACTGAGTTAGCTGTGGTGCATATCATGGATGGCTTTAAAGCTATTTTCCATTAATAATAAGGTATTTAAAATATGAAAATAAATGATTATAGTATATACCACTGTAGCTTTCAGTTTGCTGTTTTCTGTGAATTAAATCCTATTTATAATGTGGCATTATCCAAAGTGAATGGGAAGAAAATGATCCAGAAAATCAGGAAGGCTTTCACATTCACAGCTAGAAACCTCATTTTCTCCAATGAAGTGAGTCAGCACTTTAGAATTAAAAATTCTACTATGCAAATAGTCTCAAGATACATTTTAAATGGGGTCACTCAAGAAAGTGAAAAGTGCAATGCATTTGCATATAAGTGTCCTTGGACTCTCAGGTGTGGGAGTTGAGTGATGAGTAGCTCATTCGTGACGTGTCGCTAACCCCCTTTTATGGTGTATTTCAGAGTTCAATAAAAAAAGAGGAAAATGTTTTGTGTTAATGTTTCCTGTGTGCAAAAGACAATAATAAAGTATTTTTTACATGGAAAATAATTTAACCGAAATTTTCTTAATATATATTTTCCTCTTAATCTATTATTGTCCTTCTCCTAAACCACAAGGCTGGGCAAAAATCTATAACAGTGGTCAACTGAATCTGTAGTTGCCTGGACACATGATTTAAATTTGACAACATAAAAGTATGCATGAAAAGCATATGTAGTTTTTACTGATAATAGGCTATACTTCAGGCAGTATTTCACATCAGAATGAGAGATGAGTTAGCTTTTATACTTAAAAACAATCACTTTTTACCTCCAAATAAGACAGAAAAAACAAAACATTTTAAAAACCTTGAAAATGTTTCTGACTTAACTCTCAATCTGTTGTGTTCTTTGCCCATGACTGAGAATCCTTTTTGCATCAACCTTTCAAGGTAGGAATCAAAACAGTATTGAAATAAAAAATTTTTCCTAAGAATTATCTCATGATTTAATAAATAAAAATTCAATATATGGACAAACTAGTAGAATAAATATAGCCAAAGACTAATTTTGAAAGCAAAGTTCAGAAAAACTCCCAAAATATGTACGAAGAAAGACTAAGTAATGGATAATTTGGGAAATAAAAGACTTTGAGGTTAACATGTAGAAAGACCAAGATCTTTTCATCAGGATTTTCAGAAGCAAATAACAGTCAAAACAGAGAGGAGAAAATAATAAATGAAATTATAGAAAAATTCTTCACAAAGCCGATAAAAGCTTAGGCTTCAGACCAAAAAAAACTATGCATTCGGTCAGATTAAAAAAAAATCTCAGACATTACTATTCTCAGTGATAATTCCATGGATTTAAAAGTGTGTGTGTGTGTGTGTGTGTGTGTGTGTGTGTGTGTGTGTGTGTGTCTGTGCATGCTCGTGTGTGTGTGTATCCCTATATACTTCTAGAGGAAAAAAAGTAAGTTGCAAATGGTACAAGAACTACACTAAAGTTAAATTTCTCATGCACCGCACTGGATTCTAGAAGATAATGGAGTAATATTTTCAAAGTTCTCAGGGAAAATAACTTAGCCAAAAACCTTATGTAGTCAAAACTATCTATTAAGGCTATAATAAAAATATTCAAATATGCATGGGTATAAGCCATAATAGTACTCTCCCTGATTCCTATTTGAAAAATGAGTATCTGAAGAGTTACTTTAATGAAATGACAAAGAATCCAAGAAAAAAGATAACTTGAGATGTCAGAAACAACAGCAGATTGAATCTACCTGATCTTGATTCTTGGAATATTTTTCTTAAAGAATACAGGTTTAATTGGATTTCCTTTTCTGTGGGTCTGTGCACCTTGCCACCATACTTGGTTCTATGCTTAATAATATTAATATAATTAGAATATGATAAATGTTCTCTATTGGTTTTAAGTCTCCTAAACTCACCTAATGAAAAAATACAGAGGATGGAGTTCTAGTTTATGGCAGTATAAAATAATACTACAAGAAAAATCAAGAAATGTAGGAATATATTATTTAAAACTATGATGGTAGCCATCAGAACAAAACTAATATATTTTAGAAGTGTTGTTGTTTTTTATTTTTTCAGAGAGAGTGATGATGGAGGAAGGAACACTTTCATTTTACACTTAAAAAAACTATGTGCATATATTAATTTCCTAGTTTAATGCTGAAAAGTTCAACATTTAAAGGGCATTTTCATCAATAAGGGATTGTTAAATTACAGTTCTTCCTTATAATATAATAGACAAAACAAATGAGAAATATTAATGTATGTAATCAAGATTTTTAATCAAATAACACAAACTAAGTTGCCAAAAAGTCTAAGAGGCTCCAGAGCTGCTCTTATTTCTCCTTTTAGTTCTATAGATATAGGTGTTTATAGGGGCTTTCAACTGTCATTTTTGCTTTTGTAACACTCAATAAAGACATTTGGAAAAATGAGACTGTTTCAAGCCCAGAAAAGGGGAATGAGTTGCCCCAGATCAATCAGGAAGCAAGTGCCAGAATCAAGACTAAAATCCAGTTGGCAGTGGGGTTGCCAAGTCTTGGGAAATTTTACCCCTCCTTTCCAAATTTCCATCAGCCCTCCTAAAGTGAAAGTCACTCAGTAGTGTCCAACTCTTTGCGACTCCATGGACTATACAGCCCATGGAATTCTCCAAGCCAGAACACTGGAGTGGGTAGCCCTTCCCTTCTCTAGGGGATCTTCCCAACCCAGGGATTGAACTTAGGTCTCCTGCATTGCAGGCGGATTCTTTACCAACTGCGCTATCAGGGAAGTCCCTAACAGAAAAGTAACACCCCTAATAAAAACCACCCCTATAAAAATGTTAACAACAACAATAATAATGACAAACATATGTGTCAAGTTTTACATAAAGTGTGAATAAAAGTATCTTCAAGGGGGAAAAAAATGTCTATCTCTGACATCTGGCTGGGGGATCAGGATGATAAGCAAAGACTTAATAAAGGAGGTGACAGTGGGGCAAAGCCCTGGACAATAGGCATAGGTTTTAACAGACCAAGATGCAGGCAGAGTTGTGGCCAGAGTTATTCCAGGTAGTGCAAGGGCACCAAAAAAAGAACTTGTGTGACAAATGCCATCTTTTCTGTTACTATTTACATTTCTTCTGAAGTAAACCACAGGTACAGTAAGATCAAGGATCACACAAGGACAAAGACAAAAGACAGGTGGTGAAAAGAAAGAGGAAAGAAAGACCATGTTAAAAAATATTTTTGACTAAGGAAAGCCATAATAATTGAATGGAAAGCTTAGCCCTGACTTTCATAACAGTTGAAAGGAAGTGGAAAAACTGTCTGGGAGCAGTCTATATCTCAGCTTATCAGAAGAACAAAATGATGCAGAATAGAGTCTGCTAAGTTAAAGACAGCAGTAATATACTGTGGGAAGCAAGAGAATGCTGTCATTGGGACCCGATGCTCAGGAAAGGCAACACGGAGAAGGCAGACGGTGAGCTACATAGAGATTTTTACTGGCAGAAGGGACAAAAGCAAAGGAACCATCATAAATACAGAAACAAAGACTGGACAGCACCTGGATTATGGAGCAGTTATGCCATTAGATGCTTTAGTTTAACAACCTCCCCTTTCCTCGAAATGTTTACCAAACACTCATTTCTGAGCTACCTGGCCCTGTTAGCTGACACTTGACCCAAACTGATCTAAACAGACTCTGATTCCAGGGTACAAAGGTTTGAAACAGAGACACTGAGTGGTCACACATAAGGGAGCATTCTGGAGGTTGTGCAGGTCTACAAGCTCTGGCTTGGCTACCAAGGAATTTTCTTTTTTTGATCTCACACATTAATCCAAGATCTAGTCAACAAATTCCCCTTTGACCTAAGCTACCCAGAGTTGGTTTCTATTACATTCCACACCAAGTCTCTTACTTAACATACTACCTTGGGGAAATGGTTGTGGGTACATGGAAGGAGAGAGAAGCCATGTGGTAGGAACCACCTGAGGTTTTGAAGGCAGGATCAAGGTGAACCATTAGTCCAAATGGCAGAACTGAGCTCTGGCATATGAGCTAGGTTTTAATGTAATATGGATCCAAGAACACAGAGGCTTTTGGTTTCATTCACTAAGCCTGGAGCATGTATCTTGACTGCAAAGAAAAGTATCTTGCATCACTTTTTAACCAAACTTCAAGTGCCAGACTTGAGCTGTGTAACTCGGAGATGATCCCAGTCATACTGCACTGCTGGGTAGACCTGCTCAAACCTCCCTTTCCTTTCTCCCCTTTCTTCCCTTTTCCTTTGTTGGTTGGAACATCTAAGATTCAGAAAGGTTTCTGATTTATAGGACACTATAATGCATCCTTCTATGTCACAAATTGTTATTTTCTTGATTTATTTTATTAGTCAAGGGCATTTGTGAATGAGAATTTTCTCTAGCCAGACATACATACAGAAATGTATACATACCAAAGTTCTATGTCTAATAAACTCATTACTGGGCCCATGCTGTGAAAGAAAAGAGAAATAATGGCCATCTCTCCCTCTGGTTATGTTTGGTTATCATGAGATCTGTAATTTGTAACAAAGGTTTACTCCAGGGAAGTCAGTGGCCATGAAGCCTTGCTGACCCAGGTCACACGGGAGCCAATCACCGATACAGCATGCAAAAAAGAACAAGTGATTCAAAAGATGATAAAGCCTGAGAGTTACCAGAAAATGAAATTGGAGAGTGGGAGGTGACAGCCAAGTTACTATGCTTCCCTTACCAATTTAGTATCCAAATGAGAAAAGTCCAAGATACAGTTTCGTCCATGACAAAACTGGGTGATGGGCTTTTGAGCAAATGTAAGGGACCAATAGTGAAGAGCAATCTATTTCACTATGCAGGTAACAAATGGCTAAAAATTAGGGGATGGGAGGGTTTCTGCTTAATAACCTAAGGGATTTAGGGCCTTCACCTTCTGAAGATCATGTCACCACCACCTGTGCCCAGTATGAATTACACACTAATACTGCATTCTCATTTAAGTTAAAGCATCAATATTGATGAGATGTTTTGACCCAAGAGAGAAATGTGATATGAAATCAAAGGAATTTATTTCCCAATAGCTTAAAAAAATAAAATAAAATAAGACAATAAATCAGGGTGGGATGCTCACTTGAGATGGACTTCGATTTCTTCCTGATAAAATTACCTTCTTGATGTTGGCACCCAGGGTGGTACAAGGCTAACAGTAGTATACCCAAATGAACATGCCAACAACCAGGCAGCTGCCAACAAAGGTGAAGAGGCCAAGATCAAGACTCCAGTTATCTAGGAGATGTATGACTTGCAGGAGCCCCACTGATTTGATAAAAAGAAGGTGATTCCTTGATAACAAGGGCATTTCCAAAACTGTATATCTCTAGTACATAAGCTCCAGCCTACAGTTATGATCACCAACCCTGTTTATTCAAAGAAACAATTAAATTATTAAGATATTCAAATATACTTACTACATATAATGTACAAATAAAGGAAAATAGAGAATATTAAGTATATTCTAAAAAATTTATTATTCAAAATAATAAATTATGAGACAGTTGAGATGAGATGGTTGGATAGCATCACCAATTCAATGGACATGAGTTTGAGCAAAAACTTGGGGACAAGAGAGGACAAAGGAGCCTGGCGTGATACAGTCCATGGGGTCCCAAAGAGTTGGACATGATCTATTGACTGAACAATGAGGACAATTTTCAAACACACATTCTTTGCATTGAATAAAGATTATTAATGTAAACTATAACCATGAAAATGTGTTTATTATATTGAACTGGACATTGCTCTAGTTATTCAAATGTGATCCTACTGGCAATGTACAATATATATTTTTCTACTGGACAATCCTGAGTCTGAGTACCTAAGGTTCCTGTTATAGTGGAAACAGCAGCAATCCCAAGTAATGAGTTTTCCAAGTGGAGTGATTACAATACGTGGAGTGCTCCATACTATTGCAGACCAAGTATAACTTACAAAAAATGAATTATTTATATTATATATGTATTTGTTATCATCAAAAAAGTGTTATATTCATAAACAAATTCTATAAAATGCAATAAATGGCATGGGCCATTTACAACATGCATTAATAGTAGATCTATGATTTTACTAAATGCCCACAGGAGCCCTATGAAGTTGCTACTTTTAGCATCCCCATTTTACAGATGCAGAAACTGAGGCATACAGAATATGTCCAGAAGACACTGTTTCTGCCAAAATTCATGCCCAATTTGACTCCAACATTTTATACCGCTGAATATGATTATAGTATCCCCAGGGAGGGTAAGACATCTAAATTCCAGTTATTCTGATAATTAAATGCTTTCATGGAGAAAATAACATTCAGCATATGTCTTGATAGTCACAGGTGTCAAATACCCAGATTACACATCCAACCACTAAATGGATTAATAGGCCAAATGCTAAAACGACTTCCTTATTACGCTTGAAGGTGACAGAGTTGTAAACTCACTTGGCTTCTGATCTGAATTCAGGCTGCTACTCCGTTGTGTCAGTTGTGTTATATGACTTTGCACTGAGTCTGCAGAGGAACCGCAGTGAAAAATTAGCTGCTCAGTAAAACAAATTGCCAGATGCTGGACTCTGGCAGGTAACGGCATTTCAGAGTGTGCATGCACCTTGGGAGGAAATATCTCGAGCCCCAGATCTTGAACTTTATGTGTTACAAACACAACACTAAAAACTCAAGTTTCGTTTCTTATGATTAAATATACAACCTTAAAATGCTTTTTAAAGAAAACAAAAACTACAGTAGCATCTTTTATTTTCTAGCTACATGTGACCTATTTTCTTCACAGGGATAAATTAAAGTGGGTTACAATGTTTGCTTTGAAAAATTTTAGTAGCCTTTCCTTCCTAAAAGAATCCAGGTATTCTAGAAACTGGAGAAGGAAATGGTAACCCACTCCAGTATTCTTGCCTGGAGAATTCCAGGGATGGCAGAGCCTGGTGGGCTGCCGTCTATGGGGTCGCACAGAGTCGGACACGACTGAAGCGACTTAGCAGCAGCAGCAGCATTCTAGAAACTGGATGATTATTCCCTCAGTTGGGTAGCTGCTATGGATAAATGCTACCTCAGAACTTCACTGTGTTTTCACGAGCAAAGAGAACATATCCTTTTCTGCCTTCACTCTTGTTCATCACCAAAATTCCTCCTGCCAACCGGCCGAACCCAAAGTTCCAGAAGATTCATTCTCTTGACATTAGGTTTGAGTCTTGATTTAAATAGTTCATAGAAAGTGAGGGTATCTCTTTGGATAATTGTGAAGTACAAGGGCATTGAGTCATTGAGAAAGTGTTTTGGAGTAAAGAGTTTCATAAAACTGAAAAATAACCACAAGAAAGTGAGGCTAGGACCAATAACATAAAAATTGATGATTTAACAATTTTGCCCAGACTGTTCCTGACCACATAATCAAATCACGCCCTCTAACCAATGTAATATACACAGGAAAAGTCTGGGTACAAAACAGAAACTGGGCTCTGACACACTGATTTTGGATTTTGAAAAGATTTCACAAGATTTAAAATCTTCCTGTCTCATCCAAAAGTTGCCCTTCTTTCCAGCTTGAAACTTCTCCAGAGACAATATTTTGTTGGAAAGCAATTTTGGCCAAATCAGTATGTATAAACTAATTTCTCTAAGTCTGGAAACTAAACTTCCATTCAGATCTAAGTGCCTGCTTTCAGTAGTTTACAAAGGCTGCCTCTTCTGCATGGTTTTGCTAATAAAGCTTAGTCTGAGTCATTTGTTCCACCATCAATATGTTGTTGTTTTTGTTGGTCTCTAAGTCAGGTCCAACTCTTTGTGACTCATGGACTGCAGCCCGTCAGGATCCTCTGTCCTCCACTATTTCCCAGAGTTTGCTGAAATTCACGTCCATTAAGTCGCTGATGCTATCTAACCATCTCATCCTTTGCCTCCCATTTCTCCTTTTGCCTTCAATCTTTCCTAGCATCAGGCTCTTTTCCAGTAAGTCAGCTCTTTGCATCAGGCGGCCAACGTATTGGAGTTTCAGCTTCAGCAACAGTCCTTCCAATGAATATTCAACGTTGCTTTCCTTTAGGATTGACTGGTCTGATCTCTCCATGAAGTCCAAGGGACTCTCAAGAGTCTTCTCCAGCAAATACTGATCAGTATTTCAATACTTCTCTTCCTAAATCAAAGCTGCTCCTGGGCTTCCTTGTGCTTACATTCTAGTCCTCACCTGATTGCTCTGCAGTCAAGCTCTGAAAGCCTGGTTTGTAGACCCACGTCTTTGGGCAAATCACGTAACTGATCTGGCCTCAACTTTCTCATCTAAAGAAGGAAGAAACCATCTACTAGCTTCATAGTGTTGTTCTGAGGAACAACTGAGATCATGAACAAGATGTGAAAATTATAAAGTGCAATAAAAACACAGGATAATATCACTGTTGCTATGATTCAACATTCCACACTTTAATTCATGAAAAAGTGCCCACAATGGGCCATTATACAGTATGGGTTTGGTTCTTTTTTTTTAATTTTCTCAATGTACTAGAAAAAATATTCCTGGAAAAAAATAGGTTCTATAAAATTCTTCATTTAAAGCCATATTTGAGCATCAAGGTGCAATATGATTAAACAGCCTTACCTAAAGCAACATCAAAATACAGCTTCTCTTTCCTCTTTAAAAAAAAAATGTATGTGTGTGTGTGCTGTTGTTATTGTTGTATGTGTGTTTATGTACTTTGAAAACTAGTTTTCCTTATCATTTAGTTAAGATAAGGTCACATGAAGCCTACTGCCCTTACCTTTCATTGCACTATATCTGCTTTGGCAACTGTTTCTTAGATAGGATGTTCTATGAACTCGAAACTTATTTCCCCCTCAGATAAGTGATCTTGTCCTTTTTATATTAAAACTTTGTCTAATTTCTGCTGAGAGCAGTTGCCCTGGGCAGTCAAATATGTTCCATGTGAACTTGCCTTCAAACTGAGTCACTTGTGGCAATGTGCCTTTATGGAATCCGTTAATAATTTTAAGTGCTTGCAGGGTAAATTTAAACGCATTCCTTTCCATCCTCCTCCTTTTCTTCATTCTCCCACCAACTCTACTTTCTCCTTTTCTTTCTCTTGATACATAATATACCTGAAAAACTGTCTCAAAAATAACTTGCTATGAAATCAACATTTAAAAAATGTACTTCTCTATATTCATGTGATACATTGATCCCATTGATTCTTCAGTCTAACATGTCTCTACAAATTTGGCAACACTATCTAATCTATTCTCACCTTGTGTCTACTGTGACTAATTACGTTTGAAAATTTTCATTTTCATAGTCCAATACTTACATCTTCAACTCTTTCTTGAGAAATCTGGTTATCATAGAACATCTATTTAAAGAGAAGCAACTAAGTTCAGAACACTAGTTTCAGTGACTGCAAAACTGCAGCATGCAATGCAATTTTTCACAAAAGCTAGGTGTAAAGACAGACAATGTTCAAATTTCATGAGAGAATATTTTATTTTGAAAAATAAATCTTCACCACACCAAACACATAAGTTTACATTAAACCAGTAAGACATTATTACACTTATGTAGCACTTTGAATAATCAAAAAGGGAGCCCACTGATGACATCAGAAATAGTCAATAGAGTTGTAACATTGACAAAATGGGAGGTTCTGTCTAATTCAGTCAGAAATTAGATTACAATTGAGACTTCATTTAAGGTGATTTTCATGCATTTAGAATTTTACCAAGCAAAATAGGAAAAAAGTAACTTTGAAAGACGCCTTTAAGGATAACTATGAAACTTGAGAGTGTAAATACAACTGTCCTAGATCAGACTTGAAAAGGTAGCCATCTGACACCAAAAACAAAAGCAAAAATGAACAACTGAGACTACATTAAGCTAAAAAGCTACTTCACAGCAAAGGAAATCACAAACAAAATGAAAAGGCAACCTACCAACTAGGGGACGATATTTGCAAATCATGTATCAG
Source organism: Okapia johnstoni (assembly GCA_024291935.2). Classification (NCBI taxonomy): domain Eukaryota; kingdom Metazoa; phylum Chordata; class Mammalia; order Artiodactyla; family Giraffidae; genus Okapia; species Okapia johnstoni. Next base: position 46,511,044 of record CM044322.1, read on the forward strand.
ATAAGGGGTTAATAGTCAAAATATACAAAGAGCTCAAACAACTTAATAGTAAAACGACAAACCAAATTAAAAAATAGGCAGAGGATATGAATAGCCATTTTTTCCCAAAGAAAGTGGAAACAGACAGAGATGGTCAACTCACACATGAAAAGGACTCAATACCAAAAATCATCAGAAAATACGAATCAAAGCCACAAAAAGATATTTCACACTTGTCAGAATGACTATTCTCAAAAAGACAAGAAATAACAAGTGTAGGTTTGAATAAATAAACATACATACACACATATACACACATATACTGGAATATCTTTCAGCCATGAAAAAGAAAGAAATCTTGCCATTTGAGACAAGAATGTTCATTGAAGGCATTATGCTAAATGAAATAAATCAGGCAGAAAATGTTAAATACTTTATGATCTCACTTTTATCTGAAATCTTAAAAAAAATGAGCTCATACTTACAGAGAACACATAGGTGGTTACCACAGGCAGAGGATTGGGGGAGGAAAAAATAGGTTAAGGGGGCCAAAAGGCACAAACCTTCAGTTATAAACTAAATAAGTCAAGGAGATGCAATGTACAGCATGGTGACTACAGTTAATAACACTGTGTTGCAAATCTGAAAGTTTCTAACAGAGAAAATCTTAAAAGTTCTCATCATAAAGAAAAATTCTGTAAGGATGCACAGTGACAGATGTTAACTAGACTTCTGGTGGTGATACTTTTGCAATATACACAAACACTGAATCGCTATGCTGCAATATACCTGAGACTCCTATAGTGTTGTATGCCAATTATACCTCGACAAAACCCAAAAAACTTTCAATAACAGTTATTAGCTTTAAGAGATCAATAAACTAAAATGAAAACCTGGATTCCAACTACTTTCAGGCCTGCTAAAAATTACATACAACCTACATGTAGTTCTGGAAACTCATTTCAGATATGGGTTTTTTTTTTTTTTTTTTTTTTTTTGTCTGTGGTGACTTTGTTGCTACACGGACTTTTCTCTAGTTGCAGAGAGCAGGGGCTCCTCTCTAGCTGCAATGCACAGGCTTCTTATTGCAGTGGCTTCTCCTGTTGCGGAGTCCAGGCTCTAGAGAATGTGGTCTCAGTAGTTGTGGTTCACAGGCTCTAGAGCACAGGCTCAATTGTTGTGGCACATGGGTTTAGTTGCTCTGCGGCATGTGGGATCTTCCCAGACCAGGGGTCAAACCCATGTCTCCTGCATTGGCAGGCGGATTCTTTACCACTGAGCCACTAGGGAGGCCCCAGATGTAATTTCTTAATTCAAAGAAAATCAATAGGTAGATTTGAGTTGGGAGTAGGTAGTCTGTTTGAGTTGGAGATGAGGATTATGTTGCTGGATTTGGAGTTTGGAGATGAGGGAAAGGAACTTCACAGAGGAACAATTTTTTTCTCATAATATAAAGTAACCTGAGCTGACTTCAAATAGTAGAGTCTTCCTTGAGATATTTTTATGTAAGTTATAGACATAAGACACCAGTTTGATCCACAGGTCAGGAAAATTTCCTAGAGAAAGAAATGGCAACTCACTCCAGTATTTTTGCCTGTGAAATCCCATGGACAGAGGAGCCTGGCGGGCTACAGTCCATGGGGTCGCAGAATCAGAAACAACTTAGGAACTAAAGAACAAGATATAAGACACCTTCCATAGCACGTTATCATTTTGTGACTGGAGCTCATCTCAAGTGCAAAAATAGCCAGCCTGCATCGCTAATTGGAAATGGACATGGCAGCCCACTCCAGTACTCTTGCCTGGAAAATCTCATGGACAGAGGAGCCTGGTAGGCTACAGTCCATGGGGTCATGAAGAGTCGGACATGACTGAGGGACTTCACTTTCACTTTTCACTTTCATACATTGGGGAAGGAAATGGCAACCCACTCCAGTGTTCTTGCGTGGAGAATCCCAGGGACGGGAGAGCCTGGTGGGCTGCCGTCTATGGGGTCGCACAGAGTCGGACACGACTGAAGCGACTTAGCAGCAGCAGCAGCAGCATCCCTAATAGGGCCCTTGAAAGTGTGCTCTTTCAGTTGATTCTGAATGGCTCATCCTCTGGTTCATCCTCTGTTCCCACTTCCCTACCCTACTCCACATATCATATATAAAAATAACAAAAGATAACACACAGTGTTTGCTAAATGCCATGGACAATTCCAAGTATACTGTTAATATATCAGGTAGGAACTATGATTATATCCATTTTTCAGACAAAGAAGCTGACATATAGATTGATCAGTAACTTGCCCAAGGTCATACATTCAGTGTTATGTACAAATAATACGTATAATTATGTTGACTCCAAAATATAATGAAATAAATTTGCTCTCTGTTAAAGATTTCTATTTAATTCCATTCCAAATAGTATATTGTATTATTTTAGATTCGTTCCCTTTAATTAAAGCAGCTTCCCTTTCACATTCATTCGTAGTAAGATTTTACTACCTACATTAAACCCATCACCGGGTGCAAAGCACCCGGTTTTAATGAGGCCCTGGTTACTATAAGGAATGTAGTGTACAAGATAGAGGCACCTTTTCATAAATATTTCTTTCATAGAAGAAACAAAGGCATATTTCGATACAGAGAATTTGTGGATTTCAGTATAGACTATGTATGACATAGGTATATTTATACATGACTTATAAATCATATTTAAGTATGCACTAGCAGAACAAAGCCTATTAATCCACAGTAAATAAACACGCACAGTTCCATTACAATACACGGAAGTCATCAGGCAGACAATATTTTTTTCATTAAACACTGAATCATTGTGTCCTTCCAGCAGCATGAAATAAATTAATGTTTAATTTTTAATACTGTATGATGGTAATACTGAAACAAATGTGTATTTTAAATTTTATTTGGCATTTCAATTTTAACTCAAAAGTATTTCTGAAAGAGTTGAAAATATGGGCCTGAAAGTAATAGTTTAAATTTAATAAGTGTTTCTTGTTTCTGAATGCCACCTTATAGTCATAGCATTTTATCCTTTAGTGATAACTCAAATCCAATTTCAGAAAAGATAGGCATTATTAGCATTAAAGACATGATAGTCTTCAAATGAAAGACATTCAAAAAATCAAAAAATATACAAAGGTCATCAAATGACCTATGGTATTTAAACAATTATATATGAAATGATCAGTTTAGAGATCAGATTTTTTTAATGGTTAAACCTGAAGATAGATAAACACAACACATTATTAAAATATGAATTGACCTTAACAAGTGAAAACACTGCACTGCCTCTAATATACTTCACACCAGCAATTTTTCTTAAAATAGCAATAAGGACTAAAACAAGTCAGTTCACCATGGTCTAGCAAGAAAAACACATCATTTTCTCTTCCTGCTAAGGAAAAAAGGGAAAAGTTCTTTAAAATGAGTGGCATTTCATGCAGACAGGCACAAACAGTAGCCTGTCACGTGTACATCACATCCCTTTGGCATCACTGGGCTTTATTTCTGTCAATTTTCAATCACAAGGAAAAAACACAATAAATCTTTTTATACGAACCACAAAATGTGTAGAAGGGAGGGGAATGAAGCTGTTGAAATTTCAATACCTACACATTTCCTTCTGTATCCAAATTTTTATCCAATAATATAATTCTGCTGTTTCTGCTCATTTCTCATGTTCTCCTGTTATTACAGAGGACATTTAAATATAAAAATATTTCATGGGTTTAAGCAAATTTAAATCTGTGAACAAGAGAAGAATAATTACGAGTGCAGGAGCAGGGAAGTGTGTAGGTGTGTTTGTGTATGTGTGTTTTCTTCTCAGAGTCCAAAATCCCTTTGGATTATTAGTGAAACTCAGACAGAATTTTAAAGCAAATACATGGAAATGACAGCTGAAGTCCAACTTCATAACGTATAAGAATCCCCTGTTCTAAGCCATGACACATCTTGAAAATAGGGACTTTTTTTTTACTTTTCACTATTTTACCAACAATTATTAACTATCTGATGTGTGCCAGACATACTCCTGGGCATGTTCCATATGGGGCATACTCCCATTTAATTACCTCATTTAATCTTTTAAAAAATTTTAATATTTCATATAATTTTTAAAGGTAACTTTCCATTTATAGTCGTTACAAAATATTGGCTATATCCCCCATATTATACAATACATCCTTGGGCCAATTTTACACCCAATAGTTTGTACTTCAGGCTCCACTATCCTTATATTGCACCTTCACTGGTAAATACTAATTGGCTGTGTATTTGTGAATTTGCTTTTGCTTGTTATATTCACTAGTTTGTTGTATTGTTTAGATTCCAAATATGTGATATCATACAGTACTTGTCTTTCTCTGTCTGACTTATATCACTTAGCATTATACCCTCCAAGTCCATCCATGTTACTGTAAATGGCAAAAAAAAAAAAGAAAAAATTATGGCTGAGTAATATTCTACTGTATTGTAAACCACATCTTTATCCATTCATCTGTGGATAGACACTTAGATTGCTTCTATATCTTGGAAATTGTAAGTAATTCTGCTCTGAACTTTGGGCTGCATATATCTTTTTCAATTAGTGATTTTTTTCAAATATATACCCAGGAGTAGAGTTGCTGGGTCATATGGTAGTTCTAGTTTTAGATTTTTGAGGAACTTCCATACTGTTTTCCACAGTGGCCGTATCAATATCCATCACACCAATAGGGTACAAGGGTTCCCTTTTCTCCACATCCTTGCCAACATTTACTATTTGGTCTTTTTCTTTTCTTTTCCATCATAGCCATTTTGACGGGTGTGAAGTGATATCTCATTGTGACTTTGATTTGCATTTCCCTGGTGACCTGGTGATTAGCAATGCTGAGCATCTATTCATGTGCTTTGTTGGCCATTTGCATTCTCTCTTTGGAAAAACATCTATTCAGTTCTTCTGCTCATTTTTTAATCAAATTTTTTGTTTTTTTGATGTTGAGTTGTATAAATTGTTTATATATGTTGGATATTAATCCCTACTCAGTTATATCATTTACAAATATTTTCTCCCATTCAGTAACATTTTGTTGAATAACTCATTTAATCTTGACGTAATCCCTCCGATGGTGATTTTATTACCCAGTATTTCTGATGAAGAAACAAACTAAGAGTATTAACTAATTTGCCCATTTTAGATAGACCACAATTTCAACTCTGGCCTTCCTCTCAGTTGATAATTTAATAATTTATTAATAATAATAATAATTTCTTAGGACTTTCTGTATGTACCAGGCCCTCTGCTTAGCTTAGTCATCACCCTACAACCCATTTCCCTTTCACTTCTCCACAGTGCCAGTTCCTGACAACCAGCATGCTACCCAGCCCATATTAGGCTCTTTGTGAAGGTTCACTGAATTATTTGATTAAGTAGGTTACTTGTCTCCACAAAATAAACATACATAGATATCTGGACCTAGGGTGATATTATCTTAAAACATCTTGCCATTCAACCCCAAAATACATATTTTAAAAATAATTTTTAAGAAGAGTAATTATTTCACTGATTATGAGCATCCAGGAAACCCACATCAGATGGCAAATACCTGTCCTTCAAACTTACACAGAGAGGACGTGTGGTGCAGGGTGACACATGCTACATGATGCACATTCCTTCAACCCAGTGTATAAATAAACCATCACACAGCCATCTGATTATTTCAAGTGTGTGCTTTGCATACCCAATTCCGTTACAAGCATCACATGGGCATAGTCTTCTTTTTCAAACTACCAGTCAAAATAACTGCCTATAACTTAGCAGCAAAAATGGGAAAAATTACTGATTTCTTTCTGAATTACTCCATACTCCCTCAACAAATTTTGCCGTTTTATTCTAAAAAGAAAACACCAATTCCTTTCAAAGGCATGATCAAACATAAAGATTTGTGATAAATCTGAACATTTAAATCTGAACATTTAAAAAATGTGTCTCAGAAAAAAACTATACTAGCCATTTATTCATATCTTAAGTGAAACGTAAAAGATTGTAACTGGCTTAGACAATATATTTCTCTTTGATAGGTAGTACATAATTAATTTTTTATCTCCAAATTACTAATTACTTTTATGTAAGAAATCTTCATAACCAAAAGATAGACACATCAATCTTTCAATTTCTAAGTCATAGCCAAACAATCATATTGCCTTAGTGGAACACAAATAAATGCTTTGTTTTATTTTTTAACTTTATAACCTACATACAGGTAATGAAGAAACTCAGGTTTACAATACAATCCTCTGAGGGGGAGACAAACAGATGGAAACTTTTCCTGTTAGAAGCAAAACTCATTGTATCTTAACTAATTGCCCTTGTTTTATTCTATCACTTGGATATTCACCTCCTTTTGAATTGGCATGTAATTATTCTGGAGACAATAATTCAATACAATTATCATTCCCAGGGCCCATTTTAAGTATCTTTTTGAACAAGCCGTAGAAGACAGGAACAAAGTATAAGCTATCATGGGGCTAAAAACTATAGGCTAACATCATTGCCTATAAAAAAATAAATAACTGCCCAGATTTGGCACAGGTACACTAAATAAGCAGCATGGATAGGTCTTGACAGCCTGGGAAATATTTAGTGAGTATAGTCAAACATTAAGCATTCATCTCAGTCACCAGCATGAAGATGAGCAAAACCGACAACAGCTCTGCAAGAAGTTGAGAGATCAGGCAGGTAGGAAAAATCGTTCAACAGGATAATCCTTAAAGACTGGCAGTTGTTCTGAGGTAGTTCAGAAAGAAGATGAAACAATTAAAAAGGAAATCAAATACTTCCTCTCCAGTATATCTTTCACGTTGCTACCAGATGTGAAGCACAATTCCCATCATGTTCTTCTCCGACGCAAGAAGGTAGCAGCCTAATCTCTAACACACTGATTTTCAAAGCTTACTTCCTGAAACTCCACTTGTTCTGCTGAGGTGCCAGTGTGATAGAAATGGGGAAGAGGGAGCATCCAGGGAGGGTGGGAAGCCAGTGTTTCTATCAAAATGCGTTCAGAAAGGCTGACAAACTTGCCCAAGTAACTCCATTTCCTCTTTCGAATACACTAGGATTTTCTTGTAAAAATGTAAGAAGAAAATTCTGCTGGTAAATAACAATTGAAAATGATTGTCTTGATACAGGGGGTTCCATCTTCTCTGGCTGGTTGCTGGGGACATCCATAACCAGATGCTACCCCACCTTTTAACTCTTCTTTCTCACGACTTTCCTGACACTCTAGCCACTCCAGGCAACATGACTGGGATCTACAAGTTCTATGCATATTACCTCTTTAGTCATTAACCCCATTGTCAAGAATATCTTTTTGCTTGCCTTCATATGCCTTGTTCAATTCAACAAATTGTAGACAATTTCTGTGGACAAAATGATTTCTTAGACATGTCCCTACTTTTAAGTAACTTTCGATCTAATGGATAAGAAAATAGACAAAACAATTGACACAATATAAATCTGAATAAAACTGATGTTACAAAGAAGTCCAAACTCCTACAACTTCTGAGGGAAAATGGGAGAAAGCAATTTTTTTCTAGTATAATCAGAAAAGGTAAGGATATTTGCACTGGATCTTGATGGATGTGGATATAGAAAATATAGTGAAGAATAAAATCCCTACACCATAAACGTATAGCGCACAAGTATGTGAAAGCATGGGCTTCCTAGGTGGCTCAGTGGTAAAGAATCCACCTGCCAACGCAGGAGATGCGGGTTCAATCCCTGGGTCGAGAAGATCCCCTGGAGAAGGAAATGGCAACCCACTCCAGTGTTCTTGCCTGAAAAATCTAACAGACCAAGGAGCCTGGCAGACTACAGTCCACGGGGTTGCAAGAGTCAGACATGATTTAATGACTAAAGAACAACAACAATATATCAAAGCATCGAGTATATTCTGGGGATGTATATAACTGGAGTGCACTGCAGTACACTCATCTGGAAAGAAACCTTGGAATAAGTTCATTAAAGGCCTAGAATGCTTCAATACAAATAATCTCTACTTTGACAAAGCATTTTACAGTTCAGAAAATAGTAATTTAAAGAACAAAATATAATAATTTTAGGAACAAAAATAATTTATGCTTTCATATAAATTATTTCCATCAATAATCAGAGCAATCCGACCAAATTAGCAAGGAAAAAATGATCAACCCTATTTTACAGATGAAGAAATTGAGTAAAGTGAGAACACTGCTATTTACTAAACGTTCACTATGTTAACAAGCCCTTTGCAAGGTAAATAGCAAACATAATGACCCTCTGAGGTAAAGAATGATTATCACTCCAGTCTTACAATTAGGACAATGAGTTCAGAAAGGCTGACGAACTTGCCCAGGGAAATGTGACTACCAGGTGACAGACTGAAGACTGGACCGGACCATGCTCTGCCACTTGGGAGGCAGATTTTAGAGACTGTTGAGGAGAGCAGTAATAAGATTTGACTGTTATTAAAGGGACTCTCAGAGTGTTTGAAAGATAGACTAGTGAAAAAAGAAAAAGATTATTATCAAAGTAGCCCAGATGAGAAATCTGGGCCTGAATTACCACAGAAGCAGTTGGGATGGTGCAGCTGATGAATATAAACGTTAGTCACAGAGTAGAAGTGAAGCCAGAGGGTTTGACGGACCCCAGTCAGATACACCATGCTTACGCAAGTCCCACGACCTCCTCTTAAGGAGTTGTGTTGACTTCTCTTTGCCTGGATGCTCACCACGCTTCTTGTGAATACCACATAGCTAAGCATTTGTAACATTTTATCAAATCTAAAATGCCTGTGATTTTAAGATGCATTTTAAATTATGTAACAAAGAAACACGCTGTCAATTAATCTACAACATGCCATGGACTTTAAAAAGCACATTGATTTCAGATAAAACAAAATACGAAATAAGATCTGCATCTTAGAATTGATGAAATATGGTAACTATTCTATATTTGTTGAATACAACTTTCTTCTCATACCTCAACAAGACCATGTCTTTCAAGGAATAGTTTTTTTAATGCAATGCAGTGCTTTATAACCATTCTGTGGAGACTGCGTGCACTGTCTTCATAAACACAGAGCATACAGTCTGGACCAAATCCTTCTTAGTCCAAAACGTTTAAGGCCTTCTTAAATTCCTGAGATCTGAGACCTAACTGGCTATTTCTGTTTACTTCTCAGTGACTCGAATGTAACAGAATGTGAAAGTAGGCATTTACAAGGATGATGATGTTCACGGTGATGGTGGTAGTCCTGAAGGTGCTGCTGCTGCTGCTGCTAAGTTCTTCAGTCATGTCCAACTTTTGCGACCCCATAGACGGCAGCCCACCAGGATCCCCTGTTCCTGGGATTCTCCAGGCAAGAACACTGGAGTGGGTTGCCATTTCCTTCTCCAATGCATGAAAGTGAATTCGCTCAGCTGTGTGTGTTCGACTCTTAGCAACCCCGTGCACTGCAGCCTACCAGGCTCCTCTGTCCATGGGATTTTCCAGGCAAAATTACTGGAGTGGGGTGCCATTGCCTTCTCCTAGTCCTGAGAGTGATGAGCCCAAAAATGCTAACTGATATTTATTCAGTGCTTACTATGTTCCAAACACTCTGCATAGACTTTCTTGCTTAACTCTTGCAATTCTATGATACAGATAGTACCAGTAATCTTCCTACTAGAAGAATGTCAGTTTCCAACTGGTAATTTTGAAGAAATAAAAACCTAAAGGAGAGTGACTTTTAAATCAAAGGTACATATGAAGAGAAATATGCCTAAAAATAATCCTGCTAGCTTTTGTTTATCCTGATTTTGTGAAACATTAACTCAACTCTAGGTAATCGTGCTTGCATAGCTCTTTATTGACAATGGATCAGACAGATGTTATTGGTCAGCATATATTTCTTTCTTCCTTTTTTTTTTTTTAATTTTTAACGAATAAACCCTCATTTCACAAATATGAGCCAGCAGAAAGAGACAAGATGACTCTAGAGAGCTTGCAATCCTCATTTTTAAAGAACACATCTTCCAAGGGTGATAGTTCTTGGTATATTCACATGTTCAGCAGGTCTCAATATAAACATGAAACAACAATGAAAAGTCAGCAAATCAGCAGGAGGAATAAACATGTCAGACACAGTATAGCATTCAGTGACCACCACATAACTTAATAAAACAGCTCACTGTCCAGCTTGTATAAGCCTTCTCCCATGGGGGCATCTTGATAAACCAAAGAAGCAACAGAAAATACTCCCACAGTGCTTGCTTTTTTAAGTAGGATTATGTGAAAGTACCTCAGAATCACTTCCATCCCCTCACATTGACAATCTTCCAGTTAATGAGAGAATGTATTTTCTTCTCCCAAAGTATTGGGTTTGAGAATCTTCTGCTCTGCATTAACTAATTCTTCACAAAAGTTTTTAATGCTTAAGATCCACATATTTGCTAGTTATAAAAACACAGATGCAACTGATTCACCTTATTATTTTAAGCTTGTTCCTCAAGACACCACTAACTTCTCAGTTCTCTTGCATGCTGAAAACCTATTTCAAAAGGGAATAATGCAAACCCCCCAACAACTCTTCCATGTTAGTCATCCTTAACACTCATCTACCTGATATAGGGGCAGTTATTAAATAAAAATTTTGAGTAATTTTATCAATGTGACTCAAAATTCTTAGCAGTAATTTTATTTTAAGGAAAATATTATAATATAATCTTTGAAACAACGAGAAAGAAAAAATGTCTTTTTAAGGAGTAAAAACTCAAAATGGAGTATGAATCCAAGTAAACAATTTAAATTGCAGAAACTAATATTTTTCTTTTCTCATTCATTTTCCATGGTTTCTTAATTCTCTTCCACTAAACATCTTTTGGGGTGATTTATATTTATGAATGGTTATATCTAGTTTTATGAATCTGACAAATGTCTTGCCCCAAAGATACATACAGAATATATACTCAGTACTGAATAATATAAAATTCACTTTGCAACTTTTTGTCAGAATATTTGCCTGCATTTAAAAGATGAAACAGAGCAATATTAAAATATATTTGCATGGCATGAATACAAACCAGCCTAGAGATAGCTGAGTATATGCTTGGCCCAAGAGAAAAGATGGATCACAACTATAAGTATAGCCTAGATAACCTAAAAAGCTAATAATCATATCTTAACATATGAACTGAAATTTTATCAACTGATAGAATACCTATAAAATGATCTTCTGAGCCCAATTCTAAAGATAGAAAAAATATGGTTTATGTTATTTGATTATTCCACGTCCATAGCAAACCTCTAAAATCTGATATGAATAATGCTTTGGGGAAACATTCTCAAGTTTTCATTTGAACATACTCAACTTCATATTTCTCAAATACCAGCAAACTGTTCTTGGCACATAGAAGCAGAGAGATCTTATCAAAGATAAGGCTTTTAAGCCATCCCTAACTCTCCCCACCATCCAACTAGACATTATGCCCATATATCCTCAGACCACTTTTTGGGCATCTCTCTTACAACCCTTTAGACAGCCTCCCTGGAATGCAACCCAAAGGCAGAGACCACACCTTAGTTATCTGAGCACAGACATGTATGCTCAACAATACTTGCTGAATGGAAAGTAGGCTTTTAGTCAACCTTAATCCCAGTTCTTCATTTCAATAGACCTCTACTCCCAGACCAGGCTTAGAGTTCTTCATCTTTCTTCTGTAAGTCTCTGAAAAAGAAGGTCCTTTCTTTTCCTATGAGCAGCAAGAGAAGGCAGCCTCTCATAGTCACCATTCCCATGTGTGGAGTCGTGTAAAATGATACACATTCAGATTTCTCGCCAGATTTCTTTTGAGTTTTGGAAGATCCTGTTTCCCTATTATTTCTTGAATATTTTATCAAGGTATCAGTTATCAGCTGGAAATCATATCACTGTTCATAAAATGATCCAAACTCTAGTTAACATCACCATTACCTTGATAAATTGGTTAATCTGAAGTAACTGGAGAATTTGTAAGCTCTCACTACTAAATTAGGATCAATAAAGACCAACAAGTATATGTGTCCAAACCTAACTAGTAAGCAAAATCTTCCCTTTATCTATCCCACTAAATGCCAGTAATCCCACTCTATGCCACTGTACCCTAATCTAAAGCATACCATTTGAGACCCAGGGTTAGATCCTGAAGTTTTGCAGTTTTCTCTGCTCACTTTTTGAATGGTATCATTACTCACTCCAGGTCTGCCACTATACTTAGTAGATCTACTTAAAAATGTAACTATAATCAATATTAATAAATTGATAAATATTGAATTGAATGACCCCTATATTATCACTGGCTTCCCTGGTAGCTCAGACAGTGAAGAATCTCCCGCAATGTAGGAGACTTGGATTCTGGTTGGGAAGATCCCCTGGAGAAGGACATTGCAACCCGCTCTAGTATTCTTGCCTGGAGAATTTCATGGACTGAAAAGCCTGGCAGGCTACAGTCCAGGAGGTTGCAAAGAATCAGACACAACTGAGCAACTAACACTTTCAATTCTTATTATCACTATAAGAATTAGTTTAATACTGCAATGTTACAATACTGCTTGTTTTGATTTTTTAGCAGTGAGGCATGTGAGATCTTAGCTCTCCAACCTGGGAGCAAACCTGCATCCCCTCCCTTGGAAGACGAAGTCTTAACCACTGGACCACCAGGGAAGTCCTAAGGTTGTGGTGCTGATATATTCTTATTTTCTAGGTCAGCAAACTGAGGCTATAAGTTAAATAGTTGGTGGCAAGTAATGGAGCCAGGATTAGGATCCAGATCTAATTTATAAATTAACAGTCTTTCTCCCACACTGCAGTATGACTCTTGCATTTATTCTGTCAAGCATTATTCTTGAATGACCCTAATAGCGTTGGCTTAACATTTCTAGTACGTTATTTGTAAAACGGAATTCTGACATAGCAGACAGCATGGGAGCGAGGCTGAGACTGGCTCTCTGTACTGTCAGAGATGATTTAGGCTGTGTTCCCATGGGATGTGACTGTCTCTCAGGCTGCCTGCATCTGTGGTGAGACATTTTATTTCACAGAGTTTATGGGCTAGTCAATAAAATTTGGATGAATTTATACTGGATGGAAGTACTCTCCACCTGAATCAGTGAAAAACCAGAGCTGTAGCATTTTCTTAAAGCTGTATTGTATTCCTTCCAATTATATGCAGTAAGTTAGCAATTTTAAAACAGGAAATAATCATGTGCATTTGGAAAACAGAGTCCATAGCATCCATCAGTAGTGGCTTAAAGCAGGAGTTTTTGTTGTTGAGTTGATGAATCTTGTCCGACTCTTTGCAACCCCAAGACCGTAGCCCGCCAGGCTCCCCTGTCCATAGGATTTCCTAGGCAAGAATACTGGAGTGGTTTGCCATTTCCATCTTCAGAGAAGTACCAGAATAAAACACTGGACTGAATGTCAGCGTTATGCTCACATCAGTGTTTTTTGCTATATGACTCTGTTCTTTCTTAGAAAAGTCAGGTATTATAAGATGCCCAGATGCGAAATTTAGAACACCAAAACTAAAGGGAGACTACAGCACAGGTTTGTAAAATTTAGGTAATATGGAAGTAAATAACTACAGGAATCACAGGAACCGTGAGAGAAGTATGTATTATTTTAAGCCACTAAATTTGTAGCAGTTTGTCACCCACAACAGAGAACTAATCAAGACACAGAGGGAGATACTTCTTACATGGTTAAAAAGAAAAAATGCTGCCAATAAAGCAGGCCTTTTCAGAACACCAGTGCTAGGCAGAGCTGTCTGTCTGTTGTAGAGACCACAGAGCCACTTATTGGTTCAGTGAGTAATGCCGCCCTGTGTTTCTTCCTGATACCACTTTAGTCTAGCAACTTCAGCCCTAAAGCACGACCAAAAATGGATCACAGACCTCACAACAGTCCTTACAAGCATTGCTGGGAGCATACAACCCACTGCGCTTTCAAGCAGAGCCCTGTTCCTTTCTTAAGGAGACCCTTCTCTCTTGGCTCTAAGTGGCCCCAGGAGACGTGGCTCTCACAACATTCCTTTGGGAGCCATTAAAACCAGGAGGGGAGATTGCTGTCACCAGTCCTTACTCACGAGCATGGGCTTCTAGTCTACAACTGAAGAAGGGTACAACACTAAGGCAGGCTCTTGATTTCTATCACATATTTAACATTCAATTCAAATATGCAGAATAGTGAACAAGCAAAAGCAAACACACAGTATGGAGAGAAAAACACAGTATGGTATCATGGAAAAGAATAAGAAGTCTGAAGTGGGACTTCCCTGGTGGTCCAGTGGTTAAGAATCCACCATGCAATGCAAAGGACATAGGTTCAATCCCTGATCAAGGAACTAAGATCCCACAAGCCACAAGGCAACTAAACTCATGTGCTGCAACTACTGAGACCGCAGGCCACATCTAGGAGAGCCAGTACACTCCAGCGAAAAGATCCCGCAAGACACAACAAAGACCCAATGCAGTCAAATTAATTAATTAAATTGAATAAAATTTTTAATTTTTTTTTAAATAGGAAAAAGGAAGTCTGAAGTGCTCTGCCAGCAGCAGCCCTGCCCATGGAGCATCGCACAGCCACCTATGAGAGGCTTATGACACTCCAGGTATGTTCCAGGTCTAACAGTTCTTACATTCTTCAGTCTTAACATAAGAATTCTTGTCTTAGTTCAACAATTTTAGTAACAAGCACCTACTACCTTAGGAAAAGGAGGGTACTAAGACATCAAGAAAACAACTATTCGATCTGCTAAGAGTACTTATTCTCAGTAACTAAGATTAGCAGGCAAGGCTCTGAGTTTTAGCACACATTGTGTCCTCAGCATTTGAGAGTCTAGTCTTATTAAATGTCAACCCATACATCAGGCTGCAAAGATAAAGGCCATTCAAATCCTCTCCTGGTGGTTTAGATGTTAAAGAATCTGCCTGCAATACGGGAGACCTGGGTTCGATTCCTGGGTTGGGAAGATTCCCTGGAGGAGGAAGGCATGGCAACCCACACTAGTATTCTTGCCTGGAGAATACCCATGGACAGAGGAGCCTGGTGGGCTATAGTCCATGCGGTCTCAAAGACTAGGACACGACTGAGCAACTGAGAACAGAACAACACAATAACCTCCAGCTAACAGATATTTGTTATTTCACTTGAAGCTTAGCATTCAGAAGTCATCACTTCATGTAGAGTTTCTTATTATGAATTCAACTCTGTGAAGTACTGACATTTTATATGCAAGCTGTGAGTAGTGCTGGTTTATCGTTATAGCCAGATAGTCCCAAAACAGGCATAAATTTAAGTATTGTGTTATAAAGCCTACCAAGTAACTAAGATCAAAGGAATACACATGATATTTCCACGGTTCTTCTGGCATATGTCAACACAAAAGGGCCAGTGAGGAAAATAACTTTAGCTGAAAGTCCTGTTCTGCCAGATCAAGAAAAAGAGAGTGAATCCATCTATTGTCCATCATTTATTTTCTGTCACTAGTAGTCTTTGTCATCCATTAAAACTGGTTAAATATTCTACCTAATTTTTTGGCAATTCTCTGCTATAGCTTGACATTAAAAAGCTTATATTTGGACTGTATGTTTCAGTTTCTATTCTCACTCCAGTTTACAGAGAAGTAAAAAGCACTGTGCTTGCAATGTAAGCTGGTATTAAACTGACCCCTGCTGGCCTCATCTTTTCTGCATTTTTCAGATGCGACAACACCCAACTACATCCTATAGTTGAAACTGCATTTGATCAGATTCCCATACCAAACACACGGCAGAGGAAAAATATGGCTACTCCTACAATTGCGAGCGGAAAGATGCTTTCTTCAATTTGGCTATTTTTTTTTTGCAAAGACCCAGCAATTAAAATCACCCTAGTATTCCACAGCAGTGTTTCCTAGAATCTACCGATTTATTCTACAAAATCATTTATTTAACAAACACTTATATATTTCAGAAAGAACATGGAAAAGCAGAGATACATAGAAATATAGTATGTGCCCTCTGGGTACTCACAAGCACTTAGCAGTCATTAAAAAGATACATTTGAGAATTAAATTCTAGCATATGATTGGATACCATAAAAGTGAGAAGGAAGCAGGGCTACCATACCACATACAGTGGTATAGCCTGAATCATGGGTCTGAGTTCACTCAAGATTCTTTACTGAACAAGCCCAGGAAAATGTTATCTCCTTCTTCTTTAGGAACCTACTGTACTTTATGAATAATAATGGATTCCATTTAAATATTAATGATCTCCTATGTGCCCGGGACTGTGGCTGGCTGCTTTCCAAACACTACCATATTCACCTTACTTGTAACAATGTGAAATAGCTATTTTTACGATTGGTTTATGGATGGTGAAAGCTCTGTCATACTATACTACAATGTTTCTGTTTTAAACAGATGTTTCTCCTCTACAAGAAAATTGAGCATCTTAATCACAGGGGATTATGTCATTGTCATTTTTGTATCCCCAGAACTGAACACATCTCCAGTACCTGGCATATGGTATGTAACCCAAAAAATGTCTGCATAATATATGAGTGGAGATAACACTGAACAAATGTGGATTTTAAATGCCTACTATGAGCACAACCTGTGTTTAAGTGTTAAGAAAGCAGTGGAGGAAAAATTTGATTCCTGAATATAGTCACCCACACTCAACTGTGGCAAGGAAAGAAGAAATTCCCAAGACATGAGTTAAACAGAAGGCTGTGGAAACACAGCTTAATACTATCTAGCTACAAAAACCAAATAGAAAAAGGACCCCAACATCAGAGGATGATGCCATACAGGGGTGCTGGACTTGATTAGAACCTGAAAGCTATTAAGAGAAGGGGGAAGAAAAGAAAACCACGAAAAGAAGGAATCATGAAAAGAAGAAAGGAAAACATGAAAACAAACACCATGTAGAGATTCAAAAGCCACATTACGTTCCCAAGAAGTGGATGTATTTTTCTTTTCCTATCTCCTCTTATTTTTCAACATCTCTTTTCTTGCCACTTAGGGGCAGATGAAGATAAATGAAGTACACTGGTTAAACTTCTTTGTTTGGATACAAATGATCTTGTGTATCAACATTATTGTTATGTAAGCACTTTTAATACTGCTTCTAGCAGATGAGACTTCTGTTTCAACATATGTTATGGGGGAAATGGTAGAAATGTATTCATGACTAAAATAACTAAACAGTCAACAAAAACTGCCTAGAAAATATTATACATGAATCTGGTTTGTTATGGTTGCTAACAATTTAAGATAAAACTGAAGGTGAATCTCTCTCCCCAAACAGGAATGAAGAAGCCTAGATTCTCCGTATTGTCAATACTTGCTATGTCATTCTACCCTACACCAAACCACTACTGCAAAATCATTTCTTAAGAGGAACTGGAATTTAACCCCCTCTTCCTGCACCTTCCCTGGTACAGTAAAACAGACAGAAGAAATAGAGTTTTTCTACTCAATAACAGTGCAGAATACAAAGAATATAAAGCAGTGGTCTGGCTTATGGGCCCTGGATTCAGACTGAAGGGCCACAAATGTAATCATGGGCAAGTCCCCTACTTTTCTAAATCAAATATAATAAGATTATCTTTGTAAAACCAAACTATCACATGCAAAGAGCTTAGCATACTACATGGTAGGTAAATGTTCAATAAGCAGAGGCTATAACTGTTATTACAACTCCTATATGGCTTCCCTCCTAAAGTCTTGCCTTTGATTTTCAACTTGGACAAAGAGATAGGACCTCAGAATCCTCCCTTGGCTGAGCTGGGCTTTCAATGTGTTAGATGAGTCCATCTCACCCTCCCCCTCCCTCTCCCCTTCTTGTCACTAATCAGCACCTCAAGAAATGCTCCCCTGCGCACACACAAATGAAGTTCCCGCTCACACATATTTATGATTATGTCTTTTTTTGGTAACTAGAGGTCTCAAATTAAACAATTTGATCCAAACTGCAATATTCTGCCCCATTGGTCCCTAAATGACACCAGCTTCTGCAAGACCAGAAAAACATAAAATTGCCATACCTATGACATCAAAAGCACAAGCTCATTTGTACATAGAGCTTACAGCACTCACAGAAATCAACAAGGATCTCTGCTTGCCATATCTTTAGGGTTTATATCTTCCACTTTTCACCCTGTCCAGTCATAAACAAAGACCAGGGTACATTCCAGATTTCAGACTCCATGACAATTATGATTATACACAACCTCAAATACACTATACACAACAGTCCACTTTCTAACAATTGATTATAAATAACAAAAGGAGGTATTTGCATCAGATTAATGTTGCTGCTGCTGCTGCTGCTAAGTCACTTCAGTCGTGTCCGACTCTGTGAGACCCCATAGACGGCAGCCCACCAGGCTCCTCTGTCCCTGGGATTCTCCAGGCAAGAATACTGGAGTAGGTTAATGTTAAGCATTTACATTTAGCACATCAATACTTAAATAAAATAGCAAACCAACCAGTAGAAAAATTAAACATAAACTACTCTTGAAGAAAAAGACTATATGTTATAGTTTTATTACTGACTATAGAACATTACCAGTTTCATCTCCAACCTAGAAATCTTATTTTATATATATATTTATAAATGTATGCATATATGTAGACTTCCCTGATGGCTTAGAGGGGAAAGAATCCACCTGCAATGCAGGAGATGCAGGAGATGCTGGTTCGATCCCTGGGTAGGGAAGATGCCCTGGAGGAGGAAATGGAAACCCAATCCAGTATTCTTGCCTAAGAAAGCTCATGCACAAAGGAACCTGGCAGGCTATAGTCCAAAGGGGCACAAAAAGTCAGATACTAATGAGTGAGTAAGCACACACACATACATATATATGCAAATAAAATATGAACATGTATCAATATACATAGTATATATATACATATATATAAATGTTGGAACCAGCAGTAACCCTATTGGTTTCCTTGTTAATAAGTTAATAAATCATTGACACACTTTAGTCTGCATTTCAATGACTCAAGTTCTAACTTCTTAAAAATTATTCCTTGATATTATACTTTCTTTGCAGATCTAACAGTGTACATAAATCTACCCTCCCAGTGACCCTAATCTCAAACAGGTCTTTTACAAAATAATTCAAGTAAAGTGCTGAGCACAGTCCAGAGCACATAGAAAATGCTCAGTAAGTGTGTTCACAGCTGCTAGTAGTTGGCAGGGATTTTACGTGACTACAAGTGGCCATAGAATCACCAACAGGAATTCAAAGCAATAATCAAGGGTGACTCAGGTCAGTTACATGGAAGTCTCCCTCAGTTGAGGCCATTTGCAAATATTATGGATAGAGGGAGCCACTCTGTTCAAAATAATTCCCCAACTATCAATGCAGATGATGAGAATCACTTGGGTATTTATCACAATAGGTATGTGGGCCTATGGGGAGAAAACAATGATAACTTAATAAAATTAAGTACACTGATCTTAAAGAAGCCATCTCCTTGGTGACCAAAAGCGTGTTCTTCCATACTTAAAGGGGATACTTGAACGATATTCAAAACTTCTGCGATTGACACAGTTCTAGAAGAAAAGGCAATAGAGTAAAGTTAACTATATTGGTATGTGAGCAGAGAGGAATCTGGTCAAGGGAGGGACCAAAAGCTCCTGGAAAGCAAAAGTATAGTTAATTTCTTAAATTATAAACTCCATAGGTATGACTTTTCTCCAGGAAGTTTCTTCACAAATGAAGTGCACCTGTAAAAACAAAACCTTGTCTAAATTAAAAATGGGTTTATAAGAAACTTCAAGACTGAACTTTGATTTTAACTTAGGGGGTGAGAATTTCAGACACATCAACACACTATCAAGGCCATAGCCATCGGATGCCCTTCATTCCACCGCTTTTCTTTCAAGTGTCTGGAGTTCAGTTTTCGTACTATCAATAAGCAATACCAGGACTATCTCAACAGAAGGAACCAAAGTACATAAACCTCACAAAATAAAGAAAGAATACTCTGTAGCATTCTTTTTTCCAAGTTTATCTTTTCCTTTGTCCAGACTAGAGGGTGAGGGGAATCTACCTTTATTCTTAAATAAAAGCACATGAGATGCACAATTTTCATAATTTACCAACCTAGCATCTTAATCATCAATTATCCTGTCACCAAATATAGAACAGTTGAAAGAAAAATAATAATAAATCACTGAGGTTATATACTTCTTTTTAGACAGGCAGTTTTGCACATTAAAAAATACCTAATTTCCCCTGTTTAAAAAATTAGACTATCTCTTACCTCACAATGATTCAATTAAGAAAGCTTTTAAGTACAACAGAGAATATGTAAATTAATAAAGCGATTTTCATAAAAAGAAAGAAAGCTTTGAGAATATTGGTGTTTCTATATCCTACAGAATATTGATGACGATATGGTCAAAATGAGCATCAGCTATAAATTATGTGTACAGCTTGCTAACAAATTACAAAAATGTTCCCCTTTGGTTTCTTTTCTGACTACTTGTAAAATAATATTCACACACAAATTTACAATTCAAATTTGATGTCTTATGAGTACATTTTGCAGATCATGCTCTGAGAAGGGAGACAGTAAGCTAACAGTTGCACAGAAAGTATAATTTGCTCCTGGCATTTAGCCAGAAACACTAGACCAAATGTTTAGAGACCATGAGGCATCTAACAAGCCCAGGGCAGCATCTGGACTCCTCAGGACTAGTTGCTGTTTATATTTGGACCTCCAAATAAAGGGATAAATAAATCTGAAATTCATGCAAATTAAAATGTATTTATTTTACTTACAGGGGACATAAAAGGAAGCAACTTGAAGGCGTTTTGGGAACATTTGCAACAGCACTGACAAGAAGTCCCAGTGATTTCAGCAACACTAATAAACATATGTCTGGACCTATGCTCAGCTATAATTTACACATTAAGTATAAGCCTTTATTTTCATACTTGAGAAAACATGCCAAGTATTCAGTATTTATTATCATAGTTAACTTGCAGAATGAGAAAGCTAATTATAATAGAAAGAAGAAAATATTGGTCTTGGGAAAAAATTGAATTTGATAATCATACAAGTAGGTCATAAAGGAGTCATGACGACCTCCCACAACTAATCCAATATGTCTGGACCTTAAACTTACTATAACTGTCACATACTAAGCAGACATGATCTCTATATGGGCAAATGTATGGCTAATAAAAACCCACTCCAACATATAAGTCACTCCAGCACACTACAATGTAATTTTTGCAGGTATGTGCTGTAATAAACCATATGACACAGTAAAAGGTATGACAATTACAAGTCTTTCTTAAAGTATTGTGAGCAGGTATTGTCAACCTATTTCTTGAGATCATTCAGGGGTTAAAAGGTCTCGCAGAACTAGCAGTCTGCATTCTTATAAGGGACTGAGCAAAGACAGAGGGAGATTAGGCAGGGGTGAGGGGAACTGAAAAACATAAGGAAAGAAGTCAAGAGACAACCATTTTCAAGAAAATAAATTTAGTTGACGTGAAGGGTTAAGACTGAAAACTGAAGCATGAGTCGAGAAAACTTGCAGATAAAATCGAGGAGGATTACAAAGAACAGCAATCTAGCTGCCACAGTTGATAAAATACCTTTCTCACTGCATCTATGCTAGGAATGCCCACTGCAGACAAACCAGATCATATCTGATACTATTTTATACTTGGTGGCAACTATAAGGCCAACCTGCAGCTCCTCACCAGGAATGGAGTGTGAATCTCTAAACTACATCATATCACCCCCTCAAGACACAGTGATGGGGCCTCGGCCTTATAGGCGACCTCATCAAGAGTCTGAGAACTAGCAGTCCACTTCTGAGCTATGCTGATTGTTGGTTTGTACAACAAATCATTCACCTCTACACATTCTTTGTACTTTGGTATTTACTAATGGTTCATTGGTAGCTTAGAGTGCTTCCAAAAGGCTACTTTAATATAAATGTGGTCAAGGTAAATTTTTTATTAAACTGTGAGTTATATTAAGCTATTATCAGAAGATGAGTTTTAAAAAATTAGAGGACTGTGAGGTCAAAGTAATGTAACATAGTATAATGTGGGCATTGTTGTTTAGTCGCTAAGTTGTGTCCGACATTTTGCAACCCCATGGACTGTAGCCTGCCGGGCTCCTCTATCCATTGTATTTCCCAGGCAAGAATACTGCAGTGTGTTGCCATTTCCTTCTCCAGGGGCAGATGCATAGATATTTCTCTTTTGAGGATATAGGACACTTTAAGGCTCTCCAATTGGTGAGGCCACTCTGGTAAGTCTCCTAGCATACACAGTGGAACAACCCACAATAGTCTCAGGAGGGAAGTGTCTCTCCCAGGACTCAATGCTAATCCCTTTGCTCTCACCTCAGAAATCTCACTTCATCACCAATGACCATCTACCCCACTTCCCGTTAAATATGCATCCAAGCTCAAATCTCTTTAAAACTACCAACCAGTGAACCAAAAAACTGCCTCCCCTTTTTAACTACCATCCTATTTATTTCTTATTTGTAGCCAAAATTGGTAAAAAGATTCAGCATTCATCACTTTAACCACTAAAGGATTCTTTACCATTAAAATCAATTAACACTTCTTAGTCTCCATCATAATTGACTTCTCTACAAGCATGAGACTGATGACTTCAATCTTGAAATGTTTTTTTCTCCCGTGGTTTCTATGACATTTTTTTCTCTAGGTTTTCCTCTGCCTTTTCCTCTCAATCAGTCACCATACCTGGCTTCTCTTTCTTTTCAGTTAGTCTCTTAAATGGGAGCTTCCCTGATGGTTCAGCAGGTAAAGAATCTGCCTGCAATGCAATGCATCTCCTGCAATGCAGGAATTGCAAGAGATGCAGGTTCGATTCCTGGGTTGGGAAGATTCCCCTGGAGAAGGAAATGGCAACCCACTCCAGTACTCTTGCCTGGAAAATCCCATGGACAGAAAAGCCTAGCAGGCTACAGTCCATAGCGTTGCAAAGAGATGGACATGACTGAACACACACGCACTCAGCCTCTCAAATATTCCTGTTCCACAGAGTTCCACCCATACTCTTACTGTTTTTATTGTTTCCACCATGTCCCTGTAGTATTTTTACCTCCACAGACTAAGCAATCCTCTCTGTATTTTTGCAGATATATACTATATTCTCAAGTCTCAATTTCCTACCCAAATTGTTCTTGAGATTCAGCTGCATATATCCAGTTTCCTGACAAATCCATCCACTTGGATATCCCACAAACATCTCATACACAACACATCCAAAGTGAAATTCATGATCTATATAGGCAACTCCCTCTCCACTTCCTCTCTTCCCTATTTGCAACTCCCCAGGCTGTATTCACTGTCTTTCTAGGGCACTACCACTCTCTTCCCAGTGTGCCACGTTAGAAACATAGGCATCCTTGCTCCTTTCTAACACCCCCACCGTGGGCAGCTTCCAAGTGTTAGCAATTCCACCTTCTCAAAATTATTCTCATTCTTTCCCTCTTCCCTTCTCACGGCCACAGTTACCACTGCCACAGTACAGGACCACATCATTTCTTGACCTGGTAACTGCATCAGTCTTCTGGTCTCAGCTTTACTCTCTTCCTATCATCCTCCAAACTGAGACAGAAAGAGCTTCTGAAGCACACACCTCACTCACCAAATCCCATGTCCCTTGTCAACTTAAATGGGGACTTCCCTGGTGGTCCAGCAGATAAGAATCTGCCTTCTAAGGCAGGGGACATGGGTTAGATCCCTGGACAGGGCACTAAGATCCGACACACCCATGGCACAACTAACCCCATGTGCTACAACTAAAGAGCCTGCAAGCGGCAACAAGAAGCCTGTGCACCATGACAAAAGAAGTCTGCAAGCCCCACAACTAGAGGAAGCCTATGTGCCACAGCGAAGACCTAGAGCAGCCAAAAAGAAAAAAAAAAAATATATATATATACACACACACACACACACACACACACACACACACATATATATATATATATAGATGTTCTCCTTCAAGATAAGGCCCAACTCCTTGGCTCCAGCCTATCTTTAGCCTCATTTCTAAGCAAGTTCCTGCATCCTGCCCATACTGAATTGTTCAGCAGTTTTCCAGAAACAACATCTTTTATATCTGTGCCTTGACATATACTGCTTCTCTGCCTGATAACTTTTGTCCCAAATTTATCTAGCTGCAAAGACTTTTCCATGGAGAAGGAGATGGCAAACCACTCCAGTATGCTTGCCTGGAAAATCCCATGGACAGAGGAGCCTGGTGGGCTGCAGTCCATGGTTGCAGTCCATGGGTTGCTGAGAGTCGGGCACGATGGAGCAACTAACATTGAACACGAAAAGACTTTCCCACAGCCTCCCCAGGCACCTACAGCCTGGGTGTAATGCCCTTCCCATGTGCTCTAAGGGCAGGAGCCCCCTATGAATAGTAGACAGTACTGTGACTCTCATATTTGAAAAAATAAACCAATAGTTTATATGGCGAGCATAGCAGGCACTCAATGACTTTCAAAGAATGTAAGATGAACAAAGAATAATTTGGTTTGACTCAACTGGTATAACAGCTGTAGAACCTAAAGAGTCTCTGACAAATTAAACTTACTCAGAACTTCAGAGTAATGTATTTCTTGTTATTTTTAAGTATTAATAAAGTGTCAAAGAAGGGACCAGTCTCCAGGCCTTAATAACAAACTTATCTTGATAGAAATATCACATATTCTTAGAGGAGTTCATATACCCTCCACAGGGTCTGACTACCCAGACCACTGCTAAGGCTGTCTTACTCATCTCTGCATACATGGCACATAGTGTCACTCACAAAGTTTGATAAAGGCCTAATGAATGAGAGATTGTAAAGAAAAGTATAGAAACAAATAGGGCTTACCTTGTTTAAAAATTACTAATTTCTAATTTCTTGACTCGTCCAGATTTAGCTTATCAACAAGTGGCCAGTCTTCGTGAAGCTTATATTTCCAGGAAGTATTCAGTTCAGTTCTCACTTATTCAACAAATATCCAGAGTCAGCTACATGCCGGCTACCGTGGTAGGCACAAGAATTGGCAGGGAAAGCAATGGAACTAGAGAAAGACCTGATTCCAAATCCACCTAGACATTTAATAGCTGTGAGGTCTATGTGCCAATCAACTAAGCTCTCTGCTTATAAATGTCTTCATATATAAATAAGAGTAAAATATCCATTTCACAGGATTACTGTGAGAGTTACATGAGATAATACATAAACCCATTATGATACAAATGTAATGGTTCCCCCTATTATTCACTTAGAATAAAAACAGTAATATTTTATGCTTCACTTTATTAAAATAAATCCATGAGACAAATAAGACAAGAATTAATATTCCCACTTATCATTTTTAAAAACCTGTCCCAAGGAATCTAAGCCATTTTCCCAAGACCACTCATGCGGTTGGTCGATAGCAAAATTCTTTGGTGTCAGGTACAATACTGTGATTTCCTTTACTTAGTGTCTCTTACAAATCTCACTGGCGCCAACTCTAGAAGACCTTACACCAAAGAAAGGGACTACAGTTGAGAAAGTATAAGTCTTCCTAACATAGTAGCTGAGGGGTTGATGAGCAAATGAAGTGTTTAAATGAATGGTTTTCTTGCTAAAGAATTAGAGTTTTCTTAGCAGACACAGGGTACTGCCAACTATAAGAGACACCATAAAGTATTCATAGTCAGAGAAAGGTCCCCAATGTCGTAAGTTTTGCTTTAACAAGAAAATTCTAATATTAAAAACTGTCAGGTTGCCATAGTAACAATCTATTTGCAATCATGATGCTGGTAGAATTCCGTTATATTTCTCTCAAAGTAAACTAGATGTAGCCAAGGAATTTAATAAAAGTATCTGCTGGACCAAAAGCCAAGATATGACCATTTTTAGATGATACGACAGGATTTAAATATACAGCAAGAGACCCTCAGGTTACAATGAGCTCCATCAATAAAATTAAAACATTTTGACCTTGACACCAATACAAGGTATGGCTATATTATCTGGAAAACTCAATTCTCTGAGTAAGAAAAATAAATCATTAAACAACTGAGATGACAGCCATGGAACAAGAAAGTCAGAACTCATCAAAAGCAGAACAAAAATCAATCCTCAAGGGAAGTATGAATTATAAAGACTAAATTTCTCACAGAAAGCTCAAGGGTTTCATTTTAGTGTTTTGTTCTTTGTGTATGTGTACATGTATTTGTTGTGGGGGGTGGGCTGTATTGTGAACTCCAGGACATCCTTGGATGATTTAACCTTCTACTTTTATCTAGAAAATATCAGGACATATTCAAAATAAATTGATTCTAAACAAAAAAAAAAAAAAAGAGAGAGAGAAGAAAGTTACTGTTTTTAATTAGACCATTTTGAAGTCTGGACACGCAGACTGCTTAAGCAGACAGGAACAATTTCTATAGAATCAGCAAAGCCTCAGCCGTGACTATGAAAATCATATAGATTTTCTCTCCTGTAAGCTTTTTAATACTTGTTTCTACAACAATTCAAGAAATGGTAACTTTTCCCCCACAACCTTAGCAGTGAACAAAGCATTCCTTTTCTACTCATAACGATTTCACAGAATAGCATATACATGCTCAATGTCCTCAAAGACAACCAGAATGAAAATCTGCTGCTCCCTCTACTACAACAATAAACTGGCTTTGTTACAAAGTATCAACATGCATTACTGAAGAAATTTTTCCCCTCATTGGCTAGCTCTTTTCTTATACAGTCAGGGCAGAATTATAAATAACTTAATTTTGGTAATATATTTAAATTACATACACTATTATAATATACACATATATAATACCATCTATTTTTACAAACAACTATATACAAAATAACTCACTTGCTTTCTGAAGCTTGCTTTCACATAGTCCTGAAAACTATGTGTAGTCAAATTTTCTATATGTCATATTTTCCCTCTACCTTTTTAAATATAAAATTACAGAATATGTCCCCAGTTCCCTGAAAAGAATTGGCTAAAGATACCTTTTCAAAATCACAGTCAAAGTGAAAGAAAACTTTAAAATCTGGTATCTTTAGGTTTTATTAAATTCAAACAAAATATTAACAATTTAAATAACAACTATAGCTAGCACAGACTACATGCTGCTGCTGCTGCTGGTAAGTCGCGTCAGTCACGTCCAACTCTGTGCGACCCCATAGACGGCAGCCCACCAGGCTCCTCCATCCCTGGGATTCTCCAGGCAAGAATACTGGAGTGGGTTGCCATTTCCTCCTCCAGTGCATGAAAGTGAAAAGTGAAAGTTAAGCCGCTCAGTCGTGTCCAACCCTTCGCAACCCCATGGGCTGCAGCCTACCAGGCTCCTCTGTCCATGGGGTTTCCCAGGCAAGAGTACTGAGTGCATACTTTTGTTTATTGTTTTTAAAGATTATGGAGATTTAGTGAAAGTCGCTCAGCCATGTCCTACTCTTTGCGACTCCATGGACTATACAGTCCATGGAATTCTCCAGGCCAGAATACTGGAGTGGGTAGCCTTTCCTTTCTACAGTAGATCTTCCCGACCCAGGAACTGAAATGGGGCCTCCTGCATTATGGGTGGATTCTTTACCGACTGAGCTATCAGGGAAGGCCTTATGGAGATTAAGGTTAAGACGAAAGGTTTCTAGATTGAGGAACTTAGATGGAAGATAAGACTCTTGAGAGTCCCTTGGACAGCAAGGAGATCAAACTAGTCAACCCTTGAGGAAATCAACCCTGAATATTCATTGGAAGGACTGATGCTGAAGCTGAAGCTCCAATACTCTGGCCACCTGATGCAAAGAGCTGACTCAATGGAAAAGACCCTGATGCTGGAAAAGATTGAGGGCAGGAAGAGAAGTGGACAACTGAGGATGAGATGGTTGGATTCCATCACTGACTCGATGGACATGAGTTTGAGCAAGTTCTGGGAGATAGTGACGGACAGGGAAGCCTGGTGTGCTGTGAGTCCACGGGGTTGCCAAGAGTCAGACAGACACAACTTAGCCACTGAACATTAAATGGTAAAGGAAATATATGAGTGAGTACAAATTTGAGGGAAAGTGCTAGATAATCATTCATTCTTTAACAAATTGAAAAGTGAGGTGGGGATATGTGGTAAATAATCAGAAGCTGGAAATACAGGGTTGGAACTCAGGGGGGCTGTCTGCAGAAGAGATAAAGATGCACTTACTGGCTTCCCTGGTGGCTCAGAGGTTAAAGCATCTGCCTGCAATGCGGGAGACCCAGGTTCGATCCCTGAGTCAGGAAGATCCCCTGGAGAAGGGAACAGCTAGCTACCCACTCCAGTATTCTTGCCTAGAGAATCCCATGGAGAGAGGAGCCTAGTAGGCTACAGTCCGCAGGGTCGCAAAGAGTCGGACAGGACTGAGCAACTTCACTTTCACTTTCACTGGTGAATAAGCAACAACTAAATCTAAAAAAGAGGATGATACTCCTTAGGAAAACATTGTGAAAAAGAGAGTAATAAAGAGAAATAAGGATAAACCTGAGGGAGATCAAATATTTAAAGGTCAGGGGAATTTTTTAAAAACAAGGTGAGAATATCTTGGAAGTTCTAAGAGGAGAGTTTCAAGAAGAGAGCAGTCAACAATATATGCCTCAGAGAGCTCAACAGAACACAGCAACAGAAAAGGCATACTGGGATCTGAACGTAGGATGTAACTAGGTGTATAAGTGAAGTCATTTTCAGTACAGTAGTTGAGGCTTGGCCTCCAAGGGTAGATGAGTGAGAAAATGGAAACAATGCATCAAGAATTGTTTTCTATGCTCTTCAACACTGAAATCAGAATCCTCAACAAATAAAAGTTAGTGTTTCTGGACTATATAATAACCATTCTTATGTGAAAGAAACAACAGCAGATTTGTTTTTAAAGGCAAAAAACTTTAAATTACAGACTTAGACTAGGAAGCAGCAATCCATCCTTTTTTTTTTTCCCTCAAATCCTAGCAGTATAAATAAATTTCCCAGCAAAAAAAAAAGAGTCTGTTTTCTCAGGCATCAAATGTCAAAATGTTGTTTATTTTTTCTAATGTGTAAATGCCATAAATCCACTGCGCCAATTAAAGGATGCTATGAGTCTATCTGAGAGTAGTAATGATTTTAATTAAATTAAAAGATTTTTCCTTCCAACACTTCCATTTCAGTCCTAAATATGTGTTCTCTCTATTCACCTTTGTCTCAAAGGGCAATGATCTTCATATTTTAGAGGGAGACAACTTTCCTTTTTTGGTTCCTGCTAACAGAACATGTTGGATTTAATTGTCAATATTATTTATGAGTTACGAGTTTAAGAGTGTTCGCAGTATGATGAATATTCCGTCATCTGTAATTTTTAAGAGATGCCTAATATGAAAAGGGATGGGACAGTATACTTGTTCTTTTCCTTTCTTGCTACACCCTCTTCTGGAAAGGTAATAAACAACAGAGGTTTTTTTCCTTTGTCTATTTAAACCTGCAGGTTCAGAGACAGTTTTGTCAAAAACCAAACAGAAATAAGTAGGAACTTCCAAGATAACTATTCCTAAAAGGCAAAAACATGCTGACAGAGGTTAAAAAGTAATAAGTAGCAGCTATTACTGCAGGCAAAAAGCAGGGGGAAGGATAAACTATAACGGCATAGCAATACCAAGCACTACAAACACAGTGAACTGAAAAAATACTTAAATACTGAATATTAGTTTTCTTCTATAACCAAAAAGAACAGTAAAGCTAACAAACTCAGCTAATGCCTAACGGGATTCAAAGTTGTTGTTGAGTTGGACACGACTTTGCAACCCCATGGACTGTAGACTGCCAGGCTTCTCTGTCCTTGGAATTTCCCAGGCAAGAATACTGTAGTGGGTTGCCCTTTCCTTCTCCAGGGGATCTTGCTGACCCAGGGATTGAACCCACATCTCCTGCATTGGCAGGTGGATTCTTTACCACTTAGCCACCTGGGAAACCACTAAATCCAAACTACTTGAATGTAAAGAAGTACTGAGACTAGTATAGAAGTTCTCCTGTGTTGTGCTCGCTTCGGCAGCACATATACTAGAAGTTCTCCTGTGTTTACAGTACAATTTCAGATACCATATAGGAACTGCCACATTTGGTTCCAGGTATTCTTTCATAAAATAACAGAAGTGAAATGGAAGTTCTGCTTTAAAAGTAAAGCATATACCCCACCAAGTTAAAGCATTCTACATCTAATGGCTCTTGAAAAAAAGCTATACAAAAAGCAATCATAATGTTGTGATGACTGAATCATCAAGAACATACAACATTACTTGTATATTAGACTCTACCATGTAAAGAAGGAAGAAACATTTCTACTTTTAAAAGCAAAAGAAAATGTCTAGGTCTGCTTAGAATTGTCACAGCCTCAATTTCACAGAGAAAAACAGTGACAGTCTCAATGTTCTATCAAGCAAAATTTCAAGATTCAAAACCCAACAGAACTTTATAACATAAGAAATTGAAATTAAATTACAAAGATATTACTTACAGCATTTATAAGGTTGACAAGGATTAAAAAGAATGATAATATCTCATGCTATTAAGGCTGTAAAAAAAAATGAACTCCTACAGTGCTGATGGGGTTAATACAATATATACTGGAGCACAATTTGGCAACACATATGTGGCTCAGCTGGTAAAGAATCCGCCTGCAATGCGGGAGACCTGGGTTCGGTCCCTGGGTTGGGAAGATCCCCTGGCAAAGGGAAAGGTACCCACTCCAGTATTCTGGGCTGGAGAATTCCATGGACTATATAGTCCATGAGGTCTCAAAGAGTCAGACACAACTGAACAACTTTCACTTACATAAAATGCACAAAAAAATTTATTTGGAAATTCATTTTTATTGACTTATTCCCTGGTGGCTCAGATGGTAAAGAGTCTCCCTGCAATACGAGAGGCCAGGGTTCGATCCCTGGGTCAGGAAGATCCCCTGGAGAAGGAAATGGCAACCCACTCTAGTATTCTTGCCTGGAAAATCCCATGGATGGAGGACCCTTGCAGGCTACAGTCCATGGGATCACAAAGAGACATGACTGAGCAACTTCACTTTCCTTTCATCCTATGCAAAAAAAAAATACAATTTTATTATGTAAAGATACACATATACTGATGTTTCATGCAATTAAAAAAAAATTGAAATACCCCAAAAAGAGTACTAGTTATATACATTTTGACATGTTTCATACCATGGAATGGGCTTATCAGGTGGCACTAGTGGTAAAGAACCTGCCTGCCAATACAGGTTAGACGTAAGAGATGCGAGTTTGATCCCTGGGTAGGGAAGATCCCCTGGAGGAGGGCATGGCAACCCACTCCAGTATTCTTGCCTGGAGAATGCCATGGACACGGGAACCTGGCAGACTGCAGTCCACAGGTTCTCACAGAGTCAGACATGATTGAAGCAAGTTAGCATGCACGCATATCATGGATCAGTATATGACTATTAAAAGAAAATTACGTATGGTGTGCATGTGGGAGTGTATATGTTAGATATAGATACAGATGTAGACCCAATACCATCTGTGGAATGATGGAAATACTGGTCTCTAAGAGGTAGGGTTTCTGAAGTACTCGAATTTCCGATTTGCACTTTTATTATTTTCTTTATAATGCAAATAAACATTTAAACACTTGAACAAGTGTTTGAAATAAGTGATTACATATATTATCACAGTTGAAAAATACATATTTGCATATATTATAGACAATGGCTTTTGTTTGTGTCAAATGATGAGACATACTGAGAGAAATGAAAGATAATGTGTTGGCTATCTATAGTCTACCACTGCTATTACACAAGAGATGAAAAGAAATACAAAAAATTGTCTTCTTGGGAATACTGATGAAAAAATTAGTCCAGCAAATGTTTAATATATTACCAGCATGAAGATGCCTTCAACCTTCAAGGTAGTGGGACAGAGGAATGGGTGGTAAAGTTTGCATCTGGGGTTTACATGTCTCTGTGCTGTCCAGGTGCTTATACCATGGGCTCTGCAATCAGAGATACACGGTTTAGGAGCCCAATTCTGTCAGTGACTTGCTATGTGACCCTGGGGAGTTTCCTTCACCTATTCAAGCTTCAGTTTTTCTCCTACAATACAGGGATAATAATAGTATTACTCCCATAAAACTTTGGGAAGATTTAAGAGATAATATATGCAAGGAACAGTGCCTGGTATATGGCCAAGCACACCAAGTTTGTTTCTTTCAGTAGCAATTACAAAGACCTCAGGAAATCAAAGCCTGAATTTTATTGCAGAAAAAATAAAAACAAGGGATGTTAACTTCAGATTGGATAACAGAAAATACCCAACCAGTCAGTAGAATTCATTTTTTCTCTGTAATAATATTCATCCTAAAGACAGTTTTAGTATTCCAGAGATCTAAGTCCTCTGGATTATTAATACCAACTCTGACTTTGTGACAGGTATTAAAATAATACCAGTTCAAATGGTACATATAAAAAGCACCAAATGAAGAAAATCCAATTCTGCCTGTTAAACATAAATGAGAACTTGAGGGAAAATCTAAACCAAGTCTTAGGAACAAATAAACTATAAAGAGATAATGCAAAAAGAACTGAAATTTTTTCCCATGATCAAAGCACATACATTTCCATCTTTCAACAGAAGGAAATCAACAAACATGTATTAAGCAATTCATTGCCCTCAGGAATATCCCATTCTACTACAGGAGCCAAGATAAAGCAACTAGTAACTGTGACATAAGAATTTCCAAGCATCATAGCAATCTGACCAAGAGACCATACTTCTTGCCAGTCAGGAAGAAGCATACAGGTATAGTGGGAATGCTTTTCGGGTATGAGTACAAACAAAATGAGTTGTGAGATTCATTCATCTAGCAAGTCTGAAGTAATAAGACTACCAGTAAGCTGTATGCACGAACTTTCTACTATCTATCAAGAGTCTATTTTGTGGAAAATATTATGTTATGTCCTACAAGGGAGCACAGTAATATTTCTGATATACCCTAAGCTCTACAATTCAGTTGGCAAACAAATGACACATGTTGTATTGTGAATTCCCCAAGGGCAACTGATGAGTCTTCTTTACCTTCATATTTTCATCCTCTTGGTCAATGCCTACATAATCAACAGCATGAAATAAATGTCTGGCAAATAAGTGAATAAACAAATGACTATAGCACAAAGCAGGATATTATATGTGCCGCTGAACATCAGTATCGGCGAAGTTTAGCAGAGGGACACAGAATTTGCATTAGGGCAACCAAGGAAGGGGAAGGTATATACCATTTTTGTCATCTAGCCTTCATACTCATATTCCTCTGGTAATCGTCTCTTCCCCATTATCTGTCTCCCTGCTCCCATGAAGCTAATGTCAGGAGTGGGTGGTGACCTAGGCTGAGTAAATAAAAAACACTACATCCCCCTGGGTACAGAAAATGGTTCAAAAACTCATTCCTGACCCAAGCCATGCTAATTAGATATAATCACCACTAATCTTAGGAATTTTTCTTAAGCAACCAAAAAAACAAATTCTTTTCCATGCTGGATTTGGAGCTGAGAGGTTGAAAACTTACAGCTTGCAACCAATGTCTTGCCACCAAAAGGTAAGAGCTTGTCCAAGAATGGAGGGATCCCATGAAAAGAGAGTCTAGCAATGGAGAGATAAAAGATCCTTATGATAGCTACTGAGCCTCTGGATTTAGCAGTGCCAAAGGAGGCATCTTTTAGTTCCTAACAAGCAAATCCCTTTTTTTGCTTCATTCAGTATCAAGCCAGATTTTCAATCATATGAAATTAGAAGAGTTTTTGTGCAAAGATGGAATTGATCACAGAAGGATGTGCTGGATTTTCAATAGGGAGAGAGATTCCAAATGGAAAGAACTGCAAAAACAAGATGGTAGAGAAAAGAAGCAAGAAGACTACTTCAATTATAATGACTTAAAAAAAAATCTATCACTCAAGTTTAAGTTTATATTAAGTCTGAAAGAATGCATTGAGGTTAGCTGAGTGGGCTGCATATAGCAAGCTGGAGTGCTATACTAAAAGTAGAGCTAAAAGGAATAGCTGCCACCCAGCTCAAACCGTTGCCATGTGGGAAATAACCCAGGGCAGCCACATCCACCCTTCTCTTTCTCTCTCTCCTCTTCTCCTCCTCCCACCTTCCCCCTCAAATACACACACACACACACACACACACACACACACACACACATACACACACATACACACACACACACACGCATACATATAGTTGGTTGTTCCTCTGAAGAATCCCAAAGTTACAAGGAACAAGGGCAAACAATTTATAAAAATATTTTTATAATATATGTATTGACAGTCACTTCAAAGTGATTTTGTAGGAGAAAAGTAATTGTTTTGCTTGTATACTGTAAACTAGAATCCAGTTGGAAATATCGAGTTCAAGATACACAATTACAGTCTACTAACCTAAAAATAAGGAATAGCACCACAAAGTTATTTTTAAGTGTTTTAAATCAACAGATACTTAGCATGGAAAAAAACATAATAATCTTCCTGGTAAATAAAATCTTATATCACGCATATAATATTAAATAATGGTACTATATTTCACATGATACTAGCAACTAACAAAACAACATAATATAAAATATATTTGAATGAATTTCTAGAGGCTACATACACAAAATGACAGCAAAGAATTTGTACAAGGCAAAATAAATTTGAAAAAAATTCCTATAAAGGTAACTATAGTACATGTAGAAATATACATCAGCTATAAAAAAAAAAAACTAGCTCAAAGTATGCAGAAAAATAATGAATTTGAAAAGACACTCCTGTAATGCACATACATGTCATAAAAATCACGTATTTCTCTGAGTATTAGTAAATGACAAGCAACAGAAAACTGAAAATATGATTTTAAAAAGAAGACTTCCATGAACACAAAAAGAAAAAATAGTGAGGAAAAAGTATTTTTTCATTCACCCTCAAAACCAAGTGAATCACAACCCAAAGCCTAAAGGCCACCCAACCATCCATCCACCCACCCACCCATGCTGCTGGAATGGGAGTATTCCCTGAACCCCCAGCATTCCTAATTAGTCACAGTCATCACTACCTTGAAAAGACTATTTGACAGAATGATCAGTGTAGAGACCTATGACATTAAGCTTGAATTTAATGTTCTGTCAATGCCTCTGTTGCTTTCGAGCCTTGGCTATAAATTAATAAATCTGTATCAGAAATAATATAAGAATAGTCCACTGGTAAATCTCTCTGGGTTGTGACTTGTTTGTTTATATTAAAACTACCCAGGAGATAAGAAACTTTCATATTGGTTGAAAATAATTATATTCCTAAGCTCCATCACTGAGCACAACCTTAATGCTCAACCCAGAACTATTAGCATACACCCACTTAGTCTTACATCTCTACAATACACACCTGAAATGTGAGAAAACTTTTGATACAATTATTTGAAGTAAGAAATAAGTACAGCTTTACAAAAATATAATAATTCACTTTTCCAGAAGTTGCTTCAAGCTTTCATAAGTGTTCTAAATCTCTCACAATAACTGCTGAGTCCAAAAGGGTTCACAGTTCACATTCTGAGGAGGAGCACAGACTTCATTTAGAAAAATAATGATTAAAGATTCCATTTCACATTTGATTCTAAAATCTTATAAGATACAAAACTGCCCCAAGAAATAAGTTAAACTCAAACAACAATTAAATAGAATTATACAAAACCTCATTTCAGCACAAGCCACAGCATAAGAGTTTCCTTGTTATCTTCAATATAGAACAAATTGTCCTTCTAACATAAAATATTAGGGGTTATAGTAATTTCACAGTTTTATTACATTTGAAAAAAATTTCATGGTCAAGTCAGATTGCCTCCATTTTATAATATTCAGATAACAGCTACTTTCTCATAAAGATATTAAGAAATGAATATTAAAGAGAGATGATAAAGGAAGTAAAACCATTTGAAAAAGATAATTTGAAATTAACATATTAAGCTTCCATAGTCATACGTAGAAGGAAAATGCTAACTGAAGTTTGACTTTTATTGATTACCACAGAATTTTTAATTAGAAAATCTAATATGAAAGAGCCAAAAATACTTTAAGGCCCCTTTTCATAAGCATACAAAGTTAGTTTGTCCTGTGATTTTTCAACTATTATCTTGCCTTAACAAGCAGGTACAACATTTAAGAGCTCAACCCTCCTCTTGAATATGATACCTACTGGCAGCATTCAACCATGACAAACCAGGTTACGAAAGTTCTCATTCCCTTCAAGCCTGGGGAGACCTAGACTTGGTAAGTAAGACAGGTGCTGACACCATTGATTTTGGGAACCTGCCCAAGGGCACTGCAAAATGTATTTCTGAGTGGAGTTAAAAACATTCAAGAGACTGTATCTTCAAGCTTTACTTACCTGCACCATCATGTTCCTCCAAAAACTTACATGGAGACAGATATATTTTATTGTTTTAATGCTCATGAATAAAAGTATATTCTCTATATACAAATATGAACATTTCTGCCATTCAAGCTGATGCCTATTCAAAATACCACCATTTGGTTTACATCTCCTGCATCACTTGCTAGTGAGTGAATACTTGAGCAGCATGATAGAGCCATTAACAGGGATGGCTTTTCAATAGACAATCACTTCAGTTAGTGCCTTAGTACAATACTTAAGTGATCACAGCATACATTAAAATAAACCTACGCTTCCAATTTAGTAAGGTATAAGTAATCCCCAAAATTACATTTGTGCACTATTTTTCAGGTTAATATTGTAAAAATGATGCTTTACAAAGGATTGACTAAAGCAAATGATTGCTCAGATAAGACCCTTTTGACTTCTTTCTTCATGCTGGATATTTTCATTATAGAATATAACACAGTAATCAAGTTTGCAAAATCCTAAATCACCATGACTCTGCAGCCCTCCACAAAATACTTCAAAAATACTCGCTGATTTCTCAGAGCAATGGATTAACATACCAATTTAGCTAGGAGTAATTCTGAATTCAAATATGGTAGAAGCAAGGGAATTTTTCCTAAGAATGAAAAAGAATAACTCAGTTTTTCATTAGGGGCATCCTAAGAAACAACTTATCATTTTGGTTGTTGTTGGTGTTCAGTTGCTAAGTTGTGTCCGACTCTATGTGACCCCATGGATTGCAGCATGCCAGGCTTCCCTGGCTGTCACTATCTCCCTGAATGAGTTTGCTCAAACTCGTGTCTATTGAGTCAGTGATACCATCCAACCATCTCATCCTCTGTTGCTCCCTTCTCCTCTCCCTTCTCCTCCTGCCCTCAGTCTTTCCCAGTATCAGGGTTTTTTCCAATGTGTCGGCTCTTTGCATCAGGTGGTCAAAGTATTGGAGCTTCAGCTTCAAAATCAGTCCTTCCAATGATTATTCAGAGTTGATTTCCTTTAGGCACTGACTGATTTGATCTCCATGCAGTCCAAGGGACTCTCAAGAGTCTTCTCCAGCACCACAATTTGAAAGCATCAATTCTTCGGCACTCAGCTTTCTTTATGGTCCAGCTCTCACATCCATAAATGACTACTGGAAAAACCACAGCTTTTACTACACAGACCTTTGTCCACAAAGTAATGTCTCTGCTTTTTAATACACTGTCTAGGTTTGTCACAGCTTTTCTTCTAAGGAGAAAGCATCATTTTAACTTTATGATTGCAGTCACCCTCTGCAGTGATTTTGGAGCCCAAGAAAATAAAGTCTGTCACTGTTTCCCCATCTATTTGCCATGAAGCGATGGGACTGGATAACATCATCTTAGTTTTTTGGATGCTGAGTTTTATGCCAGTTTTTTTACTCTCCTCTTTCACCTTCATCAAGAGGTTCTTTAGTTCCTCTTAATGAATAAGAATAAGAAATAAGAGTGATTAGGCATTTGGTCTTATTCTGAAATAAAAAAATTAAAGTCTTCACAGTTTCAGTCCACACAACATATAAAAATAGCACCAGGGAGGGACTTTCCTGGTGGTCCAGTAGTTAAGACTCCGCATTCCCAATGCAGGGGGCATGGGTGCGATTCCTGGTCAGGCAACTTAGTATCTCACATGCTGTACGGCATGGTCAAAATAAATAAATCTTGCTTCCTACCCTTAAAAAAATAAGATTTAAAAAAAAATACCAGTGAATTTCTAATTGCTAAATTCAATGCTGACTTTATTCCCCCTTAACATCTCCGCCTGTTCATGTATGTTGGCCATCTCCTTTTTGAAACTGTCTTCTTTCATGGATCCCAAACCACCTGAGATCACCAAGGTTCCTGAGACACCTAAG
This sequence comes from Okapia johnstoni, assembly GCA_024291935.2. Classification (NCBI taxonomy): domain Eukaryota; kingdom Metazoa; phylum Chordata; class Mammalia; order Artiodactyla; family Giraffidae; genus Okapia; species Okapia johnstoni. Next base: position 46,549,398 of record CM044322.1, read on the forward strand.
CTACTCTTTTCTTCATGTCATTTAAAAGATCCTTGTCCGTTTATTTTGAAAACCAAACTCAAAATAAACAAACAACAGTCTACAGCCAAACTTCCCACGTGAAAACAAAGCTGTCATGAATCAGGGGAATCCCATCAGGATAAGGAAGAGCCAGTGGCACATGGAGGGCTCACACAGGGAAGCGAGACTCACTGGGACAGCCGCAGGTATATGCTTCAAGGAAAATCTTCAATTATCTGCTTCTGACACAAAATAGTCAGATTCATTAAACTTAAATCAGCAGCAAAAATCTCCTTGTTGTATGTCAATTATACTCAGTAAAGCTATTTTAAAAAGAAAGAAAGAAAGAAATCTCCTTGGGGGTGGGAGGGAATCTCCTCAGAATGCTTATTCCTTTGGCATCCAGGGTTATAGCAGTCTAATTCTTAGCTGCAGGGCCCACGCTGACCTGTGTTGGGAACAGTGGCTACTAAATTCTAGGAAGTCAGAATTGTCTCTTGCACCTACAACATCTTTCCTTAAAAGCCCAAATCAAATGATCCCCCCCACACCAGATGTCCATCTCAGAACTATTACAGTTATTACACATAATATTATAGTCTACCAGAGAATATCCTGAACAACTACAGTGTACTGAATTTGGCATGCAAATTTTTAAAAAAAGAAGATTAAGGTATAGTCCTGCTTGCAAGGAACTTTTAATATAAATATATAAGTTATTTATAGACTTCTTTTATGTCTCCTAACAGACGAGGCAGAAACCAAGTCTTAATTACCTTCTTTTTCCACATAGTGCTATGAACAGAGACAACATACATTTGTTGAGCTGAAACATATTCAGCTGGTTCTTTCTGACCCAAAATATCCAAGTCACTGCTCTGTTGTGACCCTGCTTCTCCACTTCACCAATTCATTCTAGAAATAAAAGAAGCTTAGGAATGACAAGTCAAACCAGTTTTCCCTCACTTCATTATTGCTAGTTGCTGCTGTTCAGTCACCCAGTTGTGTCCAACTCTTTGTGACCCCATGGGCTGCAGCACACCAGGCTTCCCTGTTCCTCACCATCTCCCAAAGTATGCCCAAGTTCATGTCCATTGCATCAGGGATGCCATCCAGCTATCTCATCCTCTGACGCCCTCTTCTCCTTCTGCCCTCAATCTTTCCCAGCATCAGGGACTTTTCCAATAAGTCAGCTGTTTGCATCAGATGACCACAATACTGGAGCTTCAGCTTCAGCATCAGTCCTTCCAACGAGTATTCAGTGTTGATTTCCCTTAAGATTGACTGCTTTGATCTCCTTGCTGTCCAAGAGACTCACAGGAGTCTTCTCCAGCACCACAGCTGGAAGGCATCGATTCTTTGGCATTCTGCCTTTTTTACAGTCCAACTCTTACAACCGTATGTGACTACTGGGAAGACCATAGCCTTGACTATATGGACCTTTGTCAACAGAGTAATGTCTCTGCTTTCCAACACACTGTCTAGGTTTGTCATCACTTTTCTGCCAAGAAGCAACTGTCTTCTGATTTCATGGCTGCAGTTACCATCTGCAGTGATTTTAGAGTCCAAGAAGAGGAAATCTGCCACTACTTCCACCTTTTCCCTTTCTATTTGCCATGAAGTAATGGGGCCAGATGCATGATCTTAGTTTTTTTAATATTTAGTTTTAAGCCAGCTCTTTCATTCTCCTCGACCCTCATCAAGAGGCTCTTTAGCTTCTCTTTGCTTTCTGCCATTAGAGTGGTATCATCTGCATATCTGAGGTTGTTGATGTTTCTCCCACCTATCTTTTTGCCAGTACATAATACTAAATATGATAGTGATATACAAAGCTGGGGAAAGGATTTAGTCCCAGAAGAATGCCCTCCTGGCCAACTACAATAGCAATCTCTAGCAACAGAGCCTACCAAACTGACAAATCAAAGCGACAACCACATACGAGCCTTCAGAGGAAGAGTGGCTCACATTTAAAATTTATGATCGCACAAAGGCACTCCAAAACTTTATGTTCAATGTACTGAATAAAAAGCAGCTGTTAGGCAAAGAACAATTAAATGACTTCAATGTGAACGAATTAATCACATTTTCTTATACTTGGGATGCCGCTGTCACTGAAAATAAAGATGGAAAGGACTGCTATGTCAATATTCCAAAAACCAACATCAAAATAAGCATCCGATCTAGGATTCATCCACAAAAATGTAAAATTACTCCCTTGCCTAAGATTTTAAAAGCTTAATCACCCTAAAAAATTTTTAAAGCACTCATTCTATATTTATATAACAGAACAAAGTTATTTCTAACATCAGTATATATTTTTAATTGTTCAAAAATACTGAATGTTGAGAATTTCCTGGCAGTCCAGTGGTTAAAACTCGATACTTTCACTGTGACGTGCCTGGGTTTGATCCCTGGTTGGGTAACTAAGATCTTATAAGCCATGCAACGGGGCCAAAACAAAACAAACAAAAATACTTGCAAGTATAGGCCTCCATGCTCTTCATGGGCTTTCCATTTCACAGAATGGACTCATATTCCAGTAAACATATTAAATTATGACATGAGTGGAAAAGTTGAAGTATAAAATATATGCAGATAAAAACATCAGAACAGGCACTTCGATTATTATACGACTCCAGTCAAGTATCAGTTCAGTGACTGGCCAGTTTATCACAAAAGGGAATAGAATAGCCAAAACGTGCACTATATCAAATACATCAGAAGTGAATTGAATGGCTGCATGAGGATAAATGGCAGTGTGACTACTACTCTTACTTCCTCTACTTACCAGGAAGGAAGTTTCAGGATGCTGTTTTTTCTCTCATGCTCTGTGTCTGCTGTAATCTGAACACCTGCTGAAGTTATTGGGCTTTGAAATTCCATTTAGTAGAGAGCAAGCTGAACTGTGGAATAGGTATTTTGCATAGAAATGCTCCCAGGGACACTAATTAGGTTTTGGAAAAGAGGAAGTCAGTCACTTGCTAAATCGCTTCATGGCCAAAAGATAAATTCCACAGCACTCTTCCTATGAATTACAATTTAGCCAAGTAGATTCCAACCAATTATAGAAACAGAAGGGCAAATGGGCCCCACCAATTTGGTAAAGCCCATTAAAGAAACAGTTGGTCCCTGCAAGTGGGGAAAAGAAAAAAGGCAGACTTAACCACAAATGTGCTCTGACTTAGGGAAAACTAGACACATATGGAAATCTAGGTTTTAAAAATAAAGCAGTAAGTTTACCAAAATAAATCTTCCTCCACAAAAAGATTCAGGACCTCCTTAATCTTCAAATTTTCCTACTTCACATAATCTGATATCTATGGAAGTTATTCATAAGCACTATTTTCAAAAAATATACAGTATACTATTTAATACTTATTTTATCATTTAATGCCTAATGCTTATCATTTTGTTATAAATACGACAATGACAATGCTAGTCACTCAGTCATGTCCAATTCTTTGAGACCCCATGGACTGTAGCCTGCAAGGCCCCTCTGTCCATTGAATTCTTCAGGCAAGAATACGAGAGTGGATTGCCATTCCATTCTCCAGGTGATCTTCCCGATCCAGGGTTCAAACCCTGGTCTCCTGCATTGCAGGCAGATTCTTCACTGTCTGTGCCACCAAGGAAGCCCCTAGTAAATTGGTAATTTTTTAAGATCTGCTTTTTTGAAAATCATGAATCCTCTGGTCCTTCACAGAGGACCAGAATGATAAGAGATAAAAACTACCGAAGAGGAGAAAATGACATGACTAGAATGGGAGGAAAGATTTCCAAGTGTCTGGATATGAGATACTGCCAGTCATCTCGGGCAGCCAGTCAACCCTGCTGGACTGGAACCTCTGACTATGCCCTTCTGTGATAAACTGGCCAACTCCTGACTACAGCTCGTGGCTGGAGGGGTGAAACGATAGACGTCACTGCTCTCAGATTTTTTTAATCAGGTTTTTTTTTGTACTACTTTCTCATTCCTGTCATAATAGAACATGCCCAAGGAAGTTGAGAAAGACTTCCTAGAAAAGGGGGCATTTGAAGTGAATCTTGAAGAATGAAAAGGAATTTGCCAGGAAGGATGGAAAGAGCTGTACATACAAAGGTTGGAATTAGGAAAGGAATCTTTACTGTTAGGGAAATGACAAATGGCAAGAGTTTAAAGTACTTTGAATCCTATTGAACTAATGCTGATAACTATTAGTATATATGTGAATTATCACACCCATTAAGCCACTATGTTATTTTGTAATTGAAAACATGAAGTTGTTTTCAAAAGGAACTTTTAAATACCAAGATCATCTAAGTCTAAACATCCCTTGCCATGTAGAAAATACCCTACCAATAAAATGAAAGAGCTATAACTCTAACTATACAGCATAATGTCTTGCTTCTACAAAATTCAAAATTCAAAGGACTTTGCAAGCTTCTCTTAAATGACTTTGAGGAGGTAAGAAGTGACAAAGAGTATCTAAAGATCACTGGGATATGAGGAAAATACTTTCAGCATAGAAAAATTATGTTTAGCAAGTATCTAAAGAAAAGCTAGAAGCCTGCCTGACAACCATCAGCAAACACACATAGATATCTTCTAGGAATGGAATTCCAAAATCTGATTACATCCTTATAATTCTCTAATTAACCAACCTAGCAGTTGACAAAGCAGCTGCTGCTGCTGCTAAGTCGCTTCAGTCTTGCCCGACTCTGTGCAACCCTATGGACAGCAGCCCACCAGGCTCCTCTGTCCACAGGATTCTGTAGGCAAGAATACTGGAGTGGGTTGCCATTTCCTTCTCCAAAGCAGAAGCCCACTCAACTACTGATGATGATTAGCATTCAAAGCTAAATTTCCCCTGTCAAATCAGAATGACTTACAGGTAGAAGCACATTACCTTAGGATCCAAAGGAACACAATGATTCCTACCTCCTTGCTTACACATTTACACATGCATGTGTGCGTGTGTGCACACACACACACACATACACACTCACACCAGCAGCCATAACCAGGCTTTGCTGATTAGTCACACTGACTTTGATAACCTCTCCTTGTGTGTTCTCATATTTCCTGGGAGTTTTACAAATGGGCTCAAAATAGCTTAGCCAGTCAAAAATAATTCCCTATCCAGAGGACATACTTGCCCTGCCTACATTCATTTGCTACTGTCATAGCAGCAATGCTTCAGATATTACCAGGCTTTGGAAGTGTGAAGAAACACATTGACCATACAATAATGTGAAAAGGAAAAGAAAGATGCCAGTGACAATGCAACAATAAAAAAGAGAGAAAGCACGCATTGATTAAATCCTTGCAACTTACTAGTTACTATGCAAGGTGCTAAGAAAATGGTTACACCCCTCAAGTTACAGCCTATCCAAGCAGTCACCCAGTTCCAGGAAAGGAGCAAGGAATGAGGCCCGCAGGGCCTTCAAATGCCATATTTTAAAACCTTGATTTTATATAATAGGCAGTAGGAAATCAACATTTTAAAGCAGGAGAATACAAATGATCAGATTCTATATATATATATATATATATATATATATATATATATACCTCTCTCTAAGTGAAGTGAAATGAAGTGAAAGTTGCTCAGTCGTGTCTGACCCTTTGCGACCCCATGGATATACAGTCCATGGAATTCTCCAGGCCAGAATACTGCAGTGGGTAGCCTTTCCCTTCTCCAGGGGATCTTACAAACCCAGGGATTGAACCCAGGTCTCCTGCATTGCAGTCAGGTTCTTTATCAGCTGAGCTACAAGGGAAGCCCATATTATATCTCTAAAGGTGGTATCAAAAATGGGTTGAGATCCAGGAAAAGAGAAGCAAAAAAGATTAGATGGGCCACATAGGCAGGATAAAAAGAACCTTAACTAGGCCAGCGGCAAAAAATAGATAAAGAGAGAAAAAAAAAAAAACAGAATTAAGAGATATTTCAAAAGCAGCATAAGCAGGGCATATAGAAGGCAAGAGAGAGGGAATATTCATTCAGAGACATCTCTAACATTCCTGATATGGCTGACTCAGGAGACTTCCACGCCAAGAGGAAAGACAAGAAAGGTGGAGAAGAAGCACATCCTGTTAAGGAGAAGGAGAAGACAATACTTTTAAGTATTGTTCATGATGAATCTGAAGTTAAAACAGATCATGCAAGTGAAGGTTTTTATTAAGTAGAAAATATGAGATTGGAGATCAGAGGAAATAGTAAGGCTCAACAAGTTAGGCCATGACAGCAGAATGCTTGTCATTCAACAGGTGAAAAGAGAATCAACAAATTAGGATTTTTTTAAACAAAATGGTAAGAGGTGTAGAAGGAAAAACAGGGGCAGGTCACGCCACAAAAGGCAATTCAAAGATTTCTAAAATTTGGACAATATCACACCATAATATCTGCGTTCTTGAGGTTTAAGTGGGTACTGTTCTATGGACTCTTGGACAAACAAAACAAGAAAATCCACAGTCACCTATTGTTACAGAAGACTCCGGAGCCACCAAAACAACAGAGCCGACCAATTTCGCTCTAAACCTGAAACACCAAGAGCCCATGAAAGGCTGTGAAGGATGAAATGGGCCCCAGGACATCAACCAGCAAGTCACACAGGTCTCTTCAGATGCTGAGTTGGTGCTGTTAATTCAATAAAATAACGCCAGCCATGAGGAGCAGGAGGGGAAAAAAAAATGCTATAAAGGGCATTTTGAATCCTGTTCATAATTCAGCAGATCCTAATAAAAGAGCTCTGCATAAACAGAGCCTTGGTAATCTTTTCCTATAGCATCAAAACTAAAACCAAATGTTAATTAAAACTTAAAACAGAACCCACAATTGTCAAATCTGGTCATATGTAGTTCCAATGCTTTTATCTGACAAGTATTTGTTCAAAACATAGTATTTCTAAATTATTTGTCTGTGTCACTCATGTCATAAATTTTAAAGGCATAACAGAAAAATGGTTGCCAAAGAAGCCAAAAAATGATTTTCTCCTTTACTGTATATATTCTATTGTATTATAAAATGTTTTAAACCATAAATGTAAGTATTTACAGAATTACAAGAAAAAACACATCCAATAATGGCTTAAAAACAGAACCATCTGAAGGCTCTTGAATGATTAATGTTTTAATATTCAGTACTTGAAGGTTGTGAAATCTAGATTTCAAAAAGTATCTTAATTCTATGCAAATTTCATTTCAATTATCTTTATTTTCACCTATAGTTGTGGCAGCATCAGCTCAAAAATATTTGATAGGAAAAACCCACCCTCCCCTGACCCCTCGTGCTATCACTTATTTAAACTTGAATATATGAAGGAGAGAGGTGTACGACATGAGGCACCACCTCTATAAAAACAGAAGGAATCCCAATTAAATAATTTAAATATTTAATTTAAATAATACTATAGCAGTGCTTTAGTATTAGTGATAGAAATCTTATCAGATACATATTCCCATTTCTTTCACTCTGGTTTTGCTCCTAAGGCTTACAGTAGTTCATAATTAGAGCTTTAATATAGAACATAATACAGAATGCAGTATGGTGGGATGAGGAAAATCCAAAATCAAGATACTCAAGTTAAATCTCTGGCACCTTCATTTAAAAACAATGTGACCTTAAGCATTCCATCATCTGCAAAAGGAATAATAACAACTCAGAAGGTTGTTATAAGCAATGAATGTGATTATATTTGTTAAATTACTTTGTAGAGTTAAAAAATTAAGATAAAAAAAAATTGGGTGACAATACAACTAGGCCACTTGTGATCAATCTTTCAATTGTCCCGTGATCTACTAATGTAAGACAAAGACCACTGCCTAATACCTACTAGCTTCCCAGTAAGTATGGGACCAAAAAAATGAGCAATACAAAACAAATCCACAAACTGTCAAGTATCTAATATAGCAGTTCTATTCATAACAGTTTTCTAGACAGACTATATCCAGATGGTTTGGAAACTCACCATCATTTAAACATACCCAGAGTCTCTGATACTAAAACTCATATTTATAGAAACAATCTAGTCTAGTTTCTAATGCTGATAAGAGTAATCCTACAGTGTAACTTATTCTTAATTTCCTGGCTTTATACTGATTCATTTCAGTTCAGTTCAGTCACTCAGCAGAATTCGACTCTTTGCGACCCCATGAACCGCAGCATGCCAGGCCTCCCTGTCCATCACCAACTCCCTGAGTCCACCCAAACCCAGGTCCATCGAGTCAGTGATACCATCCAGCCATCTCATCCTCTGTCGTCCCCTTCTCCTCCTGCCCTCAATCTTTCCCAGCATCAGGGTCTTTTCCAATGAGTCAGCTCTTTGCATCAGGTGGCCAAAGTATTGGAGTTTCAGCTTCAACATCAGTCCTTCCAATGAACACCCAGGGCTGATCTCCTTTAGGATGGACTGGTTGGATCTCCTTGCAGTCCAAGGGACTCTCAAGAGTCTTCTCCAACACCACAGTTCAAAAGCATCAATTCTTCTGTGCTCAGCTTTCTTCACCATCCAACTCTCATATCCATACATGACCACTGGAAAAACCATAGCCTTGACTAGATGGACCTTTGTTGGCAAAGAAATGTCTCTGCTTTTTAATATGCTATCTAGGTTGGTCATAACTTTCCTTCCAAAGAGTAAGTATCCTTTAATTTCATTGCTGCAATCACCATCTGCAGTGATTTTGGAGCCCAGAAAAATAAAGTCAGCTACTGTTTCCACTGTTTGCCCATCTATTTCCCATGAAGTGATGGGACCGGATGCCATGATCTTAGTTTTCTGAATGTTGAGCTTTAAGCCAACTTTTTCACTCTCCTCTTTCACTTTCATCAAGAGGCTCTTTAGTTCTTCTTCACTTTCTGCCATAAGGGTGGTATCATCTGCATATCTGAGGTTATTGATATTTCTCCCAGCAATCTTGATTCCAGCTTATGCTTCTTCCAGCCCAGCATTTCTCATGATGTACTCCGTATATAAGTTAAATAAGCAGGGTGACAATATGCAGTCTTGACATAATCCTTTTCCTATTTGGAACCAGTCTGTTGTTCCACGTCCAGTTCTAACTGTTGCTTCTTGACCTGCATACAGGTTTCTCAAGAGGCAGGTCAGGTGGTCTGGTATTCCCATCTCTTTCAGAATTTTCCACAGTTTATTGTGATCCATACAAAGGCTTTGGCAGAGTCAGTAAAGCAGAAATAGATGTTTTCCTGGTACTCTCTTGCTTTTTTGATGATCCATCGGATGTTGGCAATCTGATCTCTGGTTCCTATGCCTTTTCTAAATCCAGCTTGAACATCTGGAAGTTCACGGTTCGCGTATTGCTGAAGCCTGGCTTGGAGAATTTTAAGCATTACTTCACTAGCATGTGAGATGAGTGCAATTGTGCGGTAGTTTGAGCATTCTTTGGCATTGCCTTTCTTTGGGATTGGAACGAAAACTGACCTTTTCCAGTACTGTGGCCACTGCTGAGTTTTCCAGATTTGCTGGCATATTGAGTGCAGCATTTTCACAGCATCATCTTTTAGGATTTGAAATAGCTCAATTGGAATTCCATCACCTCCACTAGCTTTGTTCGTAGTGATGCTTTCTAAGGCCCACTTGACTTCACATTCCAGGATGTGTGGCTCTAGGTGAGTGATCACACCATCATGATTATCTGGGTCATGAAGATCTTTTTTGTACAGTTCTTCTGTGTATTCTTGCCACCTCTTCTTAATATCTTCTGCTTCTGTTAAGTCCCTACCATTTCTGTCCTTTATTGAGCCCATCCTTGCATGAAATGTTCCCTTGGTATCTCTAATTTTCTTGAAGAAATCTCTAGTCTTTCCCATTCTATTTTTTTCTTCTATTTCTTTGCATTGATCGCTGAGGAAGGTTTTCTTATCTCTCCTTGCGATAGCTTTCAATATAAGGAATAGAGAAGTGTGGACCGGGGAAATGGGAAGACGTCAGTGAAAGGGTACATATCCAGGTATAAGATGAACAAATTTTGAGAATCTATTGGACAGCATGGTGATTGTAGCTGATAATACTGTTTTATATTTAAAAATTCCTACATGAGTAGATCTTAACTGTTCTCACCACACGCACAAAAAGGTAATTATGTGATGTGATGGAGGTGTTAGCTAACCCTACAGTCAGAATCATTCTGCAATATGTAAGTATATCAAAGCAACACACTGCACATATTAAACTTATACAATGCTATATGTCAATTACATCTCAATAAAGCTAGAAAAAAAAATATAAGGAATAGATACTGATGAAGAGTTGTTTGTGACATTAAGTTGTTTGCTCCATCACAGTTTTACTTCAACTTAGAAACTAATTCTTGAGTACTCAGGCATCAGATAGGAGAAAGAGCATTTGACTGAGCTCCAAAAACTTAAATTTTGGCATCCATCCTGTCACAGGGTGATTATTTTATTAACCTTCTCCTAACTGCAACTGATGCATCATGGAAAGAGGTAGAGGAGAGGAAGCGAGGAGGCTAGGGAACTGGCTGGTTTCTGTGATCTTTTCAGGCCTAAAATTGTATGGTTCTCCGATGCTTAAGGAAGGAACTGGGTAACATGACCCCTATTCTCACAAAGTTTACAGTCTAGCTGGGAATTTAGGAAATGAAGACATACAGCTAATAAAGAGAGAGAAAATTCACAGTTGTCAAATGATCAGTATAGAAAATACCAGTGGCTACTGATTTTACAGCATGGAAGGATCGATCCTAGTCATGTGGATTTCATCAACGATCTGAGCTGAAACATTAGAATACGCAGGACTTGGGTAGAGAGGATGGGGAAAGGTATACTGCATTCTTCCATGATGCACCATGAAGATGACAGAGTACCTTACAAATCATCAAGCTTTACCTTATTCATGGCGCTTCCCCGGTGGCTCAGTCGGTTAAGAATCTGCCTTCAATGTGGGAGAACCGAGTTCAATCCCTAGGTTGGGAAGATCCCCTGGAGAAGGAAATGGCTACCCACTCCAGTATTCTTGCCTGGAGAATCCCATGGACAGAGAAGTCTGGCAGACTACAGTCCATGGGGTCGCAAAGAGTCGGACACGACTGAGTGACCATTCATGGAGATACCTTATTCATGGAGATAACTCATCCTGACATGTGCTTCTAACCTGGAATGACACGTTTGAAGGGACAGGAAGCTCCAAGCTATGCCAAGGCAGCCTGATATATCCTTGGACCACTCTAATTACAAAGCTCTTGTAGGTACTGAGCCATAGACAGCTTGCCCAATATGACAGGGCTTTTTGTTTTTCCTTCATCATACTGTACAAAGGAACAGTTATCTAAATATATATCTTTAATATGTAACACTAGGTATTGAAGAAAAATTTAATGAAAATTGATCCTTTCAGATAGTAATTGGGCTATTTTCTCTCCTGATCAGGCCACATTTTTTCATCTGACTTACAGAAGCCATCCCCACACTTACCTGCTTACCTTTATAACATAACACCTTATTTTCTACATCATGTAGCAATGTCTAATTTCTGCCTTCAGAACTATCACTCTGTTTCTCCCTGTTATAAAATTTAACAGAAGTTTATCATATCATAATTTTTCATTACTATTAGTCTTATACCCCTAAAGCTTTTTTCCTCCCATAAAATGTCCACCTCATTCATAACACAAATAGTCAAAGCACAATAAAATCTGAAGGTAATATCCATAATCTAAGAAAAAGACCTGAAGACTCAAACAAAAATTTTCTAAACCTGAGTTATACAGCCAAAATAATTCTACTAGAAAACTGTCTTTACATTTCTTTTCAAGGCAAAATAACAAACTATAACATCTGCAGTTAAAGAAAACAAACAAAAAACTAATAATGATAGTTTATGATAAATAAGATATTAATAGAGTATATATCTTTTTCTATTTAGGAGTTTTATTTCTTCCTAATCCTTAGTGAAATACTACATCTTTTCTACTATATTATTGAATTAAAACATCTTAAATATTATTGAATCAAATGTTTTGGGGATAAAAAATAATAAACCCAAGAGATAATTACTGTATACATAGTGTGCTTACAAATGTCACTGGGAATATAAAACTATAGAGCCAATGGCATGTTAAAAAGTAACTGTTAAAAGTAATTTAAATAAAATATTTTCTATCTTTTTATTAATTAGAAAAGTTTTATTTTAAAAGTTTTTATTTAATTAGAAAAGACAGCATGTGCTATCTCCTATTGTGCACACACACAAAAAAATCTTTTGGCTTACAAAATATAATTTAAGGATTGGCAAGCGATGGCCCATGGACCAAATCTGATCCACCACCTGTTTCTGCATAGATTGCAAGATCAGAATATTTTCTTTCATTTGTAAAAGGTTGGGAAAAAATAAAAAGAAGAATATTTGAATACAAGTAAAAGTTATATGAAAATCAATGTTCTATGTCTGTAAACAAAGTTTTATTGGAAGACATACATGCCAGCTCACTTAGATTTTATCCATGGATGCTTTCAACTATAATGGAAGAGTTAAGGAGTTGCCATGGAGACCATAAGTAGCTCTCTCATCATGCATTACAAATTGCCAGTAATAATTCACTTTTGCTTCTTGGCCTACAAAGTCTAAAATATTTACTATGTGAGCTTTTGCAGAAAAAATTTGATGAAATCTGGAAAAATTAATATAATGATTCATAATTTCCTAAAGAATTTATGAATATGGAAGCTTCTGTGATTCTGAACTATCAACTGAACTTCTTGAATTTTACCGTAATATAGATTCCTTTTTACCTAGTCTTGTGTATTTACAGTAATAATTTAAAAATACATTTAACTAAGTATTCTCCATAAAACAGAAAACGTACAGTTTTCATACATTCTTTGACCCAGTCAATAATTAAATGCCTACTGTGAACCATGAAGATTCCCAGGGATTCAAAATAAATAAAATGCAATTCCTAGCTCTAAGGAGTCACACTCTAGTAGGCAGACACAGGACTCTAACAGAAGTTTTTGTCACAGAGGGAAAGCCAAAGCAATGAAAGTAACCTCTGCCATTCCGTAATGACACGTTGTCATTTTAAAAACGTTACTTCTATCTGAATTATTGGCAAGTTATACACTCAAATAGATAAGGCAACAAGGCTTGGCAAACACTTTTATCCATCGGTAGTTTTAATCAAAGTATTGGCCTTATGTATGTAATTAACCTTGAGCAACACAGGTATACATAAAAATGCTGATTAAGAATTTAATAATTATCCTTCTGAACTTCAGAAGTTAGCTGGCATCTGGTCCTTAACCATAATAAACAGACATTCATTCATCACAGGTTATTTATACATAAATGAAGAGAAATCATAACTGAGTGGTTAATAATGAAGAATATAACAGATAAATATCACCACTAAAAATACATGACTTGTTTTGTTTTGAAGTCCCAAGTGTCCTACAAATGTCACTTTCCTTGGAAGAACATTTTTGAGAATAATCGTCTCTTGAATCTACTCAGAGAGTCAATCTATTGTATAAAAAACATAAATCATAAATGCATCAGCTTCTCATAATTAGAACGTCAAGATCTACATGCAGTTAAGTATGTTGGCTGTCCATTTTACTTAAAACCAGAAGAAACGTATATTACCAAAAATTAAGTCTTCTAACAGCTGTTCTGAGCAAGACAAGAGAGATGTGTTATCTAGCAGCTACCTCCAAATGTTGAGATGCACATACCCTGGTGATTAGAGGTTAGCAATCCTGGTGTGCCTGCTCGCTTTTAGCATTAAATATTTAATGGCATATTTTTCCTTAATGGAATCCAGGCACATCTGATCAGTCACTGGGATCATTTAGAAATGCAGTCAAAGTTATCACACTGCCATTTCATATACACTTTGTAATTAGATAATCCATCACTTTACTAATTCAAAAGATTGCTCTCTTTACTACTTCAGAGCATACTACAGTAGTGAAATGCAACTGAGCTGATCAACAAAAAGGTTCTAAAATTGGGTCCTACATGAACTTGAAACCCTCAAGTGGCAAATGCACACACACACTCCTGACCTTTCAAACAACAGAGGCCTTATTTGTCCCACAAATTCACCTAACAGCAACACTGAAGTAATAAGGCACCCTACATCCAGAATAAGAGGGCTAACTAGATGAAAAATTTAAGATTGAAAACTGATATACCAGAAACAAATTTGTGCTTCCTTTTTACTGAAGTACACCATTCTTCGGCAAATAGAAAGATCCAAAAAGGGATTATTTAGTAATTTTTTCCTCCATGGTGACTTATATACTTTGCTAAAAGTATGAGGTTATGGCAGAATACCAGGGACTATTTATTAACACTCAAATGGCATATACCAAATGCACATATATGATCTTTAATATATTACCATTTGTGTCTTATTTTTAACACATCTCGATTAAAAATATTAAATCACCTATGAATTAGCAAGATTCTTGTTCTAACCCTTTCTCCACTGCATCTCCAGTAAAAAGTAAATCTCTCCCTGTGAAGAGAATTTACTCAGAATGAAACTGAATGTAAACTTTAAGTATCATAATACAAAAAAAACCTTCTGCAATTCTCACTTTCAGATCTATGCAATCACAGTATATATTGCAAAACCAGTTGCCACTAATAGCATGAGTCTGGAAGGCAAGATCAGGAGGTCACAGATGTACCCTTAAGAATAAAAATAACGTTCTACCAGGAAAACTATTATTTTGTTTAAAAGAAAAAAAAATCTTCTCAACCAGATGTGGAATTGCTAATCAAAAAATTCTGTTGCAGTTGTATAGTATTATTGAGTTAAAAAGTACCTTGTAGAGCTCTGGCAGCAATAACAATGACATGTGTTTTGTGGTCAGAAAGGTCACTTTTATTCTTGTTGCTTCCAATTTAATATCTGGCTTTGAAACATTTTATGCACTAGGCCATTTTCTATTTTATTGTTCAGAGCTTATCGCATTCTCATCAGTCTACCAAATGCATTTTTAGAAAAGGAAGTTCTAAGTCCAGGAAAAAAATAAATATATATTTTTAAAACTCTGTACAATAATTTCTAAAAAAATATACTCTACGCATTTGAAATAAGCTCAAAACTAAGTCTACTGACACTATATTTAGAAAGACCATTACCAATAATTACCAGTGTACGTTTGAGGGGATAGAATAGAGAAATGCTATACATGTCATGTCAGTAAACTATGACATGACAACTAACAAAACTCTTATAATTTAATTTCATCCTTTTAAGATTCATGTGTAAGAAACATTTCATTTATCATACGAAGTCTGCTTTTATATTTCCTCCATGAAATCCCAAGGAACTATTCTGAAATCATGAAGTTGTGATGAATGTAGGACACAGTAAATGATTTTTATCCATGACAGCTATGGGCTGAAATGAAGCCAGTTACTAGGGTAAAGGTACTATTTTCTGTTCGCAAAATTTTCTTCTCAACAGAGGTAATTCTGAGTGTGGGTACCAGCACCGGACACAACTGTATGCAACAGTAAATGATTTTTGTCCATGATAGCTATGGGCTGAAATGAAGCCAGTTACTAGGGTAAAGGTACCATTTTCTGTTTGCAAAATTTTCTTCTCAACAGAGGTAATTCTGAGTGTGGGTACCAGCACTGGACACAACTGTATGAAAGTATCTGTGACTGTGATTTACAGTCAGTTGCAGATTACACTCCTGTCTTATACTGAAATACAAATAAAGATGGAAAATGGGGCAGTATTAGCAGAAATGAATAACATGCGTTAGACACTCTAAGTACTTTATAGTTAAT
Source organism: Okapia johnstoni (assembly GCA_024291935.2). Taxonomy (NCBI): domain Eukaryota; kingdom Metazoa; phylum Chordata; class Mammalia; order Artiodactyla; family Giraffidae; genus Okapia; species Okapia johnstoni. The sequence continues at coordinate 46,565,172 of CM044322.1, forward strand.
CCTCACTTTAATCTGTAATTATTATTATTTTTTGTGTTTTCTGTTTGTGTGCTCAGTCACTCAGCTGTGTCTGACTCTTTATGACCCCATGGGCTATAGCCCACCAGGTTCCTCTGTCCATGGGATTTTCCAGGCAAGAATACTGGAGTGGGTTGCCATTTCCTCCTCCAGAAGATCTTACCAACCCAGGGACTGAACCCATATCTCTTGTGTCTCCTGCATAGGCAGGCAGATTCTTAACCATTAAGTCACCGGTATTAGGATTATCATTCCCATTTACAGATAAGGAAATCGAGGTTGAGAGAATTTAACTTACTTGTCTGAAAAAGCGACTTAACCATCACACTACTACTCAGCCTCCCATGTAACTTTGTCCTCTAACTAATTTTCTCACCTTTTAAAAGCTTATATTCATGATTATGGGTACATACTACCTGCATATGTGTAGCAAATGTTTAGAGCTCAGTCAATAGATTGAACCATAGGAGTTGCCTTGCCAATATAAATCCATTTTGAAATCTAACTGGAAATTCTACTTCAAGATAGAAGTGGGGAAAAAAAAAAAGCTGGGAAATGGAAAGGAGGAAGGGCCTGTAGAGATGAAAACATACATTTTCCCTTCTCTAAACAATCTGAAAAAGAGCAAGCAGAGATGAGTCTGGTCTCTATTTTTGATGAAGATGCAGATAATCAGGCACCATCACTATTCTCACAAATACCTGCAGTACATTTCCTATCCTTTGGCCACCTTCAATACCGTCAGTGGTAAATGCGCACTTTCCTCACACCTGATGCTTTAATTTCCATTCAGTCCCACTCTCAAGTAACATACAATCTAAAATTTTTTTTTAAACCATTAAGCAAATAAAGCTACAGGCATACCACTCCCACCTTTCCATCCAACCAGATCATCACTCTGTAGCCTCCCTATTTAGAAATTCTGGAGGCACTACTGCCCTCTCTAATTTCTATTACTACCGAAAGTAAACTGCATTTTAAGCATCAAAGCTTTCATTCAACTCTGATTGTAATCACTAACTGAAAATGCGTATAACTGAAACATGTATTCCACTGGTAACAACTGCCTTTTCAAATCTCCTTCACAGGAAGCCAATGAATTTTTCCTAGCACAGCGGGGTTAGAGGAGCTGTACCCCCTTGCTCCCCACAGGCATTTCCAGACCATTCTCTCTAACGGTTTCCAAACACCATCTTCTCTTCTGAAATTCATGCCATTAATTTCTGATTCTTATGTGAAGTTCTCCTTGATTTCTTACCCTAGAAAAATCTCTCCTTCCCACTTAATTTTTACAACCAGGCAACAAATTCCTAAGTGGACAGGATATTTTATACAGCAAACTCCTAGCCTCTGAATCCCAATTTGTCAATTGCTCTGTGTGGAGGTGGGGGGGTGGGGGGCTAATACTGCTAATAACAAAGTGGTGAAAACCAGGGATACTTGGAAACATAACTGGAAAAAGACTACACAATAATGTCTTCAGAGTAATGAAGTGAGGCAGGGGAGTGGGGCAGGGGAGTGCAGCGGGAGGAGGATAAATTTTCTCAGTAAAACCAAGTCTTGAGCAGCAGAAACAAATATACACTATTTTGCAACAGAAAACCCCTGAGTGTTCAAAATATAAACTGCCAACTTTTGAGGAATTAATCATGGACTGCTTGCTACTAGAAAAAGCTATCTGCTCAGCAGAGAAGAAACTTGTTCCTAGGATTAAGAACCTTCTCATCCTCCACCAACCCCTTTCATTTCCAGGTAGTGCGAGTTTGATAAATATGTGCGTACCCCCAAGAAAGACTTTTGACTTGCTGAGGTTCTTTGCCTTTGAACGTAATTTTCAGAGTTAGTATGAGCCACGTATTTCTACCCTGGCCCAAGAGTGCCTGGTACATAGTTCATCACCAAACAAAAACAAAGTAAAACTTGCATAATTTGATCAACGAATTCACTAACAAACACCTCTCTCAGGAAGCCAAGAGGCCTGGTAACAAAAGAGTAATTGTAAGGAATGTTTGGAAATCCAAGTAAAGGAGATCAACACCTGTGTGAAATCTATCGGATACATTAATAAAACAGGTTTGAAAACTACTGACACCAAGTGATGAAAACATGAGGGTTCATCAGAATCGTCTCTCTACTTTTGTGTGTGTTTGGAGAAGCCCATAATCAAAAACTCAAAAAAAAATTAAGATAGAAACCAATCTGAAAAAGCTCTCAGAATTCCTTCTGTCTTAAATGACAATGAGATGAGCCAAAACATAAGCTTTGTGCGTCTAATACCTGCAGAGAACCTAAACGAATATAAATGAGTGGGAGGAAAAGCAAAACATAAAGCAGGCTTTTCTCTACTGAGGCCAGGTAAAGTCAGCTTTCCTTAAAGCACAAATTCAAAAGCTAGCTCCTTAGGTTGAGAAATGCAGGTCAGCATGGAACCACTGCTGACAGACGCACATAGAGAAGCAGCAACAGGATGCAGCCCTCTCTGGACTGCCCATTTCTCCTCTTTGATTAATTCTATCCCAGCAAGACAGGGAGAGGACAGTAGATGGGGATAAAATTTCCTGACCGGCATTCTCCACCCACTTGCAATGCATTTGTCATGATCTACATCATCACACACTTGCAAAGTTATAAACTCAGTAGTTCATCCCTAAGCTTTGCAGGACACTGATGAGCTTAATTTAATACTATTCTACTCTTTGAAAAAAAGTGAAAGACAGGAAGGAGGGATGGAGAGGAAGAGGGGAGAAGGAGAAGGGTTTTCTCTTTTAAGGACAAATTTATAAGCAGAAAAATAACTATAATCTGTAAAATATAAAAAAACTTTTACAAGGAAGTTCAGGAGCCATAAGTCAATGCTGCTTTCCTCTGATTATTAACCTATATGGAACAATGGAAATCATTTTTAAATAGGTATTATGAACACTAATAACTCCAGTAATTAGCACTTGGACATTTTCCAACAATAGGGAACACTAGGAATGAAGTTATAGTCATCATAGGTATATTTTTATCTTTCAGTAGGTGTTACTTTGTATAGTAGGTAACATCAAAAGAGCTTGTGTGTGCTGTATACGTAGGACTACTATAGGTTGTAATTTTCAGAAGCATATGAAATATATATATGTGAAACCTCTCAGATGTATCATAAGCAATCCTTATATTCTGAAATCAATTTAAAATTACAGACAAACCAGAATGTAGTACTAAGTTGATAGTATCAGAAAATCATAAGAACATACTCTAAAGAATAAAAATACATTTGGGAAAAACAAGAATAAATCTATAGCCATCATACTAACCACATTTAAATACTTAGAAAATAAGCAGATTATAATGTAAAAAATATTTTAGATATATTCACAAGATAAATATGTCACTGGATATGTGCTTATAAATTGTAAAATTAACAAAAATCACCCTCAAATGTAAAATTTTACTTATTATTAAAATATATCAATATTTTAATATATTGATAAAATATTTCAACAAATCAAAACACACAGTATGGCAAAGTAAGGAAAACAAACATATGATAATAGTGTAGGACATATTGATTCCTTTATCCCTGTCCCAGGGTAGACATCAAGAATCAACCAGCGCATTCTGTCTCTCTGAGCCTAAACAAACCCCAGAATCACTTGCAAAAAGAGCACTCAGATAACCACTGCCAAGAGACCATAATGAAATATTAATTTACACCTATTTTATATTCCTAATCTAAGATTTGAGTGGCTTGAAACATTTAAACAAATTTTTAGGCAATTTAGGAAATCCTTTTTAAATCAGAAATGATTATATCTTCATTCTATTTAGAATTCACTAAATCAAGAAATGGGTTCCAATAATTTTTCCACTTCAAAAGAGTTTCCATTACTGAAACCACCACCACAAAACTAAATGAACTCAATGGCAAACTTATATCCATTAGTAAGAAATAATAGAACATGTTACTCTCTTTTGAGGAAAGAAAGCACACACTTTTGAGGGTGTGCTTTCACAGCTAACAGTGAACACTCTTGGCTGTTAATAAGCATAGTGATAAAGCAGAAAAAGTAATACTCTTTTTACTATTAGCAGTACATTCTCCCATTTTCTACTCATAAAGGCAGGGGAGTGATAAAGACATGAAGAGTCCTGGATTTTCATGGATCAACAACAAAATAAGGAGTAAAGGGTTGATTTATGGCATTAGCAAAGATACCAAAGTTAACACTTACTTTTGCAAAGGCTTCAAAAATGTCAAAGGAAGGTGGCAGCTGAGAAGCATCCTGTATTTCTTCTCTCATGAAATGTTGAAATGTCAATGCAAGTTGCCTGAGGCCCTCTTTCTTATCTTCAGTCAGTTTGTTAATATCTTTTTTAAACAGAAAATAAATAGCACTATCATACAGCGAACTTTCAGTGGATAATTTTCAGGTATTCAATGGTAGCTATTAAGCTAGATATTTCCTGCCCTAGATTTCATTCTAACAGAGATCAGATGTTTGACAGAAAACAAAATTCTGTAAAGCAATTATCCTTAATTAAAAAATAAATTTTAAAAAATGCCCATCTTTTTATTTTTTGACAGCTACAAATCATTATACACACGTTACCAGTGAAATTCTGCCAAATGCCATCTACAAAATAAGATCAAACACCTAGCAAAACAAAATACACACACACACATGAAAAAACAGTAAAACCAAAATCAGTAATGATGTCTGTTAGCAGATTGTCTACATCTCCTCCACACTTGCTCAAACCACCATAAATGCTTATTTAGTCAGTGAATTTAAGCAGACTTTCTCATGAAACAATTTACAATCAGGACATGACTAACTGATTACCATTATCATTTCAAAGGCAAAAAAATAAATAAATAAAACCCAGAAAGCAAAAACTCACAAGTTTGCTTAAATTAAGTTCAAATTGATGATATGTATCAAGTAGAAACTACATCAAGAAGAAAACATGGATCAACCAAAGAAATCACATCTTCAACTTCTTTACAGAATGAATAAACAAGATATATAAGGTTTCCATTCAAACAGAAGGAGAAAGTTCCAAAACCAGTATCACTCCTTGAAAAACTCAGTTTCATTTATACCACAAAGGGTTGTGAAGGCTAAGAGTGCACAATTCAATTAATAATATTTGAGAGCACTTCACTTAAGGCAGCATGGATGACACTGCTACTGAGCAGGGCTACTGTTCATAGTAAAACTCACTTTAAGAGATGTTAATTATCTTGCAGTAATATAACAAGAAAAAATGACTAATTAGTTCTCTATTAAAACTTGAAAACATAGATCAAGATGAACTACACCACTATTCTGTTGCTCATGTCAGGTCTACATATTTTCTTTAAATTACTTGTGCAACAGAACAATTAAGCCAATGATTTCTTAAATAATAACTTATTGTCATTGGCACTCAGGATTCCATAACCATAAATCTGTACTAGATCATTTTATTTGTCTCCATCCAGAAATATTAAACTGTATAGCACATTTACTCCACAAGCTCTTGCTATTTTTGAGCTGAAGTCATTTGCAACTTCAATGAAGAGGATCTGTGCCAATACGAAAGAAAAATAAACCTTGCATTCGCTAAACACTCAGGTGCAAAGCCTCTCAGTGTTCTCAGGGAGGTTGGCCTCTGCCATGGTAGTTCAGGAGTTGAACAACACTCAGTGCTGTCGGAGAGCCTAAGTCATCAGTACCTTCTATTTTCCATATTATCTAAAGGACCAGGGAAGCTATATGTTCCTTGGAGTCCCCCATTCATATTACTGGTCCCTGACATCAAAAAGAAGCCAAGAGTGGACGAAGAGAACAACAGAGGGGAAAATAGAAGTGAAATTATTTTGTCAACTTGACTAAGGGTTATATCCCCCTCACTGCCTAACTTAAGACTCCTCTATGGCACTTCACAAACCCCTCTATGGCCAAAGCTAGTCTGGAACAAATGAAATAAGCTGATGTGTCAGTCTACATAAAAACTTTAAAAGGTTTGTTGCCTCACAAACAGAGACAGAAAAACAAAGGCAAAAATAAAGCAGCTCATCAGCTCAGCAAATAAATGATAGAACTTTTAAAATGCTGATAGACAATCACTTACTTGATTCCAGATCATAAAATGAGTAAAGTTTTTCCGATTCAGAGGGTGTTTCTTGCATCTATGAAGAAAGAAGGAAAACACCAAAAATAATTTAAAGTGTTCCAATATATACATGAATATGTTGAGGTATCTTTAGATATTTAAATGCAAGTCTGTTAAAAAGACAATTTTCTATATATTCCTTCTCTTCATCATGTTAAAATGTGCTGCAACTTGACCCACCAGTTTAATTAAATTCTTTTACAAAGTTTCCATACTTTTATTTTTTCCCCACTTCTACCACTGACTTATGTCATTGCAAGGATTTTATTATTAACTATTACAGAAAAGCAAAGATAGATGAATAAAAATAAGAGTTTATTACAAAATGTGCAACCTTGGGGCAAGAGGAGTCAATTTTCTTATATGAAACACACATAAGAAGTAATGCATAACACTGAGTTGTTGCGGGATAAAATATGTTTAACATACAAACCAATTAGCACATGGCCTGGAAATAGTAAGTGCTCAATAGAGGGGAGCGATCATTATAACTGCTTTCTGTTAGATTCTGACTCAGTAGGATGGGGGTGGAGATTGAGAACCAGTACCTTGGGTGATTCTGAAGCAGCCTAATTCTGCTCTAACAGTGGTTCTCTATCTTTTCAATATTGATAAAATTGACAAAGTTCAGACTCAAATATCACATTATTATACTTTTAATATCAAGTAATTAAAGGAATGCATAATAACAAAGTTGCTTTCAATTTACTAAAACTTTGAAATAAATTTGTGTATTATTGAGTTTAGTTCAATACAATACATACATTTGAAAATAGTAGTAAGTATATGTGACAGATGTTGTATAATCAGTCCAAAGGCAATACCTATTTGGTATTCTAAATTCATTTTTTAGTACTGATGTAGCTGATATAAAACACTGCACTGGTTTTAGGTATATATTTTTACATTCCTAAAAACCCCTATAAAATTTTATTGCCAAAATAGTTAACAAACAACAGGACAGAATAGAATTGAAGCTTGCAATAAAGAGATATTCATGCTAAAGCCTGGGAAAAACAAAAGCTGGAAGGTATTACTGAAGAGTGATTTCATAGAACCCACTAGCCACTTTGGCAAAGTAGGAAGAGAAATGGGAGAAACAATTTCAATGGATGTTAGCTTTAAAAAAAAACAAAAAGCACTCTTCCTTGAATCATCTAATTAAAATTTCACTTAAAGAAGCAACCCCCCAAAATGATATACTTGCCCTGTGTATTAGTTCTCAGTAGAACAGCAACAAAGGCAATGTAACAGGAATCACTAACATCTCATGCCCCAAACATAGGACCTTATGTCTCCATTCCCAAGAGAACACATACAGGGCCTTCAAAAAGGGGGCCATGCACCTCATCACTGCCACCAATGCTGTGATTAATAGAAAATAGCAAGTTTTGTCTTAAGATACTCCCTGGAATAATCCACCTTCTACTTTAATACAGATTTAAATTTAGCCTTAAATGTGAATACTACATGCAATTGCAAGTGCTTATGTTAAGTTAAAACCCAAGCATATTTCACAAGTTTTATACTCACAAGTTTGAAAACAACTCTGCCAAGTAGTCGGACAGAGTCAGGAGGATATCTGGGTTTGCAGCTTTTAAGGCATTTGCATTCTCGCTTGTGGTCCTGCCAAGCTTTTTTCTGTTAAGACGAGAGTGAGGAGGGCATATAAGACATAAAAATTTAACTTTCTTTTATACGGGTTTTGAATGTTGAGAGTCATCAACATTAACTTAATTTTAATAGCCTAAATATAACTGCAAATAGAAAAGGAAAGCAATATTCTAATCCTATTACTGATCCAGGATTTAGTATGCAATTACCAAGCATGGACATCAAAAGCTTCCATTTCACCTTTATCCTTTATTTGCCCCGTGGTTATTACCTGGCTGGTAGCATCCAAAGAAAGAATGATTATGTCTTTCTTAATAATTCATAAAATAGTCTCTTAGGTGATTAAATAGGATTCCTTAATAGACAGTGATTTTGAATACAAAAAGAAAACATCACTCCAAATTAGAAAATAAAACACATGGTTCAGAAAAATCAAAACAGGACAGATAGCTATCTGAATTTCTGTGCTGCTATAATAAGTACAGAAATATCAGGAGGGCTAACAAAATTTTAAAAAATAGAAAATTCTTTTGTTTTTTAAGATAACATAGAAAGGAGTTATTAGCTAAAATGAAAAAGGCCACTTTTACTCAGAACTGTCTCGGTTTATTTATGTTGTCCTAATCTAATTATTAACATTCTGAAAAGTGTGGTTGGGAGGATAAATTACACAGTCACTTAGCCCAGAGTCCTAGCCATGTGCTGGTGGGGCTGAAGAGACCTCAGAGCCAGTCACCAATCTCGAAACACTAGGAGGGAGAGGACTAAACGGACAGACATTGTCCTTGAGTCTGAAATGCCATGACTCCCTTTCTATGGCATTGCTTCTATATGGAAATATAATCCAGAGTGTCTAATATTCAACCGTGGTGAGAGGGAGACAGCTAGACCAAATATCTAACATTTCTTTTCCAAATGAGAGCTGTAAGTTCTATCTCTGAAATGCCTGATGCTCACATTGTCTTCTTTCAGAGATGATAAATCTGCTTCCCAGATGCTGGGCCTATGAAATCCCCCTTCAAGAGGAGTCTCTTTTCCACTTAATAGCACAACATGCAGCATAACCAAAACAGTAGCTGCAGCTACTCTGAAGCTGTGACTGAGATTCAAGTTCAAGCCAGCATTTTGCTCAGAAAGACTGCCTGTGCTAGGTTGCTGGGTGAAGGCACGGTTTGTCTACCAGTATCTCCCAGTAAAAACCAAAATAGACCAGGGTACATCTTAAATTGCCATAATTTTTTATTCACTATGGCACTTAATAGCACAATGGATTATTGCCTGCCAGGCCTCCTCCTGCCACGGGATTCTCCAGGCAATGAAGAAAACTGAGACTGTGTTGCTACACCTCCTATCCAGGGTTCTTGCTTAGTTTCAAAGAGAGGTGAGTATGACATAAGACTGTAATATTAGAAACAAAATGTAATGTTAAAATTATGGGGAAAAAAAGTATTCTAGCATTACTTAGCATTCTACAGTGTGTTAGACACATGGCTAAGCAATTAAAAAACATTTCACTTGATTTTCACAATAATCCAAATGGTAGATATTATCCTTATATTAAAAATGATGAAAGTAAGGTTCAAGAGCTGGAATCTAACTACCAAGCTACATAAAAATACAGAAAAAGAGCATAAATTCTTAGTAAGCTAAACAGGAGAGAGAAGTAATGATCGCACATGTGCACTACATTTGTATGAGTTGCCTTACAGGCAAGGCAAAAAGAAATCATAATTCTCATCTGACAGAAGAGAAAAACACATAGATTTACCAAGTATTAAATCACAGGAGGGATTTATTCCAAGAATGCTAATCAGTATACTGGACAATGTCTTCAACAATAGCTCACAACACAATGGCCTTTCATAGAGCTGCTTCTAATGTCAATAGAATATAACTCAGTGAAAGAAAAGATTTCCATTGCTCAGGGGGCTAATCCTGAACTAACAATTAGTAAGTACCAATGTGCTGTAAGATCCCTAAAATTAATATGGTTACACCGTCAAATAAGTTTGAAAAACATTTCATATTGTAGAACTTGCTAAGAGATTCAAACTATTTTTAGCCGACTAAAAGTTCTACAATGTTCTGTATTTAAGAAACATATAAATAAGTTAATACAGAGTTTCCTATTACTGTTATTATCATCCTTTGGGAAGTCAGGTTGGAGTATACTGACTCAGAGATACCTATACACTTTCTTTCCTTCAACTGGTCTTTGAATGAGGGTGAGTAACAGACAAATTCACAGTCATTCTCACTGACAGGAAACTAGAGCATGGATATTTTTGATTATTGATTGAGCAGAGAGCCATAGCTTTGGTGCAAGAGTTTTCATTTCGTATTGAAAGTGTCTGGCTGGAAAAGAACTGCAACTAGGAAAATAAGGCTGAGATAATGGATTAAATGATCTTAAGAGCAGGTTTTAATTGACTCTCAACTATTAGAGATCACTCATAACTTTTATGTTAAAACCTCCAGTTTTGAGCAGCTCAGCCTTTTGGAAGCTTACCAGGGAAAAGTAACTACAACATGTAGCCCAGGTAACAAACCAACAGATCTGTTAGATGACATTATTTAGAATGAAGTTTCTAAATTTTAGAAAACTCTTGTCAAAAATGACTTTATTTCTTTAACATAATTAAAATGAGTTCTTATTCTCAGCAATAATTAGAAGTATATTTCTTAAGGCTATTCCTAGATCACTGCACAAAAACATTGGACAACATACTTATCTTCCCACTTGCTTCAGCAAAAAAGAAGTTCATTATTTTCATCTTAAACCAGATCTATATAAATATGGAAGGTAATCATAGCACTAGAAACTATGATACTAAAAACCATGTTTTTAAAATATTAGTTGTAGGCTTACCATAGGCTTACTAAGAGAAGCAAACCACCAGAAAAGGTTTAAAAAGAAATCTTTTAAGCAACCACATTTAACTTCAAAGAAAACCTCACAATCATAGAAAAACATTAGGCATTATCTTCACTCTACAAACTTCAACCATGGAGTGCAGCTAGCTAGGCTCCTCTGTCCATGGGATTCTCCAGGCAAGAATACTAGAGTGGGTAGCCATTCCCTTCTCCAGGAGATCTTCCCAACCCAAGGATTGAACCCAGGTCTCCCATATTGCAGGCAGATTTTTTACCATCTGAGTCATCTGATGGAGACCTGAAGGACACATTACATAAGAACACATACATATTACATATCTACCGCTTTCTCAAAGATAAGCCCTTGATCTACTTTTTCCTATTTTCTTCTATTACTACAAATACAGGGTACAACTAAGGTTTTATTCACAACACTAACTGTAATGTTTTCTGTTCTCATAGTTAAAAATTAACAATAAAGTATAATAAGCACAAATTAGCATGAAAGACAAAGGAAATTAAAATACTGAATTAAGAAACAAAGGCAAGGAGAGAAGAATTTTAGATGGGGCAAAAAAGAAATTAAGGCATCTTTGACTCAACTCCATGTATATACATGTATGACTCAAAAACAATTTCAGAGTGTATACATTTTCATATGTTTTTAGTATTTATATTGATTCAACACATAAACTGATGAACTAAACCCAATGGTTTTCAGTGGGAGTAATCCTAATCTTGGGGGTTGTATGGGCATTTTATTGGGGGTATTTTTGTTTCACACAATGCTTGGGGAGCACCATGGGCACTTACTAGTCAGGAGCCAGAAATGCTAGGCATCCTGCATAAGACAGTCCCATACAATGAAGAATTGTTCCAATCCAATAGGACTTGTAAATATCCAATCAGACATTCTAGAAAGGTGACAAACTTGCTTATAATTATATGAGCCTAGAAGTAAACCTCCTTTGTTTATACAAAGACATTTTTATGTAGTTTTAATAGCACTGAATTCTCTAGGGAAATTAAGGTAAGATTGCATTTAAGAATGCTAAACAACATAAAAATAAATAACTTGTATATAAGAAAGAAGAAAACCTGATACCTCAAATATGGTTGAAAAATAAAGAACAAACTAGGAAAACAAACATCTAAACTATGTATGTGGATAGTGTTAAATGTCTCCAAAATACGAGGAGGTCTTATAGAATAACTAAGAAAAGAGTGAATATTTCCATAAGATTAGGGGGGAAAAAGTGAAAGAAATGAAGAGAAAATTCATGCCTAAAAAAGAAATGCCAATAAACAAAAAAACAAAAAATAAAACAGTGATCAAAGAAATGCTAATAGACACAAAACATCACAGGTGACCCATTAGTGTGCTAAAGGTAAATGAAAATTACTGTATTTGAAAGTTTCTAGGGGGTCGGCAAGTGAGGAGCCTCTAACTCGTCCTTAGAATTGTAAGTTTCCCTAATCTTTCTGATGAGTGTTTGGTAGTGAACATTAGAACTTTTAATGCGCATTTTGCTGGCATAGAAGTAATATTTGTAATGTGATTAACCCTAACTTAAATGATATACATAAACAAGCTGAAGAATGCTCACTGTAGATTTGTTAAAATAGTAGAAAATTGGCACTAATTTTCCAGTTCTTCATATAAGTAAAAGCCACTTTTGTTCTTCCCTGTATAGTTTCCCAATACTGTTATCTTTTATAAATATCATATATTATATTTATAAATAGAAGCAAATATAATTATCTTTCTTATAACTAGTAATGGTGATTCAGGGGGAAGCATTTTTATATGAAAGAGAAAAAAGTAAAATCACTATTAATATACACAACTTCTTAATGTTTGTTTCTTTTGGAAAACCTGGTTGTAATGCCAATAATCCTTTAAATGTGTTAATTTTTAAATATTAAAAAAATGCTTCAATAAATTCTTTTGTAACACCAAAGAAATCTTTTGTAACACAAAGACTCAGTAAACTTTCACCAATTTTTAAACATTATTATTTTATTTTTGAGCTCCCCATGTGACACTAGTAATAAAGAACCTGCCTGCAATTTCAGGAGATGCAAGAGATACAGGTTTGATCCCTGGGTCAGGAAGATCCCCTGGAGTAGGAAATGCAACCCACTCCAGTATTCTTGCCTGGGAAATTCCTTGGACAGAGGAGCCTGAAGGGCCACAGACCATGGGGTCATAAAGAGTTGGACACGACTGTATCATGCATATAAGAGGTGTGCAATAGATATCTGATGATTTATTCTAAAATAAGTACCATTTAGGAGATATAATTTACTATATATTTATCACTGTTTATTTTAAATTTAGGCCATCCAAAAAGAAGATCAGGAAAATCCCTAACAATTCTTGCTCTGATCACTCTGAGATGGTCTTGATTGCTTAATTATGCAAGGAGAGGACTGATGATATGTTAGGACAAAAAAGAGAAAACCCATTTATTTCTTATTTCTTACACAAAATAACCTTTACACTATTATCGTAATGTTTTCCTCCCTAAGTTGGACACAAAACCACTACAGCTTAATAACCCATTTAAACACTATTTAACATTGAATTTTGGTTGGTTAAATACTCGTTTTAGGGCAGCTTATTATTTTGTGGGATAGGACAAAAAAGAGAAAACCCATTTATTTCTTATTTCTTACACAAAATAACCTTTCTGTCCACAGTGAACTGCAGGTTGACAGATGCCTGAAGACCTGAAAAGCTGGAATCTGGGAAAAGAGAACTGGAAAGCTAAGCAGTCTGTGTAACAAGCTACAGTTGACTGACAGGTATTGATTAAAATCTTGCATAAAATCTCCTTAGAGCACGCTAGAGACCTCGTGATAGACATTAGACTTATCACTTTAAAAGCTTTCTGGATGCTGCATCACATGTAGAACAAGAGTGCCTTCCCACAGCCTTAATCAAATTAGACAGACAGGGCCAAATATAAAGACAGAGTGAGGCAAGAGGATGGCTACAGGGCAAGAAGTTGACAAAATAAATAAATAATTACTCCTTAGGAAAATGGGAATTACCGTCTCCTGGTTAATTGAGGAACCTCATAATAAATAACAACATGTGTCCCAAAGTAAGTCAATCACCATCTAGTACAAGGTTCTGGTCAAATCCATTCTGACACCTATTTTTGGAAAGTTTTATTGAAACAGCCACATTCACAGCTTACACTCACTCTTTTCATACTACAACAACAGAGCTGAAGAGCTGTGACAGAAATCTTACAATCCACAAAGCATGCCCAAGGAGGTTTCATGCCTTTTTGACATAATTCACATATTTGTTAGGAATGGATATTACAGAATCATAGATCTTTTATCATTGATAAAAAAAAAATTTATTATCTGGCCCTCCACCAAAAAAGTTTGCCAACCTCTGACCTACTGAGAGGTCATATCAAGATGGAATGATGCAATTGATACATTTTATCTGGAAGGGCAAAATAAATAATTCTCTACACACTTCCAATTTTCCTTGAAAGAAATCTCCATGCTAGATTAATTGAAATGTCAATGCTGAGTTCTAGTGGAACATGGCAGATGGGCACATGCATTTTATTTCCCCAACACAAGTAACCTAACAAGTTTTTAACTCCCAAAGTAAACCAGAAGGGCCATCAGTGGATGAAGGGTTTAATCTCTTTTCTGTAAGTCAGAAAGTGAGGATAAGAGGACAGGCTAAAGAAACAGGGCAAACGAGGCTGCCTCAAAGTGGCAGGCAAGTTTTTGAGTTAGTTATCTTCAAAATCTTCAACTCCTGCCAAGCAGAACTCCAACAAGAATCCAGAACTGAAGACAATGTATGGGGCAGAGAATGGGATTAAGGAGTGACTGAAAAAGAAAGTATTAACCAGAAGTCTCTTTACAAGAGAGTCCCAAAACATCTCCTTACTACTGGCATGATTTTGAGTAAGTGGTAGAGTTGAAAGCAATGCTAAAAGTATCTCTGATCCAGATCACTGCTTTCACTTTCTGCTTGGTCTTCCTTCCCTCATGCTTACCCCCTTAAAATGGTTTCCTCAAACAGCAGTCTCATTCTTTGAGTGGCTTAAAGGTTGTGATCACTTTATTAGAGAGGAAGAAATAAGATCTATGCATGCTTAATAGTTGTGGAGTGAGCAATATTTTTTAAAGAATGCATTAAGATATAATTATATTATAATAAAATGTGCCCATTTAAGAGTATAGTTTGATGTGAAAACACCAAAATTAAGATATAGAGTGTTATTACTCCCAAAAGTTCCTTTGTGGGCCTTCACATTCAAGCCCTCCATCCCCAACAACCAAAGATCTGGTCTCCATTATTACAGACTAGTTGTGCCTGTTCTAGAACACACTACTACTCTCCATCTGGCTTTATTGCCTCTGTAAAAGATTCAGTCAAGTTGTTGCATGCATCAACAGTTGTTTTTTATGGCTGAGAAATAGTAAATTACATGTGTATCTACGTGCATACACACATACACACATGAATACAAATACAGACACACCTACCTAGGAGAAGAATGCTAGGTTAGTTGGTAAGTGTACATTTAACACTTTTAGAAAGTACGCTACTTTTCCAAAGCAGTTATAACATCTCCATTCCCACCAGCAGAGTATGAGGTTCCAGTTGTTCTATTTCCTTGTTAGCACTTGGTATAGTTGGTCTTTACCATTTTAGCCATTCTAGTGAGTATATAATGGTATCTCATTGTGGTTTTCATTTTCATTTCTTTGATGACTAATGATACTGAGCCTTTTTTCTGTATATCTCACTGAAGTGTCTATTCAAATCTTTTGTCCACTTTTCTAGATTATCTTACTATTGAATTGCAAGCACTGTTTAAAAATTATAGATACAACTCTTTGGTTGGATATATATGAATTACAAACATTTTCCCCAGCTTGTGGCTTGCCTTTTCATTTTCAACTTTGATCTAGTCCACTTTATCCATGTCTTATATAGTTAGTGCTTTCTGTGTCCAGGCTGAGAAACTTGACCTAGAAAATTCAAAGATTTTCTCCTAAGTTTTCTTCTATAAGTTTTATAGCTTTGGCTTTTACATTTAACCCTGTAGTCTATTATGAGACTTTGGTTGGGGAGGGGGTGCTGTATATATATATCAATTCTTTTCCATATGTGTATCTATCACTATTTGTTGAAGACCATCCTTCCTGATTAATTCTTTATGTGGTGTATGTTTTCATTTTGATGAATGCTTGAATTCATTTATTTCAGCTTGTTTTCAATATTAGGATTAAAAAACTTAAATCAGACACACACACAGAAGACTATCCTTTCAACACTCAATTACCTTGGCACCTCTGTAGAAAATAAACTGGCTATATATGTGTGGGATTGTATTTATGTTTTTTAAATTTTTCTATGTATTATGATGTTTCAACATCTTAAAAACTTTTCTGGCTGGAGAGAGACTACCCATCCCAGAGCTAGCCAGTTCTCGTGCATGCGTGCTAAGTCACCTCATTCATGTCCATCTCTGTGCAACGCTACGGACTGTAGCCCACCAGGTTCCTCTGTCCATGGGATTCGCCAGGCAAGAATACTGGAGTGGGTTGCCATGCCCTCCTCCAGGGGATCTTCCTGATCCAGGGATGGAACCCACATCTCTTATGTCTCCTGCATTGGCAGGTGGGTTCTTTACCACTATTACCACCTAGGAATAGACAACAAAAGGCTCAGCAGGGAGCATGCCTTTGATATGCAAACTAACCAATCAGAGACCCACCTCCTCCATCTACTTTAAAATTCATAGTCAGGTACCAGGCAACTAGAGACCACTCCTATAGCTCAAATCTCCCTGGAATATTCAAATTAGCCAGTCTGAACTGTTTATCTTACCCTTCCTCACCTTTCCGGCGGAAACCTTAATAAAGGCGCTAGCCTCTAATTTCCCCTCTCTTCTCCTTTCTGCCTCCTGACCACTCTGAGGCTCCCACCATGTGATGCCATGTGGCAATTCATGCTCCTGTTTCTAGATATATGAGTATAATAAACTGTTTTTCCTGAGCTTCTCCGAGTCCCCTCTTGCAGCCACAGAAAGAACACAGAACAGGGCCTCTTCCTGAGCTCTCTATTCTACTCATTGTGCTGTATGTCTATCCTAAAACCACTGTCTTCATTACCGCACCTTTAGCCTAAGTATTTAAATCAAGTGGTCTACACCCTGAAACTTTGCTCTCCTTTTAATAAAGGACACAGTTTAAGTCTTCTGCATTACCACATAAATTTTAATCAGCTATCAATCTTTGAGACTTTGAGTAGGATTGCACTGAATCTGAATCTAGAAAGCGATATTTTGAAATCATTTATTTGTAACTTTTTACTGATTTTGAATTTTTAAAATCAATACTTAAATTTAAATTTTGTGTTCTAGAACAGCATGCAATTATCATTAACTTTGACAACATAAGAGTAAAGGTACAACTAGCAAACTATGGAAAATGGAGTGATAGAGAAGACGAACGAGTGGGAATACTAGTATCTTCACCTTTAAAGTAGAGAATCAAGAGATACTGTTTAGAATTGATAAAACATGGATGGGGGCTTGCACACAACGTTTAAAGTTGCAAACATGAGAAAAAGAAATTTAACCTTATAGACATATAATAGTTATCACAATTCTAACAGAGCAAACGCAGATTTTTTTTCCACCTAAAACTGGTCTATTACAGTTGCTTCCCCATGTCAGTAAAGAGAATCATCTACCCAGTTTTTAAAGCTAAAAGCCAAGGAGTCCCTCTTGATTCTTCTCTTTCCCATCCCCATGTTCACTTCCCCTACATTTTGTTCACACAGTCTAATCCCCCGCAATCTGAGCAAGAATATCCAGTTGCCTATTCAATACCTCCATGCAGATGTTTAATGGGTACAGACTAAACATTTGTATATTATAATTCTCCTCTTAGAACCTGGTCTTCACTAAGATTTCTGTAAGTCACTAATTAGCATCACCATTCACCCAAAGTTACTCCAGCCAGAAACTTAAAAGTCATATGTCCGACTGTTCTTTTTGTCTAACCTCTTACATCTAATCTTTTGACAAATTCTTTTAGCTACACCTGCAAAATATGTCTCAAATTCAATAATTTCTTACCACCTCTACTGCTACCACTCTAACCCAAGCCATCAGAGCTCTTGACTAGACCAATGCCTGACACATGCTGAGTTCTCAACGTGGATGAATGTATGAATGAATGAGGATCCATGAGCAAACTCAGTCAGTTCTTCCTTCAAAAGATATCTCAGATCTAACTAGTTCTCTTTGCTGTTACTACTCTAGCCCTATCCACCATCATATAGCAACCAGACTAGTATAATCAAATAGAGAAGCCTCTAGCTGGTTTCTCTGTATCTACCCTCGTTCCCACAGCAGCCAGAAAAATTCCTTTAAAATTTCAATCAGACCATAATAATCCCCATTCCGTTCTCAGAACCTTATAGTAGCAGCCCATCACACAGAAAACAAAATGTTTATTTTTAGCCATAGAAAACAATGGCCTCATAACCTGACTCCTCCTATCTCTCTAATCTTATCTCCATAACTCTCTTTGTTGTTCATTCTGGTTCACCATATTGGCCTTCCTTTCCTTCACTGAACACACCATATTCATTCCTGCTTTTACATTTGATGTACATCCAACTGAAATTTCTTTCTCCAATATTCACATGTCTTGATTACTTCTTTTCGGTCTCCACTCAAATGCCACCCGGAGAAGGCAATGGCACCCCACTCCAGTACTCTTGCCTGGAAAATCCCATGGACGGAGGAGTCTGGTAGGCTCCATGGGGTCGCTAAGAGTCAGACACGACTGAGCGACTTCACTTTCACTTTTCCCTTTCACGCACTGGAGAAGGAAATGGCAACCCACTCCAGTGTTCTCGCCTGGAGAATCCCAGGGACGGCAGAGCCTGGTGGGCTGCCGTCTAGGGGGTCGCACAGAGTCGGACACGACTGAAGCGACTTAGCAGCAGCAGCAGCAGCAGCAAATGCCACCTCCTGAGAGGTCTTAGATAGAGAAATATTTATCTCCCTATAGACATGGATATGGATATATCTCTTTCTCAGTGTTATTCATTAGATATATAGAGAGAAGATAAAGATAGATAGGTGTATGTATATATGTGTATATGTATATACATACACACATACACATTAAAAATAGACTCCTAACCCCCATCATTTTCTCTTACCCCCTTAATTTTAGGCATAAAAATAAGACAATATTATATCTGTCTCATAAGGAAAATGAAAGCTCCATGAAGGCAAGGATTTTCTGTGTCTTGTTCAATAATACCATGTCAGGGAGATGGGAGGGAGATTTTGGAGGGAGGGGACATGGGTACACCTATGGCTGATGTTTGACAGAAAACAACAAAATTCTGTAAAGCAATTATCTTTCAATTAAAAATAAATAAAGTGGCAAAAAAAAAAAAAATACTGTGTCAGAGTCAAGAAAAGTCCTGGCATCAGCACTACTATTTGCTGAGTAAATTAATAGACGTATGAATGATCAAGTCCTTCAAGTCTTAACTCATTGGTTTCACCTCCAACTGCTTTTTTTTCCATACAATTAATTTTTTTAAGATCTTATTTTTTAGAGCAGTTTTAAGTTCACAACAAATTGAGAGGAAAGTACATAAAGTTCCCATGTATCCTCTGCCCCTACACACATATAGCCTCCTCTGTTACCAACATCCCCATCGCAGTGGTGCGTGTGTTAAAACTGATGAACTTATGTTGACACAACATTATTACCCAAAGCCCACAGTGTACATTAGGGTTCACTCTTGGTGTTGAAGATCCTTTGTAATAGGGGTTGGGAGGCTATTTTTATATATGTATACAAGACCGTTTTCATCTTTTTATATGCGTTTGTGAATCGGTTTACATCCAGCTTCTTTTCATTCCTCTAACATGACAAGCTTCGCTGTTCCTTTCACATTAAAAAAATCTGTTCATGGCTGATTCATGTCAATGTATGGCAAAAACCACTTTACAAAAATATTGTAGAGTAATTAGCCTCCAATTAAAATAAATTAATTAATTAAAAAAAGAATCTGTTCCCAGACATTTCCAAAACTAGGTACTTTTAGATTCCAGGCCAGATGTCACCTCTACAGGAAGTCCCTCTGCAACCACCCATGCAATGGCAAGTTAATACTCGGCCAAATCATACTCACTTATATTAATACAATCACGGCATTTGTTACTGTCTCCTCACTCCTATAAACTTTATAAAAGCCAGGGCCTTGTTTACTTGTTCATTGCTAACTGCCCACCACCCTAATCCCAATTTAGAACAGTGACTATCTAGCAGGTACTCAATAAATATCTGTTGGATAAACTCTGGAAGAATGGAGGATCCTGATACAGCTATACAAGAAGAAAGACAGGAAGGAGATGCCAACATAGGTAAGCTACATTCCCTGTCCATCAGAGCAAGAAGTTAATAGATAATACCTATACTGGTGAATCAAAAATTATTACTATGTTTCACTTGTACATAGAGTCAAAAAAAAAAAAAAAAAACTTACAGATACAGAGAACAGATAGGCAGGTCTTTACCAGAGGCAGGAGACTGGGGAGGAGGTAAAGATGGTCAAGTGATACAAATTTCCAATTCATAAGAATTAAATAATTCCTAGGATGTAACGTACAGGATGGTGACTATAGTTAACAACACTGTACTGTTTATCTTAAAGTGATAAAAGGATAGATCTTAAATGTTCTCATCACAATCAAAAACATTATAATTACATGTGGTGATAGATGTTAACTAAACTTATGGATGTTAACTAAACTAAACTTATTGTGATGATCTATCAAATATACACCTATTAAATCATTATGTTGTACATCTAAAATTAACACAGCATTAAATGTTATTTATATTTCCATTAAAAAGAAATATTACTACAGACAGATTATTTAGAGATGCTGTAATTTTTAAAATCTAATTCAACAATTATCACTAATGAAAGGTATTCATTCATTCGTTCATTCACTCAACAAATTATACTATATCTGCAGCATAGAGCACACCCTCAAGGAGCCTGAGGTCTAAGTAGAAACAGGAAATTAACCCCAAAATTAATACAATTAGTTTTCTGTATGATGAAGAACACAAACTAGTTTCAAGGGGTTAGGAAAGAAGGGAGTGACATTTAATCCAAGTTCTAAAGGATAAATAGAAATTCAGTAGCTAGGGGGAGACTTCTGGTCTAGGTCCAGGAATTTAAATAGCCAAAGGCCCTGAAGTAAAAACATGGCTGTGAATTTCATCCTGAGGAAAGGGAGGGCCAGGGTCTAAAACCGGTGAGTGAAAGATTGTGCTGGCATTTCCCTGGTGGCTCAGAGAGTAAAGAATCTGCTTGCAATGCAGGAGTGCCAGGTTTGATCCCGTGGTCGGGAAGATCCCCTGGAGAAGGGATTGGCTACCCACTCCAGTATTCTTGCCTGGAGAATTCAATGGACAGAGGAGCCTGGAGGGCTGCAGTCCCTGGGTCGCAAAGAGTCAGACACAATTGAGCAACTAACACTTTCACTAGAAAAAAAAATAATCACTCTGGTTCCTGTGTAGAAAATAGAGGCTGGCAAGAGATTAAAGACTGCAGCTAACCTTGGGAAAGAGATCATGGTAACGTGCACAAGAGTAGTTGTAGAGAAGCTAGAGAGAAGTGAGCCAATGCAGACCTTCAGGTGGTAGAATAAGCAGAACATGGTGGTGAATGGGAGAAGGCAATGGCACCCCACTCCAGTACTCTTGCCTGGAAAATCCCATGGACGGAGGAGCCTGGTGGGCTGCAGTCCATGGGGTCGCGAAGAGTCGGACACGACTGAGTAACTTCACTTTCACTTTTCACTTTCATGCATTGGAGAAGGAAATGGCAACCCACTCCAGTGTTCTTGCCTGGAGAATCCCAGGGACGGCGGAGCCTGGTGGGCTGCCGTCTATGGGGTCGCACAGAGTCAGACACGACTGAAGCGACTTAGCAGCTTAGCAGGTGGTGAATGAGACGTGAGGTCAAGAAGAATGTAAATCAGAGATGATGACACCACGGCATCTGGGACCGCTGCGTGGTTGGTGAGATTATTTACTAAGGTTGAACAACACAGAGTAAAGCAGGTTTGGGGGAAGATAATGCACTCAGGTATAGATACACAAGATTTGAGACACCAAGTAGAGGTGCCCGTAAATGTGGGTCTGGTGCTCAGGAGAAAGGAAGAGGCTGGAGATGGAGTCCTGAGAAAAATTGACACAGACGCCAATTGAAGCCATGGGAGTAGAGGGGATCATTCCACAGGCAAAGATAAAGTTAGATAACAAAAGCTCAAGCCCACAGAACGCTGTAGAAATCTAAAGTTAAACATGATCAAGTAATTTTAACCTTTATACAGTATTCCCTTTTTGTTCACAATTAGACATAAAGCCAACTTCTCTACAGAGCACCCGGTGCATATCCTAGCAGCCTGAAGCCCAGTTTGGTTTTCTTCATTATCATCATTTTGGGTTTGACAACTCATTAAATCACCCTGCTAAGTGCTCACTAATGTGGGATTCATCAAAAATGAATCAAATCATTCTACAACTAAACATCAAATGCAAACTCAAAAATATGATTCACATTTTTAAAGAGGTCTATAATTACCAACATAAAATAGAGCATCTTCCTGCTAATGTAGTACTTTAAAAAAGTATATAAATTGCAGTTTGATGTGGTGCCTAGCTGCTTATTTTCCTCAGCACTTAATTCAATTAGAAATGTACATATTGTGAATCAAATTAAATCCATCAGCGATGAAGTAATAATTGGTGAACCTGTTAGAAACTGGTTTATTTGTTACCAACATTACAAATTTTGAGAATTTCTGTAAGAAAACTTAGCCTGCTCCTCCTCTTTGACTCATAACCATTAGTGATATTCTGATTACGCCAATATAGAAATAAAACTGGATCCCATATATAAGCCACAACCCATCTATTACCATATCTGACACCCCATAACAGAGTCTACACAGAAGAATATAAGCAGTTCTGTAGATAGCAGTAAATATGTACATATGTGTATACTATGTATGAAACATATACTGACAGTTTTGGTGTATATCCTCCACTCACAAAACAAACACAAAGAGATTACCTCTGAAAAACAGAAGTAGGAATGGGGGAAGAACACTGGAGGAAGACTTTTTACTCTGTATTCATCTATAGTGTGCTAATTTTTATAATGCAAATGTATCCTGGTTTCACTTATGTTTAAAAATGAGGTGTGAAAACTGATGCCATTGATATCTTTCTTATGGACCCAGGGGACATCACACCAGCAACACCTCAGCCTCCCGTGGACAACTCACTGATGCAATGGCCCCACACATCAAATGCTAAGCTGGTGAACAAGTTATGTCCCCCTCGGGTAAACATATTATAGATTTTATGTTATGAATTCACATCTTCTCTATCAATTTCCATTCCAAGTGTTCTTGTTCATTACAGTTCATAGTTCAGTTTGTCAGTTTAATTTTGTGCTCCTTTGTAGCTATCCACAATAATTACAATGTTTAATGCTGTACCTTAAGGGTAAGTTTAACAGAGCAGTTTAAATGCATATGTTGCAGCCATTCTCTGACTCCCACAACCACCTCTGTGCACACACTCCATCCCCCCCACAGGAGCATATGCACTAACTGTGTTAAGGATGGTATCTTTCATCTTACTAGCTATTTTCCCATTACCTTCTATAGTATCTGACAATGACATTATTATTAATGCTACAGTAAACAGCTAATATATGTGGTAAAAATACACACACTATAATGAATCAAAATGACAAACCTACCCACCAGACTTCCTCTACTCATTCTAATCAGATAATGGGTTTTGCTTTTTTGTTTCTTGAGTGTACTACAAAAGGAGGGAGTAGCACTGGGGAAAACATTCATACAAACAAGGGAAAATAAAAGTAAATGTTCAGGCCATTGAGAACAAAAAGGAAGCTTATCGAGAAAATCTATATCAAGTAACATGACAATTCATTTGTTCTATATGGAGTCTTCTTAACTTGAAGTTCCCTGAAACATGTAGCTCAGTTTCACATGAATAAAATACCTAAACCATCACCATGGATAGTCTTTCTAGAATTTATCTTGCAGAAAAGGAGTGGGTTTTTTTTTCACATTATGATTTTTGTTGCTATTATTGCTGATGATCTTATACAACTCTGGCATTAAAATTCTGATTGAATTTTTGGTTTACAAAATGAGGTATAGCGCATTCAATTGATTTTCACATTCCTTATTTTTATTAGGAAAATGTTATTTCTAACCTTCTATTTCTTGTGTTTTTTTGTTTGCATTCCATGGGGATGTGCTCCTAAGGATGTACATCCTTATTAAAAATAAAATAAACACCAGGGATGAAAAGGAGAATACAATAGAAAATGGAAAACTACAGCTAATCAGAATGTTGGAGCAAGAATGAAATTTAGGGTTAGAAGAGACATTAAGAGTTTGGATTCTGACTACCTGGATTCATTTAACAAACTGCAGAACCTACAAGCTATAGAATGTTAGGCAGGCTGCTTGCCATTCTACACCTCAGTTTCCTTAATAGTAAAATAAGCATTATAATAATACTTAGTCCTTTGAAGATTCTTGTTAAGAATAAACAGAATACAATAGGGCATGGCATATCAGTTCAGTTCAATCGCTCAGTCGTGTCTGACTCTTTGCTACCCCATGGATCAGAGCACGCCAGGCCTCCCTGTCCATCAACAACTCCCGGAGTCCACCCAAACCCATGTCCATCGAGTCAGTGATGCCATCCAACCATCTCATCCTCTGTCGTCCCCTTCTCCTCCTGCCCCCAATCCTTCCCAGCAATAGGGTCTTTTCAAATGAGTCAATTCTTCGCATGAGGTGGCCAAAGTATTGGAGTTTCAGCTTCAACATCAGCCCTTCCAATGAACACTCAGGACTGATCTCCTTTAGGATGGACTGGTTGGATCTCCTTGCAGTCCAAGGGACTCTCAAGAGTCTTCTGCAACACCACATCTCAAAAGCATCAATTCTTCGGCGCTCAGCTTTCTTTATAGTCCAACTCTCACATCCATACATGACCACTGGAAAAACCATAGCCTTGACTAGACGGACTTTTGTTGGCAAAGTAATGTCTCTGCTTTTAAATATGCTATCTAGGTTGGCCATAACCTTCCTTTCAAGGAGTAAGCGTCTTTCAATTTCATGGCTGCAATCACCATCAGCAGTGATTTTGGAGCCCCAAAAAATAAAGTCTGACACTGTTTCCACTGTTTCCCCATCTCTTTCCCATGAAGTGATGAGACCAGATGCCATGATCTTAGTTTTCTGAACATTGAGCTTTAAGCCAACTTTTTCACTCTCCTCTTTCACTTTCATCAAGAGGCTCTTTAGTTCTTCACTTTCTGCCATAAGGGTGGTGTCATCTGCATATCTGAGGTTATTGATATTTCTCCCGGCAATCTTGATTCCAGCTTGTGTTTCTTCTAGCCCAGCGTTTCTCATGATGTACTCTGCATATAAGTTAAATAAGCAGGGTGACAATATACAGCCTTGACGTACTCCTTTTCCTATTTGGAACCAGTCTGTTGTTCCATGTCCAGTTATAACTGTTGCTTCCTGACCTGCATATAGGTTTCTCAAGAGACAGGTCAGATGGTCTGGTATTCCCATCTCTTCCAGAATTTTCCACAGTTTATTGTGATCCACACAGTCAAAGGCTTTGGCATAGTCAATAAAGCAGAAATAGATGTTTTTCTGGAACTCTCTTGCTTTTTTCGATGATCCAGCGGATGTTGGCCATTTGATCTCTGGTTCCTCTGCCTTTTCTAAATCCAACTTGAACATCTGGAAGTTCACGGTTCATGTATTGCTGAAGCCTGGCTTGGAGAATTTTGAGCATTACTTTACTAGCGTGTGAGATGAGTGCAATTGTGCGGTAGTTTGAGCATTCTTTGGCATTGCCTTTCTTTGGGATTGGAATGAAAACTGACCTTTTCCAGTCCTGTGGCCACTGTTGAGTTTTCCAGATTTGCTGGCATATTGAGTGCAGTACTTTCAGGGCATCATCTTTCAGGATTTGAAATAGCTCAACTGGAATTCCATCACCTCCACTAGCTTTGTTTGTAGTGATGCTTTCTAAGGCCCACTTGACTTCACATTCCAGGATGTCCGCCTCTAGGTGAGTGATCACACCATCGTGATTATCTGGGTCGTGCAGATCTTTTTTGTACAGTTCTTCTGTGTATTCTTGCCACCTCTTCTTAATATCTTCTGCTTCTGTTAGGTCCATACCATTTCTTTCCTTTATCGAGCCCATCTTTGAATGAAATGTTCCCTTGGTATCTCCAATTTTCTTGAAGAGATCTCTAGTCTTTCCCATTCTGTTGTTTCCTCTGTTTCTTTGTATTGATCACTGAGGAAGGCTTTCTTATCTCTCCTTGCTACTCTTTGGAACTCTGCATTCAGATGGGAATATCTTTCCTTTTCTCCTTTGCTTTTTGCTTCTCTTCTTTTCCCAGCTATTTCTAAGGCCTTCTCAGACAGCCATTTTGCTTTTTTGCATTTCTTTTCCATGAGGATGGTCTTGATCCCTGTCTTCTGTACAATGTCACGAACCTCTGTCCATAGTTCATCAGGCACTCTGTCTATCAGGTCTAGTCACTTAAATCTATTTGTCACTTCCACTGTATAATCATAAGGGATTTGATTTAGGTCATACCTGAATGGCCTAGTGGTTTTCCCTACTTTCTTCAGTTTAAGTCTGAATTTGGCAATAAGGAGTTCATGATCTGAGCCACAGTCTGCTCCTGGTCTTGTTTTTGCTGACTGTATAGAGCTTCTCCATCTTTGGCTGCAAAGAATATAATCAATCTGATTTCGGTGTTGACCATCTGGTGATGTCCACGTGTAGAGTCTTCTCTTGTGTTGTTGGAAGAGAGTGTTTGCTATGACCGGTGCGTTCTCTTGGCAAAACTCTATTAGCCTTTGCCCTGCTTCATTCTGTACTCCAAGGCCAAATTTGCCTGTTACGCCAAGTGTTTCCTAACTTCCTACTTTTGCATTCCAGTCCCCTATAATGAAAATATATTTCATGGCATAGAGTAGATGTCTAATACATATGAGCTCTTATTAGTAGTACAAAACAGGAAACTAAGGCCCAGAGAGATTAAGTGCTTCCTCTGAGATAATTTAATTGGACTGATGGCAGAATATTGTTAACATAGGTCCTCTAATTTTTGTATGTTTCATTTTCTTTTCCAATTAGATCACTTGTAGTCTGGAGAAATTACTTTCAAAGGAAAAAAGTGATATAGCAGAAATCCTTCAGATAAGCACAGCCTAGATTTAAAAGAAGGAAAAGAGGAATTTTCACTTGTGTGTGTGCACATGCACACATACACACACACACCAAAATAAGAAGCAAAATGTATGGATGGAGGGTGGGTGACAAGTGACACAAACACAAAACCTCCAATTAGACTTTTTATTATGACACAATTCATTAGAGCATAATTAAATTTCTTATTAAATGATTAATCATAAGGTTAGAAGAAAAGGTCATGTTGGATGTTAATTACAATTAACTTTGCTGTTCAGAGATGTGAACAGCAGTACTCTCATAGACTGTCAGTTGTTGCAAATTAACTCAAACTCTTGAAATGCACTAGGTATTATCTTTAAAAATTCAAACTACATATATCCTCTTACTAATCAGGATCATGTGGAAGACTCTGTCCTACAATTAATTTGCACAAGTGTGCAAAAATGTGCACAAAAGGACATTTATTGGTGCACTACTGGCAATACCAAATATTGGGGAAAAAGTCATACATTCATTAGTGGGGAAATTATGATTGTGGTACATTCAGGCAATAGAATAAACAAAATGATAACAAAAGTTGTTCTAAATAGATTATTAAATAAAAAGACAAATCAAAGTATACAAGAATCTGTGCCAGAATAACCTGTATCTGCTTTTTAAAACAAAAGATAAAGGTACATGAATGTGTTTGCACAAAAAATGCTTCCAAGTTACACAAGAAACTTAACGATGGTTAGCTCTGGGAAATAGGACTGAGGTCAAGAGGACAAGAAGATGGAGAGAAGTAAACATTTAACTTTTCTTCAGTGACATTTGAGCTTCCCAGATGGCTCAGCTGGTAAAGCACCTTCCTCCCAATGCAGGAGATGCAAGAGACATAGGTTGGATCTCTGCATCGGAAAGATCCAGGGAAGATCCCTGGCTTGGGAGAAAAACACGGCAATCTGCTCCAGTATTCTTGCCTGGAAAATTCCAGGGACAGAGGGCTAAAGTTCACAGGGTCACAAAGAGCCAGACACATATATATACACACATATACATGTATATATTTATATACTATCTAGAGTTTATATATTATATATATACAATTTTTGCTATATACATATATGATTTTTAAGTTGAAAGAAAACAATTTTACAATAAATAAAAGATTATGAAGAAACAGATAGTTCAACAAGCATAACGGAGAACAAATTTAAGAGTAGAGAAGTTATATACAGCAGAATTCTTACCTGACACTTAGCACTACAGTATTTGGCAATTCGGCATTGAGAGCATCGCATCAGCTTTTCCTTCCTGTTAAAGAATAAAAATAAAGTTAAAAAATAAAGTTCACATTAGGAAATGAATGAGAATCATATACGGCTGAAGAAAGAAAGAAAACGTAAGTCAGCACGCTGACACCAAGATGCTCCACTCACTCCATCTGTATAGTCCATGAGATTTAGATTTTCACAGTGCTGAACATCTTTCAGTGTGAGACTAGTGACTTTTTAAAATTAACTAGTGTTCTTTCTTAAAAATTGTGGCAAAATATATGTAACATAAAATGTGCCACTTTAACTATTTGTAAGTGCATAGTTTTAGTGGCATTAAGAACATTCACATTGTTGTGTAACAATCCCCACCTCTAATGTTCTTTTTAACATAAATTTAATGAAAATACAGAGATTCCCACTTAGGCAAAAAAAATCACTTTAATAGAGTTTTTAATCTCTGCATACGAAATTCAAAATCTAGTCTATCAACTAACTCAAAGTATCTTATGCCTTTCAAACACAAAAACTGTCCAAGTTTAAATTTATCATATAGGTTAATTGTAATATACTTCTTCTAGGAGATGATTTTTAATTTTAATTTCCATTAAATTCAATTACTACTTTCAACATGTTAAACTGCGATACACCAAAGTCATGTCCCCCTAGGTTGGCTGAGGAAGAAAAAAACCAAAACAAAGAAAAACTTTATTATAAAAGGAAACAATAAATTTGATGATGAGACTCATAGTGACAAATAACAGACAGGACTGTGCGTGCGCGCTACATCACTTCACTCACGTCTGACTCTTCATAACCCTATGGATTGCAGCCTGCCAAGCCCCTCTGCCCGTGGGATTCTTCAGGCAAGTATACTGGAATGGGTTGCCGTTTCCTTCTCCAGAGGATCTTCCCAACCCAGGCTCAAACCCCCGCCTCCTGCAGCTCCTGCACTGAAGGCAGATTCTTCACCACTAAGCCACCAGGGAAGACCACATCATAAAATAAAAACAATAAATCTGATGATGCAGTTCATAGTGATAAATAACAGACAGCACTATAGACACTTTCAAGGTGGCCAAGAGCATTCAAAGTCAAACTATAACACTAACATCAGTGCTGAAACAAGAAGAAATCTTTCCAAGCACTTCTGATGTACCAGGTATGGTTCAAACTTCTTTATATCTATTGACTAACACTTCAGACAGTTCCGTAAGTAAACAGTTTTATTATGCTCATTTAAGAGATACTTCAATACCTTTTCAAGAGATAAGAAGTAGATGACTAAGGAAACACACCATAAAGTGCAACACGGTAGGTGACACTGAAAGGGTAATAATAAAAACCACAGAGAATCAAAACATGAATACATCAGGTACCTCATTCACAGGAGAACAGGAGTGAGATACGGAGTATATAACATGCGGAGAGCTTAAAGGTCTAAATAAAGCAAAGTCAAAACACCTCCTTCCCTCAAGTGTAGAATTATACCTGTCAGATATCAATATTTCAAACAACAACCCAAATCCAAACAATATAGCCTTAAAGTCCTTGTTTTTAATGATCATACTCCACTAACACTATTAGACAAAACTGGATCAAAGCAAAATCCACCCATAGGCAATTGATGAGATGTGCTTCAAATAAAAGAACACCCAATTCGGGATGAGAAGGATATGATGGGCAAATAGTAACATTAATATTGAACCGTGAACTTCCAGATGTTCAAGCTGGTTTTAGAAAAGGCAGAGGAACCAGAGATCAAACTGCCAATATCCGTTGGATCATCGAAAAAGCAAGAGAGTTCCAGAAAAACATCTATTTCTGCTTTATTGACTATGCCAAAGCCTTTGACTGTGTGGATCACAATAAACTGTGGAAAATCCTGAAAGAGATGGGAATACCAGACCATCTGACCTGTCTCTTGAGAAACTTGTATGCAGGTCAGGAAGCAACAGTTATAACTGGACATGGAACAACAGACTGGTTCCAAATAGGAAAAGAAGTACGTCAGGGCTATATATTGTCACCCTGTTTATTTAACTTATATGCAGAGTACATCATGAGAAACGCTGGGCTAGAAGAAACACAAGCTGGAATCAAGATTGCCGGGAGAAATATCAATAACCTCAGATATGCAGATGACACCACCCTTATGGCAGAAAGCGAAGAAGAACTAAAGAGCCTCTTGATGAAAGTGAAAGAGGAGAGTGAGAAAGTTGGCTTAAAGCTCAATGTTCAGAAAACTAAGATCATGGCATCTGGTCCTATCACTTCATGGGAAAGAGATGGGGAAACAGTGGAAACAGTGTCAGACTTTATTTTTTGGGGCTCCAAAATCACTGCAGATGGTGACTGCAGCCGTGAAATTAAAAGACGCTTACTCCTTGGAAGGAAGGTTATGGCCAACCTAGATAGCATATTTAAAAGCAGAGACATTACTTTGCCAACAAAAGTCCGTCTAGTCAAGGCTATGGTTTTTCCAGTGGTCATGTATGGATGCGAGAGTTGGACGGTGAAGAAAGTTGAGCGCCGAAGAATTGATGCTTTTGAACTGTGGTGTTGCAGAAGACTCTTGAGAGTCCCTTGGACTGCAAGGAGATCCAATCAATCCATCCTAAAGGAGATCTATCCTGGGTGTTCATTGGAAGGAGTGATGTTGAAGCTGAAACTCCAATACTTTGGCCACCTCATGCAAAGAGCTCACTCATTGGAAAAGACCCCAATGTTAGGTAGGATTGGGGGCAGGAGAAGAAGGGAATGACAGAGGATGAGATGGTTGTATGGCATCATTGACTCGATGGACATGGGTTTGGGTAGAATCCAGGAGTTGGTGATGGACAGAGAGGCCTGGTGTGCTGCAATTCATGGGGTAGCAAAGAGTCAGACACAACTGAGCAACTGAACTGAACTGAACTGAATTGAATAGAAAAAAGCCTGTGTCACTATATCAGTATCAGAAAAAAAGAGATGTTAAGGTTAAAAATATTACTAGAGATGAATAAGTCAATACACAAAGACTAAGAGACTCCGATCACCAGGTATTAGTACCCAGCAAAAAATATACCCAGTCTAAAAATATGTAAAGTAAAAGTAATAGATCTAAGATAAAAATGAGGAATACATAATAAATTAATACAAGTAAAGCCTTTAAAATAGTACCTGGAATATATTAAGTACCATACCAGTATATCACTATAACAGTTATCACTATAACAAATCTTTTTCAGGAAATCATAGATCAAGCAGATAAAGAAGGAGCTCTACAATTTATTTGATTTCATGTAATACACAGACCCTTGCACCTTTTATATGCATGTTTATTCACACACTCTCTTCAGGCACTCACTGGCCTTTTACAACATATGCCTACATACTAGGCCACAGAGCAAATCTCAAAAATTACAAAGAATCAATATTATATATATATACATATATATATAATATCAATATATAATATCTATAATATAATATATAATATCAATATTATATATATATAATTTTCTCCAACAATAAAAGAATTAGATTAGAAATCAGCATCAAAAATCAAGCCAGTAAAATCCCATATTTATGGAAATTTAAAAGCTTACCTCTATATAATTCAACGATCAAAGAAGAATTGTAATGAAAATTAGAAAATAGATTAAATAATCTTAAAAAAAACTCAAAATGTAATCTAAAGTAATACTTAAAGGAACATTTATAGTCTTAAATGTTTACATTGACTGCAGTGGTATAACTTTTTAATCTCTTTAACGCTGCTCATAAAAAAAAAAAAAAAAAAGAGTAAGTAGGAAATAGGAAAAACTAACCATCATTCCCCAACCTGGAAAGGTACAACAAAACCAAAAACACTATCAGAAAAAAAAAATACTACAGGCTTCAAGAATTGATTAAATCAGTATATTTGTGGGAGAAAACAAAGGCAACTTCCAACAGGCTTGAAAACAGAAGAGCTCCAAGTTGGCAAAAGATATCCGGCAGAAAGTCTGTCAAGCCAACTGGAGAACTGCAACCAAAACTGGGAGAGGACGCTTTCTACAAGAACACTCCTAAGAACGAGGTCCCAGGGCGCTTCTGAATCCTGCTTTCCTTAGGCCTGACTCCTCAGATTTCTCCTCATTGCCTTTTTTCTTGTCTAAGTTATCAGAGGTTATTTCTGCTGCCTGCAAATAAAGATCCCCAACTATGTAAAATGTTTCATCTCAATTTTTTAAAATAACGAGCAGAATCAAAACACCCAGGAAAGTCAGTGATGAATCTGGTAGCAGGTATTAAAACCTGACCTCCCCCCTCCATAGCTTTCAACCACAGACTTTTATGAATTTTAGCACAGACTTTCAGCAAAATGAATAGCAAGATGATTCAAAGTACTTGGATAATTTAGTTGCCATTTGATGCACAAAGAAAAATTCTTTAATATGAGTTATTTAAATGTTTGGGGTTATTTTTACACATCATATAACTATACAAATAAACTTAACTTCTCAAGTTTCAAAAAAAAAAGTCAACTGAATCCAAGAGAAAAGTTATGTCTTTGATCAGAGGAACCACTGAGCCTTTGAAGAGTTACTGCTTTTCTCTGTTGGGTAAGGTTCAGGGTAATAGCATACTAGTAAGGTTTCCCTACAGAGAAAAAACTTGGGCAGCAGAGAGAGAGGAAAATAAGTATCAGAAACACAGGCACCAGACAAGCTCATGAAAACATTCTCTTTCTCTTAAAACTCAACATATCATTTCTAATTGAAAAACCCATATTTTTCTTTAAAAAAATCAGAAATGTACAGGTCAAATAAAAGGCAGAATTAGAAGCCCCTAAATAAAAAGGATCACTTATTCTAGGCAGTTCCAGAGGTTAAAACAAGAAATACTGAATGGAAGGTAAAGATAAGCAGATTTTGTCTAAAGGTAAAGATCTTTGTGGCAACAACTCAAAATTCAAAAGAAACGCCCTGAGACGGTGGAGTTCTCAGTCTTTTGACGTGTTCAAGGAGAATCTGGTACGTACATTTATAGACATGATGTAAAGGAAATTCCAGCACTGCAAAGGAACATGAGTTAAGTTTCCTTCTAATTCCAAATTAATTGGTTCTCCTCCTCTTGTATAAGCAACAAATATAAAATAAATTTGAAGACAAAACTTGGGCATATTATAAGGCCAAATATGATAATCTCAGTGGAGTAGAAAAGTGAGGAAAACAGCTTTCACAGACTACACAAACATCCTGTTTGCAAACTGATTATCTCAAGAGTGCATCCAGAACTAAAATTTCTGAATAAAAAAAATCTAAAGAAATAGGTTAGGAATGTATCAGTAACAGCAAGGTGATTAATTTTTATCTATTCTTCCCCTCAAGAAACAAATAGTAGTATGCTACCTCTAAACTAGAGAGGATATATTATTGTATACTAAAATAAATGGAAGTTTTAGATCCCACTGCAAAAAAGCAAAAAGGGATCCCTTATCACTTGTTCATATAAACTCCGATATGTTATTGAACACAAAGTCAACTTAGAGAAAGTTCTCAGCTTGCTCACTGCTCCAGAGAAAGTGATTCATGGAGCACAAGTGAAGTCCTCTCTTCCAAGTAAAAACTGGCTCATAATTAGCTTCTCCAAAAGCCTATGCAACTGAAGTATGGAAAAGAAATAAAAATAAGGCAAAATTAATTGTTCTTCTAGCATACAAGTTAAAATTTTATACTGTTGACTCCTAAACAATGCAGGGCGTAGGGGTGTTGGCCCTACGTGCAGGCAAAAATCTGTCTGTAACTTTATAGTGTGGCCCATGTATCTGATGTTCTGTATCAAAGGAGTCAACCAAACTCAGACCATGTAATACTGTAGACTGCATTTAGTGAAGGAAAAAAAAAAAAAAAAAACTGCATATGAGTGGACCTGTACAGTTTAAACCTGCGTTATTCAAGGGTCAGCTATATGTGGATATAGAGGAAACTGGTGTCTGTAAGAAATAAAAGAAATAAACTGGAAGACTGAGACTGACATATATACACTACTATATAAAAAGTAGATAATTAACAAGGATCTGAATTAAATTTACCCATTCACATCCATCTTAGTTCACTGATTCCTAAGATGTCGATGTTTACTCTTGCCATCTCCTGTGTGACCAGGTCCAACTTACCTTGATTCATGGACCTAACATTCCAGGTTCCTACGCAGCACTGTTCTTTACAGCATCAGATTTTACTTTCATCACCAGACACATCCACAACTGAGCGTCATTTCTGCTTCGGCCCAGCCATTTCATTATTTCCAGAGCTACTATTAATTGTCCTCCATTCTTTCCCCAGTCGCATATTGGGCACCTTCCAACTTGAGGGGCCCATCTTTTTGTGTCATACCTTTTTGCCTTTTATACAGCTAATGGGGTTTTCACAGGAATAACACTAAAGTGGCTTACCATTCCCTCCTCCAGTGGACCACGTTTTCTCCTAACTGTCCACTATGACCCATCCCTCTTGGGTAGCCCTACAAGGCATGGATCATAGCTTCACTGAGTTATGCAAGCTCCTTCACCATGACAAGGCAGTGATCCATGAAGGGCGATTTTAATTAAGATAACCATTGTATCTACTGCCGTGGCCAAGAATCACATAGAATAAATGGAGTAGCCCTCATAATTAACATACAAAATCAAGACTACGAAATGCAGTACCTGGGTGCAACCTCAAAAAAAAAAAAAACACAACCAGAATGATCTCTGTTTGTTCCCAAGGCAAACCATTCACCATCACAATAAACCAAGTCTACATCTCAATGACTGATGTCAAAGAAGCTGAAATTGATCAGTTCTATGAAGACCTAGATGACATCCTAGAATTAACACTAAAAAATGATGTCCTTTTCATCATAGGTGATTAGAATGCAAAAGTAGGAAAGCAAGAGAGACCTGGAGTAACAGGCAAGTTTGGCCTTGGAGTACAAAAAATGAAGCGGGGCAAAGGCCAAGAGAATTCTGTCAAGAGAATGCACTGGTCATAACAAACACCCTTTTACAACAACACAGGAGACAATTCTACACATGGACATCACCAAATGGTCAATACAAAAACCAGATGGATTACACTTTTTTTCAGTCAAAGATGGAGAAGCACTATACAGTCAGCAAAAACAAGTCCCGCAGTTGACTGTGGCTCAGATCATCAGCTCCTATCGAATTCAGGCTTAAACTAAAGAAAACAGGGGAAACAACTAGGCCAGTCAGGTACAACATAAATAAAATCCCCTATGATCATATAGTGGAGGTGATGAACAGATTCAAGGGATTAGATCTGGTAAAAGAGTGCCTGAAGAACTATAGAGAGAGGTTTGTAATATTGTATTATTGTAATATTGTAATATTACAATATTGTACAGGAGGCACTAACCAAAACCACTTCAAAGAAAAAGAAATGCAAGAAGGCAAAGTGATTGTCTGAGGAAGCTTTACAAATAGCTGAGGAAAGAACAGAAGTGAAAAGCAAGGCAGAAAGGGAAAGATATACGCAACTGAATGTAGAGCTCCAGAGAATAGCAAGGAGAGCCAAGAAGGCCTTCTTCAATGAACAGTGCAAAGAAATAGGGGAAAGCAACAGAAGGGGAAAGATTAGAGATTTCTTTAAGAAAACTGAAGATATCAAAGGAACATTTCATGCAAAGATGGGCACAATAAAGGACAAAACGGTAAAGACCTAATAGAAGCAGAATAAATCAAGAAGAGATGGCAAGAATACACAGAAAAAATGTACAAAAAAGATATTGATGACCCGGTTTGGTCATTCACCTAGAGCCAGACATCTTGGAGTGTGAAGTCAAGTGGGCCTTAAGAAGCATTGCTGTCAATAAAGCTAATGGAGGTGATGAAATTCCAGCAGAGCTATTTAAAATCCTAAACGATGACGCTATTAAAGTGGGCTTCCCTGGTGCCTCAGATGGTAGAGTCTGCCTGCCATGCAGGAGATCTGGGTTCAATCACTAGGCTGAGAAGATCCCTTGGAGGAGGGCATGGCAACCTACTTTAGTATTCTCGCCTGGAGAATCACCATGGACAGAGGGTGGGCTACAGTCCATGCGGTCGTAAAGAGTCGGACACTACTGAACGACTAAACATGGGACTTAAAAGGTCAGCAAATGTGAAAAACCCAGCAGTGGCCACAGGACTGGAAAACGTTAACCTTCATCCCAATTCCCAAGAAGGGCGGGACTAAAGAATATACAAACTACCGAACAATTGCACTCATTTCTCATGCTAGAAAGGTTATGCTTTCAACCTTCAACAGTAGGTGAAACAAGAACTTCCAGATGTACAAGCTAGGTCTAGAAACAGCAGAGGAACCAGAGATCAAACTGCCAATAGTTGCTGGATCATAGAGAAAGCAAATGAATTCCAGAAAAAACTCTACTTCTGTTTTGTTGACTATGCTAAATAAAGCCTTTGACTGTGCTAACTTCAGTTCAGTCGCTCAGTCCTGTCTGACTCTTTGCAACCCCATGGACTGCAGCACGCCAGGCCTCCCTGTCCATTACCAACTCCCGGAGTTTACTCAAACTCACGTCCATTGAGTCGGTGATGCCATCCAACCATCTCATCCTCTGTCGTCCCCTTCTCCTCCTGCCTTCAATCATTCCCAGCATCAGGGTCTTCTCAAATAAGTCAGTTCTTCTCATCAGGTGGCCAAAGTATTGGAGTTTCAGCTTCAACATCAGTCCTTCGAATGAATATTCAGGACTGATTTCCTTCAGGATGGACTCATTGGATCTCCTTGCTGTCCAGGGGACTCTCAAGAGTCTTCTCCAACACCACAGTTCAAAAGCATCAGTTCTCTGGTTCTCAGCTTTCTTTATATTCCAACTGTCACATCCATACATGACTATGGGAAAAAGCATGGCTTTGTCTAGATGGACCTTTGTTGGCAAAGTAATGTCTCTGCTTTTCAATATGCTGTCTAGGTTGGTCATAACTTTTCTTCCAAGGAGCAAGCATCTTTTAATTTCATGGTTGAAGTCACCATCTACAGTGAATTTGGAGCCCAAGAAAATAAAATCTGTCACTGTTTCCACTGTTTCCCCATCTATTTGCCATGAAGTGATGGGACCAGATGCCATGATTTCAGTTTTCTAAATGTTGAGTTTTAAGCCAACTTTTTTATTCTCCTCTTTCCCTTTCATCAAGAGGCTCTTTATTTCTTCTTCGCTTTATGCCGTAAGTGTGGTGTCATCTGTGTATCTGACGTTATTGATACTTCTCACGACAATCTTGACTTCCAGCTTGTGCTTCATCCAGCCCAGCGTTTCTCATGATTTACTCTGCATATAAGTTAAATAAGCATGGTGACAATACACAGCCTTGACATACACCTTTCCTGACTTGGAACCAGTCTGTTGTTCCATATCCAGTTCTAACTGCTGCTTCTTGACCTGCATACAGATTTATCAGGAGGCAGGTCAGGTGGTCTGGTATTCTCATCTCTTTAAGAATTTTCCACAGTTTGTTGTGATCCACACAGTCAAAGGCTTTGGCACAGTCAATAAAACAGAAATACAAAATATTGTTCTTTACAGCATCGGACTTTACTTCCATCACTTCATTTCTTCTAAGGGATTCTTGCCCACAGTAGTAGATATAATGGTTATCTGAATTAAATTCACCCTTTCCGGTCCATTTTAGTTTGCTGATTCCTAAAATGTTGATGTTCACTCTTGCCATCTCCTGTTTGACCACTTCCAATTTGCCTTGATTCATGGACCTTACATTTCAGGTTCCTATGAAATATTGTTCTTTACAGCATCGGACTTTACTTCCATCACCCGTCACATCCACAACTGGGTGTTGTTTTTGCTTTGGCTCTGTCTCTTCATTCTTTCTGGAGTTATTTCTCCACTGATCTCCATTAGCATATTGGGCACCTACCTACCTGGGCAGTTCATCTTTCAGTGTCCTGTCTTTTTTCATTTTCATACTATTCATGGGGTTCTCAAGCCAAGAATACTGAAGTGGTTTGCCATTTCCTTCTCCAATGGACCACGCAGAGATAACAAACTGTGGGAAACTCTTAAAGAGATGAGAATACCTGACCATCTTACCTGTCTCCTCAGAAACCTGTATGCAGGTCAAGAACCAACAGTTAGAACCTGACATGGAACAACAGACTGGTTCAAAATTGAAAAAGGAGTACATCAAGGCTGTATATTGTCATACTGCTTATTTAACTTCTATGCAGAGTACATCATGCGAAATGCCAGGCTGGATGTGTTACAAGCTGGAATCAAGATTTCCAGGAAAAATTTCAACAACCTCAGATATACACATGATAACCACTCTAATGGCAGAAAGCAAAGAGGAAATAATGAACCTCTTGATGAAAGTGAAAGAGAAGAGTGGAAAAGCCATCTTAAAACTCAAAATTAATAAATCTAAGATCATGGCATCCGGCCGCATCACCTCATGGCAAGTAGGAGGGGAAAAGGTGGAAGCAGTGACAGATTGTCTTTTCTTGGGCTCTAAAATCACTGCAGATGGTGACTGCAGCCATAAAATGAGAAGACAACTGCTTCTTGGAAGGAAAGCTATGAAAAACCTAGACAGTTTATTAAACAGAAAAGACATTACTTTGTCAGCCAAGGTCAATACAGTGAAGGCTGTGGTCTTTCCAGTAGTCATGTATAGGTGTGAGAGCTGGGCACCGAAGAATTGATGCTTTCATACTGTTATGCTTGAGAAGACTCTTGAGAGTCCCTTGGACACCAAGGAGAACAAACCAGTCAATCCTAAAGGAAATCAACCCTGAATATTCTATGGAAGGACTGATGCTGAAGCTCCAATACTTTGGGCACCTGATGTGAAGAGCCAACTCACTGGAAAAGACCCTGATCCTGGGAAAGACTGAAAGCAGAAGGAAAAAAGGGCAACAGATGATGAGTAAGTTGGATGGCATCAGTGATTCAAAGGACATGAACTTGGGCAAATTCCTGGAGATGGTGAGGGACAAGGAGGCCTGGCATGCTGCAGTCAGTAGGGTCACAAAGAATTGGATGTGACTTGGCGACTGAAAAACTACAACAAATAAGGACCTACTGTATAGCACTGGGAACTCTACTCAATACTCTGTAATAGTCTATATGGGAAGAGCATCTAAAAAAGAGTGAATACATGTATATGTATAATATTCATTTTGGTATGCACCTAAAATCAACACAACATTGTAAGTCAACTATACTCTAATAAAAATGTTTATAAAAGAAATCAAAGAAGAAAGGGAATTAAATAGTTCCCTTAAATAGCAACAACTAGACTACTGTTTAAGGGAACATCTGTCATTCTTGGCTATCTGAGGGGAAAAAGCATCCTTACTATTCAGAAACTGCCTTAAAATAATATAGGCAGTTGCCAGGTAGAAAGAAGTTCCCTGGAAAGGATATAAAAAAATGAACAAACTCCACTGACTGCCAAATTTCACCCAGCCCAGGCACCTACAGAATCCAATTTAAACTACCTCTAGAGGACAAAAAAAGAGTGCATCTACAACACATTCGTAGGTAATATATTTATTACACAGGGTTTTTCCCTAGTAACATGCCTTGATCTCCTAGAAGTCTCCCAGTATGTCTAGCAGTTGAATATCTTCTTGAAAGTCCATCCTCACTATGGAAGGTAACTGGCTCACCATTGACCAATCAGCTACAGGCAAAGGCTCGGACACCACAGAAAAGCCAGGTGACCCTCCTACCTGCTGAAGCACACTCATCTGGATGGAGCAGAGCCCAGTATGATGAGAAGCAACACGGAGCCTAGTGTGCCTGTGCAGCCTCCTTATTCAGTGAAGATCCCTGCCCAGGGATCTTCTGCACACTGAGTATCTCAAGGATTGAATTTTAATTTGTAGCTGATTTCTTTGGGAAGAAGTCTGAGCTAAGAAAAAGACCAGAGTACATGGAGTAAATCCTGTACCACTTACAGTTGCTAAAGAGTGTTGACTTATGGGATGTCTGATTTAGTACACTAGGCTTTTATACAAGTTTTAAGAAAGATTCTCTGAATAGAATTCCTATGGAAGTATTTTTTATACAATTAAGACCCAAGCTGCTCTATGCTGTATGAGAAATAGTGAATGTCATGAGCAAACTCTTAAGAATAAAGATTAAAAACTCTCCATCTGTTTTTAAATGGAGAAAGCCAAAATAAATAAGTGAAGCAAGTCTAAATACAATTTTTAAAACAAAAATACCACAGAAATATTTATTTACAGAATTGTTATGTTTGTAAATTTCTTTGAAATCTCAGAATTCATTAGAAACGTTAATGCCACTTTACCAAGTTCTTGGCTGTTTCTCCCTGGAAATTTCTGAAGCTAAAGAAATTCTACACTATGAAAAGGCGATTATCCCAAATAAAATCATGTCATTCTATTCAAGGATAATGCAACATCTACTCTGGCCAAATAAAATACACTGGAAAATGCTAAACATAAAGAACTCCTTTAGGCATAAATATTTATAATAACACATTAAAGGGATCCTCCATTTCTGTTTGGAAATGGTAATTGTGCTGGTTTGGGCCCAAAGGCCTTTTTAAATATTAAAGAGATTCATATCCACCATCCACATAACTATCCAATGGTTTTTAATACAAAACAGCAGAGGTGATCAAAATAATATAGATTTATATCACAGGAAAATAAAATCGGTTTGTATTCCTTTTTCTATAGTCCCTATCAGTTTATTTCCTATTTCTAATATCTAAAGTACAAAACAAGAAAATGTAATGGTTAATATTTCAGGGAAAACGAATCTGTGATTCACAGACACCATCACATCCTCAGAAACACAAGTAATTTAAACCCACATTATCTCTTAGAGAAAAGCACAGCAAAGTATTTGACACAGGTTAGTCAAGATAGGCTCACCATCTTACTCAGGAACTTCCTTTTTTCACTGTCTTTGGTCTCCTAAAGTTGTCCTTCTAACATCTGGAACAAGATAAGGGTGTCCACTCTTACCACTTTTTTAAACATAGTTTTGGAAGTCCTAGCTACAGCAATCAGAGAAAAAAAAGGAGTAAAGGAGTCCAAATTGGAAAGGAAGAAGCTAACTTGTCACTGTTTACAGATGACATGATAATATACACAGAAGATCCTAAAGATGCTACCAGAAAACTACTAGAACCACCAATGAATTTGGAAAAGTTGCAGGTTACAAAATTAACACACAGAAATCTGCTGCATTTATATACACTAACAACGAAAGATCAGAAAAAGCAATTCAAGAAACACTTCCATTTACCATCACATCGAAAAGAATAAAATACCTAGGAACAAATCTACTTAAGGAGACCAAAGACCTGTACTCCGCTGTAAGATGCTGATGAAGGGATGAAGTTCAGTTCAGTTCAGTCACTCAGTCGTGTCCGACTCTTTGCGACCCCATGAAACACAGTACACCAGGCCTCCCTGTCCATCACCAACTCCCAGAGTCCACCCAAACCCATGTCCATTGAGTCAGTGATGCCATCCAACCATCTCATCCTCTGTTGTCCCCTTCTCCTCCTGCCCTCAATCTTTCCCAGCATCAGGGTCTTTTCCAATGAGTCAACTCTTCGTATGAGGTGGCCAAAATATTGGAGTTTCAGCTTCAACATCAGTCCTTCCAATGAACACCCAGGACTGATCTCCTTTAGGATGGACTGGTTGGATCGCCTTGCAGTCCAAGGGACTCTCAAGAGTCTTCTCCAACACCACAGCTCAAAAGCATCAATTCTTCAGTGCTCAGCTTTCTTTACAGTCTACAGTTTCTTTTCATCCATACATGACCACTGGAAAAACCATAGCCTTGACTAGACGGACCTTTGTTGACAAAGTAATGTCTCTGTCCCTTAATATGCTGTCTAGGTTGGTCATAACCTTCCTTCCAAGGAGTAAACGTCTTTTAATTTCATGGCTGCAATCACCATCTGCAGTGATTTTGGAGCCCCCCAAAAATAAAGTCAGCCACTGTTTCCACTGTTTCCCCACCTATTTCCCATGAAGTGATGGGACCAGATGCCATGATCTTAGTTTTCTGAATGTTGAGCTTTCAGCCAACTTTTTCACTCTCCCCTTTCACTTTCATCAAGAGGCTCTTTAGTTCTTCTTCACTTTCTGCCATAAGGGTGGTGTCATCTGCATATCTGAGGTTATTGATATTTCTTCCAACAATCTTGATTCCAGCTTGTGCTTCCTCCAGCCCAGCGTTTCTCATGATGTACTTTGCATATAAGTTAAATAAGCAGGGTGACAATATACAGCCTTAACGTACTCCTTTTCCTATTTGGAACCAGTCTGTTGTTCCATGACCAGTTCTAACTGTTGCTTCCTGACCTGCATACAGGTTTCTCAAGAGGCAAGTCAGGTGGTCTGGTATTCCCATGTCTTTCAGAATTTTCCACAGTTTATTGTGATCCTCACAGTCAAAGGCTTTGGCATAGTCAATAAAGCAGAGGTAGATATGTTTTTGGAACTCTCTTGCTTTTTCAAAGATCCATTGTATGTTGGCAGTTTGATCTCTGGTTCCTCTGCCTTTTCTAAAACCAGCTTGAACTTTTGGAAGTTCTGGATGAAGGGATTAGTGTTTCTATAAGAGAGACCCCAGAGAGATAGACCCCTTATTCCTTCCACTACGTGAGGACAAAGTGAGAAGGTGCCAGTTATGAACTAGGAAGAGGGCCCTTAGCAGAATGTGACCATGCTGGCACCTTGATCTTGGCTTCCAGAACTATGGGGAAATTTTTCAGTTGTTTATAAACTACCCAGTCTGTGACATTTTGTTAGAGCAGCTGGAAGGGACTGAGACACTAAG
This sequence comes from Okapia johnstoni, assembly GCA_024291935.2. NCBI lineage: Eukaryota > Metazoa > Chordata > Mammalia > Artiodactyla > Giraffidae > Okapia > Okapia johnstoni. The sequence continues at coordinate 46,608,311 of CM044322.1, forward strand.
CCCATGCCCTACCAGCAGTGTAAATTCGTATCCCGTTAGCCTTAATTTTCTGCTCTGTAAAGTGAGAACAAGTGATTATTCATAAGACTGTGGGGTAGGCTACACCAGATAACTTATATCAAGTGTCTGCTAACAACACATCTAAGCGTAGAGTGAAAACTGAGGCTTTTGAGTATATATTTTCAAAGTCTTGAGATAATTGTGCCTATTTCTAGGCCATGTGTGAAAATCCCACGCCCCTTCCATGGTTGCTAAAAAAGCAAAATCCACAAGTGCCACAAATCTGATCATCCCTTTCAAGCACACAGACAATTCACCATTTTTCTGAAACCCACATGTACCCTTAATACTTGCCTCTAGTTTCAAAATTTGACTTGCATCATAAGTGTTTCACTGCTCAATCTACATTCACTAAAATCTGTATTGCTACTGTTTTCAGCTTGATCAGAATGATTAATATCAAAGTGGTCTGATTCAAGAAGCAAAAAACGTTTTACGAAAGTTTCATTTGTGGAAATTAAAATCAGAGAAGGCTGTTATATCTTCAATAATATTAAAAGGCAATGATAGCTCCTAAAATTCTATTTGCTCTATGCAAAGTAATATCTATTATAGGTTAGGGAGAAATTAACATTTTTGCAAGAGTACAGATTTAAACTCTCATTATATGTTTTTCTGCAAAATTGAATACTGTGAGCTGTGCTATGCGTCATTCTAACAGCTAAGAATTGAAACCTGGAGACTTAAAGATGTTTTTTAGGCAGAGAACACATAAGTAAAGAAAGCTATGATCAAAATGAATTGTTCCAGTGACAGCATCTGTGTTTCTAAATAGGAAATCTCTTTGGCCTAGTAGAGTAATACATTTCTGATAAGTCTAAGAGACATTAATACAATTTCCCTAAGTCATCTTAAAATCTAAAATAGTTTTAAATTAGGATGAAGGAAAAAAAAGCTTTTTCCTAAAGACTGAAATCAGATATGCTTTAAATATATAAGTATTGCTATTATAAATATCATACTGCATAATCATAAAAATAAAAGTACCATAGGTAAAATTTCAAAGAAGGTACAAGAAAATCTGGTCAATATTTTCATTAATATATACTATAACCTAAGCCTTCAAAATGGCAAAAGATGTTCATCTTGGTTTCAAATTCAGAGTACACTTTATCAGTATAAATGAATCATCAGTCATGCTTCCTCTAGTTAAAAAATAAAACAGCAGCATATTTTCATTTTAGCTCCAACAGTGAGAAATCCAAAAGTCAAATTCACCATCTAATTATATTAATCTGTTCATTTCAGAGGCCTAGAGACCATTTTCTCCTTCTAGCTACTTTAAAATTTTCCTCTTGCATTTTATAACTAAGTATATTACTTTGTTTAACTTTTAATTCTAAATTTCCTCAAGTCCTCTTGGAAGTAAGCAATAATGAAATCTCAAATAACTCATTCTCAGTTTTGAATAAAGTGGCGTTTTAAGTTTATAAAACAAAAACCAACACTGTGCTGACCTAGTCCCAAAGAAATCTTAAAAGACAAGCCCATAGGAGACAGAGAATTAAATGTTTCACCAGTCAATTCATTATAATTATTAATTCCCAAGATATTTATAAAGAGAATGATCATCAGCTGATAGCCAACTAATGAGAGTTAACAGGAGTGGTTTGTAAGGGTTTTCACGCCCGTGTGGCCCTCTTACAGCGAGTAGGTACTATGCCAATACAAGACTCTCTCATGGCCCCACAATATTACACTCACTATTGTACTTATCAAAAACCTTTCTGAGCTTGATAGCTCAGATAAAATGTACACATCACTGCAAAAGACTTATGACTATAATTTATTTGTAACTCAGTATGAATTACCTTAATCAGACAATCATATTATTTTTCTCTAAACACTTAGCTGAGATTTCTGGGAATAGGAATTTTGCTTCGAGAAGGTATGGGAAGGGGAGAGAACTACCAGAAGTGTTCAACACGAAAAGAGGTCTAGAGAGAAAAGACAGGAGAAACTATGACAATGGACCAAAATGGGAGTAAAAATGTACAAGAAGACAATTTCATTTGCCCTGAAATTTGGACTCCAGCTCAGTATGCAAACAGATATGGAATAGAGAAGGTAAACTGAGCATAAAAAGTTCTAGAAGAAGCAAACTATAATCCTAGCTGCTTCGTTTATTGCTCTACAAAGGATAGTAATAAACATAATTCTCTGTCCTTAAAGTTGTAAGATATTCTAACCTATAATAATAATAATAAGGGCTACCTAGAAAGTTGAACAGATTTTTCACGTTACATATACTTTATGAAATTAAGTTCTTGAAATGGGGGCGGGGGGAGGAGAAAAGAAAGAAACCAAATTGTTTAAATTTTTCTTTGAGTGATACAAATTGGGGTGATTTTCCCTTTTTTTCCTCTTTTCCAATTTTATATAATAATATTATTTTACTTCTATAACCAAATAAGCATAATAATGAAAAGCCAGTATATACTACTATTTAATGACTTTAAATTGTTCTTGGTCTAAGGCAGGACACAGAGAGAAAGAGATTGAATTTGAATTACAATTTATTACAATGTTGGAATAGTAAACACAAATATATACTTTGTTTAAACAAAATGCAAATGAAATTATATTTTATTAATTGATTTTATTTTTAACTGGTGTTTGCTACAAATGGTAGTATTAAAAAGTAAAATATTTTTACTCTTAGATACAAGAACCTGATAATTAAAATAATGATATCTATATTATCATAGTGTATTTTAAAACATATTTCTAGAGTTAATATCTTTCAACATATAAAAACAATCATTTCTAAAAAGGAACAATATGAAAAAAATTTTTTAAAGTTCTATCAAATGAAATATGGGCTACTCAGTCATTTTCTGAATACAAGTTTCAACTTCAACTGATGTTTCATTTTTTATTATTTTCTCTGACTTATCTGGACTTCTCTGCTGGTCCAGTGGCTATGACTGTGTTCCCAATGCAGGGGGTCCCGGTTCGATCTCATCTGCTGCAACTAAGAATTTGCTGATTTATTCAACTTGAAATTAATCCATATAAAGTAAAATCTCTTTATTCTCTTACATTATCTTTCACTTTGCCTTGGAGTTAGCCAGTCAACATACCCCTTTTAAAAAAATTTCAGGTGCAAATGGAAAAATCTTTGAGGTATGAGAGATATCAAAGGTTGTTTTCAAAACTGACCCTGTCATCCATTCACCAATTCTTTCTTCAGCAAAAATGTACTGGCTCCCTTCCAGATGCCAAGCTCTTGTTTGGGCATACAGCAGGCACTGTCCTTTGCTTACCCAACAACCACTTCACTCTTCCCTGCCAAGAGAACTGTGATTTATTGAAATACAGGAGATCTTTTGATTTCAGAGCATGCAGGTTGCCAAATCCAGGGGGATAAATCATCACTGGTCTAAACTAGTAAAAATCTCTTGCCCATGGACACTGGTTGTTCTGAGAACAGACCATGTTACCCAGTTTCGGCTAATGTCTTGTAAAGGAATACAGCTGATCCTCATTACTCATGGATTCTTTACTAGAAAATCTGCCAACTCACTAAAATTTATTTATAACTCCAAATCAACACCTGCAGCATTTCTGCAGCCATCTGTGGATATGTGCAGAGAGGGAAAAAATTTGAGTCACCCAATGCACATGTTCCCAGCTGAGGTCAAAGGGACACTCTGCTTTCTTGTTTCAGCTCTCATACTGTAAACGAGTACCCTTTGTATGGTCTATCTAGTGCCACACTTCTCTTTTTTTTTTCACTTTTCATTGGTGTTTTCGCTATTTTAAATGGCCAGCTATCATAGTACTGCAATGCTATCTAGTGTCCTAAGCACAGGAAGCTATGATGTATGTTACCCAGGAAACACGTGTGTTAGATAAGCTTCATTCAGGAATGAGTTATAGTACTGCTGGAGATGAGTGCAGTGTTAGTCAACCAGCAATATACATTAAATAATATATCTTTAAACAGAAACACATACAAAATAGGGTTATTTGTTGATTGTTGTTAAAATATGCCCAGTGACTTATAGGAATCTAGCTCTGAATATTACCTAGGAGCAATGATTCAGTTTTGGCTAATTTAGTGTTTGTGGTAAATAAAAAGAGTCAACTATATTTCTAATGAGAGGCATTTTGCCCATTTCAACTTTTTGAGCACAAGAAACAATAAGAGAACAAATACTATCAGACAGAAAGACCCTGATAACATCCAACAGCCAGCAGCTACCAACATCCAGACTTTGAATCAGAAAATAAGTTCCTATCTGTTTAAGCCATTACAGTGGAAGTGTATATACAAAGAGACAATTAAATGATGCTTCTTTTTCAATAAGCACACAGTACAGTATTCTTGAAATAAAACAACAAACATGTTCTACATTCTGAAAAACCAAGTCCTATAAAAGGTGCTTATCACGCATTCTAGTCAAATGGAGTAGCTTCTGTTTGGTACCACTTTTATTTCTACCTTGCTTCCCTGGTGACTCAAACGGTAAAGAATCCTTCTGCAATGCAGGAGACCCACGTTCAATCCCCGGGTTGGAAAGATCCCCTGGAGAAGAGAATGGCAGCCTACTCCAGTATTCTTGCCTGGAGAATTCCATGGACAGAGAAGCCTGGAGGCTATAGTCCATGGCGTGTCAAAGAGTCTGACACAACTGAGTGGCTAACTCTTCTAGGTGAAGGTCAACAAACTTGCAATATTATGAACTGATATTTAATTTTTAATAAACTTTGCATCTATTTTTATTGTGCACTTATAAATAGAAAAATACAGTCTCAAAAACATTTTGACACATAAGGTAAGGAATATCTGAGAAATATGGATGAATGTGTGTGTATGAATGTGTGTGTATATATGTATGTAAATATATATATAAAGATATATCACAATTTATTTTACCATTCCACATTGATAGAATTGGCATCATATCTATATTGATGGACATTTGGGTTTATTATTTTACTCTTATAAACAATACTATGGTGAACACTTGCATTGTACATATATACAATGATTTTTGAAACTATTTTGGACTTAACATATACACAGTACTACATAATTAACAAGAACCTACTGTACAGCACAGAAAACTCTACTCAATAATCTGTAATAATCACTATGCGAAAAGAACCTGAAAAATAGTGGATATATGTATACATGTAACTGAATCATTTGCCTTACACCCAAAATGAACACAACACTGTAAATCAACCATACTCCAATATATAATACAAATTCAATGCAAAAAAAAAAAAAAATTACCGAAGGACTCCAAAGAGGTTTTACTTATGCAGGTAACATCTATCCATATTTCCTATATTAAAGACTAAAATTAGGAAATTTTTTAAATACTTATTAATTCATTTAAGATGATAATTCTGCTACATGTTGATATAATATATTTTTATGAAAATAACTATATTTCACAAAACAAAAATAAATTAGTGAGGAGAGTGGCACTGTTACATATTTATGCAAATCTGTTAAGTGTATGGCTTAATAAATGCAGCTAAATTCTCATTAAAGTTTCTGAACTCAATCTGCTGAATAATCAGTTATTATTGAGCTTCTGAGAAAATTCACTGTATGATCATGAGAAAATTGGATTGAAAAAGGCAAATACCATCTTAATATTATTATAAAAATGGTTTTCACCTTATAGATCCTCTGAAAGTACCTTGGGGAAAGCCCAGAAGTTTCAGAACCCCACTTTGACTTTTGCTGCTTTAGAGCACATATTTGTAGAAGTGGAATTGCTGAGTTATAAGAATACACATCTTGAAATATTTTACATGTTGACAAACAGCTCTCCAAAGCTGTTGTAAAAATTCACACTCCCGCAGCAGTGTGTGTGTGTGTGTGTGTGTGTGTGTGTGTGTGTGTGTGTGTGTGTTAGTTGCTCATTCATGTCCAATTCTTTGGGACCCCATGGAAGGTAGCCCACCAGGCTCCTCTGTCCATGGAATTCTCCGCAGCAGTACAGTTCTCTTAAATAGATAACTTGTCAACCCTGTTGACAATCATTTTACTTTTTGTCAGCCTGATGGGTGTGAAATATTATCTCATTATGCTTTTACTGGGTATTCTCTTGATAAATAGAGCTTAAGCATCTTTGCAAGTCCATTCACCATTCACAGTTTCTTTTGTGTGAACTGCCTATTCATATAGTTTGCCGATTTTCAGTTGTGTTGTCTTTTAAAGAGATTAAATTTACTGAGTTTGATTTCTTGTTGGATGCATGATTTTAAATTAATTTCTCACAGATCAAGTCTGTATTTGTTCCTCAATTAGGCACTACAAGAAAAATACAATGGGTAAATCATTGACAATGAAGCCATATGGCCTGGAACTAAATTTTCAGTTTACTTTCTCTAAACCACTGAACTAAAGTAGGAATAATAATAATACCAAAATTACGTGGCTATAACGAGAATTAAATAAAATATGGGGAAAACTTACTGTGCTTGGTATATAGGAAGTGCTCCTTATAATCATCACCATGCTATTATTACCTAGGGGATTTTTTAATGGCAAACTCTAAAAGATGTTTCCAGATACTATCTGAAATACCTTAAGTGCTGGATAAAAAACATATTAATATATTAAAAAGTTTAACCTTATAGAAATTCAGAGTTTTATAAAACCTTGAATGTTTATAAATCCTTGGGATATTTTTCCAAATCATTTTCAAGTCCTTCATATATCTAACTATGAAAAATTATTAACAAGTATAATAGCAATATAAGTAGAAGTTATTTACTGAAATATTCATGGATATAATGAGCAACCACACATAAATACACTAATAATGAAACTAGTGCTTCTGGGAAAACTGTTGGTACACATTAGTTTTAAATGTTCTAGAAAGTCAACATCCAACCCAAATAAGTAGAAAACTTTTACATATCTTTCTCTTATATCAAAAAATATCAGAAATAATACAGTAGCATCAAATATTTCTATTTTTCTACACAGATTATAAGAAAGGCTGAGAAAATCTTAACACATCCACTCCCCTCTCCTTTCCATTCATTAAGTGAGTAGTAAAAAGTTTTCTAACACTGAAAAGATAATTAATTCTTTTCAGGTAAGCTGACTCATTTTACTAAAAAGCAATCTTCCTATTCATAGCTCTTCGGATGATGGAAATTTATAATTGATCAACCTTGACTAAAATTAAAGAATCCCAACAGCAATAAATTATAACATCTATTTTCCCCCTGAGGGAACGAGAAAGAAAACAATTTTTGAAATGTCACTACTCAAATGGCTTTTTAAAACCATGTGATATTTAAATGGTAAATTTTAATTATCTTTTTTTCTGATAAAAGGATCTTTTGAAAGACAAATTCTTCCTATTGTTACTGCTCTTTATTTTACTGGGCCCATAAACATCACTAAGAACTGTTTTGTACAATGGACTATGGTAGGTTCTGTAGAAATAGGGATCATAATAAGATACAGTTCTTACTTTCAAGAACTGCTGATGCTACAGCAGAAACAGAGAAGCAGGAACAGCAACAATGTTTACCGTCCCACCTATTATGTGGTATCAGCACTGTGCTAGACACCTGTAAGATGGTAGTAGGTGGAGAGTGGGAACCCTGATATTGAAGTGACAGAAGTAATTGTTATTGGTCACCACAGGTTCTGGAGTATGGCCACAGGAAGAGGTAGCTAAACTGGGATAAAGGCAAAGATAATAAGAAATAGGGATGAAGAGGCCAGGTGTTGGGTGGATATTCACGACACCAAGAATGACACAAGGAGTAACGATGAAGAAAGAAAGAGTGGGTCATGAATGTAAAGGAGTAAATGGAAGGTGAGGTGATGGGGGTATAAAGGCAAATGCTTCAAAGGACCTGGTAACTTCAAAGGAGAAGAGAAATGATCTAAGAGCAATGGGAGCAAGAAAGACATGCAGTTTCTCTAGACACCAAGGAACATAGGATATGAGAAAAAACAGCCACTACCTGGAAGGACAGGAAGCACTGTCCTTAGGAGGCAGTCAGACTTCACCTAGAGCAACAAGAAGAGAACACTCAGAGAAGACCTTCAGGATATTGCCTGGAGTTTTGCTGATGATAAAGCACGTTCCAGGTGATACAGAAGAAAGGACAGGGGAAACAATGCTAAGAAAGGGTAAGGAATTGAGTGAGATTAGGGTAGACAAGAGCCATATGTAGCTACAAGTCCAGTATTGACGGAAACTTTGGATGTTAGCTGACTTCAGAGCCCACACTCATTTTACCTACATTCTACTCTTAAAATAGCCTTGATGCAAGATGACAAAAGTTTTAGTCAAAACATGTAACAAAGATCCAGGAAAATTCAAGATTAGAAACAAAGAGTTGTCAGAACAGAATTCATTAAAAATGATCAACGGAATCAAAACTACAGAAGGGGTAAGAATTTGCTGAGTTAATGAGGTTAAAAGGTGACGTCGGCACTGCAGACAATGGGAACAGCACTTAAGATGCACAGATGTCAGCAAGAGGGCGGTCCTTGTGGCTGAATTGCACGCTGCAGCAAGAGATAAAGTTGTAAAAATATGAAGGGGCCAGTCATGAAAAAAACCTATAGACTGGAAAGGCACAGAGTAAGGGAAAGGTTGGTGGTAGTAAAATTAATTTCAAAACAGATGTGGTTGTATCTAGAAAATTCAATATTACAGTGTCTTGATCACATAGGATTCTATTGTTTCTCTCATGTAAACGAAGGCAGGAAATTGGGATGCTTGAACTGGAATGACAGATCCATGATGACCAGGCATCCAGCTCCCCTGAATAGTTACTGGTGAAACCAAGATGCTACTAGAGCACCAAACGGTGTATTCAATTCCAGGCAGCAAGAAGTAAAAGCAACAGACTAACACAATCCCCCTCAGTAAGCTCCCTCCAAAGATCCATCCTGGAAATTACACACAATGTTTGTTTACATCTCACTGGCCACAATAAGTCACATGGCCACATCTAACTGCATGGAAGATAGGAACATATAATTCTTTAGCTGAAAACTGAGGTAGGCAGAAGTTCAGTAACTTTCTATTGTCACATGCTAGGCACTGATTTCATCTGACTCCACAACCTACACTCTTAGCCACTGTGCCACAGCCTACATGTGAGTCTTCAGTTAGGCAAGAGGCATCAAGACCTCAATCAAGGCAGGGAAAGTGAAAACAGGTGGAAGAAATGGCTTCAAAAAATAACAAAGAGCTACTTTGGAAAACAATCTGGCAATTCCTCAAAAATTCAAACATAGAATTTTCTTAGCAATTCCACTCCTCGATACACAGACAAAAGTAATGAAAATCTGCAGCACACAAAATTTTGTACATGAATGTTCATACCAGGACTGTTCATAACATTTCCAAGATGAAAAGAAACAAATATCAACCAACTGATAAGTAGATAAACAAGGTGTGATATAGACATGCAATGGATTATTATTCAGCCATAAAAAAGAAATAAAGTATTGCTATGCTAGAGCATGCAGGAACCTTGAAGAAATAATGCTAAGTGAAAGGAGTCAGTCACAAAAGATCACATATTGTACGAGTCTGTTGATACAAAATATCCAGAATAGTCAAATCCATAGAGGAAGAAAGTAGACCAGTGGTTGCAAAGGGCTGGGGTGGGAGCAGTGAAGGATGGGGGAAGTGAGAACTACCTCTAAGAGGTTCAGAATTTCTTTTGGAGTGACTAAATATTCTAAAATTGATTACAGTGAAGGTTCCACAACTCTATAGATATACTAAGAACCACTAACTTATATGCTTTAAATGAGTAAATGGTACAGTGTGGTACAGTGTGTGAATATCTCAATAAAGCTGTTATGGGGCGGGGGGGAAGACAACCAAGAGATGACATAATTTGACTCCTCTGATTAGTTCAGCTCTATTCTAAAGTCTGAGAAGGAGAGATTGTTGGGGCAAAGAAAGCTCTTTACCTCTAACATGAATATGGCTCTGTCCTTCCTTTAGAAAAGGAAAGCAACAGAATGCCCACGCAATGGCTCGATCTCACTGGGAGGATTCTAACCTCCCCACGCCCAGGCCTCGTGTCCTGTCGTGGAAATGGGACAAGCCTGTCCTACACTTTGCACTCGTTGAAACATTTCTCTCACCTTCTCCCTCCACACTACTAGAGAGCAGAGAAGACTTTATCTGACATAAAGAATACATGCAAAATAGAAGTGTATGGAGCCCCAAGAAAGGCTCTCAAAATAAAGAGTTTAAATGCAATCTGAATAAAAAGATTTCTTAATTTTGTTAGAGACGAAAGCACTGAAACTTAGTGAACCCAGGATATACTTATACGCAAAAGAAGATATTAAATAATTCACTTAAATTATTTAAATACAATATAACAGATACAGATGATAAACATCATCTCACTGATGAGATTAAAGATACTGTCTGGTAACAGAGTGGGGAAGAGAGACAAAGTATATCTATACTTTTCTGTAAAATACCATAGACAAACTGTAATCAAATCAAATAAGAAGACTTAAAGACTTTCTCACACCTTGGAGGAAGACCAGTGAACTCAGATTGATTGATAAATGCATTAAAGGCAATGAGGTTTTCCTTAAAAGATGAACTGCATCTGGTACCTCTCTGTAACCTCATCAGTGTCTCCCACAGTGCCTTGCACATTTTACACAATGAATAAATATTTGCTAAACGAATACGTGCATTTACATAGAGAAGTACTTTCAACTAGACTGCCAAGACCAATAATGGTTGAGATCTTTAAAAGAAAACTGACAAATTTTTCCAAAATAATGTTCCTTGAGGTCAAGAGGCAGATTTCAGATTGAATAGACAAATTTTAGTCTTTTGTGCTTCTCAAACCTTGTACTATTTCAAAGAAAAAAAAAAAAAGGTCTCCACCTTCATTCAAATATTTCAACAAACACAATACAGTTTTCACGATTTTATGTTAAATGCTTAGTTAAGGGCAAACAAAATTCTCATCTGGTAACCATGCAAATTACTTAGCATGTTCTAAGGGAAAAAAGTGTACACCACCATGCTTTTCCCATATTACTGTTTATGCAGCAAGTTTGAAATTTTATGAAATAATTTCAAAAGTGAAAATGTGTGCCCATATAGAATAACACTTCTTTTTAAAAAGCCAATAACAGAAACACTAACAAAAATGAAAATTAGGGAATTATCATTTTTAAAAAAAAGAATGTCTTATATTCACTTTTCACTGACTCAATGGACATGAGTTTGAGCCAACTCCAGGAGACAGTGGACAAGGAAGCCTGGCGTACTGCAGTCCACGGGGTCACAAAGAGTCAAACATGACTGAGTGACTGAACAACAACAACAACAAGAAATTCCTTATATTCACTTTTCAAAAAGATTTACTGAAGTATTCTATTAAATGGGACTGTCTGCCACACTTAAATTATTAGATTCATTAAATTTTACTTGCACTTGTCATGCCAAGCCTATGTCTCCAAGCTAAAATGTAAGTCTGCCTCTATATATATTATAAACACAAGTAAAGTTCCTGACATTCTTAGTTCAGAGGTCAGTTAAAAGGATGGGTCCAGCATCTCCTCAAATGAGGTGCCCTTCTTCCTCTGAGGGGTGGGGTCATACAGATGGAAGGCAAAAGGACCTTACAGGCATGAAAGATCCTTAAGTAATCACTAACCTAGCTTCTGTCTTCACAGTAAGACCTACCAGCTGGGAGGACATCTGAATGACAGGAGATTTCAGCCATCACTGAAAGAAGCCTTCTTGATAGTATCCTCCTCCCAAAATGACAGAAGGTGACAACTGCTAGTACCAGAAGCCTGGATTCAACTGGGAGCTTAACAGTATCCCACAACTAAGGAATCCAAACCTGCATCCTAAAACTACCTTTAGGTAATTCATATTGCCTTAATAGTAGAAAAGCACTATTCTAAACTGCAAAAAAAAAAAAAAAAAGTCATATCTGAAATGGAATTTCAAATAATTATTTTCAATACTAAGCCTCTTTGCTTTTAAAATATATAATCTTTGAAATGGTAAGCAGCAAAATCTAACATATCACATGAAATAAAAGCTGTCATGATGCCGCTTTTTAGAAGATGGTCAATATATTAAACTGATTTATTCCTAGCCTATAAAATTTAGGACAAAATACACATACACATACACACACACATGCAACATATAATATTATATCATATTAAATAGAGTCCAAAAGAAGCTAATCAGGAGAAATACAGAGTTGTAACCAATTACTAAACCGATTGTCTTCCCAGGTAGCTGAGTGGTAAAGAATCTGCTTGCCAATGCAGGAGACACAAGAAACGCAGGTTCTATCCCTGGGTCAGAAGATCCCCTGGAGAAGGAAATGGCAACCCACTCCAATATTCTTGCCTGGAAAATTCCATGGACAGAGGAGGCTGGTGGGCTCCAGCCCATGGGGGTCTCAAAGAGTTGAACACTACAGAGCATACATATGCACTAAACCAATTATAAAACCATTTGAAAATTTTAAATTGGTAGCCTGTCGGGAGCCACGTTAGGCATTACTGACAAAATGGAAGCACAGCCCCAACCCCTTCTCCTCATCCCACAGGCACGGTCCTGGGATAAAGGAGTTAGGTCTTGTGATTCTGACTTGTCTTTTCCTTCCTTCGGTTGAGATGGCTGGAAAGAACGTTAAGGTGCTTATTGTTCTTGCATGAGAAAGCACAAAGCCTTCTGCAGTTGCCCAGGAAATACTCCATAAAGTTACATTTGTTCAAGGACCTTTACAAAGAATGTTCCAGGATGAGCACATAGGCCGCAGCTTGAGGCCATGGGAAAGACTGTTATTGAGACCTGCTTGTGAGGGAAATGTTTATTGGCAAAAGAAGTTTGCTGAGTTTAGGGTTTAGGAATAATTAAGAATAGTTAGAAGCTAAAAGTTTAAGGTATATTGTAGTGTTGGTATATTTTACTAGTTTATAGAGACTAGAAATTTTAGAGATACTAATAGCTAGAAGCCTTTTTAGGAGTTAATGAGCTCAAGCAGGGTTTAGAAAGATAAGAAATAAACTGAGGAATGCGGTATGCAGCCCAGAGACAAACATGAGTTACAATATAATCACAAGGACAGTTAAGAGGGAACTCTGAAGGACAACAAAGATTTATGCAGACAGTAAATCTGAGTGAAGGGAAACTGAAGATGTCAAACCTCTGACCTAATGTTTTTGTAAAAGTATAAAGAAAACCTGATGCTTAAAATAAACATGCAGTCCAGTACTTTGAGTGAGAGGCTGCATCATTCTCCGCCAACACTGTTCATCCCTTCAGGGTGATAACCTGGCTGCTGGAGCTTGACTCTGGCAGTAGCCATCATTTTATGTAAACGTATTTGACAAAACACTGATAAAGGAAGGTCTAATTTATTTCACCAACATGAAGCTTCAAATTTAAAATATCTAGGGAAGCATTAGTGAAGCATGCAGTATAGGATTAAACATTATTGGTAAAGGTGACAGTATAGCCTTACAGTGGGCCTAAAAGGCACCCAGACTAAAAGAACAGAGGTACAAAAATGCTATCAGGAATAGAAGGAGAATTCATGATCAGGGAAAAGTGAAGGAGGAATAAAAGAAAAAATGAGTTCTAAAGCACAATAGTGTTCTTAGGACTACATACAGCATATAAAACAATTACTATTTTCTTAATAAGTTGCTATTCCTAAAAAATTCAAATTGATTTTAAAGGCCACAATTTCCCTTCAATGGAGCAATTTTGAAATGAAAGTGATGAGTAAAAATAGAAAGGGCAAATTAAACAAGGGGAGTTGAGAGACCAGGGCTTTGTGAACAAGGCTGAGACTATTCCACAACTTCATGTGGTGAAGTGCATTAACAGGGAGCTGACATGACTGCAAAATGTCCATGTACACTATTAAGCTGAAATGGGTCTTATTACAGCTCAGTTGCAGAAACAAAAGATAAACACAGAAATAGCTGCGCTTTGAATTGTGAAAAGTGTTAGTCGCTCAGTCAAGTTTGACTCTGCAACTCCATGAACTGTTACATACCAGGCTCCTCTGTCCATAGAACTCTCGAGGCAAGAATACTGGAATGGGTAGCCATTCCCTTTACCAGGGGATCTTCCTGACCCAGGGATCGAACCCAGGTCTCCCACATTGTAGGCAGATTCTTTACCGTATGAACCACCAGGGAAGCCTAGTGTTTTCAATTAACCTATGATAAAAGGCTGATTATGGGCTTCCCTGATGGCTCAGAGATAAAGAATCCACCTGGAATGAAGGAGATGCAAGAGATGCAGGTTTGATCCCTAGGGTCGAGAAGATCTCCTGGAGTAGGAAATGGCAACCTGCTCCAGTAGGGCTACAGTCCATTGAGTTGCGAAGAGCCTGACACAACTTTAGCAACTAAACAACAAACAACAATTTTGAAGCAATATTATGACATGAAAATACTCAAGAAAAATATCTTGAAAGATAAATCAACTTTCAGATTTTTTTTCTCACATGCTATACTGTTTTAATTTCATGTTATTTTTATAACAAATTTTTGAGCACTTTTAAGATGACAGCAAAGTTGAGAAGAAGGTACAGAGATCACCCATATACTCCATGCCCCCCACACACTCACAGCCACTCCCATATCAACATGCCCTCCACACCACATCTGTTACAATCAGTGAACCTACATGCATGACACATTATAAGCACCTAAAGTCCACAGTTTACATTAGGGTTCACTTTTGCTGTTGTAAATTTTCTGAGCTTTCATAAATATGCAATAACATATATCTATCATTAAAGTATCAAACAGAATATTTTCACCACCCTAAAAATCCTGGGCTCCACCTATTCACCCCTCCCCTCAACTCAACCTATAGCAACCATGGGTCTTTTTCTGTCTCCACAGTTTTTCCTTTTCCAGAATGTGATATAATTGGAGTTGTACCGTACAGACAGACTTAACAGATTATATTCTTTCATTTAGCAATATGCATTTAAGTATCTCCACATCTTTCATGGCTTCATAGATCATTCCATTTTAGCAGTGAGTAATAGTCTTTCCTCAACCATAACCAGTAGATATTAGCAGACAGTAATATTAGTAGATATTAAAGAAATGAATCATTTCTGTTACAGCCTTTTTTTATTTCTAGCATTTCTTGTGGTTTCTTTCTTAGGATTTCTGTCTCTCTGCTAGCATTGTCCATCTGTTTTTATATACTGTCTACTTTATCCATAAGAGCCCTTAGCATATCCATCACAGCTGTTTTAAATTCCCAGTCTGGTAACTACAATATCTCTGTTATATCTGGTTCTGACACTTCTTTCTCTTCAAACAGTGTTTGTCCCCTTTTGGTATGCCTTATGATTTTTTCTTCTTGATAGCTGGATATGATGTCCTGGGTAAAAGGAACTGCTTAAACAGACCTTTAGTAATGAAGTAGTGAGTCATAGGGCAAAAGCAGTCTCGTGATTGAGCTTCTGCCTTTTAATGAGCCAGTGCTTCTGGACTGTGAACATTACAAGTGCATCACAAGTGTTTCTTGGGTTTTTTTTTTTTGTTTTTTTTTTTTTTCTGTCTCTTTAGGTGACAGAATGGCTAGAGTGGACTGGAGTTGGATATTTCCCTCTTCCCACATGGAAGGCAGAGAGGAGGTTAGTATTTCCTATCTACTAGAGCTGACTGGAGCAAGTATTTCCCTTCCTCCAGGTCCATTAGGCTCCAGTAACACTCCAACAAGTTAGGACATGATAAACTAATTTCTTCTGAGGGAAGCATTGTTAGGAAGTGCAAAGTGCTCTGGTGTTTTTCAGAATGGCTCCTCTTTCCCTCCCCCTGCCAGAAGCATGAGGGAATTTTTCTCCAACATTTACTGTGAGAACCTGGTCAAGCTCCCAGAGCTAAAACTCAAAAAGTATGGACTGCCTCCCATGACTAGGTTCCCCTGAAGTTTTTAATCCTCAGATTAAAAAGAGCCTAATATTTTAAGTCAACTATATATCAATAAAAAAATAATTTTAAAAAGCCATTCAACAAGACCACTAAGATTATGGTCATATTTTATGCTATAATTTTCATCATTGTCTTTCCCTCTCCCTTTTTTTTTAAAGAAATAAAAGGCAAAGAAACTCTTCTGTGTGACTCCATGGACTGTAGCCTATCAGGCTCCTCTGTCCATGGAATTGCCCAAGCAAGAATACTCGAGTGGGTAGCCATCCCCTTCGCCAGGTTATCTTTCCAACTCAGGGATCAAATTCGGGTCTCCTGCATTGTAGGCAGATTCTTTACCATCTGAGCCATCAGGGAAGTCCATATTTAAGGTACATAATCTCAGTGGTAAAGAATCTACCTGCAGTGCAGGAGATACGGGTTCAATCCCTGGATCAGGAAGATCCCCTGGAGAAGGAAATGGTAACCCACTCCAGTATTCTTGCCTGGAGAATCCCATGGACAGAGGAGCCTGGTGGACTACAGTCCATGGTGTCGCAAAGAGTTCGACACGACTGAGCGACTAACACTTTCACACTTTCAATTCTAAAAAAAAGATTCAATTCTTAAGTGACTAAATTTATGTCATCATTTTAAGAAGTCATTCATTGATTTGTTCATTTAACAATTATGTATTAAGCCAGATACTATTTAGGCAATTAAGAATAAGCACTGAACAATACAAAAACAGTACCTGGCTTCACAAAGCTTAGTCTTCAGCTGTAAAATAATTTAACAAGGGAACAAAAACACAGTATGTCAAGTGCTTTTTTTTTTTAATAACTAAGGTTTGCAACTACACCAGAAATGACTTGCACTTTCAAGTTTTCATTTCATATCCATTTACTAAAAGTCCTTGAGGTATTTAGACAACTTTAAGAAACAATAACATGGTTGACAACATAAAATAGTTGTGCTATTTTATGACTTCTAAAGATTGAAGGCAGGAAGAGAAGGGGATGACAGAGAATGAGATGGTTGGATGGCATCACCAACTCAATGGACATCAGTTTGAGCAAGCTCTGGGAGTTGGTGATGGACAGGAAAGCCCGGCGTGCTCAGTCCATGAGGTTGCAAGGAGTTGGACATGACTGAGCGACCGAACTGAACTGATGACTTCTACTGTTGATACAGTATAAATTCCTAGCCACTTCTAAATTCTTGCCACTCTCAGGCTACTGCAGTTTAGATGGAAAACTTAAGATTAAAAACAAAACAAACAAAAAAAAAAAACAGCAAAAGAAGCAAAATGAAAAATACTAGCCATGCAATAAAAACACTAATACACTTTAATTTTATTCATTTAATTATCCTGGGCAGAAAAGGAAAAACCAACTATGAATTACATGGTATCTGTGGGTATATTCTTTGGGAAATACTGAAAAATGAAAACATTCACATGGAAAGAAATGGCTTTATACTCACCACTGTGTTTTTTCAGAAACTGAAATTCATAAATGTCACAAAATTCCATTTTGGTTTACAAATGGCATTTGTAAATCAAAAGAAACTGGTAATACTCAATGAATATGATACTAGTTTTTTAAAAAATGTTTGGGGCAGCTGAATATCAATATCACAGTATCTTAAGACATACTTCCTTAGATTAATTCAGTGATCATTTTCAAAGCAAAGCTTTCTTTCAAAGCTAAAAAAAGAAAATATTTCTAGGTAACCAAAAAGAGTCACTAAAATGGAAAACACTGATAATATTAAACTCTAAAAATATGTATGCAATAACCATATAAACTTTTAAAACATCCCAGTAACAATGTTTTCAAAGCCCAGAAACTCAAATATTATTTTAAGATTATTATTCTAATCCATCCTACCCTAGGGTAAAATAACCTCTCTGAACAGTATATACTACCTTTATCCATTCTTTCTTTTTGCAAAAGAATGGCAAAAACAGAAATGCATTATTTTTATTGCAATCATAGGAACATTAGTTCAATATATATGGAATTAAAATATTAAAATTCTAAATACAGTAAATAACAAAATACAGATTTTTTTTATCCTACTGAGTAAATTCAATATATTTGCTAATTATCTATTCTCCAAATTTATGAAATACCATAATAAAATGTGAAGCAAAACTGTTCAAAACCAGATAAACTCAGTCTTGATGTGCCAAAATGATTAACACCACCATCTTAAAGATAATCCCACATCTGAACACATGATATCTCCATGATTTCAGGGCACAAATCCTTCTATTCATCAAAGTAAATGAAAGGTTAGAGAGGTTAATAGAGACAGAGTGTCTGTAATAGATTCTGCATTTCATCTCCACTCAATATACTCCAATGATCATTGAGCTATTTGTAATGTTTTTATGAATCAATGCTCCTTTTACATTCCAGATAGATGCTAGAAGCCACTGCATGAAGCAATAAAGCTTACCTTTGCAAATCCTCATCAAGCTGATCTGATGATTAAATCTATATGAGGCTTCATAAACAATTGAAGTGCAGGCACAACTTTAATTAAAAACTCAAATGGCACTGCTTAACACCTAAATAAAACATGAACAAGTACAACAGCCACCTGCAAAGAGCAATGGCAATTTCCAGCCTCTGTTTACCAAAGAGATTTTTCTCTATTCAGATGCACAATCACCCTGGCTATATGATCCCTGGGCTAGCAGTAACAGTCAATGATTTAAAATCAAGGAAATAAATGTTGAATATATACTTACACTTAACTATGAATTGCACAATAGCTATCAAAAATTGCTACAGACCGAAAAAAACAAAGTGCTCTCATATGCTAGGATGACACCCAATTCTCTTTAATTCATTGTATTTATTCACTTAGTTTATTTGGCTGTGCCAGGTCTTAGTTGCAGCACATGGGATTTAGTTCCCTGACCAGGGATCGAACTTGGGTCGCCACCACAAAGTCTCAGCCACTAAACCTCCAGGGAAGTCCCTGGCACCCAATTCTATCCTAATTTTTCATAAAGACTCACCATTGAGAAAAAAAAAAAACAACACCAAAACCTCATATGGCAGATTGCTGATAAACAGGATCAATTTATTCCTTACTCTGATTGAGAGGCTGATGAAGGGTAATCCTGGGATGACATGACTTTTTGATTCATCCCTGACAGAAGGAAAATTTCTGGAAGATTAAGACCACAGAGCTGGTTGGATAAGTAACTCTCCGGGTCAGAAGGCAAAGTCAGAAAGATTTGTGCTGGAGAGCAATATGCAGAGCCTGGAGCAGAAAGTTCCTTTTGTTTTCTTTTAATAGTCTACCTTGAAATCAAATTTCCTGGTGCTAGGTTGACTTTGTTATTTTAAGTGACAGAGTCTGACATATACTGCTATGTTTTCCATTTATACTTCGTCTCCCCTCAGGGTCATATAATCCTGTCTGTTCTAGTCAGCCCTATATAGAGAGAACATAAAGGATTTAAGTCAGGGAGCACTCGGGTTGAACATTTAGCTCCAACTCTTATGAGTTGTGTGATCTTGGAAAAGTTGGTTTTCCTCTGTGTAGGTCCATTTCTTCACTTACTAAATGAAGATAATAACATTTCTGACATGACTGTTTTAAGAAGTAAATAAGATGGCATATGTGACAGTTCAGATACCCAAAAAATAAAATACGTTAGTTTCCAGCTCTTCTCCTTTATTTTAAATATATCCTTTATTCCAGATTGCTCTTCCTATTGTTCTCTCCTTCTCAGAGGTGGATAATCTATGCCCTATCCTTGCTACCTTCCAACAATCACGCAACAGAAAGTATAATCAACTGAAAGAACATTTAACCAGGAAACAACCCAGAAGTTCACTGACCGGAGAATGAATGAAGTGTGATATAATCTATACAGTGGAATATCATACAGCCATGAAAATGAATGGACTACAGCTCCATGCAAGAACAGATGAATCTTGAAATTGTAATGTTGAATACTCAAAATATCCTATAATACTACATTCAGCAAAGATACCACTTTATAGAACTCAAGAAATAAAAAATATCTGGGTTTAAGCATATATACATTTGTACTAAGCACAGAAATGTCTCAGATACCCCGATTCGTAGTCAGTATTTTCACAGAAATTTATTCCTGTTTGAATACACACTTAAATTGGAAGGTATACTACAACATTCATGGACCGACTGAACACAAGCAACATTCTTCTGTTCTAATACTGTAGATTTTCTTTAAAATAAAGCCAGCAACATACACCACCTTTCATTTACCTACTTTGAATTCAAATCACTATGATGGCTCTAAATGGAAACTTTTTGCTTTTTGTTAGAAAAGCTTTCCACATACAGTGGCAACCACAGCTGTTGAGGTCAGCAGCATCATGGTAACTATGAAAGTTCAGCAATTTAGCTCTTTCATATTGAGGTCTCAGCTGTAGATCCCATCTGTGCTGACTTCAAGCTGAAGGGAATAAATTTCTTCCAGCTTAAAAACTGAAACATATGCTACAATAATTAAAGGTTTCTGGAGCCAGTTCAGCAGTGCCAGGGATGCTGAAGCCGAGGACCTGTGAACACACCAGAGGACTTCCCACAGGGCACCCACCTGCTAAACAAAGGATACTTCCGCAGGCGTGGCACTAAGGTCCCATGTCCAAAAAGGCACAAACAAATCAGTCCCACTCCCTCTTTGTATATTCTATACCTTATAACAGACTCCCTCCTACTGAAACACAGGGTGGTGGTTTTGCAAGTCCAGCGTTTTCTCTTTGCATCTCCTTTACTTACCTAGGCCTGCACTAATACTAGCCACATGTGGCATTCATATTTAATTAAAATTCAATCAAATTTAAAAATTAACTTCCTTGGTCACACTAGCTACATTTCAAGTGCTCAAGTGCAACATATGACTATTGGCTGGTTACCATACTGACCATTATAGAAAGTACTTTTGAACGGTCCTGATCCAGACACTAATGCATATTTAAAACAAAACCAGGGCTTCCCTGGTAGCTCAGTAGTCAAGAATCCACCTGCCAAAGCAGGAGACACAGGTTCGACCCCTGGTCCAGGAAGATCCCACATGCCGCAGGGCAACTAAGCCCGTGTACCACAACCGCTGAGTCCATGTTCTAGAGCCAGGGAGTCACAACTACCAAAGCCCTTGTGCTCTAGAGTCTGTGCTCTGCAACAGGAAAAGCCACCTCAATGAGAAGCTCGCACATCACAACTGGAGAGTAGCCCCTGCTCACTGCAACTAGAGAAAAGCCTGGGCAGCAACAAAGACCCCACACGGCCAAAAATAAATCAATAAATAATAAATTATTCAAAACAAAACCTTCACCAGATTACTGAACATAAAAATCCTAGAGTCAACCAGAAAATGTCAAGGATTAGTCACCCAGCACAATTATCTGAGGTTTTTCACAGGCTTGGATGTTTGAGGTTTCTCTTGGTACTGTCTGTATATGTCCATTTCATTGTTTAGTGCTGCCCAGTGATTAAAAAGAATGGACCCCTGGAGTTGCATGGTTGAGTCTGACTCTCTAAACTGTGACTCTCTGAGTTAATTACTCACCCTGTCTCATTTTTCTGTATGTAAAAATGAAGTCAATAGTAACAACTTCATAGATCTGTTTAAAAATTAAATGATACAATACTTACAAACCTATTAGTACTACCACGCTTCATACATGTTAAGAGCTCTATAATTGTTAGCTATTAACCATTATTATCATTGCCAAAAGGTAGGGAAAGGAAAGAATATGATGAATTTTATCCATTAAAATCTATTTAGAGCTCTGGTAAAGAACTATGAGAGAAAATCAAAATACATAATCTATTTCATTTTCTGCACTGTATATTTACAATTTAATGATTTCCTGTCTCGCTTTTTAAAGGCCTGTTCACTGTTCTCACAAGTCTTGTGTACACACTGTGCGCATAGTGCTATGTGTCAAGAACTGCTCAAAGCACATAACATGTGGCCACTAATGAAATCCTCACAACAGTCCCACAAGGTAACTCGATGTACCTCTCCCTTTTCAGATGAGAAACAGAGACACAGAGTTTCCGTAACCCATGCAAGATCATACAGCTTGGAAGTGGCAGTGACTGGATTGGAATGCAGGCAATCTGGATCCAGAGTTTCCGCTCGCAGTCATTATGCAATATTTCCCTATACGCTGAAAGTTCCCTTCCCAAACAAACAAAGCATTTCCAAGCTAGCTGTTAGGTAATATTATTAGAAACAGACAGCTTATTTAATGGGCTTGGCAATGACAGGGAAGGGGGAAGTCTCTTGGGATTTGGATGTGACCACAGCAGTAATCACTATCTGGACTTCTATCCCCCCTGGCAAATGTGGAAGGAAACAAGCTCTGCTCAGGAGGGTTGGCACTGATCCCTGGGAGGTGTGGGAACAAGCTGTGAGGGTGGATCGGATTTCACAATGACTGGTGGGGTGGGAGGAACCACAGGCATTCACCCTGCAGGAGACAAGGGTGCTTACATCCTACAGCACATGTCACAATCCCACACAGCTTTCAACCAGCACATTTCAGTCTAGAACCAAACTCCTTTTTACATACGGGCAGAAGCAATCCTTGCATTGTTTTAGTAATTTAACATGCTGAATTTTCCAGGACTGCTATTACTAGGTAAACTAAAAATATTAATACTTTTTTGTCCAAAGTTTTACCAAGAGTTGCTCAACATTTCAGATGATAATGTCATGCTATTTGAATCACCAACTCAGTACATTTCTATCAGTCTTCATTAGAGCTGCATATTTACGGTAATTCTTCCATGAATTCTAATCATGCCTAAACATTCATATAAGGCAACATATACTATTCTATGATAACTTCCCATTTATTTCTTCTTTATTTTATTAGTTGGGCATTATACTTGTATTTTGAAATAATGTGTATAAGTAGCTATCTTAGCTAAGATTTTTTTCCTTCAGGGTAGTAAGTCTGTGTGTCTGTTTCCAAATACATGTTTATAGAAAGGGGACATAGTTCTGTGAAACAAGCTGATGGTACACAGAATGCAATCATGTGATATCCACCATGCTGCTTCCTATCAATATTTTACTATCCTCAGAGCTCCATATCCCCAACACAGGCTTTCTGACTGCCCAGGATAAACAAAGGGGAAAACGAAACTTGCAAGTTCTCCATAGAGTCCTGGTCCCTCCCTATCCTAACCCCTACCCTGAAGCAAGTCTGCGGAAGAAAAAATACTATCCCTCCTCTTTCGTTTTTTCTTTTAATTTTTAAAATTTTTTTATTTTATTTTTTATTATCACTGCCTTCCAGGTTGAGCCATCTTGGTTTGAATTTACCATTCTCAGCACATCCCCAAGAAGCTACAGAAAAGGCACATGACCTTAGATTGATCACCATCAGATCATCTCAAATTCTCAGCATCTTTACCCATTAGGTGAATAAGAATGACCGCACAATCCCTTGGGTAGTTCCTCCAGCACTCTCCCAGCCTGCATATAGTTTACTGATGTTGCTGTTTCCATCACCAAATCAAAGACAAAACACAGGACTTGTATTTCATTTCCCTGACCTACCAGGCATCTCTTTAGTTTCTTACCACATAGCATCTAATGAAAGCAATTCTGTTGCCTATTTTTTTATTTTCTATTTATTCTTTAGACATAAAACCTTAAAGCTCTCTAATACTTGATCTCTTCTCAATGTCTTCTACTCGTTGCCTATAATTTAGCAAAAAAAAAAAAAATAGGGCAGGCATTAAAAAAAAGATCCCAGTAAAACAAAACAGATTGAATGACAACTACTTAACATGTGTTATAAAAGAATACTTGCTGAGTTTTAAGGAAAGAGGGTGGAGAAGTAAAAGATTTTCTGAATTTGCATTCCTAAATGGAACTAAGAACTGGAAAGAAAGGGAGAAGAGAAGAGCACAGCATGCAGTTTTATAAGTTTGCTCTATACCAGACCTCCCAATCACCTGATAAGGAAGGGTACTGAACTTTTTAGTTTGAAGAAATCAACACAGAGAGGTTAGACAGTTTGCTAAAGATCTTGCATAAAAAAAAAAAAAACACACCTCCACTCTGACCGCCACCTCAGTGCTAGGATTATAAACCATGCTTGTCTAATTCGATTATACCTTTCTGCCTCTTGACAATAAGTATTAAACTGGTGCTAACAACATATCAGGAACTGTGCTATTTCTTAGTTAATCACCATAATAACCCGATGAGATAGGTACCAAATTTAGCCCCATTTTGCAAATGAGAAAATTGAGGCTAGAGAAAATAAGTTAAGCTGACCAAAACCACATAGGAAATAGCACAGCTCATATTCGAACCCCAGAATCCATGCCCCTCATCATAAGACTATAACCTCTGCCAAGACTAAAATTCACTAGGCAAAACTGAATAAACAGCTAATTTTCACCAGCCAAGATTACTAATGGAATTACAACAATTCTATTCCCAACAGGGGAATTTCCAGGTGGCTCAGTGGTAAAGAGGAGAAGGCAATGGCACCCCACTCCAGTACTCTTGCCTGGAAAATTCCATGGACAGAGCAGCCTGGTAGGCTACAGTCCATGGGGTCGCTAAGAGTCGGACATGACTGAGCGACTTCACTTTCACTTTTCCCTTTCATGCACTGGAAAAGGAAATGGCAACCCACTCCAGTGTTCTTGCCTGGAGAATCCCAGGGAGGCGGAGCCTGGTGGGCTGCCGTCTATGGGGTCACACAGAGTCGGACACAACTGAAGCGACTTAGCAGCAGCAGCAGCAGTGGTAAAGAATCTGCCTGCCCATGGAGGAGGCACAGGTTCAGTCCCTGGGTAAGGAAGATCCCCTGGAGAAGGAAATGGCAACCCACTCCAATATTCTTGCTTGGGAAATCCCATGGACAGAGGAGCCTGGGGTGCCATGGTCCGTGGGGCCACAAAAAGTCGGACAGGACTGAGTCACAGCTACATTCATGAGGTTGGATTAGCAAATCAAAATGGGACTTTTTAAAATGTACAAATGATTAAAATTCTTAAAAATCATAACCATTAACCTCAAGGATTAAATATCCTCTTTTGACGTCCTATTGTAAATACCAAACATGAAGTGATTAAAGAGATAATTCCCTTTAACTGCTCTTTATGCATGGAGATTTAATGGTGTGACACAGAAGTGTCTCCCTATGTCTACCCCGTTGGAAATCATTTTCCTGCTTGGACTCCAGGCTCCTCCTTAACCGTTGAGCAGTCAGAGAGAAGAGGCTTCAAAACACAAAACAGAGTAGGCAGTCTCTTAAGAGACTGAGGGCTGAGGCATCACACAATTCTATAAACAAGGCCAACAGTGAGAAATGTGAAGGATATACGAATATATTAGAGAAGAGCAAAAGAGTCTAAATAAACCATTTTCAAGGGCATTTAGGGACTGTTCTTAGAAAATATGTTAAGAAAAGGTAAAAACATTATCCATTAAACTAACAAAGCCCTGAAGTAAGAATCGGATATCCCAACTCAGCTATGTGGATAGAAAAAAATCCAGATAAGAAGAGAACCATTCCTCTTCTCCACACAGGTTAAGATTTACAACAAATCTGCTAGAAGAACTGAGCGATTTATGTGTTCAGTTCAGTCGCACAGTCATATCCAACTTTTTGCGACCCCATGGACTGCAGCACACCAGGCTTCCCTGTCCATCACCAACTCCCGGAGCTTGCTCAAACTCATATCCATCAAGTCGGTGATGCCATCCAACCATCTCATCCTCTGTTGTCCCCTTCTCCTCCTGCCTTCACTCTTTCCCAGCATCAGGTCTTTTCCAGTGAGTCAGTTCTTCACATCAGGTGGCCGAAGTATAACGTGTGGTATCATGTAAATACTTCTCATTGTCAACATTCTGAAGGCTTTTATATATATACTTTATCTGTATCATACATACATACGTAGACAGAATACATTTATACATATACGTATATTCTCACATATGTTCATATACATATGTTCACAGGTAGAAATACATATGTAAATGGAAATACTTGTCTGGATCGAGTAAGCCTAAATACTGGAGTCAGGTTTCTCAATCCATATTGGGCAAATCCGGTGAGCAGGAGAACATTTGTAACAAAATGCTGTCGTAATTTAAGGCTGACAACTTAGGTTTAGGTATATTTTATATTATTCTAATGAGGATAATATCTAAAAGAAGATAAAACTAATAAACCTAATTTACAACTGTTAACCCAGATTTATTCTTAGTAATTTTTATCCAAAAACTACCATGCCAATTTGTGATCTTTCTTTCTCTAAACTCAGATATGGTCTCTAGGCTTAGGATTCCAGAGTTGGGAGAAGAGAGTCCTGTCTTATAAAAATAAGGATATTTTAGAAATTGGACAAAGAAAATGGTGAAGTTCATCAAATTACCACCAAAAATGGCTGATTCTCTTTCCAATCAACCATTTTTGCTCTTCTGCATAACCGCTTCTCTTCCTTAACCTATGCTAAAATTTTAGTGGGCACGATTCTTCTTGTTAATATTTCCATTTTAATACTCTTTCTGAAGACTTAACCTTGAAAGCTTTCTGTTAGTAGGGATTTGATATATTAGAACAAGGCAGTGGATCAGAGATACGGAGGGGCTGAATCTTTCAACTCCCTGGGAAACCATGCCAAGTATGAGAATATCTTCTCTGGCCATTCATAAGGCCAGATTTGGGTAGGGCCACAGATTCTTAAAAATAAAACTATAGCTCTTGGGGACTTCTCTAGTCATATCTGACTCTTTGTGACCCTATGAATTGTAGCCCACGAGGCTCCTCTGTCCATGACCAGGCAAGAATACTGGAGTGGGTTGCCATGCCCTCCTACAGGGGATCTTCCTGACCCGGGGATCGAAACAGTGTCTCATGTCTCCTGCACTGGCAGGCAGGTTCTTTACCACTAGTGCCACCTGGGAAGCCCAACATAGTCATAGATTCCAGGATTAGGATATAAACATCTTTAGGAGGCTATTACTTTGACCCACAGTTCATTTTTGTACTTGGGCTTTAATTTCCAAAAATACTTGTTTTATGAGTTAAAAAAAAAAAAAAAAAACAGGGTTGCAGTAACTTTTCCCTAACAATAACAGAACAATTTTTTTGTTGTCTCATTTTGTTTTCTTCCTCTTGCATTGTTTATTTCCAGAAGGTTACTTAAAAAAAAAAAAAGTTTGTTTTGTCTCTGTCCTTCATATTAACATGTTCCCTCAAAAGTCTAATGAACTTTGACTATCCCCTCTATGGTAGAATATTGAAAGCTGTTTTGAAGTCAGTAAGCAAAAGCCAACTACTGAGTAGAAGGCTTCATTCTGGAGCAGTGCTGTCCAGTAGAAATATGTAATTTTAAGCTTTCTGGTAGCAACGTTAAAAAGAAATGGGTTAAATTAATTTAAATTAAATGTTTTATTTAACCTACTCTATCAAAAATATCATTTCAGGGGGACTTCCCTGGTGGTGCAGTGGCTAAGACCCTGAGCTCTTGGTGCAGGAGGCCTGGGTTCGATCCCTGGTCAGGGAACTAAATCCCACATACTAAGAGTTAGAATGCCACAACTAAGGATCCTTCTTGCCAGAACTAAGACTCAGTGGAGCCAAATAAATACTAAAACAAAAAAAAAGAAAAGAAATATCATTTCAACATGTAATCAGTATATCAATTATTAAGGTGTTTTATATTTTTTATGAAGTTTTTAAAATACAGAGTGGATTTTACTATCTAAAATCAGACCATCTATATTTCCAGGCTCAGTAGGCTCACGTTGCTCAGTGACTACCAAACTGGACAACAGAAGCCTTGAGTGATTTGGGGAAAGCCTGATTATGGGAACTAGGGCTGGTCAAAATTCCCCAGAAAAACAGAAAAGTGTCCTCCAACATCCTGCTGGGAGAGTATAAGCCCCTCTGCCATTGCTCTGGGATTCAAGTGTGCAAAGGGGTTACAACACAGTATAGAATGTCACTTACAACATCCCACCCCGGCCAGTGTTCAGCCTGGCACCATTGCCTCAGCTATGCCTGATGCCCCCTAGAGTGACAATTTCCAGGCTATATGCAACATCAGGGAGACATGGGGGGGGGCATTAATTCTTTGTCATTTATTTCAACAGATTGTTGGCATCTTTCGAGATTCTTTCACAAGTTCAGGATGCTCGCAAACACTTACTTTCTATCATCTGTTTAGATTTCAACTTTTTATTTTACTTCGAAGCGAGTCTCTGACTTTTCAAATCAGCTTCTACAATTACACTGGGTGTTTTCTTCCTCCTATTTTTTACATTGTTTTCTGTTTATGCCAATTCTCCCTCCTCCTCTTAAAAAACAAATTCCTTTGTTATTTTTGTTGTATTTCAAGAGGGAACTGAAGTAAATGTAGGTATTTCCTCGGCCATTTTTAAGTGCCTTTTTTCTGCAGTTGCACACGTCTCTCTTAGTGGTTGTTTGGCCTGCTGATTCTGTCTGTACCAACCACAGCCTTCCCTTCTCCCAGGTATCTGACTGACTTACTGAGTCCTTTTCATGTCCCAAACTCTGAGAATACAGAGATGGACACGACGCCTGGTCTCTCAGTCCAGTGCAGGAAGATTTACAAAGGGTAAAGAAAGGAATGAGCAGCTAGGTGATTTCAGTGTGTGTGTTCTTTACACCACAATCCTGAGCTGGTGTGAGTGTGTGTGTGTGTGCACTGGTGTGTTTGTGTGTGCGTGTACGTGCATGCGCACGTGCATGTGTGCTCAGTCACATCTAACTCTTTCCAACCCCATGAACTGTAGCCCAACAGGCTCCTCTGTCCATGGGATTTCCCAGGCATGAATACTGGAGTGGACTGCCATTTCCATCTCCAGGAGATCTTCCCACCCAGGGATTGAACCCTTGTCTCCTGTGTTGGCAGACGGATTCTTTACCTTTACCACTAACACCACCTGGGTGCTTTCAGAGCACAGAAGATGGAAGGTGTCCAGCTTCCCCAGGCAAGCTGCCTTCCTCCACTGCACATCTGGCCTTGCTTTCTCAGCATTACTTGCCTCATTTTCTTTTTCCTCCATTTTCATTCTTTTAGGACTTCCAAGTTTGCAAAATTTCACATGTCTCCTACTCTGGGTCAGTCAGTTCCTTTCCCAATTACAGTGTCTCACAAGCTGATCACTTTTAGATTCCTCTGTTCCCCTGACCCACACAGGTCTACCATGTACAACTGGAGGCATGCCAGGCAAGGCTCACTCATGGGCAGAGAGAAAGCCCTGAGCCAACGGTGTGATCTGGTTCACTGTCTGTGAAATCAGTTGCTTTCTTCATTCAAAGACTGAAGAAAATGCTTAAATTTCCATCCCAGTAATTAATATGCTTTTTAAATGTAAAATAGATAACATAAAATTTACCATTTCAACCAATTTTAAGCACAATTCAATGGCCTAAATTACATTCACAAGGTTGTGCAATCATCAACACTGTTTCCAAAATTTTTAAATCATCCCCCTCAAAAAGTTCTATTACCATTAAGAAATGAGTTCCACTTTCTGCTTCCCACCAGGCCCCAGTAACCTCTGATCTACTTTCTGTCTCAATGAATTTGCCTGTTTTAGGTATTTCATATAAGAAAAATCATACCACATTTGTCCTTTTGTGTTTGGCTTATTTCACTTAGCCTAATGTTTTCAAGGTTCATGCATGCACTAAAATATAACAGAACTTCATCTATTGGTTTTTGATCTTAGATAGTCATACTAATTTTCTCTTGAAACATTTTTGTGTCTTTCAACGCAAAAATGAATTTTTTTCTCCTTTTTCTTTCATATTATATGACCTTAGTAACAGTTTTTTTTTCTTTTCCCAGTGGATACTGTTATACTTGTGGGCTTATTGATTCATGCTGATGAATAGTAATTTTATGCAAGCTATCCTGGCATGTAGGGTTCATTTTTCATGTGATCTGCATAAAAATAGTAGTGGTGAATATTAATCAAGTAAGAATGCAGGCCTGAATGCAAAGCTTCAAAAAAAGCTTCATTAGAATACACAAGTCACATGAGCCGTCCCACTGCAGGAAAAGTATGCTGTATATATTTGTAGCTTAAGACTTCTTTCTTGTTCCAACCTACGAATTGATATGTGTCACTGTAGGAATATGACATGGGGGTGGGTGGGGCAGAACTGCTCCTCTCATATGACATTCTCAAGATTGATCTTTATTATCAGTAGCATATTTTACACCAAATTAAAATTGTTTTCCCAAGGACAAAAATATGGGTTTATAACTAAAAACTTCATTTTAATAAGTTTACTTGTTGAAAAATTTATATGTCAAAGTACTGTGCTGGGTGCCACATAGGAGACACAAAGAAATAAAAGTTCTCTAGGAAAATCCAGTCTAATGAATGTGCCTGTAGGAAATTTATACCCATATGGATACAGTTCAAGATGTAAATATATTTGTTACAAACATCAGAAAGTTAAACAGGAACACAGAATTAAAGCATGTATCAAGATCACAGTAAAAGTAATGTCAAAGGATAAGTAACAATAACTAAATGAACTCTTCAGTCCAGTGGCATTTAACACTTTTATTTGAAACAGTAAAACCCTTTTGTTCTCCAAAAGGAATCTTAAACCAAGTATGTTAAAAGTGTGTGTGTGTGGGTGGTGGGGGTGTGGGGGGGTTGCTAGCCATTCAGCTATGTCTGACTCTTTGCAACCCCATAAACGGCAGCCCGCAAGGCTCCTCTGTTCATGGGGTTCTCCAGGCAAGAATACTGGAGTGGGTTGCCATGCCCTCCTCCAGGGGATCTGCCCAACCCAGGGATCAAACCTGGGTCTCCTGCATTGCCCGCAGATTCTTTACCTTCTGAGCTACCAGGGAAGCCCTAAAAGTGGGGGCGGGAGAGGCAAAGACTCTTTCATTGCTAGAAGCCGGAGTTCTAGATTCAGTTCTGCCAACCGTATGACCTGAGACTATTTACCTAAATTCTCTGTCAATTTCCTTATTAACAGTGGGATTAATAATGGGATTGTTGCTAGAATTAAAAATAATGGAGCATGTAAAGCATTTAAAAGTGTCTGGAAGGACCAAATACATTTTCAGGATTAATACAGGTTTAACTCATTTTTTAAGCTTTGTTTTATTGCTCTTCACAGATTCTGCATTTTTTTTTTAATAAGTTGAAGGTTTGTGGCAAATCTGGGTTGAGCACAATTTTTCCAAAAGCACTTGTTCACTTTCATGTCTCTTGTGTCACATTTTGGTAATTCTCCCGACATTTTAAGCATTTTCATTCTTATTATATTTGTTATGGTGATGTGTGATCAGTGATCTCTGATGCTACAATTCTGATTGTTTGGGGGCACCATGCACCTCACCCACATATAACATGGTGAACTTGACCAATACTGTGTGTACGTTCTGACTGCTCTGCTCTCCCTTCCTCTCCTCCCGCCTCCCTATTCCCGGAGACACAATTTGAAATTAGGCTAACTAATGACCCTACAGTGGCCTCTAAATGTTCAAGTGAAAGAAAGAGTGGAACGTCCCTAACTTTAAAACAAACGCTAAACATGATTAAGCTTAGTGAAGAAGGCTTGTCAAAAGCCAGCACAGGCCCAAAGCTAGGCCTCTTTTGCCAAATGGTTAGCCAAGTTGTGAAGGTAAAGGAAAATTTCTGGAAGAAAATTAAAAGTGCTACTTCAGTGAGCACACGAATGTTAAGAAAGCAAAAGAGCCTTATTGCTGATATGGAGACAGTTATAATGATCTGGAAAGAGGGTCAAACCAGCCACAACATTCCCTTAAACCTAAGCCTGATCCACAGCAAGGCCCTAACTCTCTTCAATTCTGTGAACACTGACAGAGGTAAGGAAGAGGCATAAGAAAAGTTTGAAGCTAGCAGAGGTTACTTCCTGAGGTTTAAGGAAGGCAGCTGTCTCCAAAACATAAAAATGCAAAATGAAGCCACAAATGATGATGTAGAAGCTGCAACACGTTATCCAGAAAATACAGCTAACATAATTAATGAAGGTGGCTAACTGAACAACAGGTTTCAGTGTAAATGAAACGGCCTTCTATTGGACGAAGATGCCGTCTAGATCTTTGGCAGCTAGAGATTCGAGAAGTCAATGCCTGGCTTCAAAGGACAGGCTGACTCTCTTGTTAGGGGCTAATGCAGCTGGTGACTTGAAGTTGAAGCTAGTGCTCACTTACCATTCTGAAATCTAGGACCCTTAAGAATTATGCTAAGTCTACTCTGCCTGTGCTCTATAAATGAAACAACAAACCCTGGATGACAGCACACCTGTTTACAACATGGTTTGCTAAATGTTTAAGGCCCACTGTTGAGATCAATTGCTCAGAAAAAAAGTTTCCTTTCAAAATATCACTGCTCATTGACAAAGCACCTGGCTACCTAAGAGCTCTGATGGAGATGTACAAGGAGATTTATGTTGCTTCCAGCCCTACCAACACAACATATCTGTCTGCAGCCTTTGGATCAAAGAGTAACTTTGGTTTTCAAGTCTGATTATGTAAGAAATACATTTTGTTAAGGCTAATGATTTCTCCGATGGATCTGGGGAAAGTAAACTGAAAACCTTCTGGAAAGGATTCACCATTCTGGATGTCATTAAGAATATTCAAGACTCATGGGAAGAGGTCAAAACATCAACATTAACAGAAGTTTGGAAGAAGTTGGTTCCAGCACTTACAGATGACTTTGAGGGGTTCAAGACTTCAGTGGAGGAAATAACTACAGATGTGGTAGAAATAGCAAGAGAATTAGAAGCAGAATCTGAAGATGTGACTGAATTGCTGCAATCTCATGATAAACCTTTAATGAAGACAAAAAAATACAGAAGGAAGTTGGGCCAGTGCCAGGTGGCATCATAGTTCCAACATGGAACTTTATATGAGGGAGAAAGAAACATCAGCCTTGCTTAATTCATTGTTACATTTGGCCTCTGTTACTTCAGCCAAACAGATTCCCTAATGCTCTGTCATTTATATGTACATGTGTAACTGATTCACTGTGCCGTACAGCAGAAACCAACACAACATTGTAAAGTGACTATACTCCAACAAAATTGTTTTTAATTTAATGAATGAGGAGGTGTTTTACTGATGAGCAAAGAAAGTGGTTTTGTGAGACGGAATCCATTCCTGGTGAAAATTACTGAAATGGCAACAAAGGGTTTAGAATCTTACACCAACTTAATTGATGAAGCAGCAGCGGGGTGTGAGAGGACTGATTAATTTGGGGAGAAATTCTACTGTGAGGAGATCTGCTAGGTCATAGAGAAAGCAAGGGAATTCCAGAAAAAGATCTGCTTCTGCTTCATTGACTACTCTGAAGTCTTTGTGTGGATCACAGCAAGCTGTGGAAGATTCTGAAAGAGATGGGAATACCATCCTACCTGCTTCCTGAGAAACCTGTATGCGGGTCAAGAAGCAAGTTAGACCTGGACGTGGAACAATGGATGACTTCAAAACTGGGAAAGGAGTACATCTGGGCTATATATTGTCACCCTGCTTGTTTAACTTATACACAGAGTACATCACGCAAAAATGCCAGGATAGATGAAGCACGAGCTGGAATCACGATTTCTAGGAGAAATATCAATAACCTCAGATATGCGAAGAAGAAAGTGAAGAAGAACTAAAGAGCCTCTTGATGAAAGTGAAAGAGGAGAGTGAAAAAGTAAGCTTAAAACTCAACATTCAAAAAACAAAGATCATGGCATCTGGTCCTATTACTTCATGGCAAATATATGGGGAAACGATGCAAACAGTGACAGAGTATTTTCTTGGGCTCCAAAATCACTGCAGACCATGACTGCAGCCATGAAATTAACAGATGCTTGCTCTTTGGAAGAAAAGCTATGGCAAACCTAGATGGTGTATCAAAAAGCAGAGACATCACTTTGCCGACAAAGGTCCATATAGTCAAAGCTATGGTTTTTCCAGTAGTTATGTATGATATATAGTCAAAGCTATGGTTTTTCCAGTAGTTATGTATGAATGTATGAGCTGGACCATAAAGAAGGCTGAGCACTGAAGAATCGAGGCTTTCGAACTTGGTATTGGAGAAGACTCTTGAGAGTCAGGAGAGTCAATCCTAAAGGAAATGAATCCTGAATATTCATTGGAAGGACTGATGCTGAAGCTGAAGCTCCAATACTTTGGCCACCCGATGGGAAGAGTCAACTCATTGGAAAAGACCCTGATGCTGGGAAAGACTGAAGGCAGGAGGAGAAGGGGGCAACAGAGGATGAGATGATTGGATGGCATCACCAACTCAATGGACATGAGTTTGAGCAAGCTCCAGGAAGTGGTGAAGGACAGGGAAGCCTGGTGTGCTGTAGTCCATGGGATTGCAAAGAGTCAAACACGACTGAGCAACTGAACAACAACTACTGTGAGTAAAATGCTACTGCACACTATAGAGAAATCATTCATAAAAGGAATAGTTAACTGATGCAGCAAATTTCACTGCTGTCTCATTTTAAGAAACTATCATAGCCATGCCAAACTTCACTGACCACCACCCTGATCAATCAGCAGCCTCCAATATCAAGGCAAGGCCTTCCACCAGCAAAGGACTCAGATGATGGCTACCATTTTTTAACAAAAGTATTTTTTAAATTAAGGTTTGCACATTGCTTTTTTAGATATAATGCTTTTGCCCATTTCATAGATTGCAGCATAGTGTAAACATATCTTTTACATGCACTGGGAAATCAAAAGCATTATGATTCTCTTTACTGTGATATATTTGCTCTACTGCAGTGATCTGGAAAGTAACCCATATCTTCAAGGTATATCTGTACATGTCAAGACATGACCTTATAAAAGTAAGATATCCAACAATGAAATTAACTCTAAATTCCTCAAATATCCATTCTTCAATTTTTACATTGTCATATCTAATAGGTAAGGATCAACTTTATATCATTAACTGATGAGTAATCTAAATTACTAATTATAGGAAGAAGCTTATTTAATTTATACCAATATTTCACTGTGATCAAATAAACAAACCTATCAATAAGGCTAAACCAATGTACATTTTGAGGTACCTTACAATAAAGAACAGTAAGGGGCCTGATAAATTACCTTCCCTTTTTAAAGATTCCTTTACTGATATGTGAAAACCAGTAAAAGTTATCAAAACAATCTGAATAAAAAGATATCAGGAGATGCCCTTTGTATAAACACTAAAGGCAATAAAATGTAATAAAATGATAAAATCAAAAAGGCAACCTTCAAATCCATGAGAGAAATGGGGAAAAAGATGACCTTAAAACTAAAGCTTAATGTGACTTTTTTACCTTATTGAAAGCCACAGAGCCCTAGAGTCTATATTAAAGGCAATCTGATAGGATTTAAAATACAAAATAAAAAATACTAAGAACAACTGTAGAGAATTTGAAAGTACCTGAAAATAACATAGGATAAATAAAGACAATAATATAAAAAAGAGAAGGGATTTTTAACTCTAAAATGGAGCTAGAGGAGGCTGCTGCTTAGGGAGAGGAAAGCTGGACTGCAAAGCCCCAACTATCAAGTGCAAATTGAAAAACAAACTAACACTGAAAGAGAAGTCAATACTTCTCCAAAGGAAAACGAAGGATGGGGTTAACAAAACTTCATTGGCTACACAATTTTTCCTACAGTCAATGTTATCGCACTACACCAATGTACCTACCTACATCAAGAAACAATGAAATTATTTAATGTTTTAAAACAGTAAGAAGTTTTGAGGCCCTATGATCTGTTAAGCATATTCAAATACAATATTTCATTCCAACAGAGTCCAAAAGAAGTTCAGATTAACAAACAGCCATTTAATTCTGAGCACTGGGAAAGATGTCACAAAAAAAGACAGTATTTGATATTAAACATGAAAGAAAGAAAGGATTTTCACAAACAGGAATGGAAGACAGGAATCCTTAATGGAAGGAACAAAAACAGCATCTAAAAAAATAAAATGTAGAACAGGTATGGGATACAGAGTAGGAATGGTGACATGGAATACTGGAGACAGCATAGAACAACGTGGAAGAGCAACTTTGATGACTGATGAATGAATTTTAGGGCAATCAAAAACCAACAAAGGCTTTCCGCAGATGAAATGATAAAATTAATCTCCCTACTACATGTTTAATCTGATTACAATGGATTTTTGAAGGAAAAACTAGGAAGGAGACGTCATTACGAACTTGTTTAGAATGATGAATGAAAAGTTGTAAGGGACTTTAGACATTGTCTGACTCCATTCCTTCAGTTGTCAGGCTCAGAGAGTATAATATACTCGTGGTCAGCTGAAGAATTATTAACAGAGGTTATGAGGTTTCCACACAATGAACTCATGCTGCTGCTGCTGCTAAGTCGCTTTAGTCCTGTCTGACTCTGTGCGACCCCATAGACGGCAGCCCACCAGGCTCCCCCATCCCTGGGATTCTCCTGGCAAGAACACTGGAGTGGGAAAGTACCCTCATATCTAATATGTTTTTTAAGGATACAGATACTTATCTTTAATGCCCCAAATTTATACCATCACTTCCTAAATGAACTGAAGCCTGCTATCCATCTGTCTTTCTTTTCTTTACTTCCACAAATACTTCCTGAACCCTTATCAAGGGTCAGGTACTATTCTAAAATATAAAGAAAACATTAGTTCCCTTCCTAGGTGGACTTAAAGTTCAATAGTTGAAACAAGACAAAAAAACAAATCAACAAAGGATGACACAGTGATAGGCATTATGGATAAAAGTTAAGTTGGGTCAGAAGGAAAATAAGTGCAGAATGGAAGGTATTATATAGAGAGTAACCGCAGAATGCTTTTCTCATAGGATGACGTGCATGCGGCGAAAGCTGGAGACATAAGAGTATCTGAGAAGAGTGGCCCACAAAAATGGAACAATATATACGAAAACCAATACCAGATAAGCACTCAGCCTGCCTGAATGAGGGAGGGAGGTAAGAGGAGGAAATGAGGCCAAAAAGCCAGGAAATTTCAAATCATGTAGACCTTCCGGGTCACTGAGAAGGCTTTACCACTGAAATCATCTCAGAAACAATGCAAACAGAAGACAGTAGAGCATCTTTAATGTGTTGAAAGCAAGTAATAGGGGGCTGTCAAGAAAAAAAAGCAAGCCAAGCCAGAATTTTATACCAAACAAAAACATTTAAAATGAAGCAAAATAAAAATTTCAGTTAAATGCAAAGATAATTTGGTACCAGAAGACCCGAAACTTAAAAATTTTAAAGGAAGCTGATGGAAAAGAATGCCAGATGGAAATTCAGATAAATCCAAAGATATATTAGAAATGCTATCTATGTGACAAAAACTTTGACTCCACACTTCCAATGAAGGGGGCACAGGTTTGATCCCTAGTCAGTGAATTAAGATACTACATGCTGCATGGCTTGGCCCAAAAAAAGAATAAAAAATTTTGTTCCACATTTTAAAATTTTACCTGAAAGAATATTTATCATTTAAAGCAAAAATGACAATATACAGTGGGGTTTGTAACACATATAAGTAAAACTTATGATGAAATGGCACCAAAAATGGGAAGGGGCAAATGGAAGTATACTATTATTATAACATACATACATTACATGTTGTGTATGATATTATTTAATAGTAGAGATAAACAGATAAGTTAGAGATAAATATTTTAAATACTAGAGCAACAACAAAAAGTAAAATATAGCTAATAAACCAATAAAAGAGATAAAATGGAATACTTAAAAATATTCAATTCAAAGGCAGTCAGAACAAGAAATAAACAAGAAAAAACAGGTATACTTAAGAAAACTTGGCAAGAAAAGTGACTACCAAGCAACATGTGTAAACTAGTCTGACTGAGTATATCTACTGGGAATAAAGGTGAAAACCAACATCTTTACTAATGGATGTAAACGTTTACCTGTAGGTTTCACAGGTGATTTATTATAAGATGCTCATTTTGCATATTCCCTTTCAGTCTGTCACATTGCACATGGTTTTCAAAATCAAGAGATGTTTTTAATTAGCCAACTAGGTTACTGATACATACTCATTCAAATAAGCTTTCGGAAATAATCAGTTCAGTTCAGTTCAGTCGCTCAGTCATGTCCGACTCTTTGCGACCCCATGAATCGCAGCACGCCAGGCCTCCCTGTCCATCACCAACTCCCGGAGTTTACCCAAACCCATGTCCATTGAGTCGGTGATGCCATCCAACCATCTCATCCTCTGTCGTCCCCTTCTCCTCCTGCCCCCAATCCTTCCCAGCATCAGGATCTTTTCCAATGAGTCAACTCTTCGCATGAGGTGGCCAAAGTATTGGAGTTTCAGCTTCAACATCATTCCTTCTAATGAACACCCAGGACTGATCTCCCTTAGGATGGAATGACTGGATCTCCTTGCAGTCCAAGGGACTCTCAAGAGTCTTCTCCAACACCACAGTTCAAAAGCATCAATTCTGCGGCGCTCAGCTTTCTTCACAGTCCAACTCTCACATCCACACATGACTACTGGAAAAACCATAGCATTGACTAGACGGACCTTTGTTGGCAAAGTAATGTCTCTGCTTTTTATATGCTATCTAGGTTGGTCATAACTTTCCTTCCAAGGAGTAAGTGTCTTTTAATTTCATGGCTGCAATCACCATCTGCAGTGATTTTGGAGCCCCCCAAAATAAAGTCTGACACTGTTTCCACTGTTTCCCCATCTATCTGCCATGAAGTGATGGGACCAGATGCCATGATCTTAGTTTTCTGAATGTTGAGCTTTCAGCCAACTTTTTCACTCTTTTCTTTCACTTTCATCAAGAGGTTTTTTAGTTCCTCTTCACTTTCTGCCATAAGGGTGGTGTCATCTGCATATCTGAGGTTATTGATATTTCTCCTGGCAACCTTGATTCCAGCTTGTGCTTCTTCCAGCCCAGCATTTCTTATGATGTACTCTGCATATAAGTTAAATTAGCAGGGTGACAATATACAGCCTTGACGTGCTCCTTTTCCTATTTGGAACCAGTCTGTTGTTCCATGTCCAGTTCTAACTGTTGCTTCCTGACCTGCATACAGGTTTCTCAAGAGACAGGTCAGGTGGTCTGGTATTCTCTTTCAGAATTTTCCACAGTTTAGGGAGCATTTCAAGTAAAGATGGGCTCAATAAAGGACAGAAATGGTAGGGACCTAACAGAAGCAGAAGATATTAAGAAGAGGTAGCAAGAAGACACAGAAGAACTGTACAAAAAAGATCTTCACGACCCAGATAATCACGATGGTGTGATCACTCACCTAGAGCCAGACATCCTGGAATGTGAAGTCAAGTGGGCCTTAGAAAGCATCACTACGAACAAAGCTAGTGGAGGTGATGGAATTCCAGTTGAGCTATTTCAAATCCTGAAAGATGATGCTGTGAAAGTGCTGTACTCAGTATGCCAGCAAATCTGGAAAACTCAGCAGTGGCCACAGGACTGGAAAAGGTCAGTTTTCACTCCAATCCCAAAGAAAGGCAATGCCAAAGAATGCTCAAACTACAGCACAATTGCACTCATCTCACATGCTAGTAAAGTAATGCTCAAAATTCTCCAAGCCGGGCTTCAGCAATACGTGAACCGTGAACTTCCAGATGTTCAAGCTGGATTTAGAAAAGGCAGAGGAACCAGAGATCAAATTGCTAACATCTGCTGGATCATCGAAAAAGCAAGAGAGTTCCAGAAAAACATCTATTTCTGCTTTATTGACTATGCCAAAGCCTTTGGAAATACTAGACATCATCAAATAAAAACAGTAGTTGAGGATATATAAGAAGAAAATCAAGTAAAATATTCAATGGAAACAGTTATTTGCAAAACCCTAGTCTTTGGTTCACGGAACCATTTTGTGTCTCATGTACTGTATAGTTCCTTGATCAACATGCAACAATCACATAAACATATCTGTTTGCAAAATTACACTTTCGTTATTTCATAGTATGATAAGGATTAAACACATTAGAATTCATATTGGCAGAGGCAAATAAAACCAAAAAAATTATCTGTTTTAAAAATAAACAATTATCTTGTCAATGTTAATTTATCCTATTTGATTAAATTTAATTGGCAAAAACCACAGGCTCAATGTAAAACTGGTCACAGCAAGAACGACTCCTTCCATGAGCCAGTCCAGACTTTTGAGCAGGCCTGGACAGAGACCTGGAAAGAGCACAGGTGATCAGGCCCTGAGGTGGAGAAGCCCACCAACTCTTTTCAACAGAAAAAGTGCAAAACTGCTCCCTGACTCATTTATGGGCCCACTCAGAGAAGACTGTAGCTCTCCAGGTACTGCAGATAAGACACCAAGCAGACAACAAAGCCCACAGTGTACATCCATCTCCTCATTTTGGCTTGAAACTAGAATACCTTCTATATCTCAACACAGATCCGGAATGCCAATGGAGCATGAGCTGCTGGTCTACTCAGCACCCACCACTCGCTTACAGTCTTACAGCTTCCGACTGTGGGCCACAGCTACTCTCTGCCTCAGAGTGTTCACTGGCTAGAAGCGTGTAGAGAGCACGCCAGAGTATCAGGGAGAAGCTAGCCACCAAAGCTGGGCAGGAGTTGATGAATCACATTGCCAACTATTACGGTAAGAGGTCATCAACTGTAAAATTCATCCTAACTTCAGAGATATTGAAATGTGGGAGAAAATGTTCATGTTAGTGTCAAATAATATGACTCTAATAATATGATAAGTGAAAATAGCCAGAGATCAAAAAAATCTACAACTGCTTCCCCACATATATCTAACATGAGTCTAGTCTGACTCCACACGCAGACTGAGAAATGGAACAGAAATTAGTCCTGCTGTGGCCCACAACTTAACATGAATGGTAACTGAGAGCTGTCAGAAGTATGACTCCTCAACCTCTCAATAAGACACCACACCAGGCTAGGACATGCCCACTGTATGTCAAGCCCAATGTGTGGGTTCTCTGAGGGAAAATTCTTAACTCCAGCCTGATGGATACGATAGGCTGGTAGGGGAGGTAAGGCAAGTACTAAATAATTATACAGAAAAATTAACAGAATGAGGTAATGTCATTAAACGGGTTTTAATAACATATGTGTACATGCACAGTCACTCAGTCATGTCTGACTCTTGCGACTCCACGGACTGTAGCCCACCAGGCTCCTCTGTCCATGGGATTTTCCAGGCAAGAATGCTGGAGTGGGTTGCCATTTCGTCCCCCAGAGGATTTTCCTGACCCAGGGATCGAACCCACATCTCCTGCATTGGCAGGCAGATTCTTTACTACTGAGCCACCTGGAAAGCCCTCAGTAAGCCAGCTGCTACTGCTGCTGCTAAGTCACTTCAGTCGTGTCCGACTCTGTGCGACAGCATAGACAGCAGCCCACCAGGCTCCCCCGTCCCTGGGATTCTCCAGGCAAGAACACTGGAGTGGGTTGCCATTTCCTTCTCCAATGCATGAAAGTGAAAAGTGAAAGTGAAGTCGCTCAGTCGTCTCCGACTGCTAGCGGCCCAATGGACTGCAGCCTACCAGGCTCCTCCATCCATGGGATTCTCCAGGCAAGAGTACTGGAGTGGGGTGCCATTGCCTTCTCTGCAGTAAGCCTGCAGGAGTTCACAAAAAGGAAAGAGGAATGTAAATCAACCGGATCAGGCAAAGTTTCAGTATCGAGCTGGCATCAGAACTGTGCGAGCATCTGTAAGAGATGAGGGAGGCAAGAAACAAAAGAAAATAAAAAGGATATGGGCAGGTTCAGGACGTTCTGGTAGAAAACTAAGTATTTTTATTTCACTGGAGCAAAGGTACAATGGAAAATGAAGCTAGAAATATAGACTACTGGTAGGCAAGAAGAGGCACTAAATGTTTTCAAGTAGAGAGACGACATGAACAGAATGCAGGGGGCATCCCCTAAAGAATGCTTGGAGACACTGAATTTAAACGGCTTCTGGGACATCTTGGTGATTTTTCTCACCTATTGCAAGGGCCCAGAATCCAGCTAGATATGAGTCAGGAAAGCAAAAGAAAGATGTGAACTGGGAATTTTATTTAGGACTCATCTGGACTCCTTTAAGACTCATTAGGGCTTCCCAGGTGACTCAACCGGTAAAGAATCTGCCTGCAGTGCAGGAGACCCAGGTTCAATCCCTGGGTCAGGAAGATCCTCTGGAGAAGGAAATGGCAATTCACTCCAGTATTCTTGCCTGGAAAATCCTATGGACAGAGGAGCCTGGCGGGCTACAGCCCATGGGGTCACAAGAGTCAGACATGACTTAGCGACTAAACCACCACC
Organism: Okapia johnstoni; assembly: GCA_024291935.2. NCBI lineage: Eukaryota > Metazoa > Chordata > Mammalia > Artiodactyla > Giraffidae > Okapia > Okapia johnstoni. The sequence continues at coordinate 46,650,611 of CM044322.1, forward strand.
ATTTGGACCAAATAATAGCTGAAGTTATGAAATAAGATGTTTCACTGAGAGGATGTGACACATAAGGGGAAAAAAAAAAGGAACCCAGAGAAATAATCTGAGGAACATCACCATTAGTGGGATGAGCAGAAGAGCTCACAAAGAATAAGAAGCAGCAACCATGTTAAGTGGAAAGAAAATCAGGCGAGCAGGAAAACAGCATGTAAGAAAAAGCGACATCAACACTGACAAATTTCACAGCAAGATGGAGTAGGAACGAAAACCCATTCCCAGGGATTTAGGCTGTTGATGACCTGGCTAAAAGCAGTTTAAGCGGAGTGGCAGGAATGGGAGTGGAGTGCACACTGGGAGGTCAGAACAGATTCCCCTTGAGCTGAGCCAAAGGTGGTTCAGTGGTAAAGAATCTGCCTGCCAATACAGGAGATGCAGGTTCGATTCCTGGAGGGGGAAGATACCCTGGAGGAGGAAGTGGCGATCCACTCTAGTATTTTTGCCTGGAGAATTCCATGGATAGAACAGCCTAGTGGGCTACAGCCCATGGGGTTGCAAAGTGTCAGACATGACCGAGCAACTGAACATCCATCCAAGCTGAGTCAAAGTGACCCAGATGAACAGGGAAAGTCATCAGGTGGAAGAAAAGGAAAATAGCATCTGCAAAGGATGTGCTAGATCCAATTTCAAGATATTTACCCTAAACAAAAAGAGCTGTAAAGCACACATTAAAAGATTTTCAAATTTAGCAAGCATAACGAACTTGTTATTTTGAGCAAAATAATTTTAATTACAATGCTAACTTTTTGAGGAAAAAGAAACTAGTCAAAACTCTGACAAATACACTGCTTAGCAAAATTTTATGAAAAGGTATATGAATGAGGTCACACCTTTTGTATGACCAATTTCTAAAAGAAACAAATCTATATATATCTGCTACATTAATTACTCTCCAATTCTGCCACAGTCTGTTCAAGCTCAACCTAGGCAGTGAAACTTCAACCTTAAATCTTCATTTTTACTCAGTTCTTTTCTTAAGAAGGAGTCATTAAAAAAACCTCAAAATCTCCTTTATCTTTATTAAAATTTAGAAAAATCAGTCAGTTCCTAAAAATCCACATTTCCGGCTACACGGCAGGAGAAAAAAAGAGACATCACATACTGTGTGTAAGTTTTTGACCTCACTATATGACTACAGATGCCACACTAGAGTAGTAATGAAAAGTTACATGAAACTCAGACTGGACCATAAGTGTGAAAGTACCAGCTCCTTTAGCACTTGCTCAAAGGAAACTATCAGAGCTACTTATTATCAACTGCATGTACAAAGCAGAACGATCAGTTATGGGATGGGCTATAAAAAGATAGACACAATTCCTAATTACATCCATTCTTTCATTGTAATTACTCTGGAGAGTGATTACATATTTAACTTGGCTATCTTTTAAGAAAAATAAGTTGCTTTAATGAAAGTATTTTAGATAATGATGTCACCATACATCAATTAGAAAGTTAATCATTCTCCTTGTTCTCACAGAACAATATTAAAGGAGGTGGGGAGGTACTAGCGTTCAGTGCTTTTTAAAAAGTTACAATCGGTAAAGATAACCCTGTATTCAAGACATCAAAAGAGACACAGATAAATAGAACAGTATTATGGACTCTATGGGAGAGGGCGAGGGTGAGAGGATATGGGAGAATGGCATTGAAGTATGTAAATTGTCATATGTGAAACGAATCGCCAGCCCAGGTTCGACGCATGATACAGGGCACTTGGGGCTGGTGCACCGGGATGACCCGGAGGGATGGGATGTGGAGGGAGGTGGAAGGGGGGTTCTGGAGGGGGAAAACATGTACACCCATGGTGGATTCATGTCAATGTATGGCAAAACAAATACAATATTGTAAAGTTAAAAAACAGAAAATAAACTAATTTTTTTTAAAAAGTTAATTAGAGGGCACCCAGTAAGAGAGGGGCTTCCCAGGTGATGCTAGTGGTAAAGAATCTGCCTGCCAATGCAGGAGATGTGGGTTCAATCCCTGGGTCAGGAAGATCCCCTGGAGGAAGGCATGGCAACCAACTCCAGTATTGTTCCCTGGAAAATCTCATGGACAAAGGAGCCTGTCGGGCTCCGGTCTACAGGGTTGCAAAGAGTTGGATGCAACTGAAGCAACTTGGCATGCACACAGCAAGAGAAAACATCCAGGAAATAGACTTTATCAAAAACTCAAAATATGTAATCTGCACAGAGTCAAGAAACAGCAAGAGATCCTCTTCAGTGGGCTCACTTCAGGAGAAAAAAATTCCCTTCACTGTGTCAGGTTTAGTTTTCAATATTCTACAAGACTTCACTACATAATAAATGACTCCTCTAGAATCATTCTTAGAATATTTCCAAGAGACAAAGGGCAAACAAAGTCATAAGCTATGACTAACAAAGTTCAAAATTAGCTCAAATATATTACAGATTGAATTATAAATAAGAAAGTTTTCATATAATGGAATCCAAGATATTACCAATCAGCAAGTAAATCATGTGCTACAACTGTGGCACACATTACCCTCACCCTAGATTCATTAATAATAAAGCAATTTATTTCCAAAGTGAGTACTCCATCTTAAACATAAACTCATTATGATTTTACGTAGGCAAAGGTGTCATCACTAGCATTTAGTGTTAGAGGTGACTTTCAAAACATACACACAAGCTTATCTTCCAGTCTTATCAGCCTTCCTGTATGTTACTTTATACATATTTTATGCCATTCTTCCACTGCCTTCCAGAATCCCATTAGTAATCCCACACACTTCGCTCAAGATGATTCAGGCCACACAATAAAATGGTATTCTGTGTCAGCTATATTTCACAGTCTCATTTAACTAAATAAGATCAAATGAAAAAAGGCGTATGAAAGTGGATTCTGCACAGTCTACCACATAGAAGACATTTAATAAACATGTGTAACCTGAATTCATCACAACCCCTCTGACACCAAATCATTAAGAACTAGAAGGGTCACATTTAACAGCAAGTAGACTAACATCATAGCAACAGCTTAAGTTCAAATGGAATATACCAAGAATGGAAAGTAGGAAGAAGTAAAAGTATTTGACAGAATGCAGGTAAGGCATGAGAGTAATGTAAAAGATTCCCAGATTCAACATCCTTCAGCTATACTCTCATCATGACAAAACAGTCCATAGTCATTTTTTTTTGACAACCTTTCACTGTTTTGAGTTATCATAATCAACCCGTCCAAAATCATTATTTAATGTGATGAGAACTAAATGAAGTATCAAGGTAAACTGATACTTCATTTTTGCCCCTGAACATGATTCTTTACCTAGAGTCAGCGAATAAGCTTTTGTGAGATCTGCTTGTCTGATATTCTTGCAAAATGTGTTTGTGAAAAAGCAAATGCCTTTTTCTACAAAGAGGTTTCATAAGTTAATTTTCTTATTGCATGAGTAAGACCACAAAATAAACAAAGCAGCAGAATTTTAAGTGAAGGCATTTTATTTATACTCCAAAGTTTCTTTGTTAAGAGTAGTTTGTTAAGCAAAAAGCATTCTGAGAAACTGTGCATGCGTGCTAAGTCACTCCAGTCCTATTCGACTCTATGTGACCCTATGGACTGCAGCCTGCCAAGTTCCTCTGTCCAGGGGAACTCTCCAAGCAAGAATACTGGAGTGGGTTGTTGCGCCCTCCTCCAGGGGATCTTCCCAACCCAAGCTGAACCAGTGTCTCTTACATCTCCTTCATTGGCAGGTGGGTTCTTTACCACTGCACCACCTGAGAAAATATAATACTAGATAAAGTACAACCAAGACAAAATCTATCACTCTTCTCTGAGTTAGGAAAGTCATCAGAAAATATTGAGAATTCCAAAATGGCTTTAGAAGGTGGAGGAAAAGTAACAGTGTCGAGGTGTTGAGATTCTAAACAAGAGAAGAATTCCAAACAGAAGGTACAAAGAGATTGAAGAAATAAAACCACAGAGAATAGGATGCCCCCCATGACAATGAAATTTCCTCTACCACAATTTTTCCTACATTCTCCAATACTGCAACTTCATCAAGGGGACAGATCTACCTTAACAGTCTTTGCACCACGTGTCCCAGCTCAACACCTGTCACATAGTCGTTACTCAACATTTCATGAATCAACAAATGCAAGTAATAGCTGGAAGCAAATGCCAAGTTTTAGAAAATTTGGGGGCCTGAAGTTTTTAGTAGTAGTTATGTTCAAATTCACCAACTTGAGAAATAAAATGCATAGATCCAAAAATATTTGAGAGGAAAATTTAGTTATAAAACCTTCTTCCTTGTTTTAATAAAACTATAAAACAAAAGTAGGAGAATGCAAAAGAACTTAATCTTCCTAAAGTGAATGGAGATTTACAAGTTTAAATTTCTTAACTGGAGATGGGAGCTTTATCTTTATAGTATCTCAGTCATCAGGCAGCAGTTTAAAAAAAAAAACCTACAGTTGTCCCTTTAACTTTTTATTTTAAAATAATTTTAAACTTACAGAAAAGTTGAATAGTACAAAGAATTCCCAAATACACTTCATCCAATTTCCACTAATATTAACATTTTACTTAATCATACCATAATTATCAAAACTAAGAAACAAAAATTGATGAAATCATCAAGTAAACTACAGGCTTTACTCAGACTTCATCCAACTAAATATTTACACTAACATCCTTGTTCTGTCCGGGATTCTACAATGCATTTAGGTACCCTGCATATCTTTAGTCTTCTTCAGTCTTAATCCTTAAGTTTTTCCTTGTCTTTGACATTTGATACCATTAAAGAGTAATGATCAAGTATTTAACATCTGTCTGATGTTTTCCCACAATTAAATTGAGGTTATGCATTTTGGCAAGAATACCACAAAGGTGATGTGCTCTTCTCTTGGTTAAGGTGGTATTTCCCAGGTTTACCCTCTGTAAAGATACTCTCTTTCCCTTGTAATTAATATCTTGGAAGGGACATTCTTAGATTCTGCAAATATCCTATTTCTAGTCACACTTTCATCCACTAATTTTGGCATCCATCACTGGATCTTGCCTGTGAAAATTACTATTGTAGTATTCTAATGGCAATTTTCTACTTCCCTCATTCCTTCCATATTTACAATTCAAATTCTTCTATATGCTACTTCCCCATTCATTTATTCATTTATTTTATCTATCTGCATCAGTCTGGGCTCCTAAATATTACTTTATTCTGTGAGTTATAGTCTAAAACTACTCTGATATCTTATGATTCAAACTTTTCCTGCTTCGGTCATTGAGAGCTCTTTCGGGTTAGCTCCTATGCCTCTCAACATGCCCACATGCTTCTTTTAAGACCTTTCTTAGTTCTGGTACTACAAGATGCTCCAGGCTCATCCTGTGTTTTCTCTAATCCAGTCCTGGGATCAACCAATTCTGAGAGGAACCCTGGCTCCATTAACTGGAGAATGGTATTTAGAAAACAAGATATGGGAACCAGGTATGCTCATTGTCACTGGGCTCTCTCTGATTCTAGATAGACCCTCTCCATGGACAGTGATGAGGAATACTGTTGGCCTCTGAACAATGTGGGGATTAGTCCTTGTATACCTATAGTCAGTCAGTCCTCCATAACATCAGATCCCTTGCATCCTCATGTTCAACCAACCGCAGACCATGTACTACTGTAGTATAGTAAATACTGTACTATATTATAGTAAACAATATTTACTACTGCAAAATATCAGCATATAAGAGGACCCATGCAGTTCAAACCCATGTTGTTCAAGGGTCAACTGTATATGTACATATACTACCCAACACATACATATGCACCTATATTTATTTCTATATCTATTTACATATGCAGCTAAAATATTCAGAATGAATTTATAGCGATACTTCTGAATGCAATCCAACACCACAGGGCTCATTTTAATCAGTCACATTCCTGATTTGTAATTTCTCTGTCAGAAACTGAATCTCCTTATCCTGTACCTACTTTTTCAACTCTAATAAACATACAGTTTCAGAATTGCTAATCCATACCTCTGTGAGAAACAAATACACCAACAAGAGTGCAGTGCTTGTGCGCAGCTCTTTTCTGTCTTTAGCCTTACAACATCCAGTCAAAGGACTATCTTCCAACCTTAATTAGGCAAGTTTTTTTCCTCCCCCCTCTCTTTAGTGATATGTTATTCATTTGTTAGGTTCATTAGTAATAGTTTGTATTCCATTTTGGTTTCCCCTCACATCCTGGTTGTTGTTTTTAATTTACAAAGAGTAAAACACACTGTTTGTGGTATACGGTTCTGTTTTGACAGATGGATAGAGCCATCCATCCAACACCACAGTCACAATGCAGAATAGCTCCATCACCCCCCAAATTCCCTCATGTTGCCCCTGCAGTCAAACCTTTCCCCATCTCCATCTTTGACAACCCTTGATCTGTCTTTTCTTCCTACAGTCTTACTTTTTCCAGTTTCTTTAGTGGCTTATAATATAAAAATTGTGCTTACATTTGACTTGTTAACATCATTCCGTAGCTCTTAGATGCTCTGTTCTATTTTATGTTTTACTCTACTCTTTTTTCTCTTTTTTGACTTTTTTCTCCTTTATAGTAATTTCTATTGGCCTATTCACAAGCTCAACGATTCTTTCCTTGCCTGTCAGAACCACTGTTAAGCCCAACAAAGGCATTCTTTATTGCTGCTTTTCCTCACTTCTAGTCCTTCTATTTAATTCTTTCTTATAGTTTCTATCTTTCTGCTAAAACTATCCATGTAATCCATGTTAACCTTTTTAATTATAGCTTTCAATACAGTAATTATAGTTATTTTAAGTCAGATAGTCCCAATATCTATGTCATACCTTAATCTGATTTTGTTGACTACTTTGTCTCTTGGCAATAAGTGTATTTGGGGGTTTTTGATTGCCTTTGTGTAGACCACCTAATTTTTCTGTTGAAAGTTGAGCTTGTGAAGGAGATTAAGAACTAAGGTAGTAGATTTTATGCATAGAAAGCAACATAACACTTTTCTTTTTCTGTGTTTTTAGGGTGAAGGTTTAAATTAATCTAGTCAGATGGCTCAGCTGATAAAAAAAATCCGCCTGCAATGCAGGAGACCTGGGTTCGATCCCTAGGTTGGGAAGATCCCCTGGAGAAGTATTCTGGCCTGGAGTATTCCAGGATTCCAGGCCAGTATTCTGACCTGGAGAATCCCGTGGACTTTATACTCCATGGGGTCGCAAAGGGTCGGACACGACTGAGCACATTTCACTTCACTTTCCTCCAGTCAGAAATCAGGCTAGGTTTGAGATTCATTGTGGATATGGTATCCTTGAGGCATCACAGTGTTCTAATTCCTCTCCTGGTAACTTGTGTTTAAAGTGTTTAGAGTGGGACTGGTTCTTAATGTCTGCCCTGCTCTCAGCTTTAGGTCTTCCCTTTGTGCTGCACCTCAGGGAGGTCTGCATGGTCTGGCCAGTCTCCCAGTAGTGTTCAACCATTACCTGTTACTCGATGCTCACCACTCTGTGATAGGAATAGGGATTTTCTGTTGTTCTCATTAAGCATAAATCTTAGAAAGTCACTGAGTCTCAAGGATGTGGCCTTCTCACTACTCCTGCCCCTTACCCAGCTGTGGTTCTGAACCCAACATGCCACTCAAGTGTAGCTTTGATTCTACTTCCTACCCTCAAGTGCAAATGGGGTTTTAACAGTGCCCTAAGGCAATGTGATTTTTCTGCCTTTCCCCCTGCTTTCATTCAGTATAAAAGAAACAAAAGATAGGGAACAAGTGTACTGGCATAATTTCTTGCTTCATCTATGGCAGTGGCTCTTCTTACCAATCCCTATACCACCAGAGGATGCTTTCTCAGGAGTCTCACCTGTCTTTGGCGGGGGCCAGGGGTAGGGGGGGAACACCTGGTAGAGTTCATAGAGAAAAAGGCTGCAAGTATATAGAAACTCTACCTATATGTACAGCCTGCAAAGTCTTCACATTCTCTTACCAGCCCACATTCAGCATCCATGAATTCTTCATCTAAACTCTTGCCAGTGCCCAGCAATTGCTGCCCCGGGGAAGTCAGTGCTCATGTCTCTCTCTGTAGGGACTGCTTCTCCTTAGACCTCACACCAGTGGGCAGCCCTGGAACCTAAGCTCTCTGATGAGTTCCAAAAAAGTTATAAGCTTGCAGTTGTCCCACTTTTTGTGGAGAGGAGGAGGTCATGTTTTAAGGGTAGAAGAAATGCTCTTTCTGCACAAGTTTGATTTTATTAATGCACGAACTTGTTTGCCAAAAGATAAGACTATGAAACCAGAATTAAAGCTTATTAAAAAGTCAAAAGCACCATTCCAAATTCCAAATTAAAATACTCTAATATAATTTTTAATCTCAAAACTTAATTAGAGAGTTTTGGCTGTTCACTGAGGTGATTTTTTTCCAGCTGTTTGTTGATATATCAAGGAAAGTCTATTTCCCTAACAATAGAATAAATTCAAAACTAAATTACAATAATGCATTTAGGCATAAACCTAAGGAATCAGCTTAATAAAAAACGTAACAGCTGATAATGATTTCTTAAAAGCATTTACTCTACATTTGACAGAATGCTTTGAGAACACCAATTATGTATTCATAGTCCCCATAATTTTGTTTTACAAAATATTTCCTCTAATCTTTTGGGAGATTATTACAGGGTTAAAAGCTGCCTTAAGATCAAAGATCAAAATACAGAAAAACCCTGTAATCTCTATAGCAGTTCACTGATCTTTCCCATCTGCTATGCAAAAAGAAGGTGTATGGTAAGTTTGAAAAAAGAAAACCTTTTTAACTAGAAATGACAGTAAACTGATTCTGGCAAACGCTCAGAGGGAATTTTCTCTTTACGAGATCCAGCTCCCTTTTGCCAAAATATAAACAACGTCAACAATAGGGAAATAAAGTCTAGTCAATAAAGTACTGTCTCTTGTTTATATCTTTCTTCCTGCAACTGTATCACATGATCACATTTCTATAGTAAAACCACACACAGTAAATGAATTTTCAACCATCAAGAGGACTTGATAAGCACAGGCTTACGGGTGAATGATGAGAGACAGCTGGAGCAAGACAGTGAAAAATGCACTTAACTCGGGCCCAGAGAAATTACTTTCCTGGTAAAGGCCAACAATCTGTGAGCTTCCCTAGACTTTCCTTTATGTAAAAATCAAGAAGCTCTGTCTTATATCTTCATCTTGGAAACAATCAAGAAATTACTAGAAGATAAATGGCATGGCACATTTTTCAGAACAGAAGAAGCATTCTGTCTCATAGGCTCTATCTACAATAATAGCCTTTGGTATCAACCAGTTATTCTAGAATGGGGTCTGGTTCTTTCCCTTACCTTCTCTCTCCTCTCACAATCATTAAATTGTACATTTAAAATGGGTGAACTTCATGGTATTTAAATTATACTTTAATAAAGTTGTTTAAGAAAAAAGAAATGAAATATTGGATCCATGTTACTGAACCAAAGTGTGAATTGGCAATTTCCATTCTCCCTCCTATACACATAAGTGTAAGTAGGTCTCAAAAAAAAGACAGAAGGAGAAAAAAAAAATAACCTTTTCAACAAATAATACTGGGACAATTAGGTATCAGCATAAAAACTATGAACCCTTATCTGACCTCATACACAAAAATTAATTCAAAATGGATCAAAGAACTAAATGGAAGAGCTACAGTTCTTATAAGAAAATGCAGATATAAATCTTAGTGATCGTGCATTAGACAGTACTTTCTTAAGTATGTCACTAAATGAACGAATAACAAAAGAAAACAATCAGTAAGTTGGACTTCTCAAAATTAAAAACTTTTGTGCATCAAAGGACACTATCAAGTAAATGAAAAGACAACACACAAAATGGGAGTAAATATTTGAAAAATCATATATCTGATAAAGGTCTACTATTCAGAATAATGAACTCTTACAATTCAACAATAAAGAGATAAACAAACCAATTTAGAAACAGTCAAAGGATTTGAACATTTCTCCAAAGAAGATATAAAATGGCCAATGAGCAAATAGAAAATGCCCAAATCACTTATCACTAGGAAAATGCAAATCAAACCACAATGAGACACTACTTTATAACCAGTAAGATGGCTATATTAACTTTTTTTAATGGAATAACAAGTGTTTTTGAGGATGTGGAGAAACTGGAGCCCTCATACACTGCTTGTATAAAATGGTGCAGCCACTGTGCAAAAGTTTGGCAGTTCCTCAATTCTATACAACCCACCAATCCCAAACTTAGGTATATACCCAAGAGAAATGAAAACTTATGGCCACACAAAACTTGTTCACAAATGTTCACAGCAACATTATTCATAACAGAAATTGGGGGGGGGGGAGGAACCCAATGTCCATCAACTAACGAATGTATAAACAAAATGTGGTGGTATATGCAGACAATGAAACATTATTCAGCCATAAAAAAGAATAAAATTACAATATATACAAATATCAAATTACAGTGTATACCTAAAACTAAGTTACTGTTATATGCCAATTACAACTCAATTTTTAAAAAAGGAATGAAGTACTAACACATGCTACTGCATTAATGAACCTTGAAAGAAGTCATTCACAAAAGACCACATATTGTATGATTCCATTTATATGAACTGCCAGGCAAATTTAGAGAGATAGAAAATAGACTAATAGTTACCAGAGGGTAGAGAAGGGGGGAGTTAGGAGCTATAGTGTTTGATTTCACAGTGACACAAATTTTCTAGAATTAGATAGCAATGATATTTTCACAACACTAAATATACTAAAAATCCAACTGTACACTTTTAAATGGTTAAAATGGTGAATTTTTACGTTGTGTGAATTTTATCTTAATTTAAAAAAATAATGAGTGGAGGAAGGCGTGAGGGTAGTCAAGTGCAGACTCCCTGAGCAGAACTACCTTCATGGCGGTTTCCTGGGATCACATGAACATGCAGTCACAGGAGAGTGGGCACACCCTAAACCACTATCAAAACTTTAAGAAGTAATAAGTAAGGAGACACAAGAGATGCAGGTTCGATCCCTGAGTATGAAAGATCCCCTGGAGAAGGAAACGGCAACCCAATCCAGTATTCTTGCCTGGGAAATCCCATAGACAGAGAAATCTGGTGGGCTACAGTCCATGGGGTCGCAAAGAGTCGGACACGACTGAGCAACTGAACTGAATAGTCACGTCTAATAAAAGATAATTCAAAAAACTAAAAGCTGTATTTTATAATTATTCTATTATGAGCACTTCCACTAAAAATTTTCTTTTTTAAAAGTGTCTATTTTACCTCACAAATTGAAGGTATTATTCACTCCAGAGGACTGGAGGTGCAGCCTCAAATCGATTTTATTTCAAAGTTCAATTTTTTTTTCATAAATTGAAGAATGTTCTTGTAATATGGTTTCTCAAATTCAGTTAATATTTGGAAGTGATAATTCATTAGTTAGTAAATGAACAAGCACTGCAATACTCACAAAACAAAAGGAAGAAGGCATGTGGGGTGCTGGTGACACTGTGGTCTTCAGTTTGTAAAAACTGATCAATATGTACGTTGTGTGTGCACATGTGCATGTATGTACATATACAATTTATATATAGTTTATATACATAAACATGTGATTTTATATACATTGTGTATACATATTAACATGCACTATATATGTATAAAAATTCAATAAAAAATTTTAAAGAATTGATGGTTTTATGAAAAATCCTTTTTGTGGGTGTTAGACTTTATACGATCGAGTTTGTACAAGTATATAGTTGCTATTGTCTTGTTTTTTGAATGGGTTTGAGTTTCTAAGAGTATATAGTTGCTGTTTTATTTTTTGAATGGGTTTATTTTCTAATTCTAAATTTTTATCTTCAGATATATAGAAAACTTGTCTGGCTCCATGGTTCCATGCAGCAAATAATCTCCATGAATGACACATGGCAATTTTGACATATTTCATGTAGGTCAAACAATAAAGTATAATCATGTTTCGGATCCTCTATATGGTCACTGCCCAATAGAACTTTCTGCAATGGTGGAAACGTTCTATAGCTACAGGAGCCACTAGCCGTACACTTAAAATGTAGGTATTTGGTTAAACTACTATTTTTTTGTTCTTTTTTGGTTGAGCTGTGAGGCTTGTGGGATTTTTACTTCCCTAACCAGGAACTGAACCAGTGTCCTAAGCAGTGAAAGCAAGGAGTCCTAGCCAAGGCACCTCCAGAGAATTTGCTAAAGTACTAAATTTTTAAATTTAAATCAAATTTAAATAACCACAAGTGGCTAGAAGCTATTGTACTAGACTTTTTGACTCTCGGTAACACCCAGCACTTTCTGCTTTGCAGACAAAAAGCTATGCTTCATTTTTGTCAGTTACAGGACATTTTGTAGTACCAGAATCACTCTGACTACTACAGAAACAAGAAGAATCCTGGATATTTCGCCCTCATGTGTGAAAATCTTCCTTCTCTTTCATTAATGACAAAAGATTACAATAAATAACTCTATAATTTAAGACTAAAATAGTTAAAACAATCCAAAGAAACCACTTAAAAAAAAAAAAACCTCCCCTTAATTATAAGCAGACAGGGTATGGTAGGTACATAGAAGACAAAAGACCTCTTTCTCACAGGGAATTAATTGATAGTTAAGGCCTGAATGTGTTATGCTAGGTTGTAAATCAACTAAGTTCAGACTCGATGGACATCTGTTTGAGCAAGCTCTGGGAGTTGGTGATGGACAGAGAAGCCTGGCATGCTGCAGTCCATGGGGTTACAAAGAGTCGGACGTGACTGAGCAACTGAACTGAACGACCAAACTATGTTTTAAGGCATAATAGCCTAGAATAGGAGTAGGCAATGGCACCCCACTCCAGTACTCTTGCCTGGAAAATCCCATGGATGGAGGAGCCTGGTAGGCTACAGTCCATGGGGTCGCTAAGAGTCGGACACGGCTGAGTGACTTCACTTTCCCTTTTCCCTTTCATGCACTGGAGAAGGAAATGGCAACCAACCCCAGTGTTCTTGCCTGGAGAATCCTAGGGACGGCGGAGCCTGGTGGGCTGCTGTCTATGGGGTCGCACAGAGTCGGACACGACTGAAGCGACTCAGCAGCAGCAGCAGCAGCCTAGAATAAGAGTTAAATATGCTGCCCAAAGAGGGCTCATGCTTAAGCTAGGAAATGCTGGACTAGACTAAGATAAAAGAGATTTGGGAGAGGTATTTTTATAAATCTTTTACTAAGATAATATTCATTATGAATCTCCAAGAGGGAGATTATTGAAATTTTATGAATCTATCTGACCAAAAATCAAGGCAAATAAAGTTCTAATCAGTATTTCTCAAATTGCCTGGCAGTAAGAATCACCTATGATCAAATACACAGATTTTCAAGCCTGGAGATTCTGATTCAACAGGTGTGTTGCCCCACACAGTGGGTAGTATTCTTACTACCCACTCCAGAAAGTTTAGGCAACATTGGTCTAGTTCATTCACAGTATCCAAGAACAATCTGAAACAACATATCGACAAACTTACACTGATCATCACACATACAGGCAACCACGGTGCATGCAAAAAAACAGAAAATAAGTATTGGCAAGGATATGGAGAAATTGGAACCCTTATGCACTGTTAGTGTGAATGTAAAATGGTACGGCCACTTTGGAAAACAGTACAGCAGTTCCTAAAAAATTTAAAAATAGAACTACCATGTGATCCAGCAATTACATTTCCGGATATATTTACAACAGAATTTAAAGAGGTTTCTTGAACAGATACTTGTACTTTGATGCTCACAGCTGCACTACACAAATAGTCAAAATGCTTAAGTAATCCAAGTGTCCATCTACAGAGAAATGGATAAACAAAATATTGTATATATACAGTGGAATAGTATTCAGCGTTAAAAAGGAAGGAAATTATGACACCAGCTACAACAAGGATGAACCTTGAGGAAATTATGCTAAGTGAAATAAGCCAGTCACAGAAAGACAAATTCCATATAATTTCACTTGTATAAGGTACTTTGAGTGGCTCAGATGGTAAATAATCTGCCTCTAATGCGGGAGACCTGGGTTCAATCCCTGGATTGGGAAGACCCCCTGGAGAAGGGAAAGGCTACCCACTCCAGTATTCCTGCCTAGAGAATTCCATGGACAGAGGAGCCTGGCAGGCTACAGTCCTTGGGGTTGCAAAGAGTTGGACACAACTGAGCAACTTTCACTCATTCACTCACTAGTTAAATCCATAGAAAACAAAAGGGGAAGGGGAAGTTACCACTCTTGGGTACAAAGATTCAGATTTGTAAAATGAAAAGATTTCTGGAAATGGACGGTGGTGATAATTGCAAAACCATACGAATGGACTTAATGCCACTGAAACATATAGTTAAAAATGGTTAAGGTGATAGATTTGATGCTATATATTCTTTACTACAACTTAAACAAGACAATTAGATTGTCTGGGTACACAGTTAAGGTTAGTGCTAGAAGCAACCTAGAACCTTCTGACTGCCAGACAAGCCTTTATCACCACAACCCATCACTAAGAATAAACAGCCAGGTATGGGTCTGAATATAAAGTCATAGGTCCAGCATATCCTAGGTCTGAGAAGATTTCATTTTCTTCAGTTCTGCTAATTTAGAATTTGTAATAACCCAAGGAAAAACTTCAGTCCACCCAAATTATCTAACTATAATGATATCTGAGCACTGAAGAATTGATGCTTTTGAACTGTGGTATTGGAGAAGACTCCTGAGAGTCCTTTGGACTGCAAGGAGATCAAACCAGTCAATCCTAAAGGAAATCAGTCCTGAATATTCATTGGAAGGACTGATGCTGAAGCTGAAGCTCCAATACTTTGGCCATCTGATGTAAAGAACTGACTCAATGGAAAAGACCCTGATGCTAGGAAAGATTGAAGGCAGGAGGAAAAGAGGATGACAGAGGATGAGATGGTTGGATGGCATCACTGACTCAATGGACATGAGTTTGAGCAAGCTCTGGGAGTTGGTGATGGACAGGGAAGCCTGGCATGCTGCAGTCTATGGGGTGGCAAAGAGTTGGACACAACTGAGCAACTGAACTGAACTGAACTTTAATTATGCACAGAGAGTACATGTAACCTACCTAAGAAATCAAACTTCTTCAGTACTTCCAGCGCATTCACTATGCATCTAGTCTCAGTGTCTACAGTCACCATTTCTTGAATTGAATTATGGGAGTAAAAATAAAAGGTTGACTTCTATCTAAAATTTAATTTCTCCACACACTTTTTAAGTTATTCTAACAATAATGCATAATTTCCCACAGTTGCTTCTGAGTCCAGTTTTGTATTTTATTCAAGCTACGCTAATGATTGTTAAAAATGAAGGGGCTATGCTATATACTCTAAAATTCTTAATATCATCACATGAAGATAGTCATTACTAAACTTTGTGGGTTTTATGTGAAATTCTGATAGAAATTTTATTACCATAGGATCAGTCAAGATTTTATCTTCTTTTAACCCAAATGTAACATATGAGAAATAAAAATTTGATTGGCAGATCAGGTCATCTAATATTATCTCACACAGATAAAAACCTACTTTGGAAATGTTCAAAAATGTCAAAATAGATTTTGGGAAGGTATGTAATGACCAGCCACCCTCCAATCCTGCATTTTTCTTTCACCAATACCACCAAATGTCATCAATATATCCTTCAAAGTAAACATCCTATCCCAAAGAGGGGTAAGTATTTTCAGTGAATCCTCTGGCCAAAAAGAGATAAACATTATTTCTGTAGGCAGTCATAACAGTTTTCAACAGCATTCTTAGTAAAAAACGAGAAAAAAAAAGAAAAAGAAGGAAAAAAAAAAAGGAAGAGAGTAAAGAAAAAATTTTTCTCGCAAATAGTCATGGCTATGGGGAGTTTTTAAATTGTGAAAGGATGAGAAAAGCAAACATAAGATAATAATGCAATTACCTAGAAAGATAACCACTGTTAAATTAATACACACACAATATATATATAAGCTTTTATTTTTCAAGGCCCAGGATACAGTTTTGTAATTTACTTTTATAATTCAATATGATTATGTGTCCCATGTCATTAAGTATCATTAAAAAATGACTAACAAAGATACATACCTATCATATATTAAGTCCTTATCATCTGCCAAGCACTCTCCATAAGTTCTTTCATTCTCACAAAAAGCCTGTGAGAGGGTATCATAATACTCATTATACTGATGAACAACTGAGTGTTAAATATTTAGTGATATTTAGGGTTGCAGGACAAATAATTACAATAGTAGTTTTTTTTTTTAATTACAAAGTCAAGTACAGAAGTCTTTTCAGGCAGAACTTCAGTGGGAACTCTCCTCGAATCAATAAGTGCATGTCTATGAAAAAAAAATTTAATTATAAAAACTAAATTAAAATAGGAATACAAATATATTTAAGGTAAAGTTGAAAATTTTGACACTGATGTGACTGAAAAAGAAAGCCTCACATTTTACTACCATACAGAAGTATAGAGAGGGGTAATTCAAACAACCTGCAGCAGCAGCTCGAGCTTTCACAGAAAAAGTTCACAAAATCCCTTTCATAATTACAGGGTTGGAGCCTTCTCATCTGTGACCGTCTTTCTGAATGTCCTGGTTTACCCCTTCCTTTGTATTTTCCTGAGAGAGAAAGAAATCCCTTCGTGAATGGAACAATGCCCTTGGTGCCATGTGTTGTAAAGCTATCTATGCTTGTTGCTTGGTTTCAGGCCGTTGGGAATTGTGCACACCTGTTAATGGGAGAAACATAGCCCTCCAATCTGGTCATACTATGCAAAGGCAAATTATAGGTAACCCTTAATCTCCATTTTGTGCCTCTCCCCTTGGCCTGCCATCCATAAGCATTCACATATTACAGGCCTATGAGGAGAAAACTTTTCCCAAAGACTTTGAAAGAGCTCACTAGGAGACTCACAGAAAAGTCTCTAAAGAGGATCACTGCAGCTAAGAGTCATTCTAAAGTGGTTCTTTCTTAGATCTCGTCCATGGATGTTTACTTATTAAAGTACCACAATACCTTTGCTTCAAGGTCACTGCACCTACAGGTTTGAAACAATGCGGCAGAGTGTGATCACAGCCCTCCAAGCAATTTCTTTTCACCCTCACGAGAACCCTGTGAGGAAAGTACCACTGGTCCCTCCTTTTCTGACATCACTAAAACTTGGAAATCTTCAAGAAACTGGAAAACATTCTAGTGTCTCAATAGAGACACTGAAACAAGGAAAAAGAATGGCTTCTTAATTTCCCTAAATTAACAAGACTGACATCTTAGGGTCTAAGTCATTTTTAAATCCTACGGAGAACAGGATTTCCTGGGCTTCCCTGGTAGTTCAGTCAGTAAAGAATCTGCCTGCAGTGCAGTAGACCCGGGTTTGATCCCTGGGTCGGGAAGATCCCCTGGAGAAGAAAATGGCAACCCACTCCAGTATCCTTGCCTGGAAAATTCCATGCACAGAGGAGCCTGGTGGGTTGCAGTCCATGGGTGGCAGAGAGTTGGGCATGACTGAGCAACTAACACTGAGGAACATGGAGAACATACTCCTTATTCTCTATATCGTTGAGCCTTCTCCTCTGAAAAGGCTCACAAAGAAGATAGCCACAAATCTGACATTCAAGACATTTAATTGTATTAAGTAAAATTGTCAATAGAGTCATTTGCGAAATAAAAATACTTGACATTTACTGGCTGTTTCCTCTTAATAGGCACTGCCTAAGTGTGTTGCACACATTAACTTATTTAGTACAGTCACTCAGTTCTGTCCGCCTCTTTGCGACCCCATGGACTGCAGCACACCAGGCTTCCCTGTCCATCACCAACTCCTGGAACTTGCTTAAATTCATATCCATCGAGTTGGTGATGCCATCCAACCATCTCATCCTCTGTTATCCCCTTCTCCTCCTGCCTTCAATCTTTCCCAGCATCGGGGTCTTTTCCAAGGAGTCAGTTCTTCACATCAGGTGGCCAAAATATTGGAGTTTCAGCTTCAGCATTAGTCCTTCCAATGAATATTCAGGACTGATTTCCTTTAAGACTGACAGGTTGGATCTCCCTTGCAGTCCAAGGGACTCTCAAGAGTCTTCTCCAGTACCACAGTTAACTTATTCAGTATCCACAATAATCACATAATGTACATTCTACTGTCATCCTCTTTTGGCAAATGAGCAAATGAAGGCACACTTGCCCAAATAACCTGCATAGTTAATTAAAGTCAGAGCCAGAATTTGAATCCAGGTAGCCTGGCTCTAGAATCCAGAGTCTTAACTTTGAGGGTATAACGTCACCTAGAGTGGGTCAAAATAGACTATCAAAGCATCCTTTGCATTTTCAATTAAGAATGAACTAAGGCCAAGTTTCTAAGCCCCTCTCACTTGTCTTTAATCTATGAAATAAAATTTGAGAAGTAATTCATGGAGTCGTGAGGATTCCGTGAGTTAGTACACACAACACTTATTATGGCACATAAGAAACACACCATAAACGTTGAATAATACTATTATTGGGCCTTTTTTCCCCCACATCTTTCTCTTTAATGCCTTTGATGTTCACATATATCCATTCATTCAGCCGACAAGCATAAAAAGCCTACCATGTGACAGGCTCCAAGGAAAGCAATGAAGAATGACAGATAGCATCATGCTTCTCACAAATTAGCCGAGAAATCCAATTTATAAATCATGCACTATCTCATATGAGAAGTGTAATATAAGAACTATGGGAGCACAGTGGAGGTGTTATTTGAGTCACACCATGAGGTACCTTTTCATCAGGCAAGAAGGGGTAATGTAACAATTCATCAGAGCTAGAGCACAGAGGACAAAAATTATGTGCCCTTAAGGAAATTTTTTTTAGTTAATTTGTTTTTTATTGAAGGATAATTACTTTACAGAATTTTGCTGTTTTCTGTCAAACCTCAACATGAATCAGCCATAGGTATACATATATCCCCTCCCTTTTGAAACTCCCTTCCATTTCCCTCCCCATCCCACCCCTCTAGGTTTATTAAAAGACAACTGAAAAGGTTTAGTAAGAAGTAAAAAGAGCAAAAGTAGTCACACAGAAAATAAGAAAAAGAAAGACAATTTTATGATAACCTAATGTATGGATGCTGAACTGGAGACCAGTTAGAGAATAAGTTTTAAAACAAAACACTTGAAGCAGGTATGAAACTAGGCCAGAGGTTTATAGATATAGCTATATGCTATAACTCACCGATAAAGCAAAATCATTAAAGCAAACACTGGTTCTACTCTCTCAAAGCTTCTAGGGGATGAAGCAGTGCAAAAAGAGAATCGATGGATGGTCATACATTAACTCAGGCAGGAACCTGGCGCCTTGAGAAAGAAGGTTAGTATTCCCACTGGGCACCTAACCACTGTGTCCACCTCACCTCAGGCTATCTTCTCTACTCTCTAGGATTCTTGCCTACCAACTTCCCACACAAAATGCTCCACAAATCTGACGTCCGACTTGAAACTCACTGTCTTTAAAATGTTCTTATTTAAACGAAAAAAATTGTGGTAGTTCTACTTTAGAGTTTGTGTATTCCTTGTAGTCATTCTTGTTTTTTACTCTCTTATTTCTTGCATTAACATTTTGGTTCACCTACACATATTTGGCATAAGAAGTTTTGCTCAACTTGCTCTTACCAATCAGCTCTGGTTTCATCAAGGAATAAGGTTATAGTTAACTGTTAAACTCTTTAATACCTTTGAGCGTGATCGTCCAACTGGACATTTCTCCATCTACTATAAGTTTAATATCCACCAATGTGTCTAACAATTTAACACACAGCCAGACATCAATAAAATTTGAAATCTGAATCTACTAGGAAGCTCTAGAACATAACTCCTCAAACAGAAGTCATAGCCTATACAATCAATACACATGTAACACTAAAAGGCAGCCTCTACGGAGAGATGTGGCAACTGAGATTAATTTAATTACAGTGCTTCATATATATAATCTAATTTTAAAATACTTAGGAGAAGTCAGTCCTAAATCCTTCCTTGTACAAACAGGTGCTCTAGCCAGTCTTGATCAAGGCTGATATAGGTAAAAAGGACACAGCGATCCAACACCATGTGCTTCAAGTTCTTTGCTTTTGTACCTCCTAAAAGAATGTACTCCTCTGACATTTTTAAGTTGACCTCCTAAATTTTAATCATAAACTTAATGAAGAATTTCCAACATTATATATATACACATATATAATATATTATATAATATATATGTGTGATTTCTATTTTTTCTAGTTTTACTGAGATAAAATTGACAAAGAAGAATTGAATATTCAAAGTGTACACAATGATTTAATATACATATATATTGTGAGATGATTACCACAATCAAACTAATCAACATTTCTTATCACCTCATATAGTTATTTTCTTTTTTTGTGATGAGAAGATTTAAGATCTAGTTTCTGAGAAAATCCTAAGTACATAATACAGTACTACCAACTATAGTCATCATACTATAAATATCTTATAATTGGAAGTTTGTACCCTTTGATCAAGGTCTCACCATTTCCCCCACCCCTTGGTACCCACCATTTTATTCACTGGTTCTAAAAGTTCAACTTTTTGAGATTTCACATATAAATGATATCATACAGTATTGTCTTTGTGTGTCCGGATTATTTCACTTAGCATAACTTCCTCCAGGATCTTCACATTGTCTCAAAAGGCAAGATTCCTTTCTTTTTTATGGTTGAATAGCATTTATATTATTATTATTACATGCACATACATATACATACATATATATATATATATATATATATATATATATATATATATATATATATACGCCAACAGTATTTTAAATATATTTTTGTTGCAACCCTGGTTATTGTAGATTTCACCAATTTACTTGTAAAATACGCTTACCAAACAATCTAATTGCTAAGCATGTCCTCACTGTCAAATCAATAAACCAAATCAAACTTATTATCTTTCGGAAAAGCCTGACTTCATTTTTCATTTCAAATAAATGTACTAATCTGCCTTCTCAGTAACCCCTCCCCCTCTCTATACACACAGAAATCAAGTTCAACTCTAAAAGAAATAAGTCGTGGACACCTGTGATGCATTTGTTACCAAGATAAAATAAGGCCCAGTCCCATCGAGGATTCTGACCAGAGTTCTGTTTGCTTTGCTATAGATTCTCACTCAGGAGTTAAGAATTGCCAAACGGTGCCTTTGTTTGGAGAGCCAGAGGATTTTGCATCCAGAAGCAAAGATCTGGAAGCATGAAAGATTCATGCTGGGTGAGAAGCATGAGTGACTCTGTGGCCAAGTAGGAGAAAAGCAGTTTGTGAAGGGGAAGGTAGGAAAGGAGCACCAGCCAACCACAAGTGCTCTCAGGCAACCAATTTCAGGAAAGCAAATATGTGCACTGAGCAACTAAATACCATTTAAACTACTTTTGCATGCAAAATCCCTAGAAAGTTTCCATGAAATGCCAGGTCTATATATACTCCCTACTAACCTAAGAACAGCTCCAGAGTGGAACTCAAAATTGAAAGTCAGGCACACCAACTGAAAACTATCAGTCATAAAGTCCTAAGCAAAGAAGCAAAATCAAGATACAGGGCAACACAGTAGAAGCTCTAAGATACGTAGGTTCAACATAGTGAGGGCTGAGCTTGGACTTTGTAATTGTCATGCTCAGGGTTTGGATTCCTGCTCTACCACTTAAGAGTATTGTGACTTTTAAATAAATTTCTTTTTATTTTTGAATGACCTTTATTGAGATATCATTGAACATATAACATTGTATAAGTGTAAGGAATATAACATAAGGATTGAATATATGTATATATTATGAAATGACTTCCCTGGTGGCTCAGACGGTAAAGCGTCTGCCTACAAAGCGGGAGACCCGGGTTCAATACCTGGGTGGGGAAGGTCTCCTGGAGAAGGAAATGGCAACCCACTCCAGTCCTCTTGCCTGGAAAATCCCATGGATGGAGGAGCCTGGTAGGCTACAGTCCATGTGGTCGCAGAGTCAGACACGACTGAGCGACTTCACTCACTCACTTCACTCATTATAAAATGATCAGCACAGTGAGTAAACACATCCATCAACTCACACAATTACGATTTTGTGTGTATTTGGTGAGAACTTTTAAAATCTACTCTCTCAGCAACTTTCAAATATACAATATGGCATTGGTAACTATAGTCACCATGCTATACATCAGATTAGATTTTGTCTACTGAATTTAATAGTCCAAACAGTTTTTTAGTGGAATCCTTGGAATTCTCTATTTTGAAGATCATGCTATCATCAAACAGAGACTACTTTACTTCTTCCTTTCCAATTCAGATGGCGTATACCTCTTTTCTTGCCTTATGGCTCTGGCTAGGACTTGCATACTATATTGAATAGTAATGGTGAGAGTGGGCTCCCTTGCCTTTTTGCTGATCTGAGAGGAAAAGCTTTCAGTCTTTCCTCATTGAGTATGACTTTTGACATATGCATATTAATAAGTGTGGTATATCACATTCATAAAATGAAAGGAAAAAACCATATGGTCGTCTCAATACATGAAACAAAAAGCACTGGACAAAATTCAACATCCACTCACAATAAAAACTCTCAACAAACTGGATAAAAAAGGGAACATATTTCAACAAAGCAGGATATATATGACAAGTCCTTTACCTCCTCAAGGCTCAGTTTCTTCAACTATAAAACAGGAGTGATGGTCAGCATGTCATGATGATGACTATGTTTTAAATAACTGTGCTTCACTGAATTGTTGTGAAGGTTACATGAGATAGCAAGAGACACCTAGTTCAAAACCTGTCATGTTGTAAACATTCAATCAATGCTAACAGACAGTAATTTAGGCTGTGAGTAAGGGAACTATTAACAAAATGAAGTCAACTCAGACAAAATGGAGACATTTTTCCATTACAGGCCCATCCTATGTCTCTAAAATTGACTTCCGTGAATCTAACCCCAATCACAGCACAGTTTAAGAACATAAGAATCATCCCTTCTTACTACTGACCTAAGGGGTAAACAGCACTAATAAGATTCTGCTATTTTTTTAAGCTACTCTCAAATCTTTATCTGAATTTCAAATTGAGTTTAAGGTGCCCAGAGTCTAGAAGTATATGACACAGTTAACAAAGGAAATGAACTCAAGAGAACTTAGTCAGAAAGCCCTCACAGGTGTGAAGAGAGAGTCTTTTGCAAACCAAGAGATTTGGAATTTAATTTGTGCAAGTATGGAGGGGACTTCCAGCCAGCCATCTGTCCAGGAAAGCTTAGAGCAGATAAGAACTTAATTTGTCTGAATGACCTAGGCTTAATTTTTCACTTCTGAAATGGGCCTAGAGCTTCACCTTTGGGAAGACATCCAAAAAAAAAAAAGTCCTAGACATGAAGAAATTAACTTAAATGACTCATAAAAAGTAAGGTATTACTAGACATCTGTTAAGATTAAACAACATATGAACATATAATCAGTGAATTGCCCCACAGATCAAGCTCATTCAAGACCAAAAACAGTTAATTCTATTTCATTTTTTAAAAACTTTCTAGAACCGGTTTGTTCTTTCATCTTTACCTCCCCATTTGCTAAGGTAAATCAGAGACCCAGGATGTAATTATATCAATTGCCTCTTAAAACAAAGACCAAATACTGAAAGAGCAAAGAAGATACTTCACAGTCTCCCAATGCTTTTGTGGAAGTGGAGCCTAAAATCATGGCTTATGTTATTAGTGGACAAACTATGAAACAGAGTGCATTATCACATGCAGCAAACAGCAAGTAAGAAAAGAATCAAGGGATCACAGTGCTACACACCCATAAGACAATGTGTTACCTCATTCATCCTAAAGACAACTCTAGAAATAATTCTATTTAATAAGAAAAGGTGCAACAACTTACTATATATAAACAACATAATCCTTCAAAGAATGTCAAAAATAAAAAGGACTATATTATCCAATAAGTTCTGGGATCTGGGAGAGACAGTATACTGTGTGCTATGCTGCGCTGAGTTGCTCAGTCATGTCCAATTCTTTGCAACCTCATGGACTGGCTCCTACAACCCCACTAGGCTCCTCTGTCCATGGGGATTCTCCAGGCAAGATACTGGAGTGGGTTGCCATGCCCTCCTCCAGGGGATTTTCCCAACCCAGTGATCAAACCTAGGTCTCCCATATTGCAGGCAGATTCTTTACCATCTGAACCAACAGGGAAGCTCAAGAATACTGGAGTGGGTAGCCTACCCCTTCTAAAGGGGAACTTCCCAACCCAGGTATCGAACTGGGGTCTCCTGGATTGCAGGCGGAATTCTTTACCAGCTGAGCTACCAGGGAAGCCTGGACAACGTATTCAGTTCAGTCGCTCAGTCATGTCCGACTCTGCGACTCCATGGATTGCAGTACGCCAGGCTTCCCTGTCCATCACCAATTCCTGGAGCTTGCTCAAACTCATATCCATCAAACTGGTGATGCCATCCAACTATCTCATCCTCTGTCATCCCCTTCTTCTCCCGAAATGTACTAATCTTTAGTAAATGTTGACTTGCACATTAGAGATAGTATCAAGAATGCTGTTTATCTAAACCCATTCAAGCTAACTCTTTGATCTCTCCCCATGAGAAGTTTCATTTCTAAAAATTCATTAATACTATCTATGATTGAGATTGGTACCATATGGAGATAAATTTTATGAACCTCTGTAAGCTGAAAAATCTGATGGCACTGCTTTACTAAAAGGAGATTTCTATTACTGCATAATAGCAATTTAGAATTGGCATCCTAGTTAATTTTGTCACACCATAACTTAGAGAATGTTTAAGTGGGAGGGAACATGGATAAAGCTATGGCTGATTCATGTTGATGTTTGGTAGAAACCAACATAATACTGTAAAGCAATTATCCTTCAATTATAAATAAATAAAATAAAAAGAATAAAAGTAGAGATATATAAGCTGGTAATTAAAAAAAAAGATATACAGCTTTCAAAACCATATCCCATAAATGAAATGTTTACTAAAGTATTAAATGCATTATTATCATTATAATGTTTTTCTTTGAAAACTAGATTTAATTGTAAGAAAATCTGTGATGTTTTGTCTTCTCTGAGAAATTGGGTGGGTGATTAAATAAGTGGATTAGAGTGTGTACTATACTTTTTTGGTTCCATGAACTTTACTAATGTTCAGTAATGAAATGTAGTACAAAAAAAAAAAAAGAATATTTGTAAAATCAGTAGCATGATTCAAATTCCTTCAAGACAGAAAAATTGATTATTGACTATAAAGGCCAGAGGGAAATTTCAGGCTTATGCCAAGATAAAAACAGGAAAAAAAATATTTTTTTGATATTTGAAAACAAATCTAATCACCAGAGCTGCTCTCACAAATATCAGAGAGAGAGACTTACTCACAGACCACCTACCTAAAGTTGTTGTACCTGTCTTTTAAGATTGATTCTCTCAATACAAGGATAACTGTCTTTCCAATATTTCTTTCTCAGCCTTATAGACTACAGCAATACCCACATAAGGAGAGTGAGAGGACATACACACATCATCAATCACAGGGGACAGGTCAGCTTCATGCTTAGTCAATTCATTCAACATCCTTTCCCCATTCGAGGCAGCCTCATTTTCCCTGGGGAATTAATTGCCACATAATCATCACTTGGATTACCAAGCTCTACTCTTTCACTCCCAGCTTTGTAAGAAAATTGTTTTCCTCCCACTTTTTTCAAAAAGAAAAGTTGAGGGGGAAAAAAAATACAATGGTCACTACTATATCCTTCCCCTAGATTCAGCGTTTGTTAACAATTTGCCACATCTGCTTCATCTCTCCATACATACATAAATGTGGATGTTCTTTGGCTCATCCATTTAAAAGCTGCCGAAATCATAACTCACCCTAAAATCTCCAGCATGTGGTTCTTAAGATTAACATCTTTTGTATGATCACAAATTATTACTCCACCCAAGAAAATAACCAATTATATAGTATTATCTATTATTCAGTTTGTGTTCAGATTTCACCAGTGGGTGAAAGTACATTTGTTTTAACTTCCCCCTTCAACCTGGATCCAGTCTAAGTTCATAGATCACAATTGGCAATTATGTCTCTTTAGCTTTTTTTAGGCTAAAGAATAGTTTCTCTCTCCTTCTGTCTCCCAGACACACCAATCCACCCACCCATCCACACACATACCCACACACATACACACACACACCCCACACACACATACACATAGTCTGCTCTTTTATGACAATGACATTTTTAAAAGTTCCAGAAAACTCTTATTTAATGTCATATATTTTGAACTTGACTATTTTCCTCTTCAGGCATTTACCTTGTTTTTCTATCCCCCATGTTTCCTAAATTATTGAATTTGGTACAGGCTTGATTAGAGTCAAGTTAAACATTTTTGAGAGAATATTTCACAATGGAGATGTCCTATCATCCATCTATACTTATATGGGGGATTTCTGTTTCTATGGTAGAGCTTTGCTTTTTGATTTCCTCTGTTCTCCTCCTTACCCCACTACCCTTTTTGAATACCACTATGGACTATAATAATAATAATAATGTGTGCATGCCCAGTCATGTCTGACTCTTTGCAACCCCATGGAATGTAGCCCTAAAAGATGTTAAAGTGCTGCACTAAGTATGCCAATAAATTTGGAAAAGTCAGCAGTGGATACAAGACTGGAAAAGGTCCATTTTCATTCCAGTCCCAAAGAGAGGCAACACCAAAGAATGTTCAAACTACCGCACAATTGCACTCATTTCACATGCTGTCAAAGCAATGCTCAAAATTCTCCAACCAAGGCTTCAACAGTACGTGAACTGAGAACTTCCAGATGTTCAAAATGGATTTGGAAAAGGCAGAAGAACCAGAGATAAAACTGCCAACATCCACTGGATCATAGAAAAAGCAAGAGAATTCCAGAAAAACATCTACTTCTGCTTCACTGACGACACTAAAGCCTTTGACTGTGTGGATCACAACAAACTGTGGACAATTCTTCACGAGATGGGAATACCAGATCACTTTACCTGCTTCCTGAGAAATCCGTATGCAGGTCAAGAAGCAACAGTGAGAACTGGACATGGAACAACAGACTGGTCCCAAATCGGAAAAGGAGTCCCTACTACCATGGGTCTGTCACCCTGCTTATTTAACTTGTATGCAGAGTACATCATGCGAAATGCCAGGCTGGATGAAGCTCAAGCTGGAATCAACATTGCAGGGAGAAATATCAACAACTAGATATGCAGATGACACCACCCTTATGGCAGAAAGCAAAGAGGAACTAAAGAGCCTCCTGACGAAAGTGAAAGAGGATAGTGAAAAAGCTAGCTTAAAACTCAACATTCAAAAAACTAAGATCATGGCATCTGGTCCCATCACTTCAAGGCAAATAGATGGGGAAACAATGGAAACAGTGACAGACTTTATTTTCTTGGGCTCCAAGATCACTGCCGATGGTGACCGCAGCCATGAAATTAAAAAACGCTTGCTCCTTGGAGAAAAAGCTATAATCAACCTAGAAAGCATATAAAAAAGCAGAGATATTACTTTGCCGACAAAGGTCCATCTAGTCAAATCTATGGTTTTTCCAGTAATAATATATGGATAGGAGAGTTGGACCATAAAGAAAGCTGAGAGCTGAAGAATTGATGCTCTTGAACTGTGGTGTTGGAGAAGATTCTTGAGAGTCCTTGGACTGCAAGGAGATCAAACCAGTCAATCCTAAAGGAAATCAGTCCTGAATATTCATTGGAAGGAACAATGATGAAACTGAAGCTTCAATACTTTGGCCACCTGATGCAAAGAGCTGACTCTGCAAAAGACCTTGATGCTGGGAAAGGTTGAAGGCAGGAGGAGAAGGGAGCGGCAGAGGATGAGATTGTTTAGATGGCATCACCAACACGATGAACATGAGTTTGAGCAAGCTCCAGGAGTTGGTGATAGACAGGAAAGCCTGGTGTGCTGCAGTTCATAGGGTCGCAAAGAGTTGGACACAACTAAGTGACTGAACTGAACTAGACTGTAGCCTGCCAGGCTCCTCTGTTCCTGGTATTTCTCAGGCAAGAATACTGGAGTGGGTTGCCATTTTCTCCTCCAGGGACTACAGACTGGTGGATTGTTACCTATTCTAAATGCTACAGAGTTATTATTCTTTCTTAATACTCAAATTGTCCCAAGTTTGACAATTAGCAAATTCTTTAAGCTGCTGTTTTTTAAAAATCTGAGTCTTAATACAGTATGATTAAAGTCACCTTTTTTTTTTAAGGTTATTTCTCTACTGAAGAAAATCACCTACTCATTCATTCAAATTATTTCAAAAATTTCTTAAGTATTAACCATGTGCCAGATGCCTTTTTAAGTGTTGGGGATACATTAAAGAACAACAGAGTCCCTACTACCATGGGGCTTAGGTTATTATTTATGAAGATAAAAACAGAAAGAAAAATAACTATGTAATATATCAGATAGGGGTAAATGCTTAGGAGAAAATTAAAGCAGTGTATGGGATGAAAAATGATAGAGAGTTGGTATTTAGAGTAGAGAGAAACCCCTCCAAAGGGATGACATGAGGCAGAGACTCAGATGGATTTGATTGAGTAGCTTGTAGCATCTGGAGGTTGAGAAACCCCAGCCCTGGGAACAGAGCAAGGGGCCTACTTGGAATGTTTGAAGATCAGCAAGAAGGCTGTGTGGCTGGAGTCCAGTAAGCTGGGGGTAGTTGCAGAATATAAGATCAGAAAAGAATGAATCCTGACATTCATCATATACTCAGTGTATAACTATGATTTGTTTTTGCTTTGTATTTTCCCCCTCCTTGTGCCACAAGGCATGTGGGATCTTAGTTCCCCAACCAGGCCCCCCCCCCCCCGCCCCGGCAGCAAAAGCACAGAGTCTTAACCACTGGACTGCCAGAGAAGTCCCTTGTTTTGCATTTTATCATAATGAAACAATTTTTTAAGCTGGAGACTGAGCATGGTTCTTAGAGTGGGTTTAAAAAAATATGAACACGTCCTAACCCCAGGAACTTGTGAAACTCACCTTATTTGGAAGAAGGATATTTGCAGATGTAAAGAAGTTAAGGATCAGGAGATGAGCTGCATCTGGAATTACCTGGGTCGGCCCTAACTCTAGTGACAACTGTCCTTAAAAGAGGCAGAAATAAAGAAGACAGAGAGAAGAGAAGGCCACATGAAGATGGAGACAGAGACTTAAGTCATGCAACCACAAGCCAAGGAACACCTCCCGCACGCTCCTTTACAGAAACTGACAAACTGATTCTAAAATGTATATGGAAAAGCAAAGGACCTAAACAATTTTTATAAAGAATGAACTTGGAGAACTCACGCTGTCTGATGCCAACACTTACTACAAAGTTAGAGTAATCAAGACAGTACACTGTTGACATAAACACAGATGTATATACCAAAGGAACGGCACAGTCCAAAAACAGACTCTTGTATACGGTCAAGTGGCTTTTCACAAAGGTGTTGTACTGGATTGAAGAGTGTGGCCCTGAAACTCATGGCCACCCAGAACCTCAGAATGTGACCTTATTTGGAAGCAGGGACTTTGCAGATGTCATTAGTTAGGATGCAGTCATGCTGGACTAGGTGGGCCCCAAATCCAGTGATTGGTGTCCTTACAAGAACACACAGAGAAGACACAGACATATGGGAAGAAAGCCACATGACAGCACAGGCAGACTGTAGAACTGTGGAGCCAAAAATGCCATGAGTTTCTGGGAGCACCAGAAACTAGGAAGAGTCAAGAAAGGGTTTCTCAATACAATGTTTAGAGAAAGCCTCGCCAAACCTTGCTTTCAGACTTCTAGCCTCCAAAACTATGAGGAAAGACATCTTTTCTTTAAGTTAGCGAATTTATATGAATTTGTTAAGGCAGCCGTAGGAAACTAATATGGTTTTAGTTTGCTGTTTTTGTTTGGTTGGTTGGTTTTTATCGAGGTAAAATGAATGAAACACAAAGTTTACTTGAACGTGAGTTTTATAGTCAAACTGCCCTGGGTTCCACTGCTTCATCTATCACTACACTCTCCAGAGAATGTAGCATGTGCTACTCTTTAGTCATGTCCGACTCTTTGCGACCCCACAGACTGTAGCCCACCAGGCTCCTCTGCCCATGTGATTTCCTAGGCAAGACTACTGGAATGGGTTGCCATTTCCTCCTCCAGGGGATCTTAACCCAGGGTTCGAGCTGTATTGGCAGGCAGATTCTTGACCACTGAGCCACCTGGGAAGCCCAGTCGCATAGGATGACCTGCTTCTAATTAGCCTACCTACAGCTTCCCCACACAAATAAGTCTCCCATCAAGGCACACCTGAACTTCCTTTCCACTATCAAGATTTCCCACTCCCCTATTTGCCTTTGAAACTCTGACAAATACAAGCATGGTTGATTCCCTTGTTACAGCAAGCACTAAATGAATAGCCGTTGGTTGGTCTCATTTGGTTGGTCTTCATTTACTTCCACAACGAGGATAAAAGGAGTTGAGGTCCTCGTGTTATTTTTGCGGCATTTCTGCTCCGTATCTTAAAAATCCCTTCTTCTAAGCCAGTGTGATATATTGTGGGGGTGGGGGGTGGGCGGCTGCTTTGGAACCAGAGAGACCTGGGTTTCAAGATCTGACTCCTCTAGCTGTGATCTTATGGAAGTTCTGTAATTTCTTTGAACATCCGTTTCCTTGCCAATGTTCCCGACTGAGGGAACAGTAACCACCTACTGCTAACTGCCCTAAAAAGAGATGATGAACACAAAGAGGAACAGTGCCTGGCACAGAATAAGTCCTCAGTGAAGTTAGCTGCTGTGATTAGGCTACAGTTTTCAGCACTGAAACATTTAACTCTGTGATTCAATAACCTGCTATTAAGGTTGGTAGTTATTTTTTGTTTCTAAGTTATATTATTAGCAATGTGCCAAGTCCCTCATCTTAGAAAGTTAAGGACAGCATGGATGTGATGTTCTGACAACAAGTGGCAGAAAACCACCAAAACCAATTCATGTAAAATCCCGCACACAGATCTAAAGTACATCTAGGATTGAAAAGGACTGAATTTAAATTACTAAACAGTAATTCAAGAAACCAGGTTATTACCCTCTCAGAAAATGCTTGGTTTGATCAACCTCACTTCTCTTTCAACTGGCTTCTTCTGTTAACTCAGCCTACAGATGGCCCTTAAAAATAGCCACTCCAAGACGGTGATGATCTATAACTTGATAGGGATTTGGGCTTAAACACGTGTATATATGTCTTTTGGGCTTCCCTGGTAGCTCAAATGGCAAAGAATCTGCCTGCAATGCAGGAAGACCTGGGTTCAATCTCTGGGTCGGGAAGATTCCCTGGAGAAGGGCATGGCCACCCACTCCAGTATCCTTGCCTGGAGAATTCCGCAAACAGAGGAGCCTGGCAGGTATAGTCCACGGGGGTCACAAAGAGTCGGACACAACTCAGAGACTAACTTTCTTTCACATGTATATACGTTTGTCAACACTCGTCTCATGGTACACTTAACACGTACACATTTCACTGTATGTTTGAATCTCTTTTCCAATCTCTTTCATCAAACTGTGACATGTCAAAGACAAAAAGGAAATCGTATTCAATTCTAAATCCTCAACAATAGTACAATGCCTAGCACGTAGCCGAATCCCAATAAATATTTCATTATTAAACAAAGGAAGACAAACAAGAAAATGAGAAATTTTACTTACTGGAATTCATCCTGAAATGTGTGTTAAAAGTTCTCATTTTAATTAGTAATTACATTCTAATTAATATAAACATATTTAAATTTTACTTATTATAAAGAGAAGTATATTTATAAGCAAACAATTAGCGACAATTATGGGGCAAACTGCTCTGGCTACATGACACTACCGCCACCTAGTGGAAATAAATGCACATTACCATGATTGCAAACTCCTTAAAGAAAAATTCCAACTGGGTTGAGGGACCATGAGCAAACACATTTCAATCACATTAACCAGACACCTGCTAGGTTCTGGAAATTATGCCAGGTTCCATGAGGACAGGCAAAGATCATGACTGTTTTGATCACTGCTGTATCACTGGAGTCAAGAAGAGTGACAATGTACTTTGTTCATGCGTGCTCAGTCGCTTCAGTTGTATCCAACACTTTGCAACCCTATGGACTGTAGCCCGCCAGGCTCCTTTGTCCATGGGATTCCCCAGGCAAGAATACTGGAGTGGGTGGCCATGCTCTCCTCCAGGGGATCTTTCTGACCCAAGGATAGAACCCAGGTCTCCTGCAGCTCCTGCATTACAGGAAGATTATGTACCGCTGAGCCACCAGGGAAGCCCTAATATACTTGGGTAGCTTTCAGTGAACATTTGTAAGCTGACTGAGTAGATTCTAAGGATTAAAAGAAGACTGAGACATGATCTTCAGTAAAGGCATTCAGCCACCCAAAGCCAGCAGAATTTTATCCAGGCCATGGAATATTATTCAACATGCATGCATGCACGCACGCACACACACACACACACACACACGCACGCACAACTACCAAGCCACTGAAAAGACATAAAGGAACTTTAAATATATGTTATACTAAGTAAAAGAAGCTAGTCAGAAAAGGCTACATATATGATTCCAGCTGTATTACATTCTGAAAAGGGCAAAGCTATAGAGACAGCAAAAAATATCAGTGGTCACAAGGGGTTGGGAGGAGGGAGAGACTGAAAGAGCACAGGATTTTTAGGGCAGCGAAACTATTCTGTGTGGTATTTTATTAGTGGATACACATCGTTATACATTTGTCAAAAACCCATGAAATGTTCAACCCTAATGTAAACTATGGACTATAGATGATAATGATGTGTCAATGTAGTTCATCAGTTATAACAAATGTACCACTCTGGTGGGGGATGTTGACAGTGCGGGAGCCCGTGTATGTGTGGGGGTAGGAGGTATGTGGGGACTCTGTACTTTCCACTCACCTTTGCTATGAATCTAAACCTGCTCTTGTAAACAGTCCGCTTCTAAAAAACCACATGATTTTTACCCTGATGTTCAAATAAGCAAACCCACATCTAATGAGTACATCAAAACGATGATGCTGGTTTTAAATACCTAAGTAAATGCTCAGTAAATTTTATTTCCTCACCTCCATGGTGATGGTTTAGTCACTAAGTCATGTCCAGCTCTTGCGACCCCATGGACTGTAGCCTGCCAGGCTTCTCTGTCCATAGGATTCTCCAGACAAGAATACTGGAGTGGGTTGCCATTTCCTTCTCCAGGGGATCTTTCCCACCCAGGAATCAAACCTGGGTCTCCTGAATTTCAGGCAGATTCTTTACCAACTGAGCTACAAGGAACAGTCCTCACCTCTGTGGCACAGCCCTAATTCCACACCCCAAACAGCTGCCATTAGGCAGCTATAAACAAGTCACTGGGTCTTCATCTGTAAAATTAAGACAGCTACACTAAATCTCTCAGTTTCCTTCCTAATATAACATTTTTTAAATTTTAAATGAAGAAATAATACAAGTTAAATTTTTCTAGGGTATAGAGAAAGAAGGACAACTGTCAAATATTTACAGCATCACACTGACACCAAAATCTGATAAGGAACATATTAAAAATTACTGCAAAAACTCTAAAAGTGATGCCCAAAAGAACTTAAGGGTACATTAAATGACAGATATGCTATGAGCACAAAATGTTCATTCTAGGAACAGTTCGGTTCAATTCAGTTCAGTCGCTCAGTCGTGTCCGACTCGTTGCGACCCCATGAACCTCAGCACGCCAGGCCTCCCTGTCCATCACCAACTCCCTGAGTCCACCCAAACCCATGGCCATCGAGTCGATGATGCCATCCAGCCATCTCATCCTCTGTCGTCCCTTTCTCCTCCTGACCCCAATCCTTCCCAGCATCAGGGTCTTTTCCAATGAGTCAGCTCTTTGCATCAGATGGCCAAAGTATTGGAGTTTCAGCTTCAACATCAGTCCTTCCAATGAGCACCCAGGACTGATCTCCTTTAGGATGGACTGGTTGGATCTCCTTGCAGTCCAAGGGACTCTCAAGAGTCTTCTCCAATACCATGGTTCAAAAGCATCAATTCTTCGGTGCTCAGCTTTCTTTATAGTCCAACTCTCACATCCATACATGACCACTGGAAAAACCATAGCCTTGACTAGACGGACCTTTGTTGGCAAAGTAATGTCTCTGTCCCTTAATATGCTGTCTAGGTTGGTCATAACTTTCCTTCCAAGGAGTAACCTTCTTTTAATTTCATGGCTGCAGTCACCATCTGCAGTGATTTTGGAGCCCAGAAAAATAAAGTCACCCACTGTTTTCACTGTTTCCCCATCTATCTGCCATGACATGATGGGACCGGATGCCATGATCTTAGTTTTCTGAATGTTGAGCTTTAAGCCAACTTTTTCACTCTCCCCTTTCACTTTCATCAAGAGGCTCTTTAGTTCTTCTTCACTTTCTGCCATAAGGGTGGTGTCATCTGCATATCTGAGGTTATTGATATTTCTCCCAGCAATTTTGATTCCAGCTCGTGCTTCCTCCAGCCCAGTGTTTCTCATGATGTACTCTGCATATAAGTTAAATAAGCAGGGTGACAATATACAGCCTTCACATACTCCTTTTCCTATTTGGAACCAGTCTGTTGTTCCATGTCCAGCTCTAACTGTTGCTTCCTGACCTCCATACAGGTTTCTCAAGAGGCAGGTCAGGTGGTCTGGTATTCCCATCTCTTTCAGGATTTTCCACAGTTTATTGTGATCCACACAGTCAAAGGCTTTGGCATAGTCAATAAAGCAGAAATAAATGTTTTTCTGGTACTCTCTTGCTTTTTCGATGATCCATCAGATGTTGGCAATTTGATCTCTGGTTCCTCTACCTTTTCCAAAACCAGCTTGAATATCTGGAAGTTCACGGTTCACGTAATTGCCTTCCCATTGCTAAAGCCTGGCTTGGAGAATTTTAAGTATTACTTTACTAGCGTGTGAGATGAGTGCAATTGTGCGGTAGTCTGAGCATTCTTTGGCATTGCCTTTCTTTGGGATTGGAATGAAAACTGACCTTTTCAGACGGATTATTAAATATTAAGTTGACTCATATAAATAACAACCACACAAATAAAAAACAAAAGTTAATGACCATGTCAGTATATGTCAAAAATGTTTATGAAAAACTTATAAAACCACTCCTGATTTTTAACCCTTAGCAAAATGGCAATAGGTGACTTTTTCCTTAACATAATTGAAAAATGCAAAATGTTATGGTGGTGGTGGTGATGTAGTAGCTTCCCAGGTGTTGCCATTGGTATAGAATCCATGTGCCAATGTAGGAGAATCAGGTTCAATCCCTGGGTTAGGAAGACCCCCTGGAGGAGGAAATGGCAACCCACTCCAGTATTCTTGCCTGGAGAATTCAATGGACAGAAGAGCCTGGAGGGCTACAGTTAATGGGGCCACAAAGAGTCAGACACAAGTGAGCAACCAAGCACACACAAACATCAGGGAAGCCTATGGATGGGAAACAAAGTAATTTTTCAGCACATTATCAGTAAATCTCAACTGTGTTTGCACAACAGTCCACATTTTTATCACCCAACTAAGCACCAAATCTCAAAACAAGGAGAGGGGGAGGGAATCTGATGGAACCATAACCATAAATCTTCCCATTGCCTCCTCTTCCATGAAAGACCTTGACTAAAGTTGAGTAGTTAATGCCAAGATGAAGGCAGTTGCTTCAGACCAGCTGACTCACACTAGGGCCTATGTGAGTACACTGTTCACAGGGCAAAAAGAGAAATCCTGAACAAATATACAGAAATACACTCCCCAAAAAACAAGGGTCATTTAAATATGAAATCAGTTGACGAGAGAACCTGGGATTCTAAGACAGATACACAATCGTTAAGAAATGTCATGGACTGAGATGGTGAAGATGCTTTCATTGTCAAGGATAGCCCCTTAACTCATCAATCAGCTAAGCAACCAATCAATAATTTAGGGGGTTCCTACTATGTGCACAGCTCTGCAGCAGTTATAATAAAATGTAAGATATGGTTCCATCAAGATAAATACCTATTTCAAGGTTGGGGAGACAGAATAAACACAGGAAGAGAACAAAACAATACATGAAATGGATAAGGCAACCTAATTCTCTCTCTGCTTTCCCACATATGTCTTAGGAATAAGAACACAAGAAGCAGTCAATCAGAACAGTTTACTCCCTCTACCTTTCAGAAGCTGGAAGGATTTGAAGCTTTTTAAACAGACACAGGTAAATAATCTATCACAACAGTAATAACTGGTCAGAGATTACTGAAAACATACCAACACCTTAAAGAAATCTCAGTAATGTCTATTCTCCCACCTAACAAGGCATATTAACTAATTAATTTAATCACAATTATATTCGCAAGCCACTATGCTAGGCTCCAATTGAATGAACCAAAATTAAGTCGATGAAAATATTCAAAGAAATCTTATATAAAGCCTGTTACAGGACTGGAAGCAAGTTCTGAGGGCAGCTCTTTAAGAAAGAAAGAACTGGGACTAAAATTCTTGAGTTTGTAACCAAAAATAAGCACATGTAGCTATATAGTCACCTCTGTTTATACTGCTAGGATAAAAACTGGTGATGAGATTAAATAAATGTCCTCCTATCCCTAAGATAACCCAACCTTGAGGAAGTACAGGTGATAGTTCACATTAATTCAACAAATATGTACTGA
Source organism: Okapia johnstoni (assembly GCA_024291935.2). Classification (NCBI taxonomy): domain Eukaryota; kingdom Metazoa; phylum Chordata; class Mammalia; order Artiodactyla; family Giraffidae; genus Okapia; species Okapia johnstoni. Next base: position 46,687,461 of record CM044322.1, read on the forward strand.
GTTTTCATACTATGCTCAGTGCCTGAAATGTGAAGTTGAGTAAGATGTGGACTTGGTTTATTGTGTTTTTAAATAAATATACAGTCAAGTCCAAGTCCCTGATCTAAAAGAGTTCATGTTACAGAGTTCTTTCTCTTTGTTGGTGGTAAAAGAAAATGGCATGCCTTTAAAAAGTAAGGTTCCTTGAAACAATCCTGTTTTTCCAATCATTAACTGCCTAACCAAGAGGCTACAAAGCTGGAACATCACTACACTGTACTTGTAATGAATGATTGGAATGTGAATTGGAAATAAAATTAAATATCTCTAAAACTATAATGCTGTACTGGTTCAACGTAAAACTCTAACATCCTACATCAAGAAATTTTATTTACACAAAATCTATTCCAAAAAGAAAGATATAAACAGCTAATATTTCATGGCCCCATTACCAAGCGTAAAGAGGTTTTTAAGTAAGAAATGTGTACTATTGAAAGCTTTGGAAACACTGAGCCTCTACATCCTGTGGAAAAGGCAGATACAGCCTTGAGGCAAAAATGCTAGGAAGTGATAGAATGCCTTCTTTACAATTTGCAGTTAGGTTATTACCCATGATAAATTGATAACCATTCATTAACTTTGAGAGCAATAGACAACTGACAGGCTATTTCATGCCTCAAAGAATTTATGGCAAAAATGACAGGTGACTTAGAATTCAGAAAATAAAATGGATTCTTGGAAATTGTTACTTTCATGCAGGCCTCTTTTAAATAAACTTGGAAGCAGGTATAGGTATTTGCTACTGATAAGAATTAAAGGTCATGATTTTCTACATCAATGACCAAAGGATTAATGTTTATCATTTGCATCAGTCTGTCAATCAACAATATATATACATGAATCCAGCATTTAAGATATCAGGAGATAGACTATTCACCGTGGGTCATAAAAGGGAAGAATTATCCAACACTCACATTAACAGCTTAATTAAAACAGGGTACAATTAAGATTTAGGAATTCTGTTTACAGATTCTCCTTGGCTGGCACATCCTTGCCACCTACCTCAAAGTTGCTTTAGTCATGTCCCCCTCTTTGCAGCCCTATGGACTCTACTAGCCTTTGCCCTGCTTCATTCTGTACTCCAAGGCCAAATCTGCCTGTTACTCCAGGTACTTCTTGACTTTCTACTTTTGCATTCCAGTCCCCTATAATGAAAAGGACATCTTTTGGGGGTGTTAGTTCTAGAAAGTTTTGTAGGTCTTCACAGAACCATTCAACTTCAGCTTATTCAGCATTATTGGTTGGGGTATAGACTTGGATTACTGTGATGCTGAATGGCTTGCCTTGGAAACAAACAGAGACCATTCTGTCGTTTTTGAGATTGCACCCAAGTACTGTATTTCGGACTCTTTTGTTGACTATGATGGCTATTCCACTTCTTCTAAGGGATTCTTGCCCACAGCAGTAGATATAACGGTTATCTGAATTAAATTCACCCATCCCAATCCATTTTAGTTTGCTGATTCCTAAAATTTTGATGTTCACTCTTGCCATCTCCTGTTTGACCACTTCCAATTTGCCTTGATTCATGGACCTAACATTCCAGGTTCCTATGAAATATTGCTTTTTACAGCATCGGACTTTACTTCCATCACCAGTCACATCCACAACTGGGTGTTCTTTTTGCTTTGGCTCTGTCTCTTCGTTCTTTCTGGAGTTATTTCTCCACTGATCTCCAGTAGCATATTGGGCACCTACCGACCTGGGGAGTTCATCCTTCAGTGTCCTATCTTTTTGCCTTTTCATACTGTTCATGGGGTTCTCAAGGCAAGAATACTGAAGTGGTTTGCCATTCCCTTCTCCAGTGGACCATGTTTTGTCAGAACTCTCCACCATGACCCATCTGTCTTTGGTGGCCCTACAGGGCATGGCTCATAGTTTCATGATGATCACATAGGAAGCCCTTAGTGTTTCTTAATCAGGGTTTTGTCTAATTCTATTTTCTTGTAATTCTCTCTGTTCCCAAACTGATCAAGGCATCAGCTGTCACCTGCATTCCACAATTTCCAGGATTAATGTGACTGACAACCTTGGCTGCACATTAGCATGACCTCAGTAGCTTCTGAAATATAACAAACTGGGTCCCCATCCCACATTAATTAAATCAGAATCTCTATAAGTAGCACCAGGTCATGGTTTTGTTGTTGTTTAGTTTCCCAAGCAGGCAGTCAAGGTCCAGACCTACTGCTCTTCTAGATCCATCACATCAATCTTCCTGATGATCCTCACCTGAGTATCCCACAGACCCCTCAAACTTCCCTCCTATCTGACATGTGCTGCCACCAGCACTAAGCTAGAACATTTTCTTCTCTTCTTCCTTAACTGACCCCAGGAGCATTAGACAGTCCTTCCTCCAGTCTTCCACAGAATTCTGTCCATGCCCCCATGAGAGCATCCATCACCATTTACTGGAATTGTGCATATGTCCATCATCCCCATAAGACTGGATTTTCTTTTTTGTATCCCAAGCATCCACAAATGGGTGGCACCAGAGGGTGAGTGAGAGTTAAAAAGACTAACCAAACTTTTACATTCAGTTCTAACAAGTAGCTGCAAGGCTGGAAAACAAGAGAAATAGCTAAGGGATGATTAACCAGGAAAACACAGGATGACAGTCATGGAGGAGGACATAGAAGAGAGGGGATGGTGCACCTGAGCCTCCTTATACACTAAGTGGACTAGATTGATTAAACCTGATCCTGTGCTGGAGCTAACAATCCTGAGAAGTCTATCCCCCCCAAAGTATATCAAATATAAGTGCTTTTCACCCTCATTGCTATAGCCCTTAGGTGGATGGAGTCTTCAGTGTCTTTGCCTGGACTTTTAAAACAACATCACAATTCATGCTCATACTGCCCATTCCTTGCCACCCCAAGCTTAGACTCACCATAGAGTAACCTTTAAAAAAAGAAAATCTCCTCCCATTACTTCTTCACTGGAAATTCTCATGTAGCTCTGAGACAGAAGTCCAGATTCTCTACCATGACCTGTAAGGCCTTCCTCAAGCTGGCTCTAACCAATCTCTTCCGCTATTCTCCTACCTTGTACCAATGCTACATGTACCAATGCTACATTCACACTTGACCAGCTCACAACTTATTTCCTGTACACAAGCTGTTCTTACAGTAAAAATGTTAACCCACTACCCACCCATCTTCCAACTTTCACAGATCCTGCAAAAAAATCAGCTCAGCTGTTACCTCTACAGTGAAGCTACAACAGATGAAGACACTCATTATGTACTGATTCTAAAAGTTCTTCTAAAGGCCCTACTATGTGACAGGCATTGGTATAAACATTCCTTTGACGGGTAACAGTGTGTTCTAAATAGAAATTAGACAAAAATTTTAGAGAGCAGGATCAGAGAGCAGATGTGGCAAAGGCACAGTGACTTGAGATTTACTAATGTCATCAAAACATCAACACAGCAACATATCAAAAGAACTAAATTTATTCTAACATATTACAAGTCATACTGCAATTTTTAAAACAAAAGCAGGCTGGTGTCTTCACCCAAAATATTAGAAAGAAGAGCAGCTGTAATGGACATAAACATTCACACAAGCACATATCAAAAGACTAATTTATTCTAACATATACAAGTCATACTCAATTTTAAAAAAAAGGCTGGACCAAAATATAAAAGAAGGAGCTTTTCTTGCAGCAAAAGCAAAAAAAAAAACTAAAGCAGTGAAGCAGAAAGGAAACACAGAAGGAACAATGCAGAACATGCCTGGGATCTTGAAGCCTTTCCAGTCCTAGTTTCAATCCCTTCCCAGGTTGTGGGATGTTCCTCTGGCCTTCAGTTCTGTGAGATACCCTGAATCCTTGTAGTGTATTTGTCTTTGCTTAAGCTAGCTCAAACTGGTTTCTGTTACCTAAAAACAAGAAATCTTATGTAAATATTAATACCACAGGTGCTTTGCCTCTGCTGCCTTGATTACATCCAAAAACTTCATTGCCAGAAACATCTACTCCTTTCACAAATCCTGTTTCATTTCTTACTCATCTTTCCAACCTCCAATGTATTCAATTAGCATCTAATGAGCACCTACTTCATGCCAGGCACTGCTAGCACCCGGCAACAGAACGATAACGAAGCCATGGACCCTGCACTCAAACGCATAATCTAGTGAAGTACTTACGTCAAATGTGAGTCTTGATCAATTAGTGGGTTCCTAGAAGTACTTCTTAAAATTTTGAAATATGTGAAAACAAAAGTAGAAATAAGTGGTAAGGTTAAATATTGCTTTCTATAACTTTTCTTCCAACTACATGTGTGTTCACAATGGATAGCTATATAATACGTAATTCTAACTAACTCATGAAAAAGAGTTTGAAAAATACCAGTGGATCAGTATTTCTTAATAACCTCAACAAATACCAGACAGAAGTTGTGCCTCAGAGAATCCATTAGTGCTTAAATTAATAAAAAATAATTTTAAATTGGTGTATCCTTAGTTTGTGTTTATTTTACATGTTTGAAAACAGTTATTGGTTCGCCTCAAGTACATTAAACAGTCCTCCTTGTTTAGTTTTAATTAGCTAAGCAAATCCTTTTCTCTTTGGCTTAAACAGTACAAAGAAAAGTTCAAATCAGCATGTCAGAATTACTACAAACTCTTAATTAGCCAAGTATAAATTTAGTAAGTTTCTGCCTTACTTACAATGAATGCCGACTGGGCGAAACCCGATCATCACCAGGGTAACTACTGTGCTACAAGAGATAACAAGTTAGCCTAGAAAAAGACAACCATGAGGCAGAAGATACCGGAGTTCAAATATTGTTAAAAGCCTACAATGACTCTAAACGGTGTAAGGTAATTTCTGAAAAACATTAATTGAAGAGAATGTAAGAAGAATACATCAAATGACACTTGGGTATATCCTGGCATTTCGTGTATTTTCCACATTGTCTTAAATCTAAAAATCTGATTTCATTTCAAGGAAAATGATTTCAAACACATTTACTCTCTAAAGACTTCCAATCGTTATCAGCTAGCGGGAGTTATGATGCCCTTGATTAGTCAACAAGGATCTTTCCTGAACACCCAGCTCATGCTGCTCTAGGAATTATGCAGAACAACATAAATAATGTGGAATGCCATGAAATACTGATACATTAAAACTCATCATAGTCAGTCTCCCAAGACAATAGAAATAAAAGCAAAAATAAACAAATGGGGGACTTCCCTGGTGCTCCAGTAGTTAAGAACCTGCATTGCAATGCAGGGGACAGGAGTTCAATCCCTGGCTAGGGAACTAAGATTCCACATGCCGTGGAGCAAGGCCGTGCACCACGACTTCTGAGCCTGCATACTCTAGGGCCTGTGATCCATGACAAGAGATGCTCATGAGCCACAACTAGAGAGAAGCCCGCGTGCCACAACAAAGACCCAGTGCAGCCAAATTTCAAAGAAAATTAAAATAAACAAATGGGACCTACTCAAACTTATAAGCTTTTGCACAGTAAAGGAAACTATGAACAAAACAAAAAGATAACCTATGGAATAACAGAAAATACTTGCAAATGATGTGACCGACAAGGGCTTAATTTCCAAAATACACAAACAGCTCATACAATTCAACAACCAAAAACAAAGAACCCAATCAAAAAATGGGCAGAAGATTTATATAGACCACCCTCCAAAGAAAACACACAAATGGCTTATCATCCCTAATTATTAGAGAAATGCAAATCAAACCTACAATGAGCCACCACTTCACACCAGTCAGAATGGTCATCATTAAAAAGTCTACAAATAACAAATGCTGGAGAGGGTGTGGAGAAAGGGAACCCTCTTACATGTTGGTGGAAATGTAAGTTTATCAGTCATCATGGAAAATAATATGGATGCTCCTCAAAAAAAGTAAAAGTAGAATTGCCACATGATCCAGCAATTCCACTCCTGGGCATATACACATACAAAACTATAATGCGAAAAGATATAAGCACCCCTATGTTCACAGCACCACTATTTACAATAGCCAGGACATGGCAACAACCTAAATGTCCACTTACAGCTAAATGGATAAAGAAGATGTGGTGCGTGTGCGTGCGTGCGTGCGTGTGTGTGTGTGTGTGTGTGTGTGTGTGTGTGTGTAGTGCAATATTACTCAGCCCTTAAAAAGAATGAAATAATGCCATATGCAGCAACATGGATGGACCCAGGGATTATCATACTAAACGAAAATGTCATAAAGAGAAATTCCACATGATATCACCTAAATGTGGAATCTAAAATATGAACCAGATGAACATAACTACAAAACAGAATCAGACACACAGATACAGAGAACAGACTTGTGGTTGCCAAAGGGGATGAAAGGACTGGGAGTTTGGGATTATCAGAGGCAAACTATTATATATAGGACAGATAGACAACCAGGTTCTACTCTATAGCACACTGAACTATAATCAATGTCCTATGATAAACCATAATGGAAAAGAATATGAAAATATATACATATGTATAAGTGTATAAGTGGAGTATACATATGTATACCAAAGCCTTTGACTGTGCGGATCACAACAAACTCTGGAAAATTCTTCAAGAGATGGGAATACCAGACCACCTTACCTGCCTCCTGAGAAATCTGTATTCAGCTCAAGAATCAACAGTTAGAACCAGATATGGAACAACAGACTGGTTCCAAATTGGGAAAGGAGTACATCAAGGCTATATATTGTCACCCTCCTATTTAACTTCTATGCAGAATACATTATGCGAAATGCTGGGCTGGATGAAGCACAAGCTGGACTCAAGATTTCAGAGAGAAATATCAATAACCTCAGATAGGCAGATGAAACCACCCTTACGGCAGGAAGTGAAGAGGAACTGAAGAGCCTCTTGATGAAAGTGAAAGAGGAGAGTGAAAAAGCTGGCTTAAAATTCAGCATTCAAAAAACAACGACCATGGTATCTGGCCCTATCACTATTTCCCCATGGCAAATAGATGGGAAAACAATGGAAACAGTGACAGACTTTATTTGGGGGAGGCTCCAAAATCACTGCAGATGGTGACTGCAGCCATGAAATTAAAAGACACTTGCGCCTTGGAAGAAAAGCTATGACCAACCTAGGCAGCATATTAAAAAGCAGAGACAGTACCTTTGCCAACAAAGGTCTGTCTAGTCAAAGCTATGGTTTTTCCAGTAGTCATGCATGGATGTGAGAGTTGGACTATAAAGAAAGCTGAGCGCCGAAGAATTGATGCTTTTGAACTGTTGCGTTGGAGAAGACTCTCGAGAGTCCCTTGGACAGCAAGGAGATCAAACCAGTCAATCCTAAAGGAAATCAGTCCTGAATATTCATTGGAAGGACTGATGCTGAAGCTTAAACTCCAATACTCAGGCCACCTGATGCAAAGAATGGACTCATTGGAAAAGACCCTGATGCTGGGAAAGATTGAAGGCAGGAGGAGAAGGGGATGACAGAGGATGAGATGGTTGGATGGCCTCACTGACTTGATGGACATGAGTTTGAGGAAGCTCCGGGAGTTGCTGATGGACTGGGAAGCCTGGCATGCAGCAGTCCATGGGGTCACAAAGAGTTGGACACGACTGAGCAACTGAACTGAACTGGTAAGTGAATCACTTTGCTGTACAGCAGAAATTAATACAACACTATAAATCAATTATACTTCAACAAAATTTTTTAAAAATTCATCATGAAAACTTAGGATAATTTTAATGGCAGAAAGTGATCATGTCACAGCATGTTTCTGTAGAAAAACAAAAACCTGTCATACAAAGCATAGCAGTCTATTTCCATGTTTTTTCGAACATATAACATTGTGTGCTCAGTTGCTCAGTCATGTCCAACTCTTCTCAGCCCCATGGACTATAGCTGGCCAGGCTCCTCTGTCCATGGAATTTTCTAGGCAAGAATAGTGGAGTGGATTGCCATTCCCTACTCCAGGGGATCTTCCCAACCTGGGGATCAAACTTGCATCTCTTGCATCTCGTGCATTGGCAGGTGGATTCTTTACCATTTAGCCTTCTGGGAAGCATATTTATTCATTAATTTTGCTAAGAAAAAGTATGTAACTGAAAGTTAAGAAAAATGCATGTAAAAAAATTACAATTGAGAAAATATCCACACAAACATATATTTTTCTGACACAGTAAAAATACTATTATTTGATTTTTGCTGTGGCACATGCTTCTTAGCTCTCAGAACACTTATGTTTATGTGTTCATTATCATTTATTCTAAATTGTACATCTGCTTAATTCTAAGGACATAAAGATAAAGGTACTCATTGTTTAGAAAAGAAACACATAAGCCTAACTGTAATTTAATTTGGAAAGTGTAACAGTGGGGTACCTAATGCAGTGTGAGGTGGTAGATAGAGCAAGGAAGGGTTCCATTCCATGAAGGAGGTAAATCTAAAACAGAGGGTAGACAGTAGCCAAGTTGGATGGGGTGTGGGTAGGGGGGGTAGGCAGGTTTGCATGCGTGCGTGCATGTGTATGTATGTGTATGTGTTGTGTATAGATGTGGGAGGAAGCCTGGAATTTTGAGTATAGCCCTGGAGAGAAGAATTAGCTTGCTGGATATGGAAAGGGGCAGGAGAATAGGCTTCAGGAAATCCAGTCTAGCTGAAACAAGTTCAGGGCAGAGACAATCAGGAGATGAGCCCAGAGTTGAGACTCCTTCAGTTGCTAACTCGTGTCTGACTCTTTGTAACTCTTTGTAACCCCATGGACTTCAGCATGCCAGGCTTCCTTGTCCTTCACTATCTCCTGGAGTTTGCTCAAATTAATGTCCATTGAGTGGGACTTGATGTTATAAGAAATCAGGATCCAAAGAAATTTCAGATAACTTATTCTGGTGGCTAACAGAGGACGGACTGGTGAATAAGAAGTTAGGAGGCAGTAAAACCACCTTTAAGAGGCTGTGTCAGGGATGACATTGAAGTGAAATAACAGAGGTCTGAACTCTGACATTGGTAGTAGGTATGGAAAGAAGGAGAATTCAAGCAAAATTTAGTAATACAGACCATAAAGATAGCTGGCCTTGATTAGAAAGAGAAGAAAGAAAAGGAAAAGGGTAAGAAATGGCTCAAGATGGAGGGGGTGGGCAATGCAGGCATGGAAGAATTTTAAGCCCTAAATTAAGAACAATAGGTACCTATTGGTAGGGCAGGAATGGGATGAGGGGAAGGAGAGGGTGGGTTAAATTAACAGTTAACAGTGACATATATACACTACCTAATGTGTAAAGTAGATAGCTAGTTGGAAGCTGCTGTATAGCACAGGGAATTCAGCTCCGTGCTCTGTGATGACCTAGATGCGTGGGATGGGGGCGGGGGAAGAAGGCTCAAGAGGGAGGCGAGACATGTATACATACAGCTCATTCACTTCTTTGTACAGTAGAAACCAACACAATGTTGTAAAGCAGTTATACTCCAATAAACAAAAAAGAACAATAGCTAGAAGGGGAATAAAAATGGATACAAGGCGACAAATTAGGAATCTACTACAGTAGTTTATATGAGAGGTTATGGCCTGATGGCATGATGGCTTCAACTAGGGTGAAGCCAGTAGAGACATTGAGATAAACATCTATTTAAGAAACATTTCCAAAATATTTAAAAGTTAAAAAAAGAAATACTTCATTGCTAAAACCAGTAGGATTCACTGGTTATCAGACTGATGTGGCAGAGAGAGAGAGAATGTCAGAGATCCCTCCCAAGGCATCACCAGGGCAACAATGGTGGTAACAATCATTGAAATAAAGTGGAGGAAAGATGGTTTAAGAAGACTGAGAACACAGTATTTTAAACATGTTCACCTCTGAGATATCTAAGAAGAAATATCAAGCAGACAGCTGAATATACAGATCTCTCAAAAGAGAGGCCTCTTTACACTAAAACTATAATTTGGGGAACTGCTAGTCTATAATTAATTGCAACAATACCCGAGATCACCAGAGGATAGGGAAGAATGTGTCCTGATAAGATGGCCTAGGAACAGGTGCTGAAAAGATCTAAAATCTTAACTTTAGATACCAGGGGCAGGGAGGGCCTACACATGAAACTGAAGTGGAGTCTTCCATTGTAAACACAGCTTTTGAGAAATGCGCTTGTGAAAAAGAGAAGATAATACAGGAAGTAGCCTTGAGAGACCAGAGGCTAAGGTGGAGGGGTGCCATTTATTTGGGATGGAAGGCAAGGTAACACGTTTAATGCTTGAAAGGATGAGTCAGTAAAGAGAGAAAGATTAACAACACAAGGGAAAAATGATATTCAATAGTATAAATCCCCACAAGGCTATAAAATGGGCTGTTCCACGTGGGGGGAGCAGCTCCTCCTCTCCCAGATGGTTTCTGGTTAAACTAAAGTGTGTGTGGCTTTAGGGTGGCGGTTGAAGAAGCAGTCTACCAGATTTTCATTTTTTCCAGCCCATTGGTTATGGTTAACCTGGACTTAGCACTAACATATTGACCTGTGGGGCCTTTTTTCCCCCAGGGATTGGGAATGTTTATTTGTTGCAAGTAAGGTCTTACTCGGTCCAGTATGTCAAAGCAAAGAAAGAACGATGATGGCTGTGTTGTATACTCTTTCATTAGCTTGATTTGAGGGATTTGAGACTGTCATTTGGTGTACCTTCTTGCTTTAGGAAACAAATTCCCCGAAAGTGAGAAGCACGAAATGCAGGGATAAATTAAATAAAATGAAAAGCTCTCAGCTAAACCTCTTATTTACGCTTCCCGGATGCTACTATCCTTCAAGAGGGTAATAAGGAGAAGACGGAAAACTACCCTCCATAACAACCAAAAAATGGTAATTACATGAGGTGAGTGACATGTTAACTAACCTTACTGTGGTAAACATTTTGCAATATATACACTTATCATTACACTGTACACTTGAAACTTTCACAATATTCAACTGTATATTAATACATACAGCTGGAGGAGAGGAAGTGACCAAATACCAGTTGATGGATTCCTGTCAAAATATGTCTCATCAAACCCAGCAGAGATAGCAGGAGACAGTGTTCTACCAAATAATTTGGATCCTCTCTCCAACAATGTGACTTGCTTCAGGAAAAATAGGACTAATTCAGAAACCTGGTAAGTAATGTACCTGTAGGAACTCTACACTGCCATCACTCTGAAGATGACCGAGATATGATAGCATCTACTTCTGGAATTGTGTCAGATACCCTGCTAATAACTTGTTCTGGCATAGGGATTCAGTGCTGATACTAAAATATAAATTAATGGAAGAAGTTCAAGAGTTTGGAAGAGATACTGAAAGGACATCTATCACTAAAACGTTGGGAAATTGGTATCTGTCCATTATTTAGGCCAAGAGATGCACAATGTTTGACAAACTAGAGTCTTCATACAATGTAGGATGGCTTCTGTTTACCTTGACAAGAAGCACCCAACATGCCTTTTTTTTTTAATTTATATATGGTTAAAATCACTCTTTTGATAAAAAATTCTATAATTTTTCAAAAATGCATAGACAGAAAAGTTCTATCATTCCCCAAATTCTCTTGTGGTGCTTCTTTGTACTTAATCCCTCTCTCCATCCCCTACCCCCACCAAATGGCTTGTTGAGAGACTGTGCTACCACACATTGCCATGGTCCACAACCACAGTCACCTGCCTTTGTTCATTAAGTCGCTACACATGGCAGCCTTTCCATCCTAAACCAAGTACCCACTAGCCCATTCAGTACCTCCACAGTCCATCACTAGAGCAAAGGGAACTTGTGGAATCCCGATATGACAAATATAAAACTATGCCATGAAGAACCAGGAGTACTGTCATATTTGGCCAATCCCTTTGGCCACCCACTAGAGTGGCCTCTGCTGCTGGCCATCTGCTCTCCACTGTCACCACCTCTATTATCAAACACACCTCCCAAACAGGTGAAGTCTTACCAACTACTTCTTTAATCTGGGTCTTTTTCCTCTTCCCACAATTTCCCTTGGTGGAAAAAGCCCTAAATATTGTAAATTTCGCTACCTCATAGTCCAGACATGATTGTTAGGATATCAAAAGAAGCTAAAGGACAGATGCAAGCTGTTATATATAGGATAGATAAACAGCAAGGTCCTACTGTATAGCATAGGGAACTATATTCAATATCCTGTGAAAAGCCATAAAAGAAAAAATGTGAAAAAGAATACATATGTGTGTAACTGAATCACATATTTTTTGCTGTACAGAAGAAATTAACATTGTAAATCAACTATACTTCAATAAAATGTTTAAAAAGAAATTAAAATTATTTTTTTAAAAAAGAAGCTAAAGGAATTCATAAAAATGGCTGATCCAAGGAGGGAGAATATACTGCTGCTGCTGCTGCTAAGTCACTTCAGTCGTGTCCGACTCTGTGCGACCCCACAGATGACAGCCCACCAGGCTCCGCCGTCCCTGGGATTCTCCAGGCAAGAATACTGGAGTGGGTTGCCATTTCCTTCTCCAGTGTATGCAAGTGAAAAGTGAAAGTGAAGTCGCTCAGTCGTGTCCGACTCTTAGCGACCCCATGGACTGCAGCCTACCAGGCTCCTCTATCCATGGGATTTTCCAGGCAAGAGTACTGGAGTGGGGTGCCATTGCCTTCTCCGGGAGAATATACTAGACAAACCTAAAACATTCTGTTGCGCCAGAGAAAAAAGATGTGTTCAAAAAATATGGAGGAAGATCGAAAATACAGGAACCAGATTTAAGGGGCTCTTTTAGTCAAATCTGTGATAACTTCAACATCTAAGCAAAAAGAACAATAATGGATTGTAACTCACTGAATAAAATCAGCTTTTTATTTTTTTGAACCTATCATACTGATATCAACAGATAATAAGTAATTAAGAAGGGAAAGCTCTTCCTTTGAAGAGAATAAACACAAATACGGAGGGAGTAAAGGAATTTAAAAATCGTTATTTTACAACCATCACAGTAAATTTTGGTTCAGGCAAGAACCAATCATAAAGAGATGCTAAACATATGGAGAAAAAAAGAATGATGAGGATGACATGTTTCCATGGTCTCAAAGTATCTTCCCCACAGACTGGCTTACAAGTTACAAGGGGGAGAATCACAACTACTTAACCCAGGCAATACCTTGACCAGGTGATCAAAATTTCATCATGAAGGAGCACATGGACATCGTGTGCCTCCTGACATGAATGAGACCCTGAGAATACAGCATCGTTTATGTTGCCCTCTGGCTGGGGGGTGAATAATCCAAGTCTCACCATGAGGAAACACCAGACAAACCCTGTTTTAGGAACATACTATAAAACAACCACCCTGCATTATTCCAAAATATTAACATCATAAAAATATTAATGTCATAAGACTAAGAAAGGCTGAGGAATATTCCAGGTTAAAGAAAACTACCAAGCAATAACAACCACATGCAATTCTAGCCTGGATCTTGAATGGGAAGGGGAAAAACACACAAAGGACATTATTAGAACAATGGACAAAATTGGCAATATGGACTAAAGATACAAGTATCGTGTGAATGTTAAGTTTTCTTGATTTTATTGAGTGTACAGGAGTGATATAAGAGAATATTACTGTTCTTAAGACACAATAAAGTATTAAGTAAAAGGGACATTATGATGCAGCATACTCTCAAAAAATAGTGTGTGCCAGTGTGTGTGTGTGTGTGTGTGTGTGTGTGTGTGTGTGTGTGTGTGTGTGTGTGAGTGTGAGTATAGATAGAGGAAGAAACAAATATGATAAACCTAATGTAGCAAAAAGTTAAAATTTGCTGAATTTGGATAACAGACATGTGAGTCTTCTGTACTATTCCTTCACTCTTCTATAATATTAAAATTATTCCAAAATAAAGCTGTTTAAGTGGTTTAACCAATTTAAAAATACATTTAAAACTAAGAATGCATTCACACTTTGTCTTTCATTTCAGCCATAATTAGCAAACTAATAAAATATACTTTCCGATGGAAAAGATCTTTATATCTGTGATATAAAGCACAGATAAATATTTTATGAGAGGATTAAAGCTTCAGCACAGCTTATTGTTTCACTTGGATTTCATCTGGGGCTCATCAGGGATCCCCAGAGTAAGATTAAAACACTTTATCTCTTATCTATAAATAGATCATCACATTTGGATATAAAAGAAGTTCTATAAAAATGGAGGAAGACAGCTCATAAAGTCAACTAGGTTAAGAACTGCACAGGCACCAAATTTGGCTCTTAATCTCATTAGCCTTTAAAAGCTAGTTAGCAGGAAGCCCAATTCAAATACAGAAAGTGGAGAACATTCAGACCTATCTTGGGAAATAAAAATTTAAGTTGTTACTTATAAAGTCTTATACTATGAATGATTCTATAAAAATATGTAAGCATTGAACTAAAATGCCTGATTTTAGTTTTCCAATGATTTTGATGCTCTTAAGTAATAAAAAGAACATGGGAAGAATATAAACTAAAGATTAATTACCCAGCACAAGGCGTAGGAGCCTCAGAAAAACACACACACCACACTTCCACAAACCCACTCATCTAACACTCAAACAGAAGTGCCATGTGTAATTACAAGAATCAGAGGCTTTCAACCATATGAAAAAGAATTCAGAACAGTGACAGGCAGCCCTTTCTGCAATTTAATGAGCGGATACTCCTCCACAATTGAAGCATGTTTTCTTTTGTCTTTAAATTTGTAATCAAAGTAATATATAGCATATGGTTAAAAAATCAAGGAGGACCAAGGGCTCTGTTCTCCTGTTCCTAAAGGCAATCATATTTAACCATTTCATTTTAGGGATTTTCCTGCAGTTACTCTCAATTTTCTAAATAATTCACTTTTACCAGTATTTCTTCATTTATCACCTCAGAGAAGGCAATGGCACCCCACTCCAGTACTCTTGCCTGGAAAATCCCATGGACGGAGGAGCCTGGTGGGCTGCAGTCCATGGGGTCACTAAGAGTTGGACACGACTGAGTGACTTCACTTTTCACTTTCATGCACTGGAGAAGGAAATGGCAACCCACTCCAGCGTTCTTGCCTGGAGAATCCCAGGGACAGGGGAGCCTGGTGGGCTGCCGTCTATGGGGTCGCAGAGTCAGACATGACTGAAGCGACTTAGCAGCAGCAGCTTCATGTATCACTTATAGGTATCTATGAGATACATCTGATAGGACTGATGCTTTAGTTAACTTACACTTGCCATAAACACCCTCTCTATTCCTCCCAGTGTATATCACTAATTTTAGTTCATTAGTTACTTTTTAGATATACTACCAATTTCTTTTTTGTTCTATCAAATACAAAATACTTTGATGACTTCTTCACAAAACAAGACTATCAGAACTGTACCCATTCTTCTATATCTCCACCCAACTTCACTCAGCTCTGCTTTATTTTCATCCTACATTGTTAAGATTTAAAATTCACATTCCAGGGACTTCCTTGGCTAAGTGGCTGGACTCCATGCTTCCAATGCAGGGGCCCTGGGTTCTATCCTTGCTCAGAGAATTAGATTCTGCATAAAGAAAACTAAGACCTGGTGCAGCCAAATAAATAACTATTTTTTAAATAAAATAAAATTCACATTCCATTACGTAGCCATAATTTTATGTGTCTTTCATGCATTGTCTATAGCAGTGGTTCTCAAACTGCAATGTGAATCAGAATCACCTGGAGAACTTGTTAAAACACAAGACTTGGACTTCACCTGGTGAGTTTCTGATTCTACAGATATAAGATGTGGCCTGAATCTTTGCAGTTCTAACAAGTTCCCAGGGATGCTCCCGGTCCAGGGTCTCAACTCTGAAGACCACTGGTCTAAAGGATGATTCTAAAGGTAAAAACCAATAAAGGACATTGCTCAACAAAGGGTCAAAAGGTATGTTAAGATTACATTTGTCTCACTGGATCTCACTGTGCACACTGTTCACTGAATCCATGGTAGACAAGACATGAGTTAAGAAGAAGCTGGAAGAAAATGTAAAGCCATAGAAATTGCAGACATGTTTATTCTCTCCTGGCTGGCACAACAGCTACAGCGGCAACCATAACATAGCCTAACACAACATACCCACAAGGGCTTTCCAGGTGGAGCTTACATATGCTTACAGAACAAAAAGTTGCCCATGGCCAAGCGCGTACCTCATGACGCACATGCACAGTGCTATAAGTGATCTCAGCTGTTACATAATCATTTACAAAACGTGGGGCAAGAGAACCTGACTGCCATGTTGGCTAATTTGCTCTTTCCCTACACATTTCATTCTCTATGCTTATAAGGTCATGACCCTTTTGCTACTAGAAAAAGAATGCTCCTAATGTCACAATACAATACCCTTTCTGGCTACTACCAGTTGCTCCAAACCATACCAAGTTTTAATTTGATTCCTATTTAGATCACAATTTATTGCACTACTTCCCCCTTTGGAATTGGTTTTCCTTTGTTTTTTGTGCACTTTTTACTCACCCTATCTATAGCTTAGATTAGAAAACAAATGGCCTTCTCTTCTAATTTGAACCAAATGCAAATTATAAGCAGTCATCCTGACATTTCACTGCCCTGCAGGTAGTCTCCTGGAGCTGAGGATAGAGATGGGAACTGGAGATATACACTTGAGAATCATCAATTTAGAGGCAATGTTTTAAGAGACAGTTAGTCAATCCTAAAGGAAATCAACCCTGAATATTCATTGGAAGGACTGATGCTGAAGCTGAAGCTTCAATACTTTGACCACCTGATGCAAAGAGCTGACTCACTGGAAAAGATCCTTATGCTGGGAAAGATTTAGGGCAGGAGGAAAAGACAGCAACACTGGATGAGATGGTTGGATAGCATCACCGACTCAACAGACATGAGTTTGAGCAAACTCTAGGATAGTGAAGGACAGAGAAGCCTGGCGAACTGCAGTCCATGGGGTTGCAAAGAGTGGGACACAACTTAGCATATGAACAACAAATCTGTCTCAGGCTTATAAACTTGGGTGTAAACCTGGTAACAGATCTGCCTGAGGCTTCCCCAATGGCTCAGTGGCAAAGAATCCGCCTGCAATGCAGGAGACACAGGAATCATGGGTTCAGGCTCAATCCTTGGGTTGGGAAGATCCCCTGGAGGATGGCATGGCAACCCACCTCAGTGTTCGTGCCTGGGAAATCCCATGGACAGAGGACCTTGCAGGCTACAATCCATGTGGTTGCAAAGAGTCGGACATGACTGAGCATGCATACACACACACACACACACACACACACACACACACACACACACATAAACTTGGTAATAGATTATCTCAGGTTCACCTTTGGTATCACAAAATGACAAAGAACACTTGCAGACTGAATATAAAAATTTATTTATTATTGACTCCCACCTGTCCTTAACCCAAAAGGAGAAGAAAGTGAGATTTCTGGTCAGAAGGAAGGCCCCACAATCTCACTAAGCAGTAAAGCCTATACAGAAGGGAGGAAAGCAGGCCACCGTCTCAGAAACCTGTCAGTCACCTATGACACTGACTCCTTGAGCCTCTTCTGGTCAGATGAGAAACAGCTCTTCTACACAGTGAGGAGGTCTTAGCAGGTGAGCAAATTCCCAGGTGCTCCAAAAAAATCCTCAGAATTTCCAGCTGCCAACAAGTGTGCCCATAAGCTTCTGTCTCTATCCCCCACACCAACATACACACTCATCTAAAGTTCAAACTAACACTTGGAAAATCAAAAACAAACTGCTCACAATTTTAGAATCACAGATTCTAATTTGGCCAGTCACTCGGTGGTCACCTTAATGGAGTCGCATGATAGAATATCTAAAAGTCAAGGGAAATGAAGGCCTAGAAGGACTGCCTCTACTACAGAAGATATTTCTGAAACTGAACAAAGTTCCCTAAGAAAAATGTTCAGAAAGACAAGGAGACCTAGATTGTACCTGAGGAACTCCATTTTTCAAGGGCAGGCAGAAGAGGCAGAATCAACAAAAGAGACTAAGAAGTAGATAATGAGATAATATGGAAACCAAGAAAGTGTGGTATTACATGCAAGTCAAGAGACTTAGGTAATTTAAGAATAAGGGAGACATTAGCCATCAGGGAAGTGCAAATCAAAACCACAAGGAAATACACTTCTAACCTACTGTGATGGCTGCAACCAAAACACAGACTACATATGCTGGCAAGGATGTGGAGAAATGAGAACCTTCACATATATTGGTAAGAATGTAAAATGGCACAGCCACACTGGGAAACAATTCTTCAAATGATTAAACATACATGATTCAGAAATTAAACACATATAAAAAAAACCCACATATGATTCAGTCCTACACATATTCCCAAGAAAAATGAAAATGTCCACACAAAAATTTACATTGTGAATGTTCACAGCAATATTATTTACATATTATAGCCAACAGGTTTGAACAATGTCCATCAATAGATAAATGGATAATCAAAATGAAATATATATGTACAATAGAATATTATTCAGCCATAAAAAGGAATAAAGTTGAGATATGAAACCACATGGATGAACCCTGAAAACATTATGCTAAATGAAAGAAGCCAGTCATAAAAGGCTACAATAGTATATGATTCCACTTATATGATATATCTAGGAGAGGCAAATTCATAGAAACAGGATTTAGATTCGAGGTTATCAGGGGCTGAGGAAGAGAGAGAGAAGACTCACTAGTTAGTGATTACAGAGCTTCAGTCCAGTATAATTAAAGCAGTATTGGAAATAGATAAATTATGGTATTTTAGATACATTTCAATTTTTTAAAAAAGGATAGAACGGGGGACTTCTCTGGTGGCACAGTGGATAGGAGTGCCAATGCAGGGGAAACAGGTTCGATCCCTGGTCCGGGAGGATTCCACATGCCACATGGCAACTGAGTTCACGCGCTGCAACTACTGAAGCCCCTGTACCTAGAGCCTGGGCTCCACAACAAGAGAAGCCACTGTAATAGGGAACCAGCTTACCACAATCAGAGAGTAGCCCCACTCCCCACAACTAAAGAAAGCCCCCACACAGCAATGAAGACCCAATGCAACCAAAATAAATAAATTACATAGAAAAGAAAAGAACAAAGAAGTCATGGGTAATTGCTCCTATATGGGGCAATCCTCCTGCCCATAACAACTATAAACTCTGGGCAAAATATTAAAAAATCAACTACCAAAGGCACTGGAGAGCAACCAAAAGCAGAGAGAAAATCACAGGAGAAGACAAAAGTGTGGGGAGATAGGGAGTGGGGGGTTATACTTGGAAGAAGGAATTAGTCCTGGGTGAATTTCCAGGTTGGTTGGTTGGTTTGAATGACTTTTATTCTGAAGGCAGGTCCCAGTTTGTGCTATGCGGGACAGCTAAAATTAAGATAAAAATTCACATACTTAACTTACTGGCTTGAAAAATCAGAGCTTGGAGCATCTCAAACAGCTAGCAAATGAAGGGAAGAAACAAAAAAAGAGATTCAAAGAGAAGAGCACACGTCCCCCAATTTCTAAGTATGAACTCTACCCAAATTTTTGGCTGACACTCAAAAACTACACACGGATAGGGCAAGATGTGGGCTTCCCAGGTGGCACTAGTGGTAAAGAACCCACCTGCCAATGCAGGAGACGCAACAGACACAGGCTCAATCCCTGGGTCAGGAAGATCTCCTGGAAAAGGAAATAGCAACTCACTCCGGTATTCTTGCCTGGGAAATTCCATGGACAGAAGAGCCTCATGGGCTACAGTTCATGGGGTGGCAAAGAGCTGGACATCACTGAGCAACTGAGCATGCATGCAGAGCAAGATGCAAGCAGCCAAAATAAAGCTAACAGAAATGAACAGAGATTTCAGGGGCTGCCCACTGCAGAGTAGAGAGTCTAGAGTTTAAGTCTAGCTATTGTAACTAGGATCAAAGCCATAAAGGTTTCAGAGTCCTAAACACGGTGATGGTATGTGAAGCCTTAGGAGATGACACTGCCCAGGGCCCTCACTTATATAATAAGTTTGAAAGGGCTTCATGTTATAATCTATAATCAGATGATAATGGCCTGCTAGGAAGAGAAAGGTATTAAAAGGGACTCGAAGCCAGTTCCACAATACCATAGGAAGTTAGTCAAGTCTGCTCAGGGAAAAAGGAGTGCTGGCATGCATGACATGTATCTGCCATTTCTGACCTAAGAGATCAAAATCATGATTTCTGTACACCCAATAAAGCTAATACAGAGGCCTGTATACCATGGACTCACTCTTCTTTGATGACATAACCACCTCTATGTGTCTTAATGCTCCCTGCTTCTGCTTTAAGATAAATACCCAAGTCTGGGCCAGAACAAAAAGAACTGTTTTAGGTTTACCTCTCCAAAACCCAGATGTAGTCTCTTAAAACACATACACACACACAGTGTATGTGAGTACAGTTAAGTAGCTATAGCTACACAGAAATAAACAAGCTTGTGTTTGTGTGTGTATGTGTGCATGTGTGTTTGTCTGACAATGTTGGCTGCTGTGCAAATAAAGAGAAACGTTCAAATTCAAGTTACACACTGAAGGAACAGTTGACAATACTCGTTGTTTAACTGAATGGAGAAAATGAACAGTTCTATTTAAAGATTCCCCATGTTTTCTTACAGCTTGATTATTACTAAAGAGACAAATAAGAGTTTCTTGTCAATCTGGTCTCCTCTTATTAATCTTTCCCATTCCCTTATTTAGCATGTATCTTAATGCTTTAGTTAATCCTTTTACACTGCTTAGGTTCTGGTAATAAGGAAAACCAGTAAACTAAGTCTAACTTGCTTTATATCTTGCAGACTACTTTAGTAGTCTGGGTCTAGAATATATTCAGAGTAAATGTGATTTATTATGGTACTATTTATTTTATTACACATATTTTTTTAAACTAAAGAAAGTATCTTGGCTCCTTACTACTTTTGTTGATGGGTATTCTGTTCATCTCAGCGAAGAAAAATCTTTTATGACCAGCTCTATAAATCACTACTCCAGGCTTATTTCAGAACCATTTTTCTAAAAACATTGTTTTACAACTTCATTCGCTTTTGGCTCAGGCCATTACTTTCTAATAGGTCTTGTAAGGTTCAAGAAACATTTTTCTGTACTAAAATAGCAGACAGACACTATGGACTGAAAGTCCAAGACCTATTTATGACTTAGGTGACTGGTGAGTTTGGGAAGCTGGACACAAATGGCTCAGTCCCTTCAGAATTCTTCCCTGGGGTAACTCATCCGTCATAAGCTGCAGAGAGGCAGGTTCTACACCTCAGGGGGAAACCTGGGGTCATTCAGTGATGCCAATAGACTAAGTTGGCCTCTGTTGCCTAATCCTGTGGAGGCCAACTGTTGCCATACACCAAAGTCATTTTTCCCAAATGGTCTATCACTAATAAGGCTGAGGTTTTGATATTCAAAACAAAACAAAAAAATCTGTAGGACCATCAAACTCAGTATACCATAGACCTACCAAAAGTTCCCAAGATTTATTTGTAACCTAATCCTGAAAAAAAAAAAAGTGAAAGTGTCAAAGTGTCAGTTGCTCAATTGTATCCGACTCTTTGCAACCTCATGGACTGTAACCCACCAGGCTCCTCTGTCCATGGAATTCTCCAGGCAAGAATACTGAAGTGGGTTGCCATGCCCTCCTCCAGGGGATCTTTCCAACCCAGGGATCGAACCCGGGTATCCTACATTTCAGGCAGATTCTTTACCATTTGAACCACCAGGGAAGCCCAACCTAATCCTATATATGCTTAATCACATTTAACACCTAAATAAAGTGAAATAAAACACAAAATATTCTAATTCTACGTTAGGGCACTTTCAGCTTTTTTTTTTTTTTTCTGCACAAAGTATAAAGGGTTTTTTAATTATGTATAACACAGGCCAAAGTTTTATTTAAGCCAATAAATTTTTAAGGAATTGCACATGTTCTGATTCTTTCTACTGCTTCACCTTAGTTCCTCCAAAGTCATAATCAAGGTAAGATAGCCCTTTCAAAAGGAAGTTTTGCTCAATCCACAGCTGTCATGTCAATCAGCACAAAATTCTTTCATCTCTTTGATCTCCAATGGAATACAGACACACTTCAAAATTTCCCACCTAAGGAAAAAGATTGTAATCTTTGGGATCCAATTTCCTGAAGCAATTTACTTTAGGACCATGGTTAGGGTCAGGAGATAGATCTGCTAGTTCTGAATTTGACACTCTCTGAAAATATATTAAATTTAAATCATATTCATTCCTAAGCTATCACACCTTAGAACAGTACAGATAGTTGGGATATGCCACTATCTAAGATTTTAAAAGTTTGACTGTTATGTTTTTCATAGTTTACTTGGCAGCTCTGTCTTGTAATTCTTTCCCGCTGACCTAACAGTTCTATGAGTAAAGGAAACCACACAGTTACTCTATGAAGCATTTCCAACAACGTAGGTTTACAGATAAAGCCCCATCAGGACAGACCTCAAAGGGGCACTTTCAGCTTTTACTTAAACTTTGCAGTCTGTAGTTTTCCCCCACAGACAAGACAGACATACATTTTACACAGTTCTTCTAGAAATTTGGGAGCAATGAGGTTTGACTAGGCTTTTTAAAAACTAATATTAAACACTTATTAACAGCAAAACTTAATTCTACATATAGGATTATAAAATGTAGGCACTAAGTTTTTTCTTTTCTAAGATGTATAGAGGATTCCAACATCTAAAGCAGAAGTCAACAACTCTTGGAGGTTAATGGAGGAAAGAAGGTAGACAGGAAGAGGTGGGGAGAGGAAGAGAATCTGCAGGTCATTCTCCCCCTTCCTTTCTTCCACCCTCTTTCTAAGAAGGTACACTTTTATGAAACAATTCAGGCAGAAAGAAAACAGCCCTATGATAACCTTAAGGTGTTGCCTGTGGTACTTCTGGCAAAGATGGTCAAATCCTCAACTACAACCTTCTGGTGATTTATGGGATGCTTAAAGTTCTTACTGTGAATTTGTACTTAAATTGACTTTATTCATGCTCAAAAGTTATAAGTTATCTACTTTTCACTTTGTTATTCCACGACAAGTAACACTGATACAGAAAGATAATATTAGTATATGATCCTAAAGCTATTTTTAATACCCTTACCAATAAATTAGTAATGGGGTTCATGGTAGCAAACATTGGCATTTTACTCTGTAATTATGCATGTGCTGTACATAGTGTACCCTACACCTTAAAAATACCTTGCTAATTCTAATGAAGCACTTCCTGTGAACTCCATTCCTCTAAGCGCTGCACATATACCATTGTTATCTCTGTTCTACAAATAAGGAAACTGAAACTCAGGAGGTCAAATAACTTGCCCAATGTCACAACATCAGAAAGTGTCAGATTCATGTCCATAGCTCATGTTCAACTGGTGCTTCTCAGACTCTGAGACACACACAAATCACCTGAATACTTTGATTAAGCTGGCTAAGGGCTGGGTCTGACATTTTACATTTCCAAAAGGCTCCAATGCTGCTGGTCCACAGACCACACTTTTAGTAATAAATTCTAGATCATTTCACTCTGCTGCCCAACTCTATACTAGAAGAGGTTGATATTTAACTTAGGATCCAGTGACCTAAGCAAAAAGGCATTTATATCCTAACTTTAAGTACTGAATCAAGGTGCTGTTTTCAGTCTATGTGAAGAGTTTCAGTTTACAATGAAGTTCTAGACCCAACTAAAATACACTTGATTTGTGCAATGTCTTTTTTTCTATCCTTACAACAAAAGCCTATTTCTCCTATTCCCATGCAGATATACAGAAGAAAAACAACTTTTTTTTTTTTACTAAGGGGAGTGGGGAGGTAGACAAGCTTTTACGACTTGGCATTTGACTGAACGTTACACATAAAAGCAGACACATCATTAAGACACAAAGCTCTTGACTACTCAATTCTCAAATATGCCACAAAAAGCTTCAAAGACAGCTTGTCTCTGGATTTCTCCTGCTCAGCAACTTTTTAAAGGCGGGATTACAAAATGATATTGTTCCAACTAGTCATGCTTGTCTACTAAAAACAACATGCTTCAAGTCCTTACACTTAAAGACACCTCTGACATGAATTGAAGTAGACTTACTTGTTTGAATCTAGACCAACATTAAAATATGGTTAATTCCTAATGTACTTAAACCTCATTTCTCTTTCTCAAAATCAAACCATTTCTAAAAATTATCTTGTCTCTTTTGAGGACTACCCAGAGTTTTCTGTGTTCATGCATTCTATTTTTCCTCTTTATGTAATATTTGAATAAACATAATCAAGGAACTTATTAGATTTTGAAATTAAAATCTGGTCTTACGAACCAAATTACCTGTAAAACTTTCTCCAACAGGTACCTTTTTTTAAAAAAGACTACTAAAAAAAAAAAGTGCTGCATTCTAAAATCATCTTTCAACATAAATATATTCTAATGTTCTTTTTGAAACATAGAGAAACTACTTGAAAAAATCGGTAGAAGGGACTATTTTTTATGGCTTTCCTACCAGCAAATAGGTACAAGTTTGGCAATTAGGCAGATCTGGATTTATATTCTGGGTTTATATCCACTCTTAGTGACCTGTGTGACCTAAGGGCAGGTTTATCTAAACTTGCTATGCCATAATTCTTGGTTTTTCATATAGTAAGCCCTCACATAATTTTTATTGCAACAGATATTATAGAACCCTTTATATTATAAAAGAGAAAGTTAAACTTCATGGAATTTATGCAACTTGTCGAAGGTCACATAATAACTGAAAAAAATGGATAAGTTCAGCTCTATCTGACTCCAAACCCCATGATATCTCCTCTGACCCAGGTATTGCATTTCAAATGTAGAGTTATTGATTGCTTAACAGAAATAACAAGTATTTCTCACACACCAAGGGGATCTTTAATTTTAAAAAGCCTATACCTATACTATATCACAAATGCCACCTACATCTACAGTATCGGTAGGAAGACAACCAATTATCAAATATCAACTAACTGGATGGGAAAAACATAAAGGTGAATCTCAAGTAAACACACATACATATGTAGCTGAGGACAAAGATGACTGAGAAAATTAGCTATTAGGCCCTCCCAGGTTTTTATTCTAAAAAACATCTGTTGAAGACCCACTATGAGAGCACAGTGCTAGAGTAATATTTTACCAAACATTATAATAGGGATTAAGACTAAAGATAAAGACAATTTAAAACAAAAAAAATAAACCAACTTAAACCACAATAAGAATATATAATAGCTGATGTTTTAAGTGATAGGAGATTTAATTTAATTGCATCTCAGGATATTCACCCTAAGGGCTTTTCTGGTGGCTCAGTGGTAAATGAGCCGTCTGCCAACGCAGGAGACTCAGGTTTGATCCCTAGGTTGGAGAAAAAAAACAGCAACCCACTCCAGTATCCTTGCCTGGGAAATCCCATGGTCAGAGGAGCCTGGCGGGCTATAGTCCATGGGTTCACAAAACAGTCGGGCACGACTTAGCAACTAAACAACAACAACACACTCACCTAGATACTAAGGCTCATCCGTATGAAAGTGCTAGTGGGTGAGAAAGTGTCTATGGACACGCAAGCGCTCAGTGGTAGTCGCCTATCCTCTATCTTGGAGGCAGTACAAGGTCATGGTTCACAGCATGGACCTGAGGTCACAGGGACCTGAGTTTAAGATCTAGCTCCATCATTAACAGCTGTGTGACTTTAGTCAGGTTACCTCTTTAAGCCTTAGTGACCTCAACTGTCAAACGGGAATAAAATCCACACTTACTCTATACAGTTATTCATTTAACACACTTTCACTGAAGGTATACCTCACCATCTAGCATTGCACTGGGCACTGTGGATAAGGTGTGAAAACACGTGCAATGTGCTTGGCATGTGTCAGGAACAACCCGGGGATTTTTGTCCGTTTTGTCTCCTGCTGTTGCTCAGTACTTAGAACAATGAGTGACGAGTAGAAGGCTTTAAATAAATATTTTGCTAAATAGTGAATAAACTGGTTAGTGCCGGGTGGATCAGAAACTATTCCTTCTGCCATAACCCTTGTTGGATTCAGTCTTCTTGAGAATACACATATGTAAGCGTTGCCGGAAGTTCAAGTCTCCTCATTTATTTTTAATAAGATTTAGAAGTCTAGCTCCTAAGACTCCATGTGAGATTTTCTGTCACATACTTACAGTGTTTTTAATTGAACATTGTGTACAATAAAAAACATACAAAGAAGTAAAGTATGAGGCACCTTCATGTATTCATCAACCAGCTTCAACAGTAAGCAACACATTTTTCATTGTATTAAAATGTGTTTGCCAAATCTTAGCAAGGTAAGACTTATAAACTACCTATTTGGATATAACTATTAGTTCCTAGTCTAAGAGAAAGCGTTTATGCTCTCCCATACAACTTTGGCTCTCATATCAGCTCTCTTATAAGATGGCACTGCACAGCAAAAATAAATTTTACTAGCAATGAGCATTCACAGAAAATATAGCAATCAATCCTCTCCTAAGCCCTTCCATTCTGCTATTTTGGGTCTTTCTGATAAATTAAAAGCAAATTTCAATGCAATCCAAGTAAGGTTTTTCATTGTTTTGTTTTGTTTTTTAAAGGATCTCTTTAAATTTCAATTTTAAAAAGAACCAACAGGGAAGCCTTGCTATACACAAAGATTATGAATGTAATAAGTCAGCTCTGTGATTTCCCTGGTGGTCTAGTGGTGAAGAGTCTGCTTGCCAATGCAGAAGACACAGGTTTGATCCCTGGCCCAAGAGGATCCCACGTGCCATGGGGCAACTAAGCCGGTGACCCACAACCACTGAGCCCATGCGCCCTAGAGCCCAGGAACTGCAACTACTGAGCCCACATGCTGCAACTACTGAAGTCCGGGCACCTACAGCCTGTGCTTCGCAACAAGACAAGCCACTGCAATGAGAAGCCTGAGTACCACAGGAGAGTAGCCCCTGCTCACCATAACTAGAGAAAGCCTGCACACAGCAACAAAGACCCAGCACAGCCATAAGTAAATAAATAAATATTAAAAAAAAAAAAAAGAAGAAATAAGTCTGCTCCAAAGACCTTCAGATCAGTATGTCATCTTTTCTCTGAGGAGCTCGAAACACTTCCATAACATCTCTCATTAAAGTGATTCTCAGTTTGCCATGAGAATCCAGGCTTCCCTGGTGGCTCAGACGGTAAAGAGTCTGCCTGCAACGCAGGAGACCCAGGTTCGATCCCTGAGTCAGAAGATCCCCTGGAGAAGGAAATGGCAATCCGCTCCAGTATTCTTGCCTGGAGAATTGCATGGACAGAGGAGCCTGGCATGCTACAGTCCATGGGGTGACAAAGAGTCGGACACGACTGTGCAACTAACTCTTTTCAGTTTGCCATGAAAGGTCACATGACACTCTGGGTCAGGCCAGGACAAACGACCTCTATACTGATGGTCTCACTTGAGGCTATTATGTGTGAAGTCATGGCAGTCCTCCTCACCGACCCAATCTTCAAAGTTACAGGCACATACTAGGCACTTTTCATCACTTTACAAATTAATTAGTCATGTATCTAGTTCCATCAAACACAAAAGCACCCATGTGATACAAGCTCCATCAGATTCTTTTTTTTTTTTAACAGCTACAATGGCTGCTGGAAACCATCTCATTCCCTTTCCCGGCCTAGATCATGGCCAAGTATAAGCAGGAACAACCAAGATAGGCTCTCCACAACCCTCAGTCAGAGGCACACATACCCATCCTCTCACACGTCCCAGGATAAACAGCTACTCGATCTCAGTACAGGACCTTTTTCTAAAGATGTGGCCAGTCCCTGAACTAACAGACATAGAACTTCAGCTGGTAAAATTAAGGTAACAAGCTACGTGTCCTTTATAAACACAATAACCTAGGAGACAATGACAAACAAGTATTACTCCAATTTCCAGTGCAAGAAAACCAAAGCCATATATTTCTCACCAGGAGAAATGTCCAATAAGATCCTGGAAAACTGCCAGCCAAGAACAGAGAGAAGAAAACATTACACCACAAGCAAAGGGGGACCAGGGAACCTCTAAGATTCCCAAGAGTCTACGGTTGTAAGTAGATTTCCCATAGAGATATAACTAGTTACCCCAAATTTCAGGTTTCTTCTGACTTAGACCATATGTTCTTGCACAACCAGATTGATCTCACTGGCCCTCTCTTGAACCTAAACAAAAACCCAGTTGTACATTTAGAGAGGATTTACTGCTCACAGCAACAAAACTGATTTTCTACTGTACCCACATGACTTCTTTTCTAATGTTCCTTTTTAAGTTAAGGCAATGAAAGGAGTCCTCCCTTGATGATATGTGCACCTCAGTTGATGCGCTTCAACATTAAACTAAGAATTAAGCTGTTGATAAGTCCTTGAACTCTGGTATTCTCATAAAACATTCACATTAATTCAAGCAAAACATTAAAGAGCATTACATAGTGAGTCATACTAAACTGCCGATGAAAAGAACCTTTAAGACACCCAGAGCATCAGTTTATCACAAGTTATCATTCACAGCATGAAAATATGTTTTAAGACCAACATCAAAATACTCACTGAGCCCCCAAAGGTACCCTATTCTTCCCTTAAATACACAGTATTTACCAAAGCATTGTTGT
This sequence comes from Okapia johnstoni, assembly GCA_024291935.2. Classification (NCBI taxonomy): domain Eukaryota; kingdom Metazoa; phylum Chordata; class Mammalia; order Artiodactyla; family Giraffidae; genus Okapia; species Okapia johnstoni. The sequence continues at coordinate 46,716,112 of CM044322.1, forward strand.
ATGCAAACACAAAGATTGCTTTCCCTAAAAACAAAACTATAGAACTTCTTTGTTCTTTAGAAGAACAGCCACTAAGTTATCTCTGTTGCTGACCTAAAGGCTTAAGGGACCATTTATGGGAAAGAAGGTTGTGCAATTATGTAATTATGTTCCCTCATTCAGCTGTGACTCTCACATCAGCTTTCTTACAAGAGCATGGAGCAAATAAGACAGCACAACAGAGAAAAAATACATATATTTATAAATAACAGCAATGAGCATTCACAGAAAACGTAATAATCTGTATCTCTCTCTTCCCTTCTCTCTTTCTCTCTCTCCCCCTTGCATCTATTCTGCTATTTGGGGTCTTTGTGATACAAACAAAGTCTCAATGCAGTCCAAATTGTTTATGGTTAATTACAAATAATATTTCATATATTAACAAATGGACCATTGCTTTTTCACTATTTTAACAGATGTTAGTCACAAAAAAGTTTTTAAGATAATAAAGGACAAAAAATACATAACTTTCAACCTAAATCTCTAAACTACTGGGCTAGCTACACATTACAAGAAAGGGTTTCATATATTCAATCTTGTCTGTACAATTTAATCTCTAAGAGAGATTATTTTATTGTCAATTTTGTTACATTACAGAATGTATAATTACTGTTGACATCTGACAAGTTTCAAACAGGAAAGAAAAGCTTAATAATAAAGTTCATGGGCTCTGACCTCAGGTTTAATAGCATTAGCTGGATGCCTAGGGCAAGTTAAAACTTATCTAAATTTTAGTTCCCTTATTTATAAAATGGGAATAATAAGAATATCTACCTCATGGGCCTCATGCACTTCCCTGGTGGCTCAGACAGTAAAGAATCTGCCTACAATGCAGGAGATGGTGAGCTGAATTCCCTGGGTCGGGAAGAACCCAGGGAGAAGGGAATGGCTACCCACTCCAGTATTCTTGCCTGGAGAATTGCATGGACAGAGGAGCCTGGCAGGCTACAGTTCATGGGATCGCAAAGAGTCAGATACTACTGAGCAACTAACACTTTCACAGAGACCTCAAGAGATTTTGTGAGATTATATAAGATAATGCACACTGAAACCCTTGGCATTGTTCCTGACATGGCAAGTACTCTGCTGCTGCTGCTGCTGCTGCTGCTGCTGCTGCTGCTGCTGCTAGTCGCATCAGTCATGTCCAACTCTGTGCGACCCCATAGACGGAAGCCCACCAGGCTCCCCCATCCCTGGGATTCTCCAGGCAAGAATACTGGAGTGGGTTGCCATTTCCTCCTCCAGTGCATGAAAGTGAAAAGTGAAAGTGAAGTCGCTCAGTCGTGTCCGACTCTTTGAAACCCCATGGGCTGCAGCCTACCAGGCTCCTCCGTCCATGGGGTTTCCCAGGCAAGAGTACTGGAGTGGGGTGCCATTGCCTTCTCCAGGCAAGTACTTTAGAAGTGTTAAATATCATCACCCTCTGTGCTTACTATCACCATTTTGTTGTTGTTCAGTCTCTCAGTGTGTCCGATTCTTTGCAACCCCATGGACTGCAGCACACCAGGCCTCCCTGTCCTTCACCATCTCCCGGAGCTTGCTCAAACTCATGTCCATTGAGTTGATGACACCATCCAACCATCTCATTCTCTGTCATCCCCTTCTCCTCCTGCCTTCTATCCCTCACAGAATCAGGGTCTTTTGCAATGAGTCAGCTCTTTGCATCAGATGGCTAAAGTATTGGAGCTTCAGCTTCAGCATCAGTCCTTCCAATGAATATTCAGGATTGATTTCCTTTAGGATTGACTGGTCTGATCTCTTTGCAGTACAAGGGACTCTCAAGAGTCTTCTCCAACACCACAGTTCAAAAGCCTCAATTCTTCGGTGTTCAGCTTTCTTTATGGTCCAATTCTCATATCTGTACATGACTACTGGAAAAACCATAGCTTTGATTATACAGACTTTTGTTGGCAAAGTGATGTCTCCGCTTTTTAATACACCATCTAGGTTTGTCATAGCTTTTTTTCCAAGGAGCAAGCATCTTTTAGTTTCATGACTGCAGTCACCATCTGCAGTAGTTTTGGAGCCCAAGAAAATAAAGTTTGTCACTGTTTGCATTGTTTCCTCATCTATTTGCCATTAAGTGATGGGACCAGATGCCATGATCTTAGTTTTTTGAATGTTGAGTTTTAAGCCAGCTTTTTCACTCTCCTGTTTCACCTTCATCAAGAAGCTCTTTAGTTCCTCTTCACTTTCTGCCATAAGGGTGGTACAATCTATCACTATTCCTATTTACTTATCAATCACAAATAATATCTTAGGCATTGCACTGGATGCTGGATGCTCATTTACTTCTTTCAGCAACCTCATAAGGTAGGTGCTGTTGTTATTGTTATTATTGCTACTATTAGCCCCACTTATCAGTGAAGAAACTGGGTTCAGCAAGTAATTTTTCAGGTCCATACAATTAATAAATGGCATTGTTGTTGCTGTTGTTGTTTAGTCAATGAGTTGTCTCCAACTCTTTGCTAGTTTATGGACTGCCAGGCTCCTCTGTCCCTGGGATTTTCCAAGCAGGAATATTGGAATGGGTTGCCATTTTCTTTACCCGGGGATCTTCCCAACCCAGGGATCAAACCCACATCTCCTGCAATGCAGGCAGATTCTTTTCTGCTGAGCATCAGGGAGAGTTCTAGTAAATGGCAAAACCAGAACCTGAACCAGAATGTATCTGATAGCAAAGCTCCTTAACAGGTATGACATAAGTATTAACAGGTTGAAATTCCTCTAGAATGAGTAATAACAGATTCATTATCCAAAAGACATTATAGGTGACATTCGCCTACAAGTAACTATACCAACTTCTGAACGCTTCAGCCAAAAACAGAAAAACCCAATTTCATCTCTAGATTAACTAATTGACCTTTCGTTTTTTAAAAGCTATTTCAGGGATGCGAGTGATGATTTTGATAATATACCACATCTACATAATTCTTTGGTATATAATATTAACTATAATAAATCAATCTTCACTATAATCCCATAGATATAGATAGGAACTATCATCTTATTAGATGAGGCAAGTGAAAGGTCACAGATCTGACAAGTAACAGAAGAAGGACTCAAACCTAAGTCTTCTTGCTCCAAGTACAGAGCTATTTTTTTTTTACCACAACATGTAGACAAACAGGTTAATAAATACTAAAAACTAATCTCAAAAAAGAATAACTGCTTCCCTAAAAAGAGTAACGCCCCCCCCAAAAGGAGTCCACACATCATACTCATTCTCATCCATGATCAAAAGCCTTAAAGACAAAACAATGTTGCTGTTCTCCAAATGACAACATTGAAAGAAAGAAGGAGGAGTGGCCGCTGGACCCACAAGGAAGGCAGAGGATCACACAGTCTCCAAGAAAGGAAAATAAAATTATTTAGCTGTACTAAAAGAAAAATAAAGAAAATAAGGTTGAAAACTATACTGAGGAATTTAATTTATATGAGGAAGAACCATCAGAATTGGTCTATACTGGCAGTACTAGAAGACATAGTTCCTGCAATCAGAGATTCCAGGGGAGACAGAAAATTATATAATAAATATAAGCTCAAATAATTAACTAAAATACAATGTAGTACACAGAATAAAAGATATCTGCTATGAGTACTTAGAAAAGAGAGTACCACTTTAACAAACAGGGTAATCGAGTAACCTGTTGATCTACGGAAAGAAAAAGGAAAAAATAGGAGATGCTTCAAAATACAAGAAAAAGAGTTTCAGAAGGTGTCAGCCTGCCGTAGAAAACTAAGCTCAGTTTCTAATATAGTTGCCACTTACTATGCTTTTCCATTTCCGATGCCCAGTACATGAATCATTTGACCTGTCAATAAATTGACCTATCCACAAATGCTGCTGCTGCTGCTGCTGCTGCGAAGTCGCTTTAGTCGTGTCTGACTCTGTGCGACCCCACAGACAGCAGTCCACCAGGCTCCCCGGTCCCTGGGATTCTCCAGGTAAGAATACTGGAGTGGGTTGCCATTTCCTTCTCCAGTGCATGAAAGGGAAAAGTGAAAGTGAAGTCGCTCAGTTGTGTCCGACTCTTAGCGACCCCATGGACTGTAGCCTACCAGGCTCCTCCGTCCATGGGATTTTCCAGGCAAGAGTACTGGAGTGGAGTGCCATTGCCTTCTCCGATCCACAAATGCACTGCTCACTAAATCCTGCTCATTAAGGAGTGGGCTCCAAGTTATATTTAAATCAAGTTACTCATTCTGTGATTTAAATTACTGAATCGCCCTGCTTCTTGACAACATCCAACTCCAAGCAAAGTCTTACTTCCTTGAGCCCTCTCCAAACCACTTAACACAAGCCAAATCCTATAACAAATCCCTTCCAGCATCCTCTGAGACACCCCACAATTCCCCCACGGTCTGTGATTTTTCCCATTGCAATGAATTAATAAACCCCACTTTGTTCAATGGCTCATATTTTCCTGGTAGTCTTTGGGTAGAGGGGGCACTGACAGAGACAGGAGCCTGTACTAAGCCAGAGGCAGTGGGAATGTAGGAAAGAAAGAGACATTTTCAGATAAGAATGAAAAGAGCTAGTAACAGACAAAGAAGAAAAAAAATCAAGACATACATCACTTGGAATACTGAAATATTGTGAACTTAGAGTGGATCTAGTGAAATTAGCTCATTTCTCATGGACTGTATAAAAGATAAAGGAAGACAAAAATATTTAGTAGGCAATTTAGAGATTAAACAATAATGATGTCTGAGTCCCAATTCCAAAGGTTCCGACTTAACAGATCTTGACTACAGCTTGAGCATCAGGATGTTTTAAAGCTCCCCGGGTGGTTCCACGAGCAAAGTCAAGAATCACTATCGCAGAGGATGCTCATGACTGGGAGGAAGAAGGAAAAGCAATGGGAAAGGTGAAAAAAGACCCAAGGGATTACTGGGGCAAAAAGCTAAAATGAAAAAACTGGCTTGAAGACTGAACAGGATTCCAAGATACAGAGCAATGTAAGTGATAAGGGATAAAGCACTTAACAATGATACACACAAACCAGATGGGACCGCGAAGACAGGTTGAGGTGACTGGAAATACGGTCGACTGGTAAAGACAGCATTCGGCATTAGCAAAGTCTTCAAGCGGGAGGCTTTCAGTCCTCTGAGGGTGCCTGCATAACAACTACACCTACTACCACAAATAGATGTAACTGTGTAGTGCCTGCTGTAGCTGTGTAGAAACCGAAACAGAGATGGATTCCTCCAGTCACGTTTCCTACCTGGTGTTCCCACAACGCCACCTAGTGGCTCAAAATGGCAAGGAGCTCATTTGAAATGGAAGTGATTTCTCGGTGGCTGTGAACTCATTTGGGTACAAGGCAGGCGGAAAGCAGGCTGAATTCAAGGGTTTAAATCTTAAGGTTTTCCTCTGTTTGTGTAGAGTAGAAGATAGGCTTAAGGTACACGGTTTCTTTTGGGGGGGTGTTGAAAATGTGCTAAAACTGTGCAGACGGTTGCGTAACATCTCAATGTACTTAACGCCAATGAATTATACAGTTAAAAATGTATATGATATGCTATAAGAATTATATCTCAATAAAGCAGTTACCAAAAAAAAAAAAGGAGGAAGAGGCAACAAATACAGGAATGATCTCAAGAACTCTAGAGTTTCGAAAGGATATCAGAAATCATTCAATCCCTTCATTTCAAGCCCTCTTCATTTCAAAAAAAGTAAAATTGAGGCTCAGAGAATTAAATCACTTATGTTACATAGACAGTAAAACCTAAGCCCCCCAAAAGGGCACTATTACCTTATTTAATAACCTTCTCTTGTCTCCCAGCCCTGAGAACTGATTTTTCTTTCTTTTTTTTTTGGGGGGGGGGGCTAATTACTTTACAATATTGTAGTGGTTTTGCCATACATTGACATGAATCTGCCACGGGTGTACATGTGTTCCCCCATCCTGAACCCCCCTCCCGCCTCCCTCCCCATCCCATCCCTCAGGGTCATCCCAGTGCACCAGCCCCAAGCACCCTGTCTAATGCATCGAACCTGGACTAGCGATCCACTTGACATATGATAATATACATGTTTCAGTGCCATTCTCCCAAATAATCCCACCCTCACCTTCTCCCAGAGTCCAAAAGACTGTTCTATACATCTGTGTCTCTTGCTGTCTCGCATATAGGGTTATTGTTACCATCTTTCTAAATTCCATATATATGCATTAGTATACTGTATTGGTGTTTTCCTTTCTGGCTTACTTCACTCTGTATAATGGGCTCCAGTTTCATCCATCTCAATAGAACCGATTCAAATGTATTTTTTTTAATGGCTGAGTAATATTCCATTGTGTATATGTACCACAGCTTCCTTATCCATTCGTCTGCTGATGGACATCTAGGTTGCTTCTATGTCCTGGCTATTATAAATAGTGCTGCGATGAACATTGGGGTACACGTGTCTCTTTCAATTCTGGTTTCCTCAGTGTGTATGCCCAGCAGTGGGATTGCTGGGTCATATGGCAGTTCTATTCCCAGTTTTTTAAGGAATCTCCACACTGTTCTCCATAGGGGCTGTACTAGTTTGCATTCCCACCAACAGTGTAAGAGGGTTCCCTTTTCTCCATACCCTCTCCAGCATTTATTGTTTGTAGACTTTTGGATAGCAGCCATTCTGACTGGCGTGAAATGGTACCTCATTGTGGTTTTGATTTGCATTTCCCTGATAATGAGTGATGTTGAGCATCTTTTCATGTGTTGGTTAGCCATCTGTATGTCTTCTTTGGAGAAATGTCTGTTTAGTTCTTTGGCCCATTTTTTGATTGGGTCATTTATTTTTCTGGAATTGAGCTGCAGGAGTTTCTTGTATATTGTTGAGATTAATTCTTTGTCAGTTGCTTCATTTGCTATTATTTTCTCCCATTCTGAAGGCTGTCTTTTTACCTTGCTTATAGTTTCCTTCGTTGTGCAAAAGCTTTTAAGTTTAATTAGGTCCCATTTGTTTATTTTTGCTTTTATTTCCATTACTCTGGGAGGTGGGTCATAGAGGATCCTGCTGTGATTTATGTCAGAGAGTGTTTTGCCTATGTTTTCCTCTAGGAGTTTTACAGTTTCCGGTCTTACTTTTAGATCTTTAGTCCATTTTGAGTTTATTTTTGTGTATGGTGTTAGAAAGTGTTCTAGTTACATTCTTTTACAAGTGGTTGACCAGTTTTCCCAGCACCTCTTGTTAAAGAGATTGTCTTTTCTCCATTGTATATTCTTGCCTCCTTTGTCAAAGATTAGGTGTCCACAGGTACGTGGATTTATCTCTGGGCTTTCTATTTTGTTCCATTGATCTATATTTCTGTCCTTGTGCCAGTACCATACTGTCTTGATGACTGTAGCTTTGTAGTATAGCCTGAAGTCAGGCAGGTTGATTCCTCCAGTTCCATTCTTCTTTCTCAAGATTGCTTTGGCTATTCGAGGTTTTTTTGTATTTCTATACAAACTGTGAAATTATTTGTTCTAGTTCTGTGAAAAATACCGACTGATTTTTCTTAAGCTTGGTCCTCAACAGTGCTATCTTTTGTTCAGTAATTTATTACCTGGGGATCTCAGCCACACCAATGACTTCAAATAGCACCAGTATCATTACTACTAGTGTCATTATTACAACAATTAAAGCCAAAAATCTGCATTCATCTTTTACTTCTCCCTCGCCTGACAATCAGTCAATGAACTGTATCAACTCTTCTCTCAAAAGGACTTGTTTAATTGCCAGGCTCTCTAACACCCTCCTAACTTAGGCCTTCACTACTTTACACCCAAGTAAAGGAAATTTTCTCTTAACTGGAATCCCCATCTTCAGTCTTTCCACATCTCTGCCCAGTCACATTCACCAAACCAGTTCTCCTGCACAAGTCTTCTCAACTTTTGTACATTTCCTATTGCTATTCAAAAATCTTTATGAGGTCCTCAATACCTACAAAATAAAGTTCAAATTCTTTAGCCTGACCATCAAGGCCTTCTGTATTCCAGAGTCTATTCCAACCTTATTCACTATAACCCCCATACAAATAACATTCCAGTATAGCCAAAATGATCTGCTACAGAATCTATGGGCTTCCCAGGTGGCACTAGTGGTAAAGAACCCGCCTGCCATGCAGAAGACATAAGAGACATGAGGTTGATCCCTGGGTCAGAAAGATCCCCTGGAAGAGGGCATGACAACCCACTCCAGTATTCTTGCCTGGAGAATCCTACGGAGAGAGGAGCCTGGTGGGCTACAGTCCATAGGGTCACAAAGAGTCAGATACGATTGAAGCGACTGAGCAGACATGCATAGAATCTGTATGCATCTCTCCATTAGTTATACCCCATAGCTATTTTTCTATTTCACTTATATTTACTATTAATCTGTTTGTCTCCCCCCACCCCCCACCTTTCCTAAAAGTTCTCAGTTCAGCCTTACCTATGCATCATCCTTACCTGTAGGGCTTTAAAGATGTGGCCCAGACATCTGGACATTTTAAAAATTTCTACAAGTATATTTTACAAGGAGTGAACAGCAATGTTTCACAGACTTTAAGAAAGTCTTCTGTAAAATGGTTAAGTTTTCAGCACCTAAACTATCTAATATCATACAGTCAAAAAATAAAAAACTGTCCAGAGAAACTGTTTCCTAAATATCCAAGCATTCTTTTCTTGATCACCTGTACAACATCAATCTTTCTAATTAACATCTATTTCTTAACAAGAGTAAACACAATAGTTGAAAAATGCCAACAAGAATTACATTTTTATATACTCATGAGGTTGATTTGTGAGAAATATCACAACCGTTCAAATTAAAAACACAATACATGCTTGCCCCACATATGATGATTATTTAAATATGAACAGAACATGCTAATATAAATATCCAGTTTGAAATTCAACTGCAGAATTATTTATGGTATCCTAAGTAGCCTGACTAAACCCAGCTGTGCCATTTTTACCCTAGCCCTTGAATTTAAAGACACAAAAAAGGGAGTTAGTGATGGTGAAAACGAGAGTAGTTGTCAACTCAGGCTGAACATTATAAAAACCTGGAGAGTCTTAAAATTGCTATTCCCGAGCCATACTCTAAACCAAATAAAACAGAGCCTCTGGGTGCGACCCATGCATCAGTAAAGCTCCTCAGCTGCTTCCAATGGGTAGACAATGTTGCTGCTGCTGCTGCTGCTAAGTCACTTTAGTCGTGTCCGACTCTGTGCGACCCCATAGACGGCAGCCCACCAGGCTTCGCCGTCCCTGGGATTCTCCAGGCAAGAACACTGGAGTGGGGTGCCATTGCCTTCTCCAGTGCATGAAAGGGAAAAGTGAAAGTGAAGTCGCTCAGTCGTGTCCAACTCTTAGCGACCCGGTGGACTGCAGCCCACCAGGCTCCTCCGTCCATGGGATTTTCCAGGCAAGAGTACTGGAGTGGGGTGCCATTGCCTTCTCCGAGACAATGTTGAGAACCTATGAATCAGAAAATCTCTCAGAGAAATCTGAGGCTCAGAACTGTTTAGAGACTGAAACAAAGAGGAGGAAGGTCCCAGTTCTCTTATTAATTCATGAATGACTTTTATATATTAAAGATATATGCCTTTCCCTGTTACAAATATTTTCCTCGGTTTCTTGGCTTCCCATTATAAGACAATTCTTCTTTCATGAAGCCAAATCCGTTGATCTATCAATCTATCTTTATTCCCTTATGAGATTTCTCTCATCGTTTCTGCCTCGATGGCTAACAACAACAAAACAAACCAGAGAACTTCATAACATTACAATTTTCAACCAAAATAATGAATAAAAATCAACATTAATCTAGGACTATAAATGCCCTTAAGTATTTTAAATTGGACATGAATAGGCCATGTGTATAACAATAAAATGGCAATAAGCTAACTTTAAAAAGGCAATTTTTTACTGGATTCAGACAAGTGAAGTAAAGGTTTTGACAACTTTTACTTTTAAAACAAAATATCTAAGGTGTTTGTCACATGGGTGAACTGAAAAGGAACTGTTCAGATATATACCTATGCCCCTGGAAAAGCAACCATTTGAGTTGCTAAGATCAGAATGTGATATAGAAGAAAAGGTCATTGCACCCAGTCACATTTATTATTTTCATCCTAGTGAGTAATTATTATAGCAAAAGCTAGGGGGGAAATCATTTGCACAAAATATTTCATAGTAATAAATCCCATTATAAATAGATCAAAGGTATAATTTTTCTCCCATATCATCACAAATTCAACTACCAGTTTCAGACAAGATTTTTTGACTCTCAGTGTGAATAACATGATCAATATTATTAATAAGGCACTGTTGGGAATTCCCTGGTGATCCAATGGTTGGGACTCCACACTGTCACTACCAAGGGCATGGGTTCAATCCCTGGTCCAGGAACTAATGTCCCACAAGCTTCGTGGCATGACCAAAAAATAAATAAATAAATAAGGCACTGTTACCATATCAGTTTGCCCAGTGCTCTTTCATTATAGTGAGTTTTATAGAGCTATTTATGACAAAATTTGATTTGGGTTGGAGTATTTTTGGTTCAAATTCAAAACAAACATTATGGGAAATGTCAGAGGTTGAGAACAGTTTGGAAGGGAGGGTCATGAAGGTGATCACTCAGGGAAAATAATTTTTTTTTAATATTTCTTTGGGCCTTCCTGGTGGCTCAGACAGTAAAGAATCTGCCTGTAATGCAGGAGACGGGTTCGCTCCCTGGGTTGGGAACTATTCACTCATTTATTTGGCTGCATTTGGTCTTTAGTTGCGGCACTTGTGATCTTTGCTGTGTCAGGTGGGATCTTTCGCTGTGGCACAGTGTCTAGTTCTGGCGTGCAGGTTCAGTGGTTTCAGCACGTGGGCTTAGTTGCTCCACCACATGTAGGATCTTCGTTCCCTGACCAGGAATCAAACCTGCATCCCTTGCATTAGCAAGGAGAATTCTTAACCACTGGACCACCAGGGAAGTCCCGATATTAAGCCTTAACAGCCGAAAACCAAGTCCCTCAGTATCCTGAAAAATATCTGCATGCTTTTCATCCACTGTCCACCAGAGGGAGCATCACATCTAATTAAGACTGCTTGCAGAACTCCCAAATAGAAAGTAAAAATCATCTAAAACATTAACCTGCAAAAATTTTAGATGTATATATAGATTTTAAAGTAAAAAAATAAGATAAAATATTAATCTCAAATGTAATATTTATCCAATGATTGAACTGCTGAGAACTTAAAAAGTTTAAAAGGTACTTACAGAAATCACTGTCTTAGCTTAATGTAAATACAAGTTACACAGATATCTTGAAATCACATACAGAAAACGTATATTCTGATTCCGTAAGTCTGTGGTGCAGCACAGAACTCTGCATTGCTAACAAGCTCCCAGTTGATAGAGATGCCGCTGATCCACAGATCACATTCAGCAAGAACTGGATGACAACATAAGCTGAATTTCCAAACTCATGTGTTTAACTCTTGCATAAAGTTAGGGAACTGATAGGTAAGGACTGGGGCCCTAAATGTGAGATGCAAACATTTGGGCAGATACTCATGAAATTTGGCATCTTGAACTCCCAAAGTATGTTGAATCACCTTTACCAGTAAAAGCACTCTGAAGAGGTTGGTTTCCCTTTGCCTGAAGAACCTGCAAAGGCCTTCCCTATGCCAAGTGCCTCATAAAGGACTACTGATCCTCTTTGGGAACTACTTTCACCACCTTTGAGAGTTTCTAGATCTATGGCCAGATTCGAGTCTGATAGGGCCCTAAGGACGAAGCTAAAAAAATGTGACCCATTTGGAGGCGAGTAACACACCAAAAGAACTGCAAGCTTTTGCCAATTTATATCAACAAAAACTTGGGAAACACATATGGGAAAGGATGCTAAGAGTGCTGTAGTGTTGGGTTCAGGTGGAAGATAATGCTGGATTTTTTTTTAATATTTTTATTTTTATTTATTTGGCTACAATGGGTCTTCTTTGCAGCATATGAGATCCAGTTCCCTGACCAGGGATCAAACCCAGGTCCCCTGCATTGGGAGTTTGGTGTCTTACCCACTGGACCACCAGGGAAGTCCCTGCATTTTTTTTTTTTAGCTGCTCTGGGTCTCCACTGTGGTACGTGGGCTTTCTCTAGTTGCAGCACGGGGTTCTGTCTTGTTGTGGCACAAGGGCTTCTCTTGTGAAACACAGGCTCTAGAGTACGTGAGCTCAGCTTCCCCATAGCATGTAGGATCTTAGTAGCCTGACCAGAGATCAAACTTACATCCTCAGCATTGGCAAATGGATTCTTAATCACTGGACCACCAGGGAAGTCCCAATAATTATGGAATGAGCTGAATTTATTGATATGAATGGATTTATTGATATGGAGCCAAGACTGTGAATTCAACAGGTTGGCTCAAGCACCTGGAAATGACTCTAACAGTCTGCTTGGTTAGCTGAGAACTGATCTAAAGGTTGTTGCTGTTCAGTGGTTCAATCGTGTCCAACTCTTTGCTATTCCACGGACTGCGGCATGCCAGGCTTCCCTGTCCTTCACTATCTCAGAGTTTGCTCAAACTCATGTCCATTGAGTCGGTGATGCCATCCAACCATCTTATCCTCTGTCGCCCCCTTCTCCTCTTGCCCTCAATCTTTCCCAGCATCTGGGTCTTTTCCAATCTAAAGGTGACCTGCACTAAATGAAGTTGAAATGTCAGAAGTTTCATACACTGAGGAGGAAGTTAACTGATGGCTTAGGGAGATCACAATGCTGAGTGGATTCAATATGTAAGACTTGCTTACCCACCCCTGAACCATGTCCCTGGTTCTGGAAGGATCCAGATAACTTGTCATTCACCAAGCTAAAAGAAATACCTTCATGAGAGGAGCCCTGGCCTCCCTTAAGAGCTCCGTGGTAGCTATTCTCCAGAGGACAGGAATAAAAATGTGAACTCCTGCCATCAAACAGGGCTCCCAAAACTGAGTGGGGGATAGTGGGGCCCCAAGGTAGAAGGGATGACAGTACTCAGTCACTAAAGAGAAGGTGGGAGTAGATACCATAAAGGGAGCCAAAGCAGTAACCAGAAAGATTTGAGCTGCAGAGATCTTTGACACAGCCTAATTAATCACTGTGTCCCTAGAACTGAAATAGAAAGGCAATCTACTAAAGTTTTACCTGATTAATATAAGGAGAAAACTTCTAGGTCTGACAAACAGAAGTATGACTTAAATCACTGAAAAAATAAAGTGCTGTAGTTGTTCAGTCACTCAGTTATGTCTGACTTTTTGCGACCTCCATGGACTGCAGCACACCAGGCTTCCTTGTCCTTCACTATCTCCTAGAGTTTGCTCAAACTCATGTCCATGGAGTCAATGATGCCATCCAACCATCTCATCCTCTGGCCCCCTTTCCTCCCACCAATGCCCAGACTTGAGCCATTTCATAGACCCAGAGACCCTTGAGAGAAGGGAAGGTCAGGTCCTTGAAGAAGAACTCTACCACAGAGCCAAATAGGGATAATATAAATTTTCCTCCTAGGCTTCCCAAAAGACATCTACTGCCATTTACAAGGATAACTTTGTATTAGGGAAGAGGACATAATGCAGATGTTGGTGGGGTGGGTTACTGGACATTGGCCCAGAGCTTAATTTCTGAAGAACCAAAATTTGGTCCAAACTCTCAGAAATAGAAGCTTGTGGAAGTCAGAGAATCAACAGGATTTCAGCTCAGATTCATTTCATAGTGGGCTTGGTAAGCCCTCAAATCCACCTCACGGTTACAGTTTCCAGTTTTAGAATGCATATTTGGGAAGGACATCATCAACTGTCAGAATCCCCACTCATTCCCTAACCCATGTGGTAATGGCTATTATGGTTCAAGTGGAAGCCACTAGAACTGCCTTTACCCACCTAAACAGTGAACCAAAACCAATACTGCATTTCTGGAGGGCATAATGCTACCGTCAATGGTCTGTGAGAGGCAAAGGTGATGATTCCTCACACATCCTCATTTAACTTGCCTATATGGGCAATGGAGAAGACAGATGGATCTCTGAGAATGACAATGATTACTGGATATTGAAGTTACAGACTATTGAAAGGAGAATGTGATTCAGCTCTAAGAATGAAATCACCCAAAGATGGGTAAAGAGATTTTGGATACTCTTTCTAGGAGAGGGTTAGTGTTTTCAAAGTTGTGCAAAGGGTAGTTAGGTGGGAGAGTGAGCTTGCACTTGTCTGTTAAGTACAGTTCAGTACTGTTAAATGAAGTATGTACAGATGACAAGGGATGACCTGTAGTGGCTTCTGCAGTTTAGAAAAATAGCAAACTGGAACTACATTTACCAAAATTCCCTCTCTGTGTGATTCTAGGTGAAGGTTGCCCAAAAAGACATGGGTGAGATTTGGAAGGCAGAAGTGCAGCAACTGACATTGTATTCTGAAAGTCTGTGTAGGGTACCATGCACTATTGCAGCTTGTGTACACCGTCACTCATCTAATGGCTCGCTGTACGGCCTGGGGCAGCAGGCAAGCTCTTTCCTCCAACAATTCCCGCTGTATCTCTTCCTGAACATTTGTCAAGGCAAACAGTTCTGTGGCAAAGCATATTAGCCATTTCTGCAGACGATCAGTGTCATTGAGGGGGAAGGCAATGATAGACACAGGTTCCAATTGTCCTGTTAGTTCTAGCTGGATTCCAATTTGGTCTTCCTTTCTCCCTCTTGATACAAGCTTATCTTTCTGCCACTTCTGCTGACTTACCGAGTTTTCAGGCCCACTACATAATGCAGAGGCAACAGCATCTTTTCATACTGTTCATGGGGTTCTCAAAGCAAGAATGCTTACGTGCTTTGCCATTCCCTTCTCCAGTGGACCACGTTTTGTCAGAACTCTCCACCATGATCAATTTGTCTTGGATTGCCCTCATGGCATGGCTCATAGTTTCACTGAGTTACACAAGACTGTGATCCATGTGATCATTTTGGTTAGAAATGTCAATAACCTCAGATATGCAGATGACATTACCCTAATGGCAGAAAACAAAGAGGATCTAAAGAGCTTCTTGATGAAGATAAAAGAGGAGAATAAAAAAGCTGGCTTAAAACTCAACATTCAAAAACTAAGATCATGGCATCCTGTCTCATCACTTCATGGCAAACAGATGGGAAAAAAATGGAAACAGTAAGAGGCTTTATCTTCTTGGGCTCCAAAATCACTGCAGAGGGTGACTGCAGCCATGAAATTAAAAGACACTTGCTCCTTGGAAGAAAAGTTATGACCAACCTAGACAGAGTATAAAAAGCAGAGACATCATTTTGCCGACAAAGGTCAGTCTAGTCAAAGCTGTGGTTTTTTTCAGTAGTCATGTAAGGATGTGAGAGTTGGACCATAAAGAAGGCTAAGCACCAAAGAACTGATTCTTTCCAATTGTGGTGCTGGAGAAGGCTCTAGAGAGTTCCTTGGACAGCAAGGTGATCAAACCAGTTAATCCTAAAAGAAATCAACCCTTAATATTCACTGGACGGACTGACATTGAAGCTGAAGCTCTAATACTTCGGCCACCTGATGCAAAGAGCCGACTCACTGGAAAAGACCTTGATGCTGGGAAAGACTGAAGGCAGGAGGAGAAGAGGACAACAGAGGATGAAATGGTTGCATGGCATCACCAACTCAATGGACATAAGCTTGAGCAAACTCCAGGAGATAGTGAAGGACAGGGAAGCCTGGTATGCTCAGTTCACTGGGTTGCAAAGAGTTGGATGAAACTGAGTGACTGAACAACAACAGCATCTTTATCAACTTATCATGTAAAGACTGATCTCTATCATCCTTATCCTCTGTCATTCAAGGATTCTGTTTCTCTGATCAAACCCTAAGTGATACAATCCCTTCCCACAAAAACCGACCAACCTTAGAGAATAGCCTTGACAGCTGGGAGACCAGATGACCATATATATAGTCACCCACTGGGAAAGAATCAGCACAAATGCCCAGAATTTTTTTACCTAAAGTTTTTGGTGTCTCCCTTTTAAATACAATTGGCCAATAATGAGCAGACACTTAAGGACTCTTTTCTTTTCCTTTTTATCATAGAAAATTTCAAACATTCCCCAAAATAGAACAGTATAATAAAAAAAAAACCATCAACTAGCTTCAGAAATTATCAATACATGACCAATCTTATATAACCTAAACCCCTCAATACCTCCCAACTACATTACTTTAAACACCAGACAGTCTTGTCACGTCATCCATTATCCATCTCAAAAAGATAAAGCTTTCGTTGTTTCTATTTTTTAACTTTTCATTTGAAACAATTTCAGGTTGACTTTTATCAGTCTTGTTAGAAGTTGTAAGAAATAGTGAAGAATTCTCAGATGTCCTTCATAAAGATTCCCCATGCTAGTATCTTACAAAACTAAAGAACAATTAACAAAATCAAATATTAACATGGATTCAATACTTTTATTAAATCTACGGGTTTTATTCAAATTTCATCAGTTGTCCCACAAATGTCCAATTCTTTATCCAGGATCACACTGGCATTTAGTTGCCAGGCTTCCCTGAATTCCTTTGAGAGCTCTTCAGCCTCTGCCTGTCATTCACATCCTTGATATTTTTGCAGGGCACTGCCTAGTTATTTTACAGACTCTCCCTCAGTTGAATTCCCAGGTAGCGCTAGTGGTAAAGAATCTGCCTGCCGATGCAGGAGACAGAAGGAACATAGTTTCAGTCTCTGAGTTGGGAAGATCCTCTGGAGGAGGACATAGCAATTCACTCCAGTATTCTTGCCTGGAGAATCCCATGGACAGAAGATCCTGGTAGGCTACCATCCATAGGGTCGCAAAGACTTGGACATGACTGAAGCGACTTAGCATGCACACACAGCTGGGTTTAATGAAGTCTCCTCATGACTAAATTCAGGTTACATGTTCTGGCATCTATACATCACAAAAGTGATCCTGTGTCCTGTTCAGGGCATATCAAGAAGCACATGATGTCAATTTTGCTGTTACTGGTGATACTAACTTTGATCACCTGTTTCAATAATTCCTGTCAAGTTTTCCCATTGTAAAGTTACTGTACTTTTCCCTTGTACTTATTTAAAAAAAGTTCTTTCAGGTTTTTCCATAAGCAGCTATGGGAAAACCTGAACAACTTGCTGGCTAACCCAGTAAACAAGTTATAGAAGAAAACATGCATGAATTGCTCTATCACAAGAAACGTTAGAAGACAAATGACTGCCAGAAAGGAAACATTTGCAATATTTATCAAACATAAATCTAATATCTTTCATATACAAAAAAAACATTTTAAACTTGGAGGAAATAAAAGAACAAAAGTCTTACAGAAAAATAGGCTAAAGATGTATGAATATAATTCACAAAGAGATATAAACATGGCCTTTAAGCATATGAAAAGATGTTTAACTTTACTGATAATGCAATTGTTTCTCAGGAAAATGGCTTTACTTTAACATACATAAATTTAATAGTACAGGGTATATTGAATTGCAAAATGCAGTCATAGTAAGTATATGCAAAACTAGTTACATTTTGTGGACATACAGTAACTTTTTGATAGTGCAACTTAAATGCAAATCAAAACTATACTGAGATACCACTTCTCATCCATCAGATCGGCAAAAATTCAAAACTTTGACTACATACTAAGTTTGCAAAACTGAGGCAAAGAAGCACTCTCATACACTGCTAGTGGAGACATAAAATGGTACCACCCCCACACAGGAATTCACACTGAGACCTAGCAATCCCACTCTTAGGACCTTACCCCGAGTACACACCTGAAACAACATGAAAATACCTATGTGCAAGGTTGTTCATTACAGCACTGTTCACAACTGAAAATTACCTAAATGTCCAAGCATAGGAAATTACAAGCTATGGTACATACATAAAATGGAGTATTATGGAGCAATAAGAAAAGAGTAAGAAAGATCTCTGTAAATATGGAGTGATTTCCAGTAGATTTTTTAAGTGAAGAAAGCAAGTGCAGAAGAGCAAATATAGTATGCTATCTTTTGTATATGAATGGAAAATAAAACACACACACATATATGTGTATCTCTTTACCAGAGAGAGAGAGAGAGAGAGAGACACCCAGAGAACAATTAAGTCGGTTACCTGCAACAGGTGGGAGTGGGGAACAGTATGAATATGGGATGGGTGACATTTCTCTTCTTCATAATTTGAGTTTGGGAAGCATCTGAATGTTCATATGTTCAAAATACAAAATTAAATCAAAAGGATAAGGGAGAAAAACTAAAACTGAAAGCAAAGTAAAACAAATGAATTCAACTGTATTTCTAATGAATACCAACAAAAGGGGGAAAAAAGAAAGAACGTAAAACCAATACAGTATTTAACGATATAGTCTCAGTCTCTGGCAGAGTAGAAGGAAAGGGGAAATCTCAAACAAACTCCATACTGTTTTAAATAGGGTCCTTTTGGTAACAATGTGGGCAAAGCAATTCTGAAACAATTTTAGATGATATACAGAATTGAGTAAATATGCTGAGGCTTTCAAGGGTCCAAGTTCTCATTGAGGCAGAAAGGATTATGGATGAGGAAAAGTAAAAAGAACCCTGAGGAGACAAATCTGAATTGAAAGTACCGATGTGAACTCGAGACTTCTAAAATACATATTCTGAAATACGTATTATATGTGTATGTGTGTGTGTGCCCAGTCATGTCCGATTCTTTTCAACCCCACGGACTGCAGCCCGCCAGGCTCCTCTGTCCATGGGGTTTTTCCAGGCAAGAATACTGGAGTGGGTTGCCATTTCCTACTCCAGAGGATCTTCCCAACCCAGGGATTGAACCCACATCTCCTGCATTGGCAGCTGGATTCTTCGCCACTAGTGCCACCTGAGAAACCCATATATGTGTACATATCTGCATATTTGCACAAACTTGCATACTTCCTAACTCTGTCTTCTGCAAAAGTCAAAGAGCAAAGACATTCTTCAGCTACAAGAATTCAAAAGTAGAAACTAAAGCTGATTGAAATTTTCTTTTTCATCCATCATGTCTTCCACAAACAGTATTTTTGTTTATGTGTAACAACAACACAAGAGAAGACTCTACAAGTGGACATCACCAGATGGTCAACACAGAAATCAGACTGATGATATTCTTTGCAGCCAAAGATGGAGAAGCTCTATACAGTCAGCAAAAACAAGACCGGGAGCAGACTGTGGCTCAGATCATGAACTGCTTATTGCCAAATTCAGACTTAAATTGACGAAAGTAGGGAAAACCACTAGTCCATTCAGGTATGACCTAGATCAAATCCCTTATAAGTATACAGTGGAAGTGACAAATAGATTTAAGGGACTAGACCTAATAGACAGAGTGCCTGATGAACTATGGACAGAGGTTCGTGACATTGTACAGGAGACAGGGATCAAGAAAATCCCCATGGAAAAGAAATGCAAAAAAGCAAAATGGCTGTCTGAGGAGGCCTTACAGATAGCTGGGAAGAGAAGAGAAGCGAAAAGCAAAGGAGAAAAGGAAAGATATTCCCATCTGAATGCAGAGTTCCAAAGAATAGCAAGGAGAGATAAGAAAGCCTTCCTCAGCGATCAATGCAAAGAAATAGAGGAAAACAACAGATTGGGAAAGACTAGAGATCTCTTCAAGAAAATTAGAGATACCAAAGGAACATTTCATGCAAAGATAGGCTCAATAAAGGAAAGAAATGGTATGGACCTAACAGAAGCAGAAGATATGACGAAGAGGTGGCAAGAATACACAGAACTGTACAAAAAAGATCTTCACGACCCAGAAAATCACGATGGTGTGATCACTCACCTACAGCCAGACATCCTGGAATGTGAAGTCAAATGGGCCTTAGAAAGCATCACTGGGAACAAAGCTAGTGGAGGTGATGGAATTCCAGTTGAGATATTTCAAATCCTGAAACATGATGCTGTGAAAGTGCTGCACTCGATATGCCAGCAAATTTGGAAAACTCAGCAGTGGCCACAGGACTGGAAAAGGTCAGTTTTCATCCCAATCCCAAAGAAAGGCAATGCCAAAGAATGCTCAAACTACCGCACAATTGCACTCATCTCACACACTAGTAAAGTAATGCTCAAAATTCTCCAAGCCAGGCTTCAGCAATACGTGAACTGTGAACTTCCAGATGCTCAAGCTGGTTTTAGAAAAGGCAGAGAAAAGGAAAGATATTCCCATCTGAATGCAGAGTTCCAAAGAATAGCAAGGAGAGATAAGAAAGCCTTCCTCAGCGATCAATGCAAAGAAATAGAGGAAAACAACAGATTGGGAAAGACTAGAGATCTCTTCAAGAAAATTAGAGATACCAAAGGAACATTTCATGCAAAGATAGGCTCAATAAAGGAAAGAAATGGTATGGACCTAACAGAAGCAGAAGATATGAAGAAGAGGTGGCAAGAATACACAGAACTGTACAAAAAAGATCTTCACGACCCAGAAAATCACGATGGTGTGATCACTCACCTACAGCCAGACATCCTGGAATGTGAAGTCAAATGGGCCTTAGAAAGCATCACTGGGAACAAAGCTAGTGGAGGTGATGGAATTCCAGTTGAGATATTTCAAATCCTGAAACATGATGCTGTGAAAGTGCTGCACTCGATATGCCAGCAAATTTGGAAAACTCAGCAGTGGCCACAGGACTGGAAAAGGTCAGTTTTCATCCCAATCCCAAAGAAAGGCAATGCCAAAGAATGCTCAAACTACCGCACAATTGCACTCATCTCCCACACTAGTAAAGTAATGCTCAAAATTCTCCAAGCCAGGCTTCAGCAATACGTGAACTGTGAACTTCCAGATGCTCAAGCTGGTTTTAGAAAAGGCAGAGGTTTTAGAAAATTGCCAATATCCGCTGGATCATCGAAAAAGCAAGAGAGTTCCAGAAAAACATCTATTTCTGCTTTATTGACTATGCCAAAGCCTTTGACTGTGTGGATCACAATAAACTGTGGAAAATTCTGAAAGAGATGGGAATACCAGACCATCTGATCTGTCTCTTGAGAAACCTGTATGCAGGTCAGGAAGCAACAGTTAGAACTGGACATGGAACAACAGACTGGTTCCAAATAGGAAAAGGAGTACGTAAAGGCTGTATATTGTCACCCTGCTTATTTAACTTATATGCAGAGTACATCATGAGAAACACTGGGCTGGAAGAAACACAAGCTGGAATCAAGATTGCCGGGAGAAATATCAATAACCTCAGATATGCGGATGACACCACCCTTATGGCAGAAAGTGAAGAACTAAAGAGCCTCTTGATGAAAGTGAAAGAGGAGAGTGAAAAAGTTGGCTTAAAGCTCAATGTTCAGAAAACTAAGATCATGGTATCTGGTCCCATCATGTCATGGGAAATAGATGGGGAAACAGTGGAAACAGTGGCTGACTTTATTTTTTTGGGCTCCAGAATCACTGCTGATGGTGACTGCAGCCATGAAATTAAAAGACGCTTACTCCTTGGAAGGAAGGTTATGGCCAACCTAGATAGCATATTTAAAAGCAGAGATATTACTTTGCCAACAAAAGTCCGTCTAGTCAAGGCTATGGTTTTTCCAGTGGTCATGTATGGATGTGAGAGTTGGACGGTGAAGAAGGCTGAGCGCCGAAGAATTGATGCTTTTAAACTGTGGTGTTGGAGAAGACTCTTGAGAGTCCCTTGGACTGCAAGGAGATCCAATCAATCCATCCTAAAGGAGATCAGTCCTGAGTGTTCATTGGAAGGTCTGATGTTGAAGCTGAAACTCCAATACTTTGGCCACCTCATGCAAAGGGTTGACTCATTGGAAAAGACCCTGATGCTGGGTAGGATTGGGGGCGGGAGGAGAAGGGGACAACAGAGGATGAGATGGTTGGATGGCATCACCGACTCGATGGACATGGGTTTGGGTAGACTCCGGGAGTTGGTGATGGACAGAGAGGCCTGGCGTGCTGCAGTTCATGGGGTCGCAAAGAGCCGGACACGACTGAGCGACTGAACTGAACTGAACTGAATACATACATATTTTTTTATAAAGAAAGGAACTGTTGCTTAGTTGCTAAGTCATGTCTGACACTTTTGCGACCCCATGGACTGTAGCCCACCAGGCTCCCCTGTCCACGGAATTTTCCAGGCAAGAATATTTGAGTGGGTTGCCATTTCTTTCTCCTTCAAATGCAACTTAAAAAAAAAAGCAGACATAAACTGGCAAGCATTTCAAAAACATCTTCGTCCCAAGCATTACCACCCTTTTACAATTTCAAATGAAACAAAGATTTTCTCAAAGTTTATTCAAATCTCTAATTACAAAAAATGATACAAGCTTTGAAAAATACCAAATATATAAAGGACCAAAGGATATCTTCCCCGCCCCCTCCAAGTCTCATTCTCCAAAAGTAATTATAACAGAATTATGGGATGTTCTTCCAGAACTTTTCTACACACAACCACACATACAAAAAGAGTTTCAAATACATACATTGTTCTACAACTTTATTTACCCAGTAATGTGTTATTGACAGCCATCCACACCTGTATAAACAGATCCACTTCAGTTGTAACAGCCACGTGGTACTCTACAATATGGCTGCAGCATAATTTAACCAGTCCCTATTAATCGACATTAAAATTCTCTCTCCCTTTCTTTTGATCACCAAAACGCTATGCTAAGTATCCTTGTGCAACCAACGTTATTTTTATTTGTCAGAATCCCATAAAATAGAGTCAAAAAAACCACAGTGCTCAATTTTGCTAGGTACTACCAAATTGCCCTCCAAAGGAGCATACCAATTCACAGTCTATGAAGGTATAAAAGCTCTCTAGTCCCTATCTGTGCTTATAAGGAACATAACGGACACTTTTTCAGAGTCATTATGAGAATTAAGTGAAGCAGTACATAAAGTAAAGCGCTTAAAAGCATGTCTGTCACTGCTTAGCGCGTGCTAAGTCACTTCAGTCGTGTCCAACTCTTTGCAACCCTATGGACAGCAGCCCTCTAGGATCCTCTGTCCATGGGATTTCCCAGGCCAGAATACTGGAGGGGGTTGCCATTTCCTTCTTCAGGGGATCTTCCCAACCCAGGAATCGAACCTACATCTCTTATGTCTCTTACACTGGTAGGCGGGTTCTTTACCACTAGTGCCACCTGGGAAGCCCCTGCCATTGCTTAGTAAATGATAATAAACATTACATACTGAATAATAACTTTCAATCACCATATATTGTGGTAACAAGTAAGTGGAAAATGGCTCTTACTTTCCTTTGAAAATCAAGGTTAACCACCATTCAAATCCCTTGACTCTTAAACAACCAGAACCAGCCAGAGTGAGAAGTGAGTCATCTTAACAGACAGGCACTAACTCTATACTTTAGTTCCTGGTCCCAATATACCCTGACAGATTATGTGAAAACCAAAGCCAAATATTATTCGTGGTTCACAACAAACATCAAAGAAGAAACCCCAGACTTTCCAAATGTTACAAGACATGTACAGTGTTTTACAACAGAGGCTCTCAAAGGATGGTCCAGGGACTCAGAAGCCCTTTCAGGAGACCCACAAGGTCAAAACTATTTTGACAATAAGACATTTTTTGTCTGTTTTCTTCTCTTCCTCTCACAGTATACAGTGGAATCTTCTAGAGGCTAAATGACATGTGATTTTACAATACACTAAATGCAGGAGCAGTGATGAGAATCTGCGGGTCTTCTACTAAGCCAGGCATCAAAGAGATATTCAAAAATGTAAAGCAAGCAACTTTTCTCAGTAAGTTTTCCTTTGTTTTGAAAATATAGTCTCTTTCATTAAAACCCTTGTCAAAATGTAATGATTTATTATGTTTAAATCCTGCCATCTCTTGGTATCTGCTGTGGACTGGTTTCAGGATCCCACCAATACTAAAATCCACAGATACTCAAGTCCCTTATGTAAAATGGCATCTTATTTGCACAGAACCTATACACATCCTTTCATATACTTTAAATCATCTCTAGAATCTAATACAACGTAAATGTATGTTAGGCAAGAATACTGGAGTGGGTTGCCAATCTCTTCTCCAGGGGATCTTCCCGACCCAGAGATCGAACCCAGGTGTCCTGCATTGCAAGCATATTCTTTACCATCTGAGCCACCAGGGAACCCCCGTAAATGTATGGAAATAGTTGTAAATAAAAAAATGGTCTGTAAATAGTTGCCTTCACACTGAAAATTCAAGTTTTGCTTTTTGGAACTTTCTGAAATCTTTCTGTCCCCTGAAGATTTTTGATCCATGGATGGCCAACTGTACATAATTTCAAAACTTATCAATTTAGTTTTTTAAGAGGCAAAATCAACAAATATAACCACATTATTTATGTGGTTATGGTTTCCTTTACACCTCTTTAGGGTCCTAAGTATGTTTTTTTAAAAACATACAGATTTCCTCCTAGGAAATCTTTATAATTTTTAAGAGAGTAAAAGAGTCCTGAGACTGAAGTTTAAGAACCACGTCTATGAGATCAACTGCCTCAAATGACAGCATAAATCAAGAGCAGTCAAGACACAGGTATTAACTAGCCCACTGCTTCACTTCTCTCTCTGTGAAGGTCAGAGGCAACCTTGAGAGGAATACCATGCCTTCACAGAGTATTTCATAAGGTCTCAGAGATGCAGTACAAGTAGAAAAAGGCAAATCCAAGTGCAAGGAAAAACATGAGTGTTTCAATGAGAACAAATCAGTGATCCCTCCATGACAAAAGGGTCTAAAATAAAAACCCAACCCAGTCGGCCAGCTGGCTGTCCCCAGATGTGTGCTGCCATTTGGGGAACTCAGAAGCCCTTGCAAACTGTAACAGTGGAAGCCACAATGGCCGTGGTGAGAGGAAGTCTGCACTGTTGAGCTCCAGGCACCAGCCTCCATCCCTGTCTCCATGGTCGCTCTGTTCTTGAGCCCTTGAACAAGCACCAGGCTGTCTGAAGAAGGAGAACTTACTGCTATCCACAAAGCAGGTCATGCTGTCTGATTAAGAACGTCCTCTGCTGTGGCATTCACATGGACCAAATGTTTTCAGGCTCAGGGCTCTGAGATACAGCCCTTCCCCATACCTCCTTGCAGAAGAAAAGGAAGAAGCAAAAGAAACAGGAATTATAACTCCCACTTAAAAAAAGAAAAATGGAAGTCATATCCAATGAGACCTTTCCCAACCCACCTCATTATCAATCCTTCTACTTTATTTATTCCAAGTCCTTGACCCACCAGTAAACCCAGTAGCCCTTGCCCAGGAATCTGCAAATCCTGATTTCAAGGCATCTCTCAAGGTTTTATGACCCTTGAAAGGATTTCACTAGTCTTTCCACCTTCCAAGCTCATGCCTTCAGGAAGAGCCTACAACACTGCAGCATTTCACTTGCAGCTGGCACTGGTATATTTCAGAAAACCAGCTGCTAACTCAGAGAATGCCTTTTATACACCACTGAACACTGGCTGGGTTCAGTCCCTGGTCCAGAAATTGAGATCCTGCAAGCCTTGCACTGCAGCACATCCCCTCCCATACCCCAAAAATAAAAACTAACATCACAAAGAAGCATGGTTGAGACATCAACTTTCCAGCAATAACCAGTTTCCCAAGCAGCCGGGGTGGGGGCGGGAAGTAGTGCCAAGAATAGCAGCAGTAGTTGGGCCCCTTGTCAGGGTGCTGGTAATACATGCTGCAGAACCCAGAGTTACCAGGCAGCATCAGAGGCCACAGACTCCTGGAGTCCCAACCCCAACTACTTCTGCAATGCAATTTTAACTGTGGAACTCCCCTGGCTCCCGCCCATTTTCAGAGCTGGGTTTCCTCCAAACTTGAAAAGAATGCTGAGAACTCCTCAATACTCTTTCATGAAATTCCTTTTTTTTTTAATTGAAATCATTACACTTTTTGTTAATAAGAAAAATAAGTGATAGCAGTAAGGGAATTGTATGGTAAATCAAGAAGCACCCCACATAGGAAGGGCTGTGTTTGTGTAGTCTATTTTGGAAAATGGACGATTTCATCTGTCTTATGACTCAAGTTTAGCTCTGATAATTTAATTAACAATTGGTCATACTGTATTTATTACAAAACTTTTCTAGTCCAACTATGAAATAACTTGGCAGTCTGGTCTTATCTGCAAGATGCCCCACATCTTCCCCAATTAATGCTGTAGGGTTTAAGAAAATGAAAGTTCTCTGTTTTGGACTGCATTCAAACTCTAGATACACCCCCCACCCCCACCAAAGGATTGAACAGGAGGAAAAGCCCAGCTTTCTAACTTGCTTGAATGAGAATCAAAGATCTATACCTTTCAACGCTGAAGCCTTCAGCATTTCATTACTTGAAAGGAATAAATTGTTTTCAAACAAACATTTTACAGAAATGTCAAGGTGTTCTCTTCTCAATGAATTTTTGTTGTTGTTACTGTGATCATTACTTTAGGAAGCAACAAATAAAATACAATTAAGTAACTTTAAAATATGAAATTATATAAATTCCTCAATTATGAACCAAATAAGGACATAAAAGTATTAATGGTCAAGCTATTGACTTAAGCTTTGCACTTAACACCCTCACCTCCACCATCCCAATCCCAGCTTAATAGATCCGGAAAAGGAGTCCTGGGAAAAAAATCATCCTGCCCATCTCAAACAGAGCATTTCTCCTTGACCTATAACAGCTCAATAACAATTGTTCCTTGAATACAATTCCTATGACTGTGCATACATATTATGTTACACATTTCCATAAATTGCTGTCGCATAGCACTTTACATTGGTCCAATGCGTCCAGGCTTACAAAACATTTTCACATAAATTCTTGCATCTAGATAGATGGTTAAGAATTAGAGCTGCCAGCACAGTTATTAAACACTATGGAACTTCAATAACCTATGCTCCTACTGTACAGTGCCTGCGTGTGCTAAGTCGCTCCAGTCGTGTCCGACACTGTGCGACCCTATGGACTGTAGCCTGCCAGGCTCCTCTGCCCATGGAATTTTCCAGGCAAGAATACTGAAATGGGTTGCCACGCCCTCCTCCAGGGGATCTTCCCGACCCAGGGATCGAACCCAGGTCTCCTACGCCTCTTCTGGCAGGCGGGTTCTTTACCACTAGCGCCCCCTGGGAAGCATCTCAATTTCAGCCCTTCTGATACACTGTAGTTAATCCTCTCACTCACTCATCCGCTCCTTAAGGATTCTTAAGGATGTCCCGTTCATCTTCTTATCTACACGCCCAACAGAATCTGGACCACAGGAAGTGCTCCGTAAATACCGAGTCTTCCGCCTCCTGCAAGCTCAGTACTTTCCTGGCTAGGCCTCTGCTGTGATCCCGATTTATACCATCCCTGCTCCCACTCACCCTTACCTCCGCCAACTGTGATTTCCGCAACTGCACCAACGAAGATTACAGCCCAGGACGCAGACTTTTTTGCTCCCCAGCAAAACTACCCACGATTCAACGATTCCTCTTAAGTCTGTCCACCGGCTCTCCCCAACCCATCCTGCAGCGGGTCCAGCTCTGCCCCGCAGAGCTGCAGGCGATGAGCCTGGGGTCCCTCCAGCCACCCGCCGCGGCAGTTCAGGGGACGGCCAGGCGGAGCCCGTCTGCCGCGAGGTGCCCTCGGGGAGCAGCGCGTCTAAGGGAAGTGCAGGGCTGGACATCTGGGCAACACCGCAGAGATCTAGTGCAGCCACGGCCCGGGAGAGTCCGGGGACAGCTGCCCCGCTACGTCCCCGGCATCCCAGACCCCGCACTGTTGTGGACTCAGATGGGGGGAGGGCGATACGTACCCGAGAAGGCAGCGGTCGCAGACGACACCACGACTCCCCTTGCTCACCGTGTACGCCAAAGGATCTGAGCGGAAAAGCAGTTCTCCCGGCCGCAGCGGTGCCAACGCGCGCAGCCCGTTTCCCTTGTCGGTGGTGCTGAACTTTTCCACCTTTGACGGCTCCATCGTCGCCGAGATCAGACACCACTGCCGTCTGCCGGGACTCGCAGCCAGGGTCTCGTGGGCCACCTGGAGCCGCGCGCCTGCGCTCTGCGCGCACGTACGCCCGAGGGGCGGGGCAGGCGCGTGCAGCCTCTGAGCATGCCCAGATGGGACCCTTCAGGGCTGGCCGCGCTGGTCGGGGCGAGGGCGTGTGGGCTGTCATCTGTGCTCCCTTGACCGTTCGTTCCTAAGGCGGCGCTGCGAGGAGAGGCGGTTTTTCCCCCGCTAACACTTTATTATGATAATTTTTCAATGCAGACGGAAATTTGAGAGCACAATGCAGTGAACACCTGTATACCCTCCACCTGGATCACACAGTTCTTAGCATTTTGCAGTTTCTGCTCATTTCCTCCCGCTGTGTATGTATGTTTATAATAGTGATTCAAACACTTCAAAGTAAGTTTTTGTGTTGAACCATTTGAAAATTGCAGACATCATAACGCTTCATAACTCTTTACATCATGACACAAGTACTGTAACATGCATTTCCGCAGAATAAGAACAGTATTCTGTAAAACAACAATATCATCACATCTAAGAAAATTATTCTGATTGAGAGAGTAGCACTGCCATATATAAAACAGATAACTAATGGGAAGCTGCTATATTGCACACGGAGCTCAGTTCTCTCCTCTCTGATGACCTAGAAGTGTCGGATGGGGGCTGGGCGTGGGAGGGAGGCTCAAAAGGGAAGGGATATATGTATAAATATAGCTAATTCTTGCTGTTTGTTGGATTCACGTTGAGTTGTTTCAGCAGAAACTAACGCAACATTGTAAAGCAATTATATTTACAATTTAAATAAATAAAAAAAAAACTGAAGCCAAGAGGTTGTCCATTCTCCTTTGGAAGATAATAGGTAATGATACCTATTATATGACCCTGGCTGTTCTATTCAACTTCTGAGCCTCAGTTTCTGCATCAAAAAATGGGGAAAATAATACTGCCTCCCATACAGTGCTGCTGTGGAGATTTAGCTAGAACAAGTAAAATGCGTATAGCAGTGTTGGCACGTAGTTTTTAATGTATTTGTCAGTTACAACTATGATCATTATTACATGTGCTTATTTTCAATCACTTTAAAATTATATAAAAATAAAGATACTCCAAATTTAAAAAATTTATTCTGGGAATTCCCTGGTGATCCGGTAGTTAAGACTCTGTACTTTCACTGCCGAGGGTGTGGGTTCAATCCCTGGTCCTGGAACTAAGAACCCACAAGACATGCAACCAAAAAAAATTATTCTATAATAGCAAGCAAAAAACATATTCACTCTAAGAATGGCTTTGGTAACTTTTTCTTCGTAAAATAGGATTGCATTTTCTTTTTCATGACATTGACTCTTTTAAGATTCTAAGCTAGGATTCTTGTTAAAATGTCCCACATTCTGTATTTGCCTGTTGTTTTCTCCTAGAATCATTTCCCCTGTTCCTCAATTCCCTGCATACCCTATAAAATTCAGGCTAGATCTAGATGTTAGAAAATAGAGGTTTGACTTGATTCAAGTTTAAGTGTTTTTTAGTAAAAACACACTACAAATTATAGATTGTTCACTTCACATTGCATCAGATCATATCAGAGCATGCATAATATCAGGCTGTTTGCCACTAATAAAACTAAGTTTGATCAGCTGGTAAAAGTGGGGGCTGCTAAAACTCTTTGTTGTAAATGTACATTTTACCTTTGCTATTAGTAAGTAATCTTTGAGGTAATATTCTTGCACCCTAAAAATAGCTTGACTTTCACAATTTTGAGAGGCAAACTTCTGGCACTTCCTGAAGTCTAACAGTGGCTGTGCTGTAGTGGAAAGAGCTGTGGATGAGGATTTCAAAAACATGACTTTGAGCCCCAGTTCTGCTGTGTGAGCACTGGCGACTTTTCCAAGCCTGTTTAGTAACATTATAATGAAGATTATAATACCTTACAAAGTGACGAGAAGAAATCCTATGAATGTATTTTAAAAAATCTTTAATTCACCTTACAAATGTAGGGATTTGTACCTACAAAATACCTCGTTATTCTGAGGTAAAGCTTTTACATCTGTAACTTTAGGTTAATTCCTGAGCATTCACCAACACTGCTGGTATAGTCATCTCATACCAGTACTTA
The DNA here is from genome assembly GCA_024291935.2 of Okapia johnstoni. Lineage (NCBI taxonomy): Eukaryota > Metazoa > Chordata > Mammalia > Artiodactyla > Giraffidae > Okapia > Okapia johnstoni. The sequence goes on from CM044322.1 coordinate 46,746,218, forward strand.
GCATTAAGCATGATACATAGAAGCAACTCACAAATCTTTTACTAAACTAAATAACATGTCACAAGGAGTTCCAGAGAACCAAGGGCTAATTGTACCATAGAATATTTCCTGTCACTAAAGCATGTGAAAAGAGTTCTCAAGGGAAACATGATGTTGGGCTCCATACTCAGAGATGAGATGACTTAGTCCTTCCTTTCTGGGATGTGGTTCCAGCTACCTGGACATGACCCCTTTTCCTCTAATGTATGACTTGTTCCCCTTCGCTCTGATACAGAAAGCCAGTTGCCCCACATCTTAGAGGGATATCCTGTTCCTGCGGTCTCACTTTTTCCTAGTGTGTGCATATATAAGTTTCTCATTTCCCACTGGTTTGAACTTGGCTAGTGGTGAGCCATCACCTCCCATGAAGAAAAAAGCAATATCCCAAACAATGATGCAATAAGAAAGGAAGAGCCCTACACTTCCAACCGTTCACCTAACTGGACATTTCCATGGAAGAAACAGCTTGGTTAAATAACACTTATTTTGGTCTGTGTTAAAGAGACAAAACCAATGTCACTACATCCCAGCCTCTTTAGCATCTAAAGTGCAATACCTGAGCTCTGCCCATCTGGCTTTCTCATGCAGAGTTATGGAGGCACTTTTTGCTAATATATACCTTTATTTTTCTTCGTTCCCTGCTCACGTTCATTGCTCAGGAACAACAGGAGCCAGGGCAGGCAAAAAATGCCTGGAACAAGTGTCAGATAATTTCACGAGAGCCAAGAGAAGTTAGGAACTCTCATCAAGATGCTTATAATACAAGAGGTCATCTATGCTTCCAGAAAAGCTCAGCATCCAAGAGGCTATGCTCAAGAGATCTCTATTTGGTCCCATACATGGCAACATGGAATCAAAACTTTTGAACTCAGAAGCAGATGCTGGGCATCAGAAAGATATTTACAAAGCAAAAAACATGGGCACAGTTTCAGGGGTGCAAACTTCCATCTTCCTACACTCTTAAATAATGCATTGCTCATAATTAGCATGCAGAGGTTTGACAGCTGAATGAATGGCAGGGTCTCAGCCCCTATTCTTCTGGGTTGTTGCATGAAACTGAGCATGATGCTGTGTGCCTATGAGCAGTACACCGGCAAGAGAAGGCATGAGCTCCTCAACTGAAGTTTTATGGCACAGAAAGAATGTAGGATTTAAGTTTTGGGGGTTCTTTATTGTTTGAGGGTATTTTCGGCTGCACTGGGTCTTCATTGCAGCACAGGGGGCTCTTTGTTGGGGCCACTTGAGCTTTTACAGTTGTGGCACAAAGGTTTAGTTGCTCTGTGGCATGTGGGATCTTAGTTCCCCAGCCATGGATTGAACCCACATCCCCTGCATTTCCACGTGGATTCTTAATCACTGGACTACCAGGGAAGCCCAAGAATTTCATTTATTGAGATGTTATGTGAAGCCAAGATAACTCAATGTTGAGCCACAGAATATAAAGTGGGAATGAGTTAAATAATCCCTGATTTGAGTTTGGAGTACTGGGCCTAGTGTTGAGGATCTTTGGGACCCAACTGTGAACAAAAAGAAGGCTTCAAGAATTGGGAAGTAGCCTACCCCCTGCAAAGCATCTTTCTTACCAAATAGGCCACCCACTGTCCCATGCTTGGCCAGTAGACAGAGACTAAGGAAACTTCATACTCAGAGTCTTTCACTTAAAAAGCCCCTTTCCAAAGCTCTTAGTTTTCCTCAATGAACAAAGGAAGGAAGCAGGAGTCTCAGGCACATGGAAGCCATGGAGCACTGGGGGTCATCCTCTATTCCCTGGTGGCAGTCTTGAGATTGTCAGCAGTCCCTCCACATACATATCTTCAATCCCAAGGAGAAAAGGCTAAATAAATCACTGCTTGGGACCACTATGATCCAGACTTCACTCACCAATCCAAGACCAACCTGGCAGAGACAGGGTTCAGGGAATGGGAAGGACCAGGTACTTCATGGAACTGGACCTGGGGTAGTATGGAGGGAGATCGAAGGGCTGGAGCCCCAAGGGGCTTGCCTTCAGGTGAGAAGCACAGCCAGTACAAAGTAATGCAGAGGAAGTTAGAGACATGAAATATCCAATTAGTTAAGAGGATGAAAGAAAAATATTCAAACTACTGCTAATGAAAAAAAAAATTTTTAGACAACCATGTTAGAGAGAAGACTGAATTATCTTTTCACCCTTGCTATAGAAACTGATAATGTTATATTATAATATTATAATATAAACTTGCTCTCTGGGCTCAGAATTACTTTGTGGTAACATGGCTAACGCCCAGTTGTGGATGTGTCTGGTGATGGAAGCAAAGTCCGATGCTGTAAAGAATAATACTGCATAGGAACCTGGAATGTTAGGTCCATGAATCAAACAGGAGGTCACACAGGAGATGGCAAGAGTGAACATCAACATTTCAGGAATCAGCAAACTAAAATGGACTGGAATGGGTGAATTTAATTCACATGACCATTATATCTACTACAGTGGGCAAGAATCCCTTAGAATAAATGGAGTAGCCCCTCATAGTAAACAAAAGAGTCCAAAATTCAGTACTTGGGTACCATCTCAAAAATGACAGAATGATCTCTGTTCATTTCCAAGGCAAACCACACAGTATCACAGTAATCCAAGTCTATGCCCCAAGGACTAATGCTGAAGAAGCTGAAGTTGAGCAGTTCTATGAGGACCTATAATACCTTCTAGTTCAGTTCAGTTCATTTCAGTTGCTAAGTCATGTCCGACTCTCTGTGACCCCATGAACCGCAGCACACCAGGACTCGCTGTCCATCACCAACTCCCGGAGTTTACCCAAACTCACATCCATTGAGTCGGTGATGCCATCTAACCATCTCATCCTCTGTCGTCCCCTTCTCCTCCTGCCTTCAATCTTTCCCAACATCAGGGTCTTTTCAAATGAGTCAGCTCTTCGCATCAGATGGCCAAAATATTGGAGTTTCAGCTTCAACATCAGCCCTTCCAATGATTACCCAGGATTGATTAGAACTAACACCAAAAAAAGATGTCCTTTTCATCACAGGGGACTGGAATGCAAAAGTAGGAAGTCAAGAGATACCTGGAGTAACAGGCAAGTTTGGCCTTGGAGTACAAAATGAAATAGAGCAAAGGCTAACAGAGTTTTTCTCAAGAGAACACACTGATCATAGCAGACACCCTCTTCCAACAAAACAAGAGACAAGTCTACACATGAACATCAACAGATAGTCAATACCAAAATCAGATTGATTATATTCTTTGCAGCCAAAGATGGAGAAGCTCTATACAGTCAGCAAAAACAAGACCAGGAGCTGACTGTGGCTTAGACCATGAACTCCTTCTTGCCAAATTCAGACTTAGATTGAAGAAAGCAGGGAAAACCACTAGATCATTCAGTTATGACCGAAATCAAATGCCTTACGATTGTACAGTGGGAGTGACAAATAGATTCAAGGGATTAGCTCTGAGACTGCCTGAAGAACTATGGACAGAGGTTCATGACATTGTACAGGAGGCAGTGATCAAGACCATCCCCAAGAACAAGAAATGCAAAAAGGCAAAATGGTTGAATGAGGAGGGCTTAAATAGCTGAGAAAAGAAGAGAAGCGAAAGACAAAGGAGAAACAGTATGGATCTAATGGAAGCAGAAGATATAAAGAAGAGGTGGCAAGAATACACAGAAGAACTATACAAAAAAATCTTAATGACCCTGATAACCACAATGGTGTAAGCACTCACCTAGAGCCAGACATCCTAGAATGCGAAGTCAAGTGGGCCTTAGGAAGCATCACTACAAACAAAGCTAGTGAAGGTGATGGAATTCCAGGTGAGCTACTTCAAGTCCTAAAAGATGCTGTTAAGTGCTGCACTCAATATGCCAGCAAATTTGGAAAACTCAGCAGTGGCCGCAGTACTGGAAAAGGTTAGTTTTCATTTCAACCCCAAAGAAAGGCAATGCAAAGAATGTTGTGACTACCACACAATTGCACTTATCTCACATGCTAGCAAAGTAATGCTCAAAATTCTCCAAGCAAGGCTCCAACAGTACATTGACCGAGAACTTCCAGAGATTCAAGCTGGATTTAGAAAAGGGAGAGGAACCAGAGATCAAATTACCAATATCCGTTGGATCATCAAAAAAGACGGAGAAGGCAACAGCAACCCACTCTAGTACTCTTGCTGGAAAATCCCATGGACGGAGGAGCCTGGTAGGCTACAGTCCATGGGGTCGCGAAGGGTCGGACACTACCGAGCGACTTCACTTTCACTTTTCACTTTCATGCATTGGAGAAGGAAATGGCAACCCACTCCAGTGTTCTTGCCTGGAGAATCCCAGGGATGGGGGAGCCTGGTGGGCTGCTGTCTATGGGGTCGCACAGAGTCAGACACGACTGAAGTGACTTAGCAACAGCAGCAGCAGCAGCATCAAAAAAGTAAGAGAGTTCCAGAAAAACATCTACTTCTGCTTTATTGACTATTTCAAAGCCTTTGACTGTGTGGGTCACAACAAACTGTGGAAAATTCTTCAAGAAAAGGGAATACCAGACTACCTTACCCACCTCCTGAGAAATCTGTACGCAGATCAGGAAGCAACAGTTAGAACCAGACATGGAACAACAGACTGGTTCCAAATTGGGAAAGGAGAACATCAAGGCTATGTATTGTCACTCTGCTTATTTAACGTATATGCAGAGTACATCATGTGAAATGCTGGGCTGGATGAAGCACAAACTGGAATCAAGATTGCTGGGAGAAATATCAATAACCTCAGATACACAGATGACACCACCCTTATAGCAGAAAGCAAAGAAGAACTAAAGGGCCTCTTACTGAAAGTGCAAGAGAATGAAAAAGCTGGCTTAAAACTCAACATTCAAAAAACTAAGATCATGGCATCTGGTCCCATCACTTCATGGCAAATAGATGGGGAAACAATGGAAACAGTGACAGACTTTATTTTGGAGGGCTCCAAAATCACTGCATGATGACTACAGCCATAAATTAAAAGACGTTTGCTCCTTGGAAGAAAAGCTATGACAAACCTAGACAGCGTATTAAAAAGCAGAGACATTACTGTGCCAACAAAGGTCCATCTAGTCAAAGCTATGGTTTTTCCAGTAGTCAGGTATGGACATGAGAGTTGGACTATAAAGAAAGCTGAGCACCGAAGAACTGATGCTTTTGAACTGTGGTGTTGGAGAACACTCTTGAGAGTCTCTTGAACTGCAAAGAGATCAAACTAGTCAATCCTAAAGGAAATCAGTCCTGAATATTCATTGGAAAGACTGATGCTGAAGCTGAAGCTCCAATACTTTGGCCATCTGATGCAAAGAACTGACTCATTAGAAAAGACCCTGATGCTGGGAAAGATTGAAGGCAGGAGGAGAAGGGGATGACAGAGAATGAGATGGTTGGATGGCAAACTCAATGGAAATGAGTTTGAGTAGGCTCTGGGAGTTGGTGATGGATAGGGAGGCCTGCCTTGCTGCAGTCCATGGGGTTGCAAAGAGTTGAACACGACTGAGTGAACTGAACTGAACTTTTGCTGGATTTTTTGATGTTTGTGGTATTTATCAGCTTTTAAAAATTTATATTTGTTATACTTTTTCTTATTCCAAATACGCCCTCTTGTTCTTATATTTGTATTCATTGTTTTGTATCCTTTTGTTAAAAAAACGATCCCTCTACTCAAAAGAACTGAAAGCAGGGACTCCAAGAGAATTCATAGTTTCACTCACGATAATAGTCAAAAGGTATTATAGAAACAACAGAAGTGTCCATGTACAGATGAATGGATAAAAGTTTCTATACCATATGGTATAGAGGTTTCTATACCATAAATTATAAGGAAATCCTGGGTGAGATATGGCACCTGACCTTCTTTCTTAAAGTTTTGGAGAAGATTTGATGTTTCCAATAAACATCCTTACTAATGTGCTTTACAATTAACTTTTACCAGGAGTCAAAGCTGAATTTTAAAAATACACCTTATTTGTTCCATTACTTTCATATCCTCACTTTAAATGATGAAATAAATACCAAAAAGGGCATAGAATATTGTGCTTCAATTCCCCATAAACCCTATCAGAAAGTTTAACACACTATTTTTATTAGCAAGAGGTAAGTTAAGTAGTAGCTATGAATCTTTAATACAGAATTACCCAGCAATTTTCATAATAAACCGAATGAACATTTAACCAAGAATTACTGAATTATTTTAAAAGCCTATAATTAATACATATCTCATCAGGTAACTAGAATTCCTCATTCAAGCCTGTATCATGGTGCAAATATTCACAGGTCATGGAACTAAAAATCCCTTCCTCTTCCACTAATCCAAAGGCCCATACTTGTGGCTTGGAAGTCACCAACCACAGTCATCACTTTCAGTCAGTTCAGTCACTCAGTCGTGTCCAACTCTTTGTGACCCCATGGACTGCAGCACACCAGGCTTCCCTGTCCGTCACCAACTCCAGAAGCTTGCTCAGACTCATGTCCGAGTCCATGATGCCATCCAACCATCTCATCCTCTGTCGTCCTCTTCTCCTCCTGCTTTCAATCTTTCAGCATCAGGATCTTTTCCAATGAGTCAGTTCGCATCAGGTGGCCAAAGTACTGGAGCTTCAGCTTCAGCATCAATGCTTCCAATGAATATTCAGGACTGATTTCCTTTAGAATTGATTGTTTTGATCTCCTTGCAGTCCAAGGGATTCTCAAGAGTCTTCTCCAACACCACAGCTCAAAAGCATCAATTCTTCGGTGCTAGAAGCATGCTAATTTGTAGTAGTTAAACTCGGAAGAGTCTCTGTATTAATAAAGGAATGGGATGCTATTGATGAGTGCTATTAAGACAGTATTTATATTAGAACTCTGGATTAAAAGTAATAGAATTCCATCCCAAACTAGTTTAAACAAAATAGGAAATGGATTGGCTTCAGGCATTTCCTTGGCTTTGAACATGTATGTGGCTTCAGATGGCCTTCTCTGGTCTCAGTCAATGAAAAATTGGCCTGCAATACAGAAGATCACCTGCAATGCAGAAGATCAGGGTTCGATTTCCGGGTCGGAAAGATCCCCTGAAAAAGGAAATGGCAACCCACTCCAGTATTTTTGCCTAGGAAATCCCAAGAGGAGCCTGGCAGGCTCCAGTCCATGGGGCTGCAAGAGTTGGACACGATGTAGCAGCTAAACGACTACCACCATGGCTTTGGGTATGGCTGGAGCCAGGGGTTCAAATATCAGAATGATGTCTTCCTATTTCCATGCTTTCTCATGTTGACTTCATTCTTTAGAAAATTCTCCTTATGTGGTGGGTAAAAAAGAAATTTTCCTCCCTATAGGAAATAAACTTTTGCAAACACATTGTCAGATAATTATAGAATATTCAGTTCAGTTCAGTTCAGTTCAGTCGCTCAATCGTGTCTGACTCTTTGCGACCCCATGAACCGCAGCATGCCAGGCCTCCCTGTCCATCACCAACTCCCAGAGTCCACCCCAAACTCATGTCCATTGAGTCGGTGATGCCATCCAAACATCTCATCCTCTGCTGTCCCCTTCTCCTCCTGCCTTCAATCTTTCCCAGCATCAGGGTCTTTTCCAGTGAGTCAGCTCTTCGAATGAGGTGGCCAAAGTATTGGAGTTTCAGCTTCAGCATCAGTCCTTCCAATGAACACCCAGGACTGATCTCCTTTAGGATGGACTGGTTGCATCTCCTTGCACATAGTTAAATCCTTCTATCATGCACACGCAAACCAAGACCCAGATAAGTAACTTGCTAAATGCTATTCTACACTTCAATGATGAGAGAACAAATGGTAATATTCCACAAAGAACTTTTTTTAAAAACCCTGCTAATATAAAGCAAGCCTATTTTGGTCCCAATCACCTTCTGCCTGGAGAAGGCAATGGCAACCTACTCCAGTACTCTTGCCTGGACAATCCCATGGACAGAGGAGCCTAGTAGGCTAGGTCCATGGGGTCGCTAAGAGTCAGACAGGACTGAGCGTCTTCACTTTCACTTTTCACTTTCATGCATTGAAGAAGGAAATGGCAACCCACTCCAGTGTTCTTGCCTGGAGAATCCCAGGGATGGGGGAGCCTAGTGGGCTGCCGTCTATGGGGTCGCACAGAGTTGGACATGACTGCAGCGACTTAGCAGCAGCAGCAGCACCTTCTGCATTTACACTGTGTCCTTATATACTCTATAGAGAAAAATATCTCTTTTCTTGATGGAAATTTATCAATATTCCAAAACAAACACACAAGAAGATTCATAAATACCACTGAAAAAGGATCTCCTGTTGTAAGCTCTTAGCTCTCCTAGAAATCTTTAGCCAACATGATCTTACCTACAGCTTATTGTATGGGCAGCTATTTTCCTTTTCTAGTGAAACCTTTTCTTCAGAGACACCAGGCCATGTTCCCAATATTTCATTTGAACATTCTACTAAACTCACCAGGTTTGGGGTATTCAAATGATCAAATGACCCTTCATTATCCTCCGCCACCAGCAAAAATGAAAGGCCTTTTGGCAAAATATCTTTGAAAGTGCTTAACCCCAAATTATGTAGTACTGGACCTTTGCATCATTAGGAATCACTCCATCTCTGGTACCTTATTATCAGAATTTAAATGACTTGAATTTCCAACATGTCTCAATTATTCCAACCATTCTTCTTCCTATTACTTTCACATTCCTTGACTCTTCAGCAAGTTTGGGTCCATAGAGAGGCAAATGCTAAGAAAAGACTAGACATATAAAAACTTTTTAAGAGAAGGGGGCAGAAGGCAGGAAGGGCTTCAGACTGTGACTGCAGGGTGATCTATGGAAAGAGAGAGGAAAGGCAGGAAGATTGGATAGGAAGTCCCCAAACACAGCAAAATTCAAAGAAAGTTTTAGTCAGTTCAATAGGGAGTCCTTAAGTCAAAATTGCCCTTTGAAAATGTCTTCTAAATATTTTTATTTGGCTGCGCCAGGTGTTAGCTGTTGTATGAATGATCTTTAGCTGCAGCATGCAAACTCCTAGTTGTGGCATGCGGTATCTAGTTCCCTGACCAGGAATCGATCCCAAGTCCCCAGATTGGGAGCGCAGAGTCTCCGTTACTGGACCACCAGGAAAATCCCCAAATTGCCCTTTGGAGTTCTGTGTGTCATCAGATGGGGACTTCCTCAATACCTTCCACCATGCTTAGTCTTGGAGCAGCCTGTAAGAAGTGCGGCCTGTGGCATAAAGATAGCGGTAGACTGAAGGAGTTAAGCTGGGGACACCAGTCAAATTGCTCCCCACACAGATGCGGCCCCTCTGTCACTGTATTTAGGCTGCATCCATCCCATCTGAAAGACGATGAATATCAGACTAATTTCTAACAGAAATCACTCACACACACAGATCTAATAGCTAATGTCCTCAAACACAACTTTCACTTTATATTAATCTAATTGTCCTTTTCCTCCATTGCTCTAGTCTTACAATGACACAGTAGTACAGAATAAAATGATACAACTGTAAATTTTGTTTCCATTCTTAGCTAGACCCTCTGTATTAGTCTTTCCTTAACTCCCCAATTGCCCACAGCACTTGACAAATCTTTGTCATTCTCAAATCCCCTCTTCCATTCCGCCAGAGGTGACACTGCCTGATATTTCTCAAGAGCATATACCAGTTGTGGTTTATTGGGAAGTCATGTCTGACTCTTGCGACCCCGTGGGCTGTAGCCTGCCAGGCTCCTCTGTCCATGGGATTATCCAGGCAATACTGGAGTCGGTAGCCATTTCCTTCTCCAGGGGATCATCCTAACCCAGGAATTGAACCCGGGTCTCCTGCATTGCAGGCAGATTCATTACCAACTGAGCTACAAGGGAAACAAAATACAGGGAAACGGTAACAAGAATGGTGATTTGTTTTTTGTAATACTAACAGCTAACATTAATTAAGTGCCTACTATTTGTCAGACACCATCCTAGGCAGTTTGTGCAAGTAAACTTATAAATCCTCTTTCTGCCCACCAGGAAAGAGACACCATGTAGAGATTAAGCAGCTATGCAGCTAAGGTCTCTTGTTAGGGGCAGACATTCTGGCTCAGAGAATGTGTAAGAGAGAAAGAGAGCAAGAGAGAAATTCAGTGTCAAGACTGAAAGCTCAGAGTTCTAAGTAATGAACAAGGAACCATCACTGGCATAACCCAGCCTCAGATCTAGGAGTCCTTTTTCCATTGGCAGGTCCTGTTAGCTTCATGTCCATTATTTCAGGTTGCTCCTTCCTGTCTTCAGGTTCTCCCAGTTAAAAGGCATTAATTCATCTTTTGCTCCCTGCATATATCTGTATCAGCACCCATACCCAACTTTTCTGGTCTTTTGACCTCATACCGTTTCTTAAAAGCATCAGGTAATCCTTCTGAGCTTTATTTAACATGTCTTTCTCAGTTGACTTCATTCTTGTAACCCAGTAACATGTTTCAAGTCTTCCCAGGTGGTGCTAGTGATAAAGAACCTGCCTGCCAATGCAGGAGACTTTTAAGAGATGTGGGTTCAATCCCTGGGTGAGGAAAATCCCCTGGAGGAGGGCACAGCAACCCACTCCAGTATTCTTGCCTGGAGAATCCTGTGGACAAAGGAGCCTGGCAAGCAGGCTACAGGACATGGGGTCGCAAAGAATCTGACAGGACTGAATCCTTTTTAAAAGATGATGCTGTTAAAGTGCTGCACTCAATATATCAGCAAATTTAGAAAACTCAGCAGTGGCCAAAGGACTAGAAAATTCCAATCTCAAAGAAGGGCAATGCCAAAGAATGTTCTAACTACCATACAATTGTGCTCATTTCACATGCTAGCAGGTAATGCTCAAAATCCTTTCAAGCTAGCCTTCAGCAATGTGTGAACCAAGGACTTCCAGAGGTACAAGCTGGATTTAGAAAAGGCAGAGGAATCAGAGATCAAATTGCCAACATTCACTGGATCATAGAAAAAGCAAGGGAATTCCAGAAAAATATCTACTTATGCTTCATTGACTACGCCAAAGCCTTTGACTGTGTGGATCACAGACCATCTTATCTGCCTCCTGAGAAACCTGTATGCAGGTCAAGAAGCAACAGTTAGAACTGGATATGGAACAATGAACCAGCTCAAATTGGGAAAGGAATACATCAAGGCTGTATATTGTCACACTGTTTAACTTATATACAGAGTGCATGGGTATGTGGCAAGTTGCTTCAGTCATGTCTGACTTTTTTGACTCTGTGAACTGTAGCCTGCCAAGCTCATCTGTCCATGGGATTCTCCAGGCAAGAAAACTGGAGTGGGTTGCCATGCCCTCCTCCAGGGGATCTTCCAGACCCAAGGACTGAGCTTGTCTCCTGAAACACCTACATTGCAGGTGGATTCTTTATTACTGAGCCACCTGGGAAGCCCTATATGCAGAGTATGTCATGGACTGGAGGAATCACAAGCTGGAATTAAGACTGCCAGGAGAAATATCAACAACTTCAGATATGCAGATACCACCACCCTTATGGCAGAAAGTGAAGAGGAACTAAAGGGCCTCCTGATGAGAGTGAAAGAGCAGAGTGAAAAAGTTGGCTTAAAACTCAACTTTCAAAAAACAAAGATCATGGCATCCGGTCCCATCAATTCATGGCAAATAAATGGGGAACAATGGAAACAGGGACAGATTTTACTTTCTTGGGCTCTAAAATTGCTGCAGATGGTGACTGCAGCCATGGAATTAAAAGACGCTTGCTTCTTGGAAGGAAAGCTATGACAAAGCTAGATAGCATTTTAAAAAGCAGAGACATCACTTCGCCAACAATGTCCCTATAGTCAAAGCTATGGTTTTTCCAGCAGTCACGTACAGATGTGAGAATTGGATCATAAAGAAGGCTGAGCACTGAAGAATTGATGCTTTTGAATTGTGGTGCTAGAGAAGACTCTTGGAGAGTCCCTTGGACTGCAAGGAGATCAAACCAGTCAATCCTAAAGGAAATCAACCCTGAATATTCATTGAAATGACTAATGCTAAAGCTCCAATGCATTAGATGGGAAGAGCTGACCCATTGGGAAATACCCTGATGCTGGTAAACACTGAAGGCAAAAGAAGAGGGCAGCCGAGGACAAGATGGTCAGGTAGCATCACTGTCTCAGTGAACACAGTTTGAGCAAACTCCAGGAGATAGTGAAGGACAGGAAAGCCCGGCGTGTTGCAGCTCACAGGGTCACAAAGAGTCAAACACGACTTAGCAACTGAACAACCTATTTAAATGTCTCATCTTAAAAAAAATAAACTAAGAACTATAGGACCCATCCTACACCTCGACTTCTTTTTCTTTCCCTATACAGTCAAGTTTATCACAAAGCACACATCCCCACGATCAGGTTTCTGGCTCCGTCACTTGTTTGAAACTGGCCTAACTGGTCAGTAAACTTTTAGTTAACTGACCTCTCCAGAGGCTTTGGTTACTACTGACTCCCCTGTGTTTTTACTGTGCAACAAGGTTAACTTTAATTCAAAATTCTTGGGGCACCTGTTACAATAAGCAACTATCCCCATATATTAAGCTTCATTAATTACTTTACCTTTTAGTGAATAGATAATTGTTCATTTCTTTTCTTAAACTCTGTATTATATCAACACTTACCACTACCACTCCTGCTGCTGCTAAGTCACTTCAGTCGTGTCTGACTCTGTGACCCCATCCATGGATTGTATCCTGCCAGGCTCCTCTGTCCACAGGACTCTCCAGGCAAGAATACTGGAGTGGGTTGCCATGCCCTCTCCTCCAGGGATGTTCCCGACCCAGGGACTGAACCTGCATCTCTTACATCTCCTGCATTGGCAGGCAGGTTCTTTACCACTAGTGCCACCTTGGAAGGCCCACCACTCCTGACAATAACCCTGATAAATGCCACTATTACTCATTAGGAAACCAAGGCCTTAGAAGAATCTATGGTGAAATAAATGTTTTAGAAAGATCAATATAGCAGTAATAAACAAGATGTAATGAAAATGAGAGAGAAGTAGTTAAGTTTCAGGAGAAATTTAGACTTAAGGCATAGGACTGAGAAGGAAGACTGAAAGACATAAAGATCAGGCAGATTATGTAATAGCAGGATAGGAATTACAAGAGAAAAAAGGATTCAGAGTTTCTAGCTGGACTGAAATATAAACCAAGGACAATAGCAGGAAAGTCAGGAAGAAATGGTTTTGCTAAGTATTATTACTAATGTGCCTTACAGTGAGTTACTAATAATGTATCTGGGCATTATGAAGTGTTACATATAACACCAAAGAAATCTAACAGAGGAGATTAGATAGGCCTCAGGTAAAATCTAGAAGCTTCTTCAAAGAGCTAAGAAAACAGATATTCTTAATTCCATTTAGGTTTATGTAAAAGTCTTAACTTTGGACGTTCTTGACGGAACAAAAATGCATGAAACTTTTGAATAACACAGACTGAATGACTCACTGAAGTACACTGACTATACAAGACAGAATTTAAAGTGAATAAGTCAGGGTCAGTTTTATGTTTGTACAGATAGAAACAAAAGTCACAAAATCCTATTACTTAAAATATTTTAATTTCTAAAAAAGTGTAAACCATATTAAAATTTAAATAACTGTACAGTACTTGCTAATACATTTCAATAAAATGAAAAGCAAAACAAACCAATTAAATCAGTTTACTTTCCACATTTATGTACACTCTTCTGCTCCCCCAGGAGGATATAAAAATAGACAACGAAAATGGAAAATTTAAACACAGCATACGATATAAGCCCCAAAGAATTTCTAAAACTAAATTTCATCTAGTAATACCCTGTAACTACCAGTATAGTTACAACAGATAGGAATTTAAAACAAAACAAATCCAATTTGATTAAATCCACAATTAACAGATGTTTTCATTTCATTCATTTGAATAACATAGCAACCCCTGCTTTATCCAACACACCATTATCAGTTGCAGAAGAAATGATCTGCCTAGTTGTGCAAAACAAGAACAGTTATCTTCTGAATGAATGTGGGCTTTTCAAACTCAGTTCTTTTTCATTTGTGTCATAATTTTCAAAGAAATAAACAGCTCCAGTTAATGTCTTAGCAGTCCACTTCACTATGCGAGTGTATCCTCCATGAATTCATCATATAGCCACTTACAGGTATCATCTTTCGAACATTCTATGGTTTTAAAAAGGCGCTGAAAGTCTTCAGGGTACATATCTATTACTCTCACATCTTTATGTTTTTTTATTTGCTTCAATATATGCACTGCATTAATTGGACTCAATGAACTGCAAAATAAATACAAAGTAAATCTGCTTAATTCTTTTTCATAACAAAACTGGCAGTGAATGCTGATAGAGGTGGTTTTTAAGCCTAATTTTAAATGTCTAACAACATATGTAAATCAATCTTATTTAGTTTAAGAGCCTGCATATTATAAATAGCTTTAACTATGTCTATTCCTAAAGTTTCATAGCTTGCCTGCAATGAAAAGAACAGATTTAGGCTTTAACATGTTCTAATCGATTCTTAAGCAAAACACTAGTTTAACATTTGTCCTTCAAAAAAGTTCTTCTGCCCACCTATTTCATCTTTTTAACTCTCTTTGCAAAAAAATTATTAACTCCATTTAGGTTTATGCAGAAGTTCAGTAAGTATACAAACAGCAGAAACTACTATCTGTTTTCAAAGAGGAAATAATTTTTCACATTTTTGTGTAAATATTACTGTGAATAAATTAGAAGCAGATAATTAAACTTATAATTATAAATTATAAATAAGCACTGCCTTATTCTGTATTGGTCTAGCGAGAAACCACCAGTGAGCCTCTGACAGTAACAAGAAAACAACTATAGTAAAATGTTTTGGTGGAAAATATTTCCGATACTTTTCTGACTGTGAATGGAACCCTGGTCATGGGTATAAACATCCTTGCAGTTCATAGGATCTCCAAAGCTTTAGGTAGAAATACAGAGTCTGACCCATAGGAGGAGGACTACCGTGGTATAATGATTTGTGCCTACTTTCGTTAGGAAACAGAACCACCAAGGACAGGCAAAGACAAGAGGTAGATGGTGGGTATGCCACCACTAATGCCAGTGGCAAGGAGCCAGTTCTTCATGTAGATTAATCTTGACCAAGATAAAACAAATTTTAAGCATCCCTAGTTGTTTTTTCAAAGAAGGGGGGGAAAAAAGTAAGCTCAGGAGAACTTAATTGGAAAATTAAGAAAATTAATTGGAAAAATAATTTCCTTAATTGGAAAATTATGTGGAAAATATATTTTCCTCAAAATATGTACCAGCAAGAAGGAAGTATTTTGAAGCAATATTAATAGATGAGTGAAAACATGGTCCCTCACTGTTAATGAAGCCATAAAAGATACAAAAAACAAAGGTCTTAACATGAAAGCACAATTCTCACATTAAGTTGCTACTTTTTTATTTGCTTGTATAATTCTTACTTACGGTAAATGGTCTATTAGCTTGGCATTGCGTTTCATAAAACATTGCCTTAACATATGAAAAAAAACATCATAGTTAAACGGTGTTAAGGTTCCTGTAAATAAATTTCTATGAGGAGTCAATTGAGTAAAACACAGGTTTTGTTCTACTGATTCCTGCAGAGAAAGGAAAATAAAACGTATTAGTCATAAAATATTGCCCATGAAAGACATGTTCACTGATGCACTCAATTTACCTTTTGAAAGAGAGAATCATCATAGACCCTGAGGGTCTCTATAGCTTCTTTTTGGATGTGGCAATAAGGCAAGGCTCCAGTTGCTCTTCACCTGGGCTATTCTCCTGGGGGATGAGACAATGCCCCTCTACAGGACAAAATGTTTGCTATAAAAGGGATGGTCGCCCCCAGCTCTGTGTTCCTCAGCTGCAAGGCAAACCCACTGCATGCACACCACTCAACCAAGCAATTTCACATTTTTCCAAGGGACACAGGGGTATGTGTCTCTGGCCAGCACTATGAAAGAATAACAGCTTATTAACTTGTAAGCAGGGGAAAATGAAGTCCTAAATGTGACACTAATATATACTGAGTCTCTTCTGTATTTGAGGCATAACAGCAAATACTAAACATAAAAAAATTATTGCCTTATTTGGATTTTAGAAAATATAGGGTTAGCAAGCATGGCCTGCCTGTTTTTGTATACTACGGAACTACAAATGGTTTTTACATATATAAAGGATTCTTAGAAAACAAACAATAACAACAAACCCACAAAGGATATGTGATAGACTGTATGTGGCCTGCAAAATATAAAATATTTACTCTCTTTTATACAAAAGGTTTGCCAACCAGCTCTAGTATATAGTGTTATATAGATTAAAATAAAAACTGTATATGACTTGATGTAACATTAAGCTGTTTCTCCCCCCTAAAATTAATTCCTCAGAGCAGAGAGAGCCGTATGTTTGAGTTCTTAGGAAATCTCACATATTAGCTAATAATCTCTTATTTAGGCTGCCCAGGTGGCTCAGTGGTAAAGAATCCACCTGTCAAGCAGGAGACGTGGGTTTGATCCCTTGGTCTGGAAATTCCCTCAGAGAAGGAAATGGCAACCCACTCCAGTATTCTTGCCTGGGAAATCCCATGAACAGAGAAGCCTGGCAGGCCACAGTCCGTGGAGTCGCAAAAGAGTCACACATGACTTAGTGACTAAACAACAATCCCTTTCTTTATAAAAAAAAATATGTATACATACACATATGTAAACAAAAATACTATTTGTAGAAGACATGATGGCCCAAAAAGAAAATTTCAATCAGCTTTGGTTTCTACTTTTGAATTCTTGTAGCTGAAGAAGTTAATAAAAAAGCAAGGCAGTAAAATTTTAAAATATTTAGCAATTACTAACTAGGGAGGGGAATAACCTTACAATTGAAAGCATTGTTAACAAGTTTTTTGAAGGTGACTTTAAAAAGCACCTTGTATATAGATCTGGAGTTACAGATATCGGTTCATTTGATAAATAAAGAAGAAAAAAAAACTTCTCTGATGTCAATGAATGGCTATTTGTACTTAACAGCTTAGGAAAAAATTTCCAGGAACAACACAAAAACATGGCTTCAAAAAAGTGGAAACCTCAAACCACATGGATAATGAAGATCATGTGCTTTAGAAAATCTGTTAAATATCTAAAAGTGCTTCTTAACAATTATAAACACACCAACATCAAAGACACATGTGAAATATCTGAATAAAAATTTCTCATGAAACATAACATTTGGTTGTTTCATCTTCATCTCTAAAAGTTTAAACAATTATGTTAGCCAAAAAAATATTTTACCTTTGACACTCTCATTGAGAAAATGAGAAAGTATATTAAATGTAGGGGATTTACTCATTTTCAGGTCATATGGATAAATACCTAGTGGTGCCAAGCCAAAATGCACTCCTATTTTGTGAGGCTACATAAATTATGTTTACAGACAGGGAAATACAACTAAAATTATAATGACCGCTGGTTACTCTGAAATCAGGATTATTTAAAAATTGAAAAATTTCCATTTTTCCTTTAGTGGCAAAAGTGAGAAAAAAAACAAGGTAGGAAGCGATTGGGAATGTCAGACTGAGGTAATACACTGAGATTAGGGCATCGTTAGCATTTAATCCCAAAGTGGAACTTCTGAATTGAGTCCAAAAAATGTTATAAGCAGCTCTATATAATCTAAATGGAGGATCACTTTATAACATCATCACTTTGGTTTGTTATAAAGGGAAAAAATAAAATCTTGTTTTTAGTTTATCAAATTAGATGAATATTAAAATAACCATATTTTCCAAATTTGAGATGTATCTTCATTTCAAAAATTAAAAAGAGAAGACAGAATCTGGGTTTAAGCCTATTATTATGCTGGCATTCACTGTATAAATAGCTGAAAAATACAACTCTTCTCCAAAATAATTTGAATATATATTAAAAGCAATAAGATATATTTTTTTAAGTTCTAGATATTCTAAAATTAAAAATTTCAGTAAATACAGAATACCAGATAATGCAAAAGAAAACAAAGAATGTTACATTTAGAGGAAGAAAGGAAAAGGTATTCATTCATTCTTACCCTATGCCTTTGCTTTTCCAGCTGTCCCTTTACAGTATACATGTCAAATGATGAGGAAGGCTCCTTGAGAGAAGATAAATGAAAAAAAAAATTTCTTTCATTTCTTTTTGGACAAAGTGCCACACATCACTACTGCCTTAAAAAATGTCTTGCCTATACAACAGAATGAATTAAAGCCAAGTCTAACTGATTTTAAGAAAAATATGTGACAGTTAAATCATACACATTTTTCTTCTCTGCTTTTTTAGACAAAAGGAGGGTCAAAGATCTATCCCAATACTGGTTACTCTATTACTTGCTTAGACAAACACAGTTGCCCTTAATATAATAATATAAATACATTCTTAAGTTAGCAAGCATTTCTCTATTATAGACACAATCAGTTTAGGGGCTATCAGATCAACACTGAGGATGTTTCTGTCCTACTTTACTGGAAAAGTCACTGATATGAATATGCTAGGACATGTAAGGAGACAAACTACGTCAATTTTTAAAAGAATTACTTCTTTGTATCTAACTTTGGTACAAACAATTTTGTATGTGAAGCAACTTTAAAAGATGACCCAACTGAAAAACTGTGTGTGTGTGTGTATGTGTGTGTGTGTGTGTGTATGTGTGTGTGTGTGTGTGTGTGTGTGTGTGTGTGTGTGTATACACACACACACGAATTTATTTAATATGTGTATATACATTAAACACGTATTTGGCTTCCCTGGTGGCTCAGATGGTAGAGAATCAGCCTGCAATGCAGCAGACCTGGGTTCAATCCCTGGGTCAGGAAAATCCCCTGGAGAAGGAAATGGCAACCCACTCCAGTATTCTTGCCTGGAGAATTCCATGGACAGAGGAGCCTGGCGGGCTTCATGGGGTTGCCAAGAGTTGGACACAACTGAGCAACTTTTACTTTCATACACACAAACACACACATTTAATTCCAAAAGAACAGCATTTGACACAGACTTAAAAGATTAAAACATAATATTGGGTGTAAGGTTTGAAAGGCTATTGTCAAAAATGATAATTTCTTACTAATTGCAGTTGCTGCTGACATAGAATGAAAAATGCAATTGCTGCCCATCTGTGAAATTCCCAGCAGTTTCGTGAACATCACTGAGAAGAGGAAGGCAGAGCAACAGCAGTAGCAGCGAGCAGTGCACAGCATACTCCCACACCTGGTCTGTCTACAGTAGTTTAGGGCTCTGCAGTGGGCACAGAGGAGACCTCATTTCTATTTACCAAACCCACAGGAGAGGAAAACCTACAAGACGTTGGGAAATGGGTTTAACAATGGACCCTCCAGTAGCAGACATATTAATGTAATGGACAACTGTTTAAAATGGTGGGTCTGGAATAACTTGTCCTTTCCGGAGGTTAATAAATGGCAAAAGTCAACATAGGGCTTTTGAAAATAAATACTGCAAAAAAATAAAACTATCCTGAAAGCTGAAGTCCTCTGAGGACCTCTATGAAGAAACTAAACAAAAGTCAGGAGGAGAGAAGAGCTGAGAGGAAAAGACAACAGAATGAGAAGAGATCAGTCGGGTTAAGAAAGGATTTTAGGGAAACCAAGAACTACAGCACCAAGATTGCATTATATGGTATGGGCAGAAAGCAGGGTCAATGACATGAAAGGTCAGAGGCAAAAAGATTTCTGGGAATACAGAAAAAGGATGAGAGCATGATAGAAACAAGACAAGGTACAGAGAGATCCAAACTAAGAACCTGGTATGTTTTGGAGGGAAAAATCAGAATCGGAACAAAAGCTAAAATCAAATGAGATTACATTCTAACGACCAAGTATGTACTGAAGATCTTAATGTGTTCCTGGACAAAAGCAATGAAGAGACTACATGGAGATAACACTGTACACGACTTTAAAATTAAACAAATATATCTTTGGAAGAACACAGGTTCATAAAACATTCACAAACATATTCCTTCTAACAATAACTTGATGGATAATCTACCATAATAAAAAACAGAATAGGCAAATTATGCTATGAAAGAAATGGTATTTATCATTTTTTTCTTATACTTTAGGCCTCTATTAAAAATGGCAGACACACACACACAATGGGGGCCACAAGTCATATGTAGCTCCTGAACACACAAAATGTGTCCAGTCTGAATTGGTTTTAAGTGTAAAATACACACTGAATTTTTAGTACACAAAAAAGAATGTAAATTACACAATAACCTTTTTTACTTTTCATAACATTACTGTTTAAAAATGTAAAATTACATATGTGGTTTGTATTATGTTTCTATTAGATCCTTCTGATCTTGCCTAAGGAAATAAAGTAAAAAGGAGAATGCTCTATAATGAGGTATTAAATAGCCATTAAAAACAAGAAAAATGTTTAGATAGAAGGGAAAAAATTTTTGTAATTAACTATTAGCTAACAAATTTTTTAAAAATGTGAAATCTCCACTGTAATAGAATAAAAACTTTTACAATGAAATACATATTTGTGACAGAAAACATCACCACAGTGCTCTATTATCTTAAATACTTGGGAAAAAAGAAATTTAATTTTTCTTCATTTACTGGTTATAGAAATGCAGCCTCTTCGAAAAACAATGAAGCTCTTTGTTGAAATTTAGAAGGATTTTACTCACCGTACACAGGACCTTAATCGCACAAGCTGTTTGACCAAGCACACTTAATGACTGATACAAGCCTGGAGTTTGGGGATTTGCCATTAGTTTCTAGTAAAAGGAAAATACAGCAAAATCAACTGTCAGATCTTAACAGTATCTAGAAATGGTAATAGTAATATCTTAATAGTGTCTAGAAATGAAAGAAAATGAGAATTAAATGCAAAATCTTAACCATTTCAAATAAAAGTCTCCTTAACCTTTCATACTGAAATATATCATCATGTACATTTGACATATGAACCTGGTGGGCTACACATGGACTGAATGTAGTCCACTAGGCTCCACTGCGCATGGAATTATCCTGGCAAGAACACTGGAGTGGGTTGACATTTCCTACTCCAGGGGATGTTTCTGACCCAGGGACTGAATTAGCGTCTCCTGTGGCTCTTGCATTGGCAGGTGGATTCTTTACCACTGAGCCATCTGGGAAGTTCTTCTCTTTCTAGGGACAGTCACCATTTACTTACTATTTGGATCTGGGTGAGCAAATGATCTATTCATCTCTCGCCCCTGGTCCCCCACAATCCCCATCCCAATCTGTAGCTCTTAAACAAATAAGCATTTCCAGTTATCTTGGATTAAAAGATGAGTAACATGAAGCATTCTGAGCAGCAAAGAAACATAACTTTCAAGGACTTTAGGAGGCGCTCAGATTTCAGAGAATAAAAAGTCTACAACTGTATGTTCACTACAGCATGATTCACAATAGCCAAGAAAGAAATATAATCTAAGTGCCCACTGATAGTTCAATGGGTAAAGAAGATGGATAAAAATGGATATGTTCTTTAAAAATATGTGTGTGTGTGTGTATATATATATATATATTACACACAGACACACAAAATGTAACTCAGCATTAAAAAAGAATGATCTCTTGTCATTTTTGACAACAAAGGATGGATCTACAGAGTATTAAGTTATGTCAAATAAGTCAGAGAAAGGCAAATACTGTATAATTTTATTCATATGTGGAATCTAAAAAACAAATAACAAACATAAAAGAGAAACAGAATTACAGATAGAAAGGAAGGTTGCCAGAGGTGAGGGTGGTGTGGAAATAAATGAAATAGGTAAAAGAAATTGGCAGGCACATGCTCTCAGTTACAAAATAAATGAATCAGAGGGATGAAAGGTACAGTCTGGGAAATACAGTCAATAATAATGCATTTCTGTGTGATGACAGATGCTAACTAGACTTACCATGGTGATCATTTTCTAATACATAGACATTTTAAATCACCATGATATATATCAGGAGCTAACGTAGTGTTTAGATCAATTATACTTCAAGAAACAAACTCATACATCCTAAGAGTTCTCTTCACAAGGAAAAGTATTTTTTTTTTTTAATTTCTATCTGTATATGAGATGATGGATGCTTACCAAACTTATTATGACAATCACTTCATTATGTATATAGGTCAAAACATTATACTATATACCTTAAACTTATACAGTGCTACATGTCAATTATATCCATTGATAAAAATGGATAAACGAAAGATGGTGGGGTGGTGGAAATATACAACGGAGTACTATTCAGCCTTAAGAAGGAATGACATTCTGACACATGCTACAATTTGGATGAACCCTAAAAACACAGTACGGTAAGTGAAATAAGCCAGACACAAAGTGGAATACTGTATGATTCCATTTACGTGAGGAACACAGACTAGGCCAATTCACAGAGGCAGAAAATAAAACAACGGTTACTAGGGGTGCAGGAGACGGGTGAAGGGCAATTAGTTGTTTAGTGGGTACACAGTTTTAGAATGGAATGATGAAAAAGTTCTGTGAAGAGATGGATGCTAGTAAGAGCTGTACCACAACATGAATGTATTTATTGCCATGCAACTGCACACTTAAAAATAGTTACAATGGTAAACTTTAGTTACGTATATTTTATCACACAAAAAACCTTTTAAAAAAGAAAACCTAAGGAGTGCTTTATAGAAATTTAAAAACCACCTTGGTACTCTCAAATGTCATGAGACCAAATTAAAATCACGCAGATTAAGACTAATCCGAGAAAAATCACAGAACTCTTACAAAACAAAAACCTAATGAGGCACTTGCAACAACCTACCCGGCATTCCTTTTCAGAAATGAACAAATTTAGTTCTGCTCGTCCATATTTATATACAGAAGAACAGGAATACAGGTCATGTAAAATTTTCCAAAGTGTGTTTCTCTCAGTTTTAACTGGTAAGATCCCAACTACTTTTAAAGGGAAACCTGTTAAGGATACAAGCAAAAGTATTTAAATAAATTCTTAACATTTTTTTCCTATGAGTATACTTTACTGAGTCAAATCAGGTTAACAAACTATATTGTTTTAAAGTTATTTCAATGAAAACTAAGCCTTAGCATCATTCCGTGATCTAGAACTTAGCCCCTACAAAACTGCTCTGATTGAATCTAGGTGAGAGAAAAGCCATAATCAATTTAAGAGCAACTGCCCATAAACTGTACTATGTAAATATTTACACAAATCTCAACAAACCTGGTATACTGCTAAAGAAAGATGACAAACTATAAGATACTTCTCTACTGAAAGACAAAAATCACCTTTTTTCCAAGGATGTGCTTTCACTCCCAAATACTGAAAAAGCATATCTGAAGTCATAACGGGAGGTGTCACTGTGCCATGATTTCTAGGGTCCAGTTTAAAGAAGTCACAATAGATCACTTCTAGTCTTCCATTCACACTGTCTCTTAAGGACTAGAGAGACAAAGAGAACTTGTTTAGAAATTTTAGTGCTTAAAAATGGTTAGATGTTTTATAACAGAAAATAACAATAAAAGTATTAAAGTGAAAGACAGATAGATTCAAGAGAATATTTCTAGATAGATTCAAGAGAGTATTCTGTTTTTTCCCAAAACAGTTTAGTCAGTCCTTCACCAAACAAACTTGGTTCATTCTGTAGGTCACTCTCTAGTTTCCTCTTAATTTTTCCTTTACTTTTCCCAAAGACAGAGCCAGCAACAGAAGAAAAGCTCCTTGCCTGCTAAAAGACATAAAATACACCACAATCTTTTTACTGCCTTTATGTTTTTCACCTAGCAGTGCTTGAGAACTTACTAGTGAAAGGAAGTATTAGCTACAGGCTCTACAAACTTAATTCGAAGTTACTAAAAATCAAATAGAAGAAAGCAATGTTTTGATGTGCACACTGAGGTTCTCATGCACAGAAAATTCTACAGGTATTTATAAAGGTTTCAGTGAATTTGCAATTTAAAGTTATGAGTTAAAAAGAAAACAAACTAAGCTTCCTTAACTGTTTGAATTCAACTTATAAATATGACTCTATTTCTTAATTTAGTATGGAATGATTGCTTTCAAGGGGACCCTAAAAAAAAAACTAGTGATCGAGAAAGAAACAGAGTTGGGAGTGGAAACAATGTATTTTTGGTCATGGTAATTTTGAGACACCTATTACGTGACTCAAGTGGAGATGCAGGTAGGAAGTTGTAGACCTGAATACTGAAGTACAGGCTGAAGACATAAATCAGCGGAAATAAGACACAAGTTTACCACAAAAGCCTTAGGAAGTGGGTCTTTGGAAGCATTACTATGAACAAACCAAGTGTAGGTGACAGAATTCCAGCTGAGCTATTTCAAATCCTACAAGATGATGCTATTAAAAGTGCTGCACTCAATATGACAGCAAATCTGGAAAACTCAGCAGTGGCCACAGGACTGGAAAAGGTCAGTTTTCATTCCAATCCCAAAGAACGGCAACGCCAAAGAATGTTTAAACTACTGCACAATTGCACTTATTTCACATGCTAGCAAGGTAACGTTCAAAATCCTTCGACTGAGGCTTCAACAGTATGTGAACTGAGAATTTCCAGATGTTCAAGCAGGATTTAGAAAAGGCAGAGGAACCAGAGATCAAATTGCCAGGATTCGTTGAATCATAGAAAAAACAAGGATATTCCAGAAAAACATCTACTTCTGCTTCATTGACTACACTAAACCCTTTGACTGTGTGGGTGGAAAATTCTTAAAAGAGATGGGACTACTAGACGACCTGGCCTGCCTCTTGAGAAATCTGTATGCAGGTCAGAAAGCAACAGTTAGAAGCGAACATGAAACAACAGACTGTTTCCAAATTGGTAAACGAGTACTTCAAGGCTGTATATTGTCACCCTGATTATTTAACTTTGATGCAGAGTGTATCATGCAAAATGCTGGTATGGATGAAGCGCAAGCTGGAACCAAGATTGCCAGGAGAAATATCAATAACCTCAGATATGCAGATGACACCACCTTTATGGCAGAAAGCGAAGAGGAACTGACGAGGCTCTTGAAGAAAGTGAGAGAGGAGACTGCATCCAGCCCCATCACTTCATGGCAAAGAGATGGGGAAACAATGGAAACGGTGGCAGACTTTTATTTTCTTGGGCTCCAAAATCACTGTGGACTATAATTGCATCCATAAAAATAAAAGACACCTGCTCCTTGGAAGAAAAGCTATCACCAACCTAGACAGCATATTAAAAACCTGAGACATCACTTTGATGACAAAATCCATCTAGTCAAAGCTATCGTTTTTGCTGTAGTCATGTACGGATAAGAGAATTGGCCCATAAAGAAGGCTGAGCATCGAAGAATTGATGCTTTTGAATTGTGGTGCTGGAAAAGACTCTTGAGAGTCCCTTGGATAGCAAGGGGATCAAACCAGTCAATCCTAAACGAAATCAACCCTGAATATTCATTGGAAGAACTGATGCTGAAGTGGAAGCCGCAATACTTTGGCCACCTGTTGTGAACAGCCGGCTCAATGGAAAAGACCCTGATCCTGGGAAAGACTGAGGGCAGGAGGAGAGGCGGGAGACAGAGGATGAGATGGTTGGATGACATCACCGACTCAATGGACAACAATTTGATCAAACTCTAGGAGATAGTGAAGGACAGAGGAGCCTGGCGTGCTGCAGTCCATGGGGTTGCAAAGAGTTGGACACAATTGAGCAACTGAACCACCACCACAAAAGCTGATGTCTCTTCTACTGAATACACACAGCTATTTCTGCAACAATAGTCTTCACAATTCAAATGATACAACTTGATGTATTAAAAAAAAAAATTTAGTTGACTTACAAAAGTTGTGATTTATCATTATAGAACACAATTTGCAACATGTGTATCTCTAGCACATCCAAAGAGGAAAACAAACTGCTCCTGTTTGAAACACTGTTAATGTGGAATCCAAGGAATTTTATCAGGGAAGCAGACTAGTGGAGAGAAGGATTTTAAATTTAGGTAAACATGCTGAGTCAAGCATTAACCTTGAAAATCCTTTTAGTTTTTAGTACAACTGAGAACCTTTAGGTGGCTAGAAGTACTGCTTGCTAAGAGCACCACTTAAGGTCCTGATTTAGGGTTGCAAAGGTTCTATTTAATTACTTCTCTTTTATTCTGGCACATATATATGAATTCACACAAAACTTTGAATGGCTCTTCACTTTCGGTTCAGTTCAGTTCAGTCACTCAGTCGTGTCCAACTCTTTGCAACCCCATGGACTGCAGCACATTAGGCCTCCCTGTGCATAACCAACTCACAGTTTACTCAAACTGATGTCCACTGAGTCAGTGATGCCATACAACCATCTCATCTTCTCTCTTCCCCTTCTCCTCCAGCCTTCAATCTTTCCCAGCATCAGGGTCTTTTCTAATGAGTCAGTTCTTCGAATCAGGTGGCCAAAGTACTGGAGTTTCACCTTCAGCATCACTCCTTCCAATGAATATTCAGGACTCATTTCCTTTAGGATGGACTAGTTGGATCTCCTTGCACTCCAAGGGACTCTCAAGAGTCTTCTCCAACACCACAGTTCAAAAGCATCAATTCTTTGGCGCTCAGCTTTCTTTATAGTCCAACTCTCACATCCATACATGACTACTGGAAAAACCATAGCTTTAACTAGATGGAACTTTGTTGGCAAAGTAACGTCTCTGCTTTTTAATATGCTGTCTAGATTGGTCATAACTTTTCTTCCAAGGAGCAAGTGTCTTTTAATTTCATTGCTGCAGTCACCATCTGCAGTGATTTTGGAGCCCAAAAAGATAAAGTCTGTCACTGTTTCCACTATTTCCCCATCTATTTGCCATGAAGTGATGGGACCAGATGCCATGCTCTTAGTATTCTGAATGTTGAGTTTTAAGCCAACTTTTTCACTCTCCTCTTTCATCAACGGGCTCTTTAGTTCTTCACTTTCTGCCATAAGGGTGGTGTTATCTGCATATCTGAGGTTACTGATATTTCTCCCAGCAATCTTGATTCCAGCTTGTGCTTCATCCAGTCCAGCATTTCTCATGACGGACACTGTGTAGAAGTTAAATAAGAAGGGTGATAATATATAGCCTTGATGTACTTCTTTCCCAAGTTGGAACCAGTCTGTTGTTCCATGTCCAGTTCTGTTGCTTCCTGATCTGTATACAGATTTCCCAAGAGGCAGGTCAGGTGGGCTGGAATTTCCATCTCTTTGAGAATTTTCCACAGTTTGTTGTGATCCACACAGTCAAAGGCTTTGGCATAGTCAATAAATCAGAAGCAGATGTTTTTCTGGAACCCTCTTGCTTTTCTGATGACCCAGTGGATGTTGGCAATTTGATCTCTGGTTCCTCTGCCTTTTCTAAATCCAGCTTGAACATCTGGAAGTTCACGGTTCACATACTGTTGAAGCCTGGCTTGCAGAATTTTGAGCACTACTTTACTAGCGTGTGAGATGAGTGGAATTGTGTGGTAGTTTGAGCATTCTTTGGCATGGCCTTTCTTTGGGATTGGAATGAAAACTGACCTTTTTCAATCTTTGGCCACTGCTGAATTTTCCAAATTTGCTGGCATATTGAGTGTAGCACTTTCTCAGCATCATCTTTGAGGATTTGAAATAGCTCAACTGGAACTCCATCACCTCCACTAGCTTTGTTCATAGTGATGCTTCCTAAGGCCCACTTGACTTCACATTCCAGGATGTCTGGATCTAGGTGAGTGATCACACCATTGTGCTTATCTGGGTCATGAAGATCTTTTTTGTATAGTTCTGTGTACTCTTGGCACCTCTTTTTAATATCTTCTGCTTCTGTTTGGTCCATACCATTTCTGTCCTTTATTGAGCCTATCTTTGCATGAAATGTTCCCTTGGTATCTCTAATTTTCTTGAAGAGATCTCTAGTCTTTCCCATTCTATTGTTTTCCTCTATTTCTTTGCATTGATCATTTAGGAAGGCTTTCTTATCTCTCCTTGGTATTCTTTGGAACTCTGTATTCAAATGGGTATATTTTTCCTTTTCTCCTTTGCCTTCGCTTCTCTTCTTTTCACAGCTATTTGTAAGGCCTCCTGAGACAACCATTTGCCTGTTTGCATTTCTTTTCCTTGGGGATGGTCCTGATCACTGCCTCCTGTACAATGTCACAAACCTCCATCCATAGTTCCTCAGGCATTCTGTCAGATCTAATCCTTTGAATCTATTTCTCATTTCCACTGTATAGTCATAAGGGATCTGATTTAGGTCATATCTGAATGGTCTAGCGGTTTTCCCTACTTTCTTCAATTAAGTCTGAATTTGGCAATAAGGAGTTCATGATCTGAGCCACAGTCAGCTCTTGGTCTGTTTTTGCTGACTGTATAGAGATTCTCCATCTTCTGCTGCACTTTATATTGAGTTAAAGGCTGGGTTCAGGTTATTACTAAGGGAAGGAGGGAATGGAGAGTTAAGCCATCTAAATTTTGCACTCATATTAACAGTTTCAGAAACATTTTGATTGGTAGTCTTACATTCTTGTAAAAAAAATACTGTGCGTGAGGAATTCTCCAGACCCTAATTATCCTTTTTTTCATTGATTTAACTGTTTTGAGACTGTTACTCTGACCTTATAGAAAATCAACCATTGCATTACAGGATAACAAACTGTAAACAGGACATTTTAATGCCATCTTAACTGTAGTTCAGTTCACTTCAGTCATTCAAATGGGTATCTCTTTCCTTTTCTCCTTTGCCTTTAGCGTCTCTTCTTTTTTCTGCTATTTGTAAGACCTCCTCAGACAGCCATTTTGCCTTTTTGCATTTTTTGGGGGGGGGATGGTCTTGATCACTGCCTCCTGTACAATGTTATGCTTCCATTCACAGTTCTTCAGGCACTCTGTCTACCAGATCTAATCCCTTGAATCTATTTGTCACTTCCACTGTATAATCATAAGGGATTTGATTTAGTTCATACCTTCATAGTCTAGTGGTTTCACCTACTTTCTTCAATTTAAGTTTGAATTTTGCAATAAGGAGTTCATGATCTGAGCCACAGTCAGCTCCTGGTCTTGTAGCTGACTGAACAATAAATTATTTTTAAAAGCAAAAATATACCTTCAATTCTGGAATAAAACTTTTGTCACTTTCAAGGGCAATCACTCTGGCACCACTTGTAAGCAATGCTCGAGTCAGTATTCCAGGACCTAGCACATTAAAAGAACGAAAAGTTTATTTGCCAAAGAAACACCATAATCTTTTTCAATATCAAAGAAATTAGATGTTTTACCTGTATGATCTAATTTTAATTCTCACAACATTCCCAAAGTAGATATTACACTCCTTATTTATATATAAGGAAACCGGGGATTAGATAGTCAGTTTACTGCAACATCACAACCGGTACGTGGTGCTGCATGGCTCTGAAAGCATTCCGTCAAAGAGTGAAAAACCTGCGCTCTTAATTACAATGTTCCACTAACTCTCAAGAAAAAACTAACAAAAAAGGTTGCCTCTAGCTTACCACTTACTTATGGACTATCCAGATACTTTAATAGCAAAGATACTGTGAAACCTAAACAGAACTTGACTGCTCATAATAGGAAATGGTGCTTTAAAAAAAATTATTCTTCAATAAGACTATAAATCTTGCGCTCCCAGCATCCTGCTACGGTCTATGGAAAATGCACTAAAGAGCAAAATGAAAAGTTCTTTTGGGAAGATAGTGAAATCTAAGAGCATGTTTTATCAAAATATTTTGTAAAGTGCAAACTGATACAGAAATATGTGAAGTCAGGATTAACACAGGCCATAAAAGTTCCTTAAACGAAGGGGTCATGCTTCTGACAGTCTGCAGACGTGAAAACGCAGTCCGCGAGGGACTCACCTGGATTGCACTCCAAGATTAGCTGGCCAGCTTTTCGTTTTCCCCGCAGCGTGCGCACCACGGTCTCAGCCACTCTTGGACTGGTTACGTACCTCTTGGCCTCGAAGCGGCTCTTGTACAGGCGCGAGGACGATTTCCCAAATTCCAAATCCGGCTTCAGTTGCGGATGGACATCATACAAGCCACGACAGTTCTCTGCCGGGACGTCCTTCCACCTCGCCACTCCGGAATTCAAAACGCAACGCCGCCCAGCGCGGGTAAAGGCTGAAAGTGTCAGCCGAGAGGGAATTCCTGCCCCTGGGACCCACATTCTCACCCTCTAAGGCCTGTCCCAGGGTCGCCCAGGAGCGTTACATCGTCGACGAACACCGTACACGGTACATCTCACGTGCCACTTACCCCTTCTCCAGGACTAGGCCGGCGGAAGTAAACACTCCACGCTGTGCCTGCGAATGACCTCTCCGTCTTGCCTTTGCCGTCACTTCCGTTTCCGTACCGGCGCAGACGCCGGAGGATTGCGAGTGGACGGCCGAGGAGCGAGAAGGCCTATCTAGGCAGTGTCTGAGCTCAGACTCTATGGTCGTCCGCCCTCTGTGCCTCCTCTCTAGCCGTCCGCGCTCTATGCTCCGCGGTCGCTGGCCGCCGGCCGCCCTCCCGCCTGCCCGGAGGGGTGCGCAGAAGGAGGCGGGGCGGGAAGGCTAGAGGTGTCTCCTCCACCCGACCGGCGGGAGACCTGAGCAACCTCTGTGACAGCTCGTCGGCCGCCATGTCAGCGAGCGGGGCTGGAAACAGATTCGGCGCCCCGCGGTAGCCCTTCTTGCGTCTCCTGTTCCCAGGTAAGGAGAGGAAGAGCGAGATGCAGGAGACCGGCCGGCTGGCGGCGGAGGGGAAAGCCTTTGGGAACCCCCTTTTCCTTCCCCGGCACTGTCCTCTGGCAGCGCCGCCTCTGCCCTCCGGGTGCGGTGGAGCCCGGTTCCCTCACCTCCGCCCCTTCTCCGCTCCCCTGTTTTCCTCTTTTTCTCTCGCCGCCGTGGCCTCTCCCTGCGCCGCGCGCCCATTTCTCCCTGCCTAGGGCACTCGTGCCAGAAAGTCCTCCCTAGACCGGCAGCCCGCGGAGCCTGCGGCTTCCTCTGCGCTCCTGTTCCTTTTCATTCTGTTGCCCACAGCCCTGTCTTTGCTCCACCTTTGCGGGTGGTTTGTATTTCCCTTCATACCTGTTTCCCGCCCCTCGCCTCACCACTTAGGCTGTCAAGAAGCACCTAGTGCCTCCCTTCCATTCCTCCCTCCGGGCCAATATTTACCTTTGTTTTTATTTTTATTTGCGTGTTGTTAAAGGTGTAAAGTTAAGATTAAAATAAAAAAAGATGTAAAAGCTTAGCATTCCTTCCTAAGCTTGGAAACATTAAGGTCTTAGAATGCTTATTTTGTTGCTTTTGTAAACTTAGTCCAACACATCGTACTGTGGAATGCAATTTAAAAGAGAGATTCCAAAGACTCTAAAAATAGGATGCCCTAATGGAAATTTTGGCAGTCTTTTTAACCTCTTAGGCAGTGTTAGAAGCCTCGATTCTTTGAGAGTGATTTCAGTGTTTAAGGATTATACTCAAGAGCTTTACCATCATCACTCTTTCTACCAAGGCAGGAAGCTGCAGGCATCAACTTCCTATTTTAAAATATGCACCATCCTTTCTGCATACTTGACTGGCCGCGTAATTGATCTTGGCATTTTAAATGCACAAGGAAAAGGTTTCTAAGGAATGTATCACTTAGCAAATGGAAGTCTGAGGATTTACTCAGCTGATGAATATCAAATGGAGAAGGAATTGATGGCCAACTGTGATCTTTTTCCGATTATAAATTTGTTAGGACAGCATAGAAAGTATCTTCTCAACTGTTGTGGAGCCCTGGGAACTCTTTGGTCTTAATTTTTAAAAACTCTTTAAAATGCGATTTTGCTATTGACAGTTCTCTAGAAGTTATTATTCTTGCACCCTCTGAAAATCTGAGTGAACACCAGACTTCCCCCCCCCCCATCCTTTTACTGAGCTGTCCCCTCTCTCCTTATAAAAATATTTTTGTAGATTCAGAAATACATGAACTCTGGAGTCTAAATATTGTTAAAATCAAAGCAGAAAGATGTATTACAGTAAAGGAAGAAATAGTTCACTTACAGAACTATGTGGTTCAATTTCTCACTTTTAAAATACACTTTAAAAAATTGTGGTAAAATTACTTATCTTAAAATTTGGTTTCTTCATAATATTCAGCCCTAGAGAAATTGATGTCATTTTTAATTTTGCTTTTGAATGGTGTTATTCTCTTCTTTTTTAATTGGTTGATTTTCTATTTTTTAACTTTACAATATTGTATTTGTTTTGCCATACATTGACTGTGTTATTCTTTTCTGATTTTCGAAAAGAGAATTAGGTTATGATAAGTATCTCCCCTTTTATAGTGTTAATAGTGGTTTGTTTGAGGTTGTAGATGCTTAAATAACAAGAGACAGACTATTACACATTTTATTTTTCTGAGGTCCTAGGTGCTAGAAATGAAAGAAATGTCCGTTTTACTTTAAAGATGAACCTTATAATCAGCATTTAGACTTTATTAGAAGAACCTTGGTTGTTTATTCCTCATCTTATTTTCTTAAGAAGTACAGTTTTTGCATCTGGTACTATTTTTGCCTTTTTGAAGTGATATCTCTTTGGTGTCTGGCAAGATGATTCTACTGACTATTTTAAAGTTTTTTTTAATTATTATCTCAATTTAACTGATAAAGAAGCCAAAATACTTCTATTCTTTTGACTTTTATGTTACTGTTGTGATTGGGAAATGCCAGGTGGTAAAAGTTTGTTGTCAGAATTAAGGCTGTGGGTCTATAGTAGTACTGTCCAATAGAAATACAAGGCATTAGTACACGAGCAATTTAAAATTTTTTAGTCACATTACCAAAGTAAAAAAGAAATAGGTAGGATTAATTTCAACATGTTTTATTTAATCCTGTATATATCATTTCAACAAGTGATCTCTTTTAAAAGTTGACAATGAGATATTTTACATTCTTTCATACTGAGTCTGTGAAATTTCATGTGTATTTTACATTTACAGTACATTTGAATTCTGACTAGCGTCTGGTCTTAGCTTGTGGCTAAGACCTTATTGACTAGCATATTATCTATAGGATTTCTGTGTGATTCTTAAGATGTCTCCTTACCCTGAGAGTCTGGGGTAAATTCTGTGAGGCAAATTTAAAAATCCTTTTCATAAAGTGCTAGGATGTTCAAACTGAGATGATTCTAAGCAGGATGAAAGCCCTGAAGAGTTTCTTCCTCTTAGTGTTGACTGTGTTAATACTGAGGAGGATAAACAGGTTGCCCTGTGCTTGTTTAGTGAGGGTCATAAGATATATAGAGTGCTCAGTCATTTCCTGGGGTGTCATTGTTACAATTTACATCTGCATGTCAACAATGTGTCAAGGAACTGTATGAGTCTTTGTCTACTAAGTCCGTTGGCATTAAGCAGGAAGAACCTGAAGACATACAAGAAGTTTGAACTTTATGGTGAACAGGTAGAATATCTGCTGTTGGAGACATTTTCTGAAGCAGTTTCAGGTATGGCTAAGAGTTTTGTGTATGTGCTTCTTTATATGATGGTGTAATCAAAGGGAAGATAAAATCTTTTTAGCAAAAATTAGGAAGGAAGAGGGTATGTTTTTTGACTCCAAACCACTGAGAGTAGTAGCAAAACACAAATGTATATGGTGGTTTGGGTAAAGTGTAAAGGAAATATGGCAGTTTTTAGAGAAAGCTACTGACATATTGACTAGAAATGTGTTTTAACTTGTTTTTGCAACAGATGGTGCTTTACATGGACCAGCTCTTGTTCAGAGCTGTTAGGACTGAAAGATAGCCCTGTTGGAAAGGTTAGTCTGCAGCTCACAGACTTCAGTGGGTTACTCTGACCCTTCATTGCTCTTATCTTGATGTCTGTATTCTGTTAAACTTACCTAAATACTATTTTAGCTGCATTGTTTTACATTTACACTTAATGTGAAAATGTTCTTGAAGGATTAATTAATATTCATTGTAATTTAATGTGAGAAACTTGCCTCCTCCACAACTTTTATGGTATAAATAAATCTTAAATTACCCGATCAGTAAACAGATTCCTTCTGTAAAATCTAGTCAGTATAGACCTAGCAGTGTCGGCAGTGTGTACAGTATTAAAGGATCAAGGACAGATTTGGGCAAGGGATAGTTACTGGTTGTTGCTTGTTTCATGAAAGGTGCATGCATGTTATGTAGGAAAATGTAGCATTTTCATTTGTTTGTAAATATAGGTGGCTATCCGTTGCTACCATTTTAGTTGGATGAGAGAGGAAATACACTGTTTTGTTCCTACAAATTAGCCTTAGCCTATTTTTCTTTAGTTAGTTAAGGATGAATAATTGATAGCCTGGCAATTTGCAATTTTTTTTTTTCAGTTTTATTTATTTTTGACTGTGCTGGGTCTTCATTGCTGCATGGACTTTTCTCTAGATGTGGCAAGCCTGGGCTACTCTCTAGTTGTGGTGCATGGGCTTAGTTGCCCCATGGCATGTGATATCTTCCTGGATCAGGGATTGAACCTGTATCCCCTGCATTGGCAGGCAGATTCTTAACCACTGGACCACCAGCGAAGTCCTGCAAGTTTTTTAAAAAGCTTAATAGAAGTGGCCGTACAAGGATTATATTTTTATTGAGAAGTTCTACATTCAGTAATCTATGTCTCAGTACTCTTATGAGTGTGTTCTTTTGTTTAGGGCCTTGAAGATTCTCATGAATATAGGCTTTTCTTTCTTTATGGATCATTCCTTTGGGGGGAAATTATATTTCCTTTTAACCAAGGGATGCTTTTTAAAAATGCATTTGAAATAACTATTTTATAATACTCTTCAATAAAAAGTAAAAAAAAAATCATATGTGAAGAATCTTCAAAAAAAGAAATACATCATTAAAAAGTTCTGAATCTTATAATAGCTTGAGATTTCTTAAATTGTTTTAGTCACAGTTTTCAGATTCTGCTCTTTACCATATTTGGAGATGGAAACTTTTTGCCTTTATATGACCTCCTCCCTGCCATCTCTTAGGGCTCCCCCCCACCCACCCCGTTCATCATCATTAGCCATGTGGAGAAGAAAGGTAGTGTGTGTTTGTCAAAATACAGTTCATTTTTCCCTTTGGCTGTAGGACATATTTTTAAAAAGTGACAGATTTAGTCATTTTTATTAACATTGAAGCATTTGATATTTTAATTGACTGTACCTAAGAGATTTTATGGGGTCGCAAAGAGTCGGACACAACTGAGTGACTGAACTGAACTGAAGAGATTTTAAAGGTTTCCCTGGTAGCTCATATGGTAAAGAGTCTGCCTGAAGTGCAGGAGACCTGAGTTCTATCCCTGGGTTGGGAAGATCCCCTGGAGAAGGAAATGGCAACCCACTGTAGTATTCTTGCCTGGAAAATCCCATGGAGAGAGGAGGTTAGCAGTCTACAGTCCATGGAGTCGCGAAGAGTTGGACATGACTGAGCAACTTGACAAGAGATTTTAGGAATTAACAATATCTTGTGATTCAGTTCAGTTGCTCAGTCGTGTCTGACTCTCTGTGACCCCATGGACTGCAGCACGCTAGGCTTCCCTGTCCATCCCTAACTCCCGGAGCCTGCTCAAACTCATGTCCATTGAGTTGGTGATGCCATCCGAACATCTAATCCTCTGTCATCCCCTTCTCCTCCTGCCCTCCATCTTTCCCAGCATCAGGGTCTTTTCCAAGGAGTCAGTTCTTTGCATCAGGTGACCAAAAGTATTGGAGTTTCAGCTTCACATCAGTCCTTCCAGTGAATATTCAGGACTAATCGACTTTGGGATGGACTGGTTTGATCTCCTAGCAGTCCAAGGGACTCTCAAGAATCTTCTCCAACACATAGTTCAAAAGCATCAATTCTTTGGTGCTCAGCTTTTTATATAGTCCAACTCTCACATCCATACATGACCACTGGAAAAATCATAGCTTTGACTAGATGGACCTTTGTTGGCAAAGTAATGTCTCTGCTTTTTAATATGCTGTCTAGGTTGGTCATAACTTTTCTTCCAAGGAGCAAACGTCTTTTAATTTCATGGCTGCAGTCACCATCTGCAGTGACTTGGGAGCCCCAAAAGATAAAGTCTGTTACTGTTTTCCCATCTATTTGCCATGAAGTGACGGGACCAGATGCCATAATCTTAGTTTTCTCAATGTTGAGCTAGCTTTTTCACTCTCCTCTTTCGTCAAGAGGCTCTTTAATTCTTCTTCACTTTCTGCCATAAGGGTAGTGTCATCTGCACATCTGAGATTGATATCTCTCCTGGCAATCTTGATTCCAGCTTGTGCTTTATCCAGCCCAGCATTTTGCATGATGTACTCTGCATATAAGTTAAATACTCAGGGTGACAACATACAGCCTTGACATACTCCCTTTTCCGATTTGGAACCAGTCTGTTGTTCAAAATCCAGTTCTAACTGTTGCTTCTTGACCTGCATACAGATTTCTCAGGAGGCAGGTAAAGTGGTCTGGTAGCCCCATCTCTTGAAGAATTTCCACAATTTGTTGTGATCCACACAGTCAAAGGCTTTGGTGTAGTCAGTAAAGCAAAAGTAGTTGATTTTCTGGAACTCTCTTGCTTTCTTGTAATTGCCATACCAATTAAATCCTCTTATGAGAATACTGATTTTTTTTGGAAAACTACTACCTGAATAAATAATTACATCTTTTCTATGTTTGCTGCACCTTGAAAACCCAGTGAATTAGGTGGCTGTGGTTTTGTAATTTGAATGAAGGCAAACAACCATTTTGAAGAGCCTCTTATGTTATAGATTTTTAGACAAATAGTTTCCTTAAAATATGTGAACTTTATAATAACATAAAGAATACTGTTGTTTCTGGATGTTGGAGAGCTTACCACTTGTATTTTTAATTTGTGTATGCATTGTTTTTCTTGTTCACTGTTTCTCTCTTCTGCAGCTATTAACACTGTACAGATAAATCTTAAAAGTAATTATTAAATGAACTGAAACATCTTCCTGTAAGATTTTTCAGCAAAGACTTATTTTTGTGAACTTGCATTTTATTTATTGAATCCTCATGGAGTTTTTTTTTCCCCCTTATGAAACACCAAAGATCAGATTTTTCTTTTTTCCACTGTGGGCATGAAAAGATTTTCTTAAGTCAGGTCTCAGAAGGATTCATAGCAAGTAACAGACTTGATTTCCTCCCTCATGTTCAACCCAAATTAAAAGAGGAATGGAATTTTGTAGAAACTATGCTAATTAGAAAATAGCAAAGTTTAGTTTCCTGAGAAAAAGACTTGCTATCCATTTGTGACTTCTTAATCCAAAATCAGTCATTAGGCTTTATTTTCTTCCACAGTTTACAAAGTAATCACCAGGTTCCTTTTGCTTCAGTTGTTTTAAAAAAATTGTTCTGGAGTTCTTTGTCATGCCAGTTAGAGTTTATACCTGTAGCATTGCATCAGCACTGTAAAGAGCCAAAATGAGAAGCAATGTCTTGTGACTTCTTTGATCATACAATTAAATGTTTTGTAAGATGAAATGGTTTGTCTTATTAGTCTTACAGTTGAACCCTAGTTTAAAATTGACCTAATAGGTCTTATGTCAACCAAAGTTCATATTTTTGCTAGCCAGAGAAAGATCTATTTCAAATTAACCTAAAGTAAACTATTTAATTTAGGAGGTAATTTTTTATTATATCAGGTACCCTCTTGGTTAATTATAATTTTGTGGATTTTGATGCCTACAGCCTTTTTGTCCTCTTTCAGCTGTTTACCTGAGGAAAACCTAGGGATTCCCTAGTAAATCATGACAGGTCTTTGGCCCTTGAGAATATGGCTTACCTTCCCTGACAGCCTACAAGAGTAAATGTGTATGTGCAGAAAACTTATGAGCAAAAATTCTGCTTTAGGAACACTTACCTATGTGATGAAACAGATATTCTAAGACTATCTTAGAATGACAGTTTCCATGTACTTGTATAAAACTTTGCATAAAACTGTATGTTCTGCTGGAGAGTTTTCATTTTGTTCCAGTGCTTCAGAGTGTGTAAAAAGATACCCAGAATAATATCTCCTATAGTTTAGTCTGCCTAACTTCACCTTTTGGTTTTTTTCTATTCTGTCTTCCATGTAAAGTTCAAAAGTCAGAATAGGTCATGGTTTAGTATAACGTTGGCAGTGGGGGTGGGGGTGGGTGGGTGGTAGGAGTACAGCAAACTTGACTCCTTTCTTTTTTCCTCTCTTTCTTCCCTATTACAGAAGTAATTGTGCTCCAGAGAGAAGGGGGGAAAAAAGGAAGCTAAATTTTAATTTAAGGAAAACATGGTTTTTCAAAAGTTAGTGTTTTTCCCTATAATGAAAGTTGAACAGAAGCTTTAATTTAGCAGTCAGAGTCCCTTGATCTCTCTTGTCCTACCTTTGATGTCTGGTGGACTTGCCAGGAAGAAACTTTGAGTACAAGTGTTAGCAGTACTGCTTGGGAAACGAATTCTTGGGGCAAGGAATAGTGAGTGACTTTATTCAGAAAGCCAACAGACTGAAAAGGTGATGGACTAGTGTCCCAAAGAACCATTCCTCCCGTTAGAAGTCAGGCTTCTTTTATACTGAAAGGAGTGTGCCTGTGGTTGGTTGCTGGGAACTTCTTGGTGCGGAAATCCTTTGTTCTTGCAGCTTTCCAGGTAGCCAGTCACAGTGCTCCTATAAACCTCCAGCAAGACAGATGTTATTTTTTATCTCTATGTGAATAGAAAACTATTTTACCTTTAGAGATCAGAGTCTTGAGATTAGGCTATCCTCTATGTTTTAGGCTATTGGCAACATTCTAAACTTCTGGCAAAAGCAATAGAATACAAAGAGTTAAAGTAGAAGAAGTAGATCCAATAAGATGTCAGACTTGTGCTTCCCTATTATACTGGGAAACTTTGCACTGATATGAGACAGTACTAGAAATACATACACATGTATATAATTTATTTATCATATATATATAATTTATTTATTTATTTGGCTGTGCCATGCAGCTTGTGGGATCTTAGTTCCCCAACCTGTGTGTGTGTGTGTGTGTTTTATTTATTTAACTGTGCCATGCAGCTTGTGGGATCTTAGTTCCCCAATCAAGAATTGGACCTGGGCCTTCAGTAGTTAAACTACTCAGGCCTAACTGACTAGTGGACTGCCAAGGAATTCCTGCTAGGATAAATTTAATAGTGTCTCTTTTGTCATATGTGTTTCCTTTAGGGAATATTCTCCACTGAAATAAAATATCTTGGGGAAAAATCATATTCTGTCAGCAGTCTTTCAAAGCATTGCAAGTTATCTTACTCTGAGACAGGTTTTTTCTGTACTGTTTTTTTTTTTTCATTCTTTTCTAAGAATTTCTTACCTAGAACAAGCTGCCTTACTCTGGAGTTGTTTTTTTTCCCCAAACCTCCATCAAAATATTTCTCTTGAATGGCTAACAGTGAGAAGGAATATTCACTTTTACACCTATCTCCATTCTTGCCTTTCTATTAACTTTCAGTATGCTGGAGATATAAATTAGCATGTCACCGTTGTGTCACATCACAGTAAGAATTAATATCATTAATGTTTATTTAGATATTTTATTATAGGAGAGGAAAACAGTATCTACCTATTTGACATGGATAAAATATAATCTCTGGAAACAGTTTTTTAACCTTGGATCCAAGAACAGGCTTCAAGGGGTCTGTGAGCCACCTGAAATAACTCTCATAACTTAGTGGTAGTATATGTGCATTTTTCTTTTTTTTTAATGTGTATTTTTCTGAGGAGACATTTCATAGCTTTTGTCGGATTCTTCAAAGGATCCATGACCCAGAAGAGGATAAGACTCACAGAATTAATTTGAGCTTGGTTATAAATTGCTAATCCTTATAAGCAGCTATAGTTTTGTAAACATTCCTATATATAAGCTTTATTTTTTGGTAATATTTATGACAAAAATAGTTTAATAGATTATTTTATAAGAAAAGGCACAGTGAGTCTTTTTTAAAAAAGCAAATCTTCCTCAAATATCTTACCTTTTATTTTGTATGCCTTTACACAGTTCTGTGGTTACTTTGTTTTTAATATTTGTTTACCATCTGTGCATTTTACAGAAAGATGATTAATTCTTAGTGGTTGAATTTTTCCTGGCAGTTTGAAGAGTTGTTCATAAACTCAGAATCAGGATAAAGGAAAGCTGCATTTTATGAGCCTCCCCTACCCAGTGAGAGGAATGTGTTCACAGATAGGTTGATTATATACACATGCTCCTGGTGAAGCAGAAAAAAATAAGAAAGTACAAGTAGAAAGGTTACCCTTGAACAGCAGATAGAAACATTCTACTACTGAGATAAGAAAGGGAAATAACCGATTACCAACTGACATCTGGTAACTTCTGTTTACCTGTGGCCCAGTTGAAACTGCTGAGCTAGGAATAGGAAGAGGACTGGAGGCCAGGTGTGAAGGTTAGTGTAGCTCTGGGGATGTGGTTCTGAGAGCTAATTGAGGAAGGATGTCTAGCCAGCATTGAGGCTACACCTGATATTGGATGGATACTGCTTGTATAGTTTCCAATTTGCATAGTTATGATTTTTTTTAGCAGCCTGGGTATAAGAGCAGAGAAGGTAGTCAGGTTGATCAGGCCTGGGGTTTATAGGGTGAATGCAGTAGATGTATAAGATAACAATGGAAGTAGCTAGAGATGATACATGAATTCAGTGCTTAAAAAGAAAGAATGCCAGGAATCCGACTAATGTTTAAAAAAAAGAAAGAAAGAAAATGCAGGAGTGTGGAGTTTTTGGTTTGTTTTTTAATAATTTAATTTCTTTCTTTTTTTTCTTTCATTTTGTCCATGATGAATTACTTGCCGGATCTCAGTTCCCCAACTAGGGACTGAACCCAAGCCTTGGCAGTGAAAGCCTAGAATCCTAAGCACTTGGCCACATGGGAACTCCTGAGTCTGGAGTTCTTGATGTGGTTGAACTGGGTAATGGTAGTGAGGTAATGACAGTAAAGATTGAGAGTTAAAAAGAATAGGAATTTAGAACCAGACAATGGATATTGGTAGTTGGAGATGTGGAGACTCACCTGAGATGAATAGAGTGTTTTGATGCTCAGTAA
The DNA here is from genome assembly GCA_024291935.2 of Okapia johnstoni. NCBI lineage: Eukaryota > Metazoa > Chordata > Mammalia > Artiodactyla > Giraffidae > Okapia > Okapia johnstoni. Next base: position 46,787,307 of record CM044322.1, read on the forward strand.
AATCTAAGACTGGGGTGACAGTTGCTAAATTGACCAGACAGTAATGTCGTTGTTGATTTTTGAGACACAAAGAAACATGCATTCCATAAGTCTGTACACAAAGATAGTGTATTCTTTTTTAAAATTTTATTAATATTTTTAAATTAATTATTTTTATTGGAGTATCATTGCTTTTCAAAGGTAGTGTTTTCTGAACAGTAATCTGCCTCTGGCTTATGAGAGAAAACCTTAATTAAAAGTAAACATATCAGCCTAAACTCATTTTGAAATTTCATAACTTCTGAAATGATAGAATTAATAAATTTTTACCTTTTGTTCAAAGGGGGACTGAGAGTAAACTGGAGAGCTCCTAGCTTAGGTTTATAATTTTAAAATACTATTAAAGTGGTTTTGTTCTTTATCCTGGTTGAATTGATAGGTTGATTTTAATTTACTGATATCCATCTGAACCTACACATGAAAATGCCCATATACATGGTGACTAGTTTGGAAATGTGGTAGCTTGTCAATGACCTTGAACCTAGCATTAGTTCCTGTTAGTTCACTCGCTAATGTTTGAGCCCATAGGTGATCAGCATTATACTAAGTACTGTGTGAAATGCAGTAAAAATGAGCCCTTTCATCAAAACATTTGATGAAAAATACAAGTCTAAAATATATATAGGTAATTTTTTAAGAAAAGGAAGGAAATTTACATGAAAACCTTTTTTTGGTTTTGTCTAATATATAGTTAATTTACTAAATATTTTGTAGAATTTATTTCCTCATCTTTCCAGAATTTTAAATGCAACCTTTTTGACCTAGGGTTTGGTAAACATAATAGGGAAAAGTTATGTAACAGTTTAGATGAATTCATTTCTAAGATCTGTAGTGTTCCACCATAGAGGTTTCTACTTTGTGCCCTTGAGAACTGGCTTTGTAGGAACTCCTGTTTATGTAGGTTATTGGAAAATATATCCAGTGATTATTTGCTGCTCTAAAATAGGGTCTTAAGGCAATGAGAGTCCTTTGAAATAGTGGATAAAAGCAGTTTCCAAAAGAAAAAAAAAAAAACACATTTATTACATGATATAATGCATGTTAAAGTGACTGCCTTCCTCAGTGTTAAGCACACAGAGCACTTAGTAAATTGGTTGTTTTGTTTTTAACTTGCTAAACTTTGTGATAACATTGTATTTATTTGGATTATTTGTAAAGAGGTGAACAGTATTAATATATTGATTCACTGTGTAGCATTCTTAGGAGTTATTAAAAAATGTTGTGTCCTTGATTCAATGCTTTAATGTTTTTCTTGAATAGAAAAATATTGTGTGTTAAGTATACAGAAATACAGAAAGTAATACAGAAAAGAAATACAGCAAAATACAGAAAAGTAAAAAAAAAATTGTACTCCCATCAGCCAACAGCAAGAACTGTGAACATTTCTGTATATGTACTTTCAGTGTCCCTGGAGTGTGTGTAGGCATAATTGAGATCATATTTATGATTTTAAGTTATATTTTTTAATAGATTCACAATGTGCACATTTTGTGGTGTTGTAACATCTAGGGTATAAGCTAATTTATTTAATCATTCCCCTGAAAGTGAAAGTGAAAGTCACTCAGTCGTGTCTGACTCTTTGTGACTTCTTTAGGCCAGAATATTGGAGTGGGTAGCCTTTCCCTTCTCCAGGGAATCTTCCCAACCCAGGGATCGAACCCAGGTCTCCCAAATTGCAGGCAGATTCTTTATCGGCTGAGCCACAAGGGAAGCCCAAGAATACTGGGGTGGGTAGCCTATCCCTTCTCCAGTGGATCTTTCTGACCCAGGAATCAAACCTGAGTCTCCTGCATTGCAGGTGGATTGTTTACCAACTGAGCTATCAGGAACATGTTATGAAATGGTTTTCTGATAAATTGTGCCAGGTTATATTCGAACTGAACAGCATGTGACAATGCCTATTTCAGTAGAAGATTGTTGTTGTTAGTCACTAATCATGTCTGACTCTTCTGCAACCCCATGGACTGTAGCTCTCCAGGAGCCTCAGGCTCTCAGAGAAGCCTGGCAGGCTACAGTCCATGGGGTGTCAGACGTGACTTCGCAACTAAACAACAACAACAAAGGGCAATGTGAGTTGAAAAGGCAACTTCAGTAGGCCTCTAGCTACTTCTTATACTTTCCCCATCCAGCCAACCTATCACACTCATTGTCCTCTAACAACTCCTAGTCTTTGTATCTGTACTATAGTGCCTATCCTATCCCACCTCTCTTTATTGTCCATCTGTCTAATTTTTCCTTCTTAGTCTTTGTTTCAATCTTTTCTCCTCTGTCTTTTCCTGTATGAGAGGCCTACCCAGCCAGAACAACAGAGCAGAGCAGTCTATTTTCTGTTGGCACGGTCACTCAAGAGAGAAAGAGGGCTGAGACAGTTAAGCTTAGGTGGCTCAGAGGTTAAAGCATCTGCCTGCAATGTGGGAGACCTGGGTTCGATCCCTGGGTCAGGAAGATCCCTGAAGAAGGAAATGGCAACCCACTCCAGTATTCTTGGCCTGGAGAATCCCATGGACGGAGGAGCCTGGTAGGCTACAGTCCATGGGGTCACAAAGAGTTGGACACGACTGAGCAACTTCACTTTCACTTTCACCAAACTGATAAATCAGTTTACCTCCCCAGAGAGGAATCCAAAGGAAGACATCAGGAGTGAGGGAAGTTTCTTCATAACTCTCAGTGTTTATAGTAACCTTGCCACATTCTTAGTTATTAAAAAACATATATTAGCATATGTTCAAAGTCTTTAAAAAATTTTTTTTCTGAGAACAAAAATAATGCAACTTACAGCTCAATAAATAATAACCCACTTAAAAATTGGGCAGAGGATCTGAATAGACATTTCTCCAAAGAGACAAATGACCAATAAATACATGGAAAGACGCTCAACATTAGCTGTCAGGGAAATGCAAATCAAAACTACGTATACTACTTCATATCTGTAGATAAAGAAATTGTAACCTTGTATATTGCTGGTAAGGATGTCAAATGGTACGCCATCTGTAGAAAATAGTATGATGCCTTTTCAGTAACTTAAACATCAAATTAGCATATGACTCATCATTCCATTCCTAGGTACATACTGAAAAGAATTGCAAACAGATGTTAAAAAAAACAACCCAAAAGCTTGTATAGGAATGTTTGTAGCGACATTATTCATAATAGCCAGATAATAGAAACAACCCAAATATCCATCAACTGATGAATAGATAAAGTGGTAAATCAATATAATGGAATGTTATTTGGCAATAAAAGTATATTGATAATATGCTACAACATAGATATACCTTGGAAACATTATGCTAAGTGAAAGATGCTAGTTATGAAAACCACATGATTCTTTTGATATGAAATATTCAGAATGGATTGATCATAGAGAAAGAAAGTAAACGAGTGATTGCCTAGAGCTGGCTGGGGGAGCTGAGAGAATGGAAAGTGACTGCTAATGGGTATGTGGATATTGAGGAGCACAGAAGTTCCTTTTGGAATGATGAAAATGTTCCAAAATTTATTGTGACAAATGTGCACAGCTTTGTGAATATACTGAAAACGGTTGATCTTGTACATTTTAAATGTGTAAATTCCGTGGTATGTGAATGATATCTCAGTAAAGCTATCATTTAAGAGCTTAGTTGGAAAAAAATGCATGTTTATCATAGAGAATGTATAAAACATAGAGAAGTACAAAAAGAAAAAAATTGTTAGAATTTAAAATTTTTCCTATTTTCATTTTTATGATAAGCTAAAAGAAAATAGCATAAGCTTATTCAAAATAATCGTGAACACTGCCATAAAACAACTTTCTGCTATGGGATTTCAGTGCTCAAATTTCTTTTTATAATCACAGGGTAAAATTAATAAGTTACATCTTTGGAGCAACATTATAGCATGTTGTGAAAACAAAGGTTTCTTAGTAGTTGGTAGAGAAAAGTGGTTGGAAAGCTGAGTCTTAAGGTGCTTATGGTAAATAGAGTTGCTGAAGTTGAAGGAACCTGTGTCATCACAGTTAATACCAAATTCAGGTTATGAACAGACATTTAATTTTTGCAGAGCAGCATCATACATCATATTAAATTAATGTTAATTTTAATATTATTGGTGTTTTTATTGCTTGTATTAATTTTAAATTTTGTTTTGGTTTAATAATTGTATTGGAGTTATAAACACATAATTCTCTTTTTACATCTTTTAAATTGTAAGTAAAAATAATTTGTCAGTGCTTAAGGACTATCATAATTATTTCTTTTAATAGCCATTCAAGAGAATAATGGGATAAATAGTTAGAATTAAAAGGGCCCATGATTTTATTGCTGAAGAAATTAAGGCTCAGAGGGGTTTCTTGCTCAAGCTTTTCAAACAAGTTTAAGGCTTGGTTAGAATTTAGATTTCAGTATTTGTAGCCTAATATTTTTTTCTGCTTTTATCACTTTTTTCTTTTGACTTATTCTCAATTATTATTAATAGCTTGCCTTCTCCTGTGATTTCTTTCTTTCATATATAATTTGTCACCTCAAGTAGAGCACTCTTGGACACGAATTACACCTCAGTTCTTTTTGTCCTATGCTTCTCTTCACCCTGCTCCACCCTATTCTACCCGCAGTGTACACTGCACTGAGCCTGGTGTTATATACTTAGTTGGCTCTCAGTAGATGTTAATAAAGGGTTTTAACTTTGCCTTCTGGGAGCCATGGAAACTTGGCCTTCAAAATTCAAGCTTGGGCCAGAGTGCAAACCTTCGGAAGTCTTGTTCTAATATGGAGCAAATAAAGTAACACTTTTCCCGTAAAATATTGATTTTGGTTTGTTGTTTTTTTTTTTTTTGTCACACTGAACCAGCCCTCTCAGTAATGAGAGCGAGGAGTCCTAACCACTGGCCACCAGAGAATTCTCTTAATTCAATTCTTAGCTTTTTAGAAACTATCTTACCCTCTGTTGTTGATGGATCATTGCAAAGTTGTAGGTTTTTTTGAAGATTGCCAAGTTGGACATCTTCCTTTTAGTAAAGAAAAGAACATGTACTAAAATGATTCAGGTGCAAATGTTTTTGTGGTTAAAACACCTCCAAAATGGACAATTCTTATGAAATACAAACGTAAACAGTAATTTTATTGTACTATTATTATGACTTTGTTGTTCCTCCCCCCGCTTCATAGCCTCTTCCCTCTCCTACTTTTACCTCCTTATTCTAATTCTCTTTCTAGACCTCTGACCATTCTTCTGGGTCTGATTTTGAACTAACTTTGGGCCAAGGAAACTCAGTAGTAGCCAGGGTGATATCCTGTAATTCATCCACTATTTTATACCCATCATTCAAATTCTCAAACTATATTGCTACTTTCACTTGGACCTCTGAGGTTACTCTATTATATTAGCATCTTACTTTTAAAATTTCAGGAGAGCCCTATTAGTAAAATGATATGTTGTCTTAATTTCAGTAAGAGTGGTCATAATTTTTATTGGAACCAGTTTTACTCAATTTATTTCATTTTCATATTGTCTTTTAAATGAGCATGGAAATATCTTTTATGTTTTCCTTTAGTGGAGAAATCCAGTCAAAAATGTGAGAAGATGAAACTTTCAAGTAAAATTGTTGTTGAAAAAAAAAGAAATTCTAGATTAAAATAAATTTGACCTTGGTCTAGTTCTGTTTGTCTCATCTCTATATTTGAAAGGAACTTAAAACAATTCTTCTGTATGTTTGTTGAATAATTAAACCTTATCCTTTAATTTGCATAGCATAAAGTGAAGGATTTGTAATTACAGACTCAAAATTTTCTGGATCAAAAAGTAGAGTGGGCCCATTTAATTGAATCTTTGCTTTTTGTTCTAATTCATGCTTTTTTTTTTTTCAGATTTGCTGACTTGCCCTTATATTTAATCTTACAATGACAAAAGTGCTCTTTTAGAGTTTCCCCTCTATTTCTGTTTCCTACCAGATAATATTTGTGGGGTCTTTTTTGTTAAATAAAGTTTAAATATTGAATGATGTAACCATTTTTTCTAAGTTTATTTCCTTAGGTGAGAGGTAATGAAAAAGAGACGTTAGTGTTTTAGTTCAATTGAACAATCATTATTTAACACCTATTATGTGCCTAGGGCTTTGCTATGGTAAGTGTTGCAAAAGAAGTAACACTTCAGGCACTTGGATTCTACCGTGGGAAATAATATACTTGCATTGGAATAGCTTGTGAAAAAGCCTAAAGCAATAAGTAAGCAAATTTGAGGCAGCACCCACTAGATGTGGGTCCCCAGCGCTATTAGGAATCAGGCCATACAGCAGGAGGTGAGTGGGTGAGTAAAAGAAGCTCCTTCTGTATTTACAGCCACATCCCATCGCTCACCGTTTCTGTCTGAGCTCCACCTCCTAAAATTAGATTCTCATAGGAATGAGAACCCTACTGTGAATGCGCATGTGAGGGATCTAGGTTGTGGGCTCCTTATGAGAATCTAATGCCTGATGATCTGAAGTGGAGCTGAGGCGGTGATGCTAGCGCTGGGGAGTGACTGCAGATACAGATTCATTAGCAAAGAGGTTAACTGCATAGAGACCATAATAAATCAATTGTTTGCAGACTCATCAAAACTCTATCAATGAGTGAGTGGCAAGTGACAATTAAGCCACATCAGGTAGCAGGCTCTAAGTCAGAATCCATCACTTATTTTAGTCCATGTGTGGTCCACCCATTATTTTATATACCACTTCCATCCATTTCTTTTTCCCACACTGCACACTTGTCTCACACAATTTTGGTAAGCCCACAATATAACCTTCACCAAAATGAATGAAAAACAAATGTTGTTGGAGAGCTTCTTTGAAAAGGGGGGAAGATCCAATGATGAGACAACAGAAGACTCTAAGACTGCCAATAAAAAGAAAGCTGCATTTTAAAGAAAATACCAAGAGTCCTACTTAAGTTATGGGTTCATTGCAACAAGTGATTCACATTCTCCAAGCCTGCTTTTTATAAATACATGGTGACTGACTATCCAATGAAGTCATGAAACCTTCACAACTGCTTTGCCACCTGGAGACGAAGCACCCTGCATTAAAGGACAAGCCTTTGGAGATTTTCCAAAGGAAAAAGCGTGAACATGAACAACAGAAGCAATTATTGAAGGCCACCACTTCATCAAATGTGTCTGCACTGAGAGCATCGTTCTTAGTGGCTAACTGCATTACTGAAGCTAAGAAGCCCTTTCCTATTGGTGAAGAGTTGATCCTGCTTGCTGCTTAGGACATTTGTTACGAAATTTTAGAACAGACTGCAGTTCTAAGATGGCACATGTTCCTCCTTTGGCTAGCACCGTAACTAGACAAACTGATGAAATAACAGAGGATATTGAGGCATAATTATTAGAGGATTAATGAGTCACTGTGGTACACAATCCAGGTTGACAAGTCTACTGATGTTGATGACAAGGCAACAATCCTTGTTTTTCTGCATATATTTTTCAGGAAGATGTACATGAGGATATGTTATGTGCACCTTTGTTGCCAGCCAACACCACAGCTGCAGAACTATTCAAATCTTTGAATGATTACATATCAGGAAATTGGTCATACATGGAATTGGTCATTCCATGTCGGTATATACAGACGGAGCTGCTGCCATGACTAAAACTTCCTGGTTACACTACTCAGGTCACCAAGAGGTTGCTTCTGAATGTGAGTCTATGCACTGTGTCATCCATGCAGAAATGCTGGCTAGCTGAAAAATGTCACCTGAACATAACAACATTTTGCAGGTGTGATTAAAATGATCACATTTAAGTACACGCCCTTAATTCACGTCTGTTAGCACAGCTCAGTGAGATGGACGCAAGAGCACACACATCTTCTCTTATACACAAAAGTGAAGTATCTCTGTAAAGGAAGATCACTGGCCAGAGTTTTTGAGTTACAAGAGCCACTCCAGAGATTTCTTTTAGAAAAACAGTCACCGCTGGCAGCATATTTCAGTGACACAGAATGGGTGGCAAAACTTGATTACTTGTGTGACATAATCAACCTGCTCAAAGAACTCACTCGGTCACTTCAGGGGAGAATGACAGCTGTGTTCAAGTCAGCAGATACAGTGGCTGCATTCGAAGCCAGACTGGAATTATGGGAGCGACGAGTGAACAATTGGGATTTTTGATGTTTTGAACATTAAAGAGATTTTGAAAGAGACTGAGACAGGGCCTTCTTTTTACCAGCTGGATGCATTATCACCTGTCTCAGCTTTCAAGAGTTTGAGCATTACTCCCCTACCACAAAAGACCCCTGGACTGGGAAGAATGGATCTGCGACCCATTTGTGAATAAGCCAGGTGAATCAGTTTTGTCCATGGTAGAAGAGGATCAACTACTTGAGATCTCAAATGATGGTGGCCTTAAAAGTAGGTTTAAGTCACCTTCAAATCTTCACATGTTCTAGATCAAAGTCAAAGCAGAATATCCTGAGATTTCCACAAAAGCCCTGAAAAGCCTGCTTATATTTCCACCATCCTGTTTTTGTGAAGCAGAGTTTTCTGCAGGGACAGCAACCAAAACAAAATCATAGAGTAGACTGGACATGAGCAACACACTTTGGGTGTCACTGTCTCCCATCAGCCCCAGGTGGGACTGTCTAGTTGGAGGAAAACAAGTTCAGGGCTCCCACTGATTCGCATTATGGTGAGTTGAATAATCATTTCATGATGTATCACAATGTAATAATAGAAATTCAGTACACAGTAAATGTACTTGATTCATCCTGAAACCGACCCCCTCACCCCCTGTCCATGGAAAAATTGTCTTCCATGAAACCAGTCCCTGATGCCTATAAGGCTACACTAGATACTTTTAAAAATACAGTGTTTACTTCATTTAAAAAAAAAAGGTCTTTATAAATGTTTTAGCATAGATCCAGTGTAAGCTGTCTCCATCTATGACTGGACTTCTCTAAGGACAAAGAATAAATTTTTATTATATGTGTTGTAAATTATATTACAGTTGCCTTTCCTTCTCCTAATTTGTCCCGACTTTTCATCTTCAACAATTTAGCTCAGATTCTGCCTTGTGTGTCGTCATCAGAGGCAGCACAGACTCTGGAGCCTGTCAGCCTAGGTTTGAGTTCCAATTCTGACAGCTGTTTGACCTGATAAGTACTTAACCTATCAGTGCTTTGGCTTGCTCACCCATAAAATAGAGGTGCTAATAATAACTACCTAAGAGGATTGTTGTGAGGCTAAATGAATCAGTATATACAGGGCACAGAGTAAGTACCATATGAATATTTGCTTTTATTCTCACACTCTGTTTTTATGGTTATTCCTAACAATAAGTGAAATCATTCTATGAAGGCATGTATTTGAACCTAAATATTTTTGGAATTTTACGTTTTTTTAAATTATGCTTCATAACATCTGTTTTAACAGACAAATAGTTCCCACCTTAATTTTTCAAGTCAATTGATGTTATCAGGAAATGTTCACTTATCATCCAATGAATTTACAGATCCCTGGTTAACTTTTTTTTCCCTTGTTTTCTCTTTTTCTGTTAAGTATTTATTTATTATGTCTGACTATGTATGTTATACACATATGCTCTCCACTAGCCTGTAAGTTCTTCTCAAGGAGGTATTCTGTCTCGATAATGATGACAAATGACAAATGTAACAATTATTCATCACAATATCATGCATCTTGCTATCATTAGAATTTCACAATTAGTCCATCAAACATTTTAATATTGTGATTCAAGTATAAATCATAGCTGGAAGTGCCATCCAACATTATTTCTACTCAGTAGTTTGGGTGATATCCTGTAATCCACCCACTGTTTTATACTTGGGCTTCCCTGGTGGTTCAGTTGGTAAAGAATCTGCCTGCAGGATCCTCTATGACCCACCTCCCAGAATATTGGAAATAAAAACAAAAATAAACAAATGGGACTTAATTAAACTTAAAAGCTTTTGCACAACAGAGGAAACTATAAGCAAGGTGAAAAGACAGCCTTCGGAATGGGAGAAAATAATAGCAAATGAAGCAACTGACAAAGAATTAATTTCAAAAATATACAAGCAACTCCTGCAGCTCAATTCCAGAAAAATGAACGACCCAATCAAAAAATGGGCCAACGAACTAAACAGACGTTTCTCTAAAGAAGACATACAGATGGCTAACAAACACATGAAAAGATGCTCAACATCACTCATTATCAGAGAAATGCAAATTAAAACCATGAGGTACCATTTCACACCAGTCAGAATGGCTGCTATCCAAAAGTCTACAAACAATAAATGGTGGAGAGGGTGTGGAGAAAAGGGAACCCTCTTACATTGTTGGTGGGAATGCAAACTAGTACAGCCACTATGGAGAACAGTGTGGAGATTCCTTAAAAAGCTGGAAATAGAACTGCCATATGACCCAGCAATCCCACTGCTGGGCATACACACTGAGGAAACCAGAATTGAAAGAGACATGTACCCCAGTGTTCATTGCAGCACTGTTTACAATAGCCAGGACATGGAAGCAACCTAGATGTCCATCAACGGACGAATGGATAAGAAAGCTGTGGTACATATACACAGTGGAATATGACTCAGCCATTAAAAAGAATACATTTGAATCAGTTCTAATGAGGTGGATGAAACTGGAGCCCATTATACAGAGTGAAGTAAGCCAGAAAGAAAAAAACCAGTACAGTATACTAACACATATATATGGAATTTAGAAAGATGGTAACAATAACCCTATATGCGAGACAGAAAAAGAGACACAGATGTATAGATCAGTCTTTTGGACTCTGTGAGAGAAGGCGAGGGTGGGATGATCTGAGAGAATAGCATTGAAACATGTACATTATCATCTGTGAAACAGATCGCCAGTCCAGGTTCGATGCATGAGACAAGTGCTCAGGGCTGGTTGAATGGGATGACCCAGAGGGATGGGATTGGGAGGGAGGTGGGAGGGGGGTTCAGGATGGGGAACACATGTACCCATGGCTGATTCATATCAATGTATGGCAAAAACCACTACAATGTTGTAAAGTAATTAGCCTCCAACTTAAAAAAAAAAAAAAAAAAGAATCTGCCTGCAGTGTGGGAGACCTGGATTTGATACCTGGGTTAGGAAGATCCGCTGGAAGAGGGCATGGCAACCCACTCCAGTATTCTTGCCTGGAGAACCCCCATGGACAGAGGAGCCTGGCAGGCTGCAATCCATGGGGTCGCAAAGAGTTGCACACAACTGAGCGACTAAGCACATTAAAAATCTACCAAATACTTAATTGTTCTCAGGATTTCCAATACCAAGGTTACACAATGAAGGAGAATGTTCATTCAACAGACAATTCTTGACTGGTTTCTTTGCATCTAGCACTAGCCTAGGCACTAGAAAGATGTTTTTAAAAGTGGCAGTGTATGGTAATTAACAGGGCATATTCCAGATTCACATAGATATCGGTTCAAATCTTAGTCCTGCTTGTTTCTTGCTGTATAAACTTTGAGCAAGTTACTCATTTCCCTTTATGTTTCCATGAGAAGGAAATGAAAAATAGAAGGATTTCCATGAGAATGAAATGAGATACATAAAAGTGTTAGTGTAATACCTGGCATTCATTAAATGTTGATAAATAATCACATATAATCAGCAGCTGTTTTAGGACAACAGAATAGGGACAATTATCCAGTAGACTTGGATTTAACTGCCGCATTGGGACAGAAAAGGAGGCCTTAAGTCCAAGCCAAGGAACCTGAACAGGGCATTGGAACTGAGAGCTGCACATACAGCCAGGACTCGGAAGATCTCAGTTCTCCAGTGATAGATTTAGGGGAAGGGGGTGTCTGCCTAGAAGCAAAGAGATAAGGAGTTTTTCTGTCTCTGCCTTGGTACTCTGTTGGAAAGTGGCTTCTTCTTTTTGTATTTGTAATCATGAGTCTGTTAACTCTGAAGTTTGAGGTTCATGTTAATGCTTTCCTCAGTTAAGAATTAATACAATAATTGGCCTTGGCTGGTAACATAACCAGGGATACCTGGCAAAAGCTAAAGCAGTCTGGAAGAAGTGATCCTTAAATCTGCCTATGCGAGATCCCTACAGAGCAGCTTATTACCCAAAATCACAAAATAATTCACCACAATCAAGAGTCGACAGAAACAAAAAACAATAGATTCAAATCCCTAAGAATGAGTATTTTTTTATAATTATATACTTATAATATTTTAATAAAATTAGTAAAATGGGATAAAAAGGGAAAAGGTGCTATCAAAAAGTTAAAGGTATTTTAAATAGTACCATATGACCTCTAAAAGTAAAAATCACAAAAATAAACTGAGCAAATAAATTAAGCAACAAATTTTATACAGTTGAAGAAAGAAGTAGTTCACTGGGTGATATGTGAAGTTTGATTTGGAATTCAAGCCCCCAATCTCAATACAAAACTATAAAGAGAAATTATAAAAGAGTCAGTGATGTAGGTCATACAGTAAGGAAATCTAATGTACATCAAATAGTAATTTTTTTCTTTAATTTATTTTTAAATTGAAGGGTAATTGCTTTACAAAATTTTGTTTTTGCCAAATCTCAGCATGAGTCAGCTGTAGGTATGCATATATCCCCTTCCTCTTGAACCTCCCTCCCATCTCCCTCCCCACCCCACCCCTCTAGGTTGTTGCAAGAATACCTTCTATGCATAAATAAAATCCATGTTTGTTGTATTCTCTATTAGAATCATTACCTTCACATTTTACAATAATCAAGCATTTGTTTTTCTTGATTTTATATTCTTTTAGTTGTGTCATATAGTGCTTCTCTGGTAGCTCAGCTGGTAAAGAATCTGCCTGCAATGCAGGAGACCCCGGTTCAATTCCTGGGTCAGGAAGATCCGCTGGAGAAGGGATAGGCTACCTACTCCAGTATTCTTGGGTTTCCCTTGTGGCTCAGACAGTAAAGCATCCAGCTGCAATGCAAGAGACCTGGGTTCGATCCCTGGGTTGAGAAGATCCCCTGGAGAGGGGAATAGCTACCCAACTCCAGTATTCTGGCCTGGAGAATTCCATGGACTATATGTATAGTCCATGGGGTCGCAAAGAGTCAGACACGATTGAGCCACTTTCACTTTCATTTGGGCTTCCCTGCTAGCTCAGTGGGTAAGAATCCGCCTACAATGCAGGAGACCCCGGTTCGATTCCTAGGTCAGGAAGATCTGCTGGAGAAGGGATAGGCTACCCACTCCAGTGTTCTTGGGTTTCCCTTGTGGCTCAGACAGTAAAGCATCCAGCTGCAATGCAAGAGACCTGGGTTCGATCCCTGGGTTGAGAAGATCCCCTGGAGAGGGGAATAGCTACCCAACTCCAGTATTCTGGCCTGGAGAATTCCATGGACTGTATGTATAGTCCATGGGGTCGCAAAGAGTCAGACACGATTGAGCCACTTTCACTTTCATTTGGGCTTCCCTGCTAGCTCAGTGGGTAAGAATCCGCCTACAATGCAGGAGACCCCGGTTCGATTCCTAGGTCAGGAAGATCTGCTGGAGAAGGGATAGGCTACCCACTCCAGTGTTCTTGGGCTTCCCTTGTGGCTCAGCTGGTAAAGAATCTGTTATATAATTTGTTGTGTTTTTGTTATTTTTTAATTTATTTTTTTATTGAGGTATAGTTGATTTACAGTGTGTTAATTTTTGCTGTACAGCAGAGTGGCTTAGTTATATACATTCTTTTATACATATATATATTCTTTTTTTTATATTCTTTTCTGTTATGGTTTATCCCAGGATATTAAATATAGTTCCCTGTGCTATACAGTAAGACCTTGTTGTGTATCCATTTTATATGTAATAGTTTACATCTATGTCCTTTGTTATATTTTTATCTTCCTTCTTAAGACCTAAGTTTTCTATGACCTTTCAATTTATTAGGAGTAAATTCCTTATTGTGAGATAGAGCTTTTTATTCTTATTAAATGAAACATTCTAGCTTACCTTTGTACATATTATCATATAGAAATTATTTAGAAAGATTACTATGCAGGCATCTTCAGTTCAGTTCAGTCGCCCTGTCATGTCCGACTCTTTGCGACCCCATGGACTGCAGCACGCCAGGCCTCCCTGTCCATCACCAGCTCCCAGAGTTTACTCAAACACACGTCCATTGAGTCGATGATGCCATCCAGCCATCTCATCCTCTGTCATCCCCTTCTCCCGCCTTCAGTCTTCCCCAGCATCAGGGTCTTCTCAAATGAGTCAGTTCTTCTCATCAGGTGGCCAAAGTATTGGAGTTTCAGCTTCAGCATCAGTCCTTCCAATGAATATTCAGGACTGATTTCCTTTGGGATGGACTGGTGGATCTCCTTGCTGTCCAAGGGACTCTAAAGAGTCGTCGCCAACACCACAGTTGAAAAGCATCAATTCTTTGGGGCTCAGCTTTCTTTATAGTCCAACTCTCACATCCATACATGACTACTGGAAAAACCATAGCTTTGACTAGGTGAACCTTTGTTGGCAAAGTAATGTCTCTACTTTTTAATATGCTGTCTAGGTTGATCATAACTTTTCTTCCAAGGAGCAAGCATCTTTTAATTTCATAGCTGCAGTCACCATCTGCAATGATTTTGGAGCCCAAAAAAATAAAAGTCTGCCACTGTTTTCCCATCTATTTGCCATGAAGTGGTGGGACCAGATGCCATGATCTTAGTTTTCTGAATGTTGAGTTTTAAGCCAACTTTTTCACTCTCGTCTTTCACTTTCATCAAGAGGCTCCTCATTTCCTCTTCACTTTCTGCCATAGGGTGGTGTTATCTGCAAATCTGAGATTATTTGTATTTCTCCCAGCAATCTTGACTGAAGCTTGTGCTTCATCCAGCCCACCATTTCTCATGATGTACTCTGCATAGAAGTTAAATAAGCAGGGTGACAGTATCAGCCTTGATGTACTCCTTTCCCTGTTTGGAACTAGGCATCTTACTTGTTACAATTACTGTTTCACATTTCTTAAGTACCAGCAGTATTTTGAATATGGGAGAGTATCCAAAAAGGGGGACAACATGATCCTGAAAATAGGATATAATCAAGTACTTGCAAATTAATTTTAAAAGCTTTTAGTATCTATTTCTTTCACTAGGTATTTACCTTGTTAAATTATAGTAATAATGATGTTTGTACTCAGGAAATACTAACCGAATAACTAGTATTAGCAAGAAAGAATCATAAATGGAATGGTTCACTATGAGCCATGACTTTGGCTATGGTGGCAATGCAGTATAATGGAGAGCAACATGGTCTAATAGAAATAGAATGTGAGCCATATATAGAATTCTGTTTTCTGGTAACCACATTGGAAAAGTGTTTGAAAAAATGAGACTAATTTTTTAAAATTTATTTTTAAAAGGTGAGATTAATTTTAATACTAGAGTTTATTTAATCCATTAGATGAAAATGTTATTTTAGCATGTAATAAACATTTAAAATTATTAATCTATTATTTTACATTCTTACCATTCCCAATAAGTCTTTGAAATATGGTGTTTATTTTACAAATATAGCACATCTCAATTTGGACACTTTTTTTTATTGGCAATGTTTGATCTATATTTAAATTTCCTAAAATTTAGGTGAAAAAGCAGATTCACATACCCAGTTTACTCCAAACATGCATAATTTTTTCAGTAATTCAATCAACAACTGTTTTAGAATTTAAATTAATTAAAATGAAAGTAAAAATTGAGTTCCTTAGTCTCACTGTGCATATTTCAAGTACTCAGGAGCCATATGTAGTTAGTGGCTGCCATTGGTTAACGTAGCTACAGAATATAGCTAACAACTGAAAATGTCAACTAAAGGACCCTGAATCAAGCATATTATTTTAGCTAAATTTTAATGTGAAGGGAATGATATAAATTAGCAAAAATTATTTTATTGATATTACGGGGATAACATTTTAAGTGAAGTTTATGTCTTGAGTGTCATATGGTCTGCATCATTTTCAGAAAATCTGTGGAGATAATTGCAAAATTATCTAGTGCTCAGTTTGTGGTCTTCAGGTTGAGATTCTGTTACTTCCTAGAAACTGCCTTATTGCTGTGATTGGTGCTCATTAGTGGGGTATGAAATCTGCCTAGTGGACCTTGAGTAGCATTTAAAGAAAATAAGAAATAGTATTGAGCAGAATGGAGAATGTATCAGAGTGCTTCATGTGTGTGTAGTCTAACTTTTGTTTCAGTTTATTTTTTTATTTTTTAGTGTGTAATTTGTATGTATATGATCTCAATGAAAAAATGAATTGTTAATTTGGGGCTGCAAAATTTGTGCGAATTGTTTTTCTGGGGCATGCTTTTGATTGCTGATATACTAAATATTTCCTACAGGTACATATGTCTAAACAAAACATTAATCACAGAAAACTGTAGGTTTAGTAATGAGATATAAGTAGTATTAGAACACATCAAGTGAGTAAGATGGCAAAACATAAAGTGATAGGTAGTTACCTTCATAGACACAACATAGGCTTGTGGTGAATTTCTTCCTCAATTCTGAGTTATTATGAGTAGGCAGATTTGAATTTGTGGTTAATAGATTGTGTTATTGATTTGGTAGTTTGTCTTCTTCTAAATTTTGGTTTGACTGTAAGTCATCAAATTTAAACTTGGGGTTGCATCTTAATTTTTAAGAAGAATCTTGGCTTCTTGCAAAGGTAAAAGTGTAGTGTTTAGGCCTCATTTACATGAATTACAGAAAAATGGCACTCAAAATCTTCTTAAAGCATTTTAATAAAAAAATTTAATAATGTTATATATTTAACCATCCCTATAAATTAATGTTTTAATTTTAGTGACACTTGATATTTAGTCTTGCCAGATAATCCATTAAGATGTATCAAAAAAATGACGTCAAATAAATTAAAAAAAAAAAAAAGGAAGTCAGAGGCTTCCCTGGTGACTCAGATCGTAAAAAAAAATGAAGTCAAATCATAGCTGGGAGTGAGATTGTTTTTTTGACAAAATGTAGATTTCTGTTTATTAGTCTGTTTATTTAAAGCTGCTTCCTGAGGGTTTTTTTTTTTTGTCAAGTTTTATGTAAGCCTTGAATAGTTTGCTTGAAATTCTTCAGCGTGGAGTCAACATGTCAAATAACTTTTATGCAGTGTACATATTTGGTATGCTCTTTTGCCACAAGAGGCTGAAAACTTGGGCAGCACTTACTATCATGCTTTAAAAAGGCAAAAACTGGCAAAAATTACGCCCGAGTCAGTGCTGTGCAGTCACTGTACTGTGTCACTGTTGCTTTTGTGAGAATTGGTGCAGTCATAGGGACTCTTACATAATAGACATATAGTTTAGATATGACAAATAAGTTAGATTGCCATTTCAGCTGTACTTCTAACTTCCAATGTTGTTGTTAGTCGCTAAGTCATGTCCAACTCTTTAGCGACCCCATGGACTGTAGCCCACCAGTCTCCTCTGTCTATGGGATTTCCCAGGCAAGAATACTGGAGTGGGTTACCATTTTCTTCTGCAGGGGATCTTCCTAACCTGGGGATTGAACCCACATCTCCTTTATTGGCAAGCGGGTTCTTTACCACTAAGCCACTAGGAAAGCCAATATATTAATGTTATGGCATATTTTAAAATACTGTGTGTTAACTGAGGCTTCTTGCTATGATTTTCTCTTGGCTAAGTGCTTTTATATAGTGCAATACAGGTGTACATGAATATCAGCTTTTTGAAATGCTGTCAGTGTAGCATTGAGGGAAAGGGAAGAGGAGGAAAAAGGGACAAAAATAATACTTTAATTTATAACTGTTTCTAAAAGCAGTAGGACTATACTAATTTGAAATCCCATTAATAATATTATCCTACTGCTTAAATTAAAGGTTCCAAATGAAATTTGTTAGAAATGAAGATAGAAGCCAAATATTATGTAATAGGTTCCTTTACCTCTCAAAGTATGGGCAGAGGAGTATATAGGAATCCGTGTGCCTTTCTGCTTTTCAGAGGGAAACTGTAGAAAATAAGTCTTGTACTCCTTCATATATACGTATGTACATATACACACTGCAGAAAACTGTATTTGGGAGAAACTCTGTGCATGAATGCTGTAGAGGTATGCATTATATCTTACGGAATGTAGAAGTCAGGGAAGACAAATTGGAGTGACTTCTGCGCCAAGCCACAAAGAATTGGTCAGCGTCTAATAATAATTACAGGACATTTATACTTCAAAGTATTAGAAAATAGTTTACAAAGTGGGCTTTTGAGAATTAAACTAATTACATCATCACAAAATAGTACGAGGCAAAATGTCTTTAGGCCCAAAGAAATAAGACATACTTTACTGGTAATAGATATTTAACATAAATACTATATTAGTATATACGTCTTTTTTTTTTTTTAAGTTCTCAACAGAAGAAGGTGGGCTAGATAAGAAAATGTATATTGTGTGAATCCAACAGTTCCCAGGGAAAGAGAATGTCCAGGAACTTGAGTTTCTTGGTTGTTAGAAGTGTGTCCTCTGTTGTAGGGTGAGATTCTTCTCTGAGGTATACCACAGCTGGAGTGAAATATTAACTTGCTTTTGCTCCATTGTCCATAGAGCATAATTAATGAGTGCAGCCTCAGGATCACAACCATTCCTTGTTCTATTTCTAAACTTATTAGCTGACCTTTGATGAGATTATGAGACTTGGTTTCTTCATTAGTATAATAGGACTAAAAATTAGCTATGTGGTAGAGAAATTGTGAGAATTGAATGGAGTGTTGGTCTGAACAGTTTAACTGGCACATGATGCTTGATAGAGTTGCAAAATGTGATTTGTAATTTTATACTCACCAGGGAGCCTTAATCACTAATTTCTAGATATCTTTATCATCTGAAATGGTGTACAGAATAGAGAGTTAAAAGTTGCAGGAACTTGCTGAGATATCCCTTTCATAAATTAATACTTCAGCATTCTCAAATGATGCCGCTTAGTGTTAGTCTGTTATTAGGAACCTAATAATTTTCAGGAGGTTTAGAAAAGCTCTGTTTCTGAACCTTAAACCACTCGAATAAACCTGCTACTATGTCCATCTGTGAGATTTCTGGGGCAGTATTTATGGCTGACTTTCTTGAACATTTTCTGTGGGCCAGGTACTCTGCTTACATGCTTTACCTGCCATATCATCTAAGCCTCACAAATGACTCTTCGAGCTAGGTATTACAGTTCTTCATTTTTACAAAGAGAAAATTAAAGCTTGGAGATGCTACATAATTTGCCTAAGGTCACATAGACAGTTTGTTAAATGGCAGAGCCAGAAATTGAACCTTGGTCTGCCTGTGTTCTCAGACATTATGCTGAACTGCATAGGATTCAAATCAGGAAGACCTGGTTTCAGATTCAATTCCACTTATTTCTAGGAATAAATATGATTTTAATCAAGATATTTTTGCCTTTCCGAGCCCCAGAGTCTTCATCTCAAACACGGTATGAATACCTCCATGTAGGCTTGTTTGGAGGATTAGAAATAAGATACATGAAGTGCTTGGCACAGCTTCTAACACATGACAGAGACTCAGCAAGAGGTGACTGTTATTATTTGGGGCTCTCTAGATCCCTTTCTGCCTCCGCCTTGGCAAGAAACCTCTGTGTCTCTTTCAGATAAAAATAAAACTTTTATGCTTTCAACTGCAGATACATGCCAGAAAATAACTTGATTGTTTACATTAGAAAACAGCTGAGGCTGTTGACAGTTTTAAGAACGGACATTTCTCTTACATAGCCACATAAAATTTTCACTATTTTTACTTTTATTGTGGTAAAAATATATGACCAAAAATATGCCATTTTAACCATTTTTAAGTAAGCAGTTCAGTGGCACTGTTGTGTAACTGTCACCACTGCCTCTTTCCAGATCTTGTCCATCATTCTAAGTAAAATCTCTGTAACCATTAAGCTGTAACTTCCTCCCTTGCCCTCAGACCCTCTAATCTAGTTTCTATCTCTATGCATTTGCCTATTATGAGTATTACATATAAGTGAAATCATATAGTATTTATCCTTTTGTGTCAGGCTTGCTATTTTTAAGGTTCATCCATGACATGGCATGTATCAGAACTTTATTCCTTTTTATGGTTGAATAACATTCTATTGTATAAATATATTACATCTTGCTTATCTCTTCATCCATCATGGGACACCATATTAGCCACATGCACTTTTAAGCTCTTATTAGAATTTGGATTTTCTCATGATAGAGATCCTGAAAATACTTTATTAATCACTTTTCAATTAAAAATTATACTCTAGTTTGAATTCATTTTAGGTTTAAACTAAGTTATTCTTAGTCAAGTTAAATCATTTTACTTTTTATATTATGTATCTGTTAATGAAGAAATATAGTATATATTTTAAGGAAAATGATACCAGCCAGATTTAGATATTTTTTATATTTGATAAGCAGTACTTTTATTCTGAATCAGATAAAATATTCCAGTTGAAAGATAATTGAAAGCATGTGATACAGTCAGTGTAGGGCTCATGTTTTGTTTTATACTTTGTTTTCCTGTTTTTTAAAAAAAAATTACTTAAATATAATATTTATTTACTGTATATATTTACTGTTTCTAAGGAGCAAATAGCATTTCTATATATTAATTTGAAGAATTTGCAAAATTCGTATCACTGTGTTTTTCTCAAAATTGCTGAATTATATTTGATTCAAACGCAAAGCAAAACTTGGCAAGCATAAAATACCTAAATCTGGCTGGCATCATTTTTCTTAAAATGTGATATACTTTTGGATGAGAAGAAGGGGAAAAAAATGACTGATACAGGGCTTAAAGTCTATTTTGTATGTCTTTAAAATGTTACAAGGATTCTTGGAGTAGATTTACATTTTTTCCAAGTCTAAACTAAATAGCCTAGAGTTAATCATGGTTCTCTCTTTTTTAAAATTGAATAAAAGAAATTTGGTGACAATTCTGAAGTACTTTTCAGGGCTTATTTTTAGAAAGTAAAGTATATAATGAGAATATATGCTACCTGAATTTTCCCCCATATACTTTTTAAAAAATTTATTATAAAACTATTTTTGAATGTTTTCATTTGTAAATGTTGTTGCTGCTTGGCCATATAAGGACTTACACAAGTAACTTTCACTTGTCTGTTAAGTGTCCAGGGATAAGATGAATGATTGATTTTAGCAGACAGCCTTATTTAACCAATAATTTCTTTCATCAAGGACGTGGTCCCAGCATGTTACACCATCAGAATGTCTTGAGAACTTCAAAAAATAGATCAGTATTTAGGCTTAGTCCCCAGAAATTTTGATTTCATAGATCTACAATAGAAATTTGACAAGCTCCACAGGTAACAAACATGCACCCAGGATTTAGAACCATTGTATTCAGCAGGAACCAGGTGAGGTGGGGTAGGGTTGTGAGAAAAGTAGAAATAGTAGGAGTGACCCTTGTCATTTGTCTCTTCCATATTTACAGTAAAACAATCCAGGAGAAGAGGAAAATCAAAGATCACTGAAAATCCAGAGTTCAAAAAATGAACTAGATTTTTCTTTTTGTCATTGTAGACATGGAAGGACTTTAATGAAACTTAAATGGTTCAACAAAAGATGCTCTAATGGATGACAGCGAAACCCTTGCATATAATCTGCAGATAGAACCACAAGATGGATGTCATCCTGGTGACGGTGTGGAAAGTATAGTAACATGCTTGCCTTCTGCATCAGATGAAAATGAAAATCAACTTGATGGGGATGGGCTTGAGCTTCTGACCAGCAGTGACAGTGCAATGGGCAAACCTGAAGTGTTTGAGCAGGACAGTCTGAACAATAATGAAAGCTGCACACCAAGCTGTGAGGTGGCTGCAAGTGAGAACTTGGAAAACATTTCTTGTGAAAGCCCCAAAGATGGGCAGGCCTTCTTGAGAAAGGACCACAAGATACCTGGAAGCAGAAGTTCAAGAAGCAAAAGAGGCACTGTAAAGAAGATACCACAAGGTATTTTTTTTTTAATTATTATTTTTAACTAAGAATAAACAGTCTTCCCATCCCATACTGTGTGTATTGTCCTGCTTCTTGCTTTTCTTCTCTTAATATGTTCCAGAGCTAGTTCTGTGATAGCACATACAAACCACAGCTGTGTGGTATGCCATGTATGTGACTTGTGTCTCTGTAGTGTTCATTGTATGGGTGTACCATGAAGTATTTAACCATTTTATGGCTATTGCCAGTATTCTATAATAAATGTGTTGAAGTTGGCATTTTTTTGTACATGTCTTCTCAATAGATGCTTTTAATGTATTGTATATATATATAGCCTTTTCCTATATCTGTTGGATCATTTTCTACCAATATCAGCATTAAAAATTTCCTTCTGTTGTCACTTTGGCTTTGATTTCTAACCAGTGAGTTTATGGGCTAGTCCAGTCTTACACAGCTTTTTTGGATCTTTACATCTCACTTCATTAATGTATATTAATATACATCATATAACAGTGTTGAGCAAGACATCTAGCTTTATATTACTTTGGTTACAGAGTATTTTTCATCTGGCATATATAATTTGCCAGTTAAAATTTGGAGCTATGGACTTTTTTTGCCTGAATCACAAGGCCTCTTTGGGAAAAGGCAGCCTCTGGTTATTTTTTGATCAGAACCATGTGGGTCTAGAGAGTTCTGGACACCTTAGTCTGGGACACCTTAGTGTAGCAGCACTTTACCTCCACCTGCAGCCTGTGTGAGGCTCTGGAGGACAAAATGGACTGTCTCATCTGCTCTCTTCCACTTCTTTGGCTGATTGAGAAATATGGTCCGTCTGTCCATATACTGTTTTTTATTTGTATTTGTTTATTTGGAGTAAAATATGAAACTTTCCAGTTTTTACAAATCCTTGGTTATTCAGTAGGGCAATTTGACAGCTTTTTACTGTAATTCATCATTTGGCTTTCCAATTAACAAATCCCTTTTTCTTTGCTTTTTCTTAGTAGACTTAACACAAAAAAAATTTTTGATGAGAGATTTGAAAGCATTTTCTTAAAAGACCTAGGTGTAAACAGATGATATGTACAGTGGTATTTGTATGTAAATTGATTCATTCTGTAAACATAAGTCAAGAGTTATTTGTTCCTTTCTAATGTGACCTTGTGATGCTTTTAAGAACTGAGACCTAGTTGCATATGTGTAACAGTCAATCATAGCTTCAAGATTGATGGCTCCTTTTATTTCTTCCATGACCTTATTCCAGTTATCCTAGGTATGATTATATAATTTCAAGTTATTTAGTACTTACTATCCAGTGAGCAGATATGTGTAGAATTAATATCCCTAATGCATTTGAAATATATGATTTACAAAACTTAGGGACACTTTTTATACAGATTATTTTAAAATTATTTTATATACCTTTAATAAAATGAGTTTAAGAGTATAAGAAAACTGAATTATGAGTTGTAAAACCGAAGTTCAAATCTTATTACTTCTGGTTCTTGGTCACTTGGTGAGTCTTAACCATTCTGTATTTTAGTTTCCACATCTGTGTAATGATGGTGTTCATCTACATATATCTATAAAATTCTTTTTTGAGCTGTGAATTTCTCAGATTTCTGAATCGAGATGGTACAGTCTAAACTCAATTAAAATTTGGTAATTCCTCTCTAGTACATCTGTTGAGTTTTTCATGTGTAAGCAATACATTGGTACATTTTTGTTTTTAAACATCATCTTTAACTGGAGTACTGCAAAAGCCCTCTGCAAACATTTCTTCCATCTTATGTTTTGCTAATCCATTCTGCATGTTAGGATTAAAAAGGCAGAGAGTTTATAGTTAGAGATCTAGACATGGGCATATTTACTCTTTTCACTATTTAATTCCAAGATCCTACATAAATAAATTCTCACAATTTTGCAGATAAGTACTTTTCTAATAATAGAATAGCTTCTCAATGTGATGTGAAAGACATATAAAACATGTTCAATCCCAAACCAGAAGTAAGTTTTTTATAGCTGGGTGCCCTCTCAACAGTTGTTTTTTGGAAACAAACATTAAGGTGAATTTATTTACTATTATGCTTACAGGTGGTGCTAGTGGTAAAGAACCCGCCTGCCAGTGCAGGAGACCTAAGAGACGTGGGTTCAATCCCTGGGTCGGGAAGATCCCCTGGAGGAGGGCATGGCAGCCCACTCCAGTATTCTCGCCTTTAGAATCCCATGGACAGAGGAGCCTAGTAGGCTACAGTCCATAGGGACTCAACAGATACGACTGAAGTGACTTAGCACACGTGCACCAGTTATGCTTAATTTGTAGTAATTTTTCATGTTTCCAGTAGCTAGTACTAGGGGAAAAAAAATTGGAGTAGTAGGATTAGGAGACATCATTATTTATTGGTTTTCTGGAGGCTGCATTTCTGTAAACATGCTAAAACCTGGAACTTGACCTCAGGAAAATTCAGTTGTCATTATATTACGAGAATTTTTTTTTTCCTTAATGGAATCCGTTTGACATAGTCAACTAAACAGAGTTTCAAGCTGCATTCCATCAAGTTTTCCCTGTGGCTAAATCTGGTGGAGCTTTAGGTAAATATCCTAAAAACAAGTGAAAATCAATACATTTTTTATTGAATTATAGTTAAAACCAATAAATTTTTAACAGCTTGATTGAGATATAATTCACATACCATATAATTCACTCATATAATAAAGTGTACAATTCAGTGATTTTTAATATATTCACAAAGCCATGCAGTCATTACCATGGGCAGTTTTAGACAGTTTGGTTTATTTTCATTACCACAAAAAGAAACCCCGTACCTGTTAACAGTCATTCCATTTACTCTGCCCTGAAACAGCCTATGGGAGCTCTCATGGGCATTCATTTGTTAAATTCCCTTGGAGTTTCATGAAGTTCATTTCTTGAAGTACTTTTTCAGATCTGCTATATATAAAATCTAAATGTTGAGTTTTGGTTACTGACAGTTGTGTGCCCTAAGTGAGCCTTTTATATGAAAGGAGAAAGAAATAATGGTTTCTGAGTTTAAGACAGTCAGGCTGGATACCAAGGTGCTTAATTAATAAGCTTATAGAACCAGACTGTGGCTTCGTATGACTCATTAAAATTTTCTGAAGTTCTGCTGCTTTAGGAGCTCAGCAAAGCAAGCAAGCTGAAAGAAGTGCTATTCTTTCCTCTCAAGATAAGTGTCCTTCGTGGCATCTAAGAAGAAAATAAGGATATTCTTTTGAATGTGTTTATGTCAGAGTCTGCTATGATGGCACATTCCTACTAAAACTCTTAAAACATAGGTGATTTAGGTAGTGAAAGGGGTGGTCTTTCAGCCTTGTTTGAGTCCCATCCCCCAAAAGTCATGAAGTATTAATAGTAATTTTCATGTCTTCAGTCGTTCAGTTGTGGCCAACTCTTTGCTACCCTATGAACTGTAGCCCGCCAAGGCTCCTCTGTCGTAAAATAAAGTTGTGGCTATTTTTATGTCTTTCCTTCCTTATAGTGACATTGAAAAAAAAGTCTTCGTTGCTGTGATTTCATGTTATGATTCTTAGAACCATTGCATAACTAAAATTCCTCAAATCACCTCTTATGGTGATGCTTATCTTGGCCATGAATTTGGGAAATTAATCAGAAATAAATTTTAATATGTGAGTATGCAGTTTCTATGCTAAATTTGCTGTACTTTGTTCCTTTTTCCTTCCAAAATTTCCTCTTTCAAAGGTTCAAGTTAATGCTATGAAAATAGAAGAGTGCTCAACATTTAAATATCTTCAGTTGTTGGCTAAAAACATTTAAGCAGTTAAAAAGAAATATTCCTTCCTTTTCCTTAACACTACATACTGGTATTATGAGAGACAAGGTTGAAAAATGAGTCAGCTCCTTTCTGAGCTGACCTGGGGTCAGAGGGTTATCTTATGTAATTATAGTTTAATTACTGTCTGCTCGGGGCAACGCGTTCTCCTCCTATGCCCTCAGGTGGCAGCCTCTGCCTTTAGAGGGAGCAGCACAGCTGTGGTTAAGATCTCAGGCCACAGTCAAGCTGCCCTGTGACCTAAGGTAAGCGACCGGAATCCTCTCAACCTGGGTCCTTATAAATTAATGGCTAAGGATTAAATTAAAGACAGAGTGAACCCAAGCACTTAGGAGACACTCCCAAGTAGTAGCACAGTTTTCAAGATTGAATTGTTGTCTGATAGGATAATTATCTTTGTCAACTAAAAAAAAATCACAGCCTAAAGGTTGAGAATCATACTTTCTTTGACAGACAAAACTGAGAACTTAAGCCCAGGATGCAGCCTCTCATACAGCTCTACAGAACTACTCCAAATAGGTAAGGGAGGAGCCAAGATATATAGGAGTTTTCGAAACAAAGGCCAGGTAGTGGGAATATTACAAGATCACTGTTAATTAAAGAAAACAAGACATCTCAAGTTAAGGAATTTAGTGCTTTTCTACAGATGGGAAGATGCAGGGGCTCGCTGAAATCATCCATTTGATGTGCACCTCAGCTCTCTGGGACCAGTATCCTGTGCTTTCTTGTCCTGACTCTCTGGGTACCTCACTGGGGTAGCTGCAGTGGCTGACTACTGGATAGTGGGCATCCTGTTTCTATCCCGAGTTCCCTCAGGGTTCACCTTCTGGGCAGCTGTAATGTGATGGCATGATGGCTTGATGGCTGCAACATCCTGTGTTTAGAGATATGGCAGGTGGAATTTTTTTTTTTCTCTGACAGCCTGTGGGAGCTCTCATGGGCATGCATTTGTTAAATTCCCTTGGCGTTCCATGAAGGTCATTTCTTGAAGTACTTTTTCATATCTGTTGTATATAAAACCTAGTCTAGTAGTAGAAGTGAAGCCAAAATTCTGGAACTTAAGAATACAGTGATTGAAATGAAAATTTCACTTAAGGGGATTCAACAGCAGATTTCAGCAAGCAGGAAAAAGAATCTGTAAACTATGTCCAGAGGCATGGATTTAAATTAAAATGCTCTGAAGAATACTACTGTATCATATTTTTGTATGATAGAAACTTTTGAGGTAGACATACTGTTGATTAAGAAACATCACCTTGATCTTTGGGAAGTAATATTATTTTTGTCTTAGAGATGGGGAAGGGGGAAATGCATAACTATTGCAGCCTCATAAAGATACGTTGGTTGAGAAGGAGTTTAAATTCTACAGAGCTCCAGGAAGACAGTTTGGTAGTTCCTTGAAAAGTTAAACATACAATTATCATTAAGTCCACCAATTCTACTTCTAGATATGTACCCAGAGTAATTGAAACTAATGCCTCAGATACTTGTAGACCAGTGTTCAGGGCAGCATTATTTAAAGTAACCAAAAGGTGTTAACACCCAGATGTCCACTGATAAAATATATGAAGAAAAAATATATATATATATGGAAACATTGTTCAGCCTTAAAAGGAGTAATAATCTGATACATGCTGCAACATGGATGAATCTTGAAGACATTGTGCTGAGTGACACAAGCCAGACAGGAAAAGACAAACATTGTGTGACTCTTACTTACATGAGGTACTTAGTCTAGGCAAATTCATGGAGACAGAAAGTAGAATAGAGCTGTTGACTTGAAAAAAAAAAGTACAACCTAGAAGAGAGATTATTTAATTTGGCGGACTTTCTGAGGGTTTAAACCCAGGAGTCAACCTTTTTCCAGGGAGACTGTTCCCAAGAGGTAAGGTAAGAACTGGAAAACAGCAGTTTTTGCAACAAGAACCAGATGAAAAATTGCCGTTAAATAAAGAAAACTAGACCTCTCAAGTTAATGAATTTAGTGCTTTTCAATGTATAGGAAGATGTGAGAGTCTAGGCTCACTGAAACCATTCCTTTGATATGCATTATAATTATCTAGGGCCTGTATCTTGCTTTTTTCCACCCTAAATCCCCTCAGGATGCACCACTGAGGAGAGGCTGCAGTGGCTGATGACAGTGGCTGGCAGCTTGTTTGCATCCATCCTGAGTTCTCTCAGGGCTTACCAGCTGGGCAGCTGCGGGGGCTAATGACATGATGGCCGCAACATCCATTGTTTACTGATATGGCAGGCAACATTTTTCATGCACAGGGGATTCCAGATGTAAAGCAGGAGGGGAATGGGGAGTTAGTGTTTAATGGGTACAGAGTGTTTGTTTGGGTGATGTAAAGTTCTGCAAATGGTAAGTGGTGATGGTTGTAAAACATTGTGAATGTATCGTACAGTTCAAAAGGGTTAAAATGTTAAGTTTTATGTTACATATTAAAAAATCACCAAAAAACAATTCATAAAGTTCCAGATTCACTTTCATGGACATATTTAATTTAATTTGATTGCAGCTTGCTGAGTTTTAAAAACAAAAGTTCTTGAACATTTTCTGAGCACTTAGTATATGGGTGCCACCATGATACCTGCTTTGTATGAAATATCTCATTTAATCTTAAGTACCACAATTAGCATCACTCTCTAGAGGAGGAATCCGAAAGCACAGAGAGAAGTAACTTGCCCAGCATTGTACTGCTGACAGGTGACACTCACGATTTGATCCCAGGCAGTCTGACTTCAAACTGAGCCTGATTGTCACACTACGCTATTTGACATTTTCTGATTTTGAAGTGTGTTTAAAGAAAAGTTGCTTTTCATGTCCGATTTAACATACTTTGCCACAGGACCATTTCATACACACTTTCTGAGTGTGTTGCCAGCCGTGCTTCTTCAGAACAATTCCTACCTACCAGCCTTAGCAAGATGAAACACAATCAGAGAAAAGGGTGGTGGTTCACCCTGAAGGAAGTGGTGGAGTTTGGGTTGTTTCATTAATTGTCTCCGAATCCTCAGATTCTTTATTTCATCTAGCCTCAATGTAGTGAGAGGGACTGTCAACAATTGGGTCAAGGAAAGTTTTGGTTTTTTGTTTTTTATTAACCTAGGATAAAAATAGCTTTGTGCTAAGTCGCTTCATTCTTATCTGACTCTTTGTGACCCTCTGGACCATAGAAAACCTACCAGGCTCCTCTGTCCATGGAATTTTCCAGGCAAGAATACTGGAGTGGATTGCCATTTCTTTCTCCAGGGGAAAGTATTTTTTTTTAAAGCAGTGAATGTAGTTTTGTTTCCTAATACCTTTCTTCAAAAACTCAATGTTCTTAGTTGAAAGTAGATAGATAATGGAATTGTGAATAGATAGCGGTGTTTCTTTCAGTTCAGTCGCTCAGTCACGTCGAGCTCTTTGCGACCCCATGGACTGCAGCATGCCAGGCCTCCCTGTCCATCACCAACTCCCAGAGTTTACTCCGACTCATGTCTATTGAGTCGGTGATGCCATCCAACCATCTCATCCTTTGTCGTCGTCCCCTTCTCCTCGTGCCTTCAAGCTTTCCCAGCATCCGGGTCTTTTCAAAGGAGTCAGTTCTCCGCATCAGGTGGCCAAAGTATTGGAGTTTCAGCTTCAGCATCAGTCCTTCCAATAGCGTTTGCTATGACCAGTGCGTTCTCTTGGCAAAACTCTGTTAACTTTTGCCCTGCTTCATTGTGTACTCCAAGGCCAAATTTGCCCATTACTCCAGGTATTTCTTGACTTCCTACTTTTGCATTTCAGTCCCCTATAATGAAAAGGACATCTTTTTTGGGGTGTTAGTTCTAGAAGGTCTTGTAGGTCTTCATAGAACCGTTCAACTTCAGCTTCTTCAGCATTATTGGTTGGGGCATAGACTTGGATTACTGTGATAATGAATGGTTTGCCTTGGAAACAGAGATCATTCTGTCATTTTTGAGACTGCATTCAAGTGCTGCATTTTGGACCCTTTTGTTGACTGTGATGGCTACTCCATTTCTTCTAAGGGATTCTTGCCCACAGTAATAGATAGTATGGTCATCTGAGTTAAATTCACCCATTCCAGTCCATCTTAGTTCGCTGATTGCTAAAATGTCGATGTTCACTCTTGCCATCTCCTGTTTGACCACTTCCAATTTGCCTTGATTTCATGGACCTAACATTCCAGGTTCCTGTGCAATATTGCTCTTTACAGCATCGGACTTTACTTCCATCACCAGTCACATCCACAACTGGGTGTTGTTTTTGCTTTGGCTCTGTCTCTTCATTCTTTCTGGAGTTATTTCTCCACTGATCTCCATTAGCATATTGGGCAGCTACCAACCCGGGGAGTTCATCTTTCAGTGTCCTATCTTTTTGCCTTTTCATACTGTTCATGGAGTTCTCAAGGCAAGAATACTGAAGTGGTTTGCCATTCCCTTCTCCAGTGGACCACATTCTGTCAGACCTCTCCACCATGACCCGTCCATCTTGGGTGGCCCTACACAGCATAGCTCATAGTTGCACTGAGTTAAACAAGGCTGTGGTCCATGTGATCAGATTGGTTAGTTTCCTGTGATTGTGGTTTTCAGTCTGTCTGCCCTCTGATGGAGAAGGATAAGAGGCTTATGGAAGCTTCCTGATGGGAGAGACTGACTGAGGGGGAAACTGGGTCTTGTTCTGATGGGCGGGCTTCCCTGATAGCTCAGTTGGTAAAGATTCCTCCTCCAATGTAGGAGACTCCTGTTCGATTCCTGGGTCAGGAATATCCACTGGAGAAGGGATAGGCTACTCACTCCAGTATTCTTGGATTTACCTTATGGTTCAACTAGTAAAGAAGCCACCTGCAATGTGGGAGACCTGGGTTCGATCCTTGGGTTGGGAAGATTCCCTGGAGAAGGGAAAGGCTACCCACTCCAGTATTCTGGCCTGGAGAATTCCAAGGACTGTAAAGTCCATGGGATCACAAAGAGTCAGACATGACTGTTTCTTTACCTCTCATCTAAATGAAGTTTCTTAGGCAAGTCCATATAAGATATATTCCTGTTTAACAGATAGAAAAATACAGGATTAAAGAGATTGACTTGCCTAGAGTTACAGAACTAGAAAGCAGTTGATTTTTGAATTCACAGCCAGGCACTTGACTTCCAAGCCAAGACGCTCACTTAATCTCTGATTAATTTCATTTGCTTCATCTATAATTTCTAATCCCTACTTTATAATGTTGTAAGGATTTTGTGGCATAGTGAATATGGGCTTGTAGTATACTCTGTGGTACATAACGTTTAACCAACATTTTCCCCAAGAAGTGTTTTAAGTACATGCTGTTTGTCAGGCACTGTGCTTACTGTGATGTCACAGTGATGAAGCGTACCTCTACCCTTTAAAAGCTGACCGACCAGGCAGAGGGACCAGCATGAACAAAAAGCAGATTTTTTTCTAAAGTCACACTAACCTGCATATAAGAAAGCATCCTTATACTCTGAATAGTAGTAGACAGTATTTGAAATGGTTAAACTTTTATTGTTTTAATTTGAAGTATAGTTGTTTTATAATTTTGTGTTAATTTCTTCTATGCAGCAAAGTGATTCACTTATATAAATACACATTGTTTTTTAAAATACTCTTTTGCATTATGGTTTATCATAGGACACTGAAATATAGTTCCCCATGCTATACAGTAGGACTTTTGTTGTTTATCATATATATATTTTATAGTAGCTTACATTTGCTAACCCCAGCCTCCCACTCCATCCCTCTCCCAACTCTCTCCCCATTAACCACCACAGATCAGTTCTCTGTGCCTGTGAGTCTATTTCTGTTTCATAGATAGGTTCATTTGTGTCGTATTTTTGATTCCACATATAAGTGATATCATATGATATTTATCTTTCTGACTTACTTCACTTAGGATATTCTCTAGTTGTATCCATGTTGCTGCAAATGGCATTATTTCATTTGTTATGGCTGAGTAATATTCCATGAATATATGTACTACATCTTCCTTATTCCTTCATCTGTCAATGGACATTTAGGTTGTTTCCATTTCTTGGCTATTGTGGATAGTTCTACTGTGAACGTAGGGGTGAAATACATTAAACCTTTAAATAACTCTTCTTCCATCCCCAAACATCCCCATCAGCTTAGTTTACATCATTACTTTCACTGTTATATCCTAAGTATAGTCATTGTTGCTATCTTTACCTAGACCTGGATGTCTCATTGTAGCATCTTTTCAAACCCCATTTTGCCTGTGATAATTTTTCATTATCTTGATTAATTACTACCTCAAGTACTAGCTGTGAGATTTTTACCTTTAGGTTATCTAGTTACATCATTCTCCTTGTCACGTAGAGAAACAGTTAATATCTCTTTAGTATATTAACAAATGGCAGATCAGTGCTAGATTGTTAAAGGAGAATACTACCAGTAATTTAGTGTTACAGTACATTCCAAATGAGTTAAGGTAAAGGGAACCAGCACTGTTCCCCCCCAGGTGTGTCTCTTGACCACCATGAGAGACAGATTCTGAGTTGAATAAAACTACGTGTCAAAACTGACACAGAATTCTGTTACGAATTTTATGGTATGATAAATTGAGTAAAATCTCTCAGGTAAGGTTACTCCTCTAATCTCTGGCCCAAGGCAGTTACAAGTAATTTTTTTTTTTTTAAAGTGTAAAACCTCAATAGGTACATGTAAACTGTGATGTCTAGTTTAGAGCTTGACAAAGTTGACAGATATTCAGTGAAATGAAGGCCTGTGATTTGACTGTCACCACCTACATATACTTATAAATAGAACATCAAATTGGTTAATGGCAAGTTTTAACCGTAGCCCACAGATGAAGACAAATAGAATTTTTTGTTCCTGTCTGGATGTATAGATTCATATCTGAAACAAGAAAGCTTCATTTATATTGAATGACAGTTTGTAGTGAAGATGAAATTATATGTACCAGGATATGTTTTGATTTGGCTTTTCTCATTAACAATAAATGTATCTTTACCATTAAAAGAAAACTTTTAATGTATTAGAAGGAATTTTCCTATTAATTGACATATTCTTAATTTTTTCAAGCAAAACTTTTGTAAGACCAATGTGACATGAAAAATAATTAATTTGAAATTCACATGGAAAAATACTGGAACTTCCATGTTATGACATAAATGCTTTGTTACTACTACTTTAAAATGTTTTAGTACATTATGAAGATATCAATTCACAACATGCTAGTCATTCTGAGTACTCATGGTTACGCAAGTGTTGATTTTCTTTATTGTCTTTACTAAAAATAAGTTTAAGCCTATTCAAACTTACAATATTGGTGAGTAATAAATAAGCAATTTGCTATTCCAGCATAGTTTTTATAATTCCTGTTATTCAATATGACAATAGAAATATGAGCTTTATTAGCTTTATTTACACTTCCCTCTTAATGTTTTCTTCAAATTAAAAAAACAGTGCTGTCTCAGAAGTGCTTTACAATTCCTGTGACCTTTTTAATTCAAGTGACAGGAAAGCCTCAGGATATTATTTTAAGGATGATCTTTGGGAGGATACCTGCCTTTTACATTCACTATCTCATTTAATTCTCACAATAATTTTATAAGATGGTAGAGCACCCAGTTTAGAAATCGATTGGGAGGCTGGGGAGTGAAGGATTGACTGATGTGCCATAGGAATAGCTAATAAGTACTGGAAACAGGAGGGGCACTCAGGGCCCTTATGTCCCTGTCATTCTTCTTCCAACTTTTTGGGAATAGTTTTCTCAATGCGAATTTCTTATCCTAGCAATGTGAAATTAATCAGGGTGTATTTTAAGTAGTTTAAAAATTGATGTAGCTAGAATTTGGCCAACTATTGTTTTCCTATTGAATTTTATATGTAAAGTATATCCTTGTCACTTAATTACATGTATGATAACAATTTATGTTTCTTTGGTGGTGGGGGTTTAGTCACTAATCATGTCCGACTCTTGCCACCCCATGGACTGCAGCCTGCCAGCCTCCTCTGTCCATGGGATTTCCCATGCAAGAATACTGGGCGTCTTCTCCACCCAGGGGTCAAGCTTGTATCTCCTACGTCGCAGGCGGATGCTTTACCGTTGCACCACCACATGTTGTGCTGTGTTAGTCACTCAGTCGTGTCTGACTCTTTGTGACCCTGTGGTCTGTCCATGTAATTCTCTACACAAGAATACTGGAGTAGGTTGTCATTCCCTTCTCCAGGAGCTCTTCCCCACCCAGGGATCAAACCGGGGTCTCCTGCATTGCAAGCAGATGTTATCTTTTTTTACCATCTGAGCTATCAGGGAAGCCCCAAAATTATTTCCCTAAAAGCTTAACAACACTGAAAACAGAAACCTGCTCTTTAGTATGGAATATTGCATAATTCTTCTTGCAAGGGCATTCAGTTATTTTCTTGCAAACTCTGATATACTTCTGTTTATACAATCCACAGTTTATGCAAAATAGTCACAGGGGTTAAAAAAATACAGCATGTGGGGTGTGGAGCAGCTAGAAGATACTTGTATTACACAGGTACCCTTACCTTCAGTTTTCTTATATGATTGAACAGCCTTGTTCACAGCAGTATTTTACATTTCATGTATTTAAATTGTACATATATGAGGTGTACAACATGATGATTTGATACGCATAATGCAGTCAAACTAATTAACATGTCTCATTTCATGGTTATCATTTATTACTATGTGATGAGTGCAACTAAAAGCTACTCTCTTGGTGTATTTTTAGTGTTCAACGCAATATTATTATGTTGAGTCATCATGCCTGCACATTAGACTTCTAGATTTAGTCATCCTACATAACTGCAGCTCTGTACATTTTGATCAACATCTCCCCATCTGCCCCCACCAGCCCCTGGTAACCATCATTATATTACTTTGCTTCTTTGAGCTTCACTTTAAAATTTTATTTTTTATATTGCACTCATTAGTGAAATTATGTAGTATTTGTCTTTCTCTGTCTAGCTTATTTCATTCAGCATGATGACCTCCTAACTCATCCAAGTTGTCATATAAGGTAGCATTTCCTTCTTTCTCACAGTTGAATGATACTCCATTGTATCTGTGTATCACCTTTTCTTCAGCTGTTCATCCGTTGACAGACACTTGGGTTATTTCCATATCTGAACTACTGTAAGAGATGCTGTAATGAACCTGGGGGTGCAGATAATTGTTTTTATTCTTGATTTTGTTCCCTTTGTGTGCATACCCAGAAGTGGAATTGCTGAATCATTA
Organism: Okapia johnstoni; assembly: GCA_024291935.2. Taxonomy (NCBI): domain Eukaryota; kingdom Metazoa; phylum Chordata; class Mammalia; order Artiodactyla; family Giraffidae; genus Okapia; species Okapia johnstoni. The sequence continues at coordinate 46,822,351 of CM044322.1, forward strand.
GGGTAGTTCTAGTCTTACATTTTTGAGGAGTGTTTGTACTGTTTTTCATAATAGCTGTACCAATATGCATTTCCACTAACAGTTCAATCAGATTGTTTTCTTGCTATTGAGTGGTTTGAATTCCTTATTTATTTGGATATTAACCCCTTTTCAGCTGGATAGTTACCAAATATTTTCTCCCACTTCATAGATTGTCTCCTCCCTTTGTTGATTGTTTCCTCTACTGTGCAAGAGGCTTTTTAGTTTGATGAAATCCCATCTGTCTACTTTTACTTTTGGTGCCTGTGCTTTTGGTGTCAAGTCCAAAACAGTCTTACCTACATCAGTGTCAGGAAGCTTTTCCCCTATATTTTCTTCTAATAGTTGCATGGTTTCAGGTCTTACATTCAAATCTCAATTCCATATCAAGTTGATTTTTTGCATATGTAGTGAGATGAGTTCAATTTCATTCTTCTACATGAGGAAAACCAGTTTACTTAGCACTCTTTGTTGAAGAAACTATCCTTTTCTACTTGTGTGTGTTCTTTGCGTTTTTGATAAAGATCATAAATGTGTAGAAACAAATCTATGGCTCTATTATGATGCTCTGTTGTGTTCCAGTGTTCTGTGCATCTGTTATTATGCCAACTATGTTAGTGTTGATTACTATAATTTTGTAGTAGTTTTTGAAATCTCATAGTCAGATGCTACTAACTTTGTTGGGTTTTTTCTTTTTTTTTTTTGCTCGTGATTGCTCTGGCTATATGTGATCTTTTATGGTTCCATGTAAATTTTAAGACTTTTTCTAATACTTTGAAAAATGCCGTTGCATTGATAGGGATTCCATTGAATCTGAGGATTGCTATGAGTAGCATAGTTATTTTTTAATTCTTCCAACCCATGAGCATAGTATATCTTTCCATTTGTGTCTTCTTCAGTAGCCTTCAGGCTTCCCAGGTAGCTCAGCTGGTAAAGAATCCATCTGCAGTGCAGGAGACCCCGGTTCAATTTCTGGGTTGGGAAGATTTCCTGGAGAAGGGATAGGCTACCCACTCTAGTATTCATGGGCTTCCCTGGTGATTTAGATGGTAAAGAATCTACCTACAATGCGGGAGATCTGGGTTCTATCCCTGGGTTGGGAAGATCCCCTGGAGGATGGCACGGCAACCCACTCCAGTAATCTTGCCTGGAGAATCCCTGTCGACAGAGGAGCCTGGAGGGCTACTTTGCCAACAAAGGTCTGTATAGGCAAAGCTATGGTTTTTCCAGTAGTCATGTACAGATGCTAGAGTTGGACCATAAAGAAGGCTGAACACCAAAGAATTGATGCTTTTGACCTGTGGTGTTAGAGAAAACTCTTGAGAGTCCCTTGGACACCAAGGAGATCAAACCAGTCATTCCTAAAGGAAGTCAATCCTGAATTTTCATTGGAAGGATAGATGCTGAAGCTGAAGCTCCAATACTTTGGCCACCTGATGCAAAAAGCCGACTCATTAGAAAAGACCCTGATGCTGGGAAAGATTGAAGGCAGGAAGAGAAGGGGATGACAGAGGACGAGACGGTTGAATGGCATCAATGATTCAATGGACATGAGTTTGAGCAAGTTTTGATGAAGGACAGGGAAGCCTGGCATGCTGCAGTCCATGGGTTCACAAAGGGTCAGATGTGACGGAGCAACTGAATAACAACAACAACAGCTTTCATCTATTTTGTTAAATTTATTCCTAAGTACTTTGTTGTTTTAATACTATTGTAAATAAAATGATTTTCTTTTTCTTTTTCAGATAGTTCACTGTTCATATATAGCAATGCAACTGATTTTTATATGGTGATTGTATATCCTGTAACTTTACTGAAATCATTTGTTGGTTCTAACAGTTTTTTAGTGAAGTCTTGAGGGTTTTCCATTTATAAGATTATATTATCTGCAAACAGAGACAGTTTCACATCTTCCTTTCTAAGTTGGATGCCTTTCATTTCTTTTTCTTGCTTGATTGCTATGACCAGAACTTCCAGTACTATGTTGAATAGGAGTGGTGAGATTGGCACCCTTGTCTTGTTCCAGATCTTTGAGGAAAATGTGTTAACCTTTCACTGTTGAGTATGATGTTATCTGTGAGTTTGTCATATATGGCTTTTATCATGTTGAGGTACATTCTTCTGTACCTACTGTGTTGAGAGTTTTATCATTAAAAGATATTGAATTTTGTTAAATAATTTTTCCCACATCCATTGAGATGACCATGTGATATTTATCCTTCCTTCAGTTAATGTGCTGTATGACATTGATTAGTTCATGTATGTTGAATCAACCTTGCATCCCAGGAATAAATTCTGCTTGATCATGGTGTTTGATCCTTTAAATGTGCTGTTGAATTAAGTTTCTGAGTATTTTGATGAGAATTTTTGCATCTGTATTCATCAGAGACATTTATTTGTAGTTTACTTTTTATGTGGTATCTTTATTTGGCTTTAGTATCTGGGTAATGCTGGCTCTGTAAAAATGAGATTGAAACTGTTCCCTGCTCTTTGATTTTTGGAAAAGTCTGAGAAGGATTGACACTAATTTTTCAATAAATGAATTCTACCAAACATTTAATTCATATGTGAATTTTGCTATTGTTGTTGTTCAGTCACTCAGTTGTGTTTGACTCTTTGCGACCCTGTGGGCTATAGCCCTCCAGGCTCCTCTGTCCATAGCATTTTCCAGATAAGAATACTGGAGTGGGTTACCATGCCCTCCTCCAGGGGATCTTCCCAACCCAGGGATTGAACCTGGGTCTTCTTCATTGGCAGGTGGGTTCTTTACCACTGAGCCACCTGGGAAGCCCCTTGGTGAATTCTACCAAACATTTAATGAAAAACTAAGAAGAATTTAATTAAGAGAAGTATAGAATTTAGGAGATTAGCCTTATCACAGTCTTATATAATTTAATGTGTTGGAGATAGTAGTGTGGCTGGAAGGAAAAGGAAATAAAACAGTATTTATCTTAGTTTCTTTGTAGTTCTCTATAGAAAGTTCTCTTCCTACATTGGCACTACCACCCTTGCAGTTAGAAAATTAGAAAGCAGAAAAATCATTCCTGTTTTTCACAAATACCATTCCTACAAAATAAAATGGCAGGCCATCTCCAAACTGAAGGCATCTTCAATCATGTTACACATATACTAAATTACTGAGAAAGATCCTTTCCGAGATGGACTAGCTGAAGGTAAGTACAGTTGCACAGTCTATTCAATTTCAATATGAAAATTAGAACTCATGCTGAGATTTCAGTGAAGGGTAAAGTTATAATGTGTTATGTTTAGAGTTTTAAAATTTGGTGTGTTATTTCAGGAGTTCTGGGCCAAGGATTTATTTGCTGATTTTTTTTCCAAGTTTATTTTACTCTTTTTTACTAGGAAGAAAGTTTCTGTGACCATTAGCTCTGGACATCTGATTCCCTCTGCTCTCCTGGGCTCCAGAGGTAGTTCTAAAGTTATCAGACCAGAGTTTAGAGAAGAAGGCCTTTGATATGATAACTACATTTACTTTCTCATTTAGTGCTATTTCATTTGGGGCAAGGTATGACTTCAAATTATAGTTAATTCATTTTTCCTTTGGGAAAGTCAGGTTTTTGGTCAGATTTTAACCTACACACTTTTCTTTAGATCTCTCTTTTTTTAATATTCTTAACTAAGAATATAAATTAGATGCTTAATCTATAATGTACTGTAAATAGAAAAGTTTATATAGAACTAACAATTGCTTCTGTTAATTAATTGCTAATAGAAAGAATCAGATGTCAAGCACAATCTTAACTTACTGAGGAGAATAACTTGTGGCTTCTGTGGGGTTTTTTTTTTTTCATATAATCAGTTTTATTTGAAAATTTTATGGTTAAAAGGCATAATTAGTTTAAGGTGTTCTACCATGATGGAAATTTATTCTAACATAGACATTTTATTTACTCTCAAAGGACTTTCTTCAGAAGATACCACACCTTTAATGCAAGAAAATATACTACATGTAGCCACACATGCCGTTAGTGATGAAGAATCTGCAGAAGTAAATGCTAACGATCAACTAGAAGCCCCAAAGTTGGTTCTGCAATCTCTGTTCTCACTTATACGAGGTGAAGTTGAGCAGTTGGATTCAAGAGCACTTCCCCTTTGCCTTCACCAGGTATCTTGCTGAACTTTCAATTGCAGCCTCACTGAAATTCTGGGGCCAATATTTGTAATAATCCAAAATCCAGTTCTCTGTAATTGATTCTGCTCCACCTGTTATTGGTGAGTCCAGGAGAAGGACCCAGTAGCTGGTAGGAAATCTGGCATATCACTGACTGGTGGCCACATGTTGGCTTGGATCATCAATCTATGGCTCATACAATCACTAGCTTCTTTTACTTGGTGGTGGTGGTGGTTTAGTCACTAAGTTGTGTCCAACTCTTGAAACCCCATGGACTGTAGCCTGCCAGGCTCCTCTGTTCAATGGGATTTCCCAGACAAGAATACTGGAGTGGGTTGACGTTTCCTACTCCTGGGGAATCTTGCTAAACTAGGGATCAAACCCACATTTCCTGCGTCTCATGCATTGCAGGCAGACTGATTACTAGTGAGCCACTAGAGAAGGCCCTTCTTTTACATAGTGTGTACAAATGAGAGTCAGTGTAGTGTACAAATGAGTCAATGTAGTGAGTGCTTAGTAAGTACCAACAAGGTGCCCAAAACTAAGCTAGACACTAGGGAAATAGATTACATAAGAACGTGTCCTTAAGACAGACACTGTGGAATAGGAGAAACAATTATGTAGGTAACTAATGGTAGAAGTCTGTATAAAGTATTAGAGTAGGTATGTGCTTCAGGTTCAGCAAAAGCACAAAATACATGATTAACTTTGTCCTTTGGACATTAGGCAGAAAGAATGTGATTGTTGAGCTGGGTTTTTCAGGATGTATAGGCTCACAATAAATGAAGAAAGTGAACTGGTACAGAAAGAGATCAGTCTTTGCAAAGATATGACTGGGATATTATTTTGAAGATTAAGATGGAAGAGAGACGAGAATTAAGATTGGATAACTTGTAACATTAAGGTCTTGCTTTTAGAGGCTGAGAGCTTTTGATTATGCAGGTGCCAAAATTAGAATTATAGAAATATAATTCTTTACGATTGAGAGGGTAAACTAGAAGATGGAGAGCCTGGAGACTGGGAGACCTTAAGGACAGTAATATGAAAAGTTTTTTACATGAGATAATTCTGAAAAGATTAAGATATTTATGGGCTGTGTTTTATTTTCTTTTAAAATGAAAATAATTCATATATGGGAATGGAAGAAGCTTCAATTTTATTTCACTCACTCTTCCTGTTTCATTAAACATTTGCAATAAGCAGTGAATAATTTTTTAAAAGTGAAATAGCTTTTGTCCCAAGGCAGGAAAACATATATTCTTATCAACATATTTATATTTATATATATTTAAAATATATTATATTTATATTTATATGTATATTACCTCCTTGGTGGACTTTTGAGAAAATGTGTACTACTTTTTGACCTCTGGTGTGTTGCTAACATATATAATAAGGCAGCTTTCTAACCTATCAGCCTTCTTTGAATTTGTACAATGGATTGAGTTTGTAAAGGATATTTACACTAACTATTATTTCATTCTCCAAACAATCTAGAGAGGCATTATCATCATCTTTACAAATGGGAGATGTAAGACTCCCTCACAAAGCAAGTTCCTTATAATTGTCGGGCTTTGTTTTGTGCTCAGTTGCTTAGTCGTGTCTGACTCTTTGCAACCCCATGGACTGTAGCCCTCCAGGCTCCTCCATCCATGGAATTTTCCAGGCAAAAATACCGGAGTGGGTTGCCATTTTCTACTCTAGGGGCTCTTTCCAACCCAGGGATCGAACCCACATCTCTCAAAGCATGTGTTTTGGGGACAGCTTGTAGAAATTTGAATACTGACTGTATAATAATAATACTATTGCATCACTGTCAAATTTCTTGAGATTGATAATGGAACTGAAGGTCCTGTAGGAGAGTGTCTTTATTCTTGGGAGACGCATGTGGAAGTAGTATTTGGGAGTAAAGTTACATAATGCCTGCAACTTAAGATATTTCAGTGGGAAAAAATGTGTAAGAAAGGAAAAGAGAAAGAGAACATTTGGCAAAATGTCAATAATTGACAAATCTAAATAAAAGATATATGACTATTGATTTTACTGTTCTTTGAAGTCTTCTGTAGAATTTCAATAAAAAGTTGGGGAAACGGACATTTTGAGTAAATAGAAACAGCTAAGTGGGCCAAATCTTTTCAAGCAGTTTATGTCACTGGGCTATTGTCACATTAAATGTAAGGAGAATGTTCTTTTCTACTAGTAGGTGATCCTATAGCTGAAGCAGATCTAGTAGAAAATCACATTTTTAGGCAGGAAGATGATAACAGTCTTGATAAGATGCAGATTATTTAATTTTTTTTAATGTCTCAAAGTAAAACTCCACCTTCATCCCCTAGGAACATGTCAGTTTGCTGAGTCCTGTAAGTTATGCTTCTGAAATACCTCAGCAGTCTGTCCTCTCCTGGCAAAGAAGATTAGAGAGTATAGTGGTAGCTTTAAATTATGGGCTCTGGCTCTACTTTAAAATCTAACCCTAACCCTACTGCTAACAAACTAAGCAGCTTTTAGTTCCATTTTCTGTAATGTTGAGGACTCAGTGAAATACTGCATGTAAAAGTACTTAACATATCAATAACACTTGGTATGCTTAACATAAAAGTAATTAAACATTAAGTGGTATAGCTATATTTCTCTGTCACTAAGTCAAACATTGCTTGTTGGAAAGAGATGGCTGAAACTGCAGCAAGCTGAGACACCAGGGCAACAGGAGTCAGCTGATGACTGCTTTCTGTAGTCCAAGAATACAAAATATCCTGGCAGTTACTCTCAAGGGAAACACAAGTCAGAGAGAAGTGGAGTGACTTTTTTTTTCTATTATTTAGTAATTCCCAGCAGTTAACACTGTGCCTTTCACTTAAGGTTGACAGTTGTTAACATTTTACCAGATTTTCGTTTTCCCTCCTCCCACTCAACCCTACCCCACATATTTATTTTCCATGAAACATCTTAAAGTAATTTTCAGGCATTACATCACTTCACCCTTAAATACTTGCACATAAATTCCCCAAGAACAATGCCATTATCAACCCCAAGAAATGAGATGTTGGTTCAATATTATTTAATATAGAGCCTCTATTTGTTTCTTCAGGTTATTCCACAAATATTCATTATAACCAGTTTCCCTCTGATCCAGGATGCAGTGAAGGAGCACACATTGCACTTGGTTGTGAGCATTCTTTAACCCTTAGTGATCCAGAACAATTCCCTGCCTTCTGTTTAATTTGTTTGTTTATTTTTGCTTTTATACCATTGACACGTCTGAAGAGTTAAGCATTCTTGTAAAAACGTCCCATAATTAGGATCTAATTATTTCTTCATGATTTGATTCAGGTTAAAATACATTGGGCAAGAATTCTACCTAGGTAACATTCCATATTCAGATGTCTCTGGAACTCAGTCCAGTCTGGCCTTTGTGCCAACCACTCCGCCAGAATTGCATTGTAAATGCCAGGATTGATCTCCATGTTGCATGCTCATGTGAATCTAGTTGTTAGTCCTCGGTTTTCTTCCTATTGGAAGTATTAGAAGCTCTGACAAGTTGATCACATGCTCTATTTTGCAGCATTTTCTTTTGCTTTTTTGGACCCCCCACTTTCCACTTTGATATCTTACCTCACTGGCTATGCCATCTCTGGGTCATTTGTGGAGTCCTCCAAATTTTACTGATTGTTAAACATTGGAGTGCTTGAGGATTCAGTTCTGCAGTATAGACTAAACATCCAGCTTCCTGAGGCATCTCATGGGCCTTTCAAACTTAAGATGCCCAAAATCAGACTTTGATTTTTTTTCTCCCTTTTGTTAAATGGCATATCCATCCCTCTAGTTGCTGAGACCAAATACTTCCTGAAGTCATCCTTCACTTTTCCCCACATCCATATCCAATCAGCAGATCCTGCCAACCTATTTAAAAAATATATGCAGATTCTGATGTCTTCTTTCCTCCTTCATTGCCGCCATCTCAGTACAAGACCTATCAGATTTCATTCAGACTCTTGAAGTAAACTAATTGTAGAACCCGCTCTGCTTTACCTTTATTTCCATTTAGGTTTTTTCCCCCCACTCTACACAGCAGTCATTGTGATCCAGATAAAATGTTAGTTCGGATCATGAGACTTCTCTGTTCAAAGTCATCCACTGACTTCTTTTCACATTGAGAGTAAAAGCCAAAATTCTTACCATGGCAAGACACTCCGTGGTCTGGCCCTCTTACCTCTTAGACCTTAATTACTAAAACTCTCCTTCTTATTCACTTCTTTCCAGGTACACTAGCCTGCTAGCACTTCCTCAGCTACACCAGGAATGTTCCTACGTCAGGGCCTATGATATTTCCTTTTCATCCTTTCTCAGGAAGTCACTATCTGATGTACTCCACCAAAACAAGAGAGTAAACCAAGTAACAGGAAGATTAAGATACAAGGAAATGGGGTGCTACCCTGGAGACGGGTGAAGGGGGTCTCTAGGAGAAGAGAGAGTCTTAGATGACAGCTTTGTACCAAGAAGGAGAGAGTACCCACTTCTATTTGAGCAGATCAAAAGGGTCTGGGGAGAAACTTTGATATCATTTTCCAATTTCTGAATATTTGGTGTGTCTGAATACATTGAGGGAAGATTTCAACTCTTGATAGACTAGAGTTGTATAAGCGATAAGTGAGTGCAAAACTATACCAAAAAAAAAAAAAAAATGAAAAAAAGAAACTCCAGAGAAACCAGAAAGTTTTCAGGAAAGGAAAAATAATGAGAGTTTACTACATGGCTTACTCATAATAAGGTAAACATTAAATGTTTATCTACCTTTTACTACAATATAACAACATGGGATAGGTCAATATGTGAGAGAAAGTATATGTGGTATATGTTTGTAGGGGAAGGAGCAAAAGATTCAATCCCCATCTTCTAAAACTGAAAAAAAAAATCAAGAAATAGAAAATATAAGCATAATATTTAGAGCTATAGCATTTTTTAAAAAAGAGATATCCAAGTGCTTGCTCTTGAAGAAAGGAGAATGGGACAGAAACAGTAGGGCCTTTCTTAACATACCATATAGAGCCATTTGACTCTTTAAACCATATAACTGTATATTTTTGATAAAGATAAGAGGTAAAAGAAGAAATGTATAATCAAACATAAAGTGAGAGTAGCTTCTAGGTTAAGGTGGTGACAGTGGAAACATGGAGAGGTGAATTTGAAATCTTGACATAAGGACTTGGTGTAGACAATGAAAAAAGGGATGATAAAAAAATCAGAGAAGAATAATTCTAGGAATACCCCATTAGGAGAAATGGTAGTACCACTGACAGAAATAAGGAAGTATTAATGGAGAGTTAATTACAGGATAGTTACTATTTTTAACATATTATATGGATGCTGCTGCTGCTGCTGCTAAGTTACTTCAGTCGTGTCCGACTCTGTGCGACCCCATAGACGGCAGCCCACCAGGCTCCGCTGTCCCTGGGATTCTCCAGGCAAGAATACTGGAGTGGGTTGCCATTTCCTTCTCCAATGCATGAAAGGGAAAAGTGAAAGTGAAGTCACTCAGTCGTGTCCGACTCTTAGCGACCCCATGGACTGTAGCCTACCAGGCTCCTCGGTCCATGGGATTTTCCAGGCAAGAGTACTGGAGTGGGGTGCCATTGCCTTCTCCGATTATATGGATGAATATATGCTAAAGGACATTTGATATTAATGACTATGATCACTGCAGATATTCACTTATATTTTTAGCTCTCGGAACTCTTTTTTTCTTTTGGCACTTAATATGTTTTATTGATTCTTGTTTTCTAAGCATCCATTGTAAATCTCTGTCAGTATGGACATAACAGTACTAATAACAGCCTCAATAATAAGAATACTAAAATAGGAAATACTGTTTTAGTAGCACTATTCTAGGTTTTTTAGCCCATTTAACCCTCACAGTAATACTATCAGAATGACACATTATTAAAACCAAAGAAGATTTTTTTTTTAACTTGCCTGAAGTCACACAGCCAGTAAGTCATAGAGACAAGATTCAAGTCCATGTCTGGTTCCAGAGTCCACACTAAAGTTCTTGGAACTCTCGAAGATTCCATTTGAAAATTACTTTTCTTGGAGACTTCCCCGGTGATCCAGTGGTTAAGATTCTGCACTTCTACTGCAGGGGGCATGGGTCTGATCACTCATCAGGGAAGTTCTGCAGGCCATGTAGTATGGCCAAAAAAAAAAAATTATTTTTCTTGGGTTTGAGTAATCTGTCATGCACTGACTTTGTTAATATAATGGCAGGTTAGCTTTAAGTGTATAACTTAAGTTATAAACTTGAGAGTTTTTCATATAGAAGTGAGAAGAAGTTCAAGTGCTATACTCTGTGCTCAGTGAACATGTACTGAAACTCATCTCAGACTCAAGCAGGAAATGGCTTCACTGGGATCCTTGAAGCCACTCTGTGAGACTGCAGACAAACAGATATACCTTCCTCAATTCCTTTTTGTTCCCGGTAGATAAAAGACACCTGAAACCAGGAAAACCTTAAAGTTACTGCCCTCCCAAAGTGATTTTCAACTCACTTCATGATTCTACTCTGTACTGCTAGAGTAGAGAGTTTCTGGTCCAGAGTCAGCAAGTGCAAACCATTTTAAGCACTTGCTGCTGTGTCCTGGGCACTGTACTAGACACATGTTCTGTCTCCTAGAGTTGTAGGTATTATTGACCCTGTTTAACAAATAAGGAAGCCGAGGTTGAGACATGAAATGACACATCCAGAGTCACACAGCTGGTGGTGGCAAAGCTTGGTCTAGAACACAGTTACGTTATTCACCTTCAAACTTCATGTTTTTCTGCTCTACCAAGCTACCTCCCGGATTTAGACATTTGGGGCATCAAAGAAAATCACACCTTCTTTTACCCTGCTCGACTTGCCAGGAGTAGGTTTTTATAGGAGGAAGCACCCTGGGTATTTATTTTTCAAGCTGCCCTTTCACCTGGAAGTGCTTTTTTACTTTTGAGGCCTTGGGTTTCATGATCCTGTCTTTATGGTTCCACTTACGGAACTGGAACTGTCCCAGAAGTCTGAAAGCTAATTGATTAAACTGACGATTTACAGAGAGGTGATTGTGTCCATCTATATTGTTGTATTGCTCCTGGAAGAATGTTAGATATATAGAATAAATTTTAAGCTAGGCAACTATTTCCTTTAAAACTATACTTTTTCCACTATGGGATCTAGGAAAAAACATTCCTTTTTTATTGCTAATTTATAGGTTTGACTAGTTATTTATTGCTCTTTGTACTGATAGCTTCCTGGAAAGTAGAGATTGTGATCCATAAACAGAATACCTTTTTCATTAGAGACTTAGGAAAAATCAGGGCAAACTGTTTGAAAGTGTAAACTACTTGATGAAGTATTTTAGGTATCGCAATAGTCAGTTCACGCAAATATTTCTCCATGTATACGTTTGGTTTTACTGTTCTATTTATAAATGCTATATCTAAATAAAGGATCCCAAAGCTTTTAGAATCAAAGAATTTTTAAATTTAAAGTTGCCCTAGAATGAATCTGCTGAGGGATATGCTCATCGGGGTCCAGATGCTGAGTCCCTGGACCTTGCCCTCCCACCCAGTGCCCTTTATCCTGTGCAGCACTTTGTATATATTCCAAACATCGTTGCTCAACTAGTAGCACTTGGTCTGTCCTTTTCTGAAATATCAAAAGAGAATGAAAAATCAGTGTCCCATGAGGTGGTTTGTGAAATAGTAATGAGATGAATGGGTTTTAAGATCCCTTGTGACATGACATATTTCAGTTTTTTAGTTTATAATAAAGTCATCCTTTCATTCATGTTCTACTTTTATAAGCCTCAGTAGCATTTTTCTCATTCTTCAGAGTTCTTATTCTAAACTCTAATGAATCAGTGATGGTTGCTTTGACTTGAAATAGAATAGAAAGAATGAGATTGTGTACGGACCAAAGAATGTCTATGTTTGCTTTTCTTGAGACAAGTGACTTCAGAAATTTGTCTTGTGCCTAGAGTCATATTTTTTCTGAACTGGTGAATGTAGTGAAATAAGAGTTTTCTTAGTTTGATATCAAAGATTTTGAGAGTTTCAAGGTTTTGGTTTCTTCCAAATTTGTCTTTTTATTCAACTGTTAATTTAACTTTATCTGTTTTTTATTTGTTTTTAACAGATAGCAGAGTCTTATTTCCAGGAAGAGGACTGTATCCTTTTTTTAATTACAGGAAGAAATGCCTAGAACGCTTAGTGAATTGCCCATTTTTAAATTGAGATTTACCTACAATGAATGTATGATCTGTTGTTTTCACTGGATTTTGTTTCATGCACCCATGTAACCATCTCAGAAAGCAAGATGTAGGAAATTTGTTACTCCAGAAAATTCTCTAGAACCACCCAAGTTTGACCTCCTGTGGACAAGCTCTAATTTTACCAAAATCTAAATATTTGTATGTGGAGGAGGGGGAGAATGCATGTTGCAAAAAAAAAAAAAAACCATTGGATTTGTTTTCTTTTGAATTAAACAGAAGTACAAGTCAAGTAATATTCTTATGGTAGAGTTTGTCAGCCATATTATACATGGCAAATCTCATGACTCTTGTTATACCTATATGTACATATATATATATATATATTGGAGAAGGCAATGGCACTCTACTCCAGTACTCTTGCCTGGAAAATCCCATGGACGGAGGAGCCTGGTAGGCTGCAGTCCATGGGGTCGCTAAGAGTCGGACACGACTGAGTAACTTCACTTTCACTTTTCACTTTCATGCATTGGAGAAGGAACTGGCAACCCACTCCAGTATTCTTGCCTGGAGAATCTCAGGGACGGCGGAGCCTGGTGGGCTGCCATCTGTGGGGTCGCACAGAGTCGGACACGACTGAAGCGACTTAGCAGCAGCAGCATATATATATAGCAAAGGGAAGATTGAGTTCTTCATTAGCAATAAACAGAATAACTGTTGTCAAGGAAGACTGCATGTTAACTTTTGTTTGTGCTGTCCCTTCAGTCATATCTGACTCTTTACAACCCAATGGACTGTAGCTCACCAGGCTCCTCTGTCCATGGGATTCTCCAGGCAAGAATACTGGAGTCAGTTGCCGTGCCCTTCTCCAGGAGGTTTTTCAGACCCAGGGATTGAACCGACATCTCTTACGTCTACCTGTATTGGCAAGCACGTTCTTTACCACTAGCACCACCCGGTAAGCCCATAACTTTTGTAAAAGAAAGATTTATTCCTTCCATTTTTTAATTTCCCTCTCTTAAAATTGATTTTTATTTTTTCAGAGAAGGTCCAATATATACACTCTAGAGAGAACTCATCCTAAGTTTCTTTATTTCTCCATTTGTGTGATTTCTTTTTTCTCCTAACCTTACTGATTCTCACTACAGGTTGGGGGACAAGCAGTTGTCATCCTGAACCCTATCAAGTAAACTAGTAAAGTGTGGTAGACACTTTGGACAGTGGCTATTCATCACTAAGTTTGGAGGAAATCAAATTCTTGTGGAAATGAAGCTTAGAACTACCCAAATGATGAGTATGATATAGTGCAGTGCAGATCACATCAACTTCCCTGGGAGCTGCCTAGAAATGCAGACTCGTGGGCTTTAGAATCAGAGTTTCTGGGGATCAGACTCATGAATCTGTATTTTACCAAGATTTTCAAATAACATTTATGTTCAGTAAAGTGTGAGAAACATTGATATATTTTTAAGTTACGAGCAGAGGGAAATAGAATTGTCTCTGCTTCTCCTTGGTCTATTTTATGATCCCTGGCATATCTTTAAGATACAAATGAGAGAGAGAACTGAACCTCTGAGTGACCATGGGAAGGCTAAAAAGCTTAACAATGAGTTTTTTCTCTTCCTTCTTTCTGGGTCACCATTTAGAACATGGCCCAAAGGAAGATAGACAGTTGGACAGCTTGTCATGACCTCATATAATGCTAAATGTGTGATACAGATGGAGCAGGCGGAAGTTCATAAGAAAATCTACCAAAAAAAAGTCAAATCACATAATTATAAAAATCACCGTGGCAAGTTAATTTACAAAAAAAAGCATTTAGTGAGAAATAAGGATTAAGGGGAGTTGAAATCAGAAACAAACATTTGACTAGAGGGTAACAAAGTGCCTTAACAGAAGGTAATTTAAGGAGAGAAAAAGGAGGGGGGACACTTAGATTACGGATTCCATATGGGTCCTGTTTCCAATTAAATTATATTTAATTGACTCTGCTAGAGATATTATTAGCAAGCAGGCATTTCTTGAACATTAAAACCCTCTTTTTGTGTCTCCTGTTTACTGACAGAATAGAAACCAGGTAGCTACTGCATGATATGCAACATTAAAATGTACCTACTTCAAAACCAAGAAACCTTACTTTTTTGTTTAAATTTAAAAATATTTAGAGTCCTCTCATTTTTTGATAAGCTTCAAAAGTCTCAGTTGGTCTAGGACATTATTCTTTAGCCTGGATTCCTGTTTTCCTCAAATTTTCTGTTCAGATGAGAAAGCAATGAAATTCATTCAGCTCGAACGACTGTATCATGAGCAATTGCTCGCAAATCTTTCTGCCATTCAAGAACAGTGGGGTGAGTACAAACTAATGTAGAATGCAGAATTATCAATAATCTAACAAGTTGCTGTAAGTTAACATATTTGACCTGGTTTTTTAAGTCAGGAAGCAGATGTTTCTAGTCAAGTTAGTGTTGCAAAGAAAGTAGCATTTTACCACAAGTTTACCTCATTTTAAGAAAGTTTTTGTCTTTGTATTTTGTTTTTCATACCAGTGCCAAGAAAAGAACACTTGCAACTTTTTCATTTCTTCTGATGTCCTTGGCTGTTTTAGTCTCTGGGATGTATACTTAGATCTAAAAGCAATTACTTAGCTATTTCTGTGTTAACTTTGGGCTGAAAGGATAATTTTGCATGATAATCTTTATCAGTGGTGCCAGTTAAGTATTTTTTACCTTCTAAACATGTTTTGTAATAGCTAGTGACTAACAAATATTTTAAATTTAGAAACAAAATGGAAAACTGTACAACCACATACAGTTACACCTTTGAGGAATTCAGAAAAAGGATTTAATGGTGAAGATTTTGAATGGCTTGCTAAATTTTGTGCAACACATCAAGAGTAAGTACTTGACTGTTTACGATGAATTGGAATAGAACATTGGAGAAGCATTGTAGTGTTGAGTATTTAAAATGCAGAATTCATTTCTTTGTTTTGTTAATGCTAACTGGAGAAATGAAAATGAATAAAATGATTAGGTTCCTGTCTCAGCTTTTATCTCAGTTTCTTACACTAAACTTAGCAAAAGGTCTGCTTTACAAAATTCAAAGCACCTTCTAATTAGAAATTTTTAAATGTAACTTCTAATTTCGATTACTTTTTGCTTAAGAGATTAGGTGATTCAGATGGAAAAATTTGTGTTAGGATTTTTATTATAATTGTTTTTCAGTGTTTGTATGTCTGTCATTGTTTGTATGTTGTAGTAAAAACACATTTTTAAGAGAAGCCTAATACTGGAATGCAAATGCATTTAATCAGAATACCAGATAATTTTAAATTATTTGATTGGTATCAAAGAGTTGGATTTTTAAAACTGAACATAGTAATAATAAAGCACTTAAATATATACATTTTGATTTATTATTTGAAGACTCAGAATTATAAAAGTGGGGGGACATGATAGTTATTAAACTAGTGCAGATTTCTGGGATATACAATTTTCTTGTGTTAGTTTCAACTTTTGAAACAGTCTTTTTATGGATTCTGCATTATGACCTAATTTTAACATGTTAAATAGGTTAACTTTTGGCTTTGTAAAGCTTTTAAATAATGGAATATTAAAAATAGATAAGGGAGGTTGTTTTCTTACTTTCAAAATATTCAATATAGATACTTTTTCTGCTCTACCCAGGGAACTAATAATTGTTTAATGTGTTACAAATGTTTTAATTATTTAAAAATAAATATTTATTGAACCTAATATAGATGTGACTTTTTTCTTTTTTTTTTCTCTTTTTAAATATAAGGCAACATGCCAACACAAAATGTTTTTTTAATTTTTATTGCAGTATAGTTGATTCATAATGTTGTGTTAGTTTCAGGTATGCAGCAAAGTGAATCAGTTATACTTTTATACATATACCCACTCTTTTTTAGATTCTTTTCCCATATAGGTCATTACAGAGTATTGAGTAGAGTTCCCTATGCTATAGAATAGGTCCTTATTAGTGCCAACATATAATTTAAAAACTAGTCTTCAGTCATATTGCTTCACATCACTAGAGAATTTCTGACTAGTGAACAGTAGACAGTATTGTAAACCAAACCTAAAATTTTATGCTTATATTTGATAATTCCCCAAAATTATACTTCTAAAATTAATATAAAATGTTTGACTATTAAGGTACACAGCTTAATTTTTAAATGTACAGATACATATATGTAACTAATACTCTGACCAGGAATCAAAACAGTCCAGCCCCTCAGAAAGCTCCCTAATTTGTGTACAAAGTCAGCACCCAGCCCCCTCAGATAGTAATTGCTGTCTGAGTTCTGTAACACTGTATTTGCCTGTTCTGTAGTTTTACATAAATGTAATCACACAGACTAGATTTTTGTATCTAGCTTTTCTGCCCATGATTACGTCTGTGTTGCGTGTTGTTACATGCAGTGGTAATTTGCTCAGCTTTACTCCTGTGTGGATTCATTATATGACTGTGCAGCAATTTATTTATCCATTATATTGTTAATAGACTTTTGGATTGTTTCCAGTTTTTTAATATTATGAATAAAGTGGCTGTGAACATTATTGTGTATGCTTTTTGGTGAACGTATGCATTCTTTTATCTTGAGTGTTCCCTAAAATATATTTACCAATTACGTCTTTTTTTATCCTTTTCTGTGGAAAATGTGAATAAAATTATCTTCCACCATAATCAACTTTAGACGATAATGACATAAACTGAAATTTTAATATGTGTAAAATACTCTTGAAATACATTATTAGCAAAAGGTTGACATTTCCCCCCCCCCCCCCCCCCCCCCCCCCCGCTGAATCTCAGTATTTATAGCTTCTTTGGAGGTTTTCATTAGTTATTGGCCATCTAAGAAGATTAACACATGATATAGTTGCACTTTGAACTGTGTGAACCAGTGGTAATGTTTCAGCAGTGGAAATGTTCTGTGCTAATATTAGAATCCAAAGAAGCTGTATTTTTTTTTTTTTACAGCCGTTTCAGTGACATTTGTTTGGAAGCATTTTGCTGCTATAATATTTTTTTAATTCTTTTTTTCCTCTCTCTCTTTTTTCCTACAGTCCTCTTTTATCCAAAGATAAGGTAAGAGATTTTCTTTGAAAATGTTCATGGGAAAAACGTAGACTGTCATGTTTTGTTGTATGGACTGTTTAGAAAATAATGAAACCTTCCTTAAATTGTTTTCAGCTTTCTAACTTAAGGCAACAGTTTCCCCCAAAGTTGTTTTTTTCTTTCTTTCTTTTTGAAAAACTTTTTAGATAGCAGCTGTCCAGAAGTCCCTGGGAAGGAAATGCTTTACGCAGTTAATAGTGTCTGAAGATCCAAAGGAAAGAGGAGCTACAGCCAAAGAGCTGGGTATGTTTTTAAATTAAAAGTAGACATAAAAAAGGCCTGCCTCTTATAATATTTTACAAGTATTACATCTGAGTTGCTGTGAAGGAGCTTTTTCGCGCATACTACTCCTAGACAAATAGCAAAGCAAGGTTTTTTTTTTAACATCGTATAATCCTATTTTTAGGTACCTAGTAGTAGAAATTATAAAATCTAAATTCTTATAAAAACATAAAATTATTTCATGTTTTCAGTAGGTGGTTATATGTATCTAAGAGAATATGACAAGACTGTGCAAACAAGCTCTGAAAGCGAATTGGTTTTAGTGCATTCAGGCATCCTTTTCTGTATAAAAACCAACAATTTTTTTACAAACTTTACCAGAAATTTTTTTCTGTAAATCTAGATATTATCAAGATAAGCTCTGTATCTTGGTAGCTTATCTATAATAATTTATTCTCTTCCTTTTTTGTTGGCTAACATGGTATACTTTAATTTGTATATGTATATTTCTAAAGCATTTATAGTTATGTTTTATATCACTGTGTCTTATGTCAAAAGTTAAGAGTTTTAGAAATTTGTTTTCTTATAGTAATAACGTATATTCATTATAAAAACTTTAGAAACTAAAGATAGATTTTTAAAAGTGTGTTTTAGGGCATTTATTTTTGCATGTATATGATTTTAGTACTACTTCATATTCCTGGGTCTGAAAACACTGATATTAAACAGGCAGCATCACGTGTCTTAACTGAGTTGCCTGAAGAGATAAAGTGACGATGATGATGCCTTCAATTTCACTTGCCTTTTTCTCTTTTAAGTTTTTCCCCCTTAGGTCTTTACTTTATCCCCTCTTCTCTTATGTGGCAAATTTGGGTTGCCTTAGGTCAATCCTACTATAGTCTGTTCTTCCTCTTTTTTCTGGTTATTTTTATGTTGGAAATCAGAATATAATGAGCTTCATAAACATCTTAGGGGAAAACATCACAAAGTAGTCACCAAGTTTGAGTCAGACTATGTCTCTGTGTTGTGCACATTGGGAAGAAGGCTATTCTAAGTTTGAGTCTGACACTGCCCAGCAATAGCTCGGCAATACCAGCTTGGCCTCTGACGCAGGATGTGTGGCACAGATAGGTAAAACTGAGATAACCACACATAAGCCACTTGCTTGGTGCTTTGACTCACAACTAGAACTTGCGTCTTCTAGTTTCTAACTGAATTGCAGCATATTTCTGCTAAGGAAGTTGTGTGGATTATCAAATGCCACAGTGCAGACATTTCATTAATAACCGTTTTATGGGGAGGGTATGAACTAAATTCTAGAGAAAGAAATCTTGCCAAGTCTGATTAAATAGTGTCTTTTAAAGAAAAATGTCAAATCTCTCATAGTCTACTCAGACAGGTTATTCTATGAATAAATACAGAGAAATGTAATAAAGAATAATAAAAAAATAGAAATATGAAAATATTACCTTAAATGATTTGTATTTAATATATTCTCTTTGTTTTACCCCATATTCCTTATTTCTAATATCTTACATGTTCTACAGTGTAGAGTTTTGCTTTTCTTTCTTTGTATATGTCTTGGTCTTAAGCTTCTTATATAATAAGTAACTTGCTTTTGTCTGTGTGTGGTTGTCTCTGGTATCAAACTTGTCTGGTTTGAATCCTCTCTCCACCACTTAAATTTGTGTGACCTTAAGAGACTTCCCTGGTAATCCAGTGGTTAAGACTCTGTACTCCCAATGCAGGAGCACAGGTTTAATCTCTGGTTGAGGAGCTGAGATTCTGCATGCCACATGGCGTGACCAAAAAAAAAAATTTGTGTGACCATAGACAAGTTGCTTAACTTTTTTCTGTCCCTCCCTTTTCTCAGCTCCAAATATGGGTTATTTTTACCTCATAGGATTTTTATGAGGATTAAATTAGTAATTTCATTAAGGTTTAGAACAGTACCTGGCACAAGGTAAGAAAACGACATGGTCACTGCTCTCATTACCCTTCCTCCACCACTTCCTCCACCTGTTATCACTACCCCCTATGGCTATTATTCCATTAATGATCTCTATGTGTTGTTCATTGCTACTTTTCTAATTAATCTACCATGATTAAAGTCTCCAAGTTATTTACATATTACTATATATTTTCAGCATACTTTTATGTTTATTATTTCATCTTTTCCTCTTTTTTTTTTTTTTTTTTTTTTGTGTGTGTGTATAGTATACATTTATTATACATACATATATATAAATGTATTATTATTATACATACATGTATTATGTTTAAATACATTGTATTTAATAAACAATATAACATATTATTTGTATTGTGTATTACAATAATACAATTGTAAATACATTGTATTATTTGTGACCCCGTGGACTGTACCCTGCCAGGCTGCTATGTCCCTGAGATTTCCCAGGCAAGAATACTGGAGTGGGTTGCCATTTCCTTCTCCAGTCATCTTTTCCTCTTAACAACCGATTTAAGGTAGGCTAAGTCATTTTAAGAGACTCAGGGAAGCTAAGTGACTTATCCAAACAGAACTAATTAGAACCCAAAGCTAAAACCCTGTTTTCTGACCTTGAAGCCCATGTATTTTTATTATATTTTAATTCATTTTTATTAAGTAATATTTATATGTAAAAATATGTTACATATATACATTATAACAATGTATTAAAAAAATGAAGACCTGTGAACCTTATACCCAACAGAGGGACTAGATTATTGTCAGTCCTCCTGTTAAAACTACCTTTGTGTTCCTTTCTATCCCATCATCTTCTTCACTCCCCTACCCCAAGGTAGTCATTACCCTGAGTTCTCCATTTATCATTCCCTTCCCACTTTGTAATCAACTTTATTGAAGTACAATTTCCATGCAATAAAATGTACCCATTTTAAGTGTACAATTTGATGAGTTTTGGCAGTTGTGTACACTCATGTAACTACTACCCCAGTCAGAAGATGGATCATTTTTATCACTCCAAAATCTTTCTCCCACTCTTCTTATACTCAGTCCTTCCCACCTCTAGTCCCAGGCAACCCAGTTGTTTTTGGCTTTCTGTTATTATCAATAGGTTTTCCTTGTTTTAGAATGTAATATAAATAGAATTGCTCAGCATACTTTCTTTTGAGAGTCACACTTATGACTAAATGTTCCATTAATACATTCTTTTTTGTTGCTGAGTAGTATTCCATTTTAAACTTTGCACAATTCATTTATCCACACATTTGTTGATAGATATTTGAGTAGTTTCCAAGTTGGAGATATCCTGAATAAAACTGATAGGAAGTTGTTTTTTTGTTTTTGTGTATATATGTTTTCATTTCTCTTGGGTAAAGAACTGAAGGTAGCATAAGGGTCATAGGGAAGGTACATGTTTAACTTTGTAAGAAACTGTCAAACAGTTCTACAATGCTGTTGTCCCATTTTATACCCCACCAGCAATATATGAACATTTCAATTGCTCCAAATCCTGCTGACATTTAATATTGTCAGTCTTAGTCTTTTTTTTTTTTTTAAAAAGTCATTTTAGTAGATTTGAATGTCATTATGGTTTTTAACTTGCTTTTCCCTGAGGACCAAGAATATACATTTTTAGTTTTGCATTAACCTCTGTAGATGCTGTACTAACTTATACTGTTATCAACATTTCAGACTTAATTAAGGTGCATTTTTTCATCAATCTGCCAAAATAAATACTAACATTGAAAATTTCTTTTTCGAGTCTGATATCACTCAAAGGTTTTTACCTGAAGATAATTAGTGAGCTTTGAGAAAGTATAAGAAACATGCTAATTCATGAATGCTTTAGTCTCATCCATAAATTACATAGGGAATTTTTCCCTAAAGAGAATTCATGGCAGAATGAGAGTTGCAAGAGTAACTCAAAGGCATGTGCGTTTGTAGAGCACATTAAGTTAGATTAAGTCTAACTTCTCATTTGAGAACTACCTCTTTAATTTGGTATTATTAAGTATGTCATACATTCAACTATTATTCCATTTTTATTTCATCAGAGTAGAATTTTTTTTTTAGTGTGTCTTTAAGTCAATGCAATAGGGATTAGTAGACTTACCGTACTAGATCTTTGGGTTCAAGAAAGCCAGTTAACAGAAATTCATGTTAGTATTAACAGAAACATTAGCAATAAGTTTATACTATGATACCTGCTTGTAGAAAATTCAAAATATAATTTTGGTTAAACATAGTGGATCAAACATTTACTTCTGCTTTTTTTAAAAAATACTATTAAAATGTCACAAAGGGATCCTTAAAGGCAGAAAGCCAGAAGGACAGAACTGGCAAGGAACCAGCAGCAGATATGACATCCAGAAAATGTTGGAAGCTGGAAAGCAGATGGATGGGTGACAACTGGCTTGACATACCATGCATGCTCAGTCGCTCAGTTGTGTCTTTGTAACTCCATGGTTTGTAGCCCACCAGGCTCCTCTGTCCATGAGATTCTCCAGACAAGAATACTGGAGTGGGTTGCCATTTCCTTCTTCAGGGGATCTTCCCCACCCAGGGATAGAACCTGCATCTCCTGCGTCTCCTGCATTGGAAATGGATTCTTTACCACTGAGCCACCTGGGAAGCCCAACTTAACATACCAGAGAAAGCCGAAAACTAAATGTCTACAGGGAAAAGGTTGATTTCTGCCTGAGAGGGTTTGGGAATTGGAAGCAGAGAGAGTGCCTCTAAATTTAAGTTAAAAAACTGTGCAAGAACCATTTAGACCTTTATATCCCCTCTCTACCAAATAGGAAGCCCTATTGGAAGCTAGACATAATACAGCAGTGTCTTCAAAATTGTGAGAGAAAATGATTTCTAACCTAGAAAACTTTACCCAACCAAAGGTTTAGTCAGTGGTGAAGGAGTAAAGACTTCCAGATGTGAACAATCTTAAAAAGTTTACCTTCCATGTATGGTTTCTTAGGAAATGTCCTTATAATAAGAAAATAAACAAAGAGGAAGACCTGGGATTCAGAGAAAACAAGGTTTCCAAAATAGAGCCAAAATGAATTCCTAGGATCATTGGGAAAGGAAATTCCAGGACAATACCTGTATAGCAAGCCTGGAAAGGAGTTCCAGGTCAGGGACTCAAGAAGAATATGTTTTAAAACTGAAAGATTATCTGCTGTTACATATGCCATAGTTGTCCATTTGTCAGAGTTCAAAGATGCATAGATTAAAATTATTTTTAACAAAGTAATGAGGCAGTTATCAACACAAAAGAAAACAGCATAAAGGAGAAAGAAAAATGTACCATAATACACAGTCTGGGTATCTTGTGAATAATACTTACAAAGCATAGTACTGTAAACTTTGAATATTGATTTGCCCCAGATTTATGTTGAATTGTAATGGGAGCTAGAGGGGAAAGAAAACATCACTGTGGGGGAAAGGAATCTAAAGAACCATGAGAACTAACTCTCTTCCTTAGTAGGAAGTTAGTGGTGGTCTCTAAAACTGAAAAGTCAATAAATAACTATGGAAGTCTTCTCTAGAAATGGAGGGTAAATATGAGCAGAAACAGCTAAAGGAATTGAAAAGTAGCTATCCCTAGAGAGCAGGAATCAGACAGATGGAAGACTAAGGCGGAAGACTGTTTTTCATTACCAGTAAAGACAGGTTTTAAGCTTTTCTCCAAAAGCATAATTTGATACAACAAATTATAAAATAGCATATATCTTGTTTGATTTGGAGACTGAATATGTATTAAAAACATCATTTATACTGTATATGGCATCACATAAATTATAGCTACTGTCTTGATCTAGTCTGAAATTTTTGCCCTTTACATCTTAAATTACTGTATTTTTTATTTGTATATTGTTTCTAATAGTGGAATGAAGCAAATGTTTTCAGGCTAGTATTTTATAAATAATACATTGTATCAATGATAGTCTTTATTACACACCACTTAAGTGTTATCTTGCTTCATTAGGAACTACTTAAATTGGTTGTGTTTTGTCTGGTAACTATAGTCAGCTACTTCACTTTCTGTTTGTATTGTTACCAAGTCCAAGCTCTACATACTGCGCGACAGGCCAGTACATCAGAGACGAGGTGTTGGAGGCAAGGAATATGACTTTATTCAGAAAGTTGGCAGACCAAGAAGATGGCAGATTAATGTCTCAAAATAACCATCTTATGGGAGCCTGGATGCTAGGTTCTTTTATAGAACAAAGAAGGGAAGGCGGTGAGGAAGTAAAGTAAAAAGGTCCTAAGTCTTGCAGAAATCTCCTGAAATAACCAGTCTTGTGGAGGGGATATGTTAATTTCTTTTCTGCAGCCTTTTCACAGGTGAGCAGGGTCAGAATGCCTCTCTGTGAGCTGAACAAAGGTACTCTAGTTTAACAGTCAGGTTGGAGGGGCAGGGTTCCCTGTGGCAGGCCATTGTGTATGCTTACAGTTGTAGACAGTGATTATAATAACAAAAGCAATAAAAAGCAAAGGTTAAAGTAAAAGAAACAGATCCAACATAGAGTCAGAATTTGCTCTTCCCTGTTACAATAGAATGCCATCTCAGGCTGATTCTCTAACTTTTCAGTAACTTATGGCTATTAAATAGTCTCATTTTGATTCTTTATGACTTAGTCCTATTCTGTTCCAAATTTAACACCTAAATCTCATTTTATTCAAAGCTCTTCTCTGTCCACCAGCTCTGCGTGGGCTGGGCATGTGGTCTCTTCTCTTTTGAGCTGTCTAGATTAGTGCATAGGCCTGAATCTAGTGTATAGGGACGTTGGTGGCTCCAGCAGGACCAAATGAGGAGGAGCTTACTTCCAAGTCACTTTCCTGGACATTTGTGGTCCTTCAGGTAACTGACCTTCAGCTTGAGACAACATACCCCATTCCTCTGATGTGAGAGTCTCTCTGCCCTGTGTTTATGCTCTTTGAATTCTATGGATGTGTTTGGAGAGCTGTCTTCTGAACCTTTGGGTACTGGGAACTTGGGGAGGAGAGCTTGGATCCCTTTGCATCTGGCTAGGGGTCTCTTTTCTCTGACCTCCCCCATCTTAACAGAGAGGCAGACCAGCAAGCTCAGTGGTGAAGCAGACAACCAAACGGGGATTAAAATGGTGTTTTGCAGTCTTCCCAACTTTGAGGGATTCTTTGTTGTTGTTCAGCGCTCAGTCATGTCCGACTCTTTGCAACCCCATGGACTGTAACATGCCTGGCTTCCCTGTCCTTCACCATCTCACAGAGCTTTACCATCTCCCAGAAGGATTCTTTGGGGTGGGACAAAAGAAAGAATGCTGTACTCTCCCCAAAAGAGACCTCTTTTTCCTTGTCTTCTCCTCATCTGATTTTGACTTAAGTTGTTGGGAGAGGTAGTACGAACTCAGCAGTGCAGAGATGACGTGGCCAGTTTCTTTCCCTGATTCTCTGAAATCAGAAGATGGCATTTAAGTCTTGCCTTTTCTTTGTTATGGTGTGTGCTGCCATTGCTAATTGGTAATTATTGAAGTACCAATACATGAAAAGCCAGGTACAATATAATCATCACTATACTTCATCTGTGATTTTAACCTTTGGCCCATCATATATTATTTAATTTACATCATTTTTAAATTAAATAATACTTGACAAAAGACAAAGTTAAAACTTCTGTGATAGTTGTTCAGTCGCTAAGTCTGACTCCTTGCAACCCCATGAAGTGCAGCACGCCAGGAGTTAGGAATGCTTGATCAACCAAAAGGGCTTCCCGGGTGCACTAGTGGTAAAGAACCCACCTGCCAATGCAGGAGACACAGGTTCAATCCCTGGGTCGGGGAAATCCCCTAGCGAAGGGCATGGCAACCCACTCCAGTATTCTTGCCTGGAGAATCCAATGGACAGAGGAGCCTGGCAGGCTGCAGCCCATAGGATCACAAAGAATCAGTGACTTTTTGACCTAGCTGGAGTGAAAGTGACTGAGGTGACATAGCACAATTGACCAAAAACTGAATCATGAGCAAGCTTCTCTGTGATCTACTAATTTATGTATGCATTCAGTATATATTTTGTGAAAGCTTTTAATGGTTTAATTTTAAAGTTAAAGGGAAGTATTTTGCAGCCATTAAGAAGAATACATTTGAATCAGTTCTATTGTGATGGGTGAAACTGGAGCCCATTATACAGAGTGAAGTAAGCCAGAAAGAAAAACACCAATACAGCATACTAATGCATATATATAGAATTTGAAAGATGGTAACGATAACCCTATATGCGAGACAGAATAAGAGACACAGATGCATAGAACAGTCTTAAGGACTCTGAGGGAGAAGGTGAGGGTGGGACGTTCTGAGAGAATGGCATTGAAACATGTATATTATCATATGTGAAACAGAACACCATTCCAGGTTTGATGCATGAGACAAATGCTCAGGGCTGGGGCAATGGGGTGGCCCAGAGGGATGGGATGGGGAGGGAGGTGGGAGGGGGGTTCAGGATGGGGAACGCATGTAAACCCATGGCTGATTCATGTCAATGTATGCCAAAACCCACAATATTGTAAAGTAATTAGCCCCCAACTAAAGTAAATAAATTTATGTTTAAAAAAATAAATAAAGTTAAAGGGAAGTATTTTAAATTGATTTTATTTAAAATAGAAATTGAAAGAAATATCAAAATTCCAAACCCATTTCTGCCTGGTACCAAGACTTAACGTTTTCTTTTTACCACTGCCTGTTACTACCTCCCCTTGAGAAGTGACAAGTAACTTTCTAACACATTAATTAAGGATGTTATTATTAAGGATGCTTAAATAAATTTAAACAGATCTATGTTCCTTAGGGGCTTCCCTGGAAGCTCAGCTGGTAAAGAATCCACCTGCAATGCAAGAGATCCCGGTTTGATTCCTGGGTCCAGAATATCCCCTGGAGAAAGGATGGGCTACCCACTCCAGTATTCTTGGGCTTCCCTGGTGGCTCAGATGGTAAAGAATCCTCCTGCAATGTGGGAGACCTGGGTTCAATCCCTGGATTGGAAAGATCTCCTGGAGCGGGACATGGCAACCCTCTCCAGTATTATTACCTGGAGAATCCCCATAGTCAGAGGAGCCTGGTGGGCTACAGTCCATGGGGTCACAGAGAGTCGGACATGACTGAGTGACTAAGCACAGCACATCACAGCATGTTCCTTAATTAGCCTTAATAGATCAGAACCAGTATTGTTTTTCTTACAATATAATACAGTATATTTCATAAACATACTGAAAATAATTTTCCCACAGTTTAAAATATTTGTTTAAATAGACACAGCTAATAAAGTTTAGAATGTCTTTTAAACCTTTGAAAAATGTCTGCTTTCAATTATAATGAAGACTAAACAATATATTCTTGTTCTTAACATGTTTTTGAATACTCTCTGTTAATTTTTATATGTAAAGGATTACTTACTAAATGTTTAGGGTATTTCCTCTACTTAAAGATGCTATAATCCAACAGGTAGAATTTCCATTTCAGAGGTGCAGAGTATTACTGTGTCCCACGTACAATTCATGTCCTTTCTCTTCCCTTCTGTACAAAGTGCCATGTTGAATCTTAAAACCACTTGTTTTTCTTCATCTTCAGAGAGAGAAACTTGTCTTGACATGGAATCAGGAAAAGAAAGCCAACGTAAAGAAGAGACCCCGGAGAGCAGTCCCTGCTGTGATGAGATGGTCAGGCAGGCAGATCCCCAGAGCCTCCCGGTAACTGCAGGGAAGGGCCACACGGAGGAGCCACTCTGCAGTGCTGAAGCCACGCAGGAGCTCCACGCCCAGCCCTCGGAGTCGGCAGGGAGCAGGTCCAGCCCCCACTCCTCAGGGAATGCTCCTGAGGATGACAGCCGCTTGCAGCTGGCTCAGACAGAGGCCTGCCAAGACGTGGCTGAAATAGAGCGCATTGCTAAGGACCCTAAGGTTTCCTGCCAGACAGTGACAGAGCCATTAATTTTACCAGACTCTGACCATGTACCTCCTGCATTGATTTCTGAGGGTAAATACTCACAAAGAAAGGAACTCTGGTTGCCACTCCGGGATGCTTCTGAGGCGTTGCCCACAGACCAACTTGAGAACAATGAATTAAATGAGCTGCAGCAACCTGATCTCACAGAGCGTGATGGAAAATCACCAGAGGGGCAGGCTGACTCAGAGGGCTCTGAGAGTGTACTTTGTGAAAATAATCCAGTGTCTGATTTAAGTACAGTGCTTCCAGAGGTGTATATGGCCCCAGAGGAACAGGGAGATAAGGAAGAACAAGTCAGTAAAGAGACAGACGACTATCTGAACAGCCTTTTAGAAGGATGCTTAAAAGATACTGAAGATTCCCTCTCATATGAAGATAACCAAGAGGAAGACTCTGATTTCCTTCAAGATCTTTCTCCTGAAGAAGCATCCTATAGCCTACAGGAGAACCTGCCTCCTGATGAAAGCTGTCTTTCTCTCGATGATCTTGCAAAAAGGATAGAGATCGCAGAGGTAAATTTGAGATTTAATATAAATATAATTTAAGAAGTAAGATGAAATTTGAAAGCACATATATGTTAAATATTGCCTTGCTTTTGTGAATTTTTCTCTAGCCTCAAACATGACAGGGAAGTTTAGTTAGCATAAACTTTGACTCACCATCTATAATCATGATGTTTATACCTCAGGTAATTACATTGCATGCCTCCAGTATAGTATTATATACACCATTTTTCATGTTTTTATGATTTTCATTTGGCAGGCCTGGGAGTTATGAACAAGACAAGATTAGTTACATTCTTGTAAGGAAATCTTATGTTTCTTGTCATACATCTAGAAGATAAAATACTACTGTTTTTCTTAATACTAATGTATTTTGAAATTCTTTAAAACAGTATAACAATGAATGAAACATTTTAAAATACAGTAAGAGTTGGAAATACTGAATGGATTTATCAGCTCTAGGTTTGAACGAACTAAATACTCCTTGAATAAGTCAAAGTTTACAAATAATTCAAAGTTTTAAAGTTTCTCTAAATAGTAATTAAGCTAATCAAAACCAAAAAAGAGGGCAGGAGATAATATCAAAGTGACCATCCTCCTTTGTTTGAGAATACAGTTTTTTAAAGTTCAGGCAGGGGTGGAGAGGACCATACCAAAACTATAGTACCTCCGAAAGTCAGCCTGGCCTAGTAGAAAGAGCAGTTTGTGACAACCCTAGTTCAAATACTGACTCAGCCTTCAAATACTGACTTCAAATACTGTTACCAGCCTTATGGAGTTACCGTCTAATTCTGTTTATTTCTCTGAGAATTAGGATGCTAACTACTTTTCTTCTCTCATCTTATATTTTTTTTCCAAGTAAGCTTTTAATTTAATTTGTATCTGTTGTTTTCTGATTCTGCATTATCACTGAAATAAAAAACCATCAAGTAGAAGATAGAAATGTAGCCAAGCCAAAGTAGACCACAGAATACATATGGAAATGAGACCCTGTGAGAGCTTTCTAAGATAATTACTGTCATGTTACTAGCTTTCTTTCTTGCAGTTTATAGTCAACTCTCTAACAACTATGATTTTTTAAATTTTTTTCTTCACAAAATAGATAAAATAGTCATTCTTTTCATTTTAACTAGATCTTTTTATTGCCGTTGACAGTCAATCCTCCATAAACTGACTTTTCTTCTTAATTTTTTTCCTTAAAATTGTTTGGTAGTGCTTAATGAGAGCAGAGTTTCTGTTGGGGTGATGAAAATTTTAGAAATAGATATTGGTTATTATATTCATGGTTATATTCATGTATATAATTTCACCTAAAAATGGTTAAAATGGCAATGTTATGTGTGTGTGTGTATCTATATATATATATATATAATATTTGCATCATAATTTTTAAGAATAGTAAAAAAAAAAAAAAAGATTTTAAATAGATCTAATAGTATAACACTGGACCCAGAACTCCTTCTCTTTATTTTCATCCGACTTCTGGTACAGGGAATTATCAAAGCAAAGTCACAACCATATTCAAATCTAGGTTTAATACCAGAAGTTTACTATCTAACTGCTTCTTTTCAAGTTGAATCAAGCTGACTTGTTGTACGGTCTAGTTTTACTTTATTAAGTATAAACTGTGAAGAAGGACAGAGTGCTCCTGTTGAGTCTCCCTGCCTTAATGGACATTTATGGTGGGGAATTACTGTTAAACTAACATTGTACCACAGCTAAGTGGAATAGTCCTTCCTCAAACTCATAATGTCAGTTTTTCCTAGGTTTCCTCCTGGAATAGTCCTTCCTCAAACTCATAATGTCAGTTTTTCCTAGGTTTCCTCCATGGAGACTATGCTATGTACATCTTAAAATCGTCCTTCCTATGAAATTACTTTTTATACACGATGGTCCCCTTTCCTAAAAGTCTATTGGTCTGTTAAGTTGTACTGTTTTTATAACCCCAAAAGCTGCATATGACCGACAAAACTAGTTTACTTTTCTGTGATAATGCTAAGCAGACTGTTTCTGAATACTCCTTCTCCATCCTAAAAAATATACTTTAATAAAATCTGCCCAACTGTGTCAGGAAAAGTTTTTAAACTTTGAAACTGAAAATCACTGTGCTTACGGTTTCCTTAGTACCTTAAGAATGAAGTTTTGAGCTAAGTAAAATGTTCAGATAATAGGGGGTTTGCTTTTAAGCGCAAACTTCTTTTTAATCCAAACACTGTTTATTTCATGCTTTCAATGAAATTGTGTTAAGGATGTCTTCCATGTGTCAGGCAATGAGGATACAGTGAGGAACCAGATGAAGTTCGTGGCATTTGAGGGGCTCTCTGCTGCCATACTTGTCCATACTTTTGTGAAGAGAGGATACAGGACACAATTTCTTAATAACTAAATAATATTCAGGGATATTTTTCCTGCCCTCAGGAGCCACTGAGGCTCGTAGACTGTGTTCCTCCATATAACTGTGCTCTCCTTGTGAGTCCTTCTCTCTCAAATTTATCATTTCTTGTCAGTGACTGCGCCCCTCACAGATCTCCTTACAGCCTGTCACACTTTCTACCACTGTGTTTATGGTAGAATATAATGGCATATTCTCTCATTGCCATATCTCTCTCTGCTTTCCTTCTCTTGCCATTTCTGCATTGCTCAGCTCTGACTTCAGTGGAACTTGGCCCTGATAACCATAACCAGCACAGTGGAAGTGTTTGTTGTTTTTTTTAAACACTTAGGTTCATCATCATTTCATTAAGATGAGATAATTTATACAAAATCTCATAGAGAACTAAAAACATGTACACTAATTAATTCATTAATAAAGAAATATGTATAAATGAAACTTTTCTAGGTTTGGGAAATGTTTTCAAAGCCAGAATAATTTTGCTAAGTAAAATAGTAGCTTAGTATCCGAAGCATTGCTGTTGTTTCTTATGTAAAAAAAGAACCTAGAACCTGACACACTGTCATCAAGAGTATAATATCTACTGTTTTTTTTAATCTTTTTAAAAAATTTGTTTTGAATGGAAGGATAATTGCTTTACAGTATTGTGTTGATTTCTACCAAACATCAACATGAATCAGCCATTGGGTTTACCCATGTCCCCTCCCACTTGAACATCCCTTCCACCTTCCTCCCCATTCTACTCCTCTCCACTGTTTTCAAAAAGCATCAAAAACATTTATGTTCATTTCATAGATTTTTAAGAAAAAAGTTTATCACATGTGGAGTGTCTGTACATTAGAACGATTCACTCACTTATCCCTTCATTCAGTGATTTTTATGTAACTTCTGAGTGCCGTGACATTACAGATGCAGTGATTAAAAATTCAGAGAAGGATGCTGTATGTGTGAAGCCTCAGTCTAACAGTTGTCTGACTGCAAGTGCTACCTGTTTACTGAATTTGAGTATCCTAGTTTTTAGAAAAAGATGAAATTTTATCTCAATACCCATAATACACTGACATTATTTTAATGTCAGAATCCAAACTCCTCTTACCCAGCAACCTAGTAATGCTAATACATCATTGACTTGCTGTGTTCTGGAAGCTGGGAGGATTGCATTATCTTCTCTTAAACTCTTTAACTGTTCCTAGCATCAGAACCTTAGGAGGAAATATGCTATACAAGTTCAAGGAGGCATTAGGATCCAGCCTCATACTGCTATTGATAATAAAAGTCCACTTAGCTCATAATAGGCTGTTACATGTGTGGAGAAGAGGGAGTTGTTTTGTTTTCTAAATAAGTAGCACATCAAGTATTGGATAAATTTTTGTAAAAATTAATCTAGTCACATTGAAAATAATCATAGTATGTAATTCACAGATCCCTTTATGAGCAGATTTTAACAACATGATATGCCATACGGAAATAAACCATTCATTTTTCATTTAACATATGTATGTGTAATCTGTTGGCAGAGATGTCATATGTTCAGAAAAGGCTTCAGATTCAAGCGATTTTTGTTTTTAGAAATAATATCATAATTTCTGTACTCCTTTACTGCTGTTTGGATCTTTAAAAAACTTTTAATCTGAAAGAGAGCAAAATGTGTTCCATGCCCTGTGTCTATATTGGCAGCATTACTTAGCTTTAGGTCTACCTGTCTCACGGGAACCAAAATAGGGGAGGACATAACCTAGAACTTTCTGATGGGGAGACAGGTAACAACCCAGAACTGGTGTGGAGTTTGTCTCCAGAGAAACTAATCTAAGTGACTGCTGTGCAGTAGTCATCTCTGTCTCCTGGGTGGGATCCGGGATTAAGTTACATTAAGAGTAACCCCTGTGGGATTCCCTTACCAATGTAAGATGCGAGGCTAGGGTCAAGCAGCAGGATTTTAGGAAATCATATAATTAGCTCTTCCATGGGTCTCTGACAAAGGAGGGTCTTAGAAACAGCAATTGTGGTGTTTTTGAATGATTGTTTTAAGGGGAGCAGGGTAAGCCCAGCTTCATCACCATAGAGGAAATATAGTCTTCCAATAATGTAAGAGAGTCCCTGGAAAATGCTTGACCCAGGATTTATGTAAATGTCTAATGAGCCCCAGAGGATTATCCAGGGATTACCTATCCTTTCTATGTGCCAGATGGTCTCATCTTTGCCTTTCTTTTTTATCCTGCCCTCTAAATTTTCTGATTACTTACTGCATCTCTTATTTGTCATGTCTCTTGGACCCAGCTCCTTTTCTTTACCATTTAAATCGTTCTTTAAATTTACATCTTTACTGCCTCTTTCTGGACTCTTGCAGTAGCTACTTAATAAGTTTCCCCATTGCTCTTATCATCTTCTCCCCCTTCAAATGGTCTTATATTTAGTACAGTATAAAAGTAGTGTCTCAATAGGATCCCCCAGCCACTCAGGCAACACGAGTAAATGAAATGACTCAGTTGTAGGTGATGAGGTAACGTTCCTATTTCTTGTCTAGAAAGCTGAATAGCTTTTGAAATTCTCTAGGTACAACCAAACACACCTGAGGGTCTGGATCTAACACATAGCCCATGAGTTTAAACCTCTGCTATAAAATAATGTTTGCTTGTCAGTCTTTTCCCATGACTCCATTTGGCTCCAGGATAAGGGCTGTATAGTAAATGGCTTGATATTCGAGACACGTGGTAATCTGGCCCACTTTACCTTTCCAACACCATCTCCTGCTGTTCTTTTGTTCTGAAACTGTTACTGTTGTCAGCCTGGCCTCCCTGCTGCCTCCCAGGTATTCCTCGAATATTGTCACCTCTGATCTCCACTTTCTGTGTTAGTCTTAGTCTCTCTGGAGTGACGAACTCTTTCCCCACACATTTATTTCTTGTCCACCCTCGAGGTCTAGGCTCTGCCTTTTTAGCATGTAGAGTGCCAAGCACAGTGCCCATCATGGGCAGTACTCAATAAATGCTAGCTGCTGCCATTATTTCTTGATCACCCAAGTCCATAATGTTTTTTCCTTTGACTTGCAGATGAGGGAGGGGCCTGAACATCATTCCTCCCAAAGTTCTGTCTACCTGTCCTGTTATTAAAGGACACACACGTGTTTGTATATTGCCCTCTTCACTAAATTGCAAGCTCCTGAAGGGTGGGGATCCTGTTGAATGCATTTTGGTATTCTCTGCAAAGCCCAACAGCCACCTGTATACAATAAGCCTTCCCTGCTCCTCTTTTCTTTTTTTGACCTAGTTCACTTAGAAAACTAAATCACCTTTAAGGACAGATTTGGTTTTGATTATTTTAAGGGGAAAGGCTGTGTTATTTGAGTAAGTATAGGCTAGGGGCTTTATATAAATTGTCATCTGTATATTCATTTGCTCTTTGGCATATTTATTGAGCACCTACTATATTTTAGAAACTAGGAGATACCAGTCAATACAGATCAAGTACCTGCCCTCATGATACTCTCTAGAGGGAGAGACACATAATAAGTTAAGTTCACATAAAAATAAACAGTACTGTTTTATATACTGATAATGGTTCTGAAGAAATTTTAGCAGGATGAAGGGGTATAGAAAGACCCAAGTACTGGGTAGGGTGGAGGAATGGGCTCTGGCTAACCAGGGTGGAGGGGAGGGCAATGAGGGGACCAGCAGGAGGGCCAGCAAAGCTGGAGCACAGTGAACAGAATAGTAGGACATTCAGGTGGAAAGGCAGCTGAGCTAGTTCCTTGAGGGCCTCGTAGACCAAGGTAAGGAACTGGAATTAAATTTAATCGGTGGTAACATTTTGAAATGGATTTTGAGCAGAAGATGTGATTTTATTTGTTTCCTGCCTACTCTGTGGAGACTAGAAAAGTGGAGGCAGAGGCCAGAAAAAGGAGAACAATCCAGTTATTGCAATTATTCAGGTGAGAAATAGTGAAGGACCCAGTAGCAATGGATGTGGTGAAGATATATTTTTATGAAGGAGGAACTAACAAGATTTGCTAATGGAGCAGTTTTGAGGGAAAGAGAATCAGGAGTTCTGTTTTGGAATCTACCTTTTTAAATGATTTACTGGGGATTAAAAAGTGGGATGATGTCTTGACATTCTTACCCATTTCTTTTCCTATTTTATGCTTATTAAATTATCCCTTTAAACAAATGAACCCTAATTACAAAAACAACAGATAGTGCCTAATTTAGAAACTTAGGTACATTATAAAACTCATATTTTTATTTTAAAAAACTTTTTTCCTTTTTAAATTAGTCTTGGAAAAATTCAGTATCACTATACTTCATCATCATTTGTTTTTCACTCTCCAAATTGCAGTGTTCTAAGATACAGCATTGTGGGGCTGGAGATAACCATTGTGTTCTTTCTAGAAGATGACTTTCCTCCATTTAGCCTCAGTTCCTGTTACTCCAGCTGTGACTTGTTATATTAATTTGCTGTAGTAGTAGCCATGACATTAATATCCTTCCAGATGAACTGAAGGACACAAATGATCTTTCATCTAACCATCTCCTCCCCACTGTCTCTATATGGGCAGATTTAGCCATTAGTTTAAGTATCTCTTAATTCAGCTGATTTATAAGATAAGGATTTGTTGTATAAAATGCTTTGGAAAGACAAAATAAACTTATTAGGTTTATTTGAAAGTTCTGTTCATCTCACTTTAATTGTAATATATAACAACACTAAGCAAAATTTTAATAATGGAAAATAAGATCTTTTCACATCAAGGAAATGGCAGGAGGTTTAATCTTGTGTTTCTGTTTACCTCTGTGAATAACTGGTGCTACAAATGTAAGCAAGTTATTTAAGGTGTCTCAGCTTGACTTCTTCATCTGTAAAATAGGACTTAAGTATGACATATTATGTAAATGTTTTTACAGAAAGTGTGGAGATTCACTAAATTATAGTTATTATGGAACCTAGATCTAAAGGGCCAAACAGAGAACCATGACTTTTTCCTTCAGTGAAGAACAGTAGCAGAAAACTTGACATGGATTGCTGGCGTTCAAGCTATTTGTAATATACTAATATGATATATGAATATTAATTATCAAGTTTGTTGCAAACGAAGCAAAATTTACCAGCCTTAAGGTTTTGGGTTGAGCAAAGCCTAGATAAATAAAATAATATTATTTAATATCTATTTTCTCCTTTGAGGAGGCAGATTTAATAGCAAGGCCTGTCTGAGTGTTTTTTTCCGTGTCATATTATGATTTCCTGTGCCAGCAGAGTTGCAGAATAATCTTGTTTTTAGAAACCAGCTCATTCTTAAAATGCTGTTTGTGATGATCATTGATGTTTGAGGGGAAGTGTAGGAGAGCTGTTTATTTACAAATATACAGAGCTACCATGCATGCTAACTCGCTTCAGTTGTGTCCAATTCTGTGCAACCCTATGGACTATATAGCCTGCCGGGCTCCTCTGTCTATGGGATTCTCCAAGCAGGAATACTGGAGTGGGTTGCCATGCCCTCCTCCAGGGGATCTTCCCTACAAAGGGATGGAACTCATGTCTCTTATATCTCCTGCATTGGCAGGCAGGTTCTTTACCACTAATGCCACTTGGGAAGCCCATGCAGAGCTAGGTCAGGTGGATACTTCATTATTTTTTTAAATTCTGCACTAATTCATAGTTTAGCACCAGTAACAATTAGACTAATTGTAGCTTAGACATTCTTTTTGTTCTCAGTGTAAAGGCTTGGTATACTTTGTTTTGGTAAGAAAGGAATTTGGTAATTGAAGTGGGAAACTAAATTTAGTTTAATTTTCTCTCTCTCTTTTTATTTTTTTTTTGCTGTACCATGTAGCTTGTGGGATCTTAGTTCCCCCAACCAGGGATTGAACCCCGAGCCCTCAGCAGTGAGAGCACAGAGTCCTAACCACTGGATCACCAGAGAATTACCTAAATTTAGTTTTTAAAGCTTTGTTTTTTGAGGTTTAAAATTTCTTAACCTTTTAATATTGACATTGATAAAAAAAAATTAAAAGGCATGGAAGCATAGAAAAATTTTTTTAAGCAGTTTGAAGAAGACACGTTTCTGTGTCCCCTAAACTCAGAAACACTTGGCAAACTTTTGAATGAGACTCCAGACTAACACCATGATCTTCTTTTAACTAACTTGCCCTTCTACCATAAAATTAAACTCTGCCAAGTCATTTCTTACATTTTTTGTTCAATTGCCTTAGCATGGTAAGTAGGAATTTCCATGCTAGGGGTAGGTTCTAAGACCTTTGTTCAAAACTCCTCCCAGAACAGAAAAGACCTGTCTTCTAAGAGTTATCCTTTTGGCTTGCATCTCCTATGCCTTAACTTGGTCCCACCATCCCTATAGTCTGTAGGACCAGAGGGCAGTTAAAAAAGAAGGATCCCTGGAGAAGATCCCTGAGCAAGACTGAAAGGAATAATGGAAAAGGGCACATTCCTTCACTTCAGACACTGTCTTGCTGAAACATGTTCTTTGTGGGAGAGAAAGGAAAAGAAAGTAAAGCCTGTGGTTAGATTTTTGCCAGGAATTAAGGGTTGAGTGTGGAGGGTGTCAAGACAGCATGCTGGCTCATCCCACATAACTGTAATTTCTCATACTCTTTCTTCTTCCCTCTTTCAAAAATTTGCCAAAGTTCACTGCCACCCATGGTAAATAAGATGGGGCCACTTGGAAAGGCTTGTATCCCATAACTACTTGACTTCTGGAGCCAAACACCCCAAATTAGGCCAAGCAGGAGCTAAAGGGGGCGCCTAACAGCTCCTGCACCTAGTATAGCTTCTAGGTCTTAGAAGCACCATCTGTGTCTTTCCAGATGATTTTGAGAGTTTCTCTTGGCCTTTCACCATCCATTTATTCATAGTTGAAGTTCTTTCGATTTACTGCTGGGTCTGTTTCTTGAATTTACAGATTCAAAACTCAGATTACAATGATATACAGTTAATGGTAATGCAATTCTGGGGGTCTTCTTCAGAGCTATTCTTAACAGAATTGTTTATTCTCAGTAGTTAAAGCAATTTGAAAGCACCTGTGATAGGTGACATCCCTTTTGGTAAATACTATTTCATGGAGAAAATCGATAGTAAATGAATCTATGAAAAATTAATTTCCATTTTCCATGTCTTGCCCTTTAGAAACTTATTAGGACTTCTTTTCCTCCCTCAAGTACCCAGTTTCAGCATGATACTTGTAAAGTTCTTCTTGTTTTATGAAGATTCGCTTTAATGTTTTGCTTTCTGATGAAAGATTGAAAAACTGTTCCTTTACATAATTTGTACCTACCATTTTAATGTCACTAAAGTACTTTAGCATTCTCAAAAGAAATACATCATCTGAAATTCATATTTTCTATAAAAAGAATAAATTACTAACATTGATTTTTTTTTTTTTGAGATAATGGTTTCTATAGACCCATGTTCAGGGAAGCCCAGTAGAAGACAATATTGAGTAATTTGATCCTAAAAGCCTTGAGTTATAAAAAGAACTAATAGAATCTATAATATTTATGTATAGTTTATTATCAGAGATGGTTGGCTGGAACTCCAAGTCATATTAAGTATTTTATACCATTGATCAGATAAATGACATTACAGGAAGTGGTCAGCTTACAGTGATGTGATACCAGCAAATCACTGTCATGTACAGTGTTAGGCACACAGTGCCCAACTATGTCATCACCTGCAGCTTGTCCATGCAGGTAAGTATAAGTCAACTTGTGTGAATCAACCTACTGCTTAGGGGGCCTTTGGTAAGGCCTCTAGCTTCCCAGCCTGGCTCTACGAACAAATTCTCTTCTCTTTCTCCCTACACCTTGGAGTCTTTTCATTCCAAAATGGCAAAGGTTTCTGTTTTGCCTTTGATCTTAAATAAAGGGTGGGATGGAGGCAGAAGAGAGGTATCCCAAGTGAAAACCAGAAAGACAGCATAGAAAGGGGTAGAGGTGGAGACTAAAGAGATAATAGCAAACTCTATGAAGGGCCAAGTATTGAATATTTTAGACTTTATGGCCTGTATTCAGTTTTGCCATCGTAGCAGGCATATACAATATGGGGATGAGTGAGCTTGGCTGTATTCCAGTTAAACTAGGCAGCAGGCCCTTTGGCCTACTGGCCATAGTTTGCCACACTATGCATCCTACAGGGTAATATGTGCCTAGTAAACTGGGTCTGAGAGATATTCTAGAAGAGAAGTTCTTAAAGTGTTTAGAGCACTGTAACATTATTTAGTAAATGTGTAATTTCTCAGAGAAATTGAGGACAATACTGATTTTGATGTTAAAAGTTGGTATCAAGTATATTTTTAGCCTCACATATTCATTTCTTAAAAGTTGCTGATGAATGAAAAAAAGCCTCTGTTGTAAAGCAAAACCCAGCACTCATGATTAAGCAAAGAGGGGCAGTAAGGAATCATTTTATAGATGATGTAACAGGTAAGGGGAGCTTTAAAGGAGGCCTGATTTCCAGTAGATGCTGTGTCGCACTGCATCAGTTCAAGCCTTTAGAAAATAAATCAGTGTTTTAGAAGTGTGTATTTGGCAGTATCTGAATACAAGTGAAACTATTATTCTGTTAAATTTTGATAATTGTTATATTTTTTTTCCTGTGGTGAAAACTTGGAATTCTAATACTTGTTGAATTGAATTAGCCTTCTTACCATTACATGTAAAATATCACTGATGTGTCTTACCATAATATAACAGATGGTTCTTATCATCTCTGACAGGTTGTTCCTGCTGAAGGATTGGTCTCTATATTGAAAAAGAGGAATGATACTGTAGGAGATCATCCTGCCCAGATGCAACAGAAACCATCCAAGCGAAGAGTGAGATTCCAAGAAATAGACGACAGCTTAGATCAAGGTAGAGTGCTCAGCACTGTCTGGCACAGATTTGATCAGTGTTTGACAAAAAAAAATGAATTAATGTACAATAAGATGTTTGATAATAGGATTTATAAAGAATATGTAGACTTGAAAGTGAAAGTGAAGTCACTCAGTCGTGTCCAACTCTTTGCGAGCCCATGGACTATAGCCTACCAGGTTCCTCCATCCATGGGATTTTCCAGACAAGAATACTGGAGTGGGTTGCCATTTCCTTCTCCAGGAGATCTTCCCAACCCAGGGACTGAACCTGGGTCTCCCACATTGTAGGCAGATGCTTTACCATCTGAGCCACCAGGGAAGTCCTATATGTAGACTTAGTTGCATTATGTAAAGAAACACAGAGAAGTGAACTATCATCAGTTCTTAAGTAAGTCCTAAGTATTCTGTTTGCTCAAATAAGTGACCAGTTGCAAAATTTATCTCCTTGCCTTCCTGTCCCACAGATAGTTGTCCGTGTTCAGAGCTCATTTCAGTTTCTTTGTTTAGTGTTTTGTTCTCTAACTTTTTGTTTTCAGTGAGCCTGCGTTGTTGTCTTCAGTGGCAGTCAATACGCCTTGATGTGGAAAATATTTATAAATTACAAATATATTCTCTTCAGTGATTTCTTCTCGACTCTATGGGGAAAAAGTGTCTCTCAAGAGCAGTAGTTTAACACTTGCTATTGTTTGATTTTTTTTTTCCTCCTGGGCTTGTATTTAAGGTTGTTGTGACGTTTACCTAAGGCCTAGGTCAATTAGAGTGAGTAGAAACATGGCCAAGACTCTGTCAGTGTGCTTTTCACGTTTATAAAACAACTGCATTACTAAATACCCATGTCAATGTGTAGACACAATTTCTAAGTATGACATAAAGTGATAGCAGTAGACGTTTCTAAATTTTACAGCTATAAAGCCGGCAGGAGTCGTGGAAATAATCTGTTCTCACTCTTCATTTTTACCTCTGAACCTTGCTTGTAACTATCACAGTCTTCTCCAGATAAAGTGCTCAGTTCTTTGTTTGTACCAATTGGTACTGAATTGTTGCCTAGTAGGAGGAACCCTGGATTTAGAACTGACAGTCCCTAGTTCCCTTAGGAACCATCTCCTCTTAGACCAAGTCATATAACCTGTGCTCAGTAGCCACCTGCGCTTCTTGGCTTCCATATTGGACAGCACAGCTCTGAACTGTGTCAGTGCATGTAGATAAATAAAACAAAATAGACGTTTTAAAATAAATTGTATCTAAATGTTATAGCTGAAAAAATACATAAAATAGATTGCTTACAAAGATAAGATGGTGGGTGGGAATCATGGCAAAAACAGAAAAGATGATAAAAGTATTGAGCTGACCAAAACCCCCCAAAAACTTAAGAAACACAGCACAAATGATACAATCCTTTTTATTTGTATGTATAAAAAGTATACTAAGTATAAACTATTAAATCTCTTAAGGTCTATTAACTATGAAGATCTACTAAACTAAATATGTCAATCAAAGGAGAATACAATTACATAATCCTGTTTCTATAAAAATCTTTAACCACATGTGTTTGATCTGAGATGTACTGCTAAATTTTTTCTTCTTTTTTTATGGAAGTGGTTATAGCCATTGGATAAATGGACTAGTCTTAATTTTAGCATTCACAAGTTCCACAAGTGTATATCTTTGTGGGAACTAATAGGTCCTCATACAGTCATTGGTACACTAGCTTTCTATCAGGGACCCTCCATAGAGGACTAATGTTAAAAACATCTAGTTATCTTAATCGGTGAGACAAGATAATGGAATTTGATTCTTGTGTCAGCTTAACCTTACTCTGTTTTCCTGTTTGCAGATGAAGTTGGAGGTGGTTCCTGTATTTTACTGGTCTTGCTGTGCATAGTGACGGTTTTGCTTAGTGTGGGAGGAACTGCGTTATACTGCACTTTTGGTGACATGGAGTCACCCGTTTGTACAGACTTTGCAGACAACATGGACTTCTATTACACTAAGTTACTACAGGGAATAGCAGAACTTAAACACTGGATCTACCTCTCCTAGCAAGCATTCAAGAAGGACAGGCATGCTGGCAGTGAGAATCAAAGAGTGAGACTTTCTAAGCAGCTTTT
Organism: Okapia johnstoni; assembly: GCA_024291935.2. Classification (NCBI taxonomy): domain Eukaryota; kingdom Metazoa; phylum Chordata; class Mammalia; order Artiodactyla; family Giraffidae; genus Okapia; species Okapia johnstoni. Next base: position 46,863,898 of record CM044322.1, read on the forward strand.
ATTTCAGGAGTTCTGTATCGCGCGCCCCACCCTTCCCCACAGAGGCACAGCAAACATCAGAAACAGCAACTGTAAATGGCGATGCAGAGGAACTCTTAGAATAGTCACACAATGAAGCGATATTGATCTGAGCACTGTGGATGGAAGGAATGGTCTTTGGACAGCAAGTCCACCTCCTCCTCGCCGCTTCCTAGTATAATGAGCTACACTGAGCAGAATTAGCCAGGGCAGTGTTGGAGCCAAACCATTTTTGGCTACCTTCAAGCTAATGGTTAAAGGACACCCTTGATTTACAATGGTTGGTCCAAAGACGTTGCTTCCAGCCATCACGCAATAAGTTTGTGTGTAATGAAAAGAAGTTTCCTTATGGTTTCAGTGTCTTTTTTCAGTTCACGTTGGGAGCTATGTAATTTAGGCTTTGTGCACTCTTTCCAGATTCTGTTTTCCACTTGAGAAATGGTTTGTGTGTGTGTGTATTTCAGACAGTTCTCAGAAGGAAAAACCCAACATAGAATAACAAAGTTATTCTTTCAACATGACTATAAATGTGCAGGCACAAAACTGTCAAGAAGGCTTAACTATGGAACAGATGAATTATAGAAATCTTGGCCCTGAATTGAGAAACTATGACAGATACAGTGACAGTTAACTTGACTAACTAGCCAGAAGTTCATCACAGGCCTAGAGATATAACTGAATAGCTCCCTCTGAGTCTCAGGCAACCAGTTTCATCATGGATTCAATGCTTCCTGTAATGAATGCCAGATTCAGCTCAATTCAGTAAATACCTATTCAGCACCTATTATGTTCTGAGAATCTAAGAACCCTTCTACAAAGATAAATAAAATATTAGTTCCTGCTCTAGATGTTTTGATTCTGGTCTTAAGTAAAATAAACTAATACTTTAATGAATGAAATTACATCATCATGTATAATTCAGTATTAACAGATCAGACATTCAGATGCTTGAATGTGCATTCATATCATGGGCTTGATTCAGACCTAATATGGGGTCATTAGATGAAAATGCAATCATATCTTAAATAGACAAATGTCTGATTTTTATTTAAATATGTCAGTTTTCCTTTTCTAAAGTACAGTGATCTAACAATTAGGAAGCCTTTCTTTAACTTTTTTATCTCATTGATAGCATTCTAAAGGAAACAAAACACATGAATTATAGTTTTTTAGCAATGATCATTATTTCATGTTTTTCGGTTAGGATCATTTGAAAGAAAGAGAATTTTCTTACTAGTTGTTACTGGCTGGTACAGTATATCCCTTCGTGTTTCAGCTTATTTATTTAGATTTATGATTTTTAAAGGGCTTTTTATAGAAGTTGAAATTGTGTCATTTAGCACGCATTTGGTTATACCTGATATTTAATTACTGTATACTTAGTGTTTTGATTTTCTATAATTTCAACTCAGTGTGTTTTTAGGCTTATTTTTAAATTGATGTTTCATTTTTACTTATAATACTGTTTGACTTGTCTCTATCATGCCACCATAAACTATAATATTTTCAAGGATTATAGATCAAAGATATTTATTTAGAAGTGTACAAGATACCGAAATCTAGATTCCTTATACTTAAGGCTGATTTTATTAGAAGATTATTTTAATGTTCTATTATAAATTTTAAGAATTTGTATTCAACTTGTATGTAAATATATAAAATGTTGATGGTACTATCTTATGTGGTTCTGTAAGAGACATTCACAAAGTCTACTGTGTGGGTATCCCCAACATAAACGAACCTCTTCTGTTTTACCCTCATGATTTCTAGTTACAGAAATTTGGCAATGCTGATTTCTGCCGGTTTTATGTCAAGATAAGTCAAAATTTCCTTCCTGTTCCTTTTTTTGATCACTACTGAAGTTCTAGATAATCTGTAGTGTTACATTGGCCACCAGGGCCATTACTTCTGAAACTGAAGATTTCCTGGGCACCTTCACACTGAGGTGAAAGAACTGTGATGATACTTTGGTCCTCTGGAGTCCAGTTGTATCTCAGAAAAACCACGTGTGTCCTCACTGCTTCCCATGGAGAGTGAGGTGAGCTCAAGAGCATACTGATGTCTTGATTTAAAATAGGCATGAAATCTCACCTAGAAAAACTAGGGCAACTTTTAAAAATGTAATGGTCATTTATTGCATGAATTGGAGTAATTCCATCTGGTAATGAGAGAATTGTTATCTCTCACATAAAGAATTCATCCAGTTTTACTATCATGTAATTTTTTTCTGTCATTGGAAAGTACTGACAACAATTTGTAACTAATCTTCCTTAAAAACTGTATTTGGGGGTAGCAGATCAAGCTTGTAATTTAAAATCTACACCAACAAAATGTCTCAGAGAGTTTATTTGAACCTCTTGGGTACTGAGAAAAACCACTTTATTTAAAGTGAAAGTAAAATAATTTCTGAAGTTGCTCTGGCCCTGCAAGTAGATTACTTTGGGTAGTCGAATAGGTCCGTACGTAATGCTCCTGTGCTTCTAAAATATCTCCCCATCTGCCTGAAGCAGCCACTGAAATTCACTCTAAAAATTCATTCCTTCAGATTTAAAAATCAAATCTCTCTGGAAGGTTTATTACATTGAGCTGTGAATTTGTGTATTATGCTAAGAGGATTTAAAATTTGGAGGTAGGCCATGTTTTGAAAGGACAGATATGAACTGGGTCTTGCTGAAATGGTAGGGTGGAGAAAGGGATAGAAATTGAGAAATGAAGAGGGAAGATTGGGAAAAGAACTAGGAAATCTTTTGCCTAGTACCTGTATTGCTGAAGCTGACTTTGTGGCATTTAACCCCAATCCAGAGAGAAAGACTAAATGTTTGTGTTCCCACTAACATGACCTGTATAACTCTATTCATTTCTGTGGGCTCAGTTAATATTAATTTACCCTTGTGGCGCAGTGGTAAAGAATCCGCCTGCCAATGCAGGAGATGTGGGTTCAATCTCTGGGTCAGAAAGATCCTCTGGAGAAGGAAATGACAACCCACTCCAGTATTCTTGCCTGGAAAATTCCATGGACAGAGGAGCCTGGTGGGCCACAGCTCATGGGGTCATAAAGAGTCAGACAAAACTGAGCAACTAACATTTTCATACACTTGTATACTTATGAAGTGTACAGAGTATTTGCACATTTATTCATTTGATGCTTAGATCAGTAAGCATACATCCCTTAAATCAGGCCTAGTAATTCCAGAATCCAGTGTACATTCACTTCTATCATGTTGCTTCCATCTTCAAAAAGAATAAGAGTGATCTAAGGTTTATGGGACAAATTCTAGTGCCCGCTGACATTTTAATAACCTCAAGGATAAATTAGTGAGCCTTATGTGCTAAAGAATTTTCTTTAAGGAATTCTGGTAGCATTTCAGTCTCTCTTGGTGGAGGCTACTAGGCATCTCTTCTTCACGGTCTTAAGAAGAGTTATGTCCTAAACTCAATCTCTTACTTGTTGCCCCAAGAACACTGCAGTACCATGAGTGACAGTGTTAATTGTCATCTGTACCTTAACAAACTGGAATGCCTACAGTTTGCCTAGCACTGAGCTGGTTGCTGGGGCTCTCAAAACAAGGAATGGTACCAGCATAAAGAAGTTAGCATCTGGCAAGGTAAATATATTTGTGAAAGGGAGGGGAGAATGAAAAAACAATACTACTACTCATGGGGGTGGAAACTTAAGTTCATTCCTTTCTACCATGTATCATGCATTAGGAGTAAAAGTAAAATTCTGTCTAGGCCACCTGCATAGCACTTTGATAGACAGGAATATTCTCCAGCCAAAATTCTGATAATTACTACTTTTTGCTTCTTGTTAGCATTTGTGGCATTAATAGTGGATGGGCTTTCCAAGAGTAAAAAGCTTCTTGGCAGGAGCCTTCTTCAAAATCTAAAGTCTGAATGGTGCTAAATAGCACAATGGAAAACTTTCTAACAGAACTGCATATCTAGATGCTTCTCCAGTAAATTCTAGCAGTCATTTAAGTAAGAAATAGTACCTATCCAACAAAACACTCTTTCAAAAGGGGAAAATTCACTTGCTAATTTATTTTACAAAAATAATATTGATCCATAGACCTGACACTGTCCCTCTTAGAATTCCAACAATTTTTAGAAGTTGACAGGCTGATTTTAAAATATGTTTGGAGATGCATGTGACCTAGAAGATAGCGGTGAACTTGTTAGAACAAAATTGGTAGAACTGAACTTCTTAATTTCAAAACTGAATGCTGCAATAATCAAAACTGTGGTTTGGCAAAAGGAAATCCCTGTGTATGTGTTCAAGTGATCTACTAACGTGCCAAGGCAGGGGAGAAAGGACGTCTTCAACAAATAATGCTGAAACAACTATGTCCCACTGGAGAATAAACTTTTACCTCACAACACAAAAATTAACTTGAAATAAATGGATCTAAATGTAAAAGCTAAAATTATAAAACATCTAAAACAAGAAAATCTTCACAACCTTTGAGTAAGTAAAGATGTCTTAAAATACAAAGTACAGAAACCATAAAAGAAAAAAAAATCGATCAGCTGGACTGTTAAATACATGCTCTTTGAACATGGTTAGGAAAATGAAAAAACAAGCTGAAGATGGGGGGTGGGAAATTCACAATAAATTTATCAAGTAAAGGCCTTGTATTCAGAATATGTAAAGATCTCATGCAACTCAATATTATGACAACCCATTTGAAAACCCCTTTTGGTACTGAATACAAGGCCTTTACTGGATAAATTTATTTACATTAGGCATTGTGTATATATACACACAATTGTATATATATACACAATGCCTAATGAGCACATGAGAAGTTGCTGAATATCATTAGTCATCAAGATGCAAATGAGAACTGATACTACCACACACCTGCTAGAATGATTAAAAGACTGACATTACCCCAAGAATGCAAGGGTGGTTCAGCCTAAGAAAATCAATGTAATTCATCACATTGATAGGAGAAGGGAAAAGAACTTTATGATTATCCCAACTGATGCAGAAAAAACATTTGACAAAATTCAACATTCTTTAATGAAACTAAGGACATTAAGAAAAGGAAATTAAGACAGCAATTTCATTTGCAATGGAATCTGAAAGAATAAAAAACCTAGGAATAAATTTAACCAAGGAACAGAGCTGTACATTAAAACTACAAAACATTGTAAGAGAAATTAAATAATATCTATATAAATGGAAAAGTATCATATTGATGAATGGGGAGATAATACTGTTAAGTTAATAATACCTAAAGTGATCTACAGATTGAATGTAATCCCTATCAAAATTTTAAGATCCTATTTTGCCAAATTAGAAAAGCCAATTATAAAATTTATATGGCACTGTAAGGGGGCCCGAAAAGCCAAAACAGTCTTGAAAAAAGAGACAAAATTGGAGGGCTTACATTTCCCAATTTGAAAACTCACTACAAAACTTCAGTAACCAAAACAGTGTGATGCTGGCATAAAGGTAGACCTGTAGACCAATGGGGTCTTCCCTTGTGCCTCAGCTGGTAAAGAATCTGCCTGCAATGAGGGAGACCTGGGTTCGATCCCTGGGTTGGGAAGATCCCCAGGAGAAGGGAAAGGCTACCCACTCCAGTATTCTGGCCTAGAGAAGTCCATGGGCTGTATAGAATTCCATGGGGTCACAAAGAGTCGGACATGACTGAGTGACCTTCACTTACTCACTCATAGACCAGTGGAATAGAATTAAGAATCCAGAAAATAAGCCTGTACCTCTTTGCCCAGTTGATTTATGATGAGGGCATCAGGTTCATTCAGTGAGGAAAGAAATAGTTCCAGGACACCTGAGTTTCCACATGCAAAAGAATGAAATTGAACCCCTGCCTCATAACATATACAAAAATTATCCCAAAATGGATTGATAATCTAAATATGAGCTAAATCCACAAAATTCTTAGGGGTGTATACAGCATAAGGGTACATCTTCATGACGATGAATTTGGAAATGGATTCTTAGGTATGACACCAAAAGCACAAGTAACAAAAGAGAAAACAGGTAAATATTTTTTAAATTTGTGCATCAAAGGGAATTATCAAGATAATGAAAAGACAACCCACAGAAAGGGAGGACATATCTGCAATTCAGATATCTGGTAAAGGTTTAATATCTAGAATATAGAAAGATCATTGACAGTTCAACAAAAAGACAAGCAACCCAATTTTAAAATGGGCAAGGGACTTGAATATACATTTCTCCACAGAAGATCTACAAATGACCAATAAATACATGAAAAGATGCTCCACATCATTGATCATCAGGGAAATGCTAATCAAAACCACAAGATGAATGAAATGATACATACTACAACATGGAAAAATCTCGAAAATATATCATGTGAAATAAGCCAGACACAAGAACAAATAGTGTGATTTGACTTAAATATCCGTAATAGGCAAATTCAAAGAGATAGGAAGTAGAACAAAGGTTAACAGGGGCTGAGGGAAAGGGGAAAGGAAAGTTATATGGGTCTAAATGTAAAAGCTAAAACTTACTGTTTCTGTTTGGAGGATAAAAAAAAAATTGTTTTAAGATAATGGTGGCGATGGGTTCACAACTTTGTAAATATACTTATTGCCACTGAATTATACACTTAAAAATAGTTAAAATGGTAAATTTTATGTTACACATATTTTACCACACATGCATGTGTGCACACTTGCTACCAAGTGTTGGTGAGGATGTGAACCAACCAAATTCTCATACACAACTAGGGGGAATATGAAATGGTACCAACCATTTGGAAAACAGCTTGGTAGTTTCTTATAAAGTTGAGTACAGATCTCTGCATGACTCAGCAATTCCACACCTAGGTTCTTACCTAAGAGAGATAAAATGGACAAACGTCCATAGCAGTCATAATAGCCAAAAAATGGAAACACCCCATATTTCATCACTAACACAATAGAATATTATTCAGCAATAAAAAAGAACAAACTATGGATACACAAACAAATGTGGTTGAGTCTCAAAATAACTATTCTTTGAGTTAAAGAAGCCAGGATCAAAAGACTATATATTGTATGTTTCCGGTTATATAAAATTTTAGAAAGTGCAAACTAATCCCATAGTGACAGAAACAGATCCTTGAGGGGCAAGGGATGGTGGGAAGATGGATTATAAAGGTCACAGGGCAACTTCTGAAATTGATAGAAACGTACCTTGATTGTGGTCATAGTTTCATGGGTTTATACATCTTTCAAAATGCATTGTACACTTTACATAATGCAGTTATGTGCATAAGTTATACCTCAATAAAATTGTTATTAAAAAAGAAGTTCAGTTTGTAGCTTTACAGCATCTCAAGGTATCATGAGTGGTAAGGGAATCATTGTGATAAGAACACTTTATTCCCTTTCACTGTTGCTTATTTGGGCTACACAAAAATTTGGGTGACTTCCAAGTACCACCCCTTGTTTGTATAAGACCTAACTACTACACAACTGGCTACTTAGAAAGTGTCACAATAAGGTCCCTAGTTCAAAATGCCTTGATTTCAGTCCTAAGTCTGTTCACAGCTTTTGGATCTCTCTGGCTCCTTCAGAAATGTTAGGATGGTGATTTTTTTCTAAATCTATTAAAAAATGCATAGAAAAAAGACTATGCCTTTTTTTTCTGCTTGATGCAGCAGTCCAAATTTCAAACCCAATCTAATTATAGGCATTCTGTAAGGACAACCTGATCTCCCTCTGGCCGGAATACATTGATCAAGAGTGAGGTTTTGTGATTTTATTGCTTTTCTTAATTGCCTCAGATCAAGGGTCAGGAAGAAGATACGCACTTAGGGAGCAGAGAAGGCTCATATCATTCATCAGAATGATGACAGCCCATAATTGGCTGGTTGTTATTTTCCAAGTACAAGATTGGGGGTTTGACAAGATCTGCACAAACTAAACAAGGGGAAAAAAAAAAAAATCCTTGCCTAAGCTTCTGGTCCAGACAGGAACTTAGTCCAAAAGTAACTATAAATAAAAGTGGTCTGCTTTTTCTTTAATTTCATTTTTTCTTGATTGGAAAAACTATATTATCAAGATAGGAATGATAGTTTGGCCATCACTAGAGAGGAGATTAGGATATAGGATAGTTTGGTGGTAAATAAAAGGCAAAGAAGGGAGGCAGTCCCCATAGTTGGAATCTGGATGATGAACGAGATCACAGCAACTAGCTGTTTAGTCTCCTCTCTGTACTTCAGCTTCCACTTCTATATATTTCTTTTTTTAAAAAAATTTTTTTTATTTATTTGGCTGTGCCAGGTCTTAGTCGCAGCACACGAGATCTGGGATCTTTAGTTGTGGCATGTTAGATCTACTTCCCTGACCAGCGATCAAACCCAGGCCCCCTGCACTGGGAGTGTGGCATTTTAGCCACCGGACCACCAGGGAAGTGTCCCTTGTTCTATGTATTTCTAACGTAACTTCAAACTTTAAAATCCTCTGATCTTTTGAACAACCAAAAGTTTTCTATTTGCCATCACGGAGGAAGGACCACTCGGAAGTCTGCATTTGGTGGATTAATGCAATGGTGGCATCAGGGTCGGCGGAGGTTCTTTGACGCTGTGCATATTAGAATAAGAAGTGAAAATCCACTCAGAGACTTGAAGTGCCCACTGTGCCCAAAGCCCCTTTGGAGGAAGAGACTGCCAGGTGGTCCCTTCTCAACAAAGTGCTGAGTGCTGTGTCCCATCATCCTGAAACTCAGGCCACAGTTGTTCAGATCTGGGGCTTGGTGCCCCAGCATGATGCATTCCTTCAAGCCTGAACATGAGGAAGGATAGTGATCTGGACACATGTCTAGTCTCCAAAACAACATTGAATCGGGAGTTTCAGTTAATAGTATCTGCCTCAGCAGATCCTCTCTCAGATCCTTTGAATTTGGGGTCCAGACTTTGCATCCAGCCCTGGCAAATAGGAAGAAGGAGAAGTGGAGCAGACATCAGAGAAACCACATAGGCTGCAGTCCCCCAAACAACGGAGCCTCCAGAGCAGACGGCGGAAACGTCTGGAATCACCAAGATCCATCGCCCAAACAATGCTCCATTTCCAGAAGCCCTGACACTTGGTGACCTTGGAAAGTGTCTCTTCCCTGCAAATGAAGAGAAAAACTAGCTATGCAACAGCTTTTGTATGTAAGTATTGCCTGGCTCTTTAAAACCATCTTCATTTAGAGTTATCAGGCGGACATTGTTGTGTCAGAAATGAAGCTGGGATCCAAGGAGTTCCAGTGACTTCCTTAAGGTCAAGATCAGGAGAATAGGTCAAAGATTCTCCACTTGTGAACATGAAGTTGGAAATATCTACAGAGCATTTCTCCTGGGGGTGCCACTGCATCCTCCTCCTCCTGTTTTTTATTACCTACAATTTGTACCCTAGATCACTATTACTCTGGGTCTTTGTTGTTGTTTAGTTGCTCAGTTGTGTCCGACTCTTTTGTGACCCCATGGACTGTAGCCCACCAAGCTCCTCTGTCCATGGGATTTCCCAGGCAAGAATACTAGAGTGGGTTGCCATTTCCTTCTCCAGGGGATCTTCCTGACTCAGGGATCGAACCTGTGACTCCTGCATTGGCAGGCATATTCTTTACTACTGAGCCACCAGGGAAGTCCACTCTGGGTCTTACATGTGGGAAAAAAACAGCAGAGGCAGTTACTCTGTACTGCAGGCCACAGGCATGGGGCAGTTAGTGTGCGGGGCTTGTGTAAGGGACTCGAGGGCATCCTAGTGAGAAGGCAGAGGCTTCCCTGGCAGACAGTCTAAACATAGCCTAGGGATGCTAGATAAAATACAGGGCACTGGTTATGGCATGAGACAAATTTATACTACACAATTGTTTGTTGTTTATCTGAAATTCAAATTTAACTGAGCATCCTATATTTTTGTTTTCTAAATAAAGGCAACCCCTATCGGTGCCACGGCATAGTGCAGACACCGAGGACAAGAAGAAGGGGCTCACGAGAGCCAGAGAAGCAGAATGGCTTAGGCGCGAGGAGCTCTGGGGAGCAGCGTTCAGCCCCCCTTTCTGGATTCCCTCAGCACCTGCAATGTCTTGGTGTATAAACAGAAGATGGCACATCAACTCAGCGATTAGAATCAATGTGTCTACGAAAGGGCAGAAAGCGGCCAGAATTTGTTGGTCAAAAAGATCCCCTGGAGAAGGAAATGGTAACCCACTCCAGTATTCTTGCCTGGAAAATCCCATGGACAGAGGAGCCTGGCGGGCTACAGTCTGTGGGGCTGCAAACAAGTCGGACACAACTGAGCACGCACACACAAGTAGTACTCAAAACTTAGTCTGTAGACTTTAAAGTGCTTTCAATCTAACACAGAAATGAGAATTCAATCAGAGCTTAGAATGTGATGCAAAAAAATTAATGTAGTACTTTACCTGAAGTGAAAAACCCTCCGAATGTGGATCTGTGTGATGTTTGTCCTACGGCGCTCATGACTGTCAACAGTCTGAATTCACGGAATTGTGTTTTACTCCTGGTTTTCAGATGGCACCACCTAATAACGACAGAAGACAAGATGGTTGGATGGCATCACCGACTCTGTCAACATGAGTTTGAGCAAGCTCCGGGAGATAGTGAAGGACAGGGAAGCTGGTGTGCTGCCATGGGGTCACAAAGAGTGACTGAACAACAGTAGCACAGATAGAAGATATAGTCTCTACTACTCCTTTTGTTTTAGCTCCTAGGTCATCTAGTTTTTATTGAGCCCTTGTTCCAGATATATGACTGGGGTGGTTGTACTTAGCCAAAACTAAATTATTCACTTCCTCCTCTAATGAAAAAAGATGGCTTTTCCATTTGGTGTATCCATAGGCTTAGCTTTCGGCTACCACCACCTTTCACCAACAACTACCTTTTAGCCCCTCTACCTTTTTGTTTTCACTCACTGAAACCGGATTCTCAGGATGAGAGCTTTGGTCTTCTCTGTCTGACCTTCTCTCAGGACAGCAAACCCCATTTTCTGTTTAAAATGATTACTCATAAATAGAACTACATTAGCGGTGGCCAAAATCCATCTGGTCGCTTCCCTTCTGAGCAGAGTGATGAATTGGCAAAAGGACAGGAAGGGGAGGGTGGGGGAGCAGGCAAGGCCGGGCCCTGCAGAGCCACAGTCTGTGCACAGATGCCAGACTCCTGGTGCAGCCTGGGAAGCACCCTCCCCAGAGCTCTCTGGCTGCAGCAGATATAATATAGGACACAGTAAATGCCATGTCCACCTACACGTCTGCAAAGCAGCCTTGATTTGTCAGAGGCAAAAGTAGTAAGAAGAGAGGGGAAAACAATGAAGGATAAACAGGGTTTCAGAAATCATGTATTTTGAGCATGTGTGTGTGTTTTCCCCCGTCTGGTTAGTTACTATTCAGTCTAGCAAGGCATAAACACTTAAGAGATCAATCATTTAAATAACAATAAATTCATATGGCTAACATTGAAATGGTAAAAAAAACAAAAATCCCAAATGCAGGCCTGAATGAGGACAGAGTGGGAAGAGATGAGAGGTGAAAAGGTGAAAGTGAAAGTCCCTCAGTCATGTCCCACTCTTTGTGACCCCAAGAACTGGGTCTTCAGGCTCAGATTGGTGTACCCACCAAACATTCCCCCGTGTAATCATATAAGGCAAGAGCTGATGTCTCAGAAAGGCATCTGGAAATTGAAAACTGAGGTCATTAAATTCAGATGACCCCCTGAATTCTCCAGGCCAGAATACTGGGGTGGGTAGCCTTTCCCTTCTCCAGGGGATCTTCCCAACCCAGGGATCTAACCCAGGTCTCCCACGTTGCAGGTGGATTCTTTACCAGCTGAGCCATAAGGGAAGCCCAAGAATACTGGACTGGGTAGCCTATCCCTTCTCCAGGGGACCTTCCCGACCTGGGAATCGAACTGGGGTCTCCTGCATTCCAGGTGGATCCTTTACCAACTGAGCTATTAGGGAAGCCCCGAGATGAGAGGTACCTGTCTACAAAAGCCTTTGTTCAGAAGGTGCTCACACAGCCAACAGACCTCCGCCCAGCACCTGTGTTTCCCTTCCCCAGAGGCCCTGTGACCTCACATTCTGCATGTTGTCTTAGCTACAAGGTGGAAAGTGCAGTCAGCCACCACATTCTTTCTTGCGTTACTTATGGGTTAGGACCATCCCACACCTCGCTCTTTCCTCCTTAAATATTCTAGCTCCTATTTCTAATGGCATTGTTTTCCCTACATTGTCACCTATAGGTTTTTTCTTTTTTAGTTCTTCTGTGAAATACTCCGATAAAAATAAAAGTTTTATTATTCTCATTAAGGGTAAATTGAGAGAAGTGAGAAGCCTCAGAAGACCTCAAAAGGAGAGAAACCCAGTTTTCAGTTTCCAGATGCCTTTCTGAGACATCAGCTCTTGCCTCACATGATTACAAGGAGGAATATTTGGTGGGTACACCAGTCTGAGCCTGAAGACCTCGTGAAAACATATGGACCACTGGAGAAGGGGATGGAGGTGGGGGCTGGAAAGAGCACAAAACCTGTCTTCAGCAGCTGTTAATGCATGTCCTCAAAGTTAGTTAAATCAGTGAGGAGTCAGGCACTGGGGAGAAAACCTTTTATTTTCTACGGTAATGTTTCTAAATCTACAGATGGGGACAAGGAGGTGAGGCATTATTTTTCATATTTTCTAGTAAGTTTCAAAGAGAATTACTGACACGCTATTTTAATGCCTGTCATCGTTTCTGCAACACTGATCATCAGGGGCAAGCTGGGCCCTTGCCCTTGAAAAAAGTGCAGAGTTGGTGGCTTGGAGACAGCCCTCCTTACAACCTGGGGAGGCTGACAGCATGGCAGGTGAGGATTCAGCAGCACCCCTCTGGGGTGAGGAGAGATTAGCACCCAGATAGATTCCAAAGTGGACCCCATGCTGGAGAGATGGAGAGCTGGGGACAAGAGGTTTGAAACAGGCAACACCAGTTCTCAGAGGCACGGAGGTAAACATGGCTTACACTTGGAGAACTCCCAGCCAATCAGAGCATGACTCCTCTCTCCTCTCCACCAGGGTTTGTAAATGGCAGGCTTCCCTACCAATCAGAGCCAGGCCCTCATCCCCTCGTCTTTCCTCCAATCAGGGCTTGCACCCTCCCCCTTGCCCACCAGTTCCACTGCCAAGCAGAGCCAACCTTCTAACACTTATCTACCAATCAACACTTATCTGCAGACAAAAAGAAAGGTTTTTCATCAAAGCTCATGGGAATTAGATTCATCCTGTAGATTGATGGTGACTCTGCATAAATACTGTAAGTCCAGGTCTTTGTTGCTCTGTTCCTGTGATTGCAGGAAAGAAGAGAAGATTAAAGAGAAGGGAAGGCAGGGCAAGGTAGGGCAGTTTTTAGAATTTAAATTTAATAGGATTGTTTTGTCTTTTTTAAAGACCCCTATGTGTATCTTGAAAACAGAGTGCAGGGTGGTAGAGCAAAACAGGTAGAGACCACTCCTTCCTGCTTGCACATGTGGCTTCAAGCTCCCTGTATCAGAAAGCCCAGGATTCTCTGGGCATGGTCCCACTCTGGACCACATGCTCAGCTATCTTTTTCCCCTTATTTCCTCCTTCCAGTCATTTGGGTTGATTCTGTTTGAGAGTGTTTGCTTTGGCTCCTCTCCTACTTCTGCAGGAACATTGTCTTTCACATTCCCCTTTGCTCCCATAAAACCAGATTAATGGAAGGCCTTCCAGACCATTTCACTGGGCAGTAAGAGTCTGAATCATCACAGGAATAAATCGAAAGCATATCACTTTCACACAAACGTTCCCAGGACTTTTGACATTGCAGACAAAGAAAATTTTTTCCTAATTCATTAAATGGAATTTATTGCCCTTTGCAATACAGATCTCTGATTAAAGGAATCAGTCTAGTACAGTCCTTTCAGTCACTGCCTAATAAAATTCTTGTGCAATTGGAGTTTTATTTGGGAGGCACTTGGTGAGGACGAGGGAAGAACCGGGTACAGGTTACAAAATTTAAAATTTTTTTAATTTTATTCTAAGAAAACCAGTCTCATGGGTCCTTTGGATCTGGGCAGGCAGAGATAAAAAAAAATTAAGAGTTCAGTGGACAGTCATTAGGGCTTCCCTGGTGGCTCAGCAGTAAAGAATCCACCTGCAATGCAGGAACTGCAGGAGATGTGGGTTCGATTCCCTGAGTGGGGAAGATCCCCTGGAGGGCACGCAACCCACTCCAGTATTCTTGCCTGGAAAATCCCCGTGAACAGAGGAGACTGGTGGGCTTCAGTTCATAGGGTTGCAAAGCATCAGACACGACCGAAGTGACTTGGCATGCATGCTGCTGCTGCTGCTACTAAGTCACTTCAGTCATGTCTGACTCTGTGAGACCCCATAGGCGGCAGCCCACCAGGCTCCCCCGTCCCTGGAATTCTCCAGGCAAAAACACTGGAGTAGGTTGCCATTTCCTTCTCCAATGCATGAAAGTGAAAAGTGAAAGTGAAGTCGCTCAGTCGTGTCCGACTCTTAGCGACCCCATGGACTGCAGCCTACCAGGCTCCTCCATCCATGGGATTTTCCAGGCAAGAGTACTGGAATCGGGTTGCACAGACAGTCATTAAAAGCCAGTAGTGGTATGTGCTTCCATATGCGAATAGCGTGCCTTAGACTACATTAATTGCAAATGTCCTTTGTAAACCCAGGCTTCTGTAGTGAACAAAGTGGTGTGCTTCCAGAGCCCACCCAGACTTGTTGCCGCAACTGCTGGGGTGCTATGGTGAGATTAGCTGGTGACCCAGCTCCAGTTCTAGTTGAGCTATAAGGATTCCTAGAGATAGCTGCCCAGAAAAGCGCTGTGGGTGAGTTTGTTTCATAAACTCCATGGCAGGCTCACATTGTTCATCCTCAGATAAGAGATTCCACAGGCTACGCCTTGACTGAGAGGCTGCTTTTCTGCATACAGGTCTCTTCTGCATCAGGAATTCCCTCAGCTTCCATGAGATGCCTCTCAAGATCACAGCCCCACCCAGGGGGCCACATCCAGTGATGAGTCAAAGCCAGAGACCCTTGTGGGTTCTGCAAGGCTGTGGTTGGGGCTGTACTCAGGTCCACGTCTCCCTCTGCCCACTCCTGCTTTGGTCCCCTCTCTTCCACAGGTGTTGATCTTGAGGATGCTCCTTTATAAACATCCTGCCCCCTAAACTCCACTTCAGAATCTGCATCCCAGGGAACCCAGCCTGCAAAGGAATTGTGCCAGTTCTCTGCTCTGTGCTGGTTATAGCACACTTGCAGAACTGCCTTCAGAATTTGGGCAAAGATTTTGTTCCATCCGCAAAACTCACTGTTAGTCAAAGCTGCCTGAAATGACATAAGCATCTTGTGAAGGTGAGGAGATCTTCAAAGAGGAGATGTTCAAAGAAAAACACTGTTAGAAAGATGAGGGGGATGGATGTGAAGTGGTGAAAGCAAAAACCCTAAGGGTGGATGGACCGGATGGCCTCCAGGCTTTTTCCTACATCAAGACCTTAATATCTGTATTAGTTCGCTAGGGCTGCCATAACCAGGTACCACAGACTGTGTGGCTTAAACAACAGAAATTTATTTCCTCACTGTTCTGGAGGCTAGAAGTCCAAGATCAAGGTTCCAGCAGGTTTTATTTCTTCTGAGGCCTCTCTCCTTAGGTTAGCTGAAGACTGCTTTCTCCCTGTCTTCAGACAGCCTTCCTTCTGTGTCTGGTTTTTTTTTTTTTAATTTTGTTTATTTAGACCACGTGGCACGTGGGATCTTAGTTCCCTCACCAGGGATCAAACTTGCGCCCCCTGCAGTAGAAGTGCGTCTTAATCACAGGACTGCCAGGGAAGTCCCTGTTTTTTTTTTTGTTTTTCCACAATAGTAAAACATGTTTATCAGTTTTCACAATCAATAGCCAGACAAAAAAATAAAAGAAAATAACAATTGCAAGCTATAGTGGGAACATGATTAACTTAACAATATAAAATGATTACATACAATTTGAGGAAGTCAAGCAGAGTGAGGTGGTAAGTGGAAATGCACACATGCAAATGTTTTATTTACTTACTTTTCATTTTTGGCCACACCTTGTGGCATGTGGGATCTTAGTTCCCTGACCAGGGATTGAACCCACGCCCCCTGCATTAGAAGGCGGAGTCTTGATCACCGGGTAAGTCCTTGTGTCTGTGTTTTCATCTCTTCTTCTTACAAAGACTTCAGTTATAATAGACTAGGGCCCACCCATATAACCTCATTTTACCTTTATTATCTCTTTAAAGGCCCTATTTCCAAATAGTCACATTCTGAGGTACAGGGGTTACGACTTCAATATAAGGATTTCGGAAGGCCACAGCACAGCCCATAACAAAATCCCAAGATTTTACTGTATTCCAGATAGACAGTACACTTTAGCACATATCCAGCCCAGTGTTGTAAAAGATCAAATTCAGTAACAGAGCTAGCCAGGTTACGTTTGAAGGAGTAATTGTACAGCTACATAATTAGAGCTGCTAAACAAGAAGCCAATCATAGCCTTTTTAAAATACATGGCTTCTCTTTATTATAAGTTTTTTTGAAAATTACAGGAAATTGTTCCTTCCCTTAGAGGAATAAAGTATGCTTGATAGCTGTGAGTCATGCAACAATCTTAGCTTTTTAAAATGCTGTTGTTGTCTTATCTAGTAGCTATGAGTATCATTATATCCACACTACTTCATCTAGCAAATCTTAGCATTGGCCAGGCCAGCCAATGTATTTACACCAATGTATGCAGGCAAACATAGACTCCATACCCAAGAAGGGACAAGGGGAGTTTCTGGACATAAGAGGATCACTGAATTTTCTGAGGATAGTAATCTGAGTATAAAAAGCAAAAGGCTACTATGTCTCTGTATTCACTCCCTATTCATTTATTCATCCATTCAAATAATAATCATTGGGCTCCAACTACATGGTAAGCATTGTGATAATTGATTTGGGAAAAATAACTTTGTAAAAAAAGCAAAATCCCACCTCCAAAGAGGGAACCTTTTGGTAAGACAAGCTGTATTGCGATAATGATGATGCCATAAAGCCTGGGTTTTGTCATCACAAGAACTGGGCTCAAGGTCCAGCTCCACCTGGGTCAGCTGTGTGACCTTGGGCAAGTCACTCGAACTCTCTAAGCGTCAATTTTCTCAGTTGTGTAATACGCATAAGAATAACTCCTACCTTAGCAGTTTGCATCTCCAAGTGGTAGGTTGGGAAGATTTTGTCCCTCTTTTCCATAACTGCTCTCAGTATCCTCCAAAGCCACCTTGAATCAGTATAAAATCTAAGTAAAAACAACATGTTTACTTGGCATTTTCTGCTTCCAGTTAGACTGCAGCCCTTAAGTCCCTCCTATATAGCTACCAGTTTGCCTCATATACTGTGAAAATTAAACGAGGCAATGCATGCAATATGCTTTCTTGTATAAATGCCCAGTAAATGTTAGCATTATTAAGGCATTTTGTGGTAAGTACTAGGAGTGTGTAGTGATTAGCTCATCCCAGTCCCTCCAGCCTCCAACCTTCATCTCAGGAACCCTCCTCTGTGCCAGACAAACCTACACAAGGATGTTCAAGTATGTTACCTGTAAATGATATAAGAATTCAGAGGGTAAAGGGTCACTTAATTTTTTTAAGAATGGAGACTGTTTCTGTGGAAGGGGTAAGATTTAATCTGGTCCCTGAAGCATGGCAAATCAATCGGAAAGAATGACATCAACAAAGATGCATAGATGGGGAAGAGTAAGGCACATTCCTGTAACATGTGAGTGACCCTATCAGATTGAGCTTTGCTGGGTGGGGTGGGAGTTTAGGCTAAGAGTAAAGACCAGAGCTAAAACTGAAAGTGTTTTTATAAGATAGGCTGAAGAGGTGGATGTGGGTATTCTGTGGTCAGTGAGGAACTACTGACTAGTGAAAAATCTTAAGGAGATAATTTAGATGATTAGAAATGCTTCAAGGAGATGGCTCAGGTAAGAGCCTTTGGTAACCACTGCGAGTATGGGCTGAATTGAAGCCAGAAGAGGTTAGGCGAAGGATGTCAGTAGCAAAGAAGTTAATGAGATTGTCCAGAGAAGACGAAGGCCTGAGCTAAAGCAGTGGCCATGAGACTGGCAAGAGGGCTGCAGATGGAGAAACCCACCGGGAAGATGTTCTCCTATGGGGCTTGGTGGACAGTAGGTGGTAGACAGAGAGCAAGAGGGGAAGAGGAGTCAAGTGTGTCATGGTCTCTTTAGCCACACACAAAAGTAGAAGAAATAAGGAAGAGGATCTTAGAGAAAAAGGGAGACTTTGAATTTGATATCAAAGTTGTCAACAGGACAGACATCCAGAAGAAGACGTTCAGCAGACATAGAAGTTGTCCACGTCTCAGGATTCAGTCTCTGGGTGGAGAGGTGAGCTGGGATCCATCCCTAGAGATGTCACCCCCAACTGGAGCAGTGCTGTGTGCCCAGTCATGTGTCCGACTCTCTGCGATCCCACGGATTGTAGCCCACCAGGCTCCCCGGTCCACTGGAGCAGAGAAGGAGACTATTGGTGGTGGTGGTAGAGGGAGAAAGGTGTTTGTAGTCTGAGCAGGAAAGCTGAAGGTGTAGGAAGAGCCAGAGACTAAGAAGAGGACACAGGTTTATGATCCATTCATCCATCCATCCATCCATCCATCTGGATGTGGGGTGTATTAAAATTTGCCCCCAAAGTCTGGAATCTCAAGCTCACTGAGAGAGGCTGCCAGTGAGGAGCCCCAGAGCGGAAGGTTTAACTTAAGGGCTCCAGGCTGCATGGCATGCAGAGCCTCAAGAGATTAAGAAAATAAATCAAAGGAACAAGAAGAATCAAGTCTGAAAAAGACTTTTGGATTAGAAGAGCTGTGAAACCAGCTGTGTGGCCCTCTGTGTGCTCAAGGGGGGCTATGTGTTCTTTGCGGACCTGCTGGACTACATCAAAGCGCTGAACAGAAATAGCGATAGGCCCATTCCTATGACTGTAGATTTTATCAGACTGAAGAGCTACTGTAATGACCAGTCAACAGGTGCCATCAAAGTCATTGGTGGAGATAATCTCTCAACTTTGGCTGGAAAGAATGTCTTGATTGTTGAAGATATAATTGACTTGGGCAAAACAATGCAGACCTTGCTATCCTTGGTCAAGCAGCATAATCCAAAGATGGTCGAGGTTGCCAGCTTGCTGGTGAGAAGGACCCCTCGAAGTGTTGGCTATAGACCAGCCTTTGTTGGATTTGGAATTCCAGACAAATTTGTCGTAGGGTATGCTCTTGACTATAATGAATACTTCAGGGATTTGAATGATGTTTGTGTCATTAGTGAAACTGGAAAAGCAAAATATAAAGCCGAAGCTGAGAGTTCAAGCTGTGTTTGGTAACATCTGGAGTCCCATGGAAATCACCAGTAAGATTACTAAATCTTCTAATTCTGTGCCCAGCTGCTCAGCAGAGCTTATTGCATATATCTTCTAAGAATTTTATCTGTTTTGTATTTTAGAAATGTCTGTTGCTGCATTCCTGAACTCTTTATTTGCACTCTGAGCCTACAGACTGACAGTTCCCTTTGAGGTGGATTGCTGTTGGACTTGTGAATGAAAAATACCTTAAACCACACCACTATTGAATAAAAATATTGGAATTATATCTGTGAGAAATATTTAAAGAGAAGGATATGTTAATTTTTAATTGATATTTTAATTTTTATATACTGAATAAAGAATAGAAGTGATTGAATATTATTAATTATACCACTGTGTGTTTAGAAAACTGAGAAGCAGTGTTTTATATCAGTGACAGTACTTAGAGGTATTGTTATATCGGATAAACTGTATGTCTTGGAATTATTTTTGTAGGTTTCAGTAGTAATAACTATTTTCCTGCTTGTTCAGATTATTTCCAGTGAATCTTTGTCAAAAGTTCCTTTAAAAAAAAAAAAGTTCCTTTTAAATACAGATCAATAAATTTAATAAAACCTACCACTTTTTGATGGGCTTCCCTGGTGGCTCAGAAGGTGAAGAATCTGCCTGCAGTGCAAGAAACGTGGGCTTGATCCCTGGGTCAGGCAGATCCCCTGGAGTAGGAAATGGCAACCCACTCCAGTATTCTTGCCTGGAAAATCCCATGCACAGAGGAGCCTGGCAGGCTACAGTCCATGAGGTCGCAAAGAGTTTAACATGACTGAATGAGTAACACTTACTTTCACCTCTTCAGTATAAAGATTCTTAAAATAATAACTGTCTCTTTAAAAGAAAAAAGATAGAAAACATTAAATATCTAATAAAAATTGGTTAAATACAGTCATTTTGAGATAGCAATCATAAAATATATATTTTAGCAATATCATATGACAAAATGTCTAAGATACATTAAATGGGAAATTATTTTATAACATAGTGAATGCAACATGCCACCAAGTTAATGAAGATGTATGTTGTACACACACAGGAATTTAGCCATCAACAGGACTGTTAATTTAAAAGTGGTTGTCTCACGGTTGTGGAATAATAGGTAATCTTTTTCCTTCCAATACCTTTTTGTATTTTCCAAATTTCTCTAATATACAGATAATGCTTTTCAAACAGGAAAAAGTAAGCTTGAAATTAAAAAGAAAGAGGAGGTAACTGGAAGGAACAACAAGGTCAAGAGAAGCGTGCAGAGAAGAGAAGGTGCGTGAGAGTAGGGACTGAGGGTGAGGGAGAGGAATGATTGATGGCCTGTGCTCCCCAGGAGAGGAGGGAGAGAAAGAGATCAAGGGCCCAGCGGCAGGCACCGACTGGTGCAGAGAAGAGAGGTGAGGGTGAGGGGACAGAGAAGAAAGGTTAGAAGGTGCCTGGGTCATTCTGAGTGACCTAGGTCTTCTCCATCAAGTCAGTGGCTGGACAGGTGACCAGCAGGGGATGGAAGTAGATGGAATACGGGGAGTCTTCCAGATATGGCTCAGCAATTGACCAAGAATCCCTCAAACCCTCAAGAAAGCAGGTAGACCCACTTATGCAAATGTATGACCTGAGTCACCCTTTCCCCCAGAAAGATCAGCTCCCCGGGGAGTGCCCGTGGGTAGCCCTGGGAGTTCATTAATCAGCATTTTAAATTGGACAAAGATTCATTGTCGTTTCCATCTATACCACTTAGAGTAGCTCAGTTTTCCACTGAAGCTGGGATCCCAGAGGGCCTCTGATCTGTCTAGGTCGGCATAGAGATGGTGACTGCTTCCCCTGCCTGGAGTTCAGAGTCAGATCAAAAGCATGGTCTTGGCTCCATTCTCAAGGAGAAGCAAATTCACATGATTAAGACCTCAAAATGGTTAAGCAGCTAGACCAGGCCCTCCCTCGGGCCCCCTAGTTTTCACAGTTGGCATGAGGGTTCTTTAGTTAATATTTTGAAGTTGTGGGAATATTCTTGCCTTTATTCATTTACCGAAATATTATTGCTCAGTACCTGGCACTTTGGACATTCAGAGATCAGTAAGATGGGAAGTTCCACTTACGGTGTTGATGAGCTAGGTTTCCAGGATGGAAATGAGCTCCCCATTCTAGCCGTATCATTTCTTCTCCCTCCCACATCATAGCTCCAGAGCTGCCTCTTCCAGGGCAAACCAATGAGCTTTCATTCCTCTCCAATGCCTGGGTCAGTATGTTGGGTTGAATGCTATTTCCCATCATGCAAAAATAAGTGAACTTGTTACTTTCTTCTGTACAGCAAAGTGACTCAGTTATATTGAGTCATACGTACATATATGGGGGCTTCTCAGGTGGTGCTAGTGGTAAAGAACATGCCTGCCAATGCAGGAGACCTAAGAGGTGTGGGGTTACTCCCTGGGTTGGGAAGATCCCAAGGTGGAAGAAATGGCAACCCACTCCAGTATTATTGCTTGGAGAATCCCATGGACAGGGGAGCCTGGTGGGCTATAGTTCATACGGTCACAAAGAGTCAGACACGACTGAAGCAACTTAACACACACATACATATATATATTCATATTCTGTTCCATTATGGTTTGTCACAGAATATTGAATATAGTTCCCTGTGCTATACAACTGGACTTTATCCATTCTATATGTAATAATTTGCCTCTGCTAATCCCAGATTCCAATCCTTCCCTCCCCAACTTCTCTCTAGCTTAGCAACCACAAGTCTGTTCTATGGTGTGAGTCTGTTTTTGTCTCATTGATTTGTGTCCTATTTTAGATTCCACATACTTCAATAAAATTGATAATAATAAAATAAAATGTTCTGTAAAACTGAGAAAAAAAAAGTGAATTTCATGAGAACCTTGCAAGGCAATTTTGGAATGAGACCCAATGAACCCACCACAGCTATGATACATAGCACCTTCTATCTGGAGTTTATACCAGTCTAGACTACAAATATCTCTAGCATGGAGCCCGGGATATTTCAATTCATGTTTGTTGAATGAATAAACGATTAAATAAATATACACCTGCAAGGGACTGGCACACTTGATCTTATACGGTTGTTTATTTTTCTAAGTCTCCCCAACACAATTAGAAGTTTCTTGGGGTCTGGGAACCTGGCTTATTTTGCCTTTGTAACCTGCTCTCTGCCTTCCCAGTGCATGTTTATTGATAATCACGAGAGTCCCTCTGCAGTTGAGGGACTCACCTCTTTCCTGGGGTGTAGACACCAGCTCCACTTTCCAAGGCAGCCTCTCCTCTCTCCCCTCTACCCTCTTGCCCCTCCGCACCCCTGCAGGCAACATCAGAAGTTACCCACACAGATGTTACCCCAGAAGGTCCTCCTCCAGGGCCATCTGTGTCTGGGATACATGTAATGAGACTCTCTAACTACTAGAGCACAGAATTAACTTGAAACACAGGTATGGCTAAGGGATAGGATGGTCTACAATTTATGGAACAAATTAGGATACTCTGGAGCTGTTCTACTTACTCCAGGATAATAGATTCTAACAGGGGTTGTCCCAGGCAAACTGGGACATATGGTCACCCTACTAATGAATCGAAGGGCTTAGAAGAAAGAAAATGATTGTTTTGAGGGAGGTGGAAATCTTAGGGCTGCTCGTTTGCACAGGAGTAACCCCTGGGGGCCTTCCAAATAGCTTACAGTTACCCAAGAGCCTGAAATCACAGGGAGGATGTTGTCTGTAAATAACAAACGTGTGAATAGCTTCTCGCAGAGGAATACACAGCTCTTTGTGTTTACCATCTCATCTTTCCTCTTGTTGTCTGTGGCAATAGGAGTGTTGCAGATAGGGTATTTATAAGGCTTTTCAGGCTGTGCAGACATAAGCCCTGGAGTGCTTCTGGGGAACAGTGTGTGTCAACAAATGTGTCCCAGTCTCCAGACAATGGCTTGGAAATATTAATAGTTTATGTAAACATACCTGCCCATCCAGGGCAAGGGTGGATGTGCTCTGAGTCTGGGCCAGGGTTAGGAGCTCTGCCTGCTGCATTCTCTCAGTGCAGCGACCAGCTCCACACACGTGAGTTTCTGGCTTCCCGCTGCACCCAAGATTGACCCTTCTTGGCTGTTGTTTAAAACGCTGCAATGAACATGGAATGACAGTTATCTCTCTGCTATAACGATTTCGTTTCATTTGCTTATGTTCCTGGAAGTGGGACTTCTTTTGTCATGTTTTGAGGAACCTCCATACTGTTTTCCATAACAGCTTCACCATTTTACATTCCCATCAACAGTGGACAAAGGTTCTAATTCTCCACTTCTTTGCCAACTTTGCTATGTTAAATAATTTTTTTTTTTTTATAATACACATCCTAGCAAGTGTGAGGTGATCTCACTGGGATTTTGATTTGCATTTCCATGATGATTAGTGATGCTGAGCAACTTTTCAAATGTCTGTTGGCTAATTGTATGTCTTCTTTGGAGTAATATATATCCAACTCTTTTGTTCATTAAAACAAATTTTTTTTCAAGTGAGTTGTTGTAGTTCTTATGTATTTGGGATGTAAGTCGTTTTTTAAGATATAAGGATTGTAAACATGTTGCCTTTTCATTCTGTTGATGTTGAAGAGACTATCATTTCCCCATGTGTTATCTTAGATACTCAGAGATTATCACTTGGCCGTGTATGTGTGAGTTTATTTGGGGACTCTTTATTCTGGTCCATCAATCTATCTGCCTGTTTCTATGCTAGTATCATTCTTTTTCAATTGCTATAGACTTTGTAATAGTTTGAAGTCAGGACATGTGAAACCTCCATCTTTGCTCTTTGCTGTCAAGATTGTTTTGGCTCTTTGGGGTCCTTTGCGGTTTCATATGTATTTTAAGAATGTTTTTTTCCATTTCCTTTAAAATGGCTTTGGAGTTTTGTTAGGTGTTGCAGTGAATCTGCACTTTAGGTGATATGGAAATGTCAACAATGTTGTCTTCCAGTGTATGAACATAGCATGTCATTCCAATTAATGAGTCTTATGTAATTCTTTCAGCAATGTTTTGAAATTTTCAGTATACAAGTGGTTTATTTCCTTAGGGCCCTTTGCTCCTGCCTTCTTGGCTCTTCCAGAGCCAGGGGTGAGGAGGATGGATTCATGAATCTAGGAAAGTGTCCCTAGATACTCTGTTTACTCATCTGTATTTCTCCCTAGACTGTAAGTTGTGGGAGAAGAGGGATAATGTTTGCTGTAACTTTCTCAAGGTTAACTATTTTTTATATTGCATCATTTAGAAAGTATCCATAAAAATGTGAATCAAAGTGCAACAATCTTTATCATATTTTCCATGTTCTTTACATCAAAACCCTGAGGTGGATGTCTATGTTGAGGTCTTTTCTTTTTCCTTTTATTTCAGTGGAATTATTTCCTCCCCTTCTATGTGAGTCCTGTAATCACACATTACAGGTGCTGCAAGTTATTCTCCCTTGTATGTGCTGTCCTCAGTTGTGTCTGACCCTCTTTTCTACCCCATGGACTGTAGCCCACCAAGTTCCTCTGTCTCTGGAATTTCCCAGGCAAGAATACTGGAGTGGGTTGCCATTTCCATCTCCAGGGGATCTTCCCGACCCAGGGATCGAACCCATGTCTCCTGCATCTCCTGCATTGGCAAGCAGATTCTCTACCAGTGTGCCACCTGGAGAGCCCCTATTCTCCCTTAACTCCACAAATATTCAGGGAATTCTCAGTAATCAGTGAAGATTTCCAGTCATTTTATAACATTTGTCCTAACGGTAAACTTCTGATTCTTAAGATCACAACTAAAAAATCCAAAAAGCAATCTGGAGACTTTCATTCATCTAAGACTTCTAATGGTTTTTGTAGGTACCAATTCTCTATGTTAACTTTTGCTTGCTTGAAATACTTAAAGAAGTTTTTGGCTTCTTTACACGACTTGAATAAAATAGAATAGAGTACCAAAAATGTTTCTAAGAACTAGATCATTGAAAATAGCAGCTGGAAGTTGTTTTACTTCTGCAAGATTGTTTTGGAAGGTCCTAAGTGGAAAATATATACTGGTTTTCCACAGTATGAAATTGCAAATAACTCCTTAAATTATTATGTGTGCCTGAATAATGTGCCCTTTGAAGGCATGGCTTAATTAGGGTGGTAAACCAGCTGTTATAAAAGAAACAGTATGAAAGATTAATCACTACAAGACTTGATGGTGGACTGGTTGACTTTGTCAACATAGAATAGCCTGTAAGTCAGAAACTACTAGTTTGGGAATTTAAATTCTCAGTCAAAATGTGATAAAAATAGCTTTTAAGTATTTGATCTTTTACTTATTTTTTAAAACATGTACTTATTTATTTGGCTGGGTCAGGTCTTAGTTGTGGACACAGGATCTTCGATCTTAGTTGCAGCATGTGGGATCTTTAGTTGTGGCATGTGGCATGATCTAGCTCTCCGATCAGGGATTGAACTCAGTCCTCCTCCTTTGGGAGCGTGGAGTCTTAGCCACTGGACCACTAGAGAAGTCCTGATCTTTTATATTTTTATAGCAGCAGAACACAGCTATTTTTATAGCCCCATCTAATACTTTCGGTTCCAGACTTAAGAGGTGAATGAATTAATAGCATAGCTAAGTCTTACATGAAATTTAGAGCATCGATTAGGAAGAAGTATCACCTTTAAATTTCAACTGAATATATATGGAAGGATTTAGATTGATTTGAGCATCGAGACTGCATACTAGATAGTTTGTACTTCATGGCTCTGAAACCAGCAGGCAATTGTGTGGGTTATTATGGTGGTTGGAGTGATTGATCCTGCTACATAATGGTTATAAAAGGACGTATGTCTGGAATCCAAAAGATTTCCAAAGGGTACTTCATTGTACTTCCTGTCTAATTAGTGAAGACTCCTGAATCTAGTGCATGTAGTAGGGCTATTGATAAATTTTCACCAAGTAAATAATCATAAACAACAAAAATGATTTGAGAGCAAGAGAGAGACAGACTATGTAGTAGAAAAGTGAAATTAAAAGCACCAGCATCTCATTACTAGTTTTAGGCATTTAGAAATAACTAGCAAATTCTTCATTTTAATTAGCATATATTAGCCATTGTTTTCTTTCTTTCTAAATATTACATGTAAGATGTGTTGGTGCAACTCTACCTTATAATTTTATCTCTAGTTATCATAGAACAGTGTACCTTTATTGGGAAAAATAAAACATAACCATTCCCCAGAGATGGATTCAGTGATTGATTCAATTGTGGATCTCTACCTTGAGAGAGTTTCAGGACATTTTCACTTAAATGAGGAATGGGTTGTATTATCTTAGATCAACACACGCTATTGTCAATTTTGCCATTGTTCAAAAGTTAAAATATAAGCCGTTGGGTTGAACTCTGGAAAAGAATGCATTTTGGCAACAACATCAATTCCAAAATCCCTCTCTGCTCTCCCTTCTGGTTGGAGGACTATAAGCCTGGGAATTACATATCTCAATTTCCTTTCCTCCAGATTTCTGGATGGGATGTTTACGTTCTATCAGCGTGATAAGCTTGCGTGGGATTCAGAAGGTAGAAAGGAAGTGGTTGTCCTTTTTCTCTTCCTGTAGTAGTGGTGAGCAGAAGTACATGTTTGTTTGTTTTTATGTGTGTTTTTTACCATCCAGGTCTTATTTTTCTGACACCTGTTATGCCATGAATTCACAGGGAATGGATTCGAACAATTCAGGCTCCTTTCCACTGGTTCTCATGAAATGTGTGTCTCTGACTGGAGCAGGCTGGTGCTTCAACTGAACCCAACAATCTTTCTCTTTGCCATCCTTCTTTTTTTCGTTGTAAATATTAAATTATTTGACTGAGCCAGATCTTAGTTGCAACATTCAGGGTCTGTTCCCTAACCAGGTATTGAACCTGGGCTCCCTACATAGGGAGCCTGAAGTCTTAGCCACTGGATCACTAGGGAAGTCCCATGGCTTTCTCTTTATTATCTTCCTTCACATGTTTCAAGAAGCAACGTAGAATCTTAGAGTGCTTAATATGCTCAGTCACACATTAATTCTCTTGGCCAGAATCTTGCCCTTGTTTGTTTATTACAATGGCAACAGCATTCTGGGTAACATTGTAGACTCTTCCAGATTTGCTGTGGTGACACTTGTGGGGCTTTTCTTTTTGAACAGTGCCCATTCCCTTGATGTCTGCAATATCAGCTTTCTTGTAGACTCACATGTATGTGGCCAAAGGAACAACTCCATGTTTTCTGAATGCCTAGGGTTTCCCAGGTGGCTCAGTGGTAAAGAATTTGCCTGCCAATGCAGGAGATGTAGGCTCAATCTCTGGATTGGGAAGATTCCCCTGGAGAAGGAGATGAAAACCTACTCCAGTATTCTTGCTGGGAAATCCCATGGACAGAGGAGCCTGGTGGGCTACAGTCCATGAGGTCACAAAGAGCCGGACACGACTAAGCAAATGAACACCCAGAGAACACATAACAGGTGCTTCTCCTCTTACCCTTTGTTCTGGTCATTTTGGTGAATTACTGGAAGATGGCGGTTCCAGCTGAAGGGCCAGAACTGTGTGCTTTTCTATAAGTGAGGTTTGGGGGTCTTTTTTCCCCCCATCAAAGTTGGGTCATTTCTCATGTACTTGCCTGGCTTTACAAGGCAGAAGTAGTAATGGTGACAGTATCTTGACAAAGTGGTGAGATGAGAAGTGAAGTGAAGTGAAGTGAAGTGAAGCATTAGTCGCTCAGTTGTGTCCAACACTTTGTGACCCCATGGACTGGAGCCCACCAGGCTCTTCTATCCATGGAATTCTTCAGGCAAGAATACTGGAGTGGGTAGTCATTTCCTTCTCCAGGGGGACCTTTCTGACCCAGAGATCCAACCCAGGTCTCCTGCAATTCAGGCAGATTCCTTACCACATGAGGCAACAGGGAAGCCCAAAAACTCATGAGTAAAATTTGAAACCTACAAATTCTCCCTTTGGCTTTTACTTCTTCAGTACCTAAACAATTTTCTAAGTGTCTGATTCCCTATATTTGATACATTTGACTTGAAAACCTGTAAATATGTCTTTTTCTACAGGAAGTACTGATTGATTCAGGTAGCCAATTGGCCAGTCACTCAGCCAGTATCTCTTTCAGTATAAATTAACATTTTCGAAATTTGGAATATGGAACTATATTTCTAAAATCTGTACCACTTACATGTATATATGACTGAATTACATATGAAAATACAACATATATTTGTCTGAATATTTAATGTTACCAATTTGTTCCATGGGAAAAATTTAGTTTCTAGAAAATATTTATTTTTGTTGTTCTATTGCTAAATTGTGTCCAACTCTTTGCCATCCCATGGGCTGCAGCACACCAGGCTGTTTTTCACTGGCTACTAGAGTTTGCTCAAATTCATGTCCAATGATGCTATCCAACCATCTCATCCTCTGCTGCTCTCATCTCCTTTTGCCTTAAACCTTTCTAGAAAATATATATTACCATAATCCTTAAAATATCAAATGAGGATTTTTTTTCTGTAGTTTATCTGTGACCATTGATCTCAAGGGAACAGTCAGCTATGCATCTGCCAATTTGAGCTTTTTAATTGGCCAATTACTGATTCACTCACATTAGACAAACAAAATAAAGTAGAAGTTTCATTAGACAGCAATATAAAAAGAATCATGCAAAACCATTGAATTAAAAATTAAAACAGGTTTATAGGTAGTAAGCAAATGCATAGATACATGGATCTTTGTATAAGCTTCAACAGTACATGAACTGAGAACTTCCATATGTTCAAGCTGGATTTAGAAAAGGCAGGGGAACAAGAGATCAAATGCCAACATCCGTTAGATCATGGAAAAAGCAAGAGAATTCCAGAAAAACATCTACTTCTAATTCATTGATTATGCTAAAGCCTTTGACTGTGTGGGTCACAACAAACTGTGGACAATTTTTAAAGAGATGGGAATACCAGGCCACCTTACCTGCCTCCTGAGATATCTGTATGCAGGTCAAGAAGCAACAGTTAGAACCAGACATGGAACAATGGACTGGTTCCAAATTGGGAAAGGAGTATGTCAAGGCTATGTATTGTTACCCTGCTTATTTAACTTCTATGCAGAGTTGGATGAACTTCTAATGCTGGACTGGATGAAGCACAAGCTGGAATCAAGATTGCTGGGAAAGTGAAAGTGAAAGTCACTCAGTGGAATCAAGATTGTTGGGAAAGTGAAAGTGAAAGTTGCTCAGTCGTATTTGACTCTGTGCAATCCCATGGACTGCATAGTCCATGGAATTCTCTAGGTCAGAATACTGGAGTGGGTACCTTTCCCTTCTCCAGGGGATCTTCCCAACCCAAGGGTCAAACCCAGGTCTCCCACATTGCAGGTGGATTCTTTACCAGCTGAGCCACAAGGAAAGCCCAAGAATATTGGAGTGGGTAGCCTATCCCTTCTCCAGCGAATCTTCCTGATTCAGGAATCAAACCCCATTGCAGGCGTATTCTTTACGAACTGACCTATCAGGATTGCCGGGAGAAATATCAATTATCTCAGATATGCAGATGACACCACCCTTATGGCAGAAAGTGAAGAAGAACTAAAGAGCCTCTTGATGATAGTGAAAGAGAAGAGTGAAAAAGCTGGCTTAAAACTCAACATTCAAAAAACGAAGATCATGGCATCTGTTCCTATTACTTCATGGCAAATAGATGGGGAAACAATGGAAATAGTGACAGACTTTATTTTGGGGGGCTCCAAAATCAATGCAGATGGTGACTGCAGCCATGGAATTAAAAGACACTTGCTCCTTGGAAGAAAAGTTATGACAAACCTAGAGAGCATATTAAAAAGCAGAGACATTACTTTGCCAACAAAGATCCGTCGAATCAAAGCTATAGTTTTTCCAGTAGTCACGTGTGGATGTGAGAGTTGGACCACAAAGAAAGCTGAGCGCCGAAGAATTGATGCTTTTGAACTGTGGTGTTGGAGAAGACTCGAGTCCCTTGGACTGCAAGAAGATCAAACCAGTCAGTCCTAAAGGAAATCAGTCCTGACTATTCATTGGAAGGACTGATGCTGAAGCTGAAGCTCCAATACTTTGGCCACCTGATATGAAGAAATGACTTATTGAAAAAGACCCTGATGCTGGGAAAGATTGATGGTGGGAGAGAAGGGGACTACAGGGGATGAGATGGTTGGATGGCATCACCGACTCAATGGACATGAGTTTGAGCAAGCTCCAGGAGTTGGTGATGGACAGGGAAGCCTGGCATGCTATGAGTCCATGGGGTTGCAACGAGTCGGACACGCCTGAGCGACTGAACTGAATTGATATCCTAAATACTTTCTGAGCATCTCCACGTGGCTGTTTGAGAAACTTCTCAAACTTAACATGCCTAAGACTGAACTTCTGATCTCTTTCTCTCCACTTCAACCAAAAATCAGCTACAACTTTCCCATACCTATCTTTTTAGCTGCTCAGGATAAACAAACTTGGTCTCATGCTGAGGTAGGAAGTAGATGGCCCCCTGGTTTGAACAGCTGGAGTTTGTCAAGTGGAGTGAACTGGAGTTTTGTTTCCTCTGATATCTCAAGGACAAAGTTAATGGCAGGAGCTGAGCTCTGCTGGAGCAAAGAGATGAGATGACCACATCTATTGCTCCTGAGATTAAGGAGATATCCAAGACTGCGCATGTGCTTCCTCTCTTTAGACACTTTTCCCAGAACTATTCATATGGCTAGTAACCTCACCTGTGCTGTGCTGTGCTTAGTTGCTCAGTCATGTCCAACTCTTTGTGACCCCATGGACTGTAGCCCACCAGGCTCCTCTGTCCATGGGGATTCTCCAGGCAAGAATACTGGAGTGGGTTGCCATGCCCTCCTCCAGGGGATCTTCTCAACCCAGGGATCGAACCCGGGTCTCCCACAATGCAGGCAGATTCTTTACCAGCTGAGCCACCAGGGAAGCCCAAGAATACTGGAGTGGGTAGCCTATCCCTTCTCCAGGGGATCTTCCCGACCCAGGACTCGAACTGGGATCTCCTCCATTGCAGGCGGATTCTTTACCAGCTGAGCTACCAGGGAAGCCCCAGTAGCCTCACCTACTTTTAACATTTTTTAACCTCACCTATTTTTAACATTATTTATTTATTTATTTTTGGCTGTGCTGGGTCTTCGTTGCAGCTAGGGCTCTCTTCCAGTTGTGGCAAGTGGGGGCTACTCTCTAGTTGTGGTGCACGGGCTTCTCACTGGGGTGGCTTCTCTTGCTGTGGAGCACAGATTATAGAGCACAGGCTCAACAGTTGTGGCACACAAGCTTAGTCGCTCTGTGGCATGTGGGGCCTTCCCGGATCAGGGATCAAACCCACGTCTCCTGCATTGGCAGGCAGATTCCTTACCACTGAGCCACCAGGGAAGCCTATGTCTATTTTTAAATGTAAAGTTTTTACTGATTCAACTCAGACTTTACTTTTTAATGTTCAATTTTCTAATAATAGCGAATGCAATTTCCTGCTTTATTCTTCCCTGTCACACTTATTCCTCACTAATGTAATTTGCTTTCATTATTTATTAACCATCTGCTTCCTCTCTACTGCCATTAGAACATAAATACCAGAGAGACAGGGATTCGTTTATTTTTTACTTTTCTCTTTGTGTTTTGAGACAGTGCTTGTTTCACAGTAAACTCAGGGATGTGAATGAGCACTTCTACCACAGGCTCAGGGCTACTCCAGAGGCGACCCAGAGCTCTTCTCAGGCTCCTGTTCTCATCTTACATGGGTTGTGGGTGTCTTTTTCCTTCAAGCCATGGAAAGCTCTTATTCCGGGAGTACATTCTTGCCAGATTACTGTGCTGCTTGGACTCAAGGAATACAACCTGTTGAGTGGAAAGAAAATAGATTAAAAAAATAATCAAGAAAGAAACTTCATCTAAGCCAGTACTCACTTAAGAAATCTTACTGAATGTTACAGGATGAAGCTGCTTTAGTAGCGCCCACTAGCCACGAGGGCTTCCCAGGTGGCACACTGGTAAAGAGTCCACCTGCCAATGCAGGAAATGCAAGAGATGCAGGTTCAATCCCTGGGTCAGGAAGATCCCCTGGAGTAGGAAATGGCAACCCACTCCAGTATTCTTGCCTGAAAAATTCCCTGGGTGGAGGAGCCTGCTGGGCTACAGTTCATGGCGGGGCAAAGAGACGGACTTGACTAAGCACACACACACAAGCACAAGCACATACTAAATCACAAGCCCTAAGAAAGAGCCTGGAGAAAGTAATGCAAAAGAAGAGCAGAGTCCAATCTGAAGACAGCTTTGCACTTTGCAAGGTCTTAACCTTTTCTCATTTCGGTAGCTCAACATCACTTAAATGCCAACCCTTCTAGGCAGCTGCACAGCTTCTCTATCCTTAAAGTAAAACACAGTGAAATAAAATCATACAAAGCCACCTTAAATTTTTAACATAGGAAATGAACTATTTGACCATGCAAAAAGCCAAAAGCAGGTCACCCCTCAGAAAAATATGTTTGTATTTTGTAATATCAATCAACAAATACAAAAGAGTGATCAAAAACAGCATTATCATTTTATAATAGTAATCTAATTATTGATGGCATAACTTGCTTAAAAATTATCTATTAGAAGACAAATAACTTTTGTTCTACATTTTTAATTTCATTTTATTTTATATTTGGGTAAACAATATTTTTTATCATAGCTTCAAATTTTACAAAGAAATAAAATTTAAAAATCAGTATTTACAAAAATGTGTTATAGCCATTTCAGTATCATGTCAATATCTAATTATTGATGAGATAATCTTCTGTTGTCAGTTAATGCTCACATTTTAATAAATAATTACATCTATAAATAGGACTTCCCTGGTGGTGCAGTGAATAAGAATTCACTTGCCGATGCATGGGACACGGGTTCGATCCTAATCCGGGAAGGTTCCACATGCCTCAGAGCAACTAAGCCCCTGCACCACAACTACTGAGCCTGCACCCTCTAGAGCCTGTGCTTCAAAACAAGAGAAGCCATCACAATTAGAAGCCTGAACACTGCAACGAAGAGTAGCCCCCACTCACTGAAACTAGAGAAAGCCCATGCAAAGCAATGAAGACCCCAAAATAAATCAATCAATCACATACATAAAATGTTAGTGATTGTGTGATTGTACTTGTAACAACAACCAAAAAATGTAAATAATGGTAAAAATTTCTTAATACATCTACTATGTTAAGGAAATATTGAGCCAAATGGTTAAAAAAGAACTTATATTAGTTCCAGCTATAAATGTGTATTAACAATTACATTAACTATGTTGAGGAACATTAGTATGTCTTCAGAATTGGAACTAAAAGTCTGTTTCCTTAATTTTTTCCTATGATAAAATCACAGTACTTTTTGCAGCAAAACAAAACATTAATTTATGGTATCATTTAAAAAAATCTGTTTATTTCCATAAAATTAAATTTAAAAATCAGCAAATATTGTGAAAGGATTAGATATAAGAGGCTGTTGGTCCACTTACAGATGGTTTATTTATTGTTAATGTTACCTTTTGTATGGTTTCATACATATCACAATATGTAAGCTTGTTTTGTGTATAAATAAGTAAAAGTAATGGTCATATGAAATTTCATGTTTTCATTAAGGATAGCTATTTACATAAATGCACCTGCATTTTCCCATTCAGTTTTTTACATGATCGAAGGAACAACAATTCAAAACACCTACAACTCCTTGTAAAAAATTAAAATTGATTGGGGTTTCACTAGGAGTTTGTACCAACTTCTCTTCAAACTCTGTGTCTAAATTATATGACCCAGAGAGAATGGTTAAATAGAAATTCTTACAAAGTAATTTTTACCAGTGGTACAACAACTGTATTTTAAAAATTAAAGGTAAATGTATTAAAGGAATTAAAATATGAATTATATTGGGTGTATACTAATTATCAATTATAAAAGATGGATTAGGGTATTTTTTTGGTAAATAAGTTCATTTGTTAATTTAGTCAACATACATAATTGACCTAAAAACTTCAGTAGAAGGAAAAATTTGATTCATGTCAATGTATGGCAAAACAAATACAATATTGTAAAGTTAAAAAATAGATAAACTAATTTAATAAAAAGAAATAAAAAGTCAAAACATAAAAAAATAATAATAAAATAAAATCACTTGGAAAGACATCTCTATGAAATGATTCTCGCTGGACCTTATGCCAGATGACACCATTTTAACTGGTGAGAAGTGTACTAAGTCGCTTCAGTGGTATCTGTCTGACTCTTTTATGACCCCCGCCAGGCTACATGGGATTCTCCAGGCAAGAAGACTGGAGTGGGTTGCTGCGTCCTTCTCCAGGGGATCTTCCCAACCCAGGGATCGAACCCACGTCTTCTTCGGCTCCTGTATTGGCAGGCACATTCTTTACCACTAGTGCCCCCTGGGAAGCCCTATTTTGACTGACAGATGTTCCGTAAACTGAAGCTATGTGTCCCTGCCCTACAGCAAGTTTACTCAAAGAGTTATTATAATACAAACTCCACAAGGAAAATA
The DNA here is from genome assembly GCA_024291935.2 of Okapia johnstoni. Taxonomy (NCBI): domain Eukaryota; kingdom Metazoa; phylum Chordata; class Mammalia; order Artiodactyla; family Giraffidae; genus Okapia; species Okapia johnstoni. The sequence continues at coordinate 46,898,889 of CM044322.1, forward strand.
ACTTCAGCATTGTTCCCTCTTGATAGAGAAAATCTCAACCTAGTTATGAGACCAACCACAACACAAAGAAAAGCTGCACTAACTATAAACAACAGATGATGTTGATATGAATAGCTTGTATCATACTCTAGGGCCCTTATAAATCAATCCCCCCCATCAGTGTTTGCATTATCACCTAGAGGGTTAGTTAACATGTGGTACAACGAGGACTTATACAAGGTATAATGTGCAAAGCACTTCAACTATGTAGGAAAACAGGTACAGTCTAGTTAAGAGAAAACCAGCTGTACTCTGAATCCCACACATCTTAATGACAAGACTCCCCACCAGATGTCAATGTGAAACACTTTGTGTTGTGAAAATGTTGACACTACAATATACTAAACAGCTGTTATAAATGCACATAGTATATTGCATAGCTGCAAGGTTTACTTTTTTTTTTTTTTTTTTTTAAGGAAACTGCAAGTTACGCTGTGGTTAAGACTTGTATCTTCATCCCTTGAAAAAGCCCACATTCTATCACAGTGACGTATGGTCAGACTTAACAGCCTCAACTGTTAAAAACACTTGGATCAAGTCATAACCACTTTTACTGCAAAAGGACCCAGTATAGGTTTATCAATTCTAGTACCATAATAATTACCCAACAAGTCATTAACCTACAGAAAACATGCATCATGAGAAGCATGAAACATCACTCATCCCTTTTGCATATTAACAACTTGTCTTTTCTGAGCAACAGTGCTCATATTAACTGAGGTGTGTGAACGGCCACTTTTCCCGTTCATCCTGAGTGAAAGATGGAACGACTTAAGTACAAACGCAACATATTATAAACAATTTCCTACCAAAAAAAGTCACAAACTAAGCCAAAGTATTTTTACAGAATTCACTACAAAACATCATAAAAACTGTCTTCACTGAAAGCTCCCCTCCTGCCCCCGCCCCTATCCAGCGAGCCAACTGGATGTCCTTGGGGCGTGATGGTGACTCCACATGGACGGCACACAGATTAGTATCTTCAGACAAACCCACCAGGTACGCCTCGCTAGCCTCCTGCAGCGTAAGCATGGCGGCACTCTGGAACTTCAAGTCGGTTTTGAAATCCTGGGCGATCTCCCTCACCAACCTCTGGAAAGGCAGCTTCCGAATCAGAAGATGGGTGGATTTCTGGTAAGGATGGATTTCTCGGAGGGCAACGGTCTCGGGCCTGTAGCGATGAGGTTTTGTCATCCCGCTGGTAGAGGGGGAGGTTTTCCTGGCCGCTTCTATGGCCAGCTGTTTGCAGGGCACTTTCCTACTCGTGGATTTATAAGCTGGCCTCTTGGTCCGGGCCATTTTCTTTGAGACCGCTGCCCAAGTCTTGGCCACTTCGAATGCGGCGGCTTGTTTGCTGCCCAACGGAGAGCCGAGCGAAGGGCGGAACCCCCTCCAACGAACGACCAAACCGCTCCACCGGGCTTCTTCCTAAGTAAATACTCTAGCCTTACCCTGATGGACCGGCAGTTTTTTAAAGATCAGACAAAACAAAAATCTTGAAGAGTCTGAAATACTTTAGAAAGACTATGTATTTATACATAGTGGATTAGGCTTAAAATATCATTGTCTTAAAATACAGTTATTTTATTGATAATATTTTCTAAGACAGGTATCACTGATTGCCATTTGGGCATATCTTTTATGTGTAAAATACATTTCATCAATACATTTTATCTGTCACTTCAGTAAATAACAAAATAATAAAATACAGATTATTATTTGTTTCATGCAAAACAAATAACACACTTGCTTTCCATAGAAGTTTTTCTCTGTTTTCAAAATATTTTCCCAAATTCAATGGTTACAACAACACTTTCTTGTTATTTCAAATATATACATGTGAAAATTGAGATGCAGATTAAGCAAATGTCTTGCCAGAGGTTTTCACAACCATTTCTACAGAGCTAGTATGTAAATTTGTATCAATTCACCATCAAATCTTATTTTCCATTTTGTTTTCAACTTCTGTTCTTATCAGAGTCTGGATCAAACTGGTCTCAGTAAATATGAAGTGTATTTCTTGGTTTGGTTATGTTTTTAGAGAATAAATTATGACAAAGCTAATGACTGAAAAAAAGCAAAAGAAAAGATTTTAAATCTCATTCTTCGAATTTTATTTATTTCTAAATCTATAATTTTAGCTTTGTTAAAGCATAATTGACATAAAATTGTAGAAAATTTAAGGTGTATGTCATGGTGGTTTGACATACATATACATGGTAAAAGAATTCTCATCCATCACTTCAAATATTTATCTCTTTTTTTGTATTAATTGTTTTTTTGTATTTGAAAATACAGATTCTACTCTTAGCAAATTTCAGTTACAAATACAGTGTTATCAACTATAGTCACCATGTTCTACATTAGATCCTGAAACCTTATTAATCTTGTCACTGTAATCTATTCACTGTAACATTTACCACTTTCTCATTATTTCCCAGCCTCTAGCCCTTGGAAATCATTTTTTCTACTCTCTGTTTGACATTCCCCCCCACCCAGATTCCACATATATGTGATAGCATGCAGTCTGGCTTGTTTACTTTGCACAATGCCCCCAAATTCCATCAATGTTTTTGAAAACGGAAGGATTTCCCTCTTTTTCATGGCTGGTTAATATTCCATTGAGTATGTGTGTGTGGCTTTTTATTCATTCATCCTTTGATGGACATTTAGGTTGCTTCTATAAAGAACCCGCCTGCCAATGCAGGAGACATAAGAGATGAGCGTTCGATCCCTGGGTCAGGAAGATCCCCTGGAGGAGGGCACAGCAACCCACTCCAGTATGCTTGCTGGAGAATCCTATGGACAGAGGCGTCTGGCAGGCTGCAGTCCACAGGGTCGCACAGAGTTGGGCATGACTGAAGGGACTTAGCACACACACACATACCTTGGCTAATGGGAATAATGCTGCAATGAACATGGGAGTGAGACATCTCTTTGATATCCTGTTTTCATTTCCTCTGGATGAACACTCAGAAGTGGAATTACTGGGTCATACTGTAGTTCCGTTTTTAATTTATTTTGAAGAAACACCATAATGTTTTCCAGAATGGCTGTACCAACATACATTCCCACCAACAGTGTACGAGGGTTCCCTTATCTCCACATCCTCTGTAATACTTGTGGTGTCTTATCTTTTTGATGATAAGCTTTCTGACAGTTATGAGGTTATATCTTACTGCAGTTTTGATTTGTACTTCCTGTTGCTTAGTGATGCTGAGCACCTTTTCATGCACCTGTTGGCCAGTTTTATGTCTTCTATGGGAAAATGTCTATTGAGGTCCTTTGTCCTTTTTTTAATCATATTTCCTCCCCCGCATTGAATTGCATGATTACGTGCATTTTGGATATTAACCTATTATCAGATTTATGATTTGCAAATATTTTCTCTCATTTCATGGGTTGCCTTTTCATTTTTAAAATTGTTTGCTATGCAGAAGGTTTTTAGTTTGATGTGGTCTCCTCATTTATCTTTGCTTTTGTTTTTGCTTTTGGTGTCAAATCCAAAAAACTCTTGCCAAGACTGATGTCATGGAATTTACTTCTGATATTTTCTTCTAGGAATTTCATGGTTTGGGTCTCATGTCTAAATATTTAATCTGTTCTGCGTTGATTTTTGTATATGGTGTAAGACAGCGGTCTGGTTACCTTTTTTGCATGTGGCTGTCTATTTTCTCCAACATCATTTATTGAAGAAACTATTCTTTCTTCACTGTATCTTGGCTCCTTTAGTTGATCACTGATGTGCGAACTTATTTCTGGGCTCTCTATTCTATTCCATTAATCTATATGTCGGTTTTTATGTCAATAAAATATTGCTTTGATTCAGTTCAGTTCAGTTCAGTTGCTCAGTCATGTCTGACTCTTTGTGACTCCATGGACCACAGCACGCCAGGGTTCCCTGTCCATCACCAACTCCCGGAGTTTGCTCAAACTGATATCCATTGAGTCGGTAATGCCATCCAGCCATCTCATCCTCTGTCATTCCCTTCTCCTCCTGCCTTCATTTTTTTTTTTTACCAGCATCAGGGTCTTTTCAAATGAGTCAGTTCTTCATGTCAGGTGGCCAAAGTATTGGAGTTTCAGCTTCAACATCAGTCCTTCCAATGAATATTCAGGACTGATTTCCTTTAGGATGGACTGGTGGATCTCCTTGCAGTCCAAGGAGTTGTCTCCAACACCACAGTTCAAAAGCATCATAATCTTGTCCTGATCCCTCAGCCCAGAGCCTTCTCTACTGAGGGTCCAGCATCACAGAGCAGAAAAGAGCCTTTCCCACTGTGCCCTGTCTAAACTCCTCGCCCTGTGACCGTGAACAAATAAAGTGGGTATTCAATGCCACACTTTTGGAGATTAGTTCATTAAAAATTACTTTAATAGCAAGAAAAATGACACAAATGTGCAAGTTCAGGAGGTGCCATAGAAGGTACACTACAATCTGTTTCCTTCCTCTCCTGGGTTTGTATCCGGAAGCAACAACTGTTATGCGTCTGTATTTCTTCCAGATTTAGTGATTGAGCAGTTACGTAGCACCGACACTCTGAAAAGCATTTTCCTCAGGGCTTTTCCTACGTTTGCTCATGTCTTCCTCATTTACCACAGACACTCAGGAGGCATGAGGAAGGGAAATCCTCTGTTCCCATCATTTTCCAACAATGGAAATCTTAACTGTTTTCCAGTGTTGTCTTTTGAATGCTGTTCCTCTCCTCAGATGAGTATATTTTTCATAATATATACCTTAATTCTTTTTTATTTCATTCCTCAAGTTTCCTATCTACATACACACTTTTCTTTTTAAAAAAAAATAATTTTTCTTGGAGTATAGTTGTTTTACAATGTTGTGTCAGTTTCTGCTGTACAGCAAAGTGAATCAGCTACGTCTAGACATATATCCTTTATTTTTTAGATTTCCTTATTTAGGTCACCAGAGAACCTGAGTAGAGTTCTCTATGCTATACAGTGACCACAACAAACTCTGGAAAATTCTTAAAGAGATGGGAATACCAGACCACCTGACCTGCCTCTTGAGAAATCTGTATGCAGGTCAGGAAGGAACAATTAGAACTGGACATGGAATAACAGACTGGTTCCAAATAGGGAAAGGAGGACATCAAGGCTGTATATTGTCACTCTGCTTATTTAACTTACATTCAGAGTACATCATGAGAAGTGCTGGACTGGATGAAGCACAAGCTGGAATCAAGATTGCCAGGAGAAATATCAATAACCTCAGATATGCAGATGACACCACCCTGTTGGCAGAAAGCAAAGAAGAACTAAAAAGCCTCTTGATGAAAGTGAAAAAGGAGAGTGAAAAAGTTGGCTTAAAAACTCAACATTCAGAAAACCAAGTTCATGGCATCCTGTCCTATCACTTCGTGGGAAATAGATGGGGAAACAGTGGAAACAGTGACAGACTTTATTTTGGGGGCTCCAAAATCAATGCACATGGTGACTGCAGCCATGAAATTAAAAGATCCTTGCTCCTTGGAAGAAAAGCTATGACCAATCTAGACAGAATATTAAAAAGCAGAGACATTACTTTGCCAACAAAGGTCTGTCTAGTCAAGGCTATGGTTTTTCCGGTAGTCACGTATGGATGTGAGAGCTGGACTATAAAGAAAGCAGAGTGCCGCAGAATTGATGCTTTTGAACTGTGGTGTTGGAGAAGACTCTTGAGAGTCCCTTGGACTTCAAGGAGATCCAACCAGTCCATCCTAAAGGAGATCAGTCCTGAATATTCATTGGAAGGACTGATGTTGAAGCTGAAACTCCAATACTTTGGCCACCTGATGTGAAGAGCTGACTCAGTGGGAAAGATCCTGATGCTAGGAAAGATTGAGGGCAGGAGGAGAAGGGGACGACAGAGGATGAGATAGTTGGATGGCATCATTGACTCGATGGACATGGGTTTGAGTAAACTCTGGGAGTTGGTGATGGACAGGGAGGCCTGGCGTGCTGCGGTTCATGGGGTCGCAGAGAGTCAGACACAACTGAGTGACTCAACTGAACTGAACTGAGACAGCATATTAAAAAGCAGAGACATTACTTTGCCAACAAAGATCCATCTAGTCAAGGCTATGGTTTTTCCAGTAGTCGTGTATGGATGTGAGAGTTGGACTATAAAGAAAGCTGAGCACCGAAGAATTGATGCTTTTGAACTGTGGTGTTGGAGAAGACTCTTGAGAGTTCCTTGGACTACAAGGAGATCCAATCAGTCCATTCAGGAAATCAGTCCTGAATATTCATTGGAAGGACTGATGTTGAAGCTGAAACTCCAATACTTTGGCCACCTGATGTGAAGAAATGACTCATTGGAAAAGACCCTGATGCTGGGAAGGATTGGGGGCGGGAGGAGAAGGGGAAGACAGAGGATGAGATGGTTGGATAGCATCACCGACTCAATGGACATGAGTTTGAGTAAACTTCAGGAGTTGGCGATGGACAGGGAGGCCTGGTGTGCTGCAGTCGATAGGGTTGCAAAGAGTCGGACATGACTGAGTGACTGAACTGAACTGAACTGAACTCAGGTTCTCATTAGTTACCTATTTTATACATGGTAGCACATACATTATCTTCTACCAAGCTGGGAAGCAATACAATTCATAATTTAGAGATGTATAATTTTACTTCTTCTTTTTCATCCTTGTTCAATCACTCTGAGGAACAGCAATTGAGATAGGGCAATCCTGGAGAAAATAAGACACCATCTATATTCTTGTTATACCTCATCAATGATCCATTTGATTTCTTACGTAGATGTTTGTGGCGCATCAGCAATGATAGAGATTTGTATTACAGTATTCCAAAACTTGAACACTACCTGCTTTGTTTTAAACATGGCAATTCTCTCATCTTCTAGAATTTTCACTTGTATCGAGGCTGGAGGCAGGGTGGGGCTGCTACTTACCTTTTCATAGCTAACTTTCATGACCTAACACAGGAATGGTGTGATTAGGTGTTAAATTTTGAGCCAGAACATATATTTAATCCTACAGTTTGGGGTTATCTAACATTCTTTGTATAGGAAAGATTTAATTATATATTTTTACTCAACCCACTGGTGAACATACACTATTTATTCTTTTAGCGCATTGACTACACAGTCTTGTGCATACACAATGACAGGGACATTTTTTTAATGAATACACAGAGACTGAGACATAATCAAGTCTACAAAATTAGTTGCATTCAGAGAAAAAGAAAGTGATAATGAATGAGGCAAGGGTTAATGTAATTTGATAAGTATATGCTCAGAGAGAGAATGTGACATTTTACAGTTGAATTCCTATTATTGCTGCTTTTCATCTGGAAAAAATTGTAGTTGTTTGATAAACAAATGTCTACTGACTCAGAAATAGTAGAAATGGTATTTCCATTAAGAATGAAACTTCTTTTTATTCTCAACATATTAGTTTTTTCCTCTTTACTCTGAAAATTTCAATAGCAATTCTATTTGGGGAGGTCTTTTTCTCTCATATAGCTTGTTTCTTAATCAGAGAGTAATAATGTGTGGTCCTGGGATTCAATTTCTGAAGTAAAATGTTGACTCTGAAATGCCACATTTGTCCATGAAAACACACAACAGTCTGCACAGAGCAGGGCTGCCTTCACTCTGAAAGTTCGATGATGACTGGTTTCCATGGTAATGTGATGATGCACATCCTACCTTCCATTTCAACTGTCACTCTGTGAGCTGAGAGGTTCAAATTTGGTGACAGGTGAGAAGCTGTCACCCTCATACCTCGAGTGTTTGAAAATGGGAAATCTGAATTGTCATTTTGGAGGTATGTTCATATTGATACTCTAAAGGCAGGTTATTTCTTCAAATGGATGATTAACTTTGAGTGAAAATATATTTTTTCTCACCTTTTTTTCCAGTTTCTGCCACTGTAATTTTTTCTATAGACTTATAAGTCTATTACACAGCTTTGTTGTGTTACTTAAGGTATTTTCAAAATTCTGCTGTCAAGCTGGCTGTCTCAAATATTTTCCTAAAGTTAGAAAAATATCCTATTCCTAATGCCAGTTTTGTACACACTCTTGCAGAGCACAAACACAAGAAACATCACACAGCTCTCATCGAAGCAGGAGAATCTTGATGCTACCCCTGCAATAGACAGAAAAGGGGAATTACAGCTCAACTCTTCTGAATGTAGATGTCAAAATCTGAAACCAAATATTAGCAGGAGAAATGTAAAAAGGAAAGCAGCTGGACTTTCCAGGCAGGATTTCCATGGGTTGATATGGACAAGATCACAGGCTGCTTGGGTGTTACCTGGGAGTGTGGTAAGAAGGGACAGTGCCATTGAATTAAGGAATGAACATCTGGCAGCTGGTCCAGGGAAGAAGTGTCTGTCTGCAGTCCTCAAAGAGAGTCCTGGGATGAGGTGTTCAGGCTGAGGATATGGAGGGGACGCTCAAAGGGAATATGGGACTCTGTCCCTGTTACTACAGGGTCTATAGAAGGATGAGGAGTTTATAGAAACTGTATTTTGGTGAAGAAAGTCTTGAGCCCCTGCCCATTCTCAGACAGGCCTTGGTCCAGGCTGCCCAAACATATACCTAGATCTAAAGTCAGAGAGACATTCAGCATCACAGACTAGATTTCCTAAACCACCAAAGCACCAGTCCAGATAGCCACCTCCCCAGCGAGTTCACATTAACAGCTCATCCAGGGTTGGTCAGCTAAAGGAAGCTAATTCTTGGTAGAGCCATCATATGGCATTTGGTTTAGACTGTTCTGAACTCTGAGCCATCTTGAGAGCCAAATGGACCACTGGTGACTTGAGGTAGTCACCTGGTCATTGTGAAGGTGTCCTGAGAGACAGCTGACAATGTGTAAATGCTGGGGAGGATGGCCACAGCTCTCTTTCCCCTGGTTCTTCAGAGGGGCTTTGTCTGAAGGAAACTCCTGTATCATTGATCGGGGATTGAAAGATGGATGAAAATGCTGGATGAGATTCTGGATGGTTATCTTGGCTCAGACATCTCCATAGGGTATCAACACTCACCAGAAAGAGGATTTGAGGGAGAGAGTGAGGGGGACTCTTGATTCAACAGTCTAGGTCATGATTTCAGCTCTGGCTGGATATCAGCGGTTCAGGGATCTCTGTCCTCAAGGAACCAAGAACATTCCTGTCCTAGATCCATTCATTGTAACTCTTGGAAACGGGAAATCCAAATTGTTATCTTTAGGTACATTATATTGATCCTCTAAAGGCTGTTCCTTCAAATGGGAGATTAATTTTGAGTGAAAATATTCTCCTCACCTTTTTTTTTATTTCCACCACTCTACATATAGACTGGAGAAGGCAATGGCACCCCACTCCAGTGTTCTTGCCTGGAGAATCCCAGGGACGGGGGAGCCTGGTGGGCTGCCGTCTATCGGGTCACACAGAGGCAGACATGACTGAAGCGACTTAGCAGCAGCAGCAGCACATATAGACTTATTGATATAAATCTATTATTTAACTTTGTTGTATTACTTAAGGTACTTTTTAATTCTGCTGTCAAGAAAAAATATGTCTTAATTTGTCAATTTTTTACACACTCTTCTGGAGCAGAGACACAGGAACTGTATCACACAACTCTCACTGAAGCAGGAGAATCTTGATGCCACCCTTGCAATAGACATCCCAGGATAGGGGAACAGCTCTGCTCTTCTGAATGTAGATGTCAAAATCTGAAACCAAATAATGGCAGTTGAAATGTAGAAACTTTTAGCATGGAAAGCAACTGGGATTTCCATGGTTTGATAAGGACAGGATCATAGACTCCTTGGGTGTTGCCTGGGAGTGTGGTGAGAACGGACAGTGCCATCAAATTAAGGAATGAATATTTGGCAACTGAAGGAGGGAGGGTTTGACATGGGGTGGGGTGTTCAGGCTGAGGACATGGAGGGGACTCTCTAAGGGAATATGGTACTCTGTTCCTCTCACTATAGGGTCTATAGATGGAGGAGATGTTTATAGAGACTGGATTTTGGTGAAGAAAGACTTGATCTCCTGCCCATTCCCAAACAGGCCTTGGTCCAGGCTGCTCAACATGTACCTAGATCGAAAGTTGGTGAGACATTCAGCATCACAGACTAGATTTCCTAAACTACCAAAGCACCAGCCCAGATGGCCACCTCCCTAGTGAGTTCACATTAACTGCTCACACAGGTTTGCTCAGCTGAAGGGAAGATAATTCTTGGCAGAGTCGGACATTTGGCTTAGACCATTGTGAAGCCATCTGATGGCTGATCTGAAGCCCTCTGATGTTCAGAAGCCATCTCGAGAGCCCTTCAGACCAAATAGACCACTCACTGGTCACTTGAGGTGGTCACCTGGTCATTGTGAAGGTGTCGTGTGAGACAGTGACAATGTGAAGATGTTGGGGAGGATGGCCACAGCTGAACTTTCTCTGGTCCTTTGTTGTTGTTCAGTCACTAAGTCGAGTCCGACTCTTTGCGACCCCATGGACTGCAGCACGCCAGGCTTCCCTGTCCTTCACCATCTCCCAGAGTTTGCTCAAACTCATGTCCATTGGATCAGTGATGTTGGTCCTTTAGAGGGGATTTATTTGGAGGAAACTCCTGAATATGGATCAGGGGTTGAAACACGGAGGCAACATGCTGGAAGAGGATGCAGACTGTCATCTTGGCTCAGACATCTCCTTGGGGCTTCAAGTCTCACCCCCGTAAACCTGGGGCAGGAGGATTTGAGAGTGTAAGGGGAGGGGAGCTCTGGATTCAAAGGTGCAGCACATTATCTCAGTCTTGGGTGGTTCTCAGGGGTTCAGGGAACTCTGTCATCAGCAAGCAAGTACATTCCTGTCCCAGATCCATCACTCATCATAGTTGTGACTCTTAGAAAGTTTCTCTAAATTTCAGTGTCTACCACTGAAAACATGGATTACAGCACCTGCTTTTTATGGCTTTCACCTGAAATTGGACTGATGTGGGGATCAGAGGAGACAGTAATAGATGTTCTTTGTGAGCTATAAAGCATCCTTCCTGTGCATAGGCTGGAGAGAAAGCTTCCCTCCTCCCTTGCTCTGGTGCCATCCAAATCACCTCTCTGGATTCAGCCACTAGCACATGTCTAACTTATTCTTGCAGGCACTCAATAAGTGAATATTCATAAAACAATCATGAAGCAGCAGTCCTTTATTTTTCTTAAGGCTTTACCTGTAATGAACCATTTTTGTCCACTTTACACAATATGAGTATGTGGGTCATATTAACATTTCTACATCTCAGAACAGGGAATTGGGGTACAGAGAAATCTACATCACTTTCTCAGATATGTACTTCTAATAAAGGGGATTTGAAATCAGGCCATCAGACATGGTCACTATGCTTTGCTGTATATCTAGAATGTCTCTGTTACACAAAAGGGTTTGCCCACAAACCTAAAAAGCAAGATCTTCCTAAGTTCAACTTTGACTCTGGAGGCTCTGCTGGGCTGTCCGTTGATAAGGGATCAAAGACTGGCCTGTGAGCCAATTATTAGCAATTTCATTGTCATCTTCTGAAATCAAGGTAGTAGTTCTGTCTGCTGTAATTCATTTTCCAGGATCTTGCTTCAGGGATGAAAGAAGAAACATTCATCTGAAGCCAGGAAAATCAACCACTAGCTGGGCCAGAATAATCCACTTCTGGCCACATAACAGGGTGCACCCTATCAATGACTCAGAAGAAGGTACTGTGAAAAGTGACTCTAAGTTCATTCAAGAGCTATTATTCTAGTTTATTCAGTGTTCCATATTTAAGAAAGAACTATAAAAATTCTAAGCCATATTCTTCTTTTAGACTATTTGAAACTTCAAATTGACTGACTCAGTTGGTAGTTTTATAACTATAAAAGTGATGATGAATTTAAAACTCAAAATTCAGTTTATGCTTAATAGTTAAGATGGCCTCAGTCATGTTTAGACCTTAGCTGGTTTTTGAATATTAGCTGAAATAGATCTATCCCTGAAGCCACATTTCCAGATTTTTAAATATTATTAGATATTATTTAGCACCAAATCATATTAAAATAAAAGTTGAACAGATAATACAGAAAGTTTCCATATCCAGTCCCTCCAGTTTCCCCTATTAACTACATCTAACATTACTATAGTACATTTGTTAAAATTAGCAAAAAATTCTGGTACATTATTAATTAAAAGTCCAAGTTTACATTAAAATTCACTCATTGTGCTGTGACATTGGGTGAGTTCTGATAAATATATAATGTCAGGTGTCACCATATAGAAATCTGTACACCACTGTTCACAGAAGCATCAAAAGATGGAACCTACCCCAAATTTCACTGTGATCAATGGATAAATAAAATATAATATATATTCACAGTTAAATAATATTCAGCCAGAAAGAGGAAGTAAATTTTGAAATGTTACATATTCAAACATGGATAGACAATATATATATATCGATCATGACATCAAGCAGGCACAGAAAAACAAAGTATTATTCCATATATATGAGGTAAACAGAATAGCCAGACAATCAAAGACAGAAAGCAGTGATTACTAAAAAGTGGAAGCAGCAGTGAAGGTGGAGTTATTTCTAATGGGTACACAGGTTATATAAGATATGATGAAAAAGATTATGTACAGACAGGTGGGAGGAGGGTTCGGGAGGGGGAGCACATGTGAACCCATGGCTGACTCATATCAATGTATGGCAAAAACTACTACAATATTGTAAAGTAATTAGCCCCCAACTAAAATAAATTAATAAATAAATAAATAAATAAAAGAAAAAGATTATGTACAGACAGTAGTGAAGGGTACATTGCATTGTGAAGGTAATATCACTGAACTGACTACCTACAAATTATTACAAGGATAAATATTATGTATATTTCAAATATAGATATATAGATATATAGATATATAGATATGAAAGAAGTAAAAAAAATCCGATCAATAGATGAGGAACATAGTAGCAGCATGTGTGAATGTATGGAAGCTGAAACTATCCTGTAATATTTCAGGAAAAATGGAAATTTGGCTGAACTTTAAAATGGGCAGGAGGAGCCATGAGACACTCACACTGAAACAGCCTGCATTTTAGTGTACCCTTTTTGAGGCTGCCTCTATTCAATTGAATACGTTCCCATGAACTTGAAAGCTGAAGGCCCAGTTGCTCATTTTTTCCGAGTTCCTCTCCTCTGTGAAAGTGTGAAAGTGTTAGTTGCTCAGTTGTGTCCGACTCTTTGCGACCCCATGGACTGTAGCCCACCAGGTTCCCCTGTTCATGTGATTTCCCAGGCAAGAATACTAGCGTGGGTTGCCATTTCCTTCTCCCAGGGATCTTCCTGCCACAGGAATTGAACCCAGGTCTGTTGCCTTGCAGGCAGATTCTTTACCATCTGAGCCACCACTTAGCCTTCCTTCAGTCCACCTAGGACGAGGCCCAATAGCAGCTCAGTCCATACCTTTCAACCCCTCACATCCACACACACCCACCCCACGTCCAGTCAGATCAAGCTTGTTGAGTAATTCCTGAGCAGCACCACCGACATCCTGACTCTTACTCCATGTCCTCTTAGCTCCCACTGAGGCCCTGTTGGAGGACCTGCCCAGTGACAGGGCAGAGGAGAAGGCCCCGCCTACCCCCAAGGTAAGTTCGCCTTTCTTTATCTGAGATAAAAATTTGTTTTGTTTGTTTTTAACTAATTCAGACGTGAAAATGTGACACTGTACGTTATAGATGACATATACAAACCCCTTATTTGGGGAAGTGCTGAGTCAAAGTTTGTTATCAACAAATAACTGATTCAAAGAACATTTGAAAGATCGGCAGGATCAGTTATAAACTGAGCAGGGTGAGCATTTTCTTCTGCAGAAAGTATTCCTTCTTTTTTAAAATATAATTTTATTTATTTATTTATTTTTAGCTATGCTGGGTCTTCACTGCTGTGCGGGCTTTTCTCTAGTTGCAGAGAGCAGGGGCTACCCTCTAGTTGCAGTGTGTGGGCTTCTCATTGCGGCGGCTTCTTTTGCTGCAGAGCACAGGCTCTAGGGCTCGCTGGCTTCAGTAGTTGCAGCTCCCAGCCTCCAGAGCACAGGCTCAATAGTTGTGGTGTCTGGCCCCAGCTGCTCTGCAGCATGTGGCATCTTCCTCCACCAGGGATTGAACTCATGTTTTCTGCATTGGCAGGCAGATTTTTTACCACTGAGACACCAGGGAAGCCTGAAAATATTCCTTCTTGATAATGATTTTTTTTTTCTCGTCAACATGGGCTTACTTGGAAGATCTTCCATGAAAAGCTCAAGCCTTTTCCAAAAGTGTCTTCACAGTTTTCTTTTGAGGAAACTGACCCAACTATGGTTTTACAGATGGTTTCCTAGGGTCACCAATAGAGGGCAGACTTGAGCCCACAGTGCAGAGGATGCTGTGACCTTCATAGTGTTTTCTTTTCTCTGACTGCAGGTGGATGGGACAAACGATGAAAACGGTACACGTGTTGGAACCACTCCTCTGCTGATGAGAAATCTAGCTGATGCTGACGAAGGTGGGACTTTCCTGTCTGCTGGAGTTGGAGAGACACTCACCCCATTCTGGGTTGCTACAGGGAATGAGGGTTGGGGATGCAGCAAATGAAATTGATTTCCCACTGGGAATGGCAACCCACTCCCATATTCTTGCCTGGGGGGTCCCACGGACAGAAGAGCCTGGCGGGCTACAGTGCATTGGGTTGCAAAGAGTCAGATACAACTGAGCACGCATGCATCCCCATGTTGCACAGTACCTGGAAAATACGAGAATGGTTATCAGGTGTGGGTTTGTGTCTAAGAAAATTGAGTGCCCCTGTGTGAGCCTGTTGGTGTGATTGCGAATCCGTGTATGGGAGAGTGCCTGTTTCCTCAGGAGCTATTTCCCACTCACACAGCACGACACACCTCTCAACCTTCTGTTAAAAATAAAATCTCATCACCACTGCTCACTGCCTGTACATTAACTCATTCTTCCCTCACCACAGCTGTTCATGGAAATGTGGATAATATTCTCTCTGCTCGGATGGAGATGGGGCAGAAGATAAACGGCCCAAGCTCTTGACCTCTTAAAGGGAAAAATCAAAATGGGAACCCAGGCAAAGGTTCCAATGTGGATGCTCTGGATCACTGATATGTACTTATCACTCAGCCACAGGATCATCGGTCCTGGGTCAAGAGGGGTCCCTGTTTACTGTTTCAGACTATTTCATATTCAGCATGATACCCATAGCTAGAAAACCAAAGGCTTCTTTTTTTTTCCCATTTTTTCCTTTCTTCTCACCTTTGCCTTCCTTCAGTCCATGCCAAAACACACAGTGCAGTCTATATTTATTAACCACCCACATCCACAGCAGTGAACTCTCTCTAGTTCCTGAGTGCCATCACCAACATGTTCTGTGTTCTCTTAGCTCCCCCTGCAGATCTGTTGGAGGACCTGCCTAATGACAGGACAGAAGAAGAGGTCCCACTTACTCCCAAGGTAAGCTCCCCTTTCTTTACCTGAGATGAAAATGTTGGTTAATCTCTTTTTTTTCCCAATCAAATTCAGACATCTGACAATGTTCAATATATATGATACTTACAATTTCCTTGATCAGAGGAATGTTGAGTGGAAATCTATTACCAACAGATACATGGTTGAAAGGACATTTCAAAAATGACAGCATAACTTACAAACCGGAAGATAGTGAGCTTTTTCTCCAAACAGAATATTTTCCCACTGGAAAAAGAATTTCCTATCTGCCAGTCAACATGGACTTGGGGAGTTCTTCCATGAATAGTCGAAGAGTTTTCTACAGGTGTCTTCACTGTTTTCACTGGGACCATAAACTTGACAACATGTTTCCAATCTGTTTTCCTAAAGTCACCCAAAGAACTAACTGTACCCACTGTACATAGGATGCTGCCATCTCCCCTCTATTCCCAGGAGGATCCAAAAGCCAGTGAAAACTGTACATATTCTGAAACCACTCCTCTTCAGAGGAAAAAGCTAAGTGATGAAGAAGGTGAGGCTGTCTTGCCCGCTTTGGTTGGAGAAATACCCTGATTCTGGGTTCCCACTAGGAAAGAGGGTGAAGGATTTAGTGAAAGAAACGAATTTCCCTCAAAAGAGCATTGAACTTGTTATAGTCCCTGGAAGCCGGGAGCTCATTTAGATGTACGCTTGTGTGTAGGAGGACTAGCAGGCTGTCCACATGTGAGGTTATGGGTGTGATTGTCAATCTGTATGCATAAGTGTGTTGACTCCCCAAGAGCTATTTCCCACTTACACAGAACACTCCTGTCAACTTTCTGTTAAAAAAAAAAAAAAACCCTCAATTTTCCTTCACCACAGCTGTTCCCAGAGGTTTGGATAATATTCTCTCTCCTCAGAGAAGGGACAGAGATAAACGGCCCAAGCTCTTGACTTCCTAAACGGAAAAGCCCGAGTGTGAACCCAGATAAGGGTCCCAGTGTGACGCTCTGGACCACTGACCTGTACTTATCGTTCAGCCACAGGATCATCAGTCCTGAGTCAAGGGAGTCTCTGCTCCGTGTACATGCCTGGCAGCACTAGACTCTCCAGAGGTCCCAGACACTGCCCATCACTCAAAGGTGGCTCACAGAACCCAGGGTAGCTGTAGGTGGATTCTACAGCCAACTTGGGCAGAGTCACGAGTATGAAACACACCCAGAAAGCCAGCACACTGCTCAGCTCACAGATTCTGAGAGGTGTGAGGTTCCACGTAAGACAATGCAGGCCAACATCTGTCAGTGCTGGGGTCATTGTTTAGCATTTGACCAAAACCAGCAAGAATGAGGGAGGTATTTATTGTGTTGGATAATACTACCACAAGCCTTAGAAATGTTAGAATCCTGTAAACACTCACCAATGGCACAGTGGCAAAGAAGTCTAAATGAATTTTATTGTTAGTCCTGGTGCCCATCAGCCTTTTTACAAACCTCCTGCACGGCTGGGTTAGAGAAATCAGCATTCACTCCAGTCTTCCTCTCTGTAATGAACTGTTCCTCTGGTTGGATGGCTCATGGGAGTGTGAACTGCCACCGACTCAGTGGACATGCACACATTGTTTACAAAAAGAAGACGGGGAAGAAAATGGCACATGATTGGTAGTGTCAATTTTTAAGCAGTAGGATCTTAGTATTTTCTAACATTTATATTTGATTTTCCTTCAGTTCAGTTCAGTTCAGTCGCTCAGTCGTGTCCAACTCTTTGGGACCCCATGAACTACAGCACGCCAGGCCTCCCTGTCCATCACCAACTCCCAGAGTTTACCCAAACTCATGTCCTTTGAGTTGGTGACGTCATCCAACCAACTATTCCTCTGTTGTCCCCTTCTCCTCCTGCCTTCAATCTTTCCCAGCATCAGGGTCTTTTCAAATGAGTCAGCTCTTTGCATCAGGTGGCCAAAGTATTGGAGTTTCAGCTTCAACATCAGTCCTTCCAATGAACATTCAGGACTGATCTCCTTTAGGATGGACTGGTTGGATCTTCTTGCAGCCCAAGGGACTCTCATGAGTCTTCTCCAACACCACAGTTCAAAAGCATCAATTCTTCGGTGCTCAGCTTTCTTCACTGTCCAACTCTCACATCCATACATGACTACTGGAAAAACCATAGCCTTGACTAGATGGACCTATGTTGGCAAAGTAATGTCTCTGCTTTTTAATATGCTGTCTAGGTTGGTCATAACTTTCCTTCCAAGGAGTAAGCGTCTTTTAATTTCATGGCTGCAATCACCATCTGCTGTGATTTTGGAGCCCTCAAAAATAAAGTCAGCCGCTGTTTTCACTGTTTCCCCATCTATTTCCCATGAAGTGATGGGACCAGATGCTATGATCTTAGTTTTCTGAATATTGAGCTTTAAGCCAACTTTTTCACTCTCCTCTTTCACTTTCATCAAGAGGCTCTTTAGCTCTTCTTTGCTTTCTGCCATAAGGGTGGTGTCATCTGCATATCTGAGGTCACTGATATTTCTCCTGGCAATCTTGATTCCAGCTTGTGCTTCATCCAGTCCAGCACTTCTCATGATATACTCTGCATGTAAGTTAAATAAGCAGAGTGACAATATACAGCCTTGACGTACTCCTTTCCCTATTTGGAACCAGTCTGTTGTTCCATGTCCAGTTCTAACTGTTGCTTCCTGACCTGCATACAGGTTTCTCAAGAGGCAGGTCAGTGTACAATGTCATTGTCTCCTGTACAATGTCACAAACCTCCATCCATATTTCATCAGGCATTCTGTCCATAAGATCTAGTCCCTTAAATCTATTTCTCACTTCCACCGTATAGTCATAAGGGATTTAATTTAGGTCATACCTGAATGGTCTAGTGGTTTTCTCCACTTTCTTCAATTTCAGTCTGCATTTGGCAATAAGGAGTTCATGATATGAGCCACAGTCAGCTCCCGGTCTTGTTTTTGCTGACTGTATAGAGCTTCTCCATCTTTGGCTGCAAAGAATATAATCAAGCTGATTTCAGTGTTGGCCATCTGGTGATGTCCATGTGTAGAGTATTTTCTTGTGTTGTTGGAAGAGGGTGTTTGCTATGACCAGTGTGTTCTCTTGGCAAAACCTATTAGCATTTGCCCTGCTTCATTCTGGCAAGGCCAAATTTGCCTGTTACTCCAGGTGTTTCTTGACTTCCTACTTTTGCATTCCAGTCCCCTATAATGAAAAGGACATCTTTTTTGGGTGTTGGTTCTAAAAGGCCTTGTAGGTCTTCTTAGAACCATTCAACCTCAGCTTCTTCAGCATTACTGGTCAGGGCATAGACTTGGATTACTGTGATATTAAATGGTCTGCCTTGGAAATGAACAGAGATCATTCTGTCGTTTTTGAGATTGCACCCAGGTACTGCGTTTCGGACTCTTGTTGACTATGATGGCTACTCCATTTCTTCTAAAGGATTCCTGCCCACAGCAGTAGATATAATGGTGATCTGAGTTAAATTCACCCATTCCAGTCCATTTTAGTTCGCCGATTCCTAGAATGTTGATGTTCACTCTTGCCATCTCCTGTTTGACCACTTCCAATTTACCTTGATTGATGGACCTAACATTCCAGGTTCCTATGCAATATTGCTCTTTACAGCATCGGACCTTGCTTCTATTACCAGTCACATCCACAACTAGGTGTTGCTTTTTATTTTCCTTATGATAAGCTGAAGTTAATAAATATAATAGCATGATTTGCCTCACATGGAATTCGGTTCCCCAATGATGTTTGCTTTTAATCAAGTACAAAATCTTCTAGATGTGGTTATAAGTACAGTAGCAGCAACTGTGAATCCAGGAGGAAGAAGTGATCTTGGAAGAAGACAAGGAGACAGTAGCATTTAGTTCAGCTGCTAAGCATACAGCAGGAGTCACGGGATTCTGTCAGTGAAACAGAGCATGCATTTTAGTGTTTACTCTTTTACAGACTATTTCACGTGATTAGGTTCTCCAGAGATGGAAAGTCAGTGGCTCTGTTTTCATTTTTTTACTCTTTTGTCTTCATCATCCAAATTCCCCAAAGGCAGCCTAATCTAAACATATTAACCACCCTCATGAGCAAAATCAGGGCTTTCCTGGTTGCTCAACAGAAATAAATCTGCCTGCAACGCAGGAGCCACAGAAGATGCAGGTTCAGTCCCTGGGTTGGAAAGATCCTCTGGAGGAGGACATGGCAAACCACTCCAGTTTTCTTGCCTGGAGAATCCCATGTACAGAGGAGCCTGACAGGCTACAGTCCATAGGGTCACAAAGAGTTGGATGTGACTGAACATTCACACACGCACACATGTCCACACAATCCCAGCCCTTGTCCACATCAAGCCAAACTACTTGAGTAGCTTCTGATGAACACAACTAAAGTGCTCACATTTACTCTGTGTCCTCTTAGCTCCCCGGGAGGATTCGTTGAAGGACAGGGCAGAGGAAGAAGCTTCACCTATCTCTAAGGTAAGCTTACTTTTCTTACCCTGAGATAGAAAGGTTAATCTATATCTCTTTCCATGGAATTAAGATACGGAAAACTGAGCATGTGCATCCTGGATGATGCATACAATTTCCTTGGGTGGGAGAATATGGAGTGGGAGTCTATTACCAACTCATGACACCGGATTCCAAGAGGAATTAACAAATTGACAACATCAGCTGCACACTGTACAGTAGTGAGTTCTTATTCTTGCAGCAATTTTTCCTCCTAGGAAAACAGTCTTGTCACAGCCAAGAAAAATGAACTTGGGAGACACATCCTCCAGGAAAAGTTCATGTCTTTTGGCCTGAGGAGGTTTGCTGTGTTCTTGCTGGGTTCCTTTGACTTTGCCAGTCTTTCCCACCTGGTTTTCCACTGTCACCAAATGAACAAAAACCTGTGCAAATGGGCCACAGCGTGATCTGATCCTCACAGTGTTTTCTCTTCTGTAATTGCAGGTGGTCTCAGTAGAAAGTGAAAACGGTATGTATCCTCAAATCACTCAGGGAAAAAAGTTTAGAAGGTGTGCAAAATGGGGCTTTCTTGCTGGTTTTCCTGTGGAGAGCCACCTGATTCCAGTTTCCTGCTGGGACTGGGAATACGGGACCTGGGGATGGAATGTGATTTTCCAGGTAAAGAACTGAGGCCAAGAACCAGCATCCCAGGAAGACGCTGTATGATGGTTAGGTGATGTCAGTCTGTGTACACGGCTGTGGGAGTATCTATATATGAATTCATGTGCTGTGAATCTGTTGATGGGCACTTGCATTGCTTCCATATCTTAGCTTTGTAAATAAGAACTCAAAGATGAGACTAGTGGTCTCGTGTGTGGAAACAGCACCAAGATCCTTGGGCATGACTTGAAGAGGAAACACTTTAGAGGAGCAGAAGGAAGAGAGAGGAAGACACCCAGACCCCATGGTGATCAGGTGCTTGGTTTCAAGATCAGGAATCGGGGTATAGCACCTGAGCCCAGTCAGGCCCTCACGAAGGATGCTCTTTGGGATCCTTCTTGACTGGGGATGAGAAAGCACAGGGCTGTCTTGTTGGAGTGAACACTGGACAGGTGTCTTCTTGAAAACCTGTGAGAGGAACTTGTCTCCAGCTGCCTTTGTGACATGCTAGACACCTTCCATTTTCCTCTTTCCTTCCTTCCCCCCTCTTTCTTCTCTTTGCATTTTATTTTCCCTTATTTTTTATTGTCATTTAAAACACAAAACATGAACTCTAACATCAAGTTGTTATGTGTACAGTACATTATTTTTAACTATATGCACATTTTTGTACAGCAGATATTTGGGACATTTTCATCCTGCAGGATTCAACACTCCCATTTCCAGTTCATCCTGCTGCTGGCAACCACCCTTCTACAATCTGCTTATGAGTGTTATTTCGGATACCCCATTTCCATGGCCTCATACAGTATCCGTCCTTGTGTGAGTGGCTTATTTCACTTCAAGTAGTGTCCTCTTTGTTTGTTCATGATGCTGCAAATGACAGGATCCCCATCGTCCATTAAGACTGAATGGCTCCTCATTGTATATATTCACCACATTTTCTTCCTCAATACATCTGTCTACAGACCTGGAGCTGTATTTCTATCTCAGATATCGTGTATAGTGTCTAGTGTGTAGTGCTGCAGTGATCATGAGACTGCAGATCTGTCTTCTGGATGCTGATTTCTCTTCCTCTGGATATATACCAGAATTGGGATTCCTGGATCATATGGTAGGGTCTGTTTGTAGTTTTTTGAGCAAACTTTATACTGTCTTCCATAATGGCTGTATCATTTTATATTCCCTCCAACAGTGTATGAAATTTCCAATTATCCACATCTTCACCAATTTGATTTTCTTTAAAAAAATTTTTTTTTACTCACACCCACATCTGAATGGGTGTGAGGTGATACCTCACTGTGGTTTTGATTTGCATTTCCAGGACGATGAGTGATATTGAGCTCCTTTTCATATGTAAGTTGGCTATTCATATATCTTCTTTGGAGGAATGTTTATTCAAGTTTGTAGCCCATTTTAAAACAGAATTACTTGCCCCTTATGATGCAAGTAGTTCTAGTAGTTTGTTATATATTTTGGATATTAGCTTCTTTCTCAAATATTAGATTTGCAAATATTTCCTCCCATGCTCTAGGATGTCTTTTTTTTCTGTTGATTGCTGAAGAGACTATTCTTTCTCCATTGCACAGTATTAGAATATTGGTGAAGGTCATTGTTTCAGTATGTAAGAATGTCTTTGAAAGCTTTTCTTCTGGTCCATGGGTCTATCTGCCTGTTTTGATGCCATTACCCCACTCTTTTGATTGCTGTGACTTTGCAATATGTTTTGAATTCAGGAAGTGTGAAGCCTCCATCTTTGTTCTTGCTATCAAGATTGCCTTGGCTCTTTGGGGTTCTCTGTGGTTCCCTACATATTTTAAGAGAAAATTTTCCCTTTCTATAAAGTGCCGTTGGATTTCTGTTAGGTGCTGCAGGGAATCTATACAACACTTTGGGTGGTATGGAAATCTCAACAATATTGGCTTTCCAGTGTATGACTCTTTGCGATCCCAAGGGCTGCAGTGCACCAGGCTTCCCTGTCCTTCACCATCTCCTGGAGTTTGCTCAAATTCATGACCATTGAATTGGTGATAGTATCATTCCAGTTAGTGGCTCTTATTTAGTTCTTTCAGCAATGTTTTGAAGTTTTCTTTATACAAGTTGTTTACCATCTTAGGACCTTTGTCCTTGACCTCCTGACCCTTCCAGAGCTGGGGTGAGAAGGATGGGTTCATGATTCAAGAGAAGTATCCACCTTCCCCCTGCCCCTCCTCTTGGATTATGTCTAGCGCAGGTGAATCAGGTAAACCCCAGCACCTCAGCTTATATGCCCCCTGCTAGGAATTCATCTATGACCTAGGTGTTGACATTACTGTTTGAGTGTGCCCCCAAGGCATCAAATAGGGCTTCCTCAGGGCTCAGCAGTAAAGAACCTGCCTACACTGCCTACACTGCAGGAGATGTGGTAGGAGCTGTGAGTTTGATCTCTGGGTCAGGAAGATACCCTGCAGAAGGAAATGGAAACCCACTCCAGTATTCTTGCCTGGAAAATCCCCTGGACAATCCATGGGGTTGCAAAAGAGTCAGCACGACTTAGTGACTAAACAGCAACACAAAGGCCTCACATAATTCCTGGCACATGTGGATGAAAGCAGGAAGTATAAATGAATACTCAGATCAACAAACTACTCTGCAACAAGGAAAAAACAGGAGAGGGGCAGATGCCCCTTCCTCATCAGTGTATCCCTCAGTTCAGTTCACTTCAGTTGCTCAGTCGTGTCCGACTCTTTGTGACCCCATGGACTACAGCACGCCAGGCCTCCCTGTCCATCACCAACTCCCAGAGTTTACTCAAATTCATGTCCATTGAGTCGGTGATGCCATCCAACCGTCTCATCCTCTGTCATCCCCTTCTCCTGCCTCCAATCTTTCCCAGCATCAGGGTCTTTTCAAATGAGTCAGCTCTTCACATCAGGTGGCCAAAGTATTGGAGTTTCAGCTTCAACATCAGTCCTTCCAATGAATATTCAGAACTGATTTCCTTTAGGATGGACTGGTTGGATCTCTTTACTGTCCAAGGTGCTCTCAAGAGTCTTCTCCAACACCACAGTTCAAAAGCATCAATTCTTTGGTGCTCAGCTTTCTTCACAGTCCAACTCTCACATCCATACATGATGACTGGAAAAACCATAGCCTTGATTAGATGGACCTTTGTTGGCAAAGTAATGCCTCTGCTTTTTAATATGCTGTCTAGGTCGGTGATAACTTTCCTTCCAAAGAGTAAGCGTCTTTTAATCTCATGGCTGCAATTACCATTTGCAGTGATTTTGGAGTCCAAAAAAATAAAGTCTCTCTCACTGTTTCCCCATCTATTTGCCATGAAGTGATGGGACCAGATGCCAGGATTTTAGTTTTCTGAATGTTGAGTTTTAAGCCAACTTTTTCACTCTCCTCTTTCACTTTCATCCAAAGGCTCTTTAGTTCTTCTTCACTTTCTGCCATAAGGGTGGTGTCATCTGCATATCTGAGGTTATTGATATTTCTCCCGGTAATCTTGATTCCAGCTTGTGCTCTATCCAGTCCAGCATTTCTCAAGATGTACTCTGCGTACAAGTTAAATAAGCATGGTGACAATGTACAGCCTTGATATACTCCTTTCCCTATTTGGAACCAGTCGGTTCCATGTCCAGTTCTAACTGTTGCTTCTTGACCTGCATACAGATTTCTCAAGAGGCAGGTCAGGTGATCTGGTATTCCCATCTCTTTCAGAATTTTCCACAGTTTATTGTGATCCACACAGTCAAAGGCTTTGGCATAGTCAATAAAGCAGCAATAAATGTTTCTCTGGAACTCTCTTGCTTTTTCAATGATCCAACGGATGTTAGCAATTTGATCTCTGGGTTCCTCTGCCTTTTCTAAATCCAGCTTGAACATCTGGAAGTTCATGGTTCACATACTGTTGAAGCCTGGCTTGGAGAATTTTGAGCATTACTTTGCTAGTGTGTGAGATGAGTGCAATTGTGTGGTAGTTTGAGCATTCTTTGGCATTGTATCTCTAGAGCTGCTCTATTCAATGGCAGCCACTAGGTGGGTGTACATGTTCACAATTAATTTAATTCCATCAATAACTAACCCAATCTATTAAAGGGAAACAAAACAGAACATCCAATTGCTTAGTCACACTAGTTACATTTCAAATGCTGGAATTTCAGGTTTGTAAACTTGGAGGTAAGAACTATAGATGGATTCCTGGAAGTGAGAAGTTGAAAGGTTATTCTTCAGCTTCTCCCTATTTTTGAAGGTTTACAACTGTGACCAATGTCTTATTGAAGATTACTAACTTCACAGAGCCCAGGGAATGTCTCAGAACCTGGAGGAAACCACAGGGTTTCTCTATGTGATCCAGAATAACCTCAAGTTAAGCAGGAGAAATGGGTGGGTCACACTTCCCGACTTTACTACTCATATTTTTGTTTCTCAGAATGCGTTTTGGAAAGCACATATGACAGTGAAAATGAATACGATACAGGCAGAGATTGACACTCAGGTAGGAGACAACTTGAGAGGGGTCCTGGGAACCCCTGGATTACACCTGCTGTTGAGGAAGATGTAGACAACATTGAAAAACAGGAAATATATGTAGAAATGTCCATTTCATATTTTAATATTAAAAGTAAGAAGGATTGTGGCCATGAGCTTTGCCTGTGCTGTGATTATAATTGCTTATCTTCCTTTGTGGACTTCCCTGATGGCTCAGCAGTAAAGAATCCGCCCACAAGGCAGGAGACAACGGTTTGATCCCTGGGTGAGGAAGATTCCCTGAAGGAGGAAACGGCAATCCAATCCAGGACTCTTGCCTGAAGACTCCCATGGACAGAGGTGTCTGGCCGGTTACAACCCATAGGGTCACAAGGAGTTAGGACATGACTGGAGTGACTTAGCACACATGCACATCTTCCTTTGTGTGCAAAAACCATCTTCTCTATAAGGTCTGCTCTTTCTTTTGGTCACTGCCAATTTGAAAGACTGGTGTCTGATGAGTACCCAAAGGGTACTATGCACAAGAGATTGTGGTTTTGTGTTTATTACTGGCCTATGTGGCACATCATCTGCTGAGACACAAAACTCCCACAGGCACTGGTACCTGGACACCAAGTTCTCCTACTGAGTGTCAGCTGTTGGACCAGAATAACTTCTCTCCCTCTACACTTTGAGAATCTGTGGCTTGTATGCATGAGCTCAGGCAATACTTACAAATGAAAGATCAGATCAGACCAGCACACTACTCTGCAGTAGGAACAATCACAGGAAGAGCAATAATAGCTCCTTCATCTTTGATACTCTAGATATGTGTTATACAATGTGATAGCCATTAGCCAGAGGTACCTGTTCACAGTTGTTTAATTCAATCAATAATTAACTCACTCTATTAATATAAAACACGAAACTCATCCAATTGCTCAGTCTCACTAAGCCCATTTCAAGTTTGTTCAGACAGTTGGAATTTCAGGTTTGTAAATTTAGAGGGAAGAGCTATCATGGGTCTGTAGAAGTGAGAAGTTTAGAGGTGCATCTTCAGAATTTTTCTCTTATATGAACTTTTCAACTGTGAGCAATGTCTTGTTGAGTGGTCTGACTCCATGGAACATAAGAAGGATCTGAGAACCTGGAGGGAAAAATCAGGGTGATGCTCTGAGACCCTCAGTAACCTCAAGTGAAGTAGGAGAAATGGGTTGGTCACACTTTCTAACAACTTTATCACTCATGTCTGCGTTTCTACAGACCAGATGCTGGAGATCACATACAGCAGCCAGGATGAAGATGCTACAGGTAGGAACAACACTCAGGTAGGGTCCAATAGGAGAGGGGTCCTGGGAACATTTGGGCTACACCTGCTTGTTTGGAGATGGAGGAAGATGGATGTGAAATGGGGGGAAATGTTGAAATATGTGTAGAAATCGGATTTGGTGTGGGTTTTTTTTGTTGTTGTTTTTTGTTTTTTGTATTTTAAATAAAAAGTGAAAGTGTTAGTCACTCAGTCGTGTCCAACTCTTTGTGAGCCCATGGTCTGTAGACTGCCAAGCTCCTCTGTCCATGGAATTCTCCAGGCAAGAATACTGGAGTGGGTTGTCATTTCCTTCTCCAGGGAATCTTCCCAACCCAGGGATTGAATCCAGGTCTCCTGCATTGCAGGCAAATTCTTTACCAATTGAGCCACCAGGGAAGCCCTTTGTATTTTAAACATATAAGAGTAAATGGAAATGTGTCCATGGTCTTTGACTTTGGTGTGTCTATAATCATCTTTTCTGCCTTTGGTATGCAAAAAGTATTTACCTACGATTTTTCCTGCTTTTGTTACTGCCCAGTGTGAAAGCCTGGTTTCTGATTAGCACCCTGAGGGTATTATGCACAAGAGATTTTGGTGTTGTCTTCTTTATTGGTCTATGATGCACATAATCTGCTGGGACACAAAACTCTCATTGGCACTTGAACCTGAACACCAGGTTCTTCTGCTGAGTGTGAGGAGGTGGACGAGAAGTCTCTCCCTCTGTACTTTAATGGCATCACATTCATGTTCTGCCCTCACTGTTTGTTCCTCACATAAAGGGCACCCCCGGTGTGGAGGAGTTAAAGGATCTGTCCTCTGGGGTTGCTGCGTTTGCTCCAGTATCCTTGATCTCATCTCTGCCTCCTCACCTCACCCAAGGCTTGTGTCATGAATGTACTTCCATTTCTGGGATGTCCATATCCAGTGGCCCCTAGAGACCCTCCCTGGCAGGCAGGAATTCTGGTGGACTGTGTGCAGGGGCTACTGGGCTTGCTTCACACACTGCCAACCTTTGTCGCCTGTGACTGTCCAGGTCTCGGGACAGAGCTTCAGGATAGCAAAGCCAGAGGGCACTGCTGATCTTAGATCCCTCTGCTCCAACCAGACATGCCTCTGTAGAGGCCCCAGCCTCTGTTATGCTCATCCTGTGACCTTTCCTCAGGCCTGCCCTGGTCTGTTCCCTCCGTCTCTAAGGTTCAGGGCAAACATGGGCAGGTACGGTATATTCATGTAGGACCTGTGTTGAATCATGGAATTTGGACTACTTACTTTTCCTCTGATTTTACTTTCATCTTCTGTAAGGGGCTAGGAGATCTATGGGGTTGGCATGAGGATTAAGTATCTCCCAGGTGCCTACAGTCACCCCAGGCACAGGACAGTCGCTTCTTATGTGGACTTAGTTGCGCTTCCCTCCCACAGGAACTAACACAGTATCAGGCCCATGCCTGCTACTCCATGGAAAGGATGGATTGCCTAGTTGATCCATC
Organism: Okapia johnstoni; assembly: GCA_024291935.2. Classification (NCBI taxonomy): domain Eukaryota; kingdom Metazoa; phylum Chordata; class Mammalia; order Artiodactyla; family Giraffidae; genus Okapia; species Okapia johnstoni. The sequence continues at coordinate 46,926,752 of CM044322.1, forward strand.
GTCTGATTGAAGAGGGTGGTAGTATACCCATGGACATTCCTCCAATGTGCCTGTACTGGAGAACTATATGATTGATGGAGGGGGACAGGAGAAAGGAAAGAAGCACTAATTAAGAGAGAAATAAAGAAAGGAAGGAGTGAGGAGGAGGATGGAGAGAGAGGAAGGCAACCTCATGTACAGAGATGCTGAACACAGTGGCTGCCTGAAGGAGCAGTTATTAAGACAGTTAAAATGAAAGCCACAGATTGGGAGACACTTTGCTTTCTTATCTCTGATAAAGCACCTCTGTTAAGAACTCCTGCAAGTCACCAAGAGACATACAACCCAATTTACAAACTGGCAAAAATATTAGGATCACTTGGAGTCCCTTCAAAAATACAGTTGACCTAAACAACGTGCTACTAAAAAACCAATGGGTCAATGGTGAAATCAAAGAGCAAAGTTAAAAATACCTCGGGACAAATGACAATGAAATCACAGCCATACAAAATCTATGGGATGGAGCAACACCAGTCCTCAGAGGGAAATTCAAAGCAATACAAGCCTTCTTCAAAAACAAGAAAAATCTCAAATAAGCAACCTAAGCTACTACCTAAAAGAATCAGAAAAAGAATAGACAAAGCATAGTCAGCAGAAGAAAGGAAATAATGAAGATTGGAGAGGAGATAAATAAAACAGAGATAAAAAAATAGAAAATAGTCAATAAAACCAATTGTTTTTTTGAAAGGATAAACAAAACAAGCCTCTGGCCAGGCTCACCAAGAAGAAAAGAGAGAAGACCGAAGTAAAACAAACCAAAAAATACAAGTGCCCATTGTACTATCCACTGTTATAGCTTATTGAGGCAAACATTATCAATAGATGGAAACACCACTGAACCAAATATTCATACAGTCTCTAAGTCTCTCCCCACAGATCACTTACCAACCACAAAGGAGAAAAGGAATCTTTCAAGTTGAGAATTAAGGCAGATATCACCTAATCAAGTAATCAAACTTAACATCATCGATAAGACCAAAAAGTTGGGGAAAGAGAACACTTTGAACACATTCTTCACAAGTAAGAAAATAACTACTCTAAGCAAATGATCAATAAAAATACAAAAAGGTGATCTATATCAATAATTACCATGTAAAAAACAAAATTTAAAACACAATGAAATGCCACTATATGCTAACCAGAATGACTTAAAAATTTAAAAGACCAACAATACCAAGTGCTGGTAAGGATACAGAGCAACTGGAACATTCTTTTAAATTATTGGAATGTTAACTGAAATAGCCACTTTTGAAAACTGTTTAGCAGTATCTACTATAGCTGGACATATACCAACCTCTTAACTCAGCACTTCACTCCTAGATATATATCCAGGACACGAGGACACACAAGCAATTAGAAATATGTACAAGAATGTTCATCACAACTATTGAGTGAAAGGACAAAGGTTGTTGGGGAACAAGATAGCATAACATATTACATAACATATTATCAGGGCCTCCTAGGTAGTACAGAGGTAAAGAACCCCCCTGTCAATGCAGGAGATGCAAGAGGCGCAGGTTCAATGCCTGCATTGGGAAGATCCCCTGGAGGTGAAAATGGCAACCTGCTCCAATCTTCTTGCCTGAAATCCCATGGACAGAGGGGTCTGGCGGGCTACAGTCAATACGATCACAAAAAGTTGGACATGATTGAGCACAGTACATTTGGCTCAGGGAACAAGTGTCTTTTTTGAAACATACTTCTTCAGTTGGCTTCCAAGATGCCACACTCTCCTGGTTTTATCTGTACCGTTCTAGTCCTTTCTCATTCTCCTTTGTTGATTTCTTTTCACCTTCCTCCCCTCTAGATGCACACTGTCCAATGGAACTTTCTGAAATTACAGAAACGTCCTCTATGTGAACTGGAAAATACAGTAGACACGTGTGTCTATTAACCGCATAACAAGTGGCTAGTCGGGGTTCCCTGACAGCCTAGTGGTTAAGATGTGGAACTTTCACTGTGAAGCCCAGGTTTGATCCCTGGTCAGGGAACCATCCCACATTCTGCATGCTGCTTGGCCAAAAAAAAAAAAAAAAAAAAAAACCTGTGGCTAATTTTTAGAACAGAATTTTAGATTTAATTTAAAAGTTTAATTATAATAGCCACATGTGGGCAGAGATTATTGTATTAAACAGGGTAACTCTAGAGAATGGCATGTCCCAGGGCTCAGTTCTCAGTCTTCTTCCTTTTTCTGCCTATACTCGTGATCTTGGTAAGTCACATCACATGGCTTTACATACCAACATACACCAATGACTCCAGTCACATGGCTTTACATACCAACATACACCAATGACTCCAGTCACATGGCTTTACATACCAACATATGCCAATAACTCCAGTCACATGCTTTACATACCAACATACACCAATGACTCCAAACATGTAACTCCAGGCAGATCCCAACCCTGAGCTGCAATTCACTGTCACTGTTGTTTACTTACTAAGTTGTGTCTGACTCTTTGTGACCCAACGGACTGTAGCCCACCAGGAACTCAGCTGCAATAGAGAATCTCTGATTGCTTACCTGACAATCCTCATCTAGATGTTACATAGACATCCCCAACTTAACATGACCAAAACTGATGCCTTAATAGCTACCACCATCCCATGCCAACACAAATCTTGAGCCCCCACCCCTACTTTTTTTGGTCAAAAATCAGAAACACTGGGTCTGTCTTTATTTTAAATTTTCATATTTTGTTCTTCATGGATTTTTGCAGTAATTTTCATTTTAAAAAATAAAATAAAAAATGGAATAAAGACCTAAAGGTAAGACCAGATACTCTAAAACTCCTAAGGGAAAACACACAGAACACTCTTTGACATAAATTGCAGCAATATTTTAAAATACTTTCTTGATCTGTCTTTTAAAGAAAAGTAAAGCAAAAATAAACTTACGGGACCTAATTAAACTTAAAGACTTTTTCATGGCAAAGAAAACCATTAACAAAACCAAAAGATCCCCTCACAGAATGGGAGAAAATATTTGCAAGCAATGCAAGCAACAAGGGATTAATTTCTAAAATATACATACAGCTTGTACAACTCAACAACAACAAAAAACAATCCTATCCAAAAAGTAAGCAGAAGACCTAGACATTTCTCCAAAGAAGACATACAGATGACCAATAGGCACATGAAAAGATGCTAAACATCACTAATTATTAGAGAAATGAAAATCAAAACTATAATGAGGTATCATTGTCCCTCTTTTCTTGTTTGTTGAAAAAAGGCTTTAGTCTCCTAGACCTTCTCTAACTTTCAAAGAGCAGTTACTAATTAAGGAAGTGAGGAAACAGGGAAAAAAGGAAAAGCAGTCCAGCAAGAAAATTAATGACAGCTTAAACAATTCTTCAGGGATAAAACAAAGTCCTAGTTCTTCTTCAAGGGATATATGTAACAAGCTGATGCATATTTGGGGTTATTCTGCAGACACTAAGCCCCTCACTCAGGTGGAGGATGGTGCCTACATGCTGACCACATTATATAGACCCCAGACTGAGTGGAACCAAAAAGCTGATGATTAAGATTGCCAAAACAGCACCTTGTTACCTCAACACCAACTAATCAAAATTAAGTCCATGAATTGCAACACTCATCCCAAATATTGCCTTTCAAAAGCCTGCCTTGAAAGCCATCAGGGAATGTGGGTCTTCTGAGCATTAGCTGCCCATTCTTGCTTGGTCCTCTACATTGTGCTCTATGGTGTGACTACATCGGCTTTGTTGCACATGGGCAAGCCAACCCAAGGGCAGTTGGTAACAATATGAGAGTTACATGTGTAACTTCAGTTCAGTTCAGTTAAGTTCAGTTGAGTCACTCAGTTGTGTCCGACTCTTTGCGACCCCATGAATCACAGCACGCCAGGCCTCCCTGTCCATCACCAACTTCTGGAGTTTACCCAAACTCATGTCCATTGAGTCGGTGATGCTATCTAACCATCTCATCCTCTGTCGTCCCCTTCTCCTCCAGCCTTCAATCTTTCCCAACATCAGGGTCTTTTCAAATGAGTCAGCTCTTCGCATCAGGTGGCCAAAATATTGGAGTTTCACCTTCAACATCAGTCCTTCCAATGAACACCCAGGACTGATCTCCTTTAGGATGGACTGGTTGGATCTCCTTGCAGTCCAAGGGACTCTCAAGAGTCTTCTCCAACACCACAGTTCAAAAGCATCAATTCTTCGGCACTCAGCTTTCTTTATAGTCCAACTCTCACAACCATACATAACTATTGAAAAAACCATAGCCTTGACTAGACAGACCTTTGTTGGCAAAGTAATGTCTCTGCTTTTTAATATGCTGTCTAGGTTGGTTATAACTTTCCTTCCAAGGAGTAAGCGTCTTTTAATTTCATGGCTGCAATCACTATCTGCAGTGATTCTGGAGCCCCAAAAACTAAAGTCAGCCACTGTTTCCATTGTTTCCCCATCTATTTGCCATGAAGTTATAGGACCAGATGCCATGATCTTAGTTTTCTGAATGTTGAGTTTTAAGCCAACTTTTTCACTCTCCTCTTTCACTTTCATCAAGAGGCTCTTTAGTTCTTCTTCACTTTCTGCCATAAGGGTGGTGTCATCTGCATATCTGAGGTTATTGATATTTCTCCCGGCAATCTTGATTCCAGCTTGTGCTTCATCCAGACCAGCATTTCTCATGAAGTACTTTGCATATAAGTTAAATAAGCTGGGTGACAATATACAGCCTGCAAGTGTAACTTGCAGAGCTGTAAATATTTGTAAAGTGTCTGGCACGTACTTAGTACATAATAGGTAGCTATTATTGCTTTGCTGCTGCTGCTAAGTCGCTTCAGTCATTTCTGACTCTGTGTGACCCCATGGACTGCAGCATACCAGTCTCCTCCATCCATGGGATTTTCCAGGCAAGAGTACTGGAGTGGGTTGCCATTGCCTTCTCCGATTATTACTTTGAGTCCTCTGGAAATACAGACCAAATATTCTAACTGTCAGTCTTACCAGTAAACTGGCAGTGTGGTATGCAGAGTTTCCTTCAATGTTTCAAAATTTGATCTTTGTAATACAAGGCTCAAAGGTTGATTAGAGAACTTCTGTTCACTACAGCTTAATAAAAATCTCTACTTGCTGGCAGCAACAGCAGTGTCTAAAAGGGACGTGCATGGTTCCTATCACATAGTAGGCTCTCAGTTTCACACAAGGTTAATCTTAGAGAGTATGGTTTTTTTTTTTCAAGTATCACAAGCATTAAAAATGACAACAGTACAAAAATATCAATTTAGTACTCTTTATAGATGGTGTGGTAGTCTCCTGTGGGCCTCAGCAGGAATGTCATGTCATTTGCTGAAGATAGAAGCACCTGTGAGATTTCTGTGCTGGCCCCTGATCTCTCTGAAGGCTCGTTGTTTTCCCTGTTGAAGGGTGGAAAGCTGTTTAACTTTTGTCAGTTGGCAGATGGATATGAGTAAAATGTTTCTGAAGGATTAAGTTTTTGAGCATATGGGAAGATTAAGATATTATGTATTGCTTCATGGGATGTTGTCTCTGCAATCTTTGGTTTTTAATTTAGAAATAGGCAAATTGAAAAAGACTGCTCAGAATACCTCAGGTCACTATTTGAGGATGGCACTGCCTGAAAAAAATTATATCACTTATAAGATGAGGTACATTCCTTTCAAAATAGAAAATTATCACTGCTTAAATACATATATGCTTTATCATACTTATATTAAATAAGGGCTTGTCATCAGGTCCTATTATATTTTTACCCAAAGGAAACTCAGAAACCAGAGGTTGAATAATTAGCCTATAACAAACTGATTCATTGACAGGGTCAGGAAAATTAGATTCCTCTCTATTAAACTGATCTTTAATTTTATCATCAAAGAGCTTTTTCCAGACTTCTCTTGCTTTCTACAATATTCTCGATTCTTTCCTTTTTTTTTTTTTAATGCTTCTGGTGATATGCTGGTGAATATTAACAATCTCTTATGGGAAAAGTTTGGATTTCTAGTGTTTTCCAATTTTCATAACGTGAATACTCCCACCATGGCTGATTTCATGTTACCAATAGCTGGGAAAAGAAGAGAAGCGAAAAGCAAAGGAGAAAAGGAAAGATATTCCCATCTGAATGCAGAGTTCCAAAGAATAGCAAGGAGAGATAAGAAAGCCTTCCTCAGCGATCAATGCAAAGAAATAGAGGAAAACAACAGAATGGGAAAGCCTAGAGATCTCTTCAAGAAAATTAGAGATACCAAGGGAATATTTCATGCAAAGATGGGCTCGATAAAGGACAGATATGGTATGGACCTAACAGAAGAAGAAGATATTAAGAAGAGGTGGCAAGAATACACCGAAGAACTGTACAAAAAAGATCTTCACGACCCAGATAATCATGATAGTGTGATCACTCACCTAGAGCCAGACATCCTGGAATGTGAAGTCAAGTGGGCCTTAGAAAGCATCACTACGAACAAAGCTAGTGGAGGTGATGGAATTCCAGTTGAGCTATTTCAAATCCTGAAAGATGATGCTGTGAAAGTGCTGCACTCGATATGCCAGCAAATCTGGAAAACTCAGCAGTGGCCACAAGACTGGAAAAGGTCAGTTTTCATTCCAATCCCAAAGAAAGGCAATGCCAAAGAGTGCTCAAACTACCACACAATTGCACTCATCTCACACGCTAATAAAGTAATGCTCAAAATTCTCCAAGCCAGGCTTCAGCAATACGTGAATCGTGAACTTCCAGATGTTCAAGCTGGTTTTAGAAAAGGCAGAGGAACCAGAGATCAAATTGCCAACATCCGCTGGATCTTCGAAAAAGCAAGAGAGTCCCAGAAAGACATCTATTTCTGCTTTATTGACTATGCCAAAGCCTTTGACTGTGTGGATCACAATAAACTGTGGAAAATTCTGAAAGAGATGGGAATACCAGACCATCTGACTTGTCTCTTGAGAAACCTGTATGCAGGTCAGGAAGCAACACTTAGAACTGGACATAGAACACCAGACTGGTTCCCAATAGGAAAAGGAGTATGTCAAGGCTGTATATTGTCACCCTGCTTATTTAACTTATATGCAAAGTACATCATGAGAAATGCTGGGCTGGAAGAAACACAAGCTGCAATCAAGATTGCCGGGAGAAATATCAATAACCTCAGATATGCAGATGACACCACCCTTATGGCAGAAAGTGAAGAAGAACTAAAGAGCCTCTTGATGAAAGTGAAAGAGAAGAGTGAAAAAGTTGGCTTAAAGCTCAACGTTCAGAAAACTAAGATCATGGCATCTGGTCCCATCACTTCATGGGAAATAGATGGGGAAACAGTGGAAACAGTGTCAGACTTTATTTTGGGGGGCTCCAAAATCACTGCTGATGGTGATCGCAGCCATGAAATTAAAAGATGCTTACTCCTTGGAAGAAAGGTTATGACCAACCTAGATAGCATATTTAAAAGCAGAGACATTTGAAAGAGACACGTGTATCCCAATGTTCATCGCAGCACTGTTCACAATAGCCAGGACATGGAAGCAACCTAGATGTCCATCAGCAGACGAATGGATAAGGAAGCTGTGGTACATATACACAATGGAATATTACTCAGCCATTAAAAAAAATACATTTGAATCAGTTCTATTGAGATGGATGAAACTGGAGCCCATTATAAAGAGTGAAGTAAGCCAGAAAGAAAAACACCAATACAGTATACTAATGCATATATATGGAATTTGAAAGATGGTAACGGTAACACTATATGCGAGACAGAATAAGAGACACAGATGCATAGAACAGTCTTGTGGACTCTGAGGGAGAAGGTGAGGGTGGGACGTTCTGGGACAATAGCATTGAAACATGTATATTATCATATGTGAAGCGGAACACCATTCCATGTTCTATGCATGAGACAAATGCTCAGGGCTGGGGCATTGGGATGACCCAGAGGGATGGAATGGGGAGGGAGGTGGGAGGAGGGTTCAGGATGGGGAACACATGTAAACCCATGGCTGATTCATGTCAATGTATGGCAAAAACTACTACAATATTGTAAAGTAATTAGCCCCCAACTAAAATAAATAAATTTATTAAAAAAAAAAAAAGCAGAGACATTACTTTGCCAACAAAGGTTCATCTAGTCAAGGCTATGCTTTTTCCAGTGGTCATGTATGGATGTGAGTGTTGGACAGTGAAGAAAGCTGAGCGCCGCAGAATTGATGCTTTTGAACTGTGGTGTTGGGAGAAGACTTGAGAGTCCCTTGGACTGCAAGGAGATCCAACCAGTCCATCCTAAAGGAGATCAGTCCTGGGTGTTCATTGGAAGGACTGATGTTGAAGCTGAAACTCCAGTACTTTGGCCACCTCATGCGAAGGGTTGACTCATTGGAAAAGACCCTAATGCTGGGAAGGATTGGGGGCAGGAGGAGAAGGGGACGACAGAGGATGAGATGGCTGGATGGCATCACCGACTCGATGGACATGGGTTTGGGTAAGCTCCGGGAGTTGGTGATGGACAGGGAGGCCTGGCGTGCTGTGATTCATGGGGTCGCAAAGAGTCGGACACGACTGAGCGACTGAACTGAACTGAAATATGGCTTCAACTGACTCACAGAACTTCTGAAAATTTAATAACTGGTCTTATTTCACTACTGGCTACTTCATTTGTTAAAAATAATAAAGCACAGATTTCTGAAGATTTGTACAAAGAACTTTTCATTAGCAGACATATCTTTAGATTAATAGTAGAAAAAAGGAGGAAATCATACATAAAATAAAGAGAAGAAAAAAAAGAAATAGCTACTTTAGTTGGTAAAAAAAAAAAACACCTTAATTTCTTCTGATTTGTTATAAGATCATCCCAAACTAACTTCTTTTCATTGAGTCATTCCAGCAGGATGGGCAGAGGTTGGTGGCAAGACTGGACCTGTATTGCACCATTCTGCAGCGGGCAGTATGCTGCGAGCACAATGTGTTCTAAATGCCCATGAGGGAATTCCTGACTTGGATTTGTTGCTTTCCTTGCTTTCTGCTTACTTTTAGAGGCATAATTTACTCACTGGAGCTCAGCAGGTAATTCTGGCAATCAAAAAACCTTCTAAACGACTCCCTATCCTTCTACCCCTTCACATTTACCCATAACTGCCACACCATGTCCTCATATGGGTCGTGTCCCTGTCTGCTTTCTGCCTGCTGGCCCTAGAGTGCTGCAACCCCACCTGCATAGTGCTAGTTGGTTTTCCTCCTTTTTCAGCACAAATGGACCCTTAGGATGACCTCATTGTTCCTATATTTGTCTCTTTCTGGTTTACTACATCAAAGATGAACAAAGCCAGATCCTAGTTAATGTGTAAGGACAGATTTTAATCAGTAATACATTATTACAGTCGGGAAAAGAGTCCAGTGTAAACTGAACTCAACAGAGGAGTCTGGACATTTAAGGGGATCAGGAGGGAATAGGGAGGGAGATGAACTCAGTAGAATCAGCGAAAAAAATCACAAAAAGTGGTAAGCAGTTGGTCTATGTGCTACCAATCTGGGCTTGCTAATCAGTGTTTACTGAAGTCCTACCCTTCCACTGAGGCTGGGAGACAGAGGCCCTGTCTTCAGGTGTTGGCAGCAACACACAGTACCTTAGTTTTGCAGCCCTGGTCTTTCTCCTGCAGGCACTTTAAGGGAGTGTAGTGTCATCCTAGGGCTCCATCCTTGAGCTGTTATAAACTATGTCAGTGTTTGCCCAGGTCTTTGTAGGCCAAGGTTGAAGCCTGGCTGTGAAGAGGACTCAGAGGAGCCTGGCTAGAGTTTGGTCAAGGAGAAAAGCTTTGTTACCCAGCAACCACTCCCAGCTGATGGTCAAGGAGAAAAGCTGTCACCTAGCAACCACTCACAGCTGAATTCTCCCTTCTCCCTCCCCTCCCCTGCTACTTCCTACTCTTCACCCCTGAGCCTCAGAGGACAGGGTCTCCATCTCTGTGAAGGTCAGCAGAGTCAACCCATCTTCTGTTGTAGGGGGAGGCATCTTCCCTTCTTCTTGGTTCTATGTTGGGGTTGAAATGAACCTCTATGCTGGTCCCTGGAGAGAAGGAATTCCTTGGAAACCCGTCAGATAGAGGATTACTTTAAACAGCCTGAAACCTCCTACACTGTTGGTGGGAATGTACATCAGTGTAACCACTATGGAAAACAGTAGGGAGGTTCCTTAAAAAACTAGAGAGTTGCCGTATGATCCAGCAATCCCACTCCTGGGCATATATCTGGACAAAACTATAATTTGACATGATACATGCAGCCCTATGTTCATAGCAGCACTATTTACCATAGCCAAGACATGGAAACAACCTAAATGCCCATCAACAGATGAATGGATAAAGAAGATATGGTACATACATACAATGGAATACTACTCAACCATAAAAATGAATGAAATAATGCCATTTGCAGCAACATGGATGGACCTAAAGATTATCATACTAAGTGTAATAAGCCGGAAAGAGAAAAACAAATACCATGATACTATTTATACATGGGATCTAAAGTATGACACAAACGAACTTATTTATGACATGCTGCTGCTGCTAAGTTGCTTCAGTTGTGTCTGACTCTGTGCGACCCCATAGACGGCAGCCCACCAGGCTCCTCCGTCCCTGGGATTCTCCAGGCAAGAATACTGGAGCAGGTTGCCATTTCCTTCTTCAAGGCATGCATGCATGCTAAGTGGCTTCAGTCGTGTCCGACTCTGTGCGACCCCACGGACAGCAGTCCACCAGGCTCCTCTGCCCACAGAGTTCTCTAGGCAAGAATACTGAAGTGGGTTGCCATTTCCTTCTCCAATTTATGACATAGAAGCAGACAAATATAGGGAACAGACTTTAACAGACTTGGTTGCCAAGCGGGAGGGGAAATGAGAGAGGGATGGACTGGGAGTTTGGGATTAGCAGATGCAAACTATTATATATAGAATAGATAAATAAACAAGATCCTACTATATATCACAGGGAACTATATTCAACATCCTATAATAAACTATAATGGAAAGACTATGAAAAATAATATTTATATATGTATAATGAATTACCTTGCTGTACACCAGAAACTAATACAACACTGTAAATTAACTATAGTTCAATAAAGTAAATTAAAAAAAAAAAGCCTGACCTGGGACTGCTCAACACAAGAGCAAATCCTTCCAAGACTCCCGTCACCATAGATGGGTTTTGCCTGGTTCTGAAATTCAAATAAAGGGAATCATACAGATGTACTCTTTCTTTACCCGACTTTCTTTATTCAAATTAGTGTTTATGAGATTCATTCATATTATTGTGTGTGACAGTGGACCAAAAATCCTGTCCAGGTGGCAACAGGAACTGGCCTCAGTGGCAGGACTGAAAATGATCGGGGTGATCCCCACAGCTGCCCCCCAGCCCCTTCTCAAAGCCAGCTCCTGTTCCTTTTTAAAAATTCTGATTATAAAAGTAATATACTTGCTCTTTAAAAAAAAAAAAAAGTTTGGGACTTCCCTGGTGGTCCAGTGGCTAAGACTCTGCACTCCCAGTGTAGGGGGCCCAGGTTTGATCCCTGGTCACGGAACTAGATCCCACATACGGCAACTAATACTCGGCAGAGTCAAATAGATAAAAACAAAAGTTATTACAGTACAAAAAGGTTAAAAAGTGAAAAGTACAAGTCCCTTTCCTCCTCCCTAATTCATACAAACCCACTCCTCAAAAATTATTGCTATTACTATTAACAATAGCTAACATGTACTGGAGAAGGGAATGGCAATCCGCTCCAGTATTCTTGCCTGGAGAATCCCATAGACAGAAGAGCCTAGCGGGCCACAGTCCACGGGGTCGCAAAGAGTCGGACACGACTGAGCGACTAACACTACACACTACTGACTATTTAAGATGTGTAAGGAGTTTTTAAGCATTTTACAGTTTTTTTAAAAAAAATATTTATTTATTTTTGGCTGTCCTGGGTCTTTGTTGCTGTGCGGGCTTTTCTCTGGTTGCAGAGAGCAGTGGCTACTCTCTACTTGTGATGCCAGGGCTTCTCATTGCACTGTCATCTCTAGTTGCCGAGCACAGACTCTAGGGCTCAGTAGTTTCCGCTTCTGGGCTCTAAGGCACAGGCTCAATAGTTTTGGTGCATGGACTTAGTTGCTCTGCAACACGTGGGATCTTCCCAGATCAGGAATGGAACCCTGTCTCCTGCACTGGCAGGTGATTTCTTTACCACTGAGCCACCAGGGAAGCTTCCACAGCTCTTTTTAAAAACAAAGATTTCTCATGTATTATTCTAACATTTCATATGCATACAGTCAACTAAAAATTGTCACTCCCCATCTGGTTCTGCAAGAATGGAGTCACTAGCCTCTGCAATCACTGACTTTCAACAGCCCCCACCCCCACCAAAAAAACCACTCTGTGTTCTGGGAAAACCTGGCAGAACAGATCTTCAGATAGTCAGCTATTTTTAGGAGATTTTATGAACTCGGTGTCTTATCTTTCCTCGTACCTAGAAAAGCACTAAAATCATTAACAGAGACATCTCTGCCTCCTAAGTAGCAGCAACCTTCTGCCAAAATGTGTGCTTGCTTCCCCTTCACTCGTCTCATATATACTGACCTCTCCCCACCTCTTCAGAACAGTTCCTCAGAGGCATCTGAGAGGCTGTGTCCTGGACTATAGTCCCTATTAAGCGGAGCTTCTTCATTAACTGTGTCCTGCATCACCAATGGGGGGGGGTCCCTGAGGTGACCTGGGGCGGGGGTGGGGCACTCAGACGGTGGAGGCGGAGCCTGCGGAAGAGGGCGCTGCAGAGTCGGCCCTGGGAGGGGGACCCAGACATCGTGTCCACCCAACACTTCCACCTGGCTCCGCAGACACTCTCTGGGTAACGTGCTTCGTAAGCAAACAAAAAGATTAGGGTTTTCGGCGTGGGCAGTGCTCCCATCCATCAGGTTTTCGCGAACTCTCGCCTTGAGCAGCCTCCTCTTGCCAAAAACAAACCAACCAACCAGGAATAACTGGCTGCAGCCCCCGCCCCCTCCAGCCTACCGAAGAGCGAAAAGATGCGACATCCAAGGGGGCAGAGCTGTACCAGACCAACGACGGCTGGGAGGATGGCCACCGTCTGCTCCCGCCAACCTGGGAAGCTTGGGAAGCACAAAGTCTTCGCGCGCCAGAGCAGCTCGTGCGAACACTCGCGAATGAGTGTGCGTGGCAGCCCCTGGGCACCCGACGGCGTGGGCGGGGCTGTGGGCGGGGCTGTGGGCGGGGCTGTGGCGAGGCGGCGCGCGCGGGGGACTTCGGGAGCGCGGCGCGCAGGCGGCTGAGACCGCAGCGGCCGCGGCGGAGGCGGTTGCTACGCCCGGTACTGTGATCGCTGCCTGAGGCGCAGGCGCTGTGGGCTCAGTCCGTCCGGGGCCTTGCATCTCTGTGGGTTCGTCATGGCGACCCAGCAGAGGCCTTTCCACCTGGTGGTGTTCGGCGCCTCTGGCTTTACCGGCCAGTTCGTGACCGAGGAGGTGGCGCGGGAGCAGGTGTCCCCGGAGCGGACCTCCCATCTGCCCTGGGCCGTGGCGGGCCGTTCCCGGGAGAAGCTGCAGCGAGTGCTGGAGAGGGCTGCCATGAAGCTGGGTAAAGGGGGGCGGGCTGGGACGCCCCGGGACCCCAGGCTCGGCCCCGCCGCCGCGGCTCTCACCCCACCCCCGAGCCCCCCTCTCCCGGCTGAAGGGTTCCCGTCGCCTGAAATGAGCGCTTCTCTCCCTTGGGTGCCCCTCGAGGTCCCCAAACCTGCTGGAGGCCAGGAAGAAGAGAGCGATGCTTCACATGGTGTCAGAGCTTGTCCCCGTTTCCTAAAACAAAAAGAGAGAAATGCCCCCTTCAGTTTCTCCCTTAGGGAATCCCCGCTGGCGAAACAGGAACTTTAGTTTTTCCTTTCTGCTCCCTCCCCGTCTAGAGCAGGGGTACCTTGTACCCTGCTTCCAGGGTTACGGGGCTGGAAGTTCTAGATACTTGATCGGATACAACAGTGTAGCACTGGCTTCTTCAGCATTGTTTGTACTCTCTCTTTGGCGTGTTTTGGAAATGGGAGAGAAAGCTTAGGACTTTTAATGATAACATTGTTGTGGCTTTAATTTTTAATTTCATTTTTCCTTGTAAGAATTCTCCAGCAGTCCCACTGTTAATCCTCCCCCAATTTTTTTGGTGTGGTTTTGTTTTGGGCGTTTACTTACTCCGTCCACATTCATTGGGCTTCCCTGGTGGCTCAGAGGTTAAAACGTTTGCCTGCAATATGGGAGACCTGGGTTGGGAAGATCCCTTGGAGAAGGAAATGGCAACGCACGCCAGTATTCTTGCCTGGAGAATCCCATGGACGGAGGAGCTTGGTGGGCTACAGTCCACCGAGTCGGAAAGAGTCGGACTCGACTGAGCGACTTCACTTTCACTTTCTTTCCACATTCATTGAAACATGTTTTTATTGAGTGGTCTTTTAAATGTCAGGTCCTATTCTAAATGCTGGGGATTCAGATGAGGAGAGAGTCACATACACACAAACACCCTAATCTCATGGCCCTGGGGTTGCAGGGAGACCTTTAGGTTAGGAGTCGGTTGCTTTTAACTGATTTTCCACCCTACTGTCCCCTCATACAGACAGATAGCACCTGTTAGAGTTCTGGATATTCTTCATTCTTCTGTTTAAGGTTCATCTCACTTCCTTCTAATTCTACAAAGAGCCCTGTTATGGTGGGAATTTGGAACCTATTTTGTTTGTGGTTTGTACAGGAGATACCATGTAGGCTGACTCTTCTACAACTCTCCTGCTACCACTACCAAGTACAGAATCTTTCCCAAAGAGCTTTTTGGTCTTTCTTTACTTTTCCAGGAGAAATACTTTCATTATTAAAATTTCCTTTTTTTTTTTGTTCGATAGTACAGATACAGCCTACTTGGCTACCACTTACAGTGCACACTTCAAGTTATTGCAGGGAATACACCTTGACCCATGAAACCTTCGTACTGTATTGATTCCATTTATTCCAATTATTTCCTTATTATGAACCTGAATGTTCTTCCCTAGACTGTGTTTTACACTTCAGTCCTCTTTTGTTTCATTATGTTAATGTTAACTCCCCTCCACCTCATAATTTTATCATATGTAGTTATTTAATAGTTGATAAGAAACTACATTTATAATTCTTCCTGGAGAGGAAGTCAGGAAAATCATCTTCTGAAAACTTGTAAAATTGGCATTTTACATAGAGTTGTCATTTACACATTCCTTATGTTAGATTTTCTTTTAAACGTTAATAAGTAGTTTAACTAGGAGGCTTCCCCAGTGGCTCAGCATTAAAGAATCCCTGCAGTGCAGCAGACAGCAGTTCAATCCCTGAGTCCAGAATATCCCTCGGAGAAGGAACTGGCAACCCACTCCAGTATTCTTGCCTGGGAAATCCCATGGACAGAGGAGCCTGGCAGACTACAGTCCCTGGGGTCGCAAAGAGTTGACGCAACTTAGCAACTAAACAACAACAATGTGTTTTATTAACCCTTAGTATTAACTCCATTTTCCTCATAGTCTTTTCCCTTTTTTCAATTACCTGGTTAAAAACAGTTTTATCTTTTGTTTGAGAGGAAGAGTTAGCTCTTAGTACATTTGCCATCACTGGTTATTATGAAAGGAAGATCTGGGAGATCTAATACTGTATTGGGATTTGCCTAGAACGATTTATTCTTTATTTCAGGAAGACCGACACTGTCATCTGAAGTTGGAATAATAATTTGTGATATCACTAATCCAGCCTCACTTGATGAAATGGCTAAACAGGCAACAGTTGTCCTCAACTGTGTAGGCCCAGTAAGTAATCTGCCTTTCTTTGTATCAGAACAAACAATCTATTCATTTCTAGCAGAATCTGGTATTTTGTATTCCAGAGAAACATAAGGGCAAGGGACAGAAGAATTGATTCAGGACCTTAACCCCTTACAAGGAGTTTTTACTTCTCACGAGAAGCAAATGAATATGACTAAAGTCTCCTGAAAGAGAGAGTGACACTAGACTCGAGGAATGTTGCTGTTCTATTTAGTGGCTACAGCTATAATTGCTTTTTTTGTGTGCTATATACCCCTTAGCTAAAAAAGTGAGCATGTACCCCCAATCTGCTTTTTATTTATTTTTAAAATTGCATTGTATATTACTGTACCAGTGTATATGTTAATACATGTACAAAGAAAGATATTTTAAAAGGACTCGTTCATTTATTCAATAAATATTTATTGAATATATATACAGAAAATGCACAGAAAATCTCTTATGGAGCTGATAGTCCAGTGGGGAGACAGAAAAATAATGTTATAATAGTGGGTAAGTGACAGGTGCTTTGAAGAAAAATACAACAGGGAAGAGAGATGAAAAGATTGGCACACCAGTCTCTATTGGGTGGATGGTCAGGGAAGGTCTCTATAAGGAACTTTGCAGAGAGACCTGAATGCAGTGAGGGAATAAACCGTGTGTGTATTACTTTGCAGAGAGTCCTAAATGCAGTGAGGGAATAAACCGTGTGTGTATTGGAGGGTAGGGGATTGCAGGGAAGAGCAAATACAAAGGTCCTGAGATGAGCATGTTCCTGGAGAGACAGAGGAGTGTGAGAGAGGCCAGTGTAGTTGGGCATGAACAGGGCAGAGAGATGGGGAGTTAGATTGGAGAGATACCCAGGGGCTAGGTGGTCAGGTCTGAAAGGTCAAGGTTGGGGTTTGGATTTTTCTCCTAAATATGACAGAGTTATTGAACGGTTGAAAGCAGATTGACATAATTTGATTTATGGTTTTGGAGTTCTTTGGCTCCTGAGAGGAAAAGTGGATGGTAGGGAACCAAGAGTAGAATGATGCAAGCATGCCAAGGACAGGGTAGGAGTGTTAGAAGGGGAGAGAAGTGGTGGAGTCTGGATATTTTGACAAGAGAACCTCTAGCTGCTGCTGTTAGCCTGGATGAGAAAGAGATACTTGTGGTCTGTATAACACGGTGAATGTTGGTAACATTTGCTGATCTGAGGAAGCAATCCTAATTGTCAAAGCATTTAGGAAATTGTTGATAATTTTGTTAAATGAAACCAGAAAATTTTTGATTGTCATAAAATAAAATATATTTCTATTGTTTATTTCAATTTATTTTGTTCTTAATTAGCTTAGAATGTGGCTCTGTGGTTTGTTGCTTGAATCACTGCCTTATATACATCCTCAACCAACTTGTCCCTCCCTCCCCACACTCTGGAAAGACCCGAGCCCTGATTGTTCCAGCTCCCTGCTTACTGTTTGCCTGAACATGTGTAACCCAGTGTGGCTGGAGAAAAATGCATCATGATGCTGACTGGTCCCACTTAAAATATGTGATTACAAACCTCATGTGCAGTCTCAGTACTTCCAGCAGTTCTATTTCCCTAGGCTATTTTCTGTCCTATTCTCTGAAGCAACAGTTTTATAACTTCTTTTTTCTCATACTTTTGACATCCCTTTCCTTTTTTCCTTTTTTCTCACTCTTACCTGGTAACTTTCTTCCTTTCTTTGTCTTTCTTTCTTTCTTTCTGCTTCCCTTTCTCCCTCCTTCTCTCCCTGCCTGTCGGGAGAATTTATACTACCTACTTACCTGTATTATACTTTGACTTTGCCTTACCTCCTTTTATAAGGAAAAACTGCCCCTGCTTCTGTTGGGCACCATATTCAAAGACTTTATAGTTACAGGTTTTTAGTTATATGTGTTCTTGTTATCATCAAATTTTCCATCTTGATGGATTATTCCTCTCGACATACAAATGTGGGATTATATCTCTCATTTAAAGAAAACTCCCCTTGGTTCTACATACCCTTCTAACTACTCACATTTTTCTGTGCCTCTTTTTTAGCAAAACTCCTTGAATGAGTTCTCTTTACTTACTGTCTCCTCTTCCTCACCTTCTCTTCTCTCTCGTCTAGTCAGGCTTTTATCCTTAGGCCTTCAATGAAACTACCCTGCCAACACCCCTGTCCTGTCAGATCCAGTTGTCGGTTCTCATTGCTCCTCTTAGTCAGACCTCTCAGCATTTGTTCCAGTTGATCACTTTTTCCTTTCTTCATTTAGTTTCTAAATTCTTGCCCTTTCCTAGTGTTTTTTTTTCCCCACCAGTTTTTTATCCTTTTTATCCTCTGAGGCCATAGGCCTTAAGCCTATGAGCTTAAGCCTTAGAAACTCTTTTCTGTTTACATTTGCTGGACCATTTTGAAATGTGATTATGATTGTGGTAAAATATATATAACATAAAATTTAGCATTTTAACCATTTTTAAGTATATACTTTAGTAACATTAAGTACATTTACAGTCTTATAGAACTATCAGCACTTTATGTCCAGAACATTTTCATTACCCCAAACAGAAATTGTAACTGGGCCAGTATTTTTTAAACCTTGTGAAATCAATTCAGTGGATTAAGACTAGGCAGTAAAAAGAAAATAATCAGATAAACTGAAGTAGAAAATAGGATGAATTACACATGATAAAGGTAAGTATTGGTTCATGAAGCTTTCATGTCAGATAACATTTGTGTGTGGAGTCACTAGGTGAAATGAATTTCTTAGGGTTATAGTCAGATAGTCATAAAGATTAGAAATCCATAGCTTTCAGTACTGCCTGTATGCTGATGATGCCTACATTAACTTATTTCCACTGAAAACCTAGCCCTTAAACTCCAGACTGGTGGATCTAACTACCTTCTGGATGTTTCCAGTTGGATGGTTTACAGTCTTCTCTAGTTTTTTGCCTCCAAAACATTCTGCTCCTTAACCTCTACTCTGAAGGTTGTTTTTACTTGGTAATATGGATTATTCTCCCAAGGTAGATGCCAGTTTGCTGGTTTTGGTGTCATAATTTGTTTCTTTGAAGATATTTTTTAAAACCCATTTCTCTACTTTGTGAGGGTCTCTTTCATGAGAACCAAATGATATGTGTAGGACTAGTCAGGCATTTTAAACAAGCAGTATGGCAAAATATGCAGAGAATGACTGAAGGAATACTTTTAAGCATTATTCTTTACGGTCTTCTATGCTCGGAAGTGGAGAGAGGAAAACTGCTTTTGAGAGAAAGATGATGAATCTGATTTTGGACATGTTGAAACTAAGGTGTATGCTAGATATTTTTAAGACAAGAAATATGTAATGGAATTATAATGGAATTATTTTCTGTAAATAAGTGACGAAATCGAGATGAATAGGAAGGAAAATGAAACCTAAATGAAATTAGTTTTGCCAAATGTTCTGTGCTTTTGTGGATCCTGAATTTTATGACAGAAGCCGCAGATGAGGCAACCTCATTAGTGAGCAGCTCTGAAGATAGGAGTTGGAAGTCATCAGCGTACATGTTTTAATTGAAATCCAGAAAGTAGGTGAGATTTTCTGGGGAGAATGTCTAGGGAGGCAATTCTCTACCTCTGATGTACATTGGAGTCACCAGTGAGGCTTATTTATACTGATGATTCCCGGAGTCTACCCCAGAAAACTTCTTACTGAAGGGCATTGGGGTGGGACTGAATAACCAGCAGGTTTAATGAAGGCCCAGGTGATTCTGACACAAGTAGACTACTGGCAACTTGAGATATTTGGGGGTAAAATAACCAGGAGGCCAAAGAAACTCACTAAATGAGTTTCAAATGGATATGTGTAAATATTACCTAAGATGATCCATTGAGTACAGGAAGAAAATAGAGTATGTATATTAGCATAGTAATCCATGTCTGTGATTTGTAAATAAATTCATACAATTTAGTAGATGATGGATTTAAAATGTGAACTTAGGTCTTGGTGCCTTGAAAGCTCTTGTCTGTTCCGCTATGCTGTGTTGCCTCAGACGTGAAGTGCTGCAGTAATGTTAGTGTTGGTTAGTGGCAGAGGATGAACTAGAACTTAAACACACGTTCCCAGTCCCGTCATTCCAGTGTCATTTGCTGTTTCTAAGAAGGGGGCAAGAAGGCTGCGGCGATGAGGCTGTGGAGTTAGGTAGAGAGGAGCCTGTAACCTACTTGAGAAGGTCAGTCCCTGTAGTGCCCTGTCTTCTTTTAAGTGTCCTTTTACCTGTTTCTTAAAGTCTAGAAGAAGCAGACCATCTCCATTCTCCATCTTTTGCTGTGAGGAATGAGAGAAGCAGAGGAGCTTGTTCTTCTACCCTACCCTCAAAAGGAAAAATCCATCATACTTCTTTTGAAATGGGACTGACTCTCATGTATTAACTATTGTATACAGTTTTTAAATGTTTAATTCCTTGAGTTTGAGCAGCAAATAGTTTGGGCGATAAAATCACTCAGATTATCTACTGTGTCCAATATTAAACTTATCCCTTCCAAACCCCTTCATCCTGTTTTTCTTTCTTTTGTCTAATACAGCCACTGGTTTTTGGCCTCCATGTCCTGCTAATCAGGAAGTCAAATCATTTCTCTTAAATATATCTCACCCTTAGTAAATCCTTCCCCTTCCTTAGTTTTGTCCTTCATTTCTTGCCTGCCATAAGTTTTGTTTTCTAATGCCACAGGCAGAGTGATGTGTCTGTGCTATAAATTTTTCATCACTGTCCTGCTGTTGCAAATCCTCCAGGAGGGCTCAGCAATGCAGAAAAGATAAAGTTCAGTCTTGATAGCATGGCACTTAGAGTTGTTCTTGATCTGGCCCAAGTATATCTCTCCAGACTCATCTCTTAACACTTCCCTCTGAAATATTCTGTGCTTCAGGTATCTTGAGCATCACTCTTCTTTACACTTTTACATACAATTTTTCTTTTGTTTAGATTTTCTTTTCCTGGCAAATCCTTACTGTTCTTCAGAATTCAACTCAAATGAGTCACTGATTCATTCTATGAAACTTCCGAGTTTATCTTCAGTTAGAGATAATTCCATCAGTCCTTTATTTACATTGTGAGTGTCAGTATATTGCAGTTATATTATTTTCTCTTTTTCTATTTAGACTATTAATATTTGATTTCTTGTTAACCAAGACTGTACCTCCAAAACTCAATGGTATTCCTTCATTTAAGCTTGCCAAGTAAGAGTAAACTGTTGGTTTTCTTTATTCTCCCAGTACCGATTTTATGGAGAACCTGTAATAAAAGCATGTATTGAAAATGGAACTAGCTGTATTGACATCTCTGGAGAACCTCAGGTATGTGAAATGAAAGGAGAACAGAATTAATAATACAACTTCTGTTAACATGAAAAATGGTGCAATTTTGCAGACATATTTTAGAAGGTAATGATTCCTCCCTAGCATTTAAAGATGGTATTGCATTAAAGCTTGAAGGAGAGCATGGTGATAAGGTCTTTGCTTCATTTTTTCTGAATTTGTTCCCAACAACCTGATTTCTTTCGAAGCCTTTGTGTATAGTATGTGTTGATTTATATCACTACTGCATGCTGTAAACAGAATTAATTAAAATAAAACTTGCTCAGAGTCATACAACCATTAAGTCAAAAAGCTAGGACTTGAACTGAGGTTTGCCTGACTGCAGGGAGTAGAGTATTATAAGAACAGAGCTACACTAGTTCCTTTATAACTGTAACCTGCTATGTCCCTATAATCTCAGTCCTATCATCAGTGTGCCAGTATAGTATATACATACTTAGAGCTTATCAGTTGGTGGTACTGGAAAGTGCTGAGAAAGTGTAAATTACCAAGACTGATGCAAGAAGAAGTCAGAAGCGTGAATGTAAGATAAACTGACTCTTATTTAAAATATTCTAAAACAAAGAAAACTCCAATACTTTGGCCACCTCATGCAAAGAGTTGACTCATTGGAAAAGACCCTAATGCTGGGTAGGATTGGGGACGGGAGGAGAAGGGGACGACAGAGGATGAGATGATTGGATGGCATCACCGACTCGATGGACATGGGTTTGGGTGGACTCCGGGAGTTGGTGATGGACAGAGAGGCCTGGAGTGCTGCAATTCATGGGGTCGCAAAGAGTCGGACACGACTGAGTGACTGAACTGAACTGAACTGAACTGAGAACAAAGAAAATGGTGAAAAGCTTCCAAATTATCTTGTAAAGTACTATGAATGTGGTATCAAAACCTAATAGTGATCCAGAAAGTGTGTACACTGAAAATGCAAATTTAAGTAACTCAGTTTAAAAAAAGGGCAAGGGAGGAAAAGAGGCAAATCTCCTGTGCAAAAAGAATCCGTGTAATTCACGTAGCTTCTGTGCCCTCAAGGAGAGGGAACATAACTCCTTCCTTCTTATGTGTGGGCTGCACACAGTCACTTCCTTCCAGTGAGTACAGTATGGAAAAGAGAAGGAAAAAGAAAAGCTTTACAGTGGAGAATCTGGAGAACACTAGCTCAGCCAGGTATTCAGGGTCAACATCAACAGTGATAAATTATGTTGATAGTATGTACGCTTTACTTTTAATTGAAGTACAGTTAATTTACAATATGGTGTTAGTTTCAGATGTATAGCAAAGTTTTTCAGCTATATATGTATTTTCAGATCCTTTTCCATTATAGGATATAGTTCCCTGTGCTATAGAGTAAATGCTTATTGTTTATCTATTTTATATTAGTGGTGTATCTTTTAATCCCATACTCCTAATTTATCTCTCTCTCCCACCCTCCCTCCCACTTTGGTAACCATATATTTATGAGATAGTATGTACTGTTGATATGACATCATGAAATGGCACTTTACCCTTGTGATCTTTCTCCCCAAAATCTATAACTTCACTGTAATGATGAGAAAATCATGAAATAAATTCCCAAAGAGGGGCATTCTACCAAGTACCTGGGCAGTACTGTAAAGGTCATAAAAAGCTGGAAAAGTCTGAGAAACCGTCACAGCCAGAGGAGCCTAAGAAGACATGACAGCTAAATGTAGAATGGTCTCTTGAATGGGATCCTGGATAGAAGAAGAGCATTAGGTAAAAGCAAAGGAAACCTAAACAAAGTATCAGTTCAGTTCAGTCGCTCTGTCGTGTCTGACTCTGCAACCCCATGAATTGCAGCACGCCTGGCCTCCCGGTCCATCACCAGCTCCCAGAGTTTACCCAAACTCATGTCCATCGAGTCAGTGATGCCATCCAGCCATCTCATCCTCTGTTGTCCCCTTCTCCTCCTGCCCCCCAATCCTTCCCAGCATCGGGATCTTTTCCAATGAGTCAACTCTTCGCATGAAGTGGCCAAAGTATTGGAGTTTCAGCTTTAACGTCAGTCCTTCCAATGAACACCCAGGACTGATCTCCTTTAGGATGGACTGGTTGGATCTCCTTGCAGTCCAAGGGACTCTCAAGAGTCTTCTCCAACACCACAGTTCAAAAGCATCAATTCTTCAGCACTCAACTTCAGTTAGTAATAATGTATCAATATTGGTTCATTAATTATAACACATTAATGTGAAAGATGAAATGATAGGGTTAGCTGAGTGCAGAGTGCCTAGGAACACTTTACTACTCAGTTTTTTCCCTGTAAATCTAAAATTGTTTTTAAAAAGTAATTTTTAAAAAATAGGCAAAGAATTTGAACAGACATTACTACCTTCTTACATCCCCTTCTTTCTGACCATTCTTATCTTTCTGTTTATATATGCACACAGATGTATGTTTGTAATGATGTTCATCAGGAAGATATGATTTGGGGTAGCTTTGTTTGGCTTTCTTTGTATTTTTTTATATTAATTTTTCATAATAACAATTACTTCTACATTAAAAAATAGTTCTAAAAAATGAATTAATTCAGATCAGCATATCTCTCACCTGGAACAAAGTAGCTATATTTGCTGAATAAGTGCTGACTATTTTGACAGTTAATGTTTTGCTGCAGAGGCATCTTAGTTAGCATTTTCACAGTTTAATTGCTTTGTTTTTTAAATTGTTTAAATTTAAATTTGCTTTTTAATTGCTTTGTTTTTTAATATTGATCTAGATGTTTCTATGTAGCTCTGATTTAGATCTTTTGTCTTGAATCTTTAGTTTCTGGAACTAATGTATTGGAAGTATCATGAGAAAGCTGCAGAAAAGGGGGTTTATATCATTGGAAGCAGTGGCTTTGACTCCATTCCAGCAGATCTGGGAGTAATATATACCAGAAATAAAATGAATGGTAATTATTGATCAGTAAGCAATAATGGAATTTAAAATAGAGTGGTTTCATGTTGGTAATTGTGATGAACTTAAATCTGCTTGGGTTTTAATATAACTCTGCATGTTAGAAAATGCTACTGACACTATTGGTTTTTGAGGTATGGATAGTACTATAAGTGTTCTAAAGGAAGGAATTCTCCATTTTTTGAATCTAGTTGTGGTTAAAAACTTGCTTTGTGTAAAATTATTAATGGGTAAACTAATTAAAGTATCATACATACCATTTACTGATTTTAGATATTTAGAAATTGAGGAATAGAATACTTCTTAACATAATGAATGTCAGAAAGCAGTAGCTAACATCATACTTAATAATGAAACACTAGAACCATTCCTAATATAGAAAAGGTCATGAATTGAGCATCTTTTAAATGCTTGTTTAGTCTTCCAACCCATGGATCTAGTATATTTACGTTTGTTAAGAAACTTACTAAAAATCTTCATTTACTAAAAAAGGTTAGACTTTTTTTCATGATGTTCCTACACGTTTCTCATTGAGGTTATTCTTAAATACTTAGTAGTTGTTATTTTGGATAGGTCCTTTTTTACTTTTAAAGGGGAAATACTACTTTGAGATTTGTTTTAAAACATTTTTTCAGATACTGAAACCTAGGAGTCAGCATTTTAGCAAATACCCCAGCTAATTGTTGATTCACGTGGTTCACATTTTGTTACATACATATGAAGTGGTGCATGTTCTTCCTGTGCATAGAGTTAGATCACAGAGCCATATATTCAGGCCACATTCTCTTAACAGCTCTCAGAATCGTCTCCAATGAGCTAGACTTTAATGATCTATTTTTGGTTTCGTCAGATATTTTAAAGTTGTTCAATTGATGCCCTTCTCTTTATTAGGAATGGTTCTAGTGTTTCATTATTAAGTATGATGTTGACTACTGCTTTCTGACATTCATTGTGTTAAGAAAGATGTTTATGTGGCTTTAGTTCTTCTCTGGTGTAACATCATCGTGGATGACATAGTTATTCATTACCTTACTCATTGTCAGCTTTCTAAGGCCTCGTGCTTTAATTTTTTCTTGGAATTAAAACTGGAAATACTGTCTCTTAAGAAATGGATGTAATTCATTTTATCGCATTTTGAGAATTAGCTAGCCCATTATGTTTTTGTTTCGTCTTACTGCTCTCAATAAGCTCAAAGACTAATTAAATACTTAACCACTCTACATATATGTTAGTCCTCATGGTTAATATAATTGATTTCTTCCCTTTTTTTCTGGCTTTGGTTTTCTACTTTTATTTTTACTTTCTACATTTTTATTTCAATTAAACAGCTTTATTTTAAGTATTTAATAAGCCATCACAAAGGCCCACTCTGGTAAGGTTTCTGTACATTTATTATAAGTCACTACTAATAAGTCTTCTTGAAAGCTTTCATATTGGAAAATAGAATAATTTCCATAGGTGTAGTTTTGAGAACTGATGGGCTTCCAGAATGGATGAACTAAACTATTGCCTTTTGGAAGAGATTTTTTGCAGTGTCAGTTTGACTGCTAGAAAAGATTTTGTGAGTATCAGCAGTTAGTTTATGTTAGTACTTTTTTTCTGATAATTTATCTGGCTTTAGCTGCTCCTTAAATCTGTTTACAGTAACCTAATAATACTGTTATAGCACAGATTTTCCTGATTATATCAGTTATAAGCTTAATAAAAATGTTCCCTAAATGAATAGGAATAGCTTATTATTATTTGTCCTGGTTTAATAGGTTTTTATTTGATTTTACTTTTACCATTTTCCTCCTCTTTTAGGCACACTGACTGCTGTGGAAAGTTTCCTGACCATACATTCAGGACCTGAGGTTAGTTTTTGTTTGTCACATGTTTTCTATGTTAATATGAAAAAACATTTTGGAAATGATACTTGCCTGTTAAAAAGGTTTAGATTAATTCAGTTGTATATACAATTTTAATTTTTAGTGCATGAAAGTCACTATGTTTAATTTTAAAAATTAAAGATTGCTGAGAATTATTTTGACTTAAAATAGAATTTGTTTAAAACAGTTGCATGATTCATTATATTAGAATGAGCTACCTTCATCCTAACACTAAGCATCTGTCATTGTTATGTGGTAAAATGTTGTCACCCTAGAAAATTATCACCTTAGTGCAAATCAGTGCATTTTTATTATGTGCCTAACTTGGAGTTGGATGCTCTTGTGGCCATATAGGAAATGTATGATGTAAATGTAATTTTACTGAATTTATGGTCTATTTGGGAACATAAGATAATTACATTCTGGGGATAGGACCATGTTTTGTGGTAGTACTTTTATTGCCAATAGTGTCTAACCCAATTCTGTGTCTATACTTGAGGCTTCATTAAGTATTTGTTCTCTTTAAAAAAATACTCAGTATTTCAGATATTGTGTAATGCAAGTATATGTAATAGTGCAAGACAGTGTGATATATAAATGAACAACGTGCAAACCCTTAAAGAGGTAATAACTTAGACTAGCAGGAGACAAAAATTGTTATTAAAGAGGTCAGGCTTCTGAGACTGGGGAATACATCTACCTGGGAGGCCAGAAATCATGGAGTTTTTGGAGAAGCTGGGATATGGACTGAATTCTAAAGGTTGGTGCTGAGGAGATGTAGATAAGGGAGAGGAAGTAGTTTAATCAAGATGTAACTGTGGGATGGTGTGGAGCATGTTTTAAGTAATGGGTCTGTTCCTTTGGATTATGGGTTCAGATTGGTGGACACAAAGAACTCTGTAAAACATGCTAAAATTTGTGTTACAAATAATATCCACTAGAGTATCAGAGGAAAGGGAAGTGATAGTGGAACTGAGTGATTTGAGAGTGCCTCATAAAGGCCTTATTAAGTTGAACCTTGAAAAGTGAATAGCATTTGGAAGGTGAGAGGCAGCAATCTAAAGCAAAAGCTCCGAAATGAGAATGAAAAACGTGCTTGGAACTCTGGGGAACATGAGTTATAGAAAGCCAACTCAGCCTGGTTTAAACCAACAGAACAGAAAAGAATTGACTGATTCTTGTAACCAAATGTCTGCAGGTAAACCGTATGGCTGGATCTGGATGTTCTGGATGTTATCAGAACTCATTTTTTCCCCTTGTCCTCTTTGTGTCGCTTCAGTAATTCTGTGTTCCTCAGTGTAGGCTCTCACAATGATGGGGAAGTGCTGGTGGCCGCAGATATACATTGTACTTAAGGTTCATGATCTCCCAGGAACAGCTGGCAGAGTTTGAATGTGCAAAATTAGGGAAGATTACTCAAGTATTGGGTTATTTGGTCATTCCTGAGCCAAACAGTGAGACCTGGGGTATAATGGAGTACTCAGATAGCCCAGGCCTGGGTCATGGGCCTCTGGAGGGGGGATCATAGGGCCAAGGCCTTCTGAACATCATGGAACAAATTCCAAATAGGAAAGAGAGTTTTGTAAGTAGAAGACAGGGTAGCAGAATTAAAAATTCCCTGCAGTGGACCAGTGTAGGACTGACAAAAACAGATGTCCACTACAGGGAGATAATGAGAAAACAAGTAGAGCTAAAAAAAGAGGCTTCTTTTGAAAGAGCAGCAGGAGATGATCTGTAATACAAAATGATAATACTGCCTCCTTCATATAATTGTTATGAGGATTAAATTAGTCAATGAATATAAATCAGAACAGTGGTTGACACTTAGTAACCACTCAGTAAATATTGTTAAGTCCTGTTATTATAAGGACTCAGAGTTGGGGCTTGATCAGGACCAGAGATTTGGAAACATCAAAATCAGTGCAGCTCCTTCTCATTCCCCTTTAAGCAAAATATGGAGCCTTAATTTCCCAAGGATGGACAAAGATAACTCTCTTGATTCTATGCATCCCTTGGCCCAGGATTGGTTTCCTCCTGCTCCTTCTCCTACTTTTCCCCTTCAGCTTTATTACTTTACGTAAAAATTGAATCATAGACAATGTATTGGACCATAAAGCAAGACTCAAAGAATTTCGGAGGATTGAAATCACAAGAATTCAGTCTCTTCACTTCTCACAGGTTTTTAGGATTTTCTGTATACTCCCAAGTCAGTTTTGGTAGTTTGTGTCTGTGTTAGTTTCCTAGGACTGCCATAATAAATTACCACAAACTGGGTTGCTTAAACAAGGGAAACAGTGTTTAAGGCCAGAAGTCTAGATCTAGCTAGAAGGCTAGAAGTCCATGATCAAGATGTTGGCGGGATTGGTTTCTTTTGAGGACTGTGAGGGAGCTCCATGCTTTCTCCTAGCTTTGAGTGTTTGCTGGCACTCTTTGGTGTTTGTTTGTAGGTGCATCACTCAGACCTCTTTTTCGTCTTCACATGATGTGTGTGTGTGGTAATTTTGGGTTTGGGGTCCACCTCCTCCAGTATGACCTCAACTAGTCAAATCTGCAACAACTGTGTTTCCAAATAATGTACATTCTGAGGTGCTGGGGGTTAGACCTTCAACATACAAATTTGGGGCAGGGACACAGTTTGATCCATAACAGTGTCTTTCTAAGAATTTGTTCATTTCATCTAGGTTATCTAATTTGTTTGGCATACAACTGTTCATAGTATTTCCTTATACTCCTTTTTCTTTCTGTAAGATTGGTAATGCCATTTCTTTCATTCCTGATTTTAGTAATTTGAGCCCTCTCCCTTTCTCTCTCTGTCTCTCTGTCAGTCCAGCTAAAGGTTTTTCAATTTGGTGGGTTTCTTTAAAGAACTGGCTTTGGTTTCATTGACTTTATTGTTTTTCTTTTCTTTGTTTTTTTTTTATTTCCACCCGAGTCTTTATTATTGCTAGGAGACTAGAATGGAAAACAGAAATAGAGAAATCAGTTGCATTTCTATATACCAGCCACAGTTAGAAAATGAATTGTTATAAAAAAGAAACCATTTATAGTAGTATTAAAAAATCAAGTACTTTAGGGGACTTCTTTGATGGTCCAGTGGTTAAGAAACTGTCTCCCAATGCAGGGCACGCGGGTTCAATCCCTGGTCAGGGAACTGAGATCCCACATGACACAAGGCAACCGAGCCCATGCATAGCAACTACTGAGGCTGTGTGCTCTAGAGCTTGGCCCCCACAACAAGAGAAGCCCACACACCACAACTTGAGAAGCCTGTGTGCTGCAACAAAGAACCATCGCAGCCAAAAATTTGAAAGATTAAAATAATCAAGTACTTAAGAATAAGTGATACAAAATGTATAAGAGTTCTATGAATAAAACTATAAAATGTTATTGAGTGACCTTAAAGAAGGCAAGTAAATATGAGAATCCACCATATTCATGGATTGGAATACTCGATTTTATTAAGATGTCGATTTTTCTTAAATTGATTTATAATCCCGTATAATTCCAATCAAAATCTCAAACAGATTTGTTGTTGGTTTTTTTGCTTGTTTTGTTTTGGTGTGCAGCTTGACAAACTAGTTCTAAAATGTGTATGAAAATGCAGAGGGCTGAAAATAGACAACACTTTCTTAAAGGAGAAAAAGGTAGAACAGTGCTCTTGAATATCAAGTCAGAGTGTAGTATTGGCAGGGAGATAACAACAGGTCAATAGAACAGTAAAGAGCTCAAAGTAGTTTGTGCATATATGAGCACTTGATTTATGGCAAAGAGTCTTTTCAGAAGATGATGGGTATGGAGAAACAATGAAATCGGACTCATACTTTGCACTGTGTACAAAATCAAGTTTAGGTGGGTTATAGACCTTAATGAATAAGGCAAAACACTAAGCTTTTAGAAGGTGACATTTCATGGCCTCAAGGTCAGGAATGGCTTCTTTTTGCCAAGAAATATATTTTATTTTATTAATTTATTTTTATTGAGGTATAATTGACATATAACATTATACTATTCAGATGTACAACATAATTCAGTATTTGTATGTATTACAAAATGACCACCCCTAGTTAATATCTATCACCATACTTATTATAATTTTTTTCTTGTGAGGAGAACTTATAAAATCATCTCTCTTAGCAAGTTTCTAATATGCTATATAGTATTTTTGTATACATTTAAAATTTTTTAATTATTTTTTTTATCAAAGACACCATTAAGAAAATGTTAAGGTCAGCTGCAGAGTAAAGAGGTATTTCTAACACATGATGAATCCTGACATCACAATTTTGAACAAAAGAAGCAAAACTCAAGGAATATACACTATATGGTTCCATATCTATAAAATTTAGAAACAGGCAAAATTTACTACACTGTCTAGAAATGAATTCTTAGGTGGTAAAACTAAAAAAAAAAAAAAAAAAGCGCAAGGATTTTTCTTGATTATCACAAAAGCAGGAAAGAAGGAGGGCTTTCTGGGCTTAAATAGATGTTAGCCTCATAATTACATTAAATTATGCTTTTATGTTCTGTGCACTTTTCTATTTTTTAGCAAAATAAAGTAAAAGGTTTTTTAAATGAGATGTAATTTTTATCTTTTTAATGGCTTATCTGTATAAGAAGATACTCTTGGGTTTTTTAAAAATCTGTTTTCTCCTGATTTTAAGAAATCTTTGCAAATAGGTCAAATTGGCTAGGCGTAGATTGAGAATAGTTTCACAAATTAAACTCGGAAGAATTTTAGCTCTGTTTTAGTTACAGCAAAACAGAAGTGATTAATCTGTAACAAAATGGAAGTTAGATCAGTATCTCTCTACCTTTCAGTTTCATCAAAGCTATTATGTGAAAACATGAATCTTCTGATGGTTTTATTATTTCTTTTTTCCTACTTAAAGCAATCAGTGATAGTTAAGTGAAAATGATGAAGTGAAACTCACTGGCTTGTTAAAAAGAGTATAAATAATGGTAGGAGGAAAGAAGAAAGGGCATATGTTGTAAATATGTAGTGTGTAAAAAGGGTGTAAATAGTGAATATGATTGTACTAATGAAGGTTACTGCTGCCTAGCCGGTCATAAAAATTCACCTCAAAATTATTGAATTAGAGATTATGCCTTGCTCAAATAAGATGAAATGTTCTTTGTATCAATTATAAATGACTTGACTTTACATTTTAGTAATTATCCCTTAAGACATGTTTATTTTTAATATTTTAATTTTTTTTTGAATGTAGTTGATTTACAGTGTTGTATGAGTTTACGTGTTTCTTTAACTCTTGAATTATTTTGTTAGGGGTTGTGCATTCATGATGGTACCTGGAAGTCAGCAGTTTATGGTTTTGGAGATAAGAGTAATTTGAAAAAACTACGAAATGAGTCAGATACGAAGCCTGTCCCAATTGTTGGACCAAAATTGAAAAGAAGGTATATTATCTCAAAATCTGTTCTTCAGTTTATCTAAGCATATGGTGGTTTATATGACTATTAATAACATATGCTATTAAAACAGCCTAGAGACTTTTATAGTGAGTTCACTGTTGTTTTCAAAGATAAATAAAATATAATTAATATGTTACACTAAGTTTAACTACTTCATATATAATAATACATTTGGATTCTGGGAAAAATTAGTTTTGACTCTTCACCATCAGTATCAAAATTAAACATCAGTTAAATTTTATGCAATAAAAATGTGATGATCTTATGTATATTAATCAATTTATTAATAGTATTTATATGTGAGAACCCTGAACTCAGAGAGTTTGGCTATTGAAATGAGTGTTCTTTTTTATCATTATCTGGGGAAATTGTTGGGGTACAAAACATGGTTAAATTATGTATGTGTTAAGTGCCCACGGTATGAAGAATACTAGTGTTCTAACTTGTCACTTATTTGGGTGCAAGTGTAGAGAACAAAGGACAAATACTAAAGTAAATTTTAATGAAGAGCAGATCTGCCATCATTATTGTTATCATTGATTGCCTCAGCAAGAGTTAAGGTTTTTATTCAGAAATTTACCAGTTAAAGTTGTGGTCAGTGTAAATGGAAAAGATGCAACATGGGTCTGTCTTGCAGGTGGCCAGTTTCTTACTGCAGAGAACTCAATAGTTACTCCATTCCTTTCTTGGGAGCAGATGTGTCTGTTGTGAAGCGGACTCAGCGTTACTTGCATGAAAATTTAGAGCAGTCACCTGTAAGTGTATATGATTTATTTTTTAATAAAGAGTATTCTAGTTTGTTTCAGTTCCTTCATCAGCTTAATGTAGGATTTTTATGTTTATAAATCCAAAAAAGAAAGAGTTGAATAGTGTGTGTTTCAGTTCCTGGGAGCATAAAGAATTAGTAGTGTAGAGCATTTTGCATTTTATGGGGGTGGTAATAGCCTCCTCCCATGATTCAAATCTGACCTTCTGAATATGTTTTGTACATGAGACAGTAGAAGCAAGTTCAGTGCAGGAAATCCTGGTGTTGTAATCACCCATCAGTCCTGTTGAGAGTTTCAGCTGCTAGAATACTCTTTCTGTTGCTTATGGAGATGTCTGGGTTCTTCTCTCTTCCCTCCTTGCTACCTCTGGAGTACCATCCCACTCCATTGGTGAGGGAAGTCATTATTCCCACTGCCAAGACTTGAAGAGGAAACTATTTCAAGTTAAAAAAATAATTTCTTAAGGAGGTTGTAAGTGGAGTATGCATTCTATATTGTATAATTATTAAACTCAGGTATATGATTATGAACTTTTCATATTTGTGTTCAAGCAGGGGGAGCTAATTATTGTTTGCAACAATTCCTCTTAAAAAATGTCCCTCTAGCGTCTGTTCTGAACAAACTTTTAGAACATAATACATTCATAAAGTGAAAACTGCCTTCATTTGATGTTTATGACTATAGAGTAAGTTATTAGTAGCTAACGTTTTTGTATTACTTGGTCTAAGAAAGGCATAACATCCTGATTTTATATTCTTCATCTAGGTTCAATATGCTGCCTATGTAACTGTGGGAGGCATCACTTCTGTTATCAAGCTGATGTTTGCTGGACTCTTCTTTTTATTCTTTGTGAGGTTTGGCATTGGAAGGCAACTTCTCATAAAAGTAAGTTTTTGTGAAATTAAACCTATAGAAGTATTTTCTATGAATTTTTAAAAATATGACTAAAGATATTTTTTCCCCCTTTAGTTCCCATGGCTCTTCTCCTTTGGTTATTTTTCAAAACAAGGTCCAACACAAAAACAGGTAACCCTTTCCTTTGTATCCAGGTCTCTAAAATAATATTTTTCTTAATTTTATTTTTACTTTTCCTCAGTGCAGTGATAATAACAGCTAAGACTTGATGAAGCACTTACTCTGTTTCAGACATTCTTATGTTCTTTATATGCATTAGATTACTCAATCTTTTCAAACACTCCTTGAGGGAGGTGTTATATCCATTTTATAAATGAGAAAAATAAGTAACAGAGAGGCTAAGAAATTTGCCAAAGTCCTGTAGTGAGTAGATGGCCAGGCTAGAATGAGAACTGAGCTGTTTGGCTCCAGAAATTGTGTTCTCTTTACATCATAGAAATTTCAGATTTTTTACTCTTCAATTTTACTCCTTTATTATCTAGTCCTTTTTACCTCCTCTGTCCCCCTCTCCCAAACTTACTTCCTTTTCCCTCTTTCACACACCCTGGATTCCCATGGTAGATAAATTGAATTGTCACCTGTCCAATATCCTCAATACAACTGCTTTAGGCACTTCAAATATAACGTGTAAAATCTGAACTCCTTTCCATCAAACCCTCTTCTTCCTTCCATGTTTCCCATCTCAGTTGGTGGCACTATCATCTGCCCAGTCAAGAATGTAGGCATCACTCTAGATTTTTCTCCAAATCCATCACAGCTACCTTAGTTCCCTCTCTCTTCTCTCCTGTCTCCCTTCTCTGCCACTTCCTTCTAATTGTGGTAAAATTAAAATACGCACGACATAAAGTTTCCCATCTTCACCAGTTTAGTTCATCAGGGATACAGAGGGCTGATTGTATATACCATATTTTGCTTATCCATTTATCTGTGCATTGACATTTGGGTTACTTCTTTCTTTTGTCTATTTTGAATAATGCTTTTATGAAACTGAGTGTGCATTAACATCACTGAAGAACTTTCAAAAATTCCAGTGCCCAAGCCACATTCTACACCAATCAAACCTGAATCTCTGATCATCTGTTTTGGGGTCTCTCCAAAAGTTGACATCTCTACTATGAGGCCCCTACTGAATCAGAATGTCCAAATGCCAGGGTCAAAACATGTATTTGAAAACAGCTCCCTGAGTGATTCTGATATATAAAGTCCCAGGTGTAAGAATCATGGCCAAAGCAGTCCAGTCAGGGAAGTATTTTAAAGAAGGTGATAACAGGGTCAGATTTAATTGTTTATTGAAGTGTAGTTGATTTACAATATTGTGTTAGTTTCAGGTGTATGGCAAAGTAACTTAGTTATACATATATATATATTTTTCACATTATTTTCCATTAAAGGTTATTACAAGGTACTGAATATAGTTCCTTCTAATTTGCAGTAAATCCATGTTGTTGATCTATTCTGTGTGCAGGAGTTTGTAGTTGTTAATCCCCTACTCTTAATTTATCTGCCCCCCCTTCCTCTTTGGTAACAATAGATTTGTTTTCTATGTCTGAGTTTGTTTATATTTTGTATCAGTTTTTAAATTCTACATATAAATGATATCATATAGTATTTGTCTTTCTCTGTTTGACTTACTTCACTTAGTTTGGTATGCTGAGTGAATACCATAGCGTATGGTATGGTAATATTTCATTCTTTTTTTCTAACAGTAATATTTAATTGTATATATACATATCACGGGCTTCCCTCACAGCTCAGTCGGTAAAGAAGCTGCCTGCAATGCAGGAGACCCAGGTTCATTTCCTGGGTCAGGAAGATCCCCTGGAGAAGTAAATGGCAATCCACTCCAGTATTCTTGCCTGGAAAATCCAATGGACAGAGGAGCCTCACAGGCTACAGTCCATGGGGTCGCAAGAGTTGGACACGACTTAGCAACTAAACCACCGCCACCACCATACATGTCACGTCTCCTTAAACCAGTTGTCTGTTGATGGGCACTTGGATTATTTTCGTGTCTTGGCTATTATAAACAGTGCTGCTAGGGACATTGGCGTGCATTTATCTTTTGAATTAAAGTTTTCCTTTTTTCTGGATATATGGCCAGGAGTGGGATTTCTGGATCATATGGTAGCTCTGTTTTTAGTTTTTTTAAGGAACTTCCGTACTGTTTTCTATGGTGGCTGTACCAATTTACGTTCTCACCGAGAGAACATACAGTATTTATGTTTGTCTTACTTTACTTGAAGTCCATCCATGTCATCACAGATGGCAGGATTTCCTTCTTTTTTATGGCTGAATAATATTCCTGTGTGTGTGTGTGTGTGTGTGTGTGTGTGTGTGTGTGTGTACACATGTACACACACACTACATTTTCTTTACACATCAGTGGACATTTAGGTTGTTTCTGTATCTCAGCTATTGTAAATAACGCTGCAGTGAACATTGGGGTGCATATATTTTTTCAAATTAGTGTTTTTGTTTGCTTCAAATAAATATCTGGAAGTGGACTTGCTGGATCATATGATTTGCATTTCCCTGATGATGACTAATATTGAGCGTGTTTTGTTAGTCACCTGTATGTATTTTTGGGGAAATGTCTATTCAGGCCCATTTTTAATCAGATTGTTTGGTTGAGTTGTATGCATTTTTGTGTATTTTAGGTGTTAACTCCTTATTGGATACTTTTTTTGCAAATATCTTCTTCCATTCAGTAGGCAGTCTTTTTGTTTTGTTGATAATTTCACTGTGAAAAATTCAGTTTAATGTAGTTCCACTTGTTTATTTTTGCTTTTGTTTCTCTTGACTGAGGAGACATCAAGTAAAATACTAAGACCAATGTCAAAGAGCATACTACCTGTGTTTTCCTCTCATGAGTTTTGTGGTTTCAAGTCTTACATTTAAGTTCTTAATCCATTTTGAGTTTATTTTTCTATATGTTGTGAAACAGTAGTCCACTTTGATTTTTTGCATGTAGCTGTCCAGTTTTCCCAACACGGTTTATTAAAGAGACTGTCTTTCCTATTGTATGTTCTTGCCTTGTCTGTTGTAGATTAATTGAACATGTAAGGGTGGGATTATCTCTGAGCTCTCTATTCTGTTTCATTGATCTATGTGTCTGTTTTTTTTTGTGCCAGTACCATACCAGTTTGGGATTTTTTTTTGGCCACATTGCACAGCTTACAGAATCTTAGTTACCCAACCAGAGATTGAACCCATGCTCCCCACAGTGGAAGCATGGAGTTCTAACCCCTGTACTGCCAGGGTGTTCTCAGTACCATACAAAACAGATTACTGTACTTTTGTACTGTAATTTGAAATTAGAGAAGATGATACTTCCAGCTTTGTTATTCTTTCTCAGGATTACTTTGACTCTTTGAGGTCTTTTGACTTCAATTTAAGAATTATTTGGTCTCATTCTGTGAAAATGCCATTGGTATTTTGATAGGTATTGTATTGACTGTGTAGAGTTTCTTGGGTAATACTGTCATTTTAACAATATTAATTCTTACAATCCAAGAGCATGGTATATATTTCCATGTGTCATCTTCAGTTTCTTTGGTTAGTGTCATAGTTTCTCTAGCACAAGTATTTTACATCCTTGATTAGATTTATTTCTTGGTATTATTCCTTTTGATGGGATTGTAAATAAGCTTGTTTTCTTAATTTCTCTTTCTGATTGTTTTTAGTGTATAGAAATGCAATAAATTTCTTTGTTAACCTTGTATTTATATCCTGCAACTTTACTGAGTTCATTTATTAGCTTTAATAGTTTTTTGGTGATATCTTTAGGATATTCTATATGTAATATCATGACCCCTGCATACAGTGACAATTTTACTTCTTTCCAATTTAGACTCTTCATATTCTTTTCTTGTCTGATGGTTGTGATTAGGACTTCCAGATACTATGTTGAATAGAAGTGGCAAGAGTGGGTGCTCTTGTCTTGTTTCTGATTGTAGAAGAAAAGTTTTCAGAAAAGCTCTCAGCTTTTCACCACTGAGTATGCTATTAGCTATGGGTTTGTCATATATGGTCTTTATTCTGTTGAAATATATCCCCTCTATATACACACTTTGTTGAGACTTTCTATTATAAATGAATGTTGAATTTTGTCAAGTGCTTTTCCTGTGTTTGAGATGATTATATGATTTTTATCCTTTATTTTGTTAATGTGGAATATCATATTTAATTATTTGTAGATGTTGAACCATGTTTGCATCCCTAAACTAAATCCTACTTAAGTATAGTATGTGCTGTGCTGTGCTGTGCAAAGTCACTTCAATTGTGTCTGACTCTTTGCAACCCTACGGACAGTAGCCCACCAGGCTCTGTCCATGGGATTCTCCAGGCAAGAATACTGGAATAGGTTGCCATGCCCTCCTCCAGGGGATCTTCCTGACCCAGGAATGGAACCCATATCTTTTATGCCTCCTGTATTGGCAGGCTGGTTCTTTACCACTAGCATGACAGCCAGATCCTACTTATAGCTTACGGTCCATTCAATGTATTGTTGAATTCAGTTTGCTAATATTTGTAATAATGCTCTCCACTAAACTAGCCGTGTACTTCTAATTCATGTTTCATATTGTAACTAGATCTCACGTGTGTATGTATGCGCACACACACACACACACACACACACACACAATCTTCCCCCCTCCCCTAAACTAAGCTCTAGAAATGCCGTATATTTTATTTTATAAATACTATATGCTAGGCCCATATTACCATTACTTGCTGACTATTTTTGTCTTCTCACCTCAAACATATCTAAAGCCAGAGTAATGTATTCAGTCCTAAAATAAAAACTACCTCTAGCTTTTTCTCTGAAACTGCCTGTTTTAGTGATGCTGTTCTTTCAGCCACAGCCTAAGATTCATCTTTATTCTTCACTAAAACTCAGCTTTATTCCTCACTACCTTTGTCCCCAGAACATTACACCAGTCAGCAAGACTTACGATTCTTCTAAGAATTATTTTTTGTTCCATGCTTAGTTAAGGATGACAGGATATTCTATCTAATAGAATATATTGATTGTTTTTATCTATTAAAAATGTCTTCTATGAAGTATAATGTTGATAGAATGTTTTATTGTGTTCAAGGAGGAAATGACATATTTGTTTAATAAACTCTTCGCCTTCTATTCCTCAGATTGATGCCTCATCATTTACAATGACATTTTTTGGTCAAGGATTCAGCCAAGGCGTTTGTCCTGTTAAGAACAAACCAAATATCAGAATTTGTACTCAGGTGAAAGGACCAGGTATTTCACACGTGACTAAGAGCGTTTGGGAATTTTACATTGTCTTAAGCTATAAAGTGGTGTACTAGTCATAATTTCTTTTTAAAATTTGTTTTAGAAATAAATTTGCCCAGTTATTTAAGTTAATAATGATAAATAATTCTGTCAAAAGAAGGATTGGAATTATTGGTGTCATTCAGTTTTATTGTTGTATTCCTCTCTCTGATTTTTTTTTCTTTCAGTATGATTCAGTAATTCTGAATAGAATTTTTAATGTAAGGGGCTGATTATATTAATATTATATATTAATATATTATTAATATATATTAATGTATTAATATAATACAAGGGGCTGATTGATATTTATCTGTTCTACTCTCATACTCAAGGGTCACTTTAAAGCCTTTTATTTATAACAGTAGTATAATTATAATCAAGGCTGTGGGCCAAGCTTTCTTTGGAGTCTGTGATCACCCTGACATTGCTTGTAAAATATGTGCATATGTGTGTTTTTCCAGAGAGGCTAAAAGTTTTGATACATTGTTAAAAAACTGTCGCCCCAAAACATTCAATAACTAGTTCTGTAAATTTTAGAGAACTATACAGAGACAGTCCCACTGTGAGTTACGTTTCATTACTGTCCTTGCTAATAGATCACAGGCATCTGTTGTACAGTTTTAATCAAGCCCAGTAGCAAAGATATCTTTGCATCTTGCATTTTTTCTAAATTTCCATTTGGATTTTTAGGATAAGCTATGTTCTTACTTGACTTGAATGTAAACACCAATGTTCTACTGGTTCTTTTAAAGTTACTTCTCAAAGTTAGACTTCTTTGAGAGTTACTCAGTTGTCCTTTAAGAAACTGAGTCTGTTTTTTAAAGTGAAGTTTAGTGTATTTGATAAAGGTCAGTTTAGTGTATGAGTTGGGCTTCCCTGGTGACTCAGATGGTAAAAAATCTGCCTGCAATGCAGGAGACCAGGGTTTGATCCCTGGGTCGGGAAGATCCCCTGGAGGAGGAAATGGCAAACCACTCCAGTATTCTTGCCTGGAGAATCCCATGGACAGAGGAGCTGAATGGGCTGCATTCTAAGGGGTTGCAAAGATCACACAGTGTATGAATAAACCTAGGATCATTGGTGAGAGTGTGAACTTGAGCCAGCTGCCCGCATGTGATTCTGGTTCAACCACTGTCTACTCTGTGAATGTGAATGAGGCGCTTAACCTCTCTATGCTTCAGTTTCCTCATCTGTAAAATGGATATAAAATAGTACTAACCTTGTATGACTGTTAAGAGAATTAAATGAGTTTAATAGATTTAAAGCACTTAATACAGTTCCTAACACTGAATAAGGACTATATAAATGTTAATTGTCACTTTTGTTATTTCATGAACAGTATTAAGGAAATTCTGTACACTAAGATATAAAATCTACCATTTGATTTTTGGGTGCTGTTGAATGTCTAGTTTATGGATGCTTTCTTTTTCTTGATCACCTATTTTCTGCAGAAGCTGGCTATGTAGCTACCCCCATAGCCATGGTCCAGGCAGCCATGACTCTTCTAAATGATGCCTCTGATCTTCCTAAGGCGTAAGTCTGGTTTTCTTCAAATTTAAAGATATCTTTTCCATTTATGTTATATTTTAGCTTATTTTGGTTCAGTTTTCAGGCGTTGGGTTTACCTTTGATCCAAAGAGAGAGGTGAGCTTAAAATAGGACAGTTCCTTATTGACTTCTAGGAACAGTGCAGGAATAAGTGAGAGGAGGCAGAAGTTGAGAGCCATGTAAGTTGGCTTCAGTTCCTTCGAAAAAATAACTCAGATCCAAAGTTAGCTACTCAAAAAAAGGTCCCCGTAGTTCAGTGTTATTGTCAGGAGCCCTCAATCCATGCTGAATGATATCCAGCTGGCAGTGAGAGCCTTGATTCATGGCATCCTGGCTAGATAATTATTAAGTGCACTATCTTACTGGAGGATTTAGCTGTTAGCCTAAAAGAAGGCCAGCTTTACAAATAAGCATAG
Organism: Okapia johnstoni; assembly: GCA_024291935.2. Lineage (NCBI taxonomy): Eukaryota > Metazoa > Chordata > Mammalia > Artiodactyla > Giraffidae > Okapia > Okapia johnstoni. The sequence goes on from CM044322.1 coordinate 46,967,109, forward strand.
GCTTGCAGGCTTAGAAACAAATCAGGTATGACCTGAAACTAGTAAGTAATAAACATAAAATTATATAAAGTGAAACTTAATTACATTTTCTTCAAATATTTGTATACCCTTTGAAAATATTTAGCATTTTCTGAATGGTAGCCATTACATGTAAAAGAAACTTCTTTTTCATCCTGTTTGTCCTGTTTATGCTTTATTAGTAATTGATTACTTAAGTTTATTTTGTCCATGTGTGTGTTTAGAGGCTTCCCAGGTGGTGGTAGTAGTAAGGAACCCGCCTGCCATTGCAGGAGACATAAGAGACATGGGTTCAATCCCTAGGTAGAGATGATCCCCTGAAGAAGGGCATGGCAATACTCCACTCCAGTATTCTTGCCTAGAGAATCCCAGAGGAGCCTGGAAGGCTACAGTCCATGGGGTCACAAAGAGTTGGACACAGTTGAAGCGACTTAAGCACGCACGCACGTATATATTTAATCTTCCTGAGTCTCAGGGCTGACTTTATAAACAGCAACTGTTACTTAGGTTAATAACCCTCCATGTGCCCCTTCCAACACACACACACCAGTGTTGTGGAAACAGTCTCATTATCACTGAACCAGTCTAGACAGGTTTGCTAGATACTAGTTTCCTCTTGAATAATAGCTACTTGCTCACTTGGCTGGTTTTAGAAATGGAACCAAAAACAGTCCATGATGAAATCAAGAATCATGTTTTTATAAGTTTTGCATTGATTTCATAGCTAGCTGTCCAGCAGATCATGCTAGCAGAGGAAGGGGCTGGAGCTGGACATCGTGCACTGTGTTCATCCTGTTGTCTTACAGGGGTGGAGTCTTCACGCCCGGAGCAGCTTTCTCCAGAACAAAGTTGATTGACAGACTCAACGAACGTGGCATTGAATTTAGTGTCATTAGCAGCACCGAAGTCTAAACATTTGAATAATTAATTGAAGTCATAAAATGCATGAATTAACAGCTTTTTAATTTGATATGTTGAAATGCTTCTATAAACCTATCTGACCATATGTGGAAAAGACTGTCAAATCTAAAATATGTATACATTAAAAGCAGGAAATTGTACTAGCTTACCCTAAATTTCAAATCTTAGCTGATTTTTGTGATTTTATTGCTTTTGAGAGAAAACTTAATATTTGACTGACTTTTTCATTGAAGAATTCATGGTCATTTTTTATAAGTGAGCTAGCAGATCAGAGGATGAGATGGGGGGCTCTGTCTGTGTTGCTGACACACCCAGGCTGGTGGTCATGGGAGATAGTGGCTGCTGTTTTTCTTGTCATGGTATTGAATGGGATCTCACTTTCCCATGAATTTCTCTGCTTAGTGTAGGCCTTTGCCAAATGAAACTGCAGTTTTTGCTGTTTTAGCTTAGTTTTTCACCCATCTACACTGACTGATTTTGGACTCTTACCTATAATAAAGGATTGTCAATTGAACAGTGGATTTGTGTTTGGAGATGTCTGTGTAATTGAGTAATGGTAGAAATGTGCTTCCCAAGCAGTCTGTGTCCTACTAATAACTGGGTTTATCATTCATTTTCCCTGGTTCTATACCTGTGGTTAGTTTGAAGGATGTAGCTGGTAAGTTTCTACTGATTTTCACTGCCTAAGCAAAACTTTTCTCTAATTTACTTTTTATATTTAACTACATTTTCCACTGAAGCCTAAAAATAAGGCAAAAGACTTTTCCTTTTGTAATCATACCATAAACACAAATAAGTGTTCTGTTACATTCATCGTGTAAAGAGGACAGTCATTTCCTTTATGGAATTTCTACAATACAGTGAGAGGCATGAAACTGATAAGAATCTTACTCATGTTACTCTGTACAAACTGTACAGAAGAAAGAGAGTCTTTAACTTAAAAAAGGAAATTCTTGGTTGTGCCCTTCATCTGAACTTTGCTTCCTCTGCTCAGGGCTGGTTGGAATCTGGTCTCAGCTGCACCCTAATTTGTGGGAACTTAGAAGAGGTTTTATCATCTCTAAAGTCAGGAAGATGCATAAGAGCAACAGATTTCGTGACTAGCTGCCTATCAGAACCACAAACAATATAGGTTCCCCAGCAAACCTGAGAAGTTTGCGTTCAGGAAGTGTGGAGGTTGGGCCCTAGGAATCTGTGGTTTAGATCTGCATTGGGGAGCCACTGGGTAAGATTCCAGGTGCATCTTTCCACTGTGGCCCATGACTGTGTCATGCTCTATGCTTGATACAGATATATGACTACCCGTGTGATCCTGTCCTCCAGCTTGAGATACAAGTGTGTATCATCCTGATCTTTTTAACTCCCCCCCCACCAAGGCTCCACCCGCTCATTCATGGAAAGTGGGTGTACTCAGGCAAGTACACTTTCTGGAATTGGTCCAAGAACTTTAAGGCTCAGTCCAAGAGGTAGAAGTTGTTCCTGTTTCCCATGGCCTCACTGCCATTCTGCCTCATTGACAGAGGTTTTCTTGGATTCCGTGATGCTTTGCTGACACTTGTTCCTGCTCTCACCAACATGGTGCTCCATACTTGGGCTCCAGGGTTACAAGTTGTTTAGTTCATGTGCATACGCTGTCAGGACCTGAACTACAGGCAAAACCCCAGTCCCTCCCAGAAGCCCTTGGGCCCTGGTGGTAAGCTGAAGTCACCAGCACAGATTCCTCTGCCTGCCCACTGAGACTCCTGAGCCCCTGACAGCCTCTCCTGCCAGTAGAGTTTCGGCGTCATCACATTTGATTTCCCTAACTTTATATTTTAAGGAGCAAGTATGGGGGATTGTCACCTCTGTTTTCTCCTTCCTGGTTTCTTAGGCAAATCAGCTGAACTGCTTCTTGGAGAGTCCTGCATATTAAGGCCCCAGACCTTTGGTTAGGAATCCTGTCCCACCGCTTACAGTGGCCTGGACAAGCCTCATTTGTTAACCTTTAAAGCCTCAAAATAGGTAACAATTTTTTTAAAAAAGCTTCAAAATAGGGAAAGTAATAGGGCCAAACTCAGAATTGTGAAAATTAAGTGGACTAACAGATGTTTAGCACTTATATTAGTGCTTGGCACACGGTAAACACTAAATAAGTCTCTATTGTTGCTGCTATTGCTGTTAGTCTCTCTAAGGCCACAAAAGTTTTGTTTACAAGCCTTTCCCCGGAACACTCAGTGCCTGTTTTTCCTTAACTAAGACTTCAATCAGTTCTTTGTGGAATCAAGATCACTTCGAATTTGACTAATTCTGGCAGATCTCATAGTAAGTGTTCGTATCTGCTATCCAGGCCCTTGCACTGAACCAGACCCATAAAACAGGCACTAATGATGCTTAATGAATTGAACCTATTTGAAATAAACCTATGAAGACAGAAAATAAGTGGAGGTAGAATATCAAATTTGTTTAGAACAAGAGGCATGAAATAACCATTCTTGAGGTCTGACAGCAAGAAATTTATCAAAAGAGCTTTTATTTGAAGTTTCAAACTGTTGATCTTGAAAAATTAACAGCAAATGCTTATCAATTGCTTATGTGTGCCAGGCATATTCTAAGAGCTCTATATTCTTTAATATTTGTTAACATCTGCAGTAAGTACTATTAGCATTCCCCTATAACAGATAAGGAAAGAGGCTTAGAGAAGGGACATCGCTTGTTCCAAACCACAGAACTGATTAGTCATGGATTCAGCTCCAGGCAGTCAATCCTCTTGCTCAGAGTGCTAACCATTCACTGCTCATATTTTCCACTTCACCTTCAGTCTGAATTCATTTTTACATGATTTTAAATCAAAAAGGAATTTTGCTTGAAAGTAGTGGAATAGGTTGAGTGAGTAAGAAATGAGTTGACTAGGTTGAGTCCACAATTCAGCTCTGATAGCCAAGTTAATTAAATAATCTTGACAGCCCAGAGCTCAAATGTTTTCAGTTGGTGTATCCTCTGGGAAAGATTGAAGGCATGAGAAGAAGGGGACGACAGAGAATGAGATGGTTGGATGGCATGACTGACTTGATGGACATGAGTTTGAGCAAACTCCAAGAGTTGGTGATTGACAGGGAAGCCTGGCGTGCTGCAGTCCATGGGGTTGCAAAGAGTCAGACAGGACTGAGCAACTGAACTGGACACTATTCCGTATGCAATAAACATTCTTTCTTCTGTTTCACTATAAGAGCAACATCATTTTTCAGTTTCCACAAGCTGGATTCAAGTAGGTCCCCAAAGTCCTTTAACATTTGTGACTGTTGGTGTACAAATGGCCGAAGCATTTGATCATCTTCCTAAAAATAAAGAAAAAAATGATATTGTTGTCAAACCCCAAATTCATATGCCCGATGCACAGTGAAGCCAAACAAACTGAAATAGTAGAGTTTGGAGCAGAGAAGCTTGTATTAGTTGAGGAGGCGCCAACTCTGAAGATGGGAGACCTAGACTCATCTCAAATCCATCCTGCTGGCTGGCCAGGGTGCAAGGGTTTTAAAAGCAAAAGTAAAGGGGATGGGGGGGTGGTATGTGATTTCAGCTCCCCTGTAAGACCTCAGTTGCAGACTTTCGAGCATCATCTTGTAACTTGCATCTGTCATTGAGTATGATTGACCTGTGGGTCCTAGCGAACTAGTATATCATGGTCTCGTGATCCCTTCTTTTGGAGAGAGAGCAAAAGCAATGATGGTTATTTACCTCGTGATGGCTTAGGAGTTCAGTTCTTAATTGACCCAGTGTCACTAATTTTAAGACTGCTTGTGTTGTAGGAAGGGGAACCCCTTCCAGGGCCAGAAAGTGGACTCTGGTCTAATATTCGGAAATGAATTGTCAGAGGAGACACATGTGTTGACAAAGCAAGAGATTTTACTGGGAAGAGATGCCCAGGCGGAGAGCAGTAGGGTAAGGGAACCCAGGAGAACTGCTCTGCCACATGGCTCGCAGTGGGTTTTATGGTGATGGGATTAGTTTCTGGGTTGTCTTTGGCCAATTATTCTGATTCAGAGTCTTTTCCTGCTGGTGCGCACGTTGCTCAGCCAAGATGGACGGCAGTGAGAAGGATTCTGGGAGGTGGTTGGACATGTGGTGTCACCTTTTGACCTTTCCTGAACTCTTCCAGTTGGTGGTGACTTATTAGTTCCAGGACCTCCTGTCATGTAACATGGCATCTCCTTGGTGAAGTGTGATTCCCCTTTCTGTTTATCTCCACAGAGGGTCATAAGTCAAAGCATTGTTTAGTGAAATGGGAAAAGCCCAATGCTACTTTTTCCTTAGTGTCCATTTTTAGTCCAATGTGCTTTTGCTCACGTTTGTCTTTTCTATTTTTGATGAACACAGAATTGTACTCAATGACTCACTTCAATAAAGTAAAAGGATGGTGTGTGTACATGAGGGGGTGCCCAGTAAAGCTGCATTTGAAAGCTGCTACCAGAGGCAACAATTCACCTAGGAACAGGTCTGGTTTAGGAAGCTTGTCTAAATGACCCTTTACTTATTGTCAACAGGGAAAATTGGTGAGAGAATCCAAATATTTGGGACTGGTATAATACTGTAGACATTCTGAAGTTTGCAAAGGACCATGTGGGTGGGGATTCTCCCATCGATAGGCTTGGCTGATGTACCCCTGCCCCATAGGAGCAAGTGCCCCCTGAGAAGGGACTGCAGATTCCACTGTGGGCCAGGGCACCTGTGAGCAATGGGAGAGGAGGTGACAGTGCTCACAGAGATGAGCAGTGGGCAGGGGGTAGGTAGTGTGTCATGGCATCTCCTTTGAGTTTCTGTTTCCCTGATGATTAGTGAAATGCCTGCCCAAATACTTTGGCCATTTTTTCCAATGTGTTTTGCCACGTGTTGTCTTTCTTATTTTAATAAAATAAATATGTAGTTGTTTGTTTATTCGGGATACTGACGTCACCAATTCAGCGGACATGAGTTTGAGCAAACTGGGAGATGGTAAACAGGGAAGCCTGGTGTGCTGCAGTCCATGGAGTCACAAAGAGCTGGACATGACTGAGCGACTGAACAACAACAATAACAATACAAATAGATTCTCCCAGGTTGTCTTATTTTTTCACTTGATTTTTAGTGTCTTTCACCACACTAGTTTTTCCTTTCTTTCTTGTGAGCTGAGTGCCGAAGAATTGATGCTTTTGAACCGAGGTGTTGGAGAAGACTCTTGAGAGTCCCTTGGACTTCAAGGAGATCAAACCAGTCCATCCTAAAGGAAATCATTCCTGACTATTCATTGGAAGGACTGATGTTGAAGCTGAAGCTCCAATCCTTTGGCCAACCTGATGGGAAGAACTGACTCATTGGAAAAGACCCTAATGCTAGGAAAGATTGAAGGCAGGAGGGAAGGAGATGACAGAGGATAAGATGATTGGATGGCATCACTGACTCGATGGACATGAGTTTGAGCAAGCTCAAGGAGTTGGTGATGGACAGGGAAGCCTGGTGTGCTAAAGTCCATGGGGACATGACTGAGCAACTGAACTGAACCGATACATCCAAAAGTGTGCCCAAAATGTATGCATAGGTACAAATTAAACACATCTGCTCAAGAAAACACTCTGTCTCTTGATTTCCTCCTGGTCTCCCCATTTCCCCATCCCCAGAAGCAACCACTAACCTAAATCGATCATCATTTCTTGCCACCTAGAAAGCAGCCCTAAACAGCCCTATATTTTGCCTGTTTTCTGGCCACTTGTGCCGTAATTTACTAATCTTCTGTAGACATGCGTTAGGATGTTTCCATTTGGGAGGCTATAATGGAAATGGTTAAAATACCATCTTATTCATATATGCGTGGGTTTCTACAGGATTTTTCACCTGGACCACCATCTGAAACACAGAACATAAAATGACTTGAATGACTATCTTCCCAGTTCTCTCAGGAATGGTGTATAACAAGGGCCATTCCAGATAGGTAGGAGAAAAATTAATTCATTATGCTGGGGGAAGCACACTGATTGAAACCACCCACCCTGGCCAGGCACCATAGTAACAATTCACATGAGTTGTTTTATGACAGGAGATCCTGTTAAGGAATACGGAACTAATAAGCCACCACCAACTGGAAGAGTTCGGGAAAGGTCGAAAGGAGACACCGCATGTCCGTCCACTTCCCAGAATCCCTCTTGCTAGCATCCATCTTGGCTGAACAATGCATGTGCCACCAGGAAAGACTCTGAATTAGAATGATTGGCCAAAGACCACCTGGAAACTAATCCCATCACCATAAAACCTGAGACTGAGCCACTCGGCAGAGCTGTTCTCCTGGGTTCCCTTACCCTACTGCTCTCCACCTGGGTGCCCTTTCCCAATAAAATCTCTTGCTTTGTCAGCACATGTGTCTCCTCGGACAATTCATTTCAGAATGTTAGACAAGAGCCCAGTTTCGGGCTCTGGAAGGGGTCCCCCTTCCTGCAACAATTACATACATAGCATGCCAAGAGAGGTGGCTTTCAAACTTGAGTCGAAGGCAGAATCATCTAGAGGGCTTGTTAAAGCACCGTTGACTGGGCCTCACACCCAGAGATTCTGACTCAGCAGGTCTGGGAGGGGACCCTGAAATTTGCATTTCTAACAAGATTCCAGATAATGCTGCAGCTGCTGACTGGGAGGACCACACTTTGAGAACCTCTGCCTCAGGGCATGAAGGCGCTGTTCTCTACAGAACCAGTTTACTCTGTGGAGAAGAGGAATTGAATTACAGGCTTATCGCAGAGGTGCATCTTTGACTTTTATTAGATAAATGGCAACAATTTTTTAAGTTTTTATACTGATTTATGGGCTTCTCTGGTGGCTCAGTGCTAAAGAATCCACCTGCCAACACAGGAGACCGGGGTTCAATCCCTGGGTCGGGAAGGTCCCCTGGAGAAGGGATTGGCAACCCACTCCAGTATTCTTGCCTGGAAAATTTCATGGACAGAGGAGCCTGGTGGGCTACAGTCCATGGGGTCGGAAAGAGTTGGACGTAACTGAGTGACTAACACATACACACACCCAATTTGGTTGTTGTGAGAACTCAGTCAGTAAATATAAAAACACTTAGTAAGTATTATATGTTGCTTTTTTTAGTTGCCAAGTGGTGTCCAACTCTGCAACCCCATGGACTATAGTCCACAAGTTTCCTCTGTCCATTGGATTTCCCAGGCAAGATACTGGAGTGGGTAGCCATTCCCTTCTCCAGGGTATCTTCCTGCCCCAGGGATCGAACCTGTGTCTCTTACATCTAACCTGCATTGGTAGGCGGGTTCTCTACCACTAGTGCCACCAGGGAAGCCCCCAAGTGTTATATAAATGTTTGCTATTATGACTATTACTTTTTATCCCCCTTTCCAATCTTTATACCTTTTATTTCTGGCCTTGCTGCACTAGCTAGAACCTAAAGTACAATGTCAGAAAAAAGTGAAGATGGCTGACATCTATGATTTACCGTTAAGATTATGCTTCCTGTGTGTTTAAGACTGCCTTTATCAGATTAAGGAATGCCCATTTTGTTCCTAGTTTGCTAAGAGTTTTTATCGTGGGAGGATGCTGAATTTTATCACACGCTTTTTCAGTATCTGTTGAAGTAACCATGATTTTTCTCCTATAATATTTTAGTGTGATGAATTATGTTTCTTTGGTTTTATAACAATAAAGCAAACTTGCACTTCTAGGATATTCTATATGTCGTAAAGTGAAGGAATGTCAGTCCTGCAAGGGCCACAGCCTCCTTGAACTGACCAGATGCACACTAAAGTGAAAAATGAGAGCAGAGGTGCGTGGAAGCCTGAAAACAGCAGACTCACAGTGTTCCCGGCCTTGACCTGCTCTTCTTCAACACACACCCCATCCTCGGGAAATGCCGTTCTATCCAAGAGCTACATTAAATGGAAAGATAGGCCGTTGGCTCCCAGGATGCTGGGTACTTACAGGTGGTTTATAATGTCTCACTTTGAGAAACTGCCTTCTGGCTATGTTCATGCTTTGGTAGAACACCTTAAGAGCTCTGGCGAATTCTCTGTCGTAGCCGGCTTGCTGGGTGGTGCACATTTGATTAATCTCTCTGGCTGCTGGCTCTTGTGCTGTCATCCCAGTGATCTTTTGGGTACTGGAAGGCTGATGTGCTGAAGGTGGAAGATAAGAGAATGTTTATTTGTTCATCTCAAACCAGTCAATCCTAAAGGAAATCAACCCTGAATATTCATTGGGAGGACTAATGCTGAAGTTGAAGTCCCAATACTTTGTCCACCTGATGTGAAGAGCCGACTCATTGGAAAAGACCCTGATCCTGGTAAAGACTGAGGGCAGGGGGAGAAGAGGGTGGCAGAGGATGAGATGGTTCATGAATTTGAGCAAACTCTGGGAGTTGTGAAAGACAGGGAAGCCTGGCGTGCTGCAGTCCATGGGGTCTCAAAGAGTCGGACACGACTAAGTGACTGACCAACAACTATTTATCTACATATTTATATATTTAATTATCTTGGTGGCATTGTACTACATCATCAATTATCAGGTACCAATTGGGACCCATCCATAGAAATTTTACAAGGAAAAAATGTTCTGCTTTTTTTAAAAAACTGAAAAAAGATATTTACTCATTTAAAAGCTCGTTTCTTAGAAAGAAAATACACATCACAAATGTAGGAGTCTAGAGAAAGTCTAAACACCAAGATTTGAGCGGCCTCTCACCTTGTTGACTAGAACTGGTTCTCTCAATAGATTCCTTAAGAAGCACATTTTCCTCTCTGAGGACTCTGTTTATGTTTCTGAGCAGTTCCCTCTCCTGTTCCAACTTGAGCAGCTTCAGATAAAGCTCTGGTATCTGGTTTGAGGTACTCTACAGAAACAAGTTGGGTTAGCCTTGTGTGCATTATTTGCATATCCTTTGAGACTGGCCGTTGTTCCTATCTTATGAAAACTGGATGGGGTGCAGTGAGGGGTGGGTGGTAACCAGGGTTTAAGACCCTCAAGATACACGGGAGTAAATCAAGAAAGAGGTTTTTTAATGGGAAGGAACATTGATGATCCCCAAGCAACTATTATCTGAGATTTTTTTTTAGTCATCTGTGACATCTATTTTTAACGTGACTTAAATAAACACACCTGACCTGTATCCATCACAGCGGAAATTTTCTTCGTGTCCACCAGGATGTGGCCTTCACCTGTGACCATGAGGTCCAGCCGAGAGCAGCTCAGTTCAGCACAGCCTTCTGTAGTGTGAGGGAGATACCATCAAGGAAAGAAATGTCTCATCCTCCACTCGCAGTGTTGTGTGAGGAGGTTTAAACCATGTAATCAACTGTGGACTAAAACCCAGAGGCTCAGGAGAAGACAGCTCTTGGCCACTGCTGTCAAGACCCTGACAACCTCCCTCTGCAGCCCTAAGATATACAACATGATATCTGACTGAGGGATGAACCAGGCAAAAGTGGAGGTCAGCATGGTACCTTGAAGACCCCATAAATCAACAATGAGAGCGTTTGTCTGTAAATAATTCAGAAACTCCTGAGATGCATTTAAGGTTGTAAATTGGACAGTCTCATCAATTTGGGGATTCACAATTTTCCATACAGGCTTGGTATATAAAGTGTTTGGAAGATCATAAATTCTGTACCTGAGAAAAGAACAGAAAACATAACTCAAAACCATAAGGGATACATTTCTAAAGGAAAGTATCAGGTGAGCCAAAGAATTGTAGCCTGCTTTGTTTAGTTGATAAGGCGTGTGTGCTCAGTCATGTCCAATTCTGCAACCCCATGGGTTGTAGCCTGCCAGGCTCTGCTGTCCATGGAATTTTGCAGGCAAAAATACTGGAGTGAGTTGCCATTTAGTTGATAAAAGATGACTTACAATTGATTCCCCTAATTGCCGCCTCCAACATCTCAGCTATTCAACATGGATATCATCATTACATAGATAATACTTATTAAAGGTCTAATAAAAAGAGAAAAGGATTTTGATACTTTCTACTTAGATAATCTAAAGCTGTTAATTTTCCACATGAGGTTGTGGTTTGTTTTTTGTCCTTCAAAAGCTCCCTTCTTTATTGCTTCATCTTTTAGTATCCTTTTAGCCTAACTAGTTTAAGCATATCTGGTGCCTCTATCATATCACACACAGTCCTTTTGTTTCCAACTGAAAAAAGAAAATAAACCCAATCATCCTACTTTGGTAACACACATTCACTAGATGCTCTTTCTGATCATTAAAATTCCTGACTCTTGGCTTCAATTACTTAGAAGAATCAGAACCTGTACACAGTGACCTGGAGGGACATGTGACGTCTCCCTCTGTTAAGTGGAGGAGGAAATACTCATGTGGGGGTTGAACAAGCAAAAAAACTTAAGAAAATGTCACGATCAGCTCATTCTTAAAACTTGAGGGAGATTTATTCCTCTGTTTAGCAGACAGAATGTCATGATCAACCCATTCTTAAAATTTGAGGAAAGGCTCCCTCCCACCAGGGCCCACAGGCCAAGTGGTTCACATTCAGCAGCTCGGCGGGGCAGGCTGGTACCCCATCTGAACACCCCTCTCTGCATCTTCCTTTAGCCACTTGGTGCCAAGGCACTGCACAAGGTGAATCTGGAAATCCATCCTCTTGCCCAGCAGCTCCAATGGGTCAGTAACCATATCTTCCTCACCACGTGCTCTATAAACAGAAGAGGTAAACATTGATCACAGGTTAACCTGGGCCCAAGCAAGTTAGACTGATGTCAGTGAGGATTACATAGACACCTTGTGTGTGTCAGTCACTAAGTCGTGGTAGACTTTTTGTAACCCCATGGACTGAAGCCAAGCAGGCTCCTCTGTCCATGGAATTCTCCAGGCAAGAATACTGGAGTGAGTAGCCATTCCCTTCTCCAGGGATCCTGACCCAGGAATCAAAGCCGGGTCTCCTGCATCATTGCAGGTGGATTCTTTGCAATCTGAGCCACCAGGGAAGCCCTAAGAGACAGCCAAATTCTCTGAAGGAAGGATGGGTAATATTACCAGCTGTAGAATTCATTCATTCAAGAGACATATCACAAGAGCCCAGTCTGCTCTTGTACTTCAAGATATGGACTTTCTCAAGGAGGAGACAGGAATATAACAGCTTCTTGCAATAAATGCACCCAGGTGTGGATGCCAAACTGTCATTGAAGATTTAGGTAGGTTCCCAAGGGGGCAGAGGGGCTGCCACCTAGAGAAAGCCAGCTGGCTGGCCACAGGCAGCCTCTCCAGGTGTCATTCCCCTTGGTGAACCCTTCACAGTCCAGAGTCAACTCCAGGCCCATAGGCTCAGAAACCAGTTTGGAAAGCTTTCCAACAGGATACCTCTCTCACATCAACCAAGCTCACAGAGATTGAAACCTGTAAACTATAATGCCACTTTACTAATTCAGAGTGAGAAATACAACCATCAGGCAGCCTAGGAGCCTGGGGTAGCAACATGCCCAGGAAGTTACTTAGAGTTCCAGTAAAGACAGTGAGGCACTGGTCATCTTAGTCTTTTAGTCACAAGACTTGGCGGTTTTCTTGCTCACTTGTTGAGGCTGTTTCTTCTTCAGAAAGACAAAAAGGTTGCATCGGCTAGCCCCTGAGGACGCTGGCACCCAGACCAGGCCTCCTGCCAGCCTCTTTACTTAGAATTGCTAAGAGGTGTTAGCTTTTGTAAAAACTCTCCCAGCTGCCTCTAGCCCAGAGAGAGGAAACAGGGAGACAACCTCTGTGTGTGTGTATAAGTTTCTCAGTCATGTCCAACTCTATGTGACCCCATGGACTGTAGCCCACCAGGCTCCTGTGTTCATGGAATTCTCTAGGCAAGAATACTGGAGTGGGTCGCCATTCCCTTCTCTAGGGGATCTGCCTGACCCAGGGATCGAACCCATGTCTCCTGTATTGCAGGTAAATTCTTTACTATCTGAGCCACCAGAGAAGCCCCAGGGACAACCTGAGGGGACACTAAAGGTTATACAGTGGATTTAGCACAAAGATCAGATAACAGCTCAGAATGGGGCCACACAAGGAAACAAAGATACCACAGTTCCTTCCTTGAGAAAAGGAACCAAGAAATTAACAGAGCCTGTCCAGGGAGGCAGGGTGAACTACAAAATCAGCTTCCTGCTTCTGGTTCTTAGGCCTGGTCAGCAGGGCTGAGGACTAATGCCGAAAATAACAAATGTGTGTGGTGGGTTACAGACATCACAGGCACCAGGAAGGGCGGGGGAGGGTGGAAGTTTCTATGGTACCCTTGGCTTCTCTACCAACCCAGATCTCTGGGCTCACGTCCATGTCTCATGTCCATGTCTCCTTCTACTACAGTCCTGCCTCTGCAGGATATTCTCCTCATTCCTTTGGTCCTCTAGGCAGTGTGAGCTGCTCAAAGACTGCTGGATGTGGGGTTTTAAATATTCCAGGTCAGCTGATTTGGCAGCCTTGGCAAAATCAGATATGATGAGGCCAAATTATGAATGAACGAGCTTATTTGTTTGTCTCAGGAGTGACCTCTTCAGGGTACCAAGTTCTCCCCTTCCAGGAGAACTCAGGCTTGCTGTGAGTTTTCTGTGTGACCCAGAACTAGACCAGGGGGTGGCGGAGATACCCACTGTCCTGTCGGGGAGCAGGGGGTTATGTGGATTTGCAACACTGCCTCTTCCAGCCCGTCATAGTTCAGAAATTCCACTTGCTCCTCGAACTTCATGCAGTAGGCAAGGGACTGGAGCCAGATGTGAGCAGAGCCCAGGTGAACAGCCTCGACAGGATCCCAGAAAGGGTCATCTTCCTGGGCTAGCTGGCTGTCTTCTCCATCGAGAAAACGCTGGTAAAGTTCCTCCATTAGGAATTTCCTATTGATAAATTTGACTTTTGACCAAATCCACACCTGGAAACACAAAGGTACATCATCAATTTTTGATTCCGTCTGCTGCTCTAACAATTCATTTCTATGGTTTTTCCCAGCATGCTCTCTCTGATGGGCTGGGTTTTGGGTACCCAAGACCAATGACAGTCTCATCAAACTCAGCTTTGGTGAGGACCTTCAAGAGCACTACTTTCATTGCTGACCTATCTACTTCAGCATTGCTGGATCCCAGGAAATGACTTAGAGGAAATGATGGACTTAGAAAAGACTTTCCCAGGAGAAATGAAAGTTTGAGCTTGTGGTATACAGAAGAAAGACCTTCAGAGATATCTATGTCCCAGTCTCTGGAATATGTGAATATATTCTCTTACATGGCAAAGAGGAATTAAGTTTGCTTATCAACCAACCTTAAAATAGGGAGTTTAGCTTGCATTATTCAGATGGGCCCAGTGTTATCACATGGGCCTTAAATGTAGAAGAGAGAGGCAGAAGAGAGGGTCAGAGAAAGAGAGATGGCAACAGAAGCAGGGTCGGGGATGCTATGCGGATAACTTTGGAGATGGCCATGAGCCAAGGAATGTAAGTGGCTCTAGAAGCTTGAAAAAGCAATGAAATGTATCCTCCCCTCAAGCCTCCAGAGAGCAAAACATCCCTCCTGACACCTTGCTTTTAACCCAGTGACATCTGAGTTGCATTTTTCACAAATTCATTTATTTTATTTATTTTTGGTTGTGCTGGGCTTTCTTTGTGTGGACTTTCTCTAATTGGGCTGAGTGGGGCTACTCTTCACTGAGATGCATGGGCTTCTCATAGCAGTGACTTTTCTTGTTGAGGAGCACAGGCTCTAGGCTCTTCACACAGTTGCAGCACACAGGCTCAGCAGTTGCGACTCCTGGACTCTAATTGTGGCACATGGGCTTCGTTGCTCCGCAGAATATGGAATCTCCCCAGTCCAGGGATCAAACCTTTGTCCCCCGCAGTGGCAGGCAAACTCTTATCCACTGCACCACCAGAGAAGTCCTGTGTTGGGCTTTTAACCTACTGAACTATAAGATAATAAATTGGTATGCTCACACTCAGTGAGCAGAAAATCCACGATAAGAGCCTGGCACTGGTCTGTCCCCGCAGTAGGTGAGGGACAGGGCCTTGTACCAACAGTGATCACTGAGAGAGTGTACAAAAGCATAAGCCAAAATAAGAAGAATTCCAGGTAGGCAGAAAATTGCTTGATGATAAATGCCATATCAGAAGTGGTTACCAGGAGGCATGGCCACCATGGAGGAGTAGGAAGGCCCTGAGCTTGCCTCCTCCTGTCGGCATGCCAAAATTAGAACTATTTACAGAGCAGCTGTTGGTGAGGAAGAACTGAAGACAAGCAGAAAGGATCCCTGGCAACTGAAGGTATAAAGAGGGAACCACAGAGGATGGGTAGGAGGGGCAGAGACACAGCATAATCAAGACCCACCCCTAGGTGGGCAACTCACAAACAGGAAGATGATTACCATTACGGAGGTTCCTGCCAAGGAGTGAGGGGTCTGAGCCCCACATCTGGCACCCTGGCCTGGGAGTTCTGCACTGGGAAGACCAGCCTCCAGAATGTTTGCCTTTGAAGGCCAAGCCAGGCTTATTTTCAGGAGAGTTAGAGGGCTGTGGGAAATGTAGACTTCACTCTTAAAGTGAAAGTGTTAGTCGCTCAGTCGTGTCTGACTCTTTGGACTGTAGCCCACCAGGCTCCTCTGTCCCTGGAATTCTCCAGGCAAGAATACTGGAGTGGGTTGCCATTCCCTTCTCCATTCCTGGGATCGAACCCAGGTCTCTTGCATTGCAGGCAGATTCTTTACCGTCTGAGCCACCAGGGAAGCCCCTCACTCTTAAAGTGCTCATGCAAAATCTCACATGCTCCAAAATCCAGTACAGAGATAGCAATTTGAAATATGCCTGGGTCAGATCCCCTGGCTGATCTTGGAGAACCTCCTGGAGAGATAAGAGGCAACTGAAGCTCCCCCGGGGAACACAGATGCTGATGGAAGCCGTGGGAAAGGCGGGGAGGGTTGTTCTACCAAGAGGATACAAGTACTAACAAGTACTGGTTTGAGTCTTTCCTCTAGTTTATTAGCCCTGGGATCTGGCCCCGTGCACCAGCTAGTCAGCACCAGTCCTAGGTTACCTCAGGTCAGACAGGCAGTGGCAGGGGTACAGCCCCAACCACCAGTGAGCTGTTTCCTAAGAAGCCCCTGAACCCCCAGCTGCCAGGGGACCCAGCTCCATCCACCAGAGGGCCCAGGCCCCAGCCCTGCCTAGTAGTGCATCAAAACCAGCTCTAGGTCCTGCAGGACCATGCAACCAGAGCCTACGGGACACAGCCTCACCCACCAGTAGGTCCACAGCAACTCCAGGACCTGAAGAACTCTGCAGCCAGAAACCTAAGACCTGGCTTCACCAGCAGGCCAGTACTAGCCCTGGGACCCCACAAGCCTCAACCCAGCCCACCAGCAAGCCCACGGCAGCTCTGAGAAACTTGGGCATCTCAAGAGCTGCCTCAGGATCCAGCTCCACTCACCAGTGGGCTGACACCAGCAGTGGGACAGCCCAGGTCCCACAGGCAGCCACATCAGGAACCGGCCTCATCCACCCACAGGCAACAGTAGCGCCGAGACCCCTGGCCTTGCAAACAGAACCCAGCTCCATTCCATTCATCACTGGGCCAGGACTAGCCCAGGACCCCTGGGGCTCCACAGCCAGCCACCTCTTTACCCAGCCCCAACCACAAGTGGCTAGCAACCTCCAAAAAGCAGGCCCTGGAAACCAACCAGACCAGGAGGCAGCCATGCCTACCAGATCACCCACAGTAGTCATCCCCCTACAACAGAAGAGCCCACACAGCCCATGTGGGAGGCACTCCTAGAGCATACAGCTCTGGAGACCAGAGGGGAGGGCGCTTCTGGGACACATAGGATGTCTCCTACAAAAGGCCACTTCTCCAAGATTGGGAGATGTGACCTACCTACCAGACACATAGAAATAAAAAAATTAGTCAAGATAAGGCAATAAAGAAATATGTTCCAAATAAGGGAATAAGATTTAAAAAAAAAGAACAAAGTGAAGTGGAGATAAGCAACCTACCCAATAAAGAATTCTAAATAATGATCATGTTGTTGTTCAGTTTCTCAGTCATGTCCAACTCTTTGCAACCCCATGGACTGCAGCATGCTAGGCTTCCCTGTCCTTCACCATCTCTTGGAGCTTGCTCAAACTCGTATCCATTGAGTCAGTGATGCGATCCAACCATCTCATCCTCTGTTGTCCCCTTCTCCTCCTGCCTTCAATCTTTCCCAGCATCAGGGTCTTTTCTAATGAGTCAGCTCTATGCATCAGGTGGCCAAAGTATTGGAGCTTCAGCATTAGTCCTTCCAATGAATATTCTGGGTTGATTTCCTTTAGGATTGACTGGTTTGATCTCCTTGCTGTCCAAGGGACTCTCAAGATCTTTTTCAGCACCACAGTTCAAAAGCCTTAATTCTTTGCTGCTCAGCCTTCTTTATGGTCCAACTCTCATATCCATACATGACTACTGGGAAAACCATTACTTTGACTATATGGACCTTTGTCAGCAAATGAAGATGCTCAAAGAACTTGGGAGAAGAAGGGAGGAATGCAATGAAATGTTTAACAAAGATTTAGAAAATATAAAAATGAATCAGAGCTGAGGAATAATTGAAATGAAAAAATACACTAGAAAGAATCAATAGTAGATTAGATGATACAGAGGAACATATCAACAAACTGGAAGAGAGAGTAGTGAAAATCATTGAAACTAAACATAAAAAGAAAAAATAATTTTTAAAAAGAACAGTTTAAGAGATCTCTTGGACAGCATTAATCATATTAATATTTGCATAATAAGGGTCCCAGAAGGAGGAGAGAGAGAAAAGTGCATAGAACTTATTTGAAGAAATAAATAATAGCTGAAAACTTCTCTAACTTGGAAAAGGAAACAGACATTCAAGTCTAGGAAGCATGGAGAGTCCCAAACAAGATGATCCCAAAGATATTTACACCAAGACTCATTGTAATTAAAATGGTGAAACTTAAAGACAGCCTCTTAAGAGCAGAAAGAGAAAAATAACATACAAGAGAATTCCCATAAGGCTATTAGCTAACTTTTCAGCAGAAACTTTGTTGGTCAAGGGGAATAGCATGACATATTTTAAATGATGGAAGGAAAAAAAACATACAAGCAAGAATATTGTACCCAGCAAGGCTATAATTCAGATTTAAAGGAGAGATAAAAATTTTATAGAGAAGCAAAAGGTAAAAGAGTTCAGCACCACTAAACTGGCTTTACATTCATGATAAAAACTTTCATCAAAGTGGGTATAAAAAGAGCATATCTTAACACAATAAATGCCATTTATGACAAATCCACAGCTATTAATAGCATCATACTTAATAGTGAAAAGCTGAAAGTCTTTCCTTTAAAATCAGGAACAAGACAAGCATGTCCACTGTTAGCACTTCTAATTAACATAGTATTAGAAGTCCTAGCCATGGCAGTCAGACCATAAAAAGGAATAAAGGCATCCAAATTGAAAGGGAAAATGTAAAATCATCACTATTGGCAGATGACATAATTTGATATTTAGAAAACCACAGAGTCTACATTAGAGCTACTAAACAAATTCAGTAAATTTGTAAGATACAAGATTAATATACAAAAATCTGTTGCTTTTCCATACACTAATAATGAACTATCAGAAAGAGAACTCGAGAAAACAAGCCCATCTATAGTTTCAAAAAAGAAAATAAAATAGCTGAGAATAAACTTAACCAAGGAGGTGAAAGATCTATACTCTAAAAACTATATAACACTAATGAAGGAAATTGAAGATGATTTAAAGAAATTCAAAGATATCCTGTGTTCACAGACTGGAAAAATTAATACTGTTAAAGAGCCCATACCTACCCAAAGCAATCTACAGATTTAATGCAAGCCCTACCAAAATTCCCATGACACTTTTCAGAACTAGAACAAACAATTCTAAACTTTGTATGGAACCACAAAAGACAGAGAATGAGATGGTTAGATAGCATCACTGAATCAATAGGTATGAATCTGAGAAAAGTCCAGGAGATGGTGAAGGACAGGGAAGCCTGGCATGCTATAGTCCATGGGGTTGCAAAGAGTTGGACATGCCTTAGTGACTGAGCAACAACAGCAAAAGCAATAAGCAGAAAAGTTAAACCCTGAGAAGCACCATCAGTTAGTTGTTCAGTAGAGCAGACCATCCAATGATGGACAAGTCCCTAGCCACAGCCAGCCCCTTCTCCAATGGCATAGTCTCTACAAGACTCACTGCTCCTAAGGGGGCATGTGTGACCGAGGGTTGGGAGGGAGCAGCCTACCCAATGGTCACCTGAGAATTAGGGGCACATCCTCTGAAGATGCACTAAGGAGTGAGAATTCAGCTGGCGGGCTGCTCTGAAAACATAAGGGACACCTGCTATAGGCCCACTCTTCTGTTAGTCAGAGGGAGAGGAGAGGGGTCTGAAGTGCCTGAGAAGGGCCTTCCTGACAGTGAGTAATGTCACACATGGGAATGCACCAGCCAGTGGAATTTATAAGATGGTCTCTTCGGGAGTCTTTTTTTTTTTTTTAATTTATTTATTTGGCTGTGCTGGGTCTTCATTGCTGCTCAAACTTTTCTCTTGTTGCCGAGAGCGGGGGCTACTCTCTGGTTTTGGTGCATGGGCTTCTCATTGCTGTGACTGCTCTTGTTGAGGAGCACAGACTCTAGGGCGTGTGGGCTTCAGTAGTTATGGCACATGGGCTTAGTTGCCCTGAGGCATTTGGGATCTTCCTGGACCAGGGATCAAACCCATGTCCCCTGCATTTGGACTACAAGGAGAGCAAACCAGTCAATCCTAAAGGAAATCAGTCCTGAATATTCATTGGAAGGACTGATGCTGAAGCTGAAGCTCTAATACTTGGCCACCTGATGTGAAGAGCTGGCTCATTGGAAAAGACCCTGATGCTGGGAAAGACTGCAGGCAGGAGGAGAAGGAGATGACAGAGGACGAGACGGTTGGATGACATCACTGACTCAATGGATACGAGTTTGAGCAAGCTCCAAGAGATGGTGAAGGACAAGAAAACCTGGTGTGCTGCAGTCCATGGGGTGGCAAAGAGTTGGACACGACTGAGCGACTGAACAACAACAACACTTGCATCGGCAGGCAGATTCTTTACCACAGGACCACCAGGAAAGCCTACCTTCTGGAGTCTTAACGAAAGTGTGCCTTTTCTCATTGCTCAGAACGGTAGCCCTCTCTCTCAGGCACTCACACGAACACCATTTTCAGTTGGACAAACTTTCAGGCTTCCTTCGGGTACTAAAACTTTGGAGTCATGATAAAAATAAACAGAAAGTGTTCACTGCCTGTGGATGGGAAAGATCCCAGGTCTTGGTGTTGTGTGGGCTAGAAAAACCAGAAGGGGAAATTTAGAGGGTCCTCCTCTTCCCAGAGTTGGTCCCCCAGAATTCCACTCATACTTGGAGCTTATCTTGCCCCTTCGCTAGGGCTCCACAGGCTGTAGCAGGTAAAACTAACCTGTATCCCTAGGAAACCTCCTCAGAAACCTCTCATGTAGTTGCACACCAGCCCCCAGGGGCAGCCTCACCTGATGAGTCCTTTGATGGGTCACCTTCACCGTGACCTCTTTTTGTAGGTCACAGCCCCTGGAATCTGATGAAGCTAAATTCTTCACCTTCAGCTCCATATTAAGTCCCTGGTAAGAAAAACACTTCTCACTAAATAACTGTACATTTCTCAGCACATACCATCTTTCCAATTTATTTTTCACCCTCTCCACACTCGGACTTTCCGAAAGAAGATGGTCCACCTCTTGCTCCTTGGAATTCCCATCAAGGGAAATGACAAAGCACCCAGAATTTCTCAACAGCATCCTGGAACTATTTCATGTGTAAGCCTCACCAAAGTGACTGAGTCTTATGTAAGTTTCCTGATGATTGGGATCCTGTGTCACGAGGGAGTGAAGCTGAACCCAGGCCTTCTCTGGGGTGGAGAAGCCATCAGGATGTGTGCACCCAGAGAAGGACTCTGGAGGATAGTCTGGGGTGGGGTGGCCATGGTGGGCAAGCATTGGTCTGGCGTCTTGGTGGTCCTGGAGCCCTGGGGGCCAGAGGTAGAAGGAATGGACTCGAGGCTGGGACTGGGGAGGCCTAGGGTGTTGACTGAGGCCCTGTCACTAGCTCACTGTGGGGTCTCAGGCAAAGCATCTGCCCTCTCCAGGCCTGAGTGTCTGGCATGTCTACACTATGAAGCCTGTTCGGGGCAGTGGGAGAGAGGGGCTCATTGAATCTGTCCTCTGAGGTCCTTTCTAGATCTCAGATTTTACCATTTTCTGCCCTTACCTTCTTCAGCTCTTCGCTCATTTGATTTGCTTATGCAACCAGTGGCATCAGTTTGACATAGTCCTGGAACACAGCCAGGACACTGGGGTCCGCCTTCCCATCCCCACTGTTCAGAGCACCTAGGAAAGATCGGAGAGGGAGGGGAGGTCACTCACTGGTTCTGGGATACCTTTCAGCCATGAATAAACTTGTATGCTCTTTGGTTCCTTCATTCAGACATTCATTCAACTGTTCATCAAATATTTATATTTTAAATTTATAAACATGTAATTTTTTAAAAAACAAGAAAGAAAACTAAGTGGGGAAGAAAGGTTACTGCCTCCCTTGCTCATCTCAACCCATGATCTCGGCAGCCTTGTGAGAGGAGGTTCCCTGCCTCTGATTTTCAGTCTTGGTCTTGCGTCTTTGACCCAAGGTAGCTCCAGACTGTCCAGTGAAGAGGCTGGGGCAAGAATAATACAGCTGGCTAAAGGAAGGTCTGGGGGCTTCTCCTGAAACCACAGCTGGCACAAAAGCAACTTGTCCTTACTTCTGTTTGGGGTGGCTTGAAGAAGGGTATCATGGACACGATGGGTGAGCCAATCCCCCCTGCCAGAACCTGGCTGGTGCTGCCTCCTGTCAAGAACTCTCAGTTATTTAGGGATTTCCTGTGCTGAGGTCTGACTCCCCAGAACTGCCCAACAGCCACCTTGCTGAGGACTCAGCCTTTGCTGGTGCTAAGCATCTTTGACCAGGGTCAGGGGCTTGTTCAACATCACTGTGTTGCCAGCCCTGGGCTGGGAAATTCAACCCTGTAAATAAATAATATATAGGGTGTCCAGGCTTGGTATTAGAGTCTTATTGACTTGTTCAGTAACTTGCAGACAATGAACAAAGAGGTCACTTTCAAATCCATTTATTTTGCTAAAATTCTGAAGAGAAATCTTTGGTGCAGGAGAAGGGGAGGATCTATTTTACACATATGTAGGTGCACCCACAGCACTCTGCTCATGGGTTTGTAAGACAAGTTTGCACGGGCGTGATGTGAGAGGCTCCACCTTCGGAGTTCAGCATAGCCAGAGACCTCGGTGGGGCTCACACTCACCTGACTGGGTGGGGTTGGGGGTGTGGGTGGGCAGCAGGTGGGCCCTGGTACCACGGCCTCCCCTGAGGGGAGTGATCTGGGGTCTGGGGATGAGAGGGGAGGCAAGGTTGTCAAGAACCTCCATCTGAGGCAAGGGAAGAGATGAACAAAGAGAAATGACAAAGCTCCTGAATGTTCCTGCGGACAAGGACTCCCAGGTTGTCGTGGGGGTGTTGAAATACAGTAGTAGCTAGAGGAATATGTAGCTAGAGGGAGCTAGAACAAGTAGAGGTCTTTTCTCATTGGAAAAGACCCTGAGGCTGGGAAAGATTAAATGCAGGAGAAGGGAACGACAGGGGATGAAGTGGTTGGATGGCATCACCAACTTGATGGACATGAGTTCGAGCAAGCTCTGGAAGTTGGTGATGGAGAGGGAAGCCTGGCTTGCTGCAATCCATGGGGTCCCAAAGAGTCAGACACGACTGAGCGACTGAACAGAACTGAGGGGGAGAAGGGGACAACAGAGGACAGGATGGTTGGATGGCATCACGGACTCAATGGACATGAGTTTGAGTAAACTCTGGGAGACGATGAAGGACAGGGAAACTTGGCGTGCTGCAGTCCATGGGGTCGCAAAGAGTCAGACATGACTGAGCGACTGAACAACAACAAAGGGAGATGTGGGTCCGGGTAGGGCTTTGTAGGTTTGTTTTTATGGCAGAAGATAGTGGAGCATATTTGCATGTGATGGAATGACCCATGGAGAGCCTTTAGTGATGCAAAATAAAAGGGGATTTTCAGAGACAAATGCTTGAGATAGTGAGAGGGAAGAGAATCCAGAGAACAGGTGGAGGAAAATTGACAGACATATTATGTTTGCCCATTCAGTCAGTTCAGTTCAGTCGCTCAAACTCTGTGGTATTGAACTGGAATTGGTCATATGAGTATGAACTTATAGTTTTACAGAACAGGTGAAGCTACAATATGTGTGGGGGAATACATGTATTAATGTAGCAGTTTGCACATGTAGCCCCAGATCTTGATTTATAAATGTCATTCTTTACCAAAAGGAATCAGGATCCTTGGGGGAAATGACTGACACCTGAGCTGAGACTGAAAGCCCACAAGATGCACCTGGAACATTTTTGATGCCAGAAAGTAAGCTAGTGCCTGATGAGGAATGTCAGGAAGACACAGAATCCAGCTTGAAGGGGTGCCCACTGACCAAACGAGGATAATTTGCACATCAAAATGAACTGTGAAAGCAACAGATAACTTATTGAGTAAAACAGGACTCTGAGTGCACACTGACATAAATAAATGAATGAACAAATAAATCAACAGATAAAACATTTCTTACAGTAACTTTTTTTTTTCAAATAAAGGTAGAGGAAATTGTGAAGCTAGAAATTCACCATTTGACAAAAATCCATACTAATCATCCAATGATCAAAGAATGATAAAACTAGTGGATGAAATTGTAATGAGGTATAGGATATCTACATATCAAAGTCTCTCCCCATAAAATATTAATTGAAAAGATAGGATTGCTCTCAAGTGGCCTCAGCCTGCAGTGGCTGGAAGCAGGGCTTCAGTTCCCCCACCAGAGACTGAAGAGGGGTTGTGAGGTTTTGGGGTTTTGGCGGTGAGAGCACCAAATCCTCGCCGCTAGACCAGTGGACAGTGACCAGGCCCCTGGCCCTTCAGCTTTGCAGAAGAGAATTCCCACAAAGACAGAAAATAGGGAAGCGAGTAAAGTATTTATCAGGAAGGAAAAAGAGTACAGTACATGTGGATAGTGCTGGGAAAGATTGAAGGCAAAAGGCACTCCCCTTTGAGCCTCTAAGGAGCCTTTCTGTGCATGTGTGGTCAGGGAAGTCTTCTCACTGTGAGAATGAGAAATAAGGTGGTCTGGGCAGGGTCCTGCCTGCTCTCTTAATTGTCCTGCTATTCTCTCTTGGAGTTTTGGTCCATAGGGAGTGAATCTCCAGTCACTTAACCCTGGGGTGTGTGTGTGAGGGGGGTGGCATTTACCTCTTGTCTCAGGATAACTCATTTTACAATGGATAAACCTGGTAAACACCACCTTAACCAAGTGATCACAATTAATGCCACCAAAAATGGACAAACACACCAGGTGCCTTCTGATGCGAGGCATAGAGGATACATCATTACTTTGCTGGCGTTCCTGCCAAAAATCTATCACCTCAATCCAATCATGAGGAAACATCCTAAAAACCTAAAGAAATGACTGGTCTTTACTCTTCAAAAATGTCAAGATCATGAAAGACAAAAACAGACCTGGTGAATTATTTCAGATTTAAGGAGATCAAAGAGATGTGGTAACTAAATGTGGTCCTGGATTGGACCCTGTACCCCAATTTTTTATAAGGGAGATTTCAAACAATTAGGTAAATATGCATGAAATTCATAGATTAAATCATAGTATCAATGTTAATTTTCTGATATTGAGAATTGTACTGTAGTTATTAAGAGAACATCCTTTTCCTTAGGAATAACACAATGAAGTGTTTAAGGATGCTCAGTCATGTCTGACTCTTTGCAACCCCATGGGCTGTAGCCCACCAGGTTCCTCTGTCTATGGGATTCTCCAGGCAAGAATACTGGAGTATCCTTCAGTTCTCCAGGTATTGCCATGCCCTCCTCCAGGGGATCTTCCTGACCGAGGGATTGAAACTACATCAGCATCTTTACCCTCATAATTAATTTTATGAATTAAATAAATCTTCCACATGTGCTTACTCTGTATGAAAATCATACCTTAATTTTCTAAACATTGTATTTTGACACAAAGATTATTTTCTTAAGGAAAGCAGGATTGCACACAAGTGAAAGCACTGCTTTCACATTCACCCAATGGAAAATGCCAGAAGCCAGGCCTGGGCAGCTCACCGAGCTTGTCAGCGCTCACTCCCTCAGCAGCTGCTCTCTCCAGCTGGAAAAAGTCATAATCAAATCTGCTTAAGTCCTCACTGCCTCGCTCAGAAGGAAACCCGAGGTAGAGGTAGGCGCTGTTGGATCCCAAAATAATTCGGTCCTAGGAAGGAGACAGTGCGCTCAGAGGGAGGAGGTCAGCCTGCTCCTCTGTGAGCATCACGAGACCTCGTGAATCCCCAAGCAGAGCAGAGACCTGCAAAGGAGGAGGGAAGAGGGGCCTCTTGCTTTTTTGTGCTTTCGTTGACTAATCCTTTATTCCACACTCTCTGTCAGCCACTGGGGGAGTCAGTGGGGACTAGACAGACCCATCCCTTCCCTCCAGGACTTGATAAACTAATGATGTAATCACAGCCTGTGTGAGATGGGGAGGTAAAGGACAGGGCTTCCACAGAGCATACCGGGCTAATTCACACTGGGGATTACAGAGGACCTCTGGGAAGGTGCACTATTTAAGGCGATGCTTCAAGAGTGCTAGGTTTTGGTGAGGCCGAGAAGAGTACCATCAACCAGAGCCTGGAAGGTCTGAGCATCAAAGGGGCATGTGATCAAGGGAAGCCCAGGCAGAGCAGTGAGGCCAGAGAGGCAGGTGATGGGCCCGCTTGCTCTGGTGTCATCAAAGGAGGGGGTCACTGAAGGATTTCCAAGAAAGGAGTGGCTTGCTCCAGTGTGCTAGTCTAAGAGGATCTCTGTGTAGAGGGGTGGAATGGGTGGGGTGGTGGGGGAGGCTCAAGAGGGAGGGGTTTTATATATATAATTATGACTGATTTGATGTACAGCAGAGACCACCACAACACTGTAAAGCAATTATCCTCAAATTAAAAAAATAAATAAAATGAAAGGCTTTCTGTGGCTTCAGCGTGGAGAAGGGACAGGAGAGGGGTCTGGAGCCCCTGTGCTGCCGGCAGGGTGGTAGGGAGACGTGGAGAGCCCAGTGTTGGCAAGGTGCTGGCAGTCCCTCTCCAGGGCAGGTTTGTTTTCTTCTTAATATTTATTCATTTATTTGACTGTGCCAGGTCTTAGGTGCAGCATGTGGGATCTAGTTCCCTGACCAGGGATCGAACCCATGCCCCCTGCATTGGGAGCTTAGCCACTGTACCAACAGGGAAGTTCCTCCATGGCAGGTTATTAAAATCTAAAATATCATACAGCATTAGAGCTGGAAGGATCTTGGCGAGCACCTAGTTCACCCCTCTCTGTTTTGTAAGCAAGGTCCAGGGAGGTGAAATGACTTCCCCAGACACTCAATGAGTTAATATCAGGTCTCCCAACTCCACAGCTGTGACCTCATCATCAGCGGGACACGGAAGCAGAAGGACAGGAGGGACTTAGTGCCCAGCCCTGCCGGCCTCACTCCAGCTCTCCTGGTTGGACTTAGGAAATCCTGTGGCTCCGCAGGGGAGTTTACCAAATGCCGCAACTTCGTCTTAGTCGTGATGGGCACCCCATTAACGATGACCTTGCATTTGCCGTATGGAGTCACCGTCACTTTACCACCCGAATTCGTGAAGCAAGCATGTTTATCTGAAATTCTAAAAGGACAAGAATGTGTCTAAATCACCAAATAAATCACGATTTTAGTGAACAGTGTAGGTAGTTCTTTCTCATTTGCACAATTAGGTAAGGCCTACAGCTGCTGGGGAAGTCCGATGGGGCTCCTGTGTGCTCAGTGGGTGGAGGTGGAGAGGTGGGTGCGAGGGACCCTGCCTTTAGCAAGAGGGGAGAAAACAAAGCTATTGTTTATTAGTAGAACCAACCCCCACTCCCAGCCCCTCCCCCCTTCCAGGGGCCAGGAGACAGAGTCAAGCTGGAGCCCCCAGGGACTCACAAGTCGGTGGGACAGAGTGGAGGGAAATGGAAAGAAAGGTGTTTCAGAGGAGACTCTTGGGAAGGAGATTTAATAACAAGCCAACGTATCGCCCAGAAGTTTAGGTATGTTTCTTGGTCTTTATCTATACAAATCCAGACTTGGGATGTTACAAGATTTGGGGCCAGTATCAGAGGCATCAGATTGGCTCCCAACAGATGTCATCTGTGTGCCCTAACTGTTCTAGACTGTCCCTGGGCTCCTCAGCTGTCGTGAATGTTTGAGAAGCTGAGACACACTTAACCATCCATAGCCCTTGTTTGCCTGAGGCTCAGGGTCCTCAGGAGCAAGGTTTTAACCTCAGCTCATCTGCAGTTCAGCCAATTCCAGACCTGTGGGTTTTTGGACCAGGGTCACCACAGAAAGTGGTCTGGAAAGAGGGATGAGGGGATCCCAGGAAGAACTGGGGGAAAGGGGCTAGAAGCCATCGGTCAGGGTGAGTTAGTGTCAGGGTGAGTTAGCGCCAGCAGGCCCCTCCTTGCCAGTCCCTCCCACCACCCACCTACCCTCTGCTGCCAACTCACACACACACTCACACACAAGGGCTGGGGTGGGCTATGGAGGGCTGAGGTCTGTCACAGGGGACTGGTCAGTAATGCCCCGAGTCTGTTGGCTGGAAATCTGTGGGCAGTCACGACACAGTGGGGCTGGAATCGGGGGAGGAACCCTGGAGCAGCAGCATCCCCAGGAGAGAGGCCACAGAATGTGGCCCCCCACTCTGAGTTTACAAACCTGCCTTGGGTCCCTCGGGGAGGGATCAGCTCCAAGTCTGGGCTTTGTGTTAGTCCAATTGGCAAGGGTTCCAAGCACAGAGATGCCTTTGCTTTTGGTGATGAGACCATGAAAGGCCCGTGCCACCATACTGGGCCTCTCCTCTTAACTTTCTTTATTTCCTGATCCCATCTACTCAGGTCCATTTGTGAGAATAAGTCCCTTCTCCCAAGACCAGATCCAAGAAAACAAACTGAGCCCAGCAGGAGGGATTTTGGTGAGAGAAGAAAGCCCTCCCATGTGATCTTCCATAATAAGTATTAGAGTGGGTCCCGAGATACGTCTGGTCAGTTCTCATCCTTGGCTGTCTGGCAGGCTTTGTGGCCTGCCCTGACAATGACTAGATGAATTTGAGAGTGTCCTCTGGATGCAGTGGTCTCAATTCTGTGATGCTGGACAAAAGTGCTGAGTCTGTCAACTTACCCCAAACCTTGAAGAGTAATGGCGTTTGAAGCTGCCTGACCAGCATCACATGAACCTGAAAAGAATTAAAACAACTTTTTTTTCAAAATTTTTCAGGATTTGATCTTAGTAACATTTCTGATGTTTGGGAAGTGCCATTTCCTCTCCAATTGGATCACTTGAAGGGATTTTCTCACTGTGATTTTCAATCATGATGGTACATGAACATCACCTTGCCTGGGGGATAATTGCTTTAATTTCTGCCTTTTTTGTGATATTTCTAACTTTCTGTTTGTTTGCTTAGGAAAATATTTTTTATTTAAGGATGTGTCATTTATGTTAACATTTAATGGATTTATTATTGTTACTTTAAATAAATTTTAATTTTTTATTGGAGCATAGTTGATTTACAATATTGTGTTTGTTTCTTCTGTGCAGCAAAGTGAATCAGTTATACATATACATATATCTACTCTTTTTTAGGTTCTTTTCCCATGTAGGTCATTACAGAGTATTGAGTAGAGATCCCTGTGCTATACAATAGGTCCTTATTAATTATCTATTTTATATATAGCAGTGAGTATATGTCAGTCTCGATCTCCAGCCCCAACTACTGTCCTGCAAGAGCCTCTCCTGTCCTGAGTGTGCATAACGCTAAAGTGCAGAAGCCAGATGCGACCAAATACTGGTGCCATTTTCCAGTGGATGAATGGATAAATAAATGTGGTAAACACATAAAATGGTGTATTGTTCAGTCTTAAAAAGGGAGAAAATCCTGATACATGCTTTAATATGGATGAACCTGGAAGACATTATACTAAGTGAAGTAAGCCAGACACAAAAGGACAAATACTGTACTTATTAAAGTACATGGAATGGTTAAATTCATAGAGACAGGAAGTAAAATGGTGGTTGCCAAGGACTGGGTAAGGGGCTAACGGAGTTATTGCATAATGGGGACAGAGTTTCAGTTTGGGAGGACAAAAAATCTGGAGATGAGTGCTGGTAATGGTTGCCCAAGGCTTCCTAGGTGGCTCAGTGGTAAAAAATCTGCTTGCCAATGCAGGAGATGCAGGACACATGGGTTTGATCCCTGGATCGGAAAGATCCCCTGGAGAAGGAAATGGCAACCCACTCCAGTATTCTTGCCTGGCTAATCCCATGGACAGAGGAACCTAGTGGGCTACAGTCCATGGGGTCACAAAATGTCGGGCATGACTGAGCAACTGAGTGCGTGCACACATGCGTGCATGCACACACACACACACACACGCGCACAAAATGGTTGCAAAACAATGCGAAGGCCCTTAATGCCACTGAACTGTACACTTAAAAATGGTTAACATGGTGAGTTTTCTGTAATGTGTATTTTACCATAAAAAAAATTTAGAAAGAAAAAGAAATATGCCCGGGGCAAGAGGCATGAACAGAACCAGAATCAACTGCTGAGGAAGTGCCAGGTCAGTTAACATCACTCTGCAAATTAGAAGGTCCAGGCCCAGACAGTTCGGCCAGAGACCTTAGGGACCAAAGCCAGCAGGCAAGTGCCTCTCGACCCTCTTCCCTCTGCCTTCCCACGGTGCGAGTTGAGAGGGTAAGTACCAGCCTGAATGAAGTGCTTGAGAACCCCTGTGAGCTGCGGGTCTTCATTGACATTGAGAAGGTGGGGGAAGGTTTTTATCATCTGCTGCTCCTGGAGGGAGAAACAAAGAAGGTATCCTCACCAGGCAGGGCAGCACAGCACAGAGGGCAAAGTTTCTTCCCATCCACTGCTCCCAGTCCTCCAGTGACCTCCTCACCCAAAAGGTGCTGAGGGAAAAATGGAGCCTGTTGCATCACCCTCTCTTGGTTATGGAAATGCATGTCATTCTTTAATACAGGCAGTGATTGGTATTGTGGTTATAGAGGATTGACAGTCAAACGGAACTGGAATAAACTATATGGGCACAAGGAAAGCTTTGAATCCGGAAGTTCTGATAAAGAGGATGAAAGTCCTTCTGGTTGTAACTATCCACACAAGATCCAGACATTCTTCACTCTGGATCCCTCTTGACTCTTGCAGCCAAGAGGCACAAACCCAGGTTACACAAGAGGTTATTTTCTTGGCATTTCTCGCTGCCATGTGCAGCACATTATGTCCACACCTCTAGAGTCCTTGGACCCTAACTCATCCTGACCCCCTGCAGCCACAGACCTCCACCCCACTCCACTCCCACCACTTGAGGCTCCCATCTATTCTGGCTCCAGCAACCTTCTGGAATCTGGACTGGATCCCTCCCACCACTGCTAAAGTCCTCCAGGGCTGGTCCATGACTCTGGAGCTTGTCCAGAGCCCCATAGCTTTGGGGAGTAAGGTTATGGGAGGCGTAGTGTTGACAGGAGGCAGAGAAGGCATCTCCCTGGCCCAGGAACAAAGTTCACATCACAGCCCATTTATGATCCAGAGTTGGCAGTGACTGCCAGATCAATGATTCAGGATCACAACACAGTCCCCAGAAGACAATCACATCCCTCAAATTCTCCCCAAATTCTACTTTTCAACAGCTTTGAATTCTATCCTCAGCCTCATGCATGAGATGCACCAAGGCCTCTCTGCTTCCCTCCTTTTCATGCCCTGCCATTCTATCCCCAACTCTACCAATAATTTAAAGTCCTATGTCACACATCACTTGTCACAATCACACATTACACATAATAGGTGTATTACCTGATTACCCGATTATCCACCTGTAGCAGCCCAGGCATCAGCGAGGGTCTGGTTAAGGTGCGAGGCTGCCCCATCCCCCCCAGGTAGTCGGCCTCAGCAGGTGGAGGTGGTGAGCTCACCTGGGCGATGACCACATAGTGCTGCTGCCATTCCCGCCGGGCCTGCTCCAGCTGGTTCGCCCAGCTCATCTGGTCAGTGGGAGGCCCAAGTAAACAGGCTGGCAGCTCTGGAAGGAGGGAGGTATTTTAAGCAACTGAAGGCCAGCTTTAAGGTTTGCAGTGTCAAAGGTGAGGCGCAGAATGTTGCCATTCTGTTCTGAGTCAAAACAAGGGACTCTCAGCAGGAGTGGGAAATAAATGGAACTGCACTAACTGAGCCTGAAAAGTATTGTAAAGACTAGGATCTTCATAGCAGCACTAGACACAATAGTCATGACATGGAAGCAATCTAAATTTCCATCAAAAGAGGAAAGGATAAAGAAGATGTGGTACATATATATAAGGGAATATTACTCAGCCATTAAAAAAATAACATCATTTGCAGCAACATGCGTGGACCTAGAGATATCATACTAAGTGAAGTAAGTCAGACGAAGACAAATATTAATATCACATAGTATCACTTATATGTGGAATCATTAAAAAATGATACAAATGAACTTATTTACAAAACAGAAACAGACTCACAGAATTAGAAAACAAACTTGTAGTCATTCTTCCAGAAAATTGCAGAGGAAGGTAAACTCCCAAACTCATTCTATGAGGCCACCATCACCCTAATACCAAACCAGACAAAGATGCCACAATAAAAAAAACTATGGGCCAATAACACTGATGAACATAGATGCAAAAATCCTTAACAAAATTCTAGCAAACAGAATCCAACAACATATTAAAAAGATCATCCATCATGACCAAGTGGGCTTTATCCCAGGGATGCAGGATTCTTCAGTATTCACAAATCAATCAATGTGATACACCATATTAACAAATTGAAAGATAAAAACCATATGATTATCTCAATAGATGCAGAGAAAGCCTTTGACAAAATTCAATATCCATTTATGATAAAAACCCTCCAGAAAGCAGGAATAGAAGGAACATACCTCAACATAATAAAAGCCATATATGATAAACCCACAGCAAACATTATCCTCAATGGTGAAAAACTGAAGACATTTCCCCTAAAGTCAGGAACAAGACAAGGATACCCACTCTCACCACTACTATTCAACATAATTTTGGAAGTTTTATCCACAGCAATCAGAGAAGAAAAAGAAATAAAAGGAATCCAGATTGGAAAAGAAGAAGTAAAACTCTCACTGTTTGCAGATGACACGATCCTCTACATAGAAAACCCTAAAGACTCCACCAGAAAATTACGAGAGCTAATCAATGAATATAGTAATGTTGCAGGATATAAAATTAACACACAGAAATCCCTTGCATTCCTATACACTAACAATGAGAAAACAGAAAGAGAAATTAAGGAAACAATACAGTCACCATTGCAACTAAAAGAATAAAATACTTAGGAATAAAGTTACCTAAAGAAACAAAAGACCTATATATAGAAAACTTATAAAACACTGATGAAAGAAATCAAAGATGACACAAACAGATGGAGAAATACATCATGTTCATGGATGAGAAGAATCAATATAGTGAAAATGAGTATACTACCCAAAGCAATCTATAGATTCAAGCTACCAATGATATTTTTCAGAGAACTAGAACAAATAATTTCACAATTTGTGTGGAATTACAAAAAACCTCAAATAGCCAAAGCAATCTTGAGAAAGAAGAATAGAACTGGAGGAATCAACCTTCCTGACCTTAGGCTATACTACAAAGCTACAGTCATCAAGACAGTATGGTACTGGCACAAAGACAGAAATACAGATCAATGGAACAAAATAGAAAGCCCAGAGATAAATCTACGCACCTATGGACACCTTATCTTTGACAAAGGAGGCAAGAATATACAATGGAGAAAAGACGATCTCTTTAACAAGTGGTGCTGGGAAAATTGATCAACCACTTGTAAAAGAATGAAACTAGAACACTTTCTAATACACAAAAATAAACTCAAAATGGATTAAAGATCTAAATGTAAGACCAGAAACTATAAAACTAGAGGAAAACACAGGCAAAACACTCTCTGACGTAAATCATAGCAGGATCCTTTATGACCCACTTCCCAGAGTAATGGAAATAAAAGCAAAAATAAACAAATGGGACCTAATTAAACTTAAAATCTTTTGCACAATGAAGGAAACTATAAGCCAGGTGAAAAGACAGCCTTCAGAATGGGAGAAAATAATAGCAAACGAAGAAACAGACAAAGAATTAATCTTAAAAATATACAAGCAACTCCTGAAGCTCAATTCCAGAAAAATAAGTGACCCAATCAAAAAATGGGCCAAAGAACTAAACAGACATTTCTCCAAAGAAGTCACACAGATGGCTAACAAACACATGGAAAGATGCTCAACATCACTTATTATCAGAGAAATGCAAATCAAAACCACAATGAGGTACCATCTCACACTGGTCAGAATAGCTGCTATCAAAAAGTCTATAAACAATAAATTCTGGAGAGGGTGTAGAGAAAAAGGAACCCTCTTACACTGTTGGTGGGAATGCAAACTAGTACAGCCACTATGGAGAACACTGTGGAGATTCCTTAAAAAACTGGAAATAGAACTGCCATATGACCCAGCAATCACATGCTCAGCATACGCCCTGAGAAAACCAGAACTGAAAGAGACATGTGTACCCCAATGTTCATCACAGCACTGTTTACAATAGCCAGGACATGGAAGCAACCTAGATGCCCATTGGCAGACGAATGGATAAGAAAGCTGTGGTACATATACACAATGGAATATTACTCAGCTATAAAAAAGAATGCATTTGAATCAGTTCTAATGAGGTGGATGAAACTGGAGCCTATTATACAGAATGAAGTAAGTCCGAAAGAAAAACAGTATATTAACAATTCAGTATATTAACAATATACAATTCAGTATAAAAACAATTCAGTATATTAACGCATATATACGGAATTTAGAAAGATGGTAACAATGACCCTATATATGAGACAGCAAAAGAGACACAGATGTAAAGAACAGATTTTGGACTCTGTGGAAGAAGGTGAGAGTGGGATGATTTGAGAGAAATGCTATGAAACATGTATATTATTATATGTGAAAGAGATCGCCAGTCCAGGTTCAATGCACGAGACAGGGTGCTCAGGGCTGGTGCACCAGGATGACCCTGAGGGATGGGATGGGAAGGGAGGTGGGAGGGGGGTTCAGGATGGGGAACACATGTATACCCATGGGTGATTCATGTGAATGTATGGCAAAAACCACCACAACATGGTAAAGTAATTAGCCTCCAATTAAAATAAATTAAAAAAATAAATAAAAATTAAAAAAAAAACTTATAATCATCAAAAGGGATAGCTGGGGGTGGAGGTGGGAGGTAAACTAGGAGCTTGGGATTAACAGATACACATTACTATATATAAAATAGATAAGCAACAAGGACATATTATATAACACAAGGAACTATACTCATATCTTATAATAACCTATAATGGAAAAGAATCTGAAAAAGAATTTTATATAATGGAAAGGAATCTGAAAAATAATTGTATATATTTATATGTATATACTTATCTATATACAACTGAATCCCTTTGCTATACACTTGGAACTAACACAACATTATAAATTATACTTCAATAAAAAATCTTTTTAAAAAACTAAAAAAAGACTAGGTTCACCTATTAATTCATAGGAAACTAGAGCAAAGAGGTCCTTTATCGGAAGAACAGGAAGCTCAACATTATGTTTTTCAATTGTGTGGGCATGTGAGACGGTCAGGGAATTCCTGTCAAGTCAGGGATTTAGGAAGAATCAAAGATTTATCTTCCCTTGTTTTTCATGAGTTCTGTGTCTCTGCTTATGAACAATGGGAATCAGATGCAACGTTTAGTTCAACATCTGGCTTGTCCAGGTGCAGAGATTTGTGACCCATCAGTGTCACCCTGGACCAGACATGGGCACAGACTCTAATCTAGGAAGTTCCTTGTTGAGGCTGAAGCCTTAACGAGTAAGGACGTGGGAACCCAGAGATATGCCAGGTGGCAACAACCTGCCCTCAAGGGGAACATTCTTGAAGTTGTGTGTGTTATGGGATTGGAAGAGCCACTATCACCAGAGAGAGAGCCCATGTGGCTTGAGGGAGCCCAACTTGGGGAGGGGGAACAGGTACCGAGGGCAGGACAACGCGTCACGCTCTGCTAAGAGCATTGAGCACAGGGCTTCCCAACCTTCCAATCTGGCTCTTTTGATGCTAAATGCCTTTACCAATTCTACTTCAACAGTTTTATATTTTGCCCTTTTCACAAATCCTATTCTAAATTGTTAATGCACATAAAATTACACACAATTCAAGCTGCCACACGGAAAACTAAGGCCTTCACTCAAAGCAATGGTTCCCAATAACTGCCCCGTGGAGCCACCCTAAGGGGAGCTGCTGCCCTGGGTATGGGTAATTGGTCCAAATGGTGCCCGGTCACCAGGTGACTCTAACGTGCACAGGGCTGAGCAGAGTCTTAAAAGAGGGTGCGGGGGCTAGTGCTTCTTGGGCCCCAAAACATCACTTAACTACAGGAGGCCATCAGCAGAACAAATGCCATATGGGCACTGTCCAAATCTGGTTAAGGAGAAAGTAGTCCGGGGGAAAGAACAGCCTCAAAATAAAAATGGCAATTAAAAAATGAGACTAAAATGACCATTTCAAAAGGCCAGGGCCAGTATTTCTTACAATCGCATGAGAATTACATTCAGGCCAAAATGTCCTGGACAAAGGTCCAGGGATGTCCTGGCCTGCCCTAGGGCTCCCTCAGACTAAATGCAAGGGCTCCTGGCCCCTGCCCTTGCAGCGCAACACCCCCACCCCCCTATCTCCCCACAGCCCCGACCCTGCAACCGGGCTTGGCCATGCCCCCTCTTTTCCTCCCTCCTGCATCTGGCCTCCTGACTGCTGCCTTGGACCTGCGCTGACTCCTGACTCAGTTTACCTGCCATTCTGCAGTTTCCACACCCGAGCAGCAGTCTGTCGTTCTCTGCCCTGGACTCCCTCATCAGGGTGGAGGTGTTGACAACGGCTTTGTTCCGGATCTTCTTAGCCCTGTGCAAAGGTGGACACACACTCAGGCCCTGGGTCTTTAGCAGCTGGAGCAGTACTACCAGAGCACTGGCGGGAAACTGGTCTCAAATGGTCAAAATGGGAGCCTTTCACTTCCTAGTACTTGAGATTCTACTGTGTAAGTTTTCAGTAAACCACTAAGACCAGAAGGGACTCAGTGACATCCAGGGCTCAATCATGAGCCACTCAGCCGAAGCCTGGAGCCCACCCCCAACGTGTTCTGGGCCCCAAACACTCTCCCCCAGTTGGGCTGACTTGGTTAATGAAAACAATTTCTTCAATTTCTACTGCTTCTGTAACAACACAAACCCTGGAGGCTGCCAGCGGCTGCTCTGCCAAGTGTACCAGGCCAGGAGTACGCTTGGACTTTGCCTAGTTCAGGGTCTCCAACCTCCAGGATAAGGCCTGATGATCTGAGGTGGAGCTGATATAATAACAACAGAAATAAAGTGCACAATAAATGTAATGTGCTTGAATCATCCCCAAACCACCCCTACTCCCCACCCCCACCTCCCCTGACCCCCAGTCCCTGGAAAAATTGTCTTGCACAAAACTAGTCCCTGGTGCCAAAAGGTTGGGGACCGCTGTCCTAGTTCACTCCTGGTTAGTGCTGCATGGGACACAGTTATGCTAAAACACGACTTGTTCTTTACCTGAAATTCAAATATAACTGCACATCCTATATTTTCATTTGCTACATCTGGCAGCCTTACTCCTTTCCCTGAGGAATAGGGTTTGCAAGGCTTGCCCCCAGTCACAGGGTCCACGACAGATCCAGGTCTGGAGCCAAGGACCCCTGGGGATCATTTTCTCCTTCCTCGGCACCATACAGTCTCTGACGTAAAAAGTGCTAGCAACAGTTTAGATCTGACAAGTGGAGAGAAAATGAATATTCTACATATTAGTGAGGGCTTCCCTGGCGGCTCAGACTGTAAAGAATCTGCCTGCAGCGTGGAAGTCCCTGGGTTGGGAAGAACCCCTGAGGCGGGCATAGCAACCCACTCCAGAATTCTTGCGTGGAGAGTCCCATGGACAGAGGAGCCTGGTGGGCTACAGTCCATGGGGTCGCAGAGTCAGACATGACTGAGCGACTAAGCACAGCACATAATACACTAAAGGCAAAATTCAACCCTAAGTTCTGAGTTTGTAGCACAAATGCTGGGAGAAAACAGGGAAAAACAAATGGAGAAAAATGATACTGAGGCCTGGCAGTGAAGAATGAGAATGCAAGTGTTTGTCCCTGAACACAAGGGCCTTTCCTAGAGAAGAGGCCAGGGAAAAACCGAGAGGACTACTTGGAGACATCATAACAACTGTCATTTTGAGCTTCAGCCCCATGCCAGGCAGAACTTAGCCAGGAACGGTTCATGAACGGTCTCACGTAGTCTTCACTCAGCCCAGAGAGGGAGGTATCACCTCCTTCAGCGTGTGAGCTCACCAAGGGGCAGGGATGTTCAGGTCTCAGAAGGAGTAGGGCCAGATTCTGTCTGACACACTGGCCCATAGACCTGACAAGCGACGTATTAGAATAGGAACCAGGTTCATTTCACATGCCAGCTCCAGTTGCCTGGAACACTGGCTGAGAATTCCAAGCTCCTGAATGAAGCTGACGGGCAAGCTGCAGAGGGGGACTCTCCACGTTGGCCATGCTGAATGGGATGGAGGGGTGGTGATGCCATGGGGTTTCTACCCCTGGTTAGAGCTTCCCTCTCCCCAGACCCTCACTTTCCCAAAAGGATCAGGGGAAGCAGGCTTCTGCCTGCCTTGAAAAGCAAAAACTCGGTTCGGCCACAGCCTCCTGCCAGGACTAACCTGCCAGGAGTGGGCTTGCTTCCTGGGCCAAGTGGGAAGGCAGGAACATGTGTGGACAGCCCCTCCCTGGGAAGAGCCACCTCTGACCTGCTGTGTGGGGCCTGGAGATATGAGAAACAACAGAGGGAAAGGGGCAGGGCCCAGGGATGGTTTCCAACTTTGGGAGCCTCTTATATGCTCATCTTTATCATTAGCACAAAAATTCCCTGCCTGCCACTATTCTCTACCTGTGACCCACAGGACAAAAGGAGAATCTGTGAATGGCCAAGCTATTTGACAGAAAAATGCAGGGAGACAGAGAACTGAATACATCAGGGGTGGGATCAATGCATCCCCCCATGAATTTGAGCCTGTGACTCCTCCCCTATCCAGGACTACAGTGACAGAATGACAGGCTAGGAGGGCCCTGAGCCTCTATTTCTGTCTCCTCTTATTTATTTTCTTTTCTCTCCCTCTTCTCTCATGAATCATTTTGTTCTTCCTTTTTCTGGACCCTTTCCCAAGACACCAGCTCATCAAGTTTAAGGGTACTAGAAGAATTTGCCAGATTTAGAACTTAGAACCACTATAGATAATAAGTATTCATAATCGTACCTTTCAGCATATCTTAGTGTTGATAAAGTTTCCTCATAGCAGATGTCGGCTGGACTTATCGCTGCTATCTGTAAACAAATATCCTTTTCAGATTTTGTTTTTTATATAGGATATATAGCTATTGTTGGGCTTCCCTGGTAGCTCAGCTGGTAAAGAATCCACCTGCAATGCAGGAGATCCCGGTTTAATTCCTGGGTCAGGAAGATCCCCTGGAGAAGGGATAGGCTACCCACTCCAGTATTCTTGGGCTTCCCTGGTGACTCAGATGGTAAAGAATCCCTCTGCAATGCGCAAGACCTGGGCTTGATCCTTGGGTTGGGAAGATCCCCTGGAGCAGGGCATGGCAACCCACTCCAGTATTCTTGACTAGAGAATCCCCATGGACAGAGGAGCCTGGTGGGCTACAGTGCATGGGGTCACAGAGAGTCAGACACGACTGAGCAACTAAACACACAGCATATAGCTATTGTTGGTTTTACACAGCTAACCTTCATGAAATATCCTGGAACTTGTGGTTTGTTTAAACTTTACAACTCAGAAAACTGAGGCTTAGATAAGAATAATGTGCCAAGGTCACCCATAACTGGCAGAGCTGGGACCTGAACCTGCCCTGACTTGAACAACGGTGCTGCTAACCTCTGCACTACGCAACCCTCAGCACTGAGTCCCCAACAGATTTCCTCAGGAATTTAAATGACAGTTGAATGGTGGCATGGCAGAGACTAATAAATAAATCATTACTGAGTACCCACTTAAATGGTTTCAAATCTAGTATTGACTTCAGCTTAACTGTTCTAGAATTCAAATAAGAAAATAAACTTTTTGATGAGCTGGAGGTGGGCAGGATCACTGAGAGTGAACAGGAGGGAATGTGACTGCCCATGTGGCAACTCCTGGATCTATGGACCTGGAGGCCATGATTCAGAGCATAAGGGCCTGATGAATAATCATTTATCTTTGTCCAGCTTTGCAACTTTTAAAGCTTGTTCATTATATTTCATTTAATCATCACAACCACAGTTTCGAGGCGATATTGTTATCTTCACTTTAGGAAGGAAGGAAATGAGGCTCCACAGTAAGTGCACTGAAACTGAGAATCTTGTCAGTTTTTGACAAGAATTACTTTAATAATAATAACAACAGCAATCATGACAGCTGCATGAGTCTAAACAGTCTAAAATGTGGCAGGAAAGTCACTTACCAGAGTAGTTCTGCTGTTCCCACCCAGAGCTGACTGGAGCAGTTTGGTCAGTACAGAGTCTCTGTAGGGAACATGGAGGACTTTCTTCCCCGTGGCTGCATCAGCCAGAGCACTAAATGAAAAGAGAATATAAAACAATAAAAAATCTTAAATATACCAAGAAGAAATCTGTCTCCTTGTGGGTGAGTCAGAAACACCCCTCAAATATCCTTGTCAACCCCATATGCCAGACATGACACTGAGGAACATCCGATAGTTGAGATACCTTCTGCACAAGGATATTGAAGTATTGCAAGATAAGAGCAGCTGGCTCCCTCTCCAAGGTCAACCCCAGGAAAACCATGACAGAGAGAGAAGCCCAGATCTGGGGCACTAACACAGTAAACCGTGGGAGGAAAACCCAGAGCCAGCAGAGAAGGGTTTTGTGTGTGTGTGTACAGAGAAGGGTTCTGACCTGAGGGAGAGGGTGGTAGGCTAGCAATGTGGAGACAGGTATGGGGAGCAGATTTAAGTCCTTTCTGGTCTTTCCCTCATACTGCCTTAGGAAGATCCCGTAGAGTTAGGGCTTGATAGGCTACAGAATCAAGTAAGAGTGAATGAGAAGTAAACGTTGCTCAGGGTACTTCAGAGGAAGTGATGTTGGCACCGAAGAGAGTGGGGAAGGGGGAGGAAAGCCCATCTCTGATAAATTATAATCACAAACAAAGAAAAGAAATCCAAAAAAGTAAGCTACCAGGTTTAGAAAAGAAACAAAATGATCATCTAGAAAGGATTAGATACAGCAATTGAAATTTAAAACCCTATGGATAAGTTCAACAGTAGACACTTTTAATATTGAATTAGTGAACTAGACAGTTCAGAAGAAATCTAGATTGCAGCCTGGAGACATAGAGATGGAAAATCAGAAAGATAGGTTAGGAGACATGGAGGATAGGAAAAGAAGATTCAAATAGGGTAATTGAAGTTCCAGGAGAGAAAGGAGAAAAAAAAATGTGCAGAAGCAATATGTGAAAGATAATGACTGAGAATTTTCTAGTGTTGATGAAAATCACTATCATAGAACTATGGAAACTAAAAAATTCCAAGCAGGATAAATAAAATGCAGCAGAATTAAATTGGAGAACACCAAAAAAGAAGAGCTTAAAAGCAGCTAGGGAAAAAGATTGTCTTCAGTGGAACAGTAATTAGGCCAACAACAGAAAACAGTAGAATGGCACCATTAATAAACTGAAAGAAAATACTGCTTATCTAGAATTATATACCCAGCAAAATTATCTTTCAAAAATGAGTTGAAATAAGAAATTTCAACCAAACAAAAACTGAATTTGCTGTCAGCAAATGGTCATTAAGGGAAAATATAGAGAATATTTCAATCAGAAAGAAATTGATTCTATATAGCAGCTCTGAAGTTTAAGAAGGAATGAATAAAAATAATTTTAAAAATAGATAAATGTGAATGAACACTAACTGTATGAAACAGTAATAATAATATTTGGGGGTTAAAGAAGAATAGAATTAGAATACATGTCAACAATGACATATGTAAGATGGAGATCTTCATATTATCTAAGGATGTGTGTGCTCAGTTGCTCAGTCATGTCCAGCTCTTTGCAACCCCATGGACGGTAGCCCACCAGGCTTTATACTGGCTTTATTCTCCAGGCAAGAATACTGGAGCAGATTGCCATTCCTTCTCCAGGGGATCTTCCTGACCAGGGATGGAACCTGTGTCTCTGGCATCTTCTGCATTGGCAGGTGGATTCTTTACCACTGCACCACCCAAGAAGTCCATTATCCAGGAATAGGTTGAAGTATTTATTATTTTTAGACTTTGACCAACTGAACAGATGAAAAAGCCAGGAAATAGTAAAAAAAAAAAAAAAAAAAAAAAAAAAAAAAAACCTGTTGAATTTTGACATATGACAGAGGTAGCATAGAAGATAACTGGGGAGAGGACAGACTATTCAACAAATGAGACAAAAATAAATTGGTAATCTGTAAGGAAAAGTACACTATACACAGAAATCAACTCCAGATAGATAGGATTTAAGTACAAATTTTCTTAAACAAAATACAGAAAATGAAAAAATGCAAAACATACACCATAACTTCTGCTCATCAATAGACATCTTTTAACAAGTGAAAACACAATCTACTAACTGGGAGAAGATACTTATAATACATATACCTGAGAGAAGAGTAATAAAAATGTTTAAAACGTCTACAGATCAATGAAAAAGGCAATAAATAAATAGAATAAAGGGGAAAACAAGAACAGGTATTTTTGAGAGAAAATATATTGCTAAAAAAGAAATCAAATGTTGCTCAAGCTTGCTAGTAACCAGGACTCTCAAGACCATAGTAAAGTACTATGCGCTCAGTCGTCTCTGACTCTTTGTCATCCAGGAATTCTCCAGGCCTTTTCCTTCTCCAGGGGATCTTCTCAACCCAGGGATCAAACCCAGGTCTCCCACATTGCAAGCGGATTCTTTACCAGCTGAGCCACAAGGGAAGCCCAAGAATACTGGAGTGGGTAGCCTATCCCTCCTCCAAAATCCTGGGATTTTCTCAACCCAGGAATCAAACTGGGGTCTCCTGCATTGCAGGCAGATTCTTTACCAATTGAGCTATCCCAGAAGCCCAAAGTATGTTTATGCCCATCTAATTGGTAAGTGTCAAGAAATCTGACAACATCAAGCCTTAGAAAAGATGTGGATTAATGGGATATGTTATACATTGCCACTGGGAGCGTTAACTGGACCAACAACTTTGGAGAACAACTTATCACCATCTTGAAAAATTAGGTATTCACACTTATATATAAAGCACAATAATTTCAGTTCTTTGTCGATATCAAAAAATCCTTTAGTATATTGATACTAAGTGACTTTATGAGAATGTTCGTAGTAGCACTATTTGTAAAAGCAAAAAAAAAAAAAAAACCCGGAAACAACCAAATTAACAATTAACATGAGAACGAAGGAATAAATTGTGGCATATTCCCACAATGGATGACTACATAATAATTAAAAAGAAGTAATAACATGGATGCTGTAACAACTGCTACTGTAACTATATGGATGAGTCTCATAGACACAATGTTTAGTAAAAGAACAGAAAATAAATTAACTAGAGCCACACATAAGATAGATGGATATTGTTAATAATGTTGAATCTAAAAACAAATTATACTCCTGGGTATATACTTAAGAGAAATGAGTAATTATTTTCGCCAAATTATACGTGCAAGAACGTTTATAACAACTTTATTCATAACAGTTAAAACCTGGAAACAAACAAAATGCCCATCAATAGAAGAATGGATAAATAGTGGTATATTCCTACAATGAAATAATCCATAACAATGAAAAAAACTAATAATTGCTAAGCAAAACATCATGGATAAGTCCCATAGAAACAATCCTTAGTGAATGAAGCCAGATATAAAAGATAATGATCTGATATAAGTGATTGCACTTATATGAAAATCAATACAGCTAGGCAAAAATAAATCTTTGATAACAGAGGTTAATTTCTTTTGTTGGGATTAAAAACCAAGGAGAAGGCATGAGGGGGTTTTCTGGGTTTTGGAAATGTACTCTATCTCAGTCTAGCCATTCATTACGTAGATATCTACATATATAAAAATCCATTGAGCTGAACATTTAAGATTTGTACACTTTACTATAATGTAATTTATACCTAAATAACTTTAAAAATGCAAGATCCAGAAAATAATACAATATTTTACCCTTTTATAAAATTCAAAAATCAGTGCTACTGAATATAATGTTCACATGTGATAAAATAAGAAAAGAAAGGAAGGGGAGAAAGAAGGAAGAAAGTGGGGAGGGAGGGAGATAAACATAAAATTCAAGATGATGGTCGCCTCCAAGGGGAGCAAGATGGTGATTACCTCCAACCGTTTCTTGGATTTGGTGGTGGTTTTATTAGTGTTTGTTACTTCATCTAAAAGCAATTAATTGGTTTAAAATAAAACCTAGGAGAGGACCAGGAATAAACCAATGATGCTAGTTGGTCATGAACCAAGGATTATGATTAATCTAAATTTTGATATTTGAGGTCATTTTTATGGCACAAATAAGTACCTGTCCACTGACTATTTACCTGATGACATTTCCTAAATTGGTTAAACTTAAGTTAACTCGTGATCCTTCCCGCAGTCTGTCTCCTTCCGATCCTGAAGATTTCTGCCTTTCACTTCCAGCTAAATCTACCAAATTAATACTGGACTGTTTGGTGAGGTCTCTGTCTAGGAAAACCTGCAGGAAAAGCACCACAAGTAATGCTATTAGAAGGGCAGCAGGCTACATAAGAAGTCAATCTATTTTACATTCACATTCTGAAATATTTTTCTAATTGTATTTCACACTCAAAAAAGATATAATAAAATTTGCAAGTTAAAATGTCATCCTCTTTACGATGACATTTTACAATAACATTATTAGGTCCAAACATCTCAGTTGCCCCTTCCCTTCTGTAACGTTATTTCCAGTTATGCATTAGATACCAATTATTGCCCTAATGTTTCTGTAATCATTAAGTGTTTTTTTTTCTGGCCATGTCAGGTGGCACGTGGGATCTTAGTTCTCTGACAGGGATCGAACACATGCCCTCTTCAGTGGAAGTGTAGAGTCCTAACCACTTCCCAACCAGTAAATATTTTAAAGATACTGTGAATCT
Organism: Okapia johnstoni; assembly: GCA_024291935.2. Taxonomy (NCBI): domain Eukaryota; kingdom Metazoa; phylum Chordata; class Mammalia; order Artiodactyla; family Giraffidae; genus Okapia; species Okapia johnstoni. The sequence goes on from CM044322.1 coordinate 47,011,626, forward strand.
GCAAAATAAGTAACTGTTCAGGCAGGTGTAGTCATGTAGTGGAAAGAATGCTACAGGTTCTCTCGCTGTCATGTAACTGTGAGCAAATGATTTAACTTTTCTGAGTTATGATTTAACTTCTCTCAGTTGTAAAATCGGGATGATAGCATATTATTGGGATGTTATGAGGATCAAGTTTAATAGATGTAATGGTTCTAATCATGCCTGGAATACACTATTAGGTGCTAATATTGCTACTGACACCAATAAACAGAGTATGCTCATTTTTATCCAATTAATTTTGTCTCCTACCTCTAAAATACCAAGTTAAAAAATAGCACAGAAAACCATGTATAAAGTCTATGATGTAACACTTTATATTCATTGTAAATATAGTACATACAAAGACTATGAATATAGAGTTAATGTTACATTCATATACAGTCTATCAACATAACGTCTTACCTACATTGTAAAATCAAGTGAATAATAATTAAAAGTTTACTTGTGTGCTTAGTTGCTCAGTCCTGTCCAACTCTCTGCGACCCCATGAACTGTTGTCTGCCAGGCTCCTCTGTCCATGGGATTCTCCAGGCAAGAATACTGGAGATGGGTAGCCATTCCCTTTTCCGGGAAATCTTCCTGACCAGGGATAGAACCCAGATCTCCTGCATGGTAGGTGGATTCTTTACCGTCTGAGTCACCAGGGAAGTCTACAGAGTTCTTTAAAATGTAGTACCTTGGGCTTCCCTGGTGGCTCAATGGTCAAGAGTCTACCTGCCAATGCAGGAGACATGGGTTTAAACCCTGGTGCGGGAAGATCCCACATGCCATGGGGCAACTAAGTCCATGTGCCTCAACTATTGAGCTTGTTCTCTAGAGCCCATGGTCCGCAGCAAGAGAAGCCATCTCAGTGAGAAGCCTGTGCCCCACAACTAGAGAGCAGACCCTGCTCACTGCAACTAGAGAAAAGCCTGCATAGCAGCGAAGATCCAGCCCAGCCAAAAATCACATAAACAAAAAATGTAAAATGTAATATCTTATTTAAACTTTCCAACATTCCTACAAGGATAACTATTTGTCTCATTTTACAGAACAAGAGGCTGCGACTCAGGAAAGGTAAGTTATTTCCCACAGTTTCAGAGCTGGTAAACGGAGTCATACATGGTCTAGTGTTCTTCTACGAATCCTGGTTAGAACAGGACAATCTTCATTTAGTACTATTTTATCTATCACTTCAGTAAATATCTAGCACTATTACTAGTGCTGTGGCTTAGGAGAAGGAGGTGGTAAAATTGTAGCTAACTCTCATGCTTACGCAGGCTTTATGATTGCCATTTCTGAATCAAATTGTCCATAATTGTAGCTATCATTCCCTACATCATTTCCAACCAAGGAGAATGGAGGAGAAAAGTGTGCTTTAGCTTATCAAAGATTCTAGCTAGTGGAGCATTACGTGGATGACGTGGTTTCAAAGTCTTTATCTTGGACTTGCAAATTTCAGAAAGACACGTCAGTATCTGGTTGTCCTCTAGGCTCATGGACCTGAAAGCTGACCATCATTATATTGGTGATGCACAGAAGGACTGTTAACAGGAATTCTCCGTGACAAACCACACAGTCATTCTCCTATTTCCACAATTTCATCAAATTCGGGGTCAAAACCTGTTTCTCAAAGTAAATTTACTTGAGGGAAAACAGCCTTTAGCTCTGCGGGCATTTCTGGTATCTTACTAGCGACCCTCTATCGGTAATGGGATCACTTAGGCCAGAGTGGGGCATGGATGTGGCGGGAGGGAGGCAGGAAAAGACAAGTGTCTTACTTTCTCCTGCTTCTGACCCTATAGTCTATGTTTGGAAATAGCTATCTTAATCCATAGATCAAATCTAAAAAGACTCCATAATACTCACCAGCTCATAATGCTACAGGGAACACGTCCCCAGACACCCTTGATGAGAGGTGGGGACATTGGCATCCAGTTGAATCTCACCTGCTTGAACTGAATGGTGATGACCATGTGAGACCGGCTGCTGCTGGCATTCATGTTGGTCGAAGCTGTGGTCCGTATTTTTGCTCCTTGTTCCATCAGTCTTTCAATCTGGGCATAGTTCTCACAAGGCACTGACTTCAGACCATCCACATAAAAGCCCAGCTGTTGATCCTCTCTTACTTTTAGCCCTCCCGGCTTCTTGATCCTGGACAGCAAATCTCTTACCTGTGGTAAAACAAGTAATGCAAACTTCAGGAAGGCAAGGAGTTTTGTTTACTTCATTGCTATAGCTCCTCGTAGAATATATTACATGCCCAGGAAATATATATTGGATGAATAAATAAATGTTAAAGTTCTGTAGGAACCAGACAGCCTCATAACTTAGATAAGAAACAGAGAAATGACAGGTAAGAAAATAGAGAAACCTACTGTAGTTTGTGAAATCAGAAACTGTTTTTTTTTTTTAAGGAATTCAGTTTTATTATTTTCAAGTACCTAGAGCACTTCAGGGCTTCCCTGGTGACTCAGATGGTAAAGAATCTGCCTGCCAATGCTGGAGACACAGGTTCAGTCCCTGGGTGTGGAAGATCCCCTGGAAATGGCAACCCGCTCCAGTATTCTTACCTGGAGAAACCCATGGACAGAGGAGCCTGGTGGGCTACAGTCCATGGGGTCACACAGAATTGGGCATAACTAATGGACTAAACAACAAGAGCAGTTCAGCCAGACTGCAAACTCCCTGAGGGTGGGAGCTGACTAGTAAATCCTAACATAGTTCCTGACACATAGTAGGCACCCAGTGAAATGGTTCTGGAGAGAACAGTGTAACTGGAGCTAAGTTAACAAGAAATGTTTAATACATTGCATGTAGGATATTGGGGGAACTGCTTCTGTAGCTTTAAAAAAATTTTAGTTGGTATCTACAGTTGTCTGACTTTAAATGAAAGTGAAACTGTTAGTTGCTCAGTCATGTCCGACCCTTTGTGACCACATGGAGCCCGCCAGACTTCTCTGTCCATGGAATTCTCCAGGTGAGAATCCTGGAGTGGGTAGCCATCCCCTTGTCCAGGGGATCTTTCTGACCCAGGGACTGAATCCTTGTCTCCTGTGTTGCAGGCAGATTCTTTACCATCTGAGCCACTGGGGAAGCCCCCGTGGTGATTTTAAACCATTTGTGGTTGAAAATATTGTTCTCTTATTTACCTAAATATGCTCCTAATAATCTTGTTAACTCTTGCAGTTGATTAGCAGCTCCTTAGTGGATAACATAAAAATAAATTATCTCTTTCTGAATTGTCACAAATTTTGTATCACAAAATAATGAAGTCTTACTTTTCTAAGAACAGTGATAAATGAAACTTAATTAAAAGTTCATAACATTCAAAGTGCCTAACATTCTGCCTAGGTTAAATCATGCTGCCACAAATGCCACCACTCTGAATCTCTACTTCCAAGAAATTTATCTAACCCAAACAGGTTTGCTATAGGTAAACCTAACACAAGAATATAGATAATTCTTTGGATCGCATTATTATTATTATTATTATTATTATTATTATTATTATTATTGGAGATTTGTGTGATGTCACACTTAGACCGTGGTCTCAGGTGAAAGCCCATGTTGCATTTCCCCCACAGAAAGCCACTTCTGCCCTGGCACTGCAGGTCGAGCTATGGGAGCCTGCTAGAGCCTGAGCCCCTGCAGAGGAGAGTTGGTGTTACATGATGCAGTGAGGTCTGGGCTGGGAATCTGACCTGGGTTCTTACTTCTGGTTCTGCCTCCAAACTGTGAGAGCTACGGAGAGTCTCCTACACTGTCAGTTTTTTACTCATAAGAGGAGGGGAATGGACTAAATGATTTCTAAGATCTCCCCAAGCTCAAATATTCTGTAGCTTCAAGACCTAGAGTCAAGTTGCTAGGGAATCACTGACAGAAACCACGGGCCTGGCCAGGCACAATGATAACCATTTGCATGAGCTATCTCACACCAGGAGGTCCCTCCTAATAAGGAACTTGGTGCTGGCACAGAAAACTAACTGGCAGAATTCAGGAGGGGCCAAAAGGAGAGGAGACACCACCCCGTAATATGTCTTACCAACCTCCCCAAATCCTTCATGCTGGAGTCCATCTTGGCTGAGAGAGGCTCACGCCACAAGGAAGGACCCTGAGTTAGGCCAAATATGGGCCAAGCAAGATGACTGGCCAGAGACAACCCGGAAACTAACCCCATCACCACAAAATCCAAGACTGCCAGCCACGTGGCAGAGCAGTTCTCCTGGATCCCCTTACCCTGCTGCTCTCCTCCCAGGCGCCACCTTCCCAATAAGGTCTTTTACTTTGTCCTATGTATCTCTCGGATAATTCTTTTCTGAGGGCTAGATAAGAACCCGCTCTTGGCCCAGGAAAGGGCTCCCCTTGCTGCAACAGAGGCAAGATCACAGATTGAATTCAGGCAAGAAAAATTAGGACAGTGGACAGGAGAGCCAGAGATAGGAAGACATTGAAATGGTGACAACTTCTGCCTTACTAGGAAGCCTTTTCTATAACTTCCACTGGGCGATATAAATTGTTAAGAAGTGGCATCATGGGCTGAAGATATGTCTGAATAGGGCTCATTAGAAAAAAAGCTAAGTAGGTTTAACCAAATCAGTATGGAAGTGTGAGGGCCCAGAGACGAGGGCAGTTCCTGGCACTGGACTCTCCAGGTAGTACCTAGAGATTGAGTCAGTGATTATCATGAGACCTTCCTCACTCACTTCAGCCCCTATGGGACTCTCCTAGCTCTGCCTCTATCTGGCACTCCTTCAAATACAACTTCACTCTGCTGCTAGAGAAATCTTCTAAACCCCAGGCTGATTCTCTCATTTTCCTGTTTAGAATCCTTCACTGATGCTCCATTGCCTACCAAAGGGCCTTTGCCTTCTGGCAACTGATGTTTAGCTCCATCTCCCGAGGCTTCCCCATTCTCACCTCCCTGCATGCTTCTAACTCTGGTTACCTGGAGCCCTCACTGTTCCCTTAAACACCATGTGCTTTCACTTATCCCTGGACTTGTTGGTACTAATAATCATGCCACCTAAAGTGCCCCCAACCTTCTTCCTGCCTCACCAAACTCATAGCATCTTTCAAGATCCAGTCTAACTCCTCTGTTTACAAACAACACCAACAATCTCAGGTGGTATTAGTTGCTCTCTCCTCTATGCCTTTTTACCATTCATGCAGCATACATGATATGTTTTATTATTGTCTAGAGAGGATGTAAAACCTCCCACCAGGCTTCTCCATGGCAGGAATCATGTCTTAGGTTTTATTCATCCTCAGAGTCTAGTGTGATGTCTGAAACATTAAAAGTATCAAATAACCTTCACTTTGACTACTGAAGTACTACTGGAAAAATACCAGAGACTCCTAGCTGGAGACACAAGGTTATAAGCATGTCCATGTCCTTATTTTAGAGATAAGGAAACAAAATTCCAGAGAGATTATCTTCATTAACAGGTATCAGTAGGGAGCCCACAGAGTGATGTCATTTCCCTGTTCCTTCTATCTGAACTTGGTAATGAAGTGAAGCTGTCCTCCTATTTGGTATGAAATAAAGGAGTCATACTGTCTTCCAGGCCCATCACTTTGAAATAAATAGAAACTTAATCAGTGATCTTAGCATAACAACCCATTTGAATTTGCTATCAACCTTCAACAATAAAAAAATGGCTCATGGAAGCATTTGAGAAACAAAATGGGTATTTTCTCTCCTTAATATAAAGAGAAAAGCATGGATGGATTTATTCCATCAATAATGTTTATTTAGCAATGATGAAGTGTAAAACTTTGGATAGTGCTTGGAGTTATATAAGAAATCTTAGGATATGAAATTGCCCTTAAGGAACTTACAATTATAGATACCTTTGTGAATTTATCTATTCAGCAAACCTTAGGGGCATCCATTTTAACCAAATATTATACTAAGTATTGCAAATAGAAAGGTGTAATCCTTTGTTCTGGGAATATAAATATGGAAATAAAATTTTATAACATAAGGGCAAAGGGAAAGGGTAGAATGAAAAAGGACTTTCTGAATACCTAGTATTTGCTTAGTACTATGTCTCATTGTGTAGTCTAGTTTATTGTATTTATTTTTTAAAATATTTGTTTATTTGGCGTGCTGGGTCTTAGTTGCAGCATGGGGGATCTTTGATCTTCATTGCAGCATGCAGGACTTTTAGTTGCAGCATGTAGGCTCTAGTCCCCTGACCAGGGATCAAACCCTGGCCTCCTGCATTGGGAGTGTGGAGTCTTAGCCACTAGATCACCAGGGAAGTCCCTGGTTGTGTCTTATTTTAAATTCTTTGCTTTATAAATAAGCAGTCTGAGCTCTGAGATAAAGTAACTGTCCAAAGTCACAAAGCTAGTAACTGAGAGAGCTGGGATCTGAAACCGTATTCCAACTACAACCAGATTTGCTATATGGCTGAAAAAAAATCAAAAGAAAAATATTTTGTGACACATGAAAATTATGTGAAATTCAAGCCTCAGTGTCTATAAACAAAGTTGTATTGGTACACAGCTCACTCACACTTACACTTCACTTACACTTCAGCTGTGGCTGTTTTTGCTCTCTGAGGGCAGAGTACAGTAGTTGTGATAGAGACTTAAGGCCCTCAAAGTCTAAAATATTTTCTGTCTGTACTTTGAAGATAGAGTTTGTCAACCCCTGTACTGAAGCCAACTGCTTTAGGATGTATAGATAAGCTGACATTTGAACTGGACTTGAAGTTCAGTGGTTTCTCTAAGACCAGAGAAACCAAGAAGCGTATTCCAAGCAGAGGAAGGATAGATGTAGGAGAGAAGGACATATTGTGGAAAGGGAGAAAGGTTCCATGTGGCTGATGCATGGAGCGTGTAGAGATAGAAGGACATAAGATGAAGTGGAACCTAGCTAAAATGAGGCAGGTTAGGGCTAGACAGCCGATGCCAGGCTAACAGGTGTTGACTTTATCTGTAGGATGGATGAGGGGGAGCCCCTGCCATTTTTTAAGCTGCAGAGAATCACTCAGAATTGTCTGTCAGAAAATATAATCACTGTTACCTGTTCGTTGTAAATTTCCAGCATGCTGAATGTAACCTGTATAGGAAAGAGCATAAAGTAAATGAAGATTCTCTTGAAATGGTCACCTTTGGGGGGCAAAAAAAAAGGACTATGGAAACAACATAAATGTACAACAAAGGAAAAAGCTAAATATTAAATATAGTGAAACTCAATTTCGCATGCAATATAAGATTCTGAAATAATTTTAATGATATGGAGGAAGTTCTTAATATAAACTAAAAACAGATAAAAAAGTGTGTGTGTGTGTGTTTTGGTCTCGATTGTGAACAGAAAAAAAGTTTTTTCTTTATTGCTCATTCTCCAATCTGAACATATGCAGAGAAAAAGATTGGTCTTTACCCTACCATGCATTTCGAGTAATGTTAGCCAAGCTCCTACCTCCTAAACAGAAGATTGGAGGAATCTGAGTGACTGGAGTCTAGAGAAAAGGCTCTGAGATGCTGACATTTTGCAGCCACCATACCCTCCTTGGGAAAAGCTGGCTTGTCTGTTAGTCACCCTTCAGTGAGTCTTGCCAGTCAAACCCCACCTCCCAAGAACTTCCAGCTAGCTTCAGAGAGCATCACAGTTTTAAAATGAACAAATGGGAGGGAAGGGCAAAATGGTAGAGTAGGAGGATATGAAGCTTACTTCCCTCCACTCACACATCAGTAACACATCTACATGTGGAGCAATTCTCACCAAAATTTAGCTGAAAACTGGCTGAAAGACAGTTTCACAACCAAGGCTGTAGAAGAGATCCACACAGAATTAGGTGGGAAAGGAAGAGAAGGAATCAGTTTGGGGTCTGCTCCTCTGGGAGGGACAGAAAGAGGAGAGATATTACGGGCTTGAAGGGAGTGAGAGGTTTGAAAACACAATGGGCAACCCAGCCCGGGATCTGTCACCAGGAGGATGAGTCCCCCTAGCGGGGCCAGAAAACAGTGGGACTGACAGAGGGCTGTAAGCAACCTAGACTCCACTCATAAGAATGTGCCCACACTTGCTCACTCCAGAAACAAGGCAGGGAAGGCAGATTAAAACTGCATGGGACTCTGGTCAGTTTCCTGCAACTACCCTGGCGTGCTCTCCCGCCCCGCCCCCACCCCAGCCAGAGTCGAGCAACCACTCCACCCCATCTTGTCTCAGCACTGCCGCCCTCTGGGGTAAGGGTGCTGGTGCTGGGAGGGGGAACACACACTTAGAACACAGGAGCCGACTGGGACCCAACCCTCTAGGCTTCTGCTCTGGCAGCTTGGGACTCGATGCTGCCCCCTACTGGGCAGTGACAGCCACAGAGCGGAGGAGAAGCCTCAGCTCACACCTGGCTCTGACCCCCGCCCCTTCATTTCCAGAACTTTCCAGAGAAGCAAAAACTACGAATTTATCAATACTAAGTCAACCCTAAAAGCAATGTTAATAGGTCTTCTCTAAGTGGAAAAAGAAAAGGCTACAAGTAAGAATCTATAAGAAGTGAAAAATCCACTAGTAAAGGTAAATATATAATAAAGGCTGTGGATCAACCAATTAAACAAATTAGTATGAAGATAAACGAACTTCCCTCATAGCTCAGGGGGTAAAGAATCACCTTCAATGCGGGAGACCCTGGTTTGATTCCTGGGTCTGGAAGATCCACTGGAGAAGGGATAGGTTACCCACTCCAGTATTCTTGGGCTTCCTTTGTGGCTCAGCTGGTAAAGAATCCACCTGCAATGTGGGAGACCTGGGTTTGATCCCTGGGTTGGGAAGATCCCTTGGAGAAGGGAAAGGCTACCCACTGCATTATTATGGCCAAAGAATCAGACACGACTAAGCAACTTTCACTTCACTTTACTTCATGAAGATAAAAAAAAAAAATTTGTTCAGTCATCTATATTGGCTTTTTGAGTAGCAAACAGTTACCCCACTTTTGGTAACAATATCTCATTATGGTTTTGAACTTCATTTCCCTAATAATTAGTGATGTTGAACATCTTTTCATGTCCCTGTTGGTCATCTGTATTTCTTCTTTGGATAAGTGCTTATTCAGGTCCTCTGCCCATTTTTAAATTGGGTTGTTTTTTTTGCTGTCGAGTTGTGTATGTTCTTTATATATTTTGAAAATTGACCTCTTATTGGATGTATGATTTGCAAATATCTTCTCCCATTCAATAGGCTGCCTTTTCATTTTAATGATGGTTTCCTTCTCTGTGCAAAAGGTTTTTCATTTTATCGATCCCGTTTGTTTATTTTTGCTTCTCTTTCCCTTACTTTTGAGTCAGAGCCACAAAAATGTCGCTAAGACTGATTTCAGTGCGGTTACTGCCTATGCTTTCTTCTAGAAATTGAACGGTTTCAAGTCTTACATTCAAGTATTTAATACATACTAAGTTAATTTTGTGTATGGTATAAGATGAAGTGAAGTGTTAGTCACTCAGTCATGTCCGACTCTGCAACTTCATGGACTGTAGCCCGCCAGGCTCCTCCGTCCATGGAGTTTTCCAGGCATGAATACTGGAGTGGGTTGCCATTTCCTTCTCCAGGGGATCTTCCCGACCCAGGGATTGAACCTGGGTCTCCTGCATTACAGGCAAACTCTTTACCATCTGAGCCATCAGGGAAGCCCTATGATATAAGATAGTGGTCTAGTTTCATTCTTTTGCATGTGACTAGCCAATTTTCCCAACACTGTTTATTGAACAGATTCTCCTTTTCTCACTGCATGTTCTTCACTCCTTTGTCATAAAATAATCATCCATATATGCATGAGTTCTGGGCTCTCAGTTCTGTTCTATTGATCTCTGTGTCTATTTTTGTACCAGTACCATACTTTTTTAATTTAAAAATTTAATGAATTCCTAAATATTTGAAAATATAATTCCAGAGAAATTATTTAAAAGCCTACCATTGAAAGAAAAAGATAAAATCAGAGCAAACTTCATAAAAAACACTTTTTGAAAAAGTGAGTAATTGACATTAAAGAACACTGTAATTATTTTTCACTTTTTAAAAAACTTTTTATTTTGTACTGGGGTATAGCTGATTAATGATGTGGTGATAGTTTCAGGTGAACAGCAAGGGACTCAGTCGTACATATACATGTATCCATTCTCCCCAAACTCCCCTCCCAACCAGGCTGCCACATAACATTGAGCAGAGTTCCATGTGCTGTATGCTGTACAGTAGGTCCTTCTTGGTTATCCATTTTAAATATAGCAGTGTAGTATCGTACTTTTTTGATCACTATAGTTTTGTAGTATAGTTTGAAATAAGGGAGTGTGATGCTTTCAGTTTTGTTCTTCTTTCTCAAGATTGTTTTGACTATTTGGGATCTTTTGCAGTTCTATACAAACTTTAGAATTATTCTACTTCTGTGAAATTTGCCATTAGACTTTTGATAGGGATTGTATTGAATCAGTAGATAAATTTGAGTAGTATGGGTATTTAAATAATATTAATTCTTCCAACTCATGAACATGGGATGCATATCCATTTATTTGTGTCTTCATCAGTTTCTTTCATCAGTGTACTATAGTTTTCTGTGTATAGGTGTTTCACCTTCTAGGGAAAGTAAGAAACTATGTTAGGACAATTAAGAAACAAGATAATATTCTTAATTTAGAAATAAAAATAAATTAAGATGAGAACACACCTTGATAGAAGAGGGGGGCAAAGGGAACCAGAAACGAGTTGGCTAGGGTTTTGTGTTATAAGACTCAACAGCGGTCTCTTGTTACTTTCATCTTTTAGGATGTCTGCTTCTATGACACTCAAAGTGCCTTTAAAAAATATTTTCCTGGGTTTGCCTCCATAGTACCAGAAAAATTCAACGTTTTGTTTGATTTTGTAATGATGTAAGGATTTTGGTATGGAAAATTAAAATTATCTTAAAATAGATATGCTGATAACTTCCACTGGGGGCAAGGAATTTCCAAAATGAAAACAAAATTTTTTCCTTAAAGAAGGGATTCTAGGATAATACATACCTGGTATTCTTGATTTTTGTCCCGCTTCTCAATTGCTTGAAATAGCTCCTCGCACACATTTGGAATGATACCCTTGTTTGCACCAAACCCAATCATGGAATAGCTTTTTCCAGAGCCAGTCTGCCCATAGGCCAAGAGAGTAGTATTGTAGCCTTGCCAAGCACTGTCCAGAATTCCCCTGCCAAGATCATGAAAAACCTCTTTCTGGAAAGAAAATTGCAGGTATTATGTTCAGCACAGACTTCTCACAGTACTTTTAAAATCTAACATTCTGGTCTTGATGAATTCCACCTCAATTAGTATCATTCAACTTACTTGAAATATAACTCAGATGCTATCTTAGAACCAACGGAATAAAGCTGGAAACCAAAAAAAGATTCGTCAGTTTGGAAGGTACTGATCACCATGGGATCACCACAGATCTTCAATTAGCTGGTACACATCAGTAATGGACTTGTGTATTTTACAAAACCTGGGATAGGTCTTTAAAATTCAGCAATTAGACAAAAATTTCAAGGCTCCAAGGGACACAGATCAGCCAAAGTGTTTTCTATTGGGTTGGCCAAAGCATTCATTTGTTTTTTTCTGAAAGATGGTTGTAGTAGCCCTTAATAGTCTTTAACTGCATTTGAAACAATTTTGTTACATTGCATTGTGACAGCTGTCATCTCAGCGTGCATTTAGAAAAACTTATCAGAAATTGGTGAATTTTTGTATAACCATTTTAATATTGAAGATGGAAAAATAAAAGCAACATTTTGGCATATTGTGCATATTATTTCAAGAAAAGTAAAAAATTTTGTGCAGTGTATGGAGAATGTGCTGTGACTGATCGAATGTATTAAAAGTGGTTTGTGGTTTCGCTGGATATGTTTTGTTCCATGATGGAGTAGACCGCTTGAAGTTCAAGGTCAACTATCACAATTCTTGCAGTCTTTTAAAACTGTCTTTTAAAAACTGAGATAGAATTGACACATAACATTAAATAGTTTCAAATGTATAGCATAATGATTTTATATATTTATTTATTGAGAAATGATAACCAGAATAATTTATTGAGAAATGATGACCAGAAATTCACACTTTACAGAGTTAAACATTTTTTTCTTCAATGAGAACATTTAAGATCTACTCTCTTAGCAACCTTCAAATATACAATGCTGGATTGTTAACTCCAGGCATACCTCAGAGATATTGTGGGTTCAGTTCCAAACCATCACAATAAAGAAAGTAATGCAGTAACATGAGTCACACAATTTTTTGTTTTCCCGTGCACATAAAAGTTATGTTTACACTATACTATAATTTATTAAGTGTGCAATACCATGACATCTAAAAAAAACAACGTATATATCACAATTTAAAAATGCTACCCATCATCTGAGTCTTCAAAGAGTCATAATCTTTTTGCAATAGTATCATCAAAGATCACTGATCACAGATTACTATGAAAAATAGAAAGAAAAAGTCTTAAATATTTGGAAAAGTTACTAAAATGTGACACAGAGACATGAAGTGAGCAATGTTTGAAAAATGGCACCAATTGACTTAGGCTTGCTTGATTCAGAACTGCCAGAAATCTTCAGTTTGTGAGAACAAAAACAAAATGCCCTAATACTGTACCTGAATAGTGCAATAAAGCAAGCACCTGTATAATCACCATGGTATACATTACATCTCTAGGACTTGTTAATCTTACAAAAGTTTGTAACTTTTGATGACCTTCACCAATTTCACCCGTATACCAGTCTCACCCCGCTCAACTCCAACCCCCAACACTAACCCCCTGCCTCTGGGAACCACCAATCTGTTCTCTGTTATCAAGTTCACTTTTTAAAATATTCCACATTTAGTATTTCTTTCTCTGTCCAACTTATTTTACTTAGCATAATGTCCCCAAGGTCCATCCATGTTGTTGCAAAAGGTGGCATTTCCTTCTTTTCAATGGCTGAATAATATTCTATTGTCTATATATGTATGTATATATACATATCTATTTCTTGGTGGCTCATATGGTAATGAATCTTCCTGCAATGTGGGAGACCTGGGTTTGATCCCTGGGTTGGGATGATCCCCTGGAGGAGGGCATGACAACCCATTCCAGTATTCTTGACCGGAGAATCCCTTGGACAGAGGAGCCTGGTGGGCTACAGTTCATGGGGTTGCAAAGAATCGGACAGGACTGAGTGACTAAGCACAGAACAGCATATATATATATATATGTGTGTGTGTGTGTGTGTATCTTATATACATATGCATATATATAAATGTATATATTTATACATTTTCTTTATCCATTGTCTTGATTATTGTAGATCTATCTACAATGGGTTTCAGTTCTTCAAGTTAATGTTGGCTACTGTAAGTCCTTTACAATTCATTGTAAATTATTGAAATAGTGTAATTTCTACAAAAAGTTACCGTTGGCATTTTGATTGAGATTTTTTTGAATCTGTTGATCAATTTGACTTCTTATTAATAATGTTGAGTCTTCTGATTTATTTGTCTTCTTCTTAATGTTTTATAGTGCACAGATTTTGCATAGATTTTGTAAATTTAACCATTTCATGGTTTTGATGTTGCTGTAAATATTTTACAATCTTAATTACAATTATATTATTGTAATTATATGTGATTAAAAGTATAGGTAATTACATAAATAAATTATAATCTTAATTTCCAGTTGCTCACTACTAGCATAGAGAGATGGCTTCTCAGGTGGCTCAGTGGTAAAGAATCCTCTTAACAGGAGACACAGGAGATGGAGGGTTCAATCCCTGGGTAGGGAAGATCCACTGGAAGAGGAACTGGAAACCTATTCCAGTATTCTTGCCTAGAGAATCCCATGGACAGAGGAGCCTGGCGAGCTGGAGTCCATTGGGTCACAAAGAGTTGGATACAACTAAGCACGCATGTCGCATAAGGAAATTCTATCAATTCTTGTATATTGATCTTGGTTAACAAACTTATTCACTGTAGTAGCTTTTCCCCCTCTTTTTTGGCAGATTCCTTAGGCCTTTTTTCATAGATAATTATGTTATCTGCAAGTAGTTATACTTCTTAATTTTCAATCTGCATATCATTCATTTCCTATTAATTGCCTTATTGCCCTGGCTGGGGCCTGCGGTGGATGTTATATAAAAATAATGAGATTGGACCTCCTTGCCTTGTCCCCAGTCTGAGGGGCAACACATTCAGTGTTTCACCATCAAATGTGATATTACTTATGTATTTGAGGGAAGTTCTATTTCTAAGAGGCTCCCTTCTATTTTAAATTTGGTGAGAGTTTTTATCATGACTGGGTGTTGAATTTCATCAATTGCTTTTTCTGCATCTGATCATATACTTTTTCCCCCTCCTGATTCTGTTCATATGATGAATTACATTGATATTCATATGTTAAACTGATATAAAGTCCCACTTTATAATAATGTATTTTAAAAAATATACTGTTGGATTCTATTTGCTAAAATTTTGTTAATAATGTTTGTGTCTATGTTCATGAAGAAGGGTATTGATCTGTAGTGTGTTTTGTAGTATTTGGCTGGGTTTTGGTGTAATATTGGCTTCAAAAATGAATGGTCCGTCTATCATCTACAAGATTTTTTTTTTCTGAATTATCATTATTTCTTCCTTTAGTAGAATTCACAGAAAGTCCTCTGGGCTTAGGTTTTGGGGGTAGAAGCTAAACTATACATTTCTTTAATAGATATAGGGATACTTGAGTTGTCTATTTTTGTGTGGACTTCAGTAGATTGTATCCATTTCATCTATGTTGTTAAATTTATTGGCATTAAGTTGTTCATAATATTCTCTTATTATTTTTTAATGTCTGTAAGAGATGTAGCAATGCCTCTGTTTCATTTCTCATCTTCGTACTTTGTATCTTTTCTCCTTTCTCTCAGATTTTGGTTTCATTGATTTTCCTCTATCATTTTACTCTTATATTAGTCTTTTTTAAATACCTTTCTTGTTTTTTCTATACTTTTCTTTTTCTAAATTCTTAGGTGGAGGAAGCCTAGACTGTTGATTTGAGATTGTTCTCTAATGTTCTCGATGCTCTAAGCCCTGATTTGGCTGCATCCCACAAATTTTGATAAATATTTTGATTTTCATTCAGTTCAAAAAATTTACTAATTTCCTATATTCTTTATTCCATGACCTATGGATTATTTAGAAGACTGTCATTTTCTAAATATTAGTGGAGTTTCCTAGTAACTTTCAGTCATTCCTTTCTAGTTTAATTCCATTGTGGTCAGAGAAGATACTTTGTATGATTTCAGTTATCTTACATCTATTGGGACTAGTTTTATGATCCAGAAAATAATTTACCATAAAATTCCATGCTCACTTGAAAAAAAGTGTGTAGTGCTGTGGTTGAATGGAGGGTAGCAAAATTGTTCTATAGCTGTCAATTAGGTTGATAATATTGTTCTGGTCTTCTGTAATATTGATTTTGAGTTATTTGCTCTATTACTCACAGAGGAGTGAGGAAGTCACCAGCCAATGGTAGATTTGAATATTTCTCTTTCAGTGTCCATCAGCTTCTGCTTTGCGTACTTTGAAGTTCTGTTAATAAGTACATACCCGCTTAGGATGGTATGTATGAAATATTTCTTGTTCTGAAGTCTACTTTGTGTGATGTAAATATAGCATCTGTAGTTTTCTTCTTAGTGTTAACATGAGTATCTATTTATTTACATTTAAATTGTGTTTGTGTAGACAGATATGGGCTTCCCAGGTGGCTCAGTGATAAAGAACCTGCCCGCCAATGCAGGAGATACAGGAGATTCAGGTTGCGTTCCTGGGTCAGGAAGATTCCCCTAGAGTAGGAACTGGCAGCCTCCTTCAGTATTCTTGCCTGGAGAATCCGTTGGACAGAGGAGCCTGGCGGCTACATTCCCATGGGGTTGCAAAGAGTGGGATGCAACTGAGCACGCACACACTTAAGATGTCATAGCTGGATCCAGCTTTTCCTATCAAATCTGATTATCTGTACCATCTAATTAGCATTTTTATTTACACCTGATAAAATAACCAATGGTTGGGATTAAATCTACTATCTTGCTATTTGTATTCTGCTTATTTCATCTCCTCTTTGTTTTTCCCTCCCACTCTTTTCCTGCCATGCTCCAAGTTTCTTTCATAATTTCATTTTCCCACAGTTGACTCATTAGTTATACTTTTGTTGATTGAATTTTTTATTGATTGCTCTAGGACAGTGGTTCCCAAAGTGCATTCAGAGGAGACCTATGAAATTCTTTCAGTGAGTTTGTGAAGTCAGAACAATTTGACAGAGTATTTTTAGGGGTGGTTTAATAAAGGCTATAATCTTTGAGCTGAGTTTTCAAAGATGAGTAGGTAGACAAGAACAGAGAGAAAAGGTTGGGAGGAAATGAACAGAGCCTCAGTGACTTGTGGGAAAACCTCAAGCATACATGTAAGTGGAGTCATGGAAGGAATAAGGCGAGACCAAAAATACTTGGAGAAATTATGGTTGAAATTTTTTCAAAATGGAAATTACAAACACATAGATTTATGCAGGTTAATGAGCTCTATCCACATTGAAATGATTACTTTTCTTTGTACCACGTTGTATCCCACATATATTATTATAGAAACTCTAACATTTGAATGCACTTTTTTGCCTGTCTCCCTACACCAAATTCTGAGCAGCTTTCAAGCAGAATAGTGTATGGCACATGGTAAATACTCGATAAACCAAAATACTCAAATGCCAAGTGCCACACAAGTTTGGCTTATTTTGCTTATATCAGAGAGGAAAATATAATTGACTTGACCAATATTCCTTTTTCAAAACATGTAAATACATAAAAAATAACAGACTTAAGTGGCTAAAAAATTATTTAGGCAACAGCTACATTTTTGGACCTCATAAAAAATCAATGTATTAATATATTGTTAACACTTAAAAAAAATTCCATTGATGCTATTTTAAAGTAATTTACCTGGCCCGCAAATTTACTGCCAGGATCAGCTGAAATAAACACACCATCTTTATCCTTTTGAAATCCACTGTGAGACCAATATGCCAAGTCAAAAGTAAACGTCTTTGTATGTCCTGGATTCTTAGGGTCTTGTATAATGGTGGTGGTCCTGGAATGCATGGAAATCACACATTTGCTCCCAGAATTCTTCTCTCTCTATAGTCAAATCACAAATTTGAGTCAATCATTATAGTTTTCCTGTCATCCAATTTTTTTGCAGGTCTTTACATGTAGTAAGAAATTAAGCCAATAACTTACCGTTCATTCATTTTGTTCTCCGATTATGTTATTCTTAGCAGCTGTTATGACAACAGTTGCTGTTATGGGTCCTCGGAATTTTTGAAAGGCTTGTCTCTAGTCATATTAATTTTCTGAGAATAGCATATCTAACACTCAACTATGCTAATAGCATAAACTACAGCACCAGAGATCCATTCCCAACATGACAACGTAAGACGCTCCACTGTCCCACTCCCCAACAAAACTGGTGAAAAGTATTAATGAAAAAAATGAAAAAGAAAAAGGAAATGGAAACGGTCCTAAGAGTAAACAGCCAATGAAGAAAGATCTATTCAAGAAATATATCAAAATTCGGTAAGAAAGGAGAGTCCATGGTGTTTAAGCAAGACGATTCCTTCTCTCTCCACTGTCGGCTCAGCCAAGGAGAGACAACTCCAGACTGCTGGAGCTGAGAGCACAGGGCTCCCTTTCTCCCTGGGTCCCAGGAGGGATTTCTTCCTGGGAGGAGAATGTCGGCATTTCTCACCCTGCACCCTTCTACCTGTGACTGAGGCTTCATGTGGGAAAGCATGGGTGAGAGGTGGGAGCTCCTTCTCTTACCCAGTTTCCACACATGGAACAGAGACTCTACTTTGGTTGCAGCGTGCTAAAAATACTGGGTGCTGATCACACTTGCCCTGGCTCCCAAGGTGGTGGTTCTTTGCCAGGAGAGACAAGCTGAGATGACTGCAGGTTGCTGTTCCACATTCACCAAACACTGGGCTTCTAGAGCAGGGCCATCAGACAGAGTAGCTTCCTTGTGTCACCACCCACAAATCCAGAGCCCTGGTTTAGAGATCTTGCCTGGGCACTTAACCTCTTTCCAAAGGAAATGACTTCATTTGCCCCCTTGGAGAAGTTCAACACTAAGCGCACTCTTAAGAACAGAGGTGGCTGTGATGAAGGGCAATTCAGAAATTCAAGATAACAGGTTAAAGTACAGGTCCTCTGGTTTGGCTTCCCTCGTGGCTCAGATGGTAGAGAATCGGCCTGCAATGCAGGAGACCTGGGTTCAATCCCTGGATAGAAAGATCCCCTGGAGAAGGATATGGCAACCCACTCCAGTATTCTTGCCTGGGGAAATTCCATGGACAGAGGAGCCTGGCAAGCTACGTGGGGTCGCAAAGAGTCAGACACAACTGAGTGACTTTCACTTTTTTTTTTTGGTCTGGTTTGCTGGGGAGGAGCCCACCTGGACTCAGAAAAAATATCAATCACTGCTCTCAGAACTAATCCTTTAAAAGGAACCAGAATTTGATTGAAATAGTTCGTAGAGCAACTTACGCCCCTGGTCATTTTTGAAAATAGAGCAATCAGTTGGCAATCAGTGGACTTCAGTTTGGTGTGGTCAAGAGAGGAAAGGGGGCCCTACAAAAACTGTTACCATCCCACAGTGACCAGGTAGGAGATAAGACTTCACTAAAATAATCCAGCCAATCACTAAACAAATGTTGGGAAAGTTCATACAAGTAGTTTTGTCCAGGCTTCAGAAGCAGCAATAGGCCTTTGTCTGATTAGAGACCCTGAAAGGAATTACATGCCAAACTGCTGACAGGCAGGAACGCTGAAAGTAGGTCTTGAGAACCAACAGTTAAGGGAATAAATAATATGGGCAGGAGTCACAAAACTTCCTGGGCTTTGGGAATCTGGCCAGTTCCCAGGGATCAGTGAACATTCTGAGACTTACGACTAGAAATACGAACACTTAACACAATAGCCAAAGCTGCATATTTGCACGTAAGCTGATGACTACCAGATAGCCTGCAGCTTGGCGATAAAAGCAGGACTCCTTTGAATGGCACTCTCAAGTCTCACCCATAGAATGGATGCACTGCCTGAGACCTTCAAACTGGGGACTCCAGATTGCTGTTCTAGGGACTTCCCAGTGTTCCTTAACTCTGGATGTAGGTGTTCCCCCAATTTGGTGATGTATATGGATATGTATTTCCTGCTATACTGCTTGTGGATCTTCCAGTTGGGGCTGTGGCTTGAATCTAGATGTAGCGTTTCCCAAATTTGGTGATGTATATATATTTATCTTTTGCTATATTGTTTGTCCTCATACTTTAACTTACTATTAATATAAGAAACTTCCTTAATTCTTGCCTACTTAAAGACAAAGTGGTTACGTTCAGAAAACTAAGATCATGGCATCTGGTCCCATCACTTCATGGGAAATAGATGGGGAAACAGTGGAAACAGTGTCAGACTTTATTTTTGGGGGCTCCAAAATCACTGCAGATGGTGATTGCAGCCATGAAATTAAAAGACGCTTACTCCTTGGAAGGAAGGTTATGGCCAACCTAGATAGCATATTTAAAAGCAGAGACATTACTTTGCCAAACAAAGGTCCGTCTAGTCAAGGCTATGGTTTTTCCAGTGGTCATGTATGGGTGGATATGAGAGTAGAGTTGGACAGTGAAGAAAGCTGAGTGCTGAAGAACTGATGCTTTTGAACTGTGGTGTTGGAGAAGACTCTTGAGAGTCCCTTGGACTGAAAGGAGACCCAACCAGTCCATCCTGAAGGAGACCAGTCCTGGGTGTTCATTGGAAGGACTGATGTTGAAGCTGAAACGCCAATACTTTGACCACCTCATGCGAAGAGTTGACTCATTGGAAAAGACCCTAATGCTGGGAAGGATTGAGGGCAGGAGGAGAAGGGGACAACAGAGGATGAGATGGCTGGATGGCATCACCGACTCAATGGACATGGGTTTGGGTGGACTCGGAGTTGGTGATGGACAGGGAGGCCTGGCGTGCTGTGATTCATGGGGTCGCAAAGACTTGGACACGACTGAGCGACTGAACTGAACTGAATATAAACAATTGACTATATTAGATAATTTAGATGAAATGGACAAATTCTTAGACACTAAGTACGAAAAACTCAAGAAGAAATAGACAATTTGAATAGACCCGTAACAAATGAAGAGATTGTAGTAAAAACAAAACTACTCATGAACAAATGGCTAGACTGCTTGATTCTATCAAACATTTACAGAACACCAATTCTTCATAAACTCTTCCAAAACACAGAAGAGGGAATACTCCCTAACTTATTTTTATGAAGCCAGTATTACCCTGATACTAAACAGAGACAAATATATCTCAAGAAACTCTTGTAAGATACTGCAAGAATCCTCAACAAATCATTACTAACATGAATCCTGCAACATATAAATAGAATTATACACCATAACCAAATGAGATTTATCCTAGGGATGCAAGATTGGGTTTAACATCTGAAAATGTTTCTATTGTTTCAATTTTATGACCTTTGACATCCATGAAGTCATAGAGATAGCAAACTTAACCTTTCAAGCATATCAACCTATCTGAAGGCCACATTCCAAGCACCTCCTTTATCTAACTCACACCCCAAGCCAGTGTTTCTTCCAACTCACACTACCCCAGAACCAGGTACCTGACAACTAGGCTGCACCTGACCAACTGAAGTCTAGAGTCCATGGAAATTACACTAACTATCCACTCCTAAAATTGCTCAAACCCACCTACTGTGCCTTGCCCATTCCTTCCTGTGGAAACCACAATAAGGGTGTGGGCCAGGTATCCTTTTCTCCAGCCTTCTGACCAACTTTGATACTTCCCTGTATGGCTACGTGGAATGCTTTCTCTTGAAAATTATAAGGCAGTTATCTGTCACCTTATTGTATCTAATTAAAACAAATCTTGGGTACACTTTAAAATAATGATCAATGTAATATGTATCAATAGAATAAAAAAATTACATCTCAACATGTAGAAAATGCATCTGACAAAATTCAACACCCTTTCATGATAAACACACTCAGAACACATCAGCAACAGAATGGGACTTCCTCAATCTCGTAAGGGGCATCTATGCAAAACTCATGACTATCATACTGAACACTCAAGGCTGATTATTACTCTCTAAGATCAGGAAGACAAGGATTTCTACTCTTGATGTTTCTATTCAACATTGCATGGGAGGGTCTAGCCAGGGAAATTAAGCAAGAAAAGGAAACAAAAGCATCCAGATAGGAAAGGAAGAAGTAAAATGATAGCTATTTGCAGATGATATGATCTTAGAAAATCCTGAGGAATCCACTAGAAACTATTACAACAAACAAATGAGTTCAGTAAGGTTGCAGGATGTAAAATCAATATATAATAAGACTGTTTTTATACACTTTAAAACAATCTGAAAATGAAATTAAGACAATTTCATTTCTAGTACTACCACAAAGAATAAAATACTTAAGAACAAGGTTAACAAAAGAAGTACAAAACATACCCTGAATGCCTCAAAACATTGCTGGAAGAATCTAAAGATCTAAAATTTAGAAAAACACCCCATTTCATAGATCGAAGGAATTGGCATTATTGCAGGCAGATTCTTTACCATATGAGAAACCAGGGAAGCCTATTATTAGGAGAAAAATCCCCAAACGGATGTACATTCAATTCAGCTCTATCAAATGCCCATTTTCTTTGTAGAAATTAACAAGCTGATTGTAAAATTCATATGGACCTGACAGGCATCCAGAATAGCCAAAATCTTCAATCTTCAAAAAGAAAAAAGTAGGATTCACACCAATCTCACAATTTAGTACAACCAACAGTGATCAAAGAGTGTGGCACTGGCATAATGACAGACATACAGATTAATATTAATAAAGTGGAGAGTCCAGATACAAATCCAAACATCTATGATCAACTGATTTTCAACAAGGCTGCCAAAATGAAGAATGGCCTTTACAAGGAATGGCACTGGGAAAACTCGATGGTCACACACAGAAGAATGACCTTGGATCATTACTTCCATGATATATAAAAAGCAACTCAAAACGGACCAAAGACCTAAATGTAAGAGCTAAAACTAAAATAGAAAATATAAATCTTCATGACATTGGAGTGGGCAAAGAGAGATAAGACACCGAAAGCACAATTTTAAAAAATGGACTTTTCAAAATGAAAAATGTTTGTGCTTCAAATGATGAAAATATAACCCTTTGAATGGGAGAAAATTTGCCAAGTTGTGTATCTAATAAGAAATTGTAACTAGAATATGTAAATAACAGCCCAATATAAAAACAGTCCAATTTAAAAATGAACGAAGGATCAGAAAGGACATTTTCCCAAGGAAGATACACTTAATAGGCAATAGTACATGAAAAGATCCATGACATCATTAGTTATCAGGAAGATGCAAATCAAAAAACCATGATATACCACTTCACACCAACTAGAATGGCTATAATGAGGTAAGATAAGTGTTGGCTTGGATTGGAAAACTAAAAAACCCTTATACACTGCTAGTAGGAATATAAAATTTTCCAAGTAGGTGCAGCTGCTTGGAAAAGTCTTGACAATTTCTTAAAAGATTATACAGAGTTACTAAATGACTCAGCAATTCCATGCCTAGGTATATAACAAAAAGAAATGAAAACTTGTGTCCACACAAAAACGTGTAAACAAATAGTTATAGTAGCATGATTCATAATAGCTAACAGCTAACAGGTGGAAACCACCCTGACATTCACTGAGGAATGGATGAACACAATGTGGTATATCCATACAATGGAATATTATCCAGCCATAAAGAAATGAACTTGTGATACAATATATATGACATGACATAAAAATATCTTGTTGTATCGTATGATACAACATAGATAAACCTTGAAACATTATGCTGTAAGAAGCCAGTCACAAAAGACTATATAATTCTATTGATATGAATTGCACACAACAGGGAAATATACAGAAACAAATTAGTTTAATGGTTGTTTAGGATTAGGGGAATGAGGTGATTAAAAACGTTATAAATCCGATCATGGTGATGGTTGCATTTATTTGTGAATACATTAAAAGTCACTGAATTATACACCGTAAGTGAGCTAAATGTATACTATGTAAATTATCTCAATAAAACCATTTAAAAGGTGGCTCAGATGGTAAAGAATCTGCCTGCAATATGGGAGACCCGGGTTCAATCCCTGGGTTGGGAAGATACCCTGGAGAAGGGAATAGTAACCCACTCCTGTATTCTTACTTGGAGAATCCCATGGACAGAGGAGTCTGGTAGGCTATAGTCTATGGGGTTGCAAGGAGTCAGATACTGAGTGACTAACACGATGGTGAAAACAACTACAGCAGCTAATATTAAAAGTAGTTACTTGTCAAACATTGTGCCCAGCAATTTACAGATTACTTCAACTAATGTTTCTAACAGCAATCCTGTGACATATCAATATCTCTATTTTAGACTTCAGGAAATCAAGGCTCAGAGCTTAAAACCTTGCTCAAAGCCACACAGTAGGTAAGGGATAAAGTCAGGTTTTGAACTCAAGTTCATCTGACTTCAAAGGCTCCTGACAGTCGGGACTTCCTTGGTAGTCCAGTGGTTAAGAATCCACCCCGAGGGACATGGGTTTCATCCTTGACTCATCCTGGAAGATCTTCCATTCTGCCAGCAACTAAGCTTGTGTGCTGAAACTACTGAGGCAGTGCTCTAAAGCCTGCAAGTCGCAACTACTGAAGCCCACAGCTCCAGAGCCACGCTCTGCAACGAGAAGCCACTGCAACGAGAAGTCCACACGCTGCACCTAGAGTAGCCCCAACTTGCTGCAACTAGAGAAAGCCCACACTGCAGCCAAAAGCACAGAAACAAAGAACCCATGCACCACAACAAAGACCCAGTATGCCCCCGGAACCCCAAAGGCTCCTGACGGCCATTGTCTTACAACAAAGTAAGCCTCATAAAATTGGATCTCTGATCCCACAGTGAAAAGACTGGATATGAAGTTAGAAAACTAGGCAGGGTCTAGGTCACCAACGCAGTTTAACAGTTTTCCAGATGTGATCCGTAATTACCCCCAAAGCATTTCCTGAATTCATTTTCTTTCCTCTTACTATTCCAGTCTAAGATAATCAACTTTGGTGGTAGATATGAATCAAAGGGGACCTAATTATGTAATTGTTTTACTGCCCATTTCTATATCCTAGTTAACTGTCCTTCAGTGTGGTCATTTAATTTACTGATCGCAAGTTAACTCTTTGACATGTTTTGAATCTGTTCCCTGAGAAACTATGCCACTTTAGAAACCTTAATTAGGGGCTACACTTAAGTGAGACATCACCACACCTATGTCTAGTTATAAAGTTATCTAACCGTATGTCTGCCTGACTCCTCAAGTATTTTCTGCAACATAGAAGAATGTTAAGGGACAGGACAGAATTGATATCAACTGAATATGTGCAAAGCAATATTTTGTATTAATGGATAAGAGTAAAAGCAGTGAACTATACAAGTGAGAAAGTAGATGTAATAATATGCAGTCATCATTACACTGTATCCCATTCAGAGTTACTTATTATCAAATAAGCCTTTGCCTGTTGTTTCAGCATACTCTTATCCAAATCTTAGTTATCTCCTTTATGGCCATCTCAAATTCTTCTAGCTCCAAGAAGTCTTTAAGCTCTGTGTAGGCAGAATGAACTGTACCCAATCTTTCTCTGGGTACCAAGATGATTCACCTTATCACAGTACATATTGCTATAAATCATTAACATATGTTAAGACTATACACTGCTGAAGAACAGGGACTTTCCTATTCTCAGTTTCTAGTTCAGTGTTTGATCCACAACAAATAAGCAGAAGTCCGCTGAATGGATCAACTGAACTGTTCACAATTATCTTAAATTCAACTACTCCACTGATAATCAAAGACAGGCAACTGCTAAAGGTCAATAAGTATAACTCATATTTTATCCTAAAATGTTGTATCAACAGTTTAATGACTGGTATTTTTGTAAAAAGTTATACAAATACAATTATACATAAAAGCATATAAAATACATAGAGTTCATTCAGAACTGGAAATTGTTTGCTTATGATCTGTTGTTTTGGGGGGGGGGGCGGAAGTACATTATTAAAAATACATAGCACATGTCTATATTCACCAAACTGCATTGGTTTAAAAAATTATTGACAAACATTTTTCTTGTCAATTTTTTTCTTTTATTGTGCTACTTGTGCAAAGGAATGAAATTGTTTTCTGAATTATGTTTAATTTAGATCTTTAAATTACTCATTTAACAAGTTCATTTAAATAAATTTAATATTCGGTAAAGGACAAGCAGCTTCAATACAAGTTTGATAATTATTATTTAAAAAATTAATAAAATGAAAGTCATAGTCAAACTTTCAACAAGGCAATGTAACATTTATCACTAACCTGACTAAAAGGCCGCACTCGTACTGCTACTTTCACACTGTCAATACTTGGCATAGGCATTTTCATCATTTTCCCATTATTCGTATTGTTATTTGGTAGAAAAATAATGTAGAAGGTACACTGCTTACGCTTCACACTGAAACACTAAAAGCTTAGCCAACAAAAGCAGTCTGTTTCTAGACAATCAATTATTAATGGTCCATTCATTACACACTATCAATTACCTGTTATAATTTTACAATATTTATTTATTGATGAATTTGATAGCCCACATCAAGTATCACCACTTAATTGCACACAATCACATTGCAGAAAACAGAGTGGTTTTTCTTTTTCTTTTTCCACATCTACTCACACTCTTTACCCATCCTCAATACTCTGTGCCTGAGGTCCTACAAGAATTTGTCATTTTAAAACCTGAATGTTAAGGGATTTCTGTGATTCAGTAGCAAGCTCCTTCACAGCAAGAATGTTTATAAAATTTGTTCAGACTTTTCATTCTATTAATATTAGGCACATACAAAGTGCACTGAATAGCCACGAAACAGCTTTTTTTTAAAAAACATTTCCTGTCTTACTACTCAAACCCCTTTAAGAAGTTGCTAGGGAGCAGTGAACCGGTCAGTCTAACCTGGATAATCAGTCTCTGAATAATTAAGAGACTTTAAAGATAATAGTCTTTAAGCTTGCTGAACAAGAAATGCCAACATTATATTTAATCAATGCATTACTTGGAAAATTACTAATTTGAGGTAGAATACACAAAATATGTTAAACTACAAAAAAGTGGCAAAATTACATGCCCATAATTCAATTTCAACATAGTAACAGCCTCCCTCAATTTAAGATTAGAAGTCTTAATCACAGAAGCAAAGTGCATAAATTATAAAATAGCAACTTAAAAAAAAAACAGTTCAGTCATCTTCAAACTGGTCTAATACTTAACTATAGACAAAGAAAATGGAACCAATATCTACTAGCATATAAAATCATTATTAAAACAAATCCCCTCTCAAAAATCTAACAGACACAGACTACTGTAAAGTGTACTTTATTTAACATTCCAATAAGCCATATTTACATATTATATAAATGTATGAAGTCTTAATATAAAATAGAAAAAACTGCCTGGACTAAAAGAATCACACTCCATATGGAGTTACTTTACTTATTGAAGACACTGTTTATAAAAATTTACAATAATTTATATAAATTATTTTCTTCCAAATTAATGATTTTTAATAATCCACACAATTCTGATGACTTTACAAATAGGTGTACATTAAAAAACTTGAAAAAATTACAGCATTTTTCTGCGTAGAACTTGCTTTGGAAAAGAGGACAACTTCTTCCTGCTCCTTCCAACAGTCTTTCCTGTTACTTCTGCAGTCTTTCTTGGTTTGCTCTTAACTCCATCAACTGGGCTTGCCAAGGGAGAAATTAGCTTAATTTCTACTGGAGGAGGTGACCAACTTTCTTTTTCTGTGTTTCTGAAATAAAGATATAACTCAAGTAAGAATAAACATGTTATAGTATAAAATGTAGTCCACTTCCCAATATATGAAGAAATCTTAGGTATTACCTTTTTCTAGTGCTTTCATTTTATAAAGGAGTAGAAAAATAAAACTTTAGTCAAATAAACTAATTTGAAGCAGAGTTAAAGATTTACATGATAGAAATTATTCTTTATGTTTGGGATCCTCAAAACAATTACTGTTTGAATTTTCATTTAAATATTTCATATGTATTAATAAATACTACTGGTTTACAAGGAAGGGCCAAATACCAGTAGTCGGTCCATAGAAGGAGAGCCCAGTAGGCCCATAAAATATATGAGAAATGGGAATTCTCAAATACCAGCAATTAGAAACTATGTATATATTTCATAATATAAAGTAGTTTTCCACATATACACAAAGCCAATTTATATGTAGTGTTATTAATTATAGTCAAAAGCTCCCATTAAATCAGTTTTTAAAGTAAGATAAAATGAACTACTTTGTACTTTTATGAAATTTAACCATATCTAAGCAAAATATATCCGAAATGGGAGTAATTTTCCCATGGATGAAGTTTTAATTGCTAATAGTGACATAATCACAGGACTTTTATGTTTTTAATGACTTTTATTGATAGTTTTATCCCTCTTCACTAAAGGTGAAACATTGCACTCCCCTCCCCAAATTCATTGTAAAAAAAACAAAGCTTTGTTGAGTATTCAACTACCCCCACCCTACTGTGCTTAGTCGCGCAGTTGTGTCTGACTCTTTGTAACCCCATGGACTGTAGCCGCCCAGGCTCCTCTGTCCATAGGGATTCTCCAGGCAAGAATACTGGAGTGGGTTGCATGCCCTCATCCAGGGGATCTTCCCAACCCAGGAATCGAACCCAGGTCTCCCGCACTGCAGGTGGATTTTTTACCGTCTGAGTCACCAGGGAAGCCCTTCACTCATCCTTTTTAAAGAAGGGGTTTTCATGATATGTTAAAAAGCATATTAAAAAGCAGAGACATTACTTTACTGACAAAGATCTGTCTAGTCAAAGCTATGGTTTTTCCAGTAGTCTTGTATGGATGTGAGAGCTGGACTAGAAAGAAAGCTGAGCGCTGAAGAATTGATGCTTTTGATTTGTGGTGTTGGAGAAGACTCTTGAGAGTCCCTTGGACTGCAAGGAGATCCAATCAGTCCTTAATATTCATTGGTAGGACTAATGTTGAAGCTGAAACTCCAATACTTTGGTTACCTGATGCAAAGAACTGACTCACTGGAAAAGACCCTGATGCTGGGAAAGATTGAAGGCAGGAGGAGAAGGGGACAACAGAGGATGAGATGACCGGATGGCATCACCAATCCAATGGACATGAGTTTGGGTAAATTCTGGGAGTTAATGATGGACAGGGAGGCCTGGCGTGCTGGAGTCCATGGGGTTGCAAACAGTCGGACATGACTGAGGGACTGAACTGACTGACTGGTCACTTTCATGCTATGTAAGAAAGTCACCTTCTGCAGCAAAATCTAACAACTACACAGAGCTAGTGCATATAAATGCCCCCAAGAATGACCTTTTTCTGATGAGCTTCATTTCTCTTTTAAGTTGAACCTCCACCAATATAATTTTAAGAAACAAGACTGAAAATAAAAATTACAGCCTAGAAAAAGTCTTACTTGCTTGCTTGTTTTGTTTTTGCAGTCCTGATTCTTTTCACTTGTTGCTTTCCCACAGTTTCAGTTGATTGACCATCATCTTCCTATGGGTTAAAATTTTTGAAAGATCAACATTAGCTAATTAAGTATTCAAAATTTAAACTGTAAAAGTTCTATCCTGAGTCAAAGACTATAGCCAGAGAGGGCTAAATGAATTTAACCTCAAAAAATAATCAAATGGACTATGTGTATTTTTTTGGTAGAAACCTTGGTCATCTAGGACAGCTCATTATCCCTCATCCCCACACATTCATCTACAAATCTTATCAACCTTATTCTGAAATATTTCCCTTGTCCACTGCAGTGTTCCACTGCCTCTGTCCAAATCCAGGCTCTGGTTGCTGCATAAGGATTAGACCACCATCAAATATTTTTTCCTCCCTAGAATTCATTTTTCACTGAAATTACTTAAAACATGCACACGGTTATTTGCTAGCTTGTCAACAGCCCCACCCTATCCTCATGCACTGCCAGGCCTCTGTGCTTTTGCATCTGCTGTCCTCTCTTCCAGCAGAGCCTGTCTCCTTTACCTTCTGTCTGTAGCATTATCTGAGTATAAATGATTCTTATCATGCTGTGAAATGAGTATTTGTATTTTTGCCACTTCAATTAAACTGAACTCCTGAAAAACAAGGAATCTGCCTGAATTATTTTTGCATCTTTGTCACCACACAGTAATGGCTCATAGCAGATAATTTAAGAAATGCTCATGAATTAAGATTGGTAAATATAAAGGTTTCATGCTCATACTTAATTCATAAACTATTTTAAATTTAGAGTTACATGCAACTAGTCAACTCTGACACTCTCTGTCCAAGTGTGGTCTGTGGATGACACTCCAGGGGGTTTGGGACCTGCGTTTTAAATAAATACATTCAAATAATTCTTATGGGACACTACAGTTTTAAAACCTTTCCCCTAATAGGCAATTTCAATTGTAGCTGCCAATAATACACCAAGAGTAACATACCAATCTATCTTAAAGCTAGGATCCCCAAAAGCTAATTTTGGTCTTGGAGTATAAACGCCCGCTGTTTTCAAAGAAGTTTATCTAGGAAGTACTGCTTAAAAAGTAAAAAGCATGCATACAAATAAAATCATGCACTTCTTACCAGTCCATCTGTACGTTTGGATGTATTCAATGGGTTTTTCCGCCTGGTCCTTAAAGCAGGAGGTGAGGAGACAAATTGAGAAGGTAAGTCTGAAACTAATTCTTGCAGCTGTGCAGGAGCCTCTATTTTTTTAGCTAAAGAAAGGTAGAAACAAAGAACAAAACACCATATATATATATATATATATGCATTTTATACATATATACACACATATAAATTCAACTTGCAAAAAGTGCGATTAAGGGAAATAAAGCAAGGCACAATAAAAGAGGTGAGGTACAGCGTATTCGAAGGTTTGAAATAAGGTGAAATGAAGGTCTGTGGCAAGTCTACTATTGGTGCCATTTTCCCAACAGCATTTACTAACTTCATGTCTGTTTGGTACATTGTGGTAATTCTCGCAATATTTCAAACTTTTCCACTATTAACTATATTTGCTATTGTAATCAGTGATCTCTGATTGACTGTTGCAAAAAGATTAGTCTCACTTAAAACTCAGATGATGAACAGCATTATTTTTCCAGTGAGCTATTTTTAATATTACCATACACTTAAAAGAATGTAGTATTGTGTAAACATGATTTTTATATGCACTGGGAAACCAAAAAAGTTTGCGTGATCTGCTTTACTGTGATATTCACTTTATTATGATAGTAAGGAACATAATCTGCAAATATTTCCATGGTGTAACCTGTCGGTATAACCTGAACTACTTTATTCCTTAATTCCTACTTCTCCAGCTGCAAGGTTTTTATTTTATTTTATTTATTTATTTTTTTGTTTTTATTTTAAAAAGCAATTTTGTTTACAAAGTAGAGACTCAAACTCTTTTTCCTTCCAGCTCATTCTGAGCCAGTTGTTCCAGGCAAGAGAGAACAACAGAAACGTCCACAACATAAAAGGAAAAAAGCAAGCAAAGAAAGTAATAATATAGAAAAACAGATTGATAGGAAGATATTCCACAGAAAAACAGAAACAGTTTAAGAATTAGTTGAAAATATGTAATTAAAAGTATTTATCACATTCTTGTCTCCATATTAATGGTGATTAGCAATGCAATTATGGAAGTGGCAGGGTACAGCTGAACCAGTCTGCCAGAAATTAAATCCTAGCTTCTGGATTTATAAGCTGTGGTACCAAAAGTCACATAAACCTCTCTGTGCCTCAGTTGCTATAATATTCATAATAGTGCTTTAACATTACTGTGAAGATTAAAGATTAGAATAATGTTAGTATGCGGTAAGTGCTTTATACATGCTTGCATGTTATATTATTATTTAAAGAATATAAAGAATGTAATTTACCAATCTCTGAAAGAAAATTTCCAAATTACAGAGTTCAATATTATTTCATCTACTGGGACAATCAAGAGTTCTATAAAATGCCAAATTCTGCTCTTAAAGCATGTTGATTCTTAATAAAAGAAAAAAGAGGAGTGAGGTCAGAAATAAAAGTCCTCTCTGCTCCCAGCTGACAAGTGGCATAAGTAGCACTGGTAGTAATTCTCTTTTGTAGGTAAAAAAACAGACAAACAAACCTATACTCTTTCTATAAAAATGATACTTTCTATTTTTCTCCTTCCAGGGTACCTGGAGCAACAGCTTCTTTGGCTTTTCAAAGACAAACTCATATTCCTCACCGAGTTTCCCTTGCACCCAAAGGAACAAAAATGTATTAT
This sequence comes from Okapia johnstoni, assembly GCA_024291935.2. NCBI lineage: Eukaryota > Metazoa > Chordata > Mammalia > Artiodactyla > Giraffidae > Okapia > Okapia johnstoni. The sequence continues at coordinate 47,043,150 of CM044322.1, forward strand.
CACATGCAAAAATGTTTAGCTCCACATTCCTTCCATATGCTTCTATCAGCCAGACAAGATTTGATTATATTTCTTTGTTTGTCAATTTCTTGCCCACTTCTGTAAGCTTCCTGGGGTAAAGTTCTGACGGCCAGACTTAAGGCCTAGGAAGTTCAAAAGTCCTATAGATTCAGTCCTATAGTAATGTACTGGTAAACAGCTTTCTGGGAAGGAATACAACAACAAGAACACAGCTCTGACTTACAGCATTCGCCTATTTCGGTGCTACAAATGATCCATGGTTGGCTCAAAAAAAATTCCTGAGTATTTAGCAATTGGCTCTCATCAGCCAGTGGGAATAGGCTCTAAGACACCACTATTTACTCATTATCTGGGTGTCATGGGTGTTCAGTTTCATTGAACTTCAATTTCTTCACTGTGGAAAAAAAGAATAACGGTACCTATACTACACTGGGTTATACTGAGAATCAAATGAACTGATAAATGTATACCCTAGTATAGACTCAGGCATATAAGCAAACCCTTCTTAAATATCTGCTGCTGAGTAACGGAACTACAGAAGATCTACTGAAATGTCAAACTTTACATTCTTTTTAGCTAGTGATTCTAAGATATGTGTTTCTTTGACATGTTTCAGTTAAACAGAAGATGGCCTCCAGCTTTCTAATCATATAATATTTCTGCATCCACTCTTCTCTGTACCTCCTATCCCTCCCTAAAAAACTTAGTAGGCACAAGGGACAAGAAGGCATCATAACATAAGAGTGTAGAACTTATAATCTAAGGGCAAAACAAGAAAGCAAACTAATCTTGGCGGCAACTGCTTTGTTAAAGTAGTGAATACACATAAGAACCCTACAGAGTAGGCATTATTACCTTCACTATAAAGACGAGAAAACAAGATTCAGAAAGCTAGTTAAGTGGTAGAAATGAGAGATTTAAGCCCAAAACTTCTTTTTACCTCTAACTCATACTAGAAGGTGCTTATTTTTAATACTAGAAAATCTGAAAATGATTCAAATACCTACCAGGAGAATGGCTGAGCAATCTGTGGCACGTGAGTTGAAATGCTACACATGTGAACTTTTACACATTATCAATGTGTAAAAAACACAAAACCATGAACACTCAGGGTTTTGAGGACATTTTCCAGTATCTGAAAAATGCTCATGAAATAAGTAGGAGGTGGGAGGAGTAATATGTATACATACACACAAACTATTGCTCATTGGGTTTTATAAAAAAACAAACTATATATTCAGCTAGGATATATAAGCAGATGTAAACAGTGGTTACTGGTCCTCTAGATGGCTAAATTAAATATTTTTAATTTCTAATTTTCTGTGGCAGGCATGTATTATTTTTATTACAGAAAAAAGTTACAGTTAATATGTATATGGATGAAGAATGTAAAGATAACAAAGATCAGAATTATTGAGGTGTTTGGCTATGACAGTCATGAGAAAAGTATAAAAGAATTGTTAATGACATTCTTCTACCATTCACTGCTCTTTTTCATGTTAACTTTTATCTAAAATAGTAGCTTAGTAAAGTTAGCTAAAATCTCACATATTTGGTCATTTCATTTTCCTCCATGGAAAGACAGGCATAACCACACTTTCCTAACAGCATGAATAAACCAAAATAAAAATCAAAATGTACTCAAATTTGGAGGATGGGATGGGAAAAAGGAATTCCTAATAACTACAGATTCACTTTTAGAACAAATGATCAAATCTATGGCAAAGCGTCCTTTCCTAGGCTCTTATGTAAATATAACAACTTGTACGAATACAATATATTTAAAGAGGTTTTTGCACAGCGAATGCTGAAGACAGAAAATTTTAGTTTATGGATTTTTAAATGCCTTGTCTTTCTCTTGGCTTTCCTCAAGTCAGGAGGCAACTATACAGGATGTTCACCAATGCATTCATTAAAAAAATACATGCAAGAGTTTAGTACAATAATAGTCACTCACTTTACTTACAAGTCCCTAATTGGCTTTATCAGCACCTTTTTAGATCTTTTTTCTTAACCATCTCCCTCACTGAATTCTGCCCAACAAGAAATCTTAAAAGCACAAATATACAGTATATCTGTTTATGTACTTCATGTATATCTCTGCTTTATACATGGGCTTCCCTGGTGGCTCAGACAGTAAAGAATCTGCCTGCAAGACAGGAGACCTGGGTTCAATTCCTGGATTGGGAAGATGCCCTGAAGGAAGGCATGGCAACCCACTCTAGTATTCTTGCCTAGAGAATTCCATGGACAGAGTAGCTTGAGCGGGCTACAGTCCACGGGATCGCAAAGCCTAGGACACGCCTGAGCGACTAACAGACACACTATACATAAAGAGTAAGAGACTTCACTCCTGTTGAGATGATATGAACTATACCTATCAAACAATACAATTAAAAGCTCATATCATCAGTGAGGGAGGTTGGGCCTGCAGCCTTGCCAGTTCATGGACAACAAGAAATATGGATTTAAATAATTTCTGTATCATAATCGAGATAATTCTACTGCTGCTCCCCTTTAAGACAATTTGAAGTTGTGGACATCATCTGGAATATGAGACAAAAATGAAGGTTCTATCTGGGGAAAAACCAAAACCAAGTCACTTATGATATAAGAACAGAATGAAGAGAAACGATCTTATTCTAAAAAAAATTAAACCTATGTCAAGTTAATTATAAGATTTAAAAAGTCACAGTGAAGCAGAAAATTCTTGAATCTAAAACTAAACTTTAAAATTAAAACATTAGTATTTTACTATTAAAAGATCAAAAAAGTTTTTTTCAGAAGGGAGAGGAATTCCCTGTAACTACAAATCATCTTTAGGAGATATGATCCAATAGTACCTTAACAAAATCTAATCATGTTTGAATTGATTTAAGTTTAAGCTGAAGACTTTAAATGAATGGAAATTATTCTTCAAATAGAAATAAAAGTACCTTTCTCTTTCCTTGGAATCTTTGACACAGGAGGAGAAAATAAAAAAGACTCATTTTTTGGTTCAGAAAGCTCCGGCAACAAGATGGCCTTGCTAGATCTAGTCCGTGTGCTACGGGAAGACTTAGTCAAAGCAACCGTAGCAAGCAATTTTTCTTCTTGGTCATCTGGCTCTTTGTGTGCCATTTCTTCATCTATGCACTTTTCTGGTATGGAACGTAATGAACGTTTCTGGCTTTGGTTTTCAGTCCTTTTTGTAAGCTTCTTCTTAGAGCTCATCACTGCAGCAAGTTCCTCATTTGGCATGAAAACTGACTCTTCTAAAGTTGGTTTATCGACATCAGTATTTTCACTTTTAGCTGGGGTGTTTCTGGTGGATCTCCTTTGGATGCTGAGACCTTCTCTCTTCTTGAGAGTTCTTGCTTCCATAACAGCCTTAGATTCTGCATCTTCAGATGGATTGATTTTTCTTGGTCTACCACGTTTCCTAGGTGTAGCAGGCGTACCAAAATCTGCTTGAATAGTCACCTGGGAGGAATCAAGTTTGGAATCTTCTATAACATCCAACGCACTAACTTCTTCCTTTTTAACCCTTTTACTACGTTGAATAGGCAGTTGTTGCTCAGCAGACTCCCCCTCTTGTTTAGCACTTTCAGAAGCTTCTACATTAGTACTTCTCAATTTTCTGGTACTTCTGCTAGGACCTGCTACTTTGCTGACTTTCAGATCATTTATAACTTCAACACTTTCCTGATTTTCTACAGATTTAGTTCTTCTAGGAGTCCTTTTTGTAGCAGACGAAAGCTTAACTTCTTTTCTAAAAGAACTTTCTTCAGTTGCTGCTTCCAACAGCTGAGATGATTTTAAGCTTCTTAATTCCCTACCTGGAGTAACTTCTAATTCTTGTCCCACAGAATTAGCATTTTCTAATGTATCTTGATTAACGTCTTTTTTTCTCCTTCCTCTCCTAGGAGTAATAGAATTTTGAGGTATTTGCTGGTTATGAGATACTCCTCTGTCATCAGAACAGGCACTTTCCAAAGCCCCTGCAATTTCTTTTGTTTTCCTAGTTTTCTTTGTAACTGAAAGCCCCAGCATCTCAGGAGTAGCAACAGCTGCTGGCTCTTCCTGTTGTGCTGATTTGACATTCAGGTTTTGGACACGTCCTCTCTTGCGAGTTCTGGAGGAAATCATGTCATTAATCTCGCTGACATTTATAGTCACTGTACTTGTTTCCTGAACAGTCTTAATTGTAGAGTTGGCCAACTTGGTGGAACACATTACCTTTTGGCTTATTAAAGGTATGTTTTCTTGAATGGACTGTTCCATTGTATCTGAAGTAATTTCTTTACTTCTTGTGTCTTTAATTACATCTAATAAATTTTCTGCAATTGCTACTTTAATTGGTTCAGGCACATATGGTAATGTCTCTACCCTCTGGGACTCCTGATCACTATTTATAACAGATGGCAAATTTGCAACATGTCTGTGATTATCATTTTCCTCACTGCATACATGTTTTTCCTCAATGGCTGCATTAGCTGCTTTAGCTAACACATCAGATGCTGCAAAATCATCTGTCTCTACTTCTCCATCTTCACCTTCCAAAATCAAGGTAAAATTGCTCTGTGCCACAAAATGTTCTCCATCTACCTCAGCAATGTCACACTCAGCAGAGTCTTTATTATCAGGTAAGTCACAAAACTGTTGCTCAATGGTATCAAAATTGTATTGAAGCTTAAGAGTTCCTGAGGGATACGACTCATTAAATGAAAGATTCCTAGCCTCTTGTCCTGAATCTTGACCTTCAAGCTTTTCATGTTCAATTACCTAAAATGAATTAAAGATAAGAGACTGTTAACATATATATTTTAACCTAAAGCATAAATTTTTTAAAAGACCATCTCACCCTTGGTGTATGAATTGTTAAACATAAACTACATCGATATGGCATACACTTATGGGTTTACTTTATTAAAATAGCCATTTAAGCAATCAGACTTTCTCACTCAGTCAAAATAACTAGATAGAAAAAGATCAAAATTCTGAATGGAATTAAAGTAGAAGTTTATATTTCCCTGGCTAAAAAAGACAGTCTTAGCAAAAATGTTAAAAATTATTATGATGCTAACAGTTGCGATAATTAAGGACTTTTTCTATTCTCACCCAAGGAAAAAAAAAACGAACCGGAGAAAAAGAAACAACCCCCAAACTATGTTCCAATGATAATCCCCAAATTACCTAACTAACCACACTTTTCCTAAATAGCATGATCCCCATAAGGTTGAAGAAGAGTTCACCTACATAAGCTCCCTTGGGCTAGACTCAATCCTCTTCCCTTTGCTGGGGCTGCATAAACCATGAAATTCCTAAGGCTTTCAAGTTCAGTACCTCTCTTGCAAGGGTTTGGTGGAAGAAGGAATGGTCCTTGCATTTACCTTTTGGTAAGGGAAGGGGAGAAAAAGGAGGAGGCAGAAAGTAACAGAGAGATCTCCTGACCAAGAAGGTAGAACATTACCACCCACCTAAACAATGACATTTTCCCATTCCCCACACATTCACTGAAAGACTGGAAATACCCAGAAATGAGGATTCCCATTTACATTATGCCCACAAATTTTATTAGCTTCCTGGCTAAAGGAAAAGGGACTTTATCCATCTAATTCACAGTGAGAATATTCATGAAATTGAATATGGATAACCAAGACATTTTTAGGAGTTAAACTTCCCAACTACCATACAATCATAAATAATTAGAAGAGATTATTTTTCTTTATCTTAAATTCACTTATCATGGAAAACTTACTTGTTGATAATAAAATAGATTTGGTGGGATTTTTAGGAAACCTAAGTCGTATTAAATAGCAAAAAATCCCACCTTTCCGGAGTATATAAGAAGTTAAACCCCAGGCAGCAGAATATCATTTCCCCACAAATATGAAGGGAGGGGAGATGGTAGAGAATTCTATTTAACTGTACTCAACTATTTTCAGATATATGCGCTGGATAGTTTTGATGTCATGCATGTTTCAAGAGTAGCTAATATCTGTTTTCTTATGGCTAAAAGACCTTTCATTTGAACTGGATACTGAGTGAAACTTATTAAAACTGTGACTTCTTTAACACAGTCTTTTAGTTTTCATGAAACCAATTTCTTAAAGGATGATCTCTGTAATTCCACAATGTATTTTATATACTTTTTCAAACACAGATTTTTATAAAGGGATTTCTATATAGTAGTGAAATACATGAATACATTACATTAGAGCTATGGTTATGGTTTGAAACCTAACTAAACCAACACTGAGACACTGACAAAGAAATAAAAAAATATTTTTTTTACATGAATTTCTTGAGTATCAGGAGGATCATCAGAAATTGGAGGCTTTTCTTCTGGTAAGTCAACACTTGCTTTTAGTACATCAACTTCTATTTCATGATCTTCTTTTAAGTTCAACTCTACTTCCTGGTCAAGCCTATGTTCAGAGACCATAGGGCTTTCAGAGGTAACAGGCCCAGATCTTCCAGCATCACCAGGGACTTCAGCCATGGCTGAAAAAAAAAAAAGTTAACCTTCCATGATTGAAGCTAAACAAAAAAAAAGATACATACACAACTGGGTAAGCAAACAGAAGGGGAAAGGCTGCATTGCACTTAATGTTTCCTTGAACAACTGTCAAGAGTGTCAAAATGTTTCTAACATCTTCGAAGAGGAAAAGCCTATGGGGATCTATACATTACTCCTCCTTCATCAGTATCCACTCACTCAGTTTAGACAACACATATTTGCTTTGCAAAAAGATAAAATATAGAAGATGAAAAATCCCTCCCTTTCAGCTTCCTGTCTACCAAAGTTTTGAATATTTAGCACTCAGAGGTCATATTTGGATTTAAGAGTTTGCGAATGACACAAAACCCAAATCATCTCAAGGGGGCGAGGGGAGGGAGAGATGAATTTACCATCCAGTGTTTAACAAAAATCTATTAAAAAAACTCACACTTTTATCAGATAATCAGGCACTGCCTATAAAGTAAATAGAAAGGTTTTTCAACCTGTCAGTTCAGCAAAGAGAAATGGGAAAATATGCATTTCCTCTCCAATCATCAGTGTATGAAAGAAGTGAACAACCTTTACTGGAAAAAACAATAAAATATTAAAAACCTGTGCACACCTGTTGACCTAGCAAGCCCATGTTTGGGAATCTATGTGAAAGAAATACTGACACAGAACATGCAAAGATGTATACACAGTAATATTCACTGTAGAAATGAATTAGCAAAACAAACTTATCTCTGTATAGCAGTGTCTGAGAGGAGACACTCAAAAAAAAAAAAAGAAGGAAGGAAGAAGAAAAACAATTCACTGGGGGAAAAAAAAGTCAAATGAATTCCATATATCTGTTAATCTTCCCTGGAGCAAATTCAGACGTTTGTGATTATTTTCTAATAACAGTAAGTCAATCTTGGCTGTAATTATCACAAACACAGAATAAATATGGAAGTAACCCTGTGTAGATACCTGAACTCAAAAGGTCAAAAAACAAGTGTACAGTCTTGGGTGGGGACTGGTAATTTACTTTTTTCCTCTTTAAATATGTCCACAAAAACCATTCTAAGACTTCTACTGTTAGAACTACAGAGTGTTTTATAAGAAACCAACTGCTTTGATAGCTGACACGCTTCCTCAGAATTCTATTTTTAGCTAGGGAAACAACTGTAGAGGCTTAACAGATAAGTCTGGATTGTTATCCAGATTCTTTTGCCCTAAAAATAGAACACTCTTTAGACAAAACACTAAAGTGAAATGATTCTGAAGTCAAAATAATACATACATTTATTGTTACCTGCTCTAATTGCAGAAGTACAGGTTTCAACACAGACCAGTCCTTCATCTACAACAGGTACTGTGGACTTCACGGTGAGGCGTTCCCTTCAGGAACAGAAACATATACTTCAGTGTGTAAGAAGATCCCATCTGCTCTGACCTGCTTTAACCCTACCCCAACTCCTACTTTCCCCTCTACTGATGAAAACCAAGGTTCAGAGAATATACAATACAAGTTCATTCTGAATAATACTATATAATTTACAAGTGAATTCAGAAACAAGTAATGTATTTGTTTTTATTTTCTAATATTTTACTTTGTTGAAAACAATGGCATAACCTTAAACTACAAATAAAATGATTTTAAAATGCTGGTCAGTATAAATTACACGGATGTCAATTTTTAATTACTGGTGGCCACATTCTTCAAATAAATCCATCAAATATTATGGACATTCTCCCTATATACTCAGTGGATTCAATATTTTAAGGCCAACTGGAAAAAGTATGATAAATGACTCAGAATGGGAGACCAATGTGACCTCTATTAATCTATTTGACGAAAGTTTTCTAGGAAGATGTTGACAGTGGTTCCTTTGTATTCTGAGGTGGCCTTCCCTGAAGCCAACTAAAGCATGCTGATTTTTAAAATGGGACAAATAAATTATAAAGTTCAAGAAAAAGTATGCATTTGGAATATGCACCCATTTATTTACAGGTATATTTGTAAGACTGATCTCAATCACAATATTTACAGTAAGGATAAGAACCAACAACCAAATAAGTTTACATTTAAAAAGGAACTAGCTTGCCAAGATGTTGAATATTTGCTTAGCTTGTCACTGATGAATGCCAAGTTTCTGATCAAGTGACTGCTTTTTGATTTGTTGTTGTTGTAATCCACAGAACCCATTATAATTTATACAAATTTTCATTAAAAATTTTAAAACCTTAGAATTAAACAACAATCTTGATGATCCTTTCATACTATTTTCTCCCTCCTTTTCCATGAAGGATTGGCAAAGACTGCAGTTATCACGATATTCTCTCAGAAGTGAAGAATATGACTGAGTTCAATGTATGAGAGGTGACGATTATAATACTGATTTTTTTATGGGTGGTTTGTGAAATTACTCTTAGGACTTACAGTGAAGCATTTACAGTATCTTAACTTGTCATGTTTTATGTGGGTTAATCTTAGTAAATTATACCCTTACAACTTCTTGATAATTGAAGCTGCAACTTTTTATTGTATTCTCTACAATAGCATTACTCCAAAGTGCTGATATACAATGTGTCCAATCTTGCAATGAGATAAGGAGTTTATGCCAGAAGGTCAATCATTACCTCAATGATTAGTTCAGCTAACTTCCAAAAAGGCTACTGATATAAGTATTTTAATAGAAACTGCTATCTTATTGCAGACCATAAAGTCTTCAGCAACTGGCATCAATTTTACTAGTCCACACTTGAAGCAGCATTGTCCTACATCACCTAGTATACTAGCTGAATGTGTAAATGCTAAATGAAACTGAAGAACTGGGAGTATAATAGTTCAAGCCGTCACTTAAAAACAGTAACTTCTAACTTGAGTCTTGTAGCAACCAAATGGCAAGGATCAATACTGCCTCTGAACATCTCCCTTATGATCTGTCTTGGTTCTACAGGATACATACCAGATTACTCTGAGACCGCTGAAAGCAGGAGAGCATGGAAGAATGTGTGGCCGTAAGCGAAACTTTTGTTTTACAACAAAAATAATATTCTTTGGTGATTCTAAAGAGTTCTGCCTCAATTCATCATGTCTCTATATGTTTAGGAAACATCTGGTATCATTCATAATAACTACTAAATAACACTGAGCTGTACAAATGAACTTCTTACATAACAGGATACAGTACCGAAATGGAAATGACAGAGACAAAGAAAGATCTAAATAAGAGTTAATCTATGCATGGAACAAATACCAATATTTACTACTGCTTCACAGCTTCACTGAACTTTTATCAACATTTGAAATTTTCTCTATAAACTTACTCTTCACGAACTGATGGTACACAAAGAGAAGCTTCAACTCCTTGAATGGGGCTTAAGTGATTTAATTCCGAAAGCACGCCCTCCACAACTAAGCCATCCTTTGTTTCTGCATCTTCTAAAGTGCCTGTAAATCATACAGTTAAGAACATATATATTTACTAAATGTTCAGCAATTACTTACAGTCTTGGCCTATTACTTTTTAATAAGTTGTTGGGTCTGCTTTTTGGTAAACTTTTAGTTTATTCCTTTGGTATCAGACTGCCAGTTCCTTCTAATTCTCTGAGCCTAGGCCAAACCCTACCCCAACCCCCTCTTTCATCTACAACTAATACTTTTGGCTTAACAGATTAGTAACTAGCTGAGCTAGTAAGATTCAAATCTAGCTGATTTCACTCTAAAGTCTGTGCTATATAATCCCCCCCATAAAACAATAAAATGTCTATTTGAGACTGCCTCATCATTTTAGGACTAATCAATGAAAATACTATATTCACTGGAAGGAATGATGCTGAAGCTGAAGTTCCAATACTACGGCCACCTGATGTGAAGAACTGACTCATCTGAAAAGATCCTGAAGCTGGGAAAGATTGAAGGTGGGAGAAGGGGATGACACAGAGTATGCGATGGCTGGATGGCATTACCGACTCAATGAGTTTGAGTACTGAGTAGACTCCGGGAGTTGGTGATGGACAGGGAAGCCTGGCGTTCTGCAGTCCATGGGGTCGCAAAGAGTCAGACATGACTGAGCAACTGAACTGAGTGAAAATACTGCCAATAGCATCCTTGTCAAACAGTTACCATTCAAATATTTTAGTGGAACACAGCACATCAAAAGAGTATGTAAACTTCTAAAGATACGCTATTTATAAAGACAGTCCTAAATTCTTACATTACGATTATACAGTGGAAGTGACAGACAGATTCAAGGAATTAGATCTGATAAGAGTGCCTGATGAACTATGGATGGAATTTCATGACACTGTACAGGAGGCAGGGATCAAGACCGTCCCCAAGGAAAAGAAATGCAAAAAGGCAAGATGGTTGTCTAAGGAGGCCTTAAAAACAGCTGTGAATAGAAGAGAAATGAAAGGCAAAGAAGAAAAGGAAAGATATACCCATTTGAATGCAGAGTTTCAAAGAATAGCAAGGAGAAATAAGAAAGCCTTCCTCAGTGATCAATGCAAAGAAATAGAGGAAAACAACAGAATGGGAAAGTCTAGAGATCTCTTCAAGAAAATTAGAGATACCAGGGAACATTTCATGCAAAGATGGGCTCAATAAAGGACAGAAATGGTATAGACCTAATAGAAGCAGAAGATATTAAGAAGAGGTGGCAAGAATACACAGAAGAACTATACAAAAAAGATCTTCATGACCCAGATAATCATGATGGTGTGATCACCCACCTAGAGCCAGACATCCTGGAACATGAAGTCAAGTGGGTCTTAGGAAGCATCACTATGAACAAAGCTAGTGGAGGTGATGGAATTCCAGTTGAGCTATTTTAAATCCTAAAAGAGGATGCTGTGAAAGTGCCACACTCAATATACCAGCAAATCTGGAAAACTCAGCAGTGGCCACAGGACTGGAAAAGGTCAGTTTTCATTCCAATCCCAAAGAAAGGCAATGCCAAAGAATGCTCAAACTACCGCAAAACTGCACTCATCTCACACGCTAGTAAAGTAATGCTCAAAATTCTTCAAGCCAAGCTTCAACAGTACGTGAACTATGAATTTCCAGATGTTCAAGCTGGATTTAGAAAAGGCAGAGGACCCAGAGATCAAATTGCCAACATCCATTGGATCATCGAAAAAGCAAGAGGGTTCCAGAAAAACATCTATTTCTGCTTTATTGACTATGCCAACGCCTTTGACTGTGTGGACCAAAAAAACTCTGGAAAATTCTTAAAAGAAATGGGAATGCCAGACCACCTGACCTGCCTCTTGAGAAATCGGTATGCATGTCAGGAAGCATCAGTTAGAAGTGGACATGGGGAAAAAAAAAAAAAAAAAGAAGAAGTGGACATGGAACAACAGACTGGTTCCAAATAGGGAAAGGAGTATGTCAAGGCTGTATATTCTCACCCTGCTTATTTAACTTATATGCAGAACACATCATGAGAAACGCTGGGCTGGATGAAGCATAAGCTGGAATCAAGACTGCCGGGAGAAATATCAAGAACCTCAGATGCAAATGACACCACCCTTATGGCAGAAAAGTGAAGAAGAACTAGAGTCTCTGATGAAAGTGAAAGAGGAGAGAGAAAAAGCTGGCTTAAATTCAACATTCAGAAAACTAAGATCATGGCATATGGTCCCATCACTTCATAGAAAATAGATGTGGCAATAGTGGAAACAGGGAGAGACTTTATTTTTTGGGGCTCCAAAATGACTGCAGATGGTGACTACAGCCATGAAATTAAAAGATGCTTACTCCTTGGAAGGAAAGGTATCACCAACCTAGACAGCATATTAAAAAGCAGAGACATTACTTTGCCAACAAAGGTCTGTCTAGTCAAAGCTATGGTTTTTCCAGTTCTCGAGAGTTGGACGATCAAGAAAGCTGAGCGCCAAAGAATTGATGCTTTTGAAGTGTGGTATTGGAGAAGACTCTTGAGAGCCCCTTAGATTGCAAGGAGATCCAACTAGTCCATCCTAAAGGAAATCAGTCCTGAATATTCACTGGAAGGACTGATGCTGAAGCTGAAACTCCAATACTTTGGCCACCTGATGTGAAGAACTGATTCATCTGAAAAGACCCTGACGCTGGGAAAGATTGAAGGCAGGAGGAGAAGGGGATGACAGAGGATGAAATGGCTGGATGGCATCACCGACTCAATGGATGTGAGTTTGAGTAGCCTCCGGGGGTTGATGATGGACAGGGAGGCCTGGCATGCTGCAGTCCATGGGGTCACAAAGAGTCGGACACGACTGAGCAACTGAACTGAAATTCTTAGAGCAATTAATAATGTGTATGTTTATTAAATAAAGACAACATTAGCCCCAACTTCACTGGATTCACATTTTAAGAAACCTTAGTTCAGCTTAGGCAGAAAATATTTTCCCAAAGAAACCACTATGACACACATTTTTACACTGGCTTTACAGATTTAAAGATAGGAATTATCTTTAAATAAGCTTGTTGAATCTGTGCAGGAGTAAGAAAGATAAAAATGGACTAGGTTTTCTGATCCACCAATTCTAAGCAAAGTCTCTCCCCTTTCTTGTGTTCCACTGGTTCCTACTGTGTCTCCCAGTAGAGCAATTATCAAACTGCACTGTACACACTTGTTTGATATAATCCACAATCCACTCCAGTAATCTTGCCTGGAGAATACCATGGACAGAGGAGGCTGGTAGGCTACAGTCTATGTGGTTGCAAAGAGTCAGGCATGACTGAGCAACTGTCACTCACTCACTAGACTTTAAATTACAAGCAGGCAGGTGCCATGTCTACTTAGCTTATCCTTAACATCTAGCGCATTTTTATTCTTTATCCTCTACTTTATTTATCCTTAACACCTAACATATACAAAGCAGGACCCTGTCCACTGCACAAGATTAGGGGCTCAAACATTTTTTGATAAATGAATATAAAGACAATAAATTCATGGGTCTTTGGACATTTATTTTCACTTTCTAGTGATTATTATGGAGGTAGGGATGGAGAGCAGAATGAACTTCCTGTTTTCTGAGCAGCTTTCTAGAAAGTTGAGGCTGCTGGATGGGTAAGTTCATCTAGTCTGTAAAGGTAGTAGTATTATTTCTCATAACTATAGGAAGACCTTAAGTCACACTGATATTTGACATTGCTTCCTTAATCATTACTGTTCTAAATTTCATTTCCAAATGAAAATAGAACACACATGAAGTTCTCCTCTCCTCAAACCTCATACATACCTATAATGAAAGTTTGTAAGTGGAAAGAATAAGATATGTGTACTATGGCTAGAACCTACTGTGCTATGTAATTATTTAACCCTGTTGCTTTTCTTATGTTAAAAAAACTTCTATTACGAATTTTACTGAAGGATATCAATGGCCATTTTGAATATCTGGGATGAGTCCTTACCCATTTGTTTCTCTGGCTCTGGAAGAGTTACTCCTGGTTCAAATGTATCTTTATTACTGTTCTTCTCAGTCTGTTCAGTTAAATTAGTAATCAGTTCAGTGGAAGAACTCACTGACTTAGAGGCTATCAAAATATCTTCAAAGTCTTCTGGTAATGGAGCATCCTGATACTCTAAGGTAGTCTGGTCTGATCTGGTGGAAGTATTGCTATTTTCTACGCTCACGTCCAGTTTCTCCAAACTTTGTGAAGTTGTATCCCGTGACCTGACATCCATTTCTTGATGGTCCTTTTCGGGGCTATCCAGGGGAAAAGATGTTGTCTTATCTTTGTTCTTCAGCCATTCAGTTTCTGCTGGAACTCCACATTTATGTAAAGATGCAGTAATAAATGTTTTTGCTTTGCTGTCATCTACAGTCTATTAAGTAAAGAGTTTGGAGAAAAAAAATTTTACTAGTAAAAATCAGTTAAGTCTAACTTGTCTATCCCAATCATACCCACCCTTTCCATGTTCTGTTTATCTCCAAATTCTCTTCTCCGTCAAAATTTACTTACTCTAATTCCATTCTCCTCAGATTAAAAGTTAATGACTGTTAATGATTCTCTAATTGGTAATACATCAGTACTCCAAAAGACTAGGCAAGATGCCCAATAACTACCAATGGGTTCCTGTTAACCTACAGTGAAGCTCTAAAGACATACCTTCCCAAACAGACAACAAACTAGGAACTTACTAACAGAAGCAGTACAATACAGGTTAAAAAACAAAGATATCACAAAACAAACAAACAAACCCAACCATGGATCTTAATTGCAGTCCCATTCCTTCCATCAAATAACTATGTGGTTACAGACAATTTAACCTGGTGCTTCTGGCCCTACTGTCTTCACCTGTAAACGACAGGTTTGGCTTAGCCAAGGCCCTGAAGTTTCTCTCTGAACTAACGTTTTCTGATTCTATGACTATCTGCAAGACTGTATATAAAAACCTATGGTGGTATCATTTACATTGAAAGGAGCTCAACATACTCTTACTAAATCCGTTTGTTCCAACTATTATCAAACTTACTCCAGCAGTCCATTTTGTGGTTATGCCTTCTTCCACGAACGAAATTCTAGTTTCTTTGAGTCGTAAAGGAGGAGTAAGAGATCTTCCAGGCGACAGAGAGGGAGACGCTAAAGGTGTTGTTCGAAGACCAGACCTTAGGATGGACTGAGGAGTAAACTCGGCAAATCCAGAGGAAGTAACTGACATAGCCAAAGTCTTAGCTTTCTATGACACAGAGCAAATGGAATTCACCATTAGTGTTTGTAAAAGACACTTATGTAAGGACAGACAGAGCCAAATGAGTGGCAATGGTGACTATATTCTCATCTCCAATAACAACATCAATAATAAATATTATTATAGATTACTGGAAAGAAAACATAAAGTTCTACTCAGAGCTTTCTATTTATAAGGCTACAAAACATAAAATTGCATCCATAATCATTCTAAACCTTGATTATTCCCAGGTTTAAGTTCAACTTAAAAATAAAGTGCTGAGATAAGATAAATTATTTAACTATTGCTTAGAAAACTTTAGTAGGTGAAAGAGATGATACTGTGTGATGAACAGAACCTAGTTTAATTACAGCAAGCTCATCTAAATTAGTAAGACTGACTTTAAGAATGGTTTAGAAAAAAATATAATTTCATTACATGAATCCAATAGTAACTGAATTACTTATGGGAATTCTGATGGTTTACTACAATAATTACAAATACTTAGCAGATGAACTAGTTAGCAGAAACAATTTCCTCACTTAACCTCTCCTCTAAAGGACTTGTAAACAAATTACTAGATCCTATTAGATTATTAAATTCCATTAGATCCATCATAAGATTTTCTTCCTAGATTCTTTTTGGTAGCAAGTACAAAATTACTCCATCATTTAATTTCATTTGAACTTAACTGCAGCAAATATAAAATGTGTTTTTCTATAGAAAAAAAAAAGTTAGAAATACTATACTGGATATTAGATATCAGGAACTCAATCTTAGCAACCACCTTTTCAATTTCTTTTAATAACTATTTTAGGAATATCATTTATTGAAGTATCTTTTATCCAGTTTAAAAAATAAGAATTTCTTGGCTTCACTTTAAATGCTGGTGACCCAGAAACAACTAAGGAAAAAATAAATAAAAAGTTCTGGGATTCAATCCAGAATACTGGACAAGGAACTTGCAGACAACATATGTGAGAATGGCTTTCCAACAGAAAGGTCAAAGTCCACTGTTATCAGTCATCACAAGTTTAGCTGTGGTTTCTCTGCTAGTAATTTATCAGGAAGGGTGAAGGAAAAAGCAATTTCCTACTGATAGTAGGGAACAGTAACAATAATTTTACTGAAGGAGCTAGAATTTTAAAATAAAATTTAAAAAAATACTAAGAATGAGAAAGCATTTTATAAAAGAAATAATAGCAAAATGGTATCAGAAATAAAAAAAAAAAACACAACAAGAACATGAAAGCTTTTTTTCCAAAGAAAAAAGGCTAATTTATAATACAGTAAGCATTTTGGAAACATATCCACAGAAAAAGGGAAAATAAAGGCTTAAAACACCTATTACCCAGAGATGTCAATTATAAATAGTTTTATTTCTCTCTGCTATTTGTAAGGAACTTCCCAGCTTCATTATGAATGCTGGATGCTAGATAAGTAATATAATACTTACCTTAACAACAAGAGGAGTTTCAAGTAAATGTAATTCTGAAGCCCTGGAGGCATTTTGACATGATCCTTTTAATTGTGAACTTACTGGCAATGAACTAGATGCCAGGGACCAAGGAGACCTTGTGGGGCTTTGCTGAATAAACTCCAAACACTGAGAAGGCTGGGGGACAGGATGAACAACCAAATCCAGCAGTCTGTAATCACAGTATACATATAAATAGAAAAATCCTGGTAACTTATTTGAGTTATATTGAAGAAACAAAAAGAATTAGTATCCCATTTAATTATGCAAACTTCTGTATTCACTGGTAAATATGATAACCATATGAAAATATAAATTCAGACAAGTATATTACTGTCTGTAATGCCACCCTCAGTTTCAAAAATCAGAATTAATTCAGTAGTGAAAAAAGAGAATTACGAAACCTAGAGAGCAATTTGATCATGCTCCCCACACCCTAAAAGGAGTTATAGCCCTCCTCCCTCCCTTAACCAATATTCACTGAGCCCCTCTATGTGCCAAGCATTTATTTTCAAATGAAGACAAACTGTTAATGATTCAAGCACTCAAGAAAACAAGGTAATGCTTTCCTAACAAGCCATTCACTGTAATTCACTTTCATCAACACAGAAATTCCTTTCACCTCCATGTAATGTACATAATGAATACTGGTTTATTTACCTTTATGGTTCTGATCACTACACTTAGCAACCAAAGGAAATGTTAATTTTCTCAAATTAATGAGGTTAGCAGCCAAAGAGAATCCCAGGACTATACTCAATTTTTTTTTTTCTACAGTGTCCTGGACATTCTTATCATATCAAATGATAAAAATGATCTCATTGATGACTTGTATTAAGTATGCATAGTCCAAACAGCTTAAAAACCTAATTTACAAATAAATAATATAAACTTGAAGGTGAAATTTTCAGATTACAACTTTTGTGGACCATTTATAAACATACGGTCACTCCTTTCCCAATTTCCTAATAGTTTATTTTATGGCTACATTCCTAGCAACAAAAACACTACCCCAAGATGCCTACGTGATTCAGCTGAGAATAACCAGAAAAGTACATTTGGTGCCCAGAAATAACAATTTCTTGCTGCTATGGCTTCTTTGCCATTCTATCCTTTAAGTTCAAGATTTTTGCTACGAGAGATGGCACACCAACAGAAATCATAGGTGCTTCAAGACAACTTATTATGCAGTGGGGAAATATTTACAGGAAGTATTTGCTTCCTCTAAATACAGCATCTTTGCATTTGTTATTGTGTACTAAGCACAGCTCTGAGATTTCTACCAAACCAAGGATATTCAATCAGGTTGCTAGACATTTCTTTCTCCATTGTCTTCTGATTCTTCTTTCCTTTTCTACTTCATTGGCGTTCAAATTATATATTTGTAAACTTTTGCTCACTTTTTAATTGAGCTATCCCAAATAGGTATTTTGTTAAATGTCTTCATTGGGCTGAAATTTATGTTTAAGGTGCCAATTTAGGAATGATTATTTCTCAAAAATAAGGTCTGTGCAACAAGTGGTATACCTACTGAGTAAAAGCAAAATTCTTATACTAACAAGACTTGATGTGTTTAAGTTATAATTAAAAAAGATATCAAGAAAAAAATTTTTGATTCTGCTTTCTAAAGAAAGTGTTAAATATCACATTAGGTCTTTTATTTCCTCAACAACTTTTGGACCATGATCCAAGTAAGTAATGCATTTTAGATTATACACATACACAAAACATGAATTACATAAAACAGCATTTAGCCCTACTATATTCAGTGCCCATTGATATTATCTATGCTAAGCCACAATCCATTAAATTTTACTTACACTAATGCACACCCAATGTGAAAAATAAGAAGAAGTGGAATGATTTTTATAAAAAGTAATTATTCACACTTCAATCAGCTCTATTCCATATGCGTTAACACTGGCTTTAAAGGATTCTCATAATAGTCCTTAGGCCATTAGTAGGCCTGAAAACTTATCACTCCCTTCTTGAATTGCAGACCTATTCAAGTACAGAGCAACTGAGAAAGTGACTTGCGGGGAAAAATACCAAAACTATTGATAAAAAAAAACAGGTCAGTGATAATGACTTCTACTTGAAGCAACCTTCTCGCCATCTCCTTATGGTAATAAAGGAAAAGAACCTCAATTTAATAAAATCTAACACAAAAAAGGGAAAATCCTTTCATGATTTGAAAAGATGTCCATTATGTATACTACAAATGGGTTGAGCCCAACTGTTTTTAAGTTATTAACTTATTCTGAGTAACTTTATTCTTAGTATCATAAATTCAGATAACTATTTCCACAAAATTATGTCATTTTGTCATGGATAAATTGTAAAAAGTCAAAAATTTTCAACAATTAAGGTCATATTATTAAAGAGAAAGAATCATTACATTAAGAGATACTTTTTGTACTCTGCTATTGATGATTATGAACACTTCTCAACTCTCCAATGCTCTTAAAAAAAATAAACAATCACAGTTCCATCTTGGATGCAAAATTTCAACTTAACTATTTACTTTTCTAATAACCATAGGTTTAAGAAATAAAAGTATTATTGTACTGAAGCCACTTAAGACATTTTAGTAGCCTCAGTTAAACAGAAGCAAGTTTTAAAACACCAACCAAGTTTAGCTGGGATTTATAAAAAATAACATTCATTCATGGCTCTGAATCAGAGAGATTAAAGAAAACAAATTAATAATTTATTTTGCTTATGATTTTAATAAAAGTTTTCTTTAAGCAGTCTGAAATCATTAAGCAAAAATTTTAAGTAGATTATTAGTTGATGTAAAATTCCTTAAAATTACTATGCTGCTGCTGCTAAGTCGCTTCAGTCGTGTCCGACTCTGTGCGACCCCACAGACGACAGCCCACCAGGCTCCACCGTCCCTGGGATTCTCCAGGCAAGAATACTGGAGTGGGTTGCCATTTCCTTCTCCAGTGTATGCAAGTGAAAAGTGAAAGTGAAGTCGCTCAGTCGTGTCCGACTCTTAGCGACCCCATGGACTGCAGCCTACCAGGCTCCTCTATCCATGGGATTTTCCAGGCAAGAGTACTGGAGTGGGGTGCCATTGCCTTCTCCGAAAATTACTATAGAACTGCCCAAATTATTTTTTTAAAGGAAGCATTAAAAACTCCTTCAAGAATTTAAAACAGTATTTATGAAAACTTTAAAGGTAATTTTAAAATTATAGTGTAATTATTAAGTATCATCTCACACTGGTCAGACTATCATCAAGAAGTCTTCAAATAATAAAAGCTAAAGAGGGTATGGAGAATAGGGAACCCTCTTACACTGCTGGTGGGAATGTAAATTGGTATAGTCACCATGGAAAACAGAATGGAGCTTCCTTAAAAAATATATAATGGACATATATATATAATATATTTATATATTATATATATATAAAAATGGAATTAGTCAAAAAAAGGAATGAAATATTGCCATTTGTAAGCAACATGGATGAATCTAGAGAATACCATTACTAAGTGAAGTAAGTCACATTAAGACAAATATCTTATCAGTGTAACTCTTGTCTAACACTGTCTTTTAAAAGTGATTAAATAAATTCTTACCTAGAAATTCTTTGTGATGCCTTTGTAATTGGTGTTCCAACAAATGCCTCAGGCAGCTCTGGATCTGGGAGAGAATATGCTACAGGAGATGGTTCCTCTACTTGAGGACTACAGAGAAAATAAAAATTTAACTTTTGATTATGTATCACAAAGAAGACTAAATTATCTACACAAACACTGTAAGAAGGTGAGGTTGGATGGGAGGGGGGCTTTCTTTTTTTTTACCATGTATATTTCTGCTTATTTACAAATAACAATGAACATAACTGGTTTCAAATTTAAGAACAAAGAATGTTCTTACAAGAAAAGTAGATGACACAAAACATTTTTCCTACATACACTAATAAGCTCTAAGGCTGGATTGTTTATGAATGCAGCTGATAACCCAGGGAAGATTAACAAGTAGCATGATTGTAAAAGGTGTATGAAAAACATACCTATTGTAGACAGAGATGCTATTTTCAGGTTCATTACTTGCCCAGACCTCTCCAATTTTAGATAACACATTATTGATGAAAGTAGATCTTGTTAACACAGTCCCGGTTACAGCCTGCTTTGGAACTGCTGATAACGGTTTTGGTCTAGAAACTGTGAAACAAAAAAGGTAGTATTTAATTTCACCTCTAACACCAGGATTTTAAAGTAGACTAATATGGCAAAGTGATTGGAGAAAACAAAACATGAGTAGTTAAAATTGTATTTGGTTTAGCAATATCTGTGCAGAAATTTAACAATTTTGGCTTTTAGGAGACGGTGAAATAATTATGCTGCATGTTTTCTAAAAGCAGTCTTCAAATGAAATCAAAAGAATTCTGTCACTCTGTACTAAATACACTAGAAAGTTTAAAAGTTCCAAGGAAGCTTTTGATTTCTTGGGATAGAACCACCAGTAAAAAAACAAACAAAAAACCACAAAGCATCACTGTGATGAATCAAAGCAAAATTGAGCTAAACAGAAGATAACAAAGGTTTCAGAAGATAATCATTCAATGTCTTTTCTAGCGCAATATTTTAGCACATTTTTCAACAAAATCTTACCTTCTCGAAAAACTGATGATGCTGACAGATAGTAAGGCTTTGCTCGCTCAACAGCTAATTTTCGCTGGACTCTAGGAAGAATTTTCCCATATTGGTCTATTATAGAATTTCGAGTCATTGATCTCTCTCGCAAACGAGGATCACGATCATTCTATAGAACATAACATAACCAGTAAAAATTTAGTCTTCAAAAATGTTAGGTGCTATGTCTATTATTTACTATTTAAAATATAATTATGAATACGCACGATTACCTTCCTCCTTTCTACATACCCATTCTTCCAAACCAAAGACATCATACACACAACCTAACTGCTTCATCAATTCTTACCCACCAATAAATTCCAAGTCTCTCCTTCCCAGCCTTGATTATTCACAACTAATAAAAGCAATGATTTTCATTTACTAAGCAACATGTTCCATCACACACACCTCTGTGCATCCTCACAAAAGATACTGTCATTTTACAATTAAGGAAACCAAGGTTCAGAGTGTGTTCCAAGCACACAGAGCCAATGAACAATTAGTCCAACCCCTAAAGTCCATGCTTTTTGCACTATTTATTTCCTACTGTTGTCCTCTACCAATTGCTATTTTCCCTGAGTGGGTAGTTAGTCTGGCAAGACTGTGGGCAGATACCTAAACAGAAATGGCATATATAAAAGAATTGGATAAGTAACAACAAACACCCTGTTTGTCAATTCTGCTACAGAAAGTAAGGATTTTCTAAACTCAAGATTATACAAAGCTCAGTGATTACCAACTACAAGCTCTTATATAATGCAGTCATCTGTTTTCCCAATTCTCTTGTCCCCTCATGATAAAAAAAGTTCAACTGTACCATAAGATTAACCTTCAGAGTCTGGTTCAGCTTCAAGGCAGGAATATAATTGGCACGCTGCAAATGGTGAACTAAAAGGAATTCATGATTCTGAACACTCGCACTGGACTGTAAAAATCTCACCAAACACTCCTAGAAAGAACAAAATAGATTTGTAAACTGCTAACTTATCCTGAATTTCCAGATAAAAGTTTACACTGACAAATCATTACCTGCTCAGTGTCTGTGAATGGTAGCTTCAGTAAATCCTCCATTAAGCCCATCTCCTGACAGACTTCATATGTGTGCTTGAGCAGCTCCTCTATATTCAACCTATTAGAATGTTGTCGCAGTAAAGTCCAGGCCTCCACCATGTACCTGAAATCAATATTTATCAAAGTTTAGTTTTAGAAAAGCTATTTAAAATGTTCAAAACAAGACATCCACCTGAAGAATCCCAAAGATACTTTGCGCATGCATCTTAGTCACGTCTGACTCTTCGCGACCAACATGGACTGTAGCCTGCAAGGCTCCTCCGTCCATGGGATTTCACCGGCAAGAACACTGGAATGAGCTACCATTTTCTCCTCCAGGGGATCTTCCCGACCCAAGGATCAAACCTGCTGTCTCCTGCACTGGCAGGTGGATTCTTTACCAGTGAGCCATCGGGGAAGCCCCAAAAGATACTATGTACATATTATTTAAAAGTACTTTAAAATTTTATTGAATACTAATCACTGTGAAGCAGTAAAGAACATAAGGCATCTTTAAATCTTTATTTTATCATAAAATGTTGACTATTCCACGTAATTTATCGAATACTCCACCCAAAGTAAAAAACAGAATTGTTGTATGGATAAAGAATGGTTTTGAGTGTATGAGTTGTCTACCCTTGTGATCATGTGGGTGAATGGGAGCTGCAGCTCACTGTCAATGCCCAGCATCATTAGAGAAAATCATACTGCGTATAGTTAGTTTAGGAAAAGATCAAAATTCAAAGTATGGTTACTACTTCATATATGCATATTGCTTTGCACCATTTTAAAGCTGAAAAAATTCTAAGTTGAAGCATCGTAAGTCAGGGACCATCTGAACCCAAGAGTTCAAGAAGACAAAAATCTAATGCGGTCTAGACAGAACTGAAATATTAAACTGAGTTTCTTAAGAAAGCGACACTGAGAATGAGAAGAGTAGAAAAGAAAATGAGCAAAGACATAAAAACAGCATACTGTGCTTATGGGAAAGTAGAGGACTTAGCTTAGTAAATCCTCTTAGTAAGATTTTGGCTTATCTACAACAAGATCTGCTTGGAGAACTTAGGTCAAATCAGACAGTTTCAGAAACCAAGTGGGGCTGCTGAAACATCCTTCTGTGGGCAATAGGTCATTAAATGAAGCAATGTGTCTCATGACACACTGATAAGTAAAAATAAGCTTAAAACAACATGAATAGTAAGAATTTCTAAAAACTTACCAATAAACAAAGCCTATAAATCTTTATATATTGATATAAATAACAAAATGTCTTGAAAGATACACACTAAGATTAACAATGATTAGCCTCACATGTAGAATTTTTGGAAGGGCTGGTAAGTGTCAAGGCAGAAGCAGGAGTAGAATAAAAAATGGCAAGTAGATAGGAATAATTTTCTAAAAAAAGGTCATCATTTCTAATTTTAAATGAATAGGTAATTTTGATTTTAATAGTCCGGTGGCTAAGACTCTGCATTTCCTGTGCAGAAGACCCAGGTTCCATTTCTGGTCAGGGAAGCAGATCCCACATGCCACAACTAAGACCAGGCACAGCACCTCCTACCAAAAGCTTTAACTATAGATTTTATTGAAATAGTCACAAAAACTGAAATAACAACTTGTAAATAAATAACTGACATGCATAAAAAACACAGAATACATGAACAAAGTTAGAGCAATTAGTATTCATAATGAAGATACATCTGAGGAAATTTTAGCAGCACTGTCCCAGACTTTCTGTAGATACAAAGTTTCTTGGGGAAGCAAATCCCACTGTTGGCAGTTCAGGACCCTAAAATTTTTACTGTTTGACTAGAATATTTTACATATTCCACAGAACTTATAAAAACAAAAGTGCAAATAAGTAAAACATTTAGGGGTATTACCTAAAAATCTACATCTGAAATTGCCTCACATTCCTTTTTCTACTAGGACAGGCATGACAGTGTGGTTGTTATAACCTGAGCATCTAATAGAGGGAGTTATTTTCCCTAAATCAAAAATCTGGGAGTGTTAAAAATGAGCACACCATTTTACAGAAAGAAAAATAGATAATGAAGATGAATGAATATCTAATCATTAATTTTAATATAAAGAAATAGATGAAGTGGGTATAATAAAATCTTGTATCTGTTAAATCTGATGTAGGATGGATATATGGAATTTTCATAGTACTCTAGTACTATTCTACTTTTGCGTATTCTGGAATCTTCTTACAAAATGCTTGAACCAAAATAAATTTCAGCTGCATCAAAAATTTAAATGATAAAACAAAAATCACAAAGTAGTAACAGAAACAGTGAGAGGATTAAATAATATTGAAATAGAAGAGACAAAAAGTCATAAAACATTGGCAATTCTAACTTCATAAAATAGCTCGTCATGAAAAGATGCAGTCTATTATTATAGTGAGAAATCACATTAATATTACCATTTTCACCAATCAACTGGATAAATGTCTAACTAAAGGGTATAACACAAAGTGAGACATACATGGAAGGCAATATGCCATTATCAAAATTAAATTGCAAATATCCTTTCACCCAGTTGGAGAAGGAAATGGCAACCCACTCCAGTATTCTTGCCGGGAGAATTCTCTGGACAGAGGAGCCTGGTGGGTTTACAGCCCATGGGGTCACAAAGAGTCAGACACAACTGAGTGACTAACGCCTACACTTTTCACCCAGTAATTCTACTCTCAGGATTTTACAAAATAAATTTGCACTTGTGTAAAATGGGTGGTTACTCATACATAGCAGTATTTGAAATGGCATAAGATTAAAACCACCCAAATGTTCACTAAGGGAAGGCGGTTAAACAAATACTGGTACATCCACATAATGAACTATCATGCAATGATTAAAATAAGGAAGCTCTTTATGTACTATCAGAAAATGAATTCTAAACTAAATTACTTTTAAAAATATACTGCAGATGGAAGACAGCATGTATTTTTTAAAAGGTGGGAGGGGTGGCAATGACATACACGTG
Organism: Okapia johnstoni; assembly: GCA_024291935.2. Taxonomy (NCBI): domain Eukaryota; kingdom Metazoa; phylum Chordata; class Mammalia; order Artiodactyla; family Giraffidae; genus Okapia; species Okapia johnstoni. The sequence goes on from CM044322.1 coordinate 47,068,461, forward strand.
CATTTGCTCAGTATGTCCCAGAATGTCTTAGGAAAGATACACTACAGATTATTAACACTGGGTACTGTGAGGAAGCTTAGGAGGCTGGGAATTTACTGTGTATCCTTTTGTAATTTTAGAAAAAAGCATGTAAATATCTTACTATCCAAAAAACAAAAAGAACCATATTCTTGCCCCTCTTCTCCCAGCCTATATACAGATAGGCTTCCCTGGTGACTCAGATGGTAAAGAATCCGCCTAGAATGCGGGAGACCTGGGTTCAATCCCTGGATTGGGAAGATCACCTGGAGAAGGGAATAGACACCCACTCCAGTTTTCTGGCCTGGAGAATTCTGCGGACAGAGGAGCCTAACAGGCTACAGTCCATGGGGTCGCATATATATAAAATGTTATATATATGCTATATATGTGTGTGTATATATATACATATATATATAAAATACACACACATATATATACACTTATTTGGCTGCATTAGGTCTTAGCTACAGCACACAGGATCTTCATTGTGTCATGCGAGATCTTCGCAGTTCACAGACTCTAGTTTCTGCCCAAGGGGGTGGTTGCTCTCATGCATGTGGGATCTTTACTCCCCTACCAAGGATCAAACCCATGTCCCCTGCACTACAAGGCCGATTTTTTAACCACTGGACCATTAGAGAAGTCCCTGGATATGTTTCAAGTTTTCCACTTTAAATTATGGTATCCACTCCTAGTGAGCAGATAGACTAGTAAGAGTAAGATTAATTTGTTTGTGACTTATCAAAAACTAACCTAATAACAGTAAGCATACCTGAAAGCAAAAGACAAATGATAATATATTTTTCTCAGTTTCTCCCACAGCAGGAGAAGGCATAGTTATCTCCAACTTCAAGAAGCTGAGTCTACATTTTGGCTAACACTTAAACGTAAATTTTAAAATAAGTAACTCTCATATGCCCACTACTCTCCTGCTCCCCACGGCAGAAAGGCATGATGCCAATAAAAGCAGTAAGAAAATCACTTCAGTTGATGAAAGGCTAAAACTAGCATGCTAACAGTAAAGTTAAGAAATGTATGGGGGTTCTTGGCAACAGAGCAAAAAGGCAGCCTTAGAAAAACTCCTGTGACAGGCTCTAAAAATGATAGATCAAATATAAACAGTCTTTTGAAATGGACAATGGAGATCACAATGAAAAAAAAGTTCAGAAAGGTAAACAAGCAACTACTGATTTCCAGTGATCAGTGTAAAAGTTAAAATATTAGGAAAAGATGAATCATAAATAACAGAAAGTTGTTGTAGCTATATTAACAATTACTCATGATGAAGGTTATTCTACAATAAGAGGTTAAAGTCATTAAAAAATAACAATTTTAAACTCGTATGTACCAAATACTGTATTTAAAATACAAAAAGTTAGCAGTATTACAAGGAATAGACACATACTTATTAGAGGAGGAAACATGCAAATTTTTTTTCTTATTTATTTATTTTTTTTAGTTTATTTTTCGGTTGTGCTGCAAGGAATGCAGGATCTTAGCTTCCCAAGGAGGGATCGAAGCTTATTCCCTGTCATGGAAGTGAGGAATCTTAACCACTAGACCACCGAGAAGTCCAGCAAACCTTCCCTCAGTCAGCTGAGTTCAGTCACTCAGTCGTGTCTGACTCTTTGCGACCCCATTGACAGCAGCACGCCAGGCTTCCCTGTCCATCACCAACTCCCAGAGCTTGCTCAAACTCATGTCCATCGAGTCAGTAATGCCATGTAACCATCTCGTCCCCTTCATCTAACCATCCTCTGTCGTCCCCTTCTCCTCCTGCCTTCAATCTTTTCCAGCATCAGGGTCTTTTCCAATGAGTCAGTTCTTTGCATCAGGTGGCCAAAGTATTGGAGTTTCAGTTTCAGCATCTGTCCATCCAATGAATATTCAGGACTGATTTCTTTTTAGGATTGAATGGTTGGATCTCCTTGCAGCCCAAGGGACTCTCAAGAGTCTTCTCCAATACCATAGTTCAAAAGCATCAATTCTTCAGTGCTCAGCTTTCTTTACAAGCCAACCCTCACATTCACACGACTACTGGAAAAAACCATAGCTTTGACTAGATGGACCTTTGCTGGCAAAGTAATGTCTCTGCTTTTTAATATGCTGTCTAGGTTGGTCATAACTTTCCTTCCAAGGAGCAAGCGTCTTTTTATTTCATGGCTGCAGTCACCATCTGCAGTGGTTTTGGAGCCCAAGAAAATAAAGTCTGTCACTGTTTCCCCATCTATTTCCCATGAAGTGATGGGACCAGATGCCATGATCTTAGTTTTCTGAATGTTGAGCTTTAAGCCAACTTTTTCACTCTCCTCTTTCACTTTCATCAAGAGACTCTTTAGTTCTTCTTCGTTTTCTGCCATAAGGGTGGTGTCATCTGCATATCTGAGGTTACTGGAATTTCTCCTGCCAATCTTGATTAAAGCTTGCACTTCATCCAGCCCAGCGTTTCTCATGATGTACTCTGCATATAAGTTAAATAAGCAGGGTGACAGTATACAGCCTTGATGTACTCCTTTTCCTATTTGGAACCAGTCTGTTGTTTCATGCCCACTTTTAACTGTTGCTTCCTGACCTACATTCAGATTTCTCAAGAGACAGGTCAGGTGGTCTGGTATTCCCATCTCTTTCAGAATTTTCCACGATTTATTGTGACCCACACAGTCAAGGCTTTGGCATAGTCAATAAAGAATAGATGTTTTTCTGAAACTCTCTTGCTTTTTCGATGATCCAGCGGATGTTGGCAATTTGATCTCTGGGTCCTCTGCCTTTTCTAAAACCAGCTTGAACATCTGGAAGTTCACGGTTCACATACTGCTAAAGCCTGGCCTGGAGAATTTTGAGCATTACTTTGCTAGCGTGTGAGATGAGTGCAACTGTGCGATAGTTTGAGCATTCTCTGGCACTGCCATGAAAACTGACCTTTTCCAGTCCCGTGGCCACTGTTGAGTTTTGCGAATTTGCTGACATATTGAGTGCAGCACTTTCACAGCATCATCTTTTAGGATTTAAAATAGCTCAACTGGAATTCCATCACCTCCACTAGCTTTGTTCGTAGTGATGCTTTTTAAGGCCCACTTGCCTTCATATTCCAGGATGCCTGGCTCTAGGTGAGTGATCATACCATCATGATTATCTGGGTCGTGAAGATCTTTTTTGTACAGTTCTTCTACGTATTCTTGCCACCTCTCCTTAATATCTTCTGCTTCTGTTAGGCCCATACCATTTCTGTCCTATTGAGCCCATCTTTGCATGAAATGTTCCCTTGGTATCTCTAATTTTCTTGAAGAGATCTCTAGTGTTTCCCATTCTATTGTTTTCCCCTATTTCTTTGCATTGATCACTGAGAAAGGCTTTCTTATCTCTCCTTGCTATTCTTTGGAACTCTGCATTCAAATGGGAATATCTTTCCTTTTCTCCTTTGTTTTTCGCTTCTCTTCTTTTCACAGCTATTTGTAAGGCCTCCTCAGACAGCCATTTTGCTTTTTTGCATTTCTTTTCCTTGGCAATGGTCTTGCTCCCTGTCTCCTGTACAATGTCACAAACCTCGGTCCATAGTTCATCAGGCACTCCGTCTATCAGATCTAGTCCCTTAAATCTATTTCTCACTTCCCCTGTGTAATAATAAGGGATTTGATTTAGGTCATACCTGAATGGTCTAGTGGTTTTCCCCCCTTTCTTCAATTTAAGTCTGAATTTGGCAATAAGGAGTTCATGATCTGAGCCACAGTCAGCTCCCGGTGTTGTTTTTGCTGACTGTATAGAGCTTCTCCATCTTTGGCTGCAAAGAATATAATCAATCTGATTTTGGTGTTGGCCATCTGGTGATGTCCATGTGTAGATCACATTATGCAGTCACAATGCAATTAAGAGAGAAAATAATTTTTTAAACCCATATTTGTACATTAAAGCTTCTAAATAATTAATAGGGAAAGAAAAAAATCATAATGAAAATTTAAAATACTTAAGGTTTTCCAGCTCTATTGTACTTCTATTTTACTAAGACCGAAAGCATAATGTTAAGAGCTGAAAATCTAAAACTGTTACTTTGAGGCTATTGTGTACTGTGCATCATGATTAGGTAAACCTATTTGCCATAACTGTGATGGTACGTCCATAAAGAAAGCTCATATAACTGAAAAGCTACCGGCATAAACGTTTCATAGAAAGAGAAAGACGATCTTAATAAAAAAGAGGTGGTAGAGGATACAGGTAGGAGTTAGGATGGAAAGTTAAATAAATGATGCGATGATGGTTAACTCAAGAAGGTTCAATATGCCACCCTTTACTGGGCTTCCCTGTTGGCTCAGACCATAAAGAATCCGCCTGCAATGCAGGAGACCTAGGTTCGATTCCTGGGCTGGGAATATCACATGGAGAAAGGAATGGCTACCCACTCCAGTATTCTTGCCAGGAGAATTCCATGAACAGAGGAGCCTGCCAGGCTACAGTCCATGGGGTCGCAAAGAGTCAGACACAACTGAGCAACTTTCACTTTCACCACCATTTACTAATGATTTACTACTTGCAACTGTAATAGTGCTTATGCCATTTAACTAAACCTCAAAATGTTGTAAAGCGGTCATTATTAACCCAGGAGGAAACCTGGGCTCAGAAAGGATAAATTAACTGCTTCTGATCATATTTCAGAATGTAGCAGAGTGCAGGTATAAATTCAGATCTATCTGAGTCCAAAGACTGTCAACTGTTACAATCAGTAACTAGTCCAATACTTTCATTTTAAAAGGTAGATTAATTAACAATAACATTATTAATATAAGTTCACACAATAGTTAGAAAACCGAACAATTCCTCAGTAATTATTTTAAATATTTATTGAATTTGAAAAGATGCTATCTCACAAATGGCATTCTGAGTGGTCCTTTGTTCTAACTTCTGCACTTATTGTAAGGACACTTAATGATGCTGTTTTTCTAGAGACTAGATAATCGAGGCTTTACTGTACTTGAGAAATACAGTTTTGAAAATACATTATATAAAGGCTGCATTATTGTAAACATTATCAAGTACTAGAACTCTTTAACCCATTTATTAAACATTTATGTTCTTTAGCTTCTTTAACTTTTTGTTCTTATATTCATTCTTGATTTATTCAGCTGAGCCAAATATTTTTGCTAACCATAATTATTTCAACAAGTACTTTATCAGTTCATTACTTTTGAGGACACTGTAAGTTTCAATGTCTCACCAGTCTATTATTAAATTTCAGATCTGTCTGAAATGTAAAGATTCAATCCTTTTCCTCAGGGCTGTATGGTTCATAAATGACAATTTGGGGTGAGTAAAGTGGCCAATTTTTAAATTTATAAAGAAAATATAAAATGACTCAACCAATAAGATTCAACAAAAAACCAGCATGAATTAAATAAAAATAGTTACAACCTATGAAATTCCAGTCCCAAACAAGTTCCCCAACTACCTAGGTATTAAGAAAACCCAATAACCAGACCACTGTATTTCCAATCATGCCATTTAACTGTCAGTTAGTATACACATGACAAGTATAGTAACTGTGTATTGCTATATGCAACAACAAAATTAAAAAACTGCTACACCCAAGCAACCAAGACTAACAAAAATATCATAGTACAATCACTGGAATATACCATCAAAGAATATAATTTATCAACTTAGCATGAACTTCATTCTCTATTTCTGGCTGCTTCTCAGCATAATCAAACCTCAACTGTCCACGCAGAAAACTGTCAATACTGCCAGGTAGAAACCGACACAATTTTTAAACCTCAGTCTGATGTCCCCTTTTACTCATTGCTTCTTTTATTCATCTTATTCCAGGTAAAAGGTGCTTTACATTCTTCTCAATGATGAAAGATGAAGAACATAAGAATACTGTGTAATGCAACCAAATCAAAATATATATTGCTCTATTTCATCAGTTTCATTTTATTAATACATGGCCAAGAGTTCAACTGTGCTCTCAAAATAGGTACTTACCTATTAAAAAGCAAAACAGTGAGGTGAAGGATAACATCTCTACCACTGGACACTGTTGGCTTCATTGTCTGAATATATCTAAGGGCTTGTCTGTGCTCACCCTGACTCATGAAGGCTTCAATAAGCTTTGAATGTTGCCATGACACAGGTTTTGCAGTAGCCGGGTGAAACAGAAGATCCAAACCACTCTGCAAAAATGACATGAAAACTGGTAAATTAAATATAATGCTTTGCACTTTAAAAAAAAAAAAGGCAATATACTAAACCTACGCAAATGAAAATAAAACCAGTTTAAATATATTTGAAAATATCTACTTTATTGTAGATTTTATTTTAAATAAAAGCCTTATCAAAAGCCTCATACTTTTGAGATCTTGCCAAGTGAGTATATAAAACCTTTCCATCACCAATTTCATACATCAATGTCAAATTCTGGCTTCTCTGGTTCACCCAACACACCAAATATATCTGTAACATAAAAATCACTATACTTGCACTACTGGTAATTGTTTGTATGTTTCCTTCTTTAGACAATAAGGCACTTGGGGTTCTAAACTATTTTATCTTTGTATATTCTTAATTGCCTGAAACGGTGCTTGGTGAAGGTACTGATTAAACTGAATCCTTAAAATACCTCTGGAAGTAGACTGTGTCATATCTTTAATATTAAATGTATTTGTCTTAAAATTATAAGAGTTTACAAAAGCTTACCATTCTAAATGAACTATACAGACTTACCTCATAGTCATTATGATCTATCAGCCAAAACCCTTGAATAAGTTTAACCTGGCCCCAAGAAATGGCAAAGGCAGTTGGAAATGATTCAATGGAAGTATCCGTTTTGTTTGGAAAGGAATACATAATATCAAGTAGCAAATAAATAGTCTTAAAAAAAAAAAGAGGATTAAGGACAATAAACAAAAAGAAAAACTCCTACATATATATCTGCAATAGGTAACAATAGAAGCTATCAGGAAAAAAGGGTTAAGACAGTTTTATTAAATGTGGGTACAGCCAACCCCACAACCAACTTCATTCATTTTGTATTAAGTACCACCACAAAGGTACTTTGTCCCCTGGAGGAGGAAATGGCAACCCACTCCAGTATTCTTGCCTAGAGAATCCTCACGGACAAAGGAGCCTGGTGAGTTGCACAAGACTGAAGCGACTTAGCATACAGGCATCACAAAGGAGATGAACCAAAGCATACTTTTTTCATGAAGTTAGCAGATTAACAAATTTAAGAAACAAGGCCATAGATGAAATTCCAGTTATCCAGCAAACCCTGGCAGTTTAAGCAAACACATTATTTATTTTATAAATTATGAATAAAACTATGCATTTTGACTAAGAAATAGACATTAGTACAAAAATCTTATTTAAGAGACCACAAGGCCTAGGTAATTTAAGCTAACTTATAATGCATTTCCATCCAGGACATAAAATCTCATAGAGAATGACCACTTGCTAGCAGTGTTCTAGAGCTGTCTTTGACTTCGGCAATGTCTTGGACACATCTGAGTCTGATGAAAGCCAAGAACTGTATCTCTAGAAAAATAAACATAAAAATTTTGCATAGTTTCAAGGTTAACAACAGACCATCTGAATCCAATCAACAGGTCCCGGATTAAGAATCTTTCCTTTAAAACAAATTCAAATGTGAAACTGAGACTGGATTAGATGCATAAGGGTCCTACTACTCTGACATTGTATGATTTTGGTAATATGTGAATTACTTGATAAAATTTTAAAGGATACAACAGAATGCTTGCTTGCTTCAGTAATGTTGTCTAGTAGGTATATGTCAAGTAACGCCTATTAAAAAAAAATTTAGTGCATTTTACATATTCATTTATGCTCCTTGTTTTTCCCAAGCCCATGCCAGGTATGAAAAATCCAATTAGGCATTCCTCCCTCTCCCGGCCCAATTTTTGAGACTAAATGATATCATGTTATTGCAAACCTACATGTAGACTAGTAGGAGGATATTTTCCTGTGCCTCCTTCATCCCTTTTCCACAACTTCTCTACTCGATCGCCTAACTGAGAAATCATTCCATCAATCATCAAGCAATCAGTGTTCCACTTCCCTCTGCAATAAGGGCAACATTAAGGATATTGAGCATTAGTGCTAATTATTATTAATAAAACAACCAGCACAAAACTCTTAACAAGTAACAATCTCAACTATCAAAGGCAGAAGAAATCTGATAGGATCCCATCATGAGAAACCTGGACATCAAGTAAAGTTAGTCAGATAAACCCTGAAGAAGCCTCAGGTTTGTTTATCAGCCAAGTCAGTTAGTGAAGGTCAGGTTCCAGGGGAGAAAGTGGTCCAGTCAGCAAAATGCTGTTTACTTTTTACCATCTTGAGCAAATTACCAAAGAGCATGACATCTCAGTATTGAGAAAGTAATACTGTTCAAAGTCAAAAAGTTTTACTTTCAGTTAAAACACCTGGACTAGTTTTTAAACCTCATTAGTTCCCTCCTAATACATATTATTGAGCACATAAAGGTGATAAGCAGATACTGACCTTGTCTGTTTCCTCATCTAATATTAAGAACAAAAGTAGCAGTTACTACTTATTGGATGAAATTTTCTTGAGTAAGGCATTGAAAGTGCCTTGCATACATTTTATTTCATCTTTATATTTACTTTATATTGACTTTATAACTTGTGACAAATAGGATTAGAAAGTTTACCTAACCTGCTCAAGGACATACACTTAGGAAATAACAGATCTAGAAATTTTAAATACACCTTATATATTTCCCAGGTCTATGCTCACTATCCTGGATTAGTTATTCTATTAGTTATTCTAATCTAATCCTAGATTAGATTCTGGATCCTCTAACTATGCACAACTTTGTACACATTTCCAAGTGATTCTAACAACAAACCTGGAATCAAGGTTTGTGAATCATTGCTCTAAACGTTATAATCCACTCTACAATTCTGTCATTCCAACTTAAGGAAGAAGCCTATTTATAATTCCAAGGTAGAGTCAAGGCTGTGAAACATTACTCTTTTTTCTTTTATTACTTTCATATATTTATTTCAAAGGATCCAACTACATATGTATTTAAGGAGAAGGGGAAGTTTATATTTAAAGAAAAGAGAGATAAAGGCAATAAAGAAAAAAATGGATGAAGTGCTGAAATGCAAATGTTAATGGAAAGAATGTAAAATAACATGATATATTTTCAGCTTGAGTAACAGTTGCTTCAAGTCTTCTTCTGAATAAGAATTCTCAGGAAAAATACATACTTAAATTATAGAATCTTCTCCAATAAATCAACCATATGGTAAACAGATTTAGGAAATAACAGCTATATTCAAATTCTAAAATAAAGATGTGAACAGTAGGTCAAGGCGGACACTACAACTAAACTAGTAACGCTGGTGACAAATTCATATACTTTACTGGGAATTTCACCCTTTTAATCTTTTTTTTTTATAACATAATGAATTCTATTCTGAGAAAGCTTTCATTTCTTATACGTGTAACTTCTAAAATGGTTTTTGAAGGTTCTGGATGTACTATACCTTGACGAACGCTCACACTTCTGTCGACGACTGGTGTAGTAATTCTGAATTACAGGGTAGTTGTAGCATAATCTTGACAACTGCACAGCATCATCTAGATGTTTTATAAGAGTTGGAAGAAAAGCTAGTAATATTTCCAAAACATTCCTCATAAACTTAAGGTTACACAATTGATATTTTACTACAATTTTATAATGTTCTTTAAGTTGCAGGCTTCTTAAATAAAAGAACACTGCACATCCCTTTATTAACAGACGCATAAATGGGAAAACTGAGTGTCTCAAGAAAGTCTTGTAACAACAGGATGCTGGCTAAAAACCCTGGAAAAACTATTCTAGAAAATTATTTTACTCCCTTAGGTACAAATGATAATTTAAAAGTAAGCAAATTCACTACCTGTTCAGGTAAAAATCTAAGAGAATCATGAAAGAATAAGATCAACAATAATTATGCACAGTGGCCAAAACACTTCTAAGTCTGTGAATCCTGGAAATACAAGAAGTTGGAGGCTTTTGTTCTACACAAATGTAGTAAAAGTCAAATTCTCTAATTCCTGGTATTAGCATGAATTATTAGATAAAAGGGGGTAAGTAATTGATGGCAAAAACTATTGGTTAATAACCATATTAAAAGAACCTTGAAGAGAAAAGGATGGAAAAATTAGATTGTAAACTCATACTTCTATGGATCTAAATTATAGCCGGTGATATCACTGAACCTGTCTTCAGAAGCCACGTTTTGTCAAATACTCTTTTTTTTAACCCAATAAACATGCATGCAACACCTGTATATCAGGCATGGGGTGAAGCACTGAAGGTACAAAGAGAACACAGGAAAAGAAGACAAGAATAAAAGAAAACACAAGAGAGGTGGTAGAAGAAAGGAAACCCCAACAATAGAACAACAAAATCATAAAGATTTAAGAATGTTTCTATTAACATTTATAGATTAAAGAAATATTTTACCTAAGCCCTCTGGTAAAAGCCCAGAATGAGAGAACCAAAGAACCACTTGTGCGTATTGACAGATGAGCTGGGTAACCATATACTTATTGCTTAAATCCGTAAGACCTGTAAAGAGTTGAAATCAGTTCTTTAGTTTTCAATTTATCAACCACAAATGAAAAACCAAGGCACTCTATAGTTTTCAAAAACAGTAAGTACTTGGTGATTTTAAACAATATGCATGTATTTTTAAACAAATTTAGCTTAAACAAATAATCTCCAAAATGCTAAACTAACTCACAGACTAAAATGGACATTTTAGGTAAATATGCTTCCATATTAGCTATACTCCCATTTCAATAATCAGATTTATACATTAAAACAAACTAGTACAGTATCATTAATACAGGCTGTTCAAACCAGGCCTTTATATGAAACTGGGTATTTTGTTTCAATGGAAAACCAGAGGAGAAAAATGATGACCAACTGTATGCATAAAAACTTAAATATAATTTAAAAATCTGAAGTTCTACCACTAATACACTGCCTTAACAATCCTTAAATCCCCAATTTTCCAACCTTATTTAATCATGGACTCATGGTTCATCTAATAACATTCATAGCTTTTCATTTGAAAAAATAAAATCTAGCATTTGAGAAATAATGGCCTCTTTGCCCAATAATCCATCTAATGCATAGGAAATGTATTCTGTCCCAAAGTCAAGAAGCAAAAGTCAATAAAACATTCATTTACATAAAACAAGGAGCACACCTCTCTCAGTGATGTCGTGGGCCTCAGTTGCAAAACAGCTTAAGACTGTACTAAGATTACTAAGGAGTAAATGGCACTGCTGGAGAGACTGTATCGTTTGTGGATCGATGAAACGACATGAACCATCAAATAACGGTGTACCTTTCAAGAATAAAAGACAAGATTAGTTTTGACACACTAAATCTAACTTAATTAAAATAATAAATGCAAAATATCTCAAATTCCTTTAACCACAGAATTATTCTATACATTATGAGATTTAAAAAGACAAGCTTCAAATGACAAATACCCTCAAGGAATATAGAAAGGACAGCTACAAATTCTATTTTTAAAAAATGCAGAATGAGGTGAGCACAGAGAAAAGTGATATAGATTCAACTTCAGATTCACTAGAAATCAGCACTATGTTGCTGTGTGATTATTATTTTATAAGAACTCTTTCTTCCACCTCCAGTCTTTGGAAAAGTGAGACACTGAAATTAAGATTCAGAGACTTAATACAATATAACTGCATGCTTGCTATAATGTATTGTAGACTTGGCTGTCCTCTCATTTCAAGCTTAAGGTTGAGTTCACAAATGCATTTTTGGACACAACTTAGCAACTAAACAATAAAAACACCATAGAGAACCCTATATCCTCCTATCAAATTTTGTAGGTTTAAAAAATCCTCTGCTAAGAAAAACTTTTTAAAAGTCCAATTTGTTCACTCATCATACGTAACAGTAATAACAAATGCACATATACTTCTAAAGAAACTTAAAATTGACTTTCATGCACAGGGCAATCATATATTACCTTTAGTATTATTTTTGCACTAGTTGGACATAATGGGTTTTTAATATTCACAGCATATTTTAAAACTCAAACTGTACAATAGACTAATAAATAACTTGATATGACTAATGACATGTTGGTAGAAGACAGAGGTGATTTGAGTTTTTGCCCTACTATTCAATTTCTTTATACTTCTAAGTATTTTAAATAGAAAATGAATAAAGCTCAGAGGTTAATTGGCATATTCTCTTTACTCCATCATCAGCGTATCTTATAAATTAAATGCCTAAGATTGAAAGTTATGATATAATTCTGAAACTTGTTATTGTGAACATGCCTAACATGTTGCCAGTTTAAACAATCTGTTGCAAAATCTTGATCAAAAAAATAATTTTGTCACTCTAATATAAAATGAAATAGTTTCTTTCTGGGACTTCTTCAAAGAGTTTGCAACTTCAAAATGATTAAAAATTTATTGCTATGTACTCAAAACATAAACCAAGATTAGTTTTTTATATAATACTCACATAGTCTGTCAAATTCCTCTTTTGTGAAAACCACTTTATTCCATGTCCATTCAAGAACAAAGCGTAAATTAGCAGCAGAATTTGGTTGTTCTTATTTGTAAATATGGAAGGGAACAATGAAGAATGGTTACTAATTACAAAAAAAAAAAAAAACTAGAAACTTTTCAGTGGAGAAACCTGACAAAACCCACCCTAACCAAGTGAGCGACGTTAACATCAATATTGATGGAGACAAACTGGCTGCATCTGTGCTGAGGGTATCACATTAGGGAGCACATCAATTTACGTGATGCTGCTATGAAAAATGTAAAATCTAAATCTAATCATGAGGAAATATCAACAAACACAACCTGAGAGGCAGGCTACAAAATAATAGGCCCATATTCTTTAAAAATGTCAATTTCTTCAAAGACAAATGCTTAAGAATTACACAATATCACGAGTGAGTAAAACAACATGAAAACTAAATATAAAATATATTCTGGACAGGATTCTGAATTCCCTCTCCCTAAAAATGTTACAAAGGACATTATTGGGGCAATTAGCTATATTCCAATAGAATCTATAGATTAGATAATAGCATGCATCAATATTAATTTTCCTGATTTTTCTAACTGCAAAGTGTTTTGTTAACTGAATATCCTTGTTCTTAGAAGGAAACATATCGAAATACTTTGAGTAAAGAAGCATGATGCCTTTAACTTATTATCAAATGGTCAGAACAAAAACAATGCATGTGTGTGAAGTGTTTGTTTGTAAAGAGAGTAATACACACAACTTGAATCCCCAGAGAATTTTTCTGAGTGAAAAAGAGTCAACCCTAAAAGGTTATATACTGTCGGATTCCATTTATGAACACTCTTGAAATGACAAAATTATAGAAATAGACAATAAATGAGCAGGTGCTGGGCATTAGGAATGGGGTGGGGGCTAGCGGTAGTAAGCATGGCTATCAAAGAGTAACAAGAGAAGTCCCGTATGTGATATAATACTAGAGATGTGCCACAACTTACCATTCACGGGGGGTAAGGGTACATTGTAAATGTCTTACGATTGCATGTGAACCACAATTAACTCAAAATAAAGTTAACTTAACCCACCCAACAGTAAATTGATAATCTTAAAACTACAAAGCATTTTTTAATTGTTAAAAATCATAATCTTACCTTCTGTTATCCATCTTTTGATACACCCCGTCAAAAGTCCCAGAGAACTTGTCTGGATTGCTGCTGACAATATAGCTTCTAACTGTTCTTCCTAAACCATGTTTTAAAAAAAGAAAAGAAAGGATATGCGATCAGAGACAGAGGTATAAAGTTCTAGTTGACAACACAAAATTTTAAAGGATTAAAAATCATTATGATTCCCCAGGATGGCTATACACAAAAAAACAACAAGCACTGGTGACGGTGTAGAAAATCCTCATACACTGATAGTGGGAATATTAAATGAGACAGTCACTTTGGAAAACAGTCTGGTAGTTTCTCAAAATCTTAAATATAAAGTTATCATATGACCCAGAAATTTCACACCTAGGTAGACACCCAAGAGAACCGAAAAACATCCACACAAAAACTGTATATAAAGCATTATTTCTAACAGCCGAAAATGAAAACAACCAAAAAGCTCTTAAACTGAAGAATGGATAAATAAAATGTGGTATATCATACAGTGGAACATTATACAGCCATAAAATAGGATGAAGTTCTGATATGTGCTCCAACATGGATAAATCTTGAAAATATTGTTCTAAGTCAAAGAAGTCAGTCACAAAAGGCCATATATTATTTGATTCTATTTATATAAAATGTCAATGGCAACCTGTTCCAGTATTCTTGCCTGGAGAATCCCATGGACAGAGGAGCCTGGCAGGCTACAGTCCATGGGGTCGCAAAGAGTCGGACACGACTGAAGCGACTAACACACACACACACACACACACACACACACATAATGTGTCTAGAGCAAATAAACCTACAAAGACAAGAGTAGATCAGTGGTCACCAAAGACTGGAAGAAAGGAGGAAAAGGAATTGACTGCTAATGGGTATGGGGTTTGGAGGGAGGTGATAAAAATGTTTTAAAATTGAATGTTGTGATAGTTGCACAACTCTATCCTAAAAACCACTGAACTGAATTATAGGAATTAAATCTCAACAATCTCAACAAAGCTGTTTTTTTACACTTTATTTAAGAATCTATGAATTTCAGTCATTACAACAAAGATTTTTTTAAAAAGGAATCACAGGAATAAATAGATGAGTTAAACAGGAATAGAGAGAGCTATAACATGATAAAGATACTCCAAAACTACAGCATGACTCTAAATGGAGATTCAATAGAACAATTTACATTAAAATCAAAGATAAAACAAGGATGTCTGGTAGTACCATTATTTTTCTATAATCTGTAGAGGTTCCAACCAAATGGCATGCGAAAATAAAGTAATAAACTGGTGGGAGGGGTGCAGAAAGCCTATATTTGCTGATGATTGCATGCCCTGAAAATCTAAGAGATTCTAATATAGCCAAGTAGTAACAGCATCAAATGAATATATAAAAATCAACTCCATCGCTGAATGAATATGGGGAAAATGGTCTACTCATAAAAAGTACTATAAAACATTTAGGGATAAAAATAGAAAGTCACTAGAAAATAACCATTAACTCTTATGACAGATGTAAAAATAAACCCTAAATAAATGGAAAGATACAAATGCCAACTCTCCCCCAAATTAACATGTGAATAGAATAAAATTCTCAAGAATTCCAACAGGAATACTGGATAAAACCATCTTATAACTAATAAAAAGAGTAAGTGCCTATGAATTTCCAAAAATTACAAATTAAAAAACCAGGCTGCATTTCCAAATATCAAAGCAATATATTAAAATGGTATAGAAATAGATAACTAGATTTATGAGACAAGATAAAAGCCCAGAAATAGAACCCAGTTGATATGGACATATAATATCAGATAAAAGCAATATTTCAGTAGCATGAGAAAAGGATATTTTGGGTCTTGTTTCACAAATGATATAACACAGCTAGACAAATCATCTGGGGAAAAAATAACTGAACCTTTATTTTATTTGACACACAGAAAATGAGTTAGAGCCTTAAAGAAATATTTAGGTGTTAAATGTTAAGCCAGAGTCAGAGCTATAAAATGAATTTGACTATAAAAATATTATTTTGAATGTGGTAAGAGACATCATGAAACAGTGAAGAGCAAACAATAGGGGTACTATCTGTAAGATTTATGACAGGATAAATATCTACATATTTTATAAAGAATTTCCATAAACAACCCAATTAGAGAAAAAGTAAAGCCTATCAATATGTAATTAACAGAACCCTGATCATTTTTTTAATTGTATATGGTGGGATACAGAGATACAGGAAAGTGTACATATCAAAAAGTCCATATACCATACATACAACTAATTACCAACTGGACACTGATGAAACTGGTCCAAGTCTAGATTGAGAATATTTCCCAGAAGCCCTGTCTCCTCCTACCTAATCAAAAGAAATTTCTATTCACTCCTCCCATCCCCCATGGTAACCACTCTCTAACATTTTAAAGGAATCTCTTCCTTGCTTTTTTTGTTTCCCCTCTGCGTATCCATTACTAACCAATTTAGCTCAATTTGGTCTATTTTAGGAATAAAGTTTTTAAAAAGATACATGAAAAAAGTCAACAAAATGACAATATTTGCATGCCTACACATACTTTAGTCAATTTTCTAAACTGAAATTATTCATGTTTTATCTATATAAGTGGAAAGAAACCAAGGGTTGGATTACCAGATTCAAAATAATCACAAAAAGATATTAAATGCTGTTTGACTAACATGGCTGAATGGTTGAATTACAGCTAATTTTTTCTCACTTTTTCTTATTTAAAAAAACTTATTTATTTATATTTGGCTACAGGGTTCTTCGTTGCTGAGTGGGTTTTTCTCTTAACTGCCACGAGTGGGGGCTACTCTCTAGTTGCAGTACTTGGGCTTCTCATTGCAGTGGCTTCTCTTGTTGCAGAGGACAGGCTCTAGGGAGCGCAGACCACAGTAGCTGTGGCATGTGGGCTCCGTAGTGGCAGCTCCTGGGCTCTAGAGCACAGGCTTCAGTAGTTGTGGAGCACAGGTTTAGTTGCTCCATGGCATACGGGATCTTCCTGGACCAGGGACCAAACACACGTCTCCTGCACTGGCAGGTGGATTCTTATCCACTGCACTACCAGAGTAACCTCTCACTTTACTTTTCTTTTTAAAACTAGATATCAGTTTTTAACTAAGTTTCATAATATATAATAGAGGGGAATCAGTATTAATTCTCTAAAATAAAAAAAAAATAAACGGAGCACTTAAAGTGCTCCTTAAGGATGATGAACATTAATACTAATTTGGAGCCTTTGGCAGGGAAAAATAATTTCCTGACCAAAGGGTCCTATGAGCGAGGGCCACCAAGACAAGATTGACCTAATGAACCCAATTCAGAGCTCTGTTCACGCAGAAGACAGTTCATAATCTGTTACTGACTCACTTAACATATGAAAAGAAAACCATCAAACATTTAAGTATAGCCACCAGATCAAAAGGCTTCCCTGGCAGCAGCTCAGATGGTGAAGAATCTGCCTACAATGCAAGAGACGCAAGTTCAGACCCTGGGTTGCGAAGATTCCCTGGAATAGGAAATGGCAACCTACTCCAATACCCTTGCCTGGAGAATCCCATGGACAGAGGAGCCTGGCAGGCTACAGGCCATAGGGTCACAAAGAATCAGATATTGAGAGACTAAACAATAACAACCAGATCAAAAAGACTAAAATAACAAAAACTAACTCCAGAGTAAACAGACATAATACAGGGAACCAAATAAAACCTGAAACATACAGCTAGAAGGTATTTCATCCATAAAATAGAACAGAATACTACCAAAAAAGAATGATCAAAGAGTAAGTGCGTGTAGAAATTTTAAATTGGGGCTAAATTTTTTAAATCTAAAAAAAAGAAAATTAGATGAAAAAATCCCCCAGAAAGCAAAATCAGAGGCAAACGAGACACAGTTGGAAAGCAAAGATAAGCTAACATAAGACCAACTAAGGATAGTCAATATTTGTCTAATGGGGTTCTACAAAGAGCAAAAACAAACTGAAATGTAGATATTCAGTCAGTTCTTCATCAACTGCAGATAGGAAACATTTGGGGGCGGAAAAAAACAAAACTTGAATTTGATGTGTGCCAGCAACTATTTACATGCATATATGTTGTATTAAGTACTTTAATCTAGAGATGACTTAAAGTACATAGGTGGGTGTGCACAGGTTATATGCAAATACCATGCCTTATTATGTAAGTTAATTGAGCATCCTTCAATTTTGGTATCTATGGGCGTCCAGGAATCAATCCCTCATGGGTACCGAGGGCTGAATGAACATGACTACATGGTCAATGTTTGCTCAGTACAGTAATACAAAAGGGAGGAGGGGAGAAAGGCAAAAAAAAAAAAAACCCTGATAATAGATTATTTCTCTTATTTTCATGACATTAGGCATTAAATTCCAACTGCAGGTGTTAAACCGTCAGCAGCAATATTCACAATTCATCTGATATTTAAAAGGCTCCTTCCCTAACAATTCATTATGCTACATATCTGCAATTATTTAAATAACTTAATTCAAACATTATTTGAGGGGAAAGAGTTATTAAAACATTTTCTCTCTCTCCACAGAAAAACGACCCAGGGTTTGTTTACTTTCAGCAAATACAAAGTTAAGATATGAATTATAAGTTGTCACCAGACAACACTGTTTAAAAATGTCTCCTGACTGGTAAAATGTATCGTTGACTCTAAAAACTGAGTGGATTTTACAATATTTTTATTTACGTATCCACTGGGAAATTAAGCCTGGCTTCCATGACTAAGTCTGACTTCCATAACTGTCTTGTGTTTTGTAGAAACCTGGGATCTTCACTTTCATAAGAGCAGTTTTTATAGTTTTGCTGCTGCTGCTGTTTTGCTGTTGCTGCTGCTGCTGCTAAATCGCGTCAGTCGTGTCTGACTCTGTGCGATCCCATAGACGGCAGCCCACCAGGCTCCCCCGTCCCTGGGATTCTCCAGGCAAGAACACTGGAGTGGGTTGCCATTTCCTTCTCCGACGCATGAAAGTGAAAAGTGAAAGTGAAGTCGCTCACTCGTGTGCGACTCTCCTCGACCCCATGGACTGCAGCCTACCAGGCTCCTCCGTCCATGGGATTTTCCAGGCAAGAGTACTGGAGTGGGTTACCATTGCCTTCTCCATTTTATAGAGCAGTGGTTCTCAAACCATCAGAAATCACATCAAGGGCTTATTAAAACAACGACTTCTACTCATGACATGCCTGATGCATCCATGATGTTTCCTAGCCTATAGTTCAGTTCAGTCTTGCTTAGTCGTGTCCAACTCTTTGTGACCCCACGGACTCACAGAATGCCAGGCTTCCCTGTCTATCACCAACTCCCGGAGCTTGCTCAAACTCATGTTCGTCGAGTCGGGGATGCCACCCAACCATCTCATCCTCTGTCGTCCCCTTCTCCTCCCACCTTCAAACTTTCCCAGCATCAGGATCTTTTCTAATGAGTCAGTTCTTCCCATCAGGTTGCCAAAGTATTGGAACTTCAGCATCAGTTCTTCTAGTGAATATTCAGGACTGATTTCCTTTAGGATTGACTGGTTGGATCTCCTTGCAGTTCAAGGGACCCTCAAGAGTCTTCTCCAATACCACAGTTCAAAAGCATCAATTCTTTGGCACTCAGCTTTCTTTATAGTCCAACTCTCACATCCATACATGACTACTGGAAAAACCACAGCTTTTAATAGATGGACCTTTGTCAGTAAAATAATGTCTTTGCTCTTTAATATGCTATCTAGGCAGTGCAGGAGACCCAGGTTCAATCCCTGGGTTGGGAAGATCCCCTGGAGAAGGAAATGGCAACCCACTCCAGTATCCTTGCCTGGAAAATCTCACGGACAGAGGAGTTTGGTGGGCTGCAGTCCATGGGGTCGCAAAGAATCAGGCACGACTGAGCGACTAACACTTACTTACTTATGCTGTCTAGGTTGGTCATAGCTTTTCTTCCAAGGAGCAAGAGTCTTTTAAATTCATGGCTGCAGTCACCATCTGCAGTGATTTTGGAGCCCAAGGAAATAAAGGCTCTCACTGTTTCCATTGTTTCCCATCTATTTGCCATGAAGTGATGGGACCAGATGCCATGATCTTAGTTTTTTGAATGTTGAGTTTTAAGTCAGCTTTTTTTTCACTAGCCTATAGACCTGGTGTCAAGTTATACCTATGGGATCCTGTAGGTATGAATTTTAAGCCAAATCCAAGAACCACAGCTACTGACATGCAAAGTTGGCATTACACTACTTAACTTACTTTTTAAGAAATTATCTAATAGATTTTTGTTGTAATAGAAAGCTAATGATATGATCCAAAAGAAACAACAAGAGTTAAAAATCTCTCACCTGACTTAAACTGGAAGGTTGAATATCAATAAGTCTTGGTGAGAGAAGGCCAGCCACAAGACATCGATTATAACCATCAGGAATGACTTCATTAAGAGATGGTCCTGATTTCTTTAAAAAAGTCAAAGTCTATAACAGATTGATTAATAAGATATCAGTCAATAATCAATTCAAAAAATCAAATTTAAGAATAAATAATAAACATATTACCCTACTTTACAATTAACAATCTAAAGAAAACTAAAAGGCACTGAATGAAAATTGTAGAAGACTACATCTCTGTAATTCTTGCAAGGAAAAGAGCTTATAGGTTCTTGAGGTAACCAATGTTTGTCAGTCACAAATACTACACCTGATAACGGTATTTTAAATTGCTTATATATAAGGTAACCCTGTTATCTTCTATAAAGCTGGTAGACTTGGTAACAGATCTTAACAAACTTAATACACACAAAAGAAAAAGCTTGCAGTTTATTCCTCTTGGTCTAATGTGAAAGAGATCCGATGTGAAGTATAAATATGACATTCACCCATATCTAGCTGATTATCACTTTAAGGCTATGTCACTTCACGTTTTCCTGGAAAAGTATTTTCAATATACAGTCTTAATCCACTCTGAGCCAGTCACTGTGCCACTGTGCTAGGTACCTTTTTTGCATTATTTCACTTACCCATAAGCTTTTTAAGAAGGAAGAGAATTAAGAGGATGGATTAAAATAAGGTACTGACTTACTTTTGCTTGAATTTCAGGAGCTAACATCCATATAAAGCTGCTATAAACCCCTAATACCTCTTCCTAGAAGGCTGCCATTAGTAATTGATGCTACTAGCTGCTATCTCATATACCTAGCAGAAGCTACCTTTTAAGATGAAAGGGTAGTTTATATAAATAACACTAAAGTTTAAACCCATGATCTGACTTCAGCTCAAGAAGAAACATTGTCCAAATTGTTATTTCTTACTCACCTCCTTCTGAAAGCCAGTACAAGTTATATGAACAACTCCTGAGTTTAACAAACAAGTGGCATCTAAAAAAAAAGATTTTAAAAATCCACTTACATGTTATATTTGGGATGGTATTAGTACAACAAAATTTATCCTAAGAATAGATTACTAGGCAAGGCATGGTATTACTATATACAATAAATTTTAAAGTAATTTGTCCATGTATTTCTATCCTAACAAGACACTAAACCTTATCACAAGTTCACTTAATATGAAATAGTTCATATTTTACAGCAAATTCAAATATTGACAATTTTTCTATAAAACATATAATCATTAAGTTTCTTGTATACATATATCAAGTTAACGTCCTAACTTATCCATACATGTTAACTAACAATAATGAGAAAAGAACGATAATACACTCACACAGCACAAATATACACATTCTTGAATGTTATTTTTCTCAAAAAGTAATGTTAAATAAATACGTACCAAAATTGTAAGTACTTGGGTTAAAAAACTGCTCAGGAGGTGGATATGAGGGAGGAACTCCTCGACTTAAACTTCTCTCATGTACTAATATATCCAAGATGTAATGTGGAGAAGTCCTACTTACAACAGCATCCAGTGACCACAATGCAAAATAAGAGCAATTATGCAGATATTCTCCTGATCTAAAAGAAATTTTATACAATTATTAAGTCAATAAACTACTACACATAAAAATTCCTATAAATATAAACACATACATATATAGACAGAAATAGAGAAATCATACCTTAATGAATCTGGCATTTGTGCATGGTACCAACAATTTATGTCAAAAAGCCCCAAATATATAGAAGGCTTTCCCTGTCCATATATATTCACCTGCCAGGTAAAGACTGAAACACTGGTGTCAGGAGACAGAGCTAAAAGAAGAGATAATTTTTAAAAACAGAATAAATAATCTCAAAATAAATCCAACAAATAAAATTAGGAAGATTTTCCCATAAATTAAGAGGTTTAACTCATATCCGATTTGTTAAAACACATTTCTATCATTTATCCTGTAACAAGAGGTTCATTCACTTCTATCGTAACTGTTTTTCTATTTCAAGACCTTATTAAAATGTATTCATCAGAAAAACAGTAACTTTGGCTTCTCTTCAGTTAACAGTTTGGCAACTTCAAAGATGCTGTAAGGAGAAAGTAGAAAATGATTTGAATGAAAGTTCTCCCACGAATAAATCATTGCTAGTGCCAGAGACTATGTGTGTGTGTGTGTGTGTGTGTGTGTACACACACATGTGCAAGCTCAGTCATGTCTGACTCTTGCAACCATGTGAACTGTAGCCTGCCAGGCTCCTCTGTCCATGGGATTTCCCAGGCAAGAACACTGGAGTGAGTTGCCATTTCCTCCTCCAGGGGATCCTCCCGACCCAGGAATTGAGCCCACATCTCTTGCTTTGGCAGGAGGATTCTTTACCTCTGAGTCACCTGGGAAGCCCAGAGAATATCAATACTTAAAAGTGATGCCTTTGGGCTTTAGGGCTTAATTCTGTAAATGAATTCTAGCTGAGAAGGATTGATCCAGCTATATGCTAAGGCAGGTGGTGGTAGGGGAGAGAGACAGGTACCCAAATGGTACGTGGAATGGAAAGATAAGAACAAAGATGAGAGACCAATAGAAGCAAAAAGTAAAGTAAAAATCCAAGACATAACTAATAGGAAATATAAAAAAGATATGAGTGGGGAGTAAGAGACAGAGTTCCATAAATTCTGACATGTTTAGTTGGATATGAAAAATGGGGACCAGGACAGAGGAAATCTCTGGGATGAATAAGCTGTACAAGCAAATGAATCCCAATACGAACAAGCTAAACCAGGGCCCCACTAAGCATTCCCAGAACTGAATAAATCTATCATGTTATCCCATTCAATTCTTTTAACAACCACCCTTTGCAGAAGATATAAATGTATTATTCCACTCACAGATAAGGAAACAAAGGCTTAGTCACAAATGTTAAATAATTTGTGAAAGGTTACAACTAGTGACAGAGCTGGGATTTGAATCCATGTTGGATTCTAAAATCTATGCCATTTTCATCCTGTCACGATACTTACCAGGAAGAAGGGATAACACTAGAGGAAACAAAAAATTGAAGACAACAAAAGCATGTTTGCTATATATGTCTCAAAAAACACAGAAGTAAACATTATTCAGAAACTACTCATACTAGTCACAACTAGAGACCTTTTTGTGTGTGTCTGTTTTGAGAGCCGGATCAAAATAAAGAGGTTGCTCATTTCCTTAATCTACTCAATTCTTGAGTTCATCATGATCTGGAGAACAAGAAATACCTTGGATCTCACACAGTCCCATCCCACAATTAGTATTCCAACTTCTTAACTGCCAGGAGTACAAACTCTAGAAACCAATATCTGTCATATATCTTAAATCAGGACAAATCTTAAATCAAGCATTCACATGATATATAATAAAAGTACTTTAAACCAACCTTCATTCATGCTTTCCTCCCTGTCACCATGAGATCGAAATTTCTCTATACTCTGGCATCCCAAAAGTTTGGTATTACCAGTTTGTCCCCTCAAAGGAAACATGCCACCTGTGAGGTCCAGTGTGTATCTTTCTTCACAGTACTCCAACCCCTGAAATATAAAATGTATACCAATCTATGTCTTAATAGGATTCTAAGAAAGTTATTCTAAAAATAAATGTTCAAGAATTTCCACACAATATAAAGAAAATAAAAAAGTTAAAAGACTGAAAAGAACAAATTATTGAAGAAGGCTCTAAAATTTACACATGGGATAAAACACAAATAGAAAGGCTAATTTTGTTTCTCAAAAATAATTATCAATAAATCTTCTAAAGCTGTTAGCAAACACAGGAGCCTTCATGCATTACTAGTTGGGGTATAAATTGGACCTAAGCAATGAAATTACAAATACATATTCTCTAAACCAGCAAACCTACTTCTATGTTTTCACTGAAGTTCTTGCTCTAGTTCTTAAATTTTTATTCACTGATCCCTATAAGAATTTGACAAAAGCTATGAAATTTTCTCTAGAAGAATGCATAGTTGTCCCTTGTTCTCCATGAAGAACTGGTTCCAGGACCTTCTTCCAATATCAAAATCTGTAGATGCTCAAGTCTCTTACATAAAATGATGTAATACTTGCATATAACCTATGCACATCCTCCTGTACACTTTGAATCATTTCTAGACCACTTATTAATACCTAATACAATGTGAATGCCATATAAATAGTTGCTGTGGCCCAGCAAATTCAAGTTTTGTGTTCCGGAACCTTCTGGAATTCCCCCCCCCCCCCCCCCGTATTTCTGATCCAAGATTGATTGAATCCACAAATGTGGAACTGGAGAGTTGGAGGAGGGGGGTTCAGGGATGACATGGACAGTGTGATCATAAAAATACTACACAAAATTGAAGGGCTTCATGAATTCCCTAAAACCCAACCACAAACCCTCAAATACGAGGTTAAAAAGCCTGTTCTAGAGAAAGTATTGTGACAACTAACCAAATATGGTTATTTGGTTATTAGCAGCACTTCACTACTTCCTCAAGAATTCAGCCAGAAAAACAGTCATTTAAAATGCTAGATGCATTTATCCTCTCTTGCAACTGTAAGCCACCAGACTATAAAGTCTACCCCATGGCTTACTGCTTGTTATATTAGAGCAACAAAGTGGGGTTATTTTTCCTGGCTACCAACTAGGCCA
Source organism: Okapia johnstoni (assembly GCA_024291935.2). Classification (NCBI taxonomy): domain Eukaryota; kingdom Metazoa; phylum Chordata; class Mammalia; order Artiodactyla; family Giraffidae; genus Okapia; species Okapia johnstoni. The sequence goes on from CM044322.1 coordinate 47,093,231, forward strand.
TGAGCTTGAGTTTTGTCTAATCTCCTCATTCTAGAGCAAAATTATACCTGAAGATTTTAATTTTAAGATTGCCACCTTGGTAAAATACCAGTGTCCTGATCCCTAAACCTAATACTTTTTACATTATATTATGAATACAGTATTAACTTGAATAGAAGAAAACATTGTTATATCTCAGTATCTTAAAACAAAGACTTAAAATAGCCAAACAATAAACAAAACTGATACTATCAACCCATATCACCATTTACCTCATATAAGATTTGTCCTGACGCCAAACACTTTCTGTCACCAAAGGCCAGCTGAAGCAGATGTAAACTCAAAACATCCCCTTCACTGAAAGAAACAGAAATTAGCTGAGGAGAAATACTAAATATCATATTAATGTATTAAGCACCTCTTATTGCTCAAATAAATTTAATTTGCATACAATATTGAGTGCATGTGACAAAACTGAGGTTACTGTAAAGAATTTAATTTTATCTTATTCACCACATGGAGTCTTCACAAGGCACATTACTTAAGCTGCTGCCAGCCCACATCACACTTGGATGGAAATATGGACCTAATGAGGACTATTCCAATAGCTGTCTCTATATTTTTATTTCGATTTTCCTCAGGATTGACAGAAGTGACAAATCAATTAATTCTTCCTTCACTGATGTACTATAAAGTTTAACCTAAAACCTCAAAGTGAGGAAATCTAACACAAAAACCTAAGTTGACCACAATTCAGGTATCTAGAATTTAAAGTAGAACAGCCTTGGGAAGAGAACGTATCGGGAACACCAAAGAAAGCACTAAACACCAATGAAAAATAAGAGAAAATCAATACTCACACAGTTCCAGCAATGGAAATGAATGAGGTTAACCAGTTGGAAATTAAACTGAAAGGAAAGATTTCTCAAAAGCTACACTGGGATAAAATTAAAGCTTATGAAAGAGAAGGAAAAAGTAACCAAATTAACCTTAGGAATATACTGCAAAAGGCAAGTACAATAGAACTAGAGAACAGAGTAGGGATACATAAAAATGAGAGGCATATACAATAAAGAGAAAAAAGGAATGAGATCATAAAAGAGGGAAAATGTTGTTATGAGAAACCACAGAAGGCCATCAAAACTGAGGAATGAGAAGTTGCCTACTCATGTGTTATCAGCTTACTCTCCGAAATATATATTACATCCAAACAAGTCAAGCAAGCACAATTTTTTCTTACTGATATCTCAGACTTACTCAAACATATAGGAACAATTATTTACCTTTTAAAGTCATTTCAACTGCCACTTACTAATTCACTGAATTATATGGCTCTCATTAAAAAGAGGCAATATAGCATACAGCTTTGCAAAAGAAATTAACTGCCATGTCATTCTTGACAAATATTATTAAAAACCACATATATCACACTTACCTATCTTGTGTAGACTGAACAGCCCAGAGGTAACAGCAATTACGAGGATCATTTTCAGGTTCTTGAAAAGTGACAGCATATACAGGAACTCTTCCACCTTCCAACTGTGTGTAGTATCTATTAACAGGCACAGAAATCAGTACACTTCATACCTCTAAGTTACAATTTCATGAAAAAGGAAGAAGATGCCTCATGTAAGAATTTGGGTTAGAACAACTACTGCTCTTATAATCATCTTATCTTCAAAAACACACAGGGTACAAGACATCAAGAAAATGAGCATGGCATCCCACTTCCCAGGCAGAACTGGGAAGGGTTAGAATCACTAAAGCACGAACTATTCCTTCCAGTCATATAAATGTATGCCACTATGTACTGCTCCCCAATAACAAGTACTCTAGAAAGAGATGAAATACCGCCACAACACTCCACTTCAGCTGCTTCAGCTGGATCAGTTTCTCATTACTACAACAGAATGAGTTAGAATCTGAAGAGGTCTCACAAATCCCTTGAAAATGCATAATCAGTGAAGAGAAGATAGAGCTCAAGAAAATCCTGTAGAAGCCAGGTTCTCCAGGCACTCCTTTGTGAGCAATTCAAAGACAAGAGCTGATAAAAGGGTATAAACAAAGACAGTGAAGATGGAATTCCCATAGGGAGCTACTAGGCAATAGCACTGTCACTTCATCACTGACACTGTGCAGAAGAATTGAGTGTGAGGAAGTGCAAGGACAGTCAGTGTTTACTTTAGGGGCTACTAGCACCTCAGTACCATCAAAATCCCATGGACAGAGGAGCCTGGTAGGCTACAGCCCACAGGGTTGCAAAGAGTTGGACACAACTGAGTGGCCTGTCAGATGTCAGATTGTCAGATCATCAAAGAACCAAAGGTTAAAAACAAAAAAATAGGCCTGATTATATACATTGTTATTTTCTATCTATCTCTCTCTCCTTCACTTCAAACTTGGCAAACATTTATAATCAATCAAACACTGCCAAGTAGGTACCAATTTGCTGGTGAGACAAACTGAGCAGAAAGTTTGGAAAGGTGACTATTTTGTTGACTCATTTGAAAGACAAGTTACTCAAGAAAATACTCCAATATTACTTGGAAGCAAAAAGAAGAAATATTAAATTGACAACTTAAAGGACAAATAGGTATCTATTTGACTCAATAGAGATGATTTAAAACCTATAGTGCCTTACCTCCCTCAATAAAGGGAGGTAATTCAATAATTCAATGAATAAAGGTAAATTAATAAAATGGATTCCTCAGCAATTTTAATAAAGATTTAATTAAAAAGTATCAATACAATTATATTTGGAGGAAGTTTTCGACAGCATAAAAATTTTAAACACAGTATTTGTAATTTTCTTAAAAAGTCTTTGTTTTTTTCTGTCAACTGAGAACTACTACTATTAAACTACCTTACACATACGGTTATGCAGAAAAGTACTTCTGAAAGAATTCATATCAGATATCTTAGTAGAGTCATAGTTTACTAGCAAACTAAACTCCACAATGACTAAAATGCCAGGTTTTTTTTTCTTTTTTTCTGCTGTGCCATGCAGCTTGCAGGATCTTGGTTCCTTGACCAGACTGAATCCGTGCTACGGCAGTTAAAGTGTAGAGTCCAAACCACTGGACTAGCAGAAAATTCAGCAAAATTCCTTTTAAATACAATGACTCAACTTAAATTGATGTGCTAAGCCACTCCTTTTTATACTAAGTCATGATTTCATGCAATGAAAACTTATGCAGTCATTCAATCCTTAGTCTACTCTATCTTTTCCTGTTTATGCTAATCTTTAAATATTAGTAATTGAGTATATTCAGAAAGAAATTACTAATAAATAAAATAATTAAAAAGTTGTCCTTACTCTCTTTTCATGCTTTTCATGTTCCAAAGTGCTAGATAGCCATCAGAAAAACCTATAGCAAGCTGATTTGTCCGGTTTATGTAACTAAGGGTTGAAACGGCTGTTCCTGATGGGCTGACTAACTGAAAACACAGATGGCGTCCTTCTCGCATCACATTTTCTCTAATGTGCGGTACTTCAGCTGGGATACCAGTTACAACTTCAAGGTCTAAAAAATAAATAAGACAAGTAAGATTAACAAACTATAAACAGCATAAAACCAAGTATGTCACCCATTATTCAATTAGCAGCTGAAAACTACTGGAGTCAATTAAAATAAGATTAGTGATAAAAAGCATACTGAATATATGAACTAGCCACCTTTATTTTAAATAATTTTCAAAATACATTTAATTGTGTAATATCTTTAAAATCTCAGTACATATCAAATGTTATCAAATTTTACCCATTTTAACAGAATTAATTTTCGTGGGGTTTCCCTGGTGGCTCAGTGGTAAAGAATCCGTCTGCCAATGCAGGAGAGAGACAAGGGTTCAATCCCTGACCTGGGAAGATTCCCTCATGCTGTGGGCTAACTAACTAAGCCCATGTGCCACAACTACTGAGCCTGTGCTCTAGAGCCTGGGAAGCCCTAGAGTCCATGCTCAGCAACAAGAGAAGCCACTGCAGTGAGAAGCCTGTGCATCACAACTAGAGAATAGCCCCTGCTCACTGCCTGCACCCAGCAACAAAGACCCAGCACACCCAAAAACAAGTAAGTAAATAAAAATTAACTTCCTTAACAATCATAAGTAAAGCTGATGGTTTATTTATCCAAATTTAGGAGTAACAACCTAAATATTCCCCTCAAAGAATGGCTGGTTCCAAGTCAGAAACAGAAAGTATATAAGATGAGCCTGCTATATCCTCTGTCAGAAATCTAGGAAGCTATCAAAGTCTAAAGTGATGTGTCAGACTCCATGAAGGTGCCTTCATTAGCAAAAACAGGACACTTCTGAGAACAACAACAACAAAAAATAATGAAAATAAACGAATAAAGCACATTAAGTATTATGTAAAATCCCATGAGTTTCTACCTTCTTTACTTATAAGAGACTTTACTGAACCACTGAAGTAGCTGAGTACCAGCTTCTTACTCGGATAAACAAATATGCTTAGTTAATAAAAATCATCCCCAGTTGAGAACCACTGGTACAAAGGTTGATGGATCATGCTGTCATCACCTAAACCCACTGATCACTAAATATAAAACAAGACACCATGTGCCTCCTGATGTGAAACATTATGAAATACCCAGCACTTTTGAAAGATACCTGTCAAATGTTAAATCTGAATCTAATCTGAGCTAACTTACATCTACAGAAAATATAAAATGTAAATGACACCACATGAAGATACATAGATCATTCCAAGATCATACCTTCAGCAAGACAGTGGAACTAAAAATAAATGAATAAGGAGAGGACAGAGGGAGGACTGCTCTACATTTACATAGACGTGAGATGCAAACTGTCAAATGTAATGTGTTTGGATCCTGGTTCAAACAATTCAAATGCAAAAAGATGCTTTAGAGAAAATCATAGCAATTTCATTATGGACTAGTAATTAACACTATACCAAATAATCATTAATGCTTTTAACAGTGGTAAATGGCATCATGATTAGTAGTAAAATAATCATTATTTGCTTTAAATTAATAGACTAAAAGAGAGAAGGGAGGAAAGGGAAATAGAACAGATGCACAGATGGTAAATTTTGAAAACTAACTTGAATTTAGGTAACAGGTTTGTGGGAATTCTTTTATTATTCTACTTGAGAATGTCCCGAATGTTTACATAAAAAAAATTCAGGCTCGTTTATTGCTCTAACTGTTGTGCAAGGGTAGATTCCCTCAATGCTGTTAATGAAGAGGGACAGAGGAACCTGGCGGGCTACAGTCCAGGGAGTTCCAAGAGTCAGACATGACTGAGTGACTAAGCACAACAGTACTAAAAGGGGAAATTGTCTCTCTACATTTTATAAAAAATTTTTATTTACTTATTCAGTTTTGGCTGTGCTGCATCTTCACTGCTAGGCGGGCTTTTGTCAAGTGGTGAGCACCGGCCACTCTCTGGTTGGATGTGCTGGCTTCTCAATGTGGGTAGCTTCTCTTGTTGACGAGCACAGGTTCTAGGCCAAGGCTTCAGTAGCTGCAGCACATGGGATCAGCAGTTGCGGCTCCCAGGCTCTAGGGCACAGGCTCAAGAGCTGTGGCACATGAGCTTAGCTGCTCTGCAGCATGTGGGATCTTGTTGGGTCAGAGATCAAAGCCCTGTCTCCAGCATTGGCAGGGGGATTCTCTACCACTGAGTCACCACCCTCTCTTTACTTATTAATTAATTAAGCTTTAGTTCTATTTCAAGATGCTATTTTGTGAGGGAAGACTTTTAAATTACTGTTGTTTTCTATTAAATTACTTTATTTCTATCTTGGGCTTACCACAGGAACATAAACAGTATGCCAAAAACAGTATGTTAGATCCTACATAGTTGGATAACTTTCTATTGTCTGATAAGGATCAAGATTTTATACCTTTCAGCCCTTCTTCTGGTATTTATTTAATAATCTGAATGATGTTATTCAGTTGTATATCTGGGAACATGTCCCTCTCTCTTTCAAGAACTACTTTAGTCTATAAACACTTCATTAATAAAACATAATAACTTACGCAAAAAATATCCACGGTGCCCAAAAGAATAAAACAATACAAGCAAACAATTTTTAAAAAGACACATAAACAAGTTTTTGACTCTTTTTTTTTGATTATTTAATTAAAAAAAAACCAATCCAATGCATCAGAATATTCAGGTGCTCAATTTTGGGTTTTAAGCCAAGAATGACTAATTAATCACCTGATGCCTCTACTTCATTCTGACTGCATGACAAGTCATCCAAACATAGATCAATAAGAAGGATCTGTCCAACATCAGTTACCACAGCTGCCACACCAAAAAGCCATCGCAGACTTGGGTGTAAATGCTGAGTGCTTGCGCTGGCTCCTCCATGATTAATTATAGGTTCAATAGCTGTTACCTAGAAAGCAGAATGTATCATTTGTTTTCCTCAAACAAAGTGAGAAAACACAATTAAATACACAACAAATAAATTCTGAAGTTAAAGCAGGTTACTAGTTATACAGATATTAACATTTCCAATACAGAAGCACAAGTCTGCATTTGAGACTTGTGAATCTAAGTAACATTATGAAATCTTCAGATGTAAGAATTACAGCATGCAGTTGGAACAACAACTGATGTTTACCTAGAGTTTACCATATTCCAGACATTATGCTAATCAATGCACAATAATCCTTTGATACTGGACTATATATAGTTACACCCATTGAAAGATGAAACACTCTGAGGCTTAGAAAATTTAGCTGAGCTATTCAAGTCACACAGTCATTAAGCCATTAAAATTCAAACCTAGATCCTTCTCACTTTAAAACTCTAAACCAGCTACTGTAAAAGTATATATAGCCTCTTCTCCAAAGAAGACTAAAAATAAATCACTCCAGAAAAATTTACTGTTTACGTTTTTTTTTTTGAAGTCCTTTTTATGCCGTAAAGTCTGAAGAGGTCTAACCTTTAAAAGGGCTACATTACACTGGACTTCACACAAAGCTTTCACACTAATTGGATTGCTGAATTTAACAAGGACTGAAATTACTTAAAGAAAATCATACTGTAGTTACACTACGGAGTTCTATTTTTCTCTTTTCATCTCATGAGTCAAATTTTCAATGTCTGTACCTAATAGTCTGTATTTTAGTTTACACTTAGCTTTCCTTCTGTTTCCTATTGATTCACAGAAATTAATTTGGTACGATACTTGATAATTAAGTATTTGGTGATTTCTACTATAATACTGATGAACATCCTAGAAAGAAAAGAGAAAATTTGCTATCAGTGGTTTACGTGTTAATGTAAGGTTAAAGTTTGTTTCAGCCTGTAATCTATTATTACAGACAAAACGCTGGCCTTCTCAGTATTTTATTAGTACACAAAACATTCTTTAGTGTTTCTAATTCTGAAAGCTACAATTTCATGGATTATCTTCCTTTTCTAAATTATTGTAATAATGTCTATAATACTGAACTATGTTTTCTGTAATTCCTTCAGTGAAGGATAAGGAATCTGCATTCCTCATATAAATACTACATATGAAGCTACTGATAATGCTACCTTAAGTAATTTTAAAGGCAGTTAAAAGCAAATTTAAGAGGGGATACTGTGCCCTTGTTTTTTAAAAAAAAAGATGACTGAACTCCTTTTGAAGATATCTATCACTCCTCTCCCCATCTTTCCCTTCCCCTATTTCTCATCTGGTATCAACCACTCATCCAATAGAAGTCAGCAAGTTCTGCCCACGTCATCTCTGGAACACACCTCTGCAATCGGCTCCAGTCTTCATCTCTTACGTCATTGCCTCAGTTCAGTTCATCACCCGCATTGACCTGGACTACCCAACCAAAGGGCTTTTTACACTGCAATTCTGCTTTAAATTAAAAATTTCACCTACAGACTTTAGAAAGAGGCCTCTAACTGCACAACAGGCCGTTCACAATCTCAATCCTCACCATTTCTGGCTTCCACTTCCTCCTTCTATTCTTCCCTGCCATTCTAAATAAGTCTAGTTTCCCAAATGTTCCATGTACTGTGACTTTTTCACACGTTGGGTCTCTTAGCCTGAAATGTCCAATCTTTCTGAGTAGAAGTCATCCAGGTGTTCATGTTCCAAGTGCTAAAATGTATCAAAGTACTTATTTATCCTATAATCTGTCTTCTCCTACTAGACTACAAGCCTTTTCGGACAGCACGGACCAAGTTCAATTCATCTACTTACTTGTAAAATCTAGCACACAGCTTGATTTACAGCAAGCATTCAATAAACTGCCAAATAATTCTGTCTTTAAAATCATTATCACTGGCAAGTACATATATATCAGGCTATAAATTATTTCAGACTCTACATTAGCCCACCGGGTCTGTTTCTTCACTATAAAAACATTATATTTTGTCATTAACCAACCTTTTAAGTTTAAAAATTCTATTCTATGACTATATATATTACATACATATATGCATACAAACCTACATATACTTTTCTATCTAAGTGCATACTTCTTTCACACAGGCATCTACTCTTCCATGATTTTTGACTGTGTGTATTTGTGAGTGTATACATTTTCTCACCATGGAAGAAGAGGAGTAATAAATCTGAAGAAATAACTCAATTTCTATAATTACTACCAGATAAGATATCTGGCATATAGAAGGCATACATATGTTAGAATTTAAATGCATTATTCAAATCATAAATGGTAATAAAGATATACTTCCCATATTACTCCAAGGCTGTAGTCTCAAATTAAAAGAGAAAAAATAAAAAGGGCAAGGAAAACATGTCATAGTAATGAATATGGTATTTTTATAAATTTTCAGTATCTTCATAAAACAAAACTGGAAGTAAGACTTAGATGATACCTGCCATATAAAAGATTAAAACACTACATGTCATTATTTTTACTTTGTAATTTTCTAACCAAAAATAAGTTATAATTTAAATCTTACTTAAGTATAGTTGATTTACAATGGTGTGTCAATTTCTTCTATATAGCAAAGTGACTCAGTTATATATGTATATATTCCTTCTATATATTATTTTCTATTATAGTTTGTCACAGAATATTGAATATAGTTTCTTGTGCTACACAGCAGTACCTTGTTGTTTATCCATCCTATAAATAATAGTTTGCCTGCGCTAATCCTGAGCTCCCAATCTTTCCCTCCTCTGTTCTCCCCTCAGCCCCTCTGATAACCACAAATCTATTCTCTATATCTGTGAGTCTGTTTTTGTTTCATAGATATGTTGATTTGTATATTTTAGATTTCACACACAGTATTTATCTTTCTCTTTCTGACAATTTGCTTAGTATTAAAATCTCAAGGTCCACCCATGTTGTTGCAAATGGCATTATTTCATTCTTTTTGATGGCTGAGAAATATTCCACTATGTATGTATATATACATATATCTTCTTTATCCAAGGAAAGCTTTACTTTAAATGTTATGTTGCTTTGATAATATTTTTAACCTCTTTAAACTTTTTAATGAAAAATAACAAACTTCCAAAAATAAATGTATACAGCTCAATGAATTTTTACAAAGTGAACACACCCATGTAACCAGCAGGGGTTTAGTTTTGAAAACAGAATGCCATATATCTTAAGCAGTACCTACCCGTCCAGGAAGAACAACTGCTTTAACCACTCTTGATAAACCAAGGTCATAAAGGCAGAGAACACTCCCTTCTGCTTCTTCCAATCCAATTAACAATCCAGTTCTCTTCTGCCATGAGAATTCTTTCACAGCTAGGACTATAGGAGGCTGTTCACTCACTCCACTGAATCTATATGCAGACAACCGCTCTCCTGTTAGAGAGTTCACTACCTCAAGTTGTGGACCACAGGCCAAGCAAGCAAGTCCATTTTTCCCTAAAAGAAAAAAGAAATTTAAAATTTTGCTTATTTTAATATTGTATACAACAAAACTAAATAGCAGTAAGCTCTGTTACATATATAATCTATAACTCATTATCTTCAAATTGAAATCTAAGCATTTATAGAACAGAGTGGTCCTCAAAACAGGAAAATAAATTGAACTACTACTGCAATAAGAATAAAATAACCATTCAGTAAAGGCACCATGCTATATGCTTAAATACATTATCTCATTATTCCTTGTTATACTTCAATACAGAAATAAGGCAACTAAAGTTTCATACAACTGTATGAATGAATAACTTGACCAAAACCCATGGAGCTATGAATACCAGTGCCAAAAGTGGACCCCAAATCTCCTTAACTCCAAAACTCATATTTTTACTACATTATACATTAAGAGTTAAACTACATGTTACAGGAGTTAGAAAAATATAACACATGATTCTGTTGCTGACGAGTTCAAAATCTAGGCGACAAGACATAACTAGTATAATAACAGGAAATACCAGAAGCCCTTTGCAGCCCCTGACTAGTCTTGTCTGGATTTTATTCTGCATGCAATGTAAAGTAACTGGATTTTAAGCAGGGCAGTGACAATCTGATTTATGTTTTTAAATGTCAGTCCAGCTGCTAAGCAGAAAATGGACAAAAAGCTGGGGCCAAAGCAGATGTAGGGAGATGATGACCTATGCTTGGTTGGTAGCCATGAATAAACAAAAGTGAACTGACTAGAAATTCATCTCAGAGGCAAAACTAAAAGGATTTGCTTGCTGATAAATAATATATAGGAAGTGAGTAACATAGAAGAATCAAGAACTAAACCCTGGAATTTCTCCTTCAACAGTTAGATGAACAATGTAACTTTTACTACTAAATTGAGGCCTGGCATGCTGCAGTCCATCAGGTTGCAAAGAGTCAGACACGACTGAGCGACTGAACTGAACTGAACCATGCATCTAAATAGATAGCTGTATAAACTCGACTATAGCTGAGAGAAGTTAAGAGTTTTAAAAAATAGCATGGCACGGTGGGGTCCAGAAAACATGGGTTCAAAGCTCATTTTTATGACTTGCTTTCTGTGTACTGGGACCAAATTACTTAACCTATTTGATTTTCAGTTACAAAGAAAAGTGCCTAAATAGAAAAACCTAGTACTCCCTCAATGAAAAGTTGTTATAGTGCCTAGTATGTAACAGAAGTAGTGTTATTACCTTTAATAGTCAAGAGAACAGCTCTATAAATAGCTAAATTACTAATCTATATGTTTTATTGTCTTTCTGCTAGGAGGGGTGGCTATCAAATTCATTTTTAGAGAAGTCTTCTGCAATATATTTCACTAGACTAAAATCCATAATTTAATGGTTTCTTTGGTATAATTCTCTGCTATATTACATAGTTTAAAGCATGATCATTATTAAGATATCGTTCAGATTAATGGAATTAAGAAATAAGACTTCCTGAATATATTTTATCACCTAGGGCACTACAGGCCTCCCAGGTGGCTCAGTGGTAAAGAAGCCACCTATCAGTGCAGGAGATGCAGGTTCGATATCTGGGTGGAAAAATACCCTGGGGGAGGGCATGGCAACCCACTCCAGTATTCTTGCTGGGGAAATCCATGGACAGAGGAGCTTGGTGGGCTACAGTCCATGGAGTCGCAAAGAGTCGGACATGACTGAGCATGCACACATAGGGAACTACAATCAGGTTTTTCTACCCATACGATTATTCGGGTACTAATCTAAACTCATCACCAATAACACTGCCTAAAGAAAAACCAGCCATGTATTATTTCTACTTTTTAAATGCAGATGCTCAATACTAAAAGGTATAAAATATATGGTATTGTAATAAAGAAAAATGAACTACAATATTCCAGGATATTCAATGAAAATGTGCTCAAGTAGGTAGAAATTATTACATATGTAGTTGTAGATGTAATATACGTACATATAAGACCACTCTAAGTGGGTTCTGCTTTTTTTTCTTCCACATTAAAGGAATCACGATATATGTTTATTATTATTTATCTTACAAATCAAATTAGTAAATTTTCAGCAACATTATTTTACCTGCAGCAAACTTTCCACGAAGCACAGATTCTAATGTTATTTCGTCTTCTCCAAGGGCTTGGATAGTCACTTCTGGGAACTGCAGAAGACCACTAGTCACCTGCGCTGTTAGGTCTGGCATACTTCCACTGCAAATAATTTTTAAAGTAAGATTATTATGATATATTTTTACTATAAGACATTTCATTATCTCTAGCCAGAAGGAGAAAAAGAAAAGAAAAAGATACCATACAAAAGCAAATAAACTGAAACTAAAATCTGATTATGAAATACATATTATATGCTTCTAGGTCTGAGATATTCTCTAAGAAAGTATTTCCCAAACAGCCTGAGGAGAGTAAAGATTCATTAAACCAGATGTCCTAAGGATATACATGAATCCTACACAGATTCTTTAAAGACTGGGTTCAATGCAATTAATCCTATTGCTACATTCACTCTCAAAAAGCACTTCACACACAAAACAGGAAAAAACTGATACTGTTTTAGAAAAGTTACCACCACATTAAGAGGAGAAAGTCCAGGTAAAATGCCAAACTCACAGTAACCTCAGGAATTAAGTGTGGCACACGTTTTTAACTGGATAGAAAAAAAAAATTGTCTTTCATTTTGAGTATATAGAAGACTAGAAAGTCCTAAATGACTTTCCCACTGTAAACAGAAAAAATAATGATGGCTGAACTATAAAAGTATCTTTTTGAATGATTACTAGCAAATCCAAATGTAGAAACAGTAGGAATTTTGCCAAGATATATAAGCTGGCTTAGATCTTGAAGGTTAGCTACTAAAGACAGTCCTGGTGACCCTAATCTTGTTTTGAGCATCCTGAGATCCAAAGAAAAAAAACCTTAGGGCTAACAAAGCCAATGGAAGCTAACGGCCTCCCCACACCCCAACCCCATTAAACTCCATAGGGCTGTATAATCAGCATATAGGTGAGTGATAGAAACACTTTCTGTGCAGGAGAGGGAGCAGTTCATTTTGACCACAACTGAAAGTTTCTACACACGAAAAAGAAAAATTTCCTTCATACAAATTAATAGCCAGAATTCAAGGTATGGCACCAGAAAATACTCAGGTGAAAAATATCATATAAAGTAGTCTCAGGTTGGTAATGCTCCAAGCAACTCACAGAAACTACCAAATATTTTCTGGAATCTCAAGAATTCTCACAGAGAAGGCAATGGCACCCTATTCCAGTACCCTTGCCTGGAAAACCCCATGGACGGAGGAGCCTGGTAGGCTTCAGTCCACGGGGTCGCTAAGAGTCAGACAGGAGTGAGCGCCTTCACTTTCACTTTTCCCTTTCATGCACTGGAGAAGGAAATGGCAACCCACTCCAGTGTTCTTGCCTGGAGAATCCCAGGGACGGGGAAGCCTGGTGGGCTGCCGTCTATGGGGTCGCACAGAGTCGGACACGACTGAGGTGACTTAGCAGCAGCAGCAGCAAGAGTTCTCAAAGATAAAGTTTCAAAGAAAATGAACTTACAGTGAAAATAACAAAACAAGGATATCATGATCAATAGCAAGCAGAATTAACCTATCAAAGACTTCCTTCAGATACTGAAATGATAAGAGAATAAAAAATAGGTATGTTTAACAAGTTTAAAGAAACCAAAGATTTAGCTTGCTAATAAAGAGTAAACTAAAAATTACAACGAAAATTGGTCAAATAGATTTGGGGGATAGGGGAAGAACTGCTGGAATGAAAAATGAAATAAGTAAAATTTAGAACTCAAGGGGGGGAAAAGGAGCAGTGAGAATGTAGCAGCTACAATGCAACAATATGGACCAACATCAAAGTATATTAAAAGTAGAGAAAATACATGCAGAATTACACTTACAACCGAGCTATTAGGGAAGCCTTACATAAAGTTTAAAAGACTGCAAAACTAAACAAAATATTGCCTAAGAATACAAACTCATGTAGCAAAACTGAATAAAACAAAGGAAACCATAAACACAAAGTGAGAGGAGAGAAGGGACTGGAATGGAGAGGAATACATAAGGGACTTCAAGTAATTAATTTCTTTTTCAAAAACGTGGTAGTGAGCACATAGGTATTCTCTGTATCATGCTTCTTTGTTATTTACAAATATTCTTTTGTACCCACTCAACAAATAATTCGTTTGTACCTACTTAATAGTCAACAAAAGCAAACTCAAAAGATAAGAAAAGCTGTAGAGAGAAAAAAATGTAGCACAACAGACAGATGAGTATTTAAAAGTTATAGACAACACAGGGGGAAAAAAATCTAACATATGTTTATTCAGAACCCCCCAAAATATAATAGTAACAGCAAGGAAGAGACAATATTCTAAAAGATGTTTCCCAGATTTGTAGAGACAAATTCTCTGAAATCAGGAAGAGCAGGAAATTCTAGATCAAATAAAAAGAAGTGACTTTCCAATAACAGTGGAAGTCAGAAGTCTGGAATATCTTTAAAATTCTAAGCAAAAATGGTTGTCAACATATAATTTATATATCACTGAAATGATCCCCCCAAATACGAAAACACATTTTTTGACAAAAACTTAAGTTTTGCACAAACAGATCCTCCCTAAAGGGAATTCTAAAGGAAGGTTTCAGATAGAATAATGATCAAACACAACTTCTAAGATACTAAAAGAATGATTTGTCAAAGTACTGATAAATAGATGAACTGTAATAATTATAATATGCTAGCAATGGACAAATAGGTCACTGAAACAGGTAATTTAGACACAGAACCACAAAAATTTAGATGATATTTGGATATTTCAAACCAGAGCAGAAGTATGAACTATTCAATTAAAGTTACTGGGACAATCTGCTACTCATTTCCAGCAAAGAAGCTACACATTGGTAGAGCAAAGTTATACAAGTTATCCACACACATACTACTAAACACTTCTCTAATATCTACAAAATGAATAAAAGTATATGTGTATGTGTACAGAATGAAACAATACAGAAGAAAAAAGATTAGTTAAAAAATCCACAAAAGTTGAATATTCTTCAGTTTGGAAAGAAGTAAATTAAAAGGGCGAATATAGATAACCCTAGGAAAACACCAGATCAAAAAGCCTCTCATTACATACTACATTAACACTGAATCTCCTTTCTCTTCTCCAGCAGATATTCCCAACCCAGGAATCAAATGCAGGTCTCCTGCATTGCAGGCAGATTCTTTACCAACTGAGCAATCAGGAAAGCCCTGGGCCTCATTAGAGTGCCATTTTCCAGGGCACTGTGCTACTCTCTTGGGAGAATGGCATTAATGTCCAAAGGAGAGTCCCTAGCAGGAGAATGATACCAACCAGGTACGAGTCATTTTATGAGGTACGAGGTTCCCCAGCAGGGATTACACACAATTCTAACAATCTGCCCAAGCCATTCTGAGAAAATAAAATCAATACTACCAAGCTGAAACCTATGGCAAAACAATAATTAACAAACATCATTAAAAGATGGGCCTTCCCAGGTGGCTCAGTGGTAAAGAATCCACCCGCTAATGCATGAGATGGGGGTTCAATCCCTCGTTGGGAAGATCCCCTGGAGGAAGAAATGGCGACCCACTCCAGTATTCTTACTTGGATAATCCCATGGACAGAGAAGCCTAGAGGGCTAGAGTCCATGAGGTCACAAAGAGTCACAATTGAGAGACACACACAGAGACTGAGAGGTCGCTAAGAGACACAACTGAGAAGCTGAGCATGCACGCATGCTTAAAAGATCTTTCTTAAAAACCAAACCAAACCAAACCAGAAACTATCACCTTTAGAAAGAAATGATTGATGTTAAAGGAATTATCATAAATTACTAAATACAGGAATTACTAAATTCCTGTCCTTTTAGTTTTTTCTTATAAAATTAATTTTCTAAAAAATAACATTATTTTAAATTTATTAATTTCATAAAACTATTCTGTATGTGAAATCCTTCTAAAAAGTGACATTTACAGTCTATATCATTTCATAAAACTAATCTCTATGAAATCTATGGTATATCTGACTACAGCGATGTCTGAAATACAATACATTAGCACTATTTACTTTGGGGTGATTTGTTCCTCTCTTTATTAGTTTTGATATGGCTTCAATTTTTTTAAATGTCATTCATTTTTATAAAATCAATAATTAAAGGATTTAAAAAAAACAAATCTAAAATAAAAATAAAACTTTGAAAATACAGGAGATATTTATATAACCTTAGATGGGAAGAAGGTGCCAATCAAACTAATATTCACTAACAATCAAGAAAATGCCATTTTGGGACTTCCCTGGTGGTCCAGTGGCAGAGAGACCCTGAGCTCCCAATGCAGAGGGCCCAGGTTAAAGATTCCTGGTCTGGGAACTATATCCCACATGCCGCCACCAAAGACCGAAGATTCCCGAGTGCCATTACTAAGACCGAGCAGAGACAAACAAAAATAAAATGTTTAAAATGGAAATTTTCTTAAATTGGATTATTATTTCTAGACACTAGAAATGAAATCACTCTTCTTAAAAAAAGAAAAAGAAAATGCCATGATATATCCTCTATCTCATCATCAGATCATCACATCGGATCATCAGGAGAAAGAAAGCCAGGCTTCAAATATTTTAAGACAGCAACACGAAGTGACAGACATGACTAACCATTCCTTATGTCGCTGCTACCATGACACCTCAGTCAACATTTCCAAAATGAAACAATCTTTCTCCCTCCTCTCTACTCAGAAAGTTAATAAAACATGAGCTACAATTTTCCATTCAGGCTATAAATGCTATTTTCTAGACAAAAGTCTAATCAACTACCTCAAAAAACATATTTGTCAGCATTAACTCAAAAACCTAAAAAAAGTTATGTTTGCGATTTCCCAGTCATTAAATGTGGAATTTTATTTTAATCCAAAACACACCCAAAGTATAATCAAACATAAAGCAATTAAACTATTATTACTATAACATATAGTCGATGAAAAGTACTGTCCACTCATTAGCCTCTTATATTAACATCTTATATTTACATGACATCCTAGCTCAAGTTTTAGATGCTGAAAGCATTATGTTTGCAGAAATTGACTGTATCCCTCTTCTAAACATTTTAGTACCAAAGAAAATTTTACACAAATTAAGGTAGGAAAGGCTACAATCTCACTGTTATGAGATTTCACCTCTGATGGCCTTTTATAGGCTTGATTTAAAAGATTAATGTAATGGTAAACTGAAGTGAATACATTTTTTCCTATTAAACTTGAAACCAAAATCATTTCTCTAGAGCTAAAACCTTCAAAATTCCAAACACTCTGGGTAGCTTTACCCAATGTACAATCAGTGGAGTGTTCATGGCCATTAAGCAAAAAAGTTCCATGATCACTGCAATTCAATCAACATTACCCTAACAGAATTTCTAGAAGACTTTCACAAACT
The DNA here is from genome assembly GCA_024291935.2 of Okapia johnstoni. Classification (NCBI taxonomy): domain Eukaryota; kingdom Metazoa; phylum Chordata; class Mammalia; order Artiodactyla; family Giraffidae; genus Okapia; species Okapia johnstoni. The sequence goes on from CM044322.1 coordinate 47,110,535, forward strand.
GATTCTAAAACTCATCTGATAGGTGCACAATAATCAATTTTTTGAAAATGAAATATAATAAATGTTCATTTCTCAGGCTTGGATGCATTTTCTGTTATGCTCTTTTTAATTAAAAAAAAAAAAAAGTATTATGATGTAGAAGAAATGGCTCAGTCATAATATTCAAGAACAGAATTGTCATTTCCATTCCCAATATATTCTCCCCCCCTTAAAAAAAACAAACAAACAAAATATATGAAAACAAGTTATTCAGAAACAGTACAACAGGTAGCACAGAGAAGAAAAACAAGATGACCTCTAGGACTCTCCCATGTTACTGTGTATGGACAGAATCCAGGGCACAGAGCTGAGAGGGAACACAAATAAGGCCCAAGGGTCTCCTTGAATTGAAACAGGGTTGAGAACTCCAAAGGTGGCTAGAATTCACAGGGTAGAGGAACTGTAGTACAAAGGGCCACACAAAGAACTCCAGGTATCTGCAGTGGGTTTTCCTGTATCTTCATATGATTAGCATAAGCACATAAGGAAAGTACCAGAGACCAAGGAATAAATCACTGGAAATAAATCCACAAAATGTTCACAGGTCCAGGTATAACTCCAGAGTGGGGGGGGGGGGGGGAACCTAACACATGGGCACTGAGTAGAGTACTCAGAAAGGTACTGACTGCTTCAGTAGTGGGAGAAAAATTAGCCCCTGTTTAAAGGCTGTTTTGGTTTAAAACAAGCAAGCCTCAAAAGAATAAAACTGTTTCCAAGAAACTCAGCTGCATCCCCAAAGAAAGCTCAAGAATATATAAATGACCGCAAAAATACCCAGTACTCAGGAAAATAAAATTCACAGTGTCTGGTATCCAACTGAAAAAAGGCGGACATCCAAAGAAACAGCAAAATACGACCCTTTAGTGGAAAAAAACAATAAATAGAAACAGACCTAGAAATCACACAGAAGTTAGAATTACTGGATAAGAAACGTAAATCAGTTAGTTATTCTAGCTAGAGTCCCTACACCCAACAAGAGAGAGGAAAGCATGAACATATTAAGGAAAGATGTGGAAGATATCAAAAGTATAAATCAAATTTCTAGCAATGAGAAAATACACTGGATGAGATTAACAGACTAGACATACAAAATATTAGTTAACTTAAACACCCATAGCAGAAACTAAAATGAAGCACAGTAAGAAAAAAGACTGGGATGAGGAAAGAAAGGAGAGAGCATCAATGAGCTACGAGACAACCTGAGTGACCTAATACATGTATTAGTAATCTCCAAAAGGAGAAGACAGAAGTATCTGGAAAACTAAGGGCCAAATTCTTCCTCAATTTGATGAAAACTATGACCTACAAAACCATCTAGAACTAACAAGAAAAAAAGATGTCCTTTACATCATAGGGGACTGGAATGCAAAAGCAGGAAGTCAAGAGATACCTGGAGTAACAGGCAAGTTTGACCTTGGAGTACAAAATGAAGCAGGGCAAAGGCTAACAGAGTTTTGTCAAGAGAATGCACTGGTCACAGCAAACACCCTCTTCGAACAACACAAGAGACGACTCTACACATGGACATCACCAGACGGTCAATCCCAAAATCAGACTGATCATATTATTTGCAGCCGAAGATGGAGAAGCTCTATACAGTCAGCAAAAACAAGACCGGGAGCTAACAGTGGCTCAGACCATGAACTCCTTATCGCAAAATTCAGACTTAAATTGAAGAAAGTGGGGAAAACCACTAGAACATTCAGGTATGACCTAAATCAAATCCCTTACGATTATACAGTGGAAGTGACAAACAGATTCAAGGGACCAGATTTGATAGAGTGCCTGAAGAACTACGGATGGAGGTTTGTGATACTGTATAAGAGGTGGTGATCAAGACCATACCCAAGAAAAAAAAAATGCAAAAAGGCAAAATGGTTGTCTGAGGAGGTCGCCTTACAGATAGCTGAGAAAAGAAGAGAAGTGAAAGGCAAAGAAGAAAAGGAAAGATATACCCATCTGAATGCACAGTTCCAAAGAATAGCAAGGAGAGATAAGAAAGCCTTCCTCAGTGATCAATGCAAAGAAATAGATGAAAACAAAAGAATGGGAAAGACTAGAGCTCTCTTCAAGAAAATCAGATACCAACGGAATAGTTCATGTGAAGATGGGCACAATAAAGGACAGAAACGGTATGGACCTAACAGAAGCAGAAGATATTAAGAAGTGGCAAGAATACACAGAAGAACTATACAAAAAAGATCTTAATGACCAAGATAACGGCAATGGTATGATCACTCACCTAGAGCCAGATATCCTGGAATGCAAAGTCAAGTGGGCCTTAGGAAGCATCACTACGAACAAAGCTAGTGGAGGTGATGGAATTCCAGCTCAGCTATTTCAAATCCTAAAAGATGATGCTGTGAAAGTGCTGCACTCAATACGCCAGCAAATCTGGAAAACTCAGCAGTGGCCACAGGACTAGAAAAGGTCAGTTTTCATTCCAATCCCAAAGAAAGGCAATGCCAAAGAATGCTCAAGCTACTGCACAATTGCACTCATCTAACACACTAGCCAAATGATGCTCAAAATTCTCCAAGCCAGGCTTCAACAGTACGTGAACCGTGAACTTCCAGATGTTCAAGCTGGATTTAGAAAAGCCAGAGGACCCAGAGATCAAATTGCCAAAAAGCAAGAGAGTGCTAGAAAAACATCTACTTTTGCTTTATTGACAACGCCAAAGCCTTTGACTGTGTGGATCACAACAAACTGTGGACAATTCTTAAAAGAGATGGGAATACCAGACCACTTCACCTGCCTCCTGAGAAATTTGTATGCAGGTCAAGATGCGACAGTTAGAACCAGACACAGAACAATGGACTGGTTCCAAATTGGGAAAGGAGTAGTCAAGGTTGTATACTGTCACCCTGCTTATTTAACTCATATGCAGAGTACATCATGCAAACTGCTGGGCTGGATGAAGCACAAGCTGGCAACAAAATTGCCGGGAGAAATATCAACAACCTCAGATTTGCAAAAGACACTACCCTTATGGCAGAAACCAAAAAGGAACTAAGAGCCTCTTGATGAAAGTTAAAGAAGACACTGAAAAAGCTGGCTTAAAACTCAACATTCAGAAAACTATGATTATGGCATCCGGTCCCATCATTTCATGGCAAGCAGATGGGGAAACAATGGAAACAGTGACAGACTTTATTTTCTAGGGCTCCAAAATCACTGCAGATGGAATGCTTGCTCCTTGGAAGAAAAGCTATGACAAATCTAGACAGCATATTAAAAAGCAAAGACATTACTTTGCCAACAAAGTCCATTTAGTTAAAGCTATGTTTTTTTTCCAGTAGTCGTGTATGGATGTGAGAGTTGGACCATAAAGAAAGGTGAGCACCAAAGAATTGATGCTTTTGAACTGTGGTTCAAAAGTAGAAGACTCTTGAGAGTCTTGTGGACTTTAAGGAGATCAAACCAGTCAATCCTAAAGGAAATCAGTCCTGAATATTCATTGGAAGGCTGATGCTGAAGCTGAAGCTCCAATACTCTGGTCACCTGATGCAAACAACTGACTCATTAGAAAAGACCCTGATGCTGTGAAAAATTGAAGGCAGGAGGAGAAGGGGACGACAGAGGACTAGATGTTTGGATGGAATCACTGACTCGATGGACATGAGTCTGAGCAAACTCCAGGATTTGGTGATGGACACGGAAGCCTGGCATGCTGCAGTCCATGGAGTGCGCAGATCTGCACCACAAGGAATGTTAAAAGAATTCTTTCAGGCAGAAGCAAAATGCTACCAGAAGAAACCTGGATCTACATAAAAAAATAGAGACCACTGAAAACGGTCAAAACACTTTTTTTCCTTATTTTTAAATCTCTTTAAAAGATAATCATCAAAAAAGAAAACAAAAGACAATCATAAAAAAAAAAAACAATCATCTATTTAAAGCAGGAGTTCATAACATATTTATAACACAAGGGAAACAAAAGACAAAACAGCAGAAAGGCCTAGAGAGGAACATATTGCTACAAGGTTCTTACACTATAAATACTATGTTGATTCAAGACAGATTGTAATAATTTAAAGATGTACATTAGAAACCTTAAAATAACCACTAAACACACACACACACACAAAGAAATAAGTTAATAAGCCAATGAAAAATAAAATATCATCATAAAAGTAAAATCCAAAAGATGATATAAAAAGAGAAAGAACAAATGGCTAAGGGGTAAAACAATCTGAAATAGACACACGTGTAACTGAATCACTTTGCTGAACACCTGAAACTAACGCAACATTGTTAATCAACTAAGAGTGAGTGAAAGTGGCTCAGTCCTGTCCGACTCTTTGCCACCCCACAGACTGTAGTCTGCCAGGTTCCTCTGTCCATGGAATTCTCCATGCCAGAATAGTGGGGTGGTAAGCCATTCCCTTCTCCAGGCGATTTTCCCAACCCAGGGATCAAACTCACATCTCCCGCATAGCAGGCAGATTCTTTACCATCTGAGCCACCAAGGAAGCAACCAACCATATCCCAGCATATTTAAAAAAAAAAAAAAAAAGAAAAATGAGACAAAAAAAACCAGGAAGATGGTAGACTGAAACCTAACCATTTACATCACTAGTTATATTAACAAAATGACATTAACATTCTAGTTAAAAAGCAAATATCAGTCAGATTGGATAAAAAAACAAGACCAAGTTTAAATTAAAAGCCTAGATAGGTTTAAAAGTAAATAACAGAAGATGTATCATGCTAACATTAATGAAAAAAAGCAGAAGCAACTTATTGACACCAAAGTAGAAATCAGAGCAAAAAAATATTATCAGGAATAAAGAGGGTCGTATTTCCTGACAACAAAATGGTCAATTTTGACACAAAAGGAGTTCAAAAATTGTTCACTGAAAGAAAAAGTTTTCCAAATTTAGAAGTTAGCCTTTGAATCTGCAATGGGCTTCTATAATGGCTCAGTGGTAAAGAATCAACCTGTAACGCTGGAGATACAGGAGACTTGGGTTCAATCACTGGGTTGGGAAGATTTCCTGGAAAAGTAAATGACAACTCACTCCAGCATTCTTGCCTGGAATATTCCACGGACAGAGGAGCCTGGCAGGCTACAGTCCGTGGGGTTGAGTCGGACACAACTGAGCACACAAGCATTTTGAAAATACAGGGCAAAAACTGGTTTCTGGCTTCAGGACCTTTCAAATACTGCATTTACAGTGTGAATTTTTAACATTTTAAGCACACAAAAGAGAACTTCTAAAAACTATATTAGAAAGAACATCTTATATAAAGACATCTATGTCTATATCTATATCTCTATATATATCTTCACAAAAACACGTCAAGCAGCTATGTTCAGTACTGTACAAAATCAGGTAGAGTCCTAGCCTTTATGATATAATATTGCCAACCTCTAAAAAGTAATTTACAAACTTTCAACTCCTTCCAAGTTCTACATAAGCAGAGCAGGAACACTGTGCCTAATGTCAATGAAAATTTTGTTTCTTTTCTTGATAAAGCACAGATGGATTGTCATTCCCGTCTCAAAAACCTTCAATGATTCCTCTACTGCATATAAAGACTGACATCTTCAGCCACAGGTAATCAAAGTCCTCCACAATCGGGCAGTGTCAGCCTATCTTCATAGGTTTGTCTCCCCAAGGCCCTTCCTTCATCAGCTTTCTATTACCTCGCATGTTCATTCTTCTATTTATGCTGTTCCTTCCTCCATCTCATCTGCCAAAGCCCCACACATCATTTAAGGACTAGATTTCCAGTGTGGTCTGGGCAGATCAATCCTTTCCTATTTAATCTCATTTCTGAGTTCATTCCTTTCCACATTTATGTCAGCAATCCTAAAAATGATTTTTGAAACCCACTATTGGTATTTGTCAGTCTTCCCCAGAACACTATGAATTCCCAAAAAGCAAAAATCATATCTTATTCCTATGAATTTCAGAGGGTCACAATGCCTTACAACAAGTCCTAAACATGTCACAAATTAGGATGATAAGATACTAGCAAGGACAAGAATTGACATGTTGAATAACAAAATCAATTTTTAAAAACTCAATATTCTTGAAACCCAACGAGAAAACCACCCAATTAAAAAATGGCCAAAGATATTAACAGACACTTCATTAACAAAGATATACAGATGGCAAATAGGCACAAAGACGTTCCACATCTTATGTCATCGGGAAAATCCATATTCAGACAATGATGTACCACTACACACTTAGTAGAATGACCAAAATCCAGTCACTGACAACAACCAAACACTGGTAGGAATGTGGAGTAACAGGAATTCTCATTCACTGATGCTGGGAATGCAAATTGGTACAATGCCACTTTGGAAGACAACTGGGCAGTTTCTTACAAAACTAAACATATTCTTACCATAAGATCCAGCAATCATGCTCCCTTGATATTTACCCAAAGGAGTTAGGTAAAACTTATATAAAACACAAAAACCTGCACATGGATATTTTTAAGTTTTATTAATAATTGTCAAAACCTGGAAATAATCAAAATGTACTTCAGTAGGTGAATGGATAAATAGTGGCACACCAAACAGTGGAATATTATGCAGTGCTGAAAAGAAATGAGTTGTCAAGCAAAGAAAAGACTTGGAAGAAGATTAAATTCGAATTATAAAGTGAGGAAAGCCAATCTGAAAAGGCTACACAGTGCCTGATTCCAATTATAGGACAATTCTGAAAAAGGTAAAACTATGGTGACAAAAAGATCAGTGGTTGCCAGGGGTTAACAGAGAGGGAGGGAAAGACAGAGGAACACAGAGGATTTCTAGGGTGGTGAAAACTACTCTGAGTGATACTATAATGGTAGATACATGCCATTATACATTTATCCAAACCCAGACAATTTACACCAACAAGGGTGAAGAGTAAGGTAAACTAGGGACTTTGGGTGATAATGTGTTAATACAGGTTCATCAACTGTAACAAATGTTCCAGTCTACTAAGGGATGCTGATAATGGGGAAATTTATGCATGAATTGGAGCAGGGAAAGCAGATACTGGGAATCTCTGCGCCTTCCAACTTGAAACTGCTTTAAAAAATAAAATGTATTAAAAAGAAGAAACTCAATATTGGATCTAACTTATTTTTAAGTAAATATACACTGTTTCAATATTAAGAAGCAAAGTAAACTCTGCCAAGGTACTGGAAAGATATTGACACAATACCAAAAATCAGCTGTGTGAAATACTCATCCTAGAAAAATGCTGAACTCCACCACAGAAAAGAAGATAAAACTCTAAACCAGTTGTTCAATAGTGTATCACAGCATATACTGAGCAAACATTTCTAACAAAACATTCTGCATGCATTTTTACTTTTTAAAAAAGACTAAGAATTATGATATAAATGTAAACTATCCATGGACCCAGAAACTTCCAGTCTTTTAGTAGTTGTTCTTTCAAACTTAAACAATTATCAAACACCAACTACTTTTAAAACATTGCCTTGGGGAGGCAATACAAAGGCACAAAGATGACCTATTCCTGACCTCAAGGAGTTTACATTCTAGGAGATTCATAATAAACCATGAAAATGAATGCTGCAAGAAAGGTATACTCTGTGAGATCCTAGGAAAGAAGTGGGATACAGAGAAATGAAAGTATATAGAAAAGATGGCATTTAAGCTAAGGAGGATTTGAAAGCTGAAAATGGCTCTAGTGTCAATGCAGGAAACGTAAGACGCGCGGGTTCGATCCCTGGGTTAGGAAGAGCCCCTGGAAGAGGAAATGGTAATCCACTCCAGTATTCTTGCCTGGAGAATCCCATGGACAGAGGAACCTGGCAGGTCCCAGTCTATGGGGTCGCAAAGAGTCGGACAGGGGCTGACGCGACTGAGCACGCACGCAACTTTGAAAAGGCACAGATGGCACTACAGGCTGAAGGACAGGAGCAAAGGAACATGAAAGCACATCTTCAAGAAAACGGGCCCAGGACTGGAGATGATTCTGGAATAGCTGAAGCATACATCTGTGAAGAGTTGAGGGTGGACAGTAAACAAGATTTATTGTTGAGACCGATGACCTAAGCAAGCGAAATGAAACTCTATTCTGAAGAAAAAAGTGAAAAATCTCCGGGAATTTTTTAAAGTACCAAAACTGCTGTATGACAATCTTTGAAATTTAAAAAAATAATAATTATTGCCGTTTGCGAATTGGTGACATTCTGGAACTAGGTTATTGGAAAATCAGAATAAAAAATTACAGTACGAAGAGATTGCAGGCTTTCCATTGCGCTTTATACACGAGCATCCCTCAAGACATTAACTTGAGCTGGGCTTGTCATCCATACTCAAACCCTCCAAAATCAGTAAATCCATCCTAATTTCTTCTCTCCTCCCAGACTCAATCAATGAAAGAGCACTATAGAAAGTTCTTAAAATCTACTGTCTCTTTAGGATATTTTAAGGATAAACTGAAGTTAAGAGTTTCCAAGAGACCTGTATTTTATTCTAAAGGACCCAGGTTCCTATCAATTACGTTCTCAAACTGCCTATTTGAAAAAAGGTAATGACGGCTAGTTTGAACCTCGCTGGCTTATGAGAACAAATTAACCTTCCCACGTCCCCCCAAAACAGTCAACGAGTAACAAAAGTCATCGTCCTCAAGTTTCCAGGTGGCACAAGGCAAGGCAAATTAATACCCACTCCAAGATGTACAGTTATTTTGAATCCCCTCTATAGGACCAATTCACTGCACTTTTCAAATCACCGGTGAAACTTCTCCGCCCGAGACTCATCATAGCCATGCCCGGCAGCATGCGGAGCACCCATCAACGTAACAGAGACTCAAAGCACCAGCAGGCTGCCCAGGGGAGAAGCTCGCCAAGGTCTCAACCGCATCGGAAGACCGCGGGGAAGAGGAGCCGCGGTCCAGGCCCGCCCGGACAGAGTGAGGACGCGGCTGCCGGCGCGTTAGGCGCGGGGGTTGGACCCCGAGGCGCCTCTTCGCCGCCATGTGCCGCCGCTAGGCAGAGAAGGAGGTTATATAACAAACTCCCGGAGCCCTGGAGCGTGCCGCACCCGCCAACGCCCGCCTTCGTTCCCTCGCGCCGGCTCCGCAAGCCCGGCCGCCGCTGCGCGCTGAACGGCCATAAGCATGGCCTAGGCCCGGCGCGAGGAGGGCCCGGCGGGAGAAGCCGAGCCGCGGCTCCGGGCCCAGGCCGCGCCGACCCACCCTCCGCCGCCCCGGCCCAACCCCCTGCTTCCCTTCCCCCTACCAGAGAAGGGCGGGTGACCGAGCCGCCGCGGCCGCAGAGTCCAGTGGGGCGCGCGAGGCGAGGCGCGAGCTCCTCCCGCGCGAGTCCGTCACAGCATCTCCCGGGAGACACGGCCGCCACCGGCAGGGCGCGCTCACCTCCGCCCCGCGGAAGCCGCTTGCCTCTTCGCGGGCCTCCGCCTGCGACCGCCCCGGCCAGCTCAGATCCACACACCCCCCACCTCGCGAGCGCCTTCGCCGGCTGCAGACCGGCCGACCGCTCAGCGCGTAAAAACGCAGCCGCTGCCTGCGCCGCGGTTCCGGGTCCTTCCCCACGCGACTCTGCCTCTGCTTCCCCCGCACCGGCAGCGCAGGCCCGGGTTTGCGCATTACCCTCGGCAGACACACGGAGTCCCACTCACCCGGAGGGGAGGGGAGGGGCGGGGAAGGGCGGGGAGGTGGGAGACGGAAAGGAGATCGCGGCGCGGAGACCAGAGTTCTCGCGAGGGTTCCGGCCTCGGGAGCCGGCTCTGCGGGAATTTCAAACTCTGCGAAAGAACGTAGGGGGAAGGAAAGGGAGGAAAGGGATCAGGGTCTGTCTGGAAGGGCCGGGTATTTACATAAAACAGGAGCTCCCCGCCTCCAAAGAGCTGAAGGGAACAAAGACTACGAGTCCCATAATGCCTTGCGCATTAAGCCTGTTTGTCCGCCCAGCCCTTGAGCCCAGGGCGGAGTTGGGAGTGGTAGTCTGTACCCGAAGTAGGGCCCGCCTCCCGATCCCTCCCGGAATCTTCTGTGGCGGGAGAGTCGCCACATTATCTTCTGGCTCCGCTTGCTGGCGGCCGAGTGATAATCTTTGCCCTCGGTGCTTTTCATTCTCCCTGCTCCGACTTTCTGTGCCGAAAGCGGTAGCCTGACTTTGGGGGAAAGCTTCTTTCCCCCTCTTCTATATTTTTAAATATGCCAGCGTGCTTTCGCGGCCAGAGGTGCTCACGAGATCTAGTGCAATCTTCTAAATCAAAATTTTACCCCAAATCAGTGTTGCGTATTTGGTCACCCTGGAGTTTCGTTGTGGAATTTCTTTTATTTGTGGTTAATATCTTTGAAGCTGATGGGCTTCCCTGGTGGCAAAGAATCTGCCTGCTACGCAGGAGGGGCGGGTTGGATGCCTGAGTTGGGAAGATCCCCTGGAGAAGGAAATGACAACCCCCTCAGTTTTCTTGCCTGGGAAATCCCATGGACAGAGGAGCTACATGACGGACTACAGTCTATGAGGGTCGCAGAAGAGTTGGACACGACTTAGTGACTAAACACACAGGATCTTTGACGTTAATCCCAGCACCACACACTTTTCAAACAAACATGTGGAATATAACCATAATGAAAGTGCAAATAATAATAAGAAAAGAAATAATAAAACGGGAGGTAGGGATAGGATTCTAGGAAGCCACTTTTGTTTTGACCAGGAAAGTTTATCCTTTTCTGTTATCCTTTCCCATATGATTTTTGTCAAAGTTTGTCTTTTAGAAACGTAATAGTCTTTTTTCCCCATATTTTTTGTCTCTTGATTGACAGTTATCTCTAAAAGTAACAGGCGTGTGTGCTAAGTAAGTCGCTTCAGTCGTGACCGACTCTGTGCGACCCTATGAACTGCAGCCCGTCAGGCAGAAGTGGATTGCCGTGCCCTTCTCCAGGGGATCTTCCCCACCCAGGGATGGAACCCAGGTCTCCAGCGTTACAGGCGGATTCTTTATCCACTGCGCCATCAGAAACACAGTGGTTTACAAAAGGTACTGGCTAAATTGTGACAGAGAAAAAGTTACAGAGGCTTTTGATTGTTTGTCTTAACTATTTTAAATAGACTTCTTCAAACAGAAATTACTCTGCAGTCAGATGTGCGAATTCATGTCCTTGTCTTGCTCTCCATTTTATACTTCCTTTCCTTGGCACCGTTTTATCCTCAATTCATAGGTGCTGTACTTCTCTGTAATCTGAAGAGGTAGATTCTCAACTCCAGAATGCTGGTAGAGCAAGGATGACTCAGTTAGAGGTTCATCGGATTCCTTAGACAAGCATTTGTTACCAGTTGTAAAATTCAAAGTCATCATACTTATCCAGACTGAGTTTCTAAAACTATCCTCCAGATTTTAATCTTTCTTTCCATAATTACTGACAGAATGCTGGTATGGTTTCCTGTGCGGTTGTCTATAATCTGACCCAATCCTACCTGTCCTGTTTTATTTCCCTGTGTAGTTCCTGAGAATCTTTTCTTCACTTCCCTGCAAACATGTTTCTGCTTCTCAGTATCTTCCACTGAAAATGGTCCAGCTAAGACTCTTTTCTCTCAAAATCTTCTCAACTTCAGCCCATATTAATCACTAAAAACTTGTACTGAAACTATGCTGTGTGTATTATTTTATGTTTGTTTCCCCTTTTGCCTCTGACTCCATCCATCCACCCAATGTCCCCATCTCTCAGCTACACTGAAAACAGACTAGATCTTATACTTTTTCCAAATGCTTCCCTCATAACTACTAGCTTTTTTATTACTTTAAAGCTCTCATTCATTCATCTTTTCTCTTTTCAGTCATTTAATCATATGCCAAGGACTTCCCTGGAGGCCCAGTGGTTAAGACTCCACACTTTCAGTGCAGGGGGCAGGGGTTCAATCCCTGGCTAGGGAACTAAGATCCCACACGCCCTGCACCTCAACCAAAAAGTTGAAGGAAAAAGCACATGCCAAATTGTTTTAATTTCAAGAGATGCTAGTAAGTACTAAAATGTAAACAAAAATCTAGGTTTGGTAGTCAGATGAGTTTGAGGAAAAGATAAAATAGTATTAAACATTTCTTTTACGTAATACCTCACTGCCTTTAATATGCTCAGCATTTCCCAAAGTTACTTGACCGTGGCATGAATCCATCTATGCTTGTGGAACATTTTGTCTCATCAGTGTTCCACAGAATGGACTGGTAAACACGGCTTCAAGCGTCCTCTTAGAAGCACTGTGTAGTGGAAAGAACATGGTTATTTGAAACCAGACAAAAGCAAGTTTTAATCCATTTCACTACTTTCTTGTAACATGACTTTAATGGAATTGCTTCACTCTCTCGGCCTGTTTTCTCATCTAAAAAAGAAAGGCTGTTACTTATTTTCCTTTCAGAGCTGTTGCAAAGATTAGAGGGAAGTATGTGCCCCACTCAAAACTTCATTCCCTTTCTAACTATATGATCAGTTGTTAGTTATTTTGGTAAAAGGCTTAGAAAATGGTAATGACTAGTATGGACGCTTCCATTTGGAGTGTTTTATTCAAGAGCTATTTCACTACCAATCCAGCACCCTGATAGGAACAGATAGCCATCTGATCTCAGAGAACTTAGAACCTCACTGAAGTGCTCTGAATTAGAGCTTGTTTGTTTTGCAAAGAAATAGGAGGAAAAAACCATGATATTTTAGCAGCAACAACAAAACGGAGTTGTCTGTCTCAGACAGTGGCAATGCCTCTGTCCTGATAGCTATGTTTTCATCATTTTTGTGGAGATTGTTGGTTATAGCAAGCAGTACCCCAACCTTGATTTTTCCAATTGACAAAAAGATCGGTGGTGAAGAGTAACATTTTTCCTGTTTCCTACTATATTTCCAGTGATGGAATAGTGACCAGCATATAAATAAATGCAAAAATAATTATTTAGTGAATGACTATATATTTATTGATTTCACCATTCAAAAAGCAAAATATATACAATATTTTGATCAAAAAGACCCTACAGATTTTCTAGGTTAAACATCTTGTTCTAAGGAAGGGGGAAACAGATTTGTCAAATGATTTTGGGATGGATTTTGTTTTGTTTAAAAAAATAGACATCGAATCAAATCTATTGTTGTAAAGAAAACCAATGTAAATATTTTCTTTCTTTAAAATATACAGTCTTTGTGCATTTGAAAAAAAATTGTTTTTCATGAATGGTACCCCCCAAAAGTCATAGATTTTCTTCCAATGAACACTTAGTAATATTTGCATAAACATGGTACTGAAATTTAATTTCTTCTTAAAAATTGTTTCCCTTTCTACCTCTCCCTTTCTTTCACATCTTCCTCTTTTAAAGCTACTTTAAATTCTGTATGTTTTAACTAAAACTATCATGGTTATGGTTTCTCTGTTTCTTAACCCCATAGACCACTGTTAATGATGGATCCTGAAATTCTGCTGGGTGAGCTACAGGTTATGTATTTACATATCACTGCATTTTTCATTTTCAATCTTTAATTCCTCAAGACTCATGCTTGCCTTAGAGCATTGTTATACCAAATTACAGGTGGCACATAGTAATTTTTATGCTTCTTTTAGTCAACAGTGTTGTAAGTATTGCTCACAAGTCACAAATCTTCCACTTGCCTGAAGCTTCCTGCCCCTAAGGAAGCCGTGTTAAAAGTTGACTCTGCGGTGTTGGAAAGTGATGGAAATGAGAACAGTCAGGTCTGATACTCTACTGAGGGAATAGGTCACCCATTTTAACAAATGCTTTGTGCCTCTTTTGTAGGTGGATTCTCCACCTTGTTTTTTCTTGTAAGTTTATTTTAATCCCATTGAATTTTCATGTGCTATGTTAACTGTGATGTTTACATGGTGCTTGGTAAGTTTTCAAGGCATTTAAAATTTTTAGTTGAAACAATATCTCTACATGGTTTAAATGATAAAATATGGGGACTTTTTCCCCTTTTTCCTTTTCTATCTTTACTCCTTCTTGGGTCTTCTGCATGGCATTTTAATAAATTTTAGTAGACTTATTGGATTTGATTAAAGAAAAGCATAGGTAGACATGGTATTAATTTTTCACCATGAAATGCCTGAAAACTAAAATAAGATGTCAACTAGGATGCCCTAAGTGGAAAATCAGCAGTGGAATGCCCGGAATAAAGTTCAGCATGCTCTAGAGCATTCTTCTCCAAATAAATTTGCAAATAAGTTTAGAGAATAAGTTTGACTGTCAAAGATCTTTAGGGTTTAGGAGTGAATTATTTATTAGCAGACCGCATAATTCTTATTTAGTGAAGAAAACAATATAGAACTTTAATGAAACCCAAATTGCATCTTTAAGACTCCAAATTGTATTTCTCAAGTGGTATTTTTCAGAATAGTTTTATTTTGTTTCAGTTCCCCATCATTTCTTCATGTATTTGTTCATCCATCAAATACTTATCGAATGCTTTTGATGGGCTAGTCTTTACTTAAGACACTGGGAATACAGATCTTGGTAAGACCGTTATCTGTGTCTCAGCAATGAAATCAGGACAGCATATTTAAATGGCAAATTACTTTTTGTTTGAAGTATTCTTTATTAAAAATCCTTTAAAATCAAACAGAGCTACAACCCTTTCTTTTTTTTGGCCCACCATGCGGTGCAGCATGCAGGTTCTTAGTTCCCCAAGCAGGAATCTAACCCTCACCCCCTACAGTGGAAGCAGAGATTCATAACACTGGATCCCCAAGGAAGTCCCTAACTCTTTTTGATACATCTTATTGATAATTATGATAAACGCTCAGTTCAGCATACTAGTCTGTCATAGGAATATTCTAGTTTCATATTCTGGTTTTGGTCAAGCAGATATTCACTAGAATTGGTTGAGTCACAGACTTATTTCCTGGAGTTGGATGAAAGACACTTTTAAAGAAGGCCTGGTTAAAAAAAAAAATCCTCCTGTCAATGCAGGAGATGCGAGTTCGACCCTGGGTCCAGAAGATCCCCTGGAGGAGGAAATGGCAACCCACTTCAGTATTCTTGCCTGGAAAATTCCATGGACAGAGGAGCCTGGCAGGCTACTGTCCATAGGGTCTCAAAGAGTTGGACATGACTAAGCAGCCTGCATGACATGGCTTACATTTGGAGTGTTTTGAATGACCCCTCTATAATCTCTCAGATTTCTTTTGTTCTTCTGATTCTGCATTCTCTTATTTTAAAGAGTCTAAATTTAAAGTTAGGTAACTACCCTTCATTACTTTTGTCACAGATTATGGACATGAAAGTTTAGTACAGTCAGTAAATTTCAGATATTAACTATAATACAGTGAGTGCTTTGGTTAAGAGTGAATGACAAGACACAAGCTCATCACCTATGTTCCTCTAGCACTTATGCTTCTGTATTGTAAGGTGGATCTTAGAGTCTTCTTGGTGACTAATGCAGCAATCAATTATGTAATCTTTTAATTCCATCTCAGACACACATACATCACCTCATCAATGGAGCAGCTTTTGGAAAAATAGACACTTGGTAAATCTTTAGTAAATAAGTCTGAGGAGCTGTCCCTTCAGCAAGGTAGGCTGTGGAAACCAGGTAGGGATGGACACACCAGAACTACTGTGTAAGAATTCTTGTCTTATTAAATTACTGTGTTCAGATATTAGAAAAGAAGATCAAGTGTCTTTCAGTTTGAAGGTCATGAAGATTTCAAACCACAAAACACAGTCCTACTAATACTGTAAGACTTAGATGGAGTCACGTTGCAGGAACATCAAAGGACAAAGTGATGTGTGCAAAACAACTTTGGCCGACCTGGGTGTAATTCCAGCTGATTTGGAAACCATTTGTTATGTAGACAAAATCTCAGTAAGTCATTTGATGACAGTTGGAGTTCCTTAAAAACCCAGTGACCTTGTTCATTTTATTTCATTAAAATCATTTCCTTCCTTTGCTACTTTTGCTAGCACATTCCAAACCTGCATAATATCAACCTCCTAGAAAAGAGGAGATCTGAGACAGCAGCTCCCAATTTCATGTCAGCCCTCAACTCCCCCCAGACCATCAAGGCCTCCCAGGCCAGCAACACCCTGAATGAGCCGCATCCCACTCTAGACCAGCCTCAACACAAATGCCGTGGGGTCAGTCCCTCTGACGTGTGGTTTAAGGCAGTATTCTCCTGAGAATTTCTTTGACTATGTGAAGCACTTTGGGAAGCAGCGTGTTAAAAAGTACTGAATTCAGAGGGAGAAGATGTAAACGAATCCTGATTTCTAAAGTGATCCTTTGCTGTCTGTGCATCCATGACAAAGACCTTAAACTAGCCAAGCTTCTATTTCCTCACCTGTTGTGAAGATTATGTGTAAAAATATGTAGTAAACCTTTAACTTCTACCAAATATTTGCTATTGCTAACACTTCGCTGGCCATCAGATGACTGATTGAAGCTTTGTAAATAAGAACAATATGTGACAGTATAGAACAGCTTTCTTCATCGTTTTGGGTGAGCTTTTCTGCACAAATATCAGGCTACATTCCTTCATTGTATTAAGATTTGTTTAAGTTGCTGGTCCTTGATTTTTTTTTAATGTTAATCTGCCTAATATATAGTTTCATATGCATGCATGCGTGCCCCACTGCTTCAGTCGTCCCAACTCTGGAGAATCCATAGGGATTCTCTAGGCAAGAATACTGAATTGGGTTGCCATTTTCTCCTCCAGGGAATCTTCCCAACCCAGTGATTGAACCCTCGCCTCCAGCAGCTCCTGCATTGCAGGCAGATTCTTTATTGCTGAGCCACAGGTGAAGCCCAATAGACAACCATCAGGGCCTAAGTGCCTGTTTCTCATTTTTTTCAACTGGAAGAAAAGAAATTATCCTTTATGACACAACTGCAAGCCATGTAAATAAAATCTATTCTCTGGCCCACTTTAAAACGTTAACATGGATAATTAGACGGCAAACAAAACATAATAGAGATCTGAAAGAGAAACAAAACATCTCCAGCTTAATGAACCAGAAGAAAAAAAATTTTTACACCATAATTGCTGCTATTATCTGAAACGTTGGCAGCAAGTTAATAGAAAGGGCACTCCAAACAAAGGAGGTTAATGAATGATGTTACTATTTGCACATAGTTGAGAAGCCTGCCGCCTTGTAATAGGATAGGGTTCAAGGATCCATTACAGCATCTATTACCCTGTATTCTGATTACTCTTTATAAGTTATCTTCCTGACTACACTGTGAGCTTTATTAAGGCAGGGAAAATGTCTTTGTCATTTTTTTCCCCCCACAAAACTTGGCAAGGTACCTAGCATCCAGTAGGTATTCACTTTTTTTGAATGGATGAATTAATGAGTGAGTGAATATACTTTTTCTTCTGCCCATGGAGTTAGGAAAACAAGACAAAAAAGGGTAAAGAGATATCTATTAATAAAAACAAACATGGGAATCTTCCATTAATAACAGTTAGATTCTGTGAGAGATGGGTATTTTTAATAATTTACAACTCATATTGATGCAGCTGGATCAGATCTGGAGGAGATCCACCTCCTAACAGACAGTGCAGACGCTGTCAGAGTAGAGGCAGGCCCTCTGCAGGACCCTCTTCAAAGCGACTCACAGTTCTTCCTGAGAACTCCTTGAGTGAGCTTGACAATTTCTAACCAAAGACTTGGTTCAATTAGAGAAGTCCTGCTATCTATTGCCATTTTAAATCTTCAGTGCCCTGAGAAGTTTTAGACAACAAAAAGATGACAGAACTCTAAAGCTTGCAATAATTCCATAAACATGGGTATTTTAGCTTTTTTTGTGGGGGGTGGGGGATGGAGGCAGCTGAATGTCTTTCCTAAGAGAGTGAGCAGTGAAAATGCTAAACCCTTCCCACCTCTTGAGAGTCAGGTTATCATCCTCATGTCACTGCCTTCTGACTCTCCTGATCCCCTACTCCCTAAATTAGGGTTTTTTTTTCACATGGACCACCCTGATCACTTTCTGAGTTTTTCTGGACCCACCTTGTCTTAACATGATAGAGTCCTCCATCCAAGCTGCAAAATTTTCCTCTGGTCTCCCTACAACATGGTTTTACTTTCATTCCCTTCCAAAGCTTGTTCTTGCCTGTTGTCACTTTTTTGAATTACTCAGTTCTTTTTTTTTTTTATTCTTAATATGGTTCCTATCATTTTCTCAATTTTTATCCCACTTGATTCATTACTGACTTTTACTCTTCTGAGAAGTTTCCTTACTCTCTTGCACATTTACATATTTCCTGGCATTTACACAGCCAATTATTGAGCTTGTGTTTGAAGTTGAAAAGAAGGGTGATGAGAGAGATGGCACCTGGCTGACCACCCCTGCACACCCTCCCAGGGTAACAGCGGTATGAGCCTGGCTCTATTCTTGCCCTTGGAAGTTCAGAAACATGGCCATGCCAATTCTTCTAGAGCTCCTCGGTCTCAAGGAAACTACTTGTAGAAACCATACTCGTAAGAAATTCGTGTTGTTGTTGTTCAGTCACCTAGTCATGTCAAATTCTTTGTGACCCTATGGACTGAAGCACGCCAGGTCTCCCTGTTCCTCACCATCTCCCGAAGTTTGCCCAAGTTCATGTCCATTGCCTTGGTGATGCCTTCCATCTATCTCATCCTCTGACACCCTCTTCTCCTTCTGCCCTCAATCTTTCCCACCATCAGGGACTTTTCCAAGAGTCGGCTGTTCGCATCAGATGACCAAAATACTGGAGCTTCAGCATCAGTCCTTCTAAGGAGTAGTCAGGGTTGATTTTCCTTAAGATTGACTGGTTTGATCTCCTGGCTGTCCAGGAGACTCTCAAGAGTGTTCAAAAGCATCAATTCTTTGGCACTCAGCCTTCTTTGTGATCCAACTCTCACATTCATGGATGACTACTGGAAAAACCATAGCTTTGACTCTACAAACCTTTGTAAGCAGAGTGATATATCTGTGCTTTTCAACACACTGTGTAGGTTTGTCATAGCTTTCCTGCCAAGAAGCAATCATCTCATTTCATGGCTACAGTCACCATCCACAGTGATTTTAGAGCCAAGAAGAGGAAATCTGTCACCACTTCCACATTTTCCCCTTCTATTTGCCATAGAGGAATGGGGCCGGATGCCTTGATCTTAGTTTTCTTTTAATATTTAGTTTTAAGCTGGATCCTTCACTCTCCCCCTTCGTCCTCATAGAGAGGCTCGTTAGTTCCTCTTCACTCTCTGCCATTAGAGTAGTATCATCTGCAACAACCTCAGGGTTGTTGATGTTTCTCCCACCTGTCTTGATTCCAGCTTGTAATTCATCCAACCAGGCATCTCATGATGTGCTCAGCGTATAGGTTAAACAAACAGGGTGACAGCAGACATTTATAAACCCAAATTCTTATGTCTTCATTTATAATACATTGCAGTAGTGGATACGTTCTTGGATCCCTGTAACTCATATCCAGAGCACCGTCTTTTCTGACAGTGAGGTACCTGGGAAATAGAATAATCAAAAGATTACTTGGTGAACATGAAATAAAAGTTTATAAAGGGGTGTTGTTTTGGGAGAGATCTCATCCAGGCCTGGGAAGCATGATGACTCATAATTGTCTCACAACAGAAGAGTTTTGTTGGATAAACATGCCCAACTCAAGGTCCTTGACTTCCTTTCCCACCCTGGGTTCACCATCACCCGTCTGAGTACAAGGTCAATCCAGACAAAGCCCAGTAGAACAGGTCAGGATTTTGCTGATGAAACCATCAGGCTGGTCTCCCTGAGATTGTTTCCAGGTCACTGTGAGTAGTATATTAGGTGTTTCTGCACCTCTCAACCAAACATTTATTCACACAACCTCTTGATTCATTTCCACTGATGGTCATGTCTATCCATGATACGTGTGAATTTCATTTGTTTGATTTTTGTGGAGGGCAATCTTGTTTCCCTTATTTATATTTTTTAATTGAAGCATAGTTGATTTATAATATTATATTAGTTTCAGTATTTGGCATAATGATTCAGTATTTTTATAGGTTATACTCCCTTTAAAGATATTATAAAATAATGACTGTATTTCCCTGTGCTATGTAATATATCCTTGTTTCCTATCTATTTTATAAATAGTAGTTTGTATCTCTTAATCCCACACCCCTATCTTGCCCCTCCCCCCTTCTCTCATCTCACTGGTATCCATTAGTTTGTTTTCCATATTTGTGAGTCTGTTTTTGTTTTGTTATATATATTTATTTGTTTTAAAATTTTTATATTCCATGTATAAGTGATATGTATAAAATAACATAATATTTATCTCTCTCTAACTTATTTCTTAAGGATAATACTCTCTAGGTCCATCCATGTTGCTGCAAATGGCAGAACTTCATTCCTTTTTAGGATTGAGTAGTATTCCACTGTGCATGTGTATGTGTATATATCACATCTCCCTTATCCATTCATCTGTTCTGTCGATGGACACCTAGGTTGCTGCCATATACTGGATATTATAAGTAATACTGGAGTTCAGTTTATATAAACTGAAGTTTATATAAATATAAACTTCCATATATTGACTGTTGTAAATAATACTGCTACTGGGGTGCATGTATACTTTCAAGTTGATTTTTTTTGTCTTCTTCAGATATATATCCAGCAGTGGAATTGCTGGATCATCTGGTAGTTCTATTTTTAGTTTTTTGAGGAAATCCCATGCTGTTTTCCACAGTGGAAATTTCAAATCCAGGTCTCCTGCATTACAGGCAAATTCTTTACTATCTGAGCCACCAGGGAAGCCCTACTTTCCACAGTGACTGTGCCAATTTACATTCCCACCAGCAGTGTACAAGCGTTCCCATTTCTCCACATCCTCCCCAACATTTGCTATTCATAGACTTTTTGATGTTAGCCATTCTGGCAGATATGAGGTAATATATCATTGTGATTTTGATTTCCTTTTCTCTAATAATTAGTGATGCTGAGCATCTTTCCAAGTGCCTATTAGCCATCTGTATGTCTTCTTTGGAAAAATGTTTACTCAGGTCTTCTGCCCATTTTTTAATGAGATTGCTTGTTTATAATTTCCCTTATTTTAATTTCTTGGACAATATCTTGTTCTCACCTCCATGAATTACCATGTACCAATTTCACTCTTCTGTAAAATTCTAACAGAACATTTATAATAGCCATTGTTTTTCTCATATAACACATGCACTGTGAAATGATGGCAAGGAATGGGAGAGAGAGAAAGCACAATGAAGAGAAAACATTCTGAAGAGCTGTTTGTTGAGGCCAGCAGCTCATTCCTTGAACGCTGGGAAGATAGTGTGGTATTGGGGAAGAGCAGGGTGACCTGAGTTGGAATCCTGTCTCTAACACTCATGACATATGAGACTGTGAGTGATTTACTTGATCTTTCTAGACCTATGCTACTCTAAGTGTGATCCCAAGGAGATAAGGAGCTAGTGCTAAAAGATAGAATCATCTATGTCACTAAGCACACTGACTTTTTCTTTCAAAGGGAAACTTTCTCAGTGGAGGAAGCTGTGCATTAATTTACATTCTGGTCTGGGCTCCTTATCAATCACAATGGAAAATAGCACCAACCTTATGGGAATAAAATTAATGATTATACATGATACATGCCTGGAATGCTAGGTGTGCAGTAAATAATGGTTTGTTATTTTGTTATTATTGTTGCATAATTTAGCACTAGCAACAAACTTTTCCAGCAAGTATAACCCAGCAACAGCCTCACAAACAATCAAGAAGCAAGAGCTGAGGGTTTTACATCCTGCCGTTCATTTCATTATTGCAAGCCTTACCTCTCTAGGCATCTATTTTCTCATCTGTGGAGTAATAGTAGTGCCTACTTTTTAGAGTTGTTATAAGAACTAAATTACATGTGCTATGTAAAACACTGAGAACTGTGCCAAACACATGGTAGGTATTCAATAAACATTCATTTCCTTTCCTTCCTTCATTTTCACCAACTTTGAGGATACTTTTAAGAATATTGGTATAATATTTAGGGGAAACTGTAACCATATACAAAAATTTCCTAAAGGTAACAATAACTCTAGAAAATAATTAAAGATAGGAGTAGTGACATAGAAGGACCCCCTGGTAGAAATAAGAATACTATATTACAATATTTTCTTTGAATTAATTCTGTGAAAAGCAGAAAAATTTGAACTCTGGCTCAATACAGTCACCAGTCATATTGGAAGCAGTGAGACTTGTGCTTAGTTGCTCAGTCATGTCCAACTCTTTGTCACCCCAAGGACTGTAGCCCACCAGGCTCCTCTATCCATGGGGATTCTCCAGGCAAGAATACTGGAGTGGGTTGCCATGAGTTGGTATCTTCCCAACCCAGGGATCGAACCCAGGTCTCCCACATTGCAGGCGGATTCTTTACCATCTGAGCCACCAAGGAAGCCCAATGTCTCCTAAACAGCTCTCTTTTGAATCATGGTCTTGGACTTCCCTGGTGGTCCAGCGGTTAAGACTCCACTGGACAATGCAGAGGACACAGGTTCAATCCCTGGTCTGGGAACTAAGATTCACGTGCCGTCAGGTGCGGCTGAAAAATAAAATTCAATTTTTGAATTATATTTTTGAATCACAGGCTTTCCTTCATGACAGAGCTGCTTTTTTCTCTGCATGATCCCCAAAGTGACAGATCCTTCCCAACTCCTCAAAAGTCTCTCACCTCCCCTATGCCTTCTTGCTATTGAGTGTGGGGTCATTGAAAAAGTCAAATTACTACTCTATTATATAATATTACTATCAATTACATACTAACAATTGTGGTTCTGTTAATATAAATGTATAGAAGGTACATTTTATAAGTTAAATGTATAGGGAATCTAAGCAGTTCAGCTTCAGAATTTATTGCTTCAGTAGTGTTTCATGCCATAAAGAGAAGTGGTATTTGTGTTTTATTTTTTATGTGGCTAGTTTTCAGTTATTGGAAGCCAAATGAATGAATAAGCTAGTGACATAATACAACATGAAAAGCTCTTTGCATTAAGAATACGTCTCACCACTTTTATCCAGTCCCCTCCTGCATTTGCCTAATTTTATTATTTGTGATCTTTTAGGAGAAGGACAAAATTGATGTTTGAATGTATAACTAGGATGGATTCTTGAATGAGATTCAGATTCGCTACCCTTTGTGATTACACATAATCCTTTTAAAATAATGCTCCCAAGCCAGAAACATCCAAGCTACAGGGATTTGCAAAGGTTACCAATATTTTTTTGCTCCTATGGCTCTGTCACTTCCCAATTGAGTAACTCTGGGCTACTTAACCTAACCATGCCATGCCTCAGTTTCCTCATCTGCAAAATGCAAAAAGACAATAGTTTTAACTTCTAGGGTTATTGCGAAAATTAAATGATTTAAAGAGTATTAAAAACTCCATACCTTCTCTAAAGTTTTATTCACTGCTTGTCTCCAGCATATACTAGATGCTTAATGAATATTTGTTAAATGCATGATTGAGTAAGTGATATTTCTTGTAGACTGTATGTTTAATTCAGCTTTCGCAACCACCCACCCACCCACAGTATCCAGTAACTTCTTTCTGGAAATTATTGGCTTTCTCAACCAAGCTGAAGATCTGGAAAAAGAATTTGACCATACCTGGGTCATACTTTCGGAGAAGGCAATGGCACCCCACTCCAGTTCTCTTGCCTGGAAAATCCCATGGACGGATGAGCCTGGTGGGCTGCCGTCTATGGGGTCGCACAGAGTCAGACACGACTGAAGCGACTTAGCCGCAGCAGGGTCATACTTTTGAAGCAGGATGTACCTACCACCATTCTCTAAAGGTTTCCCCACTGCCAGCTTTTATCACATTCCTGGAATCCTGGTTAAATACTGGGTTTACTGTACTAAATGTTTCTTTATCACATGCTCAAACCTCAGGCCTTCTTTGGAGAGAGGCATAAGAGAACATAGGCAGTCTCCAGTATATTGAAATGAGTTAACATGGCATTGCTCACTATTGTTTTATTCATTGGTAAGTTCTGAAAGATCATCAGAAATTGTAAATTGTAAATCAGTCTCTCTGGATCAAGACACCAGTCGTTTATTTTAAGAAAACCTATATAGTATCCTCAGCGATAAAAACAAAGAAACCTAAAAGTCGGGGTAAGTATAACACATGGGACTCTGCTAAGTCCCGAAGGAGTCCCAAGAAGATGGTCATTCAGTTTTATAAACAATCCTGAAGTCCTCCATTTTGCCATCCGTAGAACATCTGTCCCTGAATACAGGGGCACCAGCACATGAATGAACTAATGACTTTACTTTGTCCTCATCTGACCAGACCCCCCTCGCTCATCAAGCCAACCCAAAGTAACAGACAGCATTGTCCTAAATTTCCCTGAGAACCAACCGCACTCAGAACCTTAAACCAGGAGAATAAAATCCCCAAGTATTAGCATCCACTCTCCAACCACATTGCTGAGCGGCTTAGAGCCAAAGACAGGAAGAAGCAATGCCTGTCAGCTGTTTCAGAGAAAGGCTCCAAAGTAATCTCTTTCATGTTGCTGGAGAAGATCCATCACCCTTCTGGTGGCATGAGATAGACCTCCAAACAGGCGAATACCATTACACAATGCTCTGTCACACCACTACCACTTCAGCTGTCACAGGACAGAGAAGAAAATCCATGTAACTGGAAGATGAGGAACAAAGGTTAAGGGAATATAAGATTCTAGTTGTTTTATCCAATATGCAGGATTTCGAGATTGGGCTTCTACATATAGAAACTATGTGCGTCTAGAGCCTTAAATTTCATACAAATTCCTCTAAAATAACCACTGATGAGGTCATCTGTAAAAATGTGGAATCTGGGTTAGATGACCTCTAAAGCCCCTTTCAGCTCTAACCTCTGTGAGTCTCACCATCTCTGTGTTCTAATAATATGGGTTTGCTTTTTTGCTTATTAAGTATTTAGAAAAATAAAAACTAAGAAAGTAAAACATTAGCAAATATTATGCGACTGGGCGGAACTGGGCAGCAGAGGATGAGATGATTAGATGGCATCATCAACTCAACAGACATGAATGCATATACATAATTTTATTTAATTAGAAGCAGAAGAACCTCTTTACATGGTGCTTTTATACACTTAAACTCCTAAGTGTGTGTGTGCTCAGTTGAGTCCAACTCTGCAGCCTCGTGGACTGTAGCCCACCAGGCTCCTCTGTCAGTGTGATTTCCCATGCAAGTATACTGAAGTGGATTGCCATGCCCTCTTCCAGGGGATCTTCCCCACCTAGGGATCGAACCCATGTCCCCTGTGGCTCCTGCATTGGCAGGCAGATTTTCTTTACCACTGGACCACCTGGGAAGCCCGGGTGCTGGGAAAGTTTGAAGGCAACAGAACTGGGTGGCAGAGGATGAGATGATTAGATGGCATCATCAACTCAACAGACATGAATTTGAGCAAACTCTGGAAGACAGTGAAGGACAGAGGAGCCTGGCCAGCTGTAGTCCATGGGATCACAAAGAGTTGGACACGACTGCACACACTTGCACTTTGGAATTTAAAGTGGATAAGACAACAACAACTTCCAAAGTTGTCATTCTGCTCAGTACTACTAATCTGTTCACTGAGCTTGCCAATCACCACTACAGAACAGGAATGATTTTATTTTGCATAAAGGAGATTTTTTTTCAAGATTTGCCCCAGGCCTTTAATCTGAAAGGATAATCCCCTACATTTATGTAGCACTGTTAACTCTCAAAGACTATTCTTTTCTATTATCTGTCTAGAGTGTAAGCTCCATGAGAACATGATGGTCCAGCACACAGTAGGTATCAAATAAGTATTAGTTGAAATGAATGAATGTGATAAAACAACTCCGTGGATGGAGAGGGATCTCCCAGCTAAGGGTGTATCTGCCAGAGGTGGGAACTGAGGGCACAGGATCCAGGTCAGGAAACCAGCCAAAGTCACACAGGGACCAAATGTCAACCCTGAGTGGATCCTAATTTTTTTTTTTTTAAAAGCTGTGAAAGATGGTCATGAAACAAATGGAGAATATTGAATATAGGATATTAGATAGCATTATGGGACTATTACTTTTCTTAGATGATAATGGTGTTGTGATTATTTAGGATAATGCCCTTATTCTTAGGAGATACATACTGCAATAGCTGAGTGCCAAAGAATCGATGCTTTCAAACTGTGGTGCTGGAGAAGACTCTTGAGAGTTCCTTAGACGGCAAGGAGATCAAATCAGTCAATCCTAAAGGAAATCAACTTTGAATGTTCAATGGGAGGGCTGAAGCTCCAATATTTTGGCCAACTGATGCGAAGAGTCACCTCATTGGAAAAGACCCTGATGCTGGGAAAGATTGAGGGCAGGAGGAGAAGGGGATGACAAAGGATGAGATGCTTGGATGACATCATTGGCTCAATGGACATAAGTTTGAGCAAACTCTGGGAGACAGTGAAGGACAGGGAAGCCTGGCGTGCTTGCAGTCCATGGGGTCACAAAGAGTGGGACACAACTTAGCAACTGAAAAACAAGAACAATATGTTGAGGCAGTATCGTGATATATAAAACTAGCTTTCTAACTTTTTTACTGGTTCAGCAAGAAAAAAAGATACAGCAAATATTGTAAAATGTGAATATTTGGTGAATCTATGTGGAAAGCAAAGGGATGTTCTTAGAAATACTCTTTCAAAATTTTCATTAAAAGTTGGGAGGGGAAGGCAATGAAAGAGACCACAGGGGGAAATTGTAGATGTGACTATATGAAAACTTTCATCCTCTCTAGCTGTGGTTTATTTGAGTGGTAGGACTTTACTGGACTCTTTTCCCTTTATATTTTTCTAAATTTTTCGTATGAGTAGATATTTTATTTGTAATAAAATTATTAAAATTTAAATCATGTAGCAACTACAAGATGAATCTCCAATACCTTTGTAATCTATGGCCATACCACACTGAACGTGCCTGATCTCGTCTGATCTCAGAAGCTAAGCAGGGTTCGGCCTGGTTAGTACTTGGATGGGAGACCTTTCTAGAATCACAGGGTAGCAGATTGTATCTTCCAAAGATAACTCTATTTATACATTTTTCACATCTTACATGCATGTCTTACAACCTCCTACGTGAGATAGGATCTCTGTCTCAAGCTTATGAACCTGAACAGGGACTTGTGGCTGCCCAAAGCATTGGAGTCTGGCAGACCATCACTAAACATGTGACTTTGAAGCCCAGCCCACGCAAAAGATACAACCACCATCTCTTTCTCCTTCTCTCTTTGGATGCTTGCCCTTAGGACTCAGTCATCACGTTGTGAGGAAATCTAGCCCACATAGAGAAGTCCAGTGCAGATATCCTGGCTGACAGCCCCAGCCAGCCCCCAGCCATGAGCCAGCATCAGCCACTCTCATACAGTGAGAGTGGATGACCTTTCAGATGGTTCCAGCCTTTGAATTTTCCAGTTGATGCTCCAGATGTTGTAGATCAGAAACCAGCCATCCATTCTGTTCCTGGTCTGAATTTTTGACCAAAGAAACAGTAAGAGGTAATAAATACATTACATAATGTATGATCATAGTGCCTCAAGGCACTATGTTTTGGGGTAACATGCAGTCGTCATAACACAGAGGGACAGTGAAATCCTCTGATGTGGAAAATGTTTTGTTATTGGTTAGAAAACTGAGTGCCACTGGGAGAGAAGAACTGAAACACAGTGTGAAAGTGAAAGTCACTCACTCGTGTCCGACTCTTTGCGACCCTGTGGACTTTTAGAGTCCATGGAATTCTCCAAGCCAGAATACTGTAGTGGGTAGCCATTCCCTTCTCTGGGGGATATTCCCAACCCAGGGATCGAACTAGGGTCTCCCGCATGGCAGGGGGTTTCTTTACCAGCTAGGTATCAGGGAATCCTGAAATGCAGTGTAAGTTATCATTAATCTTCCTGGCCGTCAGTTAACCAGATGTAGCTTCTCTTCAGAAAGAAGCATTTAAATGTTGAAAATGAACGTCTGGTTACTGCAGAGAAACCCAAAAAAGGCATCTTTAGAACTTGGATGACTGAGGTTGTCCCTTTTGCCTACAATGTACCACATATCAGATTATGTGTTACACAAATGTGCTCTTTGAAAAAAAACCAAACTGCATTTAAAATCCACTTTTTAATAGTCTTAGTCTTTCTTCTGTCAAAACACAGGTTTTAGTTTCATGAAGAATTCATAATTGTTTGTTTTTCCTATCACATTTCACACATTTTGCATGTCATTATTTAAGGAAATGATCATATTGTAATACTTCCTCTTTTAGTTCAGACAAAGAAATTGTAAACATATCAGCAAAAAGGGAGCCATAGCTTTATCTGAATACTAACATATTTAGAGAGTGAATAACATGGCCATCCAATTTCTCAGTGACCCAGATGCATTTTACTGTACTCAAGCAAGGTGTTAGGATTGCAGTAAAAAATATATATATATATCTATATTCATATCTATCTAAGGAGGTAAATTTTTAATGTGACCTTCTGCTTTCTCCAGTGCTATTTGTCATATATGGAGAAGTAAAAACAAGTTAGTGGAACAACATAGAACATTACCCATGTTTCACAAATATGTAAAAGGCCCCGGGAACAATCTTTCCATTAAGAGTGAGCTGCTTGGCTGTGCAGGAAAAAATTTTTTTTCTTCTTTTCCGTCCATTAATTCTCAATAGTTCAATAAAGCTATCAAGCCTCTGAAGAACAGTACAAGGAGCTGTAAAAAAAAAACAAAGGATCTATGGCAATCTTTTAAACTCAAATGCTTTTATTTCATTTATCACTTTTAAAATATTCATCATGATGGTGAGCCTCCTGACTTGAGTCATGGATTAAAACTCATAGGAGGGTTAAGTTAGTAACCAAGAAAAGTTATCTATGTCAAAACCATGGGGTAAAACTCTTACACCGTGTATACTTAACTCAGAATTGCCATCTTTAGCTGTATCATCAAAAAAGAAATTGTATACATGTCATTCTTCTAATTAGGAGTAACACTTCATTAGAAGTTATATATGTGTTAAAAGCCTCCTCCAACTGCACTAACCTATAATCTGTTTCTTCCATTCAGGTGGCAATATTGTTTTATATATTTGTAGGTACTTAATAGGGCTTCCCAGGGGCACTAGTGGTAAAGGACCCGCCTGCCAATGCAGGTTAGACATAAGGCACGCCAGTTCAATCCCTGGGTGGGGAAGATCCCCTGGAGAAGGGAATGGCTACCCACTCCAGTATTCTTGCCTAGAGAATCCCATGGACAGAGGAGCCTGGAGGGCTACAGTTCATAGGGTTGCACAGAATCAGATGGCTGAAGTGACTTACCACGGGACAGCACAGGTTCTTAATAGGACTTCCCAGGTGGCACTAGTGGTAAAGAGCTTGCCTGCCAACGCAGGAGACTTTCGAGATGCAGGTTTAACCCCTGGGTCAGGAAGATCCCCTGGAGGAGGGCATGGTAACCTACTCCAATATTCTTGCTTGTAGAATCCCATGGACAGAAGAGCCTGGCGGGCTACAGTCCATGGGGTCGCAAAGAGTTGGACATGACTAAAGCAACTTAGCACAGCACAACACAGGTACTTAGTAAAAGCTTTCTAAATGAGTAAATGCAAATATTCTACCTTCCTACAGTGTGACATTAAATCTTAATCTCCTTTATTCTATTCCGTCCTCTACCACTTCCATTCCATAAAATGTGGCACAGCTGCTATGTAAACTGCTCATGTTTTAAGTGAGTTTCTTCAGCAGCTTTCTGCATACTTACAGGCAGGTTCTGCTTCTCTTTTCCAGGCCCTCAAGGAATCTTTTCAAGATGTGTCCCTTCCTCTCTACTAAACTGACTTACTCCCTCTTGCTATCTCTGCTCATAGTCTCTTTGTTTCACACTCAAATTTCACCCATCAGCCTGATCCCTCTGATGGGTGAATGATAACTTCAGGGTCTCTTCCTGGGTGCTCTCTCTGGAGGCCTCATCCCACAGCCTGTTTCACTGCTCCAGCCAGTCCCAGCCTGGGAGGGAAATTCAGACTTCTTGAACTTCATGGTAGGGGTGCTCTGACTGCTTGACCATTGGCTCCAAGGTTGACCAGTCTGGTCAGTCAGGTGTCTTCTTCACCACTCCCATCACTACCCAATTAAAGGAAAAGATCTCACAAAGGTAGAGGTCTAAAGTAGCACCTCAAGGGCACTTGAACTTAGTTTAGTGTGTAACACTGTACTTTGCATAAACATTCATTGTCACGGCAGGTTCTGGTGGTGACAATCCCTGCTGCCTGTACCTTTCTAATCTTAGACAAATCTAAACTTCTCTTTAGGGAAACTTATGCATAATTTCCTTCTCCAGTTACTTCATAGGGCAGTTAAGGTGGGGCAAGAAGCCACAAAGCCCTGTTTAACAAATTAAAGTAGTGTTTATATTATAGGCTTGGTCTTTCATAATAGAAGGGAGGCTGCTGACTAACGGTGCTCAGGTCAGACTTCCTGTCACCAGCTGGGTGTTCACATACGGTGAATACAGATGAATGGCTTGGGCTTTGTGCCCATCATCACTGGGCCCTGGTGACCCAATAACAGGAAGATGACTGGTGAGGCTGTATAATTGCTTTTCATCTGTGTTCAGTGAATGGCACCATCACCTCTCAAGTCACCCAAGCTAGAAATCTAGTTGTCATCCTGAATTCTTGCTCTGTCTCACAACTCACAACTGATTTGTTTACAGAGTCCTGAAGATTTAACTTCCTTACTATCCTTAGAATTCACTCCCGTTCTGTGTTAATATCTCTGGCCATTGGTTTAGAGTCCTCATCATTTGTCATCAGATCTGCTGCAATTAGAAACAACTGATCTCCTTGGGTCTGGCCTCACCACTTCTAAACTGATACCTCTGGCAGAGTGATCTTTCTAAACTACTGACATGATCAGGTTTCACAGCTCTCTCCACTGAGCTTAAAAATCTTTCAATGACACCTCGTTGCTTTAGGCTGAAGTTCAAAGACCTTAGCATGGCAAACCATCCCCTGCCTCTTGGCTATATTTCCACAGGCCCTTCATTCCAGCTATATACATCTCATTTCAGTTTCCTGATCATCTCACTCTTTAACTTTTCATTGCTGTTTTGTGCCATCCCCTCATCCTGAAATGATCCTTCACTGATTACCTCCTCTACCATTGCCTTGGCATTCATCTGTTCATGAAATGCTTACTGAGGCTTACTGTGCCTGATACTCTTTTAGGTGTTGAGCATCAATGACTAATACAGACACAACTTTATGACTTAGAGAATTTACACTATAGTGGTGGTGACGGTGGTGGTGGAGAGGACAGACAATGAACAAAACAAATAAATAAATTATATCACAGACTAGGAAGGGTAAGCACTATGGAAAAATATTAAGTAGGGAAGAAGGATGTGGTGGGGATGCATGCCAGAGCAGGTGTGGAGGTCAGGTCACTGCAATTTTAAATGGAGTGGTCAGGGAAGGCCTCACTGAGAAGTGACATTTGAGCAAAGACTTAAGGAAATGAAGGAGCAAGCCATGTGAATATTTGGGGGAAAAGTATTAAGGGAAAAGTGAAGAGCAAGGGCAAAGATCCTGAGGTCGAGGCAGCCCTCGAAAATGGGAACTGGAAGGAGACCAGTGTGGTCTGAGGAGAGTGAGCATGGGGGGAGAAGAGTAAAGGTCGAAGGGAGAAAGGTAAGGGGAGACCTTGTAAACCACTGCAGAGCTTTTTAAAAATATTTATTTGGCTGTGTCGGGTCTTAGTTGTGGATGTAGAATCTTCCTGGCGTCATTCAGGATCTTTCGTGGCAGCACACAGATCCTTTGTGGTGCATAGGTTCAGTAGTTGCAGCTGTGGGCTTAGTTGCTCCTCGGCTTGTGGGATCTTAGTTCCCCAACCAGGAATCGAACCCACATCCCCTGTATTGCCCAGCAGATTCTTAACACTTGGATTGCCAGGGAAGTCCCCACTGCATTCTAAGGGAGATGAGGAGCTTATTGGAGGGTTTGAATTGGGAAGTTACACAACGGAAGGATCCCTCTGGCTGCTGAATTGAGAATAGGTTGTAGGTTCGATGCATGATACAGGGTGCTCGGGGCTGGTGCACTGGGATGACCTGGAGGGGTGGGGTGGGGAGGGAGGGGGGAGGGGGGGGCTCTGGAAGGGGAAAACATGTACACCCATGGTGGATTCATGTCAATGTATGGCAAAAAAAAAATACAATATTGTAAAGTTAAAAAATAGATAAATAAACTAATTTAAAATAATAATTAAAAAAAGAGAATAGGTTGTAGGAAGACAAAGGTGGAAGCAGGAGATTTGTTAGGTGGTTGTGACAGAAATCCAAGCAAGAACTGCTAATGGCTTGAGCCAGGGTGGGGACAGTGGAGGCCATGAGACAGGGCTGAATTCTACATCTAGCTTAAAGATAGGTCTGATGGAATTTGCTGATGGATTGGATGTGGGATAAGAGAGAAACAAAGGTCACAAGGATGTCATCACAATTTTTAGTCTGATCAACTCTAAGGATGGAGTTGCCATTAACTGAGATAGGGCATACTTGGAGGAACAGGTCTGGGGCAAAGATTAGGAGTTCTGGTTTGGATTTGAAACATCTGAACTTCTTCCGAGTTTCTTCTCCTAAAAGCCTCCCCAGTTCTCTCTCTTCACCTAGGATATGCACATTGGTTCTCCCCTAAATTGGATTCTATTGCTCTCAGAGCCCTTAGTACACAAAGCAGCCCTTTTAACACAAACATTTTCCGTTAAGCATTTATTGACTCAGATTAAAAAACAAACCAATAATTTCTGTTCTGGCTGTGAAGGAGTAATTGAAATGGAACTTGTCCTTCCGGTATAAATGACTAGAAAATGGGACAAAAATCAATGAAACAACTGTATTCAGATATTGGGACAATAGGGAGTGAAGAATGTGCCCTCGGAGATGAGGGAAACAAATAAGTGAGCCCCATAATCACTCTAGCTATTAAATTTCTGCTCAGGGGTTGGGAACCCAGTCAAAACCCATGAGATCTTGTTGAATTAAAGAAACAAAGACTGAAGTTGTTGGAGGCTGGAGGGGTGTGGCGGGGGCGGGGGGGGGGAGTATTAAAGAGACACTATACAAGTGTTTCACAAATATCATATGATATTGCTTATATGTGGAATATAAAAAAATGATACAAAGGAACTTATTTACAGAACAGAAACAGACTCACAGACATAGAAAGGAAACTTATGGTTATCAAAGGGGAAAGGTGGTGGGGAGGGATAAACTGGGAATTTGGAATTGACATATACACACTACTATACTTAAAATAGATAAACAACAAGGACTTACTATATATTACAGGGAACTCTGCTCAATGTTCTATAAGAACCTAAGTGGGAAAAGAAATTGAAAAAGAATAGACATACATATTTGTATAACTGAATCACCTTGCTGTAAACCTGAAACTAACACATTATAAATCAACTACAGCCCAATATAAAATATTAAAAATTAAAAAAATAATGAAGTGTTTCAAAAATCTGCTTGGGGATTCCCTTGAGACTTTGTGTAACTACTAATCTGGGCACATTTTGGATGAAACCCTGAAGGCCTAGCAAAGAACAGCTGATGGGAATCTCTAAGATAAACAATCCCCAAAGCTGACACAGGGCAGAGACCTGAGTTCTTACTGTGCAGAGTGGAAAGTGCTTGTTAAACACTTGGGGTACTGAGTAAAGACCTCAGAAGGATCATGCCTTAGTATCAATAGAAGAGCTAAACTAAGCCTAAAGTAAAGGCTGTAAAATAAAGCTGTAATTCAAAAAGATCAGCCTGATCTGCAAGTAACTTAACTGCCCCAAGAAAACAGACTTTAACTCTCTTTAAAGGAAGACAAGAAAATCCCATCACTCAACAGAACATTTACAATGTCAGGAATTTAAACGGCACCAAAACCATGAAATATTTGCAGATATATCCAATGTGTGTTGGAATCGGCTCACACAACAGCTCATTCTCTCATCTCTTTGGAACTCCATGCTGGGTGATGTCACATTGAGAGCTCGAAGCTGATCATGGTTTGAGTATTCACACCACAGAAATTGGCAAACAAAATA
Organism: Okapia johnstoni; assembly: GCA_024291935.2. Taxonomy (NCBI): domain Eukaryota; kingdom Metazoa; phylum Chordata; class Mammalia; order Artiodactyla; family Giraffidae; genus Okapia; species Okapia johnstoni. The sequence goes on from CM044322.1 coordinate 47,144,642, forward strand.
CATTAGGGCTCTGTGACCTCCCACCTTGCTGGAAGAGTTGGCTCATCAGCACTCTGCTGTATAAACATAAAATATGGGATTATCTCTGAAGCAAAACACTGCTGAAAGAAGTTGAAGGAGGTCTAAATAAACGAAAAGATATCATTTGTTCTTAGATTAGAAGACTCAATAGTAACATGTCAATTTGTCCAAATTACAGAGTCAGTGGAATCCTAATTAAAATCCCAACAGACAAACTGATACTAAAATTTATGAGGAAAGGCAAAATCTTAGAATTAACCAAAAGTTGAAAAACAAATAAGTTGAAGGACTTATATTCCATGATTTTAATATTTACTATAAAGTTATATTCATTAAGACAGTATGGTATTGGTATATTAATATAATAATATACTGATCAGTGAAACAGAATACAGCCTGGAAATTCACATGCACACACACATATAAATATATGTATATATAGCTAATTGTTTTCTTGGCATTAGACACTCTATTACTGCTTTATTGAGATTTCATAGTGGTTGTTTTGAGCATTTGTTAATACTTATGTATAAAAAACTGTTTCACGGCACAGAAATTTGGACTTTAGTCACCCATCTGTTCTGTGCTGGAATAATCTCAGAACTGTTCTCTAATATAAAATGTGCTTTGCTTATGAATACTCCCTTGGCCCTTCCTTGCACATTGGGCTTTTATCCAGTCAAGTGACCTATATCTAATTAAAGTATGTTCTTAATCAGCAACATAAAATGGCTCTCATTCATTTAGACAGTATTTAGTGAGCAACTCCTTCAACTCTAGGGATGTTAGCTGCTTCCTGAACCTGCTAGCTTCATGATAACTTACTCTATGCTTTTTGCCTTTTCAGTTACCTAGTTAACAATTGTTTACATAGAATTCTCTCTTTTAAAATAACTGGTTTGATTTCTCTCTTTCCTGACTAAGCCCCGATCACCTAAGGTCCTAAATGATCTGCTTCACCTAATTTACCAATCTCTTCTCACACAACTCTCCTCCTCAATCCATGTTCTTCAGCTGCACCAGCCTAATTTTTATCAGAAAGCTCTTTCCTATCTCCTGGGCTTTGAGTATTTTTTTCCTCTGCCTTGAATGCTCTCCCCCTGGAATTTAATGAGGCTATGCCCTTCTCATCTACGACTTCATTTTCATTATTAAATGAGGCTAGACCCTTCTCATCTATGACTTCATCTTCATCATTGAGTAGAGCTTAAATGCTACACACTCAGAGCCGACTTCCCTGGTGACTCTTTCTAAAACACTCCTGAGCACCTTCTCCCATCTCCTGTTTATTTCTTTGCCACACTGAACAAGATATGTAATGATCTTGGTTTTGTTTACTTGTTTATTGTCTGTCTTCACATCCATTCCAGAAGAGAATGTAACTTCCTTGCATTCAGAGTCCTTGTTTACACTTAGTGTGTTTTCTGGTACATGTTTTAACTTCATACTTGTTGAGTTAATGAATGGGGTCACAGTTGGGAAGAGAGATTTGAATGAGAAAAAGGGTCCACTGATTTCTGCAATGCACTAGAACAGGTGCTGTATGACCTGGGTCACAGAGATGCCACAAAGGATCAGACACCTGACTCTCCAGCCCTGTCCTTGATGACTGACCGAGACTCCAACAGCTTGTCACTGGGAAAGCTGAGATGTCCTTGGTCCTCCGCTCTCCAGCCTCCTTTCCCAATCTGGTGCCTCCTTATCTTTCTCAGGTGACTAGTGCTCTCACAGTCTCCCATTTCCACTCACGGGGACTCATTTTCATAAAACGATCTGAACAGACACCAAAATATAAGTGACTGACATTCTAGAGCACTAACTATCCTGAAGGCATTTGCTTTTTATCTGGCAAAAATTCCTAAACCAAGAAAGCGTTAGAGCAGGGGTTCTTATTTTTTGTAACTTTTGAATATGCTGTGGTGAATGCATTTACTATTTTTAAAGGTCCATAAAAATTTGAAAGGCTGTTTTTCAAAAAAAAAATAATTGCATTGTCTTCATCATAAACGTAGTAGGAGTTTGTTCAAGGTAGTGATGGACTGATTGAGCAAATGTATATTCCTTTTATTCCTATCCTAAATTTAATTTTACCGAAGTACAGTTGGTTTACAATGTTGTGCCAGTCTCTGCTGTACAACAAAGTGACTCGGTTATATACGTATTTATATTCTCTTTAAAAATAAGGAGTGGAAGGACACCCTTTGTCATCTGAGACCACTGGTTGGAATACTTCCCCAGTATGCAGAACCCCATTGGACAGCCAGCCACCTTGCCTGAGTGATAGTGTGTAGGTGACCCTATTGGGGGCGGGGGACACAGATGAAAGGCATCTGCATTTGGTTTCTCTTCTCTTTCCTTTGCTCCAAAGGAACACAGAGGTCTGTGGCCGCCTGCCCTTGGCTCTCCCAGCTTTTCCTACAATCCCTCCAGATACTAAAACAGAAACTCGATGTCATCTTTGACAACTCCCTTTCCTGCCTCCTGCCTGTAAAACCCATCACCAAATCTTGCTAACATCACTCCTAAAGATCTTCCAGATCTGTGTCCCCTTCCCACTGCCAGCCCTGCACCCCACGAGCTCTCCTCGCTCTTCTCTGGAGCCTCTCACCAACTCACCCAGCCGTCCTTTTCCTACTTTTTCTCTGTGTTGCAGCCAGAGAAATCTTCCCAGCCACAGATGGATAGTGTCTCTTTACCCCTCTCCCAAGAGCGGAATACCCTCCAACACTTGTTTTGTTTTAGGATGAAGACCAGATTCCCTAAAAAGCTGAGTCAGCCCCCTCTGCCTGCTGTGTCCCCACAGCCTCAGTGCCACCAGCCTTTGGTTTCTCTGCTCCAATTTCAACAGCCTTGTTTTCATCCTGTATCCCTTGCTGCCTTGGGGCCTTTGTGTATGAAGGCTCTGTTTACCCGCTTTACACTTTTGCTCAACTTCACTTCCTCAGGGAAGCCTTCCTGACCTCTTGACTGGGTCGGATCCTCTCATACAGCCTTTCCTTCACAAGATTTGTCTCAATCACTATCCTACAGCTACGGGCATGATTACTGGGTTAAGACTTGTCTCTGTGGCTGGAGAGCCTGACTTCTCTCTCCTGCCTGCCCCTCATCACTATAACTTGTCCGCCCAGGAAGCAGAAGGGAAGACATCTTAGACTGCAGGGCTCGAAGAGATATGATATTGTGGGTGGGACTGGGGAAGTAGAGCCTGAGACAAGGTAGTGGGTGCTTGTAATTTATTGAGAGATTGTTTTTAAGAAAAACCGGCAAGTGAGAAAGGGAGGCAAAACAGGTAAGGGGAATGGAAGCTCCAAGTAAGGGTGTGTGTCAGGTAAGTACTAACTCAGGTGAAGGTTGTGGTCTCAGGTAAAGGCTGAGGGGAACTCTGGAATGTAACCTATTCTGAGGCACGGGAGCAGTTTGTACTCCCATTATCAGTTAGTCAGTGGCTGGAGCTGCCCACTCCTCCTAGGAAAAAGAGTTCGTAACTTCCCAGCAGGCAGCTCTTGTCAGTCAAGGGCAGCTGTCCTGAGAAGGGGAGGAAAAGGTGCAGCCATGATGTAGCTGTTAGCCGCCAGCACCCAGCGACTGGCTGGGGATCTAGGTGGGCACCACAGCATGCACTATGGTGGCAGTTCAGATTTCTTGTTTATAAAGTGTGTGTGGAAGCCGTGGGGAGGTGCAGGTTCGATCCCCGGTTGAGGAACTAAGATGCCACATGCTGAGTGGTGGCCAAAAATAAATAACTAAAATGTGTGGGAAGAATTCAGATGATAGAAGTCAAAGAAGGAGATTAAGTCAAGGCAGAGGAGAGTTCTAGTAGATATCTTTCTCTCTCTCGTTTTATTTTTTAGGCTCAGCCTAATCAGAAGCACTGCCCTAGAGTCAGACTCGAGAGTTAATGAAACAAAGAAGCAGGGGACCCTTCCTATCTGTGACAGGATGACAGTCACGTTGACCTGCAGTGTCACGAGAGTCAGCATGGTGGCTGTGGTGTCCACGGTCCAGTGTGGGCAGTACAAGCAGCGCTGCCCTGTGTTCTTTATCCCTGTCTCCTCCAGGTCTTATTTTCTAGTCCTAGCCCTTCTCTGAGCTACCCAGTATCTTTTCAGTATACTTGTTTTCCACTCTAACCTGCTGGTTTCTGTTGCTTACGACCAAGATTCCTGACGCACACCCTCTCAGGGCCGTGCTGCACAGCTCCCAACGCCCCCATCCTCAGGACTGCAGAGGTGAAGATGGGCCCGATGCCAGTGGCCTGGTCCCTGATTCCTGTCACCAAGCCCCAGCCCCAGGAGAGGGTTCCACAGCCTGCTGGCATTCTGAGGGCAGGGAGGAGGCAAGGGAAACATAGGGTTCTGCCTTCAGGTCAGAGCATTTATGGACTCAGAGCACAAGGAGACTTTATGGAGCAAGACTTGGCCTGACAGAGCAGGCTTCCAACACGACCCAGGGCCACCCGTGCGGAGAGACACTGCCAACATATATGCTGGCTTTGGACAACCTACCACCTCTGCAGAGTCCCAGTTTATCTCAGCTCCTATCCAAGCCTCTGCACTATTGCCCACCATCTGTAGTTGGCCAAATGCAAGTTATGAACCAGATGACGATCCTTGGTTGTAAGCAAGAAAAACCAACTTCAGCGAATCAGACAAAAGAAGAAGCTTGTTGAAACACTCTCAGGTCGCTCACGGGGTACACAGGAGACTGGGTACCCAGCCTTGAAATGGGACAGGAACCAATAAAAATTGGTTAAGTGTTGGACCTGAGAGTCACTGAGGCGATGGGTATGCTCCAAGTGTTCGTTGCTGTTGATGTCTTGTTCTCTTCAAGAATCACATTCTCATGGGAATTCCCTAGTGGTCAAGTGGTTAAGGCTCTGTACTCTGGGGTCCCACAAGCCATGTGGATCGGCAAAAAAAAAAAAAAAAAAAAAACAGACTCGAAGTCTCAGGAGAGTCTGAGTCGCCTGGCCTACATTGTGCTCCCACCTCTTGGCCGTGGGAGAGTCCCCCGATTCACTGTCCCACTCAGAGTACACAAAGGAGAGAGGCTTAACTCCACAAAAAAAAGCTGGGGTGCTGTTTCCAATAAAGGGGAAAGGAATGCTAGCAATTAAAAAAACAAGCAACTAATGCTACTACACGTAGCTCTGTTGCTGCATGTTCTACCAAACACATGACTAATCAACCCACCTCACCACTGCAGAAACCACCCTGGGGAGCTCTCCCCTACTCCCCTCCCCAGGCTGCTACATAACCAGATGGCTTCCTCCTCAGCCGCTTTCCCATCAGTCTCCACAGACCTGAGTGCAGGACAGGCTGCCCGGAAGTGCCTCCAGGGTGCCCTCTAGGGGCCAAGGGCCGTATACCTTCCTGAAGGACAAGAAGTCCTCTACGTGTTGTTGTTCCGACGCTAAGTTGCGTCCGACTCTTTGCGACCCCACAGACTGTAGCACGCCGCCTGGCTTCCCTGTCCTTCACTGTTTCCCAGAGTTTGAGTTGGTGATGTTATCTAACCATCTCATCCTCTGTCGTCCTCTTCTCCTGCCCTCAATTTTCCCCAGCATCAGGGTTCTTTTCAATGAATCAGCTCTTCGCATTAGGTGGCCAAAGTATTGGAGCTTCAGCTTCAATATCAAGTCCCCTACACACAAACCTTCACGTTGCAAACTTTCACCGATGTGAACATGCCCCTGTATACCAGTTGTTGTACTGTACCACTGTACTTTTCAAGGTACTGTTCTCTAAGTTTAGAATGTTTTCTTTATTTTCTGTATTTGATTGTTTTTTATGTATTATTTGTGTGAAAAGTGTTACAAACCTATTACAGTACAGTACTATATAGCAGATTGTGTTAGCTGGGAACCCAAGCTAACTTTGTTGGACTTTTGAACAAATTGAACTCAGGAATGTACTCTCAAAATGGATTCATTCATATGTAGGGGACTTACTGTAAATGGTTACAAAGTGAATGAATCTAACCAATCTGAACCAGTGGGTGGGTGACGATGACTCTCCCCCCAGTGTATACACAGCTTCATTCTCTCTGAGACCTGGAGAAAGTGTGTAGGGGCTTCACATAATTTAGAGGTCATCAGTCCAGTGGCCTTCTGACTTTAATGATCTCTTTATTTCTGGTCTCATGTTATTTTTAAAAATGTTTTATTTTATATGGCATATAGTTGAGTTACAATATTGTGCTTGCTTCAGGTACACAGCAAAGTGATTCAGTTATACACATATATACATCTATTGTTTTTCAAATTCTTTTCCCATTTAAGTTAGTACAGAATATTGAGCAGAATTCCCTGTGCTATACAGTAGGTCCTTGTTGGTTATCTGTTTTAAATATAGTAGTGTGTATGTGCCAATCCCAAACTCCCAATTTATCCTCTTAACTTTTCCTCTTTGGTAGCCATAAGTTTGTTTTCTATGTCTGTGAGTCTGCTTCTGTTTTATAAATAAGTTCACTTGAAAATATTTACAAACAATGTAACCAAAAAGAGATTAATCTCCAAAATATACAAACAATTCATGCAGCTCAAATATATATAAAAAACAACCCCCAAAATTTTCAGAAGACCTAGTAGACATTTTTCCAAAGAAGATACACAGACGGCCAAGAGGCACATGGAAAGATGCTTAAAAAATAAAAATAAAATTTAAATTCTTAAAAAAGAGATGCTCAACGTCACTAATAGAGAAATAATAATTATTTTGATTTGTCAAAACTAGTCAAAACTACAGTGAGATATCACCTCACACCAGTCAGAATGGCCATCATCAAAAAGTCTACAAGCAATAAATGCTGGAGAGGGTGTAGAAAAAAGGAAACCCTCCTACATTGTTGGTGATGTAAATTGCTATAGCCACTATGGAAAAAAGTATGGAGGTTCTTTAAAAAACTAAAAATAGAGCTACCATATGATCCAGCAATCCTACTCCTGAGCATGTATCTGCAGAAAACCATAGTTCGAAAGGATACATGCAATCCAATGTTCATTACAGCACTGTTTACAATAGTCAAGACATGGAGGCAACCTAAATGTCCATTGACAGATGAATGGATAAAGAAAATGTGGTGTGTATACACACACAGACACGCACACACACACACACACCCCCCCACACACCACACACACACAATGGAATATTACTCAGCCATTAAAAAGAATGAGATAATGCCATCACAGCAACATGGATGGACCTGGAGATTATCATAGTAAGTGAAGTAAGTCAGCTAGAGAAAGACAAATGTCATTTGTTATGGCTTATATGTAGAATTTACTGGTCTCTTTATACTCCTTTTCCCTGCTCTTTGCTCCATTCACACCCACCCTCTGTCATTAGCCTCAACACCCTTCACCAATGATCCACTTTAGGGACTATCCACCCAGGACAGCACAATGCTAAGCCTTCCAGAAATGTTCAGAGGAAGATGCCACTGTGGTTAGAGCATCTCACCAGGTAGCAGGGGAAATCCCGGTCCTGTGCCTATTCCTGTAGTGGGGAGTATATGTTTATATTCACTGAGAAAGCCAAATTGTTCCCTTCTTCAACATGAGGCCACAGGCCCATTTGAATCCATTCCACAAATATTTATTCAGCATTTACTATATGCCAGGAGAAGGAAATGGCAACCCACTCCAGTGTTCTTGCCTGGAGAATCCCAGGGACGGGGGAGCCTGGTGGGCTGCTGTCTATGGGGTCGCACAGAGTTGGACAGGACTGAAGTGACTCAGCAGCAGCAGCAGCAGGTATCATGCTAGGTGCTAATGATACAATGTTGAATCGACAGGCTTGGGGCGGGGGGGGGGGGGCGGCGGGGAAGGAGACAATCAACTGAATATGCACATAGAAAATTAAATTCTGATGTTTGTCATGAGGAGAAAGCACACGAAATCTAGACTAGATCACAGAGGGACCTGTTATCTGAAGAAATGATGCCTGAGCTGCCATCTGGAGGGTGAATGGAATTAACCAGACAAAGGGAGAATTAACTAAAAAAGACTGTGCTTGATAGAGAAGTGAAGACCTGAAAGCAAGAGTGAGCTTGTCTGGTTTGGAGAATCGAAAGAAGATCTGTGTGCAGATATGAGAAGGTCAGGAGGACTGGGCACCAGGTGAGGTGCTGCAGCCACTCAGCCCCTGGGTTGTGGTAGGGGTTTGCTCTTATTCCTAAAGCAAAAGTGTTCATCGCTCAGTCTTATCCAGTTCTTTGTGACCCCAGGCACTGTAGCCCTTCAGGCTCCTCTGTCCATGGGATTCTCCAGGCAAGAGTTCTGGAGTGGATTGCCATTTCCTCCTCCAGGGATCTTCCCAACCCAGGGATCAGACCCAGGTCTCTTGCATTGCAGGCGGATTCTTTATCATCTGAGCCATCAGGGAAGCCCTTACTCCTAAGAACAACCGTAAAACATTAAATGATTTTAAGCAGGCTGCTATAAATTGCAGGAAGTGCATTTATGGGAAGAAAGAGAATATTAAGGGAGGCGGCTTGGCAAAGGGTGGTTTGGCTCAGGATTGAAGAAAGCGGAAGCGGAGAGATGTTGATGGATCTAAGGAGCATTTTCGACTTGGAATTGAAAGGACTTGAAAATAGATTGGAGGTGGAGAGTGTTACCAGGATTCTGGCTTGCACACTTCTCTCCGCTGCATTTACAACAAATTACCCAAATTGTAACCTCTTCAAGGTTGAGGAAGTGAACTTATGCCCCCACCTCCAGGTGCACATAAATACCTGGAGAATGAATAAGTAAGCGTGTCTCTTCCGCGGCCGGCAGTTCTGCAGTTCCTAAGTCTCCCGGGAGGTGGCAGCACACGAAAACTTAACCAATCACTGTTTCCGTGCCCGGAACTTCGTTTCCCGCAGTCTGCGATTTTGACTCCCTTTGGGAGTTTTCCACATTGCCATTTCCCAGAAAAGAGATCACTCCCTAGCCATTCCGAGCTGCCTCACTGGAGGGTGTGACTTAGCCGGGGAACTTTTCATGTGGGGGACAAGGCCTGAATTTACTCGGTGACTCTGTGGCCAGAGCTGCTATATTTTCAGCTGCGGTGGTTTTGCACAGGCGTCTGTTTTCAGCATTCCCGCTTTTCGCAGAGCTCTCAGGCCAAGCTGATAGCGCCAAGGAGCATTTCTTCCCCTTTCTGTTGCTCCAGGCTGGGCATCAAACACCAGGTAGCCTAAGTGAGCCCTTCTCAGTTATGTCAGGGGGAGGCCGGTCAGGTGGGTTTGATCCAGGGAAGGAAAACCAGAATGCAGGTAGCCAGAGAAGGAATGGCCAGTCTGACAGGCCAGTTGGGAACAGGCTGAAATTACCCCAAGGATGTATGTGAAAGGACTGATTTATCAGTAAACATAATTCTTGATTTATCAAGTTAAACATAAACCTTGATGTATCAAGCAAACATAGCTCTGAGTTAAGAAGGAGGAAGATGGGGGTTGAGTGGCAGGGGAGGGAGGGTGTGAAAAGTATAAAGAACAAGGACCCAGCGAGGGACACAGTAAGTTGAAGGTCAGTTTAGGGGGACACACTGCCAGGGGGGACACAAGTCAGAATCCCGAACATCTCGCTCAGGGCTGGGTTGGTTCCTGTACGTTAAAGGGAAAAGGTCTGTGGCTATAGGTGACAGCACCCCAGGACTTGTCTCCCGTTGCTCAGGTTCTTCTGTCCTTGACAGAACAAGGGTGCGGAGGCGTTTCCTTCTCAGGATAAATCGCCGGTATCCCCACCCCACTAGTGCTCTCCTGTGCCAAATGCTCACCATCGAACCCCTTTCAACCTCTTCTCTCTTGTTCCCACTCTTCTGCTTCTACTCTAAAGATCAAGAGATCTTTAGAGACTACGAAGAACTAGAGGTTCCCAATTTCAGGAAGCTCTGTCTCTCCTGATTTTGTGCGTGTATCCCTCAACCTCTGACTCGTTTCCTGAAGTGTTATATTTCATTTTATAACTTTATTAATATTACTTTTACTATATTTGTTTGTTATATTTTCTTTAATGTATTTTTATTAATTTTCATTATATTTAATTATACTTTAGTGTATATTATATATTTTATTATTATTGTCAGTATTTTTTTATCTTAATGCTTTAGTCAGTTGAGTTTAACAAATACGTGTTGAGGAGCTACTTGGTAAATGGCACATCCATCACTGAATTCAAACATATATACAGTGGGAGGACAACACATTTATCAGTCATTTGCTCTTTAATTTTGAATGTTGGTGCTCAGGTGAAATGAAGTGAAGTGAAAGTGGTTCAGTCGTGTCCAACTCTGTGACTCCATGGACTATTACAGTCCATGGAATTCTCCAGGCCAGAATACTGGAGTGAGTAGCCTTTCCCTTCTCCAGTGGATTTTCCCAACCCAGGGATTGAACTCAGGTCTCCCGAATTGCAGACAGCAATTCTTTAGCAGCTGAGCCACAAGGGAAGCCCTGGTGCTCAGGAGTCACCTCTAACCCATTTTATGTAAATAGTTCCATACTTCGGTACCCTGGCCAGGGTTGCCTGATAGATTCTCCTCTGAGTCTATTGGTGAAAGTGCCCCAGGCTTGTCTCTGGTCACTCACATGTCATATTCTATAGCCACCTTGAATAACCTCCTGTTCTCTAGTGTCTCATTTTTTACTGCATCTTTGCTTGTTGCCTCAACTGCTCAAGATATTCCCTGACCTGTTTTCATCTGGCCAATTCTTAGCCATTAATTAGGACTCACGTTAGTTGTCGTCTCCTCCAGGAAGCCTTCCTTGACCACCCAACAGGCACTTAGTATGTGTTAAGCTCTGTGCTAGATTCTGGGGATCCAAAGATAAACAAATCAGAGTCCAGAACCCGAAAGTGCTCACAGTCTAGGGTTGAGGGCAGTGTGGTGAGTATTATGGGAACACTAGAAAAAACACCCAGCTCAGGGAGGGTGGAAGGATCCCAGAGAATGTGACATTTCAATAGAGTTAGGCAAGAGAGGAAGCTGGGGAGGGGAGGGATGTTCCAGATCAAGAATTTCTGGGGAGAGGAGTTGCAATTGTAATACATTTGGGCAATGGCTAGTGAAGCGACTTAGCAGCAGCAGCAGCAGCAGCAGTGATTCCAAATGAGCTCCAAAGACAAAACCAGGAAGTGGCAAGAAATTAGGCTTGAATCAGAAGGTCATATGACCAGATCATAGAGGGCCACACTGCAGAATTTGTCCTTCTAAGGACTTTGGGCTTTATGCCCAAAACATTGTGGAGCCTCTGAAGGATTTTAAACAGGGAAAGATGGAATCAAATCTGCATTTTAAAGAGATAAATGACTGAAGTGAGATGATTAGATCAGATGGAACAAAGCAGGAGGCAGGGACTCTGGTGGGCATTCAGATGTCAGATGACTCTGGCCTGAACTGAGATGGTAGTGTTGGGGCCAGATGTGGAGAAGTGGAAGAATTCAGGAGATAGCAGGGAGCTAGAATTGTTGAAACTGACAAGAAAGCCATCCAGGCCTCTAGTTTTGGCACTTGGATGAATGGAGGTGGGGTTTGGAAAGGCAGAGAACACCACGGGGGATGAGGTTTTGGGGAAAAGTTTTTGTTTTGGGCAAGTTGAGTCCAAGGTTCTCTAAGATGTTTGGACTGAGATGTCCAGTAGGCAGCTGGCTGTACAAGTCTAGAACTGACAAAACTCATTTGAATCTTATACCCATTAAGATCAGTTGAATCAGTTCAGTCGCTCATTTGTGACCAAATGTTTGTGACCCCATGGACTGCAGCGCACCAGGCTTCCCTGACCATCACCAATTCCCAGAGCTTGCTCAAACTCATGTCCATTGAGTCAGTGACGCCATCCAACCATCTCATCCTCTGTAGTCCCCTTCTCCTCCTGCCCTCAATCTTTCCCAGCTTCAGGGTCTTTTCAAATGACTCAGTTCTTCGCATTAGGTAGCCAAAGTATTGGAGTTTCAGCTTCAACATCAGTCCTTCCAATGAACACTCAGGACTGATCTCCTTTAGGATGGACTGGTTGGATCTCCTTGCAGTCCAAGGGACTCTCAAGAGTCTACTCCAACACCACAGTTCAAAAGCATAAATTCTTCGGCACTCAGCTTTCTTTATAGTCCAACTCTCACATCCATACATGACTACTGGAAAAACCATAGCTTTGACTAGACAGACCTTTGTTGGCAAAGTAATGTCTTTGCTTTTTAATAAGCTGTCTAGGTTGGTCATAACTTTCCTTCCAAGAAGTAAACATCTTTTAATTTGATGGCTGCAGTCACCATCTGCGGTGATTTTGGAGCCCCCCAAAATAGGTCAGGAGGGGCCGCCGTGAGTAGATACCCCTTGTCCAAGGTAAGGAGCAGCAGCTACACTTTGCTGGAGCAGCCGTGAAGAGATACCCCACGTCCAAGGTAAGAGAAACCCAAGTAAGACGGTAGGTGTTGCAAGAGGGCATCAGAGGGCAGACACACTGAAACTATAATCACAGAAAACTAGCCAATCTGATCACACGGACCACAGCCTTGTCTATCTCAATGAAACTAAGCCATGCTGTGTGGGTCCACCCAAGACAGACAGGTCACGGTGGAGAGGTCTGACAGAATGTGGTCCACTGGAGAAGGGCACGGCAAACCACTTCAGTATTCTTGCCCTGAGAACCCCATGAACAGTATGAAAAGACAAAAAGATAGGACACTGAAGGATGAACTCCCCAGGTCGGTAGGTGCCCAATATGCTACTGGAGATCAGTGGAGAAATAACTCCAAAAAGAATGATGGGATGGAGCCAAAGCAAAAACAATACCCAGCTGTGGATGTGACTGGTGATAGAAGCAAAGTCCGATGCTGTAAAGAGAAATGTTGCATAGGAACCTGGAATGTTAGGTCCATGAATCAAGGCAAATTGGAAGTGGTCAAACAGGAGATGGCAAGAATGAACATCGATATTCTAGGAATCAGTGAACTAAGATGGACTGAAATGGGTGAATTTAACTCAGATGGCCATTATATCTACTACTGTGGGAAGGAATCCCTTAGAAGAAATGGAGTAGCCATCATGGTCAACAAAAGAGTCCGAAATGCAGTACTTGGATGCAATCTCAAAAATGACAGAATGATCTCTTCGTTTCCAAGGCAAACCATTCAATATCACGGTAATTCAAGTCTATGCCCCGACCAGTAACGCTGAAGAAGCTGAAGTTGAACGGTTCTATGAAGACCTACAAGATCTTTTAGAACTAACACCCAAAAAGGATGTCCTTTTCATTATAGGGGGCTGGAATGCAAAAGTAGGAAGTCAGGAAACACCTGGCGTAACAGGAAAATTTGGCCTTGCAGTACAGAATGAAGCAGGGCAAAGGCTAATAGAGTTTTGCCAAGAGAACGCACTGGTCATAGCAAACACCCTCTTCCAACAACACAAGAGAAGACTCTACACATGGACATCACCAGATGGTCAACACCGAAATCGGATTGATTATATTCTTTGCAGCCAAAGATGGAGAAGCTCTATACAGTCAGCAAAAACAATCCTGGGAGCAGACTGTGGCTCAGATCCTGAACTCCTTATTGCCAAATTCAGACTTAAATTGAAGAAAGTAGGGAAAACCACTAGACCATTCAGGTATGACCTAAATAAAATCCCTTATGATTATACAGTGGAAGTGAGAAATAGATTTAAGGGACTAGATCTGTTAGACAGAGTGCCTGATGAACTATGGACAGAGGTTCATGACATTGTACAGGAGACAGGGATCAAGACCATCCCCATGGAAAAGAAATGCAAAAAAGCAAAATGGCTGTCTGAGGAGGCCTTACAAATAGCTGTGAAAAGAAGAGAAGCAAAAGGCAAAGGAGAAAAGGAAAGATATTCCCATCTGAATGCAGAGTTCCAAAGGATAGCAAGGAGAGGTAAGACAGCCTTCCTCAGTGATCAATGCAAAGAAATAGAGGAAAACAACAGATTGGGAAAGACTAGAGATCTCTTCAAGAAAATTAGAGATACCAAGGGAACATTTCATGCAAAGATGGGCTCGATGAAGGGCAGAAATGGTATGGACCTAACAGAAGCAGAAGATAATAAGAAGAGGTGGCAAAAATACACAGAAGAACTGTACACAAAAGATCTTCATGACCCAGATAATCACAATGGTGTGATCACTCACCTAGAGCCAGGCATCCTGGAATGTGAAGTCAAGTGGGCCTTGGGAAGCATCACTATGAACAAAGCTAGTGGAGGTGATGGAATTCCAGCTGAGCTGTTTCAAATCCTGAAAGATGATGCTGTGAAAGTGCTGCACTAAATATGCCAGCAAATCTGGAAAACCTAGCAGTGGCCACAGGACTAGAAAAGGTCAGTTTTCATTCCAATCCCAAAGAAAGGCAATGCCAAAGAATACTCAAACTACCGCACAATTGCACTCATCTCACACGCTAGTGAAGTAATGCTCAAAATTCTCCAAGCCAGGCTTCAGCAATATGTGAACCGTGAACTTCCAGATGTTCAAGCTGGTTTTAGAAAAGGCAGAGGAACCAGAGATCAAATTGCCAACATCCGTTGGATCATCAAAAAAGCAACAGAGTTCCAGAAAAACATCGATTTCTGCTTTATTGACTATGCCAAAGCCTTTGACTGTGTGGATCACAATAAACTGTGGAAAATTCTGAAAGAGATGGGAATACCAGACCATCTGACTTGTCTCTTGAGAAACCTGTATGCAGGTCAGGAAGCAACAGTTAGAACTGGACATGGAACAACAGACTGGTTCCAAATAGGAAAAGGAGTACGTCAAGGCTGTATATTGTCACCCTGCTTATTTAACTTATATGCAGAGTACGTCATGAGAAATGCTGGGCTGGAAGAAAAACAAGCTGAAATCAAGATTGCCAGGAGAAATATCAATAACCTCAGATATGCAGATGACACCACCCTTATGGCAGAAAGTGAAGAACTAAAGAGCCTCTTGATGAAAGTGAAAGAGGAGAGTGAAAAAGTTGGCTTAAAGTTCAACATTCAGAAAACTAAGATCATGGCATCTGGTCCCATCACTTCATGGGAGATAGATGGGGAAACAGTGGAAACAGTGGCTGACTTCATTTTTGGGGCTCCAAAATCACTGCTGATGGTGATTGTAGCCATGAAATTAAAAGACTCTTACTCCTTGGAAGGAAAATTATGACCAACCTAGATAGCATATTTAAAAGCAGAGACATTACTTTGCTAACTAAGGTCTGTCTAGTCAAGGCTATGGTTTTTCCACTAGTCATGTATGGATGTGAGAGTTGGACGGTGAAGAAAGCTGAGTGCCGAAGAATTGATGCTTTTGAACTGTGGTGTTGGAGAAGACTCTTGAGAGTCCCTTGGACTGCAAGAAGATCCAACCAGTCCATCCTAAAGGAGATCAGTCCTGGGTGTTCATTGGAAGGACTGATGTTGAAGCTGAAACTCCGATACTTTGGCCATCTCATGCGAAGAGTTGACTCATTGGAAAAGACCCCAATGCTGGGAAGGATTGGGGTGGGAGGAAGGGGACGACAGAGGATGAGATGGCTGGATGGCATCACCGACTCGATGGACTTGGGTTTGGGTAGACTCCTGGAGTTGGTGATGGACAGGGAGGCCTGGCGTGCTGTGATTCATGGGGTCGCAAAGAGTTGGACATGACTGAGCGACTGAACTGACTGAAAATAAAGTCTGCCACTATTTCCACTGTTTCCCCATCTATTTGCCATGAAGTGATGGGACCTGATGCTATGATCTTAGTTTTCTCAATGTTGAGTAAGCCAACTTTTTCACTTTCCTCTTTCACTTTCATCAAGAGGCTCTTTAGTTCTTCTTCACTTTCTGCCATAAGGGTGATGTCATCTGCATATCTGAGGTTATTGTTATTTCTCCTGGCAATCTTGATTCCAGCTTGTGCTTCTTCCAGCCCAGCATTTCTCATGATGTACTCTGCATATAAGTTAAATTTTGCTGGATGAGAAAGGACTCTGGAGATGGGCCATAGTTATGGTTGTACAACAATGTGAATGTACTTAACACTACTGAACTTAAAAATAGTTGTGATAAAAAAAGAACCCCAAAGATGGTTATGATGGTTCATTTATGTTATGCATATTTTACCACAATTAAAAAAAAAAAGGCCATTTGAGTCACAGATAGTGATTTGGAAATCTTTAGAGTACATAGATATCAACTGAAGCCGCGATCTCACCTAGAGTAGGATAGAGAGGAAAGCTACCAGTTGCAGGAAGGACAAGGAAGACACCGAGGGTCCTGAGAAGCAGCAGCCAGAAGCATCAGAGGGAAAACAGGAGGAAATGTGTACAGACGTGGAGGGACGAGAGCAGGTCTCAGGCGCAGAAGCTGTAGAGACGCTAATGGTGGTTTAGTCACTAAGTCATCCGATTCTTGCGACCCCATGGACTGTAGCCTGCCAGGCTCCTCTATCCATGGGATTCTCCAGGCAAGAATACTGGAGTGGGTTGCCATTTCCTTCTCCAAGAGATGCTAAGGAGAGTGACTAAAAGGGATCCTGTATTTAGCAACAAAGAGAGCATTTGTGACCAAGGCGAAGGCAGTTTCAGGGGAGAAGTTGGGGTAGAATCCAGATTACAGTGCGCTGGGGAGTTTATGGGCTGAGGATGGTGAGAAAAGTGCATCCCGGAAGCTTGGCTGCAAAGGGAGGGGGAGAGGAGCTGGTACTGGAGACAGATACGATGCCGTCAGAAGTTGATGACAAGATCATTGACTTTGCAACTTGCTCCAATTTTATGCTCACTCAGCATCCTTCTGCATGTATCCGGATTCCAGGGCCCACACAAACATCTGGCCCACCAGACAGAGTCACTCTGACTAGAGAAATTGTCATTCTACTTGCTATGCATCTTCTCAAGTATTTGGTTTAGCTGAAGGAAGCTAACTGGATGCCAAACAACTGACAAAATCGAGTTTTTGGAAGTACAAAGACCCAGATATTGGACTGCTAGAGGTCCCCATGAACCTCGGCTGCCTCTCTCCTCTTTGTCTTTTTAAGTTGTCCTCTCTGTCTGAAAGGTCATCCCTAGGACAGACACAACTTTGTTTCATTCCTATGCATACTTCTTTGAGACTCAGGCTTCACTCCAGAAAGCCTTTGCAGATCTTTCCCTCCTGTCCCAGGCTGGGTGATAGTCCCCTCCTCTGTACCCACTCCACAGGGATCCGATGCTCACGAGAGAGTGCTCGCCATGCTGTCTGGTGGTTATTTGCTTGTTCCCCGCTCTGAAATGTGAACAACCAGAGAGCTTCTTGTTTCTGCAGCCCCTGTTTCCAGCACATTGTAGCTGTTCGATAAATGTTTATAGAATTGATGAATGATTGGCAAAGAAAGGTTAGATTGAAATTACATGGTGAATAACAGGACAGGAAATTCATTCTTAGGAGACATTATTCATTCAGTGTTAGTCATACACCACATATGATGAGTCTGTGAAAAGATCTGGGCCCTATCCTTTCAGAGTGTAGACATGGGAGCTCTCTTATCGTATCTTTCCTATTTGAAAGAGGAATGGTAGTTATATATGGCCTCTGTGCTTTTAAAATTATTTGTTCATACTTGAGGCTGGCACATTGTGCACAGTAAATCTTTGTTGAACAGATGAATGAGCCTTTATTATAGAACTTTTAATGCGATTTCCTAGTTTTTATGTCCCCTCTAGACTGTGAGCTCCTGGAAGCAAGGGACTGTGTCTCATTCCTGTTTGTTAACAGAATCTAGCACAGAGCCTTGCACATAGTAGGTATCAAAAATGTTTATTGGCTGAAAGAATAAATATCTGAGAAGAGACAGAGTAGCACACACACACACGCATTCAAACATGTATTGTACACACACTCTCTCTTTTTTTTTTCTCCTTGGTATTATTTTTTTCCATAGGAAACCAGGTGAAAAATTCATTTCTTGTTATTGGCTTTAATGAGCCTGAACGCTTCTGCAGGCTTCCTTGGCAGTTTGCTCTGGCAGCAGCTGACACACTTCCATTGCATGGCTAGAGGTTCTGAAGGGTATGAGAAGAAGCAAAGGCCAGTGAGTGTGGAGGGTGGGAGGGGGCAGGGTGAACTCTCCAATGAGTGTATTCAGTTCACCAATAGGTACACAAAAAGGCGAGGGTGGGGGGGGCTTCCCCATCGCTTAGTGGTAAAGAATCTTCCTGCAATGCAGGAACCACAGGAGACACAGTTTCAATCCCTGGGTCGGGAAGATCCCCTGGAGGAGGGTATGGCAACCCACTCCAGTATTCTTGCTTGGAGAATCCCCATGGACAGAGGAGCCTGGCAGGCTACAGCCCATAGTAGGGTCACAAAAAGTCGGACATGACTGAGGACTTAGCACGCACGCACACAAAATGGGGTCCCTAGTAGTTATCGAGTTATCGAGGAAGTTTCCCTTCCTCTGGCCAAAAGAACTTCCCTGCCCACCCCCCTCCATCTTTGTCCTGCCTGTAGGAGAAATGGGTTTGTTTAAGCAAGGATGAGATTCACAGGCGGAGTTGAGGGAGGAACATGTGTATTTTAATAGATTGTTTCCCTTTACTGAGGGAATGAGGTTATCAAAGAGCAGAAGCAGAGCCTCAGTGCCACAGGTGATTTCATTTCGGGGGTTCTGCGTGTTGCTGTGGGGGCAGCTCTGGTGGCTGTGAGACTGGCTGGATCAGGGCAAAGATGACAGCGCCTCCGCCTGCTCCAGGGTCATCTCAGCACTGTGGGGCTTTGTCCTCTTTGGAGACTGACTGTATAGCCTAGAGACATCCAATCTGTCCCCACCCTGGGGTCGAGCCCTGGAGGCTCATGGACCTTACTTCAGCACGTGTTGTCACTGGCTCTCAGCCTTGATGAGAGCACCAAGCATCAGTTCAAGGTCAGTCAGGGAGGGGAGTGCCCTTGGTGATGAATCTCTATTCTGGGGCTTCCGGGGTTGGCTCCAGCTCTATAAACAGAGATGGGAAAGCCTTATCCCGTAGTGATCTATAGCCTGATTTCACTTGGACTAGCCCGATTACTTCCCTGCTGTCTTCAGGGAGTGGTTGTCCAAAAGCATGTTCTGTTTATTCCCAAGGAAAAGAACTGGCTTCCTCTTCAGCTCTTTTTCTGCTCTTCATTATTTGTAAATTCCAACTTTCCAGCCTCCAGCTAGGCAAATTGACAAGTTATTATTAGTAGCTATGTGGAAAACCTCATAGCCCAAATGTTTTCTGATAAAAGAACGGGGCCGTACTTCGTTAAAAAATAATTCGGAAATAGTTCGTCCGTTTCTCCCTGTTCTCTCTCCTCTGCACCCCTACCCTCTCCCAGTCACATGCAATCATTTTACAGTTTTAAGACACTGCCTTCTCATTTGACACAATGCTAACAATATGGGTTTTAGTTAAAGGATTATTCAGACTTTTACATAACGGTTGTATTTACCAGAGAAAAAGAAAACCCCTGGAATCAATTGCTTTGCGCCCTCTTGCCCTCGGTTCTGTTAGTGGTTTGGTTGCTATCTCAGTTCCCAAGCTGCCAGCAGGACCACACCATTTCCTTTGAGAACAGTGAGATCTTAGTGTTCCAGGCTGGTGTTTCTCCCACCTAACAACCGCCGCTTGCCAACCATTCTTGCCGGACCTGGAAGTGAACCACTGATCCCAAAGATTAACAAACAAAATAAGGAGACATCCCCTAGGGATGTCTCTGCTTGACTCTACTGTGGATTACTAGCCTTGTCCTGTGCTTTGCTCCAATTCCCAGGGAGAGGAGGTGGGCAGACCCTCTAAAGCTACTGGGGGTGGGGGAGTCTGGACCGAGATGATACAGTGCTTGACACTCGAGGGAGCTGAGGGTAGAGGATGAAGCTACTGACTCCAGAGCTACAGTTTTAGCTCACTTGATCGCACCCTCGTTTGCCTTCGGTTAACCAACAAACTGGGGCTTCCCAGGTGGCCCGAGTGGAAAAGAACCCACCTACCAATGCAGGAGACATAAGAGATTTGGGTTTGATCCCTGGGTTGGGAAGATCCCCTGGAGAAGGGCATGGCAACCCACTCCAGTATTCTTGCCTGGAGAATCCCATGGACAGAGTAGCCTGGCGGGCTACAGTCCATAGGGTCGCAGAGTCAGACACAACTGAAGCAACTTAGCATGCACGCAGCCAACAAGCTGCATCTCTGTGTGTTACTTGCAGTGTCTCCATTTACAACCGTGGCTCTCCAGCTTATGTGGCATCAGGATCAACAAGTCCCACATGAGAACTTGTTAAAAGTCCAGATTCTGAGTTTTTGCTCCATAGGATTGGGGTGGAATCCGAGAATTTGCATTTCTAACCAGTTCTGAGGCGGATGCTGTTGGTTGAGGAACAACACAGAGAACCAGTGATTTAGGAGCTAGGACTGGTTGTTTTATCTTATCTCTGTACTGGGATGAGACCAAGGTCAGGAGAGGAAGAAATGTGGTAGTTTTGCACAGCTCAGTGCTTCTAAGTGTGCTTTTAACAGCAGCACATCCATTTCCACTCTTCTGTTCTCCAGACATTGGGGAGCGGTGCTGTTTGGGAAGGGACACATCCAGATGGATCTCAACCAGGAAGGATTTCTCTGGTCTTATGGTGACCCACCTGCCCACTTTCCTGGTTGGAAGCCAACTTGCAATTTGTGTTTCTAGGTTGTGGTAAGTTTACTAATGATATTTCTCAAAAGTTCACAGCATAATGAGCTTTTGAAGCTATGTTTCAGAATATCCTAATTCTACCTACCCATCCTGCCTGCTGTTCCCATGGCAGCTCATCCCTCACAAGCTGGCTGAGTATCTGGTTGTCATTTGTCCAGGCCAGTCTCCCAGCCCCACGGAGGACCCAGCTCTGAGGTTTCTTCAGCCAGTTTTGACGCACTGTGGACCAGCTAGCTAGCTGCATCCCAGGAATTCTTGAGGTTCTGTCTGTCTTCTGATGTTTATTTAGAGTTGAGTTATTGGTGGTGCTAACTCAGGAAGTGGAAAAATCCCTGATGTGTGTGTCTTGTGTGTTTGGAAAAAGGGGAGAGCGGGGGAGGGGAGTAGTCTTTGTTTTCATGGCTCAGTAAATTTCCCCAAACAATCTCTACTTCCAAAGTTTAGCGCTGAAGGAAAATCCCCAAAATGGCCTTTTAATTATCTAAAATCTTGACCAACAGGAGTAGAGGGTGAAGGGTTGATAATATATTACTGTTTTCTTATAGGGCAATTAAACCTTGATTTTTGCTGTGGAGCTTTATTTTTAGAGCAGTGAATTGTCTCTGCATATGGCTATAGTCTAATTTTTTATCCTCCTCACTGTAACACAGTAACTCATTGTACACATACACTATTGTACAAATCCTTTCATTAGTATTAAATTTTCATATACAGGAAAGTTTAAGAAACATCTATCTTAAAATAAGTTTCTCTTACCTTGCACAGTTTGGGAGTGTTTTAGAAGCCTTGCTGTTCTCCTTGATGCTAGCACAATCTTTTCTCAGATAGGCAAATTAGAATTCATTACCTTCACAGAGACAGGGGCCATGTTTTATGAACTATGGGACCATTTGGTGACTTATCTAGAAAGACAGAGAGATACACTCTAACTATTTGCCAGTGGTCCTTGAACTAGGTTACATTTATGTTTTAATGCACCTCACCATTAGATGGTAGTATAGTAATAGGCATAATAGTTGGGGGCAGAGGGACAATCTCTTCACCCATTTAAACAAGCTCAGAGAGGTCTTGGTTGGTCTAGTAGAGCCACCAGGTCCTGGGCAGCCCCAACAGGGTTGGGCTGGGACCTCTGTCCTAAATAAGAATCCAAGGAAAGCCACCGTGGTAACAGAGCTTACTTTGAGCTCTGTTAGCTTCAGATCGGGGATAATTATCATTTAAGCCTAAGAATACTTAATTGGAGTTGGAAGTGTTTTTCAGCGACTCCTTAGCAGAGCTTTCGGCTTCTCTACTTTTCTAAATTTGGATGCTAACATATATAATTTATCGTTACTCTCTGATAGAGCTGTCATTTTTCCAACATCAAATCCAGTGCATTTCTTTACATTAGAATATAATTTCCAATCCCTCATGTCTCTGTGTTCCTAAACTGGTATTTTGAAAAGAAGCAAGTTTAGTGTTTGGCAGCTTCTCTCCTCAGTCACTTGTGACCTGGGGCAGAAATAAATGGCTCTTCTCAGGTTCTGTCCCTCCTCTGTTTTAAGAGTCCTCTGCCCTTTGACACTGGTGTCTTCCTGTCTTCTGCAGTGAGTTATAAGGTGTCAATATCAGGATTCTGTGCCCAAGGGGACGAAGGAAACCAGGTCAAGGGGACTTCCAAGGAAATTTAAACATTTTTAAGAATGGCAAGTTTGGCTTAATTTCCAACATAATTGAAAGACTCTCTAATAGTATTAGAAAGCTAATGGGGCTATCCATGGCTAGTAGAGAAAGAAAAAATCCAATCAGACCTAGTTTCAGGAAAGATAAAGAGTCCAAGAAGAAAATAAACCGGGAGAAACGAGAAAACAGGGTGAATTTGATTTGTAAAGGTTTTCTTAGCTTCAGAATCAAGGTGGTAGAGAGATTTGCAAATAGGGCAGTTTACCAGTGTAGGGCTCAGTGTCCTCAGCCCCAGAACCTGATGCTTCTTTAGGAACCTGACCTTAACCATCACTCATTCATTGGGTCATTGCCACAGGATGTTTCACTGTTGAGCTTTAGGTTTTTCTCGAATGGCATGCCCTCTCCAGGGAATATTGCAATTGTCACAGCCAGGAGCTGACCCTCCACACACTGAGACTGGACACTCACTAACCCCCCTGCCTCCACCACCTCTGAGTCTGGCCCATCCTCACACCATGGGGAAAGATGTCAAGCCAGATGACTGCACACCTGCCAGGGGCAGACTGCCAAGGTCCTCCTGGCCTTTCCACCTCCCAAGAAGGCTTCCACCATTCTCCGTCACTACCCAAGCCCCTCTGTTCCCTCCTAATGTGAATGGCCTTCATGATCCTCAATTCTGCAGCCTTCAAAGGTCAGAAGGTTGAGCACAGCTCAAGGACCATGAAGGCCACATTGCTTGTGGAGCTAGAGTGCACCTCTCTGCTCCTGGGCTCTGGGGAAGGCACGTGGGAGCTGAGACTCCTCCAGGCCTGAGAAGGGGGTGGCCCAGCCTGGTGGGCCACTCTCCAGCTGCTCCAACCTGCACAGCTGCTGCGAGGAACCCACACTCCCTCCTCTATCCCATCTGTTAGCAAATTACTTTTCTTAGAAAACAGGTGCTTCCTCAGGCCCTGAGAACTCAATTGTCCCTTCCCTTCAGCACATCTTTGCTGGCCACTCCCAGGGATATTCCTATGTGAAGTGCAGGCTTCACTTGCCTGCCCTTTTGTTTGTCATGGTTCTAACTGGGAGCTTTATCTTCCAGCCATGTCATGTGAGGGCTCCAGATATAAACAATGTATAACAAGAAGATGCAGGTAATTATTTAAAGCCACCTTTGGATGGAGAGATGCGAGAAAGCTCTAATGTGTAACACTTGCTCATTTCCATGGTGTAAATATTCTCACCATGGCTGATTTCAAGCTACTCATATGATATCACAGAACATGGTGACTGGGTTTCCAAAGGTGATCGCATCAGCTGTCAGAGCAGATGGAGCAGTCTTGCACACCACTGAGGGCATGCATTTCCAGAACTTCCTGTCTGATCCTGTCTTAATCTTGACACTACTTCTGTGAGGTAAGAAGGGCAATTACTATTCTCATTTTTATAGATGACAACTCTTATGTGTCCTACACAGGTGGTTGATTGAATAGTATGTTCGTTTGGGGCTTGTATGTGACAGACCATATGTAGCTTTTCAAATGAAATATCTCAACACTGTTTTATACAACCCTTAAAAACCCCCATCCATGAAGGAACAGAGAAGGATCAAGAAAATGGAGAGAGGAGAATGTGTGAGGAAAGTTATGATTGACAGCCCTCCGTAAGAGGTGTGGGGCTGGGAGTATTGCCTCCTTCACATCAGGTTATAGGAGGAGAACCAGTCTGAGACTTGCCTTGGGGAATTGCTGTGGAGGCTACAGCCACTGTGGCCATGGGAATAGGTTGCTGTTGTTGTTCAGTCATGAAGTCATGTCTGACTCTTTGTGACACCATGGACTGTAGCATGCCAGGCTTCCCTGTCCGCCGCTTTCTCCCGGAGTTTGCTCAAACTCATACCCAGCCATCTCGTCCTCTGGCATCCCCTTCTCCTCCTGCCTTCAATCTTTCCCAGCATCAGGGTCTTTTCCAGTGAGTCAGCTCTTCACATCAGGTGGCCAAAGTATTGGAGCTTCAGCTTCAGCATCAGTCCTTCCAATGAATATTCAGGGTTGATTTCCTTTAGGACTGACTGGTTTGATCTCCAAGGGACTCTCAAGAGTCTTCTCCAGCCCCACAATACAAAAGCATCAACTCTTTGGCACTCTCTTTATGGTCCAACTTTCACATCCATCCATGACTGCTGGAAGAAACATAGCTTTGACAATACAGACTTTGTCAGCAAAGTGATCTCTCTGCTTTTTAATATGCTATCTAGGTTTGTCATAGCTTTCCTTCCAAGGAACAAATGTCTTTTAATTTCGTGGCAGCAGTCACTGCCCTCAGTGATTTTGGAGCCCAAGAAAATAAAGTCTGTCACTGTTTCCACTTTTCCCCCATCTATTTGCCATGAAGTGATGGGACCAGATGCTATGTTCTTCGTTTTTTGAATGTTGAGTTTTGAGCCAGGTTTTTCACTCTCCTCTTTCACCTTCATCAAGAGGCCCTTTAGTTCCTCTTTACTTTCTGCCATAAGGGTGCTGTCATCTGCATATCTGAGGTTCTTGATATTTCTCCTGCCCATCTTGATTCCAGCTTGTGATTCATCCAGCCTGGCATGGGCATGGTAATAGGTAGAGAGAGAGAAAAAAAATAGGGCTTTGTTTAAGAAAGAACTGCGCAAGAAACACACACACACACACACACAAAGTATAAATAAATAAAAGATTTTTTAAAAAAGGAAAGAATTGTTCTCTCACAAAGAGCAAGGACCAACCAACGTGGGCCTCATGATGGAGAGAGCAGGCCAAAGACATTTGAAATGGGCTGGCCTGAGAAGGTAAGGGCGTGAGGGGATCATCACAGGGAGAGAGAATTTGTGTGGGAGGAGCAGCTGGCAGAATAAGAAGGGCATCAAGGCGCCAACACAAGACTGAAACAAAAGTCAGACCTAGAGAAGAGAGTCCTCTTCACCATCTGCCAGGGCCTCAGAGAGCCTGCTAAGAACTGCACTGTCCCCTGACCTCTGTTCCTACCTACAGGCTGGGCGTGGGAAGGGTCGTGAAGCCCC
Source organism: Okapia johnstoni (assembly GCA_024291935.2). Classification (NCBI taxonomy): domain Eukaryota; kingdom Metazoa; phylum Chordata; class Mammalia; order Artiodactyla; family Giraffidae; genus Okapia; species Okapia johnstoni. The sequence continues at coordinate 47,170,019 of CM044322.1, forward strand.
ACCTTGAAATGAATATCACAATGTTAATATTCTGGGTACTTGGCCCAGACACCTAATTTCTGAAATGAAACTGTGTTTTGTGATTTAAACATCTGTCCATAGAATGATCCAGTATCTCAGCTTGAACATAAAAGTTCTGGAGTCCACAGAGTTTAGTCTAATGGCAGGAAAGAGCTCATGGAATATATTTTGAAGGAGCAGTGGGTGACAAAAAGTTGCTTCTGGATCCCACCCCTTGAGTGGTACTGATCACATGTGTGGATTTGGTGGTAAGCAGTAAGTGCCAGGCCTCTAGGGCCACTATCTGCAGGGTTCTTGGGGGTGGGCCCTGTGGTTGCAGAGCCACCTGCAAGGAGTGGGGGCCAGCCCGAACCACTGTGAACTGTGGTAAAGGCTGAGTTAAGAAATGCATGTTAATAAAATGATACTTCGGCAGACAGAGTTATTGCCTGAGTCAGAATTCTGTGGGACAGTCTCACTCCCATTTGTAGTTTCCCAGCCCCTTCCATGACTCATGAAGGGTGGGAATTGTATGCCTACCCCACCCACACACAGTCCTCTTGAGAAGCCAATACGAAAATCCACCATGCTCACCAAACTTCATCTTGGGATGTTTCAGGGAGTCATAACTGTGAGAGATAGCTGTGCTTGCAGGTGGATACTGGTTCTGGTTTGGAGAATTTGACCCCAGGGACACATGTCCAGCTCCTTAGAGAGAGAGTCTTGATAAAAAATGTTAGTGGAAAGCCGAATGAACATGCAAAATCCTTATACATCTGCCAAGTCTGCAGCTCCAGAAACCTTTGATTCTGTGTCTTGTCAGCAGCACAGTCCAAGAGCCAGGATTTTTGCTCTCCAGGCGATGTTTGCACTGTGTGTGTGTGTGTGTGTGTGTGTGTGTGTGTGTGTGTGTGTGTGGCTGTTGTGTGAGCTGCCACTGCGGCTGCCACCTCGGACTGCAGCTGGTGTTGATGGCGCAGAAGCGCTGAGTCACTGGCTGTTTGCTTGCCCTTACATCACGTTCCATTGTCCTTTCTTCCTTTCTAGGCTTTTAAGGGCTCTTTCAGTGGTTTTGTTCTGTTTTAGCCTCCAGCCTATCCCTGTTAGGAAAAAAGGGTGTAAAAACGGAGAGGCTGCTGGGGTTTCTGCCATCCAGAGGGATGGCCCATCCCCATGGGCTGCAGCACTCAGAGGACTCAGATCTCGCTTGGGCACCCAGTAGGCAGGGGAGGTGGCCAGGGTGTGGGGCTGGGCCCCAGTGAGGCCAGGGTGCCCCAGGGTGGGCTCTGGCTCGTTTTTCTGGAGCTCTCCCTGCTGTGCTGGTTTGAACTGGAGCTGATGACTTTAACAATCTCTTTATGCATTCTGAATCCAACGTTCCTCATGCCCTGTTTTAGCACGAGTGTAACAGGTGGTGCTAATTATCTCTGTGACATAAATTCTTGGAGAGCTGGCCTCTGGAGAGTGCTAGAGAAATTTGTTTAAATGACCATTTTGACCCAACAAGCTTGTCACTTTATTAAAATTTTTTTGGTTGTAAAAATACCTATTTATCATGGAAAAATTGGGGGAAATCCAGAAAAGTATAATGGATGAAATAAAAATTATCCATCACCCATCACCCAGGAATGACCACATTTTGATGTACATTTTCCCAATATTTTTTCTATGTATCAATTGATATGCACACAAAATTTACATAATTGGGCCCACATTGCACATCTTATTTGAACTGAAAAATATTCTGTGCATATGCTCTTACATCCTTAAATCATGTTCTGGAAGTGCCACAAACTAGTTGCAGTCTGAACAAAGAGATATAGCTCCATTTCATTCACTGTCATTTCATTTTTTATTTCTAAAATGTTTCTCTTGCCAAGATAACCTCATCCAGAGGCCCCGTCCTTCCCTCCCACTTCCACAAGGTCTGTAAAGCATTTTCTCAGGTAACTATCTCACACAATCTCTTCTTCTTTTGCCTTCTGAGGACCCTTAACATGCATCTCTATCTTGGTCAAAGGTTCTCAAACTTGAAGGCACCATCAAAATCACCTGGAAGGCTCAAAAAAGAGCACTAGGCTTCAGCCCTCAAGTTTCAGATTGGTAGGGATGGCTGGGGATGGGAGGTGCGGCAAGTCCCCGGGGGATGTGGCCTGTGTTGGTCCACCACTGAGCCGGATGATATGGGAGGATGGAGGGACAGTTTGATTACTCCAAGCCCTCTCTCACCATTCCTTGGCTCCTTGTCCTTTTCCCTTTGAGCCTTCATCCTGCTTCCAATGCCTTGCTTTATTTCTTATCTATTTTTTTGGCTGTGTTGAGTCTTCATTGCTGCATGCAGGCTTTCTCTAGTTGTGGTGAGCAGGGGCTACTTTGCAGTTGCAGTACACGAGCTGTACTTGCACGGGCTCCGTAATTGTGGCCCACGGGCTTAGTTGCCTGCAGCAAGTGGAATCTTCCCAGACCAGGGATCGAACCCCTGCCCCCTGCATTTGCAGGCTGACTTCTACCCACTGTACCAGCTGGGAAGTCCCCAAAGCCTTGGTTTTAACTTGTGTTGATTCCTCGTGGTGTCACCTGGGCCTACAGAGAACAGAGCTACTTTCTTAAGGAAGGATTGGAACCGAAGGCTTCAGAGAGGCCCCTCAGTGCCTGAGAGTGGAAGACAGGGTGGTTTTGTCCTTCACTCTCAGCACATCACATTCTCCTAAAGAGCTGGCTCAACAGGAAATGCACAAATGCCCAGACTACTTGTTCAAGGAAATGACACATTATCCTCTTCCCAACATCTGGTAATTCCTGAAAGACAGTCAGGCCCTGATAATACTGTTGGCTCACTAGACGCCTCTGTCTTCTTTCCCGAGGGGAGGTGGGGGCAGGCAACCAAGGAGGATAGAGTCTATTTTTGGTGTCAGCCTGAGAGGATGCCTTGAGGAGGGGGCGAAGGGTCAGCGGCACCGCTGTTCTGTTCACTGAGCCAGGAATGCAGGCTTCCTTCCTGTCCAGCCCTGAGCAACAGTCTCTTTCTGCAGTTTTAAATCTTGCATGGAGAGCTGAAGAGATTTAAACAGGCCATGCTGGGCCAGAATGGCTGGACGTGAGGGCAGATGAACTGTTGACGCAGGGAGAGAAGATTAGCAGGACACTGGGTGTTGGGGTTCCAGCAAAGGGGAGCAGAGGTGTGTCCCATTGAGAGGCTGTCACACTGCACCAGGGTGGCTCAGAAGGACTCAGAAGCTTCTGGGTGCTCCTCAGCTGGGAAACGCACACATTCTTTCAGCCCCAAGTCATCCTCTGGAAGCAAAATGCAACATACAGGAGGACCGGGAGAGGTGTGAGAGGGGTGCCTAGTTTGCCCAGGTAATTGATTTCACACAGGTAAAAAAAGGAGGAGCCAACATTTGAACTCAGTCAGAGAGCCCAAGGGTGGGGGGTCTCCAGCCTGACCCCTACTCAGCGTCTAGGCCGATGGCACAACCTCAAGTGAAGGCCTGAGAGGAGCTAGTCTTGTTCTTGTTCAATTAGCACAGGACTGGGGAGGGGGTGGCAATGGTGGGGAGGGCACCTCTGCTTCTAGAGCTGAGGGCATTGGTTGTGGCAGGCCTTTGTTTTGTTCCAGCCGGGGCACTCTGGGAATTCGGCCTGCAAACAGAAAGGGCATTTCCTTGTGTGGGTTTCCCGTTTAGGTCTGTGTAGAAACCCGAAGGATTGCTTGGCCTCATAAATCCTCCAGACATTACTGATGTAGATGCTTTGGCCAGATGCCATGGGAAAATTGCACAAAAATAGATGACAGGAGGAAAGCACATTGACTCTCAGGCTTCTGGGTGGGTTTCTGGCTTCATGTGTTTGGATCTATAAATGGAGGGGGTTGGGTTAGAAGAGAAGTTCATCAAGGTCCCCTCCAGCTCTGATGTTCTCAGATTCTATTTCCCTCTCAAGGGTCACCTGCAGCTCGAGTTGTCCAGCTTGGTGTCGGGGGTCTGCCTGGTGGCTCACCGAACAGAAGCAGGATGAAAGCTTTAGGCGAAAAAATTAGGAAGTTGTCCTAGAATATATTTTAGGCTCCTTCACAAAAGAATAAAGGTACTGTTGAATTTTGGTAATTCCCAGACTTTCCTAAACATTTAGTTTATTCCAAAAGTGACAGACACCAGGCTCAGGAATACTGCAGAGTCTTGGGGCTGCTTTTGGCACCAGGCGAGGTCACTGAGTTGACCCCAAGGTGGTAAATAAGGTGTGTGTTAGGAGACAGCACCCATTTCAGGATTCTTTTTTACCTCCTGCTCACCTCAACTCCTGCAAATGTCAAATAGACATTCAAACTTGTTGGGTTAATGGAAGAAGCCACTTTTTCATACTTAATCTGCGGCTGGAACCACAGCCTCTGTGTTAAGTTCTTTACTTGGAGTCCAATCAGAGGTTAGGTTGGCCGGGAAAGAGATGAGACAAAAGCAGGGCTTCTCACTGAAGTTTCTTCTGTCAATCATGCTTTTTTTTTTTTTTTTCCTCACTGATGAACTGTTTATTGAATTTTGAATGGGGTATGTATGGGGTGTCTCATTATACTCATTATATCTTAGGATCTCAGGATTCAGAGAGGTGGTAAAGTGGCAACAGTGAATTTGGGAATCTGGTCTCCCAGAAGTACCTGCCGCTCTACCCCTGATTCTGCAATGGCTGCCAGGCGGATCACCCCTCCACTGGAGCCATCCGGCTCCATTGCCAAAGCGAGAGCATTGGCAGTGAACTGCAGGCATTCTTCCTTGGTCATGCCTTTCCGGTAGGTAGCATCCACATAGCCATAGATATAGGAGCTCCCAGAGCCCCCGATGGCAAAGGGCTGTCGTACCATCATACCCTCCATGGGCACCGAGTACACCTGTCCCCCTTCTTGGGGGTCCCAGCCGGCAATGATGATTCCTGCCGTCAGGTCTTCTCAATATCGGTAACACGTCTCCTTAAAGAGGCTGGCCGCTGTGTGCACCAGCGGAGGCTCATTGAGCTCAATGCTGTGGAAACCAAGCTGATAAGTGACTGCGTCAGCTACTGCTTGGGTATCAGCTGCTGAGCCTGAGCGGTAGCAGAAAATACGGTCTTGAATAGGGGTCAGCTTGTCAGTCACTCGATTGGCAATGTACGACCCAGTGGTTGTTCTGGAGTCAGCTCCTAGAACCACGCCCCCATCAAATGGCAGCTATGATAGCGGTCCCTGTGGAAACTTCCGGGTTCTCCCAGTCGGGGGCAATAGCCTCAGGCCCCCAGGCTGGTGCCGGCCTGGTTCCCCAGGCTGCTACTAAGGTGGCCGCCATTTTCCTCCTCCTCAATCATGCTTTCCTCTAGTGAGGACATTCTCATTTCTTAAACTATACTTCTTGGGTTCTTCATTTTCCCATTTATCCTTGTTTGCAACATTAATTTTTTTTTTTTTTTTTTTGTCATATGGAACTGCGGTTTTTAGGGGGGAGGTACTAAAATGATATTGAGCAACATGAAGTTAATCTCCTTAGTCTAGATGCAGTGTTCTAGTCTAATAGGTTAATTGGATTTTCTACTTAAATGTGGGTAAACTCATTTACGCAGCAACATTTCCCAAGATAAGATTGTTCCCTTAGAATTCACCACTGCTCTATTCTCAGTTCTCTCAGGTATGGATTTGATGTTGGCTTATAAACTTTATTCCCTAGAACATGTTCTTACAGGTAAATAAATCAGCAAAGAAATTTTACTTCCGAGATCTCATCCAGTCATTTCTTTTCCAAAGTTTGCTTATATGTATCTGAAATACGTTCTCAACATTTTCTTAACTGATCCTGAACTGGTTTTTCAATAATGAAGTGGAAGGAAGGTAAAACAATATGAAGATCTAAACTTTCTGGGTCAGTACTCCTTAGAACACTGGTCCTGGGAAATGTGTTTTCAAAGGGGAGTTCCATGGTCACATATGTTTGGGAAATGCTGCTCTCTTTAAGAATCACACTGCAGGGACTTCCCTGGTGGTCCAGTGGCTGAAGCTCCGAGCTCCCAATGCAGGGGGCCAGGGTTCAACCCTGGTCAGGAAGCAAGGTACTGCATGCCACAGCTAAGACCCAGTGCAGCCAAAAAAGAAAAAGAAAGCAAAAGAATCACACTGTGCCCTAATGCGTTAGAAGCTCTAACACATGCAATAAAGCCATGTGTTCAACTTTAACTCAGCGTTTCCCAAACTTACCTGATCGAGGACATTTCTTTTTATATTATTTCTATAGCAGCTGTTAACAAATGGAGGCATATGTGTTCCATGGGACACATTTTGCAAAATGCTTCTTTCAACCAAATCATAGAGTTCACTGTCCTGCATTTAGCAGCTGGGAATATGTCTCTCTATCTTCTATTATTTATCTATCTTTTATCTAGTATCTACTATCTATATCTATTTATCGATGTGTAATGGAAATGTTTTGCTCTTTTCCACATTTTTTTTCTTTTTGTTTTGGCCTTGTGCCTTGCAGGATCTTAGTTCCCCTACCAGGGATCAAATCCATGCTCTCGGCAGTGAAAGCATGTTTTCCTAATCACTGGACTGCCAGGTAATTTCCAACTCTTTTCCAAATTTTAATAAGCATAGACTAGGATATTCATAGCTATGAAAACATTTTCATAGAAAAAAATACTAGAAAGACACACCAAAACTTCTACTGTGGCCCTTGGTGGCCAGTAGAATGACAGGTAATTTTTTTCCCTTTCACATTCTTCTACAATGAGCATGAATTCATTCTATATTTGGGGTGAAAAGCAAAATAAACTTCATTTTTTAAGAAAAGAATCAATATACAAAGTTCTTTTCGTTTATTCCTAAAGTGACCGTACCTCTCTGCAGAGATGTCAGATGAACATCCTCCCTCCTCCAGTCAGTTCTCCTAGTTTTCTTGGGGCTCTGTGGGATTTGTCTTCTAAGGTCCCATGTACCTGTCCTTGGAGTTCAAACAGCTCCTTCTGATTTAAGATGAACCAAAGCAGTTCACATGATTGGAAGGTCTACCTGAGAGATGGAAATGATCCAGTCAAGCCCGCCATACTCAGTTGTTGTTGGACCACGTGTCCACGAAGGAGAAATTGGCATATCGGTCAGAATTCTTGTTTGCAACCAACGAAAATCTCTTCTAGTTGACTGGAGCAGAAGATGAATTTATTGGAGGAATACGTGCAGCTCAGAGAATCAATGGGAAGACTAGAGAAATGAGTAAAAGTCAAGGGAGGCAAACACAGATGAAGAGAACAGACATATGGATACCAAGGGGGCTGGGGTGGGTAGGTGGGAGGATTGGGATTGACCCATATATACTATTGATACTATGTATAAAATGGACAGCTAATGAGAACATCCTGTATAGCACAGGGAACTCTACTTAATGCACTGTGGTGGCCTGAATGGGAAGGAAATCCAAAAAAGAGGAGATATGTGTATATGTATGGCTGATTCATTTTGCTGTACAGTAGAAACTAACACAACATGTAAAATAACTGTACACCAATAAAAATTAATTAAAAAGAAATCAAGGGAGGCAAGACACAGCTGAGATCTTGCTGCCCTATGGGTAATCTGCTTAAAATGCTACCTCTGGGGCTATCACTACCAGACATTTGTCATAGCGCTGCTGGGCTCTGCCACCCCTGAGCATTTGTCACCATGCTGCTGGACACTCAAACCCAGCTCTGCCTCTGCCAAAGACCACTGCCTCCCCATAGACTACATGTCCCAGATGGGACCTTCCATCTGCCGAGCCCAGATGAGATTCTAGTTTCCTCATTGCTAGCATAGAAACTCTCTGTCCTCTTTGGCTTCTAAAGTAGGAGGTAGAGTGTTGTTTTTCCTCTACTCTGGAGTTCTTCCCAGGTGGGTAGGATGCTTAAAGGCTGGGTAGCCAGAATGACAAATAGGCATAGGTACTCTGTCAGAGGGCTGCTAGGATGATGCAGGGGGCAAATTGAGGCCAGTCATGCTCAGAAGAGAACTCACCCTCCCACAGCTACATAATGCAAGCTTTCCTTTCTGTTTTGAAATTTTTTAAAAATTTTATTTTATTTTTTGACTGTGCTGGGTCTTCACTGTGGTTCACAGGCTCTTTGCTTCTGCATGTGGGCTTTCTCTAGCTTCAGAGAGCTGGGGCTGCTCTGTAATTGTGGAGAACAGGCACCAGGGCACACAGGCTTCAGTAGTTGTGGTGCAGAGGCTTAGCTGCTTCACAGCATGCGGGATCTTAGTTCCCTGATCAGGGATGGAACCTGTGTCCCCTGCATTGGTGGGTGGATTCTTAACCACTGGACCACCAGGGAAGTCCTGCAAGCTTTCCTATCAACCTGGGTTCCTAAGATGGGAGAGCTTCCACCAAGTTTCTTGATCAGTTGGTGGAAAAATCTGCCCCTCTAAATAACTGACCTCTCCTAATAAAAACCACACTAAATAATAAAATAAGAACCATTTTCCAGTGCAACCAGGAGGTTAATGTAAAATGTCCAGGTGACTGGTAGGGCTAAAATTTGTGGCTTACTCTGTGGGTCGGGCACATGAATTGTCTGTATCACACTGACCAAGAGAAATGAAGGAGTACAAGGTATCAGAAGAATTTTTTTTTTCTTCTGAAGAACTTTCAGTATAAGGATGCTGATTGATTAAGTATAATAGCTTGATATTACCTCAGAGAAAGGCCCTATACGTACAGGGAATGAGAAAGGAGTGGAAAGTGTAAAAGTGGATCTTTTATTGACTTCCTTATTTGAGAATGTATCTTTCTGTGTGCGAGTGTCCAAACATTGGGATTGAGCACAGAGACCAAAAGATGAGATCCCAGGGCAGAGTTTCTGCTGCTCTGACTGCTGTGAAATTCTTGGATGCCAGACGCAGACCCCATATTGGACCGTATAAGAGAAAACTGGTGGGGTTGACCACTTCGGAGTTCGGAGTCTTAAGAGTGGAACTAGAAATCAGTGATTAAAAGATGAGAAAAATCCCTTTGTTCTTGAACTGATACGGATATGCTTCATATTATTATAGTGTTGTCAGCATGTGCCAGAAGAAGGGTGACATCTTTAAACCTCAAAACTTGTGTAAGACATCCAGGTAAGCTTTCATTTGATGAAACTCAAAAAATGCTACAGCCACTACTTTGATGTGACTTAAGTTCATCAAGTGTCTCTATAGTGGAAATAATTAACTTGCATCTGTAATAGTAACAGATTGCTAGCATTAAAATCTTATTAGTATGTATACATATAACTAATTCACTCTGTTGAACAACATTGTAAAGCAACTATACCTCAATTAAAAGAAATTTTATTAGTAGCAAATGCTTTGTTTCATTGATTCCTTTCTTAGTTGAGAGAACAGTGTGGTTAAAATGCAGCCCTTCTGGACCTTAATATTAAGATCCTTGGAAATGGAGTTCTTATGAGCGGTTGGGGAAACTGTGGTTTCTTGTAGTATTTCTTCCAGGGAGGTCCTCAGGATTTGGGGAGAACTTGACAATTTTAAAAATGTTTTCATAGAGCATAACTTTGTTTCTCCAACTAGGGTCTGTGGGAAATTTTTTCCTTAATGAGATTTCAGAGTAATAATGAAATTTGAGGATGCTGATATAGTGGAAAGGACATGGGCTTTGAAATCACATAGATCCATGTTCAAACTCTGTCTCTACAGTTTATTCACTGGGATACCTTAGACAAGTTACCTGGCCTCTCTGAGCCTCACTTTTCTCATCTGTAAAATGGTGACAATAGGTACTAATCTTGTCGTAAACAGTGCATAGAAATTATTTAACACATAATAGGGGCTCAATAAAAATTATCTCCCATCTTTTTGCCTATTTTGCTTCTCCTCCAAAGAAAGAAGAGAACAGTTATTCTGCCTTCGTGAAGGAAAGTAATGAGAAACTCAACTGAGATATTTAGCAAGTTTGTGCTGGAAACCCAGTGATTCAGATAGTGATGGTGTGGTTGGCTGAATAATGTCCCCCTCCCCCACCTTGAAAAAAGATTGCCATGAGCCAACGCCTGTAACCTGTGGTATTGCCTTCTATGGCAAAACAGGCTTTACAGATCTTGAGATGGGGAGAGTTTCCTGACTTCCCAGGTGGGCCCTAAATGCAATCGTGAGCATCCTCATTAAAGGGAGGCAGAGGGAGATTTGACAATAGACAGAAGAGAATAAGGCAATGTGACCAGGGAAGCAGAGATTGGAGTGATAGTGCTATGAGTCAATGAATACCAGCAGCCACAAGAACCTGGAAGAAGAGGCCAAGAATAGATTCTCCACTAGAGCCTCAGGAGAAAGTGCTGCAGACCCAACACCCTGATTTCAGCCCAGAGAGACTAATTCAGGCTTCTGGCCTCCAGAACTGTGTGAGAATTAGATTTCTGTTGTTTTGAGCCACCAACTTGGTGGCACTTTGTTACAGCAGCAATGAGAAACTAAAGCAGCTGGTTGGCATGACTGCAGATTGAATACTATGGAGATGAGACGTAAATGAATTGTGCTCCCCAGCAGAAACGTAAAACTCCCAAGCAGACCTTTCAGTTCTTTTGCCTAGTTCTTGACTGCAAGGTCAACAGTTATGTAGAAGAGAAAATTCTTTTTAAAATGTAGCATTTTTCACACTGAAAGTTGAGACCTTACTGGGCTGTGAACAGCATATTTTTTAAAAAAAGTCAACTTGGGTAGATGAAAAGCCTGACACCTAATGCTCTTACCTCTGTAAACCACGTGCCCTCCCACCTTCCCACGCACAGCCACCACACAAGGTCTTTCTTTCGGTCTCTTTCTCTCTCCGGCTGAGTGTGGTCAGGAGCCCTGGTGTGCGTTCCCACGGCCCCTTGGGCTTCCTTTCCTCGTCACCATGCAGCAGTGACTGCCCATTTGTTCAGCAAGTCTCCTGTGAGTCCTACTGTGTGTCAGGTGCTGCGCTGGTCGTTGGTCCTGAGTGCTTGTCTGTCTGTCTCCCCACTGGATGCCCATTTCTCTGAGGAACAGTATTGAACAGATTTGTATTGGAGACCCAGTGATTCGGATAGTGATGGTGTAGTAGGCTGAATAATGACTGGCACACTAAAAGAGATTCAGTAGGGTTACACGCTATGGTTGTAGATTTTAAAATTGTTCTTAGGACTTCCCTGGTGTCCCAGTGGCTAACACTCTGTGCTCCCAATGCAGGGAGCCTGGGTTCAATCCATGGTCGGGGAACTAGATGCCACATACCGCAACTAAGCGTTCTTAAGCTGCAGCTGTTAGTAAAAGATCCCACATGCCACAGTGAAGATTGAAGACCCTGTGTGCTGCAGCTAAGACCCAGTACAGTCAAATAAATGTTTTGTTTTTTTTTAATTTTTCTTTTGAACAAATTCAAATGGTGCTGGGGGGAAGGTCATCTGGTTTGATCCTACTAGGTGTGGACAGGATATTGCTCTGTGGGTGTAGGCTTGATGAGTATAGACTTTCTGGAGGCATGATCATAGAAATCCTCCAACTAGGCTTTCACATTCTGGTAACCCCTCGGTACAACTGGACACAGTTTTTTCTCCTCTCCAGGTCACCCCTTGCTACAGTACTCTCACCCTTTTAGAGGGGGAATCACATGACTGATAAAGAAGTGGAAGAAGGTGGTCCTAACTGCAGGACCAGGTGGAGAAGCTAAACAAAAAAGTCTCTGTCATTCAGAAGTTTTTAAAAGAAGAGGATGCCTCAGTTTCCCAACTTAGGCTCTTTTACTATTTTATTATAACATGATCATAACCTTAAACATCAAAATGAGCACCAAATTATATTCATCAGTATCTTAGGCAAAACTACACATGTAAAATACAGATGGTGGTAAAACGGCTAACTCTATATAATTATACCTTTGAGTGTAAACTCTCTTTCTAGGCTTTCAAAGCACACGATACACATTATCTGGTTGTTTTCCCCAACACCTTTGCCAGCAAGGTAGGGAACAGGTATTGTTACAGTCTTCTTCTCACATATATATTGATAGCTTTCCTGGGAATTATTTGTTCAAAGTCCCACTGGCAATAAGAACAACAAGAAAGAAAATGATTGGCGTTTTGATTTAAAAAACAGAACTTCCTGTTGAGGCAACTTCAGGTCACAGTGCTGGAATATTTCTAATTTCAGGCATTCTTGAAGCAAGGGAGCATAAAGCATTAGCTATTTCCCTTTATTGTGGGTATATAGGGAATGGGGTAGCAGATAATTTAATTACATCAATTTAACTGTTGGTATTTTGTGTTCAACGTCTACAGGGAGCTTCTGCATTTGTTTTCCTCCTGTGATTGTAGTGGCATCACCAAGCACAGTTCAATAAAATAGGACCAGCAACAGACTCTGGAACATAAATGGACTGTTGAGAGTCCCTTGGACAGCAAGGAGATCAAACTAGTCAATCCTAAAGGAGATCAGTCCTGAATATTCATTGGAAGGACTGATGCTGAAATTGAAGCTCCGATACTTTGGCCACCTGATGTGAAGAGCCAACTCACTGGAAAAGACCCTGATGCTGGGAAAGATTGAAGGCAGGAGGAGAAGGGGACGACAGAGGATGAGATGGTTGGATGGCATCACTGACTCAATGGACATGAGTTTGAGCAAACTCTGGGAGACAGTGAAGGACAGGGAAGCCTGGCGTGCTGCAGTCCGTGGGGTCACAAAGAGTCAGACATGACTTAGCAACTTAACAACAAATACAGTTTTTTGCTATTAAAAGCAATTCTGCTATAGTGATGAGAACATTTAGAGTTATAAAGGTCTGGGCTGGAGTATCAACTCTTATACTAACTTGCCGAGTGATTTAGAGTAAGACTCTTAATCTGAGTCTCTTTCTCTCTCTTTTGTCTGCAAAACGGGCACAAAAATATTTTCTGTAACCAACGGCTTTCCCTGGTGGCTCAGCAGTAAAGAATCTGCCTGCAGTGCAGGAGATGCGGGTTTGATCCCTGGGCCATAACATCCCCTGGAGGAGGAAATGGCAACCCACTCCAGTACTTTTGCCTGGAAAGTTCCATGGACAGAGGAGCCTAGCAGACTACAGTCTATAGGGCAGCAAAGAGTCAGACACAGCTGAGCAACTGAGCATGTATACCCGTCATGAGAATAAATAAAAAAAGATCATATTTGTAAAGTGCTTTATAAACAGTAAAATGCTATCATGAAGCTGATGGACCATTAAAATTATAGCCCCTAGTTCCGGTTATATTTTCTACCAATGGCATCTATTTCCAATGGGTCAATGGCACAAGAAGCATGACTTTAAATCTGTAAATTATTATCTCCCTGGAAAATCAGAAGAAAAGAAAATGAAGAGGGGAAACGAGACCTGGGGCTACAGGTATATCAAAATTTAAAGAATGTGTCAAGTATGAACTCTAGTCTATGTGATGGAATTCAAGTATCTATACACTGTAGGGGGCAGGACGATTGAAAATAAGGCTTTCCTATGCCTCCTGGAATGTAGAGCTTTTGTTCAGGATCTACGAGGTAAAGCATTCCATAAGAAGTATTTGTTTGATTAATTGTAGCCAGAACTCAGCTGGGGTTAGGCCAGATTCCATCGTGTAATGTTATTGCTTCTTCAACCAAGATACATGCATGCTTGAGGCCAAGTGCAAACCCACAAGATTTGAACTCCTAACCTTTAAAATACAAGGCAGCTACTTTGGCCACCAGGCATCCCCGTTCTTGTTTACCAGGACTGGAAGTTCTCATCAGACAGAGCTCCATTTATTCCACGACCCTCGCAGAATAACATTGAGAAACTCAAAGGAATATCCATTTTAAAATAGTGTCTGTGGAACCACAAGGATTCTGGAGGTCTGAATCAGCCCCTTACCTCATGGCAAAATTTACAGGCTTGCAGAGTTAAATGGAAATCAGATTGGAATGTACGGGTTCCTATTTTTCTGTAATGACACGTTGTGAGGAGAAGGAAGGCAATTTTCTTAGACATTCCTCTCAAACCAGTGCACTTGCAGTGGTTGTTTTTGGTTTATGAAACCATCCAAAGCAGACCCAGGGCCTGCTGTCCTCTCTGGGTGCTGGACTCTGGGCCTCTTAGGCCACTTGTCCAAGGATTGTACTTAAAATCCGTAACCATACCTTGTGCTGGGTGCGTGTTAGCTTCTTCTCAAAGCCTTGAGAAAGTGGACTTATTAACTCATTGTTTCTCAGAAATAATTTAATGATAATATAAGAAAATAGATTCTCTAAAATACAATCTTACACTTTGGCTCCACCTACGAGTTGAAAGAAATGTGTGAGGAAGGAACGAAGAAAGGACAGAAATGTGTGTTTCTCACATTGGACGATGAAAAAGCCATGTACTATAACATGAAAAGGAAAAATACACATAGTCCATGAAAGCCTGTGGCTAAAAGGAATGAATATGTTCTTTAAAAAACCCAAAAAACGGAACTGTATTCTCTGCAGGTTTAGTGGCAACCTTTGCCAAAATCTGTTTTCTGGAAATTTTCCTTTAGACCTGGCTCCCACCAACAGGCTTGGCTGCAGGAGAAAGGCTTGGATGACTGTGGTTTGGAATGTGTGAATGTTAAAATCAGACATTGTTCCCTTTTCTTTTTAACAACAAGCCTTTGGTTTGGCTGTGTTCGTGCTGGGTTTTCCAGTGCTGCCTGGTTTCTTTCCTTGCTACAGGTTAGAACCATTGAGGAGTTCTTTTTTAAAATCAAATATGTATTTATTTATTTGGCTGTGTCAGTGTTAGTTGCAGCATGTGGGTTCTTTGTTTTGGCAAGGACTCTAAAGTGCCTGGGCTCAGTAGTTACCCCACAGCATATGGGGTCTTAGTTTCTCAACCAGGGATTGAACCTGCATCCCCTACACTGGAAGGCGGATTCTTCCACTGGACCGCCAGGAGAGTCCCTGAGGGGCTCTTTATATTCTATAAAATAGAATAAGTTCATTTTCTTTTTTGACCACCACTTTGCCCTTTCTCACAATGCCCTTGAGAAGCTAATAGACACTATTGCATGCTGAAAACTGAATGAGTGTGAAATGATTCATGGAAGCCACACAGCAACTTGGAAGAAGTTTCTGAATTAGAACTTAGAATTTCCTTGTCCGCCCAGGTCTGTCAACCTGATCCACTAGGCTCAGTTTTTCTAAGACATTGAGATTCCCTGGTGTATGCTGCTGCTGCTGCTGCTAAGTCGCTTCAGTCGTGTCTGACTCTGTGCGACCCCACAGACAGCAGCCCACCAGGCTCCCCTATCCCTGGGATTCTCCAGGCAAGAACACTGGAGTGGGTTGCCATTTCCTTCTCCAATGCATGAAAGTGAAAAGTGAAAGTGAAGGCGCTCAGTCATGTCCGACTCTTAGCGACCCCATGGATTGAAGCCTATCAGGCTCCTCCATCCATGGGATTTTCCAGGCAAGAGTACTGGAGTGGGGTGCCATTGCCTTCTCCACCCCTGATGCATACTGATCCATAGATATCAAGTGAGACTTCAAACTAGTTGTACTATGCAGAGTAACTAGATATGAAATTTTATTGTTGTTCAGTTACTCAGTCATGTCCAACTCTTTGCAACCCCATGGACTGTAGCCTTTAAGGTTCCTCCGTCCATGGGATTCCCCAGGCAAGAATACTGGAATGGTTTGTCATTTCCTTCTCCAGGGGATCTTCCTGACCCAGGGATCAGACTTTCATCTCCTGCATTGCAGGCAGAGAATTGGGGCCACACCATTGAGAGGGGAAGGCATAAACCATAATGACAGAGAGACTAGGACAAGAGAAAACAAAGACAAATTTCGGGGTGCTAGAAAACACCTGGTCTAGTGATAGCTGCTTGGAAAATTGGAGAATGCCAAGTTTTATAACAGTGGTTGGAAAACTGAGAAGCAACCCAGTTTACACTCAAGAACCTGCAAAAGGCTTAAGAAGTGGTGACTGGAGGTTCTTTTTGGAGTGATATTGAAGCAGGGCTACAGTCAGCAGATTGGATAAAAGTCTATTTACAAAGCAGTGAGATGGATAAATGGATATATGAAATGTGATATATCCACACAGTGGAATATTATTTGCCAAAGAAAGAAATGAAGTTCTGATTTAGTATAAAACAAGGGTGAACTTTGAAACATCATGCTAAGTGAGAGAAGCTAAGTTCAAAGGACCACATACTACCTGGCTCCATTTATATGAACTGCCTAGAACAGACAAATCTATAGAAATAGAAAGTAGATCAATGGTTGCCTAGAGCTAATGGGAGGTAAAATCAGAGTTTTGGCTGATGGAAATGAATTTTGTTTGGTGGTAATAAAACATTCTAAGATTGTTCATGGTGATGGATGCACAACTCAGTGAATATAGTAAAAATCATTGAATTGTGCACTTTAAATGGATGAAATTATATGATAAGTGAATTATATTTCAATAAGTCTGCTTTTAAAAAGCAGATCAAAACAGTTAGATGTCCATATTATCTCTCCCACCCAGGAATGTTTTCTGAACCAGAGAACACCAGACATAATTGAGGATGAGAATACCATACTAAAACCAGAGGTATTAGGTGAAATTTTACTCACTGAATGTTGGTACCTGTATTACTTCTTTCCTTAATCAGTTCCCGGTCTACCGGCAGCCAAGCTTAGGCTTTTCATCTAAGTAGAAAATTGGAAGTCTTCTCTGGGGCATCTGTCCAGCCCTTGAGAAAAGATCTAATTATATTGACATAGGT
Source organism: Okapia johnstoni (assembly GCA_024291935.2). Taxonomy (NCBI): domain Eukaryota; kingdom Metazoa; phylum Chordata; class Mammalia; order Artiodactyla; family Giraffidae; genus Okapia; species Okapia johnstoni. The sequence goes on from CM044322.1 coordinate 47,186,738, forward strand.
GGGCCAAGGGGGTGTCCTTTAATGAAATGACCTGGGAGATTGTGAAGGACAGGGAAGCCTGGCGTGCTGAGGTCCATGGGGTCTCAAAGAGTTGGACATGACTTAGCGTCTGAATGACAGCAACAATGTGAATCACTCTATTGAGAAGATGTTTGCACAACTGGGGAAGAATTTGGAGATGACTTGGCCGTAAGTACATTAAAAAGTAAACACATTTTAAAAACAAAACAAGACTATGTAAAATAAAATATTTGGGAAAGAAAAAATCAAGACAGTATACTACATTGCTTAGCTGTTAATCATATCATATAGTCAAAATAGTATAAACACTAAATATAAAAATAAAATTTGTTTCAACTGCATTGTAGAATGCGAGTTGAGGAGAGCGTGGATATGAGATACAATACAGGGGGAGGACTGTGAAGTTGACAGAGCACTAAATCCTCATCTTCCAATGTGAGAAGTTAATAGATAATGCTGGGAACTGAAAAATCAAAAAGTACCAATATAAGAGTAGCTTTTAGAAATTTACAAATAATTACTAGAAGAATCAGTTGACAGCACTGCCACTGAGGCCTAGGTAACAAGACTGGATTCAAGAAAATGCTGATTTGAATAGCAATACTTAAAGAGTACTTGATTTTTAAAAAAATATGTGCAAGCATAATTTGGATAAAAATAAAAATTAAAACTCAACAATTAGAGCATGAACAATTGGGTTTAAAAAATGGCTTGTTGACCTTAATAGGCACTTTACCAGAGAAGATATGTACATGTCAAATAAGCACATGAAAAAAATGCTCTACATCTTCTCAAATGTCAAAGAGAAATGCCAATTTAAAACATTGGTAACATACCACTACACACCTATTAGAATTGCCATGTCCAGAATATTGACACCAAATGCTGGTGAGTATATGGAGCAATAGGAACTTTCATTCATTGCTGGTGAGAATACAGAATGGTATGATCCCTTTGGAAGACAATTTAGCAGTTTCTTATAAAACTAAATATTTTCTTACCAAAAAATCCAGCAATCACCCTCCTTGGTGTTGAAAACTTATGTGCATACAAAAACCTACACACAGATGTTTATGGCGACTTTATTCATAATTGCTAAAACTTGGTTACAACCAAGATATCCTTCAGTAGATGAATGGATACATAAACAGTAGTCAGTTCAGTTTGGTTCAGTTACTCAGCCATATCCAACTCTTTGCGACCCAATGGACTGCAGCCTCCCTGTCCATCACCAACTCCTGGAGTTTACCCAAACTGGTGTCCATTGAGTTAGTGATGCCATCCAACCATCTCATCCTATGTTGTTCCCTTCTCCTCCTGCCTTCAATCTTTCCCAGCATCAGGATCTTTTCAAATGACTCAGTTCTCCGCATGAGGTGGCCAAAGTATTGAAATTTCAGTTTCAGCATCAGCCCTTCCAGTGAATATTCAGGACTGATCTCCTTTAGTATGGACTGGTTGGATCTCCTTGCAGTCCAAGGGACTCTCAAGATTCTTCTCCAACACCACAGTTCAAAAGCATCAATTCTTCGGCGCTCAGCTTTCTTTATAGTCCAACTCTCACATCCATACATGACTACTGGAAAAACCATAGCCTTGACTAGACAGACCTTTGTTGGTAAAGTAATGTCTCTGCTTTTTAATATGTTGTCTAAGTTGGTCATAACTTTTCTTCCAAGGAGCAAGCGTCTTTTAATTTCATGGCTCCAGTTACCATCTGCAGTGATTTTGGAGGTCCCCAAAATAAAGTCTCTCACTGTTTCCACTGTTTCCCCATCTATTTGCCAAGAAGTGATGAGACTGGATGGCATGATCTTAGTTTTCTGAATGTTGAGCTTTAAGCTAACTTTTTCACTCTCCTCCTTCATTTTCATCAAGAGGCTCTTTAGTTCTTCTTCACTTTCTGCCATAAGGGTGGTGTCATCTGCATATCTGAGGTTATTGATATTTCTCCCAGCAATCTTGATTCCAGCTTGTGCTTCATCTAGCCCAGCATTTCTCATGACAGTGATACATCCAGATAATGGAATACTATTCAGCATTGAAAAGAAATGAACTAGCCAGTATGATTTCAATTATATGACAGTTCTGGGAAATGGAAAACTATGGAGACAGAAAAAAGATCAATGGTGGCCAGGGGTTGAGTGAAGGATGAGTAGGCAGAACATAGAGGATTTTCAGGACAGTGAGCTATTTATTTTGTATGATATCATAATGGTGGGTACACGTCATTATGTAGTTTTACATTTGTCAAAACCCAAAGCATGTACAACAAGAAGAATAAACCCTAACGTAAACTATGGACTTTGGGTAATTATAGTGTGTCAGTTTGGGCTTATCAGTTGTAAAAACTGTCCCATTCTGGTGGGGGATATTGATAATGGGAAAGGCTGTGTGTGGGGGGAGGTACAGGGGTATTATGGGAAATCTCTGTACGTTTTGCTCAGTTTTGCTGTGAACCTAAAACTGCTCTAAAAAAATAAATCCATTAAAAAGTAAATAAATAGGGGTGGATACAACTCCCATATTAATGAAGTATAAGTTGCTATTGTTTAGTTGCTAAGTCATGTCCAATTCTTTTGTGATCCCATGGACTGTAGCCCACCAGGCTCCTCTGTCCATGGAATTCTTCAGGCAAGAACACTGGAGTGGGCTGCCATTCCCTTCTCCAGGGAGTCTTCCTGACCCAGGGATCGAACACAGGTCTCCTGCATTGCAGGCAGATTCTTTACCGCCTGAACCACCACGTGTGGTCTAACCTCTATGCTAGACTCTCTTCTTTAACACTTGTCTTCATAAAAATAAGTATACCTGGTGACAGTGTTGCTTTATTTTGCATTTTAATCATATTCAGGGAAGTTCATACATTTCCTTGGTTTGTTTTCTATGCTTTCTTTCCAAGAAATTGTCCCAACATATTTAAAGCTATGGGAGAGATTCTGGATGATTGCTTGTTATGATCCTAGATGACCCTAGGGTGGTTTTAGAGAATGAACAGACGGTAGTTTCATTTACTTAGATAGGAAAGATGGGAGGAGGAGGGTCAAGAATTCAGTTTTTGGACAACTTAAGTTTGAGTTGCCTCTGAGATATCTGAGTAGGCAGTTGGATATCAAGCTTGGATATCAGAGAAAAGGACTGGGCTGGAGATAAAAATATGGGAGTTAACAGCATTTCGGTGATATTTAAAGCTATGGGACTGGATGAGATCACCCAGGGTGGGGGGCGGAAATGTAGAGAGAAATGAACAACAGCTCCAGGAGGGCGGAGTGTCTCTTGTAATAGAAGCAGAGAGGAGGAGTTGCTGACAGTGATACTTATATTAACCCAAGCTTAAGAGAGACGAGGGGACAGCACCACTGGCAGAGAGGGCAAGGGTAAAGTGTTTCAATAATAGTACAAGCAACTGTGCTGAGTGCTGCTGAGAGGTCAAGCTGCGATCTGGAAAGTATCTATTGGATTTGGCATTAGCACTCTATGGTGTTGAAGCTGAGCCCTATTTGCCCAGAAAACCTATTGTGAGCATCTCCTTTCAGTTCTGTGTTTAGCAATGACACACTGTTAGTTTGAAATGAGCCACGGTGGGAGTATTTACAACATGGAAGTTGACAAACACTATGATTTTTTTTTTCCTCAAGAGCTAATTGTTAAACATGTACCAACATGCTATTGGCAATGTAACTCCATTTATAACAAAATGAAGGGGGAAACAGCCTTCTCTGCTTTCTCTGGTCCCATCAGAAAGTTTTCAGAACATTTTTCATGGAAATGAGTTCTCTTCAAAGAAAGCAGCTGAATGTCTGAACTTCCTTTGAAATGGGTTTTTACCTTTGCCACAGGACCTTCTAAAGTCTTTGCATTTTAGTCACTAACCTTTGCAAATGGGATGCAGACCAACAGGAAAAAAATATTCAGTGCGCTCATAGGAAGAAATTCTTCCATGTCTAAGATGCTATAATTCTGAGTTGGCTGCAAGAAATTCTGGGAAGCATAACAGTAAACCACATTTCATTTACTCCTGGGTTTATTTACTTGGTAAAAATAATCATTAAAAGATTCCAAAATTCAAGGTCTAAGAGATGATATTTCTCCCATCTTTCTTTTCCATTTCAAAAAAATGCTTGTGATTCTATGAAAATGTAGACAAGAAAAGTAACTGAAAGTTGGAAAGTTTGATATGTTCAGCATCATGACAAATGAATTAGATTATTAGATAATCAAGCTAGTTATTAGATAAACAGATGTTAAGATGAAATTGTTTAAAAAGCTATGCTTTTGACATTATTTCAGTTGTGATATTTAGCCACAGGCTAAATCCTGTTCTCACCTAAGAGTGAACTAAGGATTGAGCTGAATGCATTACAGGGTCTTTAGTTCACTGAAGAAGTTGACATGCAAACCTAATCCAGGCCGCTCTGAAAGTTTGTACTTTGACACATCTTTACTCCAAAAACATAGCGATGATAAATGAAATGTATCAAGCTTAAAAACTAAATAAACACTTCTGTGGCCCAGAATTGGGATAGACATACAAAACTCATGCTGAGTGGAAGCCACAAGCTTACAGGGCTCTAGGTCTGGAACCAGGCAATGCTAGTAGAGTTTGGCTCTTCCAGGATAAATTTAAAGCGTCTCATGCCAAGATGGGAGACTGAAGCCAGATTCACTGCTTGAAGCCAGAGGCAGAGGCAGGCTCCTCCTGTTCTTGAAAGGAGGTCAAAAAAGAAGTTGTCCCTGCCTGGGGCTACAGCTTTTAGCCAACTGTGGTCTTAGAATAGAGAGAAGACACGGATATAGCCCTGTGACCAGGACAGGAGGCAGTCCTTCACATGGCTTGGTGCCTGGATCTGTCTTCAATCACTGTGGGCTGGATCTCTGAAGATCCGTCCGTTAGTAGATCTGGGTCTGAACTGGTGTCCATAGAGCCAAGAGCAGAATGAGGGCAATCACAAAACCACTAGACAGGAAGGAGAAAACACACTGGGAGTGGAGGGAAGAAGAGAAAGAGAGATGGCAGGAAGGCAAGCCTAGTCTCAAGATGAGCAACTCAACCAAAATCCAATGATAAGTAAGAGCCAACAAGACAAAAGAAGATGAATTTATTACTGTTGAAACTACTTTTATGGAACAATCTGAGAAAAGGTTTAACTGTATTTAGAATGTTCAAAGAGATATGTGAAGGAATAACTTCCATTAGAAAAAGAGCAAGACATTGTGAGAAAAATACCAGCATAAAGGAAATTAGAATGGATGGAGGTTGGAAAGAACAACTAGAAACCTTAGAAATGAAAAGCAGAGTCATTAAAATAAAAATCCAACAGATGAGATAAGCTCTACACCAGAAATAGTTTAAAAGAAAATGAATAAATTAAAGATAGTGCTAAAGATTTCACCCAAGAAACAAGACAGGAAGACAAGAGATTAAAAAAAATGTGAGCGAAATGTTAAGAGAGTGCATGTATGCTTAGTCGTGTCTGACTCTTTGCAGCCCCATGAACTGCAGCCTGCCAGGCTCCTCTGTCCATGGAATCTTCCAGGCAAGAATACTGGAGTGGGTTGTCGTTTCCTCCTCCAAGGGATCTTCCTGACTCAGGGATTGAACCTGAGTCTCTTGAGTTTCCTGCATTGGCAGGTGGATTCTTTACCGGTAGTGCCACCTGGGAAGTTCTAGTTAAGAGAAAGAGAGAAGGTCAAGTGAGTCTCCAACATAACGTCTCCATGGAGTTCTAGGACTTGAGGATGAACAGAATGGTGGGAAACCACTACTTGAAGAAGTAATAGCTAAGAATTTTCCACAGTTAAAAAAGATCTTTGATCTTAGATTGAAGAGTCATATAAAGTGCCAAGCAGGAAAAACATAAATTCAAACATCCTAGTGAAACTGTGTAACATCAAAGATAAATAGAGAACTTAAAAGCTGTTAGAAAAGATGTATCACCTTCATAGGAATGAGAATTTGAATTATAGCTGACTTTTCATGTGTAGAAATCTATGCCAGAAGACAATTAAATAGTATCTTTATAAGTCCTAAGGCAAAATAGCTGAGAGTACAAAAATCTCACATCTCTTTAAACTATTATTAACAGTTTAAAGGGGTCAAAGACATTTTTAAAAAGACAGTGATTAAAATATCTCCACTCAGAGACTCTCATGAACATAACTAGTAAGAATGCATTTCAGGAAAAACAAAAAGAAACAGATTGATAATGATAACAGAGAAATTGATAAATTAGATTAGTAAATTTAGTTTTCTTAAAAAACTCACCATTTTTGCATTTATTAAAAGGATGAACTCTAGACACAACTCTAAACAAAAGTGAAAAAGACAGAGGGGGTAAAGGAAGGGTAAAGAAAACGGGAATTATTCAATGGGAGGTTTATATATATGCAAATGTCAGTTTCATGTCAGGGGAAAGGATAAAAATACTGAATAGTTTTAGATGTTTTCAGAAAATAGAGTAGTTAAGTATGTATGTTAACAATCTAAAAATTCCTACTAAAATAAATAAAATACCATGTCTGGCTCTTAAGCCAGCAGAAGAGGAAAAAGGGAATGTAGAAAATGTTTTTAATGCAAGAGAAGGAATGAAAAGTGGGGAAAAAACAGCAAAAGATGGTAAAAATACAATTAAAAAAGAGTTAAAACTAAGTTCAAATACTCCTTAACTTCTGCAACCACAAATGTGTTAAAAATTGATTTAAAACAAGGATATTATCAGAATACATAAAATACCAAAATCAGTTACATACTATACACAACAGACATATCTAAAACAAAGTCATTTGGAAAAATAAAAAATATAGGAAATGGTTGACAGTGAAAATAATAACAAAAAGAAAGTTGGTATAGAAATCTTAATACCAGATGCAATAGAATTTAAAAACACAAAAATTAATAAGGATATAGAGGTACACTATACAATAACATGATATATATATATATAACAATCACAAACCTGTAAATATCTCAGAATATGTAAAGAAACACTGACCATATTATACAGAAATTTACTAGTCCAGTATCATGGTAAAGAATTTTAACAACGCCATTGATAGATCAAGCAGAACTTTAAAAATTAGCAACTCCCCTGCAAGGGATGAGTTGAAGGAGTAGCACTGAAATATATACATTATATATGTAAGGGTTTCCCAGGTGATGCTAATGGTAAAGAACCTGCCTGCCAATGCAGGAGGCAGAAGAGATACACATTTGATCCCTGGGTTGGGAAGATCCTCTAGAGGAGGTCATGGCAACCCCCTCCAGTATTCTTGCCTGGAGAATTTCATGGCCAGAGGAGCCTGGTGGGCTACAGTCCATAGGGTCAGAAAGAGCCAGACACTACTGAACCAACACATGCACACACCATATGTAAAATAGGTAGTCAGTGGGAATGTACTGTATGACACAGGGGATCCAAATCCAGTGCTTTGTGACAACCTAGAGGGGTGGGATGGAGTGGAAGGAGGGAGGGAAGTTCAAGAGGAAGGGGACACATGTATACCTATGGCTGATTCATGTTGATGTATGGCAGAAACCATCACAATATTGCAAAATAAGTTTCTTCTGATTAAAAATAAAATAAAATTAGCAACTCCTCAGAATATTTGAATACCAAATTTAAAAGTTTGATCTAATACATAAATCAAATACATGTGATACTCTGAACCAAGCAAATAAAGAATATGGACAATGGATTCTTTTTCAGTGTCATCGGACTCTTAAGAAAGAAATTTATCACCTACTAGGTTAAAAAGTAGTCGAGACAAATTTAAAAAAATCAATATCATACAGACTACAGTCTTATGATAATTAAATTAAATTGGAAATCAACACTAAACATATTTGAGTTTCCACGTGTTTTGAAACTTAAAAATTTATAACCAAATAATTCAGGATTAAAAAGAAAATCACAATGAAAATTACAAAAATCAATAAAGTAGTATCTAGACATAAACGTATATCCTTTTTTTCTATTAAGAAAAAGATTGAAAGCAAATGAGCTAACCATTTAAAATAGAAACTGGAAAAATGATAGAGTAATAAAAAGTGCAAAAGGAAGGTGCATTCGTTTCCTAGAGCCACCATAGCAAAGTACCAGCGACTGGTTGGGTTAAAACCACAGAAATTTATTGTCTCGCAGTTCTGGACGCCAGAAGTCTGAAATCAAGATGTAGGTAAGATGTGAAGGGCAAGAACTGTCCAGGGCTCTCTGCTAGCTTCTGGCTCCTCAGGTGTCCTTTGGCTTATAGGTGTGCGTGGGTGCTAAGTCACTTCAGTCGTGTCTGACTCTTTGAGATCTCATGGACTATAGCCCGGCAGGCTCCTCTGTCCATGGGATTCTCCAGGCAAGAATACTAGAATGATTTGCCATTCCCTCCTCCAGGAGATCTTCCCGACCCAGGGATTGAACTCTTGTCTCTTAGGTCTCCTGCATTGGCAGCTGGGTTCTTTACCACTAGTGCCACCCGGGAAGCCCTTGTTTTATAAATGCATTGTTCTAATCCTGTCTTCACCTGCCATTCTTCCTGTGCATCTTCACATTGTCGTCCCTCTGTGCCTGTGTCTGTGGCCAAATCCCCCTCTCTTAAAAGGGCCTCAGTCATGTTGGATTAGAGACTCTTTCTACTCTAGTATGACCTCGTGATGACTTAACTAAATTCATACGCAATGACCTTATTTCCAACTAAGGTCACATTGTCAAGTACCAGTGGTAAGGACTTCAACATCTTTTGGAGGTAGGGGGACACAATTTGACCTGTAACAGAAAGCATGAATAAAAATAAGAGCAGAATGGCTGAATAGAAAGCAAAGTTATAATAAAGAAATGCAACCAAAAGTTAGTTCTTAGGAAAAAAATCTAATGTGGATACACAGTCTTTAACCAGGCTGTTCAAGGGGGAAAAGGCATATGCGAGTTCTTATAGCAGTCTTTCACTTAAAATTGATCCTGACTAGATGTTAACTCTACCATCTGGAGCTCATATTTTAGAAAAAAGAAAATAAAGAAAAAAGAAAAAAGAACATGCGATTAAATCAGAAATTTATCAAGCAAAAGCTAATTACACTCACTTAATTGTAGTACCTAACAATTAACCTTACCTGGTTAATTTCATACAGTAATGACAGTCATCTATAGCAATAGAAAAAGTCTGAATCAAAGACTTGAACAAATATGGGGATGAATTTCAGTCATATGCTTAATATACAATTCACACTTATTTTTAAAACAAATTCTATAAATCTTGGATAGAGTAGCACTTCAATCTATTTTTAAAACTTAAATGGGTAGATGATCACATAATATCTCTATTTGTAATAGCTATGTCTCTTCCTTGGGCTTATATTGGGCCTTATTTTCAGATTTTTAGGTGAAAAATAAGGAACTGAGAAATGCGCCCTTAGCCAGCAGGGAGCTGTAGTGTTCAAAAAACAGTTTCTGGTAAGATTTAATTTTATCCACTAAATAAATACTTTAGCATATTTGTATACACAGAGCATATATTTTTACATACTCCAATCTTTCTGTGTGGATATAAAAATAAATACACAAGAAAATGATAATGGAGCTACTGACAGATGCTTTGGTACAGCTGCAAAATGAAAATGTTTCTCTCTATATATTCATAATCACTCTAGAGATAGAGATCTATAAACCTGCTGAGCTGGTATTTCACTTATGCACTATTTTCTGTCTCCTTCTTAACAAGAGACTCCACATTCCACGTATGATCTACATTTTATTTTAACTACCATGTTCTTGGCTTTGTTCTTGTCATGTCAGATTTATCTTTTAAGAGTCCTTTAATTCACTCTGCTTTAATAGTGATTCTCAGCTTCAGACTCTGACTTGCTTTTATTCCCCTTCAGAAATGTCCTGTAATTTTATTCCTTGTTTCCCAAAGTGTGGCTCTCACTCATATTTTCCATGAATAACAACCTTTTCCCAGAGGGAGCCATCCTCTAGCTTCACTTAAAAACTGTATTTAAATGCAAATATAATTGCTCCCATTTGTTTAGCTTTGCTTCTCATATTTAATCTAAACTATTGAGACATTACCAAATGAAACCACAGAAGACTCTGAATAGGCAAAACAATCCTGGGAAAGAACAAAGCTGGAGGCATCATGCTCCCTAATTTCAAATTATACTATGAAGCTATAGTCATCAAAACAGTAGGGCACTGGCATAAAAACAGATACAGACAAATGGAAAAGAATTGAGAGCCCAGAAATAAACCCTGTCATATATGGTCAACTAATATTTGAAAAGTGAGCCAAGAATACTTGATAGGGGAAGGATGGCTTCTTCAATAAATGGTGTTGGGAAACTGGATAACCACATGTAAAGAATGAAATTGGACCTCTATCTTACATCACTCACCAAAGTTAACTCAAAATGGATTAAAGACTTAAACATGAGCTCTGAAACTATAAAAATCTCAGAAGAAAACATAGGGGGAAAGCTCCCTAACGTTGGTCTTGGAAATGATTTTTTGAACGTGATGCCAAAAGCACAAGCAGCAAAAGCCAGGGTTAAAAAGTGCACTACATCGAACTACAAAGCTTCTCAGAGCAAAAGAAGCAAGCAAAAAAAAAAAATTAAAAAGCAATCTATGGATTGGGAGAAAATTTTTGTAAATCATATATTTGATAAGGGGTTAAAATTCAAAATATATAAAGAACTCATACAACTCAAAAGCTAAACTGTCAAACAATCAGATTAAAAAAAATGGGTCAACGTACTAAATAGATATTTTCCCAAAGAAGATATTTAGGTGGTCAAAATGATTTACTGTCCCTAACTGTCAGGGAAATGTAAATTAAAACTACTGTGAGATATCATCTTACATTTATTGGAATGTTATTCCTTAGTTGCTAACTCGTGTTCGACTCTTTTTGACCCCATGGACTGCAGCACCCTAGGCATCCCTGTTCTTCACTATCTCCTGGAGTTTGCTATTTGCTATATATTAGAATGGCTATCATTAAATGACAAGAAACACAAGTGTTGGTGAAGCTGTCTATGGAGAAAAGGGGACACTCTTGGTAGGAATGCAACTGTATATAGTCACTATAGAAAACAGTACAGAGGTTCTTCAAATATTATAAATAGAACTACCATATGATCCAGCAATCCCACTTCTGGATATACATACACATAGGAAATGAAAACAGGATCTCGAAGAGATATCCGCACTCCCATGTTTATTGCAGCATTATTCATAATAGCCAAGATATGGAAACAACCTAAGTGCCTATGAACAGATGAATGGATAAAGAAGATGTGGGATATATATATATACACTTACAACAGAGTGGGGGAAATGGGGAAAAGTTGGTCAAAAGGGACAAACTTCTAGATATAAAATGAATAAGTTCTGGGGATCTAGTGTACAGATGGGGATTGCTGATAATAATACTGTATAATATATCAGAAAGTTGCTAAGAGAATAGATCTTAAATGTTCTCACCACAAGGGAGTGGTAATTATGTCATGTGATGGAGGTGTTAGCTAATGCTGTATGGTAATCATTGTGCAATATTTGAGTATATAAAATCACCATTTTGTATACCTTAAAGGTACACAGTGTTGTATGTCAGTAAAATGGAGTGGGGGAGAAGCATTACCAAAATCTAGCTTTTGTTTTTGTGATGGTGGTTTTTAATTGTTGAAAAAAAATTTTTGAGTCATCTCAGAATTATGTAATGCCCAGGAATAAGTTATATTGTATAACTTATATTATTAATATATATTATTTTATATTAATTAATACATATTTATTATATAATATATAATAAATATATAATTTTATAATTATATTATAAAACCCTCAAATATATAATAGCATATTATTGATATGTATTAATTAATATATTATATATTAATATATAAACATATATATCTTATATAATAATTATTATATAATACATGATACAATATATACATTGTATTGTGGTTGCACCTGAATATTAATTAAATTATTAGATTCCTTGTACACACAACTATCTATCCCTATGCCTTTGCTCGCACTGGTCACTCCATCTGGATATTTTGCTTCTCTTTTGCTACCATTACTCAACTGGTAAAGAAACAGGCCTGGAGCTTGACTCACCCAAAGTCACATAGTTAGTAAGGTCATAACTGAGCCAAAGTCACCTCTGGACTCTCGATTCCCAGGGATTTTTTTCTACCATACCCACTGCCTTTTCAAGGTTCTGCTCAAATAATGCTTTATTTCTGAAGCTTTGTTGAAATCTTCAAATAGAAGTATCTGTCCCTTCCTTGAGCTCCTACATGTTTAATTTTAAACTCCTGCGAATAGTTCTCACTTTAAATTTTGTATGACAGTTGTTTGTGCTCACTTTCCCCTCCGGATATCTAATTCTTTGAGGATTGGAATCTGTTTGATTTCACTTTTGTGTCTATCATATTACCCAGACTTGCATTATTAATAGTAGGTGCTCAATGTATATTTGTTAAAATAATTAAACTTCTTTTGGATTTTGGAAACTCGTGACAGCATATAGAAAGCAGATGCAGCAATATGCCAGTGACTTGGGGAATCCGTTCAAGCTTTCTTCACACTTCAATGGTTCTAGACCTTCAGTGCCCAAAAGAACTTTCTGGAATGATGAGAATGCTTTATATTTGTACTGTCCAATATGGTAACACTAGCCACGTATAGCCATTGAGCATTTGAATGTCTAGTGAGATTGAAATGTTAATTTTATTTAATTTTAATTAAGTTATATTTAGACAGCTACATGTGCCTAGTGGTTACCATACTAGACAACACAGTTTTAGATTACCTTGGCACCTCATTTTGATAAATCTACTTGTGTTGTCCCTTTGAACTTTGTTACACAATTGCCTGCTTTGTGAGAAATGGTCTTGCAGTTGTCCAGGCTCTGGGTGCCAAGTTTCCACACCTGACCTTCCTCCTTCCCCACTTCCCCTCCCAGGAGAAAGATGAGATTCATAAAACTTCTCCTGAGTACTCCAAACTTCAGGGACCTCCCTTGCCTCAGATTCTGAGCTACATTGCTAGAGAATAGATGTAATGCTTAGATGGTATACATCATTTATTGCTGTTTTGAATTTTAGTATTTCTAAAATAGATTATAAACTCCTTGAGGGCAAAGACCATGCATTCCATATCTTCTGGATCCTCCCTGGTGCCAATTATGGTGCCAGTTATATCGCAAATATCTATAAATATTTGATAAGCAACAAAGGACAGTACCTGAGACACAGGGAAGAAGGCTTGCCGATATCTGGTGCTGTGGTAAACAACCTGCCAGCTAAAGCAGGAGACGTGGGTTTGATCAGGGTTTGATGCTCTGGAGGGGGAAATGGCAATCACTCCAGTATTCTTGCTTGGAAAATTCTATGAACAGAGGAGACTGGCAGGTTATAGTCCACGGGGTCACAAAGAGTTGGACATGATGAGTGACTGAGCATACATGCCTGCATGCATGCACGCACTAAAAACTAAAGGATTTTAGAAATTATTTTTTTATTCCCATAATTGTTTTTGAAAATGCCACTTAGGATTATTTTCCAGTCATCTAAGGAGCTCAACTCAAAAAAAACAAAAATATTCAGAGAAATTTTTTTCTGAGTACCCATGTGGCAAAAACTATGTTATCCATTTTGAATGTATTCCTTTCTAATAGGGTCTCCTATCAAAGGAACTTTCTAACCACATTTATGAGCTGCATTTTAGACTATTTACTGGGAAACTGAGAGGTTGCCAGATGTGCATAACAGTACATTTGGTGGAACCAAAATTAGAATATGGCTGTATGTTTGTTCAAAAACCTCCCCTAGATCATCTTGATTGTGTACAAGGCTATGCTTTTTTGGTGGATGAGGAAATCTAGGCCAAGGCGTTAGGGTTGGTTCACCTTTCCCTCTTTCTTAAGCACCTAAATTATATGTTAGCAAGATTGGGCTCTTGTAGGAATCCAGATGATGGCAAAATTCCTGCTGACCACACCCTGCGTGAGACCACAGTGAGACTGTAAGGGGTTCTGGCAAGAGGATTTAAGAAATGAATGATAGCTGCAAAGTTAGAAGGTCCAACCCTGGAATTCTCTCTCCTGCAGAGCCACACTGCCTGCCTGCCTGCGCTCCAACCACTAGCTCCCAGTACCCAAAATATGAGAAGAAAATAAGGAAGCCAGGAGGGAGTTGTCCTTGTGGGACAGGAATTTCAGCTGGCAATTGTTAATCACATTTTTCCAGCTCTTTTGACATGTGTTATATAAGGGAACCAATTCCAAGACCAAACAATTAAATGCTCTGACTACAAGGGTGTAAATATAGAGTAAGTTGGAGCTGACTTTTCCTTTTAGGGCTTCCCTGGTGGCTCAGACTGTAAAGAATCTGCCTTCTATGCCAGAGACCCTGGTCCGATCCCTGGGTCAGGAAGGTCCCCTGGAGAGGGGAATGGCAACCCACTCCAGTATTCTTGCCTGGAGAATTTCAGGGACAGAGGCATCTGGGGACTATAGTCCATGGGTTGCAAAGAGTTGGACATGACTGACTGACTAACACTTCCACTTTTTTCCTTTTAACTTCTTAATTATGTAGGATGGATTTGTTTAAGCAATTTGTTTTTCACTTCTGTGAAGCAGCAAATCAAGTATTTTATTCCCCTTTCTGTCTATTGTTCATTTTTATTTCTGCTAATTTTCATAAGTTTAAAATGTTTACAATTTGCTGAAAATACTTATGAATCATAGGCACACATGCAAATGTACAATAAATCATTTTTATAGGATCAGTTAAATCTGGCATTCTTTTTTTTGTTTTGAGGTTGTTACTTTTGAGTCAGCTGTTATTTTTTTTTCTTTTAACTTTTAATTTTGTATTTGGGTATAGCCAGTTAACAAAAACATTGTGGTAGTTTCAGGTGAACACCAAAAGGACTCAGCCATACTTATACATGTATCCATTCTTCCCCAAACTCCCCTCAAATCTGGCACTCTTTTGTAGCTTACTATGGGCTCCATAAGGAGAAGGCAATGGCACTCCATTCCAGTACTCTTGCCTGGACAGTCTCATGGATGGAGGAGACTGGTAGGCTGCAGTCCACAGGGTCGTGAAGAGTCGGACATGACTGAGGGAATTCACTTTCACTTTTCACTTTCATGCATTGGAGAAGGAAATGGCAACCCACTCCAGTATTCTTGCCTGGAAAATCCCAGGGACAGGGGAGCCTAGTGGGCTGCTGTCTATGGGGTTGCACAGAGTTGGACACGACTGAAGCGACTTAGCAGCAGTAGTAGCAGCATGGACTCGATAAAGGACAAAAGTGGTATGGACCAGCAGAAGCAGAAGATATTAAGAAAAGGTGGCAAGAATACACAGAAGAACTGTACAAAAAAGATCTTCACGACTCAGATAATCACAATGGTGTGATCACTCACCTAGAGCCAGACATCCTGGAATGTGAAGTCAAATGGGCCTTAGAAAGCATCACCACGAACAAAGCTAGTGGAGGTGATGGAATTCCAGTTGAGCTATTTCAAATCCTCAAAGATGATGCTGTGAAAGTGCTGCACTCAATATGCCAGCAGACTTGGAAAACCCAGCAGTGGCCACAGGACTGGAAAAGGTCAGTTTTCATCTCAATCCCAAAGAAAGGCAATGCCAAAGAATGCTCAAACTACCGCACAACTGCACTCATCTCACACGCTAGTAAATGGGAATACCAGACCATCTGACTTGTCTCTTGAGAAACCTGTATGCAGATCAGGAAGCAACAGTTAGAACTGGACATAGAACAACAGACTGGTTCCAAATAGGGAAAAGAGGACGTCAAGGCTGTATATTGTCACCCTGCTTATTTAACTTGTATAAAGAGTACATCATGAGAAACACTGGGCCGGAAGAAGCGCAAGCTGGAATCAAGGTTGCCAGGAGAAATATCAATAACCTCAGATATGCAGATGACACCACCCTTATGGCAGAAAGTGAAGAGTAACTAAAGCGCCTCTTGATGAAAGTGAAAGAGGAGAGTGAAAAAGTTGGCTTAAAGCTCAACATTCAGAAAACTAAGATCATGGCATCTGGTCCCATCACTTCATGGGAAATAGATGGGGAAACAGTGAAAACAGTGTCAGACAATATTTTTGGGCTCCAAAATCACTGCAGATTGTGAGTGCAGCCATGAAATTAAAAGATGCTTACTCCTTGGAAGGAAAGTTATGACCAACCTAGATAGCATATTAAAAAGAAGAGAC
This sequence comes from Okapia johnstoni, assembly GCA_024291935.2. Lineage (NCBI taxonomy): Eukaryota > Metazoa > Chordata > Mammalia > Artiodactyla > Giraffidae > Okapia > Okapia johnstoni. The sequence goes on from CM044322.1 coordinate 47,203,010, forward strand.
ATTACCTTGCCAACAAAGGTCTGTCTAGTCAAGGCTATGGTTTTTCCAGTAGTCATGTATGGATGTGAGAGTTGGACGGTGAAGAAAGCTGAGCGCCGAAGAATTGCTGCTTTTGAACTGTGGTGCTGGAGAAGACTCTTGAGAGTCCCTTGGACTGCAAGGAGATCCAATCAGTCCATCCTAATGGAGATCAGTCCTGGGTGTTCATTGGAAGGACTGATGTTGAAGCTGAAACTCCAATACTTTGGCCACCTCATTTGAAGAGTTGACTCATTGGAAAAGACCCTAATGCTGGGAAGGATTGGGGGCAGGAGGAGAAGGGGACGACAGAGGATGAGATGGCTGGATGGCATCACCGACTCGATGGACATGTGTTTAGGGGGACTCAGGGTGTTGGTGATGGACAGGGAGGCCTGGCGTGCTGCGGTTCATGGGGTTGCAAAGAGTCAGACATGACTGCATGACTGAACTGAACTGACTGATGGTTCAAGATTTCAAGGCATTAGCCCTGTTTGAGTTACAACTTGATACTCACAAAATAGGTGGCTCAAAGGTAAAAGTTTGGTTTAAAGTCCTTTGACAGATACATCTAGGTTTAGTTATAAGTAACATGGAGGAAATAACTTTTGTCTCATTCCCATTCATGTCAAGACTAATGAAAAAAATACAGTTGGTAGTATGTGCTCACACTGCCCAGTGTCTAAATAAGATCACATTGATCTGGTGATTATTGATGGTGTGCTTCTGATGTAAAGATTCTATCAAATGCTGATGAATCCTAAATTATACTCCCATTTTCTGACTACTGTCCTTAATTCCAAGGCCATACATACCATTTCAACTTAGTGTCAAATAGTCTTCTCCAACTTAACATATCTGAAAAACAACTCTTGACTCCCATACTCCTGGAACTTGCTCTTTCCCCAGCCATTCCTGGTTCAGTTAACAGCATCTTTATTCACCTGGTTGGTCATTCTACAAGTTGTGACACATGTATATATTCCTGAAAACACTACCACAGATAAGATATAGAATAGTTTCAATGAAGAACATTTAGGTTGTTTCTGGTGATTATAAATAGAGCTGCTATAAACCTTCAGATGTGTACTTTTGAATGAACATATATTTTCATATCTTTCTGGGTAAATACTCAGGAGTGGCATCACTAAGTTGTATGGTAAGTATATATTTAATGTATATATTTAACTTTAGAAGAAACTGCCAAACTGGTTTTCAGAATAGTTGCACCATTTTATACTCCCACCAGTGATGACTTCCCAGCTGACACTAATGGTAAAGAACCTGCCTGCCAGCGTAGGAGAAAAAGAGACATGGGTTTGATCCCTGGGTCTGGAAGATCCCTTGAAGAAGGGAATGGCAACCTACTCCAGTGTTCTTGCCAGGAGAATCCCATGGACAGAGTTGGTAGGCGACAGTCCATTGGGTCGCAAAGTCAGACATGACTGAAGTGCCTTAGCATGCAGTGATGTATGAGAGATTCATTTCTCCCTGAGCTCAGCAGCATTTGTATTGACGTTAGTTTTTATTTTAACTGGTCTGGTAGATATGCAGTGATAGCTCTTGTGGTTTTAATTTGCATTTCCCTTATAGTTAAAGATGCTAACCATCTTTTCAGGTGCTTATTTGCCATCCGTATACTCTCTGAAGCTATACTGTCTTATCAAAGAATCCAAATCTTTTGCCTTTTTTCTACTTCTTTTTTTTCTTTTTTGGCTCTCAGGATCTTAAATTCCTGACCATGGATAAACTCCCTCCCCTTGGCAGTGAAAACACCAAGTCCTAACCACTGGACTGCCAGGGAATTCCCTTGCTATTTTCTAATTAGATTATTTTCTAACTGCTGAGTTCAGAAAGTTTTTAAAAATAGTCTGAATATAAGTACTTTGTTGATTATATTTTTAGGGTTAGGATTTTTTTTAGAGCAGTTTTAGGTTCACAGCAAAATCGAACAGAAGGTACAGAGATTTCCCATATACTCCCTGGCCCCCCACATGCACAGCTTCTTATATACACGCACAGCTTCTTCTATGTCGACTTCCTCCACCAGAGTGGAACATTTGTTACAATTAATGAACTTACACTGATACATCATCATCACCCAAAGTCCACAGTTTACAATAGGATACACTCTTGTTGTTGTACATTCTATGGGTTTGGGCAGATGTATAATGATATGTATCCATTTTTATAGTATCACATAGAATAGTTACGTCTGTGCACACTAAGTTGCTTCAGTTACGTCCAACTTGTGAAACCTTATGGACTATAGCCCACCATTCTCCTCTGTCCATGGGATTCTCTAGGCGAGACTACTGGAATGGGTTGCTGTGTCCTTCTCCAGGGGATCTTCCCGACGCAGAGATTGAACCTGCATCTTTTACCTCTAACCTGCATTGGCAGGTGAGCTCTTTACCACTAGTGCCACCTGAGAAGCCCTAAAATTCCTAAAAATAGTGCTCCACCTCTTCATTCTTCTTCCCTAACACTGGACCATCACTGATCTTTTTACTGTCTCCATGGTTTTGCCTTTTCTAGAATTGTCCTGTAGTTAGAATCATATGAGTGATAGCCTTCTCTAGTTGGCTTCTTTCACTTTGTAATACACCTTTAAGATTTTTTCCATGTCTTTTAATGGCTTGATAGCTCATCTCTTTTTAGTGCCAAATAATAATGCATTGAATGAATTTACCTGTTTATCCATTTGCTCACTGAAGGACATCTTGGTTGTTTCCAGGTTTTGACAATCTGAATAAAGCTGCTATAATCATCCGTATGTAGGGTTTTATGTGCACACAAATTTGTAAGAAACTGCCAAACTGTTCCAAAGTGGCTATACCATTTTGCATTCCCCACCAGCAATAAATGAGAGAATTCATGTTGCTCCACATCCTCACCAGCATTTGGTGTTTTCAATGTTCTAGATTTTGCATGTTTAGTGGTTTGTCGTTGTTTTAACTCGCATTTCCATGATGATGTATGATGTAGAACATCTTTTCATGTGCTTATTTGCACTCTGTTATCTTCTTTGGTGAGTTATCTGTTAGGGTCTTTGGACTATTTTTTAAATTTTTTCTTACTGTTGGGTTTTAAGAGCTCTTTGTATATTTTGAATAAAGGTGTTTTATTATATGTGCCTTTTGCAAGTATTTTCTCCCAGTGTGTGACTTGTCTTCTCATTTTTTTGACATTGTCTTTTGTAGAGCAAAATTTTTTAATGTTAATGAAGTCCAGTTTCTCAATTGTTTCTTTCATAGATCATGCCTTTTGTGTTGTATGTAAAAAGTCATTGCCATACCCAAGTCTAGGTTTTTTCCTTTACATTGTCTTCTAGGAGTTTTATGGTTTTTCATTTTACGTTTAAGACTGTGATCCTCTTCAAGTTATTCTTGTAGAGGGTGTAAGCTCTATGTCCAGATTTATTTTTGCATGTGGATGGCCAGTTGTTCCAGCATCATCTGTTGAAAAGACTATTCTCCATTGCATTTCTTTTGCTCCATTGTCAAAGATCAGTTGACTATATTTCTGTGGGTCTATTTCTGGTCTCTGTATTTTGTTCCATTGATCTATTTGTCTGTTCTTTCATTAAAACCACACTGTCTTGATTACTGCAGCTTAAAGTCTTAAAGCTGGATGTTGTCAGTCCTCAAACTTTGTCCTTCTTCAATATTGTGTCAATTACTCTGGATGTTTCGCCTTTCCATACATACTTTATTTTATTTTGCCATGCCATGCAGCACGTGGGATCTTTGTTCCCTGACCAGGGATTGAACCCATGCCCTCTGCATTGGAAGCACAGATTCATAACCACTGGACCACCAGGGAAGTCCCCATACAGACTTTAGAGTCAGTTTGTTGATAGTCACAACTTTCTGGGATTTCGATTGGGATTGCTTTGAATCTATAAACCAGTTTGGGAATAACTGATATCTTGACAATATTGGGTCCTTCTGTTCACAAACATAGACTATATCTCAATTTGATTTTATTTTGATACCTTTCATCAGAGTCTTGTAGTTTTCTTTATATGGATCTTATACATAGTATATTAAATTTATACCTAAGTATTTAATTTAGGGGAGTGCTATTGTGTTTGTAATTTCAAGTTCCATTTGTTCATGACTGGTATATAGGAAAACACTCAATTTTGTTTATTAACCTTATATCCTACAACCTTGCTATAATTGTTTATTAGTTCCAGGAGTTTTTGTTTGATTAATTCTTTCGGCTTTTCTACATACAGAATCATGTCACCTGCAAACAAACACAGTTCTATGTCTTTCTTCCCAATTGGTACACTTTTGTGTTCTTGTTCTGTTGCATTAACTAAGACATACAGTACAATGTTGAAAAGGAGTGCTGAGACGGGACATCCTTGCCTTGTTCCTAATTATGATGTTATCTGTAGGGTATTTTTTGTAGATATTCTGTATCAAGTTGAAGTTTCCCTCTATTTCAAGTTTACTGAGGATTTTTGTCATGAAAGGGCATTGGATTTTGACAAACACTGTCTCTGCATCTATTGGTATGATCATGTGTTTTTTCTTCTTTAGCTTGTTGATATGATGAATTATATTAATGGATTTTCAACGTTGAACTAGCCTTGCATAACTAGGATAAATCACACATGGTCACAGTGTATAATTCTTTTTATGCATTGTTGAATTCAATGTGTTATTATTTTGTTGAAGATTTTTGTCTCTATTTCATGAGAGATAACGGTTTGTAAACTTCTTGTAATATCCTTTGGTAGTCAGAAAATGCTGGCCTCATAGGATGAGTTAGGAAGTATTTCCTCTGCTTCTCTTTTCTGAAAGAAATTGTAATCAATTGGTATAATTTCTTCCCTACAAGGTTAGTAGAATTCACCAGTGAACCTGGTCTGGTTCTGGGTCTGGTGCTCTCTTTTGGAAAGTTATTAATTATTGATTAAGATTTTTGAAAGATATACATCTACTTGGATTGTTTATTTCTTCTTCTGTGAGTTTTGGCTGATTGTGTCCTTCAAGGAAATATTCTATGTCATCTAGATTATAAAATTTGTGGCCATTGAGCTGTTCATAGTATTTATTATCCTTTTAATATCCATAATATCTGCTTACTTTGAATTTAATTTCTTCTTTTTCTAATTTTCTAATTAGAAGCTTAGATTATGATTTTAGATCTTTTTTCTGTTTTAATATATGCATTCAATGCTATAAATTTCCCACTAAGCACTGCTTTCTATTGAGATATCTTCAAATTCAGAGATTTTTTTTTTCCTCAGCAGTGTCCAGTCTACTTATAAGCCCATCAAAGGCATTTTCCTTTCTGTTACAGTGTTTGTTTTAATCACAACCATTTCTTTTTGGTTCTTTCATAGAATTTCCATCTCTCTTCTTAATCTGCCCATCTACTCTTGTAGGTTGTCTACTTTATCGTTAGATTCCTTAGCATATTAATTGTAGTTCCTACAATTCCTGATCTAATAATTCCAACACCTCTGCCATATCTGAGTTTGGTTCTGAGACTTGCTCTATCTCATCAAACTGTGTTTTTTGCTTTTCATTATGCCTTGTAATTGTTTCCCTGAAAGCTGGACATGATGTATTAAGTAAAAAGAAGTACTGTAAATAGGCCTTTAGTGATGTGGTAAGGTGTGATGGGGGAGGGAAAGCATGCTGTAATCCTGTGATTAAGTTTTAGGCTTTTAGTGAACCTGTGCTTCTGGACACAAGTGCTTATCAGTTCATGAACTGCTCCCCTCGACCCCCAGTCACTTCCCTTAGGTCCTACCAGATGGCTAGAATGGGCTGGAGTTGGGTATTTCCCTTCCCCCAGGTCCGTTAGGCTCTGATAAACACCAGCAGGTTAGGTTCTAGTTAAATAGTTTCTCCTGAGGACAGGCCTTGTTAAGAAGAAGAGAATGTTCTATTGTGCTTCAAAATGATTCCTTTTTTCCTTCCCCGGCCAGAAGCACAGCGGGATTTTTCACTCAAGCACCTGCTTGAGTTCTTAGAGGGAAAACCCACAAAAATGTGAAGCCCTCCCTCTAAGAGGGGGAACCTCCTCGTGGTTTTATCTCTGAGAGTCGTTCACACTGAGCCGACAGTAATTTGTCATTGACAGTTCGGGTTTCTCTATCCTGCACTGGTTCCCATGGAGGTTTTTGCTTGCGGGTTTCTGCTCTGGCAGGTTGTGCTTCCCTGAGTTTGTCTGTCCATTTCTTCAATCTGTGGGCAGCAGTTTGCCCTGTGACCTCACTGCTCTTAAAGATCTAAGGAGAATGGTTGAGTTGTCAGTTGGTCAGCTGTCTCCTTCTTAGTCTGGAGTAGCGACTTCCAAGCTCCTTACCCACTGGACTGGTTGTGCACTGTTTTTAATCCTCTAAGCTGTGTTTCTCAGACAGCAGAAATCCTTAATTTTAATGAAGTCCAATTTTTCAATATTTTCTTTAATGGATCAAGCTTTTGTGTGTTGTGTCCAAGAAATCTTTGCCTAATTCAAGCTCACAAAGATTTTCGTCTGTTTTCTTCTAACAGAGTAATTTTTTTTAAGTGTAAGTTAGATCACATCACTCCCTTGCTTAAAACTCTCCAAGGGTTTTCCCTCACATTTAAAATAAAATCTAAACTCCGAATTTTAGTCTACAAAGGCTGCATGATCTGGCCTTAGGCTTCTTCTTTGACCTTTGCCTTCTATCCCTTTCTCCGTTTTTCACTCTGCCCCAACCACATTTGCTTTCTTACTGTTCCACATACCCTACTGGAGCCCTTTTACTTGCTGTACCTTTGCCTGGATTCTTTCCTCTTAGATCTTCATATGGCTCACTTATCAACACTGAGGACTGCTCAAATACTGCCTCTTGGGGAGCTCCCTTATACCAATCTGTTTAAATTGGGTCCCCCTTTCATTTGCAATTTCATTACCTCTCTTTACCTCATTGCATTTATCACTACCTAGAACTATTTTATTTTATTATTTGTTTTTTGCTTCTTTGTGCCTCTAAAGGAGAAGGAAGTGGCAACCCACTCCAGTACTCTTGCCTGGAAAATCCCATGGACGGAGGAGCCTGGTAGGCTGCAGTCCATGGGGTCGCTAAGGGTCGGACATGACTGAGTGACTTCACTTTCACTTTTCACTTTCATGCACTGGAGAAGGAAATGGCAACCCACTCCAGTGTTCTTGCCTGGAGAATCCCAGGAACGGGGGAGCCTAGTGGGCTACTGTCCATGGGGTCGCACAGAGTCAGACATAACTGAAGTGACTTAGCAGCAGCAGCAGCAGCAGCAGTGCCTTTAAAATGTAAGTTCTTTGAGGGTTATGAGTTCTGTTCTGTTTACTACTGTATTCCCCAAGTCACGAGAAATGTCTGGCACAGAGCAGATGCTCAATGAATTACATGTTACTAAAAACTATACCTAATATCCTGAGAAACTCCAAATATGGATTTGAGGATAAGGGAGAGAGTAAGATCTGGACAGGGTGGGGCTTGTTTTGAAGCAAAAGAAGAATGGAAGACTTCAGAGGGACCACATGGAGAGAGGAAGCCTACTGAGCAAGACAGAGCCAGTTCCCAGGAATGTTGACCCCTGCACGGTTTCCTCACCTAAACAGAATCCAAGAATAGATCTATAGCAGCTGAAGTTCATTGCTTTCCTCTAGGGCAAGAGCTATCTCAGGATCTTGAGCTTAGGGTAATTTTAGGGGTCCTTCTGAGCTTCAAATTGTATTGCCTCCTACGTAATTATTGACAGGGATGACGTCTTTCAAATTAAATTAAAGATAAAAAATTTTAACAGGAGAATAGACATATAACTCAATGGAGTAAGATTGAGAGTCCACAAACAAACAGTTACATTTATGGGCAGTTGGTTTTCTAGCATGCCAGCACAATCGAGGGAAAAGAACAGCCTTTCTGACAAATGGTGGTGGAACAACTGGATATCCACATGCAAAAGAATGAAGTTGGACCCCTATCTCAAACCATTCACAAAAATTAACTCAAAATGAATCACCTAAATGTAACATATGTGCGTGCATGCTAAGTCACCTCAGTTGTGTCCGACTTTTTGTGACCCTATGGACTGCAGCCCACCGGGCTTCTCTGTTCATGGGGATTCTCCAGGCAAGAATACTGGAGTGGGTTGCTTTGCCCTCCTCCAGAGGAATCTTCCCGGCCCAGGGATCGAACCCTTGTCTCTTAGGTCTCCTTCACTGGCAGCTGGGTTCTTTACCACTAGTGCCACCTGGGAAGCTCCCATAGGACCTACTGTAGGGCTCCCCTAGTGGTTCAGTGGTAAAGAATCCCCCTGCCAATGCAGGAGACACATGTTTGACCCCTGGTCTAGGAAGAGCCCACATGCTGTGGAGCAACTAAGCCCATGTGCCTCAACTATTGAGCCTGTGCTCTAGAGCCTGGGAGCCACAACTACTGAGCCCATGTGTCACAACCTCTGAAGCCCATGTGCCCTAAAGCCTATGCTCCCAACAAGAGAAGCCGCTGCAAGTGAGAAGCCTGTGCACTGCTACTAGAGAGGAGCCTTTGCTCACAGCAACTAGAGAAAAGCCTATGCAACAACGAAGACCTAGCACAGCCAAAATAAATAAATAAATGTTATAATTTATTTTTAAAGATGGACAATACCTAGTATCAGTGAGGATATGAAGAAAATGGAACCTTTATTAATTGTTGGTTGGAATGTAAAACAGTTCAACCACTTTGGAAACAGTTTGGCAGTTTCTTACATGATTAAATATAGAGTTACCATATGACCCAGCAATTCCACTCCGAGGTATATACTTAAGAGAAATGAAAACACACACCCACACAAAAACTTGTATGTGAATGTTTAAAGCAATGTTATTCATAATATCCAAAAAGTGAAAACAACTCAAATGATCAACTAATGAATGGATTAAAAATGTGGTATATCCATACAGTGGAATATTATTCACCCATTTAAAAGGAATGAAGTAGTTGTACATGCCTCAACCTGAGTGAGTCCTGAAAACATTATGCTAATAAAAGGAACCAGTCACAAAAGACCATATATTGTATAATTCCATTTATGTGAAATGTCCAGGCTAGGCAAATCTATATAGAAAGAAACTAGATTAGTGATTGCCTAGGACTGGGTCAGAAGTACTGGGGGATCGGGAAAGTGATAGCTAAAGGGTATGGGGCTTTTTTCTAGGGGAACAAAAAGTTTTAAAATTAAATTGCTATGATTGTTTCACAACCCTGTGAACTTACTAAAAGCCATGGAATTGTATACTAGAGTAATTGTATGTTGTGTGCTGCTGCTGCTGCTGCTAAGTCATTTCAGTCGTGTCCAACTCTGTGCAACCCCATAGATGGCAGCCCACCAGGCTCCCCCGTCCCTGGGATTCTCCAGGCAAGAACTCGGAATGGGTTGCCATTTCCTTCTCCAATGCATGAAAGTGAAAAATGAAAGTGAAGTCACTCAGTTGTGTCCGACCCTTAGCAACCCCATAGACTGCAGCCTACCAGGCTCCTCTGTCCATGGGATTTTCCAGGCAAGAGTACTGGAGTGGGTTGCCATTGCCTTCTCCATATGTTGTGTGAGTTATAGATAAAACATAATGCTCCCCTTGAGCACCTTAACTCACAGCCAGGTAAAGAATCCAAACTTATCCACCGAGAAATTGAGGGGATTCCCTGGTGGTCCAGTGGTTAGGAATACAGCTGTTAATGCAGAGGACATGGGTTTAATCCCTTGTCCAGGAAAATTCCACATGCCATAGGACAACTAAGCCCATGAGCTACAATTACTGAAGCCCAAGCACCTAGAGCCTGTGCTCTGCAATGAGAAGCCACAGCAAGGGGAGGCTAATGCATTGCAACTAAAGAGTATCCACCTCCCTCCAGTTGCTTGCCACAACTAGAGAAACTCCACAGGCAGCAACAAAGACCAGCACAGCCAAAAATAAATACATAAATTTTTAAAAATTGAAATTCAAAGCACTGTAGGGTCCAGGAAGGCAGAAGAAGTCACCGTGCCCAGTATTTTTTTAATTAATTTATTTTGGTTGGAGGATAATTTCAATATTGTGATGGTTTTTGCTATACATCAACATGAATCAGCCACAGATTTACATGTGTTCCCCTACCTCCTGAACCTCCCTCCAACCTCCCTCCCTTTCCCATCCCTCTGGGTTGGCCCAGAGCACTGGATTTGGGTGCCCTGCCTCATGCATTGAACTGGTACTAGTCATCTGTTTTACATATGGTAATGTACATGTTTCAATGCTATTCTCTAAAATCATCCCACCCTTGCTTTCTCCCACTGAGCCTGAAAGTCTGTTCTTTATATGAGTGTCCCCTCTGCTGCCCTGCATGTAGAACCGTCAGTACCATCTTTCTAAATTCCATATATATATATATATATATATATATATATATATATATATATGCATTAATATACAGTATTTGTCTTTCTTTTTCTGACATCCTTCACTCTGTGTAATAGGCTCCAGGTTCATCCACCTCATTAGAACTGAATCAAATGCATTCCTTTTTATAGCTGAGTAATATTCCATTGTGTGTGTGTACAATAACGTCTTTATCCATTCATCTGCCAATGGACATCTAGGTTGCTTCCATGTCCTAGCTATTGTAAATAGTGCTGCAACAAACATCGGGGTACATGTGTCTCTTTCAGTTCTTGTTTCCTTATGGTGTATGCCCAGCAGTGGGATTGTTGGGTCGTATGGAAGTTCTAGTCCCAGTTTTTTAAGGAATCTCCACACTGTTCTCCATAGAGGCTGAACCAGTTTACATTTCCACCAACAGTGTAAGAGGGTTCCCTTTTCTCTGTACCCTCTCCATCATTTATTGTTTGTAGACATTTTGATGATGACCATTCTGACTGGCGTGAGGTGATGCCTCATTGTGGTTTTGATTTGCATTTCTCTAATAATGCATGATGTTGAGCATCATTTCATGTATTTATTAGCCATCTGTATGTCTTCTTTGGGGAAATGTCTGTTTAGGTCTTTTGCCCACTTTTTGACTGGATTGTTTGTTTTTCTGGTATTGAGCTGCATGAGCTGCTTGTATACTTTGGAGATTAATTCTTTGTCAGTTGTTTCATTTGCTATTATTTTCTCCCATTCTGAGGGCTGTCTTTTCACCTTGCTTCTAGTTTCCTTCATTGTCGTGCCCAGTATTGAAGGGAATTTTTTCAGAGGTGATTTTTAAACTGAGATACTATGGACAAGTAAGACAATAAAAGAACAATATATATAAAGGCACAAAATCACTGGAGTGCTCAGGGTATTTGGGGAATTGTAAGTTCATTTGGCAAAAGGGTGCATTTCTAGGAGAATGGTGAGAAATTAGTCAGAATGACAAAGAAAGCTAGGCTGAAGGAAACTTTATGGCATTTTAAGAAATCCCAACATTATTTTACAGGCAAAGGAAATACAGGCAAAAGATACAGTAACTCTGCAAACAGTGCTGGAGGAGCTAAGAAGGAGAGGCTGGGGAAGGGAAACCAGTTCAGAGGCTCTGACCCAAAAAGATAAGGGTGGTAACACCAGGAAGGTTAGCTGGACTGTACTCAAGAAGCATTCTTGAGATAGATTGCCAGAATGTGTAGAGTGGGTTTATTCAGATGAGAGCGATGGAGGAATCTGAGCTGACGCTGGAGAGTCTAATGCTAAAGGCAAAATGGCTGGAGACACAATTCTCTGTAATACAAACGTGGGTGAGAGCAGGTTTGGCAGGAGGATAACGTGTTTGATTTTGAACATGTTATGTATGCTTCAGGTGCCTACAGGACATCCAGGTGGAGTGTCCAGATGGTTGGAAATATGTGTCTAGAGCACGGGAGAGCTTTCTGGGCTAAGACACAGATTTGGGCATCTTTAAGTCTGTAGGTGGATGAATTGTCCAAGGGAAGTATATAGTGTCAAAGCGAGAGGGGCCTCAGTGTGGGCCCATTTAAGATGCAGGCAGAGGATAAGAGCTGGCAAGAGAGACAGAGGAGGAAGAAGATGAGAGAGGAGGGAAGGGTAGTGTGGAAACCTGAAGGAGGGTTTGGAGCCAGCCCTGGGGAAAGCAAAGAGGAAGAAAGGAAGGAGACTGAGGGATTTTCCTGGTGGTCCAGTGGTTAAGACTCCATACTCCCAAGGGAGATGGACTGGGTTCAATCTCTGGTCAGGGAGCTAGATCCCACATGCTGCAACTAAGACCCAGTACAACCAAATTATAAACAGAGAGAGAGAGAAAGGAGGCTGAGAACATACCAAAAAATGGGTATTGAATTGATCAAGACAGGGAGACTGGGAGCAGGAGAGCATTAGCACCAGTGGAGCTGAGTAATTGCTGCTATGGATCAAACGGGTAACCAGAGCCAAGTGAGGAAGTTGGAGCACACTTGCTGTCTCTATGATCTTGCCTAGAGTTGGTCTTCTTTAAGTCATGTTTTGAATTTTTGACTATGTTATACAGATCTTCAATGATAAGCAAGCAGTCACTTTCTTTAAATTGTTTGAGAATGCTTTCAGCAAAAAGTGCCTTTGAAAGTTTACAGAACCTCTCCTGCTTGAAGTTCATTTTGTTAGAATAAAAATAATAACATAGACATTGAAATACACTAAAGAATTCTTTTTTTGTTGTTAACATTCATCTAATTGTTTCTCCACTCCTTTTTCTGTTGTCTTCTTGCAAATCCCTCTGCACTTGGGGGCCTGGCTTGTGTAACCTTTAATTATGCACAGCTTGGAGGCAGATGCTACCCATGGAGGTATTTTGTCTCATGTAGCCTCTCACATGGGAATGAACTCCACCAGATGAGATATGCCAACACTGCTTCATGTGCCTCCTGAAGAGCAGTGTGACCAATTTGCTTATGAAAAAGCTTTCCAGAAGACTAACTTATGATGGTATTAATATAGCACCATTTAGGAATGAAGTTTTAAAAAATGTAGCTCCTTGTGGCCTAACCTAGACTTAAACACAGATTTGCTGTGTGACCTTGGCCAAGTCATTGCAACTTTCTATCCTCAACCTTGTCACCTATATAATCAAGTAGTTAAATAAGAACCAGCGCCTCTTTATTTTACTTGATGACCAGCATCTCCTGGAGTTCTTGTTAATTAAAAATTCCAGGCCCTATCCTATGTGGCGCTAGTGGTAAAGAATCCACCTGCCAATGCAGGAGACCTGAGACATGGGTTCAGTCCCTGGCTTGGGAAGATCCCCTGGAAGAGGACATAGCAACCCACTCCAGTCTTCTTGCCTGGAGAATCCCATGGACAGGGGAACCTGGTGGGCTATTGTCCATGGGGTCGCGCAGAGTCGGACACTACTGAAGCAACTTAGCACGCACACATGCACTCCAGACCCACTGGATCAGAGTCTCTGGAGGAGGCGTTAGGGATGTCGTGGGTCTAACAGGTGCTCCCAGCCCTCTGATTCCATCCTTCTATGGTGCTGGTTTATATTAGGGCAGAAGCCTAAGTGAGCTGGAAATTCCCCTTTTGGCCCCAGCTTGAGTGTCACTTCTGGGAGGTGTGCTGGTAGTGGTGGGTAGAAACATGGGTAATGGTAGCCTTTTATATGTGGGCCATTTGTATATATATAGGGCACCTCAGCCTATGAAAGAAGCAGCAAAGTCTCCTTCACTTCTATCTTCCCTCCCTCTGCGAACCCCAGAAATGCCCCTTTAGGGAAATGGGCACTGGGGCACAGCGGGAGAGGCTTCTGAAGGAAGGAACAATGTTTTCTAAATGATGGTGTTGTCCTTTGAAAACACAGTGATGTCATTCAGTATTCTTCTTCCAAAGAGAGAGACTGTTCTTTTGGTATTTCAGCTCGTTTAGAATGGTGTCACTCATTAGGGTCTCCCAAAGCCGCCATTCAGAGTAGCATCTTTAAGTGCCCACTTAAGTGCCATGAGGCCATTACAACAGGCATCGTTTCCACTCTGTCTAAGCTTTCCGTCAAAGTGCACAAGCACATCAACGGGCAGACAGAGCTGCCTGACATTGGGAAAAACATAAACAGAGACCCTATCCAGCAAACAAACATAATTTGAAATACTGACATTCTGAAAAGGGATTAGTGCTTATTCTTATGTTCTCTTTTAAGATGGTTGGAGCCAGTCCAGGGGTGCAGGATTCACTCCCCCGAGCAAACAGAGATTGGATTCTTTCCTCCCTATCTATTCACCCTGTCTCCAAATTTTGAATTTTTAATTTATTCATAACCATTCATTAAATTTTTTCCCATTTTCTAATTATTACATACTGGGGGTACAAAATACAAGACATCTTGCTGCCTTTTGGTGGCTTGGTAATGACAAAAATTAGGAAAATATTTTTCCCAATTTTTCTAATAATTTTCCTAATATTTTCCTACTAAAAAGAAGACCTTTTTACTATGCAGAAAAATGCAGACCTTCCTTTCTTAGGAATTTAAGAGAGCCAAACTCCAAATAAGCATGTAAATGTTTAGATCACTTTTAAAAATCAACTTGGCTTCCAAGCTTCACTCAGGATTAGTTAAAAGCCCAAGCCAGCTTATTCCATGGGAATTGCTGTAATTGTCTTACTGTAGAGTAATTGGATTTTTTTTTTCTTTTTGGGTCAGATGAGTTGATCTCATTTTGACTGGAAGCTGTTTTTTCCTTCTCTATTTGCAGGAAGCAGCAGGCCTTAATAAGTAGATCAGCACCGTGGCTTGTATACATATGGGCAGCTGATTTTTTTAAAAGGTATTTTTAAATATGAAAGATTCTGGATGCAATTCTGTCAGCAGAGTCAAGTGCAAACCTTCTTTTAGTCTGTGTTCAACTTTTCTGACTTTAGAGGTCATCTTTCAAAAACAGCTGAGTTTCCTATATGTTGGCCTCTCTGAAGATCTATTATGAAAATTGTTAATGAGTCAGGGCAGAGAAAGTGAACTTGGAATCCTCAAAACATCATCCAAGGACTTCATGACTGCCTCAAACTGACATCGTTGTACCATCTAATTGTGCTCACAGCAAGAAACTTCCTACTGAGATTGGATGTATTTGGTCAAGGACATGATACAAATTTTTCCATATGTTGGCTGATCCTTTATGGGCCTATAGTTTGATTTTCTGAAATGTAATTCGGTTTTACTTGCTGCCTTACTTCTGTGTTTCCCTCCCAGCAAGCAATAAATTAGATTATACCCCAGCCTTCTCCAAAAAGTCTTCCCTAACCCTTCCAAGCTGGTTGAAAGTGAAAAGTGAAAGTGTTAGTCGTTCAGTCATTTCTGACTCTGCAACCCTATGGACTGTAATCCACCAGGCTCCTCCATTCATGGGATTTCCCAGGAAAGAATACTAGAGTGGGTTGCCAGTTCCTTCTCCAAGCTGGTTAGGATACCTCTTCTCAAGCTTACAAAATAATACCCTCCGCATTTCACTATTACTGATTTTTTTCTTATTGTTTTATACCATCATTATTTTTATTTATCTGACTCTACTACTAGATTGTTAATTTCTTGAGGATAACAATATTATATTGTTTATTTCTTCCTTGCTTGGCACATGGAAGATGTTTAACAAATGCATTTATTTTGCCTTTTTTTTGGAAATTGGAGGATAATTGCTTTCCAATGTTTTGTTGGTTTCTGCTGCACAACAAGTTGAATCAGTCTTTTATATATATATATATATATCTCGTCTCCCTCTTCAGCACCACTGCCCTCCCATTCCACCTCTATAGGCTGTCACAGACTGCCAGACGGGACTTCCTGTGTTATAAAGCAGCTTCGCACAAGTTATCTATTTTACACATGGTAGTGTATGTACTTCAATACTACTTTCTCAATCCGTCCTTTTCTTTCCTTCCCCCATCACAAATGCATTTTAAATAAGTGGTTAAATACATGAGCATCAGTCAGTTCAGTTCAGTCGCTCAGTCGTGTCTGACTCTGTGACCCCATGGACTGCAGCATGCCAGGCCTCCCTGTCCATCACCAACTCAAACTCATATCCATTGAGTTGGTGATGCCATCCAACCTTCTCATCCTCTGTCATCCCCTTCTCCTCTCATCTTCAATCTTTCCCAGCATCAGAGTCTTTTCAAATGAGTCAGTTCTTCACATCAGGTGGCCAAAGTATTGGAGTTTCAGCTTAAGCATCAGTCCTTCCAATGAATATTCAGGACTGATTTCCTTTAGGATGAACTGGTTGGATCTCCTTGCAGTCCAAGGGACTCTCAAGAGTCTTCTCCAACACCACAATTCAAAAGCATCAATTCTTTGGCGCTCAGCTTCCTTTATAGTCCAACTCTCACATCCATACATGACTACTGGAAAAACCAGAGCTTTGACTAGACAGACCTTTGTTGGCAAAGTAGTGTCTCTGCTGTCTAGGTTGTTCATAATTTTCCTTCCAAGGAGCAAGCATCTTTTAATTTCATGGCTGCAGTCACCATCAGCAGTGATTCTGGAGCCCCAAAAAATAAAGTCTGTCACTGTTTCCCCATCTATTTTCCATGAAGTGATGGGACCAGATGCCATGATCTTAGTTTTATGAACATTGAGCTTTAAGCCAACTTTTTCACTCTCCTCTTTCACTTTCATCAAGAGGCTCTTTAGTTCTTCTTCACTTTCTGCCATAAGGGTGTTGTCATCTGCATATCTGAGGTTATTGATATTTCTCCCGGCAATCTTGATTCCAGCCTGTGCTTCATCCAGTCCAGCATTTCTCATGATGTACTCTGCATATAAGTTAAATAAGCAGGGTGACATACACAACCTTGATGTACTCATTTCCCTACTTGGAACCAGTCTATTGTTCCATATCCAATTCTAACTGTTGCTTCCTGACCTGCATACAGATTTCTCAAGAGGCAGGTCAGGTGGTCTCAGGGGTCTGCGTGGGGTATCCAAGGGCAGAGAAACCCCAGCAAGATAATAGGCACTGGAGCGGAGGCTACATGGTGCTGGAGCAGCTGTTAGGAGATACCCCACATCCAGGGGCAAAGGAGAAGCCCCAGAAAGATGGTAGAGGGGCGAAATCACATTTAGAATTAAACCCCATACCCGCCAGAGAGGCTCAGAGGGCTCAAACAAACTTTGTGCACATCAGGACCCAGAGATCCCACAGAGACTGAGACAGAACTGTGTTTGAGTGTCTCCTAAGGAGGTAGGGGTCACCAGTGGACTGCTGCAGGGACAGACTGGTTCCAAATAAGAAAATGAGTATGTCAAGGCTGTATATTGTCACCTTGCTTATTTAATTTATATGCAGAGTTCATAATGAGAAATGCTGGGCTGGGTGAAGCACAAGCTGGAATCAAGATTGCCAGGAGAAGTATCAATAACTTCAGATATGCAGATGAAACCACCCTTATGGCAGAAAGTGAAGAAGAACTAAAGAGCCTCTTGATGAAAGTGCAAGAGGAGAGTGAAAAAGTTGGCTTAAAGCTCAACGTTCAGAAAACTAAGATCATGGCATCTTGTCCCATCACTTCATGGGAAATAGATGGGGAATCAGTGGACACAGTGGCTGACTTTATTTTTTGGGGCTCCAAAATCACTGCAGATGGTGACTGCAGCCATGAAATTAAAAGACGCTTACTCCTTGGAAGGAAGGTTATGACCAACCTAGATAGCATATTAAAAAGCAGAGACATTACTTTGCCAACAAAGGTCTGTCTAGTCAAGGCTATGGTTTTTCCAGTAGTCATGTATGGGTGTGAGAGTTGGACTATAAAGAAAGCTGAGTGCCAAAGAATTGATGCCTTTGAACTGTGGTTTGGAGAAGACTCTTGAGAGTCCCTTGGACTGCAAGGTGATCCAACCAGTCCATCCTAAAGGAAATCAGTCCTGGATGTTCATTGGAAGGATTGATGTTGAAGCTGAAACTCCAATACTTTGGCCACCTGATGAGAAGAGCTGACTCATTGGAAAAGACCCTGGTGCTGGGAGAGATTGAAGGCAGGAGGAGAAGGGGACAACAGAGGATGAGATGGTTGGATGGCATCACCAACTTGATGGACATGAGTTTGAGTCAAGTCTGGGAGTTGGTGATGGACAGGGAGGCCTGGCATCCTGCGGTTCATGAGGTCGCAAGGAGTCGGACATGACTGAGCGACTAAACTGAGAAAAGAAGTGATTGTGTTAGGACCTTGAGACCCAGTCTAGAAGCACTTGTGCTGGTGTCAGTAGGGGCATCACAGGTGTAACCAGGTGCTCCTGAGCATCGGCCCCTCTGCAGCTGTTTCAGCCAGGAGAAGTGCCTGCCATCCCAGGTCAACTTTCTTTTAACTGTGCTGGGTCTTAGTTGTAGCATGTGAGATCTAATTCCTTGACCAGGAATCGAACCCAGGCCCCCTGCGTTGGGAGCACAGAGTCCTCCTAACCACTGGACCGCCAAGGAAGTTCCTCCCCTGTCAACATTTTAGCACAGCAATTTCAATCCTCTGAATTCCATGAAAAAGGAATTTTTGAATCCTGAAATCCAGAGTCTTCAGGCCATTATTAGGAATTTAATTCCCTGCTTTATTTACTTTCTAGTGCTAAAATCTGGCAAACTTTTTCTTTTTTTGCCACAGGATGAGAAATAATTGTATTATGAAAAGAATCTACACACATACACACATACACCCCCCCACACACACACACACCCCTACATAGTCCTTGCCATCTAGCTGCTTACAATTGAAACAATGGTTCTGACACCGAAAAGGAACCTGATATGCGAAGAGCAGATATTTGACCCTGAACAAACTTTGCATTTATTACAGTCAAGTTAGAACAAGGAAAAGAAGAATGAGGATTACTTCTTGAAAAGGAGGTAGTGCCAGCGAGTGAAAATAAATTCCCAGGGAGACCCATGAAAATGGCAGGGATTTTATTCCAAAAGCAAATAATCAGGACAAGTTAAAGCAGAAGAGTATACCTCTGTGGGGCCTGCCCATGCATGGCTAAGGTATCATTTAACACAGACCAAGGTATGTTTTCCTATTACACAGTATGTAGTTGTCTTTGCTAGGTGACCGTCTGCATGTCTATTTTAGATTAAAAAAAAAGATTGGGAGCTTCCCTTGGCTGTGACTGTAGTCTGTTCAGATGCTGAATGGGATTATGGAAGGAGGTCTGATCTTATCCAGAGTGGCTGCTTGTCCTCCTGATGGGTTGTTCCCAGACCCTGGTGACCTCAAATCATTCCTTGAGGTCTTGGATCTTGAATCATTCCTACCACTTTTACTAATAAATATCTGATCCTGTGTGTCTTTCTGGGCATCAAGTGATCCAGCCTGTTCTCTGTTCCACTTATTAAATGCTGCTCAGAATCCACACTGGGTTTGCTGCAGAGTGCTTTGGCTATGACGCAAAGAAAACGGTCTTATTTCCTTACATTTTTAATGCCAAAGGATGGGTTGGTAAAAAGAGGATTATGCCAAACCAATGTTATTTCCTTTTGTACTTCAGGGGCAAGATATATGGTGGTGGGTGGTGGAGAGTGGACGGTGGGGTAGAGAGAAGGAGCCCATGTGAATATGAATTAAAGCAGCTGATTCTATTTCACATGATTTTCTAAGTCAGATCCTGAGATACTATTAGCCTACTAAAACTTCCTTAACAGTCAGTGATTGTCAGTGGCTCCTTATTAATTCAATGACATCCTCTGGGGCTAGTTCTTTATCAGTAATTTAGATGAAGATATTGAAAGTATTCACTAAATTTGAAGAGGGC
Organism: Okapia johnstoni; assembly: GCA_024291935.2. Taxonomy (NCBI): domain Eukaryota; kingdom Metazoa; phylum Chordata; class Mammalia; order Artiodactyla; family Giraffidae; genus Okapia; species Okapia johnstoni. The sequence continues at coordinate 47,222,715 of CM044322.1, forward strand.
ACCCATTTGCAGGGAAGAGATGCTATCAACCTGAATATTAGAAATAGAAAGGAACACGACTGAAAAATCAGAAAATGTGTCCACTAAAACTAAAATTTGCTTTCAGTCTCAGCAGAGATGAATGCATGTTATAATCTTGAGGAGTCAGAAATATAGACTCAAAGAGGCTTAAGTCTAAAGAGTCACAAACTGAGTAGAAAGTGCTTCCATGCCAGTGTTAGTTGTTCAGTTGTGTCCGACTCTTTGCTACCCCATGGACTGTAGCCTGCCAGGCTCCTCTGTCCATGGGGTTTCCCAGGCAAGAATACTGGAGTCGCTTGTCATTTCCTTCTCCAGGGGATCTTCTTGACCCAGGGATCCAACCTGAATCTCCTGCATTGCAATTGGATTCTTTACCGTTTGAGCCACCAAGAGTGGACCACACATTACATGAGTTAGCAGTGCAGTAGTATAATTAAAATGATTTATTGTGACTCAAAGATAAATTAAAGGGAGTATACCATACAAGACAAGAAATCTTCTCTCCATGGTGTTTAGCAGCATTACATTTGGTGTTCATTTTTTATGATCCCATTTGTGAAAGAGCAAATACTTTGGCGAAATATAATAACAGTAATCATAGGAATGACAAATAGAAGAAATAGAAAGGTAATGACTGTTTGTACTTGAGATGCTAGTAAGGCCCTGCCTTCAGTATCTATTACGTGAGATAGGATCATTGCATCTTAAATATTGTTTGGGGGTCTCTTCTGCAGGGTCAGTTTTTGACTTTGGAACTCAGTATTACTAAATAATGAAAAAATAGGTAACTGGTGGGCTAAAATTAGCCACTAATTATTTTCAAAGCACTCCTCTATCAGGTTCTCCTCGTGCTTGTCCTACTTTTCTTTGTCCCTAGCTATAGAGACCATTTATCTTTTTTAAACAACTGCAGAATCACAGCAGCACTTTCTTGGCCTGAAACCCTGGCTTCTTTTGTATTGATTCTAGCCAGTTACTGCTCTTCACTAAAAATGATAAACCAAAAGTAAGGGAGGGAGCAAACCTGAGGTTCTAAATCAGTATTTCAGGCAGTTAGGTCCTCTCAGAATTACTGAGCTTGGGAGCAAACTCTGTGGGGCAGAAGAGCTGGTCTCGGTGAGGGATGCCTCTTCTGGCCCCCACAGTGTCCTGTGCTTCCTTCTATGACATTATTTATTATGCTGTCATGTTGTGCTTTTCTTTTTTTCCTTTTTTTAACAAAATATTTATTTATTTACTTATTGGCTGTGTCTAGTCTTAGTTGCAGCATGTGGAATCGAATTTCCTGACCAGGGATCGAACCCAGACCCCCCTGCACTGGGAGCATGGAAACTTAGCTACTGGACCACTAGGGAAGTCACTGTGCTTTTCTGCTTCTAGTTTTATACTTTAGATCAGTGCTTCTCAAACATAAATGTGCATTCAAATCACCTGGGAATCTTGTTAAAATACAGATTCCGGTTCAGTAGGTTTGGGGTGGGGCCGGAGAATCTTTGTTCCTGTTATCCTCCTAGAAGTCCACGCTGCTAGTCCCGTGGAATGCACTTTGATTACAAGGTCAACCCCTTGAGAGCTGGGAAAAGTCTCTTCTTGATCTTTAAAAAGAAAATAACCAAAAACTTTCTGTTGAAGAATCACATACATACAGAAATATGCACGAAGCATCAGAGTTCAGCGTATTTCCAAAAAGTGAACACACCTGTATAAACCAGTCCCCAGATCAAAAATTAAAACACTGCCAGCACCCCAGAGGCCCTCGTTGTGCTCCATCCAGTCACCACTTTATCCTTAAGGTAAATAGAATCTGCCGTCTTTCATTTTTGCTCTTCCCTACAAGGCTCCAATGAACACATTTGTCTGTGTCCCTTTACTCACAAATGCATGTTTTTCTCTAGGGTTGAACGTGGACCCACTCCGATTTTCACAGGAGGAGAATACTCCACAGAAATATGAGTGCCTTGTATCTGTGTTAGGACTGTGTGACTTGGTCTCTGGATGGCTTTTATCTAGGAAATCAAGGACTTATGAATGATTGATAAATGCTGCTAATAGCTTAAAGTTGTTTTGTATTCTTTCGAACTAAAACAGAATAACTGTGACCAGTGCCTCTCCATTGCCTGAGGTATGTTTGTTCTTTACATGAAGTCTCAATTTACAAACTATGACCCAATAATTTGTCAAAAAGAAACAGGTCTGGAGTTTTGAAGAAATTGATCTACTAGTTTAAACATGAGTATTTTTTGAAAATGGAATGGACAAACCTCTGTCTACATTCTGACGGAAAATATGCCTACTGTTTACAGGGATAATAGTTTGGCAAGGACTGGCATTCACAAATCAAGGTAGCGTCTAAATAATTTTGATGACAGAACTCTTCTGGGGCTTTTCCAATTGAGTAGCTGGTCAGCCATTATGATGGGGTTATAATGTAGGTCTCTATAATCTACAAAATATGTACCCACAGTTGTAGAATTGCACAGCTGAAGAAAGCAAGTTGTCTGGTTAAAAATGATTTATGCTTTGATAATTCCATTTACAAAAGAGTTACAATGGACTCAGTGTCCCAAATCTAATTTCACCATTATGTAACTGTAGATATAAAAATCTTCACTGGATTCTGTTATTGTCTAGTTCTTTGAGGTAATAATCATAAAACAATATTAATTTAATGTGTCTACAGTTGATTTTTGCACAGGATATTATTTATTACAGGATATTATTTGTCAGGCTGCTTTTGAGAAATTCAGTTCTTTTTAATATGATTGCTGATGTGTTTTCATCAGTCTCTAATCATGACTGAATAAGAGATGGATGATACTTTCTTTTTCATTTCGGGCAATTCCCCTGGAGATATGTGCTGTGCTTAGTCACTCAGTCATGTCTGACTCTCTGCGACCCCATGGACGGTAGCCCACCAGACTCCTCTGTCCGTGGGGGTTCTCCAGGCAAGAATACTGGAGTGGGTTGCCATGCTCTCCTCCAGGGGATCTTCCCAACCCAGGGATCGAACCCAGGTCTCCCGCATTGCAGGCAGATTCTTTACAATCTGAGCTATCAGGGAAGCCCAAGAATACTGGAGTGGGTAGCCTATCCCTTCTCTAGGGGATCTTCCCAACCCAGGAATCGAACGGGGATCTCCTCCATTGCAGGCAGATTCTTTACCAGCGGAGCCACTAGGGAAGCCTGGCAATGTAACCCAGTGTAAATTCTCTGAATAAGCACACTTGGCAGAACCGTTACAAACTTTGATGTCCAAATGCTTCTAAATTAAGATGGTAGCTGGTAGCTGTTTAAAAATGCACAATTCAGAAGACTAGCATTTGTTTCCAGACATCTAAGGGATTAGCTTGCAGATTAGTAGGATGATCCATGTGCACATTAACACATACTAATTTAGTATTGTCAGGTCATATGCATGTGATCACTTAGAGAAGATGTTTCTTTTACTAACTGTAACCAGAGTTCATCGACTCATTTAGAAAGATCTTCCAGAACTTTCCTGGTAACTCAGTGGTAAAAAATCCACCTGCCAACGCAGGAGACATGGGTTTGATCGCTGGTCCGGGAGGATCCCACATGCTGTGGAGCAACTAAGCCTATGAACCACAACTACTGAAGCCCTTGCTCCTAGAGTCCGTGCTCTGCAACAAGAGAAGCCATGGCAATGAGAAACCTTTACATCACAGCTAGAGACGAGGACCAAGCAGCAAAGAAGATCCATCACAGCCAAAAATAAATAAACAACAAAAAGATCCTCCAAGTACATGGTATATATCACATGCTATGGCAGGCACTGAAGATAAAGAGATGAATGTGAGTAGCTCCTGTCCTGGTGTGGCCACTGTCTACCTGGGGAGATAGACAAATAAGCAAACGTTGGCGATTATGGTGAGAATTTTTAAGATGTTGTTCCACATTTGTAGCAATAGTGATTAACCCAGAATCTAGCCTAGCACATGCCCAAATGAAGAAGGCATACTCTCTAATACATGAATGTTCTAAAAAGGTGTGTGTGTGTGTGTTATTTGCTCAGTCGTGTCCGACTCTTTGCGACTCCATGGATCATAGCCTGCCAGGCTCCTCTGTCCATGGAATTCTCCAGGCAAGAATACTGGGGTGGGTAACTATTCCCTTCTCCAGGGGATCTTCCCAACCCAGGGACTGAACCCGGATCTCTTGCATTGCAAGTAGATTCTTCACCAGCTGAGCCACCAGGGAGGCTCTCTAAGAAGGTAGAATGATGAATCAAAAGGAATATTTACCAACTCAGTCTGGGGTGGGGTGGGAAAGCCAGAATCAGCAAAGTTTTCACAGAAGAGAAAATATATATTGCTGACGTGGTCAGCTGAATAATGTCCCCCCACAAAGATCTCCACGTCCTCTTCTCCAGTACATGTGACTATGTAAGCAACAGAAGGGACTTTGCAAATGTTCAACATTAAAACCTTAGAAGTTAAAGATCTTGAGATGAGGGCGGAGGAGGGATTGTCCAGCTGGGCCCAATATAATCAGGGGTCCCTATGAGAGAGAGGCAAGAGGATCAGGGTCAGAAGAGGGAGATATGAGAGAGGCAGAGGTTGGAGTGATGCAATTGTGAGAAAGGAGCCATGGCCAGGGGAGGCAGGCAGCCCCTGGAGGCTGGAAAGAGGAGGGGAGAGGTTCTGCTCTTGAGCCCCCAGAGAAAATCAACACTACTGACTCTTTGACTAAAGGTTTATGAGACTGATTTTAGACTTCCAACCTCTAAACCTGTAGGACAACAAATGTGCATTTTTTTAAGCCACTAAGTTTGTAGTAGTTTGCAAATGGCACCAATAGGAAACTAACATATTTGTTCACTGTCTGCTCTCTTCCAAGTTCTCAGACCTCTGCATTCAGTGATTTCTTTCAGTGATTTCTATCCTACTTGTCACTCACTTGATGATAGCCTAGATTTAATGTTACTAGTAATTTCAAGCCTTCTATAATTTTCACTTTCAAGGATCTCACTTTGACCATCACTTCCTATGTTTCCAGCACTCTCTCAAGTGCCCTGATTCCAGTAATCCTTCAATCCCGCTGGATCCTCCAATCCACTGATCCTACCATCTGTTCACTGTCCTTCACCCACTGATGTCCTGGTTTCCCTCCTAACCCAATTTAGATTTCTTGGGCAGTCGTTGTAAACATTCCCTTGCCCACACTCTAGGCTCCCTTGCCTCTCTCTCATTTTGATGTACTTGCTTGCCAAAATTCCACCCCTGCTCATAGCCAGCTTTCTGCCTACTCCTTGCCTGCACTTGGACAGCTGAATGTGACTGAAGAAAAACATACATCCATGTTGTTGGCTCTAAATTAAACAATCACTAATCTCCAGTAGCCCTAGTGCTGCCTGGCCATCCTACCACACTTCCAGAGTCCGCTCATACCTTCCTCTGCCTCCTCAACCAGCACCTTGTCCTCTCACCCCTCTTGCCCACCTTCCTGCATCCCTACCACTACACACTGTTTCACCCCGCTCTTGAGATTCTAGATGACCTCCCTGTGCTCCTGTTTCAAGCCAATTTCTCATTCATGTGCTAGTTCCCATCTCTTTCTGATTCTCAAAAACACTGCCCCTGATACAGCTTCCCTCATGTCCAATGTCATTATCTTTCCCTCCATTTTTGGATCAGCCCCATGTTATAGCCAAACTCCTTATAAGACTTGCCTATCATTGCTATCACTATTTTCCTCCTCCAATTCTCTCTGCCTCTTTTTTTTTAAATTATTTTAAAGGGTGTATGTATTTTGTATTTGGCGGTACCAGGTCTTAGTTGTGGCATGCAGGATCTTTGGCTGCATGTGAACTCGTAGTTGCAGTATGTGGGACCTAGTTCCCCAACCAGGGATGGAACCTAGGCCCCCTAGATGGAGCTCAGAAGCTTAGCCACAGGACAAGCAAGGAAGTTCCACTCCCATTCTCTCTTTAACCTACTCCCATCAAGCTGTCTTTCCCACCATCTTACTGAAATAGGTCTTTTTTTTTTTTAATATTTATTTATTTTGTCTTAGCTACGGCTCTCGGGATCTTCATCGTGTCATGCAGGGCCTTTTGTTGAAGTGCGCAGGCTTCTCTCTAGTTGCAGCTCATAGGCTTAGTTGCTCTGTGGCATGTAGGATCCTAGTTCCCCCACCAGGGATGGAACCCACATGCCCTGCATTGGAAGGTGGGTTCTCAGCCACTGGACCACCATGGAAGTCCCCAAAATGGCTCTTATCAAGGAGTCAGTAATTCGAGGGTGCTAAGCCCAATGGTCAGGCCCCATCTAACTTCACCTTTCAGAAACATTTGACATGAATGATCATGTCTCCTTTCCTGAAACACTTTTTTTTTCCACTTGGCTTCTGGGTTATTCTTTCTTGGTACTCCTCCTCCCAGGCTGATGACTCCTTTTCCACTTTTCTTCTCAATCTCTAAACACTTAGAGACCCCAAAGCTCAGTTCTTAAAACTCTCTTCTCTGTCTATACCCACTCCCCAGCGGTCTCATCCAGACTCAGGGCTTTAGGTAGGTGGCTGAACCCACATTTATATCTTTCAGATGGCCCAGAGCTCCCTTTTGAACCCCAGACTTTAACATCTAATTGCTGCCTCAATATATCCACTTGGATTTCTAATAACATGTCAAAATCAACAAGTCTGAAGCTGAACCCCAGATTTCCTTGTCTTCCCCCACAGAATGCCATCAAACCTGCTCCCTCTGCAGGTTTTCCAAACTCTGTGAGTGGCAACTGGAGAAGGAAATGACAACCCACTCCAGTATTCTTGTCTGGAGAATCCCATGGATGGAGGAGCCTGGAGGGCTACAGTCCATGGGGTCACAAAAGAGTCGGACATGACTGAGCGACTAACACGTGATTGGCAACTCCATCTTTCTAGAGATTCCACTCAACCTTGATTCTTCTCTTTGAAAATGCCATCACCTTCACAGTATATTCAAGATCCAAGCACTTACCATCTCTACTGCTGCTGCTGTGGTCCAAACTCTTGTTACCTCTCTCCTGGATTCTCGAATCGGCCTTGTTATTGACCTCCTTGTTTCTGCCTCACCTCCCTGCCCCAACAAGAAGGGTTAACTCTCGACTTGGAAGCCATTTATTTAACAAATATGTATCAATAGAGACATCTGCTCTGTCTGACATGTGAGATCCCGTCAAGTGTATGCTCCATCTCTCTAGAGTCAATGCCAAAGCCTAACTGTGGCCAAAATACTAAAATTAATGTGATCCCTGCTCCTTTGACCTCATTTCCTAGCAGACCCCTCTAATGCACTGTGATCTAGCCACACACGCCTCCTTGCTGTTCCTCCACCTCTAGGACTTTGTATTCGGGGCTCATTTTGCTTGGAGTGTGTGTGTGTGTGTGTGTGTGTGTGTGTGTGTGTGTGTGTGTGTGTGTGTGCGCGCGCGCCTGTGTTAGTCAGTCAGCCATTTGCTCAGTCATGTCTGACCCTTTGCCACCCCATGGACTGTAGCCCTCCAGGCTCCTCTGTTCATGGAATTCTCCAGGCAAAAATACTGGAGTGGGTTGCCATTTCCTGCTCCTGGGGATCTTCTCCACCCAGGGATTGAACCCACGTCTCTTGCATCTCCTGCATGGGCAGGTGGATTCTTTACCACTGAGCTACCTGGGAAGCCTGAAGTGTACACCCCCTCCAAATCTTTATATGGATGGCTTTATACTGAGAAATTTTAACTAATCAGCAAGAACTTCATACAACTTCCTCTTCATGACATTTATTTATACTCTAACAGTATCATTGCATATTTACTTGTGTGTTTGTTTATGGTCTGATTTCCTCCATTAGAATGTAAACCTCATGAGAGCCAGAATTGGAGTTACTTTTGTTTGGAACTCTATTCCCAATACTTGGAATAGTTTCTTGTGTGTGGTAAGTGTTCAGTAAATGTGCAAAGAATGAATAGGCTTGCTAAATAAAGTACAGGATATCCAGTTAAATTTGAATTTCACATCAACAAGTGATTTTTTAGTATCAGTATGTCCCATGGAATAGTTGGACAGAGTTATACTAAAAGTATTTGCTGTTTTACTTGAAATTCAAATTTAACTGGACATCCTGTACTTTTATTTACTAAATCTGGCAACCCTATGAATGAATAGAATCCTGGGGGAAGACAGGGGTAAGAAAAAGCACTCTGGCAGAAAGAATGAATTTGCAAAGGTACCCAGGTGTGAAAGCAGCATCACTCATCTGAAGAAGAGCAATTTAGAAAGGTTATCCTATCCTCAACTCTGCCAGAATTACTTTGTCGGAAAATAGATTTAAAAGGGGTTGGTTTTTCAAAACCTGGACACACTTTGTCTCATCTTTATAGATGGGTGATATTAAAAGTTTATGGGAAGTACAGAAGATAGATTGTGTTTCTCTGCCACAGGATTGATACAGGGAAGGATCTACAAAATATGCAAAGAACATCCTTGGGGTGAGAGAAGATGCGTTTTTGCCTTTTTGACCTTGGGATTATATGGAGTCACCCACAGTTATTAATACCATGTTATTAATCTTACTGCTGTTTTTAGGCATGATTTCCTGGGCTAAGTCTCCTCCCTTATGATAAAGGAAGTTATATGCTTATTAGTTCTCTTCATTGGAGAAAGAAGAATTGGCTTCACATAGTGTGTGCTATTTCATGGTGCCCAAAGGCCCCTTCAAGACTGAGGCTCTCATTCACCTAAATGTCAAGAGTGTTCACATTGGACAACTCTCCTTTGAATTTGTGTGTGTGTGTGTGTGTGTGTGTGTGTATGTGTGCACGCGCATTTGTGTGAATTCCCATCAGCCCAAGAGAGCCACTTTGCCAAGTCACCTTCTCCCTGGAGGTGACTCACATCCTACCCCAGAACTCCCTGGAAGATCAGCCAAGGCTTCTGTTGTGACTGCAACACAGTTCATCTTCTCCCTCTTCTCAATCCTTCTTTCTTCATCTCCTATTCATGATGATTTGATGATACCCCCCCTCCTCCTAAATTTACTGTATACTGAGCCTCATCTCAGAGTCTGCCTCTTGGAGAACTTGACCTAGGATAGCTGGCTCCAGGAATTGTCTGACCAAGCTGACTCAGAAATGGATTTTGGAGCTGGATTACCCACGGTCAGGCTTTCCCCTGGTGCCTCAGTGGTAAAGAATCTTTCTGCAATGCAGGAGCCACAGGAGACTCAGTTTCGATCCCTGGGTCAGGAAGATCCCCTGGAAGAGGGCATGGCAACCCATTCCAGCATCCTGGCCTGGAGAATCCCATGGACGGAGGAGCCAGGTAGGCTACAGTCCACAGTCCACAGGGTTGTGAAGAGTTGGACATGACTGATGTGACTTGGCGTGCTCACATGTGCCCACAGTCACTGGTAATGACATAAACACTGTGGTGAGTGGATGACATGAGATTCACTTTCCCTGGTGGTGAACTGGGATAGGGTATTGGTGGAGGGGAACAGAGGGGCAATTAGGGTTAGGCTTAGGCATTTGAGAAGTTCAGGGGAAGTAGTAATTTTAAGAACTATGGAAATGGGTGGCTGTTACTGTGGACTTTTAATGCACTTGGACTTTTAATGCACTGGAGAGAGACAATGAAAAGCTGAGGATGATTAGTCAACAATCGGAAAGCCAGTTCTCGTTGGCATCATATAAAGAGACTATTGCCCTACAGTTGTAACACAGAGAAAACTGAGGATCAGGACCAGGACTTAATTACAAGCTAAAGAAAGCTCCAGGAGAGGCTGAGCTCATGTTTTCTACCTTTGTTGCAATGGTTCCTCTCACTCAGCTTATACCTATGGACCATGGAAAGTCTTAAGGATAAGATCAACTGACAGAAAAGAAAGAGGCCATGTTAAATTCATGTGGTCAGCTTGGTGTGTGGATGCAAGATAAAAATAAACTGTGCCTGCACTACAGCTCTATTGCAGCCCCACAGTGGAAGACCCTAAAAGAAAGTGAAAGAAATCCTACAAGCTGGCAGATCTGGGCAGTGCATCTGGTCATCTACTCTTGGTTATTAGCTTTGATGATTCCTCAGGAGGCTAAAGGCAGAAATATTAGAGGATTGGGGTAAAGACATTTGAAGGAGAGGCACATTGATGGACCTATGAGTGTGGCCCAAGGTGTGTAGGTTTTTGAATCCCATTGTTAATTAGCTCATCAGAGAACACCCACAAGGGAAGGGGCACTAGAATCAAATAGAGAGGATGACTCAACTGGTAGTCATCAGCCAGCCCCTATCATCAGCCAACCCAGTGTTTGCATAATGAACAGAGTAGACATGGTGGCAGGAATGGAGGCTACACATGGATCAAAGGCATGGACGCCCACTTACCAAGGCTGGTCTAGCTATTGCAACTACCAACTGTCCAACCTGTCAGCAACCATCTCTCAAGAAATCCCATTAACCGTTTGGTGGCAAGTTGATTACATTTGATCCTTTCTACCATGAAAGGGACAGCAATTAATCTTGACAGAAATCAGTACCTATAGATGTGGTTTTGCCTTTCTTGCCTACATGATCTCCACCAGCACCACCTTCTGTGGGATTACAGTGTTTCATCCACAAACGTGGAATCTTATGTGACTCTGTTATCAGTCAAGCGAGTGTAAAAATAGCAAATGAGTGTAAATGTGGACACATGACGGTGGTATCAACTGGACCCTGCCAACCTGCTAAAGGAATGGAGTGGAATTTGAAGGAGTCCTTGAGGCTCAGGCTTGCAGATAACCTGTGAGGATGAGACAGGACACACCCTAAAACAGCTACCACTATGTGGTGCTCTATCCCCAGCAGGAAGAACACATGGGTCTGAGAAAGGAGGTGAAGTAGGAATGGCTGTGTTTGTCAGTGACTGTTGGGCATTTGTGCTTTCTGTCCTTAGAACTCTGGACTCTGTGGTTTTAGAGATCCTATATCCTAGGTGGCTCAGCAGTAAAGAATACACCTGCAATGCAGGAGACGTGGGTTCGATCCCTGGCTGGGGAAGATCCCCTGGAGTAAGAGCTAGCAACCCACTCCAGTATTCTTGCTTGGAGAATCCCATGGACAGATGAGCCTGGTGGGCTAGAGTCCATGCGGTTGCAAAGAGTCAGACACGACTGAGCAAGTAAACAACAATCCTAGAGGGAAACCCCTCTACCAGGGATACAGTAATCTTTCCATTAACCAATAAGCTACAGCTGCTGCCCAATTGCTTCTGGTTCCTTGTAGTAAGAGACAAGGGAAAAAAAGGAATTATCCTTCTGGGATTGAGTTATATTGGGAAAACAATAGGGGTGATTGACTCTGGTCACCAGGAGGAGGTGGCACTAGGGGAAAACATGTTTGGCACTCAGGCCATCACTAGGGGAGTTCCCTGGTACTCTCTTTCTCAATTTTGATAGTAAGTGGGCAAGTTGCCACAGTCACAGCCTGAGAAGAGCATGGCAACCAGGGTCTCAGGTCTGTCAGGGATGAGAGTCTAGGTCACCCTACCAGATAAAGGCACCAAGATCATCAGAGGTGCTAGCCAAGAGTGAGAGAAACATAGAATAGGCAGTTACCGGGGAGATGGCTAGTTGGAGCTTCAAGCTCTGTTCCTTCAGTGATAGAAGTTGTGTTTTTTTTTCCTGCTAATGTTCCTCTTAAATTTCCCACAAGAAGAACCTGTCAAAATCCTGGAAGGACTATCTGTAGAACTTAACTTACAAAGAAAATAACAAGCAGCAGAAAGGGTGACATTAGTTAACACTGAGATACACTGCCTAGATTTTCCCTTCAGAACTGCGATATCATCTCCCCAGCTGTGGGGAGTGTTCCCGGCTGAAAGCTCTCAGCTGAGTCACTCTGCAGGAAATGCTCTCAGTCCCTCGCCCAAGAACACACCCTCCCTGGGGCCAGTCCTCAGCCAAAGACTGATGATGTAGGATACAAAGGTCTACCCTCTTTGCATCAAGGTGGGACCAGAGGAGGAGGAGGAGAAGGGGGTGACAGAGGATGAAATGGTTGGATGGCATCAGTGACTCAGTAGATATGAGTTTGAGCAAAGTCTGGGAGATGGTGAAGGACAGGGAAGCCTGGCATGCTGCAGTCCATGGGGTCTCAAAGAGTCGGACATGCCTGAGCGACTGAACAACAACAGGCCCGTGCACAGCTCCCCTTTGAGGGCAACCTGGTTTCTGTGAGGCTTCAGCTTCTCTTTCTGCCTAATCCTACTTCCTTCCCTTCTTATTGGTGCTGATCCTGAAGGCACTCCCCAATAAACTTCCGGCAAACAAACCAGTCTGAAAGTGGATGTCGCAGAGGATATGACCTCAGAAATCTTTGTCACAAATCTATTGTAATTTATGACCAGGGGCAGTTAAATAATATGAGAAACAACCTGAGGAAAGAGTCATTCTCTGATAATTCACAAAGGAAATTACACAGAGGAACTGGATGAATACTGCTATTAGATAATAAGAGTGTTGTTGGGTTAAGCTTTACAGATGGGGAGGGACTCCCTGTTGAGATTGTTTCCAGGAGAGAGTCAGAGTGATGATAAATGAAATAGAAGGTTTGGGCAAAGAGAATAATATTAGGCAATGTTCTGGGAGAAGAGGCATATCAGAGTCATCTTGCATCTGATCTTACAACATTTTGACCTACCTTCTTTCTTTTTAATAATTTTATTCTTTTATTTATTTTTGGCTGTGCTGGGTTTTCATTGCTGTGAGTGGGCTTTCTGTGGTTGCGACAAGCAGTGTTACTCTCTAGTTGCGGTGCGTGGGTTTCTCCTTGAGGTGGCTTCTCTGGTTGCAGAGCACAGGCTCTAGGGCACGTGGCTTTCAGAGGCTGTGGCATGTGGGCTCAGCAGTTGCCCCTCCTGGGCTCTAGAGCACAGCTTCGGTGGTTGTGGCACACGGGCTTAACTGTTCCGCTGCATGTGGGATCTTTCCAGATCGGGGAGCGAAAGGGTGTCTCCTGCACTGGCAGGCGGATTCTTTACCACTGAGTCACAAGGGAAGCCCCCTGACCTATCTCTATTCTAGTCACTGAGGTGACTGGCGTTATGTGGGGTTAAATGGGGCTGGCTTGCACCCTAATCAGTCAGAATGTCACCAACAACGTACAGGTGTAACCGGACAGAACCCACCTCAACCCTGTATCACATTTCTCTCAGTTTCTCTCACTTTGTACTCTCTTGGACACCTAGAGGAGCCCTTTCAGCCATTCTGACACAGTGGCTGTGCGGACCTGGCAGGGAGTTTTGTTTCCTGGGGCAGATATTCCCTTGACCCATGTTAGAGGCTCTGACGCCTCTGATTCTGAGGCACATTTTACATGACCATTTAGAAAGTTCCCAGCAGGACTGAGCTCGACAACAGCTTAATAACACACCTTTGATTTGTTTTCCCCCCTTTCCTATTTTACTCCTCCCTGCCTCATTTCTGTTCCTCGAGATCACATCCCAAAATGAATAATCTGCATGCAAACCTTTCTCTTAGGCTCTACTTTCTAGGGAAACCCAGGCTAAGGCAGTCGGGCCCAGAAGTAGCATAGAAAGGAAACTTTCAGAGAGGAGTCTGGCTCTTCCACCAGGCAAGGGCCTCTGACTGGTGTTAAGTGAGGTGATAACAACCACTGGCTTGCAGCAGCATCCTAATCATGGAGAATTTCACCAGTGATGGGCTGGCGTGAGATGCAGGCAAACACTGGAATATGGTCTTATACCACAGTAACGACATCTGAAGGGCATGATGTGTGTTATAGGCATATGGAGTTGGCTGGGTCTTATGAATAGCATCGCAAGTCAGGAGAAAGAAAACAACAGGCTCAGATGAGTCAAATAGCAACTGAAGTAGCTGTGAAAGTCAGCAAACCTTCACAGCAGCATTTTAAAAGGATCTTGTCTTTCTTACCTCAGACCCAGGATTTAATTTTAAGGGTAGAAGACCTACAACAAAGAGTGAACATGAAGCCTTGTCAAGTCTTCTATGTTAGGGCCCTGTTGTGGAATGAGTGAGGCTCTGGCACATGCAACGGGAACAGTGGGGGTGGATGAACTAGAGAATTTGAACACCCAAGATCTTGGTTCCACTGGACACTCCAGGTTGGAAAAAGTGGCTCACTTACCTCAGGGTAGAGGAAAGAAGCCTCTCCCCTTCTGGAGATCCTGCAAAGACCTCACTTGAGGGACTTCCCTGGTGGTCCAAGGGGTAACAATCTGCCTTCCAACACAGGGGATGTGGGTTCAATCCTTGGCCATGGATCTGAGATCCCGCATGCTGCAGTGCAACTACTGAGCCTGGGCATGGCGACTAGAGAGAAGCCCTCACGCTATAACGCAGAGCCCATGCACCCCAACAGAAGGTGCCATGTGCCACAGCTAAGACTCAATGCAGCCAAAAATAAATAAATAAATTTTAAAAAGAGAACTGACTTGAAGCAGTTGCCTCATGGATGAGTGTCCTCCTCTGGGTCTGCTCCTACCTCCCTTCATTACCCAAAGATCTGGTGAATATGTACTGGCAGGAAATAGGAAGCTGCATCCAGGGATGGGTCTAGAGGGCGCTGGGCTAGGAAGGGCAGGATCTAAGGCTGTGTAGGTGAGAATTCATTGATATAAGAGTGCCCTAAACTTAGGAGATTCATGTCCTGGCAATAAAATCCAAAATCAGTCTTAACATGTGCTGGAATTGCTCCAAAAAAATTAACATAGCAATGACCTGCTGTAAACAAGGTCGAGATGTTGGAACTGTCTTATAGAATATAGAGAAGGACATTATAAATACTGGGGAGATGAAAATATAAGAACTTTTATTATGTGATAAAGAGAACCCATTACTGAGCCCCACGTGGTCCAAAGAACATGCCTTCCATTGAAGCACTAAGGATGTGCTAGTGAGAAGAGCACCAGCACCTTTGAGAAGCCCAGCAATGGTTATCCTCACTGGTTACTATAGGAGTGGGCGTCTCTGGTGGCTCAGTGGTAAAGAATCCACATACAAATTCAGGAGACGCAGGTTGGATCCCTGGGTCAGGAAGATCCCCTGGAGGAGGGCATGGCGACCCACTCCAGTATTCTTGCCTTAAGAATCCCATGGTCAGAGGAGCCTGGAGGACTTCAGTCCACGGGGTTACAAAGGGGTTGGACATGACTGAGCAACTAAAAGCAACAACTGCTATAGGAGATCCTGCCTTGGACTGGGCTATCTAGTATTAGCATAGGTGAGAGAATTCTGGGATAGCAAAGTCCAGGTACTAAACAGATGAGAGCAAGGTAAATGTAACAGAAACAAGCAGCAAGTCAGAAACTCAAACAGGGCGCTTTGTCACACAAAGTTTTATGGCAACGGTTAACAAACAGACCAGTGATGCTAGGGAGGCAAGATAAATGGGCAGCTAACTAAGATATTACTTCACTTATATAACCAGAAAAACACTAGAGCTTAGTGAACAGAAAGTTAACATTAACTGCAGAAGTGGAAAATCATAACCCCTCACCTAGTTTCCATATCTGAGCCAGTTCTCACTCCCAGAGGCCATTGATTGAAGGAGAGGCTAGATCCACTTGAGAAAGGACCTCACAATGCCACTCTAGGAATATAAAGCTACACTACAACAACAACAATTAAAATAAGTATATAGAGAGATAAGGGACCGTGCCTCTGAAGGCTGTTGGACATTGTTTTGTAGTTGTTCGGTTGCTAAGTCATGTCTGATTCTTTGAGACCCCGTAAACTGCAGCACGCCAGGCTTCCCTGTCTTCACTATCTCCTGGAGTTTTCCCAAACTCATGTCCATTGAGTCAGTGATACTATCCAACAATCCTATTCTCTGTCTCCCCTGTGTCCTCCTGCCCTCAGTCTTTCTCAGCATCAGGGTCTTTTCCAGTGAGTTGGCTCTTCGCATCAGGTGGCCATAGTATTGGAGCTTCAGCTCTAGTTGGCCATAGGGGACTCAAAACACCAACACAATCCTCCAGTTATAGGCATATCTTATGGAATCCAGGTGATAAATGGAATTCTGTCCAAATCCATCTGCTGGTGGGTCGACTGAGTATGCAGACCCATCTATGGTTATTGTCCCAGTTCCCAAGGGCGTCATTGAGATACACATACTTAACAGGAAGTAGGCACCTTACATTGAATGCCTGATCTATGGCATAAGAGCTATTATGGTAGAAAGACCCAAGTGGAGGTCCTTAAAACTGCCTTCCTCTAGCCAAGACAGTAAATCAGAAGCAGTCTTGTATCCCAAGAAAAACTGTAGTGATAAGCAAAGGGATGCAAGGGTAGCAACCTCCATCAAATCCCCATTCAATTTACCTCTCTGGCCCTTGTGAAAACTAGATAGATCAAGGTAGGTAGTAACCAGGGCTACCCAGTTTCAACGATTGTACCAGATGTTGGATCTTTATTGGAATATATTCACAAAGTCTCTGGAACTTGAAGTGCCACTATTGATGCAGTGAATGTGATCAGTAAGAAAAATTAAAAACCCATTTCCTTTTACAAGGCATCAATATACAGTCACTGTCTTGCCGCAGATCTGTGTTAACATGTCTTCTTTTCATGATTACATAGCCCAACAGAGACCTTGGCCATCTCAATCATCTGTGGAACCCAGATGATTGATCATCAGCACATCAGGCTGATCAATTGAATTAATGACATGATGCTCATTCCGATTCAGGGAGCAGGGACTGATACAATCTTAAGACCCCTCCACTTGGGTCTTTCTACCATAATAGCTCTTATGCCATAGATCAGGTATTCAAAGTAAGGTGCCTACTTCCTGTTAAGTATATGTATCCCAATGACGCCCTTGGGAACTGGGACAATAACCACAGATAGGTCTGCAGACTCAGTAGACCCACGAGGAGATGAACTTGGACAGAATTCCATTTATCACCTGGATTCCATAAGATTTGCCTATAAAGAGGATTGTGTTGGTGTTTTGAGTCCCTTATGTACGATTGGAGCTGAAGCTCCTATACTATGGCCACCCGATGTGAAGAGCCATTCATGGATGGAAGTAGACATAGTTGCAGATAGGCTCCCATAGGTAGCCTATAGGCAATTTTCCCCAGAGGTGATGAAACTACCAGTGAGATATTATTGTAACATGAGTTTGAGAAAACTCCAGGAGATAGTAAAGGACAGGGAAGCCTGGAGTGCTGCAGTTCATGGGGTGACAAAGAGTCAGACACGACTGAGTGACTGAACAACATTAATTGCTATAACTCACTCATAGTGGACAATAAAAGGAAAAAGTTTTGAGGGAGGAGTTTACAATAACCTCTCGTGTGTCTACCAAGCCTCCCGATTTTCAGTTATGATCATTTTTCTGCTTCAGCTAAGGGATAAATGAGTGAGTGGTGAATGAAAAGCCTTAGAAGTAGAGATTTGTTGTTGTTGCTGTTTTGTGCATAGGTGTTCTAGAAGGAATCCATCTTCTTGCTGATGCTGCCAGGAAACTCAAATGACATGGGTTTCTTAGAAGTAAACAAATAGCCACTGCTATTGTTGGGAAAAATAAGAGGGGGGAAAAAAGATGCAAAAAAAATCCCTCCAAAACAATAGGAGTGTGCGATCAAGTGTGAACGCTGCCACTGTGTCTGGAAGAGAATGCTAGCGTCAGCACAAGGGTGGCTGGGCATCCCAGGGAAGCAGAGATGCCCGAGAGAAGGAAAGAAGGGAGATGCAGCAGCATGAAGTGAGGCTGAAGAATGGCTGAAAAATGTGGATGAGGTAAAATGCCTGGGAAAGAGGGAGAAGCAAAGTCATGAAAAGCTGAAATGAAAGACTAGGGGGAAAAAAAGCAGTAAGTCTGTGACATCTATAAGGACAGCAAAGCTGAGTGACACCAAAAGACTGATCAACCTCAAAAATATTAATGCCTTTCCTCAATACAAAAATCAATTGTTCTCAGGAAAGAAAATCACAAAATTATCCTAAGAATTTGTTTTCAAAAGTAATTTTCATCACTTTTTAGAAAAATTATGCTTACTCATTTTAGACATTTTGTAAAATGTAAGCTAGTAAAAAAAACAAACCCATAATTTTACCGCTCAGAATTTAATACCATGAATAATTTGATGCTTACTCTTCAAAGGGTTTGTGTGTCTGTATTCTGTTTTAATAAAAACAGGATCATGCTGTGTCAGACAATTTCTTTTAAAAATGCATTATTTTCGTCTGTGAGACGAACAATAGTGCTTCCCTCAAATCATATTCAATTTCTGAAAGGAACTCGACGGACAATAGGAAATCTCTTCTGGGATTATTTTTTTATTTGAATCCTCAACATCCTATTTTCTTCTTCTGGAATGTGCTATATCATGGTACCATGAAGCCAGGGCCAGGGTAGGCTCAGCCTGGCTTTTTCCCTCTGCAGAATACACAGCCTACCTCATGTGATGTTATCAGTAGCTTGCTGAAGCTGACCCATATATTTAATTTATTTTTATGGAGGCTTTTTCTGGAATTATAAAAAAAGTATTCTGGGATATCTTCCACAAGAAATGCAGAGGAAGTGCTGTCAGTCTGGGAGAATGGCAGGGCAGGGGCTGCTTTCCCCACAACTCTGTTTCACGGAGTCTGTGTCTTTCCTGCTTCTGCCTTTACTTTGGTTCTGACTGGAAAGTGTTGCTGAATAGAAGTTCATGAGGCCAGCTATTAATATTAAGTGTGTGTTAGCCCCTCAGTCGTGTCCAACTCTTTGCAACCCCATGGACTGTAGCCCGCAAGCCTCCTCTGTCCATAGGATTCTCCCGGCAAGAATACCGGAGTGGGTTGCCATTCCCTTTTCCAGGGGATCTTCACAACCCAGGGATTGAACCCAGGTCTCTTGCACTGCAGGCAGATTCTTTACCATCTGAGCCACCAGGGAAGTCCAGTAATAAGTGCGGAGTATATAATGACTCAAAGTGATCTTGCCCTCTCATTACAATGAGATTCTGGACAAGTTATAAGTTCTCTGAGCCTTGGTTTCCTTTCTTTAGTTAATGGGGATAACTCCTATCAATAAAATAGTGACAAGAACTGAATAGGATTACATAGGTAAAGGACAGACATTTCTGTAATAAGTGCAGAAACCACAAGCCACTCATTCTGTAAACATGCACACATAATTTATGGAAAAAAGAGTTGGGCAGGTTGCTCAAAATTTGTGCAACTTTGTAACCACAGCACTGAGAATCACAATGCATATGCTAATAAAATACTATCACAGTTAAAGTTCTCTTTAAAAAAATGCTAAGTAAATATAAGACTTGCCTTTTAAGAAAATGTGATGGCTGCTTGATGGAAGAGGGTATGAGTAAGGGTAGATGCTGCCAAGTTATGGAGATGAGGGCAAAATGCACTAAGATCCAGGAAAACTCCCAGCAAGCACTTCCAAGATAGAGCCAAGAGGAAGAAAGTGGGGTGAATGGGCACTGTGTTCGGTACTGGATTACTTCATGACTTCCTGTGTTTTTTTTAAACCTTATTAAACAGTGTGCATTGAACTGAAATATATTAACATGTGTGCATTGAGCTGCAAAATATTCACTTGCTGGGGGGGAAATCACTTATGAATCAAAGTAATCTTGATTATATCGATATCTCCTTATTTGCTATTCATTTATGAACTAATTTGCCTTATGTGTATAGACACTGGAGCAGAACAGACTGAACTTAATGGCTGCCTTATAGTAAATTCTCCTTAAATGATTGCATAGTCATCTTCAACATCATTCTCATCATACTCATCATCACAATAATCATCATATATGTTAATTTTTCCTGATCAGACATTCAGAATAGAGATGAAAGTCCATACACAGAACCAGCATATAAGGGACCATAAGGAAAAACCATCCTCAAGCAAGATTCCGATCTGAGCCAGAGACTTAGTGTATGTTCCTGCTAACATAACAACTGGTTCTAGGGTGTTGGTAGTTTTGAGTTTCAGTTGAAAGTCACAAGTGAGAGTAGAACCAGATGACTTTGGGGATGGTCATATCGAGATTGGGAATTTCCCGAGTAATCTGCTTATGGCAAAATAGTATGGATGGACTTATTTGGTGTCCAAAATAGAGAACAGAATGAGGTTCTCTGATCTTATTTTTATAACTTGTCTACTAAAACTAAATTGTGAGTAAGGAAAAACTGAATCTAAAACTCCATCCACCACTTCAGACTGAGCATCTAGCACAAGAGGTCACGGAAAAAAAGGGAGCTCATGTTTTACCATAAGAGCCACTAAGCAAGCCACTTTCCTTGCTTTTCTAACAGCTTCTGTCCTGCTTGTTTGACAGAAACTTGTAGTAAGAGTCAATGATTTTAAGAATTAAAAAACAATTGCTTCATATAGAATCTTTTTAAAATATTAATAAGAACTTCAATTTCAGAATTCTTTAGTGCCACACTAGCTCAACTCTGCTTTGCCTGACAGAATCCCTTGTCCCAGGCTGCCATGGAAAGCCACAGTGACCTAATGGGTGAAAGGAAACATAAAGCAGAGAAGAAGAAACCCATAATGGTGCTTGTTTTTATGAAACTGTCCATAAATAGTGTAACGCAACAGTCTTGTGAATTTACACATTCAAGAACCAGGAAATTCCAGAGTTCAAATTCTTATGTTGATTCAACTATAGAGCACATTTAATATGGCTTATAACATGCCCCCAAAATATAAACCATACTGTGTTATGCTATTGTATACCATACAAAGGGGAAAATGGGAAGACCAATTTATGGGTAAAGAGGTCAACTGAACATCGCTATGAAAACTTTGGAATTTCTTATGCTTGGATAATGTATGTTCCTAACACTTGTGCTTCATTACTATATATATTTTTTGAGTTTAGGTAGGAGGTATATAAAAGAAAAAGTATCACTTTGCTAAAGTCACATCCCTAAGTTGTAATTTTTTGGAATCAGGAAGCCTTAAGTCAAAGTTCTTGTGAAAACCCATAAAATGTCCTCTTTTGTGCTTGTTCTTAACTACTTTATTTAAATTTTTATGACTTTAGATTGGCTTGATTTTTTCTTTTCCTCCATTGGGAGTACACTCCTGCCAAGTTGGAAGTTTATAACAATCATTTTTGAATGACATAAATGCAAAAAAATCTCAACCGTCTGTCTGCCATAGGAAAACTGCATTTCTTTCACCATTGTTTTACTGCAGGCTCATGAAGTTATTTTTATAAAACTATTTTTTTTCATGGGGTGGGAATAAAGTTCAGTACAAATATATTGACTTAAAATCCAAACATAAATTTTCTAGGGAAGTCTTTGGTAAAAGAGTGACTACATTGTAGTCTTAAATATTATTACTTAAAGTTTTGAGGGTTTCAATTTCACTGACTTGAGTGGTTTGGGCAAGGTGACTAATCTTTCTAAACTTCCTTTACCAAAATAACATTGGGACCTGGTGATCCAGTGCTTAAGAATCTGCCTGCCAATGCAGAGGACACAAGTTCGATCCATGGTCCGTGAAGATCCCACATGCCAAGCAGCAACTAAGTCTGTGCCCCACAACTACTAAGCCTGTGCTCTAGAGCCCGAGAGCCACAAATACTGACGCCCATGTGATCCAGAGTCCCTGCTCTGTAACAAGAAAGAAGCTACCACAATGGAAATTCTGTGCACCACAACTAGAGAGTAGCCCCTGCTCGCCGCAACAAGAGAAAGCCCATGCGCAGCCAAGAAAATAAATGAAACTAAGATTGACTATAGTTTATGTGATAAACGGCAGTAACTATTGTTGTTTGTTGGCCCAGCAAGATTCCCCAAGACTTTCTTTGGTTAACATTTCCTGCTCTAGGAGTCCTTCTCTGGGATTTCTTGATTTGGAGTCTGAGGAGTAATAGTCCTGCCCCTGAGGTCAGGTGCTCAAGGCTTTTGAAGTTATGTTGTAAGGGTGGGAGGGTAGAAGGTTGACATCTTCAGGGTGAACAGAAGCCTTCTGTAGTAGAGGATGAAATTAAGCAGAGACAGAAACGAGCAACTTGTGGGCTGAGGCGAGGGTAGGGGTGGAGGCAGGCGGTGGAGCCAGAGTGTGCAGTACTGAGCATGGACAAGAGTAAGACATTTTTTTGCCTTCTTTTCAGTCCCAGAAGCCCAGATACTGTAGGTCCAGATCAATTCCTTTGATCCTATTAAGTATCCCCTTATCACAAGCCTCGTGAACTAGGATATGCCCTCTTATGCTAAAGCTAAATTTATAGCTAGATTTCTGATATCTGCAACCCAAAGGGCTAAAACACAGTGTCCTTGTTAATTTTGTTGTATGAGGTTGTATATAGGGCAGTGGTTCTCAAACTTCAGCGTGCATCAAAATCACCTGGATGGCTTGTTAAACTACTACTGGGCTCCTTTCTTAGACTTTCTTAGTCAATCAGTCTGGAGTGGAGGCCTGAGACCCTAATGCTGGGTAGGATTAGGGGAAGGAGGAGAAGGGGACAACAGAGGATGAGATGGTTGGATGGCATCACTGACTCGATGGACATGGGTTTGGGTAGACTCCGGGAGTTGGTGATGGACAGAGAGGCCTGGCATGCTGTAATTCATGGGGTCGCAAAGAGTCGGACACGAATGAGTGACTGAACTGAACTGAACAAATATTTAGGCCATGTTAATGCTGCTGGTCCAGAGACCACACTTTCAAAAACACGGATTAACGATTAACACACATCTTTATACAACCAGAGCTCCTGAGTAAGGAAAAGAAACACTGAACTACCCATCATCGAAAATATTCAAGAAGCATCTGGGTGAAGATTTTTCAGGGATGCTGGCAGAAGGGGTTTTGCATTGTATGGAAAATTATACTAGGTTTCCTTCTAATATAATACTAAAATTTTATGTTTCTCTAAATTTCTTCTAGGTTGAAGGAAGTGAGAGAACAACAGAACACTCTGTCTGATTCCTCCAAATAACAGAAATACAGGAAAACTAAATATGTTCCTGCCACAAATTCAGACTTGTTCAGTAAAGCCAGCACCACAGTGCATCCCCATATTGACTTTGGGAAATACACATTGCCATTGTTTATGAAGTTTTGTAGTATACCAACAAACACAAATTTAACCCCTATTCAAGTTTGCTAAATATTGGAGAAGGAAATGGCAACCCACTGCAGTGTTCTTGCCTGGAGAATCCCAGGGACAGAGAACCCTGGTGGGCTGCCATTTATGGGGTTGCACAGAGTCCGGCACGACTGAAGCGACTTAGCAGCAGCAGCAAGTTTGCTAACAAAGTATATTATTATGTCCTCACTGCCCAAATGCAATGTAACAATTACAAACTAAATACATGGATAAATATACCCAGAGTTTACTTTATGATACATTAAAAGTTCTAACTTGAGGAGGCAATCAATTTTACCAGCTCCAGAAATTCAGTTCTATTACTGTTACCAACAGGTAAATCTAACAGTTAGTCTAGTAGGATTATTATGTGGAAAAAAAAAAGTCCTTTGTTTCCTCTTTAAACTTTTGAGAAAGAACAAATTGTGTGTAACAAGTATGATAGTGAAAATATTACAGTGTTACTTGGTACTGTTTTTCTTGTGTTGTGATGACCTCTCAGGATTTTTTTTTAAATTTCTAACATGGGGCATTGTCTATATTTGAGTAATATACCCAAGGTCATATGCAGCTGGTAGAACCAGAACAGACCGACCAATTATGGGGCAATGTCTATGATATCCTGTTGTTAAATACGTTGAATATCACCTCTGAGTAATGATTTCTTAGAAACATTCTTAAAGGCACAAGCCCCAGTAGGAATTCTTTGATAAAAAAAAAATGAGACACAACAGATTATTTTAGTTGTGTTTGCTTGTTTGTTTTTTGACTTTCAGGATCTCAGTTCCACATCCAGGGACTGAACCCAGGCTGCAGCAGTGAAACTGAGAATCCTAACCACGAGGCCACCAGGGAACTCCCTTAGTCATATTTGGAGACTTTAAAAATTTAACCAGGCTATATTAGTCTTCAGATTTTTTTGAAAAAAGAAACTAATGCAAATGAAATAAAGGGACTTGCCTGGTGGTCCAGGGGTTAAGAATCCACCTTGCAATACAGGGGACACAGGTTCAATCTTTGGTCAGGAAACTAATATCCCACATACTGTGAAGCATCTAAGTCCATGCGCCACAGCTACTGAGCCTGTGAGCCACAACTAGGGAATCCATATGCTACAACAAAAGATCCCACATGATGAAACGAAGATTATGTGTGCCACAGCTAAGATCTGGTGCAGCCAAATAAATAAATAATTTTTTTAAAAGAAGTAGATATCAATATTACTTGTTTTTAAAACTGTACACATATGGATCTGTCACTTACTAGTCTTGCCACTTTGGGCAAATTTCAAGATTCCTTGAGCTCCCCAAAGCTCAATTTTCTTGTCTCTAAAATGCAGAGATTGGCCTGGACATTCTTTATGTTCCCTTCAAAGCTAAAATTCTACAGCCTCATGGGAAAGGGATAGCATAATGATTCACTAACAGTTTTGTTTAAACAATCTCAGTTTATTGAAGTTCCTAGAGTTCAGGCATTTGAATCCATGCCATATGTTTATTTAGGAAGTAGAAACACAGAATGAGCAGTATATTACTAAACTTCATGAGAAATTGTTACTTCATAAAAGGAGAAAAAGTGAAATTCCAGAACTGGGCAGAAACCTGTGTATCAGAATTTTGGGTTTGTGGAGAGGTGTTAAAAGGAACACTGATGCAACCCACTATTCATGGAGGTTCTTCTCTCTCTTAAAGCAGCATATTGCCATGGTGGTTTCTTAAGTGGAATTTCACAATGTAATCTGCGGTAGCTAAATTATTAACTTTTATATATGAGGGAATGGAAATTTTAAAAACTAGCAATTTTTACAGGTTTATGCAGTGAATAAAAGTCAGACTTAAAAGCTTGACATTTAGGGGTAGAGATAGTCATGTGAGGGCTTTCCTGGTGACTCAGACAATAAAGAATCCGCCTACAATGCAGGAGATCCAAGTTTGATCCCTCGGTTAGGAAGATTGCTTGGAGAAGGGAATGGCTACTCATGCCAGGATTCTTGCTTGGAGAATCCTATGAACGGAGTAGCCTGGTGGGCTATATATAGTCCACGGGGTCACAAAGAGTCAGACACGACTGAGCAACTAAGCACACATATATACATAGTCATGTGAAGAAGCACACATATATGCATAGTCATGTGAAGATACTGGAGAATTAATTTCAAATTCAGAGAGTCAATATTAGCTGTGTTTCCTTTTCTATCAACATAAAGCCAAATAACTTTATAGGAAATAATTGTGGGGGAGCATTACATCATCACTATTTACAAAAGAAACCATTCAAAGTACTCTGCTAACTCACTTTCAACTGCTGTTGAAAATCAAAAAACAAAATTGGAATCACAAATGAAATTTGGTATGGTAAAGTGTAAATCGGCACAATCCGGGTGAACACAATTAAAGGACAGATAAACTGTGTGTTAATCAATGTAAAATACTGAAGATTTTGTGTTAAGGAAAGTATATATATTAAATCTGAATTCCCTGGTTTGAAAAGGAATAACCAAACTCAGTAGAAGTAAAGCCAAAGAAAACATACACTTCATTTGTGGAGAAAATAAAAAATACTTAAATTTCTCTTGATGATGTCATAAAGCTACAGGATACTGAGGTCCTTACAAAAATCAGTTCTCACATATTCAGTAAATAGTATAAAACACAGTCATTACCACTCTGTTGAGCCTGCTGGCATAATTCACAGCAGACAAAAGAAATATATCCTTTGGCAACTTTTAGCTCACCATTCAGAGAGTCTGATGTTTGATATATTTAGTAAAGCAGTGAAGCTTGATATTGCATTTCTACTGAGCAGAAATATCCCAAGAATGCACAGAGAGAAAATAAATAAGAATGTGATTCTAGCAGAGGAATTGAAGCAAATGTGAAGACAGGAACATCAAAGTAGAAAAAAAATGACTAGTTTCATATGCTAAACATTTTAAATCACTGAAGATTTATTGTATTTTGGCATCAAGTTGGAAGATCATAAATCTATAATATAAACAAGATTTTTAACATCTTAAAATAGATTATTAATGTATGATTGCATATATCATAACATGTTTAAAGCAGATTCAGACAATAATTGTGGCTATAGCAACTACTTTGATAAACTCAAGAATCTGAGCATGATAAGGCTAGAGGAAGAGAAGAGGAACTGTAGTATTGGAAGGAGGTTCAACAGACTGTGCCTACAGCATATCGGATGGTCAGAAAATGGAACTTAGAATGAGATTCTGGGACTTCCCAGATGGCTCAGTGGTAAAGAACTTGCCTGCCAATGCAGAAGATGCAAGAGATGCAGGTTCAATCCCTGGGTCAGGAAGATCCCCTGGAGAAAGAAATGGCAACCCGCTCCAGCATTCTTGCCTGGGAAATGTCATGGACAGAGGAGCCTGGTGGGCTACAGTCCATGGGGTCACAAAAGACTTAGACACTTAGCAACTAAAAAACAACAACAGTAAAGGCTTCATTCCACACTGTATACCACTTATCTAGGATCTTCATATATCTTCACATGGCTGCCCAAGAATACAGCTGTTTTAGCTATTTTTTTTCTTACTTTCTGTACTCTTGATGCTCTAGTATTTGGAGCCCTACAGATCTGGGGAACTGCTTTCACATGGTTAACTAATTCCTAGAGAGACCAACAACTTTCTTGCCAGCATGCTTTTGATATGCAACCAACATCCTCCACCAATTTCCTTTTCTCATACTTCTTCAGCCTGGGATACTGTCTTCTGCCCTGATCTCTACAGGACTGGGTATTGGACAACTGGGAACCATCCCTACAGAGCAGAGCCTGTTAAAACTATTCAAACTATCCAATCATAAATTTGTACTGCTTGCTTCTGCCATTCTTTTCTGTGTAACTGAAATAAAATCTCCTGCCTGCAGTTCCCCCCACCCCCTCTGCTGTCCCATCTTATTTGGTGCTTCCCTTTGTGGCCCTGCGCAGAGTGGTATAGCATGGTACAATGTCCTATTTCTAGAGGATTGTCAGTATAATAAAAACTTCTTCATTTAGGCAATCATTTTTATGCCGTTTGTCTTACTTTCCTGCTCAAAACAAGCGCCAAGTACATTTTTAGAACAATTGTGTTTTGAAGATTTACTGAGTTTCTCAACCATTCAAATAGACTGTTCTAACTCAACACATTCTTCTGAGGTTGTCTGTTAGACTATCACACATTACAGTCCCCAGGTCACCTTAACCTCACTGCATGGCCTCACTCAGCACTTTAAAGATATGATATTGCAGTGGACTCTTTTGGATGACCTTGCAGTCTTCCCTATTCCTTTGGAAAATGAGAAATGAGTCCTCTCTACTCAAATTAGTCCATTAGGTTCCATGACTTTCTCTGTCCAGGGGATGAGCATGCAATCAAGCTAGGTCAGCTAAACATTGTTTTCCCAAAATTTGGTTCTTACACCCTATGATACAAAGATCAAAAATGTTGAAGCTGATTTAGTCTATCCTTGGCAGCTGGAAGACACATGCTAAACAAGACATTAGTTCTTGCTGCCTAGATCCTAACAGCTGTCTGGGTGATTCTGGCTTTCCTTTGATTTTGTGAGCTATCTCATAATCTTCCAGCAAATTCCTTATGTTAGCATTGGTTTCTGTTGCTTGCAACCACAGAATTCCAACTTACTTATGAATACAGTAAATAGAGATACTTTATGCAAAGTTGACTATTAAAGTAAATTCACAGGGATTTCTGAAAGTTCAGGATGTATTGAGGATTTGTGTGCACAAGTATTTTGTAAAATGTTAAACAGCATACAGCATTGGCCTCTAGTTTTCTGTCTGCTCTTCTTCCTTCATCCCTTACTCTAA
Source organism: Okapia johnstoni (assembly GCA_024291935.2). NCBI lineage: Eukaryota > Metazoa > Chordata > Mammalia > Artiodactyla > Giraffidae > Okapia > Okapia johnstoni. Next base: position 47,250,631 of record CM044322.1, read on the forward strand.
ACCAAAAACCAGGCTTTGGTATAGATACTCAGGTTTAAGGATAACTTTTTTAGCCAGTCTATATGAGTGGATGGAATCACTGCTCTGGGATGAAATATTTGGTGTAAAAGGAGATTCCCTTCTGGACTCCTGCTAGAAAGTTAGACAAATGAGATAAAGCCTGAATCTCCTTCTTAAGAGTGGAGACTCACCCAGGGGTCTCTCATCCCTCACCAAAGGTGAAGGCACCTGGTGTGATAAACACTCACTATATCCTTCTCTTTAGATGTCCTTCCACTCTCTGAGCCCCCACCCATTCTGTGACTAATCTGAGAAGTACCGTGTTTCTGCCCTTGTCTAAGAAGCTATGAAGTAGACAAATTTTGGCTTTGAGGCAAACCATCTCTTGCTGTCTGTCCCCTTTGGATATTTTGCTTCATATGTTCATATTTTTAGAACAGACATGTTATGTAAATTTACTGAATTTCTCAATCATCCAAATATACTGGATATGACCTATCCATGCAGAAGAGTGAAAGGATCTGAGAATCAAGTTCAGGCTTCCAGTGGGAAAACACAAAGTTGGCCTTTGGGTCAACTTAAGTTTGAAGCTATTCAGATTTAACTTGAGTTCTTTGCTAGAAGTTCAAAGTTTCAGCCAATGATAAGGTAACTTGCTGTATCTTTTGAGTATATATTTGTTTTGAGTATGACATCCTTTGAGTCAACTAGTATACATTAGTGTGGCTTTATCTATTGTTTACAATTGTCATCCATTTTGGAATGTTTAGTGTTCATTTCATACTGGTTGTCCTTTAGACATTTTGCATGTCATCTCTTATATCCTTAATAACATACCCAACATTTCCTAAATGCAATTTTTTTTTAATTTACTCAGTTGCGTCCAAATCTTGGTGACCCTATGGACTGTAGCCCAGCCAGCTCCTCTGGCCAGGGAATTCCCAGGCAAGCATATTGGAGTGGGTTGCCATTTCCTTCTCCAGGGGATCTTCCCTACTCAGGGATTGAACCCATATCTCCTGTGTCCCCTGCGTTGCAGGTGGATTCTTTACAGCTGGGCCTCTGGGGAAGCCCCTAACTGCAATTTTTATGATATATGTGGTAGGTGTCAAAAATGGTCACAATCATTCTTACTTCCACATATCCACACTCTTTATAATGTATCTTCTTCCTTTCAGAGGTAGAGTCCACTTCCCAATTCTCTGAATCTAGGTTGGATTTGTGATTTGCTTTGGCCAATATAGTATGGCAGAATGATGGTGTGCTGATTCCTACCCTAGGCTTTTAGAGGCCTTGTGTGTTTCTATTTGCACTATTGGAACTCCTGCCTTTTGCCATGGGAACAAGTTCATGCTAGTCTGCTGGAGAATGTGAGACCATGTGAGTCAGAGCAGAGTCAGCTCAGTTGTCCCACCTAAGGCTCTAGACATGTGTGAGAGCACACCCAAGAGTAACAGAACCCATTTGGAGCTGGCCACAGGGGCATGAAGAGACCTAGCAGAAGAACTGCCAAGTGGAACTTGAACTGCTGACTCTAGTTTCATGAACTTTATAAACAATTGTGTTGAGCCACTAAATTCTGAAGTGGTTTGTTATACAACAACATCAGTTGCTAACTGGTGCAATATATTACTTATTATTCATAGTAAAAGGTAGAATTATTTAGCAATAGAGAAAACCTTGGGCTTCCCTGATAGCTCAGTTGGTTAAGAATCTGCCTGCAAGGCAGGAACCCCAGTTCAATTCCTGGGTCTGGAAGACCTGCTGGAAAAGAGATAGCTACCCACTCTAGTATTCTTGGGCTTCCCTGGTAGCTCAGCTGGTAAAGAATCTGCCTGCAATGCAGGAGACCTGGGTTCTATCCCTGGGTTGGGAAGATCCCCTGGAGAAGAGAAAGGCTACCCACTCCAGTATTCTGGCCTAGAGAATTCCATGGACTATATAGTCCATGGGGTCAAAAAGAGTCAGACATGATCGAGAGACTTTCATTTTCATTTTCAAAGACAACCTTGAAAAACAATAAGATGCTTATCACTGGGATCTCTCTGTTCAGTTCAGTTGCTCAGTCATGTCTGACTCTGGGACGCCATGGACTGCAGCACGCCAGGCCTCCCTGACCATCACCAACTCCCGGAGCTTATTCAAACTCATGTCGATCGAGTCAGTGGTGCCATCCAACCATCTCATCCTCTGTCATCCCCTTCGCCTCCCACCTTCAAGCTTTCCCAGCATCAGGGTCTTTTCCAATGAGTCAGTTCTTCCATCAGGTGGCCAAAGTATGGGAGTTTCAACTTCTGCATCAGTTCTTCCAATGAATATTCAGGACTGATTTCCTTTAGGATGGACTGGTTGGATCTCCTTGCAGTCCAAGGGACTCTCAAGAGTCTTATCCAACACCACAGTTCAAAAGCATCAATTCTTTGGCGCTCAGCTTTCTTTATAGTCCAACTCTCACATCCATACATGACTACTGAAAAAACGATAGCTTTGACCAGACAGACCTTTTTGGCAAAGTAATGTCTCTGCTTTTTAATATGCTGTCTAGGTTGGTCATAGCTTTTCTTCCAAGGAGCAAGCATCTTTTAGTTTCATGGCTGCAGTCACCATCTGCAGTGATTTTGGAGCCCCCAAAATAAAGTCTCTCACTTCCATTATTTCCCCATCTATTTGCCATAAAGTGATGGGACCAGATGCCATGATCTTAGTTTTCTGAATGCTGAGTTTAAAGTCAACTTTTCCACTCTCCTCTTTCACTTTCATCGAGAGCCTTTTTAGTTCTTCTTCACTTTCTGCCATAAGTGTGTTGTCGTCTGCATATCTGAGGTTATTGATATTTCTCCCGGCAATCTTGATTTCAGCTTGTGCTTCATCCAGCCTGGCATTTCGCATGATGTACTCTGTATATAAATTAAATAAGCAGGATGACAATATACAGCCTTGACGTACTCCTTTCTTGATTTGGAACCAGTCTGTTGTTTTGTTTCCAGTTCTAACTGTTGCTTCTTGACCTGCATATAGACTTCTCAGGAGGCAGGTCAGGTGGTCTGGGATCTCTAAGTAGAGATTTTATGATTCCTATACTGGACCTGTGACAAGATCCCAAGAAGTATTTTCAAATGCATGATTCAAAAATTCTGTGTTATAATAGATTCATTTCTCCCTCATTCTGAATGCCTGCCAGGCTCCTCTGTCCATGGAATTGCCCAGGCAAGAATATTGGAGTGGGTAGCCATTCCCTTCTGCAGTAGATCTTCTCAACCCAGGGATCGAATCCTGGTCTCCCACATTGCAGGCAGATTCTTTATCATCTGAGCCACCAGGGAAGCCCATTCTAACTGCAAATAAACACATTTAAAACATGTTGCTTTCTTCTTTCCATAAGTGAAACTCTTGTACATTAGCATTACATTATCCCAAGTTAATAAAACATCTGTAGAGCGTGGACTCAAAAAAAAACAATTGGTCATGTAATGACAGTGTAAGAGAAGAGATAGATTATGAAATACAAGCATCAATTTCTAAGTCATGATCATGTCTTTAATATCTTCCCACTGTTGCTGAAACACCTCAGCTAAATTCTTCATGCTTTTGAGTTTTAGTTTCATGATCAGTAAAATAGGCACAATAATCTTTCCTCTGTCTTGAAACTTGGTATGAGCCAATCATGTATATTCCTTCTATACAGCTTAGAATCCAAGTTAGATTAAATATACATATGAAGCACTCTGACATACAGAGAATAAATCTCTTAATGAGAGTATCTTAACAAATATGTCACCTGATGTATGAATATTCCCAAATAAAAGTATCATTGAAGAAATAATTGGGTTAGAATACAAATGATCAAACTGAATTACAGTGGGCTCTTCAGTATTTGTAGGCTTTCCTGGTGGCTCGGATGGTAAAGAATCTGCCAGCGAGGCAGGAGACCAGGGTTCAGTCCCTGGGTTGGGAAGATCCCCCAGAGAAGGGAATGGCTACCCACTCCAGTATTCTTTCCTGGAGAATTCTATGGACAGAGGAGCCTGGTGGGCTACAGTACATCTAGTCACAAAGAGTTGGACACAGCTGAGCAACTGACACTTCAGTATTCGTGGGTTCCACATCTGCACGTGCAATCAAAATATTTTTTAAAATTTCAGAAAGTTCCAATAAGGAAAATTTGAATTATTTGCAGTTATTATAACAGTTACAGTTATTATATCAGTTACATTGTAAACATGACTATTAACATAGCATTTGCATTGTTTTAGTGATTTTAAGTAAGCTGAGTATGAGTGTCAGTTGCTCAGTCACGTCCAATTCTTTGCAACCCTGTGGACTGTAGCTCACCAGGCTCCTCTGTCCATGGAATTTTCCAGGCAAGAATACTGGAGTGGGTTTCCATTTCCTTTTCAAGGGGATCTTCCTGACACAGGGGTCGAACCAGAATCTCTTATGACTGCATTGGCAGGTGGATTCTTTACCAGTGTGCCACCTAAGTAAGCTAAAAATGTCTTAAAGTATAAGAGAGAGATAGATAACTAATAAGGACCTGCTGTAAAGCATAGGGAACTCGACTCAGAACTCTGTAATGGCCTAAATGGAAAAAGAGTCTAAAAAAGAGTGGATATATGTATATGTATAACTGATTCGCTTTGCTGTACACCTGAAACTAACACAACATGGTAAATCAACTACACTCCAATAAAAATTTTTAAAGATATATTTGAAAAAGTAATATCCCCTCCCCCAAGAAAAAGTACATGGGAGGATATGCATAGGTTACATGCAGATACTAAGCATTTTATATGAGAAATGAGCATCCGTGGGTTTTGGTATTCAAGGCAGGGGGGAGGGAGAGGGCGTATCCTGGAACCAATCCCTGTCAGATACCAAGGGACAGCTGTAATTGTAAAATGCTAACTACTGTAGAGCAACCTAGACAGCGTATTAAAAAGCAGAGACATTACTTTGCCAACAAAGGTCCATCTAGTCAAAGCTATGTTTTTTCCAGTAGTCATGTATGGATGTGAGAGTTGGAGTATAAAGAAAGCTGAGTGCCAAAGAATTGATACTTTTGAACCGTGGTGTTGTAGAAGACTCTTGAGAGTCCCTTGGTGCAAGGAAATCCAATCAGTCCATCCTAAAGGAAATCAGTCCTGAGTGTTCACTGGAAGGACTGATGCTGAAGCTGAAACTCCCATACTTTGGCCACCTGATGGAAGAACTGACTCATTGGAAAAGACTCTGATGCTGAGAACGCTTGAAGGTGGGAGGAGAAGGGGATGACAGAGGATGAAATGGTTGGATGGCATCACCGACTTGATGGACACGAGTTTGAGTAAGTTCTGAGAGTCAGTGATGGACAGGGAGGCCTGGCGTGCTGCAGTCCATGAGTTGCAGAGTCGGACACGACTGAGCAACTGAACTGAACTACTGTAGAAAACTTAAACTTACATTTACACAGAAGGCTGAAGAGAAATATGAGTTATTAAAACTTCCAGAAGAATAGATGTAAGAGTGGCACTAACATGGTATTCAGCACAGTTAACAGCTAGCCTCAATCCCCAGACAAATAGACTTGCTTAGCCATCCTTCGAATTTTAATTTTTTTCTGAAATAAAACAAATAGCTTACTTGTCCATGCCACCGACTTGCAAGATTATATATTTCATAATTAGATATATTTTATAGACATACATATTCATATTATGATGATTTAAAAATTTTTTACTTGTGAAAAATGCACAAAACTTAACCATCTTAACTATCTTTAAGCAGTCCAGCAGCATTAAGCCTGTTCACATTACATTCTGGTGATGTTTAAAGAATTAATGACAGATGAAATGTTATAAAAATGGGAGTATCAGAAAGCTATTTTAAAGCCTCTGCATACATGGGAGTTTAAGGCCTTAAACTATTGTATCAAAAATGTGGCTCAATGGTGGTGACTCTTATTTTGTAGGAGGATTGTCCCTGGGAATGTTTACCCAGAGGCTGCATGACCCCTGAATTGGGTACGATAATGATTTTTCCAGTTCAGAAACTCCAGTGCTTGCTGCTTTGAATCCTGTTCATGCGTTCTATAATCATTTATTCAGCGCCCTGGTCCGTGCCAGCACACTGGTAGGGACCACAAATGTGAAGCTAAATGGGAGTAGTCCAGTGGGACCATGAGCCCTCAGAATATCTTTCTGTGGTTCCTTTTTACTGCTGTTCTAACAGATAGAACTGTCAAGCTAGTGAAGTTTCTCTTTGTTTGGTCACCATGGACTTTGGTAACAGAAAGACTGGGTCTCACTTCTTCCTCTTACTTTCTACACCTGTTTCCACATCTGGAGATAATATCGATAATGCTACTTAATTCACAGAGGTGTTGTGAGGATCTAAGAAATGATGTGAAGAAAATGCTCAGAACAGACCCCCTTCCCCACTGAACATTTGCTCAGATTTATCCAATGCTCACTATCCTTCTGGAGTGTTCCACAGCAAAGGCTTTTCCTTCATCCCTCTACCTGTTACCAATTGTCAGGAAAAACTACACCTGGCATGCTCTTCCTTCAACCCTGTCTCTTCTAGGTAAGTTCATCTAAATTTATATGAATGTGTAAATAAGCTCTAACTTCTTTTTATTTGTCCCTGGTAATTCATTTACCTTCTTGAAAGGATATTTTCCTCCATTGAGACAGGATTTTTCATTTATTATTGTGAGAAGTTAAGGGAAAGGAAAGTAGTTAGAAAATCAGAAGGAAAAAGAAAGAGAAATGAAAGAAAACTAGAAAAGAGAAAGAACTCGTAAAGGTGGAAGGGAGGGAAGTTAGAGGAAACCAGGAAAGAAGTAGATAACGGAAACTGCTGCAGAAAGATACGTTAGCAGAGACTGAAGTGGGGTTAAAAGGTAGAAACACAGGGAGGGAACATGAGAGAGCTGAGGAGAGAGTTCTTTGCATTGTCAACCTTCACAGAGACTGGGAAGCATCTAGTACACTGCCTAGCACAGTCAGTATGCCAGAGAGACATATTGAGACACTCTGTCATAGAGGGACACTGTCACCATCTGATTGCTCTTTGAGCTGAGGATGTTCTGCCTTCATTATTTCTTCTAATGACTTTCGTTTACAAGGCTGGTTCATAGCTCCACAGCAGTTTATTATTTAACCTTCAGAGGTTCCACTCCGAATAGGATTGTCATAGCAGACAGTTAAAGGAGAAAGCATTATCTGAATTTTAGCTCCAGTGCATACAAGCTCCATATGGTATCCAGCCTGTAAAAGATGTTCCCCCAACTCGACCTTAACTCAAAGCAGTGTCAGACTGCTGAAGGGGTTAGGCATCACGTAGGATGTGGAGAGAGCTAGTTTTAGGGAGGTGGCATCAGACTGTGGCTCCTCTAGTTCTAACTGGATGTCAGCAGGGATGACCCTCATGCTCCATCCCATATAGACCCTGAATAGGGTAAGCCTGGCCTTATAAGACACTGACAACTCTGACCATAAGGCAGCAGTGGTTCTACCATCATAGCTTCCACATTTTGGATCTAGTGGGTCCAGAGAAACGTTTAGTTCCCAAACACCTTAGAGAGCTTCTGCCTGGCCCCTATTCTACTTGGTCACCTTGTATGTCAGGCTTTGCATCTTGGTTTTGGGTTTCTGTTCCAATTTCCTTCTGAAACGAGTCCATCCCTTGTTGGCTGAGTCCTGGGTTCCTGCATCCTGGGTTCCTGCCTATAGACCCTCTTCCCACCTCTCTTTCTAGCTTAGAAGAACCACCATTATACTAGCACCCATATGATAACAATCACTGCTTTTCAACCCTGTCCTCATGGAAATGGCCACTTGAATATTAAATCACCCACATAAGATTTCATTTAGCTGTACTTAGATTTCATTGTCTGTACCTCGTCCCTTCCTGGAGGGCTCTGCTTCTTCTGTCTTGGCTTGTTTCCCACAGCTCTGAAGTTGGGTTTTTCTATTCTTCCTACTTGGAAAAATCCCCTCTTCTGCTCTGTTCTGTGAGTAACCCAAAGCTTACCAAAAGGTATACTCTAATTCATTTTCTCAGGGAAATTTCTCTGCCTTCTCACCTGCTACCAAGAAATCTTCCTCTTCTGGTTAAAAGGATATTAATAGTATTGTGATACCTTTGCTTATAATTTATAAGTGCACCTTTGGGGATTTGTACAATGAAGGTTAAACAACATCCACTTATAGTTTTTACTTTGTTCTTAATGCAGTATTCTTGCCTGGAAACTCCCATGGATGGAGGAGCCTGGTAGGCTGCAGTCCATGGGGTCACTAGGAGTTGGACACAACTGAGCAACTTCACTTTCACGCATTGGAGAAGGAAATTGCAACCCACTCCAGTATTCTTGCCTGGAGAATCCCAGGGACAGGGGAGCCTGGTGGGCTGCTGTCTATGGGGTTGCACAGAGTTGGACATGACTGAAGTGACTTAGCAGCAGCAGCAGCAGCAGCAATGCAGACTGGGGGCTTGGTAAATGGTGAGTGAATGAATGAAGAAACTAGAACAGGTTAATAGTTTGAAAAAAATGGGAATGATTGCTCTTGTATTTGTTAATGATTAGCTAATAATTTTATGAGATGGTAAATTCCATTTTTAGTATGAAGTACTCATGAGGACAATGTTCTAGCTTTATCATTGTCTAGACTATTTATTTTTTATAAAGTGTTTGCTCCCACAGTACTACTTTGCACTGTGGCTAGTCATTAAATAAATCATTCTCTTCTCACAAGGCAGAGTAAGCAAAAGGGTATGGATGGTTCAGAGAAATTCAGCACCATTGCTGAGAAAATAATCCACTAAAGATCAACAGGATAACATGTTATCATTATGAGAAACCAAGTTTCAAGGTACAGGAAAATCTAATGTTACAGTAAATAAAAATAATTTGTTTCTTCTAACATCATTTCTTAATATTATTCTGTAGCTTTTTACCCTGATCTACACCACCCTAGTATTTGAAGAAGTGATTGAAACAAATCCTAAGTTTTAATACTTACAAAGAGTTTTACACTGTTTCCTATCTTCTGCAGGGATTCCTGCTTGTACTTGGTCATGTTAGGAAACTTTCTTACTCAAGGAAAGCTCCTCTTGCTATTTCAGATTTAATTTGCTTGAATTTTCATTTCCCTTATTCACATAAATGCCAGGGGTGCTCCAGATACCATCCTATTTGCGGCTTTATGTCTTGATACTTTTTATTATTATTATTGTTACACTTTTTATTGTAAGGAACACTGCTGACACGGCCTTAATTCATTTGGCTTGTAAGTGCTGATGCTGCTATCCTCTGGGTCAGGGAGAGGTCATAGTCTGTTCTAAAACAGAATCGCTGGCTCCATTGTATGCCTGTGGGTTTAAATGGTCCCCCACACCGGATCTTATTGCTGATTGGAGCCTGGAGAGCACATCTGTTCTAACTCCCTCACCTTCTGGCAGGTGGATTCCGGACTGCTTAAGAGAGATGGCTGTTGAAATCGAATTGAAAATGATCATTTTACAGATCCTCAAATACTACAACTCCACAATCTGTCTTTGTGTCTGATTTTGGGCTTTTACCAACCTAACAATTAAGAGTTTCTCTTTTTGTCTGCCTGACATAAACCCTATTTCAATAAACTTTTCTCTCTGGTTTTGCTCTTCTTTATGTGGAAAATAATTGATCAAACTCCTGCCAGAGAATGTCTTTTATGTTTTGAGGTTATAATCAAGTCATTTTAGTTTTCCCTTCTTTTCATTAGACAAGAGGGCTTAGTCTAATTATTAGTCAGTTAACTCCTATTAGTTTCTCTGACTTGTACTGAGGCAGGTTAGCAAAGCATTTCAGCACATAGGCCTTAGAATGAATCTCACCTGGATTGAAACCCTAACCTTACTCCCTATCAACTTCATAACCTTCTGAAAGTTACTTAAACTATCCATCCTTTGTTTTTCTATATGGAAATATTATGGACCAAATGTTTGTATCCCTTCTAAAATTCATATGGTGAAATCCTAACCTTCAATGTGATGGTATTAGGAGGTAGGGCCTTTGGGAAGTAAATAGGTCATGAGGGCGAAGTCCTTACGGGTGGGACTAGTACCCTTACAAGAAGGGACACAGGAGAGCTTGCTTCTTCTCTCTGCTCTCCATCATGTGAAGGTACAATGAGAAGCCAGCCATCTGCAAACTAGGAAGAGTGTTCTCAGCAGGAACCAGTTTGTCCAGCACCTTGATCTTGGATTTCCAGCCTCCAGAAGTGTGGAAATGAGAGTTTGTTGTGTAAGTCACCCATTCTATGGTAATTTGCTATAGAAACCTGAGTTGATTAAGGCAAGACATAATAATAGTTTCGGTCCTATAGGGTTGTTAAGAGGATTCAGTGAATGGAAAGTCCTTAGTTTGGTACTTGACATGCTGCTGCTGCTGCTAAGTTGCTTCAGTTGTGTCCAACTCTGTGCGACCCCATAGATGGCAGCCCACTAGGCTCCTCTGTCCCTGGAATTCTCCAGGCAAGAATACTGGAGTGGGTTGCCATTTCCTTCTCCAATGCATGCGTGCACGCTAAGTCGCTTCAGTTGTGTCCAACTCTGTGCAACCCCACGGACAGCTGTCCACCAGGCTCCTCTGTCCATGGAATTCCCTAGGCAAGAGTACTAGAGTGGGTTGCTATTTCCTTCTCCAGGTACTTGACATAAAAGATGCATAATTAATATTAGTGGTTATTAGTGGTACCTGATGGGCACCATACAACAAAGGATATAGCCATCACATCTTGTTTTCCCAACCTCAGTAACTCAGATAAAGTTTTTCTTTCTCTAATGCTTGAATTTTGCACACATATCATCCATCTTTCTTTGAGAAAAGTGTCTGTGACTTTATGCTTTAGGTATTTGCAGGCTTGTAGTATTAGGATGAGAGGACCCTAGAGATTACTTCCTTAAAGGCATTCGACTTACTGGTCGCCAACAAGATCCTGGAGACGCGGTGGCATTAAAAAATCTTAGTAGGCCGTGCAACAGGGAACCTCTTTCCTTAGGAAAAGTCCTCTCCGTTTCTTGCGTGGTAGGCAGTGCCTGCTCCTGGGCAGTTTACATGATACAGACAAAGCCCAGGAGAAAGTAGAGCATGGTGTCTAGTACTAAGTATTGGTGAATGACACAGCATATCTACCTTCATGGAGCTTACATTTTAGTGGAGAGACCCAGGCAATAAGCAATATTCAAATAAACAACAACAAATAAAGCATATGCCGTGTAGACACATGTTATATAAAAGCAGGATAAGAGGCTAGAGAAAGGCAGGGTAGAGGGCTGCTGTTGATAATAGCTTGTACGGGAAAGGTCTCTCTGATGAAGTGATGTTTGACTCGAATGTAGTGGGAGAATATGATATGTATATATATGGCAGAAGAATGTTCTAGACAGAGGGAATGGCAAATTGCAAAGACTCTGAGGCAGGAGTGTGTGGTAATTGGGAAACAGCATGGGGCATAGCATGGTTGGAACGCATGAGACTGAGGGCAGAGAATGACAGATGAAAAGAGAGAGAGAATCAGGGACCCGATGATGGAGGGCCTTATAGGCTATGGTAGGATCTTGGTTTTTATTCTCTGTATGCGTGTGTGCATGCTCAGTCAGTACAACTCTGTGTGACCCTATGGGCTACAGCCCACCAGGCTCCTCTGTCCTTGAAAATCTCCAAGCAAGAATACTGGAGTGGGTAGCCATTCCCTTCTCCAGAGGATCTTACCAACCCAGAGATGGAACCTGGGTCTCCTTTATTACAGGCAGATTCTTTATTGTCTGAGCCACCAGGGAAGCCCATTCTTTCTATAATGGGAAGCAACTGGAAATTTCTGAGCTGGAGTATGAAGGCAACAGTAAGACACATCTGTTTTTGATGTTCAGATTTGCATCAGTTCTGATTTGTTGGAGCCCATATTATTCTGGTTATTAAACATTTTGAATTATATACCTGCTTTCAAGATACAGGATTTGCTGTTAGATTGGTCAGGGAGGGTGAGAGAAAGTGAAGCATTTGGGTTAATACCAAGGAGGTGGGTAAACAAAGGTGCCATGGAGTACCCTGGAGAAGGATCATGGGTTCTTTTGTTTTTGGAGGGGACAGGTTAAAGTCTTCTGTTTAAACATATTGCCTTAAAATAAGTGTCAAGTAGACAGTAAGAAAAATAGGTCTGGGATTCAGGGTAAAGGCTCAGCTCAAAAACACACTTTTGGAGTTATCAGCATTTATAAATTATTCTGGCTACTATTTCTGCATAACAAACTACTCAAAACTTAACACAATCTACTCAAACTACACAAACTACTCAAGCTTAACACAATCATTTTACTAGGCTAATGGATGATATGCTTGAGAAATCTGGAAAAGTTACAGTGATGAGAGTGTCTCTGCTCTACCATGACCAGGGTGTCAGCTGGGAAGACCTGGAGTCTTGGTTGGGGTGATGACATGTACAGGCTAGAATCACCTGGCATCTTCAATCATATGTCTGGTAGCTGCACTGCCCAGAGCTGCTTTCTGAGTGCCTGCATGTGGCTCTTTCATATGATTTGGGCTCCCCCCTAGCATGGCAGCCTTGGAACAGTTGAACATCTTACGATAATTGAACTTCTTTAAATGCAGGGTTCTAGTGATAGTATTCCAGTGGACAAGGGGAGGCTGCATGGCCAGCCTGGGAAGCTAAATGGTCACTTCTGTTACATTCCATTTGTTACAAATAATTCACTAAGACTGGCCTAGATTCAAGATGCAGACCCAATCTTTGATGAGAGAAGTGTTAAAGAATTCATGATGTGTTTTTTTTCAAACCATCATATACAGTATTTAAATCTGTAAGACAAATTGAGGTTACCCAAAGACTAAGTGTAAATAAAAGATAAAAGGTCCACACACTGAGCTCTGTGGCACTCTGAGTTTTAGAAATCAGGAATACAAGGAGGACCTAGCAAGGAAGACTGAAGGAGCAGAATGTAAGGATAGCATAGAAGGCACAGGAAGAAAAGTACTTCAATTAAAGGGGGTGAGTAGTGCTGTCAAAACAGTAAAAGTTCAGATGAAATGTGGACAGAGGATTGACCATTGGCTTTGGTAATGTGTAAGTTGAGGTAACCTTGGCAGAGAGATTTCCAGAGCAGGATAACCAGGTTCTTCAACTTATTTCTCCAGCTGCCAGCCCCTAGGTCCTGGCTGTGTCACCTCCAGCCCCACTTCAGGACTGAGAAGAACACATTGGCTTAATTGGCTTGGTTTTTGTCATCACATGTGGCATGGAGCCTTTTGCCAAATGTTTCCTGCTGATGGAATTTATAAAAGAATGGCATCTATCTTCTCAGTATTCACATTTACTAAACTGCTATAATAGGGGGGCAATATCTGCATTATAATGTTTGACTCAACATATTTTTGAAAATTCCATTTATAGTACAGCTTGTTTATGCGGAGCTTTAAAGAGAAATTCAAATGCAAGATTTAAAGGTAGGGCAAAGCAGACAGGATCCACTGGTAAGCAAAAGGGAAATATTAGTCTGTGAACCTAAGTAAACATGACCTAGACAAGGAAGGTTGGTTTGGTTGGGATTTTAGCTTTTTGTTTTTGAGAAATTAAAATAAAGCGAAATAAATATGAAAAGGGAGCAGTAAAAACTGCTCATAGGTTAAAACCATACCACTTTAAAATCCACTTAATTATTATTCAAAGATAAGACATTTGCTGTATTTTTTTAATAGTTTAGGTAAAACTGAAACTGTGTTGATGATATGCATGTAAATCCTTGACCCGTTTATAGCCAGTTCACTTTCATCACCTGCTCTGCTCTGTACCTTTGCCGACAATGCCTGCAGGCTCTCTAACACAAGCTCTGTTTCAGGTGCAAATGGTGGGAGATTCTAGGTAAGAAGATTCTCCTTCCTCTCTCTGCCCTTTTTGTACCTCTTCTGTGGTTCCAGCTCCCTCCAGTCCTGGTTTTAGCTTCCACCAGTCTTGGGGTAGTAGGTGGTGCTGCCACCAAACTGAGGGTCACCTCACTCTCCCCTGTTTGTTTCCTCAGCTCAGCACTTCCATCCCCTCTGTAACCATTTCTCATAGCTAAAGTTCTTCCGGTTTAAATACATGAGTGATTTCTCTTTTTCTGGCTGGATTCTGATCCATCATATGTGTCTCCCTTTTCTGCCCTGATGTCAACTTCTAACATCCAAATATGTGAATTAGCAACTATAGCCCACTGCTTCCTGGTTACAACAGGAATAAGGAATTGTGTTTATAGAATTCTGCAGATCTTTCTGACCCCTCTTGTATAGTGGTTAAAATCATTGACTCATGCTTGCTATTGACTCCCAGCTCCTATGTCATTGCTAGCTGTGCAGTCATTCACAAGTCATCCTAGGTATCTCTAAACCTGTTTCCTTATTTACACATGGAAATGATACTTTGTCTACTTCATACGGTTGTAATGATTGCATTGCATAAGATGCTCAAAGTGCTCAGGAGAGTATTGCCATATTGTAAAGTGTTCTGTAACAGAGGCAATTATTAGTTACAAAGTCTCCCCTTGCCCTTCTTTTTTTTTTTTTTTTTCTTTTTTTTAATAACATCAGCTTTTGCAGCTGGTATTACTCATGTCAGGAGCCAGACCTGAAGGGAGGACAAGCATTTGGTGGCATTTTATTCTCTGAAAGTACTAAACCAAGTCAATCATTTTCAGGGTCAGGATGTGCTAACTGGGCTGAAAGGCAATGTAGTAAAACACTTGTGTGTTACTATACATGAAGCCCTGCTGTGACACTCACCTTGCTTTTGGGCTTTGTTCTTCATTATTGAAACTACAGTTATTCTGGAGTAAGATATAGCAAGGTAATACTGGGCTAGTTGTTATAAATGTTAATTGTTGGATCAATTTTCCCCTTTGTAGGCCAGAATTGGAGGATTCATTGGACTAGGCTTAATGACTCCTATCCTGTTTTATTCTTTTCACTCTCCTATCTCTGTCCTCTCCTGTCCTATTTCTTTTTTGAAAGGTCAGAATCTTCCCAGCATCTTCGTAAAACTTTTCCCGATTATTTCAAATAATTTGTGTTTGTGGTTACATCTAATCTCCAGTCCCTCAGCAAAATTTCACAAAGCCCTCCTCCAGGTTCTTTATCCAAAGAACGCCCTGCCATGTAGCCTGTAGCACTCACGTTTTGCAGGATCACTTCAAGCACTGTGGGACTGCTGGGGCTTCGCCTTGTGTTGGTTTCATTAACAAGCATGTTCACACTTTAACCGGAACATTTAAAATAACACCCACACAATGTTTAGGGTCTAGTTAATGATTAAGTCTCTGAGCTTGAATTATTCAAGCAAAATTGATTGGGTTCACCCTTCTTCCTTCTCTTTGTGTGTGTGTGTGTGTTTTTTTTAAATAAAAGAGTTCTCCTCTTTACTCTCTAAATAATGTGGAAAAGTTTATTAAGCAATCATCAATACCCTGGACTGTGGGTGGTACCCAAGTGCTAACAGAATAGGTAGAGAGAGGACTGGCAGCATGACTCTTCTGTTAAAAAACATATCTGTATCTCACATACTTCCACTGTTAATTAGCATTTATTGAGACAACATGTTTTAGATTCTCTCTTTTAACCTCTTCTTTAGAGTTATTTACAAGTTGGATACGTGGTTATCTTGGAGCCAGCTCTATGGTATAAAAGCAGAAGAAATTTTCTTTGCTATCCCACCTCATGGTCAATTGAAAGTGTTGAAATGTCTTGGCTTCACTATTAAAAACCATGTTGTTGCAGAATGTGTTGACCTGAAAACTTGTTTATAATATATTGCCATTATTTCATGGCAAATGTTGTCTTGTGTTGTCAGTAGCTCAGTCATGTTTGATTCTTTGTGATCCCATGGACTGTAGCCCGCTAGGCTCCTCTGTCCATGGGGATTCTCCAGGCAAAAATACTGGAGTACGTTGCCATTCCCTTCTCCAGAGCATCTTCCCAACCCAGGGATTGAACCCAGGTCTCCTGCATTGCAGGCAGAGTATTTACCGTCTGAGCCACCAGGGAAGCTGTAAATGGGGGAAAAGTGGCAGATTTTATATTTTGGGGATCCAAAGTCACTGCAGACAGTGACTGCAGCCATGAAATTAAAAGATGCTTGCTCCTTGGAATAAAAGCTATGACAAACCCAGACAGTGTATTAAAAAGCAGAGACATCAACTTGCTGACAAAAGTCCATATAGTTGAAGCTATGGTTTTTCCAGTAGTCATGGATGGATGTGAGAGTTGGACCATAAAGGCTGAGCACTGATGAATTGATGCTTTTGAATTGTAGTGCTTGAGAAGACTCTTGAGAATCCCTTGGACTGCAAGGAGATCAAACCAGTCAATTCTAAAGGAAATCAACCCAGAATATTCATTGGAAGAACTGATGCTGAAGCTGAAGCTACAATATTTTGGCCACCTGATGCAAAGAGCTGACTCATTGGAAAAGGCCTTGATGCTGGCAAAAATTGAGGGCGGAGGAGAAGGGGGTGACAGAGGATGAGATGGTTGGATGGCCTCACTGACTCAATGGACATGAGTTTGAGCAAACACTAGCAGATAGTCAAGGACAGGGAAGCCAGGTGTGCTGCAGTTCACGGGGATGCAAAGAGTCACATACGATCTAGTGACTGGACAACAAGTGAAAATAGGGGCTATAAACCTGTCTTTTTTTTTTAATGCATCATTTTATTAAAATACATAGGAAAAAGACTTGAATAGTAAACACCAAAATATTATTTGTGTATTAAACTTTTCTGTTTTTATATTACTTTTATAATTAGTCAATACATACACACACACACACACACACACAAAGTTGTAATGGCTATAATGACCCATCTTTTGTCTGAACCTATGTATCACTCATGTGTCAAGAGCTCATTGGAAATGTTTTGTCCTTATTGAAATCAGGCAAGTGTAGAATTAACAAAAGATTCACAATATTTTGTGAATGACGGCATCTTGAATGCTTAATCTTAGCCTTCATTTCTAGACCTTTCTTAGCTTCCCTATTAGTAAGATGTAAAAAACACAATTGTGCATATTAACATAGAAAATGTAACTGCCTCAGGGATGTAGGAAAAGAATATAAAATAACTGTATTTTGGAGAAAGTTTTTATAAAGGAGATGGCATTTTGAAAGGGAATGACAGAAATGCAGTGACCCAGTTTAGTGACACATTTAAATGTGGGCTCTTCCATGAGAAATATGTAGAGCGCTCTCCTAAACAGGGTCAAAAAACAAAACAAAACAAAACAAAACAAAACCCTGAAAGGCCCTAAATGCATCAGAGGCCTTACCTATTCAGTGACTCGTCTTTGCTGCCAGGTTTCTGCATTGTGCCACTGGGCTACGTGTGTGCGCGCGCACGCGAGCGCGCTCTGGGGATGGAGGTTTGAGGATAGTGGTGAACTGTCTTGACTCCCCTTCATTGGCTGAATCCCGTGTAGGTGGTAACCTTGGCTGGGGATAAACAGGCAGCAGCTAGAATAGTTCCGGAGAAGAAAACACTGTGCTCTCCGTAGGGAAACTTTTGGGAATCGACATGAGGAATTCTCTTATTCTCGCACTCAGGGCTTGTAGGGTAGCGCGTACAAGTCTGTCATTGTATTCGTCCTGGGAAGTGACACAAGAAGTGGTGTAATTAGACACTCAAGGAATTATTACTTTGGAGTGCTTGAGAATTGAATTTGGTGGTGGGGGGACGGGTGGTGGTGAACAGGTAAGAGTCGCTGAGAAGGGCACTGTTTTTAGAGATCTGTCGGAAGCCTAAAGCCGTCTGCTTCTGGGCCTCCTTAGCAAACGTGCCAGTCAGGTGGTGCCTCCGAGGCCCAGGAGGAAGACCCGCTCTGCGAGCCGTACGAGAAGCCTCGAGGACCGGGAACACAGCGGCGAGGCGGTGGCGCAGTTCCCAGCCCGCGCCCGGGTCCTCCCACCTCCAGACCGGCCGCCGCCGCCGCGGCCTCCCTCTGTCCTCCCGTATCCCTGCATTCCACGTTGCGGCAGCGGCAGCCTCGCCGGCCGATGCGTCCCCACCCGCCCCTCGGGGTGGCGCAGCCGCCGCGCCCCCGGCCCCCGCCCGCGCGCCGCCCCCCCCCCTCCCAGGGCCCAGCCTCGGCTCTGCACGGCCTCCGGACCGGACCCCGCCGGGCCGGCTGGGCTCGGGCGGGGGCGGGGCGGGGGCGGGGAGGGGAGAGAGGGCGGGCGCGCGCGTGTCGGGGGGCGGGGGCGGGGGCGGGGGCCGCCATATTGGATCTGGACTCGTCGGCCAGCCTCCGCCTGCGTGCGGTGGGCCCTGGAGCTGCCTCGCGGAGCCCAGGGCGCGAGCGCGAGAGAACGGGGAAGGCGGGGGAGGGGTGGAGGGAAAGGAAGGGAGTGGCTGCGAGCCGGGCTGCCGCAGCCTCTGGTCTCCTTACCAGCGGCACCAACCCCTCCTCCTGCGCCTCGGCCGCTTCCCTCCTCGCCGGGGAAAGATGCCCTTAAGCCAGGGGTGTGAAGAAGGGGGAGATCTAGCTGCCGGAGCCGCCCGCGCCCTCGCCGCCGCAGTTGCCGCCGTCCGTGTCCTTTGAATCCAGAAAAGCACCCCCTCGCCAGGGCATCGGGAGCGTCGGCGGGCGGGCGGCCGCGCGGTGCGGGTGTGGGGGAGACCCGGCTCTCCGCCGGGCGCGGCCCAGGCCGGCGGCCCAGCGACCACCGACATGGAGCGGGCTCGGGCCGCCAAGTAGCCGCCGCTCCCGGAGTCGGGGGCGAGTGCCGCCCGCAGTCAGTCAGGCCCCTAGGAGAAGCGGGGAGAAAAATGAAGAGTTTTCATCGGAATCGGTTGGAAATAGGACTAACTGCAAAGCCTTAAAAAGAAGGACTTCGGAAGGAGAAAGGAAAAGCCTCCTCCAGGGAAGACTTGGCGTGCTCCGAGCCGAGGGGCTGCTTCAGGGACCTCGCCCCCTCCCTTTCCCGCTGGAGAAATTGCCTCTGATGCGTTATCCAAGTGGTGGCTGGGAGGATTTGCAGCAGAATTTTTGGTTTTCCCTCCCCCTTATATACATTCTGGCTTTTCCCTCCCCTTTCGATTTTCCTTCTGCCTGGAAGTGAATTGCTGATGCAGATCGGGACTTAATTCATAAATGATGCAGCCGGATTCGTTTCAGGATTCTGTTGCACGAGTTGAATTTTGAATGAAGAAGAAGAGCTTTTTTTTTTCCCCTAAAGAAGTGTTGACTCTTTGGTTCTCTGTACTTTTTAATTATTTTATTTAAGTATACGATTTAATTGTATTATTCTTTTAAAAATGTATTAAATATATATTTTATGGTAACTTTTCCTCAAAAATATATGTATATGTGCGGAATTGAAGACGCTTCAGTTAAGTGAGGTTACTGGCGTGTTGGATGTTGAATTCAGCACCGGCATTGCATGACAGTTATTTGAATAACAAGTGGTTTATTTTTAAACCACACATTTTAAAATTTAGGTTTCAGTAATCATAGTCAAAATCGTTTAGTAATTGAAAGGAAAACCAGCGGAGATTGAAGCAAACATGTCTGGAGAAGTGCGTTTGAGGCAGTTGGAGCAGTTTATTTTGGATGGGCCCGCTCAGACCAATGGGCAGTGCTTCAGTGTGGAAACGTTACTGGATATCCTCATCTGCCTTTACGATGAATGCAATAATTCTCCATTGAGAAGAGAGAAGAACATTCTTGAATACCTAGAATGGGGTAAGTTTGTATTTAAAATAAAAACTCTCTAGCTGGCCATTGTGATTTGTTACAGAGAGCTACCGTGATAAACTCTCTACTCTGTAATAACTATATAAACATATTACATCCGTTGTGCATGTATTATGTATTTAAATATGTATGTATATACACAATAAAAGAGTAGACACCAATTCAAGGTTTTTTTTTTTTTTTAGTAGTTTTCGGTAAATATTTTCCCAAGAGTGAAAGCAGGGTACTCAGTTGTTGCCTTGATTTAATGTGAAACTTAAGGGGAAGAACTTAAGTGTTTTTGGTCAGACAAATTCTGAATAATTCTATGATGGGGGGAAATGGATTATTGCTCACTTTGCCTAAAGCGTGGTGGTCTAACAGGCATTCAAGTGAAAGGTATTTATTAGTGGAAACATTCCTTCCTAGGCTTTGGAAGTCACTCTGGAAATGGGAGGAGGTTTTAAAATATCTTAGGTCAACAGGAACTTGAAGGTGGTCATCATTGGGTTTTATTACATCTCTATATAGTACAAGGCAAGGAAATTACTAAACATGGACTTGCCAAAAATTGTCATGTTTGTAAGATGACATAAATAGATTAAAATTTTTGTGATAATATTTGCTAGAGAATATTTGGGAGCAACTCCTGCCTGCCTGAGAGTTAGATTCACTCCAAATTTAATTCAAACCTAAACTGGTTCATTTTTTATCTTCAGTCTCCGAAATCTAGATGTGATTGAGAAGACGTAGATATTGGAATAGATCAATGATGAGAGCGAATGCTCCATGTGACCTTTAGCTTGAAGTCTTGGTTTAAGTTCTGCTTCCAGTGTTACCTGTGAGCAAGTTCCAACATCCACCAGTTCACTGTGAGAAGAGTATACATCATCACACATGATACTGTTAATATAGTATATAGTAACAGTATACTGTTTATATAGTATATACACCTGTATTGGTACACTGACTTTTGAAGGATATTAGCCAAAGAAGTTATTTTGTACCTATGGAATAAGGATACTTGAGTTTGTTGGAAAGTTTTTATATTAAAATGTCTTTGTTCCCAAGTAAATCTTTATTTTTTTGAAGCAAAAGTCAGTTGGTGATTATTCCATTTTTTGGACTTGAAATTTATTAAAAATTCATTTGCCAGGTAAATCACTTATTCAGGATTGCATGCACGTAATAACTTTAATTATTCAATATGTCAATATCAGGAATTTTCTAGTAACTTGATGTCATAGGGTTAAATATATATATGTGTGTGTGTGTGTATAAGACATGAATTGAATGATTTTAAGAAACAGATTACTAAACTCAAACTGGAAATGTAAATATTTTAAATCATCTTTCAAGAGCTCACTGTGTTAAAAATGAGACAGTTTTGACTTTGATACTGGATTAGTGAGTAAATGGCCTTTAATTTTATATGTAGAGCAAAATATTTTATAAAGCATGTGTAGTTTTACATTTCATGTTTCATAAATTTAGAAATTTTTAGTTCTTTTTTTTAAAATTTAACAAAAAGATTCTGATACTTTGAGTTAGAGTTTCAGTCCTTAAATTATGGTTCCGTAGCAATATTGTAGTCTATGATTATGGTTGTCATTTAATACCTATTCTTTCTCATCTGTAAAATGATGGGAGAACTCTGTATGTACCAGTTGTAAATGTAATGTAAAAATTATGATAAAAGAGAAAACTATCCTCAACTGCCTTTTGGTTGTTAAGAATTTACATTTATGTTATGAAGTATTTTGCTGTATTATCAGAAAAATTTATATACATTTTCCACTAAATATGCCTTCTTGGATCTTGTTTCTTTTATCTGTATTAGAAAAACCTTGTTTGTATGTATTTAATTTAAACCACATAAGCCAAAAGTCAAAGAACTGTTTGGCCAAATACATTTTATTTTTATAATAGAGTAGATTTTTAAATAATTTCACAACAGGGACTTTTCACAATTTTAAAGTAAATTGAGTTTTAGTATTCTTCATATTTTGTCTTTTAGAAGTCTGGTGTGATGTAACAAAAATGATATATACAGTCTCTTAAGTACACTCCTGTTGTAATAGGAAACCAGGGACTAGAATTTTTAGGATTTATTTTGTAGGCTTTAGAACTTTTGTTGTTGTTATTTAGTTGCTAAGTTGTGTCCAACCCTTTTGAGATCCCATGGACTGTAACTCTCCAGGCTCCTCTGTCCATGGCATTTCCCAGGCAAGAATACTGGAGTGAGTTGCCATTCCCTTCTCCAGGGAATCTTCCTGACCAAGGGATTGAACTTGTGTCTCCTGCTTAGGAGGCAGCTTCTTTACCCCTGAGTCACCTGGGAAGCCAGGCTTTGGGACTAGGCAGTGTCTGTTAAGTCTCAGGCATTTTTAAGTTGGTGTTCGAGGTCTTGAAAGTGGAAGGTACCAATCATAGAAGTCTGGGTAAGGAGGAAGAAAAGAATGGAACAAGCTGTCAAGAAGTACATCATGAGTAGTAGTATTTACTATTTTTAAGTTATTTGAGAAATTGGGTTATTTAACAATTTAAGTCTCCTCATTTAATTATTGAAATAGATCAGTTGTTCTTCGAGTATGATTTGGTTACACATTTTGGGAAATGTCTTATTTTATTCTCACTACCTAACATTATATAAAAAGCAGTTAGATTAGGACGTTTCCAGATAGTGAATTGGCCTCAGTTTAATTTTGTAACATTATTTATTTGTTTGTTGGGGTTAAATTTGATAATTTAGATTTGCCTTAAATGATACAGTTTTTAGTTTGAGTTTTAAAAGACCCAGTATTTGCAACAGGAGAGCAGTAGAAAATACTCTGTTAATACATGCTGTATATTTGTGTTTGGCTGTCTGTATTAATGAAAGTGTCATCTAGATAATGTCTTTATTTTTTTTAAACTTTTAAATTTGTATTGGGGTATAGCAGATTAGCAATGTTGTGATAGTTTCAGGTTAACAGCAAAGGAACTGAACCGTACGTGTACTTAGGTCCATTCTCCCCCAAACTCCTCCCTATCTATATATGCCTTATTTTTAAAAATAGAGTCAGCAAGATTCTATTTGACTTGCTTCATTTCCATCAATTTCACTTTATTCCTAGTTATGACCCATTTCATATTTATATTGATACGGTTAATGCTTTGTTCATTACAGCATCATGACAGTGAGAACACTTACAGTTCAAAGTCAGATTTTGTTTTTGGATAGCACTCCTTGGATTTGGTGCTGATGGCCTCAGGGAGGAAGTAAGTAGAGTTCTAGAGAGGAAGAGGGGATTAAGCCATTGAGCAATAGAGCAACGGGATAAGAGTGCTTTTATACCTTAACGCCATAGTGAAGTGAAGTCGCTCAATCGTGTCCAACTCTTTGCGACCCCATGGACTGTAGCCTACCAGGCTCCTCCCTCCATGGGATTTTCCAGGCAAAATACTGGAGTGGGTTGCCATTTCCTTCTCCAGGAGATCTTCCTGACCCAGGGATTGAACCCCGGTCTCCTGCATTGTAGCAGACGCTTTATCGTCTGAGCCACCAGGGAAGTCCTAGATCACTGTCAGATTTATATTTTCCAGTTATGTATAGTAAGATTTGAAAGATTATGTTTTGTCCTTATTTTTGTCAAAATGATTATGGTTTATATGTTTTGTTTATAAAATAATAGTTTTGATGTCAGTAGTGTAACTCTACAGTAGAGTTGTAAAAATAGCTTTTACACTATAAGCTAATTTGCTGGTAGTGACTAAATGAATATGTTATTCATTAAATTGGTTATCCTCTACTTTGAACTGGAAAGTTAAAATTTTAGGAAATTCTGAATCAAGTTGCTTAAAAAATAGGGGAAAGATAATATTACCCAAATTTAAAAAGAGCCAGACTGTATGTGGCTAACTGTATTTTGATGCTTTCTGAATATTGGAGTTTATAATATTTTGTTTAAATTATCCTTTAACAACAGTAATTTTATAGTTTATTCAGTGTATGCACACACACACAAAATAGCCTGAATGGTTAATAAAACTTGTTACTAGAGTACATCAGTAGGTACTGTCGTTTAAACTTTTCATTTTATTAGAGTAGTTTTAAAGCTTATTCACATTTTTTGATGTGTAGATCTGTTAAGGAGGTGATGATGGCCTAATTATAGAAATCTGAATCTTTTCTTTGTTTTTCACTTATACTATTCTTCATTGTTAGCTTTTCCTAAGTAGAGTTTATTAATCATACCAAATTATCAAAAAGTTCATTTAATACACATAATTAGGTTTATTTTATTTAAGTCCTCAATTAGGATCATCATAAATGTCACCAGAAATATAGGTTGGGTAGTTTCCTTTATACTAGTCACCTAATAATCTCGTCTCTTCTAAGAGTGATAATAAGTACAATTATTTGATCTCACACAATGCTGGCACATGATAGAAGCATGTTCATAAGTGGTGGCTATTATATTTCCATTTCTCTTCTATTTCTTTTTTTTAAAAGGATATATTGCTCCATGAGTGAGAATAGGGATGTCAAGAATAACAATAATAATTTTAGGAACTTATTTCATGTGAAAATGTAGGACATACCTAAGCATAGTGGTGTAAACAGAAATAGCATAATATGTTGGAAATTTTATGAAATAATTTTGGAAATTTTATAAAATAATTCCTGGGACTTGATTAATATTAGATAGTAAGCCCAGGCTATTTTAAAGGAAAAGAACTGAGCTTGTTGCAAATTAATATTTTATTGTACTCCTCTTCTATGGTAGTAAAAAAATTCTCCCCAAACCTTTTCTCTTCATGTTCACTTACTGCCAGTATATTGTATTTATTGCTGATTTCATCCTATTGGTTTTGATAGGTTTTAGAATCAGTTTACTAAGTCCAGCTAGCATTTAAAAAATTAAATATACTAAAAGATACTAAGTAGCCATGTGTTGAAAGAATAACTATTGTTATACAGAATTCCTGTGTTTTCTTGTATATTTTACTGAAGATTGGAATGAGCAAAGTTAGAATTCTAGGGTAGGTGATGCTAAAGTATGTTGTCTGTTCAACAGTGAAAAGATTATGGACTTAGTTACCCTTTTCAAAAAGCACACACGTTTAAATTAGGGACAGACTGAAGAATTTAAAGAAAAGGAGCTTACGTAGGGACAAGATACTTCGAAGGAGGGAGGGAGAATAGGAGAGAGGAAAAATGAGATAATGAGCATGAATATACTGTTTTCCTGGGTTGCTACTTCAGTCTGATTTGTGAATAACTGGGTACTTTTAATTTAGAAATTAATGGACAGGTGAATTCACTCATTTGTTTTGTCTTTGATGGTTCATTTCCTTTCTTTTCACATTTTTCCTTCTCTGACTTGGGCTCCTGGATATTGACTTCCATTGACTGTAAAGTTGTATAACTTGTCAAACATGAGGGGTATGACCTACAGATATTGGTTGTAGTTTTTGTTTATGCCTTCCCATTACTCCAGATGCATGTTACAGTAGATACAGGTGAGCAGGGTTTGCTTGTTC
Organism: Okapia johnstoni; assembly: GCA_024291935.2. Taxonomy (NCBI): domain Eukaryota; kingdom Metazoa; phylum Chordata; class Mammalia; order Artiodactyla; family Giraffidae; genus Okapia; species Okapia johnstoni. The sequence goes on from CM044322.1 coordinate 47,275,892, forward strand.
CCTTGTTACTCATGGTCTCATCCCTTGTTACTCACAAAACTTCCAGTGAGGGTGCCTTCAAGTTTCAGTAGCTAATATGAAGAATTGCTCAGCAGATTTTGCTGTATCTTGAGTCAAGAACTTCTTTCCATAAATATTTTTTCTTGAATGACCCACACTATAAACATAAGTCATCCCAGACATGTGAATGACTGTCTTTTGTTATCACTGCATATAAAACTCCTTTCCAGATCCAGGGGATTTCCTTTTTCCCCCTTTGATACTGATCGGAGTAACAGAATTGCTTTTCTCAGCTAGTTGCTCCATACTTCCCCTCTGCATTGTCCACTTCTTCAAATTAATAGCTATTAGCCTCTGTTGGCCAGTACCCCTCCTCCCATTCTAGTGCTTCTTTATCTGCTGCTGTAGGAAAGTAGCGCTTTGGCTTTCATGGTTAACAGGAGGCTCAAAGACCTGGCTCTCCACTTTCCAATCTCACTGTTTGCCCATTAATTCTTCCTCACGTGAACTGTTCTGTTGGGAGTTAGGGTTTCTTTACTCTAGTCCCCTCCCTAGTTTTTAAATGGGTTCTGGAAATCTGGGATATTAATAGGTGCTTTTGGAGGGGAGAAGGTTTATGTGGCTAAATAAATATGGGATAGTGTTTTGAACAAAATTAAACATTAGAAATACTGTGGGTTATCCTGAAATTTTTTATGTTTTGGGGAAGATGGGTGAAAGCCAGGGTTCCATGGAACACCCTTTGGGAAATGCTCTTTCAATATGAGGTCACGGTGTCCCTTGTGTCAGGGGTAGAAAGAGTTAATTTTGAGGGAAAATTTGGAACGCTGTATGGTTTGGAGACAAAATCCAAATCTGAGTAAGTTAGATTTTACTTAGTGGTTGTGAACTTTTGTCTCCTGTGTGATAGTCAAGAACTGAAAGATGAACTTAATCATAGCGGAGTAGGACATGAGTGAGGCTGGTGAGCATTTGCGTCCAGGAAAAGCACCCTGTAAAGTAGAATGAAATTAAATATAATAATGAATCAGTACTCTTAGCATCTAAAGTCCTAGAAATTACTGATAGGTCTCTATTTATGACCTTTTCTTGCTCTCATATCAACTTGCTATTCAACTATAGGCATTCACAACAAATTCAGAAGTTCTCACCTTATCTTTTTGCAGCTTTAGTTATTTTCATTACTTGGTGATATTTCAGAGGAAAAGATCATGGACATGCAATTTCAGGATTCATTATAGTTTTAAGTATTGTTTTTTTCTAAGGTTATAATGTTTTTGCTAAGCTATTGGTTTCAGACTTTAGGATTAGTGTGGGAACTTTACTGTTATTTGCATCTGTGAAACTATGGGTTTCAAGTGCCAGCACCTATTTATGTGTAGTGCAAAGAAGCCAGAATATACAGTACTTTTATTAAAGGGGAAGCCATATATAGTTGGTGCTGTTTCAACACTCTGTGAGCAAGTAGAACTCGGTGATTACCGTAAACTTCTATTCTGAGTATAGAGTGGTAGATAATAATACTGGAGAGTAATTTGACTTGATTTTAAAGATAAATAACTTATAGGATCAGTTAGTCTTTTTTCTCTCTCACTTCTGACATACATTAATTTTTCTCTTTAATTCTTCCTCATCAACACTACTCCTCTCAACCCTGATCTAATTATGTTTGGAAATACCTACCTATGTGGTTGAAAACAATCTTTTAAGAATACATGTGAATTAGTTCAGTCATGCAGTCATTTGTTAAATTTTGATTTTTATTTCAAGTTGCTTACACATCACTGTAGACTTAATCTACAAAAAAACCACTTATATTCAGTTTGTTCTATTCATAGTGATAAAAGCTTAATTAAATTTAATACTTAAAGAGTTTCCATGGTGAAGATCTACAAGTGGAATACCTCACCTTGAAATATTTCTGTCCTAAACCTATATGCTAAACAATAGCTGGGACTTTGGTTTCAGGCTGGCTCCCTTGGTTATCGGCTGGTTGATTTAAGCAAGTTACTTAACTTCTCTAAGTCTGTTTTATCATCAGTGGAAAATTGAGATAATAATAATAGCTTATTCTTCCAAAAGGTTGAAAGTTGGTTTAGAATTTTCTTTTTCTGGTGATTTATAGTTAAATTTTGTTGTCTTTTTTCTCATTCTGGTTTTGAAGTTTCTATTGGGCCTTATGATAAAGGAAGATAAAACGCTAGTTTTGAAAATTTAGTTGAAATGTATAGTTATACAGGGATGTAAATAACTTTATTTTACTGTTGACAAACATACTCATAACTTACTGATAATGTTTTATTGAATTATATTGGCATCAGAGGTGTCTTTCCCTGTGATGTCTTGACTATGCAGACAGCATCTTATTCCTTCTGTTAGGATATTTTGCATTGTCACATTTTCTTGTTATTAACAGAACTGTTTTTCAGTAAATATTAAGCTCATGCCTATTTTCATCACCAACAGCAAATATTATGAAATGGCTAGTTATGATTTATTTTTATATTTATAAAGCTCCAACCTGCAAATCAGTGGTAGAGTTCTAGACCTCAACTCAGAAGATGAAAATAATCCTGAAAAATTATTGGTATGTCATTCACTTAGGACGTTTTGTGGACTAAAGATTATGTAGCACCCATAAATGCATATTGTGGACTGATAGTAAACACGAAGAAAACTCACAGTATACCCTAGTGTTTCCTAAACTGTATTTCATATATAAAGTGTTGAATCTTCTACTAATCAAATCCTTTACTTGCTTATTTTTTAACTATTAGTATTCCATGGATTTCTTTCCTCACTGATGTATCCTGTTTTATTTCAAAACAGGTTTCTTACAGCTAGTGGTTTATCATCCTCTCCCTTAGCAGTTGACAGTCTATAAGTATTTAATGGGGGTAAAGGTAAAGAGAAGAGGATGCTACTGTTGAAAGGAATAAGATAAAATGCAAATAATATCTAGTTTTTGAAGATAAAATTTTCTTACATTAAGTGTGTGTTTAATCTTACTTGCACAGCGTTCAGCATAGTCTGAGTTGAACACACAAATTAGTTGCATTTTCTTCTGCAACCCCATTAAAACTACAGTACAAAATTTTTTAAAAAGTCATGAATCTTCAAGGATGAGAAAAATGGGAGGATACTATGAAATATTGGAAGCTGAAAAAGCAGGTAGACGGGTGATAACTGCTGACTTAGCACATCTGAGAACATCAAGTCTTAAGTCGTTAATTGTGTAAAGCAGGGCTTATCCCTTTTAATTGACAGCATCCTCAAAAGTCTTAGGTGTTGGTGTTGTCAGGAACCTGTGAAAGTTGAGGTAGGGGTGGAGCTAAAATGTGGACGATCCATTGAAACTGTTGTGTAAATGGTAGGAGCTCTAGTGCCCCTCTCCTCCTCTATGCCACCTGGCTCCTGTCTTTCCTCCCCAAAGATTGAATGTTCATTTTCAGTAAAACAGAGGTTCTCTGTGTTGAGTGATGTTAGGCATAGTTTAGGATTGGCATTTCATACTGAAAACAGGAGAGTAAATACATGTTTATTTACTTTTGCTTAACTCCCAGAATGTGGACAACTAGGCCTTTATCCATTGGAGAAGGAAATGGCAACCCACTCCAGTGTGCTTGCCTGGAGAATCCCAGGGACGGCGGAGCCTGGTGGGCTGCCGTCTGTGGGGTCGCACAGAGTCGGACACGACTGAAGCGACTTAGCAGCAGCAGCAGCAGGCCTTTATCACAAAGGCAGGAGGTTAGAGAAGTGTCTCTGGAGCATCTGACCAGCTCCGAAATCAAGGATTAAGATATAGATATATCAGGGATTCCTCAGCAAAGGGCTTAGGCAATCACACTTCAGTGCAATTCATTAGCCATGGACTTCACCCAGGGCTTCAGAACTTTGTTAGCTCTTTCATTTTCTCATACCTAATAGAAAATCAAGGATTGTCAGATATCTGAAGGAAGCCTGTAAAGAAATAAGTACAACTGTAAATGAACAGAAAAATGGGGAAAAAACACCTTATGTGAAACAGCATCTGCAGAGAAAGCATAATTTCAAAAAAGCTATCAGTATTCTCAGAGATAAGAGAAAGACCATGAAGTAAGTCATGAGTCAGGATGTCCTAAAAAGGAATAAAAGTGAATAAAAAAAAATCCTTTGAAATTAAACATGTGATAGCTAAAATTAAAACCTCAGTTACAAGAACTGGAAGGTAAAACAGAAGGAGTTTCTTGGAAAATAAAGCAAAAATCACAAAGGGATAGAAGAGGAGATAGAAGGAGGTAGAAGAGAAGAACACTGGAGGACCAGTTTAAGAGGTCTGAATAATAGGAATTCCAACTGGGAGGATGGAGGGGAGAAACCTCTAGGAAAATATTCTAGAATTGAAGGACGTGAGTTTCTAGATAGAGAGGCCCCACCAAGTACAGCACAAGGGGTAGAAATAGATTCATACCAAGATTTACAGCCAGTTCACTATGGAATTTCCAGATCTCTGGGTCAAAGAATAGACTCAAAAAGTTTCCAAAAAGAAACTAATCAACACAAAGGATCAGGAATCAGAAAGGCTCTGGAATTCTCAGCAGCAACACTGGAAGCTAGAAGATAGTATGCTGAAGGAAAAAGATTTCCAAACTGAAATTCTGTAGCCATCCGTATTCCCTATTCCCAATCAAGTGTGAAGGTGGGATAAGGACATGTTAAAAGCTGCTGCTGCTGCTGCTAAGTCGCTTCAGTCGTGTCCGACTCTGTGCGACCCCACAGACGGCAGCCCACCAGGCTCCGCCGTCCCTGGGATTCTCCAGGCAAGAACACTGGAGTGGGTTGCCATTTCTTTCTCCAGTGCATGAAAGGGAAAAGTGAAAGTGAAGTCACTCAGTCGTGTCCGACTCTTAGTGACCCTATGGACTGTAGCCTACCAGGCTCCTCCGTCCATGGGATTTTCCAGGCAAGAGTACTGGAGTGGGGTGCCATTGCCTTCTCCGGTTAAAAGCTGCAGGTCTTCAAAAAAAGTTTGACCTGCAACCCGTGGACTCCCAGTAAGGTAACCCACCATCCGGGTTTACCTGGGACTAGGGAATTTCTTAATATATCGACTTGTGCTGAAACCAGGAGAGACATAGGCAAACTGAGATGAGTTGGATGCTCTAGCCCCAACTAAACGAGAGAGGAAATTAAGATGAGAAACTACAGGATATCTCCTAGTAGGAGATCCAGTAGCAGGGAGAGAAGAAAGGATTTCCTAGGATGACGGTGAAGGGAGAATACAGAGTGATTGCACGGAACATAGAGGTCAATCAGCCCAGATAAGAGGCAGCAAAGAAATCTCCCTGAGAGACTTCTTTAATATCTGATGTAAGTGAATATCTTGAGAGGAGATTCAGAAATCTGGGGAGAGCTTAGAGTTGCTTGGAAAATGAAGCAAATGAGAAAGCAATTATTAAGAAAAATATTTGTGTAGGAAATGGTCACAAATCATGTCACAGGAATGGAAACAGTGAATATGGATTTAAACTGTGGAAAATTCTGACAGAGATGGGAATACCAGACCATCTGACCTGTCTCTTGAGAAACCTGTATGCAGGTCAGGAAGCAACAGTTAGAACTGGACATGGAACAACAGACTGGTTCCAAATAGGAAAAGGAGTACGTCAAGGCTGTATATTGTCACACTGCTTACTAAACTTATATGCAGAGTACATCAGGAGAAACGCTGGGCTGGAAGAAACACAAGCTGGAATCAAGATTGCTGGGAGAAGTATCAATAACCTCAGATATACGGATGACACCACCTTTATGGCAGAAAGCGAAGAACAACTAAAGAGCCTCTTGATGAAAGTGAAAGAGGAGAGTGAAAAAGTTGGCTTAAAGCTCAACATTCAGAAAACTAAGATCATGGCATCTGGTCCCATCACTTCATGGGAAGTAGATGGGAAAACAGTGGAAACAGTGTCAGACTTTATTTTTTGGGCTCCAAAATCACTGCTGATGGTGATTGCAGCCATGAAATTAAAAGATGCTTACTCCTTGGAAGAAAAATTATGACCAACCTAGATAGCATATTAAAAAGCAGAGATATTACTTTGCCAACAAAGGTCCGTCTAGTCAAGGCTATGGTTTTTCCAGTAGTCATGTATATACAGATGTGAGAGTTGGACGGTGAAGAAAGCTGAGCACCAAAGAATTGATGCTTTTGAACTGCGGTGTTGGAGAAGACTCTTGAGAGTCCCTTGGACTGCAAGAAGATCCAACCAGTCCATCCTAAAGGAGATCAGTCCTGGGTGTTCATTGGAAAGACTGATATTGAAGCTGAAACTCCAATACTTTGGCCACCTCATGAGAAGAGTTGACTCATTGGAAAAGACCCTGATGCTGGGAAGGATTGGGGGCGGGAGGAGAAGGGGATGACAGAGGATGAGATGGTTGGATGGCATCACCGACTCGATGGACATGGATTTGGGTAGACTCCGGGAGTTGGTGATGGACATGGAGGCCTGGCGTGCTGCGATTCGTGGGGTCACAAAGAGTCAGACACGACTGAGCGACTGAACTAAACTGAAGGTTATGCTGTAACTATGTTGGAAGGTTGGTACAGAAAGGGAAAGGCTTTTGGTGAGGGTGAAGGTACTTACTGGGGCCTGGTGATTTTCTTGAAACTTAACTGGCAATTGAATCTGTGTTTCTGAATAACTAATAAACATGAATACTTAAAAAGATAGTTTTTGAAGAGTTATGTAGTCCCTGTTCCTTTAATCCTTCCTCATTAATCTCATTTTCAAATTTTTTTCTAAGTCCTTAACCGAGGAGCTCAAAACTGGATACGGCAAATAGATTTAAAATTTATCAGTTTATTTTTGAGCAGATAGTCTTTTTTCTTCTTTAGTGATTGCTCTGTTCTTATAGATGACATTTTATGAATAGTCTTTATCTTAGGAAAATGTAGGGTAAATTCTATGTAATTACATTAATGAAGTTACATAAGGCACACATATTACTCAATGTTTATGGAATTGAACACAACAAACGAACTCTAGTAGATCAGTAAAGACAAACTAAATTATACAAATGATATGAAAGATGGATGAAATGATCACTTCTATAAAGTAGTAAGCGACAAGGTATTATGACAACAGACATCAGAATGCTTGTCAGATACTCAGCTGCAGGATAGCTCTGTTTTAACAGTACTTAGCTTGTCTTGTAGGCTTACCTGGTGGCTCAGTGGTTAAGAACCTGCCTGCCAATGCAGGAGATGTGGGTTCGATCCCTGGGTCAGGAAGATGCCGTGGAGAAGAAAATGGCAACCCACTTCAGTGTTCTTGCCTGGAAAATCCCATGGACAGAGGAGCCTGATGGGCTACGGTCCATGGTGTCACAAAGAGTTGGATACGACTGAGCAACTAAACACACAGCCTCTCTTGAGTCTTCTGAAATTCCCATTGGACCTTGTAAATGCAAGGAAATGCCTCATATTAAATCAGATTCTTTTTGAAATAAATTTTAATATTCCACAGAGAAAATTTTTTGAAACCGAAATAATTTGAGTTACTCTTTTCATATTTGTTTTAGGGCTGGGTTATGAGAAGTTTGTTTCAGGTAGTTGCTTAGCAGTAGGACTAAGTGGGAAACTGTACTGTTTTTTAACTACTGCTGGGTCAGGTTTTCAGGGGATGATTTCCTTGTTTAATTTGAACTCTAGGATACTTGAAAAACATACTCCAAAACAAATTATTATTGAATTGCTGCTGTGGTCTGAATGTTAGTGTCCCTCCAAAATTCATATGTTAAAATCCAAACCCCTAAAGATGATGTCATTAGAAGTGAGGCCTTTGGGGAACTTCTCTGAATGGGATTATTCGTTCCTTTATAATAAAAGAGGCCCCAGAGAGCTTGGGAACCCTTCCATTATGTGAGGACACAGAGGGCAACTGTGCTGGCACCTTGGTCTTAGAGTTCTAACTTCCAGAATTTAAGAAACAGATCTGTGGTATCTTATTATAGCAGCCCAAAGGACTAAACAGTTATTCAGTACTTTTGTTTCCTTACATGAGAGATTATTCTCCTGATTTTTTTGTTGAATGCACTGTTGTTGAAGGTCATTTTTACTGTTTTCCAGACTGTTGGTAACTTACTTTGTTGGTGATTGTATACTTAAAACATTCTGTACTTATTCTTGCATTTCATCTAAACGGGAAAAAGAAAACATTAAAAATAGTATTGCTGTAAACTAGAATTTAAATCTTAAATTGGTGATCATTTTTCAGTTTCTAGATAACAATGCTTTTACTAAGAATCAAAATAATTTAAAGTAGATCTAACCAGAGTTCCTAGACAGCAGCATCCATAGTTTAAAATAGTTACCCAGGGTTAGAATGAAATATTTATAATGACCTAGTATCATTTTGTTTTCAATTAGGTATGCTACAAAAAATACAATTTCAATCATCCCATTTTTAAAAAAGAGGTAAAAGGAAATGATGTCATATAGATGGTATTTGGAAATATTGAAGGAATTTTTCCTTTAGCAATAGTAATATTTCCTTTGTAGCAGTATCTAATTTACATTTCATTTCTGAAATATACAAAGATGATTTTTGTAAGAGTATGTAGTTTTTGACATAGAAATTATTTAGATTTTAAAAAGCCCCAATACTAAGAATTTTCAGGTAAAGCTGTTTGCACTAATTTTTTCCCCCTAAAATTCTCTGCATGTTACTCAAATTATATTGGAGTCTGAATTTCTCATTTTGAAAGTATGGAAAACTTTCTGAAAAAATACCAAGAAAATGTTTAGTTCAGTTTACTACTGTTCTTTCACAGAAGGATTTTCACTATGATTAACTGTTTCACCTGGTTTATATTTCTTCTACTTTAAAGGTTGTCCATTTCTAAAAGATACTAGCCTCCAAAATGTAAAGGTTAATATTTACATGCCTTTAAATATGATTCTATTCCAGCATATTGGATATGGAGTTTTATAGATGACCAGTGTGTTTAGCTCAGCTTTGTTGTTCAGTCGTTCTGTCAGTCTGACTCTTTGCGACCCCATGGACAGAGCATGCCAGACTTCCCTGTCCTTCACTATCTCCTGGAGCTTTCTCAAACTCATGTCCATTGAGTTGGTGATGCAATCCAACCATCTTGTCCTCTGTTGACCCCTTTTCCTCCTGCCTTCAATATTTCCCAGCATCAAGGTCTTTTCCAAAGAGTTGGCTCTTGGCATCAGGTGGCCAAAGTATTGGAGCTTCAGCTTTAGGATCAGTCCTTCCTATGAATATTCTGGGTTGATTTCCTTTAGGATTGACTGGTTTGATCTCCTTGCTGTCCAAGGGACTCTCAAGAGTTTTCCAGTGCCACAGTTCAGAAGCATCAATTCTTTGGCGCTCAGCTTTCTTTACAGTCCAACTCTCACATCCATACATGACTACTGGGAAAACCATAGCTTTGACTAGACACACCTTTGTCGGTAAAGTAATGTCTCTGCTTTTTAATATGCTGTTTAGGTTTGTTATAGCTTTTCTTCCAAAGAAAGCTCAGCTTAGTTTTGATTAATTTTCCTTTTGCGTTTTTAGGATATAGCAGATATGGCTATATGAATACCATCTGGTTTATTCACATATTTAGCCAAATTTAGTTCAGTCGCTCCGTTGTGTCCAACTCTTTGTGACACCATGAATCGCAGCACACCAGGCCTCCCTGTCCATCACCAACTCCCGGAGTTTACCCAACTCATGTCCATTGAGTTGGTGATGCCATCCAGCCATCTCATCCTCTGTGGTCCCCTTCTCCTCCTGCCCCTAATCCTTCCCAGCGTCAGGGTCTTTTCCAATGAGTCAACCCTTCGCATGAGGTGGCCAAAGTATTGGAGTTTCAGCTTCAACATCAGTCCTTCCAATGAACACCCAGGACTGATCTCCTTTAGGATGGACTGGTTGGATCTTCTTGCAGTCCAAGGGACTCTCAAGAGTCTTCTCCAACACCGCAGTTCAAAAGCATCAATTCTTCGGCGCTCAGCTTTCTTTATAGTCCAACTCTCACATCTATCCATGACTACTGGAAAAACCATAGCCTTGACTAGATGGACCTTTGTTGACAAAGTAATGTCTCTGCTTTTTAATATGCTATCTAGGTTGGTCATAACTTTCCTTCCAAGGAGTAAGCGTCTTTTAATTTCATGGCTGCAGTCACCATCTGCAGTGATTTTGGAGCCCCCCAAAATAAAGTCTGACACTGTGTCCACTGTTTCCCCATCTATTTCCCATGAAGTGATGGGACCAGATGCCATGATCTTAGTTTTCTGAACGTTGAGCTTTAAGCCAACTTTTTCACTCTCCTCTTTCACTTTCATCAAGAGGCGCTTTAGTTACTCTTCACTTTCTGCCATAAGCGTGGTGTCATCTGCATATTTGAGGTTGTTGATATTTCTCCTGGCAACCTTGATTCCAGCTGTGCTTCTTCCAGCCCAGCGTTTCTCATGGTATACTGTGTATATAAGTTAAATAAGCAGGGTAACAATATACAGCCACGACATACTCCTTTTCCTATTTGGAACCACTCTGTTGTTCCATGTCCAGTTCTAACTGTTGCTTCCTGACCTGCATACAGGTTTCTCAAGAGGCAGGTCAGGTGGTCTGGTATGCCCATCTCTTTCAGAATTTTCCACAGTTTATTTTGATCCACATAGTCAAAGGCTTTGGCATAGTCAATAAACCAGAAATAGATGTTTTTCTGGAACTCTCTTGCTTTTTCGATGATCCAGCGGATGTTGGCAATTTGATCTCTGGTTCCTCTGCCTTTTCTAAAACCAGCTTGAACATATGGAAGTTCACGGTTCACTTATTGCTGAAGCCTGTCTTGGAGAATTTTGAGGATTACTTTACTAGTGTGTGAGATGAGTGCAATTGTGCGGTAGTTTGAGCATTCTTTGGCATTGCCTTTTTCTGGGATTGGAATGAAAACTGACCTTTTCCAGTCCTGTGGCCACTGCTGGGTTTTCCAAATTTGCTGGCATATTGAGTGCAGCACTTTCACAGCATCATCTTTCAGGATTTGAAATAGCTCAACTGGAATTCCATCACCTCCACAAGCTTTGTTCGTAGTGAAGCTTTGTAAGGCCCACTTAACTTCACATTCCAGGTTGTCTGGCTCTAATTGAGTGATCACACCATTGTGATTATCTGGGTGGTGAAGTAGTAGATTTAATGGCCATCTGAGTTAAATTCACCCATTCCAGTCCATCTTAGTTGGCTGATGCCTAGAGTGTCGACATTCACTCTTGCCATCTCCTGTTTGACCACTTCCAATTTGCCCTGATTCATGGACCTAACATTCCAGGTTCCTATGCAGTATTGCTCTTTACAGCATCAGACTTTGCTTCTGTCACCAGTCCCATCCACAGCTGGGTATTGTTTTTGCCTGGGCTCCATCCCATCATTCTTTCTGGAGTTGTTTCTCCACTGACCTCCAGTAGCATATTGGGCACCTACTGACCTGGGGAGTTCATCTTTCAGTGTCCTATCTTTTTGCCTTTTCATAGTGTTCATGGGGTTCTAAGGCAAGAATACTGAAGTGGTTTGCCATTCCCTTCTCCAGTGGACCACATTCTGTCAGACCTCTCCACCATGACCCGTCTGTCTTGGGTGGCCACACATGGCATGGCTTAGTTTCATTGAGATAGACAAGGCTGTGGTCCGTGTGATCAGATTGGCTAGTTTTCTGTGATTATGGTTTCAGTGTGTCTGCCCTCTGATGCCCTCTCGCAACACCTACCGTCTTACTTGGGTTTCTCCTTCCCTTGGCTTCTCTTACCTTAGCCGAATTATTAATACTAAAAAGAAGGTATTAGGTTGTTACTTTAGATTATTACTACAAAAATAATGCAACGTGAGTAAAGGCAGTTACAGTGGTTGAATTCTGATGCTGTTTGATTATAATTTAACTTGTGAATATTTTGTGTTTGTGTATGTGTTTTGGATGCGCTCTAAATGCTACTTGTTACCAGTGCTTTGTAAATATATTTGAACTTGGAGTCATGGTACAATTCTGGGGAGGGAAGGACCCTTGAAAATTGTACCTGCCTGAAATTCTTACTACACATGAGTGTGTGTGTGTGTGTGTGTGTGTGTGTGTGTGTGTATTTGTTTCTGAGATGGATGAAAAACACAGTAATCTCTGTGGTTTCCCCCATTTTCCTGTCTCCTTTTGTTCTTCTTTTTTTTTTTTTTTACCAATTTTTTTTTTTTGGTAGCTAAGCATACGTCAAAAATTTCTGTTTTAACCATTTAAAAATGTATAATTCAGTGACATGTTTACAATGTTTTGTAACCATCACGGCTGTCTATTTATGGAAATTTTCATCACCCCAAACAGAAACTCTGTACTCATAAAGCAGTAACTTTCCATTTTCTTCTCCCCCAATTCTTGGCAACCTGTAATCTTTTCTTTCTCTATGAATTTGCCTATTCTGGATGTTTCATAAAAGTTGTATCATACAATATTTATCCTTTCGTATCTGGCTTATTTCACTTAATGTCTTCAAGATTCATCCTTTTTGTAGCATATATCAGAGTTTTATTTATATTTAAGGCTGAATAATATACCATTGTATGTATATTACCACATTTTTTTATCCATCCATCTTTCAGTGAACATTTGGGTTGTTCCTACTTTGTGGCTATCATGAATAATACTGCATCGAACATTGGTATATAGATATCTGTTTGATTTCCTGTTTTTAATTCTTTTGGACATGTACCCAGGAGTGGAATTTCTGGGACAAATAGTAATTCTATGTTTAACATTTTTGAGGAATTGCCAAACTGTTTTCCAAAGCAGTTGTACTATTGTACTGTCCTACCAGCAATGTACTAAGGTTTCAGTTTCTCTGTATTTTTGTCAACACTTGGTAGCTTGACAGTTTTTGATTGTATCTATTCTAGTATGTGTGAAACGGTATCTCATTGTAGTTTTATTTTGCGTTTCCCAATGATTAGTGGCAGATTTTCATGTGCTTATTGGCTATTTGCATATCTTCTTCAGAGAAATGTGTATTTAGGTCATTTGCCAGTGTTTTAAATTGAGTTGTTTGTTTTTTTGTTGTTGAGGTTGAAGAGTTCTTCTGTATTGAAGAAGCTGAAGAGTTCTTCTATATGTGCTCTGAATATTAAGCTCTTATCAGATATATGACTTACAAACATTTTCTCCCATTCTGTGCTTTGCTTGTTTTTACTCTGTTGATAATTGTCTTTTGATGCACAAAGTTTTTTAATTTTCAGAAAGTCCAGTTTATTTATTTTGTCTTTTGTTTCCTGTGCCTGTGGTGCCATATCCGAGAAATCATTGCCAAGTCCAATATCATGAAGATTTTTCTCTATATTTTCTTCCTAGAGTTTTACGGTTTGCGAGTGAGTGAGTGAAGTTGCTCAGTCGTGTCCGACTCTTTGCCATCCCATGGACTGTAGCCTACCAGGCTCCCCGTCCATGGGATTTTCCAGGCAAGAATACTGGAGTGCGTTGCCATTTAGCTCTTATTTTTAATTTGATCCACTTGGAGTTAATTTTTGTATATGGTGTGAAGTAGAAGTCTGACTTCATTGTTTTATATGTGGAGATCCAATTGTCCCAACATAATTCCTTAAAAAGATTATTCTTTATCCATCAAATGAACTTTAAACCTCTTTCAAAAAGCAGTTGGCCATAAATATATGGGTTTATTTCTGGACTTTTCAGTTCTGCTCCGTTGGTCTGTTTGTCTGTTTTTATGTCAGTATCACAGAACCTTGATTACTATAGTTTTGTAATAAGTTTGAGATTAGGAAGAGTGAACCCTCCAACTTTGTTCTTCTTTTTCAAGACTGGTTTAATTAATCTGGGCCCCTTGTAATTCCATAGGAATTTGAAGATTGGCTTTTCCATTTCTATTAAAAAAGGCTGTTAGAGTTTTGATGGGGCTCCCCTTCTTTAACGATATTCAGTTGACTGTATTTTCTAGCTTTCTTTGCAGTTAGGTTTGGACACAGGACTAGTTTTGGACATTAGACATTAAGTGAAAGTGATATGTTTTATCAGGAGCTTCATTAAAAGGTGAGCTTTCCCCACTTACTCCCTTCTGCTATACGGAGAACATGTCGGGTGATATCTTCAGAGGTTGAACCTTAAGGATGGATGCATGAGGGCCATGCTCCAAGGATGACATAGGAGGTGAAAGCATCCTGAATCCCTTGACAACTTTGTCAGACTGCCCTACCAGCCTTGGACTGTTTACCTTTAGACTTCTTTTGTTTGAAAAAGAAATACATTTTTATTTTGTTTAAGTTGAGGTTAACTTTGAGATTTTTGGTTTTATAGATCTGAATTTAATCGATACACCTTTCCAATTATATTAATTTGGTTTCTGTTTGTGTGCAGTGTGTGAGGGGATTAATTTATATATGTTTTGTAAATTACACTTTAAAATTATTTGTTCGTAATATATAATATCATAAATGGCCACTACAATTTTTTAAAAAGTAGAAAAAAATTTGCCACTGTGACATAGCAGCTTTTGTCATTTTTGTGCCTTCCTACTGGCACCCCACTCCAGTACTCTTGCCTGGAAAACCCCATGGACGGGGGAGCTGGGCAGGCTTCAGTCCATGGGGTCGCTAAGAGTTGGACACGACTGAGCAACTTCACTTTCACTTTTCACTTTCATGCATTGGAGAAGGAAATGGCAACCCACTCCAGTGTTCTTGCCTGGAGAATCCCAGGGATGGGGAAGCCTGATGGGCTGCCGTCTATGGGGTCGCACAGAGTTGGACACGACTGAAGCTACTTAGCATTATTATTATTATTATTTTTTTTTATATGCACATTTAGCTTTCTACATGGGAACACTTCTGGTATTTTTATATTCTCCTTTTTCCACTTAACATGACAAAGCAATGGTGCATATTGATGAACCTCTTTGTTCCTCAGTTTCTTCATCTCTAAAAGTGGTGATAGTTATTATATATACTTCACAGAGTTGTGAAGATTAACTAAAATATTGCACATATGGTACTAGACCAGTGCCTGGCACATAGTATGCCCTCAATATTAGTTATCATTATCATTAACATTTTATTATCATTATCATAATCTTTTTTCTATATTATTCTATGGAAATATGTCCTATATTATTTCTGTATTATTGTATCTTTGTACTCACCACAGCTGTAGCATTGGCTTCTCTTAACACTTTTCCCTCGAGACTGTGGTACTGATGGCACTGGAGCAACTTGATCCCTTGTTTAAGTGGGAGAAGAGAGCAATTGAGAGACGTAGACAGAGGGAAGTGGCTTTCTATAGCCCTCTCAAGAGGGACAAGCCTACCTACCTTTTATAGAAGCACCCCCCAAATCTCCCCTCTAGTCTGAATAGCCAGAACGAGGAAACATGTCTATTCTTGAACTAGTGGTTACTTTCCTGAGATTATTGAGGGTACATAGGCTATGTGAGGGAAGTGTAGATAACAATACTAGGATTCTGTTTAGAAAGAGTGGATGGGTTCTGGGTAAACCCCAAGCAGTCTCTACTACAGTTGGCATTGTGGTTTTTAGCAGTTTATAGCAATTTCTTTGGGAATTATTAGTGCTACAGTAAAGTTTTATGGTGTTCTTTGCCTTTTCCCTGACCACCTCTAAGTAATGCCTACTCTAATGTATGGTTTTGATTTAAGGATTCTGAGCTAGTGTTGCTGTATAGAACAGAGAAAAGGATGCATTGTAGATATGTACAATTAAATTTTAATTTCAAGATTGCAGATGGTCATTAAAATACTTTTCTCAGCCATTCCATCTTTTTTTTTTTAATTTATTTTTAATTGGAGCATAAGCCATGACATCTTTTGTTGGCTTACCCCTCTCTGAATGCCTGTAAAATTTGTTTGTGGTGCTCGTTTGGCAACCAAAATGAATAATCTTAGATTATTAATTGTCTTTTTATATATGTCACACCAAGAATCAGCTCTCCTTGTGTATCTCTGACACAAATAAATTCCAGTGTATCTTTATTGTTAGTGATACCTCCAGATGGTGTGGTTAGGGGAAGGTCTGTTTAAAGTTAATTCATAAATATTTATTGTACACAATTAATATTATGTGTATAATGGAGTGTGGGAATTATTATGTGTATAATAGAGTATGGGAACAATAAAGATGGACAGTATGGGGTTCCTACTCTCAAGGAATTAGGCAGAATATAAATGTATTAAAGGAGGCACAAGAGGGATTACTTCTGATAAGGAGAGAAGGGAGTGAAAACGGATCAGTTATGGTGGTAACATTTAAGCTGATCCTTAGAATAGCATTTTGTGAATTAGAGGTAGGAGGGAGGGCATTTTAAATGGAAGGGAACAGTGGAGCTAGAGTGTGGAGGCAGGAAAGCTCAAAGGCATGTGCTTTGGAGCAGAGTGAGGGAATAGTGGGAAATATAGTTGGAATGGTGGGTTGGGGCCATTTGAGAAGTGTTACTACATAAGTTGAATTTGACTCTGGACAGTAGGAAGCCATTGAATATGTATTTGTTTTTAAAGCAAGGAGTCTTGTAAATTGCTTTCTAGCAAAGCATAAGTAGCCTTAGGATTTGCAGTCTCTTGTTATGATAGAATGATTTTGGAGTTCACTCATTAATTCATTTTAACAAGTATTTATAGCATATCAAGTATGTGGTAGGTATCATTTTCTGCAGATCCAGCAATGACCAAGGCAGGCAGGGTCTCTGCTATTGTGAAACTTATATCAAAATTTGGGGGGAATTCAGGAAATAAACATGTAAATAAATAGGATTACTTTAGATATTTCTAGGAGTGCTAAAGAAAATAAGAGTTTGACATGACAGAGTGTTTTGGGTCATAATTTAGATTATTAGTCATGGAATGACCCATGTTTTTGCTCTGGGCAACCAGCTGAATAACAATAGCTGATATTGATTATTTACTGTGTGCCAGGTACTGTTTAAGCAGTTTTCATGGATTATCCTATTTAATAATAATCATCACAACCTTATGAAGAAGGTAGCAATTATTCTTACATTACAGATGAGGAAACTGGGGTATTAAGTGGTGGTGTCAAGGTCTAAACCATTTAATCTGATTTTAGAGCTCACACTGTTAATCACAACTACTCAGTTGTACTGCCATTGTGTTCAGTCATGTCTGACTCTCTTTGACCCTATGGACTGTAGCTCACCAGATTCCTCTGTCCAGGCAAGAATACTGGAGTGGATTGCCTTTTCCCATGCCAGGGACTCTTCCCAACCCAGAGATTGAACCCTCGTCTTTTGCGTCTCTTGCATTAGGGTGGAGATTCTTTGCTACTGAGTCACCTAGGAAGTTAGACTGTTATCCCTGAAGAATAGAGTAGGGTGAGAATTAAGAATTCTGTTTTGGCCACGTTTGAAATAATAAGTAGTTGATATGTTAGTCTGGAAGCAGTTGTTTCGGAGGTTAGGACTGGAGGTACAAACTTCAGATTCATCTGCTTATAGGTAAAACCATGGGACTAGATGAGAATTTTTAATGTGTAGATAAGAAAAAGAAAAAGATTAAGGGCTGACTCTGGAAGCTTTCAAAATTTAAAGCTTGAGCAGTAGAGGAGCCAGAAATGGAGAGTGGCTAGTGAGATAGAAGAAACCAGGAGAACATGTTGTCAGGAAGTCAAAAGAAAAGCTTCAGAAGAAAGGACTGTCACATGTTGTGAATGTGGCTAGGATGCAGGCACAAGTATAAATTGAGTCAGATGAGAAAATGGAGCAAAGTGGAAGACACACACATAAGCACACACATATGTGTTTATGTATATGTATATAGACAATTGTATGGACGATTTTTACAGAGGTTTCATGGTGATGGGGGGCCAAAGAATTTTGGTGGTAGTTAGAGGGGACATGGGATTAGGGAGGATTTTTAAGCATGGGGGAAAACTATGGTTGATAAAAGTGATCCACTGAGGAGACAGAGATTTATGACATAGGAAAGAGGAAAATAAATACAGGGATTGGTCTTTGATTGAAGCAGGGCACTTTTATATATATATATATATATAGTAGAGAGAGCACAAGGGTACAGTTACAGGGTTGTGGGAGGGTAAAGGAGTTCACTTCTGATTGCTTCTATTATTTCATTAATATTTAAGACAGAGTAATCAGCTGAGAGTGGTGGGAGTTATTGGAAATTTAAGGAGAGAGGAGATGTGTTTGATGGGGTCCCCAAGATTACCCCTCAGTTAGGTGCTTCCCTAGCAGGACTCACAGAGCTCAACGTGTAGTCATAGTCGTGGTTAGTGTAACAAAAAGCTGCAAAGCAAAATCAGTAAAGACAAAAAGCTCATGGGGCGAAGGCAGAGGAAACAAAACAGAAGCTTCCAAGAATCTTCTCCCATAGTTCACCTAAGATGCTATTAATCCCTTCAACAGTGAATTGTGACATCATGTGTGAAGGGTTGACTACCAACAATGTTTAATGAGTGACACCCATTAAAAACTTACTGCCTAAGGTTTTTCTTGGAGCCTGGTAACATGGGCTCACTCTGACTAGCACGTACAAAATTCCAGATGCCCAGAACACAAGCATTCAGCCTAAGCCATACTGTTTACACAGTTTAAGCACATTGAGCCACTGACTCCTGTCAGGATTGAGGGGACACTTCCCACACCCGAGTTCCCAGACTTCAGGCAAGGACCAGCCTTGCCAGCAGGTCTTTCTAAGAATAGGAGCCTTAGGCCTGCAGTGCCACCTCTTTTCTGCACAGTATAAATAGTGATTTTAGAGGATAGGGGAGTGACCATCCTAATGAGAGGTATTGAGATTGTCAGGAATGTTGTGTTTACATGACACTTGTGGTGATGAGTTTAATCAGCTAATAGGATTGTGGTTTTCCGCCCCCCCCCCCCCCCCGTATCTACATCCAGCTGCTCAGAAGCAGGCTATGTTGCAGTTTTATCATGCTAGTTTAGTTGCTAAGTCATATCTGACTCTTGTGACAGCATGGACTGTAGCCCACCAGGCTCTTCCCTCCATGGGATTCTCCAGGCAAGAATACTGGAGTGTGTTGCCATGCCTTCCTCCAGGGGATCCTCCCGACCCAGGCATCGAACTCTGGTCTCCTGCATTGCAGGCAGATTCTTTACCGACTGAGCTACAAGGGAAGCGTGCAGTTTTAACTAGGCTATGCCAAAATCATTTGACTAGTGCAAAAATAAGATTGCTTCTTTCTCATACCAGTCTGAGATAGAGACAAAGATGGAGTTTCTTGGATTTTATTCTCAATTGATATTTCCATGGTAGATGATCCTCTCTCTAGTGACAGGAGCATGTGGGACTCAGAGGATAGCATTTGTATGGAATTACCTGGCACTCTTCAAGAAAAACAGCACCAAATCCTGAAAAGCCTTTATTGTGACTTTTTAATGGGGTCCCTTTACCTGGTTTGGTTTTTGGCCAGTTGTTTTAGGGCTAGATGGATGGAATTTGGGTCTTTTATTTCAGGAGCAGATAGATGAAACCAAGAAAGTAAATTTTGGTTTGTCTTTCATAGGTATACGTGGCTATTGAACAATTACCTGAGATGTAAAGTCCTCAAAAGCAGTGGTTCTTAACTTAGGGTAGGTGTGTGTGTGTGTGTGTGTGTGTGTGTGTGTGTGTGTGTGTGTGTGTGTGTGTGTGTGTGTGTGTGTGTGTGAAAGTGAGAGAGAGAGAGAGAGTCCCTCAGTTGTGTCCAACTGTTGGGACCCTTTGGTCTGTAGCCTGCCAGGCTCCTCTATCCATGGCATTCTCCAGGCAAGAATACTGGAGTGGGTAGCCTTTCCCTTCTCCAGGGGATCTTCCTGACCCAGGGATCGAGCCTGGGTCTCCTGCATGCAGGTAGATTCTTTACTGTCTGAGCCACCAGGGAAGCCTCAACTTAGGGTATACGTCCAAATAACTTGTGTGGCTTTTTCAAAATATATATGATTTTTAACTCACTTCCAGAGATTATGATTCATTGAACTCAGGATGAGGAAATGGTATGTGAATTTTTAAAATGCTTCCCTATTGATTCTCATGTGCACTTCTGCTTAAGAATCACAGCTTCATACTGGAAAGTGTCAGGTTAATCTTTATAAAAAGTTTGGATCCTCCATTAGTACCATCGAGGCAGTTTGTTTTGCTCCCTGTTTAAGGCAAGAAACCAGGAGAATTTTGTCATGGTCATGTTGGGCCATGTGTCTGGCTGGATAGATGGACCGTGTATCTCCACCTGGAGATGTGTGCCAGGGAATTGAATCCTTTGGTCAGCCTGCCTAATTTCTAATAGTTGGCAGAACTTTGGAGTCTTGTAAGAGAGAAGCTCAGCCAAATGTTGCCTTGAAGTCTAGATTCAGGGACCAATTTAGTATTTCTTTAGGAATTATAGATTGAGAATATTAGTACATCTTCAGTGCTATTAAGTTCAGGCACTCTCTTGAAAGTGATGGTGAATGGAAGAATTGATAATTAGTTGTTTAATCTTAGGTTTAAACTTACAGACTTAGGTGGGCTGGAAAACTAACTGCTATTTGTAGCACTTTTGATGAGATATTGTATTCTAAGTTTCAGATTAATTATTTGGAAATAAATTTCTGGATTATGACTAGCTCATACCTCGTGAACTGCTTGAACTTCAGTTTTTCATTTTGAGTATAAAATGTAGAAAAGTAAATAAATCTTTTTTACAAAATAATTCTTGTAACATTTTGGGTTATAAAATATCAAGATATACTGTTAAATACCTGTCAAACTACACCATCATATCTAATATGGTAAGACAGAGCATTAATTACTTTATATTCATTTCCTGTTATAGAAGAAAGAGTTTATGGATTGTTCAACAGCTATTTAAAATAAGCTAGTAAAGCATTTTGAAAGTAAATGTATTACAAACATTTTCATCACAAATAGATCTTGTTTTTTGGTTCTTAGATATGTTTGCTATTATTTTTTCATGCAGAAAGAGTGGTAAGACAAAATGTGTATTAGCTCTTAGTAGATATTTTTACAATGTCACATGAAACCTCATTTTTTTTGTGGGTTATATACTTTTTACTCATTTATATTTCTCTTGTTTATGTATATTTAGAAAACCTATATAGGAATTTCTATATCATTTTATATCAAAAGAATTATAAATGTCTGCTTGCAAAAATATCTACGAGACTTGTCTGTGTCTTTTCAGGACATTGGTATTGCATCAGTATATGGATTTTAAGTCATACTGATATTCTGCTAATGAAACAGAATAATGGAAAATTTATTTAATTGCAGAAAAGATTAAGTTAATGAATAGAAGTTTCTCAATTTCTTAGTTTTTGAGTTTTTAATTCTTCTATGAATTAAAAAAAATCTTTATTTTAAATATTGTGGTAAAATATACATAACATAAAATTTTCCCTTTAAACCATTTTTAAGTGTACAGTTCAGTGTCATCAAATATATTCACATGGTGGTGTAACCAACACTACCATCCATTAATAGCTTTTTCATCTTACTAAACTGAACCCATTAAAAACAGATCCTCATTTATTCCTGACCACTGACTGTTACCATTCTACTTTCTGTCTGTGAATTTGACTAAGTATCTCATAGGGGTGGAATCATGCAGTATTTGTCCTTTATTGACTGGCTTATTTCACTGGTTGTACACTTGAGTAAATGTGAGAACCACTAGCAAAAAGTGAGGTAGAGGTGTGCGTTTCTGCTGTTTGCTTTTTACCTGCTCTTGAGCAAGTAGTATTACTATTTTAAATACTTAAATAATTTATCATCTGTGTTTTAAAAAAGCTATAATATATTAAGCAAGGTCTTAGCTGCCTTCAGGTAAAAACAGAGAGCCCATTGCTGTTACAGTATTGTGCTAGAGAAATTCTGTTGCCTTTTTCCACTCAGCTGCCATCAAAATTCTTATGTCACATGTGTATAAGGTATATAAGTAAACACTAGAAGTGATCCCGCTATTTTCTAACAGACATTTTAGAGTGTTATGTAAACAACTGTTTAATTTTAGTTACTCACCGGAAGTGCTGCTTAGGAGCCATAAAAATAATTTTCAGAAAATTGCTGTTCTGGCCTGAAGAATATTAATATTACAGTCTTAGGCAATATTTACTCCACTCTAAATTTTTCTTTTTCTTTTAGTTCTTAGAACTCCTTTTCTTTTTCTGACTGACTGCTTTGGTTTTACCCAGGACCAGGTGGGTTTTCCCTCTCTCGTCTTATACTAAAGGATGTGTGTAACCTGCCCAGGATCACTTGGGAGTTCCTATTATGTCCAATACAGAAGTTCAGGTCTTCTCAGTCTCTGTAGTACTCTGTCCCACTCCAGTTCCTTGCCTGAGGCATTGTTATCACACTCAATTGTTGGAGTTGGGAGCACTTGTGAAAGCTCTAGCTCTGGATGAGGGGTGCTCAGAGACATACTGCTCTAGGTCCACTACCTCTGGCTCAGTGCAGGCATGGAGTGTCAGCCACAGTAGACACACTGGCTGCAGGTGGGCAGGCCTGTGTGCTCTGGGCTGCTTTTGGGAGACCTGGGATAGTTGCTTCTGAGGGCCTCATGTGTAGTGGGCCTTGGGACCCAAGACAGGACCCTCGCTTAAAATTGCCTGGGCTGGGATGAGGCTGGAGGCCTGTTGTTGGCTGACCGCCTCAGTTCCATAGATTGGGGATCTCAGCCTGCTGATTGATACCCTTTGGAGCTATGTTCTGAGAAGCCTTGGAATTCCCCAGGCATGCTTGGAGTGTCAGAAGTAGGGACAGAAAAAAGAAGCCTGAAGATTTAGGACTCTGAACCTACCTATCCCCATCTGGTTTTCGGTAAAACCAGAGCAGCCAGTCAAGAAAATGAGTTCTAATAATTAAAAGGAGCCTTGGCCACCAGTACCAGCAGTCGTGTCCCAGGGAACTTCAGAGGCAGCTCTGGCCCTGAGAAATGGTTCTGACACTCTGAACTGCTGGACTGGGATCCCTAGCTGGCAAGCTTACCTTCCAGTGAGGAGGAAAGGGAGAGGGTTGAGACAATGTTCCCTGTCCCTAGCCAAAACACCCCTCTGCACATATGGCAGATGTTCCCTGTGAGAAAACAGAGCCCCCAGCATGGAGTCCTTTTTAAAGATTTCTTCATTCGCTTACACCTGACAGTCATTTTAATTCACTTATACCTGAGAGTGGTTTAAAATATCAGGTTAACATGTTTTTGTTAAAATGCAAATTGTGAATTTCACTTAAAAACATCTACTAAAGCTCAAGATTATGATAATCTAGTGTAGTAGTGTTCAAACTGAAGTATCTGTACCTGTGTGCATGAAGACATCCCAAGGGGTTTGTTTAATATATAACTAATATATAGTTTAATGGGATTCCAGATCCTCAACTTCCCTAAGTTTTCTTTCCTAAAATCCATCTGTTTGAGAACACCAAGTCTCATTTTCTTTTTCTGCTTCCATTACATAATTGCTCATCTTCCACTTTATAAAATAAAGGCATACTTCTCACATCTTACATACATAGTGTTTCACTTCTTGCTATGGTGCATGCTTGAGCTTGTGAAGATGTGTTGGGTGCAAAACAAAAGGGACTATTTGAGAATGCATAGCTCCCAAGGGAGGGCAAAACAAAAACCTGTAAAAAGTATTGAAGCAGGTGTTTATTTCATTAGCTTACAAACTAGTGACAAAGCTCTATCTGTCATCCATCATCTTTCTGAAAACTCTGAAGCAAAGTGCTGATATTGGCCTATGCATTAACATACATTTGAGTCAAAAATTTAAGTCTGAACTTTTCTAACAGAAAATAAGTCTTTGTAGATTGGTTTGACAGTGAGGCTTGGCTTTGCTAATTAGATTATATGGTAGACATTTCCCATAAATTTTCATAAATTCCAGGTTTTAATAGAATTCTATTTAAAGCATATATGCAATAGGAAAAACACTGGAAATTACATCATTTACAACTGTTAAACCTGTAATTATTCGAGTTATGATGAAGAACTGTTCAAAAGAGTATGTTGTTTTTCAAAACCTTTATGGAGATAGTATGTGAACAAAAATAATTTCATGACCACTGCTAGGGTATTGTGGGAATTGGTGGGTTTTAGAGTGATTGTGAGTACCCTAGCTTTGAATCTTGTCCTTGGCAATATGACTTTAGAAGTTTACTTAAACTCAACAGTTTTATCTGAGTATATGTATATATATATCTCCACCTAATTTTCTAAAGATTTTAAGTGTTTTGTCATTTTAATATAGATTGATATTAGATTTTTGTCATTTTTTGCATTTGTTTTGAGAATCATTTGATTTTTCATCTTTATTCTGCTGATGTGGTGACAAGCATTGAAGTTTGAATACTGAATCAATCTGACATTCCCACAGTAAACTCAACTTAATTGTGATGCTTAACATATATTTTTGGATTTGATTTACTAGAGCTTTGATTACAATTTTTTACATTGTGTACACAAGAGAGACTCTTTTCTTAAGTTTTGGTGTAAAGTTTTGGCATCAACATGCTGCCCACACAAAACAAGTGAAAAGTATTCTTTCATGTAATGCTAATGTCATTACTACCTTAGATATTTGAAAGTTTGGAAGAATTCAGTGACAAATCTGTCTTATCCTGGAGTTTTCGTTTTGGAGAGATTTTAAAGTAGGGATTTAGTAGTTTATTTATTAGTAGAATTTTATGAAGTATAAAGTTTGATGAAGTAGTTTCTTTATTAGCTGTAGAATTATTTAAGTTTCTGTGACTTCTTGTGTCATTTGACAAGTTGAGCTTTTTTAGGAATTTGTCTGCTTAATTTTAAAGTTTATTGGCATAAACTTGTTCAAAATAATGATTTTCTGTTTATGCTCTTAATATCAGTAATTGTGTACATTTTTTCACTTCTAATATTGGTTATTTATGTCTTCTCTTTTCTTGGTCTCTTTTCTAGAGGTCTTGTGAAAGAACCAAGTTTTTGTAATGCTAATTTTCTCTGTTTTCTTTTAATCTGTACCCTCATCTATGTTATTTTCTTTCATTTGCTTTTGTTCTTTTCCTCATCTTTTGAAGTTCTTTGATTAGTTCATTAATTCTCAGCATTCTTCTTTTCTAATATAAATTTTAAGGCTTTGAATTTCTAACTACCACTGTAGATGCATTTCGCACATTTTGATATGTTGCCTTTTTATTACATTTCTCTTCCTTTAGAGATTACTCTAATTTGGAAGTTAAAACTTCCAAATGTTCCGTGTTATATGCTTTCTAATTTCCTATTTCTATTTTCTTCTTTGAACTGTCAGTTGTTTAGAGATATGTTTTAATTTCCAAATGCTTTAAAAAGTTATTATTTAAAAAAATTTCCAACTTATTTCCATTGTGGCCCAGTATTTGTTCCATGTTTGTAAATGTTTCACATGTGTTAAAAAGTAATGTTTCTCCTGCAGTTATTGTTTTGTATGTGTCCACTAGACCCAGCTTATTATTTAGATTTTCTGATTTTTGTCTGCTTCACCCATCAATTAATGTGTATTAATGTTACCTATCTTGATGGGATATTTTCCAATTTTTCCATGTAACTGTCAGGTTTTGCCTATTATATACTTTGAGTAGTAGTAGATTAAGTACATAAAATGTAGAATTATTACATTTTCATGATGAATTGTGTCTTCATATAATGACCTTCATATAATGATCTTCATCATTTCATATAATGACCATCATTATCTTTAGTTAGGATTTTTGCCCTGCAGTTCCACTTTTTTCTTTTACTGATATAAATGATGTGACTTTATTTTGGTTATTTTTGTCATTTGTTTTTCCATCCTTTTATTTACATTCTTTCTGTATTCTTGTATTTGGATGTTTTTTGGGAAAGCAGCTGACTGAATTTTTCTCTCTCAGTGTGAAATCTTTGTATTTTGACTGTAATGTATAGACTACTTACATTTATTGTAAATACAGAATTATTTAGATTTATTTCTACCATTTTTTCCTTTTAGAAAACTTTAAAAATATTTATTTGCCATATGTTCTTGTTATCTTTTGGATTAATTTAGTTTATTTTCCTGGATCAGTTTTCCCCTCTTGTTTGCCTGACATACACTCTCTCTTCCTTTAGAGGTTACTAAGTTAAAATTTCCAGATGTAAGTATCAAAGTATAAAGCTAATCACTGTCTTTTAGGTGTCTCCCAAGGATGCTGTCCTGTGATTCCTACTCTCTATTTCTTTTAATTGAGAGAGAGAGAATCTAATTGAGATAGCTTGAATCAGGTGTCTAGTTCTAGTAGCTATTGTGAGGTGTAAGGGAAGAGGAGGATTTTAGTAGGGATATGACCACTGGGTTCCTCTCTTTTACCCCTTACCACCCCTCCTTTCCCTTCCCTTCCCTGTACCATATATTACCATGCCTCTTATCTGCCATTTAGGAGATATCTACTACAGAATTGCAGCAAACCCACATGTATCTAATTCTATACACTTTCTGTAAGACTTCGTTTTCCCTACAAACTCATAGCATGGGGAAATCTCTTCTTTCTCATCTCTCTACCCTCTACCCTTCCCATTTCTCTTTCCTCTTCCTATCAGTTTCACTTTCTCTTTTCTCCTCCACTTCCCGTTCCTTTTTCTGTTTTTGTATATGTGAATATTTGAAACCTATCAAAGTCAGTCCCCCACCCCAACTGGTCATCTTTTCAAAAGGGTTGAGCTGTTTCAAAAGCCTTGGGTAAGTTATGTTTTTTTCCTTGGTCTCTCCCTTTTCCATTAGTGTTTATCTGCTTGAGAATTCCTAGGAAACTTTGAATATGACATAGGTGTTCCACAATTAAAATGAACTATACCTTAACAGTTAAGGGAGGCTCAAGACTCTGAATATATATATATCCGACACTGTCCCGAACACAAACATTTTAGCAGACAAAGACATTCTTCTGAATTCTCCACTGGCCATTATTATTTTCATTTTATTTTGAGCGCCTTATCATTTTTATCAATCATCTTATAGCCAGATCTTGCTTTTTTTTTATTGTTTTCGTCTTATCTGTTTATAAAATATTAATACTTACTTTGCCAGTACTTTTGGGTTAATAAATAGTCTCCATAAACAAACTGAGAATGAGTTTAAGAAACTTATCCAATAATTTAGTTTTCTTTTAAATTTATTCAGATAATTAAATTCATAACTTTTAAATAAGCAATAAGGATATATTGCATAGCACTGGGAATTATAGTCATTATCTATAATAACTTACAATGGAGTATAATCTGCAAAAATAGCGAATTGCTATGCTGTACACCTGATACTAATATAATATTGTCAGTCAAATATCTATCAAAGTGAAGTCACTCAGTCGTGTCCGACTCTCTGCGACCCCATGGACTGTAGCCTACCAAGTTTCTCTGTCCATGGGATTTTCCAGGCAAGAGTACTGGAGTGGGTTGCCATTTCCTTCTCCAGGGGATCTTCCCGACCCAGGGATTGAACTCTGGTCTCCTGCATTGTAGGCAGACGCTTTACCCTCTGAGCCAACAGGGAAGCCCCTATTGTCAGTCAACTACACTTCAATTAAAAATATAACTAAATTTTTGTTAAATCTTTCTATCTTTTCCTTTAGAGTTTTTGCTTTTGGTATCTGATTAGAAAAGTTATTCCTCATCCCAAGAACATAAAAATACCCTACTCTAATACATTTATGGAATACATAGATTGTATTTTAGATAATCTACCTATATTTGGACTGATACTTTTAAAACACATTTTAAATAGCTGGTAAGGCAAGACCCTTCATGTTTCTTTTTAAATGTTTTAAAAACATGTGAAAAATATAAACTAAATGGCCAAACTATTTTCTTTTACTTTTGTCATATTTTATACATATGGAGTAATTTTAAAACACCATTTTGAGTCCAGTGGTTAAAACTCCCTACTTCTACCACAAGGGGAATGAGTTCAATCCTTGGTCAAGGAACTAAGATCCCACATGCTGCATGACACTGCCCAATAAGACAAAACCAAAACCCCACCATTTGATTGAGGTATTCTGACCAGCTGAGTGGAAATAAATTTATGTAGTGTCACATTTATTTTGTCTTTTTGAGATTTACTTCCCATAAAACTCTCACATAAAATATCCTTTGAACCTATTATTTATTTATGCATTATTAGTAGTGGTGATAACTCAAAATGCATGAAAGAGGTATGTGATGAGATTAAATTGTTACTATGGGAAGACTAAGTAACTGGTCCTTTCTAGCACAGTGGCTGGTACTGAACAGGAACTCAATACGGAATTAAATATAGAATTAAATGATTAATGAAGACATCTTCTGGGAGAATTTATGAGACTCAACCTTATAAAACTGATCAAGTTAGGGATGCTCATATATTCACTAATCTCACTGGTAGGAAGCAAAGTAGGTGACTTTAGAATGCTAGCTTAGCTATTTATAATAAGGAATGTGTCTATCAAGCATTGGAGTCAGTTGTGTCAGCCCTATCAGTGCTTATTTTTTCTTGCAGAAAATATTTTATTAGAAGTTTATCTGAAGAATGGTGTTGGAATAAGGATAGTTACTCTAATGGATTTAAGTTCTGATAGCCCATGACAGGAATGACATATCAAATGGATTAATATTTTGTTCATTTGTCAGCATCCCCATCTACTGTGCATGAAAGACTACTACTTAGGTTTTTCACTTACAAATATTCTCTCCTGATCAATATCTTCCTCCTGGACACATTCTTTCCTAATTTAGTTATATTATTATTTTACCATCAGATCTTGCTCTGACTTAGGAGCAGTTATTTTAAGAAATGTACATGTTGTACATTAATAGAAGTTTATTTAAACTATCGGCATTTATTGAGCCTTTATATATGTGAAATACATGTTAAGTATTTTATTATTTATTTATAAAACAACACAACACCACCACAAAGGTACTGTATACCAGTGTTCATAGTGATATTCATAATAATCTAAGTGCTCATTAATTGACGAATGGATAAAAGAATGTGATATACACACATGCACAATGGAATATGATTCAGCCATAAAAAGGAATGATGTTCTGATACTGCTATAACCTGGATGAGCCTTGAAAACATTGTGCTAAGTGAAATAAACCAGAAATAAGCCACTTATTGAATGGTTCACTTATGAGGTACCTAGAAAAGGGATATTCACAGAGAAATAAAGTAGATTATAGAGTTTACTAGAAGTTGGGGCCAAAGGGGAATGGGGAATTATTGCTTAATAGTTGCAGAGTTTCTGTGTGGGGTGATGAAAATGTTTTGAAAATAGAAATCAGTGATGGTTGTACAATATTGTGAATGTGATTAACGCTGGTATGTACCCTAAAAAGTGGTTAAAATGGCATATTTTAAGTATATATATTTACCATAAAATAAAAGTGAAAAAACAAACAACCCATTGACTTAGGTTCTGTTATTTCCATTTTGCAATGAGGTAAGGAAATGGCAACCCACTCCAGTACTCTTGCCTGGAGAATCCCATGGATGGAGGATCCTGGTAGGCTACAGTCCATGGGGTCACAAAGAGTCAGACACGACTGAGCGACTTCACTTTCACTTTCAGAAAAGATAAGTAACTGGTATGAGATCATATAGGTAATAGGTTACCAACCCTAGCCTTGAACTCAGGTCTAACCTCAACTTCCATATTTTTAACCAAATGGTTCTCTGCTTTCAATTATGAAAGTGAAAGTTCCTCCTTTTCTGCTCCCTATGTCCGTTCTCTTTCAGATATTATCTCTATTAATTCTTTGGCCTATATCCTTTTAGACCCTTTTTTTGTGCATTCATTTAGGCGGGATATGTGCGCATATAAAAATATGTACAACTTTTCCTTTTTTAAAATAAACATGATAATTTTGTACATACTGTTCTGTCACTGCCTTTTTTTCTCTTGATAATACACCTAAGAGATGTTTCCCTATTCATATAGGTCTACTTCATTCTTTTTTTTGACTGCATAGTGTTTCATGGTATGAGTATACCATAATTTATATACCATTTCCCTGTTTCTTAGGTAGTTTCTAGATATTTGTTCTACATAGAGTGTTATAGGGCTTGTACATATATCTTTGTACTATTCAGGATTAGATACTCAGAAGTGAAATTTTGGGGTAAATGCAATGCACATTTAAAATACTTAAAGTTACTGAAAGAGGTTATTGAACTCCCTGTAATGGTGTATGAGTACCTGTTTCCCAGAAACAGGATATTATGAATCATTTTTTCTTCCTATCCCAAGATCAGTAATTGATATTTTGACTTAATATGTAGATTCTGATTTGCTTCCAGGTCTTTGATATTTTTCATATGATCTTCTTTTTATTTTAAATTATCCCTTTTGTATGCTCTGCCCATTTCTCTAATATTAGTCTTTTTTATTGATGTGTAAAAAACTGTTCTATATATTCTTTTAAGTATATATTGCAAATTTTCCCATTGTTTTAAAAAACTTACCTTTAAACTTAGAGAGATTTAAGTTTTTATGTAGGTTCAGTTCAGTTCAGTCGCTCAGTCGTGTCCGACTCTTTGTGACCCCATGAATCGCAGCACACCAGGCCTCCCTGTCCATCACCAACTCCCGGAGTCTACCCAAACCCATGTCCATCGAGTCGGTGATGCCATCCAACCATCTCATCCTCCGTCGTCCCCTTCTCCACCTGCCCCCAATCCTTCCCAGCATTAGGGTCTTTTCCAACGAGTCAACTCTTTGCATGAGGTGGCCAAAGTACTGGAGTTTCAGCTTCAACGTCAGTCCTTCCAACGAACACCCAGGACTGATCTCCTTTAGGATGGACTGGTTGGATCTCCTTGCAGTCCAAGGGACTCTCAAGAGTCTTCTCCAACACCACAGTTCAAAAGCATCAATTCTTCGGCGCTCAGCTTTCTTCACTGTCCAACTCTCACATCCATACATGACCAGTGGAAAAAGCGTAGCCTTGACTAGACGGACCTTTGTTGGCAAAGTAACGTCTCTGCTTTTCAATATGCTATCTAGGTTGGTCATAATTTTCCTTCCAAGGAGTAAGCCTCTTTTAATTTCATGGCTGCAATCACCATCAGCAGTGATTTTGGAGCCCCCCAAAATAAAGTCTGACACTGTTTCCACTGTTTCCCTATTTATTTCCCATGAAGTGATGGAACCAGATGCCATGATCTTAGTTTTCTGAACGTTGAGTTTTAAGCCAACTTTTTCACTCTCCTCTTTCACTTTCATCAAGAGGCTCTTTAGTTCTTCTTTGCTTTCTGCCATAAGGGTTGTGTCATCTGCATATCTGAGGTTATTGATATTTCTCCCAGCAATCTTGATTCCAGCTTGTGTTTCTTCCAGCCCAGCATTTCTCATGATGTACTCTGCATATAAGTTAAATAACCAGGGTGACAATATACAGCCTTGATGTACTCCTTTTCCTATTTGGAACCAGTCTGTTGTTCCATGTCCAGTTCGAATTGTTGCTTCCTGACCTGTATACAGGTTTCTCAAGAGACAGGTCAGATGGTCTGTTATTCCCATCTGTCTCAGAATTTTCCACAGTTTGTTGTGATTCACACAGTCAAAGGCTTTGGCATAGTCATTAAAGCAGAAATAGATGTTTTTCTGGAACTCTCTTGCTTAGGTAGAAGACTTAAATTTTTATGTAGATAAATCTAGCACTTCTTTCTTTAATGGCTTCTGGCCACGAAGCTATGCTTTGCTAAGAAATTCTTCTCTACTTCAGTACAGGAATATGCTCCATTATTTCCTCTGGTAGTCCTGTAGTTTTTACAGACATTTATTTCTTTAATTGGAGTTGTATGAGTTTGGATTAATCCCCCCCCCCCCGCGCCCAAATAGTCCATCTTTTTGCCACTGACTTGAATTACCACTTTGATTTTACACTAAATTTTCACATATTCATGGACATTTTATACTGAGCTTATTTCTGTTTAATTGTTTGTTGGTCCGGGGTTCAGGAAACTATGACACCATTGGACAAATCTAACTCACCACCTGTTTTTATTTTAAAGACTATTTTGTAAGGAAAGAAAGATTTTGTAAAGAAAGATGTTTTTAAATCTGTGCAGTAAGTTTACCCTGTTATTTGAATACCACATCCTAAGTTCCTTACTAGTTCCTAGTTCCTTCTAAGTATGTCATAGGAAGTAGAATTCATTGAGGCTTGGAATATGGAAAATGACATTCTCAGCCTATCCTATGGCTTAAAAGGCTAATATTTTAAAACCAGGTGTTATTTTCTCTGATGACATACAGTTTGGTATAATATATCTACATACTTAATATCTTTTAGAACATGATTTTTTAATCTAGGATTATGCAACATTTAATAATCTTTTTTATATGATATATATAAATTTGAGGTACATGTACTTTTTCTTTGGGAGAAGTTCGTAGCCTTATTGGGCTTCCCTGGTGGCTCAGTGGTAAAAATCTGCCTGTAATGCAGGAGATGTGGCAGGAGCTGCAGGTTCAATCCCTGGGTCAGGAAGATCCTCTGGAAAAAGAAATGGCAGCCCACTCTAGTATTCTTGCTTGGGAAATCTTCTGGACAGAGGAGCCTGGCTGGCTGTAGTCCATGGGGTTGCAAAAGAATCGATGTGGTCACTCACCTAGAGCCAGACATCCTGGAGTGTGAAGTTAAGTGGGCCTTTAGAAAGCATTACTATGAACAAAGCTAGTGGAGGTGATGGAATTCCAGCTGAGCTATTTCAAATCCTAAAAGATGGTGCTGTTAAAGTGCTCACTCAATGCATCACAAATTTGGAAGATTCAGCAATGGCCACAGGACTGGAAAAGATCAGTTTGCATTCTAATCCCAAAAAAGGGCAAGGGCAAAGAATGTTCAAACTACCATACAGTTGCACTTAGTTCATATGCTAGCTCAAAATCCAAGCTATGCTTCAACAGCTCATGAACTGAGAAATTCCAAATGTACAAGCTGACTTTAGAAAAAGCAGAGGAACCAGAGATCAAATTGCCAACATCTGTTGGGTCATAGAGAAAGCAAAGGAATTCCAAAAAAACATCTATTTCTGCTTCATTGGCTATGCTAAAGCCTTTGAATGTGTGGATCACAACAAATGTGGAAAATTCTTAAATTGATGGAAATACCAGACCACCTTACCTGCCTCTTGAGAAACCTGTATGCAGGTCAAGAAGCAACAGTTAGAACCTTACATGAAACAGCAGACTGGTTCCAAATTGGGTCAGGAGTACGTCAAGTCTGTATATTGTCACCCTGCTTATTTAACTTCTATACAGAGTACATCATGTGAAGTGCCGGGCTGGATGACTCACAAGCTGAAATCAAGATTGCCAGGAGAAATAACAACTTCAGATATGCAGATGATAGCACTCTAATGGCAGAAAGCGATGAGGAACTAAAGAGCCTCTTGAGGGTGAAAGAAGAGAGTAAAAAGGCTGGCTTAAAAAACTCAGCATTTAAAAAACTAAGATCATGGCATCTGGTCCCGTCACTTCATGGCAAGTAGGTGGGAATAAAATGGAAAGAGTGACAGATTTTATTTTCTTGGGCTCCAAAATCAGTGTGGACGGTGACTGCAGCCATGAAATTAAAAGATGCTTGCTCCTTGGAAGAAAATCTATGACAAACTTAGAGCATATTAAAAAGCAGAGGCATCACTTTGCTGACAAAAGCCCATATAATCAAAGCTATGGTTTTTCCAACAGTCATGTACAGATGTGAGAGTTGGACCAAAGAGAAGGATGAGCATTGAAAAATTGATGCTTTTGAATTGTGGTGCTGGAGAAGACTCTTGAGAGTCCCTTGGACTGCAAGGAGATCAAACAAATCAGTCCTAAAGGAAATCAACCCTGAATATTCATTGGAAAGACTGATGCTGAAGCTGAAGCTCCAGTGCTTTGGCCACTTGATGCGAAGAACTGACTCACTGGAAAAGACCCTAATGCTGGGAAAGATTGAAGGCAGGCGAAGAAGAGGGGGACAGAGGATGGAATGGTTAGATAGCATCACAGATTCAGTAAGTGTGAATTTGAGCAAACTCCAGGAGATAGTGAAGAACAGGGAAGCCTGGCGTGCTGCAGTCCATGGGGTTGCAAAGAGTTGGACACGGCTTAGTGACTGAACAACAACTTTAAACAGGAAGTTTGAATTTAGGTATTATTAGTCTAATACATTTTCATTTTTGACTTTTTTTTTTCATTTTGAATCATTTGTTAACTGTGGAGAAAATTTTTGTTTTTTCACATTTTAATGTTGAAATCTTGTTTTAAAATTTTTATTATGAAAATTACAATGCCCTACAGAAGTTTTAAAAATAGTTTAATGAACTCCCGCGTATCCTAGGTTTTTCTGTGTTTGATGTTTTGCCACATTTGTGCTGTTCTTTCTCTGTACACACATGCATACATATTACTTTTGCTGAATTAGTGAGACTAAATTATAGTTATCTTGCCCCCTTACCTATACCTACTTCAACGTCTGTTTTCTGAGAAATTAAAACATTCTCTTAGATCTTTCTGCCATACAATGATTAATTTAGCAAATGTAACCCTGATACAGTATTATATAATATACATTTAATATCGAAGCTTCGCCAGTTATCCCAATAATTTCCTTTATAGCAATATTTGTTTTTTATTTTTGGCTGTGAGTCCCAATGCTTTATTACACATTACATTTACTTTTTATTTTATTTTATTTTTTGGCCACACTGAGCAGTTAGCAGGATCTTGGTTCTCCGACTGGGGTCGAGCCTGAGCCCTCAGTAGTGAAAGCATGGAGTCCTAACCACTGGACTACCAGGGAATTCTGCATTTCATTTTACTGTTCTCTTTAAAATCTTTTAATCTGGAGCAGTTCTTTAGGTATTTTTTTTTATCTTTTAGGGTCCGTGTTGTGTCTTGAATCTTGTCTTACCACTGGCCAGCTATTTTATAGATTGTTCCTCAATTTAAGTTCTTCTGATTATTTCTTTGTGATTAGAGTCAAGTTATCTGTCTCTGGGGCTTCCCTGACAGCTCAGTTGGTAAAGAATCCACCTGCAATGCAGGAGACCCCAGTTCGATTCCTGGGTTGGGAAGATCCGCTGGAGAAGGGATAGGCTTCCCTCTCCAGTATTCTTGGGCTTCCCCGGTGGCTCAGCTGATAAAGGATCCACCTGCAATGCAGGAGACATGGGTTTGATCCCTGAGTTGGGAAGATCCCCTGGAGAATGGAAAGGCTACCCACTCCAGTATTCCGGCCTGGAGAATTCCACGGACTATATAGTCCATGGGGTTGCAAAGAGTCGGACACGACTGAGCAACTTTCATCTTCACCTTCACCTTATCTGTCTTTGGCAGGTGTGTAGTAATAAGTGATATTCTGTTCATTCAGTACATTACACTAGAAGGCACATAATGTCTTTTGTCCATGGTCAAGATGTTATGTTGATCACATCAGACGTTCGTCGCAGTAGCGTAGACTCCTTTTGGTGAGGGTTGGTAAATAGAAAGCAATGTCTGGATGTTATATATACTCATTGCTGCTGACATACTTGTATGTCATTTCCTCACATTGGGAACCAAGGCTTCCAGCAACAGTCAAACATTATTGATTTGTTTGATTAACTATACTACATGTAAAATAGTTTCATAATTGCTACCTACTGATTCAAAGAACCAGTCTAAGTGGAGTTCAAGTTTTTTGTATTTCTTTTTTTCACTTGACTGAAGGCATGTATTTAAAATACTTTGTTGTAAAGTTACTTGGATAAGTTTTTTAATAATTCTCTTGTGGTTATGTTATTTGTTTGAGGGTAAAATTACACACAAAACAGAATACTCAGATAAGTGTCACTGTCGCTTGTTACCACCCTATCACTTCCACCTCATTCCTACTCACACTTTGTAGGCAATCACTTTTGACTTTTTCTTTTTGAAGAAGTGAGGACATTTTAAAAATATAGTAGCAGACTTCATTGGAGAAGGAAATGGCAACCCACTCCAGTATTCTTGCCTAGAGAATTCTGTGGACAGTGGAAATCAGTTCTGAATATTCACTGGAAGAACTGAAGCTGAAGCTGAAACTCCAAAACTTTGGCCACCTGATGCAAAGAACTGACTCATTGGAAAGGACCATAATGGTGGGAAAGATTGAGGGCAGGAGGAGAAGGGGATGACAGAGGATGAGATGGTTGGATGGCATCACCAACTCGATGGACATGAGTTTGAGCAAGCTCTGGGAGTTGGTGATGGACAGGGAAGTCTGGCATGCTACAGTCCATGGGGTCGCAAAGATTCGGACACAACTGAGTGACTGAACTGACTGATGTAGATAAATCACACAATCTGCAGATTGTAACAATTTTCTTTCTTCCTTTTCAATCTTTTGTCTGTTATTTCTTACTACACTGACTTGGACCATTATTACAATGTTAAATAAAACTGATTAATAACAATTATCTTAGTGGAAGTCATCCTTTATTTCCTAATTTTATTTATTTATTTGACTGTGCTGAGTCTTCATTGCTGTGCGAGCTTTTCTCTAGTTGTGGCAAGCAGGAGCTTCTCTGTAGTTGTGGTGTGCGGGCTTCTCACTGCAGTGGTTTCTCTTGTTGCAGAGCACAGGCTCGAAGGCGCATGGGCTTCAGTAGTTGTGGCACGTGGGCTTAGTAGTTGTGGCTTCTGGGCTCTAGAGCACAGGCTCAACACCTGCATGAGCCTAGTTGCTCCATGGCTTGTAGGATCTTCGTGGATCAGGGATTGAACCCTTGTCCCCTGCAGTAGCAGGTGGGTTCTTTACCAGTAAGTCACCAGGAAAGCCATATTTCCTAATTTTAAAGAGAACAGTTTTAACATTTTACCTGTAAGTTATATATGCTGTTTTGCAACTGCTGCTGTTATTGCTGTCATTTATCAGGCCATAGGAATTTCCTTTTATTCCTCATTTGTTATAAATGTGGTTTTTAAAGTTGCATGAAGAGTTGTTTAATTTAATTGAAATGTGTTTGTATAAATATATTTATTGATACATTAATTTTTCTTAAATCTCTTTATGTGATAAATTATGCTAGTCAATTTTCTAATATTATAGATTCCTTGCATTCTTGGAATAAGCCCAACTTGGTCATATTATGTTATATTATTTATATATTGCTTGATTCGTTTTAGTTGGATAATTTAATGAGACTTTTTGCATCTATGTTTGTGAATCAGTTCAGTTCAGTCACTCAGTTGTGTCCAACTGTTTGCGACCCTGTGCACTGCAGCATGCCAGGCTTCCCTGTCCATCACCAACTCCCGGAACTCGCTCAAACTCATGTTCATCGAGTTGGTGATGCAATCCAACCATCTCGTCCTCATGAATGTTCATGAATAAGGCTGTTCTTTTGGCATGAGATTACGATTACATGAGTTGGATATCTTCTTCTCTTTGTTTATTGTTTGGAAAAATCTGTTTTACTGTGGGAATTATCTTTTATATGTTTGGTTGAATTTGCTTGTAAAGCGGTTCAGGATTGGTATTTTATGTGTGAAAGATTTTAAACTATTGATTCAGTTTACTTGTTGAACAATTCCTATTTTTGATATTTATCAATTGCTGTTTTTAGTAACTTGTTCACTTCATTTCAAATTTATGCCCTGAGTTGTTTATGACATTCTCTTACTATCTGTTTAATATCAGTAGCATCTGTAGTTTTGTCTAATTTCTCATTTCCAGTGTTGACTTTTCTATACTTTCCTATTTTTTTCACTTCCTCATGTTTTTATTTTACTGTTTTCAGTGATTTGTCCTTTGGCTTTG
This sequence comes from Okapia johnstoni, assembly GCA_024291935.2. Lineage (NCBI taxonomy): Eukaryota > Metazoa > Chordata > Mammalia > Artiodactyla > Giraffidae > Okapia > Okapia johnstoni. The sequence continues at coordinate 47,313,697 of CM044322.1, forward strand.
TTGAACCATTCTGTTATATGCTTATTTTCGAATTAATTTTATTTTTTTCTTCTTTTTATTTTTGTTTTCTTCCTTCTAATTTGATTTTATTCTCTTGGTCTGACTTTTTGTGTTGTGTTTTTAACATCTTAAATTTCAGCTTTCCTTCTTTCCCATTATAAATACTGAGCGCTTTCCCATCCCAGTTATATTATAGAAGTTTTGATATGTAGTATTTTTATTTTTAAGTAGTTCTTATATCTTCTAGTTACATAATTAATTTCTCTTTCAAAATTATTTTTGAATTTCAGCGCTTATGGATTTTCCTTGTGGTCTTTTTGTTATTGATTTGTAATTGTGCTTATTGCATATTATTCATAGAATTTTGTTTTTATGTTCCCAATACTTTGAATTTTTGTTGAAGATTATTTTATGTTTTGCATATTATAGAAATTTGTAGAGGTTCAGTGTGTGTTTGAAAATTAATCCTCCAACTCTTAGGTGGAGTGTTACATATATGCTACTCAGTACACTAAAAGTACAGTAAAACCTTTTTTGGTCTGCTTGAGCTATCAGTTACTGAGAGAGAGAGTAAAATCTCCCTTTAGGAAGGTGAGTTTGTTCTTTTAGGTCTGTCAGTTTGGCTTTACATATTTTGAGGTTATGTTATTGAGTGTATACATGTTTAGACTTATTATGTCCTGATTAAGTTCAGTTGTTTTTTTTTTTTTTTTTTTAATCCTTAGGTATGACTCCTTTAAATCTCTATTCCCCTAGTGCCTCCCTACCTGGTATCTCTTTTGTTTAATTTTTATGGCTGTATTGATTTTGGGGGTGAGGACAGATGGTTAATATTAGCCTCTATTTACTTTTTCTGAAATTTTATGTAAATTTACTTAAGAACCTACTAAAACAGAATTTTAGAACGGATGATCACATGTAAATATTGTATATTTGGAAAAATGCTTATAAAATATGGGGACTTCCAGCAATATTGGTAAAGAAAAGTAACAAATATAGACTTGAATATATATATTAGTAACTAAAAAGGGATCAAACCTATTCATATAGTAGAGTTTATTTATTTAAAAAATTTATTTTACCTATTTTTGACTGTACTGGGTCTTTGTTGCTATGCAGGCTTTTCTCTAGTTGTGGCAAGTGGAGGCTACTCTCTAGTTGCAGCACATGGGTTTCTCATTGTGGTGGCTTCTCTTGTTGTGGAGCACAGGCTCTAGGACCTGTGAACTTCGATAGTTGCAGCACATGGACTCATTATTGCGGCTCGCAGGCTGTAGAGCGCAGTCTCAATAGTTGTGTTGCACAGGATTAGTTGCTCTGTGGCGGGTGGGATCTTCCTGGACTGGGGATCAAACCCCTGTCTCCTGCATTGGCAGGCAATTTTTTACCACTGAGCCACCAGGGAAGCCCCTGTATAGTAGGGTTTTATAAAGAAAAGAGTATTTTATCACCCTATTCCAGTAAATTTGAAGATTTCAATACAGTGTATAATTTCTTAAAAGAATATAATTAATACAGTTGTCACAGGTAGAAATAGAAAAATGAAAATGACAGTCTGAAGAAATCAGAATATCAAAAGTACAACATAATGATGCATGTAAGATGTTTCACTAGCAAGTTTTAGCAGACCATACAGTCATAGTCTCCTTTGTCTTCTTAAAACTTCTTTAGTTTTGTTTTTCACAGTAAGATCTTTAAACAACCTGGAATTATTTTATTTTAGAGAAAAGAAAAGGAGAAGCTACTCAACATACTACATAAGGTTGGTTTATCACTGGTACTAAATCAGATTAAGATAGTAGAGAAAAATATATAATTGTAACCCAACATTGTTTATAACCACAGGTGTAAAATACCTAAGTAAAAGGAAAGCAAACCAATTTCATCTTTTTTTTTTTTTTCTTAAATACATTACAGCGACTTCCCTGGTGTTCCAGTGGCTAAGACTCTGCCCTCCCAATGCAGGGGTCCCAAGTTCAATCACTGGTCAGGGAGCACGATTCCACATGCCACAGCTAAGAGTTTGCGTGCTGAAACTAAACAAACAAACAATCCTGCATGCCGCAACTAAAACCCAGCACAACCTAAGTAAATAAATAATAAATATAAAAAATACATTATAACCACGGAAGATTTATCTCAAAGTATACAAAGACGTATCAACTTATAAAATCTTTTGAAGTAAGATGCCATGTTAAGAGAATAGAAAAGAAAACCAAATCTTGTCCATCTAGGTTGTAATTAACAGTTCTACCAGTTATGTATGAGAATACCTGTTATTCACACTCTGGAAAAACTTGGTGGTTTCAGATTTTTTTATTTTTGGCATATTTGGTTGTTAAATAATAGAATACTACTTAAGTTTATTTGCATTTCTCTAATTCTTTATTGTGAACATATTTTCTCTTTATTAGCCATTTGCATTCAACACGTTGAAAAGTTGGGAGAGTAACACTTATTGCATAGTTTGTTTACTTGAGAACAAGGCACTGTTTTATTTATCTTTATACTTCTTACATCTTATAAAATGCTCAGCATATAGTGAGTATTCAGAGATACTTTTTGAGTGAATAAATATTGGTAAACTATGGGACTTCTGAAGAAATTTATGAAACTCAGTTTTGAATGTCTGTTAATAGAATCGTTTTGTTGTGTCAAAGAAATGATATTTTTGCTAGCAGTTTCCAGAAAATAAAGAATGGACAGAATTATTCTTTTAATTCATGTTATTAGTAATACTACAAGGTCCCATAAAATGTGGATATCTGACTGAATCCTTAATCATAATCATACATGATTTAACTACTCATTTGCTTGGTGCTTACAGAATGTATACTATTGCATGGAAAGATAATATCATTTTTTTTTGACATATTGTTACTCTTTGTACCTTTGCTAAAGATTGTTTCAGCAACCATTTGCTTACCTGAATTGTATTTCAGATACTTCAGTTTTTAAAAAGTTTCTTTTCCTGTTTTATGATAGTGTTTTAGAAGATTGAAATACTTAGATTTCTAACCTTTTAGATGTTACCCAGAGGAAGGTATATATAGAATTATTCTTTAACCGTAGTTATCTGTGATGAATTTGCTGTCTTTGGATTTAGGGTCAGAATGAAACAGAGATACAGAACATGTCCTCTGCTTGGATTAAGATATTTGGAAATCTTGAGGGGGACAGGGTTATAAAGAGGAGTGGAATAAACAAAGAACTGTTCACTGTAATGTAAGCTGTGTTGTGATGTTTTCCAGCTCTAGCTGACAACTAGAGTAATACTAGTTTCCCCTGGCTGGCTCCAGGTCTTTATTTTTAATTTACACATTCTATGTGTACCAATTTTAGCCAAGTATTTCTGATACACTTGTGTAGAAGCAGGGAAAGAGGGACACTAGTCTCAAGATTATTGCACTATTTCTTGCCATGGCCTTATAACCCACCTACACCTTTGTAAATAATCTATTTGTAAATAAACTTTCCTCAGATTGGAATAATTTATTTCTATTAGGACCCTGAGTGATTTCATAGTCTCACCATTTGTCCAGTCCAGATTGTTCAAAACCAAGATATCTTGGTTATTTTATCGAAATGTTAACTCCCTGGCTTTACATCTCTCTCTCACGGTATGCGATCCTTTATACCTTCATTCATATTTGATCTGTTTCTTTGATCTTCATCTTTTCTGTTGTGTGAATTCCAAATAAAGATTCAATCTGTATTTCCTTTCCTGACAATCTAAAGCAGAAATCTAAACCACTGCAGAAACTTCTGAACCAGCGCAGAAATCTCTCATAGACTGTGTCCTGCAATGTGGAATACCCCTCTTTTCTAAACTAGTTAGGCTAAATGTCTTAGACCAAAACAAGTGGTAAGGCATTCTGTGTTTCTTTTACTCTTCTAGTGCTAAAATACATACCTTTAATCTTCTACATTCTGGTCCATGGTAGGGAGAAGAGAGCTGAACCCGTATATAAAGACCTTTTAATCACATTAACTCCTTTTTGTGTGAGAATAAGGAGGGACATCAGGGGAGGAAAGGTGACAGGTCTAAATTTCTCTCAGAGACAGCAGAACATATAATTCATTTTATAATTTTTAAAATATTTCAATATATTCCCTAAATTAATAATGTTTAAGTTTCTTGTAAGGCCATTTCCATTTTTTAGCCCAGATTTCTTTTTTATTGTTACAATTCTATTACAGGAATTAACTATTTACTGTTGTCACCCAAAGTTCACTTTCTTGCTTCCCTTAATTTGCATATCTCTCTCCCCTTGCTGGGAATATCTACAGTGCAAACAGGTAAAGTAGCAAAGTTTACTCAGTCCTCAAGGCCCAGGTCCAAACTTACTCCCTCATTAGTGTTCACATAAGAGAACTAGGGTTCCATTCTTGCTGATCCTGAAGTGCTTTGTATCTATCTCTGTTAGAAACTTTGATCACGTTTTTATGTTATGTGTTTACATACTGTGTAAACAGTCTTTCAGAAAGACTGTGAAGTTCTTGAATGAAGGTACCATATTGTAATTATATTTGTTTAATAAAACTCCAGTAATTGCCACCATGCTTTGTATAATATCAGCTCTTGCTAAAGGCATTAAAAGAAGAAATAAATGAATATGGTAGAAATTTTAATTTACTGTATGGGAATTGCTGAATCTCTCTGATGCCAACATATTTCCTTTTATTCCTTGGATCGTTGTGTTAAAATATATATCTAGCATTGAGTTAGAATACATGGAATGTTTAACATAAGAATATATTGATCTCATTTGTATGTCACTGCTACTTTGCATTATTTCATATGCTATTTGGCTTTTAAAAATATGTTTTCCACCAAAAATATAATTCATATGTAAGAAATGAATGAAACATGAAAATTAAAACTATTTCTTCTCAATACAGTTACATGAGACTATTAAATACTTCAGCTTAATCCTTAATCATAATGTTTAAGAAACACTGTTTACATCTAATATGTATCACATTTCAATAATTGATATTACGTTTTTGTTTCAGCTAAACCATTTACTTCTAAAGTGAAACAGATGCGATTACATAGAGAAGACTTTGAAATATTAAAGGTGATTGGTCGAGGGGCTTTTGGAGAGGTAAGAGACAAAGATTTTATAGAGATCTGATATTTGTTTTGCAAGCTATTTTATACAGTCTTTGAAAGAATTTAACTGAAATATTATTTACTTTTGTAATTGATATTATTGATCAGAAATCATTAAAATTTTGAATGAAGTCTTTCTACATGGATTTTTTTTTCCAGTATATTTCTATTTTTTATATGTCATTGAAGTTTGAGTATGTGGACTCTTCTGTTTGTCTATTTGTCTCTCCTTGTGTCAATAGTACACTGCCTTAAATTAACTTTAGTTTGAGAAGTCTTAATATCTGGTAGTGTATTTACTGTAACTTCTCTCTTTGCCTCTCTTGTTAACCCTTTATATTTTCATATAATTTTGGAATAAATGTTTCAGTTTGTACTTACTCTTAAAAATCCACATCTACAGTCAGCATTGATTAGGATTGCACTTAACTGGAGATCACTATGAACTTAATTTACATCTTAATAGTTTTGAGTCAACCAATCCATGAACATAGTATGTTCCTTCATTTATTTACGGCTTTATAAATTTAACCCATGAATTATTTGTAGTTTTCATTCAGTAGAGATAATTTATGCACTTTTCAGCAGACTTATTCCTATGTATGTTATATTCTTCATGCTGTTTTAATTAAATTGTTTGCTAAGTTTTGTTTTCTAATTGTTTTTACTAGTAGTAAGAACTACAATTGAATTATTTTTATTGACTCATACTCAGCAACCTAGCTAATTGTATTTTTAAAATCATGAATTGTGTTGAATTTTAGTCAAATGCTTTATCAGCATCTTTTGAGACTTGGCTTTTCTCCTTAATTAGTTAAGTTACACTGATTTATTTTCAAATGTGAAACTAACTTTGCATTTCTAAAATAAGCCTGCTTTGTTGGGATATATTACCCTTTTAATTTACCGTTGGACTTGGTTTACTATTTGTGTGTGTGTTTTGGACCTTTAACAGGAATTGGCCTGACATTTTCCTTCTTACCACATCCTGATCAGATTTTGGTATCTTGGTTATACCGGCCTCATAAAAATAGAGAGGTGTTTCCTCTTTTACTGTTCTCCAGGAGAGTTTGAGAAGATTATTATTATTTCTTCCTTAAATGCTTAGAAGATTTCATTGGTGAAGCCATCTGAGCCTGGAGGTTCCTAGAGAGAGAGTTTTAAATTATATATCCATTTTTAAAAATTGAAATTGGACTATGTGGATTTTCTGTATAGGTGTGTCAGTTTTGCTAGGTTCATCCATGTACCTAATTTTTCAAATTTATTACTGTATTGGTCATTACTTCTCATATTTTCGTTTGTTATGCTTTGAGGTTTATCAGTGCTGTTATTTTTTCAATGAATTAACTTTTGCTCTTTGAATTTTCCTATACTAGATTTGTTTACTGTTTCATTAGTTTTTACTTTTAAAATATTCTCTGTCTTTGGTTTTAACTTGCTGTTTTTTTTCTAACTTGTGGAGATAGAGCATTGATTTCTAGCTCTTTTCAAATGACCTCAAAGGCTATACTTTTTCCTCTAAGCAACTTTAGCTATAGCCAAGTTTTGATGTGTCATATTTTCATTATAGTTTTCCTTAAAATACAATGTGATTTCCAATGTGATTTTAGATTTCTGTAGTGGGTTTTTTTTAATCTTTGATTTTAGAAGTTTATTTCTCAATCTCTACTTGGTGCATTTTTAGTTATATTTCTGCTTCTGAGTGATAATTTAATTCTAGAGCAGTCAGGGAGTATGCACTGTGTGCTTTCACATCTTTGAAATTTGCTGTACACTGTTCTATAAATATCAGTTAGGTGAAAGATATTAATCTTGTTTAAATCTTCTGTATCCTTAGTGTTTTTCCTGCTTGTTGTTTCATTTCCTGAGAGAGGATTTGCTTATTTTCTTTTTTATTTTGTTTCTTTCAGTTTTCACCGATAGCAAATATAACGTTATTATGTTTCCCTAGTTTTTAACTCTTTTATCAGGATGTAATATACCTGTTATCTCCAAGTAATAAAGTTAAACTTTACTTCATCTGATATTAGTAGAATGATTCCAGCTCTTATTATTAGTCTTCTATATTAAATATCTTATTCCAACCATTTAGTTTCAGTTTTCTATAACTTTGCATGTTTACCATTTAATAGAATATAGTTTTTGGTTTTTATTTCAGTCTGATAAATTTCTTATCTTTAATTGGATTATAGTCAGTTGGCCTTTAAATGTGATTACATTATTATTATTTGTTTTCTATTTGTCTTGCACATTTAGTATTATCTTTCTCTCAACTCTTGGATTAACTGAGTATTTTAAATTATTCTTTCCCCCTTCTATTAATTTCTTAGCTGCACCTTCTTTTATTGGTTTCCTGAGATTGCTTCTTGTATTCTTAGTAAATTTGTATTGAGTGGCCAAAAGTTGGTTCAGGTTTTTCCAGAACATCTCACAGAAAAACCTGAATGAACTTTTGGCCAATCCAATATTTTGCCGTTTCCCATTTTTTTTTTGGTCATTATTGTCTTTTAGTTCTACATTTATTTGAAACCCCAAAAGATATGATTAAACTGTCCCTCTTCATTTTAAATTTACCCATGTATTTACAGTTTTTTACTCTTCACATTCACATGTTTATTTATATTCATATATTTCTCTTTGATAGGATTTTCCTTTTGACTTAAAAATGTCCTTTAGTAATATTTTTCCAGGTCTGCTGAGATAAATTATCTGCCATTTTTGTCTGAAAATACATTTGTTTTGAGGTATTAACACAATTGTGTTATATACATACTTAGCTCAGTGAATTTGTACATTTGCATGAACTTCTGTAGCCTTTATGTTGATCAGAATAGGCTTCTATTGCCTGTCTCTCTGTGAATAACCACCTTTTCAGTAACCATCTATTCTGACTTCTATAATTATGGATTTATTTTGCCTGTTTTTGAATGCTATACTAGTGGAATTATATATAATATATATATATTTCTTTTGTTTCTGGCTTCTTTTGATCAGTATTATCCTTGTATAATTCACTTTTGTATTTTATTGATCCACAATATTCCTCTGTATGAATATACCACAAGTACTCAAATTTATTTTTGACCGTTGTTAATAATGTTGTTATGGACACTCATATACATGTCTTTTGGGAGACAGAAGCATTCATCTCTGTTTGCTGTAACCCTAGTAGAATTTGGGTCACATGGTAGGCATATTTAGATTTAGTTGGTAGTGCCAAATAATATCCCAGTTGGTTAGGTCAGATTGTACTCCCGCCAACAATGTGTGAAGGTCCCAGTTGCTTCACAACCTCACCAGCAGTTGGGTCAATTTTTAGACTTTAGACATATTTTTTGGTGAATGAGTAGTGGTATTGATTGTGATTTCATTTTATATTTCCTGATAACATTTAAAGATGAGCCCATTTTCATATCACTTCATGTAACTTGGATATCCTTTTACATAAAGTGAACATTGGGGCCTGGGGGAGTGGGAACAGGTGACTTTTTGGTATATTCTGGATACAAGTTCTTTGTTGGAGGGTTGTGTGTGTGTGTGTGTGTGCACGCGCACATGTGTGTGCACGCATGCTCATGTATTAAACAAAATCTCTTCCTGTTTGTGGCTTGAATTTTCTCTCTCTGTATAGATCTTTTATTGAAGAGAAGATTTTAATTTTGGTGAAATGCATTTAATTAAGCTTTTCTTTATGATTAGTGCTTTTTTGTATTTGTTAAATTTTTTCTACCCTGAAGGTCATGAAGATGTTTCCTGTTATATAATCTATAAAAAATCTTTTTCATTTAGGTCTGTGATCCATCTGGTATTATTTTGTGTTTTGTGAGGTATAGTCAAGGTTCATTTTATTCTTTGTGGATTTCACGGCATATTTATTTAAAGACTATTTTTCTACATTTGATTGCAAAGAACTTCTGTTGGTCAGGTGTTATGTGTGCTACTTTTATTAATTTTTAATAGTTTTTAATGTAGAATTTTTGTTCATGTTTCATTAAATTTATTTTTGGGTCTTTGATGTTTATTGATGAGCCTATAATGGCTACTAGACTAGAAACACAATTAATTTTTGTGTATTGATCTTGCATTTAAATATCTTGATGTATTAACTAAGTCTAGTGTATTTATAAATTTAAAAAAAATTTCATGTGCATAGTCATACCATTTCCAAATAATGACAGCTTTTTTCTTTTTTTCATTTTTCCTTTTATTTCTTTTTCCATATTATTGCAATAGAGAATTTTTTTTTGCTTAAAACATTGAATTCAGCTGTTGAAAATAAATGTTTGTGTGGTTTGTGATTCAAGGGTAAGTATGAAGTTTGCTACAGCTTTTTTTTAATTGTTACTCTTTAGGTTAAGGAAGTACTCTTTCTTAGGTGAAGGAAGTTTTCCTTGTAGTCCTAGTCTGTTGAGAGCTTTTATCATGCATTAGAGTTAACTTTTGTCAAAAGGTTTTCTGTATCTGTTTTGATTATATCATTTAACTTCTATATTTGGTTAATGTGGAAGTAATATTGATTAATTTTTAAATATACCAATAGTGGATTGCTATATAAATCTGGTTGTTCCTGATGTGTTCTTTTAGTATACTGTTGGTTTTGATTTGCTAATATTTTGTTTACCATTTTTTGTTATGTGCATGAAAAAGATTGGCCTTTAATTTACTATCTTTTAATTTCTTTGTATCTTAAAAATGTTATGCTTATCTTTTAAGACAATTTGGGAGTTATTCACACATTATCAATTTTCTGAGTTTGTTTAAGATTATTGCTATTTCTTTATATGTTTGAAAGTATTCTCTGGTGAAGCCATCTAGACTAGGAGTGCAGTTTCTTTTGGTTGTTTGTTTACATCTTTGGAGGTAAATTTTATATATGTTGAAATACATTAGATGTATTATGTACAATTCTATGAGTTTTGACAAATGTATTCACCATTCTCAAGATACAGAATGTTTCTGTCACTCTTAGAAATTCCCTTTCCTGTTAGTTTCCTGTAACTTCTGTCAAGTGGCAACCACTGTTCTAAATTTTAACCATAGATTAGTATTGACCATTTGAAAATTTCATGTAAATGAAAATCATTTCATATATAGTCTTTTGTGTCTGGCTTCCTTTGCTCAGAATAATGTCTGTGAGATTCATTCTTGTGATCAAATGTAGTAAAACTTTTTACTGCTGGTTAGTATACTGTTTTTTTCATATACCATAGATTATTCTTCTATTGATAAACAATTGCATAGTTTCTCATTTTTGGTTGTTAGGATTAAAACTGAAGTGAATATTCATGTACAAGTTTTATGGAACTGTGTATCCATTTTTCTTGGATAAATAATAGCTTGGAACAGCTATGTTAAGTAGTAGATGCATATTTAAATTGAAAAGAAACTACCACATTTTTTTTCTAATAGTGTTGTACCATTTTATGTTTCTATCAGTTCTGTGTTCTCACCAGTATTTTGTTGTTGTTGTTAGTCTTTTAAATTTTAGTCATTCTAATGGATGTGTAATAGTGTCTCATGGCTAAATTGCATTGTTATGTGGATTTGCGTTATATAAAAACATAATGATGAGTTTTTGTGTTGTATCTTCCTTTGTGAAGTATATGTTCAGATATTTTGTTCATTGAAAAATATGAGGTATTTGTGTCATCATTATTAAATTGTAAGAATTCTTTATATTTTATATTTATAAATGTCTTTTGTCAGATAAATATTTTGTCAGTATTTTCTCAAAGGCTGCATAAATTTCCTGTTAATTTTCTTAAAAATGTCTTTTGATGAGCAGAAGTTAGGTTTAATTTTATCAGTTTTTTTCCTTTATGGTTATTTTTTTCCTGTGTTCTTTGTAAGAAATCCTTATTTATATCCAGGTCACAGAGATATTTATGTATGTCTTTCCCTAAAACTGTTGTAGTTTTAGCTCTTATGTTTAGACTGGTGATTCATTTCAGATTAATTCATGTATGATGTGAGATAAGGATCAAGGTTCATTTTTTTCCATGTGGCTATCCACATGGCACATGGCAGTTGTTTCAGCACCATTTGTTGAAAAGGCTGTTTCTCGTCTATTGAATTACTTCAGTACTTTTGTCAAAAATGTCAGTTGACCATACGGATGTTGATCTGTTTTTCCTCTTTCTGTTCTGTTTCATCAATATCTTTTTCTATCCTTATGTCAGTACCACACAATCTTGATTTTCTAGGTTTATACTGTAGAGTTGAGCATATATAATTAAGTCTAAGCAAGTATAAGTTCTCCTTTTTTAAAAATTGTTTTAACTGAGGACTTTTCCATTATTATATAAATTTTAGAAATCAGTGTGTCAGTTTCCATAAAAACTTACTGGTATTGAAATTGAGTTTGCATTCAATCTATAGATCAATTTTGGGAGGACTGGCATCTTAATATTGAGTTAACTAGTTAGTCCATGAACATGGCAGTTTCTTTGTCTTTTAACTTTTTTAAAGAGTATTTTGTTTAGTGTACAGGTCTTGTTCATATCTGTTAAATTTATTGCTAAAACTTTTATGTTTTTTGATGCTAATATAAATGATATTTAAAAATTTACATTTCACATAGTATGCTCTTAGTGTGTAGATTTTTTGTATCTGACTTTATTTTCTAAATTTATTATTTTTTAAATAGTTTTTTGTTATTTTGGTTGCTACTTTCTTAGTTGTTCCCTGCAAACAGCCATATTATCTGAGAATGGAAATAGTATCCTTTTCAATTGCCAGAGTTTGTGTTCTATTTCTCTATGTTGACTTACACTAATTCGGACCTCTAATATAATGTTGAATGGGTATCATGAGAGTTCATATCCTTACTTTATTCCTGAATTCAAGGAGATAGGATTTAGTGTTTGATTATTAAGTATGATATTAATTGTATGTGTTTTTGTAGGTACCATTTATCTTATTAAAGAAATTAACTTCTATTATTAGTTTGCTGAGGATTTAGGAGTCATGCGGATTTACTCTTTTATTCGGTTAATTTGGAGGCTTAATTTGATTAATTTTTTATACAGGCTTTGTTTTTTTAGAGTAGCTCTAGGTCCATGGCAAGATTGAGTACAGAGTACAAAGAATTTCTGTATACTCCTTTCCTTTGCACGTGTGCAGCCTCTCTCATTATCAGCCTACCACACAAGAATGATATGTAGACACTGACATATCATAAGGTATAGTCTATAGTTTACATTAGGCTTCACTCTTAGTGTTGTATTTAGAAAAATGTGTAGTTACACTTATACCACATTTCAGTATAATACATATTAGTTTTTCACTGCCTTAAAAATCCTCTGTGCTCTGCCGATCCATCCCTTCCTTCTCCTAACCTCTGATCACCACTGATCTTTTTCCTGCCTCCATAGTTTTGCCTCTTCCCAAATGTCATAGACTTGAAATTATACAGTATATAGCCTTTTCAGATTGGCTTCTTCCATGTAATAATAGTCATTTTAAGTTTGCTTCGTGTCTGTATATTGCTTGATGACTCCTTTCTTTTTAGCACCAGGGAATATTTCATTGTTTGAATGTACCGCTGCTTATTTATCCATTCACCTACTGAAGGACATCTTTGTTTTTTCCCAAGTTTTGCTAATTATGAACAAAGCTGCTATAAACAAGTTGTTGTGTGGACATCAGTTTTCAAATTGTTTGACTAAATACCGAGAAACAGAATTGCTGAATCATATGTTTAAGAGCATTATTTAAGTTTTGTAAGGAACCACCAGTCTACCAAAGTGGCTGTACCGTTTTGCATTCCCACTAGCAGCGAAGGAGAGTTCCTGTTGTTCCACATACTCACCATCATTGAGCAGTTGTCAGTATTTTGTATTTTGGTCATTCTAATGGGTGTGTAGTGGCATCTTATTGTTGTTTTAATTTGTAGTTCCCTAGAGGCTGTTGAGCATCTTTTCTTGTGCTTATTTATCATCTGTATATCTTCTTTGGTAAAGCATATATTAAGATCTTTAATCTTTTAACAGGATGGTTTGTTTTCTTATTGTGAAACTAAAGAGGTTTTTTTATGCTACATTTTAGATAACAATCCTTCATCAGATATCTTCTGCAAATATTTTTTTCCCAAGGCTAGTTTCTCATTCTTTTGACATATCCTTCACAGAGCAGAAGTTTTTAAATGAAGACCAACTTATCAATTATTTCTCTCATGAATTAATTATGCCTTTGATGTTATATAGATTGATTTTCAAATATTAAATTACTCCCTAGGATAAACGTCCATTTGGTCATGACTTACTGTCCTTTCTGGCTTCCCTGTGCCTCAGCTAGTAAAGAATCCGCCTGCAATACGGGAGACCTGGGTTTGATCTCTGGTTTGGGAAGATCCCCTGGAGAAGGGAACAGCTATCCACTCCAGTATTCTGGCCTGGAGAAGTCCACGGACTGTATAGTCCATGGGGTTGCAACGAGTCGGACACGACTGAACGACTTTCACTTTCACTACTGTCCTTTTGAGATAATTGCTTTATTCAGTTCCTTGATATTTTCTTAACTGTTTCCCTGTCTATATTCAGGGGGAATAAAGTGAAAGTGAAAGTCGCTCATTTGTGTCCAACTCTTTGCGACCCCATGGGCTGTAACTCACCAGGCTCCTTTGTCCATGGAATTCTCCAGGCAAAAATACTGGAATGGGTTACTATTTCCTTCTCCAGGGCATCTTTCCAACCCAGGAACTAAACCCAGGTCTCCTATATTGCAGGCAGATTCTTTACTGTCTGAGCCAAATGTTGACCTATAATTTTCTTTTTTTAAATCATGTCTATGTCAGATATTGACATCAGGTTATGCTGGACTTATGAATTGGGGAGTGTTTACTCTTTTCCAGAAAAAATATGTGTTTACTTATTTATGTATTTATTTTTCTTTAAATGTTTGGTAAAATTTACCAGTGAAGCCATCTGGACTTGGGTATTTCTTTGTGGGGCATTTAATCCTACTAATTTAACTTCCTGATGCTTATAAAGGTAATAAGATTTTCTATTTCATCTTTTGTCACCTTCACTAAGTTTTGTGTTTCATAGAATTTGGATAATTCTTTTAAAGTTTTGAATGTATAAGGTTGTTCATAATATCTCTTATTTTTTGATGTCTGTGGAATATAAGATGATACTCTCTTATTGCATATATTTATAATTTATGTTTTATTTCTCTTGATCAGTCATGTAGAAGTTTTTCAGTGTTGTTAATTATTGAACAAAGCTACTTCGGGTTTGTGAATTGTCTATGTTTTTGTCTCTTTTTGGGCTTCCTTGATGGCTCAGCTGGTAAAGAATCCGCCTGCATTGCTGGAGACCTGGAGAAGGAAATGGCTACCCACTCCAGTATTCTTTCCTGGAGAATTCCATGGACTCAACAGTCCATGAGGTCTCAAAGAGTTGGACATGACTGAGCAACTTTTACTTACTTGTCTCTTTTTAACTTAAACCTTTTTTTTTTTAACGTTTTAAAAATCTTTGTTATTTCCTTCCTTTTAATTTCTCTGGATTTAATTTGTTCATCTTCTTTATGCTTCTGTAGACAGAAGCTTAGATCTTTGATTCTTTTCCATTCCAGTTTAAGCATTAAAGCTATAAATTTCCCTCTAAGCAGGGTTAGGTGTATCCTATAGATATTGATGTTATATTTTCACTGTCATTCATATCAAAATACTATTTAACTTTGATTTCTTCTTTGATGAGTCATTATGTGCATCATTTACTTTTGGTAATTTTTGGACTTTGTGAACTATCTTACTGATATTGACTTTAATTCATTTTATAATCATCAAACATCATACTCTTAATTTTTCAAAAGTTTTAAGGTTTAATGAAATTTGCCATATGATCAGAATATCACTTGTCTTTATGAACACTCCATGTGTACTTGAAATTAGTTTTTTTCTACATTTGTTGCTTTTAGTCTTTATAAATGTCAGTTGGGTCAAGATGGTTGATGTTGTCATTAGATCTTCCATAATTTGTTGAGATTTGTTTAGTGGTTTTGGGGGGGTTATTAAAGTCTCCAAATATACCTGTGAGTATGCCTGTTCAGTTCAGTTCAGTTCAGTTACTCAATCGTGTCCGACTCTTTGCGACCCCATGAATTGCAGCACACCAGGCCTCCCTGTCCATCACCAACTCCCAGAGTCTACCCAAACGCATGTCCATTGTGTCAGTGATGCCATCCAACCATCTCATCCTCTGTCGTCCCCTTCTCCTCCTGCCCTCAATCCTTCCTAGCATCAGGGTCTTTTCCAATGAGTCAACTCTTTGTATGAGGTGGCCTAAGTATTGGAGTTTCAGCTTCAACATCAGTCCTTCCAATGGACACCCAGGATTGATCTCCTTTAGGATGGACTGGTTGGATCTCCTTGCAGTCCAAGGGACTCTCAAGAGTCTTCTCCAACACCACAGTTCAAAAGCATCAATTGTTCGGCTCTCAGCTTTCTTCACCGTCCAACTCTCACATCCATACATGACTACTGGAAAAACCATAGCCTTGACTAGATAGACCTTAGTTGGCAAAGTAATGTCTCTGCTTTTCAATATGCTATCTAGGTTGGTCATAACCTTCCTTCCAAGGAGTAAGCGTCTTTTAATTTCATGGCTGCAATTACCATTAGCAGTAATTTTGGAGCCCCCCAAAATAAAGTCTGACACTGTTTCCACTGTTTCCACATCTATTTCCCATGTAGTGATGGGACCAGATGCCATGATCTTAGTTTTCTGAATGTTGAGCTTTAAGCCAACTTTTTCACTCTCCTCTTTCACTTTCATCAAGAGGCTTTTTAGTTACTCTTTACTTTCTGCCATAAGGGTGATGTCATCTGCATATCTGAGGTTATTGATATTTCTCCCGGCAATCTTGATTCCAGCTTGTGCTTCTTCCAGCCCAGCGTTTCTCATAATGTACTCTGCATATAAGTTAAATAAGCAGGGTGACAATATACAACCTTGACGTACTCCTTTTCCTATTTGGAACCAGTATGTTGTTCCATGTCCAGTTCTAACTGTTGCTTCCTGACCTGCATACAGGTTTCTCAAGAAACAGGTCAGATGGTCTGGTATTCCCATCTCTTTCAGAATTTTCCACAGTTTGTTGCGATCCACACAGTCAAAGGCTTTGGTATAGTCAATAAACCAGAAATAGATGTTTTTCTGGAACTCTCTTGCTTTTTCAATGATCCAGCGGATATTGGCAATTTGATCTCTGGTTCCTCTGCCTTTTCTAAAACCAGCTTGAACATCTGGAAGTTCACGGTTCACATATTGTTGAAGCCTGGCTTGGAAAATTTTGAGCGTTACTTTACTAGCGTGTGAGATGAGTGCAATTGTGTGGTAGTTTGAGCATTCTTTGGCATTGCCTTTCTTTGGGATTGGAATGAAAACTGACCTTTTCCAGTCCTGTGGCCACTGCTGAGTTTTCCAGATTTGCTGGCATGTTGAGTGCAGCACTTTGACAGCATCATCTTTCAGGATTTGAAATAGTTCAACTGGAATTCCATCACCTCCACTAGGTTTGTTCATAGTGATGCTTTCTAAGGCCCACTTGACTTCACATTCCAGGATGTCTGTTACTCCTCCTATAATTTATCACTGTTTATTTTATACATTTTGGAACTCTTATTGGGGGTATACACTTTTTCAATTTTATGTCTTCCTGATATACCAACCCTTTTAGCATTATGGAGTGTTTACTTTAGATAAGGTAATATTCCTTGTGTTGTAGTCTTAATTTGTTTCATGCAAATATAGCCTTTTTCTTTTTGCATTTACATTTAAAGGAAATGTCTCATGCATGCCATATAGTTAGGTTTTGCTTTCCTTATACACTGTGGTAATCTCTGCACTGTTTAGACCATGGTCAGCAGACTTTTTCAGTAAAGTGCCAGACTGTAAATATTTAGATCTTGAAGGAAGACCCTATGGTTTGTGTGGCAGCTACTCTATTCTGTCTCTGTAGTGTGAAAGTAGCCCTTGACAATTTGTAAATGAATGGGTTTGGTTGTGTTCAAAGACAGTTTTATTTATAAAACAAGTGGTGTGTCATATTTGACCCTCAGGCCACGGTTTGCTAAGCTTGTTTTAGGCTATTTTTAATTAATATATTTATAAATGTAGATTTAGCTATGTCATTTGTTGTTTGTTTTCTCTTTGTCTCGTCAGTATTCTATTGATCCTTCCTTTGAGTTTTTTGAGTATTTTTTAGTGATTTATTATTTATGATTTCTCTTTTGACTCTTTTACCACACATCTCTGTATTATTTTCTTAGTGGTTACCCTTTATTATGGATCTTTTTTCCCCATTCCAAGAAGTTAGTGTCTTTGAAGAAGTGTCACAATATTCTTATTTATCATGGAAATATCCATGTCAGTTTCCCTTATGCTGATAACTTTGCTTTCTTTCTTTTTCTTTTATGTTAGTACATAAGCCAGAGAGGAGCATCAAATAAATTGCCAAGAATTAGAGCCAAACAGAAGTGAATTGCAGTGACCCAGAAAAACATACACATAATTTCTGCCAAAAAGTATATTAATCAAGTATAAGAACTGGAAAGGAAGAGTTAAAATTCTAATTTGCCAATATGATATTATTGTATATCTTAGAAACCCAAGATAATAACTGAAAGCTACTATAAATTAAACAGATAATAATTATACAGAAGTCATGAGTTTTTATATGTATAAACAACCACAGCTGAAAGATAATAGAAGAAAAAATGCACATCTTAAAAGTGTTCTTTCTAAATTAATTAATAGATGAAATAACTAATATATATGCTAATTATTAGACAGGCTGACTCTAAGTTTAGGAATATAATTAAGAATCATCAGAAGAACTCTCATAAAGTAGAGTGATGACAGACCCATTATATAGTTGAAACATGTTATAAAGCCTCAACAAATAACACATGAATAAGAAGTTCAGAAATGGGGTCAATTACGTAAATGAATTTAAAATTTACTAAGGACAGTATCTCCCATTGGTACAAAAGAGATAGAATTCATAATAAACGGTCTTGAGGCAACTGGATAGCCAATTGGAAAAGTCCATTTGTGGATCCAGTTAAAATTCATACCATATATTAGGAGAAAGTACAAATGGATCAAATATTCAAGTATAAAAATAAAATAAATGCAATACAAAGTACCCATCAATGGATTGACTAAGCTATGGTCTGTCTACCTATGGAATGCTGTGTAGTTGCAGTAAAGAAAAAGTTCACTATACTTCTACGGAGAAATCTATAGGATACATTGTGAAGTGAAAAAATCAGGTGCAGGATAACATATTTAGAATGCTATCTTTTGTTAAAAGGAGGTAGAAATATTATGATTCATACTTGTGTTTTCATAAAATAACATTTTAAAGGGACAAGAGGGAATGGCGTAGACAGAAGTGTGAGTGACACTTCTAACTGGAAACGTTTTTATGCTGTTTTGATTTTTGAAACGTGTGTGTGTAATCTATTTTAAAAATCATTTAAAAATTCTTCCAGATTGAAATGAATTAATTTGCAGGTTCTGTGAATCATTTAAGGAAGAAGCAATTCTAAATTAAATTTCCTCAGAAAAATAAGGAAAGAAGCTATGTTAATCATGGAATATATGTTCATCTAACAAATTAGCTTTAAAATGTATAAAGTAACAACTGATAGAATTTGCATAGGGGAATATAAGAACTTTCAACAGTTTTAGAGCTTTTAACTCTCCTCAGAAATTGTCAAGTTAAGCATGTAAAAAAAATCAAGACTTAGAAGTATTTATTATTTGAAGGTGGAACTTTTAAATGACATAGTTATTCCATTCTGTGTTTAAATATTTGACAGAGCAGTGATTTTAAAACATGGTAAAAACTGTTTTTTCCCAAACTAGTTTCACAAGGGGATTATAGGTCAGTTAAATCTGTACCTATTGGGCACCACCTAGTTTTGTTTTAAGCTTTGGCAACCCACTCCAATATTCTTGCCTGGAGAAACCCCAGGGACAGAGGAGCCTGGTGGGCTACTCACACAGGGTTGCAAAGAGTTGGACATGAATGAGGGACTAAGCACACACACATTTCTTTTTTAAAAGCTAATTTTATTTATTTATCTATTTATTTTTGGCTGTCCTAGGTCTTCATTGCTTTGCCCAGGCTTTATCTACTTGTGGCGACTGGGGCCTGCTCTTTGTTGTGGTGCATAGGCTTCTCATTGTGGTGGCTTCTCTTGTTGGGGAGCACAGGCTCTAGGTATGTGAGTTTCAGTAATTGCAGCAAGCAGGCTCTAGAGCGCAGGCTCAGTCATTCTGGCTCATGGGCTTAGATGCTCCGTGGCGTGTGGAATCTTCTCATACCAGGGATCAAACCTGTGTCCCTTGCATTGGCAGGTGGATTCTTATCCACTGTGCCACCAGGGAAGTGCTCTTTCAAGCTATTTCTGTTGTTAGCCGAGAACTTCCAGATGTTCAAGCTGGATTTAGAAAAGGCAGAGGAACAAGTGATGAAATTGCCAACATCTGTTGGATCATAGAAAAACCAAGAGGATTCCAGAAAAAAAAATCTACTTCTGCTTCATTGACTATGCTATAAAGCCTTTGACTGTGTAGATCACAACAAACTGTGGAAAATTATTAAAGAGATGGGAATACCAGACCACCTTACCTGCCTCCTGAGAAATCTGTATGCAGGTCCAGAAGCAACATTTAGAACTGGACATGGAACAACGGACTGGTTCCAAATTGGGAAAAGAGTATGTCAAGGCTGTGTATCGTCATCCTGCTTATTTAACTTCTATGCAGAGTACATCATGCAAAATGCCATGCTGGATGAAGCACAAGTCTCAAAGATTGCCAGGAGAAATATCAAGAACTTCAGAACTGTGAATGACACAACGATTGGATCAAGGAAAAGAGTAATATCATGGCATCCAGCCCCATCACTTCATGGCAAATAGATGAGGTAACAATGGAAACAGTGAGAGACTTTAATTTTGGGGGCTCTGAAATCACTGCAGATGATGACTGCAGCCATGAAATTAAAAGACGCTTGCTTCTTGGAAGAAAAGCTATGACTAACCTAGGCAACATATTAAAAAGCAGAGACATTACTTTGCCAACAAAGGTCTGTCTAGTCAAAGCTATGGTTTTTGCTATAGTCATGTATGGATGTGAGAGTTGGACCATAAAGAAAGCTGAGCACTGAAGAATTGATGCTTTTGATCTGTGGTTTTGGAGAAGACTCTTGAGAGTCCCTTGGACAGCAAGGAGATCAAACCAGTCAATCCTAAAGGACATCAGTCCTGAATACTCTGTGGAAGGACTGATACTGAAGCTGAAGCTCCAATATTTTGGCTACCTGATGTGAAGAACTGACTCATTGGAAAAGACCCTGATTCCGGGTAAGATTGAAGGCAGGAGGAGAAGGGGACAACAGAGGATGAGATGGCTGGACAGCATCACCGACTCGATTGACATTACTTTGAGCAAGCTTCGGGAGGTGGTGATAAACAAGGAAGCCTGGCATGCTGCAGTCCATGGGGTCGCAAAGACTCGGACACAACTGAGTGACTGAACTGAACTGGTTAGGATGTATGCTCTGCAACTAGCACAGCCGTTCTAGCCAGTGTTAGAATTGTTCATACTATGATTAGCCCAAGTGAAGTGAAGTGAAGTCGCTCAGTCGTGTCTGACTCTTTGCAACCCTATGGTCTGTAGCCTACCAGGATCTTCTGTCCATGGGATTTTCCAGGCAAGAGTACTGGAATGGGTTACCATTTCCTTCTCTAGGGGACCCTCCTGACCCAGGGATCGAACCCAGGTCTCCTGCATTGTAGGCAAACGCTTTACTGTCTGAGCCACCAGGGAAGTCTTTACAAATAAAGTCTTTGTAAAAACTTTACAAGTAAAGTTTCTGTTAAGAAAAAAGAATCATGCTACAGAACACAGAGGGTATATAACACTGGAAGTTCAACAGTTTTCCCAAGAAAAAATGGCTTTCTTCACTTTCTTCCTGTGTACCATTTCTCATCTTAACTTATTCCAAACCTAGAAAATAACTACTTGGAAAGAGGTAGTAAATATATGTAGGGTTTTAAATACTTGTTAGGAATTATATATTCCATTTAAACCCTTCAGGTTCTCAGTGAGTTCTGCTCCCTGGAGATGTTCTGGTGGGGGAAGGGTTGAAAGTTGGTTGTATCAGGCTTTAGGGCAGCAGGTTCTGTGTAAAACTAGTCTCTGTGAAAGTCCTTATTAGGAAATTTAAAGGGTGCTCTGCCTTGTCAGCAGTAAGGAGATGAGGCTGAGATGGAGCCAGGATTTGGAGTTATTTTTTGTGTAGGAGAGCTCTGTTTAATCTAGAAAGGATCAGTTCAAATCGTATACACAGGATTGGCCTAGTCTAGTCTTTCATTCTGCTTAGTCATTCAGTCATGTCTAACTCTCTGTGGCCCCATGGACTGAAGCCTGCCAAAGCTCCTCTGCCGATAGAATTTTCTAGGCAAGAGTAATGGAGTAGGGTGCCATTTCCTCCTCCAGGGGATCTTCCCAACCCGGGATTGAACCTGTGTCTCCTCATTGGCAGACGGGTTCTTTACCACTAGCTGCCACCTGGGAAGTCCCAAGTCTTTCATAGCCACTGTCTAAACTCTTCAGTCTTAACTGAAAAAGAGAATTTCCACCCCCATAATCACCTTACCCAACCTGCCACATTAAAAACAAAAACTGTGCAAGGATGGCTGGATAGGCTACAGGAGGCTAAACTTTTTTTCTGTATTGATCAGGGCATGAGATTCTGTACACTATCTCTGATTTGATCCTACAGTAGACCTTTTCTCAGAGAATTTGAACACGTAGTTGTCACTGTGTTCAGTTTTCTAAGGTGGATAGCCAGCCATTAGGGGGTGGCATCTCTAATTTTCTTGAAGAGATCTCTAGTCTTTCCCATTCTGTTGTTTTCCTCTATTTCTTTGCATTGATTGCTGAGGCAGGCTTTCTTATCTCTCCTTGCTATTCTTTGGAACTCTACATTCAAATGGGAATATCTTTCCTTTTCTCCTTTGCTTTTTGCTTCTCTTCTTTTCACAGCTATTTGTAAGGCCTCCTCAGACAGCCATTTTGCTTTTTTGCATTTCTTTTCCATGGGGATGGTCTTGATCCCTGTCTCCTGTACAGTGTCATGAACCTCCATCCATAGTTCATCAGGCAGTCTGTCTATCAGATCTAGTCCCCTAAATCTATTTGTCACTTCCACTGTATAATCCTCCTACCAGTGCAGGAGATGTGGGTTTGATCCCTGGGTTGGGAAGATCCCCTAGTGAATGAAATAGCAATGCACTCCAGTATTCTTGCCTGGGAAATCCCATGGACAGAGGAGCCTGGGAGGCTATAGTCTATGGGGTTGCGAAAGAGTGGACGTGACTTAGCAACTAAACAAGAAACTGGTAATTGTTATCAGTTGAATTATGTCTCCTTTTCCACCTGCTCAAAAAAAAAAAAACAAAAAAACCCAGACATATTGAAGCCCTAACCTCCACTACTTCAAAATGTGATAGTATTTGTAAACGGTCTTTTCAGTGGTAACTAAGTTAAAATGAGGTCGGTAGGGTGGGCCCTAATCTAATATCATTTGGTGTCTTTATAAGAAGGGGAAATTTGGACATGGGCATAGACAGAGGGGGAGAAGGCAATGGCACCCCACTCCAGTACTCTTGCCTGGAAAATCCCATGGACGGAGGAACCTGGTAGGCTACAGTCCATGGGGTCGCTAAGAGTCGGACACGACTGAGCAACTTCACTTTCACTTTTCCCTTTCATACACTAGGGAAGGAATTAGCAACCAACTCCAGTATTCTTGCCTAGAG
This sequence comes from Okapia johnstoni, assembly GCA_024291935.2. Lineage (NCBI taxonomy): Eukaryota > Metazoa > Chordata > Mammalia > Artiodactyla > Giraffidae > Okapia > Okapia johnstoni. Next base: position 47,336,664 of record CM044322.1, read on the forward strand.
AATCCCAGGGACGGTGGAGCCTGGTGGGCTGCCGTCTGTGGGGTCGCACAGAGTTGGATACAACTGAAGTGACTTAGCAGCAGCAGCATAGACAGAGGGAAGATGACATGAAGACATGAGGAGAAGTTGTCCATCTCAAGCCGAAGAGAGAGGCCTGGAACGGATCCTTCATGACTCTTGGGTGGAATCAGCTCTGCTGATACCTTGATCTTGAACTTCTAGTTTCCAGAACTGTGAGAGAAGATAAATTTCTGTTGTTTGAGCTGCTCAGTCTGTGATACTTTACTACAGCAGCCCTAGCAAACTAATATAGTAACTAATGAGCCAAATATTTCAGAAACTGGAAAAAGAACCACAGAGTAAACAAGAAGGAAGGAAATAATAAGGCCAGAAATATGTTAGAGTAGATATTATCAAAATCCAAAATCGATTCTTTAAAAGTTAATATATTTAAAAATTGTTGGATACATGGTTTGTTCAATTTCAGAAAAAGCATATGTTTAATATATATTTATTAAAAAGCCAGAAAAATAGTAAAAGAGAATGTCTTTAATTTGATGAAGGATATGTACCAGAAATCTAAAGCAAACCTTTAATGGAAAAATTTACATGCATTCCATTTAAGATCAGAAACAAGACAAAGATGGTTATCACTTTTTTATGTTACTGGAGTTCCTGGCCAGTGCATTAAGAAAATAGAGATGAGTTAATGGGATTGAAAGAGAAGAGATAAACCTATAAGTATTGAGATGACCTATACGTATTATTGAGATGACTATATGATTTTTATTCTTTGGTTTGTTAATGTGGTGTGTCACACTGTTTGATTTGTGGATATTTAGATATCATTGCATCCCTGGGATAAATTCCACTTGTTCATGGTGTATGACCCTTTTAATATATTGTTGAATTCAGTTTGCTGATATTTTATTGAAGATTTTTACATTGTGTTAATAATGGATATTGACCTGTAATTTTCTTTCCTCACTTCCTCCTTTCCTTCCTTCCTTTCTTAGGTGTGAGTGTGTTTATTTGTGAGTGTGTGTGTGTGTTTGTGTGGTGTCCTTGCTGCTCTTGTATCAGGGTAATGCAGGCTTCATATGGAAGCCTTCCCTCCTCTGGTTTTTTGGAAGAGTTTTAGAAAAACAGGCATTAACTATTCTCTGAATGTTTGGAACAATTCACCAGTCAAGTATCTAGTTCTGGACTTCTGTTTCTTGGAAATTTTTTGATTACTGATTTAATTTCATTTCATAGCAATTAGTGTTCTATTTCCTAAATTTTCAGTCTTGGTAGACTGTATATTTCTGGAAATTTATCTCTTTTCTCTAGGTTGTCCAGTTTGTTGGTGTATATGTGCTTAATATTCTCTTACGATCCTTTGTATTTCTGTATTATCAGTTGTAACTTATCTTCTTTCATGTTTGATTTTATTTATTTGAGTACTCTTTTCCTTAGTTAGTCTACCTAGAGGCTTATTGACTTTTGTTTTTATCTTCTCAAAGAACCAGCTCTTAGTTTCATTGATCTCTTCTGTTGTTTTTTTTTTCTCAGTTTTATTTACTATTTAGTTATTTAAATCACTTATTTATTTATTATTTCCTTCTATTTATTATTTCCTTCCTCCTACTAACTTTGGGCTTTGTTCTCTTTTCTTCCCCTAGTTCCTTGAGGTAAAATTATATTGTTTACTTGAGATTTTTTTTATGTCTTGAAACAATCCTATATTGCAATGAACTTCCCTCATAGGACTACTTTTGCTTCATCCCATAGACTTTGGTACATTTTATTTCTGTTTTCATTTGTCCCTAGGTATTTTTTGATTTATCTGTTGATTTCTTCAGTGACCCACAGGCTGTTCAGTGCATTTTGTTTAATCTACATTTCTTTTTTCAGTTTGCTTCTTGTAATTGATGTCTAGTTTCACACCATTGTGGTCAAAAAAGATGCTTGCTATGATTTCAATTTTCTTTGGAATTTATTGAGACTTGTTCTGTGGCTTAACATGTGATCTTTGCATGGGAGGGAGAAAGTTACATGTACACTTGAGAAGAAGTGGGGTATTAAAAATCCCTTACTCTTATTGTATTGCTTTCACTTTTCCCTCTTAGGTCCCTTAATATTTGCTTTAGGTATTTTTCGTTCTCCTATATTGGGTACATATATATCTATAAATGTTATGTCTTTTTGATAGATTGACCCTATTTATCATTATATAGTGCCCTTGTCTTTTATTACGGGGCTTCCCAGGTGGTGCTCGTGGTAAAAAACCCTCCTGTCAGTACAGGAGGTGTAAGAGACCTGGGTTTGATCCCTGGGTTAGGAATATCCCCTAGAGGAGGGCATGGCCACCCACTCCAGTATTCTTGCTTGGAGAATCCCATGGGGAGAGGAGCCTGATGGGCTATAGTCCATAGGGTCACAAGGAGTATTTTATTACAGTCTTTGTTTTAAAGTCTCTTTTGTCTTACATAAATATTGCTGCACCAGCTTTTTTCATTTCCATTTGAGTAGAATATCTTATATCCCCTCACACAAAGTCTGTTTGTATTCTTACTTATGAATTGAGTCTCTTGTAGACAGCATGGAGATGGGTCTTCTTTTTGCTCATTTAGCAGCTGTATGCTTTTTGAGTTTTAGTTCATTTGCATTTAAATTAATTATTGATTGGTATTTACTTATTGCCATTTTGTTAGTAGTTTTCTGTGTGTTTTTGTAGCTCCTCTCTGTTACTTCTTCTTCTCTTTCTCTCTTGTTTGCTGGCTTTCTTTAGTGTTTGATTTATTTATCTCACTTCCTTAGTGTTTTATTTAATCTCACTTTCTTTTGTGTGTTTACTATAAGTTTGTGTGTGTGTCTTCTCCTTCTGGGGCCCCCATAATGTGAATGTTATTCATCTTGATGTTGTTCCAGAGGTCCCTTATGTTATCTTCCGTATTTTTTAACTCTTTTTCCATTTTGCTGCTCAGTTTGGGTGATTTCCATTGCTTTGTTTTTCAGCTCACTGATTTGTTCTTCTAGTTCATCCAGTCTGATTCTGAATCCCTCAAGTAGATTTTTCAGTTCAGTTATATCTTGTTTGGTACTTTCTTATATTTTCTATCTCTTTGTTTTGTTTTTGTTTTGACCGTGTGGCTTGCAGGACCTTAGTTCTCCAACCAGGGATGGAACCCAGGCCTTGGCAGTAAAAGCATCAACTCCTAACCACTGGACTGCCAGGGATTTCCTTCTCTTCGTTGATGTTCTGTGTTCATTCTTTTCTCAAGTTCAGTGAGCATCTTTATGAATATTACTTCTAACTATTGTGTAAGTTGCTTATCTCCATTTCATTAAGGTCTTTTTCTGGAGATTTGTCTTGTTCTTTAGTTTGAAACATATTTTTATGCCTCCTCGGGTGCCTGACTCTGTGTTTGTCTTCATGTATTGGGTGAAATAGCTACCGATTCCATTCTTTTTTTTTTTTTTTTTTTTTTATTTTATTATTTTTTTATTTTATTTTATTTTTTTATTTTAGTTGGGGGCCAACTACTTTACAATACTGTAGTAGTTCCTGCCATACATCGACACGAACCAGCCATGGATTCACACGTGCTCCCCCTCCCAAACCCCCCTCCCCCGATTCCATTCTTGAAAGAGCGATCTTCTGTAGTAGATGGCCTATGAGGCCTGAAGTGCCATTTCCTGGCCATCATTGCTTGGGAGTCAAGATGTGGCACTTGTATGGGCTGTATGCACCTGATGGCTATGACAGGGCTGTGTCTGCTTTGCAGGGAGGGAGGATATGTTGCACTTACCTGGCTTAGCTGCTGCATGGGGTTGGTCGAGTGTGGGTTGTTTGCCCAGCCCAGATGTAGTGTGGCTGCTGTATGAGGTAAATGAGGGTTCAGGGTTTTGACATGGGTTAGGTAGAGCATCCCCCTGGTGCTAATAGGCTAGAGGGAGGACAGCAAAAATGGCATCCATCAGCTCTGGCACAAGCTAGAATGATGTTGTGAAGAATGATATTACAAGTTAGAGTGATATTGCAAAGACTGCCAGTGCTTCTCTCCCCAGAGAATGTTCCAGCTGGCTCATGTCTCTCTGGCAGCTACTTTAAGATCAGTATGTGGGTCTCCTTTGCTTACAATCTAGGTGCTTTTCAGACTATTTCTTTTGCACTGGATCTCAGGGTGAGTGGGTCTATATGTGAGCCTTTTAATAGCAGGTTCTCCCTTCCCTTCAGTTCTGATGTTTTCCTGGATTTAATTCCCATTCATTCACTAAATTAGATGTTTTGAGGGAGTCACCTTTCCTGTGCTGGACCTGAGGGTTGGGGTACCTCATGTGGTGCTCAGTCTCTTCACTCCTTGAGGAAAAGTTTGTATTTTTGGAATCCCCCCCAACTGTGGGTAACCGCTCCTGTTGTGGAGTCCCACATGAAACCATGTCTCTGCCTTTCCTACCTCTCTCCATACATCTCTTTTATCTTTTCTTGTCAAGATGTTGTTCATCTAGTTCTCAGGTCCTTTAGAAAGGAAAACTGCTCCTTATGTAGCTATAAATTTGTTGTGTTAATGGGAGGAGGTAAGTTTACGGTCCTCCTATGCTGCTATCTTTAACCCCTCCTGTAAGTTAACCTGGTGTTACTGGTTTATTGTAAAAGATATAACTCAGAAACAGCCAAGTGGAAGACATACATAGGGTAATGTATGGAAGGAAGGGCGTGGACCTTTCATGCCCTCTCTGAGTGCACCCCTGTTGCAGCACCTTGATGTGCTGAGTAACCTGGAAGGTAGCGGTACCCACTCAATTATAAATTTTTATGGAGATTTCCTTACTAAGGCATCATTAATGAAATTGTAGGCCACTAACAAGATCTCTGGTCCCTCTCCCCTTCTCTGTAGGTTGGGTGTAGGGCTGAAAATTACAAGCTTCTAATAATGGCTTAGTCTTTCTGGCAATCATCCCCCTATACTGAACTACCTAGGGCCACCACTTATCTCATTAACATACAGAAAAATTTTATCACTGCACAAATTCAAAGGGTTTTAGGAACTGTGTGCCAGGGACAAAGATCAAATATTTATTTTTATTATACTACAGCCATTATAACTATATATTTTCTAATTGACAGTTTTTATGTATGTAGAACAGAAATGAACAAAACTAAAAGGGTAGACCTATTAATTTCATAATAGGAAATTTTGACACACTGTTTTCATAGCTGATACAAGTAGACGAAAATCAATAAGGAATAAAAGATATGAATAACAATTAACAGACAATTGATACAGTACATTATGCTCAGCAGCTGATGAATGCTCATTTCTTATCTAGTGCGTATGGAACATTTACCACTTATTAGTGTATCAAGATGCAGTAGGTATTTTGGTACATGGACTTTGTATCCTGTGACCATATTTTAAATCTGTTTATTAGTTTTAGAAGGTTATGGCCAACCTAGATAGCATATTTAAAAGCAGAGACATTACTTTGCCAACAGAAGTCCGTCTAGTCAAGGCTATGGTTTTCCCAGTGGTCATGTATGGATGTGAGAGTTGGACGGTGAAGAAGGCTGAGCGCCGAAGAATTGATGCTTTTGAACTGTGGTGTTGGAGAAGGCTCTTGAGAGTCCCTTGGACTGCAAGGAGATCCAATCAATCCATCCTAAAAGAGATCAGTCCTGGGTGTTCATTGGAAGGACTGATGTTGAAGCTGAAACTCCAATACTTTGGCCACCTCATGCGAAGAGTTGACTCATTGGAAAAGACCCTAATGCTGGGTAGGATTGGGGGCGGGAGGAGAAGGGGATGACAGAGGATGAGATGGTTGGATGGCATCACCGACTCGATGGACATGGGTTTGGGTAGACTCCGGGAGCTGGTGATGGACAGAGAGGCCTGGCGTGCTGCAATTCATGGGGTCGCAAAGAGTCGGACACAACTGAACGACTGAACTGAAACTGAAACTGATTAGTTTTAGGAGGTATTTTGTATATATATATGGCTGCCTGTTAGGTTATCTACCTTGTGTGCTGCCTAGTCTTTATTTCCTTTTCCTATCTGCTTTACAGTTACCAACATGAAAATTCAATCTCTGGAGTAAGGTTTCCACCTTCCTGGTGAAAGCCAACTATGCTTGCTTGTGTTATAGTATTCTTAGATGCACTTAGTTTTGATGCTATACCACTTTCTTTCATTCTAGTTCTGAAATTTGCTTAAAAGGTGATTTTAATAATTTTTCATGTTTACTATTGGGTTAGCCAAAATGTTCAGTTTTTAAGTAAAAATAAAAGACACATTTTTCGTTTTCATCAAGGACGTTATTGAACAACGTATTCATTGTTTTGTTCCACTACCTTCTGCCATTTTTTCAGGCAACTTCATAATTCTATCTTCCAAAACTTTTTATCTTTTTGAGCAAAGTACTGTTCAGGTGCCTTTTATAGTCTTCCAGGGAACTGAAATTTTTACCATTAAGAGAATTTTGTAAAGACCGAAATAAATGGAAATCTGAAGGTAAAATATCTGGTGAATATAGCAGCTGAATGAGAACTTCCCAGGCAGGGTGAAACAGTTTTTTCCTGTTCATCAAAGAAACAGTGCAGTCTTGGGTTATCCTGATGGAAGATTATGCATTTTCTGTTGACCCTTTCATGGCCTTTTTTGTTGAGTGCTGCTTTCAGCTAGTCTAATTGAGAGCACTACTTGTTGGAATGAATCCTTTTGTTTACCTGGAAGGAGCTCCTAGTACAGAAAGAAAGTGAAAGTGAAAGTCGCTCTGTCGTGTCAGACTCTTTGGACCCCATGGACTACATAGTTCATGGAATTCTCCAGGCTAGAATACTAGAATACTGGAGTGGGTAGCCATTCCCTTCTCCAGGGGATCTTCCCAACACAGCGATCCAACCGAGGCCTCCCACATTGCAGGTGGATTCTTTACCAGCTGAGCCACCAGGGAAGCCCAAGAATACTGGAATGGGTAGCCTATCACTTCTCCAGGGGCTGTTCATAAGCCAGGAATTGAATTGGGGTCTCCTGCATTGCAGGTGGGTTCTTTACCAGCTGAACTCCTGCATTGCAGGTGGGTTCTTTACCAGCTGAACTACCAGGGAAGATCGAAAAAAATGCCATTCGGCTAAAAATGTTACTTATTTCTTCCATCTTCAATCTTAAAATGGCCACACAAAAATCCACCAATTTTGGTAAGTTTTTTTAAAATGCACACTGATATGACAGCTGTCACAACACAATCTAACAAAAGTGTTTTGAATGAAGTTAAAAACAACTAAGTGCTGCTAGAGCCATCACAGGAAAAACCGAGTGACCCTTTGGCCAACCTGATATGTTTAGAAAACTTGTTCAAAGTTTCTAACCTTACATACCACCAAAAATAGAAGTGTTTATTTTCCTATATGAACTTTAGACTCAACTTAAAGTGTTATTACTACTTAAAGTGTTATTTTTATTGAGATAATATTAAATTTATAGGTTAATTAATGGAGAATTGATGCCCAGTCTTCTTTGGGGATTTATATGATTTATAATATGATTTATAAATTTAAAAAAGAAAGATGGCTCATTTACTACATATTTTTTCTTCTGTTGCTATTGGGATATTTCTCTACCATTATATTTTCATTTTTTTCTTGAAAAATATGAATGTCGTTTTTTAAATGTACATTAGTTCTTTAATATTACTTTTCAGTTCAGTTCAGTCACTCAGTTGTGTCCGACTATTTGCGACCCCATGGACTGCAGCACACCAGGCTTCCCTGTCCATCACCAACTCCTGGAGCTTGCTTAGACTCATATCCATTGAGTTGGTGATGCCATCCAACCATCTCATCCTCCGTCATCCCCTTTTCCTCCCACCTTCAATCTTGCCCAGCATCAGGGTCTTTTCCAATGAGTCCGTTCTTTGCATCAGGTGGCCAAAATATTGGAGTTTCAGCTTCAGCATCAGTCCTTCCAATGAATATTCAGTACTGATTTCCTTTAGGATGGACTGGTTGGATCTCCTTGCAGTCCAAGGGACTTTCAAGAGTCTTCTCCAACACCACAGTTCTAAAGCATCACTTCTTCGATGCTCAACTTTCTTTATAGTCCAACTCTCACATCCATACATGACTGCTGGAGAATCAATATCTTTGACTAGATGGACCTTTGTCGGCAAAGTAATGTCTCTGCTTTTTAATACGCTGTCTAGGTTGGTCATAGCTTTTCTTCCAAGGAGCAAGCGTCTTTTAATTTCATGGTTACAGTCACCATCTGCAGTGATTTTGGAGCCCCAAAAAGTAAAGTCTGTCACTGTTTGCATTATTTCCTCATCTATTTGCCATGAAATGATGGGACCAGATGCCGTGATCTTAGTTTTCTGAATGTTGAGTTTTAAGCCAACTTTTTCACTCTCGTCTTTCATTTTCATCAAGAGGCTCTTTAGTTCTTCTTTGCTTTCTGCCATAAGGGTGGTGTTATCTGCGTATCTGAGGTTCTGGATATTTCTCCTGGCAATCTTGATTCCAGCTTGTGCTTCATCCAGCCCAGCATTTCTCACAATGTACTCTGCATATAAGTTAAATAAGCAGGGTGATGATATACAGCCTTGACATACTCCTTTCCCAATTTGGAACCAGTCTGTTGTTCCATGTCCAGTTCTAACTGTTACTTCTTGACCTACGTACAGATTTCTCAGGAGAGCTGCTTTTACCAGCTGCTTTACCAAAGTACTTTGTGGTTTTTGGTAGTTTCCTTTTCATTCACTATTTTATTCATGTTAAAGTGTACTATTCTGACTTGTACTAAAAATGATAAAATTTGGAATGAAGACTGACAGTTTTTTTATGAGTTCTCTTTAGTCTTTGAGTTTATTGACTTCGAGCTTTAACTCCCTATGTCATTACTCTTAACCTGTGCCTCAATTTTCTTCCTTAATGTAGTTTTGGCTGTGGTTTCTCCATTCTTGTCTCTATCTAATCTCATTTTATCCATCCTAGATTTTAGGGGTTCTTTAAAATATCTGATTAGTTGATGTTCTTATTTTCCGATGTTGTAATTTTATTCCTTCAAACAACTTACAGTTTCTATAATTTCATGAGATTGAGGGTGAGAGAGAAGTAAATATCATTTACCATCTCAAAACACTTTAAATAGTAGCAAAAAGAAAACATTAACATTAATAAAAGCCAGTGTGCCTGGCTCTTGTTCTTCAGTAATGAAATATTTCTCGACTGGTCTGCACAGACTGAGGTTCTTTATATTACTAAAGTGTTTTCATCCTTGGAAAATCCCAGTCTTCCATGTTCTGCCTCTACATATCTTTCATGAATGTCTGTAGTCCCTGTACTCTAGAATCCTGGTTGTTTTTGATATTTTTTATTTCTGGACTATAAGATACTGTATCCGTGTAAGGAGATGAGGTTCCAGTTACTCTCTTCTCTTTGCCTCATTGGGTTTTAATCAATATGTTGGAGCCATATCAGGTTCAGAGTTACCAGGATCCCCTGTTAAAAAAAGATTAAGACATGAACTTGGAGCCAACTTGGAGACTTAACTACCTTCCCCCAAATGTAAACCTTTGTTCCCCACTTTGGATTGCAAAATAGACTCAAAATATGCATATCCAGCTAGCTGCATTGAGGTTTCCAGTTAGCCTTAAAAACTCATTTGCTAGTGGAACAGAGTGTGTTGAGATACGGGCTTCCAGGCTGATTGCTAAAGGACAGTCTTGAGGCTTAATCCTTTTGTTAATCGTGGACAGAAGTGAAGGACAATTACGTTGGTTTTCAACACTTGTCCCTTGACTCAGAGAGGGGGTAGAACCTTTCTTGCTTTAAAGATAGACTGTTTTTATTCACTCCAAACTTGATCTCTAGGAAGAAAAAGGCAGCAGGAAAGGTTTTACAGAAGCTAGAAATAGAGCAGAGTGAATTTGCCCAGGCTCACCTCTTCCGATACTATTCCTGCAGATAGTTTAAAATGACTCTTGCATTATATTTGTGGCCAATATTAATGGATATTGTGTTTCCCGAAAAAGTGGAGATCATCCTGGCCTAACAAAATATATTTTGTTATTACTATGGCTTCTTTAAAATCATTACATAATTTGAAATCAGTGAAAGAATTGATGGCAGAATGCAATCAATGAAAGAAATGAATGAAATCAGTGGATTAATGAGTTCAGAAAAATGGGAGTGAAGATGTAAGACACTTTTATCTTTTTACTGGGGAAGGTGAGAACCTTGTACAACTCCTTCCTAGCACTTGTACTTTTAAATTTCCTTATTTCTGTGTTTAATATTTGTCTTCACCAATAAACTCTTAGTGAAGGCAAAGACTGAATTTCTTTATTCCTTATACTCAGTACTTAGCACAGTGCTTTTAAATATAATCATTTCCCCCCCCCAACTAAAATAAATAAATTTATTAAAAAATATATATAATCATTTTCCTTATTGGAGCTTAAAAACAGAAAAGTGAAGTTTTTTTTTTCTTTCATCCTTATCTGTTTTGACTAATGAAAAAAATACTTATTAATCATACACTGTAATCTAAACATGTTCCATACCCGTGACTAGGATTACAGTCTAATCTACAAGAGGGAAGGGTACACAGCATTGAGATCTACTTCTGTAATTTTCTGGCATTTTTTCCCCCAATTTTATTTCTACTCATAGATAATAAAATTGGGGTAGTTTTGTAAACATTGATGTCAGACCATCTCTTCTTACCAAATATTTTAAGTCTTTTCCCCATGTGCTGAAGCATTTTCAAAACCTGATGGTTCTAATGGTTCCAAACAGTAATGTTAAGCTAGAATGTATGCTCCATGAGTATAAGGATTTTATTTCCTGTCAGTTCACTGTGACTCCCCAGCACCTAATAGTATATAGTAGGTGCTCAGAACATAAAAAAATGAACTATTTAAATTCTATTTTTTTCTGTATTAGAGATGATGTTCTCCAAAGCATTTTTGAACAAAATGCTTTTGCTGTATTTCAGCTGATTTCTTTTTTTTTTTTAATAAATTTATTTGTTTTAGTTGGGGGCTAATTACTTTACAATATTGTAGTAGTTTTTGCCATACATTGACATGAATCAGCCATGGGTTTACATGTGTTCCCCATCCTGAACCCCCCTTCCACCTCCCTCCCCATCCCATCCCTCTGGGTCATCCCATTGCCCCAGCCCTGAGCATTTGTCTCATGCATCGAACATGGAATGGTGTTCTGTTTCACATATGATATATACGTGTTTCAATGCTATTGTCCCAGAACGTCCCACCCTCACCTTCTCCCTCAGAGTCCATAAGACTGTTCTATGCATCTGTGTCTCTTATTCTGTCTCGCATATAAGGTTATCGTTACCATCTTTCAAATTCCATATATATGCATTAGTATACTGTATTGGTGTTTTTCTTTCTGGCTTACTTCACTCTGTATAATGGGCTGCAGTTTCATCCATCTCAATAGAACCGATTCAAATGTATTTTTTTTAATGGCTGAGTAATATTCCATTGTGTATATGTACCACAGCTTCCTTATCCATCAGCTGATTTCTTAAATAATTACTTTAGAATAAACTTCTAGAAGAGACTTTGCTGGTAAAAAGGATATAGACAACTTACATAATTTTGTAGTTTTCTCTATGAAATAATGCTGTCTGTGGCTCTTTTTTACACTTTAATTTTATACATTTTCTATAATAATTCTAAAAGGATCAAAACATTTTTTTTTTCTTTTAAGTGCATTTCTTTTATTCAGGGAGCAGTTAGTGATCTTGTGCCTAGAATGTAAGGGTTTTTGGTGGTGATGGTGAAAGATGAGGATTGAAAGTTCTCTTAGGCAATGCAGTGAATGATTTGGTAGTGCTATGGTAAGGAACGTCATTTCATAGGAATGGGACTCCTATCAAATGTTAATAAGCAGAGTAATGATATAATCAGAATGATAAGGAAGATAATACGGATAGTGTTGATGAAGGATTTGGTAGAGAAGAGACCAAAAGGGAGGGAGATCCTAGCTATCTCACTCCCAACAGCCACGTTATATTTAATCAGTGATTTTTTAAAATTCAAAGTGTTTCTTGAATTTCTTCCTCTCTTCCTTAGTTAGGTCCTCAAAATCTTTCACCTCAGCTACTGCTATAACCTCATGTCTTTCCTTGCTTCAGACCCGGTCTCCACAGAGCTATTAAAGTGATGCAGCTACCACCAGCTATGAAGCATTGTTCCCTATTATCTACATTTTAAGGTTCTAGTTGATTAACATGGCATACAAGCTTTTGCATTACTTGGACCCTTCAGTTTCATTTCTAGCTATTCCCTGCTAGGAAGAAACCCTTTCCTAAGAAAGACAACTGTTTATTATCCCTGACCGTCTTTACCCCTTTCCCCCTCACAGACATCACTTGCTTCTGTGCCTTGCTCATGCCGTCCACATTTCCCAAAATATTCCCTCTCTTTAATCAGATCCCCTTGGTCCCCTTTTTCTGGGGTTCACTGTGTAAGACTCATATGTCATTCACCTCTTTCAAGAAACTTTAACATATGTATTCACAAATTACATAGATCCCTCCCTCCTCCCCCATTTTGGGTTAGGAATCTCTTTTCTTTGCTTTTTATAGGACCTTGTTTTCACCTTTCTTTTCATGTTGTACTGTAATTATCTGTTTAGTGTTGTTTCCCATACTGGACTGTGAGATTTTTGAGAGCAGGGGCTCTTTTATTTATCATTGTATTCTCAGCAGTTAGCATAATGTTTGACATATAGTAAGGTGGTCAGAAAGGAATCTATTATTTTTTCAGATAAAATGAGGGCTTGAACTTGGCCAGTGGAAGTGGGCAAGAAAGGTAGATAGGATAGACAGAATGTTAAAGAAATCACTTTATATGTCACTGATAAATTAAAGTTAGAAATCATGAATGATTGAGGTATGCAGTCTGAGTAAATGGGTTTAATGTGCAGGTTTTTGACTTGTTAAATTTGAGATATATGCTGAACATTTCAGAGAGATGACTAGTAGGCAACTGGAAGTATGGGTCTACCTATTAGGAGATAAGAATTTAGGAGTCATCAGCATATAGATATTAATAGGATCATATATAGGTCATGGAAGAGAGGAGATATAAAAAAGGTAGAGTAGGGATCCTTGGAGAAAATCATTTAATAGGATATGAAAAAAAGAATAAGTAGGAAAATATATTGATTGCCTGTGATGTCCAGTAATGAAGAGAGGTTGAAACAGATGAGAGTTGAGGACCATATATTTTATTTGGAATTTGGAAGGACATTTTTGGTGTTTGAGAGAGTAATTTCAGTCCAATAGAGGGAAATAGCAACCAGATTAAAACAGGTGATTACAACAGGCTGAGAAACTGATGATGAACGAGTGGAAAAAGCAGGCATATAATATTCTTTAGAAATGTGCTTTATGGAGAAATAATACCTTGTGGAAAGGGATGTGATATCACTTTCTTGAGGGGAAGGTAGGATAGCAATAAAGTTTTTGTTTTATATTTGGTTTTTGGTAGGAAATGGTCATGGAAACGATCAGTTGGTGTTCAGGTGCCATAAGAAAGAAAGCTTGAAGTTCAGAAACAAATCTTTAATGGAACAAGGGAAAGAAGGAAAGAAAGGGGAGAGTCTGGCATTAAGATTTCAGATGATACTGTTATCCTTGCCAGTGGTGGGGACACTTCTTCCTTGGGCTCAAAAGGTAAAGAAATAAGGAGAAGTAGAAATATAGAAAATTTAAAGGTATTATGAGGAAATGTGAAGGATCTATTTTCTATGAGATAGACTACTAGGTTATTAGTTGCAGGGTAGGGTTTGGATAGTTCAGGGTTAGGATAGGTGGTGATGGCTGGGTGACATAGTATTTTAGAAGCTTGGTAAAGGGCAAAGAGTTAATCGTAGGGCTGCAAATAGATTTAGGGCTCAGTTGAGATGCAACTAAGGAACAAATAAAGCAATAACATAAATATTTAAATAACTGTATATGTGTTGTTATATACTTTTTCCGTAAAAAGGACTGAAGGAAAGGACAGGGTGCTGAAGAATTGCTTAAAGTTACTCATGAGGATTAAGTGAGGCATATAGTTAAGGACAGTGATATTTGCTCTATAGTCCTAATGCTTGGAAGAATTGAAGAACGGATGCAGGGCCTGGGGAGTGGGCTGTAGCAGACAATAGTCTGGCTGTTAGTGGACTGGGAATAAGTCCTGCTTGGTCATAGGCCAGTGTGATCTGGAGTCAATTCAGAGTATTTAATGCATGACTGATAATATTTGAGATTTTTGTATGAAAAGATACCTTTGTCTGTCTCTCTCTCCCTCCCTCTCTCTCTGTATATTCTTCCTCTATACATATATCAATTAAAGTATATAAAATAAAAGCAACCAATAGGTTGTAGATAATTTACTCTCTTTTAAGACACAGTGAATTTTGTATAGAAAAGTAGTATTGACTGGTTTATGAGCTCTTACTGCTTAGCTACTCATTCCTGATTAAAGTATCTTTGATGGCCTTACATACCCTTGTAGTATTTATCAACTAATAGATTTCAAGATTCAAAGACTGCCCTAAAGGGATAATTTTTTTCCTCTAAAATATTTTGTCTTCTATCAGGAATTTGTCAGTAGATAATTATATAGGCTCAGTGGATAGGTTCACCTCTGGCACGGATGTCTGATAGGAACAGCACCTCTCTCAGTTATGCCTTTTCTTAAAAAGAATGAAACTATGAAAATAAAAGCATAATTTATATAACTCCTACAAGAAATGCGTCAATTATGGGAAATAATAAAGGAGCAAGATACAGTTGAAAATCAACAGCTCTACGAGTTAAGAACCTTCTCTCTACAACTCAATTGTTGTCAGTGACTGCTTAACTTAACGCTGGGTTTTCCTTTTTGCTTTCAGGAAAACCTTTAACTTACGCCCTGGGTGTTGCCTGTCCACAGTTTCCTGGTGGCTCACCGCTTCTGCCTGCTCCAGCCTTGCTCCGGCAGCTTCAAGGCTTCTGGGCTTCAGAGCTTGTTGTGAAAGCTTGCTGCTTTGGCCTGCTACCCCTGCTTCAGGTGTCAAAAGCTTTTAATTAGCTTGCTTCCTCTAATTACCATAAGTAGGCCCTTATGTGTCTGCATAACCTAGTCCTAGAGTCTGAAAGGAGAATTATTTTTAGCCATTCATTCTTCCTTAAAAACTCTGTTCCCTGGCTCTATGGGGATCTAAGGGAGAGTAAAGGAAGTTTGAAGTTATGTTGCATGATTCACCTTTGATAGCCTCTGTATATACAGGGCTAGTCTTCAGTCCATAGGAGTACTCTGGCATGGGCATACTGTATTTTAATAGCTAATGTCTGCTCTAATTGGTCAATGCCCAGGCTATACCAATTTCTAAATATTTTGACTATCACTAATAGATATATAAATTGCATCTCCATAGAGGGGATACTTCTAGCCAGTTCAGTTAACTCTTTGTAGTGTTTTTGGTTGTTAAAGTGTTTTAATTTTTTTATTAAATGTTTTGAATACAAGCTGATCACTAACAGAACAGTTTATAAAAAACAAATACAGTTATTTCCATACATATTAACCACGATCACCGTTAACATGACAGCAGGAATCAAGACTACAGACAAGACGAATGGGAAGATCTCTATAAAGACCTACAGAACTGTCTAATACTCATAGCAGTAAATAACACCAGCTTTGTAATCACATAGTTAGGACTGTAGAAACTACTTTAGTGTGGTGTAAGAATAGATTATGGCAGTATATGTATTGTGCCTAGCCCAGTGCCAGGCACAGAGTAAGCTTTCTATAATTGAGTTGTTTTTAATATTTTATTATTATTAATAATAAATGATGGTAGACATTATACAGTAGAGAAAGAAGGAGACAATGACATGAAACAGTAATAGTAAACAGTAACCATAGGCAAAAGATAGTAAAAGCTAAGTTACGAAGTTGAGAGTTTAAAAGGCATACATATGATTAAGAGAACAGCATGAGCTGGAATAATCGGGTACACACTTAATAAACCTTAAAATACAGAATTGTGTTCTTTTATCATAATGCCTTGTCTTTATTTTAGTTTCAGTCTCAGTTTAGCAGTGTACTTGAAGCTTGAGTATATAGATGGTTTTCAGTAGTCTTAAGTATATATGCTCATATAGACTACAAATCACTTGTTGTTTATTCAGTAAATATTTATTGTGTACCTACTGGTTCCCAAGCACTGGCACGTACTAGTGAACAAATGAGACAAAAATAATTTCTGCCCTCGTAGAGGATGTGTTCTAGTGAGTGAGGCACACAATAAGCAAAATATGTAAATAGAATATATAATTTGTTAAATAATAAGAGCTAAGGGAACAAGGAAGCAAAGAAATGGGATAGAAAATGTGAAGGGCAGAATGAAATTTTAGTGAGGGAGTGAGAGAGCAAACCATCTAGCTGTGGCGGAGTGTGGGGAGGGCGAGGACCATTTGAGACTTAAGTGCACAAACACTAAGTTGACTTTGAACAAGGTGATCAGTATGTTTTGAGCAGAGTGAGCTAGGAGGAGAGTAGTATGAGATCTGGGAGACTGGAAGACCAGGGTATGTTGGAACCCATAATACTTATAAGTTATAGTTAGGACTTTGAATTTTACATGGAGAGAGGAAACTTAAGGATTTGGAGCAGAGTGTCACGATATGAGCTAGTTTAAACAGAATCCCTGTGGCTGCTGTTTTGAGAATAGACTTTGGAGGATAAGAGCAGAAGAGAGGACAGTAAGAGAGAGTTGAAGTAAGAAGTAATAGAGGACAGTCCAGGCAAGACTGGTGGATAGGAATGGGATGGCCCAGAGGAGGCATGGTGAATTCTACATATATTGAATGTAGACTAGATCTGTGGAACTGCATGGCAACTGCTTCTTGACTACTGACATTCTGTTTAGTATAGTGTGATCATTCTTAGTTATATGCTGTATGTATAAGCAATAATTCAGAACTCATTCATTTATATTTGTCACCTACTGATTTTTCTGTAGCATTTGCTGTTTTTCTGATATCATAGTGCTTTTAATAAGACAGCTCTATATTTGGTGCTTTTAAAAATACATCTTTGTTCGGCATTAAATTTATAATCTTCCAGTTCATACTAAATGTACTTTACATTTTGATCAAATTAGTTAAGAAAGGGCATTTTAGCATACTACCCTTTTGTATATCAGTTAGCTATGGTTCTTGAAAGTCTAGAACCTCGAGTTTTAGAACAATCCTTTCTTCTTCAAGTTTACAGAAATGAACATGAAAATGATCTGTAGTGTTAAAGGAGAAAAGCATGATCAATTTTATCGCTTCATCAACTTCATATTCTTGTCTCATTATGTCATCAATTTGAAAATTTAAGAATAGTTTCTGAATTGACTTTTAAACAATTGAAATGTAGTTGATTTACAATGTTGTGTTGGTTTCTGGTGTACAGCAAAGTGATACACACACACTTATTTTTTCATATTCTTTTCCATTATGGTTTATGATTGGATATTAATTGTAGCTCCCTGTGCAAACAACAGGACTTTGTTGTTTATCTATTTTATATGTAGTACTTTGTATCTGCTAATCCAAACTCCTAATTTGTCCCTCCCTCACCCTATTTCCCCTTTGGGAACCATAATTTTGTTTTCTGTGTGAACTGACCTATTTAATTTCACCACATCCCACTTCATTCTAGAAAAGTTTTTAGGCAGCTCATGAAACTGTTATAAGACAGTGCTGAGAATGTTTTTCACCCTGCAGCAGCTTGACATACCTGATTAACACATAGATGTGAAGTGTGGGTCTCATTTTTGGCCCTTATCAGCCACACTATAATATCTCAACAATTAGTGGTCATTTCATGCTCAGGATGAATTATGGTATTCTATACTAGCCTCTCCATGTTTCAAATTCTGTATGTCCTATATAGAGAATATAGAAAGGAGGATAGAAATCATACCTCCTAGAAATAACTGATTTTTAAGAGTCTGATGCTTATCTTTCTCAGAATACATATAGAAATGTATAGGTATATATTTTATGTGTATATATAGAAAAATTTATTTTAGTTTTTAAACTTTAATAAAATTCTTTTAAACAGTATATTGTGAACTTTCTCCTATTAATTAGTAATCTTTAACAACATATTCAAGAATTTAGAAAATTTTCTATTGTTTCTGATATATTCAGTTTTACCTTTCAAAATTATTTATTTTCAATATTTCACTATTGGAAATTACACATAAATATTGTAGCTTAGTTTTTATTTGTATGAATGTTCCTTTGAGGATATTTCTAACTATATTTCTATGTATATGTATGTGTCATGGGTAAAAATTTATAAAGTTGAGTGTTGAGGAGATCAAAGCTTATTTCCTAGTTAAAGAAATTGAAGAAATTAGGATGTATAGGGTCTACCAGTAAACAACAGTTAAGAGACTGGGCTATAATGTGCTTAGTGCAGTACCTGCCATGTAATAATAGCTTAGTGGTTATTGAACACTTGTGCTGTGTGCTTAGTTGCTCAGTCGTGTCTGACTCTTTGTCATCCCATGGACTGTAGCATGCCAGGCTCCTCTGTCCATGGGGATTCTCCAGGCAAGAATACTGGAGTGGGTTGCCGTGTCCTCCTCCAGGGGCTCTTCCCAACCCAGGGATCAAACCCAGGTCTCCTGCATTATAGGTGGATTCTTTACTGTCTGAGCAACCAGGGAAGCCCAGGAGTACTGGAGAGGGTAGCCTATCCCTTCTCCAGGGGATCTTCCCAATCCAGGAATTGAACTGGGGTCTCCTGAATTACAGGCAGATTCTTTACCAACTGAGGTACCAAGGAAGCCCCACTGAACACTTACCAAGTGCCAGACCTCGTTGTATGCACTTTATACTTATGTATAACCCGAATCTGGCTGCACAGACCGTGCTATCACCACTACCCTGAACAGTAAGTGCTAGCTCAGTGTTTGAGTGTTCAATAAATGCTCGCTTATTTCTACTGCACATCTCTATAATCCAGAGGTGGTTTTGATTCCAGTAGTTTTTGGATTTTAGAAAGATAATTTAGTACATATACTGAGTATTGCACTCTTAATGGGGTTTTGAGCAGAATCTCATAAGCAAATGCTTATGAGGTGTTTCTGCAATGAAGCACATTTATTTTTACACTAAGTGAGATTTTAAAAAAACAAACAAACTCCCCTCAAATGATGTCAGTGTATGTTGCCAAATGAATTGTGAAAACCCTTTATCTTGCAGAATTGCAGGTAAAGGATTGTGGACCTGCATAAAACTCTTAGAAGAGTACTTGGCATTTAGTATACACTCAATATGTGTTGGTGGATTACTACTACACTACTGGGTATCCTCAGGTACTTCTGTACTCATATGCATAGAAAATTGGTGAATCGTACAGTGCTGGGAGGAGTTCTTATCACTCCATATGACCTGAGGAAGGCAAATCTAAGTTGGAGTCTTTCAGCAGTTCTTCTCTAAATCAGAAGAGGAGAAGGCTTAAGTGATACCCTTTATCTCTTCCCTGTCCTCAGTGTAGGCATGTCTAGCTCTGTGTGCCTATCCTTTCATCCATTTCTGCAGTATATGATTTGAGTCTACACAGGAGTGTAACTTGTGTTTTCAGTCTATCAGAGATCTTAGTGAAAAAAATGTTTTAAGTTTTTCTGTGCTCTTTATTACAGTACTCCTTTCTTCCTTTTTGGTGATAAGAACATTTAACATCTACTTTCTTGACAATTTCCAAGAATATAATACAATACTGTTAACTATAGTCACGGAGAAGGCAATGGCACCCCACTCCAGTACTCTTGCCTGGAAAATCACATGGATGGAGGAGCCTGGTAGGCTACAGTCCATGGGGTCGCTAGGAGTCGGACACAACTGAGCGACTTCACTTTCACTTTTCACTTTCATGCATTGGAGAAGGAAATGGCTACCCACTCTAGTGTTCTTGCCTGGAGAATCCCAGGGATGGGGGAGCCTAGTGGGCTGCCGTCTATGGGGTCACACAGAGTCAGACACAACTGAAGTGACTTAGCAGCAGCAGCAGCAACTGTAGTCAGCATACTGTACATTAGATCTCCAGAACTTATCATATAACTGAAAAACTTATACCCTTTGACCATCATCTCCCCATTTCCCTCAACCCCCAGCCACTGGCACCACCATTCTAGAATTAGAATTCTAGAAATAGATTTCTCTGTTTATATGAGTTTACCTTTATAGATTTTTTCCAGATAAGTGAAATCACACAGTTTTTGTCTTTCTGTTTCTGACTTATTTCACTTAGCATAATGCTCTCCAGGTTTATCCATATTGCCACAAAAGACAGATTTCCTTCTTTTTCATGGCTGAATAATATTCTATTTCTTTATCCACTCATCTGTCAATGGGCATTTAGTTTCTTTCTATATCTTGTACAGCCCCTTTTCTTTAAATGTGAACCCATTAAGAGATCCATAACTGATGCAGAAATGATGGGTCCATAACTGATTCATCATTCTGCAGATATGACCAGATATGACTCAAGACTAAACTGATTGCACTTGACATTGAGATAGTTCTTCCTCCTTCCTGCCATTTTATTAATAGTTGATGAAAAACTGTAATCACAGTCATTAGTATAACCATTTATGACATTTCAGTTCAGTTCAATTCAGTTACTCAGTCATGTCTGATTCTTTGCGACCCCATGGACTGCAACATGCCAGGCCTCCCTGGCCATCACCAACTCCTGGAGTTTACTCAAACTCATGTCCATTGTTTATGACATTTACCAAGATATAGTTCAGATAACGTTATAGTATTATATACTGATTTCCATTATACATGGTCATATTACTGTTATTGCACTCTGATCCAAAAATAAATTTACTAAGTGACCCTGATATGTGCATTTACTATTAGGGTTTTAAAAAGTTCGGCACTTGAGTTTAAACCTCAAATTTAAAAAATTCTACATTCTTGGAAATATCCCTTTAAACTGTTTGAAGATATGTTGTACATAGTTTGTTTTCTATTTCTTTATATTAGAGTAGTATTTGTTTTCCCTTTCCAGCCTCCAACAACTGGTAACAGCCTTTGTCTTCTCTTCTGTATTCATCATCTGCTGTGTAGCATCCTCAGTGAGCCGCAAAGGCCCTTTGAGATTATCTAGTCAAACTGAGGGAGAGTTGTAGAAACAGAAATGTCATCACTTTGTTGAGAGTAGAAAAAAAGGGGGGGGATTACTTATTTGTATTTGACAGTGTTTTGATCCACAACTAAAATACAAAATACAGAAATGTCTGTTCTTTTTTTTTGTTGGGAAGGAATGTGCGAAGTTTACGATTTGTAGAGATATCAGCCTTAATTGATCTTTTAAGGGTGTGTGTGGGGGGGTGGGGAGGAGTTGTGGTTTAGTGTGCAAGACTATGTGGCATGAAAAATAATATCATTTTCAATTTATGTCATGCTGTTTGATTGCCATGAAATGTGTTTGTTTTGGCAGCTGGCTTTAACTGTAACGTCGTGTTGGAATTTGGCACGCGGTGTTTCCTGTTGTTGTTTAGTTGCTAAGTGGTGTCCTACTCTTTGTGACCCCATAGACTGTAACCCGCCATGCTCCTCTAGCTATGGGATTTCCCAGGCAAGAATACTGGAGTGGGTTGCCATTTCCTTCTCCTGGGGATCTTCCCAACCCAGGGATTGAACCCATGTCTCCTGCTTGGCAGGTGGATTCTTTACCACTGAGCCACCTGGGAAGCCCACAGTGTTTACTAAGCTTTAATTATTTCATATGGTACATTTTGGTCAATTTTTTAGATAGTAGATACTGAGTTTAAATTCCAGGGAAGAAAACTTGAAAAGGAGAATATAATATATAATCATCAACTGATACCGTGTTCAAAAACAGAGTTGTTTGGCACATGTTCACTAATGTAACTTTTTCAACTGACACTATTATTTGATTTAGGATCTTAGAATTTGAACTGCATGGAAATCATTGATAATTTTGGTATTTATTTTTTTTACAGAGAGGAAAAAGGAAAATGGATGACTGAAAAAAGTGTTATTTGTCATATTTTAAAAGTTGTATTTCCTTTTCTAGGTTGCTGTAGTGAAACTAAAAAATGCAGATAAAGTATTTGCCATGAAAATATTGAATAAATGGGAAATGCTGAAAAGAGCTGAGGTAAGATTCTAATTATTGGAATATTTAAATGTCTTAGAAATATTTTTAGAGAAAAATAAAATTATAGAGAGCCAATAGATCTTTAAGTATCATTTAGTAATCTTTTATCTATGATGGCATTATTTTTAAGGCCTGAAACAAATTTAGGAATTCACAATTGTGATATAGTTATTATAAATGTTACATTCATGATGATATTTGTATGGTGTCTGAAAACCAAATGGAAACTCGTGTAATGTTGAGTTTGACCCTTATGTTAAAAGGATATATGGCAACCAGTTTCTTTTATAGGAAGAAATGTTGTAGTGATTGATATCCGATTTGATGTAACTTATTTATATTATTTTGTATTTATCTCTGTTCTGCTCTAAGCAGAAGCCAGCAGGAATTTTCAATATGGCCTATAAGGGTTCTGTTTATTGCTGACTGTGCAGATAAATTTATGTTATGTTCTATATTATTAAGAATGAGAGTAAAATCTTCTGTTGTAAGAATTGTCAGTGTTTTTATCTTGGTACTAAATTTAAGGGAAAGACTGACTGGAGTGATGTTAAAAATGTCTAATAGCTGGTATGGTATGGTCAAAACTGACATTACATGTACATTTTGGGGAGGGGTTCTAGAGGTCTCCTGCTGTGCTGGCTTATAGTGAGTTCCTGGATGAGGTAGGGCATTCAGGGGCCTCAGGGATGCAGAACTTACCAGTGTGGAAGTATTTAAATATTTTAACTTGCAGAAGGGTTATACTGCTGAATAGGTGAGTATTAGCCCTGGAGGTTAGTAAGATCCATAAGAGAATAATGAGAAATTAGCCCTTAGAAATCTTTCTTTATATATCAGTATTTGTAGCAACCTAAAAAACAATAAACACATAGGGAAAAGCAAAAATGGTTCCCATGTTGATAGATACATACCATGGGAGTGAAAGTGCATGCGTGTTCAGCTTCTCATTGTATCCGACTCTTTGCAACCCTGTGGACTGTAGCCCACCAGGCTCCTCTGTCCACGGGATTTCCCAGGCAGTACTGGAGTGGGTGGCCATTTCTGAATCCAGGGATCAAACCTGTGTCTTCCGCATTGGTAGGTGTTCTTCACCACTGAGCCACCAAGGAAACCCAGTAGTGAAAGTAAATACTTCAACATTTCTTTCTTTTAGAAAATATGGAAACTATAACAAAATTCAGAAAAGAAAATAACAATCACTTGTATTCCATCACTTATGATTAATACATTTTGAGCATGTTTTGCTTTCAGTCCTTTTCTTTTTTTTTGTTGTCTACTGAAAAAGCTGCACAAGTGAAATACAGATAAATTCTTTGTAATGTCACATTACGGATAAAGCTAAAGTACTCATTGACTATATCCCACCCAAGTCCAGCCCCTCTCTGCCTCCCAGAGGTAATTACAGAGAGTTAATAAAATCCTGTTTAAAAAAGTATCTGGAAAATTTTATGTCACATATCTCTGACATATGTGCCAGTGCCTATTATATTCAATAACTTCGATATTTACTTTTGCATTTCCCCTTACTGTCACTGGTCAGATTGAGTTCAGTATGCAGTCTATTTATTAGGGAGTGCTTTTGAATTGACCTTGATCGAAGGGAAAGGAGGTGAAACATGATTTATCAGGGAGAGGCCAGGCTGTCCCAGCAGTCTCTGTTGATCCAGCAGGGAACTGGGGAGCAGAAATGGTCCTTCAGAGTTGTCCTGCCTTAGAACAAATGATTGACCTCTTTGTAGTTGCCTTAGTCAGTCATTGGATATGGGCTGCCTCCAGAAGGACATGGATGTGGGCTAGTAGGCTTTTGGCAGCTGAGACAAAGCCGGGAGGGACTGATGGCATTGCCAACAGTTGGAGCAATTAAGTCTTATTATTAAAAAATAGTAAATAATTATGTTATTAATTGTTTTTCAGAATTCATAATTGTAGTGGGGTAGTATTCCAGGGTTAGAACTTTTAAAAGATTGAATTAAAGTTTGTACTTACTTTTTATGATGTTGGCTGTTGGGAAAGAATTTTGAAAAGAAAGAGTAACTGGTTTAGCTTTCCTTATTGACTGGAGGAAGTGGCAAAATTGAGAATAAAATGAGTAATTAAAAATTAAATATGATTTTGTTGAATTAAAAAATCATTCATATAGTCTGTTTCTGGGGCAAAATGGAATAGACATGCTTCTTTTTATCTCTCCCATTAAGTACAGTTAAAGACCACAGACATTATGTATAAAGCAAATATATGAAGACTCTGAAAGGCAAAAAGAATGTGGACCACCTAGGGGCCGTGGGACCCAAGGAACATCACTCATTCTGTGAAGTCTGTATTATTCTGAAGGAACAACCAGATAAGGACCATACAAAGAAAGTTAAAGATCAATATGCCTCATGAACATAGATGCTAATATCCTTAACAAAATACTAGTTAATAGACTATGGCAATATATAAAGCAAATTATACACTGTGAGCAAGTGGGGTTTGTTTGAGGGATACAGGGCTGGTTCAGTATTGGAAAAGAGCTTGCCTCAAACTATTTGAAACTTGCATTTTTTTAGGAAGAATTTCTCCATTGAAACTTTTAAAGAGGAGTTCATTTTAAAGCAGAATGGAATTATATTTTTATGCTTGAATTGTCAAATCCTTCCTTAAAAAAATTAAGAAGAAACTTATTTTGGTCATTACTTATCCCGCTTTGGAAAACTGGTGTTACCAGTTACGCTTAATAAATTACAAGTGAATAGCAAAATTTCTAACTTTTTTAGTCTATATATTGTTGATGCTTTAAAACAATTTTCAGAGATTTACCTCCAATATGTTTGTCATATTTATTTCCATTTTCAGTGTGTAACAAATACATAATTAGTGCAACACAGATTATTTGAAGGTATTAGGAAACTTGTCTCTTTCTGCACTTGGCAGGTAAATAATTAGTAAATAATCTTGTAGTTACAGGAGTTTCCCTTGTGGCTCAGCTGGTAAAGAATCTGCCTGCAATGCCAGAGACCTGGGTTCAATCCCTGGGTTGGGAAGATCTCCTGGAGAAGGGAAATGCTACCCACTCCAGTATTCTGGCCTGGAGAAATCTATGGGGTCACAAAGAGTCAGACATGATTGAGCGACTTTCACTTATAGTTACAAAGATTAATATATCTATAGATTCATCATTTACAAACTTTGTTAGTATGTCAACAGTGTCTTAAGTTAACTTCTCCCAATCGATTCTGTAAATTTTACTTTCTCTTCAAATTTATTCAACCCCTATGGATTTCACTCACGTGGAAGATGTGTTACTCATTTCATTGGAAGATGCAGAATCATTTAAGGAAATGCTCTTCATCTCAAGAGCCAAACCTTTCTGAGGCTCAATTGTCTCTGTACCATAAGTGGAGGAATAATATATCTTAGTTTAACTGGGATAGTACTGGTTTGTGCATCTTGTCTTACTAGTTTTGTTATTGTTGTTAGCCTTATTTTATTATTTTAATAATTGACATGCCAATAGTAGTAGTTAACAGCAGCAGCAGTAGTAACGAATTCAGGTCATTAGATTGGGATTGCCTCTCCTTCCTGACCTGTTACCAGTAATAAAAAAGAAAATGCAAGCAATATAGAAAATAAGAAGTAAAAAGATAAAAGCTTTTTTTTTCTCCCTCAGATAACCAGTCTTTCTGTTCAAAGTAAATCATTACTAAGAGTTTAGTTTCTTATTTATCCTTTTTTTCTCTTAGATAAATATATATTTGTTTGTATACTGTTCATGTTGTATAATGTTCTTTCTGTTGTGAGTTACCTTGACAAAGACCGTTCTCAGTGAACATTCAGGTGATTTAGAGCTAGTTCCAAACAGGGCTAAACTTCCACACAGAACCACACATTTCTTTTTTTCCCCTAGCAGTGGACAAAAGTTTTGAACATATTCATAGAAATGTCCTTGTAGATATTTTTGAGTAAAATAGATGGTGAGTTTATGAGGGTTTACTGAATTGAAAATATAAACACATGGGATGTGGGTATTTATCATGGGGTTCCTGTGGTTTGTTAGTGCTGGGCCCTCTGTAGGCCCTTTCAGTTTTGAAATACATGCTGTTCAGTTCTAGGAAATTTTCTCGTATTACTTCTTTGGTAATTTTCTTCTGTTTCTTTTGCTCTCTCTCTCTGAAACTTTTATTTGGATATACCCTTAATGGACCAGTTAACTAATTTCTCCTGGTTTTTGCTGTAATACTTCAACTGGGTGTTTTATTTCTTCAACCACCCTTTTAGTATCCAGTAGCACCTCCCTTTGATCTTTTTTTTTGTGCCTCTGGACTGTAAACTTAAAAGAGTTTCTCAGTTTTTCTCTCCCTCTTTAGGTAAGACAGAATTCTCCAGCTGACTGGTGTTAGGTGTTCCCCTTTCTGCCAGTCAAGAGGTCAATTAGGCTCTGGTCCTACTCCAGCAGATTCGAATCTGGTTAATTAGTTTCTCCTAAGGGCAGGCCTTGTTAAGAACTGAGTGCCGTGGCAAGTTTCAAAATGGTTTCCTTTCAAAATGGTTTCCTTGTCTCTCTTTCTGCTGGAAGATCTAGGAGATTTTTCTCCTTTATTTACTGTTATCGTGTGATTGAGCTCCTGGAGGTGAGACTAAAAAATTGTGTAATTCTCCCTGACTGGGTCCCCTGCAGTTTTGAATTCTCAGAGTTGTCCAGACTCTAGAAATCATTCCCAGTTGAGTTTGTCTTACTCCCAGCAGCATCAGTTCTGGTTTCTGTGGCTCTTTCTGCTCTGGCATCTCTGCTCTGGTAAGCTGCAATATGTTCCCTTTTTATATATCTTGTTTCATGGTTGTAGTGTTTTCTTATCTATAAAATATATATTTGTATATATATATGGATATACATCCTTCTTGCCTTTCTTGGTTTCCTCTATTTTATTCTTTTTCTGTTTGTGACTGTTATTCACATTGATTGCTATCATGAAATGTCGAAAATTATTTCTAACTGTTGACTTATGATTTTAAATGAATTTTGCAGTCCTTAAACACCACACCCCTCCATCTCTCGTTTATTTATTTACTTAATCTCACTATTATTTTAGAGTTTTCTCTGTAGAGGCCTTGCATGTCTTTTACTAAGTTTACTCTGAGATAGTTGGTGTTTTTAATTTGCTTTTGAAAATGGTATTATTTATTTATTTTTATTTTTTGAAAATGGTATTATTTAAAAAGATATTTTCTAATTGTTGCAATTATATAGGAATATAATTTATGTATGTTGACTTTTAAATTCTGTTAATTTATCTGTTTTCTTTTGTGATTTCTTTCTATGCATCCATGTTGTCTGCTAATAAAAATAATTTTCACTCTCCTTCAGTTCAGTTCAGTCGCTCAGTCGTGTCCGACTCTTTGCAACCCCATGAAGCGCAGCACACCAGGCCTCCTTGTCCATCACCAACTCCTGGAGTTTACCCAAACTCATGTCTGTTGAGTCGGCGATGCCATCCAACCATTTCATCCTCTGTCATCCCCTTCTCCTCCTGCCCTCAATCTTTCCCAGCATCAGGGTCTTTTCAAATGAGTCAGCTCTTTGCATCAGGTGGCCAAAGTATTGGAGTTTCAGTTTCACTCTCCTTAATAATCTTTATATACCTTTTATTTCTTCTTAACTAATTTCACTTGTGAGGAAAACAATGGAATGGGAATGCCAGACTTTAATCATATAAATAAGAGTTTCTTATTTATCCTTAATAGAAAATTTTACTATATTGAAAAGTGAAAGTGAAGTTGCTCAGTCATGTCTGACTCTTTGCGACCCTGTGGACTGTAGCCAACCGAGCTCTTCCATCCATAGGATTTTCCAGGCAAGAATACTGGAGTGGGTTGCCATTTCCTCATCCAGGGGATCTTTCTAACCTGCATCTCCCTGCATGGCAGGTGAATTCTTAACCTGATGAGCCATTGGGGAAGCCTAAGTGCATGAGAGTGTAGATGAAATAAGACTGAAAAATAAAATAACTGTTGAAATTGGTTGATGGGTACATTGAGAGCAGGGGATTACTTTATTTAGTATGTGTTTAAAGTTTTATATTATAGTTTACATTTTATGTTTTTAAAAATTATTTTTTCAGTACATAGTTTAGAACAGATCAGAATCTACTAAAGTTAATTCTGTTGACAGGTAGTCTTTGGAGTTTTATTTAGAGTTACCAGTAAGTCACATTTCCATATTTTAGATGGAAATATCTTTAAAATTTCAGCTGTTCTGGTAAGATAAAGTCAGAAGAAAGGAGTCTCCTAGACTTGATAAACTTCACTACTCATTTAAAATGTTAGCAGCAAACCATAACCTCAGGTCAGTTAAAGTCTAAGACAGAATTTAGTGGTGAGTATGTCAAACGATACTATTTTCCTCCTAAAGTGAACAGAAGCATAATTATGGTGGGTTTTAATAATTGAATTTATGAGTAAATTGCCCATTTATTTAGTTTAAGTTTTGTTTTTAAGATTTTCCTTGGTGATGCTGTTTAATGAGTGGCTTTAGAAATTCTTTTGTTTCAGACAGCAAAAGAGACACAGATGTAAAGAACAAACTTTTGGACTCTGTGGGAGAAGGCGAGGGTGGGATGATTTGAGAGAACAGCACTGAAACATGTACATTACTATACGTAAAATAGAATACCAGTGCAAGTTTGATGCATGAAACAGGGCACTCAAAGCCGGTGCTCTGGGAGAACCCAGAGGGATGGGGTGGGGAGGGTGGTGGAAGGGGGATTCAGGATGGGGGGACATATGTACACCCATGGCTGATTCATGTTGCTGTATGGCAAAAACCACCACAATATTGTAAAGTAATTAGCCTCTAATTAAAATTAATTAATTAGTTAAAAAATTCTATTGTATCAAATAAAATTTATGGAAACACATGAAAAAAATTAGGGCACTTACTTAGGTTAGATAATGTGAGTTGTTTTGTATATCATGACTATTGAATTTATCTTGTGGGAAATAAATTACTAGGTACCTACTATGTGTAAGACACTGCATGATGATTTTTAAATATGTATGAAATGTGGTATCACCATTGAGAAAAATTAGGTAGCTTTCTATGTACAGGTATGGAAGGCTGTTCAGATATGTCGTCACTTGAAAAAATGACTTACAGAGCACTGTGATCTCATTTGTGTAAAGAAAGAAAAGTTAGGGGAGATGGGATACCACATGCATATAGGGTGTGTGTGTCTGTGCATGTGTCTGTATGTGTGTATGTACAAAGAAATTTTCTGAGAAGAAATTCAACTGAGTTATTGGTGTTAATCTTTGGACGTAACAAGGGGACAATGAATCTATGAGGGAGAGTTTCAGTTTCTACTTTACCTTTCAGTTCTTTTTGAAACTTTCTGGTGTAGTGGTTTTTTAATTAAAAATTTAAAAATATATTGTAGAATTGTAAGTTATTTTTTATTTTTAGTAATGTATTTCTAAGATTCTCCAGGCTGTATCTTTATAATAATGGAAGTATATCCTGAGAATAAATTAAAATTTTTATAAATCAGAAAAAGATAATCCTTTAGAGAAAATGGGCAAAGGGAGTTTTTCAAAGAGAAAACTTAGATATCCAATAAGCATTCGTAAAATTATTTATTTGCATCTGTAATTAAGAATATGCTAATTAAAAGAATGATGAGAAATTATTTCATACCCATCTTATTGAAACATGCTTAAAAGTCTTAACAGTGCCAAGTGCAGTTCAGGATGTTGTGGAAAACGGGTGATTTCATACACTGGGGTAAAGGTAGAAATTGGTATAGCACTTAGGAAAGAAAGTAGGTTGTGTCTGATTAAGTTGAAAAACACTTAAGTCTAGCATTTCTGCTTCCAAGTGTATACCCTAGAGAAACTCTTGTACATTTGTACAAATATATTTATTGCAATATTGAAATGATGCAAAATTGGGAATAACCTATGTTTTCATGATTGAGGGAGTTACATGAGGCAATTCTGCTATGATCATAGAATGGAATACTGTAGCAATTAAAATTAAATAGCCATTATTGATTAAAAAGTAATCACATTGCAAAGGGATAGATACAGTTACACTATTCATGGAAATTTTCAAAACACAAAGCATTTCTATTGTTTTTGGACACATACATGTGTAATAAAGCATGTGATGGGAGGAATATATACTAACTTCAGATTATTCATTTTTCTTGGAGGAAGAACTGATGATAATTCTCTAGAAATAGGAGGGCTACAACTTCTATTTTCTTAAAAGCAAATAGGTTAGAAGTAAATGTGACATTGTTGACATTTGTGTTATCTAAATGGTAGATTGAACCATGGTTGTTAAATAATTCTGTGTACTTTTCTGACTTTTTGAACTATAACAGTAATTTTAAATATAAAATACTTTTAAGTTTACTATGCAGTTCAGTTTTTGAGGGTTCTTTGAAACTTGATTTATTGGAAAGTCATATAATGTTGGATGTATTCCTTTTTCAGAACAGAAAGTATAATAAATATTTGAGTAATTGTTTGCATAATATATTTCCTAGTTTTACATAAAGTATTCTTTATCTAAATTTTTTTTTTCCTTTTCAGACAGCATGTTTTCGTGAAGAAAGGGATGTGTTAGTGAATGGAGACAATAAATGGATTACAACTTTGCATTATGCTTTCCAGGATGACAATAACTTAGTAAGATCCATTTTTATATGTTTCTATATATTTATTACCTTTTTATTGACAAAAAAAATTAGCATTATTTTCTCTTAAGCATTGTTTAAATGTAAATGTTGTTTAGAAAACCACTGTATTTCAGAGAGTATAAGTTTGATATGTGATTTGTTTCCCTGGGTAATTCAGTACCTTTCAATTGGAATTTTTAATGTTTTTTAGTAAGTGAGTCAAATCCAGACAGATTTAAATTCTGTAAAAGGTGGTCAGGTTTTTTTCCCCATGATTCTGTCAATGTATTTTATTTGTATTGTAAGTGTAATAGTATTCTATTACCATTTAGAATTTTACATATTTTTCAAAGTTGTCATGTGCTTCTTTAAGTAGAGCCATATTTAAAATGTAGGCTTTGTTTAACTTTATATTAACATCATGGACCACTAGACAAAAGAAGTTGGGGATGAGCTTGGAGGAAAATCAAACTATTAGAAACACTTCCAAATGAAGATTGAAGAGATGAACAAGTGAATAGGAAAATAAGACAGAATCTACCACAGTTGAACATAAGATTCCTGGGCTATTACTCAGGGGTCTTCATTTTCTGACCCCAATTTTTATTTCAAGATTTATTTTTTAGCATAAATATGCTTAGTGATTGCTTTGTGCCATCCACTACACTACGTACTGGGATATAAAAATTAATAAGACATTTTTCATTTGATAAACATTTATTGGACATGTCCTGTGTGCTCGGCACTGTTCTTTAGATTCTAGCGATTCAGTAGTAAATAAGAGACAAAGATCTTATTGTTACATTCTTGTGAGGGGAGCCAGATAAGCAATTTACAGTCAGTTAAGTAATATTTTAACATTGTTTCCTATAAAGAAAATATAACATTTATTCAAAGAGATAAAGTCAATAAGGGCTCTTTTAAGACAAGTGTAAGTTGGCTAAACCAAGAAGGGAGAAGAGGCAGAGAGGGGCTGGTGAACATGGAGATCTGAAGCCACCTGTTATGCTCCTGTTGATGGAGAATAGAAAAAGAGGCTTTGCCAGTGAGGGAGGAGAGATGCATGAGTCACACTGTATAGCACTTTATACATTATGGTAAGTAAATTAGACTTTAACAGCCATGAGTTTCAAAAGCAACATTTTTTTAAATCATAGAACTTGTGTGTGTGATTTTTAAAAGGACATTATATCTGAAAGCCAGCTTAGTTGGTAAAGAATCTGCCTGCAATGCAGGAGACCTGGGTTCGATCCCTGGGTTGGGAAGATCCCCTGGAGAAGGGAACAGCTACCCATTCCAGTATTCTGGCCTGGAGAATTCCATGGACTCTGTAGTCCATGGGGTCACAAAGAGTCGAACATGACAGAGTGACTTTGACTTTCACTTTCATATCTGAAAGCCTAGACAGTGAAGCATATAGAAAAGCAACACCCCTGATTGATATCTTAGCTTTCCTCCTTCTACTTTCTGTCATGCTCTTTCAGGGTTCTTTCTCAGACCAAAACTGCTGTTTTAGGACTGTAGAAGGGTTTGTGGCAGGAAAGGATGGGGTTGTCAGAGCAATGAGAGGAAGGCTAATATGATTATGATAAGGAGGGGAGAGATACGTAAAATGAGGCTTCCTGAGTGTAGGCCATGCAGAAGAGTTCAAATTTTGTTCTAATTTCAAGGAGGATTTTAAGGACAGTGCGGTAATCAGTTTGGTATTTTATACAGAACATCTTAGCAGCAGTGTGAAGGATGGATTTCAGAGGGCTAGACGAGAGACTAGTTAGGAGACAATATTCAGGTAACAGGTAGTGAGTATTTGAATAAAGCTGATAGAGGGGGGAAATGGATTCAAGTACTATTTAGGAAGTAAAATAATTAGAAATTGTGTTAGAGTAACTATCATTGGTGGAGAGAGGAATCAAAGTTTTCTGGTGTCTGACTTATGGGGTCCAGTACTTGGTAGTTGATTCTGGAGTTGGGGAATATAGGAAGGAAGAGAAAATTTAGAGTAGATGGGAAAATGATTACTTTAATTTGGTATATGTTGGGCTTGAATTATAGTGTGATCTATTTAATGGGTTATAGATATTAGTCTGGTGTTTCTAAGGGTAAAAAGCACCATTTATTTTGGAGTTATTATCTTATAGACCAGATTTTGGTAAACTCTGACCTATGGTTTAAAGCTGGACCACCACCTATTTTCACACAGCCTGCAAGCTAAGAATTATTTTTACATTTTTGAATAGTTGAAAAGAAATCAAAAGAAGAATATTTTGTGACATGTGAATCTTCTAAAAGTTCAGATTTCACTGTCTGTATTTTTATTGACATAGCCTTGCTGTTGATTTGCATACTACCTATGGCTGCTTTTGTGCCTCAGTGGCAAAGTTGACTAGTTGTGATGGAGACTGGCACTGTGACAGAGGGTAGCACACTATTTGTGTTACTCATTGCTTTGCACTGCTGTGCTCAGCAGACTATAAATTGCAGTGACATTTCAAGTGCTGTATATATGTATGTATATGTGTGTGTGTATATATTGCTCTACCGTGGCATTTTGTATTTAAATTAATAGCACATAGGCCTCATGTCAAAATAAGAAAAGTAGGTTTTTCAAATATCACGCTCTTAAGGCACAGTAGATTGTGGATGAATTAAATTACAGCATGGTGTTTATCACACTGCTGAGCTTCACTTGTACTAATAGAATACAGTGAATGTCTACACTGCTAAACTGAGCACTCATCACAACATTCCTAACTCACAGGAAAGCAGCAGTCAGAAAAGTTAGAAAATGTAACCCAATATCTTACCATAGCAGAATCTCTTCACAAAATAAAAAATGAAAGTGAGGCTGCAACTATAGTACCTGAGTGTCTCATTTATTAACCAAGCAAGGAAAGCCATTGACCAATATTGAGTTAATTAAATCATATATGATTGCAGCAGCCAAAGAAATGTGTCCACAGAAAATAAATTTGTCTAAGTCTTAAGGAGAACAGTTACTCAAAGAATTGAGGACATTGGAAGGAGCATCAATGGTGGGTTATAAAACCAGGGAGATAATCATCTCCTATCACATTGAGAGGTTTTCTTTGACTCGTGAGTTGAAAGATGTTGCCGATTCTGCTCAATCCTTGTTGTTTGAGGAATCAGTGTTTGAGTTTGAAGTATCTGAGGAATTAGCCTCTCTGAATAGTTTTTGTGGAATCATTATTGTCATATTATTAGGTTGGTGCAGACGTAATTGCAATTTTGGACCATGAATTTTAAATCATTATAACTAGGCTCAAATATATCTTTACTAATCAAAATAGGATCCATTACAATCAACACATTTTTGCCAATGAGAAATAAGTTTATTCTCAAATATATCTTTACTAATCAAAATAGGATCCATTACAATCAACACATTTTTGTGCCAATTGGGTATTATCATGGAGAATTGGACCCTTTCTGTTGACCAGTACTAGCTGCAGGCGTTGCAGTTTTCAATGCATCTCATTGATTTGCTGAGCCTACTTCTCAGATGTAATGATTTTGCTGGGATTTGGAAAGGTGTAGTAGATCAGACTTGCAACAAACCACCAAACAGTGACCATGACCTTTTATTTGGTGCAAGTTTGGCTTTGGGAAGTGCTTTGGAGCTTCTCGGTCCAACCATTGAGCTGGTCATCACCAACAGTTGTATAAAATCCACTTTTTGTCACACATCACAATTTGATCGAGAAATGGTTCACCGTTGTTGCATAAAACAAAAGATGATGACACTTCAAAGCAATAATTTTTTTGATTTTTCGGTCATCTCATAAGGTACCCACTTATTGAGCCTTTTCACCTTTCCAATTTGCTTCAAATGCCAAATGACTGTAGAATGGCATTGAACATTGAATGCCAATATTGAATTCTTGGACAACTTCTCATGTAGTTCTAAGAGGATCAGCTTCTGTGATGGCTCTCAGTTGGTCATTGTAAACTTTCAATGTATGGCCACTGTGCTCCTCATCTTCAAGGCTCTTGTCTCCTTTGCAAAACTTCTTGAACCACCACTATACATTCTTTAGCAGTTCCTGGACCAAATGCATTGTTGATGTGAGTTGTCTTTGCTGCTTTATGAGCCATTTTGAACTCAAGAAAATTGCTTGAATTTACTTTTTGTCTAACATCATTTCCCTAGTTTAAAATAAATATAAAATAAAGAGCAAGTAATAAGTCAGTAGCCAAAAAAAAAAAAACCATAAAGAGAGAAATGTGCATTAAAATGATATATAACATAACCACATTTATTTAAGAATATATTTCAGTATCAAAGTCAAATTTCAACAATGCAAAAACTGCAGTTACTTTTGCACCAACCTAGTATTTTCAAAGAAGTTGAGAAAATATTGTTTTGATACAACCTGAATTGGAATCTGCTAAAATGTGTTACAGTTGAGTGTGGTAAAACAGGAAAAGGCTTATTTGGACAGATTTACAAATTATGTGAAATTATTAGGTGCTTAAAGCCTGTGGATGTTCATTTTCGTGTTAATCAGCAGGCAGTTTGCTGCAAGTATTTGAATCTATCATGTATTGAACCAGTAGTATCAAAGTTACGCTTCATTCAGTTTTTTGGAAACAACTATTATCATTTCCATGGATTTTTTTTTTTTTTTTTTTCAAATCAAAAGCCAAACATTCTTGCTACGCCATACACCCATTCACTGATGTTGCAGTGGTAACCTTTATTACAGTATTTTGAACAAAGGGCTGGCTGAAATATTTCTGAACCCAAAACCCCACCTTCAACCATTATTGTAAAGTATTGAATAGGCTTGGAAATTAGCTTTTCCTGTAGACTTGATATGTTTTGAAAATAAATTTAATATAAGATTACAAGGCAAAACAACACTTATATGAAAAACTATGCTAACGTTTGAATTACAAGAAATGTCAAGCTGCTGTATCTACTTCCCATATTGTCAAGAGTGAAAAGGAGAAAGATCTCCATTTCCATATGTATTTGCAGCAGATAGATCTTTTGAGGTCAAACCACAGTTCTAACATCAGTTCTTGGGACTTGATGCAAGTGCAAAGGAAATGTTCATAGTTCAAAATCCATTTAACTGGGCAGTGAAGAACTTCCATCTAACTTTCACTTAGAAGTGGTTAATCTGCAATAATGACATGCTTAAACCCAAGTATCAGGAGAAAAATTTAATAGCATTCTATAAATGCCTTACAGCTGAAGAATATGCTCAGTCAAAATTATATACTCATGAACTGACACCAATACCTTTTCTTGTGAATAGATAGTTTCACAGATGGGATGTGTAGAATCTTCATCGCAGATCAGCATTTACAGATTTACATTTGCAGTAGATTTTTGATGACTTGAGGCTTCCCTGCTAGTTCAGCTGGTAAAGAATCTGCCTGCAATTTGGGAGATCCCAGTTTGATTCCTGGGTCAGGAAGATCCCCTGGAGAAGGGAACAGCTACCCACTCCTGTATTCTGGCCTGGAGAATTCCATGGACTATATAGTCCATGGGGTCACAAAGAGTTGAACATGACTGAGCAACTTTCACTTCAACTTTCTTTTGATGATAGGGATCACTAACTTTGAGCCCCATGAGCCCCAGTTAAGCAAACTTTTATAGTCCCCTCTCCTTACAAAAGTATTACATTTTCTTTTTAGTAGTCTGCATTACCATAATTGTACTAATTATCATTATATTTTGAATTTTGCTAATGAAATATGTGGAAATTTTTTTTCTGTTATTATATATGTACCTATATATTATTTTGATTTTGCCTCTTGGCCTGCCAACCCTAAACCCTATTTACTATGTAGTCCTTTACAAGAAAACTTGGCCAACACCTTTTGCAGATAACAGTGAATACAAGGAGTGAATGAGGATCAATAAATAGTGCTTGTGAAATGAGAAAACAGGTGTGCCTAGAGAAGACAGAGATAGGACACTTGAAGTAGAAAACTTGTGGGCATGATCAGAGCAAGAAAGAATCAAAATACTGCACCATGAAAACTAAAGCGAGGAGAGTTGGTAGAGGAAACCATTAACTGTGTTTAGTATTGTTGTTGTTATTGTTCATTCATGTCCGACTCTTTGAGACACCATGGGCCGCAGCACACCGGGCTTCCCTGTTCTTTACCGTCTCCTGAATGTGAGACGGAGCTCAAACTCACATCCATTGAGTCAGTGATGCCATCCACGCATCTTATCCTCTGTTGTCCCTTTCTGCTCCTTCCTTCAATCTTTCTCAGCATCAGGGTCTTTTCTAATGAGTTGGCCCTTTGCATCAGGTGGCCAAAATATCAGAACTTCAGCATCAGTCCTTCCAGTGAATGTTCAGGATTGATTTCCTTTGGGATTGAGTGATTTGATCTCCTTGCAGTCCAAGGTGCTAAATAAAAAAGAGATGACTGGAAATATTGTGCCCACCCAAATTCTGTGTTTCAGCCTCAATGGAATACTCTCCATTCTTGAACATTGTCTGTAGTCTTCTATACTTTTCTTCATTTTTATTTTCCATAATACCTCTCATACTATGTCACTCCTCTTCCTCTTCCTGCCACTAGTCCTGTTGAAGTCTAGCCAGTACTTTAAAACTGTGCTCAAATTCTGTTTCTTAAAGTAATTCAGAATTCACAATTTGAATTAATCTTTCCTATTTCATTTTACCTTTACATTTTTAGTACTGCTATTACATGATTAACCTGTGTGTGTATCTTTGATTTTTTTGGTACAACTTAAAATTTTTTTGAATAAATAACATGAACCCTGCTATCTTTAGCTAAAATATAATTAAAGATTAGTGAAACTTAATAGTTGTGGGGTTTATCTGATATCAGGACAGGTCAAGGTGTTCAAGCAGGGTCATTACTTGTTCTTATATTCCATACATACTTCCAGAGTATAGTAGTGTTTTTCAGACTTCAAATTGTGACCCATTAATAAGTTATAAAATCAACTTAGTAGGTTAAAACCAGCATTTAAAAAAATTAAATAGAATAGCAAATGACAGAGTTCAGGTAATAAGAATAAATATTATTTCATAACATTTATTTCTTTTATGATTACTGAATATTCATATAAACCATATTTTTTATTGTAGGTTATAGTCAGAATTGCCTAAAAGTCATGACATAGAGCTTTGCACATTTTAGTTGCTCAGTTGTTAAATTGAATGGAATATTTGACTTGAATTTACCATACTTACATTAAATTTTAGGGATGACTGTATCATTTCAAATATAATCTGCCTAGATCAGCAAATTTAAGAGTAAGTCAAACATTTGCCAAGTATTTTGCTTAGCAAAATTATAGCAGTTTTTCATAGCTTTGCAAAAATTTTAAGATAAGGACTATAGACCACTGTGACAATGTATTCTACTGTGGATAGATATAACACTGTATACTTATGGTTTGCTTAAAATCTATATTTTGCTATAAATATAGAAATATATAGATATGGAAATAAAGTGGCCAAATACCAAATTTTATATAGAAAAATTTTGCCTAACTTTCAATTTAAAAAGCCTGATTTGTAGCTCAGAGGTTCTCTCTCGTCTGAGTTATTGAGTCTTATTTGTGCTTTTTGCATTTGACACCAGGATTAATACTTCTTTTTCAGAGACATTTCTAAGAAATTGTGTCTATATACCAGTCATTAATTATATTAGAATTAAAGTTTCACAGTAACTGAGGAGGACTGAAATGCTCTAGAACTCAGATCTCCAGTAAACTGTTAATTTTTCCTTAGGGAAACCTTCATGGTATGAGTCAGAAGTCCTAAATTATCTTAGTTATCATCGAAGATTTTCTTTTGAATATTTATAAAATATAAGAAAATAAAATCATTTAAATATATTGACAAGCCTAACTTTAGTCACCCAAAAGGAAATTTTATTATACATAGTTATTTTCCAGAATAACTTTTAACCCTAGTAGCTCTAAACCAGTCAAACAAGTAATAGAATTTTCAGAGCTATACAGTTCAAGAAAGCTGTGATAAATATTCAGTAACTTGACTTTCATTTGTAATAAGTTCAGATATCACTATAATCAGTTTATGAAACAATAATCATAGCATACGTGCATTTTATTTACTAGGTAGAAGCTGAATAATTTAATGAATGATATTATGATGTGACTAGAACATTTTTTTCCTTAAGAAAAACTCACTAAAGTCAGGCCTACTTGGTTGCATGTATATGGACACATAAACTTTAAGTTTATTACAAATCAACAAAATTTTCTTCTTCATATTTTTTTATCCACTCTTAACTATTTATTTTTTTTTGTTTGAGAAAAAACAGGAAGATATTTAAAGCAAACATTTTAATTTTTAAATTAGCATTTGTAAACTGATTAGAGGATGAAAAATATTTATTGAATTGTATTTAGTCATATGAACTTCAAATTCTTTACAGGAATCCAGTTTGAGCTGAAGATAGGAATAGTTAGAAAGGTATTTTTGTAAAGAGTGAAAAAACAAAAAGCTAGAAGGGATAAATAAAAGTGGAGCTCTAAGGACTGACTGTTAATCTCTTCATGTTACAACAAGATAACTAAAAGAGTTTGATATTCTCCCTCAGAAGACTTCTAAAGCATATCTGTTCTGTGAAATGTTTTTTCCTTTGGACACAATTTATTTTTTGTATGTTTTCACATACTTTAGCATTCTTTCCTTGGAATATTGTTCCTTAAAAAATAAAACTTTTAATTAAGGATTTTTTAGAAATTCAGAATTGGAAATTTTCTGATGTGTATATTCACATCTAGAGACCTATTTATTTTGGAGGGATACAAGATTTCTGAAGACTCAGTCTGTATCCTTAATTTCTTTTTTGTTATACTGCTGCTTAGCACATGCTCTTTATGTCATGGATATTGGCAGCTTTTTTACTGAATGCTGATTCTCTTTAATTTGAGTAAGACAGAAACTGATCAGAGAATCAAGAACCCTGAGTTCTGACTTTCCCACTCTTTAATGTATGTTTGGGCAAATAATTTATCTTCATTCTCTTTTATTACATAGCCATAAAGTAGAAATAAACAGTCATATCCCTATCTCCAGTGTATGACATTGTATAAATATTACTGTACCTTCATTCTATAATTCCTGCTTCTGGAGAAAATGAAAACCATTAGCTACTCCAGCATGAACTTTAACTATCTATGCTCTGACCTCAGCATTTCCTTTTATCTCTCCCCTGTATAGAAATTTATCCATATTTGGACCTCTTCTTTTTTCTCAATGTGGATGAAGTATATCTTTATATTTAGGATTATTCTTATTGTCCTTTGCCTTTGACTCCATCTCCTTTGGCCTTTTGCAGAACTTTACTCCATTGGCCAACTTCAGCTTGACTAGATTTTTTTCCCCTTCTATAGTGCAGTGATATCTATACATTAAAAAGTTAATAGTTTCACCCTCTTAAAGTAACTGATGTTAACTTTGTTGTATCCTTTCATTTTTTATGCTTTGTAGAATTGTGTGTTTGTGTGTGTGTGATATTTTCTTCCTTTTTATAAAAATGGAATTACAAAGTATATATTACACTATATCTCATGGGCATAGATGTTTAATTTTCTCTTGGGCAACAGTATATTTCACAGAATGAATATATTCAATGGATCCAGTTACCAGTTTTGTTGTTGATCTCTATTCATTTTTTCATATTTGCTCCAGTTATCAACAGTGCTGTGCAGTAAGCATACTTGCCCATATGCCTTACACATTGGAGCTTGTATTTTAATTGACTATATTTGAAGGTGAGAGGCAGAGAAGGCAATGGCACCCCACTCCAGTACTCTTGCCTGGAAAATCCCATGGACGGAGGAGCCTGGTAGGCTACAGTCCATGGGGTCGCTAAGAGTCGGACACGACTGAGCGACTTCACTTTCACTTTTCCCTTTCATGCACTGGAGAAGAAAATGGCAACCCACTCCAGTATTCTTGCCTGGAGAATCCTAGGGAGGGCAGAGCCTGGTGGGCTGCCATCTATGGGATCACACAGAGTCGGACACGACTGAAGTGACTTAGCAGCAGCAGCAGAAGGTGAGAGGAGAAGGGGACAACAGAGGATGGGATGGTTGGATGGCATCACCGACTCAATGGACATGAATTTGAGTAAGCTCCGGGAGCTGGTGATGGACAGGGAGACCTGGTGTGCTGCAGTCCATGGGGTTGCAAAAAGTC
The DNA here is from genome assembly GCA_024291935.2 of Okapia johnstoni. NCBI lineage: Eukaryota > Metazoa > Chordata > Mammalia > Artiodactyla > Giraffidae > Okapia > Okapia johnstoni. The sequence goes on from CM044322.1 coordinate 47,377,711, forward strand.
GGACACGACTGAGTGACTGTCTCTAAGTCATTCTTTTATGCTTTCTCAATGCTAGATTGAGGGGTATGCATCTATTAAAGTTCAATAAATACTGTGAAATTACTTTCCCAAATAGTTGTAGTCACTCATCTTCCAGAAAATCAGTGTTTGTTTTTTAACTCACTTTCTCTAAAACAGTAGTGATCTTTTTGCTAGTCTCATTGATGAACGATATCTCATTGTTGCTTTGGTTTTGATTATGTATTAATTGGCTAATTGTGTTTCCTCTTAAGTGAGTTGCCTGTTAACAGCCTCAGCCTAGTTTCGTTGGATTCCTTCCCCTCTTCTTGACAGTTGGTAGGACCTCTATGTTGGAATTATCATCTCCTCAACATGTCATCTGAATGTTGCCTCTCAGTCTCTAATTTTCTGAAACTTGTTTAAAGACATTGTTGTCATATTGAGTATTTTAAAGATAGTCAGCCTGTAAGAAGTAGATACTTGTCCTACTGGATATTAAATTTTACTGATTAGTCAGTGAGAACAGTATGATACTGATACAGAAATAGACAACTATAGCAGAATAGAGTGTCCAAGAGCAGACCCAAGTGTATTTAGCATCTTAAAATACGATGAAGGGGCATTTCAATTAAATTGGAGGAAAGAATGGAGTATTTAACTATGTGTTTTAGATAATTGACTCTGTATATGAGAAAATACTCTTCACATCTTGTATAAAAATCAATACATTTCAGATGAATGAATGAACCAGATTAAAAATAGGTTCTTTTCCTTTAACAGCCTAGAGCAATACCCTCTGCTTATCCCTGTCAGAGATTTATATTACATTAAAAATGCCCATTAATTTGTATTTTTTCTTCATTAGATTGTAAATACCATGAAGGCAAGAACTATGTCTTGTTAATTGTATCTCCCCTGCATATATGTAATGTTAGCACCTAGTACGTTTTATATATACACACACATATATATATATATATGGAATTAGTGAATGATTTCATTTGTTCCTCTGTTGTTCTATATTCTATTATCCACTCCCAAGAAAATTATCTACAGAATAAAATGTATTATAGAAAGCTGTTCACTTTGGCCATAAACTTGCAGTAGTGAGATAGTCGAGAGAGGCCTGGAGCCTGGATTAGGATAGTTTTATAGTTGCTAGGGTTAGAAGTAGATGGGCTTAACAGATTTAGTAGAAAGTAGACTCAGCAAAACCCTGATGATTTAGTTGAATGTTGTAGTGAATAATAAAGGAGAAAGCATAAAAGAATGACTTAGAGACAGTCACTGGGATATGTTGTAGAGGAAAAGGGCCTTTTTTTCCTATGTGAGATTATTACTTGTCTGCCTTTTTGGATGCGTTTTGTCTGCCTAACACTAAAACCCGGCTGTGAGTACAATTCATTTTCTTTTCTCTTGCAAATCTCCTTTTGTGTTTTCTGCTTTTTGCTTTTCCCAGTTGCTGAATTCTGTCTTAACTGCACCTACTTTACCTCTGAGGACAAGGTAGGGGGAAAATGTGAATAGTCAAAGGCAGGCAGGATAGGAAAGCAAGGAATACTTAAGTACCTATGTTTTAGTCTATCTCAAGGATGGTTGTATACTGTAGAAGAGATACAATAATGCACATTGAAAGATTGGAAGGGAAGGAATTCATGGAGTTGTTAAGGGAAGCACAAATCATATGAGGATGAAAGTAGAAATAGATGATGACTCTTGGAGCCTAAGTTTTAAATGGTGACTGTGGGTGGAAAAAATGTTAGGATGATTATTTTTTAGCTGTTTATTGATAGATGGTATACTCAGACTTTAGGATTCTGGTATGGCAGGGATAGAGTACACTCTCAAGAGAGGAGAGCTTTTGATGTAGAAGCCTTTGATCTATTTATCCTCTGTGTGGTAACCAAAAGAAAAATCCTGATTGGTACCTAGTAAATGTTTATTGGAGAATGAGTTATGTTTTATGACTTTCTATGTAAAAAAATATTAGATTCTAGTTTTAATAGTTTTTTTTTTAATTTGAAAAGTTTCTGTGTTTGCTACTATACTCAGAGTACTTCTTTTTAGAATTAGAGCTGTGGATTTCTTCTCTATATCCATTGCCAATTTTAGCAACATGTTTAGGTTAACAAAATTTTACTACATTAAATTAATCTGTTCTAACTTTCTTGACAGTCTGTTAAATATTAGGCCTAGTAAATACAGCAAGTAAACCATAGACCATGATTTGAAATACATTGTTGCCCTGATTTTCAAGGATTAACAAAATGAAATGTTTCTTTTCTTTAACAAAATTGGCCATGCTTATCATTTTAATGTATAATAATAAGAATGTGAATTTTCTCAAGACTTTTAAATCTTAATGTCAGCTTGGTAATAAACTTGAAATAGTAACTCCCTTCTATAATAAAATCACCTTAAAGACATTATAACTGGCATTTAAATATATTCTGTTTACTAACCTTCTCTTGCTAAGTGCTGTACTCTGGAGAAAGTATCATTATTGTAGTTATATAGATAAGAAAGTAAAGTGCCAAGGGAATTAATTTTTCAAAAGCCACTTATAACCCACAGTTAGAATTTGAATGCAGGTCTTTCTGAGTAAGAGCTTCCCTTCCACTATGTTTAGCTTTTACTCACTGTATAACATAAACTATGTAACATAACAATATACACATCTATATGTAATACATATGTAGAAAATAACAAAGAAGTAGTCTAGAAAATAACGAAAAGTTATGACAGACATAGTCTATAATCTAACAACCCGGATTGCATTTTGTTGTATGCTCCTTGTTTTTTCTGTTTTTGGTATACACACTATACACACACTGTGAAGGAACACTATTGTTTTTCTTTACATTATTGCACTCTACCTCACTTCTTACATTAGATGTGTGGGTTTTCCGCAGGTCAAGCAATTCTCCCACACCAGCTGGGCGTCCTCTAATTTAACTCAATTCTCATACTGTCCACCTAGAGAAGGCATCAAATCTCACAGGTTAAGGATTCAGGCCTTAAGATGTCCCCACTATGCACTCCCCAAAGCAAAGTCCATGCTGTTACTTGTGCTTCTGACCTCCAGGCTGTAGATGAGAGATTTCCACCACCCTCTCCTCAAATTCAATTTCTTTGCTAAAGCAGCTCACAGAACTCAGGAGCAGCCCAGTGAAAGAGACGTGAAGGGTAGGCACAGAGCTTCATGCCCACTGCCCAGGATGCACCACGCTCTCCCAGCACCTCCGCTTGTCCATCAGCCTAGGTGCTCTGTAAACCCCATGCTGAGTTTTTATGAAGGCCTCACAACTTAAGCATGATTGCTTAGATTGATTAAATAATTGGCCATTGATTTTTTTTTTAATTGACGCATAGTTGATTTACAATGCTGTGTTAGTTGCTGGTATATAGCAATGTGATTCAGGTATACACACACACACATATATACATATTCTTTTTCATATTCTTTTCCATAATGTTTTATTATAGAATATTGAATATTGTTCCCTGTGCTATGGAGTAGGACCTTATAGTTTATTTTATATACAGTAGTTTGTATGTGCTATTCCCAAACTCCTAATTAATCCCTCTCCCACCACCTTTCTCGTTTGGTAACCATACCTATATTTGTTTTCTATGTATGTGAGTGAGTCTGTTTCTGTTTTGAAAATAAGCTTGTTTGTGTTATATTTTGGATTCCACAGATAAGTGATAACATATGGTGTTTGTCTTTCTCTGTCTGACTTACTTCACTTAGTGTGATAATCTCTACATCCATCCACATTACTGCAAATGTTATTATTTCATGCTTTTAAGAGCTGAGTAGTATTCCATTATGTATATATACCACATCTTCTTTATCCTTTTATCTGTCAGTGAACATTCAGGTTGCTTCCATGTCTTGGCAGTTAAAATAGTACTGCTATGAACATTGAGGGTGTATGTATCTTTTTGAATTATCATTTCCTCCAGATATAAGCACAGGAGTGGGATTGCTGGATCATATGGATGTTGATGATTTATTCAATTTCCAGTTCCTTTCCCTGGAGGTCACGAGTGAGGGCTCTGGGGGTGAGGATGTGAGACTGAAAGTTCTGATACTCTACTCTTGGTTGGTTCCCCAGGCAACCAGCCCTCATCCTTAGGTTTCCTAGAGGTTTTCCAAAAGTCACCTTATAAACTCTGGTGTGGCTGAAAGGAACTTGTTATAAATAACAAAAGGCACCTTTATCTTGTCATTTGGGAAATTCCAGTGGTTTTAAGGAGCTCTCTGCTCTATCCCCCCAAAATATGTATTTCTTATTATGAATCACAATATTACATACCCATCAGAGTTTGTATCTAAAATTAGTTCACTTCTGTTTATGTATACCTAAGAAAAGTCTTTACTGGTTCAAGACGAAATAAGGAAAATATAGTGATGATGAAGATGAATTTTTTCAGCATAAATGACTGTCTTCTATTATGAGTTTCTGAAATTTATTTGGAGAATTAAAATGTTTATTCTTCTATGAAATGTTGGTAAAACTGTGGTCTGTTGTTGTAGGTTGATGATAATGATAATTTTTCACTTTTCAAAGACAACATCAAAGTAATGATAATCCCATGTTTTTCCCTGTTCCAGTTGTTAGAAGATTTGTTTACTACTTGATGAAATTTTGACTTATTGTGAATGCTGCTGGTCATCTTACATAGCTTCTTGTTAACTAACAACAAAAGTATTTGATCTGGTGCTGTTTGACCTTGCTGTACATTAAGTACATTGATTTTTCACTTGTATTTATGGAGTACATTTTATATTTTCATTCCTAGTACCTGGTTATGGATTATTATGTTGGTGGGGATTTGCTTACTCTACTCAGCAAATTTGAAGATAGATTGCCTGAAGACATGGCTCGATTTTACTTGGCTGAGATGGTGATAGCAATTGATTCAGTTCATCAGCTGCATTATGTACACAGGTGAGTAAGATGTAGTGAAGGAGTGGATTATATAAATGTCAGAAGAGATGTTTTGTAAGAAAGTGATCATTTTGATGACCATGGGATGATTTCTTCTTTGTAAAGTGTTTGACAGGTATAATGATTTATTTTAAAAATTTCCTACAAATGTGTTATTTTGTATATAGTTTAAGATGGAATGAAAAGAAAAAGGCCATTTACAAAATGACTTTTACATAGGCTTGTTCTTATGCCTGTTTTCAGATATTAAAAATCTCTGTCTATTTAAACATCTCATAATTTATGTTTAATAAAAAATGTTAAAACTTATTGGATGGTTTAAAAGGCAGCTTCACATTTTAAAAAGAAAGAAAGTAGGAAATCCTTCCAGAGTTACTGGTGAATTAATCATTCAGATGAGAAAATATTTTGAGTTGTGCAAAATGTGGGAGAGCAGAGACACTAAGGAGAAGGAGGTAAAGGGATCCTGGCCTGTTAGAAAAACAATCATTTTCTGACAGTGGTTTGAAAACTTCAGGATATGCATCAGAGTCATATGGAGGGCTGTTAAAACTCCCGAGTTTCTGGTTTAGTAGGTTGGATGGGGCTGGAGAATTGGCATCTCTAGACCAGCAGTAGTTATCAGTAGCATCATCTGAGAAGGTGTGAGTTAGTTAGTTTTAGTCACTAAGTTGTGTCCGACTCTGACCCCATGAATCGGACACGACTTAGTGACTAAACTAACTAACTCACACCTTCTCAGGTGATGCTACTGGTACTGCTGTTGGACTAGTGACCTCACTTTGGATAACTTATGCCAAGAGAACCATGGGTGTTTCTTTTGAGTTGCAAGTGATAAGTGTAATCTCTGTGAAGAACAGGAATGGGGGAAGAAAAAAATTTTCTGTCTCAGTGTTTATTTTGATGTGGGTATCTTATGTTGTGAATATCTTATGATGATTGATTTAATTAGTAATGAAGTTTTAGGACATCATTAAAAGAATATTTTGGTTAAAAATGTTTGTATTTTTCAGATCTCAATTTTACTTTTCTTATTTGCATGCTTTTCTCTGTTGATATCTGATAATATCAAATTTTATTGAAAACAAAAACATGAACACACTTTGAAAATTATAAAGCACAATGCAGTTTTTAAGATGATATTGTGGTCTCCAGAGTGAATTATAGGATAAGAACCCAAAGTGCTTTTTTGTTGCTTAAGCAGTAATCCAAGATTTTAGCTGAGGACTGTCATTTAAAAATACTTTTAAAATATCATTTCATTGAACATTTAAAGAATGCTAGTCTTAGACTTGTGGAGTTTAGAGAAACTTTACTCAGCTCACATCTAAATTCTCAACAAGGAATGATCATTTCTGAAAATAATGCATCCAGATATAGAGATAGTAAATATAGGGTATTACCCTTCTTTCTGCCAGGTTGTGACAGATATTCTTAACTGATCCAGATTACCAGGAGAAATATCAATAACCTCAGATATACAGATGACACCACTCTAATGGCAGAAAATGAAAAGGAACTGAAAAGCCTCTTGATGAGGGTGAAAGAGGAGAGTTAAAAAGCTAACTTAAAACTCAGCATTCAAAAAACTAAAATCATGGCATCCAATTCCATCACTTCCTAGCAAATAGAAGGGGGAAAAGTGGAAGGAGTGACATTTTTTTTTCTTGAGCTTCAAAATCACTGCAGACGGTGACTGCAACCATGAAATTAAAAGACCCTTTCTCCTTGGAAGGAAAACTATATCCAACCTAGACAGCATATTAAAAACAGAGACAACACTTTGCTGATAAAGGTCCATATAGTCAAAAGCTGTGGTTTTTCAAGTAGTCATGAACAGGTTTGAGAGTTGGACCGTAAAGAAGGCTGAGCGCTGAAAAATTGATGCTTTTGAACTGTGGTGCTGGAGAAGACTCTTGAGAGTTCCTTGGATAGCAAGGAGATCAAACCAGTCAATGCTAAAGGAAATTAATGCTGAATATTCATTGGAAGGACTGATGCTGAAGCTCTAGTACTTGGGCCACCTGATGTGAATAGTGGACTCGTTTGAAAGACTCTGATGCTGGGAAAGACTGAAGGCAAAAGGAGTAGGGGACGGCATAGGCTGGGTTGGTTAGATAGCATCACTGACTCAGTGGATTTGAGCAAACTGAGGGATAGTGAAAGACAGGGAAGCCTGGCATGCTGCAGTCCATTGGGTCACAAAAAGTCAGACATGACTTAGCTACTGAACAATAACAACTTAATGTTAAATGAACCCTATTGATTCCTTTATTGGACAGCTCCAATGTTACAGAATTTTACTTTATGTTAAGCTGAATTTCTTTTTCTCCTAATCATTGGTCCTAGTTTTGCCTTCAGAGTCACATATAATAATCTAATTTATCTTACAGTCATCATGCTTTCTGAAATCATCTCTTCTTTAGGTTAAATATCTAAACGTTTATAGTGTTTCTGTTATCAAAATTTACATATTCTCTTTCCCACTGTTTCACACATGCACACATACACACACATACTCTCTCTTTCTCTATCAACTTATGACCACTTCCATACCTCTTCTCTCTCCCTTCTTGTCTCTTTTTGCTTGGCAGTGGACATGTTCAGGTACATCAATGCACTTCTTAATATATTACTCCCCTTTTCTTGATAGACTGTTTTCAGCAAATAGTTTACTGAGGAAATATTTGTTGAGTCCTCTTTTACAAATAGCATTGTGCTATGTATGTGTGAAATTTTAAGTATAAGTATAGCATACAGTTCTGACACTGAAGACAAGCTTCTTGTCCGTTTCGGAGCACGAAATGTAAGATAAATAAAGTGTATATGGAAAGGCCACAAAACTAAAATAGCTAAAATGGTTTTGAAAAAGGAGAATAAAGTAGGAAGAATCACTGTAGCTGATATTAAGACTTACTATATTGTTGTCTTAAGCAAGACTCTGGTAGTGGTGGAGGAATAAGCACATAGATCACTAGATACAGTAGAGAACCCAATCAGAGACTAACACAAATCACTCCCAACTGATTTTGACAAAGTTGCAAAAGCAATTCAATGGAGGAAACGTAGTATGAAGTAAAGGAAGACACATTTGAGATGAATGAATGATAGAAAATCTCTGCAATGAAATAGATAATATAAAAGAACTACTGTTGTTGTTCATTCGTTTAATCATATCCGACTCTTTTGTGACCCCATGCACTGTCGCACACAAGGCTTCTCTGTCCCTGGCGATGTCCAGGCAAGAATAGTGGAGTGGGTTGCCATTTCCTTCCCCAGTGGGTCTTCCCAGATCAGGGATCAAACCTGTGTCTCCTGTATCAGCAGTCAGATTCTTTATCACTGAGCCACCAGAAAAACCAAAAGGAACTATGTATATGTATATGCAAATGAACTAATATAAACAGTATGTGTAATAAATGATCACTTTTTAATTTGTCAAATGCTGTGTTAAAGCATAGGATAGTGTACTGATCAAATTATTTACTTTTATATTTGCCTTATGGCATCCCACTCCACTATGCTTGCCTGGGAGAATTCCATGGACAGAGGAGCCTGGTAGGCTACAGTCCATAGGGATAGCAAAGAGTTGAACATGATTGAGGTGACTAATACTTTATTTTCTCCACTAGTTTTTAAGCTTCTGGAGGTAGAGACTATGATGTTTTCCTTTATTATGTTTGATAGATATATTTTATTATGTATCTCTGAAGGTTTCCTTCCTCTAGACAGGGAACCTTGTGTTTGTTTCAAAGTCTTCTTGCTGGATATGGGTTAATTGGTTTTTGCAATATAGCATTCCCATTGTCAAATCATCTTTTAGGAACAGTTACTATTGCATCTAATATTTAGACTATACATAAACTTAAAAAATAGTTAAGTCAGTCATTGTGTAGTGTTCACTGGATTGTATTTCTTCATAGTGTAGTTCTTTATCTAGATGTTTATTCATTCCTTTTCTTTCTTCTATCATTCCACAATGGATTTAGGTAGTTTAAAGTGCATGCAATAAAACAACGGCAGAATATTTGTGTGAGTAAAGAATCATGAGATAGAACTTATAATTAAAAATAAAGAACCTAAACCAGGAAAAAATAACTAATGAGCAGAAGTTGTTGTTACATTTTCATGTTTTTCATGCTTTTACCTTTACTTGTTTTACTTGGTATATAGTTTATTCATGTAAAAATGCTCACATTTCAGATCAGACAAGGATCCTAAGGGCTCGGGCACACTAACTTTTTGTTGGATAGACTGTCTCTGAAGTCAAATTAGGTTGGTTTTGTGGAACATAATGGAGTATGTGTGCTTTCCTGTGTTTGTCTTAAATGTTCAGTACTGGCTTCAACAAATCCTTAGGGTGAAAAGTATTTTTTGAAGTACTCTGTCCTTACTGTAGTCCAAAAATAAAACAAGAGGCAAAAAATAATTCACTTGTTTTTCATGGATGTCTTCATCACTTCTTTTTCCTCATGGAATTTATTCAGTATTCAAGATTTATGACTATAGTTTTTATAAACCTCACCTAGTTAATGTTAATACTGTTTTATGTAATATGGTTAACTCTAGGGTAAAGTGTACTGATCCATTACAAGAGATGGATAAATCTATTTTTATAGAATTTGTTGAGGGAAATAACACAGAATTCAGCTTCAAAAGAGTTTTTTCATCCCTTATCCCATAAGATTTTATGAAGAATAGGTATGTACAGGCCTCCACCAGGGCTTCAGGCAGATTTCGTCTCTTTTCAGCGTGGATATGTAGTATGATTTGTCAGTTATTCTCTTGGTATATATAAAATCATTATATTTTTATAATGAAGTAGAAATACTTTGAAGCCCAAGGCTGATAAAAAACTCCCTTCAGTCTCCTACAGGGCTGAGTCTCATCTGAAAACTAGAATTTTTGATACTACTAATGAAGGAGTTATTTGTATAATATCTTTAAATTACTAAAGAATAGATAGTTTTGTAGTTAGAAATTGTCAGACTAGTGTTGTAGGTAAAGTTGGGATGTCAGCCATTATAGAGATCGTGACTAAAGATAGTCATTATATTACAGTGCATTTAATATTTCAGTAACTGCAAGGAATCTGGGCCAACTTCACAGTTAAAGGGACCAGTCTCAAAAGACCACCCTTACTTCCGGTACCAATGACAGTTCAGGGGGTTCCCAAAACCACTTTCAATTTTAATAATTTTTAAGAAAGATTCATAAAACTCACTGAAAGCTCTTCTACTTACAGTTCCAGTTTAATACATGGGAAGGGTACAGAGTGAAATCAGCTGGGAGAAAGAAGTGCACAGGGCAGCTCTCAGGAGAAGTACCAAACCCAGGGCTTCTGTCCTCTTCTCCTTGTGAAGTGAGGATCACATTACTTCTCTGGCATCCACGTGACAGTACAAGTGGAGTACTGCCAATCACGGAAATTCACCTGAGCATTTGGTTTCCAGAGTTTTGGGGGTTGCTCAATCACATGTTGCCTATACGACTGACCTTTCATCTCCAGCCCTCTCCTGCAGTTGAGATGATACCTTTACTTTCCAGTCCCTTTCAAAGGTAAAACTGATACTACATGGACCAAACTAATCACATCATCATGAATTACATTGTTAATCTGTTTGGTGGCCCAAGGCCCCACACAAAGTTGCCCTATTGGGCATGATGTTCCAAGGGCCTAGAGGTCACCTACCAGTAGCTGCAGCAAAAGCCAAACATCTTTTTGGGTGAGATTAGTTCTTCACTGCACAGGCTACTCCCTGGCCTTTAGCCAGGGCTCTTTTACCACAAAATGGTCATATTTGTGGGGGGGTGAGGGGTGGAGCTTTCATTTAGTGTAACATTTATATAATAAACACAGCAATAGTTCCAGTGTGAATATGTCTGTCATTTGGAGAAGCTTAGTAGGGATAAATTCAAAGATACCAATCATTTATCTAATAAGGCCATACATTTCATGTTTTTGTGCTACTATGTTAATTACTCGTTTTCCCCCTTTGATCTTTATTTATGCCGTAGGATAAACTTGTACAGAACTGTTTAGCATAGAATCTAGCTGAGGGTTAGCAAAATTGAGTTCTTTCTCAGGCTGATCATTTTATTATATCCTGAGGAGGCTTTAACTAAATCTTCTGATACACTTATATATTAATATCAGTATTATCAAAAGACCTACATAATGTGGTTCAATCTTACCAGCAAGGTCAGTGTTAACACCATATGGTGAGTCAGAAGATGCTGGCATGTTACCAGGGTCCCACTGAGTTAGCAGCCATCTAGTCCATCATCATGTCATATGACTAAATTGTCTCCAGAACAATGGCACTCACGTTTGCAGAATTCCATTTGACGATGCCAGGTGCCAAAAGCAGGAAGTTGTTTCAGCAACATATGGCTTCACCCCTTGTGGTATCTGGTGTAATTGAGCTAAGAGACAATATCACCTCTTGCTCTGAGCCTCTCACAGAGCATCAGTATAACATTGGATTCCCCTTATTACATAATCCATTTATTCATACTTTTATCCTTAGATATTACTTTTCCTTCTCTCCATTTGTTACTTATTCTTGCCCGAATTTTTGGTTCTTTGGAAAAAATGTTAGGTTTGACCCTGTGCTGGTCCAGGTTGACAGCAGCAGTACTAGCAGGTGCCTCCATCTCAATGCATTGATGCAGTATAGGGTTGATAAATACAGAAATACCTATCTCAATGACCAAGCAACCCAGCAGTATTCCCTGCTAGCCTCCATTTTTCCAGATGGGAAGATGGCTGTACCAAGTCCTTGGGAATAATGACATTAAGGTTTAAAGGCTAGAATTTCTTCTTAGGAATTATCCTTGCTTTTGGCACCTACAGTTGCAGCCCTGGTGCTGAGACTCTGCATCTGGTAGGAAGGTGAGATGGGAGGGAAGAATTATACAGCCATACCATCATCCTATGGATGGAGGTTCGTGACGTTGTACAGGAGACAGCGATCAAGATATCCCCGAGAAAAAGAAATGTAACAAGGCAAAATGGTTGTCTGAGGAGGCCTTACAAATACCCGAGAAAAGAAGAGAAGCTAAAGGCAAAGGAGAAAAGAAAAGATGCACCATTTGAATGCAGAGTTCCAAGAAAAGCAAGGAGAGATAAGAAAGCCTTCCTCAGTGATCAATGCAAAGAAATAAAGAAAAATAATAGAATGAGAAAGACTAGTGTTTCCTGACTTTCTACTTTTGCATTCCAGTCCCCTATAATGAAAAGGACATCTTTTTTGGGTGTTAGTTCTAAAAGGTCTTGTAGGTCTTCATAGAACCATTCAACTTCAGCTTCTTCAGCATTACTGGTCAGGGCATAGACTTGGATTACCGTGATATTGAATGGTTTGCCTTGGAAACGAACAGAGGTCATTCTGTCATTTTTGAGATTGCATCCAAGTACTGCATTTTGGACTCTTTTGTTGACGATGATGGCTACTCCATTTCTTCTGAGGGATTCCTGCCCACAGTAGTAGATAAAATGGTCATGGTTCCTTGAGATCTCTTCAAGAAAATTAGAGATACCAAGGGAACATTTCATGCAAAGATGGGCTCAATAAAGGACAGAAATGGTATGGACCTTACAGAAGCAGAAGATATTAAGATGAGGTGGCAAGAATACACAGAAGAACTGTACAATAAAGATCTTCATGACTCAATTAATCACAATGGTGCGATCACTCACTTAGAGCCAGACATCCTGGAATGTGAAGTCAAGTGGGCCTTGGAAAGCATCACTAAAAACAAAGCTAGTGGAGGTGATGGAATTCCAGAGGAGCTATTTCAAATCCTAAAAGATGATGTTGTGAAAGTGCTGCACTCAATACGCCAGCAAATTTGGAAAACTCAGGAGTGGCCACAGAACTGGAAAAGGTCAGTTTTCATCCCAATCCCAAAGAAAGACAATGCCAAAGAATGTTCAAACCCCTGTACAATTGCACTCATCTCACACACTAGCAAAGTAATGCTCAAAATTCTCCAAGCCAGGCTTCAACCGTACGTGAACCATGAACTTCCATATATTGAAGCTGGATTTAGAAAAGGCAGAGGACCAAGAGATCAAATTGCCAACATTTGTTGGGTCATTGACAAAGCAAGAGAGTTCCATAAAAACATCTATTTCTGCTTTATTGACTACGCCAAAGCCTTTGACTGTGTGGATCACAACAAACTGGAAAATTCTGAAAGAGATGGGAATACCAGACCACTTGACCTGCCTCTTGAAAATCTGTGTGCAGGTCAGGAAGCAACAGTTAGAACTGGACATGGAACAACAGACTGGTTCCAAATCAGGAAAGGAGAACGTCAAGGCTGTATATCATCACCCTGCTTATTTAACTTATATGCAGAATACATCATGCAAAATGCTGAGCTGGATGAAGCACAAGCTGGAATCAAGATTGCCAGGAGAAATATCAATAACCTCAGATATGCAGATGACACCACCCTTATGGCAGAAAGAGAAGAACTAAAGAGCCTCTTGATGAAAATGAAAGAGGAAAGTGAAAAAGTTGGCTTAAAGCTCAACATTCAGAAAACTAAGATCACGGCAACTAGTCCCATCACTTCATGGCAAATAGATGGGGAAACAATGGAAACAGTGAGAGACTTCATTTTCTTGGGCTCCAAAATCACAGCAGATGATGACTGGAGCCATGAAATTAAAAGATGCTTGCTCCTTGGAAGAAAAGCTATGACCAACCTAGACAGCATGTTAAAAAGCAGGGATATTACTTTGCTAACAAAGGTCTGTCTAGTCAAAGGTATGGTTTTTCTAGTGGTCATGTATGGATGTGAGAGTTGGAGTATAAAGAAAGCTGAGTGCCAAAGAATTGATGCTTTTGAACTGTGGTGTTGGAGAAGACTCTTGAGAGTCCCTTGGACTGCAAGGAGATCCAACCAGTCCATCCTAAAGGAGATCAGTCCTGGGTGTTCATTGGAAGGACTGATGTTGAAGCTGGAACTCCAATACTTTGGCCACCTGATGTAAAAAGCTGACTCATTTGAAAAGACCCTGATGCTGAGAAAGATTGAGGGCAGAAGGAGAAGGGGACGACAGAGGATGAGATGACTGGATGGCATCATCGACTCGATGGACATGGGTTTGGGTGGACTCCGGGAGTTGGTGATGGACAAGGTGGCCTGGCATGCTGTGGTTCATGAGATTGCAAAGAGGTGGACACGACTGAGTGACTAAACTGAACTGAACTAAAGCATCTTCCTCCCTCACGTCTTCCCCTAGGAAAGTGAAGTATTACGGGTTTACTTGTTGTATATTAATGGTGAAGTAGTTTTCTTTTTGTCACTAAGAAGGCTCTTTTTTGCCTTGAAACTAACTTTGTGTGGTAAAATACAAGTATACCAGTCTTTGGTAGGCATATCCCCCTGAATTTTTGCATCTTGTTTTTATTCTTTTCAGTTTGAGCCTCTCTTTAGTATATGGCAGTTAGCTGTTCTACTTGCTGATCCAGGAAAAATATCTATGACTGTCATTAGTGATTATTTTTGTGCTTTAATTACTTGTTTCAAGAAATGTGTTGATTTTTACAATATGATTTTGGATTTATCAAAAGTGGGCAAGTGATTAAGTGTAAGTTTTGAAACAGATTCTGATGAAGACAGAAGTGCCTAGATAACTTAACAGTGTATAAATACATTTTAAAGTAATTTTATATTGTTTTAGTAGTACCATCTGTTTGAGAATTATTTGAAGAAACTTCAGCGAGAAGAATACAGAATATGGTTAGCCATTTTGTTGCAAGTTGGTGGCTGATTTCATTATAAAATAGAACATGCTGGGTTTTGGCTCAGTCAGTCTGACTTCTGCTTCATGGTATCTGAAACCAACACAGAGTTCTGATAGGTGTTAAATGAACTTTGTGGAACACCATGAAATATTGATATATCTTACTCCATTATATAAAGTAGGAACCATTATGTTATCAACAAATATGACTATTGTGTGTATATAAAAAGTATGGTATCATCATATACTTATTAAAAAGAAAAGTCTGTCAAACTATTTGATTACTCATTAGCATCTTATGTAAATAACTATATGATATTTTAAAATAGATAAATTTTGCCCATTAACTTGCTGTTTTCCCCCTATTTCTTATTATTTAATTTTAGCAGTAGAAATACTTTGGTTAATCTCAGATATATATTCGGTAACCCTAGCACCAAGGACAATCTGTGGTACATAGTGATTATTCCCTTGTTAGTTGATTAAGTGATTAATAAAAACTGTAGAAGAAAATTGATTAAGTAAATGTTAGGGCTTCCCTGCAGCTCAGCTGGTAAAGAATCTGCCTGCAATGCAGGAGACCCTGGCTCAATTCCTCGGTCAGGAAGATCCCCTGGAGAAGGAATAGGCTATTCACTCCAGTATTCTTGGGCTTCCCTGATGGCTCAGACAGTAAAGAATACCCCTGCATTGCAGGAGGCCTGGGTTCCATCCCTGGGTTGGGAAGATCCCCTGGAGAAGGGAAAGGCTATCCACTCCAGTGTTCTTGCCTGAAGAATCCCATGGACAGAGGAGCCTGGCAGGCTACATACAGTCCACAGGATTGCAGAGAGTGGGACACGACTGAGCCACTTTCACTTTTAAGCATAAATAAGCCTTTATTCATAGTGCCAGGGCATGAGAAGCTTTCAAGGAATATACTGCTTGTTATGGAATGAAGATGTGTTCCCCCCACCCCCAGTTCATATGATGAAGCTCTTGATCCCCAATATGTCTTTAGGAAGTAATTGGGTTAGATGATGTCATTAAGATAGGGTCCTCATGATGGGATTAATGAAAGAAGGTAGCAGAGTGTGCTTCCCTCTCCCCCAATCTGTGAGCACACCAAGGAAAGGCCATGTGAGGACACAACTGGAGGGCAGCCATCTGCGTGCCAGAAAAATAGTCCTAATTGCAAGCCAAACCCTGCTGGACGTTGATCTTGGACTTCCCAACCTCTTGCACTGTGAGAAAATAAATTTCTTTTGTTTAAGCCACCCAGTTTATGGTATTTATCATGGCAGCCCAAGCTGGGTTAGACATTGCCTTAGGAAGAAAAGGCAGTGTTTATAGAGCTTTAGGAAGAGAGGTCATGTGGAGGGAATATAGGGAGAGCTACCTCATTTAATTGTGCTTTGCTTTATTATACGTCAAGTACACTATGCTCTTTGTAGATTGAAGGTTTATGGCAACCTTGCATTGGAAGATGATGGTTATCATTTTTAAAGTAATAAAGCATTTTAAAATTCAAGTATGTACCTTGTTTTTTAAGACACAATGCTGATACATACTCACTAGAGTACAGTATAGTGCAAACATAACTTTTATATGCACTAGGAAACCAAAAACTTCATGTGACTTGCTTTATTGCTGATAAGTTTGATTGCAATTGTCTGGAACTTAACCTGCAATATTTCTGAGGTGTACCTGTAGGGTCAAAGGCTGTTCTCAGAAGAGAAAGCAGTTATTCTGCAGTTTAGGAGCTGGCAATTGGCCAGTTGGGATTTTAGCCAGAGGAGTGGAGGCAAAGATCATGGACAAAAGGGAATGTGAGAAATGACTGAGCTGGGAGGGACAAGGTCATAGGAGGTCCACTGATGAAAGAAAATCACATACCATTGACTATTACACAGTTTTAGGTTTTTCTCCTTAGTGATATATTGTTTAAGTAAAATATAAATATGTGTTAAAAAGATTATGTTAATATATAACACAACAATGAGGAGCATAAAATAATAAGCCAATAAATTTTCTCAAGGTAATTTTCAGGGCTGGGCCTTAAAAAAAGAAGCTTTTTGTTTTGACACCATTTTAGATTCACAGGAAATTGCAGTCAGTTCAAAAAGATCTCATGTACCTTTTACTCATTTTCCCCCTTTGTTCCATCTTCAGTTCAGTTCAGTTCAGTCGCTCAGTCGTGTCTGACTCTTTGCGACTCCATGAATTGCAGCATGCCAGGCCTCTCTGTCCATCACCAACTCCCGGAGTCTACCCAAACCCATGTCCATCGAGTCGGTGATGCCATCCAACCATCTCATCCTCTGTCGTCCCCTTCTCCTCCCGCCCCCAATCCTACCCAGCATTAGGGTCTTTTCCAATGAGTCAACCCTTCGCATGAGGTGGCCAAAGTATTGGAGTTTCAGCTTCAACATCAGACCTTCCAATGAACACCCAGGATTGATCTCTTTTAGGATGGATTGATTGGATCTCCTTGCAGTCCAAGGAACTCTCAAGAGTCTTCTCCAACACCACAGTTCAAAAGCATCAATTCTTCGGCGCTCAGCCTTCTTCACTGTCCAACTCTCACATCCATACATGACCATTGGAAAAACCATAGCCTTGACTAGACGGACTTTTGTTGGCAAAGTAATGTCTCTGCTTTTAAATATGCTATCTAGGTTGGCCATAACCTTGCTTCCAAGGAGTAAGCGTCTTTTCATTTCATGGCTGCAGTCACCATCAACAGTGATTCTGGAGCCCAAGAAAATAAAGTCTGACACTGTTTCCACTGTTTCCCCATCTATTTCCCATGAAGTGATGGGACCAGATGCCATGATCTTAGTTTTCTGAACGTTGAGCTTTAAGCCAACTTTTTCACTCTCCTCTTTCACCTTCATCAAGAGGCTCTTTAGTTCTTCTTCACTTTCTGCCATAAGGATGGTGTCATCTGCATATCTGAGGTTATTGATATTTCTCCCAGCAATCTTGATTCCAGCTTGTGTTTCTTCTAGCCCAGCGTTTCTCATGATGTACTCTGCATATAAGTTAAATAAGCAGGGTGACAATATACAGCCTTGACGTACTCCTTTTCCTATTTGGAACAAGTCTGTTGTTCCATGTCCAGTTCTAACTGTTGCTTCCTGACCTGCATACAGGTTTCTCAAGAGGCAGGTCAGGTGGTCTGGTATGCCCATCTCTTTCAGAATTTTCCACAGTTTATTGTGATCCACACAGTCAAAGTCTTTGGCATAGTCAATAAAGCAGAAATAGATGATTTTCTGGAACTCTCTTGCTTTTTCAAATAAGGGGCTTCCCAGGTATTGCTAGTGGTAAAGAACTCACCTGCCAGAGCAGGGGACACAAGAGACGAGACGTGGTTTTGATTCCTGGGTTTGGAAGATCCCCTGGAGGAGGGCATGGCAACCCACTCCAGTATTCTTGCCTGGAGAAACCCCATGGATAGAGGAGCCTGGTAGGCTATGGTCCGTAGGATCGTGAAGAGTCAGACATGACTGAAGCAACTTAGCATGCACACGCATATCATGCTTATTAGGACTTTTCTTTCAATGATACAATGGATAGTAGTTTAACTACATTTTATCTTACCCGGCCTCCCTGTTCTTTTCTTCTTTTTCCCATAGTCTCTTTCCAATGTCTTGCTTCCACATGCACATTAGAGTTTGGTCTGCTGGATTTGAATATTTATATCTGTAATTAGAAATGATTTTAATTTCATGGTAGACTTTCTCTGAGTTACACTATAGGTGTGAGTTGTCAGTTTCACTTGTTTCCTCTTGTTGATTGTATCTAGATGGTTTCTTGAAGGACTGTGCATCAATAAAAAGAAATTGGAATTTGGGCAGCCACTGTTGGGAAAGATAAGTTTGAGAAAACTATTGACAGAATGTTATGAATAACTTTTTTTAGTTGTAAAGTAAGCTTCAAATTAATATTCCTATTAAAAATTCAAATGTATGACTAACAAAAAAGGCAGTTTGTGGCATAGTTTTACCAGTGTCGGTTTCCTTTTCTTTATTACTGGTGTATTATGTATTTGACAAAATTATGATACAATTTTAATAAACATTTTAGTTGTATGTTTTAATACAGTATGCTAATTTTCTTCTATATCAGTATATGAAGGGGAGGAGTGGGAAGACCAGGAAATAAAAGCATTCATATGTGAGAGCCTACATCCCCAACCTGTATAAATGACAAAAAGGAACCAGGTGGGAGACACTGACATGGTGTTGATGAAAGGAGAGACATGTGTCCTAAATGAATAGTTCTCAGTAATCAATCCCTATGCAATATTCCATTTGTGGTGTCTGGACTGGGGCTGAGGTACATGTAGGTGCAACCTCTCTAGTTGATTTTGTTGTCCATCCAAAGTTGAAAACTGCTGCTTTGAAGGTTAACCAATGTTATTATAGCCACATTTTACTATTATGGGAATAATATTTATAATAATCATGCTCTGGTACTGATATTCTAGTGAAATGTTAAAATGAGAATGACCTATAGAATATTTCCCTTTTAATATGGTCATTGTTTGGGGATGCTTTTTTATTCTTATAAAGAAAAATAATATAGAATAATTGTTAAATATTATATATATAACAATTATATAAGTAATTGTTATTTAAATAAAATATATGTCATTATAAATATTAATTTTGACTTAGAATTTTAAATAATATTGTTCTTTTTAAGTTAAATGTTCTAAGTCAAATGTTCTTTTTAAGTCAAATAATGCTTTTCCTTGGAGATAAAGAAAATTACAGAAGCTTTAATTGATGATAAATGGTATGACTCATATTCAAATTAAGAAGAAATTTCTTATAAATGGAGTCATTCATCATATTTTTTTTTGTCTGATGTCCTTTGATCAGCATAAGGTTTTTTGAGATTCACCCAATTTGATCTTTCCTTCTTGCCCAGTAGCCTTCCACTGACAGTTTATTTTTCTGAGAGTTTATCCACCTACCTGCTTATGGTCATCTGAGTGTTTTCCAGTTTTGAACTGTTAATGTGTATAGCTGCTATTAACAGTCTTTTACTCCACATGGTTTTATGAATGAGTGGTCCTTTACTCTTAATTGAATCCTGTTTAAACTGTTTTATAAAATTTGAAATTTTGAAAAGCCAGTTACCTTACTTTATGAAGATAGTAAAACCTTAACAAGAAAACTTGACAAGGATAGTACAAGAAGAGAAAGTTATATGAAACAATGTCACTTATGAATATAAAGATAAGATTTTAAATAAAAGTTGAATTCAGTAATATGTATATTATATATTTTCAATGCTAAGACAAACTTAATATCTCTAAAAGTTTTTAATGACTTCTAAAATTATAGTAGTCAGTATGTTCTTTTAGTGGCATATGATTTACTAGTGTATCTTTGTGATAGACTTTTAGACTCAGTGACTGATGGCCCATTAAAAAAAAGTGTGACCATGTAGGTTTTATCCCAGGACACAAGGAAGTTTCAACATTAAAAAAATCTGTTTGAGCGGAGGGAGGCTCATGAGCGAGGAGACATAACTGTAATTATGGCTGATTTGTGTTGTCATGCAGCAAAAACCAACACAACATTGTAAAGCAATCTTCCTCCAATTAAAAAAATTTTAAAACTAAAGGACCATGAAAAGAAGAAAAATCTATTTGTGTAATATACTGTATTAATAGGTTAAAGAAGAAAAACCATAAAAGAAAATGCCAAAAATGACAACAAAATTGAATATCCATTCCTGATACTTTTAGCAATTTGAGAGTAGAAGGAAATTCTCTTAATATTGAGTTTCTACTTAAAATCTAAACCAAAGATCATATTTAATGGTGAAATATTAGAAACATTTCCATTAAAATTGGAAGCAAATTGAGAATTCTTCTATGAAGAAAATCCTATTCACAATAAGTATGTAAGACTGTTGATAACAAAAGATGGGTAAGCTCTCTGTGAAAAAATATTCAGTATTATTGAAGGACATAAAAGAAGACTTGTAACTAATATATAATGTATCTATATACATTAAGTAAGATATAATGTGTCTATAGTGTTAATTGATACATGGATGGGAAAAGTCATATTGCAAAGATGCCATTTCTCTTCAGATTACTCTGTAAAGTCATTGTGCTGTGCTCAGTTGCTGGGTCGTGTCTGACTCTTTGCAACTCCATAGACTGTAGCCTGCTAGGCTCCCCTGTCCATGGGATTTTCCAGGCAAGAATATGGGAGTGGGTTGTCATTTCCTTCCCCAGGGGATCTTCCCGACCCAGGGATTGAACCTGTGTCTCCCAGATTAAACCTGTGTCTCCCGCATTGACGGGCGGATTCTTTACCACTGCGCCACCACAGAAGCCCAAAGTCATTGTGATTCCCACCAAAATCTCAATATATTTTATAGAACTTACTAAGCTAATTCTAGCATTTGTCTAGAAGAGCCATGGCAATTTAAAAACATGGTCTACTGGTATAGAGAGGTCATACAGAGTCACAATAAAGACGGTGTGATATTAGTCTAAGTATAGGCATATAGATAGGGTGGCCCTACTTCTGTTTGCCTGTGACAGTTCCAATTCATGCCTGCTGTCCTGTTAACAGGCTCCCTTTTGTTCCAAAGACTGTTCATTGAAATTACATGGGAAGTCCTGAAACAGATCCACTTGATTTATGACCTAGGTGCTATTAAGAATCAGTGGTAAAAGGATGTCATTCAATAAATTGTATTGGGACAAAAAGAAATATAGTGTGGCCTTTATCCCACACAACACAAGAATTAATTCCAGGGAGATTAAAGATTTGAAATGAAAAATAAAACTTAAAAGAAAATATGGGACACTGTCTTTATGACTCCTGGGAGGAGAAGATAAGGGAGATACCTTAGGACAAAAAAGGCAAATTTTGAGAGTAGAATGGTGGTTGACAGGGACTGAGGGTATGGGAAACAGGGAGAACTTGATAAAAGGGTACAAACTTTAAGTTATAGGATGTACAAGATCCAAGGAGCTAATGTACAGCATGATGATGATAGTTGGTAATATGTTTTTGCTAAGAGACTAGAACATAAGTGTTTGCACACACAAAAAAGTAAATATATTTGATGAGATGATGAATGTGTTAACTAAATGGTGAAGATCCTTTCACAATGTATATGTATATTGAATTAATTATCATTTTGTACACTTATAAACATATTGCAGTTTTACTTGTTAATTCTGTCCCTGTAAAGCTGAAAAAAGTGAAAAAAGACAACAAAAAAAGATAAATTATAAGGCTACATTATCACTAAATACTTTTTTATGAATAAGAAAGATTCATTAAACAATATGGAAAAACAAGCCCACATGCTAGGAGAACAGATTTGTAACACATGTAGGTAAATTTGAGGAAGCAAAATTCCTGAAGATAAACCAAAAACAAACAGCACACACACAATATAAAAAAAGGCACAAGATTTTAATTAGCATTTTATTGAAGAAGAATCTAAGGTGACCATTCAGTTCAGTTCAGTCGCTCAGTCATGTCCGGCTCTTTGCGACCCTATGGACTGCAGCACACCAGACCCCTCTGTTCATCACAAAAAAGAGTCTTAATTTTAATAGTAATCCTGCTAGTAAAGTTAAAAACATACTTGTCTTTTCATAGCAATTCCACTTCTAGATAGCATGGGGAAATGTTCCTATACGAGTACAAGGAGGTATTTGTAAAAAAATATTCATCTCAGAATTTTGTGTAATAATAGCAAGATAAAAATCTAAAACAACCTAAAATTGTTGGAAATAATTTAAATTATATAATCTGGAGAATTGATAAGTAAATTACATGAATGAAAATATTCCATATAGCATTTAAAATAATGAACTAAAACAATATGTGTCAAGATGGATAAATTTTAGAAACATGCTTCTGTTGCTGCTGCTAAGTCGCTTCAGTCATGTCCGACTCTGTGCGACCCTCTAGACGGCAGCCCACCAGGCTCCCCCGTCCCTGGGATTCTCCAGGCAAGAATACTGGAGTGGGTTGCCATTTCCTTCTCCAGTGCATGAAAGGGAAAAGTGAAAGTGAAGTCGCTCAGTCGTGTCCGACTCTCAGTGACCCCATGGACTGTAGCCTACCAGGCTCCTCCATCTATGGGATTTTCCAGGCAATTAGATTAAAACCAAGTTTCAAAAGGATATGTACAGTTTAGTATCAATTATAAAGTTTAAAGACATTCTGAAAAGTATATAGTCTTATGACTGCATATATATGTACTAATAAAATATGGATATAGTAAACACCAAATTCAGGATTGTGGTTGCTAACCTCTGGGGAGTGGAGGGAGACAGTGATATCAGGAAGGGAAATGAGATACTAGAGGAGTATCAATACTATCTATAATGCCTTGTTAAATATTTTCCATTTCATTACTAATTACTATAAATATTTAAATACAATTTATTTCTCCTCAGTTTTAATAGTTCCTATTTTCCAGATAGCTGAAAATATTATTGATGTTTATAAATTCTGTCTTTATAATTCCTTCTGTCTTCTTTAAAATCTGAGAAATCTGCCAGTAGCAGTTATGTATAATGATTATATAGCTTTAATATTTTTAAAAATAAAGAATAAAGTACAGTTTTCCCTGCATCAGAATATGGTTTAGGTAATATCTAAGGTTCCTTCTAGCACTAAAGTGTACTTTTTTAGTGTTTCCAAACAATAGAAAATCTTTTCTTAATATAGCATTTCTGACAGTCAAGGTTGTAAGTTCAAATATTGAGGATTATGAAGCCCGTTTCCCATACAGATTGTTTTTAGTCTATCTATCTGCCTGTCTATATTAAGCAATCAGCTAATACAGGGGTCAGAAAACTTTTTCTATAAAGGGGTAGGTAGGAAATATTTTAGGCTTTGAAGGCCATAGTCTATCAGAACTGCTCAGCTCTGCCCTTGTAGTGGGATACCTGCCACAGAGTTTTGCAACACTGTAAAAACAAATGCCAAAACTGGAGTGACAGAGCTTGTTATTAATTAGATTTGGATATCTTACAAAGCTTTGACTTAACATCTGTAAATAGCTTCATATAATGTAGATCACTATTAAGTAGTTGTTTCAGTTGTTTTCCAAATCAGTTTTATGAAACAGTTATTTTTGTGTCATGACCTGCAGTAACTGAGTATTTATCTACATTTATGTTCAGGGTCTAGGAAGTATATTTTTTCCTATTCAATTTCATGGGTTAGAATCAAGTAATTATGAATCTTCTTTGTATGCAGAAAGTAGGCCTACCATGGTCACATTTGAAACTGTGCATATCTGAAGGAAGCATGGTAAGACTAATGTAACCTGATTGAGAATTACTAAGCACTTTTTATCTCCCGAACACAGAAACTGCATGTGTTTAAGAAAGTTTTAGTATGAACCAGAGAGAGGATTTGAACCCATAAAGTAACTAAAGAAATATGTGTTCATAGAGTAGTAATTCTGAAAAAAGATGAGATTTTCAGACAAAAATGGTTATCTTACCAAGTTGTTGTTATTCAGTCGCTAAGTCGTGTCTGACTCTTTGTGACCCAATCAACTGCAGCACGTCAGGCTTCCCTGTCCTTCACTGTTTTCTCCTGGAGTTTGCTCAAATTCATGTCCATTGAGTCGGTGTTGCCATCCAACCATCTCATCTTCTGTCTCACCCATCTCCTCCTGCCCTCAACCTTTCCCAGTCTTTTCCAATGTGTTAGCTCTTTGCCTGTGTCAGGTAGCCAAAGTATTGGAGCTTCAGCATCAGTCCTTCCAATGAATATCCAGGGTTGATTTCCTTTAGGATTAATTGGTTTGATCTTCTTGCTGTCCAGGGGACTTTTAAGAGTCTTTTCCATCTTACCAAGTAACTGATTGTATTTATTTTTCCAACTAAAAATTGAATGTGTCTGTTTTTTTCAGAGACATCAAACCTGACAATATATTGATGGATATGAATGGACATATTCGGTTAGCAGATTTTGGTTCATGTCTGAAGCTGATGGAAGATGGAACGGTAAATAAAGATAAATCTTAAACTGTTATACCCTTCCTCCTTGTTTCCTTTTTCTGTTTTAGAATCTCTCTATCAAATATCCTTCTATCCATTTGTCTTTCTGTGCTTTACTTCGCTTCACTTAGGCATGCTTACTCATAATAGGGCTTGTCTATAAATTCACACACCATTTTCTACAGCTTATATTAATGATTTTAAGATTGATAATACTCTGCCTTTTTTGAGACTCTTGTTTGTTTCTTCTGTAGCGTAACTTATTTTCACAGTTCCAGAGGACTGAAGAAAATAAATCCCAGAGGCAAAAAGAAAAGATGTGACTTCTTCACTTTCATTTCTTTTCTCTTTCTTTACTAGTTGTCTAGTTTTCTTGAGGGACAGTGTATAACAACTGAATGCTTTTTATCAGAAAATCCTCTTAAGTTTTATGTTACCATTTGCTTTATTTCTGCTAACCCTCAGTTCAGTTCAGTCACTCAGTCATGTCTGATTCTTTGCGACCCCATGGACTGCAGCACACAAGGCTTCCCCGTCCATCACCAACTCCTGGAGCTTGCTCAAACTCACATCCATCAAGTCAGTGATGCCATCCAACCATCTCATCCTCTGTTGTCCCCTAGGCCCCTCCATTATATTCTCTCAATTACTTAATTGTTAACATGCCTCAATTTTATTCCATGTTTGTTGTAGTAGTAGTAATATTTATCTCAATTTCCTGGTTGTATAGTAGATGTCCAAATATATATCATTTTAATTGGTAGGAACTTTTTGAAAAGTAATTTAGTATAATACATTCCAAAGGCCACAAAAACATCCCATTATTCTGGACCAGTCATTTGACTTTTGAGAATTTACCCTAAGCAGATAACTTTTTAAAAAAAGATTATATGACTTCTGCCTCTGGCCAGGATGGAGGGAGTAATGGATACCAAATTGTTCTTTCACAAATAAATAACTGTAAAACTGGATGCAGTAATTGAGACAACTGTTTTTAGGTGGTAGGCAATAGGCAATATGAGACTGTTATGCCTCCACATTTTCCAGGATTGGGACAGCTTGCTGACTCTGATGCAGAAAGGTATAGAGTTAGAGCAGAGTTTAATAATCTTACAGAGTTTAGGAGGAAGATAACAGGTTAGCTGAAACAGTTGGAATCTGCAAGGCTTGACATTGCAAAGGAGGGAGTTGTGCAGAGAAGGGACCTAAAATATCCAAATGGGGCCATCTCATGATGCCTGGGCTGTACATATGTGGTAGAGTTGTCTCTTGATATCCACAGGGGATTGGTTCCAGGACCTTCCCTCCCCCATAAATAGTAGAATGTCTAGTCTCTTGTATAAAATGGTGTAGTATTTGCATATAACCTACGCACATCCTCCTGTATACTTTAAATTATCTCTAGATTACTTATGAGCTTCCCTTGTGGCTCAGACGGTAAAGAGTCTGCCTGCAATGTGGGAGACCAGGATTTGATCCCTGGGTCAGGAAGATCCCCTGGAGAAGAAAATGGCAACCCACTCCAGTACTCTTGCATGGAAAATCCCCTCGATGGAGGAGCCTGGCAGGCTACAATCCATGGGGTTGCAAAGAGTTGGACACAACTGAGCAACTTCACTTTTCTTTCTAGATTACTTATAATACCTACTGCAAAGTAAATGCTATGTAAATAATTGCCAGCATGCAACAGATTTGTTTTGCCTTTTGGAACTTTCTGGAAATTTTTTTAAAAAATATTTTTGATCCCTGATTGGTTGAATCTGCAAATGTGTAACCAGGAGACATGGAGCGCCAACTGTATAAGAACATCTGAGAATAACCAAAGAGTAAATTCTATCCATTTGAAAATCAAACAGATTACTTGAAATCAAGTAGTGCTGGAGGAGACACAGTGCTAGGGAACATTGGATTATTAGCTCTGGAGAGCTAGTTAAGATGTTTGTTACATGTAAGTCTTACCCTAAACCTATATAAGAGCCTAAATCCAAGTCCTGATAAAATCAACAGAGTGTGAAAGTGGTCCTCCAAATGAAGAGGCTTGAGATGAATCTTTGTTGTTGTTGTTCAGTCACTAAGTCATGTCTGACTCTTCTGCAACCCCATGGACTATAGCCCATCAGGCTCCTCTGTCCATGGGATTCTCCAGGCAAGAATACTGGAGTGGGTTGCCATTTCCTTCTCCAAGGGATCTTTCTGACCCAGAGATTGAACCCACATCTCCTGCATTGGCAGGCAGATTCTTTACTACTCAGCCACCTGGGAATCACGAGATAAATCTTAGATTTTTTATGAATCTGCCCTTAAAGAGTAAACTGTAAGCCATCCCATATTCAAGTTAGTATTTTTTTAACTGCTTAAAGAAGAATTAATATTCTTCAGAGGAAGATAGAAGAATTCATATTCTCTACAATGTCTTATTGACAGTGACCAGCATGCAATAAAAAATCACTAGACCAAAAATAAATAGTGGATAACTTAAGTGATTGTGATACAGAATTTAAAAATAAAAGTAGTCAGTAGAAACCTGGGTAGCACAGATGTTGGATTTGCCAGACAGAAACTAATGAAACTATCATAAATACGTTCAAAGGAAGGTATTAGTCTTAGTGATGACACAGATAAGTAATGTCATCAGAAAAGTAAATCAAGTGAATCTTTTTAGAATTTGATAATTATATTAATAGAAATAAAAAGTTCATAAGAAGAGGTTAATGGTGGGTTAGAAATGAATAAAGAAAAAGCCAGTGAATTTGAAGATAGATTGAGAGAGATCAAGCAATCTGAAGAACAGAGAGAAAAAGATTGAAGCAAAATTAATATAGAGGGCCTAGGGATGCATACAATTAGAAACCTAGAAAGAGATGAGATAGTAATGGAAAACATTTGTAGCATTGATGGCTCAAGCTATTACATACGATGAAAAACAGATTTAAGAATCCTGGTATATTTCAAGGTTATAAAAAGAACCATGCCTGGCCACATCTCAACTAAACTACTGAAAATTAAAGATAAAGAAAAAATTGGGAAGCAGCTAGAAGGAGAAAACCATTACATACTGTGGGAAAATGGTAAGAATAACCATTGACCTTTCATGAGAAATCACAGCATGATATCTTTAAAGTCCTGAAAGAAAAAAAAAGTCTCTAAACCAAGAATTCTACATCGAATAAAAATACTCTTCAAAATGAAGACCTTTTCAGATAAATGAAAGAGGCCTGAATGCTAAAGGATGGCCACTACAAAGGAAACAATTCCATTTGGATACTTAGATCTGTATGATAAAGCATATCAGATACGATAAATAAGATTTGTAGGATAAGAATAAAGAAAAAAGACTATACTAATCTTTCTTTTTAAGTTTACGTAAGAGACATCTGACTATTAAAAACAAAAATAAGTGTAATGTGGATTTTATGACATAGGTGGTAATAAAAGGTATGGCAATATCACACAAACACTGTAAAACCGGTGTATGTAATTATTCTGCTCTAAGGTAACTGCATGTGTGTGAAGTATAAAGTGGGAAGTGGATAGTGCTGGGTATGACATGAGAGGGAGAGAAGTAGCATGGTGGTCTTGCTGAGTTGAGAAAACGCAGATTAAAGTCAGGGAGGCTGTGGCATCAGAAAGCTGTGGTCCATAATTCTGGAGAGGAGAGAGATACACTGAAACAGAATTCCAGAGGAAGAGATAGTGTTTCCCCAGTCCTGCATGTTATAAGCACCTTAGATTCAAAGCTGGGACTCCTCTGGAGTCTGATGTTCAGATCTCCAAATTCCTGTGCATTCCAGAATGCATTGAGTGCTATTTCTGTCTGTATGTGTTTCCGTTGAATCAGATTTATTCCTGAAATTCTGTAGAGTCAGAAATTCTTTCTAGTCATTCATTTTTTATTAATCATCTTCAAATAGTTTTTCTTGTACATAATTTTATGTTGGTCCTCCATTTAGAAAGTTATAATGAAGGGATCTTCTTTTTTACTTGTTTATTTTATTTTTATCAAGTGATGTTTATGTATTTTAGGAAGACTTATCACAAAAACAGCATTCCTTTGTCCTAGGTCCTTCTCACCTCCAAGTCTCTTTTTCTACAGACAGACACATACAAATCCTTCAGCTCTTTCTTCTGTTGTTTATTTTATTTATTTTTTATTATTGTATTCATACTACTGTCTCTTGTTATTTAGTTTTAGATATTATCTACTAACTTCCCACCATGAAAGATGAGGCTTCGGATCTCTTACACCTATCTCAACCAATCCTTACACTTCCTGTCTTCCCCGTGTTGTAATTATCACCTAGTCTTTCATTAAATCCTGTTCAGTTTTTTAAAAATACTTACACAAATATTATTTATGACTGTGCCATGCTATTTGTTTTATTTGTTTTAATTGCTTTTCTTTTCTTGAACAGCTCTTTGTTTTCCATGGAGTAAGTGACTCCTTTGCTTTGCTTAGTTTTCTGTATAAATTTCACTTTTGTTGTTGTGTCCAACTCTTTGCGACCCTATGGACTGCAGAGTGCCGGGCTTCCCTGTCCTTCACTATCTCCCTGAGTTTACTCAAGCTCATGTCCATTGAATTGGTGATGCTACTAACCATCTCATCCTCTATTGGCTCCTTCTCTTTTTGCCCTCAATCTTTCCCAGTATCACGGTCTTTTCCAGTGAGTCGGCTCTTCACATCACGTGGCCAAAGTATTGGAGCTGCAGCATCAGTCCTTTCAATGAATATTCAGGGTTGTTTCCTTTAGGATTGATAGGTTTGATATCCTTGCTGTCTAAGGGAATCTCAAGAATCTTCTCCAGCACCACAGTTCGAAAGCATCAACTCTTTGGTGCTCAGCCTTCTCACTAGTTTATCCCCAAACTCTCCACTATACATTTAGGAAATTGAACAATTCCTTTCTTTCTCAGACACGATGAATAACTTAGTGACTCTCTTGTCTGAGGCTTGCATACTCTCATTCTAGTCTGTAGGCCCACTGTCCAATAAGCCTACTATACAACTATCATCCTAGAATTACCTTTCCTCATCATCATGGAATTTAATGTGTTGC
This sequence comes from Okapia johnstoni, assembly GCA_024291935.2. Classification (NCBI taxonomy): domain Eukaryota; kingdom Metazoa; phylum Chordata; class Mammalia; order Artiodactyla; family Giraffidae; genus Okapia; species Okapia johnstoni. The sequence goes on from CM044322.1 coordinate 47,407,486, forward strand.
TTTCTAGTATTGGATCCTCTGTTTCCTGGATCCATCTGTGTCTTTCTTGTCTTTCTTCTCATTTAGTGGTAGTTGCCTCAGAAAGGTTCCATTGGAAGTAACTATTTCATAATCTTGCATGTCTGAAAAATGCCTTCATTTCTACTCTTATACTTGATGAATAATTTGTCTAGACTGGACATAGTATTATAGATTTGAACTTACTCTTAGAATTTAGAAGACACTACATTGTCTTCTAATTTACTGTTGAAGCATCTGATGCCATCCTAATTATCAAAGCTTCTGTTATAACCTTCCCTCCTTATTTGGAAGCCTTTAGGATGTTATGTTTATTTCTGGTGTTCTGAAATGTTGTGATTATATGATTTTGTATGGATCATTATTTATTACCTGGATAGTTGCTTCAATTTTAACCTTTCCCAAAGTTTGTGAGTTTCTATATTAACTTTTAGCTTGCTTTTTGTTTCTCATATCGGAGTTAAAATTAAACCATTTTAATCACTATACATTTATAAGAAGTCAGTTTTTGTGTGGGGATGTCTTGCTGTAATTCTTTTTCTTTCTCTGAAATTGCTTTGGATGTTCTTGGCCATTTGTTTTTCCATATGACTGTTAGGATTATATTATTGGTTTATATACATACAGACACATATAAACACCTTTTCACATATACAAGCTTGTAGACCTTCACTGTATTTAGAGATTAATTTTGGGAAAACTTTGTCTATAACTTGCAATCTTCCCATCTATGAATACGGTTTCTGTTTTCATTGTTTTAGGTTTTCTCTTATTTGTGTTAATAAAGTTTTATAATTATGTTCAGGTAAAGGTAAATTCATTACCTTTATTTGTTAGATTTGCTCCTAGATACCTTGTGGAATTTTTTGTTTGGGGGCTATTATAAATGGATAACTTAAAATTTTGCATTTTAATAATTTGTTGCTATTCTTTAGGACCACAGTTGATTTTTGTATGTGTATTCATCCTGAAACAAGCAAGCTTGCTAGGCTTTTTTTTTATTGTTCAAAACAATTTATAGATTTATATGTATATTTTTCTGTATAGACAATCTTATAATCTGCAAATAATGACCAGCTTTGTGTTTTGTCCTTTCCAATCCTTACATTTTTACTTAGCTGTATTTTTTTTCCTATCATGCAGTCAGTGATCTTCAGCACAGTATTAATATTGTAGTAATTGGGAGCTTCTTTGCCTTGTTCCTAGCTTTATTGGTGTTTTCCCTGTAGTTTTAAATTAAGTAGTATATTTGCTGTAAGCTTTTGGTATGTATTCTTCATCAGATTAAGGAAATTTCTATTTCTGATTGCCATGTTATGGTTGTTAATTCTGTACATTCAAATCATTTTTTTGCATCTGTTGAGTGGATATCAGGGTGTTTTTCCTGTTTATATGATGAGTGACATAGATTGTCCAATGTTAAAGCATGCACTCTTTGGATATAAATGTAACTTTATCATCATGTTGTACTGATATATTTGATCAAATTGCTAGATTGACCATGCTAAAATTTTTTATTGAATTGTTACCTGAGATGCATATCTGACATTAATTATATCTGAGATTGCAGTATAATTTTCCTTCTCAAATTTTTCTTGTCTGCTTTGTTTTGTATTTAGGTTGTTTTAGCCTTATAAAATGAACAGGGGAACCATGTCCCCCACCCTTACCCATTTTGGATCTAGAACAGTTCTTATAATACTGGGATTATCTCTTCCTTGTGTAGTTGGTGGAACTCACTTTAAATCACCTTTGCTTCAGTGAGGTTTTGTTTTCTTCTTATTTTGTTTGTTTTCCAGGTAGATTTTATACTATTGATTCAAATTTTTTAATGGTTATAGGTCTCTTTGGTTTTCTATTTCTTCCTGAGTCAGTTTTGGTAAGTTACATTTTTTTCTATGAAAATTATGTATTTTCTCTGAGTTTTCAATTTTATTTGTATAAAATTGTTCAGATTGCACTCTTTCTAGTTTTAAAATCTCAATTACATGTGTATTTCACCTCTTTCTTCATTTCAAATATTGTTTATTTATGCTTAACTTTTTCTTCATAAGTTTTGACATAGAGCATTTTACTAAATATTTTCCAGCTTTAGTTAGAATTCTTCTGTGGACCATTAATTATTTAGACGTGTGCCTTTTAGTATTCATAGTACAATATTTACTTCTTTGGTGTTTATAGAAAGTTTTCTTTTGCTGAAGAGTGAATCTATTTGTTAGCAGTTTTTTAGCATTTGTCAAGATTATGTTTTGATTTCGCATGGGCCACTTCTTTTAACTGTTACATATTTGAAATCATGAACCTTTTTCTAACTTTTGGTTGTAGATTTCTGTAATAAAATTAAAGTTGTAAACTTTGTTGTTCAAAATTTTAATATTCTTACTAGCTTTATTTCTTTCTGATCTATTTATTATTTAAAAATCCTTACTATGATGTTGAATTTCTTAATTTTCCCTTGTAATTTTCACAACTCTTTTGTAGCTATGTTGTTTGTTACATATTATTTAGGATTGCTCTTCCATGGTATTTTCTAATTATGTTAATAAATGATTAAAAATCATAATAATTTTCTTGGCCATAGAATCTGGTTTGACTGATAATTAATACAGCTCCCTTAGCTTTCGTTTGTTTAGCATTTGCCTGGCATATCTTTCCATCCTTTTTCTTAAAAAACATTTCTTAGTTTCTATGTCTAGGTGCATTAAACAGATTATTGCTGTTTTTTTAAAAAAAATTTTCATTTTGGTTTTGTTATCTAGTGTGATAATGGTGCTTTTTGATAGGTGAAATTCATTTATGAATTTCATCATTAATTTGTTTGTATTTCCTTCTAGTATCTTGTACTGTTTACTATAGATTTTGCTTGTTTGTTTGCATCCATGCTTGCCACCCCCTTTCCTGCATTTTGTTGTCAGGGCCAAATTTGTTTTTATTTCTTTTTTTTCCTTTTTGGAAGTTATACATTCTATTTCAAATATTTTAATGTTTATCTTAAAAAATTTAGCATTTATCATTTATGTAAAATCTAGTTTCCCCCATATTCCTAATCAAAGAAAAAACTTGGTTTATCTTATACCATATACAAAAATTGTCTCAAAATGGGTCAAAATCCTAAATGTAAGAGTTAAAACTTACATTTAATGGGCAGAGGGAGAAGTTTTATGATACTGGATTTAGCAGTGATTTCTTGGATATGACAGCAAACAATATACAACAAAAAAAGTAGATGAATAGAATACATCATCATTAAAAATTTCTATGCATCAAAAGATACAGTTGTTTTAGTGAAACGGCAGCCTATACAGTGGGAGAAAATAGTTGCAAATTGTATGTCTGACAAGAGGTTATTATCCAGAATATATAAAGAATTCCTGCAACTCAATAACAAACTAACAACCCAGTTCAAAATACGCAAAGGATTTGAAATGATGTTTCTCCTAAGATAGACGAATGACTCTGCATCACTAGTCATTATGGAAATACACATCAAAACCACAATGAGATACTGCTTCATACCATTAAGATGGCTACTATAAAAAAAAAATAACAGGTTTTGGTAAAGTTGTGGGAAAATTGGAATCTTTGTGCACTGCTGATGGAGATGTAAAATGCTGTAGCCACTGTGGAAAACAGTATAACAGTTCTTCAAAAAGCTGAAAATAAAATTACCATATGATCTAGCAGTTCCATTTTTGTGTACATATTCCACAGAATTTAAAACAGTGTCTCAAAGAGATACTTGTTCACCCATGTTCACAGCACCATTATTCACAAAAGTCAAGGGATGTAAGAAACTCAGGTGTCCATTATTGGATGAATGGGGGAAAAAATGTGGTATATCCATACACTGGAATGTTATTCAGCTTTAAAAGAACATCCTGATCCATCCTACAACATGGATAGACCTTTTAAAAAACATGCCAGGTGATATATATCAGACACAAATGAACACATTATTGTACAATTTCACTTGTATAAAGTACCTAGAGTAGTCACATTCATATCAGGTATAGTGGTGGTTGCTAGGGTCTGGGAGGAGAAGGGGATGGGGGAGTTATTATTTAATAGATTTTCAGTTTTGTAAGATGAAAAGAGTTTTAGAAATGGATGTTGATGACGGTTACACAGCAATGTGAATGTACTTAATGCCACTGAACTATACCCTTGGAAATGGTTATGATGGTAAATTTTATGTCATGGGTATTTTACCACAATTAAAAATACTAATTAAAAAATAAATAAGAAATAAAAAATAGAAAACCAAGAAACTCAGAACATTTTAATCCTAATCACTCCCTTAGTAACTTGTTTTCTGGTATTTTAGTTCCATCTTATTTTTAATCTTTTGAATAGTGTTCTTTCCTCCTCCTCCCCCATCTCCTATTTCTGTTGCTCCTGCTCCTCTTCATCTTACTCTTTATTGCCCTGTTTCTCCTTTTCTTCATCATTATTTTATCCAATTAATCACCGTTTAGGTGCATGTTAGAGTTTACTAATATCTTTGTTCACAGTTGCTTCTAGTGTCACATTCTTTCCTTTGGATTATGTTTCTTGATTCTGAAGTATATCCTTCAGTACTCCTGTTTAACTAAAAGAGTCTATATGTGGTAGTTCACTCACTCTTTGTCTGAAAATACCTTTATTTAATCCTCATTCCTGTTTTATAATTTAGGTGGGTAAGGAATATAATGTTGACCATTACTTTGTTTCATCACTTTGAAAAATACAATTCCATTTTCTTCTAACAGCTACATCAGCATTAATAATTCAGCTGTCAGTCTAATTATCATTTCTTGGGTGGAAAATCTCTTTTTATTCCATAGGTTTTTAAAATCTCTTACCTTTGGTGCCCTGTAGTTTAATAAAGTGTACAGATGTGGATCTGATTTTATTTCTTCATATCTTTCATTTCAACAACTAGTTTTTTCCATTTCTAGGACTTGATTTTTTTCAGCTTTTTCTTATGCTTTTGATTTTTTAACATCTAATAATTTTAAACATACTTATTTTATGAAGTGGAACTGATAATTGTTTGAGGTCTGATTGTATTGTTTGTTTGGATTTCTGGCTTTTGCTCATAAATGGAATGTTTCCTCATTTAGTTATATTATTGGATTCTGAACTCATCTTTTAGTGAATTTTTATGTGTGAGAATTCTATGAGGCCAAGTTTGAGCATGTATCCTCCAGGTAGTTTTGAATCTGTTATGAGAAGCTTTCCAGGGACACCTAACCTGATGCTAGTATTTTGCCAGTTTCTTGGCTTGAGAATTTCTGAACCACAGAAGTCCTGTGCATTAGAATCCCAAGTGGTGGGACTATGTGACCTAAAAGTTATGAATTTCTAAAGGAGTAAATTTTTTTTCACATATGTCACTGTCTTTCTCTCCTGAATGGCAGATTTTGTAATTTACATTTTTACTTACAATATACCATTTAGGTCTGGAGAAGGGAATGGCTACCCACTCCAGTATTGTTGCCTGGAGAATTCCATGGGCAGAGTAGTTTGGCGGGCTACAATCCTTGGGGTCACAAAGAGTCAGACACAACTCAGTGAATGGCTGACTAACTAACACATGCACACACACACACACACACACACACACACACACACACACACCTTTTAGGATAAAGATTATATGGGGCAGGCTTTTATTTCAAACCTCAAGTAAGTGCAGGGTCTTTCCTTTTGACCTTACATGTATGTTAAAAGTCAAGTACCTAGAAAATGAAAACAATTTCCCAACTGCACTCCTGCTTTAATGCTATTGCCCTGGTTTCCAATCATTTCTTGATTACATATATCTAAGAATGTCTCTTTATTTAAAGGCTCATTTATACATTTAGAAAATGGTTACGTTTTAGCTAGTATTCTTAAGAGTTTTCAAGAATTTTCAAGTTAATCTCAGTATTGCCAAAGAAGTCTGTTCTAATAGAAGTCTGTTCATTTCTTGATATGTTCTCTAAAAACATATAAAAAACTAATTTTCTTTTATTTTGGAATACCTTAAAAGATATGCGCCCAGGATCTTTTTTTAGCTGTTGTTTTCTAAGTTATATCTACCTTGCCATAACTGTATGTTCTCTGTTTAGACTCAGTGTTTTGAAGAATATGTTTTCCCCTTTTATAATTTTTTAAATAAATAAATAGTTTACAGGACATTATTAACATTTATTTAGTTAGATTATCTTTAAAATGTTTTAAAATAATCTCCAAGCTGCTTGTAATAGTAGTCAGGTTTTTTTCTGGTTTTTTTTTCCCCCACATAATTAATTGTAAAATTTTCAAAGTTCCACTTACATATGACAATGTTGGACAGATAATATCAACAGTAAGAATGTTTTAGAGTAAATATTCAATTTGTGGTTTGTGGCTGTGGTGTTCAAATCATACATTTTTACTTTAAGTATAGTCAACTAAGTAACAGCTATAATAAACATTCTGTTGTGTTAAAAATCTGGAGAACTTGGTGTGGTGATTATATATGTTTTAACTTATATGCACAAGGAGACTAAATTCAGATAATGACAAAGTTGTAGTTGTTATGAAATAGTGCTTATTGTGTTTCTATGTAAATATAAACATTTATAATTAACATAATTATTTATTTCTAATATATTATGGTTGATTACTAAAAATGTGAACTTCTTCAGGTCCAATCCTCAGTGGCTGTTGGAACTCCAGATTATATCTCTCCTGAAATCCTTCAAGCCATGGAAGATGGAAAAGGCAGATATGGACCTGAGTGTGACTGGTGGTCTTTGGGGGTCTGTATGTATGAAATGCTTTATGGAGAAACACCATTTTATGCAGAATCTCTGGTGGAAACATATGGAAAAATCATGAATCACAAAGTTAGTATATTTTACTATTTTTCACATTAGCGTGGCAAATAATACATATAATAAGATTAAAATGTGATATTTAAAAAGAGAATAATTTTCCAAAAACAATAAATAATCTAATTTCTATGCTAGTACAGAACATGACCAGCATGAGTAATCAAAATCTATAAATTATTTTTTAAAAATCTATAAATTATGCATAAATTGTTAGCCCTCACCTTGTAATTTATCAGAGATGCTAATAAGTAGAAAATTAAATGATCTCTCCAGTAGAGTAACAAAGATCATGAGCAGACAATTTATATCATTACTGCTATAGTGTAAGTATAACCATGACTAGAATGCATTTAAAATTCTCGATCTTAATAGTAATAGATACATGAAATCCAAATTAAAATAAGAATGTTATACTTTTTCCCCCTGTCAAAATGGCAAAGATGAAAAGAAAATACTACTCTTTACTATAAATGATCCATTGAGAAGAACCTTGTTAGACATCATTGATAGGGGTGTAAATTGATATAATCTTTCTGTCAAGAAGTCTGTAAGTATTCATCAACAACCTTAAAAAGAAATGGTTAAAACTTTTGGTTGAGCACCTTCAGTACTAAGAATCTACCATAAGGAAATATTCACAGAAAAAAGCTATATGTGTAAGAATACTTAGCCCAGTATTGTTTATGATCATCAAACACTGGAAACAGTCCAGATGCACAGCAGGAAAGAATAAAATTTTAATCCATTTAATACCAAATGAAATAGATTGTACAACAAGAGAAGACTCTGATTATCAGTCTCAGAAGATTGTGAGTAATTGCAAAAACCTAGAATATGAATAGGAATATCCCATAAAGGGAGTGATAATCTGTTCTTTTTAATTTGTTGTGGTAGTACAATTATGATTAATTGCTGTATATATATAGTTGTTGTTGTTGTTAGTTGCTAAGTCATGTCCGACTGTTTTGTGACCCCATGGGCTGTAGCCCACCAGGCTCCTTTGTCCATGGGATTTCCCAGCCAAGACTACTGGAGTGGATTGCCATTTCCTTCTTCAGGGGATCTTCCTGACCCAGGAATTGAACCCAGGTCTCTTGCATTGCAAGCGGATTCTTTACTACTGAGCCACCAGCAAAGCCCCAAATATATATATTAGTTTTACAAAGTTGATGCTTTTCTGTCTGGCTGCGAAGATAATCTGCTAAATAGTTATCAAGAGTTTGAAAAGAAGAAATAGCTGCAAAGTTGTCAATAGCATGTAAAGCATTTCTCATAGGAGTCATTGTACTGTAACATGGTTGTTGAGAGCACAGATTCTGGAATCAGACAGTTTCAGTTCAAATCCTAGCTCTATCACTGATTATGTAACCTTGAGCAATTGTTTTAACTGTTTCTTTGTTTCCTTTTCTATAAAATTAGAGTCATACAGTTGCCCTGAGGATTAAATGAGCTAAACAAGTAACATACTTCTAGTAGTACCTATTATATTCTTTACAAATGTTCAGTATTAATCATTAGTGTGTGACTTATATGAATGTTATCAATCACATATACTATTGAAATATTGGGTCAAATTCTGTTACATTTAGTGAATTCTTTTTATTTTGACAGCATTTAAGGTGTTTTTGCATTTAACTTATTCTTTCTATAGTACATGTATGACTAAGATACATATGAAAAGTTCTTTTAGGAAAATGATCCTTTTAAATTTATTCTTGAATCTCCTTTAGTGTCTGTACTTTGTACCAGTACATATTTATTAGATATTTTTAAAAGAAAATATATTTTTAAGAAGGTCAGTGTTAGCATTAACCTACTTAGTAAATTAGTGATTTATATTTTGTTTCTATTATTCTCTATTTAGGAGAGGTTTCAGTTTCCCCCTCAAGTGGGTGACGTGTCTGAAAATGCTAAGGATCTTATTCGAAGACTCATCTGTAGCAGAGAACATCGACTTGGTCAAAATGGAATAGAAGACTTTAAGAAGCACCCATTTTTCAATGGAATTGACTGGGATAATATTCGAAACTGTGAAGCACCTTACATTCCAGAAGTTAGTAGCCCAACAGATACATCGAATTTTGATGTGGATGATGATTGTTTAAAGAATTCTGTGAGTATGATTGTTTAAAGAAGTTCTGTCTCTCTGCTTTTTCAAAAAATATAAAGTAATTTTATAGGCCACCTTACCATTTATCATTTCAGTTGTCAAGGCACATGTAGACCTTGAAAAAAACTGCTTGCCTACTGAATGAGATCTGAAACAAGAGGGCAGAACATCTCCTTGTTCAACTCTGGCTGGGAACATATGTGTGGGGCAGTGCAAATTTTTCTTTGCTCTGCAAGTGTCTGAAAATAACTACAAAAATATTTGTGAATATTGATTTGGGGTTACAAATAAATTTTAACTAGGCAAATTCACATATATGGAATACATGAGTAATGACTGAATTATTGTACTCTCAATAACCATCAGACTTTAAATCTTTCTTTTCTTTTTATTAGAATTCTACAGTAGCAATGTTTATGGTCTAAATTTTTTATCACTAAACATCTAGACCAAACTTATCAGTGTTTGTAAATTGATCAGTCACCTAATTCCTGTTGACAGTGAATATTTATAGCCCAGTCTACAGTTTATAGTTATTCATTTTTTACCAGATGTTTCTTCCTCCTTTAGGAAACGATGCCCCCACCAACACATACTGCCTTTTCTGGTCACCATCTGCCATTTGTTGGTTTTACATATACTAGTAGCTGGTAAGTTTGAAAAGTTAATGTGATTTGGATAATTTAAAGCAAATTAAAAATGAATTGAGGTTTTAAAAAATATAATGCATAAGAGAGCCTTGTAAGTAAAGAAAAAAAAATTTTTTAATAGGTTGAAGCTGCTTCTGGGAAAAGTTAGACATTACAAAGTGAATAAAACTTATTAATATAAGAATCTTAACTCATTTTGGGGGAAGACATTATAGAACACAAAGAGAGCTCAGAATCTGTTAGCAATGGGGCAGGAATTAGAAGAGTCTTGGGCTATTGAGTAGATATCCCTAGTCCAAGGTAAGGAGCAGCGGCTGCACTTTGCTGGAGCAGCCGTGAAGAGGTAACCCACGTCCAAGGTAAGAGAAACCCAAGTAAGACGGTAGGTGTTGCAAGAGGGCATCAGAGGGCAGACACACTGAAACTGTCATCACAGAAAACTAGCCAATCTGATCACACGGACCACAGCCTTGTCTATCTCAATGAAACTAAGCCATGCCGTGTGGGTCCACCCAAGACAGACGGGTCACGGTGGAGAGGTCTGACAGAATATGGTCCACTGGAGAAGGGCATGGCAAACCACTTCAGTATTCTTGCCTTGAGAACCCCATGAACAGTATGAAAAGGCAAAAAGATAGGACACTGAAAGATGAATTCCCCAGGTCTATAGGTGCCCAATATGCTACTGGAGATCAGTGGAGAAATAACTCCAAAAAGAATGATGGGATGGAGCCAAAGCAAAAATAATACCCAGCTGTGGATGTGACTGGTGATAGAAGCAAAGTCCGATGCTGTAAAGAGCAATATTGCATAGGAACCTGGAATGTTAGGTCCATGAATTAGGGCAAAATAGAAGTGGTCAAACAGGAGATAGCAAGAGTGAATGTCGACATTCCAGGAATCAGCGAACTAAGATGGACTGGAATGGGTGAATTTAACTCAGATGACCATTATATCTACTACTGTGGGCAGGAATCCCTTATAAGAAATGGAGTAGCCATCATGGTCAACAAGAGAGTCTGAAATGCAGTACTTGGATGCAATCTCAAAAATGACAGAATGATCTCTGTTCTTTTCCAAGGCAAACCATTCAATATCTCGGTAATCCAACTCTATGCCCTGACCAGTAATGCTGAAGAAGCTGAAGTTGAACGGTTCCATGAAGACCTACAAGACCTTTTAGAACTAACACCCAAAAAAGATGTCCTTTTCATTATAGGGGACTGGAATGCAAAAGTAGGAAGTCACGAAACACCTGGCGTAACAGGCAAATTTGGCCTTGGAGTACAGAATGAAGCAGGGCAAAGGCTAATAGAGTTTTGCCAAGAGAATGCACTGGTCATAGCAAACACCCACTTCCAACAACACAAGAAAAGACTCTACACATGGACATCACCAGATGGTCAACACCGAAATCAGCTTGATTATATTCTTTGCAGCCAAAGATGGAGAAGCTCTATACCGTCAGCAAAAACAAGACCGGGAGCGGACTGTGGCTCAGATCCTGAACTCCTTATTGCCAAATTCAGACTTAAATTTAAGAAAGTAGGGAAAACCACTAGACCATTCAGGTATGACCTAAATCAAATCTCTTATGATTATACACTGGAAGTGAGAAATAGATTTAAGGGACTAGATCTGATGGACAGAGTGCCTGATGAACTATGGACAGAGGTTCATGACATTGTACAGGAGACAGGGATCAAGACCATCCCCATGGAAAAGAAATGCAAAAAAGCAAAATGGCTGTCTGAGGAGGCCTTACAAATAGCTGTGAAAAGAAGAGAAGCGAAAAGCAAAGGAGAAAAGGAAAGATATTCCCATCTGAATGCAGAGTTCCAAAGAATAGCAAGGAGAGATAAGAAAGCCTTCCTCAGCGATCAATGCAAAGAAATAGAGGAAAACAATAGAATGGGAAAGACTAGAGATCTCTTCAAGAAAATTAGAGATACCAAGGGAACATTTCATGCAAAGATGGGCTCAATAAAGGACAGAGATGGTATGGACCCAACAGAAGCAGAAGATATTAAGAAGAGGTGGCAAGAATACACAGAAGAACTGTACAAAAAAGATCTTCATGACCCAGATAATCATGATGGTGTGATCACTCACCTAGAGCCAGACATCCTGGAACGTGAAGTCAAGTGGGCCTTAGAAAGCATCACTACGAACAAAGCTAGTGGAGGTAATGGAATTCCAGTTGAGCTATTTCAAATCCTGAAAGATGATGCTGTCAGAGTGCTGCACTCAATATGCCAGCAAATCTGGAAAACCCAACAGTGGCCACAGGACTGGAAAAGGTCAGTTTTCATTCCAATCCCAAAGAAAGGCAATGCCAAAGAATGCTCGAACTACCGCACAATTGCACTCATCTCACATGCTAGTAAAGTAATGCTCAAAATTCTCCAAGCCAGGCTTCAGCAATATGTGAACCGTGAACTTCCAGATGTTCAAGCTGGGTTTAGAAAAGGCAGAGGAACCAAGGATCAAATTGCCAACATCCGCTGGATCGTCGAAAAAGCAAGCGAGTTCCAGAAAAACATCTATTTCTGCTTTATTGACTATGCCAAAGGCTTTGACTGTGTGGATCACAACAAACTGTGGAAAATTCTGAAAGAGACAGGAATACCAGACCATCTGACCTGTCTCTTGAGAAACCTGTATGCAGGTCAGGAAGCAACAGTTAGAACTGGACATGGAGCGACAGACTGGTTCCAAATAGGAAAAAGAGTACGTCAAGGCTGTATATTGTCACCCTGCTTATTTAACTTATATGCAGAGTACATCGTGAGAAACGCTGGGCTGGAAGAAACACAGGCTGGAGTCAAGATTGCTGGGAGAAATATCGATAACCTCAGATACACAGATGACACCATCTTTATGGCAGAAAGTGAAGAAGAACTAAAGAGCCTCTTGATGAAAGTGAAAGAGGAGTGAAAAAGTTGGCTTAAAGCTCAACATTCAGAAAACTAAGATCATGGCATCTGGTCCCATCACTTCATGGCAAATAGATGGGTAAACGTGGAAACAGTGTCAGACTTTATTTTTTTGGGCACCAAAGTCACTGCAGAAGGTGATTGCAGCCATGAAATTAAAAGATGCTTACTCCTTGGAAGGAAGGTTATGACCAACCTAGACAGCATATTAAAAAGCAGAGACATTACTTTGCCAACAAAGGTCCGTCTAGTCAAGGCTATGGTTTTTCCATAGTCATGTATGGATGTGAGAATTGGACTATAAAGGAAGCTGAGCACCGAAGAATTGATGCTTTTGAACTGTGGTGTTGGAGAAGACTCTTGAGAGTCCCTTGGACTGCAAGGAGATCCAGCCAGTCCATCCTAAAGGAGATCAGTCCTGGGTGTTCATTGGAAGGACTGATGTTGAAGCTGAAACTCCAATACCTTGGCCACCTCATGTGAAGAGCTGACTCATTGGAAAAGACCCTGTTGCTGCGAAGGATTGTGGGCAAGAGGAGAAGGGGACAACAGAGGATGAGATGGTTGGATGGCATCACCGACTTGATGGACATGGGTTTGGGTAGACTCCGGGAGTTGGTGATGGACAGGGAGGCCTGGCGTGCTGCAATTCATGGCGTCACAAAGAGTCGAACACGACTGAGTGATTGTACTGAACTGGGCTATTGAAGAAATATTGTCTAGGTGCCAAACATCAGACTTTCAACCCATCAATCGTAGCCCTTTTTCCTCTGACCCTTATTCTACTCGTATCTTCTCTTTCCGCCTTGTGAAAGTGAAAGTCGCTCAGTCGTGTCCGACTCTTTGTGGACATGGACATGTACGCATGGACTACACAGTCCATGGAATTCTCCAGGCCAGAATACTGGAGTGGGCAGCCTTTCCTTTCTCCAGGGGATCTTCCCAACCCAGGGATCCAACACAGGTCTCCCACGTTGCAGGCAGGTTCTTTACCAGCTGAGCCACAAGGGAAGCCATCTTTCCTCCTTACCATTCCTTAAATTTCATTGAGAATGCTTATAGTCACTCCTTGTGTGCTTCTCAGTTCCTTGACTATCTCCTTCTATGACATTGGTTTTGACAAGTTACCGTTCCTTATTACAACTCCGTTTTCTGCCTGTACCTGTGCAGTTCAAATTGTCTAGAGAAAAATATCTGAGTACTCTTACTAGTCTCACTTTAAGTTCATGATTACCAGTCCCAAGTGCCCCTTATGGCTGCCTGGCAAATATACTGTATTACCCTAGTGTATTTACTCTTCACTCTCCTAGGTAACTATTTCCTACTTTATACTTTTCATCTGAAATCTGTCATTCTTACCCTCACCTGATAACCTCGCTTCCTCTTTTACAGAGATTGAAGCAATCAGCAGACAGCTTCTACAAGCCCCATCACCTCATTTACTGCCTACATACCTCTAGACCCATATAATCTTCTTTATATGGATGACTATGTGAGCTCCTGAGCTAGGGGCCATCCCTTCTGTCCCTTCTTGCTTACTCTAGTGCATTGCTAACTGTTACATCATAAATTTTCCCCTTTGTGTAATTTGCATAACAGATCATTTCCATCAGCTCACAAAATGCAGGCTTTTCTTTTATCTTAAAGCAATATAAAAAAAATCTCTCTTAATCCAACTTACTTTACCTGCTACCAACCATTTTTATGCTCTTCAATATAGCAAAATTACTTCAAACTGTTGCCTGGACTTTTTCCATTTTTCTCATCCTCTTCTTTCTTGGTACCATTCCAGTCAAGTTTGTGCTCCCATCACTTGACACAAACTGATTTTTAGTGATGTCACCACTGGCCTCCATGGTGCTAAATTTGATGGTCATTTCTTTGGTCCTAGTCATCCTTACTTGCCTAGTCTCATCTCCTTGTCACAGCTCCTTCCCATTACAACTTTCCAGAACACTTGCCTCATTTCTCCTTGTCTTTCTGGCCACTCCCACTCATTCTCCACATCCCTCCTAATTTCCTGTGGCCTGTGGCTTTGTCTTTGGATCTTTTCCATTTATACTCTCTGATGCTCCCCTGGGTGGTATTTGCTGATGACTCTTAAAATGTATTTTTCCAGCGGAGGCCTCTCTTCTACTTAAAATCTCTCTTAATCACCTACTTCAGATGTTTATAACGTCAATTCTTAGATTTCTCTGAACCTGTCTGATTGATTCTGCTAAACCGTAAGTCAGAGTATGTCACTGACCTGTGCAGGACCAATCCTCACTGCCCCCACCTCCGGTGGCTTCATATCTTAACTCCCTTTATCTTTCTCGTTTTATTTCCTACTACTCTGCCCTTGCTCACTTTGCAGCCCCACAGATCTCCTTTCTGGCCTATGAACATGCCAGAAGACTCTTGCCTCAGGACTTCTGCACTTCTTTTTTTCTAGTATTAAGTTTATTTTATTGAAGTACACTTGATGGTGTGTTTGTACTTCTGTTCCATTTGCTGGAAATTCTCTTTCCTCTCATATTACCTTGGCAGGTCTGCTTATTTTTTCTGGACTTTTTCAGGGTTACTTTCTGAGTGATGACTTTCCTGACCACTTTGTCTGCATTTTAATTTACTCTGCCTCAATACTTCATTTCAAAAGGCAGAAAGGGGAAAAGAAGTTTCCTTCTTTTCCTGTTTTTTGTTTTCTTCTTAGCCTATTAGCACTGCCGTGTACTGAGTATTTTCCTTGTTTGTTTATTTTTGTCTCTGCCACTGGAATAAAAGCCTCTATATGGGTACATTTTATCTGTTTCGCTCACTGCTGAATGTCCAACACTTCAAATGTTTTTAATTAAATTGTATTGAGTTAAAGCATTTCACTTAAAAATTTTTAATCAAAGTATATAGTTGATATACAAGTTACAGATATACAATATACTAATTCACAATAGTTAAAGTTATACTCCATTTATAGTAATTATAAAATATTGGCTATATTCCTTGTGTTGAGCAGTGTATCTTTGCTTATGAAGCATTTTATATAAGTAGCTTATGAAAGCATTTTATAATATCACAGAGGACCACGGTTGGTGCTTTTGATTGCTTTTTCACTTAGATCATCACATTGTTTTAAGCTACCAGTAACCCTTCAGTAGGCTTCATTTTATAATTTATGGTTACTAGAATAAATTCAAGATAATTGGGACTATTTAAGTTTTTATTTTCAAAAATGCTTCTAAGGAATTCTCTGGTGGACCAGTGATTAGGACTTGGTGCTTCCGCTGCAAGGAGCCTGGGTTTGATCCCTGGTTGGGAAATTAAGGTCCTGCAAGCCATCTGGCATAGCCCCTGCTTCCAAAAGGTTGTTTATGGTGATTTTGTAAAAAAAAAAAAAAAAAAGTATTTTATAATCAGTCCAGATGGCTAGCTGTAACTAGATGTTCAAATCCATGTTTTAAATGAACAATTTTGAAAGGTTATCTTTTCTCTTCAGACTTATTGTTTCAGTATAAATCCACATTTTCCAATTTTTTTTTTTTTTTTCTTCAGTGTTCTTTCTGATCGGAGCTGTTTAAGAGTTACAGCTGGTCCCACACCATTGGATCTCGATGTTAATGTGCAGAGGACTCTAGATAACAACTTAGCAACTGAAGCTTATGAAAGAAGAATTAAGCGCCTTGAGCAGGAAAAACTTGAACTTAGTAGAAAGCTTCAAGGTAAATATATTTTAAAGATAATATTTTCCCATTTTGTATTGGACTCACAGTGTAGAAACTGTTTATTGTAAGTGGTTGTTTTATCTTGAAAAGAACTTTTTTATTAAATGGAAAAAAATTTATGCAGAATATGGTATAAATACAGTATAATGCTATGTTGCTGTGCTTAGTTGCTCAGTCATGTCCGACTCTTTGCCTATGGACTGTAGCCCACCAGGCTCCTTTGTCCATGGGGATTCTCCAGGCAAGAATACTGGAGTGGGTTGCCATGCCCTCCTCTAGGGAATCTTCCCAACCCAGGGATTGAACCCAGGTCTTCCGCTTTGCAGGCAGGTTCTTTACCGTCTGAGCCACCAGGGAAGCTCATACAGTTTAATACCACTTACTTACAAAATAGCATTTGTTTCCCACAAGTACATATTTATGTATATAAATCTGTGGAAATAAATACCTCTGGGGAGAGGAAAGTAGTATTCAATACTACGAATGAAAATGGAGCCCTTCTCATCCTATAGTAACACTTTATATAAGACTCCCTACCATATTTCCTCAGTCCTTAAAAGTTCTAGCTTCTGGCAAACTGTCATTCTCTACAGTGTCACTCCTGTTGTAATATTTGGTGATTTTAAAATGTGCATTAGTGAACCTTTTAATATTCTGACTTCTTTGTTGATTCTTCACTTTCAGTGAGCTTGTTCTCCACCCTACCTCTACCACTCCTTCTGGTGGTAGTAAGATATATCTTGAGAGTACAGTGTCAGTGTCTAAAATTCTTTATTAATCTCAATTTCAAGCAAACCTTCTGTATATTCCTGCTTGTAATTTTCTAGTTAACTCTCTCTGGTGCCTTAAACTGTGATGTCCTTCACTTCCACCGTTACCTATAATTCTGTCACCCTTTCCCTATTCCCCTTATACCCTCAGGTCTCATTCTTGGTCAATCTTAATTATACCCTTACATAAACTTTTAAATCTATTGCTCCTCTTTCTGTTAGTCACACTCCTTTGGCAGAACCCCAACCATGTTTAAATACTTGGCATTTAACTATGTGCCTGAAAGTTGCTTACTAAAAACACACAACATGCCAGCTAATCCCACTTGAAATTCTTGAAAAGTAATCTCAAATTTACTAAGATCTTGATGCTGCCCAGCAATCCTACTTTTTTTCCTTAGTTCATTTCTCTAGCCTGTGTTGCAAAATCCAATGATTATTTCCCAGTCTTCATCCTCTAGCCTATCAGAATTTGACCCAGTTGATCATATCCCTCTCCTGATAGCACTTTTTCTTGGCTTTTGGAACACTTTATCTCCTGGTTTTCTTTTTCTTAATAAACCAACTGTTTCCAGTCTCATTTGCTGATTTGTCCTGAACTCAGACCTTTCAAACATCTATTTTCATTTTATTTAAGTGTATACCCAGAAGTGGAATTGCTGTATCATAAGGTAGATTTATTTTTGAATTTTTGAAGACCCTCCATATAGTTTTCCAGAGTCTATAAGGGTTCCCTTTTCACCACATCCTTACCCACACACGTTGTCTCTTGTCTTGTTAGATATTCTAACAGGTATGAGGCAATATCTCATTGTGGTTTTGATTTGCATTTCTCAGATGATCAGTGATGTTAAGCATCTTTTCATGTGCCTTGTTGCTCATTTATAATGTTCTCTTTGCAGAAATGTCTGTTAAGTTTTTCTGCCCTTTTAGAAGTCAGATTGCTTGCTTCTTTGTTATTATGTTGTATGCTGCTGCTGCTGCTGCTGCTGCTGCTAAGTTGCTTCAGTCATGTCCGACTCTGTGCGACCCCATAGACAGCAGCCCACCAGGCTCCCCCGTCCCTGGAATTCTCCAGGCAAGAATACTGGATTGGGTTGTCATTTCCTTCTCCAGTGCGTGAAAGTGAAGTCATCGCTCAGTCGTGTCCAACTCCTAGCGACCCCATGGACTGCAGCCTACCAGGCTCCTCCATCCATGGGATTTTCCAGGCAAGAGTACTGGAGTGGTTTGTCATTGCCTTCTCCATAAGTTGTATGAGTTCTATATATATATTGGATAGTAACCCTTTATCCAGTGTGCAGTTGCAAAAATTTTCTGCCATTCTGTATTTTTTTCCTTTTCTTTTTTTTTTTGCTACACAGACACTCTTTTTTTTTTTTTTTTTTTATTTATTTATTTATTTTTTTTATTTTAGTTGGGGGCTAATTACTTTACAATATTGTAGTAGTTTTTGCCATACATCGACATGAATCAGCCATGGATTCACATGTGCTCCCCCTCCCAAACCCTCCTCCCACCTCCCTCCCCCTCCCATCCCTCAGTGTCATCCCAACGCTCCATCCCTGAGCATCCGTCCCATGCATAGAACATGGAATGGTGTTCTGCTTCACATATGACAATATACATGTTTCAATGTTATTGTCCCAGAACGTCCAACCCTCACCTTCTCCCTCAGAGTCCACAGGACTGTTCTATGCATCTGTGTCTCTTATTCTGTCTCACATATAGGGTTACCATTACCATCTTTCAAATTCCATATACATGCATTAGTATACTGTATTGGTGCTTTTCTTTCTGGCTCACTTCACTCTGTATAATGGGCTCCAGTTTCATCCATCTCAATAGAACGGATTCAAATGTATTCTTTTTAATGGCTGAGTAATATTCCATTGTGTATATGTACCACAGCTTCCTTATCCATTCGTCTGCCGATGGACATCTAGGTTGCTTCCATGTCCTGGCTATTGTAAACAGTGCTGCGATGAACATTGGGGTACACGCGTCTCTTTCAATTCTGGTTTCCTCGGTGTATATATGCCTAGCAGTGGGATTGCTGGGTCATATGGCAGTTCTATTCCCAGTTTTTTAAGGAATCTCCACACTGTTCTCCATAGTGGCTGTACTAGTTTGCATTCCCACCAACAGTGTAAGAGGGTTCCCTTTTCTCCACACCCTCTCCAGCATTTATTGCTTGTAGACTTTTGGATAGCGGCCATTCTGACTGGTGTGTAATGGTACCTCATTGTGGTTTTGATTTGCATTTCTCTAATAATGAGTGATGTTGAGCATCTTTTCATGTGTTTGTTAGCCATCTGTATGTCTTCTTTGGAGAAATGTCTGTTTAGTTCTTTGGCCCATTTTTTGATTGGGTCGTTTATTTTTCTGGAATTCAGCTGCAGGAGTTGCTTGTATATTTTTGAGATTAATTGTTTGTCTGTTGCTTCGTTTGCTATTATTTTCTCCCATTCTGAAGGCTGTCTTTTCACCTTGCTTATAGTTTCCTTTGTTGTGCAAAAGCTTTTAATTTTGATTAGGTCCCATTTGTTTATTTTTGCTTTTATTTCCAATATTCTGGGGGGTGGGTCATGGAGGATCCTGCTGTGATTTATGTCGGAGAGTGTTTTGCCTATGTTTTCCTCTAGGAGTTTTATAGTTTCTGGTCTTACGTTTAGATCTTTAATCCATTTTGAGTTTATTTTTGTGTATGGTGTTAGGAAGTGTTCTAGTTTCATTCTTTTACAAGTGGTTGACCAGTTTTCCCAGCACCACTTGTTAAAGAGATTGTCTTTTCTCCATTGTATACTCTTGCCTCCTTTGTCGAAGATAAGGTGCCCATAGGTGCGTGGGTTTATCTCTGGGCTTTCTATTTTGTTCCATTGATCTATATTTCTATCCTTGTGCCAGTACCACACTGTCTTGATGACTGTGGCTTTGTAGTAGAGCTTGAAGTCAGGCAGGTTGATTCCTCCAGTTCCATTCTTCTTTCTCAAGATTGCTTTGGCTATTCGAGGTTTCTTATACTTCCATACAAATTGTGAAATGATTTGTTCTAGTTCTGTGAAAAATATCATTGGTAGTTTGATAGGGATTGCATTGAATCTGTAGATTGCTTTGGGTAGTATACTCATTTTCACTATATTAATTCTTCCAATCCATGAACACGGTATATTTCTCCATCTGTTTGTGTCCTCTTTGATTTCTTTCATCAGTGTTTTATAGTTTTCTATATATAAGTCTTTTGTTTCTTTAGGTAGAAATATTCCTAAGTATTTTATTCTTTTTGTTGCAATGGTGAATGGTATTGTTTCCTTAATTTCTCTTTCTGTTTTCTCATTATTGGTGTATAGGAATGCAAGGGATTTCTGTGTGTTAATTTTGTATCCTGCAACATTACTATATTCATTGATTAGCTCTAGTAGTTTTCTGGTAGAATCTTTAGGGTTTTCTATGTAGAGGGATCATGTCATCTGCAAACAGTGAGAGTTTTACTTCTTCTTTTCCTATCTGTATTCCTTTTATTTCTTTTTCCGCTCTGATTGCTGTGGCCAAAACTTCCAGAACTATGTTGAATAGTAGTGGTGAAAGTGGGCATCCTTGCCTTGTTCCTGACTTTAGGGGAAATGCTTTCAGTTTTTCACCATTGAGGATAATGTTTGCTGTGGGTTTGTCATATATAGCTTTTATTATGTTGAGGTATGTTCCTTCTATTCCTGCTTTCTGGAGAGTTTTTATCATAAATGGATGTTGAATTTTGTCAAAGGCTTTTTCTGCATCTATTGAGATAATCATATTGTTCTTATCTTTCAATTTGTTAATGTGGTGAATTACATTGATTGATTTGCGGATGTTAAAGAAACCTTGCATTCCTGGGATAAAGCCCACTTGGCACAGACACTCTTGAGTTTGATGTAATCTACTGATTTTTTTCTTTTGTTGTATTTTTGACATCATATCCAAAAAAATCATTGCCAAGGCCAGTGTTAAGGAGCTTTTTTTTTTTTTTACTATATTTTCATCTATGAAACGTATGGTATTGGATCTTATGGAAGTCTTTGAAACATTTTGAGTTGATTTTTGTGAGTAGTATGAGTTAGAAGTCCAGTTTCAGTGTTCTGCATGTGTTTCTCTGGTTCTCCCAGCAGCATTTGTTGAAGAGATTGTCTTTTCCGCATTAGGTTCTTGACTCCCTTGTCAAGTATCAGTTGACTGTATGTACTGGGATTTAACTCTGGGCTCTCTGTTACATTGGTCTCTGTGTCTCTTTTGTGCCAGTACAGTACTATTTTTAACATGGCTTTATAATATAGTTTGCAATTGGGATACTTCCGAATTTGTTCTTTTTTTCTCAAAATTGCTTTCAATATTCAGTGTTTTTCATGGTTCCACAAACATTTAGGATTGTTTCTTCTATTTTATGAAGAATGCATTTGGTATTTTGATGCATATTGTGTTGATTCTGTAGATGGGTTTGGTAGTATGTATATTTTACCAGTATTAATTCTTCTGATCCATGAACATGGGATGTCTTTCTGTTTGTATCTTCTTCGGTTTCTTTTAGCAAAGTCTTGTTATTTTTAGTGTACATATCTTTC
The DNA here is from genome assembly GCA_024291935.2 of Okapia johnstoni. NCBI lineage: Eukaryota > Metazoa > Chordata > Mammalia > Artiodactyla > Giraffidae > Okapia > Okapia johnstoni. The sequence continues at coordinate 47,429,105 of CM044322.1, forward strand.
ACATCCTTGGTTAAGTTTATTCCTGAGTAGTTTCTTGCTTTTGATGCTATTGTGAATGGGATAGTTTTCTTTATTTATTTTTCAAATATTCATTATTAGTGTAAAGGAATACAGCTAATTCCTATATGTTAATTTTGTATCCTACACTTTACCAAAATAGTTGATTAGTTCCAACAGTTTTTTTGGTTGTCTCTTTGAGATTTATACCTATAAAATCACATTGGCAAATACTGATAGTTTTACTTCTTTACAATTTCAATGCCTTTTTTTTTCCTTGCTTAATTATTATAGCTAGGAATTTTAGTACTATATATTGAATAAAAGTAGTGAGAATGGCCATCCTTTTCTTGTTCTGGATCTTAGAGAAAAATCTTTCAGTTTTTCTCCATTGAGTATAATATTATCTGTGGGTTTGTAGTATATGGCCTTTACTGTGTTGAGTTATGTTCCTTCTATCAGTCAATCAGTTCAGTTCAGTCATGTCCGACTCTTTGTGACCCCATGAACTGCAGCACGCCAGGCCTCCCTGTCCATCACCAACTCCCAGAGTCTGCCCAAACCCATGTCCATCAAGTCAGTGATGCCATCCAGCCATCTCATCCTCTGTCGTCCCCTTCTCCTCCTGCCCCCAATCCTTCCCAGCATCTATACCCAACCTTTTAAGGGTTTTCATCATGAAAGGATGTTGTATTTTTTTAAAATGCTTTTTCTGCATCTATTGAAGTGATCATGTGATTTTTATCTTTCAATTTATTGATGTGATGCATTACATTTATTGTTTCGTGTATGTTGAGCTATTCTTGCATGCCAGGGAAAAATCTCATTTGATCACAGCGTGTAATCCTTTTAATGTGTTCTTGAGTTTGGTTTGCTAATATTTTACTGAAAAACTTTACATCTATATTCATCAGAGATATTGATTAATACAGTTGGCCCTTGAACAACACAGGGGTGTGTGGCACAAGCCCTGTGCAGTCAAAAATCTGTGTATAAGTCTACAGTTGCTCCTCTGTAACCATGGTTCTGCATCTGCAAATTCAACCAACTGGGGATCATGTAGTACATATTTACTGAAAAAATTTGTGTATAAATGGACCTGTGCAGTACAAAATGGTGTTGCTCAAGGGACAACTGTGGTTTTCTTGTGGTCTCCTTATCTGGTTTTGGTATCAAGGTAATGCTGGCTTCATAGAATGAGTTTGGAGGTGTTGCCTCCTCCTCAGTATTTTGGAAAAGAGGAGGATTGATGTTAATTCTTCTTATAATGACTGGTAAAATTCATCAATGAAGCCATCTGGTCCTGAGATTTTCTTTCTGGGAGGTTTCTAATTAATGATTCAATCTCTTTACTCATTATTGGTCTGTTAAGACTTTCTAGTTTTTCATGATTCAGTTTTGGTCAGTTTTGTTTCTAGAAATCTGTTCTCTTCTAGGTTATGTAATTTCTTGGCATACAGTTATCCATAGTAGTCTCTTATGAGCCTCTGTATTTCTATAGCGTCCCATGTAATGTCTCCTCTTTCATTTCCAATTCTGTTTGAATCTTCTCTCTTCTTTCTTAGTCTAGATGAAAGTTTTGTCACTTTTGTTTGTCTTTTCAAACAACCAGCTTTTAATTTGATTGATCCTTCCTGTAGTTTTTCTTGTCTATTTCATTCATTTCAGCTCTGAACTTTGTATTTCCTTCCTTCTGCTAACTTTCAGTTCAGTTCAGTCGTGTATGACTCTTTGCGACCCTGTGGACTGCAGTACGCCAGGCTTTTCTGTCCATCACCAACTCCTGGAGATTGCTCAAATCATGTCCATCAAGTCAGTGATGCCATCCAAGGGCTTAATTTAGTCTTCTTATTTAATTCCTTGTGATGTAAAGTTAGGTTATTTGAGATATTTCTTATTTTTTAATATATGCATTTTTTTGCAATAAACTTTCCTCTCAGAACTGCTTTGCTGTATCCCACAAATTTGATAATGTCATATTTCCAATTTCATTAGTTTTGAGCTCTTGATGTCTTCTTTCACCCATTGGTTGTTCAGAAGTATGTTGTTTAGTTTCCACATATTTATAGATCTTCTTACTTTCCTCTTTTTATCAATTTCTATTTTCATACCATTGTGACCAGCAAAGATAATTTATGATTGCAGTCTTTTTATGTTTGTAAAGATATGTTTTTTTGTCCTGTCATATGATCTGTTCTGGAGAATGTTCTGTGTGCACTTGAGAAGAATGTATATTCTGCTGCTGTTGTGTGGAATGTTCTATATATGTTTGTCAAATCTATTTTTCTAAGATGGTTCATTTCCAACATTTCCTTGTTGATTTTCTGTTTGTACAATTTATCATTGCTGAGAGTGGCATACTGAAGTCCCCTACTATTATTCTGTTGTCTGTTTCTCTCCTAGGGTTTGTTAGTACTTAGTATATTTTGGTGCTCTGCTGTTTGGAGCCTGTATATTTACAGTTGTTATATCTTCTTGATGTGTTGACCCCTTTATCATTATAATGACCTTCTTTGTCTTTTTGTTACCGTTTTTGGCTGAAGTATATTTTGTCTGATATAAGTATGGCTACACTCACTTTGTTTTGCTTTCTGAAATATTATTTTCCATCCCTTCACTTTGAGCTTATTTGTGCTGATAGAGCTGAAATGAGTCTCTTGTAGGCAGCATATAGTTGGAACTTGACTTTTTTTCCCAGTCATCCACTTTATGCCTTTCGTTTGGTGAATTCAGTCCATTCAATCCATTTAAGGTGATTATTGGTATGTAAGGGCTTATTACTACCATTGATCTTTTGCCTTCTGGTTATTTTGTATCTCCATTGGGTTTTTTCTTCTTCTTTTTTTGTCTACCTTTGTAAGTTGATGATTTATAATGGTGATTTGTTCATTGTTCCCTTTTTTTATGTCATGTCTCTCCTCTAAATTTTTGCTTTGTCTTTACCATGACATTTACATAAAGTATCTAATTGAGAAACTAGTCCTTTTTCTGCTGATAGCAACCCATCTTTACTCACCTATAGAGGTTTCATCCGTTTACATCTTCTATTATATTTTTGATGTCACAAATGATCACTTTTTATGCTGTGAATTTGCTACCAAATGGTAGTAGCTATAGTAATTTTTAGTGCTCTTTTCCTTTAACATTTATGCTGTAATTAATTGTTTAACACGCTATTCTAAAATATAGTTACAGTTTTCTAATTCTGACTGTGTTTGTTACCTTGATCAGAGTCTTGTGTACTTTCATCTTTTTTGTTTTGGCTTGAAGAACTCCTTTCAGCATTTCTAGTGGTGGTGAACTCTCAGCTTTTATTTGTCTAGCAAAACCTTTATTTCTCTTTCATATCTGAAGAATAACTTTTCCAGGTAGAATATTCTTGACTAGGAACTTTTATCTTTCAATACTTTGAGTATGCTATTCTGCCCTCTCCTGGCCTATAGAGTTTATGCTGAGCAATCTGCTTATTACCTAATGGGGATTCTTTTGTAGGATACTTTCTTTTTTCCCCTGGCTGCCTTTAAAATTCTTTCTTTAGTATTGACTTTTGACAGTTTTCATTCTAAAACGTGTTGGAAAAGATCTTTTTGCATTGGGACAACAAGGTGTTCTATTGGCTTCATAGAATTGTATGTCCAGTTCTTTCTCCAGGTTTGAGAAGTTCTCAGCTATTATTTCATCAGATAAACTCTCTGCCCCTGTCTCTGTCTCTTCTCCTGCTGGTATACCCATTATTCTTATTTTTACTTTTTAAAATGCGGTCTGATAACTCTTGTCAGGTTTCTTCACTTTAAAAAAAAACTTAGTTCCCACTCCCCTTACACCCAAATCATTTCTCAATTCCTGTCCTCCATATGGCTTATTCTTTCTTCCATCTGATCTGTTCTACTCCCAGTGCTTTCTAATGCAGTATTCCTCTCACTTATTGAGTTCTTCAGCTCCAGAATTCTTGTTTTGTTCTTTTTTGTAGTATAAGTCTCTCTAGTAAGTGCTCCTTCTATTCATTAATTTTATTCCTGACTTCACTGAGTTGCCTTTCTGTGTTTTCTTGTAGCTTGTTGAATTTCTTCATAATTATTTTGAATTCTTTATCAGTTAGATTGCAATATTCTGTATCTTTGAGACGGTTGCCTAGAAAATCATCATTTTCTTTTTTGGATACTGTATTACGTGGGTTTTCATAGTGTTTCATGAAATGTGTCTCTTCCATAACACTGAAGTAGCAAACACCTTTCTTATTTAGGTAAGGTTTTCCTTTGACCCTTAATTCAGCAGATTGGCAATCAGAAGCCTTTCTTTTGCTTTCCGAAAGGTGGCGCTATAGCACAAATTTTGGGTTTCTCTTCCCAGAGCTGACTCACCGCTCAAGTTTGGAGTGTGTGCATGGTAAAAGCTGTTGGCAGAGTCTAGGAAATGTATGCTTGGTACCTGGGCCTTTTTGGTGGAAGAACCCAGAGATTTGTGGACAGACTGCAGGAAATGTATTCCTTCATTTCTTTTTGCCTGCCTTCTTTCCTTTGTTACCCTCCGCCTCCCCTTCAGAAATCCTCCAGCTGTAGCCCTCATAACAGCCCACTCTGCTCTCACTCATCACTTTCACCTTCTACCTCCTCTGCTAGAGGGGTCACTGCTGCCAGTACCTTGGATCTGTAGCCTCCTCCAAGGTCCAGTTGACCCACTTTTCAGATGTGGGTGCAGTGCAGAAGCACTCCTTGTTCAGTTATGGATATCCAATTAATTGTAAATTGAAGTGGAGAGGAAAAAGGAATGACTCACAGGGACATGATACTGATCTCACACAGTTTTGACTTTTAAACAGTGACATGCATAAAGTGTACAAATATTCTAAAGTGTACTCCCTATAAATGTTTATATTAGTGTACTTTTATGTAACCTCCACCCCAATCAATATATAGAACATTTCTAGCATAGTGTAAAGTTCCATCATGCTCTCTTCCCAGTTTGTAACCTACAACTCTGAAGTAAACAATATTCTGAATTTTTCAACATCAATTTTACCTTTTCTTGAAGCCATGCAGTATCTACATTCATACAGTATGCATGTTCATACAGTATATTGTCATTTGTGTCTATTTTTTGATAACACGGTTTTCCATGTTGTGTGTATATCAGTAGTTTGTCCTTTTTTAAAACTGCTGCTTAGTATAGTACTACATTGTACATAAATACTAAAACAAATTATCCAATGTCTGAATTTTTCTGGCTTTTATTAAAAAATAAAACAAAAATAAATAAATTAATTAAAAAAAATAAAAATAAAACAGATTGGATGACTTATAAACAACAGAAATTTATTTCTCCGAGGTCTGGAGGCTGGAAGTCCAAGATCAAAGTGCCAGCATGGTCAAGTGAGGATTTATAGCCAGTGCCTTCTTGCTGTGTCCTCACCTGATGGAAATGGCTAGGGATCCCTGGGTTCTTTTTTATAAGGCACTAATCCCATTTTTGAGGGCTCCACTCCTATACCTATAACTTAAACACCTCCCAAAGCCCCACCTCCTTATTACATCATTTTTGAGTAGGATTTCAACATAGGAATTTTGAGGGGGGACACAGGTATTTTGACCATTTCATCCAAGCTGCTGTTGTTGAACATTTGAGTTATTTCCAGATATTGACTATTATAAACATGGTTTCTGTGAATGTTGTTATGTATTTCTTTTGATGGTCATATGTACTTATTTCTCTTGGATATCTACCTAGCAGTAGGATTTCTGGGTCATGGGATAGTGTATTTTCAGCTTTAGAAAATATTGCAAAAGTTTCAAAAGTGGTTAATTGCATCAATAGTTTCACTAATAATGTATGACTTTCACTTGCTGTATATTCCCATCAGAACTTGATATTGTCAGCTTTTCAAAATTTTAACCATTCTGGTATCTGTATATTGGAGTTTTGCTATGATTTTAAATTTGTATTTTCCTTGTAGGTAATAAGATTGAGTATCTTTTCATATATTTAGTGTCTATTTGAATATTCAGTCTTGTGAATGTTCTTACCCCCTTTTTTTCCATTAGGTCTTTACATGTCTTTTAAATAAGTTTTATTTTATCACTTCACAAACAGTATCAGACCGTTATAACAGCCCTTCATGTTGTTGTTCTATAGTTTACCTGTTTCTGTGTTGTAAACCTTTCAATACTTTTATTTTATTCTTGCTTTAAATATTTACTACTCATTTATTTTTAAAATATCTTTTATTTACCCACATATTTACTCTTTTTGTATTCTTTATTTTCTCCTAGTGATCCATGTATCCATCCAGAACCTTTTTTCTTTAGTCTGAAAAATTTTCTTTAGTGTTTCTTATGATTACATGTGTTGTGACTAAATCGCTCAGATTTTGTTTGTCTGAGATGCCTTTATTTTATTTTGCCTTCATTTTTGAAGAATATTTTCTGGTTTAGAATTCTAGCTTGGGAGGTGTTTTCTTTCAGTGCTCTACAGATTTAATGGCATTATTTTCTGATTTCCAGTATATTTGAGAAGTCAGCTGTTAGTTTTGGTTTCTTGAATATACTCCAGCTGTTTTTAAGTATTTCTCCTTAACTTCAATTTCAAGCAGGATGGCTATGATCTACCTGGTACAGTTTCTTTGTATTAATGTAAAGCCTGTTTGGGATTCACTGAGCTTCTGAATACTTGATTGATATCTTTCATCAATTTTAGAAAATTCTGTTTATAATCTCTGAATATTTCTTTCAGCCCATTCACAATCTCCTCTCCTTCTGTGACTCCAATTACATATATCTTAGACTGTGTCCCTTATTCCTTTTATTCTCAGTCTTATTTCTTCCATTCTTAGGTTTTTTTTGTGCTTAATTCTCTACTGACTTGCCTTTAGGTTCATTTGTCTTGTTATCTGCTGTATCTGTTCTGATATTAAGTCCATTCAATGAGTCTTAATTTCAGATATTGTCTCTTTTAGTTCAGGAATGTCCATTTGCTTTATTCTTACAGCTTTCAGTTCTTCATTGAAATTCCCCATTGTTTGTTTACTTTTTCCTTTGTTTTCTTTAATGTATTAATAATAGTTGTTTCAAAGTCCTGATCGCTAATTAAAATACCTAGAGAGAGGAATAACTGCTGGATAAACAGCCCTAACAGTGGCTGCATGGCAGATTTGTGTGCCTGTGAAGCCAGCTGGATAGGTTGTCTCTTTAGTTGTTAAAGTCATTAAGGATAATAACAAAAAGAGTTGTAATGAAAAGAAGGAGAGTGGGTAACTATAATAAACAGGTAATGGGCATTTTAGAAGATCTGGGATTTACAGGAAGGACAGAGGTGACAAACAGGAACAAGGATACCCCTGCACCTCCATACCCCGCAATGTGGGGGTGTAGAAGGAAAAAAGCGACTAATGTCCAGTGGATATTTTTATGCCTCCCCATTTTCTACTCTCAACTTAGATGTGTTAAAAAAATGAAAAGATGTTTTTTAAAAATAATAAATACAGAATGTACCCATTTTTAACATGTTTTTGAACCAAAAGAAAAATGTGTAAAAAATTCTGGGTGTGAAAGGTCATGATTGAATGCACAGTATGGTATATCTTACACCTTTAATTCAAATTAACAAATATTGACCACCATGCATATGAATATAATTATACTGTTGTCTATACAGATGATGAATATAAATTAGAAAATTTCCATCTTCTGAAAGTCACAGTCCCTTGGAGTTAAATATATATAAATAAGTAATATATGTATATAAGTAATATGTTACATAAAGAAATGTATGCATAAGATTAGTAATCTAAAGCAATCAGTAATGATTTGTGCTAACAAAAAATTATGGTGAGGTAGAAATTTACTATTTGGGATCTTTCCATAAGCTAGCAGAATAACTATTTTAGGACCATTTCTTTTTTTCCACCTCTTTTGATGGTGTCTGGAAATATGCCTCACTAGATTTAATCCTTCTTTAGTACCTTTCATCTTTCAATTAGAACAACAAGTTAAAAGAATTATCCCTATTTTAGCTAAGTTGATGAACCAAGTCATCTGTAGGTGGGTCTCCATTTTCATACATGAAATTTGGAAGGCCAGCACTTCTACATATTTTGTATTAACATCTTTAAACCTCTCTTCATACACCAGTGGAGAAGGAAATGGCAACCCACTCCAGTACTCTTGCCTGGAAAATCCTGTGGATGGAGGAGCCTGGTGGGCTGTAGTCCATGGGATCGCAAAGAATCGGACAGGACTGAGCAGCTTCACTTCACTTCACTTCACTTCATATACCAGACTCAGTTTTTCATATATCATCTGACATACATTTTGATGATAGTTTATGCTAGGATGAAAGGGAACTGAATTGTTGACTCACTGGCAGAGTGTACCAACAGTATTTAAAACTGAAGACCACACATATTAGAAGGTAGATAGTTTCCTATGCATATTATAATTCTAGTGACATTATAACTCTAGTGGAGTTTTGTGACTTAATTTTAATCTATTTACATGCTTTTTTTTGTCAGTGGGTAGATGCTTTGATCAGTTGAATTAAATAAGGATTTCCCTAGAAAGAAATATATTGGCATTAGTTTTTCAATTTTAGAATGTGGTTATATTTCTCATTCTTTCTTTTTTTTAAAGAGTCAACGCAGACTGTCCAGGCTCTGCAGTATTCAACTGCTGATGGTCCACTAACAGCAAGCAAAGATTTAGAAATAAAAAGCTTGAAAGAAGAAATTGAAAAACTAAGGAAACAAGTAAGAGGTAAATTCCTATGATTCATTATTTATTCAGTTTAGTAGATATTTTTAAATGTTTTAGTCACACAAAAAACATTTATTGAGTACCTGTTAACGTGTAATGTGTTATGTGATGTGAGCTATATGCCAGTGAGGGAAAAGCAAACAAGAATGGCTCTTCTGTCAAGGAGCTCATGTTTTGGTCTTGGGAAAAGATAAAGAAATAGTTTTTTGCAGTACATGGGCAAAGGCCAGAAGATAAAATAAACACAGGTACATGGAGAGTGCACAAAGAGGAGCACCTTACCCAGATTTAAGTGAAAAAACATGACTTTTGGGAAGACCTGTTAGTTTGGAATAACTAGTTGAAATTTGCCTGGCAAAGCATTTAAATGAGTAGTTCATTTTTCAGTGTATTGTTGAAGTCAGTTGAAATTAATTATGATAATTGTTGATATGCCTATTATATCTATTCATCATTTATTCCATTCAATAAATATTTATGTACTAGGCATTATATTATGCTCTTGGGATGCAGTATTAAACCAATAAAAATTCTTACTGGAGTGAAGGGCAAGCAAGAGACATAAAACAGTAACTATGTATCTTTGTAAATGATATGGTATATTAGAAGCTGATAAGTGCTTACAAATAGAGGAGAATAAGGAGAATGGGCCAAAAGTGTTAAGATGAGAAGTTTTATTATTTTAAATAGGGTAGTCCACGTGAGCAAAATATTGAAGAAGGTAAAGGGGATTAACCATACAGTTAAATGGGAAACACATGATCCAAGACAGCTCAACCAGAGCAAAATCCCTACAGTCAAAAATATGCCTTGTGAGTGCAAAGAGTTCAAATTAAACATGGCCAGAGCAAAATGAGCAAGCAGGTGGAATGGGTGGAGATGAGGATAGAGAAATAAAGAGGTGAGGAGGGCTCACTGCCTGATCAGTGGAGTCTTACTGACTGTTTGGTCTTTGGTTTGTTCTGTGAGCGAACCTTTTGCAGGATTTAGAGGCATCACATGATCTCAGTAAGTATAGGGGGAGAGGGAGAGTAGAGGAAGAAAAAAGGTCCTGTTTTAGCTAGGAAAGTCAGACCTCTCTAGAAAAGTGGTTTTAGGCCAAAACAAGTAAAGAAAAGAAGGAATCTGACAGTGTCTTTTATAAAAACAACTATTTAAAATACAGTATTAAGAGACAAGGAGACTTAAAATTTGAGCATAATTTATGCTCTTCTATTTTTTTTAAGTAGCTCTTTTCTTAAGAAATATATCTTCATCAGATTTCTGTAGGTTTGTCTTTCTAAAAATGAGTAAGATTTGGAATATGATAAATAGAAAAATTTACTTTGATGTCAACACCAAAACATTATGTAGCACTTAGTATATTTGAGTTTTATGGCACTAAAAAAAGCAGTGAAACACAAGACACCAGATAGTATGGTTACTAATGTATCTTCAAAGAGGTGGTACGGATTTGGAAAACTTGTTTACGTAGACCTATCTCACTAATGGGCTTCCCTGATGGCTCAGATGGTAAAGAATCTGCCTGCAACTTGGGAGATCTGAGTTCAATCCCTGGGTTGGGTAGATCCCCTGTAGGAGGGCACAGCAACCCACTCTAGTATTCTTACCTGGAGAATCCCCATAGAGGAGCTTGGCAGGCTATAGTCCATGGTGTTGCGAAGAGTCAGACACAACTAAGCGACTAAGCACAGCACAGTGCATCTCACTAATATGTTCTAAGAGGGCTTTTTGGTTTTGTTTGTTTTTTTGTTTGTAAGATTCCTTGGGAATTTCTTTGCTGACCGTTATGCAGCTGCAAATATGAACAATTTTCTTTTGCCCTTTCTGATCTGGATGCTTTTTCTTTTCTTATTTTACTGGCTAGAACTTGTAACACTTTGTTGGAGAAGAGGGTGAGAACAGACATCTTGGTTTTCTTTCCTATCTTAGGGGGAAGGCATTAAGTCTTTCACCTTTAAGTGTAATATTAGCTGTAGGATTTTTATAGATACTCTTTATCAAGCTCTTTATATTATAGAAACTCTCCTCTATTTCTACATTTCTGAGGGTTTTATGAATGGATATTGAACTTTGTCAAATATATTTTTGGCATTGATTGATATAAGCATGTGTTTTTTCCCTTAGCCTGATACTATGGTGAATTAAATTAGTTGATTTTGAAATATTAAATCAACTTTATATTCCTGGAATATATATATTCCTGATCATGGTGTATATTTATTTTTATAAATTAATTCTATTTTCAGTATTGAGTTAAGGATTTTTTTAATCTGTATACGTGAAAGATACTGGTCTTTGTTGTATCTTTTCTCCTTTTTTATATTACCTTTGTCTGAGTTTTTAGTTTGCTTTTCCTTTTTTTGTTTTTTTTTAAATGAAATATGATTGATGTGTAACATTATGTTAGTTCCAGATGCATAACATAGCAATTCAGTATTTGTATATGTTGTGAAATATTCACCTTAGTAAGTTTAGTTCACTTCCATCACCATACAGTCACAATTTTTTGTGTGTGTAATGAGGAATTATAAGATCTATTCTGTTATTAACTTTGAAATATACAGTATGGTATTATTTACTGTAGACACCAGTGTTTTATATTACATCCCCAGTGTTTATTATATAACTGGAAGTTTGTACCTTTTGATCATCTTCCCTCCTTTAATATACCCTGCACCCTGGTCTCTTAGAACCACCAATATTCTTTATATCCATGAGTTCAGTTTGTTGTTTTAGATTCCAACTATAAGTGATATTTTTACCGTATTTGTCTTTCTCTGTCTGATTTATTTCAGTTAGCATAATGTGCTCAAAGTCCAATTCATATTGTCACAAATGGCAAAATTTCTTTTATTTTTTTATAGCTGAAAAATATTCTGTTATACACACACACACACACACACACACACACACATTTTCTTTATTAATTCATCCATCAGTGGGCACTTAGTTTGCTTCTGTGTCTTGGCTACTTTAAATAATGCTACAATGAATATGAGAGTGCACACATCTTTTTAAGTCAGTGTTTTTGTTTCATTCTGATAAATACCCAGAAGTAGTATTGCTGGATCATATGGTAGTCCTGTTTTTAGTTTTTTGAAGACTCTCCATACCATTTACTGTAGTAGCTGCCCCAATTTACATTTCTACCAGTATTGCAAAAGGATTTTCTTTTTTCCACATCTTTGCCAAAACTTTTTATATCTTTATCTTTTAGATGACAACCATTCTGACAGGTGTGAGATAATGTTTCACTGTGGTTTGATTTACATTTCCCTGATAATTGGTGATGTTGAACACCTTTTCATGTTGGCTAGCTGTATGTCTTTTTTTAGAAAAATGTCTCTTTTGCTCCTCTGCCCCTTTTTGGATGGGATTATTTGTGTCTTTTAACTTGTTGACCTTAAAAATAAAAGTCAGTTATTTTTCCAGAAAAAAAAATAATGGCTTTATTTGGGAATACCAGAGAATTGCAATGGGACAAGCAAGCCATAGCAAAATCATAGTCAAGCCTAACAAACAAAGTAGAGGAACATTATTTTACAGAGAAAAATAAGAACGTTGAGAAAGACTGTTTTGAATGAAAGTTCATTGGAGAAAAGTGAGAGTTCAGGGTGATGATGGTTTCTCATTGGCTGAGTTCCTGGGGTAGTTGATTTTTTATAGGAGATGTGATGTGCTGTCTTTCCTTTTGGGGCCTGTAATTGATGCTTCCTCTCTTGGGGTCTATAATTGACAGTTCTTCCTGTGATTGATGTAGAGAGGTCTGTGTTGAGTCCCCCCATCTGGCCTTCCCAGCTCCATTTTAGTGAGGCTTCTATTAATTTTCACAGACACCTTGTCAGATTTTGATTTGCAAACATTTTCTCCCATCCCGTATGTTTTTTTTTTAATTTTGTTAATGGTTTCCTTTGCTGTGCAGAAGCTTTCTAGTTTGATGTAGTCCCATTTATTGATTTTTGCTTTTGACTATGGTGTCGGTGTAATTGCTGTATTGCTGGCCTTGTAAAATGAGTTTGAGAGCACTCCCTCTTCTATTTTTTGGAAGAGTTTAAGAAGAATTGGCATTGATTCTTATTAAAGTGTCTGGTAGAACTCACCAATAAAATCATCAAGTCCTAAATTTTTCTTTGTTGGGAAGATTTTGATTAGTAATTCAGTATTCTTACTCGAGTTGCTTAAACTGTAAAGCTAGGTGTCTTGAGTTTTGTTCTGTTTTGCTGTATTTAATGCCATGAACTTCCTTCTTAGAATTGCTTTTGCTGCATTCCATAAGTTTTGATATATTTTTTACGTTTTCATTTGTTTCCAGATTTTTTTTTGAAATTCCTCTTTTAATTTCTTTTTGACCCACTGGTTACTCAGGAATGTGTTAATTTCCACATTTTTGTGAATTTTTCCAGTTTTTCTCTTTACTAATTTCTAGTGTCATATACCTCTTTGGTTAGAAAAAGTCCTTGGTATAATTTCAGTCTTTCTAAATTTGTTAAGACTTGTTTTGTTACCTAACTTGATGTATCCTGAAGAAATGTTCCATGTGTTTGAGAAGACTGTATATAGTGCTGCTGTTGGTTGGAATTTTTTGGTTAGGTCCTAGTGGTCTGAAATATAAGCCATGTCCAATGTTTCCTCATTGATTTTCTGTCTAGATAGTGTATCCATTGTTGAAAGTAGAGTATTGAAGTCCCCTACTATTATTGTATTGTTGTCTATTTCTCCCTTCAGAACTGTTGTATTTGCTTAGTATATTTAGGCACTACAATACTGGAGTCATAAAAATTTATAATTATTGTATCCTGTTGATGAGTTGACCCCTTTATTATTATATAATAACCTTTCTCGTTTCTTGTTACTATTTTTGACTTATCCTCTATTTTGTCTGATAAAAGTGTGGCTACCTTTGTTCTCTTTTGGTTTCCATTTGCATGGAATACCTTTTTCCATTCCTTCATTTTGAGCCTATGTGTGTCTCATAGGCAGCAACTCGTTGGGTATTGGTTTTTTATCCATTCAGTCACTTGAGGTCTTTATTGGAGAATGTAATCCATTTATATTTAATGTAATTATTGAGTGAGTATGGATTTACTGATGTCATCTTATGGTTTTCTGACTGTTTTATAGTTCCTTTGTTTGCTTTCTCTTTTATTGACTTCATTTGTTATTGTTGCTCAGTCGTGTCCAACTCTTTGTGACCCCGTGGACTACTGCATGCCAGGCTTCCCTGTCCTTCACCATCTCCCAGAGTATGCTCAAACTCATGTGCATTGAGTCAGTGATGCCATCCAGCCATCTCACGCTCTGTCATCCCCTTCTCCTGCCATCAGTCTTTCCCAGCATCAGGGGCTTTTCCAGTGAGTCAGTTCTTCGCATCAGATGGCCAAAGTATTGGAGCTTCAGCTTCAGCATCAGTCCTTGCAATAAATATTCAGGGTTGATTTCCTTTAGAATTGACTGGTTTGATCTCCTTGGTGTTCAAGGGAATCTCAAGAGTCTTCTCCAGCACCACAGTTCAAAAGCATCAATTCTTTGGTGCTCAGCGAATTGATGATTTTTCCATAGTGGTGCTTTGATTTCCTTTTCTTTCTCTTTCATGTATCTCCTGAAGATTTTTGCTTTGTGGTTTCCATAAGGCACGCATAAAATATCATATTACAGTCTATTTTATGTTGATGGCAGCTATTTATTCTCTTGGTTTATTATATAATTGTTTTAATTATTTCCTCTTCAGCTAATTTAGAAGCACATCAGACAGGGTTATAATGTTTTCTTAAACCATGAAGTATAATTTAGAAAACTTAAGGTGAGAAAAAAAATCTACTGTATTTAGCCATATTTTTACATGATGCTCTTCTTTCTTCCTGATATTGTTGAATTCCTTGTTTTGTTGTTTTCTTTCTATTTAGAGACTTTCCTTTAACTATTTTTTAAAGGAAGGTCTGCTGCCAACAAATATTCTTCATTTTTCTTCATCAGAGAATGTCCTGATTTTCCCTTTATTCATAAAAATATTTTTGCTGGACATAGTCTGTATTACAAGTTTTCTGGGTTTTTTGTTTGTTTAGGCATCTGAAAAATACCATACTGCTTCCTTTAGGTTTCATGTTTTCTGAGGAGACATTCACTGTCATTCTGAGTATTTTTTTTCCCTTTATACAAGATGTTTTTCTCTTGACTGCTTGCAAAGTTTTTCTTTTTCTTTAGTTTTCTTGTGTTTAATGATGTGTTTTGGCACGAATTTCTTTGGGTTTGTTCTATTTGGTGTTTGTTCATCTTCTTGAATCTTTAGGTTTATCAGTCTTGCCAAATTTCAGAATTTTTTAGACTAGTTCTCTAAGTACTTTTACAGACCTGCCTACTTTCTCTTCTTCTGAGACTCTGATGAGACAAGTGTAAGATCTTTTGTTAATCATCCCACAACTCCCAGAGGTTCTGTTCATTTTTGTTTTCATTTTGGTTTTTTTCCTGTTATTCAGACTGACCAATTTCTGTTGATTTATCTTCAAGTTCACTGATCCCTTTGACCCCTCCTCCATGCTGCAGAATCCACCTATCAAGATTTTTATTTTATTAATTTCTAAAATTTCCATTTTGTCCCATTTCTTTGCTGAGATTTTTTTGTCTTTGCTCCAGTCTTCTATTTATTCATTTGTTTCAAATATGTGTATAATTGCTTATTGAAGCATTTTATCAGAGATGTGTTAATATCTTGTCAGATTATCCTAACATCTCTATTCAATATTTTGGTGTCAGCATCCGTTGATTTTCTTTTCTTATTCAAGTTGAGATTTTTCTAGTTCTTGGTAGGGTGAATGATTTTGATTAATGACACTGGATCTTATTTAACCTTCCACTTTAGCTGGCTTTTCTGGATACCACTCCAGCAGTGGAGAGGAGATTGTCATCTGCTTATTGCCAGGTGCAGGTAGAAATCCAGTTTCCCCACTTGGCCTCCTTTGACACCCAATGAAGGGCTCCTTGTTATTCCTGGAAGGGAATGGAAGTTCCAGCTCACTGCCTAATACTATGATTCAGTTCAGTTCAGTTTAGTTTAGTCGCTCAGTTGTGTCCGACTCTTTGCGACCCCATGAACTGAAGCACGCCAGGCCTCCCTGTCCATCACCAACTCCCGGAGTCTACCCAAACCCATGTCCATCGAGTCGGTGATGCCATATAACCATCTCATCCTCTGTCGTCCCCTTCTCCTCCTGCCCTCAATCTTTCCCAGCATCAGGGTCTTTTCCAATGAGTCAGCTCTTCACATCAGGTGGCCAGAGTATTGGAATCTCAGCTTCAACATCAGTCCTTCCAATGAACACCCACGACTGATCTCCTTTAGGATGGACTGGTTGGATCTCCTTGCAGTCCAAGGGACTCTCAAGAGTCTTCTCCAATGCCACAGTTCAAAAGCATCAATTCTTCAGCACTCTGCTTTCTTTATAGTCCAACTCTCACATCCACACGTGACTACCGGAAAAACCATAGCCTTGACTAGACGGACCTTTGTTGGCAAAATAATGTCTCTGCTTTTCAATATGCTGTCTAGGTTGGTCATAACTTTCCTTCCAAGGAGTAAGCGTCTTTTAATTTCATGGCTGCAGTCACCATCTGAAGTGATTTTGGAGCCCAGAAAAATAAAGTCAGCCACTGTTTCCACTGTTTCCCCATCTATCTGCCATGAAATGATGGGACCAGATGCCATGATCTTAGTTTTCTGAACGTTGAGCTTTAAGCCAACTTTTTTACTCTCCTCTTTCACTTTCATCAAGAGGCTCTTTAGTTCTTCTTCACTTTCTGCCATAAGGGTGGTGTCATTTGCATATCTGAGGTTATTGATATTTCTCCCAGCAATCTTGATTCCAGCTTGTGCTTCCTCCAGCCCAGCGTTTCTCATGATGTACTCTGCATATAAGTTAAATAAGCAAGGTGACAATATATAGCCTTGACGTACTCCTTTTCCTATTTGGAACCAGTCTGTTGTTCCATGTCCAATTCTAACTGTTGCTTCCTGACCTGCACACAGGTTTCTCAAGAGACAGGTCAGATGGTCTGTATTCCCATCTCTTTCAGAATTTTCCACAGTTTATTGTGATCCACACAGTCAAAGGCTTTGGCATAGTCAATAAAGCAGAAATAGATGTTTTTCTGGAACTCTCTTGCTTTTTGGATGATCCATCGGATGTTGGTAATTTGATCTCTGGTTCCTCTGCCTTTTCTAAAACCAGCTTGAACATCTGGAAGTTCACAGTTCACGTATTACTGAAGCCTGGCTTGGAGAATCTTAAGCATTATTTTACTAGCGTGTGAGATGAGTGCAATTGTGCGGTAGTTTGAGCATTCTTTGGTATTGCCTTTCTTTGGGATTGGAATGAAAACTGACCTTTTCCAGTTTTCCATATCATACTATGATAGGGGTGGCCTTATTACTGCTGGGCAATGGTGAAAGTTCTTTTCTGATGGCACCCCAATAGGGAGAAGGGGAAGATCCTCATTACTGCTGGGTGGGGTGTGGACGTCCTTGTTCCCCCTGTAGTTTTCACTGACACTTGTGTGGAAAGAGGCTTGTTACCAGCCAAAGGGGTTGAAAATCCTGCTCTCCCTTCTCTAATTACCCTGTGTGTTTGGGCACATACCCAATTGGAAATTGGATTGGAAATATAGCTCCTCACTTGTCTTTTGCTAACATATAACATAGGTGGGCATGGGGCCACG
This sequence comes from Okapia johnstoni, assembly GCA_024291935.2. NCBI lineage: Eukaryota > Metazoa > Chordata > Mammalia > Artiodactyla > Giraffidae > Okapia > Okapia johnstoni. Next base: position 47,446,558 of record CM044322.1, read on the forward strand.
GTGTTTTCTGTTGTGTTTAACTTGAGCAGAGTGGTTACTTTCTAAAACTTTTCTGTCTTGCTAGTTTGCCCCTTACTTGGTTCTTTGGCTATAAAGAGTAACCTTTGTTTGGGCTTTTATTTTCTGTGTCTGTTGGAATTTCTGGGTTGCTGGTTTCTTCAGCTCTGAGTCTATGAAATAAGAACCAAAAAGAAAAGCCAGAGCACTTAGCACTGTGTAGTTTCAGTGTCCTGACACACTGTGAAACTTCACCACCACCAGTTTTTTTTAAATTTGTGTATTGCTTTACTTCACTCACCTCACTACTAGATTGTAAGCTCCTTGAAAATAGTGACTTTGCATATTGTATTCTTTGATATATTGAAGTGCCTGTCATAGTGCTTGGCACATAAAAATCCCTAAATCAATATTTGTTGATGACTGAGTGAATAAATGACTAAATGAAATCTCATTCTTGGAAATTTCTGACCACTTCCTAATGTGTGTTCCTGCATTGTATCTTTGTAGGCAATTCCCAACATGCTTACATCCCTTACATACAAATAAATGGTCCCTGGAATTACCCAGTTGGGGAAGTTGATGGCTGTTAAATTATTGGTTGAATAATGTCCTTCCTTTACTCCTACCTTCTCTTTAAGTTCAGTGCTTATAGGACTGTTCTCATTATTTTGGAATATAATCAGTGAAAAAGGCTATATCGCTCTTAGTATTCTTCCTTGCCAAGCACTGTTTTCTTGATCACGTGTTAGTCTCAGTGTTAGTCACGTGTTTTTCTCAATTTTATTCCATCTCTGCATATCATTCATTCATTTTAAATTTAAACCTTTTTGGAGAAGGAAATAGCAACCCACTCCAGTACTCTTGCCTGGAAAATCCCATGGGCTAGTCCCTGGGGTCGCAAAGGGTCGGACACGACTGGGCAACTTCACTTTTTTTTTTGTGGGAAGTAAATACATAACATAAAAATGGCCATCTTAACCATTTTTAAATGTACAGTTCAGTAACATTAACACATTCACAGTGCTGTGCAACCGTCGACAGCATCCATCTCCAAAACCTTCCATTATCTCAAACTGAAACACTTTATCCATTAAACAGTAACTCCTGTTCCTCCCACTCACTAATACCTGGCATCCACCATTCTACTTTCTGTTCCTTTGAATTTTACTACTCTGGGAACCTCATGTAAATGAAATCATCAAATATTTGTCCTTTTGTGACTGACTTATTTCACTTAGTGTAGTATATTCAAGATTTATCCATGGTATAGCATGTGTCATAATGTCCTCCCTTAATACGATATTCCACAGTATGTATATACCACATTTTGTTTATCCATTTGTTTACTGATGGACCCTTGGGCTGCTTCCACCTTTTGTTTATTGTGAATTATACTGCTGTGAAGATGAGTGTACAAATATCTGTACAAAGTCTTCTTTTGGGTGTATAATAAGCAGAATTCCTGAATTATATAGTAATTCTGCGTTTGATTTTTTAGGAATTGCCATACAGTGGCTATACCACTTACATTCTTGCCAGCAACATTTATTCTTTCTTAATTCAGTCCATAGACATACATGTTGAGTTGCTTCTATGTACCAAGAATTACACTAGATACTAGAGGCATAGTAGTAAAACTCAGGTTAGATCTATCTCATTCATAATTGTATCCAAGTTGTCTTAAAAACTTTGTTGATCTAAAGAGCAAGAGATAAAACAAGTGCGCCCCTGAGGACCTGCCTGATGAATAGTCCCTGAGGCTTTAGTCCTGGCTTGAAAGGAAATAAGTGTCCGGGTCACCTTCAATCCTTGTGCCTCTACATACCATAAGCGAGATCTTTATTACCCAATATTAATGTTTCTGTCTTTTTTTTCCCCTATGGCAGTGTTACCCAATACTTTAAAACTCCTAAAAAAATTGAACACGCTTATAATTATTTGCATTTTTTTTATATATATTTGCTTTCCTCATCGCACTCCAAACTCTTAAGAAGGACAGAGTTTCCTGATACCATATAACAGACACACAATATATATTGACCATATACAGACAAAAATAAAAATTCATATTTTCATTTAATATTTTTATATGAAAAATAAAGGCATGTTTTCTAAATAAAACATCTGTCCTAACCCATAATGTGCTTTATATCCCCATTCTTTTTATTGCCTCAAAGTTGGTGGTATGTGCCGCTGCCCCCCGCCAGTGTACTGTCTGTGTCTTTCCAACTCGAAAACACCCTTGCCCTTTCTCTGTCTCCCTCTATCCATTTTCTCCTTCTTTCTCTGCGTGTGTGTCACTCTCTCTCTCTCACACACACACAAACTCACAAATACATGTACGTACTGTCCTACATTATGTAAGTTCAGGAGAAAAATAGTGAATGGAGGGGAAGATAATATGGGACTCCTTTCCTTCATCGTGGTTTAGAAGTAAAATCTCTTCACATCACAAGAGTTACCAGTTATTTGAGAAATAAGATCACAATGGAAAAGCTGTGACACTGCTTCTATGTATCAGAAAGAGGTGCTTTGTTCTGCCCACCTTCGTCGAACTCCAGTTTCAGCCCCTCTGCAGTCTATCGGTGTTCCTCCGTGAGCGCTGCTTTGTGTGCGCTTAGCTGCTCAGTCATGTCCGACTCTTTGCAACCCCATGGTACTGTAGTCCGCCAGCCCCACCTTAGTCATGCCTTTCTCTTAATTCCTCTGTCATCCATATAACCTGCCCCACAATTTGTATTTGATTTTCTGCCTTTTTTTTTTTTTAATAAATTTATTTGTTTTAGTTGGGGGCTAATTACTTTACAATATTGTAGTAGTTTTTGCCATACATTGACATGAATCAGCCATGGGTTCATATGTGCTCCCCCTCCCGAACCCTCCTCCCACCTCCCTCCCCATCCCATCCCTCTGGGTCATCCCAATGTTCCAGCCCTGAGCATTTGTCCCATGCATAAAACATGGAATGGTGTTCTGCTTCACATATGACAATATACATGTTTCAATGCTATTGTCCCAGAACGTCCCACCCTCACCTTCTTCCTCAGAGTCCACAAGACTGTTCTATGCATCTGTGTCTCTTATTCTGTCTCGCATATAGGGTTACCGGATTTTCTGCTTTTTAAAGAGTGTTACTCTTGTCTTCCTAACTCCTTCAAGACAGAGACCATATTTTATATTGAGCTATACTACACAGTGCAAAGAAAATTGCTGTGTGTTCTGCCCTCATTTAATCCTTGAGTTTCAGGATTCTATTCACAGCAGTGAGTTACGAACCTTTCAGTTGGTATGAGCTAATCTCACCCCCCTAGTATTGCTTTTCTCTATATTCACTAAAACTGATTTTAAATAATTTCATCTAAATGTTTTGACTAAATCAAGTTGACGTGTATTTAATAGATATTTGTGTTAATCTTTAAGGATTTCTTTCAAAATTTTAATTGAATTAACTCTTTGTTGTAGTGAAAGTGAAGGTCCTTCTGCCTGAGCCATTTTACAATAGGTGGCCAAAGTTCAGTATATTCTGGACTTTTCTTGATTTTTTTTTTTTCCCTTTGGGGCAATATAAAATTCTGTGTATTCCAAATTACAGGTGCTATACTTCTCTCCATATTAGAGGATTTTATAAATAATTGGGTAGGTTTGTCTTCTCCAACTTCTTTATCCAGTACATTTCCTCATGTACTTCTTCTCATAATTTACCTGATGTTGTTTAAATGAATATTTTTAATTCTTTAGGCATTTCTGAAGTGTCTGAAATACGAATCATGAAAATCTGACATGTATTTTGTATATCTCCGTAACAACTTCATTGTAAAACTTCTAACATGAAATGGCTGGGGTAAAACTAAAATTTAACCTGTATTGAAATAAAACAATAAAATTATCCTTAAAGAGTATTGAAATGGTCACATTTAATACACTTTACTGTAAAGGTTATATAATACAGACATTTTATGAAATACTGATTTTTTTTTTTGTTTCTAACAAAGAGCAGTTTTGATAAATGAATGACTCAATAATTTGCAAAAGATTTTAGCATGCTAGGGAAGAGCTTTTAAGGTATAAGAAAGAAGTGAGCATTCTCAGAAGGCATTACTAAATGTACCATACTTCTACTCTAGATTGATATAGCTTACCCATAAAATTTGATTAAAATGACCCCAAAAATGATAGAAATCAGCTGTCACATACCAAATTGTGACTCCAAGTTATTAGAAATAACTAAATTGGTACCTACTTTAGAAATTGTTAAACTTCTAAAAATGCTGAAAACTTAAAATAACAAAAAAAGATGTTTGAAAGAAATTAGTATAAACAAAAAAATTCCCACATGAACTGCTGAAATTTGAAAAAATGATAAAATGTAATTTTCTGAATATAAATCTGTGATCTTTAAGATTAAACATCCATTGATATTTTCTGTTGTTCTTGAAGGAAAACATTTCTTAGTACATACTATTAAGACAAAATGAAAATAATTAAATGTAACTTTGCAAATATTTTCAAAATTGCTAAAAACTGTGCTATCTATAAATGTATTTAAACTTCATAATACCTAATATAGATAAACTTTTAATAAATCTAAGGAATCTAGAACCAGTTAAGTTTGTAATATGTGAATACATTTAGCTGACTTCTTGACTTCAGGACTTTGTATGCAAATGAAATGCTCTTCAACAGGATTAATGTATTATAAACAGTTCTTCATTTATTGAAAACATCAAACTTAACAATGTGCAATGCTTTGTACATTTGTTCCCAATCTTTAATTTGCAAATGAGCCAGCTGGGAATCTTGTTAAATATAGATTCTGATTCATTAGTTTTGATGTGGGGCCTGAGATTCTGCATTTCTAATAGGCTCCCAGAGGATGCTAATGCTACTTGTATGGAGTTGACACTCAAAGTAACAAGGTTGTGAAGAATAGAAAATATCTAGAACAAAATTAACAATGAATGTTCTTAGATTTCTGTTTTCACTGGCTTTAATTCTTTGATTTGCTAATTTACTTTTAATGCCAGGGATATTTTATATCAAGTTATTAACTTTTATGTAAGCATATGTTAACATTAATAATTTTGTTTTTAAAATAACTCTTTTGAACTGATAATGGTTAAATATTTTTAATTGCATTACCTTTTTAGTTGGAGAGTTGATGTAAGATTGGTGGGCTGTAGCTGACTCTGATCCTCATTTAGCAATGTCACTTTAGGCAAGTTACTCGACTCCCTGAGCCTATTTCAAATATTTACTTGTAGAAATCATAGTTTATTCTTTCACCACTAGTGAAACCGAGCAGGGTAATTTGGAGCATTAGAAGCAAAACCATCATACAAAAATTTGAGGATTATCAACAGAAGAATGCTAACTAATAGTAGAAGAAAACATACCTGTTTTGTTTGATTGATTGTGTTCTTTTTTGTTAGTTTTAAGTTTTTAATTGGTTCTGAAATTACTATTTTTTGAAAGTATGGCCTTTTTTCTAATAAATATGTAAGATATTTTTGCACAAAAATTTTGTGCAAAATCTTTGCACATGAAATTTACTCTTCACACTGGCATTACCTATTCACCATCTTTACAGTGAACTGATAAGTATTTAATTGTCATGAGGCAGTGACATGTGGTGTCAGTAAGCTGAATACGAATTTCAAGATACTTAATTTACTTGGTTTAAAGCAACTCAGTGATTGTTTTTGAAGCTTTATTGTAAATGGTTGGTGTTGAGTGTTTGTCTTTATGAAAATAATAAATGAAACATTGTCTCCTATTTTTAGAATCAAGTCACTTGGAACAGCAACTTGAAGAAGCTAATTCTGTGAGGCGAGAATTAGATGATGCTTTTAGACAAATCAAAGCTTATGAAAAACAAATCAAGACATTACAACAAGAAAGGGAAGAATTAAATAAGGTAAAAATATATAGACAGATTATTAAAGTCTTTTCTGAATTCTTAATCTTGTTTACTTTGTATACTGAAAGCATTCATAATGAATTACAATAATTATATTTTATCTGTAAAATGTTGGTTTAAAAATTTAAGAAATATTTTGGTGTATGACATTTTATGAATGACAATTACGAAGAAACCTTTATATTCCTGAGGCTTCAAAGTGCAGAATCTATTGTTCTTTTGGAAAGTTAATAATCAAAGGACTTGATTAATAGTAAATGTTACTGAAAAAGAAATATCGTGAAGAAATGAGAGAATAGTAAAAATCTTTTAGTATCTGGAAAAATGAAAAATATAGGCATGTTTTCACTGTGAGTTGCTAATATGAACATTCCTAAAAGATTGTGACAGAAGATTTCTTTAATTCTTTAATCATTTTTTTAGGTGCCAGTTTCTTTCAAAGCATGAATAAATAAGCTAAAGTTATTTTCATAAGAACTCTGTGAACATATAAATATTACTATAAACATCTACAAAATTTATTAATAGCTAGGACACTGTAACACAATCCAATAGAGTATATAATATTTGAACACTAGAGAGAAATACTTAAATCGACACACTGTGTGTATTTCGCCTTTTATTAATAAATTTTAAAATGTTGAAACTAATACTAGCCAACGCAAAAAGGAAATGAGTGGTTTATGACATAGTGTAAATTGTATTCAATGATGTTGTATATAATTCATTGATAATATAGATGAAGTACTTCTGGGGAAGACATAAGTCTCGCTGCCCGTAAAGAAATGGAGATAATTAAAAATAAAACAAATAACCTTTTGCTGATGAAGCTAGTCAAAAAGATTAACAGAGAAAGCTATGAAGGTCAAAGTGAATTACATTAGTATATTTTTACGTTTTTCTTGATTCACTTTCAAACAGTGTTTGGTACAGACTCATTTACATTCATGGTCAATTTAATAATATTTGTAATTTATAGCAGAGGTCCTATTTGTTTTAATAATATTATTAGTGGTTATTATTATGTATTTAAAGGTAGGATTACTCAGCCAAACTTAGTTAACATAATAAGGATGAGCATCTGATATCTAGATTTATGGTTACTTTGCCTATTTTTAGTAAGTTTTGATATTGAAAATCCTTTAGTATATTCTGAGAAGAGGGTAGTGCTAAAATGAAATACATATTAATAAAGAATTTTAAATGATTTGTCTGATACCCTACAGGCAGCAGATATTCTTTTTAAGATTTTTTTCATTTGAGGCATATACAAAATCTAACATTATATATATAAATATACATATATGTAAAGTTATAATGTTATATAACATTATATAAATAATAGATGAACCTAACATCTAACTTAAGAAATAGACCATTACCTATTTTATGGCATAGCCCTGGGTAGTCATTTCCTTCCCTTTCTCTCCACTTCCCTGACAATGTTTTGAATTTTATGTTAATCATTCTTTTAGTTAAAAAAATTTTATCACATATTCAGTTCAGTTCAGTCGCTCAGTCATGTCCGACTCTTTGTGACCCCATGAATTGCAGCACGCCAGGCCTCCCTGTCCATCACCAACTCCCAGAGTTTACCCAAACCCATGTCACATATTAGTGTATCTCAAAATAGTATATTAGTGTTGCTTGTTTTTAAGCTTATAAAATAGTATATGCAGTCTTTCACAATTTGCTTTTTTTTCACTCAGCTTTGTTTCTAAGATTCATCAGTATAACTGTTGATCATTCACTTAGTTGCTATAAAATACACCATTATTTCAAAACCCACAATTTACTTATCTAATTTTTTGTTTGCAGACATTTAGGTTGGTTATAATTGATAACTACTATAAATGATGCTGCTGTGAACATTCTTGAACATATATCCAGATACACACGCAGACACACACACAAACACAAATAGAATAATTGGGTCATAGGCAATGCAGATATTCTATTTTTTATGATAATGTCCACTGGTTGTACCAATTTATACTCCCACCAATAGTGTATCAGAATTTTTATATTCAACATTACTTCATATTATTAGAAATGTTATTTTTGAAAAACCTAATCTAAATTGACATTTTCAGTCTAAAATGATGTTTTAGTATGGTCTTAATTTGCATTGTTTAATTACTAACGAGGTCAAGTAGCTCCACACATGTCCTTTTATCATTTATATTTCTTATTTTGTGAAATACCTCTTAATATCCTTCATACATTTTTCTGTTGGGTTGTTTGTCTTTTCCTTATTGGTCTGTAAGAATTCTTGAAATTCTCTGGCATGCTAATCTTCTGTCGATTATATATGTTACAGATGTCTCCCAGCTAGTGGCTTGTCTTTTCATTTTCTTTATAGGATCCTTGAATAGCAAAAAGTTTTTAGTCTTAAAGTAGTCAAATTCATCAATCTTTATTTTTATGATTATTGCATTTGCTGGCTTATGTAAGAAGTCTAAGGTAAAAAAACAATTCTCCTGAATCTTTTTCTTGACCTTTTATAAAAGTTTGGTCTTCATATTTAAGTTTTTAATGCATCAGAAATTTATTTTTGTGTATCATATGAGATAAGGATCCAATTTCACTTTTTCCCATATAGCTAGCCAGCTGTTCATTTATTAAATAGGCCCTCCTTCCCTCAATGATGTGCAGTATCACCTCTCTCATGTATTAAATTTCCATTTATTCAACTCTCTAGTTCTTGAAGACTGTGATGGGATTTTGTTTAAAATTACATTAAATCTGTACAGAGCAATTTCAGGAGAATTGACATCATTATAATACTGAGTCTTTAAATTCTTATCCATTATTTATTAATATCACTCTAAATGCTCACAGGATTTCAAGAGCAAGGCAAGATTATTAACGTTTGCATTCAGAAAGAAAACTCAAGGAGAAGGAGTCCCAAAAAAACTGAATGAGGGTGTTTATACAGAGGGGAGAGGCAGATGCTTCCTGCTTCCCCTCTATCTCTACCCACCTTTCTGAGGGTCTCCTTGGAAACCTAAAGAGAAGAATCTAGAACCCTTTGAAATATAAATGAGTCACTCCAGTGAAAAGATAAGTCCGACTCTCCAGCTCTAAAAAGAGGGTGTCTCCTTGGTTTGAGCTCTTATCTCTCTCTCAGCCCCTCCTTGAAATGTAAACACGTAAGTCCAGGAGTTAAATCTCTTTGCAGTTTTCTCACTGTCTAAATTAGTCATAAAGACTTGTTCATGTCCTAAGTTTCAGTAAAATTTATTTAGAAAGGCCTAACTGCACAAAAATATAAAATTATTTTATCCACAAACGTTGTATACCTGTGTATCTTTAAAGTATTTTAAAATGTTTCTCCTATGCAGGTCTTGTTTGCCTTTCCTTAAATTAATTATCCTAAGTTTTCATATATTAAATTGTGAAAAGAAAGTGTTAGTTGCTCAGTCATGTCCAACTCTTCGCGACCCCATGGACTATAGTCTGTCAAGCTCCTCTGTCCCTGGGATTCTCCAGGCAAGAATGCTGGATTGGGTTGCCATGCCCTTCTCCAGGAATCTTCCTGACCCAGGGATCAAACTTGGGTCTCCTGCATTACAGGCAGAGTCTTTACCATCTGAGCCACCATTGAAGTCCCCAGTAAATTGTACCTTTAAAATTTTACTTTCTTATTGATTCTGTCCTAGCAACATTCCTAAACTCTTACTGTAGTAATATATTTGAGATTCTTTAAGGTTTTATAAAATAATGACAATTTTGTTTGTTTTTTTACTTTCTTTTCTTTCCTTGTCTTACTGTATAAGCTAGGACCTCAAATACAACATTCAATAGAGGTGATGATAGCAGACATCCCTGTCTTATTCCTGATTTCAAGAAAATACCTTTACTATTTTATCATTAATAATAATGTTTTCTCTAAGTTTTTGGTGAAAGTTATCTTCTATTCTTATTTTGCTAATCATTTTGATCAAAATGGGTATTGAATTTATTAAATGTGCTTTTTTGCACAGTACTGCAACAGATTTCTAGGAATTTGTTAATACCTATGATGGAAATATATAATTGTTCTCCTTTAATGAATTGATTTTCTGACTTATGTTTATAGACTTTTTCTAACGTTAAAGCATTTTTGCTTTTCTGGGTTAAAACTATATTACCCATATATTGTTTGCTAAATATTAATATAATACAGGTAGCAGTTATGTTGTATCTGTTCTAACAGTACTTTTTTAAGTCCTTTATATATATATATGGGCAAAGGCTAATAGAGTTCTGCAAAGAGAGCACACTGGTCATAGCAAACACCCTCTTCCAACAACACAAGAGAAGACTCTACACATGGACATCACCAGATGGTCAACACCGAAATCGGATTGATTATATTCTTTGCAGCCAAAGATGGAGAAGCTCTATACAGTCAGCAAAAACAAGACGGGGAGCTGACTGTGGCTCAGATCATGAACTCCTTATTGCCAAAATCAGACTGAAATTGAAGAAAGTGGAGAAAATCACTAGACCATTCAGGTATGACCTAAATCAAATCCCTTATGACTACACAGTGGAAGTGAGAAATAGATTTAAGGGACTAGATCTGTTAGACGAGTGCCTGATGAACTATGGATGGGGGTTCGTGACATTGTACAGAAGACAGGAATCAAGACCATCCCCAAGAAAAAGAAATGCCAAAAAGCAAAATGGCTGTCTGAGGAGGCCTTACAAATAGCTGTGAAAAGATGGAAAGCAAAAAGCAAAGGAGAAAAGGAAAGATATACCCATTTGAATGCAGAGTTCCGAAGAATAGCAAGGAGAGATAAGAAAGCCTTCCTCAGCGATCAATACAAAGAAATAGAGGAAAACAATAGAATGGGAAAGACTAGAGATCTCTTCAAGAAAATTAGAGATACCAAGGGAACATTTCATGCAAAGATGGACTCAATAAAGGACAGAAATGGTATGGACCCAACAGAAGCAGAAGATATTAAGAAGAGGTGGCAAAAATACACAGAAGAACTGTACAAAAAAGATCTTCACGACCCAGATAATCACGATGGTGTGATCACTCACCTAGAGCCAGACATCCTGGAATGTGAAGTCAAGTGGGCCTTAGAAAGCATCACTACGAACAAAGCTAGTGGAGGTGATGGAATTCCAGTTGAGCTATTTCAAATCCTGAAAGATGATGCTGTGAAAATGCTGCGCTCAATATGCCAGCAAATCTGGAAAACTCAGCAGTGGCCACAGAACTGGAAAAGGTCAGTTTTCATTCCAATCCCAAAGAAAGGCCATGCCAAAGAAAGCTCAAACTACCGCACAATTGCACTCATCTCACACGCTAGTAAAGTAATGCTCAAAATTCTCCAAGCCAGGCTTCAGCAATACGTGAACCGTGAACTTCCAGATGTTCAAGCTGGTTTTAGAAAAGGCGGAGGAACCAGAGATCTAATTGCCAACATCCGATGGATCATTGAAAAAGCAAGAGAGTTCCAGAAAAACATCTATTTCTGCTTTATTGACTATGCTAAAGCCTTTGACTGTGTGGATCACAATAAAGTGTGGAAAATTCTTAAAGAGATGGGCATACCAGACCACCTGACCTGCCTCTTGAGAAACCTGTATGCAGATCAGGAAGCAACAGTTAGAACTGAACATGGAACAACAGACTGCTTCCAAATAGGAAAAGGAGTACATCAAGGCTATATATTGTCACCCTGCCTACTTAACTTACATGCAGAGTACATCATGAGAAACGCTGGGCTGGAGGAAGCACAAGCTGGAATCAAGATTGCCGGGAGAAATATCAATAACCTCAGATATGCAGATGACACCACCCTTATGGCAGAAAGTGAAGAAGAACTAAAGAGCCTCTCGATGAAAGTGAAAGAGGAGAGTGAAAAAGTTGGCTTAAAGCTCAACATTCAGAAAACTAAGATCATGGCATCTGGTCCCATCACTTCATGGCAAATAGATGGGGAAACAATGGAAAGAGTGGCTGACTTTACTTTTCTGGGCTCCAAAATCACTTCAGATGGTGACTGCAAGCCATGAAATTAAAAGACGCTTACTCCTTGGAAGGAAAGGTATGACCAACCTAGACAGCATATTAAAAAGCAGAGACGTTACTTTGCGAACAAAGGTCCATCTAGTCAAGGCTGTGGTTTTTCCAGTATTCATGTATGGATGTGAAAGTTGGTCGGTGAAGAAAGCTGAGAGCCGAAGAATTGATGCTTTTGAACTGGGGTGTTGGAGAAGACTCTTGAGAGTCCTTTGGACTGCAAAAAGATCCAAGCAGTCCATCCTAAAGGAGATCAATCCTGGGTGTTCATTGGAAGGACTGATGTTGAAGCTGAAATTCCAATACTTTGGCCACCTGATGCGAAGAGCTGACTCATTGGAGAAGACCCTGATGCTGGGAAAGATTGAGGGCAGGAGGAGAAGGGGACGACAGAGGATGAGATGGTTATATGGCATCACTGACTCGATGGACATGGGTTTGGGTAGACTCCGGGAGTTGGTGATGGACAGGGAGGCCTGGCATGCTGCGGTTCATGGGGTCTCAAAGAGTCGGACACAACTGAGCGACTGAACTGAACTGAAGGTCATTTAATCCTTTACAGAACCCTATGATTTAGGTATTAGTAGTAGCAGCAGCTGTAGTTATAGTGTTTATATAAATGGTGAGATCCCACACAAAGAAGCTAAGTATATTTGTTCAGAATCATAGAGCTAGAAAGTGCGGAAACTGGAATTTCAACACAGGGAGTTGAGTTCCAGATTTCATGTTTATCCACTTTATATATCACTGAACTTATTTGCTAATGTCATTTTGTTTAGGATTTTTAAATCTGTTTAATAAGAAAACAAATTATCTTTTTTTAATATATGTATATATATATATATATGTATATAAAGATTATACTGGTCTCGTAGAATTAGCTGAGTATCACTGCCTCTTTTTCTGTTCTCTAGAAAAGTTTGTATAAGAGAAACATTTTGTTCCTTGAAACACTGGGAATCATCTGTAAAACCATCTGAGCCTAGAGATTTCTTTCACCTTGGGGGGATGAAGAAATTTTGTTAGCTCTGATTTTGATTACTTTAATTGTTACAGAACTATTCAGGCATTCTATTTCTTCTTGAAACAGTTTTGATAAATTTAGTTTTGTAGGAATTTGTTCGTTTCACAAGTTGAAAAGTTTATTAGCATAAAATGTTTTGTTGCATCCTTTTACCTTTTTCGATTTCTTCTAGAGTTGTGATTATAACATTTCATTTTTTTCACATCTAAATGCTCTATAAAATTGTTTTATAAACAACTTCAATAGTCTTTTTGTCTGATCATTTTAGTCTTTTGTCATTTTCCTGTTTTTATGATTTCGTTTCATTTCTTCATTTTATATATAGCAATATATTAGTATCTGATAATTCTAATATCCAAATACACTGGGGTTTATTTTTATTGTTTGTAATGTTTGCTTATAGTTGTTTGTCCTTTGGGTGTTTGGGTAATCTGTGGTTGTGAGGTAGTATTTGTATGCTCTTAAAAAAAAATACCATAGATTTCACTGAGACTCTTTTCCTCAAAGAAGATTTGCATTTCTTTTTGCTGGGAGGCAGGTGATTCTACTGACCCAAGTCACTTTAGCCCCTTCTAAGTTTCTCACTTTAATTAGAGAGTTTAGCTTTTCTCTTTGCTGTTGGCCCAAGAGTTAGTCCCCACATCAAATATAACCCTTGTTTTTATCATTTGTAATCATTTGATATAATTTTTTAAACCTTACAGGTAGCCATTATATTTCACAAAATCTTTATTTTGACCATTTTATCTTTTATTTCTGTACCATTTGTTTATTTATTGAAACTAAGGTAAATCAGTTTAAATCTTTACAGTTAGAATGTTAGCATAAGAAATTTAGAATATGAACAGAGCACCATGCTACTAGTATCTGTTCAAAAGTAGTTCATTTCTTTTAATTTTATTCCAAGGTGAATAATTTTGGCTCTTCTTGGCTTCATGATAGCAATTTTGATGGCCAAATTGGTCCCTAGGTTGCAGAATTGGTAACTTATATTCTTTTTACAAAACTGTAGGAACTAGTCCAGGCTAGTGAGCGATTAAAAAACCAATCCAAAGAGCTGAAAGACGCACACTGTCAGAGGAAACTGGCCATGCAGGAATTCATGGAGATCAATGAGCGGCTAACAGAATTGCACACCCAAAAACAGAAACTTGCTCGCCATGTCCGAGATAAGGAAGAAGAGGTGGACCTGGTGATGCAAAAAGTTGAAAGCTTAAGGCAAGAACTGCGCAGAACAGAAAGAGCCAAAAAAGAGGTTAGTAGTCAGGCAAATTTTGTAGTGGCCATGGGGTAGTGATTAAAGCTGCTTTTTCAGACTAGTGAAATAATATATATTTCATTTAATTTTTGAAAACAGTTTTTTTTTTTAGTTTGGTAATGTTATTTAATATGAATTTCAAATTTGAGTTATCTCCCTATTGCAAGGTAAATTCTCTTGGGGAAAACATTTTATTAGAGAAACAATTATAATCGTGAAATCGGCTTTTTTCATTTTCCTTTAAAAGCTGGAGGTTCGTACAGAAGCTGTGGCTGCTGAAGCATCTAAAGACAGGAAATTGCGTGAACAGAGTGAGCACTATTCTAAGCAACTGGAGAATGAACTAGAGGGACTGAAGGTATCTTTTGATTTCATATTTATCAAGTTGAATTAATTTTCTCCCCTTTATGCTTAACAGGATTACTAGTTATGTGCTCCTTTTGGTATGGAGTAAAAACTAGCTATCCTTCAAACATAGTATTCTTAATTCTCATCATTAAGAAGCTGGTGTAGACTTCTTAATCCTGCTGCAAGGAAAGGGAAGGCTGTATTTAGTGGAGAAATCTGTTAGGAAGGAGTTAAAATATTTATGAAGGTCTGCATACCTGGATGAGATACATTGGTAATCTCATGGGAGGCATGGTTAGATGTCTTAGACCCTCCGTCTTGTCTACGCATGGACATCACCAAATGGTCAACACCGAAATCAGATTGATTATATTCTTTGCAGCCAAGGATGGAGAAGCTCTATACAGTCAGCAAAAACAAGACCAGGAGCTGACTGAGGCTCAGATCATAAACTCCTTATTGCCAAATTCAGACTTAAATTGAAGAAAGTGGGGAAAACCACTAGACCATTCAGGTATGACCTAAATCAAATCCCTTAAGATTATATAGTGGAAGTGACAAATAGATTCAAGGGATTAGATCTGATAGACAATGCCTGAAGAACTATGGACAGAAGTTCGTGACATTATACAGGAGGCAGTGATCAAGACCATCCTCAAGAAAAAGAAATGTAAAAAGGCAAAATGGTTGTCTGACAAGGCCTTACAAATAGCTGAGAAAAGAAGAGAAGCTAAAGGAAAAGTAGAAAAGAAAAGGTATACCCAACTGAATGTAGAGTTCCAAAGAACAGCAAGGAGAGATAAGAAAGCCTTCCTCAGTGATCATTGCAAAGAAATAGAGGAAAACAATAGAATGGGAAAGACTAGAGATCTCTTCAAGAAAATTAGAGGTTTCAAGGGAACATTTCATGCAAAGATGAGCACAATAAAGGACAGAAATGGTATGGACCTAAGAGAAACAGAAGATATTAAGAAGAGGTGGCAAAAATACACAGAAGAGTTGTACAAAAAATATCTTCACGACCCAGATTACCACTATGGTGTGGTCACTGGACTAGAGCCAGACATCCTGGAATGCAAAGTCAAGTGGGCCTTAGGAAGCATCACTACGAGCAAAGCTAGTGGAGGTGATAGAATTCCAGTTGAACTATTTCAAATCCTGAAAGATGATGCTGTGAAAGTGCTGCACTCAATATGCCAGCAAATTTGGAAAGTTCAGCAGTGGCCACAGGACTGGAAAAGGTCAGTTTTCATTCCAATCCCAAAGAAAGGCCATGCCAAAGAATGTTCAAACTACCGCACAATTGCACTCATCTCACATGCTAGTAAAGTAATGCTCAAAATTCTACAAGCCAGGCTTCAACAGTATGTGAACCATGAACTTCCAGATGTTCAAGCTGAATTTAGAAAAGGTGGAGAAACCAGAGATCAAATTGCCAACTTCTGGTGGATCATCAAAAAAGCATGAGTTCCAGAAAAACACCTATTTTTGCTTTATTGACTATGCCAAAGGCTTTGACTGTGTGGATCACAACAAACTGTGAAAAATTCTTCAAGATATGGGGATCCCAGACCACCTGACCTGCCTCCTGAGAAATCTGTATGCAGGTTAAGAAACAACAGAACTGGGCATGGAACAACAGACTGGTTCCAAATCGGGAAAAGAGTACGTCAAGGCTGTATATTGTCACCCTGCTTATTTAACTTATATGCAGAGTACATCATGTGAAATGTAGGTCTGGATGAAGCATAAGCTGGAATCAAGGTTGCCAGGAGAAATATCAATAGCCTCAGATATGCAGATGATACCACCTTTATGGCATTTTCACCATATCAAAGTGGTGAAATTTCACCCTTATGAAAGTAAAGAAGAACTAAAGAGCCTCTTGATGAATGTGAAAGAGGACAGTGAAGAAGTTGGCTTAAAACCCAACATTCAGAAAACAGGGCACCCAGTCCCATCGCTTCATGGCAAATAGATGGGGAAACAATGAAAACAGTAAGAGACTTTAGGTTTTGGGGCTCCAAAATCACTGCAGATGGTGACTGCAGCCATGAAATTAAAAGATGCTTGCCCCTTGGAAGAAAAGCTGTGACCAACCTAGCTAGCATATTAAAAAGCAGCGACATTACTTTGCCAACGAAAGTCCATCTAGGCAAAGCTATGGTTTTTCCAGTAGTCATGTTTGGATGTGAGAGTTGGACTATAAAGAAAGCTGAGTCCTGAAGAATTGATGCTTTTGAACATTGATGCTTTTGAACACTGTGGTGTTGGAGAAGACTCTTGACAGTCCCTTGGACTGCAAGGAGATCCAACCAGTCCACCCTAAAGGAAATCAGTCCTGAATATTCATTGGAAGGACTGATGCTGAAGCTGAAACTCTAATACTTTGGCCACCTGATGCAAAGAACTGACTCCTTGGGAAAGACCCTGATGCTGGGAAAGGTTGAAGGTAGGAGGAGAAGGGGATGACAGAGGATGAGATGGTTGGATGGCATCACCAACTTGATGGACATGAGTTTGAGTAGGCTCTGGGAGTTGGTGATAGACAGGAAAGCCTGGCGTTCTGCAGTCCATGCGGTCGCAAACAGTCAGACATGACTGAGCAACTCAACTGAACTGAAACATCTCAACAGAAGTGCTTAGAAAGGGAAATCCTTGTGCCAGTTCTAGAGTTGGACTATCTGGTTTTAAAGTCTGGCCTCATCAGTTACTTGCTGTTTAATGCTGGAAAAAACATTTAGTCTCTTTGGACTTTAATTTTCTCATTTGTAAAACTCTATCTACATATATATGTATGTAAGCTGCTGCATCACACATGCCCAGTTACTAATAGCTATTATAATGTTATTTTGTATGTCAAAGTGAGAGAATTAGAATTAAATTGATATCATATTTCTATAACACTGAATTATTCTCTGAATATGATGCCTGCCTTTTTCTGACTCTAACCTTTGCATATCCCATTTCCTCAGCATAGTCTGCCAGCCACCACCTCCACACACTCCTTGCATGCCTAGTCTAGTATCTTATTCACCCAACAAATATAAGAATTAACCTGAATGTCATCTGAGGAAGTTTAAGTATTCCTTATTCTGTGGTGCTTTAGAATTTTGTTAATAAATTTACAGTAGCTCTTAGTGTAATTACTTATTCACAAAATGTCTCCCCATCTAATCTATGACTTAGCTTATTGAAAACATAGGCTGGTATATTATTATCCTGGCACAGGACCAAATTTTTAATATTTGTTTAATAAGTGTGTTAAGTCAGTGAA
Source organism: Okapia johnstoni (assembly GCA_024291935.2). Classification (NCBI taxonomy): domain Eukaryota; kingdom Metazoa; phylum Chordata; class Mammalia; order Artiodactyla; family Giraffidae; genus Okapia; species Okapia johnstoni. The sequence continues at coordinate 47,464,410 of CM044322.1, forward strand.
TGAATGATGTGGTAGAATTGGCTAGAACTTGCTTTTTCTCTGAAAATTGAATAATAGTGGTTGCAAGTAAGTTTTCTCTGCTTTAAATACAAATATGAACTAGATTTTATTTCTTGCTTTGGGAATTGATTTGTCTTGTTTCGTTTTGATTAATTGTGATTCCATGGTCTTGTTTAGCTTTCCAAATTAGAAATGTTTCTTCCATAAAAATCTAGACTTCTAAAACAGAATTAGTGCATAGAAGTCATTGCATTAGCATCTCAAATAACTTTCAGTCAGGGATGGCTTTGTTTCCAGCACTATCTTAGATGCTTTTGTTAAAAACCAGAATCAGAAGGTACAAAGTAGAAGAAATCTTAGAGATTATTTGCATTTGAGGGAAGTGAAACTCAGAAGAGTTTAGGATTTACAGTCTTAAATGACAGAGTGCAATTTAAACCCAGGTTTTCTAATTCTCAGTGCCATTCTATCTGCTAGTTTCCCTTTTTTTTTCCTTCACTAATCACTGCTGCATTGAAGACTTCGAATCACATATATTAACCTGCTGATCAAGCACTCATAATCTGTTGTATCTTTTAAAAATTTGTGGTAATAATAAAACTACCCAATAAATTAGTTAACACATTCAAAATACTTAGCCCATGGCCTGGCACAAAGTAAAGGCTCGGTAACTGTTAGCTATGATTATCATCATAATTTTAGGATATTATCATTCTATTTTAGGATTATTATCATTTCTTTAGGATATTTTCTAAAAGTGGGAATGTCCTGATTAAAAGGTATATACATGTAAATTTTGAAACTTATTTTGGCCCCTTTAAAAGGTTGTAGGAATCTTTACTGCATTGAGAATACTTTTCAATAGAATTGAAGAGAGAGAAAGTTCTTGAGTAAAAGTTAGAAACTGTAGTACCCCACTTCCAAAAATGGACAGAAGGTAAATAAGAATACAGATGTCTTGATCAACAATATAGTCAACTGTAACTAACAGACACATATATAGAACCTTCCTCCCAACAACAGCAGATTACGTATTCTTCTCAAGTGCAATTGACACATTGTCTAGGATAGACCAGATATCAGGCCACAAAATAAATCTCAATAAATGTAAAAAGACTGAAATCACACAAAGTGTCTACTCCAATTTCACCATAGAATGAAGCTAGAAATCAATATCACAAGGAAAACTGGAATGTTAAAATATGTGCCAATTAGGCAAGGCACTCTTAACCAACCCCTGGGTCAAGTGAAGAAATCACAAGGAAAATTAGAAAATACCTGTAGGCTAATCAGATGAAAACAACCCATGAGATGCAGCAGAGGCAGTGCTCAGAGGCAAATTTGTAGCTGTAAATGCTTCTATTAAAAAGTAAGAATCTCAGATCAGTAACCTAACTTTATATCTTATACAACTAGAAAAAGAAGAGCAAAGGAAACAAAGCTAGCAGAAGGAAGGAAATAAAGATTAGAGCAGAGTTCAATAAAACAAGAAGAGAATAATAATAAAGAGAATGAAACCAAAGTTGATTCTTTGAAAGATCAGAAAAATTGACAAACCTTTAGCTAGACTTGACAGAGAGAGGGAGGGAGGAAACAAATAACTAACATCAGAAGTGAAAGTGGATGTTGCTACTTGTCATCAAAAAGCAAAAGGATTATAAGAGAATACTCTAAACAACTCTGTGCCAACAAAGTAATCTAGATGAAATGGATAAACCGAGAAGCATGCAAATTATCTAAATGCAAGATAAAATAGAAAGTCTCAACAGACTTGGTAATAAGAAACCTCCTGACAAAGAAAACCCCAGGACCAGATAACTTCACTAGTGAACTGAACCAAACTTATAAGGAAGAATTAACACCAGTTCCTCTTAAACTCATCCACAAAATATAAAAATAGGGAACACTTCCCAATTCATTCCCTAAGGCCAGCACTGCTGTAATCCCAAAGCCACAAAGAATAATGTAACAAGAAAATTACAGACCAGTATTCCTAATGAATATAGATACATGAATTCTCAACAAGATACCAACAGACCAAATCCAAAGTCATATTAAAAAGCTTATAAACCATGGCAAAGTGGGGTTTATCCCAGGAATGCAAGAGTGGTTAAATGTAAGAAAATAAATCAATATAATAAATTACATTAAAAGAACCAAAGTGAGCAGGGGCATCACATGGTCATCTTACTTGATGCATCTTAATTTCACAAAATGCAACACTCTTTCCTGATAAAAACTCTCAGAAAACTAGGAGTAGAAGGGAGTGTACTTAACGTGAGAAAAGGCATTTATGAAAAACCCACAGCTAACATCATACTCAATGATGAATGACTAAAAAAAATTTTCCCTTAGATTAGGAGTGAGACAAGGATGCCCATTTTCACCACTGCAATTTAACATTATGCTAGTGGTTCTAGCGAGAGGAATTAGACAAGAAAAAGAAATAGAAGTCATCCAACTTGGGAAGGAAGAAGTAAAACTATTTGTAGATCATAGGTTCCTATATTTTAAAACTTCAGAGAATACTACCAGTTTCCAATCTAGCGTGTAAGAACTTTGGAAATCACCATTTTGTTCTAATACCAAATAAAAGGCTGAACAAATTGAAATATCAACAGTTCTTAGACTTGTAAGAAAAGTAGTATCACAGAATGAACTCCTACCCTCCAAGTCGGAGAGAGTGACACGCAGATCAAGAGAATCACAACTTAGGAGAGCAGGAACCCTTGTAGGAAAGCGGTGCCAGTGCAGGGGAGCGTGAACTGTAATTGAAAAATTGCTGGTGGCTGAGCACAGACAAGTCTGAGATACAAAAACTCCAGGGGACCCTCATCATTGGGGAACCCTCACAGTTTCATCAGTTTTACATCCGAGAGCCCTACCAGGTTTGCACAGTGAATGTCAGAGGCAAATACCCCTTGTACTAACAATAGGGGTAGCAGTTGTCAAATGTACCAGAGCAGTTTGTCCTTCTTAACAAGGTGTGTCTTCAACTAAAACCTAACTTGCTGAGGTTTTATCAGACCTAACTAACTTGAGAGAAGGGAAATAACCCAGCCCAGCCCACTGTAGTCACCCTGTCCAAACAGGTAAATGGGGGAGAATAGCTGACAAAGTTGTCTTAAGTTCACACTCCAGAAGCCCAGGCTCAATAACATACTGTTATCTAATCTTAGGGTTCCAGAACACTTCCCCTCCCCACACAACTTCCACCACATTACTAAGAGCCTATTTACAGCAGTTCCTTTTACTCAGTACATCATGGTGACCTAACAATAAAAAATTACACTGAAAGTCAACAAACAGTTAGAACAGAGCAGACATCAGAACCAGACTCAGAGTTGTTGAAATGATCAGACCAAGAATTGAAAACAACTCTGATTGGTAAGATAAAGACTTTAATGAAACTATGATAGCACTAATCGAAAGAAAGTGGGAGTATATATTACTTTCAAACAAGGTGAAATTCGAAGCAGGGAAAGTTTTTAGAAGTAAAGAAAGGCATTGTTAGTCACCAAGAAGACCTAGCATACTTAACATGTATGTGTGTAACAATATAGCATCAAAATGAGTGAGGTAAAAACTGACAGAAGTGCAGAGCTTTAAAAAGAGATAAATTCACTGTCATACTTGGGAATTACAGCACCCCTCTATCAGAAATGGACAGATCCAAAAGGTATAAAATCAGTAAGTACATAGCTGAATTCAACATCATCATCAGTCATGTAAGGAACTCTATAGATCAACAACAGCAGAATACACATTCTTCTCAAGCTTACATGGAATATCCACCAAGATGGACCACATTCTAAGCCATAAAATAAACCATAACAAATCCTTAAAATATTTAAAAAAAATAGGAATCATACATTTTCTTCTCTCAGACCACAGTGGAATCAGACTGGATGTCAATAACAAAAAGATAGCTGGAAAATTCCAAAATACTTAGGAATAAGGCACCACCCTTATAGATAAAACGAGTCAAAGAAAATATCTCATGAAAAACTTAAAAATATTTTGAACTAAATGAAAATGAAAACACAACTTACCAAAATTTGTCAGATGTAGTAGAAGCAGTACTTAGAGGGAAGTTTGTAGCATTGAATGCATATATTAGAAAAGAAGAAAGATCTAAGATTAATCATCTTAGCTTCTACCTTAGGATACTAGAAAAAGAAGAGCAAGTTAGATCTAAAGTAAGCAGAAGAAAAATAATAAAAATTAAAGTAAAAACTTATCAAATTGAAAACGAAAATATTGAAACCAAAGCTTTTTAAATTTATGTTGATGTCTGGCAAAAACCACCACAATATTGTAAAGAAATTATCCTCCAATTAAAATAAACTGAATAATTAAAAAGTTCAAGTGGGCAATAAAAACCTACTTTTAAAGTAAAAAAAAACCCCACAAAAGATCAATGAAATCAATAAGCCTCTGGCCAGGCTAATTAAGAAAAAAAAGGGGGGGGTCCCTGTATCTATATTTGAGAGAAATCATATCAAGTTTTCTAGCATGAATGTATTCTTACATTCTGGGAATAAGTTGCTCATATAATAGTTGAATTTCAATACAGCAGTAGGTTATAAATGTTAGCAATTTTATTAAAAATTTTTTATGTTAAATTTGCAGAGATGAGTCTGATTTTATTATTCATATGATTTTTGACCAGATTTTATTTCAGAAGTTTGAATACCTTATATAAATTTAATAATTCCACTGGAAACTTGAAAAGAAGTTATATCAATATAACTTGCATCATTTTGTATACTTATAATTACCTTTAAAAATTTTTCTTTTCTGTGGTAAATTTTTTGCAAAGGATATGCTTAATCTATGTTTTGCCTGCTGTGCTTTCTGCTATATTTTTAAACTTTGATTGTAAAATAAAACACATAAAGATAAAAAGAAAAGAGAGAGAGGACACTAATATCAGAAATGAAAGACTGGACATCACTGTGCAACCCATGTACATTAAAATGCTAATAAAGAAATACTGTGGACAGTTAATTATTTGCCTATAAATTTGATAACCTAATGGAAATGGACCAACTCCTTGAAAGACACAGGCTGCCGTAACTAGACTAAGAAGAAGTAAATAATATGAAAAGGCTCTGCCTGTTAAAGAAATTGAGTCAATAATTAATAACCTTTGAGAGCAGAAAGCATCAGGCCCAGATGTGTTCACTGGTGAATTATACCAGACATTTAAGGAAGAAATCACACCAATTCTCTACAATCACTTTCAGAAGACAGAACTAGAGGAAATACCTCGTAACTCATTCTATGATACCAGAATTATGCTAATACCAAAACCAGGAAAAGTACAAGAAAAGAAAGCCACAGACTAACATGCATCACAGACATAGATGGAGAAGTCCTCAACAAAATATTAGCGAATTGAATCCAGCAATATATAAAAAGAATTGTACACCACAACCAAATGGGATTTTATCCCATATATGTATGCAAGGCTGGTTCAACCTTTTAAAGTCAATTAATGTAATATATTATTGATTTGATAAAAAATCACATGACTATATCAGTAGCTGCAGAAAAAGCATCTGGCAAACTCCAGTACCCATTCATGACAAAAACTCAGTAAACTAGGAATAGAAGGGGACTACTCAAATTGACAAAGAATATCTATCAAAAAACTTACAGATAACATGATACTTAATGTAAGAAGCTTGAAAAGTTTCACTAAGATCAAGAACAAAACAAAGATTTTTCCTCTCAAGACTCCTTTTCAACATCATACTGTATGTCCTAGCTAGTGTGGTAAGACAAGAAAATAAAATGAAAAAGGTATCCAGCTTGGGAAGGATGACATAAAATTGTCTTGGTTAGCAGATGATATGATTGTCTACATAGAGAATCAAAGAAATTAACAAAAAACTCCTGCGACTAATAAGGCATTTTTAGCAAGGTTGCAGGTACAAGATTAATATGCAAAAGTTGGTCACTTGTTTATATACTAGCCGTGAATAATGGAATTTGAAATTTAAAACTCAGTTCTATTAACATTAGCACCCACAAAAATAAAATACTGAAATATAAGTATACCAAAATATGCTTAAGATCTGTATGGGGAAAACTATAAAGCTCTAATGAAATAAATCAAAGAAGAACTAAATAAATGAAGAGATATTCCATGCTCGTGGACAGGAAGACTCAGTATTATCAAGATGTCAGTTCTTCCTGTTTTCAATTATAGATTTATTGCTACGTAAGTCAAAATTCCAGTAAGTTCTTTTGTGGATATCAACCAACTAAGCCTGAAGCTTATATGGAGAGGCAAAAGACCCCAAATAGCCAACACAATAGTGAAGGAAAAGAGCACAGTTGAAATATTGACTTCAAGATTTATATCAAGCTGCAGTAATCAAGACAGTATGATATTGACAAGAAAATATATAGGTACAGCATGTATGACAAGTAGACAAAGGCAATACAGTGGAGTAAAGATGTTCTTTTTAACAAATGGTTTAGAACAACCAGACAGTGCATCCAAAAAAAAAAAAAAAGAATCTATAAATAGAACTTACACCCTTCACAAAAATTAACCTAAATCACAGACTTAGATGTGAAACATAAAATTATTAACACTCCGCAGTCAGTCAGTTCAGTCGCTCATCTGTGTCCAACTGTTTGCGACCCCGTGGACTGCAGCAGGTCAGGCCTCTCTGTCCATCACAAACTCCCAAAGCTTTCTCACACTCATGTCCATTGAGTCGGTGATGCCATCCAACCATCTTATCCTTTGTCATTCCCTTCTCCTCCTGCCTTCAATTTTTCCCAGCATCAGGGTCTTTTCTAATGAGTCAGCTCTTTGCATCAGGTGGCCAAAGTATTGAAGCTTCAGCATCAGTCCTTCCAGTGAATATTCAGGGTTGATTTCCTTTAAGATTGACTGATTGGATCTCCTTGCTGTCCAAGGGACTCTCAAGAGTCTTCTCCAACACCACAGATCAAAAGCATCAATTCTTCAGTGCTCAGCCTTCTTTATGATCCCCCTCCTATCATCTTGCTGCAGCTTCTTCTTTGTCTTTGGACGTGGGGTATCTTTTTTTGATGGATCCAACATTCTCCTGTTGATGGTTGTTCAGTAGCTAGTTGTGATTTTGGTGTTCTCTCAGGAAGATGAGTGCATGTCCTTCTATTCGGGGATATGTCCCTACCCTTAATACAGACTTCAAAAAAGGATACACTGCCCTCTAGATCTTGATTCCTTGTTGTCACTAAGTATAATCTCAAAGGTTCTTTGGATTTTAAAAGTTTTACTGTGGATCATCTGGGAAAGTTGAATATAACAAAATAGAAAAGGTACAAAGCTCAGGAACTCTTATAGTCATAACCTTTGTCTGTATGCTTCTGCTTACCTTAAGCACTACTTGGAAGAACCTTTGGACTTTACATTTTCCTTTCTCTTTGATACCAAGAGTATATTTCAACCTAATTTCTGAAAAAGATGGCTTTCAACCAAATTTCTCCTTCTTACTACCCTACCTAAAAGCAAAGAATTGTGTCATTTTTTTTCCTAGAATGGCTACAGAGATGTTAGATTAGACCTTTGTCATTTCTCCTTGGACCATTGCTGAAGCCTTCTCCCTTTTCTTTTTGTGCATTCTAGCTCTACCACCTCTCCCCCAATTTATCTGTTAAAGACACAAATGTGTTATAACATTTTATTAGTTCCACATCAGAAACAGGATGCAGTTAGATTTTTCCCTAACCATATACAAACAATGTTATATATAAATTAGAAATTTAAATGTAAAACAAATGATTATAAAAGTACCATTAGAAATATAGATAAATATTTAATCCTGGTGTGAAGGAGACTATAAAATACAACAATAAAGGAATACACACTTAGAAAAATATTAGTAACATGGCAGACAAAAGGTTAACAGCATTAATAAAGTATTAGTCTATATAATAATATGCAAAAGTAATATTCATTTCCATGAACAGTCCTTTGTATTATAGTTATTATTTGATATTTTTTTATTCTTACAAATTAACTAATCTTGTATTATTACTTCTATAGCAAAAACAAATTAGTTACTCACCAGGAGTATGCAGCATAGAACATCAGCAAGAAATAACGAAACTAAAGACTGATTTGGAAAAGAAAAGTATCTTTTACGAAGAAGAATTGTCCAAGAGAGAAGGAATACATGCAAATGAAATTAAAAATCTGAAGAAAGAACTACATGATTCAGAAGGCCAGCAGCTTGCTCTCAACAAAGAAATTATGATTTTGAAAGACAAATTGGAAAAAAACAGGAGAGAGAGGTAAGAATCAAGTTATTTACTCTTCTAATAATTATTTGTTGAATACCTGTTTGGTGTCAAGGATTGGAGAAACATAGGCAGTAAATACAGTCTAGTCCTCAAGAAGACCAAAGTCAAGATTGGTAAATAGAAGATTATATTACAGCATCATAGGAAAGCAAATGAGAAGTATAGGAACACTTGTAGAAGAGATGCAAAAGGTGACTTTGCTGCTTGGGGTTTTTTGTTGTCTATTTGTTTCTTTTTTTTCAAATGTTAACTTTGGTGTGCCTGGGTTTTTTGAACAAAATTATTTCTGAGTTAAGACCAAGGATATAAGAAATATATAGCTGTAGAAGAGTGTCCAGGCAAAGATGAGCAGAATTTGCCAAGATCCATAGGAAAAGGGTAGCAATGACACATTTAGAAAAGGAAAGGTGTTCATTATGGTGGAGGCGTAAAAATAAAGATGAGTGATAAGAAATGAGACTGGAAAGGAAAATAGAGGCAAAATCATGAAGGAATATAAGGAATTTAGACTTTGTCCTAAGACTAGTGAAGAAAAAGTGCATTATGTTTTTGAAAGATCACTCTTATTACTGTGTAGATAATAGATTAGAAGGAGCAGGCTGTAGACAGGAATCTGGTGATGAGATGCTGGACCTTAGGTATGACAGTGAAGATGGAGAAAGGTTTATAGACTCAGAAAGTCTACTGAGAAGACAGAACCTGGAGGACATAATGACCAGATATGAGAAATGAGAAGCAGAAAAAATTAGCAGTGATGATCAAGTTTCTAGGTTTTAGGGAACTAATGTATGTTATTGTCATTCTCAATTTATATTGGCAGCTTGAGTTTAATTCAGTTTGGTCCATTCATTCAACAGATTTTTTTAGAACCTGCTATGTGAAAGCACTGTTGTAGGCCCTAGGGACATAGCAGTGAACAGACAAAAATTCTCTGTCCTTATGGAGCTTTCCTTTAGTTATGATTCAGTTCAGTTCAGTTGCTCAGTCATGTCCGACTCTTTGCGACCCCATGAACCACAGCACGCCAGGCCTGCCTGTCCATCACCAGCTCCCTGAGTCCACTCAAACTCATGTCCATCGAGTCGATGATGCCATCCAGCCATCTCATCCTCTGTTGTCCCCTTCTCCTCCTGCCCTCAATCTTTCCCAGCATCAGGGTCTTTTCCAGTGAGTCAGCTCTTCACATCAGGTGGCCAAAGTATTGGAGTCTCAGCTTCAACATCAGTCCTTCCAGTGAACACCCAGGACTGATCTCCTTTAGGATGGACTGGTTGGATCTCCTTGCAGTCCAAGGGACTCTCAAGAGTCTTCTCCAACACCACAGTTCAAAAGCATCAATTCTTTGGCGCTCTGCTTTCTATATAGTCCAACTCTCACATCCATACATGACCACTGGAAAAACTGTAGCCTTGACTAGACGGACCTTTGTTGGCAAAGTAATGTCTCTGCTTTTTAATATGCTATCTAGGTTGGTCATAACTTTCCTTTCAAGGAGTAAGTATCTTTTAATTTCATGGCTGCAGTCACCATCTGCAGTGATTTTGGAGCCCAGAAAAATAGTCAGCCACTGTTTCCACTGTTTCCCCCCATCTATCTGCCATGAAGTGATGATTAGTTATGGTGAAAGACTATAAATAAAATATAAACAAAATAAGTAAAATACAGAATATATTAGATAATTATTAAGTCCAAGAACAAAAAGTAAGGCAGAGGATGGGAACTGTGAAGCATTAGGGTGAGAATTAAATTATATACACATATAACACATGATAGCCAGGAAAAATTATACTGAGAAGGTGATTTCTCAGTAAGGACCAAAGAAAGTGGGTCCTTACATATTTATGAGAAGAACATTTTACATTAAGAACAAGTCTATTGAGATAGTAAAAAGATCAGTGGTTGCAGGGGTTGGAAGGAGGATGGGATGAATACGCAGAGTACAGAGGATTTCTCAGACAGTGAAACTACTCTATATATGTCACTGTACAATCTAATATAAATTGTAAAGTTTTAATAATAATTATGTGTCTAATTTAGATTCATCAATAGTAACAAACACACCACTCTGAATATTTGGCAATCTCTGTACTTCCTTTCAGTATTGCTATGAACTTGAAACCATTTGAAAAAATAAAGTCTATTAAAATAATAATACTAAAAACGAGGCAAATGTAGATAAAACAAGAGTTAAAGGGAAAGAATAGTGAGAGATATGTATGAGAGGTAATGGGTGCCAGATCATGTAAGGTTTTATAAGTCATTTTCAATGACTTACAATTACTTACTCACAGTAAAACCATGGCAGGCTTCCCTTGTGGCTCAGCTGGTAAAGAATCCTCCTGCAATGTGGAAGACCTGGGTTCAATCCCAGGGTTGGGAAGATCCTCTGGAGAAGGGAAAGGCTACCCGCTCCAGTATCCTGGCCTGGAGAATTCCATGGACCGTATAGTCCATGGGGTCACGAAAGAGTCAGACACGACTAAGCGACTTTCACTTTCCCTTTCAAAACCATGGCAGGGAAGCATTGCAGGATAGTGAGTGGAAAATGGACAAATACTGACTTGTGTTTTAAAAGGGTTATTCTGACAACTAGTTTAAGAAGTCTGAACTAGATAAGAGAAAAGGTAGGGAAACCATTTAGAAGGCTATTGCAGTAATCTAGGCAAAAAATGATGGTGGCTTGAGCCTAGGTTGGTGGCAGAAAAGGTAAAGATAATGATAGTTGCTGATAGACTAGATATGGATAAGAGAGAGGAAAAATCAAGGGTGATGCTACAGTTTTGGGCCTTAGCAATTGAGAGAATGTAGTTACCATTTAGAGAGGAAGACTATAAAAGAAGTAAGTTTGGGATGAGAATATCAGAAGCTCATTTTATACAAATTATGTGTGAGATGCTTTTTAGACATCCAGGTGGAAATGTCAAATAGATCATCATATAAACAAGTCTGGATTTCAGAACTGGAGATAAAATCCTGGGAGTATCTATCACTCACATGGTATCAAAAGGGGTGAGACTATATGAGATCACTTAGTGAATGAATATGGATGAAAAAGAAGTCCTAGGACTGTACCCTGGAGCTCCAATCTTTAGAAGCTGGGAAATGAGGAAGAAACAGCAAAGTGGAGAAGAAAGAGCCAGGAAGAATGATAGGAAAAAGACCAGGCAAATTTGGTGCCCAGATTTGGTGTTAGGATGAATGAGGATCAAATCTGTCTACATGTCAAATTAGATGAGGTCTAAATCAAATAAGATGAGGACCATATAACTGATAGATGAGTTTAAAAATATGAAGGTCATTGGTGACTTTGATAAGAACAATTTCAGTGACCAAAAAACCCATAATGGATCTGAAGACTTGAAGGAGAGTGTTTGGAGACAGGGTAGAGATAACACTGTTATTATTGAAAGTCTTTCATTGCAAGAACAAGAAGTAGTAAAGGCTGAAATAATAATTGGAAGAGAAATTTATCTCAAAAATAACACCATGCTTGTAATCTGATAGAAAGTAACCAGTAGATGATTCAGACAGAGAGGGGAAAAGTGTACTTGAGCAGGCACATAAGCAAAGAGGTTGACCTTAGCTATGTTTTTTCCTATAGTAAGAAGAGTAAGTCGAATATATGATTATAGGGAAAGGAAGGTGGGGTTGGTGGTAACTTGATTATCTGTTACTAGGGTTGGGCATGTTGAATTGGAGGTGCTTAGGAGACAGTTGTGAGGAGATATCGAGTCAACAATTTGAAACCCAGGAAAGGTTCCAACGTAGTGGTGATTTAGTCACTAAGTTGTGTCCGACTCTTGCGAACCCGTGAACTGTAGCCTGCTAGGCTCCTTTGTCCATGGGATTCTCCAGGCAAGAATACTGGAGTGGGTTGCCATTTCCTTCTCCAATGTAGATTGGAATAGTTCTAATTCATCTCCAATGTAGATTCAGATGTAAATTCAGCATAATAGATGATAATTGAAATCAGGTAATATAATAGATACAATAGCTCACGAACAACATGTAAAGAAAAGTTGAGCACCTGAGACAGAATACCTGAGAGTATTGGCACTTATGTGGAGGAAAGAGGGGTCAGCGGGGGCTCACAATGACAGCTATAAAGTCAAAACGTAGGCAGAAATCAGGAGAGTGGGCATCGCTGAAGCCAGAAGAAGACTGCATTTCAAGAGGAGGGAATGGGGACAGCAGTGTCAAAGGTAGCCAGTAGATTAGATATAATAATAACAGTTGGAACAATAAGTTTGAGACAGCATTTTTTTTTTTTTTGAGGTGATGGCAGCAGAAGCCAGATTTTGGCACAGGGAGGAAAAATTAGGCAATGAGTTAAGTGAATATGGCAATCTCTCAAGATTTCAAGGTGGTTGCCTGTGAACAGGAAGACCAGGAAAGTGGCTCAGTTGGTAAAGAATCTGCCTGCAATGCAAGGGAGTACCTACAAAGCAGGAGACCTGGGTTCACTCCCCAGGTTGGGAAGATCCCCTGGAGAAGGAAATGGCAACCCACTCTAGTATTCTTTCCTGGGAAATTCCATGGATGGAGGAGTCTGGTGGGTTACAGTCCACGCAGTTGCAAGAGTCAGACACAACTGAGCGACTAAACCACCACTGTCATAGTAGACCCGCAGCACATTTTTAAAGGCTTCCCTAGTGGCTCAGACAGTAAAGAATCTGCCTGCAATGCAGTAAATGTGGGTTTGACCCCTGGATCAGGAAGATTCCCAGGAGAAAGGACTGGTAACCCACACCAGTATTCTTGCTTGGAAAATTCCATGGACAGAGGAGCCTGGTGGGCTACAGTCCATGGGGTCTCAAAGAGTTGGATACGACTGAGTAACACTTTCACTTTCTTTTTTGTTTATTTTGTTTAAGTATGGCAGAGACTTATGTTTAATACTAATAGGAAAAAACAAAAATGGTTTTATATAGAAAAAATTTTTTTGGCTGTACTGGGTCTTCATTGCTGTGCAGACTTTTCTCTAGTTGCGGTGAGCAGAGGATACTCTAGTTGCAGTGCGAGGGCTTCTCCTTGCAATGGCTTCTCTTGTTGCCAAGGACAGACTCTAGCGCCTTTGGACTTCAGTAGTTGCAGCATGTGGTCCAGTAGTTGTGGCTCCCAGGTTCCAGAGCACAGGCTCAGTAGTTATGGTGCATGGGCTCAGTTTCTCTGAGGCATGTGAGATCTTCCCAGACCAGAAATCAAACCCATGTCTCCTGCATTGGCAGGCATATTCTTTACCACTGAGCCTCCAAGGAAGCCCTTTATAGAAATTGTACTCAATTTACTTTCATCTACTTATATTTCTGAAAGAATGCTTCTTTGTAGTTTTTCATATTTTTTTAAGTTGTTGTTTTTGTTGCTTCTGAATCTAGAAAGATTCTAAACATAACTGAATTTCACATTTTGATTGTAGATAACAAAGTGACACATTTGCTTGTACACAAAATGGTTATTTTCCTAGAAGCTAATCATTTAATTATAATTTAATTTATATTCAATGATTTAGTGATAAAGAGATTTTTAAGATTACATTTTTAAATCAACCATCAGTTATGTTCTTTGTTGACTTGGAAGCAATTATAGAATTGCCCAGAACGACTTCACTTTGATATTTATTTGATGCTAACCAACTTCCTCCATCAAACTGCAGTAGAGATAAGGCTCTTCTCTACATTTCAATTCAGTATTCAAAAACTTATTCCCCTTTCTCCCTTAGGAGGTTTTTAAAAAGTTTGTTAGAATTGTGTTTACCTCTAACGGTTAATCAGTTCTGTCCCCCAGAACTAAACAAGTTTTATAACATTAAATGTGTTATATGTATATATATGTAGATTGGTAGGTACATAGGGAAGAAGGAAAGAAGGAGTTATGGAAGGATGGCCTGAGTGTATTGAGAGGACTGTTGGTAGTATAATTTGAATTTTCTTGAATTTTCTATGCAATCTAGACCTGAGTGTAGAATCATATTGTGGTCCCTGTATCCTCCTTTTCCCCTTGCTTCCTCATGTTCCCATACTTCCTAGCATATACACAGCCAAATAAGGTGAGCATAATCAGGATGTCTTCCTCAGATTTTCAAATGAACAACAAATGTTATTAAGCAGACAAATCTATTTATTAATTAAAAGGAAATGATTGAGATTTCTTCATTTTAAGGGAAAGGATTGGGATTTGGAACAATTGAGATATAGTGGTTTTTCAGAACAGAGCATATGATACAATACCATTATTTTACTTTTAATTCAACTCCTTTTTTTCTTGCATATTTTGAATTGTATTAGTCAAAGTGAAAGGGAAGAATTTGAAAATGAGTTCAAGCAACAGTATGAACGGGAAAAAGTGTTACTAACTGAAGAAAATAAAAAACTGACAAGTGAGCTTGATAAGGTGAGTGATTCAATCTCATTTATGTTTACTGACACATGCTAGATATTCAGTACTGCCATAGTAGTTGTAGATATAATTTCATATTTGATGTACATTTTTTATTTAATATTTCTCCTTATATCAAAGATTGTTTCTGTGTACAGTCACTTTTTCATTTTACCAGTCTTTACAGGAGTCTTCTGGAGAAAGGACTTGGCTTACTTTGTCTTGTTCTTTGTCCCAGTATTTTTTGAGCCCTTGTTCTTTATTTCACTTTCCATCTCTTTTACTCTTTTCTCTCAAATTCATCACTCACTATGCCATGGCTAGCTAAGTTAGGGCCTGCCTTTGGCAAGGACAGGAACAATTAAGCCAAACTAGAGAAATTTTGACAATTCTGATGTTATTCATGATGGAGAATTGATAATGGCTAGAAATAATGCCATTGGTATGTAAGAAGCCAAAGAAACCAACTCTGTCTAAACCCTATAGTGCGAACAAAGGGCTGAACCATAAACTAAACCTAGATTACAGCAACTAGATTTATGAACAAAATTTCAAATACTTAAAGGAATCTTTTTCCATTTAGTAGCTCAGATTTCTTAAATTGCCATCATTCTGCATTTCTTGTGCCATTTGTTAACATCTGTGAAAATCCTAATATTAATCTGCAATTTTAATAGTTGTACTTACTTATAAATAAGGTTTGGATAATCATCCTTTATAATGAGTTCTAATATTTTCCAAAGTATTATGTTTAATTAGTCATTTCAACAACAGATTGAAAGATAATGGCTAAATAATCATAAAAAAAGAGACTCTTCATTCAATCTCAATTTCCAACATATTCCATATTTATTTTCACTTCTCTCACTATTTTTCCCATGATTATTCAACTTTCTAAGCATTTAAAAATGACTTTGCTTGTTTGGTTGCAAACCACTTGAGGAAGAACTCTGTTAGTTTATTTTGTGATTGCAAAGCTGACGCATACAAACACTGGAAAATGACCAAATAGTAAGTAATATAAATTATTTTAGACTGTGAATACTGTGTGAACATTATTGTATAGTTGTTAGTTATTTCCACCAAAATAAAACTAACAAGGTTTCCCTGGTGATTCAGTGGATAAGAATCCACCTGCCAACACAGGGGACACAGGTTCGATCCCTGGTCCAGGAAGATTCCACATGCTGTGTAGCAGCTAAGTGTGTGCACCACAGCTAATGAGCTCTAGAGTCCGTAAGTCACAACTGCTGAAGCCTGTGTGCTCTAGGGCCCCCAAGTCACAGTTACTGAAGCCAGTGCACTTAGAACCCATGCTCCACAACAAGAGAAGTCACTGCAATGTGAAGCCTGCGTACCACACAAAGAGAAGCCCCACTCCCTGCAACTAGAGAAAGCCTGCACACAGCAACAAAGACACAGTGCAACCAAAAATAAAATAAATATATCTTAAAAAAAAAAAAACTAGTATTATTTAAAGTTTATCCAAATAAGTCACATAATTGTTATTGAACGGACTTATATCATATGACTGCAAAATTGAGCTTCATTTCTGTCTACAAGACAGAATTTTAAGATTCTGTTAAGAGTTATCTTTAGGTAAGAAATATAATTAAAGTCTAGAAGGCCTCTTCATATAGAATTTCTAAGCAAATTACCTAATAAAAGATAGTATTATAGTTGAAGAAAAATTGAATTGTGATATAATCAGATTGAATGTAGATCAAATCTTATATTCACTCCTTGGCTTTATTTCATGATTAACCATAACGTTATGGTGAGTTTACCAGAAGCACATCTTTAGAAATAATATTTAAACAATACTCTTAATTTTGATGAGATCTGAAAGATAAAATAAAAACCTATCTCTTAATTTTATAAAAAATAGAGCATTACCTTGTCTTGCTAAATTGAAAGATATGAAAGAGAATGTGACTAGAACTTTGAGAGCAAATCATAATGGTTGGCAAGTATTCAATGACAAATGATAACAAGGAAATATTTATTCCTTGAGAAATAGGGGAGGATCTGGGTCTTCTTCCATTTGAACCTCTTCTCTATTTTTCCTCCTTGTATTCAGCTTTATTTGTCTTTCTGCTTCTTACTCAGCCCACCTAACTGCATATATTCACTGTTTCCCTCCATTTATTTATTTTTTGTTTGTTTGATTACATCGAGTATTTTCCCTAAGAGGAATAACCAAAGAATACCTTTGCCATTGCTACACCAGCTGTCCCATTGGGAACCAGCTGGAAGAGAACTTAATTCCTTCTCAACACAACTTCAGATATAGAAACCAAAAAGCAATTAGTGTGTTAATTTTGAAACTTAGATAACTAATAGAGTCTCACAATCAGATTTTTTAACTTCAAAAATAAAAATTAAAAATTAAATAGAAAAAACCTCATTGATATTTTCAGAAGTCTGTATTCAAA
This sequence comes from Okapia johnstoni, assembly GCA_024291935.2. NCBI lineage: Eukaryota > Metazoa > Chordata > Mammalia > Artiodactyla > Giraffidae > Okapia > Okapia johnstoni. The sequence continues at coordinate 47,481,530 of CM044322.1, forward strand.
GTTTCTATTAAAGGTAACTTATTGCAAGTAAAATCGCCATCTGTGCCAAGGAGTGGAAATAAATGGTTTCCAGTGAGAAAAGATTATCATTTGTATCTTGTTTTTAAGTAATGTGTGAAATCAAACTTACACAAGTGTGGAAAATATTCAACAGAAAAGTTACCTATGATTTCATCAGCCTGAAACAACTGTTTTACTTTTATATGTTCCTTTCCAGGTTCTGTTGGTACACATATTATTACATAGTTTCAGTCATATATACATTTTATTTTTTAATCTGCCTTGTCACTTAAACATGAGCACTCTTCCATATCCTATGTAGTCATATAATTATCATAAACCAAATATGCCAGTTCACAAATAGTAAAATCTTATTCTCAAGCATGCAAAATGAGCTAGTACTTAGGTTCAGTTCAGTTCAGTTGCTCAGTCATGTCCAACTCTTTGTGACCCCATGAACCGCAGCATGCCAGGCCTCCCTGTCCATCACCAACTCCTGGAGTACACCCAAACCCGTGTCCATTGAATCGATGATGCCATCCAACCATCTCATCCTCTGTCGTCCCCTTCTCCTCTTGCCCTCAATCTTTCCCAGCATCAGGGTCTTTTCCAAAGAGTCAGCTTTTTGCATCAGGTGGCCAAAGTATTGGAGTTTCAGCTTCAGCATCAGTCCTTCCAACAAACACCCAGGGTTGATCTCCTTTACGATGGACTGGTTGAATCTCCTTGCAGTCCAAGGGACTCTCAAGAGTCTTTTCCAACACCACAGTTCAAAAGCATCAATTCTTTGGCACTCAGCTTTCTTTATAGTCTGACTCTCACATCCATACATGACTCCTGGAAAAACCACAGCCTTGACTAGACAGGCCTTTGTTGACAAAGTAATGTCTCTGCTTTTTAATATGCTGTCTAGGTTGGTCATAACTTTCCTTCGAAGTACTTAGATAAAGTTTACTTTTTACTCTCCTAATTTACTTTATATAAATCATTTAATCCTCACAGTAAATCTCTCAGGTATACTCTATTTTTCTTACCATTTTACAGATAAGGAAACTGAGGCAAAGGGAGATTAAGCTACTCTCCTAATCTCACAACGAGGGAGTGGCAGAATGGGGTTAGAACACAGGTAGTCTGGCTCTAAAGCCCATGCTTTTGTTTAGTATTTGTCAGCTTTTTCTGACAAATACTAAACAAATCTATTTAAGACTACTTGTAACTATTGTAACATGACAGTGCAAAAATCCGTATTTCCTCCTCTTCTTGCAAATCTCCAGCTGAAACCCCAGCCACAAATTATTTGGATGGGCTGTCAAAAGCAATGGTGATCAAAAATGATGTGTTATGGGAATTAGTGAAGACACTGCATCTACAAAAAACATCCTCAAAAACAGCTGGTAAACTTCTGGCTATGTTAACATGAAGAGATTGATGCATCCTCTCAAAAAAATAAAAAGTTTCATAGTGGACACAGTTATTGAAAATAATAATTTCAGAGTTCCCAGAGTTAACTAAAGGAAGACAAATACAAAACATTGCTGAGTTAAATTAAAGAATGTCTAAACAAATGGAGAGAGATACTGTGTATTGTTAGGACTGCAGTTCTCTAATCTGTAGATTCAAGAAAATCCCTATAAAGATTATATAGGCTTTTTTGTTAGAAGTGACAAACTTATTCTTAAATGTATAAGGGTATGCAAAAGATCTAAAATAGCAAAAATATTTCAGGGAGTGGGTATAAAAGTTGAAGAGTTTACACTACCAAAGTTTGAAACGTAAATCTACAATAATCAAAAGATTATGAAAGGAAATCAACTTACTAAGGGAAATCAACCCTCAATATTCATTGTAAGGACTGATGCTGAAACTGAAGCTCCAATACTTTAGCCACCTGATGCAAAGAGCCGACTCATTGGAAAAGACCCTGATGCTGTGAAAGATTGAGGGCAGGAGAAGAAGGGGACGACAGAGAATGAGATGGCTGGATGGCATCACCAACTCAATGGACATGAGTTTGAGCAAGCTCTGGGTGATGGTGAAGGACAGGGAAGCCTGGTGTGCTGAAGTCTATGGGGTTGCAAAGAGTCAGACACAACTGAGTGACTGAACAACAACATTGATATAACGAAACAGAGTAGAGTCCAAAAATAAGACGTCATATTTATAGTTGATTGATTTTCAGCAAAAGTGCCAAGGCAATTAAATGGGAAAAAAATAAATGTGAGACATGATACTATAAAACTCCTAGAAGAGAACATAGGAAAAATACTCTATGATGTAAATCATAGCAGTAGTTTCTTAGGTCTGTCTCCCAAAGCAATAGAAATAAAAGCAAAAATAAGCAAATGGTACCTAATTAAATTTAAAAGCTTTTGCACAGCAAAGAAAACCATAAATAAAATGAAAAGACAACTTGTGGACTGGGAAAGAAATATCTGCAAATGATGCAACCAGCAAGGGCTTAATTTCCAAAATATACAACAGCTCATACACCTCAATAACAACAACAACAAAAAAACCAACCCAATCAAAAAATGGTCAGAAGACCTAAATAGACATTTCTCCAAAGAAGATATACAGATGGCTAACAAACATATGAAAAGATGCCCAACACTGCTAATTATTAGAGAAATGCAAGTGAAAACTACAATGAGATACCACCTCACACCCGTCAGGATGACCATCATCAAAAAGTCGACAAAGAATAAATGCTGGAGAGGATGTGGTGAAAAGGGACCTTCCTACAGTGTTGGTGGGAATGTATATGGTTGCAGGCACTATGGGAAACAGGATGGAGGTTTCTTAAAAAACTAAAAATAGAGTTAGCATACAATACAGCAATCCTACTCCTGAACATAGATCTGGAGAAACTCAAATGTGAAAAGGTAATGCACCTCAGTGTTCATAGCAGTGCTATTCACAGTAGCCAAGATATGGAAGCAACCTTTGTGGTTCATTTCCATCAACAAATGAATAGTTAAAGAAGATGTGGTATATATAGATATATATGAAATTGAATACTTTGTTGTTCTTTAGCCACTAAGTCCTATTCAGCTCTTTGCAACCCCATGGACTGCAGCATGCCAGGCTCCTCTATCCTTTGCCATCTCGCAGAGTTTGCTCACATTTAAGTTCATTAAATTGGTGATGCTATTTAACCATCTCATCCTCTGCCACCCCCTTCCCCTTTTGCCCTCAATCTTTCCCAGCATCAGGGTCTTTTTCAGTGAGTTGGCTGTTCGCATCATGTGGCCAAAGTATTGGAGCTTCAGTTTCAACATCAGTCCTTATGATGAATATTCAGAGTTGATTTCCTTTAGAGTTGACTGGTTTGATCTCCTTGCAGTCCAAGGGACTCTCAAAAGTCTTCTCTAGCAGCACAATTCAAAAGCATCAGTTCTTCAGTGCTCAGTCTTCTTTATGGTCCAACTTCCACATCCGTACATGACTACTGGAAAAACCATAGCTTTAACTATACGGACCTTTGTCAGCAAGGTGATGTCTCTGCTTTTTAATATGCTGTCTAGGTTAGTCATAGCCTTCCTTCCAAGGAGCAAGCATCTTTTAACTTCATGGCTGCAGTCACTGTCCACAGTGAAATTGGAGCCCAAGAAAATAAAATCTGTCACTACTTCTCCTTTTTCCCCTTCTGTTTGCCATGAAGTGATGGGACCAGAGGCCATAACCTTAGTTTTTTACTGTTGAGTTTCAAGTCAGCTTTTTCACTCTCCTCTTTCAGCCTCATAAGAGTCTCTTTAGTTCCTCTTCAGTTTTTGCTATTAGAGTAGTATCATCTGCATATATGAGGTTGTTGATATTTCTCCCAGCAATCTTGATTCCAGCTTGTGATTCATCCAGCCTGGCATTTCACATCATGTACTATGCATAGAAGTACATATATAAGCTGTGCATAAAGAAGAAGGGTGACGATATACAGCCTTTTACTCCTTTTCCAATTTGGAACCATCACATTGTTCCATGTCTAGTTCTAACTGTTGCTTCTTGACCCACATACAGGTGCCTCAAGAGACAGGTAAGATGGTCTGTTACTCACGTCTCTCTAAGAATTTTCCAGTTTGTTGTGATCCACACAGTCAAAGGCTTTAGAGTAGTCAATGAAACAGAAGTAGATATTTTTCTGAAATTCACCCACTTTCTTTATGATCCAGCGAATGTCAGCAGTTTGATCTCTAGTTCCTCTGCCTCTTCGAAACTCAGCTTATACATCTGAAAGTTCTCGGTTCACATACTGCTGAAGGCTACCTGGAAGGATTTTGAGCATTACCTTGCTAGCATGTGAAATGAGCGCCCTTGTATGGTTGTTTGAACATTCTTTGGCATTGCCTTTCTTTGGGATTGGTATGAAAACTGACCTTTTTCAATCCTGTGGCCAATGCTGAGTTTTCCAAAGGGGATGACATATTGAGTGCAGCACTTTAACACCATCATTTTTTAGGATTTTTAAATAGCTCACTGGAATTCCATCACCTCCACTAGCTTTGTTCATAGTAATGCTTCCTAAGGCCCACTTGACTTCACACTCCAGAATGTCTGGCTGGTGTTTGCTATGACCAGTGCGTTCTCTTGGCAGAATTCTGCTAGCCTTTACCCTGCTTCATTTTGTACTCTAAGGCCAAACTTGCCAGTTACTGCAGGTATCTCTCGACTTCGTACTTTTGCATTCTAATCTCCTATGATGAATAGGGCATCTTTTCTTTTTTGGTGTTAGTTCTAGGAGATCTTCTAGGTCTTCATAGAATTGTTCAACTTCAGCTTCTGTGGCATTGCTTGTGGGGGCATAGAATTGGATTAGTCTAATGTTGAATGCTTTGCCTTGAGACTGTTCCCAAGTACTGCATTTTGGACTGTTTTGTTGATTATCAGGGCTACTCCATTTCTTCTATGGGATTCTTGCCCACAGAAAAAGATATAATGTTCATCTGAATTAAATTCACCCATTCCTATTCATTTTAGTTCACTGATTGTTAAGATATCCATGTTCAGTCTTGCCATCTCCTACTTGACTATGTTCAATTTACCTTGATTCACAGACCTAACATTACAGATTTCTATGTAATATTGATCTTCACAGCATCGGACTTTACTTTCACCAGCAGTTACATCCACAGCTGAGCATTGTTCCTACTTTGGCACACCTACTTTATTCTTTCTGGAGCTATTAGTAATTGCCCTATATCTTTTTGCCTTTTCTACTGTTCATGGGGTTCTCTAGGCACGAATACTGGAGTGGTTTGCCATTTCTCCTCCAGTGGACCACGTTTTGTCAAAGCTCTTTATTATGCCCATCTTGGGTGGCCCTGCACAGCATGGCTCATAGCTTCTTTAAGTTATGCAAACCCCTTCACCATGACAAGTCTGTGATCCATGAAAGGGAATGGAATACTACTCACTCATTAGAAAATTTGTAAATAAGTTCATTTGTATCATTTTTTAAGATTCCACATATAATTGACATCATGTGATATTTGCCTTTCTCTGTCTTACTTCACTTAGTGTAATCTTTAAATGTTGTGGCAAATGACATCATTTCACTCTTTTTTCCTGGAATACTACTCAGCCATTAAACAGAATGAAATAACGTCATTTGCCACAACATGAATGAACTTAGAGATTATGTACTAAGTGAAGTTAAGTCATACAGAGAAAGACAAATATCATTTAATATCACTTATATGTGGAATCTTAAAAAAATGATACAAATGAGCTTATTTGCAAAACAGAAAGTGACTTGTAGACATTGAAAGCAAACTTAAGGTTACCAAAGGGAAAAGGACAGGGGAGGGATAAATTCGGAGTTTGGGATTAACAGATGCAAACTACTATATATAAAATATATAAACAGCAAGATTCTACTGTATAGGACAGAGAATTGTAGTCAATATCTTGTAATAAACTACAATGGAAAGGAATATGGAAAAGGCTCTCTCTATATAGATAGATATAGATTTATCTGAATCATATTGCTGATGTGATTTCATCAGAAACTACGCAACACTGTAAGTCAACTGTATTTCAATAAAAAAAGAAAAACAGAACCAATAAGAAATTATATATACATACACACCCATATATACATACACTCACATAGTCACACACACGTATTGTGTATAAAAATGTTTACTGTAAGGAATTGGCTCACTTGATTATTGTTATTGTTTAGTTACTAAGTTGTGTTCCAAGATCTGCAGTTTGTAAGCTGGAGAGACAGTTTAGTCCAAGTCCAAAGGGCTTAAGAACCAAGATAACCAGTGATGTAATTCTAGTCCAAAAGCCAGTGAAGGCTCCAAACCCAGGAAGAGCCACTGTTTCAGTAAGAGACCAAAGACAAGTGAAAGCAGCTTGAAGGCATTCAGGCAGGAGGGGTTCCCTCTTACTCACTAGAGTCAGCCTTTTCTTCTTCTCAGGGCTTCAACTGATTGAATAGGGTCCACTCACATTAGGAAGGGTAATCTGCTTTATTCAGTCAATTGATTCAAATGTTAATCTCACCCAGAGACATCTTCAAAGGTACCAGCAGAATGTGTAAGCAGATGCCTAGGCACCCTATGACCCAGTCAAGTTGACATAAACTTAACCATCCCATGGCCTCTCATCTTCACAAACCTGTTAATAATTCTTCTAGGATAAATTCACCTCCTTCAAACTGTAGTCAAAAATAAACTAGCACAATATCTCTACAAACATACCAGAAAGGGAGAAAGGAATAGTAATAACTAATGTCAGAGTGAGACCATTTATCAGAAAAATGTAGCCATGAAGTAAAAATTATATGCAAATATTTTATCATGAATTTTTAAAAGCTTAATAAAGCAAGAAGTTTTGCTTCTGTGACAGATTAGCTTACATCATACCTACCACTACCACCTCACCAAGAACTATAAAGCTGGATGGATTTAAAAAAAATTTTTTTTTAATACAATAGGAATGCTGCCTACAGTATTCATCAGCAAGAAGGCGTTGGAAAAATAGGAAGGCAGCCTAGACTTTACTGACCCAGATGCTACAGAAAGGACTAGAACTGAGAGATGAGCCCAGCATTCAGTGCCACTTTTCCACTTGCGGATTTGCTGATATGAAAGCTATCACTGAGAATCCAGGAAGTTGAGCACAGTATTCCACAGTATTATCACGAGTTTGAAGAGATTAAAAACTAAATATCAGTGCAGGATCCTTGATAATCAATTCTAGCTTTCAATTAAGATTATTGAAAAGACTCCATTTGCATAATAAACGTGAACCAAAAAGAGATGAGCCCTCTGAGTGACTGAAACCCAACCTTTAAGTAATTCAATCCTTCATCTCTCTTTAGTTTAGTTGCCTGCCAGAAGTATAAGTAAATGCTCTCTGGAGGAAGATCTTATATAGAGTCTCAGATTATCTTTAAAATTTTCATTCACTGTGCATGGCATGCAGTAAGAAATTACAGTGCATACCAAGAGAAACAACCTAATAAAAGCAAGACATAAAAATATAACAGCAACCAAATACTAAGTCAGAAAATAAAAAAAACGAGAGGAAAACCAGTCAGTTTAAACAGACCCACACAATTCCCAGGATTGGAATTTTCTCAATTGAATTTTAAAATAACTGTATGGTATATTCAAGAAAATAGAAGACATGTAGAATTTCAGCAGACACCTGGAACCTATGCAAAGAAGTCAAATAAATCTTTAAAAGTAAAAAATAAAATAATTGAAACACCTAACAGAAAATTTTAACAGTAGATTGGAAAGAAGCAAAGAAAGGAAAGGGTAAATAAACTTTCCATGCTGAAGTAAAGATATATCAATACGTTTTAAAGCACAGAAATATATAAAAGAGGTATATATTGAGACATAGGGGATGTGATGAAAAGATCTGACAGAAAATATTTGCTTTCCCAGAAGGAGAAGAGAACGTTGTGGCAGAAGCAATATTTGCAAAGTTAATAGCCCACAGTTTTCCAAAACCTATGAGAAATATTTAGCTACAGACTCAAGAAATGTCACAGACCCTAAAGGGAAATTAAATCCCTATTAGGCACATCATAGAAGAATTGCCAAAACTGGCAACCAAACCTAGACCGCATATTAAAAAGCAGAGATATCACCTTGCTGACAAAGGTCCATATAGTTAAAGCTATGGTTTTTCCAGTAGTCATGTACAAATGTGAGAGTTGGACCATATAGAAGGCTGATTGACGAAGAATTGATGCTTTTGAACTGTGGTGCTGGAGAAGACTCTTGAGAGTCCCTTGGACAGTACGGAGATCAAACCAGTCAGTCCTAAAGAAAATTAACCCTAAATATTCATTGGAAAGACTGATGCTGAAGCTGGAGCTCTAATACTCTGGCCACTTGATGCGAAGAGCCAACTCATTGGAAAAGACCCCGATGCTGGGAAAGATTGAAGGCAGGAGGAGAAGGGGACAACAGATGATAAGATGGTTGGATGGCATCGTTGACTCAAGGGCATGAGTTTGAGCAAACTCCAGGAGACAGTGAAGGACCAGGAAGCCTGGCGTGCTGCAGTCCATGGGGTTGCAAAGAGTCGGACATGACTGAGCAGCTGAACAACAATGAAGCAACCAAAGAAAATCCTAGAAGCAGCCAGAGAAGAAAGACATGTTATATTCAAAGATGCAATAGCTAAACTTAAAGCTGTCTTTCCAACAGAAAAGAAACAGAACCCAGAAATAAAGGAATGCTGAAGGAAAATAACTGCCAATCTGAAATATTTTATACAGCAGAAAATGTCTTTCAAAAATGAAGGCAAAAATTCAGAGTATAGAAAACTCTGCAGGACAAACAACCTACCTTTTTCAACAAATAAATTACATGAAAAAAAGTGTTGGAGGGGAGCCACTGTGTCTTAAGTGTGTTCCTCTAGCACTCGGGTGTTGAAACCTAGTCCCCAATGTAGTGCTATTTGGAGACAAGCCCTTTGGGAAATGATTAAGCCATCAGGGTAGAGCCCTTATGAATAGGATTAGTGCTCTTATACAAGAGACCCCACAGAACTCCCTCATCCCATGGCCATCAATAAACCAAGAAGTGGGCCCTTGCCAGACACTGAATCTGCTTATGCCTTGATCTTGGACCTCTCAGCCTCAAGAACCGGGAGAAATAAATGGTTCTTGTTTAAGCCCCTCAGATTATGGTATTCTGTTAACAGCTGCCCAAGAGGAGTACTCTAGAACCTATGAGTAAGAGAGGCTTAAAAGATAGAGCAACCATTATGTTATGTTTACTTATTGGTGTGATTCAGTTTAACAGACTGTTAAGTCTTTTGATATCTTGAGACAACTGGAAATTTGAACAGTGACTACCTATATGATGATATAAGAAAGTGTGTTAAATATAATAATGATATTGTGGTTATGAATAGAGAGCCTTATTTTCTAGAGATATACCAGAAATATATATGGATAAAATTATATGATGTCTGGTATTTGCTGCAGAATAATACTGGAAGAGGGGATAAGAAGACAGGTGTACAAATGAAATAAGATTGACATTGAGGCGATAACGTTGAAGTTGCTAATGATGGGTTTATGGGAATTTGTTTATACTCTTCTGTTCATTTTTGTATATACTTGAAACTCCTTATAATTTTTTTTTTTAAAGGTGACATAGAGATATTTTAAGAGAAAAAAATGAGAGATGTTGTTACCAGCAGAATTGGGGAGTTCTTCCCAGCAAATGGAAAAGGTTCACCAATGGAACCAATTAATATAGGGAGTGAAGGGAAAGCAAAGGCAGAAGGAGAATTCAGAGTACTTGATATTTCCAAATTCAGTAACCAGAGGGTGCATCACAATAGGAAATCAGGAAGACAAGCATTTTTGGCTTAGGAGATTTAACAAGAGGCATCTGAGACACCTTGAATTCCTGTTCCTAAAAGTCACACTTCTTTAAGCATCTTAAAACTGCCTTTCAGCTTACCACTTTGTATGAGAACTTAAGTACACGCAACCAGCAGTTAGAAGAAGAGGTAAAAGATCTAGCAGATAAGAAGGAATCAGTTGCGCATTGGGAAGCTCAGATCACAGAAATAATTCAGTGGTGAGTACTCTTTAAATGTGTTTTGTGGGTAATTTTTGGCCATATAGTCAAATTGGTATGAATTCCAGGAGGAATATTTATTATTAGTCTGTGTTTCTTCTGTGTTTTCTGTTTTTTCTGCTTTTCCTTAACTCTGTCAGATATTGCATATCAGCTTTCACAGTTTCATTAGAAGCTGATATTTCTAAGAAAGAAAATGTTCTTCTCTCCTAAGAGAGTTAGTTAGTCCTTATAGAACTGAAGAAACTCATTTGCTAGCCATCAATATTCCTAAAACGAAAATTCCTGTATTTGTGATTATTTTAGGAAACAGAAAGCCTGGAGAAAATCTTAGAAGTTAAAGATGTTATGCTTTCACTTTTTTCATAATTAAAACAGACTAATTCACATATGGCATTTTAACAACATTAAATGGTTGCAGCTAGTTTTATCAACTGTTCTTTAAGCCCATAGGATTTAGTTTGGGATAATTACCTTAGTGACTTTCATATTAATTAACTCATTAAATGATTGTTCTGGTATTTGTAAAAACCTGTATATTTTTATAATACTGAAAGTTGAATCCAACAGGGACTGTATTTTCCAATGAAAATAGGTAGCTTAACTTTTTTATGCTTTTTAACTTTCTGAGTTTTTCAGCATATTATTCATGTTTTATTTACATAAACAACTACTGGTTTCTTCATATATCTGTAGGCCAAGAATTTGGTGAGAATTTTAGTTTGTCATGCTCTTATTTTGCTTCTCTAAGCATTTTTTCCCTACGTATACTAGATTAACATTCTCCTTCTTAAATGAAATCGTAAGTAAATAAACACTGTCTTTTTAAGTAATCTTACCCAGTTGACTCACATATTTTGATCCTGATTTATCTGTAGAGCCCTTATGTTAACTCAGCTTTAGCTTATGAATGTGACTATTCACTGCGTATCTGAAGGAAAATGCCCAAATTGTGGAAATTTGGTTGTGTTCCCAATAGTACAGTTAATGATTCATTAATATTTAATTGATATCCTTGTCATAAACTACAGTTCTGAAGCAAAATCACTATAATCTTTAGCCTTGCTTATACATCAAACATTATGACTCTTCATTTGTAACTCCATCATTATGTAATCAAATTTGTAACTAAGATGTTAATGAAAATGACTTTATAGAAGACAAAACTGATTTGGCCAAAGCCTACAATCCTAGACCACTGATCTTTTCAAGTGATTGCATGATGAATTGAGATGGAAGGGGAAGTGGTTCTAGTAAAGGAAAGAAACTATAAGTATGGACTGTCTGGAAAGGGTTAGTAGAAAGGATGAAGATGAAATTTTTCTGCATATTTCACACTCAAGTGAAATATGCAGAAAAAATCAAGAATACAGGAAGTCAATCTGCATTAAAGCTGTTATTTAGAACTGGACTAATACAGTAGATAACAAATTATTAAATACCTAATAGGCTAAACATAAAAGATATACTCACTGTTCTCAGAGTTCTCAACTATTTGAAAGTTAACTGTGATATTCTTTGCAAGCTTATAAAGGTTAAAAGTCTCAAGCTGTTTCTGGTTTTTTAATCTGGTGTATTAAAAAATGCTAAAACGAGATTTTGGAAACTTGTCATATGCAGAATTGTAAATGTTTCCATTGGCCAAATTAACATTTTTAAAATAAAACAAACATGCTGTATATAAGACTTCATTTGAATGCATTTCTGATGGTCCTCTTCATCTGTTCCCTCTGCCTTTTCCTATGAAATATCTCTTTCATATGAAAAAAATTTTTAAACCTTTTAGGGCAAGGAGACCTTGTTGCTCACCTTCTATTGGAACAGGGACCTTTCTTCTCACCCTAGACTCATCAGAAGAGTTCATTCTTCTCTTTGAAATGATACTACAAAGAGGCATTGAAGTAACAGAGTGGTCCATGAAATTCATTTTTCAGATGTATCTCCTGAAAGTTTGGGGAAAATTGAACAAATGGAGAAGACATTATGGAAGAAGAATCTATAGGACTTAAATATAAATGAGGGGCAAGAAATGAGGAGGAACTAGTATTTCTGAAATTCTGAGTTGGAGAGATTAAGAAAAATGGTGATATCATTGAACTGGGAAAGGTCATGAGAAGAAACAACTTTGGGGGAAAATGATATCAGTTTTAGTTGTTCTTTTGTTTGTTGCTGAGCCTAAGGTCATTTTCAGGTATCTTGAGTGGAGATTTCCAGTATGCTTTAGAAAAGATGACTTATAGGTTAAGATTAGAAATATGAATTTAGGAATTTAATTTCTGGTAAATGAAGCCATTGAGGTAGAGTTTGTTTTGAGTAGGAAAAAAAACATAATGGTGAGTATGTATAGTATTAATAGAAGAGAGAGAAGACTACTATAAAATAACCAGGAAAATGTTTTAATAATCAGGAAAGGATTTCAGTAATGAAACATTTATTTTCCTTTGTTTAAATTCACTCATATTCTTTGAAACACTCCTCATTCATTAATTTTCATTCATATGCAGTAATAGTTTGTAGTGATAAAAATAGTATGTTCTAGGCGGGCTTCCCAGGTGGCACAGTGGTAAAGAATCCACCCACCAATGCAGGAGATGCAGGAGACACAGGTTCGATCTCTGAATCAGGAAGATCCCCTGGAGTTGGAAATGGCAACCTGCTCCAGTATTCTTGCCTTGAAAATTCCATGGACAGAGAAGCCTGGCAGGCTACAATCCATGGGGTTGCAAAGAGTCGGACACAACTGAGCAACTGAGAACACAGTCATTTTCTATGCATTAGGCTGAAAATTCACATGTATTCTCATTTAGTTATCATAATAGTCCTTGAGGTAGGTGGTATTATTATTATCCCATCTTCTAAATGAAATAGGAGAGAGTTAGAGGTGGTAAATGACTTATGTAAAGTCATACAACTGATAAGCAGTGAGCTACAAATTGAACCTAGGTCTACTTAACTCAAGAATCAAGTTCGTAATCACTACTGATATATGTGCTGACTCCCAAACAGTTCAGTAAACCATTTCCTGCTTGTGGACAGATAGTAGTACTGTGGAGAAGGAAATGGCAATCCACTCCAGCATTCTTGCATAGAGAATCCCGTAGATAGAGGAGCCTGGTGGGCTGCTGTCCATAGGGTCGCACAGAGTCGGATACGACTGAGGCGACTTCGCATGCATGCATGCATTGGAGAAGGAAATGGCAACTCACTCCAGTATTCTTGCTTGGAGAATCCCAGGGATAGAGGAGCCTGGTGGGCTGACGTCTATGGGGTTGCACAGAGTCGGACACGACTGAAGCGACAGCAGCAGCAGTACTGTGGTAGACCTTTAAAAAATGATATTAAGAACATCTTTAAATTTCTGTCACTTTTCACTTATTTCTTAATGATGCTTTAAAATATATGCATCTCACTGAAGTTTTCTATTTTACTTTGGTACTTGATTTCTGTCTTTATTTGTATATATTCTAGGGTCAGTGATGAAAAGGATGCACGAGGGTATCTTCAAGCCTTAGCTTCTAAAATGACTGAAGAATTGGAAGCTTTAAGAAACTCCAGCTTGGGTACCCGAGCAACAGTAAGCGCTACCATTTAGCCAACAGGCTTATTATATTAGTCGGGGGGAAGGCTCAGAAAACACGGTAATGAATCTGAGTAATTATATCAGTTTTTCTAGTTTTTGCCTACTGGAAAGTTTTTCATAAGAAATCATTCCAAGTTCCTCCAGTTTAAGAAATTATAATACATAGTTGCTTAGCTGTCATTTGTATGGCTAACCATTAATGGTAATAACCATAAAAAAATAAATGTATTTATAATGAGTCTACAGTTATTTCTGAATTTAATGAAAAAATATATTTTCACAAGTAATAAATATATCTCTTTTATTCTGTAATTAGGGCAAGATAGTTCTTTTAAGTACTTTCAAAAATCACTTATATTACTGAACTTAAATGTAAAAATAGAATGGAACTAAAAGCACAGTCATGTTGTTTCATAGGATATGCCCTGGAAAATGCGACGTTTTGCAAAACTGGATATGTCAGCCAGACTGGAGTTACAGTCAGCTCTGGATGCAGAAATAAGAGCCAAACAGGCCATCCAAGAAGAGCTGAATAAAGTTAAAGCGTCTAACATCATAACAGAATGGTAAGACTTGATAGTCCCACTAGAGTGATTTCTGATTTGATCTAAAACGTATCTGGAGAGAAATTACATATTTAGTTTCCTACCTATCACTTTTTTTTTAAAATGATGACCCGAAAAAAACTGTGAATGTTTGAAAATGAATTGATTCTTTTAGGCCTTTATGCAGTAATGGGACCTTAATACAGCTCTGTTTCTGACTTGTTCTTAAAGTGGAATTAATAGTATTAATATTCTATTATTTACTTTTCCCTTTTCAAAATTATCTCTTGGTCAAGAATATTGCATTAGTATAAAAATGTAGCATAGAGTCAGAACAAAATATAATCATCTGTAAATTCTGGCCTCTACCATGGATTTTTTATAAATGAAGGTCTAGTGCTAATGAATTTCACAGTGGTATAATATACTTAACTTATAATTTTTTCTTACTATGTTTAAAAAAAGTGTATCCTCCACACTCTTCAGGACAGTTAGCTAATGAATACATTCCCTCCACTGTTACCACAGCAGTAGACCAAATCATACTCTGAATAAATGATAAAAGGAAAATCATAATTGGATTGGTTCAAGAATAAGTCAGTGTAGGTTACATGGAAGAAGAGTAGAAAGTTCATGTTACAAATCAGAATACAAATAGAAAAATCTATTCAGTGCTCAGAATACCTAAGGTTGCAAGCTCATTGAGTCACAAAAGGAAATATAGGCCCATAAATTGTTTTTAATGGTATGAAGCCTTAGTCCTTAAACTGCAGTCATTAATATTTTTAATTATATCAGAGATACCATGTATCTCTGATTGAGCTGAATTATAAATTCTTATTATAAATCAGTCAACTACAAATTAAATATGCTTTACTTAAATGTACTAGTGTGACACTGAAAATGGAAAACAACTTTTTCTGGAGAATATGAATTGATCCCAACATGAAGAACTACTAAATGTCATTCTCTGTATTGTAATTGGAGTTGTTAGATCTTTCTTCTTAAGCTTAGGACATAAACTTCACATTTGTTTATAAATCAGGAATACGAGTCAAACTGAAAATTATAAACTTAGTCTTATGGTTCTCTATGAAAGAAGTTTAACAGAATTCTAAAGTTAATGTTTGATTTTATACATTTTTTTAATTTAATAATTTAGCTCATGGCTAGCAACTTTTTCAATAAAAGGCAAGATAATAAATACTTTAGGGTTTATAGGCCACATAGCTTCTGTCTGCTCAACTGTGCTGTTGAGTATGAAAGCAGCCACAGACGGCATATAAATGAATGAGCCCGAGTGTGTTCCAGTAAATCTTTATTTGCACAAGAGGAGATGGCAGGCTGGATTTGTCCTTCCTGCAATGGTTTTCAGTTCCCTACATCATCATGACCGACATTTAAACCAAGTAAGTTCAACTATATACATGATGGCTCATTGACAAACAATATAAATAATGAATTTTTCCTTTTGTTCCCTTATTTAAGTAAACTAAAAGATTCAGAGAAGAAGAACTTGGAACTACTATCAGAAATCGAACAACTGATAAAGGACACTGAAGAGCTTAGATCTGAAAAGGGTATGGAAATGTGTTCTGCATCCATCAGGATGTAATGTTCTGTTATGAATACATTTTATTATAGAAGAATCAGCTTAATGTGTAGGTAGAAGAATTGTTCACATGCATGTATATATGGTACACACATACATATATTTGGTAGATAAAGTCTCTGAGTTAGTTTGTTTTACCTGATACACATTATGAAAGATTTCATAAGAGAAAACTCATTTTGCCATATATTCAACTATTTCTTCAGGGCCATAGACTATATCTTGAACAATATTTTTGTGATTAGAAACATTTGTTCTTTTCATATATTTATACTATTCTCAAATGTTGTAGAGGATTCGCTCTCAGGGTAGTTGAAGAAATAATGTAGAAATAACTAGATTAATCCAGTATTAGAAAGACAATTCAATGACAAAGAATTATTTTGACATTTCGGTGTCTTCTTCCACGTTTGACACTTAAATTGTTTGCCCTGTGGGATTTCTCAGAGCTTATCCCCATTTTCTTGAAAATATTACTTGAGCACGTTATAATTAATGTAAAAAGTAACTCAGAGTGCTTGGTAGCTCTATTACATGAACTTCAATTTTCTTTCCATCATGTGGGCATTAATAATGTGAAGATTTAATTTTTAAAAATTCAGAATGTTATTTTCTTAATGAAAGGATCTCTTATATACAGTTATTAGAAATTCATTTTCCTGAGAGTATTCCTGGTGGAATACTGACCTAGTTAATTGGCTCTAAGTTGTACTTATGTGCTGCCCCCTTATTTCCCAGTCCTGTGACACAGAGTGACAAAGCTGATTGGGTCTCTCCATCTGCTTTTAAAACTGTGGAGGAAAGAGAGTAATCACACAAAGAAGTTAACATGAAAAAAGCCATTAAAAGTAGTAGATGTTCAGTAAATTTTTGTAATGAATGAGAAAGGAAGGAATGCAGAAAAAGTGAATTAGGATCTCAGATTAGGAGCACAAGGCATCATGCTAAAATGAGAATCAAGCTTAATTTTCATGTATGAAGAATGGAGGGAGCTGCATTATTTAACGAGTAGAGGAAAAAGTATATAAGACATGGAGGACCTGTGGCCCAAAAAGCAATTTATATAGAAAAGAGAGCAGTGAGGAGTATGATTTAACCAGTTGGCATTGATTACATCATTTTATAGTAGATCTAAATTTACAAAAGAAAAAATTAAATTTATTACATTGCATGTTAGCCTATGGCTTTTATTTGAATTTTGAGCTTTCCAGAATAATAAAATTTCACTATGTTATAAAATAATATTCTATTTAAATAATATAATGTAATATTTATATAATGAGGGCAAGGATTTTATTCTTTACTATTGTATCTCCAGTATCTAGACAGGGTTTGGCAAAAAAACCCTCTCAGCAAATATTTATTGGTGGAACAAATTTCTGCACTGCCGTGTTCGACAACCATGGTATTATTATTAGAGAGTAATTCAAAAAAGCACGTAAATGGATACAAATTTAGTGGATCAGTTTAGTCCTAATGATATCGAGATCAGAAGTGTGTATTGGTGTTTTTCCTTTTTCCTCCCTAGTATTTATCATTATATGTGTATGATTAAGAATTATTTTGGAAATTATGCATTTAGAGTTAATACCATAGCCAAGAGATATGCATCAATTTTTTAAAAATTTGTCTGAGAAAAGCTCAGGTTTGGAGTCCTCATTCTCCAGCCCTAGTTTTTCTTAGACAAACTTTTGTCATGCAATTTGTCAATAAAACAGTAAATGAAATCATATTAAAGCCTGAGCAAAAGTTTATTCGTAATTTAATAAGTTTGATTTATCACTGCATTTTTTAAATAAAAGGTTATTTGTATTGGTGTATACTATATACTTGATGAAAGTATTTCAGAAAGGAAATGGTGCTAAATTACCTTAGAAAAATCAGACCTAACCAGAGTCCTATTTTTAAAAAATTTCCCAAGCCTACCAAAAGATTTAATGTGCTTTTTATGGTGTACTGTACAGGAAAAGAAATTCAAGAACTCAAGTAAGTCAAGAAACAAGTATTTCCCAGAGACTGATGTAGTTTAACTATTGAGTGATAGTACAAGAAACACTAATGTATTTTAGTTTTTTTAATATGTGGAGTTAATAATGTTAATTGGTTTTAAAATATGGTAGTTTGCAAGCAGCTTTTTAATAGATTCAGACAGGAAAGGTCATCCATGAAAATTAGTGTTAATTGTTCTAGTTTTAAGAAAAGTTGCTGCTGTCTTCTAGGTATAGAGCACCAAGACTCACAGCATTCTTTCTTGGCATTTTTGAATACGCCTACCGATGCTCTGGATCAATTTGAAGTAAGTATTAAACCTTTCAGATATCCCCTGTGGTCGATTTAAAATTTACTTTGTGATTTAAAATTTATTTGCAATAAAACTTTTATTGCATCCCATATAAGAGGACCTAGAATCTTATATAAACAAAAATGTATTATGAAAGAAATATATGTCCTGCAATATTATGGAAACTTTAATCATAAACTTTTCTTGTATTTAAGAGAAATCTAAGATCTAAATAAGAGAGTCATTGTAAGATTTAAAAGAAATTTCATCTCTTTCCCTGAGGAACAGTAAGTTCAGAACAGATCCTAACTAAATAATTTTAACTTTTTTTTTTTCCAAAGCATAGACCACAATAAAAAAAGCGAGTGAAAATGTCAGAGCTCACAATAGGGCAATGCTGGTTCCAATTCCAAATCAATACAGTTTTTTAGAAATATACCAAAGGAATGCTTTTTGTTAAAAGTATTGCATATAGAGTTTATTTGGCACACTCCAGAATAATGAAATAGTGACTGTATGACTCTGTCATTCTTTGGTACTTAAATTCCTTGCTAGAAAAAAGCTTAAGGTTGAACTTTTTATCTCAGAAAAAATTTGTTATTATATCTTAATCAACAGATAATTGTACATATCTGAGCAAGGCACTGTTGTAGGTGCTGGAGATACGATAGTGATAAAATCAACAAAGTCTTGCCCCTCAGGAAGCTTACATTCTAGCGGGAACAGTTAGAAGGCAGAGATTCTGTAGTTTACCTTTCGTTGTTACCTTTTAAAGTGCTTCCGTTTAATTTAATTAATAATGATTTGCCATGAGCTTCAATTTATTACACCTGGAGCACAGTATATGAATTGTATTTCATTCTTTTGGGAAAGGGAAGAAGAATCACTCTTTAAAATGTAGTTAATGAATTTCTAAGTTTCTTGAGAAACAATGACAGTGACTGCTTTTCTCATTTATTTATTTGAATTAATGTCATTTGCCTTTCAATTGTTCTACAAAATTTTTGATTTATTATTTGTTCTTATTAAATTGCTTCATCCATATTTTCTATTTTTTTATTGCTGTATTCGTTAAATAGGATTCCTTTTCTTCTTCCTCATCTTCACTGATTGATTTTTTGGATGACGTAAGTCTTTGATTTTCAAACAAATGCATCCTTCAGTAAAAGAGATCAGTGAATTGATATGAAGAATTTACCTAGTAATGCAGTCAGTTTTAGAAATATCACACTTGATAATTTGTGAGCCAAAATGTGCTTCTTTCTTACCTTAAATACAAAGAAGAGTTATCATTATTAAATATAATAAAGTAAAAATGTACTTTAAAAAATGCATTGGCCATCAGAGAATCTCTGTAGCTCCATTCTTTGCAACAGTTCTGAAGACTGGAATGCTTATTTCATTATTGTCACTATATAGCTATATAGATATAAATAATTGCTCATTTTTGTTTTTCAAGGCAGTTTCTATCTCACATTTCCCTTTTCTTTCCAGCAGTTTGCTACTTGGTTTATATGTTAGTTAAACATAAGCCTCTGGTGGTATAATAAAAAGTGATGTTTTATTAACTCTTCCAATAGAGTTTATCATACATAACACAATAGTTGAGTGCAAATCAATTTTTAATGCTGACAGAATTTCTCTTCTGATATGAAAATTGATTTTAGTTAACATATGCCCTGTAAATTGACTGCATTATCATTTCCTCTCCTAAAGTAATTCTATAGATTCAATAATTTAGAAGTTCCTAATGTATATTGTTCTTTTACAGAAATACCTGACATATACATTCTCTATTCTGCTTTAAATGGCACAGTAATTCTTGTTGTAAAGCATTGTATTTTCCTATTGAGCATTCTATCTTTCCAGAAATTAGGAAATAAAATGGGTTCAGATGCAAATGCAGTGCATATAACTTTTTTAAATCAGGGGAAACTCTTTTAATGTTTTATTTTTTGTGTTTTGTTAAATATAATTCTTACATTGAAAAGAGTATTAAGCATAATTTTTTACTAAAGAAAAATCCTGATCTATATTTTTGAGTGTTTTTTTTATTTCTTTGAAATATTTATACCAAAATATGCATCTTTTCATTCTAAATGGAAACTGTTTTACTATTCTTGAGACACATAATTATACTAGTTATGGTTTTTAAAAGTGTGATAAAAAGAGGACTTTCTTGATATATAATAATATTTAATGTTATAATCTGATGTATATTTTACTAAAATATTCAGTATGGTATTTCCATATATATAACATTCACCTTAAAAAGAATGGAAAGGAAATCTGGACAAATATTTTAATTGTTCTTTCTCCTAGAACACCATTTTCATTTTTCTTTCTAACAAACTCTTTTCTACATCCCTTTTTCTCTCACAAAAATCTCTGAATGTAAAGCACAGGAGTAGTATGTATTTTGATAAATAGATTAGCTCTTCTCAACACTTCAGCAAGTACACTTCAGAACACTGCTGTCTCATCTCTGCTCTTAAATGCTGTCTTCCACCACCACCCCGCTGTAGTGTCTAAGCTTCCCACTTTCACTCTTGCTCCAGGAATATCCTTTCTTATCCTTCTCCCACTATTACTCAGCATAGATTCATAGATTCAATTCAGTTCAATTCAGATCTAAATTGTAAAGCAGAACAAAGGAACTCCTATTATAAAGTAAGCAGGAGCTAAGTTCACAAAGACTGCTGAATCTTTATGATTCAGGCTCCAGCTCTTTAAGGGCATGGTTTTTCTCTTCATTTGCTTCCTTAGCAGTTTCCTGTCCATTTATTGCTGAAGCACTTAAGTTGATTCAAATCCTGTCGCTGCCACTTTCTTGGTATATAATTTGGAGCAAGATATCTAACCTTTCTATGCATTGGTTTGCTTATTGGACAGACAGGGATAGTAATAGTACCAATCTCATAAGCTTGTTTGAAAGTTTAAAGTGACAGTGTATTTAATGCCCTCAATGATATTGGTTATTATTTCATTACTCTTAATAGGCCAGTTCCCCTCCATTGCTGTGTTCTCTTTAGCTTTCTTTCTTGTCCACAATTTCAGTTTCACTTGAGTACTTTCTAAGCTCTTTACCACTCAGCCTTCCACTCACCACCAATATGAATCACTATACTTTCCTCCTGTTGAATCGCATTACTATTGGAAATGATCTTTTGTGTCAGGGTGAAGACTATCCGTAAACTGCCATTTAAAAAAATATTTTGTATTCTTAATTCATATTTTATGGCATAAACCTCTTATTTCTCCTCGTAGTTTGTAACTATGACTATCCTTCCCATCGTTATCATCCATTTCATCCTCAAAGTCATAAGAGAATAATGGTATTCAATCTTTGGCAAGCTTAGGTTCAGCATCAAAGGTATTTAGTATTAATATATAAAATTCAGGTTCCTTGACTTCCTTATTACTCTTAAACATTTGGATTCTTAAGGATGAAAATAAGTCTTGATTGCTCTGTGTGCCCAAACTAGTTAGGCTGTTGTGCGTCTTGTTTATCGTACGTGACTGCCCTCTGTTACTAGATAGACGCTATTAACTAACCCATAGGATACATCCTCTGCTCATTCTTTTCTGTTTTCTGTCTCATTGATATAGAAAAGAAAAATATTGTGCTGAAGACCTAAAATTGAATTGCAGCTGGAATTTGTAGTTATAGGAGGGAATAAGGTTAGTTTTAAGCAAAATTATACAAGTGCAGTTTTTTTTTTCTTTTGTGTCCACACACCATTGACCTTCTCCTAGTAACTTAGTGCCCTCATACTGCCCTCCGATTTTTCAGTGCTTTACTACCAGTGCCTCCCCTCCTCCAAAATTACCTTCTGGTTCTATCCTTCACCCCCACACACAGGCCTGTTAACACTATAATTATTTTACTTAAAATAGTATGCCTAATCACTTTCCTATCTCTAGTTTTTCCTCAGTATGTTTTGTCTGTTATTCAAAATTCAGATGAATGCTAGAATTTGTGGCAGTCTTGGAAGACATTTGGAACAAGTTGCTTACCTTTTAAGTTACACTGTTTAGATAGCTTTTAACAGAAGAGAAAGAGCATTGGTAACATCAGTCTTTCCTTCCCTGTGATTCAGACAAAGTAAAATACATTCTCCACACTCTACTTCTGTAACTCAAAGGAGCTTAGGCACTTGGACTTTTCTACATGTAGAATAACAGACTTTTGAAGGAGAAAAGAACCCTGGAAAATCTGTAGCCCGGTGATTTTAGTCATTATATACCACAGCACTCTCACTAGTAGATAGGTATGTTGTTGTTGTTGTTTAGTCGCTAGGTCGTGTCTGACTCTTTGTGACCCCTGCCAGGCTCCTCTATCCATGGGATTTCCCAGGCAAGAATATTGGTGTGGGTCATTTTCCTTTTCCAGGGGATCTTCCTGATTCAAGGATCAAACCTGCGTCTCCTGCATTGTAGGCTGATTCTTTTTTTTTATTTTAATTGGAGACTAATTACAATATTGTAGTGGTTTTTGCTATACATTGATATGAATTAGCCATGGGTGTACATGTGTTCCCCATCCTGAACACCCCTCCCACCTCCCTCCCCATCCCATCCCTCAGGGTCATCCCAATGCACCAGCCCAGAGCACCCTGCCTCATGCATCGAACCTGGACTGGCGATCTGTTTCACATATGGTAATATACATGTTTCAATGCTATTCTCTCAGATATCCCACCCTCACCTTCTCCCACAGAGTCCAAAAGTCTCTTCTTTACATCTGTGTCTCTTGCTGTCTCTCATATAGGGTCATCGTTACCATCTTTCTGAATTCCATATATATGCATTAATATACTGTATTGGTTTTTCTTTCTGACTTACTTCACTCTATATAACAGGCTCCAGTTTCATCCACTTCATTAGAACTGATTCAAATGCATTCTTTTTAATAGCTGAGTAATATTCCATTGTGTATATGTACCACAGCTTCCTTATCCATTCGTCTGCCGATGGACATCTAGGTTGCTTCCATGTCCTGGCTGTTGTAAACAGTGCTGCGATGAACACTGGGGTACACATGTCTCTTTCAGTTCTGGTTTCCTCACTGTGTATGCCCAGCAGTGAGATTGCTGGGTCGTGTGGCAGTTCTATTTCCAGTTTTTTAAGGAATCTCCACAGTGTTCTCCATAGTGGCTGTACTAGTTTGCATTCCCACCAACAGTGTAAGAGGATTCCACTGAGCCATCGAGGAAGCCCAATAGATATGTTACTCCCCTATTAGTGACAGTGACTAGGATTCTCAGTCTTAGGAGTAATGGGGAAGTGTTGATAAAGGGGTTATGTATGGCATTCTTTAGGGCAGATAAAAGGGAGGTGGGTTAATTTTGAAAGAAACTGAGGCCATTTTGATAAGTAGTCTCTTGGGTAAGGCATTCCCATATGAGCCAGTAAGATAGCAGTCAAACAGACACCAGGATCCCTTCTGCTGTGGAAATTATTTCCTCTTTTACACTCATCTTTCCTCTCAGCCCCATTTGCCCAATCCTAGACTGCTTGTGATACTACATATCAGGTCCAGCCTCATCTCTAAGTTACAGGTGAGGAGCAGTGAAGCTCTCACCAGCTCGAATTTTACCCCCATCTGTTCCCTTTGTTCCCATGGTAGCAGATCAAGGAATCATTTCAGACTAAGCTTACAGAAACTTCCCATTCTGTTCAACTCATTTTCTCCTTTTCAAGTGAACCCCCAAAATACTTGACTGTATTAAAGGAGTACTAAGTACAGTTATATAAATGAATTAGTTGCTGTTTATATTTGATAAACATATTGTCATATATTAAGTATATGCCAGGTAAATTTTGAGTTTTATTAAATTACAGGTCTACTCTCTGTTCATTTAGGCTAAGTTCACAGATGTGAAAATTGACCACTTACCTGGCAAATGAGAATGTACCATCTTGCTCTTTGGAGGTTGTCTTACTCTAGTGTACTGAGGAAAAGAGTTAATCAAGGAATTAATGCTCTAGAATATAAAGGTCAGACATAAAGGAATAAAGATAAAACATTTAGTCCAATTGTCTAGTACTCCTAATGTGTTCTTTTCTTGCATTCTGGCGTATTAAGAGAAGAGTAGCCTGAAAGTACTGGCAAGCTGAGTTCTACTTTTGGTTTGGTCCTATAAAAGCTTAGTAAGGTGTCCCAAAATATTTAATTTCAGTCCTGACTCCCTAGTAGGTTCCTTCATGTATGTTTTGCTTTTTAACATTGTTCTCCCCGCCAGCTTCTCTCATACTCTGTCATAAGCAGCCACAGAAATCTGCAACTTGGCAGCATGGGTTAACTGATTCTGGGAAAAGTTGATCACACATGAGAATCAATGAAAGATGAAATTCTGAAACATGCATTGTAAAGAGTTTTTAATCCTATGACTGAAGCTAGGACTGGATCCTAAGAAATAGCGAAATTTCTATAATTTCCTCCTTTAATTCTTGTTTTTTAAAACTTCCACATATTAAGTCCAACCTAACTTGACATTCTCACATTTCAGAAGATTGTCACATGTAATCTTCTCTATTTTAGGCAGCATGTTATATTATATATTATATATC
This sequence comes from Okapia johnstoni, assembly GCA_024291935.2. NCBI lineage: Eukaryota > Metazoa > Chordata > Mammalia > Artiodactyla > Giraffidae > Okapia > Okapia johnstoni. Next base: position 47,506,182 of record CM044322.1, read on the forward strand.
ACGTATTATATCAATAATATATTTGGGTAACTAGAGGGAAGCAGTCATGACTACGTAGTCTTTTATCTCTTTGGTTTTTTATTAAATAAGACCTCTGAAATGCATTAACTAAAACCTTAGAATCTATTAGCCAAACTCTGTGTCCATAAAATAAATTACTTCTTTTGGTTTCTGCTTATCATGCTTACTCCCATAGTCAGCCTTGAAGTTCTGGTGGCAATTTATAGATCTAGGTATAAAATGGTATATGATTGCACACTTAAGAAAATGTACTGGTTTCCAGTGCTTGCTATGAGACCCAATTTCACTGTTTATAGAAAACCATGGTATGTGTGGGTATGTTCAAGAGGTTTACGAGTGTGTGTGTTTTCCTCTAATTGTACCATCTGGAAAGTGTAACTTGCCCTATTCTATTGAAAATGTAAAAATGGTCTGATTTCTACATAGCTACTTGGGGAAGAACATTATTACAATGGTGATTTAGTATCACTGTTAGCTTAGAAAACCTCTTGTCCTTCATATGCAAAGACAGTTTTGAGAGACATTTTGACTTGTTTTGCATATAGTGGTAATATAATTTGAGCTATTCCATGTTCTTTCTCATGATTTTGACATAATCTGGACTTTCAGCATATGTGTAGTCAATATGTAAGGGTTTCTCTATATGAAATATTTTAGCACTTTTTACATGTGTGGTACTCTGCTGTGCACAGTGGTAGATACTAAGATAAATCAGACATAGAAGTAGACCTCAAATATTTATCTTATTATTAGAAAAAATAAATACACTGTTATGTACTATGCAAAGTAGAAAATGGTGAATGCCATAAGAAATATTTAGGTTAAATATCATATAATTTCAGAAGGATTTATTCAATATATATTAAGAATTTTTAAGTTTACAAGTTTTATGCTAAGCATAATACAGTATTTCCTGCTCTTAAGGATCTGATCTGATGGAAAAGACATCTAAATAATTATAACACCCATGGAAGAAGTACAGTAATAAAAGATACAGACTGCATATCATGGGAGTAGAAAGGGGATATTAAGGAGCTTATATTTAATCAGTCCCATATGTAATAATTATTAAAAGTCTTAACAGAGGAGAAAGGTGACCAGCTTCCTTTTGGACAGGTTAAATTTGAGGTGCCTGAGGGACATGCATGTGGAAATGTTTGACAGATAGTTTTCTAGATGAGTCAGCAGCTTAAGGAAAAGGAGTGAACAGGAACTGGCAGTACAAATTTAGGAATGATCAACATAGTTGAAACTAGATTGAGATCTGCCAGGGAGGGATTGTATTAGGTTGCTACAAAAGTACTTGTGGTTTTGGACTGTGAATTTTAATTCATTGTAACTAGATTCAAACTCATCTTTATTAATAAAACAGGAACCATTACAATGAGAAATAAGTTTTTATTCCTGTGGCATAAAAATCCATAGTTTGGGGTTGAATGAACTCTTGGGAAGCATTTTCTGCCTCCTTCTGGTGATGGAAGCATTTTCCCCAAAAAAGTTGTCGAGATGCTTGAAGAAGTGGTAGTCGGTAATGCTAGAGAAGGGGCTGGTGGTTGAGTTATTAATGTTTGATTGTTTGGTTTGGGGGAGTATGGAGGGAGACAGGTACTTCCTATTAGTAACTGAAGGAATATAACTTAGTTTGAACCTGAGACTTTAACCTCTACTATAATGGAAGACTGACTGGACTAAGAAGAACCTGTTTAGAAACCTGCAGACTTTCTAATCCTAGTTTGCTGTTAACTCTTAGGTTACGGTGTTTGTCACCTACCATTCCAATTTCCTACAGAAAGAAATAATTCCTGTTTACCAAACTGCCAATTACTGTACAAGTAAAACTGATAATTTTCTTAAACCTTCTGTAACTCCTGTAGACTCAGTATATAAATTCACTCCTCTAGGTACCCATAAAAACCTTGTACATGCCCCTCCAGGTTCCCAAAAAACTTTGTACATGCCCTTATTACAATATTTGTCACATTGTTGGTGGTGTAATGCTCCCCCACCAGTCTGTGAACTGCAGTGCTCTCTATTAAGTGACTGGCATATTATAAACCCTCAATAAACATCAGGTTGAATTGATTGTAGAAAAATGAGTAGATATGATACATATCTGGAAGCTCTTTTGCTTGAGCATCACAAATTTCAAAAACTTTAAAAATATTTCTATGTAATTGTCTACTTATTGTTACCTTTTCTGAATTACTTAATTCTTTAATGTCAGAAAGGCAAAGGTCCTTCTTTTGATTAAGCCTAATGTCTAGTCAGGATGGGCAATATTGTTGAAGTAGCTTTTTGTGTTAACTCAGTATCAGTAATTCTAAAGGCCTAATTTAGCACTTACCATTGAAAAGAGTAAGAATTTGGTAGTAAATGCCTGAAGCAAAACTGGTTAATTAAATGTTTTATTTAAATGCCTACTAGCACTAAATCAGAGTTATCCAGATCCTTTTTGTACTCTTATTTCAAGTTGCCACCACAAACCTTTCCAGAAAAGAGATTGGCCATAACTTGATGGATCATTACTTGGTGGGTGACTGTGCAAGGTCCAGTGAAAACTTGATTACCATTCTTAGATGGAGCCTGAACAACTTTCTTTACTTTCCTGTCTTCTAGTTTTTTCTGAAAATGCCTGTACTTTCAACCTATCAGAACTATGTCTTTATATGTATGTTTATATACTTTGTCTGTTAATACAGTATTAGTCATTGAGAGTCATGTGTGTAAATATTTGTAACATAGTATTCTCCTTTCTTTGTTGAAGCGCTCTCCATCCTGTACTCCAGCTAGCAAAGGCAGACGTGTAAGAGACTACTGCACTTGTGTGCCCATCCCGATGCCCTGTACCCTCTATTTTATCCTTTTGCCTGTGGTTGCAGTACATGCTAATGTTCTTGTGGTGTATTACATTTATTGCATGCTTTGTGCTGCTGCTCTTGCTGTTGCTATACTCTGCTTTTCTGTATTTTCTTTTTTTGTTGTTTTTTGGCTTTGGCCGCAAAGCTTTAGGAATGTTCATATAAATTTCTACAACCAAACTACTAAAATTGTAAGGTATCTTTTTCATTTTGATTGGGTGAAAAAGTGATCCTAAAGTATGCTCTCTAAATTGACCACATACAAAGTAAATGAGTTTCTAAACAATCCAATGTAAGCAGTTATGTGGAGATTCGTAGAGATTTTAGTTATGTAGAAAGAAAGCTTGATAATTCACATTATGCAAAATTCAAAAAAGATTTGGGATAAGGTATGGATCTGACTGATGATAATTTTTGTAAATCAATTCTGGAGAAATCTTTGATAGATTTTTTAGCATAGTTCAAAGCTATATTCCCAAATACCTTGTATTTAGAGATTTGAGGCAACAATGTTGATAATCATTTATATTCTAAGATATTTCTAAGATTGAAAAAAACATTTATAGCTTTCTTTATATATGTATTGATTACAAGCTATAACCATCTTCCTGTGCTAAACCCAATCCAGTGTTTCTCAGCCTGAAAAGAGCAAGCCACTATCTCTATGCTGTAAGGTTCTGATATGTCCCGAATGGAGAGTCTGTTTGTGAAAAGGTCTCAAATTTTTCTAAACCAGCCTCCACCCCAACACCAGTATACACGCATTCAGACTCACTAGTTGAAAAGATAGCTGACACGGTTTGCTCTGGTTTTCATAGGTAGTGTAAATAGCAACGTTCAAAAGGAAAATCGATGATCGATACAAATCTCAAACTATCTCTTGTCAGCTTCATGATCTTTGGTGTTGATCAGCACCTTCAATCCATAATTTTGGACTGGGAAAGTTCTAAAGGAATTATCTGGTTTATGGAGGGCATGGGAAGCAGTGGGTCTCTCCACAAACTGTGGTCTGCTTGTGGAGAGACCCACTGCTTCCTGTGCTCTTATCTTCCAGGTGTGATGGACAGTTGATTGTAAGATAAATATGATTAACCCTAGCATAGCGTATGTTTTCAAGCTACTGTTTAATAATGAATAAACAGTTCAGATCCAGTGGTATGGCAAGTAGAACTGTGATTTCAACTGATATCTCATTAATTAATGAAGTTGATGAAAAGATTGCTGGTTAACTGACTTATTGATTATGTTTATATTTGGGTATTTGGATTTATCCAATCTGAATATATGTTAATTAGAAGGAAAGACCAAAATGTTGTCTGCTGAGTTATCTTTGGTTCAAATAATTAGTCTGTGGATTGACTACTTTATTAACTGTTTGTTTTTGAATAAGGTTATCCTTCAGAGAGATTTTGCTTATCCTTCAGAGAGATTTTGTTTTTCTGGTTAAATTTATCATTAATTATGTTTCTTGCCTTGTAGATCTCTGACCACACAGAATATTTTTTTGAATTTTTAAATAAGGAAAAATTTTTGAGGGAAATAGCTGTTATAAGGCCCCTGCTGTTTAGTTTATATTTTAATCTATAGGATATAATTAAGTCACACTTTACTAGAGCCTATTGGCTTATAATTACATATGACTTTTTTAAATGCAGATGTGATAGGCTTGGTAATTTCCTTTCCAGTTTTCCTTTAATTTTTCCTTATTGAATATTTGACAGATAAGAAGTCAGGTAATGTCTATGAGGGAGATGATTAAAGAGTTACCAATTATTCAACAGTTAGATAGAAACATAGAATAATGAGTAACCTCAATAGTCCCTGGAAACATCCATGAAAACAGTAGGACACAAATAGTTACCATTTCTAACAGTGACCTTGAATCTAACTGTGGCATACAGTTTTTATGTTATATATTGTGTTTTTAGACAAGAAATACATAATATTTTCATAAATTTAAAATTCTTTAAGTGACTGAAATGTTATATAAGTGAGGTATATATTTTTATTTCCCATGTGCTCTAAAGCCTCATTTATAATCTAGATATTTATGTACTTTTTATGTGGTTTAGTTTAATTAATTGTAGTATAAAAAAGATTTGTTATTATTAATGTCTGAATACAGATGGTTATGGAAAGTTTTATAATGTTTTCACTAATAGTGAGAAACACTGAGTATCTTTTGTATTATTCCTTTAGAAATTAAAGCAGAAACTGTAAATAGCCAACATGTGACAGGACTTTATTCTATGTTTACTTAGAACATGTGTAAATTCTCCAGAGGAGATATTCAAATGAATAAGCTGAAAATAATTTAAGGAGAAATTTTCATAAAGAGAAACAAGTTACATCATTTGTAACTAGTAAGATTACATTTACAGGTCATAACCTTCAGTAATTTATGATTTGTTTTAGAATGATAGAATGATAAAATATATTTACTGTTATCTAAATGACATGCAATACTGGTTTTTAAATCATAAAGTGAAAGTGAAGTTGCTCAGTCATGTCGGACTCTTTGCGACCCATGAACTATAGCCCATCAGGCTCCTCCATCCATGAAATTTTCCAGGCAAGAGTACTGGAGTGGGTTGCCATTTCCTTCTCCAGGGGATCTTCCTGACCCAGGGATTGAACCCGGATCTCCCGCATTGCGGGCAGACGCTTTTACCATCTGAGGCACCAGGGAAGCCCTTCAAATCATAAGCACAATTAAAAGAAATAACTATTTCACTGAAAGCTTGAGGTTATAACACATTTCTGAATAGTAAAAACTGGGTTACTTTCCTCTTTGTTTCTAAAATACTTCCAGCTACAGGATAAAGAAAATTGATGAAAATTTGGATTTTTTTTCTGTTAACTTTGAGTTTTATATTTACCAATACAAAACAATGTATTAGATGCAAGCTATTTTTAAATCTCTATCAAATTCATATCAAGTCTTGGTATCTTTTACTTTTAAAACTAGGTTTCTTCTGTGAATGTTTTGCTACTTGTTCAAATCTATAATTATTTTTGGAGTAGAAAAGACCCATTGATACATATTCAATAAAGTCATTTTTGATCTTTTTATTATTTATAAGGAGGCCATATTGCATAATTTGAGAAAATCTGAAATAGTTGGTCATCTAAAAGTCAGATCTGAACCAAAGTGGAAAAAATTTTCTATTTCACCATACTGTTCTAAAAATACATTTTGTGGGTTATTCATTAGAGAAGTCCTAATAAATTCAGGAAACATTATGGACTTTTTACATGACATTGTTATGCATTGTGAATAATATGCTGATATTAGGCTTTTCTGTTTTTTTTTTTTTCAGGCAGTAGAGCATTAAGTAAAAGTGACATTATAGTAAATATTTCTAATACTTATTCATCAGAATAACTCCTTAACGTATGTTTACTTAGAAAAAAGAATCAGTTAATCAAAAAATAGAAAAAGAATTGCTTTTACATAAAAAGGTTTCTCAGTAGATCTCAGCTTATAAATATTGAGTGAATTGCTTATTATTATTAGTGTGTTAGTTGCTCAGTCATGTCCGACTCTTTGCGACCCCATGGACTATAGCCCGCCAGGCTCCTCAGTCCATGAAATTCTCCAGGGAAGAATACTGGAGTGGGTTACCATGCCCTTCTCCAAGGGATCTTCCCGACTCAGCGATCGAACCAAGATTGCTTATACTATTCAGTTAAGATCTGTTTCCAAGATCTTCCTTTGGATTATATCACAATATACTGTCCAATTAATATAAGCTATTTATTGTTCCTTATTATTTCCCCCTTTTGTCATTCTTTCTATAATCATAAACTCAATTATCAATTTAAGATATCTCTGCTATGATATTTTGGTATATCATATATTGGTATATCATATTTATTAGCTTTTCCTGCATTATTAAGTCATTGCTTACATTTAATGCTATAATTATTTTTATAACACAAAGAATTTTTAACTTCCTTAGTTTTAATATAATATTAATTATATTTGTTTCAAAGGTAAAAGTAGCTAATACGCTATTAATCAGTTGCTTTGCTGTCATATTATACCTAAATCATTGCCAATTAATTATTAAAATTAGTTTTAGGCTATCTGTAAATCCTGGCATATAATCATTGAGTATTATGAAAGTTTAGTAAAATTAATTGCTTTTAGTAGCTCAAATAAGCCATTAATTATAAAGGCATTGGTAGCATGTAGTTATAGATAAAATGAATAACATCTTAAAAGCATAGTTGTGTTGGGGTTAACATTTTGCTGAAGGGAATAGGTAAGCAGTATTGTATTTTTCTTGTTAATGGTAACCTCTTTTGAGATGTTGTTTACACTGGTAGGAATCCAGAAAGGAAAGAAAATATTAAAACCTGTTAATCTAATTAGCTATTAACTTTTATTAGTCTTGTAAAAGACCTGGGAAGTTTTTTTTTAAGTTTGATATTCAACACTTTTTTGCCATGAGTTTATTCATCTTTACCAAACTTTTGTGTCCTTGTTTTTATGAGAAACACACTTGGAAAATAAAGTGGTAATTTTTAAACTTCACTTATATATGCATGTTTTTTGTTAAATCACAGTATCATTGTAAGTGGCATAGTTCACCTCTTTAATTTGGTCAGTTAATGCCATTTCAAAATATTATTTCAGAATTTCTTACTTTGAATTTTGTTAAACAAAATTAACTTGATTTTGTTTAATCTCTGGAATTTATTTTTACTTTTAAGAGCATAAAGCTCCAAAAAGTTAGTGTGGAAATTTTCATGATTCTATTTTACTGTATTTAAGATGAGTTATTTTTAAAATTTTAATGTTTTCCACTCCTGAATAACCAGTTTTGATCTCTTTCAACTAGGAAAATAATTTTAAAATCTGTTCTCATTTCTGTTGTTTTTTCATTTTATTGATGAGCAAAAATTTGTTAGGAGAAAAAGATTTATAAATGACAGTAATTCTTCGGAAGGGCCAAGAGGTATGTGCTTAAAGCCTCAATCATTCCTTAAGAGTCACTGATTTATGTAATTATGAGTTAAGCTGTGATCATGTTTTTTTCTTTGCCAATATTAAACTGTCATAATGTCACATTTTCATAGGGTCATGAAGTATGCTAGTAAATGTTTTAGCTACCAACTTGATTTTTAGATTTGACAGTTGTCATGATGTGAACCTCTCATTAGAACACATATGGCTTAAAGTGGTATATCCCAATTTTAGCACAAGAAAGTATGTAAACAGTGTGTCCAACTTCTGTCAGCTTGTGTCCCTATGGCACAAAGTTCAGGCCTGCTTTAAAGTTTCAGCCAGTACTATTAGAAGCAGCAATCTCTTACCTTTCTCATTTTTGAAGATTTTTAAAGTAATGGGACCCAAAGGAACAAAGCCACTATATTAGCTATACTAAATTTTCTTCTCCCAGAAAATTTTTATGGTCTTAACTCACTGTCTTATTTTAAAATCTATTTCAACCTAAATAGAACCAAATCGTTTCTAAATCCTCTTTATCACCTTTTTAAAACAGCATTATCCTTCACACAGGAACTTCCAATTTTATGTCTTTTAAGCTATGAGCTAAAGGCTTCTGTGTGACAGGTCAGACGCTTACATTTTCTTAAAATAATCCAGTTTTTTCAGGTAGCAAATCCTCTATTTGGACACTTCTTTGAAACTTTATGAGATCATTAACTCTTGATTATTTGAATCAGTTTTAAAATTCTTATTAGTGTAAAATGTATCCATATTGCTTATCAGTTCCATTTTGATTGAACCCACTCACCCAGGAACTTTTTATCAGCTCGCAATTTATATAATCTTAGGGAAACCAGAAGGAGATTTTTAGAAACTAAAAGACTTTTATGCCTTATTCCCAACCTAGGGTCATATTTCAGATTAACAGGTGAGATGGATAACTTTCTCCATGGCTGTCCCTCGGTGAAATTGTGAGCTAGGCAAAATTTGTCTGGAGTTCCATTTGCTTCCTTACTCTCCTGTTCCTGGTCAAAGTTCCTTGTCAGCCTCCGTGATCTCTAAATTGTCTTGAATATGTCTGCTGTGGAGGTTCCTTGGTACAACAAAGAGTACTGAGTTTGGAGTCAAGAGATGAAATTTGGGCCTGGCTTCCCCACCTTTAAGGCATACTAGTTTTATGAAATTATCTGCATCTCACACACTGAGCTAACATACAGCTGGGATGTGTCAGTTCAGCAGTTCAGTTTTTAAAATAAGAAGTACTCTCCTAGCTGTTAGTACGTGGCTGCTACTCCAAGTCCCCTGGATGCCCTTCCTCGGATCCTTCCTCTCCCCACTTCTCCCTAATCCCACAGCGAAGGTGTAAGGCCCAGCTGGTGGCCATCTTAGTCGGCCCCACCAAAGTCTTCCCTTGTAATTTGCCAGAATACCCGCCCATGCCCAATACCAAGGGAGGCCACATGTGGGCACCAGCAGAGGGCTCCTCCAGGACTTGCCAGCCAGCTAGCCAGTCCCTGAAATAGCAACCATAATAATAACAAATTTTTTAAAAAACCTTTTTAGTACATATTTAAAATCCTTAAGCTGATTGCTCTTATTATTGATCTGTAATAAATGATGATTTACAGCAAATACTAGTCTAAGCATTGTTCTTGCTGTACAACATATTTGAAACCAGTTTCCTAATCCTCCCAAGTCATCTTCTTTGCCTTTCATTTAAAAAACCCAATCCTGAAAATTGCAAAACTAAATATATCATCAATCAGTGTGCTCCATAGAACCATTTAGGCTAAGTTTTAACCCAAAGCATCTTCAGCTACTAAAAATACTTGGTTAAAAGGGTGCAACTGAATATAAGTGTGAATATTTCTACTGCTGCAAAATAAAAAGATTTAATTTAGTGACAAAGCTGACAAGTTAGTTTCTTTTCCTTTCAACTAATGCCTAAAAGCAAACCACGTTTCATTCTTACCAAGGACAAAATTATTCCTAATCTGCAGAACATATTTCTGTTAAGTACTCTGCATTTATTTCACTTGTCTGATTTATTTTGTGAAATACAAGTAAAGAACATGCAGTAGCTCAAAGTAACAGATGAGTGGTGAAGACTGGAGCATTTTGTTAACTGTTGTTATCTTAACCTTTGAAGCTGGTGGTTATGTGTCTGTGTGATGACACATCCCTATTGTGAATATTCAGACTGAAGTTTGTTATCCTCCTTTCTTGAGAATGTTGCCATGATCATGCCTTGAAGAAATTTACTAAGAGCTGCACGTTGTTTAAAAGTGATTTCTTGGGTTTTTGTTTCTCCTGACTTATTTTCCTAGACCGATCCCGTTGAGAACACATATGTACGGAATCCGAACGTCAAGTTTTACATCCAGTCGAGGTCCACCTCTCCTTCCACATCTAGTGAAGCTGAGCCAGTGAAGGTGCCTCACGGGAGCAGCCTTGCTCCTCCACTTTTCACTTGTGTCAGGAAAGAGGGACTTGCAAAAACAAGTGAAATCTGACTCTCCTCCTTTTAACATATGTTTTGTGTAATCACAGTATATTGGAGATCACGACACTTGACTGATAATATAGATAGGATTATAAAACTGAAGGAAAAAATGGTCCCCCCAATTTCAACCTGAAACATAAGAATTTTATTTAATTTTGAAGTAGTCTATATTTTAAGTAGAGAGCTGTACTGAACCAAGGACAAAGCTATGTGGATTTTGGAATGATCAGATAAAAACGATAAATACATGGCAGTGTCGGGTGCCATTCTCATATTTTAATTCTAATAAATCTAATGAAGATATGACATAACTGTTCCTTCATAAGCAGAACTTGAAACCTGCCACTGCTGGCAACGCAATAGTTTATTCTAAGTGTTAATCAGCAATAGGTATGCAACTAAATCAAAACTTTTAATAATGCAAAAATAGTGTTGTATTTGCACCTTAAGTAAGTAAATGATTTTGAACAGCCAGTTAGTCAATTTTCTCAACAGAGATCTTTTTCTCAACAAGTCAGAAGGCTATATTATTCCTCAGTTAAGGCTGTCCTGTCAGATGCAGTTGTGATTATTTACTCAAGCATGACAGTTCTGACACAGCTCCTTTGCCTCCCACTTGGTCTTCAGAGCTGTGTCTGGCATTCCAGGTGAAGCAGAGAGTCCCCTTTAGAAAGCTGTCTGAAATGAAGTTTGAGGTGTAGTCAGATTCTAACTTGATTTTTTTCCAACCCCGTGGTGTATACTACCTCAGACAGGTTAAGTTGATGACACCATCTGATTTTTTAGATTATCATTGTTTTAATATTTTGAGTTTATGCATTTTTATTTTAATGTTAAAATATTTCAAGCATACAGAAAGTAATATTACAACCACCCACATAACCACCATCCACAGATTTAACACGTGTAACATTTTGTTCCAAAATTTGTATTAAAGAAAATATTCCAGACAGGTGAAGCATCCTACCCTATACCATTCCCCCTCACCTTTCCCAGGCATATCTAAATAACCTGAAATTGAGGTACTCCTTTTCTTCCTTACTTTTACATGTTTATTTCATTTGTATTCATAAACAATAATATAATAGTGTTTGTCATATATTTAAATTTTACACAGAGGTTATCTGCATCATATAAAGATACATGTCCACTTAGATCATTCATTGTAACTATTGCATTATATCTACCGCAACTATTTATCTGTTCTCCTGTTGTTGAATATTTAGGTTGTTTCCAAGTTTTTGTTATTACAATTCATGCTGAAGTGAACATCCTAATAGCTATCTGCTTTTACAAGTGTGCAAAGTTTGTTTAGCATATATACCTAGAAGTGGAATTGTTGGATTGTGTGGAATATGCATTTTCAGCTTTAACTAGATCTTGTCAAATTATTTCCCACAGTGGTTTGACCAATTTTCACTCCCACCAGCAGTGTGTGTGAGTGAGTTTCTCTATTTCCCCACCTTCTTCCAACTCTTCGTACTGCCAGACATTAACTTTTATCTATTTGATGAGTATTGAGTGGCATTTTTGTTTTAATTTGCATTTCTCTGATTTCGAGTGTTATTCAGCATCTTTTTATGTGTTATTGACTATTGGTGATTTGCCTGTTCATGTCTTTTGTCTGTTGTTCTATTGAATTATTTTTCCAGTTGTTTTGTAATTGTTCTCTATGTATTCTGGATACTAATTCCTAGCTGGCTATATGCGTGGCAAATATTTTCTTCCAGTCTGTGGCTTATTGAAAATTTTTATATCTTTTTGTCTTGCAACCGTTTTTGTTTTAAAGTAGTTATATTTATCAATTTTTTCTTTTATGACTTCTGCTTTTTATCTTTTTAAAACATTGTTCTTCCCTATGCAGCAGTTATAAAGATTATTTTCCATATTCTCTTCTAAAAGTTTTTAAATTTTGCCTTTACGTGTTTAGAACTTTAAACAAACTAAACTTTATTGTTAGGTATTATGAGAGATGGGGTCATAATCTATTTTTCTCATATAAACAACCAGCTCTCCTATATTTCCTCTATTGATTTGTAAAGCTATCTCTGCTTTTTATATAAATGGGTCTGTCTGGGGATTCTCTATTCTCTTTCATTGTTCTTTTTGTCTATTTCTGAACCAACATCACATTGTCTTATTGTAGCCTTAAAATAATTCCTGATGCCTGTTATGATCAGCCACTCCCAAGTACCTTGTTCCTTTACTTCTTGACCCTTTAGTTTTATATATGATTTTTAGGTTCAGCATGTAGGTTCCATGTAAAGCTTTTGACTGGATTTAAATTTATAGGTTATCTAAGGAGAATTCATCTCTTTGTGGTATTGGGCCTTTTTGTCTATGAACAATGTCTAGGTACTCTTTTATATCCTTCAATAAAGTCTCATTATTTTCTTCATGAATATGCTCAAAATTGCTTGTTAGATTTCTTCCTAGATACCTTAAAGTTTTTATTGCTATGGTGAATGGGATCTTTTAAAAATGTTTTCTAAACTAGGTGTTGCTATTCTTTATGAATTCTGTTGATCTTGGATTCAGCACCCCTACTTCACTCCTTTTAATTCTAAAAACTTCTCTTGGACTTTCTGTGTAAATTCAAGTGACAATTCTGTTTCCTGTGAATTTTTCTTTATTAACTTTCAAAAGGATTTTGTATTCCTCTCTATTATTTCATTTTTTTAAATATTAAATTGAGTTTAATACTCTTTTCAAGCTTGAAATTAGAACTAAACTCACAATTAAATAGAAAACTCTGAGAAGCCCACGTAAATTCCATTTTAAGGCTATCATGTGTATAAAATATTTGGGTTTTGGAGCTTATATAGTAACAGAGACAAAAAGGGACCATTCATTTTTTCTGTTAATATTTTAGAATATTCTGTAACTTTATACAAAGCTAGCTTTTTCCTCTTGCTTGCTTAGCATCCTAAAGGAAGTCATTCTTTGTGTATTTTTTTTTACACTTTGCAAATAAGTGATCTCTCTTTTTTCCACAGTAGCATCCAGTAAAATCCTTTCATTCAAAGAAATATCTTAATAGAAATACTGCATAAAGTAAAGATATAACTTGTAATTAAATTTCTGTCAGTTCTGAATTCCGATCATATTAAATAGTCTAACTCCCTTCTTAGAAATTACTTTCTTCACAAAGTCCCACTAATCAATCCATCAATCAGTATATCTCTATATCTGTCTCACAGGTGCTCGCTCGCTCACTCTTAATCTCTGCACACAAACACACAAATCCACAGAATTGTATTCCTTATGTGTAATATGCATTCTATATGTAGAAGTCAAAGGAGTTAAAGGATTCTTCTAAATATTTATATTATAAATCTTGATAGAAATTCTTTTAGATATTTTATGGAATTAATATATTTTCAGTTGAACTTGAAAATTAAAATTAATATCCTCATTTTTATGTAGACGAGATGCTATGACTTTCTTGTGTTCATCTATAGCTTCTCTTTTACAACTTACTTACTTTTAAATTTCCAGACTGAAGTAGTTTTTACAAATTAAACAAATACTTATGTTTTATTTGTAGATATTGCAGACAGAATTTAAATTATCAACAGTAAGAATTTTAGTTCCTTGAGATAATTTTTCCTTATTGCTATTTTGTTTGGCTGTACTTACATTTATTTTTAGTGATGTTTGAAGTAGATGGAGTGTTTTATGACATTTATTTCCTCTTTTCCCCTGGATTCAGACTGTAGACTCTACTCCACTTCCAGTTCACACACCAACCTTAAGGAAAAAGGGATGCCCTGGTTCAACTGGCTTTCCACCAAAGGTATTCAGTCTAGTTATAAGCATGGTATGTTCTAAAAAAAAGAGAGAGAGAATGGATTTCTTCTGCTTTTTGTATTTGCCATGATTTTTACTACTGGTTTCCTCAAAATTACAAACATAAAAGCTGAGAAAGAGAATAAATTCTATATGAATGGAAATAATCACCACTGAGAAAGGTAGGACAAACATGAAAATTGTTTTGCTTTATTTCCATCTTCTTAAATTCACTGTTTTGAAGCCTGTTAGTATGGAATGAGCATATACCATCTAACCCAACCGTCATTCCTTAAGAAAAAAATTTTACACAGATCTATAAAGAGATGCTTACTGCTGTTTATGTTAGCAGAGTTGGAAATAGGAGAAAGATAGGTAAAATATGGCTGAAGTGTAACAAAATCACATTTATATAAATTACCAACACCCAAATATATCTAATTCATAAGGATATATACATATCCAAGGATCTGTGTAGATCGCATTAGATTGGGTGATCGATTTCACGGGGAAAGATTGACAGTGGATCATCAGGATGAATTTTTTTTTTAACGTAAGGCCAAATAAAATTAGAGGGGCCTCTATGAAGCTCTGGTGATAATATTTCATGGACTCAATTTTTTGTACACCTATTGTCCCTCCCCACAAAATAAAATTTGCTTCATGGTTTCTAAAAAATTGAATCTACAATTATCTCAATATAAAATTATTTAAAAGGAAAAAAAGTTATTTAAAAAATATTTAAGAAAGATTTGCTCCAGATAAAGTCACCTTTACTTGTCTTGTATACTGTTGAATCCTAATTATGTACAACCACTAGTTTGTAAGTTTTCAAAAAGGATTGGCTCTACTTTGTTCTCACATCTTTTATTAAAAGTATTTTACCTTATCCATTGAGTAGCTTGAAGTCTGAAGCACTGACAAAATTGGAATGAAAAGAATACTTCTTCATATCCACCTCTTTAAATTTTGTGGTTATAGTTATTTCTCATTTTACTCCAAATTACCACATAACCTAAAATTAATGTGTTCATGCTTTAGGTTTAATACCTCTTTTACTAGACTTTTTTTTTTTCTCTTCCTCCAGCTACCTTTTGTGGAAGTATTAGAAATCAGATATTGACCAGAAGACAAGAAAGGGGATCTTTGAAAGATCCAGAAGCCAAGTAGTCTAAAATTTAGGACTGAATAGACCCTAGTCTAGAGTCAGGCACCATTGAAGCAACTTAGCGCGAGCGCATGTTATATATTATACTATCCTTAGTTGGAATTAGTGAAACATGGGCCTTTCAATCTTTAGTAATAAATCATGTCTACATTTTACAGTTTAACCAGCACCTGCCACTTGATCATTTAAAATTAATTTTCTGCTAAAATGTTGTTTATATTTCCTATTGTTGCATACTCAGTCAAAATTATGATATTCTGAGTAGATCTCTGGAGAAAAAGTGTATAATGAATGTGTTTTGTAAGTAATTTTTGGATAGTGTGAAGTAATACTATTGAATTTGTCACTGGCACAGTTGTTTTATTACTGTCATTTCAAACATGTCTTCTTATCTTTTGGAAAAAGAAAAAGAGACAGAGTTACTTACCTTGAGCAGTTGACTATTCGTTCACTGTATTAAAAGCCTATAGAACAAATTAGTAACAAACTAAATTGTTTCATTAAAGCATTTTGAACAACTGAAAAAGTTATCAGCACTAGAAAATTTACTCTGATAGGTCCTAAAAGTGCAAAAAACTAAGAATAAGATCAGTATACAGGAGAAATGTTGAGCAAAAATTGATGTGATGTTAACAACTTAGCTATCTTTCATAGGCTTGGAGGCCCCTAGTGTTGACTTAACTGTGTCTTATGCAGTCTGATTTTTTTTAAGATCATATTTTTCATTTACATGTTTTTGAATAGTCAAACTTTGAAAGATAGCACAATCAGATCTGGGCTTGACTTTTAACTCTACCAGTAACTAACTATTCATCAGGAACTTATTTAATCTCTCTGAGTCTCACTTTCTTCATCTATATAAAGAAATATACCTATCTTCCCAGAGGCATTGTCTTCATTAAATAAGATGATAGTGAAGTACTGGCACAATATCTGCACTTTGACTTTTGATCAGCCGCATACAGAAATTATAAAGCCAGTAGAAAGATAGTCTGTATTCTACTTGGAATAAAGTCAAATCCCAGTGCTGCTTTGGAACCAAGTCTCAAGGAACTTCTAAAATAGATTGGTTTGAGGTTGGACCAGAGCTCATGACTGCTTTAAATGCTGGGTTTTCAGTCTGTCTCTGGAATAATACATGTGTATTTTCATCTGCTAAAGTGTAATACTGCCTGCTTCCAAGGGAGGAAACATATTTGTTAAACATATTATTTGTTCTTGGTCCCAGAAAATCAAATATGTGATTTATAATAGGGACAAGAGTTTTAAATTACTCTTTGTCTTTCATAAAAAGGTATAAAAGCCCATTTCTTTTTTTATATAGGTATAAATATGGAAACTTTTACCCAACTCATTGCCAAAGAACAATCTGAGGAATTACAAAAGCCCTGAAGTCAAAATTTGTGGGGAAAAAAAACACTACAATTTATTTTATAACTTTTCAAGTGGCATTCAAGAGCAATTGATTATCATTTAACTTCTTACATTATCTTTAGAACACTCCAGCTCACTATTGTCTAGTAAAAATA
Organism: Okapia johnstoni; assembly: GCA_024291935.2. Taxonomy (NCBI): domain Eukaryota; kingdom Metazoa; phylum Chordata; class Mammalia; order Artiodactyla; family Giraffidae; genus Okapia; species Okapia johnstoni. The sequence goes on from CM044322.1 coordinate 47,523,007, forward strand.
TTTGAAGTGTATTAATTATAGAAAGAAATTAGAAAACATTATAGCAGCTGGTGTGTTTACAGAGGTTCACATTATGGAAATCCTTTAAATGATCCATGTGTATATTTTTATCAATTTGTTTTGCAGCGCAAGACTCATCAGTTTTTTGTCAAATCTTTTACTACTCCTACCAAGTGTCATCAGTGTACCTCTTTGATGGTGGGTTTGATAAGACAAGGCTGTTCTTGTGAAGGTAAGAATTAAATAGTAGGAAAATGTGACTTTAGAGTCCTAACGTTTACTCCCTAAATTGTAATCAAAAAGCTTTATTCTCTTTAAAAGGTATATAAATGTTTATTTGACTTAATCATTTGCTTTTCTTTGGATAATAAACTGAGCACCTTGCTAAAGTCTGTTGAATATTGCAAACTAGACAGATAGTTCCTAGAAGCATGTTCCAGGGGAGATATATTTATGTTGCATTCACCTTTGTTTCATTTTTCAGGTGAACTTGTGGTCCCCCAAATGGTAACCTATGTGACAAAATAGGTGAAAGTTATTCTTTAATCTATTCATTTAATTTTACTCTTGCTTAATTTATTAGAGAAGTTACTATTAAGTGAACAATGCAGTATCTTTTTAGAAATATTAAATGTCTGCTATAAGGCCTCAGAAGATATTTTATTCCTAGTGTTAGTAGCAGAGGTTTTCCCCTACCATTCATTGATTCATCCATCACATGCTTACAAAATGCCTGCTCTGTGCTTTTAGGCACTGGGGATACAGTGTTCTATGTTTGACTAGTTCTCACAACTCACGTAGAAGATCCAGATTGCATTATCCTAACTAGTCTCTTAGATGCTTGGATTTAGAACAAAAGAAAATGGGCAGGCATGAGAAATAAGAGATTTGAGAGTTATGAATATGTGAAGTGATGAATATAAATAATGTTTTCCATGGAAAACATAGAGTGAAAAAGAGAATAAGTATGAGGACTGAGGCTTGGGAAACATAATTAAGGGGAGGTAAAAGGTAAAGATAAAATAATCTGAGAATGAATAAGCTCTGTCATTGACTAGGAAGGTGGGTCTAAAGTCAACAGGAAGAATTTGTACAGTTTTTAAGCCTTGTCTCATTGTGAAACTTAGCCAGTACTTATAAATGTGACTTTTTTAATCTGTTCATCAGAAAGAATCCTGGAAAATTACTTGGCTTTAGGTCCCTTGTCATTTTTTATGAATCAGAATCATTTGCAATTCTGTAGTAGGAATTTTTGAGATCTTTCCAACTCTCTTCCCTTCTCAGGTCCCATGCCATGAAATTGGGCCTGTCTTTCTTCAGATTCTTTGAAACTACCCTATAAAACAGTGGCGACACATTAGACTGTGCCCAGGCTTTCGTAAATGTTGTATAATGTGATTATAGCCTCTCAAGATTCCTGTCATTTTGTCTTCTTGGTTGATTGAAATTAGATCCAGTATAAGGCAATAATTTTGTTGTTTCCATTACCTGATGGAAGTGAGATTTTTTTGCTTAGTAAAACACATTATAACTTTTAGATGCTCTACTTCGAAGTGAGTGAGCTGTCTTACAGAAGATGGATAGTTTTGATAGTTAATGCTAGTCCCTCTTCCTTCTTGGGATTCCCTGGTGGATCAGATGGTAAAGCGTCTGCCCGTAATGCGGGAGCCCTGGATTCGATCCCTGGGTCGGGAAGATCCCCTGGAGAAGGAAATGGCAACCCACTCCAGTACTCTTGCCTAGAAAATTCCATGGATGAAGGAGCCTGGTGGGCGACAGTCCATGGGGTCGCAAAGAGTCGGACACGACTGAGCGACTTCACTTTCACTTTCTTTCTTCCTTCTTTGTTGGTTTTATATCCATTTGTGATATTCAGTTCATTTCCCCATGTGTATGTGCTCCCATGATGCTATCGCTTCAGTTCCACTTTTATTCTTTCAAAATATTCTCCAGGATCCCCCTTAGGGTAGGAATTGTCTGAATAGATATTCTTAGTCTGTCACCCCTCCAAACAAGCTTGTTCGTTTTAAATATTTTAACCTTTAATTCTCAACCAATCAAGTCTCAATGGAAGAGAGTTTATTTTTATTTATCTCAGGTTCATCATGTAAGTATCAAGAGGTCTCATGGCCATGCTATTAGTAGTAATGTATGCAGGCTCTGAGCCAGACTGCCTGGGTTTGAATTCCAGCAGTGTCACGTATGAGTCCTGTGACCAAGGCAAAGTCATATGTAAATGGTGGTATTGTACCTATCTTAGATTATTGCAAAAAATTAAAAACACCCAAGAAAGTTAACTATTGTTATTATCTCAGTAGTAGTTTAAATATATATAATAATATCAACAACTCCTAAAATTTAAATACCTTTTTAATCATTGAGCTATTTAAATTTCAAAGCGAGGGGTTGGTAAAGTTTGCCAGATATTGCAGAGATGTCAGGTAATTTAATGTCCATCAGTGATTCCTGCAAGAGAAATTTCAGAGTAAGTACCCAACTGCAGTGAGATGAAGAGTTAGAATTCCAGAAGCTGCTTTATTTAGGAATTCAGTTTAAAATGGTCATTTTATTCTCAAGATTAGATTTTTTTTGCCATTTATTTGCTTCTCATTTTGATCACTAGTGTTAACACAGAACAATAATATTACAGTAATGAAAAGAAGTATTTACTATTTCTCATTGAAAGTCTTACCTATGAGCAAATGAATCAGCTCCCCAAATGACAAAAACAGTTTAAAACCAGAGATAAGCATTCATCTAACATGGCATTTTGCCTATAATGAGTGCTCAGTGAATGTTCTCTTTGTAAAAATGAATTTTTCTTGAACACTGTTTCTTTTTTCCCCTCCGAAAGTGTGTGGATTTTCATGTCACATAACTTGTGTAAACAAAGCTCCAACTGCTTGTCCAGTTCCTCCTGAACAGACAAAAGGTCCTCTGGGTATAGATCCACAGAAAGGAATAGGAACAGCATATGAAGGGCATGTCAGGGTAAGTATGGTTAGGTTGGATTTAGACTAATCTTTTAAGGTTTTTTAATGAATTAAGAAAAGTCAATTACCTTACAGACATAGTCCTTGACCAAAAATTTGGTGAATAAAATTCACCTAACAATTTTATTTCATTCAGAGAAATGATTTGAAAACAAAAACCTGGCTTTTGCTTGGACTAAATTCCAAAGTGTCTCAGAATTTTCTGTACTGTCCGTACAGCGTAATGATCAGATGTTTAAATCTCCTTAAAGGAGTCTGTAGCACTTAGTCTTGCTGGAGAGGTGGTATATGCTTATGAAGTATGAGATATTGTCAAGACGTAATCTTACTTATAATCTTGAATAATATTTAAAGTGTACACTGCCTTTCATCCTATTACCAAATTTGGCTTTTATGCCACTTAGAAATCTATGAATGTTATTTTAATGAATTACTAGAGAAAATTTAAATGGTACTGTTAAAAATTTTTCAGAATCAAATGTCATTCTGTGTTTGAAGAATGTGTTGTGACACTTGCTCACGTTATTAATGATGTGTGTGTTCCATCTGCTACTTTACCAACCACAGTGGCAGACTTAAAACATGTGTATGTTGTCTTTAGGTTTTCACCCTGAAGTTACATATGTAATGAAAGGGGTTCTGATTGACATTTCAGTTCGGGTTGTTTTGCTTGTTTGTTTGCCTAAGATCCCTAAGCCAGCTGGAGTGAAGAAAGGATGGCAAAGAGCACTGGCTGTAGTTTGTGACTTCAAGCTCTTTCTGTATGATATTGCTGAAGGAAAGGCATCTCAGCCCAGTGTTGTAGTCAGTCAAGTGATTGACATGAGGTAAGTTTTCAGAAATGAAAATATTTGTATCTTTGCAACACAAAAATACAAAGTGTGTGATTTTTCTTCTGATTATATTGCCATGTTTTTATTTAAATCTAATTTCACAGTAATTTTCTCATTTACTAATAACATAATTACAAGTAGGAAATGTGGTATAGTTATAGAACAGGTTGATGTGCATGTGTATGCATGTTGGGTCTGGGGGTCTGGGAAAAGAGCTTAATGCTTGAAAACCAAAAGACCGTTGAAAGGCTTCTGGGGTACTAGAAGCCTAATGTGTAATGTCTGTATCATCACCTAAAGCAAAGGCTTCAATATAATTTCAGTGTGAGGAAAGGAAATAAAAATCTCAAAATCAGGCAGGCTCCTGGAATATAAAATGAAGCAGTGAACATTTAAGTTAAGTACATCTCTTAAATGTTTCTGGTCTCATTTTCAGACTCTCTCCTCTACTTAACCCCTTCTCGTGACTCCAGGCGTTCTCCCCAGTGATCTTATTTACTCCTGTAGCTTCAAGCATCATCTCATTGACGACTCCCGAACATATATCTCCAGACCCGTGCTCAAAACTAAAATTTCCAGTTCTGGCTCACATAAGCATTTCATACCAGCATCTCAAACACATTATCTTCCCCCTACATGTGAAATATAAAGAAATACATTTCTTTATATGCAAGAAACTTTAAAATATTAGCAAGGGAAATTTGACAGAACCTGCTAAGGGACCAAATATAGAAAGATAGGGAGAAGAATCAAAGATAAGACTAAGATGTCAAGTCTTCAAGACCAAGAGAATGATGGTACCAATAACCAAATTAAGGAAATCACAAGGAATAGATTATTGTGGAAGGGATCTGTTTTAGGATTTCCTAAGGAACAGTAAAATGTTAGATGAGCTGTGTTGAGGGCACTTGAGATGTATTATCAGAGCAAAGAAGGGACAGTCTGGTGGAGACCCTGGAAACCTACTAGGATCCAAATCCACATGTCCTGTACTTACTGGCATTGTGACACTGAGTAAGCCAGAAAAGATTTCCAACTCTTGTGTAATGTGGCACTGTTAAATTACACCTGATAAATTACTTTTGGCACTATCAGTTACAAAGAGAGAAAATTGAAACATTTAAAAAATTCAGTTTGGATGTTCTGTGCAATTTAATTTTGAGGATTGCTTCATATGTGTTATTTAGATGCACACCCAAAACCACACACACAATACCCACATACGCTAACTTTTAATGTTTCACTTTTCCTTCAGGGATGAAGAATTTTCTGTGAGTTCAGTCTTGGCTTCTGATGTTATTCATGCAAGTCGAAAAGATATACCCTGTATATTTAGAGTAAGTCTGTGTGTTATAATTTGATCACTGAGTTATTTTCTTTTAAAAACTAAATGTTTTACCTCTCTCTATAGATCACAAACTTACTTGGAATATAACCAAATCTTACAGACAATTTGTGCAAAGTAAACACTGAATTAGTAAAAGACCAATAGAAAGCTTGAATATATGGCTTCTAAAATAGGTTTCATCTTAGATGATATTTTTGAGTCACAATTCAATTTTCAGATAAGTACTACCGCAAGAAGAATTGACTAAGTGTTGAGATTTCTCAATTTTTAAAAAAATGAGTTTCTTTAAGGTCTTGTTTACAAGTTAGAATGTTTCAGTTCTATTGCTCTGTAATAACCACTCCAAAACTTACTGGCTTATTTATTTTTCACCGTTCTGTGGGTCAGTTCTTCTGGTGTCAACTGGAGAGTCACTCATATGGCTGCATTCAGCTCATTTGGGGCTGGAATAGCCAAAATGACCTTACTTTCACATCTGAGGCCTTGGTTCTGGCTGTTAGCCCTGGTGCTTGGCTGGTCTCAGGGCCACCTCAGTCTCTTTGTGGACTCTAATCCATGTGGTCTCTAGTCATTCACTAGTCTGGCTGAGTTCTCCGTGACTGGCTTCCAAGAGAGGAAAAGAAGCTGCCAGGCCTTTTAAGGACTAGGCTCAAAACAGGCACAATAACCCTTCTACATTCTGTTGGCCAAAGCAAGTCATGAGGTCATCCAAGACGTAAGAGAAGGGGAAATAGACTGCATTTTTAGATAAGAAGAGTGAAATTCCTTAGGAAAATTGTTGGTAGACATCTTTGGAGGCTGTCTAACACAGTGCAGTCTCAAATTGATGAGTTAAGATAATGGAGGTTTAAAAAAAAAAAGGACTATTGTCTTGATGGTATGCCTGTATGCTTAGTACAAGTATGTATCTTATATCTAAGACCATACTTAGTCTCTCAGTTCCCAGACCAAAAACTGTTCTCTCTCCAGCTACCAAGGGAACCTACAGAGGTGCACTTATCTTACCTGATTCTAATTGTGGGATTTTATTGTCTCTGTTGCTTAAATTACTTTTAATAAAGGATCCATATATACATAAATTAAGTATTCTAATTATAATGTCATTGTATAGTGATAAACCTTCATTTAAATATTAATTCAAGTGGTCTTCTCCAAGTTATTGTTATGAAGTAACAGAATCTAAGTATTTCTGAACATTTTTTACTTTTTTAAAATGAGTTGAAAATCAGTATTGTGTAGTGCTTATGATCCTGGACACAGGATTCCAGTCTAGTTGTGTGCCCTTGGAGAAATTAATTTCTCTGCATCACAATTTTTTCCATATATAAAATCAAAATATGATAACAATACCTATCTTGTAAAGATGTTGATGGACTTCCCAGGTGGCACAGTGGTAAAGAATTCACCTGCCAGTTCAGGAGATGTGGGCTCAATCCCTGAGTCGGGAAGATCCCCTGGAGTAGGAAATGGCCACCCACTCCACTATTCTTGCCTGGAGAAAGATGTTGATAGAGTTAAATGAGTTAATACTTATAAAGTGCTTTGATCAGTGTCTAGTGCTCAGTTATTACTCAATAAATGTCGGTGGCTGTTGTTAAATGACTATGTGTAATGAGTTTTTTGTGATGTATTCTGGCACTCTGTAGCAAAGAAAATACAAATGACACTAACATTATGAATAACTAAGCTCTATTAAAGGTATCACTTAATGAATGCTCATTTGCTGGCTAATGCAAAGCAAACTATCATAAGCATAAAACTGGCTTAAAAGATGGCTGGCTTAAAGATGTCAAGATGTTCCTAATATCATGAATTTTGATTAAATTGTTCTAGGTAACAGCATCCCAACTCTCAGCATCTAGTAACAAATGTTCCATCCTGATGCTAGCTGATAGTGAAAATGAGAAGAGTAAGTGGGTGGGAGTACTGAGTGAATTGCACAAGATTTTGAAGAAAAACAAATTCAGAGACCGCTCAGTCTATGTTCCCAAAGAGGCTTATGACAGCACTCTGCCCCTCATTAAAACAACCCAGGCAGCTGCAATCATAGGTATGGATTTATAACATTTATCTTGTTATAATTGTTTATACCTTGTCAGCAGGGATTGGCTTTCATTAGGAATCCCTGATGTCTGACATAGTATGTGTTATATCACAGATGCTCAATACGTGTTGTTTATTGACTGAATGAGACCATATTAAAGCTTTATTTCTCAGTAAACAAGAATGAATAAACTTTTCTAATGTGTTTTCCTCTGAAAAAGCAACAGTGCTAAAGATTAATCTATTACCAAATCTATTTTCTCCTTGCGTGACTTAGAAAAAGTTGCTTCTTAATACGTAAGCTGTTTTATAAAGCATAAGTTTCATAGGTAAAATATAGGTACTAATTACTTTGCAAAGGTTATTGTGAAGTTTAAGTAAGATGGAATTTGTAACAGACTGCCCATATATAAAATACCCTCAAAAATGGCAGCTTCTATGTCTGGAAGTTTACATTTTGCCATCTTGTTATGTATACTGCCAACTCTTGTTACTTTCTAGTAAATAATGAAAAGTTTAATGAGTAGAGTTAAATGCCTTTCACAATTTTTCCCTCTCCAAATGAGAAATGGAACTGAATCCAGAGTGCTGACAAACTAGAGGTTTTTTTCACCTTTTATTGAATAAACATTTCTTTGTAAGCATTGATAGAAATTATTTTCTAGTGATTGTTCTATTAAAAAAGACATGAGATAATACTTACTGCAGTAATCTGAAAGGATTTAATAGTATAAGTTATTGCTATATTTTAATTATTTTTATTTCAGTTTTTTTGTACCGTATTTCTTTATCTGTTTTATACTGTGAGTTTTATATAGGTTTTCACCTAATAAAAATATTTCATATTTATGTCTTGTATAGATCATGAAAGAATAGCTTTGGGGAATGAAGAAGGGTTATTTGTTGTGCATGTCACCAAAGATGGTAAGAGAAAATATTGTGGAGAAAATATTATTGATAGAAAATTCTAAACTATAGATTTTAAACTATAAAAAGAACAGGCTTTGCTCTTATTTATTTTGTAATTGAAATTTTCCAGACCTAATTTGATACATTTATAAGTCAAAAGATAATTTTTTAAATTTTTATAATCCTCTTGAGTTCTAAAATTTCCATGTATATTTTCTTTCTTGTGTCATTTTGTTTAACAGTTCTGCTCTATAAACTCAGACCACATTTCTAAAGATAGTACATGAAAGAAAAACACAACTTGATTTTTCCATTGTTCTAATGGTACTAGAAGCAGTAACAGTCATTAAAATGTGTTTGTTGTTGGGTTCTTTTATTCCATAAGTTAATACAACAGACTTTTTTCTAGAGAGAAATTAAATACTAGGTGAAATAAAAAAGGAGCCCATTTAGCATTCTTGAATGCTTCTAAATTATGTCTTTATATCAAGTTCAATTCAGTTCATTTCAGTTGCTCATTCATGTCCAGCTCTTTGCAACCCCACGGACTGCAGCACGTCAGGCTTCCCTTTCCATTACCAGCTCCCAGAGCTTGCACAAACTTATGTCCATTGAGTTGGTGATGCCATCCAACCATCTCATCCTGTCTTCCCCTTCTCCTCCTGCCTTCAATCTTTCCTAGCATCGGGGACTTTTCCAGTGAGTCAGTTCTTCACATCAGGTGGCCAAACTATTGGAGCTTCAGCTTTAGCATCAGTCCTTCCAATGAACATTCAGGACTGATTTCTTTTAGGATTGACTGGTTTGATCTCTATATCAAGTAAGATCATGGGAAAACAATGCATTTAAACTTCATTAATTTGTTACCCAAAGAAATACCTTTAGTGAAACGTGAGTCAGTTTTTAAAAATAATAACCCCATGGTAAAATTTCACTAGAATTTGGTGAGAGGGAAAAGTTTTTTCTTAAAGATCTGGCATGTTTTATCACATAGGAACTCTTTGCCACGGCTGCCAGAAATCTCAGTGCTAAATTTAATACCTTACTGTAGGTAGGTTAAATTATCTTACAGTAAGTGTAATTATCTTCCTCTTTCTCCATATGGTTTCTGATATCTTAGTTTTTCTGTGTGTGTATCTCTGTCTTTATTATAAGTTAACATATTCCTTTGAGTATAATTGGGATATGATTAATAAACAAAACATTATTTTGCAGTTGATTTATTATTCTTTCTTTGCATAGAAATTATTAGAGTTGGTGACAATAAGAAGATTCATCAGATTGAACTCATTCCAAATGATCAACTTGTTGCCGTGATCTCAGGACGAAATCGACACGTCCGACTTTTTCCTATGTCAGCTCTGGACGGACGAGAGACTGATTTTTATAAGCTGGCAGAAACTAAAGGCTGTCAAACAATAACTTCTGGAAAAGTGCGTCATGGAGCTCTTACATGCTTGTGTGTGGCTATGAAAAGGCAGGTCCTCTGTTATGAACTATTTCAGAGCAAGACGCGTCACAGAAAATTTAAGGAAATTCAAGTCCCATACAATGTCCAGTGGATGGCAATCTTCAGTGAACAACTCTGTGTGGGATTCCAGTCTGGATTTCTAAGATATCCCCTGAATGGAGAAGGAAGTCCATACAGTATGCTCCATTCAAATGACCATACACTCTCATTTATTGCACATCAACCAATGGATGCCATCTGTGCAGTTGAAATCTCCAGTAAAGAATACCTGCTGTGTTTTAACAGCATTGGAATATACACTGATTGCCAGGGCCGGAGATCTAGACAACAGGAACTGATGTGGCCAGCGAATCCTTCCTCTTGTTGTAAGAGTCTTACTTTTGGCTGTCTTACCTTGCTGTCTCTTTCCTTTTCCTTCTACTTCATCTCCTATGTATATTCATTATTATTAACAGGGTTTTTTTTAAGTCATCTTTAAGGTTTTTCCTAGGCATTAATTATGTTGGTGTGGAAAATAACCATACCTAGTTAACCTCATTAAGGTATGGTTAAGTTAACCATACCTAGTTAAACCATACCTAGGCCAGTGGGGTCAACATTAACAGGAACATAATTAAAGCTAATCATCTTACAGAATATTTTACTTAGATTTTTAATAACACATATGCTTTTATTTTGAAATAACCCTAAGGAGTTATGTTCATGGTCCCCCCAGATACAGTGCTTGTGAAGATTAACAGCTCATAAAACTTATCCTAGAGAAGTGGTTACCAAGTGAATTATTTAATCGCTTATGTAAAGGTACAATGTAGCATTTGAGAAATGTTATTCAGTTTTACATTTTTATCTAGGTAGGAAGATACTTCAAACTGCATATTGTACTCTTTCAAGGAACATTAATATATTGATAAATTGTCAAATACTTATTAGGTGTCATTTTACTGAAAGAGATATAACAGTGAGCAAAATAGACAATCTCACCCTCACAGAGCATAGAATGCAGTAGAAGGGATTCCTGACAGAACAAGTTGCAGTAACGTGTAAGTGCTCTGGTAGCCTAAGTACAAAGTCCTGTAGAGGCACACAGGAGGAGTATCTAATCCAGCAGTTTTTGTTTGTAGTGGAAGATACTTGGAGCATGTTTAAATGCTGAAGGAAACTAGCCGCTAGGGAGCCAGGAAAAGGTTGACCTTGTGCTAAATATAAGAAACAGAGTAAGATCTCCAAGAAGGCCAAAGAGGCTGGAAGTCAGAACACAGGAAGGAGGATATGGAGCAGGATGGGAATTCTCTTCCACTGCAACAAGATAGGAGGAATGGTGGGTATGAGGACAGTCAAGCTTAAAAGTTCAGTATAAGAAAATGTAGGAGAGCCACATATGTTACTACAGAGAAATTGGGAAATCTAGATAAAAAGAAAAATACTTGTAATCCTACCTAGCCAGGCTTAACTATTCTTAATATTTTGCTTCTTCTGAAATTTAAACTCTTATCTATGGCATCATGTTTAGAATGAATCCTGGTCAGAAAATAAGTCAGAGTGTTGTGTGAATTGGAATTAGAATAAGGATTGGAACATCTGGCTTTTATGAATAGCTCTGCCAAAAATTTGTGATCTTAGCCTGGGTAATCATTTAACCTTTGTTTGTGTCACCATTTATTGATGTTCAGTTCATCCGTAAGTATATGTTGAGCATTTTTTGTGCCAGATGCTTTACCAAACATTCATAAATGTGACCCTAATTCTTAAGATTTCTCTACTTTGTAGCTTTGTTTCACTATCAAGAGCTTGACTACTTTAGGAATCAGTTATTTTAAATGTAATAAAATTCCTTTATAGAACTAATTTTGGGCAAGGGAATATTATACCCCTGGTGTTAACAGACTAGAAAGGAACAGACTCCTTTCTGTATTATAATGGCCATAAAACCTCTTCACTTATGATTGATGGGGTTTTTACTTCAAAAATGTTTTGATGTGGCTAATCTGTATTGATACTAGAATTTGGTGGGATTCCACTCTACAGTTTCTTAGCATAGATCTTTCAGAATGTTTTGGATTTAACAGTTACAGGTAATCAGCCTACTGTTCTCTCCTTCCTGTCTCTCAGGTTACAATGCACCGTATCTCTCAGTGTACAGTGAAAATGCAGTTGACATCTTTGATGTGAACTCTATGGAATGGATTCAGACTCTCCCACTCAAAAAGGTAATTTAACATTATAATATGGCCTGGACCTCCTTGCAGCCCAGTGGTGAAGACTACGCACTTCCCCTGCAGCAGGCGTGGGTTCAATCCCTGGTCAGGGAACTAAGATCCCTGCATGCCGTGTGGTGTGGCCAGAAAGAAAGAGAAACATATGGGCTAAGTGAACATATGAGTATAAGTGAAACACTATATGACTATTTAGCTATTTTTCACTAATTTAGCATTTTATGTCATATGTAATAATATAAGTGGGAATTTGAAACTTTGCTAAGAGTAAAAAAGAAAAAAGAAAACTCAAGCTGGTTAGTTTTATAGGTAGCTCAGCACCATACTATTTTTATTACATTTAGTTTCACTATATAAAGTATGATTATTATCGTAATGAACAACTATAATACATTCTGTAACTTAAGATGCCAGTGTTACCTTTCACTTTAAGGAACTCTGAAGGAGCATTTCATTTGTAATTTTACTGTTTTTCACATAATAGTATGCAGTTTTAATCCTGTGAGGACAAACTTCATGGGCTAGAAAAGTGATTAAAATTAGAACCAAAGCTCTGTTAATAAAGGTTTCACATATTCCTAATAAACTATAATATTTTCCTTTAACATTCCCCCATGATAACATAAATTTTTCTACTATAAAATGTCTATTTTGCAAAAAGTGAAGAAGGATAGTTTGATATATGTAGCATGTGTCATTAGTTGAGGGATAGAGTTTAGAGAGATAGGTGAAAGAAAGTAACCAAGATCTTATTTCAAAATCTGCCCCAATTTTAAACTTTAACAGTGGAAAAAGCTCTTATAAATACTGCCACATTTTATAAAACAACGAAATATGGTCCTTGATTTTATAAATTCGGACTGGTTACAATTAATTTTCCCTTTTATTTATACCATGTGAATTTTGAAATATGTACAAAGGAAGCATAATAATAAACTGATCTCTTATGAACTAACCTCCTAACTTAAGACCCATAATATTATCAAAATATCACTGAATCTACCTGTGTATTTTTTATCCTGAACGTTGTGTTCATCATTCCCTTGCTTTTCTTAAAATACAGAATTTTTGTATATTTAAATATTTCTAGGCAATATATTGTTCAGTTTTGCTTGTGTTTGAGGTAATAATAAAATGTTGTATATCATCTTTTGCCTTGCTTTCTTCATGTACTTACTGTGTTTCTAAGATTCATCCATGTTACATTGTACTATATTTTTTCATTGCTTTTCACTGCTATAAAATAGTCTGTCGAGTGAATAGATCACTAGGTATTCTTCTGATTAGCAGACATGTGAGTTATTTCCCAGCTTTTTCTGTTGTGAACGTTGCAGCATATGTCTTCAGGTGTGTATGTGCAGGAGTTTCTTTTAAGTCATACGCCGAGGAACTAAATGATGGGACACAGAGAATGCAAGTGTTCAGCTTTACAAGATAGTGACAAAGTTTTTTCCAAAGTAACTGTACCAGTTGACACTCCTACCATCTGTATGACTTCGTAATGACCCATGCCGTTGTCAGGATTCAAAGTTTTGTAACTAATTTATTTGTGGTTATCGAGTGCTACCTCGTGAAGTGTTAATTTGTATGTCCCCTGTTGGCTATGCTGTTGATAATCTTTCATGTTTCTTCATCGTTCATATTTCCTCTTCTGTGAAATGCCTGGTCATGTTTTTTATCCCTATTTCTATTTAATCATTTTTTAAAATTGATTTATTGAAGTTATTCATATACTATAGATACTGGGTTAATGATAGATGTGGTGAATCTTTTTCCTGTTTGTGACCTATCAATTTTCATAGTGTATTTTGTGAATATTTATTATTATCACTGAAAATTCATTGTTATAAATTTTAATGTAGTTAAATATATCATTCTTATTGTTCATGTTTTTTTTTTTTTCTCAAGAAACTCTTTCCTACCTGCAGGTCTTAAAGATAAGATCTTTATTTCCTTTCAAAAGTTTCGCCTTCTACCTTTATGTGTAATCCATTTGGAATTGATTTTTTGTGTAATATGTGAAGTAGGGATTCAGTGTCATTTGTTCTATGTAGATACCCATTGCTCCATCACCATTTATTGACAGACCTTCCTTTCTTCATAGATGTACAGTTTTATCTCTGTCCTGTGTGTACATTTAGTTCAAATAAGATTCCTAAAGGATCTGTATTAATATCTTAGTATCATCATCAGCTTGCTAATGGTTTTAGAAGTTAAATTTAGGGTTTAAATGTATTTCACTTTTTTTTTTGCCAAGAATACTCTTTCTTTAAAATATTATCATTACAAATTAAATAATTTTTTACCTTTCTAGTTAGCATTAATTTTAATTTTTTGTTGATTTTCTGAGGAGGCTATATTTTGAAGAGGAAAGATAAAGGTCTTAAGAGTGTGTGCTTTAATAAGTATGTCAAAGTTTTATGATTTAATTTTTGAACCTTGTTAAAATATTAATTTTATTTTTTATTATTTTAGGTTCGCCCCTTAAACAGTGAAGGATCCTTAAATCTTTTAGGCTTGGAGACGATTAGATTGATATATTTCAAAAATAAAATGGCAGGTAAGAAAATACACATTAATCGGAGAGCTTCTTAGAAACATTCTCGCTAAGCTGACTGCCAAAGACAGTAAGTGGCAGAGCCACTTAAACTCAGGTGTACCTTACTCTAGGGTCTGTGCAGTTGACTGCTATCATACTCTCAGTATATTGGGATAAACTGCATGACAAAAAGTCATTGTTCAGGCTCACATAACTGTATAAGCAAAATATTTGTTTCTGACCTACCTTGTTATTTTTCTGTGGATTACTGAGGTTAATAGGAAAAGTATAACTGAATGTCTCTTCTGTACCTTTAATACTAAAGAACCTAACCAAAACTGGTAGCACTAAAATTGTGAAAACTCATCCAGAGTACTGATTCAGGACTATTGGAGTACATCTTCTGCCAGTGCATAGGGCTTAAAACTTTTGAAGTGCTGATGACAACTCTAAGCAGCAGCAGAAGCAGGGACAAGAGGACAGTCACTGGAGGGCCCAGAGTCGAGAGAGGGAATGGGCTCCTGAGTGCCCCGGACAGGGCGAGGGCCGTGTCCAAAGTAGTGGAGTGAGTCCTAGCCAGGGAGACTGCACACATCTCATTAAATAAGCAAGTTGTGAACAGTTAAAATCTAATTTTTAACAGAGATTATTATAATTCTATCTTCTACATAGTATTCTCATGTCTTAGCAACAAATTTCTCCATAACAGAGGTATCATAAATTAATGATCTTTTGTGGTAGATCTAGTTAATGCAGATGTAATTAATGGTACATTATGTACTGAAAAATAATAATTAAAATTGACTTAAATATAAGAAAAACATTGCCATTAAGAAAACACATTAAAATGTTTATACTTAGCTATTATCTCTGGGTAGTTGGGATTAATTATATTCTTTATGCCTCTCTTTTTTTCCCCCGTATGCTTCCAATAAATTTGTATCGTCTAACAAAAAAAACACCATCAAAAGTTTGTTGTTTCTGTTTTGCTTGTTTGTTTTTAGTACTAACATACACACAAATGCTTAGCTTCAGATTTGGTGTCTGGTACACCTACTTGGCACTGAAGACTTCTTGGTATATAGACAGGCGACTGTAGAAGTCCTGTGCTAAGAGGATATTCAGTTTGACTTGAGAAAGGACATTCGGGTACTAGAAATGAGTGTTGCTCAGTGATGGATTCACCTTGAATTTGTGCTTTACAGCCCCTCCCTCCAAGACTCTATACTTAATTTTGTATCTGTTTCTTAGTCACTCATTCAGTCATGTCTAACTCTTTGCTACCCCATGGACTATAGCCCGCCAGGCTCCTCTGTCCAGGGAATTCTCCAGGCAGGAATACTGGAGTGGATTACCATTTCCTTCTCCAGGGAATCTTCTCAACCCAGGGGTTGAACTTGAGTCTCTTTTGTCTCCAGCTTTGGCAGGGGGGTTCTTTACCACTAGCGCCACCTGAGAAGCCCTCTGTTTCTTAGAGGAACTCTAAATATTTGTGTAAGATTAAATCCACCCTGTTCTCATTGTATGTAACCATGATAATCTTAAGATGCGTCCATTATCCAGTGTGTGTCTACAGAATAAAACCTTTTCCATTTTGTGGAAAATGCTTTCATCTTTCTACTCGAGGCTAGGAGTAAAGGTGGAGATTGGAGAAGGAAAACCTGACAACATAGTAGTCTTTGACCTTTGAAAGGGAAAGGAAACCCTGTTTCCTGGAGATTCTGTCTCTTTCTTGTCTTCTCTCTGTTTTGTCTGTTTCTCTTTCATCTCCCAAGAGCTCAGAGCCCTCTGGGTGTCCAGAATCCCCCATCGCCACTGTCACTCACCGAGATCTGCTTCACCCTCGTAATCCCCAAATTCTCATCTACTTTTTAAAAATTATCTTTTTAACTTTTGGTATTAGGAAAGCAATCTGACTACATTATTTATTTTGCTACAAGGAGATTGTTGCTCTTTTACTGATCATCTTACTTTGGCTTGGCTTACAGGCCCCCTTGGTTTCTTCCCACTTCCTTTTTCTCACTTTAGCTTTCTGGCTGTTGAAAACTTCTCTAAAGGTTGGCTTTTCTCTTTTTCCTTATCTTATTTAGAGTATGATAGTCCTCATGTTGTATGGATCCAGTTGTCTATTTTAGAGTATGTTCACCGTATTCCAGCATCCATGGTTGAGAGTTTTGTTTACTTCTAGGTATTAAAATTGAAAAATATGGTCATTAGATGACTAGGTGTATATGATTATATATCCCCCCAAGATCAGGAGAGTAGGAATAGGAATAAGACTTTTAACCTTTAGTAAAGAAACTAGTGGAAACACAATTCCTTTCCTTTACTCCACATCTTGTAAATTGGATCTTCAAAGAACATGTTTTAGTATATGTAATGGGCTTCCCTGATGGCTCCAATGGTAAAGAATCCGCCTGCAACGCGAGAAACGTTTAATTGGTATCATTTCTGTGAATAATTCACATTTTATGCCTGATTGCTGTGCAGGTTAACAATAAGAACTTTTTAACATCTTAAGCCATTGAAACAAATACTTTGGAAGGAGTGAGAAGTTGGTATAGAGATACTGGGGATGGGGTAACCAAAGTGACAAGGCAGCTACATTTTTCTTTTTTTCTTCTAGTAAATTGTACCATTTTATGTTTATAATCAAATAAAAGTGAAAATATACTTTGTAAGCTATGTTTGATTTCAGCGTATATTTGTTTACATATGTTCTGTTGAAAATTGTTACTTATTTACTGTGATTATCAGCACACAACTTTTAAAATCAGAATTGCATATACTTGTATTGATTGACATTGGTACCATCTTGGAGATTAATGAATAAAATGCATTTTAGCACTTTAAAGAACATCATTGTTCTTTGCTGTCTTTTGTTTTTTTTTAACAGAAGGGGATGAACTGGTAGTTCCTGAAACATCAGATAATAGTCGGAAACAAATGGTTAGAAATATTAACAATAAGAGGCGTTACTCTTTCAGAGTTCCAGAAGAGGAAAGAATGCAACAGAGGAGGTAGATATTTAGCTTGTACTCATCCAAAGATACTTGTAGCATCAGAAGGACTATTTGGTAATAATACTATATTTGACTTGGAAGGAAAATTTGATCTCTGAAAGTCTGTCACTCATCCTCTGTGATTTTAAAAACTGCAGTAATGAATGTATTTCTCAGTGTAATATTAATTAATACTCTCCAAATTGTGAGTATGTACTAGATTAAAGTACCATATTTTGATTCATTTCTCTATGTGTATATGATAGTTACAAGTTTTAGAATGTGGGCCTTTATAAAAAACATAGAACATATCTATGCAGATTAACTGTTCTCTTCATGAGAAGTAGCCTTGTAGTATGTCCAGTTACACACAAAAACATTTCTAATATATTAGCAATTATTTAAAAGGACATCCATAAAATATTCAGAATTATCTGTAGAGTAAGACCTTGTTTCATATTTAAATACTAACTGTTTTCCCACCAAAAAGCATAAGATCTTTTAAATTTAAAACAAAATCTTGTAAGTTAAAATTTTATTTAGTATATTCTATTATTTTAATTCTATCCTTATTAACATGATTTCCCAGTTTATTAAAAAAAATTGAATATACTTTTCTCTAAAATTATCTAGATTGGTCATGGAACAAAAGTGTCTAAACAGGTGTTTTTTCTTACAGGGAGATGTTACGAGATCCAGAAATGAGAAATAAATTAATTTCTAACCCAACTAATTTTAACCACATAGCACATATGGGTCCAGGAGATGGAATACAGATCCTAAAAGACCTGCCCATGGTAAGAGAAATGAAGAGTGAATGTGAATATAGATGGGGTTAAGAATAAGGTGTGAGGGAGCAGATATATATATATAGATATATAGATATAAATGTAAAACTATGAACGTGTGTGTGTATATACATATATGTGTGTGCTTAAATACATATGAGTTGAAAGGATATATTGGTATAATGAGGAAATGTTTATCTCAGAATATCATGATATTTGTAAGATGCATGATGACATAACTGATGAAAAAATGTTAAATTTAGCTACATATCAAAAAACAAGCATACCAATTCTTCTCCCATATCTAGATTTACCATTTTGGAGAAATAAACCATCAGATATGGAGAGGTTCTATACCAAGATTCAGAACTTGTTACCAAATCACTAAAATTTCACTAAGTAATAGCAATTCAACACAGATATTTGGCCCACCTCCCATCGAAAACCATATTAGCTTGTTCATTAATGGTCACACCTCTCATCTGATTATGAAATTAAATCCTTTTCATTTGCCTAATTACAAACATGTTACCTAGTCAGTCTTATATAATAAAAGTAGAAATTGGAAAACTTTTTTTTTTTTTAACAACATGAAGATTGGATTCTTGGACCTAGTATATTGAGATTAAGAATATTAATCTTAATCTGTAATTAGCTAATTAGCCAAGCTTTGTTTATACTTACCATTTCAGTATTATGGTATTCTCAAACTATATGTGTTAGTCACTCAATCGTATACGACTCTTTATGACCCCTGGACTGTAGACCGTCCATGGAATTCTTCAGGCAAGAATACTGGAGTATGTTGCCATTTCCTTTTGAAACTTTAACGTGATTCTTTTGATCAGTGGTGACAGCATCTAGATTTTGCACAGAATTGCAGTCTGGGAGATGATTTGTGAATCTTAACCCAAAGCTCTTTCTAAGAAAGTCTGTGTTAAGTACCCACATTACTAACTCTACTGTGATAGAAGATAAAAACATCTATCACTGACAGAAAAAATAACAGGTAACACAGTTTGTATGATGAATTTTTTTTAATTAAAATTAAACTCTTAAAGGTAGTCTTGCATCCATTTCATGGAAGGAACCAAAAAAAATCTGCATTAATTTGAGTCTGAGTTCCACATTATAAATATCTCAGTTAACCAGTTGGTTCTGTTTATGAATGAATATGACATTCCTGCTGTCATATTTTTTACCAATTATCATCAAAACATTATTATTTGATTATAGTACTATTCCTTCCTTTCAAATCATTCACAATAGTCATTTATCCTTTTGAAATGGGGATTTTTATTAGCTGTGCTGGGTAAATATAAAGTATGCAAAAAGATTACAGCCAATCTTGATATAGTAATTAAAACAAAGTAAGAAATTTAAGGCTGAACATAAATATTAAGCTGAAAATTTTGAACATAAGTAAAGGCTGCATTTAAGTATTAAACTGTTTTACTTATCTATGATATTTAATACACTGTTTTTTTCCGTTTTGCCTGGGAATCAGATTTCAGAATTTTCTCTATTCCTTTCCCATTCTGAGCATTTGTTTAAGTCCTCAGTCTGAAATCCCTCAGTCTGGGTTTCCTTTTTTCTCAGAAGTAAACGTAACGGAACCATACAGTTCAAAGCCTCTGTCATTTTTTCTTACAGAAGCTACAGTGTCAGGTACAAAGTACCTTAGGAGAGAGAAATTTTTAATTATGATAAACAGTTGAAATGTGAATATATGTATAGCTTGTATTTGATAGAACAAGTGTTATATACTATCTTAATGAAACTTTTTGAAATTTAAATAATAAATAGTTTTTAACACTTGCTACGTAGTTAGCATTTTGGAGGGATGTGTGCATGCATGCTAAGTCACTTCAGTCGTGTTCGACTCTTTGCAACCCTGTGGATTGTAGCCTGCCAGGAGGAATACAAATTTCAACACATCCATATGTTGCAAAGCAACACATCAACAAACACAAAATTATTTCAGTAGTGAACAAAGTTTTAAGGGGTATTATCCTTTCAAAATTAAGCTTTCTTTCACACTTGCTTCATATTTGTGTACAAAAAAGAATATAGTTTTCCTCTCATTATATTCCAACAACATAGCAAAAAGAATTATGGAAAATTTTTCTATAAATTCTATTATATCCCGCAGTTTGTTCCTTAAGGTGAAATAGTTTCAGGATTTAATAAAATGTTCCTCTGCTTGACCAGGTGAAAAATTAGTTTGCTAATGTTTCAAAATTCTTTCAGACCTTCATACACAATAAGATTTGGTCTTTCTACACCCTGAATATGTACACAGAAGCAAAATGTCAAATTTCAAGCATAGTAATAATTTTTGTATCACAGTATCCCTCCTTTTCCTCCCTTTACCAGCTCCCACCACTTAAAGTAAAGGAAATCTCTATTTTTGTTGTTGCTGTTCAAAATAAGATCCAGTCTTAATTACTGTACAAAATAAGTTCAGATAGCATTTCCCAAAGATTCATCCCTGACCTCACTCCATGACGCATGGCCTTCTCTGCTGGCTACTTATTCCCATTAGACCTCTTGATTTTCAGTATTTGTGTCACTGATCTTGTTAACCATTGACTGCCTCACTGGTTCTTTTGTCATTAACAAAAGTGATTTTTTGCCCTAGCAGTGCAATTCAGTTTTTAAAGTTCGTTTCATGTTTTCTTATCATATAAACACTTTTGAATTTCCAGGACAAGAAGTTGGTGTAACTTTTTGAAACCTGTTCACCTATACATGGAGTATTTATTGTAGCAAAAATGTTATGTGTCTGAACTCCTGTTTTTCACATTCTCACTTTATTTTCACCTGACTTTCTTCCTTTCACTAGCTCAGAACATAAAAGCTGGGGCTTTTCATAAGCATCCGTTTAATCACTTAACAAATATTTTTTGATATACTGTCTTACCAGAACTGTGCTTATCTTGGAGTAAACATTGGTAAACAACACAATAATATGCATGTCTGAAAAGAAAATAATATGCATGTCTGTATCTGTGTGTGTATATATATATGTATACATGTATTGAAAAGCTTGTAATGTTTTAATCTCAGATTTTAGTATGTTCCTTCCACTGTAGTTTTCTATGTTTAGTGAACTATTTCCCCCAAAAAAGATGAATTAAATTCATCTAATGTTAACATATATAAGAAGCACTTTCAAATACCAAAGCTAGGTTGTCATTTGTGCAAAGAGCATGTACCCCAGACATTTTTATGTTTAACTTATTCAAATCAGTATTGCCTTCCTGTGAAATGCTTATAAGCTTAGAAAGTTTATTGACTGTCTTTGGAAGCTTATTCTGTTTCCTTTGTACCAAAATGATACTGAAACAGGTTGTTTGCCTCATGAGTGTGGAAAAGATAGTAAGAGTAAGGAAGTCATTTTTTATTTTCTCTCCTATATCAGTGTGAATCTTTCATGTGTGGCTTAGTGAACCAAGAGAATATAAGCAGTTAATATAAAATAGCATGTGTGTCTTACAAATACATACTGTAGTAGTTTCCTGGAATCCTTTTTGTCATCTACCTTTTTTCATAAGTGGATACTGGTAATAAAGAATAGATTTGTCTCAAGCTGAATTAAGGAGTAATATTTTACCTCTAAAAGATTTCTTTTTTTTTTTTAGCACATAAAACTTCTCCTAGTCTTTCACCTGTTCCTAAAATTGTTAATAAATAAAATTCCTAGCTCAATGACCTTTTAGACTTTTAAGAAGTAATTTTACTTATTAAAGTCATAGTTATATGCCCATGAATAGTTTTTCCTTTTGGAAAAGAGCTTTAGCAACTATTGATTTCACACACATCTCTAAATTTAAAATAATATCTTATATAGGAGCCTTTCTTTTAAGCTTCCCTAATTTATCAAATTTTTTTTTAACAAAGCAACATCATCTCAACTCATGAGAATATCAGTCAGCATCTCTCTGGGAAGTCATTCAGTCTCTGTCTTTAATGAGGTGATTTTAGGATGTTTTCTTGAAACATAGTTCTTAAGAACTGAACTTTGAAAACTCCCATAAGAGAAGGTGACTGGGTGCTAAGTGGTGTCTCCAAATATCCACAAATTATATTACATGAAAAACTAGAGTCCTTGTTTTCAAAAACTTTTCTCTATGTCTCTAGTGTTACATTATTTCATTTTTTAAAATTACACTTGAACATTGAAGAAAAGGTTGTTCTCTTGTTAAAAAAACAAACGTTCTCTGGGTGTCTAAGTGGAGATAAGCTTGGGCTACTTAAAGGTAAACCAATAATTAGTACATTCCATTCACTCAGTTACTCGCTCAGTCGTGTCTGACTCTTTGCGACCCCGTGGACTGTAGCCCACCAGGCTCCTCCATCCATGAGATTTTCCAAGCAAGAATACTGGAGTGGGTTGCCATTTCCTTCTCCAGGGGATCTTCCTGATCCAGGAATCGAACTCAGGTCTCCTGCATTGCAGGCAGGAGCCAACAGGTATACAGTACATTCCAGAGTTACTCATTATGGGAGGATAAGATCAGTAAAAGCAAACACATGTCAAGTCTATAAATGCAGGAAATGGTTTCAGTTTCTCAAGGAACACTTTCATAACACTTCTGGTGAGAGGCTTGTTGTATTAATAGGTTCACTTGTTCTTTAATTATTTCTTGCTTTTTCTATCCTAATGTTTTTGTTTAGATTTTTTGCCATGTTTTGATTATCACAATCAAAGGAGAATACTGAACTAAATTTCAAAAATCTACTTTATTTCTGAAAGTCCAGTTTCTACTCATCTTGATGACAGCGATAAAAGAGAATAATCTTACGAGGCAAATGACTTTTTGCAGATCAACTCTTCAAGTAACTGGCAAGAAGATTACAAAATTTAACTTTCTAAGGCCTAAAAGTATTTCATGATGGATTCAGTTATTGATGCGAGATGCTTCGTGTTTTTCTACATGCATGTTATCTGAAATGTCACATATATCTGTCTGGTGAATCCATTTTCATTACCTCATTACCTTTTTTCTTTCTGTTGTTTTGATAGCCGGGTTTCCCTTATCCATCCCCTCATCATCACTCCGGTCTGATCTCCTCTCCGATCAACTTTGAGCACATCTATCACATGACTGTTAATTCTGCTGAAAAATTTCTCTCTCCTGATCCCATAAACCCTGAATATTCCCCGTCTCTGCGCTCTGTCCCCGGTACACCAAGCTTTATGACTCTGAGGGTATGAAAGCTGAGTTAGGTGTTAACTTGTACTAACCATGTGCGGATCTCTGCCTGGCTTCAACAAGTAACACTGCCAAGGGGGTACATTCTGTGTACGCTTTCCTTTGGCTTGTTTCTCTGCTGCCAGACTTCTATCCTTCCTCTTCCTCCTCTTCTCTCTTCAAGTTCTACTTTGTTTCTTCTTTTGAGGAAAAAGATAAGGACTGGGGAAGATTTCAGTTTTATTTCTAAAACAGTATTGGAGGTTTTTCTATGTGTAATATAAGATAATCCCATCATGATATATTTCATTACAGATACTGTAAGAAATAGCCCCCAACTAAGTCTTTATTCTGTTAAAACAAACAAAAAAACAGGTCCTAGAATTGCTGAATTCTTTATAGCTCGTTAACCAGTGCAGTTCAGAGAAATTTTTAATATTTAGTGAAGTCTGTAGTAGGCCTGTCTACAGGCCTTTTCTCTACAATAAACCCCCTTCCAAAGAGCTCACAATTCTTAAAAATATAAAGTATAGTAGTATCAGTGAATAACAGGAATAATTACCAAAAGAAGGTAGTCTTATTAATGTTTGAGTTGCTGATGCACCTTTAATGCTAGTCAGGATCCAAAATAAGAGAAGTAAATCAACACGACAAAAAAGCAGAGTGTGCTGCATTCTGGGGGACCATGACCTGGGTCCTTCCATGCAGCCTTGCATCCTTGTAACTAGCAGCTCGGCAGTGGGACAGAGAGCTGGCAGCCATTCAAGCTGAATATCCTTATTTCCATCAAGAAATATGTACTGACTTCAAGGGGGCATTTTCTCAAGTTTGTTTTGCAGATAATAAAATATTTGGATTGTATCACACAAACCTATTTCCTGTGACTTAGAAAAAAAAAATCCATTTTTTAATTTGTATATTTAGTCCTTTTCCAATAAGAAAACTATGTGTAGGGGGAGTTTATTTTTCTATTTTTGTTTGTATTATAAAATTATTCTAAACTACGTTTTAAATGTCATTGTCACTGACATTAAACTGTAATGTTATTTACATGTCTTATTTGATGACATAAGATTACTTATGATAAACTAAGCCTTAGTTTGTTTGCTTGGTAACAGATTACAGTCAGTGGATTCTAGAGGAGGTTGTATAAACTAATCAGTCAAGAATTTTTGATATAAGAGATGGTGGAAATGTTCCTTAAGTTAGTCATCTATAAAGAGAAACACTACTATTAGTGGACATGTTACCCTAATCTTAAGCATGTTTATGAAAGGAGCATCAGATTAAGTTTCATGTTACTTTATAATGAAGTTGAACTTCAGCTGGATGAATGATCAGACTGTTGGATTTGCAGTTTTTTAAAAGTTTTTCCAGAGTATACCTTCTGCATGTCATTCTTTGATTACTTCAATATTCAGTGTTACTAAACCACTGGCATTTTTATAGGCCTTCATTTTTGCCATTTTTTCTAGAGTAGGTTTGTTTTATAAAAAAGGACACCACCAAGGTACCTTAAGGTTCATAGCAAAAACAGTAAAAATGGAAAGGTTTCAACTGATAGCCCTGTCTCTCTCGAGCTTTCCTCTGCTGCATCATACGCATGTCATCGGCACCTCACAGGATGGCTCCCATGAGTGGATGTTGAAATGCTGGCACTGATTGTTTCCATTTTAAATTTTTTGTTTTGTTAGAGAAAAAAGGGTAAAACATTTGCTTTAACAAATAACACAGTAAGAATTACATGGACTTTGCAAATTTGATATATGAACCAAAATGGCGGTGGTGGTATTTGAAGACAGGCAGCCTGCCAACTTTCAATGTGTGTGATTCTTTAAACTGTATGAGTTGGGTTTTTCAAGAGATATATTAGTGCATGTTTTCCTGATTGCTGGCTTGGGCCCTGCGTTAATTGTGTTGTCGTAACCTTCTCTCAGGTACCAGCCAGCCCTGACACCCCTTCTGGTCTGAAAAGTTTGGGGCCATGGAGGAGCCGTTCAGAAGGCTGGTCCTACACACCGCCTGTCTAGGTGTCTGTAACTTTCAAAGCATTCTGTAGCTCATTCTCCTACATTGGACCCCAGAATCATTCAGTATTAGATGGAGAACTTTTCCCTCCAGCGTTCCCAAGTTAAATCACCTCACCCAGGCCATGATGGTTCCAGACATCATGTTTAGGACTCATGCTGCTTTGTCTGTGAGGCAGGGAGGCTGCCTGGTGACTAAAATGGGAACATGCAAGTGGCACTTTTGGTATCAGAATAGTAGAGGGAGTACTTGAGAAGAACATGCTTTTAAGTGACTCTCTTCTAAAGAGTCCTTCCTAAGGAAATAAAAATCTCAGATATAGTAAAAGCTTTGCTTCAGTTATCTGCAGATGTCCATGTAATTCTACGTTTCACTGTCACTTCTAACCATATAACTTTCACTTACTCTTCTCACAACAACAACAAAAAATTCTTATTTACTGATAAGTATTTCGGTGAGTATAAGGATAAGCACTTACGTTTGATTGGCCTGAGGTCTATTTCTGTTAAGGCTTTAGCACGTTTGTGGGTGGGAGGGATTATATAATCTGTTTCATGTTCTGTATCAATATAGTCTAAACAACTTTATTTTATTGAGATTAGGGTGAAAAATAGAACTCTCTGTCGAAAATCAGTTTATCTCTGGATGAAGAATTTTTCTTTCTCTTTTGATCTTAGAACCCTCGGCCCCAGGAAAGTCGGACAGCATTCAGCGGCTCGGTCAGTATTCCATCTATCACCAAATCCCGCCCTGAACCCGGTCGCTCCATGAGCGCCAGCAGTGGCCTGTCAGCAAGTAAGTATCCTGGGCTGCAGGAGACGCATCCATAGCAAAGCAGCAGCCATGCGTTCATGCATCACCAGGTGTCAATGTCTCAGACGCGGCTGGGGAACTCCTTGTAGGCGCAAGTGCAGGTGTTACGAAAGTTGTCATGGGGCCCTTCTAGAGGTCACAGTCCACCTGGGAGACAGATGGGCAGTACTACAAACCGTGATGAGAAGTGCCCAACCTCCCAAATCACCATCTAGAACTTTTGGGAGAGACCCTGCCTAGGACCACAGTTTTCCGATTGTCCCCTTCGCTGTTCAGTCAAAATAGCCCATCTCAGTTTTTTAAGATTAGGGTTGTTTGAGTGTACTTTTTCTCTGAAAGGACTTTTCCCAAACTTAAAAAGTGTAAATCACAGAGGTGAGGTTCTATAAATGATCACTAGGATGGAGAAAAGGAGCCCAGGAAGAATGTACTAAGCACTAGGAAGCCCCATCAGACACCATCCTTCTGACATTTTATTCTCTGAGTATTGAGTGCTCAGTTCCCACAAGACCCCCACAAGGTAGAATTCATTTTCTTATTTACAAATGAAGAAAACTGAAACTCCGACAAGATGACTTGCTTAAAATCACACTAACGTAAGCAGAGCGGCAGAACTCGATGGTGGTTTGGGTTTTTTATTCAGAATGACAAAATTTTTAAAACAGTAACTTCACATTACGGCTTTTGTTAAACTGAGGACTATATTAGGCATGGAATTGGAAGAGAAGTCTTAAGAAATGATTTATGCCTTCAATTAGGCTATAATCTAAGACAGAAGATGGACAATGAAAAAGTAAAGAGTGCCTATCCAAAGGGACACGTCAACGAATGAAAATGAGCACACGTCTAGTGAGGGACGCCTCTAGAAACAGGGTGGGGTGTGCGGAGGGAGCAGACCTCCTAGGGAGTAAGGCTGAGCCAGTGGCTCTCAACCTGAGATGCATTCTAGAATCATCAGAAGGGCTTTGTAAAAGTTAAGTTGGGAATTCTGCTTTTGTTGGTCTGGAATGGGGCCCAGGCACTGATATTTTTAAAGCTCCATAATATAATACGCAACATATCCCCAGCGCTGGTAACTTCGGCAGTAAGAAGATTATGGTGATACATCTGAGAGGCTCAGGAAAGAAACTAGAAGGAAGCTGTCAGATCACCAAGGACAGGGCTTCAGCAGGCAGGCTCCTGTTCAGTCTATGAAGACATCTGAATGTGGGTGATCATTAAGTATATATGCTTTGAACAGTCACCTCTTGACATTTTCATTGAATTCTGGATGTAAAATAACTCAATTTTAGGGATTTGTTAAACCAGCAGAAACTCGAAACCATCGATACCTTGTAGTTGTGCTAAAGCCTCGACACAGTCTCAATCTTTTTTGAATGGTGATCTTAATATTGAAGCTCGACAGAATTAAAACACGTTTAGGTTAAAAACTGAAAAATAGTAGGGAGTGCTAAGAATTGAACATATATAGGTGCTAACAGTACCCCAGTATTTCCGAGACTTTTCTGGTCATCCCCTTTCCTCCTCTGGATGGTGCCAGTCGTCCTTTGATGTGTCCCAACTCTAAGATCAAAGCAGAGGGTGAGTTTAGAGAAACTCACCTTGCTTTTTCATCTGGGGCTTTTTGCCCTGTGGAATGAAAATGCTTCTGTTATGTTCCTTTGTGTCTTTAATGAAAATTCTCTAGAAGCTAAGTGACAGTTCTGCATCATCAGGTGGCATGGTCTTCATTTTTCTGAGATCTCTTCTCATCAGCTTCATCATTCAGCATGTGTCCTTTGAACATCTGCTCTTTGCCCCATTCTTGTCAGGGGCCTCCAGAGGCAAAGACCATCCATTAAAAGAATGGCAGGCACATAATTCCAACCTAATATCCAGATTCTCTGAAAGACGTGATGAGAAGTGCTGTAGGAGCACCAGGGAGCAGGAAAGACTCACTGAGACAGTAGCACATGGGTGGAGACTTGAGGCATTGATTCTGCAGAATTGCCTAGCAAGCAGGGCAGCCCAGGCACAGCCAGTGAGAGCAGAGCCTGGCGGCCTGGCAAGTGCTGCCTATTCATCCAGCAGCCCCGGTGGCTGGGCACCAGAGTGGGCTTCAGTGTCAGGGGGCCACAACCCGACTCACTGTCCATCAGTGGGCTTTAGGCAGAAGGAGGGCTCCTCACCTCAGCCATCTGTGTATTGCCTAGAGGGTCGTCCCCTTCTACACATGTAAAGTTTTACCTGAACCATGTGCCGTAGGGTCATCTGCGCAGAATGGCAGTGCGTTAAAGAGAGAATTCTCTGGAGGCAGCTACAGTGCAAAGCGGCAGCCCATGCCCTCCCCATCAGAGGGCTCGCTGTCCTCGGGAGGCATGGACCAGGGAAGCGATGCCCCAGTGCGGGACTACGACGGAGAGGTGAGTGCCTGTGGGGAGCAGCTCCGCCTGGGGACGGGGTTCTAGAGAGGTACTGAACCAGACAGGTGAGTGTATTTCCTGAAGCCATTCTGCCGCCTGGACTGCAGCAGGGATCGGCCACACGCTCCAGCAGGGGTGGTGGAGCCAGTCACTTGGGTTGGAAACTGCAGTTACCCTGGAGGTGTTCAAACTTCTAATAGCTTTCGTATGAAAATAGCCTACGTTTCCAAAGACCTGCAGAAAGGACTAGGAGCATTTGTTCTATTCTGTGCCTCTTAGCTCAGAAAAGGTACTTTCTACCCACAGTAAAGAAGTTATGCATGCGTGCTAAGTCACTTCAGTCGTGTCCAACTCGCTGTGACCCTATAGACCATACCCTGCCAGGGTCCTCTGTCCATGCAATTCTCCAGGCAGGAATACTGGAGGAGGTAGGAGGTTGCCATGCCCTCCTCCAGGAGATCTTCCCCACCTAGGGAGTGAACCCAAGTCTCTTATGTCTCCTGCATTGGCAAACGGGTTGTAGAAAAGTCACATCCAGTCATTGGCCAGAGGACCCGTGGTGGCCCAAGCCCCTCCTGACCCTCTGCTGCTCCCTGATGTCTTCCTCTGGCCTCCCAGGACTCTGATTCTCCACGGCATTCCACGGCTTCCAACAGTTCCAACCTGAGCAGTCCTCCCAGCCCGGTGTCGCCCCGGAAGACCAAGAGCCTGTCTCTGGAGAGCACGGACCGTGGGAGCTGGGACCCGTGAGCGGGAGCTGGGACCGTGAGCAGCCTCCACGCTCAGATGCTCTGGGCTCCCCTCCACTGCCCCCCTCCTCTCACTGTCATCTCTTCCCCAACCTCTGCCTGAAAACACCAGGGCCGACTGCAGTAGCAGGGCGGGAGTTCAGGAATTCTGCCTCTAGGACTTTCATCCATGCCCTCCTCGACTTAACACCAACAACCATAAAGGCAGACTTTCACTGAGCAGCTTAGATGAATACTGATTTCATTTCATACACTTAGCATTGCTTTCCAGACTATTTCACCCCTCCCCTAAAAGGTAGCTTAAGTAGACAGATTCCACACATGTAAGCGATAAGAATAAGATTAGACAGATGTTGTTTTCACAGTAGAGTCTCATGTAGCCCTGAGACCGCACGTGGGGCTCGCCAGTGGGTCCCGGGCGCGCGCCAAGCCCCTTCAGCACCACAGTGAATGTCTACCTGATCGTTGCCAGTAAATCCCTTATCACTAAAACAATGCATATTTTACTACAAAACAGAGTTTAAATAAATACACAAATGTAGAGGTTAAGTACTGAATGTATATAGTAAAAAGAAGCATCTTGTATTCAACGAAAGATGGATGCATATATGAGAGATCATTTAATTTAAAGAAATGTGTTGTTTCCTGTCTGTTGTCCACCTAAAAAATGAAAGGGTAGAAAGGCCTGGCTGGCACTGATGTGTAAAGAGGGAGGGCGGGAGGAGCAAGCATCCCCTTAACACCAGCTCTCACGCTGGACGGGGGAACCTGCAAGCTTTAGGAGACGCTCTGAGGCTTTGGTTTCATCGGTTTGGAGTGTAAACTGGGAACCAGACTTGTAACATTTAAAGCCTCTTCAGCAGCATCATTAAAAGGCAGATTTACTTCTATCCAAGACATTTCTATTTCTAGCAGTAGAATTTGAACCGCACTTCTCATCTGTTATTATATTTTGGTATCTTGTGCAGATGAATGTAGAAACGCAGTTTTGTCACCTTCTGGATCCCTTCCATCTGAAAGGACACAAGGAATGGCATAGTTTCTGAAGGGCCATAAAAAGGTTCAGCAGAGTGCTTTTTTCCCTTGGTTAATCTCCTCCCCCACTTGCAGTGAGGCCTGTGTCCCCCAGCTGAGCCAGCTTCTCTTCAGAGAGGGATCTGTTTTAAGGGGGGTGTGAGCATCCTCAGATAAGCCTGGGAAAGGGGTTTAATTACCAAATAATGTAAAACCTCAAATGCAAGGACTTGAACAGCCTTAACCAAATACTCTTTCCCACACGGAGTGGGAAGCGAACAGCTCATCCCTGTCGCACACAGGAAGTCAGCCTGCGTGGCCTTCCTGAGCGGGTAAGCTTTGCCTCCCTCCTAGCTATATTGCGTTAGTCCCATTTCCATTTGGATTCCTGCTGTTTTAATTAACGAGATGCAGAACCAGGAATTTATTTCTCCAGAGTCATTTCACCAGTTAAGCACATGAGTAGAGAAAGATAGAAATAAAAATATCTCATGGCCGCACAGAGAATCTGCCTCTCTTTTACTTTTTATCTAAATTTCCCTGAGAAGTACCAACAGATTTTCTGCTCTCTTCTTTAAAATTCAGCTAAAAATGGAAGAGCATTCCTGCCATTGCTTGTCTGCGTCTTGGTGTGTGAGCACTGTCGTTCTACCCGCCCACCACCACCTCCACACCTGCACACACACACACCAGCCACAGCTATTCCGCTTCCCACCACAGGCCACAGGGAGCCGGATATTCCCTGGATGCCACTCTCAGGAGCAGGTTACTGAGGTTCGGGGAGAGAAGAAAGCGTCCTATGCGGGCATTATATTGTGAAATATTACAGTAGAGAATTTTAAAATAATAACAGGTTTGGCATTTAAACATCCTGAGCTTGGCACTTGCTCAGATTTATGTTTAACTTGAGATGGGCATAAATGACTGCACAATTCTAACCTTCTAAATCCTTTGCCTTTGGAGGAGAAGTGTTATGTGGAAGTACTTTTGTGCATTTCGATTTCAAGAGTTAGACCTTGAGTCTGGTTATTGCCACGACTCCAATCACTCCTTAAGTTTGGCACTTCCCAGGAGAAGAGGGAACCTGCCAGCCGGATGCTGAGTGCCTGTGGCCTGCTCTCCAGACCCTCCCATCCTCTTCTTTCCTTTCCCCTCGCCTCTTCCTGCCCCCTTTTCTCCTCTGAGCGGAGGCAGATCCAGCTGAGATTCACTGGATTCCACACTAAGCCATTAGTTTATAGCTTTGACAACTAAGTTTCTGTTGCCTATAGGTGCTTATTTCTTTCAGATGCTTTTAGGATCAAAATAATAACCATACCTGAAGTCTGGACACCAGTATAGTGAGTCATACCCTGCAGCCCCCCAACAGGGCAGATAAGGGCTTGTCCTGGCTGTCGGACTCACTGGGAGGTGTAATGCTACCCCAGTAGATTATACTCCAGTAATCTGAAATGGTCTTAGCAGTGGCAAGAGATCAGTTCCAAATGTGATTCGTGTCCAATAGGAGACTTGGGGCAGAAATACTGCCAAGGGTGGTAATCTGGGGGATAATTTCCCAAGATAGTGATCACTCAACTGGGTTTATCCCCATTCTCCAATATGAAGCAGTTACCGTCAGAAGCTTCTTGAAAAGAACGATTTGGGAAGATGGGGAATGGATTCTAGAGAAACAAAAAACATAGTGATCACTGAAATGGATCAGTAACAAAGATTATGGAACAGATGTGATGTTGCTGTCTGAATTCATCCTTTGTTTTCATGCAGGACACTCAAAGAAACGTATGTGGCAGCAGGAACTTATTTCTCAGTAGAAAGGAAAAATAAGAGGCATTTCTGGCATAGTCTAGATGTGTTGATATTTGGTGCTATCTATGTTCAGCCAATTTGTTGTCTACTCTTGAATTCTAATTTAATCTTGCTATGTGCTTTGGATGTATAAAATTACATATATACATATACACACACACATATATATATATTTCTTTTTGCCAAAAACAGAAGACTTCCTCCTTGTCAAATGATTGCTAAAGCAACTTTCTCTTTAGTTACGTGTGTGCACACACACCCCTTACATATGTGCACACAAACCCCTTACGTGCATGCACACAACCTACACTTAGTGATTTAATCTTCTTTCTGAGGGAGCATAGTTTTAAGGCTGTGAAACACAACTAAAAAGGGCCCATCTATTTAATTTTCCAAGCAGAGCTTGTACCCAAGCTTCAGGGAAGAATCTGAAATCCCTGTTTTGTTTACACCAACAATCTGTCATTCCCCAGCTGGTTCTCAGCCTCCCTATGCCTTCCATATGGTTCGAGTCGTGTCATTTTGTTTCTCAGTGGCCACATCCACTTCTGTGAAAGACCAGTTGCATTTCTATGGACTCTCAGGTATTGTTAAAGAAAAACCCGAGTAGAGGTGGGCAGACATCCCTGACCCCCAGGTAGAACAGGGCTGTTGTAGAACTGGCCTTTGGGCAAAAGGTCTGTGGTCTCCCAGCTCAGCGGAGCTCTGTAAACTCAGCATCCACTCTCTGGACAGAGGGGCGTTCTCAGCAGCGGCCAGGCTTCACCCCTGCCCCAGTCTGCTGGGCACAGTAGGGAAGTGACTGGGCCCCCCGCTCCCCTCCTCTCACTGGCCCAGCCCCTGCATTCATTAGATAAGCCGCACGACATTTCATTGGGCCCATCTTAAAAACCTCTTTCCCTGTTATGACTTCATTATGACAAGTCCAGCGCTCTTTGCAGAGTCCTGCTCCTAAGGGGGCCTCGCTTCAGCTGGAGCTCTGCCTCAAGTCTCAGCGCTGGTCGGCAGGCCGGGCGCTCCTCTCTCCCTTCCCAGGGACGACCATTACACACACAAACCATTTCATTTATGGGGGGAAATTGATGAAAACAAATCAGCCTTGAAATTTCATGAAAACAAAATGACCTGCCTTTTTATTTGATAGTGTAATATCATTTATTTTATAAATTTTTTAGGGTTTTTCTCATTGTAATATTATTGTACAGTTTTGCATGGCCTGGGTGTAATCATTTTTTTGTTTAGAATATAATGCTGACAAATAAGTGTGTATGGAAGGGGAAAGATAACTGCTTTAGCCTCTGATCACTCTTTGTTTGGTTTTACCCCCTCAGTGTCTTAGGGAACTTTATAAGAGATTCTCTGCTACCAAACAATGGTGTGGATTCTTTTGCACAGAAATATTTAAGGTGGGACAGTCAAAAATGTAACAAGACTCCTCGCCGATATTTTACGTTGGTATCACTTAATATTAACCAGACTCTGATGTATTGCAATAAAACAGGGAACTGTTAGAATTGAGTCTTTTGTCATTTTTCCCAATTAAGAAGTCTGAGGAATGGAGAAAAGGTGACTGACTCTTTTCATCTCTTAGAACCCCGATTTCTGCCTGTCTCCCTCCTCAGCCAGCTTCCTCGTTGACACTGGAAGGATGGGGAGTTAATCTAGGACATTTCTTAGTTCCTTCCATAGCTCAGGCAAGAGTATTGTTTGACTCTGTTGAGGCTTTCAGCTCCCCTCTTCTTGTCGGAACGTCCCTGGTGCTCAGTCTGCAAGGCCAGGCTCTGCCTGCGCGTTTGTGGGCCGCCCTGCTGTGTGCACCTGCCACAGGGGAGCCCACCACATGAGGACCGCCCCCACCCCCAGCCAGACTTCCCAACCGGTGCCACCGCTGACTGAACATGGCCACTGTTTACTCTTCCATCTTACTGCAGAGAAGCAGCAGACACGTCCCACAACCTGTGCTTGAGTTAGAATGACACAGCTGAGGACACACAGGAAGGCCGGAGATCTTAAATTGGCTGCAGCTAAATAATTATTCTAAGACCCCTCCCCGTTCCATTTCACATGTAATGGACATTTCTGTTACCTGTTGATTCACTGTTTGAAACCATGCTTTAGAGGCAGTAGTTGTGCAGAGGTTGGCAAACATCTGTAAAGGACCAGTGAAAAAATACTTTTGGCTTTGCAAGACTAGTCTACTGCACCTACTCAACTCTGCCATCTTTCTCTAATGATGGATATGGGCTAAGCCTTCTGGGTTCAGGTACCAAGACCCTCATGGTGGGAACAGGGCCAAACCTTGGGGAAGCATCTGGAGGCAGGAAAGGGTGTGACACTGACCTCAGGCTCATCACCATCAGCTCAGAAGCCTTTACAAGTGAAAGAATTAATGCCAGGATGCTAGGATTTTTTTTTTTTTATTGAAACAAGTAAATCAGACAATTACAAGAATTGTACGAATACTAACACAGCCTGAAGTGACCCCTTGGGTCCAAGCAGGTGACATGTGCACATCAAAGGCCCAGGGGCCTGAGGTGGGAGGGAGGACCCCCACACACCAGTCTTGGGGCCCAGAGACAGCACGTGTGGCCCTCTCTCTCCTTCTGTGGTTCCTGTCCTCTCCGTAGGAGGTGGCAGTTCTCTGGAAACCTCTGGTTCTCAAGAAAGCCTCTAGCAACCAGCCAGAGAGCAGGTGTGGGTAGGCCTGGCTTGGCAAAGTAGTACTTATTGGCACTGCTCAGCTCAGCACTTCTAGATCCAAGCAGGAGAGGAAAAGGCAGAAAATACAAATCTCATTCTAGAAACACACGCACACACACACAAACCTGATATTACACACTCAATAAAATCCAAAAAGGCTTTTCTGGTTTTTGGTGTTTTGTTTTTGGTGGCAGGGATTCAAAGGAAGAACTCTCATCCTCTGGTTAACATTCACATTAGCAAAAAAAAACCCTGTTACAAAAAGGAAGTGGAAATAAAATTGTCTTTTTATCGAGAGCCATTTCAGAGGATGACTAAACAATAAGCAGATTCTGACAGATAGCAGTGGGGCTGCATTTTCATCCTTGCTCCTCTCACCCCACACCCACTTAGCAATAAAACCGTGTGTAAGCGCGGGCGATGGGCTCCAAGCAGCGTCCCCCCATCAACCCGGCCACCCTCTCCCACCGGGCGAAGTTTATATACAGTGCGGGCACCACCAGCTTCCTACTAGTTTCAGCGGCACAAGCACCAAGGACAGAGGGTCCGGCTACTGCTGCTCGGCCTGCCTCCTGCAGTAGTTGCTGTAGGCCTCCTCAAACATGGCCTTGCAGGGGAACCGGGCCTTCAGCTTGGAGCAGATGAGGAAGGAGCCGCCCATCTTCCTGTGCAGGGAGTAGGTCTCTTCGGGCGGTGGGACAAGCCGGTGCTTCAGCATGATGGGGATCAGGTTGTGGATCTTCTCGGTGGTGCTCTGGGTGCCGAAGTCAAAGGGCTCCTCCGAGGCAAAGGCCTCCCCCAGGATGAGGATGGCATCCAAGTGGGCGTCTTCCATGGCCTGGAGGAAGAGGGAGGGGAGACTGAAGAGCCTTCACCAGCCCAGGGCTCCCCCACTCCAACCCCAGGGGCTAGACTGAGCGCTCCGAGGGCAGGGCGGGTAGTGAGTGCTTCACCCAGATTGAATCATGGTAACCGGGCATGAACTCAAACCACCAGGGGCAGGAAACATCGATAAAGTGTGACTTGGACTCTGGGTAAAAAGAAAAAGAGCTTGGCAGGCCTATGGCAAAATGCCAGGTGTGACCCTGCCTGAGGGCCCTCAAATCCAGAGGTTTTATAAAATGCCTGTCAGTCCTGAAAGAGCCACAGGCCTGAGCTGAGGTGAGCCTCTGCACTCCTCGTAGGTGGCAGACCTGAGACTGCCAGGGTATCCACACCCCTTCCCCACTGTCGGGAGAGGAGAGTGCTGTTATCTGGCGACAGGACACCAAGATGGTCATCCCTTCATTTAAGGGGCTACTAAGATCTCTTCCAGCGTGCCCCTCACCCCTTCCCCAGTGAGGCCACAGGAAGTGCGGGCTGGGCTTTGCCATCCCACCTGCTCACCCAGGCCCTGAGCGCCCGCGATGAGCCCAATGACTAGGATCTCGACATGGGCTGGGATGGGACATAAAATACCCAGGGCTGGCTTCAGGACCAGCCCTGGTATTCTGAGGACCTCAGCCCACCAGCTGGCGCGGGGCCTGCTCTACCTGCCCTACCATCTCTGATTTCATCTGCTTACAAACTGAGATACCCTTCAGATTTCACAGGAAAAGCAGTCCACATTCCCACCCTTCCCACAAACACAAAAGTTGGCCCGGGGACTGCACGTGGCTCAGCAGGCCTGGTGCACCTCCAGAGTCAGGGAGCTCACCTTGACCTCGTAGCCGGTGAGAAACTTCATCTCTATGGATTTCTTCAGTACAGCCTCCCTGTCCTGGTTAGCAGCAGCCCTGATGATCTGGACAGAGGGCACCATGGGTGGCATATAGGAGATCCTGGGGGTCCAGGAGGCTGGTACCCACCCCTCCCCCCACATGCCAGCACATCCGCTTTTACCCTTTACTTGGGCTTCCCTGGTGGCTCGGATAGTAAAGAATCTCCTGCAATGCAGGAGACCAGGGTTCAATCCCTGAGTCGGGAAGATCCCCTAGAGAAGGGAATGGCTACCCACTCTAGTATTCTTGCCTAGAGAATCCCATGGACAGAGGAGCCTGGGGGGCTACAGTCCATGGGGTAGCAAAGTCGGACACGACTGAGTGACTTTTACTTTCCTCTGCACCTGAGGCGGCTGTGACCTCCTCCACCAAACACCAGGGACAGACAGGGACATCAGGACAAGAGTCCACCCTCCCTCCAAGTGCCAGAAGAGCACCCGCCAAGGCCAGCCCCCAAGCTCCCCTCTACCTGGATGTAGAGGTCGGTGAAGGATCTGTCAAATTCCCGAGTTGCCCCAAAGTCCAGAAGAGCCACCTGGGGACGAGCGATACCAGGGAAGGTTTGCCCCAGTGGGGTGGAGGGACAGGGCAACGGGGGGCTGAGACCCCCAGATCTCGGAGCCCTGGTCCAGCGGAGCTCAGGGTCCCTGTGGGACCCCCACCAGGTGCTCACCTTGTGCAGTTCAGGGTCATAAAAGAAGTTGGACCAGTTGGGGTCTGTCTGCATGAAGTGGAACTCAAACAGCTCCCGCAGGCACAATACCAGGATGTTGTAGCAGATCTGGGGGCCAGGTGGGTCCAGTCACACCGCGCCAGGCCGCCTGGCCCCCCCTAGACCCAGACCTGGAAGCCTGACCCCTGTTCTCCTCTCATCATCCACCCCATCCCCACTCCCGCCCACAGCCACCTCTGATTCCAGGTATATCGCCGGGTGGGGAGACAAAGAAGCACTCTTGTTCCTGCCCCCACAGGGAGTGCTGGGGAATCCAGGGTCACCAGGTGACATACCTCGTTTCGGATCTCCTGGCTCAGCCCCTCGGCCTGGTCCAGGGGGAACCCAGACACCAGCTCTGTGGTCAGCACGTGGGGGCTGCAGAGCTCGTCCACAATCTCAGGCACATAGAAGAAGGGGTGGTCCTTCAGTAGCTCCCTGGCAGGGACAAGAGGTCACACCCTGTTCACCCTGATCCTCCCACCCCCACCCTGGAGGTGACACACAGGACAGCGAGGGGCTGAACCCTCCAGGCCAAGGGCCCTGCCTCCAGCTGGTGGGGGACGAGGCTCCAGCCCCAGGCCCCATCCACGGTCTTCTGCCCCTCGGAGTTGGAGGGGCTTCCGCCCCTTCTGTCCCCGCAGTGGGAGCAGTGGGCGAGAGCCCGAGGCTGGAGACACACCTGAACCTGCGGGCGCAAGCGGCCTCCCGCTGGTAGTCACACTCGAGCGCCAGCTCCCGCTGCAGCACGTCGATCAGGTGCTCGGGAAACAGGCCTGGGCGGCGGAGGAGGGTGTCAGGGTGGCCAGGGGCTCCCAGGAAGGCCCCCTGGGGTCCCAGAGTCAGCATCCCACCCCCCACGCCTGCCCAGCAGCAGCCTCAGACCTTCTGGAAGCATGTTGCTCATGTTCAGCACGGTCATGAGGTTGTTGACGTCACTGTTGATGCTCTGGGCCACGCCAGGGTACTGCAGGGAGCAGAGGGGCGCCGGGCACACACAGCACGGCCCAGCGGGCCCCCACCCTCCTGCCGCCCGTCGGCTTCCCAGCTGTGCCTCTCCCAGACCCCACACCTCCACAGAGCAGAGCCAAGACCCCACGATGCTGCTGTAACCCCCGGGCCCACCATGACCTGAGTCTACTCCACCTACCGCATGCCCACCCCCAGGCAGAAACAGCCGCCCCACCCCTCCAGCTCAGGCCCCCAGGCAGACAGTCACTTGTCCCCTGTATCCAACCCACTCAAACCAAGCTTTCTGGGAGGCTGTTCTCCCTCCCAGTCACTCAGCAAATATTTCTCAGCACCCAGCGCTGATCTGGTGCTAGGGACAGAAGCGATGAGACACGCACTCTGCCCTGGGCGCAGGAACACACAGGGGGTGTGGGTGCAGAGGCCCCCACACTGCAGGCCCGGCTCTGCCCTGAGCAGCTCCCGAAGACATGAGCACACACCCCGGGCGCCTACCTGGATCTTCATGGCCACCTCGCGGCCCCCCTTCAAGCGGGCCAGGTGCACCTGCCCGATGGATGCGGCTGCGAAGGGCCGCTCCTCGAAGTACTCCAGCTTGTCCCGCCAGTTGGGGCCCAGGTCGTTGTTGAGAGTTTTCTGGAGGGAGAGGCCAGGGAGGGGCTGTGAGCACAGCCGGGGAGCCCCCATCCCCTCCCACAGGTCTGCCGCACCCCAGCCAAGAAGCCCCGGCCTCACCATCATCTGCTTCAGCGGCATGAAGTCTGCGCTCTGCCTGACCCGATCGAAGATCTTAGCCAGATGGGGGTTGATGAAGGCGTCGTCTAGAAGGCAGCAGAACAGACAGCAGAGCGCTGACCCCTCGGAAGGAGGGCGCGCAGGCCACCTCCATCACCCTGCCCAGTGCAGCCTCCTCAGAGGAGGCCCAGTGCTGCTCCGCCCTTCCACAAACTGAACCCCGGGTTCAGAGAAGACGAGGCACAGGCCCAGCCTCAGGTTCCTCCTGCTTGAGGGGAACTGGCTTTGCTCCCACTCAGGACACCAGCCTCTCAGATACTCTGCCCTGGGCGGCCCCATCAGAAGCCCCGAGGCTCCCCTGAACCCGGGCTCCACTCTCAGCGCTACACTGAGCCTGCCTCCTGCTCAGCCACAGCATCTTCCCCAGCCTTCCTTCCCTGGACCACCCCCCCCCCGCCACGCCCCGATGTCACATCACTGCAGCCCGTGAGCTCACCCACAGCACCCTCAGACCATTAGCCTGACTCTCGCCAATTTTTGAGATGCCAGGACTTTTGGATATGCCAAAACACTCAGAAAGAAGCCAAAAAACAACAACCAGGGGCTCTTATTTAAGACTGTTTTTCAAACATCCCAGGTTGGTTAACAGGAAGGACTCAAACAAGAGAAGTCAGTGAGCAGAAAACCTCCCTCCCTACTCATCCCCAGTGGGGTCGAAACGCACACCTTCCCTCTGCTCCCCATCCTCCACTGCTCCCCCCATCCCCCGCCAGCCCCTCGCCCCACCAGCCCCACCCCCTCAGCCGCACTCACCCTGGATGCTCAGCATCTGGCCCAGCTTGAGTGCCGCCCCGCGCACCTTGCACAGCGTGCGCACAATGCGCTCTGCGTTGGCCTCCGACAGGAAGGGGCTGGAGTCCAACACAGCCTTCTTCCCTGCAGGGGAGCAAAGCCACCATGATGCCCCTCAGGCAGGGCTGCCAGACCTGGGACCCCCACCCCACCCCAAGAGGCCCCTCCCCCCACTCAAGACTGAGTACAACCCAGCCAACTGGCCCCTGGTTGTGGATCTTGGCAAATCACTGGTTCTCCCAGTAAAAACAGGAACAATAACGAAATGTCAGGGTTTAGCACGTTTTAAGGGCCGTGGACTAGAGCCCAGCAGAGAGCCTGACACACAGGGCTTCCCTCTCAGGGCTCCACAAAACTGGCAGTGCAGTTTTAACTCTACATCTCACACTTGCCCCCTCAAATGCTGAGGAAGGGCCTCAGGGGCCCCCCAAGTCTCCCCAGGCCGGCACCCAGCACCCTCCCAACACACACACACACACACACACAGGCTGGCCCACGGGGCCTCTCCCTCCATGTCAGCCCCGGCCAAGTGACTGTCCCTTGCCCCTCAGTGTCCTGGACAAAGGTCACCAGCACCCCTGGAGTCCCTGCACAGTCACCCGGGGCCCGCTGGCCATCCAGGGAGGGGAGTGCAGGGTCAAGGACAGCCTCACCTGGTGGGTGCCAGCCTCTCCCCTCTCCCCATAGAGGCCCTGCAGCCCCCTGCAGCCAGCTGGCCCAGGGAGAAAGTGTAGGAACCTCAGGGGAGCAGATGACCTCTGTCCAGAATACTCAGGGCTGGGGTACAGGGTGGTGACTCAAGGTGATGAGGAGGGGGTCACCCAGTGGTCCTGCCCTCTGTCCTGTGAGCCCAGTTAGACCAGAAACTCCCAAGGCTGCCCCCATGGCACCTGGCACTTTCCTCAGCCTGCATCCCTGTTGGCCCGGTCCAGCACTCAGAGCAGGTCTGAGCCAGATCCCATGGGGGAACCAGGGGAGGTGGTGTCATGCCACTGCCCTCCGTCCAGGGCTGTGTCCAGCCTGGCCTCTGATATACCAGGGCCAAGGGGCTAAAGCGGGATGTGAGTCTGAAGGCCAGCGTCTGAGGGTAGCTGTTAGGCCTACACAGGGTCAGGCTCACTCTCAGGGAACCAGATATCAGGACAGGGTCCCAGAAAGGGGAGAGAGTTCAGCTCCACAGGAAGAGGCCAGCATCTGGACGTCACGGAAGCTACAGCCCCTGGGCAGGGCCACTCCAAGGTGGCTGGGCCAAAAGGGGTCCCCAGCAGACCTCTAAGTCCCCTCTGTCCTCCCTAGCCGCTCAGCCCCTGGGCCCTGTGGGCCGGGGACCTGGGTCATGTCCCTGAGGAGGCAGGGGAGGAGGAAGGCCCCGCCCTAGGCAGGAGGAGGGTGCTTTCTCCCCGAGTGACACAGTGACCCCGACATTGAAAGACAGGGCCTGGCCCTCCTGAGATATTTAGGCAGCCCCTCCTCACAGCTGGCCAGTCCCCACAGCCAGGGCAAAGGTGGTCTTAGAACAATGTGGGGGAGTCAGGGAGCCCAAGGGTATGGTGAGCTGCCCCCCAGCCAGGAGAGGCTCTCCAGGGGGAGCGGGCCGGGCTGGTGGGCGCTCTCCAAGCCCAGCGCTCCAGGCGCTGCTCAGGAAGGGGGAGCACACCCTCTGGCCTGAGCCCCACGTCCTGCTCCCCGTCTGGTGGCACCCAGGCGCCCTGACCCCCAGCCAGGCCACTGCTTCCCTGACAAAGGACACCAGCTGTAACCTAGGAGCCGGGGTTGCCTCTTCCCTGCTTGGACAAGGCGGGATGGAGAGCCTCCAGTTTTGGAGCGGAGGATGAGAGGAGCTGTGTCTGGGGAAGGCTGGCTTCTCACTCGAGTCAGGCTTCACTTCCCAGAGCCTCAGCGCCAACACTAAAAATACCTCCCTAATCCTCTCTGTCCTCCGGCCCCTTCCAAGGACACACATGCTCAGGGGCCAGTGGGACAGGCTAGTGCCCTCTCCACCGGGAGGACTCTCGTCCCCTCGAGAGGGTCCTGCAGGTGAAGCAGGGCCATCCAGGTGGCTGGCAGGCCACCAGGGGGGCTGGCCCCAGGGCTGTAGCCAAGGCTCAGGGACCACAGTGCAGCCGGACAGTGGGGACCACTCAGGGTCCCCAGGGATGGGAGGAGGAGGTATCAAGCCCTGGGATGAGCTGATGAGCTCTGAATAGGGACAAGGGGCACTCAACCCAGAACATCAAGTACACGTTGAGAAATCCATGAGCATAATGCTCTAGCAGGGCTGCCTTTAATGGCCACCAGAACTCCATTAAAGGGAAAGTTCCCTGCATCTACCCAGCCCACCCCCCACACGGGGACAAGCTTGGAGGAGGGGCCCTGGCTGGGCACCCCCACAAGTGGGAGCTGTGGGGAGCAGCCCCCTGACCCACCAACACAGCACCACAAGCACCCAGGTTCCAGCAGCCAGTCTGCAGAACTTTCTCCATGGAGTGCTGACCACCACTGGCCACCCAGACTAGGGGGGATTGGGCGTTCTGACCGGATCCCAGCTGGGCTGGCCCTGGGATCACAGGGGAGTCATGACCTTCACCTCAGAGATGAAGGGTCTGAGGCTGGAGAGGAGATGGCCACCCCTGGTCACCGAGCAGGGGGATGGAGGCCCCACAGCTCCAGCAGCTCCCACATCCCTCAGCCACAGCCAAACAGGGAGCACTGGCCTAGCACACCCAGGGCCCCAAAGAAACCCGAGGCTCCTGTCAGGAGAGAGCAGAGAACAAGTGTGCAGGCCCCGGAGGAGCCAGCAGGGTGGGTGAGCCAACGTGGGCTGGGACGGGTGCAGGGCAGCCTTCAGGTCCCAAACTCCAGGGCTGCCATTTACACGAACACAAAGTACAAGGTGCCCGTGGAGGCCAACCCTCGGGAACACAGGCAGGAGCTCGGAGCTGACAGGCCCACCTCCCAGGGCCCACCCTACCCTTCTGGTCAAGGGCACAGCTCACCTGAGGGGTCCTCAGGGCGGAGGCTCTTCTTGGCGACCTCGGCCAGGGCCCCAAAGCCCAGACCTACGGCTAGACCTGCAGAGAGGAGGTTGAGGGCTCTGGGCATTCGCTCAGGAGCTGCCCATCATTGCCCTTCCCCATGAGCCCCGGAGCAGCCCCGGAGCAGCCCCAAGCAGACAAGGGCCTCACTCCCCAGGGACCCCCACTGACACTGCAGACCTCTTGAAAAAGTAGGAGATACACAGGGACTTTTTTCAGAGAACACCTGGCTCAAGAGGAGTGCTCTGGTGGAAAAGTCTCCTCTCCCCCAACTCCCATCACCTTTGCTCTACACTCATGTGACACAAACACACCCCGAGACAACATACAACGAAAAACACATGGGGAGGCACAGCACAAATGGAAAAGAGACCAGGAATGGTTGCAGGCCAAGGACAACACAGGGCACCCTTCGGGACACAGCCACCCACTTCACAGTGTGTGCAATGAGCCCCGACACCCTAGAACCCTCTGATCTAGTTGACTGCAGCTGCAAAGAGACATATTACCACCACAACATATAGCAGTCGTTGGTTGGGTCGGAACATTTTGCAAAGGTCATGGGGACTCACTGGAGCTCAG
This sequence comes from Okapia johnstoni, assembly GCA_024291935.2. Taxonomy (NCBI): domain Eukaryota; kingdom Metazoa; phylum Chordata; class Mammalia; order Artiodactyla; family Giraffidae; genus Okapia; species Okapia johnstoni. The sequence continues at coordinate 47,566,501 of CM044322.1, forward strand.
ACCGCAACTCTCACTCAAGAGGAAGGCCCCACAGACATGCACAGGGGTTTAAGGACGGTAGGGTATCAGCCCCGCTTTCTCCCTTCATCAACCTTTCAAATCAAAGTTTCTTAACACCTCATTTGTCCAGAGGTTGGTACTGGATGATCCCAACTGTCCAGGAGAGGCCCGAGGAGCCGAGCAGGTGCCACTCAGCCCACACAGAAAGCCCAGGAGCCTGACTCAGGGCCCAGCTCCTCTATTTCAAACACAGTTCTGGCTGGCTTAGGGGCGGGGGCACAGTTTGCCGAGAGAGTGGAGAACACGTGGAGGAGTACACTGACCACAGCAGAAGGGACAGCAAAGGCCCAGGGAAGATGCCAAAGAGGCCCCGAGAACAGCGGACCTTGGTGAGCACGGTCCTAGGGGGCTGGGAGGCTGAGGGAACAGCTTCCCTCCAGGCCCAGTGGGCTCACACCGGGCAAGGAAACCTGCATGCGCTTCTACATTTTCCAAATTTTCTACGATTATGTGCTCCTTCTATGAGAAATATTATTGAATTTATTGAGAAAGTTATTTAATGAAGATAAATTTTAAAAATCAAAACAGGATAACCAAATTAAAAATATATATATTTTGGAATACACTTTACCCACCGTTAGGCAAATGTGCAGCCCCCACTTTGCCAGCTGTAAAGGCAGCTCTGCCTCTTCTGTTGGTGTGAGGATTAAACAGTGGAATAAGACTGAAGCACTCCCAGGAGGGGCAGTCATAGGGCAACACTATTTAAAGATGTTCGCTATTACTATCCTTTCCCCTATTCAAAGGAGGGACCAGTGCTGCCCAGGAAATATAATGCCAGCCACGTATATTTTTAATTTTCTAGGGACCACATTAAAAAGGCAAAAAGAAGCATGTGAAATGAATTCTGATCATGTATTTTATTTAACCCAAAGTACTCAACATATTTCCTCTATCTCTTTGCAGTGTTCACTTAGGAAGGCTTTCTTATCTCTCCTTCCTATTCTCTGGAACTCTGCATTCAGACGGGTGTATCTTTCCTTTTCTCCTTTGCTTTTTGCTTCTCTTCTTTTCTCAGCTATTTGTAAGGCCTCCTCAGAGGAAAACAATAGAATAGGAAAGACTAGAGATCTCTTCAAGCAAATTAGAGATACCAAGGGGACAATTCATGCAAAGATGGGCACAATAAAGGACAGAAATGGAATGGACCTAACAGAAGCAGAAGATATTAACAGGTGGCAAGAATACACAGAAGAACTACACAAAAAAGATCTTGACCCAGATAATCATGATGGTGTGATCACTCACCTAGAGTCAGACATTTTCAAATGTGAAGTCAAGTGGGCCTTAGGAAACATCACTATGAACAAAGCTAGCGGAGGTGATGGAATTTCAGTGGAGCTATTTCAAATCCTAAAAGATGATGCTGTGAAAGTGCTGCACTCAGTATGCCAGCAAATCTGAAAAACTCAGCAGTGGCCACAGAACGGGAAAAGGTCAGTTTTTATTCCAATCCCAAAGAAAGGCAATGCCAAAGAATGTTCAAACTACTGCACAATTGCACTCATCTCACATGCTTGCAAAGTAATGAATGCTCAAAATTCTCCAACCCAGCCTTCAATAGTAGGTGAACTGAAAACTTCCAGAAGTTCATGCTGGACTTAGAAAAGGCAGAGGAACCAGAGATCAAATTGCCAACATCTGTTGGATCACAGAAAAAGCAAGAAAGTTCCAGAAAAAAAATCTACTTCTGCTTCATTGACTATTTGACTGTGAATCACAACAAATTGTGAAAAATTCTTAAAGAGATGGGAATACCAGATCACCTTACCTGCCTCCTAAGAAATCTGCATGTAGGTCAAGAAGCAACAGTTAGAACTGGATATGGAACAATGGACTGGTTCCAAATTGGGAAAGGAGTATGTCAAGGCTGTATACTGTCACCCTGCTTATTTAACTTATATGCACAGTACATCATGAGAAATGCCAGGCTGGAAGAAGCACAAGCTGGAATCAAGATTGCCAGGAGAAATATCAATAACCTCAGATATGTAGATGACACCACCCTTATGGCAGAAAGCGAAGAGGAACTAAAGACTCTCTTGATGAAGGTGAAAGAGGAGAGTAAAAAAGCTGGCTTTAACCTCAACATTCAAAAAACTAAGATCATGGAATCTGGTCCCATCACTTCATGGCAAATAGATGGAGGAAACAAGGACAGACTTTACTTTCTTGGGCTCCGAAATCACTGCAGATGGTGACTGCAGCCATGAAATTAAGACACTTGCTCCTTGGAAGAAAAACTATGACAGACCTAGACAGCGTATTAAAAAGCAGATGCATTACTTTGCCAACAAAGGTCTGTCTAGTCAAAGCTATGGTTTTTCCAGTAGTAATGTATGGATGTAAGAGTTGAACCATAAAGAAGGCTGAGTGCTGAAGAATTGATGCTTTTGAACTGTGGTGTTGGAGAAGACTCTTGAGAGTCCCTTGGACAGCAAGGAGATCAAACCAGTCAATCCTAAAGGAAATTCAACCCTGAATATTCATTGGAAGGACTGATGTTGAGACTGAAGCTGCAATACTTTGGCCTGATGAAAAGACTGTGATACTGGGAAAGACTGAAGGCAGAAGAAGGGGACGACAGAGGATGAGATGGTTGAATGGTATCATCGACTCACTGGACATGAGTTTGAGCAAGCTCCAGGAGATGGTGAAGGACAGGGAAGCCTGGTATGCTACAGTCCATTGGGTCTCAAAGAGTCAGACACGATTGAGCAACTGAACAACAACAACTCAACATATTACCACTTACAAGTACTCAATATAAACATTGTTAAAAAGATATATTACTCTTTTCTTACACTAAGCCCTCAAATCCAACGTGTATTTTACTCTCAGAGCACATCTCAACTTGGACCAGTCACGTTTCAAGTGCCCAGCACCCCATGTTGCTGGTGAGTCAGCACACGGGCAGCATAAGCCAAGTTCTGGCAGCCACAGGAAGAGGCCACAGTCATCTGGAGATGCCCCCAAGGACACCCTGGTGCGCTGAATGGAGATGCTATGGCCTGTTTACCTGTGACACCCCGATCCAGCCCCAGAGGACACTGAGCACAGAGTCGGAGCCGTGTTTCTGGTCAAATATTAACTCCCTGCTGCCTGCCCATCCTCATCCCACTCAGCACACTATCTGACTTAGCAAAATAATGATAATGGGAACATTAACCTTCAAATCCCAATGACCTTCACCAGTGTCTCTCTGCCCCAAGATTTTTCTCTGGCTAGATCAAGTCCAAAGAGAAGCCTACAAGAGAGGCAGGCACACCAAAGGTTACCCAGCCTGGCCACTGCAAGCAGACGCTGCACCCCTCCCTCTGTAGAGCCCCCCGCGCCTCCTGCTGAGCCTCCTCAGACTCTTCTCTGGCCACTTCTGGGCTGTGGGACAGAGCCAAAACTCTCCAAGCCAAGGACATGTCACTGAACACTGAATCACGGAGGGAACATTCTGCAAAGGAGGCCGCAGGCTCCTCCTGTGGCCCTGCGAGCTCCCTCAGGACCAGCCTGGTGCCAGGCCTGTGGAACTGCCAACAGACAGGCTCCCCACTGCGGCCTGGGAGGTGAGCAGCCCCGCCAGCCAGCCAGCCCTGACCTTGACCTCAGAGCTCCTGCTCTACTGAACCAGGAATAGACAGACTGGCCCTCCTGCCAGTCCTCAACATGGCTGACTTAAAGGACTCAGAGCCTCGTGGAGAGAGAAGGGCAGGGCGCAGCCAGGTTCCTTCTTCTCTCAGAGCCAGGTGGCACCTCTGTCTCAGATTCCCCAAGTTGTTGAGGACACCCTGAGCCCAGGCTCGCTCACTCTCCGTGTGTCACTTTTATCCCCACCCACACCCAGCCCCCCAGCCCTCAGGACAGCGCCATCCATGCTCGGACCCACAGGCAGCCCCAGCCTGGACTGCACAGCCTGCTCAGAGGTCCCAGAGGAGACCAGCCACAGAGCCAGCTCAGCAGCCCCATGGCCACAACCCTAGGCTGTGAGAAGGCGCCAGCCCCTTTCAAGAATGTTCCTACATTTCTCTCACCAAAGGAGGTTTTTCAGGCTGGAAACGCAGAAGGAGTGAGGAGCTGCAGGGAGCAGGGTTCTCCCTAGAGGAGTTGGGAGCAGTGGGCTGCTTCCCAGGGAATTGGGCCTGTTCCTCTTAACCAGGAAGCCCAGGCTCCAGAGGCCCTCTGCAGGTCCTCAAGAGATAAATAACGCTCCTCTGAGCTTCCGCCCACACAGGCACAGAGGTCAAGAAAAAAGTAAAAATAAAACACCTTCCAGTAAACAACGGCATCTGTGAGGAAGCTTAGTGAGAGGTGCCACAGAGCAGAAAGAAGTGAGGAAAGTTCCACATTTACCTGCCAGAACCCCCAGGCATGTTTACCGAGCAAGGCTGACCGGAGATTCCCTGCAGCAGTGAGGGGCAAACCTAAGGGAAAAACAGCTTCACTTACACTGCATCACCCACGTGCCAGGTGCTGTTCTCAGGCCTCACTTTTATCAACACATCCCACGATCCTCTTGATCTCGTAAGACAAGAAAGTCCACACAGAAAAGGCAGTGGACAAGGAAATTTCCTTTGCTTCAAGGTGTTCCCAAACCCTTGGTAATTCCACCTTCTCTCCCATCACCTGCATCCTCAACACCACGCCAGCGCCAGGCCCGGGAGGGGCTGCAGCCCACAGTGCCGCAGGAAGGCGAACAGGAAGGAGCAGTGGAGGAAGTTCCCTGTAGAGTGAGTGTTCTCCTCGGTTCTCAGAACTGGGCCAGGGCGGGAGGGGAAGAACTGACGGCCCCTTTGCTGGATCGGGGAGTAGGGACGAGTTCAAGGGTGGCAGACCCAGACTCAAAGTCCCTTTGAAGTATGCTCCTGGGAAATGTAGGAAACCATGTTCCCTCACCCTTGCCAAGGTTGCTAACTTCTCTTGGACTTACGGGGCATCAGTCTGGCGACCTCAGAGAGCGCAGAGGAGCGCTGGCTGCTTACAGGGACAGCACACGTGCAGCGTGCGTCCTCAGGAAGTCAGGCGGCAAAGCTGGCATCACTGAGTGCCACCCAACAAGGAACGCCAGGGCAGCCCCTCTTGACACCAGGACCTCAGATCTCCGCACCCTCAATGAAAATCAAGTGCCCTATCAATAAATGCTGGTGGGGGAAGCCTGACTTCGGACAAGTCAACACAGGGCTTCATGCAGGAGCTGGGAACACACAGTCCTGCCACAGGAGGTGTGAACACTCCCACCCCTACAGAGCTGCCCCCCACCCCACCCCAGCCAAGGGGTCCACTGGCATCGCCACTGCTGAACAGGCTCTGCAAGGCCCCTGGCAACACACAGCAGGATCTACATCTGAAAACAAACAAGATAGAAGGAGGCCATCAACAAAACTCAGTTACTCAATTTACCATCTTTATCTTGGGAGCATGTCCTTTGTACTTTTACGTTGTTAAATAGCCTTTAAAGATATAAATTAAATGATGTTCATAGTTGATGGTAGGTTCTGTTTTGTTTTAAATGTTCTTACTTAGCAAAATTTAAAAATCACCAAACTATGCCCATTTATCCCAAAATCTTTTGTTTTCAGTTTTACTACTGAGACGAGGGGGATGCGGAGAACAACACAAAAGCTTTGTGGGAAAAGGGGCAAATGAGCTCAGAGAGAGCTTTGTTGCTGACATATTAACACCTAGGGTTATCAGAATCTTTAAGAAATTAGGCAACAATAGCGATCAGTTTGCATTCACCTATTTTCTAACATAAGTGAGAACACCGTTCTTACAAAATCACTTAAGAAATTCAATGGTGTCTTGGGAACTATTTTTTAAAGCAACGAATTTTTCTGGGAGTAAGAGTCCTTAACCTTTTACCTTTTTTTTTTTTATACTCTAATTTTCTTTTTTTTTTTTAATAAATTTATTTATCTTAGTTGGGGGCTAATTACTTTACAATATTGTAGTGGTTTTTGCCATACATTGACATGAATCAGCCATGGGTTTACATGTGTTCCCCATCCTGAACCCCCCTCCCACCTCCCTCCCCATCTCATCCCTCTGGGTCATCCCATTGCCTTTTAAAAATAAGAGGATTCTCGAGAGTCCATTCCCTCTACTCTTCATTCCTGGCCCACTGTTTTCTCAGACTAGCGTCCATTTTCATGTATCATATTTCAAAATCCTTTCTACGTAGAATCTAAATATCCTTATCGCCTCCTACTTCTTCACTTGTTGTTCCTCTCTTTCTAGTTCTCTTACTCAGCACTCTTCTCCCTGCTGCCTTAATGATGTGGACTGTAAATTCCTAAGTAAAGGTCCTAGTGATCAGCAAAGTGCTATGCACACAGTGCTCAGCTCCTTTCGATAAGTTTTCTCTTGCTGTTGTTTAGTTGCTTCAGTCATGTCCGCCTCTTGCAACCCCATGGACTGTGGCCCACCAGGCTCCTCTGTCCATGGAATTTCCCAGGCAAGGATACTGGAGTAGGTTGTCATTTCCTTCTCAAGGGGATCTTTCCAACCCAGGGAAAGAAACCACATCTTTTAGGTCTCTTGCACTGGCAGGCAGATTCTTTACCACTGAGCCACCAGAGAAGCAAGTTTTCTTTAGTGCTCACTTTATCTGTTAGTCTCATTTCTATAATCATCCAGTTCTCCCTCTATTTGTAGGTGCAGGAGAGATGATAAGACATCTCCTCTGAACCTGTAAGATTGAGGCACAAATGAAAAATACAGAAAAGAGCAGAGGAGACACATAGGACAGAAGAAAACATCTAACATATGTGTAGCTGGAGTCTCAGAAAGGGAGGAGAAAGATAACAGGCCAGAAACAATATTTTAAGAAATGACCATTATTTTCCAAAATTGATGAAAGACATCAAGCCAGGATTCAAGAAGCTCTGCAATCCCAAGCAGGATAAAAACAAAGTAAATCACACCCAAGTATGTCACAGTCACACTGCTGAAAACCAAAAGCAAAAAGAGAATTCTAAAAGCAGAGGACAGAAGTACAGATCACCACGCCCACAGCATCACAGCCATGACATCCCACGGCCAAACTGGACCTAGAGTTCCTGCCCCATCTCAGCATCAAAATGTGCCATCCCAACTGGAAAGCCCCTGCCTCTGCCTCCATATACCTGAATACCTGCTGCTGACATTCCCAAACACAACCCTATCTCCCTGAGGTCGAGAGCAACCACTTTCCTTCATACCCCTCATAAAACTTTCTAAAGTCTGTTACTCTGCACCTCAAAACATCTCACCCTTGTGAGGAGAAAAAAGGTTCAAAGTGTTTTCTAGGAGAAGAAAGTAAAGCAGTGTCACTTCAAATTGTTTAGACAATGACCCACCAGTAAGCCATATATAATACAGTGAAGAACATGTATCAATAGCATAAATATATCTGAAACAAATATTTTTGCAATGTTCTAAGTTCTCAGGATCTATGATACTAACCCTGATCCTTTTCTCTTCAATTTCATTCTATTTACATGTTTTTAAAAACACTGGTCCTGACCCACTAAACTGGTTTCACACTCACTTAAGGGTCATAACCCCCAGTTTGAAAACCTCTGGATAGGATAGAAGGTCCAGAATTTACCTCTGGGGCCAGAACAGCACGTTCTTTCCAGATCTGGCTCCTCTTTGCTCCCATCCTGCCACCTCCAATCCTGAAACATGAGCCGCCAACTGCATGGGCAACATGAGCAACTCTGAATCACAGCTGTGAGCAAATCTCCAGCAGAGACTCTGAAGGAGGGCTCTGGGCACCAGGCAGCTGTCAGCAAGGGCTCAAGAGGCTCCAGAGGGTGCAAAGTCCCTACAGAGACCCGCGCCTCTGCTCACCCAACCCCAGCTCCCTCTGGAGGCCATGTCTCCCACACCCTGAGGGAAGCCCTGCACCCTGGTTTTAAGGAAGTTGCCTTTTTGTCCTACACACCTTCCTCTACCACTGCTTTCACTTCAGTCTGCTATCCTTAACTCACCACCCAAAAGGGCTTGACTTTTGCTGGCTTCACCATGATCTCCATCAAATTCTAACTGGCCATCACGACCTTCATCCTGACCGCTTTCCCAAACAGGTGCTCTACCACTCCACCCCACAGACTCCAGAGAGAGGCTTACACCCATTCTAAACTATGTTAGCCAAACTAAGCCTTCCGGTGACAGGGCTCGGTGATGAGCTCTGGTCTGGAGTAAGGGAAAGAGGATTACACGTTACAGAGAAAAACCACAGAGTAAGAGGAGAATGGTTTCTGCCCTCAGACTCATGCAGGAGAGAACAGAACCTCCACCCAATATGAATGATAATAAACGTCCCAACTAACAGCCACTGAGCAAAGCAGGGAAGTGCCACGTCTTCTGGGCATGAGGACCACTGGACACCATCAGAGCAGCGACTCTCAAACCCATTCTGGTAGTGGCACCCCAGGGGGTTACAATGTTCTATGAGCAACTGCTAGCCCATGAATGTGAAATGAAGCAATAATTTTGTGCTAAAACTCAGATGACACTGGATGCCAGATTCTGGAAAAGATAAATAGCAGCAGATGTCAAACTTTAAGATAAAAGTTATGGAAGAAAACCTCAGAGTTGAGATAATTCTATCCATTAACCTCATCTGCTCTGCACATAAGGTAGACAGCCAGCCACTGTTCAGTGTTAAAGCCCACACATCAGGCCAACTCCACCCATCAGGGCCAAGGAGCACAGAACCAATTTTGAACAAGGAGGAAGATGGGTTTTCAAAAGAGAAGAGCAGCTAGGGAGAAGAGCAAGCCTGATGTACAGTCTACAGGAGGGGAGATGTACAGACCAAGAAAGCAAAAGGCAGGCAGGTAACAGCTCAGACAGGTGAGAGTGGGCCTTCATGTCAGCAGTGGCATCAACAGGAGCCAATGAGACCTCTGTCACACAGAGCCTCGCACTTGCCCAGCGAGGGTATATGAATCAAACTGCCAGAGCTGACTGCCATACTAATGCCATACTTTCATTAACTGTATTGTCTGGAGAACCTATTAAGGACAAGCAAGCTTTAGAGAAGTCATTCCATCTTCAAATAGAACCATCGCAAAGGAGGGCACTTTCAACAGGAATATTTTGGTCAGCGAATAAGCACCAGATAGACAACACAACATCACAAAAGCAGATACAACTGCTATGACTCTTCATTATAAGATGATCCTCCCATATGGACAAAGAGAGCACAGGTGTATTGCACACAAACTCCCAAAGGAAAAGACAAACTCACAACTCCACAGTGCATTAAAATAGACAGCAGCAGCTCAGGGCCAACACACCTCAATATCATTCTACTGGAGCCCACAGGCCTGTGGGAATCCAGCAAATGGCTCCCCAAAGGACTGGGCAAAACCACTGTGTCCAGAAGCCAAGCAGCCCCACTGTCCCGCCTCCTCTCTACGGGGCCTCTGGAGGCCTGAGTGAAAAGCTGATGCTGCAGATGCTACCCCCAAGAAGTAAGGCCGCAGTCACAGCACAGCATCAGCCACACCACACTGATCCCCAGGGGTGAGCTGAGGTAGCAATTGGATCATTCACCCATGGAAAACATCCAGGAACAGCGAACACAGGAGCTACCACCCTCCCCGGGACACCCCTGGGTCACCATCCTCCCTAACTCATGCAGGCCCCATGGCGGCCTCATATCTTCTCGCCAGGACTGGCACCTTACCTCCAAAGTTAGCCAGCCGCCCAATCCGTGTAACTGGTACCTTCCGCTCGCGAGCGTGCTCACTGAGCTAGAGGGAGAAGAGAAAGAGCCCTCATGGCATCAGTGACCAGGGATGGTACCAACCTTCAGGGTCCATGCTGACCCCCACAGCCCCTCTCTACCCCAAGGGCAGCAGCTCCGCCCCAGCAGCACACTCCACCCACAAGAGGCCTCTATGTGCCTGAAACTCCAGGCCACAGACCTGGACAATGTCCCCAGAGGGGGCACCTCACACAGTAGGACTGTGGGAACCACTCCAGCCCCACCCCGGGGGCCTGCTGCACGCACTGTCTGCTTGTGGGGCTTGCTCTCGGGGCGAGTCTTGGCCTGCCGGGCCTTCTCAATGTCCTCAGCTGTGAGGCCGCCCATGGACGACTGGTCCTGGTGGTAGACCCTCCGCTGAAGGCCTGGGGCAGAGAATGGGTCTCTGGGACTTGCGAAGAGACTCCCGTTCACTCTGCCCAGAGGAGAGGCGGCCTGGCCCGGGAGCCTGCCTTCCCGAAAGGGTCCGCTGGCAACGTAGGCAGGAGCCGGGCCCTCACTGCCGGCATGAGCCCAGGGCGGAGGTGACTGCCCTGGGGAGGAGGCTGCAGAGACATCCTCAGAGGCGCCCTCGGCCCTTGTCCCCGAGAAATGGAATGCTCCTTCCGGGTCATCAAGGCTCTCGGAGTAATATTCTTCAGGATTCTCCTGACCCTGCAGGAAACAAAAGCCGGTGTGAGAGGAGCAAGAGGGCAGCCAAGAGCAAATCCCTATGTGTACCCTCTTCCTCCCAGGACAGCACACCCTCCAGGGGGTTCTACCGTGTCACCCCATGGCCTGTTCTAGAGGTGAGCAGCAGCCTGGGATCCAGGAGGACCAGATTCCACACCTGCTCCCACCAGGGCTCCCACCTTGTGGGCCAGGCAAGCCAGTCGCACGTGGCCCCTGCTGGGTGCCCAGACCGGACCACATGAGTGACCACCCGCCTGGAGTCAGCTCCTCACCTGTAAATACAGACTAAGGAGAGGCTACCAGGGGCTTTGGGAAGGGTGAGCCAGGGCAAAAGATGGGGAAAGCTTTGCGAAGTAAAAGCATGACCAAAGACCGGCAGAGGGGAGGGCAGCACACAGGTAGGCCCGCCCTGCCTCTCAAGGCCAGCGCCTTGCTACACCTCCGCCAGTCAGCCTTGGGCGCCCCCTCAGGGGCTCTCGCCAGAGGGCTTGTCACAGCCAGGACCAGACCCGGCTCTTACTAGAGCGGGGCGTACACAGCGCAGGCAAAGAGGGTGATACACCAGGTCTTCCCTGTTAACAGTTGCTGAGACCTGAGCTTCAGGCCCAGGGTCTTTCTACTTTTGAACCCCTAGTGGCCTGGCGAGTTCCTGACCCTTCCCAGCTACTTCCTTCTCTGAAAATAGGGCTTCCCCCAGTCACGGAGTTACGTGAGGCACAGACAGGGTCAAGGGAACAGTGCTGAGAAGACTATAATTAGAACGGCACCGACTCCTGAAGGGAGGTCAGTGGCCTGGATTCCCTGAATCCAGGATTCTCTGAAATGGATTCAACACACAGAGCATTGCCTGCAGAATCTGCAGAAACAGCAGCAGACCCCAAAGCCTTCTCACTCTCAGCTTGATAAGATACTGTGGAATCTAGGCAGATAAGACATGCCCTCCAGTGGAAGAAGAGAGACAGGCTATCACTCTTCCTAAGTGAGAAACTGAGGCTGAGCGAGCTGAAATAACCTGGTAGTGGCCCACCAGGCAGAGCAAGGACCTGGAGCCAAGGCTGGCCCCACTGGCCGCCCCAAGGCCACCTGACAGCATTCCTCAGAGAAGAAATGAGCTGTATTTGGAATCAAGAGACACCTCTCAAGATGGCCAGGGAGGCCCTGGAAAGAGGGAGTCCGGGGCAGGGTCCCGCGAGCCACGTAACTCCTGTAACTCCCCTGCTGACCACCAGCCCTGCATTACCATGACCTGATTACGTGGCAGTCAAGGGGCCTCAGTGCCTCAAGGGGATGAGACTCAGTAACTGTCTGCTGCATGAGTAAGGGAACAAATCCCCTGAGAAAGTAGAGGAAGAGAGGCTTCTGGGGTATCTGGCCCTCCATGCCCTCCTAGTGTGTAGAGGGAAAGTGGTGCACACCGGGGACCTCCGCGTGGTGCCTCCTTCCAGGCGGGGAACCATCACTCCCTCCTACCATCCAGCGGCTGCACCAGCACATGGCCTGGTCTCTTCCCAGGACCAGGAACCGGCCTGTCCGAGGGGAGCCGGGGCTCCCTCACCTCGCAGGGAGGCCTGCCCACGTCCAACACACTCCTCACTCCTAGGAGGCCCAAGTGAGTCAGGCAACCTCACTTCGGGTGTTCCACAGGGAAACGCCCAACAGGAAGGTGATGGCTCCACACTAGCGAAGGCACGGAGTGAGGCAGCCGGAGCACAGCCCCGCCTCAGCAGGGGGAGCACGGGCAGAGACAGTGTGTGAAGAGGACACAGGATTCTGGTCCTGTCAACCAAGAATTGCATCAAACTGCTGAGACTCAGTTTCCCCATCTGAAGAGGGTTAAGCATCTGGGCCTGCACCCTTCCCAGGACAACGGTGAGGCTCGTAAGAGACCACAGGAGTGAAGACCTCTGCGAGTTGAAGGTGTCTGTGTAGAGAGAGACACAGTGTCACCACTGGACCTCAGAGAGCAGGAGGGGAGGCCGGCGATCCTAACCTGAGACTGGCGGCCCAGAGCCTGGAGGAGTGTGCGTGTCCTTGTCTAGAAGGACAGGGCACAAATGGAAGGGGAGCGGCAGTGGGGCTGCCTCACAGCACAGCTCCCAACGCACACGTGCCCAGGCACACATGAGTGCACACACATACATGCAAGCACATGCAGACCCTCCCCATGCCCCCAGACTGTCAGGAACAGGGTGTGGACCACGCGGGTGACTCCGTGGTGGGTTGTCAACTCTGCCTGTTGACAACCACGGCTCCAGCGCTCGATTCTGCTTATAGTCCTGCCCTTGGACAGTAAAGTGTCGAGGTCTCTGGACTCAGCACGAGACAACATGAGGGACGAGAGGGAGGCGGGAGGTGAGGCTGCTGCCCTGGAAAGGGGCAGGGCTCCCGAGTCAGCTCCCCCCCAAGCCAGCTCCCAGAGACCCCAGCCTGTGGAGGCGGAAAGCGAAGCCCAGTCCGGCCAGGAGGGGTCGGGGGGATGGGGGGGCAGGGGGGGACAAGGGATTTGAAGCCCCAGGAAGACCTGCCGACACTCGATCCTTTGACACTCGATGCTGAGGCGTGACGTCCAACAAAATGTGCCCACCCCACCCACCCACACATGGGAGACCTCACGTCACTTTACAAAACTGACCCGACAAAGCAACACTAACGGAAACCAGAGGAACAGGGAGAAGGTGCTTTGTCTTACAAAGCACTTGTTTGCTTCCCAGAAGGAAGCGTGACAGGGATCCTTCCAGCTGCCTCTCCTAAGAACACAGGGGACCGCGAGTTTTATCTTTGTGGCTTCTTTTAATTCCCAAAATTAAAAAGGCCTCTCTTTAGTACCTTGAGGACAGGACCAGGAACTGAACTCAGGCGAGGCAGAGTGAACAGAGCAAGCCACAGGCAGCCCCCGGCAGGTCGGGGCCTGTCTCTCCCCTCTGCGCCCCGTGCCTGGCACCAGTAGGCACTGGTAAGTGCTGGTGATTACTGGTCAGACTGGAGGGCGTGCTGGGCTTCATGCTCCTGGGGTTCTTCCCAGCTCTATGAAGCTTCCTATAACTGAAACTCTAGTCACACAGCAGCAGCCTCCCCCTCACACCCGGGAAGGACGATGGGCTATGCTAAACAGGGGGCTGTCTGGCCCTGGCCACAAGGAGACTGGCCATCCTGGAGGTGTCCTGGTTCACCCCCTGGTCTCACCAAGACCTCTAAGTCCAGCCTCCCCTCCCACCGCCAAGCAGCCTCCTTACCTGCACCTGCCCAAAGACCATGCCGACCTGCTCTGCGGCCGTGGACTGCAGGGCCCTGACCGCCATGATGAGCTCCCCGCCGAGGCCCAGGTGCTGCAGGTGGGTCTCCACGGCCGCCTGGGTCAGCTTGGCAAAGCCTTTGACCAACATGATGGCGTCCCCCAACATGGCAGCCATCCTTCAGGGCTGGAAGAGAGTGGGGTGGGCCAAGTCAGGGTTGGGGCTCCACGCCTCACACAGGGTTGCACTCACATGGACCACCTCTACCCCAAACTCTGGCTGTTTGGTTTTTCCACTGACCTCTCCTTCTGATCTGGGTTGACTGAGAGAAAAGAGAGGCAGGGAGGGCCCAGGGTTCAAGGCAGACTGAGTGACTCCCCACGGTGCAGGGCACTGAGCAGAAAGAGGGTCTGTGGAGTCGGAGCTGTGCACTGGGCCCATGTTTCCTCACCTCACAGCCACCCTGTGGCACAAAGTAAAGGGATTTGCCCAGAGTCTCTCAGCCACCAAGTGGCAGAACTAGGACTTGAATCTGGGAGTCCCTGACTTAGTTCAGCGTTCTTCCCTCTGAACCAAGACTGTGGGTTGGGGAGGGAACACCTCCATGCAGGGCTCTGGGGCCCCCAACCCCGACTCCTCAGGGGCTGTCTGTCCATGCTCAGTCACTCTTGCTCTGCCCTGAAGCCTCTGAAGACACCCACGAAAAAAAAAAAAAAGACACCCACGAAGGGACAGCCCGAGTCCCTCCCTACACTCAGGCAATGTACTTGGAAAATCCTAACCAGCATTAAAAACAACACCAACATGACGTAGGACATTGTGCGGGGACACTGCAGGCAGGACCCAGCCTGAAACCTGGGTCCCCACCATGCATGTAAGGGCTGCTCTCTCCTTTCTACTGGGTCACAGCGTAAAATGTGTTTCTTTATGCCAGCATTGAAGAAATAGAAAGTCAGTGTACACAGCATGCCTCACAGGGCGGGGTGTGTGCTGGCAATCTCCCAGGCATTGCTCAAGATCTACCTGGGGCTGTGCTGCTGGGAAGGGTAAGATAAGCTAAAATGAGGGGGAGGGAGGGTCTGAAGAAAAAACACAAAAAGGAAAGGAGCAGAAGACTCCAGGGTGGGCAGGAGCGTGCTGGCCAAGGGGCAGGGAGGAGCTGGGATCTGCCAGGAGTCCCAGAGACAAGAGGATCGGATGTGAAGGTACAGCGGGCAGGAGACCCACAGGAACAAACCTGGGAACAAACACAAGGAGGCAGAGAAGCGCAGATACACCCTGGACACAGGGCTGGACTGTCCCAGAGACACCTTCAGGATTCTCATCAGATTAGTTAACAGAAGTGCAGACGGGAAGGTCAGGCGAGAGCACTGACAAGGATCTCAATCAGAACCCTTGGGACTTCAAAGACTCACTCCTGTCCGCCCTTCACGGGGAAGCAGCCCGTCAGTCCAGAGACACCTGCAGGGATCCGCTCGGCTTCTAAGCATGGGCACAGCTACTTTTACTTAAAAGAAATGCACGGGAGCCTGGAAAGTTACGATGACCCACCCAACCTGCCCTCAAAGACCCTTTCACCTTCATAGGAAGACAGCTCCCAGACACTAGGCTGGGGTGCTTTCCACACTCCATCTCCTTTTAATCTTTATAAGCCACCTAATGACATGGATATTATTGCCCCCATTTCACAAAGGAGAAAACCAAGGTCAGAGGCGTTAACAAACTGGTTAAGGCCATTCAGCTCACCAAACGCTCGGTCCACCAACCCCAAGGCACTCCCACAGGGAGGCACTGATTAGACACAAATGAACCTCCTGTACCCTAATCAAAGCCAAGGAGGTTTCTGGAAGGTGACCATACCCTTGAGGGAGACGGGAAAGTGGGGGGGAGCTAGCCCTGCCCATCACCCAGTGTTATTTCACACCCTGGGCTCCACTCTGGGCTCCTGCTCCTATGGCAGTAAACAAGTATGAGTCCCACAGACCAAATGTCCAGGACTGGGAAAATATCACGTAATCAGAGCTCAAATGCAGCTGGTGCCAGCTCTCAACAGCTCCCCTGCCCCTGGTCCCACCCCTGACACATTTCACTCACGAAGGGAGAAGTTTTGAAAGAGACATCAGGGACACGCAATGGCAGAGGCCAGAGCCCCAGCCCCATCGGTTCAGAAGGAGCCTTGCAGGTGGCCCCAGGACCATCCACCATACCCCACTACTGCAACAGTCCCCAGAGACAGATCTTCCCCTTGCTCATCTCTAAATCCAATCCAGATAACCAAGGCAGGAGACTCTGATATAGGCCATGTGCACGCATGCTAAGGGGCTTCAGTTGTGTCCGACTCTTTGGGACACCATGGACTGTAGCCTGCCAGGCTCCTCTGTCCATGGGATTCTCCAGGCAAGAATATTAAGAGTGGGTTGCCATGCCCTCCTCCAGGGGATCTTCCCGCATCTCCTGTGGCTCCTGCATTGCAGGCAGATTCTTTACCACTGAGCCACCGGGGAAACACCTCACAGGCCACAAGCCTCGATAATTCCAAAACCTCACCTTGTCTGCTAACTGATAGACCTATTTAATTCTGTTTTTAGACCTAAAACTAATTCTACTACATTTCTCATCCAAGTTATCATAACCACATAACTAAAGTTTTGCTAGAGCAAAGCTGATAAGTGGGTTTTTTGGCCAATTTCCCCTGCCTACCTTGAATGGCCCCCTGCACCAACGGGGGAGCTCACTGTGAAATACCCAGGTGTGGTCCTGCACTCTGCAGAGGCAGGTCTGCAACCACCAGAGTCCAGTCCTAACTCTTCTGGTTTCTAAGTATGTAGGCTCTGAGCATAGTTCCCTGATGGGCCAGGATGACACCTACTTTATAATGATGATTTTTGAGGAAAAAAATGTTAAGTAAACTGATCAAGTGTTTTTTTTTTTTAATTAAATTCCTGCATTTGGGAAATATGAGTGATAACAGTCTCCTTCACTATTTTCTTAACCATATTTCATTAACTTTTAGTTCACATATTCCACTTTCAAAGTGGCAAATAAATATGTCATCTTTAAAAAGTACACTTTAAAAATTAATTAGCTATGCCTTTCTTCTTGCCTGCATGGTTGAATCCTCATACCGGAGAACTTTCCATGGGTGCCTGTCTCACCCTGGACAGCGAGTGCCGTCATGGAAGAGGAGGACTAGAGCCAGCTCCCTGGGAAGGCAGGTTCCATCCACGTGGAAATGACATCATGGAAATACACCTTCCCGCGACTGTGGGGCAATACCGCCTCTTCTCACGATAACAGATGCTGTTCATAAACAGTCTGGCCTCGTGAGCAGATTCACAGGTGGATGCATATTTCAAAATTGCAGCCCATGGCAGCCCCCCTGAGGATTATTTATCTAATGTGCAAGGACCACTGCTCTCAAACCTCCCCACATGCTGCTCTGCTGCGTAAAGTGAAATGTTCAAATCTTAGTCAATACCAGGTATGTTTTGACAAAGGAATGTCTACCCTCAAGGGGCAGCGATGGGAAGGTGGACAACTTGCCAGAGGAAATACCTTTCCAGAACTGTGTTCACCTTCTGATTTTCAAAAACTGGCTCTCATAAATCCTACTTCTAATACATCAGAACCCCAACGTGACTCAGAATTCAGCTATCCTGAATGTTGGTGCAAAACCCCTGCAGGAATGCACAGGCACCAGGCACTCAGCTACACCAGCAGGCATCTTAGGTAAATAAAATCAAAAGCCCCAAAAGTACATTAATCACAAGTTTCAAACCTTATCCTCATCACAATTTCAGCTACAAGTATTAGAGCCCTCACCCCAGCCCACTTCACCCAGCTGGTTCTTAAATGGGTTTTGGGGACCTTGCTGAGGAACAATACAGAGATGAAGGGTGTTTTCAGGCTCCTCACCCACTTGGCACCATGCACCCCAGACAACCTGGGCACCGCCCGCTCTCCTCTGGGCGAGCACCAGTGAATATAGCAGTGGAGGTGGAGGACAGGCACTCACATTCAGGGGCGCCCACTAAGGCACCAGCACCAAAATAAAGTCATTCAGTCTATTTTCTGAACACATATTTCCCCCTTGGTGATCTGGGCTAGTCTGTGCAGGTCCTGGGATGAACCTGCCCTTGGCCTCGGTGCTCACAGCTGCGGTGGCATGCACGCACATCTATAATGGGCACAGCCACCACGGCGACAGCCAGAGGCCAACTGAGACTAACACATGAGGATCAGATGCAGGGAGCCTAGACAGCCCAGCCACAATGCACTGCTCGCCTCCCCAGCAGGAGGATGCTGCAGGCGGGAAGGGGTGGTCTCCAGGCCCCTTTTCCAGTCTTACATGCTGAAGGGCTAAAAAGGAAGTAAACAAAGTTGTTGTCTAGAGAGAAAGAACTGGAACAAATGTAGCTCACCACTCCCCAGGGGCAGACACGGAGAAAGAAGCACAGCCAGTGTCCCCTGACATGGGAGTCCTCACGCTCTGAGAGGAAATCTTCCTGCTGAACCTTCACTCTCTGACCTTCCCCATGAGCCTTCATTCATGCTGAAAAACAGACTCAGAGATCCTTTAGCTGGAAATTACCTGGGGTGTGAGGGCCTTCAAATCTAGTCTCCAGAACTAAAAAAAAAAAAAAAAAAAAAATCCACCAAGTGATGCCGACCTGGCCAGTTACAGTAAGATGTATCAGCAAGACAACGAGCTGTGTTCTTTTTAAAAATAAATGGAAAAATAAATAAATAAATAAATAAACAAACAAATAAATAAATGGGAATTCTCTGGCTGTCCAGTGGTTAGAGCTCGGCGCTTTCACTGCAGTGGCCTGGGTTCAAGCCCTGCTCGGGCAACTAAGATCTCACAAGCCGCAAGGCGTGTCCCCACAAAATACATACCCACATAAAACAGACAATCCTGACAAGCATTAAGCAAATAAAGTCACCATAAATTTTTCCATCAGGACCCACATGGGAGAATTTTATTTGCGGGGCGGGTTCCCATATGCATCCCCAAGCCCCGCCTTCACTGCCAGAATTCACGATCTGTCTCTTCTCACGAGGTGACAGTAAGCCAGGGACAGTGCATGAATTTACTAAGCCACTGTTCAATCCCCTCTGTAAGTATGAAGTGTGACAAGACAGACCAGCTCCCATCCAAGGAAAGCCCCAGAGTCTGTCTCTCTAAAAGCGAGCATGCCTCCTCTGATCTCTTCCCGTCCTGAGCTGGCCTGGAAGCCATGGGATGCCTGGTGTAAAGACCCAAAAGCAAGCTGCACAGCAAGCCCTTCGTCTCGGGGAGTGTGTGAAGCTCACTGACAAGCCTCCCCGAGCAGGCTTCATCCCTCGGCTGCTGCATGCACATCACCCAATGGCCCAAGGACATCAAGCTCAGCCCATCCAGAACTGATTTCACTCCCCTTACCCGCCCACCCAGGCTCCCCATCCTGAGGACTGTGACCACCTCTTCTAATCCCCCCAGCTGCTCCCAGCTGGGCAACCACAGCAGTCCCTAACTGACCTCTCTGCCCCCCAACCCCCACTGTCTTGTGTAAGAATGCATGTCTTTCCTTCTCACCAGATCTCAGTGCAAACAGCACCTCTTCTGGGATGCTCTCCCCAACATGTCCCATCCCGAAAGCCCACCCATGTCCCTCGTCTTTCCTTCTCACCAGATCTCAGTGCAAACAGCACCTCTTCTGGGACGCTCTCCCCAACATGTCCCATCCCCAAAGCCCACCCACGTCCCTCCACGGCTCCTTGTTCCATCCCCAGGTAGCAGTGACCATGCTCTAAATCTCCTGTGGGTCCCCCAAACTGAGCTGTGAGCCAAAGGAGGGCACAGACCATATCTGTGGTATCCTCTCCGTGTCTCCAGCAACTAGCACCACACTGGACACAAAGCAGACAGAAATGAACTCTGCTGGTCCCCCCAAGATTTAAGAAAGCCTGCCATTTCTGGGACAGGCTTACACCTCCTTGCAGCTTTTAATCTACATATGGAATCAAAGGTCTCCTAGCAGCCCTGGTCTGAGGCTGAGTTCTCACACTTTAGGGGGCATCAGAAATCACCCAGGAGACTCGCTAAAACACAGCTTGCTGCTCCCCAACCCTAGGTTTCTGATTCTGTAGGTCTGAAATGGAACCTAGAAACCTACATTTCTAACAGATTCCCACCTGCTGCTGCTGCTGGTCCTGGAAACTCACCTTAAGAATCCTGTTCTGGAAGAAGAGGGAAAAAGGCACCAAGGTGGCCCACACTCAAGGCCAGGCAGGAATTCTAAACGGAGACCCTTTCCTCAAAGCTTCTCCCTGCTACTCCCTAAAAGTCTGGCTTTGTCCTTAAGTGGAAACCTTCCACTGTCCCTTCCTTTCCCAATACTCTAGCTCAAGAAACTGAAAAAGGAGACAGCCACCAAAGGAATCTCAAGACTGCCACTTAGTGTTTCTGGGAAAAGACTGTTTAATGACCTCCAGGAGGCCCAGGATAGGGGCTCACAGGTGGCCAAGGACAATCTTTTTACTTTGGGCATGAACAGTCCCAGTTTCTAGACACTGGAAAGTTCCTTTACATGCTTGAAATTTTTCCTTTTTTTCTTTTCCTCTTAGAAAACGAAAACACCAGTGGATTGTTTCCTCCAAGGACTGAGAAGAATGTGCGTGTTAGAAAAAAGACTTAAACCTCTGAAGCCCAAATCCATGAACTTCTGTAGATGTGCCCTTCACACTGGCCTTTAAAATCACACCCCAGGGGCCAGTATCTCATACCCTGCAGGCTTCTACCTAGTGAGGTCCGGCCTGAGGGCCCATTCATCAGCAGGTTCAGAAATATCCTAATACACATCAATTTTCAAAGGCAACTGAAAACAGGAAGAACCCAGGGGAGGAGACAGAGAACAAGAGCCTGCGCCCCCCTCCAACCCCACCTCGTACCCACCCCTCCACTGTCAGTCAGCCCCAGCCAGGCCTGGTGAGTCAAGCTTCTACAACGGGAAACGGGCCACTAGGGTCTTTCATGCCCCACAGCTACAAACCACCTCTGGAATACCCCAAACCTGTGTGTCTACTACGAAGTCCCCTTTCCCTGTCTCCCTCCAAGGCCATCCTTTCTGGGAGTTATCCAAGCATCCTGCCACATTCTGTCAAACTGCACTTCCTTAACATTGAATGTGTGATAATTCAGCCACAAGAACATAAATCACAACACTAAGGCTGGCTACATAAATAGTGGTACACCCACAGATGGACTGCTATGCAGCCACTTAAAGTGATCCTATGAAAGCTGTTTATTGGCAAATAAGAAAGTTTACTATATATTCCCACGTAGGAAGGAAGCAGGTTACACAACAATATTATCCTTTATTTTGGAAGGATAGAGGGAGGAAGAAAGAAGTTTGAAAGAAGGGTGATGGGTAATAGATAGCAAACATGCAAAACAGGTCTTCTCTGGGTGGTGGGGTAATAAAATTATTTTTACTTTCTTCATTTGCTTTATTTCCTAAAGTTTTCAACAAACAACATACACTACTTATATAACAGAAAATAAGTTATAGAAAAATAATCTTCAATATCTATTGTTACAATAAAAAATAAAAGCAAGCACACAGAGGTGTGATTTAAAGAAACTATCCCACGTCCCTCAAGTGTCTGTCCTGGGTGGGATGGGCAGAGGGCTGGATGGCAGATCAGAAAGCTATAAATAAGGCCTCTCCACACCCTTGTTTAGCCACTGTCCTTCATCAGAAGACAACTGCCCCTACCAGGCCACCAGGAAGATGGAACACGGCCATCCCTCTTTTGGGAAAGAAGCTCAACTACCCTTCTCAGAAAGTGGTGAGAAAATCACTTGGCACAGGCAGGTCTAATGATGGCCCCTGTGTTAAAAGACAGAAATGATTAATGGGTGCTTTCCCCAAAAACAGGATCCTAGTTTAAAATAACATAGTAAGTGCAGTGATCACATTTTTCTGAACCAAAAGTTAAGAGATGTAATATGACTGGTGCCCTTCTAGATCAGGGGTCAGCAAACCATGGGGACAAATCCAGTCCTGCTGCCTGTTTTTGTAAATAAGCATTTACTGGAACAAAGCCCTGCTCATTTCTTTAGGTGCTGTCAACAGCTCATTCATATGTATTACCTATGGCTCTTTGGGGTTTTTTGGTTTGATTTGGTTTTAACACCAAGCTGAGTAGTTGCAAGTGAGAACTATGGCTCACAAAGCTTAAACTATCCGCTTATCTGGTTCTTTCAGGGAAGTGTATTGACCCCGATTCTAGGGCAACAGAGTAAAACATAACCTCAACTGTCCCAGGAAATCTGGAAAGGTCACTGGAGTTAGAGCAGTCCAACAAAGCTGGTATTGGGGTGAGGACACCTCATTACAGCTCTGCTCCTGACCCCAAGAGATAGGCACTTTCCCAGGCATAGAGCTGCCCACTACCCAGAGGCCCCAGGCAGGAGCTGGACAGAGGGAGGGGCTCTGAGGTGACCACCTTTTACTGGCTCACCCAGAACAGGATGATCTGAGAGCTGCTAACGAAAGGGTCAGGCCAGGGGTGGGGTGGGGTCATATGCTGACTTCCTGTTCTTCTCCTTCCTTCTGCCTTTCCCAAGGTTTTCAGCCACACAGCTGCCTGCGTTCCCTCATCTCTCATTAAAATGACAAGTGCACTGTCAGTCCACTGCTTGAGACTGAGTGGCTATAAATCCATGATCATCTAACCAGTCCTCCATTCCAGAACTTTCACCATATCCCTAACAGAAGCCCCGTCTGCCAGGTAAGCACCAGCGCGTGCATGGGGGTTGGGGGGTGGATATTGCTGGGAGGGGAGAGCCAGGCAGACAGGATGCCCACTGCTGCTCCCACCCTCAGCCACCCACTGAGCCCACACTGCAGGACAGGGCAGCCTCCTGCCCTGGTCCAGGCCGCTCACCACAGACTCCACACAGGGCTGAAGATGCAGCCCTCGGTTGGCACAGTGTAACTGTCCCCTGTAAGGAAAGAAGTTCATTTCTGGGCCTCAAGTTGTCTCCTACGCTAAGGATTTCGTGTTCCTTCAAAAGCCATTTCCAGACTATTGGGATTTTTTTGGAAACCATTTAAAAAGTATATATTCTTATGCTGACACACTCAAGAGCTTGTTGAATAGCGGGCACTCTGACATTCTCCAGTGAATTTCACTGGTTCCCCAAACATCTGAAGCAGAAGACCAGCATAATGTGATGATAATTGTAGCTTCTATTATTTACTGAGAGTTTATTACATGCCAGGCTGTGCGCTAAGTGTTCTATGTGTATTACCTCATTTACTTTTCTTTCTTCCCTGACCAGGGATTGAACCCACAACCCCTGCATTGGAAGCTCGGAGTCTTAACCACTGGATGGCCAGGGAAGTCCCCTCACTCAAGGAAGTACTACCATTATGTCCATTGTACAGTGAAGGAACTAAGGCAGAGAGAGGTTAGGTAACTTTCCCAAAGTCACACAAGTCACACCACTTGCCCAAAGTCAAAATAAGAACTAGAATTCGAATCTATCATGGCTCAGGAGCCAGGCAACCATTTAACAGGTAAAAGAAGAAAACAAGCAAAAGAGTGATATCCTAGATGGCAAGCCTCCATTCTTCACCCATTAGGAAATTAAAACATTCTTAGGACTCCCTGGTGGGTTGCCCCAAGGTGGACACTGGACTGGGGGCAGCAAGAGGCAATTGAAAAAGCAGCAGAAGGAGAAGTTCAAGCCTCTAATGACAATTCAGAGAGAAACCCATGCCATGAATGAACCTGCACGGGCCCAGGACCCCAGAGCACAGGTGGGCACCTCAGAGGGCCCCAAATGACCTTTCCTCTCACTGGGGAGCAAATGTAACTGATTACAAACACCAATATGCCAAGCACGGAGTTCTGAGTGCAGTTTCACTGTCTGATTATAAACCAATGTATTCTACTTACAAAATTTAAAAAGATTTGGTTCAGGAAGTGATACTGATGAAGCAGTCAAGATGCTCTGGAGTTGGGCGCTCCCGGTTAAAATTCTGACTCTGCTGCTGATCTAAGTAGTCATTTAAGCTCATCTTTGCACCTCAGTTTCCCTCATCTGTTCTCAAGAGGAGTGGGTTAGATGGTCCATATAATAGTACTTAGGACCCCAAATGCCTGGCACACACAAAAAGGTGCTCAAAACCTGCTAGTTGATGATCATTATTATTAAGACCACACAGACACTCTGGAATGAGGTCGGGACTTGGGGAGACCAGAGTGAGCATGAATGAGACCAGTGGGGACAACCCTCCTACTGATTTACACTCCCAGCAGCCCGGCCAGGTACAGTACCAGTTGTGACTCGGGGAGGGCAGATTCGCCCTCTCCTGGGGACCAGTGTGGCTTATATGGCTGTGGCGTGAGGCATTACTCAGGAAAGGCAGTCCGACGTGCTGGCAGCCCGCGTCCAGTGCCCAGGACAAGCAGGATAAAAATATCGCTGGTAATCCTCTGCACGGTCAATGCCACTCTCAGAGAAGATAACTGCATGGGAGGCTTTCTCCAGGTATTTCCAGGGAGGGACAGTGCAGGGAAACCCCTCTGACGCCCACAAGTTCCCTGGCTCCATACTACAGCCCATCTGCCGCCAGATTAATCCTCAAAGCCATTTGCGTCACATTTCACCCTCGGCTCAAATGGCTCCTAGTTTTCTACAGAATAAGCCCCAAACTCCTGAGCGCTGGTGGAGGCTGAAGTCAGGACCCAGGTCTCCCATCCAGCCTCCGCTTACACCTATGTACCCCAAACACACACACACACACACACACACCCTGTTCCTTCACCTGTGCACTTTACCTATGCACCCATCACCCATGCAGACTGTCTGCATGACACCAGCCTCTGTGCCTGGGCATCAGCTCTGCTCTGATCAGCCAGGATGCTCCAGGTCCCTGAACCTGCTCCCTCTAACCCCACCTGGATACTAATGACAGCATAAGTCCAATCTAAATAAGAGAGACAGAAGTACTTTGAAATGTATGAACATGCCATATATATTCAAGGACATATGTCTAAATAGGGCCCTCAGTTTTTCTCAGCTCTTATGAATTTAAGACTTTCCATCAATTGACATAAATTTTCCAGCTCTAGTCAGATTCTGCCCCATTTGTAAGTTACCTTCAGCACATAGAAGTCTTTTCAATAATAAATTAGCCTCTTGCAGGAGGCTCACATCTCATACACCTCTGACTCTTTCCACCCCCACAATCTCCCCAACATATACACAGACTGACCTTGACCACACAAACACAAATGTCATCTACACTGTCACACAGAGGTGAATAAGGACCCTGGTGTTGTAGTTGAGGAGCTTCTCTTAAACTAAAATCAGGTATTTACGGGATTATGTTAAAATCTGGCCAAAATACCATGGTGGCTGTGGCCGACTGAATGATGGCCACCAAGAGATGTTCACACAGATGAATACACATGTCCTAATCCCCATAATCTGTGCCTAAGTTATTTTATGTAGTGAAAGGGACGTTGCAGGTGTGATTAACTGAAGAACTTGAGATGGAGGGTTATCCACCTGGCCCCAGTGTAATCAGTTCAGTTCAGTTGCTCAGCCATGTCCGACTCTTTGCAAGCGCATGAATCGCAGCACACCAGGCCTCCCTGTCCACCACCAAATCCCGAAGTCCACACAAACCCAGGTCCATCGAGTCGGTGATGCCATCCAGCCATCTCATCCTCTGTCGTCCCCTTCTCCTCCTGCCCCTAATCCTTCCCAGCATTAGGGTCTTTTCCAATGAGTCAACTCTTCGCATGAGGTGGCCAAAGTATTGGAGTTTCAGCTTCAACATCAGTCCTTCCAGTGAACACCCAGGACTGATCTCCTTTAGGATGGACTGGTTGGATCTCCTTGCAGTCCAAGGGACTCTCAAGAGTCTTCTCCAACACCACAGTTCAAAAGCATCAATTCTGCGGTGCTCAGCTTTCTTCACCATCCAACTCTCACATCCATACATGACCACTGGAAAAACTATAGCCTTGACTAGACGGACCTTTGTTGGCAAAGTAATGTCTCTGCTTTTAAATATGCTATCTAGGTTGGCCATAACCTTCCTTCCAAGGAGTAAGCATCTTTTAGTTTCATGGCTGCAATCACCATCAGCAGAGATTCTGGAGCCCCCCAAAAAATAAAGTCTGACACTGTTTCTTTCCACTGTTTCCCTATCTACTTCCCATGAAGTGATGGGACCAGATGCCATGATCTTAGTTTTCTGAATGTTGAGCTTTAAGCCAACTTTTTCACTCTCCTCTTTCACTTTCATCAAGAGGCTCTTTAGTTCTTCGCTTTCTGCCATAAGGGTGGTGTCATCTGAATATCTGAGGTTATTGATAGTTCTCCTGGCAATCTTGATTCCAGCTTGTGTTTCTTCCAGCCCAGCGTTTCTCATGATGTACTCTGCATATAAGTTAAATAAGCAGGGTGACAGTATACAGCCTTGATGTACTCCTTTTTCTATTTGGAATCAGTCTGTTGTTCCATATCCAGTTCTAACTGTTGCTTCCTGATCTGCACACAAGTTTCTCAAGAGACAGGTCAGATGGTCTGGTATTCACATCTCTTTCAGAATTTTCCACAGTTTATTGTGATCCACACAGTCAAAGGCTTTGGCATAGTCAATAAAGCAGAAATAGATGTTTTTCTGGAACTCTCTTGCTTTTTCGATGATCCAGCAGATGTTAGCAATTTGATCTCTGGTTCCTCTGCCTTTTCTAAAACCAGCTTGAACATCTGGAAGTTCACAGTTCACATATTGCTGAAGCCTGGCTTGGAGAATTTTGAGCATTACTTTACTAGCGTGTGAGATGAGTGCAATTGAGTGGTAGTTTGAGCATTCTTTGGCATTGCCTTTGTTTGGGATTGGAATGAAAACTGAACTTTTCCAGTCCTGTGGCCACTGCTGAGTTTTCCAGATTTGCTGGCATACTGAGTGCAGCTCTTTCACAGCATCATCTTTCAGGATTTGAAATAGTTCAACTGGAATTCCATCACCTCCACTAGCTTTGTTCATAGTGATGCTTTCTAAGGCCCACTTGACTTCACATTCCAGGATGTCTGGCTCTAGGTGAGTGATCACACCATTGTGATTATGTGGGTCGTGAAGATCTTTTTTGTACAGTTCTTCTGTGTATTCTTGCCACCTCTTCTTAATATCTTCTGCTTCTTTTAGGTCCATACCATTTCTGTCCTTTATTGAGCCCATCTTTGCATGAAATGTTCCCTTGGTATCTCTAATTTTCTTGAAGAGATCTCTAGTCTTTCCCATTTTGTTGTTTTCCTCTATTTCTTTGCATTGATCGCTGAGGAAGGCTTTCTTATCTCTCCTTGCTATTCTTTGGAACTCTGCATTCAGATGGGAATACCTTTCCTTTTCACCTTTGCTTTTCACTTCTCTTCTTTTCACGGCTATCTGTAAGGCCTCCTCAGACAGCCATTTTGCTTTTTTGCATTTCTTTTCCATGGGAATGGTCTTGATCCCTGTCTCCTGTACAATGTCACGAACTTCTGTCCATAGTTCATCAGGCACTCTGTCTATCAGATCTAGTCCCTTAAATCTATTTCTCACTTCCACTGTATAATCATAAGGGATTTGATTTAGGTCATATCCGAATGGTCTAGTGGTTTTCTCTACTTTCTTCAATTTAAGTCTGAATTTGGCAATAAGGAGTTCATGAATCTGAGCCACAGTCCGCTCCCGGTCTTGTTTTTGCTGACTGTATAGAGCTTCTCCATCTTTGGCTGCAAAGAATATAATCAATCTGATTTCGGTGTTGACCATCTGGTGATGTCCATGTGTACAGTCTTGTCTTGTGCTGTTGGAAGAGGGTGTTTGCTATGACCAGTGCGTTCTCTTGGCAAAACTCTATTAGCCTTTGCCCTGCTTCATTCTGTACTCCAAGGCCAAATTTGCCTGTTACGCCAGGTGTTTCCTGACTTCCTACTTTTGCATTCCACTCCCCTATAATGAAAAGGACATCTTTTTTGGGTGTTAGTTCTAAAAGGTCTTGTAGGTCTTCATAGAACCGTTCAAGTTCAGCTTCAGGGGTGCTTATAAGAGAGGCAGGAGGATCCAACTCAGAAGAGGGAGATGAGAGAGAGGCAGAGGTTGAAGCAATGCAGTTGCGAAGACAGAGCCACAGCCAAGGGAGGCAGGTGGCTCCTACAGGCTGGAAAGAGGAGGGGAGCGGCTCTGTCCTTGGGCCCCCAGAGAGTCTGCCGACTCCTTGGTTTTAGCCAGAGGAGACCCACATCAGACTTCTGCTGCTGCTGCTGCTGCTAAGGCGCTTCAGTCGTGTCCAACTCTGTGCGACCCCGTAGACGGCAGCCCACCAGGCTCCTCCATCCCTGGGATTCTCCAGGCAAGAATACTGGAGTGGGTTGCCATTTCCTTCTCCTCAGACTTCTGACCTCCAGAATATTAAGATAATAAATCTGTAGTGTTTTTAAGTCACTGAGTTTTGTGGTCATTTCTTACATCAATAATAGGAAACTAATGCAGTGGCTATTTTTTAAAAGGTAAATTGTTGGGTTGGGAAGAAGGGCTGTATTCTAGAATAATTTCGAGATCATTCCTCTAAAATAACTTAGTGTGGTCACTCCACAAGCGGCACTGAGTGCCAGGCGCTGTGCTAGGTGCTGGTATATCCCACAAGCAGCTTGAGACACATTCCTGATGACAGAGTCCTGCTTGCCTTCAGTATAAACATGCCCCATTTGTCTACCAGCCTCAGTTCAACACTGAAAACATCACGGAGCACTTGTGTTACATGCCAGGCGCTGTGCACAGCGTGGGGCACAGCAACCTCCAAGTAAGAGCCCCCACCCTCAAAACGTTCCTGTTAGTACTTATATTCTTAACCTTTTAAAACACATTCACTACAGATTAAATATTTCAATGAAATAGTATTAATAATAAAAACAGCTAACAGTCATTATTCCCGTTCTGCATGCGTTACTTTGTGTTACTCCTAATCTTACAACCAGGGCTTCCCTGGTGGCTCAGATGGTAAAGAATCTGCCTGGAATGTGGGAGACCTGGGTTGGATCCATGGGTTGGGAAGATCCCCTGGAGGAGGGCATGGCAAACCACTCCAGTATTCTTGCCTGGAGAATTCCCATGGACAGAGGAGCCTGGTGGGCTACAGTCCATGGGGTCATCAAGACTCGGACAAGACTGAGTGACCTTCACTTCACTTTAACCTTCCAACAACCCTGTAAGGAGTTACGGTCCCCATGTGCTGATGAGACAGAGCTCCACATGGTAAAGAGATCTCTAGTCCCAACACTGTCAGGAGCTGGCCAATCTACAGCTGCCTGACCCCAGGCTCCCTCAGCCCTTTCCTCTTGTGGCCTAGGAAGTGAGAGCAAATAAGAAAACTGCCCCCACGTCAGTAACATGTTTTTAAATCAGTAGTCACTCTCCTGGAAACACGCCAAGGTTCATGCCTTGGAAAGTGTCCAACTGGTTGCAGAAAATTATGAGTCATAAAAATCCAGGAGCTGGCTGGGCTCTCAAGGGCCACCTGGCCAAACTGCCTTACTGGAAAGTTCCTTGGCTACCAGACTGAGAGTGTCAGGCTTCTCAGCACCAGCGATCCCACCCTGACTCTGTCTCAGACACAGTGGGAGAAAGAGGCAAGAGCCTCACACTGAGTCCACTCTGGGTGTGCGCTTCACTGGGTATGCGGCCCCAGTCCCGCCACGTACCAACCTTTATCAGCAGCACCTCCAAACACCGCATGCAGGCCAGATACGGACACTTAGGCACATCGCTGGTGTAAAGGTTAAATTAATGACTCCTGCCACTAAGAGCCCATGCAACCCTTTGGCACTATGTGCTGTGCTCAGTTGCTCAGTCGTGTCCAACTCTTTGCGACCCCACGGACTGTAGCCCACCAGGCTCTTCTGCCCATGGGGAGTCTCCAGGCAAGAATACTGGAGTGGGTTGCCATGCCCTCCTCCAAGGGATCTTCCCAACCTGGGGATCGAGACCAGATCTCCCGCATTGCAGGCAGATTCTTTACCATCTGAGCCACCAGGGAAGTGTACATAAAACCCCAATAGTTTTTAAAACCAGTGAGTTAACCTACAAGGGACAACTCTAGACAGACGACTGTATACAGGAAGAAAATGAGAAAAGGATAGACAAAGGGCGAGGTGGCTGCCTCCTCGCTGACCTCCACTCTCCTTTGCTGGAAGAACTAAGGCCATGGGCCCAGGTCTGGTCCTCAAGGTTCTTCCTACAGACTGCAAGACATCTTTCCAGTGCTTATTTCCCACTTTCTCCCCCACACCAGTGCTTCAGCCAGAATGGCCATCCCCAACACACACACACACACACACACACACATACCCCCACACACACACACACACACTCACACGTTTTCCTGCTTCCACATGCTGCTCCCTCCAGCCTCCCCCAGAACACCCTTTCCTCTGCCAAAGTCCTACCCATCCTCATGAAACATTAGACACTCCCTAGCAGTCCCCCTGCTCCATCCTAAAGCCACCTCTCTTCCTCTAAAGTCCCTCATCTCTTAATGGTCTAAGGTCGTCTCACCATGCCGTATATGACCTTTGTGTACCCATCCCGTCTCCCAGGGTGGCATGGTGCAGTCCTGGAGAGGGGACTCTCTTACCCACACCCTGACTCCCGCTGAGGGCTGGCGCTGCACTACACCCTCACCAGGAGTGTAATACCCACAGGCACCCAGGGGCTCCCCAGCTTCTCAAGCTCCATCTTTTGAACCCAGAACTCAAATGACACCAGGGATGCTATGCACCTGGGAAACGCCTTCTGTCCACAATCACTGTGAACCACCCCCCAATGCAGAGGCATGGACACAGCAATAGGACCAGCACCCCTGTGTTTTAACAGGCAGAAGAGGGAGAAAACAACATTCGTAAGGGGACATTTGGGAGCCTGCTCCTACATGCACACAGACATAGGGAGGGAGTGGTGTGGCCCACCCAGGATACCCTATTCGGCCCCACTCCCTGCTTAGAGGAAGAGCAGGAGGGAAGAGGAAAAAAGACAGCAGGTCTGGCCCACTAACAGTGTGTTCACGTGAGCTGCAACAGGGGCATAGTAGGCGTGACCCATACGTGGTACCCAGCCCTCAGCTTTACCAAATGTTGGCTGTAAACACAGCAGAGAGCAAGAGCCACAAACTGCTTTTTTGATCTCACACAGATGGGAGATGTTTGCTCCAGAATCTGTCAAACAGTAACCACTTGTGGGTCACAGGGCAACCTATTCTTACCTTCACCCTCCCCTGAGCCAGGCCTGGTGCCAAACAGAGAATATGTGCCAGGCAGAAAGCAAACCAGGCTTAGCCCCAGGATCTGGGTTTAATATAAAAGTTCTGTGTGTGTGAACAATCCCCAGGACCTCGCATCTCGCCCAGCAGATGGCAGGAACCCTCTGGCTCCTGGTCAGCAAAGGCAGTGTGAGAAGGCTGACGGAGGAGGGCGGCCAGCCAGCCCCAGGTTCGAAGCCCACCAGCCACATGTGACTCCGCGCACTCCTGCTCTCCCTTGGGCTGAACTTCCTCGTTTCCTCATGTATAAGAAGCTGAGACTGACCTAGATGACCTCAAGATTCGAGATTAGGACATGGTCCTTTATCCCCTGAGTGGATCAGGATGACCCAGGGCTGTGCTAAAAATTGGTATTTAACAGGATCTAGAGAGAATCACAGGCTTCCCAAGAGGTGTGAGTGGTAAAGAACCTGTCTGCCAATGCAGGAAGCATAAGACACCCGAGCGTGATCCCGGGGTAGGGAAGATCCCCTGGAGGAGGGCATGGCTACCCACTCCAGTATTCTTGCCTGGAGAATCCCATGGACAGAGGAGCTTGGAGGACTACAGCCCATGGGGTCACAAAGAATCGGAAATGACTGAAGCGACTTTGCACACACACACACAGAATCACAATCAAAAGAATCTGAGTACTAACCCTTCTAGACACTCTATGAAAATAGCAAGCGTGTGTGTGTGGCGGGGGTGGGGTGGGGTGAGGGTTGCATGGGTGGGCAGACTTGCTTCTCAGGGGTGGAGAGGTGGGCACCACATCCTCTTTCAGGTAACACGTCTGAGAAAGTCCAGTGAGAGGGGCAGAGAGCAGGGAAGGGACTGGGCCCCTTCTCAGAGAACCAGGAAACACTTCCCTGCCCCACTTACACACACACACACACACACACACACACACACACACACACCCCTCCCTGCCTCCTCAGCAGCTTCCAGGAGCCTGACTTCCCCTTTGAGCACCACCCCCAGGCCAGCCTCCCTTCTCACATCAAGCAGAGGGCCTCACTCACATCTAGCTGACCTCTTGCTTCCCTAAAACAGAGGCAATCAGCTGTGCTCGCCCTCAACCCCTGGTCCAGGTCTCAGCCCTCCCCGGGCCTCTCCTATCTCTTATCTCCTCATCCTATCTCCTCCCAGCGCTGCCATCCCCTTCTTCCCTCTCCCTCCTCCTCTAGGACCTTGCCTCTGACCTATTTTTTGTTTTGCCTTCAATCTCTCCTTCCACAAAAGCTTTCCCCCTCAAGCCCAGAAACCTGCTCTCAGCTTTCATGCACCAAATATCAAAAAACCTCCTGTTGATTTCATTTCTCCTTCAGCCTCATCCCTGCCAACACCTCCAGGGACAGAGGGCACCTCCCGTCTTGTCCTTCCTTCCCCCTCAGCACAGGCTGTCTGGCCCAGACCCCAAGCTCTCCACCACCAACCCCCACACGGTGACACTCACAATGGCTACTTGATGGCCCCATACCTAAGCCACCCCAACACCATCTTTCTCAGCCTTTCCCACTGGCCCCACACTCTCTCGGGAAATCCTGACCCGGGTTTCCGTCACTCACTGTCAGCCCCTCAGCTCAGCTTCTTTCACCAGCTCCTCATCCTCACAGCACAGGTATCCCCAGGCCTGGTCCCCAGCCTCTCCTCTCAGCTCCCTACACTGTCCCCTGGGCTGCTTCAGCCTCCCCATGGGCTGGCGGCTCCCCCAGGCCCATTTCCAGCTGGGGCAGGCCATCCCAACCACTGAACCAATTCTAGAACCAAACCGGTTATACATACATGACATCTCTCCCTCCAAGTCCTATAGACACCAATGAAGGGGTCCAGGGAACTGGGGGTGGGGAACGGAACAGTTCTAGACCTTGACTGTGATAATGGTTACATGACTCTATGCATTTACCAAACCACCCAACTGCACACCAGAAAGTGTGAACCTACTGTATGCAAACTGTACCTTAATAATAAAGGAATACAGGGGAAAAGTCCCACAAGGCACCCTGACCCTTTTGCTTCTAAAACGATCACCACCTTCCTTCCGCCAGTCCAGCTCCTCCTCCCTTGACCCTGTTTTCAGCAGTGACACCATCATCCACCACAAACAGTGCTCCCCCACTAGACATCTCAGCCTGGGCTAAGCACTCACTTAAGAGATTCCACCTGTACAGAGTTATATTCTCTGGAATCTACGCCTTCATTCCACCTCCTGAAGGCCTGCCACCTGGGACTCAGGCCGCCCTCACTTCTCACAGGTCACCTCACTAGGCTCCCCTTCATCTACCCTGAGCCTTCCACCATAACCCAGTCCCCATTCTGCACAGTTTGCCTACTGAGTGCCCTCCCCTCCCCATAGCAGAGTCCACTTTTGCCCCTTTCTGGTCAGGCCTCAGCTTTGGATCCTTTCTCTCCCACAGAATCCCAGGCATCCTTCAGGCCCCAGCTCCCAGACCTCCCAGCACAGGAATCCACTTCCTTAGCCCTCTCCCAGCAGAACTAGTACCAGTGCACCCTGGGTTCCCACAGCGGAGGGCCGCCCCACTCCCCACAGCCCCCTGTCCTGCACAGTCTGTCCAGTACCCTCGGATACCTGTGTCTACTCCACATACGCCAGGGCAGGGAGCCACCTCCATCTCTGTCAGGGCCCCCCAAGCTGCAACTGAGCTGTGGGCACTCAGGGAACCCTTTCCGGCCTGAACTGGTGGCTGAAAAGTAGCAGGAGGGCTATGCCAAGCCCACCTGGCCCCCTGACCCCACTGCTGAGATAAAATGCCACAGAAGTATTAGTGGACTATCCTAAACTCCTAAGGGTGATCACACAGGCTACTTCAACAGGAAATAGGGACTTACCCTATCTACTCCGTAGCCCAGTGCCTCACTGCTCCCCTTCGACTCCTGACCCTCCCACCAAGCTGCACTCACTCCCACCAGGCAGTCACTGGCCCCAAGGCTTCTGCTCAAAGAGCCCACTTCCTGGACAGATGCCCACTCAAAGAATGGTCCTAGGACTGACAGTGTCATCCTTGATGAGATAACAGGAGTAAGCACTTAGAAGGGCTTTCCTGGTAGCTCAGCTGGTAAAGAATCTGCCTGCAATGCAGGAGACCCCAGTTAGATTCCTGGATCAGGAAGTTCCAGTGGAGAAGGGACATGCTACCCACTCCAGCATTCTTGGGCTTCCCTGGTGGTGGCTCGGATGGTCAAGAATTCGCTTGCAATGTGGGAGACCTGAGTTCGATCCCTAGGTTGGGAAGATCCCCTGGAGGAGGGCATGGCAACCCACTCCAGTATTCTTGCCTGGAGAATCCCCATAGACAGAGGAGTCCATGGGGTCGCAAAGAGTCAGACACGACTGAATGACTAAGCACAAGCACTCAGAAACCCTCACAGGAATTTAGCACTGCCATGGTGTGAAGAACTGACTCATTGGAAAAGATTCTGATGCTGGGAAAGATCGAAGGTGGGAGGAGAAGGGGACAACAGAGGATGAGATGGTTGGATGGCATCATCGACTCGATGGACATGAGTAAGCTCCAGGAGTTGGTGATAGACAGGGAAGCCTGGCGTGCTGCAGTCCATGGAGTCTCAAAGAGTCGGACATGACTGAGAGACTGAACTGAACTGATGACACTTTTAGTGTGTTTTGCAAAAGTACTGGTCTGCAGCAAATCGGGAAAAAATAAAACCTGGCCTTCAGTGTAGAGTCTGGGAAGCACGGACCCCTCACTCCTGTACACTCCTGCCTCTTTCTGCTAAAATCCTGCTCATCCTTAGTGTCCCAGTTAACATGCCTTCTCCTCTAAGAGTCACTAGCCAGAAGCAGTCTCACTCAGAGCCCCTAATCCAAACCACACTGAGGGTGTTTAGGTGGTATCTGCATACCCCTTATTACAATTCCCAGAGGTCAGGGACCCAGGGAACGGTTCAGTTTTATATTCCCAATGCCACACTCAAGGCATACAACCAACTGATACTTTTTCAACAAGGAGTAAATAACCAGCTGCTGCTGTTGCTGCTAAAGCGCTTCAGTCGTGTCCGACTCTTTGTGACCCCATGGACTGTAGCCCACCAGGCTCCTCTGTCCCTGGGATTCTCCAGGCAAGGATACTAGAGTAGGTTGCCATGCCCTCCTCCACGGGATCTTCCCAACACAGGGATCGAACCCATGTCTCTTACATCTTCTATGTTGACAGGCGGGTTCTTTACCACTAGTGCCACCTGGGAAGCTCACCCACAGTGTCACAGAGAGCTTTTCTTCAGGGCAGGACAAGGAGGGGCACCAACCCTTAGGGTACACATGATTTCCCAGGTTTGGACCAAATGCAGCTCCTCTCCCTCCGCCTAGATGGCAATGGGGCAATGTTTTAAAAAGCAAGTTGAGGGCTCTGGAGACAAGAACTCAGTCACTATTCACTACAAGAGAATCTACAATACTCTGAAATGGCAAGTTGAGCGAAAAACTCTCAGCTTTCTCATGAACCCTTCTCTGCATGGACAGAACAAAAAAATAAATCATACCCAAGTATGAAGAATAAAAAGGTTTTTTTCAGGGTCATTTCCAACTTTAAATATTCTGTGGACCCCTGACCTCAAACCAAAAAGGTCAAGGGCTCTCAGGAGCCTGTAACCCCACAATGAACAACATGCTTGTGAACAGACCACTCAGGTTTGAAAACTGTGGGGAGGAGCCCGCCCACAAGCACTCCACTCGGGTCCTGACCCTGCCTCAGAGTCAGCAGACCCCATTCTCACTACCCCCTCTCCCTGCATGGGCGCAACTCCTAACGGAGCAGGACCCTCACATTCCCTCCTCCCACTGGCTCTTCTTTCTCCTGGCTCTCCCAAGTTCCTAGCTGTTGTTTAGCAAGAATGCTGGAACTATTTCCAGATGCCACTGTCAGATCAAGACAACTCTCTATCTAAATATTCCTGTCTAATTTTGCACACAGCTCTTGTTTCAACTGACAAAGATAATGACTCAGTGTCCACAGCTCTTGATGGAAAATCATCCTGCCAAGTTTGGAGCTTCCCAATAATAGGCTTCTCTAAACTTCTTTTTGAGAAAGGAAGACTGACCTCCCTGTCCAGATTCTGTTCTGCAGGCAAGAAAGGGTACCCAAAAGACCCCCTAACAAACCAAGGAGCGTTATGGGAAAATCCTGATACATCCCCTTAGGATCAATCAATGAAAGGAAATCCACGGTAGGGACTTGGGGTGTTTTTCCTGTACAATAACCATTGTTTCTTCACTTTTCTGCATCCCCGTCAGTTTGGGACTTTGGAATTTGAGGCATAAATTCTTGGTTAAAGTGAAGACAAACTCTAGACTCAGAAGTAAAGCATCTTTCCCTGCAAAAACAAATGGCTCATTGTCTCTGACATTGTCTCTGATGCTTCGATCAACTGTAAAAGCACTCTACAAATTGTACATGTGTCCATTCTGCACCAGTACACTTCTGGGTAGCCTCTTTCTGGAGAAGTACATGGTACAAGTAAATATATCCAAATACACGTTTGAAATGCAGACATTTTCTCTCTACAAACATGGGCCTAACCCCCTCGCACATCATAAGACATAAGAGATATCTCAGTAAATAAGTGAGAATGAGCAAAGTATCACTTTGGAAAAGCCACTTATGGAAAACTGAATTGGCCTTTCAGTCAGCACTGACAGCTTAAACTTCTTTGCTCACTGTTTAAAAACCACCCCACGGTTATTTCACCTGCATATCACCCACAGTCTTGCAAAGTCCCCAAAGACAGAAACCACAAGTCTCCCACTTCTTTTGGGCTTCCCAGGTGGCGCTAGTGGTAAAAAAAAAAAAAAAAAAAAAAAACCCACCTGCCAGTGCAGGAGACATAAGAGACCAGGGCTGGATCCTTGGGTTGGGAAGATCCCCTGGAGAAGGGCATGGCAACCCATTCCAATAGTCTTACCTGGAGAATCCCATAGACAGAGGAGCCTGGAAGGCTACAGTCCATAGGGTCGCAAAGAGTTGGACACGACTGAAGCGACTTAATATGCATGCCCACTTCTTTTGTATTCTGGACTCAGTCTCTGCCATGCATTCAGCCGGCACAGCTAATGCCCATAAGTTTCTACCCTCCTATCTCACTCCTATCCCTCAAGGTGTGGAGCAAGGGGGAAGGAAATTCCCTT
This sequence comes from Okapia johnstoni, assembly GCA_024291935.2. Classification (NCBI taxonomy): domain Eukaryota; kingdom Metazoa; phylum Chordata; class Mammalia; order Artiodactyla; family Giraffidae; genus Okapia; species Okapia johnstoni. The sequence goes on from CM044322.1 coordinate 47,603,726, forward strand.
AAAGCCCAACCAACACGGGTTCTATCATTGGTTTAGGACAGAGAGCACAATGTATCTGCTACCTAAACCTCTCAGCTACTCATGGACAGGTCCCAGGAGGCCTCTGGCAGCATGGGAAGACTCTTTTTACAGTTTTATCTCCGTGGTTCTCAACCAAGGTTGCCTGAGTCTTCCAGGAGACATCTGGCAATGTCTGGAGACATTTTTAGTTGTCACAACTAGTGGGGGGAGATGAGAGGGTACTACTAGCATCTAATGGACAGAGGCCAGGGATGCTGCTGAAAATTGAGAAACCCTGGCTTATGTGACACAAAGGGAAGCATTCAGACCACCACAGTTCACTTTTCCTTTGAGTTGTCCAAGGTCAGGCCCAAAATCATAACCCTGTTTTGTCTGCATCATTTGCAAAGTTGAAAATGCCCAAAGCCATCATCAATCATAAAGGTGTCTCCCCTGAGAATCACCAGTTCCGCCCCCTCCTTCCACTTTGTACTTTCTCCAGAGATGGGCCCTCCTGCCAGCATAACAACTGGCAAGTTGGCATCATGCACGCTCAAATCCTTTAACAACAAGTTAGACCTGGCAGGTCCAACTCTTCAGTCTTCTGTCACGCACACCCAAGGCCCAAGTGAGCATGGACGAGTTTCCCAATGGGCTGCAGGCCCTACCTAGGATGAAAGGCTGCACAGAAGCCGCTCACCCTTCAGAGGACTGGCACCTGTCATCCATATGGAGAGTTCCAGCATCCAGACCTGCCCCCCAGCATCATTTCCCATCCCACAAGGCACACGGGAGGACTGGCCTCCGTTTGGCAGTGGGGCAGGCACTGGGGAAAGGCACGACCACTGACAAGACCCCCAGCGTTTGAAGAAGCAGGAGGACGGGCCAAAGAGAAGCCGACGGAGAACAGAACCAAAAAGGACCCTCATTCCCATGTTCATACAAAAAATTCACCAGTGAAACCCAACAGCTGGCTAGGGCCAAGGGCATCAAAGTCCTGACACAAACGTCGGGCCAGGGACAATTAGCACCCCTGAAACAGTGCAAAGGGGTCTAGGCGTGAAAAGAAATGTCATCATAAGAAAGCGAGGCAGGAAAGCAGAACTGGTGACCAAGAAACACGGCATCAGGTCACTAGGGCTGCTAGGCAAATTCTGAGGACCCAAGGCTCCGGCACGCAGCCTTCGTGCCCTCCCCGAAACAGGTATGGGCTGTGGGAACGGGGGTAGCAGACAGACGTAGGGGCCCACCCGGCATTCTGAGGCGCGCCCACCGCGCCGTGGCCCGGAACTCCGGGCAAATGAAACTCGCAAAGGGGAAGCCGCGCTGTCACTTGAGGATGCAAGAAGGGCCCAAGCGGGATGTGAGCCCTGCTCTGGCCTCAGACAGACGGCGCCCAGGGCACGCGGCGGCCGGCGGGCAGCAGCCTTACCCGGCTGCAGGAGCTGGGATCCGCGGTCACCTTCGCGCAGCCTCCGCGCCCTAGCCCCAGCGCTGGCACCCGGCACGCGCTCCGGATCTGTTTACCAACTCGCCCGCGCCCGGAGACCCTGAGCCCTCAAGCCCTACCCCGCGGGCCGCTCCCATTGGCTGCGCCGCCGCCGCCGGCCCAACGCCGCGCGTCGCGCGGGCAGCGTGCTCGGCCCGTGCGCTCGACCCGCGGCCAATGGGGCCTGAGGGCGGAGAGAGAGGAGCCAATGGGAGGCCTCCCCAGCGCGCAGGGCCCCTCCCATTCTTCCCCTCGCTGCTGCCCTCTCCCCTAGTTGGAAAAGCCGGACTGAAGACCCTGCGATGGGTTTAGAGAGACGGCGCGCGTGCGCCTGGAGACCTCTGCCTTCTCCAGACGGCACGGCAAACGCAGCTGCGGTGACTGCTGTCGGCTGTCTTGTCCCGGGCTGGTACTCCTCGGGCTTTCTAAAGCCGGAGGAAGGAGCCATCGCGACTACAGCGGGCCCGCTCCGTGCTGGCCGTTATGTAATGAGGAGAGGGCCCCTCTTCCGGTTCCCCAGAAGGGACCCACAGAGCTGGGAAGCCTTGCGGGCCTGCTGAATGCACGTCCGCCTCCGCCTCCGCCTCCGCCTCCGGCGCCCGGCCCCGCCCACTTGTCGCGTTTCGTTTCGGGTGGTAGCGCTGGCCGGCCTCCCTTGCCCCAGGCCGGGTCGCCCTAGCAGTGGCCCCAGAGCGTGTGGGGTTATTTGCCTGTGTCCTCGTGGGGGCAGGCCCTCGGGGAGGGCTCCCCCCGCCCCCCCAGGTAGCAGGGCCACAGCAGCACGTGGAAGGAGCTGGAGGGGGCCCCGCAGCCCACTCGGAGCCACCCCGGAAGGAAGTGCGTGGACTGAAGCGGAGTGGCCCCAAGTCTCCGCGTCAACCAGAGTTTCAGACCCGAGCCCCAATTGTCTGACAGTTTCCACTCTCTGATTATAAAGATAAATATTCAAGTCAAAGCATTGTCCTTTACACTGAGCCGATTTTGAGGAATTAATATATAACATTATGCAAGCTAGTTTTATTTTTAAATTTTTTTATTTTATATTGAAATATAGTTGATTTACCATGTTGTGTTCAGATTCTTTTCCATTATAGGTCATTATAGAGTCTTGAGTAGACTTCCCTATGCTATACGTCAAGTCCTTGTTGATTATATACAGTAGTCTGTATATGTTAATCTCAACCTCCTAATGAAACTGGTTTATTTTTATTTAGTCAGAAAACTTGAAAGCCATTGTATGCTGACGCCTGAAATGGAGGAGGGGAGAGAAGTGAAAAAAAAAGAAGTGAAAAGTGTGTTAGTCCCTCAGTTGTGTCCAACTCTTCACATCCCATGGAGCCCACCAGGCTCTTCTGTCCATGAAATTCTCCAGGCAATAAATGGGGGGTGGTGGGTATTAAAAATAACAGAATCCAGATGTGAACCTAACTTCATAGTTTGGACCAGAGCTGTGGCAACGTGTATCCTGCAGGGCAGAACAGAGCCTGCGGGTCCTGGGTCGGGGGGCTGTGAATTTCCTTGGCCTGATCATCGGGATGCTGGATCTCCTCTGCAGGAACGTTCATATACTCTCTTGCCAGTCCAAGTTCTGCCTCAACCCCCCAATCTTCTCCACACAAAATACAACATATTTTTTGAGAGATAATTAAGGAGTTTTTGACAAGTTTCAAGGAACTGCCACAAATAGTACAGGGCTAACTGGGACCTTGCCTTGAATAGGAAACTGGCTCCCTTTTAGCACACTGAAGAGAAAGTTCCAGCCCCTTTTAGGCCTTCAAAGGGTATTCATTGCCCTCTCCCAAGCTAACTGTTCCCTTAACTGCCTGCATTTCTTCAACTCCTGCCAGCTTAGTGACCCCCCACCACTGCCCATTGAATGGTGGAGTCCCTGGTTCATCCCATCCTGTAATATACAATACAGACCCTACCTCCATCATACTTCACTTGGAGGAGGATGTGATTTTCATCAGCTCCAGCTTCTGCCTTTGAAAGTGGAGAGAGGATGTGGTTCCTTGGAGGGAATTGGTTGCTTCCAGGCCAGTTCAGTCTCACTCTGCTAGCAATGCCAGGGTTAACTTTTCTCTTCCCACGTGGTGCTAGAGGTAAAAAACAAAACAAAAACCCTGCCTTCCAATACAGGAGTTGAGACAGGCTTGGATCCCTTGGTAGGGAAGATCCCCTGGAGGAAGGCATGGCAACCCACTCCAGTATTCTTGCCAGGAGAATCCCATGGACAGAGGAGCCTGGCAGGCTATAGTCCATAGGGTCACAAAGGGTAACTACTAAATAACCTAGCACTCACAGAGTACCTGAAGACCAGCATAACCCACTACCATAAACATTAGTTTTTCATCAGAGACCACCACTCTAGTTTACTGGAGAAGTACCCCCCAACTAGTTTATGCAAAGAAGGAATCTTCATCAGATTGGTATTATTTTGATCTTACTCCTTGTGAATAATGACCTCAGCTTTTTTATGCTAAAAATACATTTCTTTCCTGACCTGATTTTTTGTTGCAAAGATTCCATTACTTCAAGTTAAAGATTCCTTCAAATTATTTTTAGTTACGCTAATGGCATGGTAGTTGGTTTTGTTTTTTGTTTTTTTTTTTTAAAGAGTCCTTGTGTTTTAGATATACACACTGAATTATTTCCAGGTGAAATCATACAATATGTGGGATTAGCCTCAAAATACTACAAAATACTACAGGGCTTGAGGGGTCATGAGTTGATAATTGAAGAAGGAGAATGATGGATATATTGGGGATCATATTCTGTGTTTGTTTGAAATTCTCCATAAAAAAGTTAAAAAAGAAATTGGGCCAAAAAAAAAAAACCCAGTTGGAAGATAATACTAATGCAGGCAGGGTGAAGAACAAGAAAACAAAGAAAGATCATTACTACTCTTCTAGGTATAAACTCACTACAAAGTAAGAGGAGGGATGAATCTAACTGTAACCGATAAAAAGACAGCCAGAAAATTCAAAATTAGCAAAAAGTCAATTGAAGCATGGATTTTATTCACTATGTACCTTGCTCTGAGTGTCTGAGTGCCTGAGGTGTTAGTGATTATATGATCCACCATCTTATTTATTGACTTTTTTTTCAAATTTATCTTAAACTTCTGAAAATTTACATTTTTATCTTTTCTAGTGGGCATATTAATACAGTGTTATTCAATATACACAAATATGTGTATACATACATACACATGTATATATAGACATATTCTCCCAATAACCAAAGAAGCCAATTCCTGGGACATTTGGGTAAGAAGCAAGGTGCTGTAATAATTCCCTTCTGATCTCAAAATTTCTTCCTTAATAACAGTGACAGAGAAGGCAATTATCAGTTTTTCTCACTCTGCTCAATTTTTCTTATCAGTACACAGACCTGTTAACTATCTCTCACTCTTCATCCCACTTCCATTTCTCTTCTCCCATTGTCAGCAAACTCGTGAAAGAATTATCTTTTTCTTTTTTAAGAAAAAATACTTTTCTCTCCTTCCTTTTCTTCCATTCTACTTGGACCAATCTAGTCTGCTTTACGCCCCACCCTGCCTGTAAAACTGCTCACCAGTGACTCCATGTTGCCAAATCAAGCAGTCAGTCCTCAGATTTCACCATAGATAGATCTCTATCAGCAGCATTTGACACATTTAATCACTCCCTGCTTTTTTCTTAGCCATTTCCCTGAGATATAATTAACATAATGCTGTAGTTCAAATTCATTCTAACTTAATTTCAATAATAATTTCGAAACTATAATTTCAATAATATACAAAAACTTTGTATGTTATATATATATGGCTTATTCTCCCCCTTCTTTTGTGCTATTATCATACAAATTATATCTCTGTTCATGGTATGCCCACCCCCACAGATTTATCATTGTTGCTCTATGCAGTTATTTTATTTGGCTGCAGCTGGTCTCGGTTGCGGCACTCGGGATCTTCGTCGAGTCACGTGGGAGCTTCTGTTGCCGTGCATGTACTCTCTAGTTGTGGCCTGTGGACTCAATAGTTGTGGCAAGTGGGCTCTCCAGTGGTGGTGTGTGGTCCCAGTTGCTCCGCAGCGTATGGGGTCCTAGTTCCCCGACCAGGATTCAAACCCATGTCCCCTGAATTGCAAAGAAGACTCTCAACCACTGGATCACCAGGGAAGTCCTTGCAGTGATTTTTTTAAATCAGGTGAAAAAAAAATGAGAGTTACCAACAGAAATAGACCTTTGCTGCCTTTTTTATGTTTACTGTGTAGTCTTTGTCACCATTTTCTATATTTTACCGTGCAGATTTGAGTTATTGGTCTTTCATCTCTGCCTGATGTACACTCTTTCTTTCTTACAGAGTGTATAAACTACTGATGAATGACCATGGTTTTGTTTATTGATATAGAATGTTTGATTGGCAGGGTTTTTTTCCTTCAGTTCTTTAAATATATCATGCCACGGCCTTCTGTCTTCCGTGTTTCTGATGAGAAATGAGATGTTAAAGGTCTTTATGCTTGATGCTTTGTGAGTTGCTTCTTTCTTGCTATTTTCAAGATTCTCTCTCTGTCTTTTGACAGTTTGATTATCATGTGTCTAGGTGTTTATCCTCTGTGTGTGTGTGTTCGTCACTCATTCATGTCCAACTCTTTGAAAGACCATGGACTGTAGCTCACCAGGCTTCTCTGCCCATGGAATTCTCCAGGCAAAAATACTGGAGTGGGTTGCCATTCCCTTCTCCAGGGGATCTTCCCAACCCAGGGATCGAACCGGGTCCCCTGTATTGCGGACAGATTCTTTACCATCTGACTACCAGGGAAGCCCTGTGTTTATCCTATCTGAGTTTAGTGTGGAGATATGTGGAGGTCAGTGTGCTTCTTGGACATACAGACTATTTTTTTTTTATCAAAATTGGGAAGTTTTCTGCCATTATTTCCTCTAAATACTTTTTCTGTTCCCTTTTTCTCTCTCTTCTCCTTCTAAAACTCCCATTCTACATATGTTGCTATATTTGATGATATCCCACAGATTTCTGAGGCTCTGCTAATTTTTAAAAAATTCTTTTTTTTCCTCTTTCTTTTCTTCAAAGTGGATCAGTTCCTGATCTGAATTGGTTCCTGTTTTCAAGTTAATTGATTGTTTCTCTTGCCTGTTCACATCCAATGTTGAGCTCCTGTAGTAAATTTTTCATTTTAGTTATTGTATTTTTCAACTCTAAAGCTTCTATTTGACTATTTTCTTTATAATTTGTCTTTTTATATTCCTTATTTGGTGAGACATCATTTGCATATAAACCCAGGGTTTGTTATTGCTGCTGCTTATTGTTCTTTGTTTAGTGACTTTTCTGAACTAATTCTATAAAGTCTGATTTTGTTGTGTATGGCCACTGACATCTCTACTCAGTTAACTTAAGGTCAACTAGTGTTAAGACAGAGATTTCCTTAAATGCCTAGAACTAAGAAATCATCCAGTGTTTGTTGAGAGACTCTGTGTGCATGTTGGGGCATGCTTTCAACACTCAACCAGGCAGTTGATAACTCTTCCTCAATCTAACTTCCTGCTTGTACAGAGTCTCACAGTCACAGGTGAGATCTTAGGGGCTTCCCTAAGCGTATGCCCAGCCCTGCCATGTGTGTGGCCTTCTAGAGTTCCAAGAATAGGTCAGTTTTTCACAGTCCCTGTGGATATCTCATTCTTCAGCTCTCCTTAAGCTTTTTAGATAGTCTATTATTTGTCTCAACTGTGATCCACTATCTCAGGCAGCTGCAAAGATGAAACACATGTCTGTAATTTTTTTTTTTTTTTTTTTACAAATGCTTCTTAGGAAAAATGCTGTTCACACTGAGTAAGCTTGAGTCAGGTCACAGACAGCCTTGCAAGTGGTGTTTTCCAGAGAACTACCAGACAAGTAGAAAAATGACAGTTCTCTGAGAACTGACTTTGAAAAGTTCCAGCTCTATTATGCTCCCTTAGCCAGTTTGAACCGGGAATGTCAACTGTTATTTTTCAAACTACTACCTAGTTCAGCCATTTTCTTTAGTAAACACTCCCCAGGTTAGTATAAGCCTTTGGTTAGTTTGCAGAGTTCTGAAAAGAAGATTTGGAATATGTTTTGCCAGTTTTGTAACTGTTTTTGTGGAGGACAGAATTTTCAAATGCCCTTCCTTTGCCATTTCCACTCACTCTTGAAAGTTTTTTCAGTTTAGCCCCTGGAACATTATACTCTCCTATCTATCTTTCTGAGAACCAGCCTTTTAGCCTCAGTTTCAATTGCTGCTCTTCCTCATCGTCCTAACTTGTAAATGTTGAAGGGCCTCAGGACTCAATCCTTGTATCCCTTCTCTGTCTACACCCACTCTCTGAGTGAGCTCATCCACTTCCCATAACTTTCCAAATTTGTAATCTCAGGCATTGACCTCTTTTTCATACTATAAGGATCTTCACTATGGTGTCCACTAGGTAACAAAATCAAAAAACTGCCCAAGACTGAACCCTTGATCTACCACCCAATTCCTGCTCCTCCCTTAAGACCCTGCCTCAAATAAATGACCTTCATTCAATGCTCAGACCAAAAACCCTGGCATTCTCCATGTCCACTCTTTCTTTTATACCTCACATCAAATCCATAAGCAAATTCTTCTACTCTATCTACAAAATACATCATGAATCAGCCAATTTTTGCCTCAGTATCACTGCCATCCTAGTTCAAACCAACATATTTTTTTCACCTGAATTATTCTAAATAGCCAGTGAACTGGTGTTAGTTTCCAAACATCCCCTTACAGTGATCCTTTTCTGTTTGTCTCTTTGTTTGAAAGGAAAAGTCAGATCATGTTATTTCTAAACTCAAACCCCTCTGATGGTTTCTCATCTCACTCAGAATGAAATCCAAAATCATTTCATTGCTTTACAAGACCCAGCATGATCTTATCACCATGTATCTTTTAAACATTGATGGGTTTTTTTTAATCATTTTCTTTGTTTGTTCGTTTTTGGCTATGCTAGCTCTTCACTGCTGCCAGACTTCTCTCTAGTCCCCAGCAGCAGCTACTGTTTGTAGCAATGTGTGGGCGTCTCATTGCAGCAGCTCCTCTTGTTGCAGAGCACAGGCTCTAGGGCACTCAGGCTTCAGCTGTTGCAGCACATGGGCTCAATAGTTGCAGTTCCGGGGCTCTAGAGCACAGGCTCAATAGCTGTGGCACACAGGCTTAGTTGCTCCGAGGTGCGTGGGATCTTCCCAGATCAGGAATCGAAATCTGTGTCTCCTGCATTGGCAAGTAGATTCTTTACTACTGAGCCACCAGGAAAGCCCCTCAGATGTTATTTTGAATTGCCCTCTCCTCTAATTTTATTCCAACCAAAAAAGGCTTCCTTTCAGCATCCTCCTAACATCCTGAGAACAGTCCCATGTCAGACATTGCACTTTGCCTGGATTGCTCATCCCTCAGACATCCTCTTGGCTCACTCCCATGCTTTATGGGGTTCTCTGACAAAGTGTCATTAGGGAGTCCTTTCCTAATCATCATACCAAAATATGACCCATCCTGTTCCTTAACTTGTCTTAAGAGAACTCTCTATTCCCTTATCTTGCTTTCTGTTTCTTCCTAGTACTTTTTTATCACCTAACATATTATGCCAACATCTGTTGGATCATCGAGAAAGCAAGAGAGTTCCAGAAAAACATCTACTTCTGCTTTATTGACTAGGCCAAAGCCTTTGACTGGGTGGATCACAACAAACTTTGGAAAATTCTTAAAGAGATGAGAATACCAGACCACCTTACCTTTAACTTACATGCAGAGTACATAATGTGAAATGCCTAGCTGGATGAAGCACAAGCTGGAATCAAGATTGCTGGGTGAAATATCAATAACCTCAGATATGCAGATGACAACACCCTTATGGCAGAAATTGAAGAAGAACTAAAGAGCCTCTTGATGAAAGTGAAAGAGGAGAGTGAAAAAGTTGGCTTAAAACCCAACATTCAGAAAACTAAGATCAGGGCATCTAGTCCCATCACTTCATGGCAAATAGATGGGGAAATAGTGGAAACAATGACAGACTTTGTTTTGGGGGGCTCCAAAATCACTGCTGATGGTGACTGCAGCCATGAAATTAAAAGATGCTTGCTCCTTGAAAGAAAAGCTATGACAAACCTAGACGGCATATTAAAAAGCAGAGATATTACTTTGCTGACAAAGGTCGATCTAGTCAAAGCTGTGGTTTTTTCAGTAGTCATGTAGGAATGTGAGAGTTGGACTATAAAGAAAGCTGAGCACTGAAGAATTGATGCTTTTGAACTGTGGTGTTGGAGAAGACTCTTGAGAGTCCCTTGGACTGCAAGGAGATCCAACCAGTCCATCCTAAAGGAGATCAGTCCTGGGTGTTCATTGGAAGGACTGATGTTGAAGCTGAAACTCCAATACTTTGGCCACCTGATGTGAAGAGCTGACTCATTTGAAAAGACCCTGATGCTGGGAAAGATTGAAAGCAGGAGCAGAAGGGGACGACAGAGGATGAGATGGCTGGATGGCATCACTGACTCGATGGACATGAGTTTGAGTAAGCTCCAGGAGTTGTTGATGGGCAGAGAATCCTGGTGTGATGCTTTTTGCGTCCATGGGGTCGCAAGAGTCAGACACGACTGAGCAACTAAACTGAACTGAACTAAACATGTTATCTATTTGTCTGTATCCCCCAACTGGAACGTAAGTTTTAGAGAGCAAAATCTCTGTTTCTTTAGTTCACCATTGTATCTCCAGAACCTAGAACAGTTCCTGGCAAATAGTAAATGCTCAATAAATATTTATGGCTAAGAACTTTGACCCTGCATCCAGAATGTCTGGGTTAGAATCCCCACTCTGCTACTTACTTGTGAACCTGAGTTAGTTAGTAAACTTTTCTGAGCCTCAGTTCCCTCCTTTGTAAAATGAAGATAATACTAATATTTATATGTGATAGAGTTGTTGAGGATTAATGAATTAATATATGTAAAGTACATAATATGGTGCCTATCACGTAGTACACATTATATAATTTGTTATTATTTTTGCTTAGTAAATGATTGATAAACCCAACATTTTAATATGTATTTGGCAAGATAGTATATTGATATCAATTTTTTTTCTAAATTGTTACCATACATAACCTGAAAATGACTTCTAGATTTTGAAATGAAAAAAATTAAATTAAAAAGTACCACATTATCTGAAATTTTGTCTAATTTATTAGCTATGGTGTTTCAAATACCTTTAGACCATCTTGGTATTACTAACCCATAGTAAAAATCAACTGGTTTACTTAATAATTGCATCTTTATTTCTAAATAAGTCAAAGTTTAGTCTTTATTTATAATACCCAGAAAATGAATTTGTATACTGGTTGCAGTATTTTCTCTTTAACACTAAATTTTAAAGTAAAAGAGTTTAATTTTTTTCTAAGAAGTTGATAAATCATAACTTTCAGGCCTGGAGAAAAGATTCTGAGACATATTTGTAGAATTATGATTTTCTTGCTCTACGGGAACATTTCATGCAAAGATGGGCTCAATAAAGGACAGAAATGGTATGGACCTAACAGAAGCAGAAGATATTAAGAAGAGGTGGCAAGAATACACAGAAGAACTGTACAAAAAAGATTTTCACGACCCACATAATCACAATGGTGTGATCACTCACCTAGAGCCAGATATCCTGGAATGTGAAGTCAAGTGGGCCTTAGAAAGCATCACTATAAACAAAGCTAGTGGAGGTGATGGAATTCCAATTGAGCTATTTCAAATCCTGAAAGATGATGCTGTGAAAGTGCTGCACTCAGTATGCCAGCAAATCTGGAAAACTCAGCAGTGGCCACAGGACTGGAAAAGTTCAGTTTTCATTCCAATCCCAAACAAAGGCAATGCCAAAGAATGCTCAAACTACCGCACAATTGCACTCATCTCACACGCTAGTAAAGTAATGCTCAAAATTCTCCAAGTCAGGCTTCAGCAATATGTGAACTGTGAACTTCCAGATGTTCAAGCTGGTTTTAGAAAAGGCAGAGGAACCAAATTGCCAACATCCGCTGGATCATCGAAAAAGCAAGAGAGTTCTAGAAAAACATCTATTTCTGCTTTATTGACTATGCCAAAGCCTTTGACTGTGTGGATCACAATAAACTGTGGAAAATTCTTAAAGAGATGGGAATACCAGACCATCTGACCTGTCTCTTGAGAAACCTGTATACAGGTCAGGAAGCAACGGTTAGAACTCGGCATGGAATAACAGACTGGTTCCAAATAGGTAAAGGAGTACATCAAGGCTGTATATTGTCACCCTGCTTATTTAACTTATATGCAGAGTACATCATGAGAAACACTGGGCTGGAAGAAACACAAGCTGGAATCAAGATTGCCGGGAGAAATATCAATAACCTCAGATATGCAGATGACACTACCCTTATGGCAGAAAGTGAAGAAGAACTAAAGAGCCTCTTGATGAAAGTGAAAGAGGAGAGTGAAAAAGTTGGCTTAAAGCTCAACGTTCAGAAAACTAAGATCATGGCATCAGGTCCCATCACTTCATGGGAAATAGATGGGGAAACAGTGGAAACAGTATCAGACTTTATTTTTTTGGGCTCCAAAATCACTGCTGATGGTGATTGCAGCCATGAAATTAAAAGACGCTTACTCCTTGGAAGGAAGGTTATGACCAACCTAGATAGCATATTTAAAAGCAGAGACATTACTTTGCCAACAAAGGTCCGTCTAGTCAAGGCTATGGTTTTTCCAGTGGTCATGTATGGATGTGAGAGTTGGACGGTGAAGAAAGCTGAGCGCCGAAGAATTGATGCTTTTGAACTGTGGTGTTGGAGAAGATTCTTGAGAGTCCCTTGGACTGCGAGAAGACCCAACCAGTCTAAAGGAGATCAGTCCTGGGTGTTCATTGGAAGGACTGCATTGAAGCTGAGGCTCCAATACTTTGGCCACCTCATGCGAAGAGTTGACTCACTGGAAAAGACCCTAATGCTGGGAGGGATTGGGGGAAGGAGGAGAAGGGGACGACAGAGGATGAGATGGTTGGATGGCATCACCAACTCGATGGACATGGGTTTGGGTAAACTCTGGGAGTTGGTGATGGACAGGGAGGCCTGGCATGCTGCAATTCATGGGGTTGCAAAGAGTCAGGCATGACTGAGCAACTAAACTGAACTGAACTGAACCTAGTAGTGTTCAACATCAGTATTCTTTTTGATTCTGTTAAAGAAAAAAGAATTTATGGTACTTGTTTAAAGATGGTAAAGCAGACATCATTCAGTCTCATTGCTGTAGGTACGGGACCACTGCAGTAGGAATTTGCAGAGGGGAGAGAGAGACTGGGCTCAACTCTGAATACAGCATGGACAAATGAGAGTTTATAGCCAAGAAGCAGGGTTGGGGGTTGGAGTAGGAAGTTCTCAGTGTATGGAAAATCACTAATAGGAAATATTAAGGGTAAAGGTGTTTCTAGCTAAACTAACCTAAAAGGATTCTTGCTGGAGGCGGCCCCGGTGATCAATGCACACCTGGGGGATCGTGGCAGATAAGCAGCCTGATCAGGTATGAAGAGTGATCAGATAGGGAAGATAGGGCTTCTTTGCTAAACTGACTTAGCTGGGTTCTTGATAAAACTGGATTTTACAAGGAAATACACAGATGGGCCTAGGAGAAGATTTAGGAGCCTGAATAAAGTTTGGTCAAGCAAAGAATCTTTGTCAATTCCTGGACCATTTCGCATATAAAACCGCACATGGTTAAGAATAAAAACAACTCATAACTGTGTGATGGTCAGGACCACCCACCCAGGAGGAGTGGAAAGATGCCTGAGCAACTGGGTCACAGGCTGCACACCCCTCTCCACAGGCTGCCCGGGGTGTACACCCACACCCCCAGGCCTCTATTACAGGAAAACAGTTGCTTAGTATCTATTTTATTCCTTAGCTGTAACAAAGTAGGAATTAAAACAAATTCCACTCTTCTTTAAGTACATGTATTTCCCAGGACACCTTCTCAAACTACTCTGTGGGAATGCTGGATAAGGTGAAAACTTTTTCCTATTTTTATAAACTTATGAACATTTTAATAGGTTTCAGTCTTCCACTGTGTGTGCTAAGTCACCTCTGTCACGTCCAATTCTTAGCGACCCTATGGACTGTAGCCCACCAGGCTCTCTGTCCATGGGATTTCCCAGGTACGAATACTGAAGTGGGTTGCTATTTCCTTCTCCAGGGGATCTTCCCAACCCAGAGACTGAAACTGCTTCTCCTTCACTGCAAGCAGATTCTTTACCACTAGCGAAATGTATTCACATGATTTTTAAAAAAACTATTTGAAAAGGTTTGCTGTGAAAATTCTCCCCCTATTCCATCTCTCTCCCAACCACTCCCCAACCCAATGCCCCCACACCCCTACAACCTCCCCACTCAAATGCAACCACTGTTCTTAAGATTTTTTTCTCTCTTTCCAAAATTTCTTTAGACATATATAAGCAAATACAAACATAAAATCTCATATTTTATACTAACAGTCACACTCTACACTACATTCTGTTTTTTCATGTAAGATTATGTATAGCTTGAAGCTCTTTCCAAGTTAGTACATGGAGAAGCATCCTCATTCTTTTTTCAGTATTACGTTACATGCATGAACCATAATTTATTTATCCAGTCTCCTACTGATTGCCAGGCAGACTGTTTCAGTCCTTGCGCTATTTCAAACAGTGCTGCAGTGAATAATCCTATTTTCAAAATGTGATTAATTTGGACCTATGCAAGACTGGGTTGGCACACCAAGAAAGCAGTGCCAGTGCAGAGCGCACAAGTGCCCTCGCTGTGCTCTGAGGCCTGACACCACGACTCACTGGCTCCAAGATTAGTCACGTAAGCCCAGACACCCCAGGGTGAAAATGGATCATCTCTAGAGCACCAGGGATGCACCATCACAGGCCGCAATCTGAGGAGGTCGCTGGACTCAGCACTAAGTCCAACCCAGTCCACTCAGGGAATAAATGTAAGGGGTTCCCAAGCCTTTTCCACTAAGGCAAGACTAATGACTGTAATTAGCTGACTGCACAATTAGAAGTGATTAAGCCTATTACAAAAGAGGCTCAGATCCCCACAGCTGGAAGCATCCCAGCGTGGCCAGCTTGAAATGTTTACTGCTTTCCTCTCTGTTTTCTTATACTAGTAGCACATGTCTACCCTTACAACAGGGGTATTATTTTTCTTTTCCATATTAGTTTCTTTTCAACATACTGCCACATACAGACGTTAGCCAAGTGTGCCTAATCATCAGTTTAATTTTTCTATTTTAAAACTAAAATGTAGAATTCCTTGGCAGTCCAGTGACTAGGACTCAGTGCTTTCACTGCCAGGGGCCTGGGTTCAATCCCTGGTCAAGGAATTAAGATCCCACAAGCTATAAGGAGTGGCCAAAAAATAAAAGTTGAAATATAATTTATATGCAGGACAATGCACAGATCTTAAGTCTGTAGTTTATAAGTTTTATAAATGAATATGTCATGTAACCAACACCCCAATTAAAATATAGGAGAATTTCTTCCCCTCCAAAAAGTCCTTCTTTCCATCACAGCCTACCTTGCTCCAGGCAACTGTTGTTTGCATGTGAAAGTCAGGCCAACCCCACCCCCTGTTGTGATTTTAAGTTAATGTTGTTAAGAAGAAATAACTGGTTATATGACGTGAACTGGGAAAGAGCACTCTCTAAATTAAAAAGAGTATGTAATTCATTCTCTTGTCCTTAAATTCATGAGTGTGTCTGGGCAGCCATCCTAGTTGCTGAATATGTATTTTACTTTGTTCTCCTTCAAACAGTCACTGAATACTTTTTTAAAAGTTCTAAAAAATTCACTTAAGTTTAGGAGTAGTTTCCAGATTCAGGGCCAAGTTTGTGGACTAGAGCAGCAACAAACATACTGGAAGCTGAGAACCAGGAGCAGAGCCTGCTTGTGTGTCAACCTCTTGCACCGCGTCCTTCTGAGCTTTCCAGCATCAGGGTTTAAGAAAGTGAGGCTGTGAAGGAAAGTTAGGAAAGAGGAGCAGTGTGTCCCCAAGCAGAAAGAGCCGTCTACAGGCAGGAATGTCAATCAAGGCAGGTAGGAGGGCTGCAAGAAAAAAAACCCCGACCTAAAGGAGAGGACAGACCAAGAGCACACACAGGGCTCCATTTTGCCAATGACCAAGAAGGTTGAAAGTCAGCGAGAACTTTCAGTAAGAGTGCAGGAGGGCCTGCTTCCCTTGGGTGAAATAAACAATCTGTGGAAGAGACTAAGGTGTGAACCTACAAGTCTGGGTAGGGCAGCAGGTCCCACTAGCAAATGAAGTTTGGGTTTTATTTTCTTTGTGCCAATGACAGAGGTGTCAGATAGTCACTGTGGTAATGGTAAAGCATCTCACATAGTTGTCCCCACCCCAAGGATCCCAGGAGTGAGTGTGTGTGGTGGGGAAATGTATGAAGGGAGGCAATCATAGAAGGGAGTGCAGAAAGCTGTAATGTTACAGGGCAGGTGTAGCTGAGAAGGAAAAATTCCTGCCTCCTGGTGCTGTGGACCCCAGGGAAGCATAGTGGATGTGAGTTATGCATCCACAAGGGGACCCCAAACTACCTCTTACCCAGAGTCCTTGGGAGGGTGGAGGAGCTGCGAATTTAACTGAGGTGTGGAGCTCCAACGTCATGGTCCACCCCCTGCCTTGGACTGTGTAAGCCTTGGATTTGACGAAGATCAAGTGAAGTAACCCCATTCCTGCTAACCATGCAAGGAATTGATTAATTAATTAATTTTCTTTACAGGAGAAAATAAAAGACAGGTTTGTTTTGCACCCTAACTTTGTGGGGCAGTCATCCTATTTACTCAGGTATCATCTGAACTCCAAGATCTTTTTGTACTGAGGTAACATGTCCTGCCTTCGCAGCAACTCCTAGAACTTGGGCTCCAACTATTGCCTTGCCTCCAATGCCTTCCCTTCCTACCTTTAATCTCCAAAATGCTGCTTATTCTTTAAGACCTAATTCCAGTGTAATTTTCTACATGATACTCTTCTGATCACCTCACCCAGAAACAGTCTGACTCTCTCCTTTATGTTCTCCTGTTCCCCTTTACCTTTTGAGCACTTTGTTTTAGCATTTGCATACCTCTTTCATCTTGTCTTTTTATACCTAATAAATTGTAAACTGCATATCTTAATACCTCCTTTACTGCCTTGTACCTAGCAAGTATAGGTACTTATATTAAAAAAAAAAAATTAAAATTGCTACCAAGTTGTGGTAGACATTGAGAGTGTCTTTCCCACACCTCTTGTCCCCCTCCCTACTGTGTGATCACCATAAGGTGAGTGGTATTGACCTTACCCAATTCCAGGGGCAGTCCCTTGTGCTGTAGGCCAATTCCAACACACTTGCCAAAGTGATAGGTTTTTGAGTCTGAGCCAGACAGTATATGGCATTCCCATAGTGATTGGTCCTTAGGGTGATTTAATCAGAACGAAGCCTGAAACTCACCCGCAATGGTTACAGGAAGCAATAGTCCTTCTCTCCCTAGACTAATTGTCAAGAAATTTTAACTGAGCTGTCCAATTCCAACTGGGCTACAGTTCACAGGCATCTTGAAACCACTAAGAAAGTCAGCCTAAAAAGGAATTGGGCCCATAAAGTTGGGCAGGGCAGAGAGAATCAGAGATGGAGCCAGACCCCTGATTAAACCATATTAGAAGGCTTCCCTAACTTAACTCGTCATCTGAACTAATAAATTCTCTTCATGGTTTCTCCTACTTGCAACCCAAAGCATCCTAGCCACTGCACTGGGAAGGCAGCACTACAGAGAACATTGTAGGTTCATACATGTCGTGTGCACATAGTGTGTGCACAAACCTCCCCCTACCCCACCCCCCAGCCTGAATCTTCCTAGGGAGAGGGAAAAATATACATGTCCAATTCCTGGGATGGGGGCAACATCTGATTTTACAAAATTGCACATTTTAAAGCATTTGCAAGCAATTACCAAAACATGGAACTGATGTTTTTGATAAGTTTTAACTAATTTAGGTATTAAAAATAATTTGCGATTGTAACCTAAATTTTTAAGAATAGCCCAGATTCTAACAACTGGCAATAAACTACACATTTTTTTTCCTTAAAAAAATCATATGTTGTTTGGGACTCTGTAATAGTGCTTCGAGTAATAAAATCAGCTTTTAGCTTTTTGTGAAGTTTGTACTTTCAACGTCTTTCTTAGAAGGTGAAATGGGGTTTGAATAATTGGAAGGCAGTAATTGACTTTTTCTTGACTGGTTCCATGCCTTGACCTTATTTACAACGTTAAGATTTTCTAGTCTGCTGGTTCACTTGCTTTCTTGGCAAGCATCCCCAAGTCTCCTCTCTAGGGGCTTAGCTGCTTGTGAACTGGGGCCACATCTTGTGCCTCTTTCATAACCTGTGTCTTCCTCCTGCCATGAGGAGTTCTAGAGCTTCCCAAACGCTGGTGGATGGCCCATGGAAATTTCCACAGCAGCTGCCCAGCCCCGGCCCCCCCAACCTGGGCCCTGGCCTGCAAGTCCTACAGCCCAAGGACACTGAGCCTGGCTCTGGGTCAGGCCTGTGGTCTATTTATGACTTTTTATCTCAGGGTTTGTGCCTTGGCACTTTGCACTCAAGAAACTTCCGCCCCTCCTCACCAGTCAACACACGTCCTTATCTAGAGAAGAGAACAGTGGGGTGATAAATAAACTCTCTTTCTCCACGGCTACCCAGATGGCCCCAATGTCTCTCTGCCTTTGGTTCATTCCTCTTGTTCAGGGGCCCAAATCCTTTTATGGGAACAAAGAAAACCTTCTGACATTTAGATAAAATATCTTTATGACCCCTGATGAGATTATTGATGAATTTGTTTCTCATATGCATCCCCTTAGGGTGTTAATGTTAGTCACTCATGTGTGCGTGCTAAGTTGCTTCAACCATGTCCAACTCCTTGTGACCCTATGGACAGTAGCCTGCCAGGCTCCTCTGTCCATGGGATTCTCCAGGCAAGAATACTGGAGTGGGTTGCCATGCCCTCCTCCAGGGGATCTTCCCTGTCCAGGGATTGAACCCGGGTCACTTATGCCTCCTGCATTGGCAGGTGGGTTCTTTACAACTAGCACCACCTGGGAAGCCCACGTCAGTCACTCAGTCCTGTCCAACTTGCTGTGATCCCATGGACTGTACCTTGCCAGGCTCCTCTATCCATGGGATTCTTCAGGCAAGAATACTGGAGTGGGTAGACGTTCCCTTCTCCAGAGGATCTTCCTGACCCAGAGATTGAACCCAGGTCTCCTGTATTGCAGGCAGACTCTACCTTCTGAGCCACCAGGGAAGCCTTCCCTTTACTAGGGAAAATGTGTCTCCCAGGTTGAAGGAACCTCTCCTTCACTCCCACCGGGTATAGTCCTGAGCTCAGCTCAGGGGCAGAACTAGTCACTGATGGGTCCCAAATTGCTCAGGGAAGAGCTGGCTCGGGCGGTCCTAGGAGCGAGCAGTGCCTGAGGAGCTGTCCTGCTCCCAGCCTGGAAGCATCGCTCTCTCCTCTCGGGCATGGAGCAAGAACGAGGGACCAGGAGCCAGAGAACCTGAGAGCAGAGGAGAGCTCTACCATTACATCAGGTCTCCTGGGGACCTTATGTAACCTCTCTGGGCCTCAGTGTTTTAAGGTGCCAAATACCTGAGCTACCTACTTAATTCTTAATTTAATCTTATGATATTACCACTATTTTTTTTTCTTTTTAGCAATGACCATGTTTATTATGTGACTCACAAGTCAGCTGAAGCCTCCCTGAATAAGACTGGTTCAAACATCCATTCCACATCCTATGGAAGCCTGAAGTCCTGCCCCCCAAATGTGGCCAATTCCCAAGAGGCCAGGGTGGAAAGTGGGAGGAGGCTTATGTACACAGTCACCTCTGGCCCTGAGCCCCTGAGAGTGCTGAGGTCCACCGATTTGTGGACGGTCTCACCATCTGTGTACCGTCCCTAGGCAGAGCTGTGCTGACCCCTTTGGGGAATGAAAGGGATCTATGTGATGTCGGACGAAAGAGTAGACACCACTGTCCTTGGAAGTCTTTAGCTGTCCCATTGTATGAGGACTTCTATCAGCTGATTGCCTCATGGAGTTTCCAGTTAGTGGATTTTTTTTTTTCTCCCTTACTTTCCCATCTCTAGGGCTTCGCTGGTGGCTCAGATGGTAAAGCGTCTGCCTGCAATGCGAGAGACCCGGGGTCGGTCCCTGGTTCGAGAAGATCCCCTGGAGAAGGAAATGGCAACTCATTCCAGTACTCTTGCCTGGAAAATTCCATGGACTAAGGAGCCTGGTAAGCTACAGTCCATGGGATTGCAAAGAGTGGGACACGACTGAGGGGCTTCACTTTCTTTCTTATCTCTCCCCCTTATCCCTTCCCTTTTAGACTGCCTCCAGAGCTCCAAATGCTTCTTACTGTATTCTGCGGAGTCATTTATTTCTCTACCATTCCTTCTGCCAAACTCAGCCTTTCAAACCAATCAAGGTGTGAGATAATATAGCAAGATCAACCATACCAGGCAATTGGGGCTATGGTGTTTTTTTTTCACTCTATTAAAACTGTGATACAACTTCTGCTAAATTCTTGCCTAAATGACAATTCCATTTTTTAGAAAGCAGAGAAAATAAAGAGGAGCAGCATTTCGGTTTTAATTCTGCACAACCAGGGGAGTTTGCTCATCAGGGGAAAATGACAGAAATCTCACTGTCACCCAGGAGTGTATGACTGCAGGGAAGGCCTGCTAGATGGTCCAGTGTGGGCCAAGACTCAAGAACGAGTTGTTGTTCAGTTGCTCAGTTGTGTCTGACTCTTTGTGACCCCATGGACTGCAGCATGCCAGGCTTCTTTGTCCTTCACTATTTCCCAGAGTTTGCTCAAACTCATGTCTGTTGAGTTGATGATGCCATCCAACCATCTCGTCCTCTGTCGTCCCCTTCTCCTCCTGCCTTCAATCTTTCCCAGCATCAGGGTCTTTCCCAATGAATCGGCTCTTTGCATCAGGTGGCCAAAGTATTGGAGCTTTAGCATCAATCCTTCCAATGAATGTTCAGGGTTGATTTCTTTTAGGATTGACTGGAATCAGTCCTTTAGGATTGATCTCCTTGCAGTCCAAGGGACTCTCAAGAGTCTTCTCCAGCACCACAATTTGAAAGCATCAATTCTTTGGCACTCAGCCTTCTTTAACTCTCAGGAAGGAGACTCCTCCGGTATTTGGAGAAAAGTTATGTGTGATTGATCTCGTGATCCAAGAATAAAGGGAAGACAGCTCAAGTAGCACTGAGTGGTCTGTTACAAATGATCCCCTGAGGGAAAAGATAAAACAGCTCCACAGTCAAATACACCCATAGGTAGGTGAATGGGTCAGCAGGGTGTTTCCGCACTGGCTGCAGACAAGAGCTCCAGCATCTTCATTATGCAACTTGAAGGTTGCCCTGGGGACCTTCTCCACTCCTGTGGGAGATCAGTGGGCCTGGCCTGGCAGTGGCACACAGACTTCTGCTCATGCCCCCTCCACTGGAACTGTCACGTGGTCACACCACCTGCAGGGGAATGTGGGAATGGAGTCTAAGTGTGCTCTCAGAAGAGCCAGAAGGCAAGAGCAAGGTGTTGCCCAGTAGGTAGCAGTCTCTGCCACACACTCCTTCAATTTCCTTATCAAGGGTGCAAAGTTGAGGAACAGTATAAGTAAGAGGATATGGAAGCAGATAGAAAGACAGCACCTTAATGCCCCAGGAAAGCTCAGGTCTTCTGACAGGATGAATCACACCCAAAGGGACTGAGGGGCTGGTGGACAATCCAACTTCATCTTAGGGGAACTGTAACAAAAAGAACCACTACTGGAAGGCTGAAGAGACAGGCACTATCATCCCGATATTTATAAAGACTAAGAAATTGGAATGTAGAAAGCACACAGTGATGAACTTGACATGAATACAGGATGAGTGGCTCAAAGAGATAGTCAGATGGGTGATCTTGAACATTGAGAAGGAAGGCAATGACCACTAAGAGCCAGCATGTAGTCCAGGCTAGCCTCATTTTCTCTTTTGAGAGGATTATCTTTAATCATGTTTGTATCTTTAGTCTTTATAATACTCCTTCAGGAAGTTTGTGCTATGGAATCAATGCAAATTATGGACAAAGTTACTTTGCACAAAATGATATTGTCACTATTTTTACTTTATTTTATTTTTGGCTATACCATGCTACTTGCAGAATCTTTGTTCCCTGACCAGGGATTGAACTTGAGCCCCTGGCAATGAGAGAACCAAGTCCTAACCACTGGACCAGCAGGGAACTCTCACTATTTTATTTATAATAGCAAAAAATTATATACGATCTAAAAGCACAGCAACAGGGGAATGGTTATGAAAATCATTAATACAAGGAGCTGTTGTACAGACTTTAGCATTGTTTTTGAGGAGTAATAATGATATGAGAAAATACATGTGAAATACTGTCAATGATACAATCGGGGTGCAAATATCAGAGAATGTGCGCTCTCAGGACTGTGAGAAATAACAGCATAGAAAAATGATGAATAAAATAGGCAGAAATGTTAACAGCAGTTATCTCAGATGGCAGAATTATGGTCGCTGTTAATTTCCTCCATGTACTTCCCTATATTTTGCCACAGTGAGCATGTATGACTTCCACAAAAAGAGAAAAAAACCTCTTCTTTGAAAAAGAAAAAAAATCACCAAGCTGATAGAGCAGGGCCACCGCACGTATAAATAGGACATCATCATTTCACAAGGTATTTGAAAAAAAATTTCAATGCTATTCACTGCACTGATAGATAAAATTGTGACTCAGTTATTATGAATATAGGTGGTCGTTAATCACTGAATGACCATCCATCCCCAATCCAGACTTAGGTCTGCAGAGGCCGGAATAGGCTTTGTCCTGTTCAACATTTTTACCCTTGTCTCAGGTGAACATCTGCACTGTCCAGTGTGTTATCCACTAACCATGTGTGAATAACTCTTTCTAAATTAATTAAATTAAATGCAATTTAGGGGAATTCCCTAGTAGTCCAGGGGTTAAAACTCTGTGCTTCTGCTGCAGGGAGCGTGGGTTGGATCCCTGGTCAGGGAACTAAGATCCCACATGCCACGTGGCCAAAAACAAACAAACAAACAACCCTCCCCCCAAATCTCAGTAACTAAAATTAAATGCGCTTTAAAATTCAGTCCCTCAGTTGCACTAGCCTCATTTTAAGTGTTTAATAGGCACACATGGCTAGTGACCACTGTATTGTACAGCTTAGATATACAGCATGTCCATCATTCTAGAACATTCTATTGGAAAGTGCTGATCTTGGGGTAATGATGATCAGCTTCACAGAGCACACCAGGCTGAAGGAAAGTCAGCCTCTCAGGTGATCACCACAGGCTAGCACAATGAGCCAGATCTAAGCAGATGGACCTGAACAGCTCTAAGCATGACATCCACCACTGGACCACCACGGAAGTCCCTGGGGGTGGGGGAGCATTAATTTTTGTTGAAGACAAACTCCATATATATCTGTGAGGTAACTAAACCAAAATACGAACTCTTGAGTTGAATTAATGAAGTATAAGGTGGGGGACAAGAAAGGGATAGTTCCAAGCTATGTTGGTCAAACTACACTGAGAATTCAAGTGTTTTTCCATCAGTGGTGCTTTCAGAACTAGAAGTGGCCAGAATGAAACTGATTAAATACAAAAAAACAGTTTGCATCACTTGAGACTGCTGTTGGTTATAAGCGGATGGAAACTGGAAACCAGCGCAGCATATGAGAGGGAAAGAAAGACTGTTAGGAACAGTCCAGCTACTAGGTTTTAGTGGCTTCGTGCCTGGTTTGGTAAACAATGAGGTAATAAGCCATACAGGTAATAGAAGTGGTGAGATGGTGAGAAATTGCATTAACGTGGTGCCGGTGTGGGGAGAGAAAGAGAAAACTAAGACTAATACCCTTGAGCAAAAGCCAGAGGTAATCAAGCAATGTTTAAGGTTTTATAGCAATCCAACCAGAGCTATGAAAGCAGCTTTGTTATCAAACCACTTGCAGGAAGATTAATTTTGTTACTGTACATCTAAAACTTTCTATTCCTAACCTTGTCTTGAATCTTTTTTTTTTTTTTAAGCCATACAGTATTGGGATCTTAGTTCCTCAGCCAGGGATTGAACTCATGCCCCTTACATTAGAAATACAGAATCTAAACCACTGGACTACCAGGGAATTCCCTATACTTGCTTCCTTTTTGTTCCTAACCTTGTCTTAAAACAGTTCTTACATTAGATAAGAACTCCTCTAAACAAAGTTGTTTTTTGATAATGTGAGATTTCCCCCAAATGCAACTATCATATTTTATATGGTGGAGCAGACACAATTGTCTTCAATTTTGAGTATTTTGGTCCAAAAGAGATGCTGGATTGCTTAAGCAAGTCAAGAGAAAAAGGATAAAGTTCTAGAAACAAAAACAAGAGAAGCTATGAAGAGCTGAAACTGCTGTGTGGACAACTGTAGAAAGGGAAGTGACGGGAACTGAATCTTAGTTTGATACAAGGAAGGAACGTCCAACAGTCAAAGGTGAGGCAGCAGCTGCAGGAAGCAGTACGGGGTGGGGGTGGAGTGGGGCGAGGGCTAGGAAAAGGGTCAACCTGAGTCTGTACCTGGTACTTTCTAGCCATGTGACCTCAGGCCAAGTTACTTAACTCTTCTAAGCCTCAGTTTCTTCACCTGTAAAAAGAGATAATAACTCTTAGTGTTATTATAAGAATTAAATAAACTAATACATGCCTAGTGCTTACTGTAGTGCCTAGCACATGCCAAACCCTCCATCAGTGTTACCTATAGCCTGTTATGATTGTGTAAGCTCCTTGTCTCTGAATGTTCTAGCAAACCTCCTGGATCACTGGTTGGGAGAATCATAGGATGGATTTCTGCACTGCATTGGTAGATGGTTAGGCTATGTTGTGTGATACTAGCAACCTAGAACTTAAGAGGTGGTGTAGGAAAAGGGTTCTGTGGTCAGATCAGTTGACAAGTGCTGGAATAATCAAACTTCAACAGCTCTCTTTTCTCTGTGACTTCTCTGAGCCTTTAATATCACTCACTTGCTCAGTCGCTTCAGTCGTCTGACTCTTTGAGACCCTTTGGGCTGTAGCCTGCCAGGCTTCTCTGTCCATGGGATTCTCCAGGCAAGAATACTGGAGTGGGTTGCCATTTCCTCCTCCATGGATCTACTCCACCCAGGGATTGAACCCAGGTCTCCTGTGTCGCAGGGGGATTCTTTACCACTGAGCCATAGCTGAGCCCTGTTACTACCCTGATATTTACATTCCTATCATACTTGGCCTCAGAACCCTTTTCATAGACTATCTTGAGGGAAGAGAGTGTTTTGAACACATTTTAGGAAATATTGAATTAGATGATTTCTGAGATTCTTTCTGACTCTGGCATCTGAAAAAGTTGTGAACTGCAAATGCAGTGATGTTTACAGCTACTGTTTATTGAGCACGATGAGCCAGGCACTGATTTGAGCATTTTAGATATGTCACATGATTCTCACAGTAACCCTTTAACATTTCATCACCCTCTTTTTACAGCTGAGAAAACTGAGACTCAGAGAGGTTAAGCAACTTGCCCAAATTCACACAGCTAACACATGGTGGAACCAGGAGTACAACCCTGCCTGCTCGTCAATACCCTGCTCTTAACTGCTAGACCATGCTTTAGCAGAAGCTGCTGATTTTTTTATGTAGCAGTATAAATATGATGATGTATATTTAGGGGAAAAAAACAATGTGGGGTTGACATTAGAAGAAAAGGGAGAAAACACAGTCCAGGAGCCAGGAGACTTGGGAGGTGAAGCCTTATCTTACAAATTTAGATCTCATGCCCTTTCTTCTGACCAGCATTCAAGTCAACTATCCATGCCAGCTTGCTTTAAGGTTATTGGTGAGGTCATTGGAACCACTGGCTACCAGGAAGTGAGAGGACTAGCTGTGTTAAATGACCAGGAGATTTTTTTTTTCCTTTAGTAGAATTTCCATGGCTGATGAGAAATGAGGCCCTTCACAACGTATGCCCTTTACTCTACCTTCATCCAAGATGAGATCAGAGGGCAGAGGAATTCCTTGGCTCCCTCTCTTGCCGTGCTTACCCCTTCACTGTGATAACTACACGCTACTTAACAGTAAGGAGAGCAGATGCCCCTTCCTCATGGGCTATGCTGATGAGAAGAAGCACATCCAGATTAAAGCTGAGAGCCTGAAGAGTGGGCTTCTTAACTCAGCTTGACATCAAGGTCACGTTCATTCCCAAGCATGTCAACCCCTGCAGTGTGGTCAGCCTCTGGCCTGGGCCTGTAACTGAATCAAGCCTAGTCCTCTCCTGGTTCCTGAGCTCACTGGGAGGGAGCACAGGGAGGTTGCACTTTCTGCAGACAAGGACTTGGATTTATCACCTTTGCTTCTCCAGCACCACTGGTCAGAGATCCAATAGGAACTCAGTGCTGCAGGCTGAAGTCTGAACATCAGGGCTTGAGGGCCTCCCTGCGGCTCCAGGTGGAATCTGCTGCCCTCGTGTGGCCATTCTGGCTCAGCGCTAACAGAAGGAAAATTGAAGGCAAAGGGGCCCTTGAGAGGCCGGGAAAGGACAGTTGAACCGAGTCACCAGGTGAAAGGAGCAGACTTAAGGGGGCGAGGGGGGGGGGGGAGTGGTCCTCCAACTTTTTGGTCCCTGTTCTCTTTACACTCATAAAAATTATTGAAGACCCCAGAGATCTTTTATATGGATTGATTCTCTCCTATTTAGAAATCACAACTGAGAAACTTTAAAATATTGACATAGCAATTCTTTAAAAGATAACAATAAACATTTCATGTTAACATAAGTAATATATTTAGGTAAAAAACTGTATTTTGCAAGGAGAAAAGAAACTTTAATAAAAAGAGCAGCACTTATTTGCATTTTTGCAATTCTCTTTGATAGAATACAATATTTCAATAGAAGACAGCGAGACCCTCATTTCTTTTGCATTCCATTGCTTCTAGAAAATTCCTGTGTACATTCATGAGAGAAGAATGAAAAAGGCAGAGTATCTTCGTATGATTATGAAATAGTTTTGACTTTGTTGTCCCCCGCCCCCCCCGCCACCGGACCACATTCTGAGAACTAACCCTGACTCAGAGTCCTCCTCTCCCAGCTCAAGAGCCCAGGTTGGGGAAGTCGGGAAGGGAAGCGCCTTAGGTGGCCTCTACTCCAAGAGGAAACATCCACAGAAATAGGTAGAAAAGTCTTCACATTTTTTTTTTCTTTTATGTTTAAAACAGCTGGACTTTTGTAAGACAGAGAAGTTGGGGAAGAATATTGACTGAGTCACTGTTTCCCTCTTTCCCCTTCAGAGATAAGATTTTTCTTTTTAGGAGATGACTTCATTAGCTTTATTTTTCATGCATTCTTTTTTATAAAAAAAAAAAAAAAGTATTTATTTATCTGGCTACACTGGGTCTTAGTTGTGGCACGTGGGATCCAGTTCCTGACCAGAGATCTAACCCGGACCCCTGCATTGGGAACACATACTCTTAGCCACTGGACCACCAGGGAAGTCCCTTCATGCACTTTGTTTTTTTTAAAGCAGTTCTGTTTTTTTTTAATAGAAAATTTAGAAATGGTGGTAGGATACATATAACATAAAATTATCATTTTGAACATTTTAAAGCATGTAATTTAGTGGCTTTTAGTATATTCACAATGTTACACAAACATCACCGCTGGTCTAGCTCTGGAACATTTTCATCACCCCAAAAGAAACCCATGCCCATGAGCAGTCATTTCCCACTACCCCCTCCCCCTAGTCCCTGGCAGCCACCAATCTGCATCCTGTCTATGTGGTTTGCCTTTTCTGGAGAGTTCATATTGGGAGAGTTCATATGAATGGTATTATATAATATGTGGTTTTTGGTATCAGGCTTCTTTTACTTATCCTAGTGTTTTCAAGTTTCATCTATGCTGTAGCAGGAATCAATACTGCTACAAGGAATTTTTATGGCTGAATATTCCCTTGTAAGGATATACCCATTTTACTTATCCAAGTTTTGGCTATTGTGACTAGTGATGTATCAGCATTCTTGTACAAGGATTTGAACACTTGTTCTCAATTCTTTTGAGTGGAAATGTTTGGTCATATGACAATCTCATGTTAAACTTACTAAAGAACCTCCAAACTGTTTAGGGTGCCACATTTTACTATGTAAATGTTTCTTCAGAGAATCATTAAAATAACATATTCAAGAGGCTTCCTGCATCAGTGGAAATGAGCTGGGCAACCCAGGTCCTACTGTAATATTAATTATTATTGTTGTTAGTTTAGAATCGTGCTTATGGTTGTAAAGTATGTTATGATTTTTCACATGCTTTGATGATCATTATTTATTTGAGCTCAACAACACTCAAAATGGGAAGCAAAGCTAGTCATGTACCCATGCCATGTATGTGTGGGCTCAGTTGCTCATTCGTGTCTGACTCTTTTTGTGACCCCATGGACTATAGCCCACCAGGCTTCTCTGTCCACAAAATTCTCCAGGCAAAAATACTGGAGCAGGTTGCTATTTCCTTCCCTAGGGGATCTTCCTGGCCCAGGTCTCAAACCCATGTCTCTTGCGTCTCCTGCATTGGCAAGTGGGTTCTTCACCACTAGCGCCACTTGGGAAACCCCACTCATGCCATAGCTTCTTAAAAAACTTAAAGTACAATTTGGATCACCTTTACTATTCTTCAGATCACTAATTTTGGAATCACTAATATGTTTTAAACCTTTCACTTTATAAGTGTGCAAAACTGAGATCCAGACAAGTAAATTGGCCAGCTGGTCACTGCTATGGGTAGCTGATAATAAGCTGACTTTCTAGACACCAAACAACCACACATTTTATTGTAACACAGTCTTGTTAGGAAGCTGTGACTATAGAGGAATTTCATGTATATTTCCTTTAGGAAGATACGATTTTTTTAGCGTAATGAGAAGGTAGAGGGAGACATTGGTTATACTCAGGCAGGTCTT
Organism: Okapia johnstoni; assembly: GCA_024291935.2. Lineage (NCBI taxonomy): Eukaryota > Metazoa > Chordata > Mammalia > Artiodactyla > Giraffidae > Okapia > Okapia johnstoni. The sequence goes on from CM044322.1 coordinate 47,632,328, forward strand.
GTCACAATCTGGCTCCCCTAGCAGCCGACTTGAGCCAAGGATTGAGAGCAAGCAGTTCCTGTGCACCGTGGAGGGGATTCCACTACGGAGGTGGGGACGTGGGGAAGATGGGGTTGAGGGCAGGGGCAAGGGAGGCAGCAGGTCAAGGTGCATTATCAGGCCTCTCACATGGAGGCCCATACGGGGAGCCAAGGAGTGTCGACTAAACAATTTCCCAACCTACCCCAAACTCACACTTCCAGATCCTATTCTAGTTCTTCATCCCTAAATATGAACCATCAAGCAAGAATCATCGGCCACTTTAGAACAGGTATAAAAAAGCAAAGGATGGGTAGATGACGAAAAAGATGGCCCTAGAGAAAACTTGAGGATTCAGAGAGTAGAACACTTTTTAAAACAATTAGTTTTTCCAGAGAGAGCTGAGATGATATTATCTATATCAAAACACTAACAGGTCAGCTGTGAGAAAGGAACAAGTAGAGGTGAACAATTTGGGGAAATTTTTTACAATATGCCATTCATCACACACACACACACACACACACACACACACACACACACACACACTCTTCTGTTAACTGTGTGTGGTGACGCATGTTAACTAGGCTTACTGCTGTGATCATTTCATAATATATACTCTTAACTGAGAGACAATAGGCCCCAGATAGAGTCACTTGTGCTAAGTCCACATCGCTAAACCGAGACTTAATACTTAATTAAAGTGTCTCCAGAATTGTAATCTTAACCTGTCCGTCAGGAATTTCCTGGTTGGCCCTAGTGGGGTCATCTGCCAGCTAGACCCCTGCCATCCCCCAAAGGCAGGTGACCTTCGCTGAAACAATCTACTCTTTGCTATTAACTTCCTTGTCCTGCCTCGTTCTGCCAATAAAAGTCTTCCCTTTTGTACAGCAATTCAGAGCTCCTTTTTATCTGTAAGATAGGATGCTGCCTGATTCATAAATCATTGAGTAAAGCCAATTAGATCTTTACATTTACTTTAGCTGAATTTTTTTGAACAATACAAATAGAGAACAACAGAGAACAGACTTATGGATCCAGTGGGACAGGTCAGGGGATTGGGGGGAAGGAGAGTGTGGGATGTATGGAGAGAGTCACATGGAAACTTACATTACTATATGCAAAACAGGTAGCCAAAGGGAGTTTGCTGTATGACTCAGGGAACTCAAACAACGGCTCTGTAACAACTAGAGGGGTAGGATGGGGAGGGAGATGGGAAGGAGGTTCAAGAATGAGGGGACATATGTGTACCTAAGGCTGATTCATGTTGATATTTGACAGAAAACAACAAAATTCTGTAAAGCAATTAACCTTCAATTAAAAAATAAATTTTAAAAAAGACAAAAAATTTTAAAAAAGAAAAAAAATACAAATATCAAATCATTCATTATGTTGTACATCTGAAACTAATATATGTCAATTAGATCTAAATTTTTAAAAATGTGATTGCCAAAAAATAAAGTGTTGGAAGGCTGAGAGATAAATTAGAATATGGATGGGTGGAGAGACAAAGAGAAGGCACAAGAAAATAGTTTAGAAAAAATAATAATATGAGAGATCTAACAGAAGTCTCAAAAAAGCAAAACTAAAAGTTTTAAAAATCCTAAGAGACCATCTACCTTAATCCCTGGCTGCCATCTGTCATCTCCCATTTCCACTTTCTTTGAAGACACCACCTTGTGGTCCACACTCCCTCATGACCTCATTCTCTCATACTATATTGCTAACTTCAAGGTCTATGTTGGTGAACCAGAAGTTACACCATAGCCACATACTTCCTTATCCTCTTTAGATGGATATATACTAATTTGAGGAAGGCAATGGCACCCCACTCCAGTTCTCTTGCCTGGGAAACCCCATGGACGGAGGAGCCTGGTAGGCTGCAGCCCATGGGGTTGCGAAGAGTCGGACATGACTGAGCAACTTCACTTTCACTTTTCCCTTTCATGCACTGGAGAAGGAAATGGCAACCCACTCCAGTATTCTTGCCTGGAGAATCCCAGGGACGGGGGAGCCTGGTGGGCTGCCGTCTATGGGGTTGCACAGAGTCGGACACGACTGACGCGACTCAGCAGCAGCAGCATAGTAATTTGAAATAAAGATATTTCCCAGTCTCCCTTGTAGCAAAGTGTGGTCTTGGCCACAGAATATAAGCAGAAGTGCTGTGGGCAACTTTAAGAGGAGAAAGTGCATCCTTTTTTTATCCTCCTTTTATGCCAGATGGAGTGTTGACTTGATGACTAGAGCCTGGCAGCCAATTTGGACCATGAGGTGAAAGCTACCTACTGTGGACATTGAACAAGAAGATAGAAGCCTGACCCCTGATACCACAAGCTATCGTGACCTCTGTGAGCTGCTTGTTTGTGAGTGAACAATAGCCATCTTGTTTAAATTGCTACTTTTGCTATATACAGGTTAACCTAATCCTATTCTCAGGAGGTTTCAAAGACGTCCCTCAGGTGACACAGTAAGCAATCAGCAGAGCCAAAATTTGAATGCTGACCATTTTATTCCAGAGCCCATAAGGAAACTCAGGAAAGTGGGCTTTGCCCCATCTCGAGGCCTTATAGAGGAGACACAGCACAAGGGACTGCAGTAATGAGCTTCTAGCGCAGGGGCAACAAGAAGCCAAGTGTGCATGTGATGGAGAAAGAAGAAAAAGCAAGAGGAGCATACAGCGCAGAGAAAGCGGACAAGCTTCACTGCACACTCTGCAGCCTCATTTCCACGGTGCTGCGGGAGAGGAGAGAGGGAAAGCTGGCACTTGGGTTGAACCATGATTGGTTGGTTCAATAAGGTGGGGGACAGAGGTGTTTGCATACCACTTCTCTGTTCTTCTCAGCATGTCTGGATTATCTTTTTTCATCCTTTTTTAATCTCCTCCACTTAGGTGCTGGATTCCCCCATCTCCCAGCTACTCAGAGACCAAGCTTCCCCACACAGAGTCTCCTCAAGCATCTCTGTTTTCTCTCCAATGGCCTCACCCTTTTGCCTTCTCACATTTGTTTCTTCCCAGTCTACACTAGGCTTCCCTACTGATTCAGTTGGTAAAGGATCTGTCTGCAATGCAGGAGACCCAGGTTCAATCCCTGGGTCAGGAAGATCCCCTGGAGAAGGAAATGGCAACTCACTCCAGTATTCTTGCCTGGAGAATCCCTCTGGACAGAGGAGCCAGGCAGGCTACAGTCCATGGGACTGCAAAGAGTCGGACACGACTATGCAACTAACTTTCACTTTTCACATTAATCTTAATACCTCACCAGTGCACCGCTCACCTCTCCTCCCCTCACTGTTCACCTCCACCTTCTGCTTTAGCCTCTAAATGTGGCTCCTCTCCCAACATCCAGGTCAGGCCTTTGACAAAGGCCTTCTAAGCCTAACAAGTCAAAGCACTTGTCAGATCTCCTATTTGGAAGCCCCACCCTGAAACTACTCTTTCAAAGATAAACATCGCCCTATTTGCCAAACTGAATGAGTTTTTCCCCAGTTTTTCTTCCCTTTTAATCTCCAGGGAGCTTTTACTCTCACAAACCAGCCCTCATCTTCTTAAAATTCTCCCTACTTTTGGCTTTCACAGCAATGATGGTGGCAACTGAGTCCCAAGCCAGATTGAACTGCCACCCCCAGGCCAAGCAAGTCTGCCCTCTTGGCTTCCACGTCTATCTCCCAGCCCAGGAGGGAAGGGAAGCTTTGTCACAACACCAAAATAAACAGTTCTTTCATCTCCTCGTGATATGTTGCCAGCTTTGCGGCTCTTAAAGCACTTCTGGGACAGCACAGAGCTTCCAGTTTGAGCAGCAGTCTCAGCACCTGTGTTTTCTCAGGAGCCTGACAGCCATGCTCCCCACGGCTCCAGCAACTTGCTCTGTAAAGCCTCCAAGGGCTCATGTCCTGGTAGGAGGGTGAATGATGCAGCCTGTGAATGATGTAGAGAAAAAAAAGAAGGGATTCCCTGGGGGTCCAGTGGTTTTAAGACTTTGCCTCCCAATGAGGGAGGTGTGGGCTCCATCCCTGGTTGGAGAGCTAAGATCCTAACAGTCCTTGAGGCCAAAAAAACAAAACACAAAACAGAAGCAGCATTGTAACAAATTCAATAGAGACTTTTTAAATGGTCCCTGTAGGAAAAAAAAAAAAGAAAGAAAAAGGAAAAACCAATCTGCACTCCCCCACCTTACCCCACGCAGTGCCCAGAGATACGACCACAGAAGGAAAGGAGAACGGGTTCCTGGGCTCCCCCCTGAACACCCCTCTACCCGCTGCAGCCACTGCTGAGAACCAACACTGAGCATTCCTCCTGTGTTTTAGCAACAACCTTGCAGTGTCTCTGACGACAGCCAGCCCGGCACCTGCCCAGCTGTCAGCCAGCATGCCTCTGCTTAGGAAACCTAGTTCAAGAAAACGATGCAGAAAGGGAGGCATTTAAGCCTCTCTCCTTCACAACTGGGCAGATCTCTTCCCTTCCACGGCCAGAGCACACGTTCTCCCAGGAGAGGCAGGGAGAGGGCCCATACTGACAAACAGATCAAACCCCAGCACTGTGACAGGATTCGGCTATTTATTGATGGTAATATTAAGACACTTCCCAGCAATGACTGCCGTGACAAGGACTCTAAAGGTAATAAAATAATGATAACATCATAGACAAAGTGTTGGGAACATTCCTTGTGGAGAAAATTGGCTTTTCCTCTCCAGTCAGAGTGACCAGGCGCTAAGTGCCATCCCGGGCATGGCCTCCTGTCCCAGATAACCTCGCCTCGTCCTCCGTCTGGGCCCTCCTCCAAGGATGCCAGGCTAGGGGGCGAGAGGGGCCTTCCTTGCGCCCCCCACGTCTCGGAACCGTCCTCAGGTCCTCTGGCCCGACTTCCCGGGTTTCCTGTCGGTGAAGCGAGTGCTCACGAGGGGGTGAGCCACGTCTGGTGACAAAACCATTAGCACCACAAAGCTGGTCCTTCTTCTTCATGAAGTTAGCACAACCTTTTTCATTCTCATTTTCTTTTAAAGGAAATAAAAGTCTTAAAAACATATGGCACTAGAGTGTAAAATTATACAGCTGCCTCTGGTTACCATTTCCTACAGCTTCCAGCCCACGGTGCCCGCTTCCCCTCAGATGTAGAGCTGATGGGAGGCCAGGGTGTCCATGAAAGGCCGCACCAGGTTGTCTGTGGAGAAGTAGAAGATGAGCCCGAATGTGATGGAGATGGGGAGGGCGGGCAACGCCTTCTTAAACACGGCGAGCAGCAGGAGGGTCAGACACAAACCCTGCAGGACACAGAGGCGGGGGGAGCGGGGAGGAGGTGACCACCGGGGTGGACGGGGGGAGGGGAGCAGTTAGTGACGGTTCAGTGTGTGGGCTCAGGAGCCCTGACACCCCGTCATCTCCCCTGGTCCTCTCAGCAGCTCTGTGAGGTGCGTGGGGGTGGAGGCTCTCAGCCAGTACTAACGCCTTGCACATGAGGGGATGAACCAGCAAGCAGGCCTCCTGAACTGGGCTGCTGCTACCAGACCACCTCCCCTGGCCGTGTGATGTGTGACCTGATGGCATGAAGCCTTCCCCCAGGGGACACATATTTCCGCAAGAACTGGACGGGTCTGACTGAAAGGCAGCTTTGTTCTCAGCTGACACCAAGGGAACCAAGATGCAGAGTGACCACCACCACTGCCCCCCGCCACAAGCAGGCATGGTGGTTGCCTATCTTGTCCCTGCCCAGCCGATGCAGGCAGTGGTCCAGGGTGGGGACAGGGAACCAGAGTGCCTGTCCTCTCCCTGGAGAGCAGGGCTTCAGGGCAGACAGTCTGGAAGTGGAGGAGCCTGGGCATCCCCTATCCAGTCCCTGACACACACTGTGAGCAAATACAAAATGTCCAAAGAACTGGCGCCTGGGTCCTAACATGCCACGTGATGCCCAAGGTTCACCAGGCAGAGCACTGAGTATGCACCGTTCAGGGCCTCCACCTCCACCAATCATCACAGGATGTCCCCCATGACGTGTACCTGATCATGATAAGTGACTATGTGTGCTAAGTCTCTGCAGTCGTGTCTGACTCTTTGTGACCCCCCTGGACTGTAGTCCGCTGAGCTCCTCTGTCTGTGGGATTCTCCAGCAAGAATACTGGAGTGGGTTGCTGTGCCCTCCTCCAGGGGATCTTCTTGACCCAGGGATTGAACCTGTGTCTCTTGCGTCTCCTGCATTGGCAGGTGGGTTCTTTTATCACTAGCGCCTCCTGGGAAGCCCCTAAGTGACTGCAGGGGCCTATCACTGCTGGGGTTCAAAGTGAGGGGCCCCCTCTCAAGCCCCAGGAGATCCCATGGGGACTCAGAACCGCATGATGTCTGGGTGGTGTGGAGGGAAAACACGCAGCCCCAGAGTCAGAGACCCGAGTTCAAATAACAGCTCGGGCCTCGCAGCTTTGTGCCCACGGCCAGGCCCTCACCCTGGTCCATCTTCCAAACATCTCAGGTCACCATCCCTTCCTCACTGGTGTGGTGAGACAAACGTACAGAGTTAGCCAAGACCTTGGCACCTAGCGTACACACTCAGTAACGCCAGAGCCCCTGGTCACCCTCCCTGCACCACGCCTGCATCTACTGATGACCAGATCCTCCTATGAACCTTGGTCTCATCCTGAGGATCTTTTTGGCAACCCTGCCCAGCCCTTCCGAGGAATAGCAGCATCTGAAAATCCCCTGGGGTTCCTGGGCCTCCATGAAGACCCTCAGGGGCCTCACTACCCAGAGTTATGTGGGGAGCACCCCGGGCCCACTCACGATGAGGATGGCCACAAAGCAGGCCAGTGTGGTGTTCCAGTCCCCGCTGCCCGTGGCGGCTGCCTTGCCCACCAGCACGCTGTAGAAGATGAAGTCTCCGAGGCCAAGCTTCACGCCCCCTGTGTGGTGGAGAGAGAAGGAACCTGTAGGTCTCAGAAGTCCCAGGAGGAAGCAGCAGAGAAGGCTGACCCCAGCCGAACAGCCCAGGCACTCCACCAAGCCCAGGGGACCCAGGGGCCAGAGGCCTGGGGACCTCAGAGGGCTGATGGGTGCTGTCACTGCCTAACCCACTTCACCTGGACTCTGGGACAGGATTAGCTGTCTCAGAAAAACAGCAGCCAGTGGGGAAAAGGGGGAAACCTGTGGCCTGGCTGACTTGCATTCTGGGCTGTGCAAAGCCAGCATTTCTGATAATTCACGCAAAACTGGTACTTGGTACTTGGTTTGAGTAAAGACAAGAGTGAATAAAATCTATTGCCCAGGGCTGAGCGCTGAGTATGAATTATAAATGCTTTCTAGGAAATTTAATTTCATTGCTTTTAAGAACATATATGATACCCGAGGTCCTCTGGAGACTAATGTATAAGAGCTAAGTGTATATTGTAAATCAACTCTGTTGTTGTTGCATAGTCACTAAGTCGTGTCCGACTCTTTCAGCCCCATGGACTGTAGCCTACCAGGCTTCTCTGTCCATGGAAATTTCCCAGGCAAGAATACTAGAGCGGGTTGCTATTTCCTTCTCCAGGGGATCTTCCTGACCCAGGGATCAAACCCACTCTTCCACATTGTCGGTAGATTCTTTACCACTGAGCCACAAGGGAAGATAAACATAACTTGTAACTAGTGTATCCATTACTGAAAAGGAAATGAGCTTCTAGAATGTTTTGTTTCCTTTAGCACAAATGCCCCCTACACCTTCTTATAGGATAATTTCATTCATCATGGACAATAAAAATGCTTATGAAACAGACTGGAATTGAGCGGATCTGCATCAAGGAAACATGCTCTGCCCATCTGATCCCACTCCCCTCTCCACTCGGGGCTCCAAGCAAGAAGCACCTCACCTTAGTCTGTCCCTTCCTTCACCCCTCCACCACTCCCAACTTCCTCACTTTGGCAAACATGTAAGCTCTGCCCTCTTACAGAGACTACTGCTCTTGCAAGTCTCTTGCTACCACCCCCACTACTGCCTCCCTGTTTTGCCTGCTCTCCCCTCCCTTCTCTCTCCTTTTTCAATCAGTTCTTTCTCAAAGGAACTGCGCTCACCTCAAAGGCACTTCAGACACCTGAGGCGGCAAGTCCCACATCCCCCAGTCAATGTGCTCAGGCAAGGCCACCACCCGGCCCCCGTGGACACCCCCACACTGTCTATCTCAGCACCCTGCCCTCTGGCTACTCCCCAGGATCCTTCACAAGCCACCTTCCCTTCATCCCCTTAACATCGACCACGCTGGCCCTCTGGCTCTCCACCCTGACCCTGCACCCTTCCTGGGTACCTTCCAGGGACCCACGGTTTTGACAACAAGTATATCCTGGTGACTCCTCCTCTGGCCTGGAACCCTGACCTTCCTGAGCACTATTCCCCCTCGTGTGTCTCTGGCTTCTCCACCTGAGGTCCTCTAGAGCCTCCTACCTGCTAACCCCTCCTCTCGTCACTCTCCCCGCCTCCCTGCCCATCCCTTGTCCAGCTGGGTCCTCCCGGTGCAGCCCATGCAGGTGGTGGTGCCCGAGTCGGGGCCTTCTGGCTCTTCCCTCACCTGGTCCTCCAGCAGTCTGTGCTCCCACTGCCGCCTGGGATCTGTCTGGGAGGCAGCTCTGCCCACTTGAATTCCTTGCAACAAACCCCTAATGGTTCCCCGTGACCTCCAGGATGAAGTCTGAGCTCCCATGAATACCGCTCACCCTTGAAGGTCTGGCCCCCAGCTTCTCTGGCCACCAAACTTCCCAGAGCTCCCAGATGGCTTCCTCCCCTCTCATCTGAGCCTTTGCCAATGCTGTTGTGGAACAGAATCTAACTGGCCTTTGTCCCTCATTCTGGGGAGGGAGACCAAATCCTTGGAATTTCCCCAGTGATGGGAGTGTCTTTGTTGTTCAGCAGCCCCTTGGATCCCTTATGCAAACGAGAGGATGGCACTGCTGCTGCTGCTGCTGCTAAGTCGCTTCAGTCATGTCTGACTCTGTGCGACCCCATAGACGGCAGCCCACCAGGCTCCTCTGTCCCTGGGATTCTCCAGGCAAGAATACTGGAGTGGGTTGCCGTTTCCACTGGTCACCAGGAAGACCAACCATGTGATAAGGAGGTTGGGACTCCAGGCTAGGCTGAGTCTGGGGAGAGGAGGCAGCCTGGAGACGAAGTCCACTGTCATGAGCAAGGACTCAATCCATCATGCCTATGTAATGAGACACCGGTAAAAACTCTGGACACTGGAACTCGATACACGCATCCATGAGCAGGAGTGGGGGTGATTCCCAGGTCCCGGGGCAGAGAGCACCTTCCAAGACCTCACCCTATGTGGCTCTTCATTTGGCCAGCTGGTCTTCGTTCATATCCTTTATAATATCAGTAAAACTGTAATGGAAAGTACAGCACTTTTCTGAGTTCCAAGAGTCATTCTAGTAAATTTTCCAACCTGATGGAGTTGTGAGAATCCCCAGATTTGTAGCCAGTTGGTCAGAAGTGTGGGTAGCCTGGCAGAGCTTGTGGCTGGCATGTGAAAGGTGGATGGTCCTATGGATGGTGCCCACGTGGGATCCATGCTGATTCGGGCAAGGGCTCAGTGCCAGGCCAGTCTCCAGCCCAGCTGCCTGTCTGCTGGGTGACTGCCAACTTGTCCTTCTAGGCCAACCTCCAGCCTATCGTCTTCCCCACGTCTGTCCTGAGTACTTTTTACCTAACCTCCCCTGACTTGGGACATGGGGAACTTCTCAAGGGCAGCAGCTGTGTTAATCCGGCAGCATCTCCCTGGCTCCCATGAGCCTCCCAGCATATAGCAGTGGTCCATAAATGTGTGCTGATTGGTTATTTTAATCTGCTTGGAAACATAACCATATATCAGAAGGTCTTTGGGTGTGTCTTCAAAACTGTCCTCCACACCTGCTCCTTCTGCTCCCAGCCACTCGGGGCTCTGCCTGGGGGAAGCCTGCACCCCAACTCTGCCCCTGCCTTACGCTCCACAGCCCCAGTGTGGAACAGTGCTGCTAGCACTGACCTGCTCAGCCCAGCTCATCCCCAAAACACAGAGCCCACGCCTGTGACCCCACGGCTACACTGGGATGTCCTCAGGCTACTCGAGTACACTCTCTACCAGCCACAGCCCTGCCCCTCCCCCTCGTCTCCCTCCTCCCGCCCAGCTCAAACTCCTCTCGGCCCCATGGCTCTCACTGCTCTCAGGACGCAGATGAGAATGCTCATCTTGATCCAGAAGGCCCCTGGAGCCCATGTGTCTGTCTCCCTGCCCCATCTATGCACTTGGGTCTCAGCATCCTGCTTCCACTTCCTCTAAGTCAGCCCCAGGGTCACTGCTCCCAAGGTGCCCTCGGCTGGAAACCGAGCTCCCCCACCCCCACTGTGTGTCTCCCTCTGTGTCCTCAGCCTCTGGAGCTCAGCTTAGAAGTTACTTCCTCAAGAGACTTCCTCTGACCCCCTCAAGTAGCTCAACAACCTTGTTAGGGCTCCTACCACCCTATGTTCTTCTGCGTGGTCCTCCCAGCTCCTGAGAGGGTGGTTAGTGCCCATGCCCGTATGGCAGCACCCCCAGAGCAGCACCCGTATGATCACCCCCCAGTGCAGAGTGGGCATACAGCCAACGTCTGTCACACACGAGGTGTAGCCTGGGCGTTAAGTCCCCATGGCCTGCCCATAGGACTGCGCATTGGCAGGCTTCTCCCTGACTTTGTGAAGCATCTCTGATGTCAAATGGGCTCGTCCCTGACCTCAGGGAGCCCCACCCCGGGCCCATGCAGACCGTCCATCTGGACACCTTACTTTCCTCCTCTTCTTCCAGCTCCTCCCCTGGATAGCCAGGCAGTGGGGGCTCAAAGACATCAGGGTACGAGGGCTCCCCAAAACTGTCATAGGAGTCTTCTTCTGGGTGTCCGTTGTCATATGAGGAGAGAGCGAGGGAGAGAGACAAGAGATGGTCAGAGGGTTCTCCGAGCCCAGAGCTTCCCTGCCCCACCCTGCACCATGCCCAGCCCGACACAAAGAGGATTCTCCAGACCACACAGCGAGGGAAGGGAAGGGAGAGAAGCGGGGCTGAGGCAGAGGAGCGAACTTCCACGTGCACCCGATCCCCAGGGTGTGCGTGCCCGGAGGGGTTAGTCTTCCCTGCCCTTTCTGTCCTTGTACCTCCCAGAGAGGCCAGGTGGGCTGAGCGGGGTGCAGTGAAAAGCACCCCCCATGATGACAGGCTGTTAGTCCCCTGATACTCACCCATCTCCGGGTCGTAGGGGAGCTGAAGGGCTCCCTGAGAGGAAGGGTCCAGCTTGGCCATGCCCACGGTCCACACCATGGCGGCTGGGGAAGGAGAAAAGGGTCCAGCCTCAGACCGTACTAACTATGGCTGCCCCCCGGGGCCTGGGAGGCAAGTGGGGCAGCCTGTGTCCCCAGAAAGCCTGCACAGGACCCTCAGTCCCTGTGGGTATTTGCTTATGGCCTCTGTTAGGGGGCCTCTGGGGGTCCAGACTCCGCTGCACATCCAACACCCAGCACAGTGCCCACCACAAAGTGCCCACCATCAGTGCATGCTTGCTGATGCTTTTATAAATAGAGATCCCTGTACACTGGCCCTGAGGACAGCAGCAACCCCAAGAGCCCTTCTTTAGAGACTGAGCTTCAGTTGTTGAGAAAGCCCAGGGAAAGGCAGGCATCCTGCTACCCGCCTCCCCAGCCCTCTGCCCTGAACAGTCCCTCTCCAAAGTCCTTTTCCAAGGGCCTGGAGAGCTGAGTGGGTGGCCTCGGGCTCATGGGAACATGGCCCATGCCCACTGCGTGAGCCTGGGTGAGATGAAACTGCAGGCAGGCCACACTCCTGGAAGTCCTCTTCCTGTTCTAAATGTCCAAGCTTCTTCCTGAGCCACAGCAGGACGCAGCCCACCTTCATCTTGGGAAGCTGGACCCGTCCTAGGATAACCAAGGCCGCCTCCCCTCCTTTGGTCAGGAAAAAGGTTAACTCTCTCCCCATTAACTCTGAAAGCCATGGCCAATGCAAACCCTGGTTCCCAGGTCTGAAGGAAGCAGGGGGGTCACTCACATGAGTATATGAGGGCAGGGAATATGGGCTCATTTCTCTCCTGGGCGGTTTCCACCAGCATCCTCAGTGGCCCTTTGGGGCACAGCACAGCCACAAGATCTGGGAAAGCAAAGTCATCCCTGGCACGTTAAGAAAGATGTTTATTCCCAGCCAGCCCCCAGACAGGAGCCAGGGCTCTAACACCAGGCCCGTGAGTGTATCCTAGAACCTCATGGCAAGGCTCTCCAACCATGCCCAACTGCTTCAGCAACCCCACCCTTGGGTTTCAGCCTCAATCCCTAGAGCCTGCACTGGCTGGAGCCCATGGTGGGGTCTGAGCGGGCTAACTGCAAACAGGGACTGCTGTGTGGCTCAGAGACCCAGAGGATGGGCTTGAAGTCCATTTCTCTGATCCCCAAATTCCTTATCCTAAGAATATAAGAAGCAGTACTGGTGATGGTAATTTCACTAATACAGTCGACTTTTCAGATCTCTGGGTTCTGTATCCATAGATTCAACCAGCCATGGATCAAAAATTTCAGAAAATAATACCAGAAAGTTCCTCAAACCAGTATTTGCTGCACACTGGCAATTATAAACATCATTTACATTCTATTAACAGCTATTTATATATCGCTTATGTTGTACTATATCAGTAATCTAGAGATAATTTAAAATATTTGGTAGGGGACTTCCCTGGCCAAGTGGTAAAGACTTCGCCTTCCAATGCAGAGGGTGTGGGTTCGATCCCTGGTAGGATAGCTAAGATCCCACATGCCTCACAGCCAAAAGAGGTGAAAATATAAAACAGAAACAACATTGTAACAAATTCAATAAAGACTAAAAATGATCCACATCAAAAAAAAATCTTAAAAAAATACAGTATTTGGGAGGATGTACATAAGTTATATGCAAATCCTCTGTCATTTTATGTAAGAGATTTGAGCATCCTTGGATTTTGGTACCTGAGGGGATTCTGGAACCAGTCCCCCAAGGACACCAAGGCAAGATTATACTAATTAAAGAGCAGCTCGCATTTGGGATACTCATTATTTATTGGTACTGTGCCCAATCTCAGGGTTGTTCTGAGGAGCAAATGACTTCTGGTATGCAAAATGCTTAAGGGTATGAGTGCTCAGCAAACATTTGCTATTATTAGTAATCACGTCAACAGTTACGATTCCATAGGACCCAGTTTGTTTTTTATGAAGGTGAACTTCTCAGAAGGGAGACCATCCAGGCCTCCCTGGGGGGTTGAAGGGAGACGGTGGGGGGGCGCTTCTCAGCACCCACCAAGCCTGTCCAGCAGTCAGGACTCAGTCCTGGATGTCACTCCATGGCCCCCCACCAGGCTGGCGGCCCACCTACCATACACGGAGATGGCACCCAGAATGACCCAGGCGGACCACTCCGGGAGGTACTTGATGAACACCAAGGCCATGAGCGCACTGATCATGATGAGGTATGCCTGCTGCAGCACCAGGGGGCCCTTCCAGTGGATGCACACCATGCCCACCGCCCCGAAGTTCCAGACGGTCAGGAACAGGGTGGGGTAGTCCATGGCCACATTGTAGGTCTTGAGCACTTCCCTGTGGGAGCAAAGTTGAGCCCGGGGGCTGGGACACTCACTGGAGATGTCAGACCCTGAGGCAGGCAGTCCAACAGCCTCAATCATCAAGTCTCAGCCTGGGTTTTCCCAATCTCTGGCTCATTTATTAACATCGCCTTCCCCATTTCCATGAGCCCTACAGGTAACCCCTTGAAATACTTTCTGAAACAAGGTGGGGAGTACACCAACATCTTGTCCTTGGGCTGGACGACCCTCCGCCTGAGGAAAAGGTCTTTGGAAAAGTGTTTTCTCCTGTGCCTCCGGTCTCTTTGGGCCCCTGGGTTAGGCTAATGCCCTAAATCCAGGGCAAGAGAGACCACCTTCCCCCGAAACTAGGAGGGACCCAGTCCCAGCTCAAAGATTGGAATGTAAATTTTGAGGCCCTTCTGATCCCTGCCTCTGCTGGGGTTCACAGCCTTCTCTGTGATGACTCTGAGTCTTTACTTTAAATCAGGAACCAGAAGGAGATGTGTGGCCCAGTGAAGGGCTCCACTCCAGTGTCAAGGAGGCCAGGCTCCTGGAGCAGCAACAGGTGCAAGCATGGAGCCCAAGGGCCGCCCTTCCCTCCCGGGTCCTTCAGACCCACCCATGCCACAGGGAAGGGGTCTTGACGGACCTGCTGGCCCCAGCAGCCACTCACCCGAGGTAGATGTAGGTGAAGAGGAAGAGCAGCATCAGAGAGGACATGATCAGCCAACCGTGGATGAACTGAGTGGAAACAGGCATCGTGACTGCAGGCCCCCAGTCTTCGGGACTGACACCCAAGCCTGGAAACCCTTCCTCCTTAGGCTCCTCCTGACTATGCTGGAAGGTGGCCATTTTACAGGTAAGGAGAGCACAGAAATTCAAGGCGTTCTCTCCAGGTAACCCAGCAAGCATACAAAGGAGCTGGAAATCCTTCCTGTCTAAACACCTAGCTCTCTACTTGTTCACCCGGAAAGGACACGCTTGGCACATTCCAGGCTCGAGAGAGAAAGCTGGCCGGGTCTCTGCTCCCATATGCTGCGTCCCCAGGTGCGGGCAGTGAGACAACAAACACATAGACAAACACTAGCAGGAAGAGATAAGGGCTGTGAAAAAAAACTGGCTGGGCAGAGTGACAAGAGACCCACTGGGTGCTTCTATTTTAGACAGAGTGGTCAGGGCAGGCTCCTCCTCCCCTGGCCCAAATAAGGGAGGGTCAAAGGTGAGGGGGGGTCACTGCAACCCGCCTCCTCAGACAACAGACCCATCAGTCACCAGCTCAGGACACTGGGGACTGCAGCAGCCACCTGGTTGTCTGCTCAAAGCGAAAGGGGCACCGTGGTATGTGCTGACCCTCCTCATCCCACCCGAGCCTGCCCAGACCACCATCACCTCTTGTCCATGCTGTGGAGTAAATCTGACTGAATGGAAGCTCAGCGGTCTCCCAACAGTTCCTAGCGTGATCATGTGACACCTGCTGACCACAGCACTGCCGGCTCTCCCTGGGCCCCGCTCCTGGCTTGTCCTCATGCATACCGTAGCCTCTGCTCCAAACAAAAGCCCTCCACCCTACTTCCCACCATCCACGGCCACCTCTGCCCCAATCACAAACTCTGCCTCAGTTACACAGGCAGCTATTTACTAAGAAGCTCCAGCTCCTGGACACTCCCCTCCCACTGCTCACCCCCACGGTCACCCCCAGCCAGGACCCAGCTCATCCCTCTATTTGAGGCTCCCCATCTCTCTCTACCTGCTCCACAGATGCCAGCAGCCTGAATATCCAGTGTTGCACACGCCTGCGTGTGAACAGTTTAAAATCAGTAATGTCTAGTTCAACTTCCTTTCAGTCCTCAGGGCTTCGAAGCCTTCCTCAGGAGAAAGGCTGAAACTCATGCCTAAAAGCTTATGGATCTCTGTGGGTGATTTGGGCTAGGTGGGACTCAACTCCTGTCCCCAACCCCTGTCCCTCCCCAGAGCTGCTCTGCAGAGCAGGGGGCCCACCCAAAGGTCTCTGGGAGCTGGAAGACCTCAGTACAGCAGTTATACACCCTGGGCCAAAACGCAAATGGGAAAATAAAAATAAGCTTGGAGGGGAAGTGTGCGGTGAAAAGAGTTTAAAATAGAAAATCTAACTTCTTTGGAAGGAGAGGCAAAATAAAATTAACTTCTGAATACGAGAAGTGACCCTATGAATGCAGCAAGGAGGAGCTCAGTTAAGTGGGATTAAGTGTAAGTTCAAAGGACAGGAGTATCGGGTAACCGGTGGTGGGGCAGGAGGGAGGTGGGAGAAAGTACAGGCAAACCTCAGGGATATTCGGGTTCAGTTTCAGATCACAATAAAGTGAGTCACAAATTTTTTGGTTTCCCACCTCATGTAAAAGTTAATGCTTGCATATAGTCAATTAAGAGTGTAATAGCATTATATCTAAAAAAAAAATGTTAAAAACAGCATTAATTAAAAAATAATGATGCTGCAAAAATGGCCCCAACAGACTTGCTCAATGTAGGTATGCCACAAACCTTCAATTTGTAAAAAAAAAAAAAAAGGAAAAAAGAAAACACAGTATCTGTGAAACCCAATAAAATGAGGTAGGCCTGCACCAAAACTTGAGGTCTATTTTACAGGAAAAAGGAACTCTGTTTAAAAAAAAAAAAAATCCAGGGTTGCTTCATAAGAGGCCCTGAGGCATGAAAGCCAGGGCTGCTGCATGAGAGGCCCTGAGGCGTAGGAGGCAGGGAGCAGGCAGACCAGCTCACCTTGTAGCAGCGGTACTTGTAGAGCACGACCAGGAAGATCGTCATGGTGACGATGACGCTGATCATGATGAGGGTGTTGAGCACGGAGTTGAGGAGCCGCTGGCCCACTGAGGGTGTGTCCTCAGAGAACGGCGTGTAGATGCTGAGGAAGGAGACAAGGGCTAGAGCTCTGCACCCAGCCTGCTTGCGCCCCCCACCCCAGGGAGCACGGACCTGGTGATACAGGCGCCCTGGGCACCCCCAGCCCTCAGCACAGCACTCTGGCTGCCCTGCTGAGTGCTGCCCACCATCCTCTTGAGCTGTCCTGCCTCCCTGGCACCTAAATTCCAGCTTCTAACTGAGCTGATACAGCCACACGGGAGGGCCTGACTGGCCTTTACCATGGCCTCCCGGGCCCCCACACCAACTAAAACCTGTCCCAGAAGTGCTTCTCCCAGCTGACCCCACTCCCCAGCTCTGTACCCACTTCCCCATCAAGCCTAGGACACCTCTGCCCCCACTGCTACCCCTACCCACACCCAACATAGCCCAGTCGCTGCACAGGCAGCTATAAACTCAGGAGGCAATTCATTGATCCCACACTCTTAGGGAAGCAAACTGCTTGCCAAGTTCTCAAGGTCTCATCGCTTTTCGCCTGAGCTGCTGTGAGTCCCCAGCAGACTATATGCTTCCTGAGGTTACTCCTTTCATTATAGAAATCATAAACAAAATGTAACAAAAACTCCCTTTAAAAAAAAAAAAGTTTTCAAGAAGGTACTCAGCAGTGATACCACGGGAGGCTGGGGGAGGGAGCAGAGGGAAGCTTCCCATTTTCCCAGGCTGCTGCTTCTTCCTAGGTTCTCTTTATTAAGATAAACAAAATCTCCCTCGCAAGTCTGGGAGTGAGCTAAGAAATCATGTGGTCCTCTTTAGTTTACATTCGCGGGAGTAGGAATGAGAGGCCCAGAGAGAGAGAGACTTGTCTGCGGTCATGCAATGACGGGTAGAACAGCCACACCTAGGATGGAACAGAGGACTTACCTCCTGCAGTGAGAGCAGGGTGCAGGGGCACTGCACATGGATTAACTCACTCAGTTGTCCTGGTAACCTCGTTATCAAACCCATCATACAGATGAGGAAGCTGAGTCCGAGAGCGGTTAGGAAGGTGCCTGGGCAGGTCACACAGCCAGGAGGCTGTGGACGAACCAGGGTGTGGACTCGGGCAGCTCCCCACCCCTGCTCTTTGCTGTGGCTGCCACGGGGCCGCAGGTACAGTGGCCGACACAGGCTGCACCCTCTGCCCCCAGTCCCACTCCCCCACCCACCCCCGGCCCCCAACTCACAGCTGTCCATTTTTCTCCGTGTAGAAGCGCACAGACTTGATGGTGGCCACCACTACGATCATGCACAGCGTGACAGGCACAAACAACATGATCACGTGCTTTGCTCCGTATTTGAGGGTCAGCTCCTCCTCCAGGCCCGATGGCTGCCCGGGAACCCCACTGCAGACGTAACGGTCAGGGTCCTCCTCCTCATGGTCCTCCTCACTCTCCTGGCTTCTCTGTGGGAAACCACGCTGTGAGGACCATCGAATGCCCCCCACTGGAGGCCTGCCGACACAGAGCATGGGTGTGTGTGAACTGGAAACGAGAAGTCTGAATGTCGCTTTTCAGATATAAGAACCAGTCTATGGGCTGCAGTTTAGATGTGGGAGTGGTGGCCTTCCAGGACGTTGAGAAGTTTATGAGGACAACTAGAGATTGAGAGTTGGCACTAGCCACCACAGATGCACGAAGGGAGGCCATGGTGGCCATGGACGAGGACAGTCTGCAGGATGCGTCTGCGGCAGGTCTGCAGATCTGTCCCCTCCCTCAGTGCAGGGACTCAGGATGCCACTCAGTTCCGGTCATGCGGCCATACTAGTTTGGGAAGAGCTAGGCCAGGTGATGGGAGGAGGGCAGAGACTAAACATTTTCGGTTGAAGAATCACAAACCAGAATGGTCAGCACACATGGGGACTCTCTTTGATTAACAAATAAGGCACTGGAAATTTGCAGAGAAGGAAATTACTTTGAAATTTTTGCCCCCGCCAAAATCAAGCATGCAAACTTTGCAGCTTTGAACCAGAGGCTAACTAGGCATTGAGCATCTGGGAGGATCCAGGTTAGGGAAGGTGGGAGAGTATAAATGAGGAGGCAGCAAAGGAGATAGGATGCCTGCCAGACACTGACATACAGTGATCTTCAAAAATGTGTTTCAGAATTGTGGCAATTCAGGATCACTGGCTGCCTTGCTAATTACAGTAACAGCCAAGACAAAGCCAAGTGAAACAGAAATCGAACAGTGACTGCTCTTTGGTATCAGTTTTTTGCAGAGAGAATTCCAACTAAATATTCAACTGAGAAGGAAAGGAAAACTGTTAATGAACAGGAACGGAAACAACTGAAATGCACAAAAAGTCCAGGAGATAAAAGACAAAACAACGAACAAGAACTGGCTAAGGAGTAGCGGGGCCGTGGCCTTGAGCTGCTGAGATCTCTCTCAGAGCCCAGAGGAGGACAGGAGAAGAAGTGACTTCAAGTTACAGCAAAGGGGAATGAGGCTGGCTGGAAGAAAGAAAAATACTAGAATGGGCAAAATAGAGAATGGGATTTAGGCAAATTCAGATACTGTTTTACCCTGATGAAGAGGGAGGAAGCTTGACTAAGTGACTCTCCCAAGTACACTCTCCACTTCATACTGTTACAATCTCTTGCCTTTTGGGCTGCAGAGGCAAAATCACACAGTGCACCCTCCTGCTATGGGCTGCATGTTTGTGACCCCCAAATTCATATGTTGAAACCTAATGCCCAACATGATGGTGTTGGAGACACAGGCTTTGGGAGGTGATCAGGTCATGAGAGTGGAGCCCTCAAGAATGGCATTCATGCCCTTATAAAAGGGGCCTGAGAGAGCTCCCTAACCCTTCTGCCTTGTGAGGACACACAGGGAACACAGTTCCCAAGAACCAGGAAGTGGGCCTTCATCAGATGTCAGATATGCCAGCGCCTTGACCTTGACCTCCCAGCCTCCAGAACAATGAGAAATACACTTCTGCTGTTTATAAGCCACCCAGTCTATGGTATTTTTGTTATGGCAGCCTGAACAAACTAAGACACATCCCCAGCTCAAAAGTCAAACATGAATCAGCTAATCTCTCGGTTCCCATTTCTAGCCATCTACCAAAAAAGGTTCCCTCCAGTGGTTTCCTCCTACCGACCTTCAGCCTCTGTGCTGCCTGCCCCAGCATCCACACTCACTCCCAGGTTCCTGTGGAAACAGTAACCTGCATAGGAAGGTGAACCGAAGGGTCAGGGCCGGGGTGGGGTGGATCACGCTGTCTACTAGAGTTGGTCTGTGACAGGCTGTGCATGTGCAGAACCTACGATCAAGCCCTCGCAGGCCTGGGATCCATCATGGTGGACCACCCGCCCCTTTGGCCAGTTCTTACCTTCACTTCCCCTCCCTCCCACATCAGGAAAGGCTTGGTTTCCATCCATGAGATATGGGATGCCAGTGGCCTATCTGGAGACCACGGACTGCTGGCAGGAACCTACCCACTGGGCGGCATTCTCTCCGTCCTCCAGGCCCTGCCGGCCGTCCTGGCAGGAGCGCGGCGTGGGGCTCTCGGCCGACATCAGGGACGTCCGCTCATCACACACCTCTTCCTCGCTGTCAGAAGCCATGAATGTGAGCATGGCCCTGCCTATGGAAGTGCCTGGAAAAGGAGCACAGGGGTCTTCGTGCCACTCTCCTGAGAGGCAAAGGCAGCAGAGGGTGAGAGGCGGCTTTAAGACCTGGACACAGGTCCTGCCCACAGTGACCAGCCACTGCATTTGTCAAAGGACTGCTTTAGGGCTTCCCGAGTGGCTCAGTGGTAAAGAATCCACCTGCCAATGCAGGAGACATGGGATTGATCCCTGATCCAGGAAGATCCCACATGCCAAGGAGCAATGAAGCCCGTGTGTCCCAACTATTGAGCCTGTGCTCTAGAGCCCAGAAACTGCAACTACTGAAGACCACACATCCTAGAGCCCACGCTCCAGAACAACAGAAGTCACTGCAACAAGAAGCCCGCGCACTGCAACTAGAGAGTAGCCCCTGCTCTCTGCAACTAGAGAAAAGCCTAAGCAGCAATGAAGACCCAATGCAGCCATAAATAAATAAACATTTAAGAAAAAAGGACAGTCCCTAGGAGCCACGAATGAGGCTGTAGCAGTCTCAAGAGGGACTGGCTAGAGAGGATCCAGGCCATGGGGGCGAAACTCCCAACCAGAAATGTCAGGGCCACTCTAAACTTTCAGCACACTCATTCGTTCAATCAACAAATATCTGACCACCATCTAATATGTGCCAAAGACACGTCTCTCCTAAAAGAATAAAAACCAATCCAATGTGGCAAATTCTATAATCCAGGTGTTCACTAAGAGGAACAGAAGCACAAAGAAGGGACTAAATCTCAGAGATCAGGAGTGTTTTCTGGAGAACATAGCATCATGTGATGGACACAGATTCTCCCAGGTGGGAGGGAAGGGCAGAGGGTGTGAAGAACGTCTCAGCCTGAGCCTGGCACTGCCAGGGCTGGGGAGGGGGGCACTGCTGTGGAGAAATGAAGGGTCTCTGGCGCCATGCTAAGGAGGTGTGCTTTGTCCCCCGAGGACACAGTGACAGATCAGATCTCTGGTTAGAAAAAGGAGTAAAAAGAAGTAAAGGTGACCTCCCTGGAGACAATGATGGGACGTGAACAGGGCCTAAGGCGGCAGCAAGATGGATGGGAGTGAGGGGAGAGAATCCATACAGACAAGATGTTGGGGACACAACAGGACAGAGTCCAGGACAACGGCCAGGCAGGGAGTAGGACGGAGGAGGTGGGAGAACAAGGTGTCAGAGGAAATCTGCTGAATGTAAATGGTTGAAAGGGGGGAGCTGCCTGGGAGGTGGCTGAGGGCCAGGGTCTGAGCTGGAGGGGAGGGAGATGAGAGTCACAGGTTTAGATGCTGCAGCCATGGGAGCAGTGAGCTGAGACCACAAGAGAGGAGCGTGCATGTGTGTGTGTGTGTGTGTGTGTGTTGGACAAGTATAGTTGAGGGCAGGACCCACAGGAAAAACCAAAGCTGAAAGGGACACACAGGAGGGAGCCTGTCCCGAGACTGCTGCACTGCCCTGAGCGGTGTGTGGACCCAACAGCACCATGTGGACGCTGGGGCAGCCCGAACCCCTACCAACACCCTGGGCAGGTCAGCTGAGCCACCAGCAGGGCCAGCTCCTCCATCATCTGCCTCCTGGGACCCTGGGGAAGACTCATGCCAGTAGGAACAGTCAGGTCTGCTCTTGTCTCAAAGTTCAGCTCCACGTCAGTTGCCCTCAGAATTTATGATCATTTTTATTCTATCTCTGTAGTGTCTTTTTTTTAATATACGGACCATTTTTAAAGTCTTTATTGAATTTGTTACAATATTGCTTCTATTTTATGTTTTGGTTTTTTTGGGGGAGGGGGCCACTAGGCACATGGGATCTTAGTTTCCCGACCAGGGATCAAACCCACACCCCCTGCACTGGAAGGCTAAGTCTTAACCACTGGACCACCAGGGAAGTCCCTATGATTTTCAAGTGGAGAAGGCAGGCAGGTTCCTTCCACCGAGGCAGCCAGTTCTGTTCATCTTGGCAGAGGCTCTGAGGCTGCTGCTTTGTTTTGAAGACAGTGTCCTAGGCCGTGGCCTGCATTACTCCCAGCTGGACTTCAGCTCCATCCCCAAGTCCAGGCCCATGGCAGAGCCTGATCCTACTCACCAACTTGGGCCCTTACAGAAGGCTTCCCCGTAGTGCTTACAGGGAATTCAAAATGAGCAAGCTAAGCTCCCCTGGATTCAGCAGAGAAACGACACGTATAGGAGCGACAGCAGTAGTGACATCAGTAGGAAGCAAAATAAGGTAACTTCCAGGAGAGGTGACAAGGATGCTGTGCTACTGGAGTTAAGACTAAGTGGGGGGCAATCTATTAACGGTGGGGAGTAGATGTCTCAAGTCTTTGGGAGGAAGAGGGACATGAAATGAGACACAAAGGTTACGAGTATCTTGACAGGCAGAGGCTGAAGTAGGTGGGGCACCTGGAAGTAGCCTCGTAAACAGATGGTGAGATGGGGGCCTTGACTGAAATTCTGAAACACCCAGCAGGCTGAGGGGGCTGAAGCATGGGGACCACAGAGGCAGCGACGGGAGGTGGACCATCTGAGGGAGGGGCGTGGAGGCCTGGCCAGGGGAGGAGGAGCTGAAGCTAGCGGGGAGAGGGGGCAGCCAAGGTTTCTGAATTAAGGAGGGATGTGACCAGAGTGCGCTGTGTGGGAGCAGAAGGCCGGCTGAGCCCTCCTGCCTCTTCCCTGGAGCCGCCAGGAGCGGTGCCACCCAGGACCCAGGAGGCGGATCTGCCCCTCAGCGCCCAGACCTTGGGACCAGCAGAGTCTACCTAAGAGCCCCATTAGAGGGGACTGGGCTGTGAGACCTTGGGAATTTCTTAGTGTCCTTCATCTATGGTAACAGTAATGAAAGACATTACCTAACGGAGACCCAGGCAGAAAAACTCTAAAGCGCTCCTCTGCAAGGGTGGGACCCACCAGATAAATCCTAAACATACACCTGCCCATGCCCAGGAGATGCCCTCACTGACCCTTGGCAACGATGAGTCCATTCTTACTCAAACAGCGACAGGGAACACAGAGCTGGCTGTACCTCGAGCTAAATTAGGACATCCTATCTGGAACAGTGTAGCGGCTCTTTCAATACTTTGTTTTGTCTGGGCTGTGAATTAATAATTTAGTTACCATCTCCCTCCTTCTGTTCTTCCCACGCCTTTAGAGGCCCTGGGATTTATCTTCACAGTGACTGGAGGAGCGGATCAGGAGTGCCTGCATCTAAATGGCAGGGCTGCAGCCCCCAGGGCAGAGGTGAGCTCACCCTTCAGAACCACAGCTGCCAGCAGCCAGGCTGCCTCAGTCCCTAGAGCAAAGCACAAGGGGACTGGACAAATAAGAGGCTAAGATGCTTCTTAAAGGAGAAAGGGAGCTACAGGGCAGGTGGGGAGAGAAAAGCAGGGGACTCATGATCAAGTAGGAGTTAAGTCCTTTCCAATTTCCATTTCTTCAGCCAGTCACCAAATCCTAGGGAAAAACGTCTGCCTCCCAAAGTCTGTGGACACACCCAGGGAGAGCACGTTTAAAAACAGACTATATCCCTTCCATGTGAAACTGCAGTGCAGAGGGAGAAAGTCAGAAAACTACAAAACATGCTTTGCCATTCACCACATGTAATGCATGGCCTCCTCACCAGAAAACAAACGCTCCCTGAGCAGATTCCTTCCCTCCGTGGACGCCGCCCAGGACTTCCTGAAAAGCAGGGCATGGAGGGGTTGCGGCCGGAAGAGCTGGTCTTGGCTGTCAGAGCAAGGGTGTCCTAATCATAGCCCTCTGGGCCTGGAGGAGGTGGGGGCAGCTGGAGGCGCTTCCTGGGGCTCCCAGCATCTGAGGGCATGGCTTAGGACTTTTAGAAAGCTGTAAGATGCTTGAGATGTTGTTTCACAACGTGGCCCAAGCCACATGAAGGGTAGTGGCAGAGCAGCTCCTGAGCCTTCACTGTGTGCTAAACACAAGTCAGGAATGAGGTACAGTCAGTCCCCTACATACGAACCTTCAACCTGCACACTTTCAGAGATTCGAACGTGAGTTCGCGTGCCCAGTAACATGAGTTCACATGTCTGGCATACTTTTCAAGGAACTGTACTGTAAGATTAAAAATTTTGTTTGGTTTTTATGTATTATTTGTGTGAAAAGTATTATAAACCTCTTACAGTATAGTACTATATAGCCGATTGTGTTAGTTGGGTACCTAGGCTAACTTTGTTGGACTTAGGAACAAACTGGATTTATGGTCTCTTGGAACAGGACTTGTTCTATGTAAGGCACTTACTGTACTGCCATTATTCCTCATTTTACAGATGAGGAAAAAGATTTAAAAAGTGATAGGTTCAAAGTCATCCTTGGACCAAGGTGGTCAGCTTCTGTGCTCTTAAACACTATGCTAGGGTGTTTATTTAAAACACAGATCCTAAGTTTCTCTCTGGCCAAAGGTCCAGGGATCTGCATTTTGAGATGATCCTTGGGCGATTCTTAGGCTAGTGTTAAACCCTCCCTGGAGCTGTTCCTACCAAGTAATCAGATGCTCCAGCCTGGGCCCAAACTTGGTACTAAAAGTGTCCAGTTACAGTTCACCTCCTCATCACAAGGGCAGGGCCTCACTTACCTACCTTAGCACACCTACTGCTCTGCACAACTTGCTCGCTGAATGGGAGCGTGAAGAATGAGCAGTCCTTTCTCCTGAGTACCCTGTGGCTGGTCTGAGATCCACTGGGGAGGCAGAGCAACAGGAGCTTTTTCAGACTAGGAGAGCTGCAGGGGGAGAATAAAGTGATCTGACTGACAAGGTACGCATGCAATGCCCACCTGGAAGGAGAGTGTGGAAAAACTGGATCTCAAGCATCCCTGGTACAAACTGCAACAACCTTTTTGAAGGCAGTAAACATCTAGAGCTTTAAGAACATTCATACCTTTTGATCCTGAAATGCTACTTCTCAGAATCTGTCCTATGAAAATAATAGATTTATCTGAAAACATGGTTGTTGCATTTTTTTTTAAGTGAAAATAACTAAGATGTCTGACTCTGTATGATAATATATCCATCCAATTGAGTCTGTTATATGACTAATAAAAATCTTACTTCAAAGAATATTTACTAACGTGAAAAAAAGCCAAGATACTAAATTTAATAGATTTAAAACCACAGATATAAGCATCTGAATTTTCTTAGAAAATGTAAATATGTATGAAGGACCGGTAAGAAATATTATACAACATTAAAGGTGCTTATCTTTGGATAGTGAGATTGTGGGTGATACATGATATTTTTCTGCATTTCTTAAAACTTCTATAACAAACACGAATTGTGTCGGCTGTTTTTTGTAAAGCTGTTAATTTTTAAAAGGGAAATAACAGGGGCTTCCTTGGTGGTTCAGACAGTAAAGAATCCACCTGCAATGTGGGCGATCTGGGTTCTATTCCTGGGTCAGAAAGATCCCCTGGAGAAGGGCATGGCTACCCACTCCAGTATTCTGGCCTGGAGAACGCCATGGACAGAGGAGCCTGGCAGACTACAGTCCATGAGGTCGTAAAGCTATTAATTTTTAAAGGGAAATAACAAGTATCAACATTTAGACAGATTTTCTTCCGTGCTGCCTTCTCCCACATCCCCTCTCACTGGACTGGGGGGGGGGGGGACCTTGGGAAGCCGCTTTCACACCTTTTCCTAATCCCTCTTATTACCTGGCTCCTGAAGGAGAACAAAGCAGCTGGGATGGATTCCTCTGGCTTCTAAGTTGGAACTGAAGCCTGAAGGTACTCGGCAATCCCTAGAGGGAAAAAATGCAGATAAACAGTCTTGCTAGATGTTTGTCCACATCAGAGCACTAGTGACGCCAAGAACTCTGCCGGGAGGCTGACTCACAGGCGGGTAGGGGTGGGGCTGGGTGACTCTCCTCCTGCTGATGTCAAATCCTATCAACCACATAGCAACCAGCTCTCCACTCTCTCCGAGGGAGCAACAGGAAAACGCAGAGAAGCCGATGGGAGGAACAGGTGCCCCAGACTACATCCTGGAAACCCTTGCCAGAACAAGGCGCTGTGGCTGAAAGCTCCTTGGATTAGGATGTAAAATCAAACATCCAAAGAAGTCACCATTCACTCCCATTAATCAGCTGAATGGGATCCAAACGCTGAATGAGCCAAGCCAAGGGAGTCTGATCCAGGGAATTTCCCTAACCTTGCCTGTGTCAGCAGTTCCTGCAATTATTATGGAACCCTGGTGACCCAGTTTCCTCAACCTGATTTTCATTTCAGAAAAATGCAAAGGTTTTGACCTTAAAATTTAAGGCCAATGGACCTAACTAGGAAATAGATTCCTACCTAAGTAGGAAATCGATTTTTAAGTTCCATCATAAACAAGAGTGCCTCAAGGAAAAACATGGAAATTTTGGTTCCAAAAGAAAATTGGGAGTCAAAGAGAAAGGCTTGGACCCGAGTACTTGCTTTCTTTGTCTCCACAGGCCTAACAGTACTCCCTTCAGTATTGAAGTAGAGTTGCCTTACAACATTACAGTAGTTTCAGGTGTACAACATAGTGACTTAAAATTTTTTACAGATTACATTCCATATAAAGTTACTGTAAAACACTGGCTGTGTTCCCTGTGCTGTACATTACACTCGTGTATCATTTATTTTATACACGGGTATTTGTCCTTCCTAATCCTCTTCCCCTATTTTGCACCTCCCCCTTTCCTTCTCCCACTTGGTAACCATGATCTGCTGGTCTATTTTTGCTTTTTTTTTTTTTGCAATTCTACTTATGATATTTATTGAAGGAAAACAAAAATAGTAATTAAAAAAAATGTATGCAACCCCATATTCATTGCAGCATTATTTTTTGTTGTTTTTGTTTTGAATTAATTTATTTTTAATTGAAGGATAATTGCTTTATAGTACTGTGTTGGTTTCTGCCAAACGTCAACATGAATCTGTTTCTGTTTTGTCTGGTTTGTTCATTTTATTTTTCAGTGTCCCCTCAAAGAGGGGAGCAATGGTTTTAAAAAGGTCACTCTCTATGGTCACACGGCTACTTCACAGAACTCCCATGACTCCTGGGGCGTTCCCAGCCTTCCCTTATTCTAGGTGAGGAAATTCCCTTAGAAATTCCCACAGCTTGCCTGCCTGCCTATTTCCCCTGGCCCAGGCACCTGACCATGTATGGGCCCTGGCTGACCTTCATCCATCTGTCCATCCATCCTGCCCATACTGTGATGCACATCACTTGCCGGATGGTTTTCCCCAGAACAGGGAGGCGGCCTCAGCCAGAGCAGGGGCGCAAGTCCCACAGGGAGGCCCTGAAGTACCGCTCCACTCTCCTGAGTCACAGGCCCCAGGGGACGCTCTGGGGCCTCCCGAACCTTGACCCAAGCTCTAGATTTCCCTCTGTCTGCCCTTTCCTACTCAAAAGTGCTCAGTAAACATTTTCTCTCACTTCCAGAAGGAGCCTAGGAAAGGGGCAGTTTGGAAGTGACAGACGGATGCTATGAAGGTAGCCATACTGGCCATGTGCTACGTGCCACCTTTGAGCAGCCTCCCATAAATTGTGTTTTTGCTTTCAATGAAAAGCAGCAAGACAGCAGTCAAAAGCTGAGGCTTAGAAATGGACAGAGTTTGAATCAGCTAGCCGATTGATCTGAACCACATACTTGGACAATTGAACTTCACACAGCCCATTTCCTCTTGTGCAAAAAGTAAGATAGACACACTTTGCAAGATTACTGTAAAAACTAGAGCTAATGTGTAATGTGTCCAGCACAGAGTAGATGTTCAATAAATGGTAATTAAATGAAATAAAGGCAGGGACACAGTGAGAGGGGACAACAGAAGCCTGTTGATGGCCCCCTTGGAAAGCTACAAAAATGCTAAACCATCAGACATGAGTTGAGTACCAAGGTCACGCCTCACTCAGGCCCTGGGTGTTTTCCTCTTCAGCCCCAGCCCAGAGCATGCTGGCAAGATGAACATTTTGTCAAATGAAAGGGCACGTCCATAGACTGAGGTCAGAGCTGGCAAGGACCTTCAGGGCCATCCGGTCAGCACCCCATTTCATACTTGGGAAAATTGAAGCCCAGAGGGACAAAAGGACAAGGGCCCATGACCAGAAGCCACAGTTATGGCTCAGGTATCCAAACTGCCATCGAGGATCTCTTCCCTGCTGCTCCAAGTACTTGAGAGGGTCACATGCTCAGTGGATTTCCAAGAACACTCAATGAAGGGAAAATTCTGAAGGCATAATATTAACACAAAAAGCAGGATACAAAATTTCATCTTCAGTTTCCTACTTCTAATATTTTAATACATGAATACAGGTATGTGCATAAAGTACTGTAAGGAAGTTCATGTTAAGAGTGCTTCTTCAGACTAGAGGCTAACAGATGACTTGAAGAAGAAAAATTTCCCGAATTTTCTAGAGTGAACACATGTTGCTTTCATTTTTAAAAAGTCAAAGTTTCTGGTTAAGGTACAGCAGAAGGTGAGTGCCCTTTAAACTTTTCTTCCCATTGCTCCAGAAGACTGTATTTTAGCAAAGACAAATGAGCAACCCAATCTCCCAGGCAATGGAAAGAATGGACAGTAATCATCTCCCTCCCGGACATCCAGTCTTCACTGAGGATCTCTTTAAAACTACTTCTGCCCAGACTGTAATCACACAGCAGCCTCACCAACTCCAGGTCAAGAAGCCAACACTGATTCTACAAGGCTTGAAGCCCAGGTCAGATGTAGCCAGCTCAAGGTGAGGAGAAACCCCCAGGCCCTGGCAAGAGGCAGTGTGGAGGGTATGCCAACATCAGAGCCCTTGCCTTCCACCCCCAGCCCCACCCCCAGCTGCTGGAGTCCAGGGACAGGTGGAAATATTTGCAGAAACATTTGTTGCCTTGCCAGTCTTACCAACTAAACAGTGTCTAAAAGTCAAATCAACAGCTGAAAAACAGCCAAATGTGTCTTCAATAGAAACACAAGGTGACCTATACACGCAGTGCTTTAGTTTCTTTAAAAAAAAATTTTTTTTTTTTTGGCTTTGCCAAGTAGTTTCTAACAGAGATCCCACAGCAATGTCCTGGGCAGTCGTGCAGGCACATGGGTGGGGTGTGAGAGTGGGAGGTCTCCCATGCAAAAACTCAAAAGATGCAGAAGACACAGCCAGCTGGGTTCAAATGCTGGCACTCACAGTCACGGAAGCCACACAACAGGACAAGGTCCTTAATTCCCTGAACCTTAGTTTCCCCTTCTGTAAACCTTAGTTTTCCCTTTCCACTTCAGTGTGATGGCAAATCTTTAGATAACTGTGACAACTACTGTACAAAATGGCTTTTTATTGTATATAACAAACTTATAAGTGATGTTATTGTCATTATTACCATCAATGATGTAAGAGAGGGGCCAAGGTAGGTGGAACCTCTCATTCTGGCATAGCCTGTGTGCAGAAGGGCTGTGAGTAGGCACAGAGGAGCTGAGGGTGGGGGGGCAGGCGGCAAAGGGCCCCCAGGCACAGCTGAGCAGCAGCCTCTGGCCAGGCTGTTCCTTGTCCTCCTCTTCCTCAAACAGGTAGGCTCAGAGCATTCACCTCCCAACCCTGCACACATCAGACTTTTGACTTGGTGCACAAATACTTCAACACCAAATGATACAGAATTTTTCCTAAAACCCGAGGCACCATAATCCCACTCTACAGTAACATTCCACGAAGTCCTCCACCTCCAGCCTCTGCCCTGAATGCTCCCTCATTCACCCAAGGTGAGAACCTGGATGGCCTGCCTCATGAGTGGCTGAAGCTGCAGCTTTGAGCTGCAGACAGGACTTCAGGCCCCTTCACCAGCTGGGCCCAGAAAACACAGCTGCTAACACATTTTCCTGCCCCCACACAGTGACGTACACCCAGAGGGAACCTGAGGCTCTACACACCTGCAGCAGCTTATACAAAGCCTTTAATTACTACCTAAGGTTTTAGCCGAAGTCCTTGGACACTCAAGTGTCTACAGAAGGGGCTATGTTGACTCAGGGCCATCCATATGGGAAAAGCTCAGGTCCATAATGATCAATTACTCTCAGGACAGGCTGGCAACCCACACTGTCAATTTTGGGTCAACCTGGCTCTGCTCTGGATAGGAACCGCCTCTCAGGCTCTCCATCTGTAAATGAGGATGCAGCTACTGCAACAATCCACAGTTCATACCGTCAAAAGGGAATACTCATTAAGTCACAGATTGGGGCATTTCATCCAGCTGTCCAAGGGCTGAGGTCTAGTCCCAGGTCTGGACAAGAGAACTAGAGTCCAAGACAACGGGTTTGAAGCCTGGCTCTCATATATCCTACCTGCGTGACCTTGAACAAAGTCACTTTAGCTTTGAGGGCTGAGTTTCTTCATTGATAAAATTTGGGATGGGAATTAGCTCCTGCTTTGGGTTCATTCAGCTTTTCAAAAGCTAGATTCTGGGAGTCTCCTCAGAGCTGTAAATGCCTGATCATAAAACAGCCAAACATCGCAGATAACAAAACTAGGGGCTCCAGGCCCCGTCCTTAGGTCCTGTTCCTCATGCGGGCGGAAAGACCTCAGCCTCCCCCTCCTGCCACTGCCAAGCAGAGCCTGGGGCCGCGTGTCGCAGGCCGGCAGGGCTGGGCGCCCATCAGGTGCCAGCCAGGAGGGAGGAACACAGTACCGCGTCCGCACGCCTTTGAGACCCACGTGCGCTGCTCCTTTAAATGTCCCGGCCCTTTAACAGATCGCACCGCGCCCACTCCGGCGGGGGCTCCGGCAGCGGGGAGAACCCGGCCCCGCTGAAGGCCAGAGGCCTGGAGCGGCTCCCCGCGCTCCTTCCACTCGCCAGTTCCGGGCCGGCCCCCATCGCAGCGGTCCCGGCGCCCTCCCCTCCCCAGCCGCTGGGGCCGCAGCCCCGGAACTGCCCCGAGGCCGCGACTCGCCGGGGCGAGGGGCGTGCGGAGGGCAGGGCCCCGCCTGCGGAGTGCAGCTCCACCTCGCGCCCTTCCAGCCGCGGGCGATCGGGCACCCGCGCTGCCCATCCAGCCGGCTCACCTGCTCCGCCGCGCCGCTCCAGCGGGGTTTAAGCGGCTGGCCGAGCGCCCGGCGGACCCGGTGCCGGCGCAGGCCCCGCCCCCGGCCCCGCCCCGGCCCCGCCCCGGCGGCGACGCCACGCCACGCTCCCGGGTCCACGTCCTGCCGCACTGGAGTCCGAGCACCGCGTAGGCGAGGGGCCGGGCTTACCACCGTGAGCCGCAGGGACCGGGAAACGAACCTGACATTGCACTGAGCACTGACCTGAGAGGGAGTGGAGGCGGCACCTATAATGTGAGGGGGCTTTGTGCACCATGGGGCGGTAGTGCGTTTGCTTCGTGGACAAACTCCTGCCTTGCAGTTTTAGGCTTCGGCATCCCACCCCCCTCCTCCCACCCCCAGGATTTAAAAGGGAGCACTAGATAGAGATTGGTGTGAGCTAACATCTTGAGAATTTTCCTGGTCTGTTTTCTAGAGCTTCCAAACTACCAGGAGCACTAGATCAAATTAAGCATGGATGAAATTGCTACCCATGCCATGATAATTGACCTAAGTTGTTTCCAGGATTTGGGGTCCATGGGGTGAGTTGATGGTCAGTAATCTGATATTTCTGAGTAGCTTCACTTACAATAAAAAATTAAGGGGAAATCCATGCAACGTAAAATTAACCATGTAAAGTGTACAATTCAATGGCATTTAGTACATTCCTGATATGTAAGTGGTTCAATCCCAGCCACCCCGGTCTATTTCCAAAACATTTCCATCAATCCAAAATAAAACCTCCTACCCATTGAAATGCTTTCTTCACATCCTCTTCTCCCCTCAGTCCCTGGCAACTTATTGACCTATTTTGAGTATTTCATATAAATGAAATCATAGGGTATGTGACCTTCTGTAACTGACTTCTGGCACTTAGCATAAATGTTTTCAAGGTTCATCCACATTGTGGCGTGGTTCAGCACTTCATTCCTTTTTAAGACTGGATAATATTCAATTACATGTATATCACAATTTGTTTATCTGATCATCCACTGATGGGCCTTTGTGCTGTTTCCACCTTTTGGCAATTGTCAGTGGTGCTGCTACAAACATGTGTGTACGTATATTTGTCTGAGTACCTGTTTTCAGTTCTTTGGGGTACATACCTAAGAGCTGAATTGCTAGATCATATGGAAATTCTATTTTTAACTTTTTGGGGAACCATCAAACTGCTCTCCATAAAGCTGAACCATTTTACACTCCTACCAGCAATGAACAGAGGATTCCAGTTTCTCTACATCATCCATCACTTGTTATTTTCCATTAAATTTATTATTATTGTTGTTGTTGTTGCCTTCCTAATGGATATAAAGGTTTTGTTTTGCATCTCCCTGTTAATTGGTGATGTTGAGCATCCTGCACTTGCTGACCATTATATATCTTTGGAGGAATGTCTATTCAAGTCCTTTGCTCATTTTTAATGAGGTTATCTTTTTGTTGCTGAGTTATAAGTGTTCTATATATATTTGCTCTATATCAGACTCCTGTCAGATACATGATTTGCAAATATTTTCTCCCATTTTGTAGGCTGTCTTCTCACTTTGTAATAATGTCTTTTAATGCACATGCATCTGTGTGCTCAGTTGCTCAGTCATGTCCAACTGTTTTGCAACCCTGTGGACTGTAGCCCACCGAGCCTGAACATGGGATTTCCAGGCAAAAATACTGGAGTGGGTTGCCATTTCCTTCTCCAGAGGATCTTCCTAACCCAAAGATCGAACCTGCATCTCCTGCGTTAACATATGGATTCTTTACCATCGCAGCACATGGGAAGCCCTTTAATGTATATAAGCCTTTAATTTTGATGAAGTCTGATTTCTCAGTTTTTTCTTTTATTATTTATGCATTTGGTGTCATATTTAAGAATCTATTGCCAAATCCAGAGTCATTAAAATTTACCTCTGTGTTTCTTCCAAGAGTGTTATGGTTTTAGAACTTGCATTTAGATTATTGATACATTTTGAGTTAATTATTGTATATGGTATGAGGTCTAGCTCCAGCTTCATTTCTAGGCATGTGGTTAATTGTCCTAACACCATTTGTTGAAGAGACTGTTCTTTCCTCCAGTGAATGGTCTTGGCTTCCTTGTCAGAAATCAATGGGCTATAGATAAATGGGAAAAAACCCAAATTTTAAAAAGAGCTATTTAAATGGAAATTAATCCAAGATAGAAATGGGGCAGGTCAGCATTTTGGCAGACAAAATAATGATCCAAAGAATAACCATTGATGGATTAGAGAAATTAATTACAAGTAACAGAAAGAATTATTAAGTAATAGGTTCTTAAAAGTATAAGGATCCTTGAGGGTCACAAACTCTAACTCTAACTGATGGATGAACCATGTCTGCAGAATCCCCAAGAAAGGACTGCCCAGGCGTATCTCTTGTTTTGGGAACTTTCAGTATTGTAATGTGGGCTTCCCAGGTGGCGCAGTGGTAAAGAATCCACCCCCCTACCCACACCTCCCAGCTGGAGTAACAAATGGCAACACATTCCAGTATTCTTGCCTGGAAAATTCCATGGACAGAGGAGCCTGGCAGGCTACAGTCCATGGGGTCATAGAGTCGGACACGACTTAACAACTACACAAGCAGCGTACATATGTTAATCCCAAGCTCCTAACTTATCCCTCCCCCCACCACCTTTCCTTTTTGATAACCATAAATATGTTTTCAAAGTCTGTAAGTCTGTTTCTGTTTTGTAAATAAGTTCATTTGTATCATCTTTTTAGATTCCACATGTAAGTGATATCATATGATATTTGTTTTTCTCTGTCTGACTTACATCATTTAGTGTGATAATCTCTAGGTCCATCCATGTTGTTGCAAATGGCATTATTTCATTCTTTTTTATGGCTAAGTAATATTTCATTGTATATATGTACCACTTCTTTATCCATTTCTCTGTTGATGGACATTTCGGTTGAGTCCATGTGCAGACTGTATTCCTGTCACATGTAATCACTGAGGCCACCGTTCCACCATCTCATTGGTCAGCCACTGACTTGACATAGATCTCCTTAAACACCTGGAGCCAACTCCTCCCACTCCCAAAGTGAGAAGAAGCCTCTCCTGGTCTTTATAGATTGGTCTTGAACTGGGTACTCCTGCTGCACTTAACCAGGCAACCTGAACTCTGCCTTACTCTTTACTTTCTGCTTGCATGGAAGGTCAGCTGAAAGTGCAAGGCTAGGGTCCTCTTAGATCTTTTCTGAGCCTGTGTCTAGCCCTGGACATGTGTGTTGCAGTCGGGACTCCCTGGTAAAAGAGGCAGCCCTTCAAAGCCTTTTTGCCTCCAGTATCTTCCTCCTTAGCCTCCCCCTTCTCAGACTTTTTGGTTCATCTGCTCTTAACCTCATCTGCTGCCTCTTGCCCCAGACAACTATGGGTCCTGTATGTCTTTGTGTGTGTTAGTTGCTCAGTCATGTCCGACTCTTTGCTGCCCCATGGACTGTAGACCCACCAGGCTCTTCTGTCCATGGAATTCTCCAGGCAAGATTACTGGAGTGGGTTGCCGTTCCCTTCTCCAGGAGATCTTCATGACCCAAGGAGATCGAACCTGGGGTTCCTGCATTGAAGGCGGATTCTTGACTGTCTGAGCCACCAGGGAAGCTTCTGTACGTCTTTTAAGTCCTTTCAAAAGATGCTCCTTGGGAAGCTACTCTAGTCTGGAGGGGAGTGAAGCAAAGGTCAGCCTCTGCACCAGTCCCTCAGGGAACTGCCAGCCAGGCCACAATGGAAAACCACATTTTTGAGAACAAGGTCTATGTGGCCCAGTTTGGCACCAGCAGGCCACAGCAGGAGTTCAGGCTGTTTGTCCTCCTGGCTGCTGCTGGGAGAATGGGCGATGGTGGGTAGGTAAGCAAAAATGCTGCAACAATTTCTTACTGAAATTTAGCAACCTCTTTCTTCATGAGTCACTCCTCTGGTTGTTCAAATTTTTTTTTTTTTTTTAGATTCCAGAGTCTTAAAAAAGCTGATTCTGCCAGTTTTTATAAGCCTAATGGTTGCTTAAGTGGAGGGACTAATTCTTGAAGCTCCTTGTCTGTCATTTTCCATAACATCATTCCTAAATAGCCTCAGTTTCACCGGTGGATGCTATTGATTGAACAGTTTTCTCCTTGAAGCCATGCTCTCCTGTTTCCCTCCTTCATGGTGAACTTCACCTCCTCTGCCCTTTTTTGCTTCCAGGTGTCAGTGGGGTTCAGTTCTCACCGTGCACACTCTTCTTGGGGAATCCAGCCATGACCCAAGCTGTCACCTCTGTGTTGATAAATCTCCAATTTAGTCCTCTCCTCAGAGCCCCAGACATGTGGACCACTGTCCATGGACTACTCCACTCAGAAATCCCACAGATCACTCTAGGTGAAGCTGTGTAAGAAAGTTCTGGCTAATAGGATGGAAGGAGACCATCTTCTTCTTGCTATCTGGAACATGGTGGTGATAGCCAGAGCTCAAGCAGCCACCTTGGACCATGTAAACCATGGGGATGGAGAATCAGTAAAATGGAAGGAGCTGTGTCTTTGATAACTGTGGAGCCACTAGCTTAGAATTGCTT
This sequence comes from Okapia johnstoni, assembly GCA_024291935.2. NCBI lineage: Eukaryota > Metazoa > Chordata > Mammalia > Artiodactyla > Giraffidae > Okapia > Okapia johnstoni. The sequence continues at coordinate 47,667,985 of CM044322.1, forward strand.
ACCTCCTTACTCTGTCTCAGGTTTCTCTGGTGGCTCAGACAGTGAAGAGACTCCCTGCAATACGGAAGACTGGGTATCCGTCCATGGGTTGGGAAGATCCCCTGGAGAAGGGAATGGCAACCCACTCCAGTGTTCTTGCCTGGAGAATTCCATGGACAGAGGAGCCTGGCAGGCTACAGATCATAGGGTCACAAAGATTCAGACATGACTGGGCGACTTAACACTCTGTCTTAGGGAGGAAAAGCAATTTTATCTTGTTATTTATGAGTCCCTCACATGGAACTAAACCAAAGTTTGCTTAATACACAAGATGCTTCCAGCCCTATTCCCCTTACACCATTGCCCCACTGGCTGCGCTAAAGCACACGCAGCTCTCACCGCTAGCATCCCTCTGCACAGCACCTACTGCAAGGGATTATAGAGGTCTAGTCGCTTGTCTTCCTCACTTCCTGTGACCATCTCTAGAGCAGGGCCTGTACATTTCTTGGATTCCTGCCATGTGGTCAACTTCTTTAAGACAAGAAAAAGAGGGATAGGGAATGGATATTCTTGGATCCCATTTATATGTGCTTTATATTTTATCTATCTTACTTTAACTATTAGAACAACCCTGTAAGAGGTGGAACATTATTAGTGCTCTTTTATATGGAGAAATGGAAGTTGACAGAGACAAAACTGGTTTCCCAAATGTACATGGATAATGAGGGGCAGAATTAAGTGTGGACCTCAAGTGTGTCTGGCCTGATGCATCAGCCCACTCTAGCCTACTTAGAAGGTTCCACGTCAGAGCATTGGCTGGGCTGTGGCTGCATGATCTTTGATGAATTAATTCCCTTCATGCTTCTCCTTTGAGACCGTCATTCTCAGCTGCTTTTCACATGCCGGTTTGTGAAGGATGAGTAAGCGCCTTTCTGAGCCTGACCTCAGTTCAGAAAGGGGTGGCTTCTGCTTCAGGTTTTGTTGTTCAGGGGACTTGAAGGTTCCTCAAAAATTTAAAAATAAAACTACCATGGGATCCAGCAAATCCACTCCTAATATTTATCCAAAGAAAATGATAGCACAACTTCGAAGAGATATATACACCCCAAATACACACCCCTGTGTTCATTGTACTATTATTTACAATAGCCAAGATAGGGAAGCAACCCAAGTGTAAATAATTTTTAGCTTTTTGAGGAACCTGCATAGTGTTTTCCATAGTGGCTGCACTAATTTGCATTGCTACCACTAATGCACAAGGGTTCCCTTTTCTCCACATCCTTGCCAACACTTGTTATCTCTTAATCTTTTTGATAACAGCCATTCTGACAGGTGTGAGTTGATATCTCATTGTGGTTTTGATTTGCATTTTCCTGATGATTAGTGATGTTGAGCATCTTTTCATGTGTGTTGGTCATCTGTATATCTTCTTTGGGAAAATGTCTGTTTAGTTCCTCTGCTTGTTTTCTAATTAGGCTTTTTTTTTATGTTGAATTGTTTATTTTGGATATATTGTATTCGTATATTTTGTATATTAACTCCTTATCAGATGTATTTTTTGTAAATGCCTTCTCCCATTCAGTAGGTGTCCTTTTTGTTTTATTGATAGTTTCCTTTGCTGTGCAAAAGCTTTTTAGTTTGATGTAGTCCTATTTGTTTATTTTTGCTTTTGTTTCCCTTGCTTGAATAGACAGATCCAAAAAATTGTTAAGATCAGTGTCAAAAAGCATACTGCCAATGTTTTCTTCTAGGAGTTTTATGATTTCCTAAAACCTATGGTTTAGGTCTTATGTTTAAGTCTTTAATCCATTTTGAGTTTTACTGAAAGTTTTTTTTTTTTTTTTTTGGTTTTGCTAAAAGTTTGATTTATGGTCTTAAAACTGAGAATTCCAAAAAAGCTTTTGTTTATGTGGATTGTATCTATCAATATTTATCACATTAGAAATTAAAACTGAGAAAGGTAAAAAATGTTTTCGTTTTAAAGTAATAACAACCAAAAAATAATAATAACAACCAGTGACATGTTAACATAACATTTAATGAAAATAACTATATTTTACCCAAAAGAATTAGGAAAGTGACACTGTTTTACATTTGTGGTAGGCAGAATGATGTCCCTCAAAGATGTCTAAACCCTATTCCCTAGGACCTGTGAATATGTGACTTTAAATGACAAAAGGGATATGTGAATGTGATTGGGGTTAAGGACCCTGAGATGGGGAGTCTTCCTAGGTTGTCCAGGTGGATTTAGTCACACGAATCCTTAAAAGTGCAGAACCTTTCCTGGCTGTGGTTGAAAGGAGATGCAGCCACTAAAGAAGAATCAGAGGGAAATGTAGTGTTTCTGTCTTTGAATAGAGAGAAAAGAGACCTCAAACCAAGGAGAGAGTGTGGCCTCTAGAAGCTAGAAAAGGCAAGGAAACGAAGTCTCCATTAAAACCTTGAAAAAGGAGCACAGCCCTCTGACACCTTGATGTTCGCCGCGTTAAGAGGTTGTATTGGACTTCTGCCCCGGGGAACTATAAGGCAGTGTGTGTTGTTAAGCCACTAAATTTGTGTTAGGTTTTTTTTTTTTAATATAACATCAAGAGATAATAATACAACATTTTGGCAGAGCTCTTTGAAGTCCAGCTTATAAGAAGACAATTGGATATTCACATCTGCTTCTGCATTCAGTCTTTTGTGATATGATGCTTTGGTTGAAGTATATGAAGAAAATTTGGCTTTGGGTATTGTTAAAGTTGGAAAATGTAAGAGAGTTTCAGTAGCCTTCTCAGATCACTGGGGATCATTCTGATACTACACTAAATTTAACAGTTGTAATTTCCTAAATTTTAGTTGCAGAGTGGAGCCCGAAATGATATCAGTGAACTTTTCATATCTGTTACATTAAAATCCATTGATCTCTCTTTCACTTTAACGGATCTTTTTACCCATGCATGATTTTATGACGTCATATATTGACTGTCTAGAAAAACATTAGTTCACTGAACTATGCAGATCTTCTAAATGTTGACATTCTTCATTATACTATATAAAAATACAAATTTTTAATATCACCAGCAATCTCCTCTAAAATAGCTGGGAAGCTATTCAAGTCCCTATGGCAGATACAAGTTTCCTAGAATTCTCGTGTCATTAGCAACACATGCCATCAGCATTTTCCCATCAGTTGTTTCCCTTGAAATAATAGGCTCACTTTGTTCATTTTCATGAGAATGTCTGCCAGGTATACAAGTCTGAATAACTTTCAGTTGGCTGTCATACTTCCAAGCAAAAATGATACACTCTCGAGAAAGCAGCTGCTGCAGCTTACACATGAGTGTGATCACAGAAGTGCTTTTCATGGAGACAACCAAGACGCTTCATATTGTAGCAGTAAGGCTTGATGCCTACTTTCCATTGCACTACATAGAATATTCAAAATATTATGCAGATATATAAAAATATTACACAATCAAGGGTAGAGATTAAACAAAATTGGCAGTTTTTACTGCTTTCTTCTGTATGTTTTCAGTTGAATCTGGCACTTTTAAAAAGTCACTGATTCATGGCCATGACTGTTACAATGGTGACCAGTATTGTTTTGTGCCGCTGAGTTTCCCCCATACTCAGGCCCCAGAAGTTTTACCTACCATTGCTTTTGTTCCATCAGTGCACATGTCAACATGGTGAGAAAGAGTAATAATAAAGTTTTAGCATTAGTATGAAAATCATGTTGCCCTAGCGGTCTGCAGGTTATGCTTGGAAAACCATCCAGTTGAAGCTGTTTTCTCTCAGGGCTCTACCTTCGTTCCATGTTTCTATGATACGTAGTGGATGGACTTAGCATTTTGGTGTTTGTTTCTTTAAGGACGTGCATATCATCTTGTCATGTTTCTTACAAGATTTATAAAATTAACAATGTATACTTTGTAGACAGCTCAGAAAACATTTTTTTAATAGCCTGGCTTCCGCTTTGTTATTTTCTTGGTTGTGTGTACCGCTCTACACGTTTGGGTTTAGGAAGGAAAGTGGTAACTGTCCAGTAGTCATTTCCATTTAGTGGAGAATGACTTCCCTGAACATGGAGGGAAAAGGTGTAATGGATGTTAAGGAGATTAAACAAGGAGGCCATGAGAGTGAATTAGCTCTAATGTCTTGGTGCCCCATGCAAGCAAACCAAGACGCAAGCAAACCAAAACACAAGCAAACCAAAACCTAAGCCAGAGTTAATGCACTTCAGTCAGAGAAAATGAAAATTGAGAGCCACCAACTGCAAACAGCCAACTTGGCTTTTCCAAATAAGGCAACTAACTACTTCAGCTTTGGCCAATCAAATAATCTCCTTGCTTTGCTTCTTCTCTGTAAAACCCCTCCCCTAGCTCCTGTCAGTGGAAGCTCTTGATCACCTTTGGTTTGGTGCTGTCCAATTCAAATCAACATGAACTCAAATAAACTTTTTTTTTTAAGTTAATGTGCCTTAGTTTACCTTTTCACATGCATGTGCATGCATGCTCAGTCACTAAGTCGTGTCTGACTCTTTGCAACCCCATGGACTGTAGCCCCCCAGGCTCCTTTGTCTGTGGGATTTTCCAAGTAAGAATTCTGGAGTGGGTTGCCATTTCCTCCTCCAGGAGATTTCCTGACCCAGGGATCAAACCCACGTCTCCCGCATTGGCAGGCAGATTTTTTACCACTGAACCACCTGGGAAGCCCCTTTAACGTGTATACGTCTGGACAATATTTAATTTCATCACATTTTGTCAAGTAGAAAGCCACAGTCAGTCACAGACACAATCAGATTTATCCTAAGGCACATAGTCAGGTACCAGGGTATGGGGTTTGAGGCCAGCAGAGTAACTAGAAATCGAGGGATGCCATCCTGGGAAGAAGGAACCACAGAGGGGAGGGCCCCCCAGATCTGCATGTAAATTCCCCCCAAAGCCATGGCTGACCTCTTCACCAGAGATGAAGGGCATTTTATTTATTTATTTGGCTGCTACAGGTCTTAGTCACACACGTGAATTCTTTATGTAGTGGCATGTGGGATCTAGTTCCCTGACCAGGGATTGAACCCGGGCCCCCTGCAGTGAAAGTGTGGCATCTTAACCACTGGGCCACCAGGAAAGTCCCATGAAGGGCGTTGTATAATGATAATTTTAAGTTGGCCCCTTTCAGATATTTGCTGTGAATATTTTATGAGCTAACACAAAAGATCAGAAGAAACTGGACACCTAGCCAGTGTCGTAAGAATTGCTTAGTGTGGGAAAAACTCTCACACATCTAGTGCTAGGAATGTTGTGAATGTCATAGTAGTGTGAGAGGAAAGGAGAGACACACTGGAGAAGGACTGAGGTTTTCTTTAAAGCCACATAAAGTAGTAGTCACAAGTTCCAGGGATTAGAACCTGAATATTTTGGGGGATCATTACTTAGTCAACCACAGCCCAACCCTCAGTCTCATAGTCATGTCTGCTGCTGCTGCTAAGTCACTTCAGTCGTGTCCGACTCTGTGCGACCCCATAGACGGCAGCCCACCAGGCTCCGCCGTCCCAGGGATTCTCCAGGCAAGAACCCTGGAGTGGATTGCCGTTTCCTTCTCCAGTGCCTGAAAGGGAAAAGTGGAAGTGAAGTCGCTCAGTCGTACCCTGCACGCAAAACAGTCAGCCCATCCTAGGGTCTTCCTGCGTCTCAACCCATGACAGCATCATCTCAAGCCCCAGGTATTGTCTAAATATCATCAGCAATAAAGCTCAAAATTTCATCATGTTTATCATCTAAAATCAGGGAGACTCTGGGTATCCTGGAGCAGAACTCCTCTCCATCTCTGGGCTTGTAAAACTAGAAGACAAGTTATGTGCTCCCAAAATACAGTTGTGGGACAGGAACAGGATAACAGCTGTAGACCTTCCCATTCCCAAAGGGAGGGAATTGCTGCAACAAATGAGCCCAAGCGGCACAACCAGAGAGTCTGTGCGCTGAAATGGAAGATCCTGCTTGCCACAACGAAGACCCAACGCAGCCAAATAAATACAAGAAGAGGGAGAGAAGAGAAGAAAGAGAGAGTCACCAGCCCCAAGCAATTTTGAAACCCCACCAGCCAAACTCCCATTAGGTTCGCACCCCTGCCTCCCCATCTTCGTTTTTCTTGAAAGTGTAGCAATGTGTCTGCAGCTGAGCAGTTTTATCTGCCTGTTTCTGGCCTGTAGAAGTTTGGTGACCACTTTCTTTCATTTCACCCTCTTGGTTTGAGTTGGCAGTTTTCTAACATTCTGAAAACCCTTGTGTATGTCATGGAGATTCACACCATGAAACAAGAGGCTCCTGGAGTCCCCCACCTCTGTTCTTGGTTTCTGGCTTCTGCTCAAATGGCTGAGGGGATGCACGGTCACGTGTCTCATCTCTTCAGTGCTCACATGGCTCTCCCACCACACCCTTGGCCTTCTCTCTACAGTCTGCTTTTTGAACAGTGAATCTCCTAATTAGCATCTTTTGCAATCTGGGATAGGTTGAGGGTTTCCCAAATCATCAAGTCTTGGTTCTCTCCGGCTTAACAGTTTTCCCCTCAGTTTATCTGTTACCTGGGGAATTTTACTATAAGCAGCAAGAAGAGACCAGGCTGCAGCTTCTGCACTTTGTTGGGAAACCTCCTCAGCTCCAAGCTCTGCTGTCCTCAGGACTGGAGGACACAATTCAACTAGGCTTTCTGCCTTGATTTCTCTTTCCTTCAATTTCCTATCACATGTTCCTTATTTCCTCTGAACGTTTGCTAGCAGCACCTTTAACATCCACTTTTTTTTTTTTAACCAACAGTCTGTTTATGATAATCTAGGTATTCTCTAAGATGAGGTGGGCTTTTCTACTGTGCTCTTCACTTGCGTCTGAGCCATCATTGACAGTGTCTTTAACAACCTTATTTCTACTAATAGTCTGCTCACAACGATCTAGGCTTTTGCTATCATGTTTTTCAGAATTCTTCCAGGTTCTATCCCTTTCCCAAATCCAAAGCTGCTCCATTTTCAGGTGTTTGTTATGACAGCACCCCACTTCCAGGCAAAATCTGTATTAGTCGGCTCAAAACAACACACATTCACTCTCTTCTATCAATAGCTCTGAAGGTCAGAAGTCTGAAATTAGTTTCTTGGGGCCAAAACCAAGGTGCCTGGGTGTGCCCACTACAGAGGCTCTAGGGAAGAATCCATTGCTTTTCCTTTTCCAGCTTCTACCTGTTTCCTCCTGCAGATTCCAGCTTATGTTGCTTGGCTCATGGCTCTTCACATTTCTCTCTGCTTCATCATTACATCATCTGCTCTTCTATCTCGGTAATCAGATCTCCCTCTGCCTCCCTTATAAGTACTCTTGTGATCACATTTAGGGCCCACATGGATAATCCAAGATAATCTTCTCATCTCAGGATTCTTAACATAAGCATATCTGCAAAGACTATTGCCATATGTGGTGATTAATTTTGTGTGTCGACTTAACTAGACCACAGTATCCAGGCATTGGGTCAAGCATTACTCTAGATGTTTCTGTGAGGGCATTTTTTAGATGAGATTGTCTTTTGAATCAGTAGACTTAGAGTGAAATGGATTCCCCTCTGTTATGTGAATGGGCCTCATCCAATCCATCAAAGTCTTAATAGAAAAATGTCAACCTCCCTGGAAGAAGAGGGAATTCTGCCAGCAAATGGCCTTTGGACTCAAGCTGCAGCCCTCTCCTGGCTCTCCAGCCTGCCAGCTACCCTGCAGATTTTGGATTTTCCAGCCTCTACAATTGCACGAGCCCAGTTCTTTAAAATCTCTTTCTCTCTGTATAGCTTCACACACACACACAGCGTATTAGTTCTGTTTCTATACAGAACCTGACTGATACACCATATAAAGTAACATTAAGTTTCTAGGAAATAGGGCATAGTTAACTTTGGAGCCATTGTTCAGTCTATCACAAGCATCATCAATTCTTTTTAAGTGCATATAGAATATTTATCAAAATCTACTCTATGCTGAACCATAGTATATTCATAGTATACATAGTATATTCTCTCTTGACAACAGAAATAAATTAGAAATCAATAATAATAGCTAGAAAAGTCCCCCATATTTGGGAATTAAGCAGCACCCATATGACAAGGAAGAAATCACTAGAAGAGTGAGGGACTATTTCAAGCTGAATAAAAATACAATATATCAAAAATTAAAGACTGCAGCTAGGCAGTGCTTAGAGTAAAATTTATAGCAGTAAATGCTTACAGTATTAGAAAAGAAGAAAGATTTAAAGCAAATGATCTGTTTTACCTGGAGAACTAAAAGAGTGAGTTAAACCCAAAGTGAGTAGCAGAAAAAATAATAATGATAAGAACGGAAATCAACAAAATAACAAACGATAGGGCCTTCCCTTGTGGTCCAGTGGCTAAAACTGCGCTTCCAATGCAGGGGCCAAGGTTGTTTGAAGTTTGAATTACTTTTCATGGGAAGAGGGTAGTGACAGGAGATGACCAGATAATCCACTTTTGACGTGTATCAGATAGTACTAAAGCATTTGAGAAGCCTCGTGGGATTATACCGTAAATGGTCAGACCTATAGTCAAGTTCAGATACCCAGGTAACAGTCTCACACAGAGCAACAGAATGCATGGCAGTTTGCAGTATGTGTCTTTTAAAGCCTCTTCAGTGTTTATGGCTCGAGAACTGCTTATGCTAATAGCGTTCATAGAGCTCTCTGCAGATAATATATTTTGAAAATAAGTAAGATAACTGCATAGAAAGGAAATAGAGATGTAGATATACTTTGAAACTAGCAAATTATTTTCCTTGCTACAACACTTCTCATTTCCTCTAATATATATTTACAGACAGTGTTCATGGAATATTACTGCCATAGTACAAAGAATGACTTTTGCGGATTTCTTCTTACACTCTGCAGGAGGGCCAGCTTTCATTTTGGGTGTGGCTGTCTCACACAGCAGTGTGATGTATCAAGCCCATTAAAATGATCTATGTTTAAAAGTACACATCTAATTTACTTACTTAAAGCTCAGTTGGTAAAGAATCTGCCTGCAGTGCAGGAGACCTGGGTTTGATCCCAGGGTCAGGAAGATCCCCTGGATAAGGAAACGGCAATCCACTCCAGTACTCTTGCCTGGAGGATTCCAAGGACAGAGGAGCCTGACGGGCTACAGTCCATGGGATCGCAAAGAGTTGAACACAACTGTGTGACTAACTTTCTTTCATTTTTTTCAGGGAACTGGACCCCACATGCTGCAACTAAGAGTTTGTTTGCTACAACTAAAGATACAACAAAGATGGAAGATCCTGCATGCTGCGACTAAGATCTGACGCAGCCAAAATAAATAAATAAAAGAATGTACGTTTCATGTCTACCTTAAAAAATAATAGAGTAATTAGCAAACCCAAATGTTGGCTCTCTGAAAAAGATTAATAAAGTTGACAAACCCTAGTAAGACTGATGAAGAAGAAAAAAAGAGAAAGAAAACATAAATTATCAGTATCAGCAATGAAAGAGAACCATCACAGATTCTACAGATGTTAAAAAGATAATAAATGAATCTTATAAATAATGACACTGAATCTGACAACTTAGATGAAATGAGACAATTTCTTGAAAAATCCAAATGATCAAAACTGACACGAAAATAAATACAAAAATTTAATGGTCCCTTTTTACAAATATTGTCTATAACAGATGTTGAATTTCTAATTAAAAATCTCCCCATAAGCAAAACTTCAGAGCCAGATAGTTTCGTTGGTAAATTCAATAAAACATTTAAGGAAAAAATAATAGTGTCGATCTTACATAAATCCTTTCAGAACACAAAGGAGGAGGGCAGAGTTTCCAGTTTGATGACACCAGCAATAAACAATCCTGAAGCCAAAATATGACAGAGATGCTTTAAGAAAAGAAGATTACAGATTAATATCCCTCATGAATATGGATACATAAATCTTTAACAAAATGTTAGCAAATTGAATCCAGCAATGTATAAAAAGAACAATACATCAAGTCAATGGGGTTTATCCCATGAGTGCAATGTTGGTTTCATACTGGAAATCAATCAACATAATTCATTGTACCAACAGAATAAAGAAGAAAAACCATATGACCCTCTCAGTAGATGTATGGAAAAGCATTTGAAAAAATGCAGCACTCATTCATAATAAAAATCTCAGAAAACTAGAAACACAAGGGAATTTCTTCATTCTGATAAAAGTCACCTATGGAAAACCTATAGCTAATATACATAATGATGAAATATTGAATGTTTTCTCCTAAGACTGGGAAAAAGGCAAGAATGTTCTCACTTTTATTCAACATTGTACTAGAGCCATAATGATTGCAACCATGCAAAGAAAAATAAAAGGCATAAAGATTGGGAAGGGAGAAGAAAAACTGTATTTACAGCTTACACAAACACATATAAAGCATCTATGAAACAACCACTGGAACTAATAAGTGAATTTAGGAGGGTTACAGATTACTAGGTCAATATGCAAAAGTTAAATGTATTTCTATATACTCACAGCAAGCAATTAAAAATGGAATAAAAAAAAATCTCTTTTTAATAGCATTCAAAAACAAAACAAAAATATTAGGAAAAAAAAGTTCTCAAAATGCATGCAGAACTCTACCATGAAAACCACCTGACAATCATGAAGAACTTTAAGAAAATCTAAACCGATAGAGAAAGACATCATGTTTACATACTAGAAGATGTCAGTTCTCTCCAAATTTATCTATAAATTCAGTGTTGTACCAACTGAAGTCTCAAAGTCTTTTGGTAGATGGTAGAAAATGACAAGTTGATTAAACATTTTTAATGGAAATGTAAAAAACCTATAATAGCTTAAACAATTTTGAAATGGAACAGTTGGAGGATCCACAAAATCTGATTTCAAGATTACAATGGTAATCAAGACAGAATGGTATTGGCACACAGGCAAATAGATCAATAGAAGAGAATAGAGAGTCCACACATAAATAAATAATCAATTGATTTTTTACGAAGTTACCAATGTAATTCAATTAGAAAAAGAAAGTCTTTCCAACAAATGGTGCTGTAACTATTAGAAATGTATAGAAAAAAATGAACCTTGTCCCCTATCATAGACCTAAACATAAATGCCAACACTATAAAACTTCCAGAAAAAATTCAGGTGGTTATTTTCATGACTTCACGACTGGGGACATTTTCTCAGAGCAGACACACAAAAAAGCACTAAACAAATTAAAAATTGATAAATTAGACTTCTTGGAAATTGAAATTTTCTTCTTACTAATAGACACCATTAGTAAAACCAAAAGACAAGTCAGATTGTTGAAAAATTTTTGCAATACATATATTTGACAAAACACAGCAAGAATATATAAAGAACTGGAATAAATAAATAACAAAAAGACAGACTACCCAATTAAAAATGAGCAAAAGACTTGAACAGGTGCCCGACAAAAGAAGATAAACGTGGTTTAAAAAGGAGTGAAAAGATGTTCGACGTTATTAGTCACCAGGGAAATGCAAATGTAAACTCCAATGACAGTTTCTCCCCCTGACAGTTTCTCCCCCTGACAATGCCAAATGTGGTGAGAACCAGTAAGCAGCTGACCCTTTTACATGGTGGAAGTGTTAAATAATGCAGTCATCATGGAAAACTTACACATCCATCCACACTATGACCCAGCTGTTCCATGCCTTTCCTAAGTATTTATCCAAGAGAAATAAAACATAATGTCCAGAAAAAGTCTTGAATGAGAATACCCATAGCAGCTTTATTCATGTGTCAAAAACTGATGACAGCTCTAATATCAACAGAATGGATAAACAAACTGTTGCACGTTTGCACAATAGAATATTCAGCAATAAAAAACAATGTACTCGTAACAGGAAACAGCATGAATAAATCACAGAAATATTATAGTAAAAGAACAGGCATGTACTAGTACATATGGTATGATTGCATTTGTAAAAAATTTAAGAATGGCCCAATTAATCTATAGGCTGGAAATCAGAACAGTATTTTCTTGTAGGGAGTGAAGATTAACTGGGAGGTGGTATTAGGAACTTTCTGGGTGACAGAATTGTTGTGTATTTGTCAGAGTGGTGGTTATATGAGTATTTACACATATCTCCAAACTCATTGAATTGTATATCTAATATAAATATAAAATATATTGTATGTAAATTTCAATATATTCATTGTATAAGATGTATTTAATGTATATTATATTTGTTATGGGCATTCCAATATCTGAAAAATAAGTGCTACTTAAGGTGATGGTCAAAGGCAAAGTAAAATATATTTAACTGGGTTTTTCTCCCTACTCTCTTCTTGTCTATTGTAGACATGCAATATCATAAAATAACTAACAAAGACTGAAAACATTTTTGTTGTCTTCTAAAATACTTTCTTTTATCCAAAGCTTAAAGAGTCTTTGCTTAGATAGAAATTTGAAAACATTGTTCTTTTCTTTTCTATTTTTTCTGTAATTCTCTTTAATCTGTCCAGAATTTGGAGGGGAGAATGCCGGATTCCAGTGGTAGAGAGGAAAGGGCTTTCTTTTCACCTCTTAAGTTCATTTCCTGGAACTTGTTGCCTCTCAGTCCTGCTGCTTCTGGCCAAAGACAAGAGATGGTAGAAAAGCAGGAGGCAGATATTCAGCTGAGAGCTGAGGGTCACCCTCTCCTCAAAGGGGCACTGGTCCCTTTCTTGCACACGACTATCTTTGTCTAAATGGCCTTATTTTCTGATTAATACAGCTCAAAATTAGCCCATTTCCTTGAAATTAAAACAAAAGTACAGTCCCAGAAACGCTCAAAAGAAAACAAACCTAAATAGTTATTTGAAAAATAGGAAAATGCTCTAAATGGAATATTATAACCATCCTGTGATACTCATGGAATGTTGTACATCAGATAAATATGGACCTTTGGGGAAATGACGGTTCGATGATTGGCTCCGGTCTTCGGTCACACCTGGGGAGCTGGGGGCAGTTGGAAGTACATGAGGTAAGAGGTGCCTGAGTCTGACTTACAGAGTTATCCCAGTGCCAGGCTTAGTGGCATCTACACTTTATTCTCAAAGAGCAGCTGGTCTTGGTACAAGTTGAAAAGAACATTGATCTCAGAGCCCTTTTCAAAGCTAGGTCTACATGACAACCACTGTCAGCAACAGCAACATCTGCAGATACAAGAAGCAGCAGGAAATTAGTGTTGATCTTCCAGAGATATTCATAGCGCTTTTTTGAGGGTGTTTAAAGTTGTGAGGGGCTTCCCAGGTGGCTCAGTGGTAACGAACCTGCCTGCCAAGCAGGAGACTGGTTTCAGTCCCTGGGTTGGAAAGATCCCTTGGAGGAGGATATGGCAACTCGATCCAGTATTCTTGCCTAGAAAATTCCATTGACTGAGGAGCCTGGCAGGCTACGGTCCATAGGGTCACAAAAGAGTTGGACACGACTTAACTACTGAACAGCAGCAGCAGCAGCAGCAAAACCATGAGACGAGAATTATCTGGGAATTGTGAATGCTGCAAAACATGATGATAGGATAAAGTTGTGTAACTTTTATCCTCCCTAATCACTGTGGGAAGCACTGCACAGGTGCCTGGCTTAGAAAATGCTTTAGATTTCTTCTGTTCAGATTGATGTAAGAATCAGCATATGATCCACAAGGGGGAAATCAGCTTGGTTTTCTTAATTCACATCAATTGGTTTTGAATAACTTGTGGCTGTTTCCAAAAGTTCAATCTGCCCCGGAAAGGACAAAGATTTGCCAACAGAGAAAGTATTAAAGGAAATGTCTGTTCCACTCTTTAGAAATGTTTACCATCAGAGTTCCCGACGACACTGGGTGGTTGGTAGCATTCCCCACGGAGACAGCTCTGAAGGGTCTTCTCTCATTGGATGACTTCGATCCTGTTGGCTTGTCAACATCCTTCTCCTGCATGCCTTATTCCTTAAAGCCTGGACCTAAGCAGCACTTACAGACTTCCCTTCTGCTCAAAGTGAAAAGCAAATGCTAAACCTGCTTCTAATATTTCTGCATGTTTTTCCTCCTAATTTTCATCTCTCCTGCTCTCACTTGATGGTTTGGAGTATGAGCGGTGATGAAAGGTATCAGAAGGGTGGAAGGTACAAAAGATCTTTTCTCAGTCTTCCTCCTGGACGATTGCCTAGGTACTTCCTCCCTTGATGACATCAGTGCAGTCACAGTGATTCATCTGGATCCCAGGTGAGAGCTGAGTTCCTTTTTGTTCCGTGCCTCCTTCCTTCCAAGCCCCTAGTGAAGTTCCTTCAGAGCAAGGACCCTAACATATTTATTCCCTCTTCTTCCTTCCCTTTGCCTACCACATGTTCTTCTTGTCTTTGCCTGATAACCATCTTATTCTGTAAACTTTTCTTTACTGAATTAAAATTTTTTTCTTGTTCATATAAAATAGACTTTAAAATATATTTTTAAAACACTTTAAAAACTAGTTATGACATTTTAAAATGTATACTGTTCTAAAGTTCTCAAATTGTAATACATTCCTAGACCATCTCTGCTTCTGTTTTTTGTTTTTTATTGTAATTTTATTTTTAATTGTGGTAAAGTAGATATAACATCAAATTTACCATCTTAACCATTTTTACGTATACAGTTCATTAGTTTTGCATTGTTTTGCATTGTTAGGTACCCATCACCACTATCCATCTCCAAAAAACTTTTTTTAATTACTAAACTTTATTTTTTAAAGCAGTTTTAGGTTCACAGAAAAACTGAGCAAGAAGTGCAGAGTTCCCATATAGTCCCTTGTTTCCACACAACCTTCCCTACTACCAACATCCTGCACCAGAGTGGTACATTTGTTATAATACATGAACCCACATTGACACATCATTATCACCCAAAGTTCTCCAAAACACGATTCATCTTGTAAAATGAAACGGCATCCCCGTTAAACAACAACTCCCCACTCCCCATTTCCCCCAGCTCCTGGCAACCACCATCCTACTTCCTGTCTCTGAATTTGACTACTCTAGGTACCTCTTGTATATAAAGTCAGTTGAGTCACTCAGTCGCGTTCGATTCTCTTTGCAACCCCATGGACTGCAGCATGCCAGGCTTCCCTGTCCATCACCAACTTCCAGAGCTTGCTCAAACTCATGTCCATCG
Organism: Okapia johnstoni; assembly: GCA_024291935.2. Classification (NCBI taxonomy): domain Eukaryota; kingdom Metazoa; phylum Chordata; class Mammalia; order Artiodactyla; family Giraffidae; genus Okapia; species Okapia johnstoni. The sequence continues at coordinate 47,683,111 of CM044322.1, forward strand.
AGTCCGTGATGCCATCCAACCATCTCATCCTCTGTCATCCCCTTCTCCCCCTGCCTTCAATCTTTCCCAGCATCAGGGTCTTTTTCAATGAGTCAGCTCTTCCCATCAGGGGGCCAAAGTATTGGAGTTTCTACTTCAGCGTCAGTCCTTCCAATGAATATTCAGGACTGATTTCCTTTAGGATGGACTGGTTGGATCTCCTTGCAGTCCAAGGGACTCTCAAGAGTCTTCTCCAACACCACAGTTCAAAAGCATCAATTCTTTGGCGCTCAGCTTTCTTTATAGTCCAACTCTCACGTCCATACATGACTACTGGAATAAGTAATCATATATATAAGTAGGATCACACAATTTTTGTTCTTTTGTGTCTGGCTCATCTCAATTAGCATAACGTCTTCAAGTTTCATCCGTGTTGTTACATGTGTCAGAATTCATTCCTTTTTAAGATAATGATATTCCATAGTGAGGATGGACCACATTATATTTATCCATCCATTCATCAAAGGACACTTGAGTTGCTTCCATCACTTGAGTATTATGAACAATGCTGCTATGAACATGGGTGGACAAATATCTCTTTGAGACACTGATTTCCATTCTTTTGGGTATATACCCGGAAGTGGAATTGCTGGATCATATAATGATAATATTATGTTTAATTTTTTTGTGTGTGGAACCACCAAATTGTTTTCCACATAATGTCTGCACCACTTTACATTCCCATTAACACTGCACAAGAGTTCCATCCTCAGCAACACATTTTAGTTTCTCTCTTTCTTTTGGTCTTTCTGTCTCTCTTTTTTTTTTTTTTTTATTTTCATAGTAGCTGTCCTAATGGCTGTGTGGTGATGTGTGCTTTTATTTTTTAAGCTTTTACAAAAAGCCTGGTGTCTTTTAGTCGCAATCTGATTTCCTTCAAATCCAAAGTAGGCACTTTAGAATCTTCTTTGTATTGATATATATCTGTGCATTTTCTTTCTCAGAATGTATACAAAGGAGTCCCTTCTCTGATTCAAGGTACCTGAGCTGATATCTTCAGACAAGAGCACAGTTTAGCCAGCAGAGACACCTACCCCCATGGAGAGTACCTGGAATGATTCAGCCAGGTTTCCTGCCCTGGATGCATCCCCTTCCTCTTAGGCTATCCCCTGGAGACCTCTGCTAAATCTCTGATCTCCCCGCAAGAGAATAGCCTTCCCAAAGACAGATCTCTCTCTGTGGCAGTCTGAGGTGCTTAGATATATTTACAGATTATATGTTGTGTGTGGATTTAGTAGTAGTAGCCTGCTTTCCCGATGGCTCAGAGGGTAAAGAAACCACCTGCGATGCAGAAGATGCGGGTTCGATCCCTGGGTCGGGAAGATCCCCTGGAGGAGGGCATAGCAACCCACTCCAGTTTTCTTGCCTGGGAAATCCCATGGACAGAGGAGCCTGGCTGGCTACAGTCCATGGGATCTCGAAGAGTTAGACAAGACTGAGCAACTAAGCACGAGCCTTAATCTGCCTAAGAAATAATGACAAGAGTCTAAAATCCAGTGATAATGGCAGGCACTCATGACAACAGTATGCTTTATAGCAGTGCATTCTAAAATCACATGGCAGCAGGAAAACCCAGGGAGCACAACTTTTCCTCTTTCTACCACTAGTCGAGAATCTTTGGGAGCTGGTGTTTCCAGGGCCGTGTCACCCCTTTGGTTACTACCTGGAGGGCATCCAGTCCTGTCTGTGTGTCTGCCCTTCGACCAGGGCTGTGAAGCAGCTTGTTGCCACTAGAGGGCGGCAGGCTCCTTTGTTCAGATCATTCTGTTGTCAACCCAGGGAGGCCTCAAGCTCCTTTCTGTCTGACTGCACCTCCTGCCTCTATTTTTAAGTCCTCTGTGTTGGCCTTGGGTATTCAGGCCTGGAGACACCACCAAGTCAGGAAACAGCATATTCTCTCAGAGACCTTGGCCGAGATCCCCTCTAAAAGTCAAGTTCCTGCAGAAAATGGGTTATGAGGGTGGCATAAGACCAGTCACCTTTCACAGAGTACTGAAGGCCCATGGGGATTGCAGGGGAAGGTGGAGAAGCCATGCTTTTGTCACATTTTAAAACCAAAGTAAAATTTTAAAACAAAAGAAAAATTGCAGGATCCAAAGGAAGATGCATTTATCTACTTTGCCTTCCTCTGTGGTACTTCCTAATAAGTTGAGAAGCCATCCCTTCTGCTTCCTCACTGGGTTGTGTGACCTCCTGGTAGCATTTGGACCATGCTGGTTTTAAGAGTCACCAGATAAAAGAGCAGACACCCAAGCCCCACCCTGGGAGGTTCCAGCTCAGTAGGCCCAGGGTGTGGCCCAAGAATCTGCCTTTTTGGCAAACACCTTATTTTATTCTCAGGCAGTGTGTGTTAGTCGCTCAGTCGTGTCCAACTCTTTGCAACCCCATGGACTCTTTGCAACCCCAGGCAAGCCCAGCAGGCTCCTCTGTTCATGGGATTTCCAAGGCAAGAACACTGGAGTGGGTTGCCATTTCTTTCTCCAGGGGATCTTCCCGACCCAGGGATTGAAACTTGGTCTCCCACATTGCAGGCAGAGCATCTGAGCCACCAAGGAAGCCCTGATTTCAAACTTATTCTCAGGCAGAGGATCCTCAGACCACACTGTGAGAAACTTTCCACTGGCCTGTGTCCTCTCGTGCCATTCACCTAATGTGAGAGTTCTAAGATAAGATTTCTCTTCCATGCAGAAACGATCCATGCAGGAATTCCATGCATTTTACTGTTTCAGTTAGAGACCACTTCTTTGAGCCGCCTGGGCAACCCCCATCTTAGAGTCTGAAGTATGGTGTCTCCCAGCAGTCCCCACCCCAGTTCTTGACTGCATCATGTCTTAATTGCGACATGCCAGATCTTTTGTTGTGACATGCAGGCTTAGTTGCCCTGCGGCATGTGGGATCTCAGTTAGCTGACAGGGCCTAACACCTGCGTCCCCTGCGTAAGAAGGCAGATTCTTAACCACTGGACCAGCAGGGACGTCCGCTCCCAACCCCAGTTCTGACCCCTGCTACTCATTCTGCCCTCAGCCTCCTGCTGCTGACGCTCTGTGACTCCCCTGGGCCAGGCGGCCTTCTAAAGTGCTTTCATTTATTTCACAGCTCTTGGGAGAAACCTCCTGGGATAGAAGCGCCCAAATGAGCGTCTGGCTGTACCTTTCCCTCCCTGATGTAGGGGCTTCTCTCAACACCACCTCCAAACACACACACAGCACACTGTACAGCTCTAACAACTGCCACTGTTTTCTAAGGACAGCCCAGCAGCCAGACTGTAGCTAATTTTCAGCCTTCGTATGGTGCCCCCAGCTCTGATAGTGCTTGGAAAGAGTTGATGTCAACACGTTTGAGGATCAGTCATTACCCTCCCCGTGTCTGGGAGAGCCTGGATTAAGACTACTAAAAAAGAAATCCACTTTGGAGAACCTGACGCCCAAGCAACAGTTGGGAGGGGGCTCCCGGCACCTCTTAGTCTGACACAAATGGTGTCTTTAAGACACAGAAGCACAAATCGCTGCATCTTTGAAACATGAGAATGAACACACACAGACACACACAGACACAGACACACACACGCGCACACACACACAGGTTGCCTAATTTCCCATTCCCTGCCACTCCAGGCTCCCACCTTTCAGCACTTTCTTGCTTGATTCTCATACTAACTCCTAAGCCTCCAGGTAGCAGCCCTTGGCTATCTGCCCTGTGTCTGGTATTGAGATCTGAGACTAAATCTGTCACTAGTTTGTAATTACTGGGTACTGAGCCCCCGCATGACTGCAACATCAGAGGAAGCCTCTTAGAAGACTGCTCCGGGCCATCTTCTGAAAGGCCACCCTACCTGCTCTGATCCAGCACACTCATAGGCTCAGATGGCAGCCAACAAAAACAGCTGCCTGGCAACCCCGAGAGGTCCAGAGTTGCAGGGAAGGGGGCTCACAAGTTAAGCTGGCCCTAAAGAAACGGGGTCACCACAGCTCAGTGGTGCTAGGACCTAAGGAGGTTCACAAGAGACCAATGCCATGAAGCCATCACTTACAATGAGAAATAAGATGCTCCAGTTCTATCAACCCGATCAACACAACAGACATGGTGGGGGGAATGGGGGGGGGAGGCGGGGCCTTTCTTTTGTGGGTGTTGTTCAGAGCAAGTATGGTAAGAAGTACAATTCCAGTGTAAAGGGTAGGGGTCTCTGCTTGCATTCAGAGTGGATATTCAGCAGAATATATAATCCATGACACCACAAAAGATTTTTTTTAATTTTTGGTCTGTGTTGGTTCTTAGCTGCAGCATTCAGGATCTTGCATTGCAGCACATGGGCTCAGTTGTTGTGGTCTGTGGGAACTGCATATGGGATCTTAGTTCCCTGACCAGGGATGGAACCCACGTCCTCTGCATTGGAAGGTGGATTCTTAATCACTGGACCGCCAGGAAGTGCCTCACAATGACTCCAAAGTTATTAAGGGCTGGATCTTGTCCTGACTGGTCAGCACCTCTGCCATATCACTTAAATAGTTTGAACATCACCCTTAACAATAGGTGAGTGTAACGCCTGCTGGGAGAGTCAGAGTTTCTGGAAGCCTGACAGTTTTCTCTCCCCTAGACTACCTATAAACCCCACATTAGACTTCATAAGTTTCTACTCCTTGATTAATTTAGTATCTAGCAACCCACTCCAGTAATCCTGCCTGGAAAATCCCATGGATGGAGAAGCCTGGTAGGCTGCAGTCCATCGGGTTTCGAAGAGTCGGACACGATTGGGCGGCTTCACTTCCACTTTTCACTTTCATGCATTGGAGAAGGAAATGGCAACCCACTCCAGTGTTCTTGCCTGGAGAATCCCAGGGACGGAGGAGCCTGGTGGGCTGCCATCTATGGGGTCTCACAGAGTCGGACACGACTGAAGCGACTTAGCAGCAGCAGCAGCACATAGTAGGTGCTCAGTGGCACATCATAGGTGCTTATGATGTTGAGCTCAAGCAATCCATGGTGCCTGGCTGGTCTCTGCCACGTTTGCCCTGGGCTTCCCTTTTCCAGGCTTCTGTGGTTGACCACTCCCCCAGCTGTGACATTGTTTCTTCACATACACCAGGCTGTCCTGGAAGGCCCCTCTCTTTCAGGTGACCTTGCTGTCTCAACAACCAGTACTTGACTGAGCACCTACTATATGCCCAGTTTGGAGGATATGGAAATGAATAAAACACTCATGGTTCCTGCCCTGCTAGAGTCAAGTCTGAAGAATGAATCAGACATTGAACACATAAGATGAGCGGTGTGGACAGAGAAGGGCCAAAGTTATGGGAGCACGTGGCAGAGGATTGGATTGGCTCCTTGGAGGAAGTAATGTTACAGCTGAAATTTGGTAAGTTGATTGGGTGAAGGGAAAGAGCAGAGACATGTGGCTCAGTCAGTAAAGAATCCACCTGCCATGCAGGACACCTGGGTTCAATCCCTGGGTCGGAAAGATCCCCTGGAGAAGGGAATGGCTACCCACTCTAGTGTTCTTGCCTGGAGAATCCCATGGACAGAGGAGTCTGATGGACTACAGTCCTTAGGGGTCTCAAGGAGTCGGACAGGACTGAGCAACTAACACTACTTTTAGGCCAAAACTACATTTCCCAGGATGCTTTGTAGCTAGAACACAAGCAAGTGAGCCAGTTTCCATCAATCAGGTGAACCTTTGTGAGAAAGCACAAAGGAATTCTTTCCTAGAGGCTGATGGGAGCACTTATTTGGATCTCAGGGCAGCAGGACAGCAGGGCCAGAGGTGGTGGTATCCTCTCTATCTCCGTATCTAAAGTGCCAATGGCACCTGCAGTCCAGTCATGGTGGGAAGGTGATTTGCATATTGTTCCAGGGTGTAGAGCATTCCATAAGCCATACAATATCCTTCAGTAAATCAGTTTGCTAGTTAACCTTGCAATGTGGATTTTTTGTTGTTGTTGTTTGCAATTAAGGGCTCTGAATGATATATTACTTCACGGCATGGTGGTAAGTAGTTGGTCAGTTTTAGCAGCTGGAAGGTGAAGCCTTTTGTCTTTCTAGCCAGGCAGAATTGTGCTGGAGGATCAGGAGTGAATACCACAGTGCATATCAGTTCCCAATTACAGCTGCAGAGCCTCAAGGCGACCACAGAACAGCTGGTCCCCTTTAAGCCCTGAGCAGCCGTGGAGAGAGACCTCGGTCCACATGAGTAAGGAAAGCTTCAGATGGGTTTTTGGTGGCTGCAGAAGGGCCCATCTGGAAGAGGCGAGGCATTACTCACATGGTTTCCTCAGGCACAGGAGAGGGAACTGCGGGAAAATATCCTTCAGAGTCAGTTTCTCGCAGGGCTGGGTGGCCAGTCCCCATTTCCGGTCTGGGGAGATGTGCCTGAAGTGTTCCTGGCCTTTCTGGGGCTGGGAGCTCTCGGGGATGAGGCAGCCCGTTGTGAGCGGAGCCGTGACACACATCCCGCTCCCAGGAGCCCGTGCTCAGCCTGGAACACTGTCAGGGAGATGACGGATGTGCCTTCTTCATTGCGTTGGCTTCAGATGAAGTCATCCTTTCCCTCTGGACTCTGTCAGGGTTAGTGCATGGTCTTTCTGAGTCACTTGACAGTTTGTAAGCACGTGGGGAACCAGAGGTGTGTCTGTCTGTCTCTGTGCCTTTACTTCTAAGGGTGTCCTGGAAACCCTGCACTAAGAACGCTGACCCCCGAATTAAATGTTGTAGAGAGACTTTTGAGAATTTTAGAAGCATAAAAGAAGGCAGAGCCAAATTTGAACGGACATTGAGAAGGGCATAGGAATTTTAGCTACTATGAAATCACACTCACGTCTCTAGATGATCCACAACCCTCAGGGGATGCTGTTTGTGTTTTCTGGGGTCTTACAAGGGGCAGGTAAGGTGCAGTGGGTTGTTTTTTTTTCCTATTTTTTAAAGTCTTTATTGAATTTGTTTCAGTATTGCTTTTGTTTCACCTTTTAGTTTTTGGCCCCTAGTCTTGTGGGACCTTTGTTTCCTGACCAGAGATTGAACCCGCATTGGAAGGTGAAGCCTTAACCACTGGACCATCAGGGAAGTGCCCAGAGTGGTTTTATATATGGCTTCCTTGGAAGAATGCTAATCCTAGAAAGATTTTTTTCCTTACATGATATTGTTGAGGAGAGGTTTTCTGACCTCCCCATTGCGTAATCTACCCTTAGACATTTTTATTCCTATGATTTATGGCAGCTGCTGCTGCTAAGTCGCTTTACTCACGTCCAACTCTTTGCGACTCCACGGACTGTAGCCCACCAGGCTCCTCTGTCCATAGGATTCTCTAGTTAAGAATACTGCAGTGGGTTGCCATGCCCTCCTCCAGGGGATCTTCCCGACCCAGGGATCAAATCCACGTCTCCTGCAGTTCTTGCATAACAGGCAGATTCTTTAGCACTGAACCACCAGGGAAGCCCCGATTTAAGGTTAAAACATCCTAATCCAAAGTCTCTTGAGGGGAAATGTTAAGATCTTCCCATTTCTTTGGTTTCTTAAATTTTGGCTGTGCTGGGTCTTTGTTGCTGCGCACAGACTTTCTCTAGTTGCAGTGCGTAGGGGCTTCTCTCTAGCTGTAGTGTGCAGGCTTCTCACTGCTATGGCTTCTGTTGTTGCAAAACACGGGCTCTAGGGCTGGCAGGCCCAGTAGTTGTGGCACATGGGCTTAGTTGCTCCACGGCATGTGGGATCTTTGTTCCCTGACCAGGGATCGAACCCATGTCCCCTGTATTGGCAGGTGGATTCCTAACCCCTGGATGACCAGAGAAGTCCTGATACAGGCATTTTTGAGTAGCCTTTGTAACGCATAAGAAAATCTAAACATTCTTCCCTCTTCTGCTCATCCAAGACAGTCTCTTTCTCCAGGGCTGGACCTCAGAGCTGGGGAGTCCCTGATGCTGTCACCATGTGTCCAGATGGGATGTGTCTGGCAGATGAAACTCACTTAACACTCCCACGTATCCACCACAACCCCACATCCTCCAAGACAGCCCTTCCTGACACTCAGAACCCAGCTTGACCCTCAGAACCCAAATAACGTGTAAGCTTTGCAGGATCTTGACTCATGAAGTTAGGAAGTCCCTGTAGGTTCACCACTCAGCTTTTCCCAGTGCAGCTGCCAGTTTAATTCTGAGATGCTGTAACACATTTTGTTGTTTCTTTCTGCTCTGAGGTGACCCCAGCTCTTCCCGCACCCCAGGAAGCAGGATGTCGTCACTCTTCAATAATCTATAAAATACCAAAAATCACCTACTCAACATTCTGAAAATGATAGCAAATGTTTTTAAGTATTACAGCAGGAGGACATGGTAACGTGTATCCTGCTTTGTAACTAACAAAACATCCCCTTGAAGCCCGTGGCTTCCTTTCCCTCCCCGAAGGAATTTGCTATTGTTTGTAAATATAATACACCCCGAACACTGGCTTTGTTTAATCACTTTTTCAAACTTAGTCTTTCTGATTATTCTTAGTAAGTCAGTTTTGATTTTTTTTTGAACCAACCCTATTGAGGTATCATTTACATGCAATCAAATGCACCTGTTCTAAGTGTGCAGCTGAATGAATTATGACAAACTCATTGTGTACCCACCACAAATACTCAAGATAGAGAATATTTTCCATCACCCCCAGAAGTTTCCTCATGCCCTTTTGCTGTCAACCCCCCACCCCACCCCCCTGTTCCAGGCAACTAACTAGCAATCTGCTTTCTGTCTCTACATATTAGTTTTAAAGGCCTTTGATTTTAATGAGAATCTACTATGGTCAATAAAGTGGCATTCTACTTGATTCTGCTGGAAATCCTGCAAGGGGGGCAACACGAGACAATATTAACATTGAATGTGAAAGTTGCTCAGTTGTGTCCAACTCTTTGCAACCCCATGGACTATACAGTCCATGGAATTCTCCAGGCCAGAATACTGAAGTGAGTAGCCGTTCCCTTCTCCAGGGGATCTTCCCAACCCAGGGATTGAACCCAGGTCTCCCACATTGCAGACAGATTCTTTACCAGCTGAGCCACCAGGGAAGCTCATTGACGTTGAATAAAATTGCAATTTGTATGTTCTTTGAGCCATACAAAGTCTATTCCTTTGTGGACTTCCTTTCTTTCTTTAGTGTGGCAAATTGTGTTCAGAGATGGCGCCAACAGTTCCATCCTCCCTGTGACGCCCTGCTACTCCTCCCAGCATAGTGCAAATTCTCCCCCTCCCCTGAAACAGAGATCATTTTTGGCAAAAGAATGTGGAGGAAGGGAGGCTCGGTCAGTTCCAAGCTCAAGGACTTATAAGACCTGATAGGGTCTGCTTCTGGCCTCTTGAGATTTGGCCACCATGGATAAGATTAGGCCAGAGAACTGAAGGATGAGAGTCTGCCTGGGGAGGGAAAGGCCCGGTCAGCTCCCTGCTCTTCCAGCCCCAGCTGAGGAGCCAGACATGTGAGTGAAACCATCCTGGACATTCCAGCTCTAGACAAGCTCTCAACTAAATGCAGCCACATAAGTGACAGCTCACTGAATGCAGAGCAGAACTAACTGCCCGGCCAACCAACAGGATCACAGAAAATGTAAATCATTACTGTTTTAAGCCGCTAAGTTTGGGGATAGTTTGTTGTCCTGAAGCAGATAGCTAATGCAGTCAGAAACCTTGATGGAGGGCAACACCCTCATAGAAACACCTGAAACAACGCTGGAGAAGGGAAAGAGCCTCCCAATGGGAGGGAAAGGAGCCTCCATAATGCCATAAAGCAATCTGCTCCTCTGGGAGCTCCCACATGTTCATAGAACTCACTCCGGTCAGAGGAACCAGAACCCAGGGTCCAGTCCTGGGCCAAGAGAGGCCTCGTCAGAGAACACAGTTGAGGGTTGGTTCAAGGAAGAAAGGGGCCCCAGACCCTCTTACTTCCCTTTCTCCCTCTGACTTTTCAAAGGGAAGGTCTCACACAGCAGAAAGGACTCATAGCTGAAGAATCTGAGTCTCTAAGGAGACCTAAGACCTTGTAGGAGGTTAGGAGCTTCTGAGAGCTGAGTTTCCTCAGGAAGATCCAAATGAGAAACAATGCAAAAATTCCCACATTTGAGGCCTGGCATGCAACAGTTACGCACAAAAGTATTTGTTAAATCAATCAGTTTCTGTCTGAGTTATCTGAATAGTTCACAGGCCCATTAGGTTCAGGAAATCCAAGACCAGTGCTAAGGTATCCACCCGGCAAGAACAAGCCACTTGGACACTTCCTTGGGCATCACATACATTCTCCAGACCAGAAAGAGCCATAAGACATTTAATTTGGATATGAACTATTGGCCTGTTGTAGACTTGACCTTCACCTACCATTGAACCATACAGCGGAGTGAGCTTGGGGCATCAACACAAGCCCATCACTTGCCTTTCTTTGCTTAAGATCCCCTCATTTTCAAGCAAATCTCCAGGTCATGGAAAAAAGATCTCCTCTAGCAGTTACTCATTTGAATTGGGGAGAACTTCTAATGGGATGTATGTAAATTGTTGCTCTAAATGTTTGAATAAGCAGGTGGTAAAAGCAAGGGGACTAGCATTTCCTGATAAATACAGGCGGTCAGCTGCCAGCAGAGGTTGTTTTGAACTGGATACGGTGAGCAGTGAGAACAAAACGACTTTGCCTCTATTTCACCCGAAGTATCCACTGGTCAGGAAGTTCTCCTGGCAAAGGAAATGGCAACCCAGTATTCTTAGATATTAAGAATACTGGAACTCCAGTATTCTTAATATCTAAGAATACTGGAACTCCAGTATTCTTGCCTGGGAAATCCCATGGACAGGGGAGCCTGGCAGGCTACAGTCCATGGGGTCGCAAAGAGTCAGACATGACTGAGCATGCACACACATATCCCCTGGTTGACAAGCCTTTGAGAAGGACAGGGCACAAAAGGAATTTCCTGTATTGGGACTCAAAGATGCTTCTCTCCCCCGTGTTAACCTTTCAGTATTTAGAATGGCCCCAGCACATTTCCTGGGTCTTCGTATTGCCTGTGCATGCATTTGAGGTGGGTTTCCACAGAGTCACCTTCCAGAAAACAGAGAAAGGGGAAAGAGGTAGAAATGTGACCACCCCAGGAGTCTTTCTACAAGTAGGACCAGGAGCGACTGGGAAAGATGAGGGAGGCCAGGGCACAGCCAGCAGTAAACCTAGAGCCGCACGGAGGGGGCATCGAACACTCAAGTGTTTTCACTTTCTAAGTTGGTTTGTGCCTTTTTGCACAAAAGGCCGTGTCCCTCTGCTTAGGCAAGACCTCTCTGTGTGTTCAAGCTTTCTGAAACGCTTTGCGTTGCACGGTCCACAGGTGGAGTGATTGCTGTTATTAGCTCTGCCTGTAACTGGAAGACGGCCCCACCCACTGGCACTGACTGAGTAGGAAAAAGGCCGCAGGGTGTCCTGCACTGGGAACACCAGGTGACCGTACAGAGTCCATGCCAGCCAGGAGATCCCAGTAGGTGCAGGGCTGATGGGAAATGCGCAAGCTTGGACGGTTTTCCTGTAGATGGAGCGTCCGGCTGAGTCACTCTTCCCTCTCCCTGGAGAAGTGAAGTCACAAGTTTTTGCTCTGTCTTGCCAGCCCTTCTCATACCTCTCCTTGGCACCCTTGCCTTCTCTAGGACAGCAAATCAAACACAATTAGAATCCAGTACACACTAACTTTACCAGACTTCCCCTCATGTACTTAATATCTAAGAAAATGTGTCACATGTCACCTCCCCAAATGAGAGCCAATTAATCAGTAAAAACCAAGGTAATATTTATTAAGGATTTTTCAAAGAAAACAAGGGATGAAGTATCATGTAGGGTCAAGGGCAAGTCCAGAGCAATCTCTACTCTTAATGCCTTTATAGGCTGAAAAATGAGATTGATAGTCTTATATGATGACCTCAAGACAGAGATTCTTAGACATATTCAAAAATAATATTTTTTGTACGCTATTCCGTATCCTTTTTGGAATGAAGCAAGGCAATAATAATATATTTTCATGCCTTTTTGCAAGTACTTCCACATACTTTATTTTCTTTGGTTTTTGGTCTTACAACAGCATATTGAACTGATAGAGTCACTTCCACATACTTTATTTTCTCTGGTTTTTGGTCTTACAATGGCTTATTGCACTGATGGAGCCTTGAATGGGTCAGACAGCCTGGCTTTCAGGCTTTGTCTGAATCTGTAGCATAGTGTTGGGGCACCTACCACCATCGAGGTGGTGGCAGGGTGGCTATGCGTGGCTAGACATTGATGTCCTGAAGGCTTTCCTGTCTTTTGCTGACCCTGTTGGCAGGTAACTTTCTGACACCATGTTGGGGACAGCATTTTAATCTCCGTGACATGTAGAAATACAGCCTCACTGGCTGGAGATGTTCCTCAGGCCATTATAAAGGTGAAGTTTACCTTTGGATTCCTTCAGTCACAAGTTACAGAAACCTGTTTAAATTGGCCCAAGTAAAAAGGGGACATTTGTAGCAGGATGTACTGGTGTCTCAAGGAACCCAAGGGCAAGAAGGGCAAGTAGTCTCGCAAGGGCCTGGAACCAGAATAAACATATGTTCCAAACAGACATCTCCTTTTTGAGTCTGCCAGCAGAGAATGTCGTGGAATCTTCCAACACTCAGGAGGTCTAATCCACTCCGTGAAACAGCACAGTCCCAGTTCAAGAGACAGACTTGGCAGCTAGAAAAAATACCATATTATATATAAAAGTTGAATGTGTGATAAAGAAAGTGTAACAAACGGTGCCAATAGCATTTAGAAGTTCATTTTACTTGATACACCCAAATAAGTTACAAACTAACTAAAGGGCGCATGCTCAGTTGTGTCTGATTCTTTGTGACCCCATGGACTGTAGCCCAATCTGCTCCTCTGTCCAGGGGATTTCCCAGGCATGGATACTGGAGTGGGTTACCATTTCCTTCTCCAGAGGATTTTCCCAACCCAGGGATGAAACCCACCTCTCCTGCATTGTCAGGCAGGTTCTTTACCACTGAGATACCTGGGAATCCCAATTAAAGGGTAAACATTTTTAAAGTGTTTTTAAGAAGTATACTATAAAAACTAAAATAAAATATAATTTAATATTAATTGAGACTTTAATGGAAAGAAGAGAATAGTTTCTAAGCCCAGAAACCAGAGAGAAAAGTTCATAAAGAAATGTTGACATCCACTAAGTGCTTATTATAGTCAATCTCAATTTTTAAGCGTTTTGTCCACCTTAGCTAATGTATCTTTCAACCTTAAGAAAATGGTATCATTATTCTCATTTTTAAAAATGAGTGAACTATGGCAGAGAGATGTTAAGTAACTTGCTCAAGATCACACAGTAGGCGGCACAGCCCAGTTTTACCCCAGAAGTTTCTATCCTGAAGGCCAATGCACTAATCCTCCTTGTCCTAAGGTCTCCTTCATATACATTTAAATGAGTTTATAAGGGTCAATTTCATTCACTCAGTCATTCAACATGTGTTTATTGAGCTCCCACTAAAGGATGGGGCTTCCCAGGTGGCACAGTGGTAAAGCATCCTTCTGCCAATGCAAGAGACACACCTCGGTCAGGAAGATCCCTTGGAGAAGGAAATGGCAACCTACTCCAGTATTCTTGTCTGGAAACTCCCGTGGACAGAGCAGCCTGGTGGGTTACAGTCCATGGGGTTGCAAAGAGCAACTGAGCCTGCATGCACACTAAGGAATAAACACTGCTCTAGGCACTGGGCCTTCGGTGATGAATCAGACAGGCAAGGTGCCTGACCTCAGGGAGCTTATATTCTAGACTCTAGAATCTAGAGAAGATACACACTATTTAAAAAATGAATAAGTGAACAAGAGAATTTCCGATTGTGGCAAGTGCCATAAAGAAGGAAACCTAGGGCTCTGTGATGAATAGTGACTGGGGTAGCTTGATTGGTTGGGGAGGGCTGAAGGAGGGAGCCTGGCTGGTGGATGAGACCTGAGGTATCAGGGAACAGGAGGAATCCAGAAAGACTCAGGATGTGGGCTAGGGTGGATTGTCATGCCATTTGCTAAGATGGGGAAGAGCCGAGAAGGTACAGCAGGTTTAGGGAGGAAAATCGAGGGTCCCATTTCAAGATATGTTAAATTTGAGTGGCCTACTAGACATCCAAGCTTGCCTTACAACTTCTAATGTGTGCATAGCAAATACCACAAAGAATTAGTATTGGCTACACTGACAAGAAAAACACACTTAATTTCCAGCAGATGTGTGGGCAAAGTTGGAAATTCAGCGTGTTTTTCTTGTCAATGTAGCCACTACTAATGCTTTATGATATTTGTTATGCACGCATTAGAAGTTGTAAGGCATGCTCAGATGTTTAGAACTATTTAAAAAAGGGAAAACATAGTAAATAAACATGGGAAAATATTGGATCTCACTAGTAATCCAATAAATGAAACTTGAAACATTAATGAAGTAGTATATTTTTAAGTACTAAATTAGAAAAAAATAAAAATAAAAAATAACACCCAGTGGAGCCAGGGTGAAATTGGTACTCCTCTTCACACACTGATGGTGACATAATAAAATGGCACAATATTTTGGAAAGTAAGCTGAAAAGCGTTGTAAAACTTCTTATATCCTTTGATGCAGCTTTTTTCACTTTGGGGATTCTCTCTTTGGGAAAAGATACTGTATGCCCGTGGTATTTACAACGGAATTATTACGGATGAAAATTCAAAACAAAAGCAAAGCAGTAGGAAACTGGTTGGGGCTTCCCAGGTGGTGCTAGTGGTAAAGAACCCGCCTGTCAATGCAGGAGATGTAAGTGATATGGGTTTGATCCCTGGGTTGGGAAGATCCCCTGGAGAGGGAAATGGCAACCCACTCCAGTATTCTTGCCTAGAGAACCCCACTGACAGAGTAGCCTGGTGGGCTACAGTCCATAGGGTCTCAAAGAGTCAGAACCAACTGAAGTGACTTAGCTCGCAGAGAACTGGTTACAAAAATGAAGGTTAAGTCTGCTCCACTAGAGCCCTGGGGCTGCCAGTTTATCTCAAGTAACCAGTGCGGAAAGTTCATCCCAGAGGTCGTTAATCCAATAGAAGCAGAGGAGGCTGGGAGGCCACAGCCAGCATCAGGTGTCCCGAAGTGCCCAGACCTGGCTGGAGGGGTGCTTCAGTCGTGGTCCCCACAGCCTGGGCACCTGGGAGGGTGGAGCTGCTGTGGCTCCTGGGCCTGGCTGGAGCCTCTGAGATGCCCCAAGGCATGAAGGGAGGAACCCACATGCTGCATGTCCTTTGCCCCAGACCCCAGGTGGTGGAACTTCAGACAACACCCGTGTGGCTGCAGTGACCTTTCCTTGAAATGGAGATAGAGTCGCATGACCCCCGCTGCTTGGGGGAGGGTCTCCTGTCCCAAAGTTTCCCTCTCTCTGGGCTGTTTCTCTTCCTACCCTCTGCTTTGCGTAGGCATTGTCCTGAAACACCTGGACTCACAACTGAAGTGGCTCAAGGTCATTGCCCTGCAGCCGCACATCAAGTCCTTCAAATGCAAGGCCGGGTGTTACACCATCCAGCTGCCACTGGCTGGTTCCTAGGCATCCTAGGCAATTTCCCCCAGCGACCGCTAAAGCTGGCGTGGAATGCGTTCTCCGGTTTCAGGGGGAGCTCTTCTAGGAGTCAGATGACCTCCTGGTGTTTCCATGCGTGTGAGGTGGAGGGAGCCAGGCCCTGCCTCCTGGGGAGCCTTTGTTAGCAAAGCCCCTCCGAGAAGCTTAGGCTAAGGGCACTCCAAAAGTGACCTTTTGAAAATGTGGCCCAGGGAAGGGAAGAGGTTCAGAGGAACAGCCGTGTCATAGCACGAAGAATCAGGAATCTGGGACCACGTCATACTCCTTTCCAGATCCCCTGGAGAGACTCCTGTGTCCTTGTCAGACAGAGCCCGAACTGGATCTGGGTGCATATTGGGGGCAGCAGTATCCCTGCCAGGCCACCAGCCCGCAGGGGTAGCTGCTAGGAGCGGCCACAGCACACAGTGCCCCAGAGAAGCCCCAGCTGAGGACACCACACACTTGCCGCATCCCTGGCTAACCTACTCTGTCTCCAGCATTTTCTAGAATCAGCTGTGCCTGCCTGAGGTTCCACCTATTAAGAAAGCAATAGGCCTCCTGGATGCACAACCCTGTGGCCACACACCTCATCCTCACTGAGGGCCTGATGCAGACACCCAGGGTCCGTGCATACTCAGTCATGTCCAACTCTTTGCGACCCCATGGACTGTAGCCTGCCAGGCTCCTCTGTCCATGGAGCTTCTCCAGGCAAAAGTACTGGAGTAGGTTGCCATCTCCTCCTCCAGGGGGTCTTTCCCACCCAGGGATTTAACCTGTGTCTCCTGCATTGGCAGGTGGATTCTTTACCATTGAGCCACCTGAGAATCCCAAGGACACCCAGGATCTCACCTCAAATACCTGGTAACAATTTCCCTAATGTGAACTTTGAATACTTGGGGTATTGCCCTTCTCAGTCCCCACCTCGCTCAAATAGCCAGCATGGGGCAGGCTGCAGAGAATTCTCCAGAGGTGCCTGCCATTGCTTGTCACCCACTTCCCTTCACCACCATTCCTGCTGAATGGATCCAGCCACACTCATAATTTAGCTCTGGGCCCTATCCCTGGCTACAGCAGTTTGGTCCAACTAGGGCATCTGAATGTCTCGCCAGTGAACTGTGTGGCTGCAGCTCCAGTCCAAGGGCGGGGTTGGGGGGGGTGGGCGCTGATCAGATTTCTCTCTGGATTCATCTTGCATCAGGAAACTGAGGGCTCCAGAAGCTCCGGGAAGACAGGAGACTGATAAAGGAAGTGTGCCAAAAGGACAAAGTGCCTCTGTAAGCAGCCGAAGGAAGCACCTGGATCCCTACCAGCGGCAGTCAGCCGCCAGGGAGAGAGATCTTCCTTACGAGCCCTTTGGAGTGACGGCTGTCCTAAATCCTTACCACAACGAGCCGTGTTCTGAGGCTCCCGACAAGGGGACTCTCCAAATAGAGACTCCCCCGTCACCCAGACACATGCAACCAATCGGTCCGGGGCTCCCGGGCACAGGTACCAGCAGGAGCATCCCCGGTGGGTGGGTCTGACCCACTTCCTCAGACACCAGAAGGAGGAAGCCGGTGCTTCCTGTTGTCTCGCTCTTGTTCTCACTCAGCACTGACTGCCCACTGGGCTTTCAAGGCTGAAGGCCCCACGACCATCCTGACACCCTCGCTGAAGCCACAGCTGTGTCCTCAGCCTCGCTGTTTACAAGCCCATGTGATCTGCATGGCTTGGGTGGTCTATTTTTACCCAGTTTGTCTGGATTCCATGCTGCACCAGAATCATTAGAGGAGAAAGATTTCTTAGGAATAATGTAGACTCCCAGGTCTCACCTCAGACTCAGTGAATCAGAATCTCTGGACCTGGAGTCCTGAATCTGTATTTTTAATGCTCCCAGAGGAGGCTGACGCACAACTCAGGGTGGGAACCCCTGAGCCACGCCAACTCCATCTACTCCAGATGTGGAAACAGGCCCCAGGAAGGGGTGTGCCTTGCCTTGGTCACTCAACTTTTACTGGTGGTGGTGGCTGGGTGCTTCCCTCTCTAAACAAGGTGAATTCTCAAACAAGATCCCTTTTGTGTAGTCACATGGGTCTGATTTCTTTGATGTTCATAGGGAGCACAGGTAGAGGAGAGAAAAATGGACAGGTTGACATTTATTTCACATTCAGGACCTGAAACCCAGACACACCTCACTCATCCACACCCCTATGGAGATATACATATATGTGTATTAATAAAAAGCTTCTTAGTCATGCAAAAGGACAGAAAGGCCACCACCTAGACAGACTTCCTATTTCTGGTCAATTGAGCTATTTCTCATCACTAGATGTGATTTCCTTGCTCATCTCTCTAAGGCTCATAACAATAGAAAGTCAATATACACAAGCTTTGGGCATTGACAGCACCCCCTGAAAGGGAGTACTAATTTCCTACTCCCCAAGCCTCAAAGGAACCAGAAAAAAAGACACCTTGGAGAAACCATGATAAAGCCCCAAGGGCAGCGCCAGACCTGTTTTGCTCATCACCGAGTGCGTCTTCAGTCTTGAGCACACTCTCAGACGTACTGTGATGTTTACTAAAGACTTGTCAATGGAGGATTGGATAAAGAAGATGAGGTACATATATTCAATAGAATATTACTCAGCCATTCAAAGGAATGAAATAATGCCATTTGCAGCAACAAGGATGGACCCAGAGATTGTCACACTGAGTGAGGTAAGTCAGAGAAGAAGACATTCCTTATATTGGAATCTAAAAAGAAATGATACAAATGAGATTACAAAACAGAAAGAGACTCGCAGACTTGGAGAACAAACTTATGGTTGCTGAGGGGAAGGATGAGTGGAAGGGATAGTTAGGGAGTTTGGGATGGACATGTACACACTGCTATGTTTAAAATGGATAACCAACAGGGACCTACTGTATATAGCAAAGGGAACTCTGCTCAATGTTATGTGGCAGCCTGGATAGGAGAGGGGTTTGGGGGAGAATGTGAAAGTCTCTCAGTTGTGTCCGACTCTTTGGGACCCATGGACTATACAGTCCATGGAATTTTCCAGGCCAGAATACTGGAGTAGGTAGCCTTTCCCTTCTCCAGGGGATCTTCCCAACCCAGGGATCAAACCCAGGTCTTCTGCATTGCTAGCAGATTCTTTACCAGCTGAACTACAAGGGAAGCCCAAGAATACTGGAGTGGGTAGCCTATCCCTTCTCCAGTGGATCTTCCCGACCCAGGAATCAAACTTGGGTCTCCTGCATTGCAGGCAGATTCTTTACCAACTGAGCTATCAGGGAAGCCCGGATACTGGGCTGAGTCCCTTCACGGTTCACCTGAAACTATCACAGCATTGTTAATCAGCTATACCCCAATACAAAATAAAAAGTTAAAAAAAAAAAAACCTGTCAATCAAACTTCGAGCTTTTTATTGCCGCCCCCCCCCCCCCGCCTTATCCCAGTTTTATTGATCTATAGCATCAGCCACCCCGTGGCCTCTGGAATGAAGGGGCCATCCTGTACTGCATGAGTAAAACCCACTTCTGACACTGCAGAGGAGCTTTCCCATTTGCCCAGCCATGACAGATCTCTCCTCCTCCACACTACTGCCTTCTCCCTCCTGAAAGGCCCCTCCCTGTCTAGTCAGGCCACACTTGGATGCTGATCTCACCCACAGTACCCAATGGGGTCTACTTCTTCAACAAATCTCTCTCATCTTTTGTCCCCTCTGTGTGGGCCTCAGAGCTTCCTTGGTGACTCAGGGGTAAAGAATCCGCCTGCCAATGCAGGAGACACTAGTTCAATTCCTGGGTGGGGAAGATCCCCTAGAAGAGGAAATGGCAACCCACTCCCTTATTCTTGCCTGGAAAATCCCATGCACAGAGGATCCTGGCAGGCTACAGTTCATGGGGTTGCAAAAAGAGTCGGACATAGTGACTGAACAACAGCAACTGTGGGCTTCAAGTCATTTGCTTGGCTCCTCCCAAACCATGTTGATGGCAGAAACCAATGCAGTATTATAAAGCAATTATCTTTCAATTAAAAGTAAATAAATTTAATTGTTAAAAAAAAGATAGAGGTTGGGATTTGGACCCCAAGCACCAACTTATACTAAATTTTGAGTCTTAGGGAGTACAAAAAATGAGAAGCTTGTTCTCCTTATCCGACTTCTGGACTAAATTAGAGATAAAAAAAGGAGGAACAAGGCATATGGGTATCAAATTGTCATTTTTGCTATAGATAAAGCTGATATTGGAGAATGTGGCTTATCCTGGAAGCAAGTAGGATTTCCTCCCCTACAATCAGTTGTGGACCCGGGCAGTCTCCTGACTGGGAGACTGGCAGATGTCAGCTTCTGTAAAACCTGAAGCATGGACCAGCAGACAGCAGTGCATGCTGTCTCCCCTGGGGGGAGTCAGAAATGTGGTGGTGAGAGACCAGAGTAGTGTACTAACTGATACAAGGATGACTGATCCTTCTAAGCTTAGAAGGCGACACAAGGAAAAAGGAATTCATATGGTGACTTAAGAGAAGCAGTCTTTCCTCTTTCTTGCTCACCTTCTGTTTCCTGGATGTTTCCCTGGGAGGTCTGTAGATAGGCCGGGTGGGGCTAGGGCAGGATCAGACCTCCCTGCATTCTCTACAAGGTTTGTCCAAATCCCTTGAGGGCTTTCCTGATGGCTCAGACAGTAAAGAATCTGCCTATAATGCAGGAGACCCAGGTTCAATCCCTGGGTCAGGAAGATCCCCTGGAGAAGAGATGGCAACCCACTCCAGTCTTCTTGCCTGGGAAATCCTGTGGACACTGGAGCCTTGCAGGCTACAGTCCATGACATTGCAAAGAGTTGGACAACCTTCCAATATTATGACATTGAATGTTAGGTTTCAGCCTGTGGATTTTAGAGGGACACAAACATTGAGGCCATAGCAGCTCCTCATTAGTGTCTCTAAGCCAATTCCCCCTTGAAATCCACCTCCCACTTGCACACAGAGTGATGTTTCCAGAAACACAGATCTGACCATGTGACTCTGTTCCTAAAACCCTCAGTAGGCTCCTCCCCAGTTACAAAATGAAATTCTGATTAGCATCACCCTGTTGGGTAAGAGATCAGACCTTCCAGTAGAGGGGTCAGTGTGAGAGTAGGTGTCTGATTGTCAGGGTTGACATTTCCTCAATCTGGGTTGCATGAAAATGTAGCTCAGAAATTTTATGGTAAAGTTCATCTAAGTCTACATGAAGAATCAGTTTTAGATTTCTTAGCTCAGCATCAACCCAGAAACCCAAAGATCCAATACTTCCCTATCTGTGGCTATTTGTATCTGACATGATATAAACAGGGTGTTCAGACATTGATGGATTTTCCCATCTCTCCTTACCTTTGGGTCTATAGCAGCAACCTCAGCCTAGAGTCTCTCATCTGGTCCTTCTCAGATGGAGGAGAAGGTCAAAATCTGATAACAAATGATTATCAACTTAGGCCCTCTTCTCTCTTGGTTCACAGAGTGGAACCTATAGACTTTAGGATAAAAAAAAAAAAAGAAATCTCAAAGGATTCTGTGCTAGCTTCCACCCCACATGCACCCTCACCTCCATGTCACAGATGATGCTTGTACCAACAATGGCAGAACTTTAATCATGTTTTCAGCCAACTGAATGGGGAGCAAGAAGCAACACAGGGAGAAGATGCCTGTCTCATAACGTCGCATGCACCATCCGATGTTTCTCAACTCAGCTCTCTCCTGAGCCACCTCAGGGCTGATCATTTGCTCCCCTCCCCCACCTCCCAGCCCCTTGCTGTGGGGCATCCAGAGGTCACCGCTGTCCTCTGTCCAGCTTTCTCTGAATGTGGAAATCAGCCTGAGAGGTATAAAGTAAACTGTTTTCTGATGACAGATGGTGCTGGGCTGGAAAATAAAAGAAAAAAAAAGAATAATGTTGCTAGTTATTCCAACTTTTTTTTTTTCTTTTGGGAAAATGTCATACATAAAACAGAAGGAAGCAAGATTTTGCCATAAAATATGTCTTCCTGGAATACTCCAGCAGTGACTCCCTTGAGTGATCAGGCCTGATCTGGCTAAAATAATTCCTTGCACTGTCAAGGATGAGAATGAGAACCCAGTCCCGGCCCCTGGAGGCCCCCAAGGCTTCTGAGGGATGTCCTGGTGTGGGGTTGCACTTCCCAGACAGAGAACAGAGGCTGGCAGCAGTTTCTGTCAGCAGGAAGTGCCAGCTGGAAGGGTGAAGCCCGCAGTTCTCACCTTTGATGGTTGTGGGACGGTCACTCAGTGCTCATCCTGGCACCCCTCCCCATGGCCACCAAGGCCAAGGGCCTGTCTTTGGATTTCTGAGAAGATGAGCAGCTGGGTTCCCCTTGAGGCAGGTGAGAACCTCGATATAACAGACGCTACAGTCCTGACACAGGTGAGAAGGGAAGGTGGCCAGACAGCTCCACTGCTGTCAGCAGAAGGATAGACCGGGTTCTAATATCCTATACCACCTTGACCCTTCCTCTCTCGGAGGAGGAAATCAGTATCTACCTGGGTATGTTTTGAAAGGACAAATGGGATTAGACACAAAAAATGACCAGCAGAGTGCCTGGAACATGGTAGATAGTAATTGACTGAGCAAGTGTGTTCACTGCCCTCTGCACAGCAGAAAGACCAAATCCTCAGGCAGTGATATTTTGCAGAAATTAAAAAACTTTATTGCAGGACAGCCAAACAAGGAGACAGGAGGTACTGCTCATATCTGTCTCCCCATCAGCTGTTGAGGGGATATTTATACTGGAGGAGGGAGTAAGACGGGAGAAAGCTTGGAAATGATTGGTGGAAGCAGTTTGTAAGTTTCAGGAGTTCTCTGTGCAGACTTGCCGGCTCTTCCTGCTTCTTCCTGAGCCCTACATCTCTGTGACAAGCTGAAGCCTGAGGCCTTCGGGTGTCTCAGACCCCCAGTTCCGGGAGGTGGAAAGGAACAGGCCCATGATGGGAAGCCAGGGCGTTTCAGAGCCCATCTTCGAGGAAGATGCAGGACAAGAGAGGTAGGCCAGGGGCTGACTCTTTAAGGTGATTCCATGGGGCCCTGCTGCTTGCAGGACAAATTGGTTCTTAAGTCCAAGTGGGACTGAAGGCCTTCAAACCCAGCCATTGTCTATCTTCAAAGGGAAAGCTCGGCCACTTCAGGGCACAACTTCCTTCTCAGCCAGAAGATATCAGTAGCTCTTGTTTTGTCATTGTTTTTATAAATAAGGTTTTCCAAAAAGTTCACTTCTCCAGGGGATCTTCCTGACCCAGGGATCAAACCTAAGTCTCCTCCACTGCAGGTTTTTTACCATCTGAGCCACCAGGGAAGCCCTAACATACACAGGGTTGGTTAAAAAGTTTGTTCAGGTTTTCTGTAAGATGTTATAGAAAAATCCAAATGAACTTTTTTGGCCAACCCCTTAATATTCAGAGTTCTGCTGGGTTCAGACACCCAGCTGGATTCTATGCCTGGGCGGGTGTCCCGAGGACAGGGGCAATGCAGCTCTCTTCCCTCCTCACCCCACTCCCCACTGTCCAGGATCTGATCCGTCAGTCAGCCTTCCCGACGCTGCTAGAATTGCTGACGGTAGGGATCAGCAGAGGTGCAGGGACCTTCCAGGAAACAGAAGGCTGGGCCTTTAGAAGTCTGCTGGGGGTTGAGCCCTGTGCTCCCAGTGCTCACGGTGGGAGAGGGTGGCTCCTCTGTGACTCACCTGACAGGCGCCAACTTTGCCTTAGCTTCCACTTGGTCTTGCCACCCCTCTGCTACATCACTCACTTTGTGCACTGGGGTCTGGAGGAAGAAGGGACTGGTTCCTTCAGCTTCGCCCTAGAGATGGGGGTACCGGTACTCTACACCTCACCACCCGGGCAGAGGGTAGAATTCCAAGGCCCTCCCATCTCACCCTTGGCTCTGGCTCCCTGTGGCTTTCTCTGCCTTATTTTGTCCTCCCAGATAACCACTAATTCTCACTGTAACCAATAGCTTTGTTCAAGCCTCAGTGTTCCACGTGTCCTAAAGAGGTCCTATTCTTACTGCCCTTTGGATAAAACCAGAATGAGTAAATACTGTAGCGATGAAATTAAAAGATGTTTGCTTCTTGGAAGAAAAGCTATAACAAATCTAGACAGCATATTAAAAAGCAGAGACATTACTTTGACAACAAAAGTCCACCTGGTCAAAGCTATGGTTTTTCCAGTAGTCATGTATGGATGTGAGAATTGGGCTATAAAGAAAGCTGAGCACTGAAGAATTGATGCTTTTGAACTGTGGTGTTGGAGAAGATTCTTGAGAGTCCCTTGGACTGCAAGGAGATCAAACCAGTCAATCCTAAAGGAAATCAGCCTTGAATATTCATTGGGAGGACTGATGCTGAAGCTGAAGCTCCAATACTTTGGCCACCTGATGCAAAGAGCCGACTCACTGGAAAGAACCTGATACTAGGAAAAATTGAAGGCAAAAGGAGAAGGGGGCAGCAGAGGATGAGATGTTTAGACAGCATCACTGATTCAATGGACATGAGTTTGAGCAAACTCTGGGAGATTGTCAATGACAGGGAAGTTGGCATGCTGCAGTCCATGGGGTCTCAAAGAGTTGGACATGACTTAGTGACTGAACAACGACAAGAACTGGTTAGGAATGTGGGCTCCAATTTGGGGTTTCCGAAGCGTATCCATCCCCTGGGGCCACACACTCGCAAGAGCAGGAAGCAACCTGTGACTACCCACGCTAATGGGGAGAAGCCAAAGGACAAAGGCCATTAACAATAACAAACTTGCTTTTGGAAATCAAAACTGTTCAGATTCCACAATGCCTCAGCTAATGAAAATGCTTTAGGATTACTTCTTTACATACCTTACCTTTTCCAATTTTATCCATCATGGATAGAAATCCTTTTAAAATGCTTTATTCACATTCTTGTCTTCCCAGAAGAGTATGTTGAAATTTATTTGACCTACTTTTCATGACTCAGTTATCACTTTGAATATTGGTAATGGTCTGTGATATTTGGAATCCCCTCATGAACTATTTAGAAAAAAAAAAATACAGTTGTCACAGTTGGCTGCCAGTCTACTGTGTTTTGTAAAGACTACTTTTCTTAATTCTTTCTTGATTATATATATAGTTACATGGATAGAGTAAAAACATACTTCTTTTCTTCCAGTTTTTAGTCTGCAGCAGATATAGAACAAGATGATGAAGTCTGATAGACTGATTTGTAAATTAACTGTCAACATGACTTGAGTGAGAGTCTAAGAGGCTCCCCTATGAGTGGAGTTCAGGCAGCATTTAAACTGCTTCAGATCCTTTTCTCACATATTCAATCACTCAACAAATAGCTTGTGAACACCCAGCAGCTGCCTGGCCTGTTCTGGGCACCGTGGCTACCACAGCAAACAGAAGAGCACGCTCTTGGCCCTCCCACACCCAGCTTGCTCACTAGCAGTTGACTGTGGTCTGAAAGGTGAAATTGCTGAGTAACTAAGTTCCAGGTGGAAAGAATGTGGCTGCGTGTGTCTTTTGTGTGTGGTTCAGAGACATACATTTAGTTCAGAAATGTGTTAGGACATGCAAGTAACTCTCAGACGCCACTCTCCCAAATCCCTCTCAATCCAACCGAATGTCCTTCGGCCCCTGGTGCCAAAGACACAGCTGGGAGTAGAGGCACTCAAGCATTGACAGAAAGTAGAATCCTGACTTGAACTGCCATCTGTAGACAGAAGGGCAAATAATTAGGAGACAAATTTCAGAAAGAAAATGTCATAATTCTCAGAGTGTCCTGTCTCCTTTCCTTCCTTCTTTTGCTTCTTCCTCCCTTCCTTTTATTCATTTAAGAACATTTATTGAGCACCTACTACATGCCAGGCCCTGAGTTAAGTACTGAGGATATGAAGTTAAAGAAGACTTACCTCTTATCCCTGAGGACCTGACAGTGTAGTGAGAAGTGAGCAGATTGTCATCATCTGAGATGATGAATACCAGGATGGAGATGCACTGCTACACAAGGGGAGCTGGGGATGCATGGTGTGGGGGGAGATTTCATCCAGAGCAGAAAGAGCAGGGGGAGGAGATTGAGCACCAAGGACAGCTTCCTGGAGGAGGAAGCAGTGAAACTTAGTTTTGAGAGAATAGGTCTACCTCATGCCTTTGACATCTAACCACTGAGTCAGATCTCATAGGCTGTAAATCCCTCCTAGGCAAAGCCACTTGAACCCACTCAAGGTTTCTTTTATTAAAAAAAAAAAAAAAGCAGCTATTGACTAACCCTTTTTCTTTTTTTTGCAAATATTTCTCCTCGAGAACTGAAATAAGTGTTTTGGCTTCCTTACTTAAGTATGCAGTATTTTAATGAACTGTCTTCTTCCTGAGCTGCTTTTGTTAAGGAAAATGAGGAGAGAACCCCTTTCCTTTCTCCTAATGACGCAGCAGAGAATATTTTCAACTCGACATGCCCGCCCCCCACCCGTTTCCTCTCCCCACCCCTTCCCAGACCAGTTTGGCATTTTTCCACTTTCCACCTTCAGGTTCAAAGTGAGTCGATGTGCTGTGAGAACCAGGTCATGGCTGGAACTCACTTCTACCCCCTGAGTGTTTTTCTTTTTTCAGCAGTAATACCTGGGCTTGGTGGGAAGAAAGGAATCAAGCAGATCTGAGCTCAAATCCCGTCTCCTGCACTTACCATTCACATGAACTTGGGCGGGTCACTCAACCTCTCTGATCCTGTATCCTCCTCTGTAAAGTTGAGCTGAACCAGCAAGCCCAGCTGTTGACTCTGCTGGGTTGGAAGGGACAGTGACAAATGTGGGGACAAGAGACAGAGGGTCATCATGAAAGTATACGGGAATAGAGTCACGAGAAATTGGCCCAGCATCCTGACAATTGGACTGCTGGTGGAATCACTTGTCAAACTGCCCATTGCAGCCCTGGTTCCCCTGAGGCTCAGTTAATGCTCCTTCTTGTCTTATCCACCTTCCCCAGAGAGGCCAAAGTCAGGGATGATCCAGATGACTTTGGTCTATCCCGTGTGTTCTGGGATGGTCAGGACAGCCCTGATTTCCTTTCAAATGGTCTCTGCAGAAAACCTCATATAACATGAAAATTGTTGAGAAATACAACACTTCAGCAGATACCTAATGACTCTCAGACTATCTCTCCTATGGGAAGCTAGCACAAGTGGGCCCTGTTCAAGCATAAGGCCCGTGTTTTGTTTCCAAAATATTATTCATATAGCTGTGAGGTCTCTATGGGGACAGAACAGGAGTGAGGTTGGCTTCATACAGCTTCTTTCAGTGAGCAGAGCTCTGAACACCCTGGCTTCCGTGTGGCCTCCTGAATTTCTCCGGCTCTATGGTACAGTACTATGTTCAGTTCCGGCAAAAACAGCCCCCCGTCTGATCACCTGCTGCGCACGTGGGTCACTTGGAGGCTATTTTCTATGTACGGTTTTGATCAGTTTTCATAAGAATCCTGCAAAATAAGTCTTTGTTTCTACTTTTTTCAAATAGTAAGGGATATTTGTTTTTTTTGTTGTTCAGTCACTAAGTCATGTTGGACTCTTTTGCGACCCTATGGACTGTAGCTCACCAGGCTCCTCTGTCCATGGGATTTCCCAGGCAAGAATACTGGAGCAGGTTGCCATTTCCTTCTCCAGGGGATCTTTCTGACCCAAGGATTGAACCCACATCTCCTGCACTGGCAGGTGGTTTCTTTACTGCTCAGCCATCAGGAAAGCCTTCAAGGAATACAGACAAATGTTATTTGCCCCAGGGCAGGGAGAGCTATTGGAAAGACAGATTGGAAGTAAAGAAACTCTGGGTGTCAAGACATTGGAGCCTCAGGAAGACCAGAGAGATTGTTCTGGATCCCACAGCAGTAGGTGTGCCCTCAGAAGCAGGCCCTCCTGAGTGTCTGCCCAAGAGTGACTCAGTTGTCTGGGTCTCTGTTGTATCTGCAGCTGCTTCTCTTGCCCCTACCCTCTCCATCTCTCTTAGAGCACCTTCTTTCTGCCTCAAGGTTTCTGCTGACTCATGGGTTTCCTCACTGTCCTTCCGGGCTGACACTCAGCGCCCCCGAGTTCCCTCCATGCGTCTCTCTGCAGCCACCCTCAACTACAGCAGGCAGGGTCTTTCTGCAGGGCCCCTGTGGGCTTCTGTGGCTCCCACAGGCTGCCTTGGAGGTTCCCAGGTCCAATCAGCAGTGGGGTCACACATGCAGAACAGAGTCACCCATGCTTGTGAAACTGCCAAGGACTGCTGGCCTTAGTGAAGAGCCACAACTGGGCAGTTGCTCAGCTTCACAGCCTGGTTGGGGATTAGCCCTTTCTTAGATGAGGAAATGGACCCCGAGGAAGATTCAGTATTAGTGGGAGGCAGAGCAAGGACCAAACTCAGCTCTGGCATTTCCAAACCCGTCACACCCCTCTGCTTCCTGTTTCTGGCCACCCACGCAGGATCAGAGGGAAGAGGGGCTTCTTCTGGCTGCTACCTGCTTTCAGCCGCTCTCCTGATATGACCTGAGTGTCCCTCATCCAAAGACTCACGAACCTCTAACACTCCCCTCGCCTCTCAACGGCTGGCGAAGTCTTGAGAGTCTCCCTGCCAGAGTCCCTAATGAATCAGACAGGAGGGCCCTGGTCTCCCCAAGGCCCCCGTGAACCTGCCAGTGGCCTGATGACCAGATGAGACCTGGGATGGCAGGATGGAAGGCCTGGGATTATGGCTCTGAGATTGTGCTAAGGAACTGGAGGACCATGAGGAGAGGGGGCTGCAGGTAAGACAGGGAAGCCTGGATCTCCAGTGGGTGAGGACGGATGTGCAAGGAAGGCCTCTGCTTTCACTTCCATCTAGGGACTCCCCAATCCATGGCCAGCCAGGTTTTGGGGCCCCACACTGGAACACATGGTCCAACATATCATGGTTTAGACGGTGAGACGTAAGATTCAAAATTGGGACTTCCCTGGAAAATCCAATCCCTCCTGTGGTGTTCAGGTGGGTGTGCGGTTGGGTTCAACTTCATGCGCGAGCTCCACTCAACCACAGGCGGCTGGGGCCCAGGAAGGAGGCGCGTCTTGAGAAGAGATAAGCACCGCCCTTGAGAGAGGTACTCTCCTCAGAGCAGGCAGCCTCAACTGCTTCTCAGTTCCTGTGGTAAAGGCTCGAGAAGATCAAGGGAGAAGGAACCCGCCACCTCCTCCCATCTTCGTTCTGTGTCCCCTCAGCCCTAACTCATCCTCTCTTTCCAGCTCGCTCATGCCTGAAGTGTGCAGCCAGTCCTCCCACTTTGCAGAGGAAGAAATGGAGGTCTTCGGGACCTAAGGACACTTTCCAAGATCATAGAGCAAATCTGAGGCCAAACACAGGTTGGCCTGAAGGTTTCTATCATTTAAGACTCAATGTGGCAGCTGATCTCTCCCTAAGAAGGCCTTGGATATGTGCCCAGTGCTGAGCATTAAAATACAAAAGATTAAAATCCCTACTCGAGAGGTATGTGGTCTACATGTGGAGGTAAAGCCAGAAAACAGAGTAGGGACTAAAATTCAGCCTGAGCTCTGCTCTCCAAGCTGTGTGCCCTGGTAGGGGTTGGAAGAGCCCCCTTTTTAAAACTTGCACCTAGGACTTCCCTGGAGGTCCAGTGGTTAAGACTCTGTGCTTCTAATGCAGAGGACGTGGGTTTGCTTCCTGGTCAGGGAACTAAGATCTCACATCTCACAACATGGCCAAAAAATAAAAAGTAAAACTTGCATCAGAAGTACCATCTGGGCCAGTGAAGACCCTAGGAGGTGAGATTCGTCAAGACTGGGCAAGCTAGACAGACAGAGGTATTAATGTTGAGATAGTTGGAGGTAATAGGGAGCCACTGTGTGTCATGGAGTCACTGAGTACCGAGATAGGCTGGGGGAGCCAGCAATGAGAGGGGCTGCCAGATGGACTGGAGAGGGAGAGCCCAGGAGGAGGGGTGTCAGAGCCCACAGCTGTTGCAGTGATAATGAGAAACCCTGAGCTGGGGGGTGATGATGACAAGGTTACCTTCTCTCCCCAGCCTGAGCCATCACCCATCTTCAGGGCCACTTACAGCCCCTCCTCCACAGAACTTAGCCCACAGTGGTAACTTGACACCCACGTGTGGTCATTTGATGACGGTCTGTGGACCTTCCCTTCCCTCACCCCTGGACTGATGCCCCATGGAAGCAGGGGTTGTATATTTTTCTTTTTTTTTTTTGGAGTGCAATTGATTTACAATGTTGTATGAGTTTCAGGTGTACAGCAAAGTGAATCTATTATACATAAACATATATCCACTCTTTTTTAGATTCTTTTCCCATGTTGGTCATAACAGAGTATTGAGTAGAATTCCCTGTGTTATACAGTAGATCCTTATTAGTCATCTATTTTATATATAGTAGTGTGTATATGTCAGTCCCTGTCTCCCAATTTATCCCTCCCCTATTTTTCTGTCTTGTATCCCCAGCACTTAGTAGCCACTCCACTAATGACCATTGAATGAATGAAAGAATGAATAAATGAGGGGAAAAGTGACCAGTGACCATAGGGGTAGATTTGACAAAGGAGTTTTAATATTTGCTTCCAGTTTTCCAATTTCCACTTTCTTGGTGGGTGGGATGATATGCTTTTCTTTTTCCCTCTGATCCCAAAGGTAGAGTGATTGCAACACTTTTAAAAAAGATTGGTATTCCTCTGGGATCTGTTGGTTGTTTTCTTTTTCTTTTTCAGCTTCTGACCGTGAAAATAAATCATGGTCATTACAGGATTTTTTTAAGTAGAAAAAAGCATAACGAAGCTGGAAAAAAATTACTCATGACCCCATCATGAAGATGCTTCAATTTGTTGACCTATTTCCTTCAGAACGGTGACGTCTCTTAGGGGCAGAATGAGATTTCAAAGGCCTTGGCCTCAGGGCTTGTTCTCAGGCTTCTTTCCCAGCTGCCTCACTCACAGTCATGTCTTCAATTCACCCAGGAACCATTCCCCATCCTTCTCCTCTTCTCTTCTCCTGGGGCTTTCCAAAGGCCTTGACCCTGATGCTGGGAAAGATTAAAGGCAGGAAAAGAAGGGGATGAGAGAGGATGAGATGGTTGGCTGGCATCACTGACTCGATGGACATGAGTTTGAGCAAGCTCTGGGAGTTGGAGATGGACAGGGAAGCCCGGTGTGCTGCAGTCTATGGTGTCGCAAAGAGTTGGACATTACTGAGCGACTGAACTGAACTGACGAGCTTGGGAGGGTTGCCCTCTACTTGATGATGGAAATGAAGAAGCACCTTTGGACTTGAGCTTTTCTCCTGCAGCTGGCAGCCAAGCTCTCCTGGTGTCGGGTGTTTGGCATTATGTTAATCTCTTGCACCATAATTCCTTTCCAACTTTTCTGAGTTCCTTTCCAGACTAGCTGACATTTCAAACAGTTGACTCAACCATCAGCATGTCACGGAAATGAGTTGTGAGGTTTCCTCCAAATTAGTTGCCTAAAATTTTTATAATTTCTGGGTTTTCAGATTGATGCTGGTTCCTTCTGAACCTCAGTTGGGAACAGTGCTAGTACCTTGGAAGCTACAAAAGAAGTGCAGGCAGGGATGGAATGTGATTTCATCTGCAGGCTCAATGTATACAGTTGGTAATTACAGATGCAAGAGCTCTGAGGAGGACTCTGAGGCTACATCCAAGCTCCCTTGGAAAAAGTAATGTGGTTGATTAGTTATGTCTGCTATGGGAATGGACTGGGAATGCGGAATGGAGCTCTTTTGCCAACCAGATTGTAAGAGGATTAGGCCTTCAAAGAGCTTAATGATTCTGCGGGGAAGGCAAGTTAAGTTCAAAGTCAAATAATATGTGCTAAAATTAGTGATATTATTGAATCTCCCATGAGGGAGAAACTGAAGCAAGCTGGGAGGTCCTGGACGGAAACCAGACAATGGCTGGGCAGGCAGGAAACGAGAAAGCCCTCCAGACTAAGGGAAGAACTCGAAGAAAGTACCACCGTGACATGCTTCAAGGGGATGTGAAGAGACCAGCCTCCTCAAAATCAACATAAAACTTTAGAATATGTGTAGCCAGAATTTACTGGATAAGTTAAATCATACCTTGTTGTTGTTCAGCTGCTCAGTCATGTCTGACTCTTTGCAACCCCATGGACTGCAGCGTGCCAGGCTTCCCTATCGTTCACCATCTCCCGGAGCTTGCTCAAACTCATGTCCATTGAGTCGATGATGCCATCTAACCTAGTACAGAGTAAAAATGCATTTAAGCTTTTTAAAGTGATGAATACCATTTTTAAACTTGTGAAATGTTTAAAAACGCAAGGAAAGAATGATATAACAAAATCTTATTCTTAATTGTTTATATATTGTCATATTTGTCCCATCTCTTTTTATTTATTTTTTTAAAGAAGTTATTTTATTGTATTTTTTGGCCATGTAGCACGTGGGATCTTAGTTCCCTGACCAGGGATCAAACCCGTACCCCTCTGCATTGGAAGGGCAGAGCCTTAACCACTGGACCACAAGAAAAGTCCCTCTTTCTTTTTAAAGAATACTGCACACAAAACTAATCCTTTTGACTGTCACACCATCCAGTTCCTCAGGAGCAACCACAATCACCATTTGAAGTCTGTCTTTCTATACCACTTTAAATATTTTTTTTATAGACTAACCTATGTACATATGGAGAGTTTAGACTCTTTTTCGTCCCTTCAGTTTCAAGAACTAATAATAATTCTCTACTTCAAATGAGCTCAAACACAACCTCTCCTTGCCAACCATTTGTCCTCAGCCATTTTCCTTAGGCCCTCTTAGGACCTTCTGGCCACTCCCATCTCCTCATCTCATATTATTCAGTGGCCTCCAGTTATTCATAGTGCCATGCAGGCACTAATTCTAACTAGTTCCCAACTATTTCCACCACCCCCAAGTAAAATCCCATACCCAGTTTCTCATCTCCCTTTTCCCCACCCCCAGTCCCTGGCAACCACCAATCTGTGTCATGTGTCTATGCATTTATCTCTTCTGAATATTTTATGTAAAAGGATCAAATAATATATGACCTTTTGTGTCTGGCTTCTTTCACTTAGCATAATGTTTCCAGATTCACCCACAGTGTAGCAAGTATTAGTTCTTCCTCTTTATGGATAAAAAATATTGCATCCTATGTATATAACAGAATTTGCTTATTCATTCATCTGTTGATGGACCTTTACTTTTGGCAAGGTTCCTGTAAGAAGAAATATTTGCAGATCTGGGAAGTTACAGACAGGGTCTCATAGGGAGGGGACAGGGGTTCACTTGGGGTCACCATGTGAGCCCGTATTACCCTCAGTTTGGGAGTGTTTAGTGTACTCAAGTGCCCCTGGGGACTCAGAAAACCTCATATAATTCCACTCCACATTTGCTTCCATAACTTTCCACCTACGTGAGACAATCAGGACAGAAAAGCTTATTCTCATTTTATAGACAAAAACTTGAATTCCAGAGACTAGAAGTCAGATGACCTGACTGGGAAATGTTCATTGTCAGGGCACACCCAGCCCTTGTGATCAAATCTATCTCTCATGTCTTTTAAACAGTTACCATTGACAATAATCACAGTGAAAGACAAAGACCTAGGTGGGAGGGAGATTTGCGTGTCGGGAATAAATCTGGTGGAGAATAAATGGAAGTGAATAATTGCAAGTCTGTAAACTCAACTGTTATGGACAAATAACAATTGGATCCACACTGCCACTGAGGCTGGAGGCTGGAGAATGCCTTTTTCCATCCAACACCCTATCCTTGCTGTGCTCCATCTGCTGCCCACGCATCAAAGCATTTAAGCAGGAATTTCCACTTCATCTCTGTGGATCCCGCTTCCTGAAGATCTTGAAAGATGGCATCCCGAATGTGGTGGGTGTGGGGTGGGCAGAGAATGTTCGAAATGGTGGCAGGCAGCATTCTGCCATCTTACACATAGAGGCACTTAGGCAAAGTTTGTGGGCAGATGAATGAATGGACAGATGAATATGGTTCAAGGCACTTTTGAAACTTTTGCAATTTTTTCTTCCAGGCAGCTTGTTCTTTTTGCACCAAAAACAAACAAAAATCTCTACATAATGGTGGCCATCAACCATCCAGAGCCTGTACCTCTCCCCTGCCTCTAGGAGAGGAAGAAGAGCAGAGCTTTCTTCTGTTCATTAGTTAGGGTGGAGGCTAGATACTAGAGCAGAGACCCCAGGATGTCAATAGCTTAAAGAATAAATATCTGTGGAGAAAAGGGAGCCCTCCTATACTGCTGGTGGGAATGTAAATCGGTGCAGCCACTGTGGAAAACGGTATGGGGTTTCTCAAAAACTAAAAATAGAACCACCCTATGACCAGCAATTCCACTCCTGTGACTATATCTGAAAAACAGAAATACCAGTTTGAAAAGATACATGTACTCCAGTGTTCATAGCAGCATTACTTAAAATAGCTAAGATATGGAAGCAACCTAAGTGTACATCAACTGATGAATGGATGAAGAAGTTGTGGTATGTATATACAATGGAATATTACTCAGCCAAAAAAAAGAACAAAATTTTGCCATTTGCAGCAATACGAATGGATTTGAAGGCATTATGCTGACTGAAATAAGTCAGACAGGGAAAGAGAAACACTGTATGATATCACATATATGTGGAATCTAAAAAATACAACAAGCTAGTGATTATAACAAGAAAAATAAGGAGAGTCACAGATATAGAAAACAAATTTGTAGTTACCAGTGAAGCGGGGAGAGGTAGAATACGGGTGAGGGAGTAGGAGGTAAAACAAGAAATTTTCTAAAAAATTAAAAAAAAAAAATTTAAATTTCTCTCCTGTATAGTTTCAGGTGGGCATTCTAGTCTGAAGGGCAGCTTTCTCCTGCCTGGTCATTCAAAGAAAAATGGTACAAATAAACCTATTTACAAAACAGAAATAGAGTCACAGATGTAGAAAACAGATTTATGGTTACCAAGAGGGGAAAGCAAAAGGGAGGAATAAATTGGGAAACTGAGATTGACACATACACACTACTATATAAAAAACAGATAACAAATAAGAACCTACTGTGTAACACAGGGAACTCTACTCAATACTCTGCAATGACCATATGGGAAAAGAATCTAAAAAGTGGATATATGTATACGTATGGGGCTTCCCTAATGGCTCAGTGGATAAAGAATCCACCTGCAATGCTGGAGCTGCAGGAGACATGGGTTCAATCCTTGGATGAGGAAGATACCCTGGAGTTGGTAATGCAACCTGCTCCAGTATTCTTGCCTGAAAAAATTCCCATGGACAGAGGAGCCTGGTAGGCTACAGTCCAAAGTGTTGAAAAGGGCTGGACATGACTGAGCCACTGAGCAAGCACACGTATGTACATGTATAACTGATTCACTTTGCTTTTCAGCAGAAACTAACAACATTGTCGAGCAACTATACTCCAATAAAAATTAATTAAAAAAAAATACCCAGTCTCCTTCCTAGTCATTGCTGTGTCGTCACTGACACATTGCTGTAACGTGCATGTCAAAGCTTAGTTGCTAAAAGTTCCAACTCTCCAGCTGGTGGAAAGAGTGAAAACGCATGCAGAAGGTAAGCCTATTGTCTTAATGCCTGGAGGAGTCACACACATTACTTCTGCTCAAATTCTATTGACAAGAACTTCATCTCATGAGGATACTAACTGCAAGGGAAGCAAGAAATACATAGTTTAACTTTGTACCTTGGAAGCAAGCAAGAATAGGTTTTGTATCTTCACCACCCCTATATGCTTGCAGTTTGTTTCTAGAAGGTAGCATAGAAGGGTCACTTAAACTCTCAGACAGAAGGGCCTCTGTTCTTGGCCAGAATCTTTCTCCTGACCTTTCCACTCTGACATGGAAGGGAGTCAACGCTGAAGGATTCTGATGAGCACAACCTTGCCTTTGGGAAGAAGGACCTCGCAATCTGGAAAGGTGAAAGCAGAGGGGAAAACCACTGAGAGTAAGGGCATCAAACACGACCTAGATACGATAAACATTTCATTCAAACAGGGTAGTTTCCTCTGACACCTGAAAAAAGCAAATTTAAGACCAGATGCTCAGCTTCACATCGTGGGCAACAAATGCTTGGAGTTTTCAGAAAAGTTTTTGACAGCACAGGGACTCATATGAACTTTCAACTTGACTTCATGGAGGATACCATGCCCCCCAACACACACACACACACACACACACACACATGCGGTCTGACCATCACAACTCACACACATGCTCCCTAGCCTCGTGACCCCTCTCCAGATGGCCATGTTGCACTGGCCATCTACCTTGTGCATCTATCTTCTTTGTCTGATTTTGCAGGTGAAGAAACTAAGGCTCAGAGAAGTTAAATGACTATTCTGGGACACGTGTAACTGAGAGCAGGACACTTTGGGACCTTCCCAAGACAGGACTTCCTCAAATTTTCTGCTTTAGCTCCTCTCTGAAATACCTAGATAACAGGATTTGATGCACATTTCCTGAGTTGTTTTGCAGGCGTGAAACCCCCCGCCCTCAACAAATGGAAGAATTACTTGATGACTATGAGCACAGAGCCCCGGGCCTCCTGGAGTCCAAGGACTGACACTGTTAACCACTGTGACACCATCCTGCTGCCTCACCACCCATCAATCAGAGAATCGTGCCTACGCTGATCACATACCCTGTGACCCACACCGCCCCCCAACTGCACTTTAAAAATGCTTTGCCGAAATCCTTCAGGGAACTCAAGGCTTTTCAGGGCATGAGCCACCTCTCCTCCTTGCAGGCCTTGCAATAATCCTTTCTCTGCTCCAAACTCTGACGTTTCAGTTTGTCTGGCCTCACTGTGTGTTGGGCAGACAAACTTGCGTGAGCCAATAGGTAAAGAGCCAAGAGTTGAACTCAAAGGTGTCTGACCACACGAGTCTCCCATGACGACCACCCTGCCTCTCTTGATGTGAGCCACATCTTAACTGGACAAATTCTGAGGCTCCAAAGAAGCCTCAGGAAGAAGTTGTCACTGTGTCTACACGTGCAATTGTGCTGACAATACAAGGACAGACGTAGGACACATGTGCCTGAGAAATGGAACATTTCCTGCCATATCAGTAAACAAAGAATGTCACAGCCCTCAGCTATTGCAGCCACCACAGATGGTGAGCTGGTGAGCCCTAAGGAAGTTCAGGATGTGAAAACACAGGATACTGGCCCCAGATAGCTGAGGTGCCTATCAAAGGAATGATTTCACTGAGCCCAGACTCTTGCATCTTCCCATACTTAGAAAAGCACTAAATTACTTAACTTGGGATATCTGATTTTCTTTAATTAACAATAATCTTTTGATGTTCCGACTACCTGGCCTTTGTTGCAAAACTTCTATATAACCTGGCTCCTCCCCTCGCCTCCTCAGAGCAATTCTCTCAGGGCTACTTGAGATGCTGTATCTCTGGCTTTAAGTCTTAAAACCTCCCTCTGAATAAAGCATAACTCTCAACTTTTAGGTTGCATGTATTTTTTCAGTCTACCTGCACATCTCCTGCCTTTGCTTGAGTGAGGCTGTGGTCCCCTCATTCACAGCCCCCTCCTTGTTCCAGGACAGTGGGAAGGCTATAACTCCCTAGGAAAAGTCATCTTTCAAAGACCAAATAAGGGGCTGGACCTTCAAAACAGCAATAAACCCCAGAAGGTTTTGTGAACATCAGCAGTGTGATCTGGGGCAGGGAGGGGCTCCAGGGCCACAAAGAAAGCCAGTAGGACTCACAAAGGAAAAGAAAGGCTGAGCCCAGCTGTCCACCTCTGTTTATTGGAAACATTGTTCCTCCAGCCCAAACTGCATCTCCATAATAGGGAAGAGGAGAGTGGCCCTTTCGGGGAGTTTTGACTTTTAGGGCCGGAAAAGAGTGAAAAATTCTTCTTTGGTCTGCAGAATGTCAGCCTCAGACTTTCAATTTCCCTCCCCTCTCCTCCACCCCACCCCCCAGCCCTGGGGATTTTGGCTTTTTGCTCACACAAAAATTTATTTCATATCTTGACACTGTTGAGATATTCCATAGCACCTTCTTAGGGATGAGACGAACGGGAAGCTGAGGAAATGTAATCAGAATTTCCACTGTCTGGACAGCTGAGCTTCTGGGCAATAAGATGGAGAAATCTAAACTTCGTCCTGGGATCGCAAGGAGTCCGAGGGGCTCTGCCATCCAGGGCGGTCCTCAGAGACGCTGGAGTCCTTATTACAGATGAGTGTGAGGAGGCTGTCCCGGCTATTGAGCTTGGGGAAGGAGTCTGCTCTGTGGTGTCTCTGCCAGAGACAGGGAGGCAGGAGCTGGCTCTGTGCCCTGAGAAGCTTCAGACTATGAAGATGGCCTTCACTGGGTCTCACTGCACTTGCCAGTCTTTTTTCCCCCTAAGCTTCCTGGTTTTGTTATAAGTACCTAGGAAGAAGATCTTGTTTTTAAGAAACTGAGAGATTCTTGACCCCACTGGTTCCTACTTAAGGGTAAAGACAGCTGGGTGCTTTTTGCAGGCACTGTGGCATGGATGGATGCCACTGATGAAGACCAGAGTTTCTCAGGCCAGCTTGCCCCTGAGCTGTCAGCGCTTGTTTAAGGCCCCTCACAGGCACCTAGACACAGGCTGGGTCAGCCTCTTCCTCACCTAATTTGTTAATAGACTCCCTGCCTCCAGGAATCTAATGGATGGCGTGAATGTGTGTGTGTGTATGTGAGATAAAGTGTGCATGTATTAATGTGGATGTGAGTGTACAGCAGGAATGTGGATGTGAGTGTGCAGCAGGAGGCCTCCTGGGTTCACAGTTAATTTGGCAAGTTCACCACAGGCCAGGTTCAATCATTCAGGCTGAGGAATCTAATGTCACTCACAATGAGGGTGTCCATTTTTTCAAGGGCCAATTAACCCTAACCTGGCTCACGAGGACTGATGTATAGACCCAAGTGCCTTGATTCAAAGTGAGAAATACAGTCACTGCAAGAACCAATCAGAGCATTCCCAGTTGATGAGTGAATGATGTGGGAAGTGAAAATGTCACTTGGACTTTGCTTGGTAAACATGGCTGAGGACAAGGGGAACTGATTACATCCATTAAATTAAATGATGTATTTTCTGCTTACTCCTGTTCCCCACACCACAGTCACACCAAACAACTTGCATTTCCATAGATGTGCCATGTTTTGTTCCTATTGTGTGCACATCCAGTATGCTTTCCCCTTCAAACAATGCTCAAAATTTTATCCAGGCATCAGCCACACACACCCCATGGGCTTCGGGAAGACTAACTCCATCCGAAGCCCCAATCCAGGCTGAACCATGACTGGCCCCGCAAAACCCATTAAAACTTCCATACCCTAAGTAAAGCATCAGTTAGGGCAGAAAAATGACTTTATCTGATCCATTCAGAGTGTATCTCAGGAACGTTGCAGGAAAGACAGGGGCAGAGTGTTCTCACTTCTTCCGGCCTCTGTAGTAAGTGTGTATGTTCCTGAAACATATCCACAAGCAGCAAACTTGCCTCCAAAAGGAAGGCAAGTTGGTGATTAAGTTGGCACACAGAGAAGGGCAGAGCTGAGAAAATAGTGGAAAACGCTTCCGGAGTCCTGATCAAGCCATACCTGGAGCTCAAATTCTCCCAACAAATGATTCTTTGATTTGTGGGGTAAGTGGATAGTACTACCCTTTGGGGCATTTTGGAAATGTATAAGGTCCTTTCAGTTGTCTTAGTGTTTAAGGATGTCAGGTGTCACTGGCATTTAGTTTGTAGGTGCCAGTAATACTAGCTATCTGCAATATATAGACTATTTCACACAGCAGAGAACAGTCTATAGTCCTGCAAGACTTGTGGATGTCCCATCTGACATCTATGTTGGTTAAAATCCTGTTCTTTGAGTTGCCCCCAAAGCAGACCTTGAAGTGTAAGCTTATGTGTGGTTTATTTAGGAGGTGATTTAAGCAGAGAGAATGTGATGATTAATTTTGTGTGTCAAAATGGCTGGGCCATGAAATGTCCAGATAGTTGGTTAAAAATTATTCTAAGTATGTCTGTGAGGGTGCTTCCGAATGAGATTAACATTTAAATTAACTGACTGAGTAAAGCAGACTGCCCTCCCTAATGGGCCTCATTTAATCTGTTGATGGCCTGAAGAGAATAGAAGGCTGAGTTGTTTGAGTTCAACTCTCTCCTTGCCTATCTGTGAGCTGGGACATTGATCTTCCACTCCTTTTGGAGTTGAATTCAAACTGAAAAACACCTGCTTCTAAGGCTACAGACTTAGATGGAACTACATCATTGGCTTTCTTGGATCTCCAACTTCCTGACTGCAGATTTTGGAACTTCTCAGCTGCGATAAATTCCTTATAATAAATAATATATCTCTCTCATCTCTCTTTCTTTATCTTTGTCTCTCTCTATGTACATATTTAATATATGTTCTATTATTTAATAATATTATATAATATAAAATAATATATATTCTTAATATTAATATATATTCTCAATATAATTAATATTAATATATATTCTTAATAATATATATGTATATATATATAGTCTTCCATTGATTCTGTTTCTCTAGAGCAGCGGTCCCTGACCTTTTTGGCACCAGGGACCAGTTTTGTGGAAGACAACTTTTTCCACAGACCGGGGTTTGGGGGATGGTTTTGGGATAAGCACATTACATTTCTTGTGCATTTTATTTCTATTATTATTACATCAGCTCAACCTCAGATCATCAGGCATTAGATCCTGGATGTTGGGGAGCCCTGTTCTAGAAAGCCCCGACTAATACAGAGAGTGAAGCAAGGAAAGAGGAAAAACTAAGAGTAACCAGGGCTCAGTCCCAGGTGGAGAATGAGAGGCATCTCTTATGTTTCCTTGTTGGCCAGAAGTATCCCAGAAGCTACAGTCACCTCTCCTTCCTAGTCCTGCAGGTGCTGGTAAGTGCACCCCACAGATACCCAGGGTGGGAGAAGCCTGGGGCAGAAAGCCAACATGCTTGGGGTGCACTTGAGGCAAGCCTCTCTCTTCTGGGGGTGGAAGTCTGCAGGAGACTGCACGCTGCAGCAAGAGCTGGAGTCAGAGTCTGGCAGGCAGAATACTAACCCCCAGGTATGTCCACGTCCTAATCCCCAGAGCCTGTGAATGCTACCTTGCAGCAAAAGGGAGTTTGCAGACGTGATTAAGTTAAGAATCTCAAGGCGGAAAGATTACCCTGGATTATCCAGTTGGGAGTGTAATCACAACACTGATTGTAAGATGGACACAGGAGAAGTCAGAGGAAAAGGCCACATGATGATGAAACAGAGGTTGGAGTGATGTGCTCTGAAGGTGGAGGAAGGGGCTGAAAGCAGGTGGCCATGAGAAACTGAAAAAGGTAAAGATGTGGATTTTCCTTTCAGAGCTTAGAAGGAACCAGCCTTGGTAACATCTTGGCTTTGTCACAGAAATTGGCTTAAGACTCCTGGCTTCTAGACTTGTAAGGGAATAAATTTGTGTTGTTTTAAAACACTAAGTTTGTAGCTTGCTACAGCAGCCATCCAAAACTAATACACAAAGTTGTGTCAGAGGGGACGTGAGGCAGCCGAAACATCTGACTATAATTAACTGGGCCTAGAACCTAAGTCTGTTTTATGTACAAACCCAGAGTGATTTTTTTTGCAATTTTATCTTTTTATGATATTTAATTATTTATCTATTTGGTTGCATCAGGCAACATGTGGGATCTAGTTCCCTGACCAGGGACTGAACCCATGCCCCCTGCATTGGGAACACAGAGTCTTAACCACTGAACTACCAGGGAAGTACCCCTTTTCACAGTTTTAAAATATATCAGATTTTCCAGGGAAGACTGGGGGTTTACTAGTCAGAACTTCACCGAGAGTCATTCCTCACTTCAGGCAAAGCTACCTGTGATGTGTGACTCACCAAATCAACCAGACCAGTATCAGCCTATGTTCATCACAGTCATGTTTATGGAGATTCTAAGTTCAGATGCCAATATCTCACTATGTCTTCTGGAGTGGTTGTGCCCCAAAGTTCACATATTGAAATGCATATTATTTTGTTATAAATATGTTCCTTTTTTCTTCCTCAATATGACCTCCATGACCTAGTTAGGGCCTGATAGTTTTTTTTTTAAAAAACAGATGTATGCATGTAGATTATATTATGCATTAATTCCCTTCCAGGAGCTATAAACTATTCGTTGGGGAAAAAAAGGAGCTTTGCAGGACTTCCCTGGTGGTCCAGTGGCTAAGACACCAAGCTCCCAACTCTGGGGGCCTGGATTAGATCTCTGGTCTAGATCCCACATGCCACACGTAAAAGATTCTGCAAGCCACCACAAAGATGGAAGGTCCCTTGTGCCACAACTAAGAACTGGTGCAGCCAAAATAAATAAATATTAAAAAGAAAAAAAGAAAAGAGGACTTTGGATTACATAGAGCTGATAATGACAGCTCTCAAATTCTGCTGTTGTTGTTATATACCTCCACTATCTAAGAACTCTGTGTCCTATGGTACCCACTCCCTCACCTGTAGGAAGCATATTACTTCAATACAGCATTCTTTTCCACTGAGAGTGATTCTGGCTAAAAATTCTGCTCTACTGAGTGCGCTAAGCAGTGCTTTGACTGAAGTCAGCGGCTATCCTTTCATCCAGACCTGGAATGTGCCTTGACCTGAAATACCTTTTCCCTTCCTGAAGGCCACTGCTGGCCTTAGACACCCCCTCTTCAAGAGGACCCCACCCCCCTGGGCAGGACAGGAGTCTGCCCTTGGCTTTCCCACAGCTGCTGTCCTCTCCTCGGTCATCACACCCATCCCCCAGCTTGCAAAAGTTGTAAGTTGAAAATTTAGTCACTCAGTCGTGTCCGACTCTTTGCGACCCCATGGACTGTAGCCTACCAGGCTCCTCTGTCCATGGGATTTTCCAGGCAAGAGCACTGGAGTGGGTTGCCATTTCCTTCTCCACCAGCTTGCAAAGTGCCGGATTATTTCTCTCTCCCCATCTAAATGCAAGCTCCTTGAGAACAGGAGCTATGACACATCCCTTGTGCT
Source organism: Okapia johnstoni (assembly GCA_024291935.2). Classification (NCBI taxonomy): domain Eukaryota; kingdom Metazoa; phylum Chordata; class Mammalia; order Artiodactyla; family Giraffidae; genus Okapia; species Okapia johnstoni. The sequence continues at coordinate 47,725,793 of CM044322.1, forward strand.
TAACAGAGTGCCTGGTAGGCAGCAGGTGCTCAATACATCTCTTTCAAAATCAGACACCCAAATCGACACCACCAGAGCTTGCCTTCCAATTTTCTATTTCCTACTCTTCTGAAACTTACCAATTTCCTTCTGACTGATGATTTTTAATTTTGAGGTGCTCATAGATTCAGTCAGTTTGCAGTAAAGCTGGGGGCCTGTGAGGAACGCATGTCATTTTGGTCACCCACCTGCCAAACAGCCCTCGGCTGGGAGAATTCCAGCCCTGGTGGGAGGGGAGGGCAGGCATGAGGCCTAGATGGGATCAGGTAGGTGCTCTTATGCAGCATTTAGACTCTTGATGGAGATGGAAGAACACTAAGACAGAGTCAGTCAGAGCCATCAGCACAGCTGTGGTGGACCCTACAGCCCAGAGCAGGGGTGTGTGTGTGGGTGTCCCAGGGCAGGGTAGGGGGGTGATTCCAGAGCTGCAGCATCTGGTGGGATGCTGGTGAGTGCCTGGGGTTTAGAGGAATAATAACACATGTACACGATGATGAGGGGGCTTCCCTGGTGGCTCAGTGGTAAAGAATCCTCCTGCAATGCAGGAGAGGCTGGAGATGTGGGTTCAATCCCTGGGTCAGGAAAATCCCCTGGAGAAGGAAACGGCAACCCACTCCAGGATTATTGCCTGGGAAATCCCATGGTCAGAGGAGCCTGATGGGCTACAGTCCATGGAGTTGCAAGAGTCGGACACTACTGAACAGCTAAGCAGGTGCATGATGGTGATGAGGGCAGTGGTGGTCTAAACAGACAGCTCCTGGAAGGTCTTGACTAAGTCCTGTCTTGTTTGGACCTGTCTGCGCCTGGTTCTCCAGCTCCCTGTCAATTATATGAGTTCCCAGAGACCCCCTATCCTCACCCTTGTCCCAGATTCCTGCTCCTTTCCCCACAGCTTCTTTCTTCCTGTGTCTCTCACCAAATCTTCAACCTCACCCTCCAGCCTGCCCCCCTCCCCGAGTGGAATCCATCTGGTTCCCTGGGTGCTTCCCCACCCTGCCCCTAACACACCTCAGATCTCGGCCCCCTGTCCCCCCAAGCTCTGTGGCTGCACAGGGATGCCGCCCGCATTCTTAAGGAGAGGACTGAGGCCAGAGGTCCGGCCCCAGGTGAGCAAGGACGTGGTGCTCCGGTTGGAATTTCCCTGTTGGAATTCCCACACGTGAGAGGTGGAGCCAAAGTCTGGAAAAGTTCCTTGATGAAAACTCATATTCACTTTTTTATATGTTCATATGGTTCATTCTCATTGTCTGACACCATATTTAAGACAAACTATTTTCAGAAGGTGCCTGACCAGCCCCCCTCATCAATGAAACTGCGTCACAAAAAGGAGGAACTTTGGTTTCTCCTTGCTCCACCCAGGGGCCTACCTGGGTCATAAATGAGCAACATTAATCTCTAATGACGCCTCACTTTGTTACCCTGGGAAAGGCTCCAAGTTCAATGAAATTTTTTTGATGGAGGGGTGTGGAGGGATTAGTCAAATCCTCCTGTCACAATAAGAAGAATGAAGACTGCGAAAGTGTCCTGATCAAGTATTCTGCTTGGCACAGCCCTCAACATGTGGCAGAGAGCATGTCACTCAGTGTGACAGAAATTCCATGCTTGTGGTGGGCACAAGCACCCCCACTCTGTCAGTGAGGAAATGAGAGTACAGAGGGACTGTGGCAGGCACGGAGGGCCCCTTCCAGCGTCCTTGGATAGGCTCTTGCCTAACTTTCAGAAATGAATCGTCTGAGAGACACACACGCTGACAAAGCAAAAGACTTTATTGGGAAGGGGCGCCCGGGCAGAGAGCAGCAGGGTAAGGGAACCCAGGAGCACTGCTCTGCCACGTGCCTCGCAGTCTCGGGTTATATGGTGATGGGGTTAGTTTCTGGGTTGTCTCTGGCCGATCATCTTGCCTGGTGCATATTTGGTTTGACTCAGGTCCCTCCTGATGTCAGGCGCATCTCTTAGCCAAGATGGACTCCAGTGCAAAGGATTCTGGGAGGTTGGTAGGATGTCCTTCTGGTCCCTCTCAAATTCTCCTGGTTAGCTTTTGTTGGCAGCACCGCGTTCTTTATTGGGACCTCCTATTGTGAGACAACTCAGGCAAACAGTTCTCATGCCTGACCAAGGCAGGCGATTTTGATCAACTCTTCTCTAACAGGGCTTTGCTAAGGTCACACAGCTGGTGACGGTCAGTCTTAGATGCTAAGCCCTGAAGGAGAGAAGGAAAAGTAGAATGAAGAAAGAATGAGGGAAATGTTATAGAGTGGCAGAACAACTTCCTGGAAATCCTGATCTTCTAGAATCTTGGGCAAATAACTAACACAAAGGGTTGTGTACCAACCTTTTGGTACAAAAGGCAAATTTTATTTACAAAAAAAATATGCTGGAGGGTCGTCGTTGGTAGTCCGGGGGTTAAGAACCCACCTTGCAATGCAGGGGACACAGGTTCGATCCCTGGTCAGGGAACTAATACCCTACAGGCTGTGGAACAATGAAGCCTATGAGCCACAACAAAAGACCCCGAATGACACAACAAAGATCTCATGTGCTGCAACTAAGACCTGGCACAGCCAAATACATAAATAAATAAATCTTTAGAAAAAAAACAAGTAAAACATGCTGGAGTTTTAAATATACTGACTGAGTGACTGAAGAGAACTGTTTTCTCTTCCCCAAAAGAATAAAGAAAATTCCTCTTATGAAAGCAAACCAGGATGACAATTTAACATAAATACATTATTCTGGAGCAATTCACATACAACATTCCACTATCCTGTTTCTGCTTTATTGACTATGTCAAAGCCTTTGACTGTGTGGATCACAACAAACTGTGGAAAATTCTTCAAGAGATGGGAATACCAGACCACCTGACCTGCCTTCAGAGAAATCTCTATGCAGGTCAAGAAGCAACAGTTAGAACTGGACATGGAACAACAGACTGGTTCCAAATCAGGAAAGGAGTATGTCAAGGCTGTATATTGTCACCCTGCTTATTTAACTTATATGCAGAGTACATCATGAGAAATGCTGGACTGGATGAAGCACAAGTTGGAATCAAGATTGCTGGGAGAAATATCAATAGCCTCAGACATGCAGATGATACCACCCTTATGGGAGAAAGCGAAGAGAAACTAAAGAGTCTCTTGATGAAAGTGAAAGAGGAGAGTGAAAAAGTTGACTTAAAACTCAACATTCAAAAAAAAAAAAAAACAACTCAACATTCAGAAACTAAGATCATGGCATCTGATCCCATCACTTCATGGCAAACAGATGGGGAAACAATGGAAAACAGACTGAACTGAACTGATCCTACTATAACTTTGGGGCTTATAGAGTTGGATTGTGATTAAAAAAAAAAAAAGTGGCTGAAGAGCTGCATCCATGCTATGGTTGGTTTGGATGCCTCCAGAGCAAAAGTCAGGTTGCCTCTGTAACCCTTCTACAAGTGCTTTGTCCTGCCCTGGGTCTGGGCTTTCAACACTCTGCATATCATACAGGACCACCAGAAATAAATGTGTCAAATCACACACAGATGGCTTTGTCACTGGGATCTGGTGCTCAGTGTGAGTACAGTGAGGCCAGTAACCCTAAACTCCCACTGTTTGAATTAACACCATCAGGCCCAAGAAAAATGCTTCTCTACATCTTTTGCCCCATATTTTCAAAACAGAAAGTGACTACTTCTGAATGCAATGAGGTCTGTGGGTTGTATCACTGCCAACATTGGAGATGGACACTGTTTTTGGAGTGTGGAATGATTGGAGCAGTGGAAGAATTCAGATAAAAGACAAATTAATTTACGAGTTGAAGTCCTCAGCGCGAATGCAATGGATTCTTGTGCAATGAATCACCATTTCTCAGTGGTGTCAAACTCGTATTGTCTTACCTATCACTGGATTCTCACTTGTGGTCCTGAAGGCCTTCAATAGTGCCGTGTCTGTCACAGTAGATGGGCCATCCTTGGAATACTTTGCAATATTAAACATCACTCTTAGATTTGGATATATATAGTCAATTCTTATTCGAAGTAATGTTCTATAAAATCATCACAAACACTTATTTAATGAATACTGAACCACTGTTCCTATGAGAAATACAGGATCAGGCTCCTGTGACTCTCTGGTCACAAAATTTTTGTCAATTGATCTACACATAACTTTGCTTTATGTGTGTTTCTGTTTAAAGACAACTTACTTAAAAAATACTGCTGATTCATTCACATTGAACTCATAACCACCAGTGCTGTAACTCATGCCCAAATGAAACTTACATAACACACATATCTCCTTCATAGGCCCAGCACAGTTTCTTGGATTTAGGACACTAGACTGCACGGTAGCACTATGCAGGGGGCCATTCTGAAAATCAAAGTCACCCCAAAGACCTCCAAAAATTCAAAAAGCGTGGCTCCAAATAGACTGCAAAAAGGGACACTTATTTACAGTATGAAACAAGAAGACAGGGTGTAGCTTGTTCCACCTCAGCTGGAAACATGTGTGTCACATGGCTCAAATTTTTCATCATAGTACCCAAATGATCTTAGAAGTCTTGGAAAGATTGACTTGAGGGTTATAAGTAAATTTTAGCAAGTGGGTGAATTCTTAAATACAGAATCCATGCATAAAGAGAGACAGCTGTTGTGTGATCTAGCTATAACCTGTATGAATTAAGATATTAATTTTTTATATTATATTAGCTGGTTAGCTAATATAATGGAATGCCAAAATGCAGACACTGTTATTTTTATAAAAGGATATAAAAAGATTTAATGAAATCTTCAATAAAGTAAATTAAAAATTTCCTCTTTATTTAAATAATTTTGATCAAAATATTCATATTCATTCATTATAATTGACAATTTGACTTTTACTTACAATCGATAAGCTAAAATATTTTTAAAGAAAACTTCTAAGAAAGCATAATTTTAATTTATTGCATTTTCTTTATATTTTTGTGAAAACATTTTTGAAACATACTTTGAATATGATTGCTTTTATTATTAATTCTTTAGATGATTACTGTTAAAGGAAAGCAAATTATCCATATATCTTTCTAACAATAACATAATTAACAGTGCTGCTAAAACAAAGATAAGAAAAAATAACTTTATGGAGTAAATAATATGATATTACATGAGTTATGTATGTCTTCTATTTTATTACTCATCAAGATATTGCCAGTCTGTCAACTGGAGACCACACATATCCTATCAATAAATTTACATTTATATATAATAATCGGTTCAGTAGCTAAGTCATGTCTGACTCTTTGCAACCTCATGGACTGCAGCATGCCAGACTTCCCTGTCCTTCACCATCTCCCAAAGTTTGTTCAAACTCATGTCCATAGAGTCGGTGATGCCATCCAACAATCTCATCCTCTGTTGTCCCCTTCTCCTCCAGCCTTCAGTCATTGCCAGCATCAGGGTCTTTTCCAATGAGTCAGTTTTTCACATCAGGTGGCCAAAGTATTGGAGTTTCAGCTTCAACATCAGTCCTTCCAATGAACACTCGGGACTGATCTCCTTTAGGATAGACTGGTTGGATATCCTTGCAGTCCAAGGGACTCTCAAGAGTCTTCTCCAACAGCACAGTTCAAAAGCATCAATTCTTCGGTGCTCAGCTTTCTTTATAGTCCAACTCTCACATCCATACATGACCACTGGAAAAACCATAGCTTTGACTAGATGGACCTTTGTTGGTAAAGTAGTATCTCTGCTTTTTAATATGCTGTCTAGGTTGGTCACAGCTTTTCTTCCAAGGAGAAGGTGTCTTCTAATTTCACGCCTGCAGTCACAATCTGCAGTGATTTTGGAGCCCAAAATAATAAAGTCTCTCATTCTTTCCATTGTTTTCCCATCTATTTGCCTTGAAGTGATGGGACCACATGCCATGATCTTAGCTTCTGAATGTTGAGTTTTAAGTCAACTTTTTCACTCTCCTCTTTCACTTTCATCAAGAGGTTCTTTAGTTCTTCTTCACTTTCTGCCATAAAGGTGGTGTCATCTGTGTATGTGCGTATCTGAGGTTATTGATATTTCTCCCAGCAATCTTGATTCCAGCTTGTGTTTCTTCCAGCCCAGCGTTTCTCATGATGTACTCTGCATATAAGTTAAATAAGCAGGGTGACAATATACAGCCTTGACGTACTCCTTCCCAATTTGGAACCATGTCCAGTTCTAATTGTTACTTCTTGACCTGCATACAGATTTCTCCAGAGGCAGGTCAGGTGGTCTGGTATTCCCATCTCTTGAAGAATTTTCCATAGTTTGCTGTGATCCGCACAGTCAAAGGCTTTGGCGTAGTCAATAAAGCAGAAGTAAATGTTTTTCTAGAACTCTCGTGCTTTTTCAATATAAATATATATTTATATAATAAAATTTAGATTTCTTTAATATTTTGTTGACTTGCAATCATACAAAAGTCATAACTTTACACATATTTTTAAATTTTGTTGTTAGAAAAATAAGTTTCTCAAGGTAGGAGGGTGGAACATACTGTAACAGTTTGGGGGTTTGCTTTATCGTTTCTTACTGCGTAGACATAGTGTGTGTAGAGCTCCATACTCTTGCCCTGTGACCTGCTCACACTAAGGTAGGCCTGTTTCTGTGGAGATTGATGGGGTTAGGGGTGTTTAGGAGTCTGCATTCAAAAGGAGCAGCAGCTCTGCCTAGCAGATATTCTGATGTTCTGATCAGGGTTCACCTGGAATATCAGAACAAGAGATAGCAACAGCATCAAATCAAGCTAGAAACTCCCTAACAATAGCACTAAACATTGCCCCAGGGTTGAAAAAGTCCATCCTGGCAGCCTGGCAGCCGGAAGTGGAGGGGGTCAGAAAAGGCAGAGTCAAGATGGCCCACAGCAGGACCCTCAGAGGATTGTTAGTTCTGCTGATTGGAACCAGCAATCAATGATGTCACTGTCTGGCCCTGCAGGACTTCTCCAATGAGGCCAAGACCTGGTCCAGCCAGAGCATGGAAGGTTCTAGGCAACAGAATTGGATGCTGGGGCTCCCACCTCAGATTAGCCCCAAGCCAAGACTCCTTCAGAGCACATTTATAAGATATTAAAGACAAAACGCCACCTGCCCAGGTTAAAGATATCACCTTCAAGTGTTACAGTTGGGGCTGTAAATCGTCTGAGGGAAGGTTCAGCATATGCGAAAATTTAGAGGGACACAGAAAGTGACCTGGGCTATGCTTTCAGTTTCTAGTTTCGATGCTAAGTATCTGTGCAACCTTGGGCAATTTCTTTAACCTCGGCAGGACTGTTTCCTCATCTTGAAAACAAAAGCACAGTCTTAGCCGATTTTTAAGGTTCCTCTTGCTTTGCCATGCCAGGATTTCTCTGCCAGAGGGAGTCCGTCTGTGTGTTTTGGATGACGTCCAGTATCAGGATTACTTATTCCAAAAGGCAGTTGTTCTTTTGTTTGCTGTCCTCAGGGGGAACCCAGATATTTTATGACGTTATGGGGGAGCGGGGGTGGCAGTGACTGACTGGCATGTTTCCCTCTGCCGCAGGGCCCCAGTCATTGGCATAGGCCCAGCCTCTTTGGTGGAGGTCATCCCACCCTGTTATGCAGTCAGACTGGCTACCTTCAGGGAAGTACCCACAAGACAATAGATCCCTTTGACAGCTCCATGTCCTTTCAATCATGAGAGACAGCCCTTAAGTTCTCTAACGGGGTTCAATTTGTAACTTCTTTAAACCATAACTTATCTCTATTATCTTATTCAATGAATATTTATTTGGGGAGTAATAATATCTACCTCATACTGTTACTGCAAAGAGTAAACAAATTCATATAGAATGTTGGACAGTGCCTAACACATAATACATTTCAGTAAACATTAGCTATTGAGTATCTACTACGCTGGGCTGGAAGAAACACAAGCTAGAATCAAGATTGCCGGGAGAAATATCAATAACTTCAGATATGCGGATGACACCACCCTTATGGCAGAAAGTGAAGAAGAACTAAAGAGCCTCTTGATGAAGGTGAAAGAGGAGAGTGAAAAAGTTGACTTAAAGCTCAACATTCAGAAAACTAAGATCATGGCATCTGGTCCCATCACTTCATGGGAAATAGATGGGGAAACAATGGAAACAGTGTCAGACTTTATTTTTTTGGGCTCCAGAATCACTGCTGATGGTGATTGCAGCCATGAAATTAAAAGACGCTTACTCCTTGGAAGGAAGGTTATGGCCAACCTAGGTAGCATATTTAAAAGCAGAGACATTACTTTGCCAACAAAGGTCCGTCTAGTCAAGGCTATGGTTTTTCCAGTGGTCATGTATGGATGTGAGAGTTGGACGGTGAAGAAAGCTGAGCGCCGAAGAATTGATGCTTTTGAACTGTGGTGTTGGAGGAGACTCTTGAGAGTCCCTTGGACTGCAAGGAGATCCAATCAATCCATCCTAAAAGAGATCAATCCTGGGTGTTCATTAGAAGGTCTGATGTTGAAGCTGAAACTCCAATACTTTGGCCACCTCATGCAAAGGGTTGACTCATTGGAAAAGACCCTAATGCTGGGTAGGATTGGGGGCAGGAGGGGAAGGGGACAACAGAGGATGAGATGGTTGGATGGCATCACCGACTCGATGGACATGGGTTTGGGTAGACTCCAGGAGTTGGTGATGGACAGAGAGGCCTGGTGTGCTGCGATTCATGGGGTCGCAAAGAGTCGGACACGACTGAGCGACTGAACTGAAATGGACTGATCTACTACGTGCCTGGCATGAGCTAGGCATTGGAATGCCAAGAGGAATGATACCAGCTCCTGGAGGTGGGCACAGCGGAAATGGACATGCGCAGAACAAGAGCACATGGTGAGAAGTAACGCAACAGGAAGAAATAAATTTATGAGCGTACAGACAAGGAGGACTCATTCTCTCTGGGGCAGAAAAGAAGAAAGGAGGGACGGCTTCTGTATACCCAGCATCACATCCCTCTCTTCCTCAGATAGGAGAAACCTATCTTACTCATGGGGAATGCATTCCATGTAGTCAGGTAGGACGATGAGGGCAGGTGACCCAAGACGGGCCAATCAGAATATCAATCTCCCTGATGGCAGTCATTGCTCAAGGATGAGTATGTGGCACACACGGGGACAATCAACTACTGAGGACTTTCACCAAACCTATTGGAAAATATTCATTCTCTCTTTGTCTGGGATCCTGTGCTTTAGGGATAATGCATGCCTGCCCGGAGTTCTCAGTGAATAACTTTAACTTCAGATGGAGAGAAACTGAGGGGCTTCCCCAGGTGGCTCAGTGGTAAAGAATCCGCCTGCAATGCAGGAGAGGTGGGGTCCATCCCTTGGTGGGGAAGATCTCATGGAAAAGGGCATGGCAACCCACTCCAGTATTCTTGCGTGGAGAATCCCATGGACAGAGAAGCCTGGTGGGATACAGTCCATGGGGTCTCAAAGAGTTGGACACGACTGAAGCCATGTAGGTCGCACACGTGGAGAGAAACTGAACCTAAGTCAGAGGAAAAGCTCAGGCAGGGGGAGAGAGACACAGAGTAAGAGAGCCATCATGGCATTTTCAACCTCTAGATCCAGTTGAGCCTGAAGCTGCTCCATTACATGAGCTAGTAAAGCGCCCTTTTGCCTAAGTGTATTGGATTTCTGATATTTAAGATCATCAGCCTGGGCTAATACAGAAAGGTGTCTTTTCCTCCAGATAGAGAAAGTTTAAAGAAGAGGGGATATATGAGCTGAATTTGAAGAACATGTAGTTCATCAGGCAAAAAAAGTGATATTAGTTTTGGGGATTCAGTAACAAATCATAATTCCTAGAAATTCTTGAGATTTCCCCCAAATTTATAAACTATTCTATATTTTTATTACATTTTATGTAGTTCTTTTCAAATAATAATGGGTGACCACAGTAATAAACTATGAATTATGTTTCTGCAGTAGGCTTATAACAAGCATTTCAGAAGTTTTCCATTTTTAAAAAGGTATAATAATAAATGCATCATTTACTATTTTTATGAGGAAATATATAGTACTTGTACATTGGATATTTCAATAACGCAAATAATCTCTACCTTATATAGACATTTAAGAGTGGAAAACATGAAAAGTTTATACCACTATAGCAAAATAAATAACAAAGTCATTAAAATTTAAAGATATTATCACAAATATTGAAAGTTATTGTTCTCAAAATGAAATGTTCAAACACAAAGAGCATCAATTGCCCTGAACAATGGTCTTGATCTTTGTTTCATGACAAATATTCCAGATAGATAAAGACCTTTCATTTTGTGTTGACACAGGTTGAATTGTTGAGAAAGCATCCAAAACCATCTTCAAGTTGGGCTGGAGAGTCCATGTTGCTTCATGTAAACTCATTTCCTATGTAATGAGGAAAACATTTTGTCTCCCTGTCCTGATTATGATTTTGCCTTTAGAATAAGCATCTGTTTTGCTAGTACAGACTTTAAGCTGTGCCTGACTTTGTGTCGGAGCAGGGCTCCATATCCCCATCATCTTCTCATGGCATTTCTTCTTTTCTAGCTGGATATCCCCAGCTACTCAGCAGGGCTCGTCCATTCTGGCTCTGGGGAAGGCCAGCTGCTGGTGGTACTGCTTGGCTTCTGGGTCTCCAGGTAACTTTCAGCCCTTTGTCCAGTCCTCGGCCAAGGACCACCACACTCAGAGCCCTGGGCTCCCTTCTCTCTGTTTAACCTACCCACAAATTCCAGGGGCTTCAGCAAGACCACCTCTCTCTGCATCACCTTGCTATGATTCAGAGAATGCCACCTGGAGCAGGAAGCTGGCGTGGATGAGGGGCTGTCTGTGTGTATCTCAGCTCTGAAGGGTCACAGCCCTGAGTTACTCACAGTCCAGTTCCTGGAAACAGTTGTCTCATCTATTTTGCTCATTTTTCTAATCATTTTAGCAGATGAGTATATCCAGTACCAGTTACTCCAACGTGGTCAGAAATGAAAGCTCATCCCTGATTTTCAATAGAAAATTGTGATTATGCTTACGATTATTATTCCATCGTCCAAGTTTATAGCATGTCTGTTCTGGCTTTGTGGCCATAATTCCACTCCTTTCTTTTCTTTTTAACAATAATACTATATTTAAATAGATCCAATTTTCTCTCTAATTCCCTAGTGTAATTTTTATAATTATCTTTCAATTCTTGAGTTTTTCATTTGATTCATTCCCCTAAAGGTTTGATTTTAAAACAAAACAGGTGTTTTGGGTTTTTTTGCTCCAAAAAAGACGTATAGGTGCTACATTCTTGAGCTCTTTCAAGTGTGGGAATGTCTGCTTTTTGTCTTTATAATGAAATAGCATCTTATCTGGGCATCGTTTTCCCAGCCATGCTTTCTTTATAGTGCTATGTATTTGTCTTTATAGTGCTCATTTTTTTCCTTAATTATTTTCTTAGTGACTAAAAAGGTCTTTAAAAACGTCAAACAACAATGAGATATCATCCCACAACTGTGAGAGTGGCTACCATCAAGAAGCCGACAGATAACAAATGTTGGTGAGGAGGGGAAAAAAGGGAACCCTTGCACATTGTTGATGGGAATGTAAATTGGTGTAGCTACTATGGAAATCAGTATGGAGGGTTCTCAAAAAAGCTAAAAATAGAGCTACCATATGATCCAGCAATCCTACTCCTGGGTAGATGGCTGGAAAAAATTGAAAACACTGATTTAAAAAAGGTACATGTACCCCAGTGTTCATAACAGCACTATTTATTAATATAAGAGCTAGAATGTGAAAGCAACCCAAGTGCCCATCAACAGAAGAATGGATAAAAATCTTGTGTATCTATCTATCTCTCTATCTATCTATATGTATGTATGTGCAAAACAGAAACAGATTCACAGACACAGAAAATAAGTTAGTGGTTACCAAAGGGAAGAAGGAAAGGAGGAGAGACAAATTTGGGGTGGAGAGTTAAGAGATACAAACTGCTATGTATAAAATAAATGAGCCAACAAGGATATATCAGACAGTACAAGGAATTATCCATTATCTTGTTATAACCTTTAATGGAGTATACTATAAATTAATTATATTAATTAATATTAATTAATTAACATTAATTTTTGAATGTCTAGAATTTTGTTTCCTTTTTACTTACAAAATACTGATACCTACTGTGGTGGTGGTTTAGTCTGTAAGTTGTGTCAGACTCTTGCGACCCCATGGACTGTAGCCCACCAGGCTCCTCTGTCCATGAAATTCTCAAGGCAAGAATACTGGAATGGGCTGCCATTTTCTTCTCTAGGGGATTTTCCTGACTTAGGGATCCAACCCAGGTTTCCTGCACTGCAGGCAGATTCTTTACTGTCTGAGTTACCAGGGAAGCTCAACACCTACTAAAGAATGTTTATAACCTATATATTAGAAATCATCATCATAAAATGAGCATGTATGAATTCATCAGCTAACCTCCTAATAGGTACATTATTGCTACTGGAAAACCTTCCTTTTAGGTACCTCCCCACACTGAGCTCCTCCCACAACCTCTCAGTTCAGTTCAGTTGCTCAGTCATGTCCGGCTCTTTGCAGCCCCCTGGACTGCAGTACGTACAACAGCCTTCCCTATCCATCACCAACTCCCGGAGCTTACTCAAACTCATGTCCATAGAGTCAATAATGCCATCCAACCATCTCATCCTCTGTCGTCCCCTTCTCCTCCCACCTTCAGTTATTTCCAGCATCAGGGTCTTTTCAGATGAGTCACTTCTTCACATCAGGTGGCCAAAGTATTGGAATTTCAGCTTCAACATCAGTCCTTCCAATGAACACTCAGGACTGATCTCCTTTAGGATGGACTGGTTGGATCTCCTTGCAGTCCAAGGGACTCTCAAGAGTCTTCTCCAACACCACAGTTCAAAAGCATCAATTCTTCGGTGCTCAGCTTTCTTTATAGTCCAACTCTCACATTCATACATGACTACTGGAAAAACCATAGCTTTGACTAGACGGGCCTTTGTCAGAAAAGTAATGTCTCTGCTTTTTAATATGCTGTCTAGGTTCGTCATAGTTTTTCTTCCAAGGAGCAAGCATCTTTTAATTTCATGGCTGCAGTCACCATCTGCAGTGATTTTAGAGGCCAAAATAATAAAGTCTCTCACTGTTTCCATTGTTTCCCCATCTATTTGCCTTGAAGTGATGGGACCAGATGCCATGATCTTAGTTTCTGAATGTTGAGTTTTAAGTCAACTTTTTCACTCTCCTCTTTCACTTTCATCAAGAGGCTCTTTAGTTCTTCACTTTCTGCCATAAGGGTGGTGTCATCTGCGTGTCTGAGGTTGTTGATATTTCTCCTGGCAATCTTGATTCCAGCTTGTGTTTCTTCCAGCCCAGCGTTTCTCATGACGTACTCTGCATATAAGTTAAATAAGCAGGGTGACAATATACAGCCTTGATGTACTCCTTTCCCTATTTGGAAACAGTCCGTTGTTCCATGTCCAGTTCTAACTGTTGCTTCTTGACCTGCATAGAGATTTCTCTGAAGGCAGGTCAGGTGGTCTGGTATTCCCATCTCTTGAAGAATTTTCCACAGTTTGCTGTGATCCATACAGTCAAAGGCTTTGGCATAGTCAATAAAAGAGAAATAGATGTTTTTCTGGAACTCTATTGCTTTTTTGATGATCCAACAGATGTTGGCAATTTGGTCTCTGGTTCCTCTGCCTTTTCTAAATCCAGCTTGAACATCTGGTTGGACAACAACCCTCAGAGGAAGTCATGATCCTAAATTTTCTATAAAATTTATCAGGAACTTTTCCTTAAGTAATATAGTTTTTTAACATGAAACATGAAACAGTGGCTGACTTTATTTTTCTGGGCTCCAAAATCACTGTAGATGGTGATTGCAGCCATGAAATTAAAAGACGCTTACTCCTTGGAAGGAAAATTATGGCCAACCTAGATAGCATACTAAAAAGCAGAGACATTACTTTGCCAACAAAGGTCCGTCTAGTCAAGGCTATGGTTTTTCCAGTGGTCATGTATGGATGTGAGAGTTGGACTATAAAGAAAGTTGAGTGCTGAAAAATTGATGCTTTTGAACTGTGGTGTTGGAGAAGACTCTTGAGAGTCCCTTGGACTGCAAGGAGATCCAACCAGTCCATCCTAAAGGAGATCAGTCCTAGGTGTTCATTCGAAGGACTGATGTTGAAGCTGAAACTCCAATACTTGGGCCACCTGATGCGAAGAGCTGACTCATTGGAAAAGATCCTGATGCTGGGAAAGATTGAGGGCAGGAGGAGAAGGGGACAACAGAGGATGAGATGGCTGGATGGCATCACCGACTCGATGGACATGGGTTTGGGTGGACTTAGGGAGTTAGTGATGGACAGGGAGGCCTGGCGTGCTGCAGTTCATGGGGTCACAAAGAGTCGGACATGACTGAGTGAATGAACTGAACTGAACTGAATGCAGCCTGTTTCTTTCTTTATTGGGGCAGTAGTTCATGGGGTTGCAAAAGAGTTGGATGCAACTTAGTGACTAAACCAAAAAGAAGTTGCTTTACAGTCTGTTAGTTTCTGCTCTACAACAAAGTCAGTTGCTGTTTGTATACATATGTCCCCTCTCTCTGGAGCTTCCCTCCTACCCCTACCCACTATCTCACCCTTCTAGGCCACCACAGAGGGCCGAGCTGAGCTCCCTGTGCTATACAGCAACTTCCCACTAGCAATCTGCTTTACACATGGTAGTGTTCATAAGTTAAAGTTACTCTCACAAATTCATTCCACCTCCTCTTTCTCTCCTCCCAGTGTCCACACACTTGTGCTCTACCTCTGTGTCTCTATTTCTGCTCTGCAATAGGTTCATCTGTACCATTTTTCTAGATTCCACATATATGGTAATGTATTTGTTTTTCTCTTTCGAACTTACTTCTCTCTGGATAACAGACTCTAGGTTCATCCACATCTCTGAAAGTGACCCATTCTCATTCCTTTTTATGACAGGAGATCAAACCAGTCAATCCTAAAGGAAATCAACTCTGAATAGTCATTGGAAGGACTGATGCTGAAGTCACATCAGGTGGCCAAAGTATTGGAGTTTGGAAGGACTTCAGCATCAGTATATGTTGGTATGTAACACTCCACATCATGTTTTCTTGGAACATAGTGTATACGTCTTATTTATATGCTTCGGTCATGTTTGACTCTTTGCAACCCCATGGACTGTAGCCGGCCAGGCTCCTCTGTCCACGGGATTCTCCAGGCAGGAATACTGGAGTGGGTTGCCATACCCTCCTCCAGGGAATATTCTCCACTCAGGGATTGAACCCGCATCTCCTGCATCGGCAGGCAGATTCTTTATCGCTGAGCCACTGGGGAAGATGGTTGGGCCCTCTACCTATGGGCTTTGAGTAATCTTTATATTCAATCATTTTTTTTTTCTCTGTTGAACATCTATTTCTCAGTCTCTCTCTTCCATACCTATTTCTTTCTCATTTACATTCACGTGACTATCTTAAGCTTTTCTCCTGCATCATAATTCAAATTTCAACAGTATTGAGTTTCTTCTTGTTCCGTTCTTATTTCTAATCTATATTTTCATTCTGTAACAATATTGCCCTCTGTTTCCTGAGATCTGAAATCCTCCTTTTCTTCTCATTTCTGTTGTTTTACCGTCTTGTCTTTGAGTTCTTTCACCAGATTCATGCTCTAATTGAGCCATATAACATGAAATCGGGAGGAATGTCCTTCTGTTGCTTGAGTTAAGATTTCTTCTCGTTCACAAGTTGCTTCTCCCCAACCCTCACCCTGCAGTATGGTTTTATAGTTCTCATGCTTATGCTTACATTTTGCTCATGCATAGGGAACTACGTCTATTCGGTTTATTTGCTCTGTTAGAGTGTGGGTGACTTGTGGACCCTCCCTGTTGTATCTGAGATCAGTTGATCTGAGATCACTGTTTCATTGTGAGGATCGAGACAACTGCGGGGTGGTGGCACCAGCAGGGAAGCTCAGTGGGCAGAGTGTTGGTGGTTGGAATTCCTGGGCTCTGCTCTTTTTGCTGTATTTTGGAACGGTGCCAGGATTTAATCCTCAGGGTTGGCGTTGGATAGCACACATCATTTCTTGAGGGGGAAGAACCTCAGGATTTCACTGTTGCCCATATTCAGTTTGCTGCCCCGAAGCCTTTACTGAGGTCAGAATCAGTTCTGTTTTTCACTCCCCCTATTTTACCCATTTCTCCCCAATAGCCGTTTCTACTACTTTTCAGTCAGTGGAGGAAATGGAAGTGAACACCTACATGCTTGACTTCTCTCGGCTTTGTGGATATTAATGAGAATTCCCAGGACTTGGCAGATTCTCCAATGCAACTTCCAGGGCCCCAGGCACCAGGTTAGGAGTCAAGCCCTGCTGGCCTTCTCTACTCTACCCCAGCATCTTGTCTTCTTGGTTAATGGTTTTTGAAGTTTATTGTACTGGGCATGCCTCCTTCCTTATTTGCTTTTGGTGAATTTCTTCTGCTTATTTTCATATGGACCATTTTTAAAGTCTTTATTAAACTGCTGCAATATTACTTCTGTTTCTTTTTTTCTTTTTTCTTTTGACCACAAAGCATGTGGGATCTTAGCTCCCCAACCAGGGATCAAGCCTGCATCCCCTGCACTGAAAGGTGAAGTCTAGATCACTGGACCGCCAGGAAAGTCCCTACTCTGTTTTTATTTCTTTATTCTTTTGGCTATTTTTGAGGTATTGGCAGAACAAAACTTTGAGAAAGTTTCAATCTGCCATCTTAGTCCAGAAGTCCTTTATTTGTTGTGTGTTACCCGGTGACCCCATTGGAAAGTAAATTCCATAAGGACAAGGATCTTGTTAGGTTTATCCTTGTGTTCCCAGGTCCAAAACAGTGCTTGGCTTATAGTAGGGGATCAGTAAAAATTTATGTGCAGAATGGACAGACTAATGGACGGATGGAGGGATGGAGAAACAAATCAACCAGAAGGCTATCACCTTAGTTTCATGCAGGGGTGATGAGTGCCTGAGCAGTGGAGGCAGACATGGAGTGGAAGGGGTGGATTTGAGTCACAAGCTGGAGTAGAATTGAGTTGGATCACTTAGGTGGGATGAGGGGCAGTGAGTAAGAAGCCCTGTCAATCCCTTAAGGTCAACTGAAGACTCTTGGGTTTCTAGCTTGATGGTGATATCATTAGCCGGTGATACTCACTGTGAGTTTGATTCTATCTGGCTGCCATAGATACGAGGCTGATGTTGGGGAGGACACAGGGCTGGGCAGTCTGAGGTGTAATCAGCAGAGGTGGAGTTAGAGAAGAGAAGGGGGCAGAGGAGAGAACAACTTACCTGTATTTAAGGTGGGGGAGGGATGAGAGGCAAAGAAATCCAATTCATTAAGCTCCAGATCCTAGACGATGTTTCTAGAAATAGAAAAAATGATTATGCAGATGTATATCACATTTGTGCCCAATCTGACTTCCTCCAGGGTCTGCCTTCTCCCCCATTCTACCATCCTTCTGCCTCCATCAAGTGTTTCCAAGGTACAAAAAGAAGATGCAGATTTATATAATCTCAACAAGAGCGAAATTACTGCATTTGGAACAGGAATGGTTTGCTTCTTTTTGCATCCACTAAAGTGCACGGTATGATGCATTTGAGATTCTGAAAATTCAGCTTCTGCTGGGCATTTTAATAGTATAATCAGTGGGGTAAATGGGGATGGGGGTAGACAAGCATCAGACAGGAGGTGCTGAAGGTCAGACCAGGGAAGATCTCAAGAATGTTTACCTTTGGTGATGCCTCTGGGTCTGGAAACAATGACATCAGCACAAATAGCAGTGCTGTGATGGAGCCAGCTTGCCTCCGGCTTGGGTCGAGGACCCAGGGCTGGGGACACTTCCCATCATCTCCTAGCCTACCTCGTCTACCCTGTCTCCACCCCCTTTATCCTATAGTGTATTTAGGGCTGGGGTGATGAGCCCAGTCTCTGTGAGTTACTCCCAAGGCCATCCTGAGCAGTGTCATCCCTGATGCTCACAGAAATTGGACACTGGGGATGTGGGTTGAAGTGGAGTCTCCCTGGCCTCCAAGGGCTTTAGTTACTGAATTGCCATGTGCAGATCTGAGCCAGAAGGCATTGCTCTGCCAGGCAGACAGGAGTTCTTGTTTTGCAAGTTTTCATCTTTCTTCCATCAAGTAGCTGAAACTTCAGAGTAGGGTTTATTGCCAGTTGTCACAAAAATAAAATTATAATCATTAGTAATTTAATTGGCTGCTGCTGCTGCTGCTAAGTCGCTTCAGTCATGTCTGACTCTGTGTGACCCCATAGACGGCAGCCCACCAGGCTCCCCCATCCCTGGGATTCTCCAGGCAAGAACACTGGAGTGGGCTGCCATTTCCCTCTCCAATGCCTGAAAGTGAAAAGTGAAAGTGAAGTCGCTCCATTGTGTCCAACTCCTAGCGACCCCATGGACTGCAGCCTTCCAGGCTCCTCCGTCCATGGGATTTTCCAGGCAAGAGTACTGGAGTGGGTTGCCATTGCCTTTTTCAGTATAATTGGCTAGCTGTTGCTAAATTAGTATCATTTACTGTAGCTAATAATTATTCTCATTTATTATGGACTTAAAATGCTAGACTAATTAACTTATACACATAAGCTCATCTACGCTTCCTAACGACTCCTGAAGTACACATTACCAATTCTGTTTTATTACCGAGGAAACACATTCACTCATTTATTCGTTCAGCCAATGGTTAGGGATGCAATGTGACTGTAACAAATGCTGTTGATGGCTCACACAGATCCCTTCACTGGGCCGGTGGGCCAGTTCCCAGTAGCTGTGTCCATTGGCTGCTAATGCCTCTCAGAATTGCCGTTGACCGAAAGGGAGATGCTTCACCGGGGAAGGTCTGCTCTCTCCTCTGCGACCCATAGGCAATGACTCACCGGCACTAGAGGAACAAAAAGTTGGTTGCCTTCTTGGCTCAAGTTGGACAAATTACTCTGTGGTGTAATTCAGGCTCTAGAGCTCCTGATGCGGATAGGCTAAGAAACTACCTGTGTATATTAGCCACTTAGTTGTGTCCGACTCTTTGTGACTCCAAGGACTGTACCCTGTCAGGCTCCTCTGTCCATGGAATTCTCCAGGCAAGAATAGTGGAGTGGGTTGCCATTCCCTTCTCCAGGGGATCTTCCCGACCCAGGGATCAAACCCAGGTCTCCTGCATTGCAGGCAGATTCTTTACCATCTAAGCCACCAGGGGAAATCTACCTAGTCTCCAGCTAAGACTACATCCTTCCTTTCACATCCTTCCCAGTCCTCACCCCCCTTTCTTAGTGAGCACTTCAAATAAAGGTGACATACCCTCGTGTCTCAGGCTCTGTCTGGTGATCCCACCGACAAATGAGCACAGGCTTTTGTTTCAGACAAACCTGAGTTCAAATACATCTGTGTGGCAATGTGATCTTAGGCAAGTCGATTAACCTCTCTGAGTCCTATTGTCCTCATCAGTTTTTAAAAAGTGAAGTAATACTACTAATTTAATCTTCATTTCTTCCTCCTTTCAATAAAGTTTAACATTAAACTCTATGCTGGGAAAATAGAGACCAAAAAGGTGAGTTTTGACAGAGAGCAGGTTCTGAGGTCTTCTATCCCTTCCTCTTGCTTTTATTCCTTCCTCTTGCTCCCAGCCCCACCCTGTTCTGGAATTCTACCAGGCTTTCTCTGCTGTGGGAGCTTGCCTGAAGGGGCCTTTAACTGCACTCTTGATGATGAATAACGGAGGAAGTTTGGGAGCCCTTTAGGAGCAGACGGGGATGTTGGGCCCTGGAGTTCAGAAAATCTGAAGGCCTGAAGTGCTGTCCAGGAGAGGGGACCCCAAGGGACACGATTTATTGCGTTTACTCCAAGCCAAGCATGGATTCCATGGGCTTTACATATGGAGCATCAAATCTTTACCATGACATGGGAAGGTAGATATTATTATTATTATTAATATTATCACTAGGCACAGACGAGGAATTTGAAGCTCGGAGCCGTTTTTATTGCTTTGCCCAAATTACACTGTAATTGCTGAGCCAGTTTTTGAAACCAGGCACACCTGATTCCAAAATGCATACTCTTTTACACCCTCTGGCATTGAATATGTTGCAGCATCTTAACTTACAATGAACAATTCAGCATATGATAGGAACTCAATACATACTTTTCATATGAATGAACAGATGGACAGATGGATGGGATGGTTTGGGGTGCCACAAGTTGCTGTCAATTGAGCTCTAGCCCTGGGTTGACTTTTCATCTGTGTTGGAGAATATCTGGCTCTGCATATGTGAAAGGTAGAATTTTTCTAAATAAAGACATACTATTCTTTGAACTAATTATTATCAGTGACAATTTTTAAGCAATAACAAATACTTGAAATCAAGGTACTCTTTAAATGTGCATTGCAGACATTGAGAAAACATGAATTACTTTATTAATGTATATAATGCAAAGCAGGCAAATGGGACAATGTTTTCTTTGTTAGCAATGAAGAACTCATGGATGTTCACAGCCAAGGATTTAGCCATTATTCCTCCCAATACCTTCATTTTACAGTATTTTTTTACATTTTATAAGTACTTGAGCCCCAGTGAGGAATGTATAGGTTTACCTGTTCACTTAATAATTATTCTGTCTTTCACTACAGGGAAAACTTCATTTCTCTGTAACTGGTCCTTATGTAACTTATTTAATCTTTCTGTGATTCAATTTCAGTGCTTTTAAAGAGGGAATAATAATCTTATTTACCTTATGCCATAGGTGTGAGAATGAGATGACTAATATATGTAAATGACGAACGCAAGGTGCTTAGAGCAGTGCTTGGAACATAGTAAGCACTCAAACAATTTAAATATCATTATGGTTATTACCTTCTGGTGGCAAGGAATTGGATTGTTTAGTCATTAAATCATGTCCAGCTCTTCGGACTGTAGATGGACTGTAGCCTGCCTGGCTCTTCTGGATTTCCCAGGCAAGAATACTGGAATATGTTGCTATTTCCTTCTCCAGGGGATCTTTCCCATCCAGGGATCAAAACTGTGTCTCCTGCATTACAGGTGAATTCCTCACCACTGAGCCACCAGGGAGGTCCAAGGAAGTGGGAGAATGTGCTAATTCTTAGCTGTTGCTCCTTGAACACTCACATGTGCTCCTGCGTCAAGCCCTTTGCTCAACCTGTCTTCTGGGTCGGTGATCTTCCCCCCCAAGGAGCCTCCTGACTCTCCCCTTCCCTCCCTTCAGCTCTTTGTCAGACGTCACCTTAGCAGGGCAGTCTTCCCTAATCTGGAGTCGGAAATGGCAACCCACTCCAGTATTCTTGCCTGGAAAATCCCATGGACAGATGAACCTGGTGGGTTACAGCCCATGGGGTCACAAAGAGTCAGACATGACTGAGTGACTGAGTACGAACACGTGCTTCTCTGATCAGTTCAGAAAGCAATGCCTCTGACACTCTATGCCCCCCTTACCACTCTTGTTCTCCGAAGTACTTCACAACACCACAAACACAGTCACACACTCAATACGTGCTTGTTACACTTGTTTCTGACAGAAGTGTCATGTTTCCAAGGTCAGGGAGTGCATCTGTTCTAACCTCACAGTCTAGAATCAGCCTGTTCAACAACATGGTTAGGAATAAATTTGTCTTCTCCCTTTTTTAAAAGTAACTGGTTTTTAATTATTTAAAGAGAGAAGGTTTTATGAGACCTGAAATAAACCCTGGGACTCCAGTGGACATGGACCATTTTTAGCTGCCCAACCTCTGAGCCCCACAGTCCAGCCTCCCTGCGATGGGCACAGATCTTGACCAGGCTCAGCCTATCAGACACACCCACCAGATTTGGACACAGAGAAGCAGGGGCCTGGCAGGCCCACCTCGGTGGTGATGGGGCAGCTGTGGTGGCTGCACCCAGGAGGAACCCACTGCACCACGAGCTGTGTTGACATGGCCGTGCCTCCCACTGGACTAGCTCTTGGGCTCAGCACCTCCTCCTTTCCGGCCTCACTTCCTAAGGCTGATTTTCTAGCATTCTCAGGGATTTTATGAGCTCCCCAATATCCTTTGCTATAAATTTATCTTCTGCTTATAAAGGTTAAACTCAAATTTCTGTTGGTTGACATTAAGAACTCTGACTACTACAGGGCTCTGCCCCGTGATACTCCATACAAAATAAGCACCAGCACCAACAGAGGGTGGGGACGTTCAGTGACCTCTGAGACCGGAGGGACCACTGCAAAAGCAGTAGCCTTCTACAAGCTTTCCTAACCTCTCACATTCTACCTTCCCAAATGTGAACAATTTAGTGTTCTTTGCATCTCACAGTCCACCTCTATCCTTTCTCAAAGTGTCTGTGGTCTTTGGAACAGATGTCTATATTTGACGTTCTTATGCAATCTGGGCATTTTGGAGTCTTCATATGGATTTCCTGCACATGATGTGAGCTATCCAACTTGGTGGCTATTGCACCACATGGAGACGGAATTTGGATGGGAAGCTTTCAACCCGAACGTTCATGCCCCAGGACTTCTCTGGGGGATATTCTTCTAGAGCCCCATTTCCAGGATATTTAATCATTGAAGCTGTGCTCAGGAGTCCTGGTGGAGAAAGAGGCTCCCAGCCTATGCCCAGCTCCATCTTCTGAGCTCTGCCTTAGTTGGGAGCCACCCCACCCCACCCTGTTTACCCCAGCTTTCCCTCCTTAATCATGTGTCTTAGTTGAGTTAGGTGCCTTAGCTAGGCACATAATAAGTGAAAATGAGGGATGCATGGGAGTCAAGTTCAATGTTGGAGGTTGTGGACTCTAGAACCTGGGATGGGGCAGTAGGCACTCATCAGTCATTTTGGTTATGATTATTTTGGGAAAGAAAGATGTAATTACCTTGAGGGATTTCTGCTGTCTCTTAAGTCCACCATGTTGGACTTGGCTTCACATCCTTCTGTGCCTGGCAGTGCCACGCCATCGAATGAATGCTGGACCTTTAGGGTGGAAGGGACTTGTCCATTTTAGGCTGGCAGAGCATCTGGAGAGGAGGACATGGCCCTAGAGCCCACATCCTAGAGGGCAGTCAGCAGGTGTTTATCAGGCAGTTATCAAATGGATGGAGTGTCCATATCACAAGATGCAAGAGCCTCCTCCTTTTACCACCGAGGGGACTTTGATGTTGGGTGTGTCTGTGACAGTCTTGATCACAGCCCTCTCAGGAGAAGCCTGGAGCTCAGGCTCTCTCATACCTGGGGCTTGCTTTGTGCATGACCTTGAACAGGCCAAATGTCCATCTGGTTCTGTACTAGTGACCTTAGTTACTGGCTTAGCCTGGATGTGGCAGGGCCTGAGGTAGGTTCTTCTGTAGATGCCATCTCATTTAACCCCTCCAGAGTCCTGCAGCATAAGCAGCAGTATTCCTATTTTGTAAATTCCGAAGCTGATGCTCGGAGAAGTTACCTAACTTTCGGATTCACACAGGTCTAAATGTCAGAGCAGGAATCCCAACCTGTGACCATCACAGATTTTTAAAACAAAGAGTAAGAATAGAACAACAGGAAAAGATCTGATATTCGACATCTTATAGGCCCAGAGCACTGGCTTCCTAATCAAGCTTCTCAAGGCATCATCACCACAGGAGCCAGAGTAGTCCAGATAACTTCCCTTTGGATGCACAACCCCCCAATAATACTCCTACCTTATTTTCCCCTGAATATTCTGAAATAGCTTAAGGTCTGTCTCCCTCCCTGGAGACAGACTCTAAAATGACCCCAAAGTATTTCTGCCTATCAGTGTTCATGCCCCTTTGTAATCCCCTTCCCTTGAGTGTGGGTGGGATCTGGAACTTGCTTCTAAGCAATAGAACATGGAGAAGATGATGAGCTGTGACTTCTGTGATTATCTTAAGATCACCACTTCTGTCTTGCTTGCAGACTCTCTCTACTGTCTTCTGAGATCACGTGTTTTGATGAAGCCAGTGGCCACGGTGAAGGGGTCCACATGGCAAAGAACTGAGGGCTGCCTCTGACCAAAGCCAGCAAGCAGCTGAATCCCACCATCGGCAATGTGAGCTTGGAAGCAGGTCCTTCCTCAGTTGAGCCTCAGATGAAACCTCAGCCCTGACTGACACCTTAACTGTGGCCTGAAGCAGAGGACTCAAGTCAAACTCTGGGATAATAAATATATGTTACAATAACTGTAAAGCAATTATCCCTCAATTAAAAATAAATAAATTTCAAAAAATAAAATAAATAAAAGGAAAAATATGTATTGTTTTAAGGCACTATGTTTCCGGTAATATTTGTTAAAATGTTTATTTGGCTGTATCATGTCTTAACTGTGCCGCACAGGATCTTCCTTGCATCATGAAGGATCTTTTGTTGTGGTGCATGGACTTCCTAGCTGTGGTAAGCAGGCTTAGTTGCTTCTTGGAATGTGGGATCTTTGTTCCCCAACCAGGGATCGAACCCATGTTCCCTGCATTGGAATGCTGATTCTTTACCACTGAACCACCAGGGAAGTCCCCATTTCTGGTAATATTTATGGTGATAGATAATCGGTATATGCCCTCACTTGCAAGCTCCTGAAAGTCAGGGATGTCATTCTCTTCATCTTCGAATTCCTGGCAACCAGCACAGGTGCTCTTAGAACATGGCCCCACTGCACTGGCCTGTTACTCCCCTCTAATGTATCCCTCCACATTGCCTGAAGGAGATGGTTCTAAAATGCTAATGTAATTGTGCCACTTTCTGCTTCAGACTCCTCAGAGCTCCTTATCATTTTTAATAAAAGTCCAAACTATTAGCATGCAAACTGGGAACTTCACTGCATGTCCCCAAAGTGCTGTTCCAAGCTCTTCTCCCCCATTATTGACCCTCTCCAGCACTATGCTACAGCTACACCCACTTACCAGTCTTTCACCTGCTCCTCGAAGGCCCAGAGTCCTTATATATGCTAGGCCTCTGCCTACAACATTCTTTCTTCTTTGCCCAGTGAGTTTCTGTGCTGTGCTTAGTCGCTCAGTCGTGTCTGACTCTTTGCGACCCCATGGACTCTAGCCCACCAGGGTCCTCTGTCAATGGGATTCTCTAGGCAAAAGTACTGGAGTGGGTTGCCATGCCCTTCTCCAGGAAATCTTCGCAACGCATGGATCGAACCCAGGTCTCCCGCATTGCAGGAGGATTCTTTACTGTCTGAACCACCAGGGAAGCCCAAGGATACTGGAGTGGGTAGCCTATCCCTTCTCCAGGGGACCTTCCTGACCCAGGAATCGAACCCGGGTCTCCTGCATTGCAGGTGGTTTCTTTACCTGCTGAGCTACCAGGGAAGCCCACTGTACTTAGTCTTTATGACCCAGTTCAAACAGTGCCCTTTTCTAGAGCCTTCCCACCTCCTCCCCCAGCCCAAGGGCAGCCTGCCACTGTGCTCTCCAGGTACTTTGATTGCTGGGATTTTTGTTTTTGTGTTTGGCTGCACCATGCAACACATGGAATCTTACTTCCCTGACCATGGGATCGAACCTGAGCCTGCACTGGAAGAGCAGAGTCTTAACCGCCGGACCCCCAGGGAAGTCCCTGAATGCTGTTATAACACATATGGCAAGGAGTCATCATTGTTTTCAAGCTCGACTCCCCTTTCTAGTCTGTGAGTTCGCTGAAGAACTTCCTAGACTTCTAGTCTTCTTCATATACCTCTTCCTGTCCTTCTCTTCCCCTGCCCTGCCCCCTAACTCTGGCCGGGAAAACTTGAGAATGGTTTGATGAGTGAACGAATGGCTTTAATATGAATAATAATACCCAAGGCTGAAACAAGTTGCCCCTGAGTCAAACAAGAGCTAAACAAGCTGTGTTCATGGGTCTACAGGGGAAGCTCTAGACACCTACAGTGTTGATGGATGGTGGTTTGCAAGCACTAGAGATATGATCTCATGTTGCTAATACTGTTCCTTTATTGTGAGGGACAGGAGAAATGGGAGGCCTAAGAAACTTCCTCTTTTTGCTGGAGATAGTTGTCTATTTTGTATTAGAACATTACACAGTGACCTTTTCTGAGACTCTGTCCTTAAAAGACTCTGCGTGTAAACTTTACACTTCCTTCCTCTTCGTAAAATATTAGTTAAGGGGACAGGTTTGACTCAAAGGCCCTCTCTGGCCCTCTTGGGTTTGCCCATTGAGATCACTCAAGCCCAAGATAGACTATATCATAACTTCAAAGGAAATGTCTTATAAATGTCATGTAACTTACATGTCCTCCATGCTCTTTCTCATAACTTCTTTTTGTCCTGGGGAGTCCACAGATATCACACAAATCCAGTTACCTAGAGAAGTTGTCATGTAGATGCTGAGGCTGCTCCTCATTCCTTCACTTTTTAAACTTTACATTAAGAGCAGCCTCTTCAGTGACAGGCCCAGTGATGGGAGGGGATGCCTGGAGATGGGGTGTTTGTGGTGCAAAACCATAGAGCCAGTATCTTAAATGGATAACAAACAACTTGGTTGAAATTTGAGCGAAGTCTTGGCACTGCATTTCAACTTAAATGTTTAAGTTGGCTAAGTTCACAATTAGGTACGGAAAGCAGGAGCCCATCTTTTCAATCCATCTCTTATCAGGTCATGGTTGCTTGCAGACAGTGAAGAAAATGCATTTGTATATATAAACCACTGGCTCAGATCATGGCAGATCCACGGCTTTTGCAGGCCTGTGCCTGAATCAGATCTGCAACACAGCCAATGCAACTGTGCAGAAAACTGCTTTTCACGTGGGCGAAAATTCTATTTGAAATGAGATAAGTGTTTCCCATGTAAATAGGGTCTACCTATGGATGCTTTGCTGCAGGCATAGATCCAACCAGCTTTGTTTTCCCCTTTCCAGCACCACCTCAAAACAGAAGGTCGAAAAATCCTTCTGTTTCTTGCCTATGCCTGGGGTGGAGATACTGATCATGCAACAAACATTGATCAAGAAACTTTTCTCCATCAGGTCCTGCAGGTGTCGATGGAACGAAGCACTACAGTTTCTTGCCTCAAAGAGAAGGAGACAAAGGGAGCCGATTACAATGGGTGTATAGTGAGGGGTGTTTAGTAAATGATTGATGAATGACGGGAAGAAATGAAGAGTAAGCTCTCATAACAGGAGGAAGACCTGATGCTGAGGGCTGGACTCAGGAAGACAAGGGGCCTGGGGGGAGGGTCAAAAGGAAATTTTTCTTCTTCGTCTCAACCTAGAATCACAACGTGCACAATTTGCATTTTTCTCCTCTAGATTCTATCACCTACTACTAATGGCAGAGGGCAGCAAGACTGTGTGTGTGTTTTTTTTTAAATAGTTTTTTTTTTTTTAGGCTAAGGAATTAATCATGAATAAATATTTATGTGTAAGGTAAGGTATTAGGTGTCTGGGGGAGGGAGGGGTCATTCACAGAAATGCCACAGCTGTTCACAAATCTAAGGGCAGACAAAATGTGCCAGCCTCTTGCCATGCTGCCAGCTGGTAAGCCAACCCCCTGCCTTTCTCTCTCCCTGGCTTTCATCAGGTGCTGTGGTTTCTCTTGGCTCTGTACCTGTTCTGCACTCCCAGCTCACTCGGGAACCCTTCCCTCATTCCTGGTTTCTCGCCTACAGCTCTTGTATGTGCTACATTAGCCCCAAGTTTACCACATGATCCTTCTGCTCGTTCCTGTAATAAGGATTCCAAAGTCCCGTGAGAGCGATCCGACTGACTGCTTCATATTTTCATGCCAGGTCATTAGGCAGCCTGTGGATCAGCTGTCTTTGGGAGCTTTGTCCATCTCAGTCTAATTAGCTGTGAGTCCAGTGTGGCCCTTTGATAACCCAGCATTTCTAAGCAGGATCAGGCAGCCAGATTCACTTAGAAGGGGATGTGGGCTGGGAACAGGCATCTCTCATGTAGTTTCATGTGCCTGAATGTGAGCATAGGCAGCCAGATGTCATTAGACCTCAGAATTTCTCAAAATAGAGCAAAGAGAAACTCTCCAAACCTCTCCACCCTTAGTGCTGTCACCAGGAGTATGATCAGAGTAGTAGATCATAGGAAGGAAGGGTCTCTGGGTACTGAAGAATCTTATACTAGAAACAACTATTTATTATCGAGTACCTGCTATGTATAAGGCAGATTCTTAGATCCACTAAGTCTTGGATCTTTCTGGTATGATGGGCTAAAGGATTGAGAGGTACTTTCTAAGAAGGCATATCTTTTGGAGTGTTTCTCTGTGGATTATCTAGTAGATCTTTATAAGAACACTATGGAGGAGGGTATTATAATGCTTTCTGTTTTATAGAGCTCAAAACTGAGGTTCAGAGAGTTTCAGTTACTTGCCTAAGGACACACAGCTATGGTAAATGAAGGAGCCTGTAAGAACCTCAGATCTAACTAAGTTGTGTCTCCCTCCTACCCTCCTTGGCAGCAGCTGAAAGAAGAGCACAGCCTGTTCTGGATGCCTTGCTGGTCTCCCCCTAAACTCTGTGGCAGAGCTTATCTTCATTATCTTGTGTCTAGTAGCTGCTGCAGGCTTGATGCACAAGCTCCCATTCAGTGGTTCAATACCTGAAGGAAGGAGTGAGTTATCTACTGCCTTATCCAGATCAGGGAAGGTGAAGGAAACCAGTGAAGAAGGGTCCAGCGAGTCCAGGGCAGAGGTGAAAGGCAGTAGGAAGCTGCTTCTTTGTGGCCTTGTTTAGTGCTGCACAGGAGAGGAGTCTCAGCCATGCCTTAGGCTAATGGTGTTTTGGAAACGTTATAACTAAGATTTCAAGGAAGGAGTGTAGGAGGAGGGAAAAACTGATGGAGACCTCCATCACCCCCTCTATTGCCTGCTTGCAGCAGCCAAGTATGGCAGTGGGAAGTACTTCCTTCTGTCTGGGAAATAGGAGCTTTCCTGATGTGCTGATTCCTTGGCCCTTTTGCATAGTGATTTGATTGCTTAATGCCTCTATTTTTTAAATTTAAAAACATATAAGACTTGCACAACATTGCAAGTCAACTATACTTCAATTAAAAAAACATTAAAAATAAATAAATAAAACGTAAAGATCCATTCTATGTAGGGCTAAAACCTAAGGCTAGGAAAATAAATAAATCAGAGTCTTTTCCTTGAAGGGGCTTCCCTGGTGGCTCAGCTGGTAAAGAACCCGCCTGCCATGTGGAAGACCTGGGTTCGATCTCTGGGTTGGGAAGATCCCCTGGAGAAGGGAACAGTTATCCACTCCAGTATTCTGGCCTGGAGAATTCCATGGACTGTATAGTCCATAGGGTCGCAAAGAGTCGGACACAGCTGAGTGACTTTCACTTCCTTGAAGAGCTCACTATCTGGTAGGGAACAAAGAAGGGAAGACTGAAGATTTTTACAGTGTAGCCAATAACTTAACAAGAGGTATATATGATGGGGGAAGGGGGCACAGAGTTATTCCATGAAGTTCCTGAGTGAATTACTGAATGAATGATTTCATATTTTACCCGGAGATGATATTATGTGTCAGACACTGTGCCTGGTACTAGGATGAGGGCCCATAACAGCCTTGTCAAAAGCTATATCTGTCCATAGTTATTTTTTAAAAAAGTATTTATTAAGTTATAATTGATACACAGTCCACCAAAGTGCACATATGTAACATTTTATAATTTGATAAATTTTCATTGATGTAAACATTTCCTTACAATCAACACAGTGAAAGTATCCACTACCTTCAAAAATTACCTCATGACCTTTGTCTTCCCTGTCTCCCATACTTCCCCACAGCTCCCCATTTTTAGGCAGCAATCAATCTGCTCTTTGTTATTATAGATTAAGTTGTGTTTCCTAGAATTTTATGGAAAAGGAATTGTACAGTAAATATTCTTTTTAGCCTAGCTTTTTTCACGCAGCATGATTATGCTGAGACTCATCCATGTTGTATGTATATCAAGAGTTCATTTTTTTAGTTGATGAATAGTGTTCAATTGTATAGACATATCACAATTTGTTTATTCATTCATATGTTGATGAACATTTGGGTTGTTTGCTGTTTATGGCTAATTCAAATAAAGCTGCTGTGAACACTACTGCTGCTGCTAAGTCGCTTCAGTTGTGTCCGACTCTTACCACCCCATAGACAGCAGCCCACCAGGCTCCCCCGTCCCTGGGATTCTCCAGGCAAGAACACTGGAGTGGGCTGCCATTTCCTTCTCCAATGCATGAAAGTGAAAAGTGAAAGTGAAGTCCCTCAGTCGTGTCCAACTCCTAGCGACCCCATGGACTGCAGCCTACCAGGCTCCTCCATCCATGGGATTTTCCAGGCAAGAGTACTGGAGTGGGTTGCCATTGCCTTCTCCGGGCATAGAATGGCATTCCCTGCTAATCCCTGGCAATGAAATGTTTGGAAAAAAATTTTTTAAGAAAGCATCTGAATCTTTCGGTACTTTTGGCAAATCACTATTTCTATTAGTGAATCACAAAATTAATATTAATTATATTCCTATGAATTTGGCTTTTTATTGTCATTAAATCAGCTAAAGTGATGCACTTTCTAAAACTATGTTAAAATGTAATATACTTGCTCAGGAGTTTTAAATTTTAATATAGTTTAATTTGTCAAAATTTTTGTGGGTCATGCTTTCAGTATTGTATCTAAGAAATAGCTGCTTAACCGAAGGCCCCAAAGATTTTCTCTTATGTTTTCTTATAAAAGTTTTATGGTTTTAGCTTCTACAATTAGATCTATGAGCCATAGTGAGTTAGTTTTTTATATATGGTATAAGATATGGAGTGAAATTCTTTTTTTTATATAGATATCCAATTGTTACAGGACTATTTGTCAAAAACATTCCTTTCTCCACTTTTCTGCACCTGTATAAAAAATCAAATGTCCACATGTATATAACGGATCTATTCGTCTAACTTTATGCTAATACCACACATTCTTGATTATGATAGCTTTATGATAAAGATTTATCTTGAAATCAAATAGTGTCAGTCCTTTTACTTTGTTCTTTTTCAAAGCTGTTTTGGCTTTTCTAGATCCTTTGTAGTTTCGAGCAAAATTTAGAATCAGCTTGTCAACTTCTATAAAAATGAAAACTTGCTTCAATATTGATTTCGATTGCATTGGCTCTACAGATAAATTTGGGGAGAATTGATATCTTAACAATATTGAGTTCTCCAATTCATGAACATGGTATATCTCTCCATTTATTTAGATCTTCTTTAATTTTTCTTAGTAATGTTTTGTAGCTTTTATTCTATGATTGTATACATCTTTTGTCATGTTTACCCCTATGTATTTCATAGTTTTTGATGCTATTAAAATTTTCTGTATGACTCAGGGAACTCAAACCAGGGCTCTGTAACCACCTAGAGGGGTGGGATGAGGAGGGTGGTGGGAGGGATATTTCAAGAAGGAGGGGGCATAGGTATACCTATGGCTGATTAATGTTGATGCCTGGCAGAAACAAACACAATACTGTAAAGCAATTACCTTTCGATTAAAAGTAAATAAATTTTTAAAATATTATTTTTTAAGTTTTGATTTCTGACTATTCATTGCTAATATGTAGAAACTCAATTGACTATGGTATACTGGTATCCAGCAATCTTGTTGTTATGGCTGAATTGTGTACCCCCAAATTTACATGTTGAAGTCTTAATTTCTAGTACCTCAGAATGACCATATTTTGAGATAGGGTCCTTAAAGAGATAATTTAGTTAAAATTAGGTGGGTCCTAATTCAATATGCGGAGGAGGCAATGGCACCCCGCTCCAGTACTCTTGCCTGGAAAATCCCATGGACGGAGGAGCCTGGTAGGCTGCAGTCCATGGGGTTTCAAAGAGTCGGACACAACTGAGCAACTTCACTTTCATGCATTGGAGAAGGAAATGGCAACCCACTCCAGTGTTCTTGCCTGGAGAATCCCAGGGACAGGGGAGCCTGGTGGGTAGCCGTCTATGGGATTGCACAGAGTCGGACACAACTGACGCGATTTAGCAGCAATCCAATATGACTGATGTTTTTACAAGAGGAGGAAATTAGAACACAGACACACATAGAGAAGACCATGTGAAGACATACAGGAAAATAGCCATCTAAAAGCCAAGGAGAGAGGCCTTATAAGAAACCAAAGCTACTAACACTTTGATCTCAGATTTCTTGCCTCCTGAATTATGAGAAAATAAATTTCTATTGTCTAAGCCACTCAATCTATGGTACTTTGTTACAACAGTCCTAGCAACTAATACACTAAAAAGTTAAACTCACTTATTAGTTCTAGTAGTTTCTTTGTAGCCTCAATAGGATAGTCTACATAGGCAATCATATTGTCAGTCAATACAGTTTTACTCCTTTCTTTCAAATCTGGATGCCTTTCACTTCTTTTTCTCATCTAATTGTGCTGACTAGGACCTCCAGTACAATATTGAATAGATGTGGTAAACTGCTTACCACTTTGTGCTTTAATTTCTTCATATATAAAATGAGGATAATAATAGTATGTATCTCATAGGATTGTTATAAGGATTGAAATGTGTAAATATATATAATGTGCTTAAAACAGTGCTTGGATAATAATAAGTACTAAGTGCTATATAACTTTTTTTCTTTGTTCATGTAAAATCAAGGGAGGCTACTAGATTCTGCTTCAAGATGCAAGCCAACCATGCTGGCTTCCAGATACGGGTTTTGTTCCATGTTTCCCCTAATCTCTGTCATCCTTAGTAACACAGTTAGAATTTTAGAGTCGTAGAACTATCATTTAGTTCTACTGCCAGCCCAAGGCAGGAATTCCTTCAGCATGCCACACCTAACCAGTTGCTGGCTGCGTTTTAAGCAAGAACTGTTCAGGCTCACTGAACATTCAGGAAGCCCAAATTTCTCAGTTCTAGGGAAGGCCAGTGATATCTACTGTGTGAAGTGACAGTGAGAGTTCCCAGAGGTTGGAAAGCTAAGATTCTGTGTTCACTGTATGTATTGTTAGGTCCTCCAGCTGTTTCCACCATAACACCTGGCATGGGTGTTTGCATCTCCTATGATAGAAATAAACTCCATGGAGTGGGTCTCCTGAGAACTGGCAGCTCCTGTTTCTTGCCACTAGGGAAGCGAATTAGGGACAAGGGTAGGGCTGACTTCTATGCCTTAGCAACTGCCCAAGTCCTGAGTCAACACCTGAATAAACTCAGATCTTTTTATTTAGCTCCATAGGGGATGGGACCTGGAGAGGGAAAAGGCTACCCACTCCAGTATTATGGCCTGGAGAATTCCATGGACTGTATAGTCCCTAGAGTTGCAAAGAGTCAGACAGGACTGAGCGACTTTCACTTCACTTCACTTCACTTCACATAGGGGATGGGCGAGGACTCAGGCTGTCTTCTCAACATGGCACGTTAAAAAACAAGTGGACTCGGACTTCCCTGGTGGTCTAGTGGTTAAGAATCTGCCTTCCAATGCAGGTGACTCAAGTTCATTCCTGGTCTGGGAAGATTTTACATGCCCCTGGGCAACTAAACCCCTATGCCACAATTATTGAAGCTCACTTGCCCTGGAGACCACACTCTGCAACAAGAGAAGCCACTGCAATAAGAAGCCCACATACTGCAACTGGAGAAAGCCTGCTCGCAGCCACTAAGACCCAGCACAGCAAAAAATAAATAAATCAATAAATTTAACCAAAAACAAGTAGGACTCAACATTGTCTCATTCCTGAGAATTCTTAGCTAGATCTCTTGGTTTCAGATTTAAGATGAGTCTTTTCCTGATGGAGCAGCAGGCTGCTTTTGTCACTTACATAGTATTGTTACATAAACAATCAAGAGACAGGTTTGCCACAAGCAAAGTCAAGATTTCTATCTAAATTATAACTAATAGGGATATTAGGACTGATTCAGGCTTTAGTATTTTACATTTCCTGAGCCTGGCAGCCGGGTTTTTCCTCTTTCCACTAAATGTTGTAGTTTAGTATTTAGGGAATTATGCAAAACACACCAAAATTATGCAAAACAGCACCAGAGCTTAAATGGGTAATATCCCTGCTGGGTAGTATTTGCTGATGATGGGGGGAAAATGTCTCTGGAAAGCGATCCAGTTGCAGGAGACTGAGCAAGGGGTCCCAGGCCTTCTTAGTTCCAGGACTATCCTTCTTAAAATAAGTTTGAGAAAGAAGTGCAAAAAATATGCCAGTGTCACATTTGCTTAGTGCATTTAATAACAGAAAAATGTGCAATGCAAAGGCAATTGCACTGCAAAACCATCAACAGCTCACAGCCCAACCAGCCTTCCAAAATACAACTGTGATGCATCTAAAATCTGCAACTCTGCAACGAGGTGCCCACAAAGTATCTTCTTCGAATTTGCATATTTGTGTATAAGAACACAAACCGTTTACGTGAGGCTTTAGCCCATTTAAAATGCTTAAAAAGGTCCCATGATTTGCTCTGCTTAAAATGCACACTCAAACTTTATTAAAAACATTTTTCAAAAAAGTTTCATAAAGCTAGCCATCAGTGAGGCTCGATATAGGGGGTGGAAAATGGACCGTATATCTTTAACCCGCAGAAGTTAAAAGGTTTTTTTGTTGTTGTTGTTAGCTAACAATGGAAACTTTTTTTTTAAGTGTTTCCCTCCCTCGGTCTTGCCAAGCAATAGAAAAAAAAAAAAAAGAAAAGAAAAACTTGTTCCGCTGAGTTCAACCCCAGACAGGCTCACAACTTCCTTCCTGCTTTCCTCCCCCGAGCCCCCGCCTTTCTCCCTTCTCCCTCCTCCCTCCTCCACCCCCCCCAATCCCCCCACCCCCCCCGCCCCAACCTTTTTTTTTTTTTTTTTTAATCGCACATTGAACAAACACTGAAGTAGCCGGGAGCAGACACTGACAGGGTAGTATCTCCGCGGCCCAGAAGGGCGTGCAGGGCCGGCCGGCGTCGCCACTGCCCGGATCTCCCGCCCCTGCCGACCGGTTTCTCTTCTTTCCCACTCCCCCTTTTTTTGTCTTCCAAACGAAGTGAGGAAATCGTTTCTGAGCTTTTTAAAAAACTTTTGAAGTCATCTTTCACCTACGAGGTCTGCGTCCCTGGGTCATGTAGTCTGCCCAGGACTCGGGAATCTGAGAAACTGCAGGTAAGCTTGGCGACTTTTTAATGGCTCTCGCCTCCGAACCCTCTCTCCCCTCACTGTCTGCTCTAGAGCGAATCTGAGGAATCTGGGATTGCAAAAAGCGCGGAGAGGTGGGCCGGGGAGACGGGCAAGGGGAGGGCGGCGTGCAGAGGAGGGAGAGACGAGTTTTCACTGTCTCTTCTGCTCTTCCGGACCGCTGGCTCTCCGCCGCCTCCCCCGGCGCGCTGCAGGCATCCGCGGGCTCGGGCCGGCGGGCGGCCGGCTTGGCGCCGGGCGAGGGTGCCCTGGATGCAGAGAAGCCCTGCACTCGGCCGCGCGGCCTCGGGGCTTAGAGCGGGACCCCGGGAGGTTTGCAGAGCCGGGGCTCCAGCCATGCTGCAGCAACGCATACCCATCGGTGTGGGCGCGAGTCCCGAAGCCCGCAGAGGCAGCCGCGTCCTCGGGCACGGGGTGTGTGGAGCGCGGACTCGTTGTCCCTACGCGTGCGCGCGCGCGCGCAGACACACACACACACACACACACACACACACACACACACACACACACACACACACACACACACACACACACACACACACACACACACACACGCCCCGTCACTAGGGGGACGGCGGGGTGGGGGTGGGGGGCGGCAAGTATTGGTTCCGGTACAGGGGACGCGCAGCGCCTCGACACCGGGCGCGCGCAGACGCGCCCACACTCACAAAACACACTTGTTTGGGGACTGGCGACAAAGCCAGTGCTTAAAATGCCTCGGCTGCTGCCCTGCTGCGCGCCCAGGCCGTCGTAGGCCGAGGGACACAGCATCAAGGCCAGGGTCAGGAGGTAAATGGCAGGCAAGCAGGGGTCGCCCCAGACCCGGGCGCAGGCAGCGGCCGAGGAAAGCAGGTTCACTTCAGCTTTCCTCCGAGTCGGTCCCTGATGGCCAAGAGAGAGTGGAGCGAGAACATCCTGAAGCCCAAGGTGGGGGGCGGGAGGGGGGAGGCGGAAAGCTGTCCCGTTATACCCCGTATAGCCAGTGTTTGCAAAGCCGAGGAGACCCCGAGACGGTGGAGAGGGTGTCCTCATTCTCAGAAAGCTCAGAATCTGCCGCGCCCCGCACATAGGATTCAAGTAGTTGTACATCGTTCCCTGTCCGTCCCGCGGGGCTCTGGAGACAACTCTTAGCGTTTGAAATTGGAAGGGACCTTCAAGCGTATCACACACAGCGCATCACATCACCACCGCGCTGGCGACCGAGGGCGACCCCCCCCCCCCGCCAAGGTTTGTGTCCTCGCCGTGCCGCACTGCCCCTGTAGACCTCCAGTGGCACCGGATCCCCGAAATATTGGGGTTCCGCGGGCCGGGGCCCGTCCTAATCCCCTAGCCGTCCCCCACACCCTCCCTCTGGGGTCCTGACTTGTTTCCTTGTGTCTTCACAGCGGCGCTGTTGTTTATGGACCTCTGGGCGGGGGCTGAGCCCGCGGTCTTGCCCCCCGCCCGCCGCTCAGGCCATGCCGCCCCATTTGCGCGCGGAGCCGCTGCCGCCGGGCCTCCGGGGCTGAGCCGGGAGCCGAGAGAGCCGCGGGAGGAGGAGACGTCGGCGGCAGAGCCGGAACGGGAGCGGCGGCGGCGGGCAGCGCGCAGGACCCAGTACTATGGCCATGTACTGCTATGCCCTCAACAGCCTGGTGATCATGAATAGCGCCAACCAGGTGAAGAGCGGCGGCGGCCCTCGTCCAGCAGCAGTGAGACGCCCCCGCCGCCAGGGAGGGCCGTGTTGAGCCCCGGCAGCGTTTTCAGCCCCGGGAGTGGCTCCTCTTTCCTCTTCCCCCCAGATGAGTCGTTGTCACCGGAGGACCCTGGGAGCCCCCCGGGCTGGCGGAGTGGCCGACGCAGGCTGAATAGCGGCAGCGGCAGCAGCGTGGGCAGCCCGAGCTGGGCCGGTCGTCTAAGAGGGGAAGGGCAGCAGGTGGTGACCGCCGGTACCCTCTCCCCTCCCGGGCCGGAGGAGGCCAAGAGGAAGCTTCGAATCCTGCAGCGTGAGCTGCAGAACGTGCAGGTGAACCAGAAAGTGGGCATGTTCGAGGCGCACATCCAGGCGCAAAGCTCTGCCACGCAGCTGCCCCGCAGCCCGCGTATGGGCAGGGCTCGTTCGCCCTCCCCGTGCCCCTTGCGCAGCGTCAGTCAGCCCCCAGGAAGAGTCCTGGTTCAGAGCGAGGAGCGGAGGACCAAGTCCTGGGGGGAACAATGTCCGGAGACTTCCGAAGTTGAATCCAGGAGAAGAGGAGGCACGCCCAGCGTCCGCCTCTCCAAGGACAAGGAGGGAGTAGTGGCACCTTTGCTCTGCTCTGTGGCCCCGTCAGGATCAGGGTCTCAGGGTCCCAGCGCTTCGGAGAGAATGGAGAAGGCGCTCCCTGCCAGACCCCACTGTGGCTCACCCACTGCTATGGAAGTTGACAAGAGGGGGCCTTCTCCGTTGGGAACTCAGAACTCCCAAGCTCCCTCGTTGGGACTGATCAGAGCGAACTTAACCGTGGACACAGAAGTGGCAGCCCGAGCCACATCCACCGTTCCACACCATCCACACGACCCTGCCCTCATTGAGCCGTCTGAGAGGGCCCGTGAACTT
This sequence comes from Okapia johnstoni, assembly GCA_024291935.2. NCBI lineage: Eukaryota > Metazoa > Chordata > Mammalia > Artiodactyla > Giraffidae > Okapia > Okapia johnstoni. The sequence goes on from CM044322.1 coordinate 47,763,516, forward strand.
GGGGGTGCGTACCCCCTGGAGGCCCTGGCCAAGAGTCAAGGGCAGCCTCTTGGCAGTGAGACAAGCCCGGCCCCAGAGAGGGGCGGACCCCGCAGCGGAGTGCCCCCAGGGAAGGTGGGGAGAGGAACTCTGTCCGGTGGCATGCCGGGCTCCGGGGCGCCTGCGGCGGACGGAAGGCCAGAGGAGAGGACTGGGAACGTGCAGAGTCCGGCGGAGCTCTCTGAGGCTCCGACCTGGTTCAGGCAGGGTTCCAGAGGCTCTGAGGGGACACAGAGTGGAACCCTAGTGGTCAGGGAGGCACCGCTGACCTCTAACAGAGTGGATGAAGGGTCCACGACGCTGGGCTTGCTTGGGGGCAGCAGCTCAGCACAGCCAGGGACCCGGGAGGTGGAGGCTGGAGTTCCCTCTGGCCGAATGCTGGAGCCTTTGCCCCGCTGGGAAGTAGCCAAAGAACTGAAAGAACCCCAGTACTTTCCTGGGGACAGGGTGGGCGTGCAGCCTGGGACCTCCAGGGTTTGGCTGGGCCCCATGGAAGAAGCCTGTCTGGCCTGGACGTGTGGCACAGCAGTGCAATCCAAGGGGAATTGGGGAGGCCAGCCACAGGGCAGAGATGCCCACCTCAGCCCAGAGCAGCTCTCCCCAGCACAGAAGGACAAGCCTTCCCTGGGAGAGGCCTGCGGCCGAAACAGCATCCCCGCCGTCATCATCACAGACATGGGTACAGATGCGGATGCCCAGGAGGACAGGGCCATGGAGGAGACGCAGGGAAGCCCTCGGGGCAGCCTGCCGCTGAGGAAACTGTCCTCTTCCTCTGCCTCCTCTACTGGCTTCTCCTCCTCCTATGAGGACTCGGAGGAGGACATCTCCAGTGACCCCGAGCGCTGCCTGGACCCCAACTCTGCCTTCCTGCATACCCTGGACCAGCAGAAGCCCAGAGTGGTATGTCTTGCCTTGAGATTTTTCTAGAACTTGTGCTGCTTTCATGCCCGTGTGTCCCTTTTCCTTACTTTCTACTGAGTCGGGAAGACCCTGACCAGGGCCCTCGGGCAGTCACAACCTGTAATTCTCTCCAGGTGTGTTTGCTGGGGAAGTGCCTAGGCCCTGGCCCTGCGCTTTGTAGCTGGACAGCAAATTGTAGTTACTTCTGTTATTATTTCCATGTACATCTTAAAAGACATTTTTTAAGGTACCTCTGGTAAGTCACCACTCACTTCTTGGGAAGATCATATTCATGAGTGTTCCCAAAGGCTTCCTGATTAATCTCCAGAGATAGAGAACAGAGCTGTAGCTTTTGTCTGATCAGGCGAAACAGTTTAATTGTGTGATTCATTTAGGCAGAGGGGAAACTGACAAGGACGTCAACAAATTAACTCAGCCTGTACTAATAGGCCAGGAAAATGAGTGATGTGATTCTGTGACAGGTGCCTGAATCCTGTAGATAATGGCTGTGTCTGTTGGGTGAAGAACCACCTTGCCTCAGTAAATTGTCAGGATGTTGCAATATTTGTGGGGCCAACAAAAGTAAGATACAGCTTGTATGATTTAAAATGAAAACCATGCTTTGAGGTAAGGAGACCGTTTCTTTAATGACAGAATATTACAATAGGTTGAATTGCCTGAGATAAGCACCTGAGTGATACCCCTAGGGTATGTATCTCTTCATGGACATGCTTATTGTCTAGTACAGGTACATTTCAAATACATTTCCAAGTGCATCTGTTGTGATTCAGCACACTGACATGTTGTTCTGGCTATGGCGGTAGACAGGGGTTTATTTCTGTACACGGTTTATTTCAGTGCTAGGCTGTTTTCACTCTTAGGAGGATCAGAGCATCATACGGAAGATGTAAGAGCTGAAGCTAGCGCTTCTGAAAAGGTCTGGACTTTCTCTAAGCTTTTCCAGAGTCTGGGGAATTTCCTAGTTCGGTGTGTGAGGGGGTTCTTGTGCTACCTTGGGGGAAAGTCTGCATTTTTATTGTAGTAGGTAGTCTTCTGATTTAATCTTGAATATCACATACTATTCACTCATATGTTAACCCACAGCAGCTGAGAACTTTATATTTCTACGCTACATTCTTTTCTAAGGTATTTTGGACTCCGAAGCATATTTCTATCACACTCCCACTTCAGAAATCACAGTCTGAATCTTAGAAGACCAAGCATTTCTTTTCATGAGACTCTGCTTTCTGCTGCTGGTGGGGAGGCAAATGTATATGCAAAATGTGGTCCCCATCACCCTGGCATTTTGTGGCCAGCACAGGGCATCTGACATGGACACATCATTTAGAGGAGGGATGATCCACCTGGAAGGGGATGGTGGTAAAGGGAAGGTGGAATATGCTTCTCACTGAAGGTACGGCCCAGATTTCTCTGCCCTCTTGTCTACAATTAAAGGCCCATGAGATGGTCCTCTGTTCCTCTCCTCCCTTTGGCTTTTTAAACCCTGGAGCATAGCCGGCACAGCCAAGTTTTTTTTCACTTGTTCTCCAACTTTCCATTTGCCCTTTCTAGTGGTGGATTAGCAGCTCCTATTGGCTGGCTCTCAAAGTATTTTGTGTGTCCTGATGTTTGAAAAGGGCTCTTGTCTGGAAGTGAGTTAAAGGGGAGATAAATAATGACAGGTGATAATTTTTTGTTTGTTTCATTTGCCAGAGGGATGCCAGCTGAGAAACCAGAGGGTTGAGTAGTGTCAAGTTAGCGAACAGGTCCAGAGGTGGAAATGAGGCCTGCCGACTGTCCAGCTTTCCTCCCTCCTTTAAATAAGGTTTCAGACACCCACAGAATAGGGCCAGGGAAAAAAATCCCCCGCCAGCCCCGTTTTCTGAATCACATGAGGCTGAGGGCAAGTGGGGGGGTGCGTGGAGGGAGGGAAGGGTGGGTAGCCAACTGGAAATTATGGGATCCTAGGGACTTTTGAGTTTTTGGTTGAGTGATAAACTCAGTTTTCTTTTTTTGTACAGATTGTTATGGTGGAGCCTTATCAGTGACACCGCAACATCTGTTCCTTGGGTCAAAAATCACTTGATTACCAGAGATGGATAATTTGTCTACAGAAGGCCAGACAACTCGATTGACTGGGCCTTTCGGCTGGGCTGTTCAGTGTTTTACAGATAAAACATGAACTGGTGCTGTTTGAGGTTCAGTCAACACCCATTCCCCTTCTCTGGACTGTGCTGCTTCTGTCTACACTGCTGCCCTGCACTCAGGGGCACACACATGCCCACACATACTCCCAACACCCCACTGGGACGCACAGATTGGAAACTTGAGTGTTCAGCCTGGCGTTCACACAACCAACCCCTGACCCTCAGACCCATGCTGAGAACATATTTTTTTTGTGCCACTCTGTCTTTCCACAGAGTTAAACCTTCTCGTGCTCTTGTGGAGGGGTGACTGTGTGTGGCGTTGTGTGTGAGGGGTGACTGTGTGTGACATGACTGCTGGTGGAGGTGTCAGCTCCGCAAAGCCTGAAGCCTGGCTGCCAGGTTAGCTCTCCTGCTCTCTGGCTTCTCTGCCTGCTCCCTGCCTGTGAGAATCCCCAGCTTTCGGTGCAGGGGGATTCGAAGACGTCCTTGTGCTTAAAAACAAAGTGAAAAGCAAGTCGTTTGGAAACACACTCTGAAACTTCTTTAGCCATTTAGATGATGCAAATTAGCAGAGGCCTTTTTACTGAACGGGTGTGTGGTGAGAACCTTCTCTGCTCATTTGCTTCCCTGGGTAGGAGCTGTAAAGACACCCTCAGAAACATGCAAAGTGCTTGAGGCCTTTCCTGGGCTTCAGGCTTCAGAGGAGCCTGACAGATATGCTTGTCTCGGAAATAGAATGTTCCAAATTTTTGCACCTGTGTGTCTGTTTATAAAGGATCAGACGCTTGAAATTTGCTCAGAAGTAGTTGTCATACGTGCCTTGCATTCAATGGCTTAAATTCACCCATGTTCGAATTTACTCTTTTCTGAGATCTGAACAGAAGTGAATTGCCCTGAGGAAGAATGGTGTTCTCGCTTGTTTTTTAAGGCAACTAGAAATTAATCAACAGTTCTTGACTTCCTTCTGGTTAATCCATTTAAAAGTAAGTGGGCCATTGAAATGCCAGGTTTGAAGCACTAAATTAAGAAAAGCATGCTTTTTACTTTAAAAATAGGTTTTTATTGATTTATTCCAAAATCGTACTATCAGTCATGTGTACAATAATGAAAACAAAATGTTGGTCTGATTATCTAGGGGCATATAAAGAAGTATAATACAAAATCTTTGCCTTCTTGGTGCTTACTACTTTTTCAGGGCCTTTGAAATTTTGTTTCCTTTACTTTTTTTGTGTTAACTAGTACTGTTTTTTTTTCAGGTTCAAAAAGCAAACTAATATACATGGTAAAAAATTTGAACATTTTAAAATGGTTTTATGTGGTTTTTAAAAGTGTGAAATTTTTCCAATTAGAATTTAAAAGTCTTAGAGGGATCTTTGGGGGAAAAATGAATCTAGTGGTAAGTTCTTTTAAGTGGAAAATTCTGGAAGAGAATATTGAAAGCCCAGATTTATGGGGTAAAGAGTTCAGGTTGCATATGTTGTTTTCCTAAGATGGGGCACCCTTCCACCTCAGGTGTGTGACAAGGGTCTTTCTTCAAAAGGCTCAGGACCTTTCAAATCTGAGAGAACCCCAAGTCATTTATGTGAGGTTCTGACTGTTACCCTGATCTGTTTAGGGAGGAGACCAAGACTCAGAGAGGCAAAGGGACCTAAGGATTGCAGCTCTGGCTCAGTTTCCTCCTTTTAAAATATGCAGTCTGCTTGAGAATGATCTCATGGGGACCTGTAAAGTTGTAACTCTGCGTGACTATGTAATTCTAGAGATTGGATTCAAAACCTTCTGTATATGAAATAGGTATCAGAGTGTCTGGAAAAGTGACAAGATTTCTGTGGTGTGGACCTTAGGCAGTTGAGTCTGAAACAGGGCACATTTAATTGTGGTTTTCTTTCAGACCCATTCATTGATCTGTTTCTCTTGTTTCTATTACCTGGAAGAATGGCTCTTTATAATTTCACATTGAAAAAGCATCATCAAAATAAATCAGTACTATACCCAAGATTCTCGTTAATGATTAGACTGATATTAGAGGCTGTGCTGGTAGGATGCCAGCATGCTAACCTGAAAAGTGAAAAATGCATTCTGTTGTCTGAGGGCTTTGGCCTCCTCAGATATTGAAGTTTGGAAATTGAGGCTTTGCCTGTGCAGAGCCAAAACATCACTTCAAAGAACTCGTTTTATCAAAGACAAAAGTATAATTCATCCAGCTTAAACTCCTTCAAGTAAAGGTGAGACAGAGAAAAACAGAGATGGGTATTTAGGCATCACAAAAACACACCTCAAGATTCACCAGGCTTTTAGGTTTAACAGCAACAACAACAAAACCAACATTAAGCTGGACAGTTTCTGCTTTTAGAAAAATGTATTTCAGGTGTTACATAAAGCATTTTCAGAACTTTTGTTTTTAGCACTGAGTTGCTACCGCATCCCCTTTTCTGATTTTTGTTGGCACATACCAGGTAAATGTAGTTACAGATTAGATTAATCCTCTGTAGTTTATTTATATTCCTAGGAGCATTGATAACATTGTTTAGGCTTATTTTATTTTGTGACGTTTCAATTTAGTTGTCTAAAGGTAGAATTTAAAGTAGTTAATGGAAATAATTTTATGTGTTGGTTGAACAAACTTTGTAGACTTCAGGTAATCAGAGATTCGGGATTAACTCATGAACTCTTACATATTGTGTTGTGGGCACGCCCTCAGCATGGAAAGGTCTATAGATTTTTTTTTTTTTAATCTTTATTGAATTTGTTAAAATATTGCTTCTGTTTTATGTTTCATTTTTTTGGCTGGAAGCCTTGTGGGATCTTAGCTCTTGGACTAGGGATCGAACCCACATCCCCTGCACTGGAAGGCAAAGTCTTAACCACTGGACTGTCAGGGAATTCCCGTCCATGGGTTTTGTTAAGAGATGAAATACTGGCATTGTAGGTTATGTATGTCTTGCCTTCCGGTCCATGACAAATGTGTCTTGCAATGATTTTTTTCCTGACTAGGTGAAATTGACATTGTAAATGATTTATTTTTCATGAATCGGGGAGCTCATTGTTTACAAAATCATGGCAAACCCGACTGTGAACTTGTTGGTAACATGAAAAGCCATTTAGAGTGCCAGTGGCCATTGTCTCATTGGAATATTTGGGATTTTGTGAGTCCAGTTCTCCTGAGACTGTGTGCCATTCGTGGTTGCATACTGTTAACTTAGTTAACTAAGGATTGTGGCACTATAGGTGACCTCAACAACATAGAAACACTCAGCTTTATAGCATTCCCTCAGACCAATGGGTCCAGTCTGCTTGACTGTGGAGGCCACTGGGGAGGCTGGAAGAATCTGCCAACCTGGTCCTATGACCCTGTAGTCAAACTCAGCTTGCTGTAGTTGTGCCCTCAACTCTATCATTGTGGTCCCACCAGATACCTGGGCATTCATTTTTCCAGAGGTGAATTATTATTTTAAAGACAATTCAGGTCTCCTGGGCTAAAAGACAATATGGATATAAATGTGATTTTATTAGGAAGGTAGGCCTCTGTTCTTCGAATTTAAAAAAAAATAACAAAATTTTTTTTATGACCTGCATAATTATCATAATATAAATCTGAGTCTGGGAGAGGCTTTAGAGCTCCTTTCCTACAATATCCACGTTTTATAGATGAGAAAAGTGAGGCCAGAGAGTATTCAGTACTATGATGTTTACATTTTTCTTTTCACTTATAAAACTTCATTAGTGGATAAACTCCTCACTCACCTGGGAAGATCCACCTTGGCTTTAAACATAGGACATGTTTTTAAAATGTTGGTTAATGGAATGGATGAATGCATGAATGACAGACAGTAGCTCTGCTGCATTGTCTACCTGTAGAAGGACTGTTGAGTCATCTGCAAGAGGAGGGACAAAGAAAGGGGGGAAAGAACAGTGAAGGCAAGCTCATTGTTCATTCCCGAGACCTTTCTGCCACAGGAGTAGGGGTGCCTGACAGAGGTTTTGGAGAACTGGGTGAAATCCAAGAACATACGTGCCTGCAAACCCTCTGAAAAATCGGGAGAGGAGGCATGACCTTGCAGAGTAGGGGATGAGAGTTCAGGGGTGCCGTGTGCCTTAGATGGTTCCCGGAATGTAGTAGAGGCTCAGATCACGTTAGTGGAGGTGGAGTTAGGAGACATCTTGAGTAGTAATGTCTGGAAAATCCACTGGGGCTCTTGGAAGAAGTGCTTGGTAGCAGCTTAAGAGTTTGTTTAGGTACTACATTCACCCGGTACAATCCTGGAAAATGATTCTGCCTCACCCAATAAGGCTAGAATGAAATTGATTTCTCAAAACTCAGTGTTTACAGTCTACTTGTGACTTTACCAGGCTCCCCTGGTGGCTCAAGACGGTAAAATGTCTGCCTGCAATGCAGGAGACCTGGGTTCGATCCCTGGGTTGGGAGGATCCCTTGGAGAAGGAAATGGCAACCTACTCCAGTATTCTTGCCTGGAAAATTCCATGGACGGAGGAGCCTGGTAGGCTACAGTCCATGGAATGGCAAAGAGTCGGACACGACTAAGCAACTTCACTCTCTGTGTGTGAATTCACATGCTACTGTGGGACCACAGCAGCTTCTTGTAGAGCAGTTCATAGAACAGTGAGAAGGCTGATCTTACCTTCTGGCTCTGTCTCCTAGTGTAGTTTCCTTTGATTCAGTGATGGGGTTGGGGATCAAAGACCAGCACAGGCCTCAGGGAACAAGATCTCCCGGAGTGTTTGAACGGAGAAGACCACTCTGATGATTCTCCTGGGAAGGCAGGGCCCTCCAGGCTTTCTCTGATGAGGAATGACATGTGATCGTCATTTCACTGGTAAGCCAACACGCAGGCTTTTGACTAACTTATCTGGAGTGTTTCTAAAACAGTTTCATTAAGAATTTACTCTTAGAGATCTGATCTTTCCCCTCTGTTGAGTTTTACTTGGGCATTTTACTGACTTGATATTACTTAATGGAAACCCATTCAACAAAAGATATCTCTTCAGGCCACTAGTCAGTACTACATGTTTAATTTGCTGAAAATTTTACTTCTATTTTGCTCCAAACCAGCTGTTAAGTTTTATAAGTAACCAAAAAGGAGGAGGTACTGACAGTAAGCAAGCAGAATGAACCTTTGCAGTTCATATTTATGTAGGATTTAAAGAGGCAGGGGATGGAACATGGAGGGGGAGGATACATTTTTATTTTCCCATCATAGAATAAGTAGAAAAAAAACTCCTCATTTAATCGAGTGGTGACAAATATTGGACTGAAGAGATCCCACCCTCTTGAAGGTCACTATTATTCTGTTAGTCTAGCTTTTTACGTTTGTGGTAAGATTCTGGGTGGAAAGGGAAAATAAAATGATGCAGCATCTCAAACAAAGGAATTGGGATCATTTCCATTGACCTGGTGACTAAGATTAGGGTTTGCCTAACCCAGAGATGGGGCTTCCCTGGTGGCTCAGTGGTAAAGAATCCGCCTGCCAATGCAGGAGACACAGGTTCCATCCCTGGATCAGGAAGATCCCCTGGAGAAGGAAATGGCAACCCACCCCAATATTCTTGACTGGGAAATCCCATGGGCACAGGTGCCTGGTGGCTACAGTCCATGGTGTCGAAAAAGAGTCAGACTCGACTTAGCAACTTAACAACAACAACCCAGAGATGATATAAGTATTATGATTCAGGGTAAGCCCTTTCCTTGGCCAAGCAGAACCTGGTCCATTTGCTCACGTTTATAAAACTGATCTTAATGCGTCCAGAAGGCAGGAACGAGGTACTGTTGCTTTGGGCTTTTGAAAATGTGACAGCAGTTTTCTTTCTCTGGGTCCTCTGCTTCCTGTTCCCCCCACCATCCATTTAATCAGGATGAATAAACTGATTGTACTGTTTCCCAAGAAGAAGCTGTAATACATTTTATATTAACAGTGCTTAATATTTTCATTCACTATGGGGAGTCTTCAGCGTGCCTCAGAATGGAGGGATTTGGTTTCCCGGTGACCAGCCATCCACCAGCTCACCCCGCAATCTCTCTTGGTATGCTGTGAGTTTGTGGGACCCCGGCAGTTACTGGGGAGGTCCCTGCACCCCCAGGCGGTTCCCAGCCAGTGTTTTTCCAATTTCGCTGACATTCTTTCCAGGCTCAGCTCAATTTGTTTTCTTCTTCTCTATGGCAATTGATGACTGAGTCGTAAAATGTATAATTCAGCAGGATCTTCTGTTAAGTGCTTCTTCCACAGTTGTGTAGGAGCTGGTGTTTGGCTAGTCCTCTGCTATGCATGGGTGTTCCAGGTTTTCTTTTTGCAAGTTAGCTATCTGAAGAGTAGGTTTAAGAAAATACACCTCATAACTATGGGGAAAGGATACCGGCTGGGGTACAGAGAGGAACTCAGGGAGTATCACTTCTGTAATCCTTATCTAACCTGAATCTATTAGCAAGAAACTGAAAAGGCCTGTGTATGACAATGAGATAAACAGTTTAATCTGCTAACAATGTCAAGTGGAAAATCCAACCGCAGCCAGTAGCTTAAGAAATGGCTCTTAAGAAATGGCTAGGAGGTTTTGTTGGGACAGCAGATCCTGAGACCCAGGTTGCTGAGCCAAGCATAGGAAAATGGGTCGCTGTGTGTTCAAGCTGGGAGGTTGGGAAGACACTGGTTTGAGAGACTTCTGGAAAATCCTTACAGATAGAAAAATGTGCTGACGTAGGGGACATTTTGAATGCGTTGTAACTGGATATTTTAGTCTACATGAGACCATCGAAACCATTTCCTCCTCTTCACCATTGTCATCATCTTTGTCACAGCATTAAGTACTCATTAGTATTCAGCATTTAGCTAATTCCAGTGATTCAGGACACACAAGATGTTCTCTGAGAAGGTCTTGCTCCAGGAGTGCAGTGTGCTGGAAAGACTAGGACTCTCAGATTCAGTACTTGGCTTCTTTGGGTTTTGGTGACGTCATCTGTAAAATGGGTGTATCGATCATCTTCCAACCTCATGTGGTCTTTGTGAGTCTCAAATGACATTGTGTTTGTAGAGTCATTTTGAGAGTGTATGCTTCCCTGCTTAAACTTTTTTTTTATGAATACTATGATGTTGCTTTTTTCCCCCCAATTTTTTCTGTATTTCTCCAGTACTCATTTGTTTATTTCGGTCATTATACTTGTTTTTTAATAAACAATGATCTATATTATTTTTTAAAGTTGACATATAGTTACCTTACAGTATCATATTACTTTCAGGTGTACAACTATGATGTTGTTTTTTAAATCTTTCCAAAAGTGGATGGATGAGGGCAAGCACTGTACCAGTGCAAGATACGCCCACATCTGTGTTGCTGAAGGAGAAATTGCTAAGGACTATGTCAGAGACAACCCTTATGTCCGTAGCATAGCTGGTTCTGACATGGCCATGACGGTGGGGCTGGGGAGCAGGGATGAGCAGACACTCGGAATTGCATTCTAGTTCCACTCCAGCTGCTCAGTAGCGCCTCTTCCTGCCTGAGTGACCATCGCGGCCAGTGCACTTTATGCTTCTGTGGTTTGCTAACCCTGTGAATGTGACGGACATGAGGAATGGCTGGCAGGAGCGAGGAGTGGGCACAGAGCAGGGGTCTGATGTACCTGGAGCAGGGCTGTTAGCTCCTGAATAATTGAGAGCAGACCACAACTCCATCTGGAGTCCAGGGATGCTTAATGGGGGCATTGATTTTTCCAGTACCGTATGGTGATTTTCTCTTGTGTCCTGGGAAGTGAAAGAGAAGAATTCAGCAAAATCTTGAGTCTTTAAAGCAGACATTTCATTCAGCAGTTAGATGCTGGGCACTTCTGAAGTATGGCTAGGCCCTGGCTAGATCCTGAAACCTGTGCCCAGAGCTGGACCTCCCTTCCAGTGACTGCCCATGTTGAGAGGCGGAGGTGGCACCCCCGTGGGTGTCCAAACAACAGGCATTGGTCTACCGTCTCTGTCTGCAGTTACCTCTGCTGAGGAGAATGGCTTAATTGATGTGATCCCTGTCCTTGGGGATATGCCCTCTAAGGCGAAGTGGATGCCAACAGACATACTTGAGATTTGCGAAACGCAAGAACAAGTTGTCTAACCATTAAACAAGTACAGTCATTAAATAAGAGTTAATAAATAATGAATTGATGTTGGCATGGAAAATGCAGGAAGCTTCAGTGTGTGTCATGGAACAAGGAATAGAGGAATTGAATCTGGGCAGCAGCCACTGAAGACAGTCAAGGCCTTGAAGGCTTTGCTATCTCTGTTAGAAGTGGTCAAGCAAAGACACTATTCTGGATCCAAAGGCTCTTGGAGGTTGGAGAGGATGGGGGCACCCACCCTCTGCAAGCCTTAACGGCCTGCATCAAACTCCACACAAATTGATGCTCACAGATAAAAGATGCAATGCTTAAATGACTGTGCTGTAAATATGCTCTTGTGAGGCTAAGATGGGGTCTTGGGGGACCCCTCCATCCTCACCCCAGTCGACCAGAGGGACATGGTCAGGAAAACTTGCGAGGGGCTTCTACTTAGTATCTGTGCTGTGCTTAGTTGCTCAGTCGTGTCTGACTCTTTGTGATCCCATGCACTGTAGCCCGCCAGGCTTCTCTGTCCATGGGAATTCTCTAGGCAAGAATACTGGAGTGGGTTACCATGCCCTTCTCCAGGAGATCTTCCCAATCCAGGGATCGAACCCATGTCTCCTGCATTACAGGCAGATTCTTCACTGTTTGAGCTACCAGAGAAGCTTGAGTCTGAATCTTTGGAAGAGTTCTGGGGAGGCTGGCTGGGCTAGGGGCTGTGTAGACCCTTCCAGGGAGAGAGCCCTGGTGTGGAGTCAGGACAGTCCTGGGTTTGAGTCTAAGCTCTGCCACCTCCTGACTGTGTGACCCTAGAGAAATGTCTTACTTTTCTGTTCCTCAGTTTCAACATCTGTGCAGTGGGGCTGATAATACCAGCCTTAAGGTTGTGAGTCTTAAATGAGGCCATGTGTGAAGTGCCTGGCACCATGTCTGGACGTATGAAATGCTCAACAGACAGCAAGTTGGGAGGACTTAGAGGTAGCCAAGCTCTTGTTCCTAAGCATATTAAGCTGAACTTGCAATGTCCACCATTCTCTTTGTTTAGATGAAAGTGATGATGGTACCCAAGGGAATATTGCCTGCTGGTACCTTTCTTCCCCTAGAAGAAAAAATGGGGCCTGAGGTCTCTTGGATGCTGAGGTTAGTGGGAGGTGTAGGAAAGAAGGAAGGAGGTCTGCTGGAGAAGAGGGCTCCAGCCAGCCACGGGTGAAGTCACACCCTCACTCTGTCCCGGAGCTTGGCAAGAACTTTACCTCTCTGAATCTCGGTTTCCTCGTCTCGCAAGTGAGGATGACCACCCTTCCTTGTGGGCTTTGATGCAGAGGAGCTGAGATCTTGTGTCTCAAGGTCCTGACACAGAACAGGCAGGGATAGAAACAGCCCGTCTCTAACCCTTTGTCCCCAGCCAGGACACTTGCCTTCACGGAGTGGCCCCGGCCACCTCACCCCAGAGTGCCATTAGTTGTGAAGGATGATGACAAAATAGATGGCAGGATTTATTTTTCCAAGAAGGTTTCTCAGTTGTAGGAGAAGCCTCTCTTTGTCACCAGGGCTCAGAGCTTCAAGTGTAGAAAACAATCCATTAGATCCAGCTGCTGGCCAGCAGGTGTCAGGTTACTCACCTGGGACCTGCCTCTTTTCCTTCTGTTTGGGAGCTGGAAACTGACTGAGGTCACCCAGGCAGGGGAGGCCCAGCCTTCTAGGGGTGAGGAACCCTCCATCTCTTCTCTCCCCTCCCCTAACTCCTCCGCTTTCTTGCTGCATCTTTTATTAGAGTCACCATCACGCATAAGAGAGAGGATGGAGTGTGTGTGTGTGTGTGTGTGTGTGTGTGTGTGTGTGTGTGTGTGTGTGTGTGTGTGTGTGTGTGTGTGTGTATGTGTGTAAGAAACACCACCACTTTGTCTAGCTGTGGCTCTTCCCACCAGGGAGGTCTTTGAACTTGTATGTGGTTTGATTGGCCTTCATTGCTTCCCCGTACCGTTTCTGCCTGTGGGCTGGGCACATGCTTATTAAGACAGGATCTTTCTTAGGGCTTCCCTGCCAGTCCAGTAGTGAAGATTTCGCCTTTCAATGCAGGGGGTAAAAGTTCGACCCCTGGGGGAGCTAAGATGCCTCACAGCCAAAAAACCAAAACATAAAACAGAAACAGTATTGTAAAAAATTCAATAAAGACTTAAAAAAAAAAAAAAAGAAGAAGAGAGGATCTTTCTTAGGTGGCTTAGAGGGTAAAGAATGTGCAATGCAGGGACCCCAGGTTCCATCCCCGGGTTGGGAAGGTCCCCTGGAGGAGGAAATGGCAACCTACTCCAGTATTCTTGCCTGGAGAATCCCATGGACAGAGGCTACAGTCCATGGTGTCGCAAAGAGTTGGACACAACTGAGAGACTAACACTTGTACTTTTTTCACTTTTTCTTAGATTTAAGAGATGCTTTCTTCCACAGCAGACCCAACAGAGGCCTTGAGGCCCAGGCTGTGTCTCTGCAGACCACATTGCACACCCCAAAGGAGAGTGAGCACAGGAGAGCTTGCCCAGCATTTCCCAGCCCCACAGCTGCTTTTTGCCATTGTCCTGGCTCAGCAGACCCTGGGCCTGCTGAGCTGTTCTTGGGGCCAGGAGGGTGGAGGGTGGTGTGGTGGGAGAACACAGTCAGGTGGCCGGGCTGAGCTGGATGGCCCTGGGCACACCAGCACACTTCGGCGTTGCAGGAGGGCCTGTAAGAGCCTGTGTAGACTCTCCTAGGAGCTGGGACTGTGTGGCCACTTGTGGGTCCCCTCCCCCAACCCACCGAGCAGCACAGACTGTTCTGGGGCCACACATCACCACCGTCTTGGGCACCCTGCCTGCCAAACATGGGCCTCTCCTCTGCTGTGCTGCCAAAGTGGAAATCCCCCTTTGCTTCTTGACTATAATATGGGGCGACAGCCTGTGGTGTGATCCCTCGGGGTTCACATCTTTCCTGCCTGCCTCTGGTCCACACTCACCCTCCCACCCCCAAGTCGGCCACTTGATGTCCGGGCAGAGTTTCTAGGCCCTGAACTGTTGAGTCCTTCCCATGACATTACTGGACCACATACCCTTCCGCAGAGATGGGTCTCAGGGCTAGCCTGTGACAACATCCCCTTGAGCCCCAGTCTCCTTCTGCTCTTTGCATGATGGAGGGGCTGATGTCTGGGAGGAATGAAACCACAAAAAGAACTTGTTAGCATGTGGCAGCCTTGACCTCAGAGGCGGTCTGGATGGTGAGTGTGCTGGACAGTAACTCCCTTATTGCTCCGACCTGGAAATATACACAGGATGGTAATTAGTTTCCATCCCAGGCTAAGGCCATATGGAGCAGTGTCTGGGACGCTGTTTACCTTGCGGTATCACACTGTACATTAAGCATCAGCCCGCTCCCTCCAGGGGACCGCCTCCCACCTCACTGCGGGCTGCTGGTTCACGCCGAGAAACTGAACCAACTCTTGCAGGTCAGAGGTTCTTTCTGGCATCCTTTCTTTGGCATTCTGGACTGGCCTAGATTTTCTGGTCTGTCACCATTGGCCTCAAATACCACATCCCCAGAGGAAGGCAGTGAGTCTCACCAGGAAGATGCAGAGGAAGGGAGCTGGCCCTAAAGGTCAGTGTGGGTTGGCCTGGCGGGAAGTGCCCTGAATGTCCCAGGTGGCACATTCCTGGGGATTATTAGTCTGGGGGCTTCTGACTGTGGCTTGCAGACATGTGGCATGTGACCTTGGAAAGAAGACTTCAAGAACTTCAGAAAATAGTTCAATATGACTCCATGGCCAGGTATTGTAAAAGAGAATGTAAGGTCTTTGGTGGCTCAGTGGTGAAGAAAATCTGCCTGCCAATGCAGGAGACACTGGTTCGATCCTGGTCCAAGAAGATCCCACATGTTGTGGCGCAATTAAGCCCGTGCACCACAACTACTGAGTCTGTGCCTGTGAGCCTGGGAACCACAACAACTGAAAGCCCCATACCCTAGAACCGGTGCTCTGCAACAAGAGAAGCCACCGCAATGAGAAGCCCACGCACCGCAACTCGGGAGTAGCCCCCGCTCTCCAAACTAGAGAAAAGCCCATACACCGATGAAGACCCGGCAGAGCCAAAAATAATACATAAATAAATAAAATTCTAAAAACAAAGAATGTAAGTCCTGAATAGAAGTTTTACAAAGTCAACTGCATGAAGGATAGGATGGCGGGGACCTGGCTCAGAAATTTTTCTTTTGATATTCTGCTGCTGCTGCTGCTGCTAAGTCACTTCAGTCGTGTCCGACTCTGTGTGACCCCCATAGATGGCGGCCCACCAGGCTCCCCCGTCCCTGGGATTCTCCAGGCAAGAATACTGGAGTGGGTTGCCATTTCCTTCTATAATGCATGAAAGTGAAAAGTGAAAGGGAAGTCGCTCAATTGTGTTCGACTCCTAGCGATCCCATGGACTACAGCCTACCAGGCTCCTCCATCCATGGGATTTTCCAGGCAAGAGTACTGGAGTGGGTTGCCATTGCCTTCTCTGCTTTTGATCTTCACCGGGAGTTATGTTAACAAACATTCAGCATGCACTAGTTGGTGGCACATCTGTTACAAATGCAGTCTTAGGCTACACAGTAATGATGATGTAACAGCGGCTGTGATTTCTGAAGTATATGTTATGTGCCAGGCATGTTCCATAAGTTACTTCATTTAATTTCTGCAAGGCATCTGTTAGTTTCCTCGTTTTACAGCAAGCAGACTGGGGATCAGGCAGATGAGGTTGCCAATTCCAAGGGCACAGCTGGTCAGTGGCAGGGCTGGGATTTGAACCTATCACTGTCTCCCAGGTCCCTGCTCCTTCCGTTGCGTGTTACCTGGAGAAGAGATGAAGCAGGTGGAGCTCCAGGCAGAGGGGTGCTGAGCTTAGTTCTGGGCCTTGTACTTTTGGAAGATGAGGACTAACAATACTAAATGCAGAAGAAGATGGGTTTCCCCCATCGCTTAGTGGTAAAGAATCAGCCTGCAATGCAGGAGACACAAGTTCAATCCCTGGGTTGGGAAGATCCCCTGGAGAAGGAAATGGCTACCCACTCCAGTATTCTTGCCTGGGAAATCCCATGGACAGAGCAGCCTGGTGGGCTATTGTCATGGAGTTGCAAAGAGTCGGACCTAGCTGCCAAACATCAAAGCAGAGGAAGATGCTGGGCTGATGAGAGGTTTGAACCACAGGCCATGGAGACGGTGGAGGGAACTAGAATTGCTTGCTGCCTTGGACTTATTCCATCTGGGGGGCAAGAGAGTTGTCTTTACACAGGTGCCTTGGAGTAGCGCTTTAGTCTGTTCGAGATAAGTTTTCTGTTCACAGAGGTGGAATTAAAGAAGATTCTTTTCCTTCTAATGAATAGGCTTTTGTGCAAAAACAGATGGGTCAATGGAACTGTAGCAGAAGTGAGCTTCTGGAGCCATCTCTCTGCCCCTGGCCTGAGGGAAGGGAAAAGTGAAGAACTTCTAACCCAAAAGGGCAATAAAAAGTGAAAAAGCTGCTCACTGCTCAGCCAGTGAACCTCTGACCATGACGGGAGGGGAGGGTATCAGGCCTTGGTTCTTGCAGCCTGGGATCTCTCCTGCCTCCTCCCATAGGAGAGAGAGGGCACTGCTGCCAGAGGGCAGGGGTCCTGCAGGTACAGAGCTCTGATCTCTAGTGTCCCAGTTCCCCAGGCCACCCAGCGCGGGTGTCACGGGCCTCTCCATTTCACAGGTTCCTGGATTGATTACACGGCACAGCCCCAGGCTTTCTGGCCCCTTTCAAACAGCACAGGTAAAAGCCTGTCTGGGGTTTATATTTCAAACATAACATCAGCACCTAAATTGGAAGTGGGTGCATCAGATTGCATCACCTGCCTACAGACTTCATTTAAATTAGGAAACACCGGATGAGCAGAGGGAAGAAGTTTATTCCAAAGGGGCAGGTGGCCAGGAGGCCCCAGCTTTCCACAGATGATTGCCTTGGGGTTACTGACCTACAGGAAGGAACCTCTTTGTTGGTAGCCTCAGTGGGCAGAGCCGAGACCAGAGGGTGTGAACTCTGAGCGCCTTCTTAGAGAGGAGCACAGCACTGCCACCAGTGAAGGTGGCTTCTGATGAGCACTGTGTAGGGGCCACGTGGGGCAGTGAGCGGCCGCCACGGTGCAAAGGCAGTCGGGTGGAGTGAGCGCCATGCTCTCAGGGGTCCCTTAGCTTGTTAGTTGGAATTCTCACCCTCAGTGTGGCTTCTGAGACTCTGAAGAAACTCTCACTTTTAGGAGGGGACATCTGGGTGGTTTCCATTATTTGGCAATTTAGATAGAGCTGACGTGAACCTTCATGTACAGGTTATTTTTGTGGCCGTAAGCTTTTATTTCTCTGCATTGAATGTCCAGGAATGCAGTCTCTGGGGCATAGGCTATTGCCTATTTATTAAGTTCTTTAAGAAACTGCCGAATTGTTTCCCCCATGCCCTCACCCTTGTGTGTTCTTGCCAGCAGTGATCCAGTTTCTCTGCATCCTCGCCAGCACGTGGTGGTGTTACTATCTTTTATTCTAGCCGCTCTGATAGCCATGCAGGGCTGTCTTATAGTGGCTTTGTTTTTCCCTAATGGTGGGCTGCCCAGGTGACACAGTGGTAAAGAATCTAGCTGCCAATGTAGGGGACAGGGCTTCGATCCCTGGGTCAGGAAGATCCCCTGGAGAAGGAAATGGCAACCCACTCCAGTATTCTTGCCTGGGAAATCCTGTGGATCGAGGAATCTGGCAAGCCACAGTCCATGGGGTCGCAAAAGAGTCAGACACGACTTAGCGACCAAACAACAACAAATGGTGTTGAACATCTTTCCATGTGCTTAGTTGCCATCTGTATATCCTCTTCGCTGAAATAATCTGGCTTTGAAAGAAAATTCCACAGAGATGCTGTCAAACAAGAGTCAAAAGCCCTGGGCACTGGCCCCCCACTCTGGCGTAAGCTTCCTCTCTCAGGACTTTGGTGGGGGGCGGGGGTGGGGAGCTTGGTCATCTTTGAGGTCCCTTCCTGCCTCAACCATCTCTTGATTCCAAAAAAAGTGTGGTGACCCGGAGCAGCCGCCCCCCAAGGCGGGACCGCCATGTGCAGGAGACCCAGGGTGCCCCCACCTACACACCATCACCCTCCCAGCTCTGTCTCCTCAGGATCCCACCCAGGCTGACTCAACGGGTGCTGTATTTAGGAAAAGGTGTTGTCGGGCCTGGAAATGCAAAGAAAAACAAAGGAAGAACTGCCGAGTGTCTCCTGCCACCTCCCTGGCCTCCTGTGGCCTCCGCTGGGAAGGCGGTGGCCCCGCAGGCCCCCCTCCCTGAGACGCTCCTTCCCTCTGTCTCTTCAGTGGCGCCTGTACTATGTGGTTTAGTTTCGCACCACGGTCATCCTGAAGGTCCCAGATATGGTTCCCTTTTCATATTAATTAAACAAACAGAGAAAAGTGTGTGTATCATTTAAAACCGTTGAAGACAGTGGCGACTGCAGTCATTTTTCAGGGTGCCCTGAATGGCATCCTCTCACCCTCAGCTGCTTGGAAGTGTTGTTGATGTTTTGTCTTTTGCCTCCTGGGGGGTGGGGGTGGTGGCAGGAAGTGGTCCTGAGTGTCATGGGATTGCTGCCAGTTTGAGGACCCGCAGGGGTGTTTGGGCTCCCCTGGGAGGCAGGGTAGATGACTGAAGAATGCATTTATTTTTGTGTTTCTGCCTAATGATGTATACGGGACTTCACAGCACGTGAAACAAGCATCCTTAATCTTCACGTCAGTGAGTCATAAGAAATGAAAGGACATGGTTGTTTCTCCCTCGGTCTAATGAAGTATAATATTTGCAAAATCTCCTCTGGTGAATGTGCACAAACAATCTATCACAAAGAAGGAATTGTTTTCTACGTGGCCTTAGAGGAGTTTTGGAAAACGAACAGAGGATTTTTACACGTGTCCCTTGAGCCCAACCCAGGCAGTGAAGATAGTGGAGAAGGTGGACGGTCATGGGCTTTCCACACAGTCACTGTGGCCCATTAGAATATTCTGGCACATTTCAGCGGGTCATTTGATTGGGCCTGAGATCAAAGGTGGAGCTGAATCACATGATGGTTTGGTCCAAAATGTTTTTCTGATTTGGTACTTTTTGAAAACCTAGGTTTATGTCTGGTTTGAAGTTGTTCAATAGAGTTAAGAAAGGGGAAAAACCCTCTTGTTACATTCCTGGTTCAAATTAAAATCTGATATTTGCCCTTGGTTTGAGGTTGAATAAATAAAAAGCATTATGGCTATTGGTGAGAAGTTCATTTTGATTCAAGTCGCTTCTTCAGATAGCATCACTGTTATAAAACTCACTTCCCATGAACTTGCATTCTTCCAGGATGGTGTGTGTGTTGATCTCATTTCTTAAATATTCCGGTTAATGAGAGTTACTGTACATGCAATAGTACTCGGCAGTGAACTAGAAGTAATAAAATACTTGGCACAAAAACCAGCAGAGGTTTTGCTAAACGCACAGACTTTGTCTTCTTGGGATCAGGTGAAGGGTTTTTATCTACTCTTTGCAACTTGCTAACTTTCAGGGAAGGGTGAACTCTTAATAACTCTTTATTCATATAGCCCACAATATTTATTGTGTGCTGACTGCATCCAGGTTGTCCTGGCAGATACGGATCTGTGTATTAGTGAAGCTTAGTTCCTACCCTCTAGGAATTTTCAGTTCATTCAAGGATGCAAATGACAATACCTAACACCTATTATGCAAAAATTTATTTCAGTCCTTTTTTTTTTCCTCACACTCATGATTTGTGTGATCTTAGTTCTCTGGCTGGGATTAAACCCATAGTCCGGGCAGTGGAGAAACAGAGTCTTAACCATCCGACCGCCAGGGAAATTCTTACTATGCTTTTATCATGTTGTCGGCATTGAATGAGGAGTTAAGTGACCTGCCTAAAATCACAGTAATAGAAGAGTCGGAGTATGAATATGAATTCAGACATTCTTACTCTAGAATAGGTTTTCTCAACTTTGACACTATTGACATTTTGGGCCATATATATATATATATTTGTTTGGGGGGCTGTTCTGTGCACTGTAGGGGGTTTAACAGCATCCCTGACCAGTTGCACCTTCCCCAGGTTATGACAACCAAAATATGTTCAGGCGTTGCCAAATGTCCCCTGAGGGGCAGATCACCTCTGGTTGAGTCACCGATCTAGAGCTTGTCCTAGTAACCATGGCGCCATACTGCCTACCCTGGTAATAGGTTCAGCACAGTATCTGTGTGTTTAGAATGATAAGTCCATTTGGAGTCCTGCTGGAAGCAGAGGACAGACGCCACTCCATCTGGGATTGTTGGGAAGAGAAATCTCCGAGATGGTGCTGTTTGAGTAAAATTTTGGAGGAATTCACTTAGACAGAAAAAGGGGAAGGATATTTGGAGTAGAAGGACCCCTTGCATAAAAGCATGAAACGTGAGAAAACAAATCTGGCTTAAGGGATGACAGATAATTCCCTCTGGATCCTTCACTTCCCTCTCTGTTGCTGTTTTCTTGTCTTGGCAGCAGCTTGGTTGACAGCAGCCATATAGTTTTTACTCTGAATCAAAGGTATTGTATCAGTCAGGATGAGCTAGGTTTTACTGCATAACAAATAGCCCCTAAAAGAACAAAGATGTGTTTCCTGCTCATGCTGCCTACCTGACCTGGGTCAGCTGTGGGCTCTGCTGTTTGTTGTGCTCACCCTGTGACCCAGGCTGGTGGTGCTGCCACTGTCTGGAGCACCGCTGGGCACCAGGACAGAGTGAATGCTGCTGCTGCTGCTGCTGCTGCTGCTAAGTCGCTTCAGTTGTGTCCGACCCTGTGCGACCCCATAGATGGCAGTCCCCCAGGCTCCCCCGTCCCTGGGATTCTCCAGGCAAGAACACTGGAGGGGGTTGCCATTTCCTTCTCCAATGCATGAAAATGAAAAGTGAAAGTGAAGTCGCTCAGTCATGCCCGACTCTTAGCGACCCCATGGACTACAGCCTACCAGGCTCCTCCCGTCCATGGGATTTTCCAGGCAAGAGTACTGGAGTGGGTTGCCATTGCCTTCTCCGACAGAGTGAATAAGAATGTGGTGAATCCTGTCCTGGCTTGTCAAGCTTCAGCCCAGAAGCAGCATCTGCCACTTGTGTTTATATTCAATTGGCCAAGAAAGTCTCATGCCCTCACCTAACTTTAAGGGGACAGACAACTCAAGACCTACCACGTGCCCAGGAGAAGAACTGGAAATGTGCTGGAGATAGCACTCACGTCTCCTACAGAAGTCAAAGGCCCACACCTGGGATGTGCGAGCATGGACACCTCATTCTCTCCCTAAGGGCCTCCTACTTGGCTTTCAACGATGGCCTATTGCCAAAGCCGCTGTGAAATCACCGAGCAAAAAGAGAAAATTAGACAATCAAGAGTCCAAAAAATTTCAATTCTCTGAATAAGTCAGAGAGGTCTTTGTGGATTAGGACCAAGTCACAGGCCCTCGTTTTAGTTAGAATGTCGAGGGGTGAGAGTGGGAGAAAGGATTCCGGTAAATAGGGCCTGGATGCTGTAGATTGTTTTATGGAAGTAGGTGTAGGTGTTCAGGATGCACACAGGTAGTTATCTTCAACATTCAGGATGCTGGCTGTCTCTTCAGTAAGTAAGAACAGCTTTCAAGCCTGGGCTAAGTAGAAAGATGGTCTCCTTCGTGGGCTGTTCTGAGATAGAAGGAAGCACTGAAGGAGAGCAGAAGCCACCGAGAGCATTTGGGATGCTTTTAGAGTCTCCACCGGTGCCTTATAAATAACCCCAGGAGAAATTTTCCTTGTTGGGAACTCACTCAGACCGCGCCTCTGTCCTGGGCCCTGGAGTGAGGAGATAGACACAGAGACGGGCTGCTGTGGATCTAAAATGGGAAAAGACCGGAAATCTGTGGGAAGGATGCAGTCCTTGTCACCCCTAGGCAGAGGGGGCACAGAGGTCTTAGAAAAATAGAAATAAATATAGCAGTTGTTGGCCACTTCCCTCCCCAGTGAAGCACTCTTTCCAAACCTGGTTTCCCTCTGTTTCCGAGCTATTTCTCACCATGGTGTGTGTAGGGAGCCAGGGCAAGAGAGATGGAGAGAAATGGTGGAGGGGGGGAGGCGGGGCGGGGGGACTCACAGGCATCTACTCACGGGGAGACAGGATTAGTCACAGTCTGGGAACTTGGTGGAGGGGGCCTCCAGAGACCAGAAGAGTGGAGAATAGCCAGCTAGGTCCAGAGTCTCTTCACCTCTGGGGTCTTGGTGGAGCATCTCGCTGCATGGCTGTAGGTATGCGTGTGGGGGCCTGTGCCCGAGGGAGGGGGTGCCACACCAGGTGTGCAATAGGGGAGCACTCCAACTGGCCTGTGGTTTGCTGGCAGCTGCCTAACCTGGGCTGTATTAGCTTCCTCCCTCTGCTGTAGTCAGGTACCCCAGGGTGCTCCACGATGCACCAGGGCTCCCTAACATTTTTCACAGCCCCAGCCTCTCCTGTTCTTCCTCCCTCAGGGAACATCAATGTCTGTGGTGCCCTTCCTCAGGTTATGCAGGACCAGAGGGGAACAGACAGGTGGGGCTGCTGAGCGCAGGGCCAGGGCCTGGCCAGCCCTCTCTCCTCCCAGGCTATGCTCCCCTCACCAGGACCACTGTCCCTTCAACACCTCTTGCTCAGCTGTAAAGTGGGCACGTGGCGGACAGCTGAGCAGGAACTGTATGCAAGTGCGTGGGCTCTAGGGATCTGTTCAGGCAGAGGAGGCCGGTAGCCCAGCTGCCCTCACCATCTTTCTCAGTTGCCCACTTAGTGTGGGGAGTCTTGCTCACCCATCACTCATCCTCAGACTGGCCCTGCGCCCATAATGGCCAGGCGGGCAGGGGACCCAGGCTCTGTGCCCCTCCCAAGGGCCCGACCCTTCCCAGCAGGGCTCAGAGAAGGTAGGTCTGCTTCCCAGTGAGCCCTGACCGCCCCTGGGGAGGTGCGAGGTGGTTAAACCTGCCCTTCCCCGCTCTGAGGTCTCCGGAAGATACAAGTGCTATATATAAAACTGGGCAATTAGCTCATGCTTGCTAAGTTTCCACCCTGGCGGCTCACTGCAGCCACCGCAGGGAGATTTCCTGAAGCCCTCCTCCCAGCTCTGGGCATCCGTGGGACCCTCCCCCATCCCTCCCAGGGCAGCCCTAGTAGGGCTTGCTTGGGAGGAGGAGGAGGGAGGAGGGCAATGAAGGGCATCTAGAAAAATGACCAACCTCACACTCAAGCTCCTGCATGGTCCCAACCTACAGTGAAGCTCCTTTTTCCTATCTTTCTTGCCTTTTAACGTGGGGCCTTGGGGCCAGGGATGGGCATGATGGGTGAGGGGTGCTCAGTACTGGCAGCCGCCCCAGCAGGTTCAGTTCAGAACTCGAGGGGACAACGGGCAGGACTCCATAGGGATTTCTGTTGTCGCCTCAAAGGAGACAAAGGAGAGGAGGAGGCCCTGACAGGCAGGTTTCCACCGAAGCTTCGGTGACTTGAAATTCCCCTGTATAGTTTTTCTAAGTGGGTGTCACTGCTGTGCTGGGGGGACCTGTCTCATTGTTTGGGACTGCCCAGCACACTACCAGTCATCTAACACCTTCTACCCCTTTGCCTGTAGTGATCCCCTTGTCCACTGTGCACCCCTCTTTCCAGACATCCACTGGGCCCAGTCATGTACTGCTGCTGGTTAGGAACCACTGAAAGGAATTATTTACTTGGGCAGCATCTCAGGAGGATATCAAATGGAGCCAGAGGATTTTAGGGGCGGTGGGGAGGAGACAGGGGTGGGGTGTTAGGCTGAGAAATGCCTTGTTACCTTGGGCCAGGTATGGGCCCAGTTTTTTTTGAAGTGATCAAGTTTAACTTTTCATCCTGTTTATGAGCACTGGGCACCCTCTGCTAGCTGGAGGATCTTTTGTGTCTGTTTTCTTTTGTTTCATTGCATCCTCTCTTAATCTGCACTGTGACTTCAGGGCCAGCTTCCTGAGTGCACGACCAGTGCAGTCACACAGGGCCCCCTGCTCTCTCCCTAACCCTTGGGCTTAATGCTCTGCAGTCACCATCTTGAAATTCTTAATAATTCTGTCTTTGAGTTGTGTTTTGTAAATGAAGTCCAGGGAGACTGGGACCCCTGGACTGGGTCTCCATCTGCCTCCTCTCCGCACCCCACACCCCAGCAACTGATGATGTCCCTGCGGGGGCCTGGGGGA
Organism: Okapia johnstoni; assembly: GCA_024291935.2. Lineage (NCBI taxonomy): Eukaryota > Metazoa > Chordata > Mammalia > Artiodactyla > Giraffidae > Okapia > Okapia johnstoni. The sequence goes on from CM044322.1 coordinate 47,787,961, forward strand.
GGGCTCAGGGATGGCCAGGGTCTGTGCCACTGGTGGGGGGTGGCGGCCCTCCCACCCGGCTGGCAGAGCCACAAAGCGATGACTCAGTGGGGTCGAGCCTCCCACTCACTCCCCATCCAGGTACCGAGTGTGTCCCACGGGGATGTTCTGATCCTGTGGATGCTCCTATCCTGGGGCAGGCTTGTGGGGTGAGGAGACCTACCTGACCTGGTGGCTGATTTGGAGGGGACCCAGCAACCCCTCTTGAGTGGCCAGAGTCACAGGGCGAGGCCCCTGGGTTCCCTGAGGGTCTGTCCGGGCCTAGAGATATTTAGACAGCAGAGATCGACACTATTGGGTAGGGAAAGAGAGACTGAAGGAGAGGGGGAAAGTTTTCTATTTTACTGCCATTCCTGGCCCTACTCCCCGCTTTTTGAATACAAGGTGCAGCTGTTTTCACTTTGTACTGGGCCTTGCAAATGATACAGCATTTTTACCTGCCATTTCTGTTTAGTTCTCCTTCCTGTTTCTGGAAAGAAAAAAGACAAGTAATTAAAAGGGATCACTGTGAATGCAGGAGATTTCATGCATTTTCTCCCTTCTGTCCTTCTGAAGTTCGTGGTCATCAGCCCCAAACTTTTCCGAAGATACCTTGTTGGCACAGCCCCTTCTACAAGAGGCAGCAAACTCAGGACAAGGAGAGAGGGGCTAGGGAAGGGAAATCTGTCATGTTGCTGAAACGTGGCTGGAGGTTTTGGTCAGACCTTCCTTAGTCTGTGAGCTGTTTCTTCACAGGCACTTACTGTGTGCCAGTTCTGGGCCATTGCTGGCCTGGGCAGGACACTGGAGGGATACCAGACAGGAACCATAAAGCCAGGTTCCAGGAAATGAGGCTCTGCTCTCATGGGCCAGCTATATTAAGGGATCATTTGTGAGCAGGTGTAGACAGTGTCACACCAAGTAAATTACACACACCTTGTCCTCAGCCTGGGGGATGGTGCCATAAGACACGATCTGCTGGATGGAGACCATGCTGCCGTTGTGACCACAGATGAGGTGAGTCTATAGACAGTGGACCAGAGTCAGGGGACTCACATTCAGACAGAACAGGCTGGGGGAAACATCTCTTCTGCTTCATCAATGAAGTTCTTATGGGGGAAGTTGGAAGTCAGGAGCCACTGTGCTCCCCCAAGTCCTCCACCACCTGCTGCCTAGCTGCCCACCTCTCAAGACCAGAGTGATGCCTGCCCCACCCCTGCCTTTTAAGCATCAGCCACTTCTTGTCTGTTCCTCTAACACGTGAACCAGACCTTCCTAGACTCATCGGAGACCTCGTGAGGCCAGACGCCAGCCATCCTCCTGCCTCTGGGCCAGACACACTTAGGGATGCCCAGATGATGAGCAGGGGGCAGGGAGGTCATCTCTGTGTCCAGTGTGCAGGCAGAGGCCTGTGTCCTGAGTCTGGCACCTGGCAAAGAGGGGAGAATTGGAGCAGAGGCATGGAAGCCTCACATGTGGGACATACTTAGAGGAAAAAGTTACTGTTCTTTATCTGACTCAGACTTAACTGGGTGTCCTGTGCATTTCCTGGCAGCCCTACTCCAGAGGGCAGTTGTGTCACAGTCTTTGTGAAACATGTGAATCCAGAAATGAACACTGGAGTCCAGGAGGCCTCTGCCGGACCCCTCATAAGGGACCAGACGTCGGGAGCTCGGCTGCCCAGTGCTGTCACCTGCTTGCTGAACCATCTGGAGTTGTCCTTAGGCCAGGGTAGGATGTCCTTAGGCTGGGTGAAAGCCTAAGTTGTCTTTAGATCTTCTGTAGGATGGAGATAGAAGAGCCACTGCCTTTTCTCCTTCCACCCTGAGCGCTCTCCAGGATGGGCTCCAGTGAGGCCTCGTGCAGAATCCACAGGGCGCAGGGCTTTGAGCAGCTGCCAGGCCTCCATCAGAAGGCTGCTCAGGCTCCCTGCCCTATCAGTGAAGATGCTCTCACTGCAGGTAACAGAAAACTGCAACTCTGCTGGCTTGAACATAAGGAAAATATATTTTGTTGCTGTTGTGGTATAGTCGCTAAGTCATGTCTGAGTCTTTTGTGACCCCGTGGTCTGTAGCCCACCAGGCTCCTCTGTCTGTCCATGGGATTTCCCAGGCAGGAATACTGGAGTGGGTTGTCATTTCTTTCTTCAGGGGATCTTCCCGACCCAGAGATTGAGCCTGCATCTCCTGTGTGGCAGGCGGATTCTTTACCACTGATCCACATGGGAAGACTGTAAGGAAAAGGTATTCTTTCACCTTAATTCATAAGCCCCAGCATAGGCAGCTGTGGCATTGGATAATTCCTTGGAGCAGCAGAATCACTCCTGTCCTTTGCATCAGTCTGCTGTGTCCCCAGAGCATGGTGACGCCTCTCTTCTCTGGGATGGTGGGACAGCTGCTGCAGGTCCAGGTGTCCCGTGTGGAGGGGAAAGGGGGTGATTCTTTTCTCAGAAGACGCCAGCAGCTATCCCCAATGTCTCACTGACCAGAATGTGTCGCCCAAGTCCGCCTCTGGTGTGAGAGGAACTTAATTAGTACGAGGTTACTCCTGGGGAGCTCCACCCAGCACACTTGCTGTTGGGTTCCCTGGCGCAGTGTAGACACCCAAACAGTACCAGGTCCCTATTTCTGTTCCCTGACTCATCCTGCCAAGGGTTTGAGGCAGTGTTGATTATCTTCTTTATTCTTTTCGATTTTTAGTGTAAGCATTACAGAGAAAGAATCTAACAATAACAAGCAATTTAACTTTTTATTCTCAGTGGACTTGGATAAGCTGCATAACTTTGTTTTACATACGTAATAATCCGATTGTAGTAGTTTTATCATTTGAATGTCATCCCACGCTTTCAGGAACGGACATGGGGGCATCTGCTTGTCATTTTAAGTGAATTTTTAAAAGAAAATTTTAAAAATTTATTTATTTGACTGTACCAGGCCTTAGCTGCAGCATGTGGGATCTTTAGTTGTGGCATGTGGGATCTAGTTCCCCAACCAGGGATTCAACCCAGGCCCCTTGTATTGGGAACACGGAGTCTTAGCCACTGGACCACCAAGGAAGTCCCCTTTGTAACTGAATATATAATAATAATAGCACCTAACTTTTATCAAGCACTTACTGTAGAACAGGCACTGTTCTAAGTGGTTTCCATGGATTATTTTACTTAATCCTCATAGCAACCCATTTTCAGGTGAGGAAACGGAGGCACAGAGTATCTAGAAAGGGACTGCAGCCTAAGTCTTGAGCCTCAGCCTTGAACTACTACATAATTTACATGGTCGTGCCTTTACTGTAGCTGTTGCTATATGCGGCAATGAGCATTTTCTTAAAAATTACCTTTTCTCTACTCCTGTTAGTTACTAACTTGGGAAATGTTCTTCTTAGTGGCATTGTTGGTCAGAGTCCAAGAAGAACATATGACTGTGTCATTGTCCCACCTTACCCTCTGGAAAAACTGAACCAATTCAGGGTCATCTGCAAGGTCTAAATGCTCTGGCTTCCCTATCACCACTGGGTTTTCTTTCTAGTCCAGTATTGTCTAATTGTCCTTTAATTTTTTTTTCCCTTCGAGTTTTAATTTGTAATTCTTTAAGTGAGACTCTACACATTTCCTTGTGATGATGGCCTGTAATTATTCATATGCAAACCGACTATCTATCCCCATTGAGCAATCATGTAATTAGACTGCAGTGTTCATGGCCCATGTTGATAGCACTTGAAGCTATTAGTTGCGTTATTACAAATATATTTCTATTCCATGATTTTCTATGAAAAAAGAGAAAGTGTTTCATTCCAATTTATTCTAATCAATCTCTATCTTCCCCCTTGTGAAATTGTTCCTAATTGTCTTCGCCTGGAAATAGGGGACCACCTGGTACTTGAGGGCAGTGGTTTTTACTGATTTTCCTTATGCAACCAACCGTTGTGATGGGTCCTTAGAGGACTGAACTGTGCCTCACCCTGTGAAAACTGGGTTTTTTGAAAACCCCCTTTTGAGCTTCCAGGAAGCAGTGTGATGTAAGCTGGTGCCCGGGTGCTAGCTAGCTGGCAGCTGGCCACATCCAGCCACCCCCGGTCCCCTGGCCATCTGTACACCTTGGCAACCAAGTGGTGACCGACACACCCAGGCCCAGAAAGCCAGACAGAGTGGCGGCTGGAGACTTCATGGAATCCTTGTAATTAGAAAGGGAAGGAGCCTGTTAGCGCATGCGATGTCCTCCCCTCCCACGGGCCCAACCAGCTTTAGAAGGTGGCATGTAATTTGCTCTGTCACCTGGAGCACTCAGTTGAGTTTCTGACCCTTATCTCTGAAGCCCGAGAGCTGGACTAGATTGATGGGTTTTAACCCTGTTTTGGACCTTGTGTTTTGGAAAGGGGTCGAAAGTAGTGCGTCCTTTCCTTGAAAAAAGGCACATTTCACAAATCACTATGTGTGCTCTTTCAGGACATTTATAGCTAGAAGCCCATCTCCACTTCAGTCCACAGTCTGCAAGTTTAGAACCCAAAGACCTGTTGGTCTCTGAGGTCCCTTTTTAACTCTGAAAGTCCAAGTTCTAGAAAGTTTCTGCTCAAGGAACCTGGGATTGGAAGTGGGCAAAAGGGAGCCTCTAGTACTTACTTGGAGAAAGCAACTATCCAGCCCAGAGTTTTACTGTCTGTTTTTTTGGTTGGTTGGTTTTGTGTTGTTATTTTCCAAAGTTGAGTTCAACTCTGTGATACCACGTTCTTTCCCTGTATCTTATTCTTTGAAAATTTTGTACTGCCTCCGAAACCGTTGAAATCTTTCAAGTGTATGCGGTGGAGATGGGTTCCAAATGCTTTCTGACATTCCTATCACGGGAATGGGGAGGGGAACATCTGCCCAGATATCCCTGGCAACTCCCAGCAGCCCTTAGCCTTGCCTGCTGCCCCTTCACCTTTAAAAGACTGGGACATGAGAGAATGGGCTGGTTGTGTTAATGTTTTTGTGAACAGATGGGTCCTTGGGAGTTGGAAGAGAGGGAGGAAAACTTCTTCTGGTTGATCAGAGTGCTTTCCCAGCACCTCTCGGCTTACTTGGTTAAGAAGCTTTGCTTCAGTTCCCAGGGACTTTTCTAATTCCTCAAGTGACCTGCCTGAGAAGGAGCTGAAAGGAATGACTTGGGCCTCAAAGATCTGTTTTTAGGGGTCAGGAGAAAAGTCCCAGTATCATTTGGTATTAGCTGGAGGGAAGATGCCCATGGTCCCCAACTGAGCCTCCAGCCGTCCAGGCCAGCTCAGCCTCCTGCAATGAGGTGGAGACAGTCACAAATCCTTCTGGTGGGAGGTTAAACGTATGTGTGCATATATGTACACACTGCTGCTTCTTAATACTTGGATTCTACCCAGGAAGTCAGCAGGAGTTGGGGCAGAAGGGAGAGAATCAGAATCTCCCTCCCCAATTTTATGTTTCTGGGATCTCTTCTTTTTCTTCTGGCCATTGGGACGTTTCTGTAAATTGGAGGGCAAGTGATAAAGGAATTAGCCGCTAAATATTTTACAGGATGAATATTTAGCCCCTAAATATGAGGATGATTTTGCTGTGTAGGACAGTGGACTGAGTGTGGGGAACCTATGGATCTGGTTCAACCATAGTACTGATGGTTTTCTTGTTTCCTGCTTCTTCTAGAACTCATCTCTGAACATTTAGCACCTCTAACCAAGCAGGAGCAATGCAGTGCTGCTTCTAAAAAGCACACCAACAATTTTGCCAGTAGTTCTCCCTCCCAGTTCTAAATTTTGAGAAGTTTTTTCACAGTGTAAAGAAGCCTACAACTAAGAAAATTCAGTCCAGCTCAAGAATTCAAAAGTTGAAGTTGTGTGAAGTCACAGGTTTTCCTGTATCAGCTGCGGAGCCGAAAGACTCTTATTCCTAGACTGGGCACTGCATTGTTGAACTTCTCTTACTTACTGTTTAATAAGTAGCCAGTGATCCCTGAAAAAAGCCTGGCTGTAAAGTTGCCAAAATGATGCACTGCTTTGTTTCAAGCCACTGTAAACTCTTTCCCCACAGTCATTTTTATCTCCAGCGCTTTTGTCTAGGTCTTTCTATTTGTTTCCCTAGAATGAGAAAACGTTGCGTTCCCCAGAAAGTTTTCCATGTTGTCTGCTCATTCAGTTCTTCATAATGACCCAGGAAAGAAACTAGATGGGTCTTTTCTCCCCCACAGTCTCATACATTTTCATCAGCACACACAAGCTTTATACAGGGAATTCTCACAACTTTGATCAGTTATATTCGCTTTGGAGGGGGGGTTGGCTAGCCGAGATTATATAGCAATTTTTAAAAAGATAAGTTGTTTTATTACTTTCTTAGTCATGTACAATTACACTGGGGATCTAATTTAATAAGTTAATAATTTGTAACATATTTTATAGCATGCTAAATAGACTTTTCTTAAGTGCTTGTACTGTTAATGTTTATCTACTCTAAATTCTGAGTTTAGCAGCCTCTGTTTTTCATACTCCATAGTGTACTGAATTCAGCCTAAGACGGAATTATTTAAAGTTCTCTGGGCTGTGAACAAATAGTATTAGGGCCTGACCCTCTCAGTGTTTGAGGTCTTGGGAAGCTTAAGTCTGCTGGGTTTGGATGCATAACTGGTCAGTATCTTTCACAAGGTGTCCGAGGAGCTGGACACAGTTTTCTGAAGAAATGAAGGTTTTTGTTTACTTGTGGCATTTTTTTTTGAGTATCAGTCTTACACAAAGTTAACTAACAGTGAGACCAAAAGTTGCTGCTCCTGGGGTAAGAGGGATAGGGGAAGGCATAGTCACTCAGTCGTGTCCGACTCTTTGTGACCCCATGGAATGTAGCCGAGTGTAGTCAGTGAAATTCTCCAGGGAGAATACTGGAGTAGGTTGCCATTTCCTTCTCCAGGGGATCTTCCTGACCCAGGGATTGAACCCGAGTCTCCTGCATTGCAAGCAGACTGTTTACCAACTGAGCCACCAGGGAAGACATAAGAGCTGATAATTTCGGGAATTCAGTCTAAGCTGAATTCAACATACTTGGCGGTATGAAAATTAGAGGCTGCTCAACTAATGAGTGGTATAAATATTAACAGAACAAATACTCCAGAAAAACTCGTTTAGGGTGCCATAAAATATCAATCACAAGTTATTGCTAACTCAGTAAATTTGGTCAGCACACCTAGACTGTCCCTTTCGTTTCTCACAAAATCCCTACCAAAGAGCTACTGCGGAAACTGAGACGTCTGTAAGTTCTCGAAAAGACCGCGGAGCTGGCAAAGAGCGGCGCAGGGATTCCTTCCGAAACCGTGCAGTGGAGGCCCCCAGGTCTTTGCCACCACCAAGGAAGCAAGCAAACGAGCAGAATAGCATCTCCGGCTCCCTTCACCCCGCCGCGGCCGCCGCGTGCAGTAGCGTGGGCCCGCTCCTGCCATCACGTGACCACCACGGGCGCGCGCCCCGCCGCCGAGCATGCCGGGAGGCGGAGACCCCTCCCCGGCCGCGGGCTTCCGCGCGTGGGCGGCGGGCGGGGCGCCCGGGAGGAGCCCGCGCTGGGGGTTTGGGGCTGGGAGCCCGGAGGAACCGCGAGGCGGCGAACCCCTCCGAGAGCCGGCCCTCCCCGTACCTCTCTGGCGGGGCGAACCCGAACGGAGGCCGGAAGGCCCGCCGCTCTGTCGGTTAATTGTAAACAACTCGAGTGGGAAATGAAGTCAGGCCGGGTCTCCTGGGTCCCCGGTGCAGGCTTCGTTGCTTTCAGGGGCGGCTCAGCCCTAAACACCCAGGGGTACTGACCCTTGCTTTTTCTCATGCTTAGGCGATGGGACTTGAGAGTGGAATCTCATTTTTCTAGCAATATCTGCATCCCTTTCCCCTTCACCTACTCAGACATTCCCATTTTTCTTCATAATCACTCTCCTACTTAAACATACACACTTAGCCCTTGGCAAGCGAAGTGGAATCTTGGGTCCTTGTCAGACCTCAATGTTTAAGCTGCTAAAACACAGGGCATATTTGGTTTAGATATTTTACTGTTGTGAAAATAAACCACCTGCAGTTACACCAGCTCAGATTTTTTCCTCGATAGGGTCAGTGTAGATTATCTACAGGAGGAAAAAATGTTTAATTAGAAAGGAATGAAATTATTCTAACTCCTGGTTCCTTGATATTGCGGGGAGCTAGGGCACGGAACGGTTCTATAGATCAGTACAAAATATACCAGGGACTAAAAAAAGCCCTTTGAAATGTTGGTTCCTGGTGATGAACCTCCTTTAAATTCGCTTTCTTGCTATTAGCACACGAATGGAGGTTCCCTGGTTCTGGGTTTCCTGGTTCTTACTCCACTCTAGACTTAAGACTTGAGTTTTACACGGAAGAAGTAGGGAAGTGCCGAGTTAATGAAACCGCGTTACCACCTGCCCAGTAAAGAGACAGTGAGGAGTTGTTCCATGGGTTTCTTAGGGCCAAATGATTTGACTTAAATCTACACTCTTACCCTGCAAGTGTAGTCGGCTCAGTCCATCTCTCTCTAGGCGTGGTGCCTGCTGTGTCCTGCCTTTTTAACAGAGATACAGTGAGGCCCTAGGAAGAACATAGGCAGCCCAGCAGAAGGTTAGTAATTCCTTCTTGGTGCTTCATTGAGTTGAGATCAAGGGGGAGTCTCAAGTTGATATTTCTGTTGGGGAAACAGTTGCCCTGCTTGACAAATAGCTGGTGAAATTTTTTTTTTTTTTTTTTTTCTCTTTCTTTTCTCTGTCTGATATTTTCTCCAGTCTTAGGCAAGCATTTCCTGCCTTTTCTGATCCTCTCAGTGTGTGTGTGTGTGCACACGGGTGTTAGAGGAGGAAGGAGGAGGAAGCTTTCTGATAAGGGAGCAATTGGTGAGCAGGAAATGGCTATTTGGTACTGGTTGTTCTGCAGAAGTAGGGATGTTTATGGTGCTGATGCTGTGTGAGGTCAGTGAGAAGCATTCAGTGCATAAGAAAGGAGGAGGCTTCCCATCTCAAGCAGCTGGGTTAGTGAGTGTCTCTAAAGTGTGCTCATTTCAGGTGGGTTTGGGTAGACTCCGGGAGTTGGTGATGGACAGAGAGGCCTGGCGTGCTGCAGTTCATGGGGTCGCAAAGAGTCGGACACGACTGAGCGACTGAACTGAACTGAACTGAACAGTGAGAGGACTCACCACCTTTCTTACTCCCTGCCATGCTGACAGTTCACTGAGCAAGTCTCCATGTATCTGCCACACTTAAGAGATAAGGTCCTTAGAGAAAATGGGGAAGGTCAAGTTTTTGAAGTAGGGCATTGTTAAAAGATGTTAGAACCCTCAGAGCCTTACAGGAATTCTCCTTTGGGGATTGTACTCGCTGTTCTGTAGAAATGGTACTTCGTCCAAAAGCAGGAAGTTCCTGGCTGATATAGCAGGGAGCCTTGCCTGCAGCTCCCACCGATCCTATGTGGCTGGCTTCTGATCAGAGTGCCAAGAGCATTTGAAGTTCTTGGAAGTGTGTTCACACGAAGACTCGAAGGTGCTGTGAGCAGTACTCTGTGCAGTTGGAATTCCAAAGTCAAAGGGAAAGCGGCAGATGATGACAAACTTAGGTCCAGAGAAGGACACAGGCTTTTACAAGATAGTGAATTTCTTCTGAAGTCTGCCGCATTTCTTTTTGTTTTCTTGTCCTCTCTTATTTGACTGCTGTTTGGGCTTCTGCTGCCGTCTTGCTCTGTGCTGAGCAGGTGGTAGTCAGCAGTCAGGTAGTGTAGCCTGTGGCTCTGGAGTCAGAGGCTGAGTTTCAATCCCAGCTGGCCAATTACTAGTATCATTTTAAGCAAGATAGTTATTGTCTGTCAAAATACTTCCTGCATAGGGTTTATGTGGGGACTGAGTGATATAAATCCCCATGATGCATACGTGGTAAATGGTACTAATTGTTTTTGTTTCACACTGCTGAGGCCATGCTGGGTGCTGTGGAGAATATCTGAGTAAGGACTGCTCTCAGAAAGTTGTCAGTAAAGATGCTGGTAGTTAACTCTTGTGGGCTTAATATACGTCAGGCATTGTTCTCGGTGCTTTCAATATCCTAGCTTATTTAACCCTCATAATGGGCCTGTGAGGTCAGGTTGTTAATATATCTATTTTGGAGATGATGAAACTGAGACACAGGTTAAGTAACTTCTCAAGTGTCAGGGAAAGTTCTAGTATGTGAACATAGGCAGCCTGTCTCTGGAGTCTGGGGTCAGAACTGTTCTGCTCTCCCCCGCCTCTCAGTGCAGACTGCAGACTAGGGAATCAGTGTTGTCAGCAGCCAGTGGGTGCCTGGTGGTGCTGAGACCCTCAGAGGTCATCCCCCAGCCGTCCTGCCCTTGCACCTTTGCTTTCTCTGTCACACAGCTGCTGTGACCAGAAGGCTGCTTATTCAGCCTTCCTATTGAGCAAACGGCCCACTGAATACTCTCCTTTGGGCTGAGACCTTTCCCTCTCTCTTGGCCTGATAGGTCTTTATTATCAGTGTGTTAGAAAGTCAAGGCTGCTCTTAATGGGAGATGGCAGTGGGATGGGGGTAGTGGAGGCCACAGGGCCATGGAGAGTTCAAGGAACCCCAGGAAAACTTAAGGCATTGTTCCTTGCCCATCAGCTCCTCCCTGGGTCCTCCCCAGCAGTATGTTTGAGTTTCCAGGTGATGTTGGTTTGATACTAGTTTTCCAGCTCTTTCTTGAGCTGCCAGGCTCAGCCTTCTTCATTTTAAGCAAGTAAGTGCAGCAGTTTGGGGAGGGCACCAGCCTGCGCCATGACCAGAGTAACAGAGCTGGTGTAGCTGGGTGTTCTTCCTGGAGCCCGGCGGCAGGCCTGCGAGTTCTGAGTCAGCGGGACTGGAGGAGAGGCCAGGTGCAGGGCTGGGCTCCAGCTCCGTGGCCTGACGAGGAGAGGGTTGCCCCATCAGGGTGCAGCCTTCCAGAACCTTCTGCAGGTGGTGCCTCTCTTCTTCCTGATGCCCTGATCTTGGCCAGGGGCTCCCTGGCTTTGGGATCAGCCACTTGCAGAAGGAGTGTGTCTTTTCCATTTGTCTCCAGCTGCTGGAATGACAGTTATGACCCATTCAAACATGAGTGAACCATACCTGTCCCCCGGCCTTTGTCTTTCCAGGTGTGGTTTAGGTGGGCCCTGCTCTGAGTCTGGGGAGAGGCAAAATGAAACAAGAAGGTGCGCACTCTCCAGCCTTATGATTCTGAAAAGCTCTCCTCCTCTCATTAGCTCAGAGCATCCGTGTCTCGGTTAAGAGAGGTTTCTCATCACCCATGGGCTCAGCATTCCTAGCCCTGCCCCTCTGCCCTGAGGTCAGCCATGTTCAGTCCAGATATGAGCTGTAACTGCCACATTAGAGGCCTTAACAACTCAATGACCTTTCTCGTCTTGCACATCAACAGAGATTTCCTGAACATCTACCCTGTTTTCCGGGCGCCATGCTAGGTGCTGCAGAAACAGAAATTCGACACAACTTCTGCCCTTAGGAAACGGTCCATTGTGGGTCCTCTTGGCCCTTGACAGTCATACCCATGACATTTAGGGAACAGAAAATGAGATTTGATATGGTTGGGCAGACAAACCCCAAGCTGCCTTTCAGCCTGTGGTGCCATCCTGCCATGGGGCAGTGCCCCTGTCCCCCATCTGTCTGGAGAGGGCAGCGTGCCACATGTGTCTGGGTCTGGAGGCTGCGACCGGAGCTGCCCCAGGAGGCCATTCGATGCTTTCTGGGGCCCTTTACATGCAGATGTAAAGGCACCTGTGTGGCTGGCTGTTCTTGCTCATTCTAACAGGACCCTTCCCTGGAACGATCTCTGAGAAGATGGTTCAGCCTTCATGCACAAGGAAAGGCACTTCTCAGGGATAATGTGTAGCAGAGGACTGGACACATCACCACAGTCTGCGGTCCTGTTAGAGTTCAGTGTTGGCAATTACATTTTCCCCTTGAGGGCTTGGCTTGGGAAAGGCAGGCTTGGGAGCTTGTCACCCCTCAGGCCTGCACTCACCTTTGTGAGGTCTCCCAGGAGACACCACCAACCCTAGCTAAGGTGGGGCATGGCTGGGGCCCAGGGTGCCAGGAGAGGACAGAGAACCATGGTCTTGCAGGGGCAGCCCTCACCTGGAGAGCTCAGGGTTCTGTGCAGAGATGCTGAGAGCTCTGTCTCTCTCTCACTGCCCAGAGCGGGGTGCCATGTCTTCCCTTGTAGTCACCCGCCTCCAGCCCCCACAGTCATGCCAAGAAGTGAGTGAGTGCGGGGAACCACACGCAGACCCTCCTTACGAGAGATGCGCTGCACTTCAGTGCTTCTTCCTCAGCGTGGAAGCGGCGCGACGTCATTTGCAGACAACCAGAGCGAAGGGAACCCCCACCCGAGGTCCACACAGTGAGGGTGCCCAGAAGAGGAACCAGCGCCCTCGCTGGCCCGTGCCAGGGCTCCATCTGCTGCACTCACTTGTCTCTAAGGCAGGGATTCTATTCCTTGTGTTTGCTGTACCTTGTGTTTGTGAACTTTTCAGATTTGCTTATTTGTGAAGAAAGGGGAAAGAAACTTAACCTCTGTTGAATATTTGCTAAACACCGCACGGTGCCCTTAAATGCGTCCTGCCTTCATCATGCCCCATGATGATTATTTCTGCCATCTCTCAGCCAAGGAAACAGATGCAGAAAGGTTAACCACCTGGTGATGGGCACATCTCTTTAATCAGTGGATCTCTTCCTGGACCTCCAGCTGGTAGTTGACGCTTGCCCACGTTTTCTGCTTCGGTGAACTATGTGGCATTATTCTCAGATAATGACACCTCCAGATTCAAGTGAACCAGTTTGTTTAGTGGTTTCTGTTATGATTTGTTCCCAAGAAGGCCAGGTGAATGAACGTCAGGGTGTGTCCTCTTTTTAATTAAGGACACTCTCTCTGTCCTTATGTAGGAAGTTGGTATCCCTAAGTGTGATCTGTGGTGGGCATGTTTCCCCGGAGTGGGGACCAGTTATGCTGAGCCTCCTGCAGTCCCTACGAGGGTGGTGGGGGTACTCAAGCCTGAAGGAGAGTCTGGGACCATGTCACTTCTGCAGTGTCTCAGCTCTAAGATTCTGTGACTTTAGTAAGTGTGATGAAGCACTTAAAAATTATGCAGAGCCCTCACTGGATATCAAGGCGCATGGCATGTTGTTTTTCTCATTGCTAATACCAACAGTGACTTTTTTGAAGAAAATCAGTCACATTATTGGGCACTTTGTCTCTGAAGGGATCCGAAGAAGTAGGAGCAGCTAATGCTCCAACAAGAAGACAATGTTCTCAGGAAACAGAGGAGAAAGTGCAGGGCCTGGCCCGCCCCTGTTTCATCTCTTAGCCGTGGCCTCGTCAGAGGTGGGAGCTGGCATTCGGGGCCGTAGAATAAGGTTACTCTCTACCTGCCAGGGGTATCCCTTACATCTCTAGCTACAGGGAGCACTTTGTGTGTGCCAGCTTAGTTCTGATTTAATCCCAGAGCAAAGCTATTATCCCCATTTCACAGATATGGAAACTAAGACTTAGAGAGAGACCAGTAATTGGTAAACCCAGGATTTTAACCAAGTGTGTTGAATTCCAGAGACTCCCAGGTAGGGGCATTATAAGTGGGTAGTGGGTGAAGCTGGGTGTCCTGGGTGAGGGGCCAGGCAGAGGCTGGGGGACGAGGGAAAATGATGAAAGTGGGAATGATGTTGGAGGGCTGAGGAGGAGGCCTGGGGGACACGCTCCACCTTATTCTCTTCCTGGTCCTAGACTTAGGGGCCCGCCTCAGCCCCTCCCTCTCCTCACCCTCACCCTCCTGCGATGCCCCCACCTCAGCGGTTCACTATGGTGGTGCTGGCCTCATCATGGTTTCTCTGTGCCCCGCCTCTTCTTCTCCCAGCCTTTTCCCCCACCTTTCCCCCCTCTTCCTTCTTGCCATCTGTCTGCTGGTTTCACTGCACACCAAATTCCTCAGGAGGGCAGGGTGCGGATGGGGAGGCGGCAAGTTCAGGGGCAGTGTGTGCTCTGCAGGGTCTCGGGGTCCGCTGCAGTGGGTGGGGAGGGGAGAGAGGACCATAGGGCAGTGCTGGGGCCGTGGAGGGTGGGAGGGTGGGAGACACCTGCGTTGCTGTTCACACACTTGGCCCCCACCCCCGGGTCTGCCATATATAACCGCTGTGAAACCAGCACCCACCTCACTATATAGGGAGTATCTTCAACACCAAAATGTAGAACCTCCATTTTCTTTTATTATTGGTTTTGGCCTAGCATTTTGCTCAAGATAATTCTGACTCCTGATTTCTGTGTTTTATCATACTCACTGTCCATCCCAGCTTTTTGAGAGGGTAAGAAGGAGAAGACCTACAGATATTTTTGTCTATCACAACTTTAAGGGAGGAGGTGCCACTGCTATTGTGTGGGTAGAGGTTAGGGATGCTGCGCAACACTCTGCAGTGCACAGCAAAGCCAAGAATTACTCCATCCGAGCCGTGAATGTGGCAGAGGTGGAGAAACCCTGGTGGCTGAATCTGAGCTTCTTCAACTGCAAAATTAACGTCATGATCCCAGGCTCCCTCACTTGGGTGGGGGGGGGGGTGCTCAAATGAGATAAAATATGTGAAAGTACTTGATGAAACTGTCAAATGCAATATAGGTGTCCAGTTCATTCATTTATCGATTATGATTGAGGCCACTCCAGACCAGTTAGTCCTGCTGTATTCACCAGTTAACGAAGTCATTGATCAAAAGGTTGCCTGGGACTTCCCTGGTGGTCCAGTCATTAAGAACCTGCTGCCACTGCAGGGGACACGTGTTTGATACGTGGTCTGGGAGGATCCCACATGTCGCAGAGCAACTAAGCCCGCGTGCCGCAACTACTGAGTCCAAGCTCCTGGAGCCAGTGCTCTGCAATGTATAGTAGCCCCGGCTTGCTGCAACTGGAGAAAGTCGGTGTGCAGCAGTGGACACCCGACACAGCCAAAAATAAATAATAAGTAAATAAAAATTAAAAAAAGAAAAGGTTGCCTAGGATTCGATTTAGGAAAGAACCCTCCGGGGACTTAACAGAAGCGTTCCTTGAGGTTAAATTTCTGCTGTCAGTAGTCCCTGGGATATAATTCAAACAGCTTCAGAACTAATTACCCACTGTCTAGTACAGATTTTATTTCTCTGTTTTTTCATGCAACTTGATGAGATATAAACTCATTCTCTGTAGCATTCTTCCTGATTTTGTAGCCTGTATCCAAAGAAGAGATCAGAGTGGTTTGCTGAGATTTTTTTTCTTGCTGAACCCATTAGACTGGTAGTGATGTCTACTTTTCTCTTGTAAATGCTTAAAACTCACTTGTTCTATAAACCAGCCCTATGTTTGCCAATTGGAAGCCTCCAGAATCCAGTTTGGCAGAACAGTAGGCAAATATTGACCCGTCTTTAGTCCTCTGACCCTTCTCCTATTCTCTGTGCTGTCTTAAATGTTACTAGAAAAGGTTCTGTGAACACGTAGTTGGGTTCTTTGGGGCTGTCCCTGAAGACAAGGATAGTCAGCAATGTGTGTTGGGATATCCCCCATGACTGGGGCCCTTGGATAACTTGAATTCTCTTAAAAGCACCAGTATGAGGCTTTGTGGGGAAATTGGAGTTATCCAGGAAAGAGGAATAAGGTACAGATGAGCCCCCTGATGTAGACCTTTCATCTGACCCATGGTGTCAGACTGTGAGGCCTGCCTCCTATGAACCACAGCGGTTTTAGAACTTCAGAGTATGACCTCTGTGGGGGTTGGTATAGATGGTCGCAACCAACATGTTTTAATGAATAGAGTCGAATAGAGACATCAGAAAAGCATCACACAAAGCAATGGTAAGTATGTTTTGTGAGACGTCAGTTTTCAGGGGGGGGTGTGTTTTGCGAAACGTCTGTTTTCTGGTTTGTGTGCATCTGTGTGTGTGTATGTGAGGGATGTATTGGGGCATGCTGTAAATTTGATTGCCCCGAAAGGATCACAATGAAAAGTTTGGCCAAGCAGCAGGCAGTGGTCTCTAGACCCACATAGGAAGTGGTGCTAAAGTCTAGAAATTAAATTCTAAAACCATGACTCTTAGACAGGAGTTTCCCTGATCTCTTTGTGTAAAGAGATTCTCAGCATTGCTTGATGGTTGTTTGGTTTAGACCAGTGAGGAAGAGACAGGAGAGGAGGAAGAGGGTGATGGAGGGGCCTGACTCCATCGAGAAGCCCAAGGCATTCCTAGCTCAGTGTCTTCTGTGCTCTTCTGCTCTTGGGCTCCTGAGCCTCCCCGTCCCCAATAAGAACTTGAGTTCAGCTTCTAGAAAAGTAAGGCTCTGCACTGTCTGCTCCTAGCAGTTGACTGGAGGATTTATTGGAACAGTTGCCTTGAAGGGCTGTTTGGTCTCCAGATTAAAGAAGCAGACTGGATCAAAATGCCTGCTTTGTGCCGTGACCAGCGAGCTCTGTTCTACTCGGGTCTGAAGCAGTTCCAGGGTCAGGAGACTAGAGCCATGGACTTAGGGCCAGATGTTGAGAGTGTATTGTCTGCTGGTTATTGGTACGTGCAAGGAGAAGAAGAGAAGGAGAAACGAGAGACAGCGTTTGCACTGGCAAAAGTATTTCTACAGAGTAGTGTCACTTGGTGTGCTGGTCTTTTTCTTTCTTTCTTTCCATTTTTTAAGAAGTTGGCACCTTCCTCCAACCTGAGTATTTATATTCTGGGCATTAACAGTTTTGCAGATGAAGACTGTCTCTAGAATGCCGCACGCTCTCCAGCTCTTTTTTGGGGGGAATAAGCTAGGTGCTGGTGTGATGTGACTTTTCCTTACAGTGGTGGCTCAGAATTAGCCACCATGGCCCAGACCCCCAGGGTCTCTGGAGGCCAAGTTCAGCCTCTGGAGGCGGGTAGGGTGAAGATCAGCCCTGGGATTCCAGGGCTGCAGTAGGGAGGTGGTTTCTTTAGAAGCTGCTTACCCCTTTAAAAATAATTTCCACTTTCCTATTTATTTAAAGAGGCTTTTGGACTTGTGTTTATAAAATCTCTTCCCGCCATTTCATGTGACTTGGGACACAGCAGCTGCGATGATGTTCTTTTTACCCAAATGGAAAGTTGGACTGGGCTGGGACCTACAGAAAACTTGGGAAAGCAGAGCATCCAGTCAAGTGAGATTTAAAAAAAATAAAATAAAAAGTCATTCTGAAAGGCAGCCGAGCGTAATGGAAAGAGTGTAAACCCTAGAGTCAGATGACTTGGAATTGAGTTCTAGCTCTGCTCCTTGGGCAGACTGCAGAATTTCTTCCCTTTCATTAAACTGGACAATTACAGGGCTGTAATGGCTCATGAAAAATAAAGGCCTAGCCCCTTGCACATAGTAGGCTCTTGATAAATACTGATTCCATCCCAGGACTTTTATCCTTGTTTTTCCAGAGCAGTTATGTTTTACTGTTGGCCCGTCATAGGTCACCCATTTGGGCTCCAGCTGGTACCTGGGAGCCCAGGACAAAGAGTGCCCACTCTGGACTTGGGTGGGTCCTGGTTAGGCCTCCTGGGACCCACTGAAACCTGCCTTCAGGATTAGAGCTGGTACAACCTAGTGCTGCTCCTAGAGCCCTCCCGTGTTTATTTTTCGTTTGGGGGTCATTTAAAATTGAACCCATCATGTACAAAGACTCGATGGGGAGAGATGGAAGCAACACAGAAGGACCCTTTGGAAGCAGAGCGCACAGCTGCTTCGGTGACAGGGCAGGCTGCTGGGCATTACGGCATTATTATTTATTACGGAAAGTTGAACTTGGTCGGAGAACAAAGTTTTCCTTAACACATCAGTCTTAATACCAGAAGTCTCTTTTCATTGTTCCCGTGTTGAAATTATTTGCTGTGCTCTCTACTGGGCCAAATATACAAGCCAAAGTACAGCTTTGCAAATTGGGAAGGAGTGTATATCTGCTAATTTTAGGTCCTCCCTTTCCTCCTGTTGATTCAGGCTTGGGCTAAGGCATTTATATATATATAGGGGATTTTTCTGGGGCTGATTTTAGAATGTCTGATGACTGTACAGTCACATTGGGCCACCACTGGTCTCCTGCTGCTGTTACTGGAAGCCTTATGGCCTGAGGTTGGGAAGAGAATAGAAGAAACTGATCTTATGAACAGTTTATAACTATATAAATAGCTATATAGTTATATACTATATATAGACACATATACACACATTATATATTCTTTTTATTATGGGTTATTGTAAGAAATTGAATATAGTTCCCTGTACTATACAGTAGGTCCTTGTTGGTTTCTAGTCTATATATAATAGTTTGTATCTGTTAATCTCAGACTCCTACTAATTTATCCCTCCCGCACTGCCTTTCCCCTGTGGTAACCATAAATTTGTTTTCCACGTCTGTGAGTCTATTTCTGTTTTGTAAATAAGTC
Organism: Okapia johnstoni; assembly: GCA_024291935.2. NCBI lineage: Eukaryota > Metazoa > Chordata > Mammalia > Artiodactyla > Giraffidae > Okapia > Okapia johnstoni. Next base: position 47,806,402 of record CM044322.1, read on the forward strand.
CACTTGTATCATGTTTTAGATTCCATGTTTAAGTGATATCATATATTTGTCTTTCTCTGACTTCACTTATTATGATAATCTCTAGGTCCATCCATGTTGCTGCAAATGGCATTATTTCATTCTTTTTATGGCTGAGTAACAGTCCATTGTATATATGCACCATACCTTTATCCATTCATACGTCAATAGACATTTAGGTTGCTTCCATGCCTTGGCTATTGTTAGTAGTGCTGCTGTGAATATTGGTATGCATGTATCTTTTTGATTTAGAGTTTTCGCTGGATATAGGCCCAGGAGTGGGATTGCTAGATCATATGATAACTCTATTTTTAGTTTTTTGAGGCACCTCCATATTGTTTTTCAGAGTAACTACGTCAGTTTACATTCCCACCAAAAGTGTAGGAGGGTTCTCTTTTCTCCACGTCCTCTTCAGCATAAAATTTACCATCTTAACCGCTTTAAAGTATGCATTTCTGTGGCATTAACTACATTCACATTGCTGTGTAACCAATACCAGAACCACCCACATTCAGAACTTTTTCATCTTCCCAAATTCAAACTCTGTACCCATTAAATACTAACTTCCCATCTTCCCTCCAAGCTCCTGGCAACCACCACTCCACTTTCTGTCTCTATGAATTGGACCACTCTAGATCCCTCACATCAGTGGAGTCATGTGACCAGCTTATTTCACTTAGCATAATGTCTTCAAGGTTCTTCCCATGTTTCAGAATTTTCTTCCTGTTTAGGGCTGAATAATATTCCATTGTACATGTAGAGTACATTTTATTCATGCATTCATCCTTTGATGGACACTTGGGTGGTTTCCACCTTTGGGCTATTGTAAGATACTAGTTTTGATGTATTGGGATGAAAGTCTGCTTTCCCTACCTCCTTGTGAGGTTGACAAGTTGCACGGACAGTACTCTGTGAGTGAGACACGTCTGGATGTGTTTGGAAGTCTGTCTGTCTATGTTTACGTAAATAGTTAGAAGATAAACATCCTGGCTCAGTGGTAAAGAATCTGCCTGCAATGCAGGAGACTTAAGTTCGATCCCTGGGTCAGGAAGATCCCATGGAGAAGCAAATGGCAACCCACTCCAGTATTCTTGCCTGGGAAATCCCATGGACAGAGGAACCTGGTGGACTACAGTCCATGGGGTTGCAAAGAGTCAGACTCAACTTAGCAACTAAACAACAACACGTCCTATTTTATATCTTGAAAAACTCTCCCTGCCCACCTGACTTGTCTAAGACCCTTTATGAAAGGGTAATACAGTAGATACGTGCGAGGCCAGCTCCTGAGGCAAGAGGAGACATACATGACAAGCTCCTCCCTCAGGTCCTGGGTGCCCAGATCAAGTTTCCCTGCTCTGAGCAGTCTCTCCCGACCTGCCGCATCACACTTTGCTTCCTTTACTTTCTAGTGCATGCGTGCTCAGTTGTGTCCGATTCTGTGCGACCCCATGGACTGTATAGCCCACAAGGCTCCTCTGTCCATGGAATTTTCCAGGCAAGAATACTGGAGTGGGTTGCCATTTCTTAGTCTAGGAGATCTTCCTGACCCAGGGATTGAACCTGCGTCTCCTACATCTACCTGCACTGGCAGGTTGGTTCTTTACCACTAGTGTCACCTGGGAAGCCTCGTTTACTAGGATGGCCTGTATACTAGGGTGCTGCAGGGGTGGGAAATCCTAGCTGGGAGCCTGGCAGCCTGGGGCCAGCACCAGTCCTGCAGTTCCTGGGTTGTGTGACATTGGCTAAATCACTGAACCTCGCTCATCTCAGTCTTTGCATTTAAGAAGACTTCTTTTTTTTTTTCTGGTGTGCGTATTAAAGGCAACATATCAGAAGCTGTTAGCACAGAACCTGGCTTATGGTATACAGTCTCCAAAAAATCTTTGTTCCCTTTCTCCTCCCTTTTCCACCAGGTAGTGTGCACCTGGCTAGGACAGGCCTTGTTTTACTTACCTGTTTGGCCTCGGGGCCTAAACAGTGCAGAGCTCACAGCAGTGGCGGCTAGTTCAGTGCCTACTAACATTATGCTGGACTATATGCAAAACAAAGGCTCTGCTACAACCAGGCTTTCCAAAAGTGTTCTGAATAAACACAGCACCAGTGGAATGAGGGCAGGGCCTCCTAAGGAGAACACTTTGAAGAAATATTATTTGGATGGGTAGGTTCTGGCCGGATTAAAAACCAAAAACCTGGTATTGGTCTTGTTACTTTTTTGGTTGTCGCCTCCTTGTCTGTGTGTAGAGCACTTCTCAAAGATTATTAGTTGGGATTTTAAAAATAGGCCAGTTGTCAGATGTCTTGGCAAGAAAACATATCCCAATAGCTTTAGGTATTTTCATAAAGCTAAACATCTCTCCTTGGAGAGAGCTGTTTTGATGAAAAGTCACTAAATACTCTGAGGAGGTCAGAGAATAAATTCAACCCCTCCCCAGCTAGTGGCGTGGAATCTAAAGGTCAGTCAAGCTGGGAGGGCTTGTGTGTTGGAGGTCGGGATGGGTGGATTGGTGGTAGGAACAGAAGGGGTTCTGATCATTCTTTCCAGACCACCACCCTCACTTCCACCCCCACTAAGGGCATCTGTCTTTGGTTTGACCAATCCATCATACCAGCCTCCAGGAACAGTTTGGGGCTTGGGCAGAGAGGAGGATGCAAGGGTTGTTGGTGGGGTTCCAGGAGCCAGGTAGAAGGCAGAGGAGAAAGTTCTAGCATAAAAGCTCTGTCCTGCACTGGACAGGCTGCTCCCACTCATGGGAATGTTGCACTAGCTCTGAGACCTGGTGTCTCTGAGTTGTCTGCTCATGGCAATGGTCCTCGTTAGCATCAGCAGCATCTCTGCCATCAGGGTTCCCTTCCTCCTTTCTCCTCGTGGCCTTCATGTAATGCCAAATGTAGCAGAATGGGATGGCTCTTCTCTTTCTCTTATGGGAGACCCTAAACAGATGGGACCATCCTGCAGTCCCAGGGGTTTGCATTCTGGGTCTCCCTCCAGGAGCAGCTCTGCACAGCACAGCTGCTGCTGCTGCTGCTGAGTCACTTCAGTCATGTCCGACTCTGTGTGACCCCATAGACGGCAGCCCAACAGGCTCCCGGGTCCCTGGGATTCTCCAGGCAAGAACACTGAAGTGGGTTGCCATACCTGTCCCCTATAGGACTGATTAAGGGGGCACTCTTCTTTTCTCTCCCTGGTAGCTCAGACAGTAAAGAATTTGTGTGCAATGCAGTAGACTCAGGTTCCATACCTGGGTCGGGAAGATCTCCTGGAGAAAGAAATGGCAACCCACTCCAGTATTCTTGCCTGGAGAATCCCATGGGCAGAGGTGCCTGGTGGGCTGCAGTCCATGGAGGTCACAAAGAATCAGACGTCAGACACGACTGGGTGACTAACGCACTAACACTTCTTTTCTGAGACCTCAGGGCTGTAAGGATCTTTATAGTGATATCACTAGTCCGATTTGTTGTTTCAGAGGGACTCAGAATTGGTGCTACCATTTAATGGATTAAGCCCAGCTTGTTTGTTTTTTTCCTTGCTTTGGATTTGGGATGGGTTAGTATATAAGCCTTGACTGGTCCTTGTTTTCAGGAGCAGCTCTTCCCTCTCCCTAGATGCCCAGGGGAGCTGGTGAGCTCCTCAAAGAGGTGGGGGGATGGTGTCTTTTGAGCTCAGCCTCCGTTGCCTCACTGAGGGCCACGTGTAAGGGGCCCTGGAAGCTGAGGAGCGATCCCAGAGCTGCCCAGAGCTGCGCAGGCCCCCGCTGGCTTCTGCTTGCTGTCTACTCCAGGCCGAGCCGCAGGAGGCACCGGTCTCTGGGTGAGTGGAGCTACCAGGGCAAGACTTCAGGGATCTCGTCGGTTTCACTGGCTTCACATCGCCAAGTTCAGGAGCAGGCTTTGTGTCAGCGCTTGCTCACGTTTTTTTCAGTCCGGGAAGCTGTTTCCTGGGCTGACCCCTGAGCTGGAGAACAAAAACTAGGGAGCTGCGAGGGACACAGGCCACGGCAGGTGGCAGCAGCTGAGACCCTCACGTGACCCCCTTTTCAGCCCACTTTTGGTAGCTTGGTGTGGGCAGTGGGTGAGGTTTTTGTTTCCATCCCAGGATGGGAGCTGTAGACTCTTGACTGGGAAAGAGCTCTCTTTGCAGATAATTTATGGTCCTGTATCTCATGGTCTATTTGGCGGCGTTCCTGTTTCCTGTTCCTCTGCACTGTTTCTGCCTTCTCCTCTTAACCAGAGTTTGCGTTAATCCACCCTGAACTTATTTCAGTCCATGTGTAAATTACACTATAGGAAGATTCCTTATAGGAAGTTTCCTTTTTAAGGTATTCCTTCTTGCTCACTGACTGTAGAACTGGAAATGCAAGCCAGCAGATGACTTGAGCCGCATCAGTGAGGCAGGAGTTGGTCCAAGGCCACAGCGCTCCCTGGGTGCACCCAGTCCGGCGAGCCCTCCAGGGGCGTTTGTTGTTACACAGTCTGATCCTGCCGACCAGCACCTTTCTTCTCCGTACATGTCCTTCTGCACCTCTGCTCTGCTTCAGCCCCTCCCATCACCATAAACCAGCCACAAGCAGCCCCCTGGGTACAGTGGCCAGTTCATACTTGCCATACAGAACAGCCCTTAGGAAGACTGGATGTACACCCAAACCCTTTGAGTGCCCTTTTCCAACATCGTACGTAGTTAATACTATATTTCAGAAAGAAATCATAGGTAGGCAGGAGGGATTTTTAACACTTGGTTGGTCTGTATTGGGTGAAGGGCGCTCACAGCTCAGGCTGGAGGAGACTGGGCTCTCTCAGAGGCTGGGGAAGGGCTGGGTGTAAGGAAACTTGAATGGGCTGATCTTTTTTAATTTCTCCCAATTTTCCCAAAGCGTGGGACTTCTTTGGTGGCTCAGATGGTAAAGAATCTGCCTGGAATGCAGAGGACCCAGATGGATTCAATCTCTGGGTTGGGAAGATTCCCTGGAGAAGAAAATGGCTCCCCCCTCCAGTATTCTTGCCATGGACTGAGGAGCCTGGTGAGCTATAGTCCATGGGGTCGTGAAGAGTCGGAGAAGGCTGAGCAACTAACACTTTCACTCTTCACTTATCCCAAAACACAAGGTGGATCCCCAGCTCCGGACTGCAAAATGCTGGCGAGGACCCGAGTCCAGTAATGCTATCCCTGTGAAGCTGAGGGAATTTTTCCATGTCCATTAGTAACTAAACACGACCTCTTTTTCCATCAGTACCAAGCATGACCAGAGGTGAAATTAGATCCAGTGGGTGGATAAAGAATTAGAGAGATTCTCCAGCCACTGGAGCCTCACTGTTCATCTAAGGGCAGATGCTTATGTGACCTGCCCCCCTGCTCACCTACCTCCACTGCCTCATTACAGCAGACAAAACCGGTTCAAAAGCCTGCTGACCCACATGGCTTTCCCATGGGTTCTTCTGAAGTTCCCTGTGGGCATGGGCCTTATCTACCATTGCTGGAGGAGCTCTTTGCTTTTCGGTGGCAGCTGGTCCTGTTCATCAGAGGTGGATATCTTGATCCTCCCCCGACTCTTCGCCCAGCTGCCACAGAGATGTCATCAGCTCCCATGTTGCTCTACGTTTACCTGCTCAGGGAAAGTCTCTTCCTAAAGACTGCTCGTCAGTCCCCTGCCCTTCTGGCACCCATAAGAAGCCACTTCACATCCCCAGGTCTAGAGCCTTATAATCAAGAAAGGGGATTTTTTTCCTCCCTCTACAGTGTGTTTGGACTTTTCATTAGCTCATTTTATAAACACTGAACTAAACACCTGTTACATGCTAAACATTCCAGCTGAGCGAGGCCCTGGGGGAACTGGAGACGTAGCTGGTCTCAGGTCCAATCAGATCAGGAGCTTGGGAGCGGCAGGGCAGGGCTGTGGGGCATGCTGGGAAACCTCCAGCCCAGAGCCATCCCCGAAGGCTCCCTGGACATGGTGACCGTGGAGCCACATCTTCAGTGGTGAGCTGGAAATCAGTGCCTGGACAAGGGAGGGAAGTCGGATTCCATGTCGAAAGATCCACCAGCCAAGAAAGTTGAGAGAATGTGGCAGGACCGGGAAATGGTGAGTGAGTGAGTATCCCAGGACTAGGGGGCAGGGGTGGGGAACAGCTGGAGTGTCTGTACTGCTGTACCAGGTGTACGCAATACTGAGCTGCTTAGGAGTTGCACTTTGGCTGGCTGCACTCTCAGGAGATTAAGATATCCTGTGGGTGATAAGAGAACATGTCAAGTTTGGGGAACATCATCAATATATCTGAGTGTAGAGAGGCCACTCTGTGTTGTTCCTGTAGAAGACTGTTTCCTCGTGGTACATGGGAACTTCACCTTGGCTTCGATGGACCAGGAATCAGTCTGATTCTGGGTTCTGTATTTGCTTGCCCCGGGAATGCTGACCCGTGGGCATGAGCGGCAGAGGGCAGGAGGCAGGTGCCAGGATGGAGGGGCCAGCTCATGGCCTCTGACCCCACCTGTGTGTCCTTCTGGACAAGTCGTTTCGGCCCCTGTGCCTTGGTTTTCTTCTTTGAGGATGTGAATGACAGCCTTCTTTCTGGATTCTCCCTGAACAGCAGATGATACCCCCGAACGTGTTCATTTGCAGCCCTGTACTGGCCCTCCCAAGGGCTTACACCGGCTTCCTCCATTGTGGAAAGAGCTTTCTGCCCCAGGAGGAGGGCTCTTAGAGACCCCGGTTCTAGGCCAAGGATGATTTCAGGTTTGTGTGGACTGTACCTATGGATCTCCCTTTATGGTTTAGGAAGAAAAGATGCTACCTTTTTTCCACTCTTGCCCCCTCATTGACAGACTCTGTGAATACAAATGTAGGCATTCCACACAAGGTTTCAAGAAAGCTTGGCTCCCTGGCTGGTGCACATCTCCTGGAAGCCTCGTGCCAGGAGGGTGTGTTGGAGAGGAGCTGGTAATAGACGAGCAGAAATTTCTCCTGCCCTGAGTTCTTTGGGGGCGAGTCTGCTGTTCTCCCTCATTTCCTTCTGCTAATGCTTGTGCTGGTTCCATTTCTTCCCCCTTGGTTTTGTTCCTGGTAGCCCAACGTCCATACTTGATGCTAAGGGTGAGAGTTCCATTGATGAGACTTGGGTGCTGTACAGGAGCTATTTTCTACTAGTTTAAATTCATTTACTCTTTGTATTGGACATTTCCCTGAGACCCGGAAAGCCAGATGGTTTGTCAATACAGAGCACTCCTTGGGGAATTAGCAGGATATCTGTGCCTTCTGCAGCTGGAACTTAACATTTCCCGCTTTGGGCCAGCAACTAATAAAGTCTGTTTGCAAAATACCTTGCACTATCCTCATTTCCTTAGTTTTTTTGTTCTTTTTTTTTTTTATTCTTTGACCATGCCGCACGGCATATGCTCTTAGTTTCCCAACCAGGGATTGACTCTGTGCCCCCTGCATTGGAAGTGCAGAGTCTTAACCACTGGACAGCTCGGGAAGTCCCTCATTTCCTTAATTTTTTGAAATGAAGTTTGGTAAGATTAAAGCTCTCTTCTGGGGGCATAGACCTTGTAAGGGGCTTGGAGGTTGTTTTTTTTTAGTCCTCCTTTAATCTGGCCGTGCATTGGTAGCCTTGCCGTATCTCAGATGAGGATAGGAGAGAGGGAATGACGTGTTGCTTAAACTTATCAAACCAGCTACGTCTCCTCACCCTCCTCTCCCCGCCATTTCACAATTGACTTATACTGCACAGCAAGTGGGAGGGCTTTTGAAATGGGTAGGGGCAAGGGGACATAGCATGGAGGAGAGAAATGGGTTCTCAGTACACAGACATGGATTCAACTCCTGGTTCTGCCCCCAATAAGTTCTGTGAACTTGAGCACATCATGGGATCTGCTGAGGTTCTCCTTTCTTATCGGTGAATGGGAGTAATTTAGTCCCTGCATCTCCTGCCTCCCACGGCTGTTTTGAGCATCATAGGATATAATATGTGCAAAAAGCCCCATCAACTCTGTGGATGAGGAGGAGGGAGAGGAGAGGAAAGGAGAAGTAATTATGTTGGAAGCAGGATCTTTTATGCTGGGCTGCTCAGAGCATGAATTGGCAACTGTTGTTCCAGAGTTGGGATTCCCCCTTGTCTCTGCCTTGGGACACCTGACACAGATTCCCAAGCTCTGTCTCCTCCACCCAGGTGTGCACAGAACAGGGGACAGGTTGCAGTGGTTTGGCCGCCCCCTGGGACCTGGCTTTCCTCAGAGCATCATGGTATCATAGCCTAAAGTAGGAGGGAGGGAGGAGGTGTGGGTCCTTGGGCAGACACACCTGTTCTGGGCAGAGCTGCCATGCGTGGGTGACATAACCAAGGGTGACATAATCCAGTCTGATGGCCACCCACTTTGGGAGGTACAGCTGTAGCCAGATGCTTTTGGACTCTCTCCCTAAGTTGCCACCTCCCTTTAACGCTGAACTTGGAAGTGAAAAGGAGACTGGATGTGGGCAACCAAAGTGTGAGGTGTCCTGGAGGCTTGGAAGGTTGGTCCTGCCTGTCTCCCACGCCACTTTCAGCTTCATGGGGCTCCTCCCCCAAGAACTATGACTCTCACTCACTCAAGAGGGCCCCTCTGAAGGGTACTGTCTGCCCACCACATCCCTTCTCTTCATGTCAACCGCAAGTTAATCCCAGGTGGTTTGTTAACAGTCACAGGCATCACCTACTGAGGACCTAGTATGTGCCAGGCAATGTCCTAGTACAGCTAGTTCTTAACACAGTCCTGTGAGGGAGGTATTATTATCACTCCCATTTTACAGACCAGGAAACTAAGGCTCAGAACCATGAAGTGGCTTGGCCTAGGTCACACAGTGGGCCAAATGCTGGAATTAGGGTTCAGATTTCTGCTTGCTTGGCTCCAAAACCTACCCTCTACACGCCTTCACTGCTGGTCAGCAGAAGTCCTCAAGAACCCTGAATGGCTTGCTTCATAAATGTTACTTCCATTTTCCCAGCTCTTTGGGGCCACTATGACCAAACACTAGCCCCAAAGGCTGCACATTGGAAATGTGGGAGCATTAACCAATCCTGATGTCAAACCACAGTCCGAACCGAGTAAGTCAGCATCTTTGGGAGGGGGACCCAGGCAACAATGGTTGAAAAGCTCCCAGGTGATGTTGTACAGCCAAGGATAAGGAACGTTGCACTTGTCCACCAGGCCTCGAGCTGGTGGTGCTCCTTTGAGTAATCGAGGTGAAAGGTGACTGGAATCCTTCAGGAGGCTGAGAAATTCTTCAACCCTTTAGGTGACCCACCTCCATGGCGGCTCCACTCTTTCTAGATAGCTCTGCACTGCCTTTTTATTTAATGGTGTCAGTCAGCCTATAAACTTTCTGGAACTCCCAGCAGCATCTGGAACTCCCAGCTTGGGGCTCTCAAGATAGATGCAGGAGTGTAGGTATTTGTTTTGAAAGGGGAGGTACAGTATTGTCCAGGAGAGCTGTGTCCTGCAGGGCTGCCAGTAGACCTGCATTCCTCCCTTTTTCAGCACTCAGGTTGAGGCATGTAAATGTCATTGCAGGTGGGAAAGGGTAAGTACAGATCCAAATCTGTACCATGCAAAGATATGCAAATTGGGTTTTAAAATAAAAGACTAATTTTTAAATCAGATCTTCTGCTTTGATGTAGGTGTTCCAGGCAATTGAAGGAAGGCAGGCTGACATCTAGCAGACCTGGGTTAGATCTTGACTCTGGATTTATCAAAATTTCTGCACTTACCCACTCTGTGCCCTTGCCATGGTAGCTGATACGACTAAGGGAACAGACACAGTCCCTCTCGCACAGTGCCAGGCACAGAGCGCACACCCAACACATGAATTCTTTCCCTTTCCTTCTCTGCCCCATGGTAAAGATGAGGAGGTTCACTATTCTACAATAGTAAACCTGCTGGTCAACCCAATGGTAAGTGAAGTAAGACCCCTCAGGAGCAGAAAGGCTGGTCTAGACAGGATCCACAGGCTGGGAAGAAAGGTGCCAACAGCCCACCACCTGGTGTTCGATCTTCTCTCAAGACCACCAGGTATGACTTGGTAAAAGGAAGCAGATGGTTAATTTTCTCACCAAGGTGCTCAGCTGAAAGGCCACCAGAAGTGGCACTAATAATTTTGCCATCCCTGGTGAATTTTGGTTTCAGAGGACAGTGCCTCTCAAAGGCACCGTCAGGCACAATGACGTCACCTCACAGGCTGACCATTTCCTATGTGGGGACTTTCTCTCATCATATGAAGAAACACTCACACCTAGCTTATCCACAAGGTATGTGTGTGCAGTGGGGTGGCTTATGGTCTTGCATTTACCCAGCATGAGGTGGAACATTCTTCCCTGTTTATCGCAGGGACAGGCTAGCTATCTTGTGTCCAGTGGGCTTCGAGGCAAGAGGGCAGCAATAAATCCCTGTGCTGCGAGAAGACACTTAAAATGTATCCCGGACAACAGGGCACTCCTGGCTTAGTGCCCTTGCTCTGACTTTTCTTTAGTTTGAGTTGCATCCCAACTCAGCTGAAAAGCCTGGGCCCCCCTTTGTGCTTCCTCCTCGCGGCCAAAAGGGATTGAGAACCTCGTTGCTGCCTTTCAAACCGCAAAGGAATGAGAATTAAATTTGCAGCAGCCGGGGGCTCTTTCGGGGTCACACTGTTTCGGGCGGCTAGTTGCACTGCGGCCCCGCCCCGCCCTCTCGCGCTCCGCCGGGGCCTCCGTTGCCGCGGCTCCAAAAGGTAGGGGCGGAGTCGGGCTCACGTGGTTGTTCCGAGGCCTAGAGGCCCCGCCTTCTGACTTCTGGGTTAAATTTCAGCCCCTCTGCTGGATCTAGGGAGACCGAGGAGTTGACCAGTACCTCTGAGACCTGTTTTAGGCTTGGAGGTGGTCTCTGTAGGCAGGTTAGAAGCACAGACGTGGGGCCAGGGTGTCCATAACAATAGGAAAACAGATTTTGGGGGACTTTTCGCATTTCCCTTTCTCCCAGGCCTAGCATCACTTTAATTCTCTGATTTCTGACGGCCGCTTAACGCTGGTGAAGAGGGGGATTTCTTAAGTCAGATTCTTTCTTAACCCTGTCTCCGGCACTTAGTAACGTAAAACGTTATACATCTATTGTAGATAAATGGATAAATCGAGAAAACTATAAAGAAATAAAAACCACCTATACTCATCGTGCTAGACACTTGAAAGCGTTTTTTGAAAAATTGCTTTCATCCTGTCAAAATACAGTTTAAAGTATATGCTTCGGCTTACTCTGGTAAGGTAGAAAATTTCCATTCTCTTATCTGCTTTCTCCCTTGAAAACCACTTTAAAAGGAAAGCAGAATATTAACGCAGATCAGTAACCACATTTCAGCCTTTTTTGAGAGTATCCCAAGACCACGGAATTTCAGAGCCAGCTGTTATTTTTGAGTTTATGTGGTGAATTCTTCTGTTTTATGGACTGAGGCTCAGAAGTGACATGACTTGGCTTGGGGTTGCCAAATTAGCTCCCCAGACTCTTAAGAGCACAGAATAGGGCAACTCATTTTCAGGTTGGCGATTTAAAAAAGAAAGGCTGAGAAGGGTAGAGGGGAGGTAGGCAGTCACATTAGAAAGGGACAGTTTTCTTTGGAATTTTGATCCATTCTATTTTTTTTTTTTTTAACAAATGGAGCTAAAGTGACATATTCTAAAATTCTAAATACTGATAGACATTATCCCTCCATGGAAGAAAGCAAGGAGACAGATACATAGGCAGAAGGTGCTGTCTTAGAGACGCACACGTTTCTTTGGGATGCATGGACCAATCTATGAAGAAGTCAGTCCCAATCTCCTCTAGCCTAAGACTTTTTTTAAAAATTATTTTAATTGGAGGATAATTACTTTACAATATTGCGATGGTTTTTGCCATATATCGGTATGAATCAACCATAGCTACACATGCGCCTCCTCCCTCCTGAACTCCCCTCCTCCCCACCCCATCCCTCCAGGGTGTCACAGAGCACTGGGTGTGGGTGCCCTGCTTCATGCATCAAACTGGCACTGATTATCTATTTTACATATGGTAATATATACGTTCCAGTGCTGTTCTCTCAGATCATCCCACCCTCTCCTCCTCCCACAGAGTCTGAAAGTCTTTTCTGTAAGTCTTGACAATGCCTTCTGCTGGGCAGCTGCCATTCTTCCTTCCTCCATTATTAGTACCTCCACCAGGACTGCTCCTCAGCAACCGCCCTGGCTGGGAGTGTTAATTGACAACTCCTCATCACTTCCTGGGAGGCCTGCTCTTCACACAGGAAACCTCTTTCCTGACAGCAGCCTAGAGTAAGCCTATTGTGAGTAGGGTTGTCAAGACCATGTGAAAACCTGACCAAAGCCCAAAGTTGTTCTTTTTGGAACAGATAATTCACTCTTTTTTCTCTGACTGGGTCTGTAATGATAAAACAAGTGAACACCTAAGAGACAGGAAGGAAGGGGGCAAGGCACAAGGATTAAAAAGAATGACACAACCATTCAAGAAGAACAGGATACCACAAAAACTGGTTAGAACCTCATAGGCCCAAGATGGTGGAAGATTCGCTTTCCAGTGGATCTTGAGCCTCATTATACGCTCACTATAGTACATTAGCATATGCTAAATGACTTGCTAGAATATTCCTCCCACTCATGAGCCTGTGAAATTACCCAGCACATAAAAGCTTACCACCCCACACATCGGGGCCTTTTAAGACAGACCAGACAGCATTCTGTCTATGGAATGTGTTTCTCCCAGTGCCTTTTGAGAGGCCCAGACCCACTATCCTGGGGCTACAGCTCTTGCTTTCTGTGATGGCCCATTCTCTCTCTGTGGAGTGGGTATCTCACTAAATAAGACTGTTTTCTCTTTACTGTGGCTCACTCTTAAATTTTTTCCTGCACGAAGCAAAAGAGACTGCACTTGGGGTCCCATGCCGAGGACTCACATGAGGCCTGGGATGTGACCGTCGTCTCGTGCCTTGTTTTTCCCTACAACACCTAGAGAACGTTTAGTGCTATCTCACCGTGTCCCAAGCTCATTTCACAGATAAAGCAATGGATGAGGCACAGACAAGCTTACCTGAAGTCATAGAGCTAGTGAATGGCAGAACCAGAGTTCACATAGCTGGCTCCAGAGATGGTATTTCTAACCACTAGACTAAGCGAATTGATTTCCTTTATGGGCTCAGCCCTTTCCCCAAGGGGCAGTATGCTAGAAGAGGTCGCAGCCAGCTACACAGGGGTTTTCTTTTCTTCTTTCCTGAGCCAGACTCTGGGGTCTTTTGAACACTAGGTTAGAAGCCTTTGTTCCTATGCCCTTTCCTAAGTTTATGTGGCAACCAGTTTTCATTTTGTGTCATTTTGTTTTCTTTTCCATAGGATGTTTTTTGTCATGTTTAAGAACCAATTTGTCACTGAGTAACTTTTGTAAAACTTTTCATACCAGTAATGTTAGAAAAATAATCTTCGTTAGCTTCCATGTCCTAGTTTGGGTTTGGACAAGTGCAGATGTGTGACCAGAGAGAGTGTATTATGAGATTGGACAGATCTGTTTAAATACAAATCCTACCAATGACCAGCAACGTATCTTTTTAAAAAATTCCTTCATTCGATGTTTTTCAAACTGTTTAAGTAATGCTTATACGAGCTCAATATAGCATATGAAATAAGTGAAATACCCACACAGGCGGGATAATACAAGATGTAGAGAAGCGAAGTTGGTCATCTCCCCCCTTCAGCTCTGTCCCTCTTAATCAGTGTTAGATACTTGCTTCCACTGGACGGTTCACTTGGCCTCTCCAAACTTGTTTTCTTGTCAGTAATACAAGGATGATGCCCCACTTTGTGAAGGACTGAGCGTAATTTATGTAGAAGGTTCTCTTTAAATGGTAGTTGTTTGCGGAACCTAAAAGAATGATACAAAGGGAAGTTATTTACAAAACAGAAATAGACTCACAGACATAGAAAACATATTTATGATTACCCCAGGGGAAAACAGGCTTCCCTGGTGTCACAGACAGTAAAGAATCTGCCTGCAATGAAGGAGACCTAGGTTCGATCCCTGGGTCGGGAAGATCCCCTGGAGAAGGAAATGGAAACCCACACCAGTATTCTTACCTGGAGAAGTCTATGGACAGAGGAGTCTGGTGGTCTACAGCCCACAGGATTGTAAAGAGTTGGACACGACTGAGCGACTAACACACATTGAAAAGTGGGGTGGAAGTGAGGGTCAGGGGGATAAATTAGGAGTTTGGGATTAGCAGATACACACTACTATATATAAAATAGATAACAAGGACCTATTGTATAGCTCAGGGAACTATAATCAATATCTTGTAATAATCTATAATGGAAAAGAGTGTGAAAAGGAAATTATATATATGTGTGTGTGTGTGTGTGTATAACTGAATCACTTTGCTGTGCACCTGAAACATTGTAAGTCAACTATATTTCAATGACATAAGCAAATAAAATGCTAGTTATTATGTGTTGGGAACATATGTCCATTCGGGCTGCCGCCGCCACTGCCACTAAGTCGCTTCAGCTGTGTCCGACTCTGTGCGACCCCAGAGACGGCAGCTCACCAGGCTCCCCCGTTCCTGGGATTCTCCAAGCAAGAACACTGGAGTGGGTTGCCATTTCCTTCTCCAATATTCGGGCTGCAGTAAGTTGCATTTTTGCCATGGAAAGAAGGGTTTATCAACTTTCCCGCTCGCTCAGTTTCTCCAGTCTTCTCTGTCTTGCAGCCTGTGGCACAGCCCAGAGCACAAGAGTGGGCAGCTGCTGCTGGGAACCCCTAGCCAGGCCCAGAAGCAGGTGGAGTTCTCTTCCCCAACCACGAGCAGTAGTCAGAGAGAGTCTGGGTCTGAGTTCCAGGCCTTCTGATCCTGGGGCTGGGCTTGTGTGAGATTCAAATGAAGTTAGAGAACTGAAGAGGAAGGAGAGACTGCCTTAACCACCCCCCGCCCTCCCCCTCAAACCTCAGACAGCTCCCTGTGCTTCTCTCCTGCACATGCGCCTCTTCCTGCCTTCTCCACCTGGATGCACAGGTCTCTCCCCAGCCAGGTGATGTCTTGCCTGGGTGCTAATAACAGACAGGAGTAAATGTGCCGGGCAGTGCATTCAGGAGACTGTCCCAGCTCTGCTCTTTCACCGTGATCCTGGCAAACAGGCAGGGCTGACTTGATAAATAGCCCTTGTGAACAGAATAAGCCTTTGTGTCCTAGAAACTCCTGCTATCCCTCCCTGAGGGCAGCACCCTCCTGGAAGGGTGATGGGGATGCCTTTGGCCTGGAAATCTTAGGGAATCTGGTTTCCAAGAGCCCTAGACTTCCAGGCCATCTGGGGGCTGGGAAGGGACACTGCAAGATGGCTACTCTTCATAGATCTACCTAAAAGGCAACATGATATGTTTATGTTAGTCCTTTTCGAGGCTCTAGAGCAGAAATCAGAGTGAAAGAAGAAAAGTAAAAGATCTACAGTTTTCCTATTAAAAAAAAATAAGAATCCCCAAAGCCTACCTACCCAATGCAGTAGATAGTTCTTGTAACTTGCTTGTATAAACTTCTTTAGAAATTGTTTCAGCACCCCTCTGGGCAGCTACCTTAAATGCTTTTTAAATTTCAAGGTAGGATATCCGTCTATTAATGGATTAAATGAAACACTTCCAGACTTGGGGGTTATTCTCCAGACACTTTTGCTAGATACCTTGCACTTGGATGATGCTTTGTGGTTTGCAAAGCACTTTCACATCTGTTTTCTCACTTAGTTGTCACAATAACCTTGGGAACCAGGCAGGGCATGTCTTGTTATTATCCTTGTTTCACAGATGAGGAAGCCATGGTTTTGGAAGGTTGAATGGCCTGCTCAAGGTCACACGGGGTTGGAGAGGGCCCTAGAGCTCAGACTTCTCTTAATTGGCCTGCTTCCCACTGAGATGAAATAGCAGGATGGTTCCTGGAACCCAAGATCTGGGATGTGGAGGGATGGAGTTAGGGGAGATGTTCTTAGACTAAATTAACTCACAGTTCTTCTTTATGGACTTGCTGGTTGTGGCTTTTTTCTTTCTTCATTAGAATTTGCAAGTAAGCCAAGATGGCTGACTTTGTGTCAGACCATGCACAGTGGTATGAATTAGCATGGGCGTGTCCATGATTCTCCTTTCTGCATTGCTTTACACATCACAATTGCCCGGCAGGTAATCGTGAGTTAAAAGACAGTACACAAAAGGCATCAGGCAGCAGCCAGATGTTCATTTTAATAAATGGAAAATATGACTCAGAACTGGGGCCACTCTGACCCTCCAGGCAGGCAAATTAGCCCTTGAGGGTAAAGTCTTTGTCTTTGGATCGATTGTAGAGGATGTGGGAGCAGGGGCCCAGAGTCAGGTAGTTTTGTTTATTTCTCCCCACTTCTTCTGTTTGGTCTTGCTTAGATTCCTCTGGCCAGACTTTACAGAATATTCTACCAAAATTCTGCAGAACTGTGAGCAGTAATAATAAACAAGGCTCAGAAGGATGAGTTGGGGAAGTACTCAAGTGGAAATGTAGCTGAGGGGACAAACTGGAGGAGCCAGAGTTCAGCGCTCAAGAAAGCTTTGTAAGGACTTGACTCTTGTTGATGGTAACAACCTGCATTGGCATAGCAGTTTGGAGTGTCCTGAGAACCTTCACCTTTATGCCTTATTCCGTATCACTCTCACAACCAAAGATGTGAGCAGAGCAGTTAATAATATCCCCGTTTTATAGAGGAAGTAGAAACCGAGAAGCAGGAAGGTTGAGTAATTTGCTCAAGGTTCCACAGCTAGTAAATGGCAGAGCTGGGTCCAGAGCCCAGGTTGTCCGACCCTTGCATAGTTGAGTATTCTTTCCAGTTCACCATCCAGCCTTCTTCCTCCTCTTCCTCCCCTCAGCTGCCCAGGGGCTCCTGACCATCTGTCTGCTTAGAGGTAAGGGAAGCAATAGTGAGAAGTTTTCCAGTGCTGAGATGTTTCTGGAAAAGAGTGGACCTGTATCTGGATCCTTATCTGTGCTTTTTGGGGGTAATGGGGCTGAGCCTTAGACACTCTGCTCTGGAGAGTGCTGTGCAAGCATTTCCAAGTGTGGCCGGGCTTCTTGCACACTGCTAGTGGAAAGTAGTAAGAGTTCCATTTTCCTGTTTCAAGCGAGCGTTTCCCCCTTGGGGTTATAGTAACCACTTCCTCCTCAGCACCCAGTGGAACATGGTAAACACCAGTTACAGCAGAGTATTCCCTTCTGAGAGCAGAGTTCCTTTTTTTCCTCTTGTCTTGAAATACACACAGGGTCTGAAGGATAGGTCTCCTTCCCCTCTGATATAGGGCTTGGGGAGTACAGAAAACCCACACGCAGGTCAACTGCAGGTCTCCCGATGTGCTTTGTCATCCTGCTTCATTTTGGAGGAAACTGGGTTGGCATTCCACTTAGTAGAGATATGGAGCCGTTAATTATCAGGAGTTGTGGGGAGCACCCTGCCTCAGGTTGCTAGGAATGAAAAGGAACAGACCCTGCAGGGCTTTTTTTGAAGGTGTTCAGGGGAGCAGAGCAGGACTTGGTGGTTAGGTAATGATGAAAAGGAAGCAAATAGGGATTCTAAAGAAATGAAAAGACTGGGGGGGCTATAAGGAAAGGATCAGTAAAGAATGAGTAAGATGTTTGAAGAGGGGCTGTTGATTTTAGATATTTTAAAACTACTTTAATACTTAAAAAAATATATTTATAATTGCTGGTTTGCCATACACTTGGTACAAGAACTTCTGAATCCACCCCAGTCCTTCATAGAGCCTTGAAGACCATGGAATCCCACCCCCAGAAAATGCTTGTGATGTAGAGCTGATCACGCCGACTTTGGAGGGCGGCAGCTGAGGTGGAGCAGCATGTGGGTGAGCTTTAGGCATGTGTGAACTATAAAACCTCCTGACTCTGTCCTCCAGTTATGCAGTGACTGAGCCAAAGAAGGGGAAAAAGTAAAACCACTCTTTGTGAATTTGTGCTTAATCTTTATGCATTATTAAACAGAACAATAAAAGAGCAGGTCTCTGAGCCTATCTGGAAGAGAGATCTCGGCAGAACAAGTGGGAGCTTCCTGCAACACTGGCGGGTTTGCAGGACAATCCAGATATAGAAACTTAAATTGCACACAGGCTTGTAACATTTCCCATTTTGTGCAAATAGATAAAAAAAAAGCTGAAAGGCCAAGAAATAGAAATATATGACATACATCTCATGTATATGATGTGCATTATGTATCAGTCTATGCTGTGTTATATTCTGTACTCTATAGGCACCAAAGATCTATCAGAATTTCCATACATCTTGAGAATTTAGAAGGATCCCTTGATAGGTAAGAGTTGAGACTCCGGCTACAGGTTGGGAGTTGGCTGGAGTCACAGTTCCTGTGACTGCGTTTAGACTGCCGAGGTCTCTGTGTTGGTCTTCTTCATGTCATCCCTACTCCTCAGCAAGATTGAACGTGTTTTCACAATTGCTCCAGTGCTTCCCTTTTTTAAAACAGGAATATCTAGAAGAACATTCTTGCCATACACTCGGCACAATTTAAAGCACGTTCTCCATGTTCTCCACTTGTCAGAAGCAGGTTTCTAGTTAGGAAGGACAGTGTCCTGAGGGTAGTGGGTATTTGTAATCACTGGAATTGGGGGACAGAAACCAAGTGCCAGCTCTGTCCCTCGGCCCTTCTTCCTGTTTGTCTGCCTGAGTTCATACCTCTCATTAGGAGCTGCAGTCTGGAGCGAGATATCTACACCCCCTCATCAAACCTGAAATTCCTTTCACCTCCCACAGAGGCACACCCAGGGCAGCACTCCTCACCAGCCCACAGACAGGTTCTTATCTCTGGTCCAGAATTCCTTCCTGTTTCCATGGTGTCAGAATCCCAAAGCCTTTGCAAGCACCTTCTGTGAACAGGGATCTTGCCTCCAGGCTGGAGTGGGCATGTGAAAGAGTCATGCTCTCACACCCAGAGATAAAATTGTCATGGTCCAAAGCAGAGAGCTGTTGGGTGTTTGTTTTTTAATCATCTTCCTCTCTCTACCTGGACGATCACACAACCTCAAAACTGATCTCTTCTCTGCCCTGCTTTCTCTTCCCCTGGTCTGCTCTTCACACAGGCTGAATGAGATCTTCACAACCCAAAGCTGATCACAACGCTCCTCTCCCAGAACCCCCACTGCCTTCCCATATCTCTCAAGTAGAAGCCAAGATCCTCAAGGCATGTTGAGGAGCACTGCCCTAGTGGATCTGGTTTCTTTCCCCACCCCCCTTTGCTAGTTCCATTCGGCCGGTTGTAGCTCTTGCTGACCTTTGATCCTGCCCAGCACACTGTCTTGGGCCCCTAAACTTGGCTGCTCTCTTGACCTTGGCCAGGACCAGGCCGTGTGCAGGGCTCAGCTCCTCACTTCCTGCAGGAAGGCCTTCCCTGAGCGCCTGGCGCAGATAGCAAACCCTCCCCCTGCCCTGAGCCACACCCTTTCCTCTGCCTCCCTTTATCTTTCTTCAAAACACTCACTGCCATCCGATGTACCCGGTATTTATTTATATGATGTACCATTTATATATTTATGCCTTTTTCCACTGGGAAGGGAGGGGCTCTGCTGTGTTCACGGCTGTGGCCGCTGTGCCTAGGACACAGCATGGGGCAGATACTCTATAAATATTTGTCCACAGGCCAGCAGAGAAATGAACCCACCAGCAGCAGCACTTATTGAGCTCTTGATTGGGCACCATGTTTGTAGCAAGGGATACAAAGATGACTCTCGTGGTCCTGCTTGCAGCATCTTGATCTCTTCTCTGTGGGAGGGTGTCACACATAACTGTCCCTCACTACTGTTCCTACCTGCACTTTCTGAGTATTGGAAAGGCCACTCACCCTGTTATCCTCTTCTAGTGTTCCTGGGCTTCCAAAGTTCCATGGGGCCCCATTCAGGGAACAGTATCCAGTCTGGACCTTGAGGAGCCTACCCAGAGGGGAAGGAAGGCTGCTTCTCCTTCAGATGAAGGGGTATTTTGGAGGCGGCTGTGTTCTTGGATCAAATGTGAGGAGAAGCACTGAAGGTGCTGGAGGAGATAGAACAGCAGGGTATGCATGTCGCCTGTTGTGTGTGTGTGTGTGTGTGTGTGTGTGTGTGTGTGTGTGTGTGTGTGTGTGTGTGTGTGTGAGATCTGGGCTTCCCAAGTGGTGCTAATGGTAAAGAATCCGCCTGCCAATGCAGGAGACATGAGACGTGGGTTTGATCCCTGGGTCGGGAAGATCCCCTGGAGAAGGGCATGGCAACCCACTCTAGTATTCTTGTCTGGAGAATCCTATGGACAGAGGAAGCCTGGTGGGCTGCAGTCCATGAGGTCGCAAAGAGTCAGACACGACTTAGCTTGCTTGTGATCTGTACATTTTTAAAATTGTAAAAGCCAACTAACTGTATCACAGACATTTTAGAAATAAAGTAAAAGAAGCTATAACCCTACTATCATCATAACCCTAAAATTTTCACTAAGTCTATTGATTTGTTGATTATTAATTAATTGGTTAATTTATATTCCATCTTCTTTTTTAAAAATTTATTTATTTAGCTGCATCAGGTCTTAGTTGGGGCTTGCCTTGGGGGCAACTTAGCATGTTGGCTTAGCTGCCCCAAGGTATATGGGATCTTAGTTCCCTGCCCAGGCCCCAAGGTAAAAGGATCTTAGTTCCCTGCCCAGGGATCAAACCAGTGTCCCCTGCACGGCAAGGTGGATTCTTAACCACTGGACCGACAGGCGAGTCCCTGTATTTCATCTTAATTCGAAGAGGTTTGAGGATGCTTACAAGCTTATATGTAGTACAATAGAATATAATAAATAACTAAGAAATCAGAACAAAGGCTTAAATAGGTTTATGGAAGTCAATATAAACTTAATATGCAGAAATGCATATTAATGTAACTATTCATATAAATTCATGTATTTCCTCCCCGCCTTTTAATTATGCACATTCTTCATAGACTATTCTGCTTTCCCCCCTGCCACCACTTAACACTATACCAAATTTTCCATGTTTCCTTCTAATTGTTATTGTTCAACATGGAATGATGAATCCCAAGGAGGTACCCCTAATTTATTTAATCATTCCTCTATTGTTAGATCTTGGGTTATTTTCAATGCTATTGTTAAATAAACAATGGCCTAATTAACATCTTTGTGCTTGTAAGTTTTTCCATATTTTAGAGTATTTCCTTAAGTAGATTTCCAGAGGTAAAATAACTAATGAAAACTTCAGACATTTTTATGGCCTTTAAAACATATCCGTGAACTGATTTCCGTCAAGGTCCTATACACTTGGGGTGTCTCCAGCAGCTTTTCACTGTGCACTGCTCCTCACAAGCACTTGTATTGATTATTTCTCTGTTTTTTGCTAACTTAATGGGGAAATCTTACATTGTTTTTTTCATTATGTGTTGGTTGAATTTATGTTGCCAAGTTATCTATTGGCATCCTAGAGGTTTTTTTCACCTGTTTCTGTGAGTTCTTTACGTACAAAATGTGTTAACTCTTCCATCATACTGTATTCTGTAAAATATTATTTCCATTTTGACTTTTACTTACATTTGGGGGTTGCTTTGCTCTTAATACTTGGAAGTCTTACATTTGGGATAGTCAGAGCTCTGTTAATTTCCTCTGTCATTTCTGCCCATTTCCCTAGAGACTATAGTCCAAGTTCATTAGCCCGGCAGTCCAGGTCTTAGTGATCTTGGCTTGGTTCTCCTCTCCCAAAGCCTCACCTTCTCTTCTCCTCCTGAAACCATCTTGCCAGGAAGCTGAACCAGTGGCATAGCTAGCATATTTGGCATCTGGCATGGATTTTTTGTTTAAACACTTTTCTGTATGACAAAGTTATTTTCAGTGATAATAAAGAAATACATAATAAAAATGGCCAGGAAAGATTTGCAGACAATAAAACTTTTCTCCTATTGAATTTTGTATATATAATCATGACAGTCAATAAAAACTGTGTGTGGTGGTGGTGGTGGTGGTGGTGGGTCGGGGAGTAGAGGCAGAGATTAGTAGTGGATTTAATACTTGTTAAAGACTAATGCATCCTTTGGGAAAAAGGGAAAATTTGCACTTACATATTGGTCTGTAGCTGTAATGACTAATAACATTATAGCTTCTATTTCTGTTGCTGTTGTTGTTTAGTTGCTAAGTTGTGTCCAACTCTTTTGTGATCCCATGGACTGTAGTCCGCCAGGGTCCTCTGTCTCTGATATTTCCCAGGCAAGAATACTGGAGTGGGTTGCCATTTCCTTCTTCAGGGGATCTTCCCGACCCAGGGATTGAACACTCCATCGCCTGCACTGGCGGGTGGATTCTTTACCGCTGAGCCACCGGGGAAGTCTTCTATTTCTGATGCTTGTATAAATTTGTGAGACCTCATAAAAACTGACCTCCTTTTCATATTCATGTTAGGTAGACAGAGCCAGGTTTCTCCATCTGTCTTCGCTTGTAGTTGGTTGTAGAGAACTTTTTATTCATTTTAATTTTGAAAGTTTTTTCAATTGAAATGTCAGATATACAAGTCGAAAGAAATCTTAAACATAAAGGTATGTTTGGCAGAAATTCATCAATTTCCCATTTCACAGTAAATCCAGAAACTGTAACACTGTCCTTATCTGTCTTTCTTTGGGGTTGATTGTATGTCTCTGCTGTTGAAAAAATTTAAACATTGAAAAAAAAAACTCCACAAGTGGTCTTAACAGAATGACAGGATGCAAGTAGCCCAGATTCTATTTCTTTGTCTCTTTCCTGTGCTACCATCATTGATTTCTGAGCTGTTCTTGGCGTTCAAGAACCAGTAGTTCCACAGGACTTGGGAACACAAACTGTGTCCCACATTGAGCGGGAATGATTCTGAATCGTGTGAACTTGCCCTTGGAGTGTGTGTTGAGGCTGACTATGTAACTAAGAGCTCTCTGATTTAACTTCTGTGTGCGTTAGTTGCTCTGTCGTGCTTGACTCTTTGTGACCCTCTGGACTGTAACCTGCCAGGCTCCTCTGTCCATGGGATTCTCCAGGCAAGAATACTGGAGTGGTTTGCCATTCCCTTCTCCAGGGGATATTCCCAACCCAGGGATTGAACCTGGGTCTCCTGCACCGCAGGCAGATTCCTTACCATCTGAGTCATCAGGAAAGCCAACTTCTGTGTAGAATACAATAAATTTATTAAAGGATAAGTAATGGGCTTCCCTGGTGGCTCAGGCAGTAAAAAATCTGCCTGCAGTGCAGGAGACCCAGGTTCGATCCCCTGGGTCAGGACGATCCCCTGGAGAAGGGAATGGCTACCCACTCCAGTATTCTTGGGGCTTGCTCGGTGGCTCAGAGGGTAAAGGATAAGTAATAAATCTGTGAATTTGAAGCTTACATATGTTATTAAAAATGAAACAGTGCGTGCTCAATTGTTTAGAGTTAGATAAGAGGCTTGGAGGAATTAGACAAAATGTTAGGTTAGGACTATGTTCAATCAGAATTGCCAGCTTGTGGTGATAATAAAAAGCTGATCAGTTTTATTATTGTTGTAAATTCCCAGCAGACCGTTAACCCTCTTAATTGCTTGCCTCTGAGGCAAACTGCCCCCCTTCGCCCGGGCTTGGTGCTGAGCTAAGCTGCTTGCTGTTCTGTATGTGCTTCTATTTCTCTGTTTTGCTTATGTTTTTCCCAGGGCTGAAATCTTACCTGAAACACACACACCCCCTCTGCACCATCCTCATCTTCCAGGATGTAGCTTAAATGCCACCTTTCCTGTAGAGCTTCCTTAATGTATTTCCCCTGATTCCCAACTAAGCTAACTTCCTATAGCCCATATCTGCACCTCTGTAAAATCGCCAACATTCTACCCTCTAGTGTAGTTTTTTATCCCCCCGTAAAGGACTCAGCACTGAACCTAGGACATAGTATAAGGGTTGGTATACCTTGCTGAGTTGGAATGGGTACAAACTGCCCTGGGTGGTAGAGGGCAAAACGAGGAGGAACAGGCGGGAGGGATCACAGGATTTTGGATTTCACAGGCAGGGGAGGGGAGTGGAGGCTGCTTTTGTCGGGACAGGGCCAAGGAGAGAGCAGAGCTGGACTGTTTGCTCTCAGTCAGGATAGAAGCTTCTGGAGAGGACAGCCGACAAAGGGAGATAGCACACTTGTGGAACCAGCTTTGGCCTGGGTTTGTAGAAACCTGGATTTTTCTCTGTTGAGCTTGTGATCTGGGCAGGTCCCTTCCCTCTGGGCATTCTCTGCAGTGAGGGACCTGCACAGAGTGGCCTGAACTCGAGATGCTTCTTGCACCATTGTTCATAAGGTGAACTTTAGGTGCCTTTAGGGGCTCCGCCTTCCTTTTGTGTTCAAGTCCCTGGCCAGCCGTGCCCTGGTTCTGTGGGAGGAAGCCAACCCCTTCTGGGAGTTGTGTGCAACCTGGACCAGCCTCTGATGGGGATGGGAGAGGCCAGGGAGCCCGCTCAGGGTGACCTGCCTGGGTCCTGGGTCTGGGGTGCTACCCGAGGGGCTGGCCCTGGTGGCGGGACCTCATGAAGGCCTCAGAGGCTGCTGCCTCTGGTTCTTGACTTCTGAGTGTGTGTGAGGCTCCTCCTCCTGCTTCAGGAATCACAGCTTTCAGCCAGACTCCACAGTGAGGACTGGGGCTTCTAGAGGAGTCCCCCTCTTGCCTTCTCAAGCAGCCTCTGAGTCTAGGAGGGTAATAGCCCTTTAATGTAACGGGCACTGATTGCTTCTTGACTCTGGGAAAGTCATGCACTAGGGCCTAGGGTTTCAGCTGTTCACTGACCTCACGGATCGCTCACTGTAGTTTGAGTGAAACCCATGGTACAACCAGATGATTTGACTGTACTCTAAACGGAGCTGCAAATGAATGTGCAGGGTGTGGAGGAGCAGTTCTCCAGGGAAGGAAGCGATGAGCTTCTTCATGTGTTGGGGATGTGGGGTCTGGGGAAGGGCAGAGAGGAGGTGATAAGTGAGCAGGGTTTGAGAGAATGGAGACCAGCTCTCTGGGCAAGTTAGGAGGGTGGCTCTCCAGCCAGAGGGAATAGCATGAAAGGCTCAGAAGCATGAAGCCACATGATGTGTCTTGACGGAAAGGTCCGATTTTCTTCTTCAGCACAGGGGGTGAAGGGGCATGGCCGGGCCAGAGCTCTCAAGAGCCCCTCTGAAGGAGTTTGGTCTCTGTTCTGAAGACTTTGGGGAAGCTGTTGAGGGTTTAAAGCAGGCAGGGGTCTGCTGAAATTGGCGTGATGAGCTTTACATTGTAGAAAGAGATACAGAGGGGGAACTGGAGGAAGGCACACCTAGAGAAAGGGAAGGTTGTCTAATCCAGATAAGATAGGAGGAGCACAGGGTGGTGCAGATAAGGATGGGAGAGCTGTCAGGGAGATAAAATCAGGGGCCTTGGACCATCTGCTGAATGTCCTGGAAACACCAGGCCAGAGTCTCCTTAGCTCCCCTGAGGGAAGATCCCCAGGTCTCCCCCATAGTTTGTGATCCTCATTAGTTCCTGTCAGGCCTGCTGAACAGGTGTCAGGGCAGGACTCTGCCCAAAGCCCCTTAAGCCCCCAGCCACCAGGAAACCAGTTAGGTATGTGGGCAAACAGTGGGACTTCTGCTTTCTTGATGCTCTCTGAAGGAGCTGGTTGTCTTGGGAGCAGTGAGCAATTGGGCTCTGGCCTCTCAGAGCCTCTGGCTTTGGCAGAGGTGCCCTGATTGGGTGGCTTGGTCACCTCAGCATCCCCAGCCCTCAGCCATAGACGCACTGGCCACAGGATCCCATCCGGTGGTCCCTGCTCTTCTCGTTTCACAGCTGCTCTCTCCCCAGCCTTCCTTGCAGATAGCCTGTGCCTCATGCATCGCCTTCAGGAGGACTGCTGGGTGGGCATGAGACCAAGGCGTTTATCACTCACTGCTGCTGCTAAGTCACTTCAGTTGTGTCCGATTCTGTGCGACCCCATAGACGGCAGCCCATCAGGCTTCCCCGTCCCTGGGATTCTCCAGGCAAGAATACTGGAGTGGGTCGCCATTTCCTTCTCCAATGCATGAAAGTGAAAAGTGAAAGTGAAGTCGCTCAGTCGTGTCCGACTCTTTGCAACTCCATGAACTGCAGCCTACCAGGCTCCTCCGTCCATGGGATTTTCCAGGCAAGAGTACTGGAGTGGGGTGCCATTGCCTTCTCACCTCTCCTTATCCAGGAGAAGCCCCTTGGTGGCTGGCCCTCTACCATCCAGTTTATCATTTTATTCTCATTTTCACCAGGTTTAGGGGCAGAAAGAGAGATTGGGCAGGAACTTTGGCTCTGGTGTGGGTCTACACCTAGTAGTGCAGCTGGCACTGCCCTGTGAAATACTCAGAGGCCGTGGGACCCTCTGGTTTCTCTTAGCATTCTTTTTTTAAAATTTTTGTCAGAGGATCTATGTCTGTGTTAGTTGCTGAGTCGTGTATGACTTTTTGTGACCCAATGGACTGTAGCCCGCCAGGCTCCTCTGTCCATGGATTCTTCAGGCAAGAATACTAGAGTGGATAGCCATTCCCTTCTCCAGGGGATCTTCCCAACCCAGGGTTTGAACCCAGATCTCCTGCATTGCAGGTGGATTCTTTACCATCTGAGCCACCAGAGAAGCCCATACTTAATTGGAACGTAGTTGATTTCATTTCAGTTCAGTCGCTCAGTTGTGTCTGACTCTTTGTGACCCCACGGACTGCAGCACTCCAGGCTTCCCTGTCCATTACCAATTCTCGGAGCTTACTCAAACTCATGTCCATTGAGTCGGTGATGCCATCCAACCATCTCATCCTCTGTCGTCCCCTTCTCCTCCCGCCTTCAATCTTTCCTAGCATCAGGGCCTTTTCCAATGAGTCAGTTCTTCGCATCAGGTGGCCAAAGTATTGGAGTTTCAGCTTCAGCATCAGCCCTTCCAATGAATATTCAGGACTGAATTCCTTTAGGATTGACTGGTTGGATCTCCTTGCAGTCCGAGGGACTCTCGAGAGTCTTCTCTAGCACCACAGTTCAAAAGCTTTACAAAATTGTATTGGTTTCTACTGTACAACAAAGTGAATCAGCTATACATATATCCATCCCTACTTTTTTGGATTCCCCTAGCATTTTGAGTGTTAAGTTTTGTGGCTAAGACATTAAGCTTCCTCCTGACCCACCATGGTGATGCCATGGTGAGCGTCTCCTCCCCAAGGCTGGGCCACAACTGGCGATCCCAAGTGCCGGGCACCCCTAGTTCTAAATTCTGCTCTGATTTGAAGCCCATCAGAGCCTGTTCTGTTCAGCCATGACCCAGTGATGTCGCACCTCTCTGGTGAGGAGGCTGGGCCTGGTTGTGTGGCTCAGAAGTCCTGGGTTCTACTTCAGCTTCCCTAAGTAACCACTGAGCCACCTCTTGCCTCCCTCTCCCTGGCTACTCATCTAATCAGAGAGGGCACATTTCTTTGAGTGTTTTATTTTATCCTTTAGACCTAAATGGCCATGTCTCACCTTGCCTGTGGAGTGGGCAGGTGTTCAAAGTATTCCTCTTGTTCTCCCACATCATCCTCCCTACAGTCCAAGAGGCAGGGTGGTGCTATGCACCGTCTGCAGATGGAGAAATAGAAACTCAGGGGAGTAGGTGACTTGACCATGTTACATGGCATGAGTAGTCCTCTTACAACCAGTTGAGGTCCTAAGGCATCCTTGGAGCCTCATCCCCTTCATCTGTCATCCAGAAACTCAGCTTGAATGCTGTTGGAGGCCAGGCAGGTAATGCAGGTGAACACCCGTTGACAGGTGACATAAGGTCCATCTCAAGGTGTGACGTTTAGCTCCAGCCCACAGAAAGTCATCACCCAAAATTGGGGCGGGGGGCACGGTGTGAAGCACAGTATTTCAAAAAAAAGCTGGAAATCTGGATGTTTGCGTGAAATGTCCTGATTTTTAAATGTTGGCACCTAGTTTCGAACAAAACAAATTGTTGGCAAAGAAAGCGAGTCTGCTGGCCACTGGCTGGAAGCTCGGTCGTGCGTCCTCCGGCTGCTCATGGCTTTCCTCTGAGTCTGGTTTGGGGCTGAGGGGGAACCCCGCTGCCTGACTTCCCCAGCCAAGGGTTTGGGAAGTTGGGGAGGAGGAAACCATCCCAGGAGCTGCCGGTCCATCCGCGCCCTGCTGGCCAAGCACCCTGTAAATAGCTCATCCGCTTGCATTCCCAGGGCAAATACTTTCCATTTTCCTCTTGGGTCACCATGAATTCTGGGGTTCTCTGGCAGTTTATTGCCTCGCTTCCTTTTCCAAAGATTGAAAATGACGGCGGCTTGAAAATATTTTCTCCATTTGGGTTTTTCCTTGGTGACCTCACTCGGAGACAGATGTGCCCTAATAATAGCATCGAAAGTCGAGGGGGATAGATGAGCCAGCTGGTTCTGTTCCCTAGAAGTTATGTTACAGTTCCCAAATGTGGGCTGTCCCCAGGGACCTGTGGTGGAGGCGGAGCCTGTGACAGGGCCCGGGTCACCATGAGACTCCGGAGTGCCCCCCTCTCTGGGACAGAGTCCTTGCGGCTGTGTTTACCCTGGAGGGAAGCTCTCATGCCTAGTCTGGGCTCCCAGCTCAGCTGCTGGGCTCCCGGCACATGGCAGGTGGACGGTGCAAAGGAGGTTTGCACTTGGCATGGATTGGCAGACAAAGCACTTTCTCAACTCCTGCCTTTTCTCTGTGCCCAGAGGCTTGGAACTTGGCGAGACCTAAGCCCAGTCTGTTTGGAGCAGCCAGTCTTCCAAGGGTCTCTCTGGTTGCTTTGGCTCAGGCCCGCTGGCTGGAAGGACCCTCAGTCGTTAAGCCTGTTCCTCAGCTTCTGCCATCTGAGAATACGTTTTCCAGACAACCCACTTGCGTCTCTCAATAACGTTTCACTTCCCCCGACTTAGCTGGAAGGGGCTGGAAACACGTCTAAGGGAATCAGAAGCATTCCGTAAGCCGTGTGGGCAAGAGGGGGGACTTTTGTAGGTCAAGCTTTGAGGTAGAGGGTGGGGTGTCCCTTATATAGAAAACCCTTCACCATCCATATGCAGGTGCTGATGCTGTGTTGTGGGTTAGCTCCTCTGTACATCTGAGGGAGAAGCTAGGAGAGACTGTGGCAGAAGCTGACTTTCAGTTCAGTTCAGTCGCTCAGTCGTGTTCGACTCTTTGGGACCCCATGGACTCCAGCATTTAGGTTTCCCTGTCCATCACCAACTGCCTGTGTCCTCACACAGGAGATCCCCAAGGCGGTGTTAGGATCCGTTCCCTGTGTAACTTAATTATCCCAAGAGCTTCTGTAAAGTACTTCAGTGTGAGATAAATGTTAATGCATTGTAGCCTAAAGCATTAAAGTGAAGGAAACGGTTGTGGGGTGTGTGGGAGACCCCCCTGCAGTTGGGCATGAGGGCTGTCAGGGATGGGAGTTGGGGCAGGAGCCCCCGGTCTGTCTCCCGATTGGGATCTGAGCCTGGCTGAACCCCTTGGCCCCTGGGGCCTGCTCAGGGAATGAGAGGTGCCTTGGGAGGCTCTTGCTGTGCAGTAAAGTGCTAAGTAAGCACTCAGGGCCCCAGTTGACAGAGAGGCATGGGGACGGGCGATGAGTCAATCTGTTTATGAAAATCACACATACCGACAGACGTCAGGATGACCTGGGGGACAGCTGCACTCTGATAGCTGACACGTCTTGCTCATACTTGGGGGTTCACTGGTGTGTCGTTCTGGCAACCCATTTCCTGTGCCTCCAGCAGTCTGCACGTGAACAGATGCATGACCGCCTCACTGAGACAGGCCTCTACCCAGAACAGCCCTGGTCGGGAGAGGGAGGCTGGGTGACTCAGAGCTCTGCCTCAGCTCTGGTGGGCAGGGCCGCCACAGTTGGGTTCCGAGCCTCTGCAAGCCCGCCTTCCTATTTGCTGAACGCCCTTCAGCCCCAGGCAAATCAGTGTCATCTGTCAGAAACATGAATTGCACCCGTGTGTCTTGCTTGGAAATATTTTCTAAATATAGCGAAATATTTGATACTGCACATGATTTGTTCTCATGTGGTATTCACGCTCTTCCTGAAAAGTTTCCTTGTTAGAAATGCCTTCGGTGGGAGTTCCCCCCAAATCTGACTTTGGAGTCAGTCCAGAGTATCGCCTTTTTACCAACACCCTTACAACTGCTTTCTGGGGTCTCAGAAACTACTTAAGCAGTAGTTTTTAATTTGTGAATGTTCTTCCCTAGAGAAGAAAACTTTTATCAAGCTGAAGAGTGAGGAGTTCTTGTCTCTTCTATTAATACTGTGTACACAGTAGGATCCTCAGGTTCTTAAGTTTATAACCAGAAGATTTCAGTCTCAGAGCATCTTTGAGAAAATACAGGGAATCTCTGAGCTGCTAACGCAGGAGAAGCTTGTTTCCATAAGCAGCGCTGTTGTGCTTGTGAGCACTGGAGGGAGAGAAGAGGACATTCTCTATTCTTCCACATTTTGCAGAAAACTTCCTTTCAGATTCCTGGCCTTTTAAATGTCATCTTCCAGAAAGTAGAAGGGGCTTCCCAGGTGGCGCTAGTAGTAAAGAATCCTCATGCCAGTGCAAAAGACATAAGAGACTCGGGTTCGATCCCTGGATTGGGAAGATCCCCTGGAGGAGGGCATAGCAATCCACTTCAGTATTTTTGCCTGGAGAAATCCCATGGACAGAGGAGCCTGGTAGGCTACAGTCCACAGGGTCACACAGAGTCGGACATGACTGAAGCGACTTAGCATGCAGAAAGGAGAAGGGGGCAACAGAGGATGAGATGGTTAGGTGGCATCACTGACTCAATGGACATGAATCTGAGCAAATTCTGGGAGAGTGAAGGACAGGGAAGCCTGGCGCGCTTTAGTCCATGGGTTGCAAAGAGTCAAACATGACTTAGCGACTGAACAACAACAGCAAAGCATGAAGGGAAGAAGTCTGTTTCCACATGGGCCACCTGTCAGAGCTGCCTGGGGCCTGTTGCCTGGGAACAGGCAGAGTGACTTCTTTCACATCTTGGGTCCCTGGGGGAGGACTGGGGTGGTGGGAGGGTGGGTTAGCAGTAAATAGAGGAACTGCTGGTGGCTGCTGAGCAAGTCTGCCTATCATACCTGTCCTAGAAGGGCTCCCAGGAGTTCTGAACTTCCAGGAAGTCTCTGCTTAAGGAAAGAATCGACCTGTTCTTGGGGACCCACTGCCTGCTGTCTGTGGCCTTCACCCTCTGCACTTCCTCTTGGAAAGGTGGCCTCTGAAGGCCAGGGCTGGGGTAGAGGGGGTGATCAGACCCTGCTGAGCCAGTGCAGAACCCACTTCTGTGTGCTTCATCCCATGGAACGGCTCCTGTCCTCAGGAGGCTTACAGATCAGACTGGACACACGAGAGGTTTGCAGTACTCACCTCTACTGAGGGCTTCTTCTGTAGCAAGAGCTGCTTAGAGACACTTTAGTCCTGAAAATAACCCTGCCAGGTAGGTGGTATTCCCATTTTACAATAAGGAAGAAACTGAAGCTCAGAGAGTTTTGGTAACTTGCCTGATACCACCATCCAGGAATAGCAGGATCTAAACCTGGGTTTATCCGGCTATAATGGTACATGTTACAGATGACCAATGAGGCAGCCTAGCAAAGGGATGGACAGCTTGGACCCTGAAGCCAGACTGCCTGGGTTCAAATCCTAGCTTTGCCAATTACCATTTGTAATTGGACAAGTTGCAGTCTTGGGCAAGTTGCTTAATCTCTCTGTTTCTCCGTTTCCCCATCTGTAAAATGGGCTAATGAAATGACCTAGGCGACAGGTTGAGGTACTCATATTATGTATACATAATACTTACAAAGCAATTAGCATTGTGTCTAGCTGTAGTAAACACTCGAGCATGCATGTTTGCTTGCTCAGTCATATCTGACTCTTTGCAACCCCATGGACTGTAGCCCACCAGCCTCCTCTGTCCATGGGATTTTCTGGGGAAGAGTACTGGAGTGGGTTGCCATTTCCTCCTCCAGGGGATCTTCTCCACCTAGGAATCGAACTAGCATCTCCTGTGTCTCCCGCATTGGCAGGAGGATTCTTTTACCACTGAGCCACCTGGGAAGCCTAAACACTAGAGACATACCACGTATTTATGTGTGCTCTTGGCTCCACCACACTGCCTGCCCAACCTTACATCCCAGAAGCTGAGAAGGAGGGACTGGGCTGAAGGTGTGTTGGAGCTGTGGTTGTCCTGACCGGTCCCTGTGAGGAAGTGGCTCTGGGAGGGGCACTGGGGGTGCTCAGCCTTCAGTGCCAATTGTCTGTTGACCAGTAAAGACCTCAGTAAATTTCCACCCTCTGCAACTTGGCCTTGTTTTTTGCATTTTAACCAAAGTAAAAATAAAATCTCTGGGGAGGGGTGGACGTGGCGGCGGGAGGGAAGGGACCTGGTGTGTATTGCGGGGCGGCCCCCACCATCTGGGCAGGGCCCCGGGTGCCCTTTCCCAGAGGAAAGGCTGAACCTTTCTGTCCTGTGAGCTTTGTCCATTAGGAAGTCAGCTGCCAGAAGCTGCTACCCTCACCCCCAGGGCTCTTCCCTGGCCCCCTGGCCACTCCCTGTTTCCTGCAATTGTTGGCTCCCCCCAGCCTCTGCTACTGTGGCCCCAGCAGGCTCCTGGTGGGAGAGGTGGGGCTAGGCCCCTGCGCACCAAAGCATTTCCTATGCTTTCAGCTGCTTCCCCTGTCTTGCCTCTTTCCTCTAGCTCTCCATTATTTTTAGTTCTTAAGAGGATGAAGTCCAGGAGGGAGGAGGAAGGAGGAGCCAAGCCCATGACCTTCTCCATCAGAGATGGGGCATTTGCCGGGGCTGCCTAGTAGGGAGTGTTCAGAGCATTTCCATTTTGGGTGAAGGATACCTCCATTCCTGGGTAACAAAAAAAAAAAAAAAAAAAAAAAAGGCTGGTTTGGCAAGATTGTGAGCCCCTTGATTGCCAGCTCCTGTAAAGTTAGGAAGAGGGGAGGAAGGTGGATCTGGAAGAATTATTGGTAGAAGTGCTTTCATCACAAACCAGAGTGAAAGAACATCCTCCAGACCCTCATGCGTGCATGTGAAAAGGCCCCTGGGGCTGGGTCCACTGTGCTGGAGCCTGGTGGTGTGTAGTGAACACCAGGCAGATTGGACAGGAAATCCCCATAAGTATGCCCCCTGGATGTCTCTGGAAAGATCCAAGCTCAAGCATGTCAGTGTAAAGAGGTAGGAGCTGGTTTAGGTCTGTTTCAGCTCCTGTGGGACTTCCTCAGTGGCTCAGTGGTAACGAATCTGCCTGCAGTGCAGGAGATGCAGGTTCGATCCCTGGGTCAGGAAGATCCCTTGGAGGAGGGCGCTGCAAGCCACTCCTGTATTCTTGCCTGAGTATCCCATGGACAAAGAAGCCTGGCGGGCTGCAGTCCACAGGGTTGCAAAGAATCGGACACGACTGAAGCGACTTAGCATGCATGCATGTAGTTTCTAGGAGGTGGGATATAGCAGGGCCTCAGCCCTTGCCATGTGGCTGGGTCTGTAAACTTTTCTCATCAGTCACATGGCTGGTTGTATTATTGTACTCCACTCTGTCCAGCCTGGGGAGCGTCTAGCGGTATGAGGACACACTCCCAGTTCTCCAGAAGTGTACCCTCTGATGGGAGACACAGTACAGCCCACAAGAATCCCGAAGCTCTCAAAACCTATCCTGCTAGGGAGAGGGTTCCTGGAATGGTGTGTGGCTGGTCTGAGAAGCTTTATGGAGAAGATAGGGCTGGCTCAGAGATTCTAGCACTGTCGGCTGGAGCCAGAGGTCGAATGTGGATCAAGGAAAGGAGGACAGAGAGCTTTGCAGGCAGACCACCTGCATGAGCGAGGACCTGGGGGTGGAGCAGTCGTGGGACGAGAAGATGGCCCTGGGGAATCAAAGAGGGCGGCGAAGAGCGTGAATGTGGGCAAAGAGGGTGCACAGGTGTCTGGGGCAGCCGCGTGTGGCTCTGGGGCCTTGATCCTGCCCACAGGTGTTCAGGGAGCGCTCAGTGGGACCTGCCCTGGCCAGATGGGCCTGGGCAGCCTTGTCGGGTAGGGACTCTGGGTGATGGTCGAGGAGGGAGAGTGGCCATGAGGGAGAACCCCTGTGTGCCACACCAGGTGCTACCCTTGTCCCCAAAACTGGGCTTCCCGTTGCAACAAGATGAAGGCCGTTTGCTCAGGAGAGAATAGCTGGGCCACTGCTCAGGGTTTTCCTGGCTTTGGCCAGAATGTGCCACTAGGAGTTGACCGACTGAGGTGGACATCCCTTAGGGAGGGCCAGGCCGAGCTGCACACTCCCGTCAGGAGCTCTGGGTCCTGAGCAGGTCCTGCCCTCCAGACCTGGAGCAGAGCAGCCCTCGAATCCGACCAGGAGTGGAGAGGACAGAGCACTCCCCCTGAGAACACGGAGCCAGAGCCCGCCTTTTGGGCTCACGGGAGCCAAGGGGTCCAGGCCTGCCGGGGCTGGTGAGGGCCGGCTGTTCTCATTCTCCTGCCCTAGAGCAGTTGTTGGTTCTGGGGGAGGCACTCCACCTACCCCACCCCTCAGGGTGATTCTCACCCTCTGCTGTGGGTTTTTTGCAGGACAGGTGAGGAAACAGCGTGCCAGGCATAGACTCTGTGAAAGGTGTTCTGAACCACCCAGCTTGTGGGAACATCATGTAGGGGCAGGAGGGAGGGGTACAGATTAAAGTCAACACTACTCAGATCTTTCTCAAAAAGTGTTTTTGCATTTGGCTTTTAGGGGAGTTTTCTTGTTTGTTAAAGGAGGAAGACGGTTAGTCTTCAAATCCAGATCCTTATTTTTAGCCGGAGCTACCTGCCCTGCCAAGTCCTTGGGCTTCATTTTTCCAATCCTTGGTGTCTAGGTTTTGAAAGGCCTTCCCTCCTCCCCTCCAGGCTCCTGGCTCCCTTTGGCAGGGGCAGATTTCGCTTTTGGCCCCGGCCAGGATTCTAACCAGGGCTTCAGGACGGAGCTGTTGAGCCAGGGGCCCCTACCTGCCTGGGCCTGCACCCAGCTGCCGTCACAGGCAGACTCTGCCAGGGCGAATACAATGAACAAAGTTGGCTGGCCTCAGCTCTGCCGCCTGGGAGAAGCACAGGCTTTTCCCCAGCGGAGGAAAGAATGATCACTAGGGAAACCCAAGCTGCTTTTTTAGAAAGACCAAAAGAAGAAAAGAAAGAAGAAAAAAGCATTTTTTCCAAACATGGACAACTCAGTGCCTTTTACTCAGAATTCTGCAAGAGCAGAACAAAGGCACTGACACAGAATGAACCTCCCGGGGCAGGGGCGTCTTCACCCACTTTCAGTGCCTTGTCACTGTGCCTTCCCGCAGTGTGTGTCAGGGAGGCTGTTCTGGGAACAGCTTGGAAAGGAGGGCAAGGCAGGTCTTTATTCAGACCTGCTCCATTTGAAAGGTCACTCTTCTGACAAAGCACTTGCTGTTTATCCAAGACTATTTTTTAACTGGAGGAGAGACGATGGGGGCCCAGTTATCCTGTTGACCGAAACAAAACAAGATCCTTGGAGCACACCAGGAAGCTGTGTGACCTTGGGCAAATTACTTAACCTCTCTGAGCATATTTCACCATTTGCAGAATGGAGATAACTGGATGCATGTAGTGAGTGAGGATTACATGAAATATTAGCATGGTACCTAGTGACATGTTAGGCATTTAATAGGTGATTTCTCTGCCTCTTTTCTCAGACAAGCCAGGTTATCATCACTAACCAACACACATATGCACAGGCATACTTGCATGCACACATGTGCAGCAAGGCAAAGGATTGCGGCAGTATTGCTTTGTAGAGTCCTGGGGTACAGAGACAATTTCCCTTTTCTGATATTTTAGAGATTTCCCTTCATCTCTTTCACTCAGAAAAAAAAAAGGATACTCTTTATAATTATCTGAAAATAAAACTTAGCCAAGTGATCTACTTAAATAAAAAGGGAAGTGCTGGAGGAAAGAGTAGAGTATTGAGGGAACAACTCAGGTGGGAAAGGGGTTAAGAAGAGTGTGTAAACCCCAGTATAAAATGAAATCTGTTCAGCAGTCTCACTGTTTATTATTTTCTTCACTGGAGCCTAGCAGAGTTACACATGTGTGAAATAGGGTTCTTTGGGAAGCTCTTCTTTCTCTCTTTAGCAATGTTACTGACTTTCTGAACCAGAAACTGGTGTCAAGATACCTGGGCGCTGGCCACCTCTGCTCTCCCTGAGTCATGGAGCTCGGAGGCCCCGGGAGATGCCCTGCGGGTTCCTAGCTACCTCAAACATGCAAAGGGAAGCGTTGTAAGCAATTAATCACACAATTAGCTCATCTTCTTGCCACCAGCAATGATTGACCCTCTAGAAGTGCCCAGTGGATTTTTTGCCAGTCTCTTATGCCTTGGAGGAGAAAACCATTCAATTTTTTAAAAAAAGGAAAGAAAGAAAAAAGCTTGTACACAGAAGTACAAACAAAGTGAACATCTAAGGTTCACCTATTCGATGACAGTATTCAGAGCACCCATGTATATGTGTTAGCATTTCATCAGTTCTCTCTCTAACCTGGTGGGGTGGCCAGTGGGAGGTTATCATGCCCAGTTTACAGATGAGAACACTGAGGCGGGAGAGGTTTGAAGACTTGCTCACAGCTGCAGCTGGGAAGCGGCAGAGCAAGGGATCATTCTAGCTCCAAAACCTAGGTCGTGTGCCTCCTGGAGACAAAATCCAGTGTTGTGGCCTGCCTCAGAGGCAGAGGACTTTGGACAGACTCGAGGTGGAGGGGGAGAGTACAGAGAATTTGAGGGGCGGAAACAGCGGCAGGCCTGGCAGGGCCAGCGGGACGGGAAACTACAGGAAGGCTGGCTGCTGTGGATGAAGTGGGGTTGTGAGGAGCTGTCTTCAGGAGGCCTGCTTGTCTGAGACAGTCCAGGCTCCGCTGGAGCTGTCAGGAGGGGAGCAGAGCCCGCAGCGGCCTGCAACTTCATCTTGCTTTGAGCGGCTTTGACCAGGTTCCTAATGGGTGACGTTGGATGTGGTCGCCCTCCTCCTGAGCCATGGGGGACCTCTTGCAGCTGCAGGCCTAGCTAATGGTGGTGGTCTCTCCGGGGACCCTCTCAGCAATCACTGGCTGAGTATCTGGTGGGGCCAGGTGCAGGGGCTCCTGGGTCTCTGGAGGGTTACACTCACCCAAAGGAGAAGTGGGGAGCAGGTGTGCCCAGGGCACCTTGGGAGCACCCCGCTGAAACAGAAGAAGGGCTTCTGGGGAAAGGGGTCTCTGAGCTGCCTAGGGGTTAGCGGAGTCCTTTGCCTCTGCACCCATGCTTGTGAAAAATCCCTGGTGGCTGAAAGTGTTGAGGGCAGATGGGGAGGGATTTATGGAACCAGGAGTTGCCTGCAGAATCTCATAGTCCTGAGAGAAGGTGTGTTTGTTTGTGTATGCTTAGTGGCTCAGTCGTATCTGACTCTTTGTGACCCTATGACTGTAGCCCACCAGGTTCCTCTGTCTGTGGGATTCTCCAGGTAACTGGAGTGGGTTGCCATTCCCTTCTCCAGGGGATCTTCCCAACCCAGGGATCGAATCCAGGTCTCCTGCATTGCAGGCAGATTCTTTACCCTCTGAGCCACCAGCAAAACCCGAAGCTGTGTTTAGTAACCTGCAGATACCTCCATGTGTGAGTGGGCGAGGGGCACCAGCCCTGGAAACCTCCTACTACATGTGAGGCAGTCCTCTAGCAAAGGGGCATCTGCTCCCCCAGGTCACTACCCCTTTTTCCTCCACCAATCCCAACTTCTGTGGAGAGACACAGTGTTGATTTGGAACCCCACAGGTGGTGGCTCGAAAGGAGACAGGAAGCAGACCCCAGAGGGCAGTGTGGGCTGATCTGAGGAGAAGATGGTGTTGACCCTGGGCAGCCTGCCCTCCTGTAGCAGAGGCTGGACTGGTACTCGGCTCCGACGCCACTGCTGGGCCCACTCCCTACTCAGTGGATGAGAAAGAGGTCACAAGCA
Source organism: Okapia johnstoni (assembly GCA_024291935.2). NCBI lineage: Eukaryota > Metazoa > Chordata > Mammalia > Artiodactyla > Giraffidae > Okapia > Okapia johnstoni. The sequence goes on from CM044322.1 coordinate 47,844,477, forward strand.
AAGGGAGAGCAAGGCCAGGCCCTGAGGAATGTGCAGAGGGTAAATGAGGGGGGAGCTGAGGACATCATTCCCCTTCTGTGAATTTTGGGGCATACTGCTGGGAGCCCCCCAAGGAGAACCTTAGGCACCTTCAATCTCCAGCCCTCCGCTCCTAGCAGTCTGTGGTCATCGGCAGAGAGGGAACAGATCAGGAGCCAGAAGGCCTTGCAAGCCCCAAGTCACCTGCTGCCACCTAACAGCAGGGCTGTTTTCCACCCCAGGAGGCAGGGCTTGCTTCCCCGGGGAGTGAGAGCATGCAGTCCCTGAAGGCCCTCAAAGGGGCCCCACACTTGGTGCATGCTCTGCCTCCCCATCCTGATATTCTTAACAAGTTCTGGACCTGGGGCCCGAATTTTACTTTGCACTGGGCCCTGTGTATCATGCAGCCGATCCTGACGGCAGCAGAAGCGTCCTGTGGGTAGGGTGGCCAGAGGCCCCCTCATCCCCTAGCCTCTGCTCTGGGTCCCTGCTTTCCCGCCATCATCTTCCTCCTCCTCATCTCCACCAGTCCTTTCTGCGTGTTTGATGGCCCGGCTTTGAGGTCATCCCATTTAGCCCTTTTATTTGTCTTACGGCAATGTTCCGTGCAGCACGAGGCGGATAACTGGGGGAACCAGCTGGAGGGCGGCATTTGCCCAGGAGCCATGAGCCTCCCTGGGAAGCTTGGAGTCTGGTTAAGATAAACACAGAATCAGAGACGCTGCCCTGGCTTCCTCCCTGGGGTCCCCGTAGCCCCACCGGTGAGTGGATCATTTCCGCGCTGGGCTCTCAAAGGCTCCGGGTGATTTGAGTCCAGGCCAGAGTGGGGATGAGGAGCTGCTTTCCTGGCCAGGGCTCCCCTGGGCACTCTGAAGGCTCCGCGTGCTGGGTGGAGGGATCGCCTATAGGGAGTAAACTCAACATCTGCCCTGAGGCCTGGAATCTTTGGGCAAAGATGTGGAGGGAAAAGTGAGACAGAATGTGTTAGGCCCCGAGCCTTCCAAAGGTACCTAGTGGCTGGAGAGGGCTCGGCGCGTGTTTGCCAGGTTCTGAAACTCCCTTTCCGGGCGACTTCTGTCACCTCAAGCTTGAAGAGGGTTGGGGTTTTGTTGTTGTTGTTGTTTTGTTTTTTTTTTTTTTTCCGCTGCAAATCCCTCTCCACATTCTCTGAATATTTGAGCTCCTGTCAAGTCAGGTATGAAAGGAGGGAACCGGCCAGAGCAGTGTCAGAGCACCACACATCTCTTGAGCCTTAAAGGACCAGCATTTGCCCGCTGGGGCTGGCTGTTTTCTGATCCTTCTGAACTTCTCTGAGTGCATTAGGGTTCTGCGCCTTTTCCTGTGCAGCCTGAGTAGAGAACAAGACCCCATCTCTCACGGAGCAAGGTCAGGGCTGTAGCAAACATCAGCAGAAGGCCCTCCTGCCCTGCACGCAGGTAAGAAAACAGAGCAAAACCCAGACCAGCGCTTATTTAGCCCAGGTGTGCAGGCAGTCATCTAGGGATTTGTGGAGCCAGGCTGTCCAAGCCTACGAAAACCTTACTTCCGGTCTGCAGTTGACTTACATCCAGCACAGAATCAAGGTGAGAGACGAGCGCCTCCCCCCGCCGCTTGACAGGCCATCAGCTTTGTGGGGCTTGCTTTCCCCTTGGAATGCCACCCAAGAACATCCCAAATACAGAATCCCAGCCACAGTCTAGGAACGATTAGCTGGCCTGATCTGACTCATGGGCGAGCCCCGTGTCACCTGGTGGCTAAGCTGGAAGTGGCCCCTGCCCAGCTCCGGAATGAGACCTGTCCGGGGTTTTGGTGGCCGGTCATGGAGCATCTCCCAAAGACTCTGGGCCCCTCTGCTGAAGAAGCAGCCTGAACACCCCCTGCCCCTGAGCAGCCTCGTGCCCTGGCTGCCCAGGGGAACCGCCGTGAAGAAATCTTGTCCTTCCTGCCCAGTTTTCTGTCCCCGTCACCTCATCCAGCATGCTCTGGGCTGGAATGGGCCCTGCTTGTGGATAGACAACCGCTGTTGGTGAATTGGTGTGAGGTTCCCAGGGTGAACTGGCACCTGCGGACTGGGAGGAGAGTGGAATGACTGGGAAACAATTCAACCAGTAGGATTCTTCATCTTCCATAGGAAAGACTCCTGTCCACCATGGGGTTGTCTGAAGATGAGAAATGAGGCCATAAAGCGCCCGGTCCAGCTCCTGTCACATAGTGAGAGCCCATAAGCGATGAGTCAGGAGTGCGCACACCAGGCCCACCGCTGGGGGAGGCTGGCGCCCATCCTGTTGCACGTCTAGGGAAATGAGCCCTCCTGATGAGATGACAGACAATGCCAGCTTCCAGGCAGTTTCTGAGAGCCGTCCCCTTTGCTCTGTCATGCTCAGCAGACTGGAGGGGAACACCCCAGCTTATCCATTTAGTTAAGCTGGTTCCCGATCCCCGTGTGAGTCAGGAATACATCAGAGCTGAACTTGCCTGAGTCAGCTAGCCGACTTCTCAGATTGACATATGAGGACTCTGCTGCTCAGAGAGGTCAGGGGGCATGTAGGCAGGTGGAGCTTTGGGGGCGTTCCAGGGAGGGTCAGCAGAGGGTGTCCAGATAGCCCTGGTGACTGGGAGGTGATGGAGGACCGGAGCCAGGGAGATCAGCAGGCAGCCAGCGCTGCCCTGGAGGAGGGACCAGGCACCCTCGGCCACACCACCTTCAAGGCCTGTGAGGGCTGCCTGTGTGTCTGACAAAGCTGAGCTCAAGAAACTCGAGACCTGGGGCTGTGGTCTGATTCCAGTGACTGACGCTCTTGAGGCTCTCCCAGGAGAGAAAAGATGATCAACTCCTCAAGATGGAATTCTTCCAGATTGTTGGGCTGTTCTCCTGTCTTGCTGGCCTCCTGTCTTGGGTGGGGGGAGAGGCCTGGCCTCCACTTCTGAGGACTGTGGCTTCCTCCAGCAAGGGGCTCAGAGGGAGACTGCTAGCCCCCGCCTGCCTTCTGGAACCGGCTGCCTGGGACATGGCTTCTACCTGGAGCAGGTGGTTCCTGGATGGGTGCTGGGGTCTCCAGCATCATCGTAGGGGAATTGATTCTCTGCAACCTCCCACCTTGCTGTTTCTCTCCGCTCCTATGGGCTGTGGGTGGGGGAGCATGATCACCCTGCAGCCTCCTTTCCTGGGCCTGGACTGGGATCTGCTTTTATGTTTAATGTTTGGCAGCGACCTTAGGCACAGCCTGGGTGCTGCTATTTAAAACCACAGGAAAATCCCCTGCGTGCTGCTGCCAGAGCAGTTGAGAAATCCCCTGGTGTGCACACCCGGCCCAGTGGAATATTCCACCTTGGAAGGGGCGGGCTCTCTGGCCGTGGCCACGTGGGGCCCATTTTCACGTTGAAGAATTGCTTCCTTGTGGAGGGAGGTGTGGGAAAAGGGAAGCTACCCATAAAAAGGCCCCATTTACTCAGAGCTCGGCCATGCTGGAAGGCTCTTGGGTCCCGTAAGCATTCAGAGCACCCCTGCCCTGGAGCATCCTTCTCCTTTTTGGACCTCTGGACCTAAAGGTTTCACAGCTCAGATGCCCCTGCTGGGCCAGAGCCTGGCTTTTCTCAGCTAGCATCAGTTCCCTCCTGCCTGCTGCGTCCCAGGCCCACTGCCCAGTATGTCCCGGTGGGGCCCCAAAGAGCTGCATCCCAACTGGGTGGGTCTGGCCCAGCCCCAGCTCCATGGCCTTTCTTCTTTAGTAAACTTATCTCCAGACTGACTATTCCTGGGGTGACTTCAAGGACACTCTTCCTTGAACTCAGACCACTAAGATACTTCCACAAACACCCCTGTGCCTGTGAGCTCCTAATAGCTTTACCTCCCAGGATCAAAGGAAGCTATGTGTTATTCCCATTTTACAGGTAAGATAATAGGGCCTCAGGAAGGGTCCAGAACATGTCCCAGGTCAGTGAGGACTGGATGGAGCCAGGACTCAGGCCCAGGGCAGCCTGTCTCCCTCACACCACACACCCCTGAGTCCAACCATCTCGGCCCGGCATTCAGGGCCGGTCTCACCTACTCACCCTTAACAACCACTGCTTACAACTCTCGTTCCCAGCACACATGGCCCAGCTACTCTAAAGCCCAGTCCTGGGTCTCTGTTCCCATAGGCCCCTGCTGCCTGCGGAAGCCTTCTGCTCCCTCGCGTCTGCCCCGAGACCACCTCTGGGGGTCAGCCTCTGTCACAGCCTTCCTTCCCAGCAGGCCTCAGTCTTCTTTGCATCACCCCACATCCAGCCCCCACCCCGGCAGCCAATACTCCTCCCTGGGTCCTCTGCTGTCACTACATCTGCAAGTCTAGTGTGAGATGACACGCTGCAGTGGAGTGATCGGGGCTTCTCGTCTTCCTCTGAGGGGCCCTTGATCTTGGGATGTGAGAGGGGTCGTTTTTCAGAGACCTAGAGTGTCCATAGGACTAAAGAGTATGGGGGATCAACTGTCCATCCCTCCCTAGACAGATGAAAAAACTGAGGCCCCAAGAGGGTTCATGAAGAAGGGCAATGTGGGGGGACTTCCCTGGTGGTCCAGTGGTTAAGAACCCAACTCTCAGTGTGAGAGATGCAGGTTCAATCCCTGGTCAGGGAACTAAGATCCCACATGCCATGGAGCAACTAAGCCTGCAAGCCCAAAAAAGAAAAAGGTCAGTGCGGGTTTAGTTGACCCCTTATGGGTGAGTGGTGTGGGATGGGGTCAGCTCAGCCCTGGATGGAGAACACTCTACCTTCCCCCACCTCCCACCCGGCTCTGAACCTATCAGACCCTCATCCCCTCTGAGCTCTGTTGCAGGAGTGTGACCAGAAGATGGTGAGCACTCTCACTTTTCTTTTGGACCCGCCTAAATGTCTTTCCCCCTGGGTCGAACAGACCATCACTTGGTTGGTCATCTCATGTAACTAGATTTTCCCACTGCTCCCCTCATGCATTGTCTGCCCTGAGTGTTTATGCAGCCTTCTGGGTGCTTAGATAAGAAACACTGGCTTTCCTTAGCCTTCTTTGGTGATCTCCATCAGAAGGATCTAGGAAAAACACCCTTGTCGATGAGGCCAGACCTTTATCATGTGGCCTGGGAGAGCACTGCCCTCGCTTAAAGATAGAGTAGGTCTTGACGGTAGAGCGAGGGTTTCTGGAACGGGGTAAACATTGCCAGGTTCACGTAGGGAAGAATTTTTCTCCTTAAACAGATTTTAACTTGAAAATTTGATGACAGAAGTAGTTGAGTCTCACCACAGAGAAAAAACCAAAGGAGACCAATTTAACCTTGATTTAACCTTGGGGAGTCCCTCAGCATCCTCTAGGTGGCTGCTGGCAGACAGTGCAGGACAGGGAAGGAAGAGCTGCCTCTCCAGGGTGCCTTGTCCAAGCAGGACCCCCTCTTCTGCAGAATTCCCAGCTTCCCCTTCCCAGCACAGAGTCTTGGGGGTTTACTGTCTGTGGTTTTGCTGGTTCAGGGATCTGCTTCTCAGGAACTTGAAATGCTTCTCAGTTCACTTCTCATCACCCACTTCAGGGGCTCAAGTCTGAGAACACTTGATCTTCATGTCTACAACCCATTCTTATTAAAATTCACTTAGGGATATTTTTATACAGAGAAATGTTTATTGCTGGAGATAAAAAGGATTTTTTTAAAAAGTAGTCATGTAGGTGAGGGTTTAAACGCTGCTGTGTTACTTACTTGTGAGGCTGGGGTTCTGCAAATTGAAACGACAATGATTACCATGCTTGCTGAGAAAATAAAATAAGGTGCTCAATAAAGGTTAGTTCTCTTTTCTGCCCAAGGAACCCCTCCTATACACACACACACAGAGACACACACACACACAGTTTTTATTTAAGAAACGTCCTGAGAAGGAGAAGTACAGTGGAGAGGGAGTCTCACGGGCTTGCTCACCCGTGTGCACCAAGGCCTTGGTGGCACTGCTGTCCCTGGGGAATTCCCTTTAAAGTCTCCTTGCACCTCTCACAGGCAAGAGCTGCCTCTGCTGCCACCGCCTGTGCCAGTGCAGAGTGAGATGGCACGCTGCCGCGGGGCCACCACAGCCTCTCTGGTCTTCCCCTTATGAGCCCTTGCTGTTGGGATGAGAGAGGTCATTTTCCAGAGTCCTAGAGTCTCCACCAATCCAAAGAGCACGGGGATCAACTAAACCCTTCCTAGACAGATGAAGAAACTGAAGCCCCGAGAGGGGCATGAAGGGCAGTATTGGTTTAGTTGTCCCCTGATAGGGGAGTGGCATGGGAAGGGGTCAGCCCTGGATAGAGAACCTCTCCCCTCCCTGTCCTCTCTTCTCAGAGTGCATTGGAGCCTGTCCCCTTGATTCGGGGTGTTTTGCTCAGCCCGTTTGTGCAAGGGGCAAGGCCCCCTAGATATATGCCACATAGATGTTGGAGGTGAGGTCCTCGGAGCTGCCTGCTTTGGGGTGTGGCACTCACCTCTCGTCCTGTGGCCAGAGCTTACCTGGCTTTGAATTCATCCTAACCGGAAAGTAGTAGTTCTGCTTCTAATGTAGAGTTTTTCATTTGCTTGTTTCTAGAGCAAATCATGGAGGAAAATAAAAAACATGGTGCACTGGTCTCCCTTTGTCATGTCCTTCAAGAAGAAGTACCCCTGGATCCAGCTGGCAGGACACGCAGGTAGCTGCAGCTCTCCTGGAATGTCTGGCTCTCTGGGGAGGCGCCCAGCACGTGTTGGGGGCGGCCCTGGATATTGCGGGAGTTCAAGGTTCCGAACACAGATGCTCTCCAAGAGAAGGGCCCTAACACTGCCTTGAAAATGCACATGACAGTCGCCCTCTCCATAGTCTGCATCACCCCTTCACAGATCACACACCTCCCCCTTCAGTCTCTGTCTCTTTCGATCTCTTTCTCTCAATCTTTCATTTTAACTCAATAAAACAAAGCTATCCGTCTTTTTAGCTCGCCTGCCATTTGTCACCCTGGACAAAGAGACAAAGCTAAGTGCTTCCCTGAGTGCCTGTTGTATGCTCACCTCACCATGCTCCTCGGGGTAACAGCAGAAATGCAGATACAGTGTCTACCCCAGGGAAGACTCATAGCTGGTGGGAGAGATGGGCAGGTCACTCCACGAGTGTTAGACGGTGTGGAGTGCTGGCTGCAGTGGCCAGGCCCTGGGCTAGCCGTGAGGTCTCCAGGTGGCCCTCAGTGACGGGGGAGGAAGTCTAGAGCTGTCTAGCCCACTAGCCTTGGCCCTTTGTCATGCATCATCTTTTGTAATGATGATCCGTCTATTATCAGGGGGGTTTTCAGTGGGCTGCCTGTGGACTTCAGGGCAGCACAAGGTCTGACATTTTTGTATATCCTCAACCACGTTGGCCTAGCTCAAGGCAGGCCCATGGACATCCTTCCTCAATACTTGCCTGGGGGTGTGGCTCAGAAGTGTGGCGTCCCCACTTCTCTGCAGGTATCCCTGTCCCGGCACTAAGTCCCACCCTATCAGGGCTTCCTCACTGAGAGTGGAGACACCTTCGTGGCTGGAAGGGGTTGATGGTGGAGTGGGGGATAGAAATCACATAGAGGGGAGTGCATAGGTCCTGCCCAGAACCTCTACTAGCCTTGCTCACCCTCCAGGCATGAGCACTGCTCTGCTTCCAACTTCAGAGGAGGAGCCTGGGGTCTGGGAAGTCGGGGAACCAGCCCAGAGTTGCCGTCTGGGTGTGGAGGGGACTGGGACTTGCCCCCACTCCCTTTAAAGGGCTCGGTCCACCAGCGGGGACCTGGGCACACCCTGAGCCCTGTGCTTACCCAACTCCCTAGCATCGCCTGTGATGGAGGGGCGTGTGTGCCAGTGGGGGAGGTCAGGGCGGGGAGGGCCCGGGCCAGAGACCCAGGGCCTCCTCCCACCTTGCTCCGCAGGGAGCTTCAAGGCGGCTGCCAACGGCAGGATCCTGAAGAAGCACTGCGAGTCGGAGCAACGCTGCCTGGACAGGCTGATGGCCGACGTGCTGAGGCCCTTCGTGCCTGCCTACCACGGGGACGTGGTCAAGGACGGGGAGCGCTACAACCAGATGGACGACCTGCTGGCTGACTTCGACTCGCCGTGCGTGATGGACTGCAAGATGGGCGTCAGGTGAGCCAGGCTTCTGGGACGGGGCCCGCCCACTCCTCGGCACCCAGCTGGCCGGGCAGCAGATACTGGGCACGTCGGCACTCAGGGATCCCAGGAGGTGGGGGCTTTCTGGGCGGTCCCTGAGGCCTCGTGTGTGCGAGGACAAGCCAGGGGTCTGGGTGGACCCCACCCCGGTCATCTCGCATATGTGCGGAGGGGACAGGGAGGCTGGCTCTGCCCAGGACGACCCCTTTCCTTCTCCAGTGAGGCAGGGACCGAGGGGACCTGGAGGAGTGCAGAGCCTCCCCATGGAGAGGGCTGCCCATTTGGTCAGGCGGGATTGTTGCAGCGAGCAAGGGGGCGGCTTCCTGTTACATGGGTTACAAGGGGGCGGCTGCAGTTGAGGCTCTTCTTAACACATTCTCCCACCCCTGCCCCCTGCCACCTGCCTCCATGCTGGTGAGTGGGAAGAAGGAAGTGGTCAGTAGATCGTATTGATGTGCCAAAAGACTCGAGCCTGTCATAAGGGAGCAATGGAGAAGGGAGTCCAGGAGCACGAGAGGCCCTGACAACAGGCACCAGCTTGCTGCCTTCTGGACTGGGGCTGGTGGTGGCTCCAGCCTGGCAGCTGCGTGTTCCCGGGTCAGGGGCAGGACACATGGCCAGATGGGTACGTGGGCGGCCTGTGTGTGGAATTGGGTCCCCCCACCCCACCCCACCCCAGACTCTGCCCAGACAGGACCCAGGAGGGAAGGAGACAGGAGGAGTGGGCTGGAGGAGACAGCGGGGCGAGCAGAGCCCAGAGGGCCTGAGATCTGGCCGCCGGCCCTGCTTTGCTGGTAGGGTTTTCTCATCTCTCAGACTCTGACCATCTCATCTCAGGAGTCACAGTGTAGCTCCTTCTCCCCAGCACGGCAGTGAGTGGGGAAGTCCCTGCAGGCCTCAGAGAGCCGCCGAGCTGCAGGTGCCGAGAGGAGGCGGCCAGACGCTGGCTCCTCCATCCTGCCTGCTGCTCGCTGGGGAGACCAGGCTCCCAGCCACAGCGCTCACAGCTGGAGCCTGTGTTTGCTTTGGATGGTTTAAGCAGTTTTATTTCTTAAAAGAGGAGATTGAGAAAGAGGAGGGTGTGTGAGAGTGTGTGTGCATGCGTGCGTGCGTGCAGAAGAGAAGCAGGCAAGCCGGTCAGTTTTCTTTCCCTCTTCATTCCTCCTGGGAGTTGTGTCATAAAATCAGACGCTGCCGGCTGGCCCACGCTGTCCCCTTGGCATTGCCCTGAGGGCGGGGACAAAGGGGTGGGTAAGTATAGGTCCCAGTCTTTGCTCTGGCACTGTCCCCAGCCTCCTAGCCTTCTCCTCCCTCCATCCAGGGGTCTCACCATCTCCAGTCCACCGGGGAAGAGACAGAACGTCCCTCCAGCGACCACTTGGCCACTGCTCTTCTCCAGAGTCTTAATTTCTGTGCCTGGAAGGCACTCGCGTGATGCACTAGGAAGCACCCTCTCAAGGGGAGACACATAAAAATTCTGATGGCTATACAGTCAGACCATGGCCAAGAAAAGTACACCCCGTGAGAAGAATGTGTGGCCAGTCAGTCCTGAAAGGCTGCCAGTGTGCCCATCTCTTCCCTGGCAGGCTGTCGGGGACAGGAGCCCTCCCTCTCACCAGGGCTGCCCCCTCCCCCTGCCATCTGGAGCCTCTGACCCATTGCACCCAGGGCTCTTGGGAGCCACCAGCAGGGCTGGGACACAGTTAGCTCAGTCCTGGGCAGAGCTTGGAGACTGAGGGTGTGGGCGAGTGAGGGCCCGTGTGGAGGGAAAAGAATAGGTCTCCCCAAAACCAGTCCCTTCCAGCCCCACCTTCCCTGTCTCACGGGTCCTGAGCGTGGAAGGCCCTTCTGTGCTCCGAGTGTTGGGGACTTCTTACAGCCATCCTGGCAGATGGGCCTCAGGCCAGTCTGGGGTGGGAGGCCTTTGCCACCAGAGGCTAAGGGACTTGCCAGGGCCACGCAGCCAGACAGACACACCGTCCACCTCTGCAACAGGCCTCTGACTGCCAGTCTAGCTTGGCTGCAGCTTGGCCCTTTCCAGGGGCTCTGTGGTTGTCAGATGGAGGAGGCCGGAGCTGGGGCCACCACAGACCCTGCATCCCAAGCAGGAGGGGTTCAGGCTCATCACAGACTTGTCACTGTGGTGGAAGGACCGGTCAGCAGACTGAGCCTCAGCCACGGTGGGGCCTGAGGAAAGGGTGATGGAGGCAACTGTGGTGTCCTAACGAGGGGCGTTCTTGGGACCCCGGTTCCACAAGGACATTGGCCTGCTTTGCTCTAGGGAGTTTTCTTCGATTTAACCTATAACTCTGTCTGGAGAATCAGGAGTGTCTTCCTGACTTTCGAGCCAGGGGCTGGCAGGCAGAGACCGAGCTCCTGTAGCACCTCTGCCCTTGTGGAAGCAGGTTGAAGAGGGTGGTGGGAATGGGTGGCTTTGGTGTGTCACCTGTTGGCTCCCCATGGGCTGGCTGCCTTCCTGAGAGGAGCCCTCCCTCTGCTTCATCTTGTGGCTTCGCCCCTTGGCCTCTGCTCCTCCACGTGACACAGAGGCGTGACCTTCCTGCGGGGGTGGGTGAGGTGGGCTGGGCCAATGTCAGGACACCCTCAGTGGACCCCTGACCCCACCACCCGGCTCGTGACCCTTGTGGGCATTTGCCCAGCTCCTTCCTCCCTGGAAGGTGAGCGACTCTGCCCAGACTGAGCTGCGCGGGCCCCTTTTTGGAGAAAGCCCTGTTTTGGAAAGGGATTCGACATTGAGGCTTGCTGCCTGTTTAAGGAGCTACTGAGAAACCTTTGCAGAAGTGCATCAACCCACCTGCCCTGCAGGCCCCTGCAGGGCACTCAGGGGCATTGGGATGGCAGCCCCTTCCACACCACACATACAAATACACACGGGCCAGCATGACACAAATCCATGCAGAAGCCTCCTGCCCACAACCTCTGCTCTGAAGCTCTCATCATCACTAACCTGGCTGTGTACACGGTAGTGTTCATGTGCATGGCGTACATATAGTGGTGTGTGTGTGTGTAGAGGGCACAACCAAGGCAGGCCACCTCCTTATGGTCTTCATCATTCCCTGTGCCATGCTGTGCTTAGACACTCAGTCATGTCCGACTGTTTGTGACCCCATGGACTGTAGCCTTCAGGCTCCTCTGTCCATGGGATTCTCCAGGCAAGAATTCTGGAGTGGGTTGCCATGCCCTCCTCCAGGGGATCTTCCCACTCCAGGGATCAAACTCAGGTCTCCCACATTGCAGTGGATTCTTTACTATCTGAGCCACCAGGGAAGCCCAGAATACTAGAGTGAGTAGCCTATCCCTTCTCCAGAGGAACTTCCCAACCCAAGAATCAAACTGGACTCTCCTGCATTGCAGATGGATTCTTTACCAGCTGAGCTACCCAGGAAGCCCTCATCACTCCCTGGAAGGTCCTAAATGACCAGGTCCAAGTTCACACCCAAAGATTTGCTTTTTTCTTGTTAAGAGTTGGTCCAGTGGTTCTAGAAACTTTTAATAGGTTTAGATATGACTAGTGTGTTCTGGGTCCTGCACTGGCAGGTTGGAGGTGTGGTGAGTGGCAGTGGAGCAAAGCCCCCAGGGATAGATTGCGAGTGGAGGCCAGGCTGGTTGTTACAGGCCACCATGTGGGCAATGCCCACCAACACTGGCCCGGGGAGAAAATGTCCCTCTACTCAACTGACGCTGCAGATTTCTGTTTCAGGAACGGTCACAGACAGCAGCTGAGCTCGTTGGGGGGGGGTGACGGGGAGTTTGAAATAGGAGCAGGAAGGAGGGTGGGCGTCTGATGTGCAGCAAAGGGGTTGACTCACCCTGTTGGCCCTGGGGGTCAGGGAGGCCGCCTGGGGCCAGGAATTCAGTGCCAGGCTTCCCGGAGTCTGTACCGTCCCCACTTCTGTTACGTCTGCTGGTTGCTAGGGGACCCTTGCCAGTTAGGCCTGCAGGCTTCCCCCCAGCCCCACCCCTGACACCTGTGCAGAGGGCACAGTGGTGAACAGCTTGCTTGACTGCATCTTCTCGAGGCCTGGTGTCCGAGGGGCAGGAAGAGCCCAGCACGTCTCCCGTAGCAAAAGGAGCCCTGAGGCTCCCCTCTCCTCCCTGCTGTCTTGGCTTCTCCCTCCAGCACTGTGGCTCCTTCAGAGACCTCCTTCTGGCCTGGCCTTTTTACTCAAGAAGGTGCTCCCTCTTCAGAGAGAGCCCTCAGGCTGCAGGAGCACCAGGAAGATGGTCAGGGTGGAGGGACAGAACATGCTTCCAGACCCACACAGGTGCTGGCTTCCGAAGCCCTTGCTTCTTGGGAGCGTCCCAGGCAGCCATGGGGGGGTGGGAAAGCTGGGCCCTGAATGGACCTGCCCTCAGCCCCCTCCCCATCCTCACCCCAGCAGTACAAAACGAGCTCCCAAGCTTCCCTGCCTCCTCTTTCCCTGCTGGTCCTGTGAGCTTCCCCGAGAAGGAAGAGCTCCTTGGGCTTTGTCAGGCCTTCCCAGTGGTCTCAGAATGAAGTTGCCCCCTTTAGACAAGGCTACCCTGGTCTCCATCAAGAGCCAGGCCCAGCCCAACCCAATGTGTGCCTGCCCTGGGTGAGCCTGGCTTGGCCAAGCTGACTGCAGCTCTTGGGCAAAGTGCCAGTGGGCCTCGGTCCAGCCAGTGGCCCTCATGTGGCCTCCCTTCCCTCGCAGGACCTACCTGGAGGAGGAGCTCACCAAGGCCCGGAAGAAGCCCAGCCTCCGGAAGGACATGTACCAGAAGATGATTGAGGTGGACCCAGACGCTCCAACCGAAGAGGAGAAAGCCCAGCGGGCTGTGACCAAGCCGCGGTACATGCAGTGGAGGGAAACCATCAGCTCCACAGCCACCCTCGGGTTCAGGATCGAGGGCATCAAGGTGAGGACGGCCAGGTCGGGCCTGAAGCTGCCTGAGCCACCCAACTCCTGGATGGGGAAGGACTGGGTCCTTGGATTCCACTAACATTCACCCCAGGGGTCCTTCAGAGGCTGTAAGATTCCTCCCAGTCTAGACCCAGGGCATGGCCAGCCAGCCCCAGGGACAGACATTTGGGGAAATTGGCCTACTCCTTGATCTGAGTCCGGGTGGGATGGCCATGGAGGGGGCTGGGGGCTTGCAGCAGGGGTACCTTCTAGCCCTGCCCAGCAGTAAGCTCTCTGCCAATGACCCTGCCTTCAGTCCAGACCATGCCTGGCACTGAGTGCCCACCCAGGAGGGCCCAGCCTGGATGCCAGGGATGGGAGCTGGCTCATTCTGCCCAGGGTCCCAAAATGAGGACTTAAAGTGAGATGCAGTCAAGGGAGGGAGCCTGCTAGTTGCTTTGACATCTGAGTCATCTGCCCAGGTGGGCAGGACTAGGTACTGCTCCGTCCGGGTCACCAAACACCTCTGGGGAGCCTGCACCGAGGCCACCCCCTAACTTCCGGGCCACCTCATTCTCCTTTCTTTCCCTTTCACTCATTTGAGTAGGGCCTGAGAATGCTCTCCCCAGAGCCAGGCTCCCAGACGCCGCCCTTGCTGTTGGATCTGGGCATCGGCTCACACATGCGTTTCGCCCCAAGCAGCATGGTGTGAGGTGCTGGCCCCTCAGTCTCAGGCAGCCATCCCTGTCAGTGGAGGACAGTCCCTGAGCATTCTTGGGTTTCTCTTCTCTGTCCATTCTTGGCTCATGTTGGCCGGCCCTTGCCCAGAGTAGGGCATGACACCCGAGCGAGTGAAGCTGGGGCAGCCTCCTTGCAGATAGCATTGGGTAGAAGTTTCTGCTGGGCAGTGGCCCCTGGGACAGCTGCTTTATGAGCTGAGAAAGCCATTTGCCCCTCCCCTGTCTTCTGAAATCAGCTTTTGCTGTTTTTTGCATCCAGTGTTGTTATATGCACATCCTCTTCCTCTCAGCGCTCCTTTTCCTTTCTGGATCTGTCTGAAGCAGTCTGCTTTCCCCTTCACCTCTCTCTCCATCTCAAGCTGGATCTTCTGGTCTCTGTCTGTTGTCCAGCTGTGTGGGAGCAGCCCACAGCCTGTCTTCTCGGGCTCTGAGAGAAGCCAGCTGCCTTCACCAGCTCTCCACCAGCCTCTCCGCTCCCACAGTCCAGGAAAGGCCCCCAGCAGAGACCCTCTGTGGGGTGGGGAAGGCCCAGCCCACGGCTTTCTCCCTCTGCCCAGGGTCCTGCCTGTTCTTGCAGAGGCAGCCACAGTGCCTTAAGCTCAGCTCCTGGGGTCCACAGACCCATGTCTAGGGGCTCCTAGGGGAGCCATCCTTTCTCACCCTTTGATCTTAAAGAACAGATTTCCTCATAGAGGTGCTAATTAAGCCTCAAGTGTTGCCTGGTCTGCCTGGAACAGACGTAGAACCGGGCTCAGGAAACGGACCCATTTTGTGTGCTGGGCAGGGCTGGGAGCCGAGTGGGCTGTTAAACCTCGGCTTTTAGGGAACCTAAGTCAGAGACCTGTAATTACAAAGGGAACCTGAACGTGGGGCAAGGGGCTTCTCTCTCCTGTGGGGAGCAAGGGCGTCCCTGGGCAGCAGGGACCTTCCGGCACCCCAGTTCCACAGTGCCGGCACCCCGGGCCTCTAGTGGCAGTGGAGGCCCATGCGGCTCCCTTAGAACCCCGCTGCTTCCACTCGGGACCCTCAGGACGGGCAGCTCTCACAGCCTTGCTTCCCCCATCTTGGCCCAAGCACCCCCCCCAGGCCTCCAGGCCTTCTTAATGCTCTTCCTCTGCCTGAGACACTGGTGCCACCCGCTCCTTCTCCTCAGCCAGGGCCCAGGTCAGGCGCTCCTCTGCTGTGCTGTCCGATTAACCGCCCCGTGCCTGGTCAGTCCGGCGCCTGCCTCCTGGTGCTGCACGCGGGCAGCTCACTGCCTGGGGGTCAGTTTGGGGCTCCTGGCTCTGAAGCATGGGGTGGCGGAATTAGTGCAATGCCCATCTGTGGGCTCTCTGCTGAACCCCCTCCCGGGTGGGCGTTGTTCTCCCCAGAAAGAAGATGGCTCTGTGAACCGGGACTTCAAGAAGACCAAAACGAGGGAGCAAGTGATCGAGGCCTTCAAAGAATTCACTAAAGGAAACCCAAACGTCCTGGTGAGTCGGGTGCCCCCCCGCAAAGGGGCTGGGCCCTCTCTGGGGGTTCTTGCCCAGCCCAAGACTGAGCTGTGGTACCCATGCAGAAAACCCTGGCCCCAAACTTCCACTTGGAAGGTGGAGAAGGAGATGGTGTGGTTGTCAGCCTGTCGGCGGATGAACACACACTCATTTTTCCCCTTCGCCAGAAGCTCAGCTCCCCAAAATGGCTCCATCCCCTTCAGAGCAGTCCTTTCTAACACTGTATTCCTCTAGCCTCCCTGCCCCCGCCACCCCCCCCGCCCCACTGCCTGCCAAGTATTACGCCAAGTGCTCACCAAACTCTCACAGCAGCTGCCTGCAGCAGCTCGGCATCCTTATCCCCATTTTACAGATGAGAAGACTGAGTGGTCAAGGGCACACAGCTAGGAAAGCGGGGGAGCTGGGGCTCACACCCAGTGGGCCGGCTGCCTGCTGGTCCCTGCACTTCTAGGCGTGGCCGGCCATCCACCAGGCTGAGACCGACTGAGGGAAGTGTGCGGGGGATGGGGGATGAAATATCACATCACCCTCCCCAGCAAGAACTGACGGGCTGTCTGAGCCTGGAGGTGTGGGTGGCAGAAGTTCGTGACAGATAACTTCATTTGCTGTAGGCAGGCTGGACAGATGCTGTGAGCACTGGGATCATGTGGAGTAGGGTGTGTTGAGCCCCCACACCCCAAGGACAGGGCACCCTGTGACAATCAGGGACTTGACTACACCAGGGAGGTGGGCCCTGGAGCCCTCTTGAGAGGCACCTTCTCTTGCATGGGCTCTCCAGGACTGCTGAGCAGGAGGGCTGGACCCAGACAGCCCTTCTCCAAGGAGACTCAGCACTGGCTGGTACTGGGTAGTCTCCCTCTCTCCTTTTCCAGCCTAGAGACTATGGCCCGTGGTAAGAGCTGAGGCTTCAGTCCTGGGACAGGTGCCCCAGCTCAGCAGAGCTGCTACAGAGTGCATGGTGCCCATGCCCGGACAAGAGGGGTTTATTCCTGCCGCTGAGCCCCAGCCTGGCGCTGCTGCACTGGCATCGAGGGGACCCTATGTACTTGTGTGCAACGGGCTTCCCTCCTTGCAGGCCCCCGGGAGGGTGGACATCCCAGGGCCAACACAGCTCTGCGGAGAAGCCACTGGCAGAGAGATTTGTGGCTTTGGCTGTTTTATGCTGTTCTTTTCAAAAGTTCAGGGCACTTAAGTTTGTGTCAGGAAGTTCGCACCATGGCAACCAGGCTCTCTGGGGGCTGCCTCCACACTGCTGGCATTCCAGAATAGACTTAACCCCTGTGCGAGGGGCTCCTGGAACTGACTCCCCTCCACCCCGGCACCTCCTGTCACGAAGCAGTGTGGAGTAGAGGGAGCGTGGGACCAGGGCCCCAGCTGCCCTATCTTCACGGGGCCTCAGTTCCTTCATTTGTAGATGAGGAGGTTGAAATAATCAGAGTGTGAGGACCCTCTCATGCTGACAGTCTGCAACTCTTAACGGGCTAAATGACACCACCTCACCACCACACCACACCCCCCCGATATATTTAAAAGTCTGGGCATCTTTCTGTTCCCAGATTGCCTACCGGGACCGGCTGAAGGACATCCGGGCCACCCTGGAAATCTCTCCCTTCTTCAAGTGCCACGAGGTAGGTGACAGGCTCTGTCTGGTGGGCCATGACCTCGGGGCACGCCTGCCTGAGTTGTGGGCCTGCCCCCTATGCCAGCAGACCTGCTCCCGAAGCCCAAGGGATGTCCTTAGGCTGACTGCAGCTGGATCAGGCCCCTCACTCCACACGGGAACCACACTGCAGCCATCTGCCAGGCTCCCTGGGACGACCACAGGGGCTGTGAGCTGTGGTCCTGTCGCCCTCTCCTCCCTCTCTCTCCCGACCACGGGGGCTCCTCCGTTCTGAGTGGCTGTGGCAGGACTTGTGTTTCCCACACCTGAGGATCTCTGAGCTGCTGGAGTAGCCAGGTAGCCCTCCATCACCACCCCGAGATCTTCAGGAAGGGCAGGCGGGACTCGGGGTACCACTCTGGAGCAGGGCTCCTGCCTTCCTCTGCGGGCAGAGGGCAGCACACAGGGAGCCTGAGAGAGAGAGGATTCGGGGATTGACAGCAGTACCCGGCGGAGAAGGCAATGGCAACCCACTCCAGTACTCTTGCCTGGAAAATCCCGTGGACGGAGGGTAGGCTGCAGTCCATGGGGTCGCTAAGAGTCGGACACAACTGAGCGTCCTTGCTTTCACTTTTCACTTTCATGCATTGGAGAAGGAAATGGCAACCCACTCCAGTGTTCTTGCCTAGAGAATCCCAGGGACGGGGGAGCCTGGAGGGCTGCCGTCTATGGGGTTGCACAGAGTCAGACACGACTGAAGCGACTTAGCAGCAGCACCCAGAGGGGTTCATAAGACCCTGACTTGCTGGGGAGTCCAGGCCCACATGCGAGAATACACACACACATGCATAGGGTCTACCTTCCTGGACACTCCTCCCTGGCTCTGTTCACACTGTGGGTGGTCTTATTCTGGATCCCATGTGCTCTGCCCCGGGCATGGCCACTCTCCCGGGCTCTGCTGCCCAGGAGAGAAGGTGGGAATGGAGCCGCGGGCTCTGGACCTCACCTGAGTGCAGCTCTGCCCACTTCACACTGAGGTCTCCGGCTTTCCCAAGCCTGGTCTGCAGCAGGGTGAGGTCAGGGTGGGGCCTGGCCCTTCCCGGCCTCATCTCCTTGCTCCCCTCCAGGTCATCGGCAGCTCCCTCCTATTCATCCACGACAAGAAGGAACAGGCCAAGGTGTGGATGATCGACTTTGGGAAAACCACACCCTTGCCTGAGGGCCAGACCCTGCAGCACGACGTCCCATGGCAGGAAGGGAACCGGGAGGACGGCTACCTCTCCGGCCTGAACAACCTCATCGACATCCTGACGGAGATGTGCCCCGGTGACCCGCTCGCCTGAGGCCACCCTCCACCCTGCCTCACCACCGCCCTGGCCTCTTCTGCCCCTTGCTTTCCTTCTCCTTCTCAGTTTTTCCTTCACTCCCTCCCTGGGTGCAAGCCCCAGAACTGACCCTCCTGATTGATCGGCACTACAAGACACTTTGTAGAAGAGACAAGATTTTCTAGTTACTTCCTAATTGAAGGGCTTGGAGCTGGGGTTTCCACTTTCTTTGTCAGTAGGATCTCCTACTAGCAGAGAAATGCCCAAACCCAGGCTTGGGAGACCAGTAGGGTTTAGAGCTGGAGGGAGGCTCAAGTAGCCATGGGGTTCCTGGCTCCAGAGGGGATCCTAACAGAAGAGCACCCCAGCCTCTGGGCAGGTTACCTGTGGGGGCCTTCTGCCCCCTGGTGGCTGGTGCCAGTGATGGCACTGTTAGGTATAACTGGCTTTTGCCTTACCCTTTGGGGATGGTCTGACTGTTGCTCTGGACGTGGGGGCCTGCTGCCAGGCTTTCTGGTATTTGGGGCACAAAACCACTGGGAACAGAATGCCAGCTGTGAATAAAAGACGCTCTGCTTATCAGACGAGGGACTCCCAGAAATGCCCTGGTGGCCTTTGTAGGTCTGCCAAAGCAGGCACCCCTCCCATTGGGTATTGAAACACCCCAGCACTGGGATAGACCCAGGATCCAAAAGTCCCAGATCCAACTTGACTGTGCTCTCTGACATTGACCTTCCTGGGAGCACACAGGCAGGAGCTGTGTTCTTCCTTCTGTGGTCTTGGCATGAATTCAGGGGGACACTCTGCAAACCTGAGCTTTCAGAGATGTCCCCTGACCCCCAGGGCCTCCCACCTGTGCCTCCCACTCCCTTCCTTACTTTGAGAGGTCCTGAGGGCTGGATGGCAGCGGGCCAGGGCCCAGGCAGCCCCAAGGGAAGAAAGAACCTGCAGAGGACACTCCTGTCCTCTCAACCTCTCCACTTCCTAGTGCCAGCTGGTCCCCCTGATGCACACCCAGGGCTCTCATGAAACCCAGGGTGCCCAGCAGTTAGGGGGCAGAGCCTCGGGCCAGTGCTGAGCAAGGAGGAAGCAGGACATTGGCTCACTGGCATCATTTCCCCCCAGAAATAGCAGCCTGGAGGGCTTAGACCCATTTCCCAGATGTGGTGTGGGCAGCTACCAGAATATGTGGAAGGTGCCAGGCATCTCTTCCTGGGGTTTCTAGGTTGCTTGAAGATTCATAGGGAGCCACTTGTAAGCCTTATTTTAGTTGTAAAGCAAGTACGTCTGTATTATTGAGAAGGATGTAAATCTTGCATGAATTTTAAAGAACAAAACTCCAGCTCTGTGGCCATTTGGTGCTGTGCCCCAGGTGCTCACCTGTGCTGCAGGAGGTTGGACCCATTGCTCTGCAGGGAGATGCTCCAGGGACACGTGGAGTGGATGTGTCCCCAGGTGTGTGTGCCTGGAGGACCAATCCACAGGGAGGGCTTCCTGGGCTGCCCTCTGTCACCCCAGGGTCTCAGGGGGAACTGTCAACTTGCCCACGTGACTTATGTTTCCCTTTTCATCCTGGGTGAGTGACAGTTGGTGGGGGCAGAGGGTGGGAGACGCGAGGATGTATAAGTACAGATTTTAAAAAAGGAAATCACTTTTCAACTTCCTGGCTCTTGTTCAAAACAGCAGTGAGCTCCAGTGTGGGCTGACTTGCTAAAGGTCACACCCCCGCCCGGCTGAGCACTAGAGAGCTTGTGACACCACGTGACCCTAGAAGGCAGAAGCTCCAAAGTCAGCTCGGGGTCTGGGAGCTGTGGTCAGCTGGGTCAGAAGGGACCCCGCGAGTCTGTGCTGCAACTGTCTCGGGGTGGGGTCTGGGATATCATGAATTCAGATGTAAAGCCCCACTAGGGGCTGGCCAAGTTACCCTCATTCTATCTATGAAAAAAAGTTTGCTAAAGCAAAATAATGCTATGAACAAACATTGCAGGGGACCAGCTTAACCGACTGAAGAGAACAAACTTTCCAAGCACTTTAAGCAGACGCCAGTTGTTTGCAAACAATGTGCTAATATACAAGTGATTTGTTCATTAAAGGTGCCCCAGAGGGCCTCCTCTTGGCAATTCTTTGCTTTGGGTTACAAGTATATATGTGAATGGTAGAAAGTGGTATCTCTGTGGGGTTATTCTATTACTTAGGGGTTTGAGGGTTTTGTATTTCCCATGCTTGTTCTTCTGCACACCTCCTCTCTCGCCCCCCATTCTCCCCGCTGTCCCCCACTCCTCCGTTGTCCAAGGGGGATGGATGGATCCTGGAATGGGATTCAGGCAGTCTGGAAACCTCCCCCAGCCAGCCCGGTCCAGGCGGGGACCCCCTGGGTCCTGGCCCTGCAGGTGTCAGGAGGGAGGGACGAGGTGTGCACACCTGCACACGAGTGGGTGGGTGGCCCCGTGGGGCCCTGGGGCTCCTGGGGTCCAGCACTGCTCAGCAGTGGAGGGGGGTTCTCAACTGCTTGTCCCAAATGTGCTTTTAGTGTCATGTAAGAGGTTTTTAAGTTATATTTATTTTGTGGGTTTTTCAATTGCACAAAACACTAAGTCTGAGAGGCTGGATGCTATTTCTCCTTTAAAGCTCTACCTTCTTTCTGAACGTCTTTTTCCACCCAGTGAAAAGAGCCCGGATGTAGCCTTGGCCACTGTCCCTCTCCCCTCCCCGCTCCCCACGGACTCTTTCCACCGTTAGCTGTATTTAGCTTTGAGTTTCCCTGCGTCTGGTCATCCCCCATGTGTATATAACCCAGGCCCTTGCTTGGGAAGAAGCGAGGTGCTCACCCCCTGCCAGTGCCTTTTTATGGAGAAGAAGACTCCCCCGGGCGTTCTCCTTCCCTCTGCACCCCTCTCCTCGCCACACCTTTGGAGAAAACTGAGCTGTTACAGACTCCTGCACCGTGCCTATCAAACAGACTTTACACGCTCTGTACCTTCCTGAATAAAGGCCCTGGAGACCATGGTGCTGCGTGCCAGCTGTGTGTGCTGTGCTTCCCACCGCATGTCCTGGAGGGGTGTCTGGGGGCGGGGGCAAGGGTATCTTTGTAAGCTGGAGGATCCAGAGGGGCTATGACAACTCCCAGGTGGGGGGGTCAGATTGGGTAATAGTTTAATCGGCAAAGGATTTTAAACACTTTTCAAAACTCTTTTCTATTCTTCCCATGAAGACTTCACATAGTAGCTCAGGGACAAAGCCACTGTCTGCTCCCCCTCAGAGCTGGCAGAGCTGCCAGCAGCCTGTGCTTATGCAGCCTGGCTCGGGGTGCTCACATCTCCAGTCCCCTTGGATCCCAGTATCGGCTCCATGAGTAAAGCTGTATAGTCTACCAGTGGGGAAACTGAGGCTTAGAACAAACACCTTGTCCTGGGTAATAAGTGGGAAGCAGGGATTCAGATCCAGAATTTGCCTGTTTTCAAAACCAGTTCTGTCTTCCTCCCTGGGAGGACATCTGGAGGGCAGAGAGGTTGTCTTATCTTTGCCATGCATCCCAGGCACTGAGCACCAAGCCTGGCACATAATAGCCACCCAGCGAGGGTTCGGTGGGCTAATGAATGGCTGTGTGGCTGGGTTGGCCAAGGAAGACCACTGAGAGCAGGAGCCCCGGCAGCACATCAAGGATTCGCCGTGCCCTTCCCTTCAGGCCTCTCCCAGCTCTGAATTGCTCGCAGCTTCATTTGCAGAACCCAGCACTCTGTATCCAGGGGGCTGGTTCATCCTTATCATCTTGAAAAATTACAGGACAAAAGCACAAAAAAGCCACAGTGCCTTTGCACCTTCTGTCCCTCCTGGCTGGACTGCTCTCCCCAGGTTATCCCGTGGTAACTGCGCATTCTCACACCTGTATCTCATTCCTGTCCATGCCCCACACTGGCTCCATGGGCTCCAACGAGGTTCATCCCAACTGCTTCCTGCCCTTCCTTCCCTGTCAGCCCAGAGCCCTGGGAGGTGCCCAGGCCTGTGCCTGTGTAACCCTGAAGTCTGGGGAATTTAACACCCGCCTCCCTGTGGCACAAACATTTCCCCAATGGGAGACAAGAACAGGTCACTAGGTCCCTGCACCTTCACCACACACCTACCTGCCTGATGGATGCAGCTCCCCAAAGGTCCTATCAGATCAGACTAGCAGGTGGTCTTCATTCTGACAAGCTTCATTGGAGAAAAATGAGCTGTTAATGACCCCCACACCGTGCCTGTCAAACAGGCTTGACACGCTCTGTACCTTCCTGATGAAGGCCCTGGAGACCATGGTGCTGCGTGCCATCTGTGAGTGCTGTGCTTCCCACGGCATGTCCTGGAGGGGTGTCTGGGGGCGGGGGCAAGGGTATCTTTGTAAGTTGGAGGATACAGTGGGGCTTCATTCTGACAAAGCAGCAGGAAACAAGCCTCCTCCTCAAGCTTTGCTCTCCGGGGAACCTCAGCAGTGATACTGTCCTTTAGCTCTTGGCTCCCATGTTACCTCCTTGGAAAAGTCTCTGAACCCCTGGCTAAAGCAAGCGTACCCCAGCCACACTCATCTCCCACACGCTGCTCAGTGTTCCAGACCGTCTATAGGACTTGAGATCTGTCTCCTCCATTCCGAGAGCAGAGACTTGACTTTTTAACTACAGTTTTGCAGCGCCAGACACAGGGCAGGTGCTCAGGCAATGTTGATGGGGCCCCTGAGCACCCCCAGTAACCATGGCTGTCGGGCACACAGATGCCCCTTCTTAGGCAGGAGCAGAGCTGCTCCCAACTGGCACAGATTACCTGGCCTCCATCCTCTCCTGCCTTCTTGTCTGTGCCTTTTTCAGCCATCCATTCTCAGTGTCTTTCTCTAGATCTTGCCGTTGCCAATAGTTGACTAGTAGAGGCACTCATGGAGAATATTCCAGTATTCTTGCCTGGGAAGTCACATGGACAGAGGAGCCTGGCTGGCTCTAGTCTATGGGGTCGCAAAGAGTTGGGCACAAGTGAGGGACTAGGGAACAACGACGGGCCTCAACAAGTACTTTCTGGGATGGATGAGTGTCACTCCCTCTCCTCACCGTCATTACCCCTACCCCAACCAGGGCCTTGTGATCACTCCCAACCCATGTGCAGCTCCTGTGGCCATGAAACCCTGGCCTCTTGTGTCTGCCTGGTTTCCCTGCTCAGGCTCCTATGTCTACCGCATAGACTGATGGAAACGTCACTACAACTCACCATCTCTACACTCTGCCTGGGACCTGGGCCACCCACTCGACCGGGGCTCCTCTCCAGCTCTGCAGTCCGGGGACCAGGAGCATCCAGGCCTTCTCAGCTTCTGCACTCCTCATCCTGCTAACCTGGAGTGGACCCTACATGTCCCCTAGAGGCTCGGGCCACAAAGAAAGGACCAGACCCCAGGCCGTGGGGACACTCTTAGCAGAGCATGGGTACCACCAGGGCACATGTGCCCCTGGATGGGGAATACCCATCCTCTGGCTCAGTTAATGGGATCATGGGTCTTTCTGCCTACTTTAGACAAACTTCAGTGGCCAAGGTGGCCCGTCAAACCCTGCCTGCCCTGGGGAGGGAGAGTCAGCACGTGAACCAGTGGAGCTCAGGGTCTCTGCTGCCTACAGGCCACACACTTCGTAGGTGGAGACAGGATTGGGTGGGGAGGAGGGGGGAGTCACTCCAGTGTGGCTCCACTGCCTCAGAAGGGTTTGACCTTGGCGGAGCAGGTAAGTGCAAACCCTTCCAGAACTAAGTCAGCTTACGTAACTTGACCAATCACAGGGGCCTACCCCTGCTCACCTTCCACCTGCACTCCGCTCCACCAGAACAAAGCGGGAGAGCCCTGGGCACAAACACCCCACAAAGCCCCTTGAAAAATTCCCAGATAGTATATGGGCTCTGGCTTAAAAACTCTTTGATTGTAGTTGCCCTTCCCAACAATACATTATGGACATGTGCCCCACCCCTCCCCTCACTGCAAGGATGTCTCTGTGCATGGGATACTTGCCCGGCCTCTGTACCCCCTCCATCCTCTCCCTTCACCACTCAACCTTCTAAACAGGCGCCATCTTAGAACTGCAGTCCATCTGTCTTTAAGCAGAGCTTTATGGGAAACAGCCATGCCTGTTCCTTCATGTACTGCATATGGCTGCTTTTGTACTAAACAGCAGAGTCGAGTAGTTGCCAGAGACTGAACAGCTGCAAAACCTAAAATATTTACTATCTGGTCCTTCACCAAAATGTCCTCCAACCCCTGCAGTGACCCCTGCAGTGACCGTAGTGATTGCTACCTGTCAGGCACCATATCAGGTGACTTAAGGCTACATAAAAACTTATAAAAACTTCACAAATGGGCTTTGTTAATCCCGTTTTGTACACAAGAGGCACAGAGAGGATGAATAACTTACCTAAGGTCACGCAGCTGAATCAGTCTTTGAACCAAAGCTCTAGATCTTCCCATGACCCTACATGACCGAGCCTCCCAAGCAGCCACGTTTGTCCCCCACACTGGCTGCATCACAGGATTGCTGGGATGGCTTGTTGTCAAGCCACAAGTCCTGGTTTCGGTGACTATAAACCTGACCAGGTCCTGGGGATGTTCATCCCAAGCATGGCTTCTCCTAGGGGTGGGTGCAAAGCCCCCAAGACCAAGAGGCTGCACTTGGTCTGCAGCCAGCCCTGGGGGGCTGGGGGGGGGGACCCTGGATCAGGAGCTGTCTGATGAGGCACTGTTTGTTCTAGACTCTGAGTGACCCTTCAGGGAAGTGCAGCCTACACAGCACCGTGACACCACTGCTCACCCCACCCTACCCCAGCAGCCTGTGCAGAGCCAAGTGCATGTACTGGCTCAGAGGAGGCCTTTCCACAGGAAAACAGAAAATGCATGCTAACTTTTGAAAACACCAGAAAACTGCTCATGTGTCATTCTTCTCTCTTTACTGTGATGGCGTTGGCCCGCTCCTGGCTTCAGCGGAGATGACACGGAGATGACAAATTCAGCAGAGAAGTCAGGGAGGGAGTGGAAAGTGCTGAGTGAAGAGGGCTTTCACACTTTAGCAAAAGGTGAGGACTTGATGTTATCTTTTTCTAATGAGGAAATAACAAGTTTGATATAATACTAACAACAATAATAACATAAGAAACGGAAGGGCTTCCCTGGGTAGGTGCCTGTCTCAAAACATAACCCAAAGCCATACACTGGGCAGCTTCAACAACAGGAGTTTATCCAAGTTCTGGAAGTCCTGGATGAAGGTCTGGTGGGGACTGGTTTCTGGGGTGAGCTCTCTTCCTGCCCTGCAGACAGCTGCCTTCTCTCTGTGTCCTTATCCAAGCAGCAGGTGGGGAGGAGTCAGCTCTTGTGTCTCTTCCCCGTCTTCTAAGGGCACCAACCCTATCTGATGAGGTCCCCACCATGATGACCTCACATAATCTTTATCAGCTCCTCACAGGCCCCATTTCCAAATACAGTCACATCGGGCGTTAGGGCTTCAGCATATAAATGGGGTGGGGTGGGGGTGCTGTGAGAGGGGGTGTGGGGGGTAGGAACACACAAACATTCAATCCATAACAGAGCCCCTGTGCTACCTAACATCTGGGGCTATTTCCAACTCCACCTTCCAGTCCCGAACCTTCCAAACTCATGAATGAATAAAGCAGTTTGAGGGGTAGGGACGGGTCATGCAATGCTAATTTCTGTGGTTTGCAATGTGGCAACATGTATTTGGGTTATTTTAAAAATAGTTTCTTCAAATCATGGGCAGGCAGTATCTTACTGAGACAATTTGCTGTTGACAGCAGCCCTGTTTTATTTCAATGGGAGAAAATGCCCAAGTTTAGTCATGCTTTAGAGAACACGTGCTGGAGTGAAATCAAGACTGCAGCCTACAGAGGCTGCTGAAGTAGACAGCAGTCAGAGGAGGGTGCCCCCTTCTGGAAAGACATGTGCATTGCAATGTACAGGAGGAAACGGGAAATGATGGAAGATGGGTGGAGAGTTCACTAAACCTACAGGTCTGGGAACCCAGCTGCTCAGTGAGCCTCCTTCCTCTGCTGTCCTCCAGGAATGCCCCGGGGAAGAGAAAGTTCCCTTCCTTTCATGGCTTCTTCCAGCCTTAGTTCAGTTCAGTTGCTCAGTCGTGTTCAACTCTTTGTGACCCCATGGACTGCAGCACACCAGGCTTCCCCATCCATCACCAACTCCCGGAGCTTACTCAAACTCATGTCCATTGAGTCGGTGATGCCATCCAACCATCTCATCTTCTGTCGTCCCCTTCTCCTCCTGCTTTCAATCTTTCCCAGCATCAGGGTCTTTTCCAATGAGTCAGTTCTTTGCATCAGGTGGCCAAAATATTGGAGTTTCAGCTTCAGCATCAGTCCTTCCAATGAACATTCAGGACTGATTCCCTTTAAGATGGACTGGTTGGATCTCCTTGCAGTCCAAGGGATTCTCAAGAGTCTTCTCCAACACCACAGTTCAAAAGCATCAATTCTTTGGCGCTCAGCTTTCTTTGTGGTCCAACTCTCACATCCATACATGACTACTGGAAAAACCATAGCTTTGCCTAGATGGACTTTTTGTTGGCAAAGTAATGTCTCTGCTTTTTAATATGCTGTCTAGGTTGGTCATAGCTTTTCTTCCAAGGAGCAAACGTCTTTTAATTTCATGGCTGCAGTCACCATCTGCAGTGATTTTGGAACCCCCCAAAATAAAGTCTCTCACTGTTTTCATCATTCTTCCAGCCTAGTTATGCCTTTAACTAATGTGGACACAGTGGCCGTGGCAGTGTTGAAGGAATCACCAGTGGCCATTACGGAGGGTTTGCTGGGGCTGGTTGAGGGGCGTGATGGTGAGCATGGTATATACATTACCTCACTTAATCCTTGCAACACCCAGCTGAAGGAGGTACTATTAGTATTATTACCCGTGTTGTCTAAATTAGAAAACTGAGGCTTAAGAGAAGTTAGATAATTTGACCCAGATTATACGGCAAGAAAATACCAGAGCCAGGTGTAAAGCGAGGCATGGAGGTGGGCAGGTAAGCAGGCACTTGCAATGCGGTGATAAGAGGGTCGTGCAGGGGTATACATGGGTCTCTACAGGCACACAGAGGAGGGTACCTGCTCCAGGAGAGGGGCAAGAAGGCCACAGGAGAGAGGCTTTGCTGAGGAGGCGCCACCCAAGGTCGGTTGACAGACCTAGTAGGAATTATCCAAAAGGCTTGGGGGCAGATAGAGGGAACAGAACCTGCAGAGCACCAGAGCACACAGGAGAACACGGGTCAGCTGTCACTCCAGGGGCAGGAGCAGAGGGTCTGCATGGAGCCCGGGATGGGGACGGGGGGAAAACGTGGGGATGGGATGGGGAGAAGGGCAGGGTCTAGGCCCATGTCTGGTGTGGTGTATGGACTTTCTCCCACCAACCAGCGGCTTTTATGCCAGGACATGATGAGATCGCGTTTGTAGTGCTAGATGGCTCTGGCTGCCTGTGCCTTGGGGGTGAGTGGAGGGGACAGACGACAAGGTGAAGGAACTCATTAGGAGATTAGGATAAGCCAGAGGGTCCTGAAAAGAGGTGGAGACCATGGACTGAAGAAATGTGAGAGGTGTAGTGTGGGTGCCCATCCACACATGGCTGTGGGAGGGCTGGGCCTGGGTGCCCAAGGGTGACCAGCTGATAGACTGGGGCAGGGGAAAAGCCTCAGGGGAAAGGCAGGAGGAAAAGCAGGATTGGGGGTGGGCGAGGAGGGGAGATGGTGAGTTTAGTTTGGATGACTTGAGGTGGAGGTACCTGGGCGATATATCCAGGTGGTGCCGTCTGCCGGCAGCTGGGCACGTGGGCCTGGAGTTCAAGAGAAGGCTTGGGTGGGGTATAGGATTCTGTGGAGTCATGGGAATAGACTGTGGGCTTCCCCAGGGAGGCTGGAGGGAGGAGAATGTTCACAATATCGTGGTAGGTGACAAAAGCAGAACTCAGAATTGTATGTGCAATTTGGCCTGAGTTTTAGAGTTAAAAGGAAAAACCTCAGATTATTCACAGTGCTTTTTTTGAGTGATGGGATCATGAGTGTTTTGTATTTCCTTCCTTACAGTTTTCAGTTTAATCAAAAATTTCCCAGCAGACGTAATTTGCTTTCATAATCAGAAATATGTACATGTGTATGTATTTTGGGGTCGCAAAGAATTGGACACAACTTAGCGAATGAACAACAATGTGTTTTGTTTTTAGTCACTACCTCTGAAACCAAAATGTCCGCAACCCTCCTGGCAGGGGTAGGTGTCCCCTTCCGAGCCCCCGAGCCCTGCTCTTTGGGTGCTTATCACACAAGGTTGTATTTGTTCACCTGTGGGAGAGTCTGAGTCCTCATCACCCTAGGGTCCTCAGTTCCAGCCCAGAGCCTGGCACGCAGAGGCAGCATGAGAAATCTTGCATGAATGGAAAAGGAAACTTAGAAGGCCTACCACAAAGCATGTACCCCGACGGTCAGACAAGACCAGGGGCCCCCAGGAGCCCTGAAAATGTCTGCAGGATCTTAGGCTAGGCAGGGGACAGGAACCTGCTATTCATGGAGCTCTCAATCCTTGGCAAAATCTGTTTATAAAGAAAAAAATCTAACTATTTGTAAATGCTCATAAAATGCTAATATTAATTATAAGGATCAGCAATGAATAATATATTAGTTCATAAATGAACTCATAAAAAGCAATGCTACTTTTATAGAGGACAGTTTGGCAGTAAATAGTCTCAACTTTTTAAAGCACATATCCTCTGACTGAGCAAAACTGTCCAGGTATTTATTTACAGATACCATAGCCCATATGTCCAATGACACTGGCAAAGTAAAATTCAATCCAGGATAGCCAAAGATTGCAAATGCCTTCCATGTCATTGTGGGGCCAGGCTAAACGAACCTTTTCCAATGCAGCTGTTAAATATGATGCAAATGAATCTATCTATGAAACAGAAACAGACTCACAGACACATAGAACAGACTTGTGATTGCCATGGAAATGGGGGTGGGTTGAAGGGAAATGAACTGGGAATTTGGGATTAGTAGATGCAAACTCGGAGAAGGCAATGGCACCCCACTCCAGTACTCTTGCCTGGAAAATCCCATGGAAGGAGAAGCCTGGTAGGCTACAGTCCATGGGGTCGCTAAGAGTCGGACACGACTGAGCGACTTCACTTTCACTTTTCCCTTTCATGCACTGGAGAAGGAAATGGCAACCCACTCCAGTATTCTTGCCTGGAGAATCCCAGGGATGGCGGAGCCTGATGGGCTGCCGTCTATGGGGTCGCACAGAGTCGGACACGACTGAAGCGACTTAGCAGCAGCAGCAGCAGCAGCAGCAGATGCAAACTATCATGTTTAAAATGGATAAACAACAAGGTCCTACTGTACAGCACAGGGAACTATATTTAATATCCTCTGGTAAACCAGAATGGAAAAATATTTTAAAAAGAGTGTGCATATATATACACACTCATCTCAGTCGTGTCTGACTCTTTGAATCCCTATGGACTGCAGCCCACTCATCTCCTCTGTCCATGGGATACTCCAGGCAAGAATACTGGAGTGGGTTGCCAGGCCCTCCTCCAGGGGATCTTCCTGATTTAGGGATAGAACCTGCATCTCTTATGTCTCCTGCATTGACAGTCAGGTTCTTTACTACTAGCACCACCTGGGAAACCAGATATATATATATGTATATATCTGAATCATTTTTCTGTACAGCAGAAATTAACACAACATTGTAAATCAACTATACTTCAATTAAAAATAGACAAAAAGGAATAGGCGCAAAGCAATAGGACACGAGAGAGTTCAGAAAGAGATCTATACACATGTTACGAATTCTTTTTCAACAAAAAATGCAAAAGTAACTCTATGAAGAAGGCACAGCGTTTTCAACAAAAGGTGCTGGAACAATTGGACATCCATATACAAAATAAACTGAACTTTTACTCAAATTTTGCATCACATACAAAAATGAACTCAAGTAAAACCTAAAATTATAAAACTTCTAAAAGAAAATACGGGATACTAGGGTTAGGCAGAGATTTTCTTGGCTATGTCACCATAAAAGAAAAATATGATAAATTGGACTTCACTAAAATTTAAAGCTTCTGCTCTTTTAACACCTTTGTTAAGAAAATGAAAAAACAAGCCACAAATTGAGAAAAAATATTTGCAAAATACATATCTGACAAAGGATGCAACCAGTATATCCAAACATATTTTTTAAATTGTGGTAAAAAAAAAAGCCACATAACATGAAATCTACCCTCTTAACAAAATTTTAAATGTTACATTATACTGTTGTTAACTCTATGCACATTGTGTACAACAAACTCTAGAATTTTTTCATCTTGCATGACTGAACCTCTATATTCACTAAACAATTCCCCATTTCCTTCTCCGCGCAGCCCTTTGTAACCATCGTTCTATGCTCTGCTTCTGTGAGTCCGACTACTTTAGATACCACGTGTAAGTGGGATCATGCAATATGTGTCAGTCTATGACTGGCTTATTTTACTTAGCAAAATGTATTCAAGTTTCATTCATGTTACAGCACATGACAGGATTTCCTACTTTTTCAGACTGAATACTGTTCCATTGCATGTATATTCCATGTTTTCTTTGTCCATTCATCCACAGATAGACATCAGAAACTCGTGAAACTCACCAGTAAGAAAACAACCTTCCACCAAATGGGCAAAACATCTGAACAGACATCTCACAAAATAAGACAGGGAATAAGCACATAAAAGATACTCAACATCATTAGTCATAAGGAAAATGCAAATTAAAACCACAGTGAGCTGTTTCTACTCACCTATTAGAATGATAGGCTTAAAAAAAAACTGTGATAGCAAGTGCTGGTGAGGACACAGAGCAAGGGGGACTCTGACTCACTGCTGAAGAGAATAACATGGTAACTCTAGAAAACAGTGTGACAAATTCATATGAAACTAAACATATGCTTATTGTACAGTCCAACAATTCCACAATCCTAGGTATTTACCCACAAGAAATGAATATTTTATGTTCACATAAAACATTCTCAAATGTGTATAACAGCTTTATTCATTATTCTGAAAACTCTGCAAATCTCCTTCAATTTGTGAATATGTGAAAAATGTGGTTATCCTTACAGTGGTATACTACTCAGCAGTGAACAGGAACAAAGTACTGGTGCAGACAACAACATGGATAAATCAGAAGTGCATTATGCTGGGATTTCCCTGGCAGTCTAGTGGCTAAGGCTTTGCTTTCCAATGCAGGGGGTGTGGATTTGATCTCTGGTTGGGAAGCTAAGATCCTACATGCCTCGGGATGAAAAAGCCAAAATATTAAAAAAAAAAAAAAAAACCCAGAAGCAATATTGTAACAGATTCAATACTTAAAAAAAAAAAAAAAAAAAAAAAAGAAAGAAATGCATTATGCTAAGTGAAAGCAACCATGATTCTAGTTATAATTATATATGAATTTCCCAGGTGGCCCTAGTGGTAAAGAACACATCTGTCAATGCAGGAGACATAAAAGATGTGGGTTCAATCCCTGGTTTGGGAAGATCCCCTGAAGGAGGGCATGGCGACCCACTCCAGTATTCTTGCCTGGAGAATCCCCATGGAGAGAGGAGCCTGGAGACTACAGCCCTTGGGGTCACAAAGAGTCAGACATGGCAAGGGACTTAGCAGGCACACATGACTCTCATGATATAACATCCTGGAAATGTAAAAACTGTACAGCTGTATGTGTTTGACAAACTGTACATAGGCTTGTATATAGAATTATTTGCTATAAAGGGTGAATTATGTAAGTTATTTCTCAAAAAACCTGAATGAGCAGTTAATTGATCTCCCTTATGAATAAAAAACACCTGAAACATAAATGAATCACCCAGTGTGGCACCCAGCATCACTGTTGGTGTCCTGGACTAACTCCTTCTACATATCTTTTTTGTGCCTGCTCTATATCAGCTCTGTTCTAGGCATCGTCCACATGTTACTTCATTTATCCTTAGACACAGTTATTAATTACAGAAACCCAATTCTGTGAGGCTACCTCATGTTTCTGTGAAGGTATTTTATAGATGTGTTTAAAGTCCATCATCAGTTAACTTTAAATTAAGGAAGACTATCCTCAACAACCTGGGTGTGTGCTAAGTTGCCTCAGTCGTATCTGACTCTGTCACCCCATGGACTGTCGCCCGCCAGCCTCTTCTGTCCCTGGGGATTATCCAGGCAAGAATACTGGAGTGGGTCGCCATGTGCGCCTTCAGGGATAACCTGGGAGGGCCAGTTTCCATCAGTTGACAGGCCGGAGGAGCAGAACTGAAACTTGCAAGAAAGAAACGTCAGCTGTGCCTGGTACTTTCTGCTCGTGCCCAAGAGTTCCAGCCTGCCCTTCCTGGTGGCCTGCCCCGAAATTATGGGATTTGCCACAATTGCCCGAACCAATCCCTTGCTACCTGTGTGTCCCACTGGTTCTGCCTCTCTGGTTGGTATGCCTGAAAGATACACCAATACTCAAGAGACGTCACAGACAGGCATCGGCTTACCCAGCGAGTTAGTAGCTCAAGG
The DNA here is from genome assembly GCA_024291935.2 of Okapia johnstoni. Lineage (NCBI taxonomy): Eukaryota > Metazoa > Chordata > Mammalia > Artiodactyla > Giraffidae > Okapia > Okapia johnstoni. The sequence continues at coordinate 47,877,264 of CM044322.1, forward strand.
GTCCTGCTCTTTCCCACTGTGTTACCCCAATCAGAGACAGGAGAGAAGAACATTTGGGGGTTTTGTTTGTTTTGTATATGCTTCCTTCTTTTATTTATTTAAATGAATTACATTTAAATTGTTAAAATACTACACAATTCTGTAGTTGAGAATTGGGCATATCTGCCTGTGATGAATGCCTGAATATGTCAATTTCCCCCCCTCAAGCTCCTTTTCTAGATTTGACATTAGAATTATCTTGGAGCCAGTAAGGTGGTACTAGCATTTCTCTGCTGTGAAGTTGAGATAATTTGATTCAGGGAGTTTAGTCTCAGATTTCTCACCTCACTCACACTTAAACTGGTCTTCTCTTTCAGATTATTAGAAAGGAATATTTTGACTTGCTTCTCTGTTTAAAAAAGAAAGAAATAGGATCCTGGACGTTCCCTCCCTCCCTCCTACCTTATTTCCTCTGCAAAATCTCTGGCTGTGAATTCTGTCTCTGGGGCCCCTTCTTTATTCTAAGCTTCTTCTTCCCTTCTCCCCACCCAGTGTCTGGTCCCCCTACACTAGATTGACTAGAGCCCCTTTTCTGGTGAAACAACCGAGGGCTTTCCTGCAGCAGGGCCTTCCAGAGGTGGCCTGGAGTCCTCCCGACCATCATCCCCCTCCTCCACTGTCGTTTTTTTCTCACCTGCCTCTGGCAGGCGACAGTGGCTGTGGAAGAGGCTCCTTCTCTTGACCAATTCACTCAGGAGAGAACAAAGTGTAGTTTCCAGAAGTGGCAGGTCTGAAAGTTTTAGCATCTGCAGGCTCAGGCCCCTCAGAACTGGGGGTGTTGGGGTGTGTGTAGGGTCTTAGACCTGCACCTTCTTTGAACTGGGGTTGCGATCACTTAGGAAGGGAGGCCAAAGTGGGTGCCAGGGACTCATTATTTCATGGGTGTATCTAAATCTGTGTTGGGCAGCAAGGTGAGTTGTAAGGACAGAGCTGTGGGCACCCAATCTGTACACTTCCCCCCCAACACACACACACACAGGGTCATCAACAATCAAAGGACATTTAAAAGAAATAATTTTATTTATTTGTTTTTGGGGGTCTGTGCAGGGTCTTTGCTTCTTGGGCTTTTCTCTAGTTGCAACGAGCGGGGGCTACTCTCTAGTTTCAGTGTGCAGAATTCTCACTGCAGTGACTTCTCTTGTTGCAGAGCCCAGGCTCTAGGACATTCAGGCTTCAGTAGTTATGGCACATGGGCTCAGTAGTTGTGGCTCCTGGGCTCCAGAGCACAGGCTCAATAGTTGTGGCGTGCAGGCTTAGATGCTCTGGGGTATGTGGGATCTTCTTGGGTCAGGGATCAAAATCCTGTCTCCTGCATTGCCAAGAGACTTCTTTACCACTGAGCCACCAGGGAAGCCCAAAACACATTTCTGAGGGACTAGGATTTCTTATTTAAAACATGGGCATGTCCAGAAATCCAGGTCATATGGGTGATGGTTGAAAGGACCAAAGGCATACACTATGCAGAAGAGAAGAGAAGGGGAGATAGAGACAAGAGAGACACCCTCAGATGACTGAAGGGGTGCCTGTCTCCTCAAAGAGGGAGAGGACCTCCTATATCCCATCTCATCCTCATTCTTTAGTTCTGCAGGGACCACTGGGACTGATGGGAAGAAGTTACAGGGAAGAAGGTTATGTATGACTCAACCAACTCTTTCCATCCCACAGAGGAACAAGCTAGTGAGTCCCTGGTCACTAGAGGAATTTACATAAAAGTCCCTTGACCAATCATCTGGCAGATGGGAGGCAGGGATTCTTAGAAAAGGTAGGGGATTGGGCACCATGACCTCCAAGCTCCCTCCCAACTCTAAGATTTTATGAAGAGCCACTTGACATTCATGGTTTTCAACTAACAAATATGCTTTTATGTTACCTGCCTTATACTGAAAAAGATACATTTAAAGGCTCAAGTTTTCTACATCCTGCAAAACCAACTAGGCTGCCTGGGTTCTGAGGAGGATGTGGTAATGGAGTGACTGACAGGAAGTGAATCTGAAAAGCAATCTGCGGAGGTGAATTTTGAATAGTATGGTCTTCTTTAAAAATTTTATTTATTTGATTTTTTGGCTGTGCTGGGCCTTCATTACTTTCACTGGGCTTTCTCCAGTTGTAGTGAGCAGGGGATACTCTTCGTTGCGGTGCGCAGGCTTCTCATTGGGGTGTCTTCTCTTGTTGTGGAGCACAGGCTCTAGGCAAGTGAGCTTCAGTAATTGCAGCACGCAGGCTAAGTGGTTGTGGCTCACGGGCTTAGCTGCTCCGAGGCACGTGGAATCTTCCTGGACCAGGCATCGAACCTGTGTCCCTTGCATTGGCAGGCAGGTTCTTATCCACTGTGCTACCAGGGAAGACTAAATGGGATGCTCTTGATTTTCACCACTCAAACCACACTACTGTCAGTAGAGAATTAGATCATTCCAACTGGGTGCTCAGGGCAGGCCTCCTCCTCGGGGCAGGCCAGACCAATTCCCAGGCTGAGACCTTGAGGCCAAGGCAGCAGGCGAGCCCAGTGATCTTCTTTTGTGGTCCTTGGCACACACAGCACTCCCCACCTGTGCAAAGCGTGACTCCCTTAGAAGTTCCCAGATTCACCTCCAAGTGACCTGAGGCCTCACGACTCAGGGCTGCCATATGGCCACAACAAACAATGCCTCTTGGGTCTCACGACAAAGAGAGAACAGAGCCTGTAGGTTAATGCTTTCTCTGAAGTTGAGAGACATTTTGGAAATCCTTGTCAGGCCACCACCGCTTCCTGATGCTTGGCTGTTGACTTTCTTCCATATGTTCGCTGTCTTTCTGTCTCGATTCTTTCCCATCCAAATGAAATTCTTTGAGCCCCTAGGCCTGTTGGTTTGTTCTTATTTTCATGGCTAATATCCAGCACTTCAGATGGGCAGGAAGCCAATGGACACAAACTTTGTTTCTGTACTGGGTCTGAGAGGATCTTTGGCACAGAATATTTCCCTTTTTAGGTAGAAGGTGGGAGGTGGGAAGAGGGGGCCAATATGCAGGTGTGCTTCATGTCAATTAGCAACTTGCTGCTTCTAATTCCACCTTCCCCATGTAATGAAATTTCCCTGGAACAGGGCCAGAGATGGCATGCGGGAAATAAAAATATTATTGGAACTGGTGCTATTTGGGGGAGAGTGTCATGTCTGAGAAACCTAGTTCCCTCTGTGAAGTGACTTGGGCCACTGGCTTTGCATTGTGGAGAATTTAGTGGGGCTGGATGGCAGGACACTAGCTGAGGGTCTACAATTGCAGAGAATTCCCAGGGACTTTGGAAAACTAACCTCTGTGCTCAGTTTTCACAAGGGCTAATAGGGAGGAAATTAGACCTAAGTCCCGAGCCTTCAGCCTCTTAACTGGCCTCTTGCTAACCAGATAGCAACTCCCAGCATGCTTTTGGTGCCTTGTCACGTGCTCAAAGGCCCTGCACCCACCCAGAGGGTCCACACTTACAATCTTTTCTAGGTGGGAAGAGAAAGGGTTTTTTTGCATGTATGTTAACCTTTTCTGGAACTTTTCATTTTTATTGATTGATTGATTGATTGATGATTGATTCGGCAGCATCTCGATTTCTGCAGGATCTTAGTTCTCTGACCAGCACTTGAACCTGAATCCTGGTAGTAAAAGCACCAAGCCCTAACCATTGGACCACCAGGGAATTCCCTGGAACTTTTCATTGAAATGAAAAAGTTTTCATTAAAATCACGTGTATATATACACCTACATTTTTTTCTTCTAAAGACTGTTCTCATCACTGTTGAGATAAGGCAGGGTCAGGGGCTGGGAGGACGGAGCTGGAAGAGATGAAAACCTGCAACACAAAAGAGCTAGACGCATCACTTGTCACAAATAGCAAGCAACCACACGTGTGCTCAGCCTGGCGTGGGCTCACGTGTGTCTGTGAACGTGTGACGTACGTAAGGATTTTGTCTGTGTGTGACACGTTGTAGAAGCTCAGTAGATGGTGGCTCTTCATGGGTGGGAAGATCGGTGAGGACAGGATGAGTCACACGAGGCTTTGGGAACAAATATTTACTTAGGGTTTTTTTCTTGTTAGAGAACCTCAACTTGAACCAGTTTATGCAAAGGAAGAAAGGAAAAATGCAAGGAGTAGGGGAGGGGAAGGGGGAGGAGCTCACGCTCCTCCTCATCTGTGAGGAGCTCACAGATGGCTCAAGCACTTCAACTGTCCTGTGGGCAGGGCTGCTGCTGCCTGGGGGGTGATGGAGGTGACACCCTCCCTCCTTCTCTCATCTCTGCTCTTTCCCATGTCGCCGGCATCTTGCTTCATCCTCATGACTCCATGTTGGGGGAGAGGGTGGGGGATCTTGGCTATTGGTCGCTTTGGGCTGACAAACCACCACCTGAAGACCAAAGAGGGAAAAAAGCTTTCCCATACTCTAGTTAGGAAGATCTCAGGGGGATTCCCCAGCGGTCCAGTGCTTAGAACTCTGCACTTTCACTGCCGAGGGCCCCGTGCAGGAAGGACCCGGATCTCTGCGGGTTAGTCCACCGTAGCCTGTCCTGGGGGTTAGGGACAGGCTATGGGCCTGTCTGGGGTGCGGTGGATTTTGTGAGTGAATGTCTTTCCCAGAATCCCATGGGCAAGCGGGGGAGGACCTGGCCCCTGGGAAGGGTGGGTGGACAGCACAGCAAACAAGATCCCAGTCTTGCATCCTCACTGCGATGGATGCAGTTCCTGCGCTGGGCCCTGAGAGCCAGGGAGGATTTGAACAGAGAGGAGAAGAAGGCTGGCCTCCGCTCAGGGAGAGGGAGCAGCCCGCAGACTCTAGGGGCACCGCCATGCCCAAAGCCACAGCACTGATCTCTTCACAATAAAATCTATGTCACCACCTCAGCTCCTTCCAAAGATTCTGGACATGTGTCAAGTTTCCCCAGAAACTTGAAACCAGCAGCAGAGGTGAATGCTCTTTCCCCTGACCGCTGGGTTCTCCTCCTGGCCTGGAACCTCAGGAGATGGAGACAGCTTCTACGTGTTTGGAAAGTGCTTATTTCCTCCACTGACAACATTCCTAGTTTTAAAAGTTTCTTTGCTTTCTAGAGTCTTTTTTTTTTTTAACATAGCTATTTTTGACGAAAGTATAAATATCCACCAGGCTGACTGGAGAGACAGCTGCCGGCTCCTGCTCTCAGCACAGCCCCCACCCGCATTACCCTCCACAGAGCCAGCCAGAACCCATCAGGGGGCCTGGACTCAGATTTGTGGTTGGAGGGGGCACTACTCCAGGGCTCATTCAGGTTTCCAGGCTTTCCACAAGGACACTCAGAGCCACAAGGCCCCAGGAGCGGCTGCACAGCTGTGTCCTGGAGGAACCAGGAAGTGGGTGGACACCAGAAGCGCCCAAGGTGTCCTGAGCCCAGGACAAGGGGCTACCCTGAAAGAGTACCCCACTCACATGGCCAGACATTGCTCTGTCTCCTTTCTTGGCGGGAAGGTCCCGCTTCTCCTCCTCCTACCAGCCAAGTGACCATTTCAGTAATTCCTAGTTTATGTCGCTCTGTGAGAAGGTCTCAGTGACCCGGCTGGCAGCCATCCTCCAGCACCTCAGGCCACTGGCCAGCTTGGGACTGAGAGAGAGGAGCCGTGCATTTAGGACACATCTTCCTGCTCAAGGAGCTGCCCAGGCCTGCTGCTTTCTACCCTCCCTCCCTCCACTCCACTCTTCTTTCCCATAAACTGATTTAAGTGGAGTCCCTCTTACTGGTAATAACAAATCTTAGCCAAGTCCTTGCTCCCAGGACACTCTGCCCTAGGTTTCTGCTCCCTTCCAGCTCCATAGGCCACGCATCTTTGGAATAGATCGGAAACCCAGTCTACAAACCCAGCCGCGGCCCTCCCACCCCACCCCGCCTCCTGTCCCCAGAGAATCTTCCCACATCCCCTGCTGGGACTGACCACAGCAACCACAAACCTGTCTCAGAGCCAGCAGTCTGGGAGTGAGGAGATTTCTGGGGAGCAGTTGCCTTTGTGTTTGTCACAGCCCCTTCCCTCTGGGTCTGAGGAGGACTGTCTCTGTGGGGGCCCCCTTTCCTCACCCTCCAGGAGAAGCGCTGGAGGCTTCAAGCATGTCACCCCTCCTGAACATGAGCAGATGGGGGCTGAAAGGGGAGAGGAGATCTCTCGGTGCCCCTGAGGGTTCTTTCCTGTGATGCAGCAGGGATGAGGGTGCCGCTAGCTTCATCTCCACTGCACCTTCCCGCCAGCCAGTCTGAAGCCGGAATCCTCTGCAGGAATAAGTCTCTGGCCAAGAGCATTCCTGGCATAAGTTGAGCACAGCAAGTACCGGAAGATGCACACGGTCAAGAAATGCTCCCTGGGCAGGGTCTGGGTGACCATGATGTATCTTGGGTTATTATGTTGCCTTGGGCTTTGCATCCTGGTTTTAGCAGTGACTAAAGTCAATCCTTGGACTTCCCAGGTGGCTCAGTGGTAAAGAATCTGCCTGCCAATGAAGAAGACATGGGTTCGATCCTTGGGTCAAGAAGATTCTCCTGGAGAAGGAAATAATAACCTGCTCCAGTACCCTTGCCTGAGAAATCCCATGGACAGAAGAGCCTGGCGGGCTACAGTCCAAGGGGTTGCAAAGACATGACTTAGCGACTAAACAACAACAAACAAAAGTCAACCCTTAGGCTCAGATGCCATTTCTGGGGCCCTGAAGGGTCCCTGAGGTTGAGCCTGACATCTCCCTGCGAGGTTGTACTTTGTGGCAGATTCACTTTTTGGGGGCAACAGCAGCACTAAGGCCCTGAGATGGCAGCAGCTATCAATAGACACACAAGAATAGCCCCAGCCAGTGGACCAGGACCAGGTTGGTGACCACTGGGGTCCTGGAGTGATGTGAGGAAACAGTGAGAAGCAAGGCCTTGCCTTTGGCTGTGAGTACTGGGTGACACCTGGGGACTTGCCTCCCATGGCCCCCAGGACTGAATGCAGCACTACAGACGCAGGCTCTCGCTGGACCCCAGCCTGCTGCTCCTAAGGCATGTGAAATCAGATGGTCTGTTCCATCATCCACACTCAGTGCTCCTGAATGTCGAACCACCTGTCGTATGCCTCCCTGGGCACCAGTGAGGGTCTGGAGCCTTCTTAATTCCAAGCATGACTTCTTCATTTAACGTTATTAGATTTCATCTTGTTATATGGCCTCTGCCTGCCAAGAGCTTTTTGAATTCTGATTTGTCTAATAGATTTAGTTTCCTTCATCCACAAATTTGATAAGCTCTCTAGATTTTCATCCAATTATTACAGAGAACATAGGCAGAGCCACCGGTCATGCCCTGAAATTCCCTCCAAGGTAAGTAACATCAGTTCAACCAGTCCCTTGCTGCCGCTCAACACTGAGTTGTAAGTTCTCCTAACTACTCCTACTCTGCTTCGCGTTTACATAGGAGACTTGGCCAAATGAGTATGCCACACACACGTCCCTCATCAGCCTGTCTCCAATCAAGAGAAGGAAATGAGTTTCATCTGTGCCCTTATTCTTGGTGAACCTGGTCTGGGCCCCATGCTCAATTTAACTCGCCAACTTGCGGTTACAAAGGGATCAGATTACCAAACATGTGGGCCCTTGAGAAGTAACTTGCCCGAGCCTCCCAGGAGAAGGGGTTGAGGAAGAAGTCCAAAGGAAGGCAAGACCCACCTTGGAGAAGGGCAACCTTCACAGCAGGAAGGATGCCAGCAGCAAACACTGCCGAGGGAATGGGAGGGAGGCACTCAAGGGCCAGAGATCTGTCCATTTATGAGCTCGAGAGGATACAGGCAGGTGAGAAGCCATCAGAAAGGTCACATGAATGTTTATTACATAGAAAATAAGGAAAGGAAGAAAAGGTTTCCAAAGCCATAGTCCTGGGATTTAAAAAAAAAACACAAACTTGGAATGTCAAAGGGATGCCATGCTTTCTATATTTATAACAGGAATATATAAATATGTACATGGAGATATGTACACAAGTTTTTATTGTCATACATGGTATTTTTCAATACATGTACAGTAATGGTGCTTGAAGGACACGTTTAAAGCTGGGAGAAGGCTGGAGAAATTGGAACCCTCCTCAGTGAGCGCCTAGAGGGCGCTGTGGAAACTCAGCCAGGTCAGGCAGGTCCACCAAGGTGGACATGGGGAAGGTGGGCAGGGTTATAAGAATATGGGGGAGCTAAGTTGCAGGCAGGGCTGGGCCCCAGGCTGCAAGCTTTTGGCCAAGGTAAGTCTGGAAACTTCCCTAGGTCTGTGACATTAAAGTTTTCTTCCTCTCTCAGAAGGGAGGAAGGCTGCAATCATTGCAGTGGGCTGGGAAATATAGGAGCACTGGATCCCAGGGGAAGTCTGTGGTGGTGGGATGGGCTCCCAGTGGCCTGGGCAGAAGTGAGACAAGAAAGCCCTGGGTGATCAGAGAGTGGGTCTTGCTGGAGAACAATAGAAATGTACGGTGACTCATCTAACATAAAGAAGAGAGACCCAAACAAAGCCAGTCATGGTATCAGAAATTATAAATCAAATACAACACTTATTCATATATGAATTCTGCCGAGACACACAGAACCAGGCTTTTTTCTATGTATGTTTTTTTTTTTAAACGGTACCATGTACAACAATATGGAGCTTAGCCTGTGTAGGGGGCCAACCACGTGCTCCCACAGGATGTCCAGGCCACTTACAACCACCAACACCCTCTCCCTGCTTGGAACAAGGGTCAAGTGCTAACCCAGAAAGTGGGGGCACATGTGACCTCTATCCCCCTCCTCTTCTTACTGGTTCCTGTACCCGGGCAGCTGGTGGAGGGGAGGTGGGAACAGAAAAGGACCTTAAAAGAGAGGGTTGTATGCAGCCCTACAAGAGCCAGGAAAGAGACCACTGTCTCCCCTTCTCTCAGCAGACCCCCCCCGCCCCCGCAGGAGGTCAAACTGAGTATGGGGATGGGCACAGCCTGGTTTGGTAAGGTGGGGATGCTGAGCCTATGGACTCTGGGAGGAAGAGATCCAAGACCAGGGTTCCTGGAGAGAGTAGAAATAGTGTGGGTATCGGCATGGGATGGGGGTGATGAAGACAAATGTGCCATCAGCCTGAGCCCATGCTGGAGGGAGACGGCTCCCGGATGGGGCACTGGGCTCCTCTGGAGACATTAATTCCCAATCCTGAGTCTCCAGACAGACCCTGGCCTGCCTCCTCCCAGCCTGAAGGGAGCTGTGTGTGCACATGTGTGCTGTGTGTGGGTGTGAGTGTGTGCACAGGTGGGAGTGTTCGTGTGTCTGTGCTTCTGCTCTCTCCAGGGTGAAAGTGCAGGTGTGGAGGCAGACCGTGGAGTCTGGACCAGCCTGGGTGGTTGGCATTTCAACAAATCCAGGAAGGAAGGAAGAGGGATGGGGAATAGAGATTTCACAGCTAGATCTAAGGCAAGAGACAATTTGTACCAGAAATCAGGACACACGAGTGGGACCCTGTCATCAACCTCCCTGCTCCCTGCCCTGGACAGGATCAGGAAGGGAGAGTGGAATTGAGCGGGGAGGGAAGTATTTTGGTTTTACTAGGAAGAGTCCATGGCCTCTGAGTCCATGGGTCCTGCTGCTCCCTCTACCTGTCCCTCACCTGACAAGGCTCATCCTCCAAGCCCTTTGCTCTGAGAGAAATGGGAAGAATGACAGTTGTCCAGCCCCTTGTACCCAAGCTACAGACAGTTAAACTGAGGCACAAGGCAGTAAGAGAGACAGTGCAGAGTGCTGAGGATGGAACTCACCCTCTCCAGGCTTGCAGGGCATTTGGGGTCACCTTGGTTTGGGGTTTTCCCCACCCATCACCAGAGGGGCTCATCCTCTCTCCACAAGGGATTTGGGGTGGATCCATGAGAATCTGAGCATAATCCTCCACACTCTGTGAGTTCAAGAACTCTCTAAAGCTCTAAGAATCTGAAGGGAACGAAAGTGATGAAAAATACAGGCCCCTAAGCATCGCCACCTACTCAGGCTGACCTCAGCCTCCCTTCTGCTGACAGCCTGGCTTCTTATCTCCTCTAGCACACGCCAAGCTCTCTGGGGGCTCAGCCCTAGGCCTTGGAAAGCATCTCCCCTCTCTGATCTCCACTCACCTCGCTGTCCCACCTGGGATGCTGTTAGCCAGGAAGACAGCACCTTTGATAAGTCTCTCCAAAGCCACGCCCAGGACCTGCTTTGCCCACTTTCGTGCTCACTGAGGGCTTGCTGATGCACAAAAGCAAAACGGGGAGCCCCCACTCATAGGACTGCAGGAAGCTGGCACAGGGAGCCCGTGGAGACAAAGGCTGGGTTCCGTGGGGGAGCGTGTGTCAGCAAATGGTCAGCAACTGCTTCAAATTGCTCATCCCAGAGATGAGGTCATGATCTCTGGGGAGTGGGGACTGGTCCTTTAAAAGTGCTCTGCCACCTTGGGATGGGGAGGGCGGTGGGAGAAGGTTCAAGAGGGAGGGGACATAGGTATACCTATGGCTGATTCATGTTAATGTTTGGCAGAAACCAACACAATATTGTAAAGCAATTATCCTTCAATTAAAAATAAATAAATTTTTAAAAACATAGCAAAAAAGGGCTCAGCCACCTCCAGCCTGCCTGTTGAAAATCCTCTAAACCAACCAGCAACAGGGAGGAATAATAACAGTGAACAGCTCCTGCAGACACCAACTGGAGAATTTACATCTAAATTCTACATCCCCAAGCGATTTACACAGAGCAAGAGGCTTTCTTTGCCAATATCACTAACATGATAAAAACAGCTGGTGTCACTAAATCCCGAGGTGGGCCCGCAGCCCATGGCCTGCTCTCCTCCAAAGAGGGAATCCGCCCCAGCTCAGGCCCAGGGACTCAGGTGAGCTGAATAGCGACAAAACTGAAGTGGTCCTGCATGTTAGGACCAGACAGCCCCTCATATCAGGTGCACCGTTCTCTTACACTGCCATATGGGGCACCCTTTAGGCCCGCCTTCCATGAGGAGCGTGGGTCCGAGGGCTCCCCGGGATGGTGACAGCAGGGTGGCGCCCTATTACTGCCGCGTGGGCCAGGCACCACTCCCCTTGCCGAGGACTCCCTCTTGGCCACTGAAGTCAGCTCCATGCCATAAGCATGTGATGGGGGACCCATGGCCTCCTCTCTTGGTGCCTCGGTTCTGACATTTGAAAACCCAGCACACTGATATTTCACTCCACCCCCACACCTCTTCCCCCACCACTAGATAAGGGTCACAGGGGATCAAAATGCACCACACAGTGCCTGGCAAGGGCCCAGTGTCTGGAGGCTGTCCTTGTCAAGGGGGCGGACACGTGGGTCCAGGGCAACAGGGGGAGGGCACTATGTCCCTTCCTCACCTCCCCTCATGTGCAGCACAGAAGGGTAGCTCCTGCCTATTGCCCCAGCACCACAGAAGGCAGGAGGGGTCCCGGACTGGAGCCAGGAGCCATCTGTCCCTGTGCCTCCCACAGGGACCCCGCCCTTCCCAAAGTCTTGTCTGGGACTCAGATCTTAAGATCCAGGGGGACTGTCTCCATTGTCCACAGGACACTCCCAGGCCGCCAGGTGGCTTATGTTGGCTATAGGATCCTGCTTTGGCCTGAGGGAATTGCCACTCTGATCCAAGTTTCTCATTCACTGTGAGGTTCTCTGTGTGCCTGTGATCCCTGTCCCGAACATTCATGGCCCAGGAATGTCCTACAGAATTCTGACTGATCGATGGCTGGACCTGAAACACACCCTGGGTTTCTGGACCATCACCCTTGAGACAAGACCCAACCAAAGTGTTGGGTGTCAACCGAGCACTTGCTTGTACAAGGTTCCTGCTTTTCAGCTGGCCAGTGCTTCATAGATTAACTCCAGCCATCTAACAGTCAGTGGACATGACTTTGAGCAAACTCGGGGAGATGGTGAAGGACAGGAAAGTCTAGCGTGTTGCAGTCCACAAGGTTGCAAAAAGTCAGACACAACTTGGCGACTGGACAAGCTAACAACCTGAGCGGCCAGCTCAGAGGACTTGGAGTACACTGGCCATTGTTCCTTATCTGATGACAAAGGTGATGCTGAGACTGTGGTCTCACTTAGAGAGAAGCTATTTTGAGCTGATCCGCCCGACGGGCAGTCCTCACAGACTCATTGTTCAGAAGATGGGTGGGGGTCTCCGACGCCGCTTCCTCGAAAGCAACCAGCCGCCAGCCTGCTCTCCTCTTGGCCCAGGGGATGCCGTCTTCTCACAGCGGAAGGTTCTGACTTTCTGGATAAAGCCAAATCCAAGCCCACGCCTTGACAACACAGAGGCTTCCAAACGTGAAAGAAGCTGCAAAGGTTTGGGTTGGGGCCAGGAAGAAAGGAGGGGTAATTACGAGACAGACACTGCCAGGTGTTCAAAACATGTAACCTGGCCCCAGGCAGCTCATCAGAACTAAGGGATGGATGGCGTGGTGGGAGGTGGGTGAGATTAGGCCAAGGAGCTGAGAACCCACCTCTGAGTTGGGGCCCAGGGTGGAAGTGGGGGGCAGCAAGTGGCTGAGGGAATTCCATTTCTTCGAGGATGCCGGTTTGCTGTCCAGGCCACAGAGAGCCTGAGACCCACCTCCCAGCACGACTGTAACTAGAAAGTTCGGTGGATGGGGTGGGTGGGCCACTGCCCCAGGTGGAGAGTTTAGAAACAAAGACTAAGCAGGCAGTGGCCCCCAAAGGGCTCACGGTGGAGTGAGGGGCCTGTTCAGCTGCTGGTTCCCCAAGCCTTCCCATCCATTAAGGGGAAAACGACCAGAAAAGGCCACTCTTCTGTGCTGCTTTGCTTCAGTCATGTCCGAATCTCTGTGACCCTATGGACCAATAGCCCCCAGGCTCTTCTGTCCATGGGAGTCTCCAGGCAAGAATACTAGAGTATGTTGCTGTGTCCTCCTCCAGGGGATTCTCCCAACTCAGGGATCGAAACTGCGTCTCTGTCTCCTGAATTGGCAGGTAGATTCTTTACCACTAGCGCCCCAGGGCACTCTTTCATCCCTGGCCAAGTTCTGACTGAGTCCCTGATAGGTAGGAAAAGCCCCTTGGAGAGAAACACACCCAATGGCACAAAGTCCAGTGAGGCCAGGAACTTGGCTTTGGGCCAGTCCCATGTTTCAACAACCCCTATGTTAGAATGAAAATGAAAAGAAAGCAGACATGTGAGTGTCTACCTTGTCACCGTCCTTTAGATCTCTTTTCTCTTAATTGCTGATTGATCTTGAATCAGACATCTTCTGGTGGTTGTGGCTCTGTAACAATCACTTAGGTGTCACAAAGGGCCCGATCGTCCCTCGGCGACAGGAGGAATCCCCGTGTAACACCAGCGAGGTCGCCTGAGTGCCTCTGTTTGCAGGATTTTTGCAGAAGAAGGATTTTCAGAGAGGGGTCCACCACCCCCTGCAATTATTATTATTATTATTTTTTTTGCAATTCTAAAACCCCTAAAGCTCTCAAATGGTGAGTTTTCTCCCCTTACGTATTTAGTGGCAAAATCTGACCTGTACTGAGGAGAAGCTATTTACAGTTTTATTGATCCGAATAAGTCTGATTATTCACATGCTCCTCTGCAGAAATGGTCCCGTGTTTCACGGTGTGAGCAGGTCCAGACTCCACCAGACTGTCATGAAATGGATGGCAAACATTTCTTCTTCTCTTCCTCAGATCTAAAATGTGTGAAGTCAGAGACCTGTCGGCCCTAAGGATTCCAGAGAAAGGTGTGCGGGCCCCAAACAGTGTTGAGTATAATGGGGAAGGCTGCCCTCGCCGACCTGGGTTGGTGAACGTGTACATGAACATCTGGCAATTCCAGCAGTTTTGCCCCAGGAATGGAGCCACTGCCTTCCTTCCCAGGGAAACAAAGGTCAGATCCGCCCAGACCTGGAGACTTCAGTGGCGAGGAGATGGGGGCGGCCATGGGGCCGTCAGACGCCCATAGGGACCTGTCCCCACTGACAGCTGAGGGCACAGCAGGCTTTTCCACACCAGGCAGGAATCTGTCTATCCTTACTCACAGCCTGGTGTTGCCCCCAGGAGACCACTCCCACAGGGGCCCAGAGGAGGTGTCCACTGCAGTCCTGCCCCATGACGACGAGCCCTGCTCGCCTGGACGGGGTCACTGCTGCCTGGCCTGGCCGCCCCGCACGCCCTCACGGCAGGCAGTGGACAAGGCGAGGCGGCCCGAGCCTGGGGCACTCCAGCTTCTTTCGTCGGCATTCCCGCCTCCACCTGACTCCCCACCCAACCCAGATGCCCTCTGGGCGTCCGCGCTACAGGACTCTCTGGAGCAGCAGGAGCAGCTGGCAGCTCTCAGAGCCTGCTGAGAAAAGCAGGTGCGTTTTCAAAATAAATAGTATTCTCAAATCCCCTTCTTTCCACTCCAAACCCAGGAAGCGGCAGAAGAGAACACGTGAAGACCCCAGGCCGGCCGCTGCCTGACGTGGCCCTCCTGGGCACCGGGCTTCTCAGCGGCTCGTCCGGGCTCACAGCTGCTGTGGGATGCCCTGCTCCTTGTAGCCTGTGAGGGAGAAGCAGAGGAGAGATGGTCAGACACCCACTTCCCTCACCATTTCTCCAGGCGGTGCCCCGGACTCGAATATGCTAGAACTTATTCGCACAGATGTGTGAATGACTGCTACGGCTGTGGTCCAGCTTTTTTCCCAAGGGCGTTGGCTTCTTAATGGGAAACAAGGGGAGGAATGGAGAGAGTGGATTTCGGGGTTCAGTGGGGGAGACATGAGAAGAGGGTTTCTGTTACAGATCTGCTGGGGGTTGAAAGGTTATCAATGTGCTTCTGAATCCACACCCCTGAAGCCACTGCACAAAAGTGGCCCCTGCAGACTGGCCTGCTGCCATTTCCTAACGCGGCGCCTTGGGAGAAGGTGCCAGGAAGACTTCCCCAAGTGATGGACATCTGGTATGTGTGGACGGAGAATAAGAAGGAAGAGAAAAGGAAGACAGCATACAGAAGGGAGGAGCCAAGCCTGCATGCTCCATCAGTTGGACATCCGTGACACAGGCCAAGGTGACCGCTGGCTTCGAGCCTTTAAAGCCGTGGTGGTGACTATGAGGACATGAGAAAACTTGATCACTGTTGATATTAAGGAACTGATGCTAGTTTATTTGAGCATGAAAAGCTACTGTGGTCCCTTTTTCTTTTTTTTTTAAGACATCTACTGGGATATTTAAGGGTGAAATTTTCATCTGGGTTTGCTGAGTAGTTACCCCTATTAGCTGGTAACTCAGCCCACAGAGGAGCATCAGTGGACTTGTGTTTGTTTTTTTTCTCTTTATTTACCAGGTTACTTATCAAGTTAAGGTGTTGGGGGTGGAGGCAGACGCAGGCAGTAATAGATGAAAACAGAGCGGCCATGAGTGGATGATGGTTGAAGGTGGGATAGGCGTTTAGAGACTCACTATACTAGGCCTTCTATTTGTGTCTATGTTTAAACATTTTCCAAAATAAAAAACTAAAAATAGAAGCTTGTTGGCCAACTGGGAGAGGGGGTGTTTGTGTGCAGGAAGCGGGGGGTAGGCAGGGGACCGGGAGGGTAGCAGTGTGAGTTGGGGGAAGGGCAGTGAAGGGGAGGGTCCAGGCAGCCCAGGCATGAGACCCGTGCATACCCCAACAGACTCACCTTGGGAAACTTCAGAGAAACACAGGAATATGAGGCAGCATGAGGAAGAGGAGAAAAAGAGAAAGAGAAAACAGTCTAAAAAAAGAGGCCAGACATGAGACAAGCTGGGATCTGGCACCTGGGACCCTTTGCTGCAGTGCTTGCACCTGGACAAACTCTCTTTGAGCAACAAAATATAAAGAAACTATGAGGGATCAAAAATAACTGCACACACATGCATGAGCAGTAGGGGCAAATTATGGACAAGCAGATACAAAAAGACCAAAAGAACTAACTGTCACTTCTGAAGAGCCTGGAGCAAAAACAGGGTATCATGCATGTCCCCTGCACACGACACCACCTAAGCCACCCCTCAAACCAGACCCCTGGACCTGCCCCTACCTTCATCCCATATAAGGAATCAGTTCACTTTTCTGCTCAGGGAGCAACCAAAGGAAACTGCTATTTGTTCTCACTCCCCTCTATAGCAACAGGGGCCCCCAATAAAACCTTGCCTGATTTCTCATCTGGCTTCTTATCAGTTTCTACTGATTAAGGAGGCCAAGAACCCTGGTCGGTAACAGAGGGACTGCCTGAAATACAAAAAGGGAGAGGCTGCATGGTGGGGATTGGGAGATGGAAGGGGTCTGCAGTCTGCATTCACAGTGACCAGCCACTGAGGCCAGTGGGCAGCCCCAGGGGGTGTGTGGGCTTCGGGTTCAGGAGTGCAGAGCATTCTCCCCTCCCTGGGGGTCACACTCCGTGAGACACTGCCAAGAAGCTCTCTTCTCTTCCCTCCGAATCTCAGCCAAGGTCGCTCTTCTGCTTACCTCCTGCCCCTCGCTCTTCTTCTGCCCCCATCCCATGGTTGCCTCAAGATGAATTCTGGATGGCTCCAAGGAGGGACAGCTACAGGACAGGTTTGACTGTGACAACCTAAAGATGTTGAAGTGACCTGTCCTGGCCCCTATCTAAGCCATGGGGTTCACCTTTTATGTGGACAGGAGTCACATATATAAAACCTAATGCTTTGGGAAAGACTCAGGCAGGGAATGGCAAACAGACTTCTATCTTGTAGACATCTTGGATCCATTAGTAGTGACTGCTTGAAGCCCTGTGTTGCAAATGGGTAAGACTATTCAGCAGAAGGTATTAAGATAGATTAGCAATGTCTGCCATGGGTATGGCAGCTGAAAAAGGCTCCTGTACAATTACCAAGTATTTACTGACCCACAACCAATACAGGCTATTGTTAATTGTTATTGATTATTTTTATTAATATAAACAGAGCAGCAGCCTTGCAAGTTCCTGATTTTAACTGCTACTTTGATTTAGAGTTCTCTGATTTCCCCCTTAGGAGGTTTTTATTGTTGGTATGTTTCTTTTGTTGTTATCGTTTTAATTAATTAATAAATTTTTTATAGTAGGTCCTTGTTGGTAATCTGTTTTAAATCTAGTAGTATGTACATGTCAATTCCAAACTCCCAATCTATCCTTCCCCATGGTACATTTCTTGGTGACACTCACGCAATGCTAGGTAAAAAAAATTACCCTGTGTTGTTACAATCGGAAAGTCTCCTTCATTTTTACAGGAAGAGGTTGGAGTGACACGAGAAACAACAGTCCCTTATCCAACTATCTACTAGGGCAGACATTGTGCTAGGACAGTCCACTGTGACTATTCTCTTCACTGTAGTATACCTGAGACATGCACACTCCACTGTTGCTTGGGGTGATCTCAGCCCACAGCACCATCTCAACAGTGCCAATTATTGATCCTTTGCAGGTGGGTTTACTTTCTGGAAAAAGGGGCAAAGGCTCCCCCATTGCTGAGATGGGTGAGCGAGTCTGGTGCCTAGGTAGGATAAGTGGGTAGCACTGAGGTGTGGTGGGTTTTCTGGTGCAGCCCTCAAGTCCATCCCCCAAACAGTGTTCTAAAAAGTCTGACACAAAGACAGCACTCCTGAAACCAAGAAGGTGACCCACCATGAAGGCGTGGGCTGGGAGGGAGGAAGAGGGCAGGAAGGGAGGGGCGGTGGGTTCCAGCACTTGTGTAGCCTGCAGCCCAGCTATGGCCCCCACACCAGCCATGAGAGAGAGGTTGATGCGGAGTCAACAGCTAGGGTGGTGGAAGGTGAAGAAGCGACAGATTCCCATCTGCCCTTCTTGGGTCTCTGTTTCCTCCTCTAGGAGGTGATAAAGGAGAGTTCTTGAAGCTGTCTCTAAGATCTAGACCCTGTGGGGTCTGGTATCAAGCATGACCTAAAAAGAGAATACCAGAAAGCTCTAGGCATCAGGTTAGGCATCAACACATTTATTGTGACACAGCTTTGTGCCACCATAACAGAAAGTCTCCTCACTCACATGCCCCAGTGCCTGGCCCAACAGCTGTGTGGTGAGGAGATGACTCAGTAAGAGGAGTCCAGGGCTCATACTGGACGGAGACAGGGCAGCCTTCCTAGGCTTTCCATCAGCCGCTGAAGAAGCCTCTGAGAGCAGAGGGCCCCTTCCAGGTTCCAGCTGGGAAACGGCCTCTCAGAGAAGCACCAAACTCCCTCTGGGAAATGGTCAGACTTGGCTTCTCCGGACTCACAGGATGATTGGCAACACGCCTGTCTTAGCAATGCTCTGCCTCACTCCCCACAAATGGAAGTGGTCCGTGGACCTTTCCCCAGGGCGGGGCTCCCCTGAGGGAGCTGGAGGCACCTGCCTCGGTCTCTGCCTGCTCTGCAGGCTCACTAACCCCCTCGCTGATGGGCAGCCCCTGCCCTGGCAGCAACTGTCCCCAGGAGGGATTGGACATCTTCTGACTGTTCCTCAGCTTCCCCCTGCCCGGTGTTCCCCTCCCCGTTCTCTGGCCGCCTCTGTCTCCCAGCTCTAACTCTGGGATGCCCTGGCAGTCCAGCACCCCAGAGGGGAAAGGAGCTGCTTCCACCAGCCTATCTAATTGGCTGGTGGAATCCGCCAGCTCTGCTGGACTTTCTCAGGCTCAGGGACCTGCCTTTTCTCTGGCCTAGTGGTTTGATTGGTCACTGGCCCTAACCTTGCTGGGCCCTGGTATCTGAGTGAGCCTTGGGTCTTGGATACTCACAGGATTCTGAACTCAGACTGAGTCAACTAGGAATCATTCTAGATCATTCTAGAGCCCCCTGAATCTTGGGCTTCCCCTCTTGCCCCTGCTGTTCTTCCCTGACACAGCTCACCTCTGGCACGGGCGCTCCACCTGCAAATGGTCTTGTCAGGTGTGGGGCACAGGAGGAGCGTGGGGTGTGGGGAGAAGGGCAAAGGGCCTGTGAGGACGTGGTCCATGTGAGTGAGGAGTTTTGGCCTAATGAGGTAGACAGAACGTGTGACAATACAGGGACCCGCACGGGGGCACGGGGTGACGAGCGCGGCTGCTTTAAATAGGTGTCTGTCTTAAGATCTCGCTGGGTTATTTTTAAAATGTTAATCAAGTCTTCTTCGGCAGTTTTGTGTCGGGATCAAGTTTGTGTTAAGTGACTGGTGAAGGTCCGCTGAATACAAATCAGGAAGAGGAAGGCTTTAGCATCAAGGAACAAAGAGCTTACTTTAAAAGAAGTTGATATTATGCTGTTTTGGCTGTTAAATAAAAAGCAGTTACAGGGTTTCCTGAGCGCATGTATGCCCGGTGGCTTTTTCCTTCTTTCTGGAAATGGCATGATGGAGGCACAAGGGACTGAGCTCACATGGGCCACACCCTTGCTATCCCGGTGTTGTCAACCAGGCTGTTTCCTTGACAAACGTGATGCCTGGTGTGTCTGAGCTGAACAGGTGCTCTCTCCCTCCCTTATTCACGCCCTCTGGCTCAGGTTTCTGCCTGGTGCTCTCATGATACCCTGCAGGCCCCAGGGCTGAGCAGGCAGGGAGGGTCCCCTAGGCCAGGCGGCCACAGACACCAGTGAGTGCTTGGGGAGGAGCAGGCCCAGCCGTGCACATCTCCCTGCGAAGCACCCCCCACCAACAGGATCACAAACAAACGCCCAGCCCATCCTGGCCCACACCCCTCTTCCAGCCCTGCTCCCCGCATCCCAGCCCAGCCCCAGCCCCACAGGGAGGTGTGGTGCCAGCAGCTACTCACTGGCGAGGATGACCATGTCCATGCCCCAGAAGATGCTCATGATCCAGCCCACCATGACGATGGCCGTGAGGATCTGGATGAGGGCCGCGGCGATGTTCAGCCAGAAGACACAGCACACGTGCCTGTCCGGGAGGTCCGTGCGGGCGCCACACAGCACGGTGAAGGCCGAGACGAATGTCCCTGTGAGAGGCCAGAGGGGACAGCCTTTGGAGGGCACTGGGAGACACAGTGGCATGTGTGCCCATCAGGAGCTGGGGGCCAGTGGCTCGCCCTCCAGGAGCTCTGAGAAAACCAGCTCATGTCTAGCACTTTGCTGCTCAGACCACTGGTGCCCACCCTAGAGATGCCAATATATCAGCATGGAGGAGGCATGGCCCGGGGCAGCCAAGGACCCAGCACAGTCCTGAGGCCTCAGGGGAACAGAGATGTCACATAATAATCCATTCCTGCCATTAAGGAGCCACAGTGCAGCCACTTGAAAGGACAACAGGCAGCAGGTGGACAGGACACCAACCTCGTGTGGCAAAGATCCTTAGGGCCTAAGAGTTCAGAGGTAGGAGCTGGCATCATTGAAGGGACAGGGAAGTGCTCCACAACAAGAGAAGCCACCACAATAAGAAGCCTGTGCCCCACAACTAAAGAGTAGCTCCCACTCGCCATAACTAGTGAAAGAGCCTGCACAGCAACAAAGACCCAGCACAGCCAAAAATAAATTAATTAATTAATTTTAAAAAGAGGATTAAGTATCTTGTCTAAGGTCTCACACATGGGTAGCATTGACCCCACCACTGTCTGATTAGAAAGACAAACTTGGAGAAAGGAGAACTGAAAACTGATGGCAACACGTCCATGTTGCCATGGACAGGCAACATCAGCAAAGAGGAAGGTTTATCTGCTGGGGAAGATGGGCTGACCCACATTTTATTTAAACGACAACATGGATGTGGTATGGGAGGGACTTTGGGGCACTATTCTTTTACCCACATTGACAAACTAAGACATGTATAAAAATAAAAACACATTAGTCACATACCAACTTGTACAATATGTACATATATTATTACCTGCAGTTGCATAAATCTGGATAAATTACAAATTAGTTATTAATTTGGATAAATAATTTCATTTACTAGGAAACAATGGTGATAGGTCTTTAGCCATTTGTTGTTTTTGTTCAAGTCACTTAGTCATGTCCAACACTTTGTGACCCCCATGGACTGCCAGCGCACCAGGCTGCCCTGTCCTTCATCATCTCCTGGAGTTTGCTCAAATTCATGTCCATTGAGTTGGTGATGTCATCCCTTTTGCCATGTAAGGTAATATATGCCACAGAAGGGCTTCCCAGGTGGCACTAGTGGTAAAGAATCCACCTGCCAATGCAGGAGACAAGAGATGTGGGTTGGATCCCTGGGTTAGGAAGATCCCCTGGAGGAGGGCATGACAACCCATTCCAATATTCTTGCCTGGAGAATCCCATGGACAGAGGAGCCTGGTGGATTACAGTTCATAGTGTTGCAGTGTTGGACCCGACTGAAGCAACTTAGCACATGCATGCACCTGCCATAGAAGGTAAGCATTAAGTGAATGGATTTATAATGTACAAACATCGTTTTAATCTACTCAACAGAAAATTTTAAGAATGATTTTAGCACAGCTGCATATGAAGAGGTATTAATTATTTTAAATGTCTTACTTGCTAAAGAGAGAGCCCCCCTCTACTCTAATAGCAACCAGTTAGTTCTAGTTTATCCCATGAGCACAAACCCCGAGCCAGTTCTGGGCCCTGGAACAGAGAGTGCAGGCTGGTGGTGGAGGCTTGGCTGGGTCCCTTGCAGGGAGCTCATGCTCTGGTGGGGACACTGGGTTCCAGAAAGAACAGTGATGACTCAAGTTTGCTTTATCAGGAAAGGCTTCACAGAAGAAAACGTGATGAGGGGAAAGGTCTAGAAAGCCAACGGGAAATAGTCAAGGGGAGGAGGGGAAGAATATCCCAGACATAACCTAGCATGTTCGTCCAGAAGCCCAGAGGGTGGCAGGGGACTTTGAGGGTACAGGGAGCTGAGCACAGGGTGCCACGTGCTGGGCAGGGATGAAAAACGAGGCTGGAGGTGGGCAGCTGTCAGACTGGAGGGGGCCCTGATGGCCTTGCTATGGGGCCCGGCTTCCTCTTCCAGGCAACCAGGCAGCCCCTGGGAAGGCTGGTTTCAGTGGGGAATCACAGGTCAGGGTTGTGACCCCCAAGGGGAGGATGGGGCAGAAGGGATAAGGCAGAGTCTGGGAGGTGAGATGAGATGAGGTGGGCAGGGAGGCATGGTAGTGGGTGCAGGGGAGAGAAGGACCCCCAGGAGGAGGAGGGGGTGTCCTGGGTATTGAGGGGCCTGTTTATTTCAGAAGGGAGAAGGGGGCACAGTCGGGTCTGGGTATCTGGTTTCCCACTTTATGTGGTGAGTGTGGAGCCACAAACCAGGTGAGGAAGCCAGTGAGGGCGGTACCCATGGGCTGAGCAGAGCCGAGCTGGAGACAGGCTCAGGAGGATCGCCTGCAGGTAGTGGAAGTCGTCAAAGTGAATAAGGTCACCCAGGATGGGGTGGGATTCAAGGAAAGACCCAGGGGACATCAAGACCACAAAGGGGACAGAGAGGGGCCGATCAGAGAGAGGTGAGAGTGTGTGTCCCAGACACAGAGGAGTCTCAGGGAAGAGGAGCTGGTGGACAGAGTTGCCTGCTACAGAGATGGGGTGGGGACAGGCGGGTCCCGGGTTGAATTAAGTCACCAGCGGCCTCAGGGAGAGTCTGAGAAGCTGAGGGGCTGCGAGCAGGGAGCAGTATATCAGAGTTTCAGGGAGAGAAAGAGGTGAGGATTTGAGAACATGGGAGAGGACCCCTGTCTCCAAAGTCCTTGGGAGAAACTCAAGCTTGTCTGGCTGCTGAGGAAAAGCTGGCGGGGAGGGAGAGGATGAGGATATAACCACACCAGAGAAGCGGGTAGCAAGGTTTTTGTCCAGACAAAAGATGAGAGGTGGGGGATCTACTGCAGATTTTCCAAACTGGTTCTCACACTAGAATTCTCCAACTGAGGTTTATTTATTTCCAAACTGGGAAATTTATTTCCAAATTGGGAAAGGAGTATGTCAAGGCTGTATATTGTCATCCTGCTTATTTAACTTCTATGCAGAGTACATCATGCAAAATGCTGGGCTGGATGAAGCACAAGTCGGAATCAAGATTGCCAGGAGAAATATCAATAACTTCAGATACGCATATGACACCACCCTTATGGCAGAAAGCGAAGAAGAACTAAAGAGCCTCTTGATGAAAGTGAAAGAGGAGAGTGAAAAAGTTGGCTTAAAACTCAATATTCAAAAAACTAAGATCATGGCATCCGGTCCCATCACTTCATGGCAAACAGATGGGGAAACAATGGAAACAGTGACAGACTTTATTTTGGGGGGCTCCAAAATCACTGCAGATGGTGATTGCAGCCATGAAATTAAAAGACGTTTACTCCTTGGAAGAAAAGCTATGACCAACCTAGACAGCATATTAACAAGCAGAGACATTACTTTGCCAACAAAGGTCCATCTAGTCAAAGGTATGGTTTTTCCGGTGGTCATGTATGGATGTGAGAGTTGGACTATAAAGAAAGCTGAGCGCTGAAGAATTGATGCTTTTGAACTGTGGTGTTGGAGAAGACTCTTGAGAGTCCCTTGGACAGCAAGGAGATCAAACCAGTTTATCCTAAAGGAAATCAGTCCTAAATATTCATTGGAAGGACTGATGCTGAAGCTGAAACTCCAATACTTTGGCCACCTCATGCGAAGAACTGACTCATTGGAAAAGACCTTGATGCTGGGAAAGATTGAAGGCAGGAGGAGAAGGGAGCAACAGAGGATGAGATGGTTGGATGGCATCATAAACTCTATGGTCATGAGTTTGAGCAAGCTCTGGGAGTTGGTGATGGACAAGGAAGCCTGGCGTGCTGCAGTCCATGGGGTCACAAAGGTTCGGACACAACTGAGCAACTGAACTGAACTGAACTGAGGTTTATACAAACGCAGGTTGCAAGGTACCTGCAGGGTACCTCCAGGCCACCAGAGGCACAGGGATGGGTCTAAGGACTGCTTGTTTGAAAACAGAAAAGAAACATTCCCCCAGCTGATTCTAACACACAATCAGGCTTGAAAATCCTTCTCTGATAGGTGGAGAGATTGGCCTTCCAGATAGAGAACCAGAAAACCACACAACCTTATAGGAAATTAGCCCACAATTCTGGCCTTTTACTCTGTCCCACAGCATCCCCCCACAAGACTTAGAGCTGAGTCAGGGAAGCTGTCCTCCACGGCAGAGGCAGGGGACCTGGCCACAATGTTTCTGGTGGGGGCCAAGGTCCAATCAGGGCTTCCCTGGTGGCTCAATGGTAAAGAACCCACGTGTAATGTAGATGATGCAGGTTCGATCCATGGGTTGGGAAGATTCCCAGGAAAAGGAAATGACAACTCGCTCTAGTATTCCCTTGCCTGGAGAATCCCATAGAACAGAGGAGCCTGGCTGTCTACAGTCTACGAGGTCACAAAGAGTTGGACATGATTGATTGATTAAACAGCAATAAGGTCCAGCCAAACACTAACTGGCACAAAGGGAAATGATGGTAATGAACTGAACTATCAACTACAATAATCAGTTTGCTGAAAGACACCTGGAAGCTAGGTGCAGACACATGCGTTCTGTGTCCTACATGATCCCAAGGGAGAGAGATGGGCGGAGAAGCCTGAGGAGGATGCTGCCCCCACCCCACAGAGACTTACAGCAAAGAAGCCAGAGGGCTTTGCAGCCACAGTCCCCTCTGGCAGCCAGGGCTCTGCTGAGGTCACTGGCTTCCCCAAGGAGATAGGGCTGAGGCTCCAGGAGTGGGCAGTGGGAGGGGAAGGGCTCTTTCACTTCCATCCTGGATGTCCCAAAGGGTCCTGGGGAGGTGGTGGGGGCAGGAGGAGGAGAAGCAGGGCAAGGCGAGCTGGCAGACTCCCATCAGGACAGACTCTGGGGGCTGAAATCATCCTTCTCAAGTCCTGTCAGGCTCAGGTTTTCTCATGACTCACAAGGAAGTGGTGGAAGGTTCTGAGCTTAAGGCAGGTGAGGGGGGGATGGAGAGGGCCACAACGGGGAGAAGGGTAGAGCTTTCCTCTGAAGCAGCTGCTCCCAAGAAAAT
Source organism: Okapia johnstoni (assembly GCA_024291935.2). Classification (NCBI taxonomy): domain Eukaryota; kingdom Metazoa; phylum Chordata; class Mammalia; order Artiodactyla; family Giraffidae; genus Okapia; species Okapia johnstoni. The sequence continues at coordinate 47,902,231 of CM044322.1, forward strand.
GTGCTCCCCTGGGACGGAGGCTAGGAAGTCCAGTTGGATTCCAGGCATCACCTGCAGCTGGCTTTGTGGTCATTAAGATGTGCCGCTCATCAGTGGCTGAGACTTACACCAGGATGCCCTCCATCACTCCTCCAGGGAGGGTTGGTTGAGCACAGCTCTCTCTTGGCAAAAGTTTGAATGTGAGCCTCAAGAAGGTAATGTAAGGGAAGCCGTGGTCTGGACTTCACAGCCTAATGAAAGGACAAGCCACACCCTACAGAACACATCCCACTGCTGACTGTGTCCAACTCAGAGCCAGAATGAGATAAATGGGAGATCACGTTCAGGGTCAAACTCAGTTCTATAAGATTTCATTTCTCAAACCTGGGGCGGGGAGCATAAGAAGCAAGGGAAATTGTGCTAAAAATACATCTTGCTGGGTCAAACAACACTGAGATTCTAATTCAGCTGGTCTGGTCATCAAATTTTCATCATTATGCAATTATTTCAACTGGAAACGGAAAAGGAAAGCAAAAAGAAGTGATTAGAAGTTCATAAACGATTCTGGACAAAAGCCCTAGGAAGACAGAATCAAGATAGTTTCAAAGTGCCCGTGCCCTAAGTAGGGCTTCCCTGGTGGCTCAGTGATAAAGAATCCACCTGCCAATGCAGGAGATGTAGGTTCGATCCCTGGATCAGGAAATGGCAACCCACTTTAGTATTCTTATCTGGGAAATTCCTGGACAGATTGAATTCCAAAGAAGATATACAGATGGCCAACAGGCACGTGGAAAGATGCTCAACATCACTAACCATCAGGGAAATTCAAATCAAAACCACAATGAATCTCACACCTGTCAGAATGGCTATCATCAAAGAAAAAACAAACAAGTGCTGATGAGGATGTGGAGAAAAGGAAACGCTCATGAACTCTTTGTGAGAATGCAAATTGGTGTAGCCACTGTGAAAGACAGTATGGAAGATCCTCAAAAAATTAAAAATAGAACTACCATATGATCTAGCATTTCCACTTAGTATTTATCTGAAGAAAATGAAAACATTAATTAGAAAAGATATAGTCTCTGTTCATTGCGGCATTATTTACAATAGCCAAGGTAAAGAAGCAACTTAGGTGTCCACCAATAGATGAATGGATAAGGAATGGATGAATTGAATACTACTCAGCCATAGAAGGAGAAGGCAATGGCAACCCACTCCAGTACTCTTGCCTGGAAAATCCCATGGACGAAGGAGCCTGGTAGCCTGCAGTCCATGGGGTCGCTAGGAGTCGGACATGACTGAGCAACTTCACTTTCACTTTCCACTTTCATGCATAGGAGAAGGAAATGGCAACCCACTCCAGTATTCTTGCCTGGAGAATCCCAGGGACGGGGGAGCCTGCTGGGCTGCCGTCTATGGGGTCGCACAGAGTCGGACACGACTGAAGCGACTTAGCAGCAGCAGCAGCAGCAGCAGCCATAAAAAAGAGAATGGAATCTTGCCATTTGCAACAATATGAATAAACCTAGAGGGTATTAGTGCTAAGTGAAATAAGTCAGAGAAAGCCAAATACTGTGTGATTTCACTTATATGTAGAACCTAAAAAAACAGAACAAATGAACAAATATAACAAAACAGAAACAGAGTCAAAAATACAGAGAACAAACTGGTGGTTGCCAGAGGGGGAGGAGAGAAATAGGTGAGGGAGATTAAGAGGTACAAACTTCCAGTTGCAAAATAAGTGAGTCATTGGTATGAAATGTACATTGTGGGTAATACAATCAATAATTATGTAATATCTTTATATGGCAACAGATGGTAACTAGGCTTATCACGATCATTTTGAAATGTAAGAAATATCAAATCACTATGTTGTGTAACAGGAACTAACATAGTGCTATAGGTCAATTCTACTTCAAAAACAAACACATTCACAGAAAAAGAGATGGGATTTGTGGTTATTAGAGACAGGGTGGGAGAAGGTGGAACTAGATGAAGGTAGTCAAAAGGTACCAAATTCCGTCAGTTATAAGATAAATAAGTATTAGGGATGCAACATACAATGTGATAAACATAATTAACCCTGCTCTATGTTATATATGGGGCTTCCCAGGTGGCTCAGTGGTAAAAAATCCACCTGCCAATGCAGGAGATGCAGGTTTCATCACCAGGTCAGGAAGATCCCCTGGAGAAGGAAATGGCACCCCACTCCAGTATTCTTGCCTGGAAAACCCCATGGGCAGGGGAGCCTGGTGGGCTACAATCCATGGGGTTGCAGAATTGGACACAACTTGGTGACTAAACAACAAAAAGATGTTATATATGAAAGTTGTTGAGAGAATAAATCCTGAGTTCTCATCACAAAGGAAATTTTTTTTCTATTTCTTTAATTTTGTTTCTTTATGAGAGGATGGATGTTCATTTCATGATGTGTGTAAGTCAAATCATTGTTCAATACTATATGTCAGTTATATCTCAATACAACCGAAATAAAAATACATTAAAAAAATCTGCCAGTGTCTTTGCCCCATAGATCCTGGACCAATGGCAAAAGGCTTTGTGAACTCTTCTCACCATTCCAGACAGCACCAAGACCCCTAACGAGGTGGCAGCAGTTCATTAGAAGGTGGCTTATAAGCTGGAAGCTCATCGTTTCAGTGCAGTAACGAGGGGTTTGCTCCTGTTGTCAGCAGCTCTGAGCAGACATTCTATCCCTCTCTGACCAATTAGAGATGGGAAAGTGAGTTAATTACAACTTCAACCTTTCCGAGCATCAATTTCAAGGAAGAAAAATAATGAAGGGTGGACAGGCAAGCTTTCTGTCCCCCCAGTAAAGAGAAGGTGTAAGATACCCAGGACCACTTTGCCCTTAGCCCCAGCTGCTACCCCACGCCCGGTGCCCCTCTCCTTTCTCCTCTCCCTAGTCAGAAAGGACTAGGACACCCACTCTGTATTCCTCCTGGGCCTCAGGCAAATGCTGAGGAGCCACTGAAGGATTCAAGGATTGAGGAGCTCAGGGAAAGGCAGCCAGGAAGAAGCCTTCGGGTGGATAAGCGGGTTTGCAAGTGAGACCTCCGCAGGTAACATTCCTGGTTGGAGACTACAGCCACTATGGGGCCTTAGATTTTCCAATGGAAAAGGCTCCATGATTTAAAGGAAGGAGGACAGGGAGCCCCCATGGCTACCACTAATAAATATGTCATCCTTCCTTTGAGGACAGAGAAAACAAGACCAGCTCCCTCCTCTGTCCCTCTTACTGCCTCCACTGTGACATCAGGCTGATGGGGTGAGAGGGCAGGTTGACTGCAACTGATAGTTCATTTTAGTGGCACTGGGCACTGCATCAGCCTCCCTGTGCTTGTTAGCAAATCTCCTCTGCCCTCAGCCTCCCCTGCCAGATCCTTGATGTGCTCCAAGACACACTCTCAGCCCTGGACAAGCTGAAGGGCTGAACTGGACCCCTTGGACTCTCGGGGGCTCCAGGCTTTCCCTAAGATCTTCAGCCCGAGCAGAAATGTAACCTTGTGCAATTTCTCAGTTCCTCAGTTTTGAGCCCTGTCACAACAGATTCTGACTTAAATGGCAGAGGATAAACCGAGGAAGTGGGGATGGGACCAGGAGGGCAGCTATGTACTGACCAGGGCAAGGAGCCCGGGCTGGCATGGAGGCCCCAGGTGACCGAGCTTTGTCCCTCTTGCCTTCCAGCAGGACCGGCGTTCAGGGTGGTCAGTCAGGTGGAGAGATGGGCAAGGGCAGCAGCAGTGACATTTGCTGGAGGAGACAACACAGCTTCCATCTCTTCAGAATTTGCAACCTGACAAGATGCAATTTTCATGGATGGGTAGACACTGAGATTAAAAACAGAGAGGGGCTCTGCCCAAGGTCACAGCTGCTGGGGAGCCCTTCTGAGATCACCGCGGTGAGAATCTGCAGTGAGGTGAAACCTGAGACTCTGCTCTGGGGACACTGCTGCAGCAACAGACTTGGGAACTAGAGCTCAGCATCTACCCCTGAACCCAGTGGGCATCTCATCCACATGGGCAAGGCCTCTGGGCTCACAGCTGACCTTCATTCAATCACCCAAATGACAAATAACATCTTTGTAGCGGCCGCCATCTGCTTGCATTGAGATTGTTGAATTGGAGTCACTCTCTCCTCATTGAGTCAAGTGAGAGGACGAGGCTGCCCTGTGCCTGTGGCACCCAAGTAAGTGGGAGTCCAGCTGTGCCAGCACCCAAGGGTGCTCATCACTGGGATGCTGGGGGAGCTGACCCAGGTGCCCTGACCAGTTGCCCCCGAGACGGGGTGGGAGGGAGGACATCTCGGCCTGGCATCCTGCCCGAAGCCCTCAGCAGTAGAGGCCTGTGCACCGCAGGCGGTGGTGGAACACCCCCATCAGAACACCCAGGCCTGGAGGCACGCATTCCTGGGTGCAAAGTCTCCCCTTCCTTAAAATCATACCGATTCATTTCATCCACTCATTTCCTCCATGTATTCAGGCAGCATTTATGAAGCACCTGCTGGATGCCTAGAACTGGGCTAAAACCACGTGCATCAAACAAACAGGAGTGTCCCAGCCCTAAAGAATCTCGCAAGGTGGTAAGAGACAGAAGTCATGAACACAATCCATGAGGTCAGTCCTGGGGGATAGGGCAGAGGCAGGGGGAGCCCACATTATAAAAGGGACTCTGGAGCCAGAATGGCTGCACCCCACCCCCACCCCTCGCAGAAGCCATGAGATCTTGACAAGTGACCAAACCTCTTTAGGCTTCAGTTTCCCCATCTGAAGTTAAGGTAATGATAGTAGCCTGCCTCCTAGGGATGTCAGGGCTGAATTCGAGCATGTAAAGTACACGGAACACAGGAAGCCCTCATGGGAGCAAGGGGAGCACCTTCACCCCAAGCAGGAAGACCCAGAGAATCTTCCCCAGGAGGTGATGCCGGAGCAGAATCCTGATGAACAAAGAGTTATTCTTGAACATAAGTGAAGCTGAAAATCTCAATGAATCCTGCCCTCCTAGTGGCTTGTAGCCAATGGTACTACTCTTCATTCCACCTTAAAACACTATTTATTATAACTGCTGAGTTCACTATGTCAGCCTCATGGAGACGGAGGCTCTGTATGCATCCATATGTCACAGTACTATGTGGCCAGTAAAATTACAATTATGATGACTCTGCAGCAAGCCAGACAAGTGCTTTAAGTGAAACTACAAAAATAGTATGTATACTGTACAGCAGACTATTTAAAAATATTTACATCTGTGGTAAGGATTGGAGCATATTAAGCAGATGGGAATTGTTTTGCCATGGCAGAATTGTGCTTAGTTGCTCAGTTGTGTCCGACTCTTTGAAACCCCATGGACTGTAGCCCACTAGGCTCCTCTGTCCATGGGGATTTTCCAGGCAAGCCTACTGGAGTGGGTTGCTATGCCCTCCTCCAGGGGATCTTCCCAACCCAGAGATCAAACCCAGGTCACCCGTATTGCAGGTGGATTCTTTACCATCTGAGCCACCAAGAAAGCCCATGGAAGAATTTGAGGTAACTTTTTCTCTATTTTCAAAAACAAATTCTCTTGGGACTTCCCTGGCAGCTCAGTGAATAAGAATCCGCCTGCCAATGCAGGGGACCCGGGTTGGATTTCTGGTACGGGAAGATTGCTCAACTCCTGAGCCCATGTGCTGTAGCTACTGAAGCCCGCATGCCTAGAGTCTGTGCTCTGACACAAGAGAAGTCACTGCAATGAGAAGTCGGAGCACCTCATTGAAGAGTAGCCTCTGGTTGCTGCAACTAGAGAAAAGCCCCCACACAGCAACGAAAATCTAGCACAGCCAAAATAAATAAATAAATACAAATCCTTTTTTCAGTTCGAAAAGGTTTCAGGCACCTGTTAAGATCCAACTCTGTTGCCCACCAAAAGAGCATCTTACTGAAACGGAGCAGGACCCTATGGTCCTTGTACCCCCTCCACGTCCTCTGCCTGCCTTTTGTCTGTGGAACACTTAAGTCAAAGAATAAGTTTAACTAGAGAAGTGAGAAATACGGAGCAAAGAAAACAGTCAAGGGAGACTAAATAATAATAATGTAGTCATTAAGCACAGTCAAGTACCTTCAGTTCTCAAGGGCTATAGCTAATATTCTGAGCTATATCCTGTGAGCTGTCTTACAGATACTAAAACACCGGAGGAGAAGTTAACTACATGATGACCAGACTGTACTCATGACATAAGCTGCCACAGTTCTGAGAACTGGCCTCAGAGAAATGGGAACAAATGGGCCCTGGCACTGAAGATTAACTGTATCTAAAATAATCAAGATGACAGTGGTCACACCACTGATGATCAATTTGAAGATGATGGTCAGAGATGACTGTATTGTTTCTGCATGTAGTCTCCCCTCCCACTTCTGTCTATAAAAGCTCTTGCCCTGCTGGTTGACTGCGGCAGGTGGCGGGAGGGCAGTGTGCAGGGAGAATCGGCCTTTGGACAGATCCTCTACCCCCTACTCAGCTGCCAGCATCTGAAGTAAAGCAAACTTTCCTTTCCACCAACCTGGCCTGTTTATTGGCTTTTGAGAAGCAAGCAGCCAGACCTCACATATTCCCTTCGGTAACATGATGGGTGACAGAGAAAATCACATTGCAGTCAATCAAACTGGAGGACAGAGGGCATGCAGACACCTAGCACAGAAAAGAAATGATGCTGTGCGACCACACCTGGGCCGCGACAAAAGCCCCTGAACATCCAGGAACATCTCTGGAATGCAGCCGCCAGTCCTAGAGCACCTTTCCCAGTGAAGCTGGCAAAGCCAGGCTCTTAGATGGGAGGGTCGGGCTCACCTGTTGGAGGTGGGAGGGGAAGGAGGAAGCTGAGGGTTCCTGTTTGGAAGCCAGGAAAGGACTCCAGTCCCTGGAGACCTGGTGAAGCCATGGTGGATTCAGCAGTCACACGAAAGTAACAGTGGAAAAGGGGGTGGCTGGGCTGGGCCGGTGCCCCAGCCTCCCAGAGGGGCAGGGAGGAGGAGGGAGGGGTTGGTGCTCAGGTGCTCCCTGTCTGGCTGGGGCCTCCCCATAGGCCCAGCAGTCAGACACACCTGCTCCTTCCTGGAGCCGAGCCTTGCAGAGTGGCCCCAATTGTGCTTCGTGGCGGGGACAGCTTCCTGCTGGGGCTCCTGGAGCTGGGCTCAGGTCGGCTCTCTCCACGCAGGGCTGATGCTGCAGCTCATGTCATGGGAGCATGCCACGCCTTCAGAGAGATGGTGTCCACTGCGGTTCTTCATTTTGGAAGTAAGCAACTCAATAGGGTCAGATGACAAAGGGAGTCGTTGGCTCCCATTGTTGGAAAAGTTCAGAAAGGCAGTGTGGGCAGTGGTTGGAAAAGTGGGCTCGAGGGTCAGACTGCTGAGCACAATTCCTGATTATCATTTACTGGCTGTGGGGACATGGCAAATTACTCTGCCTCCGGAGGCCTGTCTCCTCATCAAAAATTTGTTGACCTATTTCTTCATCTGTAAAGTAGGAGTTATAATAATACCCTTATCCAGGCTCTTTGTAACGCTTAATAGAAATTATGCATTTAAAGTGCCTGAAACTTACTAAGTCTTTAACCACTGTTGACTGTATTATTATTAATAAGAATTCAGGTTTGGTTTGATTCCATGACTCAGTGATTCAACACAGACCCAATATCTTCCACCTCTCTGTCTTCCATGGTGTCAACTTTATTGTAAGACCAACTTCTCTCATGGTGACAAAATAATTGTAGCAATTCCAGTTTTCACATCCACGTACCACTTGTCCAGAGAAGACAGGATATTTCTGTCCTAGTATTCCAATCAGGAGTCCTGAGATTTACCCAGAGTGGACTGTCACATGCCCGCCTTTGAACCAACGATTTGGCAGAAGATGGAAGGTACTTAGTGTCTTAAGCAATTGGGCTCACCCCTGGAGCTAGATGTAGGGTCAGCTTTCCTTATAGTGCCCAGATTGCATTGGGGTATCCATTCCTGAGTGAAAATCTTAGTTGGGGGCGGGGGGAGTGAAAAGAGGGTAATATGAGGCTGGTAAATTGTCCATGATGTTCACTAACAGAGGAGAAATATGTTACAAAATCCAGCAGAGAAATGACAAATTGGACCATCTTTTGTAAAATGAAGGTGTGATTTCAAAAGGTAGCCCCAAATTCTTTGACACTCTTCCATCAAGGGGTGGAGGTCTACATTCCTTCATCTTAAACTGTGCTCTGTGGCTGGCCAACAGAACACGTTATTATCAAAGCATAGAGCTGCCAGCCACGTGTGGCATCACCTTTGACCCACACAACTGGAGGCAGCAACCTAGGACGAGAAAGGCTAATTGGCCCTGTAGCAGGGCCATCTGACTTCTGTGCCTCCTGGACACAGAACTAATGTCTCTTGCCCCACCTCCCACTGAGGGATGACAGGCTGAGTCTGAGACAGAGAGGAGGACTATGGTGACCACAAGGCCATGGGGAAAGAGAGAGGAAGGGACCAGTGAGGAGGGGCTCCCTGAGGACCACTCCAGGTGGACAGAGACAGACTAATAAGCACGGAGGAGGAAGAAGAGAGAACTGCTTCTACTTTACTTTCGGCCAGACATATATGCTTGATGTCTAAAGAGAGATCCCTTCCCAGCCCTCCAACACTCATTACTATGGCTCTGATGATGGATCTATAATGTATCAAGCATTAGAGATGAACATTTTACTGTATTACCTCACCCGATTCCCACAACAATCCACATCTTTATCCTCATTTAACAGACAGGACCTAGAGTAAAGGTGCATTAACCAACTATAGTCGGGCTTCCCTGGTGACTCAGATGGTAAAGAATCTGCCTGCAATGCAGGAGACCTGGGTTTGATCCCTGGGATGGGAAGATCCCCTGGCAAAGGGAATGGCAACTCACTCCAGCATTCTTGCCTGGAGAATTCCTTGGATAGAGGAGCCCGGTGGACTACAGTCCATGGAGTCACAAAGAATCGGACATGACTGAGCAACTAACATACACACAACCAACTGTAGTCAATTGCAGAAGGCAGGAGCCAGGGGGTTGAAAATGGAAATGAGATTTCAGTGGAATCTCAGAGAAACCTCAGCAGCTGTGGAGGGGCCCCAGTTCTCTCTGAACCCATGTCCTTTGCAATGTGCTTTGCAACTCCTCCCATGAAAAGGACCTGTTTCCCCACCCTTTGAATCCAGACTGGCCTTGTGACTTTCACAGGCTGATACATGTGCTAGAAGTGGCATCATACCAGTTGCGAGCCGAGAGCAAGAACCACAGGCGCCTGCACTTGCTTTCATACAGCTCTGTCCAGGCGCCACATGAACAGGCCCAGCCCATCTGTTGGGGGATGAGACCACATGGAGGAGGCTCCAGCCGTGCAGCCCTCCTGAACCCAGCCCACATCACAACCCACAGGCTGCTGTTTTAAGCCACTACATCTAGGGGAGGTTTGTTATACAGCAAAAGCTAACTAAACACCAACTGGGCCTGTTTTCAGAAACCCAGTGGCCACCAGGAAAGGGGAACAAGAGGCTGGAGGACTGGAGACCCTCCGCTCCATCAAGAGAACAGGAGGGAGGGGATGGACTCAGGTTTTGGCTGCAGAGCCTCTCCTAGGACTTGAGAAAACCTTTCCAGAAAACAGGAGCCAAACAGAATTGGTCTGGCTCCCCAAGGATCATTCTCTAGAGAGATCACCTCCGGGGCTGCACTGTGCACCCCTTGCTAGTTTCTTAAAGGGGCAAAGAGCTCAATGGATTTGGTAAATCTACCTATTTCAGGAAAGGGCCAAGAATTTAAACCAACTGGCCTGATGGAGGCCTTCCTGTAGGTCTGGGAGGCTTGGACCTGACCCCTACAGTGCAGGGGGTCACATAGTTGTCCCAGCTGCAGCCTTGGTATAAGTGGTGCTGCAGCGGCACCCCTGGGACCAGAGCTTCCAAGAGAAGGCTGGGAACTTCTACAGTGGCTACAGGCTGACTCAGCCGAGAGGGCCATGTGGAAGAGACGTAGAAGCTGTGATGCTCAATGGGACAGACACATGAGTGGGGAGGGAGGGAAAGGCAGGAGCCAGGGGGTTGAAAATGGAAATGAGATTTCAGTGGAATCTCAGAGAAACCTCAGCAGCTGTGGAGGGGACATCTACATTACCAACCAGGAGATTGGCCATGATCAGTCCAGAGAAGGCTCTGCCTAAGCCACTGTGATGGGAGGGGGCCAGGCCAGGCACAGGAGGGAACTCACTAATGGGTGGCAAGCCCTGCAGCACTGGCTCCTCCCCACATGCTGCGCTTCCTACCCACTGGCCACCTCTTCTCAACTGATATTGCTGGTTTCCTATTCTTTGCCCACCCACTAGCTCGCTGTCCATCCTCCCCCACCATCTTCTCTGCTTACACTCCCTCCCACTGTACAACCTGCCCAAACACTCCAGCTCGGAGCCCAGGGGTGCCAGCCATGCTCCACTGGGGCCCCCCCGGGCCTCTGATTGCCACTATGTACTACTTGCATGTAATCCTCTCACCACAGTGAAATGCCTTCAGAGGCCCCAGCCTCGTCTGGTCCACCTTTGAGGTCTCTACATTGCCTAGAAGCATAATTGGCTCATAGAAGGTACTCAAGTATCTGATGAATCTGAATGGAGGACAATTCTTGGGTGGAGAGTGGTCCTAGGAAGGTACACTCTCCCCCTGCGCAAGCTATGAGCATTTTGAAGGGTGTAGCCAAAAGGTAAGAAAGCTGACTCTGAACCCAACCTCCTTGGGTCTGAGCCATGGCTCTGCCCCTTACCACCAGTGTGACCCTGGACAATCTCTTAACCTCTCCGGGCCTCAGTTTCTTCATCTGAAAATGACAGCAATAATCTCTACCTCTCCTGTGTTGTCATCAACTTTACAGGAAGCGTTTGGTGCTTAGAACAGTGCAGGGCACCCACTCGTTGTTGTTCAGTCACTTAGTCATGTGTGACTCTTTGCGACACCATGGACTGCAGCACACCAGGCTTTCTTGTCCTTCACTATTTCCCAGAGTTTGCTCAAACCCATGTCCATTGAGCCAGTGATGCCATCCAACCATCTCATGCTCTGTCGCCCCCTTCTCCTCCTGCCTTCAATCCTTCCCAGCATCAGGGTCTTTTCCAATGAGTCAGTTCTTCGCATCAGGTGGCCAAAGTACTGGCATTTCAGCTTCAGCATCAGTCCTTCCAATGAATATTCAGGGTTGATTTCCTTTAGGATTGACTGGTTGGATCTCCTTGCAGTCCAAGGGACTCTCAAGAGTCTTCTCCAGCACCACAGTTTGAAAGCATCAATTCTTTGGTACTCCCAGTGAGTGCTATGAAAGTGCTGTAACTATCAGTACACTAGAAATAGGGTTTGTATTTTTCTCCCCTGTATCTTCCAGGCACCAGTACAATGCCTGGCACGTGGCAGGCCTTTAGTAAGAGTTTATTACATAAATAGATCTACACAGAGGCATCAGCTAAGGCCCAAAGACCTGTGTGTCTAAAGAACTGGGCAAGATGTGTTTGTGGATTTCTGCTGTTTCTGCTGCCCTCCTGTCTTTTCTCAGGGGTCACATGGTTGACCTTGAATGGATCATGAGCTGCTTGAGGGCAAGCCTGGGTGGTCAGCTTACAGGTAAGTCCATCTCCACTGGGCTCCCATCCCACACCCTGATCCGCTTATGCAGTCTGTACACAACTCATATTAAAGCAGAGTCCTTGCGGGACCACCTTAGCTGAGAAGCTGATGGTTACACAAGCCAAGGAGACAGATCTGCTTTTCACAGCCCCTATGGATGAGAGATGGGCTGAGGTTCTGAGACGACAAAGCAGCTGCCTACACATGCTCCAAACTCCTTAGGTAAGGTCACGTGGTAAAGGAGAGCAGAGTCACACTGTGGCCTTCCAGCCCTGTTTGGGCACTTAGCACCCACTGCGGGACCTCGGTCAGCACTTCCCCTCTCTGAGCACCCTTCCACTCTCAGGGTGGTTATTATTATTGATGTTCTTGTCTTTGGCACCTGTAGGATTCAGTCCCCAGGATACTTAATCACTTTGCCTTCTGAAATGGAAATGATCCAGCTTCTTAGGGGACTGTGTAGTTCACGAAGTATCTTCCCATTCTTCCCGCAGACCAATCAGGGTCTGAGAACAGGACAGGGAAAGGACAGAAGCCCTTGGGGGACAGCCTGACAACAAGGGACCAAAGCCCTGTTGAGAAGGAGCTACATGAGCAGCATAAGGACTTTGTGTCCCAGAGCACCCCACACCCCCAAAGTGAACATAAACAGACCCAAGCACACATCAGGGGAAATGTCCTTAAAGGGTTTAGGGGACCACAGCCCCCTCCCCACAGTGAAATGCCAGGAACATTTCAAGATTTGTGAACAACCAATACACGCAGACAGTAGCCCCAAAGTACATGCTTCCTTCCCTGCAAGGCTGTGACTCTTGCACCCACACTGTCAGGGCATGAACTCTGTAGCAGCAGCCCCCCAGAACCCACATATCGGGATTCAGACTCATGGGTTCTGGTCACAGCTCACCCTGATAGAAGTCAGAATACTCGGCTCCATCACCCACTTTATTCACTTCACTTGGCTGCAAGTTGGCTCTTTCCAGAAATGAATTTCACCCTCTTTGAGCGTGTTTTCTGGGAGTGATTTGAAATTAAAAAAAAAAAATTAATATGCTGCTGAATTTAAGAGCAGATCCCTGGGGGATGAGCTTGTTCTGAGCAGCAGCCACTCTACGGAGATCGATGACATGTAGGACGATGACATGTAGGACAAGAGAATCACCCATAAACAGAGGAGAACTTATTTCAGTTCCCAGCCACCCCCTCAAAGGCGATGGTGTCCCAAAGCAGAGCACAAAGTGTTGGCTAAAAATGCAGTCCTGTTCCCTTATGTCTCTTTCCTGTGCTTTATCAGCGGAGACAGGCACCTGGACATTTGGATGCTGAAGGGCAGTTGCCAACTTCAGCATCACCAACCTCATCTCTAGAGGTGAGATCAGCACAGAGTCAGGTTTATCCTGCACTCCGAGACCCAGGACATTACCTGTTGCAGTGATCCAGCTCACCTCCACAGGGCTGGAAGAAGCAGGTGTAAATGGAAAGAAGCCCACCAGGCTCCTCTGTCCATGGAATTCTCCAGGTAAGAATACTGGAGTGGGTAGCCATCCCCTTCTCCAGGGGATCTTCCTGACCCAGGGATCGAACCCAGGCTGATGGAATGGCACGCACACCAGCCAAGGTCCTGGGGATATCACAGTGGGTGGGCAGTGCAACTGGTTGAGGTACCAACCACAAGTGGTTATTTGTTACAGTATATCTATGTCTACAGTTAACGGCAGGCTCATGTCATTCTTGAGGCTTGTAAATTTCCCTGTATGCTTTGTTTCCAAAGATAATCACTTGGAAAGTCTAGTTGAGGAACATCTCATGTACCAGAGATGGTACCTCTTGATTTGCTTTGGGCTGAATGTGATACAAAGCCAACTCAAACTAGCCTGAGTGACATCATCGCAAGCAAATGATAAGAAGTCCAAAGCAGTTCAATTGTGTCCCCAAGGCTCTTCTGATCTCTGCACGGCCACATTTCAACCCGAGGCCATACCCAGACGGCTGCAGCAGTTCCAGGAATCTCAATCCAGACATGACAATGTCTGCAAGAATAAAGATAGCCTCTTTCTGTAGCTCTGTTTCAGGCATGAGGAAACATTTCCCTGATTAATGATCATTGAGTCACCTGTCAATTTCTGAACCAGTCACCCATAAGAGGTTGGAGTCACAAGACTGGCTTGAATGAGTCATCTTGATGGAAAGGATGCTGGGGGTCAACCTCCCTGCCCATCACACTAGGCCTTTACCTGGGAGCAGTGGGCCTCTCTCCTCTTCACCTCTGGGCACACCTCCTCCTAGGCAGCCAGATGCTCCAAATCAACCCCAGAGACCACCGAGGGGCAATGTCACAGCCAGACGTCTAGAGAGTCCCTCAGAACAACCACTGCATTTCGAAAATGTCCTATCTAAATGTCCATCACTGAAGAATGGAGGCACAAAATGTGGAATATATACAGTGGAATGTTATTCAGTCTTAAAAAGGAAGGAAATGCTGACACGTGATATGACATGGATAAAGCTTGACAACATTATGCTAAGTTGAATAAGTGTTAGTCGCTCACTGGTGTCCAACTCTTGGTGATCCCCATGGACTACAGCCTGCCAGGCTCCTCTCTCCATGGGATTCTTCAGGCAAGAACACTGGAGTGGGTACTCATTCCCTTCTCCAGGGGATCTTCCTGACCCAGGGATCGAACCCCGGTCTTCTACATTTCAGGCAGATTCTTTACCGTCTGAGCCACCAGGGAAGCCCAGTCGCAAAAGGACAAATATGGTATGATTTCACACAGAGACAGAGAGTAGAACAGAGGTTACCAGAGGGTAAGGGAGCGGGAATGGGGAGGAACTGTTGAATGGAGACTGAGTTTTGCTTTCAGATGATAAAGTTCTAGAGATGGAGAGTGGTGAAGGTTGCATGACATCGTGAATATACTTACTGCCGCAGGGTTGTACATGTAAAAATAGTTAATATAGTCAATCTTATATTATGGATATTTTACCAGAACAAGAAAAGTGCCCTCTGGATGTCTACTAACTCACTAGTCACTGGCAGCCTTAGTGAGAATTGAGTCTTTACCAGGGCCGTTCACACCCCACAGAGCAACCACTTGGGAGCTTTGATCCTCTGTTATCTCACCATGATTTAACTTAATCACAGCTTTGGGCATACGGGAAGAATCCCTTTTTCTTCTCTGACTTGAATGCTATGCTGATTAATGAGGCTCAACCCACAGGGAGGCAGCATGTGAATGCCAAAATCAGGGCCCCTAGATAGGGGCTTCCCTCATAGCTCATTTGGTCAAGAATCTGCCTGCAGGGCAGGAGACCCTGCTTCAATTCCTGGATTGGAAAGATCCCCTGGAGAAGGAAATGGCAACCCACTCCAGTATTCTTACCTGGAGAATCCCACGGACAGAGGAGCCTGGCAGGCTACAGTCCATGAGGTCACAAGAGTAGGACACTGCTTAGCGACTAAACCACTACCACCTGAGAGGAGCACTCACAGCTTAGGGATCCCAGAACACACAGCCTGCCCCCCTGCCCCCCAGTACAGCTCGGTCCCTCTAACTCTTCCCCTGCAGTCACCCTACTCAGAGGCTCCAGGGGACGGTATGTCACTCCCTTTAATGAGGTGCTTCTGGGACCTGGAGCAAGAAGAGACTATCAATCTACCTGCCAAGGGGGGCTGGGAGAGGAATCATGTTCTTTTCTGGTGATCCCCGTCTGACTACCGAGCCAAGGAGAGAAGCATGGGGTCAGACAGAGTTGCTTCCGCAGCTCATGGATTTCTGGGAGCAGATGTCATTATGTGGAGGGAGTCTTATCTGGAGCTTTGCATCCTCAGCAGGAAGTTCTCTCTTTCCCGGTCTAAACAAGCAGAAGAATGATGGAGTGGGCAGCTCAGGAGCTGGGGGGCGGGACTCGGCCCCAGGCCAGCTCCCAGGCGGGCTCTGGGGAGAGCTCACCACCAGACATTGCCTATTAGGGCAAGAAGGCTCTGCAGATGTGAGAGGCCGAATCTGTGGTCACAATGTAGTTGCCTCTGATATTTTGGAAGTTCAAACTAGCCACTGTAGGTCCCAGTCACCTAAAAGGGGGCTGGAAAACAGGTGAGTGAGTAAGGCATACAGTTCTATAGAAACAGTTGGTTGCTTTTTTCCTTCAGAACTAACACTTTGGGAAACCTTGTATCTGATGTACTCCTGGAATCCCCACCCTGTTCTCCCCAGCAGAGGCGGTGGAGGTGGAGGCTGTCCCAAGGCTGCTGCCCCAAACTTCCCAGTTGCCTCTTAGCCATCCCCTACTCTGCTACCCAAGGGCCAGCCAGGCCTGGCTGCTGAGTTCAGGGGCCTGGCTCTCTTCTGTTCTGCCTCTCTCTCATGCTACCCACCCTGGGTACTCTGCTGGGGTGGGGGCTGGAGAGTGACCTGTGAGAGACCCAGGCCAGGCCAATCTGTCTCTCTGAGAACCCTCAGCTCCCAGCTGGGGTGCTTGCTAACTTCCTGCTCCCCTTCCTGCACCTCCCCATCCTGCGTGTGCGATGGGGCAGGAGACAATGCTCACCTTCACCTGGGGCTCGCCTGTGCCAGGCCTGGCACACTCTCCACCCTGCCTCGGGTTTACATCAGGGGCAATTTCTCTAATACTTTGTCCTTTGGCTTGGCCTTCAAGCCGGTTGCAGCCACTGTGGCCTCTTCCTCCACTCAGCTCTCTCCATTCTGAGTGTTGCAAGTGGTAATATCCCCACCCTCGCACCCCTAGATGAACATGTTTCTGTGAGGTCATCACATTCCTCACCTGTCTGCTCATCTGTAATTTTTACCTACTTCATATCAGTTCCTCTTTTGGAAACAGTGCCCATAGCTTCCTCTGGGGCCTTCCTCTCTCCCACACTCAGGCCTTGAAGTTAGGACGGGACTAACCTTGGCTACCCCTCCCAGGTCCCAAGGCAGAAGGGTGTTACAGACCTGGACCATCCAGACATCCCACTCCCTGGGCCACAGAGATGGGCACATGACTCAAACCAGGTCCATGAGATTCAGTTCCAGGAGATTACTACTAATTGGGAGGAAAAAAACCCTCTTTTGACTGTAATTGCTAGTGTAAAAGATATCAATATGGAACACCTCGGAGCTACCGTGTAGAAAGAACCCACCTAAAAATCAAACATAGTTGAACGGAATTAGGGCCAAGAGTGGGGAAGAGAAACAGTCCTGAGAATACCTTCAAGCACCTGGATCCAACAAGGCCTGAAATCCACTGTACCACAAGATTCCACAGTTCTAAGAGGCAATACATTTTCTCTTCTTCTTAAGCCAGTTGAATTGGCTCTTTGATATTTCTGATTGAAAGACAGTAACCCACCATCATGTCTTCCAAGAGGTCTATGTGTATTAACTCATGTATGACACTAAGCCTATGAAGTAGGTACTAGTAACATCAAGTTGTTTGAACTGAGGCACAAAGAACTTAACTGACCTGCATGAGGTTAGGAAGAGCAGAGTCAGGAATGGAGGGCTGAAGCACCACTTGGGACAACCTCAGTATGCAATAAGTAACCAAGGTGGCAATCCAGATCAATCACCTTATCAGAACTGTCCGCGTAACACTGTTGCGGGTGCTGAACTGACTTTCAGGTAGTTGTATTAAAACAGCAAGCTGAACTTTATAACCTGCAGCAGGCCCAGGACTCAGGCGTGACCTCCATCCTGCATCCCTGTGGGGCGGGAGAAGGAAGGTGTGGTCACAGCACACTGCTCAGGGCTCGTAGTCAGGGGACTTGGGCTCTCTCCCTGCCTCCTGCCACTGCCCCACAGCCTGGGAGAGTCCCTCTCACCTCTGAGCCTTGGTGTTCAAGTCTGTAAATTGAGATGCTTGGACAGCATGTTCCCTAAGAACCTTTTCAGGTCTAACTTTGGCGGCCCTGGTCCTGTGAAACTGAACAAAGCCATTCTGGCAGAATCGGCACCGTGGGGCCCACAACTTTCCTGCTCAGCAATGTGGCAGAACCATTGGGGTTGGGGGGGTGCTTTTGCGCATTTGCTCAGAGACTGGTGGGATCACCTACATGTGGGCTTTCCCTGTGGCCGCCAGAGAGTGCCTGGGCCCCAGGAACCCTGCCCAGTGGCTGACTCAGAGACTCTGGGAAGACGGGGAGGTTTCCCTGCTCACCTAACCTGCCTGCAGACCTGCATACTGGGTGCAGCTCAAGAGAGAGCATCTCCCCCTCTGACCCCGAGGTCTCGGGGGCTCTGCTCTGGGGCAGGGTCTGCTCCCAGTGCCTCCTGACCAGCTCTGCTCTCCATCTCGTGGTGGCACCTGGCTGCACATGCTGTCAACCTCCCCACCTTGGTTTCCCTGTTTTCCACTGAAACCCAGGGGCCTCCCCAATGGCTCAGCTGGTAAAGAACCCAGCTGCCAATGCAAGAGACACAGGTTTGATCCCCGAGTTAGGAAGATTCACTGGAGAAGAAGATCCCCTGGAGAACTGAAACCCAGCTTCATGAGACCAGCACTGCAGACCCAGGATTTATTTGAGTGACTAAATTTTTGGCACTTCATACACACATAGTCAAAACTGCTAAATGCATATAGTAAATATAAGAGAAAACTGAAAAAGGATCCATACCTGTCCCTCAAGAATCTCATAGTCAAAAGCTCTCCTCTTTCCAAGGTTAAATTACATCTCAATGACCTTGACCCGGGACACCTGTGTTGCAAATGCCTCTTGGTAGAGGAAAGTGAGGGCGCCAGCCTCCTTGATGACACAGGTCACAGGTTCTCACAGCAGCCCTAACACCGCCAGGACATCAACACTTGCTTACTGACTATGTTCAACAGTGTCTTGCTGCTTGTACACAGAAGCACAAAGTAGGAGGATTAGAAAGGGAAGAGTTTCTCAGGGGTGAACTGGGGGCTACAAACCCTCTGAGGATCCATGAACTAGGACTGGAAAAACTTACTTCTTTATTTTCACTAACCTTTAACTTAATTTTGGCATTTCCTTTCATTACAAATGTAGGTGACAGCTACAATAATATTAGCAGAACCTGGTCTTTATCACCAATTGAAATCATGGATATTTCCATACCACACTGAGGCTGAGAAGTAGATTTCTCAAAATATCACTGACAGTTATTACTATTTCAAAGTTATAGCCCTTATTAGACTCACTGCTGGATCTTCTTATATAGTGTATTAATACAGAAGCATGCTGTTTCTCTACACAGATTTGTTTTTAATATTTTGATAACTGTTTTTTAATATCATTGTTTTCTTTATAAGTCTGTACTAAAAGTGCATTACAATTATTTTGGGAAGGAATCAAAGGTTTTACTAGACTGCTAAAGGGTCCAATGGCTTCAGAACCCCTGGATGTGGGTCTAATACCCCCTCCAGGCGCAAATCTGCCACTCTCCAGTTACAAACTGCTGCTGCTGCTGCTGCTGCTAAGTCACTTCAGTCGTGTCCGACTCTGTGCGACCCCATAGACGGCAGCCCACCAGGCTCCTCTGTCCATGGGATTTTCCAGGCAAGAGTACTGGAGTGGGGTGCCATTGCCTTCTCTAAATTACAAACTATAGAAGGTCATTTGATTGGCGTGAGGAGAGGAGAGCCCTCCAGGTGAGGTCTGTTACACTGCTCGGAAGGAAGCCGCCTGGAGGAAGGCGGCTGGGTGTCGTAGGAACTTTTCTCCCTCAGAGCTCTCCAATCGAAAACAAGGGCTGCTGCATCTGTTCTGGGCTCTGAGTCTCTCTACCCACTGGAGGCGCCATGCTCAGACTCGCCTCGTGTACTCTACAGATTTTTATTGTGTTTTCTACAGTGCTTGTGGGCATCGTTGGATGTTCCGACACTGCCAGCGTGTTCTGGATGAGCCCTGTTGCTAAGAGACAAACCCCAGAGGTATCTTTAAACACACAGCCCCGTAAAAGCACATTCCTCCTCGCTCGACTCCAGGGTGTCTCTTCTCTGGGCCGCTTAGGTTCAGCTAGCAGCTGTTTTCCAAAGGCCTCATTTTGAGCCTCAAGGATAACCCTTCGAACTGCTCCAATGACCCAAACAGGGGAGCCGCTTTCAGTGCTCGGGGTGGTGGCCCTGGGCAGAAAGGAGGGCATCACCCTGGCCAAAGCTGCCTGTAGGCTCTGAGCAGGTGGCTGGTGAAGGAAGGTCTCCTTGGAGGGACCAGCACAGGTTGAGGGGATGAACGGGACCCTGATGTGCAGAGACACCTTGAGGGACCCACATACTCCACTACATCCTGGGGTCTCCTTTTAGGATTTCTAGAAACCCCTGACCTCACCATTTCCTGCAGAGCAGTTCCAAGTTAAACAGGCTTTAGACAGAGTTCAACCACAACCTCTCTCCCTGGAAGGCTCCAGTCTTCCCGGGTGTGTCCACCAGCCAGCGCAGAGCAAGGGCTCCAGAGAGGGACACCACCTTCCCCTCCCAGCCCCAAAGGCAGGGAGGTCCTGCAGGCAGGCCCTGCTGGTAATGGTCGCCCCTGGTTCCCTTCTTCTCCTCCAGGCCTGGCGCTGGGGACACCACATTGAGGCTGCCCAGGAGTTTATCAAATGGGGTTCTGTTTTAAAAATGCAACTTCTCCGGCCCCACCCGACTCCTACTAATACTAACGCAAACTCTCTGGGACAAGAGTTGAGATGTGACAGCTAATAAGCTTCCCAGGGGTTTCTGATACACCCTGAGGTTGAAGAACCACCGTGTAAGATCATGCACTAGCCACGTCGCCAGCTGGCTGTCCTGATATTAAATTACTGAGGACCTGCTGGGAGCCAGGCATTGTACCAGCCCCAGAGGGCAGAGCTGAGTGAAGACCGGTCCTGTGTTCAATAGGCACACAGTCTAGAGGCCCTGCTGGCTCACACAGCATCGATCCTCTCAGTGCTGGAATGGGAGGACTGGCTGCATCCCAGTACAAATTCCAAGGACGATAATAAAATTTATTTTTTAAATTTAAAAGTAGGCAAAAAAACATAAATAGAGATTTCTCCAAAGAAGACAAACAAATGGCCAGCAGGTACAGCAAAAAGTGCTGAACATCCCTAATTATCAGGAAAATGCAGATCAATGAGATATCACCTCACACCTGTCAGAATGGCTATTCTCATGAAGACAAGAGATAACAAGTGTTTGAGAGGGTGTGAAGAAAAGGGACCCCTCGATCACTCTTGGTGGGAATATAAATTGGTGCAGTCATATGGATAACAGTATGAAGGTTCCTCAAAAAATTAAAAATAGAACTACCATATGATCCAGCAATTCCACTTCAGCGTTTTTATCTGAAGGAAATAAAATCATTATCTCAAAGAGATAGCTGCATTCTCATATTCATCACAGTATTATAGTCAAGATATGAAAACAGCCTAAATGTCTGTCAATGAGTGAATAGATGAGAAAATGTCATATATATATTCACATTTATATGAATGTTATTGAGCCTTTAAAAAAGAAGAAAATCCTGCCATTTGTGACAATATGGATGGAATACGAAGGCACTATGCTGAGTGAAATAAGCCAGACTCAGGAAAAAAATATTGTACGGTCTCACTTATGCTAGGAATCATAAAAAAACTAAAAGCCAAATTCCTAGTATCAGAGAGTAGAATGGTAGTTACCAAAGGCTGGGACATAGGAGAAAAGGAGAGGTAAAAAAACATTAATCCCTTTATAGCTTGGGGAAAAATGTAATCCTCACTGTGTTCCAAGCACAGCTCTAAGCACTTTATGTGTAATAGCTCATTTCATCTTCTACGAAGTAGGTACTATTATTATCCCCATTTTGCAGATGAAGAAACTGAGGCACAAGATGTTAAGTAACTTGCTCAGTGTCACACAGCTATCACATGGTAGCGTGGAATCTTGGCCCTCAGCAAAATAAAGAAGCAATACCCTGAAAAGGATCACCAGGATTCGGAAAAGCACACACAAAAAATTGGCGATCCCCAACTCCCCATCATCAAATGCCCTTCTTGCTCCCCAACCCAAAGGGGGCCTGTCCCTCCCACACCCCCATTTCTGGGCAGTGTAGCAGGTGGTTCTGCTTCTAATTTATTTTTCGCACCCTGAGAGTGAAATCTTCCTGTTTCTTGTAAGAGTCAGCCTGGCCTTCCTGCACCCTGAGCATCTCAGATGGCAATGCTCCAGGGCAAAGCTCCCCACTGCAGTGCGCACCTGGGCCTCCGCCCCACAGCAGGGCAGCGGCCATTAGAGGGGGCCACAGGCAGAAAGGCTCCCGTCCTGCCGCTGCTGTGTTCTCGGCTCAGCAGGCTCCTTCCCCCTCCCAGCCGCCCACCAGCCCCAGCCATGCTGCCTGCTACTGATACATTGTTAAAAGGAAAAAAAAAAAAAAAAAAAAACACCTCTAAATCAAATATGTGTTCAGGGAAGAGGCTGGAACAGTGCTCCGGGCACCATCCTGGTTCTGATTCCTACTCTGGACAGGGCAGTGAGCCACTTTCCAGCAGCTCTCCATACCAAATTCCTCTGGGCTATTTCAGGGCAAATAAGAATGCCTGGGAAGCCCTCTGGGCAGTTCTGGAAGGCATCACTGCAGGAGGGTCCCCTGGTCCTAAACAAGTCACTCCACCCACGGTTGATGGCCAGGCACATCCCAGGCATCCGACAGGGAAGTCCCAGCTGCAAAGGTGCCAGCTCTCTGCCTGGCATCCACAGGTGGACCCAGCCCAGGTCACCCCCCAGAACGAGCTTTGCCCCAAGCCTCGCTTACTCTAGAAGCACCAAAGGGCGCCTCACATCTCTCCTTCACATTCTTTTTCAATAAACACCCTTAACAACAAGGTAGCAGCAGTGGCTGTCTTCAGTCTGTACACAGACGGTCCACTGGGTGAGGGGGAGACTATGAGTGGTGTAGCTGGGGCTTTGCACCTTTCCAACCTGTGCAAACTTGAATGTGCTCTTGTCCGCTGCACACTGGGGCCACCACCGTGCAGGCTCACGTGTGCACACACTGGATAAGCAGACACAGCCCCCTCCGGGTATCACAGTTCAACTTTCAAGGAATGGAAATCAGCACTCTGCCAGACAGGGAGTCTGGCACGTCCCCTGGGTGGCCCTGTTCTTATTTCCGGCACTACATAAATAATAACAGTCAACACAATGGCTTTCTAGTAATTCATAATTCCTTATGATTCATAATTCTGTATGATTCAAACCCCTCGGCTGTGTCCAGGTGCTCGATTAGGCAGCTCCTGGCACCGAGTGCCCAGCCTGCTCACTAGAGAGCCCTCAGTGGAATTCATCTCACACTGACACACTTCCACTTTTAACTCCTCTTACTGGTCATTTCTCTTCTAAAATATTTTTAGTTTCTGGAAAATCCTCTCTTATTCATTCTGCTTCTCCCTCGATGGCTTTGTATATTTCATTTTCTGGTAGATGAAGTTTCACTGCGAAGTCCCTCTGTTTGTGAGCTTAACAAATATCTAGCATTATTGGTAAAAAGTTGGGTGCCACTGGGACGCTCTACCTCTTCTTCTAATTAAATCTGCTTTTCCTTAACTGCTAGTGTTCAAGATGACTATAAAACTATTTCTGGTTTAATATGTTCTTTTTTTGTTTAACAGGAATATTGCTTTGTTTTGATTTCCTGTTATTTTCCATTACAGATTTCAGCATTTTAACAGTCTTGTGCATTAAATGGGATTTTTTATTTTTACCAAATCTGATTAAAAGGAATAAAAGATCCCTCAGGCTCTTCACCATTCCTTGGGCAGTTCCAGAGTGTCTAGTTCTCAAAGGTTTTATGAAATCCACATTTACAGAGACTGCAGGTCAGTGCGACCTGGACAGGACCATTAACTATTGGAGACCATGCCCACCGTCCAGCACTGCACTGGTTTCATCTGGAGAGCAGACTGGCCTCCTTTTCTGCTAACCATGTCCACTTCCCAGAAGCCTCTCAAGTCAATTGCATTGTTTAGAGACCCAGGTCTCTGCCATCACATGGATTCTTGGAATCAGATTTGTAGCATTTGAGGGAGCAGCCACGGGTGGCTGCCAAATTCACCTCCTACTTTCCCCCAGCCATATCAACCTCAGGCTTCAATGTGCAAAAATCTCCACAAAAATCATGTTTATGGAAATTATATTGCCATGGCAACTGTAAAGGTCTCACAAGTATTTTTAAAATAGCAAATTAACAAAACCCACTCATAAAAATCTAAAATCTGTTCCTTTATGGGCATTAGTGAACGCACAGATTCTAACAAATACCAAACGTGTTTTGCGACATGATGGCCGAATGTCTGTAAAAAGTGCTCCTGATTTTGGATTAACTGGGAACAGAGGGTTGGATCTGTGAGAGCAAAGTTTGATTTTTCTAATAAGGGGTTGCACCTTGGATATATTCTGGAAAATAACACCAAGATCTTCTGGTGAAGAAAAATATGGGTGACAGATCTGAATTGCTGAAATACTAATTTCTTACTTTCTATTTTCACATCACTGATATTATTACCTTCCTCACTCTGCAAGACTATTCCATTTTTAACTCATAGGTTTTTAACAGTTGCATAAGCTTCTGCCGCTGTGATTTAGCCTGGCTGAATCTCTATTATAAAACCTGCTTCTCAAAAGTCTGCACACAAATCACAGAGGAGGAGGGAAAAAAAACCAGATTCATAGGTATCCAACCAAAACCTTTTTTCTTTTTAAAAATGTAATTGGTATGGCTATCAAAGGGGATCCTTTTAAGTAGATTATGCACTATTTTTTGGTGTCTTTTGTAAAGACTTAAAACACAATAGGCGTATTTTGATGACTCTTCTCATAACAAGGAATCGTTGAGGGTTTTAACAACTCAAATAGTAGAGGTTCTTTTTGAGAATGGAGGAAGAACAATCAAACCATGTACCTGACAACTTCTTTCTTTAGCTGGTCTCATCCTCCAAAGTGTGGTGGAGGAGGGCAGGGATAGACAAAGGAAATGGAGGGTGGACGGGGGGCAAAAAAGCAAAATGATGGATCCTCCAGAGCAGAACACACACTGGATTCAGGTGGTGATTTGCTCTCCGTGAAGCGTAAGGTGGAGAAGGGAATTGCTACCCACTCCAGTATCCTAGCCTGCAGAATTCCATGGACGGAGGAACCTGGCAGGCTACCATCCATGGGGTCGCAAAGAGGCGGACACAACTGAACGACTTTCACAGGACACAGGACAGTAAGGTAGAATAGCTGTTACAACAGCCTGGCCTGACGCTGCATCTTCCAAAGTGATTATAAAGATGGAGAAACAGCAAAAAGTTGCTTGCGAATGGGGAGCTAGCTCTTAAAAGGTGGATGGTATTCAGACTCACATCAGGAAAAGAGGGAAAGAGAGAGAGAGTGGGCTGAGTGACCAACAGGCTCCAGGGTGAAGGAGAGAGGTGGCTCCCAAGACAGCGATGACGCTTCCAGCAATCAGAGTCCGCGGAGGGGACTGAGGTCGGTGAGGGGTGGGAGGTAGGGGTGAGGGGGAGGTAGAACCGTGGCTTTTGCCGCTGAGGAAGGAGGGGCAGCCCAGAGATCTCTGAGCCAGGGCCCGCGACTGTCCAGGGAGGAGCTGGGGCTGGTGTCTGTTGATGAAAACCCAAAGAGGAAAACACAGAAGGAAGATTCCTGGCCCCAGGGTGGGGGTGGGGGGTGCCGCTCAGCACCGTGTCAACCCCTCCTCCCTGGCCCACCTCCTCCCCCGACACTCTCAGGAATGTGGCATCTCACGAGCGCGAGAGCCATTTGGAAGCTGGACACCCACGCTTTTCTGGCTTCGTGTACTGGCTGTTCCAGAGCTTCCAGGAGGAAGACTGTGTTAGAAACCAACTTCTTAGCAAAACTAGGCTGTAGGGGGAGCGGGGTGTGGACAGAGGCGGTAGTGGTGCCAAGCTGGTGGTTCAGGTTCCCACAGCCCAGGTGGAGGTCCCTGTGCTAGTCAGGGTCAGTGACTATTGACAGAGGTCTGGGCAGGACCAGAAGGACCAACCAGGAGAGTGAAGTGCTGATGTTTTGCAACAGAAGGAGAAGGAAGGGGGGTGTTGTCTGAGTCTGGAGAGGGCTGGGTGCAGGAAGAGAGAGGGCTGGATTGAAGCTGCAGTCACAGCCAAGCCAGAAGGAGCTGGAAGGGCCAACACCCAACCTCTCTCTTCCTTTCCTCTGACCCCTGCCAGTGCCTCCCATTGGAGCAGGTGAGGTCACATGGAGGTCAGCCTCCAGGCCAGGGGTGGGTGGAGAATGGATGGCAGGTGAGGGAAGAGGAGGGGGTAGCCTCCTCTCCTGCCCACCTTGGCAAAGGCAAGCCTCACTCAGGTCCTCAGAGCATGAAAGCAAGAGATGAGTCAGGTGGCAGGAGTGAGATGAGCCAGACAGGCTGCTGGAACAGAGCCCCCATTCACTTCCTGACTGACAGGGACATGATCGTGTGAGCTTGATCTTATTTCATCAACTATTTCAGCACAAACAAGGAGGCAAGAACAATAATCATTTTCCTTTGGATAAGTACAAAGTGGGGCCCATGGTGATGGGGGTGGGGGGAACACCACTGGGCCAAGGGTGCTGTTACACAGATCTGGAACCAGAAGCCAGGACTTGGGATTGCAGCCTGGCAGGGGCCATGCTCCTTCCCATCTCATTATCAGTCAGCAGGTGTGGCTGGGATCCTGCTCCATGCTGCGGGCTAGCCCACACTCTAGGGGACACAACAGAGGAGTAGTTGAGGAGACAAGACTAACCCATGTGATAGATTTGTTGGTGTTCAATCGCTAAGTCGTGTCTGTGACCCCCCTCCCTGTGACCCCTCTGTGACTCCATGGTCTGCAGCACGCCAGGCTCCTCTGTCTTCCACTATCTCCTGGAGTTTGCTCAAATTTATGTCCATTGAGTTGGTGATGCTATCTAACCATCTCATCCTCTGCTGCCCTCTTCTCCTTTTGCCTTCAATCTTTCCCAGCATCAGGGTCTTTTCCAATGAGTCGGTTCTTCGCATCAGGTGGCCAGTTATTGGAGCTTCAGCTTCAGCGTCAGTCCTTCCAATGAATATTCAGGGTTGACTTTCTTTAGGATTGACTGGTTGGATGTCCTTGCAGTCCAAGGGACGCTCAAGAGTCTTCTCCAACACCACAGTTTGAAAGCATCAATTGTTCAGCACTCAGCCTTCTTTACGGTCCAACTCTTACATCTATACATGACTATTGGAAAAACCATAGCTTTGACTATGTCAGCATGTGATAGATTAAAAAACCCAAAGTTTGAGTGACGGGTAGGCCAGGTAGTCCAAAAGAGTAAATAAACTCTCGATTTTAATGCATATTCTATCTGTCAACCCTATCCTCTCCCTCCAGTCTGTGTTAACCATCTTCAGACTTACACTAAGAACCACGTGCATCTTCTCCATGGTTGGTGGTAGTGCCAATGCCCTGATGCCTAAGGGTGGTGGGTGAGGGACTCCATGCAGAATATTAAATGATGGGATGCAAACAGCACTGGGGAGACGTAACTGCTCACTCCTTCCTTCCTGGGTCTACCTTTAAGGAGTGCATGAGTCTACCTCCAAGTCCTTACATCCTGGCATAGGGCAGACCAGCTCTCAGTCCTCAGGGTAACCCATGCAGGAACACTGATGGTACCTTGTGGGAGGTTCTGCATTAAGCTCAGAGGATAAGCCAGCAGGGAAAATAAAACACACAGCCATCCCAACCAAGTGTGGGTCCGAGCAATCAGGGATCTTGCCAAGGTCATGGCTTTTCTTTATTTTCCTTTACCCCAAATCGATTCCAAAGCCACAGGGTTAGGCACCTCTCCTCAGAATGGACTCAGAGTCCAGCCACAGGCACTGAGGCCCCAGACCTTGGAAACCTGGCCACGCCCAACCTGGGAGTTTTGGTACATCAGCCACTTGTCCCCCTTTCTGCCTTGAACCACAGAACCCCAGCTGTACGGCCTAAGATGGTTATGTTTATTTTTCTCCTCCCTGAGTCAGGCCACAGCGTGATCCCTGGAAAGACTCCACTTCTATGTTCAATCCATATGACCTCTCAGAGCAGCCCTGGCCGAAGGGCGAAGGGGAGCTCTCCCATGCCCTCCGAGCATGGTGCGGTCATTGATTGTAGGCTTGAGGCTGGTTTCTTTGAGGTCCACAAGTGATTCTTGGACTTCATACTGAGATGTCAAAAAGAGGAATTACCAAGACCAGAAAGACTTCTCCAAAATAGCTCTGCAGCATTGGGACCTACTCCAGCTCTGCCTGAAGCATTCAGATGCCTGACAGGCCCGCAGGGGAGGCTGGGAAGGCAGCCGGGTCAGTCTCAACCAGCCACTGCAGGGCAGGCCAGTAATGTGCACTGCCCACTGGCCCCAGCCTCCCCAGAAACTCACTTCATTATAATCAAGCCTGTATTTCTTGATTGATGTGCTGATGGAGCAGAGAAATGGCTCATACTTCCAAATGGCTGCAGTAAGCTTCTGCACCACCTTGGGGTTTTAATGTTTGGCATTCCTGAGAAAATCCCTCCTGAGAGTCTGGGCCCTGCAAGCCAATGCCACCTTGTACCATGACTTTTTTTCCATGGCCCCAGGTGGTCCCTGACTGAGGTAGAGCTGGTAGACCTCAAGTGATAGGAAAGCACTTACATTGAGTGTAGCCGCTCGGATTTAGGTGCGGTTGCTATACCTAGGGAGAAGGCACTGGCACCCCACTCCAGTACTCTTGCCTGGAAAATCCCATGGACGGAGGAGCCTGGTAGCCTGCAGTCCATGGGGTCGCTAAGAGTTGGACACGACTGAGCGACTTCCCTTTCACTTTTCACTTTCATGCATTGGAGAAGGAAACAGCAACCCCCTCCAGTGTTCTTGCCTGGAGAATCCCAGGGACGGGGGAGCCTGGTGGGCTGCCGTCTATGGGGTCGCACAGAGTCGGACACGACTGAAGCACTTAACAGCAGCAGCAGCAGGTATACCTAAACTATATGAGTTCAGAACGTTCGACTTTTAACTGTATAATTTTTAACTTCTTATTTTAAAATACTTTCAAACCTAACAGAAAAGTTTCATGAATGATACCGAAAAATCCTGTCTACCCTTTACCCAGATCACCAGTTTTTTAACACTGGACTAGATTTGTTTTGTCCTTCTCTCTCTTTATCGTAACATATTCTTATCTTTTTTTCTGAACCATTTGTAAACAGGCTGCATACCTCATGGTTTTTTATTCCTTAATACTTCAGTGTGTTTCCAAAGACAAAGTATTCTCTTATGTTTCCACAGCACTGTTACCAATTTTAGGAAACATAATATAGATACAATTTTTTTTCTAATCTACAGTCCATATTCCAATTTTGTCAATTGTCCCAATAATGTCCTTACTGGTATTCTTTTTCCCTCCAGTACAGAATCCAGTACCCTTAAGATTATACTTTATATTTAATGATCATGCTTTTTTGTATCCTTTAATCTTTCACAATGATGATATGGTGAAATACCACATGACAGGTATTTTGTAGAATGTCCTTCAATTTGGGGCTTATCTGATATTTCCACATGAATAGATTCAGATTACGCACCCCTGGTTAGAATACCACAAAAGTAATGTTGCGTCTCTCTCAGGATATCACATCCAGAGGCATGCAATGTCTGTCTGTCCATCCTTGATGATGCTAATTTTTTAAACAGCTTTATTGAGATATAAGTCACATACCATGGCATTCACCCATTTAATCATGCAATGGCTTTCAGCATATTCAGGTGGTGCCCCATCACCACTGATCAATTTTAGTGTTTTTGTCACCCCCAAAAGAAACCCTATACTCATTACCAACTATTCCCCTTGTCCTCCCAACCACATCACTCCTCCCCCACAGAGATTTCCTGTCTCTACGGATTGGCCTATTCTGGACATAGCATACAAATGGAATCACATACTGTATGGGCCTTTGTGACTGGCTTCTTTCATCTAGCAGGTTTTCAAGGTCCAGGTAATGTTATTTCGTTCACCCAGCCAAGAGGCTGCCTGGTTTCTCCACTGTATGATTCTTCCCCTTGCAATTAAGAAGCATTCTGTGGAGAAACACTTTAAGATCATGCAGATATCCTGCTTCTCATCAAAATATCCCCCTAGATTTAATTTGATGGCTATTGCCCAAACAAATCTTTATTAAAATGGTTTACTAAGATTGATTGCCTCCACTGCTCCCCCTCCATCCCCACCTACACTTAGCCATCGTTGGCTGTTGACCCGGCTCTTCCCAGTCCCGTGGTGGCTGTCCTCAATGAATCCACCACAGAACAAGCCCTCTGGCCCAGTGATGGGGAGGCCAACATCCTGCCTCTGCCCCACATCCCTCTCCTGAGTAGCTGAAACACCAAGGACCCTTAAGAGACATACTTGCTGTGGCACAGCCCTCCTCTAGTCCCATCTCAGACCTGGGAACTGAATCCCTTCCTTCTAAGTCAGGAAGGCTAAGAAGTGACATGAATGCCTGTGTCCCTCGGGTAAGGGACACACTCACTATGTTAAGGGAGTAAGGATGTGCTCTTGACCCCACCTTCACAGCCAGAAGTCAGCCGCACACACATCTCCCCTCCGACAAGTGCCTACTGGACCCTGCCAGGTGCTGTGGGAGGTAGAAGGTGATATAGCATGGCCCTACCCCCTCAAGGAGATGATTCAGGTACAAAGATTAAGACAAGAGAAGAACAGAATTTAAGGAAAACATGAGAAATGTCCTAAATGGACTGACAGTCCCAGGAAGGAGGAGCACCCTACATGGGAATGGTCAAGAAGGGCTTGGAAGAGCAGGGCATTGGAGATGGGCCTGGGAGGTGGGCAGGATTTAGACCTGATGGTGCAGGAGGATGCTCCAGGCAGGGGTACAGAGGGGCACCATAAAACCATGTGGTTCAGTTCAACTAAATTAAAGGGAGGGAAAGAATAAGTGAAGTTTGTTGAACCCTGGTGGGTCCAATGTGGAATGTGAGCTTAGTCCGTGGACAACAGAGAGCTATTGCAGGTTTCAGAGAAGCAGAAAGAAATTGGCAGAGCTGAGCTATGGGCAGAGATGGGCTTCATCTGCTAACATAGAAATTCTATTAAAACC
Source organism: Okapia johnstoni (assembly GCA_024291935.2). Lineage (NCBI taxonomy): Eukaryota > Metazoa > Chordata > Mammalia > Artiodactyla > Giraffidae > Okapia > Okapia johnstoni. Next base: position 47,932,963 of record CM044322.1, read on the forward strand.
ATAGGTGCACTAAGCTGTAGCCCAGGAAGACCCACGTCCATCTGAGGTGCTATGGGCGTGCCTTTCTGCCGCCTGGCCTAAGGGTGACTCTTCTCAGGCTCATGCAATATCCACAACCAGGGTCAGAGCCCATGTGTCCCCAGGGAGAGGGGACATTTCCATCTCAGAAATGGCCCACGTTTCAACTTAAACCAACGGTGCCATGTTTTCATGTTTTCATTGAGAAAGTTTTCCTTCTTGGTGAGATGTTTCTTTTTAAAACAAAACAGGAAATAAAACATGACAACCACCCAGTGTTTGTTCCGGAAGCCTCCAGGTGGCTCGCATCTCACCCATCTGGGCCTCGCCTTCTGAGACGCGGATCCCTGACTAGCAGAACTTGGAGGCAATCATGACCAAAAGGTGCCCCAACAATCTCCCTTCCTCAGAAGCACCTGCCTGAAGGTGTTCCTGTCACAGGAAGCTTCCGAGGTTCTAAACAGAAAGTGGCTAAATGGTGAGACTGGAAGGCAGGGCAGGGAAAGGAGCAAGAGGCTCTGAATTTGCTAAAAACCACTGAGCTGTACATGCTGAGTGATATTTATGATATGTAGCTATATCTCAGTAAAGCATATGAGGGGGTAAAGGCTGGGGCAGTGAGAAGAAGGGATTCCAGGTGATGGGACCAGATGTGGTCACTGATGAGTCACGTGTTGTCCCCTGCAGCCCTCATCAAGTCTTTGTAATACCTGCACACGCGTTTAATTCGACAAGTAATTAAACCTCTAGTACAGGGCTTCCCAGGTGGTACAGTGGTAAAGAATTTGTCTACCAATGCAGGAGACTCTGGAGACGCGTGTTCAATCCCTGTGTTGAGATCTCCTGGAGAAGGAAACGGCAACCCACTCTAGTATTCTTGCCTGGAAAATTCCTTAGACAAAGGAGTCTGGCAGGTTATAGTCCATGGGGTTGCAAAGAGTTGGACACAACAGAGCATGGATGTGAGTGTGTGTGTGCGTGTGCACGCGCACACGCGCACACACGCACACACACACACACACACACAAGCTCCAGGCACCAGGGTGAGCAGGAAGGCCTGGGGCTGGAGAAAGTGATGTGAGGTAGTGGGTAAGAGCCTCGGGTCCTGGAGGAGGCCTGGTCTCTGTAAAATGAAGTGGTCAGATGGCCCTAAAGCTTCCTGACCCTGGGAAAGGTGGACCATTTTCTTTGTTGAAGTTTCAGGATGAGTGACAGGCTCTTCTCTGCAAACACCAAATCATTCTCGGCTTCAGGGTTAAACTTCTCAGTCAGTGAAGATCAAAGCCTACAGAAGGCCTGGCCATGGCCCCTACACATTCCAGGTTCTAGGACAGCCCTGGTCTCATGTCATTTTATTCTTTTCAAGAAAAACAACTTATTCAATGAACTTAAGACCTTTCATAAAATAAACATATATAAGTAAGTATCCATCAACAGACAAATGGATGAAGAAGATGTGGTGTATATATATATATATAGATATATGATGAAATATTACTCAGCCATAAGAAAAGAATGAAATATGCCATTTGCAGCAACATGGATGGACCTAGAGATAATCATACTAAGCGAAGTAGGTAAGAAAGAGAACAACAAATACCATATGATATCACTAATATGTGGAATCTAAAATACAACACAAATGAACATATCTATCAAACATATCCACCAGACAGAGAACAGACTTGTGGTTTCCTGGGGGGTGTGCAGAGGATTGGGAGTTTGGGATTAGCAGTTACAAACTATTAAATATAGGATGGATAAATAGCAAGGTCCTACTATATAGCACAGAGAACTATATTCAATATCTTCTGATAAACCATAATGTAAAACAATGTGAAAAAAGAATATATATATAATATTTATATTTATATTATATTTATATATATATATAAATGAATCACTTTGCTGTACAGCAGAAATTAACACAACATTGTAAATCAACTATACTTCAATAAAATTAATAAAAAATGAAATTCTGTCATTTTCAACAGTGTGGACTGACCTGAAGGTTATTATGCTTAGTGGAATGTCAAAGATAAATACTGTATGATTATCACTTATATGTGGAATCTAAAAAAAGAAATGAATTAACATAACAAAACAGAAACACAGAGGGAACAAACTTGTGGTTATTAGTGGAGAGAGGGAAAGGGAGAGGGGCAAGACATCGGTAGGGGATTAAGAGATACAAACTACTATGTATAAAATAAGCTACAAGGATACATTTCACAGCACAGGGAATACAGCTAACACTTTGTAATGATTTTAAATGGAGTATGATCTATAAATAAACTGAATCACTATTTTGTACACCTGAAACTAATATAATATTATAAATCTGCTATACTTCAATAAAAATACACTCTCCCAAGGCCAAGCCCACCTCTTGCCCAGGTGATGGGGTTTCAAGGCTACAAACCACCAATATGGCCTCCAAGATGAATGAATGGTTTCCTTGGACACATGAGCTGGGAAGTTCAACCACAAACCCAAGAACTGCCTAACTTTTATAGTAAGATAATGACAGGTAAAACTTACAGGGCATTTGTGTGTGTGCCTGTGTGTGTGTGCACACTTGCAAGCACACTCACACACCAACTTGATGCTCCCACAGCCTATTAGCAAATGGTAGAGTTGTCCTCAGAAATATGTCCCTTGCAGAGGCCCAGGGTTTGGGGGTTATAATGGCAGAACCTTTTCATAAATGGTAAATGAAGCCCTAGAGACCAGGCACTGTTCCTCTCTCGCCTCCAGCATGTCAAGTGTGTGAGGTCCAGGCAGGGCCCAGCAGGAGGTCCCAGGTCTTGGTTCTGAGCTACGTGGGACCAGAGGTTGAAAAAGCCTGCCTTGCTGAGGGCTCAGCTGCCCGCCCTAATGACACTGAGAGGAAAATTCCAGGACCGGATCTTGGAAACAAAGGAAATTGTATTCATGTTAACTGGTAGCGATAACCCCCTTTCTGACCATGGATGCTTCGTGGTTAAAGAACACAATAGCCTGGTGAGATGGTAGAGCAGGGGTTATTTCCAATTCATAGATGGGGAAACAGGCTCAGAGAGGAAGGGGCTCAGAACTACACACACATGAAGAACCAGATCTAGCTCTGGGGCCTCCTAACTCCCTGGGGCTTTGTGACTGACGCAATAGAGAGGTGACTTAGTCCAACGCCCTCCAGGTCACCCGCTGTATTTACCCTCCCCCTCAACCTGTACATTTCAGGACCACTTACAAGCCAATGTATAAAAGTCACTGTGTTGAGTGACGCCTGTTCAGCGAGTCTCCTGTGGAATGTATCCTTTTGTGAGTGGGGTCACAGCCTGGGCAGTGACATTTTGAGGAGTGACCAGGTCAGGTTCAATAACATGAACTGCATCCACGTTTCTTCTGAGATGTTTCAAGAATCGGAGCTGCTGTGGGGAGCAGACATGGTCAGTCAGCAGGTGATCCTGAGGAAGTTGGTGTTAGACTCAAGTGTAGACCCAGGAGTGTGGCGAGCAGAGGAGAACTGACTCGGTGCCTTCTACAGCATGCCCCTCCTGCTGTTGGCCGGTCTGTGCTCCAGCTGACATGCAAAGTCCAAGGAGATGAGGTCCCTGTACACTGTATGTTTGATAGAGACAGCGCTCTTAAGGAACACAAACTTGCCAAAGAAAGGAAGTCTGGGGAGGATGGAGAAAGCCACAATCTTAAGATCATCTGGAAGGTGTTATGGGCTGAACCGTGTCCCCTCAGAAGTCTTAACTGCCAGTGCCCCTGAACGTGACTGTGTTTGGAGATAAGGTCTTTAAAGAGGTAAATGACTGAAATTGAGGTTTTTAGCATGGGCTCTCACTCAATATGACTGGTATCCTTGCAAGAAGAGAGATGTGGACACAAAGACACACAAAAGGAAGATCCTGTGAAGACACACGGAAAAAGTGGTCATCTACAAGACAAGGAGAGAGAATTCAGGAGAAACCAGTGCTGCTAACACCTTGATCTTTGACAATTTCTCTTCTTTAAGCCACCTGGTCCATGGTATGTGTTATGGCAGCCATTTCAGTGGTCAGGTATGGATGTGAGAGCTGGACTATGAAGAAAGCTGAGTGCCGAAGAATTGATGCTTCTGAACTGTGGTGTTGGAGAAGACTCTTGAGAGTCCCTTGGACTGCAAGGAGATCCAACCAGTCCATCCTAAAGGAGATCAGTCCTGGGTGTTCATTGGAAGGTCTGATATTGAAGCTGAAACTCCAATACTTTGGCCACCTGATGTGAAGAGCTGACTCATTTGAAAAGACCCTGATGCTGGGAAAGATTGAAGGCAGGAGAAGGGGACGACAGAGGATGAGATGGCTGGATGGCATCACTGACTCAATGGACGTGGGTTTGGGTGGACTCAGGGAGTTGGTGATGGACAGGGAGGCCTGGCATGTTGCGGTTCATGGGGTCGCAAAGAGTCGGACACGACTGAGCGACTGAACTGAACTGAACAAACCAATACAGGCCTCAGTGAGCTGGTGACATTTGAGCAAAGGTAAAGGATATGAACAAGGAACCCACATAGATGTCTGTAGAACAAGTACTCCAGCAAATGCAAAAGCCTTGAGGTGAGAAGATGCTTCCAACATAGTCAGGAATAATGAAGAGGCCAGTGGGCTGGAGTACAGTAAGCAAGAAGGAGAGGAGATGAAATCAGAAAGACAGTGGGAGAGATACTGTCCCCCACACCACGGTGGTGCTGTGTTATCCAATATGATGGCCATTGTGGCTAGTGGGCACTTGAATGGGGATAGCAAACTGAGATTCAATGCCAGTGTAAAATTCACAACAGATTTTTGAGAACCTAGTACACACAAAAAAGGAGCATAAAATATCTTGTCAATAATTTTTATATTGATACGCATTGAAGGATAAAATTTTGGATGCACTCAGTTAAGTACAGTATACTAATAAAGTTAAATTCACCTTTTCCTTTTTTATAACATAGGTACTAGAAAATTTTAGATTATACTAGTGGCTCATGTTGTATTTCTTTTGAAAATTTCTGGCCTAGGGTGGGTCATCATGAGGATATGAGCTTTTACTCGAATGATATGAGAGCCATTGGAGGGTTTCCAAGTGACAGGATCTGACTCACTTGGGTTTTTAAAAGGATCACTCTTATTGCCATACTGAGAACAGACTATGAACGAGGTCAGTAAAGGCAAGCAGCCTATTAAGAGGCCATTGCATTCTGGAGAAGGTGGAGGATTGGACCAGCAAGGCAGACACAAGGTAGGCAGAAGTGATCAGATACTGACTATATTCTGAAAGCAGAGCCAAGTATTTCCTGACAGACTGGGCATGGGATGTGAGAAAAAGAGGAGTCAAGGATGAATCCCAGACTCCGGCCTGAGCTACTGGAAGGATGCCATTGCTGAGATGGAGAAAGATGAGGGAGAAGCAGATTTGGGGAAGAAAATCAGAAGGCTGCTTTTGGCTAAGTTAAGTCTATGATGCCTTTTGGTTTCCAAGGTGAGATGTTGAGAAGAAGTCAGTTGGATATAAGAGTCTGGAGGTCAGGGGAGAGTCTGAGCTAGAGATCTGGATCTGGGAGTCATCATCACAAGGATTTAATTTAAAGCCAGGAGACTGAGCGAGAACATCAGAGGGGTGAGTGGGGGTGGAAAAGAGAACAAGATCAAAGAGAAAATCAAGATCAAGAAGATCGAGTGCCTGGGGAACTACCAAGTTTAAAAGCTGATGAGATGAGCAAAGGAAACGGAGACAGATTCACGAGGTATAAAGAAAACTAGGGAGTGTCGTGTTACAGAAGCCAAGTAAAGACAGTGTTTTCAAGGAGGGAGTGAGCAATGGTGTCCAATGCAACTGCAAAGTCTGGGAAGATGAAGACAGAACTGACCACTGAATTCAGAAAATTTGGAGGATACTGGTAATCCTGATAAGCACAGTTTAGGCGAGTGATGGAGGTAAAAACATGCTTAGAGTGAGTTGAAGGGGGATTGATGACAACAAATCTAGACAATCCTCCCAGGAAACTGCACCATAAAAGGGAACAGAGAGATGGGCAATGGGCAGAGGTGAGGGTAGGATCAAAAGAGCCTATTTTAAAAAGATAGGAGACAATTTCAGTATGTATATGTGCTAAGAATGTGTCATTCAACAAAAGAAAATTGATGATATCAGAAAGAGTGGCAACTCTTTTGGTATTTTCCTAATCTCCAGAGTATGCTTATATTGCGTTTTCTGATTTATCAACTAGAGATGTCATTTATTGACTTTATGCTATGATGCGTAAGAGCTAGCTTACTTTTATCATTCCTCATTCCTTTCCACGCTTATCTCAACATGACCCCATTGTCCTGATACATTACTATTTCAGTGCATCTGCTGATTTCCTTGGTATCCTTTATTTCTTGGTCTATCAACTTCAGACAGCATGTCTTGATCACTTACTTCACATGAGGAGGGTATTCACACCTCCACCCTACCCTCTACACATTAGTCAGTTGTGGTAGGTTGTGTTGGGAAATAACAACACTAACACAACAGCAGAAAAATCTCAGTGACTCAGGTTTATTTCTCACTCATGTGACGTGTCATGCCCTGCTTCTGTTGTCCTCTTTATTCTGAGAACCAGGTAGAAGAGCACATCTGAGACCTGCCATTCTCATGAGAGAAAGAAAAGAACAATGGCAGAACCTCACAATGCCTCTGAAAATGTCTGCTCAGGCCCAGCGTATGTCACTTCCACTCACTCAGTTGGCCAAAGTGAGTCACATGGCCAAGTCTGATGATGTTGGGCAGGGAAGGAAATAGTCTCCTCCCACAAGAATCATGGCATTAAGTGGGTACGTGACATCATCTTTCAGTTCAGTCGCTCAGTTTTGTCCGACTCTTTGCGACCCCATGGACTGCAGCATGGCAGGCTTTCCTCTCCATCACCAATTCCCAGAGCTTACTCAAATTCACATCCATCGAGTTGGTGATGCCATCCAACCATCTCATCCTCTGTCGTCCCCTTCTCCTCCCACCTTCAATCTTTCCCAGCATCAAGGTCTTTTCCAGTGAGTCAGTTCTTCGCATCAGGTGGCCAAAGTATTGGAGTTTCAGCTTCACCATCAGTCCTTCCAATGAATATTTAGGACTGATTTCCTTTAGGATTGATTGGTTGGATCTCCTTGCAGTCCAAGGGACTCTCAAGAGTCTTCTCCAACACCACAGTTCAAAAGCATCAATTCTTCGGCACTCAGCTTTCTATATAGTCCAACTCTCACATCCATACATGACTACTGGAAAAACCATAGCTTTGACTAGATGGACCTTTGTTGATAAAGAAATGTCTCTGCTTTTTAATAAGTTATTGGTAAAGTAATGTCTCTGCTTTTTAATATGCTGTCTAGGTTGGTCATAGCTTATCCATTAAGTCATAGCTTATCTTTCAGTGGATAAATGGAAATAACAATTTACTCTAACACAATTTACCTGTCAATTTCTATAAGCTGTTTTTTTAAAATTTTATATTGCCAAGGAAAAAAATCTTACATCCACCTTTATAGCTGTTATTAAGTAGTCTTCAGTGCTTTGCCTGTGGTTGGTTTTAGAAGTTAAAAACCACTGAGATGCGTTTATATCATTATGACTAAGCAAATATTCTTCACTACAGAATCAAAGAGACCCATATTGTGCACCACTGTTCACAGACAGACTTCATGCACTTAAAAGAGCTTTTCTTATATTCCACCACTTGCCTAAAACCAGGTCACAGTTTGATTTGCTTCTTATTTAAGCTATACCTTTAATACAGTTTTTTTTCTTTTTCCCAAAGTTGTTATTTTTTCTTTTTTTTTTTTTTAATTGTTCATAGAAGAAACATCTGCCTTCTACATCATATCCCTAATATCCTCAAATTCCTTCTCATTTAGTGTTTGGAATCTTCTATTCTTTTTGAAGCCTACTAACCTCCTGATATAATTGGGTAGGTTGCTTCATTTGGAGATCTTAATACTTTTACATAGCTTTTTGTCTTTATTGCAGTTACTAATTGCCTACTCTTTTTCTTGCTTTTGTTTTGTATCACCACCTTAATCTCTTACAGTGTACCAATAATACTCTCTACTCTGTAGATGTCTCCTTCTCCCATCTTCCTCAGAAACCTCATTCCTGGAGCCTTCTACCCTCCTACAGTAATGAAGACTGACTGCTCTCCAGGCTTGCTGAACAATTTTATCCTGGATTGCTTTTCATGGCTGCCCTCAATTGGATACACTATTTCCTGGATCTCATACCTTCTTTTTTGGTTTACTCTCTTGTTTTGCTGAGCTACATCCTCAAATGATTGCCTTAAAAAGATTGACTAGGATGTAAACTTCCTTGCTTCTTTCACCCCTGGGACTGTCTCACTTCTATATAAAATAAAGGCCTTGAACCAGACGATCTATAATGCCTATTCAAGGAATATAATTCTGGTTGGTCAGTGTGCATTCTATAAATAGTATACTATATCAAGGAGAGACTTTAAATGGTTCTTACTCTAAGGAACTTAAAATCTACTTGGATAGACAAAGAATAAACTCTTGTAACAGTAATAAAAAGGTAACAATACAAAAGATGCCACAAGGTATGGCATGCTGCTGCTGCTGCTAAGTCGCTTCAGTCGTGTCCAACTCTGTGCAACCCCATAGACGGCAGCCCACCAGGCTCCGCCATCCCTTGGATTCTCCAGGCAAGAACACTGGAGTGAGTTGCCATTTCCTTCTCCAATGCATGAAAGTGAAAAGAGAAAGCGAAGTCGCTCAGTCCTGTCCGACTCTTCGCGACCCCATGGACTGCAGCCTACCAGACTCTTCCATCCATGGGATTTTCCAGGCAAGAGTACTGGAGTGGGTTGCCATTGCCTTCTCCAAGGTAGGGCATGATTCATCATCAACTAGAGGCTCAGACTTAAAGGAAAGAGAGAGAAGCTGAGTCAGCCTGTGATGTGCTGACCAGGGAAAGGAGATCTTAGCTGAGTGTCAAAGAGCAGGCAGTATATTAGGGCGGGGGATTAATTATTTATGAATATTCAACAGTAGATTAATAGCGAACATTAATCTGATGGAATAGTTAACAGTCAGTGAAAGTTCTCCTCTGTCCCACTTTCCCTGCCACAGAGTTATCAACATTTTCATTTCACCAAGTCAATCAAGATAGTATCAATTTTCAAATATGAAAGTATAGTTTTTCTCATAACAAATAGATAAACCCTTCGGCCACTTTGGGGCATAACAGTGAACTTCCATTACATGTATGAGAAATTGCATATACTTATAAATGCCACACCTGTTGGACTATGAAAGTATTGGCCATGGTCTTTGTTAGCAGAGTTTCACTGAACAGAAAACCACCATCATCCATTTTTCAAATTTATTTTGTATTGTTCCAATGAGGATCCAGAATGACCATAAATCACTTCCCCTTCCCATTGACTCCCCAAGAGAGGAAACATTCCTCTGATGGTATGTTACCCCAACAGCCCTTCTGCTTGGACCAAGGCAGCACCAGGGAATTGTAAGAACTGGGCTTCTCCATGGTGGGTCCTGCAGACTGGATGAACCTGAAATGCTGTCAGAGAAGAATGGTGCCTTCATTCAACCCAGCACGGGCACTCCCATCCCATTTGCGAATGAGGAGAACACTTGCAGGTAAGGAAGTTTCCAGAAAAAGGAAGAGCTCTTTGGGCCCCTGCTGCTACCAGTTTCCAGAGAGCAGGAGTGATGTGAGGATGGCAAGTGCTTGGAGCCACATGATGGAAACTCTTAGCAGGGTCTAACCTAATACTACTACTTCTGGGAGGCATCCTCTGAACCCCCATCCTAGCCCTGGAAGAATCAATTACTGCTCAAATATTGTTCCTGCTGCCATTATAGCAATAACAAATTTAAACAACGTTTGCATCAATTTTCCTCAACAATCTATGACGTCTTGACTGATTTATTCATCATCACATCCCCAGTGCCGGGCACGCAGTGGGTGCTCTGTGTTTGTTGAATGAAAGAGTGAACAGATTAAAAGAAGCTTCATTTCCTCAAAGGGCAGGGCCAGACATGAATATTCAGTTTTCACAGGAGCATCAGATAAGCTAGAGGACCTGGAGAAGTGGATCTGGGCTAAGGGAAAATTTTCTAAGCGCTGGGGCCATTCAAACCCCAACAAGGTCAGTTGCGGGGTGGGGGGTGGCAAAAAAAAAGAAGTCTGGAGATTTTGCCTGTGCTGTTTTGTTGTCCAAGATTCTACTGCAGGTCAAGGGAAGCAGAGAGGTCAACAAATACTCAGAAGAAAGGTCCCAGAGGGCATCCCCCACTCCATACACGAGAGATGGGACCAGCGCTCAGCTCTGCAGAGGGTCAAAGAGCAAGAGGGATCCACGGTCTCCAGAACACTCTCTAATGGCCAGACCCCGAGCTTTATGTAATCTCATTTTATCCTCCCAGGGTCCCGGAGGGACAGGCATCCCTGACTGACAGACGAGAAATACCAGCAAGGATCAAGAACTCCCTTCAGTATGTGTTGGGGGCGGGGGAGGCAGGGGCCCATGCACCCAGTCGGTTGTACAATGACAGCCAATACAAAACAATAAAATGCCTGGATTTTCAGTCACTGAAAATTCAGAAGTCTGTGTATCCATGGCTCACCTCAGCCTGTTTTATTACTTTTGTAGTTTGCTTTTTTTCTCTCTCTTTCTTTTATTCTGGCTTCTTAGAAAGGTTTCTTACAAAAATCCCATAGGATTCTGATCTAACAATAACAGCAACAAAATGTTATAAAGGACACAGGCATGCATGCTCAGTCACGTCTGACTCTTTGTGACCCTCTGGACTGTAGCCGGCCAGGGTCCTCTGTCCATGGGATTCTCTAGTCAAGAATACTGGAATGGGTTGCCATTTCCTCCCCCAGGGTATCTTTCCAACCCAGGGATGGAACCTCACCTACTGTGCCTCCTGCATTGGTAGGTAGATTCTTTATCACCCAGCCACCTATGTAAAGAGGGAAAAACTGGGGGGAAGGTGGGAGGAGTTGGCAGGAGGGCAGGGGGTGTGGCAGTGGGCCTAAGGGTGGGAAAGGGACCTAGTGAGGCAGACCCAGGAGGTGCCCAGATGAACAGGGGCTCTGGCCTGACCCAGCAGAGACTCGATGTAGCTCTGCCCACCTGGCACCAATGTGCTTCTTTCCTCAAAGACCATAAGATGGCATTTACTTCACCACTTTAAGAAAAGGAGAGTCAAGACACATCCCTGCCGGTGATCTTCACATCCCCAGAGAGATGGACAGGCAGTGTGTTTTTCACTCCAGCAGGTGGGAATTTCTGACACAGCTAAATTAGACTCGGCTTGCCTTCTCACAGGGTCTACATGTGCACAGAGAGCCGGCCTGACGACACCAACCAGGCTGCTGAAGGCACCGACAAGGGGACGCCCAACTGAAGGCCACCTAGCTTTCTGCTCAGACACATACACTTCTCCAGCAACACCCCCCCATCTCCCCCTACGGGGCAGAAAGATGAGCAGGAAGGGGAAAGTGAACCCGACCTGCATGGGTGGGTGTGATGTTCGCTATCAGCACCCCAGAAGCCCCTGCAACACTGGTTAAGAGCAGAGCCGTGAGAAAGACCAAAGCAAAACAGAAAGCCATTTCTAGCTGACCTCTGTTCTTGGGAACTTGGAGCGTTGCAGTGGCAAGCTTTTCTCCTGGGCACAGAGGTGCCTGCCTCTCCAGTCCCTCGCGGAATTGGGGGGTGGGGTGCTCTTAATTCGGAAGGACAGACGGTGCCAAGTTGGCAAGCTGGGAGTGAGCGGGGAGGGGATGCAGACAGATTTGGGTGTGGGGTTAGGAGAGGGAGGGTAAAGAAAACCGCATTTCCTCCCTTTATGCCCCCACTGGGCACTCCTATCTTTGTGATGGGCCTCTGTTTTAAAATTTGGGACACTGGTGCCATCAGGAACCGTCCAGGCCGCCAAAGTCCGACACAGAATTACACCCGCGGGCACTCCACTCTCTCAGGAACGGAAGCGATGGAGTCAGCTCTGGCCAAGTGCGGTTCAAACCCACAGGCATCTAAAGTAATAAAATCGTCCCTCTTTCCCTCGGCGTCCAGCTGGGGTGCTGGTGGAATCGCGGGCACGCCGATAGGCGGTGGAGGAGACTCTGGCTAAAGAGCTCTCTCCCCCACACGCCCCTCACCGCGCGAACGCAGGCGGGGCTGCGAGGTGTCTTCTGTCCCAACTCATCCCTTTTTTCCCCAGCTCGACCGACTTCTCCAATGCCCAGGAGCTTGGTCATCCCCACCCGCGGCCCCAACGCTCGTCTTGCTGGGGCCCGGCTCCCTTCGGAGGATGGAGCTCGTGGGAGGGCGCGCACGGCGGAGAGAAGAGGCAGGATTATTCCGGGCCGAGAGAGCCGCCCGGGCGGCTTGCCGGCAGACTCCAACATTCCCGTCAAAGTTTCTGGCTCCTCGAGGCCGGATCACCTGGCTCCCAGGTCGGAGAAGGTGAAAGGCGTGTCAAGGATCCCTGCGCCTCCCTCCTGGCACCCCCTCCACGCGCTTCTGCCACCTGCCAGAGGGCGCTAGGAGGGCCGGCGCGGCACTTGCCGCCCGTGGGCGCGGCCCGAGGGTCCCCTCCCCGACCCCTCCCCTGCCGGCCTCAGCTCCCGGGGCCCGGGGCGCAAGGGGTCGCGGTCGCCGCGTCTTACCCAGTCCCGGCACGAAAGTGTTGAGGAAGAGGCAGATGACGGCCACCGGGAAGGGCATGTAGGGGATGGCGGCGCGCAGGGGGCCCTTCTTCTCGCGGACTTGCACCACCACCCCGCTGGACGAGGACGCCCCCCCGCTCCGCCGCCGCCACAGCCGCCGCCGCCGCCGCCGTCTCGGCGTCCTTGTGCGAAGGCTCCATGGCCGGGCGCGCTCCCCTCCCCCGGGAGCCGGGCTGCCACGGCCGGGGCTGCCGCCCAATGCACAGGGGGCGGGGGGCGGGCGGCTCTCCGGGCACTGGGATCTGTGCCGAGCTCAGGCGGCCAGCGCGCTCTGGGTGCGGCGCGGCTCGCCCGGAACCCCGCACTCCCGCGTCCCCACGCGCCCGGCCCTCTGCCGCGCGCTCGGCTGCGCTCCCACACCCCCCGGCGGAGGGGCGGGGAGGGCGGCGTGACACCCGGTGACAGCGCTCCGACGCCCCTCCCCGCGAGGCCCCTTCCCCGCCCTCCCTTCCGCCCCCCCCCACCCCCCCAAATATCACTTACAAATCTGGGCGGAGGGAAGCAAGTAGAAGAGGACCGCGGAGGGAGCTGGCTGTCCAGATACTGGGAGGCATGGACACCCCTCTCACGCCCCAGACAGGTGCACGGGGCGGGGACCTCCGCCGAGGACACCGTGAATTGGGCGCATGCACTTGGCTGGCACCGAGGGGAAAGGCTTCGAGACTGAGTCTTCTAATCTGGAGGATGCGTTTTAACGTTAGGGAGATGGAGGCAAGGAACGCGCCGCTCCTGATGCCTCCTGTGCTTTAAATTCATTCTGATTTGAATGGATTTCAAGTCCATGAAAAAGCGATTTTAGGATCGATCGAGCTGAAAGCAGGAGACCCAGCTATTCAAACAGGTCTCCATGAGGCTAGTTAAAATGGAACCCTTCCTTACACACACACGCACACACAGAGAGACAGACAGACTGATAGAGACGCGAAAGCTAAAAGAAATGAGCCTGTTGCTCGGAAGGGGGGATGTTGGGGACCGTCCCTGAGCAGTTCTGGGGAAAACCTGGGTTTTCTGTGAGCTGGCCTGGTGGTTAAGAAGCCAACGAAGACACAGCGCCCTCTGGTGTTGATGATGCAGCAGTTGGTAGAAGCAGAAGGATTTGGCCAGCCGTGTGCAAGCGGTCAACAGGAGGCCCCATATTTAATCAGATTTTCTGAATAACGCCGCCTTCACCTCCGCACCTGGAAAAAGTGAAGGGATGAAAGCAACCGCCACTTACGTTAGGGAGGGATTCAAGGCATCAGAATTATCCTGATATTCAGCAAATCGTCTGAATAATTGGAAAGATGCAAATCCACTTCCTTCCTAACAACCCTCTTTCTCCAGGAAAAATGGTGATTGAATAATCCCCAAACAGCCCAGAGACTCTGGGAAAGGATACTAAAAACACGTGTATTATTTTGGGGGTATCTGAATTAAATTATTTTATTTTTAAAAAATATTTATTTGCCTGGGGCAGGTCTTAGTTACAGTGGGGGGGGGGGGGGGGGAGGGGGGGAGGGGCGGCTGGCCGAGGGGGAGAGGATCTTAAGTTGTGGAATGTGGCCTCTAGTTCTCTGACCAGGGAGGGAACTCGGGCCCCCTGCACTGGGAACGAGGAGTGTTAGCCATTGGACCACCACCAGGGAAATCCCTGAATAGGATAATTTTTAAAGCAGATGGTCAGCAGGGGTTAGCCGTGATACTAGTGAGCACATACTAGTAACTAGTTAGGCCTGGCAGTCAAAAGTGAACAAAACTGAAATACTTGTCTCTGACCACTAACTACCTGTATGACTCAAAAGAACTCATCAAGCCTTTTATGGGCTTGAGTTACTGTGATTCAGATCAATATTCAGTTTAATACACATTTATCAGAGGTCTAATATGACTTGGATTCTGGAGAGAGGTAAAACTCAGCCACTGACTTCAAGGGTCTAATAGATGAACTGACAGATACTAACAACTGTAAGGACAGAATTATAGATGGTGATTAATGCTGTAGCTGCGGTAAGCAGAAAGTGCTGAGAAAACGTGGACCCATCTGTGAAACCAGCTAGAGAGGGGAGGCGTCAGAAAGTCTCCCAAAGAAGGTGATAGTGGATGAGACTTGCAAAATGACTACAGTTAATTGCTTGCAGGACATTTATTTTATTTTAAATAAAAACAATTTATCCAAGCCCTCTGCCAGGCACTAAGCACTTTACATATTTTAACTCATTTAAGCCTTACCACACTCTATCCTGTATTATTCATTACCCCATTTTACCAGTGGGGCCATTGGTACACAGAGAGGTTAAGTAAGCTATTCTCTGAACATTCGTTCACGGAGTACTTGAATGATTTTAGGGCCACTGAAAGGATTTCAGGGAGGGAAATGGATTTACATCTTCCAATTTTCTAGATGATGTGCTTAATATCTGGATGTCAGAAAGATATATAGATAGAGCAACAGCATGTACAAAGGCATGAAAACCTAGACTTGTAGGAACGTTCCAGAAATAGAAGTGTGGCAGGACTAGGACTCGTGTGGGCAGGGGCTGGAGATGGTGGTGGTGGGATGCGCAAGAACTAAGTAATGATCCGCAAACAATTTGGATTGTATGAAATCAGTGCAACATTCTAAGTAGGCATGTGGCATGACCTGAGTGTTACAGTTACTATGTAACAAACTACCCCCAGACACAGCTATTTTATTATGATGACAGATTCTTTGGGTCAGATTGGACAGAACACAGCTGGGACAGGTCTTCTTTGCTTAACAGTGACAGCTGGAATAGCCGTGGCTAGAGGATCCACTTCCAAAAGGATCCTCAACTCTGATATCTTGACTGGGATAACTTGACAGCTGGCTCCACTGGGACTGTTCTGTAGAGCCCCTACACAGGGCCTTTCTACATGACTTGGACTTTTCACAATGTGGAGCCTGGTTTCTGAGAGGAAACTTCCCCAGAAAGGGCATGGCAGGACCAGAGAAAGCTGCATGGACCTTCTGCCCTAACATCAGAAATCACACAGCATCAGTTCTGTGGGCTGTATTAGTCGAAGCTGTCACAAACCTGCTTAGATTCAAATGGAGGATACCCCACCTCTCAATGGAGTAGCGTCAAGAATTTGAGCCCTGATTTTAAAACCACCCTAATGAGATATGCTGACAAAGTTCTGTATAGTCAAAGCTATGGTTTTTCCAATAGTCATGTATGGATGTGAGAGTTGGACGATAAAGACAGCTGAGTGCCAAAGAATTGATGCTTTAGAACTGTGGTGCTGGAGAAGACTCTTGAGAGTCCTTTGGAAAGCAAGGAGATCAAACCAGTCCATCCTAAAGGAAATCAACCCTGAATATTCATTAGAAGGACTGTTGCTGAAGCTGAAGCTCCAGTTCTTTGGTCACCTGATGTGAAGAGCTGACTCGTTGGAAAAAACTCTGATGCTGGGAAAGATTGACGGTAGAAGGACAAGGGAGCAGCGGAGGGTAAGATGGTTATATAGCATCATTGACTCAATGGAGATGAGTTTGAACAAACTCCAGGAGATAGTGAAGGATAGGAAAGCATGGCGTGCTGCAGACCAGAGTCAGACATGAATTAGTGACTAAGCAACAACAGCAACAAATGAGATATGGTTTGGTGGAAGGACCGCTCAGTCAGCAGTGTGGAGGATGGATTCTAGGGGGTTGTGGACAAAAAAAAAAAATGTTGCCTTCCATTTCAGTCAACAACAAACGCTGATCTCCATCAAATGGTCAGCTACTGCAGCCACCTGATGGTGCTCCCTGAGGATTCAGGATCCAGAAAAAGCGAGATACTGGCCCTGGATAGTTAAGATGCATAACAAGGGAATAATTTCAATGAGTCCAGACTCTTGCATCTTCCATACATAGATAAGCACTAAAATTATTAACTCTAGATGCTTTTTTTTTGTGATTTGCCATAATCTTTTGATTGCCATCAAAAGATCAACTACATTTGTTTATTTAGCAAAAAATCCTATATACCCTTGCTCCTCCCTTACCTCTTTGGAACAGTTCTTCAGAGTTATCTGAGGTTATTTCTCAGGCTTTAGTCCTCAGTAAAGTCCCCTAATGCAATATAACTCTCAACTTTCAGGTTGTGCAGTTTTTCGTTTTGTTTTTTTTTGTTGTTGTTGTTTGGTTGGTTGAGGTTCTTTTTTTTTCTTTTCAGTTGACAGTGTAAAATTAGGTCTCATGAGAGGGGAACCTCTTCCTGACCTTTCCCCTATGGGGAATAGGGCAGGGATAGTTTTCATTAACAGACCAAAAGGAAAAGTTGAGTTTGAGGGACTGAAGGCAGCCAAGGGGTGGTGGGCACTTGCTGATTAAATAACCAGCTGTCTTGACTGTCAGTCAGTGTGAGGCTCAGTAAAGCAATTTGGGCTGCAGCTTTGGGAGCCATCAGCGTACGAATAATAGTTAAAGCCCTGTGGAGTAAAACAGACATGGAATAAGAAGAGTGGAGGGCCTAGGAGAGCCATCAGAAGTTACTGAAATTAAGCAGAAAGGAAGGAGGAAGGAGAAGGTTTTAAAGAAGAAACACTAGGATGTTTCATGGAAGCCAAAAAGGAAGAGTTTTTTAAGGAGGAGTGGTCAGCAGTGTCAAATGCCATGGAAGGACCAAGGAAGGCCTCAAAATTACCTACGGGGTTTGGCAGTTAGGAGGTTCAGCTCCCTGGAATCCCAACTCAAACATCTCACCCACTGTGTCTGTTTTTAAGGAATTTGTCCATTTCATCTAAACTGTTGAATTTGCTAGGATAAAATTATTCATAATATTGTCTTTTTAATATCTGTGAAATCTGTGATGATGTCTCCTCCTTCAGTCCTGATATTTGTGCTTTCTCTTTCTTCTTAATCCCTCTTGCAAGGGATTTTTCGGTTTGACGTTGTGACAACAACTGGTCTTTGAAGCAGAGTTTAAGATCTAAGTTATTTCACGTAGGAAGAGGTTTCCAAAAAGGTTAAAACCTTAAAAAATTATCTCCCCCCAAAATCAGACACAAATATAACAACAGAAAAAAATCAAATCAGTTGATTGCATCAGCCAAATACATCTGGGCCAGGCATTGGGTCATAAAGATAAAATCTGTTGTTTGGCCTTGTTCTGTCATTAGCTGAATAAAGTACTTCAGCTTTGGATCTCTTTTTAGCCAAAAACTTTTTTTTTTTTTTTGCTTAAGTCAGCTTCCAAACTGTACAAGGAATTCATTTATCAACCAGGATGGCTCCTTTTGGCAAAGATTATATTGTAGCCTTAGCAATAGAAAGACAGACCTTATTTGGAGCTCTGTGTCTAAATGATTTCTTAACCTCTCTGAGCCTCAGTCTCCACAATTGTAAATAATACTTATCTCATTGGTGTATGTGTCAGGATTAAGGGAGAAAATATGTGCAAGCTATTCAATAAAGGGCCACTGAGTCAGGAGCCTTTCATTCCCAGGGTACCCTGGTGGCTCAACAGTAAAGAATCCTCCTGCCAATGCTGACAAGGGTTCAATCCCTGGGTCAGGAAGATCCCCTAGAAAAGGAAAGGGCAACTCATTCCAGTATTCTTGCCTGGGAAATCCCATGGACAGAGGAGCCTGGCAGGCTACAGTCCATGGGGTCTCAAAGAGTTAGACATGCCTTAGCCATTAAACAGCAAAAATAAAAAATCCTAACTCAAATTTAGCTTACAGGGAAGACAAGGAGTTTATGGGTATGATGGCTTTTTGATGTATGAATCTGGCAAAGCTGAATTTCAGCTTCCAGAATTCCCTTTCTAATTTGTTTCCATTTAGAGTGGACTAAAGGTGATGATCTCTCTCAAGAATTGAAGGACAGAAGCAGTCAGTGGCCACTTTATACCATATACACACCTTCTCTGAGGTATTTCATCAAATGTTAATCTAGGTGTTGTGGTAAAGGAATTATGCATATGTGATTAAAGTCCCTAATCAGTCAACCTAAAGTTAATCTATAAGAGAGTGTCCTGGGTGGGCCTGACTTCATCAATTACAAGTGCTTTAAGGCCTTATCTGAGGGAGAAACTCACAGTGACTCTTAGGTCAGCAATTGCTCTCCCTTCCTTCTAGATCTTCCTCTGTGACTGAAACCTGTGAACATCAAGGTTCAGCTCTTGCTTGTGATCTTCTCTCCCTGTCTGCCTGGACTTTAGATTTGCTTGTGTGTGTGCTCAGTCATGTCCCACTCTTTGCAACTGTATGGACTGTAGCCTGCCAGTCTCCTCTGCCCATGGGCAGTATCCCAGGCAAGGATACTGGAATGGGTTGCCATTTCTTC
Organism: Okapia johnstoni; assembly: GCA_024291935.2. NCBI lineage: Eukaryota > Metazoa > Chordata > Mammalia > Artiodactyla > Giraffidae > Okapia > Okapia johnstoni. The sequence goes on from CM044322.1 coordinate 47,952,026, forward strand.
CTCGAGGGGATCTTCCAGACCCAGGGGTTGAACCTGCATCTACCAGATTTGTTTAGCCAGTTCCTATAGCTGTGCAAGCCAATTCCTTGTAATAAATCCATATTTACATCCTTAATCTATCAATCGTCTATGATTCTGCTGCTTCTACATCTCTGGTTGAACCCCATCTGATACAATGGGATTGCAAGTTTGGGAAGACCAGAAGGGCTCAAACTATAACAATGAGTCATCTAATCAATTTCTCATGCCCCTCCATCTCTCAGCTCTGCTTCCCTCTGTGTGTGGTAGCTTCATTCTGTAGGCTGGTGCTTCCCATCTGGTGAGGAAGATGTCCCCTGAACACTATAGATTCACATCTTCCCAATCAAGCCAAGCAGAAAGAGACTTCTTTTTTTCCCACAGAGGAGTTCTGATTGGCCCACCTCTTAGATTAGTCACTGTTGCTGGGATACTGTGTTAAATTTGACCAGGCTTTGAGAGGTAGGATTCTGTGATTGACAGCCCCCAGCAAGCCTTAAAGAGTGGGTAGAAGCACCTCCCCCTAAAAGAGGTGCTACTGTAACCAGAACAGGTGTCTGGGGATGCTTATTAGACAAACATAGCTGTAGTGTCCACAGTCTACCACAAAGATGGTTAGTGGAATTCTTGGTGATGAGCCTTCTAAATCACTGATCTTGATCTACATGAGTCATGTGTTTGAACTTCCATCCACATGCTGACTTCAACTGACACTTCTTCTCGTTGCTTTTCCCAGGCACAATACACTCCTGTGAAGTGTGGTCTTAAAGACAGAGCCCAAAAAAAAAAAAAAAAAAAAAAAAAAGACAGAGCCCAGCCTGGCTTCTACTCATAACTGCACTTCTACCCAACTGTGTGCTCTCAATCAGAGCAAGTCATCGCTCTGTGCCTCCATTTACCCATTTATTGAATAGGAATTTTCATGCCCACCTTTCTCACTCTGAAAGACCAGGCATGTGACCCTAGATCATACATCAGAACAGCAGTATTATTTCAAGTCTTGGGATCAGGTGAATCACTTCCCTGATTCCTCTGTGGATGGAACTTCTCATCTTCCTTCCTAAAGTGAAATTTGCCCTCCCTACTCCTCCCCTTAGGCCATAATGGTAAAATGTTTGCAGAGGAACATAATGAGAGAAAAGTAATGTTTATAATGCCAAGGTCAAACAGAAAAGTGAAGGCAAGGGCTTCCCCATTCTCCCATCTTCCCATGCTGGAAGCAGTGTTCTCTGCTGGACTTCAGTGAGGGTTCTTGTTCTAGTGGAGGGGTCCTCCTCATCATGGGTATTCTTTTTTATTTAATAGGGTAACGGTAGCAACTTTGACCATGGAGGGATAACCAGACCAGGCTGTCTAGATTTGGAGACTATTTACAGAATTTGGAAACCTAGTGCTCTTAAGAAGTCACCCTCTCATAGGGAAGGGCAAAGCATGGCAGAAGCTACCTATCCACCAGGTGGGAATGTGGGCTTGGGTACAGCATCTCCAAGTGGGGAAAGAAGGACCTGGAACTCAGAATTACTGTTAAACAGTCTTGCTCCTTGCCCTATACAGTCTTTAAGGATCAAGGGAAGAATTATTATCATAATTGAATTTAGAGTCTCGATGATCTGAAAAAAAAACATGTTAAGATGAACTCAAGCAAGACTTGGGGAGGGAACAGACTGCTATCTCTCTTTAAAAAAAAAAAAATTTGGCCACACCACACAGCATGTGGGATCTTAGTTCCCCCACCAGGGATCAAACTCACACTCTCTGCATTGGAAGCATGGAGTTTCAACTACTGGGCCACCAAGGAAGTCCTAAGGAGACTGCTATATCTCTTTAAGAGTCCTCAGCAGACACTTGTAACCAGAGCTTTACCTTGGCAAGCCCTACTTCTTGTGCAAACACTTTTACAGTTTTCTAAAGTTGGTCAGGCTGTACTGCAGGCCAGGTTACTAAGAAAAATGCAGAATGCTGTTAAGAGAGAGACCAGAAGAGCTAGCAAAGGCCTTCCTGATCTAAAAGTAGGCAGATCTACACCCTCTTAATAACTAAGCCCTCCTAGACTCCTGCACGCTGAAGAATGGGCCAAATTCTAAACCACAAGAGCAGAGAGAACCCTACCCCAGGAACCTCTTATGTACATGGGGAAGTAGTTGCAAAGGTAAAAGGGTTTCTCCAGAGAGGACTGAGCAACCTGGAACCCACCTCATACACAAAATAGCTAATATCCTGCTCAAATAGGAGCTGTAGCTACCTGTGGCTACTTAAAGCTAGTTAAAATTCAGCAAAACTTAAACTTCAGTTTCTCAGCTGCACTAGTCTCCTTTCAGGTGCTCAATGGCCACCTGGATGATGTGGCTAGAGAACATTTTCCTCATCCCAGAAAGTTTGGACAGCATTGAGTTAGAATAGGATTGAGCTGCATGTATAAAAGATGCAACACCCAGTGGCTTAACCAAGATATTAGTTTACTTCCCTCTTTTATAAAATTCTATGTCAGTAAAGTAGCTCAGCTCCCCAGAGTCATCAAGGCTGGTTATGCTCATGTGGTGATCACAGAGTCAGGGACCCAGGTTCCTTCCATCTTGATGCTCTGCCGCAGCCTGGGGTTTCCTTGTCCACAGAGTTGAGGACAGTGCCCCAGCTGGGGGAAGAGGATCGGGGATGAGCCTCCCTGCTCCTTTCAAAGGCATCACCTAGGCCAGCATCGATCACTTCCACTTAATCCATTGGCCCCATTTTTTCTCATAGCCTCATCTAACTACAAGGGAAGCTGGGAAATTTTATTCTGGTCAAAAATTAGAAGGTTATTCTTATGGGAGAAGGACTGCATGGATGTTGGGGGCATGTAGCCATCTCTTCCATGGCAGTTATGTGAGTAACCCCGGAATCCATTTCTTCCAGTTTTCTCTTTCTTGTAACCCTTCTCTCTGTTCTCCATCCTTCTACTTCCCTGTTTCCTCCCTCTTCCTTCTACCCTACTCCCTGTGGCACCCCCTTCTATGCAGCAGGCCCCCATATGCCCCAATTTCACATACACAATCTCATTTTACCATCACAGCCGCCTTGTGAGGGAGGTATTAATTGTACCTATATGACAGATGAAGACATTGTGACTCAGAAAAGTTGAATAATGAGCTGGAATAGATTGGTCCTGAAAGTTTCTCCCACAGTCACTAAATTTCACCTGCTTCTTCCTCTCCCCCACCCCCCAAGCCCAAGTCTCTCCTTCTCCTCAGATTCTCTTCTCTGCCTGTCTCTCTCTTCCCAGCCTAACCCATCTTCCCTCCCCTGGATTCTAGGCTGTTATTCTTTTCTGTCTCCCAGTGTAAGAGGCTGGCTTCACTCAGCTCCTAATAAATCTGTTAAGTTGTAATCAATCTATATAGCAGCTCTCCTGAGGAAACCTGGTGGGGATTAGGTTTGCATTTCTCTGTAATTACAGCTGAAGACCTGAACACTGAATCAAATTGGCTGACAGAAAAAATGGGGTTACCTCAAAACACCTTGCATCTCCTCTCCTGTGGTCCGGCCGGCCAGGCCCCAACCACAGATGACCTGCCTCGTTGCTGTGTCCCTCCCTCCCCATCCCCAAGGCTGAGGGTGTGAGGGCCAGGCCAGACCGCTGACCTCGGGCTGGAGGTCAAGATCCTGAAGGTCACAGAAAAAGGGGGTCTCCAAGATGGGCAAGAGTCTTCCAGAGCTCTCATTTTACTACACATTCTCTCTCCTCCTGTGGGTCTGGGTAATGTCCCCCTCCTTTAGTTTCCCGGACTTTCTCTCCCTCCACTTGGGTAAAGAAGTGGGAGAGAGGGGGTCTTTTTGAGAAGTGTCCGTCCCCTAACTAGTCTGGAAACTCTACACCTGATTTTGGCTATTTTTGACAGAATCAGAAGGGGATGGTAGGCAGCAGTGCGCGTGACAGTGGAGACCAAAGATGGGGGAGGGGTGCTAGGATGACAGGTGGTGGAGATGCCTTGGAAACGGAAAATCCATCTGCCTCTCCTTTCTTTCCAGGGGCCCAAGTGGGGTTGGCACAAAAGCACTTGGTCCAGGCAGGGATGCTGACCTTTCTTCCCACCCTCCTGTGAGGTTCCTCACCGTCAAGCTTAGATTTCTGTAGCCTTCACCTCCCCCCGCCCCACCTGCAACTCCTCTTCCTTGCAATACCCTCCCACACCCATACACAGAGCCTGGCGCATCCTGGGTGTTCAATCAATGTGAATTGAATCGCCTGCTCATTCAGGCACCCATCAACTCATATATCCACATGCAGTTTTTATTATTCAGCTGTCCCAGACATCCTTCAATTCACTGATGTCTTTTCGGAAACAGTGGGAGTCCTAGGACTGATGACTCGCTAAAGGATGAGAAGCCAGGAGGAATCAAAGAGAAAAAGGGAAGAAGAAAAGAGAGAGGAGGGTTTGGGAGAGGAAAAGCTAGACAGAGATGGAGCGAGCTTGCCTTTCACCTAAAAGGTGAGCTGAGCCAGGGCAAAGGGTGAATCGTGTGCCATTATACTCACAACTAAGAGAGTAACAGACTAGAAAACAAAACAGAGGAACACAACCACCAAGTCTAGCCAACCTAGCAGGCAGGCACTATCAGCACTGGACACCCTCAGTCCACACACACTCAATACCAGGCAGAGACCCTGTGTCTTCTACTGAGCTGCTTCCACGCCTGTCAACTGAATTCCCTCAGCCCTAAACTGGAAGGACGAGCCCAGCAGCCCTTCTCCAGCAGCCCAGCTGGCTGGCTCCCATTCCCCACTCCCCGCTTTTCCCTTTCAAGGGGCCCCTCCCCGGGCCCAGGCTGCTTTGGACAGTTGCCTGATCTCTCGCTTCCGGTAATGACATATGGGGACAAGACACTCTGTTGTTCTGGCAGGCGCCACAGGCTGCTCTCCCTCCACACTAAGTTCCCGGGTGTAGGTTGCTTTGTTTCCCCCTAAACCACCCAGCACTTACAGCAGTGCCTCTGAGGCTTCAGAGGGCTGGAGGGGCTATCATGCTACAAAGAGCATCCCCAGGAGGCCCTCAGGCCTAGGCCCCATTCTTCACCCCTACTCTCCCAGAGTCCCAGCGGAACCTTGGAGAGCCCCAGGGGAGGCTGACGCACACACCTTGGAGGTGTGCACACACACACCAGATACCAGGCGGGGACATGCTGGGGTCCCTGAGAGGCACTGTTGCATGGGCTCTGGAGTTGGACATTCCAGGGAAGGACAACCCTACCTCTGTCACCTACCAACTGTGCAACTCATGGCAAGAGACAGACTCTCAGAGACTCTGTTTCCACAGCTGTAAAACAGAGCCAATAATAGTATTCACCTCATAAGGTTGCCCCAAGGGCTGCAGAGAGAAGGCTTAGCACAACGCCTACACTTAGCAAGTGCTCAATAAATTGTATTTATTACTATTATCGTTACTGATACCTTCTAGAAGGGACAGATACCAGTTAGCGCTAGTCATCCTATTTCCAAAATACAAGCTCACAAGTCCAGGTGATTTACCATGCCCATTGTCCTCTTGAGAGGTGGGAGGAGGGAGACATGACCCTAGAACCCTATAAGAGATGACCCTATAAAGCAGCAAAGTAGGTGAGGATCTAAGCAACGTAATTAAGAGTGACCTTCCTGGCATCTCAATAAACCATCTTTATCACTCAGCAGTCACGGGTCCCTAAAATGTCCACCACACGTGACTTCTTAGGGATAAGGCAGATCCTCGGACAAAGAAAAGGCCTTGAGTCATCTTTGGGGGACTTTCATCTTTGATCTGATCATTGATGCCTGGTCAGGCAGCATGGAGAAAAGTTGTGCTGGAGTAAGATGAGGGCTGAGTCTTTGATTACCAGCTGAGAAGAGCAGGTCTGGAGTTGGGCATGGTGGCGGGGGTGGGGGCAGGTAGGGTTGGGTGTGGGGAGAGTATGGGCCCCAGCAAGCTAAGTCATGGAGCCTGGGGTTTCCAAAAGAGGGTGTAGGGGACACACTCCAGGGTGGCCTTCATGATTCCCGCCCCCTGCTGTTGACACTCTTTGATCCTGGATGGGAACCGTGACTTATTCTAGCTCAAGGTATAAGCAAAGGTGAAGGGATTTTTGTAGATGGAACTAAGGTCCCAAATCAGTTGATTTTGAATAAAAGGAAGATTGTCCTGGGTGAACCAGACTTAATCAGGTGGAAACCCTTAAAGGGGGACTGGGCCCTGCCTGAGGTGAGAAGCTCTCCCTGCAGCCTGGGTTGTAAAGTCAGTGACCATGTTGACGAGGCCGCCGTGGCAGGAGCTGACCTTCTAGGGCCTGCAGGCTGCAAAATCGGCAAAAAGCAGGAAGCCTCGATCATATCACTGCAAGAAAATAAACCTTGCCAACAGCTCAAGTGAACTTGGAAGTGGGTGCTTCCCCAGTTGATCCTCTACAGGCGAATGAGGCCAGCCAACACCTGGGTTGCAGCCCAATGGACCCCTGAGCAAAGGACCCAGTTAGGCCACATGCAGACTCCTGAGCCATGAACATTGTGATAGAATAGTGTGTGTTGTTCATCTTACTAAACTTGTGTGATCTGTAATGGTTGACAGAAAATTAATATCATGGAGGGAAATGTCTTGGAGCTGAAGACAACCTCCAACTGTAACACTCCAAGAAGTGCCTGCTTGGCCAAAATATTCAACCCTGATCACCTTCCTGGCCCCACTCTATTTTTGACTTGAGATGGAAAGGGACCGTGTCTGTGGGGCCTGCCCCCCTAAGGACCCTTGCCTGAACCTGCTATGGGGAGACTGGCCCCTGGAGTCACACCGCCAATACCTCTTGCCCTGAGGGAAAGCCAAATGCTCTGAGGTAAAGTGCCCATGCTGCCAGGCTCGCCCAGGGAGGGAGGTGCTAGGGGCTCAGAGGGAGCTACAGATTCTCTAGTCAGACCTGTCCCAGGCCAGTGGCCTCCCTCTCTTTCCGTGCTCCCAGAGAGTGGTCATCCTAGCATTGCTGGCCTGGGGCTCTGTCACCTGAGACCTCACACCACCTTCAGGTAGACACAAGGCCACCCTTGGGTAAGTTCCCCTGGTACTAACCCCTGGGTAAGTCACCGAGACTGTACCCTCAGCCTTGATTCTGAAGCTGACACTGGACCCTGCTCACCTCAGCTGCCTCCCTCCCTCCCTCCATGGCAAAGACCTGTGCAGCCTGCTTCCCATGCCAGACCCTGTATATGACACCTCCCCATCCTGTGTCCCCACAGGCAACATTGCCCTTGATCTGACTTCATATTTCTTATGGATGAAATCTCCCTGAGTGATTTTTAAGCTTTTATTTTCTTAGCCTTAGAATCCTTTCTTCACACACATACACAAAATCATACAAGAAAACTCAGTCTGCAAGGACACAAAAGTGGAGTAACTCTGGTTGAGTGAAAGGAGGTGTGGGTAGAGGCCATGCACAGTCCTGTCCCCTCCCCAACTTCAGCTGAAGTGCTTCTTGGAAGGTTGTTTAGACCCTCCTGCCCAGGACCCAGTCAGGACTTCGTGTTTGACTTCTGCAGGGCTGGCCAGGACAGGAAGTTCCACCCTCTCATCCCCAGTACAACTGTCAATCAATAAACACAAAGAAAGTTCCCAGTCCATAAAGACTGAGTCCCTAAATAAACAGCCACTAAGATATTTTCCACCTGGTGGGAATGTAAGTTGGTACAGCTACTGTGGAAAGTACTCTGGAGGTTCCTCAGAAAACTAAAAATAGAATTACCATATGAGCCAGCAATCCGACTTCTGGGCATATACCCGGACAAAGCTATAATTCAAAAAAATACATGCACCCTATGTTCATAACACCACTATTCACGACAGCCAGAACATAGAAACAACCTAAATGTCCATCAGCAAATGGATGGAAAAGAAGAGGTAGTATACATATACAATGGGATACTACTCAACCTAAAAAAGAACAAAACAATGCCATTTGCAACAACATGGATGCAACTAGAGATTATCATATTAAATGAAGTAAGTCAGGAAGAGAAAGACAAATACCATACGATATCACTTATATGTAGAATCTAAAATATGGCAGAAATGAACATATCTACAAAACAGAAACAGACTCACAAACACAGAGAACAGACTTGTGATTGCCAAGGGGAAGTAGGGAGGGAGAAGGATGAACTGGGAGTTTGAGGTTAGCAGATGCAAGCTATTACATTTAGAATGGATAAACACAGGATCCTACTGTATAGCACAGGGAACTATATCCAGTCTCCTGCGATAAATTATAATAGAAAAGAATATGAAAAAAGAATGTACACATACACACACATATATAAGTGAATCACTTTGCCATACAGCAGAAATTAAGACAAAATTGTAAATCAACTACACTTCAATTTAAAAAAAACATATTTTTCATGTAGAAGATTATGATCCCTGTCCCCTCACTTGCCTCACAGGTGGCCTGACACCTGAACTTGTTACCTATGAGACAAATGTTCTTCCTGACCTGCCAAGGACAATTTTAAATAGATTCAGAGTTGAAAGGAAGCATATGATTACTTAATCCAGCTCCCAACTCAGGAAAGAATTCACTATACATCCCCGCCAGACTCTCTTTGGACACCTCACAGGATGGAAAGCTCACTATCTCACAAAGCAGGCATCTCCCTCTTGGGCAGCTCCTATCAAAACTCCAGTTGGTCTCCCTGTACCACTCCCCCAATGGCCCTGCATCTGGAGCTCAAAGAATAAGTTATGTAACCTTTACTAAGAGGAACATAGCTCACTCAGGCCAGTCTGTTCCTCTCCTACACCACTCTCCCCAGAGACTTCTGTATAGACTGGTATCTTGGTGGCCCAAGGAACCATGTGTCCCAGTATCCGTGGCCTGTATATCCTGTCTCACTGACTCTCAGATTGGTTATGTGACTTGCTTTGGCCAATTGAGATATTAGCCACATGAAGCTTGATTAGTGCTTGCAAACTGGGCTTGCCTTCTTACAAAGTTCCTTCTCAGAAGCCAGCTACTGTGCTGACGGAAGCACAAGATAGGTTACTGAATGATGCAAGGCCGTGAGGAGAGAAGTTCTGAAGTACAGGACACCATTTTGGATGTTCCAGCCATAGGTGGGCATCCAGCTAAGTGCCACCACGTGAGTGACCTAAACAATACACATGGAGCAGCAGTGCCCAGCTGAGCTTAGCCAACCCATGGAACCATGAGAAATAATAAATCATTCCTTTAAGCCACTACTTTTTGGAGCAGTTGTTATGCAGTGAGAGGTAACTGAAAACCACCAATAGGCTTTTTCTGGGAGTAAGTTTCTGAGGTAGAATAGCCAAGATTCTTCATCCCAGGACAGACATTTACAAAGAACAGAGACCAGCTGGCTCAGCTACAAGATAACAAGCATCTTCACTGGGAATACTGGGAGTCCTGCCACTTGGAATTAAATTAGAAGGAACCGGTCAGAGAAGGGGAGGAGGTAGGAGCCTTTGGTTTGAGCAAGTCAGAGAGCCCTGGCTGGATGACAAATTATGCAGAACAGCTTGGCTTTCTGCACAAAATGGAATTGTGTTTCGGCTCAAATTCTTTGCCACTTATAAATTGCTTTTCATTTTATTACCCTCCAAACCGCCATCCAACCAGGCTTGAATGTTGTTTTGGATACGCCAGTTTCTTTCCAAAGCTGTGAAGGTGCAAATCATGTGCCATCCCAAGTGATTTGGGAAGAAATGCCTTCTCTTTCAAAAAAGGAATTTGGGTACATGTTGTGGTAATGACTTAGAAGTGGAAAAAACAGCAAGATCAATTGGAGATTATAACAGCATTCTGAATAGGGAAAATCAGTGTAAAATGTTCTAGAATGAACGCTTCCTCAACCTCCATGCATTCACTCCATAAGCATTATTTGAGCACCTATAGTCCCTGCCTTCCCAGAGCTCTCTGTTCAAGGGGAAAGACTGACAGGTGAACCAGCAGATGCAATGTGGTGTGCTAACAGGTGAGTTGGGGTTAGGGAAGCACCTAGAAGAAGGCTGATTCCTAATGAAGCTCTATCTAAGCTGAGAACAAAGGGTCAATAGAATAGCTGAACAAAGAGAAAGAATATTGAGTGGCAAAGATTACTAGTTCCTGTCCGATATCCAGCTGACACGTCCTTATGATTAGACTATCACCTTGTCATGGTGTGCAACATGTCCAAATAAAACACTCCCTTGTCACTAGTAATGAATAATGAGATATAAATGAAGGTTTATACAGATTCTTTGAAGGAATTCTGTCTCAGTTAGGACCTGCGTAGAACATGTACCTGATGGCTGGAATCCCAGCAGCCATTTTTTATCATCAAGCAAACTTGAGGATGAAAACCAACTGCTGAGAATGGTAGAACGGAAAGTTAAAAAGAGTCTGGGTCACTGACAACTATGAGGCAGCTGGGCCAGCCCTGGAGAGCCTCCCATGTAACCTCCCATGTACTTTCTTTCACATGCAAGAGAAATATATGCCATATTCAAACTACTTATTGGTTTTGTTGTTGCAGCATAACAAGTCCTAACAGATATGGAAGATGCACGAGTCTGGACTCACTGAAGTCATTCCTTTGCTACGCACCTCAGCTATCTGGGGCCAGTATCCTGTGATTTTCACATTCTGAGCTTCCTCGGGACTTGCCTTGGGGAATGGCTGCAGTTTGATGGCTGCTAGATAGCAGGGCTTCTTTCCTTCCTGAGTTCCCCCCAGGGCTCACCAGCTCACCTTCTGTGGTGGCTGCAATTGCTGATGTACACATAGGGTCACAAAGAATCAGACACGATTAAAGCAACTTAGCATAAACACACACATGCGATGTCCTTTTTTTTCTAATATGGCAGGAAATGTTCCATTTCTCAGAAACAAAATATCCTAAGTCAAAAAGTGTGTCTCAAAGTTGGAGACCTGGACACAGATGACTGCCCTCATAACTTCTCCTAAGCTGCATTCAGTGTGGCTCAGAGCCCCTTTCCAGGGTTGTGTCATCAACCTCCCTTTTCCAAGGGAGGCAAAAAATTAGAGATCAGAACTTGCAGAAAACCAGCAAGAACCCTAGCCTTTCACTGAGGTAGCGTATCTGAGATACCCACTGCCAGGCTGGCATGGTCCATGGGCAGCTTCATTTCTGCCCAGCAAAGCCTGGGAACAAGGATGCTCATGGAGGAGCCCAGGTCCACAGCTCACTGTCAACAGCCTCTTGCAACCATGAGCCTCCCCTGCAGAGGCTGACAGCGCCCAGACTCCAAGGGGAGCAGGCCTTGCTCCCTTCCACCCTCAGAAACCCCCAAACACAGTCCCTCACCTTCCTCGGGGAAACTTCCTCACCTCCTTCTGGACCAACCCCTCCTAGCATCAGCTCTGGCCCCTCCTCTAACCCAAAGGAACTCAGCTTGAATCTCCTGAGTAAGCTTCAATCACAAAAGAGATTTTCTTCCCACCTTTCAATCCTTTCTCCCTGCCTCGGGGGTGGGGGTGGGGGGAATGTTGTAAGGAACTTTTTTGAAAACTCAATTAGGTGCCTCCCACCATCACTGGCAGAAGAGGCCCCTGAAAACCGATGCAGCCTTGAGCAACTTGTCACAGCAGACACAGAGGAAGGGATCAAAGACCACGAGAGCCAGGGCTGAAGGACTTGGAAGCCAGGCGGAAAGGCTCTCCTTGGCCAGAGACACAACAGTGTGTATCAGTAAGGACAGTGACCTTGAGAGGCTGAAACAGGTAAAATATATTTAAGTCTTCGAGTCTGTAGTGATATCTTTTTAAAAAGAGAAACTCATTGGTTATCCGCTGAGGATGCTAATAAACTAATTCATTATTTCGAAACTGACAAACGAAAGAGAAAGCTCAAGGAGGAGATAAGGATAGAAAGAAACCACCCTGTTCTGAGTAAATATATCCCAGGATGCTAAAGAAGAAAGAGGAGGAGGAGGAGGGGGATGAAGAGGAGAAGGAGTTTAGTCTGTGATGACTCTGATGTCATGGAAACAGGAAAAGCAGCAGCTTTCCACTCCAGCACTGGGAACCACAACTTATTCTGTCCTTGCTGGTCAGCTGTGGGGGTCTCTGTGGGCCAGAGCAAGCAGAGCTTCTTAGGATATGGTCCTCCAGAGAAAACACCATGGTGAAAAGTGTGAGGCATGCATGGAAGGGGATAGCAGCAAGAATACTCCAGAAAGCGTGTGGGCATGTTCTCGGAGTCCAACAAGCTCTTTTACACAATGCTGGGTGAGGCAAAGAAGATGCCACTTCCTTGGAAAGGATGAGAACTGAGCAAAACCATAGAGTTTGGCAGTTTGCAGACTTTAAAAGACTTCGAATATCCTTCAAGGGAGTTGATTCAGGAAAGTCATGTTGGTTGGTGGTTGTCAGTTACCCAGTCGTGTCCGATTCTTTGCGACCCCGTGGACTGTAGCCCCCCAGGCTCCTCTGTCCATGGGAGTCTCCAGGCAAGAATACTGGAGTGGGTTGTCATATACTTCTCCAGAAGTTATGGGTTGTCCCCAAACTGCAAACCTGGAGAAGAGAAAGTTCACCCAGCCTCTGCTGAGAGAACCAGCAGGAAAGTCATAGAAGGAAAGGTGACTCGAGGATGAAGCCGGGAAAAGGGAATTTCTTTCTAGCCTTTTTTTTTTAAGCAGAGGCAAAATATCATAGTGGTTAAGATCATCAGTGCTGGAATCAGACAGCCTTGGTTGAATCCCAGCTTTGCCAATTACTAGTCGCAAGTTACTTAATTTCTCTGTGCCTCAGTTTGCTTGGCTATGAAATGGGATATAATAGTGGGAGAAGCTGGAGCAGCCAATCATTATAGAGTGGACAAGACCTGAACAAGAGACAGCTGAGCAGTCATGACGTGAGAGGGAGGACGTGAATTTCCAAGTTGGTGGCCACCCTGGTCCTCACTCAGGGCCACTGGCCTTTGCTTTGCCACTGTCTTGTGCGGGGTCTCCACGCGGGCTGGGGGGATCCTCTGGGGCTGGAGAAATTGCTGAGCACCTGAGGGTGCCCTCTGGCTCATGTCTTCTCTGAAATCTTCCCCTCAGAGAAAAAGTTTAAAAGCTGGGCCTCAGACATTGGTTTTATGCCTGGTGCTTTCTCATTGTCATCTTGTTAAGTCTCTGTCTAGACAACAATGTGAAGTAGGTATTATCTGCTTTTTCTACAGATGAAGAAGATACAGTGCTCAGAGGTCACATAGAGCCATGGTGAGATAGAGCAGCTCAAGCCCTTCTCGGGCATCCTGGCTATGTCTGCCTTTGCCCCCTGCCCCCCAGCCCCATGGCCCTTCACTTCTCTTTCAGCCTCCATCTCCAAACAGTCTTCAAGGGGGGCTTCCTGGCCCTTGGGATGGGGGCACGGTGGCCTGAGACATGCTCTTCCACCAAAGCTTTAAACCCACCCATAAGGAGGATGCCAAATAGTGAGAGCTCCTATCTACTGAGTGCCAGGCTCCATTCCCTAGCCCTGAGCTGGCACCCGATAAACAACATCTCACTTAATCTTCTTAGACCATGTAAGGCAAGAACTGAAAGCAACCAGATTCACAGGACAAACATCCATGAGAGACGGGTGCTGAACTAGCCCCTGCGGAGTTAATGACCAGCAAGAGAGCCTGCAAGCAGGGCATGTTGTGACAGGAGATGGTGGGGAAAGGCAAGAGAAAGAGGCACAGTTGAGCTGGGGTTGAGGGGTGGGCATCTTGAGAGATTTCTTTATAATTTGATGGGCAATCTGGTCAGGTACCAGCCTGGTCTGTTCACTTTCCTACCTTATCCTCTTCTTCATTTGAGGATGGACTAGGGTCCAAACATCCAGGAGAAAGACAAAGGGACTCCCAGGACTTCACTCCTGAGAGACTGGGAGATCAGTGGGCAGAACTGGAAGGTCTGGGCCACCTGGAGCCAGTAGGATAGGAAAGGGAGATGGGAAGGAAGATTGGGCATGGGGAAGGGGGGAGAGTGAAGAGGAAGGAGAAGGGTGGGGAAGAAGGGAGGTAGAGAGGGAGCTGGCAGACATGGAAATACAGTGTAATTACAATTTACTAACATTGCATCTGACGCTTTCAGGGTTCAGATGAGACCATTCATACCCCAAAGGACCAGTTCTTGTCCACAGAGCTCACCCGTATCCCAGGGGTGGGGCTAGAGGTGAGAAACACGTGAAAATTATGTTGACACATCTCCCTGAGACCACATCACAGAAGAAAAGGCTGAACAACCCCTGGCTCCACCAGAGTCAGAAGGCGTTGAAGGTGGCGCTTGAGTGAGAGCCCGGGAGTCTAGGGTGTAAGAAGGCAAGCCTGTCTCTCAAGGTTAGTGCCACCCTTTCCCAAGCTCTCGACTCTGTAGGGAAGTTCATGGTCTTAACTGCAATTCAGTGTGTGGAGGAGGAGACAAGAGACTTGGAAATATGTGAACACCTGCCCTAGTGGAGAGAGGATGGGGGGGGCCCTGTTATCACAGGTGAGACTCAGGCCTGCTCCAGTGAGGCAGGCTGCCCCAACTCGGCAAGGACTGCCGTCACCATGGAAACTTCCCTGTAGAGGACTGAATGGTCTGCATTTTGAGTTTCATCTCCCGACCTAGGATTTTAGAATGCAGAGAGCAGGGATGAATTTTCTCTGTTTCGGTGCCAGCTGAGCAGCGTATGTAGCCCAGGAGACAGCCATTGAGCTGCTTTGGAGTATGAATGGGGTGAGGGCATCTCCCTGAACCAGCCTCTCCCATTGGCCACTCTGCTTCACTCATAGAGGTTCCAGGTGTGCTGCGTCAGGTACCTGGGACATGAGGATGAGCAAGGGACAAACAGTGACCCTCATATGAAGTGGAGGTGATAACACTGCTCTCCGGATCCCTGTGGGGTCATCTGAGGCCTTCCTCACACACTGCCCCATTTGTCTCCCCAGAACACCCAAGAGAGGGGAGTGCTGTGCCCAAAGCTGGTACCCTTGGCTGGGAACCCTCGCCAGTTCCAGGCTAAGGGTGAACATCAAGCCGTTGCTGAACATTGAGTCTAGAATGGAGTCAATGTGTGTTGTCATGCTAAATAAGGGAATGAGAATTCTTCAAGCAAGTAAGAGAAAGGACAGCCTGGAGGAGGGAAATTGAAGGCTTTTCCCTGGTTGAACTAGCCTAGACTCTCTCCTTGGTCAGGCGGCTGACAGTCTTTTTAGATGCTGAACAGGCACCTGTCAAGCCATTTCCTGCTGGGGGAATGACTAGCACCCCAAAAGGGGTATTTAAAGGAGATTTAAGTCTCCTCTTTATAGAGAGCCGTGTTGACAAGGATTTCTTCACCCCCACCCCAGCCCCCTGACTGCAGCTGGAAGAATGACCCTCCCCCTCAGCTCCATGGTCCCCTTCAGGCAGCCAGAGTCCTGCCAGGAGGAAAGCAGGATGAGCCAAGTCTTCGTGACCTCCTTGGCACAGGAAAGATGAGACTAGTGGGATCAGCCTCAGCAATGGTACTGGAGGACTTGGGTTTCAATCTCAGTCCTACCACTTTCTACTGTGTGACCTTGGGCAGCTCAATCAGCCTCTCTGAGCTTTGGTCTCCTGTCCACTAGGACAGACAACATGGGATTGTGGTTGAAGGCCAAGGGCGAGAACCATACCTCTAGAATCCAAATCCTGGTTTTGTCACTTACTAGCTGGTGTGTAAGTGACAAAACCTCACCCTCCCCAGTTTTTTTTTTTTTTTTAATTGGAAGGTAATTGCTTTAAAATGTTACAATGATTGGGCCTTCCAGTTGCGCTAGTGGTAAAGAACCTGCCTGCCAGTGCAGGAGACATGAGAGACGTGGGTTCGATCCCTGGGTTGGGACCATCCCCTGGAGGAGGGCATGACTGCTCACTCCAGTATTCTAGCCTAGAGATTTCCATGGAGAGAGGAGCCTAGTGGGCTACAGTCCATAGGGTTGCAGAGTCGGACATGACTGAGCAACTAAGCACGCAGACATGTTGGTTCCTCTTGTTTTGAAGCCCAGACTTGCAGGCACTCATCTGGTGGCCACAGAGTCCACAGCAAAGCCAGGAATGGAACCCTCCAGCTCGCCACATCCAGCAACAGTCACTACAGTAACTCTTCTAAAACCCCTCTAATGATGGTTATCCTAGTTAACTGATCTTAATTAACTTAATTCTTTTTCTTCCCCACCCTTTTTCTCACTTTCCCTTCACCCAGCAGAAAGGTTAACTAGAATTGAATGTCTCAGAAACAAACAGCAAAGCTGAGCCTACATGCTTAGTCATGTCCGACTCTTTGAGACCCCTTGGGCTGTAGCCCACCAGTCTCCTCTGTCCATGGTATTTCCCAGGCAAGAATACTGGAGTGGGTTGCCATTTCATTCTCCAGGAGATCTTCCTGACCTAGGGATCGAACCTATGTCTCCTGTGTCTCCTGCATTGCAGGCAGATTCTTTACCACTGAGACATCGAGGAAGCCAATGGAAACAGCAAAGAGGGAGGCAGAAAAGAAAGGGCCATAAAATCATAGATCGTTCTTTGAACTTCTCATGCAAGGCAGGAGGCTTCTCCTTGACTTTCCCACCTCCACGTGGGTCTCCAGTCTCTGAGAGCTCCCTATTGACAATCTCTGCATGTCTTTTTTTCTCATTATAGGTTAGTACAAGATAGTGAGTATAGTTCCCTGTGCTTTACAGTAGGTCCGTGTTGTTTATCTACTATATATAGTAGTGTGTATCTGCTAATTCCAAACCCCTAATTTATCCCTCCCTGCCCCATTTCCCCTTTGGCAGCCATAAGTTTGTTTTCTGTCTGTGAATCTATTTCTGTTCTGTAAGTATGTACCATTTTTTGGTACCAGTTTTTAAAATTCCACATATAAATGATATCATATGATATTTGTCTTTCTCTGTCTAACTTACTTGATAATCTCTAGGTCCACTCGTGTTACTGCAAGTAACATTATTTCATTCTTTTTATGGTTGAGTAATATTCCATTATATATAGGACTCTTTCCTTCTGCTGTGAACTGTAGTGTTTTCCCCCTTTTGGGGACAAGGCATCCCCACTCCATAGACACAGATGGTCCTTAACCAGATGCACATTTTTAAAAAATTCAGATGGTGGGACTTCACTGGTGGTCTAGTGGTTAAGAATCCACCTTGCAAGGCAGGGGACAAGGGTTGGATCCCTGGTCTGGAAAGATCCCACATGCTTCAGAGCAACTAAGCCCACATGCCACAACTAGAGAGCCCACGTACCCCAACAAAAGATCTCAGATGATGCAGCAAAGACCTCATGTACTATAAGACCCAAAGAAGCCAAGTGAGTTAATAAAATGAAATTTTT
This sequence comes from Okapia johnstoni, assembly GCA_024291935.2. Lineage (NCBI taxonomy): Eukaryota > Metazoa > Chordata > Mammalia > Artiodactyla > Giraffidae > Okapia > Okapia johnstoni. The sequence continues at coordinate 47,969,362 of CM044322.1, forward strand.
TAAAGTTCAGAAGACAATGCAGGGAAGAGAGTGTAAAGGTAGAAACTAGAAGCCAGGAAGTCTGTTAGGGGATCATGCAGCAGTCCAGGTAAAAGATGATACGGCCCTGAGTAGGAGGGGCAAGGGGGAGAAGCTGGGGAGGACAGCTCTGAGAGATGTTTAAGAAGTGGACTCAGTGACTTTGCTGTATAGCCGAAGTTAACACCACATTATAAATCAACAATACTTCAATTTAAAAGGAAGTGCTTCTTATATTTCCTGTGTTAGGATTTTATCTGTTTAGTTTTCATGGATATTTATTTTCAGGAAAAAAAAATTGTCTTTACTTTAGAAACAGTTTTTAGCACGCAAGTGCTCAAATTCATCAAAACTAAACCTATTGCACCCATTGAGATGATTAGATGGTTTTTCTCTTTTAATCTGTTAATATGATAAATTGTATATGCCATTTTCTAGTGAAAAAGACATCCCTAACATCTGGGATTATACTCAACTAAATGTGGTATTTTTAATGTCCTGCTGGTATTCTATTTGCCAACATTTTGTTTAGTGTTCTCGTATCTGTATTCATGAGTGAACTGGGCCCATGATTTTCTTTCCTGGTAAAATCTTTGGTTTTGGTATGAGTTTTGGAAGAGGAAAATGCTGTAATCTGGCTTTAGTATCTTTACACAGAAATCTTTGAAAGCTCATTTTTATTAATCAGTGGTACCTACAGAGGACTGATTTTTTACCCACTAAGTACTTTAAAAAAAATCAACTAACTTAGCAATATTTCTTGTAGCATTTTCTTGTGGCTTGACATCGTATTCAATGTAGATGTTAAAATCTGTCTTGTTCCCTTTAAAAAGAGCTGGATGGGTTTGCCCGGCTCCACTCCTCCAGCACCTTCTCTGCTTGCTCTCATTCCTCAGAGTCCATGGACCACAGTGCCTCCAGGACACCTGTGCCCCCATGACCCTGCCTCACGACCTGGACCGTGGTGCCCCCAGGACACCTGTGATCCCACGACCCTGCCTCACGACCTGGACCACAGTGCCCCCAGCGCACCTGTGCCCCCACGACCCTGACTCAAGACCTGGACCACAGTGCCCCCAGGTCACCTGTGCCCCCACGACCCTGCCTCAAGACCTGGACCATGGTGCCCCCAGGACACCTGTGCCCCCACGACCCTGCCTCAAGACCTGGACCACGGTGCCTCCAGGACACCCATGCCCCGACGACCCTGCCTCACGACCTGGACCACGGTGCCCCCAGCACACCTATGCCACCACGACCTCGCCTCACGACCCAGGATGTGGCTCCCGAGAAGCCCAAGAGCCAGCAGGTGTGTGACATGTGCTTTCTACACAGCCTGAGAGGTTCCCAAGTTTCTTAGAAATATTTTACATCAAAGGCATCATGAGTTGCAGACTCCTGGTGAGTGCACTCATGTTGTCATTCAAACAGAACTTTCTAGATTTGCTTCTGGGCAGGCAGCCCAATGTAAGAGCCCTTGGTGGCCAGGCAGCACCACTCAGGAGCAAGGCATCACTGTCATGGCTGGCAGGAGTGTCTTGTGGCCAGCTTTCCCCTCCGGCAGGGCCTTGCCTCCATCAGTGTGCTCTGTTCATCCTCCCAGCCCACCTCCTCCACTGCTCCCATCAGTGAGCAGGTGGGCTCCAGGAGACCCTCGGGGCAGAGTGAGGTCCAACTGCAAAGTTCAAAAGTAAGAAATCCTATGCACCAGGTGCCTCCCAGCACAGCATCCCTGCCTTTGCTCTTTCCTGTTCCGGCTGCACAGGTCTGAGCCAGACAGACTGCCTCACCATCACACGAGGCCCCTTCTGGCTCCTGTGTGGAGAGCCATGGAGGCCCCTTCTACTGGACAGGCCAGCCAGGCCCTGCTCTGGATTAAACACAGGGAAGCTTTCTCTACAAGACCCTAAGGGATGTCTGAATACTGGGTCAGAGGAATCGTAAGGTTAGGTGGCTGGTTCCCTACAGAGAAAGGGTTTGTGCTTTGTCCGCTTGCCCATTCTCTTTCCCCCTTTCCCTCTTTCCCCACTAGAAAGAAAGGAGAGAGGGAGAAAGGGAAGTGGGAACAGGGGAAGGAGGGAAGGAAAGAGGGAAGGGAGAAAACATCAAGCAAATAAAACCCCACATCTTGAATTCCTATGAAAACAGGAAGTAGATTCAGGAGTCAGGGTAGTTTGAGGAAACTGAGGCAGCTCCGGGGGTGGGAAGGCAAGCTGGCTGCGGGGGTCTAAGCCAGTTAATGTTTGGCAGCTCAGTGGACACGCCATGCCCTGGCCGCAGGCTGCCCTGAGCTGCCACAAAGCAAGGGGCCCTGGACACCCTCCCTGGGACGGCCAAGCACACAGCCCTGAGGCTGCTTTGTGCTGGATGAGCACGACTAGCTCCCCCCATGAAAGCATCCGTCACAGCCCTGGTTTCCTGACCAGCATTCCCGTCACCACAGCCACCCCTTGCCCTGGGGTTTTATGATACGCTGTGGGCCAGGTGCTATTTGTGGGTCTCTCAGCAGACTTTATCAGCACAAAAGAATGGGAAAGGGAATGGTCCCATCTGCCTCAAAACACATCTGTGATGTTTGTTTTTTCCCTTATAAAAGAATGAAATACTCAGAGAAACAGGAAAGTTTTTTTTAAAAAAAGAATTTACTCACAGTTCCACTACTCAGAGACAACTGACATTAATATTTTGGGGAACACGCATGCCCCACTTAACATCTTTTACTTTCTCCTGGTTTAAGAGGATAGAGGTAAATAGGTGTTAAGTAAAATGGCAATTATCACAACATAGAGATATTCTCAGTAAACAACTGTCCTTCTTAACCTCCCAGCTAAGTTTTCCCTGAAATTCATTCTCTTGAACTATTATCATATGGTGAGGGAAGAGTCTCTCATTCTCTCTTCCCATGCTTTCCAAATCAATTCTTTATTTATTATTTGACTTCTTTTCCATCATAATCATATTACTCTGACAGATTACAATTTCATTCTCTAATATCTCCAATAGCCTCACAAAAAGCAGGTCTTATGCAAATGTGCAAGTCTAAATCCAATGTGGCAGACTGAAGATGGTCACAAATTCTTGGACAGACTTTTATGTCCCCCCAAAATTCACCTGTTGAATTCCTAACCTCCAGTTCCCCAGAAAGTAACTATGTTGGAGGCAGGGCCTTTAAAGTGGTGATTCAGTTAAAATGAGGTCTTTAGGTTAAGCCCGAAGCCAATATGACTGATGTCCTTGTAAGAAGAGGAGATTTGGACACACACAGACACCAGGGATGTGCCCACGCAAGGGAAAGACCATGGGAAAAAGCAGCCATCTGCAAGGCAAGGGGGGAGTACTCAGGAGAAAGCAAACCTGCTGACACCTCAGACTTGGGCTTCCAGCCTCTGAAACTGTGAGAAAATAAATTGCTGTTGTTTAGCCACCCAGGCTGGTGGGCATTTTGTCATGGCAGCCCTAGCAAACTAATACAATAGCTGTGCAGCCTTGGGCAAGTCACTCACCCTTTCGGAACCTCAGATCTCCATACGCAAGCTGAGTCATCACAAAGGTAAGAATCATTGTATGTGATACATAGTGATATCTAGCATTCATTGGGCTTCCCAGGTGGCTCAGTGGTAAAGAGCCCACCTGCCAATGCAGGAGATACGGGTTTGATCTCTGGGTTGGGAAGATCCCCTGGAGAAGGGAATGGCAACCCACTCCAGTATTCTTGCCTGGGAAATCTCATGGATAGAGGAGCCTGGTGGGATACAGTTCATGGGGATCACAAAGAGTCAGACACAACTGAACGACTGAGCATGCATGCACAGCATTCAGTAAGTGGTTAAATCAAGGTGCAAAGTAGCATAGCTAGAATGCTTCCTCTGTGTGAAAAAGATATTTTGGTTATCTACTCAGTTCAGTTTAGTTCAGTCGCTCAGTCGTGTCCGACTCTTTGCTACCTGACGGACTGCAGCATGCCAGGCTTCCCTGTCCATCACCAACTCCCAGAGTTTACCCTATCTCATGTCCATTGGGTCAGTGATGCCATCCAACCATCTCATCCTCTGTCGTCCCCGTCTCCTCCTGCCTTCAATCTTTCCCAGCATCAGGATCTTTTCAAATGAGTCATCTCTTCACATCATGTGGCCAAAGCATTGAAGTTTCAGCTTCAACATAAATCCTTCCAATGAACACTCAGGACTGATCTCCTTTAGAATGGACTGGTTGGATCTCCTTGCAGTCCAAGGGATCCTCAAGAGTCTTCTCCAACACCACAGTTCAAAAGCATCAATTCTTTGGCTCTCAGCTTTCTTTATGGTCCAAATCTCACATCCATACATGACTACTGGAAAAACCACAGCCTTGACTAGACGGACCTTTGTTGACAAAGTAATGTCTCTGCTTTTTAATATGCTGTCTAGGTTGGTCATAACTTTCCTTCCAAGGAGGTTATCTACTAATGTACAACAAAGCCTCCCAAAATTTAATGGTTTAACACATCAACAAACATTAGATTATCTCTCGTGAATCTGTGAGTTCATTGAGTGATTTTTGTATTTTTTTCCTGGGGCGGGGGTGCGGGGAGGGAGGTGGACTCTCATGCTGCCACAGTCAAATGGCTGCTGAGCTGAATGGTCCAAGATGACTCACTCATATGTCTGGTGTGTTGGCGGGATGGATGAGAGGCTTGGCTTTCTCAATCTCCACATGACTGGCTTGGACTTTTATTTTGGCAACTGAATCCTGAATCCTAAATCCCAAGTGTGAATGTGCCAAAGAGGAAATGAAAGCTGCCAATCCTCATAGGCCTAGAACTGGCAGAGGGTCGCTTCCCCTGCATTCTATTGGTTAAGGCAGTCACAGGATCAACTCAAATTCAAGGGGAGGGGGAAAACACTTCATCTCTCAAGGGGGAGAGCAACAAAGAATTTGTTGCCTCTCTAATCCAGCACAGAGCTTCCCTGGTGACTCAGATGGTAGAGTCTGCCTACAATGCAGGAGACCCGGGTTCAATTCCTGAGTCAGGAAGGTCCCCAGGAGAAGGGCATGGCTACCCACTGCAGTATTCTTGGGCTTCCCTAGTGGCTCAGATGGTAAAGAATCTGCCTGCAATGCAGGAGACCTGGGTTTGATCTCTGGGTTGGGAAGATCCCTCGGAAAAGGGTACAGCTACCCACTCCAGTATTCTGGCCTGGAGAATTCCGTGCACAGAGGAGTCTGGCGGGTTAGTGTCCATGGGATCACAAGGAGTCGGACACGACTGAGCGACTAACACTTTCACTTTCAAGGCACCAACTCCTTACTCAGATAACCGACTGAAGGGAGAGAAATCCTTCTTTATAGAAGGTAATAATTAGATAATAAATCAGAAGAGATGATAAATTGAAAAGTCACTACTTCACAACCCTTACAAATAATGAATCTGAGCTGCTGCAACAATCAGGTTGCACCACTTGTACCCACTTGGTAACAGAAAGAAACAAACCAGACCCGATGCCTTAATGCAGTCATGCAACTTTAAGTGTAGAGCACCACCTTTGAAATATTCTTGCCAAAAAAAGGAATCCGGTGGCCTGTCAAAGAAGAGGTTGGGAGAGGCAAGCGTCCACCTGTGTGCAATGTTACTTTGTAGTAGTAGTGAAGTCGCTCAGTCGTGTCTGGCTTTTTGCGACCCCTTGGACTGTAGCCCACCAGGCTCCTACATCCATGGGATTTTCCAGACAAGAATACTGGCGTGGGTTGCCATTTCCTTCTCCAATGTTACTTTGAAGAGAGTTTTAAACCAATAATAAAACCAACTAAAAGTCAGTCAGTCTGCTTTTAGTTACTGCCAGACACCAGCAATTCGGAACAATGTCAGTGATAAAATACCCCTTTCCTGCAAGCTGTCTGTTCCTAATGGTTCTCTGTCCTTGATACACCATTGCCTGAAACGAATCAAGTTTCTAGACATAAATAACCGTTTACAGAAAATACAGAATGTGGGAGAACAAATTAAATGACATCATAAGGAAGCATTCATCCCAATCTAGAATAAGAAGCATTCTGCTCGACAAATCACCCGGGTTCTCTAGCAAATCAAAAGCATGGAAGGGAGGGGAGGGGGCTTGTTACAGACAGAGGAACGGAGGCATCTAAGGAGACTTAACTAAATGAACGAATATGCAGACCATGTGGCTCCTGATTTGGACAAACCAACTGGTTAAAGATAATTGTAGAAAGGTAATTAACTATGCTAGCTGTGATAAGGACATGATGGATATATTTTTATATGTATATATAAAGTCTCATGTATATAATGATCTCTTTCAAAAAACTAAGATCATGGCATCCGGTCCCATCACTTCATGGCAAATGCAAAGAGAAAAAGTGGAAGCAGTGACAGCTTTTATTTTCTTGAGCTCCAAAATAACTGTGGAAGGTGACTGCAACCATGAAATTAAAAGATGCTATGGGAGGAAAGCTATGATAAACCTAGACAGCATATTAAAAAGCAAAGACATCACTTTGTTGACAAAGGTCCATATAGTCAAAGGTCCATATAGTCAAAGCTATGCTTTTTCCATAGTCATGTAAGGATGTGAGAATTAGACCATGAGGAAAGCTGAGCACCAAAGAAATGATGCTTTCAAATTGAGGTGTTGGAAAAGACTCTTGAGAGTCCCTTGGACTGCAAGGAGATCAAACCAGTCAATCTTAAAGAAAATCAACCCTAAATATTCATTGGAAAGACTGATGCTGAAGCTGAAGCTCCAATACTTTGGCCACCTGATGCAAAGAGACAACTCATTGGAAAAGATCCTGATGCTGGGAAAGATTGAAGGCAAGAGGAGAAGGGGGCAGCAGAGGATGAGATGTTTAGATAGCATTGCTGATTCAATGGACATGAATTTGAGCAAACTGTGGGAGATAGTGGAGGACAGGGAAGCCAGGTATGCTGCAGTCCAGGTGGTCACAAGAGTCAGACACAACTTGGTGTCTGAACAAAAAGTCAGTTCAAAATGACTAAAATTATTTATGACTGAAATGTCATGACACCTAGGATTTGTTTTAAAATATTCCAGTAAACAAATGAAGAAGCAACCAAAATCTGTAGAATAAAGACAAGATTGTCCGTGGATTGATGACTGTTGAAGTTAGGTAATGGACACATGGCTGTTTGTTACTAGTCTCTCTCTTTTAAAAATTTTTTCATAAGAGGATGAAAAAAGAATTAATGTATGCACAGTGGTAGCTGCCATCGTCATCATTATCAGACCCGAATTGCAGACTCAGGCATGAGGAAGGTGGCATCTAATTCTCTGGGAAGGAAGGACTCATGAAAGCTGGATCAGGTACCAACCAAGAGGCCTGGACTAGGCCCAATGGTCAAAGCACAGGCAGAGAAAAGAAGCCCAGCTCAGCTGCTGAGCACAGAGAAGAGCCCAGGCAAGCAGGCAGATCCCAAGAAACTGAAGATAATGTCACTGCAAATAGGTGTAGGTGAACAGATACAGGGTTGCCTCCAGCAGATAAGGCAACATTCAGACATCCTTGGGGAAGAGACCTGTCCTCCACTGGCCACAGGGTCTCAGGACTGAGGAGGGAGCAGGAGGGCTGTTTAAGGACAAAACAAGGGGCTGGCTATAGTGAAGAAAGGCTTCCTCCCGTTCAAAAGTGAGGGGACATATGTATACCTATGGCTGGTTCATGTTGAGGTTTGACAGAAAATAACAAAATTCTTACAGCAATTAACCTTCAATTAAAAAATAAATTAATTAAAAAAAAAAACAAAACAGAAAGGCTTCTGCCCTGGGACTGCCACACAACAAGGTCATCAGACAGTTTTATCAATAATGAAAATTAACTACTAACTCACATTACAAGAGGCTCCTGAGCTCAGGAACAGCAGGGGCACGTTCCAAAAGCCAGATCCAATTTGGAGGGGTTCCCTGCACTGGCATCCAAGCTCTGGACATGCCCCAACCTAGGACAAGACAGATCAAGCCCAGAGGGTAGGGCATAGCAAGAGCCTGTGAAGGAAGCTAAATGACCCCTAGGGTGAAGGTTAAAGTACTGAACTAGACACCTAGTGAAATTTTCTATTACACTCACACACATGCACAGTTTGCTTATATCATTGAATATGTATTAGAATCATGTTGTTGCATTGCTTTTGTCACATTTAATAATACAGTAGCCAGTTATTTCACCAGTAAAAATGAGCTTATTCACAAACAGCCAGAGGAACTGCAACTTGGATATACAAACTATGGCGGACGATAGACAAATCCAGAGAACAAGGAAGGGGAACTTGCTTTTATACAGAAAGCGGAAGGAGTTTAGAAGAGCCTGTAATAACCAAAGAGTCCATTGGAGGAGCCAGGATAATCTCTTCCTGTTTGGAGTAACTGAGAATGCGTGGTGGGGCATGAGAGCGTCTCCTACAGACTTGTCCCAAACTTAGTTTTAACTAGGGGTGTTTATTACATTTGTATAAAATGTATTTGTATTTATTTCAAGTGCATGTATTAATCTGTATTTATTACATACATAATCTGCAATCTCTTATGATTTATTCACATAGCTTCTTGCACATGCAGCATCACTATATACTCCCAGATTTTTTTAAAGAGTAGAAATGCCCTCCAGTCAGCCTGGAAGAGATTTGGCACACCTCATCTGAGCAATAAGGCCTAAGTGTTGCGGGATCTGTATTTGTAAGATGAGAAGCTGTTTGGAACTCCCATGCTGACAGTATTCTGAGATGAAATAATTGGGGGGATTAAATTATCTGGCTGCAAGATGAGAGAAAGTGGAGGTAATTCTAAATGAATTCTCTTTTCAAATTCTGGGACCACCAATGACCTGAACCCAAAGGTGGTGACAGGGAACACTCACCCCAGCCCCCACTCAACTCCCCCACCCTGTCCTTGGCTTTGAGACACCTGCAGTGTCATGATAATGAGGGAAATGACCCAGGCCCTCGCAGCCCAAGAAAACTACCTAAACCCAAAACTTCCTTTAGAATTCAATTGAAAAATAAATCTCTAAATGCCAAAATTATTAAAATGCAAACAGACAAGCCATTTTTCAATGCACAAGTCATGTTTTTAGTTGATTAAGCCTCACTTGTTCAGCACTCACCATGGGCTGGATTGTACATACAATAAACTTCCTATATACGAACCTTCAAGTTGAGAACTTTCAAAGATGCATGTCCAATCAAGTAAGTTAGTTCACGTGTCTGGCGTACATTATCACATATATGCATCCTTTACAAGTGGCTATGCTTTTGTGTACTTTACTATACAGTACTGTATAGAGTACAGTATCTTTATTTCAAGCCTAGGATGTCTGGAAGCAAGCATAAAAGCATCAGTGATGTTACTGGTACTGTACTGTACTTTTCAAGGTACTGTGCTATAAAATTTAAAATGTTTTCTTCATTTTTTGTGTTTGTTTCTATGTATTATTTGTGTGAAAAGGATTATAAACCTATTATAGTGCCATACTATACAGTAGATTGTGTTAGTTGGGTATCTAAGGTAAGTTTGTTGGATTTAACAAACAAGTTGGACTCAGATGGGAACTTGTTCGAATGTAGAGGACTTACGTTAGCTCTCCATGGACAATTCTCCCCCAGAGAGACTGCAGATGGCTTCAGGGCAGCTCTCTTTTAGCCAGCTCTTAGCAGGACAGCCTAGAAGACTCTTGATGTTTGCTACCTACAGTCATATTTCAAAAGCACTGATAAAGGGGCCACATTTGCTGTGTTTTTAGAGCTTGAGTGACTGTTAAGGAACGAGTGTTTATCCCGTCATACTGCCTTCCATCCTCCTCCTGTCCCTCTGTCTTTTTTCGCACTCCTCCCTTCCCCCTCTCTGTATCTGAGTACATGCGTGTGTGCATACCCGTGTATGCAGTGTGTGCACAGGTACGTGCGTGTGCGTTTTGGAGTGCTAGTGAGAGTCAGGGGAGAGAGGATGTGGTCTCACACACACCCTGTCCTTTCATTGTCCTGACCTTTTCCTTTTTCCCATTCCCACTTCTATGCCTTTAACTATCAATGTGTTTAGAGGCCCTGCCCTGTTCCTGCCCCACAGCCTCTTCCGGTCTGGGTTGCTGGGGCGGGAGCGGGTGGCAAAGAACATGAGCTGCACCTCTGTCCACAATGGGGACAGAATCCCGGGCTCCTGCTCCCTCTTCCCTGCACCCTGGGAGACCGGTGTCCTGAGAGCATAGTCCTGGGGTGAGATAAAGAAAAAGAAGGGCTGAGTGAGCTGATCGACTTCATCCTGTCCTCCCAGAGCAGACGTGGCCTGAGGCTCTGCCATCGGCCTCCACCTCCCCATGTCATTTCTGATTAGGCCTGACTGCCCTCCTCAATGGTGACTTGATTCATTGTTTCATCCCCCAACCGCTCACAACCCCAGGGCTGCCTGGGGTGTGAACAAACACCCACTTAGGAACCACATCTTGGTTTCTCTTCCCCACTCACACCCCAGCTGCCTGCACTGGCCCTCTTCTTGGGGACAGAGAGGTCACTGCAACAGCACCGCTCGCCTCAGACACCCTGGTACAAGCCGCTAAGGATAATTCTTAGGGAAACCTTGCCATCTCCATTGCGTTAATTAGTTCCAGAGATGCTAATTAAAGCCCTGAGCTGCTGCACACGAGGGCTGTCTGCGCGCTGGGGTGAGGCCACAGTGAGGAGCGGGGATAAAGCCAGAGGTGCAGCTGGGCCCACACTGATGGGACTCTCGAATGACATGCCTAGGACGTAAATGAACCTCCAAAGGCCCTTTAAGTTTGGCATTCAGTTATCTGGCTGTTTTGATAAGGAAGGACTGAGACCTTGTCATGATTTCCTGGGCCCTTGGCAGGCGGTGAGGGACAGGCTCCAGATCTTGAACTCTGCTCACTCCAGGGTGAGCTTCTGTCTTACATTAATGGAAGGCTAATGAATGTCTCAAAGGAGAGGCTTTGCGACTTTCATGTGGATTGAAGGATCACCCCAGTGGGCAGCTACAACGCCAGTGACCACCTGCCTTTGGCCTGTGGCAGCATTAATAGGCCTTTCAAGACGCTGGCAATTTTTACCAGAGCCAGTCCTCTGCTCAATGGCCCCTGTGGGAGTTAATAAAGGAAAAAGTCTGATCCTCTACCTGCCAGGGATATGCACATCCCTGGAACTCTGTACCATTCATGTAGGGCTGCAAACTCGCCAGGGACAGACTCCTCCTTGGCCCAGGGTGGGGCTGGAGTTTCCTAGCAGACCCTCCCCTCAGAAAAGTCCCAGACTCTGGGAGTTTCCTCACAGAGGGGCCAAGGGAATCCAGTCATGTGTTGGACCCACCATAACATACCCATGGGCCCTCAGGTGGGAAATGCAGGAAGGGGCTTTAGAGAGAAGAGGAAAAGGCAAAAATTAAGGAAGGCAAAGGGCAGAGGACAGGGGACTGGGGAAGCTCCTCTGGTCCAATGGGGAAGCTCACCCCAAACAACACCAAGCTGTACCCCCACCCAGAACTGTCCCCAGGCCCCAAGACAGCCGCTCCCCTCCCTCCCCACCTTCTTCAGCAGATGAGCCAGGCCAGCGGGGCCTTTCCTCCCACCCCCAGGGCAAGGGCAGCTCTCTGAGCCAGTGGCCTTGAGTGAGTCACTACCCTTCTCTGGGTTCATTTCCCTCCTCCATTAAATAGTGGTGGGGCTCACTGGATGCTGTCATAGGTGGACACCTCTGGGCTGACTTGGAGGGTTTGGGTGGAATAAAGTAACAGTTCCTTCACAGAGTAGAGGGCTCAGTCCAAACACCTGCCATTACTCTCCCTGGCCTGTGGGTAACATCAGTAAGGACCCCACACTGCCCGTCAAGCCCCTAACTCTCCAGCCTATATCCCATTCCCAGAACCACAGCCTGCTAACCGCCCCCTCCCCTGTCCTCCAAACACCTTGCTAGTCTGGCAGCCCCCTTCAGGCCTGCCACTATTTCTGCCCCCTCCAAACCAGCCTCCTACTCCCTCTCTCTCCCATTCCCTTCTTTTATTTTTCTTCAAAGCCCACTTCATCACCAGACACCACCAATCTATGAGTTTGCTATCTGCCTGTCTCACCTCTCAGACGGCAGGATCAGGGTCCACCCTGATCACTGCAACACACAGTGAATCCTCCACAGATAACCCCGTGCCTCAGTGCTCATGGCTCTGCATTTGCCCCCCTCCCTGAAAGATCCAAGATAATCACCTCTTCAGGTCTCCCCTCACCTGCCTCTGGAAGCCTCCCCAGCTCTGAACACCCCCTTCACTCTAATGCCTGAAGGATCAGGCTTCAATCACTGGCTTCCCTTTGGGACACAGCAATAGCAGTGCTGGGGACTAAGATGTACACAGAATGTCAGCCCCAGGGCCAGAGGTTCAGATGTGATGGTTCAGACAAAGAAAACCAAACGCCATGCACATAATTGGCACAGAGGTAAATATCTCCTTCTCAAAGCCTCCAGCCCACAGAACTTCACTCGTCCCTTCCGGGCACCACAGATGCTTAGTGAAGGCTGAGATCTGTCTCCGAGAATCAAGAACCAAGAGAGTATTTCTGGCCCAATTAAGCTTTAGTGCTTGACAAGTAGAAAATGCAGCCTCATCTATTTACATTCCTTATGGGAGAAGCAGACTGGCTCTGTGTACGTGTGGGCCATCTTGCTTGCCTTCCTGCAGGTGCACCACACCGAGGACACAGGTGGACAGCCAAGCCATGATGAGGGAGTCTCTAAAATGATGTGGTCGATTTGTGACATCAGCCTCAGGCAATGGGTACAAATATTGTTTTACAAATTATCAGTATTAGAAAATCAAGTAATTATCTCCATTTCAAAGGTACGAGAAGTCTTCTCAACCCTATTACCAACAACAACATTGAGTTTATAAGTGCAGTGCTGCCAGGCATATGGTTTCTACTCTTTCAGACGTGGCAGATCGTACCCTGTAAGTTTTGGCAGGGTGACCAGATCTGAGGCATGATCCCTACTTGAACCTTAGATGAGTAGGTAGATGGGAAGACAGATGAGATGGTCTACTAAAGTGTGTGCATTTGAAAAGCTCTTTAAAAAAGAAAACAACACACTCAACTCTAACGTAAGTTTCCATTTGAAACACCACCCCCCATGACTCAGCAGGTAAAGAAACCTCCTGCAATGCAGGAGACACAGAAAACACCCGTTTGATCCCTGGCTTGGGAAGATCTCCTTAAGGAGGAAATGGCAACCCACTCCAGTATTCTTGCCTGGAGAATCCCATGGACAGAGCCTGCTCCATGTAGTGAACGTCTGGCTATCACCCAAAGAACCATAAGCCTCTTGTCCTCAGGGCAGAAAGAGCCTGCTCACACCCACCCCCAGGCTAGCCCCTACCCTGCACGAATACTAGTGGCCTGTCCTTGGCTTTTGCTCAGGAACCCTGCTGTACCACCTCCTGCCTCAGCCATGAAGAACCCTCTCCCTGAGGATGGATAAACCTCGAGGAGGGTCAAAGACACCTCTGTGCCAACAGGCCCTTGCCTTTTTGTGTAGTCACCTGCCATGTGTGACATGGGTCCTCCTCCCTCTAGGCCTCTATGTGGGAACGAGGGTCATAACCATAATAGGTAGGGGTATCCCAATGCAAGATAGCAGAGGGGTTGGTGTGAAGGGAGGGAGGGGTGAATGGCCAGTACTTTGTTCATTTATTTAAGCTCTGCATAGCACTTAGTATGTAACCTGTAGTGTTCATTTCTGAAGCCTAGGGTCTAGCACAGTGCATGTCACATGGCAAGCTCACAGGGGTTGCTGGGCCTGAATATAGGCATGATCAGGTGCGCAAGGGGTAAACTGTCAACTTGATTCATTAGAGTCTTATTAATAATAATAGTGTGAGTTACTGGACTTCCCTGGTGGTCCAGTGGTTAAGAATCGGCCTGCCAATGCAGAGGATGTGAGTTCAGTCCCTGGTATGGGAAGATCCCATGTGCCTCGGGGCAACTAAGCCCGTGCTCCACAACAGGAGAAGCCACTACAGTGGGAAACCACCATGCTACAACAAAGAGTGGCCCCTGCTCACCACAACTAGAGAAAGCTTGCACACAGCAACAAAGACTGCAGCCAGAAATAAATAAAAATTTTTTAAAAATAATATTAGTTACCATTAATCAAGCACTAACTCTATACTGACTTTTAACGTGATGAACCCTTATGGATCTACTAGGGAAAGAGGTGTTCTAAGTCTCATGTTTTAGACTCAGAGGGGTTAAGCAACTTTCCCAAGGTCACACAGCTTATGACATAGCTATCAAACCCAGGATAGTGTGACCCCAGAGCCTGAGTTTTTGACTCTGATGTACCTCTCCCTTCACACCCCCACCCCTCTCAGAAAGAACAAACAGGGGCAAGACCAGAAACCTGAGGTCAGCAACATAACCACTTTCTGGGGAAGGCTTGAAGGAATGTGGCTCCAAGGCTTCAGACAAAGCATCTGCCTCCACAAAGGAGTCTTCTAATTGAGGCCTGTTTTTCTACCCAACTATCATTCAGCAGAACCAACCAGGACTGCTAACCAGCTGGTGTGCACCGGTACAGCTGTACCTGTTGGTAAAATGTTGAAACACATTCACACATGTTGGCAAATAGCTTCTGTGCTGATGTCTTCTGCCTAGGCCCCATCACCCTGATGGTTCAGGAGCCCCTATGGGAACGCGAGAGCTTCCCCTGATCCCACGATCCCAAGGTTAATGCCCGGCCCTGCATGGGGCCTCCAGGTCCTACTCCAGAGGAGGACTGGGACTTGGTCGATGCTGGGTCTGTTCCTGTGCATACCACTTTTCATCATTTGGGAATTCTCCTTTGGATTCTGTCCTCTAGTGGGAACTGCTGGTCTGAGAGGACATCTCCAGCATCTCCTAGGCCCCTGGAATAAAACAGTCCTTCTTACCCAGACCCCCTAGGGAAGCTGCATCTGGTGGGGGATGGCAGAGTGTCAGGCTCTGCCAACACAAAAGGGTGGCCCCCAAGGCAAAGAGTTGACCAACGCAGCCATCGCTACTTCAGAGACCCCCATAACCAGGTTGGACAACAGTCAAGCATGCCTGAACCAACTGCGGGATTCTGGTGAACAAGAAGGGTTGGAAGAATGGTCCAGGGAAGAAGTCTGTGGTGGCCCAGAAGGGACCAAACACTTAGGAAGTCAAAGCTGGAGCATCAGCTATGAGTGTGGGTCTGTGGGTGTGGGGCAAGACCAGACAGAGAAATGAGCCTCAAAGACAGAAGCCAGAAGAGTAAGGACAATTTGGTTAGAGGCTTGGGAGGTGGGTCAGAGCACATGTTGTTGTCGCTGTTGTTCAGTGGCTCAGTCGTATCTGACTCTGTGACCCTGTGGACCGCAGCATGCCAGCCTTCCCTGTCCTTTACTATCTCCTGGAGTTTGCTCAAACTCATGTCCATTGAGTCAGTGATGACATTCAACCATCTTTTCCTCTGTCACCCCCTTCTCGTCCTATCCTTAATCTTTCCCAGTATCAAAGTCTTTTCCAATAAGTCAGCTCTTCACATCAGGTGGCCAAAGTATTAGAGTTTCAGCTTCAGCATCGGTCCTTCCAATGAATATTCAGGGGTGATTTCCTTTAAGATTGACTGGTTTGATCTCCTTGCAGTCCAAGGGACTCACAAGAGCATGTAATGTCAGTCTAAAGATATGATTATTATAAGGGGCCTGAGGCCTGTTTCACATGGCACTGGTATGTGGTCTGCAGGCTGGGTGGAGGCCCAGGACCTGGACACAAGCCAAGCTGTAAGAAGGGGAGCTGTGACTGAGGAAAAGGACAACACTTTCTTATCAGCAAGGTCCTTGAAGGTCTCTTCCCCTGTCCCCGCCCCAAGCCTCCAGCTTATACTGAGTGCATCTTCCATCTCCACATTCAAGTCAAAGTGTGATCAGACTTCATATGCTCTGCACCAGGGCGTATAAAGATGATAAAGCCCTGTGGATTCCTCTCTGCTCATTACCACCCTCCCAGGCCTGCTGTTTGCTTCCCAGCCTCATATTGTGTTTGTGTGCAGTTCAATAGATTTTTTATTACAGTTGGAATTAAATAAGTGAAAGATGGATCCAGTGGGCTGAGGGAAAACAGAAGTTTAATCAAAGGAAATAACAGAGCCGGTCTGGTTCTAGAATTGCAGGATGTACTGAAGCGCCCAGCAGGGCCTGGTAACGACGTTCCTCTCAGTCTTTCCCTTTGAGGCTTCCTCCTGCAGCTCGTGCCCATGAGGGGGCTTCAGAGGCGACTCGCCCCCACCCCCCCTCCATGATTAGGAGATGTGGTGGGCTGGGCCAGGGCCAGGGTCTCAGGGGCACCACTGAGCTCAGGAAAGCTCACATCATCAAAGTATCGCTGAAGGGGGTCATCCTTTTACTCTTCTGTTGCTCTGAGGTCCTAAGGGCAGCAAAACCTGCTGAAAGGGATTATAAATTATGGCTTGGGGGTCCTGCAGTCGTGGGTGTTGCCAGGACTCATGTGGTAACAGGGAAGGGTCTATGGGGAAGGGGAGACAGAGTGTGAAGTTGTGGAACTCGGCTGGGCTCAGCCCCGTAACTGGGGCAGCTGGTGGGTGGCAGGACCTGGGTGAGACTGCCCCCTCGGGAGTGCAGTGGGGAGGGGCAGGGTTCAGGCTCCACAGGGTGCACCCCCTGGAGATTGCTGTGGGGGTTGACAGGCAGAGGACGATGCGTCTCCCACCTGTTTGCTCTGCTGCGGAGCTAGTGAGAGGTCAAAGTCTGCTCCCACTTGGAGAATTGTCCACTGCGAGGAGCAAATTCGATTGCATCCAGTTCCTGCTGGTAAACGAGACTCCTCTGTAATTACTGACTGCCATGGCCTTGTGCCCACCTGACATCATCTCCAGGGTCATGACAGACATGTGCTCGGGAATGGTCTGTCCCAAGGAGACCTGATTGCTTGAATTGCTGTTATTTCAGCTCGGATTCCAGGACCCTCCTCCCTTGTCCCTTTGTCCCTCCCCTTCCTGTAACTTCACTCTCAAGAATTGTCCCCTCTGTTAACACAATCTGCCTCAGTATCCATGCCTTGAGCCATCCCCTGGGAACAGGCATCCCACTCCACCCAACTCTAACCTCAGTCCTCTAGCTAAAGCTGGCTCCCAGAGGTTGGACTTCCTCAGGAACAACTGTTTGCCAGCCCAAACAGCTGGCCCTGCCTGCTACCATATGTGCCTGACTCAGTACCAAGTGCCTGCTGTCTGGGACCCCCGCCTCACTGTGACAGCGGAGTGTTTGAGGGCCACCAGCTTCCTGCCTCCCCAGCCTCACTACCACTTGCTGCCAGGATCCCTCACGTCACCTGCTCTGGGGCCATCTTCCCCTGTCTGGCTCCACCTGCAGCCCTAAGCCCAGGCTAGGACATTCCTAAGCAACCTTGTCATTGCCATGGGACAAAAGGGTGCCTAGAAGTGACCCTGACAGAGAAAGGCTTCTGGCTTCTGCTAAACAATGTCACAATGTCCCCAGGGTGGGAGCAGAGGTGGTATTTTATTTCTCACAGATTCTAACTTTCTGACGTGAGATTCCAAAGACAGGATACCATCCAGAAGGCAAGGGAGAACTCTGGTCCTGGGCCAGCAGCTATCCTGACCCCTCAAGAGCTTGGCTACCAGGAGTTGATGGAGAAGCCCTGGAACCTGGGCCAAGGAACAAGAAATGTGTTTCCTCCCAAACACAACTACAAATGTTTATCTTGTCTTTCTCCAAAAACCCCACTGAAAAGAAAGCAAATGCATTTTTTGAAAGTATAAACCCAAAGACTTAGAGGATTTGAGAGAAGACAATTATAGACAGATTTTTGACAAAGTTTAGAAGCCAGAAAGCAGATGGAGAAGGAAAATTAGCAAAGGAAGATAGAAGCTGGGATGCCTGCAGAGGAGGTCCAGATGAGAAGCGAACACATTTGCCCAGCAGAAAACTGGGGATGCTCAGCATGTGGAGACAACAGGGACAGAAAGCTGTGGGCAAGAGTGGGGTTGGGAAGAGGAGGTTGGTGTGGGCGTCTACACTTAGCAAGACTCCCCAGATACCCTCCTTTGCCCTGTATAACTGGGCAGGTCACATGATTTGTTCACCCCTACCCAAGCAAGATGTCCAAGGCTTGTTCTCTGGTGAAGCAGAGGGAAATTTCCAAATTTGGGGAGACCAGGAAAAACGAGGGGTGGAGAGAGGCTCAAAACTGCAGTCTAAACACTGCCCAGTGGGTTTCGGGATCCATTTTAACCAAGCATTTAGAACTTTCAATCCATGGGATAGGGAAATAATCAGAAAACAAGAAAGAATTCTTGAGGAAAGATCCAATAAAAAAGAGATAAAACAAAAGTAGGTTGAAGATTAAAATTCAAAGGAAGGGGCAAAAAATTTTCTAGAAAAATTCTGAAAACTAAAAGCAGACAAAGAGAAAGGAAAACTGGACAAAATGAGACCTTTTAAAAATAGTTTACAGAATCAAAGAAGCGATAAAGAAGACAAAACTAAAGGAAATAGAGAGAAAAACAAATGAGACCTTTTAAAAATTTACAGAATCAAAGAAGCGATAAAGAAGACAAGTGGGAGGAAATAATTTTAAAACATCTATACAAATACTCCTAGACTAGAAGGGCGTGAATTTCCATATTGAAAGGGCCAGTTGAGAGTTTACCAGTACAAGTGAAAAAAATACCTACAACCAATTTTGAAGTGTCAGAACACCAAAGATAAAGAGAAGATCCAAACAGTTTGGACCTGAAAGCTGAAACAGGACACAATAATAAGAGAAACGGGAATCAGAATGACACCCATTTCTCAGCAGCAGAGCTAGAAGCCAGGAGATAAGGAAACAATGCCTTTAGCATCCTCAGGGTGAAAAGATTATTTTCAACCTGGATTCTATGTTCAGCCACTCTCAGTGAGTGGGAGGGCAGGAAAAAAAGATTTTTGAGATGTAAACAGACTCAACCAAATTGGCCTCCCATGTACCCTGTCATAAGAAGCTGCTGGAGAATGTACTCCACCAAAACTAGGCTGTAAATCAAGAAAGAAGGTATAGGCCCGAGGAAATAGCAGAGCTGGGACTGAGCAGAGCAATGAATGCAAGGCCCTGGATGACAGCTGTGCAGCAGGCTGGAGAGCAAGCTTATGGTTTGGAGTAGGAGGAAGAGCTGCTCCAGGAGGGAGACCACCAAGGGGAAAATGGGATCAATACATTAAATGATAGGTCTCACCAGGCAGAAATTATGCTGTTAAGCATTTGCCAGAACCGAAGGAGCAAGGTACATAGAAAAGTAGGTGAATTTTTTTAGGGGGGACAGATGATAAAGCAGGTATATTTTAATAGAGGCAGACAGCTAATTTACACTCAATTTGTACCTTTTCCATCCAAGTTCATTCCACTGACTCAAGTTTATTCACAGCCATGGTGAATGCTTCTTCATCAAAACGAACATTTTTACCCGATAATATTGTCCTAAGCATTTACATGTCCAGAATGGGAGAAAGAAGTAAGGTAAATGGATATTTTTTTATAAGGGAAAAGATAAATATACAAACAGGAACCCCACTTGTAATCTAAGGTGGTTTAGACCAGTGCTTATCCAAGTTCAATATGAACTTGCATATGAAACATTTAGCATAAAACGTAGCCTCTGATTCAGTAGTTTTGGGGTGGGACCCGAGATACTGCATTGTAAACAAGTCCCCTGGTGGATGTTGCTGTCTGTGGGTCATACTTTGAGCAGCAAATATTTATACAGAGCTAAATGGCATTGAAAACATCTGTTGAACTATGATAATAATATCTACTGCCTACTGTATGTCAAGCACTGTACTACTTTGCATGCATTGGCAAGTATTATCTCAATTTATTTCTCTAAGTCTTTTTTAGTTATTATTATCCTTGTTTTACAAAAAGGAGAATTGCGACTAAGAGGAGAATTGCCCCAAGCTCTGACAAACACTCACTGACAAACACTAGTTGGTAGAGCTGGAATTTGAGTAAGATTTATGTCACCTCAAAGGCCAGATTTTTTTCCCCTAGAATTATAGCTTCAATCTCCCCTGCAATGTAAGGAGACAGAAATAAAGGGAAACATTCTGTGTTCAGGCATTGAAAAACTTCATACTATTAAAATGTCCATACTGCCCAAAGTGATTCAATACTACCTCCATCAAAAACCGTATTAGCACTTTTTACAGAAATTAAAAAATGAATGTTAAAATTCATATAAAACCAAAAACACAACAACAACAAAAAAAAAATTCATATAAAACCTTAAAAGACCCAGAACACACAATGTGACAGTCAGGAAGAAGAATACAGCAGGAGGAATCACACTTCTTGATTTCAAAATACAAGTCCAAATATAAAGTTATTTTTAAAATATAGTATTTTATAAGTAGGCTTGTTTTCTTGATTTCTCTTTCTGATAGTTCATTGTTAGAGTATTGAAATACAACAGATTTATGTACATTAATTCTGTATCCTGCAACTTTACCAAATCAGTTGAGTTTTAGTAGTTTTTTGGTGGTGTCTCTAAGATTTTCTGTATATAATATCATGCCACCTACAAATAGTGACAGTTCTACTTCTTCCCTTCCAGTTTGGATTCCTTTTATTTCTTTCTCTTGTCTGATTGCTGCGACTAGGACTTTCAATACGATGTTGAGTAAAAGCGATGAGAGCAGGCATCTGTGTCTTGTTCCTGATCTTAAAGAAAATGCCTTCAGCTGTTTGCTTTTGAGTCTGGTAGTCACTGTGCACTTGTCTTATACAGACTTTATTATGTTGAGGTATGTTCCCTCTGGATGCATGTTGTTGAGAATTTTTATTATAAACCGATGTTAATTTTGTCAAAAGCTTTTTATACATCTCTTGAGATGTTCACATGTTTTT
Source organism: Okapia johnstoni (assembly GCA_024291935.2). NCBI lineage: Eukaryota > Metazoa > Chordata > Mammalia > Artiodactyla > Giraffidae > Okapia > Okapia johnstoni. The sequence goes on from CM044322.1 coordinate 47,990,296, forward strand.
TATTCTTCAGTTAACATGGCATATTACATTGATTAATTTGTGTATGCTAAACTATCCTGATGCTAGGAAAGATTGAGGGCAGGAAGAGAAGAGGGAGACAGAGGATGAAATGGTTGAATGGCATCATCGACTCAATGGACGTGAGTCTGAGGAAACTCCAGGAGACAGTGAAGAACACGGAAGCCAACTGTGCTACAGTTGACGGGGAAACCTGACATGCTGTAGACCATGGTGTCGCAAACAGCCGGACGTGACCGAGTGACTAAGCAACATCAACAAACCATCCTCGCGCCCCAGAGATAAACCTCGGTTGACCCCATGGCAGGATTTGGGCTAGCAGAATGTAGCTATATTCAGGGGCTAACTATAGCCAAGTGTGGCAGTATATATAGGCCAGTGACAGGAAACAGGGCTTTCCTGAGTTAGGGTTACACATTTTACTGTGCTTCTTTTTAAAAACATTCTTTTAAATTTCTTTAAAAACCTTGTTTAGTCAAATCACTTTTGGGAATAAAACAAAGCCATAGTACCACCTGAAACTATTGTCTGTATTTTGACTTCAAAGGTTCACTGTCTTTTTCCAATAAGAATGGCCTGAAAACATTCCATCTTTCTAAGCCATGATGAATGAATATCCATTAAACATAGTTTCTCACCTCCAAGCAACCTACGGAGCAGTCAGGGCAGCTGCCCTTGGTGCCCAAGGCAGCCAAGACAAGGCACTTCTTGCTGTAGCGCCTGGAGCAGCCATTCCATTGGAAAAAGCACTAGGTAAAATTTTTAAATGAGATCATTTTTAATCCCAGGATAAACAAAGGAAGATAGGAAATATAATCAATGCATATTACTTAATCTGCTGTAAACAATATTTACACAGTACAATAATTAAACACTGACTACTGATATTAACTGAAAGTATCGAAGCCATTACCCTGCAAAGGGAAGGGGAAGGAAGAGCATGGGAAGAGAAGAAATCTTTGCCATATTGGAACATCAGTGGATAAATTCTAAATTTGTTAAATTAAGGAAAGAAATATAAGTACATTCCTTAGAAATATGGAGATAAATACCAGAAGAAACAGCTCAAAGAGTATATTTGTTTTCTATTGCTGCATAACAAATCACCATAAACTTAACAGTTTAAAACAACATGTTTGTTATCTCACAATTCCCTTGGGTCAGGAATCTGGGCATGAATCTTCTATAGAGTCTCACTAGGCTGAAATTAAGGCATCAGCTGGAACTGTGTTTTATCTGAAACTTGACTAAGAAAGAATCATCTTCCAAACTCATTCAGGTTGCTGGCAGGATTAATTTTCTTGTGGTTGCATGACCGAAAACCCCTGCTTTTTATTGGCTCTTAGCTGGCAGTCATCCTCAGGCTTCTAGGCCACCTAAAGTCCCTAGAGGCCACAGTTCCTTATCATGAGGGCTTCTCCAACATGGCCACTGACTCTATTAAACCCATAAAGAGAGACTCTGACTCCAGACTGCCAAGAGTCTTATATAACACAGCATAATCGTGGGAGTAATCTCCCATCACCTTGCCATGGGAGGCAGGAGATGTGAACTCCAGCAGGCTGGGACCATTGGGATCACCCTAAATTCTATCCACCACAAAGAGGCCCTTAAATGTTTTTTGATAAGTAAGTCATGCAAATTACATAAAAGAGGATGAATGAATGCCTCCCACCAATTTCCTAGCCAACACGGTCTCTTCCCTGGGAGGCAAAAAACATAGCCAGTTTCACTCATAACTTAACAAATGATTCTGTGTATATAATACATGCACACATGCACACTTTATTCCTCACTCTCTCAGCTCTCTACTCAAATGTACCAGGTATTTCCTAAGCATTCTATAAAAATGATGATACCTATAATATCTTTTTTTCCCTTTTTTGAGTAACTGGTAGCATGCTATACAAACCACAACTGTATCTCTTTTTATGCTTCATATATCCTGAGATCATTTTAAATTGGTACATAAAGAGATTCTTCATTGTTTTTTCTGCTGTGGTATAGCATTCGTTGACCCTTTGATGGACGGTTAGGTCATTTCCTAAGCTTTTCTATTGTGAAGTTAGATATTTCTAATGCTGCAATAAATATCTCTGAGGGCTAGACTTCCTTGGTGGTTCAGTGGCTAGGAATCCACCAGCCAATACAGGGGACACAGGTTCGATCCCTGGTCTGAGAAGACCCCACATGCTGAGGGGCAGCTGAGCTCTTGTGTCACAACTACTGAGACTTCGTGCTGCAACTACTGAAGCCCACGCACTCTAGAGCCCGTGCTGTGCAATAAGAGAAGCCACCGCACTAAGAAGCCCAAGCATCGCAACTAGAGAAAGCCTGAGCACAGAAACAAAGACCCAGAATAGCCAAAAATTAATTAATTAAAAAATAGTAATGATTCAGTTCAGTTCAGTTCAGTCGCTCAGTTGTGTCCAACTCTTTGCGACCCCATGGACTGCAACACGCCAGGCCTCCCTGTCCATCACCAACTCCCAGAGTTTACTCAAATTCATGTCCACTGAGTCGGTGATGCTATCCAACCATTTCATTCTCTGTCGTCCCCTTCTCCTCCCACCTTCAATCTTTCCCAGCATCAGGGTCTTTTCAAATGAGTCAGTTCTTCGCATCAGGTGGCCAAAGTATTGGAGTTTCAGCTTTAACATCAGTCCTTTCAATGAATATTCAGGACTAATTTCCTTTTGGATGGATGGGTTGGATCTCCTTGCAGTCCAAGGGACTCCTAAATATTTTTAAAAATGATCTCTGAGGGGAGGTCATTTTACTGATAGTGTTGCCTCTGGGGAGTGGGGAGTGGGACAGGAAAGGGCAGGGATCTATTGCTCTCATGATAAGCCTTGTGTACCACTTGATCTTTTTACCCATGTGCACATATTACCTGGGTAACTGTAAGAGGGCTCTGTGATCTGTTCAAGGGGTGAAGCTGGTTCCATGGGAGGCTCCTCCTGCCTTTGCGACCTTCAGAACCGGCTTCCAAGTCCCTCTGAGCTGCCAGTACTTACTCCCACTCAGGCTTCATTCTTTTCCTTTCTCAGCATTTATTGAGCATCTGCTGCATATCAAGAACCCAGAGACTGGAGCTCCAGAGAAAAATTCCACTTCTCACTCCAGGCAAAATATTCCACTTGCCCCTCTTAATACGTGAGAGTAAACAGGCACACAGTTCTCCTGAGCTCTCAGGAGAGAAACGGGCTTCTGGCCCCTTCAGCCAGAGCCAGAGTTGCTCCCAGACTACAGGAAGTACACCGGCAGCAGCCACCTCCACGCTGGGGAGCTTGGGAATTGGTTGGTGTTAAAGTTCTACTTTCCAGTGGGTGTGAGGGGCAGCGCCCGCAGCTTCCCTTATCACAGTCACCCACTCCTTCTTCTGCAACCCCAGCTGTCACTTCTGGTATACTGCCAACCGCCCCCCCCCCATTTTGTCACCTTGTAAGACGCCCCCCCCGATAAAAGGGCAAGACTAGAGAGACCCCCCAAGCCGCCATCACTCCCTCCCCCTCACTGTCAGCTACAAATTGGTGCTTGCCAACGACATTTGCCATCTGCTTCTGTGGAGATTGATTCCTGTGCTGCTATAGCTGTTGACCTTCAACATCCTCTGAAGGAGTTCAAGGTGGAGAGTGAGGCACTCTGTGCTCCAGGGAAACTGGTGGAAGAGGTCTTTAGATAGATATTTTCAGGAACTGATTTCATGATCCTAATCCTTGCATCTCTTCATATCTAGAAAAGCACTGAATCCCTTCATGGTGACATCAGCTCCTCATGACTAGCAGAAAATATTCTGTTAAGCAAGCGATTGAGTGCACTGAACTCCCCCTTCACCAAAACCTTATATTTTGACCTTCCCCTACTGCCTCTTTGGGAACAGTCTCTCAGAGCTATCTGAGGTGCTGTCTCCCAGGCTCTAGTACTCATCTTGCCCCAAATAAAACTAAGCTCGCAACTCTCACATTCTGCATCTTTATAGTCAACATCACCTTCCTCTGCCCCCTTCCTCTTCTAACTCCAGTTTGTTTTCCTTCATCACAGTTGTTTCTCCTTTTCTTCTCCTCATCCAGGGATTATCTTGGGTTCAGCCGAATCCCTGAGCGTCCACGGGGGGCTGAGACCCTGTGACCCTCCACCTGCCATCTCCCTTTGACCCAGGAGACAACAGAGTCTAGTGTTTGCCCATGAGAAGGGCACACACCTGTTCTAACTGGGGAAAACACTTGGCCTTCGTACTTCATTTCTCCATAACAATGCACCGTGATGAACTTGATCTCCATCAGTGATATTTACTGGCAGTCTCCTGCGTATATATACATAGGCTTCCTTGATGGCTCAGATGATAAAGAATCTGCCTGAAATATATGTATATCTGATTCACTTTGCTGTACACCTACCTGAAACTAACACAACATTGTAAATCAACTGTGTTCCAATTAAAAAAAAATTTTTTTTAATCCACTTAGTCCACCATCAACTTGCCCACATTTCTTAAGCTTGGCTGTAATGACTTGAGGCATTTCATCAGATGCTTTGCAGAAATCAAGGCTACATTCCAACATGAAATTTCATCAAGACTTTACCTCCCAAGGCTCCCCGAAGTAATAAACCAACACCCAGCAAGCCCTCCCACCCCTCCCCGAGTCTTCTGGTGCTGTTATATCTAGCAAGTTGACCTGGCCCTGATCAAGGTGCTCCTCCACCTTCCTGAAAACCAAATCAAAAAGGTTGGTGGGGTTTGGAAGCAACAGTGGGCAGTGGGAGGAGGTAGTGTGAAGTGTGATGGCTGCTGCCAAGTAGCAGAAATGAGATTAAAATGGACCCGGAAAGGGGCTGGTGCAGCGGTAAGGAGATACACTCTCCCATCAGCCCAGGGTGGCAGCCTGAAAGATGCACTAGGGCCCCAGGCTCCTCCCTCCAAGCTCTTCCTCCTCCTCTGGAGCAGGGCTGCCAACTGAAGCCTGTAGGCATCAGGCCAAGACCCTAAATAGGCAAAGTTGGTCCTGGGGGACGTGATAAATGAATTGCATGCAAAGTATGCCTGGCACATCAGTAGAGCTCTCCAAGTGTTAGTTATTGTTATTATTATTAAGATCATCATCAGCATTATTATCACTATTATTAGAGAAGCAGCTGTGACTCAACCCCAGACAACCACTCTCCTTCAACAAGGCTAATATAGTGATGCTAGATTTACCAGTTTGTCAAAAAAGCTACAAACCTGGAGTTTTGTTAAAAATCTCTGCCTTTTTTCCATTTGGCAACTAATGCATTTAGAACAAAAACCAATGACTGCGTGGACTGGACCAGACAAAATCAGTCCGTGGGCCACCCACAGGCCTGCACCTGCATGCTCAGCCCTGGAGATTGCGGCAGAAGCTCTGTGCCAGGGATCCTGTGACCTCTGGGGATTAGGAACATGGTTGTGACAGTCTTCCAAACCTCCTTGTGTCCCCCACCCCTACACACACACACACACATGACTCTGGAAGCACTCCAGGGACTTTACATGAGCTCTTGAGCCCAACAAGGGGCCAGCTGTCCTTCCCTCCTGGCAAGGACCAGTGCAGGGAGAACAATGGTCAGCCAGGGAAAGAAGGGTTCACACAAAAGTCTTCAAGGAAGAAACCCAGGGTCCATGCTTGTGCACAGCACTGGGGGCTTAGCCTCTGCTTGGAGGAGTGAGCAGAAAGAGCCAGCCATGGACCATGAGTGGCTCCCCACTTCCTGGGCCTCTTCTCCCTTGAGCATTTTAAAAATGAGCTTGAATCAGATAGGTCCCTTCTGCCTCCCACCCTCTCTGATGCCCTCTTGCCTTAGAATCATGACTGCAGTGACCACCACTATGAATGCAGGGTGGCCATGGTCATGACAGGTATGTCGAAACATAAACAAAGGAAGTGAAGCACAGCTGCAAGGAGGTCCAGAGAACTCCCACACCTGCTTGAAACTGCCAGATCAAAGGGGTGGAGTGATACCCCCGGGCACCCTGCAGCCTGTCCCTGAACCATGGGTGGACTGGGGGGGAGCGTCTCCCAGGAAGTAGGGTTGCTGCTTATATTAGTAGTTCATACCTTTTTATTACCGAGTGGCATTCCATTACAGGAACGTAATTATTTTTTATTAAGTGCTTCCTAAACACCAGGACGGAGAAGGCAATGGCACCCCACTCCAGTATTCTTGCCTGGAAAATCCCATGGACGGAGGAGCCTGGTAGGCTGCAGTCCATGGGGTCGCAAAGAGTCAGACACGACTGAGCGACTTCTTCACTTTTCACTTACTTGCATTGGAGAAGGAAATGGCAACCCACTCCAGTGTTCTTGCCTGGAGAATCCCGGGGACGGCAGAGCCTGGTGGCTGCCGTCTATGGGGTCGCACAGAGTCGGACACGACTGAAGCGACTTAGCAGCAGCAGCAGCAGCAGCAAACACCAGGAGGGCTTCCCTGGTGGTTCAGTGCTAAAGAATCCACCTACCAAAGCTGGAGACGGGGGTTCCATCCCTGGGAAAGGAAGACCCACTGAAGAAGGAAATGGCAACCCACTCCGGTATTCTTGCCTGGGGAATCCCATGGACAGAGGAGCCTGGCCGGCTATAGTCCAAGGGGGTTGCAAAGAGTCGGATACAACTTAGCAACTAAACAACAACATATAGCAAGAACTGTGTTAGTGAATTCACATACATTATCTTTTTTAGTCCTCAAATTGATCTGCAAATAAAACAGGAATCTCCACTTCACAGTTGAGACAAGCAAGACTCAGAAAAGTTAAGTTAAACTTCCCACAGGTCACAGAGCAGGTAAGTGGAAGAGTCAGGATTTGAACTTGTCTCCCTCCACTGAGCTATACTGCATGGGCCGTTTTCCCTCTGAGCACCCGGTCTCAGGATGCCTTTGACCTTCCCTTCTAGCTCCACCCCACCGGCTCTGGGGCACACTGGAAGGGCCGAGAAGCCCTGGCCCTAACTCCTCCCCTGACGGTAAGACTCTGAGTACACTGAGCTCCAGAATTTTTGAGTCCAGATTTTTATTGGACTCAACTTGTTTTGTGCTGAGGTGGAACACTCTCCCCGAGCCTATCAATAGAACGAGGCAGAAGGGTGACCACGCGGCAGATGGGACGCGTGGGTGGGGCGGCTCCTCTGTCGTGTTCCGCAGTGGTGAGAGACTCTGGCTGTGGACGACGCCACTTCCTTTCCCCTCCATTCCTCAGCCCACTGCAGCTGAGCGTCTTCATTCACAGTCTGCCTTTTCTGAGTTCCAGGAGATCCCGCAAAGGCCTCTGGGAGTGAGGCTGCAGGGCTAATAAGCACAGGATTCTCAGGCCCTCACCTAAGAATCCTGAGAGCCACCTTCTGCCTCGTGCCCCGGAAAGCCACCCCTCCAAGTTCCCTGCAAAAAGGCAGGAATCACTGTCGCTGGGGCCTGCACTCAGTGATTTACATCCTACCCCACCTGACTCCGGAGAAGGCAATGGCAACCCACTCCAGTATTCTTGCCTGGAAAATCCCATGGACGGAGGATCCTGGTAGGCTACAGTCCATGGGGTCGCAAAGAGTCAGACACGACTGAGCAACTTCACTTTCACTTTTCACTTTTCACTTTCATGCATTGGAGAAGGAAATGGCAACCCACTCCAGTATTCTTGCCTGGAGAATTCCAGAAACAGAGGAGCCTGTTGGGCTGCTGTCTATGGGATCGCACAAAGGTGGACACGACTGATGTGACTTAGCAGCAGCAGCAGCAGCCTCCTGACTCTTCTGGAAATGAAGTAAGGTTTTAAAATTTGCAAAATTGAACAATGTATTTTTAGAGGTGCATATATTTAGTACGATGATAAAGAAGAGCCAAAGAATTGAACACTCAAAATCAGGATGGAAGTCATACCCTTTAGAATGGCTGTCAAAACAAGCACACAGAGAAAAACAAATGCTGGCTGTGAAGAAATTGGGACCCTTGTCTGTTGCTGGTGAAAATGTAAAATAGTGCAGCCACTGAAGAAAACCATATAGCAAATCCTCAAAATATTAAACATAGAGTAACATTTAATCCAGCAATTCTCAGTTCTGGGTATATACACACAAAAAAACAGGAACTCAACTATTTGTGTACTAGCATTCATAGCAGCATTATTTACTACAGCAAAAGGTGAAAACAACCCAGACATCCATCAATGGATGAATAGATAAATAAATAGTAAAATGTGATGTAAACATGCAATAGAAAATCATTCAGCCTTTAAAAAGTAGAAAATTACAACACAGGCTGCAACAAGATTGAACCTGGATGACATTTTGCTGAGTGAAAGCAAACCAGTCACCCAAGGACAAACATTGTATGAATCTACTTACGTCGAATACCTAGAGTAGCCAAATTTATAGAGAAAGAAAGTGAAACAGTGGTTACCAGGGCTGGGGAAGAGAAGAATGAGGAGGTATTGTTTAACTCAGCTTATTTAACTTTAGTTTGGGAGTATGAAAAAGTTCTGGAGATGGATACTGGTAAGAGTTGCACAACAATGTGAATGTTCTTAATGCCACTGAATTGCACATTTAAAAAGGATTAGAATGGAAACTTTTATGTTATGTATATTGTACCACATTAAAAAACAAAAGACAAGATGGTAACCACTACAGGAGGAGAAAAAAGAAAGGTCTAGAAAGGGCTATAATTGCACCAAGGGTGAGTACCCAGGTACTCAGACTATTATACTTGTTTTGTACATTGCCTATATCCAGCCTGCCTATATACACCTGTACACATTGCCTATATATGCCTGCCTCCTCTGCAACCACACATGTATACTATGTACCTTATTTCACGGGCTCTAAAGCACACATCTTAAAAAAATTTAATCTCTCTGAAATTGAAGTGCATCTCACAATCAGTGTGGTAAGAAAAATATCCTTGTGCCATAGTTTACGTGGTAGGCTGTTATCTTTCTCTGTGGTGTGTAAAACAATAATGCTTCTAGGACTTCCCTGGATGTCCAGTGGTTAAGACTCCATGCTTCTACTTCAGGGGGCATGGGCTCAATCCCAGGTCAGGGAACTAAGATCCTATCCAGGGAACTAAGATCCTGAATGCGACACAGCATGACCAATTAAAAAAAAAAAAAGATACTTCTGATGATGGTGCCTAAGAGTAGATGAAATACAGGGTATGTAAGCAAAAATATTTCATAATAAATTTTTACTTATTTTGTATTGAAGTATAGTTGATTTACAATGTGTTAGTTTCAGGTGTACAACAAAATGATTGAGTTATATATATATATTCTTTTCCATTATAGTTTGCTACAAGATATTGAATATAGTTGCCTGTGCTACACAGTAGGTCCTTGTTGTATCTGCTAATCCCAAACTCCTAATTTATTCTTAATTGCTCACCTTTCCCCTTTGGTAATCATAAATCCATTTTGTATCTCTGTAAGTCTGTTTCTGTTTTGTAAATAGGTTCATTTGTATCATATTTTAGATTCCACATGTAAGTGATATATGATATCTGTTTTTTTCTGTCTGACTTACTTTACTTAGTATGATAGTCTCTAGGTCCATCCATGTTGCTGCATTTGGCATTATTTCATTTTTTATGGCATATATATATATATATATATCACATCTTCTTTATCCATTCATCTATTGATGAACATGATAGCTTATGGTGAACAGTGTTGGATTCGTGATCTCCGAAAAAGATTTAGCTTTGGGACCAGGGACCAGGCTTGATCACTCAAGAGCTTTTGTGTAGTAGAGTTTTATTAAAATATAAAAAAGGGACAGAGAAAGTTTCTGACATAGACATCAGAAGGGGGAGGGAGAGTGCCCCCCCCCGCTAGTTTTAGCAAGCTGTTTTATGTCTGTTAGAAAGCTATTAATCAGATAAGAGAGACGCCTCAAGGCTGACAGAGTTTCATCAGGCCCCTCTCCCACAATATGCATTTTTGAGATAGGATGGCACAAGATGTGTCATCCCTCAGTCATAAAACAATTGATATGAATACTGGCTTGTTGAGCTATTATCAGCCCAAGGGTTGAGAAAAGAAAAAAAGTTAGTCTTCGGTGCAACCATTTTGAAGAAAGGCAAATTCCACAGCAAATAAATAGTTTCATTAGCATAGTTTAAGAAAAACATTTCCATAGAGAAACCTTCTTTGAATTTTGTACGGAGAAGGAAAAAAAAATCTGACACCTGTAGTTTGTTTCCTCCTGCCGCCTAAGGGAGAGATAAAAAATGTCTGACATTTGCAGCCTGTTTCCTCTGGAGACCCCTGCCCTTCCTGCCTGTTACCCTCTCAAACACCTGGGTTGCTTCCACTTCTTGGCTGTTGTAAATAGTGCTGATATGAACACTGAGGTGCATGTATCTTTTCTAAGTAGAGTTTTCTCCAGATACAGACCCAGAAGTGGGAATGCTGGATCATATGGTAACTCTCTATTTTAAATTTTTTAAGGAACCTCCATATGGCTCAGACAGTAAAGCATCTGCCTACAATGTGGGAGACCTGGGTTCAGTCCCTGGGTCAGGAAGATCTCCTGGAGAAGGAAATGGCAGCCCACTCCAGTATTCTTGTCTGGAAAATCCCATAGATGGAGGAACCTGGTAGGCAAAGAGTCAGACACAACTGAGTGACTTCACTTTCTTTCACTTGCCATACTGTTTTCCGTAGTGGCTGCACCGATTTACATTCATCACACTATGACTGCACCAATAGTATAAGAGCATTCCCTTTTCTTCACACCCTTTCCAGTATTTATTATTTGTAGACATTTTGATGATGGCCATTCTGATCAGTATGAGGTAATACCTCTTTGTAGTTTTGATTTGTATTTCTCTAATGGTGATGTTGAGCATCTTTTCGTGTGCCTACTGGCCATCTGTATGTCTTCTTTGGAGAAATGTCTATTTAAGTCTTCTGCCCATTTTTTGATTGGGTTGCTCGATTTTTTGATATTCATTATATGAGCATAGCATATTTTAAAATAACATCTATACTGACATATAATCCACATACAATACATTCACTTATTTGAAGTATACAATTCAGTGATATATTTACAGGGATCTGCTGCTGCTGCTGCTGCTAAGTCGCTTCAGTCGTGCCCGATTCTGTGCGACCCCATAGACGGCAGACGACCAGGCTCCCCTGTCCCTGGGATTCTCCAGGCAAGAACACTGGAGTGGGTTGCCATTTCCTTCTCCAATGCATGAAAGTTAAAACTGAAGTCACTCAGTCGTGTCCCACTCTTAGCGACCCCATGGACTGCAGCCTGCCAGGCTCCTCCATCCATGGGATTTTCCAGGCAAGAGTGCTGGAGTGGGGTGTCATTGCCTTCTCCGCCACAGAGATATGCAATCACACAATTTACAGTCTTTTATGACTGACATTTTCCACTTAGCATGTTTTCAAGTTTCATCTGTGTAGCAGCATTATACACTGAATTTTTAAAGTGACCCATTCATCCCTCAACTCACTGGGATCTGGCTTCTAAATCTACCATTTTATTAAAATGCCTTGTGTTGGTTACAAGTGATTCCTCTTTATACAGTCTAGCGGCCATTTCTCAGTCTTCACTTTGACCTCATTCAGCACAAACATGGGTTGAGTATTAACTAAATGCCAGTTTCCATGGGCATCACTCACCTCCTTCTCCCTGACATGCCCCTTCCTTAGATTCCACACCTCATGCTCATTCTCTTGTTTCCCTGTCTGGGCTATCTCTCTCTGCTTCTTTCATTCTCCCTTCCCCTCTCCAAGGCTTGTCGTTGGCATTTTCCCCTTCTCTGACATTCTTCCAGTGATAATCAGCAGACTGGTGTCCTCCACGATTAGGCCCTCAATCTGATAGAACATAATCAGGTTGTATCTTAGATAGCATCACCAATTCAATGGACATGAATTTGATCAAACTCTGGAAGATAGTGGACGACAGAGGAGCCTGGTGTGTTGCAATCCATAGGGTCACAAAGAGTCAGACACAACTTAGCAACTAAACAACAACAACAAATCTTCAACTCCAACCTCTGTTTCTCCAACTGTCTGCTAGACCTTTCCTCCTGGGTGTTGCACAGGTACTTGACATGCCATACTATGTGGAATCTCTCTTCTGCATAGCTCAGCACTTCTCTTAAGTCACTTAAATTCTGCCATGTACTCCTTCATTCAACAAAGTTATTGACTCCACTTGATGATTGGTCTTCCCTCACAGCTAAGTTGGTAAAGAATCTGCCTGCAATGCAGGAGATCCCAGTTTGATTCCTGGGTCGGGAAGATCTGCTGGAGAAGGGATAGGCTACCCCCTCCAGTATTCTTGGGTTTCCCTGGTGGCTCAGCTGGTAAAGAATCCACCTGCAATGTGGGAGACCTGGGTTTGACCCCTGGGTTGGGAAGATCCCCTGGAGAAGGGAAAGGCTACCCACTCCAGTATTCTGGCCTGGAGAATTCCAACGACTGTCAAGTCCATGGGGTTGCAAAGAGTTGGACATGACTGAGCAACTTTCACTTTCAGATGATTGGTCAGGCCAAGTAACATCCTCATTTGATTCCCTTTCTCATATTTACTGGAGCAGGAGGTACTGGAGCAGCAGCAGATGTCCTGCGCTTGGCATTGCTCAATCCAGATGTCAGTTGGGACAGAAAGAATAACCCAGAACCCTGGAACAAACTGGGTCCCAACAATGATCAATACAAGTTCCACCCAATGAATGTAGATTATAGCAACCTGAAGATAAAGGGTCCAGATTCCTAAATGAAATGTTTCACTATAAAGCTACTTAGAATGAAGGTCTTCCAGAAGCCATTGCACAATTTATCACTTAGCCAGGAAATATATCCCCTTAAATGCACGAAATCATGTTGGTGTATTGTATTGGGGTTTACACTGATTAATAAATAATCTGAAATTTTTTAAAAAAGGTTATTGAGAATCTGCTAGCTGTTCAACGTACTAAAGACTTGGTAGAAAAGAAATCAAAGTCCCTTCTCTCCAAGAGCATCCCTTCTCTCCAAGAGCTTCCCTTCTAGTGAGAGAGCCAGGGGGGTCAACGTGAGCCTGCAATATGACAGGTGGTGATGAGTTTCTTAAAATAATTAGAGCAGGATAAGAGGATCAATGGACTTTCCAGGTGGCACTAGTGGTAAAGAGCTCACCTGCCAATGAGGAGACACAGGTTCGATCCCTGGGTTGGGAAGATCCCCTGGAGGAGGGCACAACAACACACTCCAATATTCTTGCCTGGAGAATCCTATGGACAGAGAAGCCTGGTGGGCTGCAGTCTATAGGGTCGCAAGGAGTCAGACATGACTGAATCGACTTAGCATGCATGCATGCATACAAGAGGATCAAAAGTGACAGCAGCGGACTTCCCTGGTGGTCCAGTGGTTAAGAATCCAACTTCCAATGCAAGGGATGCAGGTTCTTTCTATCCCTGATTGGGGAGATAAGATTCCACATGCCATGGGGCAACTAAGCCCATGCGATGCAACTAGAGAAGCTCCTTCACCCCACAAGGAAGACCCTGCACAACCAAATTTTTTTTTTAAGTGACAGCGGGATGTGCTGCTTATTCTCTGTTTGCTGCCCCTTTCTCCCATACAATTCCTGCACCACCCTCCCTCCCAGCCCTGTTTCACGCCCCAGGGGCTGGCCCATAGGGATTCTTTCACCCAGGCTCCCTCACCCTCTGCCTTCCTGTTGGCTTAGGCAGAAAAAGGAGATGAGAAAGCAGGAAGCAGTGGAGTGCTAGCAAATGTTTATCGGCCAGCTCGCCAAAGAAAAACATCCTGATTTATAGCATTTGCCCATTTCTATTATGCAAATACTCCACCTTGAGAGATTTCACACTAGCTTAATATTAGAGCTTAAAAGAATTGAAGACGGTGGGCCCTCATGAAATATTAACTGGATTCAACACACCATTGATGGGAGCAGAGGGAAGTATGGAAGCATCTTCTTAGCTGCTTCTTGTCCTCAGCCCTGGCAGGGGCTGCACCATGCCCTACAGGACTGCAGCTCTAGACAGTGCCTCTCAGACCACTCCAGCTCCAATGAGATGCTGATCCTCTTCATTCCTTCCTAACACGGCTTCAGGCCTGGGATTGGGAACTGCTTCTCAGTGATGCTCGTCCCTGGGTGCCTCACAGTCACTAGTTAGTTTCCTTTCCCTGCTCCTAACTCTTCATTAATGTTCTTCAAAATCCCTATGGAATGTACCTCCTGTTTCCCAGGCTACCCAGACTCATACAGGAGAGTTGCCTTTTTTCATAGAGTGCACAGGAAGGCTTTTCTGATAAAGCACAGAATGAGGGAGTAGGAAGCAATTTGTGTGTTGGTCCTGCCGCCCCCTCTCCAGTTTCCCCACTCCATGCCTGATAACCATCTCTCTTGTATTTGATTTCCTGCAGTGCCAATCCTAGTTCTTTGCATGTATCCAAGACACATGTGTTGACTCATACGCAATCAGGGCCATCTATTGCTTTTCTTCTGCTCCCTACAAAGTGTTCCTTGTTCTGATGAATTTCACTAATGCTCTTTCATTCTTCCTTTGAATCTTTCTTGGGTCCATGCCCAGTGAGCCAGTGCTAACAGAAGCTGGTATAAAATCCTCCTACAAAAATTACAGTCCTCAAAAGAGAAAAACGAAAAACCCCACCAGAGTCCTCTTATAAAGATTGCTGGATTTGAGGCCAGAGTAGAAAATTTACATAGATTGAGAAGATGTATTCAAAATCCATTAAATCTAAGCCTGTGAAATAGAAATCAGCATAATTTGCTACAATTATACTTAAATGCAACATGAAGGCCAAATGGTAAAACAGCATTCTGAAGTCACACCACTCTGTACAGCAAATACCACCTATGTTCACGCTGCCTGGTGGGCCCAGGTCTGAGAACATAACATTCCTGCTGTGGTTCTGCCCACCTCCCCTCATCACTGGCTGTTAATAATCCCCTGTGCCAAGATGGGCTGGCTGCATGAAGCCGGTGGTGTCCCCACTCACTCCACCCACCAGGTGGGCCCCTTGAGTTTGGTCATCCAGCCTATTGCAGAGACAGTCAGTTTGGTAGGAAGAATGGACTCTTTATGGAGATTAGGGTTAGGGCTGGGATGTGGGTTGAAGTTTGTGATGGTTAATTTTATCTATTAACTTGGCTGGGTGGTGGTGCCCAGGTATGTGGTCAGACATTACCCTGAATGTGTCTATAAGGGTGTTTTCACATGAGATTGACATTTAAATCAGTGACTTTTAGAAAAGCAGATTGCCCTCCATGATGTGGGTGTATTGTATCATATGTACATTGTGCTTAGTCACTAAGTCATATCCTACTCTCTGCAGCCTCATGGAACTGTAGCCTGCCAGGCTTCTCTGCCCATGAGTTTCTTCAAGCAAAAATACTGGAGTGGGGTGCTATTTCCTACTCTAGAGGATCTTTCTGACCCAGGGATTGAAGCCACATCTCTTGTGTCTCCTGCATTGTCAGGCAGATTCTTTACCACTTGGCCACCTGGGAAGCACCAGTGTGGATGAGGCTCATCTAATCAGTCTGTCCAGAACAAGATTGACCTCGCCTGAGCAAGAGAGAATTCTTCCAACAGACAGCCTTTGGACTTAAAGCTGCAACATCGGCTTTTCCAGGGTCTGCAGCCTGCAGATGTTGGACTTGCCAGCCCATAATCATGTGAGCAGTTCTTGAAAATTTCTTTGTATATGCACACTCAATTGGCTGTTTCTCTGGAGAACCTGACTAACACAAGGTTAGAGTTGTGATTGGGTTTCAGGTTAAAGTTAGGGTTAATGTTAGGGCAGGGTTACAGTTAAGGTTGAGATTAGTGTTAAGAGGAAGATGGAGTTAGAGCTGGAGTTCAGGTTGAGCTTGAGATAGGGGTAGGATTAGCATGAAGGATAAGTTTAGGATTCAGGTCAAAGCAGGGATAGGATTAGGGTTGGGTTGAAGTTAGCATTACAAGTAGGGCTAAGTTTAGGATAGGAATCAAGTCAGTTAAGAATAAGTTTAGTTTTTAAACATGACTAGGGTTAAGGAATCTTAAGCTGTGAACTGGGGCTTAACAGCTGATGGTACATCCTGTTACCCTGGACTGCCTAGCTCAAGACTGCTTTTGTAGTAAGAGAGAAATAAATCTTATGAGCCCCTGTTATTTTCTATACAGTAAATCCCCTTCACCTTCAAGTTTCAAACTTTCAAAGGTGTGAATACGCACTCTGTCAATGTCAAATGTGAGTGAAATTGCACCTTGATCCCCTGCAGAAGGAAATAGCAACCCATTCCAGTATTCTTGCCTGGAAAATCCCATGGACAGAGGAATCTGGCTGGCTACAGTCTGTGTGGTTACAAAGAGTCAGACAACACTGAGCGACTGAACAACAACAACTCCAATCATGTTAGTTGGGTACCTCGACTCACTTTGCTGGACTTTTGAACACGTTCTTTAGGAGCGGAACTCACTCATATGTAGGTATTCACTGTATTATTGTTTTATGCAGGTGAACCAGACCCTGATTAATACACCCTGCCCCAGAATGGGGTTATCTACTTTCCTAGATGCATGCCAAGCACCTGTGCCTCTGCCATCAGCATACTGAGATCACAGTCCTGCGAGTACTTGTTCATCTCTTCTTGTTTATATTCCTATGTGACGATGAGGTACAGGAAAACAAGAGTTCAAGTTCCCAGCATGTGTGTAGTGCCTAGGTCAGTACCCTGCAAAGGAACCTTAGTGCCCCTATCTGTATTATTAAACATGGAATCCTGGCCCCCTTGGCCATATGTCTGGCCTCAAGCACCTCTATACAAGAAGCCTGGAGGAAAGGACTGCCCTCTGCCCATGCACTATGTCTGCAGAGGGCTGACCAGGCAGGATGGAAACAACAGTATGGGCAAATTCTGCCCGTGACATGGACTCCTAAAAGCAGTGACTGATTATTTGCCATGAGCAAGGCCCTGAGAAACTACTGAGACAAGAGGCAAGCTGGACAGACTTCCTGCAGAGCTGGGATTGAGGGTAAAATGAGGAAGGGCTGCCTCATTCTTGGGTGGTTGGCTGAAGACTGTATGCCCAAGCAGTGTTTACACTCTGATTCCCAACTGCTTGTTCAGAGATAGTAAATAAAAACAGCAATTATTCTGATTCTTCTTCTTATTGAGGCTTACAATACGACAGACTCTATTCTAAATGCTGGATCCGGATCATCTCATCTAATTCCTACAGTAGCCCAATAAAGTGGATAACATTTTCCCTTTTTCACAGGTGAGAAACAGAGGCATAGAGATGTTAAATAATGTGCTCGAGGTCTCAGAGCTGGTAGGTAGTACAGTTGGGGTCAGAACTCAAGAGAATCTGAGGCCGCAGCCCATGCTCTTAAGCAACATGCTCCACTTTCTTCCTAAACAGCTCACTCATTCAGCAAATAATGATAGTTACTGTCTATTGAGCACTTTCTGTGAGTCTGAAATGATTCCTTTTTTAAAGTTTTTATTTATTACTTATTTATTTTCTTTTTGGCTGCACTGGGTCTTCGTTGCTGTGCAAGCTTTTCTCTAGTTGTGGCGAGCGGGGAGTCACTCCCTAGTTGTGGTACGTGGGCTTCTCACTGTGGTGGCTTCTCTTGCTTTGGGGCACAGGCTCTAGGGCGCCCAGCCTTCAGTAGTTGTGGCTCCTGGGCTCAGTAGTTGTCGTGCACCGGCTTAGTGGCCCCACAGCATGTGGGATCTTCAAGAATCAGGGATCGAACCCATGTCCCCTGCATCAGCAAGTGGATTCTTAACCACCTGACCACCAGGGAAGTACAGGAGACATTTTCGGCTTTCACCACTGTGTAAGGGGTACTATAGCACTGGATATGTAAAGCTCAGGGATGCTGCTAAACATGCCCAGCACTGCCCCCACAATACAGAACTAACCAGCCCAAAATGTTAATAGTGCCAAGGTTGGGAAACTCTGCTCTACCCTAAGCAATTTATATTTTCTAATTTAATTCTCACAATAATCCTGTGAGACTGTTACTGTTATTCCCATTTTGCAGGTGAAAAACTAAGATTTATACTGAGATTAAGTAATTTACCTGAAGTTACATAGCAAGTAGATGGGGAGATAATTCAAACCAAAATCTATTGGATTCCTAAACACTCTCTGTGTCCAGGCACTGTGCTATTTGATTTACATATTATACAAAGTTTCCTATGGCTAGGTGGCCCCAGTGATAAAGAATCTGCCCTGCGAATGCAGGAGATACAAGAGACGAGGGTTCAGTCCCTGGATCGGGAAGATCCCATGGAGGAGGGCATGGCAACCCACTCCAGTATTCTTGCCTGGAGAATCCCATGGACAGAGGAGCCTGGCGGGCTACAGTCTATAGAGTCGAAAAGAACTGGGCGCAACTGAAGCGACTTTGCATGCACAAGCACACCTCCCCATAGAAAACATACAGATGGCAAAGGAGCATATGAAAAGATGTTCTACCTCACATGCCATCAGGGAAGCATAAATTAAACCAATAATGAGACAGCACTACACACCTATTAGAAGGGCCAATATCTGAAACTCTGACGACATCAAATACTGGTGAGAATATAAAAACAACAGGAATGATCTCATTCATCGCTGGTGGGAATGCAAATTGGTACAGCCAATTTGGAAGACAGCTTGGCAGTTTCTTACAAAACTAAACATACTCTTACCATATGATCTAGCAATTGCACTCTTTGGTATTTACCCAAATGAGTTGAAAACTTATGCCCATACAAAAACTTGCACATTGTTTATAGCACTGTAAAGCTGCTTATAGCAGCTTTATTTATAATTGTCAAAACCTGAAGCAACAAAGATGCCCTTCAGTAGGTAAATGCATAAATAAACACCCAGACAATGGAATATTATTCAACACTTAAAAAAAAGGAGCTATCAAGCTGTGAAAGGACACAAAGGAACTTTAACTGTAAAGAGCCAACCTGAAAAGGCTACATACTACATGATTCGAACTTGCTGATATTCTGGGAAAGGCAAAACTGTGGAGACAGTAAGAAGACCAGTAGTGGTCAGGGGTTAGGAGCAGTAAGAGACAGAGCACAGAGAATTTTTAAGGCAGTGAGAATAGTCTTTATGATGCTATACAGATGGGTATCTGTTATTATACATTGGTTCAAACCCATGGGATATACAACACCAAGACTGAACCTTAATGTAAACTATGGACTTTGTGTGATGATGATGTGTCTATGTAAGTTCAACAGTTGTTTGCAACAAATGTACCACTCTGTGGGGGATGTTGACAAAGAGGTGGGAGGTGGCTAAGCCTTTGAGGCGGCAGACATATATGGGAACTCTCCCTACCTTCTTTTCATTTTGCTGTGAACCTAAAACTGCTCTTAAAAAAAAAAATGAAGTCCTTCTTAAAACACACACACAGATGACCTAGGAACTTCTCTGGTGTTCCTGAGACCCTTTCATGTATTCATTCATGGGCCAATGTTAGCTGAGAATTTAGCACTATGGAGATGCAGTGGGGAGCAAAACCATCCCTAGTCCCTGCTTTGATGCTGCTCATTCACAGGCGGGAGTAGACCCTGCACAATGAGAAGCAGGAAGGAAAGGAAGGTGGCTCTATGAGAACGGTGGCCCCCAGAGCTGAGCTTCCTTTAAGACTTAGTCACAGCGCCACTGACTCCCCAGGCTCCCGTGCAAGTCACTCTCTGAAGTCCAGGGATCTGGCAAGTCAGCACCCCCACATCCTCCCATAACTGCAGTGAATCAGAGCTTTCTCATCCAACACACTCAATCCTGGAAGCCAGTGTGTTAATCAAAACAAAGAGTGAAATTACTTAAAATGAATTGTCCTTAAACATTTTATTTTTATGTAAATCACATAAATATTCCTCCATTTTTTTACTGTGGAGTCAAGGCAGTGCTTGTAGACCTGCCGTTGGGAGTTATGAGTCTTCTTTCCTACAGAAAGCATATCTATAATTCATCCCTGAGGGTTTCCAGTCTCCACTTCTTTAAAGTGAGGGGAAGTGGTAAAGATGCTTGTGAGGCTATCTGAGTTCAGAATCCTGGCTCTTCAATATCTGTCCCCCTGTCTTTTTTCTTATCTCCATTTAAAATTGTCTCATATGATTTGCCTTTGTTAAATACTTCCAAAGCATTTAGGTTAGTTTTCCAAGAAAATCTTTTGCACTTAGGTTTTATCAGTTTACATAATAATCAAATTCCATAATTATGTGATTCTGGAGAAGACTCTTGAGAGTCCCTTGGACTGCAAGGAGATCCAACCAGTCAATCCTAAAGGAAATCAACTCTGAATATTCATTGGAAGGACTGATACTGAAACTAAAGCTCCAATACTTTGGCCACCTGATGCGGAGAGCCAACTCATTGGAAAAGACCCTGATGCTGAGAAAGATTGAGGGCAGGAGAAGAAGGGGGCAACGGAGGATGAGATGGTTGGATGGCATCATTGACTCAATGGACATGAGTTTGAGTTTGAGCAAACTCTGGGAGATAGTGAAGGATAGAGAAGCCTGGTGTGCTGCAGTCCGTGAAGTTGCAAAGAGTCAGACAGGACTTAGTGACTGAACAACAGCAAAGTGCCACAACAAGTCACAATCAGGTTTGGGCACAACTAATTCTGGGCAAAATTACATTTCAACTATGAAAGTGTTGCAGGAAGGCCTTTCCAGGGCCTGAAAATGGGCTCTTGCCTAATGCTTGGAAATGATTTGTCCAAGGAGACACATGTGCTGACAAAGCAAGAGAATTTTTTGGGAAGGGACATCCGGGTGGAGAGCAGCAGGATAAGGGAACCCACAAGAACTGCTCTGCCACATGACTTGCAGTCTTGGTGATGGGATCAGCTTCTGGATTGTCTCTGGCCAATCATTCTGGCTCAAGGTCCTTCCTGGTGGTGAACACATTGCTTGGCCAAGATGGATTCCAGCAAGAAGGATTCTGGGAGGACATATGAACTGGCATCTCCTTTTGACATTTGCTGAATTCTTCAAGTTGATGGTGGCTTGTTAGTTCCATGGACCTCCTATTGTAAGATAACTCCTGCAAATAGTTACTGTGGTGCCTGGCCTGGGTGGATGGTTTCAGTCAGTGGTTCCCCTCTCAGAAGCAAAAGTGTGCAGGGTGCTGATGGGTTGTGGGTGGCTAAATTTTACAGAGGGTGTGGAGAGTGATGGTCAGTTGGGTGGGTGGACTAAGCAGAGGATGGCAAGAGGGCCTCTACAAATCCTCACCTTGGAAGCATACCTGAGGCAGTTGTGGGATCCAGCCAGTGTAGCTGGAGCATTAGGGCCTACAGGCTGGGGGCCCTACAGAAGGCTCTCCCAGGGCTGTATTGTGTTTCAGAGGCTGGGGGTTAACTAGAATGGATAAAAATCAGGAGACCAGGGTGGGTGGGAGGGAAGTGAGAAAGAATGCCCTTCTGTAGCTGTCACTTAAGCCTCCAAAAGTTCCACTGGTAGACTCCCCGGGTGGCTCAGTGGTAAAGAAACTGCATGCCAATGCAGGAGACATGGGTTCAATCCTTGGTCTGGGAAGATCCCACAGGCCTCGGAGCAACTAAATTCCTGTGCCACAACTATTGAGCCTGTGCCCTACAGCCAGGAGCTGAAACTACTGAAGCCCTTGTGCCCTAGAGCCCATGTTCTGAAATAAGAGAAGTCATCACAAAGCTTTTGCACCCCAACTCGAGAGTAGCCCCGACTCGCTGCAACTAGAGAAAAGCCCAATAGCAGCAAAGACCCAGCACAGTTTTCCAGGCAAGAACACTGGAGTGGGTTGCCATTTTCCTCTCCAGGGGATCTGTCTGACTCAGGGATCTATCTCAAATCTCTGGGTCTCCTGCATTGACAGGCAGATTCTCTGCCACTGTGCCAGCTGGGAAGCTCAAAATTGATCTAGCACAGCCACAGAAAAAATAAACTATAAAATTATTTTTAAAAAAGTCCACTGACAACACTCAAGATGATCAAAACTAAATTACTGAGGGCTTGTTCTTTGTCTTTGCAATCTGCTCTAACCATGAAAGAAAAAGTCACTTACTGCCCATCTCTCAGGGAAAAAAAAACTCCCTTGCTGCACTCCCACTGCTAGGCAGAGAGAAGAGTGCCCTTGCTTTGTACCCCTGGCTCGATGCTGTTCAGGCCGGTTGCACATGCAAAGAGCCTCAGATCAGGAGAGCCCAAAGAGCTGGAATGAAGTCACAGCCCCACCAATTTTGAGCCAGGAAACTGGGCTGATCCCTCCAGTCTGTTTACAAGAGAGGGATCACACTTCGCCCAGGGAGCCCCTAGGGTAGGGATCACCAGCCCTATCTCCCTCACATCTCAACAGCAGGGAGCATCCCCCAGGTTGGCCTGAAGTTGGTTGAGGGTGTCCTTGTCTCTCCAATGGCAGGATCAACAAGTGCCTCTGTTTTACTCTAAGGACAATCAGTTAGCATGTTGTTTTTATATTGGTGTCAACACAGGCTTAGTATGGAATGGAATGAGAAATCTCCAGATGATTGAAGATGATACCAGACTTCCGAGAGATTTCAAAGCTGCACATGGGCCACACGTGGCTACACCACAGACCCCTGAGAACAAATTGCCATCCTCTGCAGTCCCGTGCTTGGGCCATTAGGGGCACGTCCTGGGGAATGGCTGAGACAAGCTGCGTCACGTGGAGCACGTGGATATACCCAGCAAAACACTAAGTACTAAGCAAACGGAAAGGTTACTCTTATTTGTATTCTTCTATTGTGTATTCATCTCGGGTTCCCAGGTAGACTGCAAGTTCTCAAGATCAGAAATGATCCTTTTTTTTCCCCTCGAACTTGGTCTCCCTTTCTTCCCTCTCTGCCCAGCGCTGAGCACACCACAGGGCTCCCTGAGTACAGGGGCAGTGAGGGCAATGAGGAGACCTTCAGCTGAAATCAAAGGCGCCTGAGTTTGAATAAATTCCCACAGAAATTGGAGGGGATCCTCACTGAGCCCCCTCCCCAAGCCCCAGAGAGAGCCCCGGGATGGCTAAATCATTATCTTCCATGAAAGGTCTGACCCAAGATTCCTGAGGTGCAGAAGGAATCTGACAAGGGGCCAAAGAAAGCCCAGAGAGGCCCTGGGAGAGGGGGCAGACAGGAAGAGAGAGGTTTAAGTCAGTCTGCAGAAAAAGAAGGAAAAATACCCACTTGCCCTTCAAGGGTGGGCTGCAGTGGAGTGCAGGGGTGAGGAGATCCATGCCCTGCCCTGGAGAGCAGCTGTTGGAGGCTGAGGGATGAGAGATGTGTATCCCTGCGGGTCCCCCAGTGCTGCAGAGGATGAACGTGGTCATGCAGTGGGCGTGACCAACGTGTCCAGGGAGGAGCTGAGGCCGCGCTGTCAGAGGGAAGTGATCAAGAACAGTTGTGTTTATTCTGTGGAGCAGCTAAGCCCTGGCGCCACAACTACTGAGCCAAAGCTCTAGAGCCTGCGAGCTGTAACTACTGAGGCCCACACACTCCAGGGTCCTCAAGCCACAATTAATGAGCCCTTGTGTGCAACTACTGAACCCGCCGTGCCTAGAGCTTGTGCTCTCCAACAAGAGAAGCTATTGCAATGAGAAGCCTACGCACTGCAACGAGAAGAGCACCCCATCTTCACAACTAGAGAAAGCCCGCGCACAGTAACGAAAGATCCAATGCAGCCAAAAACAAATAAATAGCTATAAATAAAGCTGTATGTACATGTCCAAAAAAAAAAAAAGATTAAAATAAAAAAAGAACACCTCTGTTTGAGGGCCATTGATCCAGATCAGCAAAAGAGTTGCTATGACATGTGGATAACTGTGCCCAGATGGTGACCACAAGCCGCTTTTGACAGCTGCAGGCTTAGAAGGAAAGGATAGGAAGGAGACGGACAGAACTCTTGTGAGCAGGAGCATCTTTTGTCCCCAGGACAGGGCGGGTGATGTGAGAGGGAATAGGAGTCTAGCACTGGGAACTATACTCAGTGTCTTGCAACAAACACAGTGGAAAAGAATATGAAAAAGAAAAACAAAATTATATATATATACATATATATATGTAACTGAGTCACTCTGTTATATCTGTGAAACTAACACAACACTGTAAAGGAAGAAAGGGGCAAGTCAACCCTCAAATCGTCTTCCCTCCAGCCCGTAGCCAGCTGTGGACCCACTCAAGGGGACAAAAGGAAAAAAGGCTGGAGTAGCCCAGGAGACAGAGGACACAGCCACCTCCTCACAGAGCAGCCACCATGGTCCCTCCACAGAGGCACTAGGGGTTCAGCAAGAAAGCGATCTATCAGGTTGCTTCCATGTCCTGGCTGTTGTAAACAGTGCTGCAATGAACATTCCGGGGGAAGTATCCTTTCAAGTTATGATTTTCTCCAATTGCATGCCAGGAGTTGGATTGCTGGATCATATGGTAATTCTGTAGCAATTTGTGTTTCCATCAACAGGGCACTCTACTCAATACTCATTAATTGTAATAACCTACATGGGAAAAGAATCTAAAAAAGAGTGGATATGTGTAAGTGTATAACTGATTCACTTTACAGGAGAAACTAACACAACATTGTAAGTCAACTATACTCCAATAAATTTTTTTTAAAAGAAGAGAGATCCATCAGGGTTAGCTCTTTCTTAGGAACTTCGGACTCGAACAGTATTCCCAGAACGTGATACAGAGGTGATGTCATGGCTAAGATAGTGGAAAGAGCAGCCCAGAAGCCATCAGGGAGACACGCACGGCAGCAAGGGCTGGAGATCTCGGTACTGTGACATCTGAGACAGAGGACACAGTGACCTCTGACACCAGAGCAAGAGTCTGAAGAGGGAACCAGGGCTCAAACAAGTGTCCCTGAAGAACTCATTCCCACTCTCTCATCCCAGCTTAACTAAATAACAAGCGATGGGATGCTGTCTTCTGTTCGAAATCCCATGTTCCACAGTCTAGTGTGCCCTCAGAGTGGATTCTGTGATGTCGGCCGTGTCTGAGACCCCAAAGTCCAACGTGAAGCGGAGCCCACCTCAGCACCCCTGCTCAGCAGAACCACAGGAGTGTCCTCCTGGCCTCAACTCCTTTCTGACTTTGACTCCCCAGGGCTAGGGCTGAAAGTCACAGCCTGAAGGTTGTAGCCCAACACACGACCCCTCCTCTTCCTCTTCTTCCTTTCCTTCTCCGTGAAAGTCCCTGAACCTAGACATTCAGTCCACAGATTTAGCAAGAACAGAACTCGTGTTCCCTCAGGATATTCAGGGCAGGAAGGAAGAACCAGCAGCCTTTGCTGGCAATAGAAGGAGGAAGTCTATCTAGACAGCTGCTCCTCCAGTACAGCAGTCACGAGCCATCAATGGCTATTTAAATCTAAATGAATTAAAATTAGATAAAGTTTAGAATTCAACTGCTCAGTTGCACAAACCACATTTTGAATGTTCAAAATCCACATGTGGCAACCAGTCACAAAAGAATCAAACGTTTCCATCATTATGGACGTTTCTGTGCTGTGTGCTTAGTCGCTCAGTCCTGTCCGATTCTTTGCAACCATGGACTGTAGTCCACCAGGCTCCTCTGTCTATGGGATTCTCCAGGCAAGAATATTTGAGTAGGTTTCCATGCCCACCTCCAGGGGATCTTTCCAACCCAGGAATTGAACCAGGGTCTCCTGCATTGCAGGCAGATTCTTTACCAGCTGAGCTACCAGGGAAGCCCATGGAAGGTTCTATCTGCTGCAGTTCCACTCCTGGGATTATACCCTGGAGAAACCTTCGTATATGTGCTCCAGGAGAAACCACAAGAATCTTTATGGCAAAATAATCTGTAATAGCAAAGCACTGAGAAGAGCTTCAGTGTTCATCTAATGCACAGAGAATATAGGCTACAGTGGAAATTAATAGCAGCTTTACACATTTGTGTGGACAAGTCTCACATGATGTTCAATTTTTTTAATTTATTTTTTATTGAAGGATAATTGGTTTACAGAATTTTGTTGCTTTCTCTCAAATTTCAATGTGAATCAGCCATAGGTATACATTTATACTGTCCCTTTTGAACCTCCCTCCCATCTCCCGCCCCATCCCACCCTCATAGGTTGATACAGAGCCCCTGCTTGAGTTTCCTGAGCCATACAGCAAATTCCTGTTAGCTATCTATTTTACATATAGTAATGTAAGTTTCCATGTTACTCTTTCCATACATCTCACCCTCTCCTACCCTCTCCCCATGTCTATAAGTCTATTCTCTATGCCTGTTACTCCAATGCTGCCCTGTAAATAAATTTTCTAGATTCTGTATATATGCGTTAGAATACAATATTTATCTTTCTCTTTCTGACTCACTTCAGTCTGTATAATACGTTCTAGGTTCATCCACCTCATCAGAACTGACTCAAATGTGTTCCTTTTTGTGGCTGAGTGATATTCCATTGTGTATATGTACCACAACTTCCTTATCCAGTCATCTGTTGATGGACATGTAGGTTGCTTCCATGGTCTAGCTATTGCAAATAGTGCTGCAATGGACAATGGGATACATGTGTCTTTTTCAATTTTGGTTTCCTCAAGGTATATGCCTAAGAGTATCATTGCTGGGTCACATGGTGGTTTTATTCCCAGTTTTTTAAGGAATCTGTATACTGTCTTCCATAGTGGCTGTATCAATTTACATTCCCGCCAATAGTGCCAGAGCATTCCCTTTTCTCCACATCTTCTCCAGCATTTATTGTTTGTAGACTTTTTGATGAGGGCCATCTAACCAGTGTGAGGTGATATCTCATTGTAGTTTTGATTTTCATTTCTCTAATAATGAGCAATGTTGAACATCTTTTCCTGTGTTTGTTAGCCATCTGTATGTCTTCTTTGGAGAAATGTCTGTTTAAGTCTTTTTCCCACTCTTTGATTGCATTGTTTTGTTTTTCTGGCATTTAGTTGTATGAGCTGCTTGTATATTTTGGAAATTAATCCTTTGTCAGATGTTTCATTTTTTATTATTTTCTCCCATTCTGAGGGTTGTCTTTTCACCTTGCTTATAGTTTCCTTTGCTGTGCAAAAGCTTTTAAGTTTAATCAGGTACCACTTGTTTACTTTAGTTTTTATTTCCATTACTTTAGGAGGTGAGTCATAGAGGATCTTGCTTTGATTTGTGTCATCAAGTATTCTGCCTACTTTTTCCTCTAAGAGTTTTAAGAATTTTATAGTTTCTGGTCTTACATTTAGGTCCTTTAATCTATTTTGAGTTTATCTTTGTGTATGGTGTTAGGAAGTGTTCTAATTTCATTCTTTTACATTTAGCTGTCCAGTTCCCAGCACCATTTATTGAAGAGGCTGTCTTTGCCCCATTGTATATTCTTGCCTCCTTTGTCAAAAATAAGGTACCCATAAGTGCATGGGTTTATTTCTGGGTTTTCTATCTTGTTCCATTGGTCTATAGTTCTGTTTTTGTGCCAGTGCCACACCGTCTTGATGACTGTAGCTTTGCAGTATAATCTGAAGTCAGGAAGCTTAATTCCTCCAG
This sequence comes from Okapia johnstoni, assembly GCA_024291935.2. Lineage (NCBI taxonomy): Eukaryota > Metazoa > Chordata > Mammalia > Artiodactyla > Giraffidae > Okapia > Okapia johnstoni. The sequence continues at coordinate 48,017,831 of CM044322.1, forward strand.
CTTCATTCTTCTTTCTCAAGACTGCTTTGGCTACTCAGGGTCTTTTGCGTTTCCTTATGAATTGTGAAATTTTTGGTTCTAGTTCTGTGAAAAATGCCATTGGTAATTTGATAGGGATTGCATTGAATCTGTATTACATTTGGTAGTATAGTCATTTTCACAATATTGATTCTTCCTACCCAGGAACATGGACTATCTCTCCATCTGTTTATGTCATCTTTGATTTCTTTCATTAGTGTCTTATAATTTCTGTGTACAGTTTTTTTGTCTCCTTAGGTAAGTTTATTCCTAGATATTTAATTATTTTTGTTGCAGTGGTGAATGAGATTGATTCCTTAATTTCTCTTTCTGATTTTTCATTGTTAGTATATAGAAATGCAAGTGATTCTGTGTATTGATTTTGTATCCTGCAACTTTGCTAAATTCTCTGATTAGCTCTAGTAACTTTCTGATACTATCTTTAGGGTTTTATACGTACAGTGTCATGTCATCTGCAAACAGTGAGAGCTTTATTTCTTCTTTTCTGATCTGGATTCCTTTTATTTCTTTTTCTTCTCTGATTGCTGTAGCTAGGACTTCCAGAACTATGTTGAATAATAGTGGTGAAAGTGGACACCCTTGTCTTGTTCCTGATCTTAGGGGAATGCTTTCAGTTTTACACCATTGAGAATAATGTTTTCTGTAGGCTTATCATACATGGCCTTTAATATGTTGAGGTAGGTTCCTTCCATGCCCATTTTTTGAAGAGTTTTAAGCATAAATGGGTGCTGAATTTTGTCAAAGGCTTTTTCTGCATCATTGAGATTATCATATGGTTTTTATCTTTCAATTTGTTAATACAGTGTATCACATTGATCGATTTGCATATATTGAAGAATCCTTGCATTGCTGGAATAAATCCAACTTGATCATGGTGTATGAGCTTTTTGACGTGTTGCCGAATTCTGTTTGCTATAATTTTGTTGAGGACTTTTGCATCTATGTTCATCAGTGATATTGACCTATAGTTTTCTTTTTTTGTGTTGTCTTTGTCTGGTTTTGGTATCAGGGTGATGGTGGCCTAGTAGAATCAGTTTGGAGGTGTTCCTTCCTCTGCAATTTTTTGAAAGAGTTTTAGAAAGATAGGCATTAGCTCTTTTCTAAATGTTTGATAGAATTCTCCTGTGAAGCCATCTGGTCATGGGCTTTTGGTTTTTGGGAGATTTTTTTTTAATCACAGCTTCAATTTCAGTGCTTGTAATTGGGTTGTTCATAATTTCTATTTCTTCCTGGTTCAGTCTTGGTAGATTGAACTTTTCTAAGAATCTGTCCATTTCTTCCAGGATGATGTTCAATTTGAAAAAGCAAGTCTTCATCATTGGACAAATAGATTTTTAAAATGTGGCATATCCATACCATGAAATATTATTTTGTGGTAAAAAGGAATGAGGTGCTGCCACAGTATGGATACATGTTGGAAACATCACACTAAAAGTGAAAGAAGTCAGTTATGAAAGACTACATGTTATATGACTCCATTCATATGAAAGGCCAGAATAAGCAAATCCTACTTTTTTCTGTCCTAGAGACAAAAAGTAGATTAGTGGTTGCTTAGGGCTGAGGCTGGGGCTGAGGAGAAGGGAGAGTGATAACTAGAGCTTAATTCTGAGGTGATGAAAATACTCTAAAACTGACTGCGGTGATGGATGCATATTTCTATGAATATACTAAAAATTATTTTTTTTAAAAATGAAAGTATTAGTTGCTCAGTCTTGCCCAGTTCTTTGCGACGCCATGGACAGTAGCCCGTCAGGCTCCTCTGTCCATGGAATTCTCCAGGCAAGAATACTGGAGTGGGTAGCCATTCCCTTCCCTAGGGATCTTCCCAAACCAGGGATCAAAACTGGGTCTCCTAAAAATGTACACTTTAAATGGGTGAATTGTGTATGTGGTATGTGAATTACATCTTAAGGCTGTTTCAAAATGAAATGAAACAGCAAGTCGCAAAAGAATACATATAATTTGAAGCAGATCAAAAACAAGACCAAACAATGCATTGTGTAGGTTACATATTTGGTAAAACTGTAGGGAAAGGACGGGATGATAAACACAATATCCAGTAGAATGCCTGTTTCTGGGGTGGGAAGGATGGAGACGTGATCATGGAGGTGAACACAGAGGCTTCGAATAGTGTCAGGAATGATTCTGTGTCTTCAGCAAGGTGGTGGGTCACAGAGGTTTAATTCTGACACTGGAATGTCCTACAGCTGCTGTTAGCAGGTAGCAGTGATGACATAGTTGTCATTGCCTGAAACATATCTTTTTTTTTCCCCTCAAATTTTTATTTATTTTTTGGCCACACCATGAGGCACGTGGGGTCTTAGTTTCCTGGTCAGGGATTGAACCCATGACCCCTGAAGTGGAAGCAGGGAGTCTTAACCACTGGGCCACCGGGGAAGTCCCAACGCCTGAAATGTATCTTAAAGAGGTTTTTGCATTTTTGTTTTCGTTTTGATGCATGCACAGTTACACATGCCATAAATCTGAGAGACCTCTTACAGCAGGTGTAAAATTTAAAAGTAAATGACAAGAAGAATACAAAAAAGAGAAGAGAAAAGGGGAGCAAAAGCCGCCTGAGTTGGGTGAGAGCAGAGGTTGGGAAGGGTGGGAATTAAATATAGGATCCTCCTCGATGCCCTTCAAGAGATTCAAGTACACGGGTGCGATTCCTCTGAAATTATTTACAGCCTGTTTCTATAAGTGATTCTTCCCATGTGTCCCAGCTTCAGGTCAGAACCACAGGGGTCAAGGAGTCCACAGGGTGGCCATGGGCAGGCACTTTTATTTAGCACTGATTAATTTATATCTGCCTCTTTGCAACAACAAAAACCAACAACCATAAAAGGACCATTAGTGAAGCAAGCAAGTACACTTAATCTCCCTGAATCTTATTTTCTTCATCTGACAAATTGGGCTCCTGATGCCAAGTATCAGGGTGTCCAAGTGACCAGGTGTGAGGCTGCAAAGATTCAATGAGTACACAAGTGAAGCACCATCACAGTTACCTGGGACCAGGTCAAACTCCAGGGCTTCCCAGGTGGCACAGTGGTAAAGGACCCACCTGCCAATGCAGGAGGTGCAAGAGACCCTGGTTCGATCCCTGGGTTGGGAAGATCCCCTGGAGAAAGAATTGGCAACCCACTCCAGTATTCTTGCCCAAAGAGTCCAACACAACTGAGCACACACACACACATGAGCTGCAACTCCTTCCCCCCAAAATACTTACAGAATCATGTGACTGTTTCAAATGAGATAATAGGGGTAGCAGCGCCCTGAAAGCAAAAAGTCTCTCTAAGTGAAAGTCACTACTGCTGTCTTTATTACTAATTTCATGTGCTTTACAGATATGAAATTGACAAAGGAAATGTAATAACAGCTTGTCAAAGAAACTTCGGGTGTGTTCCGCCTTTCACAAATCTTGAAAGCCGGTAAAGGGAGGTGACCAGGGAGGCATTTTTAGTCCCTCTCCCTCAAAGTTACACGGGGAGTCATCATCAGTAGCGGGGGACGGGGGGATGGGGAGAATGATGACTCACTGTTGTCCAGCTCTACCACCAAGAATCAGAGAGGAAGGACCAGCCTCGGAAGTGGTGGGGCTGGGGCTTCACCCCGCCTCATTGGACTCCTATGTGAGGGGTCCTGGCACCATTCAGCTCTCGGCCTGATGAGCTGATGAGCACTGGAGCTGTAGATACCAGGGTGTGACAGTATAAATGAACCCATGGTCAAGTCAGCCCTCCTACTTTGGGGGGCTGGTCAAGTCTGCCCTCCTACCTTTGGGGGCTGCTCTGTCAAATGGGAAACCAGAACAGAATCTGAATGGCGCCCTGGCTGACCCAGGGCAGAAATTTTCTGGGAAAACTTCTCAGTCCAGCTGACTGTCCAGTTTACACTGACAGGTTGCAAGAGCCACTACTGTATTCCCCTCCAGACAGATATAGGGTTAAGACAGGTGGGAAACAAAGTCTGAAGTTCATCTGCTGCTGATACACATGACTGGAGCATTTCTGCATAGGCTTTGAGAGTCACTGATATTTCTTCCCCAGCTTCTCTTCAAACCTACCTTTCCATCCCTCCCAGGAAAAGTGTGCCTTTGTCCCTGCGTGCCTAACAGCCTCTTTTGTGATTCTGAGCATGAATTCTGTCACGGGTCTGGGGGAGTGCCACCTGATTTGAACCTGTCACTGTTTCCTGCTCACTCACCTACACTTACCTGCTTTTTAAAAATGCACTTAAAGAATTTTTCCCTAGACACCTACACTTACCTGCTTTTTAAAAATACACTTAAAGAATTTTTCCACCAATTTCCTCTAGTCCTTCTAATTGAATTTGTTCATTTGACTTGTCTTTAAGGGCCTGGCTCCAGAGGATTTCCTGGTGGCCATTGGTTACAATTCCAGGCTTTCACTTCCCTGTGCTGTGCAGTGCTCAGTCGCTTCAGTCGTGTCCGACTCTTTGCAGTTCCATGGACTGTAGTCCACCAGGTTCCTCTCTCCATGGGATTTCCCAGGCAAGAATACTGGAGTGGGTTGCCATGCCCTCCTTCAGGGTATCTTCCCAACCTGGGATTGAACCCAGATATTTTGTGTCTTCTTCATTGGCAGGGGGTGTTCTTTACCACTCACACTACCTCCCCTGGCCTGGGGTTCAATCTCTGGTCAGGGAATTGAGATCCTGCAAGCCATGCAGCACAGTAAAAATAAAAAAAGAATATTTCAATTTGCTACTTCTCTGCCCATCTGTCTCTGTAGTCACTCAGTCTCCAGTGTAGAGTGATGGTAGGAGGCAGCTGGGCAGCCCTGCCCTGACCCCTCACCTCTCTCCCCAACCAGCCCAGGAGCCTCACCAACAGTGTCCCCATGGGAACTGCAAAGCCAGCTGCATGCTAATAGTACCCAGCCCCAGAATAGATACATCATCAAACAAAATGTGAAGCGGAGACACACAAACCATGCCCAGAAGGACTGCAGGGCATGTGAAGAAAGATACAACTTGGCTTGTTAATCTGCCATCAGTCAGCCAGAAGGCCGCAAGCAGGGGGCTGGAGTTGCAAGTTCCAGGGAAGATTCTACCCTTGTCAAATTACACACCGTGCTCCCCAGTTTCCTGGGCCTCAAAGTATCTCAGAAGTGCTGGCTCTAGAAGCCCTGGAGAGACTTCGGCGAGGATTACCAGGATTGTTCAAATGAGATGAGAGCTGTGAGGCTGCTAGAAAAGAAAAGGCCCTCACACAGGCAGGCTGCTGGTATTAGGACTGTTACAACTATTATTAAGGTAAATGCTCTTCAGGCCTAAAAGCTAGCAAAGGAGAAGTAAAAATAGCTAAGCCAATAAGCCCTAGGGTGTGCTGCTCCCTTCTCGGAGTCCTAATACTATTGAAAACAGAAAGGGGGTTCTTGGAGCTGAAATGTACATGCTTCTTTCCCTCTGCAGCTCACTGTTATTCTCCCTCTTTAGGATAAGCTCGCAGCATCAGTGAAGGAAGTGTTCCTAATGGGCTCAAAGAGACTCCCCGCCTGAACCCCCAGGCGCATGGCCAAGGCCAGGAGGCTATTTTCTGCTTTTCAGAAACCTCTCAGCTTCTAAGATTCTTCTGTAAAAGGCTGTCTGCTGCAGGTGGTAATGAACCTGGAATGTCTCAGTGAGCTAACTCAGTCACAGCCCAGGCCTGACTGTGCTGCCAAAATCTTGGCTCCCGGTGCACCGATGCCAAATAGAAATACAGAGACAGAGTTACGGAGGAGAAGGAAAAAGTGGTTTTATTTCTTTGCCAGGCAAAAGGGGAACACAATAGGCTAGCACCTCAAGAATTGTGCCCCACTCCCTGGTGAATAGGGAGAGGTTGTATAGTCAGGCAGGGTTATGTGATAAGGATCAAGGTAGTAACAGTCTTGCATTCTTCTGCAAAGTTTCAAAAGGGTGGGGTTACTGAAAAGTTGGCAAACTTGAATTTTCTGAGCTATGTCAGACTCCACAAAGACTTAATAATTCCCCGACCCTCTTCCACAAGATTTTGGCTAAAGATTTGAGAGGATTGCACCTGTATCAAGGTTGAATGGGCTTGCCCGGTGGTGCCAAGTGGTAAAGAATCTGCCTGCCAATGCAAGAGTGGTAAGAGACTCTGGTTCAATCCCTGATCAGGAAGATCCCCTGGAGGAAGGCATGGCAACCCACTCCAGTATTCTTGCCTGGGAAATCCCATGAACAGAGGAGACTGGTGGGCTACAGTCCAAGGAATCACAGAGTCAAACAGACTGAAGTGACTCAGTACACATTGACAAGATTAGGGTGTGCACAGGGTCTCAGGTGGTCCTAATTTTGAGGAGCTTCTCTGGTCCCTTTAATCCTGTCCCAGGGAGTTTCCTGGCTGCTCCTTCATTGGCAACTGTTCAAATCTGCTCTTTGGAACTCAGAAAAGGTCATGGAGGCTGGAGTCTTGCCTATAAGAAATGGGGGACAAAAAGGTCTCCATGTCTGGGAGCCCCACAGGGCCCTGATGGCATCAACTGTGAGGCCAGACCCTGTCCCTACCCTTGCTGCCTCAGATCTGAAATGACAGCCCTTCTACCCTCCTCTGAGGCCTGCCTTGAAGACAAATGGGACGGTGTTCTACTAAATGCCTCCTGCTCCTCTGAGCAACCTCTGCAGAGTAATAAAAGCTCTTGGAGCTACAGACTGTCTTCAGCTGGTTGTGTGGAAGCAGGAGTGGGAGGAGATTTGCCTTCAGTCTCCAGGAAAACTGGAGAGACCGGCTTGGCCTTGGTATGACTGGGCCTCCGAGGAGCGGAGTGTGGGCACCAGCAGTGCTACGGCTGAACTCCAGCCCTGCTGAAGGGGTCTTCCTCCTCCTCTTCCCTCCCTTACCCAGCCAAGTGTGTGTAATGGGGGCCCCAACTGAGGCAGAGCAGGGTGGGCCTGGTGTCCGTCAACCTACAGGTACCCCCAATACAGTTACCAGCTTTCATGCAAACAGTGGAAACCAACCCAAGGCAGCTTTTCAAATTCTATTTGTTACAGGCTTATTCAACATAACAAAGATCACCCAGTATAAAATTACCTAAACTAATTCTTTTTATGCAACACACACATTTTTTGGAGTTGGGATAAAAGGCCACGTGTACCTTAACTTCCAGGTGGGTGTCTGGGGTGGCTGGTCAACTTGTAAAGTGGAAACTCTTCCCTTCAGCAGCTGCCTAGGCCAACCTGTGGATTGAATCCAACATGAAGACTTCTGTCAGTGACAATGGATTATATGCAAAAATAGAAATCTCAGTTACGTTGATTCTAGGTTTGGTAGCTGTATGTGCTGCCTGTCCCTCAGTGACACTCTGGCTCTGTCACCCAACTGGTTGTAGGTTTTATGTACATGCAAATTGTGCTAAGTTGCTCAGTCATGTCCAAGTCTTTTTTGATCCTATGGACTGTAGCCTGTCAGGCTCCTCTGTCCATGGCATTTTCCAGGCAAGGATACTGGAGTGGGTTGCCATTTCCTTCTAGAGGGGATGTTCCCAACCCACAAATCAAACTCATGTCTCTTATGTCTCCTGCATTGGTAGGTGGCTTCTTTACCATGAGAGCCACCTGAGAAGGGCAACCAAAAATGCTAATGTAAATAGAATAAGATGGCCTGCATATTAGGAAGCTGGCGGCCTTCATGGGTTGGTATTGAGTCATAATCCATACACTCTGCACAAATGTGCTCTAGTCTCCCTTGGCACAGAACCAAAATTCTAAGGGCAGTCCCATTAGTTCTTCTCAAACTGCCCCTTCCCAGCAAGCTCCCCAATGAGTGGGAAATGAACCTAGATGTTAATCAGTCCTTCCCTCCCCCCAGCCAAAGACAGAGCTTGTAAACATCTGGAGTGCCGGGACCATGTCTGCCAGGCCATCCTAGCATGACATCCCCTACACAGGGATGCAAAAGGATTTGGGATGATAATGGCAAAACATGGCCCTACCAGAATCCCATGTGGACTGGTAAAGCTGACCCAGAATGGGTCAATGATTATACCTCATCCTCCTGCCATAGCAATTGGTTTGGAAACATAGCTAGTTAGAACCACACATAGGCTTCTCTGAGATTAATTTAAGAATCCTGGGAGAGACTCTCCTTCACCAGGAGTCGCCACAACAGGAGGGTGTGAGTCCAGGGCAACCAGCATTCATGGTGCCTGCAATGAAGTAACAGGAGAAGGGATCCGCTTGGCCAGATGAAAAGAGAGAACATCCCCAAGAACTTTGAGCAGCTGGACCTAGCTGCGCCAAAAGGAACAACAACCCTGTTATATCAGCAAATAGAATTTCTATTTACAAGAAAGTTTGTTTTTTCTGTCAAACCCAGAATTCATGATAATATAATGGTTATATATTCATGCTATTATTTTCATACCTCCTGATGGTTCTCACAGAACATTTATTAGTGTTCACTGACTTACAAATATAGGGTGTATACAATAGTTGAAGGTTTTCTACAACCACAATTGTCCTCCAAGGCAGCTAAGCTAATTCCTATGGGGCCAGGGCACAGGACAGAGTTCCATGAACTGTAGGTTGCCATAGCTCCCACCATGCCCTTTCAAAACATACATGGAAAATGTATGGAAAACATACATGTCCAAATGTCTCCTGGACAGTCCTGGTAATAAGAATTGATAGTATTACCTGTAAACGTATCTTTTGCCACCTTGGCCAACCAGATCTGTATAGTCAGATTAAAAACAGAAAATAATTTTTAGGATGGGCCCACTCATCCTATTGTCCCTCTTTTATGATCACCCAGAACCTAACACCAACAATTACAATCACAATCACAATCACAATCATGAAAATACTACATATCTACACTTTTCTAACCTAGAATTCTAACCATACTTTCTGGTTATTCAGTTCAGGAGGCCCAAGTGTCCTCAATTCAGCAGGAATGATCAGGGCTTGGCAAATTTGATTTAACTGGAGTTCCAAAGAAATGACTTGAGGAACCATAATGACTATTTATTAATTTAAAATGAGAAACATGACATTTAACGTTTTTGACGAGATCAGAGAACTTACGTTGTCTGCTCTGAACATTGTCTTCTTGGTAAGAGAATCTACCTGAGAAATTGAATTAAGGAGGCCATTCAGTAAACATGAAATGAGGCTAATGGCCTTGGATAGTCATACTGTTTATGTTCCTCAGGCTGGAATAACCAGATGACTCATGTTTGTCCAGTTGTCAGAGGGTCATTTCCACAGGTCAGAGCACACTCTCTAGTAGACGGAGCCACAGGCTTCCTAAGAAATCCTTCCATATTCATATAACACTTACCTCTTCCCCTTCTTCTCTGGGCATTCAAGTTCTTCTCATCACTCAAGGCCAATTTCAATAAAAGATTCAGAAGAAGGTAACCAGGAATGGAAAGAATCTAGAAGCTTCTCTGGTGGACTTTGCTGGTTGCCTACCCTACCCTCCTAACAGAACTCCAATTGAGTTCTGGGATCATTCTCATTCCATGTAGACCATGTGCTTCAGTTCAGATCCGTTCAGTTCCGTTCAGTTGCTCAGTCATGTCTGACTCTTTGCAACCCAATGAACTTCAACATGCCAGGCCTCCCTGTTCCCCACCACCTCCTAGAGTTTACTCAAACTCATGTTCATTGAGTCGGTAATGCCATCCAACCATCTCATCCTCTGTTGTCCCCTTCTCCTCCTGCCTTCACTCTTTCCCAACATCAGGGTCTTTTCCAAGGAGTCAGTTCCTCGCATCAGGTGGCCAAAGTATTGGAGTTTCAGCTTCAACATCAGTCCTTCCAGTGAATATGCAGGACTGGTTTCCTTTAGGATGGACTGGTTGGGACTCCTTGCAGTCCAAGGGACTCTCAAGAGTCTTCTCCAACACCACAGTTCTAAAGCATCAATTCTTTGATGCTCAGCTTTATTTATAGTCCAACTCTCACATCCATACATGACTACTGGAAAAACCATAGCTTTGACTAGACGGACCTTTGTTGGTAAAGTAATGTCTCTGCTTTTTAATATGCAGTCTAGGTTGGTCATAACTTTCCTTCCAAGGAGCAAGCATCTTTTAATTTCATGGCTGCAATCACCATCTGCAGTGATTTTGGAACCCCCCAAAATAAAGTCTGCCACTGTTTCCACTGTTTCCCCATCTATTTGCCATGAAGTGATGGGACCAGATGCCATGATCTTAGTTTATAAGTTAAAAAATCAGAGTGACAATATACAGCCTTGACGTACTCCTTTCCCTATTTGGAACCAGCTTGTTGTTCTATGTCCAGTTCTAACTGTTGCTCCCTGACCTGCATACAGATTTCTCAAGAGGCAGGTCAGGTGGTCTGATATTTCCATCTCTTTCAGAATTTTCCACAGTTTGTTGTGGTCCATACAGTCAAAGGCTTTGGCATAGTCAGTAAAGCAGAAGTAGATATTTTTCTGGAACTCTCTTGCTTTTTTGATGATCCCACGGATGTTGGCAATCTGATCTCTGGTTCCTCTGTTTTTTCTAAATCCAGCTTGAATGTCTGGAATTTCACAGTTCATGTACTGTTGAAGCCTGGCTTGGAGAAGTTTGAGCATTGCTTTACTAGCCTGTGAGATGAGTGCAACTGTGCAGTAGTTTGAGCATTCTTTGGCATTGACAGGTGCTTCAGGAGAAGTTAAACTATCACCAGCTCTAGGAGCAGCTCTAGGACCGGGAGCTGACTGTGGCTCACAACATGAACTCCTTATTGCAAACTTCAGACTTAAATTGAAGAAAGTAGGGAAAACCACTAGACCATTCAGGCATGACATAAATCAAATCCCTTACAATTATACAGTGAAAGTGACAAACAGATTCAAGGGATTAGATCTGATAGAGTGCCTGAAGAAATATGGACAGAGGTTCGTGACATTGTACAGGAGTCAGTGATCAAGACCATCCCCAAGAAAAAGAAATGCAAGAAAGCAAAATGGTTGTCTGAGGAGGCCTTACAAATAGCTGAGAAAGGAAGAAAAGCTAAAGTCAAGGAAGAAAAGGAAAGATATACCCATTTGAATGCAGAGTTCCAAAGAATACCAAGGAGAGATAAGAAAGCCTTCCTCAATAATCAATGCAAAGAAACAGAGGAAAACAATAGAATGGGAAAGACTAGAGATCGCTTCAAGAAAATTAGAGATACCAAGGGAACATTTCATGGAAGTTTGAGCACAATAAAGGACAAAAATGGTATGGACCTAACAGAAGCAGAAGATATTAAAAAGAGGTGGCAAAAATACACAGAAGGACTATACAAAAAAGGTCTTCATGACCCAGATAACCATGATGGTGTGATCACTTACTTAGAGCCAGATATCTTGAAATGTGAAGTCAAGTGGGACTTAGGAAGCATCACTACGAACAAAACTAGTGAAGGCAATGGAATTCTAACTGAGCTATTTCAAATCCTAAAAGATGATGCTGTAAAAATGCTGCACTCAATATGCCGGCAAATTTGGAAAATTCAGCAGTGGCCACAGGACTGGAAAAGGTCAGTTTTCATTCCAATCCCAAAGAAGGGCAATGCCAAAGAATGTTTAAACTACCAAACAATTGCCCTCATCTCACACGCTAGCAGAGTAATGCTCAAAATTCTCCAAGCCAGGCTTCAACAGTACATGAACCATGAACTTCCAGATGTTCAAGCTGGATTTAGAAAAGGCAGAGGAACCAGAGAGCAAATTGCCAACATCCGTTGGATTATATAAAAAGCAAGAAAATTCCGGAAAAACATCTACTTCTGCTTTACTGACTATGCCAAAGCCTTTGACTGTGTGGACCACAGCAAACTCTGGAAGATTCTGAAAGAGATGGGAATACCAGACCACCTGACCTGCCTCTGTATGCAGTTCATACAGAAAAACCTGTATGCAGGTCAGGAAGCAACAGTTAGAACTGAACATGGAACAACAGACTGTTTCTAAATAAGGAAAGGAGTGCGTCAAGGCTGTATATTGTCACCCTGCTTTTTTAACTTGTATGTAGAGTACATCATGTGAAATGCTGGGCTGGATAAAGTACAGTCTGGAAATAAGATTGCTGGGAGAAATATCAATAACCTCAGATATGCAGATGACACCCCCGTTATAGCAGAAAGTGAAGAAGAGCTAAATAGCCTCTTAATGAAAATGAAAGAGGAGAGTGAAAAAGTTGGCTTAAGGCTCAACATTCAGGAAACTAAGATCATGGCATCTGGTCCCATCACTTCATGGCAAACAGATGGGGAAACAGTGGAAACAGTGGCAGACTTCATTTTGGGGGGTTCCAAAATCACTGCAATGGCACCCCACTCCAGTACTCTTGCCTGGAAAATCCCATGGACGGAGGAGCCTGATAGGCTTCAGTCCATGGGGTTTCGAAGAGTCGGACACGACTGAGCAACTTTAGTTTCACTTTTCACTTTCATGTATTGGAGAAGGAAATGGCAACCCACTCCAGTGTTCTTGCCTGGAGAATCCCAGGGACGGAGGAGCCTAGTAGGCTGCCATCTCTGGGTTCGCACAGAGTCGGACACGACTGAAGTGACTTAGCAGCAGCAAAATCACTGCAGATGGTGATTGCAGCCATGAAATTAAAAGATGCTTGCTCCTTGGAAGGAAAGTTATGACCAACCTAGACTGCATATTAAAAAGCAGAGACATTACTTTACCAACAAAGGTCCGTCTAGTCAAAGCTATGGTTTTTCCAGTAGTCATGTATGGATGTGAGAGTTGGACTATAAATAAAGCTGAGCATCAAAGAATTGATGCTTTAGAACTGTGGTGTTGGAGAAGACTCTTGAGAGTCCCTTGGACTGCAAGGAGTCCCAACCAGTCCATCCTAAAGGAAACCAGTCCTGCATATTCACTGGAAGGACTGATGTTGAAGCTGAAACTCCAATACTTTGGCCACCTGATGCGAGGAACTGACTCCTTGGAAAAGACCCTGATGCTGGGAAAGAGTGAAGGCAGGAGGAGAAGGGGACAACAGAGGACGAGATGGTTGGATGGCATCACCTACTCAATGAACATGAGTTTGAGTAAACTCTGGGAGGTGGTGGGGAACAGGGAGTCCTGGCATGTTGCAGTTCATGGGGTCACAAAGAGTTGGACACGACTGAGTGACTAAACTGAACTGAACTGAACTTAGGAGCAAGTCTGATTTGTCTCCAGGCACCCACATCTCCCTTGCAGTGATTGGTTCCAACAAGAGCATGTGACCTAATCTAAGCCAATGAGTGGTGGCTTCTGGGAAGTTAGCTTCATTTCCCTCCTGTGAACATTCTCCTATTTGACCATGAGGCTGAATTTGAGGCTTCATCTTGGGCACCAGCCTGAAGATGAAACCACCACCCAGAGGAGGTCTGAGTAAGAAGCTGACAGAGAAACAGACCCAGAGGCTGTGGATGGTTTCTCCCCTGACATTGACCCCACACTAGGACTTGAGTATGCCAGACAGTAGATGTCCTTATTGTTTAAATGAGTTGAGCTATGTTTTTTATTACTCGCAGCCACAGGCAACCTAACTGAACCATTTCCTCATTTGAGTATTATCTGGAGAGACAGGAGTGTTTGTTTGGTATCCTGGGGCAGAGTACAATAAACTCATCTCCTTTAACAGTCATTTGATTAGACGCTGAACAAATGTAGGTGGAACAAGGATCCTTAATTAGTTAACTCATACACTTTACTTCCTCCTATTCATAAAAACTCTCCAAACCCAAGAGAAAGAGAAAGGAGGAAAAGGTGAAATCCTTATGACTGGTGCAGGGGAGAGTTTGAGAATTTTACATAGAGCAGTTTATCAAATGAAAGCTTCGGGGAGCCTGTGGGGTAGGTGGGTCTTCTCCAGGCCTGGCCTAAGGTTCTGATGCTGGGGGTGGGGGGTGGGGGTGGGGGGATGAGAACAAGGGAGGGAGGAACCAAGAGTTACATTATTCAAAACAAGCTGTCCAAAGACAGCCCTAAGGCATCCATAATCTCCCCTCTTCATCTGACTCCTGCTTCATCCTTCTTAGATAAGACTGTGGCTCAGCTGATAAAGAATCCACTGGTGCCAGAGACCTGGCTTCACTCCCTGGGTAGGGAAGATCCCCTGGAGAAGGGAATGGCTACCCACTCCGGTATTCTGGCCTGGAGAATCCCATGGACTGTACAGAACATGGGGTCACAAAGAGTCAGACATGACTGAGCAACTTTCACTTGTACACTTGTAAGTTATTAGGGAACCATTGACCAAAACTACCCATCTTGGTCAAGAACAATGATAACCACTCACATGTGTTGTCTCACAACAGAAGGCCCCTGTGAGGAACATGGTTCAGTTCAGTTCAGTTCAGTCGATCAGTTGTGTCCAACTCTTTGAGACCCCATGAATCGCAGCACGCCAGGCCTCCCAGTCCATTACCAACTCCCGAAGTCTACCCAAACTCATGTCCGTTGAGTCGGTGATGCCATCCAACCATCTCATCCTTTGTTATCCCCTTCTCCTACTGCCCTCAATCTTTCCCAGCATCAGGGTCTTTTCAAATGAGTCAGCTGTTCATATCAGGTGGCCAAAGTATTGGAGTTTCAGCTTCAACATCAGTCCTTCCAGTGAACACCCAGGACTGATCTCCTTTAGGATGGACTGGTTGGATCTCCTTGCAGTCCAAGGGACTCTCAAGAGTCTTTTCCAACACCACAGTTCAGAAGCATCAATTCTTCGGCGCTCAGCTTTCTTTATAGTCCAACTCTCACATCCATACGTGACTACTGGAAAAACCATAGCCTTCAGTAGACGGACCTTTGTTGACAAAGTAATGTCTCTGCTTTTTAATATGCTGTCTAGGTTGGTCATAACTTTCCTTCCAAGGAGTGTCTTTTAATTTCATGGCTGCAATCGCCATCTGCAGCGATTTTGGAGCCAAGAAAAATAAAGTCAGCCACTGTTTCCCCATCTATTTGCCATGAAGTGATGGGATCGGATGCCATGATCTTAGTTTTCTGAATGTTGAGCTTTAAGCCAACTTTTTCACTCTCCTCTTTCACATTCATCAAGAGGCTCTTTAGTTCTTCTTCACTTTCTGCCATGGTGCTGAAACCCAGGAACATGGTGCTGTCTCTGAAAACTAACCAGAATTCAAAGGGGGCCAAAAGGAAGGAGGAGACATAAAACAGCCCATAATATTGTCCTATCACTCTCCTAGAATCCTTTGCACTGACGTCTATGTTGGCTGAGAGAAGTATGTGTCACCAGGAACCCTGAGTCAGACCAAATATGTGCCAAGCAAGAAGTCTGGCCAGAGGCAACCCAGAGACTAATCCCATCACCTTGAAATCTGAGACTGTGAGCCACATGGCAGAGCAGTTCTCCTGGATTCCCTTACCCTGATGCTCTCTGCCTGGGTGCTCTTTCCCAATAAAGCCTTTCACTTTGTCAGCATGTGTGTCTCCTCAGACAATTCATTTCTGAGTGTTATTTTTTTTTTAATATTTGCTTTTATTTTTTTTATTTGGCTGTGCTGGGTCTTAGTTGTGGCACATGGGTTCCTTAGTTGTGGTATGTGAACTCTTAGCTGTGGCACGTGGGATCTAGTTCCCTGACTGGGTATTGAACCAGGGCCCCCTGTATTGGGAGCACACAGTCTTAGCCACTGGACCACCAGGGAAGTCTGAGTGTTTGATAAGAGCCTGCTCTAGGGCCCTGGGAGGGGTCCCTCTTCCTGCAACAAAATTATAAAATATAAATATTCACCAAAATATCTTTTCATAAAATTTAATATATATTTTTACAAGTTAAAATATTGTAATGAAGAATGGACTAGGTAAAACAAAGCTGGCTATAGGATGTATGTAAGCCAATTATGGGAAGAAACTTCCATTTCATAAAAACATTAAGTGAGAGACTTTACATGATAGTCAGAGGCTTCCCCTGATTCTACCATGACTCTTGGCCTGAAGAGGAGAAGATGCTGAGAGAAGACACGTGAACAGAGGTCTTGTGGAGCAAAGCTGACTTGCTAAGCTGACTTCTCCCTGCCTCCTGCCATCTCCCCACCAATCACCACTCAACATGCTGAACTGGCCAAAGCAGCTTCTTTGTGACTGGTACTCAGCAGGGAAGGTTATTGGTTCACACAGTGTTGTGCAGATATTAAGAATGGATCCCATGGCAAAGTTTCATGTGAGCCCCTACCTGGGCCTTCCCACCCCATGAATGGAACCAAGTTTGACTGAACAAAGAGAAGGTTCTCAAAGAGTGAGAAAACAAGTGTGTTTATTTTTCAGTGAGGAGAGGTTGTTTAGCTTAGGAGTTTGGACATGAAACAACAGACTGGTTCCAAATAGGAAAAGGAGTACGTCAAGGGTGTGTATTGTCACCCTGCTTATTTAACTTATATGCAGAGTACATCATGAGAACCGCTGAGCTGGAAGAAGCACAAGCTGGAATCAAGATTGCTGGGAGAAATATCAATAACCTCAAATACGCAGATGACACCACCCTTATGGCAGAAAGTGAAGAAGAACTAAAGAGCCTCTTGATGAAAGTGAAAGAGGAGAGTGAAAAAGTTGGCTTAAAGCTCAACATTCAGGAAACTAAGATTACAGCATCTGGTTCCATCACTTCATGGCAAATAAATGGGGAAACAGTGGAAACAGTGTCAGACTTTATTTTTTGGGGCTCCAGAATCACTGCAGATGGTGATTGCAGCCATGAAATTAAAAGACGCTTACTGCTTGGAAGGAAAGTTATGACCAACCTAGACTGCATATTAAAAAGCAGAGACATTACTTTGTCAACAAAGGTCCATCTACTCAAGTCTATGGTTTTTCCAGTAGTCATGGAAAGAAAGCTGAATGATGCAGAATTGATGCTTTTGAACTGTGGTGTTGGAAAAGACTCTTGAGAGGCCCTTGGACTGCAAGGAAATCAAACCAGTCCATCCTAAAGAATATCAGTCCTGAGTGTTCACTGGAAGGACTGATGTTGAAGCTGAAACTCCAATACTTTGGCCACCTGATGCGAAGAGCTGACACATTTGAAAAAACTCTGATGCTGGGAAAGATTGAGGGCAGCAGGAGAAGGGGATGACAGAGGATGAGATGGTTGGATGGCATCACCGACTCAATGGACATGAGTTTGGGTAAACTCCGGGAGTTGGTAATGGACAGGGAGGCCTGGTGTGCTGCGATTCATGGGGTCGCAAAGAGTCGGACACAACTGAGAGACTGAACTGAACTTGGGTGAAGTGGATTCTCTGCCATGGGAATAGCCTCAGGCAAGGATAGACTCCTTATTAGCTGAGTGGATGGATGCCCCCACCCTCTCCCCACTCTTCCCTTCCAGGCTGAGCACTAACCAGGACTCCATAGCCCCAGGACCAAACCCACTAAGGAGAGGAGAGCAGTGTGGCCTCCATCGGTATTTTTAGCCACCAGAACTCAGCCTGCCTCAGAGTCCAGCTTTGGTTTTGGGCTTTTATTTTTTTAATGTATTCCTTTTTTTCCCCTTTTCTTTTCTTTTTACAGATTAATGATTAATACTTTTAATTAAAAAGTTTATATATTCAACTTTTTTCTTTCAAATTCAAGTAAAAAAGAAGTAGGCAAAAAATCCTACTACCTGCCAGCAACTAGAAATGAATGTAAAAAGAATTGGGCAAGATCTCAAAACATGTGGAAGGACACAAAGTAAGGCTGGAACCAATGGAATATTATGCCATTTTTTAGATAGGAAGACTCATAATAAAAAGTGTAAATTCTCCAAAATTTAGTTTATAAGATTGAGACAACCCATTACAAGTAACAACAACAATAACAAATACTAATTTTTTTAACCAGACAAGCTGGTTAAAGTTGATATGAAAAAATGACCAAGAATATCTAGGAAAATGCCGAAGAAGAAAAGCAATGATGAAAGATGAGGCCTCCCAGATATTAAAATATATCATAAAACTTTAGTAGTTAAAACAACTTGAACACACAGACCAATGGAACAGAGTGAAATTTTTTAATGGGCCCCAAAATATAGGAATTTTGTATATGATAAAAGAGGCCCTCAAACTGATGGAAGAGAAGATGAACTATTCAAAAACTGGAGTAGGGAAAACCAGGTAGCCATCTGGAAAAAACAATTAAATAGGAGGCATGCCTCACACCACACTACTGCCTACAACCAGGATAAATTCCAAATAGATTAAATGTTCAACTAAAAGAAGATAAGAAACCATAAAATTACACATCCTGAGTACAATTCATTCACCTCTCAGGCTTGGGCAACTGGCTGCATGGAGAACACTGGCCACTGATGCTGTAGCCTGCTTCCCCAGCCACTATCTCTGTCTCTGGGATGTTACCCAAAAAATTGAGTTCACCTCTTGGTGGCTGTTGAGAAAAAAAGACAAAATCAAGCCAAAGATTGGAAGAAAGAAGGATTTATTACTTGGAACAAGTAAGGAAAGTACCAAAGATCCTTCCCAAAGCAGTGTCTCCCCAACAACACAATTGGGGAAGCTTTAAGCCAAAGGAACAGATGTATTCATGAAGGAGCTTAAGCAGAGGAAAATTCAGCATAGAATTGGAGGAAAGGTTGACAGAGTCCAAGCTTTAGTTGACTGAGGTCACAAGGATCCAAAAAGGTCAACATCACCTTTCCATCCTCTACCTGGATGGGGGCCTTACTTCCTACAGAACTCAAAGATACATATCAGATTGAGGTGTTGATTTCACAGGTATATACATTTGTCAAAACTCTTTAAAAGGGACTTCCCTGGTGGTCCAGTGATTGAGAGCTTGCCAGCCAGCGGAGAGGACACAGGTTCGATCTCTGGTCTGGGAGGATTCCACATGCCACAGGACAACTAAATCTGGGTACCACAACTACGAACCCTGAACACTGGAGCCCCCGAGCTACAACTACTGAGCGCACAGGGCCTAAAGCCCATTCTCCGGAACAGGAGAGGCCACCACAATAAGAAGCCCATGCACCGCTGCTGGAGAGTAGTCTCCGTTCGCTACAACTAGAGAAGGACTGCGCGCAGCAGTGAAGACCCAGTGCAGTCATAAATAAAATAAATAAATAACTTGTTTAGAAAGAATGATGTTAACTATTCAGAAAAAAACTCTCTAAAGGGTCCAGTTAAAATGAGTCCATTTTATGTATGAAAATCTAGTCCAATAAAGAAGATTTTAAAACTATACTGAGATACGCTGCACCTACCAGATTGACAAAATTCCAAAAATTTGATAACACATTCTGTTGGCCAAACTATGGTGAAAACCACTCTTATCAGTATTAATTAGTACAACATTTACAGATGGCAATTTGCTGAATTAATCAAAATTACAGCTTCATATGGAGCTTCCCTGGTAGCTCAGACAGTAGAGAATCCGGGAATGTGGGAGGCCTAGGTTTGATCCCTGGGTTGGGAAGACTCTCTAGAGAAAGAAATGGCAACCCACTTCGATATTCTTGCCTGGAGAGTCCCCATGGACAGAGGAGCCTTGCGAGCTACAGTCCATGGGTTCACAAAGAGTTGGACACGACTCAGTGACTAAGCACAGCACAGCTTCATATTCCTTGACCTAGCAATTATGCTTCCAGGGATTTATCCTATAGGAATACTTATGCATATGCAAAATAATATATACACAAGGCTTTTTACTGCAACATCATTTGGAATAGCAAAAGTTTGGACACAATCTAAAGGGTTATCAATAGGAGACTTTTTTAAAATCATGGTATTATCATGTTCTAAATCTGGCCTCCCAGATATTATATATTATAAAACACAGGGCAACCATACAAACACTGAGGATGCTCTTTGTACTGATAAAGACCTCTGAGATACATTGTTAAGTGAAGGTAAGGTACAGAGCAGTATGTATGTATAAAAAAAGGAGAAATTTAAAAAAATTTTTTTCGTTTACTTATATATGCATAAAGAAACTCTAGAAGTATATACATGTTGTTATAATATTAGGATAAACCAAAAGATATAATGAAAAAGAGGAGGAACCTGAGGGAAACTGGCAGATAGACCTGTAATGAAGACTCATTACTGATTTTTATTTCTTTTTGGCTGCACTGGGTCTTCGTTGCTGCTTGCTGGCTTTCTCTGGTTTCGACAAGTGGGGGCTACTCTCTAGTTGCAGTGCACGAGCTTCTCATTGCAGTGGCTTCTCTTGTTGCAGCTCCCAGGCTGTAGAGTTCAGGCTCAGTAGTTGTGGCTCACAGGCCCAGCTGCCCCACGGCATGTGGGATCTTCCTGGACCAGGGATTGAACCCATGTCCTCTGCATTGGCAGGCGGACTCTCAATAACTGGACCACCATGGAAGTCTTGATTATTTTCTTAGTTTGGGACCATGAGGTATAATACCTATTTGGAAAAGTCTATGAAAAAAAATTTTAATTTAGCAGTATAGAAAAATATAACCCCCCCCCAAAAAAAAAGGAGGAGAGGGGAATGGGGAGACGATGTTCTCCTCATTGTCCTGGCATCACAGCCAGTGGTAACACTGGTGACCACGGGCACCTGCAAAGAGAAGGTTTGCTCAAAGTCTCTCCGGGCTGTGTGTCCCAGCTGTCATATCTCCTTCCCAGGTAGAGCTGGCAGAGAGCCAGAGTGTTGGGGGCCCTCGTAGGCACTGTACACATAACCAGTATCTGCAGGCCATAGGATCACTTCAGTAAGAAGAACCGAGCTTGACTAGCTCACCCTCTCCCATCTGTTAGGCTCAGATACCAGCCCCTTTCAGAAACCCCAGTTATTTCTGTTGTTCCCCAGGGGCACCTCAGGTGTGCTAAGGAACAAGTCCTGGCTGTCACTTTCCCTTCCTCTCCAGATGCAGGCTCCTCCAGCAATGGCTGCTGCTGGAGCCTTGGCTGACTACCAAGAATTGAGAAGGTGCATCGCTGCTGCTTTTGGGACCCCTGCCCTTGAGGCCACCGCTGGTGCGGTTGATATGCTGGACTCCTCAGGTTGCCCAGGGTGGACAGTGGCCCATGGCAGAGCAGGAACAACAGCCTCTTTCTGCAATGTTTTCCAAAGAGGTCCTAAAGCAGGGCTGCCTGTGCACTGATGATATGGAAACATAGTTGTTGATGTGCCAACCATCATTCCACTCAAATGACTGGTCTAATTCAGTCCCAGTAATTGCATCTGCACATCACAGCTGGAGCTGCCGACCCTCAGGATGGCACAGTTAGAGACAGAAGGAGCCCTGAAATCAAGCCCGAGAGTCTGAGGAGCTGTAAACTGTTCTATTACAAGTTCAGTTCAGTTCAGTTGCTCGGTCATGTCTGACTCTTCGCGACCCCATGAACCACAGCACGACAGGCCTCCCTGTCCATCACTAACTCCCTAAGTCCACCCAAACCCATGTCCATCGAAGAAATAATAATATTGTCTAGGTCATTTTGAGTTGAGGTTTCTGTTTTAAGCAGTTGGAAGAACCCAAATTGATTCCATTGAATCAGAGAATTTTAGTGAGTATAGCTCTTCACCCTCTCTCCCTCCTTGGTCCTTGGAGAGCAGGACTAGTGAAAATCCAATGACAAATCTCACACTGGGCTCACAATCCCCCTCCCTGGAGACCATGAGAGAGGCAAGGCCAGCTTACACAGCCAAATGGCACTGGATGGGTATTGGGCCATGACTTCACACTTGGGAGATGGTGGAAGCATTGACGTTTTGACTTACATTCAAATCTTATTTGCCATGTGCTGGTTCTCCACCTCCAGTGAACTGTTTGCCCTCCTTAGACCTCAACATCTTACCTATAAAATGGAGAAAATATAGTATCTACCTTAAAGATTCATTTACTCCCCAGAACTTTTTTGAGTACTGCTCACATACCAGTGGGCACCAACTAATGCGAAGAGCCGACTCATTAGAAAAGACCCTGATACTGGGAAAGATTGAGGGCAGGAGGAGAAGGGGATGACAGAGGATGAGATAGCTGGATGGCATCACCGACTCGATGGACATGAGTTTGAGCAAGCTCTGGGAGATGGTGAAGGACAGGGAAGCCTGGTGTGCTGCAATTTATGGGGTTGAAAAGACTTGGACCTAACAGAAGCAGAAGATATTAAGAAGAGGAGGCAAGAATACACATAAGAACTATGCAAAAAAGATCTTCCAGATAACCAGATAACCACAATGGTGTGATCACTCACCTAGAGCCAGACATTCTGAAATGCAAACTCAAGTGGGCCTTAGGAAGCATCACTATGAACAAAGCTAGTCGAGGTGATGGAATTCCCGTTGAGCTATTTCAAATACCAGAAGATGATGCTGTGAAAGTGCTGCACTCATTATACCAGCAAATTTGGAAAACTCAGCAGTGGCCACAGAACTGGAAAAGGTGTTTTCATTCCAATCCCAAAGAAAGCAACACCAAAGAATGTTCAAAGTACCGCACAATTGCCCTCATCTCACACGCTAGCAAAGTAATGCTAAAAATTCTCCAAGCCAGGCTTCAACATTACATGAACTGTGAACTTCCAGATGTTCAAGCTGGATTTAGAAAAGGCAGAGGAATCAGGGATCAAATTGCCAACATCCACTGGATCATCGAAAAAGCAAACAAGTACCAGAAAAACATCTACGTCTGCTTTAGTGACTACACCAAAGCCTTTGACTGTGTGGATCACAACAAACTGTGGAAAATTCTTAAAGAAATGGGAATATCAGACCACCTTACCTGCCTCCTGAGAAATCTGTATGCAGGTCAAGAAGTAACAGTTAGAACTGGACATGGAACAACAGACTGGTTCCAAATTGGAAAAGGAGTACATCAAGGCTGTATATTGTCACCCTGCTTATTTAACTTAAAACCTGCAGAATACATCATGCAAAATGCTGGGCTAGATGAAGCACAAGCTGGAATCAAGAAAACTAGCTGGGAGAAATATCAATAAACCAGACTCTTGGGCTCCCAAATCATATGCAGCCATGAAATTACCACCCTTATGGCAGAAAGCAAAGAGGAACTGAAAACTGAATTAGGTCCTGACTATTCATTGGAAGGGCTGATGCTGAAGCTGAAAAAGGTCTATACCAAAGCTATAGTTTTTCTCGTTGTATAGATGTGAGAGTCCTGGACCATAAAGAAAACTGGTGCCAAAGAAAGAACCAGTCCCACCTAAAGGAAATCAGTCCTGAATATTCATTGGAAGGGCTGATGCTGAAGCTGAAACTCCAATACTTTGGCCTCCTGATGGGAAGAACTGACTCATTGGAAAAGACCCTAATGCTGGGAAAGATTGAAGGCAGGAGGAGAAGGGGACAACTGCAGGAGTCCTGCTCCAGCTGGTCCAGGGGTACCCAAGGGATGAACAGCGTCGGCGAAAAGAAAGAAAGGAAAGAAAGAAAGACACAGAGTCTTTTGAAGGTTCAGAGATGAATCTTCCTTTATTGCTCCAAGTTTCTACTTATATAGCACACGTTTTAGGTCAGTAAGCTTTGTAATGATTCTTTTGCAGTATTTTCCTATTCAGATGATTTATCTCTTAATTCTAAGTTGTAAAGGTTCTTTCCTGGTCTTTTGTTACATTTCGGTTACATTTTTACCCCGAAACCTATTCTTATTTTACTAAAAACATGATCCATGTTGTCATAAATCATATTGTTCTATCTACTTCAGCGAACACAGCGTCTTGCTTCAGGAAATAAGCACTATAGCGGGATCTAAGGTCAAGAGTCTCTCATAGTACAGCCACTGTCTGTGGGGGTCTGTTTACCATCTACCCACATATCACAAGACTATTTGTGGCAAAAACAAATCTTTTACAGTCTACCCTGAAACCACCTGCAATATGACTCACATATTTCCTTTTGTCTGTGTTCAGGTTCTGGGGGGCACAAATATCTCTAGCGTCCCAATCTTTATGAGAAAAGGCAATTGGCTTAGTTTCTGTAGTTTTTCTTAATACATGATCCAAGTTTTCAGTCATCAGTAATAATCTCCTCATGAGGCCAGGTCACAATAGGCTTAGGGCTTGTTTTTTAAATGAACATGGCCTTATTCCCTGGCTGAGTGTTAGGGACCCATCAGCCAGGGGCCTCAGTAGGTTTAATCATTTGGGGAATATTTCTTTGGGACAGAGGATCATTTTTCTTTTCCCTAAACTCTCGTGAAATCACTGCAGAAGCCCCTTTAAATCCTGCCAACAAAGAAAGAAACACAGCTAGCCACAACAAAGGCGTAAAAACAGGAAGGAGTGAAGGTTCCGATCCTGGAGAGAAACCACTTTGCAGTTTCTTCTTGAGTGGTGCCGTGACTTTGTCATCCAGCAGTAGTTCCAGAACGGCTCCCAACAGACAACAGAGGATGAGATGGTTGGATGGTATCACCAACGTGATGGACGTGAGTTTAAGCAAGCTCCAGGAGTTGGTGAAGGACAGGGAAACCTGGCGTGCTGCAGTCCATGGGGTCGCAGGGTCGGACATGACTGAGTGACTCAACTGAACTGAACTGAACTGAGCAACTGAACAACAACAACAACACATACCAGTGTCCTAGGTGCCATGACATACGAAAATTAAAAAGGTGAAAGATGTTCAATAACCTTTTTCATTGAAGTCAGGGAACTGTAACCTTTTGGAGGTCAGGAAGCCAGGACTAGGAACTTTGAGTCAGGTGTCTCCCGCTCCCAGTTGCCCACTGCCCCAATCCACAACAGAGGGGTGATCCCCAGAATGTGTAGACCCCCACTCCCGGACCCTGCACCAGGAACTTGGGGGTGGGGGTCGGAGAGAGGCTGGGCCCCGCTGTCCAGCAGCCACCAGACACCAGAGGGCGCTGCAAGCCAGCATGGTGGGGGTGGAGGACAAACCCCTGGACGCAGGCACAGAAGGGCCTGGGAGCCAGATCCTGATGGTTAACCCACAGAAGCAGTGGTTGTGAATCCAGGCTCCAAGTCCTTGTCTTGATCTTTTCCCACCAGACTTCACTTACAGAAGCTCAAATTCATAAAGTTACTAAGCATTTCAAGGGCAGCTACTACAGAACATTAAACCTAATGCCTGCAGGCCCTTCTATCTGTGGGGCCCTGTACAACCCATGTGCTCACTGCTGAGGCCAGGCCTGATTTGAGGCTATAATTATAGGTGCTCAAAAAATGCTTGTTAATTAATTTGAGACTCTTCGAGAATTTAAAGCAACTGGAAATCTTCACTGACATTTATTCGTCTTGCTAGACTGAGGCAATGCTTCCCCAAGTGTTGGCCCATGGGATCTCATGGTTAAAATGCAGATCCCTGGGGCCTACTCCAGACCTCCTTAGTCAGAATTGGGAGTGAGGCCTGGTAATCTTCATGTTATAGCTCATCCTCAAGACTCTTCAAGGATCTAGAGACTGAGAACCACTGAATTCAGGCAGTGAGGACAGAAAGCATGGGATCTGTTGTTGATGGAAGCCTCCCTCTATGTCCCTATTCTGCTGTGGACTTCACTTGCCTGGGACGATGCTTTTTCTTCTGTCTTTAGATGGATATAATGTCTGACTGGCTCACCCAGCAGGGGTTCCTTAAAGGTCACTCCCACCAGGTCTATGGACAGGCCCAGCTCCTCTTAGGACCTTCCGTGCTCGAGCCAAGGAACCAGGTTCACAGGATTCACATCTGTGAATGCAACCAAAGTCTTTGGTTCTTCAGCCTTGAGGCTTCGCTGAAGAAGTGTTTGTTCAGTTCTGTTGCCCATTCTCCTCCTTCCTCCCACATATCTTCATCTCCTCATTTAGTGCTGAACACACTCAGCAATGGGAGGGTTTATGATGGTCATGAAGGTAGTGACCTGGGTGCCACATGCCCACCTCCTCTGTTATGTTCCCAACCTGTCAAGACACCTAGCTGCTTCCACCCTAGGGCTGGTCCTGAGCCTTGGGCTGTCTGAGCTCTGGGTCACCAGGGCTCCCAGACTGGGCTCCATCCACACCTCAGACCCGACCCCTCTGAGCAGCCAAGGGGGAAGGGGGAGGAGAGAACAAGCATGGAAGTTCCCCAGAGAAGTACTTCATTGCCCGTTGAATTAATGTTTTCAGCAGATGTCTCCTTGAGTTTTATAAAAGCCTGCTTGCATCTGATAGACTAGGGCAAATCAAGAAGGGAAGCTGCCACTTCCCAGAGGCTCTGCCTCTGCAGAAGGGAGTGTCAGTTGCTTCCCACAGACTGCCCAGCAACTGCTCTGAAGCACGTTACCCCCAGTCGGTGTTCCCTTCTTTCCTGTTACTGCAAATAGGCTGGATTCTGTCTAGGAGCTGGAGCCTAAGGATGATCAGAATAACCATCATGGAGTCTAAGCTGCCTCCATCACTCTGAGGGGCCAGCCATTCCTGGTCCCCTTGCCTCATCTATACATGGATATTCAATGCAGCCCTCCACCCAGAGCCCTCGCAGGACCTGGGACTCCAGTGTTCCTGCATACTACAAGACCAAAATGGCAGAAAACCCCACAGCTCTGGCTTAAGCCCCTGCTTTACCAACAGAAAGAATCCGCCTGCAATGCAGGAGATCCCGGTTCAATTCTTGGGTCAAGAAGATCCACCAGAGAAAGGATAGGTTACCCACTCCAGTTTTCTTGGGCTTCCCTTGTGGCTCAGCTGGTAAAGAATCTGCCCGCAATGCGGGAGGCCTGGGTTCGATCCCTGGGGTGGGAAGATCTCCTGGAGAAGGGAAAGGCTACCCACTCCAGTACTCTGGCCTAGAGAATTCCGTGGACTGTATAGTCCATGGGTCGCAAAGAATCCGACACAACTGAGCAACTTTCACTTTCTTTTCTTCTCTGGAAGGGAGTACAGAGCCCTGAGGCTCAGCTTCAAGGGTAAAAATCTCCCATCTCCAGCAACGCAGCCCAGGGGAACGCCCAGCTCTGCCAGAGGTGAGCTGACAGCCTCAGACCAAAGCCTGGATATCCCTCTCTAGGGATAACCTAATTTGACTTCCATCCTTATTCGTCCCTGTCTCCAGCAGGCCCAGTGCTTTCATTAACATGGTGAAGTCTAGAGCCCGCAGCTGCCCGGGTTAACTGGAATTCCACGCCTCCAGCTAATTGGAAATTGATGACTGCCTCTGGATGAGGAATAAATCATCTTTCTTGGCAGCCCAAGGTCCTCACCCCAGGCTGTACTCCCCCCGGTCTGTGCCCTCCCTTGGGAAACACACCATGTTCATCATTCCAGCCTCCCTTCTGATGGGCACAGCGTTGGTAATCCTTTCTCGGGGTGTCAGGTACCTGAATGGGAGCAGCCCAGCCACACCCTCCAGGCTCTCACTGCCCTCTGGCGATTCCAGGATGTGCAGGCAAAGTGAAATTCTTAACCAGAGGATGCAGATAACCCACTTCCTCATTTATAGGGGGATATATGTTTTTTCACTTCCACTTATGTGGGAAAAAAACTCTTAAATATGTCTAATCAGAGTGGTGACTCAATTTAACAATGTCAATCCAAACCTCAGCATGTGTGCTGTGAAATTTTAAGAGTGCCAAGCTGGGGCTGTCTAATCCAGCAATTGTGCTATTATAGGTGCCATGGAAATCCCCCACCAAGATGCAACTCCAGTTTGTGTTGGGATGACTACTGCCTTCTCAGAGCTGTCCAGAATCAGAACTGGAGAGCCCAAAAGAGGGGTCAGTGGGGTGTGCGGATGATGTTGCTGGCTTGAAGTGCCATATTTGGGCATCTGACTGTCTGGTAAGTGTGAAAGTTCTCCTGCCCAAGGGCACCAAGATGAACTGCTGCATGGAGAACCATCTGTGATCAAGGAATAGACCACCATGCCTAACCAGCTCTCTCTCCACTTGCCTGCGACATCCCACGTGGGCGGAAGCTGTGATCCTTTGCTGATGTCCCCACTGGCAGTTCCTGGACAAAGGCCCAGATACTTGCCTCTCAACACACTGCCTATCTCCCTCCGCTGCCGTGGCCTTCTCAGAGAGACAGCCCTGGCCAGCTCTCCCCTACCCTGTGCTCCTTGGGACCCCTGTCTTTCTCTCCAGGAGCTGGGGGCTGAAAATCTCTCTAGCCTTGGCTCTCAGCCGGATGATTGAACACTTTAATTTATTTGCCAGGAGATGTCTTTACAGTTCCGGCCTCAGTCATTCTCCCTGCAACAATCTGCTGGGATGGGTGTAGTTCAGTGCCAAGAGGGCTCTGGGATGTACTGCTTGAGATAAAACTGCTAGGAAGGGGGCTTGGAGCAGATCAAAGCAGAGGTAAGGAGAGGCTCCTGACTGGGGGTGAGTCCTGCCCCAGCTGGGGGCTGGCTCAGTGCTATCTCCATGCTGGCTGCACCTTAGAATCACCAGAGGAACTTTAAAAGTGATGATCCCTGAGCCCCACCACAGACCAATTAAACAAGGCATCAGTATTTTTAAAAAGCTTCCCTGGTGATTCTAAAGTTCACCCAGAGATGAGATCAACAGGCTCAGCTACAGCTGCTGGGGAGGGAGAAAGAGGGGGCCACTCCTGGTTGGAGGGGTGTCAATCCCACACACATCTCCCCCTTTAAGGCCAGAGAACAAGGGGACGGGGGTGTAGACCCTGGGTGTGTGCTCCTGTCTCTAAGAGAGGAGGTTGGCCTTGCAGAGCTTGCTGGGATGGGGAGGGGTGGGGGCAATGGCCTGCTGCTCAGATGCCCCAGAGAGTAACCAGCGAAGGGGGCCCCAAAGTGGCCAGGCCTCTTTCTCTGCTTCCTTTCTTCCTGATCCCATCTCCCGCTCCCTGCACCCCTCCCCACAACTTTATCCTCTAAATCTTCCCCATCCACTAAGGCCCAGCTCAGATGGCACCTCCTATTCTTCAGCAAGCAAATACATAGCACCTACTGTGCAGCAGGCACTAGTTTCTGGGGTGGGAAGTGGGGACATGGTTCCAGCCTGAAGTTGCTCACCTCAGAGGAACCCTGGGAATCACAGCTCTCCATAGCATGCAGTAACTGTCATGGGAGTGATCTCAGAGAGACAGCTGTGAGAGGTCCTGAGGAGAGATCTTAATTCCTGGACCAGGAATTGAACCTGGGTAGCTTGGGTGAAAGGGATGCCCAGGTGGTACTGGTGGTAAAACAAACAAACAAACAAGCCTGCCTCCCAATGCAGGAGACAGTAAAAGACTCCAGTCTGATACCTGGGTCAGGAAGATCCCCTGAAGGAGAGTATGGCAACCCACTCCAGTATTCTTGCCTGGAGAATCCCATGGACAGAGGAGCCTGGCAGGCTACAGTCCATAGGGTCACAAAGAATCGGACATGACTGAAGCAACTTAGTATGCACACATGATGCCTGGATGAAAGCTAGGAATCCTAGCTGCTAGACCAGGGGCTAGAGGCTAGAAGCAAAGTGGCCCTGGCTCTTGCCCTGTTTGAAAGCAAAAATGTTTCAAGGAGGCAAAAATAGGTATGAAATTTATTATTAGAGACACAGCACAATTTATGGGAGAGCACACAGAGAAACAGTTTATTTAAGACAGAAGCAAGGCAGAAATACACACTGGAAAGAAAGGGTGTGGGTGTCCTCTGATGAAGAGGTGTAAAGGAGCAGTAAAGAGGTGATGTAAATCACTTACATAGGGCTGTCCTCCTGGGCCTTTGTTCACCTTTGGTCAATTATCTTGTTTCTATTTTCACACCAGTCAGGTGTGACCCTCCCTAACGTGCATGCACAATTTTTTTGCTAAGATGGATCCCACCACAGAAGCCTGTGGGTGCATGTCCACACTTATTATGGGGTGGGGCCCCCTCCCTTTTTGACCCCTGAGGAGCCTTCCAATGCATATGCAGACAGGGAAGTTTTCCTTGACCTTACGAGTGGGCACTTTATCTCTTTACTCCAGCAGAGCTCAGCTTCTGCCACTAGCTTTGTCCTTTGAGTGTCTGGGGGAAAACAAAGCTTCAATTTTACTCCACTTGACAAACACCAGTTGTCCAGCCCAGGGATCCATCTATCTCCTACCTCAGGGTTGCTGGGAGCACCTGGGGGCCTTCTTAATGGGACTTGAGGTCTTCTAGGGGATGTGACACTTAAGCAAAGTTTTAAGGGGCAGTAGTGTTCCTTGGAGGCTTTCTCAGGCTCTCACAGCCTCAGTTAACATCTCCCTTTTCCCTGTGACCAATGCATGGGCACCTTCTCTACATCAGGTATCCTGTAACAGGTGTTTTGTGGCTGCACCTGAGAACAGAAATGAGGTGCTTAGGTGTGAAGAAGGAGAGTTGGTAACCCCAAAGCCTAGCTTGGCAACTGGTGTGTAGTAAATACCTGATGAATGGTTGTTGAGCTAAATCCAGCTCTGGCTCTCACTCTTGTTGGGTGTGGGGCAGCAAAGCGAGGGCTTTCCTATAGTCATATCCTCAGGCCTCTGTGGGCCCAGGCTCTCTGCTCCTCTCTGTGTGCTCTGGGGTGTGAGCAGGAAGAAGGGGAGGGGAGGATTGTGGTGCACGGCTGCGGGCCTTGAGGTGGAGTCCAGACACTGCCGGGCAAGAGGACAGGAGCCAGGCTGTGAGGGCAGTGGCCCCTCTGGAGAGTATGGGTGGCCAGGTCTTCTCGCCTGAGGGGACGGGAGCCACCACCACGGATCTGCTCCAGGGCTGTGCACAATTTGCGGGAGGGTTGAGGGACAGAGAGAGACTGAGAGGGCCTGGAGGTGGTCTGTGAAGAAGAAAGGGAAAAACGAGGAAAGAGAGCGTGTGCAGTATGTGGCAGTTTGAAGTGAGGAGAAGGTCAGAGCAGAAGAGAGACATGTGGCCTAAGGCCACTGGGAGCCCTTGACCAGCAGCCTTGCCAGGTGAGAGGCCCAAGTCAGCCTCACAGGACAAGCCTACCTGGGCCTCAGCTGCTTCTCCCACCAGGGCCGGAAGTGGATAAGGGTCACCTGTTGTGAGATTTTTCAAAATACACTGGCTCAGGTTCAGCAGCCCAATATGTGTGTTTGAGGGGGAATAAAGGAAAGGACTACATGTAACATGCTTAGAAGGGCTCACACAAGCACTCAATACATCTTAGCTGTTTTATTCATTATTTCCAAAAAGTCTGCATATTTTGAGTATCTATGTGGCACTGACAATCTAACATTGATAATCTAACCCCTCTGCCATCTTATAGAAAGAGAGATGGAAACTAGTAAATTCAAGGAGTGCCAGATCCGATCTTTCGTCTAGGCCTGCCTGTCTTTCCAGCCTTCAGATCCATCTCTCTATTCCTATCGCGCACAGTCATGGTCCAGGCCACCATCACCTCCCACCAGGGTGGCTCTGACAGCCCCTATCTTTCTCTGCCCCCTGTCTTGCAAGAGAGCAACCAGAGAGACTGTCTAAAGGCACATCTTCCCAAATCTCTTTTAAAGCATGCTGCCAGTGAACAAAACAAGACTGCCAAACTGGGGTGGATTAGATCTTTTCCCAACATCATGCTTATTTGTGCAGCTCCAGTGATGTGTGCGTAGGGGGTGTGTACGTGTATGGGACACCATCTAGTGGACAGCAGGGCAACTTTATTTCCAGACTACGAAATGGAAATAGGGCTTCCCCAAGCCTAGTCAAGCTTCCTAATATCAGAGATTTAGTACATAGCTAGTTATTAAAAATAAAGATTTCTTTGACTCCACAGTAGGATCAATGTGGCAAAGGCAATTTATAGCCTGCTTGGAAGACCCTGACTCTAGGCCCAAGGAAGGGAAGATTGGGTTGTTTCACACAAGGGGTGACCTGGCCTTCAGGGCAGCTCTGCCGCTAAATGCCTGACCGTGAGCAGTGCTCCTAGTGCCCAGGGCCTCCACTGCCTCGTCTGTAAACAAATAGCTTGTACTAGATGAATCCCAAACCCCTTCCAGCTCTAACAGTTTAGGTCCTATCAGATCACGCTCCTCCTGCTGACCAAAGCTTTCCTGAAAATGGGAAAGTGTTAGTCTCTCAGTCATGTCCGACTCTTTTGCGACCCCATGAACTATAGCTCCCAGGCTTCTCTGTCCATGAGATTCTGTAGGTAAGAATACTGGGGTGGATAGCCATTCCCCTCTATAGGGGATCTTCCTGACCCAGGGATCGAACTCAGAATTGCTGGCAGATTCTTTACCATCTGAGCCACCAGGGAAGCAGGGTGATGATATAATTTATCATCCAAGACAGGACACTTTCTTCCAAAAGAAAAGCTAGAGCAGATGGACACCAAGACTGCAGGTGTGAATTGAACAGTCCTTCTCGAACCAGGACAAGTGACTGGTCACCTATAAAAAGGCAGATCTTTGGAACTGTCCTAAAATGTCGATGTTCACTCTTGCCATCTCCCATTTGACCACTTCCAATTTACCTTGATTCATGGACCTAACATTCCAGGTTCCTAGGTAATATTGTTCTTTACAGCATCACACTTTACTTCCATCGCCAGTCACATCCATAACTGGATGTTGTTTTTGCTTTGGCTGAGCCTCTTCATTCTTTATGGAGCTATTTCTCTGCTCTTCTCCAGTAGCATATTGGGCACCTACCAACCTGGGGAGTTAATATTTCAGTGTCATATCGTTTTGCTTTTTCATACTCTTCATGGCATTCTCAAGGCAAGAATACTGAAGTGGTTTGCTATTTGCTTCTCCAGTGGACCGTGTTTTATCAGAAAATTTGGAAAACCCAGTAGCAGCCACAGGACTAGAAAAAGTCAATTTTCATTTCAATCCCAAAGAAAGGCATCTGTTGGATCATAGAAAAAGCAAGAGGATTCCAGAAAAACATCTACTTTTGCTTCACTGACTACACTAAAGCCTTTGACTGTGTGGATCACAACAAACTAGAAAATTCTTAAAGA
Source organism: Okapia johnstoni (assembly GCA_024291935.2). Taxonomy (NCBI): domain Eukaryota; kingdom Metazoa; phylum Chordata; class Mammalia; order Artiodactyla; family Giraffidae; genus Okapia; species Okapia johnstoni. The sequence continues at coordinate 48,050,638 of CM044322.1, forward strand.
GATGGGAATACCAGACTACCATACCTGTGTCCTGAGAAATCTGCGTGGAGGTCAAGAAGCAACAGTTAGAACCTGACAAGGAACAATGGACTAGTTCCAAATTAGGAAAGGAATACGTCAAGGATCTATATTGTCACCCTGCTTATTTAACTTATATGCAGAATAAAATGCTGGGCTGGATGAAGTACACGCTGGAATCAAGATTTCCAGGAGAAATATCAATAACCTCAGATATGCCGATGACACCACCCTTATGGCAGAAAGCAAAGAGGAACTAAAGAACCTGCTGAAGAAAGTGAACGAGGAGAGTGAAAAGGCTGGCTTAAAACTCAACATTCAAAAAACTAAGATCGTGGCATCCGGTCCCATCACTTCATGACAAATAGATGGGGAAACAGTGGAAACAGTGACAGACTTTATTTTTTTGAGCTCCAAAATCACTGCAGATGGTGACTGCAGCCATGAAATTAAAAGATGCTTGCTCCTTGGAAGAAAAGTTATGACCAGGATAGACAGCATATTAAAAAGCAGAGACATTACTTTGCCAACAAAGGTCCATACAGTCAAAGCTATGATTTTTCCAGTAGTCATGTATGGATGTGAGAGTTGGATGGTGAAGAAAGCTGAGCGCCAAAGAATTGATGCTTTTGAACTGTGGTGTTGGAGAAGACTCTTGAGAGTCCCTTGAACTGCAAGGAGATCCAACCAGTCCATCCTAAAGGAAATCAGTCCAGAATATTCATTGGAAGGATTTATGTTGAAGCTGAAACTCCAATACTTTGGCCACCTGATGTGAAGAGCCAACTCATTAGAGAAGATCCTGTTGCTGGGAAAGACTGAAGGCAGGAGAAGGGGACAAAAGAGGGTGAGATGGTTGAATAACATCACCGACTTGATGGACATGAGTTTGAGCAAGCTCCAGGAGTTGGTAATGGAGAGGGAAGCCTGGTGTGCTGCAGTCCACGGGGTCGCCAAGAGTTAGATATGACTGAGCAACTGAACTGAACTGAACTTGGAACTGTCAGTCACAGGATGAGGGTGTACTCTCAAAATCCAGTGCTTTCCATGCCCGTACCAAGGACAGAGCGAAAAGAAAGTGTCGCTCTGCCCAGAGTGCCTTAGTTTGGGTTCCCCCAGAAGCAGACCTGACTCAAGGACTTGGGTGGTGGTTTATTTTGGAGTGGGAGGGAGGTGGAGAAGAAATGAGACTTAAGAGGGACTATCACCAAAATAGGCTACTTTATCAAACGGTTCCCTCAGGGCAGTTGAAGCTTAATCCAGAAGGGAAATTCTAGAAGCTTCAGAATGATCCCAGCTCCAGGGCAAGGGAGCTGGAGCATTTCTACATCATCAACCAGAGCAGATCTCAGCTGCTGGAAGAGAGGTGGGACATCTGAGTAGAGGAGACAAGGGGAAGTGGGGGGTGGGCACCCACAGAGTCTACTACACTGGGCTTGGGGATGTTTTCTTTCTTTTTTTTCCTGCTTTTTTTCTTTTTAAAGTATAAATTGCTTTACAATTTTGTGTTAGTTTCTGCTGTACAACAATGTGAATCAGCTATATGTTTACTTATATCCCCTCCCTCTTGGATCTCCCCCCCATTCCCTTCTCCCATCCCACCCCTCTAGGTTATCACCGAGCACTGAGCTCCCTGTGCTATACCCCAGCTTCCCACTAGCTACCTATTAATATTTTAAACATGGTAGTGCACATAAGTCAATGCTACTGTCCCAGTTTGCCCCACCCTCCACTTCCTGCTCATGTCCACATGTTAATTCTCTGTATCTATATCTCTATTCCTGCCCTATAAATAGGTTCATCAGTACCATTTTTCTTGAGGGAAACATTTTCATGGTATCATATAGGCAATGTTGCAAACAAAAAGAAGAAAGGGATAAGAGATGCCTCATACTTATTTAATAAAAAACTGCCGGTTGCAAGTATACAGGAACCCGTGAGCACCCCCAAACCCACCGCCATCACTGTTAAGAGGGATGGACTCTTCCTCACTCCTGGTGGGAAAGATTTTCCAAGCACAGTCCTGACCTCTCCCTCCTCCTTTACTCCCCTGCCCATAGGAGACAGATGCACCCTTGCCCCCACACCCACCATGTAGATCCAGGCAGCCTCCTAAAGTCCACCTCTTTCTGGAGTTCAGTATTAGCAAGACCCCTGACCCAGAGCCTTATCCTCCAAGCTGGCCCCTATCTGTAAGAAGCAGGATGTTTTTCTTTCCTCTTATGTGTTTCTCAATGCCTCTGAAGTCCAGGGTAGAGAAGAGGGTGCTGTTTGTTGCGGAGTCACTGGGACACCCAAAACAACAAGCAAGGCCAAGCCAGCAGTTGGCCCTTACCTCACCCATCCCTTCAGGTGGCACATTGCCCCCATTTTTGTGTTCCCTCACAACTGTCTTCAATGTCTGGAGATCGTTTTCTCTGGATTAAAAAAAAAATGTCTTGGGAATTGGAGAGGCGAGGTGAGCACAGCAGAGGATTTGGTGACAGCATCTGGGACCATCCTGGACACAGGGAGCTGCACGAAGGCCTGGCCTGTCCCTCAGCCAGGGCCGGGTGGTGGGGTGCTCTGGGAGCGAGGCTGTGCGTTCAGTCCCTCCCAGGCCCCTCTCACTTCCCCTCTGCCTGTGGTCATCTGTCTGAGGAGAGTCAGGAGGAAGTGACGGCTGCTGCCTTCCTTTCACAGATGAGGAGCTGGGACCCAGAGTGGAGACCTGAATACAGCACGGGAGTGGGTTGGTGCTTCCTGCAGTGTTCAGATGAGAAGGCACGGTGCCCAGGGGACCCAGGCGGCTGGTCCACTCTGAGGATCCAGTCCAGAGCGCAGGGATAGTCCTAACCTCTTTCCTAAAAGGATGGTAACCCTAGCCAGTTCATTCCAAATTCAGGTCTCCACTGGGCGCTGTTTTTTTCAGTAGTAAATTAACACATGGGTCCTGACTTTTACATCACTCTCTCAGTTGGTTTCCAACTGCTTTCTTCTGGGTATATGGATACCACTGAGTTACGAGACTCAGACAGCAGAGGATGAGAGGCTAGAACCTGGTGAGCCCGTCAAGACTCGGCCAGCTGGGCCCGTCCTAAGTACCAGCGACCTGGCCTTTCTCTGGATCCGCCATCTTGTCACATCTTCGGTCACAATCCATGAATGTGAGGATCAGGGCACAGGCTCTTCGCAGGCTGGTGAGTGCTGGCCAGAGGCCATTCATTCAGTAAATGTTTACTGAGCTCCTTCTATGGGCCGGGCTAGGGACTTCACACGCATTATCTTACTGAATCTTCATAGCAGCCTCATAGGTCCCACTGGTATTATGTCCCTTTCACAGATGAACAGATAGAAGATTAGAAAGTTTGGGACCCTATTCAGGGACAAGAGCTAGGGCCAAGATTCAAACCCAGGTTCTCCTGAGACTTCAAAACCTGGGCCATAAACTTCTGTGCCCCACGTGATGGAAAGATGACATAGACCACCAACAAGGCACCCTGTCAAAAGCTCTCCTCCTCCCTTGCTTTTTGAGAAAACTATATGATGGACTTGTCAAAGGGCCAGTTCTGTGATCTCCCAGAGGAAAAGAGCCATCCTTGCTTCTAGCAAGGACATATGAATGCTGAGCCCCAAAGAAGGTGTCTGCTAATGGACACTCAGTACCTGCTGGGCATAGACCCTTGGCAAACTGTGATGGGGTGGCAGGAGGCTGTTAATTTATTCTTCTTCCCTCAAGGATGCTGGAAGTGGTCCTTTGGGGAGACACCCAGTTCCCCCTGGGGCAAGGACAGCTTCCCTTCCCTGTCCTTGTTTGCCCTACAGACAGACTCCTGAAATCAGAGTAACAGCAGATAGGCCCTGAAATGGATGGGGTTTCAAACCCATTACATGTAGAGTCAGATTGTTCGAGGGCCATGGGCTCCCCAGCAGGTTCCTTCCCACTTCTGTGGACAGACCAGATAAAAGTACTATGGAGAGCTTACATCTAGGTTTGTTTGTTGGTGGTGTCTTGTTTGAAACTTTTTATTATGAACTATGTGAGACTTCCCAGGTAGTGCAGTAGTAAAGAATCTGCCTGCCAAAGCAGGAGACACAAGAGACTTGAGTTTGATCCCTAGGTTAGGAAGATCACCTGGAGTAGGAAATGGCAACCCATTCCAGTGTTCTTGCCTGGGAAATCCCATGGACAGAGGAGCCTGGTGGGCTACAGTCCATGAGGTCACAAAGAGTCAGACACGACTGAAGCAATTTAGCACTCATGCACGCATTCCATTGAAATGTGGGTTGTTTCCATTTGGAGTTGTTATGAACCATCCTGCTACCAACATTTTTGCAATGTTCTATTCTTGATGCTCGTGGGCAAGCATTTTTCTAGCAATAGAACTATGGGTCAGAGGGATGAACAAGTTCAACTTTATCAGGCAATGGCTGATTGTGATTTTATTCTGCACTGGGGTTGGCTCTAACTGGGGAAGTTGCCATTGTTTATTTATTTTGCAAACATTTGATGAGCTGTTTTTGTGCCAGTCACTGTGCTAGGTAGAATTTAAAAAATGAACCAGATACTGCCTTTGTCCCGAAGGATTCACAAGTTAGATGGGAAAACCAGCTATGTGAGCAGATTATTTTAAAAGAGGATTCAGCATATGGTTAAGGAGAGTCCATGAGTTTACTCTAGGCTCTGAGCAGCTCTGAGAGAATGTCTCTTTGGTTGTGTCTCCAGGTCATAGTCGCTGGGTCTGGAGAGGGGTCCTTGCCCTCCAAGTCCTACCTGTGGGACAATCAAGGTGACCAAGCCTGTCTTGGGTTGTCCTGGCCTCCTGAGTCTGCATCATTGCTTGTTTGCTCACTGCCACTTCTTTATACCTATGCCCACACCTTCGTCTCACAGTGAAAGAATACTTCTATCCAGAACACTAGCCCTCAACCCGTATAAATTGATCATATTCCTGTTGGACATAGTAGAGAAAGCCTGGGCTGGAATGGCTGTGTTCTCTCCCACTCTGTCCTCACTAGCTGGGTGACCTTTGGGAAATCACAGAACCTCTGGTCTTGTTACCAAGAGTGTATGGGATCCGGCTGCTTGCCGCTCAAAAGCCAATAAACAAGCCAAGTTGATGGAAAGGAAAGTTTGCTTTTTTTCAGATGCCAGCAACTGGGGTTTGAGGGGCTACATGCAGAAGCAACACAGTACATTTCTAACAGTTATCTTCAAATTGGTCATCAGTGGTCTGACCAGCATCATCTTGGTTGTTTTAGGTACAGTTAATCTTCAGTTCCAGGGTCCATTTGTTCCCATTTCTTTGCGGCTAATTCTCAGAATTGTTGCGGCTCTTGTCCTGGGCATAGTCTGGTGATCATGTAGTTAACTTTTCCACCTGGTGTTTTAGTATATATAAGACAACTCATGGGATATGCCTCAGAATATTATCTATAGCCCTTGTGTGTGTGTTAGTCGCTCAATCATGTCCAACTCTTTGCGACCCCGTGGACTATAACCCACCAGGCTCCTCTGTCCATGGAATTCTCCAGGCAAGAATAACTGGAGTGGGTTGCCGTTCCCTTCTCCAGGGGATTTTCCCAACCCAGGGATGGAATTTGAGTCTCCTGCATTGCAGGCAAATTCTTTACTGTCTGAGCCACCAGGGAAGCCCTTGAGAGGGAACTAAAGATCCTTGATTATGCTTAATGACTACATTATTATTGCTTAGTCTCCTTTGACTGTTTTCCTTTGTTTCAGCATTTCTCACTTCTCTGATTAAACTTATTCTTTGATTAATGTTTTCCACAGACAAAAGGCAGGCAGAGGACATGGTGTGGGGTCAAGGACCACAGGGTCCTACTCCGTTTCAGTTTGAACTGTAAATCCAGGAAACCAGACACAGCTCCAAGATCCCTCCCTGTTTTAAAAGTCTGGGGATGGGGACTTCCCTAGTGGTCCAGTGGTTAAGACTCCATGCTTCCGGTGGGAAGTGGGAGGTTCAAGAGGGAGGGGACATACATATACCTATGGCTGATTCATGTTGATATATGGCAGAAACCAACACAGTGTTGTAAAGCAATTATCCTCCAATTAAAAATAACTAAATGTAAATTTTAAAAACTTAAAAAAAAAAAAAAGACTCCATGCTTTCACTTCATGGAGGGGCATGGATATGAGTTGAATCCCTGGCGGAAGAGCTAAGATCCTGCAGCACAGCAAAAAAAAAAAAAAAAAAAATTTTTAAAAAAGTCTGGGAGTGGAGAGCAGGGGTAGAGGGTTGCTATTATTGTATTCCTGGGAATTATATTCAACTCAAGTTATTTCTCAATAAGTCAAATCACAAATCACAGTACAATAGGGTTCTACTGTCATTCAAACAATCAACCCTTAAAACATTAAATTATGTGTGTACTTAGTTCTAACTAAATTTTCTGCCCTCTGAAATTGTACAGAAAGAAGAATCACTGATTCTGATGCTATTTTTTTAAAAAAGGAAGAGTTATTGAACAATAAATCATAACAGTTGAAAAAAATGCCTCTGTGTAAATGCAGTTAGGAAGTCTACATTCTGATTAGAATTATGTAATGATTTCTAAGGCAGTTCTGTTTCATAAATACAAAGTTTCCCAACTGTATGGTAATGTAACTGTGGCTTGGAGAAGTTATTACCCACTTGAACTGGTGAGCTACCTATAGCTTTATTTTCTTCTCTTTTCTCCTTTCTATGTTTTTTTAAAAGAACAAAGGAATAAAATAAGATTGTCTCAATCACTAAGGGAACAGGGACAGAGAGCTTCAAACTAGAAATGTGGGAATGAAAATGTATACTATTCGTGGCTTTGCTCTCGCTAGAGAAATGAGCTTTCTGCTAGCATTTAAGTTCCTGCATCAGCCTCAGACCTACAGATGAGGCTTTGATCTCTCAGTAATTCTTTCAAGGACATTTCAGTCCATCACAACAAAGCCCCAATTTGTGACAGAAAATCAATGTCCAGACAATTGCGTGGGCTTAGCAGGGAACATAATTTTCTGAGGCAGTTGTGAGTTTCTTTATGTCAGCCTCACGTTTCAAAAAAAACCTAGGCTTATTTGCTGTGTGAGAAAGGCACTCAGGAGAAACTGGCTTCCGTGGGCAGAGAGGTGGGGCAGCGCAGCTGGGCTCAGGCCAAGCTCAACCCGCCCACCGAACTGAGCCCACCTCTGAGGGGCCCTGCATCTTCACCAGGCCCTACTGGGTTTGCTCCCACCTTTTTTTTTTTTAGATTTATTTTATTTGTTGGCTGTGGTGAGTCTTCATTGCTGCACACGGGCTTTCTCTAGTTTCGGTGAGCAGAGGCTACTCTCTTGTGGAGAATAGGCTCTATGTGTCAGGGCTAAGTTGTTGCAGCCGGAGGGCTTAGTTGCATGTGGAATCTTCCTGGGACTGAACCTGTGCCCCTTGTATTATAAGGCAGATTCTTAACCACTGTATCACCAGTAAAGTCTATACTCCCACTTCTTTCAAGGCAAGTCAAAGAAAAATTTTTTTACATATTTATAAATGCCAATAAAAGTCTGTCTAGTCAAAGCTATGGTTTTTCCAGTAGTCATGTATGGATGTGAGAGTCGGACTATACAGAAAGCTGAGCGCCAAAGAATTGATGCTTTTGAACTGTGGTGTTGGAGAAGACTCTTGAGAGTCCCTTGGACTGCAAGGAGATCCAACCAGTCCATCCTAAAGGAAATCAGTCCTGAATATTCATTGGAAGGACTGATGCTGAAGCTCCAATACTTTGGCCACCTGATGCAAAGAACTGACTCATCTGAAAAGACCCTGATGCTGGGAAGGATTGAAGGTGAGAGGAGAAGGGGATGAGAGGATGAGATGGTTGGATGGCATCACTGACTCAATGGACATAAGTTTGAGTAAGCTCCGGGAGTTAGTGACGGAGATGGAAGCCTGGTGTGCTACAGTCCATGGGGTCGCAAAGAGTGGAACACGACTGAACAACTTGACTGAACTGAACTGAAATGTATTCACAGGTGGCGCTAGTGGTAAAGAATCCACCTCCCGTGCAGGAGACACAAGAGACACAGGTTCAATCTCTGGGTTGGGAACATCCTCTGGAGGAGGGCATGGCAACCCACTCCAGTATTCTTGCCTGGAGAATCCCATGGACAAAGGAGCCTGGTGGGCTACAATCCATGGAGTCACAAAGAGTTGGACACAACTATGTGACTGAGCATGAATGTATTCAGTCATTCATTCATTCAACAAATGTGTATTAAGTTGCTTATCATATGCAGATGCAAGGCTAAGAGTTAAGAATACAAAAGAATTCATTTTATAACTTACCTATACTGCCAAGTAGTAGAGCTGCGTTATTCACTCATTCATTCATTCACAGGGCACTGCAAGTATAATATGGGTAAGACTCTCAAGGAGCAAGTGCCAGTCCTTAAAGAATTTACAGTTTTAGGAAGTGCAGTTGGCATGATGAAGGTCATTGTAGGGGCTGCCTTCCACTCATTCATTCATTGATTCATTTCTACAGAAGCTGTTTTTTCTAAATTGCCTGACCCAGGTGTCCCTTTGGAATAATCTATGTTGCTGCTGTTGCTGCTGCTGCTAAGTCACTTCAGTCGTGTCCGACTCTGTGCAACCCCATAGATGGCAGCCCACCAGGCTCCACCGTCCCTGGGATTCTCCAGGCAAGAACACTGGAGTGGGTTGCCATTTCCTTCTCCAATGCATGAAAGTGAAAAGCGAAAGTGAAGCTGCTCAGTCGTGTCCAACTCTTAGCGACCCCATGGACTGCAGCCTACCAGGCTCCTCCGTCCATGGGATTTTCCAGGCAAAAGTACTGGAGTGGGTTGCCATTGCCTTCATCACTTGAAAAGTCCAGAGCCCTCCCGTTACCCCTTTTTGAGATGCAGCCTCCAAGTATGCCCTGATCAGGACTCCTTGGCATGTAGATTGGTACTAGAGGGTAGAAGAGAACAAAACTTAAGAGGCCCAAGAAAATTCTTGAGAGAAATGGCAGACCTCAAGCTCTCCATCTCTCACCAAAACTCCTCTGTCTGATAGAAATGGTTCCATCTGAGGTCTGCAGCAACAATGTCCATGAGGGCTCCAAAGATACCAGGGCTCAGACTGATGGGGAAGGGGTACTGGTTACAGCACAACTGTAGCCTGTGTTTGGAACTAAAAAGTTGACTCTCGTGGACATTCCTTGTCCCCCACCAAAGGGCTCCATGAGGGCTCCGGACCCAAGGTGCTCCTTCAGCTCAAATGACACATCTTTCTCATGCACGAGGCTCAGGAGGCAGTCATCAAAATGAGGGGGAGCCCTGAAGTCATCCATGCCACCATATTTATGCCAGGCACTGCTCCAGGCCCCAGGGACCCAGCAGTGAACAAGAACCAGATACACAGAGAGCCTGAGTGCGGACACCACCTTCTGGGGCAGCAACCAAAATGTGAATAGAGCCAAAGTCTTACCACCTTCCTCACCTGAAAGTAACATGGCTTTGCTTTGTTTCTAAGGCTGCATGTTTTACCTATAAAATCAGGGAAGCAACAAGGCTATGATATTGTGACTTTTTTAAAAGGAAGACAAGCAAAGGAGGGTGAGGCCATGCGTGGTAGAGGCGGCCATGGAAACAGGTCTTCTCTGCCTCTCACTCTGCACAGACCCCTGCCTCCAACCGCCCACCACAGTCTCCCAGCATCATTTCTGTCTTCTCTCATCATGCAAGAGCATTTGTTCCTCTCGTCTCACTCTGTTAATAAACCAGGCAACATAATATAGGATAGAGAGCATTTGGAAGTAGGAACAAACAGGGAAATAAAGTAAGGCATGTTTATGTCATTTAAAAAGAACTGTGACTCTTGGAGTAAACAATGTGGGAAATATTTTTTTAATGGACAAAAGGTAGAACAAGAAATTTCTCTCACTCTTTTTTTTTTAATTCTTTTGGCCACATCTCTTGGTGAGTGGGATTTTGATTCCCCAACCAGGGATCAAACCCGTACCCCCTGCAGTGGAAGCATGCAGTCTTAACCACTGGACCACCAGGGAAGTCCCAGAACAAGAGATTCAAGAAGAAGAAATTGAAATAGCCAATGAGTATATAAAAAGATATTCAATTTTGTTGACAGTCAAAAACTATTTAAATAAAAAATATTAAAACCCGACAATACTAAATGTTGGTAAAGATGTGAAACTAATGGAACTCTGAGACAGTGCTCTCAGGGGTATAAATTGGGAGGAACATTTTTGGCAAACTGGCAGAATCTAATCAAATGTATGCAAACCCTATGATTTACAATCCCACTCCTAGGTAAAACTAATCTAAATTGGAAAGGAGCTCCAAAAGTTATGTATTGTGTTGACCAAAAAGTTTGCTCGAATTTTTCTGCAAACATGACAGAAAACCCAGGCAAACTTTTTGGCCAACCCAATACATTCTAGTGTATAGTAATGAGACCTGGACCAACCAAAAAAACGGAAACAGCCTAAATACCCATCAACAGAAGTATACTGAAGCGTGGTCACCTGGTGGAATAACATGCAGCAATCAGTGAACAAAGTGCAAACACACGCAACCATGGGGTGAATCTCACAGACACAACGGTGAGCAAAAGTTAAGCATTAAAGAGCACAGAGTATAGGAATCCATTTGCATGAAGCTCAAAAGCAAACAAAACTATAGAGACAGAAGCCAAGCAGTGGTTGGTGGGAGGTAATAATAGGGAGTACACATGGGGGCTGCTTTTGAGGAGCTGGGGATGTTCTGTATCCTGAACTGGGCAGTGGTCATGCAGAAGAATTCCCTCAGTAAACTCCATCAAGCTGTTTGCTCAAGACATGTGTACTTTACTGTATGTATGTTATTCTTCAACAGCATCATTACAAATAAAATCAGAAAATCATTAGAGTCTCAAAATTCAAGGGACTGTGCATTTCCCCACACATTCACAACTTCCACCAGATGTTGTTAGTCTCAAACGCTGCTGGAGGGAGTATAAATCAGTATAGCCTCCTCAAGAAGCAATTTTCCAGATTCTCTAAAAATTTTAAATTCATCATCCCACCTCTAGGACTCTGTCTCAGAAATCATAGCAGAGGTGTACAAAGACAAATGTGTAAGGGTAAAAATGGTAGCATTTATTTTTTAGAGAATGAAAAAAAAGTAAGTAACAATCTAGATGTTTATAAAAGCCAAGTAAGTTAAGGGGCAAGAGACTGAGTGGATGTCATGTAATATCCAACCCACCCCGAATCCCATGAAGCCAGAGAATAAAAAATATTTTTAAATTTATTTATGTATTTGTTTATTTGGCCGCGCTGGGTCTTAGTTGCAGCACTCGGGATCTTCCATCTTCATTGCAGCATGTGGGGGCTTTCTAGTTGCGGCATGTGGGATCTAGTTCCCTGACCAGGGATCAAACCTGGGCTCCCCACACTAGGAGTGCAGAGTCTTAGCTAGTGGACCATCAGGGAAGTCCCCAGGAAAGAAATATGTTAAAGAAATTAATAAGCCCATAACAGCACAGGAAGACAAGAAAGCGTTCCATCAGTGTGTTCTGATCACCCCCTCATCACCCCATTAGTGAAGGAGTGATCCCTGCCCTAAATAGTATGAGATGACTGAACACATGACAGCTGACACTGAGCAGATGAGGGTGACAGCAGCTTATTAGTCACCTGTATCACAGCATCAGGTGGAGGGCACACACACCGGGAAGGGCCACACCAGGGCTGCTCTTGGGAGCAGAGTAAAAAAGCGGTAACTGTTGGAGGCAGGCTTTGTAGTGACAAAGAGATGGGGTGACCCTTGGTTTCCATGGTGAGGGGATGTCATTGACTTGTTTGAGCAAATTTTCAGGCTGGCGGGAAGGTAAAACCCCTTTGGTTGAGGCTGTGGACCAAGAATGTCACCTGCCATTTCAGTGAACAAGGATACTGCAGCCTTCAAGTCCTCAGCCACTGCAGTCACCGCTGATAGTGTGTCCTGAGGGAATTCAGAGTGGAGAAAAACAGGATACTGGCCCTAGATAATTAATGCACATATCAAAGCATAATTCCATCAAGCCCAGAATTTTGCATCTTCCCATACATAGAAAAGCACTGCTGCTGCTGCTGCTGCTAAATCACTTCAGTCGTGTCCGACTCGGTGCGACCCCATAGACGACAGCCCATCAGGCTCCGCTGTCCCTGGGATTCTCCAGGCCAGAACACTGGAGTGGGCTGCCATTTCCTTCTCTATAGAAAAGCACTACATTCACTAATTTGATATGTCTTTTATTATTATTATTATTATTACCAGTAATCTTTTGATGTTTAACTACCTGTTTTTTGTTTGCTTTTTGTTTGGTTGATTTTTTTTTTTTTTTTTTTTTGCAAAAACTCTTGGCTCCTTCCTTGTCTCTCTCAAACGGGCCCTCAGAGTTATATGAGAGGCTGCCTCCTGGGCTTAAGTCCTCAGTAATGCAGCAAATAAAACATAATTCTCAACTTTTCGACAGTGTATTTTTTCCAATCAATGAGGTTCAGGTGGGTAGGGTGCTGTAGCCTAGTTGATAGAGGAACTAACCAGTGGGGAGCCTTTCTTGATAGGAGAGGGGCACGCTAGTGAGAGCCCAGGAACACAGGGTTGGGTCCCGTGAGGCCCAAAGATGGCAAGGCAGGACATGACATCCGAGGTCTTACAACAAATGGTGGACCAAGACAAGACCTCAGAAAACCCCAAACGACAGAGAGTAGACAGGGTGGGATATGTGGGGAAACTCCCAGATAACACCACAGCAGAAGGTGCCACAGGAGCAAGGCTGGGTGTTTGAGGATGGAGGGGATGAAATTTGCCCGCTGAACTGAGAAGGCATCTTGAGACTAAAAAAATAAGGCAGCCCATTCCTTACAATCAACGGATCGGTTTATTATAGAGTCACTTACTCACATGGTGGGAGCATAATCAGGTTGATCCGGAAGCATTTGCAGCTGCTCTCCACACCTGGGACAATTTTATAGTTAACCTAGGAAATGGGGGTAGGGGCCCGGAAACAACAGATGCATTCCTAAGTCAAGACTTACAAATGACTAACTAGTTTCATGGGCACCAGGAATATGTCAATGAAGGTTTCCATCATTGTCTGGGGAATAACAGGGCATAGAGGCTACGTGGTCCTAATAATTTTTAAACAGTATCTACTAATTACAATCCCCTTGACAATAGAGAAATGATTTGCTGCACAGTACAGTCCTGGGTAGAGTCAACAGAAGGATAGGAGAAACTGTAAGTGCCCAAGATGGAGTCAGTTATGCTAATAGCTGGGTAATAGTGGGTAAGGAAAGCTGCACACCCAGACAACAGCTAAGAAGAGGAAGAGGAGTCAAGGCTATGAGGGCACATCCAGGTTAGGTGTGGGAACTGGAGAGCCTCTCATGGCTCCAGGCTTCTGCTGTCTCCAGGAGGGGTGGGAACTCCTGCAGGCAGAAGACAACCTACCAGCACCCTCATTGCAGGAGCATGCACCTACTCTCACCTCCCCACCCTGCTCCCCACATACTAAATCACCAGTCATGGGCCACGACAAACAAAACCAGAGATGAACATGTATATAATCTTGAATACGCACATCAGCAGATGACCAAGAGCCACTAAAGGTTTGAAGACTATCAACACTACAAAAGTCACACACAGTAAAACCCAGCGACAGCTCTGGTTCAGAGTTCAGGTAATTGGTTATAGCGTGCTTCTTCCCCATGCTCAGTTCTCGAATAAGGGCCAGATAAATTTTATCTTTGGAGGAGATAAGAGGGCGGGGCATATATAAAACTCTTTGGAGAAAACATAGGGGAAAATCTTCATGATGCTGGATTTTAACAGTGATTTTTTTTTTATGTGACCAAAAGCACGGGCAACAAAAGTAAAAACAGGTAAGTTAGACTACATCAAAACTAAAAACTTCTGTGGATTAGAGGACATATACAACAGAGTTGGTAATCTATAGATTGGGAGAAATATTTGCAAATCGTATATTTGATAAGGGGGATAATGGTAAAAATATATTTAGAAGTTCTACAACTCAAGAGTAAGAAAACAAACAACTCTACTACAAAATGGTCAAAGGACCTGAATAGACATTTCTCCAGATGTACAAACACCGACAAGCATATTAAAAGATGCTCAACCTTATTAATCATTTAGAGAAATGCAAATCTAAACCATGTTGATCTCACGCCCATTAGAATGACTACTATAAAAAGAAAAGAAGACCACAGAAAATTACAAATGTTAGGGAGGATGTGGAAAAATTGAAATCCTTAAGCAGTGTTGATGAGCATGTAAAATGTTACAGCTGCTATGAAAACCGGTATGGTGATTTCTCAAAAATTTTCAAATAGAATTACCATATAATCCAGTAATTCCACTTCTGGGTATATACTCAACATAATTACACATAGGACCTCAAGCAGAGCTGCATTATTCACAATAGCCAAAAGGAGGAATCAACCCAAGTGTCCATGGACAGATGAGTGGATAAAATGTGGTAGACACATAAAACAGAATATTATTCAGTATTAAAAACAAAGGAAATTCTGATACATACTACATTATAACATGGTTGAAACTTGAGGACATTATGCTGAGTGAAATAAGCCAGATGCAAAAGGACAAATACTACATGATTCCACACTTACATGAATACCTAGGACAAACCTCCAATTCATAGAGAAAGAAAGTAGCAGGGTAGTTGCCAGGAGTTACAGGAAGAAAGAAATAGGGAGTTGTTTCCTAAGTACAGACTTTGAGTTTTACCAGATGAAGAGTTCTGGAAAGCGGTTGCACAACAACATGGATGTATTTAATACTACTGTTGAATACATTCTCTTAGAAATGGTTCATACACTTAAAAATGGTTAAGATTGTAAATGTTATGTGTATTTTATCATAATTAAAATAAAATTTAAAAAACAACTTTTGATTAGTTGATATTTTCTATTTTACTTTCATTCTTACTTCACTGATCACTGATTTCTGCTCTTATTTATTTTATTCTGTCCTTACACTTACTTTGAGTTTATTGTTTTTGTCACTTCCCCTTTTTTACCTATTTTTTTTTAAGTTGGAGTATAGCTGATTTATAATATTGTGTTAGCTTTAGGTGTATGGCAAAGTGATTCATATATATATATACTCTTTTTTTCAATTAATTTCCATTACAGGTTATTATAAAATATTGAACCTAGTACCCTATGCTATACAGTAAGCCCTTGTTGCTTATTATCACTTCTTTTGTTAAAAAACTTTTATTGGAGTATATTTGATTTACAATGTTGTGTTAGTTTCTGCTGTACAGCAAAGTGAATGAATTATGTGTACACAAAATGATATACCCACTTCTTTTTAGATTCTTTTCTCATCTGGGTCATTACAGAGTATTGAGTAGAGTTGCCTGTGCTATACAATAGGTTCTTATTAGTTGTCTATTGGATATATAGTAGTGTGCATACGTCAATCCCAGTCTCCCAATTTGTCCCTCCACCACCCACTTTCCCCACTGGTAACCGTAAGTTCGTTTTCTACATCTGTGACTCTATTTTTGTTTTGTAAATATGTTCATTTCCATCATTTTTTATTTTCACACATTAGTGATATCATATGATATTTTTCTTTGTCTGACATTTCACTTCGTATGATAATCTCTGGGTCCATCCATGTTGCTGCAAATGGCGTTATTTCATTCATTTTTATGGTTAAGTAATATTCCATTGTATATGTATACCGCATCTTCTTTATCCATTCGTTTGAACGTTTATTATCACTTCTTAAATACGGACAGTAACTCATTTTGAAAAATGGGCTTTCTTCTTTTTTTAATATAAGTAGTTAAGACTATAAATTGCCCTTAGAGGGCCAATCTTGCTGGATTCCACAACTTAGAAGCAAAATGTTTTCATTATCACTCAGTGCTGGGCATTTTAATTATTTTATTTTGTCTTTTTTAAAAGGAATAACCATTTTTTAAAAATCAAGGTGTAATTTGCACACAATAAAATACACAGATCTTAAGTATTCAGTTTGGTGAGTTTCAGCAATTGTAAACCCCTAAGTTATTAAAACTCAGAATAACATACAAAACATTTCTATTACCCCGTGCCTCTACCAGTCCATAGTCACCCAACCACACCTGCTGCAATTACTGTTCTGGTTTCTATCACCAGAATCATACAGCGTTAATATTCTGTAGTTGGCTTCTTTTGCTCAATGTGATGTTTTAATATTTATCTTTGTTATCAGTAGTTTATTCCTTTTTATTGCTGAGGCGTAGTTCTTTGAAAGAATGTAATATAATTGGTTATCTCTATCCTATTGATGGATGTTTGGATTGTTTCTAGAGCTTGGCTATGTAAATAAAGTTGCTATGGTTCTTTTCTTTTTACAGAATATGTTTTCATTATTCTTGAGTATCTAGGAATGAAATTCTTGGATCATGGCATAGATGTATACATAATTTTATGAGAAACTGCCAAAGAATTCTCCAAAGTAGTTGTTCCATTTACAATCCCACCAGCAGTGTGAAGGAACTCCACTTCCTCCACATTTTCACCAACACTTGGAATTGTCAGCCTTTTCAATTGTAGCTGTTCCATTGGGTATGAACTAGTATCTCATGGTTTTAATTTGTACTCCTGCTGACTTGCTCTTGAGTTCCTCACATGTGCTTATAAGCCATTCATACGTTTTCTTCCCTGAGATGTCTATTCAAGTCTTTTACATGTCTTTATTAGGTTGCTTTTTTGCTTAATATTAACATATATTGATTTCAAATTCTTTTTCAGGTACACCTGTGCAAACGTAGTCTCAAATTCTATAGCTTGCTTATTTAACATCTTCATAGTGTCACTTGAGAAGCTCAAGTTTTTCATTTTGATGAAGTACAATTTATCACTGTTTTCTTTCACAGAAGCTCTCTTTGTCATAGAGACTTATACCCAGCTTTTTAAAAGATAATGCACGTCTTTCTCTGCGTGCTTACGCCTTTGTGTTCAGACCGTCCCCAAATGCCACCTCAGATGTTTCTCCAAGTTGAAGCACTCTAAATTATGGGTGACTCCCTCAAATTGGTGCTTGCTTTACTAGCATGTGGGGTTTTTAATTATAATAGTATTAGCACAAGAGGAGTTCCTTTGTCAGGCCCATCAAGATGTGTAGTTTTCACTTGCGCTGATACCTCAACTTTCTCCCACTCTGTTCTTGCCTCCTTTATTGTATGTGACCAAAATCTGGGAGGCATTCTGAGACCTTGCCTGTTTTCTCTCTTAAGGTCTATTTTGTGTCTTTCTCTCTTAAGACCTAGGGGGCCTCCTGGTGTCTCAGTTGGTAAAGAATCTGCCTGTAATGCAGGACATTGTCTGCAATGCAGGAAACCCAGGTTAGATCCCTGGGTTGGGAAGATCCCCTGGAGAAGGAAATGGCAACCCACTCCAGTATTCTTTGTGTTAATTTGTTAGCTAACCTTGATGTTTTTAGCTTTTCCCATAAAAGATATATTTCCCTCTGAAGTCTCTCTGATCAATATTACATGATTTTGCTGTTGGAAAATCTGGTGGCAAATTGATTCTTGTTCTTTTGTGTGTTCCGCTCTTTCTTTATATAGGTTTTACCATTTTCTCTTTATTTTTGGTATCCTTACACTTATGCATGAGTCTATAGGTGGGTTGTTCCTTTTCTATCTGGAATTCTATGGATCTTGCAACCAAAGGTTTTTCATGTTTGTTTGTTTGTTTTATTTTGGGGGAATACCATCAGTATTTCTTGAAATAATTCCTTCTCCATTTCTATTCTTCTCTTTCTGGGATAGAGAAGAGTAAGGATTCCTATTATTCTGATATTAGGATTTCTATTTCTTGTCTTCAGTTTGGTAAGTGGCAATGCCAGTATTCAAAACAATGCATCTTGGAGAAGGATCAGGGTTGTGCAGAAACCGGAAGAGTTTACTGTTTTTATTTTATTTGAAATTAGGTATTTATTTATTTATTTTAAATATATATTTGGCTGCATTGGCTCTTAGTTGCGGTACTTGGGATCTTTAGTTGCAACATGTGAACTCTCAGTTGTGGCATGTGGGATCTAGTTCCCTGACCAGGGATCGAACCAGGGCCCCCTGCACTGGGAGCATGGAGTCTTCACCACTGGTTAGTCAGAGAAGTTCCCTAAAGTATTTATTTTATTCTATTTTATTTTCTTGGCCACATGTATGACATGTGGGATCTTAGTTCCCCAATAAGGAATTGAAACCCTGCCCCCTGCGTTGAAGACACAGAATCTTAACCACTGGATCACTGGGGAAGTCTCTGCAATTAAAGTATTTATGAAAAGTAATAGTATAAACTTTTTCAAAGACAAAGAAAAGCACGATAAACATACAAAATCTGAGTAATATAGAAAAAAACATAATTCAGGATAAAGTACATAGTCTTAAAATACATATTGGAAAGCAATAAAAATCAGTAACAACTTAGGGAGACAAGAGGTTAGATTATGAAACTGAATTTTCATCTTTTGCCATGTGCACGTTTGTTTCCTCTAAATCAGCTCTGCCCAAAAGAAATATAATGCAAAACACTTATGTAATTTCAAATTTTAGCCATTTAATAAAAAGAAGCATAAAATTAATTTTAACAATATATTTTATTTAACCCAATATTTCAAAACATTATCATTTCAACATATAGTCAATATAAACAAATTACCAGTGAGATATTTTACTTTAGTTTTTTCATACTAAGTCTCCAAAATCCATTGTGCATTTACACATACGGCACATCTGAATTCAAACTCACCACATTTCAGGTGTTCTATAGTCACACATGGCAAGTGGTTGCTATATTGAACACAGCCCTGGTAGCTCAGTTGGCAAAGAATCTGTCTGCAGAGCGGGAGACCTGGGTTTGATCTCTGGGTCGGGAAGATCCCCTGGAAAAGGAAATGGCAACCCACTCCAGTATTCTTGCCTGAAGAATTCCGTGGACAGAGGAGCCGGGCAGGCTACAGTCCATATCTCAAGAGTCAGATACAACTTAGCAACTAAACCACTAAACCTAAATATTTTACAAAATGAATGTGTTTGTGTGTCACGTGTGAAATATGAAAACTCAGTTGAGATAAACATAAATAACATTATCATCCCTCCAAACAAACCAACAAAAGTATGGTTCATCTATTTTATAAATTTGCAAGCAGCCATTGAAAGGAATGGTGTCTCTGGGGTGTTAAAAAATGTAGGGTACAATATGTATTCAACTCATACTGTGTGTGTAAAGAATCTTGCAGGTTATAGGCTGAACCATAAACAATGATGAGTGATGATCTCTGAGCTGTGGGAATAGGTACAGGGAGGGATTGAGAGTAGAAAGGCTTTCATTCTTTATTCTATTTATACCTGTGCTGTTTAATTTATTGTTTGCTTTTGTTGTTGAGTTTTATTAATGATAAACCACAATACGTCCCTTAAATTCAGTCTCTCTCACACACATACATCTCTCCCCAAAACAATAATATCTGGACTCTGGGGCTCCTCAGGCATCTCTGGAGGTCCTGAGAGATGGTGAGCAGGTGGGGACACACTTGCCCCTGCTCGGTTGCCCATCCCCACATACACGAGGAATTGAGGTTACTTTGGAGCTAGCTATACAATAAAAAGAAAATTGAGAGTACTTGAAAAATATGGATTTGATTAAATAAACACTTTCTGAGGGCCAACTAAATGCCAGGCATCAAGCTGTCATACAGAAAAAAAGTTGAGCAAAAGAGAGTTTCTGCCAAGGAAGAGCTGAAATCTAGTGAGGGGCCAGGTCTGGCCACAGCCGGCTGCAGTACAAGGAAGGGTCTAGGAGACTCTGGAGCTTTCACCAGAGAGGGAAGGATGGAGGAGACAGTAGCGTAATCTGTAAACTGAGAGGGAAAGGCGGAGGCTCAGTTCTCTTCCTGGCTTTAATACCAGGTGACCTTGAGCCCGTCCATTCTTCTCTGCTTATCTCATTCTTCTCTGCTTATTTCATTATCTGAAATGAAAACAGCTCCTGGAAAGAATGTAACTTAAAAAGTGAACACAGAGTGTAGAGATTGAGTCTTCCCTGAGAAGAGAGGGCAGCTGCCATGCTGTAAGGGAGTCCAAATCGCAGAGAGGCCGTGTGGAGAGGCTTCAGCCTACAGCCCAGCCAAGAGCCAGCTGCAGCCACCAAAGGAAGCCTTCGAGTTGACTTCAGCCTCATGCCCCTCTGACTGTGACCATCTGACACCCTGGGTGAGACCCATCTGGCTGAAACCAGCAAACCCCCAGAAACATGGCAGGTAGTGACCATTTGAAAAGACCTTGATGCTGGGAAAGATTGAAGGCAGGAGGAGAAGGGGACAACAGAGGATGAGACGGTTGGATGGCATCACCGACTCAATGGACTTGAGTTTGAATAAACTCCGGGAGTCGGTGATGGACAGGGAGGCCTGGTGTGCTGCAGTCCATGGTGTTGCAAAGAGTCGGACATGACTGAGCTACTGAACTGACTGAACTGAATGACCATAAGTGACTTTATTGTTTTTCACCTCATAGTTTTGAGTGGTTGATTATGCAGCAATAGATAACAGGGAAGTAGCAAGAGGTAGCAACACCCATTCATCTCCAGCCAATTTTTGCCACATGAGAATTCGAGGTCCAGGGTTCCCACATTTCAAGTTAAAACAGAAATCCAGGCTTTTATGAGAAACATTCAGGTTTTGAAATGTTAACAAACAGTTCAAAACCATCTTAAGCCTATTTAAGACAATGCTGTGGGCCAAATGTGGCCTTCAGGCCACCAGCTGCCTGGGTCTGGTTGGGCAAAGTGAAGTAACTATTGTCTCCCTAGCCCCTTCTTTCTCTGGGGACCCCACCCCCACCCCATCTATGTAGCTGCTATAGAGAAGCTCCATGTTCTTATGTGACCAGACCTCTGAGTCCCTGTTGATTGGTTCAGGGATAGGCATCTGACCCATACTGATGTCATCAGAATTCTCACCTGAAATGTGTTATGCAAAACAGAGGGGAAAAGACCCTCCCCCTAATGGTAAAGCACCTGCCTACAATGCAGGAGACCCGGGTTCAATCCCTGGATTGGGAAGATCTCCTGGAGAAGGAAATGGCAACCCACTCCAGTATCCTTGCCCGGAAAATCCCATGGATGGAGGAGCCTGGTAGACTACAGTCCGTGGGGTCGCAAAGAGTTGGACACGACTGAGCAACTTCACTTTCACTTTCACTATCTAATGATACAAGCCATTAAAAAAGAGAGGTCAAGAGACATCAGGGGCCTTCATCTCTGCTATATGTAGCAGAAGCCGTCTTCTATGAG
This sequence comes from Okapia johnstoni, assembly GCA_024291935.2. Taxonomy (NCBI): domain Eukaryota; kingdom Metazoa; phylum Chordata; class Mammalia; order Artiodactyla; family Giraffidae; genus Okapia; species Okapia johnstoni. Next base: position 48,071,998 of record CM044322.1, read on the forward strand.
AAACATGTTCTGGAGAAGTGGAGACAAGAAGCAGAGATAGTCCCAGAGGCATCTCAGTCTCTGGATCCCATAATCTCTACTGCCACCCACATTCAGTCCTTCCCAGGTTTGGTTGATTCTTCCATCTCTTCTTGCGGTTTCCCAGGTGGGAAGATGGTAATCTGCCTGCAATGCAGGAGACCCAGGTTCAGTCCCTGGGTTGGGAAGATCCCCTGCAGGAGGAAATGACAACCCGTTATTCCAGTACTCTTGCCTAGAGAATTCCATGGACAGAGGAGCCTAGCAGGCTACAGTCCATGGGGTCACAAGAGTCAGACACAACTGAGCAACTAACTTTGACTTTCCTTCTCTTACACAGCTACTTCAGTATTCTCTTCCTAAATTGACCTTTTGATCCACCTTCTTTCTAGTCAGATTTCTGTCACACATAATCAAAAAGTTTTTTTTTCATTTCACTATTTATTTTTGGCTGTGTTGGGTCTTCATTGCTGTGCGCAGGCTTTCTCTAGCTGCAGTGCGCCAGCTTCTCATTGCAGTGGCTTCTCTTGTCATGGATCACAGGCTGATCTCCCCTGAGGTCTGTGGGATCTTCCAGGACTAGGGATAGAAACCACGTGCACCTCTTTGGCAGGCAGATTCTTAACCACTGGACCACCAGGGAAGTCCTAGAGTAGAAAAAATAATTTTTTCCCTTTTTTTAAAAATGTATTTTTAATTGGAAGATAATTGCTTTACAATATTGTGTTGGCTGTTAACGTTTTGATACAGAACTTCAAGAGAGGGTTTTGAGCAGAGTAGACATCATGATCAACTTTATTAAAAAAAAAAAATAACTTTGTTTTAAAAAATAAAAACTTTGGAGATTTGACAGAAAACAGCAAAATTCTGTAAAGCAATTATCCTTCAATAAACAATAAATAAATAAAAAAAAAAAAAAGAATGCCAATCCAAAAAAAAAGAGGGAGGGGAGATATGTATAGCTACGGCTGATTCATATTGATGTTTGGCAGAAACCAACACAATTCTGTAAAGCCATTATCCTTCAATTAAAAATAAATCTATTTTTAAAAAAATAAAAAAGAATACTTTGGCAATGGATGTATTGGAAGAGGGTGGGCAGAATAACACTGGGGGGCGAGCTGGTAAAGATGATGGCAGAGGGAGGGAGAGGAAGGGCCGGGGAGGCAGCAGACAAGGCTTAAATGACCAAGAAATGAGCTGTCACTAGGCCTTTCAGGTTCATGCTCTTATGTGAAAACTGGGATTCAGAAACACCTGGAGACACTGCTGAGGCAAGTGAGAGCGAGGGGCGCTGAGCAACTCTGCGCTTCCCTGAGGAAAAGTAACTAAACACCAGCAGGGCAGAGGAGGCCCTGAGAAGCCTGAGGTCAAATGTCGTCATAGGCTCTTTGCATAAACTTGCCGCAAGGAGCCCAGGAAAATCCACCCAGATGCCTCAATCAATCTCAAGATATTCTTTAAATGCTCAGAAAGGGGACTTCCCTGGCAGTCAACTGGTTAAGACTTTACCTTCCAATGCAGGCGGTACAGGTTCTATCCCTGGTTGGGGAGCTAAGATCCCACATAACTCATTGCCCAAGAAACATAAAACAGAAGCAATATTGTAACAAATTCAATAAAGATTTTAAAAATGATCCACACCAAGAAAAAAAAAATCTTAAAAACAAAATGCTCAGAAGGTGGAAAGCCTTGTCTGACGAAGGGAAAGGAAAATGTCAAGTGGTCAAGGCCCCTTATAAAACAGATACGAAAACTTTTATTCCTCCCAAAAAGGAAACAAAAAGACGTTCAGGGTTTTCAACCACACAAAAAACCAGCCAACACCCAAAAAGCCTCCTTTGGCTGGTTTTTTGTGTTTGGTGTATCACCCCAAAACCAAAGAAGATCGTGGTCTGTCTATTGGCAATGATGCAAAGAAACTGGCAGAGACGTGAGTGACAGTGCTGCAGATGGCAGGCAGCCTGAAAGAAGGCTGTTCTGTGGAAGGAAAAGTACCAAAAAGATCTTGCTGCATCCTGAGCCAAAGGAAGGCTGATATGGCAAAAAAAAAAAAAAAAAAAAAAAAGATGATGTCAAGGCTGATCCAAACAAGAAAAAAAAAAAAGATAGAGGAGAAAGACAAAGAAGGAGAGATAAATGAAGAGGAGGAAGATAAAGACAACAAAGTTGAAGATAATGATTAGTGATAAATGAAGTAGTTCTGCTCCTGCTGCTGAGTAGCTTCAGTCGTGTCCGACTCTATGCGACGCCTATAGACGGCAGCCCACCAGGCTCCCCCGTCCCTGGGATTCTCCAGGCAAGAACACTGGAGTGGGCTGCCATTTCCTTCTCCAGTGCATGAAAGTGAAAAGTGAAAGTGAAGTCGCTCAGTCGTGTCCAACTCTTAGCGACCCCATGGACTGCAGCCCACCAGGCTCCTCCGTCCATGGGATTTTCCAGGCAAAAGTACTGGAGTGGGGTGCCATTGCCTTCTCTGATGAAGTAGTTCTAGGGCAGCATTTTTTTTTTTCTTTCTTTCTTGTCTGTCAAGCATTTAACCTCCCTGGACACAATTCATTCCTTTTAAATTAATAAAAAAAAAAAAAAAACTGAAATGTAAAACTGTGTAAGATTTTCTTTTAAACTGCCCCTTTTGGGGGTGGGGATTATTGTTAACAAGAATTCCCAAATAATTTTTTTAGACAGGCCTGTACTGGTGACATTTTTCACGGCCACCAACCTCACCTGGTATCATTTTTGGTCGTAAATCAGCATGGGAATTCAAAGCAGCTTCATGTTGGCACACAGGACAAATTAATTATATAGGTGCGTGGTTGTTTTTTCAGTTGTCTCTCATGCAGCTTATAGGAAATAATTGTTCTGTTACTGAATTGTCCCCTGTAATTGGAGGTAGGGGGAGTTATAACAGTTTCATGACAGTCTAAATGCTTCTAAGTAAATATAATAGTGTATTAGTTTAAAAAAAAAAACTTTTATGGTATTATCAGTTCAGTTCAGCCGCTCAGTTGTGTCCGACTCTTTGCGACCCCATGGACCGCAGTACAACAGGACTCCCTGTCCATCGCCAACTCCTGGAGTTTACTCAAACTCATGTTGGTGATGCCATCCAACCAATTCAACCTCTGTCGTCCCCTTCTCCTGCTGCCTTCAATCTTTCCCAGCATCAGGGTCTTTTCATATGAGTCAGTTCTTCACATCAGATGGCCAAAGTATTAGAGTTTCAGCTTCAGCATCAGTCCTTCCATTGATATTCAGGACTGATTTCCTTTAGGATGGACTGGTTGGATCCCTTTGCAGTCCAAGGGACTCTCAAGAATTTTCTCCAGCACTACAGTTCAAAAGCATCAATTCTTCAGTGCTCAGCTTTCTTTATGGTCCAATTCTCACATCCGTACATGACTACTGGAAAAACCATAGCCTTGACTAGACAGATCTGAGAGAGTCCTTTCCTAGGCAGCTTGATAAGAAGTCTAGGGGTCCCCAAGGAGAGAGTGGTCTGGAATTCTCAAGGAGGAAGAAAGGACAAACTTTTTTTTCTTTTCTCTCTACATTCCTTAGGATTACGTAACAATAATGTATTCTGCCTGAAGACAGTCTCTGGATTAAACTCTCTGGATTCTAATTCTGTTATCTTAAAATGTAAATTATGGGAGTAGGTCTGTCTTTACAAGGATTATAACAATAATGTATCCTGCCTGAAGGACAGTCTCTGGATTAAACCTTCTGGCTAATCCTGTTATCTTAGAGTATATAACCACTGCTAACACCAGCAAGGGGGAACTCTTTCTGCCCCCTTCTGATGCCTATGTCAGAAGCTTTCTCTGTCTCCTTTATACTTTAATAAAACTTTATTACACAAAAGCTCTGAGCAATCAAGCCTCATCTCTGGTCCCGGATTGAATTCTTCTCCTCCGGAGCCCAAGAATCCCGTGATTCAGCAAACAACCTTTCAGACCTTTTTTGCAAAGTAATGTCTCTGCTTTTTAATATGTATCTAGGTTGGTCATAACTTTCCTTCTATGGAGTAAGCGTCTTTTAATTTCATGGCTGCATTCACCATCTGCAGTGATTCTGGAGCCCCCCAAAATAAAGTCTGTCACCGTTTCCCTGACTATTTGCCATGAAGTGATGGGGCCAGATGCCATGATTTTAGTTTTCTGAATGTTGAGCTTTAAGCCAACTTTTTCACTCTCCTCTTTCACTTTCAGCAAGAGGCTCTTTAGTTCTTCTTTGCTTTCTGCCAATAAGGGTGGTGTCATCTGCATATCTGAGGTTATTGATATTTTTCCTGGCAATTTGATTCCATCTTGTGCTTCATCCAGCCCAGTGCTTCTCATGATGTATTCTGCATATAAGTTAAATACTCCTTTCTCTATTTGGAACCAGTCTGTTGTTCCCTGTCCAGTTCTAACTGTTGCTTCTTGACATGCATACAGATTTCTCAAAAGGCAGGTGAAGTGGTCTGGTATTCATATCTCTTTAAGAGTATTTCACAGTTTGTTGTGATCCACACAGTCAAAGGCTTCGGCATAGTCAATAAAGCAGAAATAGATGTTTTTCTGGAACTCTCTTGCTTTTTCAGTGATCCAGTGGATGTTGGCAATTTGATCTCTGGTTCCTCTGCCTTTTCTAAAACCAGCTTGAACATCTGAAAGTTCACAGTTCATATGGCATTATGATGAGGAGCAAAAAAATTATGTTTGAGAAGATGCTTTGTAAAACACGAAAATCTGTATAGATGTAAAGGAACATTATTATTAAACAGGTGGGCTGTGCAGAGGAAGTACCAAATGTGGATTCATTCATTCACTCAACCAATATTTTGAGTTCTTGTGCACTCAGGATATTTCAACAGGAAAAACCCCTGCCCTAGTGGAGCTTACATTTTGGTAAAGGAGACAGACAATAAACATATACATGTATATGAAATATGCTTAGAAATAATAAGAGCAAAGAAGAACATAAGCAGGGCAAGAAGATGAAGATGGCATACAGATGAAGCATCTTAGCTGGGGTGGTCACAGAGACGTGTGAGCAGAGGCTGAATGAAGAGAGGGAGTGAGGCTTGTGCTCACTGGTAAAGACTATTGGCTGGGTGGGGGGCGTAAATGCAAATCTCCAGGGTGGGAGTGGGCTTGAGGAACATGCAGGAGGCCAATGTGGCTGCGACAGCAGGAGCCCTCAGGAGATGATAGCAGCAAAGTCAGGGAAGCAGCCAGAGCTCAGATTCAGCCATAGGAAGAACTCTGGATTTTATTCCAAGTGTGATGAAAAGCCTTTAGGTTTTGGACGGGGAAGTAACACAGGTTGAGATCTAAAGTGACCTCACATGCTTTCGTGGGGAGAAAAGAATGTAAAAGAGCTAGCATGGAAGGAGACTCTCCCGTAACTGCCAAACATACAGGCAGTCCCGAAACCAGTGCTATGTTGATGGGAAGATACTGAGACAGTGGAGGTCAGGAAGTCAGCATTCAGCAATGGATTAGATATGGAATAGAAAGAGTCAAGTCTGACTCCAAAGCATTTAGCCTAAGCAATGCAGAGAACCAGGGACCATTTGCTGAGGTAGAAAGCACTGGGGGAGGTTTTGGACATTACTGGATGTCCATGTAAGCTATCCAAACAGAAATATCGAGTAGAGGGGTAGAATATACCTGGCTTTCCTTAGTGTTCCAGGGCAGGAATTCCCACCACCTTTTTTTTAATTGACCTATAGTTGATTTACAAGGTTGTGCTAATTTCTGCTGTACAGCAAAGTGATTCAGTCATACAAATTTTTTTCATATTCTTTTCCATTAGGGTTTATTACAGGATATTGAATATTGTTTGCTGAGCTATCGAATAAGATCTTGCTATTTATTCAGTTTATATATAACAGTTTGCATTTGCAATCCAACCTCCCACTTGGCTATCACAATCCCTTCTCTATGTCTGTGAGTCTGTTTCATAGATAAGTTCATTTGCGTCATATGTTAAGATCCCACATGTAAGTGATATCATATGGTATTTGTCTCTCACTTCACTTAGTATAATAATCTCTAGGCCCATTCACGTAGCTGCAAATGGCATTATTTCATCCTTTTTTATGACTTATACTCCATTCCATTCATCTGTCAATGGACATTTGGGTTGTTTCAACGTCTTGACTATCATATACAGTTCTGCTATGAATATGGGAGTGCATGGATCTTTTCAAATTATAGTTTCATTCAGATATATGTAGGGCAGGGATTCTTAACCTTTGTGTGTGCACCCAGGGCCCCTTTGTCAATCCAGTGAAGTCTATGAGCCTCTAACAGGCAAATTATCTGAGAAGTCACAAAACAGAAAGCTCCACAGACTAAGATGCTTGAATTGCAGGGCTTATTAAATCAATTTGAAACACCTGATTGACATCTCCTGCAGCAAGGAGAATAAAATGGGGTGGATAACATACCCAGGACAAGCTGGAGGAGAGGTGGAGCACAGCATCTAAACCTGGGGTCCTGCAATGTTCATTTGTTCTGTCTCTCTCTGAGACGGACAGTGGGGTTATGAAGACTGGAACTGAGGATGCTCAAAGTTGTTCAACAGAGAGTAAGCACCTGGAGCCAATTCACAGTTACCTATCAGAAAGACACAGGGGCAAGCACAGCTGGCCACAGATGTAGCTCGCCAATAACCTGCTGAACAGACGTGGGTTTCATCTGCAGTTCTTGAGCAGAGCACATGCAAGCCAGAATGGGATCACAACATTATCACCAGTGAGTGGCTATTAGGGATGACACAGTTGTCAACTCAAAGGTCAAATGATGATGCCTGTTGATTTGGTTACCCTCCAAGTAAAATTCTTTTATTTGTTGCATCGTATATTCCACTTACTCTATTCACATACAACATATCTAACAGGTTACTACTTAAGCTTCTTGCCTAGGTCTGTCTCACAACCTACTAGCCTACTCAACATCCGCATGTCAAAAACTTCTAGTTTTTTCCTTCTCTATGTTTAACAAGTTTTGTTTCATTCATCCTGTTTATTTTTCTTTTCCTCTATAGAATGGAATATTCTCAAATAGAGCATATTCCATTATAATCGTGTTTTAGATGAATAAAATAAAACGCACAGAATTTAAAAAGAAACCAGGTATATACAGTTCTACATTAAATAACAAGACCCAGGGCAGCAGGTCTTTCACTGATCGCAATTTAAGTAGTGATGAGCTTAATACTGAGTTCTCCCTGTCGACTAAAAAAAGATGTACAACTTGAGAGTTGTAAGTTAATTTTTATTTGGGGCAAAATGAGGACTGCAGCCCAGTAGGCAGCATCTCAGACAGCTCTGAGAGACCGCTCCAAAGAGGCAGTGGGGGAAAGTCAACATAAAAGTTTTTGGTGAAGGGGAGTTCACTGCCATGAAGGACTCATTTTACAAAAGGTTTTTGTTAGTCATGAGGATCTGAGGTCACCATGAAGGGACTTAGTGCTTCTCTATATAAGAGGAGATGCAAGGATTGACATCATAAAATCTCTTCCTAAAAACATCCAACTACCTAAAGACCTGTCCCACCAGATTCCCTGGAGCACAGAGTGCCTCACTCCACCCTGACCTCTCTCAGGGATTGTTGAAGGTCAACAGCTATAGCAGCAGCGAGTTCAATCTCTGTAGAGGCAGATGGCAAATGCCTTTGTTGTTGTCATTGGCAGTGCTCTTGGTAAGTGCCAATTTGTAGTTTACATCCCCAACAACTGTAAAGCGATATGAAAGTGCTGTGATAACTATTGCTGAGACTCCCAAAATTTGCATCCATGCATTAAAATTCATATGAAGGCGATGCTAGATTTCAGTTAGTATTAGGTCCCAATGGTCCGCGGACTGCAGTCAGAACCCCGGCTGAGGGCCTGCACAGGTCCTTGGGCAGCCAAAGGACTTTTCCCAGCCAGTCCGGCCCCTTCCAGATCTGGCCGCCCTCGGGGGAGAGTGGACACATGCATTAAAAAGCGACAAGGGTGGAATCAGTTGTGAGAACACTTAAGACTTCCTGGGACAAACAGTTAAAGGGGGACAAATGGTGAAAGGACTGGCACCCAGTCCTTCCCAGAGCTGCAGGCGAGGGGGTCTTCCGGGCCTCTGCCCCCAGCATCCCGGGAGGGAGGTCGCGCAGCCGCAGGCGCCGTGGAAAATACCGCCGCCACCCCCGGCCGGCTGGGGGCGCGCGCGTGACGGCGGCTCCGCCCCGTGCGCATGGGCGCCGGGGCGTGCCCGCCGCCAGGCATCAGCAATCTATCGGGAGCGGCGGGTGGCCTACGCGGCGTGTTCGGAGGCGGCGGCGGCGGCGGTTCTAGGCGCTTGGCCGCCTGCGGGTAGCGGATCGGTGCGTGAGGCGGCAGTTGCTGCAGAGGGTCTCCTGGTCGCGGCGTCGGGCTCCCGGAGCTGTAAGCGGCAAGAGAAGGATGGCGGAGTCTTCAGACAAGCTCTACCGGGTCGAATACGCCAAGAGCGGGCGCGCGTCTTGCAAGAAATGCAAAGAGAGCATCCCCAAGGACTCGATCCGGATGGCCTTCATGGTGCAGGTGCGGGCGGAGGGGGCGCTTTGTGTGCGGCCGGGCCTTCGCGCGGCCGAGGAGGGTGGGGGGGAGGGCCAGCCCGGAGCCCTGGGCCTGGCCGACCGCTCCCAGCCAGCGCGGGGCCTGCGGGCGCAGCTGCTATCGCGGGACGAGCCCGCCGGGTGGACCCTTCTTCCGTCAGGTTTTGCTGATCTTGCAGGAAAAGCCCGGGAAATACGGTCTGGAGCCGGTGGGGCCTTTTACTTTGTGAAAATAGGGAGCCGCGTCTGTCTGAGTTCTGGGTTTATTTTATTCCCATTCGCTTCGGGAAGGAAACTGACTCGTGGTCTCTTGAAGCTAATCTGGTTTTGACCTACCTTGTTTTGGAAGATATTTTTCCTACATTGACGGTAGCGACTGGCAAGTGACGATTTGGATTTTTTTTTAATCTATTTTTGGCTATCATGTCAACACCCGCTCACTCTCTCTTTTTTTTTTTTTAATTATGCAAAACTATTCAAGTCGATGTCATTTCAGTACAGTGCGTTCACTTTTGGCTTACAGTATGGTTTAACATTTTCCCCCAAACTTTCCAAGTTCACAGAACGTCGTCTTTGCAGCTATCTGGTTTGAGTAAGAGTGGTTCCTGGGGATTCTCATCTGGGCTTCTTAATAGAGAGAAGATTCCCTCCGGTGGCCCCTGAGGCTTCCGAGCAGGCCAGAGGGGCTTTGGAGTGAGGTGGTGTGTCTGGAGATCCCTCCCAGGGCAGAGAAATTCCTGCCTCTTTCAGCTTCCAAAAGCTCTTGACTGTAATTCTAGTTCCCACCTGCCCTGTCCTCCCCACCCCAAGGTAAAGCTTTTGTCCAGGCTTAGTGCTCATGGTCAAGATAGCTTGATTTTCCCTCCACCGGTGAGGTGGTAGATATTTTAGGAATGACTAGGTGGTATTGCTGCATTTGCAGTAGTTAGGTGGTAGAGAGGAATGGGTACCAGTGTGTACTTAGGCTATCTCATTTCATAATATTGTTACCGAGTTCCAGCTCAATCTGCTTACTGCCCGACAGGCTAATTGAAGCAAGACATACTAACTTTATTATTTGGAAAGCCAACTGACCGAGAAAATGGCAGACTGTTGTCTTAAAATCAGCTGTCTTGTTGGGGTCTGGATGCCAGCTTCTTTTATAGGACACAGAGGGGAAGGAGTTGAGAAAATGAAGATCATTTGCTTGCAAATCTCTCCTGAAATGGCCAACCTTAGGGAGGGGAAAGAAAGAAACTGAAGTCGTTTAGTCGTGTCCAACTCTGCAACCCCATGGACTGTATCCTGCCAGGCTCCTCTGTCCGTGGGATTTTCCAAGCAAGAATACTGGAGTGGGTTGCCATTTCCTTCTCCAGGGGGATCTTCCTGACCCAGGGATCGAACCCGGGTCCCCCGCACTGCAGGGGGACTGCTCAGATTCTTTATCATCTGAGCCACCAGGGAAGCCCTTAGAGAGGGGATGTGTGTGTTAATCTCTTTAGGCAGAGGGGCAGGGTGCAGGTTATTATATATGATTATAATAACAAGAGCAATGGAAAACAAAGGTTAAAGTCCAATAAACAGATCCTGGTTCATCTGGGAGTTAGAATTAGCAACAGTATGTCACTTCTCAGGTGCCAGTGCAGGAGACCTGAGAGATGCAGGTTTGATCCCTGGGTCGGGAAGATCCCCTGGAGAAGGAAATGGCAACCCACTCCAGTATTCTTGCCTGGAAAATTACGTGGACAGAGGAACCTGGCAAGCTCCAACAATATGACAGTTATTGGCATTGTCATCTTAGTATCATTCTCAGGGCCACCTAGCTCACTACACAACACTTATCACTTAGTAAACACTCACTGAGCACCAGTTAGGTTCTAGGCATGGTGTTAGGTTCCAGGGGTGCAAGGACAGACTCCATTTCTGGGAGCTCCCAGTTTGGTTAAAGGGGTGATGACTGGTAAACATTGCTGTGCTGGGGTGGGTGCCACCTGATGGAGCTGTGCCCTTGGCATGGTGTGTGCCAAATTGGAGCTCACCACAGAAGTGGCAGAAAGTTGAGGACGGAGGAGTAGACGAGGCCTGCTATTTGAGGAGCCTTATCTCCCCCAGAGCGTCTTTTCATTTCATCCTAACGTATGGGCGGCTGGCTGATCTCTTGAAGTCCCCATTAGTGCGGGGGCTCTTAACCTGGAGTCTGTGGGATGGCACATAGAACTCAAGAGGTCCGTGAGTTTCAATGAGAAAAGATTCCTGTCTTCACTGGACTTCGGTTACAATTCATCGCTTCCTACAGTTATGAATGTAAGCCACAAAGCAAAGGCACATCAACAGTAACTGCAGTTTTTGGCATCAGCAGTAGTTATTTTCATATCATTTACGGTTGTTGGGGATTTTTTAAAATAACCATTTATACTCATCTCAACAAGATTTTGGGCTTCCCTGGTGGCTCAGACGGTAGAGAATCCACCTGCAGTGCAGGAGACCTGAGTTCGATCCGTGGGTTGGGAAGATCCCCTGGAGGGAGGGCATGGCAACCCATTCCAGTATTCTTGCCTGGAGAATCCTCACGGACAGAGGAGCCTGGCAGCCTACAGTCTGTGGGGTCACAAAGAGTCGGACATGACTGAACAACTAAGCATGGCATGACATGGCAACATGATTACAGTAGTTGTTAGCAAGAAGATTATAGTAGTTATTAAAGCAGGTACGATATCTTGTTATTTAATGCTTTAAAGTTTGTGGTGAAGGACAGGGAAGCCTGGTGTGCTGGAGTCCATGGGGTCGCAAAGAGTCGGACTGAGCAACTTGTCGATTACTGTATCCCAGTAAACTGTTTTCATGTTTTCATAATTATTTCCATATCATTGATTTCCTTTGTGAACTTATGTATTTTACTGTGCATTTAAAAATATTAGTCTGAGAAAGGGACATCCATAGGCTTCACTGGACAATCACAGAGGACCCAGTTCTACTGGGACACGGGTGAGAAGTGAAGAGGCTGGTTGGCTCTAGTCCAGGCAGTTCCACTGAGGAATCACTTCCTAAACTAAACAAAGTCTAACATTCTGGACTCTCTTTCTGCTTACTTGATAGTAAAGGAAATTTTTGTTATTAAAATTAAGTGTGATTTTTCTCTACTGGTAATTGAGGGTGGAGTTTTAACATAAACGTATTGTGGGTCCTGCGGGCTGAGCTGGTGAAGGCCAGAAAAAAAGAAGCCTTTCTTCCCCTACCCTCTTTGAATTTAAATACCTTCTTTTACATTTGTGTGGGAGGATTGTTCTCGGAGTATGAAATACCTGATACTTTAGCTGGCAGGCCCTGGGGCAGCCTGGAGGGGAATGAACTGGACCTTGGGGTTCTTGGGAGGGCCGGCAGGAAACAGCCTGGTGACTTTCTTGGTGGTAACAGTTGTTCTGCACTCTCTGGGGTAGGCTGGCCCTGGTGTGGCCTCTTTTTATGGCCCATTTCTCAGGAAGCAGCCTGAGAGTGGCCAGGTAAGGACCCTGGTGCATGGTGGGCACTCATGTTTGCTGAGTCTACATCCAAGGATTCTGCTCCTTAGTGGAGCTGGGCGGCTGCCTGGTGAGGCAGTAGTCTTGTGACCTTGGTCTGGTTACTTTCCTGCCATCTCATCCTCAGTCCTGAGTTCTTAAGTATAAAGCTTTGCGTTGATCAAGGGTTCTTTCCTCTGGTGGGAGACCAGCGGCCTCAACAGTCCAGGAGTTTGTGCTATGAGCATACCCTGGTGGAGGCTTTTCATGTTTGGCACTGTGCCCGGTGGTTGGGGACACGGCACTCAGGCCAAAGTTAAAGGAGCAAGTGTGGGGGCCTCAGAGAGCCAGGAAGAAATTGTGGCCGTAGGTTCCGGGGGTGTGGGGCAGAGCCATGAGTCAGGGGCCCCCTCTCTGCACTTAGAGGAGGCTTAGAGAGGGGTTCCAGGGCAGGCAGAGCCAGGTCAATTGGGAGAGCTTGTCCCTGCTTTTCCTGAACACTTTCCGTGTCCACATGACTCCATCCTAAACGTTCTGCTTGGCGTTTATTTTTAACGCTGTTTTATGCCATCTGCTTGACATTTAGATTTACGTCCTATCCGGGCAGATGTTTGGGGCCTTCAGTCAGAACCGTTTGTGTATTTTTAAGTACCTCTTCCTGCCGAGCGACGTAGGGCAGTGTAGTGGAAAGAACCGGGGCTGTATCACCTGCTGCCTATCTGACCCCACCCCCATGAGACTGAAATGAGGGTGCTGGTTCCTCAGAGACAGCTGCGGGGTGTCCCATGATGGCTGGTGGGCAGCAGGGTCCCTCCAGCTCCTGGGGGTGGGGTGGCGGCCCTCCCCCATACCGGTCCCTTTCAGTTTCCCTCATCGAAGTCCTTCATTCCGTGCACATCTGCATGGCTGCTGCCTGCATGACAATTCTCTGACACATTTGCTCAGCCCGGTGCTTATCGGGGACTCATTCCCCTTTGTCCTAAGTGCACAGAGCCCTGGGGGCCATGCGGGCCCTGGCAGTGGTGGGGCCTCTTCCGCTTGGGGGGCCATGGGAAGCAGGACTGGCATCTCCTGTGCCCTCACCAAGCTTTGAGCTGAGTCTGTGACTGAAACGCAGTGGCAAGTTTGGTAACTGTGCTCAGAGCTGAACTCTAAGCTCAAGTGCCGGTCAGCCCCACAGGATGTCCTGGTGCCTGTCCCCAGGGCAGGCAAGGCAGCTTCCTCAGCTGAGGGGTGGGTGCTGATGCTGAGGCTCATGGCTCATTTTCCTCCTCTGATTCCGCCCTTCTAGTCGCCCATGTTCGATGGGAAGATCCCGCACTGGCACCACCTCTCCTGCTTCTGGAAGGTCGGCCACTCCATCTGGCACCCTGATGTCGAGGTAGAGGGGTTCTCTGAGCTCCGCTGGGATGACCAGCAGAAGATCAAGAAGATGGCCGAGACTGGAGGAGCAACAGGTGTGTGCACAGCGGGGAAGCGTGGGGGTCGCCCCAACCCTGGAGCTTCCTAGGTGGGGGTCGCCCCAACCCTGGAGCTTCCTGGGTAGGGGCCCGTTCCGTGAGAGCGAAGAGTAGGTCCTTCAGCTCACTTTCCTGCTACTCTAGCAGCATCTCAGTGACCCAGAGTTGTCCTGTTGGGTGCAAGATGTGTTACTTCTAGTTGCTTAAAACGTAGCCTTTAAATTTGCTGTGGTTGTTATTTTACTAGACCCTCTTTTAGAATAGTTTCAGGTTCACAGCACAGTTAAGCAAAAAGTGTGGAGGCGTGACCTCTGCCACCAGCACCTTCTCCCAGCAGCTGAAGCTACACTGATACATCGGTTCACCCAAAGTCCAGAGTTTGTATCAGCCATCAGTCGTGGTGGTGTACATCTTTCCTGTAAGGGTTTGGACAAATGTATAATGACATATATCCATCATTATAATGTCATTCAGAGTATTTCCATCGCTCTATAGAATTCCTCTGCTTTCTACCTGTTCATCCCTCCGTCTCCCAACCCCTGGCAACTACTGATGTGTTTCCTATCTCCATAGTTTCATCTTTTCGAGAATATTGTGTCATTAGAATCACACAGCATGTAACCTTTTCAAATTGGCTTATCTCACTCAGTAATATACATTTAAGGTTCCTGCGTATCTTGTCACAGGTTGATAACATTTCTTTGGGGCACTAAATAGTCCACTGTCTAGAAGTACCACCGTTTATCCCTTCACCGTCTGAAGGACACCTCAGGTGCTTCCAGTTCTGGCAATTATGAATAAAACTACTATAAATGTCCCCGTGCAGGGTTTTGTGTGAACATAAGTTTTTTAGTCGTTTGGATAAATACTAAATACCAAGGCACACAGTTGCTGGATTGTATGGTTAAGACTATCTTTAGACAGCAAGCTTCTTCCAAAGTGGCCAGACCATTACATTCCTACCAGCAATGAACAAGAGTTCCTATTACTCCATGTCCTTACCAGCGTTTGTTACCAGTGTTTTGGATTTTGGCAAACTAATAGGTTTGTAGTGGTATCTTGTTTCAATTTGCAATTCCCTAGTACCATATGGGCAAAGCTAACACATTTCTGCTAAGAGAATGCACTGGTCATAGCAGACACCCTTTTTCAACAACATAAGAGACACTTTACACATCAGTTCAGTTCAGTTCAGTTCAGTCGCTCAGTCGTGTCCGACTCTTTGCGACCCCATGAATTGCAGCACGCCAGGCCTCCCTGTCCATCACCAACTCCCGGAGTCTACCCAAACCCATGTCCATCGAGTCGGTGATGCCATCCAACCATCTCATCCTCTGTCGTCCCCTTCTCCTCCCGCCCCCAGTCCTACCCAGAATTAGGGTCTTTTCCAATGAGTCAACCCTTCGCATGAGGTGGCCAAAGTACTGGAGTTTCAGCTTCAATATCAGACCTTGCAATGAACACCCAGGATTGATCTCTTTTAGGATGGATTGATTGGATCTCCTTGCAGTCCAAGGGACTCTCAAGAGTCTTCTCCAACACCACAGTTGAAAAGCATCAATTCTTCGGCGCTCAACTTTCTTCACCGTCCAACTCTCACATCCATACATGACCACTGGAAAAACCATAGCCTTGACTAGACGGACTTTTGTTGGCAAAGTAATGTCTCTGCTTTTAAATATGCTATCTAGGTTGACCATAACCTTCCTTCCAAGGAGTAAGCGTCTTTTAATTTCATGGCTGCAATCACCATCAGCAGTGATTCTGGAGCCCAAAAAAACAAAGTCTGACACTGTTTCCACTGTTTCCCCATCTATTTCCCATGAAGTGATGGGACCAGATGCCATGACTTTACACATGGGTAACACCAAATGGTCAATACCGAAATCATTGATTTCGTAAATGTAAATTGATTACATTCTTTGTGGCCAAAGATGGAGAAGCTGTATACATCAGCAAAAACGAGACCTGGAGCTGACTGTGGCTCACATCATCAGCTCCTTCTAGCAAAATTCAGGGTTAAATTGAAGAAAGCGAGAAAAACCACTAGGCCAGTCCAGTACGATCTAAATCAAATCCCCTATGATTATATAGTGGAAGTGATGAATAGAGTCAAGGGATTAGATCTAGTAAACAGGGTGCCTGAAGAACTGTGGACAGAGCTTCTTAATATTGTACAGGAGGCAGTGAACAAAACCATCCCAAAGAAAAAGAAATGCAAGAAGGCACAGTGGTTGTCTGAGGAGGCTTTACAAATAGCTGAGGAAAGAAGAGAAGCAAAAAGCAAGGGAGAAGAGGAAAGGTATACCCAACTGAATGTAGAGTTCAAGAGAATAGCAGGGAGAGATAAGAAGGCCTTCAGTGAACAATGCAAAGAAATAGGAAACAACAGAAGGGGAAAGACTAGAGAGCCCCTCAAGAAAATTGGAAGTAGCAGTGAAACATTTCATCCAAAGATAGACATAATAATGGACAGAAACGTAAAGACCTAATAGAAGCACAAGAGATCAAGAAAAGATGGCAAGAATACACAGAAGAATTGTACAAAAAAGATCTTAATGACCTGCATAACCACAGTGGTGTGGTCACTCACCTAGAGCCAGACATTCTGGAGTGTGAAGTCAAGTGGGCCTTAGGAAAGCACTGCTGCCAGTAAAGCTAGTAGAGGTGATAGAATTCCAGCAGTGCTATTTCAAATCCTAAAAGATGATGCTATTAAGTGCTGCACCCAATACATCAGCAAATTTGGAAAACCCAGCAGTGACTGCAGGACTGAAAGAGGTCAGTCTTCACCCCAGTTCCCAAGAAGGGCAGTACTAAAGAATGTTCAAACTACCAGATAATTGCACGCATCTCCCATGCTAGTAAGGTTGTGCTCAAAATCCTTCAACCTTCCACATTACGTGAACCGAGAACTTCCAGATGTTCAAGTTGGGTTTAGAAAAGGCAGAGGAACCAGAAATTAAATTGCCAGCACTCATGGATCATAGAGAAAGCAAGGGAATTCCAGAAAAACATCCACCTCTGTTTCACTGGCTATACTAAAGCTGTTGACTTTGTGGTTCATAACTGTGGAAAACTCTTAAAGAGATGGAAATACCAGACCATCTTACCTGTCTCCTGAGAATCCTCTATGCGGGTCAAGAAGCAACAGTTAGAACCTTATATGGAACAACTGACTGGTTCAAAATTGAGAAAGCAGTAGGATAAGGCTGGTTATTGTCACCCTGTTTGTTTAACTTATATGCAGAGCACATCATGCAGAATGCCAGGGTGAATAAGTTATAAGCTGGAATCAAGATTGCCAGGAGAAATATCAACAACCTCAGATATGTAAATGATACCACTTTAATGGCAGAAAGCGAAGAGAAACTTAGCCTTTTGAGAGTGAAAGAGCAGAGTGAAAAAGCTGGCTTAAAACTCAACATTCAAAAAACTAAGATCATGGCATCTGGTCCCACCACTTCATGTCAAAGAGAAGGGGACAAGGTGGAAGCAGTGACGGATTTCCTCTTCTTGGGCTCCAAAATCACCATGGATGGTGACTGCAGCCATGAAATTAGAAGACAGTTGCTTCTTGGAGACAGGAAAGTTACAACAAACCTAGACAGTGTATTAAAAAGCAAGGACATCACTTTGCCAGCAAACGTTTGTATTGTCAAGGCTGTGTAGTCTTTTCTAGTAGCCATGTATGGATGTGAGAGTTGGGCCATAAAGAAAGCAGTGCCGAAGAATTGATGCTTTCAAGTTGATGCTGGAGAATACTCTTGAGAGTACCTTGGACAACAGAAAGATCAAACCAGTCAATCCTAAAGGAAATCAACCCTGAATACTCATTGGAAGGACTGGTGCTGGAGCTGAAGCTCCAGTACTTTGGCTAGCTGATGCGAAGAGCCAACTCATTGGAAAAATCCCTGATGCTGGGAAAAATTGAAGGCAGCAGAAGACGAGGGCAGTAGCAGATAAGATGGTTGGATGGCATCACTGATTCAGCGGACATGAACTTGGAAAAACTCCAGGAGATGGTGAGGGACAGGGAGGCCTGGCATGCTGCAGCCCATGGAGTCACAGAGAGTCAGAAACAACTTGACGACTGAATAACAAGAAGTACCATATGATTTTGAGCATCTTTTCACTTTGTTTTATTGAGTTCATCGTATTGTTTGGACAACAGTCCTTTATCAGATATGTTTTTTGTAAGTATTTTCTCTCAGTCTGTGGCTTATATTTTTTATTCTCTTGGTGCTATTTTTCACAGAGTAGACATTTTTGATTTTAATGAAGTCTGACTTATCAATTATTTATGTACTGAGTCTGGTACCATCTCTAAAATGTTATCACCAGGGGCTTCCCTGGCAGTACAGTGGTTGAGACTCAGCCTCCAATGCAGGGGGCACAGGTTCAATCCCTGGTCAAGAAACTAAGATCCCACATGCTGTAAGGCACAGTCAAAAAATTTTAAAAATAATAATAAGAAATAAAAAGATATCACCATACCCAGATGGTGCTAGTGGTAAAGAACTCACCTGTCAGTGCAGGAGATCTAAGAAACACAGGTTGAATCCCTGGGTTGGGAAGATCCCCTGGAGTAGGAAATGGCAACCCACCTCAGTATTCTTGCCCAAAGAATCCCATGGACAGAGGAGCCTGGCAGGCTGGCAGTCCATAAGGTCACACAGAGTCAGCCACGACTGAAGCAACTTAACACCATACCCAAGGTCATCTAGATTTTCTCCCATGTTATTTTCTAGAAGTTTTATAGTTTTATGTTTAATCAGTACATTTAAGTCTGTGATCCCTTTTGAGTTAATATTTGCGACAGGTGTAATCTGTCTAGATTAATTTTTTTTGCATGTATATGTCCTATTGTCCCAGCACCACTTGTTGAAAAAGCTGTCCTCCACTGTGTTGACTTTGCCCCTTTATGAAACATCAAGTGACTGTGTCTGAGTGGGTATGCTTCTGGACTGTGTTCTGGCATGTTTATCAATTTGTGTATTTCACCAGTATCACACTGACTTGATTATATAGCTTTATAGTGAGTCTTGTTGTCAGGCAGTGTCAGTTCCCTGACTCTGTTCCTCTTCAATATTGTGTTGGCTATTCTGGGTCTCCTGCCTCTCCGTATAAGCTGTGATCAATTGGTCAGAATCCACAAACTTAACTTGCTGAGATGCCTTTAAATTTTAAATGGTCGATTTTTTTTTTTTAATCATCTTCTGAAGGTGATCTCCTGAGACTATTCTCATTTCTCTGCCTTCCTGTGAACTGACCCAGTTTAACCTATGATTGTGGCTCCAGGCTGTTGTTGAGAACAAGAAGTTTAAATTGTCCCAGATTCTGTAATTCGGAAAGAACTATCATTAATATTGCAGGATGTCTTATTAGAAATCCTATTCAGATATTGATGCTTGTGTGTTTGTGTTTTTACTTTTGCAGAAAAAGGATTCTACCTTAAGTATAATACTAACTTTTTAAAAAATGTTCGATCACCTTTTCTTTGTGATAAAATAGAACACAGTGCTTACCACTTTAAGTGTACATTTCAGTGGTGTTAAGTGCATTCACACTGCTGTGCAGCCATCACCATCATCCTTCTTCAAAACCTTTTTCATCTTCCTAAACTATTACTTCATACCCATTAAACAGTAACTCTTTTCTCCTCCCCCTACTCTCTGACAACCACTATTTCTGTCTCTGAGTTTGACTGCTTGTAAATACCTCATACAAGTGGAATCACACAGTATTTATCCTCTTGTGTTTGGCCTGTACTGTATTTGTCCATCTGTGTCTGACTTATTTTGCTCCGCATGATGTCTTCAGGGTTCATTCATGCGGCGTCTGTCAGAATTTCCTTTTAAAGGCCGGATAAGAATTCTGTGATATGGCTGTTCCACATTTCATTTATCCGTTCATTTGGGTTGTTTCTACCTTTTGGTAATTGGTGACTATTGGTATGCATTTATCTGATCTAGACCCTGTTTTCTGTTCTCTTATGTATATACTCATAAGTGGAGTTATGAGTGAAATTATCATATCAATACTCTACATTCAGTTTTTTGTGTAAACTGCAGTACTGTTTGCCACAACAGCTGTGGGATTACTCATCCCCACCAAAAATACACAGGTTTCTGATTTCTCCACATCCTTATCAACACTTGTTTTCTGGATTTTTTGTTTTTTCAGGATTTTTTAAAATAATATCCTTCTTAATGTTTTGAAGTGATATTAATCTTGATTTGTATTTCCCTGTGGTCTACACATTGCATTTTACAGTTTAATATTTACTCTTCTCACGTTAAAAGTTACAGATTTCCATCATTATTTTTTAAGATAATGTTGTATTCATCTATTTAGATCTTGCTAAATTTTGTGCATCATTAAAGTATTTGGCATATATTACAGTAATTTGATTGAATCCTTGCCCCGTTGCTTTATCAGTTTTTCCAGTTGAGCTGAGTCACCTGGAGGTTAGTTGAGTGGCCCAAGGTTAGCATGGTGGTGAATGCCAGAGGCGAGATTCAAGTCCAGACTCTCTTGCTTTTGAAACTAGGCTGTAAACCATTTAGCTCTGTTACAAACAGAACTGTCACAAATTTCTCATATCCTGGGCATCTGTCCAGTTATTTCTTTAATCTAAGAGGGAGAAATACTGTTGAAAGAGATGAACTGTTTCAAGGTGTGCGTGCCAGCCTGCCTTTCGGAAAGATTGTATCAGTTCTACCTGTACCAGCAATGTATGATGTACTCATTTCTCCACTTCCATACCATCCCTAAGTACTTTCATTAGTTTTCATTTTGCTGGACACGTGTTTCATCATAATGAAGCTTCATCTTTGAGTCAGTGTTCTTGTTGTAATATCTGTTTTCTCACAGTACCTGTTTTTGGTAGTTTGAAATTTTTCATCCAGAATTTTAAAAATAATACACAGTTATATGCACAGACTTTACATGTACAGTTCAGTGAATTTTGACAAGTGCACGCACACATCTAACATTCACCCATCAATAAGTCGCCCCCAGAAAGGTCGCTTATGCCCTTTCCGAGTCATCATTCCTCTCAGCAAGGTAACCACTGTTCTGATTTCTGTCCCTTTGGATTAATTTTGTGTGATTTAACATTTCAGAGAGAAAGGAATAGTATCTTTTTCTCTTGTAAGCTGCTTTTGTTCAGCATGTCCGTGAGATTCATCCAGCTTGTCTGTGTGTCATCAATTCTTTTTTTTTAATTACTGAAGAGTAGGCTTTTGACTATATCTCAGTTTGTTCATTCATCCTCCTGTTGATCTACTATCACACATTGTAGTAAGCACTTACTAAGTTCTTTTCAAAGTGAGGAAGAGGGGCTGCAGAGGAGGAGCCGGGGGTGGGGGTAGTAAGACCACCACCAGCTAACATTGTGCTGTTTCCAGGAGCCTGAGAAAATTTTTAATTTTATTGCCAGAGAAGAAACTGTTAACCAACCACAGTAGTTAGAAGCAAACATAGATGAGATGGACCAACTGTGGTTGCCCAAAACACAAGGTGTCCTGGTAGAGGAATCCCAAGAGGTAGAGGAGGAGGACAGGGCCCTTTGGAACAACACTGAGGCTGATTAAATGAGCGTGGCTGTGTTAGATGTTTCAGGCAAAGGCCAAGATGGAGTTGGCAGCAAGACAGAGAAGACGCTGATTGACTTTGGGGCAGGGTACGCCAAGTCCAACAGAAGCACGTGCAAGAGCTGCATGGAGAAGATAGAAAAGGTGAGAGCTTGGGACTTTCTGGATTTCGTGCATTGGATGTCATTGGATATCTCAAAAGAAACAAGTAAATAGGGCTTTAGGTGCTGGGTAAAAATAAAGTGAATCATCTTAGTAGAGACAGGAGATAACAATGACTTTTCTTGTGGGCACATCTAGCCCTGATTATTCACAGTGCTGTCCTTGTGTGTGTCACTGAACCTGCTCTTAGGAAACCTGGGAGAGTTTGGAAAACATACACAGTGGGTCTCTTCTGGACCCCCAAAGGGCTGCAGGAAGCTGTTGGTTGTGTTTTATGGTAGACTCAGTTTAAGGCGTGCGTTTGTTCCCTAGGTCAGCCTCCAGGCTTTCTTCCACTTAGTGAGGAACTTCGTCCACCCTCCTTCCATTCCAGCTTTCACCCCTGCAGAATGACAGCTGGTCGGGTGGAGTGAAGGCTGTCTGAGTAGCTCAGACACAGGTCGAGGGGGTCAGCCTGTGCCCTTTAGCCTCATTACCTGAGATCCTCTCATCTTAGGCAAACATTCTGGTTGATTAATTCAAGGCACTGATGAGAAGTTTCTACCTCCTCAGTATTGTACAGGAAATTGAGGTGAGTCAGTGAGTGTTCAGAAAGGAAAAACATGAAATTGCTATATCTCCTCCAGCTGCCTTCTACCACAAGAATTTGAGGCAAAAGTTAAAAGTTTCAAAGGGAGCGGCCAAGGCCATGTGTCACGGAGTGTGGCCAGGCCTGAGGTGGAGTTGTGTCAGTGCCACTTGGTCCAAATTTCGCCATCTGGGGCTCACGGACCTGAAACTCACTAGGGATGTCAGACCTGAGCAGGATGGCAGGACTGGATGCTAGCTTACGGGTCTGCTACCGCATTTTAGGGAGCCTTCATCTGCATAAAGAGACTGAGGAGGCTGGGTAGGAGGTTGCAGAAGATCCGTGCTAGGATTGGGGCCTGCTCTGTGTCCCTCAGGGGGCTTCCCTGGTGGCTCAGATGATAAAGAATCTGCCTGCAATACAGAAGACCTAGGTTGGGAAGATCCCCTGGAGGAGGAAATGGGAACCCACTCCAGTATTCTTGCCTGGAGAATTCCTTGGACAGAGGAGCCTGGCAGGCTACAGTCAATGGGATTGCAGAATCAGACCCAACTGAGCGACTAACAGTTCCACTTCTGGCTCCCTCGAGCCTACAGTGTAGCGTCCCAGGCATTGTTCTTACCTCTGCACCGGGTCTGCAGAGCGTCCTCAGGGTGATGTTACCATGTTATCACTTGCCTAGGCAGCTGGGTGGGTAGGTAGCTAGTTGGACTTAACCTTATTTAAAAATGAGGAGCAGAGTCTTCAGGGTAACACAATCCTTAATGGCATAAAAGAGCCAAAACCTTCCAGCAGCCCTCCCATCACCCTCAGTGTGGACCTGGTCGCCCCTGGGCCACTCCGATGTTTGACCACCCTTTCTTGTCTCTATTTGGTAACGTGTGGATTCTCCTACAGGGCCAGGTGCGCCTGTCCAAGAAGGTGGTGTACCCCGATAAGCCCCAGCTGGGCATGGTTGACTGCTGGTACCACCCAAAGTGTTTTGTTCAAAAACGGGAGGAGCTGGGCTTCCGTCCTGAGTTCAGCGCAAGCCAGTTCATGGGCTTCAGCTGCCTCACTGCAGAGGACCAAGAATCCCTCAAGAAGCAGCTCCCGGTCATCAAGGGTGAAAGGTGGGTAGAGGGCAAGGGGTGGGGGTTGTCCATGGGGCTTCAGGGAAGGGCTTCACACAGGCCCAGAGTCTGTATCAGACTGCTGCATCCTCCTGACTGCCCCATCTGAGCATTCCCGTGGCTGGAGTCTACCTTTCCTCTCACTGCTTCATGACCCACTCTCACGTCCCCATGGCATCCTCAAGTGTGAAGGCAGCCTTCAAGCACTATCTCAGTTCTAAATGGACACGTTTAGGAATAACCTGGTGGTCCAGTGGATGAGAGTCTGCCTTGCAATGCTGGGGACACAGGTTCAATCCCTGGTCCAGGAAGATCCGACATGCCGCGGGGCAGCTAAGCCCTTGTGCCACAACTACTGAAGCCCATGTGCCCTAGAGCCCATGCTCCATAACAAGAGAATCCACCACAATAAAGAAGTCCTCGCACCACAACTAGAGAATAGCCCCCTGGTCACCGCAACTAGAGAAAGCCCACACGCAGCAACGAAGACCCAGAGCAGCCATAAGCAAATAGTAAATTTTAAAAATAAGTGTACAAGTTTATTGTACAGCACATGTGGCTCTGTAATGTGTAAGAAAACTAGAAAGTCAGAGGCATGGATGTTAAAGTCCTCAGGGCACTTTGACACTCGGTATAGGTGTAAGAAGAATGTATAAACTTCCATTTATGCTGTAACCACCAGAATTGGTTGAGCACTTCTGGTGTGCTGGGCACTATGCTAAGCCTTTTACAGGATAATTCATTTAACCATCACCATTATCCTACAAGGTAGAGGGTATTCTTTTCCCCACTTTAATGAATGAGGGAAAATGCAGGAGTTCGATCTCAGGCCAGTGTGAAAGCTGAAAGCATTAACCACCATGGCTGACCTGCCCTGTTTCTAGGGGCTACTGATGACCCTTGATGCCCTCTCTCAAGTCGGGGGTGATGCTCCTGGACTTGGTCAGCAGTGTTTGCTGACCAGGCTGAGGCAGACCGGCTGGCAGCACCTAGACTACTGCTTCTTGGTGGGCTTGAAATGATAACACTGCCTCCCGCATCTGAGAACAGCCTCTTGGCCTCAGGAGCAGCCCCATGTCTTAGCTTGAAGACCCAGTGCCTGGCACTGGTGCTTTGTCTTCTGCGGTCCTTGCCCTCAACCGTGGCCTTACCTCTAGCGTAGTCCCTGCCAGAACCTTCCAGGCCATCTTGTCTATGCCAAGAGATGGGTGGCATTTTGATGTCAGATGGGGCCTAAGCCCTGGGTGCTGCGCCGGGTTGTTCCAAGGCTCTGGAGCAACCGCTGGCCCATCCTCGCAGCGGAGTATGTCATGAAGTGGCCGCCGCAGACCTGAGCAGACAGCGAGCTCCTGAGTGGGCAGCGCCTGGCCGAGATGCGTTAGAGTGGCGTGAGGACGCTGTGTCACCCAAGGCGTTGGCCTTCAGGGTTTCAGTGGTTCTGGTTCTTTCTCTCACATCCTTTGTCTCTTTCAGAAAGAGAAAAGGCGATGAGGTGGATGGAATAGATGAAGTGGCCAAGAAGAAGTCTAAAAAAGAAAAAGACAAGGAGATTAAACTTGAAAAGGCCCTCAAGGTGAGTCCCGAGCTGCGTGTCTCCTCTCGCCATTCAATGTAATTCTCTTCCTCATTCTGGGGAGAAAGTTAAAGGAGGTGCGGGTGTCCTGCTTTATAAGAGCTTTTAAAACTCCCAAATCGATAGCTGTTGTTCAATAGTCTGGCTTTCCCCCCAGGCTTTCTTCCCTCCTCCCAAAGCAATGTGAAAGCATCCACAATGGGCTCTCAGCGACAGACCAGTGGCCAGCCTGGTGGGAGCCGAGCTGTCGCTTCCTACTCAGCAGCCTTGTGCTGGGATGGGCGTATCATGCCTCAGCCACACAGTACATCACGATATCCCAGACCTGGAGCACGTTGGAAACTCAGTATTGAATTCAAGGATGCTGAAGGTTCTTGGCACAGAGAATGGCTGAAAGAGATAAAATTTGTTTTTTGTGTTATTCTAATGAAAATCTCTTCTTGGGGAAAAAAAACACAAGACATATAGTAAAGGGAGAAAACTTCCCATTAGATCAGTGGTCATTGACCAGAGACATTCATCACCATGTTGGTAAACGTGTATGGAAGCAAAGTAAAAATTATCAACCAGAAAATGGTGAGTGTTTGGGAAACTAGCAGAGGGCAGTCAGTCTCTTTCTGGGGACATGATTTCCATGAGGCCTCTGCTGGGCTCTCTTAACGTGAGTATTCCATTTTTGCCTGTGGTATAAAAATTAGAAGCCAGTTCTAGTTCCAGCTGCTTACTACAAATCACAGATTTGGCGTGAGTTGTCCTTCAGTTTAAAACATGTCTGTTTTGTGCCAGCCCTGGCTGCAGGGCAGCTGCGGTGGGTTTGGTGTTCTTCCTTTCGTGCTCCGCAGGCTCCCCAACCTGGCACATCAGTTTGTGCTGGCTTTCCATCCTTGGTCACGTAGGTGACATCCTTCTGCTGCTTCCATCTCACCTTGCGCCTTTAGACTTCTTCCTCGTCCTCCCTTGTTCTTTATGCTGTCTCGTTCCAGGCTCACCACATGGTCCTGCAGGGGTAGATTTTTTTTTAGTTGTATATTTTATTTTTTAAAAATGATGCTTACTTATATTCTTACTTACTTTTTTTTTTTTTTTTGATCACACCACGCAGCATGTGAGATCTTAGCTCCCCAACCAGGCATCGAACCCGTGCCCCTTGCAGTGGAGGCACGGATTCGTAGCCACTGTACCACCAGGGAAGTCCCAGGGGTTAGTATTACTGAGAGGCCCTTACGGAGGTGGTGCAGGGGAACCAGCCCCACCTGTGTGTGTGATGCAGCTTTGTCACATTAAAGTCCTTCTCACCCGGTACTGAGAGGGCTGGCATTTCCATCTGTCTTGCAGAGGTGGGGTCTCAGGCCTAACTGGGCATGACCCACCCAAGTCCCCTAAAGCGGGAGGAAGCACCCCTCTACCCTGGCTCTGCCGTGGGGAGGCCACTGCCTTCCTAAGGAAAGCAGATGTGAGAATAAGTGCAGTGATAGGAAAAGTGCCCATGAACAGTAAGCACTGCATAAATATTACCACAGAGATTTACAGTTCTATTTTCAGAAGGGCTGAAGTCTGTTCACAACAGTAAGCATAACGCATGATCGAGGAGGTCGGGGTGTTTGGGGCTTGTCCCTGCTCGCTCGCAGGTAGTTGGGGAACTGCCCCTCCCCCCTTCGGTGCTGGACAGATAAACCCGGTGCCTTTCTGCGTGTGTGTCCTAGAATTTGTCTCTGAGGGGCTGGTTCCAGGGACTTCAGTGCCCGAGTGCCCACACCCCCAGCTGACTCAGACACGGCGCCCCTTGCTGGGAGCAGAGTCCTGGGGTTGTGGCAGCTCCTCTCAGTGCAGGGCTGTGAAGCAGGGCTGTGATGGGAGCCAAAGCAGGGCCAGGGTGGACCCTTCCTCTGGCTGGGCTTCTTTCTCTGAAAAGAGCCAATCTCTCAGCTGCTGGCTGTCGCACGCAGGCCCAGAACGACCTGATCTGGAACGTCAAGGACGAGCTAAAGAAAGCGTGCTCGACGAACGACCTGAAAGAGCTGCTCATCTTCAACAAGCAGCAAGTGCCCTCGGGGGAGTCGGCGGTGAGCTGCCCTTGTGTTACGGGAGCCGTGAGCCAGGCAGCCAGGCTGTGTGCGGTGACTGTCCCAGTGGAGTGTGGGAGGCCCTCCGGTTGAACACCTGCCGGTATTAATTGGGAGCGACATTCCACAGTCGTGCTGCATGGTCATCGCCATCGAGGTCGCCATTTGCGGGGGCAGGAGGGGGCAGGCGCTCAAGCACTGAGGTGGGCCACACGTCTGCCTCGTGTGTTCATGCCATGCACTTGGGCCCGAGGAGCTCTCTCTGCCGCCTTCCTCCCGGACTCCCCGGGGGCCACGAGGGCTATTTCCCCAGCAGGCCCTGCCGTCATTCCGGTGCACTCAGAAGCAGTGGATGCTCTGGGCTCTCCCTCTATTTCTAAGTCACCGAGGGAAGGGGTAGCTGCAGGAACACTTCATGCGTGGACATAAGATCCAAGCTGCAACCATGAACTGCCTCCCCTGGGGATGTTAGGGAGCCTCAGGGCACTCCCTTTTTTAGCAAGTGAAGTCTGTGCAGATTCTTCATCCCACATTGGCATATGTCCTCTCACAGTCCCCCTCCTTCCTTTCCTGACGTGTTTCTTCACTGGCTTCAGATCTTGGACCGAGTGGCCGACGGTATGGTGTTTGGTGCCCTCCTTCCCTGCGAGGAATGCTCGGGCCAGCTGGTCTTCAAGGGTGACGCCTATTACTGTACCGGGGACGTGACTGCCTGGACCAAGTGTATGGTCAAGACACAGACGCCCAACCGGAAGGAGTGGGTGACCCCAAAGGTAAGTGAGGTGGGAGGTAGGAGCAGCCCTGGGATCTATTTACAGAAAAACCTGGTCCCACCTTCCGTGCTTGTCCATACTCGAGGCCACTACGACTGCAGGGTAGAGTGTCTCAGACCTCTTTACATTGGGGCCTTCCTCATAATCAGAATGTAAAATTATGTCACTGGTTCTGTACATTTACAAACTACACAGATGGAGAACCAATGCACTTCCAGCTGGAGCACAGGTTTGTCCAGCTGGTGTAAAATGCGAAGACTGTGAGTCATTTTTAATTTCTGTTTCTCGAGTACTTACCGTCTGCCAGGCACTGTTCTAGGCGCAAGGGACGCAGTGGTGGACCAGTGGTGGTTCCTGCCTTTATGACAGGAGGGTGCTTCTCAAGGACGTTTCCTTGCCTAGGTGCTGGAGGAAGAGTAGGACCCAGGGTTCACGTGTCCCCTGTGACCTCTCTGCTGAGTTCTCAGAATGCAAAAAGCCTCAGTTGGGGCACCTTGTTAGGAGCTGTGCTGGTGGGGAGCCAGCAGTGTTAAGGGGGCTGGCTGCTGGAAGGACCCAGCACCGCCTGGGACGGTCGTGGCCCTGCTGCTCACTGGGCTTTGTTTGGGGTTGGTGTTTGTCGAGTTCCCTCACTGTCTGTGTCTTCTGGGGGTGGAGCATTTGGACCAGCAGCGTATGTAACTGTCACCTGCATCGGGGGCGAATGCCGCTTTCCCACATTTCCCCCCTTTTGCACTCATTCTTTTCCTGCCTTCTCTGTCCCCCACCGTAATTAACTGAATCCCTCCTGTGCAGCTGCTCTGAAACAAATCTGACTTTGTCGCTGCCCCACCCTTAAAACCTCACAGTGATTCTCCATTTCTTCTAGAAATATTTTCCCAGTTCTTCTGAGAATGCCAGTGTTATGAGCCCATTTGTGGTATTTGTATCCCTTTCAGTATCTTAGGTTGGGGAAAAAATAAGATTGTTACATGAACTATTTTGTGCTTGATATGTCATTTGCACTGCATCTATGTGTACTTTTCTGAGGGTTGTTATAAAAGGATACCTGGATGTGCAAGGTATTTTGTCAGATCAACAATGCTTGCTGCCCAGACAAACTCACAGACTTCCAGGCCCTGCATAGGGACTGTGCTGCCACCAGGGGCTTGGATCACAGAATCAAGGGCGTCTCCTTAGCTTGAACCCCCTGTTCCAAAGCCCTCCATGATCTGATTCCAGCTGCCTTCTGCGGCCCCTCTTTTGGCTCTTTTATTCCTCTTCATATACTACTCTCACCACTTGACCCACACGTTCTCTCTGTCTCCGTCTCACCCCTTCCCCAGTCCATCCTCATCTGTATCTCTTTCATTACACACTCAGCAGTGTGAACCAACTATAGAACACTCAGAACCAACTATAGTTGTGTGTTCCCAGTACATCCCAATACCTGGTCCGATGCATTTAGTTAACTGCCTGCTTTTCAGCTTACAGCCAGCTGAGCAGGTCACTGCCTCTGAGGAGCCCTCCCAGTGTTCCCAGTGTTGTATCACTTTAGCATGCCTCTGGTTTAGAAGCCAGCTCCTATATGGAAGTTGCCTTCTTACATCTGACTCTCAGTCAAGGCTGAGTTTGTTTCTCAAAGGCCAAAACTCTTATAAACCCACTGTGATGTGTGGCACATGTTAGACGTCCAGCGGACAGTCACTGATCATGGATCTAGCAGGGAAGGACTGTTTCTTTTTTTAACTTTTTATTTTGTATGGAGTATAGCCGGTTAACAATGTTAATAAACAGTGAAGGGACTCAGCCATACATATATGTACATATCCATTCTACTCCAAACTCCCCTCCCATCCAGGCTGCCACATAACATTGAGCAGAGGTCCGTGTGCTATACGGTGAGGAAGGACTATTTGTTGATGGGATGAAGACTTAGGAGAGTAGGGACCTGGTACCCCTGAGCCTCGTGCATGTGATGTTTATTGCGTGACTACTTAGAGCAGAGCCCACGGGGAGTCACCTGGGGTGCAGGTGGGCTGTGCTGGACACTGACCATTGTCGGGCCACCTGCATCTACGGTCACTTCTTGTAGGAAGGGAAGAGAATTGCCTTGATTTCCTTCCAGGTAATAACCTCTCTCCCGGGATGTGGAGAGTCTAGGGGGCCTTTGGTCATGGAAAGGACATAAGACCCCAGGACAACGCCTCTTGACCCTTAGGATTACAACTGAGGAGTGAGGCCCAAGAGTTGTAATCAGGTTCCAGCAGGGGTCCCCTGACCAGATAATCAACGGGTTTTTTTCTTTTTTTTTTTTTTTAAGGAAAATATTTTTCCTCTTAAAGCGTCACAGTACCAGCTCTATTATAAATGTAGAAGCGCTGGTAATAAGTACTATATCAACAGTATTCAACTGTCGTTGAAATACTATATCAACCGTATTTCATACCAAAAGCCTCCAGTTTTCCTATTTTGTTACTCTTCATTGTAAGAAGAAAAAGATTCTCAGATTCTTTGCTCTGTCAGTTGGTTATTTCGAGGGAGAACTGGTTTCTTAACTACAACTTACGTTCTTTAGGAATTCCGAGAAATCTCGTACCTCAAGAAGCTGAAGATCAAAAAGCAGGACCGTATATTCCCCCCAGAGAGCAGCACCCCGGTGGGGGCGGCACCCCCACCCTCCGCAGCTTCAGCGCCTGCCGCTGTGCACTCCGGCCCCCCAGGTACAGCTCCGGGCCCAGCCTGGGTGGAGAGGGCTGGGGCCCTGAGCTTAGCAGGGAGAGGGGATCCGGCTGGGTTCTCCTGTTGGCTGATCCCACAGGGAAACTCTGCCCTTGTTCTCCCCACCCCACCCCCAGCAGAAGGATGAAGGCTGGGGAGGGGCTTCTGAGAAGGATCAGGGAGACGGTTACTGTGGGGACGTTGTCCTGCCAGCCTGAGTCTGCACTGCTGAGCAGAGTCAGTCCAGGTCTCACCTTTGCGCCTCCGGGCAGCCCTCCCCACCTCCACCCCCACCATTCATCCTGAGCCTAATGTGACGCTGGGGCTCTGTCTCGCTGCGCATACTATGATCGACATGAGAGGTGTTCCACACCAGCAAAGACAGTGAGATCAGTCTGTGTATTCCTGGCAGAAAGGGGCCGCTATCTTTGTTTACTCAGAGACGCATGGCATAGTTGTGGCCACCATGTGGCAGGTGGAAGGTGAGGATTCATCTGTGAATGTGAGCCCAGCAGTGCCCTCCCTCCATCCCCTGCGGAGAGGTTGTGTGGTCATCCCGAGTCACCCTGCTGTTTGCAGCTGGGTTCAGGAGCCCACATACTGTGGGCTGGGCGGGGTCGGCATCCGGGCCCTGCCCTGAGGGTCCCCTCTGCTTTCCCCTCACTTGCAGTTCACAGCTCAGTGGTTCTGTTCCCTGTGGAGACCTCGGCCAGCTTTCAATTAAACCCTGTGGGTGTCCCTGGTGGTTCCCCCCTCACAGTTCAGTCACTCCATTGTGTCCTATTCTTTGTGACCCGACAGACTGCCGCATGCCAGGCCTCCCTGTCCTTCACCAACTGCCGAAGCTTGCTTAAACTCATGTGCATCGAGTCAGTGATGCCATCCAACCATCTCTTCCTCTGTTGTCCCCTTCTCTTCCTGCCTTCAATCTTTCCCAGCATCAGGGTATTTTCCAATGAGTCAGTTCTTCACATCCAGTGGCCAAAGTATTAGAGCTTCAGCTTCCAATGAATATTCAGAACTGATTTCCTTTAGGATTGACTCGTTTGATCTTGCAATCCAAGGGACTCTCACAGGGATGGCTTAAAGGATTCCACAACATCACTTGTGAATATGTGTTACTAGCTCTATATGTCTCCATTTGCAACAAATAGAAGGCCCACTCCTGATACAGGTCTTCCTGGCCTAGTGTTAGTGCTGAACACCTGAAATGCCAGGGTTCTTGGTGCCTGAATCCATCTCAACTCAGTGTGGTCCTGCTGACCAAAGCTTCCAGTGGTTGTCATGGACGAGACTGAATTTTTAAATGGGATTGATTAATAAGTATCCTGTGAGGATTGTAGTTTGTTTTTAGTTGTGGAATGGGGAAAGAAAATAACAGAAGGAATGGCAAGTTAATATGATGACTCTAGCTGCCCACCACTGCCCAGACCCCTGGTCCTTCCTTGTCTGTGGTGCAGAACTGGGCACACCCAGCCATCCCTGCTCATGGCCTAATTGTAGAACAGTGTCAGTGCATGGCTCGTCCCCAGCTGGCCCCTTCTGTGCCGAGGACTAGGTGCGGTTTGCTGTCCTGTCCTCTGCTTTCCTGTTACTCTAGCTCTTTGCTGTTTATGTGGCCTTTTCCCTAAGGAGACCCATTTCTCCCTGATCAGAGAAGGTGCTGAGGCTGTTCAGGGGCCTTGCAGCCTGTCTGACTTTTCCCTGGGAGCTACTGCCTAGTTTTCTGCTCCTCCCCACCGTGGGCAGCAGCCCTGTCTCATGATCCTGTTCTCTGTTCCAGAGAAGCCATTATCCAACATGAAGATCCTGACTCTTGGGAAACTCTCCCAGAACAAGGATGAAGTGAAGGCCACAATCGAGAAACTCGGGGGGAAATTGACAGGGACGGCCAACAAGGCCTCCCTGTGCATCAGCACCAAAAGTAAGTCTCACTGGCCTGAGAACCAGGGGGACCCTGTCTGTCTCTCGTGATTGTGTTGAGCCCACTGTCCGACACACAGGGACCCTAGAAGTGTGTCTCTTATTGAGGGCATGGTTCAGGCTCTGTGAAGGGGCATGGGCTCTCATAACTTGGCCTTGCTCCCTGTTGTGGTCTGTGCTCACGTGTCTGAAGACCAGCCCACTCTTCTTGTCGCTTAGCACTATTCACAAGATGTTGGTAGATTTTCCACCAGAAAAAAAGTTCACAGCTTAAGCAGGCTTGAAATGCAGAGTTCAAGGTCCACAGATTTCTTTGCAGGCTTATTACACTGATGACCATCTTAAGTCTCCAAGAGCAGAAAGCACTACACCACTTTCCCCATACAAACCTGAGTTGCCTTCTCTGTGAAATCCTTGTTGACATCTTGGTCTGTAGAAGGGTTTGGAGAAAGCAGCTCTCATTCATCACACTTGAGAAAAGGAGGATTACTACAGACGATTGTCGAAGTGAGCAAAGTTCCTGAGCACTAGATTTTGAAGGAAAAGAAAACTGAGTGGTGAGGGAAGTATAGAGTAAGTAACGACACTGGAGTAATTAGAGATTTCGCTTTTTGTTCCTTCCAATTTGAACAGAGGAGGTGGACAAGATGAATAAAAAGATGGAGGAAGTAAAAGAAGCCAACATCCGCGTCGTGTCTGAGGACTTCCTCCAGGACATCTCTGCCTCCACCAAGAGCCTTCAGGAGTTGCTCTCCACCCACCTTTTGTCCCCCTGGGGGGCCGAGGTGAAGGTGGAGCCTGTTGAAGCAGTAGCCCCAAGAGGGAAGTCGGGGGCCGCGCCCTCCAAGAAGAGCAAGGGCCCCGTCAAGGAGGAAGGTGAGGCCCTGCGTGGCCCCACCGGGTCCACCCATGCAGAGCCTCTCCCTTTGTTCCCCGATGGTCTGATGAGTGCTGCCCACACCGGCTTTCTCAGTTCGTTTTCCCTGGACACAGAATGGCAGCAACTTCAGGTGGTAGGAGGCAACACACACATCCCCTGTTGAGTCGGATACAGGCAAAGATGACTCGCTTGCCCTGCCTGCCACTTTCCCGTTTCTGGTTTATTTTTAACATTTGCATTACTCTGTTTCCTTCCAAGGTACCAACAAATCTGAAAAGAGGATGAAATTAACTCTTAAAGGAGGAGCAGCCGTCGACCCTGATTCAGGTGAGGAAGTGGGATTGAACAGAGTGGGCTGCAGGGCTCCCTGGTCCTGGAGAACAAGCAGGGTCCCCTCCCTCCCCCCACCGTGGGGGCGGACTCCCAGGAGCTCTGTCCTGACAGGTCTGGAACACAACGCACACGTCCTCGAGAAGAGCGGGAAGGTCTTCAGCGCCACCCTCGGGCTCGTGGACATCGTCAAAGGGACCAACTCGTATTACAAGCTGCAGCTCCTGGAGGATGACAAAGAAAGCAGGTGCGCCAGGGGGTGGGGAGGTGTCCAGAGGAGTGCGCTCCTGAGAGCAAGGCCTCTCGGCGCTGGGCTGTCTGCACACCTGGGGACCAGCCACCTCTCGAGGATCATAGGTGTGTGGTGAGGTCTTCGGTGAGGGAGGGAAGAGGCCGTGACCCCCAGATAGCCTTGCTGTCCTCGGTCATCAGTATCACCTCAGACTCCCTGGTTACCAAAGGCGTTAGGGTTTGATTCTTTATTTTTTATTTTCAACGTAATGGAGACAGTTAAGAGCCGGTCCTGGGGTGCTGAGAGACTGGGCCGACTTGACTGCCCGTACTTATCTAGTCGGAGTGGTCCTCCGCCGAGCAGATGGGTCCTCGTTACAGCCACTGTGGAACAGGAGCTACGTGTAAGCGGGAGACATGTGTGAAAGGAACCCTTGCTAAAAAACCCTATTGGTGGCAGAAAAGCACTTCGTATTTTGAACTTGACCTTTTCTTCTTAGCAAATGGAAACAGTTTACCTGTTGAAGTCCAAGAGATTCAAAGAGCTTTACTCATTGAAAGGCAGACCCCTGAGAGAGTGGCAGCCCCGGGGAGAGACATCAGCACCTGGCGAATCTCGGTAGCTGCAAGTTGTAGGCACTGGCAGGCTTAGGCTCTTCCCATTTCTTCAGCTTCTCACAAACCTGTCATTTAAAATGTGAACCTCAGGGACTTCCCTGGTGGTCCAGTAATTAAGACTCCATGCTTCCAATGTAGGGGGTGTAGGGTCGATCCTCGATCGAGGAACTAAGATCCCGCATGCCACACAGCACAACCAAAAGACAAAAGACGGCCAAGTCTATCCATATGAATGAAACAAGGTTTTAAAATGTGAACCTCAAAAGTGACCTTACAAGGGCACATAACATCTGTGTGGCTATTTAAAATTTGTAAAGAAATAAAATCCTACATCATTTAGTTTACTGCCAACTCTCGTTGGAGATCTGAAGGTCAAGATAGGGTTTCTTGCTTGTAAAACATAACCTTCCAAAAGCTAGCTGTGTATTGGAGTGCAAGAAGAGAGGAGTAGGGTTTTTGTAAAAACAAACTGAGTGCTCTAGTCTGTTAACCACAGGCAATGAGAACGGAACTGTCTACTACCAACACACAAGAAGTTATCTGGAGATTTCAAATGTGTGGCTTATCCTGGTAGCCTCAATTTCTTGGTTTTTATAGGGAAGGGACATCATGAGCTGTTAGAAGATTTTTTTCAAGCTAGGTCCATGTGGTATCTTTCAAACATTTCCAGAGGGGAAAAAAACCAACAGAGAATGAACTTACATGCCTCTGGGCAGTAGCCCAGAAAACCAGCAGGAAGCACCAGCTTTTCTTTGAAATCTCTGATTTTACTGCTATATCTGTACTTATTGTGGTATGAGATTTAACTTCTGCATGATTTTCACTAAGAAAAATGGGCTCCCCCAAAGCTAGGCAACGCTGCCCCTAGAGTACCTGGGACTTAGCTCTAGCTTAAGATGGAAACTGAGGATATGAGCCTAGGTCTGTAGGTGACTGACCCTGTGGACCACTCTCCTGTGCCCTCCCATTTCATCATCTCTCAGCCTCTGATCTGAGCCAAAGGTTCTTCCTTCTTTTTAGTACCTGTTGTTAAAGAATGCATGACTTCCAGGCGATACTTGCTGTGTTTATTTGGGAAAGGGAATTGGATGTTTTTATGTAAAGGCCTCTGGAGAAGGAAATGGCAACCCACTCCCGTATTCTTGCCTGGAGAATCCCATGGGCAGAGGAGCCTGGCTAGCTACGGTCCATGGGGTCGCAAGAGTCAGACATGACTTAGAGACTAAACCACCACCACCACCATGTAAAGGCCTCAGGATTTACTCCTCAAGTTCAGCTGCCAGATCCAAGGTTAAATTGTTCTTTGGTACTTTTTATAGCTCACTTGCCAGTATGATAAGGAAGGGCATTTTTAAATTACTTTAAAATTAACAACTCTCAGTTTAATAGAAATTAAAATAAAGGTGGTTTAATACTGATTCCTTTTGTTCCTCTTTGTCAGTCACTATCGTTTTGGGGTGTTTGCAACTCTTTTCTCCCTCAAGGGAAATAGCAAAGAAAGGAAGCTCATCCTGAAATATGACCAGTTGACCCGCGAAATTGTATCTGATGCTCCTCTTCTCTTACCACAGGTACTGGATATTCAGGTCCTGGGGCCGTGTGGGCACGGTGATTGGTAGTAACAAACTGGAGCAGATGCCATCCAAGGAGGATGCCATTGAGCATTTTATGAAATTATATGAAGAGAAAACTGGAAATGCCTGGCACTCCAAAAACTTTACGAAGCATCCCAAAAAGTTCTACCCTCTGGAGATTGACTATGGCCAGGTAATCATGCTCTGACACTTGCTAGTGCTAATAAAAGGTTTTCTTATAAGAACCTGCCATCAGATGACATCATTGATGAATTCCACCAAATATTTAAAGAATTAATACTGGTCCTTCGTAAATTCTTCCAAAAAACAGAAGAAGAAGGAACACTTTTCAACTTATTATACAAGGCCAGTATTATCCTGATAACCAAAGACGGATAAAGACATCACAGGAAAACTACAGACCAATATAGTTATGAATATAAATGCAGAACCTTCGACAAAATATTAACAAACTGAATCTAGCAGCACACGAGGATTTAGACACCATGATTGAGTAGGATTTATCCCAGGAATGCAAGGGTGGTTCAACATGCAAAAATCAAATCAGTGTAATATAACATGAGTAGAATAAAGGATAGAAGCCGCACAGTCATCCTAATGAACACAGAAAAAGCATTTAATAAAATCCATGCCCTTTCGTGAATAAAATTATTCCATGAAGTGTAAGGTGAAGCTTGTAAAAACATCATGAGCACTTTTAAGACTGTCACAAAGGAGCAGTCTTTGAAGTTGCTCCCTAAACACAGGGGAGGAGTTCATAATTTCTTGGTGAGGTTTCTTATATGAAGATCATGTGACTTGCTTTATCATCAAGATAGAATTATAGTGACTACATGATCCACTGGGTCACAGTTTTTAGTCCTAAATTATTTCCTGATAATTTCCCATTTTTGTTTGTAGCTTGATCGTCTCCCTATATATTACCAGGCAACCTTCCAGTGTCTCTTGACTGATACTGTTAAGGCCATTTGTTTAGACAAAATTCTTACATTGTTTCTATGTGAAAACCTGTTGCTTTCATAATGAGTGATGGTGCGTATTTTTTATGCAGAGGGAAAGAGATTTATTGTGGTACAGGTTTTAACCCAAATCTTTGAGGTCTAACGTGTCTCAAAGGGGGATTTGAAGAATTTATAAACTGTAAGTTCTCTAGTTTATAGAGTGTCATGAACTTTACCATTAAAAACAAATTAACTCTTGTTTAATGTTGGGGTAGAGAACTTGGACTTGAGTGTTGGACATACTTGGTCTAACTCAGCAGTGCTCCCTACTGAGTTTATTTTTTGCATTTCAAAAAGATGTACAGTTGAACAACACAAGTTTGAATTACATGGGTCCACTTACATATGGAAGTTTTTCATTGTAAATACTGCAGTTCCGTACGATCCATGGTTGGTTGAATCCACGGATATGCTGAGGATAGAGAGAAACCCTGTAAATTATATGCACATTTTCAACTGCAAGGAAGGGTAGCTAGCACCTGAGTTGTACAAAGGTACAAAAAAAATTAAGCTCAAGATATGTGTCTTTATATTCTTCTTTTCAGTTCACAGGTACTTTCCACCATCGTAGCCCTAGAGTCTTTCCTTATGCACTGTGTCACCACCACCTACTTTTTGCCTTAATGTTCTAGGAGTATTTCCCCATGTCCTCTAGAGCAATGCCGTCCAACAGAGATGCAGCCACTTACACAATTTTAAATATTCTAGTGGCTACATTTTATGAAGAACAGTGAAATTAATACTAGTTATTTAACCCAATATGTCCAAAATATTATTTTGATATGTTGATATCGAAATATCTTTCCTTTTTTTTAACTCAATCTTTGATAGCTGATGTATTTCTAGCTCTTAAAACTTATCTCAATTCAGAATGACC
The DNA here is from genome assembly GCA_024291935.2 of Okapia johnstoni. Classification (NCBI taxonomy): domain Eukaryota; kingdom Metazoa; phylum Chordata; class Mammalia; order Artiodactyla; family Giraffidae; genus Okapia; species Okapia johnstoni. The sequence continues at coordinate 48,109,523 of CM044322.1, forward strand.
ACGTGTCAGAACCAAGGGCTACTCTGTTAAATGGTACTGAACTAGAGCATCATTTCTTAAGTCTGTATAGAATTCCATCCTCTAGTAGTAATAGTGTTAGTTGCTCAGTCATGTCTGACTCTTTGCGACCCCATGGACTTTAGCCCACCAGGCTCCTCTGTCCATGGGACTCCCCAGGCAAGAATACTGGAGTGGGTAGCCATGCACTCCTCCAGGGGATCTTCCTAACACAGGGATCAAAACCCAGGTCTCGTGGGTGGCTATAGTTTGCAATTTACCAAACAACACTCTCCCATCCCCCAGTTAGATATTTAGATTATTTCCAGATATTCGCTATAATGATGCTGATGTACATATCTGTATGCCTTTTTGCTTACTATCCTTAGAGTTACTGGTTACAGTATATGCATATAAATAAGGCTTTTTAATGTATTAATAGTTTGTCTTCAAGTAAAGTTACAGCTAGAAGATAAGAATGCATGTAAAGGCTTGTGTTTCAGCATTGAGAGTAGATCCACTGCAGCACTGACAGCAGCAGCCCTGAGCACTAGCACACGGGTTCTTCTCTGCAGCTTCATTAAGCCAAGCAGATTCCAGGAGCAAAGCCCAATGCCAGTTACCTTCATTCAAGCAGGGTCTTGGCTCAGCCTGGGATCCCCAGCTGGCAGGAGTAATGTTCTGTGTTGTTAGTATATTAGGAAGAGCAATCCCAGGGAGCAGGAGTGAGGGGTAGGGAAGATGCTAGTATGTGCATTAACACTGTCAAGCTGCCTGGCAGGACGTGGGACTGGTTGCTTGATCCTTTTTCACTATAGAGAAGGCCGTGTGAATGCAGTCTTGGGTGAGGCAGTGCAAGAGAAGAAAGGCAGAATTTGTCCATCAGTCCAGTGTCCCTTGGGTCCAAGGTTTGCCCTCGTAGCTGCCAGCACTTCCACGTTGGGCATGAATGGGCACTGGGCAGGTTCCCAGGCAGAGGGCACCAGCAACCCCAGTGTGGGAGGCAGTGCAGGCATGAAGGGAGTGTGGGTGCCTGCAGGTCTGCCTGTATAGAACTAGATGCTTCGGCAGTGTCTGAAATAAGAATCGGGAGCAGCCAAGAGGATTCGGGGTGCACAGGCAGTCTCATCCCGTCCATCCTCACACATGTTCCTCCTGGCAACTAATGCCAAACCTTTTTGATGAACACACAGCCTTTTTTTTTTTTTTCTTTCTTTTTTGCTGGTGGCACTCCATCCTATATCCTATCTCTGCCAGACGACACTACCACAACTTTGCTTGGGTTGTTTAATTGAGTCTCTTCCTGATTTTCCCTACAGGATGAAGAGGCGGTGAAGAAGTTGACAGTAAACCCTGGCACCAAGTCCAAGCTCCCCAAGCCAGTGCAGAACCTCATTAAGATGATCTTTGATGTGGAAAGTATGAAGAAAGCCATGGTGGAGTACGAGGTTATTGCACTTTTGTTATATTTGTGAGCATTTGCTGGGGCAGATGATTGGAGTGCTGAGTTGGCAACAAGTTCAGTGGCTGGTTTTCAGCCTGAGACATACAGGAGCGCTGAGGCCTGGGGTACCTACACTTTCACAGAGAATCATTGGCCTATTGTGCAATAGATGGTATGTTGTCCTCATTGCACTTTTTCCCTTGAAGTTGCCATAATGGAGTGTGGGGCATGGTTCTTTTGTGGCTTAACCAAATAGGCCACTCGGAGTTGTCATGGGAAGTTCAAGATGGAGCTCATTTACAGTGAAAGAACTGCTGTCACCAGCAGAGAGCTTCTGACACTTGCTTCATCAGATAAAATTCATACCAGCCAATCAAGGGGTGGAGGGGAGGGGGAAGTGATAAGTGGATCAGTCATATTTCTGTCCATGGAAAAGTGGCAGGGACCACCAGCCAGGGCCAGGTGGTCTCTGTTTGTTCCCTTGCGAGATGAATGTTCTTGCTGCCTCGAAGCTTTGGGCCGCTTTGAAAAAGAAGCAGGGACCAGCAGAGTGCAAGAGTTGCAGATTAGCCTTGACCATTCCACCCCTTCACCAGCTTGCTTCCTCTCTGCTGCTTCCCAGGGCCTTCCTAGAGGCTGTCAGCCAGCCTTGGAGAAGGCAAGACAAATCTGGGTTGGAGAGACCACTAGCAGCTTCTCTTCCTCAGCCCTGCATCTCCATGTCTTAAGCCCAACCTGGCAGGACTGCTCAGGCTCTGCTGTTGTTACAGTGTTGGGTCATGTCTTAGACAACCCCTAACAGGTGTGAAGATAGCTAGGGCTTGTGCAGATATCTTGTTCAAGTAGATATACAACCAGGCTTCTGGCTGGGAGGTCTGACAAGTTTGAACAGCTTATGGGCAGGCTCAGCAAGAATGCCTAGAAAAGAGGTGTGCTAGGGTGGGCAGGGCATCTTCATTCCATGAAACTTTCAAAAGAAAGCTCCCACATACCCTTCCTGACTTTCTGTACTCTGGCTTCTCTGTGATTCATAGAATTTCTCAGCTGTCATCAGACCCAGTCTCTTTCTGTGAAATGACTTTTTTTTTTTTTTTTTTAAAGATTGTTTTACACTCTAAAATGGGCTTTCCCAGGTGGCTCAGACAGTAAAGAATCCGCCTGCAATACAGGAGACCTGGGTTCAATCCCTGGGTTGGGAAGATCCCCCGGAGGAAGGCATAGCAACCCCACTCCAGGATTCTTGCCTTGGAGAACCCCCATGCACAATGGAGCCTGGCGGGCTGTAGTCCATGGGGTTGCAAAGGGTCAGACACGACTGAGCGACTAAGCACACACATACTCTGAAACAACCTAGAGACAGGGGACTAAGTGGGTTGAGCATGTGGAGAGTAGGGCACCCACCCCCACTCCACATGGGATGGGGTGGCCAGGTTGATAAGGAAACGTGGGAACCAGGGCCCCTGTGCTCTCCGCGAGAGGCACGTGAGTCCTGAGCCCAGAGCAGAGTCCTAGCCAGGGCGGGGAGGGTGTGCGCTGAGTCCAGAGCCCACGCTCCAGCTGTGAAGCCTCCTTCCCCACCGCAGCCCACAGTTGGGAGTGGAGGTGGCTTGTGCTGCTTGAGCCCTTCTCTTGTTCTTGTGGGCTGTGTCTGTGCATTAAGGGTATAGGTTAGAGAAACCAGGTCTTTTTAAAACAAGCACCAGAATTACCCAGCTCAGGGAAACGCTTCCCTCAGAGTCTCTGCTCTCACTCTCGCCACACTGCTCTTGGAGCATCTTCTGGAGTTCCCTCTTTAGAATTGCTTTAGAGCCAACTCACAGTCCATGCTTAGGTCACACTGTGCTGTGTCCTTGGCTCAGAATACATTATCCACCCTCTTCCCTGGACTGCACTCCAACTGTTTGACTCTTCCCAGAAACCAGCTCTCCCTGGGGCTGGATGGATGGGTGATACTGAGAATGCAGACGCTGTCACCACTGGTCCCTGATTGGTGCCTGTTGGGCTGTGAGCACATTCACATCCTCTTAATATTTCATCTAATCAGATAGCAGTTCCACTTCTTGAGTGCTTGTGCAGCTCCACCTTTGCTGCAGGCCCCGCAGGTGCTGGAGATGCAAAGATGGGCTAAGTGCAGTCCCGGGGCCAGGAGCTCAGGGGGTCTGCTGGGAACAACCCTAGAGACAGCAGCTCAGGATTCAGAGAAAGGGGCCCTGTGGGGGGCTGACAGAGGAGGGGGCCTGGCCAGCATTCAGCCAGGTCACTCCCATAGGGAGTGGGTGCCTCGCTCGATAGCTGTTGACCAGACCCCTGGCCACAGAGTTCACGCTTCTCCCACTGCAGCAAGCTCCCTGCCTTCCTGCTGGTTCCCAGGGTGTTGTGAGAAGCACTGTTGTAGGGACAGATGTTTAACCTTCAGGGTGACTGATTTGAGGGGTACATTGTTAGCTTGATGTCAGTACGTATGTTCAGGAGCATGTCCTTTTAAAAATAATTTTCACCACTTTATGGTTATTTTCTGGCTGGGGATGGCCTTGGCTCTGAGACCCCAGAGAGGGCCTCACTTGGGAATTAGATAAGAGTCCTGCTGTGTTTTCTTCCAGAAGTGTGGGACTGTTTCAAACCCAATGCAGGGGTGAGGGCTTGGCTTATCTCTGCCATAAATGAAATGAATAAGAGTCTTCTCTCACAGACTCCCATCCACTGCACTGGGGGTGGGGCTGCAGAGCCTGTGGAGTTGGGTCACCAGGTCTCCCTAGGAGGACCAAACAGACTGGCTGCTTGTTTCGGAGCCCAGGAGGCCTGGGGTGGTGTTTGGTCCGGCTCTCTCCTCATCGCGCCGGACAGTGCCCAACTTTCAAAGGGAAAAAAATCCCCCTGTCTCCTCAGATTGACCTTCAGAAGATGCCCTTGGGGAAGCTGAGCAAAAGGCAGATCCAGGCTGCCTACTCCATCCTCAGTGAGGTTCAACAGGTAAGATACCAACCTCTCCTCCAGCTACCCCGTTGCGGGGGGCAGGGGCGTCTCCTGGGCTGCCTCTCATCCTCTGGTGGGGAATGCAGCAGTACATTTATTCAAAGTTAAGGAAATAAACATACTGATTCCTGCTGATTTAGATGGTTTTCAATTCACCAAGTATGACAGAGAAAGTAATATGATCACAATCCTAATGAATTAGCAGTGTTTTCAGTTGTCAGATATGAAGTAAACAATATATGCCTGATGAGGAATTTCATTCTCCTGCCTTGTAAAAATGTTCTGATTTTATTTTGTGTGTCCTTAAGAGAGGCTGAGTTTATTTTGCAGTTACTAGGAAATCATCAAGTAGCAAGTTAAATACCGCGTTGCTCTTGTTCATGTTCATTCCACGTCAACTTGCTGAGCATCTCCCAAGGTCCCCCAGCCCCCAGTGCCTTCCTGCCTCTGCCCTGGAGGGGCTGGAGGGTTCCACTTGTGTTTGGGAGTGGCACATGAAGGAAGAAAACCACACAGGACACTGAAGTCGGACCAGGGTGCTGGACTCTGGCTGGTGCTGGAGAGAAGGCCCTGAAATGTAGCAGTTAAATCTAGTTACAGCCAGTCCTGAGCAGTTGACCTCTTTCCTTGTTACCCACTGCCGGAGATCTGAAAAGCTTTCCTCAGCCCGAGCTCTTTGCTTTCCAGAATGTCCAGGTGGAGGGGCTGGGGTGGTGTCCTTTGCCTGTTGCACAGAGCAGCCTGTAGCACAGGCAGAGGTTTACAACGAGGACAAGCCCGTGTCACCTTGAGAAGCCAACCTAGGGCTTCAGGTGCTGACTCGTTGCCTCTTTACCCTCCTGTAGGCACTGAGAATGTCTGCCAAGCATGCACTGACTAGTGGTCCAGCTCCTCTGTCTCTTTGTGCATTTACTGAGCATCTTCTGCATGGAGCACTAACTAGGACTGCAGCGTGGGGAGGGGCTCACCTTTCCGTGCCTGACCCTGGCCCTCTAGGTGGCGCAAAAGACAAATTCCTCCCCACCCCCCTTAAAGATGAAGGTCAATGGCCAGGGGCCTGATTGAATTTTATAGCAAAGAGGTTTTTTTCTCCCCCTCAACTTGTTTTTTTTTTTGACTGTGTCAGGTCTTAGTTGTGACATGCAGGTTCTTTGTGGCAGTGCACAGGCTTCTCTGTAGTTGGTGATGCTTGAGCTTAGTTGCCCTATGGCATGTGGGATGTTAGTTCCCCAAACAGGGATCGAACCCACGTTCCCTGCATTAGAAAGCAGATTCTTAACCACTGGGCCACCATGGAAGTCCCCAACAGTTTGTTGTGAAATCTTTTCAAACATGAAGAAAGTTGAAAGACTTCTGCAGCAACAGCCAACATGCCCACCACCAAGATGCCCCAGTGAATGTTTTGCATAGTGGTATGGGGGTTATGGGTGTATAAATGCACAACTGTCTGTACAAGTGAAATCGTATACGGGAAGCCCGTGTCCTGAGCCACCCAGTTTGAGGATGGGATCCTGCCGCTGCCCAGCTGAGTGACAGACACTGCAGGAAGGTGGTTTCCTGGCCTGGCCACACAGACTTGGCGCAGCTTCCAGAGGAGAAAGTCCGGCCAGGTGCTGGGAGCTCAGTGGTGCCTCAGGCTGTTCCCTCTGTCCCCTCCCTGCAAAGGCACTGTCTGAGGGCAGCAGCGACTCTCACATCTTGGATCTCTCCAACCGCTTCTACACCCTGATCCCCCATGACTTCGGGATGAAGAAGCCACCGCTTCTGAACAATGCAGACAGCGTGCAGGTAGCACCGCGGTCCAGGGGTAGCCACTGCTCTGGGCTGTGCAGGGCTGGGTGTCACTCCCTCATCACTGCCCCTCTATGTTGTGATCCCTGAGGGCAGCGGCCCGGCCCACTGCTGGGCTCTCATTTCGAAGTAGGGTTTCTCCCCATATTAGGAGCCTGACCATGGGTAGAACAGTTGGGTTTTCCTGCCCTTGCTGAACCACATCAGTCTAGAGAAAAGGAACGATAGGAGAGGGGGGAGCATCTTCGTCCCCACTTTCCCTCTCTCCTTCATTAGGGAGCCAGTGAGAGGTCCCCACCCATCACCAGTGTGTGGGAGAGAAACCCCACACAGACGGCCATGTGGTTTCTGCCTCTTCTGCCCCGGAGAGCGAGCCTCCTTAGCATTCCAGAAATCCTTGGGCGTGTTCCCTGTGAACAGAATGGGCTGTCCCTGAACACCTAGGAGGGACCTCATCACTGTCTGTGTTGGACATTGTCTGGGTTCTGGGTGAGTCTTTCTCCCTCACCTTGTACTTATCTCAAGGTTTTCCTTTCCTACAGGCCAAGGTGGAAATGCTGGACAACCTGCTGGACATTGAGGTGGCCTACAGTCTGCTCAGGGGTGGTTCTGATGACAGCAGCAAGGACCCCATTGATGTCAACTATGAGAAGCTCAAAACTGACATTAAGGTAACAGGGCCCGCCTTTTCTGAAGCATCAGACCCTTTGTCCCAAGAGCAGTGGTCCCCAAACTTAAACATGCATCAGGGTCTCCTAGAGAGCTTGTTAAAACAGATTGCTGGGGTCCAAGGATTGACGGTCATGATAAGGTTCCTAAGTGTTTCTGCTTGTGGTCCTCCGAGGACCTCAGAGCCTTCACCTGTAAAGAAGCGCCTTGTTTGGGAGGCAGGCTTCCAAATCAAGGCAAGCGCCTGATGGCAGCCGTAATAAAGCTGCAGTGCCTGGATTCATGTTCTACCCTGCCTTGGCCAACCGGAGAAATTTTTGCCTTAGCTGCGAGCTTGAGCCTGGTCTCACGTCTCCCATGTGCCTCATTTCACAGCCCATGTCCTGCTCTGCAGTGTGAGGAGGTTCAAGTACACTGGGATCTGTTCAGCCTGGTGTCCTGTGTTTACATAACTAAAAAGAGCCTTTGCTCCGTGCTTAAGACAAAGTATAGGTTTTGTGTGGTGTGTGAGTGTATGCAGGGTAGGATACCAAACAGCCTGGTTCTTCATGAAGGGGTTTGTTAATGTCTATATTAATGATTGTGAAGCCATTTAAGAGGCAATGAGGAGAACTAGAATTTCTGCATTCTCTGAACTTTGGATTAGACTGTGAAAATATAAGTCCCATCATACACTCATTGATTTAGGCAGAGATTCCATTATTTGATGGTTAATTAGTGCACATTTGCTCTGAGCCACAATGTGCCTGTCCCTTAGGATTCAAATGGAGCACCCATCACCATCGTCAAAAGCCCTAAAGTCTGTCGTATCCTGGCTGCTTTTGGTTGCAAGTCTTGGCTACAGGGTGTCTCCTGGCCCTGGGGCTTTAAGTCATGGTTCAGGTCTGTACACACAAGCAAAGTCGTTTCCGACTCTTTGTGACCCCATAAACTGTAGCCTGCCAGTCTCCTCTGTCCATGGAATTCTCCAGGCAAGAATACTGGAGTAGGTTGTCATTCCCTTCTCCAGGGAATCTTCCCAATCCAAGGATTGAACCCAGCATCTCCTGCTTAAGTTATGGTTAGGGGGACTATTACCTGAGAGCCAGCTAGCTCCTCATTGTAGAGGTTCCCTGCTCCCAGACGGTGAGCCCCATGTTCCTAGCTTTCGTGATGTCCCAAAGCATGGCGTTCTAAGGCAGGAGGGAGGCTGGGATCGTGCAGACAGGTGGTGAAGAAGCTGATGTCTGAGGAGGTGGGAGGACCTGGAACACAGGCTGGCTCTCTCCCACCCTGCCTCCATGTGAGCCATGTATTACTTGTGCATCAGCCAAGCCTGTCGTTGCTCTCCCTGCCTCTGTGTGGCTCTCCTTGCTCTGATTCCAAGACACTTTACTTCTAGGTTGTGGACAAAGATTCCGAAGAAGCTGAGATCATTAGGAAGTATGTGAAGAACACTCACGCGACCACACATAACGCGTACGACTTGGAAGTCATCGACGTAAGGCTCGCTCCTCCCTCTGCCCACTCTGTGTTCTCCCAGCTCTTCCCTACCCATTCCTCCGACCTGGGCCTGGGTAGAAAAGAGTGGTTGGCTTTGCTTTAAATAACCAGAGGAAGTGATGCAGTTGTTTGTGGGACATAAAAGTCCATAGCCTTGTGATTTGGGGTTGGCTTTTTATTTCTGTTTTAAAGGACATTTCCTACCTACCATTCCAAAAATCTAGTTCTAACCTAGTTTTGGAATCAGAACTATTATGAGAGATCCAAAATAAAGTGCCTCAGGTATGCCTCTGCTGCACGCAGTACGGATTTTAGCTGCTGGTCCCTACTGGACGAGACCTTGACTGGCCTGTTGCTGCATCCCAGCCTGATTGGAACACCTTACATGCTGCAGAAGGCCTCACGTGTCCCAGCTGTGTCCCTGTGTCTCGTCGGATCTTCCAGTTCCCCATAGTAACCAGTGGCTCCTTCCACCTCTCTCCTTTATGTAATACTCCAACCAGATCTTCAAGATAGAGCGCGAAGGGGAGAGCCAGCGTTACAAGCCGTTTAAGCAGCTACATAACCAGAGGCTGCTGTGGCACGGGTCCAGGACCACCAACTTCGCGGGCATCCTGTCCCAGGGTCTCCGGATAGCCCCACCTGAAGCTCCTGTGGTACGTGCCTGGCCTGGAAGCCATAGCAGGAGAGGGGTGGGCTCTGCCCATCTCTGCAGCCATCTCCACTTAAGCCCTCTGGGTACTTGTGTGGAAAGCACGTGTGCCTCTGTGACCATGCGGCTTTGTTTAAAGATGTAGGTGCAGCCGTAGTGGATAAGGTGAACATTGCCGCCTGGCCCTCTCCTGGCCTCACTACCAAGCTGCACACAGTTTCTGGAACAGAGGAAGTGAAGTGTTTTCCAGACCCTGCTGTGAATGCTAATTGGGTGTGTTGACTGGCAGAGAGCACAGACTTTGGCCACGGGCCAGGCTGAGTCCCGACCTGCCTCTCCCACCTCCCAGCCAGGGACGTCCAGTCTGCCTCAGTAGAGCCCGACCCAGACCCAAGTCAGACTGCTGTGTCAGCTGCTCGATTATAGACGTGACCCACCAGGCAGGAACTTAGGAAGGATCTGCCAGGCCCCTTGTTCTGTACTTGCAGAAAGCGAGGAGCTTAATGACTAGACTCATTAGTGTGGCAGCAAACACTCTTAACGTCTCTTAACCCCATTTTCCCTTAAAGGAATAAAAAGTATAGCCATGTTTACCAGGTGTTCACATGTGCCACACCCTGGTCTAAGAAGCCGTTAGTAGCTCATTTAATTTTTACAGCTGCCCCATAGGGTTCTTTTCTCCAGTTCAGCGAAGAAAGTGGGGTTCAGAGAGATCGAGTGACTTCTCGCAGCCCCTGGGCAGCAGGCAGAGCTGGGATCTGAACAGCCTGCTTCTGAGCACAGGCCTCTGCCCCCTGTGGGGAGCGCCATGGGGGCCGCTAGTAACCTGTCACAGCTGTTTTCTTGGCGCCTGGTTCACAGTCAGTGCTCCCATGAGAAGGTTTTCAGCTGTCCCTTTTCCATCCCTCCAGACGGGCTACATGTTTGGTAAGGGGATCTATTTCGCCGACATGGTCTCCAAGAGTGCCAACTACTGCCACACGTCCCAGGGAGACCCAATAGGCTTGATCCTGTTGGGAGAAGTTGCCCTTGGAAACATGTGAGTAACCCCAGCTCTGGGGCTGGTGGCACTTGATGGGGATGGATGGGGTGAGCTGCAGGAAGGAGTGTCCCCTAGCTAGGGGTGATCCTGGAAATTCCCCACCACGGTTAAGAGGATCCACCAGTTCGGCAGTGGGTGGGTGTCAGACACCATTGCAAGTTAAGTGAATGAGGGAGGCACAGAAATGCCTTACGAAACCAAGACAGGAAGACAGCCAGGCCTCAGGAACTGGCAGTTCTGTTCTTCCTATGGACTGGGAAGCAGAGGGTGGTCACTTCATAGCCTCTGTCCCCCTACTGATATTTACATTTCCTGTCTGAGACCAACTCAGGTTGAATTGGAATCTTAATCCCAGTTGCAGATTCCTATCAGAGAAAATCTGATTGGCCCAACTTGGATTGGTTGCCCACCTTGGTCTTATCGACCATAACCCAAAGAGAGCAGGGTTACGTAATAGACCAGGAGGGGTCTCGGGGTCATGGACTGGACAGAAAGTTCCAGAATGGCAGCTACACCATAGCTCTAATCAGGCCCTTTCCTGGAAGTGGCCTTCTGGCAGTGATCATTGGCACCAACTGTTCAAAGGGGGCTGTACCTTCCATGTCTAGAACCAGGGCAGAGGGGAGCTCCTAGCAGGAAACGTGGACTGGGCTCTCTGAGTATTGATCTCAGCAGCTTCCGTGGCCTTGCTCTGCTGTTCGTACTGTTGGTCTGAGAGCCCAGTGACCTTAGAGGCTCTTCTGAAACTACCTTCTCTTATAGGTATGAACTGAAACACGCTTCGCATATCAGCAAGTTACCCAAGGGCAAGCACAGTGTCAAAGGTAATGTGTTTCGGAAGCTGCTGCTGCAGATACCCTGGATGGCACAGGGAGGCGGCTGTCTTTCCCCCAAAGTCATAGTTTCTGTGGGTAGCTGTTACAAGTTCTTTTTCTTTTTTTTTTTTTAATGTTTGGCCACAAATGACCCTGGTTTTACAAATGCCATAGAAGAGTCCTGGTTCCCGCTCCCAATAACCAGGTGCACTGGCTTTGGGTTCTAACCTGACTCAGCTTCAGTATGGAGGGCCTTCTGGTGGCATAGTGGTACCTGGACCTTCTTGAATTGCTATAGCTCATAGCCCATAATGATTTAGGATTTCCTTCTGCCTAGTTGAAGCAAGGGCTTTGGAATTACTTAACAGAAAGCAGGGTGGGGGCATTACTATGCTGATGAAAATCAGTTAGGCTGGAACTTGATATATACCTACAGCTTTATGTCTGGAAGAAGGACACAATATTGGGTTTTGCATGTCTTTTAAATGTATACACAGATCTCTTCTCTCTGGAGCATTTTCGGCATGTTTCCACAAATCATATCACATTTGCCTTCTGTCCTGCAGGTTTAGGCAAAACTACCCCTGACCCATCAGCTAGTATTACTATGGATGGTGTGGAGGTGCCTCTCGGGACAGGGATTTCATCTGGTGTTAACGACACCTGTCTGCTGTATAACGAGTATCCTTTTACAAGTGTGCTGTGTACACCTCAAGCAATGGTCTGGGGCTGTGGAGTCACTTACATGCAGCCAGTTCACCCAGGGGCAGGCTGGCTCAAGACTGTCCCGTGGTGTCTCATGGGGAATAGTTCCCCTCAGTGGTCTCCCCGGTCAGGATGAGAGACCCAACCCCTGACCCGGGAGGGTTTGTAGGGTGTGGCCACAGGCCGGCTTAGGGGCAGCAAGCACACCCTCCGTTGTGGAAGCGTTTGTACCTTGACACACTTCCCCTCCAGGTACATCGTCTACGACATTGCTCAGGTCCATCTGAAGTACCTGCTGAAGCTGAAGTTCAACTTTAAGACATCCCTGTGGTGAGCTGTGAGGTGTGCAGGCTGGTGACTGACGTGCTTTGCACTCGTTGACCAGGCAGAAAACTCAGCTGAGTTGCTGAGGCATAGTAGCTTCACTCAGTCTCCTTAGAAAGAATTTTATATGAACACTTGGTCACGTTTCAACGATTTTCCCAACTTTTCAAATCCCTTGATTGTGTTGGGCGGGGGAGCGGGTGGGGGGTTATTTTGGGGTTTTTCTCCTGCCAGCCATAACCCTGGTAGGTACAACTGACAATAGAGGAAAAGTTGGGGAGGGTCTTACTGTGTCTAGATTAGTCCAATGAAAGCCTTGCAAGCCACGTTAGAACGTCTGCCTTACTGGTTTCCCCAGGGAAGGAAAAAAATAATCTACCCTTGTTTCTAAGTATTCATCTTTAGTTTTGGAAAAATGTTAAGTGTTTATTTTGAGGTCAAAATAAAAACTAATTTCATACTATTTAAATTTCCTTTTTTTTTTTAATTTTGTATTTGTTGTCACCCTTTCAGCCTCTTGTTTTTCGGTGAGAAGTGTTGGGAGACCACAGGGAGGAGCTTTAACAATTTCTCTTATTGAGAAACAAAAGGCACTTTCCTTTTCTAGAGACTGTCAAACGTGGAAGCTTTCGGAATACATAGTAGTTTTAGGTTGCATTTGAAATTCTCAGTTTACCTCTGAGCAGTTTTGTCTTCTAAATTAAGACTAGCATCACCAAAATACCAAAGGGCTAATAGTAATTCTGGATTAAAATGGAAATGGCCTCTGTCCTTATGTGTGTTTGGTCTCATTCTGACCGCGGATCTATTAATCTTCACAGTGCAAGGTCCACAGAGACTGTAGGGGGGTTGTTTGCACCTGTATCCATGAAACCCCGGAATGTGCCAGGCAACATACAGCAGTGCCCAGTAGGAAAGCCCCATCTGAGTAACAGAAAGCCAAGCATAGGAGACCATGCTTCTTTCTCTTCAGTTTATCAGATAGTTAGCGGTGATAAAACCCGTGTCAGCATGCTCTTCCTTTCTGTGGAGTGTTATCTTATGTATACTATATTGCCTCCTACTACTACTGTGTGTTTGAGCATGGTGCTTATTAAATATTTACATTTAAGTTCCCTGAAAGCCAGGATGGTATCTTATGACACTTTTAACCTTCTACAGAAAGAGAGTGGGAAGTGAGGGCTAGAAGGTAGAGTCATAGGCAAGACAAGGCCTCAGAATGAGCTGTTGTCACAGCCCCAGACTTACACAGGTGTTCTGGGTCAGACAAAGAACAGACGTCATTCCAGACAGGAAAGAAGAAAAACACATTTTCTGAGTTGTTACATTGAAGTGATGATAGCGGCAGGTACAGCTTATGAACTGTGGCTGTGTGTCATGGTAGCCATGTTTGTGGCTTTCTGCAGTTAATAAAATTTGAGGGCCATACAAACCCAAGTTAGGGTGTCAGATTTCAGAAACGGGCAAACCAGCTTCATAACAGAGTCTTTATCTTTTATTTGGTGTCCTTAACTTTTGATGAAAATCCTTAGCACAGTCAACCTGAGGCCCCTCTCCTGGTTAGCTGGCCACTCAGTAATGCTCTCAGACTCCCTAGATCCTGAATATTCTGTATTCGTCACCATTTTTTATCAGCACAGAGAAGGGCAATTACCAGCTCCCACCCCTCCCTGCACCACAGTACCTGATTAAACAATATTTTTAGGTTGGAGTGATTGCTTAATGGCTTTTCTATAGTCAGAACTGATTTCTTTCTTAAAGAGAGATTCTGATTCCATATTTTTCTGCTAAAAGAGGGAACCTGCCATGTTATATTTCAGTATTCATATTTTTATTTTCTTTCTTCACTTTACAAAAATTCAGGTTAGCAGATAAAATGTGTGTAGTTAGTTTAAAATGTAAATCATACAGAAGCACAAGGTGCCTAGTGAGCCAAGATGCAGCCCTGGGCCTCTGCTGGGAGCTGCCTGCCCTCCTGCCTTTGCCTGGAAATGCCCTTGGACAGCAGCGGCTGCCGGAGACAGCATTTGGCTCACGTTTCAGTCCACACTGTTCCGCACAGCGTGGCGCATGCCCATGGTTTAAATGTTCTGAGCAGAAGCACCACCCATCACTCCAGTGTGTTAACCAACAGGTTTTGTATTGGCAGTTCTCTCTTGCTGCCCTCTTTTGGAGGCTGAGAACAGCTCCTCGAACAACCCTGTGAGAGCACGCCTGTGAAGCGGCTATAGTGATGTGATGACAGGAGCTTCGCACTGGGGTGAACCCCAAAACATTGTGCTTTTAGGGTCCCCTGAGTTAAGCCCAGTGGCAGCCTGGCCCGTGGCACATGCAGAGTGTGTATTCAGTGTTCACGCTGAAAGCCCTATGACCTGCTCCAGACACCTTGTGTCTTCTCTCCATGAGGATCTGAATATCAGGAATAGGTTTATCTGCGACCTGTTCAGCTGGTTTTAACTACTCTTCTTGTCACCCAGCTACTTAAAGGATTTCATATTTCCAAAGTAGCATCAGTTCCTCTTCAATTCCCCAAATATTAGGAGTTGTTTTTTTAAAGGAACGATGTTTTAAGTAAGGCTTTTCATAGTGTGGCTCCCTGGGGGCTTATAGCTGGTTTTATGGGGTCCAGAACAGTGATGACCATCATCCCACCACCCCCCTCACTTCTTCCCCATAACCTCTGCCTGAAAGATCAGCAAGCAGCTCCTATTTGCATTTCTCTCTAGAGCAAGGCCAGGCCAGGATCTAGGTTATAAGCAGGTACTCATTTTGGAAAATAAAAAGATAATGGCCTACAAACATTTTCCGCAGGTAAGAGGTTGCTGACTGGTAGACAGTGCTGGTGATGGGGACACCTGGGCATTAGCCCTAATCCGCCACTATGCCTTTCTGAGCAGGGGTTCTCACCTTGCATTAGTGGGCTTATGCCCATAAGTCAACTGGTTTTGCCACATGTCTCTTCACCCAGAAGTGGCCTCATTGAAGGTGGAATGGCTCCTAAAGCTGAGCCAGTGCCCCAAATGGGGTGAGGCTGCACCACAAGGTCTGTGAGATCTTAGTTCCCCAATGGGATCAAACCCTCGCCCCCTGCATTAGAAGCATATTCTTAACCACTGGACTGCCAGGGAAGTAGTCCCCCAGAATATGGTTTAGATCAGATTTCAACCTGTGGTCCTGGAAGCAAGGGCTGGAGTGGGCATAGCTCCTGACTCTTGGCCACATGTGACTTCCCCTGGGGCTCTGCTGGTTTGGAAGTCCAAGGCCTGAGAGAGACATGCTTCCCTAGGGGCTACAACAGTGGTTCCAAGTTGGAAGATTAGGCTGCCACTTTAGGGTTCTAAAAACCACCATCCCCACAACCAGAAAAAGGGGTTACTCTACTGGCTAGTGTGACTGATTACCCAGTTGGAGATTGGGATGCTGGACCTTGGAGGTGGAAGGACAGTCTGCAGCCCAGGGGCTTCTCAGCATCACCTTGTCCATGGTGTAGTTGGTGGTGGGGCAGGGAGCTGTGGTCAGTGGAAGTCAGCAGCCTATGACAGTGGTGGGGCTGTTGACCTGACCCTCAGGAACGATGGTTTGGGCACTTCACCAGGTCAAAAACATCAGCTAAGGTTCAGACTGAGGCCAGAAGAAATAAGAAAGAAGAAGCTATAGGTAACAACTGTGATTTTATGACCCGAGTATAAACAACTGAAACAACCAGGTAGGGGCCTAAACAACTGGCCTAAGTGGCCTGAGCCTAGGATTTGAGATGATGGGTTACAATGGCTATAAATGTAAAATTGTTTATAAAGTGTCTATAAATGTCAATATGGGGCTTCCCTGGTAGCTCAGCTGGTAAAGAATCCGCTTGCAATGCAGGAGACCCCAGTTCGATTCCTGTGTCAGGAAGTTCCCCTGGAAAAGGGATAGGCTGCCCACTCCAGTATTCTTGGGCTTCCCTGGTGGCTCAGATGGTAAAAAATCCACCTGCAATGTGGGAGGCCTGGGTTCGATCCGTGGGTTGGGAAGATCCCCTGGAGGAGGGCATGGCAACCCACTAGTATTCTTGCCTGGAGAATCCCCATGGACAGAGGAGCCTGGTGGGCTACAGTCCATGGGGTCACAAAGAGTCAGACACGACTGAGCAACTAAGCACAGCACAGCACAGATATCAGTCAATATGGGTGACATTTGTATCCCCAAGCCCCCCACCCCATACATAATTCAGTAGATCCTGAATTCAGGGGTTCTGATGCCTGAGAACTGGTGGTGGGTTCAGCTTGGGGGAAGCAAGGTTTCAGGGCCCAAAGGAGAGAACCCCTGACTTTCCAGGGTCATCTGAGCCCCTTCAATCAGGGCTTTTTCCCTTGACTGCAGACAGATGAATCAGGGCTTTGCTGGTGGCTCAGTGGTAAAGAATCCACCCACCAATGCAGGAGACACGGGAGCAGTCCCTGGTCTGTGAAGATTCTGCATGCCACAGGACAACTAAACCCATGAGCCACAACTACTGAAGCCTGCACACCAAGAGCCTGTGTTCCACAACAAGAGAAGCCACCGCCATGAAAAGCCAGTGCACTACAACTAGACAGTAGCCTCCACTCACCACGACTGCAGAAGGCCTGTGCTCAGCAACCAAGACCCAATGCAGCCATAAATAAATAAATTTTAAAAAGAGAATGTCAAAAAAGAAAAAATCTAGCCATTCTTGAATGCCTGAAATGTGTTGGTACCAACCTCTGGAGTTGCTCTGAGAATGTGTGTGCTAATTCCTATAAAGTACTTGGCGTGGTTCCTGACCTTGCTATGCCCTCAGTAAACCTCAGCCATTATTGCTGAAATCCTAACAGATACCTTTGCCTGAGGTGTGAGTTGAAACAGGAAGCTCCAGTTTAAGAAAAAAAATGAGAAACGGGCTTCCCTAGTGGTCCAGTGGTTAAGACTCCACGCTTCCACTATAGGAAGGCATGGGTTTGATTCCAGGTGGGGAAGTTTCTCATGCCATGAAGTGCGAACAAAAAAAAAAAAAAAGGAGAAACCAAGGAAGAAGACTAAGGAATAAATCCTTTGCTCGTTGGGAGCCATTGGACAGTCAGGAGGAAGTGAGAGAAATGTGGAAGTGTTAGTCACAAAGTTGTGTCTAACTCTTTGTGATCCCATGGACTGTAACTCTCCAGGCTCCTCTGGCTATGGGATTCTTCAGGCAAGAAAGTAGAATGGGTTGCCATTCCCTTCTCCAGGGATCTTCTCCACCCAGGCATCAGGAAGAAAAGCCCAAGGTTATAAAGGTGACCTTATGCCCACATTTTCAATCTCCTGAAACCTCACAGTGACACTGGCCTCCCCTTAGTGTGCCTTCCTCTTCCATCCCTCCCTGTTACCCCCTCAACTGTAAAGGGACAGACGGCTCCTACAGTGCTCCCCCCAGGCCCAGCCCTGCTTCCAGCCAGGCCTACTGGGGCTCAGAATAGCCCAGCTGCTGTCTCAGCAGATGGCCAGTCTAATTTTAGCCATGTGGTGCTCACCCAGAGACCAGGCTGGGCTGTTTAGATTTGAATAAGCTAGTGTGCGACTTTGGTTTGGAGCCAATAACAAAGTTTTGAGTTGTGATCTGTGTCTGCTCGTGCTTTACAGGCATTCCAGAAATATAATTTTTGAAGTATTTTGTTTCTCTAAACCAACAAGAGCCCAAACTGTAAAAAACCAGCAGGCAGTCAAGCCTGCGGTGTGCTGGGAACCGGCCAGGAGACTGAGTGAGGATGGAGGGGGGTGAGAAACAGACGGTGGTTCAGGCTCCTGCCCTGCTCCCCCAGCGACAGGCAGGTGGCTAGGCCTCAGTATCTGGGGCACACCTAACCTTCAATGCTGCCTTTGTCAAAACACAAGAAGAAAACCTTAGCTTCCCAGCTCATCTCCTGGACCACTTCTGGTTGATGGGCTGTATTTTGATGCTGTGGAAGGACTGTGATCAGGAAGAAATTAACCACAGATGTAAACAAGAATGGGCTTCCCAGGTGGCGCTAGTAAAGAACCCGCTTTCCAATACAGGAGACGTAAGAGACTTGGATTAGATCCCTGGGTAAGGAGACGTAAGAGACTTGGATTAGATCCCTGGGTAAGGAAGGTCCTCTGGAAGAGGGCATGGCAACCTACTACAGTATTCTTGCCAGGAAAATCTAATGGACAGAGGAGTCTGGCGGGCTACAGTCCATGGCATCACAAAGAGTCAAATGTGACAAGCAACTTAGCACGCACACACAGTCCCTTAAGACAAGATAGCGAGAAGTGGCAGATGTGGAAACTGAGTCTTGGAGAGGTGAGACTGTCCAAGTTCCCACCACAGATTGGAATTGAGCAGGTTGAGAACCTGTGTTTTCCAGCATGATGTTTCTTCCACATCATCCCCCATATATGAAGACTGCTTTGCATACAAATTCTCTCAGAAAGTTAAGACAGCCCAGCGTGGCTTGGAGACCCCTGATGTAGCCTGACTTTGCCTTTCTGTGGGCTGATAGTTGAGAAAGTTGAGGACCCAAGAAGACAATCGCTAGAATGAGGAGACCAGGCTCTAGTTCACAGCTTCCAGTGCTGGGTCTGTGAACTCTTAGAAGGTGCTGGATGGTCATCAGGGAATCCATTGAGTCAGCAATTGCTTTCAGCAGTAAGAAAAGGAAAGCAGGGACTTCCCTGGTGGTCCAGTGGTTAAGACTTTGCCTTCCAATACAGGGGGCATGGGTTTGATCCCTGGTCAGGGAGCTAAGAACCTACATGCCTTTTAGACAAAAAAAACTAACACATAGAACAGAAGCAATATTGTAACAAATTCAATAAAGACTTTTAAAATGGTCCACATCAAAAAAAAAATCTTTAAAAAGAAAAGGAAAGCAGTTCCAACAATAATAATACATGCCATCTCTCCGGTCCTATCACTTCATGGCAAATAGATGGGGAACCAGTGGAAACAATGGCTGACTTTATTTTGGGGGGCTCCAAAATCACTGCAGATGGTGATTGCAGCCATGAAATTAAAAGATGCTTACTCCTTGGAAGGAAAGTTATGACCAACCTAGACGGCATATTAACAAGCAGAGACATTACTTTGCCAACAAAGGTCCATCTAGTCAAGGCTATGCTTTTTCCAGTAGTCATGTATGGATGTGAGAGTTGGACTATAAAGAAAGCTGAGCGCTGAAGAATTGATGCTTTTGAACTGTGGTGTTGGAGAAGACTCTTGAGAGTCCCTTGGACTGCAAGGCGATCCAACCAGTCCATCCTAAAGGAGATCAGTCCTGTGTATTCATTGGAAGGAGTGATGTTGAAGCTGAAACTCCAGTACTTTGGCCACCTGATGGGAAGAGCTGACTCATTTGAAAAGATCCTGATGCTGGGAAAGATTGAGGGCAGGAGGAGAAGGGGACGACAGAGGATGAGATGTTTGGATGGCATCACCGACTCAATGGACATGAGTTTGGGTGAACTCTGGGAGTTGGTGATGGACAGGGAGGCCTGGCATGCTTCGGTTCATGGGGTCGCAAAGAATCAGACATGACTGAGCGACTGAACTGAACTGTCCAGAAGTGGACAGTGGCAGGATTGCTTAATTCAGCTATTTCTCTCGACGGGGACAGAGTGGCAGCTGGACTCCTAGCATCAACATCCAAAGGAGGAGAGAGTTGCCCCGTCATCCTTGTCTTTTTACTAAAAAGATTTTTCACTTTTTTATATATTGATTTACTTCTGTGCTGGGTCTTTGATGCTGCTCCCAGACTTTCTCTAGTTTCAGTGAGTGGGGGCTACTCTTCTGGATTCTCACTGTGGTAGCTTCTCCTGTTATAGAGCACGGCCTCTAAGTGTGCAGGCTCAGTAGTTATGGTGCATGGGCTTAGTTGCCCTGTAGCATGTGGGATCTTCCCGGACGAAGAATCAAACCTGTGTCCCTTGCATTAGCAGGCAAATTCTTATCCACTGTACCACCAGAGAAGTCCCAAGACAGATTTTTCTCCATTACTCCTAGTAGACCTGGTCTCACTGGCCAGGGCTGGGACACAGCTGTGAGAGAAGTTAGACCCAGAATATCTGGTGTTTTCAGCCTGTTTAGAGGGAAGTGGGCTCTACCAGCAAGGACCAAGGGGGTCAAGAATGGTGGTTAAGAGCCTGTCAGTCCTTGGGAAGTGGATGGGAAGGAAGGTGAGGCCCAGGCACACTTTTTTTTTGGCAATGGGTCCATAGAACCCATCAGAGTCTCAGCAGTCCATGAATGCAAGGCCTTCCCAGAGCCACAACTGTGGAGAATCACTACAACTCACTCAGCTGCTCTGACATTCTGTGGTGTTCCTGAAGAAAGATACAAACCATCAGAAAGATACAAACCATCATAGAAATAGAAACAGTTGCCCGGGATAGTTTAAATAGCAGTACTTAGTGCTCATCTTGGACTTCCCTGGTGGCTCAGATGGTAAAGACTCAGCTTGCAATGCAGGAGATCTGGGTTTGATCCCTGGGTTGGGAAGATACCCTGGAGGAGGGCACAGCTTCAATATTCTTACCTAGAGAATTGACGGAGGAGCCTAGCGGGCTACAGTCCACGAGGTTGCAAAGAGTCGGACACAATGGAGTGACTAAGCACAGCACTGTGCTCATCTCCCAGACAAAGTCAGGCTTTGCTGACACTGTCGAGGTCATGGTCAGCAACCCGTGGGAACGCCAGGCTCTTCTTTTCCTCTTTAGCTTTATTTTTTGCTATGAACCCCAGGGTCCTTGCCCAGAAGATGATCACGCTCTGCTTGTCTGGAGCTGAACTCCTTCGTCTGAGTGGGCACTGGATTCCAATTGGACTGGTGGTGATTCCATTACTGCTTGGGTCAGGGCAGCCACTGTGGTGCCCAGGACACCAGGAAACAGCTCCAACTGGCTGGGCCAATCTGAGGAGATCTTGCTGCACTGGGTTAGTGACTCCCTAGGGACAAGGGCCAGTGGGTCACAGGCACCGAGAGCTGCCTTGAACCTGGTGAACTGCAGCCTGGTCATCTCAGCTACCACCCCTCACTAACCCTGGTGCAGGGGATCCCTTCTCCCGGAAAGCCTGACTTGTGGCAACAACTGTGGAAACACACCTAACACCCCTGCCAAACAAAACACATCTTATCTATATTATGTTGAACAAGGACAACTTGTGATCAAAACCATTTACTGTAAGTCTATATACAAATGAGTTCTGTTCCAAGAATGCGTTCATAAGTTTAATTTGTTTGTAAGTCAGAGTTAGCCTAGGTACCCAACTAACACAATCAGTCATATAGTACTGTAGTATGTTTTAGTCACTCATTTGGCTCCAACTCTTTGTGACCCCATGAACTGTAACTCACCAGGCTCCTCTGTCCATGGGATTCTCCAGACAAGGATACTGGAATGTGTTGCCATTCCCTTCTCCAGGGGATCTTCCTGGTCCAGGAATTAAACCCAGGTCTCCTGCATTGCAGGCAAATTGTTTACTATCTGAGCCACCGGGGTAACCACTGTAGTATAATAAGTTTATAATACTTTTCTGAAAAATAATATATAAAAGGCAAAAAATATAACAGTTTTAATCTTAGAGTATGCTGCTAAGTCGCCTCAGTCGTGTCCGACTCTGTGCGACCCCATAGACGCAGCCCACCAGGCTCCCCCATCCTTGGGATTCTCCAGGCAGGAACACTGGAGTGGGTTGCCATTTACTTCTCCAATCTTAGAGTATAGTACTCTGAGATCAAGGAGACCAAACTAGTCAATCCTAAAGGAAATCAACCCTGAATATTCATTGGAAAGACAGATGCTGAAGCTCAAGCTCCAATACTTTGGCCACCTGATATGAAGAGCCAACTTATTAGAAAAGACCCTGATGCTGAGAAAGATTGAAGCAGGAAGAGAAGGGGCCAACAGAGGGTAAGATGATTGGGTGGCATCACCAACCCAATGGACAGGAGTTTGAGCAAGCTCTGGGAGGTGGTGATGGACAGGGAAGCCTGGTGTGCTGCCATCCATGGGGTCTAAGTCGGGACACGACTGAGCGACTCAACAACAATAGTACCCTGAAAAGTGCAGTAGTACAGTACAACAGTTGGCATACAGGGAACGGCATCCAGTGAACAGGCAAGAAGAGTTACTGACTGGAGGAAGGAGAGGAGGTGGGAGCCAGTAGAGCAGAAGGATCATCAGCAATAGAAGACGGAGGGCAAGCTGCAATGTCACCCATGCCTGATGTTGATGAAACACTTGTTCACGTCTTTGAAATTTCGAAACGTGAAGGTTTGTTTGCAGGGGACTTACTGTATTTTTCTCCCACCACCCTTTTAAAATTGTTCAGTGAAGGAACTTTTCTGCTGCCACTGGAGAAAAAAAAAAACTCTGCAGGGAGGCCCTTGACTTCCCTTCTATAAAGGCAGACGGTCTTTTACACCCATGGTGACTCTAAGATTCAACCATTTCAACTCAGCCCAATCCAAGATGACAATCAAATCTCCAGACTTGGTTTTAACGTTACCATTTCTCCCTCCTTTGGCTCCACTGGGCCGGCTTCAGGCTGGAGGCTGAGATGGGAAAGGGACACAATGGTTCTCTGTCAGGCACTTCTCTCCCTGCCTGAGTTTCTGGCCAGTTTCAAGGTCCCGGAGAGGAGAAGGAAGGGAAGCAAAGGCTGGAGGCTGGGTCAGGTCCCCCATGCACAGGCATCTGGCTGATCTGTCTCTGGCAGGTAAGTGACACTGACTTTCTTAGGGTGCTTTCGTCGGCTCTCAGGGAGTGCCTCCTGGGCACCTCGAGCCTGGCAGATGTGTCTATTGTGGTTTCATGGGGCAGGTCTTAAAGTCAGATGTTTGCCTCCAGCTTCATGCTGCCAGGCTCCCCCAAAACACAGGCAGCTCCACTGGACAGGGCACGAGAGGACCGCTCACTGTACTCCCGCTGGTCACCCCTGGGCCCCCCCACCCCCACCCTGACTCTCTAGAAGCTTGGCCAGTCCCAGCACAGTGACCCTCTCCAACATCCTCTCTCCAGCCTCTCCTCTTCAACCTCTCCTGCAAAGCACTCGGTCTGTTCTGTATTCCCTGGTGGGAGACAGACTCTAGTCCAGCATGCCCCAGGCTGAGGGCTTCCAGACAAGCCTTCCAAGAAAGTCACCCACTTCCCCTTCCTGGAAGAGAAAGATGGGCTCTCAGCACGGCTTCTTATAAGATGGTCCCCGACTACATGCTGACTTCCTTTATATCCCCGACCTGATTGAGGGTTCTAAGATTCTTAAAACTCTTCTCAGACTGTTTCCTGTTCACATCAATTATATTTCGGAGTCTCCATCAGAACTGCAGTCCAAGTACCCTCTTGCACACTATTTACAACCCTGTGAGGTAGACATTATTATCTTTACTCTCCTGATAGGAAATAGGCACAGTGAAGCTAAGTGACTTGTCCAAGGTCCTATAGCTAATGGATGACTGTTCTCAACATGCCTGTATTTGCCTGTCATGCCATTCCTGCATGCTTAGTCGTATCCGACTCTTTGCGGCCCTTTGGACTATAGTCCGCCAGGCTCCTCTGTCCATGGGGTTTTCCAGCAAGAACACTGGAGCTGGTTCCCATTTCCTTCTCCAGGGGACCTTCCCAACCCAGGAATCGAACCTGCGTTTCCTGTGTCTCCTGCATTGCAAGCAGATTCTTTACTCACTGAGCCATCTTGGAAGCCCTGGCCGCTACACAAATTCTGCTGAATGGGTGGTGGACCACATGACAGTCCCCTTCGCCTAACCCAAGGCCAGCAACTGACGATCAATATGTTCAGTAATCTGTACAAGGGAAAAAAAAGATTGCTCCCCCATGGGATGCTTTGGAGGTGATGGAAAGGTTATATGTCTTGATTGCGAGGTCAAAGCCATTTACACACTTTAAACAGGTGCATTATTAAGTTATACCTCACTGAAGCTGATTTTGAAATACCAATCAATTAAATAATAATAATAACCTCTGGTCCCTCAGTGATGAGGGACTAGAGGTGAGATGTCATTATGCAGACGTGGAGCTGGGGACCAACTTGGACTCTGAATGAAGAGCTAGTGGAAGTCATCAAAGGGAAGGGAGGTGCCCAGCAGAGTTCCAGAGAAGTCACTCGGCTCCCACCTCAAAGGCAAGAGAAGACTTTAGCTCCTTACTTTCTACTTCCCTCTTCCTTCTATTTCCTTCCTTTGGACTCCAAGGCCTCTGTAGCTTTATCATAAGGCTTCCCCTTTTCTTTAGCCAGACCAAGTGGCGGCTGCTCTCCAGCACAGCATGCACAGCAAAGGGACCCCAGTGCAGGCTCTTGGGCCCGAAGTCCCTGTCTGAGTTTCCAACTGTCACGTTTCTGCTGGGCTGGCCCTCTCCTTCTGGGGACTGCATACTCATCCAGGTACCCTGACAACTGATGAGCTCACACTCACATCCCCACAGAGTGCCTCCAGGGCCTCTCTGGGAAAAGGGATGATGAGCAGGGAAATGTATGATGGCTGTCTGAGGCCAGACCCAATCTGCTGTCTGCTGGTGTGGCTCCTGCTTGGAGGAATGAGGCAGGGAGAAGCCATAGAAACTAACCAAGCAGGTTAGTCAAAGGGAGCATCTGAGCCCACTCTCTGCATGAGGGGGACAAGAAGGACAGAGCCACTGATGCCTGAAATGAAGAAAGCACTGTATTTACCCGAATGAAGGAGGTTGGTGTGACTGCTCTGAACCCTTGTAGCTTGAAAGGAAGGGGGCCTGGTGTGATGAGCCCACAGCCAAAGCCCAGGGCAGGAGAGCATGGTCTCCAGATACACTGCCTGGGCTTCAGTCCTGGCCTTACCTGTTGTGAGACCTTGGACAGGTTAGTAAACCTCTCTTTGCCCCATATTCCTCATCTGTAGGTGAGGATCACAGCACCTACTCATGGAGTTCTTTTGAAGGCTTGGGACAATTTTTGTTTCTTTAGTTTCCATGAGTTAGAATGTGAAGTACTTAGATCAGTGCCTGATACAGTGTGATTTTGTGGCCACAGCAGCAAAGACCACATGGCTTCAGAAAGTACCTTGACAGTCAATACCAAGCTCTTCTCATCCACCCCTAGCCCCAAACACCCGCCTCCTCTCAGCCACCTCTGTCAATTTTAGACACTTCAACTTGCTTAAAGACATGAAAGTCTTGCTGAAAGATCTTAAAACACACTTGTTTTTACATTTCAATTGCTTATCCCACTATCTACATATATTCATCTCATTCAAGTTGAAATTAGATTCACAATTTAGTTAACAAATTAAAATTTTTAAAAGCTATATTCTACAATATGAAGCAATTCTATAAGAAAAATTGAAAATATACATGCATAGAAAAAAAAAAAAAAAGATTGAGAAGAAACCCCAAAAATGTAAAAGTAGCAATCTTTATGTGGTAGCCTTATAGGTACTTTTTATGTTTGGGTTTTTCACATTTCCCACAATAAGCCTTAATAATCAGAAAATAAAAATAATCAGCTTCCACAGTGGCTCAGTGGTAAAGAATCTGCCTGCAGTGCAGGAGATCCAAGAGACATGGATTCAATTCCTGGGTCAGGAAGATCCCCTGGGAAGGGTATGGCAACCCACTCCAGTATTCTTGCTTGGAGAATCCCATGGGCAGAGAAGCCTGGCGGGCTACAGTCCATGGGGTCACAGAGAGTTGGACACAACTGAAGCAACTAAGCATGCATGCATGCATGCAATAAAAACAATAAATCTTTTTTAATATAGTTGGAAAGTCAATTTTCCTGTCACACTCTCATTATCCCTGCTCTTTACTACAGATAAGCACTGGTCTGGTGTCCCCTAAGTCTTTTTGTTTTTTAATCAATCAATTAATTTGGCTACACCAGGCCTTATTTGGCAGCACTTTCATGGTGCCCTGCAGGATCTTTTAGCTGTGGCATGTGGGATCTAGTTCCTTGACCAGGGATCAGACCTGGGTCCCCTGCATTGGGAGCACAGAGTCTTAACCACTGGACCACCAGGGAAGTCCCCTCAAAGTCTTTTCTAAGATTTCCCCTTGAGAGATCCTGGGTGCCCTTAGCTGGAAACAGAAGGCACTGTGGCAGAGGGGCACAGGCACCGATGGTTGACTTTCTGGAGTCCCCCTCCAAAGCCACCTCCTCAGGCACTTTGAAGTGAAGTCACTCAGTCGTGTCTGACTCTTTGCGACCTCATGGACTGTAGCCTACAAGGCTCCTCCGTCCATGGAATTTTCTAGGCAAGAGTGCTGGAGTGGATTGCCATTTCCTTATCCAGGGTATCTTCCCAACCCAGGGATCGAACCTGAGTCTCCTGCATTGCAGGCAGACACTTTACCGTCTGAGCCACCAAGGAAGCCTTAGTTGGGGCACCTTAGTTGGGGCTGTTTATCTCCAAGACACTCTTGCCTTCAATTCCAGAACACAGGCCTGCAAGACTGCCGCTAGCCTTGGTTTCTGAGAAAACTTTTTCCAGGCTTCACTCCTGGGTGGGTTATAACCACCCACCGAGTAGTCAAAGGGGCACTCATCTTTCTGCACTTCCAAGGGACTGACCATCTTTTCTGACTGGAAATTTGGGTTTTACCAGGGAAAAGGTCCACTTGGTCAATGTGGTCTCCAAGGGGAGGGTGGGCTCTGCTGGCTGTTTAAGGATAAGAGAGCAAGGAACTGTGGAGCGGAGGTGAGACCGTGGTAAGTTTCTGGAACCTCCACATGGGTCCTGACTGTTAGCAATCACCTGCTCCCTAGTGATTAGAAGGAAAACTCTTGACATGGAAATGGGTCAATGGGCTTGCCTTTGATGGCAGCAAGAAAGAGGGAAGCAGGGAGGTCTGGGCGGCCCTCCTCAGCACTCCAACGGGTTGAAGGGTGAAGGGTGGGTCAAGGCCTCCTGCAGAGAGGGGAAAATTTCTGGGAGGATGGTCCTGATACAGGGGACTCTGGGCTGAGCAACGGGAAGTCCAGGGTGGAGCCCCCCGCAAAACTCACCTTCGCATTATAAATCCCACGTCCTAAGTGAAGCTCAGGAAGCCTGACTTAAAACCCTCATAGAGACTTCCCTGGTGGTCCAGCAAGACGCTGCACTTCCACTGCAGGTGGACGCTGGTTCCATCTGTGGTTGGGGAATTAAGATTCCATATGCAGCAAGGCTCGGCCAAAAAAAAGAATAAAATAAAATAAAACCCAGATAAATATTAATAGTAACTTGCTGAATTTTTAGAGTTCAAAGATACTTCTCCACAGTATGTCATCTTTTAAGTTTGTCTATGATGTCTTTGTTGTTTACTTATTCATTTAACCAACACTTAGATATAGTATGTTTTATTTGCCTGGTTCTGTTCTAAGTGCTTCAGAAAAAGATCAATACATCAAAACTACTGTATTTTATCTTAAAACTAGAAAATAATTAATTTAAAAATCTCCGTATTTTTTTGTAGTTTTTAAGGGAAAAAAATAATTTTTTTTTTTGCCTGGCTTTTACACAAAATTCAAGACCAAAGGAGCTTTCAACTAGACTGACAGTGTCTCTTTGTAGTTGTCATTTCTCTATGGTAGGCATGAAACTCAGCCAACTTATCTATCAATCATCCTACAAATTTCAACAAGTATATGAAACAGTGAGGACCGCCCCCTTTAGGACACTATGTGTCCAGTTAACCTGCCAGGCCCTACCGTGCTTGGTAATGAACGGTGCCCCACCATTCAGCTGGGGAGCAGAAGTTGAGCCCCCATGACAAGGACGCATAGAGGCTTAACTTCCCGTGGACGAGAGATCAACAGGTACTATCTGATACCCGAGGAGTGGGCTCCTTGTCCATTTTCCATGGTGCCTTCCTGGCACAAACGATGTCCACTTCTATCCCAAGAAGCCTGTGAAAGGAGGCCCCCCCTCCCACAGACGCGGTTTCGCGAGCACCTCCCATTAAAACTCGGATCTCTGAGGAAACCGCAGTGCCTGAGCCTGACTGTTCTTGTCACAGGCCCTGTTTTTTCCAAAGGTGATAAAAGGGGCAGCAAGAAGCAAAGATGACAGCATTTCCAGGCCAGGAAAAACACCTGGACCCTGTTTTTAAAACCCTTTGCTCCGTTGATAGTTTGCCCCAAGGTGCTCAGCTGAGATATTTCAAGGGCAGATGACCAAGTAATTGTATTAGAGCCTCCCCGCTTTGAGCTATCAAAGCATTGGGTTGAGAAAGTCATTTTATATCCAGAAAACTATATGCCTCTCTGTTCTGAAAGCAGAAAATTGTTACCAAAAAATCGATTTTGTAGAAAATTTTTTTTAAAATGTAAGTAAAAAAATATATCCTGTTCTTATTCCAAGGAACACTCTTGGAGCCACAATCTTGGAAGTTGCTTTATTTAATGGAAAGCAAATAAATTTATGGGCTGAAATTAAACAAGTCATCAGGAAATCGGTGAATGGATCTGAATGCATCACTTAACCTGCTGTCCTTCATTTTCTCTGATAGACAATGAGAGCTACCTTTACTTGCAGAATTAATAGTCGTAGTTGGGTTTGGGGGGCTTTGTTTTTTAGCTTTTGGCCCAGCCTACCGGCATGTGGGATCTTAGTTCCCAGACCAGGGGTCGAACTGGCACCCCCTGCAGTAGAAGCAGAGTCGTAACCGCTAGACCCTCAGGGAAGTCCTAGTCCTACTTGTTTTATCTCATGGTGAGGGAGGTCTTGAAATCCCAGCCAATCTTTCTCTTAAAATGTAGTCTCAACTCTCCAATCTGCAAATGACAGTGGCTCAGTACTTCTGTTCTGCTTTAGAATGAAATTCAGTGATACTACATTTAGAATGAGATAGAATATAAGACAGTAAATTACAAGGACTTTGGATTAAAAACCCAGAAGCAGGTAAGAAAAGACATACTATGAAAACAGGGGCTTGAACTATATAACAGGGGGTAGAATACTGAGGGTTTTTTTTTTCTTGTTTTGTTTTGTTGTTTTGCCAGTTTTTACCTATCCTTGCCAATTTCCTGATTGTGGGTTGATAGATTTTTAACTGTTGGAGCTCAGGGAAACCTGAGGGATCCTTTAACTTAGGGATTCATGAAGGGAATCTGTGAATCCTCATATTTGACAGGTTAAAATGTTGCTGTATGAGGGTGTGTTGATTCTAAGATATGCCCACAAATTCTTTGATAATTCTCCCCTCCAACAGTGAAAGTTGATTCCTCTCCCTTTCCTTGTGGGCTTGTTCGGTGACTTGCTCCCAGAAACGCAGTCGTAAAGGCGCTGCATACAGGCCCTCCTTGCCGTCTCTCTCAGTTCACTTGGGGAAAGCCAGCCACCGTGCTGTGAGGACACTGGCAGCCCTCACCAGCCCCATGAGTGAGCCACCTCAGAGGGGGGTCCTCCCAACCCAGTCCAGCCTGTGGACCAGGGTTTCTCAGCTTCAGCACTCTTGACATTTGGGGCCGGATCATTTTTGTGTGTTGAGCTCTCTAGTGCACCGTGGGAGGTTTAACAACATCTCTGACCTCCAATCCCTAGATGCTGATAGCACACACAACACACTCTTGGTGATAATCAAATGTGTCTTCAGACATTGTCAAATGTCCCCTGAGAGGCAAAGTCGCTCTCAGCTGACAGCCACTGTGTTAGATGACTGCAGCCCTGGTCAACCTCTTAACTTTAACCTCATGAACCAGAATCTCCCAGCTAAACTGCTTCTGAATCCCTGACCCACAAAAACTGTGAGATAATAAGCCACTAAGTTCTCAGGGGTGATTTATTATGCCACCGTAAGTAATCAGTTCAGTGGGCATGTGAATTTTCAGAGGAAAACAAAGGTCCTTCCCTTTCTTTGGATTCCTGGGGGCACCTGACTCTAAAAGGTTTAAGAACCCTGGATCTACTCCAGCCTCCTAACCTACATAAAAATCCTTTCCACAACATCCTTGCTGCTACTCCTGCTAAGTCGCTTCAGTCGTGTCCGACTCTGTGTGACCCCGTAGAAGGCAGCCCCATCAGGCTCCCCTGTCCCTGGGATTCTCCAGGCAGGAACACTGCAGTGGGTTGCCATATCCTTCTCCAATGCATGAAAGTGAAAAGTGAAAGTGAGGTCACTCAGTCGTGTCCGACTCTTCGAGACCCCGTGGACTGCAGCCTACCAGGCTCCTTCGTCCATGGGATTTTCCAGGCAAGAGTACTGGAGTGGGGTGCCATCGCCTTCTCCGACATCCTTGGGTGTAGGTCAAATATATACTGCTTGGATACTTCCAGTATTCCTACTTCATAACATCATTCAGTTCATTTTTTTTTTTCAACAGAAAGTTGTACTGAGCTAAAATCTACTACCTGAGCTCCTTCCTCTGTGGCTGGTGACATGTGTTTTTTCATTTGTCCTTCCCAGCTCCTCAATCCCTATCAAACTTAGCTTTCCTCTGCCCTGTCTTCTTTTTTTTTTTTTAAAGATCCCTGTTAACTAGTAAAATGTTTCTTGCTACTCTGAAAATATCAGCTCCAAAAGATTGTGCATATTCTGTGTAGCATTTGTGGAATAAGAATGCCAGGCAAGGGGCTTCCCCGGTGACTCAGTGATAAAGAATCCACCTACCAACGCAGGAGACACAGGCTTGATCCCTGGTTTGGGAGGATCCCACATGCTGAGGAACAAATAAGCCTGTACGCCACAACTATTGAGCCTGTGCTCTAGAGCCCAGAAGCCACAACTACTGAGCCCACGTGCAACAACTACTGAAGCCCACTCACCCTAGAGCCCATGCTCTACAAGAGAAGCCACTGCAAGGAGAAACCCATGCACCACAACAAAGAGTAGCTCTGACTTATTGCAACTAGAGAAAGCCCGCTTCCGGCAATGAAGACCCAATACAACCAAAAATAAATAATGAAGAAAGCAGTAGAAGAGGGGGTGCCTTGCCCTGGGTATTCTGAGTCTAGATGCCTAGATGTGTCGTAGCCATCAATCACCATGAGAAGAGCTCTCTCAAGGACAAAGTGATGTGCTGAGGAAGGCAGAGCAAGAAGAGAGAAGGGCCCAGGCCCTGCTAATCTCCCCAAACTACACACCCACCAGCCCGAGGCTACCCTCCTCCAGCAGCCTTATCACCTGAGACAGTACTACTTCATTGTTTTAAGTCACTCTAGTGAGGGTAGTCTGTTACTTGCAAAGATCCTAACTGATACAATTAAGAATTCTCCATATACGAAGGACTCACTATGTAAAGGCCACCTGACGCGAAGAGACAACTCATTGGAAAAGACCCTGATGCTGGGAAAGATTGAAGGCAGGAGGAGAAGGGGGCAACAGAGTATGGGGTGGTTGGATGGTATCACCGACTCAACGGACACGAGTTTGAGCAAACTCCAGGAGACAGTGAAGGACAGAGAAGCCCAGCGTGCTGCTGTTCATGGAGTCACAAAGAGTTGGACACAACTTAGCAACTGAACCACAACAACATAAAGGACTTTAAAAAGATATTCCTCATTGGAGGGAAAGCTCAGAAGTGGGAAGTGTGTGTGTGTGTGTGTGCTTGCGTGTGTGTTTGCCCCAAGGGAACAGCAACATCTAAGGAACAAATGAAACAGAACAGGAAGGCAGAGCAAGACGGGGGAATAAGAAGCCAAGAGCTAAATATAGACAAAACCCCATATATATCCTTCAAGAGGAGATTATGTTTAGAAGAGGAATTAAAATGATACAGGAAGAAATTAAGAGGAGGTGCTGAATAACTTTGGGAATTTTAAAACGCTGATGATTAATGGAGAGGTGATATAGTTTTCGAACGCAGAGGCCCCAGGAAAGGACGAGAATTAAAGGACTAAGGTAGTAGGAGAAACCACCAGTTCTAGGACCAGGTGAGAGGAAGCAAATGCAAAAATACCTGTTAGATACCCACTCTGTGTTTGCTCATGCAGGTGACACAATAAATCCAAGAACAGTTGCAACCAAAGTACAAGATTTTCTCTCAAAAAAGCAATGGAGAGCATTCTATCCTGCACATAAGATGCACACAATAAATATTGCTTGAATCAATTAGGAACAATATTGGATCAAGAAGCAAATTGTTGGGTTAGAGTTATTGTGTCTTTGGAGTACAGGGAAAGGAAAATTAACAGAGTGGCTAGAGTGATTCTGGAAGGCACTATGGAATATATGAACTGGGTCTTGAAATTTATAGAGAATTTATTTGGGCATGGAAAAATGTGTAGAGACTTAATGATATTGTGGTGGGTCATTAAATTCTTAGTCATAGATGCCTGGCAGTTGCTGCAGTCTAAATAGGTCCTATTATTATGATCCAGAGACAAGCATATTATCAATGCAGTAGAATTGAATGTGTGACTAATTATTTTTAATTTAAAAAGTAAAAAGGATTTCATTCAAACAGAAAAATGTATGAAAAAACTTGAGTGACTAATATAATCTTTGTACCACTCTTTTCAACATTAGCAGTTCTTACGTTTTTTAATTAATAAACAGGCATCACAAAGAAGCTTAACTGAAAGAGGGTCTTTGTTAAGCTTGGTGCTTGTGTCACTAAGAAATGGAAGCTGTCAGAGTCACTCTGCAGTGAGGAGCGTAAGCTGCCTGACTGCTTCTTGCTAGCCACGTGATGGTGAAAAGTTTTTTAAACTCTAGGAACATCAGTAAAATAAAGATAATAGTGGTGCTTCTCTCAATAGATTGTGAGAATTAACTGAGGAAAATGCAGGTAGTGATAACTGATGACTGGTACGTACTAAGTATTCTTAAATAAGAGCTACTAGTCCTTATATAGGACTTCCCTGGTGGCTCAGACTGTAAGGAATCTGCCTTTGGTGAAGGAGACATGGGTTTAATCCCTGGGTCAGGAAGATCCCCTGGAGAAGGGAATGGCTACCCTTATTATATAAAATTTTTATAAAATAAAAAATTATTATATAAATGCACAATAACAATTATCACAGGCATGCAAAACAGTCTAAGGCCTAAAATCAAGTGGGCCAGAAAAAAGTAATGACCAATAATTATGAAATAATCACCAAATAGCCAGTTACCTCCTATTGACATTTTGGTATATTTCCTTCCTGTCTTTTCTCTATATAAAATGTGTTGGTTGTAACTATTACATGTACAATTTTGCATCCTACTTTTCTTTAAAATTTACCACCTTCAAATCAATGATATATTTCTAAGTTTGTCCATGAACAGTCTTCTGAGCTCTTTGTTATTTATAATGTTTTTGAAATTGCAGAAAAGCTGTTTTTGAATTTGCAGAGAAACCTTCATTATTGGGGTCTCCGAAGTGTCAGTCTGCCTTGGGCAGTGATGCTTTTCACCCTGTTTTGTGATTCTTGAGGGCAGTGGGCACCGTCTGATTCAACTTTGTTCTCTCAGCTCTAAGCAGGTAAGTCCCTGATATCAGGGCAGGACTGAGGACACTCTGGCTGAATGAATGAATCAGTAAATGAGTTAACAGGGATGTAGGTTGCTTGAAGTTTATTTAAAGACTAAGGAGATCATTTTAAGGTCAACCAGCTTTATTTTGATTTGAATTCTCTCTCATGCACATGTGGCAAAACAGGGTCGTGGCTAGATTATGACTCATTTTTTATACAACCTTAGGTCTTTTCCCAAAAATGGACATTTGGGGTGCAGTGCAAAAGTACACTAAAGATTCAAAAGGCTCAATGAACCTAAAGCAGGAAAAAACAAATAGACAACATGCCAGAGGACATTATAATCAAATTGCTGAAAACAAGTGATAGACATCTTAAAAGTAGAGAAGAACAACAAAGATACATTACATATAGAGGACCAAACAGTTTTCTTCAGAAACAATGCAAGCACCCGCCCCCAAACTGCCATCTTTAAAATGCTGAAAGAAAAGTTACCAGTCTAATGAAATAAAGATACTTTCAGATAAGCAAAGGCTTAGAGGGTAATTTCTCGCAGAATTGCATTATTAAGAAATGCTTTTAAAAGAGTTCCTCAGGTTGAAGGAAAATGATACCAAATAGAAAAATCAGAGCAGCCCAAAGAAATTAAGAGTGACTGAAATGATAAATACATGGATAAATACCAAATAGTTTCAAAAAATCTTTGAAAGACAATTGATCATTTAAAGAAAAATAAAAATATATTTTGAGCTTTATAACATATATAAAAATAAAATACATTAAGACAATAGCATAAAGTTTGTGAGGGGAAAGTGGAGGTATACTATTATAAGTTATTATATGTAAAGTAGGATAACAGTATTTAAAAATATGTGGTTAATTTTCGTATTATAAACTCTAGCATGAACACTGAAAAAAAAGAAATAAAAAAGAGGTATAGCTAGTAAGTCAATAGAGAAGAAAAAAATGAAATTCTAAAAATAATCAAAGTTCAATTCAGTTCAGTCACTCAGTCGTGTCCGACTCTTTGCAACCCCGTGGACCGCAGCACGCCAGGCCTCCCTGTCCATCACCAACTCCCAGAGTTTACCCAAACTCATGTCCATTGAGTCGGTGATGCCATCCAACCATCTCATCCTCTGTCGTCCCCTTCTCCTCCTGCCCTCAATCTTTCCCAGCATCAGGGTCTTTTCAAATAAGTCAGCTCTTCACATCAGGTGGCCAAAGTATTGGAGTTTCAGCTTCAACATCAGTCCTTCCAATGAACACCCAGAACTGATCTCCTTTAGGATGGACTGGTTGGATCTCCTTGCAGTCCAAGGGACTCTCAAGAGTCTTCTCCAACAACACAGTTCAAAAGCATCAATTCTAGAATAAATGAAGGGAAAAAATGCAAACACCAATCATAAGCAATCTAAACTAATATCAGACAAAGTAAATTCCAGAATAAAGAGTACTACCAGAGATTTTAAACATTTTTTCATGGTGACAAAAAGGACAATCCATCAAGAAGATAAGAATCCTAAGTATATGTATACTTAGTAAATGAAATTCAAAATAGAGGAAACCAGAAATGAAATGAGAAATAAATCCACAATGACAGTTTCAAATTTCAACAATTCTCTCTGGGCAATCGATAGGTTAAGTAGAGAGAAAATCAATAGGTGCAGATTTGAACGTTATCAATCAACTAGACCTAACTGTTATTTATAGAACATGCCACCTAATGATTGCAAAATACACATTCTTCTCAAATGTAAATGTAACATTCACCAAGATAGTCTATATCCTGGGCATAAAACAAGTCTCACATTTAAAAGGACTGAAACAGTGTAGAGTATGTTCTTTGACCACAAAAGAATCAGAATGGCAACAACAACAAATCAAAAAAAAATGACAATATCGTCACCTTCCAGGGTAAATCTCATCCAATTAGATGTTCATGTGGCCTTTTCTATCTCAGCTCAGTTCAAGCAAACTAACTAGTTTGAAATATTTTCATAGTTGAGACCATCAGGTAGAACTAACCACTCTATTTCTTTTGCCTGCACTGTATTTGGTATGAATGTCTGTGTATAAGTATGAATATATTATGCAATAAATACAGAGATTATGTTGATATTTTATGTACAGACACACATATATAATTCTTACTTTGTAGTTAGTCTCATCTAATCCTTTCATTTTTGATAAAGGACCGACTCTAAAATCAAATCTTAAAAATATGATAAACTATAATGGAATATAATTTGCAAAAATACTGAGTCAGGATGCTGTACACCTAAAACTAACACAAAAGGGACTTCCCTGGTGAAGGGAAGGCTTCCAGTGGCTAAGGCTCCAAGCTCCCAATTCAGGAGCCTTGGGTTGGATCCCTGGTCAGGAAACTCAATCTCACATGCTGCAACTAAAGATCACACATACTGCAACTAAAGAAAACAATCCTGCGTGCTGCAGCTAAGACTCATGCAGCTGAATTAAAAAACAAACAAAGGAAAACTAACACAATATTGTAAATCAGTGACGCTTCTGTAAAAAAAAAACAAAAAAGGAAGGAAATGGAAAGAGCCCTGGGAGCACTGCTAGGGCTCAACCTCTCTCCTCTCTCTGCATCTTGAGTCCACCACTTTCTTTTCTGTGGACTGGCTTTTTCTAGCCACAGGGCAGAAAACAAAGGCAAAGAAAAGGACACATTTGTGCCCTACCGTGTAGCCAATTGGCAAGTGACTAAGTCCACTCTTTCGGACCCCATTCCACAATCCCTACAGGAGAGAACCACTGATTCAGTTTCCTATTCTTGAACCAATCACCTGTGCAAAGTGAGAGAAAGTAAATCTCAGGTAGGAGTTACTTTTGAGCCAATCAGCTGTGACCTGCAAGTCCTGGAGGAGACACATTTCAAGTCCCACTGTATTTTCTTGATTCTTGCTGTCTGACTCAGCCCTGGGACCTTCTGCTGTAGCCAGAGCAAGGATATTTAGGACAGAATAGACATGTGCTAACTGTGCCTGAAACAAATATTGACAATTCTGATGAGCAATGATTTCCATTTCTGGCAGTGATGTATATTCTTATCCATGAAAATGACAACAAAATTAGACCTAGAATCAAAATGAATTGTGACTTGGATAAAAACACTGCGAAAAGACTATTGCATCAAGCCTTAAGCGTCATCTTAATTCAACACAGAAAATCACGTTCCGATACAGCAGAGATCAGATGCTAAAATTTCCCTTCCATTTTGTTTTACCAGCACTTGCCTGGTATCCATTAAGTCATAAAGGAGAACTTGAAGAAAATAATGAATTGAAATACGAAGGGCAGCACAGAGGCCTTTAAAAGCTGAATTAGTGATTTCCATGGCCCAGATTTCCTCAGAAGATACCAACTTTTTAAATTTTATTTATTTTTGACTGCGTCCAGCCTTAGTTGCAGTAGCAGGATCTTTTTCATTGCAGCACATGGGCTTCTCTCTAGTTTGTGGCCCGTGGGCTTAGTAGTTGAAGCATGTGGGCTTAGTTGCCCTGAGGCGTGTGGGACCTTAGTTCCCAGACCAGGGGTCGAACCTACGTCCCCTGCATCAGAAGGCAGATTTAATGACTGGGCCACTAGAGAAGTCCTTTTTTAAAAATTTTATTGGGATATAGTTGATTTACAATGTTGGATTAGTTTCTACTGTGGAGCAAAGTGAATCAGTTATACGTATACATATATCCACTCTTTTCTAGATTCTTTTCCCATATAGGCCACTACAAAGTATTGAGAAGAGTTCCATGTACTATACAGTAGGTTCTTATTAGTTATCTATTTTACGTATATTAGTGTGTATATGTCAAACCCAATCATCCAATTTATCCCTCTCCCGCATCCTCTGGTAACCAGAAGTTTATTTTCTACATCTGTAACTGTATTTCTGTTTTGTAAATAAGTTCATTTGTATTTTCTTTTTAGATTCTACGTATAAGCAATATCATATGGTATTTGTCTTTCTCTGTCTGACTTACTTCACTCAGTATGACAATCTTTAGGTCCATCCATGTTGATGCAAATGACATGATGTCATTTTTTTAATGGCTGAATAATATTCCATTGTGTATATGTACCACATCTTCTTTATCCATTCCTCTGTTGCTTGACATTTAGATTGTTTCTACATCTTGTCTATTGTAAATAGTGCTGCAATGAATATTGGTGTGCATTATTCTTTTGGATAGTGTTTTTCTCTGGATACACGCCCAGGAGTGGATTGCTGAGTCATATGGTAACTCTATTTTTAGTTTTTTAAGGAACCTCCATAGCGAATATACCAGTTTACATTTCTACCAACAGTGTGAGAGGTTTCCGTTTTCTCCATACCCTCTCCAGCATTTACTGTGTAGATTTTTTGACAATGGCCATTCTGATAGGTGTGAGATGATACCTCATTGTAGTTTTGATTTTCATTTCTGTAATAATTAGTGATGTTGAGCATCTTTCCATGTGCTTTTTAACCATACATGTGTTTTCTTTGGCGATTTGAACATTTGAATATTTTGATATTCAAATTGATATTCAATTTGAACATTTGAATATCTATTTAGATCTTCCATCCATTTTTTTTATTGGATTGTTTGTTTTTTCGATATTGAGCTGCATGATCCGTTGGTATGTTTTGGAGATTAACCCCTTGTTGTCGGTTGCTTCATTTGCAAATATTTTCTCCCATTCTGAGCATTGAAAGACAATAATTTTTTAATGAGAATTCACTGCAATCTGATGACATTTGGCATGAAATTAGGTGTATTTTGCTTGTGAGGAAGAATGTAGTAATAGCTTTGGATTCCAATACCTGTGAGATTAAGAGCTATTGTTATGTGTCCAAGGGAGAACTAGAAGATTCTGAGAAAAGCAGCCAATGGTGTAATCAAGATAACTTCAGGGTTTAAAATGATCTCGCAGATTTTTCTTTTCACATGTTGAGGTAACTTTATTTGAATCAGTTCACTGAACAATAGAAAACATGAACATGAAAGTTCATGAATGATTTTACAAGTACTGAAAAACTAGTCCATATTAAAAGGGACTGATGATGACCTCAGGCCTATGACTATCAAACTCAGATGTGTATTCAGTAGTCCTTGAAACGTCTAGGTATCCGCTTTTCCTCAGTGTACTGTCACTTGAATAAACAGGTTCCTTTGAGGAACGACTAGGAATCATTAGCCATATGGCTCAAGGGTGCTTCCTCCTAGGGACTTGGCCAGCTCTTCCATCAGTGGGTCCCAGAGCTGTATGTAATTTGGCTCAGGGCTGGGAAATGAGCAAGGCATCAAGACTTTTTATTAGGGTGACTGCCCTCCTGTTCCTACTCTTCCAACCTTGTTTCGACTGTAGATATTAAGTAGCTCCTTTGTTGGCTACCCATCTATTTTGCCCCTAGAGACACAATATCTTCTTAACTATTTCCATTTCCACATGTTTCTGTGGGTCAACTCCCTTGGCTGTCCCTTCAACCATGCAAGTTTTTGTGGTAGAAGCATCCCCCACCCACACTGCTTTCCCATGATTAAACACTGCCATCTGGCCTCTGTTATTTAAAAAAAAAAAAATCTTTTATATTTAGTTTTGGCTACATCAGGTCTTAGTTGTAGGCTCAGTAGTTGCTCTGCAAGATGTGAGATCTTAGTTCTTCAACCACAGATCAAACCCATGTCCCTTGTACTACAAAGCAGGTTCTTAACTCCGGGACCACCAGGGAAGTCCCTAGCTGCTGTTATTTTCAATAGGCCCCACATCATTCCCAGCAGTCTTAAGGAGCCCAGCCTGCGACTGCCTCTCCTACGGTCACCCCTGGCCTGCAGGGGAGAGCCACTGCTGAATTTCTCCACACTTTTCACTTTCATGCACTGGAGAAGGCAATGGCAACCCACTCCAGTGTTCTTGCCTGGAGAATCCCAGGGACGGGGGAGCCTGGTAGGCTGCCGTCTATGGGGTCGCACAGAGTCGGACACAACTGACCCGACTTGGCAGCAGCAGGCAGCACGTTCTGAATGACATATCCCCTGGGCTTTCCCAAATAGCACACTTCTCTGCTGATTTTTCTGGCTTGTATGAAGTATCCATTGCAACACATCCACCTCTCTGAGCCTGTTTATTCCTTCCTCTACAGTCTGCCAGGGCAACTCAGGAATTTCTACTTCATTCAGTGTAGACTGTTGCTTTCTCCAGGCTTCTTTGTGGTATTGTAGTAACCCTTGAGATTTTTGTCAGGACATTAAACCCTACATCCCAAGAGAAGGTCCCCAAGTCAATAAATCCTTCCTCATCCATTTTATATTTATTTTAAATAAAATAAATATTTATTTAAAATTTTATTTTAAATATTTTAATATTTATTTTAAATATACATATATATTTTATATATATATATAGTCTTCCTGATCAATAACCTTCAAAATCCAATCTAGGGACTTCCCTGGTGGTCCCCCTGGACTAAGACTCCATGCTCCCAATGCAGAGGACCCAGATTCAATCCCTGGTCAGGGAACTAGATCCCACATGCCACAGTTAATGATCACACATGCCACCACTGGAAGATCCTGCATGCCACAATTAAAACCCAGTGCAGCCAAATAAGTAAATAATTTTTTAAAAGTCTAATTCAAAATCTCCTAGTTTCTACCAGTATGTGCTGGGTAATTCTGGAAGCTCCATCCAGTGTAATCTCTCCTTCTTTCTCAGTCTTAAGCTGGTATTTAACCTTGGTTATCAGCCTAGCAATCAAGAGAGGGTGATTGGGGTGGGGGAACCCTATTGTTTTGTTAGAGAGAAGATGCTTCAGTGTCTTCCTGAGTGGGAAGAGAACTAGCTCTAAAAGGAGGGCTGGATTCCTCTACACCTCCGGGGTTCAGGCGAGTCTGCAGAGCCAAATCCTCAGGGATATCCCCCTACAAGTCTCCTTTCCAAGAAAGTGTGTTAGTCACTCAGTTGTGTCCATCTCTTTTGTGATCCCATGGACTGTCGCCCACCAGGCTCCTCTGTGCACGGAATTATCCAGGCAAGAATACAGGAGTGGTTAGCCATTCCCTTCTCCAGGGGATCTCCCAGACCCATGGTCGAACACTGGTCTCCCACATTGCAGGCACACTTTACCATCTGAGCTGCCAGAGGAAGCCCTGTCAAAGGACTCCAGGTTTTCTCACCTAGGACTCTGACCTAGGCATGACATAACCTGCCCTGGCTGAGCATTTAAATGTCTCTGGAGCTCAATGACTCGAGCTATTAAATCCTACTCTTACTCTTTGGCTGGGTTCTCTCTTCATGGAGGCGATAAAGACCTCTTAATAAGCTAGCCAAGAACCCTCTTGCTCTCCACTTAGCTTTTAGGTGTTGGATAACTTTTTTCTCATTATTCCTATGCAAGACATCAGTTCAGTTCATTTGCTCAGTCGTGTCCGACTCTTTGCGACCCCATGAATCGCAGCACGCCAGGCCTCCCTGTCCATCACCAACTCCCGGAGTTTACCCAAACCCATGTCCATCGAGTCGGTGATGCCATCCAACCATCTCATCCTCTGTCATCCCCTTTTCCTCCTGCCCCCAATCCTTCCCAGCATCAGGGTCTTTTCCAATGAGTCAACTCTTCGCACGAGGTGGCCAAAGTATTGGAGTTTCAGCTTCAACATCAGTCCTTCCAATGAACACCCAGGACTGATCTCCTTTAGGGTGGACTGATTGGATCTTCTTGCAGTCCAAGGGACTCTCAAGAGTCTTCTCCAACACCACAGTTCAAAAGCATCAATTCTTTGGCGCTCAGCTTTCTTCACCGTCCAACTCTCACATCCATACATGACCACTGGAAAAACCATAGCCTTGACTAGATGGACCTTTGTTGGCAAAGTAATGTCTCTGCTTTTAAATATGCTATCTAGGTTGGTCATAACCTTCCTTCCAAGGAGTAAGCGTCTTTTAATTTCATGGCTGCAGTCACCATCAGCAGTGATTTTGGAGACCAGAAAAATAAAGTCTGACACTGTTTGCACTGTTTCCCCATCTATTTCCCATGAAGTGATGGGACCAGATGCCATGATCTTAGTTTTCTGAACGTTGAGCTTTAAGCCAACTTTTTCACTCTCCTCTTTCACTTTCATCAAGAGGCTCTTTAGTTCTTCTTCACTTTCTGCCATAAGGGTGGTGTCATCTGCATATCTGAGGTTATTGATAGTTCTCCCGGCAATCCTGATTCCAGCTTGTGTTTCTTCCAGCCCAGTGTTTCTCATGATGAACTCTGCATATAAGTTAAATAAGCAGGGTGACAATACACACCCTTGACGTACTCCTTTTCCTATTTGGAACCAGTTTGTTTTTCCATGTCCAGTTCTAACTGTGACTCTTGCTTTTTCGATGATCCAGCGGATGTTGGCAATTTGATCTCTGGTTCCTCTGCCTTTTCTAAAACCCGCTTGAACATCTGGAAGTTCACGGTTCACGTATTGCTGAAGCCTGGCTTGGAGAATTTTGAGCATTACTTTACTAGCATGTGAGATGAGTGCAATTGTGCGGTAGTTTGAGCATTCTTTGGCATTGCCTTTCTTTGGGATTGGGACGAAAACTGACCTTTTCCAGTCCTGTGGCCACTGCTGAGTTTTCCAAATTTGCCGGCATATTGAGTGCAGCACTTTCACAGCATCATCTTTCAGGATTTGAAATAGCTCAACTGGAATTCCATCACCTCCACTAGCTTTGTTCGTAGTGATGCTTTCTAAGGCCCACTTGACTTCACATTCTTAGTAATAACCAGCCAATCCACTGTCCTTGTAAGCACCATTTTCCCCTTTTCTTTCAATGCCTGAATCATTGCATCAGCGAAGGTGTGTTCCCCTCCCCTGGGATATTTTTCTAGGACACCACAAGTGAAATCTTCAGTTACCAATGTGCCAAGAATTAGGTCCCACATTCCACCTGGGTTGGGATATTCCCTGCCAGCCAGGTGATGAGTTATCCAGTTCAAAGTCCATTGTAACACCTGCTTTTCCAGATTATTTCCTAATACACACGGTTCCAGTTCAGGTGCTCTGAGAAGCAGATGTCAGGAGGGAGTCAGATATGCAGAAGATTTATTTGGGGAAACAGTTTTGAAAGATAAAGCAGAGAGGGAGCAAGATGCTGTGGGGAGAGCCTCAGAGCAGACTCCAGTTCTGACACCTGTAAAAAGAGATGAAAGGAAGGAAAGAGCTTCTCATAGGAGGAGGCTCCAATTGCAGTGCATCTCCAGGACCATCTTGGGCAGGCAGCTGGGAGACTGTGTTAACTATGTTTTAATCACTTTCAATATTTGATTGCCAGAAGGACTCACAAGAGTCCAACAGTTTACACTCATAGTTTTTTTTGTTTATGTGTTTTTAGACTTTATTTTTAAAGAGAAATTTTAGTAGCAAAATTGAATGGAAGGTACAGAGGTTTATTATACACCCCCTGTACCTGACACATGCACAGCCTCCCCATTTATACATCTTCCACCAGAGTGGTACATTTGTTATAACTCATGAAGCTACGTGGACACACCATTATCTCTCAAAGTCCACAGTTTACATTAGGGTTCACTCTTGGCACAGGACAATTTTTCTATTTGTTTGTTTTTATTTTTTTACTATTTGGCCGTGCCCTATAGCATGTGGAATCCTTGTTCCCCAACTAGAGATTGAACCCATGCAGCTTGCACTGGAAGCTCAGAGTCTTAACCACTGGGCCACCAGTGGTTAAGGAATTCCCAGTCCCTGTTTGCTTTTTAACAAGCAAAGGATACAGTATGGCAACAGCAAAGTTATGCAATGAAGAGGCTGGAGATCTCAGGTACAGGCTTCTTTGTTCACCCACTGCTGGATCCCACAGAATGCACTTTGTCTCCAAGTCTCAAACCACCATTAGCTTGTGTACCAAGGAGTCGGTAACTGACTCATGGTGGATATCACTTAGAGGGAGCTGATAGTGTAGGCATATTCTACCTCCATGACCAGCTCTAATCATTGAAATCCCCAAGACTCCACCAAAGAAACAACTATTGATCAATGCTGACAAGCTGGTATATCTTGCACCCCAAATACAGACCAGCAGTCACAGAACATCATT
The DNA here is from genome assembly GCA_024291935.2 of Okapia johnstoni. Classification (NCBI taxonomy): domain Eukaryota; kingdom Metazoa; phylum Chordata; class Mammalia; order Artiodactyla; family Giraffidae; genus Okapia; species Okapia johnstoni. The sequence goes on from CM044322.1 coordinate 48,152,883, forward strand.
TATTATGTTCCACAGTGTTGCCAAGGGTCACCGTCATGTTGCAGGCAGCTGGACGAGTATGCAGCCAATCCAGACCATGCCATGCAGGAGCCCCAGAGCCAAGATTGCCCAATACAGGAGGCCCATGTTGAGTACAAATGGTTTGGCTCTGGCAGCTCTGCCACACTCAGTTACTGGCAAGAAACAGCAGCCCGAGGAGAGCCTGGCATCAGCAGAAATGCTGAGCAGACCTTAGGGTGCAGCAGGGGGGCCCGTCAACCAACTACATTCCTCAAAGCTGGAGACCTACGAGGCATCTGCCACCATAGCTAGCAAAATTCACTTCAGGAAAAGTTTTTCAAGCTCCCTCTGACTCTTGTGTGACCCATGTTTATTTCTCTAGTTTTTCCTCTTGACATATCTTTTTTTTAAAAAAAATATTTAATTAATTAATTTATTTGACTGTGCCAGGTCTTAGTTGCAGCACGTGGGATCTAGTTTCCCTAGCTAGCAAGGGTCAAACCCAGGCCCCCTGCATTGGGAATGTGGAGTCTTAGCCACTGGACTACCAGGGAAGTGCTCTCTTGCCATATCTTAAACTCTCCAGCCATCCTGAACTACTTAAATATCCTGGAATAAAAGTCATTTACTTTCTCACCTCTGTGCCTTTGCTTATGACCCTCTGCCAATAATACTATTACTCTCTTCTTCCACTTCCTTCCCCTAACATCTATTCATTCTTCAGGTCTTAGTTCAGACACCATTTCCCTATGAAAACTTTCCTTCTCCCTGCCCCTCTATGCTTCTATAGCATCCTGTCCTCAACCTCATGGTAGCACTCATCACACTACTGTAATAGCCAGAAGAATCTGTGTCTTCCACTAGTCCATACAATCTGTAAGGGTAGGCACTATGTCACATTGAATGTTACCTAATGCATGTCACTGCTGCTGCTGCTGCTGCTACTAAGTCGCTTCAGTCGTGTCCAACTCTGTGCGACCCCATAGACGGCAGCCCACAAGGCCCCCCCCCAGTCCTTGGGATTCTCCAGGTAAGAACACTGGAGTGGGTTGCCATTTCCTTCTCCAATGCAGGAAAGTGAAAAGTGAGAGTAAAGTCGCTCAGTCATGTCCGACTCTTAGTGACCCCATGGCTGCAGCCCACCAGGCTCCTCCGTCCATGGGGTTTTCCAGGCAAGAGTACTGGAGTGGGTTGCCATTGCCTTCTCCAATGCCTGTTACACTAGGTGCTTAATAAATATTTGCTGATCAACTACTGGATAATTTCACCCTTTTGAATTGCTTAGAATCTGAGGGTTTAGAAATGAAAGCAAAATCAATGGTTATCCAACTCTTAATGTTTTCTTACATCCTGTAGACATATACATGTCCTGAAGGGACAATCTTTTGGGGTTAGAATCCATAAATCCACTTCATGAAGCCATCTTTCTGGTTTGGGCAGCATTGATGACATGGCACTCCTTAATGGGTAGTCTAGTCTCATGTGCCCCCTAGTTGATGTTCTCCAATTCATTTAGAAAATTCTAGACAATGATTGACTATGTTCATTTCTGCGGGGAGTATGTTTTTCTACTTTCCCTTCCATGGGATAATCTAGTACAACTTTTTCCATAGTTTGTTATGAAAGATAATTGGTGAAAGAGGTTGTTCTTATTCCTTCAAGGAAGTGACAGTTTTCCTTAGGCTTGACTCCATTTTGTAGAATGAAAAACAAAGAGATCTTCACTTAAAAAAAAAAACAACTGGGATATGCTACTAAAGTTTGCTGAGCATAATGTCTTTAGAATTAGTTTCTCAGAAATACAACTCACAACATTTAGTTTCTTCTTGGTACAGTTAGGGAAACAGGACATAGGAAAGAGTGGTAGGAGATGGTGTTTCTGTGCTGGGATATGGGCCAGGTGTTTTACATAAGTGATCTCATTTAATTCACAGTACAGCCTTAGTAAATAGGTTTAATGATCCCCTCCTCTGTAGTTTTTAAACCAAATGATACTTTTACCTGGGTCTCAGGAAAAATTGGTATTGGATGACCCTCCTAAGGGTCATTCTAAAAAAACAGGATTGGTCAAGAATTCAATTTGCATCTTCTTGTAGTCACTTGGGTTGAACAGGAAAAGTAGCTTCTCTTTCCAGCGTAGTTTGCAGAATAGGAAGTAGAATGTTTGGCAGAAAAGACAGAGTGGACAGGAAAGCATTTTGATATCAGTCTTTTGTTTGCATCTATCATTTAAAATTGCCCAGCAGAGTGCAGTTGACTTTGTATCTTCATTGAGTGACTTAAAAAAGGATTCTACAAAAAGTGACTACGGGAATTTGCCTGGTGGATCAGACGGTAAAGCGGGGAGACCCAGGTTCGATCCCTGGGTTGGGAAGAGCCCCTCGAGAAGGAAATGGCAACTCACTCCAGTACTCTTGCCTAGAAAATTCCATGGATGGAGGAGCCTGGTGGGCTACAGTCCATGGGGTCAGAAAGAGTCCGACACGACTGAGGGACTTCAGTTTCTTTCTTTTCAGTCGTAAAAAATCTGCCTGCCAGTGCAGGGGATACAGGTTTGATCCCTGGACCGGAAAGATCCCACATGCCTCGGAGCAACTAAGCCCAAACGTCACAACTACTGAGCCAGGGCTCTCGAGTCCGTGAACCACAACTACTGAGCCCATGGACCACAACTACTGAAGCCTGTGCTCTGCAACAAGAGGAGCCACAACGAGAAGCCTGGGCACCACAATGAAGAGTATCCCTGGCTTGTCACAACTAGAGAAAGCCTGCGTGCAGCAGCGAAGACCCAACACAGCCAAAAAGTAATAAATAAATAAACTTAATTTTTTTTAATTGACTACCAAAGATTTTAGATTGAGGCAAAACCCAAAGTGTCGGAAAATAAGATTTATGTAACAACTTTATTGAGAGATAATTCACATACCATTAAATTTATCTGTTTAAAACTTACAATTCAGTGGGTTGTAGTACATGCACAGACGTGTGCAGCCATCACTGCAATAAGTCAATTTTAGAACATTTACTTCACTCCAAAAAGAAACGCTGCATCCTTGAGTAGTTATTCCCAATTCTCCCCCACCTCCAATCCCTCCTCTGTCTCCTCGACTCCATCCTTGTGCTGTGCTGTACTTAGTCGCTCAGTTGTGTCCGATTCTGTGACACCATGGACTGCAGCCCGTCAGGCTCCGCTGTCCATGGGGATTCTCCAGGCAAGAATACTGGAGTGGGTTGCCATGCCTCCTCCAGGGGATCTTCCCAACCCAAGGATTGAACCCAGGTCTCCCACATTTGCCAACTCCAGCCTTAGGTAACCATTAATCTACTTTCTTGCTCTATGGATTTGCCTATTCTGGACAATTCATATGAATGGAATCGTACAATATGTGGTCTTTTGTGATTGGCTTTTTTTCACTTAGCATGTTTTCAAGGTTCACCTATGTTGTAGCATGCATTAGTATATTTCTTTTTATGGCTAGGTAATATCCCATTATTACTATTACTATTATATACCACTTTTTTCAACAACCAGTTTTATCATGAAAGTAACAAAAATCTTACTGTAGAAAAATGATAAATACAGATATAAAGAGAATAAAAATCAACCATAATCCTACCACTGAGAGAGGGCTACCATTGTATATCTTTTGTTTTAGATTTTAGTCTCTGCATGTGTATTTATAAATGAGATCACATTGTGTGTACTATTTGTACAATGTGTATATTTAATAGTGGTAAAATATACATAATATAAAACTTACCATATTAACTATTTTTAAGTGTTCAGTTCACTAGTGGAGGTGATGGAATTCCAGTTGAGCTATTTCAAATCCTGAAAGATGATGCTGTGAAAGTGCTGCACTCAATATGCCAGCAAATCTGGAAAACTCAGCAGTGGCCACAGGACTGGAAAAGGTCAGTTTTCGTCCCAATCCCAAAGAAAGGCAATGCCAAAGAATGCTCAAACTACCGCACAATTGCACTCATCTCACATGCTAGTAAAGTAATGCTCAAAATTCTCCAAGCCAGGCTTCAGCAATACGTGAACCGTGAACTTCCAGATGTTCAAGCGGGTTTTAGAAAAGGCAGAGGAACCAGAGATCAAATTGCCAACATCCGCTGGATCATCGAAAAAGCAAGAGAGTCCCAGAAAAACATCTATTTCTGCTTTATTGACTATGCCAAAGCCTTTGACTGTGTGGATCACAATAAACTGTGGACAATTCTGAAAGAGATGGGAATACCAGACCATCTGACCTGTCTCTTGAGAAACCTGTATGCAGGTCAGGAAGCAACAGTTAGAACTGGACATGGAAAAACAGACTGGTTCCAAATAGGAAAAGGAGTACGTCAAGGGTGTGTATTGTCACCCTGTTTATTTAACTTATATGCAGAGTACATCACGAGAAACGCTGGGCTGGAAGAAACACAAGCTGGAATCAAGATTGCCGGGAGAACTATCAATAACCTCAGATATGCAGATGACACCACCCTTATGGCAGAAAGTGAAGAAGAACTAAAGAGCCTCTTGATGAAAGTGAAAGAGGAGAGTGAAAAAGTTGGCTTAAAGCTCAACGTTCAGAAAACTAAGATCATGGCATCTGGTCCCATCACTTCATGGGAAATAGATGGGGAAACAGTGCAAACAGTGTCAGACTTTATTTTTCTGGTCTCCAGAATCACTGCTGATGGTGACTGCAGCCATGAAATTAAAAGATGCTTGCTCCTTGGAAGAAAAACTATGACAAACCTAGACAGCATGTGAAAAAACAGAGACATAACTTTTCTGACAAAGGTCGAAAGCTTTGGTTTTCCAGTGGTCATGTATGGATGAGAGAGTTGGACGGTGAAGAAAGCTGAGCACCAAAGAATTGATGCTTTTGAACTGTGGTGTTGGAGAGGACTCTTGAGAGTCCCTTGGATTGCAAGAAGATCCAACCAGTCCATCCCAAAGGAGATCAGTCCTGGGTGTTCATTAAAAGGACTGATGTTGAAGCTGAAACTCCAATCCTTTGGCCACCTGATGCAAAGAACTGACTCCTTGGAAAAGACCCTAATGCTGGGAAGGATTGGGGGCAGGAGGAGAAGGGGACGACAGAGGATGAGATGGTTGGATGGCATCACCAACTCGATGGCCGTGGATTTGGGTAGACTCTGGGAGTTGGTGATGGACAGGGAGGCCTGGCGTGCTGCGATTCATTGGGTCGCAAAGAGTCGGACACAACTGAGCGACTGAACTGAGCTGAACTCAGTAGCATTAAGTAGATTCATACACTGCACAAACATTACCACCATCCATCTCAGAACTTTATCTTTCCAAATTGAAGCTCTATAACCATTAAACAGTAACTCCCCATTTCCCCCTCTCCCAATCCCTAGCAACCACCATTCTGCTTTCTGTTTCTATGAATCTGATTACCTCATGTAAAAGGAATCATACAATACTTGTTGTTTTTGTGACTGGCTTATTTTACTTAGCACGATGTCTTCAAAGTTCATCCATATTGTGCATATGTTATAATTTCCTTCCTTTTTGAGGCTGAGGAATAATATAACATCCCATTGTATGCATTTACTCTATTTTGTTTATCCATTCAATATTGATGGACACGTTGGTTACTTCCACCTCTTTACTATTGTGAATAATGCTTCTATGAATATAGGTCTACAAATATTTCAAGACCTTGCTTTCAACACTCAGAAGTAGAATTACTAGAGCATATGATTTTACTGTTCAATTTTTTTTGAGGAGCCACGATGCTATTTTCCACAGTGGCTACACCAGTTTACATTCCTAGCATCTGTACACAAAGATTTCAATTCTTCCATGACTTTGTCAACACTTGCTATTATCTGTCTTGTTGAGCATAGCCACCCCAGTGAGTGTGAAGTGGTATCTCATTGTGGGTTTTTTTTAATATTTGTTATTTATTTATTTGGCCAAACCAGGGCCTTAGTTGTGGCATGTGGGATCTAGTTCCCTGACCAGGGATCGAATCTGGGCTCCCTGCATTGGGAGCCTAGAGTCTTAGCCACTGGACCAACAGGGAAGTCCCTCATTGTAGTTTTGATTTATATTTCCCTAATTACTAATGATATTGAGCATCTTTTCATGTGCTTATTGCTTATATCTTCTTTGGATCCTTTGCCCATCTTTGAGTTGGGTTATCTTTTTATTATCAGGTTATAAGATTTCTTCATATATTTTGAACACAAGTTCCTTATTAGGCATGTGATTTACAAATATTTCTCCCATTCTGAGGGCTGTTTTTTTGCTTTCTTTATAGTGTCCTTTGAAGTACCTGTGCTTGAGTGCAAAGTCACTTCAGTTGTGTCTGACTCTTTGCGACCCTATGGACTGTTGCCCGCCAGGCTCCTCTGTCCAGGGATTCTCCAGGCAAGAATACTAAAGTGGGTTGCCATGCCCTCTTCCAGGGGATCTTCCTGACCCAGGGATCAAACCCACATCTCCTGAATTGGCAGGTGGGTTCTTTACCACTAGCCCCATCTAGGAAGCCCTTGAAGTACACAAGTTAATACAAAAATAACTCAGTGTTTGATAAATGAGCCATGGGACTGGAAATGATCAAACAATATAGCTAAAATGTGGCTATATTTATTTTCCTTATGATTTATTTTCATGATTATTGTCCTTGTGAAATTTTACAGTTTTTTTCTTCAAGCAAACAATGACTCCCAGCGGAATATTGCTCAGCCATTAAAAAAAAAAAGGATTTGAGTCAGTTCTAGTGTGGTAGATGAATCTAGAGACTGTCATACAGAGTGAAGTAAGTCAGAAAGAGAAAAACAAATATTATATTAACACATATATATGGAATCTAGAAAAATGGTACTGATAAACCTATTTGCAAGGCAGGAATAGAGACGCAGAGACAAAGAACAGACTTGTGGACACAGTGGGGGAAGGAGATTGCATGCTATGCTAAGTCACTTCAGTCATGTCCAACTCTTTGTGACCCTATGGACTATAACCCACCAGGCTCCTCTCTCCATGGGATTCCCCATTTAAGAATAGTGGAGTGGGTTGCTACATCCTCCTCCAGGGGATCTTCCCAACCCAGGGATCAAACTTATATCTCTTACGTCTCCTGTGTTGGTAGATTGGTTCTTTACCACAGTGGGGGAAGGAAAGCGTGGGATGAATTCAGCAAGTAGCTTTGAAACATATACATTACCATATTGTAAAACAGATAGCTAGTGGGAAGTTGCTGTGTAACACAAGGAGCTCAACCCAGTGTTCTGTGACAACCTAGAGGGGTGGGGTGGAGTAGGGGGTGGAGGGGAGGTTCACGAGGCAGGGGACATGTGTATACTTAAGGCTGATTCACATTGTTGTATGGCAGAAACCAACACAACATCATAAAGCAATTATCCTCCAATTAAAAATAAATTTTAAATGTTTTAAATAAACAAGAAACAATGTCTCTTATATAATCATGTCATTTTAAATTGGAATACACAATTGGAGGAAATTTAACAACATCATGATGGATGTATTATCCTCACATCATAGAGGGAGAAACTGAGGCTCTGAGAGTGGGCTAGATTCCTAATTCTATCACCCAGTCAATGTTGTCCTTGAACAAATCACCAGACTATTGGAAGGATCAGGTAAGCAATGATTATAAACATCCTCATATAAATATCCAGTAAAGAATCTCACTGAAAATAATAAATAGTTCAGTTTCTTATTTGTAGTCATAAACTAGTAAGTGGTAGATCTGAGGCTGGGATACAGCTTCAGACTTCGGAGTGTGAGAAGACTCATTTATGGTTCTTGTTTAAAATGCAGAGTATCGGTGGAAAAGGAGTACATAAAGACTGTATATTGTCACCCTGCTTATTTAACTTATATGCAGAGTACATCATGAGAAACGCTGGGCTAGAAGAAACACAAGCTGGAATCAAGATTGCCAAGAGAAATATCAATAACCTCAGATATGCAGATGACACCACCCTTATGGCAGAAAGTGAAGAAGAACTAGAGAATCTCTTGATGAAAGTCAAAGAGGAGAGTGAAAAAGTTGGCTTAGAGCGCAACATTCAGAAAACTAAGATCATGGCATCCGGTCCCATCACTTCATGGCAGATAGATGGGGAAACAGTGGAAACAGTGGCTGACTTTATTTTTCTGGGCTCCAAAATCACTGCAGATGGTCATTGCAGCCATGAAATTAAAAGACGCTTACTCCTTGGAAGGAAAGTTATGACCAACCTAGACAGCATACTGAAAAGCAGAGACATTACTTTGTCATCAAAGGTCCATCTAGTCAAGGCTGTGGTTTTTCCAGTCGTCATGTATGGATGTGAGAGTTGGACTATAAAGAAAGCTGAGCGCTGAAGAATTGATGCTTTTGAACTGTGGTGTTGGAGAAGACTCTTGCGAGTCCCATGGACTGCAAGGAGATCCAACCAGTCCATCCTAAAGGAAATCAGTCCTGAATATTCATTGGTAGGACTGATGCTGAAGCTGAAACTCCAATACTTTGGCCACTTGATGCAAAGAGCTGACTCATTTGAAAAGACCCTGATGCTGGGAAAGATTGAAGGCAGGAGAAGGGGACGACAGAGGATGAGACGGTTGGATGGCATCACCGACTCAATGGACATGGGTTTGGGTGGACTCCAGGAGTTGGTGATGGACAGGGAGGCCTGGTGTGCTGCGGTTCATGGGGTTGCAAAGAGTTGGACACGACTGAGCGACTAAACTGAACTGAACTGATACTCTCTAAAGTGGTAGTAATAGCTAGCATTTGAGCCAAAATGTGTTCCAGGAAGTATTATGACGTCTTTATGTTCATCAAGTGATCTATCCTCAAAACAACCCTGTTATTATGAGAAAGTGAGGCACAGAGAATTAAGTTAAGAAACAAACTTGCCTGAGATTATACAACTAGCAGCCAGAATCCCAGACCTTGGGGCTCCTGAGTCCACCCTCTGAAGCTCTAGGGTGGTTGGTACTGATTATCTGCTCTCCTTTGCCTGCCTGCCCCAGCAAGCTTCCTCCTGACTGGTTTCCAGAACTCTCAAGTTGTCACACTCAGCTTCCCACATTTTTATTCTACAATACAAATGGAAACATGCCAGTCCTACACTTTAAAACCCCACCTATCCATTGCTCCAGTGCTCTTAGCAAGTTCAGCTCCTTAGCCCAGGATGGCCTGTGTTCTGCTGTCTTCATCTCTACCACCTACCTCCGTCTACCACCTTTTAACTTTTTAGTTCCTGGAATTCACCCATGTTGTGTTCTCATTGCTTAACTATTTCCCTCCCCCTCCCCCATATAGCCCTGGAAAGAAAGGACTGGCGCTCAACAACATTGTTAGATGAATTGTTGAAAAGCAAGAGTGGTTTATTACTGCACAGTGAAAGTCTGAAATTGTGAAATCTTTCCCTGGGCTTCTTTCAAAACTGGATGAATTCTCTTTGGGTGTTCTCATAACATTTCGATCAGGATACTTCATCATCTTGAAGTGTCACTGTCGGGTTTTGTGTGTATCCTCTCCAAGCCTCCACTTCCTGGTTCTGGAATTCTCTCCCAGCTCACTACATGGTCTAGTGTGAATGGATCAAAAAGCTGAGCAAAATAGTTCTTCGGCTGCCGACCCAAGTGACTTAACTTCATGACCTCTCAAGGTCTCACCTCCAAGCTCCACGCAATTGAAAGGAGTGGCCCCGGCTAACGAGGGGCTGCGGGCACCGCGAGTCCGGGGCAGACAAGCTGTGGGGCTGAGGCGGCCTGAGCCCTCCTCCCCGGCCCTCCCTCCAGCTCTCCGGAGAAGGGAGGGAATGGAAACGCGGGAGAAACGTGGGCTTGGGGAGCCGTGAAAAATTTACTTCGAGTAAAACCCCCTAGGGGAAGACGGCCAAGAACCTGGGGCCTCTCCCCGCGCCAGGCCCACAGGTGATGTCTCCCTTCCCCGCTCCTTAACCGGCCGGGGCCTCCTCCCCATCTTCCCTCCTTTTCCCCACTCGGAATAAACAGCCTGCAGTTCCCGTAGCTGCAGCGAGAGACGCGAAACGCGCGCCGGGAGCGAGCCCCGGAGGAGGGCCGCGCGGGCCGGGAGCGGGCCCGGGCGGGACACAGCAGCTCGCGCCGCTCCCCCCGCGCTCCGGCGCCGGGCCCGGGCAGGGGCGGCGCGAGACGGGCCTGTCCGCGCGGCCTCCCTCCCCCTCCCTCCGGCCCGGCCGGGGGCGGGGGTGGAGGGGCGAGACGCGGCCCCACTAGGCTGTATACCCTCCCCGGGCAGGAGCGGGCGGAGCCGGGCCCGCCTCAGCCGGCCGCGGCGGGAGCAACGCCGCGCTGCGCCGCGGGCAGCGAGCTCCGCATTCGAACCTCCCTCGCAAAGACAGTCTCCGCCCCACAATGCACCGCGGCGGGCAGCCTTTGAAAAAGCGGCGCGGCTCGTTCAAGATGGCGGAGCTCGACCAGTTGCCTGATGAGAGTGAGTAGCACCTCAAAGCACCCCCACTCTTCCCGCCTGCCGCTTGCTCCCTGGTTGCATCGGCCGGGACGGGCGGCCGTGCCCTCTGCCGAGCAAGTGGGATGACTGCCAGCCCCGCCGTGGTCCCCTAGTCCTTCCACCTCGGTGTTGCCGCCGCGTCGCCGCCTTTGTTATGGTGTCTGTGTGTTGGTTTCTGGGGTGTGTGAGCGCCAGGGCCGGAAACCGAAAGCCCAGGGGTCCAGTCCGTGCGAGGCGGAGGCAGTGGCAGGTCCCCTGGCCCTGCTTGGGCCCCGGGCCGCGGTGGGGGAAGAGCGGCCCCCGGCCGCGGGGGCTGTCCTCGCCGCCTGCACCGTTCGCCTGGCGCGGAGAGACGCCTGACGGGGTTATGTAACTCGTTGTCCGGGGGCCGAGAAGGTCTCGGGTTGGGGAGGGGGTGGTCACAGCCCTTCTTCTTGCCCGAGTCTCTGATCCTGTCCTGTCACAGTTTCTGCCGCTGCGGGCACTTGTGATCATCACTGCCCTCCCTTCCCTCCTCCGGTGTGTCTATCCCTAGAAGCGTTTCCGTGTCAAAGGGCTGGCCCCTTCCCCTGGGACCACAGGTGGCTGTGGACCTTTCCAGAGGTAATCCAGACAGGGCCCTCAAGTGTTCAGGGAGCCCCCATCCGACAGACTTGCTTCTGTACGTGTGTGTCTTAGGAATCCTGGGGGTACCTTTATGCACGAATGTGACCATCACACCAGGCACATACAGTACTCTCCCTGACTCCCACCCTGTGCATTGCCTCCCTTAACCGTGTTTAGTCATCTGATATTCACTTGTGTTTAGTAAGTAAAAGCACTAATTCGTAGTTTAAGCACAATAGAACTTAATTTTGTAGTTTACAATATTGTATAAAGTATACAGGATAAAGGCAGATATTTTAGTTAATCACAAAAGAGACCTGATTCACACTCACTGTTCAGTTTATGTATCCGTATTATTTACAAGAGTTTTAGTATAAAGAAAACAAAAGTGATTTAACAATCACTGTTAAATCTGTCTGTGCAAGACCCTTAAAATGAGAGCTGAAAAGAGCCAATTCTGTTTTCCTTGTGGGGTCATATAATCTTAATGTGTTATAAAGTTGAAAGTTCAAGTTGCCAAACTGGTAAAAAGTTGTGTTAAGAGAGTTTGTGTTTCAAATTTGCTCTAGACCAGTGCTGAATTCCAATGGAACTTTCTCAGTAATGGAAATTGTCCTGTTTTGCAACATCCAGTAGGGTAGCCACTAGCCATATTGGCTCTTGGAACTCTTCTGAAGTGGCTACAGTGACTTTTAAATTTCATTTGATTTTTGTTAATTTAAGTCTTAATAATCACATATGGCTATTGACTACTGTATTGGATAAGGCACAACCATAGACCACCAATGAATATTATTATTTCTTGTATGGAGAATATCTATGTGATTTAGGATGCTCCTAAATAAAGGTGGGCCTACACAATGCACTCATCATCCGAAAGTCTTTGCTCTCTTTGTCATAATCTTTTATCACCTCTTGGAAGTCCCAGCCACTTGATAACTGTCATTTAGAATGACACACTAGGGTTCAAATTCCAGCTACACTTTCAGACTGTGTAACGTAATCATTTATATTACTTTGTGACATCTCTGATACACTGGGGTGTGCGTGGCATGCACCTTAGCTTGTCCGGTATGTGTCTTGTTTAGCTTGACCAGAGCTTGTTGAAAGCAGGGGTTGCTTTACCTGGTTTGTCACACAGTGCCACAAATCAGGTATATATATATGCTTAATTTAAATGGAATTGAGTGTAGGGTAAGAGGCATGGTTGATGACTGGAGCAGAAGGGATTTCAGTTTGATACTAGAAGTAGCCATATGTTTCTTTGCCAGTTTTAGTCAAGGGGGCTAGTTGTAAGTTATCCAATAGTCTGTATAACATTATCAGTGAAAAAGCTACCATTTATTTAGTCCTAATTATGCACCAGGTGCTGTGCAAAGCATATTGGATACATTTGTTCATTTAATCCTCATTCCAGTTGAGGTAAGTACTCTTAATGAGGTAGTTGAGGCTATCTTCAGCCCAGAGCTTTCCAGCGAGCCTCTGTGCTTAACAGCTCCTCCTCATTTCATACATAGTCTTAGAGGCCCCTCAGACTTCATAGGTTCAAGATCTACCTCCTCATCTTATCCCAGTACAGAGATACTTTCAGTGGTTCTGGTTGAATGAATGGCTCCACTGCAATCAGCTAAAACCTAGACTGAAGTTATCTTCCTCACTCCCCATATTTAAGCTTTTACTAAATCTGGTAACTTTTACCTTTTAAATATCTCTCAGTTTTACCTACTTTTTTGCCTTCATCCTCATCCAAGTTGTCACCATCTCTTCTGCATGATTCACTTCAGCCTCCCATTAATCCACCACCCCAACCCTCTCCCTCAACCTACACACAGCCAGAGTGATCCTTTCGAAATATATGTATGTCATCCTATTGCTGAAAACTCTACTGGCTACAAGACCCTTTGTGGTCTGGCCATTCCGCATCTCTCCAGCACTATTTTGTACCACTCTCCCTCTCATTCTATCCCTTTGAGCTAAACTGGACCTTTTTCAATCCATATAATCACTCAGCTTTCTTTTTTTGTAGGGCCTTTGCACATGCTATTCTGTCTACCTGGAATGCTCTTCCTTCCCCTCACTTCCAGTTAACTTCTACTTTATCCTTTAGATCCCATTTTAGGCTTCTGTCCTCCCTGACAAATAATACATCTTCTTATTAAATGTTTTCATACCACTGTGTAATTTCTTAGTGGCAGCTGTCACAATTGCAGCTTTACATTTGCTACCTTTGGTTAGAAGCCCTACCAGAGAAGGTGCCATTTCTGTTTTTCTTAGTGCTTGCAGTTTCATGCTTGACAGCTGGTTTCTTTCTCTGCTCTTTTTTCATACCACCCTTCTCCTGCCAATGAGTCCCCAAGCATAATATTGCCCCCTACCCTTCCTTCGTATTCTAAGTAATCTACCTCAGGGCTTTTTTACTTGCTGTTTCTACCACCCTGACTTGTTGCTTTGACCTCCTATCCTCTCATGACTAGTCTTTTTCATGAGTTACCTTCTCAGAGAAGCCTTCCCTAACTACCATATATAAAGTTAGTTACTCTCCACACTGTGATCCCCTACTTATTTCCTTTACAGCAGCTACCACCGTTGTAGTTGTCATTTTATGTACTTGTTTGATGTATGCCTCCTTCTGCTACACTGTAAGCTTCCCTGAGAACAGAGGCTTTGTCTGTCTTTTCCTTCAGGTAACCCTAGTCCCTAGGGCAGGTATTCAGTGAATATATGTTGAATGAATGAACATACCCAGGAAAAGCAGGATTCTAACTTAAATGAATTCACCTGCCTATAAAATATTCTTAACCTAATTCTTTTTTTTGATCGATAAAAATAATACTATCAATAAACATGGTCTGAAAATTAGTCTTGTGCTAAGTACATTTTTCTCTAAGCATTTTTACATATACCAACTCATTTAATCTCCCATTTTACGAAAGAAGAGTAAGTAGCACAGAGAGGTAAGTAACTTGCTTTAGATAACACAAAGGGGCAGAGCCAAGATTCAAACACAGGTAGGCTTCATCTGTGTTCTTAACCACTATGCTATACTATCTCTCAAGAAAGGAAGAGAGTTAAAGGTGGTAGGTCAGAATCTGCAAGATGCAGTCCCTGCCTTTGGAGCAGGAATGATATCCTTACAGCTCACATCTCTTCCTTCAGATCTCTGCTCAAATATCACCTTTCAGAGAAGCTAATCATGAGCACCTTTTATAGAAACAGTCTTCCCTCCACCAGCTCCCACCCATCTTGCTTTATTGTTTTTTTGCAGTAGTGCTTATCTTCCCTTGATATGTGTGTATGTGTTTGTTTCCCCTTGGTAGGATGTAAATTCCCAGGGCAGCATCAGGAGCATGGACTTTGTTTTGCATGCTGTCAGTATCCCCAGTGCCTACAGCAGGGGCCAGGATGCAGTCATACTCTCTGAATGAGTGAATGGTTACTGCTTTTTCTCAGATGAACCCTGTTTTTCTTGGTAGCTATGTGGATATGTATTGCTTCCCAGTTGTGTTGTATTGTTTGATCCTTCTTAGCAAGACTTTATGGCCTCTCTCCCCCACCTTTCCCCTTACAGCTTTACTGCCTTTGGTCATTAAACTTCAGTTTGCCATGCAGAAGCTGTTAAGGTACTCTGTTAGCCATTCTCCACATCTAGGCAAGAGAATAGGGGGAAAGCCATGGGGTCTCGAGGAGTCAGACACGACTGAGCGACTTCACTTTCACTTTTCACTTTCATGCATTGGAGAAGGAAATGGCAACCCACTCCAGTGTTCTTGCCTGGAGAATCCCAGGGACTGCGGAGCCTGCTGGGCTGCCGTCTATGGGGTTGCACAGTGTCGGACACGACTGAAGCGACTTAGCAGCAAGAGTGGCTTTGATATTGGTGGGTTGTCTGTTCTACAAGCCTCTCGTACTGCCTCGAAGAGAAGTCAGTTGAGGTTTGGAGACCTGAGATGCATAAAATGTTTCATAGGCAGAACCATGATACTTTATCTGTTACTTCTCATTTAAAGTCTGTTGTCCATTTGTATGAATTGTAAATAAATCATTGTTGCTTCTGTCTGATTTTTGTACTTAGTTCATGTTTTTCTATCTTCTACTTTATCCTCTGAGATCATTATTTATTTATTTATTTATTTATTTTTTTTGTGTTTTGTGTAATGTCATAATGGACTGGCTCCTTTGAGATGTTAACAAACATTTATAACAAACCACTTAGAAATCTACCTTTTCTCAATATAAGTAAATGGCTAACCTTTCAAATAACATCACTACTGCCTGGTCTTACATTATATATTTTTAAAGCGTAAATGGATGTCACAGTAACTGAGATGAAAAATAGCTGGTTCTAAAATAAAATAAATTTTAAAATGAGGAATGATAAGAAATAATAATTTGACTATAGTAAAAGAAAAGGTGTTCTAAACAGTTTTTTAAATTTAAAAAGGGAGACTTTGCTCACTAATAATTCTATAAATAATTTCTATTGTGGACCACAGAAAGGTTTTTTCCTCCGTTACTTTCTTTTATTGAGATATAATTAACATATAATGTATTAGTTTTAGTTATGAGTACAGTGATTTGATATTTGTATATATTGCAAAACAATTGCCACAGTAAGTTTAGTTAACACCCATGACCACACAGATAAAATTTTTTTCTTGTGATGAGTTTTAAGATCTACTCTTTTAGCAATTTTCAGAAATATAATACAGTATTGTTGACTTTAGTTACCATGCTGTATATTACATCCCCAGGACTTATTTATCTTATAACTCTAAGTTTGTACCTTTTGACCCCCTTCACCTATTTTGCCTATCCTCCACTCCTGCCTCTGACAACCGCCAATTTGTTCTCTGTATCTGTCAGTTTGGTAGGGTTTTTTTTTTTTTTAATTAAAAAATTTGTATTACTATTTTTTGGCCATGCTGGGTGGATTGTGGGATCTTAGTTCCCTGACCAGGGATTGAACTCCAGCCCTCAGCAGTCAAAGTGCAGAGTTCTAACCACTGGACCGCCAGAGAAATCCCTTTTTTATTTTTTCTAGATGTCCCATATAAGTGAGAGAGATCATACTTTATTATTTTTCAAATGACTTGATCTTCTTTGCAGTATACATATCCAACTCTGAGATTTTCAATTTAGTGCTCTCCCTCTCATAAAAGCTTCTTTGCCTATCAGTTCTCCTACAGCTCCTCACCCAAATATCCTATATCCTTTATTTACACCAGAACCTGTAGTCCAGTATTTCTCAATATGGACCTGAGAGTTACCTACAACAGAATCCCCTGAAGGCCTTTATTAATCCTACAGTTTCTACATGTAGGAGGAGCTTCTGGGTTATTCTGCTATACACTGTTTTAGTTAGTGAATCCCTCCAACTTTACGCTAGCCCTTCTTGGCTTCTCTGAATGCCCTAGTCAGACTTGTATCTTCTAAGTGTACATACTAGTGTACATTCTAGACTTCCAAAGTACTTATTGTCTGCTATGACAGTCCCTGGATCATTTCCATTTTCTCTTTTCTGAAAGTCTATTACCAGTTTTGATCTTTTCCTCAATAAATGTCAGTTCCCTTTCTCTTTTCCTTCTCCAGAACCAGCATACTTTTGGTTGAGGATCCAAAATTGCTTCTGTCCCTACTCCTCCTCTTTCCTCTCTTTCTATGTTTTTCTGTCTTAGAAAGTTCACCAGTTCTCATAGTTTCAAACAAAACTCCCAAATGTCTCCAGTTCTTCCATATGTTGTCTGAGTTCTGGTCAATAGCTTGAACTGTCTGTTATTTCTAATTGCACACTCAACTATGACTTCAACATTGCTAAAACTAAGTGGATCACCAAGTTCTTTTTCTCTCACTCTGATTATGAAGTAATACTGATTTGTTTTCATTGCAGGCTCTTCAGCAAAAGCACTTGTCAGTTTAAAAGGTAAGAATCAGAGCTTGATTCTTTAGATATGGCATAAACTAGGAATTTAATTCATTAAATTAATTTGGTTATAGTATTTTCTTTTCTAAGTTATGATTCACTGTAGCTTTTAAATACTGGTTTTCACTGATGATAATTTTAAATTCATATGGGAATTTGGCCCTTGGTTTTCTCCCTCTAGAATTATTGATTAAAGTACTTTGTAACTAAACATTCTGAACAGTTCTTACTAGATTTAAATAATGTATTAACAACTGGGCTAAGCTGTATTTTGAGGGCTTCCCAGGTGGCTCAGTGATTGTTTATTTTTAAAGAATCTTGTGAGCTAAGTAATAATGCAAGTCTCTTGAAATAAAACAGTGATAGTGTTATTTTGAGAAAAAGTTAGACTTGTTCCTTGGTCTTGCTATTTCTCTGTATGAGTAGATTAGACCAGTCCTTTTAATATAATTTTGAAATTTTATCTCTTGAGCAAGATTCTGCTGGGTAAGTACATTTGGAACCAATCTAAATCTTCTCATAGGTTCATTAGTACTTTTAGTTTTTAAAGCTACTATGTTGTACCTGGGATGGGTGATGTACCAGATCAAGTCCTTCTGGCTTGAGAACATATAACTTCCAGGATTATCCTCATTTATTTGCCTAGAAGGATCAACCCCATCTGATCTCTTTTGTAGTTATTAAAATGTATGTCAGAAAAACGACTCCACTATTTTTTCTTCCAAATATTAAAGCCATGTCTCTTTTTAAGTATATACAAGGGATATAAAATTTTTATAGGAAAATTAGAAAATGCTATCAGGTAATTAAAAGGAAATAGAAACAACTATCTTGTGTATATTCATCTCAATTTTCTCTCTCTCTCTCTAAATAAACATATTTTTATAAAAATTAAACTCACCTTCTTTAATTTCACAATTTTCATGTTTAATATATTTAATCAGTTGATCAGATATTTTCTGGTTGCATACAACTCTGAAGATGTTTCACAGAATTAAGGAAAAAAAATACCACATGTCATTTTTGGATATCAAGGGGTTTACACATTGAAGCAAAAAACATTTAGAAATATGCTCTAAATTCAAAGTTAAAACTTTTCTCATTTTTCCTTGCCTGCTTTCAGTCAGACTGTACTGAGACAGTTCTTGGCAAATTAGAATAGAGGAATTATTGAAAACCAAAATGAAATAAGCCACACATGTTTTAATATGAAAATGTAATAGTTTCAAGTAGAATTGGCTTGGCAAATTATTTAGAAAGTTTGACAAGAAAATACAAAAGAGATTTTTTTCATTTGTAATAAACTAAAATTATGGGCAGTATATTTTTTCCATTTTGGTAAATATTTCAGATATATTGCTGTTATTAAAAGGCCATATTTATAGTATAAAGTCCTTTGAACTAAACTTAAATATCATAAATAATAATTATTTATTACAGAGGGAAGCTTATCTAACACATGGAATGAAAAGTACAGTTCTTTACAAAAAACACCTGTTTGGAAAGGCAGGAATACAGGCTCTGCTGTGGAAATGGTAAGGAATTTGTTTTTCTTACTCTTTAGAATATGATAGCTAAATTGTCTGTATTACGTGTCATGTACACATTCTTATAGCACTATAAAACTCTTTCTAAGGTTTTGCCCCAGTTCCAGCCATTTGTGTCTTTAAGTGTCATTGAACAGTATTTGATCATATCTATATAAATAATCTGTGATATCTGTTCATCATTAAGCATTTTTAAGTAAGTGTTGCTTTAAAAATAGGCAAACCAAAAAACCTCAACAACCCAAAATCTTACTTTTAATAGGTTTTTAATGATTTAGTAGATTTTTTAAAAATAAAAAAATTGTGTGTGGCTCCGGACCCTACAAAAAGATTTCTAGATAAGTGGTAAGATATTGAAGTCTTGTGGAGGTCAAGGGTAAATGCATTTAAGTTGGAAAGTAGAGATGAGCACATAATTGGCATAACTAACAATTTTGGGGGCCTTTCTTCCTCCCCTAGCCCCAGGAAATTTTAGGGGTCAATCATGAAACACAGAGCTGGGTTAGACAGTAGCTGTCTCAGTAGCATGGGCAGTTGGCCATACTCTTATCAATCTTGTTGTAATCATTTTCGTTTTCCTCTCTGCCCACAGTCAGAGGAGGGAAGCAGGGTAGAGGGGACTTCCTGTTAGGGCTATGCATTCTTAAGCCTCTTAGCGGGTTTAATTTCAAGGGTCCGTACCTCTAGTGTCAGTTCAGTTGGATGCTTCCCATATGTTGCTATCCCACTGCCCCTATTTCAGTTCAAAGTAGGCATGGAACTGTCTTGAATGATGAGAGAAGGATTTGAAAAGGGTGTGGGTGTTATTGGGATATTATTTCTGGTGTTCTTCTCTATTAATAAAGCCTCTGAACCTAGGATGGACTGTAAGTTTTTTCATATTACAGATCCTTAAGTGTGTAATATATTTTGGATACTTCAAAGTTTTTAGTTCATATGCATTTATCAATCGTCTGTTATTATCTCATATTTTTATTAAATGGAAATTTGTCAACAATTTTTCATAGCAGATCTAATATAATATTATATACCTTTAGATTTACTCTCTAAAGTGAGTAAATGTACTCTCAAAGTCGAGTAAATTTGTCCCAACCCAGTCCTACACAGCAGACACATCATGTGAAACACCCAATTGGCTGGTATTAATCCAAGCACCAACATAATGAGAACTGGAATTTCCAGAACTTAATTTTCGAGACTGCCAGCATACTATATGAAGACTTGGGTTCTAGTTTCAATTATCAGTTGGGTGTTTCATTTTTAAACAAATTGCATAAATATGTATATTTCTACTTTATAAAATCTAAGATTATTTGTATGCTTTGTATTTTCCATTCTTCATTCTTCAGTACTGATGATAATTCAGTTAGCTGTATTTTCCAAGTGTAGAATTGTTCTTTGGAACAAAAATGAGATATGTTTGGCCTTTTCATTAAATAAAACATTTCTGTCATAGCCTTTCAGAAATTCAAAACGAAGTCGACTCTTTTCTGATGAAGATGACAGACAAATAAATACAAGGTCACCTAAAAGAAACCAGAGGGTAGCAATGGTTCCACAGGTATGTGTGCGCTAAAATTTTGTTTCATTGAAAGGAAATGAGCAATCACTCAGCATAATAAAGTTTGTATTTATCATTCTGTCACATTTTGAGTGACAAGTTCTTTTCTTTAAATCATTACTTCAGCTCAGCTCTGTTTTAGTTACCTGAAAAGGGTCATTATTTTATTGATGAACTTTAAACCAGAGTAGAAAGCCAATCCTCAGTCTTACAAATGCACGCTCTTCTTTTTTGGGGGGCAGGGGGCTCTGCACCACAACATGCAGGATCTTAGTTCCCTGACCAGGGATCTAACCTGTGCCCCCTGCAGTGAAAGTGCAGAATCCTAACCACTGGACCGCCAGGGAAGTCCAATGTACACTCCTTTTAAGCATGGAGATGGTGGACATTAAACAAATGAACTTGGCAAATTGGGATCAGCTTGGCATTTTGCATGAAATTCAGAGGGGAAAAATCATTTTGCTTCATCACTAAGGGAAGTATGTTGAAGACTTTCTTTATCCAGAAGAGGAAAATGTATAGTGAAAAATCATATTTCCTTTTTCATTTTTGACATCTTTTTAAAAAAAAAAAGTGATAGTAGACATATAAGAATCAAAGGAATGAATGAAAATTAGAAAAGGAAATATTAACTTTAAAAATTAAGTAATTTTCTCCTATGAAACTTAAAATTTTTGATAAAGTTATTCCCTACTTTCATTTTTTTTCAAAAGTGTTTTAAGATTTTCTAGTAGGATATATTATAGTAGAGTTAATTTTCTTAACCAAAGATTTGGCATCAAATAAATTAGAAGTATTACCAGCAATATGGCCTACCAAAAAAAAATCCAAAGAGCTTTTACATACATTTGTGGTCATTTCAAATAGTAAAATATATTGTTCTCTATAAAATGAACAAAAATTATGAACTTTTTTTAAAAATCAAGGACAAGCGTGCATAAGCATCTAAATTTCAACTTAAAAATTTGAACCAATTGAAACTAATACACAACATGCATAGCTTGGCTCAGTAGATGTTGGTACAGGTTGAATGAATGTAAGAATAGTCAACAACTTTTCAGGAACTACTATTTTGGGGGGAAAAGGATAATGTTTCTTTATCATCTAGAGAATTCCATATAAACAGCAGGGGCAATAATCAGTGGCCTTGAGAATAATGTAGTTTAACTTCTTTTCCACCCTGCTGTCTAGTACTAATTAGTATTATTATGGACATTGCTATGATTTTTAACCTTTGTAATACATCAAAATTCCTCCTGCTTTTTACCTTTTTAAGAGTTATTTTTATTTTTTATCAAAACTATGCACTATGTATAGTTTTGAAATAAAAGGCTTATAACAACAACAAAAAAGAATAGTCAACACTATTTTTGTATTGACTTTGGTTTTTATTTATTTTTAAAATTTTTTGGCCACACCATGTGGCATGTGGGATCTTAGTTCTCCGACCAGGGATCAAATTCACGCCCCTGCATTGGAAGCTCAGTGTCTTAACCACCATGATCTTGGGTGGCCTCGGCCTGCAGCAGCTTGAAGTGAGACTTTGGTTTCCCAGCCAGAGATTGAGGCTGGGTAGCACTGGTGAGAGCACTGAATACTGACCACTAGACCAGTAGTCATTGACAAGGGCCCTGGCCATTCACCTTTGCAGAAAAGAATTCCAGCCAAGATGGAAAATAGTGAAACAAGTGAAGTATTTATTAGGAGGATAAAAAAATACAGTGGATAGACACGTGGGTGACTCAGAGAGAGAGAGTCATCCCCTCACAGCAGTTTGAATCACTTACTTTGGGCTTTTCTTCCTGTCTTCCTTTGGCCAATTATTTTGATTTGCCTGGTTCAGAGTCCATATTTGGTATACTTCAGGATTCTCCCAAGTGTGCGCACATTATCTCTTAGCCAAGATGGATTCTACCAAAGAGACATATGGGTAGAGTATCAGTTAGCACCACTCTGCTTTGACCTCCAAGGAGCCTTTCTGCACATACGTGATCAGGGAGATCTCCTGACTTTGAGAATGAGAAATATGTGGTCTGGGTAGGGTCCAGTCTCCTCTCTTAATTGTCCTGCTATTCTTGTCTTGGAGTTTCAGTCCACAGGAAATGAATCTCCTATCGCTTTACTCTGGGCGGGAGCCCCATCTACCTCCTGCCTCAACTGGACTGCCAGGGAAGTCCCCTGTGTTGACCTTGGAAGAGCTGTATTATTAGGATAATTTGAATGCTTTAATTTTACTTAGATTTTTTTTAATTTCCAAACATACGGAATGAAAAAAATTTTTTTCCTCTCTTCAGCTATTTATTAGGAATAATTTCAGACATAGAGAGAGCTCTGGTCTTTGTGACTGTGAAACCATCCTCCCCGAAGTCTATCCAAAGCCCTCCTCCCCCAAGCACATTTCATTCCTTCTGGGACTGTTTTACAAAGACCTTTCAACTTCTGAGCAATACAGAACAAATATAACATAGGACAGATATGATATGAGACTTATTCCATTACGTGAAAAAATTTCATAGCCTCTGAGTTTTCTGTTTTCTAGTCTTACATGCCTACTTCTTTCAGTCTTCATTTACATGACATGTCTTATTTTCTTACCCTCCTAGTCACAGCCTCTAATCTGTTGTATTTTTGTTTAAAGAACACCACTCAGAGCTGAAAAATCACTAAAATCCAAATTTTACTGAGTCCTTAGTACGTTACAGATCCTGTTCTAAGCACTTCGTATGTAATACTTTGATTTAATCTTCAAATTCCCCATGAGTTAGGTTACTTATTTCACATTTTTCAGATGAGAAAGCAGACAGAGAAGTTATCTTGTTCAAGATCATAAGGCTGGGAAGTGAAAGCTGATACTGAATGGCAGACAGCCTGTCTTCAGAGCCTTCCTTTTTTTGTTGTAGCTTTATTGAGATGTAATTAAGAAAGCAGACAATTCAGCAGGCTTTAAATATATACATAGACGTGTGCAACAGTTACCACAGCCAATTTTAAGACATTTTCATCATCTCAAAAAAAGAAAAAGCAGTAGTAGTCACTCTTCATTTTCCATTTATTGAATAAACCCTTAGAAGTTTAATTGCTGCAAGGGTATTTACACTTAAACTTTGGAAGATACTACCTAATAATCTGGATAAGGAAATGGCAACCCACTCCAGTACTCTTGCCTGGAAAATTCCATGGATGGAGGAGTCTGGTGGGCTGCAGTCCATGGGGTCGCAAAGAGTTGGACATGACTGAGTGACTTCACTTTCTTTCTTGCTATAGTTCCTTTTGGAAAAGAAAATGGCAGCCCACTCCACTATTCCTGCCTGGAGAATCCCATGGACAGAGAGGCCTGGTGGGCTGCAGTCTATGGGGTTGCAAAGAGTCAGACATGACTAAGCAACTAAGACACACACACACACACACACTCTAATAATCTATTTATAAAAGTTGTAATAACTTATATTTCCACTAACAAATTGACTGTATTTCTTCATACTCAACAGGGGGATCTTCAATACAGTTTTATGTACAATGAGCCACCAATACCCTGTTGTAAAATCTGGGTCAATAACTCAATAGAAACAAAAATAGCACTCTTTCTGATAGTAATATTTTATAATAATTTGGTTATTATTTATGCTAAATGACTCATGACATAATTTTTTTTTACATTAAAAAGTCAACTTTCTAAGTACCATGTGGTATCCTGAATTGGATTCTGGGCCAGAAAAAGGACATTAATGGAAAAACTGAAAAAATCCAAATAAAGTCTGTGGTTTAGTTAATAGTATTATACCAATGTTAATTTCTTAGTTTTGACAAACCATGGTTATATAAGATATTAACATTAGGGAAGGCTGGATGGAGGGCATATGGGAACTCTGTACTGTCTTTGCAACTTTTCTATAAATCTACAGTCTTTCCAAAATAAAGTTTTATATTTAGAAATAAAAAGTTTATTTTAACCTTCATCTACCCTTCAGATCTGCTTCCTTCTTCCGTTGGTAACCAACCACTTTTAGACCTCTTTAATACTTCTAAATCTTTCTATATGTATTCATAGAAAATATATAGTATTGTTTTGTGTATGTAGTTTAAAAATTACATTTATAGTAGTATTTTCATGATATTGTATTAGTCATCATTCTATAATTTATTTTTTCACTCAAAAGTCTGTTTTTTTTGTTTTTATTTTGTCATGTGGCTTGTGGAGATCTTAGTTCCCTGACCAGGGATTGAAACTAGGCCCCCTGCAGTGGAATCAAAAGTTTGTTTTTGAGATCTGGCCATGCTGACTGATTTAGTTAGGCAGGCTTCAGTATTTCATTTCTTTTTGCTGTTTTGTAGTATTCAAACTTATACCGTAATTTATTTATAAATTCTCCTATTTATGGGTATTCAAGTGGTTTCTGAGTTTTCACTATTACACACGATGCTGTGGTGAACATCCCAAGCATGTTTGTGTAAATTTGCAAGTGTTTTCTAGGGCAGATGCCTAAAATGCGGAATTGCTAGATCACAGGATAAGCACATTTAAAGTTTTTAAAGTAGTGCCAGATTATTCTCCAAAGAAATTGTACTGGCTTATACTTTCAGCCAATAATATATCACAGTGCCCATTTTATCTAATGCTTGTCAACCCAGTATATAACCAAACAGCTGGATTTTTGCTAATCTCGTAACAGCATCTCACTTGTTTTAGTTGGTATGTCATCTATGAGTGATGGTGAGATTACTTTTCATATACATTTATAAACTTTCTTTCCTTTGTTCTAAACTTTCTCCTATTTTTTTTAATTTTTAATTTTTATTTATTTATTTACTTATTTTTGTCTGTGTTGGGTCTTTGTTGCTGCACATTGGCTTTCTCTAGTTGCAGCAAGCAGGGGCTACTCTTGATTGTAGTGTGTGGGCTTCTCATTGCAGTGGCTTCTGTTGTTGCAGAACACAGGCTCTAGAGTGTGGACTCAGTAGCTGTAGCTCATGGGCTTACTTGCTCCACGACATTTCGAATCTTCCTGGACCAGGGATCAAACCTGTGTGCCCTGCATTGGCAGGTGGATTCTTATCCACTGTAACACTAGGGAAGTCCTCCCATTTTTAAAAATTAAATTGTTGGTCATTTCTGATTAATTTGTAAGAACTTTGTATATATTAAGAATATTAGTCCTTTGGCTATTCATATTGGTTATATTTTTTTTCAGAGTTTGTATAATAGTTTGTCTTTTGCTTTGTTTCTATATTTTTCACCATAGAGGACTGAAAAAGATTTTATAGGTCAAATACACCTGTTTCCTTTTGATGAGTTTTTGATTGTATGATCAGAAAAACCTTCCCTAGTCTAAAATTTATAGTTTTAGAATTCTCTATTTCTTATTTCATTTTTTTTTAAATATTTAAATCTTCAACTGTCTGAAATTTATTTTGGAGTAAGGAATGAGGTAACGCTGCAACCAGATTTTTTTTTTCCAAAGGACTGTTTAGTTGTCCTGGTAACATTTACTGAATAATCCATCTTTTTTACATTGGTTTATAATGCTGCTGCATGACAAGCTAAATTCTGTATATATTTGGGTTTATTTCTATTATCTCTTTATATCTAGTATATCTCTTTATGTGCTAGTATCAAATTATTTTAATGTGACTTTATATTGTGTTTTAACCTCTGATATAACATTACTTAGTCTTTTTTAAGATTTTCCTGAGTATTCTTTCACATTTATTTTTCCATGTGAACTTTAGAATCAACTTGACTAGGAAAAAGAGTCTGTTGGGATTTTCATTGATATTGCAGTAATATTATAAATTAATTTGGGGAATATGTCATATAACATTGGGACTACCCATCCAAGAACTGGTTGTAGTTACACTTATTCAAGCTTGTTTGCCCCTTTTTTTGTTGTCGTTTAGTTGCTAGGTCATGTTTGACTCCGTGTACTGAGGCACACCAGGCTTCCCTGGCCTTCACTATCTCCCAGAGTTTGCTCAAACTCGTGTCCATTGAATCAGTGGACCATCTCATCCTCTGTCGCCCCTTCACCTCCTCCTGTCTTCAATCTTTCCCAGCATCAACATCTTTTCCAAGGAGTCAGTTCTTCGCATCAAGTGGCCAAAGTATTGGAGTTTCAGCTTTAGCATCAGTCCTTCCAATGAATATTCAGGACTGATTTCCTTTCAGATTGACTGGTTTGATCTCCTTGCAGTCCAAGGGATTCTCAAGAGTCTTCTCCAACACCACAGTTCAAAAGCATCAATTCTTCGACGCTCAGCTTTCTTTATAAGTCCAACTCTCACTTCCATACATGACTACTGGAAAAACTATAGTTTCGTCTAGATGGACCTTTGTTGGCAAAGTTACATCTCTGCTTTTTAATGTGCTGTCTAGGTTGGTCATAGCTTTTCTTCCAAGGAGCAAGCGTCTTTGAATTTCATGGCTGCAGTCACCATCCACAGTGATTTTGGAGATTTAGAAAATAAAATCTGCCACTGTTCCCATTTTTTCCCCATCTGTTTGCCATGAAATGATAGAACTGGATGCCATGATCTTAGTTTTTTGAATGTTTGGTTTTTAAACTAGCTTTTTCCACTCTCCTTTTTCATCTTCATCAAGAGGCTCTTTAGTTCCTCTTCGCCTTCTGCCATTAGGTTGGTGTCATCTGCCTATATGAGGTCATTGATATTTCTCCTGGCAATCTTAATTCCAGACTTTAAATTTATTTTCCATGTCAATCTTGCACATTTCCTAAGTGTATTCCTAGGTGTTTAATACTTTCTTCTCATCATTTTTGCTGTAATAAATAATATATTTCTTGTTTTATTGTCTAATCTGTTTTCATTTATAGAGAGAAGATAATATTTTTTAAAAATAGAGATTTTTGGATAACAGCTTTGTTTTCTCCCACTTTATTAAATTCTTATTCTTTTTGATGTTTATAGTAGGATTTTTTTGAGTTTTCTGGGGAAGTCATGTCACCTGCAAATTTACAGTTTTATTCCTTTTTCTTCAGTTGGCTAATTCCACCATCAAAACAATGTCAAAAATAGTATAATCAACATCTTTATCATATTCCTCACTTTAATGAGAAATGTTGAGAATTGTAACATTGAATGTGATCCTGACTTTTGGATTGGATTGGGGAGAAATGTGGTATTTATTTATTTTTCGCTGTGCTAGATCTTCCTTGATACATGGGCTTTTCTTTAGTTGTGGAGAGCAGAGGCTACTCCCTAGTTGCCGTGCACAAGCTTCTCATTGTGGTAGCTTTTGTTGTGGAGCATGGGCTCTAGGGCTCACGAGCAATAGTAATTATGGCACGTGAGCTCAGTAGTTGCGATTCCTGGGCTCTGGAGCACAGGCTCAATAGTTGTGGCACGTGGGTTTATTTGCTCTGTGGCATGTGGGATCTTCCCAGATCAGGGATCGAACTCATGTCTCCTGAATTGGCAGGTGGATTCTTTACCACTGAGCCACCAGGGAAGCCCAAGAAATGTGTTTTGAAGGTTAAGAAAGTATTCATTTATTTTTATTTTCTTGGTCAGTATAGCTAAAGCCTTATTAATTTTGTCGATTTTTTTCTTCAAACAATTTTTGATTTTATTGATTTTTCTTCTATTGGTTTTCTGTTTTTTATTTCTATTATTTTTGCTCTGATTTTTATTATTTTCTTCCTCTACTTGCTTTGAGTTTTGTTTGTTCTTTTTTTTCCTAATTTCTTAAGGTGGAAAAATAAGTCATATTTGAAATTTTTCTTTTTTTCTAGTATAAGCATTTACCCAATGAATTAAAATTTTTCTTTCAGGTACTGCTTTAGCTATATCACTTAACTTTTGGCATGTTGTGTTTTTTCACTCATTTTGTCTATTTTTATTCCATTAAGAGTTTTTTTTAGTAGATATTGGATTTTATCAAGTGTTTAAGTATCAGTGGAAGTGATCATATGATTTTCATTATTTCATTTATTAATAATGGCACATTACACTAATAGTTTTCTAATACTGGCCCATTCTAGTATTCTTGACATGAATTTCACTTGGTTGTGTTGTATTTTTTTGATGTTCTGATGATATTTTTAAGCTTTTTAAAAAATGTAATATAATTGACATATTACCTTTAGGTATACAATGTGATGATTTCAGTATTTGTGTATATTGTGAAATGATCATCACAGTAAGTCTAGTCTAGTTAACATACATCCCCATGGTTACAATTTTTTTTCTTGTGATGAGAACTTTACAAATTTATTCTCTTAGCAACTTTCAGATATATAGTATGATATAGTCACCATGCTATACATTACATACGCATAACTTACTTATTTTATAACTAGAAGTTTGTATCCTTTGACCGTTTTTTATCCATTTCATCTATCCCACTACCCTGTCTCTGGCAACGACCAGTCTGTTCTCTGTATCTGTTCTCTGCTGAGTTTGGGTTTTTTGAGGGGAGAGGAGTGATTTTTTTTTTTTTTTTTTTAAGTTACACATATAAGTAAAAGTATATGGTGTTTATCTTTCTCTGATTTATTTCACTTAGCATGATGTCCTCAAGGCCTATCCATGTTGTCACAAATGGCAAATTTTCCTTCTTTTTAATGACTGAGTAATATTCCATCTGCACATATGCCACATTTTCTTTATTTGTTCATTTGTCAGTGTATGCAGCAGTTGTCTCCATGTCTTGGCTATTGTAAATAATTCTACAGTGAACTTGGGGGTGCATGTATCTTTTGGAGATAGTGAGTTCATCTCCTTTGGATAATGAACCAAAATTAGAATTGCTGGATTATGTGGTACATCTATTTTTAATTTTTTGAGCAATCTCCATACTGTTTGCCTTCTGGCCACACCAATTTACATTTCCACCAGCAGTTTACAAGGGTTCTCTTTTTTCCACATGCTCTCCAACACTTGTAATTTCTTGCGTTTTTGATAATAGTCATTCTTACAGATGTGAGGCAATATCTTACTGTGGCATTTCCTTGATAGTGATGTTGAGCACCTTTTCATGTACCTGTTTGCCATTTGTGTGTCATCTTTGGAAAAATGTCTATTCAACTCCTCCGCCCATTTTTAAATCAGATTGTTTTTTTGTCGTGGAGTTGTATGAGTTCTTTATGTATTTTGGGTATTAACCTCTTGTCAGATATATGATTTGGAAATATTTTCTCCCATTCTGTAGCCTGCCTTTCCATTTTGTTGATTGTTTCTTTTGTGGTGCAGGAGCTTTTTAGTTTGATGTAGTCCCGCTTGTTGATGGTTGCTTCTGTTGTCTTTGCTTTTGGTGTCATCTCCAAAAAAACTTGTTGCCAAGACCAATTTCAAGGAGATTTTCCCCTATATTTTCTTCTAGGAATTTTATAGTTTCAGGTATTACATTTACATTTAAGGCTTTAATCTGTTTGAGTTTATTTTTGTGATGTAAGACAGGTAGCCAGTTTTATTCTTTTGCGTGTGAAAACCATTTCCAACACCACTTGTCAAAGAGACTATCTTTTCCCCAGTGAATATTCTTGATTACCTTGTCAAATATCAGTTGACCACATTTGCATGCATTTATTTCTGGGCTCAGTTCTGTTCCATTGGCCTAACCTATCTGTTTTTATGCTAGTCCTATCACGTTTTTATTACTATAGCTTTGTAATATAGTTTATAATCTATATTATTAGATTAGGGAGTGTGATTCCTCTGGCTTTGTCCTTTTTTCTCAAGATCACTTTGGCTATTCAGAGTTTTTTTGTAGTTTCATAACAGTTTTTGGATTGCTTGTTCTATTTCTGTGAAAAATGCCATTGAAATTTTAATAGGGATTGCATTGAATCTATAGATTGCTTTGGGTATTATGGACATTTTAACGATATTCTTCCAATCAATGAATACAAAACATCTTTCCCAGCATTTTAAAAATTCATATAAATTAGTGATATTTTCTGTATGTTCTTTCTCTTGATCTCTCTCACAATTGTATCAGAGTCCTTACTGGTCTTTTCTAACCCAAGAACTGCAGAAATAGTTTTCGTAAGTATCTTCTTCCTGCATACCTAAATTGAAATTGTACTGTAGTACAAACATGATGGGGGCAAATGTTTCACCCTCCTTGTCAAAATTAGTTATAAAAATGGAGGCTTTAACTTTGTAAGAAATAATCAGAATGTGTATTTGTTAAATAATAACAAATTTATTTTGTGTATTGTTGAATCTTTTTGAGTACTTAACCATAATCTTTACCTTTTTACAAATGTTGTCAGTGTTATGGGTGTTCATTTTACTTAATGGGACCGTAATTAATCTCTTTTTTTTTATTGTATAGAAATTTACAGCAACAATGTCAACACCAGATAAGAAGGCCTCACAGAAGATTGGTTTTCGATTACGTAACTTACTCAAGCTTCCAAAAGCACATAAATGGTGCATATATGAGTGGTTCTACTCAAATATAGATAAGTATGTATCACGGCTCATATCATGAATATCATTTGAATCAGAAGTTAAGGTTTTCAAATGTTAAAAGCTTCGACTTTTTCTAGAGGTCTATTTTGATTCTGTTTTTTCCTGCATTTCTTTTCCTATTCCTCATTCTAGTTTGATCTGTTTCCATTTTTCATTCTTTTCTTGCTTCCTCTCTTTTGGGGAAGAAGTTATTAAAAGTTTTTGTGAAAAATCAAATGAAAGTATAATTTCTATATTATAATTTACAAAGACTATGGAGTGGAGATACCCTGAAAACAAAGCACCATTATTTGTAGTGAATGGGACTTGTTTTATAAATCTTAAGATTTTAAATGCTTAGTATATTAATAGAGAAAGAGTTATGAATGGTAAAAGTGATTCAGGAAGATTTTTAAGAGTCTTTCTATTAGGTGATGATATTCATGCACTTTTTAGTTATATGTAAGTGTTTAAGTAGAACATAGTAAGAGATTTGGGTGAAATGCAATTATTCAACAGCAGAATGCATTGAGGAAAGATTCTAATTTCTCATCCACTGCAATCTAATCTTATCTAACCCATGCCTGTCAGTGGTGCTTGCTTTGCTGGCTGCTTATCTTTATTTCCTTTCTCTGTTGTCACCAGTTGTCTACTCTGAACCTTGTTAATCTCATGAACATTCATATTTAAGCCCAAGACATTCATGTGTTGTTACTAAGACTGGTTCCTCGTTTCCCAAACTCATCAATAAAATTGCCTTATTTTTGTCCACAAATTTTTTCATTATCTTAATTAAGAGAGCTCTCAGGATGTCCTAGTATAATCTGTATTCTGCATTTCCTAAGAACTAATCTAACTCTTTAGAGTCCCCTAGTTTCCTAAAACTAATTTAATATCAAAGAGAACTCCTTGGTGATGGTATTTATTATCTTTGGGACAAAGATGCTTTGTAGCTTACATTCTTTATCCCCACCAGATACAATGATAGCGCTAAAATAGCCTCCCCAAGGATAGACTCCTATAGGAGATTTAATGAAAATCAGTGTCTCCTGGAATCTCAAGCACAGACAATACCTCTTGAGTAACTTTTACACATTGTTTGTTTTATAAATGTAAACGATTAAGTTTAATTTTAACACTTGGAATTTGTGCCCATTGTGTGTGTATTTTGGGTAGAAGTGAAAGTTTGGTGTCTTGAGATTTATTGATGTTCAAAATTGGAATGCATATTTTGAATTTTATGTCTCAAGCTGTATATTAACTTAAAATACCATTTCTCTTTTACAGACCGCTTTTTGAAGGTGACAATGACTTCTGTGTGTGTCTAAAGGAATCTTTTCCTAATTTGAAAACGAGAAAATTAACAAGAGTGGAATGGGGAAAAATCAGGAGGCTTATGGGGAAACCACGGAGGTAAAAATAATGTTTTTGTTTAAAAGACTAGTACCAAAACATAACTTTCCAGAGTAATTAGTTATATGTTAAATATATTCTATTGACCAGCATTAATGTAGGTGCTTTTTATACTTAGGCAATTTGTAATTAAATACACAATTTCATTTTTCTTCAGATCACAGGCTTTGAACATAATTTTTTATATTATCTATGCCCCACTAAGAGAAACCCAAGTAAGACAGTAGGTGCAGAGAGAGGGCATCAGAGGGCAGACAGACTGAAACCACAATCACAGAAAACTAGCCAATCTGATCACGTGGGTCACAGCCTTGTCTAAACTCAGTGAAACTAAGCCATGCCTTGTGGGGTCACCCAAGATGGACGGGTCATGGTGGAGAGGTCTGACAGAATGTAGTACACTGGAAAAGGGAATGGAAAACCACTTCAGTATTCTTGCTTTGAGAACCCTATGAATAGTAGGAAAAGGCAAAAAGATAGGACAATGAAAGATGAGCTCCCCTGGTCGGTAGGTGCCCAATATGCTACTGGAGATCAGCGGAGAAATAACTCCAGAAAGAATGAAGGGATAGAGCCAAAGCAAAAACAATACCCAGTTGTGGATGAGACTGGTGATAGAAGCAAGGTCCAATGCTGTAAAGAGCAATATTGCATAGGAACCTGGAATGTTAGGTCCATGAATCAAGGCAAATTGGAAGTGGTCAAACAGGAGATGGCAAGAGTGAACGTCGACATTCTAGGAATCAGCAAACTAAGATGGACTGGAATGGGTGAATTTAACTCAAATGACTATTATATCTACTACTGTGGGCAGGAATCCCATAGAAGAAATGGAGTAGCCATCATAGTCAACAAGAGAGTCCAAAATGCAGTAGTTGGATACAATCTCAAAAACGACAGAATGATCTCTGTTCGTTGCCAAGGCACACCATTCATTATCACAGTAATCCAAGTCTATGCTCCGACCAGTAATGCCGAAGAAGCTGAAGTTGAACGGCTCTATGAAGACCTACAAACCTTGTGGAACTAACACCCAGAAAAGATATCCTTTTCATTATAGGGGACTGGCATGGAAAAGTGGGAAGTCAAGAAATACCTGGCATAACAGGCAAATTTGGCCGTGGAGTAAAAAATGAAACAGGGCAAAGGCTAATAGAGTTTTGCCAAGAGAACGCACTGGTCATAGCAAACACCGTCTTCCAACAACACAAGAGAAGACTACACATGGACATCACCAGATGGCCAACACCAAAATCAGATTGATTATATTCTTTGCAGCCAAAGATGGAGAAGCTCTATACAGTCAGCAAAAACAAGACCAGGAGCTGACTGTAGCTCAGATCATGAACTCCCTATTGCCAAATTCAGACTTAAATTGAAGAAAGTGGGGAAAACCACTAGACCATTCAGGTATGACCTAAATCAAATCCCTTATGATTATACAGTAGAAGTGAGAAATAGATTTAAGGGACTAGACCTGATAAACACAGTGCCTGATGAACTATGGACAGAGGTTCGTGATATTGTACAGGAGACAGGGATCAAGAGCATCCCCAAGAAAAAGAAATGCAAAAGAGCAAAATGGCTGTCTGAGGAGGGCTTACAAATAGCTGTGAAAAGAAGAGTAGCGAAAAGCAGAGGAGAAAAGGAAAGATATACCCATCTGAATTCAGAGTTCCAAAGAATAGCAAGGAGAGAGAAGAAAGCCTTCCTCAGCGATGAATGCAAAGAAATAGAGTAAAACAACAGAATGGGAAAGACTAGAGATCTCTTCAAGAAAATTAGAGATACCAAGGGAACATTTCATGCAAAGATGGGCTCAATAAAGGACAGAAATGGTATGGACCTAACAGAAGCACAAGATATTAAGAAGAGGTGGCAAGAATACACAGAACTGTACAAAAAAGGTCTTCACGATCCAGATAATCATGATGGTGTGATCACTCACCTAGAGCCAGACATCCTGGAATGTGAAGTCAAGTGGGCCTTAGGAAACATCACTACGAACACAGCTAGTGGAGGTGATGGAATTCCAGTTGAGCTATTTCAAATCCTAAAAGAGGATGCTGTGAAAGTGCTGCACTTAATATGCCAGCAAATTTGGAAAACTCAGCAGTGGCCACAAGGCTGGAAAAGGTCAGTTTTCATCCCAATCCCAAAGAAAGGCAATGCCAAAGAATGCTCAAACTACCACACAATTGCACTCATCTCACACGCTAGCAAAGTAATCCTCAAAATTCTCCAAGCCGGCTTCAGCAATACGTGAACCGTGAACTTCCAGATGTTCAAGCTGGTTTTAGAAAAGGCAGAGAAACCAGAGACCAAATTGCCAACATCCACTGCCATCATCGAAAAAGCAAGAGAGTCCCAGAAAAACATCTATTTCTGCTTTATTGACTATGCCAAAACCTTTGACTGTGTGGATCACAATAAACTGGAAAATTTTGAAAGAGATGGGAATACCAGACCATCTGACCTGCCTCTTGAGAAACCTGTATGCAGGTCAGGAAGCAACAGTTAGAACGGGACATGGAACAACAGACTGGTTCCAAATAGGAAAAGGAGTACGTCAAGGCTGTATCTTGTCACCCTGCTTATTTAACTTATATGCAAAGTACATCACGAGAAACGCTGGGCTGGAAGAAACACAAGCTGGAATCAAGATTGCCGGGAGAACTATCAATAACCTCAGATATGCAGATGACACCACCCTTATGGCAGAAAGTGAAGAAGAACTAAAGAGCCTCTTGATGAAAGTGAAAGGGGAGAGTGAAGAAGTTGGCTTAAAGCTCAACATTCAGAAAACTAAGATCATGGCATCTGGTCCCATCACTTCATGGCAGATAGATGGGGAAA
Source organism: Okapia johnstoni (assembly GCA_024291935.2). Lineage (NCBI taxonomy): Eukaryota > Metazoa > Chordata > Mammalia > Artiodactyla > Giraffidae > Okapia > Okapia johnstoni. The sequence goes on from CM044322.1 coordinate 48,187,680, forward strand.
CAATGGAAACAGTGTCAGACTTGATTTTTTTGAGCTCCAAAATCACTGCAGGTGGTGATTGCAGCCATGAAATTAAAAGACGCTTACTCCTTGAAAGGAAAGTTATGACCAACCTAGACAGCATATTAGAAAGAGGAGACATTACTTTGTCAACAAAGGTCTGTCTAGTCAAGGCTATGGTTTTTCCAGTTGTCATGTATGGATGTGAGAGTTGGACTATAAAGAAAGCTGAGCGCAGAATTTTTGGTTTTGAACTGTGGTGTTGAAGAAGACTCTTGAGAGTCCCTTGGACTGCAAGAAGATCCAACCAGTCCATCCTAAAGGAGATCAATCCTGGGTGTTCATTGGAAGGACTGATGTTGAAACTGAAACTCCAATACTTTGGCCACCTGACGCAAAGAGCTGACTCATTACTAAAGACCCTGATGCTGGGAAAGATTGAGGGCAGGAAGAGAAGGGACGACAGAGGATGAGATGGTTGGATGGCATCACCGACTCAATGGACATGAGTTTGGGTAGACTCTGGGAGTTGGTGATGGACAGGGAGGCCTGGCATGCTGTGATTCACGGGGTCGCAAAGAGTCGGACACGACTGAGCAACTAAACTGAACTGAACTGCTGTATCTTTATGTGTTTAAGTAAATTGAGCCACACTGTTTCTAATTATTGTCAGAGTGAGGTATTAGTCACTATTTATTGTATTTAGTTATAATTCTGCAGTTTGTCATTATTTTTCTTGTTAATTTATCCTCTGTTAATAGGGTTACTGTAACATTGTTGAATCTTAGAGTTCTTTATTTACTTCATCAAGATAAATTAACAGTTTAAGTGAAGTCTTTATTTTCAGCAAAAGTTTTTAGTTTTTCTTTATTTTGAAGAAGGTGAAGTACACTACAAATTATTGATATACTTTTTCAAATATCCTAAAAAAAAAGAAGCCAGGAAAGAGCTTAGCAGGAAATGTGCAGAATACTCAGCATTCTAAAATCAGTCCCAATGAAAATATCAGTAGACCTTTTAAAAAAAAAAAAGTAGACCAATTCATTCTAAATTTCACATAAAGAGAAGAAATCAAGCAGGAAGAGCCAGGAAAATTCTGAAGAAACAAAGTAATGAGGGGAGATTATGTAGTATCATACATATGTATGTATTATGTATTACCAGATATTAACATTGATGTAACATGATCATAATCAAAATGATGTAATCAAAATGATGTCATAGTGGTACTTGAATAAAAAGATGAATTAAAAAGGAGAGAACGTCCATGAAATTAACACAACACTGTAAATCAGCTATATTCCAGTAAAGTTAAAATATCTTTATTGAATCAAAGATGTCCACAGAATCTTAATACATAATAACACTGATTGCATCTCAGGCACACAAAGGAGAAGGAGGTTAAATTATTTATTTGGTGGATATTGAGACCACTCTGAAGCAATCTAAGAAAACACAAGTTGATTTCATACCTCAGACCTTACACCAGGAAAGATTTGAAAGTATCAGAGATTCAGATTTTTAAAATGAAACAGTGAAACTACTAGGCGAACCTGTAGGAGAGTTTTGCTTAATCTTAAGATTTAAGATCTTTTTAACAGTCCACAGAGCTAGGAATCATAAAAGAAATTACTGATAAATTTGATTTTGTAAAAAAAAAAAAGCATTTTGCATTGCTCACCCCAAAAAAACCCATAAAGGCAAAAGACAATGACAGAAATATTTATAATTCTTACCACAAAGGACCAATTTCTAAATAGGTGAAGAACTACGAATTAGTTCAGTTCAGTTGGTCAGTCATGTCCAACTCTTTGCAACCCCATGGACTGTGGCACGCCAGGCCTCCCTGTCCATCACCAACTCCCAGAGTTTACTCAAACTCATGTCCATTGAGTCGGTGATGCCATCCAACCATTTCGTCCTCTGTCGTCCCCTTCTCCTCCTGCCCTCAATCTTTACGAACCAGTAAAAAATATCAAATAACCTGTAATAAAAATGTCTGTTTATACAAACAGTACCTAAGAAAGGAGAAAGAAGTGGCTCTTCTAAACAGATGAAAGAGTTCAATCTTACTTACAATGAGAAATACAAAATCAAAGTATGCCAAGATACTGTTTTTTAACTATCAGAACAACGGAGTTCCTAAAGTTTGAATATATTGGGTTGGCAATGGCGTGGTGAAAAAGCCACTGTTGGTGGTGAGAGAATAAATTTATGTAACCTCTGTGGAGGGCAGTTTGGTAATATCTATCAAATTTACAAATTCCTGTACTCTCTGACCTAGTACTTATATGAGTACTTCTTCATGAATAAAATGACATGTACAGTATTATTTGTAAAAGGAAAAGATTATAAAAAGCCTAAGTGTCCATAAATAGAGGAATGATTAATTAAAGTAGGATACCTCAATATAGGAGAAAACTGAAACCATTTAATTTAAAATCAGAGAAAGTTTCTTATGTACTGCTAAGATACTTTAAGAAAGCAGAATACACAACAGAGCATATTGTAGCTATTTGAGAAAAATAGGAAGGGAAGATAAGCATTTCTTGCATGTATATTTCTAAAGTATAACATCAATAAACGGCATGTACAAAATTTATAGTCATCATCTGGAAGACAGAATAGGAAACTGAGGGACAAAAATATTAGAGTTTTCTTTTTTAATCTCATTTAATTAGTTATTTTTGGCTGTGCTGGGTCTTCATTGGTACACGGGCTTTCTCTAGTTGCAGTGAGCGAGGGCTATTCTTCCTTGCAGCTTGCAGGCTTCTCAATTGCAGTGGCTTCTCTTGCTGAGGGCACGGGCTCTAGAGTGTGGGCTTAGTAGTTGTGGTGCATGGGCCTAGTTTATCTGTGGCACGTGGTATCTTCCTGGACCAGGGATCAAACCAGTGTCCCCTGCATCGCAAAGCAGACACTTAACCACTTGACCACAAGGGAAGCCCTAGAGTTCTCAATGCCTTTTGAACCTTTTAAATTAGAAGCCTATGAATGTTTTTACTATGCAAAAATGCTATTTAAATAAAATTCGATTGCCAGAAGTGTGTATTATATCCAGAATGTATGAAGAACTCTGAAAATTCAGTAATAAAGCTCAAACAGGGGAATTCCCTGGTGGTCCACTGGTTAGGGATCCACATTTTTCACTGCAGAGGGCACATGTTTGATCCCTGGTTGGGGAACTAAGATTCTGTATGCCGTGTGGCACAGCCCAAAAAGAAAAAGAAAAAAACATCCCATTTAACAAATTGGCAAAAAAAATTTTGAATAGATAATTCATCAGTGATGTAGAGATATCATATAAACCAATGAGAGGATAGTAAACATAATTAGTCATTCAGTTCAGTTCAGTCACTCAGTCGTGTCCGACTCTTTGCGACCCCATGAATTGCAGCACGCCAGGCCTCTCTGCCCATCACCAACTCCCGGAGTCTACACAAACCCATGTCCATCTAGTCGGTGATGCCATCCAACCATCTCATCCTCTGTCGTCCCCTTCTCCTCCTGCCCCCAATCCTTCCCAGCATTAGGGTCTTTTCCAATGAGTCAACCCTTCGCATGAGGTGGCCAAAGTATTGGAGTTTCAGCTTCAACATCAGTCCTTCCAATGAACACCCAGGATTGATGTCTTTTAGGATGGATTGATTGGATCTCCTTGCAGTCCAAGGAATCTCAAGAGTCTTCTCCAACACCACAGTTCAAAAGCATCAATTCTTCGGCGCTCAGCTTTCTTCACCGTCCAACTCTCACATCCATACATGACCACTGGAAAAACCATAGCCTTGACTAGACGGACTTTTGTTGGCAAAGTAATGTCTCTGCTTTTAAATATGCTATCTAGGTTGGCCATAACCTTCCTTCCAAGGAGTAAGCGTCTTTTCATTTCATGGCTGCAATCACCATCAGCAGTGATTCTGGAGCCCCCAAAAATAAAGTCTGACACTGTTTCCACTGTTTCCCCATCTATTTCCCATGAAGTGATGGGACCAGATGCCATGATCTTAGTTTTCTGAATGTTGAGCTTTAAGCCAACTTTTTCACTCTCCTCTTTCACCTTCATCAAGAGGCTCTTTAGTTCTTCTTCACTTTCTGCCATTAGGGTGGTGTCATCCGCATATCTGAGGTTATTGATATTTCTCCTGGCAATCTGGATTCCAGCTTGTGTTTCTTCCAGCCCAGCGTTTCTCATGATGTACTCTGCATATAAGTTAAATAAGCAGGGTGACAATATACAGCCTTGACGTACTCCTTTTCCTATTTGGAACCAGTCTGTTGTTCCATGTCCAGTTCTAACTGTTGCTTCCTGACCTGCATACAGGTTTCTCAAGAGACAGGTCATATGGTCTGGTATTCCCATCTCTTTCAGAATTTTCCACAGTTTATTGTGATCCACACATTCAAAGGCTTTGTCATTAGGAAAATGCAAATTAAAACCACAGTGTTAAAAATTTACACGACTAAGCATGCCAAGTGTTGGTGAATCTGTGGGAAAACTTGAACTCTTATACACTGCTAATGGGAATATAAAATGGTATAACCACTTTGAAAAAACCATTTGGCAGTTCCTGTCCCTTTATTTTGTTTTTTTTATAAGACTTAGTTTTTTAAGAGCAATTTTAGATTTGCAACAGAATTGAGAGGAAGATACAGAGATTTTCCATTTACTGCCCTCCCCCCACATATGTAGCCTCCCTCGTTGTTAGTATCCTCTATCAGAGTGGTACATTTGTGACAGTTGATGAACCTGCATCAACACATGATAATCATCCAAAGTCCATAGTTTACATTAGAGTTCACTCTTGGTGGTGTGCATTCTATGGGTTTTGACAAATGTTTGGTGACATAGCCACCATTATAATATCAGTATTTTACAGCGTGTTTTCGCATGCCTCATTCTTCTTTTCTTTTCTTTTTTTTTTTAACTTTTAATTTTGTCTTGGGGTATAGCCGACTAACAGTGTTGTGATAGTTTCAGGTGAACAGCAAGGGGACCCAGCCATGCATATACATGTATCCATTCTCCCCCAAATTCCCTTTCCATCCAGGCTGATTGATATCTTCATATGTTCATTATCTTGGCTGTAGTGATAGTTTTATGGATATATATTTTATGGCATGAAAGCTATGTTAAAATACCTTTGGTGCATCCTAGAATTTGAAAATAGAAGTAAGACAGGCCCCTAAAAATAAGAGTATATTCAGTATTCATACTTAAAGACAGAAAATATGATTAAAAGTTTACACAGTGGCAAGTCTTATCTTTAATTTGTATATTGATATGCTCACTAGGTCACAGGGAAAATATCATGTTCTTTTGAATAGAATATTGCAACTGAACTTTGTTCTTAAGAGAGGACCTGGGATCCAGATGCAGCAATCTAGACTTGCTTATATATCTTTCAATCTTGCAAGGTCCTGTTTTTAAAACAACATAAAGGTAATTTACTTTGAAGAGAAAATTATTATTTTTAAGAACCCATTCTGAAATAGAGCACTCAGTGAAAGAAATAAAGGGATTAGTGATATGGATGGTGTGACTTGAAGTTTTTATATAGGACAGTTATCACTTTATATGATTTTTATAATTTATTCTAGATGTTCTTCTGCATTTTTTGAGGAAGAGAGATCAGCATTAAAACAGAAACGGCAAAAAATAAGGCTCTTACAACAAAGGAAAGTTGCAGATGTTTCACAATTCAAAGACCTCCCAGACGAGATTCCTTTGCCCCTGGTTATTGGAACCAAAGTTACTGGTAGGTAAAGATAAGCTTATTACTATTTTGACTTGTGGTTTTTCATCAAGATAACCTTTATTAGACAAATGGCCTTTACACTTAGAAAGCTTAAACTATATTTCTATAGCAATATTCTGTAGAGGTTACTGTTCTTCATCTGTGAAGTCTGTTTTTTAAAGTAGTTGGATAAAAGTGTACATCTTCAAAGCAGTGTCTTCCACAACGTTAACTGCCACAAAGATGAAATTTAAAAGTAAGAGTAATGTTTAAATTTTTAAATTTTTGTTTGGTTTTTGCTTCTATATTGTATTGATTTTCTTTACTTATCAGTCTTACCTAGTTAGTTCACAAACACCATTGTTCTTGTGATCTTTGGGTTTAGAAATACTCCATTTCTAGTGACTAAATGACTAAACTACCTACTGAATAATTTAGTTTGCTCAAAATTTTGTAAAGATGTAAATTATGTCAGTTTGTAGGCAGTAATTCTATATGGTCACTTCAGTTACAACATTGAGGGAAGTTCAGTTCAGTCACTCAGTCATGTCTGACTCTTTGCGACCCCATGAATCGCAGCACGCCAGGCCTCCCTGTCCATCACCAACACCCGGAGTCTACCCAAATTCATGTCCATTGAGTCGGTGATGCCATCCAACCATCTCATCCTCTGTCGTCCCTTCTCTTCCTGCCCTCAATCTTTCCCAGCATCAGGGTCTTTTCCAGTGAGTCAGCTCTTTGAGTCAGGTGGCCAAAGTATTGGAGTTTCAGCTTCAACATCAGTCCTTCCAATGAACACCCAGGACTGATCTCCTTTAGGATGGACTGGTTGGATCTTCTTGCAGTCCAAGGGACTCTCAAGAGTCTTCTCCAACACCACAGTTGAAAAGCATCAATTCTTCCGTGCTCAGCTTTCTTCACCGTCCAACTCTCACATCCATACATGACCACTGGAAAAACCATAGCCTTGACTAGACAGACCTTTGTTGGCAAAGTAATGTCTCTGCTTTTAAATATGCTATCTAGGTTGGTCATAACCTTCCTTCCAAGGAGTAAGCGTCTTTTCATTTCATGGCTGCAATCACCATCAGCAGTGATTTTGGAGCCCCCCAAAATAAAGTCTGACACTGTTTCCCCATCTATTTCCCATGAAGTGATGGGACCAGATGCCATGATCTTCATTTTCTGAACGTTGAGCTTTAAGCCAACTTTTTCACTCTCCTCTTTCATCAAGAGGCTCTTTAGTTCTTCTTCTTCTGCCATAAGGGTGGTGTCATCTGCATATCTGAGGTTATTGATATTTCTCCTGGCAATCTGGATTCCAGCTTGTGTTTCTTCTAGCCCAGCATTTCTCATGATGTACTCTGCATATAAGTTAAATAAGCAGGGTGACAATATACAGCCTTGACGTACTCCTTTTCCTATTTGGAACCAGTCTGTTGTTCCATGTCCAGTTCTAACTTTTGCTTCCTGACCTGCATACAGGTTTCTCAAGAGGCAGGTCAGATGGTCTGATATTCCCATCTCTTTAAGAATTTTCCACAATTTATTGTGATCCACACAGTAAAAGACTTTGGCATAGTCAATAAAGCAGAAATAGATGTTTTTCTGAAACTCTTGCTTTTTTGATGATCCAGTGGATGTTAGCAATTTGATCTCTGGTTCCTGTGCCTTTTCTAAAACCAGCTTGAACATCTGGAAGTTCAAAGTGCCACTAAAATCCCAAATTTAGGTTAATCCTTAATAATTTGATAATCTAAAATTACAATTTATGTAATACAAGCAATAGCAAGCTGTTCAGTGAGTAGAGTTCAAGTTTGAAAAATTGTTGGATTAATCAGAGAGTATTTTCTGGAGGAAAGGGATCTTTGAATTACATATTTGTACCATTTTTTCCTGGTTATAAAAGTGGTACATTTTTTCATTATATTGTAAAAATGGGTAGTGAAGAGGAAAAGTAGACAGCAGGGAAAAGGCTGTATCATGCATATGAAATGCAATTGGAAAAGAGAACAATGCATTTAGTCTTAACCCAGCATGTACAGAAGTTATAGGTGATAGATATGATCTCTCCCTTAACAAAATTAGTCTGGGAGTGAGGATGGAGATAGAGTGAGGAAGAGATAGCTTTCCTGAAAAAATGTGTTAGTTCTAAAAACCCCATATAAATAAGTACATGTACAAAGTCTACAATGTAACTACTAATCAGAGAAATGCTGACGTGAATAGAGTGACTCATAGACCCAATTAGGAAATCCTTAAAAGTTAATTGCTCCAGAATTTTAAAGACTAGTGGTATTATTTGATAAGAACTGAAAGTTTTACAGAGGATCAATAAGTAGGTACTTTTTTACAATGCAGAATAGGGGGACTAGATGTATCAAGATATGAAAGAAGTTTGTAGGAATCAACTACTAGAGCTTTTGAAAGTTTCTATTTGGTCTAGGGGAGGTGTCAGCATATGATAAAAAATTACTAAACCTATGAAGAAACAGAAAAACAGGTTCTATAGTTAAGACCGAAAGCTGTCAGTAGAATTAGATGCTAGGGTGACTCAGATATTGGGTTTCGTTTCAAAATATGTCATAAAACATGTTCAAGAACTTAAATGTAAATATGGTCATAATTAATGGGGATATCACAGTAGATAAATGGAAATGACTTATATAAAACAAATAGAAAATTAAAAGTATAGTGTCTAAAAAGAAAATTTCTAAATGGCTTAAAAGCATATTGAAAACAACAAAAAGTAAGAGTCAGTGAACTTCAGAATAAATCAGTATAAATGATCCATTGTGAAAACATGGAGGAAAAAAGTGGAAAAAACATTCATAGAGCCTCAGAGACCTGTGGGACAATATTAAGCAAATAATAAACATATACTTAGCGTCTTAAAAAAAGAGAGGCACAGTGGCATATTAAAAAGACAAAAGATTTGATTTTTTTTTCCAGTTTTACTGAGATATAATTGACATACAGTACTATAGCTTCCCAGGTGGCACAGTTGGTAAAGAATCTGCCTGCCAGTGCAAGAGACACAAGAGATGTGGGTTCAATCCCTGGGTCAGGATGATCCCCTGGAGGAGGAAATGGCAACCTACTCTAGTATTCTTGCCTGGAAAATTCCATGGATAGAGAAGCCTGGTGGGCTACAGTCCATGGGATGTCAAAGAGTTGGACACAACTGAATGCGTGTGCATGCACACGCATGTACACACAGACAAACACACAAGAGTCAAGTATAGGTCATAAAGATTTGACTTACATCCACAACATTTCCTGACCTCAGAGAAGTGGCCTTTTGTAAGAGAACTCCTGTGTGTCCCAGCAGCTCACTTCCCTCTGGTCACCAGAGCTATATTCTCTAGGGGTGCCCCCTGTGTGGGCTGCCTGGATCCTTCTGTTGTGGTGGACTATTTATGGGCAGTCTGGTAGGTGTGGCTGACCCTCCTTCTGGTTGGTTGCTAGGCTCTGCCTTGTGGAGGGCTTCTGTCTGTGGGCTAGGTCATCAGGTGGCTGGTTGTGGAAAGGGGTGGGGAGTCCCGGAACTGATGCTGGCTCACTGGTGGATGGAGCTGGTTTTGGGGTGGGTGATTGCATGCTGGGGGTCCCAGATCTAGTGCTGGTGGGTGGGCCAGTTCCTGGCATGGCTGCCTGGGGGTGGGGGTGTGGTCTGGGATATCCCAAAGTTTGTGTCAATGGAACTAGATCTTGGGGCTACTGGTTGAGGGGTCTAGAGTGTCTAGTAGCAGCTATCAGCCTACTGTTGGCCGACCAGAGCCCCTGGTATTCCCTGGGCTAGTGTCCCACCACTAGTGGATGGGGGCATTTCCACCATGGGCAGCTAGCTGAGGGGCCAGAGGTGTCCCAGAGCTGGTATTAGCCTTCTGGTGGGCAGCACCAGGACTCAGTGGGTCTTGGGTCTGGTGCCAGCCTGCTGGTGTGTGGGCTGCATCATGAAATAGCAGGCCCTAGGGCTGTGGTGGTCCCGGGGCTGGTGTCCACCCAGTGGAGGATGAGACAGGGCATCAGATCCCCTAGCTGGTGCCCACCCCTTGATAGGTAGAGCTGGGTCCTGGATTCTCTATCTGCAGGACTGGGATACTGGAGCTGGTGTCCACCTACTGGGTGAGGCTCGGTCCTAGGGCTAGTACTGGCTCACTGGTGGGCGGAGCCAGTCCCAAAGTCCCTGGCTGCAGGGCCCTAGGGGTGCGTTGGTGTCAGTGGTCAGTCCTGCGCCCTCTGGTTTATAAGGCCAGGTCCTGAAGCGGCTGTGGGCTCAGGGACTCCCTGCTGGTCAGCTGGTGGGTGGAGCTGTGTTCCCGCCCAGCTAGCTGCTTGGCCTGAGGTGTCCCAGCACTGGTTCGGACAGGCTGGTGGGCGGGGCCTACTACCTTAGAGGGAGGATTAAAAAATGGCGCTTGCCAGCACCACTGTCATGGTTGAACAAGCTTCCAGAAATGGCTGCCACAAGTGGCTCTTTCCCGTGGATGAGCTCCACTTGGCTCCTGCCTCGCAGGGAGGCTCTCCGAGATCAGCAGGTGGGTCTAACCAAGGCTCCTTTTGAATTACTGCTCTTGCACTGCATCCCAGAACGTATGAGGTTTTGCGTGCACCCTTTAAGAATGGAGTTTATTTCCCACAGCCCTCTGGCTCTCCTGAATGTACGACCTGCTGGCATTCAAGGGCAAACGTTGTGGGGTTTGTTTTCCCAGTGTAGGACTTCCAGTTTGGAGAGCCACAAACTGGAACTTTGTGGAGTTCAGATCCCTTGCTCCTTGGGAAGAACTTCTACAGTTGTGATTATCCTCCCCTTTGTGGGTCACCCTTGTGGAGGTATAGTTCTTGACTGTACTGCATCTCTGTCCCTCCTTCTTGTCTGGTTGTGGTTCCTTTTATGTCTTTAGTTGTAGAAGATCTTCTTTGCTTGTCTTCTGGTCTTTCTTATCAATACTTGCTCTGTAATAGTTACAATTTTGGTGTGCCACTGGGAAGAGGTGAGCTCAAGATCATCCTACTCCGCCATTTTGGCCACTTTACTCAAATTTAATTTAAAAAAAAAGTACAGGTCTTGAATACTCTGGGCTTTCTGGGTTACTCAGTGGTAAAGAGTCCGCCTGCCAATGCAGGAGATGCAAGAGGTCAATCCCTGGGTTGGGAAGATAGCCTGGAAAAGGAAATGGTAACCCAATCCAGTATTTTTGCCTGAAAAAATACTGTAGCCCATCAGTCTCTTCTGTCCATGGGATCACAGAGTCTGGCACGACTGAGTGACACACACACACCACATACCACGCTTTAGTACTCTAAACCCCAAGTCATACAACCCACGTATATACAAAACCCCATAATTAGAGCAAATCTTGAAAGCCATCTTAGGAAAACAATATATATGAGGAAGAGTGATACAAATAGCTGCTGACTTCTCATGGGAAAAGAACACTAGATGTTACATCAAATGAAAATTTCAGATTGAGGGGAAATGATACCAAATGGAACCTTGACTACAGAGTAAGAACACCAGAAATGGTAAATGTATGTAGAAAATGTAACTGTTGTGTTTCAAGTTTCTTAAATTTGTTGTGAGGGCATACAGTATTAATTATTAGTAGAGTGTAATAACTGAAGAGTGGATATTATAAGCCTTCGAATATTAAGGTTCAGAAACTTTAGTGTACAGCAGATTAGCTGGAGAGCTTTATAAACGACAGATTGCTGGCCCCTGCCCTAGAGTTTCTGATTCAGAGAGTCAGGGGTAGAGCCTGAGAATTTGCATTTTAAGAAATTTCCAAGTGTCAGGTGTTGACACTGCTGGAGTGGGCTGTACTTTGAGAACTAGTAAAAGAATTACTTTCTTTTTTTTTTAATTTAATTTTTATTGAGGTAACTTTGGTTTATAAGTTTCATGTGTATGTTTTTTCTTCTCCTTACACTGTAGCATGCTCACCACAAAAAATGTAGTTCTTATCTCTTACCATACAGGTGATCCCGTTTATCTGTTTTACACCCCCCACCCCCCATCCCACATCTTCCCCTCTGGTAATGACTACTCTGTTTTATGGCTGAGTGGTATTCCGTTTATGGTGATCACTATTCTTTTTTTTTTTTCCCCAGTGGAGCAGTATTTAGTGTGTATGTGTGTCTGTGTGTGCAGCATATCTTTTCCCATTCATTCATTGATAGACACTTAGGTTATTTCCATATCTTGGCTGTTCTAAATAAAGCTGTGATGAACATAGAGGTGCATATGTCTTTTTAAATTAGTATTTTTGTATTCTTTGGATAAATACACAAATGGGATAGATATCGATAGATCATGTGATAGTTCTAATCTTAATTTGGAGGGGACTGTTTCTCCATAGTGACTGCGCCTGTTTACATTCTCACCAACAGTGTATGAGGGTTTCCTTTTCTGCACATACTTGCCAACCCTGTTATTTCTTGCCTTTTTGATAATAGCCATTCTGACAGATGTGAGGTGATATCTCGTTGTGGTTTTTTGTTTTTTATTCAAGTACAGTTGATATACAATTTTGTGAATATAATTCCCTGTGCTATACAGTAAATCCTTGTTGCTTGTCTATTTTATATGTAGTAGTTTGTTAATCCTATACCCCTAATTTACTCCTCCCTCTCACCTCTCTTTCCCCTTTGGTAACTGTAAGTTTGTTTTCTGTGTTTGTGAGTCTGTTTCTGTTTGGTATATAAATTCATTTGTATTATTTTTTAGATTGCATATACAAATGATGTCATATAATTTGTCTTTGTCTGACTTATTTCACTTACTGATATTCTCTAGTCCATCTATGTTGTTGCAAACGTTTCATTCGTTTTTATGGTTGAGTAATATCCTATTGTGTGTGTGTGTGTGAGAGAGAGAGAGAGAGAGAGAGAGATTCATATCTTCGTAAACCAGTCATCTATTGCTGGGCATTTGAGTTGTTTCTGTCTTGGCTATTGCAAATAATACTGCTGTTTGCAATGCTGATGAACATTGGGATGCATGTATCTTTTCAGATGGGAGTTTTTCTCATTCCTGGATATATACCCAGGAGTAGGATTGATGATCATATGATAACTCTATTTTTTGTTTTTTAAGGAACTTACAGACTATTTTCCATAGTGGCTACACCAATTTACATTCCCACCAATAGTGTATAAGAGTTGCCTTTTTTCCACACCCTCTCCAACATTTTTTATTTGTAGACTTTTTGATAATGGCCATTCTGACCAGTGTGATGTGGTACTTCATTCCAGTTTTGATTTGCACTTCTCTAATGATTAACAATTTTGAGCATCTTTTCATGTGCCTTTAGGCCATCTGGGTATCTTCATTGGAGAAATGTCTGTTTAGATCTTGTGCCCACTTCATGATTAGGTTGTTTGGTGGGTTTTTGTGTTTTTTTTTTTTAATTGCATCGTGGTTTTGATTTGCATTTCCCTAACAGTTAGTGATGAATATCTTTTCATGTGCCTGTTGGCCATCTATATGTCTTCCTTGGAAAAATGTCTATTCAGCTTTTCTGCCCATTTTTTAATTGGGTTGTTTGTCTTTTTGTTGTTGAGTTGAGTTCTTTATATATTTCAGATATTAGCCAATTAATGTACATATGTGAGTTGCAAATATTTTCTCCCATTTGGTATGTTGTCTTTTCATTTTGTTGATAATTTCCTTTGCTGTGCAGAAACTTTTTAGTTTGATATGATCCCATGTATTCAATTTTGCTTTTGTTTCCCTTGCCTGAAGAGACATATCCAGAAAGATATTGCTAAGATCAATGTCAAAGAGCATACTACATGTGTTTTCTTCTAGGAGTTTTATTGTTTGAGGTCTCACATTCAAGTCTTTAATCCATTTTGAGTTGATTTTTCTGTACGATGTGACATAGTGGTTTAGTTTCATCTTTTGCATGTGGCTGTCCAAGTTGAAGGAATTACTTTTTAAAGTGTTGAGAGATATACCTAAAAAGCCAATAAAGAAATTAAATTGACATACTAACAAATTCTCAGTTAAGTGAAAAGATGACAGGAAAGAAAAGACAGACAAGTAGAAAATAAATAGCAAGATGGTAAACTTATATCTCACCCTTTTAAAATTGTATTAAATTTCAATGACCTGAACACTATACTTAAAAAGTAGAGATTATCAAACTGAATTTATTTTTTTTTTTAAAAAGTCACACTCAACTACAACTGACCATTGAACAGTATGGATTTGACATGTTTGAATTGTGCGAATCCATTTATTTGTGATTTTTTTTTCAATAAACATTGACAATTTTGGGGGAGATTTGACAGTGTGAAAGAACTTGCAGATGAATTGCTTAGCCTTGAAATATTGAAAAAAATTTTATAAGGTAATATGTCATGAATGCAGAAGATATATGTAGACATAGTCTATTTTATCATTTGCTTACCATAAAATACAACAGTAAAATTTATTGAAACTCACTCCCACAAATATAGTCTATACATTTACCGTTGAGAGAAATGGAAGCAAACATAAAGATGCTGTATTAAACTGTAACTTATTAAAATTAGCTGTGGTACACACTGCACTACTGTAAAAATTTCATAGTAACCTTCTGTTGCTATTGCAGTGAGCTCAGGTGTTGCAAGTATCTGCTTAAAATGCTGTATAATAGTAATCATCTCCATGTGATCAGTTTGTCTGCAGCAAAATGCATGTGATTGTCTTAAAAAGTGATTTCTTACAGTTCTCAGATATGTTTCATTATGTTTAGTGCAACACCATAGACAATGAATAATTTCATAGGGCTCATGTGAAGTGCACAGTGATGCTGAAGTTGCTCCCAAGAAGCGGAGAAAGGTTATGACATTACAAGAAAAAGTTGAATTGCTTGATATGTATTGTAGATTGAGGTCTTCAGCTGTGATTGCCCACTGTTTCAAGATAAATGAATCCACATAAGGACCAGTGTAAAAAAAAAAAAGAAAGGAAATTTGTGAAGCTATAGCTTCAGCTATGCCAGTAGGCATGAATACCTTGCATTTTTTGAAATATCTTTTTATCTCATAATGAAAATGTAGCTCTTATGTGAGTGCAGGATCCGTACAAGGAAGACAGACCTATGGGCTCTGATAAGACAACAAAGCAAAAGGGATTGAAGGATCTAAAACTGAAGAATTTAGTGCCAGCAAAAGATGGTTTGATAATTTTAAAAAGAGGTTTGGTTTAATAAATATCAAGATGATAGGAAAAGCAGCTTCTGCCAACCAAGAGGCTACAGGCAGTTTCCAAATGCCCTTAAGGGAATCATGGAAGAGAAAGGATATCTGCCTGAACAGGTTTTTAATGCCAATGTATGTCCTATTCTGGGTTAAAAAAAAAAAATGCCTTATTAGTAAGGAAGAAAAGCAAGCACTGGGATTTAAAGCAGAAAGAGATAGGCTAACAACTGCAGATGCAGTTGGGTTTATGATCAAGACTTCCCTTATATAAACTGCTAACCTCGGAGCCTTGAAAGGGAAAAATAAACATGAGCTGCCAGTCTTTTGGTTGTACAGCAAGGAGTCCTAGATGACAAAACCCCTTTTTCTGGATCAGTTCCATTGATGCTTTGTCCCTGAAGTCAGGAGGTACCTTGCCAGTAAGGAACTGCCTTTTAAAGTTCTTTTGATATTGAACAATGCCCCTGGCTACCCAGAACCCCATGAGTTCAGCCCCGAAGGCACTGAACACAGATACAACATCTATAATTCAGCCGCTAGCCTTAAGGACCTTAAAGGCTCGTTACACATGGTACTCTATGGAAAGGATTGTCAATGCTGTGGAAGAGAATGCAAATAGAGAAAACATCACGAAAATCTGGAAGGATTATATCATTGAAAATGTCGTTGCTGTTATAGAAAAAGTCTGATAGAGCCAGTCAAGGAAATCATGAAAGAGATTGTAGCTGTATAGGGTGAGGTGGGGAAAGGTTGGGGGTGAAGAGGTTTGAGATGCAGGTATTTTGAAGAACTAATAGACACCACACCAGAGGAATTAACAACACACCTTGATGGAGATGATTGCTTCCGAATTAGTGCCAGAAAAATAAGGAAGAAGACGTAGAAGATGCAGTGCCAAAAAACAGATCAACATTAGACAATCATGGGTCATCAGGGAAATGCAAATTAAACAGTGAAATACCATTATACACCTACTAGAATGGCCAAAATCAAGAACTTGACAATACCAAACATTAGTGAGAATGTGGAGCAACAGGTGAGAATGCAAAGCAGTACAGCCACTTTGGAAACCTGTTTGCCAGTTTTTTACAAAGTTAAACATATTCTTACCACATAATCCAGCAGTCACGCTCCTTGTTGTTTACCCAAATGAGTTCAAAACTTATTTTTGTACAAAAAAGTGCACATGGATGTTTACAGCAGCTTTATTTGTAATTGTCAAAAGTTGGAAGAACCACTGTGTCCTTCATTAGATGAATAAACTGGTACATCCTCACATGGAATATTATTTGAAGCTGAAGTGAAATGAGCAGGAATTCCCTGGCAGTCCAGTGTTAAGACTGCGCTTCCACTGCAGGGGGTGCAGGTTTGATCCCTGATTGGGTAGCTAAAATCCCACATGCTGCACAGCCAAAAAAGAATAGATAAAATAGCAATAAGAATAAAAACATAACTATACAAATAAATAATGACTGATCAACTAGATATCTATATGGAAATGAGCCTTGACCTTTCCTCATGCTATACAAAAAGCTTAATTTAAAATGGACCAGAGGGCAAATATAAAAGCTAAAAGTATAAAACTTCAGTAAGTAGACACAGGAGAATATCTCGTGATCTGTAAGTAGGCAGAGATTTCTTGGATCTGACAAAAAAGTAATTATCAAAAACATAAAGGTGATTTTTACATTGAGCTTAAGTTTAAAACTTCTGCCCACTAAAAGCCAATGCCAAGAAAACAAATAGGCAAGCCATATACTAGGAAAAAATATTTCCAAATCTTATATCGGAAAAGGGACTACATCTAGAAAACATAAATAACTCAATTATTTGTGATAGAAATATAAATAATTCAGTTTAAAAAATGAGACAAAATATTTGTGTAGAGGCTTCCCAGAGGAAGATATGTGAATGGCCAATAAGCACATGAAAAAGCACTCAGCATCAATTAATCATTATGGAAATGCAAATTAAAACCATAATGAAATACCACTACACACACCAGAATGGCTAAAATTGAAACTCCTGATAACATCAAATGTTGACAAAGATGTGGATCTACCGTAAATCATTGCTGATAGGATGGTGTACCACTTTGGAGAAAAGCATGACAATTTTTTTTTTAATTTATTTATTTATTTTAATTGGAGGCTAATTACTTTACATTACTATGGTGGTTTTTGCCATACATTGACATTAATCAGCCAAGGGTGTACATGTGTTCCCTATCCTGAGCCCTGCTCCCACCTCCCTCCCCATCCCATCCTTCAGGGTCATCCCAGTGCACTGACCCTGAGCACCCTATCTCGTGTATTGAACCTGGACTGATGATCTGTTTCACATGTGGTAATATACATGTTTCAATGCTATTCTCTCAAATCATCCCACCCTTGTCTTCCACAGAGTCCAAAAGTTCTTTACATCTGTGTCTCTTTTGCTGTCTCACTATAGGGTCATCGTTACTCTTTCTAAATTCCATATATATGCGTTAATATACCAGAGAAGGCAATGGCACCCCACTCTAGTACTCTTGCCGGGAAAATCCCCTGGACGGAGGAGCCTGGTAGGCTGCAGTCCATGGGGTCGTGAAGAGTCGGACACAACTGAGCGACTTCACTTTCACTTTTCACGTTCATGCATTGGAGAAGGCAGTGGCAACCCACTCCAGTGTTCTTGCCTGGAGAATCCCAGGGACAGGCAAGCTTGGTGGGCTGCTGTCTATGGGGTTGCACAGAGTTGGACACAACTGAAGTAACTTAGCAGCAGCAGCAGCAGCATTAATATACTGTATGATGTTTTTCTTTCTGACTTACTTCCCTCTGTATAATAGGCTCCAGTTTCATCCACTGCATTAGAACTGATTCAAATGTACTCTTTT
Source organism: Okapia johnstoni (assembly GCA_024291935.2). Lineage (NCBI taxonomy): Eukaryota > Metazoa > Chordata > Mammalia > Artiodactyla > Giraffidae > Okapia > Okapia johnstoni. The sequence continues at coordinate 48,205,485 of CM044322.1, forward strand.
TAATAGCTGAGTAATATTCCATTGTGTATAGGTACCACAGCTTTCTTATCCATTTGTCTGCCGTTGGACATCTAGGTAAAAGCATGACAATTTTTAATAAAATTAAATTTATGCCTGCCCTATAACCCACCAGTTCTGCTGCATGATATTTAACTAAGAGAAATGAAAAGTGCTATTCACAGAAGGATATATACAAGAATATTCATAGCATCTTTGTTCCAATTTTATAGCCAAAACCCAGAATCACGCCAACAACAGGCGAATGGATGAACATAACATGGTATTTTCTCACAGTGAAATATAAATTGACAATAAAAAGAAACTACTGATGTATAGATTCACTTCAGACAGTATGCTAAGCAAAAGAAGCTGAAAACTAAAACATGTGTATCATATGGTTCAATTTATATGAAGTAGAACAGACAAAATTAGTTTATGGTAGAAAAATATTACCAGAAAAGTGGTCACTTCTGCAGAAAGGATTGCATTGTGTATTTGACCCTATAAACAGTCAGAGGAGTAGAGTGGCCATGTAATTTGTCACCCAAATAAGCATCTTCTGAGAGTAGAGGAGGAGGTGCTCTTAATAACTGAGGTAGGATAGCAAGTGTAAATGGACATTGTCTAATATGATTTATGGATTAATAGGATTTACTCTACCTGATGTTTTTGAAATTTCTTATTGTATTCTCAAAACCTTAGGATAAAGGAAGTGCTGATAACAACAATAATATTTTTTTCTTACTTTCCTGACCAAGAGTCTGCTTTTTACCCCTGAGTTATCATATGTAATATACTTAAATTGCTGCTTTTGCTTCTGTTTTTTTAGGTTTGCTTGTCAGCACCAATAATCTAGTACAGAAATGGCTGTTAATGAGAGGGCTGCCTTAGAGATGAAGAAGTTTAAATATTTTTAAAAATCTTGGAACCAGTTAAGTAAAACTGGTTAGAATTTAGTCATCACTTGAACTGATAGATACTCCTATAATAATAGGGGAACCTATTTCAAATATAAATCTGTGGTAGAAGGACATAAATGACATCCACATAAAAATTATGGAAATGTCTTCTTTTTGTTGATTTATAAAAGCAATACATTCTCAAAGCAAACAAAACAAAACAAAAATACCACAGAAGTGTAGAAAGAAAGTTTTCTCTAAAGTTTTATAAATCTCCCTCTAAAGTTTGATGTATCTAAGTATACAGTATATGTCAGAACATAAGATGGTCCTCTGTCCAAAATATACTTGAGTTCTTACACTATTCATGTTATAAGTATTCTCTTGGTTTATTTTATATAATGCAGTCTGCTTGATGAAGACTCAGTAATTTCTAATTTCTTTTTGTTTTGGCTGGAGAAAGTACTCTGTATGGTTTTACTTCTTTTAAAGTTGTTGAGACTTGTTTCATGGCCCATCATTTGGTCTGCCTTGAAGAAGGTCCCATGTGTATTTCAAAGGATTGTGTATTTTGCTGTTGGGTTGAGCATTCCATATATGTTAGGTCGAATTGGTTGATAGTGTTATTCATATCTTCCATATTCTTACTGATTTTCTGTTTTATTGTTATGTCAGTTACTGAGATGACTATTAAAATCTCTAACTATAACTTTATTTTGCTTCAGGTATTTTGGTGCTTTGTTAAGGTGCATATTTATTTATATTTGTCATATTTTCCTGATACATTGACTCTATTGTCATTATGAAACGTTCCTCTTTGTTTCTGGTATTATCACTTACGTTTGTTGTTGTTTAGTGGCTAAGTCATGTCTGACTCTTTTGCAACTCCATGGACTGTAGCCCGCCCAGCTCTTCTGTCCATGGGATTTTTCAGGCAAGAATAATGGAGTGGATTGCCATTTTCTTCTCCAGGGGATCTTCCCGACCCAGGGATCAAACCCACGTCTCCAGCATTGCAAGTGGATTCTTTACTGCTGAGCCACCAGGGAAGCTCATGCCTTATCTTCAGTTTTTATTATATAGCCATCCCAGTATTCCATTGTTACTGTGGTAGATGTTTTTCCATCCTTTCACTTTTAACCTATTTGTATCTGTGAATCTGAAGTGTGTCTCACACATACCCCAGTGTTCATCACAGCACTGTTTACAATAGCTAGGATATGGAAGCAACCTAGATGTCCATCGGCAGACGAATGGATAAGAAAGTTGTGGTACATATAAACAATGGAATATTACTCAGCTGTTAAAAAACGCATTTGATCAGTTCGAATGAGGTGGATGAAACTGGAGCCTATTATAAAGAGTGAAGGAAGTCAGAAAGAAAAACACCAATACAGTGTATTAGTACATATATATATGGAATTTAGAAAGATGGCAAAGACAACTCTATATGTGAGACAGCAAAAGAGACACAGATGTAAAGAACAGACTTTTGGACTCTTTGGGAGAAGACGAGGGTGGGATGATATGCGAGAATAGCATTGAAACATGTATATTATCATATGTGAAATACATGACCAGTCCAAGTTCGATGCATGAAACGGGGCACTGAAAGCTGGTGCACTGGGACAACCCAGAGGGATGGGATGGGGAGGGAGGTGGGAGGGGGTGTTCGGGGCAGAGGGGACACATGTATACCCGTGACTGATTCATGTCACTGTATGGCAAAAACCACCACAATATTGTAAAGTAATTAGCCTCCGATTAAAATAATTAACAAATTTAAAAACAATAAAGTGTGTCTCAGACACATGTAGAAACATAGACAGCATATAGTTGAGTCTTGCTCTCTTTAAGCCAGTCTGTAAACCTCTGCCTTTTTAAAAATTTGAGAAATTTTTATCTAATTATTTTTTATTGAGGTATAATTGACATCTAACACTAGTTTCAGGTGTATAATATAATGATTCAGTATTTGTATATATTATGAAATGATCACCACAATAATTCTAGTTAATATCCATTACCACACATAGTTACAAAAAAAGTTACAACTTTTTAAAGATTTACTTTTTTTTAACAACTTTCAGGTTTTTAATTCGGTATTAATTGTGGTCACCGTGTTGTGCATTTTGTACATGACTTTTCGTATGTTTACAATTTAAAAAAATTTTATGGAAATATAGTTGATTTACACTGTGTTGGTTTCAGGTGTATAGCAGAGTAATTCAGTTATGTGTGGGTTTGTATGGCTGTGTCCATGTGTGTGTATATATATTCTTTTTTAGATTCCTTTCCATTATAAGTTATTACCAAATATTGAGTATAGTTCTCTCTGCTATACAGTAGGTCCTTGTTGGTTATCTATTTTATATAGACTTAACTTATTTTATACTCCTTCCCTGGTGGCTCAGACAGTAAAGAATCTGCTTGCAATGCAAGAGACCTGAGTTTGACCCCTGGGTGGTGGAAGATCCCCTGGAGAAGGGAATGGCAACCCACTCCAGTATTCTTGCCTGGGAAATCCAGTTATTTTATAACTGAAAGTTTGTAACTTTTGACCCCCTTCACCCTCTGCTGTTTAATCACTGATTAGTCTGTTCACAGTTAATGTAGTAGTTGATACGGGTGAATTTATTCCTGTCATGCTATTTGCTTACAGTATGTCTCATATCCTTCATGTTCCTTTGTACCTCCTTTGCTGCCTTCCTTTGTGTTAAGTACTGTTTGTATACAAATTTTACTTAGTATAGTTATATAGTTAGGATTTGTATATTAGTGTACAAATTTAGTATACAATTTTAATTTCTCTGTTCTTATTTTTAGATGTTTTTTGAGGGTTTTGTGTGTGTGTGTGTGTGTGTGTGTGTGTGTGTGTGTGTGTGTGTGTGTGTGTGTGTTGCTCTGGGAAATACAACATAAAGGATTTTTTCCCAGTATGAAGTTTGAACATATCACAATCTAATTAATACTGAATTAATTCTGATAAAATATAGAAAATTTACTCCATTATAGCTCCCTCCCACTTCCTTTTTACTGTCATCATCAAATACAGTAGATTTATTCTGTGATCCTCTGAGAATACAGTATTACAATTATTGCTTTAAATAATTTTACTTCTTAAAAATGAAATGAAGAAAATAGAAAAAGTGTTGTATTTTGTATACACTGTTTTTTATATGCACCCACATTTTACCATTTCTGGTGTTTTTCTTTTCTTGCTGTGGATTTTAGTTACTGTCTGGTATTGTTTCCTTTTATCACAAAGGATGTGTTTTAGTATTTCTTCTTATCTTGTCTAGTAGCAGCAGATTCTGTTTTCTTTATCTGAAAATGCTTCCATTTCTCCAGCATTTGTGAAAAATAGTTTCACAGGATATAGAATTCTTGACTGACAGTTTTTTCTTGTTAGCACCCTGAATATGTCACGCTATTGCCTTCTGACTTTCATTGTTTCTGATGAGAAGTGAGAGATGTACCTGTTCATTGTGCTGCTATTCTCCTACATGTGATGAGTCATTTTTCTCCTGAAGCTTTCAGTATTCTTTGTTTGTCTTTGGATTTTGGAAATCTCACTGTGTTGTGTCTAGATTTGATGCTCTTTATATTTATCCTATTTGAGGTTTATTGAGTTTCATGGATTAGTTGGACTTAATTTTAAAATTAAATATGGGAGATTTTTGGCCATAGTTTCTTCCAGTTTCTTTTTCTGCTTCTTTCTCCCCTTCCCTTTCCATCTCTCATTACAAATATCCTGGTACACTTGATATCTTTCTCCAGCTCTCTGAGGCTGTCTTCAGTTTTCTTCAGTCTTTTTGTTCTCTGTGTTCTTCAGATTGGATAATTTCTATCTTGATCTCTCTTTAATAAAGCAGAGTCCAAACTTATTACAATATATTATCTAAAATGTTCCCTGATGCTTTTCTTCATATCTTCTTTTTAACTCTAGAGTTTCTGTTTGGTTCTTTTGTACAATTTCTGTGAGATTCCTATTGAGTCATTGTCTTCAATTCTCTGAACATATTTATAAAACCTACTTTTGAAGACTCCGCTAATATATCATCTCTTTCAGTTTCTACCTACTATACTTTTATTCTGGGTAAGAATCATATTTTTTTACTTTATTACATGTCTAGTAATTTTTGGTTGAAAACTAGATATTTTAGATAATATATTATAGCAAGTCTGTTTTCTACTTTTTTTTTTTTAAGAATTGTTGTATTTCCTTTAGTAACTTGCCCTGGGAGCTCAGACGGTAAAGAATCTGCCTGCATTGCAGGGGATCCTGGGTTCAATCCCTGGGTCGGGAAGATCCCCTGGAGAAGGGATGGCAGCCCACTCCAGTATTGTTACCTGGAGAATTCCATGGACACACATGGAGTCACAAAGAGTCAGACATGACTGAGCAACTGACACTTCACTGTGCAACCACAGATATCTCTGCTCAGTTTTTGTTTGCTCTTTTTTTTATTTTTAATAAATAAATTCATGCAGACTTAGTGGTCAGCCAGTGACTTAGGCAGAGATTGTACTCAAACATCTTAATCCGGAAAGGCATCAGACTAATCTGTGTGTGTAGTTGGGTAACACATACAAAGTTGATGTCAGTTTCTAGGTCATCCTTTAGTTTTTGCTCTTTACCAGACTCTCTTGGGTGTTCCCCACCAAATCACGTAGTTTTCCACTTAGGCAAAAATTTATGAAGAGTTTATTTCAGTCTTTTTATGGCTCTCTAGTTTACAGGATCTCCCTGTTAAATTCCTGCCTATTCTACCACTTACCTCAGACAGGACTGCGTCTTAGGCTTCCAGAGTTGTAGGGTTTTCTTATTCTTTCCTCACTGAGTTCACCACTCTTAGCTAACAGTCACAGGTTTTTACTCACTGATCCACAACCAGTCTGCCCCTCTGGCAATAAACAGCACTGTTTCCATGACCAACCATACACTGCTGCTGCTGCTGCTAAGTCGCTTCAGTCGTGTCCGACTCTGTGCGACCCCATAGACGGCAGCCCACCAGGCTCCCCTGTACCTGGGATTCTCCAGGCAAGAACACTGGAGTGGGTTGCCATTTCCTTCTCCAATGCATGAAAGTGAAAAGTGAAAGTGAAGTCACTCAGTCGTCTCCAACTCCTAGCGACCCCATGGACTGCAGCCTACCAGGCTCCTCCATCCATGGGATTTTCCAGGCAAGAGTACTGGAATGGGGTGCCATTGCCTTCTCCGAACCATACACTAGAAAAACTCTTTTCACCAATCAGGCTGTTGGTGATGGTGGAGTGTGAATAGCCTTTTGCAAAAAGGCCACTGAGTTCACCTATCCTTACCTGAAGTTCTAGCAGTTTTCTAACAGTGCTCATTTCTTAATTGTTTTTGAGTTCACCTATCCTTACCTGAAGTTCTAGCAGTTTTCTAACAGTGCTCATTTCTTAATTGTTTTCTGCATTTAGTCCATTTCCAGTACCTTGAAATGGTAGTCTTTGACAATCTTGTACAGGTTTATAGAAGTCTTTTTGCAGAGAAGGATCACCAACCTCTTCATACTGCCATGAGTAGAAATTCTAATTCTCTGTTTGTTTATTCAGCTTTATTGCTCCTATCTTCTGTATACCTGTTTAATTTTCCCTTAATTGGTCAAAGACTGAAAATGATATTTTAGTCTTCTGCACTTGAGTTTTTAATCAGTTGATCCTTTGAAACAGTTTTGCATGGAACACTTGTGTTCTATTAAAATGATATCGTTTTTATGTGTATAAAAATAGAGAATCCCCATGGAAAGAGGAGCCTGGCAGGCTACAGTCCAAGAGTTGGATACAACTAAGCGACTAAGCACAGGACACAGCAAAATATGTCATTTTATCTAGTTTAACGCCTTAAATGTTCTTATTTTTTCACTCATGCTGGTTGTTTCCTTGGATTTTCCTGATGTTACTTCAAACTGAATTTAAATAATAGTGGCACGAGAATTCATCTATGTGAGGGATCCCCAAGACCACCCCCAGGTTTCATTGGGCGATTCACTAGAAAGACTCAAGTGTGTGTACAAGTGTGCCCAGTTGCTCAGTTGTACCCCATGGACGGTAGCCCACCAGGCTTCTCTGGCCGTGGGATTTTCCAGGCAAGAATATGAGTTGGGTTGCCCTTTCTTCCTCCAGGATATCTTCCTAACCCAGATATCAAACCTGCATCTCCCACATCTCCTGCATTGGCAGGTGGATTCTTTATCACTAAGCCACCTGGGAAGCCCCAGAAAAACCCGAGAGTACTTGGCAAATAGTTGTATTCATGGCCATGGCTTATCACAGAAAAGGATACGAAGCAAAGTAAGCAAAGGGAAAAGTCAGTTCAGTTCAGTCACTCAGTTGTGTCTGACTCTTTGCGACCCCATGGACTGTGGCACGCCAGGCCTCCCTGCCCATCACCAACTCCTGGTGTTTACTCAAACTCATGTCCATTGAGTTGGTGATGCCATCCAACCATCTCATCCTCTATCGTCCCCTTCTCCTCCTGCCCTCAATCTTTCCCAGCATCAGGGTCTTTTCCAGTGAGTCAGTTCTTGACATCAGGTGGCCAAAGTATTGGAGTTTCAGCTTCAACGTCAGTCCTTCCAGTGAATATTCAGGACTGATCTCCTTTAGGATGGACTGGTTGGATCTCCTTGCAGTCTAAGGGACTCTCAAGAGTCTTCTCCAACACCACAGTTCAAAAGCATCAATTCTTCTGCACTCAGCTTTCTTTATAATCCAACTCTCACGTCCATACATGACTACTGGAAAAACTATAGCTTTGACTAGACAGACCTTTGTTGGCAAAGTAATGTCTCTGCTTGGTTATAACTTTTATTCCAAAGAGCAAGTGTCTTTTAATTTCATGGCTGCAGTCACCATATGCAGTGATTTTAGAGCCCCAAAAAATAAAGTTGGTCACCGTTTCCACTATTTCCCCATCTATCTGCCATGAAGTGATGGGACCAGATGCCATGATCTTCGTTTTGTGAATGTTGAGTTTTAAGCCAACCTTTTCACTCTCCTCTTTCACTTTCATCAAGAGGCTCTTTAGTTCTTCTTCACTTTCTTCCATAAGGGTGGTGTCATCTGCATATCTGAGGTTATTGATATTTCTCCCAGCAAGCTTGATTCCAGCTTGTGCTTCATCCAGCCCTGCGTTTCTCATGATGTACTCTGCATATAAGTTAAATAAGCAGGGTGACAATATACAGCCTTGACGTACTCCTTTCCCTGTTTGGAACCAGTCTGTTGTTCCATGTCCAGTTCTAACTATTGCTTCCTGACCTGCATACAGATTTCTCAAGAGGCAGGTCAAGTTGGTCTGGTATTCCCACCTCTTTAAGAATTTTCCAGAGTTTGTAGTCACAGTCAAAGGCTTTGGTATAGTCAATAAGGCAGAAGTAGATGTTTTTCTGGAACTATCTTGCTTTTTCGATGATCCAAGGGAAAAGTACATGGGGCCAAAGTCTAGAGGAAAACAGGTGTAAGCTTCCAAGAGTCCTCTCCCTGTGGTGTCACACAAGACTTGCAGAATTCCTTCAGCAGCAAGTTGTAATCGCAGTTATGAAATGTTGTCTACCAAGGAAACTCATTACTCAATGCCCAAGGTTTTTATAGGGGACTGGTTACGTAGGCACCTTTTGCTTGGCATATACAAGAACTGGAAAGCTGGTAACCACATTGTTTACACAAACAATCTGGGCACAGTAAACCACCTTTCTTAGTATGGCAACAGTGGGAACTCTCTCAAAGTTCAGGCTCCCAGACGTTAATCTTGTAGACGACCCTTTCTAAGGATAGTAGTCTGAAGCCTAATAAATCTTTTCTGCATAGCACCCTTGTCTTTTTTTCATTTGAATTGTTCCTAGTGCTTCATTCATGAGTATAATGACCAAGTTTCTCTTGTTGACTTTTTTTAAAAGTATTTTCCTCCTAGTTTTGTAGATATATGGTTTCATTCATTCATCAAATTAAGGATCACCATTTATAGTTTTGTTGTTTGTTTCAGAAGTTTTTTACTTGTTCTTCTAAACCTAAAATAAATTATTAATACATACCTTTTTTGGAAATTTTAGCAGACAGCAGTCCTATACTTTCTCCACTTTGAAGTACATGCTTGGAGCAGTTCTGTATGTGGCAGTTTTTTGTATCCTAGATACCATAATGCCTTTGTTTCTTTTTTCAGCTCGATTACGTGGTGTTCATGATGGTCTCTTCACTGGACAAATAGATGCTGTGGATACTCTTAATGCTACTTATAGAGTAACATTTGATAGGGCAGGGCTTGGAACTCATACTATCCCTGACTATGAAGTTCTTGTGAGTATTTATTTCACAATACATATTTGGTTTATGCCTATAAAATATGTTTTGTAAAATATATATATATATGTTTTGTAGAGTTTTTTAGGGGTTGTATTTATGATAGAATCAAGATCTCTAGTCACAAAGGGAGAGATCTTTAGGGGTTCCCAGCCCTGCCTCCTGGACTCCTGGAGCAGAACTCTACTTTTCTTCTACATTTTCCAGAATCTAGCCTCCCTCTGCCTTCCCCACCAAATTATAGTGTGATGCAACTGATCACTCTTGACTAAATAGCTACACAACACTTGCTTTTAGCTGTTTTTATAAAACTGAAACAAGTTGTTTTGTAAAACAACTTTGAAAGTTGAAGTAACATCTTGTACTTTGAAATATGTGTATTTTTATATGTTCCTATTTTATCCTCAGAATATACAAGGTGGATGTTAATAACCTCCACTTTTCATAAGGTGAAACTGAGACATAAGTACATTAGGTAATTTATTCAAGGCTTTCAAGATGGATTCTTGACAGATTGAGTCTTGAATCCAGATCTTTTGAACTTCTGATATAGTCCATTAAACTATTGAACCATTATTTCATGATCATGCTTAATTTAGCAACCTCATGAAAATTATATACTTTCCTAATAAGTCAAAATATAAAGAGTAAATATAATTCTCTGATAGTTTTTTTAATGAGTAAAAACTTTTTGGAAAAAAATTGTTTGCCTCTAAGTATTATGGAAATTTAACTGTTTACATTAATACCCCTGCCTCTTCATTCCTTTGTTATAAACTTGATTTTTAAGGATTCTGAACTTACAATTAAAAATAAAAATTTCTTTATCTCCTTAGTATAAAAATAGAAGACTGTTTTTCTGGTCCATACTTTCAAAAAAACTGTGACTCTGCTTATTGTGAGAGTTTCCTTATCAAACGTACTTTAGAGAGGAGTAGGAGGGAAAGATAATTTGGGCTAAATATAGAGCAAGGTGTATCAATCTAATTTTTTTCATTAAAGGATGAAATCTTTAAACCTCCCATTTCAAAAGAGAAAAATTACTCTTCTGTTACATTAATGTAATTTCCTTTATGAGATCACCAAAACATTTCTCCCTGGCCTTTAATTACAGTGAGTAATATTCAGATAGTCTTTAACACAGAGACAGCCAAGAGTGGCCATAGATCACTTTCCTTTCTTTCATAGATCACTTTCTTCTGTTTTGTGGGTTCTACATCTTAGTAGCCAAGTAGTATTCATACTCTGATTTAAGTTCTAGACCTTTGATCTTTGTAGTTAGTATATTTTATGATAAATCATAATAAACTAGTGTACATTTAATGCTAAAATAGAATTTTTATAAAGCTAAAATGATTGGTAAAGTTCTTCAAGTTTTGGGTCCTGTTCTCTTTTCCTAAAGAGTAATGAGCCTCATGAGACAATGCCAATTGCTGCCTTTGGACAAAAACAGCGGCCTTCTCGATTTTTTATGACCCCACCACGGTTACATTATACTCCTCCTCTCCAGTCACCGATTACAGTAAGTAATATTTTTTAAATATCACCAGTAATTTAAATGAATATTATGAATGTAAACTATGTTCTTATAAAATATACATTGATTGACTATAGTAACTTTAGGTGGTGCCCACATTATTTTGAGTTGTCAGATATTAAATAGAAAGCTAATAAAGTAAATAAAATAGTTGTTTCACCTTGGAAATATTTTCCTTTTTATAGGATTTTTAATAGAATATTAATTATAATAGAATTTGCTCTTTATTTAAAAATTTTATGATAGTTCCTACTGTGTAGCACAAAGAACTGTATTCAATATCCTGTGATAAACCATAATGAAATAGAATATTTTAAAATGTAACATATATGTAGAAAGGAATCACTTTGCTGTATAATGGAAGTTAGCACAGCATTGTAAATCAAATATACTTCAATAAAATAAAGTTTTAAAAAATTAAAATGCTTCCTTTTGAATGGTCAGTGGTTAAATGGTTCCCTCTTATTCCCACAGGATAATGATCCCTTATTAGGACAGTCACCTTGGAGAAGTAAAATTTCTGGCTCTGACACTGAAACGTTAGGTGGTTTTCCAGTAGAATTCCTTATCCAAGTGGTAAGAATTGCTCTGAATATTTTGCTCATTTGTTAAAAAAAAAATTCAGTATCTTTTGTTTTATTAAAGTTGAAAATCTTTCTAGGACCAAATATTTTTACACTTTTTAAAATCATTGTGTTTTAAGAACTCTGTTATTTCCAACAAAGCTTGAAAATAAGTTATAACAGCCAAAAAAGACTTGGAGGTCTATTTTTGTTGGGCTTTTCTTGGGTTTGGTTCTCATTATTTTGCTATGTTAGGGACTCTAGCATAAGTGTTCTAGCATACACCCTATGAAATTGAATGGTTAGCTGTTAATAAATTGTATAAATATAAAGGTTTTTATTTAGTAACCTCAGTAATCCTGCCATTATCAGTCACCTCAAAACTTACGGTGTATTGGCCAGCTCTCTGGTTAGGAGGAACTTAATTTTTTTTCTGTGACTACAAATAACTATTCATTTGCTAAGTACTTAATGATTAGACACAAAGAAATCTAAAGCTAAAGTGAAACAAATAGCAATTATTATATACAACAGTTTTCTTGAATAGCCTGACTCTTAATATAATGAGCTGTTTGTTTTGAAAATTAGGTTGAATAAATTATTTAGTTTGAATCATAGTCTAGTGATGTTTAATTTGTTTCTTTTCTTTTCCTTTCCTTTTCTTTTTTGAAAATAAAGCTATTTGGCTTGGGATAGATAAAGTCTTTATAAATAAAAATGTTTATAACATAAGCCATTAAAATATTCAGTGTTACCTTTTACAATTAATTACAATGTTATTTTGAGGAAAAGTCTTGTCATTTGTATGTATATATATATATATATATATAGCATTTCTTATTCCTTAGTTATATGTTGTTAATTATCCTTGGAATACAGAATTACACCTTTTAACTTTCAAAGGTAGATATTTTTATATGAAAAATTTTAAATATGAAAAGAGCCAAGGCTTATCATTTCACAGCTAGGACACTTGTTTTTTAAAGACATTCTTTCTTTTATTAAATAGTGGAAGTAAAAACAAAGCTGATATGTCATATTTGGGCAAGGGGTGGAGGGAGATTGGGAAGGAGGGCGAAGAGGAAGAGGAGTGGGGAGCAAGAGATCCACCAGCAGAGGGAGTCAGAAGCTAAATACTAATACACTACTTCTAAAGGATTGATGTTTTTATTGCTGCTTAGATGTTTGATTGCAGTGCTTAATTTTAACTTCAAAATCTATGTGTAATGCCTAGTTGAAACACTGCTTTCATTATTTTAAGCCTTCTAGCGTGTGAAAATGAAAGTCCTTTTATGTATTTGTCTTTTGTAATATCTAAAATTTTATGAAACTCAGGTTTGCTCTTGTCGAGCTATGAGATATGTTTTTGTCTTTTTCTGTTACTATTTTTGTCTTATGACAAAATAAACATTTTTTGCTAGTTTCATAATTCATAGTTCGCAATGAGTTTTTTTTCTTGGGTTTTAGGGATTTTGAGGAATCTAAAAAGACTGACCCTCTTAAGAGAGGACTCAGTTTTGAAAAGAATGAGAAGGAAACAGCATGATTTTCTATCAGAAACTAACAAGAAACACAAAACTGAAAGAGAAACCAAAAATGGGAGAAAGATGTTGCCTTCATCCATCTTTTACTGTTTCTTACTCAATAGAATCACACAGATTTCCATAAAACCCAACAACTAAAGACAGGAGACCAGTCCAGAGCTCTGGACCTACTAATAAGGGTCAGTGTGAACAAGTATGTAACATATCTTACCAGGCCCTCCCTCTATCTGTATCAACTTAGGTCAGTTTTTTTTTTTTTTTAATTGTCAAAAATTTAGTACATATAAAAGCAGACAGAGTTGTATAATGTATGTCTCTGAACCCGTTATCTAGGTATAGCAGTTATCAAAAACTCCTGGCCATTTCTATTTCATATATACTCCTACCCACTTTCTCTCTTTTGAGAAATGAAACATCATACCATTTATCTGTAAATATTTTTTTATGTATCTTTAAGTGGTAAGGGCCCTTTTTTAAAGAAACATAACTGTAATATTATTATTACATCTAAAAAGTTAATAAAAACATGTCTTAATATCATCACATATCCAGTCAGCATTCCAGTTGTCTAGTTGGCTCTTAAGTATTGGCTCTTCTTTTTTCCCATTAACCTGTTTGTTGAATAAACTGTATTATTTGTCCATAGAGTCTCCCACTGTCTGGATTTTGCTGACTGAATCTTTGTAATAACATCCAGTATACTCTTCTGTCTTTGTACTTCATGTAAATTGCTCATTGAATATAAAGGTTTGATTTGATTTGGGTTTTTTGATTGGTATAGTTGTTTTTATATGACTACTTTTATGCATACTTTTGTATTCTGATAGGATGTGTAGTAGTAGTGCTCAGCCATGTGTGACTCTTTGCGACCCCATGGACTATAGTCCACCAGGCTCCTCTGCCCATGGAATTTCCCAGGCAAGAATACTGGAGTGGGTTGTCATTTCCTACTCCAGGGGATCTTCCCGAAGCAGAAATCAAACACACATCTCTTGTGTCTCCTGCATTGGCAGGCGGTTTCTTTACCACTAGCTCCACCTGGAAAGCCCTGATAGGATACCCCTATTTTTTATCTCTTTTTTAATATAATGTTAGCTGCTACAAATTATCAATGCCTAGAGCCATTCATTCATTAGGATTGCAAAATGGTGCCATTCTTGTTCTTTGTTTATTAGCTGAAATCGTTCTGTGAGGAAAAACTTCCCCAAATTTATTATTTGGTTACCTAATGGCATAGTTTGTATAGGAAAGGCAAGATAAATGCTTGATTTTTTGGCTTGTTTTCCAGTTGACGAGTTTGGTTACTAGTGTTCTCCAACAGTGGTTAATTTTATTAAAGTATCAGTCTGAATGCATGGATTTTAACATATTTGTGCTTCAATTAATTGTAGTTTTTATTCTGATTGGTCCACACATTGTTCTAGTGAAAGCTTATTCAGGTTGACTTCTTACTCGTTTTGATGTACCTGCTTACAGTGGATTTTAAAATATCTTCCTCTCAGCCAGTCAGATTTCTAAAATAGTGTATGTGCTATATTTATATTGAAACACATCTGCGAAAATATCTTAGTGGAAACTTACAAGTTTGATGTCTACCTGGTATATTTAAGTGCCTCTCTTTATTCCAAAACATCTCTTTTTCATTGTCTGTAGACCAGACTATCAAAAATTCTCATGATTAAAAAGGAACATATCAAGAAATTAAGGGAAATGAATACAGAAGCAGAAAAACTGGTAAGGATATTTTTTTGTTTACTTGTTTCATTTTCAAATGGTGGGGGCTTCTATATTTAAAGGTTAAAAATATTTTATGAAAGAAAACCTAGAGATAACTGTTATTTTAAAATCCTGATTTACTATCACTATGTTTTATTATACTGAACACATGCTTAATTAGCAATACAGTACAGTTCATTACCCTAGACCTTCTTATGTCATTGAATAGGATTAATGGATATAAATTAGATTCTTAGACAGTTTGCATGAGTGTAGAATTCCTGCCATTGGTGCTTCTGCCTAAGGAAATCATATTAGCAGAGGTTATTCAAAGTGGTTCAGAATAAATAAATCAGGAAATATGTAGTCTGGTATCTTCAGGTTATCTTGACAAAGCTTATATCCTATTTTATTAATCTGATGAGTACAAAATATGAGAGTTGATTTAATTCTTAGAGAATTATCAGAATTTTTTAAGATGTAGAAAATATTCACTAAGAAAGTTTTTTAATTGTACTGAAAGTCATAGTTATGATTTTATAGGATGGTGAATAGTTTTTATCTCAAATACCATCTCCAACTGATTAGAAATGGTTGCTAAAAAGTATGAAAGAAAAGGAGAGCTCAGTGACTAGACTTGGAGGCAAAGGGCTTTAGCTAATTACCAGTGTCTGTCATGAGTACAAGAATAGGGAGTTGTCGTAACATTAATCACCTCTTGCATGGAATGGTGTGAGGGGTAGGTGTGACTAAACAGCTGGACAAGTAGATACAGAACTGAATGAGGAACAGTCCTCTTGTAGGCTTTTTTTTTTAATCTGAACATGACTTTGAATTATCCAATTCAAGCCCATCATTTTTATGGAACTGAAAACTGAAGACCAAAGATGTCAAGGGATTTTGACCTAAGATTTTGCTGCTATTTAGTAGTACAGATACCAGAACAGGCTTCTTGGTCCCAGTTTAATTCATGTAGGCATGTTATAAAATTAGTATTGTCAGATATGCAGACTATCAAAGATAGAAATAGCATATTGCTGTTGTATATCCTAAACATAATAATATTAATGTGCTTGCTTCTTTGCTACTGGACTCTAATTCTTATCTTGGTTTCCATTAGTTTCTACTTCTACCCTTTATTCTATGGTTTTTCAATGTTCCCCCGCTGCATTTCCTCTGATCATCTTATCATCTTTTCCATCTTGAAAAAAGTGTTCAGTTCCTCAGTTGTGTCTGACTGTTTGTGACCCCATGAACTATAGCTCACCATGCTCCTCTGTCCGTAGAATTCTCCAGGCAAGAATACTGGAGTGGGTTGCCATTGCCTTCTCCAGGAGATCTTCCCAACCCAGGAATCGAACCTGGGTCTCCTGCATTACAGGAAGATTCTTTACCATCTGAGCCACGAGGGGAAGCCATTTCATCTTCATGCATAATCAAATTATTTTACTTTCACACCACTAGCTAGGACTTTTCCCTGTAGCTGGGTTTCACACCTTAAAGTATTAGGTTTGACTCAGCCGAATTAATGTTACCTACTTTTAAATAAAGGCCTATTTTGATGTCGGCTTGGCTTCTTGGCATGTGGGACCTCTGTAGAAATCTAATTTTCTTGATAGGCTTTATAATTTTATTTATGATTAGAAATAATTTCCATTATAAAAATTCAAGTATTGTAAAACTAGTATATGGTATAAATATGTTTTTATGCTTAGCATATATATTTCTTCTTCCATGCATTTACTTTCATATTTTGTTTTGTTTTTTGAAGTATAGTTGATTTATGGTATTGTCTTAGTTTCAGGTATACAGCACACTGATTTAGTGCTTTTGTCAGATTATATTCCATGATAGGTTATTATAAGATAATGGGTATAATTCCCAGTGCTATTCAGTATATTCTTGTTGTTTATCTATTTTGTATGTAATAGTTTATATCTGTTAATCCCATGCCCCTAATTTATCCTCCCTATTTCCTCTCTCCTTTGTTTTCTTTATCTGTGAGTCTATTTCTTTCTGCATACACATTCATTTGCATTGCTTTTTAGATTCCACATATAAGTGATATCAGGCAGTATTTTCCTTCCTCTGTCTGACTTATTTCACTAAACATAACATTCTCTAGGTTTGTCCACATTGCTGCTAATGGTTTTATTTCATTCTCTTTTATGACTAAGTAATACTTCATTTGTGTGTGTGTGTGTGTGTGTGTGCACATGTGTGCCATGTCTTCATAAACCAGTCTGTTGCTGGGCACTTGGGTTGTTTCCATTGTCTTGGCTATTTTAAATTGTGCTGCTATGAATATTGCTATGAATATTGGGGTGCATGTATCCTTTTGAATCACTGTTTTCATTTTTTCCGGATATATACCCAGAAGTGAAATTGCTGGACCCTATATATGGTAGTTCTATTTTTAGCTTTTTGAGGAACCTCCATATTGTTCTCAGTAGTGACTATACCAATTTACATTCCCAGCCATGTACAAGGGTTCCCTTTTCTCCACACCCTGACATTTGTTTCCTGTAGACTTTTTGATTATAGCCATTTTGACTGGTGTGATGTGATACCTAATTGTGGTTTGCATTTGCATTTCACTAATAATTGGTGATGTTGAGCATCTTTTCATGTGCCTATTAGCCATCTGCATGTCCTTTTTGGAAAAGTGTCTATTCAAGTTTTGTGCCCCTTTTTGGACTGAATTGTTTGTCTGTATGGTTTCTTAGAGTTGTATGAGGTGTTTATGTATTTTGGGTATGCACCCCTTGTAAGCCTCATCATTTGCAAATATTTCCTTCCATTCCATAGTTTTTTTCTTTTGTTGATAGTTTCCTTAGCTATGTAAAAGTTTAATTAGGTCCCATTTGTTTATTTTTGCTTTTATTTATTTTGCCTTAGGAGACTGATCCAAGAAAATATTGCTACCAATTTCTGTCAAAGAGTATTCTGCCTCTGTCCTAAGAGTGTTATGGTTTCGGGGCTTACATTTAGGTCTTTAAACCATTTTTGAAGGGGTTTTTGATTTGGTTTGGTTTGGTTTTTTGTATAGAAAGTGGCAGGGTCAAAATGTATGGGCATTTTAAAGATTTAATTGTACTCCTAACTTAAGATGGTATGCTGGACATGTGTTTTCTTCTTGTCCCTTACAATTTCCACATAAAATAAGAAGTACAAAAAAAAGTAAATAGAATGTATGGAAACAGACTGTTTAACAATGTATGAAAGGGTGTTTGTTTTTTTTTTTTTTACATTTTCTTACGTGTTGGATGAAATTAAAACCTTGGCTAAAAGAGGCTGCATGTTGGAACCCTGAAGAGACTCCAGGCCAAGAGTTGCAAATATGATAGAGGAATGCAGAAGTGAGATGCTATACTTTAAAAGGAATTGATTTAATTTCTGTTTCCACATTCATGATCTTCATCTGAGTGACAGAATGTAAATGTGGCTTTTACCCAAGTTAAAAGGAGAGAAAGAAACTGACACTTTTCTAAAGAATTTGAACATACTGCTTGGGAAAAGTTAATGTGCTTCTGCTTTTGGTAATGGTGGGCTAGATAATTTGGATTAGTCTTCCTAATCCAAATAGTTAAGAACAGCTATTTCCTCTGGAATAAAATGTAAAAACAAGCCGAAGACACTGGAGCATTAATAAGGTATTTAAGAATTTTAGGGGTAGGATCTAGGAAAAGAATTAAACTCAGAAGGATTCTGGCAGTTAGGATTCCTTTTTCCTTAGGGACTTATGCAAATTTCAGAAAAGGTGGCTAAAAAACCGAGTGATGTTCTCAAAGGGCTTACAAGAGTGGGGAGGACAAAAATTAGAGTCCAGCGAACCAGCAGGGGTTGAGAGAAATTGGCAAATTCCTTCCATGTTCTGGATTGGAACCCAAAAAGGCTACATTGGCCCAGCTTCAGATTATTTTATCTATGAAACTGAAGTAAGATGATTATGGAGTTTCCCAGGTGGTGCTAGTGGTAAAGAACTCTCCTGCCAATGCAGGAGCCATAAGAGATGCGGGTTCGATCCCTGGGTCAAGAAGATCCCCTGGAGGAGGGCATTGCAACCCACTCCAGTATTCTTGCCTGGAGAATCCGTGGACAGAGGAGCCTGGCGAGCTACTGTCCACTGGGTCGCAAAGAGTCAGACACAACTAAAGCAACTTAACACACACAGGCCCCAAGCAGCCATCCAGAAGTAAGTAGTCCTCTTAGAGGAATATAATTTCATACTAGACCTGAAATTATTTCTACAGTTATTAACATACAGTATCTAATACTCAATTTTAAATCCCAGAAACAGTAGGAGACATGATAACACTAAAGAAAAACACAAGAAAATATGAACAGAGGGCAGATTAAAGAGAATGTTATTTTTAGACATAGGTTTTGAACGCTTATTTTGTTTAACAAGATGAGACAAAACTGAGAATTCTAGAAGAGAACTAGAAACAACAAAAATGACCTAACAAAAACTAAGGAAATAAACTACAGTAATCAAAATTAAGAATTCAATTGGTAGATATAACACAGCAGACTAGGAACAGCTGAAGAGAGAGCTAGTAGTTGAGAACAGATCAGAATAAAATATCCAGAATTAAGCATAGAAAGATGAATAGAAAGTACCGAAGAGAGGAGTAAGATAAATAGTGAGGAGTCTAACATGTCTAATAGGGTAGCAGAAGGAGAAGAGAAAGAAAAATGAGACAAAAGGAGAGAGAATTTTTGAGAGATAATAGCTGAGAATTTTTCAGAACTCTTAAAATTCAACAGGCTACAAATTCAAGACCCCCATAAATCATAAGGTAAATAAAAAGATAATGACTCCAAAACACATAATAGTAAAACTGCTGAAAGCTAAACACAAAGTGGGAGGTATTTAAAGTACCCAGAGTAGGATGGAGATGGGGAAGTACTTTAAAAAAAGTAACAGTTTGTTTGACAGCTGACTTCTCCACAGAAAACACAGAGGACATAAGAGAATGGAATGACATCTTTATAGGGCTGAAACAAAATTACTGCCAACCTAGATTTCTATATCCAGTGAAAATTTCGTAAGGGTAAAGTTAATACAAGGACATTTGCAGGCAAGTTATAGAATTTGTTACCAGAATACCTGTACTAAAGGAAATAATACAGGTTTTGTTCAAGCAGAGGGGAAAAAAAAAACTTGTTTAAGACACTTAAAGTCTCAAAAAGGAATGAAAAACAACAAAAAGGATGAATATGTACATTAGTCTAAGTGTCACCATATAAAATAATAAAATTATATCTTGTGGCATTTAGAATATAAAGGTTTAAAAATACAATCCAACATTTGTTTGTTGGTTAGGGTAAGGAGTGTGTATTCCACATAGATTTTGAAAAATGAAGAATGTACATTTTACTCTCTAAGGTACCTATTAAAATAATGGTAAAAGATTAATAACTACCAAGCTTATCAGGGGGAGCTGTATGGGGGAATGGAACAATTAAGTGTTCACTCAGTTCAAGAGAAGGCAACAAAGGAAAGACAAAAATGACACCAAACAAGTGAGACACATAGAAGGAACATATAAGATGGTAGATTTAAATCTAAACATATTGATAAGTAGCATTGAGTATAAGTGGACTAAATTTCTTGAATAAAAAGCGAAGATTGCCAGACTGGATGAAAAATAAAACCCAGTTCCTACCATATGATTCAGCAGTCCCACTCCTGGGTATATATGTGAAGAAAACAGAAACTAATTCAAAAAGAGACATGCATTTCAGTGTTCATAGCAGCATTATTTACAGTAGCCAAGATATGGAAGCAACCTAAGTGTCCATTGACAGATGAATGGATAAAGAAGATGTAGTCTGTATATATGTGTGTACGTGTATATACACACATGCATGCATACATGTGCACACACACACATACACACACACAGTGGAATATTACTCATCCATAAAAACAGAAATGCTGCTGTTTGCAATAACATGGATTGACCTAGAGGGTATTATGCTTAGTGAAAGAAGTTAGAGAAAGATGAATACTACTCTGTGTTATTACTTAAATGTGGAATCTAGAAAATAAACAAATGGCTATAACAAAACAGAAACAGACTCACAGATATAAAGAACTCATGGTTACCAGTGGGGAAAGGGAAAGGGGAATGGGCAAGATAGAGGTAGAGGATTTAGAGTTACAAACTACTACTATGTATAAAACAAATAAGCAACAAGGATACTACACAAATTCTTTGTAATAACTTTAAATGAAGTATAATCTATAAAAAAATATTGAATCACTGTGTTGTATACCTGAAACTAATATAGTAGTTTAAATAGTTGTAAATCAACTACAACTTTTTTAAAAAATCCAACTCTATGATTCTTGAAAGAGACACATTTAATATAAAAGAAGCCAGGATAAAACTGTTAATGTATGAAAAGATAAACAATGCAATTATTTATTTATTTCTGGCTATACTGGGTCTTTGTTGTTATGCGGGCTTTTCTCTAGCTGTGGTTCACGGGCTTCTCTTTGCAGTGGCTTCTCTTGTTGCAGAGCAGGGCTCTAGGGTGGATGGGCTCAGTAGCTGTGGCACATGGGCCTAGTTGCTCAGCGGCATGTGGGATCATCCCAGATTAGGGATCAAATTCACGTATCCTGCATTAGCAGGTGGATTCTTTACCATTGAGCCACCAGGGAAACCCCAGCAATACAAATTTTAATATAACAACAGAAAGGCATGTAACTATATTAGTATCTGATAATGAAATGTAGGGCAACAGATATTACTGGTATTACTGGATATAGAGAGATATGCTTTCTAATGAACAAAAGTTTAATTCACTGTATCTTACTGGATATAAAGAGGTGTGATTCTTACTGATGAAAGGTATAATTTCAAAATAATAACTTGAAATTTATATGTACTTAATAACATACATCCAAATATATAAAGCAAAAATTGGCAAAACTCAAAGGAAAAATACAAATCCACTGTTGTAGCAACACAGTTTCCATAGCCCTCTTAGTAACTAATAAAACAAGTAGTCAAAAATCAGTTAGAAGGCTTCCCTGGTGGCTCAGTGGTAAAGGATCCTCCTGCCAATTCAGGAGACACGGGTTCAATCCCTAGCCCAGGAAGATCCCACATGCCGCAGAGCAACTAAGTCCGTGCTCCACAACCACTGAGCCTGTGCTCTAGAGCCCAGGAGCTGCAACTACTGAAGCCCGCGTGCCCTAGAGCCCATGTTCTGTAACAAGAGTAGCCACTGCAATGAGAAGCTCATGCACTGCACTTCTCTTTTACCACTAGAGAAAAAGCCTGTGTAGCATTGAAGACCCAGAAAAGTCAAAACTAAATTAATTAATTAAATTTTTAAAAAGTCAGAATATATACTTGAAAAACACAGTTAACAAATGATTTCATTAGCATATGGAGACAGTTACACCTGCCAGCTGTAGGATACCTATTATTTTAAAGCCTGTGTGGAATATTTACAAAAATTAATTGTATGCTGGTCTTAGATTTCAACAAATTGCAAAATGATTAAAATTCTCCAAAGTAAGTTCTCTGACCACAGTACAGATAAACTTAGAAGTTAATAACTAAAAGATCAGTTCAGTTCAGTCGCTCAGTCATGTCTGACTCTTTGCGACCCCATGGACTGCAGCACACCAGGCTTCCCTGTCCATCACCAACTCCCAGAGCTTGCTCAGATTCATGTCCATCGAGTTGGTGATACCATCCAATCATCTCATCCTCTGTCGTCCCCTTCTCCTGCTGTCTTCAGTCTTTCCCAGCATCAGGGTCTTTTCCAATGAGTCAGTTCTTAACTAAAAGATACCAAGAATAAAACTCATGCTTGAAAATTAAAGAATACAATGCTAAATAAACCATAGACCAAAGAATGAGTTATCAGAGAACAGAAAATGTTTTTAATTTAGTAGTGTTGAAAATTATATACATCAAAATGTTATGCAGCCACACCTATTTTAGAATAAAAGGCATATTTAAATTGAAGACGGACTGAAAAAAATTAGTAAGTTACATCTATCTCAGTAAGTTAGAATAAGAACAACAAATTAAATCCAGAGAGAAAAGTAATGAAGTAGAAAACAAATCTAAAATAGAGATGATCAACAGAGTAAAAGTTTGGCCCTTTGAAAGACCTAATAAAATTGATAATCCTGAAAATGCTAATCAAGAAAGATACAAATTACTGCTATTAAGAAAGAGGGTGGTCCAGTGGTGGGGAATCAGCCTGCCAAGGCAGGAGACATGAGTTCTGTCCCTGGCCTGTGCACCACAACTACAAAGCCTGCACTCGAGAGCCTGAGAGCAGCAGCCAGAGAAGCCAGCACAGTGAGAAGCCCAGACACTACAACACAGAGTAGCCCCAACTAGGAAAGGCCCACGTGCAGCCGTGAAGGTCCAGCGCAGCCATAAAAAGAGAGAAAGCAGGAACATGGCTATAAAACCTACAGACATGAAAAAGATCTTGAGAGGATATTGTGGGATTGAATTTTGTGTGCTTCAAATTCATAAATTGATGCCCTAAAGCCACAGTGTAACTGTATTTAGAGACAGGGCCTTTAAGGAGATAATTTAGGTTAAATGAAGCAATAAAGTTGGGGCCCAAATCAATAAGACTTGTGTCCTTACAAGAAGAGGAAGAGACCCCAAGAGATCTCTCCATGCATGCACAGAAGGAAGGCCATCTGAGGACACAATGAGAAGGCAGCTATCTGCAAGCCAGATAAAGTTCTAAAGTTCTGTTTAGAAACCATCCCTGACAGCACCTTGATCTTGAACTTACAACCTTCATAACTACAAAAAAAATTTATTGCTATTTTTTAAGCCACCCAGTCAAGATACCCTGTTACAGCATCCCGAGCGGACTAATACTGTTTATAAACAGCTTCCTGTAAATATGTTTGAAAATTGAAATGAAGGAGGCAAGGTCTTGGAAAAATACCTGTCAACACTGATATGGAAAGAAAGTCTGAATAGTCCTATCACTGCCTTATAAATCAATCTATAATGTAAGACTTGACCACAAAGAACCTACACCACCAGATGAATCCTTCCATACCAGTGAACTCAACTAAATATTTACCATTACCATCACCTTGCAAAAATTTTTTTAGAGAATAGGAGAAAAACTAGGAACATTTTTCAATTCCTTTTTGTAATTCTTGAATAAATTGATATTAAAACCTAACAAAGATATTACAAAAGAGAATAGCTACTAGCCAGTCTCATTTATGAATATAGGTGAAAGAATCCTAAACAAAGAATTAACAAATGGGAATGTTTAAAAGGTACATCATGCCAGCCAGTAGATTTATTTCAGGAATGCAAAGGTAGTTTAACATTCAGAAATAAATGAGTGGAGTCTCGAGCCACAGAAGATGATGATGGTCTCCACAGACAGATTACGAAAATAGAATATGAAACATGGAAGCTGAAATGACCTAAATATCCAGAAGCTCCTCCATTAGGTAGATTTACAAGAAAACTTAATGTGAAGAGAGTATTTCCAATGGGGTGGCGGATTCACAGAACATACTAATGTTAAGCAAAATGTCAGAATTCATATTAGCTTTAAAACATTACTTCAGATTCTTTTCCTGTTTAGATTGTTGTATAATATTGAGCAGAGTTCACTGTGCTATACAGTATGTCCTTATTGGTTATCCATTTTAATTATAGCAGTGTATACATGTCAATCCAAAAGAATAGATACATGTATATGTATAACTGAACCACTTTCCTGCACACATGAAACTATCACAACCAACTATATATATTGTTAACCAACTATACTCCAATATAAGATAAAAGGTTAAAAAAAAAAAAAAAGAACTAGGAAATCTAAAGATGTCCAAAGAAAATATGAAACTTCCGTAGGCATTTATGTAAGAAATAGCAGTTGATTTTAGGGACTATCCAGCTTACTGTCTTGGTTATTATGGTACTAAAAACTCAAACATTTAATAAAGTTATTCCAGCTGGTAAACATAACATGTTCATTCATTGGTAATAAAATATTTAAAACATGTATACTCATGTTTTCAGACAACAGGAGGACAACGTGCCACTATTTTTTTTTCTCATATCAAGGACTGTCATTTAAACATAAACCTGGAATTCAGTTTTAAAGGATAAGATAAAGGTATGAAGTATCAGACAGCTTTAGAATAAAACTGTTCCCCAAAGAAGAAAAAGCATAAATCACGTACTTGCCTAGCGAAAGAGTTGAAATTTAAATTGTTCAGTGTAGTGGGTAAAATGAATGCTATTGCAAATCCTTTTGATTTTTGAAGAGCTGCTAACTGCTAGTAGTATAAAAAGTATACTCAAGGTTATTTGATCCTTGTATTCATTAAAAACAAACGGTGGAGAGGGATGGATTTCTATTCACAGTAGCTCCTATGTATAACATGTAACATGCATGGTAATTGTTTGGTCTTAACCTTTGTTTAATAAACCATACCCTTAAATTTAAGTGGAATCATCAAAAAGGAAATAGTATGGTATGTGATGGCCCAGATGGTAAGGAATCTGCCTGCAATGCAGGAGACCCAGGTTGGATCCCTGGGTCGGGAAGATCCCCTGGAGAAGGGAATGGCAACCCACTTGTTTTCTTGCCTGGAGAACCCCATGGACAGAGAAGCTTGGTGGGCTACAGTCCCTGGGGTCACAAACAGTCAGACATGACTGAGCGACTAACATTTACTTATGTGATTTGAGATTAGTTTTAAAAAGTAAATAAAATGTGAGAATTATCTTCAGAGACTGTGCCATTTTTATTTATATTGATATAAGTACAGTGCCTTATAGAGGGAGTAAAAATCAAATTATATCCATTAATCGTAACATACCTATTATTTATTCTGTTTCGTCTATCACTTGTGAGTTGAAATTTTGTAGAATATTTCAGAGACAAATACAAATTATTCAGTTAGTTTAATTCCTTCTTTATAGAAGGAAGAATCCTAGGTATTATAAGGAGATTTTATTTTTAATATATCCAGAACTGTTATTTTTTTAAACCTTCAGAGGTATAACAGTTCTTTCATTTTCATGGATTACAGATTTTCTCGGTATGCATTTTTTCCTAATTTTCTGTGATACGTCAGGTTAGTGACATTGAATTAATTTAATGTTTATGTTAAACCCCAGTGATTTTCGCACTGAGCGATTTTATGGAGAAAAGGAAAGATATACCCATTTGAATGCAGAGTTTCAAAGAATACCAAGGAGAGATAAGAAAGCCTTCCTCAGTGATCAGTGCAAAGAAATAGAGGAAAACAATAGAATGGATGGGAAAGACTAGAGATCTCTTCAAGAAAATTAAGAGATACCAAGGGAACATTTCATGCAAAGACAGGCACAATAAAGGACAGAAATGGTATGGACCTAACAGAAGCACAAGATACTAAGAAGAGGTGGCAAGAATACACAGAAGGAACTATACAAAAAAGATCTTCATGACCCAGATAAGCACAATGGTGTAATCACTCATCTAGAGCCAGACATCCTGGAATGTGAAGTCAAGTAGGCCTTAGGAAGCATCACTACAAACAAAGCTAGTGGAGGTGATGGAATTCCAGTTGAGCTATTTCAAATCCTAAAAGATAATACTCTGAAAGTGCTGGACTCAATATGCCAGCAAATTTGGAAAATTCATCAGTGGGCACAAGACTGGTAAAGGTCAGTTTTCATTCCAATCCCAAAGAAGGGCAATGCCAAAGAATGTTCAAACTACTGCACAATTGTACTCATCTCACATGCTAGGAACCCACTCCAGTACTCGTGCCTGGAAAATCCCATGGATGGAGGATGAGGTCGCTAAGAGTCGGACACGACTGAGCACCTTCACTTTCACTTTTCCTTTCATGCATTGGGGAAGGAAATGGCAACCCACTCCAGTGTTCTTGCCTAGAGAATCCCAGGGACGGGGGAGCCTGGTGGGCTGCCATCTATGGGGCCGCACAGAGTCGGACACGACTGAAGCAACTTAGCAGCAGCAGCAGCACATGCTAGGAAAGTAATGCTCAAAATTCTCCAAGCCAGGCTTCAATAGTACATGAACTGTCAACTTCCAGATGTTCAACTTAAATATAGAAAAGGAGGAGGAACCAGAGATCAAACTGCCAACATCCATTGGGTCATAGAAAAAGCAAGAGAATTACAGAAAAACATCTTCTGCTTTATTGACTACGCCAAAGCCTTTGACTGTGTAGATCACAACAAACTATGGAAAATTCTTAAAGAGATGGAAATACCAGACCACCTTACCCACCTCCTGAGAAATCTGTGTGCAGGTCAGGAAGCAACAGTTAGAACCAGACATGGAACAACAGACTGCTTCCAAGTTGGGAAAGGAGTCCGTCCAGGGTGTATATTGTCACCCTGCCTATTTAACTTCTATGCAGAGTACATCATGCAAAATGCTGGGCTGGATGAAGCACAAGCTGGAATCAAGGTTGCTGGGAGAAATATCAGTAACCTCAGATACATAGATGACACCACCCTTATGGCAGAAAGTAAAGAGGAACTAAAGAGCCTCTTGGTGAAACTGAAAGAGGAGAGTGAAAAAGCTGGCTTAAAAGTCAGCATTCAGAAAACGAAGATCATGGCATCCAGTCCCATCACTCCATGGCAAATAGATGGAGAAACAATGGAAGCACTGACAGATTTTATTTTCTTGGACTCCAAAATTACTCCAGATTTTGCAGTGATTTACACTCCTTGGAAGAAAAGCTATGACCAACCTAGACAGCTTATTAAAAAACAGAGACCTTACTTTGCCAACAAAGGTCCATCTAGTCAAGGCTATGGTTTTTCCAGCAGTAATGTATGGATGTGAGAGTTGGACTATAAAGAAAGCTGAGCGCTGAAGAATTGATGCTTTTGAACTGTGGTGTTGGAGAAAACTTTTAAGAATCCCTTGGACTGCAAGGAGATCCAACCAGTCAATCTTCAAGGAAATCAGTCCTGAATATTCATTGGAAGGACTGATGCTAAAGCTGAAACTCCAATACTTTGGCCACCTGATGCAAAGAACTGACTCATGCGAAGAAAAAGACCCTGATGCTGGGAAAGATTGAAGGCAGGAGAAGGCAATGACAGAGGATGAGATGGTTGGATGGCATCACCGACTCGACGGACATGAGTTTGAGCAAGCTCCGGGAGTTGGTGATGGACACGGAAGCTTGGCATGCTGCAGTCCGTGGGGTCACAAAGAGTCGGACACGACTAAGCAACTGAACTGAACTGATCCCTACCCAGTCTCTGCCCTAACAAATAATTAATTTTATTTAATCAGTATAACTTAATTTTGAAGAGAGCTAATTTCTATTCTGTTTTTACCAAAATGACCTGAATAGTTCACTATATTGCACTTCAAAGGACAGGACATAACTACTTTGTCCAAAGTATATTTGTTTTTTCTTTTTAATTTTTTATTTTATACTGGAGTATAGTTGATTAACACTGTTGGGAGAGTTCCAGATATACAGTAAAGTGATTTAGTTATACATATACATGTACCTATTTTTTTTTCAAATTCTTTTCTCATTTAGATTGTTACATAATATTGAGCAGAGTTCCCTCTGGTATACAGTAGGCCTTTGTTAGTTATGCATTTTAAATATAGCAGTGTGTATATGTCAGTCCCAAACTCCCTAACTATCCCTTCCCCTCACCCTTCTACTCTGGTAACCATAAGTTCAATTCTCTAAGTCTGTGAGTCTGTTTCTGTTTTGTAAATAAGTTCATTTGTATAATCTATTTTTAGATTCCTCATATAAGCTATATCATACAATGTTTCTGTTTCTCTGTATGATCATCTCTGGGTCCATCCATGTTGCAGCAAATGGCATTATTTTGTTCTTTTCAATGGCTGAGTAATATTCCATTTTATGTATATATACCATATTTTCTTTCTCCATTCTTCTGTCCATTGATATTTAGGTTGCTTTTATATCTTAGCTATGGTAAACAGTGCTGCACCAAATATCGGGGTGCAAGTATTCTTTCAGACCATGTTTTTCTCTGAATATATGCACAGGAATGGGATTGTAGGATTATATGTTTTAGTTTAGTTTTTTAAGGAACCTCCATACTGTTCTTCATACTGGCTGTACCAATTTAAATTCCTACCAACAGTGTAAGAGTGTTCCCAAGTTCTCTCCATACCCTCTCCAGCATTTATTATGCTTGGGTTTTTTTTTATGGAGACACAAAAATTTATTTCTTGATGGAATTTATTAAAAATGGGAACATTGGTCTGATAAAGTCTCCTTTAATTTTGGAATACTTAAGTGTTTATCTCACTCTTACTTTACCCAGCAAAAGCAAACGAAAGGCAAACTTGTCAAAACATGAAATTAAATGTTCAAACTTTCAATTTGCAAAGCAAATGGAGGAAAATTAACTTTAAAATACTTTAGTCACTTTTATGATACAACAAGGAAAAAGTTTTCAGTCATACATCTGAGGAATTTTTGTCAAGTTCTTTTAGATTTAAAGTTTTGAACTACCTTTTCTTGACCTGATTATATAGTATGTTAAAGTCAGTGAAGGTTTGTCCAAGCTTATTAACTTCAATATACCTTTTCTATTTTGGACTATCAAAACATTTTTAAAATACATATACAGAGCATCCACATACAAATTAATTAGTATATGGAATTTATTAAAATAGATTTGAATTGCCTCAACACTACATAAAAGTAGATATTACACTAGCAGTCTCAGTCAGTCTCTGATCATCGCTTTTCCACTTTGGAAATTTGTCTTGTCTTACATGGACATTAATAATAATTCAGGAGTAGGAAAGGGGATTTATCCTAGACAGTTCTGTTTTAACTACTTTTATTTTTTTATTTTTTTTTACATTCTTTTTTTTTTTTTAATAAATTTATTTATTTTAGTTGGGGGCTAATTACTTTACAATATTGTAGTGGTTTTTGCCATACACTGACATGAATCAGCCATGGGTTTACATGTTTAACTACTTTTAAAACTGTGTATTAGTGGCTTTGGAAAGCTCTGGATACTGTATTCTCTGTACTCCTTCCCTCTCTCCATCACCACTACGAAGGTTGTTCTTTTCCAAATATGTTCTCAGAATTGTCTTATCATGATTGTTAGTTGTCTTTTTATTTTTGAAATCATGAATCTCTGCAGAAATCTGCTTACTAATTTGAAAGTAGAATTCATTAAAAAAAAAAAAAAAGTAAGTCCATTTTGTGTGCCGTACTCAACCTTTATGTGACAGCCTGAAAGCACATTAGTTGACTATATAGGAGGGATAGGAAACCATGCTTAATTATAATAACTTATTTAAAGGGGGAGGTTTTTAAAATAACAGCCCTATTGAGATATTATTTATATACCATACAATTCACCTATTTAAGAGGACAGTTTTATGGTGTTTAGGTTACGGTTCAGTTCACAAATTGTACAGGCATCATCAGAGTTGATTTTAGAACATTTTCATTATCCCAAAAAGAAACCCTATATTTTTAGCAGCTACTCCTCATTTCCCCCAAATCAGTTTCCACCCCAAACCTCGGCAGCCAATAATCTAATTTCTCTCCAGCTGTTCTGGACATTTAATGTAAATGGAATCTTGTGATATATAATCATTGGTGACTGTATTCTTTCAAGTAGCATAACGTTTTGAAGGTTCATCCGTGTTGTAACATGTATCAGTACTTATTGCCAAATAATATTCCATTGTATGGATATATCACATTTTATTTATCCATTCATCAGTTGAGGGACATTTGAGTTGTTTCCACTCTGGCTGTTTTGAGTAAGACGACTGTGAACGTTGCTGCTCCTGCTGCTAAGTCGCTGCAGTCGTGTCTGACTCTTTATGAACCTGTAGACTGTAGTCTGCCAGGCTCCTCTGTCCATGGGATTTCCCAGGCGAGAATACTGGAGTGGGTTGCCATTTCCTCCTCCAGGGGATCTTCCCGACCCAGGTATCGAACCATCTCTTATATCTCCAGTATTGACAGGCAGATTCTTTACCATTAGCACCACCTGAGAAGCCCCATGTGAAAAGGTAGTCAAAGAAACAGTTAAAAAAAAAAACCTACTTTTTAGTGAAATTGGCAAAAATTAAAAGTTGTAATAAAACATTATGGTGATACTGAGCTTGCATGTTCTAGAGCCCAGCCTCCAAAATGAGAGAAGCCACCGAGCACCACACAGCCAAAAAACTTTTTTTTAATTATTGGTGAGACTATGGGGAAATAAGCATTCTTAAAAATGAATTAGTACATCTTCT
Organism: Okapia johnstoni; assembly: GCA_024291935.2. Lineage (NCBI taxonomy): Eukaryota > Metazoa > Chordata > Mammalia > Artiodactyla > Giraffidae > Okapia > Okapia johnstoni. Next base: position 48,236,359 of record CM044322.1, read on the forward strand.
ATGAAGGGCATTTTGTCAATATCTATTGAAATTTAAAATGCACAAGCCCTTTGATTGCACTTCTAGGAACTTCTGCAGAGAGATTTCCTTTATTCCCCCCCCTCAAACAAATAGTCATAGTCTCAATTTAACAATAGTTTATCTTTCCCCACTGATTTGAAAGGGCAACTTTATTGTATACTAAATTCCCATGTATGAATAAATACACAAGCATACATATATATATATATATATATAGGAATTACCATGTATTAAAGACTGCCCACTGTTCTATTCCATTGGAAGATTGGTTACCCATGCCAGTTCCACAGTTTAATCTGCCATTTACCAGTATAAGTTCCCTATTTGTCCTTTTTCAAAATAGTTTTGGTCATTCTTATACACTTATTATTCTATTTTCTGTGTTAGTACTTAATTATTTTAAAACATAAGGGAAATATTTATTTTCATTTAGTATATTCAGAAAGAAGTGCTGAAGACTTTGAGGGCATTTTCAAAAGAGGGGGCTCCAGCAGTATCTGAGAAGTTGGAGATACCAGCAGATGATAATTTTGAAGAGGATGATACCTGTTTCATTTTAGGATTCTTTTCAAAAATGATTCATTTGTTATTTCACTGTAGATAAAGTCCTTGTATGTCTTTATTTAAATACCTCATGAATATGTTGAACACAAAAATTGAGGATCAAGACTTTTGATACGCTCACCCTCTAATAATTTTGACTACTTCTAAGTCTGCCACAATACACACTTAAACTCAAGAAAAATTTGACCAAATGCTTAAACTCAACACCGTGTCCCCAACAGGGAAATGGAGTTAAATTCACCATGTCCTGTTTATCCCTGCATAGGAAATACTAATTTTTTTGATAGTACAGTGGGCTTAATCCCACAAAAACTAAAGCTTAGGAACGGGAATTCAGGAAGCGCCAATGGATGTAGTGGGTGTTACTCTGGGCTAGTATAAGAAATTGTGTGTGTGTGCTCAGTTGTGTTCAACTTTTTGCAGCCCCATCAACTATAGCCCACCAGGCTCCTCTGTCCATGGGATTTTCCAGGCAAGAATACTGGAGCAGGTTGCCGTTTCCTACTCTAGGGGATCTTCCCAACCCAGGGATTGAACCCACATCTCTTATATCTCCTGCATTGGCAGGCAGATTCCTTATCACTGCACCACCTGGGAATCCCATTATAGAACTTACCTTTCCAACAAATAACGTATGATCTTACTTATATACGGAATCTAAAAACAAGAAACCAAGCTCATAAGTACAGAGAGCAGATTGGTGGTTGCCAGAGCTTGGTGGAGGAGGGGGGTGGGTAGGATAAAATGGGTAAAGGGGATCAAAAGGTACAAGCTTACAGTTATAAAATAACTGTCATAGGGATGTAATGTACAGTATGGTGGCTATAGTTAATAATACTGGATTGGATATTTGGAAGTTGCTAAGTAAATCTTTAAAGTTCTCATTGCAAGGGAAAAAATTATGTATGGTGACATACTAACTAGACTTGTAGTAATTGTTTTGCAATATATACAAATATAGAATCATTGTGCTGTACACCTGAAACTAATAGAATATTGTATGTCAATTTACCTCAATTCAAAAACTAAGAAATAATCTTTAAATGACTTATCCATTCCCTTATCTCCCTGTGACATTGTTTCCCTTCCTCCTCTTTCACTGCATCAGATCCCATGGTGGAGGAATTCTGATGCAGTCTACCTTGAGATCTTACCACTTATTGGCATGGACCTCAGATTCCTCCATATGTAATGTGGGGATAATTATAGTACCCTTCTTGGGATGGTTGTAAGGATTCTGTGAGATTCTCTTAAACACTTAGAACAGTACCTGGTACATTATTAACAGTGTGTGCTGTTGAGCAAAACGTTTAACTTTCCTGGGACTCCGTTTTCTCATCTGTAAAATAACAAGGCTGAACAAGATGATCACCAGGTTTCTGTTAGCTCAAACAATTAAAACACTGTGATTGGTTACTAGTGTGAGAAGTTTATCCCTACCAGTCTAGGCACACTTTTCTTTCTTAATTGTACTTGTTTCCCCAGTGCACGATGATCTGCTTTCTCGGAAATCCTGTGAAAAAAAGAAGTGTGGTTCAATTTGGCTTGACTAAAGAAGTCGCATTGCAGTATTTGTACCTGGAGTGGAATGGATAGTGTAATTTATTGGAGGTGTTATGAAGAGAGAAAAGGAAACAGAATCAAAGTCCATTTACACTTACTGGTAGGAAGCAGATAGGAAATGATGGCAATGGTAATGAATATTTTCTATGTGGAAGGCAATATGCTGCCATATATTATTTCATTTAATCTTTGCCATAATCTCATTAGATAGAAGTTCTTTTATCCCCAGTTTGCAGATGAGAAAACAGGCACAGAGAAATTAAGGAACTTGCTTAAAGTCACACAGCTAGTATGTAATAGTGTTGGGTTTTGAACATGTAATCTGATTCTAGCACCCCTACTGTTATCCATTATGCTATACTGAATTGAGTCCAAATGGAGAATCAATTAAATAACTAGAACACTTCAAATGAATATATATAATTTTTTACCAACTTTTTTTTTTGAAAATGATAAAGTTATTAAAAAGTTGAAAGATTTCTATAAGAAACATATAAACAATTTTGCTTTAGTTAATCTGTCTTGCGCACACACTCTCTCTCTGTACAATCTCCATTTTTTAAAAAGTAAATGACAGACATCATGACACTCCCAAGAACAAAGACAATCACCTAAATAACAGTAATTCCATTATCACATATAAGTAGTATAACATTGAGCATAGTCTGTTTTAATAACCTATTTGTCTATTTTGAATAACTCTGGTGTCCTATTAGAGCATTTAAATTGCATTGTTAAAAAAAAAACCTTATAAAAATCTGACTTTTTTTCCTTCTCAGAAATCATATTCCATGCCCATTGGCATTGAATTTCAACGGAGATATGCAACAATTGTTTTAGAGCTTGAACAACTGAACAAGGACCTAAACAAAGTTTTGCATAAAGTTCAACAGTACTGCTATGAGGTAGGTAGTTTGTATGAAGTTCCTTTGAGGGGGCTGTGACCTCCCCTCTTACTTGAAACTGATAGTGTTACCATCCCATTTTAGAAAACCCAAACTAAGCCAAGATCTTTTTGCAGAACCATATTTTATATATATATTTTTTCCTTACAGCATCAACATTGAAGAGTGCTTTATATACAGTGACCTGTCAATTCTGTTGGTTTTTTGTTTGAATTACAAATGATTATAGCTCTCTAAAAATTTAGAAACATACAGAAGAATAATTACTCTTAATTCTGCTACCACAAAAACTGTTTTTATTTCCTAGTGTTTGGTTTTTTTTACCGTACATGCTTTTTCTCACAAAGTTATGATCATGCTGTGTATACAGTTTTGTTTGCTCCTTTTTAAACTTTACATTTGGGGATTCCCTGGTGGTCCAATGGTTAGGACTTGGTGTTTTCACTGCTGAGGGCCTGTGTTCAGTGTCTGCTTGGGGAACTAAAATCCCACAGGCTGTGAGGCACAGTCAAAAAAATAAATAGAAATTTTAAAAATAAACTTTACATCAGAACTATGGATTCTTGAACTGCAGTCACATACATTATAGGATTATTTGTGAATTATCATTATTGTTATGCACATATAATTATATGTATGAAGATGGTTCACCAGTTTCACCTAAAATTTGAGTTTCTTACAAGGTAAGAATGAAATGATTGTGATGAGTTTAGTATGCTCCAGCATTTGTTCTTAGAGGTTTTATATTTCCAGTAAAGCCACTCTTTTTTTTTGAAGTAGAGTTTTTTGAATTAGCATTCAAAAAGTATCTTTTTGAGTTAGAGTTTTCATCTTTTCCATGAGTGGGATTACTAGATCATAATGGTAACTGTTTTTAGTTTTTAAGGAACCTCCATACTGTTCTCCATACTGACTATACCTATTTAATTCCTGCCATCAGTGTAGGAGGGTTCCTTTTCTCCATACCCTCTCCAGCATTTCTTATTTGTAGACTAGTTGATTTACAGTGTTTCAAGTGTATGCAAAGTAATTCAGAGACATATATTCTTTTTCACATTCTTTTCCATTATAGGTTATTACTGAATATAGTTCCCTATGCTATACTGTAGGACATTGTTTATCTGTTTTATATGTAGTAGTGTATATCTGTTAATCCAAAATTCCTAATTTATCCTTCCCCCACCCCTTTTCCACTGATAATCCTTTCTATGTCCTCTTTTCTATGTCTGAGAGTCCATTTTGGTTTTGTAAAAAATTTTATTTGTATCACCCTTTGATACTTTTTTTGGTCCCATGTTTTTAGATTCTACAAATAAGTGTTATCATAATGATATTTGCCTTTCTCTGTCTGACTTATTTCACTTAGTATGATAATCTCTAGGTCCATCCATGTTGCTGTAAATGGAATTATTTCATTCTTTTTTTAATATCTGAGTAATATTCTATTGTATATATGTACCACATATTCCTGTGGTTTTGTTTGGTTTTTTTTTCTTATACATCTTCTTTATCCATTCTTCTACTGATGGACATTTAGGTTGATTCTATGTCTTGGCTATTGTCAATCGTGTTGCTATGAACTTTGGGTTGCATGTATCTTTTTGAATTAGAGTTTTCATCTTTTCCATGAGTGGGATTACTAGATCATAATGGTGACTGTTTTTAGTTTTTTTGTTTGTTTGTTTGTTTTTTAATAAATTTATTTATTTTAGTTGGGGGCTAACTGTTTTTAGTTTTTAAGGAACCTCCATACTGTTCTCTGTATTGGCTGTCAGTGTAGGAGGGTTCCTTTTCTCCATACCCTCTCCAGCATTTATTATTTGTAGACTTTTTGATGATGGCCATTCTCACTGATGTGAGGTGATAACTTTTTGTAGTTTTGATTTGCATTTCTCTTATAGCTAGAGATGTGGAGCATGTTTTCATATACCTGTTGGCCATCTGAATGTCTTCTTTGGAGAAATGTCTCTTTTGGTCTTTTGCTCATTTTTTGATTGGGTTGTTTGGGTGTTTTTGATATTGAGCTGTATAAACTCTTTGTTTATTTCAGAAATTAATCCCTTGCAGTCACATCATTTGCAACCATGTTGTCTCATTCTGTAGGTTTTCTTTTTATTTATGGTTTTCGTTGCTGTGCAAAGGCTTTTAAGTTTAATTAGGTCCCATTTGTTTTTTCTTGCTCTTGTTTTCATTACTCTAGAAGATGGATCCAAAAAAATATTGCTGTGATTTATGTCAAAGAGTGTTCTAGTATCTGGTCTTACATTTAGGTCTTTAATCCATTTTGAGTTTATTTTTTATATGGTATTAGAAAATGTTCTATTTCATTATTTTACATATAGCTGTCCAGTTTTCCCAGCACCATTTACTGAAGAGACTACTACCTTTTTTCCATTGTATATTTGTGCCTCTTTGTTGTAGATTGACCATAAGTACATGGGTTTAGGACTTCCCTGATGGCTCAGATGGTAAAGAATCCACCTGCAATGCGAGAGGTTCTATCCCTGGGTTGGGAAGACCCCCTGAAGGAGGACGTGGCAACCCACTCCAGTATTCTTGCCTAGAGAATCCCCATGGACAGAGGAGCCTGGTGGTCTACAGTCCATGGCCTCACAGAGTCAGACACGACCTAGCAACTAAGCACAGCATGGGTTATTTAAAGCCACCTGTGTTTTTGATGTGAGCTAAACAGCTTTTTATGATAACTAACCTCGTCATTGAGTCCCAAAGATCTGCCATTAGTGTTGATATCAGTCCACTTGAACTGAGGGAAATGAACTGCGATTACCTTTAACTAAATTCTGAGTATATTTTACTCATTCCTTTAGCCATCCATTATTATTTTTATTTTCCTGATAATTGTCATTTACCTACATAGCAATATGTGTTGTCTTAGCAAATAGAGTTCTCTCCCTGGACTAGCAACCATCCACGAGAGGTGCAAACCAAGCAGTCCAAGATGCCATATAACAAAACATGCAGAAGTGGATGTCTTTTTGTATCTCATTGTGTACACAAGGCCATATGTGATAGACTCATTTCCTAATGCAGTAAATTTAATTTAATTTTCACAAAGCTCTTATGGAAGTACAATATTGATTTTAAAATAAGAACAGGCAATTCCACTTCTGTGTATATATCAAAGATACATGAACATGTATTTACCAAAAGAGAGACACTAGAACATACATAGCATCACTGTTCATTATAGCCAAAAATTAGAAATTACCCAAATACCCATCAATACTAAAATGAATCAGTAAATTACCATATAATATACAATGGAGCGAAAAGCAAAGGAGAAAAGGAAAGATATTCCCATCTGAATGCAGAGTTCCAAAGAATAGCAAGGAGAGATAAGAAAGCCTTCCTCAGGGATCAATGCAAAGAAATAGAGGGAAACAACAGATGGGAAAGACTAGAGAACTCTTCAAGAAAATTAGAGATACCAAGGGAACATTTCATGCAAAGATGGGCTCAATAAAGGACAGAAATGGTATGGACCTAACAGAAGCAGAAGAATTAAGAAGAGGTGGCAAGAATACACAGAAGAGCTGTACAAAAAAGATCTTCACGATCCAGATAATCATGATGGTGTGATCACTCACCTAGAGCCAGACATCCTGGAATGTGAAGTCAAGTGGGCCTTAGAAAGCATCACTACGAACAAAGCTAGTGGAGGTGATGGAATTCCAGTTGAGCTGTTTCAAATCCTCAAAGATGATGCTGTGAAAGTGCTGCACTCGATATGCCAGCAAATCTGGAAAACTAAGCAGTGGCCACAGGACTGGGAAAGGTCAGTTTTCATTCCAATCCCAAAGAAAGGCAATGCCAAACAATGCTCAAACTACCACACAATTGCACTCATCTCACATGCTAGTAAGGTAATGCTCAAAATTCTCCAAGCCAGGCTTCAACAGTACGTGAACCGTGAACTTCCAGATGTTCAAGCTGGTTTTAGAAAAGGCAGAGGAACCAGAGATCAAATTGCCAACAACCTGGATCATCGAAAAAGCAAGAGTTCCAGAAAAACATCTATTTCTGCTTTATTGACTATGCCAAAGCCTTTGATTGTGTGGATCACAATAAACTGTGGGAAATTCTGAAAGAGATGGTAATACTAGACCACCTGACCTGTCTCTTGAGAAACCTGTATGCAGGTCAGGAAGCAACAGTTAGAACTGGACATGGAACAACAGACTGGTTCCAAATAGGAAAAGGAGTACGTCAAGGCTGTATATTGTCACCCTGCTTATTTAACTTATATGCAGAGTACATCATGAGAAACGCTGGGCTGGAAGAAACACAAGCTGGAATCAAGATTGCCGGGAAAAATATCAATAACCTCAGATATGCAGATGACACCACCCTTATGGCAGAAAGTGAAGAAGAACTAAAGAGCCTCTTGATGAAGGTGAAAGAGGAGAGTGAAAAAGTTGGCTTTAAGCTCAACGTTCAGAAAACTAAGATCATGGCATCTGGTCCCATAACTTCATGGGAAATAGATAGGGAAACAGTGGAAACAGTGTCAGACTTTATTTTTTGGGGCTACAAAATCACTGCTGATGGTGATTGCAGCCATGAAATTAAAAGACGCTTACTCCTTGGAAGGAAGGTTATGACCAACCTAGATAGCATATTTAAAGGCAAAGACATTACTTTGCCAACAAAGGTCCATCTAGTCAAGGCTATGGTTTTTCCAGTGGTCATGTATGGATGTGAGAGTTGGACGGTGAAAAAAGCTCAGCGCAGAAGAATTGATGCTTTTGAACTGTGGTGTTGGAGAAGACTCTTGAGAGTCCCTTGGACTGCAAGGAGATCCATTCTAAAGGAGATCAGTCCTGGGTGTTCATTGGAAGGACTGATGTTGAAGCTGAAACTCCAATACTTTGGCCACCTCATGCGAAGAGTTAAATCATTGGAAAAGACCCTGATGCTGGGTAGGATTGGGGGCGGGAGGAGAAGGGGACGACAGAGGATGAGATGGTTGGATGGCATCACCGACTCGATGGACATGGGTTTGGGTAAACTCCGGGAGTTGGTGATGGACAGGGAGGCCTGGCATGCTGCGATTCATGGGGTTGCAAAGAGTCGGACACGACTGAGCGACTGAACTGAACTGAAAGCTCAAAAGCCAGCAAAAACTAATATATATAATAAATAATATATAGCTCTGTACTGTGTTATATATATAAAAGTCAGGATGGTGGCTACCCTTGGAGTATTATATATTTATGTATATTTATATGCTTCAGTTTAAAAAAATGTTAAGTGTTAGAAGACAAGATTATTCATTGCAGTGTTACTGACAGCCCCAAAATATTAGAAGTAACCTAAATGCCCATACATAGGGAACTGGCTGAATAACTTATGGTGCATCCCACAGTGGAGCGGTGTGCTGCTATAAGAACGATCAAGGAAGCCTTCTGTGCTAATGGAGGCACATAGCTTCCTTAACCGAGTGATCAAAGATAAGATAAGCAGTAGTGGGACAGATAAACATCATATGCCTCCTAGTCACAATGAACTGAGAACAAAAACATCATTTTTGTGGTGTTCCCGCCAAAGACCTATTACCTTAATCAAGAGGAAACAGACAAACCCACATTGAGGGATATTATGCAAAATAATTGGCTGATATTCTTCAAAGCTATCAAGGTTATGAAAGACTGAGGAACTGTTCCAGAGTAAAGGAGTCTAGAGAGACAGGACAACCAGATGTATTCAGGGGGAAAAATAGCTAGGTATTGGGACAGTTGATGAAATCTGAATATAGACTGTTACAAAATGGTATTATGTCTGTGCTAAACTTTCTGATTGTGATCAGATCATTGCTCTGTAGTTAATTAAGTATTTAGGAGTAAAGAGGCACAGTGTTTGCAACTTATTCTCAAATAGTTAAGAGAAAAAAAATTATATACAGACAGAGAAAGGTCAAATGTTAACTCAGACACAGTAAACCATAAGCAGTTAGTGAATCTGGGTAAAAGGTTATCAAGAAATTTTTGTTCTGTTCTTTTTTTAGAAGTATTTCAAAATTAAAAGGTACACAAAATATAAAACAAATCAAAAAATAAATACTGTTAGAGGAGAAAAAATTTCTAAGGTAAGAGTGAGATTGTTTTTGTTATACAAATGCTTTTATAAAAATCCTAATCTGAAAACAGGGCACACACATACAGAAATTATCATGGCCTTATGAATGTATATCTTATGTTTTAATCACCTGTATTCAGCTTGCTCCAGACCAAGGGCTTCAGCCTGCAGATCAGCCGACAGACATGAGACGAAGGTGTGAGGAAGAAGCACAGGAAATAGTTCGGCATGCAAATTCCTCAACAGGACAGCCCTGTGTTGAAAATGAAAATCTGACAGACTTAATCTCCAGGCTTACAGCTATTTTATTACAAATTAAGGTAAATTTCAGAGAACCTTTTGGAGAAAATATTAAGAATACTTTCTTCATTTTGACACCTAAAAAAACTGTGCTGTTTTGGTCCTAAAAAATTAAACTATATTAGAGCAGAGTTTTTGTCTGTATTCGAAGTACAATTAAATTTTGAAATTTTTTTTTTCTTTAGTGTCTAGCAGAAGGAGGGGACCTGAATTCCTTTGAATTTAAATCACTTACAGATTCACTAAATGATATCAAGAGTACAATAGATGCTTCTAATATCAGGTAATTCATTAGATGTACTCTGTCTTTATATGAAATTCATAGTGATTTCCAGTATAAGCTTTAAGAATTGTACATATTTATGAAGTAGTCATGATTTTTATCCTTTAAGTAAATTGTAAATGAGCTTTCATGTTATATACAATCTATTGACAGAATTTTCAGATGGATTTTTTTATATAAAGGAATCAAAAGACATAATATTTAGGTTTGGGTTTGGCATAGAGGTTTAACTTTGAAGTAAGTCTTCCCCAAAGAGAGATTTGTCCATCCTCTCTTTCCAGTACTCCATGGCTTCTTTGCTTCTTTCAAGCTTACCTTTTCAGTTACTACTGAAATAGAATTATGGCTAATGTAAAGGGAAGATATATTAATTACGTGGGGTTGTTATCTTAGCTATTTCCTAACTGAAATTCAGCTTTTTCTTTTAAAAAAAAAACTGTTTTTCTTAATTTTGTGAGATAAAGTAGTTAACTATGTTTCTTCTTTCTTTAGTTGCTTTCAGAATAATGTAGAAATTCATGTTGCACATATTCAGAGCGGCCTGAGCCAGATGGGAAACTTACATGCCTTTGCAGCAAATAACACCAACAGAGACTGAATAGAAGATTTAATTATCCCAACTGCATAGGACATTGTTTTTGTGAAGTTCTCTTCCTTTATATAGGCTTCCAACACCAAATAACCTAATTGCTGGAAAACAAGGGAAATTTAAATCTCCAAATAAGGCATTTTAATATACTCTACTGCTTCTTAAACCAGCATTGCTGACCAGCATTATATTTATTTTTCTTTTATTACTCAGCTGCAGTAGCACTGCTTATATTATATATGTTTATTAGCAAGTATTTTTAAACTGAAAATGTCTGAACATAATATAATTTCATGGAAGAATATGTTGACCATTTTTTAATGTGCATGAATTCAACTCAACCCAGGCAGACAACTACTGCAGTGGAGAACATGAAGAAACATGGTCTTTTGTGCATTATGCATGGCAATGTGGAAATTCCATCTAGAAAATTACAACTCCAGTTCATTTAGTTGGTCACCACTTCAGTCTTCAAAAGATAACATCATGAGGTATGGGAAGTCCTCATTTTTAGGAAGCCACTGGAATATAGGTGGGAAATACGGACTTTACAAGTATATATGATATATACTTGCAATGTGACATGGTTCTATAGATCATTTTATAATAATAAATATTTTAATTTATCATAATTTATAAAAGAAACCTTTGTTGTTTGTCTGTTGAAAGAAAATGAAGGAGCAGGAAAGAAACTTTACTGCAAGATGCTAAATTTCAGCAAATGGATTTGGCATGTCTTTTCCCATCAATTCAGGGCAAAAAGTGCTATTGTTATGGGATATACTTTCAAAAGACTGATAACACACTATTTTCATATTTTTTTGTTTATTTGCACAATTTTTGAACCAGATTACTGGTTAAAATCCAACAGTTACACAATTTTTAAAGTAAAAAAATTTTATAAGGAAAACAAATATAATAGCAAGTGCTAGAAAATGGAGAAAAAAGGTTTGTATTTGGTTGTGGGCTTTTTTGGTTTTCGGTTTTTTAGGGAAAACCCTGCCTAAGAGGTTAATCTTGTAAAAAGTGTGTATTTGGAATTTTCTCTGTTTTAATATAGAATATTATAAAGTCAAAATACAATAAATTGTTTTCAGATTTGGAGTTTAAGATATAGCTGTAGAAGTGGCTTTGATTCTTTTAGACATCTCATAAAATGAGACTTTTTATATGTTAATGTATAATAAAACTGAAACAAGATTATTTTCCATTTGAAATTTTTGTATAGTTTAAAAATGCTTCCATATTCTTTGTTGGTATTGTGCCACTGCAGAACTTTAGTGCAGAGTTTATATTTAGCTAAACTGTTACGTTTAATTAAGAAATGCATAAATCTTTTATTCTTAATATTTGTAATTCTAAATAAATTGATCTATGAAAATTAATGATCTTCATTTTCATTTAATTAATACAAGTTGATAAATATTTCTTCTATTTAAAATGTTTTTTAAAATTATCTTTTCCACTAAACTATATTTTTAGGAGGAACAGTACAAATTTATTACTAAGTCATTTTGAATTAAAATACCATTAGGGTTTTTTTCCCCATGGCTAAGTAATCACTATGGAAAAACACTGTGAGCATGTAAGTTACTTGGCTTACTATAGACCTAGAGAAAGGTTGATTTTTAATATATTCTGCCTAGACTTAGGCAAGCATTTTTTACATTTTTTCTTATACATTTCTTAAGGCTGACGTGTCACACTTAAATTATACCTAGTTTTGCACTTTTGTAATTAAGGATCATCTATATCTTTCAGTGCCATCATGTGTTGATGACAAGAACTGTGCCTAAGAATATATTTGAATTTTATTTTTGTTTAAGGAAGAAGAAATCTATATAATTCAAAGTAGTCATTTGGGATTGGCTGTGCATTAATTTAAATGATGCTGCCACTGCTTAACGCCTTTATGGAGCCCTAAAGAAAACTATGAAAGCCAGATTGAGTGAGCAAACAAGTACATCGTGCTTTATGTAGATTTGGTTCTGAATTTCTATTAGTTCCAAAAATCAGATTCACTTGCTACCATTGAGAATCTACAAACTTGCCTGTTAAATTTTTTTCCTCGAATTCAAGCCCTTTCTCCATCTTGACTATCACCAGTACTGTCAGCCCAATGCCCTCATCCCTATCCTGGAACACAACAGTCAGTTCCTAACTTGTCTCCCAGCATCCACTCAGCTCTCCTCAGAAGCAGCCAAAACGATGCTTTTAAAATGAAGAACTGGTCGGGTTATCCCCAACTATAAAGTCTTATGTCTCTCAGGACAAATTCAGAACTCTTCTACAAGACCTACACAGCCATGCATGATCTGGCCTCCCCTACAGTTTCTCCAGCCTGCTCCTTAAGTCTCCAGGGTCTTTGCACACTCAGTGCCCTCTATGTTCCCTCTCCCTTTACTTTGGTAACTCCTGATGATCCTGCAGATTTTACCTTCAGCATCACTGTCTGAAGGTATCTTCAGAAAGGCAGATAATCTTTGACAACTGTCCTCTCCAGGCCCTCACATGCCTCCTCCATCCAGCACTTGGTCACATTTGCAATTTTGTATTTCTTCTGTCTCCATCCTGGCCTCTTGGGTCCATTAGGTTGGGGGACTGTTGCTGGTTTTGCTCACCATTTTATTTCCAGGCCCTGCTAAAGTGCCTTTCATAGGTACCAAATATTTGTGGAATAAATGAACAGTAAGAGTTTTGAAGGAGTTCTAAGCAACATTTGTGTCCCTGGAGTAAAAGTAGGGTCCTTCATGATGATTGCTTTGAAAGATGAGACATACTCACTTGAATGTACAAATACTGATTAAGGAATTGCCTTTAAACCTATCACATTATCATTAGTTCTAACTAAAAGGTCAGGCCAATATAACAGGCATTATATGGTGGTGAATAAATGGTGCACTGAGTCCTAGATTTGAGTCCTGGGCATCATTATTAGCTATGTGACTGTCAACCACTACTTAAATTTTGTAATCTTTAATAACAGTTCCTAACTTACATGGCAGTTGTAAGGATTAAACCTATAATGCCTGTAGTACTTCAACAATTAGGGTCTCTTAAGAGTTTCAGAGCAGTACAGACCACTCTTTGAGGATCCTATATTAAAAATTGTTATAGTACTTAAACATTTATAGATTTTTTAACTGTTCACTGGAGAAAAGAGAACATAATGTAAATGCAATAACAAAATTAATAAGCTAATTACAAGATATGCTTTAAATGTGATCCTTAATGGACTGTTAAGTTTAAATGATATGCCTCTCAGTTGTGAATGTATTTATATTATCTCATTTGGCCTTGTCACAAGTCTAAATGTGAAGGAAGCTGTGATTGTGAGACCTCCTGGCCAACCCCATAGTAGGCCCCAAGCATGATGTATAATACAAAGCAAGCACTGAAAATAAGACCTAATGTTTATCATCCCATTTTTGGTTTCAGACAGTTGTCAACGGTTCAGAAATCATCTGCTACTAAAGCCTGAACTAGATCCTGGTTGCTTGTAATAGTGGATTTGCTACTCTGAAAAGTACAGGCCACTCAACACCTCTATGAAAATCAGGGTAACGGGCATGTACAATCTCTGAGGTTTTCAGCATAGTTCATAGTCTTTTAGTAATCATCAAGACCTGAGTCCTGTGGAATTCCCTGGCAGTCCAGTCCTAGGGAATTTCCTGGTGGGCCCTCGCTTTCACTGCCAAGGTCCCAGGTTTGATCCCTGGTTTGGGAACTAATATCCCACAAGCCATGCCAAGGCATGTGTGCTGAGTCACTTCAGTTGTGTCTGACTCTTTGCAACCCTATGGACTCTTAAGCCCACCAGGCTCCTCTGTCCATGGGGATTCTCCAGGCAAGAATACTGGAGTGGGTTGCCATCCCCTCCTCCAGGGAATCTTCCCAACCCAGGAATCTAACCCACGTCTCTTGTCTCCTGCACTGCCACCTTGGAAGCCCCATGCCAAGGCATATTCAAATTTTAAAAAATTCCATTAAAAAAAAAGAAACACCTGAGTCCTGGCCCCAACCCTGGTTTCTCATGCACTGCCTCCAAAGCACAATTTACAAAAAAACCTCACCTGTGATTACCTCATATACAGAGTTTCCTTTTGCCTTTAGAAGTTTAAAAACCCTCAAAATAACAAGACAATAATTTATCTCAGAAAAACTTGAAAACAATAATTTGCATACATCCTTATCATATAAATTGGGAAGAAGAAATCTCCTGGAACCAAAAGATTCATGTTACTAAACTTTGAACAAGCTGGACAGACTTTTAACCAAGTTAAACTTAGTACAGTGGCCTCCAGATATAACAATGACTGGCTTTAGGAACTACGTTTGCAGAAACTTCTTGTAGAAATGTTTTTCATGGCCACAAAATATGTGCTGAGCAGTTATGGAGTGAAGTGCTGTACTAAGAGCTGTCTAAAGAACAGAACTCATTTAAATAGAATTAACAATGAAACGTTTGTGGGAAACATTTAATAATAATAAACTAAAGTTGCACAGAAGTACAATTAACAAGTGCTAAGGGTAATGCTGCAGTGACTGAAGTAACAGGTACAAAATCAGGATTAGAGGGAGTTATAGCCTTCAGCAAAAGGGAGGTCTAGAATGTTTTGAAAGAGAGAGGTTATGCATTTGCTTCCAAAACTGAAAGAAATGGCTTTGAGACAGAGACATATATTGTGGATGGGTGAAATTAAGATGTGCGTAACTGTCCTATAGGCTATCAATGTCAGTTACCTAGAAGGGTAACCAAAATGTCTTTATAATTTGACAGCAACTGAAAGCTACTACAGGTTTTAGAGAGTAGTTTTTTAAAAGCTGAGAAAATAGAGGCAGGGGTCTCAAATAATCTGGATGCAGAATCACTGGAACTATGAAGGAGCATAAAGATGTGAGGCCCGATTTTAAAAGGAGTAAATCTTGATGATAGGAGGAGGGTTGAAGGAGCTGGGTTAACATAAGTTTAAGGTTATTAGCCTTTGGAGGAGCCATATGAAGACAGCAGTTGTCAAGCACAAGGGGAAATTGAGTCAAACTGAGGAGTTCTTGTGAAGATAATGAGTTCTGAGAAACTAATTCGAAAAAATTACAACAGGGCTGGTAAGAAAGAACAGATAAGGGGACCAAAATGAATGTGCATATTTGGAGATGTGTCGGTAAAAATAAATGCCAGAACTCCTAGGTGGCGTGTACTATGAAGAAAGAACAGGCCATGGGCAACAGGGGAGGAGGCTTCACAGGTGAGAGATGACTCAAGACCATTATCAAGGTTAACATGGATGAGTCCTTAACATGGAAGCCAGAAAGGACGGTATTCCGATGTGCATCCCCCTGACTGTCAGTCATGGTTCCTCTCAGCTCACCCTGAATCCTCCCAGACTCAAGAGTTACCAAAGGCAGAAAAGATGTGTTCTTCCCATGAGTCCAGCTTTGAACCAATGTCTTCAGAGAGAGAAGAACAGGTTTCAAAATTCTGACCCTGGGAGTTAGGGTCAGAGATGCCTCCTCCAACCTTGTTGGGATCGGGCAGGCAGTTCACATCTACCTCCAAAGGCAGCTGGGGCTTCAAATATTTTGCTTCAGTTTCACAAGCAGAGTGGTGGAGGAACAGCTCTGGCCTGGCCGAGGATTGAAAGGGTTTCCCGCTCTGACGACGTGACTTGGCGCGCCTGTTCTGGAACCACACCTGGAAGAGGGAAGAGAGAAACTGCTTTTGATTGGAGTCCTCGTGCTACTTTTACCTTCATAGTTCATTGTAAGTTCCAGTTAACATGCCCTGGCTCCCTGCTCTGGAACCTTATGGTTTTCACAAAACACTTGACAAAATCAGAGCACCTGGCTTTCTCCACCTCATCATTCCCAGGTGCAAAACTGCAGTAATACCTAGTTCTTTATACAGGGACATCTTTATTACTTTATATAGGGACATTTGCAATGAAAAAATGAGGCCACAGCAACAGCAGCACTTGGAATTTTAGGGGAAAAAAATGCCACTATGCCTTAAAAGAATCTGGAGAATCAATTTTCAAAAGTGTACTCCCTTGTCAAATTATTTAAGGAGGCATTTTTCTCAGTGGACTTCATTCACTTAGGTGAATAAAATTTTTGCTATTTTCCCACAAATACCAAAGGACCTGTCCTGCTTAGGAAGCTTCTGTGCCAGCTGTTGAAACTGACAGATGCATTCCACCAAAGATGAAGAAAAACAAGTCCACTCTCTCCCAGTGTGAAAATCAGGGCTCCTACTTAGAACTGCTCTTAGGTACAGACTACGGTGCTACAGACCAGGCAAAAAAGGCAGGCTTCTAGGGTTCTGATCTAAATTACTTTAGGCAATAAACACACCTTGCACTAAACTTTTCAAACCGTGACAAGAAACTCCATATGCTTCAGGCTTTACCCCCAAGACACGTCCTTTACAACCCACATTCCAAATCCAACACCTGCCAAGGAAGTGGCCTAGAGGCCCAGGGGGGCAACTTGGTGAGCCAGCAGGGGGAAACACCAACTGCACCTCATCTGCCCCTTCTTCCTGGATAAGGAAAAAAGTGTGAAAATACTCCCTATTATCTTCCTGCTGAGGATTTATTTTCTGATCATTTCAAGAGACCAGCTAGCTTCCCGGGAGGAGCCCTAATACTCAGCAATGAGAGACAGAAGTCATTGAATGTGAGCCTGAATTATTTCATTCAAGCCTCACGATCACCGTAGGCAACAGACACCGATTTTAAAGCCTAGGACACTGAGGCTCAAGGGAAATAACTTGCCCAACGTCAAGTAGGTGGCACCGGCGAACTCGCCAGCCCGCCGCGGGCCGCTCACCTGGATCCTGGACTCGGGGAGCAAGGTGAGCGCGGCCAGGCGCTCACGCAGGTGGATGTCGGGGTACATGGTTCGGCGGAAGACGAGCTCCAGCAGCTGCAGCTGCTCGGGCCTGAACGACGTGCGCTTGCGGCGCTGCGACGCCGACGAGACGGCCGCGCCTTTAGGGGGCGCAGGCGGGCCCAGACCGGCGGGGGGCGGCGCGGCGGGCCCGGGACCCCTCCCGAGAAAGCCGGCGAAGGCTACCGGGGCCCCGAGCTCCGGACCGGAGCCCGAGGGGCGCGCGAGGAGCAGGCCAGAGGCGGGGTTCGGGGGCGGCAGGAACGCCCCGCCGGGGTGGGCGGGCAGGTAGGCGGGGGGCGCGGCGATCTCCTCGAACTGGAGCTGGCTGTACTCCGCTGCGGCCATCGCTGCCCGACCCCAGTGCACCGCCGGGAGGGGCACGGCCTTTAGTTATACTGGCCCCGGGGACGAGGGCGGGAGCCCGGGGTGGCGGTGCGATCAAAGCGGTGGACGCGGGGAGGCCCGTGTCTCTTCGGGGTGCGAGCCCGCCCCCCACCCCGCCAGACGCCGGTGGGGAATAATCGCTTCCGCTGCCCGTGGGATGGAGGGAGGGAGGCGTGAACTTGGGCCTGGGCCCCCTCCGCCCCCTCTCCCGTCCATCTGCCCGGCCAGCCCCACTGCCGCCACCGCAATCAACATCCCCCAGAGCAGGTCTGCCCCGGAGGGCAGTGCCTTAGGCGCCTGAGTGCCTGGGCAGAGTGGGGCAGAACCGCCCTCCCCGAGGGCCAGGCCCCCACTCAGGGCAGCGAGGGGCCAGTCGCCTATCTCTCCCATGGCCAGGCAGAGAGCCTTGCCCGCTGCCCTGTCTATAGTCATCAAAGGTATTTATTTACGCCCCCTGCTATGTGCTAGACCCAGTACCAGGTTGGTCAAACAGCCCAGCCCCTGTCCTCCTCAGACCTCCTTAACAAATCCTGAATCAGAAGGAGGGGGTGCAGATAAAGGGACCTCAAAGAGAGGCAGTGAACTCACCTTGGAGGGGAAGAGACCTTTTGTCTGGAATGTCCCAGTAGGCCTAGGACTAAGGGTACCCTAGACACAGCAGAATTAGGAATGTGCCTTTCTAGGTTCAGTTATTGACTCCTAATCTGGCCTCTCTGGAGATACCCGGCAATGCTCAAGGCTCCTCTTAGCTGGAAGGGAGAAGATGAAAGGGGCACCCCAAAGTTTCCACTCCCTCTTGCCCCTGCCCTCTGGGCCTCATTTAAGATTCCTATTTTATTATTCGTACTGTGGTTACTGTTCCTGTACCTGCCTTCCCTCCTAGATTGTAAAGGCTTAGGGAGCAGGAGCCACTTCTCTTGATCAAGTCTGTCGAGTGTCTGCTTTGTATGTCTACTGCTATGTATGTATAAGGCACCATGCTAGACTCTCAGTGGAGGTCTGTAGGAGTGGATGCTGCTGAACTGATTTATCGAAACTCATGGTCCAGAATGGAAGCAACTCCACCACAATGCAGTCTTCAGAAGAGGAGCACAGAGACCCGGCTCTTCTTGCTCCCAGAACCTGAGCCCTGATTTCACCAGGACCACATACTGTCACTGGCTCCAAGGGGTCTCTGAGCTAGAAGGATCTTTTAGGCCACAGCCCCTGCCTGTCTCCATCCATTCTAGAATGCTCAGAGACAACCTCAGGAAAAGCTTGGATATTTTCATCCTGAATGGACCTTCCAGGTGTCAAAGCAGAAAGGATTCTTTTTTTTTTAACTTTTTGGTTGCACCTGTGCAACTTTTTACTTTCTCTACCAGGGATTGAACCCTCAACCCCTTCAATGGAAGCATGGAGTCCTAACCACTGGTCTGCCAGGGAAGTCCCCAGAAAGGATTATTGGGGCTGCTGCAAATAGGAGCCCTGTGCTTGATTCTCTCCCTGTGGATGTGGGGGTGGAAGATGGGGTCTGGGATACAGTCCCAGAGGCTCTTGCAGGCAGTCTGACCATTCTCACAACCTGCTTACTCCTCCATCGACCCCACAGCACCCCTCTTTCTCTTCCCCTCTCCTCCTTCCTTCTTATTCCTTAGCCCGGTCATTGGGGTTTTCAGATATAGGCTGCATGGGATGGGAAGTCAGACCCTTTTATTTTACTCTTGCCTTCATTCTTTCATTAATTCAAAAACCACTTATGAAGTGTCACTCTACTAGACTGTGCTTTGCATATGTACCTGTGAAGTCGATATTCCTATCCCAGTTTTACAGATCAAGAAGTACTCCACAGTCTAGACAAGGCCCAGATGACTCCAAAGCCACTGTGCTAAGCCGTTCTCCAGACGTGACCCCTGGGTCCCCTGCTGATCTTCCCAGCCGCCCTCAGAGGGGGGTGAAGCCCCTGGCCCTCTCCCATTTCAGGGTTGTTCTCTTCCAGGCCCGTTGGGCCCTCTGGGTTCCCAGGCACAGGCAATAGAGGTGATGGAGCCAGATCCACTGCTTCTATTGCTTCGCTCTGGCACTCTTAGGCCAGCCACGCAAGGAAAGCAGACCTTGGTTTGGCTGCTGGCTGCGGGCTGCCAGCTGAGGTCTAACAGCCAGATGGCCCAGCAATCCAGAAACTCTCCTCAGAGGTCGAGTCATCAGAATTCTCTAGCCTATGTGAAAATCCCCCCTAGTCCAGTGCCCAGGCTCATTCCTCTGCTGCTGTCTGCTCACCTGTGAGGGGCCTCCCCCTACCCGCGAGCCTGCCTGTTTTACAGTGGGCCCGGAAAATGGACCTGCAGAGACAAATGGAGTGCCTGGTGACAATCTGATGAAGGAATCTAAACCTATAAGACAGTCTTCTCTCTGTCTTTTAAACTAGTGGTAGAAAATTGCAGTGTTCAATTTGTGGCTTGGTAATCCTCCAAACTGACTAAACAAGCATTATCTTCGTATGACTTTTCCTTTTCTCTCTTTTTCTATGAGAGTCTGTGTGGAATTAGAATCCTCGATGTTGAAATAAGATTTCAGCCTTTTCTCTTCTCTCCTGCTTTTGCCCTAAAATGAAGTTTTAATGGCATGTGCTTGTATATCCCTACAAAATAACTTCAGTGAGGAGACGGTGCTGCAAACCCAGGGTTGGAAATTGGAATCGAGTATTAGAGATGGAGACTTTATTGTATACCCTTCGGTGCTGTTTTTTTTATTTCTTTAATCATGTGCCTGTATTGTTATCAGTATATTTTTAAAATTTAGTTTTTTGATGACTAAATATGCTATGTTATTCTGAGTTGGGTCATTAGAAAAAAGAACATTAGTGGAAAAACTGGTAAAATTGAATTTTTTTAGCAAACTAACTTTTAAAAACTGAAGCAAAGAATGCAGGGGTATGTATCTGGAAAGAGATGTTACTTCGCGGTAGGAATGGATTTCCCAGTTCTCTTGGATTTTCATTGACTAAAATCGATAAGCTGTAAGTGTCTAGAGGGTCTCTGCAAAGCTCTGAGGTGTTCATTCACTTGAAAGTTATTTTCTGCTTCTCCTTTGTTTAACAAACACCTATAAAATCATGAGTGAGTGAAAGTCGCTCAGTTGTGTCCAACTCCTTGCAATCCTGTGGACTGCACCCCACCAGGCTCCTCTGTCCATGGAATTCTGCAGGCCAGAATATGGATTGGGTAGCCATTCCCTTCTCCTTCACCAGGGGATCTTCCCGACCCAGGGATCAAACCCAGTTCTCCCACATTGCAGGCAGGTTCTTTATCATCTGAGCCACCAGAAAACTCTCAAAATCATGAGTGGTTTTCACTAAATCCAAGTTTTAGATTCCTTACTCAGTTTTAGATTCCTTACCGTGCTGCAAGCACACAATGAATATTCGTTCTTTCTCCTATACCTGTTCTCCAAATGCAAAGGGGAAAGAGCTCGATCCTTGGCAATATCTTAAACAACAACTATTGCAAGTGATTTTCCCAAAGCAGATTATCTGTGAAATTTAAGTACATTTTAAATAAACTCTGTAAAGTACTTGTTTCTATGAAAGGAAGTCAGTTTACCAGTTTCAGAATAGCAGACAAGTTCAGGGTTAGCTGAAGACAAGGCTCACTGAGATCAGGGGTCTGATTCCCCCTCACCAATACCTGGGCTCTGCTCCTCACCACTTGATGTGCTGAGAATTTGGGGCCATTATTTTATTCGGCCTGTCAGGAACGCCTATTGAAATAGACACAGGGAAGGGCAAGGTGAAATAGCAGACAATTTTCAAGGCTATTTCCTGTATTAAGAGGGAAGTCTGGTAAAATACAAGTGAAAATGCAATAGAAAAGCGATGTGGAGAGAAAACATTATTCTCCAGAGCCACACTGACTCTGAGGCAGCTGGGGCTGGGAGGATGGAGCCATTCAGGGTCACTGTCCCGTTCTGCTTGCTCCACGTTTCCCACCACGGTTCCTGTCACCGACTCCCCCAAACTTCACAGAGGCCTGCCTTTCCTCTTCAAGTGCTAAGTACTCTCTTCCCCTCTGGGCTGCCCTCAAACCTGGCCCTGGAGCCCCGGGTGTTTATTAAAGAGAGAGCCAGGAAAAGGCAGCCCAGGGGAGTCGATGGCTCTGCTTTCACCTTGAGATCCCAGAGCTGTTGGCCCCTTTGATCCTGGCCTCGCTTTGATTTCATCTCCTCGGCTGCCCAGGCCTCTTCGGTTTCTGAAGTTGATTTCAGAAACAATGGTTACAAGAGATCGAAAGACAACACCCTCCCCCTACCCCCGCAAAGCTATCAATGTGCCAGGAAAGTGATAAAATGTTAAGCTTTTTTGTTGTTGTTGAGTCAGCGTCATATAAATTCAAATAACAAACACAAAACAGATTTGGAACCTAGCCTGTTGAGCTTTTGAAAGGATGATTCCTTTTTGTCTTTCAAGGATTTTTACCCAAAAGCCTCTGAGCAAGAAAGACTCTTCTGGATGTCTTTCACGATCCTGATTCCCATAGCTGAGAAATAAAGTTAAAAGAACATTTCAACCTCAGAGAAAGGAAACCATAAATTTTCCAAGTTTATGTCTACAGACTTGTAAAGAAAAACTGAAACAACTAGCGGAGTATTTTGTCCTCACACCCACATTTGTCTGACGTTTCTTTCTACAACATACCTACTGAGCACTTTAAATAGGGCTGGTGCCACCGAGGAACTGGATTTTTAATTTTATTTCCATTCAATTGATTTAAAATCAAGTAGACATACGTGGCTAGCGGCTGTTGTATTTAAGCTCTATATCATCCAAAAAATCACCCTTCTTTGATCTTTTTTTTTCATATAAAGTTTTTTATTTGCTAAGTGCTAGGTTTTGTAACTTAGGTTTTGAAAACTTCCATATTTGTCCACAATCTGTATGTCTGTGCTCCCCTTTGTTTTGGTTCTATTTATTTTTAATTGAAATATAGTTGATATTTTTTATTGATGTATGCTGCTGCTGCTAAGTCGCTTCAGTCGTGTCCAACTCTATGCGACCCCATAGACGGCAGCCCACCAGGCTCTCCCGTCCCTGGGATTCTCCAGGCAAGAACAGTGGAGTGGGTTGCCATTTCCTTCTCCAATGCATGAAAGTGAAAAGTGAAAGTGAAGTCGCTCAGTCATGTCCGACTCTTCGCGACCCTATGGACTGCAGCCTACCAGGCTCTTCCGTCCATAGGATTTTCCAGGCAAGAGTACTGGAGTGGGGTGCCATTGCCTTCTCTGTTATTGATGTATAGTTGATTTATATTGTGTTAGTTTCAAGTGTACAGCAAAGTGATTCTGTTTTGTATGTTTAAATTTAGTTACATATGTAAATATATATATATGCTTTTCCAGGTTCTTTTCCCTTATAGGCTACTACAAAATATTGAGTATATTTCCCTGTGTTATACACCAGGACCTTGCTGGTTAACTATTATATGTATATTAATGTGTACATGTTAATCTCAGACTTCCAATGTATCCCTCCCCCCTCTTTCCCCTCTGGTAACCCTAGGTTTGTTTTCTATGTCTGTGGGTCTATTTCTGTTTTGTAAATAAGTTCATTTGTATAATTTGTTTAGATTCCACCTGTAACCAGTATCATATGATATTTGTTTTTCTCTGACTTACTTCACTTAGTCTGATAATCTCTAGATCCATGATAATTTTTTTTTTTTTTGGTCGTGCCTTGAAGCAGTTTCCCGACCAGGGATTGAACCTGGGCCATGGCAGTGAAAGCCCAGAATCCTAACCACCTAACCAAGAAACTCCCCAATGGTAATTTTTTATACTTAGATACAAAAAGGTATTCAGTTGATGCAAAATCATACACTAGATTTGAATTCTAGAATCTCATTTTTAATGTTTAAACAGAACTCTGGATCATCAAAATGATTACCACATTTTCCAGCCAGACGTCTCGTACAGATTTGTCTAAGCAGCATGTGAAGTACTCCTGTAGCATTCATGAATGGTCTTTCTCCAAAGTGACAGTGTGATAGAGCACTGCTGATTGAAGTCTTATGATACCATGAGTTTCTTCAATATTGTCATTTGACTTAAATTCCACTTCATTTTGATCATTCTGTTCTCTTCTAAGCAGGTAATGAAATTTAGCTTCAGAATTCCCTGATTCTCTGTGGAGTGTGACATGGTATTGAATTAATGCATATCATATGTCTTGCACAAAGTTAAACTGAACCAGGACAAGTAAAGAGAGAGCTATTAGGAGAACACAGAATCTGCCAATACCTGTCTTTTCTGCCCCCAAATAATTTATTTGTGTGTTAGCAGATAACCGGAGTAATCTGAGATCAGTTCTGGACTCTGTCCCAGCCAGCATGTACTGGGTCTGAATTTCCAGTACATTGTCTTTTACTGGATATATTATAAGCCTATAATAGATGGGGCTTCTCAGGTGGTTCTAGTGATAAAAAATCTGCCTACCAATATAGGAGATGTGAGAGGCGGGTTCAATCCCTGGGTCAAGAAAATTCCCTAGTGGAGGGCACAGCAACCAACTCCAGTATTCTTGCCTGGAGAATCCCCATGGACAGAGGAGCCTGGTGGGCTACAATCCATAGGGTTGCACAGAGTCAGACACGACTGACGTGACTTAACACACACACACGCTGTAACAGATGAGAAATTCTGTGCAAGCAAAATACCACCTAAAGTTAGTCTAATCAATCACAGATTCTTAGTGGATATAAGATATAATAAGGCACTTTCAGGGCCTCCCAGGTGGCTTAAGTGGTAAAGAATTTGCCTGCCTATGCAGGAGACACATGAGATGTGGGTTCATTCCCTGGGTTGGAAAGATCCCCTGGAGGAAGAAATAACAACCCACTCCAGTATTCTTGCCTGAAAAATCCCATGGACTGGCCGGCTGCAGTCCATGGGGTCGCAAGGAGTCGGACACGACTGAACATGCACACACGCAAGCCTCTTTCAAACAGATCCTAGTCCATTTTAGTGTGCACCAGGAAGGGTGATTTTTAAATAAACAGATCCACTCTTTCAGACAGTTGGGCATTTAGCTTTTCACAGTCTCAACATTCAGACTCCTTTGGAAGAGAAAGTAACCTTGACCTCCCCTTCTTTCAGACAGCACTCCCATGCTTGGGGGCCAGCTCTGCTCCAGACACCAAGTTGTAGAACCATGAGGGAGATGTCCTTACTGCTGGGCCTTCTGCTTTCCAGCTTGGCTTCTTGGGCCGGTGGCCATCCTGCATGAATGAAGCCCACCCCATGCAGCTGAAGCACCACTCTAGGGCCCCAGCCATAGACTCAGACTCAGCCCACTCCCTTTTACTGCCCAAAATACACTTGCCCTGGTTTATCACTAGTACATAGTGCCAAAGCGGGTCGTGCTTTTAATTTGGTGGCTTATTCTAGGATTATTTAAACTCATTCACACTGAGACTTTGGCTTCTACATACTATTTCCTATTAAAAGGAAAGAAAATGCTCCTTTGCAAAATGGCTCATTCTAGGCCTAGAACAGCAAATATATGAGTCTGAAATATTTAGTCATATCTGAAAATGACAAAACTATGAAGCACGACCGAGAGAGCCCTCATAGGAGATAATCTGAAGAAGCTCTTGCTGGCCAAACACTAGGACAGTTTGAGCATCAATAAGAACCCTGAAAGCAAAACCACAAAGTCAAAAGCAGAATGCTAAAAGCAATATACCTATCAAGCATATTAAAAATCCTTTATTTCATAATGATCACAAAAAAACAAAAATGGGTCATCTTTGGAAAAATCCTTCATTCTGTAGAAAAGCAAGTATTTATCCTGTCTTTTCTGTATGACTGCAACTCCTGGGAAACAAACTCTTGATCAAGAAAAAAATCTCTCCTTATAGAGGTATTTTCCTAATACGTGAAGAAGAAATGATAGAATATTCCCGTTTGCAACTTCTAATGAAATAGTGGACCTAAGCAGTGATCATCATAGCTGCTAACTGTACTTTCTTTAGAAATGCACATCACCACCTATAACTCATTCTCACCAAAATTTAGAACCAGAATCTGCAGGACAAACTGACTGCTGCTTCATTAAATAAATTGCAGAGAGAGAAACAAAGAGATATATCAACCCAGTGCAACATTTAGGTCCTGATGCCAACAAACCATCTGTGAAAATTCATTTCAAAAACAAGTAGGACATTTAAACAGTAGATAGGAGATGGTATTAGGGAATTGCTGTTAACATCGTTTTCATTATGGTGATTTTGTGTTCTATTTTTTAAAGATTCATTGTCTTTTAGAGATATATGGAAACACTGGCAGATGAAATAAGATATTTAGGGTCATCTATTTTGGGGGTTGGGAGAAAAGAGGGAAAATATAGCAGAAACAGGATTAGGTATGAATTGATAACAGTTGAAGTTATGTCGTGATCATTCATGATGTTGTTGTCTCTACTTTTGTAAATGTTTGAGATTTTTCCAGAATAAAAAGTTTTTAAAAGCAATAGGCAGTATTTTTGAAAGAAGAGGAAGATAGATGCTGGGCCTGAGGACAAAAATATCGCTTTGGAGCAGCAGGGTCTGCTGGCCTAGAGGTGGCACTTGCTTTATGAACCCAGAGGAGAGCAGAGTCACTGCTTTAAGAGCTGGGGCCGGAGGAAGCAGGGTGGTGCTGGAGATGAGCAGGGTCTGTAGCTGGGTCTTTCCTCTAGGGAATCTGCCACAAGCCAGGCTGTGCAAATCACAGCCAGCAATCAGTACCTACTGCACAACCATGATACTGCCATGCTACTGCATCAAATGAAGGGACACTGGCAGGGACGTGGGAGGAGGAGAGGATGTGGGGGAGAGCTGAAGGCGGGCTTGGCGAGCTTAGTGGTGCAGAAACAGTTCCTGGGTGAAGAGGGACTGGGCTGAGCCTCGCAGACGGTTGTCAGGCTTTAGGGAGGCTGAGAGAAGGACTTTGGGAGAAGAGGGTATGAACCAGGTACGAATGCAGGAATAAGCAAGGGCCTGTCAGGGAGCTTGGATCCTCAGCACCAGGTATCAGCCTGGGGACAGGGACTTGGAAGAAGAGCTAATACACCAGAGGGAAGAAAATCAAGCTTCTCATTCCGCCGCTCTTGAGGAAATTTTTCTTCTTCTGCAAACGGTTCTTCACCCAGAAGGCTCCTTTTTCTTCCCCATCATCCTACGCAAGTTTCTGGGGCCTCTGAGTTGAGTTCTGGGGCATCCCCCGGAATTTGTCTCATCTGTTGTTAAGTCTTGGCCAGAGGAGAAGTTGCCGGAAGTCATGCCCACCGTGATGGCAGAGAGCCAGTGAGAGGGCAGCTTGGGACTGTTCCATGCGAAGCGACTCCTCAGCTGCAGCTACAGCCCTAAGATGTCCTTGAGTGGGGCTTATGAAAACAGCCCACTATGGGATGGCCCCTCTCTGACCTCAGGCACTAGGGGTGGGGGTGCCTTGGGGTGTGCGCTGCTTGGGGACCCTCACCTTCCTGCGCTCCTGGGCCTGGGCCCAAGGGCAGGAGCAGGGGTATGGGTGATGGGGAACCTCTCCCGGAGGTGCCGAGCTCAGGAGCCCACCCTGGGAACTTTCTAGAACAGGAAAGACCTCCTCAGCCTGCTGCCAGTTCTCCACATCGTCCCTGTGAGCCTAGCGGAGGGCTTATCAGAGGAGGCCCAGCCTGGAGCTCCCTGTGTGGAGACCGTGCAAACCTGATCTCATGGAGCCTTGGCTCCCTGGGGTGAAGGGTGACCCAAGAAGGGGACAAGCCCAGGAGGCCCCAGGGAGTTGGAATCAGAGCCAGGCTGACCCAGTCCAGAGCCTGTGCCACCCGCTCCCCCTCAGGCCATCCCCCCGGCCCCACAGCCTCTCAGATCTGCTCACCTAGTCCTCCTTCTCTGGAGTAACTTGGTTCCTCCTCCTGATACTTATTCCAGATCCCACCCCCACCCACTGCCAGACTGGGTTCCAGTCCTCCTCCCCCCAAGCCTGCCCCAGCTGCCACTGTTCCTGGTTGTGTATGTGGGGCTCTCCAACCAATTCCTGTGAATCCTGGTTCCTGCAGAAGTGTAAACCACAGAAAAAAGAAAAGACTCAGAAATAAATCTATCAGAGGTCAGCCATGATCAACTCATTCATATAAAACCTTTTCTTTGTAGCCATGTGTGTGGGTGTGTGTATTTATACATATATTTATATGATTTTATGTATAGTTTTATGTAGTCGAATCTTATTTCCTTAGCCAGACTATAATTGCTTTTTTTGATATTACTGTGCCCCGTCCATGTGCTTAGCACACTGTAAAAATCTGTCATGGGCTGGAAAGAAATCACAATCTAAAATCTGTGCGTGTGCCCATCTGTGCAGGAAGGGAAGCTGGGTGGGAGAAAAAGGTTTTCACACTTTACCTTACAGACTTTAACAGTTGTATCTTTATTTATTGTACACCAAGCAATCTCAAACTCTTGTAATCTTCTGGGTGTTCTAGGTTTGGAAGGACTCAGGCAACGCCCAAGGATGGATGCCCCCAGGGAAATCCCTAGATTCCCAGTTCTGGGACGACCCCTCTTTCCTGGGGTCAGTCTTGCTTTGGAAGCATCTGATACTGACACTGCATGAGCCTCTTGATGAGGGTGAAAGAGGAGAGTGAAAAAAATAACTTAAAACTCAGCGTTAAAGAAACTTAAGATCATGGCATCTGGTCCCATCACTTCATGGCAAAGAGAAGGGGAAAAAGTGGAAACAGTGAAAGATTTTATTTTCTTGGGCTCCCAAATCACTGTAGATAGTGACTTCAGCCATGAAATTAAAAGGCATTGGCTGCTTGTAAGAAAAGCTATGACAAACCTAGACAGGGTATTAAAAAGCAGAGACATTACTTTGCCAACAAAGGTCCATATCGTCAAAGCTATGGTTTTTCCAGTAGTCATGTATGAATGTGAGAGTGGGACCATAAAGAAGGCTGAGCACCGAAGAATTGATGCTTTCAAATTGTGGTGCCAGAGAAGACTCTTGAGAGTCCTTTGCATAGCAAAGATATCAAACCAGTCAATCCTAAAGAAGATCAATGCTGAATATTCATTGGAAGGACTGATGCTGAAGCTGAAGCTCCAATACTTTGGCCACCTGATGTAAAGAGCTGACTTATTAGAAAAGAGAAAAGACCTTGACGCTGGGAAAGATTGTGGGCAAGAGGAGAAGCAGGCGACAGAGGATGAGATGGTTGAATGACATCACTGACTCAGTGGATGTGAGTTTGAGCAAGCTCTGGGAGACAGTGAAGGACAGGGAAGCCTGACGTGCTGCAGTTAATGGGGTCTTAAAAGGTCCACAGGACTTAGCAACTTAACAACAACAACAACAACAAAGATGTTCTGCAAGCCTTTAAATTAGGAGAGTGTCAGAAACTTGAGCACACCTCTCCTTCGGTGACCAGAAAGGAATGAGTGTGAGTAGAGAGCGTGGCTGAGTGTGTATCTCTTACTTGGGGTCCATGAGCCACCTTAAGTCTGTGGGCTGAAGGGTTGGAGTCTGCAGGGACTTGGATGAGGAGGGGCTGACTGAGCTGTTTGGGGAACACCCATCTTAGACTCTAAAAGGTCACTCCCTGTATTAGCCCCAGCTTTTCCTCAAAGCAAGAGTCACTTCAGGAATATTACTGACTGTGTTTGAGTATATTTGACATCCTGGAGCCAGATGGAGTGACACTCTGGCTCTCAGTCCATCTTCATGACTGCTCCCTCCTTCCCACACAGTCACTAAAGTTCCTAACCTGAGCTAGGTGGCCTTGGGTTCTGTCTCAGGTAGAAGTATGGTGTGAACACCCAAAAGGAGTGCTGAGCCCGCCCAAGACCAAAGCACCTGCTCCCAGCCCTCCTGTCTGCATGTTGCCTGGGATGCCTGAGTAAATATCCACCTGCCCTGGGAGACTGGCGGAGCTGAATCTGACTTATTCTCCCTCAACACCAGCCTGATATCCAGCACATAGCGGAGACTCAGTGCACTTTTCATTATGATAAACACCTAGCAGGTCAGGGCACCTTGGGGGCTGGCACACTGCACAAGCTCGGGGGTCCTGCCCACTCTGGGTCAGGTTACCAGCCCCGGGAAGGGTGCAGATTCTTGCGTTTGTTTTCACTTTAGTCTTGATTAGTCATTGGACCTTGGGCAAGGGCTTTAATGTCTCCAGACTTTGGTTTTCTCCTCTGCAAAATGTGCCCATGGAGAGTAGAGGCACTTCCCTCCCCCGCCACCCCTTCCCCACCTCACAAGAAAGCTTTTTTTTTTTTTTTGGCTGCACCGAAGTCATAGTTGCAGCATGTGGGATCTAGTTCCCTGATCAGGGGTTGAACCTAGATCCCCTGCACTGGGAGCCTGGAGTCTTGACCGCTGGACTACCAGGGAAGTCCCCCAAGAAGGCTTTTTAAGCTGGGTAGCCCATGCCATGTGCACACCTTGGCTGACATGGCAACAAACACTCAAAAGACTGCCCATGGAGCCTCTGGCTGGTCCTTAGGACATTACTGGTAGTGCTGCAGACTGAATGAGGCAGAGGGACCCTGAGCCCTCACTTTGGCTCTGCCCACGCGCCCTCCCACCCTCCATGACCTCCACTGCTGGGTCTCTCACATCTCACGTGCTGCTTTGCAGTGTTTTTTCAGGTGTTCTCATCTCGGCTCCCACCTGGCCTGTGAGCTCCCAGAGGGGCAGGTCCCCTGGTGTCTGCTGCGCTCCGGGGCTAGCCCCAACGTGGCTGCACGGGCAGTGGTTGTACGAGGCTGGGGCCTTCGGCTCCTGAGGGTACAAAAGTAAGGGGGTGCAGCACCCACCCCAGATGCCGAGACATGAGAAGACACAGGAGGCTGTCCAAGCCATAGCCACTGTCTGGTCCACCATCTCTTTCTGGAAGACTCAGTGGGGTTTCTTTTAGCGCCTGCAGGTTTCTGTCAACTGACTTATCTCAAGAGGAACTAGAGGGCTGAGGGATGAGGAGAGGGGGGCAACTGACAGCTTCTTCCAGAGCCTCAGTTTTGCCAGCAGTGAAATGGGGAAAGTGGTACCTGCCTCCTACCTTCTTCCTGGGGGTTCTTTGATAGTTGAAACTTTTCACTTTTAAAAGGCTCAGATGAAAGGCACTGATGGGATGAAAGGATCTTGGGGCCATATTAAGTTTCTCCACAGTTTCTGAAGCCTGAGAGGAGCGGCTGGAGGAAGTGGTCAGCTGACAGGTACTTGTGAAGCCTCCCAGAAGGTGATGCTGGGCAGAATTAGCATGCCAATCAGCCACACCTAGGGCGTGAGGGCAGCAGGGAGCGGAGCCCTTATCTGGGGCAAAACCTGTCATTTCCCTGAAGAGGGGGGTTGGGACAATGTGCTGAGGGAGATGGACAAAGCCCAGACAGGCAAAGCCTTGGGCAAGCCCTCCCCTCTCTGGGCCTCAGTTTCCTAAGGTGCAAAAGGAGGAAACCAAGGAGAGAAGTAGCCCCCAAACTGGGCCGTATTCACACTGTGATGTCATCTCCGAGGGACATCTTTAAAACCTGACTCCAGATTGTACTTCAGATGGAATAAACCTGAGCCTCTGAGGTGGAACCCTGGCATCAGAAGTTTTTAAGCTACCAGCTGATTCCAACATGCAGCCCAGTTCAAGCTCTGGAATAAAGGATTTCCAGGATTCTAAGGTTCACTGAGCGTAACTTTCCCACCACTCAAGGAGTCTCTGAGGGATTCTGTGAGGGATTTGAAAATTCAACTCACATATCTGAGTCAAATTTTGGAGCCCTCTCTATATGCAGAACTCAGTTATTAATTTATTTCCAACCACTTCTCAAATATAAAATTTTTCTGTTGTTCTTTTTAGTCAGGCTTAGTTTTCTTTCTCAAAATTCTTTTTTTAAAAACAGGGGACCTCCCTGGTGGTCCATTGGTTAAGACTCTGTGCTTCCAATGCAAGGGAGCATGGATTTGATCCCTGGTGGGGAGCTAAGATCCCCCATGCCTTGTGGTGTAACCAAAAAAAAAAATTTAAATTAATTTTAAATTAAAAAATGGGTCGGAAGATCAACTATACTGAATAAAAATTTTGCCTTAAAAAACAAAGGAAAGTGGCAGTGACATACTTTGGACCTTGAAAACAAAAATAAAAATAAGCTACAAGGTTATATTGCACCACATGGGGAATATAGCCAATATTTTATAGTAATTAAATGGAGTATAACCTTTTAAAAATTGTAAATCACTCTATTGTACTTCTGTAAAATATATTAGACAACTCTACTTCAATTTAAAAGAAAAAGTTTAATCATTAATTAATTTAATTTTAAAAACCAGAATTGCAACCCCACTAGACTATTTGAGTTTTCAATCTCCTGTCATTTTTCCTGACCCTCTTTGGTGGAAACCTCAGTGAGCAGTGGGATGGGCTCCAAAAGCCAGCAGCCAGGAGAGAGGGAGCAAGAATGATAGACTCTTCAGGCATCACCAGTAGGAGGGTTTCTGCCTGATGCCAGCTCCTCTCCCTCTCTCTGCCACAGGCACTCCATCCCCACTCAGCAGAAACTTTACAGGGCAGAGACTGGTTTCAGGGTCTCACCGAGTCCCTTGAGGGGGCTCTGGACCTGCCCCAGGGTCGTGGGTGCAGAGAGCGAAACTGTAGTGCCTGAAGGTGATGAGGATCCTTTGTTTGGCCTAACTTTAGTCAGATTCCTGAAACTTCTCCTGGGCTCATCTGTGCACTTGAATCCAGTTTTACCAAGAACCCTGGGCTTCCCTTGTAGCTCAGTCAGTAAAGAATCTGCCTGCAGTGCAGGAGACCAGGGTTTGATCCCTGAGTTGGGAAGATCCCCTGGAAAAGGAAATGGCACCACACTCCAGTATCCTTGCCTGGAAAAATCTCATGAACACAGGAGCCTGGTGGGCTGCAGTCCATGGGGTCGCAAAGAGTTGGGCACGACTGAGCGACTAACACTTACTTACTTACTGCTATGTTAGTTTAGTAGGAACCCCCACCCTCCATGTCTGATCAGGTTCCTTGTCCTTCACTAGCCTCAGGTGATGTCTAGTCATCCTGGCCTGTCTTCAGCAATAAACTTGTTAGCTTGATTAGCCAGAATACCCCTTTCCCCTGATGTAATTTTAGTAATTACCTCTTAGTAAATTTCCGTCCACTGATTCCCATACTGCTGCTGCTGCTGCTGCTAAGTCGCATCAGTCGTGTCCGCCTCTGTGCGACCCCATAGACGGCAGCCCACCAGGCTCCACCATCCCTGGGATTCTCCAGACAAGAACACTGGAGTGGGTTGCCATTTCCTTCTCCAGTGCATGAAAGTGAAAAGTGAAAGTGAAGTCACTCAGTCGTGTCCAACTCTTAGCGACCCCATGGACTGCAGCCCACCAGGCTCCTCCGTCCACGGGATTTTCCAGGCAAGAGTACTGGAGCGGGTCGCCAGTGCCTTCTCTGGATTCCCATACTGCTCCTTGCCTAAGCTGTATTTGGAGCTGAGACCAATCTCTCTCCCTCCCTTGCAAAATTCGGTCATCATGGTCCCTATATCTATCAAGATGTTCCTGAATAGAGTTGACTTTACCATCTTTGACAAGTAGTATGAATACATTTTTTTTCTTTAACATACAGGCTGTTCAGAGGGAACAGGACCTCGGAGGTGTGCCCATGACCACACACTGTGCAGGGGCCTCTGGACTCACAGCAGCCCGCAGGCTGTAACCCCAGACATCACAGGAAATGAACAAAGAGCTAGCGCTGTGTTTGGAGTTGCAGGGACCAGAGGGGACAGACAGAGGTGGCCAGATATCCAGTGGATTTTTCATCTGTACCAAGTTCTCTGGCCCTTGGTCCCTCGTATGCTAGGATCACTGCCTGCCCCCTTTGCTGATCCAGACACTCCCCCAACCCACTGTCTGAAGCTCTGTAGCAGTCCCTGAGTTTCATCCTGGTTTTACATCATGTCCACCACAAGGCCTGGCAGAGAGGAGGCAGCAGCCCTCAGCCCCACCCTTCTGTTTGGAGATGCAGCCGCGGTTTTGTTAGACTGCTGATAACAACCCGTGGGACACAATATGCTGTTGTTGTTTAGTTGCCAAGTCGTGTCCAACTCTTTGCAACCGCATGGACTGTAGTCTGCCAGGCTCCTCTGTCCTTGGATTCTCCAGGCAAGAATACTGAAATATGTTGGCATTTCCTTCTCCAAGGGATCTTCGCAACCTAGGGATCAAACCCAAGTCTCCCGGATTGTAGGCAGGTTCTTTACCACTGTGCCACCTGGGAAGCCATGGGACACAATGCACTGGCCTTTTATTGCAAATCTTTTCATAGCCTCTGACCAATAGTGTACTTCATGTGCATGCATGCTTCAGTCGTGTCTGACTCTATGCGACCCTATGGACTGTAGCCCGCCAGGCTCTTCTGTCCATGGGATTCTCCAGATTCTCCAGGGCAGGGTTGCCATGCCCTCCTCCAAAGGATCTTCCTGACCCAGGGATTGAACCTGCGTCTCTTACATACTCCAGGTAGACCCACATTAAACCCTCTTATGAGACTTCGCTCTCATGCATATCTACTTAGAAACAGAGACTCAGTACGATCCAGTTAGGCCCTCTTCAGCCCCACTGAAAGGAGGAGGAAGGAGTCAGTATCCCTACTAGGCCAGGACGTTTTCTAGCTACCATGCACCTATTACCTTAATCCATTCCTCAATAATCCACTCTTCTTGTGCCTTTTCTCCCATCTTTTTCTTTTTTTTTTTCTGTTGCCTTTTCTCTCATTTTACAGATGAGGAAACCAAGGCTCCAAGAAGGTAGATGACCAACCCGAGATCCCACAGCTTGTATGTGGTGGGGATGGATCTGCCTACACCTCCAAGCTCCATGCAGTTCCCACTACCACCCTGCAGCTGGTACTCCCCTGGAGATGATGAGAAAGCCAGAGCCTTCTTCCTCAGCTGCCCTGCCCTCTTTCATCCGTCTAGGGACAGCTAGGCATCAAGCAGATCTCTCGCAGGAACTCAAAAGGGACTGAGGCTTGAGATGGCAACCCTGTCTTTTGGACAACCACTCACGACAAAACAGATGTTCCCTGACTTTCCTGGAACCTGTGCTCTGCCCAGTGTGCCCTCGCTCCAGTTCTTTCTCAGCACACTCACCCCAGAAGTTTAGGATTTCTGAACCCCCAACGTCCCTCATGAGTGTGGCCCTGAGCCCCCCACCCTGACACAAATTTCAGGGGAAGCATGCTGGCCTCCAGCCCTGACTCATTCAGAGGCGTTCCAGGGGTACCTACCATCAGCCCAGCACTGTCCCAGGCACTGGGAACACAGCAGTGCACCAAACAGCAAAACTCCTGGCCCCCATGGGCTTCTAATTGAGAGGAGACAGATAATGAGCAAAATAAGTGATTGATTAGATATGAATTTGGGATGGTGTAAATACATAGTTTGGTAGAATTGGTATAAAGAGTAGGGAAGGAAGATAGGGTGGGACATCTCTGGAGGTCCAGTGGCTAAGACTCCATGCTCCCAATGCAGGGGGGCCAGGTTCGATCCTTGGTCAGGGAACTAGATCCTACATGCTGCAACTAAGACCCAGTGCGGCCAAACAAATAATTTTTTTTTTTTAAAGAAGGAAGACACTGTGAAGCAGACTGGTCAGGGAAGTCTGAAACAAACACTGAAGGTGATGGCTGTGAGTGTTTGGAAGGCAAAAGCTAATGCAAAGGCCCTAAGGAGGCAGTGTGGCTGGTGGGTTGCAGGAACCCTAAGTCTAGTGTATGCAGTAGGGGAAACAGTAGGAAAACAGGCGAGGGAGGGGATGGGCCCACATTAGGTCGTAGATGGAGTAATGACTTTGGCTTTTCCTGGGAATCCAAGCCCTGGAAGGCTTTGTTCAAAAGAGGGGCTTTGTAACCACAGCTGACACTAACTGAGTTTTCTGTGCTGAATTCTGCATTCAATGCTTTCTATTTTTTATCTCTCTTCACTTTCACAGCCTCCCTATGTGGTAAATACAGTTGTTGTGACCATTTATTTTAAGGAGTGAAATTCACATAACCTAAAATTAACCACTTCAAAGTATACAGTACAGTGGCATTTAGTATATATACAATATTGTGCAAACATTGCTTCTATTTCCAAAGGATTTCATCACTCCCCGGGGGAGATGTCGTGTCCACTAAGCAGTTACTCCTCCTCCCCTCCTCCCCCAGCCTCTGGTAGCCATCAGTCTACTTTCTTTCTCTATGCACTTGGTTATTCTGGATATTTTATAAAATCCAAACCATTCAGTATGTGATCTTTTGAATTTGACTTCTTTCACTTCAGTGTAATACTTTAGAGGTTTGTCTAATGTTGTGGCATGTATGAGCACTACATTCCTTTCTCACGGCTGGAAAATATCCCATTGTATGGTTATCACTAGTTATTTCGTAGACGAAGAGACTTAGGTTTGGGCACAGGGCCAGATAACTTACTCAAGACCTCCTTACCCAAGCTGCTTAAGTGGCCCGGCCTGGACCCAAGCCTAGGTCTGCCTGACACCACAGTCTAACCTCCTCACCATGGCAACGCTCTATCACTCCCTTCTCTCCACTCGGGAACATTTATAACCTACAGCAAAACGATGCATGGTCTCCTGTCATTCTCCCCACCCCATACACCACCCCTGCCAGCCACACAGTGCGGCATTCAGGACCTTAGTTCCCCCACCAGGGATGGAGACCACGCTCGCGGAGTCTTACCACTGAGCTGCCGGGGAAGTGCCTCCTCTCATACTGATCAGCGTTTGCAGATGTTTGGCTTCCGGAGGACTGGAGCTGTGACCAGCATTCTGCCCTTCCCTCAGCACATGATGGACTCAGAGAAAGCGCAGGAAATATGGACTGGGTGATAACTTAACCCCTTTACAGTTGATCTGATTACAAACCAGCACCAGCAGAAGCTTGGCTGGATAAATTATGGTACATTCATAATATAGAATATGATGCAACCACTGAAAATTGTGTTGTGATATAACATTTATTATCATGAGAAAATGATATATAGCCCCCTCCACCACAAAGGGGGAAAAGCAAGCTGTGTGACAAAAGTGTGGAAAATATATCATTTTCTGAAGATAAAAAGCACACATACACATATAAATTCACAGAAAAATTTCTGGTGGGGCATCTTTGAAAATATTAATGCTGCTTCTTTTAAGATAATGAGATCATAGGTTGTATTCACTTATTATATATGGGGGGAAATACTCCAATAAATCCATTATTTTAAAAATCCATCAGTCAGATGTATTCACTGCCCAAAGAAGCTACATCAAAGGCCGCTTGCTGCCCTGACCCCTAGTTCTTGGTAAGGCACAGAAAGGCCCCTCTCAGCAGTTTTCAAAGCTCTTCCCAGACTGAGAGGAGGAAGAGGCCAGGGCGGTAGAGTGTGAGATGGGGGGGATCGAGTCCATAGGGAGGGGTGGTGGGTCAGCTGCACTGGGGGACTTTGCGTCAAGTACAGGCTTCCCTGGTAGAGCAGCTGGTAAAGAATCCATATGCAATGCAGGAGACACCAATTTGATTCCTGCATTGGGAAGATCCACTGGAGAAGAGATAGGCCACCCACTTCGGTATTCTTGGGCTTCCCTGGTGGCTCAGCTGGTAAAGAATCTGCCTGCAATGCGGAGACCTTGGTTTGATCCCTGGGTTGGGAAGATCCTCTGGAGAAGGGAAAGGCTACCCCCTCTAGTATTCTGGTCTGGAGAATTCGATGGACTATAAAGTCCATGGGGTGACAAAGAGTTGGACACGACTCAGTGACTTTCACTTTCACTTCTCAGGCTCTTCCACCAGCTGGTGGTGACTTGGGTCAACACAACCCCTCTAGTTTCTCATCCATATGGTCTGTGCACTGGACTCTTTGTTGTTGTTGATGTTTAGTTGCCAAGTCACGTCCATCTCTTTTGTGACCCCATGGACTGTAGCCCACCAGGCTCCTATGTCTGTGGGATTTCGTACGCAAGAATACTGGAGTGGGTTGCCATTTTCTTCTCCAGGGTAACTGGAGTCTTAGGTCCCTTGCAATTCCAGGACTCAAACCCTTCCCTGGCCTGCAATGGGAGGAGAGATAATGACTCCGCCCCACCCTTCCCCAGGTGTGCCTGAGAGGCTGCAGGGCTGAGTGCATCTTGTCAGGTTTGCTGTGCCCTCCACCCCCCCAAGTTTCCAGACGGTGCCTATACTCCCTGCTTAAATAAACTGGGGTACATTGGTTCAAAGGTGATTTAGACCCAAGCAGAAAGAATTTGTATTGAGTTGGCCAAAAAGTTGTTCAGGTTTTCCCATGGTTTGGAAAAACCCGAATGAACTTTTTGGTCAGCCCAGTAGCTCTAAATGTACTGTCTGGAAAGAACTGTGAAATGAAAAAAGGAAATTGCCAAACAAGACTACGTGTGCTGTGTGTGCTGTGCTGAGTTACTCAGTTGTGTCCGACTCTTTGTGACCCCATGGACTGTAGCCCACCAGGCTCCTCTGTCCATGGGGATTCTCCAGGCAAGAATATTGGAATGGGTTGCCATGTCCTCCTCCAGGGGATCTTCCCAACCCAGGGATCGAACCCAGGTCTCCCACATTGCAGGAGGATTCTTTACTGTTTAAGCCACCAGGGAAGCCCGATGCTATTTTAAGCACATGTGTATGTTTCTAAAGAGGTTCTAGACCGTATATACATGAATATATTCGCATATGCATAGAAAAAAATTTCAGGGAAGGATACTGGAGAAACTCTGACCTCTGGAAGGTGGGACTGGGGACTTTAGGGGTAGGAGAGGGGAATTTAACTTTTCACTTTATATCCTACAGTGCTGTGTGAATATATTTTACCGCAGATATGTGTTATTTTGTGATGAATTTAATAGTAAATATATTAGAAAGAAGTTAAGAGAAATAAAGAATATTTCTCTAAGAATTAATTACTATTGGCATTTATATAATTATTTTAATGATTATATGGTAGCAATATGGTGTATTTGGGCTTTCCTGCTGGCTCAGTGGTAAAGAATCTGCTTGCAATGCAGGAAACGCAGGAGACGCAGGAGATGCAGGTTCGATCCTTGGGTCATGAAGATCCCCTGGAGGAAGGCATGACAACCCACTCCAGTATTCTTGCTTAGGAAATCCCATAGACAGAGGAGCCTGGTGGGTTACAGTCCATGGGGTCACAAATAGTTGGCCATGACTGAAGTGACTGAATATGCACACATGCACATGATGTATTTATCTTTTTAAAAATGCACCATATATTAAAGTTTATAAATTATAATTAAGTATTTACACATAAACTTCATAAGAAATAAAAACAATAAGAAAATATTGCCTGATCCCACTGTCTGTTTTTTGACCACTGAAATGTTCTCTAGAGCTCTCAAGAGTTGCCATCTGCTTCTCAGGCAACTTAAAAAAGTTTGCTTTTTTAAATAAATAGATATAGGCTGGTACACATCCCTATGCCATGGGGGAGGGCATACGTAGCTGGCATGTTCTTGGTACTTATTTTAAAGCCCTTTGTGATGGGGGTTTTATTTGATTATCACCTTTACATCTGTCTCAGCCAGAATCCTGCTGTCTGGCACCTGGAACGCCTACACCCGGGTCCCAGCGCTGGGGCTTGCACACCACATTTTTCCTGGGTGTCAGGACTTCCTGCGGCTTGAAGATATGCAGTGTGACTGGGCTGGTTCTCTGCACCCTCCCGTGGCAGCCTCTGGATCTGGTGCTTTTAAGGTCTTCCCTCGAGCATTTCTGTTTTTGTCACCCAAGCAGACAATGAACCCGGCTACACGTAGGCAGGGCGGGGACACTCCACGTCCTTCAACTCTTAGGTCAGGTCACCCAACTCCCACGTCCCACTGGGTGGTCATGGAGACAAAAAGCCAGTCTGCATTTATCCAAGCACAGATCCTGACTTTCACAAAGAAACACAGTGAATTTTTGCACCAAAATTTCCAGGGTAGTATCTATGCATAATTTCAAGAGTCGTTCATAATTTCAAAAGCTTATTGCCAACAGCAACAACATCATCCATCTGTATTTATAGCAGATGTTTTCAAGGTGGTACTATGTATGCATGCAAGTATCTGACCACTTCATTATTGTTCTAGAAGTCAGGCTTAAACAGCAACAGTTTTATTATTAATCGCTTTCCCTGCATTTCTCCTTTATATTAAATTTAGGACATAAAAAATGACTGTATAAATATGCCATTTTATCAACAGATTTCCTTCAGATAGGAAGAGGGATACTAAAAATGATTTGGGTTAAGAAGAGGCATGGGATCTGATAGAGTTGAGATTCTTGGCCTTTGACCTCCAGGTCCTTTAGAGCAGAAACCACGTCTGTTTTGCCCCTGCACCTGGAATACATGATAGATCCTCAGTAAATATTTGTTGACTAAATACTAAATTATCAAAGTAATTGGGGGAAGCTAACACCAGCCCCTTGCTCTGCCTTGTACATACAGTAAATGACCAATAAATAGTTGCTAAATGAAGGTGTGAAAATGTACTTTTGGGTGGAACACCAAGGCTGCAAAGGCTACATTTAAGATAACTTGCTCTAGGACTTCCCCAGTGGCCCTGTGGTTAAGACTCCACGCTTCCAATGCAGAGGGCATGGGTTCGATTCCTGGTTGGGAAACTAAGATCCCATTCACTGAGAGAAACACACCCACCCCCCAAAAAAATGAATAAAATAAAAAAGATAACCTGCTCTTCAGAGACTATGGGAGAGCTTGAGGGGCTGAGCTTCATAAGTGCAGGAATTTAACCCAGGAAATGTTCTCTGAAGGTAAACAAAAGTCAGAAAGATATGCCTCCAACCTATTCATCAAAAGTATTCATCCAAGGAATAGTTTACTCAGTATCTACTATGCGCCAAGCATGAGAAGGGGTGGTAGTCGTGCTAACAATAATGGCTATCAGCTCAAAAATTTCTAAAATAGTCTTTGAATAAATGTTAATTTTTATGAATTTTATTTTATTGAAGTATAGTTGACTTACAATGTTGTGATAATTTCTGCTGTACAGCAAAGTGATTCAGTCAAACATATATGTATGTAAAAATGTTAATTTTTAATATACAAGAATAGATTATTTGTAAGAGTAGAAGAGCCATGTATTTTAACACAAGAATACACAACAAATAGATTTTAAAAATAAGCCATTATCTTCCTTCCCAGATAATCCTCAATGGTATTTTAAAGTAAAGCCCACATAAGATTAGAACTTTCAAACAGTACAGAAAGGTAGAAAATGAAAGGTTAAAAACCTCCCTCATATATCCCATATATATCAATTTCTTTAGCCACATAAATATTTTAACCTAAAAGAACCATGCTATAAATGTGGCTCTTAACACAGTAATATATTTTTGAGATCTTTCCATATTGGAACATTTTTTTTTAATAGTCACTACTATTTTAATTGTTATTTACTGAATGGATGTACCATTATGAATGTTGCTTGTCCCTTATTGCTGGGCACTTTGGTTGCTATTAATTTTTTTCTACTATAAATGCTGTTGTAATAAACATTCCTGTGCCTGTGATTTGGTACTCTTTTGAGGGACTCTGCACCTCTTGTCAAGAGGCCAGACTCACCCTGTATTCAAACAACCCTAACTGTACCTTATGTCTTCTAATATTGAAAGATAAGCACGGTTGAACCTAGTTAATACCTGCATGGGAGGCCAGCTTCAAATCTTGTCTCGCTTGGCCTGCCCCGAGCAAAATAAGGGCACTGGGAAGGGGATTTTTGTCCTGGAGGGAAGATGTGCCAAGAAACTTTGCTGCTTCCTTTTTAAAAAAATAATTTATTTTTATGGAGGTAGGGCTTCCCCAGGGGCTCAGCGGATATGGGTTTATTTCTCAGATCTGGAATATCCCCTGGAGGAGGAAATGGCAAACCACTCCAGTATTCTTGCCTGGAAAATCCCATGGACAGAGGAGCTTGGAGGGGTACAGTCCGTGGAGTCACAAAGAGTTGGACATGACTAAGCACCTAGCCATCCATAGGTGATTTACAATATTATATTAAAGTGTACAACATAGTGATCCAAAATTTGTATAGATTATACTCTATTTAAAATCACTATATTCCCTATGCTGTACAGTATATCCTTGTAGCTTATCTATTTTATACACAGTAGTTTGTATCTCTTAATCCCCTACCCCATCTTGCCCTTCCTTACTTTCCTCTCCCCTCTCTACTGGTAATAAACCACTAGTTTATTCTCTATATCTGTGAGTCTGTTTTGTTATATTCACTCATCTGTTTTATTTTTTAGATTCCACATATACGTGACAACATGCAGTATTTGTCTTTCTCTGTATGGCATTTCACCAAGCCTAATATCCTCTAGATCCATCTGTTTTGTTGCAAATTTTTTTATTCTTTATGTTTGAGTACTATTCGTGTGTGTGTGTGTGTGTGTGTGTGTGCATGTGTATCTTCTTTATCCATTCATCTGGTGATGGACACTTAAATTGCTTCCATATCTTGGCTACTGTAACTAATGCTACTGTGAGCATTGGGGTGCATACATCTTTCTGAATTAGTGTTTTCATTTTCTTTAAACACATACCTAGCAGTAGAATTGCTAGATCATATGGCAATTCTATTTTTAAGTTTTTGAGGACCCTCAATGCTGTTTTCTTTAGTGTCTGCACCAATGTACATGTCCCCCAACAGTGCACAAGGTTTTTCTTTTCTCCACATCCTCACCAACATGTGTTTCTTTTTATTTATTTTTATTTTGGCCATGAGGCACGGGTTGCAGGATCTCAGTTCCCTGGCCACAGACTGAACCCGGGCCAGGACAGTGAAGTGCTGAATCCTAACCACGAGACCACCAGGGAATTCCCAACATTTGTTGTTTCTTGACTTTTTGATAATAGTCATTCTTACAGGTGTGGGGTGGTATCTGTGGTTTTGATTTGCAAAACCCTGATAATTAGTGATGTTGAGCACCTTTTCCTGTACCTGTTGGTAGATCTTACCAGACAGAGCCTCCTCAGGGGAAAGGCTGTGCATATTCTGCATATGAAATACAAGAGCCGATGGGCCAGCAAGATGCAGGAGATACTGGCAGACAGGGCTAGAGGAACTGGCAAACCTCTGGGGTGGGGTTGGCTGTGGTTTTGGTGTCAGACAGCTTTGGTGCAAATCAAGTCTCCTCCACTTGCTCTGAACAAGGGTTTGTGACCCTATGCACTTGACTTAACCTCTGCGACTTCGTTTCCTCATTTTAAAATGAGGGCACACAGAGTTATCTTTACCGATTAACTAAATACCATATATATGTGTTAATATACTGTATTGGTGTTTTTCTTTCTGGCTTACTTCACTCCGTATAATAGGCTCCAGTTTCATGATATAGGGCGCTCGGGGCTGGTGCACCGGGGTGACCCAGAGGGATGGGATGGGGAGGGAGGTGGGAGGGGGGTTCTGGAAGGGGAAAACATGTACACCCATGGTGGATTCATGTCAATGTATGGCAAAACAAATAAAACAAAAAAAATTAAAATAAATAAATTAATTAAATTAAATAAAATGAGGGCAATGATGACTATTCCAAACAGCTACTGTAAGGCTTCAATGGGAAATGTACATCAAAAGTTTAGCCTGGTCCACAGCACATACAACATGTTCAGTAGCTATTATTGGTGTTCTTCAGCCGTCAGTTCTAATTTTTAGAAAGTCCTTCCTCTTATTGAGCTGAAATTGGTCTCCTGTAACTTTCTTGCATTGCCATGAAATCTGTAAGTATGCTCTTTCTTTTTTTAAAAAAATTTATTTATAATGTTTTGTACTGTGGTATGCTCTTTCAGTTTATTCAGCAAACATGGATTGGTTGTTTCTTGCCTGCCAGGGACTGGGCCAGGCCTGTGAGCACAAATGAGATAAAGGACCGGTCCCTGTATGTGGGAGAAGTACCCCTCCACCATATGAGAGTCACTGGAATATGTAAGGAGAACCATCACTTCCTCCTTGACATACCTTTTTCCCAGACTCAGCCCCCCTCTCCCACATCTATTTAGCTGTACTTCTTGCTCTTGTTGCTTGCTGATTTCAATCAAGGCTCAAAATCATCCCTTCTCCAGGAAGTCTTCCCAAACCGCACTCAGCAACCATATCCTCCTGCTCCAGTTATCCTATCAGCACATGAGGACCCAGTTTCCATTCTCCCTGTTTGTTTGCAT
This sequence comes from Okapia johnstoni, assembly GCA_024291935.2. NCBI lineage: Eukaryota > Metazoa > Chordata > Mammalia > Artiodactyla > Giraffidae > Okapia > Okapia johnstoni. The sequence goes on from CM044322.1 coordinate 48,280,201, forward strand.
TTGCCAGTTTTCTGGTGTATTCCCACTTCTTTGGATACCAACCCAAGGCTCCGAGGCACTGTGCAAGGAAGGGGAAGACAGCAGTCCCGAGTCACAGCTGGTGTCCCTCAGGAAATCTCAGGTTAGTCTGCGGCTTGGCCACCAGGGAGCTGAAGCGCATGTGCAGGTAAAGTAAGTTTTCACTGCACTGAGTTTGTTGTGAAGCTGGAAGGAAGCACAGGTTGGATCCGAGATACAGGACAAGTGACCAAACCATCTTGGAAGTTGTGTCTCCAGCTTCAGTTCTATGCTCTTTGGAGAGCAGCCCTCCAGTGCAACCAAGCAAGGGCACATCCTGGCCTGAAACTTATTCAACTTTAGGGGGGACAGGGAACTCTTAAAGAAAAAAGATAAACAATTAGGTACAAAAATGAATGCTTAATTAAACTGAGAAATGAAATCACAATGAATCACGAATGTTAAAAAAGCTGACTAGCAATGACAAAATTCAAAGGGCACACCTACAACAGCAGTCAACAACAGCTATTACTATTATTACTACTAATACTGTTACTTGATTCCCTGACACATCCTACATTTTTTTGGCTGCTTACTCCTTGTCCTCCATTTGATAACAGTTTCATAATTTAATTTTTTACTGAGAGCATGGAAAGATAATTTAGTCTTTTCTTCTAGCATGGCTGATCACATTTTAGGTTTTATATCCATCATTTTGAAGTGTCATCATCTAGGCAAAACTGCCCAGGGCCCCAGGCTTCATCCTGGCTCTGCAGTTCCCAGGCGAGGCTCCAGCAGCTGCTCCCCTGTGTGTGTTAGTTTCTCAGTCGTGTCTGACTCTTTGTGACCCTGTGTTCTGTCCATGGAATTCTCTAGGCAAGAATACTGGAGTGGGTGGCCATTCCCTTCTCCAGGGGATCTTCCTGACACAGGGATTGAACCCGCATCTCCTGCATTGCAGGCAGATTCTTTGCCATCTGAGCTACAAGGGAAGCCCAGCTCCTGCCCATGGCTGCCCGCATCTCTTTCCCTCAACCCAGGAGATGGTTACAGAGCGGTGGATGCGGAGGCAAGTCTGATAATACCAGGAGCACCAGGTGTGGACAGTGAGCCCGGCTCAGGCAGCGCTACCTCCTCCCGCCAGCAGGTGGGGCTGAGGGACCCTGAAGCTTGAGCATTGCTGCTGCTGCTAAGTCGCTTCAGTCGTGTCCGACTCTGTGCGACCCCATAGACGGCATCCCACCAGGCTCCGCCGTCCCTGGGATTCTCCAGGCAAGAATACTGGAGTGGGTTGCCGTTTCCTTCTCCAGTACATGAAAGGGAAAAGTGAAAGCAAAGTCGCTCAGTCCTGTCCGACTCTTAGCGACCCCATGGACTGCAGCCTACCAGGTTCCTCCATCCATGGGATTTTCCAGGCAAGAGTACTGGAGTGGGGTGCCATTGCCTTCTCCGGAAGCTTAAGCATTAGTCTCGCATTTTTTTAATCGATCCCTTGCAATCAGGGCATCTCCCTTCCTAAACGTTTCACCTCTTCTTACTATAAGTGGAGAATATTGCTTTATAATCATCACCATTATTATATGAATATTATTATTTGCAAGACAATGAAATAATGTACCCCACTTTGCTAATACTGGTTAGAGATCAGTAATGGGATTATGGAAGAGTTATATTTTTAAATACAAATATCTATGTCTTTGACCTTTTTTTTTTAAACATAATGGAGCAAAAAATGCTCTTTTATTAATCCGATGTCCATTGAATATCTTTGGAGCTATTCATGAATATTAGGAGTCTGGTACATAAATATATACACTCTTCCACAATTGAAAGATTTGTGCTATACACCAGTCATCACTGTCTTTGACTTCTTTTATTAGACTCACTTTCACTTTTGAACCTGAAGAAATATACATCATTTCATAATGGAAAGTGACCCTAAAGTGTTTTGGATGTGGAGGCCTGGGAGGAATGGTAACAGCAGCCATGCTTATCATATCTTATCTGTTCAGGAATTTTACACTTTCTAAAGCACTTTCACAGTATAATTTAGGCCTTTTCACATCTTGATGGATTATGAAAGGCCAGGGCAGAAACAATTTCTACTTTTTATAGATAAAGAGATGGAGGTCCAGAAAATGGCCCAAAGTTCACAACACCTAAAAAAGTGACGGATTCATTCCCTTGCCCTTATGGACTCTGGCTGGCTCTGTTGTACATCTCTTTGGAATCTGTCTCGTCTTTGTCATCTCCTTAAGCTGCTCCTCTTCAGGATCACCTGGTCTTCACCTGAGCTAACAGCAGCTTCTTTCTGAGCTCCCTACAGCCTGCCTCCCCTCCAAGTTCTCCCTCCACCACTGCCTAAGTTATTTGTGAAACTCCCTCGCATAAAATCCTTCAGAGGCTCTCCACCAGATTCAAGACTATCTCTGACCTACCCTTCTAGGCTCTGCACATCTGACCCCTCCTATCTCTTCAGGCTTTTCTCCTTTACTTCTCTGAGGCTAACCAAACCTGCCAGCTCTCTTAACCCTCAGGAAGTTAGCAAATGGTATCCCCTCTGCCTAGAATGTCGTTTCTACTTTCCTCTAATGTAAGTATGCACAGTGATCATACTTATCTCCTCTCTGAGGCCATCTCTGAACCCTCCTGGCAATATGCCATTCTCTTCCTTCTGCATTAGGAAGCTCCAAACACAAATGCCTACAACAGCCAGGCAAGTAGCAATATGCTGCTGCTGCTGCTGCTGCTGCTAAGTCGCTTCAGTTGTGTCCGACTCTCTGTGACCCCATAGACGGCAGCCCATCAGGCTCCCCTGTCCCTGGGATTCTCCAGGCAAGAACATTGGAGTGGGTTGCCATTTCCTTCTCAAATATATGAAAGTGAGAAGTGAAAGTGAAGTCGCTCAGTCGTGTCCGACTCTTCGAGACCCCATGGACTGCAGCCTACCAGGCTCCTCCGTCCATGGGATTTTCCAGGCAAGAGTACTGGAGTGGGGTGCCATCGCCTTCTCCAAGTAGCAATATAAACAGAGTCAATATAAAATGAGCACTAGCCCAAGCTACAGGCCCACACTAAACACCAAGAACAGTGTCTGTCCCAATGGGCTGGGGGGATTGTTGCAAACTTGAGAGCTTGTGTCCCTTCTTAAGAAGGCAGCTTCTACAAAATTCTAGCTCATGGCTGTCTAGTACCAGTGCCAGGCCAGTGCCTCCAACTTTCTTAATTTTTTAAGGTAACTCAGATATCTGAATTTTTAATTTAAAATTCCAGATCTTTAGGGGAAACTCTCTGACAGGTCAATGGTTAGGAATCAGCTCTTTGACTGTTGTGGGCCCAGGTTTGATCCCTGTTTGGGGAACTAAGATCCCATAAGCTGTGCTGCTGCTGCTGCTAAGTCGCTTCTGTCGTGTCCAACTCTGTGTGACCCCATAGACAGCAGCCCACCAGGCTCCCCTGTCCCTGGGATTCTCCAGGCAAGAACATTGGAGTGGGTTGCCATTTCCTTCTCCAATGCATGAAAGTGAAAAGTGAAAGTGAAGTCGCTCAGTCATGTCTGACTCTTCGAGACCCCATGGACTGCAGCCTACCAGGCACTACTGTCCATGGGATTTTCCAGGCAAGAGTACTGGAGTGGGTTGCCATTGCCTTCTCCGATAAGCCGTGCACCGAGGCCAAAAAATAAATAAATAAAGTAAAAATTCTGTCTAAAAAATTTCAGATTTTGAAATGCTAGTAACTGATTCAGATTTAAAGCACTGCAGGGACCAACTCTTGAGAGCCAGGTAGAAGACATTAGTGGGCAGGCTTCATTTGATGGGCCTCCGGTGTGCAATATTTCTTGTACATTTTTTGTCTGCATGGCCTGTAGGATTTTAGTTCCCCCATCAAGGACTGAACCTGTGCCCATGGTAGTGAAAACACAGAGTCCTAACCAGTGGACCACCAGGGAACTCCTCTCTTCTACATTTTAATAAAACATTGTACATAATGGTGGCCAAATTTACTACACGCTCACTATATGCCTGACAGGTCCTTTTCTAAGTGCTTTACAGGTATTCATGCATACAGTCTTCCCAACAGCCTGAGAGGTGGATACTATTATCATCCCCATTTTATAAAAAGTCACCGAACTGCTGAGTTCATTCCAGTACTGGCAGCCTGATCCTGATATAAGTCCTTCTTTCATGTTCTTAACTACTGGACCATGATCCTTTTGTTACAAACACCAGAACCTCTCATCTGTGTATTTCCTACAATAGCATATGGGGCACTCCTTAAATGTATGCTGAGCTGAACTGCATGTAATAGACGTAATTATACCTTCATTCATTCACTCAGTAAAACATCTGGAGTGACTACTATGTTTCCTGTCCTGTGTTAGGGACTATGGGACATAGTCTTTGGTCTCCAGGTGCTTCCAATCAAGGAGCACAAAATAATTATCACTGGTGGCTCAGATGGTAAAGAATCTGCCTGCAATGTGGGAGACCCATGTTCGATCCTTGGGTGAGGAAGATCCCTTGGAAAAGGGAATAGCAACCCACTCCATTATTCTTGCCTGGAGAATCCCATGGACAGTAGAGCCTGGTGGGCTATAGTCCATGAGGTTGCGAAGAATTGGACACAACTGAGTGACTAAGCAGCAGCACTAAAGAATAGTATTTATCATTAACAATTTGTTTTGTTTATTTATTTATTTATTTATTGCACTGGGTCTTTGTTGCTGCTCGTGGGCTTTCTCTAGTTGTGGCGAGCAGGGGCTATTCTTCATTACAGTGTGCGGGATTCTCATTGCAGTGGCTTTTCTTGTTACAGAGCCCAGGCTCTAGGCACATGGGCTTCCGTAGGTGCAGCTCTTAGTCTCTAGAGCACAGGCTCACTAGTTGTGGTGCACAGGCTTATTTGCTGTGGAATCTTCCTAGACCATGTCCCCTGGATTGGCAGGTGGGTTCTTATCCACAGGGCCACCAGGGAAGTCCATAATTATCATTACCAAATAAGACTAACTGCAAAATTTTACCAAGGACCAATAATGAACTCATCAGATGAAGCAGGAAACATATAATTCAACCTAGTCTCTGTCTGGTGATCTAATAGTCTATAGAGAAGATGAAATATGTGGAGAGAACAGAGGGAAAGGTTGATTTTAGGGAAGAAATTTCAAAAGCATTTGAAATTTTTGCTAAATTTCATATGGTAATACTTCACCTGAATGTGATGGTGCTTAACTGAAATTCACACAACAAAGTTGGTTGGTTTTTGTATAGAAACAGACAGGGAAGATATTCGAAAGGTTTCAGAAAATATACCTTTTTGCTAACTCTGTGTCTCCTCACATTTATAGACAGGAGTGTGGAAATAGAGGTAGTTTCCCTGAACTGTTTATAGAAATCAGATTCTACTGTGACAAGCACATTCTAACAAGTATTTACTGAGATGTCTTGGGGGAGGGAGGCATTAAGAAAGGGTGATGGACGTGTTTGTCATCTTCATTGTGGTAATGGGTCTGACAGGTATTTGCGTATGTTGAAACCATCAAATTGTAAACTTGGAGTATTTGCAGTTTATTTGATGTTAATTATACCTCAATAAAGCTATGAGAAAAAGTTTCCTAAACACTTGAAATGTAGCCTGTAGACAGCAGCATCAGCCCAGAAAGCTTATGAGAAATGCACTCTTGGGCTTCCCTCCTAAGTCAGAATCTGCAGTTTCACATGACCCGTGTGTGATTCTCATACATGTTAAATTTGACCTCTTATAGTAAATGTCTGGAACTCATTTTCCACCATGAGTTGTTTATGGAAAATTATATTCCCTATTCTGTTTTAGTCACCAACTGCAACTCCCTCCCAGGCATTCTTTGATGGTTACATTAGAAAGAGGTTTACATGTTTGCTCTAGAGGATGAGCAGATTTTCAAGAATTTTCAATATGTTAAAGTTCAAACCAGTTTTAAAAAGTCATCAATTACCAGTGTATCATATTTTACCGTCCATCTTTCTAGGCGTGTTCTACAGGCTTTAACATTTACAGTGCTTTGGAAAAAAATTTTTTTCTGATTACGAAAGAAATGCTTATTATAGTAAACTTGGGAAACAGAATCTGTAATTCTAGGAAGTAGAGTTATATTTAACCATTTTATTATCACCCTCAAAAGTTACTGAATACTAAAGGTAGGATACAAAAAGGTAATGTATATATGACTTCTTGGAGGCAATGCCTTGAATTCTAATATGCATATTTTTTAAATAATTAAAGCTAAATCTAAAGATTCCAGTTAAGTGGAAAAACTCACTGGGCTTGGAATAGCAGATTTCATTTTGAGATGCGGGTTTACCATCGATTCATGAAGCTTAAGGCTCAGGGCCCCTCACTTGCATGGGTCACTTCCAAAGCCCTTGGAGAGACCCTGGCAATATATTCACCAAGTCAAATGTTTCCATACAAGTTTCTAAATTAAGATATTTAAGACCATCGTCACATCGTATTCAATCTTCCATCATTTCTCTTCTGCAGTAAATGGTGCAGGAATAGCTATTGGCTTTTTTGAGACCTGGCTAAGGGAACAATGATTGACTTAGGGATACATTTCATTTGGGTTTAGTGGCATGCATTTATGGTTTGCAGTCATTTCCGTCTACTGTTAAATTATTATTCACTGTGGGTGTAGGAATGGCTTTCTGGAATTCACCTACTGCCCATTATGCCAACTCAGCCAGCACCATGTCACAGAGGTACAGGGATAGAGGCAAAAGAGTTCTGTGATGCCGGGCACAGGAAATACATGGGCGACAGAGGAGAAACAAGGTTTGAAAGAAAAGGAGAAACTAGCCCATTAAAAAATCCTTCCCACTCTCAAAAGTAAAAAACTCTTAAGTGGAGGGATCAATTTGCTCAATGCCTAACCTAAAATGAAGTTTCTCATTCATCACGAATCTAAGTAATGTCATATATTCAATTGTAAGTGCACCGTACTTATTTTTGTTTTTGTGTGAATCATACAAAATGGAATATATTGGAATTCTTGTATCTATGGAAAACAAACTTGAAGTTGTTTTACCGAAAGGTATGCGTGGGGAGTCCGGCTGCTCGCCACTCAAAAGCCAGTAAACAGGCCAGGTTGGTAGAAAAGTTTGCTTTATTTCAGACGCTGGCGACTGGGGGAGAGGGTGGCAGATATCTGTCCAGAGACCGACTCCCCCCCTGACAAGCAGGGGGTGAGAGCATTATAGACAGAGTAGGGTGAGGGGGGCTACATGCAGAAACAGTACAGTCATCTTCAAACTGGTCATCAGCGGTCTGACTAGCATCATCTTGGTTGTTTTAGGTACAGTTAATCTTCAGTTCCGGGGTGCACTTGTTCCCATTTCTTTGGGTCAATTCTCGGAATTGTAGCAGCTCAAGTCCTAGGTACAGTCTGGTCATTACGTAGTTAACTTCTCCTCCTGGTTTTTTAGTATCTATAAGACAGCTCATAGGGTATGGCTCAGAATAATATCTATAGCCCTTGAGAAAGAACTAAAGGTCCTTGAGTGTGCTTAATGACTACTTATTATTATTTAGTCTCCTTATACTGTTTTCCTTTGCATTTCTCACTTCTCAGATTGAACTTATTCTTTGACTAAAGTTTTCCACAGACAAAAGGCAGGCATTTGGCCCTGCTCCACTGCAGTAGTACTATAGAAAGTCCGTCTGTATGTGAAGTCACATGTTTCATTCATCTTGACTAATGAGACCCTGTCTTAACACAGATAAATCTTGCCCTGAAGAGTACTAGAGATCCAAGAAATACTAAGCAATAAATTGCCATTGAAACAGCCAAACAGTCCTGAAATATTACATCTCATATATGAGAGAAGCTTCATACATGTTTTCCAAAATTTAACAATAATCCTAAAAAAGTAGTAAGTTATGAAGCTAAAATTTATAAACAATAATAAAAAACAAATTGTGATCACCATGTTAAAAATACTGATTTTTCTATTTTCTTTATAGAAAACATTAAAAAATAATTGTCATAGGAAAGTGATCAAAAGTATACAAAAACAGTGGGAAAAATGATCGTAAATGGTGCCCCAAAAGTCTAGAGACACAGATAAATATACGTAGTTGTCAAGAGCATTTTTAATCTTAAAAAAAAAATTACGTTTCTGGATTTTTTGACACCCTGTAGAAGTGCGTCAGGCAGTTACTAAAAATTTTATGGTTTATCTGTGTGACGTTTGTGAGTTTTGCTAACCTTTCAAATGTCAGTTGTGAATTCTTTCTCATTCTATATATTCACTTCCCTAACTCTCTGCTTCTAACTTTTTGCTTTTTAACTAAATAGGGATCCCACAAATTGTATGAGTTTCACTTCCCGCAAAACCAGGATGTGCTCTTCTACGAGTCTCAGAAACCGCGGGGTTTCTCTGCAGCTTCAGTTTCTTTCTCAGGAAAAAAAAAAAGGCATTTGCTCGGCATCTCCTTAAGAGTTACCAACAGTTTCTCCAACCACACAACTCTCTACAAATGGGGAGGGTCTGACCCGAAGGGTAGGGCGCCCGCCAGGAGTCACCCTCTCCGCACAGACTGCACGCGGGTCCCGTCTGACCCCGCCCCTGCCGGACTCCGCGAGCTGCGGGAAAGAACGACAGAGCCGTGGCCGCTGGGCCTAGCACCAACCCTCCGGGAGGAACGAGGGCCGGAAGGGAAGCGGGTGAGGGTGGGGGTCGGGCGTTCGAAAGCTGCCGGGGTGGTGGGCGGGGCGGGTGGTGGAGGAGCGCAGCCCACCGACGACCCCCGAGGTGGGGGCGGGGCACCAGGCCGCAGCCCCTCTCCGGGAACTCTAGCGCCTACTCAGCGGCGGAAGTTCCGGTGTTGGTGAGAGGAGGTCAGAGGTCAGCAGGAAGTCGATACGTGGCCGCCGCCTGTCCCCGCCGAGGGAGGCGCAGCAGGCGGAGATGGCGGCGGTGCTAAGCGCAGAGCGACTCGAGGTCTCCGTCGACGGCCTCACGCTAAGCCCGGACCCGGAGGAGCGACCCGGCGCGGAGGGCGCTCCGCTGCTGCCGCCACCTCTGCCGCCGCCCTCGCCTCCAGGGTCCGGCAGGGGCCCGGGCGCCGCAGGGGAACAGCCGGAGCCTGGGGAGGCGGTGGCTGGGGGCGCGGCGGAGGAGGCGCGGCGGCTGGAGCAGCGCTGGGGCTTCGGCCTGGAGGAGCTTTACGGCCTGGCGCTGCGCTTCTTCAAAGGTGAGCCGGCCAGGCCCCACCCCCGCCGCCTCTGCCGGGCCTTGGGGAGACTGGACCCGAGTAGCCCTGACCTACCCGTGCGGGACCGCGGTGACCGGAGCTGGGCTCTGTCCTTGGGGGTAGTCGAAGTTTGTCACTATCCGCTTGGTCACTGGGTCACACCCCTAGGGGCCTGGAACCTTGGTTTAGCTTTCCAGGTCCTGCCTCCTGGAGGTTACCAGGCATCTTACCTGGATTTAGCTTCTCGGTTTTCCCGGATCCTGGATGGAAGAATGAGTTCTGTTTCCCAGAGGTTCCCAATCTGGGATTTTTTTTTTTTTTTACCGTCGCATTCTTTTTCTTGTTTCTTGTGTATTGGCACGTCAGAACCACCGATTTTTGCTTTTCTGTAATGGAAGAGATTTTTTAATGGGTTCCATTTTTACGCTTTCCATTCATTCTGGGGATCCATAAACTCGAATAGGGCTTAATCACCTGGCAGCAGTGATGTGACAGAGAGAAAGAAGTTAAGTAAACGAATCCCTTCTAGCTTGTCATACTCTAAATTAGAGAAGGGATAGCTGCTGTGTTCTAGCGACTTCTAGATGGTTAAAATTTTTCCAGTGTCCAAGAGTGGATTCTCAGATTAAGGCCTAAAAGTAGACTCTGTATTTCTCACAGAATTAGTTGTAGTAAATCTTTCTTAGAGCAAAATTGTGGTTTTGGATTTGTGTTTTTTTTTTAATTGGGTGATTCACTTTGTCAAATGGTGAGTCACATGACCTTGTCAGTGGGAAACACTGATGAGATATTTAGATCTCGTGGGGCAGACGAACAGGGAGAAACATGGTAAATGAAACTTTAAAAGTGGTTGCTAGGTTCTGTATACATTCCAGAACAGCATATTTATGACCTTTCCCCAGAGGGAGTACCTTTTGGAGTACATATTTTACTAGCTGAAGTTGAGTCGTTGAAACTAGTGATGCATTCAAAAGTTACTTGTTTTCTCTGAAAATAATTGTGCAAACTGATGATAGCCTTTCTTGTATAAATTTTACAGAAAATTTAGTCATTCTCTATTCATTGCATTTTTAAAAAAATTTTTATTGGAGTAAAATTGTTTTACAATGTTATATTAGTTTCTGCTGCACAGCAAAGTGAATTATCTGTTCTTATGCATATATCCCCTCTTTTTTGGATTTTCTTCCCATTTAGGTCACCACAGAGCTTTGAGTAGAGTTCCCTGTGTGCTACAGTAGGTTCTCATTAGTTATTTTATATATAGTAGTGTGTGTATGTCAGTCCCATTCTCCTAATTCATCCCACCCCCTCGTTCCCTTTCTGGTATCTATACTCACTGCATTTTCTATTAAAAAGTTGACCCTTGAGATATTCATGGTCCTTGTGCCATGAGTTCAGCCCTCTGCTAGTTTGGGGAATTGGTAATGGCTACTGAGTTTTGGAACACTTGACCCTTGGATCACTGGCTTGAATTTAGAGTTTCCTGAGGTGAGGATATACTACCGCTTATGTAAAAACCTGGTGGTTTCTGTACAATTTGTATAACTGTATTTTACTTTAAATTTTTATTCTTGGAACTTATTTTTCCAGTGTATGATAAGATTAAAGTGTATCTTAGCAGAACAATGTGTAAGAATAGAGAAGAGGAACTTCTAATCCTAACTTTTGCCATATGACTAACAAAGAAAGAAATGGATAGTTTTATCTTCTGAGTCAAATAATATTTGAAGATAGTAGTAGTGTCCTCTTTGAAAAATTTAAGCACTGTTAATGTGCAATAAATTTAGCATTGCTTGGGAGTCAAGAAGCTCTGGACTCTATTTTTTTTTTTTTTAAGTCGTTCAGTCATGTCAGACTCTTGCGACCCCATGGACTGTACAGTCCATGGAATTCTTCAGGCCAGAATACTGGAGTGGGTAGCTTTTCCCTTCTCCAGAGGACTCTTTTTTTTTTTTTTTTTTTTTTTTCCAGATATGCTAGGCAGCGTGCGTGATCCCAATGCCCCAACCAAGGATTGAACCCAGGCCACAGCAGTGAGAGTACTAAGTCCTAACCACTGGACCACCAGGGAAATCCCTCTCGATTCTATTAACCTACTCCTAGCTAGTTAACTTGGAGAAGGCACTGGCAACCCACTGCGGTACTCTTGCCTGGAAAATCCCATGGATGGAGGAGCCTGGTAGGCTGCAGTCCATGGGGTCTCTAAGAGTCAGACACGACTGAGCGACTTCACTTTCACTTTTCACTTTCATGCATTGGAGAAGGAAATGGCAACCCACTCCAGTGTTCTTGCCTGGAGAATCCCAGGGACGGCAGAGACTTGTGGCTGCCGTCTTTGGGGTCACACAAAATTGGACATGACTGAAGCGACTTAGCAGCAGCAGCCAATTAACTTTTTTCTTTCAGACTCAATTTGTTTATATATATAAATATATATGGCTGGATTAAATGAAATTTGACATCTCACATTTACAATTTAGTGCTCTAAACCTCCCATTATTTTAACATGTTTGTCAAATGGTAAGACTCCTAGGGAAACCAGTAATTTGGGAACCTAGTTATAGTCACCTTAGAGGGAAAAAGCTACATTGATAGGTATGGTTCAGGAGTTTCCAAAGTTAAGCTCTCAAAGTGGTGTCCAAGTACTTAAAAAGAGAAATAACAGCCTGGCAATTAAAAGCTACATTTTTGCATGGATCATTACATAGTTAGCAGTGAAGAAGCTATTAGTATATGAGGTTCCTGATTTAGGTTGGGGGGAGGGAGGAAGGATCTAAAAGCAGTCAGAAGGGTTATGGAAAGTGGGGTGAGTCAAATGTTGCTGCCTTTGAATTAATGTGTGAAAACCCTTTTCCTGCATAATACTTGACATTTTTATCAGTCTTTCGGGGACTTTAATAAATCACTATTTTGTGGTTTTGTATCTCACATGAATTAGAAATAACATTACATTTTATCTTTTGCTGTGGAATAAATATGAATCTTGAAAGCGTGGGCATCTTTTTCGATTGAAAATAACTTGGATTAAGAATCAGGAACCCTGTTTCTTATTCTGTCTCTATCACAGTGATCATAGGCCAGTGACTGAACCCATTGTGTCAACTGCCTAACCTCTTAGTTTTTGATGGTAAAAGTGAAATAATAGATGAAAATATTGGCAGATGTAAGTTAGCATTTTATCACCTAAGCTGAGTTGTTGAATCCTTATTATGGATAAAGTTTTATATTAGGCTGCCACTGTAAATGAATAGTGTATTTCCTTTTGCTGTTATGAAACTTATAGTCCAAGGAGTTAAAGCCTCAGTGGCAACTGCAACACAGTGTGGAGGATCCAGAGAGCAGATGGTCTTCCAGAGAAGGAAAAGTTCTGTGTGTCTGGGAAATGGCAAGTAGGGATTAGGTAGTTTGATGGAGAGAACTGGGAAGCTAAGTTGGTGTCATATCTATGTAAGGACTTGAATGGCATTGTAAATAGCCTTTTTGTCAGACCCTGAGGAACCACTGAAGGTTTTTAAAAGGAGGAGCAAAGTTGCCCTACTCTAGTTTAGCAAGATTAAGCTGATTTTCTTATCTCTTTGGGTTAAGGACTAAATCGGTTGCCTTTACTGGAGCCTTTATACTTCTTGGATATAGTTAATCTGGGAAGTTGTGTTTTGATTTTTAGAGTTCTTAGAAGTGAGGTTTTCCTTCTCTAATAACTTTAGTACCTCACTCCATTAGCTGGTAGGTGGTTACCTTCATTTAAAATTCTAGACTAATAATTGCCACCAGTTATAGAGCAGATGTTTGCTAAGTATCAGATACTATTTTGAGAGCTCTTATTATTTATGCTCAAATTGTACCATCTTTAGTAAGTTGTAGGTCTCTTCAGATTGGCTCCTGAGTTCCTTTGGCATGACTAGTAGTCTTCCATAGCTTCTTTGCTCTCTGGTATAATGAAATAGTCTAGATTCATCGTATGCATTTCCTGTCTCCATTGGAATCAGCCATTTCTCCAAAGAGACTTGGTTCCTTTAGTGGAAAGTGGCGTTTGAAGAGCCATAATCAGGATGTTAGCAGTGGGCACTCATTGCTACTAGGTTGGTCATTATTTCAATAGACAGATCTAGGGTGTGTGTGTGGGGGGGGAGTGGTAAGTTTTTGAGAGTATGATATGTAAGAGGAAGCTGTAGTTGAATTTGGAGGGAACTAAAGTTTTAGACTCAGTTTTTCCATGAAATTGTTAATGCATTGCTATCAACATTGCTATCTATTACATGGTGTTATATTGCTGATAACAGAGAAGCAATTATATGGACATACTGAATGGTTCCATTTTCTTTTGTCTTTAAATATATGCACTTCCAAGAACTTTTATAAATGGCTCCATTAATGTTTTAAAATACTGTAAAGCTGTAATTTATTCTTCAGTGACACATATAATTAGTGTGTGCCTCCTGGACTTAAGTGGACTAGCCTCAGATAATTTCAGGTTTAATTGTTACTGCTGAATATCTGTTAAATTTTGAGTTTATTTTCCTCTTCTTTTTTGTCTTTAGGTATAAGTATATAGCATAGGAGGATGTGTAGACCTGAGACAAAGAAAGAAAATTATAACCACCAGGAATATAATGCCTTTTAAACATTTTCTTTTCTTATTTGCTATTTCGTATTAGATTTGAACTGAACTAAAATTTTCCTTTGAATATGGGGTATTCAAGGATACATACATGTGTATGTTTATATTTATGGATGTTTTATTGTGATTTTAATATTTACCTGAGGCCTCCCATTTGTTTACTACCCCTGCAGAAAAGTATACAAATCATATGTGATGCTTGATGAATTTTTGCAAATGAGTACACTTTGGTACCCAACCCCCAGAAGAAGATAATGTTTACTTTTATAGTTAGCTAAAATGAGAGCTTCTCTGCTTCAGTATTTAGGAAGCTGAGCTCTGGAGTGAATACTACCTGGGGTACTAATTCCTAGTTCTGTCACTCAGTTGTTTAAATTCTGCCTTCCTTTACTCAACTTATTTATAAACTCTTAGCAGAGTACCTAGCAGTTGGTATCCTGTGACTGCTTATGTTGTTGAAGAGAAGAGATTACCAGGAATTTATTATGGAGTGTGTTGAATTAGTAAGAGGGGATCAACTTTATTATGCACTTCATGCAGGCTAGGCAGTTTACAGAGTTGCATATTCATTAACTCAGAAATACTGCATTTATTATGCTTTCTTATAAGTAGTACAAGAATATATCAGATATATAAAAAATATATCACTTTTTTTTCTTAATTGAACATGGGAGAGATGTGGTTTTAATTTTAATATTTCTAAAAGGTGGATTTTATTCGATGTGTATTCTCTGCCAGGCAACAGTGGTAGGGCCACAAAAAAAAAACAGATTTGAGCTTCTACTGCTTTGGTGGAAATGGCAACCCACTCCAGTACTCTTGCCTGGAAAATCCTATGGACAGAGGAGCCTGGTAGGCTGCAGTCCATGGGGTCGTTAAGGGTCGGACACAACTGAGCGACTTCACTTTCACTTTTCACTTGCATGTGTTGGAGAAGGAAATGGCAACCCACTCCAGTGTTCTTGTCTGGAGAATCCCAGGGACGGGGGAGCCTGGTGGGCTGCCGTCTGTGGGGTCGCACAGAGTCGGACACTACTGAAGTGACTTAGCAGCAGCAGCTTTGGTGGAAATACAGTATCTGGAATGAGAGAAGAGAGAGGTGGTCCTGCTGTCATCCACACAGTTCAGACAATCACTGGATACTGCTTTCAGTTTGAGGGATCATTCATCGAGTTAAAGACAAAATGGAGCTAATTCAGAAGAGAGCAACTTGTATATTGTGGGAATTTGAATCCCCGCCATCGTTACAATAGCTGCTGCTTAGTGAATGTCTGCTCTATGCAGGCACTGTGTCAAGACTTCGGAACACATTATTTCCACCCTTCACAAGAAAAAGAAGTTATTTTCTCCATTTTATTGATAGCAAAACTGAGGCTCAGAAATAACAGATTTAAACACAAGTCTTTAGGAGGTAAGTATGAATGAATAAGCTGAAAATACTTTGCCTAAAGAATAAAGAACTCAGGGCAAGTATGATGTGTGGTGTTTTGTGGCATTTGTTTGTTTGTTTCTGAGGTCTGATCTGTTAGATATGTTTTATTTTAATGCCAAGGACTAGAAATAGACCCTGTGGATAAAATTGAGAAGAATCTAATCAGAATAAAGAGCTAAAAATCACAGCTATCCATCCAAACATGGAATAGACTGTTTGAGACAGTGAATTCCTATCACCAGGAAGTGTTCAAACATACGTTAACAATTACTAGGTGGCTATGCTTTTGATTTCTTTATCATAATCTTTTATGTATCTACCTCAGATTTTTTTCTTTGCTGTTACTGTGAGGCATATATAAAATATTTTATAGTTATAGTGTCTAAACTGATAACTTCCATAGCATACAGAAACTCTATACTTTCATTTCTCCCTTCGTCACATAAATTATATAATGTGTCCAGTAACAAATTATTGTAGACCAAGTGGTTATGTAGAGAGGATTTGAACTTTGATTGTACAATTCAGTCATCTATCTTTAACATCCTTTCCAACCCATAGATTTTATTAGCTTTCATTTCATAAGATAAAGGCTAGAAGAAACATTGAAATAATTTGTTATATTCCTCTATCTTTCCCTCCAGAGTGAAGAGAAAAATATTTCTCAGTAAACTTATTCTAGCAATTGATGTGTGAGACTAATGACCTTTTGTATAATTAATTTCGGGTGGAAGGGTAATCATTCAGTGCTTTGGGCTTGGTCGCTGTGGTTATAAGACTGTTATCAAAATTATTTATGGTGTTTTATTAGAACTGTAAAGTTAAATACTTAAAATTTAATGGGAATGTAATCTAGAAGCCTTTTCATACTGTCATGGGGTTCTGTTGATGCGGGTGAAAAAGCTGGCTTGAAACTCAACATTGAAAAAACTGAGATCATGGCATCTGATCCCATCACTTCATGACAAATAAAAGGGGAAAAAGTGAAAGCACATTTTTATTTTATTTTCTTGGGCTCCGAAATCACTGTGGACGGTGACTGCAGCCATCAAATTAGAAGACGTTTGCTCCTTGTAAGAAAAACTATGAGAAACCTAGACAGCATATTATAAAGCAGAGACGTCACTTTGCTGACAAAGGTCCATATAGTTACAGCTATGATTTCTCCAGTAGTCATGTGTGGGCGTGAGAGTAGGACTATAAAAGAAGGCTGAGAGCCGAAGAATTGATACTTCCAAATTGTGCTGTTAGAAGACTCTTGAGAGTCCCTTGGATTGCTGGGAGATCAAACCAGTCAATCCTAAAGGAAATCAGCCCTGAATATTCATTGGAAGAACTGAAGCGCCAATACTTTGGCCACCTGATGTGAAGAGCCTACTCATTGGAAAAGACCCTGATGCTGGAAAAGATTTTGGGCAGGAGGAGAAGAGGGTGGCGGAAGATGAGATGGTTAGATAGCACCACTGACGCAATTAAAATGAATGTGAGCAAATTCCGGTAGATAGTGGAGGACAGAGGAGCCTGGCATGCTGCAGTCCATGGGGTCACAAAGAGTCAGAAATGACTTAGCAGCTGAACAACAAATCTAGAAGCCATTTCCATCTTTATTAACTTGGGAAAATATGTTACCACAAATTTAGTGGCTTGAAACAACACATACTATTTTATAGTCCTGGAGGTTAGTGGTTCAGAATGGGTCTCACTGGCTTAGGACCAAGGTGTCAGTTGGGCTGTGTTCCTTCTGGAATCTCTAGGGGAGAATCTTTTGCTTTGCTTTTTCCACCTTCAGGAGACCAGCTGCATGCTTTCACATGTGATCCCCTTCTTCCATCTTCAGAGTTAGCAGCATAACATCTTCATACCTTCTTCTGCATGTTCTTTCTCTTCTTCCGGTTATAAGAACTCTTGTGATTCCTTTGTGCCCATATGGGTAGTCTAGGGTAAGGTCAGCTCCAACCTTAATTCCCCCTTTTCATGTAACCTAATCTATTCACAGGAATATACTATAGATTGTGGGAATTAGGATGTGGATGTCTTTTGAGGGGAGTATTATTATGCCTACCACACGTTGTAATCTCTTATGAACTGATTACTGAAATGGAGCAAATGTGTTTATTCATTTTACCTTTTTATCAAAGTGGAAACCAAGGCAGTTAGGCCAAGTTGTAATATAAAATTTATAATGAAAAATAGCTATCTCCTGTTTCTTGTCCCATCTCCAAGACCCTCTCCCCCAAGGCAGCCACTTTCCATTATTTTAGCTGTTTCTCCTGGTATTTGTGTTCACTTTCCTGCTGCTGCTTTATTTTTTTTTTTAAAAAAAGCAACTTATATATATGTGCCTCTCTCTTCCTCCTTCCCAAACTCCCAATTTTATGATACCGAATTTGTGATTAAATCACTCAGTTTCTATTTGTGTTACTTATAGCTGAGACAGATCACGCACTTTGATTATATTTTGGTTCTTATACAAACACTTTGACTTTTGTTTGGTTAGAAGTAATTATCATTTGTTTTCTTTGTTCTCAGGTAAACTCTTTTTTAAAAAAACATCTCTCCTAGATGTTCTTAAATTTTTGATCCAGTCTTAGCTTTCTCCTTTGTTGAGTCTCTGCTTACTGTCCGGAAAATTTCTTTCACCTCTCTGTGATGTTAAAATTTCTTCCGGAATTCCTTTTCTTTTAGACCTTTTTTTTTTTCCCTATTGGAAAATTTCTTTTACACTTCCCCCCCCACACACACACACACCATGTTGGGAGCTTTCTCAAATGTTGGGTGATCCTTGGGCATTCATTCTTGTTAAAAGGTAAGGCGTTGGAGAGCCAAGTGTAACCTTGAGTACAGCTTTTATTGTAGGTGATGAGGCAGAAGTTTCATTGAGGATCTGTAAATATCAGTACCTTTCAAACCTGTGTGTGCCGGTCTTTTATCTTAGGCCAGTTTTTTTCATGAGAATATTCCTTTCTCCTGCCTGGAGTGTATGAATCTAGCTGCCAATATTTTGGCACTAAACAGGAGAAGGGAGCATGGGTGGAAGTTGTTTACCATTTACTAGGGTAACGTTCATTTCATTTCTCTTTTATTCCTGCAGTTTACTCTTAGGCTAATGTCCTCCCACTTGAGTATATGTGATTTGTGTTCTCGAGTATACCTGTCTGCTAAATATATACTGCCTTTGTTAAAGTAGGGGCAAGGTAGCCATCTGTCTGCTTGGGGTTGCCAAACAAAATGGGAGGTAGGGGTACCTGCTCTTTAGTTTTTAAGCCAAAATCCCTATTCTTATCTCGACTCTAGCTTTTAATGAACCTGGTATCTTCAATTCCTGAGCCTTTTCAGTGTTCTCTAAATTAGTTCCTTATTCCTGTTAGTGGGGTATCATTGAGGATCAGATGTAATTGTGTATATTCGATTCACCAGGTTTAATGGAAGTTTGTGCTCAGTTGCTAAGTTGTGTCCGACTCTTTGCGACCCCATGGACTGTCGCCCACCAGGCTTAAACTTTGTGGGATTTCCTAGGCAAGAATACTGGTGTGGAAGTTTAACTGTGTGTTTTCTATCCTTTATTTGAATTTTTTAAATTCAATACTTAAAATAGTGAAGTTAGTTTGGCTTTTGCATTTCTTCCTTTAGTCCAGGGTCAGCAAACATTTTCAGTAAATGATCAGATATAAATATTTTAGACCTTCAGGACCATATATGGTCTGTCTTCATATTTGTTTTTTGTTTGTCTGTTTCTGCTTGTTTTTAAAAGATTTCTTTTGAAAGATTAAAAAAAAAAAATTCTTAGCTCACAGGTCTTAAAAAACAGTTGTGGAGGGGGGAAAGAATGATAGCTGAGTATGACTAACTACTAGTTAAAGTGGTTGTTACCCAAACCAATGGGAAAAAATTAAAGATATATGAATTTAAACAACAGCTGTGGGCAGAGTTGGTCTAGTTTGCCGATCCCTGCTTTAGTTTGTCTCCTTTAGGTAAAATAGATTTTTAACCTAACTTTTGGTCTTCACTTTTATTGAAAATAAACTTTTTTTAATATAATTACCGCTGGACAGATGCTAACAAGTGTTCCCTTTTAGTCCATTTGATTGAAAGTGGCCAGCTTTGTACTCAACTTCTCCAGGTAGTAGAAGTAGTCATTTTCTGCTTTTCATTGATGTGTTTTCACACACTTGCATCTGAACGATAGCTTTGCAGCTTCTTTCCAGCATAATTTATATTTTGTCTTTTTGGTTGCCATAGAAGGTGGTTTTCCTAATTGATTGGATTAATTAACTATATAAATACAGGGACCAAGGGTGATGGCTCTCTTCCTTAATGGCAGGACTGAAAGAGCTTTCCTTTAGGACTGTGGCCCTGGCTAAAGATTTTTGAGTTTCAGCAAGACTTTTTCTGTCTATGCAATTACGGTAGTAACTTCTTTTCTGCTATGTTTAATGCCTTTGGAACCAAAAATAATTTAGGAGAGAGAATTTCCTGGCAGGTCCAATGGTTAGGATGTGGCATTTTCACTGGTCAGGGAACTAAGATCTCACAAGCCTCAGGGCACAGACAAATTTAAAATAAAATAATAAATATAGTTAAAAAAAAATTCAAGAGAAAATTATTTTCATCTAATGCAGAAAAACTAAATAAACCCTCCTAGTGTGTGAGCTAGAGCCATCTGAAGAGTGAAAGAAAAGTAACTTTCTTGTAACACTGTAATAGTCTGCTTAATGATACTGATCTGGGGAGGGGGGGCTTCACTTTCTGTTCTCTTTGATGTTTAGAATGTCAAAGAGATGATGTGGGTTGTCCTATACTAAAGGTGGTTGGGATTCTTGGTTTATCCTCCTGGGTTTTGTATAGGTCTCAGGAAAAAAGAAATGATCTGTTAATCTCATCCTAAAGGCTGAAAGATTAAGTTGCCTTCACTTCTTAAAAATGTTTTCTATAAAAGTAAAAAAGCACATGTGTATTTGATATAAAAGTACATATGCATATTGGAAATCAGAAAATAAAAGTGAGAGAAGAAAAAAATCTGTAATCTGATCTTTTAGTAGTAGTAACTTTTGGTATGCTTTCCCCGTGGCTGGGCTTCCCTGGTGGCTTAGCATTAAAAAACAAGAATCTGCCTGCAATGCAGGAGCCACAGGAAACACAGATTCGAGCCCTGGGTCAGGAAGATCCCCTGGATAAGGGCATGGCAACCCACTCCAGTATTCTTCCCTGGAGCATCCCATGGGCAGAGGAGCCTGGCAGGATACAGTCCATAGGGTCTCTAAGAGTTGGACACAACTGAAGCAACTTTGTAAATTTTGGAGACTAATCCCTTATCAGTCATATAGTTGCTTATAGTAGTCTCTTAGGATCCTTGGTATTTCTGTGAAGTCAGTTGTAACTTCTCCTTTTTCATTTCTAATTTTATTGATTTGATGAGTCTAGCTAAAGGTTTCTGGCTAAAGGTTTATCAATTTTGCTTGTCATTTAAGAGAATCAAATAAAAGAAAAATTAGCAAGTGTATAAAGAATCTGTGGAAATGCCAGTAAAATTCATGAGAATGGATGTACTGTTTTATTCTCATAGAGATTGACCTTTACAGTCACTTTCTTCTTTAGAGAGATTTCTTGGGCATGGTTTTGGTGTGGTGAGTGCCTATTAACAAAGCTTGTGCTTAGCACTGGCGTTCATGGTGGTGAACAAATTTGAGTGCTTAACCAGAACTTACACTTAAAAACGTATTCCTCTTTTGAAAAATCCTTTATGGATTGGCAGTATATTCTTAATCCTGTCTGGCATATAAAGGGCAGATGTTAAAATGACATCTAAATATCCTGAAACCCCCCTCCCTCTGTTGATGAATCACCTTTTAGGGTCAAGGTTAGACTAACACCTTGCTGAACAATGGGTACAGTTGCCTTGTTGACTCACCCTCTCCTGTGGTCCACTAATTCTAGTTTGCACTGCTGAATATTTGAAGTAAAGGAGCAGATTTATCACCTGGTAAGAAATGGACTCTCCCTCCATTAAAGTAACTTTATAGTAGTTATCTTTTAAAAAAATACGAACTTTTAATTTTGGTTTTATTTTTGGCTGTGCTGGGTCTTCGTTGCTGTGCGGGCTTTTCTCTATTTACAGAGAGCAAGAGCTACTCTTTAGTTACTGTGCTCGAGCTTCTCACTGCAGTGGCTTCTGTTGTTGCAGAGCAGGGGGCCTAGGGCACGTGGGCTTCAGTAGTTGTGGCTCCTGGGCTCTAGAGCATGGGCTCTTAATAGTTGAGGCACACTCACTTAGTTGCTCTGCAGCGTTTGGGATTTTCCCAGATCAGGGATTGGACCCATGTCTCCTGCATTGGTGGGCAGATTCTTTACCACTGAGCCACCAGGGAAGCCCTAAAATATTTTTTTCATACCCCCTAGTCCTATCAGTTAGCTTCAAATCATCTCCCTGAAGCAAATAAGAATTTGTGTGTGTATGTATTTGAAAACGGAGAAGGCAATGGCACCCCACTCCAGTACTCTTGCCTGGAAAATCCCATAGATGGAGGAGCCTGGTAGGCTATAGTCCATGGGGTTGCTAAGAGTTGGACACAACTGAGCGACTTCACTTTCACTTTTCCCTTTCATGCACTGGAGAAGGAAATGGCAACCCACTCCAGTGTTCTTGCCTGGAGAATCCTAGGGACAGCGGAGCCTGGTGGGCTGCTGTCTATAGGGTCGCACAGAGTCGGACACGACTGAAGCGACTTAGCAGCAGCAGCAGCACTATTTGAAAATTGCTGTTATTACATGACTGATCAGAAAAGTGGTCTTCCAGTGAATAAAGTTTTCATTTGATATTATCTTTATTGATTTTTATCTTTATCTTTATTGAAGGGGTCAAAGCAACCACCTTAATAGAATTTAGGCTTTTTTTTTTTTTTTTAAGGAAAAACAAAATCCCAGGGATCCTGATGGAACAAAGCAGAGAGTCTACCCTTGAGGGTATGCTGTCTACCTTCACTGTTTCTCAGGCTCACTATATCATCTTTTTATTTTTCTCAAATCACCAGCAGCATATTTTTCTTTTATAAGGCTCAAGATAACATGAACAGTTAAGTTGGCACCTTTTTGGTTTATTTTTCATCTCATAAGCTAAGATCAAGGTTGGAACTGTTTTTCAAATCATCACTTTGGGGGGATGTGAGAAGAAAGTTGTCTGGGCTATGTTTCTCTGAGACATAATTAGTATAAGAAAACTTATGGTGGCTAATATGTACAAAATTAAGGTAGATGGTAAAAGAAGCTTATGAGCATCTTGAAAATTGAAAAAGACTTTGGTAAAAAGTTGCCACTCTTTCACATTTTTTAACATTATTATCTTAGAATACAGAGTTCTGGCAGGCTAATTTTGTTTTTAAAAAGAAAGATCTATATGTGTAGTCACCCATTTTTACATAGTTGTAAACATAAAATTATTTTTTAGTGTCTGTTTTTATTCTTATTTTCATTAATACATCATAAATATTCTCTGAAATGATATATAGCCCTTATATTGTCATTTTAAATAGCTGTATAATCTATTCAGCGGATTACTATAATTGGAGAAGGAAATGGCAGCCCACTGCAGTATTCTTGCCTGGAGAATCCCGTGGACAGAGGAGCCTGGTGGGCTGCTGTCCATAGGGTCGCACAGAGTTGGACACAACTGAAGCGACTTAGCGTGCATGCCTGCATTGGAGAAGGAAATGGCAACCCACTCCAGTATTCTTGCCTGGAGAATCCCAGGGACAGAGGAGCCTGGTGGGCTGCCATCTCTGGGGTCACACAGAGTCGGACACAACTGACTCGACTTAGCAGCAGCAGCAAGCATTGTGTTATTGTTGAATAATTAGGTTTTAAATAATGCAGCAGTGAACAGGTGTAACACCGTTTTTCTTGTTAAGATAATTTTTCAAGGCAGTATTTAGAAAAGATTCATTAGGCTTGTTGGTTTTTACATGAGAGATAATGTAAGGATGTATTTTGGTTTTCTAAACTCATCTATTTTGCTCTATTTTTATTATATACTATGTTGAAATTAAACGTAAGTACTGGTCCAATCTAAACAGTTGGAACAAGTCATTTTATTACCTTTTTGACGTTTTTTCCTAAACTCTAAAATAATTGTTCCTTTATCTTAGTATAATTTTAATAATTTGTTTGCGGTGTATTTATACCTGAAATATATACCTAGACACAATTATGTACTGGATTACCAAGTTACACATTCTTAATTGAGCTCAGTGGTTTGTAAACTCCAGTAGGGTGATGAATCCTGGTATCTAGCACTATGATTTGCATGCAAGGGCTCAATAAATATTTACTAAATTGAATGAATGAATATACACAAAGTCTTATAGTGTCCATCATTGAAACAGACTTCTAAGAGTTAGATTTTAAAATGGGAACTGCCTTTTAGTTGGTGTTTATAGACCTATGCATAATCCTGTTCTAAAAGCTTTAGAGGAAGTTCCTACTTCTGGTACTAATTGTTTAGTGATACTGTTTGCTCAGTAACAAAGACAGATGGCAGGTCCACTGGTTTCTGAGTTGTTTCAATTTTTATTAAATATAAATAAGGTCAGTGCCACAGTTTTGTCTTTTTTCAAGTATTGATGAGTTCTTACTGAAAAAAATTCAGATTGAAGTATATGTATATATAATTATATAGAAGTACATAGATGTAGTTCTCTTCAGTCCCCACTCTTTAGCAGTTTGTTCTTCCGCATATTTTCCTTTGAAAGATTAAAATATTTCTAGTTTTAATTTCTCTGATCACTACTCCTCATCTTAGCCCTCTCCCACTTTCTCATTCTCATCTTCTTAGTGTGACTCCATCTAGATCTTTTTCTTTGCATTTACATGCATGTAAATGTACCCATAGAATATATATGTGGGTGTGCTACATGCTGTATAGCATCAATTCCAAGACTTACTATTAACGTGCTGTAAAGAAAAACAAACTGCCATTTACAACTATAAAATACAATAGATGTAAAAACTAATCTGATTTTAGAGATGTTAAAATGTGGGTTGGGGGAGTGCTTAGAATTGAAGATACTATATTTAGTGCAGTGTGATTGGATATAGTTTTCTGCAGCTTGCTTTTTTCATTTAACTGTGTTTCCTTTGTGCTCAATCACTCAGTTGTGTCTGACTCTGCGGCCCCACAGACTCTAGACCACCAGGCTCCTCTATCCTGGGGTTCTCTAGGCAAAAATACTGGAGTGGGTTGCCATTTCTTACTCTAGATATTTCCTTTACTTACTTCATTTATTCCATAGACTGACTATGCCACATTATTTAGCTGTTTCCTTATTGATGAACTTTTAAGTTGTTTACAGTAACAAGAAAAGAGTGCTGCAATGAAAATATTCCTGTGTCCACCTCCTTCTGTGTATTTGGGAATGCTTATCAAGAGTGGATGATGAGAATTGGAATTACTGAACCATAGGGCATCTGTATTTACAATTTTGGAATATATTGCCTGATTTCCCTCCAAGATAATTAACAGTTCATACTTTCAACATTAGTGTATTGAGAGTGGGTACCTGTTTGTCCTGTTCTTTCCAACTCTTGATGACCTAACTTTTTTGACCTATCTGATGGTAGACAGCATCTTGAGTATCTAATGGTTTCAGTTTCCATTTCCTTAACTAGTGAAATTGAATGTCTTGGGATGCTTATTGACAGCTTGTTGTTTTTTTTTTTCTCCTCTTAAGATTCCTTGAACAGGATATGAATTATCCTTTAAACCATATTCTTCTCTTATCATGAGTAATTTTCTTTTGGTGACTGCTCTGTACATGGATAAAATTTGCAGGCAATAGACACTACTTTTTACCTCCTTTTTTGTTTTAAAATTTGGTAGTCTCTTATCATTAGAACCAACCAGTAACTAGCACTTCCATTTATCAAAGAAGTAGGGTTTCCTATTTTGTCAGTACCCAGTTTCATACTACTTTTAAGTGTTCCTAGTGGTAGTTAAGTCTCTGTGGGTCATACTGGCTTCACTGTAATTGCCCATTGGCAACCTGCCAGAGCAGAGGAAAGATCCAACAGTTATTACCATTAATACGGCCCTATTATCTCTGAAGTAGGAAAGACTCTTTATTGATAAACAGACTAAGAGTTTAAATGGTCCCATAGCTAGGAAGTGTCTGAGATGAGATCTAAACCTAGGATATCTGATTCCAAAGCCCCTTCCACCACACTGTACTGTTTCAGTGGGATGGATACATTTTGAATATAGCCTTTCAAATTATATGTAATCTCCTATGCATATATCTCTCATTAAAAATGCTTGATGTAAAAATTTTTGAATTTATTTTAAAAAAAACTATTGCTGAACATTTTTAATATTTGAAAAAGATGTTAAGTGATACACTAGTGTGTGTGCACCTTACTGTTGCTTGACATTGGTTTCTCTTTAGTAGGGTTGTTTTTTTTTAATTGATTTACTCTTTGTAGTAGTTTTAACATAAATATTAGTACTTTATTTTAAAAAATTAAACTTCAACATGAAGTTTTTTTTATCTTGGCTTTGATTATTACAATTTAGTACTTGAAATAAAAACCTTCCTACAGTGGTTTTTATAAGCAATATAAATTTCACAGGCAATTGTGATGTACCTTATACCAGAATTTCAACATACAGTGCTGAAAATGTTGTATTTTGCCAGTGCTAATTGTTTTTGTGTTTATTTTTGTTATAGAAAAAGATGGCAAAGCATTTCATCCAACTTATGAAGAAAAACTGAAACTTGTGGCACTGCATAAGCAGGTTCTTATGGGCCCATATAATCCAGACACTTGTCCTGAGGTTGGATTCTTTGATGTGTTGGGGAATGACAGGAGGTAACAGTGTTGTATTGTGTAATGAATTTAATGAGTGAGTGCATGCTAAGTTGCTTCAGTTGTATCCAACTCTTTATGATGCTATAGCCCGCCAGGCTCCTCTGTCGATGGAATTCTCCAGGCAAGAATATTGGAGTGGAGAGAAGGGTACAGAGTAAATTGGTTCAGATGTAAATAGCTGGCTCATTAGCTTTAGAATAAGAGCTAAGCAAACATTTTTGCTTGCAGCTTCTGGAGTTGTCACATGTTTATCTGTTTTTGGTTTGGAGATGTTTATGGCTAAATATTGTGAAAGAAGTTTACTCATCTGATTATGAACATAAGACAGCTTCATTTGATTCTTCCAAAATAATATTACAACAGCAATTTACAGTATAGTAATTGATTCCCTTGTTGGGACACATACAGAGTTGTGACAGGAAAGAACATATTAAGCATGTTATTCAGTTAAAGCTAAACTATAAGAAAAGTAGAACTTTGATACCCTTTTACTGGTATGGAAATTATCAGCAGTGCAGTTAAATTATGGTGTAAGTTTGGTTTGTATGTAGGCTATCTAGTTTAGTAAACCAGTCCATGTGTGTTGAAGTTTTGAATCTGTATAGTCGACTCATTCTTCATTTTAGTTACGATTAAGACTTGTTCATATTTAGGTTTAAATGAAATCAAATTCTTACTCTTTTAAGAGTAGCAAGTAACTTTCTTGTTGTTCTTTACAGGAGAGAATGGGCAGCCCTGGGAAACATGTCTAAAGAGGATGCCATGGTAGAGTTCCTCAAGCTCCTGAATAGGTGTTGCCATCTCTTTTCAACATATGTTGCATCCCACAAAATAGAAAAGGAAGAGCAAGAAAAAAAAAGGTGAAGTGTGAGAGCACAGAATACTTGATCCTTGTGTAGCCTATCTACTGCATAGTATCCTGATGCTTTTGCTTTATGGAGCATCTGTTCTCAGTCAGGTGTCTTAACTTCCATTGGATCCCCACTTTTTATGGCAGTTGCTCAAATCTTTCTGATGTGAGCAGGTGCTTTTATTATGAGTTTTGAGGGGAGAGGGTTTACTGCTTCCGTCTGGCTATCCCTTTAAAAAGAACCACCCATTCATCACGGCAGCATTCCTTTTGTGTTACTGCGCTAAGTTTCTGAGCAAACACAGTAAGCTCAGCCACCCCTCCTCCTTACCCTCTGGTCTCACACACCCTTTGCTGCTGCCTCTCTTGTTTTTCTAGAATATTCATACTCTATATCATGGTTCACAGCTGTGCTACATGGTATGCCTTATGTAGGCATTACATATTGGCTGTGGCTTCCAGGTAGCTCATTAATTAATTCCAGAGGTTGCAGGGGGTGCTGTTAAATGCACTGTTTATGCTTATGGGATTTTCTGTCATGATTGTGAATTCAGCAGAATTATACTTAACACTTTATTTATCTAGAGGTTATATTTTCAAGAACAACCTGAAATTTCTAGGTAATGAAAATAATGCTATAAAGGCATCTGAAACAGTTCTTTGCTCAAAAAGAAAAAAATTTGAACAGGTGAAATTATGAAGTTGCCTGAAAAATGGCAGAGAGTCATAGAATAAAATGGTGAGTACGTTGTTGCAAAAGTTCGTGATTAAAAGGAAGAAATGAGGTGCCATTTTATAGCAGTCACTGTGAGAACGTCCTGAAATGAACATTTTCACATACTGTTGTTTGTAGTGAGTGTAAATATTTACAAATAATTGCAAATAATTATGAACTTTTTAGGGGACAATTTTGTATAATTTATTAAAAGTTCAAATGCTACTCGGCAATCCCACTTAAACCCGTTCTACAGAAATACCAGAATACATTTGCAGGGACTTACCTTCAAGGGCTTCCCTGGTGGCTTAAACAGTGAAGACTGCCTGCAGTGCAGGAAACTTGGTTTCAATCCCTGGATTGGGAAGATTCCCCTGGAGAAGGAAATGGCAATCCCCTCCAGTAGTTTTGCCTGGAAAATCCCATGGTCAGAGGAGCCTGGTGGACTACAGTCCACGGGGTTGCAGAGTCGGACACAACTGAGTGACTAACAGTTTCACTTCATTTTCGAGGGTGTTCATTGTAATTCTATGGATAACAACAGCAAAAAAACCCAAAAAATACTAGCAATCAGCATCTATAGTGACCTTTAAAGAAAAATTCTATAAAGCTAATTTTCCCTCAAATTATGTTTTACTTACTTTAGAAACAGTCGGTTCGCTGATTTCCCTCCTTATCCTGAAAGTAACATATTAGAAGGGAAAATAGCCTGACAGTGAAGGAAAAGACAAACCATGAAAAATAATTGTAAGAATTATAAAAATATGGCAATCAGGTCATTTAATGTGAAAGTAAACTGTCACTGTATTATAACACGTACTATATTTATGTTTGGAGTTATAACTCCTGAGTTTTCAATAGAAAAAGCATTGGGTATAGTTTGTTTGTCTTTAAAAGGGTAGAACATATCCTAATATATTTCCAGAAAATATTTATCCAAAGGAATATAGTTGTTATCCAAAGAAAAAGTTTTCTTACTAGAATGGAAGGAGATTCCTTTGCTGGAGACTTGATTTGTGTGCTGCAATCCATTGTGTAGTGATTTTGAATCATTGAGTTGTAGCTGTGTCTTTGAAAGGAGTATACATTGCTTTTTAAGATCTTTTATAATGATAAATTGAATATTTAAGTTACTACTGAACATATAAAACTGTTTTTTCTTTTAAAAATATACTCTGGTCATGAGATGAGGTCCATGTAGAATTCTTGTAAAAGCATTTAAGACAAGAATTCCTCTATCCTGAAGCTTAAGCTTTGGGTTTTGGAACATCTTGCCCTGTGTACTGTCACATATTGAAACTAGGTCATGTTACTGCTGTATTTTGAGTCTTGGTTGGTTGTGATTCAGGTGTGTTAATCACTTACAGGAGTTTGGGGAGATAAGTGAGGTAACCCAGACACTTCTCATGGTAGGACCATGAAATGGTGTCTTCTCTGAGAACCTCGGAAGTCTGCTCTTTCATCATATCTTCAGCCTCCCTATCCTCCTCATTCTGTGACCTGTGTGGCATTCATTCCTAGTGCATCTGCTCTCCCTTGAGAAAGGGGTTGCAGGAGTGGGTGAGAGCTGGGTAAAAATCTAGCTGCACCCAGATGTCCAACTGTTCTTTTCTTTTTTAATTTAAAACTCTAATTTTTTTTTAATTTCAGAAATTATACATGAATATGTAAACCGTGAGACTACAGTGGTGTGAGACAGGCAGTCTCTGGCCTTATGTAGCATGTACTTCAACGAGTAAGGCAGATATATTGCTAAATTTATCACATAAATTTATTTGCAACTACAGCATGTAGTATGAAGGAAAAGCTTGTGATGCTGTGAGCATATCTTAGACGGGAGCCTTTGAGGTATGGTAATGGTTTAAGTGGTACCTTACTGATAGACTCCTTTTTCTGTTGCCGTGTAGCAGTCATTGTTCTTGTTGTGATCTGTATAGTTAGAGATTAATTCCATATGATAAATTTCTCCTCTTGGAAATGTTCACTTCAAATTGTGATAAAATTATCACGTTTCTCCAAGAAACCTGGGTCAATCTTCACTGGGAAATAGTCTTAAATTGTTTTTAAGTAGGATTCTTTGCTTAGGGCTCCTTCTCTCTGTCCTTTCTCTCTCAGGAAGGAGGAGGAGGAGCGGAGGCGGCGTGAAGAGGAAGAACGAGAACGTCTGCAGAAGGAGGAAGAGAAGCGTAGGAGAGAAGAAGAAGAAAGGCTTCGACGGGAGGAAGAGGAGAGGCGGCGGATAGAAGAAGAGCGACTTCGGCTGGAGCAGCAAAAGTACGCTTGTCGTGTATTGTTTAAGAATGAGAAATGGACCACCACACTGTTGTGCTTGACGGTTTACCTTCTGTGCCTTGGAATAATTCTCTGTTCGACTGGGAGGTAGATCAGCATTAGCTATTGCCGTTTGTACCAGTGATGTGTTACCGAGGTGAGGGCCTCATCTTAAGCATCATTTGGTTGCAAAAAGAAGAATGTTTTAGAAAGATGTGAGATTTGCTCCCAGAACCCAGACGCTAGAAGAGGAGCTGAGGTGGCTTGCCTGCTCTCTCTCTCTGGGTCCATAATGATCTCTTGTCCTTGCTTCTTTCAGTTGTGTCTCTGATGCATTCTTCCTCTTCTCTACAAATTGTCACTGTGCTTTGGCATATGCAAGGCTGTCTCAGCCTGGATTTATGTGGTCTTTGTTTTCATGCATCTGACAGAGACTGGCTAGAGTACAAGAGACCCGGTTAAAAATTCCCAGGCCAGAGAATCTCTTGGTTCAGCCTATGTCAGATATCTATTCCTAGTCCCCTAGAACAGGACCTGGCAGCTAAAGCCATTTCTTATTCAGTAAGGGCTGTAAGAGCCACTGTCTCAGAAGGGATTAGTTCAAGAGGGAGCTGTGAGAATAAGGAGGAAGGGATTAATCCCCATAAAACAAAGAGAAGGCCTACTGTTCTAGAGGTGGCATAACATGTAGATTAAACCAGACAACATTCAAGTCCTTTGTTTTCTCCCCATTGTTTCTGAGTACTTCCTCAGAAAAGCTTCAAACTGACTCAGGGTCTGTGTCTGCCTTGGAGAGAGGCTATGAATACTACTGTTTTGGGGGAGAGGGGTGCCCTAGTTGGACCCAGTGTCGTGTTCTGTTTAGGACTCTGTGAGATTTAGCTTTGTTATTACCTATTAACAGATGGCTTAGAGAGCGTTACTGTTGGTCACGTGACTGAGTTAAGCACGTGGTTCCTCTATGGGGGGAAGAAAAGAATAGTAATAGTTCACAGAAATCAGTTAACTCTAGACCAAGGTACCCAGATATTGTCTTCAGTGTTCCTGTTTAAGACTGGCGTTACATTAAATGCCAAGGTACTTACCAGAGCCACGTGTAACATCTTTTATGTATTATTCAGCCTTTTACTATTTTACATATATTTATGCAGAAAAACCATGGCCAGCAGTTAAATATATCAACTCTGTAATAAATGACAATCCATTTTTCTTACAGCAAAAACTATAGGCTGGAGCCAGACTGCCTAGACTTGAATCCTGGCTCTGGCGTCTACTCACAGTGTCATCTTGGGCAAGTCACTGAAATCCTCCATTTTCTGCTTTGTGAAACCCCACCTCACAGAGTGGTTGTGAGAACTAGGTGGGTTAGTACATAGAAGCACCCTGAAAAAACCTGCATGGCACATTGTAAGGGCACAATAAATGGTGATGACGATGATGGCAGTGACAATGATATGCTTATTATTCTCCTTTTCCATCTCAAGTTGGCCTTGGAAAACCTAAGTGAAAAATTAGAAGCCAAGTTTATTTTCTTAAGTCTTTCTCTGGACCTTGGACACATGCTGCTTGGTATACATTACTACCTTAATCATTTTTAAGAGGTATTCGTTATAAAACGAAATAACAAAGACATTTTATTTTGTCATGAACAGTCAGTCTCCTGTAGTCAGACTAGTGTATATTTTTTAATGTTTTAGGCAGCAGATAATGGCAGCTTTAAACTCCCAGACTGCCGTGCAGTTCCAGCAGTACGCAGCCCAGCAGTATCCAGGGAACTACGAGCAGCAGCAGATTCTCATCCGCCAGTTGCAGGAGCAGCACTATCAGCAGTATATGCAGCAGTTGTACCAAGTCCAGCTTGCACAGCAACAGGTACGATAGCTAACACCCAAATTCAGCCTTAGGGTTTTTAGTTGCATTGGAACAAAAATTCTTTTTTTAACAGTTGCTGGTGACTTGTGCATTAGTTAGCCTCTCAGGTATAAAGTAACTTTTAGGTGACCTTTATGAAAAGAGATTTTTAACATTGCAGTGGCAGTGAAAAAAAGTATATAATTTTGAGGAACAGATGATGTGGCCTCTATTCTATTGTCATAAGTGTATTTGGAATTTGTATGGACCTAGTGTTATTCCATTGGAGAAGGAAATGGCAACCCACTCCAGTATTCTTGCCTGGAGAATCCCAGGGACGGAGGAGCCGGGTGGGCTGCCATCTATGGGGTCGCGCAGAGTTGGACACGACTGAAGCGACTTAGCAGCAGCAGTGTTATTCCAGTGAGTTTGACATAGCTCTAAACGTGGTCCCAGAACCATGGAGACTTGGGTGATTAGTGTTAGTTCAAGGACAGCCTTCAGGCCAACTGCTGTCATAGTCCTGGACAGCTTCTAATTGGAGGACCCGAAGTCCCTAGGGCAGAGCTTGGTTGGGTCCATCTTGACCATTTTGCTGGGTGCAGTAGCAGCACTGCCTGCCTGCAGCACATCGGTTGTCCTCCTTGGCTTCCTGCCCCCACATTCTTGCTTCCACACAGGAATAGGTGGTTGAGGGGAAGGACACAGCACTGGAGGTCACATACCACTTGGATTCTGTCCTAGCTTTGCCATTATCTTGTTTGATCTCACTCTAGTTACCTATTGCTCTGATATTTCTGCCTTTTCTCCCAACCAGTAAGAATGGGATATGAAATCCTGTTATATAGTCTTGTTAACCTCACAGGACTATCAGAGGAATGAAATGAGAAAATAGTTACTCTGTGAAAGTATTTGATACATAGGGAAGATAGCTGATTTTTACATCAATTTTTTTACATCTTGCAGAGGCATAAAATGCCTCCTTAAAGTTAACCTTTAAGTTAAGTTTTACTTTAAGGTAAGTTTTCTTATTTAATTTTCAGTTACAAAACAGGTACTACTTGTCAAAATATCTGAGTGAAGAAAAGTGTTGTGAGAAAATTCCCTGGTAATCCAGTGGTTAGAACTTGGCACTTTCACTGCCAGTGGCCTGGGTTCCATCTTTGGTCAGGGAACAAAGATGTCCCTCAAGTCGCCTGCCTTGGCAGCGAGGCCAAAGTAAAAACCAAAACACAAACTATGTTTCTCTATAAATTTAATAAAATGGCTTGAAATTTAAAAAAGGAAAAGTGTTGTGTTTTAGTTGCCCCACATTTCTTGTTAGGTGGAATAATCTTTGTTATTTTGCCATGCTCTTTGAAGTTTCTTGAAAATTCATATCCTTACCTTAAATATGTTTTCCCCTGAGTCTTTAGCATTAGTGAAGCAGTTAAGAGGCACTGCAGATTTTGTGTAATCCATGAGAAGAGGAAAAGGATGTCAAACCAGAGTTACAAGATAATAAGTGGTATCTTTGAGGGATTTCTGTCCTCCAAAGACTGTTTATACTTTAGCATATCACTCCCTTTTCCTGCTTCTTTGATGGGTATTGAGATAATTTTTTAATAGGCTAGCTCATACACACTGTCCTGCTTACAGGTTGCTATCACTTAGAACAAAGTCAGTCAAATAGGGTAAAACCAAAAATCTTTGAAATAGAATTGGAAAGCCATAGTTTAGATTGCAGTGATCAGACTCAGTTTATCAGATTGATTGGTTCTCTCTCATAAGAGAGAATGAGAGGAACTGGGGAAGGAACAAAGGGAACTTCAGCCCCATAATGTATTAATTTTTATATAAATACTGAGCAAAATGACAAAAAATGGGAACACTTGTTAATTTGGGGTGTGGTTACACGAGTATTTTATTGTTCCTGTGCCTTTCTGTGCTTTTAAAAACTTCATGGAGTATAGAAGAGAGATTATGTAAATAAATAATTGTAATCTATTATGTATAATAGATGTATACTCATATTCTGTGGGATCACAGGGTAGGGAGTTGTTCATTCTGCTAGAGAGTTTCAACAAAAGCCTAAAGTGAAGAGAGACCATTTGAGCTGACCAATTGATCATCAACAGAAATTCCTTTTTTTTTTTTTTTTGCTTTCCTGTCATGCAGTGAAATGTTCTGAGTGTGCTGACTTGTTTTGGTTGTATGCCTTTTTTCTGGAAGCTGGTACTCTTAGAAAACTGATGTGGAAATTACTGAAAATCTAGGCTTTGGAAGAAGGTATTTCAAAATCTTAAGTGTTTTGCTAACCAGCACTAGCAGCAGAGAGAGGTTTTGCTGCTTGGGTAACTGATTTGTAAATGATCAGTAATGTAATAATTTCATTAAATGAAATCTATATTCAGATAGGCCAAAATGTATCATTATCCCTAACCCATGAAATTATACAGGCTTTTTTTTCCTATTTTCTTTAAACTGTTGTAAGTATATGCTCACTTATTATAACTTAATGTTTTAAAGTTACTTAAATGCCCTAATGCATAACAGTAGATGGGTAAATTTCCTATTTTCACAATAGCATATTCTATTGCGATGCAAACAAACAAAATACAGTTATATACTTGTGACTTTATAGACAAACCTCTCAAATGTTGAGTAAAAGAAGCCAGACACAAAAAAAGAGCATATAATATACAATTTCATTTATATTAAAGTTCAAAGACAGGCAGAGCCAAACCTTAATTTAACAGGTTAGATTTGTTGTTACCCTTGAAGGACTTTCTGGAAAGGGGCACCAGGAAGGGTTTTGGGATGCGGATAATGTCTTGATCTGGGTGTTGGTTTTATGTGTATGTTTGTCTAATGAAAATTGATCAAGCTGTACATTTGTGATTTGTATACTTTTCTATATGTTTGTTATAATTAATTTTATTTAAAGTTTCCCCAAAAGTTATGTAAGTAATACTTAGGCATTTCTCATAGTGTTAATACTGATATTTATTCATTTTAATATGAGAGGAATGTCCTACAGTAGTTGTCCTTTGGATTTAAGCTGTTTGTATTTTCCATTTTTCAGAGGACTTTTTAATTTTAGTTTATGAAAATACATACTTTAATCACAATTATGTAAAGCAGTGCATTTTTTTTTTAAGAAATTATTTTGACCTCAAACTCCAATTTATAAGCCTATTCAATTTTTAGGTCAATATTTTTTTACTTGATAGGAGTTTTTAGTTTGTGATAATTTTTCTGTGTATAAAGATGTAATTTATTAATTATTTTTGTCCATATTTGATTTGTTGGTTACTTTTGGGACCATTATCAGGTTTCACCATTTACAGCTTCTGCCTTTGTGAATTTTCTTCTGTTACCATTTATTTCTACCAAGTTTAATTTTTCTGATGAAAATTCTGTGTATCTGAATTTTATTAAGATTTTTTTCTATCAGTTTTAAGAACAGATGTTTCAGTGTTCAGTTTTTACCTATAATAATTTTATTTGGGGAGGGAGGTGGGAGGGGGGTTCAGGATGGGGAACACATGTAAACCCATGGCTGATTCGTGTCAATGTATGGCAGAAACCACTACAATATTGTAAAGTAATTAGCCCCCAACTAAAATAAATAAATTTATTTAAAAAAAAACAAAAAACTTGAAAACCAAGAGTATGCATTAAAAAAAAAGAACTCCTTCCCAAGACTTTTGAAATGTGTTATTTTCATCTGTAGTCTTTGCATCTTCTTATATTAATATTTTTTAATAAAAATACTATTAAAAAAATAATTTTATTTAGGATGATTATTTCTACCTACTTTAATTTTTCCTAGTTTTTCTAGTGATCCTCAGGTCACAAGAATGTGGTCCTCAGAATATTACTATACTAATATTCATTATAGATATGATACAAACTGATAAAGTTTATTAGTAATTTCTTGGAGCTACTTGATGAGGCAAAAATTCTGATGGGATCAGAATGCATCTCAGGGTAAATGTCCCATTTTTAGCCTTCCTGGTCAGTGTGTCTTCACTTTTTCTTGACTTACAGGCAGCATTACAGAAACAACAGGAAGTAGCAGTAGCTGGGGCTTCCTCGCCTACATCATCAAAAGTGAATGCAACTACACCAAGTGATATGATGTCAGTTAATGGACAGGCCAAAACCCACACTGACAACACTGAAAAAGAGATTGAACCAGAAGCCGCTGAAGAAGCCCTGGAGAATGGACCAAAAGGTATGGTTGTTGTATGTGCACTTCCATCCAGATACTATAATTCAGACTCATGAAGAGCAAAAGTCAGGGAGTCAGATTAATTAGCTTTTGAGAGCAGTTACGTATTTGTGCGAGTTGAATGCTTTTTCACTCTTTTTAGTCTGAATCTGATGCTTCTGGTGACTCTTAGAATAGTTTAGAAGAGCAAATCAGATGTCCTTTGGACCCTTTGGATTGTCTTACTTTATATACTGGTTATTTGTTGCTGTGTAACACATTGTACCCAAATTTAGCAGCTTAAAATAATAATTAAACATTTATTATCTCTCATAGTTTCTGTGGGTCAGGGATTGAAGAACTGCTTAGCTGAGTGGTGGGCTTCCCTGGTAGCTCAAATGGTAAAGAATCTGTCTACAATGCAGTAGACTTGGATTCGATTCCTGGGTCAGGAAGATTCCCTGGAGAAGGAAATGGCAGCCCACCACATTATTCTTGCCTGGAGAATCCCATGGACAGAGGAGCCTGGCGGGCTACAGTCCGTGGGGTCACAAAGAGTCAGACATGACTGAGAGACTAACACACACACACACTAGCTGAGTGGTGGTGGTTCTGGTCTCTCATGAGGTTGTAGTCAGGATGTCTAGGACTGCAGTCATGTGAAGGCTTGACTGGGACTAGAGACTGCTTCCAAAATGGTTCCCTCAGATTACTGGCAAGTTCATGCTGGCCATTTGCAGGAGGACCTCAATTTCTTGCCCCATGGAGCCTCTCTAAAGGGCTGCTTGAGTATTCTCAACACAGTGGCTGGCTTCCTCCAGAGAACATGATGCAAAGGAAAACAAAGCAAAAGTGTCAGTGTCCTTTATGCCCTAGCTTTGGAAGTAATACGTCAGCACTTCTGCCATATTCTGTTGGTCCTGGTGAATTTTGAGTGATGACTTTACAAGTATATGAATACCCAAGGTGAGGATCACTGGGGGCCAACTTGTAGGCTGTTTACCATATGTTCACAGTATATTTTTTGAGACAGAAGTACCATGTTACCAGTAAGATAATTTAGATTTTCAAAGGTCTACTTACCTTTTCACGGGCTGCTCATTCATTCATTCATTCATTCAACAATTGGTTCAAGATTTTCTGGTTGTTGGGCTACAGAGGTGAAGCAAAAGAACACACATACAATGTAAATTGTGGCTGTGGTAAGTCCTGTGTGGAGAGAAAGGTCCATTACAGTGTGAAAGCACATAATATGGAGATATGAGCTAGTTAGGTCACCAGAGGTTTTCCTGGGGAAGGGACACTTAAGCTGAGAGTTCTGAATCAAGAGTACCAGTTCCCAAGTAAGAAGGAATAAGAGACCATTTCAGTGACTGATCAGAGATGGTGGTAGTGTTGTTCATAAGAAAGTTGGTTTCCTTGTCTTTTTAAAACAAGCAATAGAATAGTTTCAGAAAACACCTTGAAATGCCTTGATTCATTCCTCTCTTCCCCTTTTTTTCCTATCAAGAGTTTGCCAGTATTTTCAAATAAACCTTTTGTCAAAGGCTCTGAATAACTCTGGAAAACCTATTGAGTGCACATAGATATTTCTCAGTAACAAGACATTACCCATTTTTCCTCAGTCTCTAGCGGTTCCATTCCTATGCAAGTTTTTCTCTAAGTTTCCTTAGAGTAACCCCTCCCTTAGAGCTTTGGTTTACTCCAAGGTCAAGACTTTTTTTTCTGACAGAGAGTCTGAAGTCAAAGCCCAGCCTTCTTTGTTCAGATCCAAAAATGAATTTATTTCAAGTCCAGATCTCTTTGTTTGAATGTTTGTTTCTCTGTTTCCAGCTAGGAAGTTTCCAAGGTCATTCATCCATGTCCATATGCAGTTAGAGTACGGGAAAAAATCCTTCTTAAGAATATGGTTTGCATTTGTTAGTTAAAGTGGGATGTTGACCTCTGAATACCTGTGGTCTTATTAAATATAGGAATTTGGGGGGAGACTTCCATGGGGAGGCTTTTAAAGTCCTCAGTCTAAGGTAGACCAGAGTGCACTTGGTGCTTACACGTGGCTGGGCAGGTGGTCCTATGCAGGTATTGCTGCCTACAGGTGAAGGCTCATCCTCTCTATCCTTTGTAACTCCTATTGCCTTTAGAATCTCTTCCAGTAATCGCAGCTCCATCCATGTGGACACGACCCCAGATCAAAGACTTTAAAGAGAAGATTCGGCAGGATGCGGATTCTGTGATTACAGTGGGCCGAGGAGAAGTAGTCACTGTTCGAGTACCCACCCATGAAGAAGGATCATATCTCTTTTGGGAATTTGCTACAGACAATTATGACATTGGGTTTGGGGTATATTTTGAATGGACAGATTCTCCGAACACTGCTGTCAGCGTGCATGTCAGTGAGTCCAGCGATGACGACGAGGAGGAGGAAGGTAGAGCCGTTGGTCCATATTCAGTAGCTGGGTTGTATGTTGGCAGAAATGGTAGCAGTTCTGATGTCAGCCAACCTCATGCTTCCTGATGAACTTCCTGGACAGGGATCAAACGTTTAAGTGGTGGGACCTTAGGCTGAAAAGATTGTGAGAGAAGCTAGCCTCCTGAGCGATTGGGGCCTGAATTTTTATGAATGCCAGGGAAGTCTGTTTGACAGTTTATTTTGCTGCTTTCTGAATGCTGTTGTACTTTTCAGCCTTGTGTGTTGAAAAGCCAAATGTGCAAGGTCATTTTGAAAAATTATAAAAGAGTGAGCAAGAAATTCTGCCAACTCTGGAATTTATATTTCTGATATCAGCTTTTTAGGTTGTTATTCTAAGATATATTTTCTCTAACTAGACAAAATCAAATGTTTCCAGTGACAGTCTCAGCTATCTTGATGTTTGGACTTTGCTGGTGATCCAGGCTTCCAAAGCAAGGGGCACAGGTTGAATATTTGGTCGGGGAACTAAGATCCCACATATCTTACGTAGCCAAAAAAAAAAAAAAAAAAAACCAACTATCTTGGTCTAGGAAGTAAGTCATAAAATGTACTGCTTACTGATTGAGAAGGTAGTCTCCTTAATTTTGTTATTACCAGAAAAGTTAGAACACAGGGCTTTTGTATCCACATAATAAGCACTTAAATATCTGTTGACTTGATTGAGAGTAATATGGAATGAGTGCCCTGACTGGGAGAATGGGAAAGCACCTTCAATTCTTGACCATAACTAACCTTTCAGGTGACTTATAAATGAACTGCGTATTGATGAGTGTAGGTAATCACAGAGACTACACTGGGATAAGTTTAAAGAGGTAGTTATTAAAGGTACGTGGAGGGAGGCTGAAAGTTCAGTCCGCTTTTGATAGACAAACTGAATCTTGGTGATTCAGTTATATCACCAAGATACTCTGGGCCCCTTCGGGTCGTGTATGGCAACACACACACATGGGCCAGTGTCATTTAGGAGCTGCTTTCTCTTTTAGCATTTTGTTTTCAGCAGTCTTTATTCTGAGTACCACCAGCAAGGGAAAGCATTGCACGTAAATACTGCTGACTGAACCAGACAAAAAAATGTCAGAGTAGGGAGAAAAAAAAAACTAAGACCTGAGTTTGCAGGGCAGGTGCCAATTCTGTTGTCTCAGGTGCCCCTCAGCAGCATCAGGACAGGAACTAAGCCCTTTACTAGTCTTTCTGATGCACATGGGGACTCATTACAATCAGGTGATTTGCA
The DNA here is from genome assembly GCA_024291935.2 of Okapia johnstoni. Lineage (NCBI taxonomy): Eukaryota > Metazoa > Chordata > Mammalia > Artiodactyla > Giraffidae > Okapia > Okapia johnstoni. The sequence continues at coordinate 48,319,916 of CM044322.1, forward strand.
CATGCTTGGGAAGGGAAGTTTTCAATATGTGCAAATTACTGTACTTTTAAAGAGCTTTGTGAATAATAAGAGAATTCTCTGTTAAGTGGGTTGAAGTAATCCATTTCTCCTGGTTTGTAAGCTTGAGAGCTTTTAAGCAGGATACTTCGTAGTCTGAGCCCTCAGATGATTATCATTGTGTTATTGCTGTTGGGAGGAGCACTGATCAAAATGGCTAGGGTTCAGTGCCTCACTTCAGGTGAGAAGCTGGACATCTTTGACCTTTGCACTAATGTATGATAGCCTCAAAAGGAAAATGGCATTACCTGTCATGATTACCTGTAACGGGATTTGCACCTAAAACTGACCCATTGAAGCCTCTGCACTCATAATATAACAACTGTGAGGGGAGTTCCTCGATGACCTAGTAGTTAGGATTCTGGGTCTTCACTGCCATGGCCCAGGTTCAGTCCCTGGTCCGGGAACTGAGAATCCCACAAGCCACATGGCATAGTACCACCCCACCCCCCCACCCCCCCAAAAAAGTAACAACAGTGAAGATTTAACTCAAATGGGTTTATTTGCCACATGTCTCCTTATGGAGGCTACTGTGCCACCAGGTCTTGTCCACATTGTGTATTTTATTTTATGTGGGGTCCTTTTAGCTTGGTTTAAGATGGAAGCGAAGTCCAGTTTTTTTGTTCATTGTTTTAGTTTTTTTTCATTAGGTCTTGAAAGATGGAGGAGTTTGTTTTCCCTGAGGAAAACATGATGGTAATCCATCCTTGTGCTGTAATTCTCCACTTGATTGTTTCTAGGTCCCAAGTCTTTGCTTAGGTTGAAGAAAGATGCATCTTTCATCTATCCTAATAACCTTTAATTTTGTAGATTTCTGAGCAAAATTTAGATGTTGAATTAATGGGCCCAATGATCTATTTCATGGATATCCTTATGGGCAATAGTGTGTACTTGGAATGACTTGTATCTCTCATTTGCAAATGAAGGACATTTAATTTTAAGTAGTATTGCTATGATAAATCTGATTTGGGCCTGTTTGTCATCTACTGTTGTTGAATAAACTTTTTATTTTAGAATAGCTTCAGATTTACAGAAGTATTGAAAAGATAGTACAAAGAGTTCTGAAACCCAGTTTTCCCCTATTAACATCTTACCTTATCCCCTGGTATATTCATTTTAGCTAATGAACCGGTATTGATATATTATTAACTGAAGTCCATATTTCTTCAGGTTTCCTTAGTTTTTCTGAATGTTCCAGGATCCCATCCAGGATGCCACATTGTAGTAACAAGTCTCCTTAAGCTCCTCTCAACTGAGAGTTTCTTAGACCTTCCTGGTTTAAATTCCTAATAGTGGCCACTGACAATCATATAATTGACTCATGTGCCTGTAATTCATTCTGCCATGTTGCAAACCTGAAAGTCTTTTAAAATCTATGCTGAATATTCCCTTGATCTATTTTCCTTGAGGGGCTTCCCTGGTGTCTCAGTAGTAATGAATCTGCCTGTTAATGCAGGAGATGCAGGTTCAACCCCTGGGTCAGGAAGATCCCCTGGAGGAGAAAATGGCAACCCACTCCAGTATTCCTGCCTGGGAAATCCCATGGATAGAGGAGCCTGGCAGGCTACAGTCCATAGGGTCTCAAAAGAGACTAAACAACAACAGCTTTCCTTGAGGCTGTCTATATTACTATATTAAACTGAGACTTTTCAACTGGTACATAAGTTCTCATTCCTACAGGTTTCTACAGGTATTTTTTTCCTAACCTCATATCATTACAGTTCAAAAAACTATTAACCTGGGGCAAACCTAGAATTAAAGCCTATTTTTTGCCACTGGGATCATCACAGGCCTAGTGAAAGTGATTGAATTTTCAGAGTGTCTCTGAATGTCTACCTCTTTTCTGTGTCTTTCTCACTTTACTCTTCGTATTTAAGATCAATAGAAAATAATAGTCCTCATAAGCTCCCTTCTCCCCATTCCTAAAACAAGAGAGGACTTCCATACTGTTGGGAAGAAGAGGGTTACAGCAGCCTTTTCCGTGGTCTTACTCAGATGAGTGATATCCTACCTGTTGGAACTGAGTGGATGTGGAAGGGGAACGGTGGGGGAGGAACAGTGGTTCAAGTACAGAGGGAGAGAGGTTGCTGAGTGCTGCCGCCACCAGATGCTTGCCACTGGGCTCCCAGGGCCCAGGAAGTGTGCTTGGTACGTAGCAGCTGCTCAGATATAAGAAGGAATCAATACACATTCATATGCACATAAGTTGTAGAATGGATTGAGAGAATTCCTTATGAGCAATTTCTCAAAGAAAGGATGGAGTTTAAAATGCCTGAGGCAGATGTGTGATTTTTCTGAATCTCTTCACTCTGACATGTCTCTCTCTTCTCTCACAGAGAACATCAGTTCTGAAGAGAAGGCCAAAAAGAATGCCAACAAGCCCCTGCTGGATGAGATTGTGCCTGTGTACCGGCGGGACTGTCATGAGGAGGTGTACGCCGGCAGCCACCAATATCCAGGGAGAGGAGTCTACCTCCTCAAGTTTGACAACTCCTACTCTTTGTGGAGATCAAAATCAGTCTACTACAGAGTCTATTATACTAGATAAAGATGTTAGAGTCTAGAGTCTAGGGTTGAGCGGAAGATGGCGTTTAATTTGGAAATTTCTTTTGACGTTTGTGGAGCATTGCAGTCAGTGTTTACCCTATTGATTTTGGTCTGATGGTTTATGACTCTTGCTGGGAATCAGGATTTCCTTGAAACTCTTGAGCGTTAGTACTTTGGGGTTAAAGGGACTCCTCAGACTCATCCAGCCCTTCGGTGCTGACCAGCAGAGTCACGAGTGGATGCTGATGTTACACGAGCTACGTGTTAAATCTTTTAAAGTCTCCAAAATAAAACAGCTCAACGTTGATCCCACCTGGCTGATGGTTAGTCCATTGCTGCCTGCTCTATGTGTTGTCTGAGAGCCCATAGTTACTCTGCAGTGCCCTCTGATTTGAAATCCTATAATAGTCTACATGAGGTACATCTCACTTCCATCGAAGGTCACCATTTTTGAAACTTAAGATGTCACAGATTATAATAGAAAAGAAATTGCCTCAATTTGATCTTATTCTGAATGACCAGATTGTTTTGCCTTGGGTATGGCTGTTTAGTTCAGAGCTATGTTACAGATAATTATTTTCTGAATAATCTTAATATAGAATGTTCAAACCTGATTGATAATTGAAGTATCAAGACACATAGAACACGGAAAACATCCACCTTAGCAAGCCCCCACAAACCCTTGGCCCTTTTCTCCTCATCTGGTATTTATACTACCAGTAGCAAAGCAAAAAAAGTAATTCATTTTTGTCTTGATTTGGCTTTATAGAGCATCTCAAATTGAAACTGTTTTCTACACAAGCATATAGTTAGGGATTTTGTAAACAAATTGACACCTACTGAATTAAAATATATAAGGTCATTGAAATATAATTCAGTGTATGGTGAATAACATTGCACTAATATGGAAATCACTGCCAGAGATAGTCCATTTTCTTTTGATTTGATACTACTTAGGCACATATCCTACATGATCCCAGTTGGGAATTACTTAATAGAAAGAATTGGAAATGCATATGGCCATGCTTAAATTTTTTTATAGCTTTAATCTGTATTATGTCTTCATTGATGGAAGGAGATACATCTTTGTTTTCCTTACTGGAAACAAATATGGATTAATTGCCTCAAATTTGTGCAAGTGATTGACTAGTCTAGAGATTCTTGTTTTCAGAAGGGTGGTATAGATAGAAAATTACAAAGATGGCAATATACACATAATGTTATTATATGTTGTTACTGAAATACTTAGATTTTTAAAATTTTTGATCATAAATCACTTCTTGTAGGAGGGTTTCCATTGATTAGCTGCAGTGTATACAGTTCACTACATAAGGGGTTGTTTGTTTTTTTGTGTGCTGCATTTTTTTCTGTTTTTTAATACCTGGTTTTGTACATATCTAACTCTGTTCTCTTTTGGTTATTCGGAAACTGGATTATTTTCTCCTAAGCAGTGCTTAATTTGTGTTTTTTAATTTCGATTCAGTAGCCCCAGCTTATAGGTATTCATTCTGTTACACCCAGAAGGTTTGTCACATTGTCCATCAGCTCTCATGTATATGGTATAGAAACCATGGGGTTAGGCACCTCCTGGCCTTTCTTTTTTTTTTAATGAGAAAATACTGTATTTAAAATGTAAAATAAACTTTTAAAAAGCGGGCACTAATATTTATTTCTTCCAGCCTTTGATTACAGATTTGTCCTTGCACATGTTAAGATGAATTATTCTCTAAAAATATTGTTCCTGGGAGCAGTGTATGTTACTTCACATAGCAGCAATTCCTGTCACATGTTCATGTCAGAACATTTTTGGTTTTAAACTTTTTTTATTGCCTTTGGCTGTCGAATAGAATATTACAAGTGCGATTTCCAAAAGATCTTGAAAATAATATATTTAATCAATTAAAATGTTTATCTGTAACTTGTTGATGTTTCATTAATATAGTTATTCTCTGAAGCATTAGTTCTGTATTTCATCATTTGGGTAGGACGAGAAGAAATGTTTTAAATGATCTGTTTTAAAAAGTTAAACAATAACTGTTGTTGGCTGATTATTTTGTTTCTGCTGTGGATTACCCTAGTTTGTTAAAATAGGTTAACAGTTTTTCAGATTTTTTTTTTTTTTTGAAAGTGTCCTGTAGCTTGTGAAAGTGTTAGTTGCTCAGTCGTGTCCGACTCTGTGACTCCATGGACTGTAACCCATGAGGCTTCTCTGTCCATGGTTTTCTCCAGGCAGAAATACTGGAGCAGGTTGTGTCCCCATCCCAGAGATCGAACCCAGGTCTCCTGCACCGCCTGCAGAATCTTCACCATCTGAGCCACTAGGGAATCCCCAGATTTCTTGATGGAAGGGAAGACAACTGACTTTTATTTAAAATGACTTACTATATTTCCCCTATCAAACTGTTGGTATAGCATATTCCTTGAAGATGGAATATGCTACTTTAAAATATCTCCTGAGGTGCAACACCTGGGAAGCAGCAGTGCAAAGCATGCCACCGTCAGTGTGATGTGAAATGCCACAGACTGTTCTTAAAATAACCCCACTGAAATGTCAGGAGACTTGGACATTAAATTTTTTTTCCCCTTTGGAAATTCGGAGAGGCTCAATGAGTTTGCCACCTTTTTCTTTCCCCCTGTGTAGTTTGTTGCTACCATAAAGGCAGATCATGGAACAGTTAAAAGAGAGTTGTTTATATGTGAGCACATCTTGGAAACCATGCTACAGAGCCTTGACCGTAAAAACGTCTATGAATCAATATTGGACTTCCGTCTCCATACATTTGCCTAGGGTTCTTCAGCTTTCTTACTGAAAGTTTTTTAAGACCAAGTTGATTATTGTCCCTTCAACACCGTTGAGTATATTACATTTTTCAGATGCTTACTGTGTTACCTGATTTGTTTTATAATTAAAGATGGAAGCACTGACTCTATTTTTATTAGTTGACATGCCACTTGTAAGATGCGAATTGATTAGGGTACTTAATTTTGTACCAGAAAACTAAGTGGATGACATTTCCAAAACTGACATTGGCATTTGGACTCAGGCAGTCCAAACGTAGGTAAAGTATAAATTGAGCAGTTACTCATCTGTGATGAAAGCTTGTGTGTGGTGGCTCAGTTCAACCCTGCAGTGAACTGGTGACTTGAAAGTCTGTTTCTGAAAAGAGCAAGTACAAAATCTGTTACAGTTGCTGATTTTTTTTTTAAACCTTTATGGCATATCTGTACAATTAGAACAATTTTTACCCTTTTCTAAGATCATTAATATGACAGATAACATGACTTTTTTAAAGGGGGAGCATGGCAAAATACAAAAATGTAAACATATTTCCAAAAGGTCTACACTTTGCAGCTTATTTTTTCAGGTTGTGTTTGGAGAATGTTTCCTGTTAGTATGGGTCTCCTGTGTTCTTTCAACCTGCTGTGTGTGCTGTGTGTTAGTGAACATTTTTCAGTTACTTCTAATTTTTTATTATAAATAATATTCCAGTGAACACTCTTTTATATGTCTCTGCAAATGTGCATGACTTTTTCAAGCGTAGATACCAAGTAGTGGAATTCCTGGATAAATTCTGTGCATTTTTAATTTTAATAGAACCTACCAGTGGTGCTTCCAAGTGGCTGACTACTTTCCCCTCTAATATACTATGGTTGGTAATGTATGAGAATACCGCTTTTTTATCAGACTTAATTTTGGTTAATCTGATGGGGGGAAAATGAAATTTTGTGTATTTTCCATTTAACTAGTAAGATTAAGTATCTATTTTTATTGCTTATATGTATTTCGTCTTCTATAAATTGCCTGTTTATGTCCTTTACCCATTTGCACCTGGGTAATTTTATATTGATTTATTAGCATTTAAAAATACAGTTTATATACTGATCATACATTAGATCTAAGTGTTTTCTCTCAGTTTATTACAGGTTTGTTAATTTTGTTCATGGTGTTTTTTGTGTCTGTATGTGTCTGTTTGGTTGTAGATGTTATAAACTATGTTGTCAGTTTTATTGAGCTTTTTCCTTTATGTTTTGCTTATTTCCATATATATATGAGTTTCTGAATTCTGTTCCATTTATCTATTTGGCCATTTGTGTGCTAATACTACACTTGACTATAGTTTTAAAATACATTTTGATACATGGTAAGTCTCCTCTGTTCTTTTGATACTTTTTCTTGGCTATTTTTGTACCTTTCTTCCATATGAATTTAATCTTTAGGTGGTTGTATCTCATGAAAAATCTTATTGGGGATTTACATTGGAATACTTCGTTAATTTTTAGATTAATTGGTGGAGATTCAGCCACTGATTTGTTAACATAGTTTCTAGATGGCCTTTCTAAAAGACAGCTCTTTGTTCTTAAATGGTTAACTTCAAGAGAAGAAATGGAAGGTACAACCCTTAAGTTGTCTTTCCTGCCATTATTAATTAGAATACTGGCTAATCTGGAACAACAGAGACTCAAAAATAAAGTAGTTCAAGTAAGATAGTTTGCTGTCTCTTAAACAGGCCAGAGGAGGCAAATGTTGCAGGGCCAGGTGGGCTCCAGCATTCCCAGAGCCCCAGATTCTACAGTGTTACTGCTCCCATGTCCTGAGTGATGGTCTTATTTCTGTGGGCATGGTTGACTCAGGCTTGCAGGGATCACATTCCTGATTCAACCAGGGGAGGGGGGTGGAACTCATGCCTAATTTGAAGGGGAAAACCCTTATTTCATCGTTCATTTTCCATTAGCAAGTACTTAGTTACATGGCCTCCTCTAGCTGCAGTGTCTCTTGTTGGGCACTCTTGTCTGTGGCTATTAGGAAAAGGAAATGGATTCTAGTGGACAGTTAGCACACTTAAATTTATCAGGTGAGTTTTAAGATATGTAACTTTCATTGATTTTCTTCCATTATAAAAGCCATACCCATGTATTATAGAAGATTTAGACAGTATGCATAGGTGAAAAGAGTAAAACTAAACCTACAACTAGGAAATAATAGTTATCGTTTGGGAATTTTCATTCTAATCTTTTTTTCTCATTTTCAATTATAATACAATTCTAGTGTACATTAAAGTATAGAACATAATATGAGTACTCATGTATCCACAACCCGCTTTGGTCACATGTGCCCTTTTACCTTATTTGCTTCAGATCTTGCCAAAGTAATAAAACATGAATGAAAGAGTTGAGCCCTGTGTACCTTCCCTGATTAGTTCCTCTTTCTTGCTCCCAAAGATAATCGTTATTCTAATTTTGGTGTTTATCATTCCATATGACTTTTATAATAATTGTGTGTTGCCAGAAAAGTTTGGTTGCCAAAATAGTATGCTTTTGCAGAATGCTTTTGATTTTATATAAAATGATACCATTTGATAGTTTGTTTTTTCTGATCTGCATTTTTTTTTTAGTGACTAGCTTCATATAGCTCTATGCTGAGAGTAATTCATCATTTGGATACTATATAACACTATGGAGTCATTCTCCTGCTATTGGATATTTAGGGTTGTTCTCAGGTTTCCACTATTATAAATATTCTTGTATGTGTCTGCTTATACTCATATGCAACAGTTTCTCCTGTGTATATATCAAGAAATAGAATTAAGTCATAAGTTGCATGGATCTGCAACTATTCTAGATGATGCAAAATTATTCTTCAAATGATTGTGTCAATTTAAATTCCCAAAAGCAATATACAAAGGTGCCTGTGTTCCATATCTTGAGTGACAATTGTCAGATTTTGGTATTTTACCAGTTGGATGAAGGTAAAACTAAACCTTATGTGTGGTATAACTGCATGTCCTTAATGACCAGTGAGGATAAGCATCTCTTCATATTACTGGCCATTTATGAAGTACATATTTACATCCTTTATCTTGTGCTTTTTTCTTGATTTGTAAGAGTACTTTAAATATTCTGGATCCTACAATTTAGTTTTGGTCATTTGCAGCCAAATAACAGATGCCAGACCTCAGATTGTCTTTTTACTCTATAATGTCTTTTACTATTTAGAAATTTTTACTTTAAATTTATTAAAATTTCATGGTCTGTGTTTTCCATATCCACTTTAAGAAGTTTTCCTCAGCCCAGAGGATATAACGATTCTCTTCTTTAAAATGTGTTTTGTGTCTCGAGTACACATGGAACTTATTTTTGGTGTGAGGTAGGAGTTACTAATTTCTTTTTCTATAGGGGTAACTAAGATTTTTCCACTATGATTCATAGACTAGTTACCCTGTGTGTATTTTTGTATTTATTTGTTTATATCAGTCTGATATTTAGAGACAGAAAGCATATGTATGTATTCATACTGTGATTGTATTTGTCTGTTTTGGGACTTTTCTCTATTCTTTGTTTTTTGGTCTACTCTTACACAAGTCTAAATATCTGGGAGAGTGAAAGTCCCATCTCCCCTTAATTTTCCAAATTGTTTTGATTAGCTTTTTTTTTTCAGTCTTGGAACATTTATTACCTATGAGACCTTGGAAAAGTTATTTCTCTGTGCCTTCGTTTTCCCATCTGTCAAATAGTGTTAGTTGCTTAGTCGTGTCTGACTCTTTGTGACCCCATGGACTGTAGCTCTCCAGGCTTCTCTGTCCATGGGATTTTCCAGGCAAGAATACCAGAGTAGGTTGCCATTCCCTTCTCCATTGATTAGCTTTGTACTTTGCTTTTCCGTGTTAACTATTTTTCTCTTAGTTTTTTGAATATTAATGCATTTACATCGTTCAAAATACAAAAGGTACAACAGTATATAGGTACAAGCTTATATAAAAAATAGCTTCTACCCTGTCCCCAGCCACTCACACTTGCTCTCTGAAGACAAGCAATATTACAAGTTTCATTTGTGTTATGTAAAACCAAATAAATAAGTACATATTTATAAGTTCTCCCCTACTGTGTATACTCGACAGCTTTTTCAACTTAAAAATTTACTTTCGTAATCATCTATCAATACATAATAGCCTGGCTGCTTCACGGTTCTCAGTCTCCACTGAGCCACAGGCAGAGCTCAGAACGCTGTTTTAAAATGTAATTAAAAGCACTGGTTGTCAACAACAACAACAAATACATAATAGCTTTACTCTTTTTTTATAAATGTACATGTCATTGGATAGACCAATGCATTTTTTTAAATTAGATGAAAATCATATACAGTTAATCATTTTAAAGTATACAATTCAGTGACATTTAATCATTTTAAAGTGTGTGATTCAGTGATGTTCACAGTGTGCAACCAGTGCCTCTCAAATTTTTCCATCTGCCCAGAAGAACACCCATAGCTGTTAAGAAATGAGCCCATTCTCTGCTCCTCCCATCCCTTGGCTTGACAACCACTAGTCCATTCTGTCTCTATGGATTTGCCTGGTAGATATTTCATATATAAGGAATCATACAATATGTGATGTTTTCAAGGTTCATCCAAGTTATATATAGGATGTATCAGTACTTAAGTGTTTTTTATGGCTGAATGCTAATCTATTGTATGGATATACCACAGTTTATCTCTTCATTTGTTGATGGACCTTTTGGCTGTTGTGAATAGTGTTGTTATGAACATTTGTGAACAAGTATTTATTTGAATACTTATTTTTGCATCTTTTGGGTATATAGGAGTAGAATGGCTACATCACATGAGAATTTTATGTTTAACTTTCTTAAGGAACTGCCAGATTTGTTTCCTGCAATGGCTGTACCATTTTATTTTATATTCCCGCCAACAACACGTGAGAGTTCCTGTTTCTCCACAACCCCTCTTTTCTTTTTTCTTTAAGGCCATTGTAGTGGATGTGAAGTAGTATCTCATTGTGGTTTTGAAATTTGTATTCTATTGATGACCAGTGATGTTGATTATCTCTTTCAAGTACTTGTTGGTCATTTCTGTATCTTCTTTGGAGAAAGGTCTGTTCAGGTCCGTTGCCTATTTTTTTTTTAAGTCTTTATTGAATTTGTTACAATATTGCTTCTACTTTCTGTTTTTGGTTTTTGGCCATGAGGCATGTGTGATCTTAGCTCCCTGACTGGGGATGGAACCCACACCTCCTGCATTGGAAGGCGAAATCTTAACCACCCCACCACCACCAGGGAAGTCCCTCCATTGCCCATTTTTAAATTGAGTTGTTTGTCTTTTGTGTCTTTGAGTTTTAAGAGTTTGTTCTAAATCCTGGATATTAAACCCTTATCCAGTTTTTACATATTTTCCCCTATTCTCGAAGTTGTCTTTTCACATTCTTGTTAATGTCCCTTGGACACACAGAATTTTGTCACTTTTTATGAAGTCTGGTTTATCTTATTCTTTTGTTGGTTGTGCTTTTGGTATCAAATACAGGGATCTATTTCCAAGGTCATGACATTTATCTATATGTTTGCTTAAATGTGCTGTGCTTAGTCACTCAGTCATGTCTGACTCCTTGTGACCCCATAGACTGTAGCCCGCCAGGCTCCTCTGTCCATGGGATTTTCCAGGCAAGAATACTGGAGTGGGTTGCCATGCCCTCCTCCAGGGGATCTTCCTAACCCAGGGACTGAACCCAGGTCTCCCACATTGCAGGTGGATTTTTTACCACCTGAGTCACCCAGGAAGCCCTTGCTTCTAATAGTTTGACGGTTTTATATTTAAGACCTGTTTTTTTTAGTTACTTGGCTGCATCGAGTCTCGGTTGCGACACACGGTATCTTCGTTGCAGTGTGCTGGCTTCTCTAGTTGCATGCTTAGTAGACTTAGTTCCCTGACCAGGGATTGAACCTCCTTCCCCTGCATTGAAACTACTGGACAGACCACCAGGGAAGCCCCTTGAGTTAATTTTTACACACGAAGTTAGAAAAGGGGGGGTCCAAGTTCATTCTTTAGTATGTGGTTGTCCCAGCACCATTTCTTGAAGAGACTGCTCTTTCTCCATTGAATGGCCTTGGAATCCTTGAAAATCCTTGTCAAAGTCACAGAAGTTTCAGTTTATTTTTGGCCTCTCAATGAATGGATTGTATAACTTCACTAGTATAAGATATTTAGGTTTCTAGTCTTTGCCATTAGAATTTCTTAGTAAATGATCATGTATCTATATCATTTTGCATATGTATCTCAAGGTAGTTTCATTTGTTTTATAAGAAAATCTTTAAATCTCTGACACTTTTTTGGTGCTATTATAGATTATCTTTTGTTTTTTTTAAATAACAAGTTTAAATTGTGTCTTCCTGAGGTATAAATTACAAGCAGTGAAAATGCACCCTTTTCAGTTGCTGTCAACATTCATGTATAGGTATCTGTGTGGACACATGTTATTACTCATGGGTTAGTATCTAGGAGTGGGTTTGCTAAGTTGTATAGTTGGTATATATTTAGGTTCTTTTTTTTTTAACAAAACTACCAGACTGCTTTTCAGAGTAGCTTTACCATTTGTGTTCCCACCAACACTAAGATTTCTAGTAGCTTCATATCCTCACCAGCACTTTGTTTATCAGTTTAAAACATTTTGGCCATTTAATAGGTAGTATCTCATTGTGGTTTTCATTTGCAGTTCAGTATATGTTGAGCATCTGTTCATGTGCTTATTTGCCATCCATGTCTATCATTTGATGAAGTATTAGTTCACACTATTTGCTCCTTTTCTGGCTATTTCTTACTGTTTACTTGTAAGAGTTCCTTATATTTCAGGATGCAAACCTTTTACAGGAATGGGTTTTGCAAATATTTTCTCCCAGTGTTTGACTTGTCTTTTCATTTTCTTAACAGGGCCTTTTGATGAGCAGACATTTCATTGTACTGAAGTTCAGTTACCAGCTTTTTTCTTTTATGATTTATGGTTTCTGTGTCCTAAGAAATCTTGGCCTAACTCAAGGTTTTCCTGCTATATTTTCTTTGGAAGTTTTATAGTTTAGGTTTTACATTTTAACTTTATGATAAGTTTCAAGTTGGTTTTTGTACATAATGTGAGATAATAGTTTTTGTTTTGTTTTTGCACATAAATGTCCACTTATTGTTTCCTCTTTTGAATTATTTTGGCGTCTTTGTCAAAAATCAGTTGACCCCCCCAAAAAAAAAAAATTAGTTGCCCATATCCAGGTTTCTCCACTGAAGGTAGACTATTCATCTGAGACCTTTTGTAAGCTGAAGTGCATAAAAGTAAGGAAGCAGTTACATTAGGACATACCTTGCTAACAGCTGTACAGAATAAATCAAAATAAAGCTGAGATGCTCAGACACAGTTCACAGCTGTGATAGCTTGATGCTGAGATGCTGAGTGTGGTTCCCAAGGAAGGAGGTTGGCAGTTCCACCCTCACTGCTCGGGGTGCACACTGTCTAAACACCTCAACACCCTGAAAAACACTCCTTTTAAAAGGAGTGGTAAGAGGGAAACATCTTTCTTGACTCCATCTTAAAGAGAAGACATTTAGTCTTTAACCATTTAAGATTATGATAGCCATAGGTTTTTCTTTATCAAGTTGAGAAGGTCCTCTTCTGGTTGGTTTGCTGAGAGCTTATACATTGAATATTGCCAAATGTGTTTCTCATCTATGGAGATGAGCTGTACATGACTTTTCTTTATTGGCCTGTTGATACAGTGAATTATATTGATTGCTTTTTGAATATTGAACCAACTCTGCTGCATTTCCAGGATAAACTCCACTTGGTAATGATCTTTTTTAATATATTGCTGGATTCAATTTGCTAAAATTATTTCTACGTTTATGAGGAATATTGAAAAGTAGCTTTGTCTTCTGATGATACTGTTGTCTGGTTTTGGTATCAAGCATAATGGAGACTTCCTAAAATGAGTTGGGAAGTATACTCTCGTCTGTTTCCTGGAAGAGTGTGTGAGGGTTGTTGTTACTTCTTCCTTAAATGTTAGTGGAATTCTCCAGAGAAGCTATCTTGGCCTTGAATTTTTCTTTTTTCTTTTTTAACTGTGAACTTAATTTCTTTGATATATAGAGAGAACTATTTAGGTTCTCTTTCTTTTCTTTTTGAGTGAGCTTTAGCTTTCAGGCTTCCTTGGTGGCTGCTTCCAAGCAGGAGATGTGGGTTTGATCCCTGATTCAGGAAGATCCTCTAGAGAAGAAAATGGCAACCCACTCCAGTATTCTTGCCATTAAATCCCATCGGCAGAGGAGCGTGGCAGGTTATAGTCCATGGGATCGCAAAAGAGTCTGACACGACTTAGCAACTAAACAACAAGTTTTAGTAGTTTGATACTTTCAAGGAATTTGTCCATTTTACCAAACTGTCATTTATTGGCATAAATTTATTCATAATATTTCCTACTGTTCACTTAATGTCTCAGGATCTCTCATTTTAAAAAAATCAGCTATTGGTTTCATTGATTTTTTTTTTAATTGATTTTACCTCTTATTATTACTTCTTTCCTTTGGCTTGTTTTGGGTTTAATTTGTTTCCACACACAACCCCCCAATTTCCTAAGGTAGCTTAGTTTTTTTTTTTTTTTTTTTAAAGCTTAGGTTTTCAGTTGGAGATCTTTATCTATAATCATTTGAAGCTATGAGTTTTCCTCTAAATGTTGCTTTATCTACATTCTATAAATTTGATATATTGGAAGAATTTTTTGCATTTGTTTAAAATGTTTTCTCATTTCCTTTGTGATGTCTTCTTGATACATAAGTTATTAATATTTTAAAGTGCTTTGTTTCATTTCCTGATGTTTGGGAATTTCCCAGATGTTTTCTGTTGTTGATTTCTAATTTAATCCCATGTAGCCAAAGAACATACTTTGTATATTTCAGTCCTTTTTATTGAGACTTGTTTTAGATCCCAGAAGAGTCTCTCTTGGTAGATGTTCCATGTTCACTTATAGAATGTGTGGTCTGCTGTTGTTGGGTAGAATGTTTGTGAATGTCAGGCAGGTCAGGTAGCTTGGTGGTGGTGGTCGTAGTGTTTAGTCACTCACTAAGTTGTGTCTGACTCTTTTGCCACCCCATGGACTGTAGCTTCCAGGCTCCTCCGTCCATAGGATTTCCCAGGCAAGAATGCTGGAGTGGGTTGCCATTTCCTTCTCCATGATAGTGGTGTTAAGGTCTTCTTTATCCTCACTGATTTTATGTACAATTGATCTAATCAGTTGCCAACAAAGGAGTGTTGAAGCCTTTAACTAAATTCTGAGTTTGTCTACTTTGAATCCTTTTTTTTTTTTAATCAATTTTTAGGTTATGTATTTTGAAGCTCTGTTTTTGGGTGTCTACATTTATGATTGTTATGTCTGGATAGATTTAGATTGATTGACCTCTTTTTTTAATTATGCATATCTTCATGCCTAAGTTACATTCCTTGTTCTAAAGTCTGTTTCATCTGGTATTGATACTACCACTTATGCTTTCTTTTAATGTTTACAGGATATATCTTACTCCATGTTTTTACCTTTTTTTTTTTTCATGTTTTTACTTTTAACCTGTCTATGTCTTTATATTTAAAGTGGGTTTCTTGTTGATAGCATATAGATGGATTTTTTTTAATCCAGTCTGATCATTTGCTCTTAATGGGAGTGTTTAGGCAATTTACATTTAATTGTTGTTGGTAGAGTTGTATTTACATCTATCATCTTGCTATTTTCTCTTTGTTGCATCTGTTCTTTGGATGATTTTCCCTCTCTTTTACTGCCTTTTGGGAATTCTCATGTTGACTCATTCATATTTAGCTTTTTTGGTTTATTTAGTGTTTGTGGTAGGGTTCATAACTTTATGTCTTTAATATATCACAGTCTACTTTCAGATATAGTATACACTTCATGTACAGTGTAAAAACATTACAGCAGTATACTTCATGTCCTCCCTAGTGACTTTGGAATAGCTTTTTGCCTAGGCTGTGGAGGAAAGGTTTCCTTCAAAGAAGGCGGGTTTTCATGTCTGTTCCCCCAGAGCTGTGGATCCTTATGGCATGCATGTGCCGCCAGAGGTGGCTCTCTCTTGCTCTGTACCTTTGGAGACCCAGCCTAGAAAAGAGTTTTCAAGTGAGTGTGAGTTCTTTTCTGGTCCTCCCTGCTGTCATAATTGATACACTCACCCACACTTGGCTTTTAAAATCTTGTTAAATTTTAGTTTTTCTTCCTTATCTCCAGTGGCACCCACCTTTTTCTTCCATGCTCAGCATAACGTGGCTCAGTACAGCCCTTCTCTGCTTGGATGGGTTTCTTACCCCCTTAGAATTCAGTTTATTCAGGTGCTTTGTAATAGCTCTGAGATGGGCTCAAGGAAAGTTAATATTTTTCTCATTGTTAGTGCATTTCTACATCTTAAGAATGGTGAATTGGGACTTCCCTGGTGGTCCAGTGGGTTAAGGCTCCGCACTGCCAGTGCATGAGGTCAAGGAACTAAGATTCCACATGTTGTGCTCATGGCCAAGAAAAAAGAATGGTAAACCTGGAAAATATATGGACTCTCCCCAGACCAGGGATTGAACTGTGTCCCCTGCATTGGCAGGTGGATTCCTATCAACTGCACCACCAGAGAAGTCCTATATTAACCATTCTTAAGTGTACATCTCAGCGGCATTAAGTATATTCATGGGTTGTGAAACCATCACCAGTGTCCATCTCTAGAAATTTTTCATTATCCCAAGCTGAAATTCTGTCCCCATTAAACAGTAACTCCCATTTCTTCTCTTCCTCAACCCCTGGTAATCACTGTTTTACGTTCTCTATGAATTTGACTACTCTGTGTACTTCATATAAGTAGAATCATGCAATATTTGTTCTTTTTGTTTCTGGTTTACTTCAGTTAGCATAATGTCTTCAAGGTTTACCCACGTATGTCTTTGGATAAACATCTGTTCATGTCTCTTGCCCACTTTTTAAATTGGGTTGTTTGATTTTTTGTTGCTGTGATATAGATGTTCTTTATAATATATATTCTGGGTATCAGTCCTTTCACAGATAAAATGATATGCAAATATTTTCTCCAATTCTTTGGGTTGGACATACTGATTTTTTTTTTTCATTTGAAGGAGTCACTTGGAAAGGTAGTGCCGCCTCGTGTGTTTTTGTTTTGTTCTGTTTAATAATTCATTTGGCTCCATAGGGCCTTCCTTGGCATCATGTGGCTTTCATTGCAGCACCAGGGACTCCAGTTGTGGCAGACAGACAGGCTCCAGAGTGCAAGAGCTCATAGTTGTGGCATGTGGGCTTAGTTGCTCTGAGGCATGTGGGATCTTAGTTCCCCAACCAGGGAAGGAACCCACATCCCCTGTATTGCAAGGCAGATTGTTAACCACTAGACCACCAGGGAAGTCCCCAGATTGATTTTCTGAAGGCTTTTGCTTTCTTACTTGCAGCAGAAGCAAAATTGCTGAACCTTTTGAACAGTGAGTACAGAGGGAATAAAGAGCAATGATGTTTCCACATTCATCCACTGGGCTTCCGGATAATAATGAGAACTAGCTTCAGAGTCCAAGGTCTGGTGAGGACAAAAATTTGTCACAGCCAGTTGGTGATTATACTTTGAGCTGTGCATTCTGTAAGCCTCTCATCCATAGTCTCAAAGACCTTTATTTGACTACCTACCTTCCCAGCATCTTCTGTCTCCCCCCCTTTTTTTTTAAGTACTTTTCTCAACAATCTGAGGTTTCTGCCTGTGTTGTCCCCCACAATGATTGTCAGGGACTCCTCAGAGTTCAGCCTTTTTGAATAAGGCAACCACAACAATAGCCTGAAGCCTCAGTTAATAAATGTTCCTGAAGACAGCTACCTGACCCCGGAAACCTTTCACCATGAGCTGGCTGTGAAAGGGGAATGGAATCTTTCTTGGAACAGATTCATTTAGCTCTTTAATATAATTAAATACCTTAAAGAATTAAAAATCCTGTGGCAAACACTGTCTTTATGTTTCATTTATTAGTATCCTATGAATACTGTTTCTGCCTGGGGGATTATATGCCTCTATAGCATCTTTGGAAAATCTTCGTATTATACAACAAAGCACTGAATTACACCTATAGACCAGCTACCCGTGGAGATCACAGAAGATTAAAGTGAAGATTTTGTTTCTTCTGGCCCCTAAATGGGTGTGCCTCTGGCTCCGTGTACTGATTGCTAGTATATGAACAGGCTGCCTCCCTTTCCTCAATTTCCCAGTCTTTCCAAGACACCCCGTCCACCCACCTACCCTGTCCCGTGTGTAGGGCACACACGGGCTGCCACCATCTGTGAGGTTCACAAAACACAGCTTTTGGGGGGGGCTGACTTGTGTATCTTAACCTGTGAAATGGGGAGCTTAGACCAGATGAACTGATCTCAGAGATGTTTTATGACAGAACCTCTTCCCTCCTGGGCAGTTCTTTGATTCTGGGAGGGGACATAGTTCCTTCTGGTGTCCGTAACACGAAGATCTCTATCCTGGCCAGAAAGGGCCTCAAATTCTGGAGACAAATTTAAAGGAAAAATGAGTGGCTAAAGCAAGCTCCAGACTTACAACAACCTCAGGGAGGAGGTGGCCACACTGCTGGTGATCTGCTGCCCGTTGTGGGCAAAGCCACCAGACTCAGCCCCTGAGGCTGTTCCCAGGGTTGCTGACTCATGGAAATTTCTCAGGCTGGAAGCCTCCAAGCCCAAGGAGTCTGCAGCTATCTAGTTCCACTGCCGTTTAACAATAAGTTAAAAAAAAAAAAGAAACCGTGCACCTACCTAAAAGCAAATAATCATTTGTAGTAGAACCAAAATTAGATTTGGAGCTAACCAATCATTCACACGGAGACCTATTTTGATACCCCGGCTTTCTCCAGTCATTTTGCAAGAGGACTTACTATTTTATTTCACCATGAATGTAGACCTATTGACACATACACACACACACACACCCTGCCACCGCCTCTTTTTGGCTTGTGCTCAAGTCACTTCAGTCACGTCTCTCTGGGACCCTATGGACTGCCAGGCTCCTCCGTCTGTGGGATTTTTCTAGCAAGAATACTAGAGTGGAATGCCATGCTCTCCTCTAGGGGGGTCTTCCTTACCCAGGGATCAAACCCGAGTCTCCTGTGTCACCTGCATTGACAGGTGGACTCGTTACCGCTGAGCTACCAGAGAAGCTGTTTTTTTTTTTTTTTTTCTGGCCAGTTTTGTTGTTGGCTTTTATGGAGAATTTTCTTCTCTCCAGCTGGTTTTATTGTTAACACTTGCTCTCATGGAACCACACTGCTACCAAAGTACAGACAAGACTGTTACCTCCATAAAATGAGGGTTTGGAGGAGGAGAAAAAATCCTTGATTTTATTTCTACACATGGGCTGGCAGGTGCTTCTGGCGAGAAAGTCTCCTGCTCCCCATCGAGGGTGTTGGTCCAGGTCATGTGACCTCAGGTCCCTCCACTTCCTTGCACAACCCCCCTACAACAACTATTACAAGCCTGCCATCCCTCGACCCCCAACTCCAGCAAGTGAGCTCACCTGCCAACAAGTGAGAAGGCCCTTCATCTCTTCTCTGCATCACCTCACCTCTCTGCTTTGCTTCCACTGGTCCCATTCCATCCCCACCCCCTAGGTCCTCCCTGCATCGTTTAGGTTCTCTTTCCTCCCTGGCTGCCTTTCCCTTCTCATCCCATCCTATGTGTGTGTGTATATATATATATATATTTTTTATTTGGCTGCAATGCAGGATCTTCGATCTTCAGTTCAACATCATTAGTTGTGGCACACGGGATCTCTAGTTGTGGCATATGGGATCTAGTTCCCTGACCAGGGATCAAACCTGGGCCCCCTGCATTGGGTGCACGGAGTCTTAGCCACTGGACCACCATGGAAGTCCCACTCACTTTCCATCTTAAAAAAGGCTTATGTCTCCTAAGTCCTATTAGCTTTTGCCCCATCTCCTTTCCATCACACACATGAGCTACTCAGGAAGTCCCAGACTTCTTGCCCCTACAGAGAGCCAGGCTGGCTTCTGCCCTCACCAAAGGTTACCAACAGTCTCTGTGGTTAACCATTGACACATTGGCATCCTGGACTGCTTTGCCATACTGATCCTGTTTGTAACTTCCTTCTTGAAATCCTCTGCTGCACTGGCCTCCACCATCCTCTCCCGACTTCCTTCTGAGCCTTTATGTACTTTCATCTTCTTAAACTCCGCTTCTTCCCATTTGTCACCTAAAGGCCAGTGTTCCCAGGATTCTGGCTGCACCCCTCTTCTGCACCAGGGGAGGCACCTACACGGTTTAGGGGCCTCCTCTTCTGTAGTCCAGGAAACAGGAGCTCCTCTGTAGTAAACAGTATTAGTGGTTTAGAGAATAAGAGGAAGGGAGCCTCCTGATTTGGTCTTCAGACCCTATGGAGAGGCTATGAGGGCACAGGGACCCTGGAAACCTGCTTGGGAGATGGGGACTCATGGCTTTGCTCTCAGCTCTCTCTGATCTTACAGGACTGAGCAAAGTTAGTGCTGCTGCTCTGCCCCTCTCTGCCTGGCCCGTGCCCCTCCCCTAGCTTCTGCCAGCTCCTGGCTTCACTGCCCAAGTAGAGTAGGGGTGGGCGGTTCTGTAAAAGGAGTGCCATCACCGAGCAGGACACGGAGCAGACTTGGTCAGTAGGAGAGGACAGAGGTGCTGGAGGGCCCGCGGGGAGGGAGTGGCAACATCTTCCTCAACCTGCCTGACCCAAGCTGCTCAAATGCCAGGGCTCGGAGGCAGTTTGGACCAGGGCCCCAACAACACAGACACTCTTTGAGCACCTACCTCCGCCCCCTGACCCCCCTTGCCAGACGCTGGTGATCCTGGAGCATCAAGCCTAGCAAGGACCCTGCTGTCAGACAGCCTACATCCTGCTGGACACTGGATGGACAGACCAAGGAAGCAAGAAAAAAAAAATGTCAGATAATGAAAGAGTAATGAAGAAAGTAAAGAAGATAATGGGGGAGGGCGGGGGAGATGATGGGATATTGAGCAGGGGGCCACTAATCTGGCTTGGACAGGGGTGATCAAGAAGGTTTCTCTAGGGGGTTATTTTGTCTGAGGCCCGAATGGGAAGACAGCCTGTGCAGACAGGTTAAACCAAAGTGTGACATGGTCTGCTTTATATATGTATGTATTTGGCTGTACCAGGTCTTAACTGCGGCACACAAGATCTTCCTTCTTCCTTGTGACACGCAGGATCTTTAGTTGCTGCATGTGGGATTTAGTTCCCTGTTGTCCAGTTGCTCAGTCATGTCTGACTCTGCCACCCCATGGACTATAGCCCACCGGGCTTCTCTGTCCATGGGATTTCCCAGGCAAGAGTACTGGAGTGGGTTGCCATTTCCTCCTCCAGGGGATCTTTCCAACCCAGGGATCAGATCTGCATTGGCAGGCGGATTCTTTTCCACTGAGCCATCTTGGAAGCCACAGAGTACTCACCCTTTAAACTGAGTAGGTTTTTGGGTCTTAGTCACAGGGGAGGAGGCGGAGGAGGGTAAGGTAAGTCTCTGGCTTACCTTATCGGGGTTGGGGGAGGAGGGTTGAATGACATCCTTACAAACAATGGGGCTGCTCCTTGTGCTCCCAAGGAGAGATGCCCAAGTTACACAATGCTCTCCAGGCACCTTCTGGATTTTCCTGTGGATGTCAGAAACTTTCCCCAGATCTGCCCTCCTCCTCAATCCTCCATGTCAGCAAACTGTCTTTTTTTTTTTTTCTTTTTCCTTTTTGGCCTTGTACCTCGTGGGATCTTAGTTCCCTGACCAGATATTGAACCTGGCCCCTCAGCAGTGAGAGCTTCGAATCCTCACCTCTAGACCATCAGGGAATTCCCAGACTGTGTCCTCTTTAGGTTCTCTCCTCATCAGCCCCCAAGTCCTGTGGATTCCCACCTCCCAAGCACTCTCCGGCCAGCAGGCTCTCCCCAAGGCCAGCACCCATTCTCCATTCGCCTCCCCACCCACCCATCCATTCTGTGCAGCGCCGCCAGAGAGCTTTCTAAAAAGCAGATCTAATCAGGTCCCAGAGGGTTCTAGGTAAAAGCCAAATTATGAAGGCAGGCTAATTACAAAGCTCACACCACCGCCTCCACCTCCCTGTTCGCCTCCACCTCCCTGTTCGCCTCCAGGACACGCCCCTATAACTCCTCCTGGTTCCTCTGTCAGGCTTTTCTTCTGGGGACGCTTCTACTCCCTTGTGAGCTTCGGGACTCCAGAATCCTCTCTGTTGCCCCTGTCCTCACATGGCCTCCTACCACAGCCCAGGCACGGGTACCAAATCGGCCCTTCCCCGCCCCTCCTCTGCAGACCGGAACCCAGAGTCCCTCCAGCACCTTTCCTCCCGATGTCTCAGGGTTCCTCACAAAACCAGGCCTCCATCACGGGATGAACGCCATCCCTTCCCAGGAGGGGAGGAGGCAGAACGCCAAGAAGAGAAGGGAGCAATTCTTTTCAGAAGACCTGACGGACTTGGGAAGTCGTGATGGGTTTGCTGGGTGGCCTCGCTGGGGGAAGTAGGACCGGCAGGAGCCACTGGGCACGGCTCACTGCCACCAGCACTCCAGTGCCCACACAGTCGCTGGCCCTCAGCCGCTTTATGAGCATAAATTGGGGAGGCGGGTGACAGGGAAGGAAGGGCAGAGGTGGTTCTGTCATCTCCCTGCAGCTTTCCCAGCTGCGAAGCCTCTGAAGTCTGCCCTGGTGGCCGCAGGGCAGGGAGAAGACGGTTTAGTCTGTGTTCACGTGTTATCTGCTCAGAAAGGTCTCCCTTTGGGTCGGGGCAGGGCCAGGGCACCCTGGGCAAGCTGACTTGCTTGAGGCCCTGAGGGGTCCCCAAGCCAGGGGTGCTTCCTGCCCCCGGGGACCCATTCTCCCTGCCTGACTCACCTCCTGTCCCTCTCTCCCTACCCACCAGTCTCTCCCCAGCTTCCCATAACTCTTTCTGGATTTTCTGAGCTTCACTGTGTGAGGGGTAGGTGAGGAGTACGTACAACCCCACCAGAGGCAAGGGGTGCCTCGTGAGTGAAGGAGGATAGTTACTCAAACCCGTAAAAGAAGTGGAAGAGGACTTCCCTGGTGGTCCAGCAGTGAGGATTCAGCACTTACATTGCCAAGGGCCCAGGTTCAATCCCTGGTTGAGCAACCGAGATCCCACAAGCAGATCGGTGTGGCCAAAAAAAAAAAAAAAAAAAGTGGAGGGAAAGACTATGGGGAGACTGTCCATAAAGAGGCTACCATCTGAAGTTCATGTCCACCTGGCAGAATAAGAATAATGGCTAACGCTGATGTTCATGGTTTCATACTAACCATGGTGCTAAGTGCTGTAAGCCTGCTCTCACCTGCTCTCCCCATTGTACAGAGGGGAACACTGAGTGTAAAGAAGTGAAGTAGTTTTCCCAATATAGAGACCAAATACTTGGCAGGGCTGAGATTCAGATTCAGCCAAATGTAATGAAAATTGTGGCTTCCAGAATAGACTGCCTGAGGTCAAACCCCGATGCCAACCACTCTCTCTGTGTAAACTTGGGCCAACTACTTAAGTCTCTGTATTTCCATGCCCTCATTTGTAAAATGGTAATTAGGACAAAACATACCTCAGGTCTCCACTGAGGAGAGAAGTTAACCCCTGAAAAGGTCTTGGCAGGGGGCCTGGTGCATGATCAGCAATCCACAAAGGTGGCTAGTACTATTCGCTGTCATTACCAGGCTGCAGGCCAGGAATTGGCCAGCTACTGTTCTGCTGGGCCAAGCGGACTTCTGGCTCAGTTGCCCTAGTCCAGACGCAGAAGGCGCTGCTAGAACTACCATCTTCCTGGAGCTGGAAGATGATACAACATGCCTTCTTCTTATCCAGTCACCTACTAGGGGAGTGAGTGGATGTCACTAGCTCCTCAGCTCCAGGACTAAGACTTCCCACTCTCCTGGCGGGCTCCAGAATTGCTATTTGGACTAGTATTACTGATTTTCCCTTTTGCTTCGAGTTCCAATATGGTTCAGACAGTACTGAGCCTGTCTTTTTTTTTTTTTTTTTTTTTGAGCCTGTCTTTATGTAAAAATTTGATACTTTGTTCATCATGGATTTTTTTGCTTGAGTAATTTCTTTTTTTTGGCCTTCACATCTTTGTTTCCCAACTAGGGATTGAACCCAAGCCCCCTGTGGTGGAAGCATGGAGTCCTAACCCCTGGACCACCAGGGAAGTCCCCCATGAGTTTTCACTTTTTTATATTACATTAAAATATTTATCTTGATTACTGACTTTGTTGGCACCCCCTTACTTTTTTTTTTTTTTTTTCGATATGTGTGGGACTCTGCTGGGTCTTCATCGCTGTGAACAGACTTTCTGTAGTTGTGACAAGTGAGAGCTACTTTCCAGTTGTGGTGCACGAGCTTCTCATTGTGATGGCTTGTCTTGTCACAGCTCGTGGACTCCAGGGTGTGCGGCCTTCAGGAGTTGCGGCTCACAGGCTCAGTAGCTGTGGTGCACAGGCCTCGCTGCCCCATGGCATTTGGAATCTTCCCAGACCAGCACATGGGATCTTAGTTCCCCAACCAGGAGTCGAAACTGTGCCCCTGCCATGGAAGCACAGAGTCTTAACCACTAAACTACCAGGGAAGCCCCCGCACCCTTGAATTTTGAGCCTGGGAATTTTTGGCGGTCTAGTGATTATGACTCTGCGCTCCCATGGCACGGGGCACAGGTTCAATTCTGGGCCAGGGAACTAAGATCCCATGTGCTGCACAGTGTGGTCAAGGAAAAAAAAAAGTTTTTTTAGCCTGAGGCAAGTGCCTCACTCACCCTGGTCCCAGCCCTGCTCCACAGGGCCAATTGATGTCCTTACAGTATGGCAGATGGCTTCCCCAGGGCCAATGATCAAGGAAGAAGCTACAAAGCCTGTTAAGGCATAACCTTGGGAGACACTCCATCACTTCTGCAACATTCTATTTGTCACACAGGTCAGCCCTGTTCAGTATGGGAAGGATTGCACAGGCCCAGGAATACCGGGATACGAAAATCATAGGGCCATCTTGGAGGCTGGCTGTCATACCAGGTCTCCTGCTGGAGACCCAGGGGTTGAGGGAAGCCTCCACAGACTGGAACCAAGTTTTCCCTTCTTTACTTATTTCCCTCCCTTACACCCTGAGTGGTGCTGACCAGGCTGGGCTACTGGGGCCCACATAGGCCCCACTCACCTGATCATAGTTCCTGGGAGAAGCACCTGACCCAATCAGCCTTCCCCTAGAGTTTAATTTGGGAGTCAGTCCCCATGGTGGAAGGTATGGCCCGTGGGTGATTATTTCCAGCTGGATGGAAACATCAGCCATGAAAATCGAGAGAACTCAACCCAGGCCTCCCTCAGCTCCCACTGTCCGTGAGGCCAAATGACATCCTTGCTCTGCTTTCTCCATTGTCTGGGTTTTAGAACCAGTAATAAACTCCCACTTACTCCCAAGTGTATCTGAGTCGAGTTTCTGTCACTTCATCACCTCTTTGTCCGTGGCCTGCTGTAGAAGATGCTGTGGGGTGGCATCTCATAGTCTGGCCAATGCTACCTGCATCCAAATCGTGGAGGGCTCCTGTTGAATATGTTGGTGCCCCGGACCCCATTGCAGACTCTCGGGGGAGGGCCCAGGAATCCAGTCTTCACGCTGCAGCCTGGGGCCCAGCCGGCACAAGGCAGCAGCCAGTTGCTACTTTTCCTCTGTTGCGGCCTGCAGCTCCCCAGGTGCTGACTTGCATGGGGATGCTCACGGCGTGGAGGGCCCACGAGGGGGATGTGGGCTTACAGAGTGGGACCAAGTAGGGTGAGGACCTGTGGACATCCAGGTTGAGCTGCAGGCAGAGTCTGAGAGGAGGGAGAACTACCCTGGAAGTTGGCTGGGAGAGGCTTCTGACTGCACCTCGTTCTTGATGGGTGGTCTTAACATGTCAACTCACAGCCTGTCTTCCTGGCTCCCCCTAAGCCCATGTCCCCCACCCCGGCCCCATTAAAAAGAGGAGGTTGGCCCAATGATTGCAGAGACCCCCTCTAGCTCTAAAACTCATGACTCTGGGAGATGGGTGGTTTCCTTTGCACAGGCTTGCTTGCCTTCAGGTTGCTCTGGGTTGCTTCCTGAAGGGTGGGGACCTGCACGCACTCTCCCTGGCCAAGGGCCGATCTCTACATTTGTTTGTTCACTTCGCTCCTCCCCAGGAGCTGAGGTTCCCTCTGGGAAGCAGGTGCCAAGGAGGCTGGGCACTTCTGGGCGTAGCCTGGTTTCCATAGTGCCTGGCCACCCTGCCAGGAGGATGTGGGTTCCTCCTGGCTGACACTCAGAGGACCTTGGCCGCCTCCATTTCCTGCCACACTGCTGGATCACACAGAGAAAGTACGGGGACATGCAGTAAACTGGGATTTTCAGGTACTAAACTCAGTCTTTCATTCAGGCCAGTCCTTCTAGAAGTTTGGGTGCCAACCAGCAATAGCAATGCACCTGGGAACTTGATAGAAATGCAAATTATTGGACCCCAGTCTATACCCACTAAATTCTAGGGGTAGGACCCAGCCATCTGTGAGTTAGTAAATCTCCAGCTGTTTCAAATGCACATGAAAGTCTGAGAACCACTGCTTTATCCACGTGCCTGGACTCCCTCAATGTCAGCACTGAACGTCTTGAGTCCCCAGAAACCTTGCAGTCCCCAGCAAACTGGGATGGTTGGTCACCCCAACTTTAGGTTTTATGTTTCATTTCCCAGTGCTTTGAAACAACACCGCGCCCAGAAGGTAGTGACCTAAAACAATATGATTTTGTTAATGAATCTGATATTTGGGGGTCAAGAAGCAACAGAACCTTGTATGGAACAACTGACTGATTCAGGATTGAAAAAGGAGTACGAATGACAAGGCTGCTTATTGGCATCCTGTTTATTTAACCAGGGAAGCCCCCCAAGGTGTTTAAGTGAGGCGCCTGACGTCTTGGGAGAATCTTCACCAGTGGGATGAAGGGGTCAGATGCCAGAACTAAGGGGTCAGGAGCTGGACCCTTGCTGCAACGAGGCTTCCAACGCCCAGGCCTCATCTTACCGGCTTTGGCGCCATCTAGTGGACACAACTGGGCCGACTTGGCCTGCAGCTGTTTCTGTAGCCCGAAGCAAACCCAGTGATTTACCTAGTCACTCGGTTGCCTTTGGACTTTTGAGTCCCAAATCCACAGGCCAGCCAGTCTCCCACTAGACTTGGCAGGCAGTGGGGTGCCTGCTGGATGCCAAGTCAACACTCCTTCCTCTGAGATGGGAAGGGACTCACACCAAGACTCTCCCCTTCAAGTCCCACCCAGCCCTGTACTCAAACTAGTGCACAAAAGTGGGCATAATCAGAGCAGAATGACACGACCTGAATGTCCATCAAGACTGTGAACACAGTAGGAAAACGAAATCCGAGGGGCAGAGGGAAATGTGGGCAGCTGGCCAGAAAGTGGCATCCTGTCAATCAAGGCTCACAGTCTCCTGTTCCAGAAGTTGCTTCATGGAGAGAAAAGGAAAACGGGAACAAAACTGACTTTCCTTTTAAAATATTTAGAAAGGGAAAATATTTTTTAATGAGATTAGTGCAAGTAAGAGAATATGCCCTGCAGTGTGAAATGATGAAGTGAGGAACCGATCAGATGCTCCTTTAACCCAGCAGCCATCAGGAATCTACTGTTGCAGCTGCAGTAATGGGAAGTTCACAGCTTTTTAATTTCCTTCTTCCAGAGTGACAGAAAAACTGAATGAGGATGCTCATACCTCCCCCAGTTGGAACTTCCCCTCCTTCATCACCTTCTCCCTTTCTAGCTTCCCATCCAAGTGTTTTTAATAATTAGAAGAAAAGGTAACCAACCACCTTTCAAAGACATCTGCACAGGTACACTCAGGAATTAGAAAAATGTGGTGCAAACTGGCGGGTGGCCCAGCAGGCGCTGGAGGGAGTCCCTGAATGCTTTTGGAAAAGTCAGTGAACCCCTCTGATCAAGACTTTGGTTTTTGTTTTGGCCCCACTACGAGGCTTATGGGATCTCAGTCCCCTGAACATGGACTACAGCATTGAAAGTGCCAAATTCTAACCACTAGACCACCAGGGAGGAGAAGGCAATGGCACCCCACTCCAGTACTCTTGCCTGGAAAATCTCATGGATGGAGGAGCCTCGTAGGCTACAGTCCATGGGGTCACTAAGAGTTGGACACGACTGAGCGACTTCACTTTCACTTTTCACTTTCATGCATTGGAGAAGGAAATGGCAACCCACTTCAGTGTTCTTGCCTGGAGAATGCCAGGGACGGGGGAGCCTGGTGGGCTGCCGTCTATGGGGTCGCACAGAGTCAGACACGACTAAAGCGACTTAGCAGCAGCAGCAGCAGACCACCAGGGAACTCCTGATCAAGATCTGGTTTTAACTATATAAGGAAAATACTGATATTTCCTCCTCCCAACTCATGGGGACTTTACGGGGATTCAACTTGAGAGGAACTGAAGCATTTTCAAAGGTGGGGGAATTCCCTGGCAGTTCAGTGGTTAGGACACTACACTTTCACTACCAAGGGTATGGTAGATTTCAATCCCTGGTCAGAGAACTAAAATCCCATAAGCCATGTGGCACAGCCAAA
This sequence comes from Okapia johnstoni, assembly GCA_024291935.2. Classification (NCBI taxonomy): domain Eukaryota; kingdom Metazoa; phylum Chordata; class Mammalia; order Artiodactyla; family Giraffidae; genus Okapia; species Okapia johnstoni. The sequence goes on from CM044322.1 coordinate 48,347,997, forward strand.
AAAAAACCTAACCATTTTCAAAGATGGAACAGGACTGCAAGAAAAAATTACCCAAACAGGGACAGGGAGACATCATTCCTTCCAGAGTGTGTGGTCCTAGGATGGCTGTGAGGACTGATGCGTGGGTCTGGATCCAGTGACTATCAGCAGCGTGTTAAGCAAGGCACTATCAATTCACTGGTTAAGTTTTCTGAAAAGTGAAAGTGGCTCCGTCATGTCCAACTCTTTGCAACCCCATGGACTATACAGTCCATGGAATTCTCTAGGCCAGAATATTGGAGTGGGTAGCTTTTCCTTTACTCCAGGGGATCTTCCCAACCCAGGGATTGAACCCAGGTCTCCCACATTGCAGGTGGATTCTTTACCAGCTGAACCATGAGGGAAGCCCAAGAATACTATAGTGGGTAGCCTATCCCTTCTCCAGCAGATCTTCCCGACCCAGGAATCGAACCAGGATCTCCTGCACTGCAGGCAGATTCTTTACCAACTGAGCTATCTAACTGTCAATAAAATCATCTGGTTAGAATAGGAAAAAAAAAGAGCGAACACTGATTGTATGGAATGTTATGTAGTAGCTAAAAGGAGTATGCAGGACTGGAAACATTTCCAACAAGCATATCACAGAATGACATATACAGCCGATTCCAGTTACTAAAAAAGACCAACCCAAACTTGGCTTACACATCAGTTTAAAATGTATAAAAGGGCTAGTCAGGACACACAACCTGGTGGGGGGCAGGGGAAAGTGAAGGAAGCCTTTCATTTTACACAACTTTACTGTATATTGTCTTTTCAGGTTTGTGTGTGTGTGTGTGTGGTTTTGTGTATTTGGCTGCATCAGGTCTTAGTTGCAGCATGTGGGATCTAGTTCCCTGACCAGGGATCCAACCCCAGCCCCCTGCACTGGGAGCTTGGAGTCTTCCCCTGGACCACTGGGGAAGTCCTCTTTTTCAGTTTTTAAGAGATAAGTAAACAAACAAAAACCTAACCTGAGTTCCTGCTTCTCTCCCAGGGAAAACAGCCCTGGTCTTCTGATCCAATTCCCAGCACTCCCTTCCTGGGCCATCAGGCTCCCCAGTGGCTCTGCTCCCCTCCCCTCAGGACGTCCTTCTCAGCCTCACACCTGGCAGTTGAAACTCTGCTCAGGCCTTGGCTAGCGGTGCCTCCCTACGACATCATCCCCAGAGCAGGGCAGGGGGTCTTTCAGAGCCTTATGTGGTCCAGCCCCTCCTGCTGAAGACCCCTGAAGCTCTCAGCATCAAACACTTGGAGGGCTGTCAGCGTTCATGCCGCCCTCCCATTGGGGGCAACGTGTAAGTCATCCTAGGAGGCAGGGCCTTTCCTCCCACTTCAGAGGCTGTAGGGCTCTCCCTCTCCTGAGCAATGGGGTGCAAGCGCAGACCCCGGCTTGGGCAGTGGGCGCTCCCCCAGGAGCAGAGCTTACAGCTGAGTGATGGCAGGTGAGGGGCTGCGTCCAGCAGTGCTGTAGCCCAAACAGGGGCAGCAGCCTAGACTCCGTTGGTCCGTCTTTGTTTTCTGAGCCCTGGGAGTCCCTCTCCAGGGTCATAAGTAACCACTTGCGTGAGGGGCCCTGATAAGTGCAGTAACCCGTGATCCATGCATCCAGAGGCTGCTGGTGGTGCAAGGAGTTCCCTCCCAGATGTGTAGAATTGAGCATGTGATTGACAGGCAGTTTCTACAACCACAGGAGATGACTTTGCTGCCTTTTCAGGGATATAAGAGGCTTGGTGAGCTCCCACTTGGGCCTTTCCTGGCCTGACAGGGCCTCACCTGGACAGGCCGCCCATGGCCACCATCCCTGAGCACTCTTTAGGGAGGAGCTGGAGAGAGGCTTGGGCTGGGGAAACATCTGCTGGTGATGAATCGTCTGTGTGTACTGCTGTCAAATGTCACTTTTACAAGCAGTCAGCTCCAGCCCTCAGAGGGGCCGCTTCCCGGGTGCCCTCACCACCCTCTACCAGCCCTCAGATCCTCGTCAACTTCATCCCCGCTGGGCCCATCTTCTCCAACCCAGACAGAGCCCCGAGCCTCTCTCTTCCAGGCAGCTCCTCACTGCCCCCCAAAGCCCCTGGGCTGTCTGGCTCCAAACAGTTTCCTCAGATCTTTCCAGCCGCCTCTGCTCAGCTGGAGCCCAGGCAGCTCAAGTTCCACCTTCATCCTAACAGACACTTAGACATGTATTATTTACTGAACCCCTGCCATGTGCCAGGTTAGAGGCCCTGGTGGGGTCTCTCTACTCGTCCCCCATCTGCCTCTGAATCTTCCAGCAGCAAGCACCCCCCACCCCTCGCCCGCCGACTTCCGCACCATCTCCCACTGCTTCCCACGTCGGTCCTGCTTCAGTCCTGCACGGAAGGCAAGGCCCGAGCCCTGTGCTCGCGGAACGCTCCCCTCCCCTGTCTGGGCTGCAGCCGCCCCTCAAGTAAGAGCCTGTCTTCTCCGGGCAGCACCCAGGAGCTGGGACCAAATCCTCAGAAGCAGCGGCGGCAACTCCCTCTCGCCCTGTTCCGACTTCACAGTCCAGGAAGCGGCGCCTCTTGACTGGGCTCTGCAAATAAAGGGCGATTTCTGAAAACCGGAGGGTGCCGGGGACTTAGGCAGCAAACTGCCTCCCTCGCAGGGACTGGGGCGGCCTTGTCCCCGCCTCGGCGCCTCGGACCCCTCCACCCCCGGGGACTGCGCGCGGGAGGGGTGCGGTTCCCACGTCCGCCAGAGGCTCACGCTGGCCCCGGAGACCTGGGTTCGGGCCCGGGCGGTGCCGTGTGACTCAGAGCCACTCAACTGCCCTCCCGGAGAAGGTGTTCTCCGCGGCAAAGACGGACGAACACACCCGCCCGCTTTTCTCACCCGCGAGGGGCGAGGCCTGGGAGGCCGCGGGGACGGAGGGGCGGGGCTCGCGGCGGACAAAGGGCGGCGGGGGGCTGGTGTGGGGCGGCTCTGGGGGGGCTCCTCCTCGCCCACCGCCACCCCCGCCGCCTCCCCGTCCAGGGGGCCCCACGGGCGCGCCCCTCGGCCGGTGGCCAGAGCGGAGCCGCGCGCCGCCGCGACAATAGGTACCATTTCCGCTCGGCGCGGCTCCCCCTGGCTCCTCCCCGTGGTCCCGAGCGCGAGGGGCGTCTCTCCCGTTTTATAGGCCAGGTGTGCCTGTCGACTTCATTGATTTTTTACAGAAGTTCAGTTCCATCCAAAAGTGCTTCCTCCTCCGAGAAAAGGGGGCGCGCGGGCGCGAGGCCCGGACACCCTCGCGCGCGGGGGGAATCCCAGGCTGCCGTCGCCCCCGCCCGGCGGCGTCGCGGGGAGAACCCGCGCTCCCGCTCCTTAGCCGCGGCGGCCACCAGAGGGCGCCCGGCGCCGGCCCCCCGGTCCTCCGGCGCCCCGGCCGCCCAGACCCGGCCGAGCGCGCGACCTGGGCTCGGGCAAGGGGTGCCCGCGGGAGAGGTCCGCGACGGCGGGCTACCCCGCTTCGGCGCTAGGCGGCGGGGACCTGCTGCTTGGAGGGCAGCCGGTCTGGCGTGGCGGGGAAGGATCGAGGACGGATGTGTGCGTGTGCGTGTGCGTGTGCGTGCCTTGGGGGACAATCGCGCGGACCCTGTCCCGGCCCGAACCTCCGAGGCCACCAGTCAGAAAACCGAGCCGGGTCGCTGTGTGACCTCGGGGCAGGTGTTGACCCTCCTGGGGTCTCGGTTTTCGGCCTGAGGACGGAGAATGAGCCCTGCCCCTCAGCCTGCGGGGCGCGATCCCGAGGCGCCCCAAGCCCACCCGTGGAGGCCCGGCGGTGAATGTGGGTTTTCCCAGCGCGGCACGAAGTGGTACCAACTGCTTCCTTATTGTATTTATTAAAATCAAACGTGGGTGAGGGTGGGAGCCAGGTCCTCTCATTTCCAGGTACAGCAAGCCCCAACGCTGTGATGTCGCAACTGGCTACTAGCCTGGGCCATCCGGAGCAGCTCTTCCTTTTGAGCACACTCTGTACAGGGAAATCTGGCACCCACTTAACAAAGGGATTCCTCCCTTTAGGAAATCGTTTGCGATGGGATTTCTCTCAATGAATAAACTGTAGGAAAGTGACCCTTGTAAATATAATATTCATAATAGGTCAGGGGACTTGAAAATTAGTCCTTTTGTAAAATAAATACTTCCCTGGTGATAACAGATACAAGGGCTTCCCAGGTGGTGCAGTGGTAAAGAATTCACCTGCCAGCGCAGGAGGTGTGGGTTGGATCCCTGGGTCGGGAAGATCTCCTGGAGATGGGAATGGCAACCTATTCCAGTATTCTTGCCTTTGGAAATCTCATGGACAGAGTAGCCTGGTGATCTACAGTCCATGGGGTCGCAAAAGAGTCGGACACTACTGACAACACACAAGAGCTACAGGAAAGGTTAGGCATGTGATGAGGGAGCTGACTAAAGGCTCAGCCCATAGATGCCTTGTTCAGTTCTTTTCCACTCTATGACCTCCCTGGCAGAGAACTGGGACATCAGGATTCTGTCCCATCTGGCTTGAGGACACTAAAGCTGGGCCCCTTCCTGCCTCAGTTTCCCCTCCTGACCTTTTCCCTCCTCCCTGTTCCACATGCCTCTGCTGGAAAAGGCCTGGAGTCCACCCAGGGAGAAACCTCACTGGCCAGCCCACTCTTGCATGCTGGCCAGGGCCTCCCACCCTGCCTGCAGTGGGTGCTCCAGGTGGGGACTCTGGCTTGCAGAGAATGTCACCCACACATTCTTAAAGTCAGTGGGACACCTCTCTGGTTGCTGGCAGATGGAAGAGTTGGCATCTCAGGCTCGTGTGAAGTGTGGACCTCATCTTGGTCCATCAGCCTCAGGCCACCCTGCCGCAAGGAAAGACTCAACCACCCAACTTGAGCAAGGAGGTCACACAAACCTTGCTCTTCCCTTGGCCATTTGGTGCTGGGCAGAGACCCGCCATTAGCAGATACCACTGCTCACTCACTGCTTTTAAATCCTCTGACTTTTGTGAGTTTTTCATTAAGTCCAAAGAGCCAAGGGAACACACAGGTGCTCACAAGAGAAGGGCTCCATCCTCTGGGCAGCATGTGCAGAAGGCACCTCAGGAGGCAGATTTCATGCATCGTTTCCTATTCGGTCTTTGCTTACTTGCTCTACACACAGTTCCTGACACCTATTTTGAATCAGGCTCTCCAGGAGAAGCGGGAGTGGAGACCTGAAACATGTTTTTATAGGATCCATGAAGAGTGCTTCTTACTTCCTGATACTGAGGCAAAGAATTCTGACTTCACCACTTACCAGCTGTGTGACCCGGCACAAGTCACTCAACCTGAGATTCAGTTTCTTCATCTGTAAAGTGAGATCAAGGGCACCTTGTCCTGACACTTCCCCTGTGAATCTTGGCCACAGGGCTGAGTAGTCCCTGTGGAATTTTCTCTGGTCAGTGGAAAGACAGCCTGAGGCTCTGGGGGTGGAGATAGCCCAGACCCTCCTCCCCAAAGGCCCTCGGTCTCCCTCTGTCTTCCCTCACATGTCAGGGCTCCTCCAGCCCCCCCAGGCTCGATCATCAGTTTCCTCCTTAATGTCTGAGGCAGCCAAGCATGTACTGCCTGTGTGGTTGGTAACTGATTGACCGAATGTCAAGGAAGGACCACCAAGGACTCCTGCCCAGGACAGATGCAGATATCCCACTAGCAAAGAAAGGGCTCCCCCAGGTCTCCCAAGTCAGGAGCCCCCTGCCACGTCCAGGCTCTGCCTCTGGCGGCTGTGTGCCCTCCCCCTGGGTCTCTCCATATCCCAGGAGGGCCTGCTCCTCACACTTCCCTGAGCTCAGCCATCAGTCCAGAGAATTCTTCTGGACCCCTCATCTCCTTCCTCATAGAAATACACCACCCACCCAGGAAAATGTCCTTTCACAGACCTACTCATCCTCCTCACACCTCCTCCCCATCAAGAAGCCCACCCAGCAGCCAGGGTTCCTGGCCCTTAAGAAGAAGCTGATGCCTCCTCTCCCCTGCCTCTGCCTCTCCCCTTCTTTCCTCTGGGCAGTGGGCGGCAGCCCAAGGTCAGAGGGGAGACAGACACTACAGGCATCATCCCTCCCCCACAGCAATCCTGATTACCGTGATGAACCTAGATAGAGGCTGCCAGAGGCGAGGAGCCTTGCGTGGGGCTGGCACCGTTGAGAAGACACACGGTTCAGCTCACCCACGTTCATCATCGTTACTCTTCATCTCCTCTCTGTTATTGTCAGGGGCTTCTTCAATGAACCTTCTAACAGACAGTTGATGCTACCCCTCCAGGAAGTGACAGTCTCCGGCTGGAATGATCATCTGATGAGGGAGAATTCCCCCCTCTCCCCACTTCTGACCTAGTTCCCCAAACACTAAAAGTCATCCGGAGTACAACTGGCATTTACCTCTCCCTGCCAAAGAGTGAGAAAGGATCCCTTCCCCCAGGGACAGCGTCTGTCCTCAGGAGCTCCATGGTGGAGGGAGTCAGGGGGACCCAGTGAAGAGAGATTTCCCAGTACTCAGGGTCCCTGACCAGTGGAGCAGAAGGGGAATGGGGCTTTAGGGACACACCAGGAGGATGGCACCAGGCCTAAGAAAGGAAACAAGATGCATGCGAGGCCATCAGCACCTGCCCTCACTGGGGCGGCCAGAGCCACGGGACCCCAGGGAAATTGAGAGCAGGCACATGCTCTCGGTTTGGGCCCACTTAAGCACGACACCAGTGCCTTGAGAAAGCCAGGAGGAGCTTGATGGTGGGGCCCAGACAGCCAAGATTCCTACTGTTTCATCAGACTGACATCCCTCGCCCTGGGTCAGCAGTGGCTAATGTCACAGCTGTCCACTCCCTCATACCTGGTCAGGGCTTTCTTGTCATTTCAGGGGTCCTCTCAAGTAGCCCCCAGGCCCCTAGCCCACCCCAATCTCTCCTGGCGCATTCCCTGTGCACCTTCCAAGTCAGCTTGTCAAGTCCCAGCCCCCTTTGCTCGCAGCCTCTCGCAGGCCCTCAGATCCACTCTGGCCCCGCCGTCTGCTGGCTTTGGCTATGAATGCCATCCACACCATCAATTCAGAGCCCATGTTGCTTTGTGGGGTCTTGTCCTCATGACACATCCAGATGGGGGCATCCTGAGGTCAGAGAACTGACATGCGCATCCAGTGCTTCTTATTTGAGAGCTTAGCTTCATGGACCCATAGGGGATTGAATGAAAAAAATGGGCTTGGGGGACTAAAGTTAAAATTCTGGATCAGCCCTGTGATGGATTTCAAAGGTGTTCACAAATGCTTTGGTATATCTCCCTTCCAAACATGGAGCAAAATCCCCTCCTCCTTGAGTATGAGCTGGACTTGACCTAATGACTGGCCTATAATGAATAGGATGTGGGAAGGCTGTGTAGAATTAGAAGTCTTCATTTTTCTGTGAGAGCAGGAGGACCCCAGCTCTCTCTTCAGCAGAGGAGCTCAGGCCTCTGGGCTGTGCCTGAGGTCCTATCACAGGTATCCCTCTTGGTCATGACAATAAGGGGCCTAACACTGGTGACCAATGTCCTCTGGAGGGGGAGAAGAAGAGGGGCCCTTCTCCTAGGCATCCAGTCCATATCCTGGGTGGTCTGGAAAGCTGCACCACTCAGGAGAGACCAGAGAGGGCCCTGGTTCTCCACACATCCTTGGCTGACTGCATGCCTTGCACGCATGCGGAAGACACAAAAGCGCCTGGCAGAAAGTAAAGGCAGGGTCAGTTTCGCACAACTGCCTGAGCTTTGAATGCATTCCCCTGACCTACAGATCTACTGGCGAAGGGCAGAAGCCTTACTGGCTCAAACGTGTGGGCACAAACCTCTGACCCATCGCTGGCTCCCAGGGATAACCTCTAGAAAGGCCAGATTTAAAATCAAAACGAGAAGAAAAAAACGGAGCAGAGAGAGCAGGAGTGGCACATTATGGGGAGACGGACTCTGCAGAATTGGTCTGAGCCAGTCGATAAACACACCCAACAGTAGACTTGGGGGGTTGGGGGAGTGGTGCGTCCAAGTCCAAAACCGCTATAATGCCTGACCTAAAATACCCACATTGATTAAAAAAAAATAGAGAGAGACATGCAAAGAAATAGAAAAGTGTGCCCTGTAAGCTGAAAAAAAAAGTCATTAAAAACTCTCTGAGGAGGCCTAGATGTTGGGCTTCATTGTCTCTCTCCTTCCCTCCCTTTCTCCTCTGTTCCAAAATTCCTGGGAAGAGCCTGATGGGGTCAAGGGTCCACCCTGATCCTATCAACTGTGAGAGAGGTGAGGGTCAGGGGAGGGAGAGAAAATCTGTAATGTCTCAGCAGGGAGAAACTGCCTCCTCGGATGAGGATCAGTTCCCAGAGGAAAGAGGGGTCACTGATTCCAACACTGTATCAACTGAGACATATTCAAAATTGTAAGAGTTTGAGCAAAAACCCACTTAAAGAGGGCAGGGCTAAACTGGAAGTGGGTAGGAGCACTTCTCTGGGGAGCTGGGGAAGACAGAGAGACTTATCTGTGGAAGCAAAGAAAGGAAATTATTTCTTGGCCGTAGCTTACAGCCTAGCTGGCTGTTTGTGATTTGTCTTCACAGGTCTGATTTCATAACCTTGAAGCATTTACAGGCTTAGATTTTGGTCTGCCTAAGTAGCCCCCAATGCATTAGAGCCACAGTCAGTCTAAAGACCTCCTTGTTTAAGTAACTTAACAGTAGACACCCCCAAAGATGTCTGCCACCCCAGCTTCCCTTCTGAAAAGGTAAGCAGTGATGCCCCTGCGAGTCCAGAGGCACTTGGATTTCTTCCCTCCCATCAGAGGAGGGCAGCTGGCTATTTCTCAGCCAGGTGCTTTGCAAACATCCATTCTCCCCAAGGTAGGGCTGTGTTGGACAGGGAAGAGGCAGTGGGAAGAGAGTTCATCACCCCTAAGCTCCTTTGTAGTTATCTCAGAAGTTGTGCCATCGTTCTATTTAACAATATAAATTGCACTCAGATAAACAGCTGTGGAGTTCTTTTCCTTTTGTACCCTCTATTCCCTCTGCTGTTCCTGCCAGTGATCAAGATTGGGCTGTATGTCCGTCCCTCTGTCTGTAGGACATGGTGTGGAGGGGAGCCCTGACAACACTGGGGTGGGCCCTGCGTGAAACACAACTTCCAAGTTGCAAGGGAAGACAAAAGAACCAGGGACAAGAAAAATAAAAGGTATTAAAATCGGCTTAGCTACTTTGGGGTTTTCCTTTGTATTTATTTTTAGCAAGGATTGTGTGCCTAACTCTGCATTAAAATAGCTGATGCTACCAGTCATTGTTCCAGGCCCTTGCACACTGCAGCCTGGCAGGCCTTCTGCAGCCAAAAGTGAAGGCAGCTGGCAGGGCTGGCCCACCCAAGCTGGGGAGAGGACATGTGTTTCACCGACAGCACCCCCATCCCCCACGGAAACCTCAGCCGGTGGGAATGCAAACAGAAGCAGGGCACTTTGGGTATGGCCCAGAGCTGGGGGATAAAGCTCTCTGAAGCCTCCTCCACAAAGCACTCCCTGATGACTGTGGCCAGCAGAGGGCTGGAATTCCTCCACCGGATCACCAAGGCTGGCATCACGGGGAGACAGATGCGGCAGCCAGTTCTCCATTAGGGGGTTTCCTATGAGTATTTTTCCTAGGAGACCTGGTCAGGAAAGACTTTCCAGTCAGCAAGCTCTACTTTAAAATGCTTGAATCTCTCACATTTTCCCTTCTGGTCCATAGGCCAGCGGGGCTCTGGCGATCTGGAGGAAACACAAGTGGCTAGGGACGAGAAGGGGGCAAGGGGGAGGATTTCCTGGACACTAGAGTGAGAAGGCGCATGAGCCCAACTGCTCCTTGCCCAGGGGTTTTCAAGTCTTGGCCCTGGAGCGAGTGACCTCCATGCGGGGCTGGCCAGAGTCCCTGAGAAAACTGGGGCTGAGCAAAAAGCCTGCCATGGTGTCTACCACCGACTTTGCAACACTGGAGCCGAGACAGTGCCCTGCTGCTGTGTGAGACGACTTCAGTTTTTACCCGGGGCTGTTAGCATTTGAAGTAACCTTTCCAGGGGCCCTGCTCCAGAGATGGCGAGGTCAACCGTTTCAAATCTCTTCATCTACACATGCAGGGGAGGAACGTTACAGATAAGTTTCTTCGGCGAAATGATTGGTGTTCCAGTTACGTGATTGGCTAGAAAGCCTAAGCAGGCACTTCTGTGGTGAATGAAGGGGATTCTGAAAAGCTGACAAGTCTTGGTGCTGTGGGTCTAGAGTTCTACTCGTTGCCGTGGTTCCCCTTAGGGGGTGATTCTGTGTGTGTCGGGGGGGGGGGCTACTATAGGAAGCACAGCGATCAGCGATGCGTTTGCTACCACGGGACGCTTTCTTGCAAGATATGTCCAAAAAGGGGACCTCGCTGTGTAGCAAGTTATTTAACTTCTCCGAGCTCCATTTCCTGAAGCCTAGAGATGGAGTATCCAAGCTTTATAAGGTTAAGTTTCTGTTGCAGCGCCCTCCCATTGTGTGACCGGACCAAGGTCAGAAAGGGCGTCTAGACCTTGTCGGGGCTCTGGCCCTCACTGTCGTCGGTTCCCCGCGAACGCTGGCTGCGGTTTGAGCTGCAGAGACCCGGCTGGCCGACCCTCGCTCGCGGGGATGTGCCCTCCGAGCCTGGGTGCTCCCAGCCCCGCCTTTCCTTCCTCCCCGCTCCCTCCGAAGTCCCCTCTCCGGTGGCAGACTCGGGGGCCGCTTCTCCCCGCAACAGCCCCGAGCGCGACGCTCCCAAGGACACCCGCCGCCATAGTGCCCGTGGCCCACGGGGGTCCGGGCAGCTCCTGGATGCGGCGCAGGGGACGTGTCAGGGAGACGCGGGCCTTACCCCTCTGCCCCACCGCCTCAGGCCTACCGAGAACCCTCGGCCTGGCTCCGCAGCTCCCTCTCCTGCCGCATTGAACTTGGCCCTTCCCCCACGCACCGGCACTTAAAGCCGCTGCCAGGAACTGAAATATTAATAGGTACAAACTTCCTGGAAAGATTTTCTGCTCCAAGATAGATGACCCCCGCCTTCCTCCACCAAAATAAATAAATGAAGGGCAGCTCCGGGGCAGGTGGCCGGGGAGCCTGCAGGCCGGGAGCCGCTCGCGGGCGACTCCCACCCGCCCCGCGCCGGGCCGGGGCCGCGGCAGCGCGGCCGCCGGGGAAAGGCTCTCCTTTGTACGCACGGCCCGCGTGCGCGCCGGCGGCGCGGACGTACCGGCGGCGGGAGAGGGGGGCTTCGGGCGCGCGCCCGCACTGAGCGACCCCGGGTACCGGAGGTCGCGCGCCCGGCTCGGAGCGGCGGCTAGGGCTTGCACTGTCCCGGCGGGACGGAGGACGGGGAGGGTTTCCGCGGGGGCAGCTGTCATTTAGTATCTTCCGCACAAATCCCCTGCTTGCGTTTAAAGACACGTTTTGCTTTTTCAGAGTTCTTCGACATTCGGATCTCCCGGGCTTCCCTGGGCCGGGAGGCGGTTGTAACGAAGGAAGCCAACCCTCCTCTGCCTTTCTGCCAGCCTCTCGGAAGCAGATCACAGACCCGCCGCTCTCCCAAGACTCTGAGCTGCCTGCGGCCGCTCCCATCTTGAGAATAGCAAGATTCCAGTGCAGGGAGGTTTCCGTGACCGCCCCTGAACCCAGTCCCAATCCGGGGAGTGGTCTGGGCCCCCTGCCAGTTCCAGCTTCAGGGTTCTCAAGGCAGCAACTGCCCCTGGATTTGCTCCAGTTTTTCTGTCTTCCTGGAAGTCACTCACTTAAAATTTTTCTTGAGGGCCTGATAGGTTCCAGGTACTATTCTAGGCACCTAGTTGAAAGCACGGAGAAGGCAATGGCACCCCACTCCAGTACTCTTGCCTGGAAAATCCCATGGACGGAGGAGCCTGGTGGGCTATAGTCCATGGGGTCGCTAAGAGTCGGACGACTGAGCGACTTCACTTTCACTTTTCCCTTTCATGCACTGGAGAAGGAAACGGCAACCCACTCCAGTATTCTTGCCTGGAGATTCCTAGGGACGGCGGAGCCTGGTAGGCTGCCGTCTATGGGGTCGCACAGAGTCGGACACGACTGAAGCGACTTAGCAGCAGCAGCAGCAGTTGAAAGCAGCAAAGACAAACACATACAAAAGTCCCTCCTGGAGCTTACATTATAATGGAAGAGACAGAACAGCATAAGTGAAATACATAATGTGCCAGTAATTAAGGCAAAAGGCAAAAAATGCAGGGAAAGAGGGTATGAAATGTACATGGAGGGAAATAGTGAGATTTGAGTTTGCCTACAAAATCACTGCTGATGGTGATTGCAGCCATGAAATTAAAAGATGCTTACTCCTTGGAAGAAAGGTTATGACCAACCTAGATAGCATATTTAAAAGCAGAGACATTACTTTGCCAACAAAGGTCCGTCTAGTCAAGGCTATGGTTTTTCCAGTGGTCATGTATGGATGTGAGAGTTGGACTGTGAAGAAAGCTGAGCGCAGAAGAATTGATGCTTTTGAACTGTGGTGTTGGAGAAGACTCTTGAGAGTCCCTTGGACTGAAAGGAGATCCAACCAGTCCATCCTAAAGGAGATCAGTCCTGGGTGTTCATTGGAAGGACTGATGTTGAAGCTGAAACTCCAATACTTTGGCCACCTCATGAGAAGAGTTGACTCATTGGAAAAGACCCTAATGCTGGGAAGGATTGGGGGCCGGAGGAGAAGGGGACAACAGAGGATGAGATGGTTGGATGGCATCACCGACTCGATGGACATGGGTTTGGGTAAGCTCCGGGAGTTGGTGATGGACAGGGAGGCCTGGCGTGCTGCGATTCATGGGGTCCCAAAGAGTCGGACACAACTGAGTGACTGAACTGAACTGAACAATGTTCCAGGAGCAGCCGGGAGGCCAAGTGTGGCTGAAGCAGGGTGGCGGAAGAGAAGCTGGGGCTGAAGGGGTCCCCTGAGAAGGGGTGGGGGAGGCATGGGGGGGATCAGATGAGGGAAGGCCTTGTGGGGCCATTGTAAGGACTTGGGCTTCTCTCCTGGGTGAGTTGGGAGCCCTGCAGAGTTCTGAGCAGAAGAAGGGCACGCATCTGACTTCTTTTAAAAGCAACATTCTGAGTGAGGACAGACTGCAGGGGGCAGGGTCAGAAGCCAGGAGGCCCTTTAGTAATCTAGGAGTCTTGAGGGGCATGTCCAAGGGTGTTGGGTGCTAAAATGACCGGAAATGGAATCTTGGAAATACTTTAATGGGAAAACTGACAAGATTTATTGCCAGGCCAGATACGAGGTAAGAGAGAAAGAAAGGACAAGGAGAGTACCAAGGCTTTGTCTTGAGCAACAGGAAGAAAGAGTGGCCATTAACCAAGATGGAGAAAACTGGCCCTGCTTGTTCGGTGGGTAGGAGTAGGCCTCTCTGGGGTGCAATTTTGAACAGGTGAGGTTTGGAGGTGTGCATGAGACATTCAAGGGCAGAGCTGAGTAGACACTGGTTAGACAGGTCTGCAGGGCCAGAGGAAATGTACAGGCTGGAGATAAACATGGGAAGTCATCAGCAAGACCTGCTGGTATTTAGAACTACAGTTTTCTGAGAGGATCTAGCTCTGTGCTGTCAGATGTAGTAGCCCCTGGTCACATGTGGCTACTGAGCAGTTGAAATTAGTGGAAATCGTGCAGCTGAAGTTCTAAATGTTTAATTTTAATTAATTTAAAAATTTTAAACTGATACTGGATTGAGTTACTGGTTAAAAAAAAAAGCTTAGTATGTTTGGAGCAACTTGGATATATACATCTACTTTTTCAACTATGGAGTTCATGAAATCTAAATACAGATCAAGAATTTCCAGTGAAAATTTGGTGTCCACATTGAGATACGCTGTGTCATATATACACTGTGTTTTGAAGATTTAGTACAAAAAGTTGTGTCTTGATAATTTTTATGTTGATTACATGTTTAAATGGTATTATTTTGGATATATTAAGTTAATAAGATGTTATTAAAATTAGTTTAACCTGTAATATTTTTACTTTTTAAAAAATGACTACTAGAAAAAATTTAATTACATGTGTGGTTGATACTAAACTTCTGTTGAATAGTGTCAATCTAGGGAGAGAGTGTGGTTATAGAATGGAAGGGGTCCGGATTAACTGAACCCAAGGGCACTCCATTACATAAAAGACAGTAAGATGGGGAGGAACTGGCAGAAAACTGGGAAGGAGCAAAGAAAGAGGAGGAGAACTAGGCAGGTTTGGTGTCCCAGAAGCCCCAAGAGGAGGGTGGTACCAGGAGGAGGGACTGAGCGTCTGGTCAAATGTTGCTCCACGGTTAAGTGATGAGGACAGAGCATGGACACTGGGTCCAAACCAGAGGTCACTGGTGATGGAGGCAAGAGCAGTTTTGGAGGAGCAGTGGGGTCAAAGCCTGATCAGAGTGGCTCCGAGAGAGAAGGGGAGGCGAGGGATGGACAACTCTTAGCAGAGTTTGGCTGTAAAGAGAAGGGAGGGACTCCGCCTGCCAATGCAGAAGACATGGTCTGGGAAGATCTCACATGCTGAGAGGCAACTAAGCCCATGGGCCACGACTACTGAGCACTCTAGAGCCGGTGCACCACAGTTAGAGAGTAACCCCCACTCACTGCAACTGGAGAAAGCTCGTGCATAGCAACAAAGACCCAGCACAGCCAAAAATAAATACATAAATAAATTTTTAAAAGGAGATAGCGAGAAGGGAGGAGGAGCTAGGGAAGGTGAGACAGAAATTTCTCTTTTCAGCTGGGAGAAATGGCAGCATGTGTTCCTGCTGATGGGGATTACCCAGTGGGGAGAGAGGACCAGCTGGGAGCAATGTCCTTGAGTGGACAAGGAGAGCAGAGGTCTTTGCTGGGGCCAGGAAGGCTCCGTACATACCAGAGAGAAGGCAGTGTCCTTGCACACAGAGGCAGAGAGGTGGGTGAGGTGTTGGGAGCTTATGGAAATTCTATTCCTGTTGCTGCAATTGAGTCCATTTAATTTGCCTCTAAACAGGCAGGGCTGCTTTGCAGTTATCTACTTGTGCATCCCTTTATCAGAGCTCTTCTTTTTAGTCAAGACTCAAAGAAACAGCACCCAGAGAAGGAATATGCCATCGCTTTTGCTTCCTGTACATCCCAGAGTCCCAGCACTGCTGGCTCTTCTTCTACATCTGGGATCACTCTTGCGTCCTTCCACAGGGCCTGGCCCTCCTCAGGACACAGGTCACCTCCTGCCACCCTCCTTCCTGTCCATCTGGGGAGTGTGTGGTGGGGAGGAGATGCAGGTTGACTTCTTCTCCCAGTGAAGGCATCTGTATTCTAATCAGCCCTGCCCTGGCCTTGCCTTTCTAGCTGATGCTCATGAGGATTTGGGGTTCCCTGATACCTCAGTTGGTAAAGAATCCGCCTGCAATGCAGGAGACCCTGATTCGATTCCTGGGTTGAGAAGATCCCCTGGAGAAGGGAAAGGCTACCCACTCCAGTATTCTGGCCTGGAGAATTCCGTGGACTGTATAGTCCATGGGGTTGCAAGGAGTTGGATACGACTGAGCGACTTTCACTTTCATGAGGATTTGGGTTTGTCTGTGCTTTAGTCCTTTGCCATCCTCTTCCTAAAACTAGATTTTAGCCTTCCTGAAACAATAACTTCTTCCTGTCTTTCCTCCAGAGCCCAGTGCCGTGCCTGTTGGTCTGTAATGAAAAATAGCGGGGTCTTTGAAAGAGCAGATGCTTTAACCTAGTGTTTCTCGAGTGTGTTTAGCAGGTGCTGGTTCAGCAGTTGAAACTGAGAGTCCCCTGAACGTGTGCTCACTCAAGACCTTAACTGTGGAAACTGGTCTTGGGCAGGACCTAGAGCAGTGAGATCTGTGTAGACACTTTTCCTAAATGGATTTGACCCTGAACCCTTTTAGAATCAGAATGTTTATGAACAATACCTAAGGCCATAAAGACACTTGGAAAGATCTTGGAAAGACACTTGTCTCTGGGGAGAAACTCCTCCAACCAGGGAATCATTTGGACCAGCACACACTGTCCTGGATGCACCCTAGGTTAGAAATGTAGACTTTTAGCACTGTCTCTCACCAACTATACAACTGTCAGTTACCAAGGAAGAAGGGATAAGTGGACACTGGGGAGGCAGCCAGCAACCTCCAGCACAGTGTTGGAGGTGAATTCGCTGTGTGGCTTCTCAGGAGCCTGGAGGGGAATGTTTGTACACTTGACTTCAGCCCTGAGATGCCCCATGCCAACCTGGCAGCCAGACACGAAGCTGAGTGGTCACTGAGGCCTGGGGCCTGAAGATGGGGCCACTTCTGGAGGTGAGATGACCATGAAAAGGAGCAGAAACTAAAATGGAAAGTGATCAGGGTGAGTGAGAGGAGCAGACAAAGACAGTATGTGACTGCCTGGGTCAGGTGCCACGGGAATAGAAGGGCTCAGAGGGGTTAAGAGATGCCTGGGCAAGTCTTTACTGTTGGTCTTAGCTCTGCCTCAGTCACAGGAGAGACCATCTACTTGGCCTCCATCATCATGTCTTGAGAACACAGAAGGCAACAGAAAGACATATGAATAGTCTTCCCATGTAAAAACACTGGATCTCCATGACAACCCCATGTCCTGTGGACAGATAGCTATTATTATCCCATTTTACAGGGGTGAAAACTTGCTCAGTGATACTGAATGTCCAAGAGGCAGTGCCAGGAGATAGAGTCCAGGTCCTGGGGCTCTCGGTGCAGTGAGGGAATTGCAGGTGTGAGGCAGTGGTCCGGGCGACCTCTAGGACCACTCTGACTGGGCAGGCTGTCCTTCCCTGCCTTTGTTTCTGGGTGTCTGGGGCCTGAGGAGTGAGGAGGCAGCAGCAGTGCCTCCCAGCGGCGAGGCAGAGTGGCGTGCTGGGGAGCAGGTAGTGTTGGATCCCACTCTGCTCACCAGGCCTGCACCCTGAACTTGCTTTAGAGTCAGCTTTTCCAAATGAACCTGGCTTGCCTGGTGGTTCAGATGATAAAGAATTTGCCTGCAATGTGAGAGATCCGGGTTCGATCCCTGGGTTGGGAAGATCCCCTGAAAAAGGGCATGGGTACCCACTACAGTGGATTCTGGCCTGGAGAATCCCATGGATAGACAAGCCTGACAGTCCTGGGAGTCACAAAGAGTCAGACACGACTGAGCAATAACACTTCCAAATGAACCGGCTTCTGCAGTCATTTCTTGGGAATGGTCCACAGCCAGCTTCGATGCACCTCCTTTGGGTGACCTGGCGTGACGGGTGCTTTGAAGACTCTCCTGAGTGCCTGCCTCTCCCTCTACTCCTGGACCTATGCCCTCTCTCCTCCACAAACTGGGGCTTTGTCACTCCAAGCTCTGCCTTTTTCGTTGTCTTCATGACTCTGCTTCTTCAGTCTCGGCTTGCGGGGGGCCCCGCTCACCCATCTCCGGGTTATGGCACCCCATTGCCTTCCTCCAGCTCTTCCTCCTGCCACTGTTGCCCATTCCCAGTTCAAAGTCTCCGGAGAGGATCTGATTGGCCCAGCTCATCCTTGCATACAGGCTCCACCTCATAGGCTGCTGCCAGGCAGCATATTGGCCATTTCGAGCCAATCAGCTGAGGTCGGGGAGGGGGTGTGGTCACATGATTGGCTTGGAGCTGCCCATGGGCTCTGTGCTGGGCAGTTTCACTTGCAGGAGACCGTGGAGATGAACTGTGGGAGAAACCGACATGTCTGATGCATAGATGCTATGCTCTAGAAGAATTTGGAAGCCTTTATGGGAGAGGTGATACTTGAGCTAGGGTTGGAAGAATGGGTGGGATTCCAGTGAGCAGAGATGCGGCAGAATGTTCAGGAGGAGTAAAGGAAATAAAGCAGACGTTCACAGAGCAGCAGGGAGTCTTGTGTGGCCTGAGAGGACTCATGGTGGGGGTCAGGGAGTGGAAGGAAATGAGGCAAAGAGCTGGGCTGAGGCCAGACTTGACCGGGATTGTGTTCTGCAGGAGTGGGGAGCAGCAAGGCTGACGTTACAGAGCCGTGCTCTAGGAATCAGGGAGCAGGTGGACGATGGAGGGAACTGGGAGGGAGCCCACACTTCCCCCTGCATCCTTTGTCATCCCTCTTTCTGTGTCCGGGCAGAAGCCAACCTGCTCTTCACCCTGGCACTCACCAGGCTGAAAAGACACTGGGCACTGAGTGCCTGCATGGATTTTCCACCGTCCCAAAGTCCTGGCTGCCGGCCAGTGGCCCGTCATAGCAGTGACCTGTGTCAGTTCGGGGTCAGAGTTCTCCATGCTCTCTCTTCTCATGCCACTGTGACTGGGGATTGTCCAGCTGTGGTTCTTCTAGCAGCCTGGATCCCTCAAACACTAGGTGAAGCAGAGCCCTGCCCTCACCCTCTCCCCCTGCGGTGAGCATATAATGTGACTGAGTAAGAAACTTCCTGCGAAGCCACTGAAGTTTGGAGGTGATTTACTGCAATAAAGCCAAGCCTAACCTGACTATAATAGACCACTTGAGGGGACCTCCCTCTCAGGAGCACAGAGATGGGCTGGCGTGGGCAGATCGGGGAAGACATCAGGAGTTAGTGCCCTGGGGAGGATTTGGCTGGAAAGTCTCCAAGCACAAGGGCTCACTGCCACTGTGGGGCCGCCACTGGGCTGAGCCCGCATTGCCTGGGCACAGACACCAACACTGGAGGTGGGAGGCACCTAGAGAAGATACGGGGAGCCTGCCTGTAGAGGGTTAGCCATGGGTGGTGAAAGAAGGGGGAGTGTGTCGGATTCACCAGCTGTTCAGCCCAGCAAGAACACTGTCCTGGGGAGGGATGAGGCTGGAGACTAGACTCTGCCTTCAAGGCCTCCCCCGTCTCCAGCACTGTGGCCCTTGGCCAGGAGCTCTGAGCAAGGCAAACTTGACCATATTTCTTCCCCACTTAAAAACCAAGAGAAGGTCCAAGCACGTTAGTGGAAGTTTGTTTCAAGGTCATCTACAGCCTGGCCTCTTCCTTCTGCTGGGCCCCTTCACATCCAGCCAGTCCCCAGACTCTCATCTCCTTCAAACTCCGTGAGAGGCTCGACCCTCCAGACTGTGGCCTGTGTCATTCCCTCCGCCAGAGTGCCCCACGCCTGCCCCTCCACAGCCTGACCTGCTCTGGCTCTGCCACCCTCTCCCGGCTCTGGCTTTGACCCACGCTGACCCTGGTTCCTGTCTCTGCTGGAGGCAGGGCCCTGCCATATGGCCTGGAGGTCCCTGCCCACAGTCTCTGTCACCTCTCTGAGGTGCAGACAAGGAATGGTTCTCTCCACCTGTGCAGGCCTGGTGCTGGGTGCTGGTTCAGAAGTGACCAAGATAAACGTGGCTTTGCCCTCCTAGAATTGACCGTCCTGGGGGTGGATGGATGTTAAATACATGCTCAGAAAAATATACCTATACATCCTATCAGGAAGGGAAAAAAAAAAAAGGTGGGGGCAGTCTCCTGTGGTGTGGATTGGGGGTTTTGAGGGAAGGTCTCTCTGAGGAGGTGGTTTTTAAAGCTGAGGCTGAATGGGGAGGAGGCCTCACCAGGCAAGGGCGTGAAGGGTGCAGTGAGGAGATGAGCAGTGCTGGGAAAGCCTGAACTGTGGGCCCTGCAAAACCCAAGTCTTCTCTCTGCAAAACCCAAGGTTCTCTCTGGCTTCTTTCTCTCCTTCTTGCTATTCTTCCTACCAGCCCCATCTCTCCTGCCCGGACTCTAATAGGTACCTCAGGGCACCAGGCGCTGTACTCAGGCCTTTGCACACATTCATTTCCCAACAACCCTGGGAGACAGCTGCAGTGGTGCCCATTTTATAGACAAAGTAACTGAGGCTCAGGGAGGTTAAGAGACCTTCCCAGTTCACTGGCCAGCAAGTGCTGAAGCGCATATTCAAACTCAGCCCGGGTGCTTGTGCTGACTTCTCTGTCCCACAGAGCTCTGGAGCTTGATTTCTGCCCCAGGGCCCTGCCCGGCAGAGGCGAGATGCCCTCCTGCCCCACCTCCTCTCTGCATGCCACAGCGGGGAGGGGGTGGGGGTGGAAGGGGTTGTGGGAGTGCAGGAGGCAGTGACCCCAGGGCCAAGCCCCCTGGGGCCCCACAGCTGGGCATTGGTAAGGCAAGGCCCTGAAGGTGCAGGCTGTGAATGGTTAAATGGTTACAGCCCCAAACCACTCAGCGGGCAGGCAAAAAACCCTGTTTTTTGCTGCCAGGCCTGATTGTGTCTACCAGAATCTCAGAGAAATTTAAAGTGTCACTGTAAATCAAGGGGGCAGACTCATTCAGGCCTGATGACTTGCTGACAACATAATTTCTGGGATTAAGGTGGAGCCCAGGTGAAGACAAAGCAGCCAGGTCCAATTGCAGTCCGGGCAGAAAAGGGGAAGAGACAGGAGTCTGCCCTGTTGGAACCCCCATCCAGGTGCAGCCACCCCCAACATTCCATCCATCTGCTACAGTCCCTGGGGAGGCGGGGTGAGCCAAGATGACTGTGGTGCCTGAAGTCATGTGACCAGTGCAGTCGAAGCTGGGGTTGGAACACTGGGCTCTCTGACCCAACCCGAAGCCCATATTTCTTTCTAGCAGGACTGGCAGCCCCAGGGAAAGGAGCCCTGGGCCCCCAGGGGCCACTTGTGGGAGCTGAGTCTAAGCCCCATGCAGGAGGCCCTCTTAGAAGTATCTTTCTGGGTCGAATATTACCACCAGTGTCTGAGCATCTCAACATGACAAGGGTCACTGTGCTGATGTCAGGGTCTCCGGGCTGGTGACCTCCCAAGGGTGAGGAGGGAGAAGGAGATGGGTAGGGCTACACAGGAGACTCTTAGGGATGAAACCAGCTTTCCAGGAGGTGAAAGCAGCCTTGATTCTATTTCTGATATCTTTAACTGACTCCAGGACCAACCTAGAAAACTCTAGGTCACTGACCTCTTAGTTTGTGTTTATAATGGTGGCAGTGGAGGGGTGGAGTTGTGAGCAGGTTGAGGTTTCTAATCTCCTAAAGTCCTGTCAGTCTGCTCTGTATAGACAGGGACCCTTCTCTTACTCTTTCCTGTAGGACCTGCACAACTTAACTAACCAGAGTAGTTTTTAGAAGCAATGCTTCCGAGTACTTTCCTAGCTACCTAGCTAAGTCACTTCAGTCTTGTCTGAGTCTTTGCAACCCCATGGACTGTAGCCCGCCAGCCTCCTCAGTCCATGGGATTCTTTAGGCAAGAATACTGGAGTGAGTTGCCATTTCCTCCTCCAGGGGATCTTTCCTCCTCCTCCATTTCCTTCCTGACCCAGGGATCGAACCCAGGTCTCTTGCATTGCAGGCAGATTCTTTACCTTTTGAGCCACCTCTGTCCATGGGATTTTTCAAGCAGGAATACTGGAGTGGGTTGCTGTTTCCTACTCTAGGTACATTAAAAAAAATAACTTTATTGAGTTGTGTTTTACATTTTGTATAATTCATTCATTTTGAGTGTTCAATGAATTTTTCAGTAAATTTACCAAGTTGTGCAACTGTCACCATAAATCAATTGTAGAACATTTCCATCACCCCAATGAGATCCCTCACATCCATTCACTGTTTTTTTCTTAATTTTAAAAAAAATTTGGCCATACACCATAGCATGTGGGACCTTACTTCCCTGACCAGGGATTGAACCCACGTCCCCTGCGTTGGAAGGTAGAGTCTTAACCACAGGACCAACAGGGAAGTCCCCCCATTCACTGTTAATTCCTATTTTCTCCCTGCCCTGAGCAACCATTAATCTATTTTCTGTCTGTATATAGATTTTCTTTTTTTGGACAATTTTTAAAAATTGCAATATAGTTGATTTACAGTGTTGTGTTAGTGTCAGGTATAGAGCAAAGTGATTCAGTGAATAGATATATATTTTCAGATTCTTTTCTGTTAAAGACATTACAAGATATTGAATATAGTTCTATGTGCTATACAGTAAATCCTTGTTGCTTATTTATTTTATATATAGTAGTGTGCATCTGTTAGGGGCTTCCCAGATGGCGCTAGTGGTAAAGAATCTGCCTGCCAATGCAAGAGAACTAAGAGACTAGGGTTTGATCCCTGGGTCTGGAAGATCCCCTGAAGGAGGGCATGGTAACCCACTCCAGACTTCTTGCCTGGAGAATTCCCATGGACAGAGGAAATTGGCAGGCTACAGTCCATAGTGTCACAAAGAGTCAGACACGTCTAAAGCAACTTAGATGCACATATCTGTTAATCCCATCCTCCTAATTTATCTCTCTCCTCTTGTTCCCATCTGATGACCATAAATTTATTTCATATGTCTGTGAGTCTGACTCTGTTTTGTATATAGGTTCATTTGTATTATTTTTTAGAGTTCGTATATAAGCGATATCATGTAATATTTGTCTTTTCTGAACATTTCTTATAAATGGAATCATACAATAAGCTGTCTCTTGTGTCCAGCTTCTTTCACTTTGCAGAATGTTTTCAGAGCTCATTCATGGCATAACAGGTGTCAGTACTTCATTCCTTTTTATTGCTGAATAATATTCCATCATTTGAATATACTGCATTTTGTCTGACCGTTCACTGATTGATGGACACTTAGGTTGTTTCCAGTTTGGGGTTATTATTAAGAACATTTGTATGTAGAGACTTTAAATAAATAAATTATCTCTAATCCTCCCAGTTGTCTGAGGTGGGTATTATCATCCTCACTTTATAGATGAGGGTATTAAGGATGATAGAAATTAAATGACTCATCCAAGGGTACACAGCTACCATATTTCATTAGTTCTAGAAAGTACTTTTTTCATATTTTCATACTTCTGAAGCCAAGATGCGTCTATAATGAATGGTTCATCATAGCTTATTTGGCAGCATTTTCCCCTTTCTCAGTGTTATGTAAAATATTAGTATGTTTTACAATCAAGGGCATCTTAAATTTGATGGCTGTGGTATTAAGTGGCTGATCCTAGTAGCCTCCCATTATATAGTTCACCCTTGTATCAGTCAGGACTCTTGGTTGTGAGTGACAGAAATCCAACTCAAAGGGGAACTTAACCCTCAGCAGCGGGAAGGATCCTGGGAATAGGTCATTGGATTGAGGAAGAGTTGCAGAGACCCTGAAAGTAGGACTCAACACTGTTAGATCTCTGTTCATCTTTCCTCTCTGCTCATCTTCGCCTGCGGGCTCTCTTCCTCCATGGGGGCAGCCCCAGCTTAATAGTTCTGGGAGTAAAACAAGTCCCCAAACCTCTCTTCCTATCTCTGTGCGTCAATCCTAGGCAACAACTCTGGCCCTGCTTGGTCACGTGTTCATCACTGGTCTAATCACCGAGGCATGGAAAATGGTGCACTGCAATTGTCCAGGCCTGGCTGAAATGCCTTTCTTCCAGCCAGAAAGTCTGTGACCCAAAAGGGGAGTAGGAGTAAGTGAGTGAGACTCTGCCACCATCATTCCTTTAGGCCACAAACACATGGCATCACTCAATGTGACTGCAGACTTTACAAACTAAGGGATTTTTGTTTATTTTTTAAAACTTTTGTTTTGTTTTGGGGTATAGCTGATTAGGGCTTCCCAAGTGGCTCAGCAGTAAAGTATCCGCCTGTGAATGCAGGAGACTCAGGTTCAAACCCTGGGTCAGGAAGATCCCCCGGAGGAGAAAATGGCAATCCACTCCAGTATTCTTGCCTGGAAAATCCCATGGACAGAGGAGCCTGGCAGGCTACAGTCCATAGGGTTGCAAAGAGTAGGACACAACTGCGCACGAACGCATAGCCAGTTAATAAACAATGTTGTGACAGTTTCAGGTGAACAGAGAAGGAATTCAGTCATACATATACATGTATCCATTTTCCCCCAAACTCCCCTCCCATCCAGGCTGCTGCATGACATTGAGCAGAGTCCCATGTGCTTTACAATAGGTCCTTATGGGTTATCCATTTTAAATATCGCAGTGTGAAAGGGTATTTAGGAAGAATATCTGAAGTTTATGATTCGTTCATTTTGTTGTGAGATAATGTTCTAAAGAGGTTAATTATACCTCCAAGAACCATGTTGTTTGAAGGATTTAATAAAGCAATTAAATATGCATGTAGTATACTAGACATAATTATGTTTAAACTTCTCATCAGGTAAAGATTTGTTTGCAGACAGCTCTCTAATAGAAACAGGAAAGAATCTTTCAGGATACTAAACCTGTGAATTTGCCATGTTGAATTGAAGCCCCAAAATATTGACTTACATTTAGTTCTACTTTTAAACTGTGTACTATCTCTTCTGCATCTCCCCCAAAAGATCTGGCATCTTCCTGTCTCCATCTTTTAGCTCACTTTCCCTTTATCTGAACTTCCCATACCCATTTCCATCTATCCGTATCCTACCTTCAATTTAATGCTGCTCTCTCTGTAGGTGTCTTCCCTATCAACTCCTCCTGAAGGCAATTTCTCCCTCTTCTAGGTTCCCATAGACCCCTTGCTGAGATCAGTTATATGGCACTCCTCAGAGAAGACCTTAGAGCAGCATAATTTCCTGAGCCTTGGTTGCAGTTTTCCTCCCTGTGTTTTAATTTCCATTTTAGGAAAGTACACAAGACCTTCTGTGCCCTTTTATTGGGGAAGATTACATCACAGGGCTAGAGACACTTACTTCCAATATTATTTGGGTATCATTTGGGTAAAGGCTTCTATGACAAAGAGAGCCCAAAATGTAGTCATTCAAACAAGATAGAAGTTTACTTTTCTCTCATGTGCCAGTGCAGAGGAAGCCGGGGTTCAAGATGGATAAACTGGACTTTCCTGGTGGTTCAATGGTTAAGAATCCACCTGCCAATGCAGGGGACACAGGCTCGATCCCTGGCCTAGGAAGATTCCACACGCCACAGGGCAACTAAGCCCATGTACTGCAACTACTAAAGCCCTTGTGCTGCAACAAGAGAAGACACAGCAAGGAGAAGCACTCACACTGCTACTGGAGAGTATCCCCCACTCACCACAACTAGAGAAAGACTGTGCACAGCAACAAAGACCCAACATAGCCATAAATAGATAAATTTTTAAAAATGGATAAGCTGTTTGCTGCTCAATCTCATGGACTGTAGCCCACCAGGTTCCTCTGTCCATGAGATTCTCCAGGCAAGAATATTGGAGTAGGTTGCCATTTCCTCCTCCAGGGGATCTTCCTGACCTAGGGATTGAACCCAGGTCTTCTGCATCACAGGCAGATTCTTTACCATCTGAGCCACCAGGGAAGAGCCCAAGCTGCTCTGCTCCACAACATTTTTCAGGGCCTCAGGCTTCCTCTAAGCGGTTGTCCCTCTATCTCCTAGACAGTTATCCTCATCTGTATGGTTCCAGCTGGTACACCATCCCATCTATGTTCCAACCCATGGCGAGAGGAGATTATAGAAAAGCACATGCCCAAAGCTTAGAAGTAGCACACGTCACCCACTCACATTCCATTGTCTGAAATTAAATTGAGCAGATACATCCAGCTGCAAGGATGGCTGAGAAATGGCATCTCTAGCTGGAGCAACATGTGCTAACCTAAATCAATTACTCTAGAGAAAGGGGAGAAGATATTGTGAGGCATAACTAGCAAGTTGCCTTCTTCTTCTTTCTAACTTTAGCTTTCCCAAAGCTAGTGACATTGAAGAGATTGTGCTGGGTGCTCTAGGGCTGGGGAGTGGTGACAAACAGTAAGGCCCAAAGGAGAGAGTTTGGGGAAAGAAGTTATCTACTGCTCCAGTTACCTATTGCTGCATAATAAAATCCCCCCAAATTTAGTGTTACACAATGACACCATTTATTTGACTCACAAATCTGTTACTAGAGAAGTGTTTGATGAGGACCGCTTGTCTCTGCTCTGCTCAGCATCATCTTAGACCTGGACTCTACAACTGGGGCCTGGAGTCACTGAGGCCTCAATCACATGTCTGGTTGATGCTGGCTGTTGACTGGGACCTCAGCTGGACTTGTGGTCAAAACACCTACACGACCTTTCTGTATGGCCACTGGTATTTCTCACAGCATGGGGCCTGGGTTCTAAGAGCAAGCATCCTGGGAAAGAGCCATGAGGAAGCATACTGCCTTTTCTAATCTAGACTCAGAAGCTGTGCTCCATCAATTCTGTCACATTCTATTCACTAGAAGCAAGTTGCCAAGGATGGCCCATGTTCCAGTGGAGGGGAATTAGATTCTTTTTGATGGAAAGAGTGTCAAAGAATGTGTGAAGCATGTTTTGGAATCAACCCATGGAGTCCCATGGAGCCTACTTGCTGTCAGTTGCAGTGAAGGAGGCAGTGTTTCTGAGGGTTGGCTGCTTATAACACCAGGGGAGGCAGATCATAGATGCGGGAGGACCAGCTTCATCCTGAAACCCCAACTTCATAAGTGACATGGAAGCAGTGGTACCTCTAGACCTGCAGGGACCTTGTATGCTGGGGTCATGGGAGTCTCTGCTGATACCACCTATGAACAAAGTTTGGAGCCTCGTGGCACCTAGGCACTGCACACTACCCTGCGACTCTGTGGGGTGTACTTGCTAAGATGCTTTCCATCTTCAGTAACAGCCAGTTCAATTTAAACTGACCTGAAAAAGAAAGGGACCCACTCCTAGGTATTTATCCTAGAGAAATGCAAACTTATATTCACCTCAAAACTTCTACACAAATGTTTACAGCAACTAGAATAAGTCATCAAACTAGAAACAAAGGTTCTTCAATGAGCAAATGTGTAGACAAATGGTTCATCCAGTCCATGGAACACTGCTCAGTAAAAGGAACAAACTATGGCACATGCTAGGATATGAACAAATCTCAGAGGCATCGTGCAGAGTGAAAGAAGCTGGTGTTGGAAGGTTACATAGTGTCTGAGTCCGTTGATATGGCATTGTGAAAATGGCCTATAGGGGTGGAGAACAGATCAGTGATTGCTAGTGGTCAGAGGTTGGGAAGCCAGTTCAATTACAAAGAGAGAGCATGAGGGGATCTTGGAGGGTGATGGAGCTGCTCTGTATCCTGATAGTGGTGATGATTACCTGAATCTATATATATATGTTAAAACTCAGAAGTGTACACACACACCTTGTGCAAAGGGTCCATTTTTACTGTATGTAAATTCAAAAAATAAAATTAGGCTTTTCAACAAATGGTGCTGAAACAATAGGACATGCAAAAGAGTGAATATGGTACAGTCCTTATACCCTTCACAAAAACTACCTCTAACTGGATCACCTAAATATAAAACATAAAACTATAAAACTCCTAGAAGATAACTTAGGTAACATCTAGGCGACCATGGGTATTGTGATGGCTTCTTAGACACAACACTCGATTCTGGCTTGTCCTGTGGAATGACAGCTCAGAGGCTGGGCTCCAGTGGGTTCAGAAGACATATGTAGGTGGTGTGAGCAGGTGGCTAAGATGCCTGTAACAGCGATTATTTCTTCGTTGTCTCTCCTCCCTTATTTATGTATTTATTTATGTACGGCAGTGCTGGGTCTTTGTTGCCGCATGCAGGCTTTCTCTAGTTGCCGTGAGAAGAGGCTACTCTGTTGTGGTGTGTGGGCTTCTCGTTGTGGTGCCTTCTTTTGTTGCAGAGCACAGGCTCAGTAATTGTGGTGCACAGCTTAGTTGCCCTGCAGCGTGTCGAATCTCCCTGGATCAGCGATGGAATCCATGTCACTTATACCGGCGGATTCTTAACCACCAGACTACCGGGGAAGTCCCTGCCTCTCTTCCCTTAATCCTAGGACTTCACAGAAAGTTCCTTGTGATCAGATGGCTGAGAAGAGAAAAAAAATTCAGGTCTGGTTTGCAGAAGTTTCTGTACGATCTGCTAGCACCAACAGAAAGAGGACAGCAATAACCTTACAGCCCCATGCAAGGGTGGCCCTGAAGGACAATGAAAGAAACTTCTCCGAGTGGGCAGGACTCTGAGAGACACTTTGCCTACTTTGTCTGGACTGAGAAATGGCCATAAGGATGGGTCTATACGATTTATTTGCAGGGTGTGGAAGGAATATGTTGGCAGGTTGGTGACAAGGAGGTCTGGGGAAGAGTTATTGGGTTGGCCAAAAAGTTCGTTTGGGTTTCCATACAATATTTTTTAAAAAATCCAAACAAACTTTTTGGCCAGCCCACTCTATGGCTGGATCTCTCCAAAGGGGCATGGACTGTGAGGATATTTGTGCCCCACGTGACTGCTCACTGAAGGGTATTCACTGCAAAGGAGGCTCCTGCCAATTAAGTGAACAAAACATGTTCTAAAGATGTCAGCCAGCCTCTTTTCCCAGACACCTCAGTGCTTGTTCAATCAGCCCATGTAACCAAGCAGCCATAGTGGCGGGGTTTGAGTCCAAGTCTACATATGGACTTCTCACCAACACTAACTTGGCCATCTAATGAGCCCACAGCAGAGACCAACACTGAGTCCCCAGTATAGGCCCATGGGGACCCAGCCAGCCACCTAGTGGCAGGTGGGTTACATTGGACTCTTTCCATATTGGAAGAGGCAGAGATTTGTCCCCAGTGGACTATATACATGTTCTGGATACGCATGTGCCTTTCCTGCTAATCAATGTTTCTGCAAGCAACACCATTCACGGATTTGCAGAGTGCCTTCCTTACAGTCCTGTTGTTCTACACAATATTGCTTTGGATCAAAGAAGTCACCTCACGTCCAAAGAGCAGCAAAGGGCAGATGCCCATGGGATTAACCAGTTTAACCACATACACTATCACTCAGAAGCAGCTGACCTAAAAGGTGGAATGGCCGACTGATGAGCTACTTATGGTGCTTGTTGGGAGTCATCACTTTGAAGGGATGGACCAGGTTCTGTCTTACAGGCTACAGTGGATGCTCTGAATCAGAGAGCATTGCATGGTGCTGTCTGTCCCCAGGCCCGGCAATTGGAGTGAGAGTGTTAGCACACCTAACACTCTACTCATGGTGCCGATTTCTATACCAGTCAAGAGCCCCAGGAGACAGAAGCCACAGTAGTTCACAGAGAAAATTTAAGATAAAGAACTGTTCTCTAACACAACATTGTAAATCAACTATACTTCAATAAAATAAATTTTTTCAAAAAGAACTGTTGGGACTTCCCTGGTGGTCCAGGGGCTAAGACTCTGCTAAGACCCAATACAGAGGGCCAGGTTTGATTGCTGGTGGGGGAACTAGATCCCACATGCCACAACTAAGACCCAGCACAGCCAAATAAATAAATAAATATTTTAAAACTTTTTAAAAGATTTTTTTTAAGAACTAAGTAGTTAAACATTTAACTAGTAAGTGAAAGAGTAAAAGAAAGCTTTGTGGGTGCTAAGGTGCTTCATTCATGTCAAACTCTGTGTGACCCTATGGACTGTAGCCCATGGGCTCCTCGGTCCATGGGATTCTCCAGGCAAGAATACTGGAATGGGTTGGCATGTCCTCCTCCAGGGCATCTTCCCAACCCGTGTCTGTTACATTTTTGGCATTGGCAGGTGGGTTCTTTACCACTAGAGTCACTTGGGAAGCCCAAAGAAAGCTTTAAGGTATCACAAAGGTAGCAACTGCAGGAAGCAGCCCATACGCTAGAGCAGGG
The DNA here is from genome assembly GCA_024291935.2 of Okapia johnstoni. NCBI lineage: Eukaryota > Metazoa > Chordata > Mammalia > Artiodactyla > Giraffidae > Okapia > Okapia johnstoni. The sequence continues at coordinate 48,377,577 of CM044322.1, forward strand.
AGAATGAATGTGATTGGAATGATGGAAACAAACTCACAGGAGAGGCCTGGAGCTGACACACAGACCTCGGAGGAGGGGGCACTGCTTGGCTAGTGCTAGTGTCTCTGAGTGGGGAAGAGGCCCTGTGGGTCTGGAACCCAAACTTCTGAGGAGAGGACATTGTGCAAATAGGGCTAGGGTCTCCAATAGATGGCAGGAGGTACATGATGAAGGTTTAATTGAGGACTAGGTTTAGCTTATGCTGCTGGACTGAAGCATTGATATGGAGGTATGCTCCCCCAAACCAGAACCAGATAGAAAGCCTCCAGGAAACCTCCAGGAAGAAGCCCTTTGCCCTCTCCTGGCTGGAGTCTCCTGCTCTGCTCACCTAGTGGAGCCCAGGGGAGCCAGTGGGAAAAGAGAGGCACCGCCCCACATTGCAAAGCGGAAATCAATCAGGGCAACCCACCGGTAGGGCATAGACCATGACGGGATGCTGGTCATTCTCATTTGGAAGATACTGCTTACTAAACCTGTGGGTGGGTCCACATTTATCCTTATATGCTTCACAAAACCTAACAAAGATTTCATCCATTTCTAATTATCTATTTTTTTTTCCTTCTACCAAGATTGAAGTCAAGGCCTATCTTTTAATTCTGACTCTGTCCCTCAATAGTTGTGTGATTGGTGCCTGTCATTTCATAACTCTGAGCTTCAGTTTCCATATCTCTATAATAGGGAAAACAATATTTATTCCTCACAGGGTTGCTGTGATGATGTGAGAATGAAAGCTTTGTGTGGTGCTTAGCACATGGTGAAAAAGATATTCAAAAACATCTGTTCATTCCAAATATGAAGCCAAATGCATGTGTGCTAAGTCGCTTCAGTCATGTCCAACTCTGTGTGACCCTATGGACTGCAGCCCAAAGGGTTTGTCTGTCCAGGGGATTCTTCAGGCAAGAAGACTAGAGTGAGTTGCCATGCCTTCCTCCAGGGGCTCTTCCCAACCCAGGGACTGAACCCATGTCTCTTACCTCTTATGTCTCCTGCATTGGAAGACAGGTTCTTTACCACTAGCGCTACCTAGAAAGCCCCATGAAGCCAAATATCTCCCTTTAAATTGTTTGTCAACCATTTTCAACATTAAGTTCCAGGGTCCTAGAACTCTTGGGTTAGGGCTTTGTTCTTTTTTTTCCTAAAAGTGGACCATGGGAGACTTCCACATTGTCTCCACACCTCAACCAGCAGAGGGAAGTGAGGGAGGCTCTCAAGAGATCCCTGGTGGCACCTAGTGGAAATCCCTAGGAGTGGAGGTGGCCCTCTATCTCTGAGTGTGCCCTTTCCTTAGGAAAATAGCCCCCTGCTCGGCTGAGGACTGTTTTAACCTGTTCTTCCTCTTGGACTCGTTGCCAAGTGCTTGAGTCTGGGAGAAGGGAGGAAATGGTTCTGTTAAAACATCTGGCTGGGGTGGTACCCAGGCTTGGGCAAACGGCACTGAAAGTGGTGTTGGGGTTGGGGTCCTCTCCCCAGCCAGTGCGAGAAGCTGAGCTGGACCTTCAAGGCACTCTTGGGAGAGCTCCTCCATCCCCTTCCACATTTGATGTCCCCAAGACTTGACTCCTCCAGGACTTGGGATTCCCTCTTCCCCAGCAGCAGCTCCTCAGGTCTTGTCCTGACTTCATAATTGATCCATTTGCGACATCCCCACATGACTGGCTTCTCAGTATTAATAAAATCCCATCCTAAAGCCTCACCAGGTGTCTCTGGTCCTGATCCGTTTAATTCCTGTTCATCCTCCAGAACATCAGGAACACCAACCTAGCCGAGCGCTCGCACCCCCAGCCCCTTGCCTCAGTGCTGGCCCCCCTCCCTTCAGTGTTCCTAAGGACTCGCCTTCGCCTTCTCGGGACTGGAGACCGCCTGGCCACTCTTTCTCCTAGCTCCCAGCGGGGCGGCTGAATCAAAGACGGAAGCCTGGGATAATCAAGCTTAATGCAGAACACTGGAAATCCGGCAGGTCAGGGACCAGCCAGGGACGCAGTCTCCTCCGTCACAGGGGAGACTGGGACTCAGTGACTGTGCTTCGGAAGCCTACGGCGTCCTGGGGTTTCCTCTGACAGCCCTGCTTCCTGATCAGTTTCAGGTCCAGGTCCAGGTGGGTTCGCAGCTGAAGCCCACCTTCACCCGGCAGAAGGACGCGGCTGCCGAAGACAACTCTGGGCGAGGCGGGACGGATAACTACTGCTCCCCCGGAGCCGCGGCAAGAATAAACGCAGTGTTTACACGCTAATGGTTTCTCCGTTCATAAATGTTACGTTTTCATCCACTTACTCCGAGGCAGCTGAGCCCTTAAAAATCAGCTTTGTTTTCCAAAGGGCCAAGTGTAACCCTTTGGCGGGACGTGTGGCGTGTTCAGCTCTGGAGAGGGTCACCGGGGCAGGCCGGGGGCGGGGAAGCCCTTAGCTGAAAGCCTTGCGGGCCGGCGATCCCTTGTCGGGGGTGCGGAGGGAAGGGGCCCCAAATCTGAGGGCCAGGAGAACCTGCGGGGATAGCGAGTCCCGGCTCTGCCCCCGCGAGCCTGAGGACTGGGAAGCAGGCCTCACCGTGGGCTCCTGTGGCTCGGGCAGGGACGGCAGGGGGCGTCCAAGGTCATCCCTCCCAGGGGAGGGTGCGGGGAGTACGAGGCTAAGCCCGGAATCGCTGCAAGAGCGCCCCACCCCGAGCTCCCGGAGAGATACTGGTGTGGAGGGGCGTGGTCTCGGAGGGGGCGTGTCGGGATGGCGAGGGGCGTGGTCTTGTGGGGCCGCCTCCGGTGACAACCGAAAAGGCGGTGGTGCGGCCAGCCCGCCTGGTGTTAGGCGAGATGGGGCTGGACAGATCAGCTTGGCGTTTTAGGCGGGTCCCTCTGGCGCTGGACGGTGGGTGGGAAGGGAGAGATCGCGAAGAGAGAGCCCAGGTCAGGAGGCGATTTCAGAAAGGCGCGGAAAAAGAAAAGCCCTCATTAGAGCGACCACAGTGGCAAGGAGCGAAAGAGGTGGGCTCGAGAGGAGAAAGACGTGGAGGACAGGCCTCCCGACCTGAGGTCGACGGAGTGAGGACGACGAAGAGCAGGGAGGAGCCTGAGCTCTCGGTTCTCCAGGCGGCTGCTCCGGAGGGCGCGCTGGCAGCCGCAGCCTTTCCCGCACCCGATCCCGAGACTAGGCAGCTCTCCTCCGGAATTCGTCCTTGGCCCGCGCCACTGCGGGCGCTAAGAGCCGCGAGTCGTGCAGGACATGAAGGGAGGACCCGATGCGCGGCCATCTGCTGACCAGTCTGGAGTTAGATAGAGCCACCGAGCTCTCCAGCACGCCGTCTGGCCCCAGCGGTCCCTCACCCGGCTAAGCCCGCGCCTGGGACGCCTAGAGGATGCCTTGAGTCCGGCGGCAGAAATCCTGGTCACCCCCCTCTCTCCCCACTCCGCCTCCCTCCCCTACACTCGGAACCAGAACTGCTTATTTCTAGTCTAAATATGATGGTGATAATCTATCAAATCTACTGTGAACTGAGCACTCATTGTGTGTGTGTTCTGGCTCTGTGGTAAGCATTTTTTTATGCGTTTCCTCATAAATTCCTCTACTTTCCTACCACTTTCGTCATTTTGGCCAGTACCACATGAATTATTATTTACTTATAATTTTTAAGCCACTCAAAATTTAAAGAAGTGCTATCTGAAATCACAGGTTTGATGCACCATGTTTATTTTACTAGTTCATGTACTATACATATGAACTAAATGTTCACTCATGGGACTTCCTCAGCGGTCCGGTGGTTAAGACTGTGCGCTTCCACTGCAAGGAGCGCGGGTTCGACCCTTGGTCAGGGAAGTAAGGTCCCCGCGGCCAAAACAAGAAAAGAAAGTTCACTCATAAGCCACATGAAATCACCTCATATTCCACCAGTGGTCCCTGATTTTCCAACCGGTAAACTGAGGCTAAGGGAGATTGTGTCCCTCCCACAATTCTGGCATAGGCCAAGCTAGTGCCCTACTTAACTTCTGAAATTGCCAGCAACCCTGACACAGGTTACTACAAAAGGAGGCAGCCTGGAGGGGTCCTAACAGAAGGGGAGCAACAACACAGAGATGTGTCCAAGACACTAGGGCTGGGCAGGAATGGGATACTCTGAGCCTCAGTTTTTCCATCTCTGAAACAGAAGTAGTAACAATCTCCTTCCTGAGGTCCTTGTGAGAAGTGAGATAAAGCAGTGTTTAGCATAGTGCTTGGCTTGGCAGGTAGCAAGCCCTCAATAAATCTCTACTGTTGTTACACAAAGTAGAGTAGGGAGTTCTGAGGCCATGCTTCTGAGTGAGTGGCTCCTCTGCCAAATTATCTGAGATTTCACAAACTCTGCTCCCCTTAGGCTACCACTATTAGCGGTTTGGTGAGTATCCTTCCAGACCTTTGTTATGCATGTGCATATAGTCTCTGTGTATGTATGCTATGTCCATCCACAGATGATTTACAAATGATTTGGGGTTTTGTTACCGTTTTTGTTGTTAGACTTGTAGACAGAAAAATGCTATACTTATTCCACAGCTTGCTTTTATTTGATTTAACAGTATAGCTTGGAAATCTTTCCACATCAGCATGTATAGGTCTCTCTGCTTCATTCTTTTTTAATGGCTACATAGTATTTCTTAATATCACTCCATAACATTTTATTTAGCCATTCTTCTACTGATGGACATTTAGGATGTTCAATTTTTTTCAGTTTTACAAACAGTACTGTGAAATATATGTTTATCCTTGCTTTTGCATTTCTAGGAGACAGGTTTATAGACATGGAGATTTTGAGGAAGAATATTAAAACATTCTATACTATTTCCTCTCAGTGCTCTATTAATTTTGTTGTTGATATTGAGTCGTTTACTCAGCCTGAAATTAGTTTTGGGCTATGAAATAGTAATAGAACACTGCCTCATGAATAGAGCACTTATCTTACTATTTGAAAATTAAATAGTTTCACCCTTACCCAATTTTTTTTTAATTCTTTTTATTTATTTAAGTAATTTATTTAGCTGTGCCAGGTCTTAGTTGCAGCATGTGGGATCTAGTTCCTGACCAGGGATTGAACTCTGGCACCCTGAATTGGGAGCATAAGGTCATAGCCATTAGACTGCCAGGGAATTCCCACCCAATAGTTTTTAACACTATCTTTATCATATCTTGGATTCCTTGGTTCTGTTCCTTGACGATTTATTTAGTTCTATTTATCTATTTATTTATCTTATACAAATATTTTTTTTTAATATTGTGGTTTGTAATACACTGACATTTGCTTAAAGCAAGTATTTTCTCTTTTTTGTAAAATTTCTTAGCTCTTCTTACATTTTCTCTCTTCCAAATTAACTTTAGAATTAATAAGTAGTTCCATTAAGAATCCTGTTAGAATTTTTATGGAGATTGTCTCAATGTATAGATTCATATTGTAAGAACTAAAATCTTAACAGTATTGAGTCTTTCTATTCAGGATCTTTCTTAATTTACTCAGATCTTTCTTATGGCCTTCAACAAAGGTTTGGGTTTTCTTTAAATAATTCTCACACATTTCCTAGGTTTATTTTTTGATGTGTTATACCTTAGTGAACATTGTAGATAGCATTTTTTCATATTATACATGTATATGTTAATCTTATAACCAGCAATTAGTTTTATTATGAATTTTAAGTAGTTATTGTTAATGTGTATAAATTCTGTTGACTTTTTAAAAATTGGAGTATAAATTGGCATACAATATTAGATTAGTTTCAGTTGTATAACATAGTGATTCAATATTTTTATACATTAAAAATTATCATGACTGTTGATTTTGAGTATTTTATTACCTACCATCATATTGAGATCTCATTAAAACCCGTAATTTTTTAATTGAGACTCTTGGACTTTCTGTGTTAACAATAATAATTTTACAATAAAACTAGCAGTGAATATTTATTGAGCATTTACTATGTGCCAGGAACAGTTCCAGGCAGTTGACATATTTTAATTAATATAATCCTCACAATCCCAACAGCACAAACATACAAAACACACAACAGCAAGCATTCTGTTTCTCCCATTTTATAGGAAAAAACCAAAACCCTCCTGAGCTCCACTTTCCTCTTCAGTTACTTTTCATTTCTCTCTATTTTAACTCTCTATTTTAACGTTTCTCTCTATTGATAACTCCAAACTCCTGGAGTTATCAATTCATTTCCTCCAATTCTTTTTAAAAACATTTGCAACTGATTCAAAAATTTTAAGTCTATAAAAAGTTGAAACAATAACAATGAATACTCTTTATGTAAATTTACCAATTACTGTTTCACCATATTTATTTTTATCTTTTACTCTATATGCTTTTTCTTTTATAAAAAAAATGAAGTATAGTTGATTTGCAATGTTGTGTTAATTTCTACTGTACAAGTGCAATTATACACGCTGACATATATATATATATATATATATATATATGCATACATACATTCTTTTTATATACTTCATTACAGTTTATCCCAAGACATTGAACATAGTTTCCTGTGCTATACGGTAGGACCTTGTTGTTCATCTATTCTATATGTATTTAGTTTGCATATATTAACCCCAAACTCCCAGTCCACCCCTCCCCCACCCCCGTCTATATATTTTAGATTAAGCCACAGCCATTATGACTCTTCACTCCTTCAGCTTTCATCTCCTAAGAACAAGTGTATTCTCCTCTATAACTATAATTCCATTATCATACATCCAAGAAATTTGAAATTGGTACATTATTTAATATATAGTCCATACTGAAGTTTGCCCAACTGTCCCTAAAATTTCTTTATAACTTCTCTTTTAATCCAGGACCCAATGAAGGATTGATTAACATGCAATTAGTTATCATGTCTCTCAAGTCACCTTTTATCCAAAGCAGTTCCCCTGCCTTGTTTTGTTTTGTGAAATTTATTTTTTTCTTTTTTTTCCTTTTTGGTTGAGTTGAGTCTTTGTTGCTCTGCACAGGCTTTCTCTAGTTGTGGTGAGCAGGGGCTCCTCTCTAGTTGTGGTGCACCGGCTTCTCATTATGTGGCTTCTCTTGTGGAGCACAGGCTCTATGTGCACGGGCTGCAGTAGTTGTGGTGCATGGGCTTGGTTGCTCCATGGCATGTGGGGTCTTCCCAGACCAGGGGTTGAACCCATGTCTCCTGCATTGGCATGTAGATTCTTATCCACTGTGCCACCAGGGAAGTCCTGAAATCGATATTTTTGAAGATTCTAAGGCCAAGGTTTTTTTTTTTAATGTTTATCTGGCTGCACCATGTCTTAGTTGCGGCACACCGGATCTTTAGTTGTGGCATTTGAACTCTTAGTTGCAGCATGTGGGATCTAGTTCCCTGACCAGGGATAAAAACCCAGGCCCCCTGCACGGGGAGGGAGAAGTTTCATAGACCAGTGGTTTTGTAGGGCGTCTCACTTTGGATTTATCTGATTGTTTCCTCATGATCATATTCAGGTTAAACCTTTTGGGTAAACATTTGGGTAATGTGTCCTCATGTTTTATATCAGGGGTTTATAATAGCACTTCATCTCATTACTGACAATGTACAGTGTGAGCATTTGGATTAAAGACCCGATTTCTCATGAATCCACTCTAATCAGGTTTTGTTCCCTCAGTGTCACCACCATGGTCCTTAAAAAGATCACCAATTACCTCCATGTTGCCAGATTTAACTGTCAGTTCTCAGACCTCTCTCTCCCTGATGGTAGTATTTGTTGTGGAGACCACTTCTCTTCCTTTGAGTGTTTGCTTCTTTTGATTTCCAGACATCCCAAACGTCTGGCTTTTTTCCTGTCTGCCCACTCATCTCAGTCTCCTTCGGAGTGCTCCCTGGCTCCCTAAACTCTCAATGTTGAGTGCCTGAGTGCTTGGACCTCTTCTCTAATTTCTATCTACACCCACTCCCTTGGTGACCTCATCCAGCTTTTTGGCTTTTAGACCATGCATTTACTGATGACTTCTAAATTTCCATCTCTAGCCCAAACCTCTCTCCTAAATGCCAGGCTTGTATCGAACAATCTACTTGAAATCTCTACTAAAGTCTAATTAAGCACTTCAATCTTAACATGCCCATAACTAAGCTCCTTATATCCCCCTCCATGCTGCCCTCTTGGGTTCCCCTTTCTCAAGCAATAGCAACTTCATCCTTGCAGTTGTTCAGGCCAAAAACCTTGGCGCCATACTCCTCTCTTTCTCGTGCCCACACCTGTCAGCAAGTTGCAGTGAGCCTACCTTTTAAAAATATCCAGAATGCCACTTCTCACCACCTCTACTGCTACCACTGAAATCCAAACCACGATACCATGTCACATTTACCTTACTGCCATAGCTTCCTAAGGGGTTCTCCTTCCTGTTCTACCCTTATTCTCCTCATTTCCCACACAGCAATTGGAGTAATTTTGTTAAAACTTAAGTCATACAATTTTATCCTTCTGCTTAGAACTCTCTCCAGAGGCTCCTCCTCTCAGGGTTCTTACTGGGACCTCTAAGTCCTGCAGGATCTGGTCCCCATTGCATCTCTGATTTTCCTCCTACTCTGCCTTCCTGCGGTTCCTGAACACGCCAGGTTCATGCCCCCTCAACAGGGCCCCTAGTAGGATCTGGATACTCTTCTCTCACATCTGTGTGGCTTGCTCTCTCATTTTCCTTGGGTCTTTACTCAAAAGACACCTCTTTTGAGGTTATGCCTTCCTGGCCTAACTCCCAGGACCCACTCCCCTTGTATCACAACACTTCTTACCCATGTTACATTTTTTTCTTCAGCGCCTACCACTATCTAATAAATGATATACAATCATCCTTTGGTGTCTGTAGGGGATTGGTTCCAGGATCTTCCTCCCATACCAAAATCTGCTGATGCTGAAGTCCCACAGTGGGGATTCTGTATCTGTGGAACCCAGGGATATGGTAGGTTCATTGTATATTTATTGAACAACAACAACAAAAATCTAAGGACTTCTCTGGTGGTCCAGTGGCTAAGACTCCACCCTCCCAGTGCAGGGGGCCTGGGTTCATTCCATGGTCGGGAAACTAGATCCCACATGCTGCAACTTAGAGTTTGCATGCCACAACTAAAGATCCCAGATGCCACGGTGCAGATTGAAGATTCCAGGTGCTGCAACTAAGACCTGACACAGCAAAAACATTTTGTAAAAAATTTGCCTATAAGTGGACCTGCAAAGTTCAAGCCTGTGTTGTTAAAAGGCATGAGTTTAAACTGTGTGGGTTCACTGATATGTGGATATTTTTCACTAAACACACTCCACAGTATCATATGATCAGCAGTGGTTGATTTCCTGGATGAGGAACCATGACTGTGGAAGGTCAACTATGGGACTAGAACATCTGAGATTTTGGTATCCACAGTCAGGCCTGGATCCAATCCCCGGGGATTCGGGGGACTATGGTATTTTACTTTTTCATCATTTAGGGATTATCCTTGTTGTCTATTTCCCTCACTAGAATGTAGCTCTAGAATATCTATGAGGACAGAGAACTTTAACTATGTTTTGTCCACTTCAGTACTCCATCAGTAGTGCCTGGCACATAATATGTGCTCCATTAATATAAAACTTACTGAATGAACAAGGCATTGGATGTGAACTTTTTTTTTTTTCTCCTGCTGCACTCCACAGCTTGTGGGATCTTAGTTCTCCCACCAGGGGAGAACCTAGGCCCTAGGCAGTGAAAGCACCAAGTCCTAACCACTGGACCTCCAGGGAACTACCAGAGCCTGAACTCTTAACGATGAAGCTATGCTGCAAATAATGATTTCCTTAAAAAATATATTTTCTGATTGACTAAAACTTTACGAAGAATGTTCAGAGATAGTGTTGGAAAAAATACTCATAATGAAATGCAGGAGAGAGTGTGGAGAAAAGGAAACCCTCTTGTACTGTTGGTAGGGAGAACAGTATGGGGATCCCTTAACAAGCTAGGAATAAAACTACCAAATGGATCCACCAATCCCACAAAAGGGCATATACACCAGAAAAATCATAATTCAAAATGACATATGTACCCATGTTCACTGTAGCACTATTTACAATAGCCAGGACATGGAAGCAACCTATTAATAGATGTCCATAGGCAGATGAATGGATAAAGAAGCTGTGGTACATACATACAATGGAATATTACTCAGCCATAAAAAGGAATGAATTCAGTCAGTTCTAGTGAGGTGGATGAACTTAGACTGTCATAGAGAGTGAAGTAAGTCAGAAAGAGAAAAACAAATATCATATATTAACGCATATATATGGAATCTAAAAATGGTACTGATGAATCTATTTACAGAGCAGGAATAGAGACACAGACATAGAGAACAGGCTTGTGGACACAGTGGGGGAAGGAGAGAGTGAGATGAACTGACAGTAGCACTGAAACATATACGTTACCATATGCAAAATAGATAGCTGGTGGGAAGTTGTATTACTATGACACAGGGAGCTTAACCTGGTGTTCTGTGACAACCTAGAGGGGTGGGATGGGTGGGGGATGTGGAAGAGAGGTTCAAGAGGAAGGGGACATTTGTATACTTATGGCTTATTCATGTTGCTGTATGGCAGAAACCAACACAACCTTGTAAAGAAAGTACCCTCCAATTAAACAAACAGCTTGGTCAGACCACCAATGACCAATTTCAAGATGAAAAATAAAAGGATTCATAATGACTTTAAGAGAATGCTTCTTACCTAGTTTCACCATTAATGTTCTTACTGACTCAACTGACTTGATCATGTTACCTAAATCCTATTTCGTTTAGAGACCAATGCTTAATGGCATAAGAATGACAGCTATTCAGCAGGAATTTAATAGAAAATGCATACTACCTAGAAAGCTGGGAAGTTGAAGGAATTTTTCTCTACAACTTTGCAAGAAACAGAACTTATGCTTATTAGCTTTATCAGAATTTAAAATTCTACCCCAGCATTTATTGAACATTATGTGCCCAGTCTCGTGTTTTCACGTTTTCACTTAATCTTCAAAATAATAAATAAGGTACTATGTTTTAAGGTTATGGAAATTTAATGTTAAAATCTGAAGGAAAGGAGAAACATTCATTTAGTATAAATCCAGTCACGTCCAGCTCTTTGGGCTGTAGTTCGCCAGGTTCCTCTGTCCGTGGGATTTTTCAAACAAGAATACTGGAGTGGGTTGCCATTTTCTTCTCCAGGGAACCTTCCTGACCCAGGGATCGAACCCACGGCTTCGATGTCTCCTACATTGCAGGCGGATTCTTTACCTGCTGAGTCATCACGGAAGCCCATATTTTAAGGTTATAGAAGCTTAACGTTATGATCTGAAGGACAGGAGAAACATTCTAGTATGAATCCAACCGATTTTTATTCAGTTTTTCTATGTACCAGTACTGGTGCTGCAACAGAAAGGACACTGAACCCGTTTTTATAGCACATTCTAGTAGGGGTAAAAAAGGAATGTAATTTCAGATTTTGATAAATAAGGAAATAAAACCAAGGGATGTGACAAAGGTATGTGGGCAGAGGGCTTGGCTGCAGCTTAGTAAGCAAGTGGTGGAAAGATTAGTAAGGCCAGATCAAAAGGGCCTGCCTCATGAGCCAGTTTAGATGTTAGGCTGTAATGGGAAGCCACTAGAAATTTTTAAGTGGGGAAATGATCTGAAATGATTTGTTTTAGAAGCATTCTCTGGGGGCTGTGTGAAGAGGCCAGGGGGAATGAGTGGATGAATGCAGACTGACTTAAGTTATGGCAATAGTCCAGGCGAGAGGATAGCAGCTCGAACTAGGATGATAGAAGGCTAAGTGGAAAGTTTTGGGCACACTTTTGGAGGAAGTCAACAGGCTTTAATGGAGGAACGAAGGTGATGGCTCAAGACTGAGCAGGTTGTGAATAGCATGTCTTCAAATGCAATTTTAATTTTTTGGCTACGCTGGGTCTTCGATGCTGCACATGTGCTTTGTGTGCATGGGCTTTCTCTAGTTGCGGAGTGAAGGCTAGTTTCTAGTTTCGACGGGTGACTTTCATTTCCGAGCACAGGTTCTAGGGCTCATGGGCTCTGTAGCTTGTGGTGCACATGCTTAGTTTCACGGCATGTGGGATCTTCCTAGAGCAGAGCTTGAACCCACGTGCCCTGCATTGGCAGGCGGATTCCCAACCACTGGACCACCAGGGAAGGCCCCTTCTTGTAATTCCTATTATCTGTCCCTCTCATTCCCAGTTTTGTCTCCCCTGTTTCTACTATCAAGACTTAACTTCTTCCTAGAGACCCTGCCAAATTAACTGCTTTTGTGTATCTCACACCCGGGGCAAGGGAATGAGAACAAGGCCTTGGGTTTAGACTACTGGGGAATAAATCCCATCTATTTACTATGTGACCTTGGGCAAGTTTCTTCACCTGTAAAATACATAGTACCCATTTCAGAGTCAAGAATTTAGTCCTTGAGCAGTTTATACCTTTACTCAGTCTCCAGCAGATTGATATATTCAAACTTGCAGTTTATTTCCTCTCAAATTCTAGGCTGTCAAGATCAGAAAATCAAGAGCTTGGGCACTGCTCACTCCGTTTTACCCAAGGGATTCCCTCCTCATTTACCTAAGACAATGACATTTCCAAATTCCTTCCTCCAAGCTCTTCCCATTCCTTGATCTTCCTTTAGGAAGATTTTAATATCTTTCTCTTCCCATGATTTTATAGGGTTTTTCATATGAAGTTGACTTGGGTTTTGGAATGTTTTCTGGAAACTTTTAGCTACTAATCAGCTATTTTCATAAGATACTTTATATTCGAAAGTTTAGTTACCACTTTTTTAGGTGCTAACAACTGCACAAGAATGGCAAGTGTTAACTATGGTCCCCACACATCACTTTGTGCCCAACTCTAATTCACTTTTCCTAGGTAAAGTTCTGATGTAGCCAACTCCAAAGCATAGCAGGTAAAATGATTTTCAGCCCAAGTTAATAAGCATTAACTCAGGGATCAAAGGGACTGGCAAATCATACTTATTATAAGTCAAAGAATAACTGTGACCTCAAAACTATGTGTTTAGACCCTAGTCAACTAAGAATAATTATCCTCCCAAATTCCACTGCCTCTTTTAAGTACGAATGAACTACCTACCTTATAGGAATAAAGACCATGGTATGAGATAAGCTCCGTAATACACATACCTATGTACATACTTTGGAATAATGAGTTTAATGAAAAAGTAAAAAAAATTCCATCTATTTTGCATCATAATCAGAAACATGTTGTAAAAAAGTTGTTTCCTGAATCTTAGAATTTTATAAGGACCTACTATCTAAAAATGAGATTACTGCTAAAAAGGAGCTTAAGAACAATGTGCTCATAAGCCCAGTGTTATTTATACCTTATTGATGTAAATCTGTTTAGTTCATCTCACTCATTTCAGAGTAGCTTCCTTCATGTTACAACCAGTGTCAGTCCACTAGGGATGTTAAGTCTTAAAAGGTTCACCATCCTCATTTCACATTCCCAATGCTAAATAAAATGCCGTTTTAAGAATAACTATAGGTGATTAATACAGGGTTAATATACAGTATCTTAAAATAGCCAGCTCTTCAATGCACTAAGTTTTTGGGCTGAAGACTGTTATACTTGCAGTTAAATTACCACTATTCAAAGTTTAATAGTACTATTTATAAATGTACTTTTCACTACTTATACAGATTTAACTATTTTCAAGGGATTCTGCTGGGGAGTTAGGTTTGGGAATTGTTAAAAATACCCATATCCATAGAGTTAAAATTAGTAGGAAAGCCAGTAGTTCCAGTTTCCTCCCCATATAGTTTGTATTTACCTCTTCCCAACAGCTTCAGATAAAATGTAACAAAACACTTCATATCAAAATAATTCAAATATGGAACTTTCAAGGAATCAACTGCATGGTTAACGTTGATAGTAAAGACCAAAAGCAGGTATAGTTTAATGTATTTTAATAGCAAACTTACAGGAACAGCACAGAAGACAGACAACATTAAAAACATGTACTTGCATGTAGGACAACTCAGTTAGAAAAGTATAGTGAATGGATGGAATCTACTGTATGATAAAAATGCTACAAACACCATTTAGTTGCAGTCAATAAGAAATTTACTTGTTTTAAAAAAATCCAAATGCTGGCATTGTCCAGAAAAATTTAACAGGTTTATTTATAATTGTTATAAAGTTGAACTGCTGAAACTTGTTCACTGAAACATTTTGACTTTCATTAATGCTTTATGTCCCCGCATTTATATTAAAAATTCACACACAAATGAAAATGGAAAAACTGCCAATACCTGATTTCTGTCCCCTATTTTTCCACTTGCAATCATATACTTAGGTACCTTTTGACCCCATGGAAAAAAAATATCTAACGTTCAGAACTACCAATAACAGGAAGAAGAGAATTTTTTTTTTTTTTTTTTTTTTTAAAGAATGAAATGTTTCCCATCATAGTGGATTCTTAAGCACGTTCTCCACGTATGCGGCGTGCTAGCTGGATGTCTTTTGGCATAATTGTTACACGTTTGGCATGGATAGCACACAGGTTGGTGTCTTCAAAAAGGCCAACCAGATAGGCCTCACTTGCCTCCTACAAAAGGAACAGAGAAAAAAAATGTTATTATCAACAGTTAAAGATACATCTATATTAGTTAAAAAGATGTTTTTGAGTCCTTTAAAAACCTACTTCAGAAGATGTTGACCACTTACCAAATGCTTAGTTTAAAATCTGGGATGAGGCTAAAAGGCAGTTTATGAAAGTGAAAAACTCAAGACTGTAAATCTTTATAAAATACAAAAGTCAAATAATTTCACTACCAAACAGTTTACCTTTTCTAATGTTATATGTGATTTTTAAGCAAACTGAAATGTCTTGAGTAAAGCAAAAATCAAACTTCAATTCTAACATTTATTCTTATCCTCATGAAGATAAATGGAATCATGTATATTCTATTCCAAGTAATACTCTCCCACCTTGGGATGTCCTCCTTTGTCTGAATCTTACTCCCACTTTATTATATCTGTTTGACTACTGGTTTCCATCATATGGGCCTCATCTACCTTTCCCTAAACACCTCAGAGTTTGACCACCAGGTCAGTGTCCTACTTACATACACTGGTCTATTTTGCCAACATATGCACCTTGCCATGTCCCCCACTAACTGTACTTTCCTCTATGCACCCCATCTGTAATGGCATGTTACCCCATCAGCATTAACACTGACTCCTGTTTTTTCCCATTACATCATAAAGCTTTTGAAAGTATCCTCCTATTTCTACTTTCACTCTAAACTGCTAGCTACACTAATCATTCAACACTTGCAGAGAAGGAAGAAAAAAGGAGAGCTCCTACTTATAATTAACTCTTAAATTGTTAGTACATCTTACAGTTGTCTGAAAGTTGAAGAATTCTTTGATCTAGGTTAAAACAACTGCTTACTCATTTTGAAATGAACCAGTCATCAGTCCAATTGTTCTAGTGGATTAGGATCTCTAAAATAAAGACATTATTTGGCTTCTCTATAAGCAAGTTATTTCTCTGTTTAAGATATATTTAGGGGAAAAAAAACCAAACAGATTTTTAGAGTTGCTATTTTTGTCCTAATTAAAAAATTATTTCCATTTTGGAACTCTTTAGGCAATAAGACTAAAAGAGAAATACACAAAATACTTGAGCAAGTCAAGCCTCACAATACTTTGTAACACACAAGACATAGAGATGGGAGGAACCAGATTTGCTTTATCAACACTGACTTTGCTAATAACACTTCAGATTCTGCTTTTAAAAGTGCTAACAACTCCTCAAATGGTTTGTACTATTCTGTCTTATGAAAATTTTTTTCCACATTTATACCCTTCATTCATTTTAGCCTTTTCTATAAAAATGTTTCATTCAAATTTTACTATCCTTACATATCTTTCTGCAGAATGTTATCAACAGATAAGTCTTATTTGCCTATCCTTTATAGCCTACCTCAAGAAAAATTATTCCATGAAGGAGAAAGCAAACATTCCTCTCACCCCTGCTTCCCAAGTGCAGGTAACTTTGAACTCCTAATTTCCTTGGCACTCACACGGGCCTTGTACACTAGCCATCTTTTAACAACCCTTACTTAACAAAATACTCATTTTATGCTCACAATGCCTAGCCCTTGAAGGAATAGAAGTTCAAAAAGTATTTGCTGGCTTGGTTTTTTATATCTAACCTTAACTGAAACTTGCATCTTTTCTTTTTTTCCCCTTGGATGCGCCCTGTGGCTTGGGGGGACTGTTCTCCAACCATGAACTGTACTTGGGTCCTTAGCCATGAAAAGTGCAGAGTCCTGACTACTGGACTGCCAGGGAATTCCCAAAATTTGCACCTTTTCTACATAAGTAGTTCCCTGGATCTTACCTATTCCAAAGAATATATTAAAAGCAAAAGTCCTTAATATTCAGGGATTCATCCTTGGGATATTCTAGAAATGGTAAAAAGTTTAGAAAACACAGCATACTGTATACTGTAGACCCTACTCTTGTGAGTTTCACAATGCACATTAGATACCAGGACTTAAATTCCTCAAGAAAGAAAACAGTTGTTTCTTTTTTTGGTTTCACTCAGCATGTCTCAGGATTATGCAAATCTAGAAGGCTTCTGCAAAAGACAGCACTATGAGCTGCTATATGGACAAGCCAACAAGTCCTGAAATTCAAACACCTATTTAAGAGTGGAATGATTTTGGCTCTCCTAGTACTAGTCAAATGTGATATGTGGTAGCTGGGGCTCTCACTGTTATCTTAGAACCTGCACTAGATATCATAGGGTTGTGTCTGTCAGCTCTGGGAGAAGCGTCAATATGGGCAATCTGACCATGACTCATGTACTTCTGATTCTATTACCAATGTCCAAAGTTTCCTAAACATTAAGGCTATGATGGGATTTAAAGAGGGACATATTAATTTATAGCCCAATGAACAAAATTTTGAGATAATAGCAAAAAAAGATCTTGTAAATGGAAGGAAATGTTAATCCACAACATTTTGAGTATATTCAATATCTGACTGTTCCACCATTTCAAACCACCTATGTCAACTTTTAACATAAGGTGACCTTAATTCAAATTCTCAGCTGTTAGGGGCAAAAGCTAAATTTTTAGTTAAGTCTTGATAATCTATGGCAAACCAAGTCTAATTTCTCCACCATCCTCCCTAGACTTACCCCTCTCCATCTCTTTTTAGTTGTGTTAGAGAAGTTGTAAACTGTGTAACTCTAAAGTCAAAAATGGCTTTCTTCTGCCCTATTCCCATTTGCAAATTCTCCATCTCCATATCCTTAAGAGAAATGAAATATTTTCCAATAAAGAGCTACCAATGCCAGAGTACTACAGGCAGCAGAGTTGAACATTTTGCTCAAAACCAATGCAGTCACTTACTGACAAGTATAAAACACAAACAGCAATTTTTAAAAAGTCTTTTAGCCAGACTGTTTAGTTATCAATTTACAAAGCTCTATCACTGACACTTAGGCTGGACAATGTTGGACTTTCAAGTATAATGTGTAGTTCAAGTAGAGCCCTACTAACTGTAACTACAAAACAAAATTAGCATCTTTAGGTCAACACTTGAGAATATTTCTGTATTTAAAATTAGTGCAGAAAACGTGACTAGCATTTATAATAAATGAAATGGGATCTAGAAATAGTCACAGATTAAATCAGAAAATAAAGGTCTTAAATAACACCACTGGAAGATTTTAGTAGTTTGAAATTTCAGTAATTTCAATTCACTGAGAATTTAATGGAGCCTACTCTTGGAATTCACCAATCAAATGAAGTTCAGACTAACCATAGAAACAGCTCAACCAATTACACTTCAGGATAGAATCCACCTATCAAATCTTCCTCACACATAAAGGAAAAGCTTGGCAACAGCAGCCTTGAAAAATCCTCCAATGGAATGTATGTTGATTCTGGACCCTCCCCTAAAAGAGATTCTGATGCAGGTCTGTGGAGGTGCCTAGTAATCTGCATTTTAAATAACCTCTAACCCCATGTGGACAGAGGTGGCAGTCTTGCCATACTGAGTTACAATGATCTAATGAATGCCAAACACACTTAACATTATAGGTTACTAAAGTGACTGATACTAATTGTAGCCACATACCTAACCAAGTATCTTACATGTGGGCATCTCAAATTGTTTAATCTGGTACAAACCACCAGTATTTCAAATACATGTGTGTGCTCAGTCATGTGTGGCTCTGTGACCCTTTGTACTGTAGCCTGCCAGGCTCCTCTGTCCATGGGATTTTTCAGGCAAAAATACTGGAGTAGGTTGCCATCTCCTTCTCTAGATCTTCCCAACCCAGGCATCAAACTGGTGTCTCCTGCATTGCAGGCATATTCTTTACCTCTGAGCCATTGGGGAATCCCATTTCAAATACATAACCACAGCTAAAACTGTATTTCTCAAAGTTCTGACACACTGGAGCTAAGATTAAACTGTTTCCCATTTAAGTTGAAATCCATATATAATCCCCTTAAACAAACTACATGTCTTCAAACTTCTCTCTTTACAAGCCCAGTAACATCTTTTTCTCCCTGTTGTCAATCCAATCCTAACTACCACTCAAGTTTCTTTTACCTCAATGCACAATTCTTTAATGTTGCCTAGTCCCATCCCAGACATTATGTTCTCTCTACCTGCAGCTGCCTCTTCAGGTGCAGGAAGCCATTTATTCTAACTTCCCTTTTTATATCAGTCCCTGTTTGAAACTAATTACCAATACAGACCTTTGCCCCCATGACTTCCTAATGTCCTGCAGCAACTCTAAGTCAAACCAGAGGGGTTCTTTTTTCCTTTAAACACTGCAGTGTTTAAAATCTTAAAGTCATATGTTTGTATAATCTCAAGCAACTTAACCTTTCTGACACCTTAACAGTGAAATATAGATAAAGACCTATCTCACTGGCTGGTGATATACAAGCATATGCAAAGATTTAGAGATGTTCTTGGTACAAAGCAGAGCCAGCCAACTCTCAGAGCCTTTCCCACCCGCCATTTTACCTGCAAAGCACCAATAGCTGCACTCTGGAAGCGCAGATCTGTTTTGAAGTCCTGAGCAATTTCCCGCACCAGACGCTGGAAGGGAAGTTTGCGAATCAGAAGTTCAGTGGACTTCTGATAACGTCTAATTTCACGGAGTGCCACAGTACCAGGCCTTTAAAACAAAACATTAAAGAAATAGTTACCAAATACATAAAAACTTAAAAGAGTGGTCATCAGCTTCAAAGAGATGGAGTCACTTTTCAAAAAATAAATCACTCCTTCTTCAGCTTTTGTATCAAATTTCACTTATTAATTTATGACCTAAATATTCAAATCTGTTAGAAGGAACACAACGATACTTTTAAAACAAAAAAGCATGATATTAAAGCAGATTCCTGGCAGGGAGTTTGATAATCATAGTCCCTTTAATTTCCTTCATCTTTAACATAAACATCACTAACTTCTGTTATAATTACAACTTGGGAAGGTACTAGGCCGCTAATAAAGAAGTCAAAGTTCTTCAGACTTTTAAATTGACACCACTCTCATTCTTCCCACTGGCACTTCCCATTCTTCTGAAAGATCTACCAGCACAACCCAATGAGCTTCACTTAAAAAAATACTTACAGTATTCAAGTTCAATTTCCCAGAATACCTTTGACACTGCACATCCCTCATGAACGATTAAACTGATGAACACTCTTTTGTGTTGTATCTTCCATATGGAAGTTTTTTCCTTTAAGTAATTTTAAGCAAGAAATTTACCCTAATCCTGACTTATTTCTTACATTTTTATTTTAGGCTAATCATTTGCAGAGGGTAAATAGAGGTAACTTCTGCCCTCTAATGGCAGATGCCCTCAACAACACTGCTCAGGGTAGTTCAAAACTAAATATGCCAATAGGAGGAAAAACCAATTCAAGTAAACGAAGGACTTATGTAAAACACAATGCCCCCCATCTTGATTAAATTATTTTACCAGATGCAAGAGTATCCTCAAAAATGTATTTAAAAAACACTGTTCTATTTAAAACATATATACTACACCTAACAGCTAAGTAAAATGTTAGTCTATCCTATTAACGTTATTAGAGATACAAAGCCGTCTTTGGGCTATGGGCAAGATTACAGCTTCAAAATTAAACATATTCCCAATAAAACCTAACACTAAATTATATACACATTTTAAAGTGGTAAATACTTAACAAGGGGAAAAACAGATTCTCTAAAGGAGAAAGTATGCTTATTATACATCTTTTTATTAGATTACATAGATACTTCGGGGGACTTTCATTTTTCCTCGTTTAAAGTACCTGTAACGATGAGGTTTCTTCACCCCTCCAGTAGAGGGCGCACTCTTGCGAGCGGCTTTTGTAGCGAGTTGCTTCCTCGGTGCTTTACCACCGGTCGATTTGCGGGCAGTCTGCTTTGTACGAGCCATGGTATAGAAACCTCCTCCTTACTTACCTACCGGCATCGGAAAAACCAAAAATCACCATATGCAACTACCAAACACACAAGTTTTCCTGCCACTACCCCCCCTCAATCTGGAAATTATGATTAGTATAAAAAAATAACGTCCGTGATGTTATATAATTTGAAAGGGTGCAGATTACGTCTACCACCCAAATATGACTTTTTGAAACAAACTGTAGTACTAGAAAATTGTCAGCCTTAACACCAGTCATCTCCCCAAATGCCCAATCTGAGCGATAAACGGCAAAACAAAAAGACCCCCCCAAAAGCTTTCGCTTCAATTTCTTTAAATAAAGTAAAAATCAGAAATGTCTGTAAACATTCCATCCACTAACAAGTCAAAAGAACGAAGCCACAAAACCACAGAAAGGTCGAGTCAAATTACAGCAAAAAAAGGTTTTAGTCAACCCTCCCCCCGCCGCCGCCCCCCCTTTACGTCTGGCAGTTGATAGATTGCTGTAAATATCTGAAAACATTTCTGGTTTTGCATCTCTACAGTTCTGTTGACAAAAAGGAGTCTCAAAAAACAACAGGAACAACAGCTACCAACAGCGAGCATTCTACAAAGCACCGTCCTCGAGTCCAGTCCTCGGAGGATTCGCAATGAAATAATAAAAAAAAAAAACTGCCCCGCACCCAGGCTTTAATTAACGCACAAGATTGGCCGACTGGTCCACCCCAAGCACCACATAAACTTTTGGTTTCGCCTCCTCCGGCCCCTCGGCACAGGGTCCCCCAGCCTGTCCGCCTCGCTCCTAGCGTCTCGCGTAGGCACAAACTCGGCTCCCAGACCAGAACAAAATGGAAACAATTGCAAAACGTATCCGATTCCTTTCCAAAGAGACAAAACACCAAATCGCTCGAAAATACTCCATCCCCTGCCACGTGCCACCCTCCAAAATGCAAAAGTTTTTTTTGCATTTCAAATGCATCAAGTTTCCGCTTCTCTAAAAAGGAGGAAAAAAATGTTTCTCTTTAAAATTTTTTCCTCCTTTTTTGAAATGGGGAAGAGAGAAACGGGGGAAAAAATATGGTCGGTGACCAGAGAAGAGAGACAAGATGGTGAAGCTTAGCAACAACTGTGGGGAGGCAGCAAAAAGCGAGTTACCCCAGGGTGGGAAGCAGCGGCGATTTCCACCCTTTTCCCGCCCGAAAACTGGGGTCCGGGGTCCGGGGTCGGTAGTTAAGAGGCCCGCGCGGGTCGTGGTGAAGGTCTGGGGTCCCGGGAAGGGGCGGCGGGCGGGATTTCACCGAAGAAAAAGGAGCCAGGGGCGCGGGGAGGGAGAGCAGGCTCGGCGACGCGGCGGTTGCTGCTGTTGGGCTGAGGCGACGAGAGACTGGGGAGCCGCCGGAGCCGCCGCTGCCTGAGGGGAGAGGGAAACTCGCTCCTCACCTCCATTTCTGGGCCAAAAAGTTTTGGGGCCAAGCTGGAGGGACCCTGGGTCCCCTCCCGGCACCGCCGGTGCTCGGCCCGGGGCTGATGGCAAGCGGGGCTTGGTTCCGGGGAAGCGGGCAGACGGGGAAACTTACCCCCCTTCTCCTTCGGCTGGAGCTCGGCGAGCTAGAGGCGGCGCTGGCGTTGAAGAGCGACGGCGGCGCGGCGGCGGCTGCGAACACAATTGAAAGATGGCTGACACCGAGGCTATCCCCCAACACAAGCCGCCCCGCCCCCGCGCCGCGCGCCAACCAATCACACACAATGGAGGGAAGGCTCGGCCCCGCCCCCGCCCCCTCGCTCGCGCCCCGCCTCCCCCTCCCCCCCGCGAGCCCCGTTCGCTGGCGCGCGCTCGCCCCTCCCCCGCGCGCCGCCCGCTCCCTCCTCCCGGGTTCCTCGCGCAGTGTGTGTACAAACACAAAAGACACGCTGAAGGGCTGCCGGCTCCCGCCGAGACGGCCGCCCGCCCGCCCCCGTTTTAACTCCGGCTCCCCGGCCCCGCACTCCCACCCAGCTCCGTGCGCACACGTCATGGAACTCAGGAAGCCCGGGTTTGGGGCGCCGAGGGGGAAGTTGGGGGGAGGGGCGGGCGGGAGGAGGAGGAGCGGCCGGTGAACGCCCGGCCTGCGGGCTTCTCGGTCAGCGGCGGGGAGGATGAGGGAGGGGGCGCCCCGCTCCGGCGCGCGTCCCCGAGGCGCCCCGGACGGCGTGGGGGCGGGGAGGAGGACACCGCCGGCCCAGTCTCCGCGCCTCAGTTGAAAACACTACCCGACAGGAAGCTTGCAAATAGAAGCCTCGCACCCTGCGCCCACATTCGGTTGGGGCTGTTCTAGCAGCTGGCAGGGCGGCCGGACGGCCGTTTTCCTGCTCTCGCTACGGGCCAGGTGCGGCCGCGCAGCCCGCAGACAACTTTATTCACTCAAGACACCGGCTCGGGCCGTGGCGGGTCCCGCGGTGCAGGTTGCAGGCTGTAGGCGTTCCGCGAGAACTCTGCCACCTGGGACGCCTGGCTCCGCGCAGGTGGCATCTCCAGGCCGAGGAGACGGAGCTCGCCTTCCTGGGTCGGGATGCCTGATGCAAGATGGCTGTATTTTGTAAGCTTCTAAAACAATGTATGGAATACACAGCTAACTGCACCAGGGCCTGAATACCAGCCTTGGCAGCTGTCCTACCAGCCAGTTCGGCCTTTTAACCATTTCAGTTTTAGGTAGAACTGCCAAATACTGTAGTCAAATGTTGTCAGCAGCTTCTGAATAGTTTGGATGCAGCGGTAAACGGCAGAAGTAAGGAAAACGTCGTTGGGGATCATCGCATTTATCCATTTTCCAATTCTCAGTAGCCTCTCAGGAAACAGATTTCAGGTTCAAGTTATCCACCTTGTCATTTCATTGGCTTTAGAATATATGCACCGTCCCTAGATGGCTTTGACAACACTTGAAACTACGTGCGAAGGTTTTCAATAGAAGTGTTGTGCAGACATCCCGTAGAATAGGGAAGGAGATAAATTTCATAGATGGAGAGCATAACTACTATTGATAGTCTGAAGCTCTTATAAGGCATCTTAGTCATAAACATTATCCTGAAATCAGATATGAGAGAGGGAATAGATTTGTCCAAGGTCACTTAAGTGAGGAACAGACCCAGGAGAAACAAACAAAATCCAGTCCTCCTGTTTCATTATTATTTAATGAATGGTAAGTGTCTGTGGTTGCTGTGCAGAACACATGCAATTTCCAAGCCTGTCCTAAAAGCACATATGCAAAAAAGCTTAGGCTGAGCTGCCAGCAAAGAGTTCCTATAATTCGGGCCAAGAAGAGGGGGGTTTTTTTTGCTTGTTTTTTGTTTTGTTTTGAGGAAACCAAAATATTTGTTGGCTTTTTTCCAGGAAGGCTGATTCCACATCAATTAAATTCATCATATCTTCAAAAAATATTGTGAATGACATAGGTAATGTTCTGTTTATCTGCTAGATTTTTCCATAGCTTCCATTTTTTGGCTTACAAATATTTCTAAGGACCGGGAAAACTTTTAGATGACATAATTCTTTTTTTTTTTTTTAGATGACTTAATTCTAATCTTGGATTATCTGAACCTACTTAGCTGTCCATCTGTAAAATGGAAGTGATATTTATGTGTGAAGATAGGCCACAAGTGATTTCTAGTTGTAGGATCAAAGTATGTTTAGCAGCTGGGTAGGTGTCTGGTTGGGCTTCCCAGATGGCTCAGTGATAAAGAATCCCCCTGCTAATGCAGGAGATGCAGGTTCAATCCCTGGATGGAGGAAATCCCTGGAGAAGAGAATGGCCACCCACTCCAGTATTCTTGCCTGAAGAATTCTATGGACAGAGGAGCTTGGCGGGCTGCAGTCTATAGGATCGCCGAGTCGGACAGGACTGAGCAACTAACACTACTATGTCCATTAAATCTCTTATCATCTATGATTCTCTCTAGTTGCACTTTGTTGAAAAATATGTCTTGAGGCTTTGGATCCCAGTCCTCTTTCCTTAATTGTCCCTCCTTCGTCTTGCCCAGTAAATGGCATTATGATTTACTTAACTGTTCAAACCAAAAAACTCAGGCATCCTACTTAGCCTCCCTTTCTTTCATCCCCATAGTCCTATTGGTCCTATTTCTGAAAAACTTCTCAGAATGACCTGCTCTTCTCCTCCTCTCCTCTTGCCTGTCCCCTCAGTCACTTTCTATATGACCTTTCTCTTTCCACTCTTGCACCTCTGTATTCCATTCTCTACATTGCATGCAGAGATTAGATTTATAGAATGTAAATTGGATTAAGTCACACCCTTCCATAAATCCATTTGGAGGCTTCCCACTGCTCTTGGTTAAAATGCAGGGCCTGGCATCACCCCTGCCCTCCCTAGTGACATTCTGCTGCAGCCCAACTACCTTATCTTGCAGGGTCTTCGCTCCTGAGGGTCATTACACTGTTTTGCAGGTTAAATGCTCTCCCCAAGATTTACACAGGAGTCCAGGTGGCTCAGTAGTAAAAGAATGCATCTGCCAATGCAAGAGATGCAGGAGACACTGGTTCGATCCTGGGAGGAGGAAATGGCAACCTTGGCTCCACTATTCTTGCCTGGAAAATTCCATGGATAGAGGAGCCAGGCAGGGTCGCAAAGAGTCGGACACAACTGAGTGACTGAGCACTTACGCATAAGTTTTACACAGAGCTGGCTCCCTCATCTAAGGCAACATTTTGCACTTTCCCACATCTTTTAGAAAAAGATCCTGTTTGTAAGGTCCACGGAAGAAAACTGAAGGGGATTTGGAGCCATTCATATAGAACTTGATTAAAACTTTGATTATATATTTTTATATTACATAATCATATAAGAGGAAATAATTGCATTTTAAAGAAAATATCAAACTTGTGTAAAACTCTCAAATAAAATGTTTTCAAAGTTTTTAATGAGAAATGTTGAGCTTACATCCAGGAGCATGATTTTTTATATCAGGTTTTAAACTTGAAATGGCCGCATACTATTCCTGATCAAGACTTTAGAATGAAGATCTCTTCAGATTCTTGATGATCTTATCATTGAAAAACTTTTTAAAATACAATTTTCAGTCATTCAAAAAAGTGTAACAGTTGGAGTTAAAAATTTTAAATTCTTCCCTTTCTTTCATTGACAAGTGTAGTCTTGTCTTGTGAAAGGATTTTGAATCCAGCTAGCTTTTTGAAAATCAAGTATTTTTAAATTATACCTCCAATTTTCAAAATACACATGTGTTGCTAAGCAGTCATCCTTTAGGTGCCTTGGTCACCACCAAAAAGTCTAAAATAGCAACAAATACCTGGTAGGAGGACAGAAATTCAAATCTGCACTAGCAGCTTTGTTCAGCCTTCTTGTCCTCAACTCTGACTGGTTGCATTTTGGGCCACAGCAGTATTCCTTGGGCACTTGGCACAGTAGTCCTCAGGTTCCTGGTCCATGATTCTCCCTGCCTTGTGGGACTACAGCTGGGGTCTGGGGTCTAGAACACCTCTTGGACTGTGCTCGACATATCCCATGGAACAGTGAGTCGTGCTTACTTATCTGCTTATCTTCTTGCCTCTGTGCCAACCGAGGGGCACAGGTCTGACCCAGACTGCTCAGGTTGCCCTTCAAGGAACTTCGGAAGAGGCTGCTCACAGTCAGGAGCTCTGGGGCATAGGGCTGAGAGGACCTATTTCCTGGCACCTCCATAGCCCAGAGTGAAGGCTCCTGGGTGGCTCTGAGGTCTCAGTTCCAATGTCACCCCTCAGAGAGCCACACTGAGTCCCTGTCTTCCTTCCCCTACCCCTCATATTATACCTGGTCACATTTCCATGCTTATTGCCTTCACAGCAATTCTCACAAGCTGATGTTTTGATTCTTTTACTGATTAGTGGTCTCAGCTAGACTGTAAACTTAGTGAGAGCAGAGGCCTTGATATTTTAAACACTATTCTGTCTGCATCAACCTGCATAGTACCCAGCCCACACCAGATACTTAATAAATATTTGATGGATAAGTAAACAAAAAGTGACCATATTTTTGTGGAGTTTTATATTATAAATGTATTTTGTTTGTAGGATATTCACATATGAAAACACATATCTCTAAGAGTTAATGAGGGGCTTCTCTGGTGATTCAGTGGTTAAGAATCTGCCTGCCAATGCAGGACAGATGTGTTCAATCCCTGATCGGGGAAGATCCCACATGCTGCAGAGCAATTAAGCCTGTGGGCCACAACTACTGAACCTGTGCTCTAGAGCTTGTGCTCTGCAACAAAAGAAACCACCACAGTGAGAAGCCCACACAACACAACACAGAGTAGCCCCTACATATGGCAACTAGAGAAAAGTCCTCGAAGCGCAAAGACCCAGCACAGCCAAAAATAAATTATTTTGAAAAGTTTTGCTTTAAAAAATTAATGAGTTATGACATCTTTTTCAGTATTCTCATCAGTTTAAGAAAGATAAATATTTTCCTCATAATGAGGTTGTAAGGTTGAAAACTGCCCATTTGACCAGGGCTAACTGTCACTATTAATGTTTTATAAGTTGTGAACACTCATTAAATGACCAACGGCATCTATTATTGTTATTCCCTGCTCATCAAGCAGCCTTGGGCTTGTAGTTGGGGTCTCTGTGTACATCCCCAGTATCCAGGAGATTGTCACATCTCTTTTTAAATGAATGGGTGTCCCAGTTGTACGTCTGTCTTAGTGAAGTGAGTTAGTGTAGGTCTCCCCTGAAGGAGAGCCAAGAAATTAAGTGATTTTTGAAAGTGCAAGGCCCAGAGCCATGCCTTTGAACCGTAGTGAATTCATACATGTATATATGGCACCTGGGGAAGGAAGCTTCTTGGACATTAAACAGCCTTTGAGACACTCCCCAACCCTTCCTTCAAACTCCAACATTCTAATATAATGATTTTGACACTTGCTAAATATTAAACAACAGGCGAAAAAATTCTGTTTCATAAAAAAGCCTTTAAAAAAGGATTCTCTCTTTTAAACAAACAAAACAATATTCCCTCTTCTCCAAGAACTGGATTAATTGACCACAAGAAAAGACAGTTTCAAGAAGTACTACCTTCTCTGGAGAAAAGAGGAGTTATGCTTCCTTTGGTAGACTGAGAATATTCTACTGTACAGAGCTAACCTGTCAGAAGGACAAGGACTTGAGTTACCAGGGAGCCCGGAACTGCCTTGTATGGTTTTTTAATGACCCAAGCAATGGTGTTTCCCTTTTCTAGTATAAAAGTAATGAAGTATATTCTTTCTTCTATAACCCCCTTTATCAAATACTTATAATACCTCAAATACCAGACAGGTTAACTTAGCCCTATTAAGAATTTTTAATTATTTTTTTCACAATTATACTAAGAATTTAAATTGTAAAACATATTTTATCAAACTAAGTACGAAGCCTTTACCTAGAAATAAAAATTTCTAAAGTCCCCTAAAAATCCTTAGACTCCCCTGTATTCTCAGATGGCTTGTTTGCCCCCTAGGCTGGAATGAGAGGGCTTGGGGCTCACATGGTTCCCTGTTGAGAGAGTTAGCTTCCCTAGGACCACCTCTGACACTGATATCCATTCACAGCAGGACACATCCTGGACACACTCCCCAGGCCTCATAGAAGGAGCTCTCTGTACCCCTGTTAATCCTCAAACAGAGTGGCTGAGGTAACCAGATAAAATGGTGCCTGGGATGTATATATCCAAGGATGAATTTATACTAATAAATGTTTTGTTGAAATTTTGTTGTTTACCTGACATTCAAATTTACCCTGGCATCCTATATTTTTATTTTTTAAGTTTAGCAACCCTTCTGCCTACTAACAGGCTCTTTCTTTCAACTCTCCATGACCCCAGCTCCCCACTGCTCAAGCTTCTCTGAGCCTCTTAGCAGCCAAGCCTGGGCCTAGAGGGCTGGTGTTCACCTTGCATTTTTACCACTTCTGTCCTTCCCTTGCTAGAAAGCAAACTGCTCCATAGGAGATCTCCACACTCAAAGTAAGGGGTTTTCAGGCCCTCTCAGGTCTCTTTTGGAACCTTTAGACCTGTCCATGGTTGTGGCAAAGTGCCATAACAGCTGACGTTATTACTCTGTTCTCCCCCCTAAATATTTTGCCAAGAAACTACCCCAGTCTGGGGTCCTTGCCACAGCATACCAGAGCTGTAAGGGTTGACAGTGCTATCTGAATTCTATTCCCATTTAGTCCTTCCTCCTGCAGAACCCACCCAATGATGACATCCAAGCATAGCCAGACCAAAGGAAACCAAGTGGGAAGGGAGGGGAATTTGTAGTCAAACAAGACTGAGTGTGAATCCTAGCCCGGCCACTTATCACCAACTGAGTGTTAACCTTTCTGGATCTTAGTTCCTCATCTGTAAAATGGACAGAATTACCTTAAAGTATAATAATCCTATCTTGCCAGGTCACCATAAGGATTAGAAAGAATAAATACAACAGCACCTGATACAGACTATGGGCTCCATGAATGACCCATTGTGTCAAACCTGTCTTTACTGCTTTCCATAGCTATATTCTATGTATTGTTGCAATTTAAAGTAGCTGTATTGGACTTATCTGGTGGCTCAATGCAGGCACACAGGTTCCATCCCTGATCCGGGAAGCTCTCACAGGCCAAGGAGCAACTAAGCCTGTGTGCCACGACTACTGAGCCTGTACTCTAGAACCCGTGCTCTGCAACAAAAGAAGCCACCACAACGAGAAGCCCACAAACCACAATACAGAGTTAACCCCTGCTCGCTGCAACTACTGTGCACAGCGATGAAGACTCAGTGAAGCCAAAAAATAATTTTTTTAAAAGTATACTTAATTAAAAATAATAAAGTAGCTATATTAATAGTTTCCAAACACATGGGCAAATTGTGACCTTTTGAGAAGCATGAAGATTCTGGTTATCTTTAGAGACTTTGTCATGCTTTGTTTGGCTTCAGGCCCCTGCTAGGTAGCTAGTCAATGTCCCCCAGGACATAGCATGGGCCCAGTACTTCTAAATAAGGTTTAGGAAGAAGCTTAATTAAGCAATCGCCACATTATTGGAAGCCCCACAATGTCTTCCAGTTTTGAAGTAGACCAGTAATTGCAGAATCTGGAGGAAGATCTTTCCATGCTGGATCCGCAGGAGTGTTAACATCCCAGACAGAGAGAGACCAATAAAGAGGGAGCAACTGACTCTACCTAGGCGATCTTTTGGCTTATAAGTAGAGTTCTTCCCTGGATATACATACTGTCTGATGACCCTTGGGGGTCATCAAGGACACCCTACTGCCACTCAAAACCAACAGGGAAAGCCCTTTGTTCTATGGAGAAGACTCCCCCTGACTTTGGATATGACTAAGTTATCTTGGAATGATATCTGTGCATTTCCTCCAAAAGTGATTAGCTTTTCCTTGCTTCTGTGTTATCTTGAATCTAGAGAAGGAAATGGCAACCCACTCCAGTATTCTTGCCTGGAGAATCCTATGGACAGACCATGGGGTCATAAAGAGTCAGACATGACTGAGCAACTAACACTATCTTGAATGCCATAAGTAGCTTCTTCACACCTAGTTACCAGGAGTCACTGATGAAAAAGAGATCTATTGTCATTTCAAAAACCAAGAGTCCCTTAAACTTATTAGAGGACAAAGAGATGCCAACACATTAAACATGAGTTATAGAGAGACTATTAAAAGTCTTTTTATGTGCACTATTGCCCCCTACAAATTTTCATTTGTGGATATAGACTCCCTCCACTTCCTAATCAGCCCAGTTCTTAGAAAACTTAGAATTTAATATATGTGCCAGGAAATGGGAAAACAAAATTGAAAAACATTGATCTAAATAATTCTGGTTAAAAAATAGTAGGTATTTGGACTGACTAGATCTTTTTTTTCTTACTTTATTGCAGTCTATGCTTTCCAAATATTTATTTTTACAGTGAGACTATATTACTTCTATAGTTAGAAAAAAGTTGAAGTGCAAAAACTGGGAAAAGGCACCCTTGGCTCCTGACAGAATGACTGGGAATGGCAGACATAGAAAACTGGCTCTGCTTGGGGTTTGCCTCTTACAAACATGTGGCCAGGATCGGCCCACAGGTCTGAACAGGATCTGCTAGCAGCTCACTAGGTGTGAACACCTGGAGAGGGAAATGGCAACCCACTCCAGTATTCTTGCCTGGAAAATCCCATGGACAGAGGAGCCTGGCAGGCTACAGTCGATAGGGTTGCAAAGAGTCAGACACGACTGAGTGACTTCACAAGGTATGAACAAGGGCAATTCAGGTCAGTTCAACAAGCATCTACTGAGTGCTCACTGTGTGCCTGGCACTATGCTAGGCAGTTGCTACAAAGGCAGAAGTATTGATAGCCCTAATGCTGGGAAGGACTGGGGGCAGGAGGAGAAGGGGACGACAGAGGATGAGATGGTTGGATGGCATCACCGACTCGATGGGCAGGGGTTTGGGTAAACTCCTGGAGTTGGTGATGGACAGGGAGGCCTGGCGTGCTGCGATTCATGGGGTCACAAAGAGTCGGACACGACTGAGCGACTGAACTGAACTGAACTGAACTGAGTCCTGTTGAGAATGGGGTTATCTCCACATGGTATGATGCGTTCTCTATTACAGGCATTTCAGGAATTCTGTGGGAGCACCAAGCAGACCTCAGGATCAAGGAGCATTTGGGAAGAGATGACACCTAAACTTTATTTAAAATATTTATTTGTTTTTGCCACATATTGCTGCATGCAGAATCTCAGTTCTCTGATTGGGGTCAAACCCCATGCCCCTTGCAGTGGAAGCACAGAGTTTTAACCACTGGACCACCAGGAAAGCCCCATGAAAATGTTTTTAAGTCTTTTAAATATTTAAAATGTTTTCTTATTATAAGAAAATGATTATAGATAACTACTCCTAATGCTTTTGTATTTTCAGATATTTTGACTTCTTTCCAATGTGATATTCATACATTGAGATGCCTGTATGAATATGACATGACACACTTTTCTTTTGGTGTTTTTTACAAAAAATAGAAATTTGCATTAGCCTTGAATAATGAGTAGGAATAGAGGGAGTGAAGAAGAGATGAAAGGGTGTTGCAATCAGAGGGGATAGTATGAGTGGTGAGACAATCATTTTCATAAAATCAGGACACATAGATCAAGACAGGAAGTCTCAGAAGAGGAGGTTGGAGAATGACCAAGTACTTGGTCCTAGATGGCTTTGTCTGTCACCCTAAGACACTTGGGCCATGGGGGAGGGTAAGGAGGGAAAAGACATGATTGGGTTTTCTTGTATGAATATCACATTGGCAATTAGGTGAGTGGTTAGAGACGGTTAATACTGAAGGCAAAGAATTTGCAACAACACGGCTGGACTTTGAGGGTGTAATGCTAAGTGAAGTAAGTCAGACAGAGAAAAACAAATACTGTACAACCTCACATATATGGAATCTAAAATATAATCCCCAAACTGCCAAACCAAGCTCAT
Organism: Okapia johnstoni; assembly: GCA_024291935.2. NCBI lineage: Eukaryota > Metazoa > Chordata > Mammalia > Artiodactyla > Giraffidae > Okapia > Okapia johnstoni. The sequence goes on from CM044322.1 coordinate 48,409,524, forward strand.
ATGTACAGAGAAGAGGTTGGTGGTTGTCAGAGGTGAGGCATGGGTTGTGGGGTGGTGGTGGTGGGGTTGGTAAAATGGGTGAGGAGGGTCACAGTTTCTGGTTGTAAAATAAATGTGTTTTGGGGATATAATATATAACATGGTGACTATAGTTAAAATGTTGTATTGCACATTTGAAGGTTGCTAAGAGAGTAAATCTTAAAAGTTCTCATCACAAGAAAAAAAATTTAATTATGTATGGTGTCAGATATTAAGTAGACATTGTGATGATCAATTTGCAATATGCAGCTGACCCTTGAATTACACAGAGTTGAGCTGTGCGAGTCTACTTACTTGTGGGTTTTTTTCAGTAGTAAATACTACAATAGGGCTTCCTGGTCACTCAGACGGTAAAGAATCTGCCTGCAATGCAGAAGACTTTCAGGAGATGAGAGTTCGATCCCTGAGTTGGGAAGATCCCTTGGAGAAGGTAATGGCAATCCACTCCAGTATTCTTACCTGAGAATTCCATGGACAGAGGAGCCTGGCGGGCTGTAGTTCATGGGGTCTCAAGAGAGTCGGACACAACTGAGCAACTAATACTTTGACTTTCACTTCAAATACTACAGTACTACAACAACTGTGGTTGGTTGAATCTGAGGATGTGGAACTGTGGATATGGAGGGCTGAATGTAAAATTATATATCAATTTTTGACTGCCAGAGTTTGTTACCCCAACCCCCGAGTTTTTCAAGGATCAACTGGATACAAATATTGAATCATTATTTTGTATACTTAAAAGTAATATAAGGTCATATGTCAATTATACTTCAATTTTAAAAAATTATCTCTATTCAACAAGTATAACTGAGCATCTACTAAGTACCTGACACACATACAAAAAGACTGAAGGTAAAGAAACCCATAAGGAGACCTCAGAAATGCGTATTTATTATTATTATTGGCTGTGCCACGCTGCTTGCAAGATCTTAGTTCGCCGACCATGGATTACACTTGAGTCCTTGGCAGTGAAGGCTTGGAGACCTAACAACTGGACCGCCAGGGAATTGCCAGGAATGAATATTTTTTATACTTGGAGATAGTCAATTTCACCTCCCTAATCAAGAGGAATTTAGCTTTTTAGCAAAAATAGTTTAATGACTTGATTATATCAAAGTCCAAGGGATTAAACATCCATGTTTATTCTTTGCTTTCATCTGATGGACTTCATCTTCATCATCATGTAATATAATAATTACAGTGAACATAGCTAATATTTATTGAGCCTTTATGGTATACCAGGCACTGTGCTGAGTATGTTAGATATGTTTTCTCAAGTAATAATAAGTATGTATTATACTGCCCCATTTACAGATGAGGAAACAGGCTAAGGAAGGCCAGAGTAGCAAGTAGCAGACCTGGAGTCCATGCTCTGTCATCCACCTGATTAACAAACTTTTATTTCACTCAGATTAGTCACAGTCGGGCTTCCCAGGTGGCCCTAGTGGTAAAGAACTTGTCTGCCATTGCAGGAGACATAAGAGACTCAGGTTCAATCCTTGAAGATCCTCTGGAGGAGGACATGGCAGCCCAATCCATTGTTTTTGCCTGGAGAATCCCATGGACAGGGGAGCCTGGCTGACTACAGTTCATGGGGTCACAAAGAGTTGGACTAGACTTAGCATGCACACACGCAGTCACAGTTATCAGGAATTTATCTTGAAAATCTTTAAAACTTCATAGTATTTTTACCTACTAAGAACTGGTCATTTTTTCTAGGATGTCATACAAATACACCCTTACTGTTTTTAAACCTCACTACTGCTAAGTCACCTCAGTCATGTCCGACTCTGTGCGACCCTATAGATGGCAGCCCAGCAGGCTCCGTCGTCCCTGGAATTCTCCAGGCAAGAACACTGGAGTGGGTTGCCATTTCCTTCTCCAATGCATGAAAGTGAAAAGCGAAAGTGAAGTCTCTCAGTCGAAGTTGCCAAAATCCAGAATGTGAACTAATGATTACTATTAAAGGCTGCAGTGATTTTCAGAAAGATTAGCATCCAAATGCAAGAGTCATCCAGTAAGGAGAGTGAATGTCAACCATTTGCCATGTATCATCAGTTAGCCTATTAGCCTGTATGTGTGTTAGTCGTTCAGAAGTGTCCAACTCTTTGTGACCCCATAGACTGTATACTGGAGTCGGTAGCCATTCCCTTCTCCAGGGGATCTTCCTGACCCATGGATCGAACCCAAGCCTCCTGCATTGTGGGCAGATTCTTTACCATCTGAGCCACCAGGGAAACCTACTACTTAGTAAATGCCTTTTTTTTTTTTTTGGCCGCGTGGTGAGGCACATGAGATCTTAGTTCCCTGAACAGGAATCAAATCCGTGCCCCCTGCAGGGGAAGCTGGGAGTCTTAACCACTGGACCGCCAGGGAAGTCCCTCCCTTCTATCATTTTAGAGGGGCAGTGTCTGAGCCTGGGGAGCTCCAACCAAAAAGCCCAAGCTCAGTCACGCTGCACCCCTGGAACATGGTTTTCAGAGCTGCCAAGTGAGGGCTTGGCTCTTCGTAGGTGTCCTCCCTGTGAATGCTATTTTTCCCCTTCCTTTGTCAGTGAATAGCTATTTAGTTGTATTTAGCCACTATTTATTGTTATATTAGAAAATAATAGAGTCATTCCCATATATTGCATCTGAGTAGAATTGAAAAGACCAGTGCGGGGCAACAATGCTTACCAAGGTATTTACACAGAAGTCAAACCCATGGTATGGGAGTTGTTTGGAGTTTTGCTTCAGACTCAAATCTGCCAAAAGGCTTTTCTTCTGAGAAAGCTTCCCTAATTGGGATTGCTGCAGGCTGTTTATTTGCCTGCCATAGTTTTGTTTCGTTGCAGCCTTCAGATACATCATTGGAAACTGGAGTTTAAAGCATCATCTAAGTGCTTTTTCTCCCCCCTACTCATCTGGCTTAAAAGACATCCTTTGTCAGTTTACCATCATCAGTATATCATCCATGTCGTACCTGTACTTTCCCTTCTAAAATATGGGGGCGTTGCTCAGCAAAACTGTCATGAGAATCATTTCAAAACTTCATCTCAACACATTGGTTTGTTGGTGGTGATGACGTGGAACAGACACCCTCAGACATTGCTGATGGTTGTGTTTGTTAGCACAACTTTTCTGGGAAGCAATTTGCAATATATATCAAGAGTCATTAGCATATTCATACTCCAAGCCTGTAATTCAACTTGTAAAAACTAAATTAAAGAAAAATGAAAAATCTAGAAAATACACTACAATGGTATATATTGTGGATTTATAAATACTAGTGAAAATTATAAACAAATATAAATATGATTAATATATTTTAGTAATCTCCTGAAAGAAGTATTATCCTTTCATTAAAATACATTCTTTAAAAATGTTTATTAGCAATGTTTTTCAAAAAATATAATGTTGGTTGGAGAAAGTAGAATATAAAATAGTGCATTTATTTTGATAATATGCTGGGAAAATTATACATTTGTATATACCTATACAGCAGGATGGTGGTATTATGGGTGCTATGTTTTTCTTCCTAATTTTCCAGAATTTTAATAATATGACTATATTATTTTTGTAGTAGAAAGATTTTTAATAAAAAAAACTCTTACAAGTACAATTAGAACCGTATGACATTATGATGAGAGTTTTTAGAACTAAAAACACCAGGCCACATGGCCTGACTTATGGTCTGGCAATAGGACCCAGGATTTGAAATTGGAATTATTCCCGAAGATCCAGGGCACGTAGGTACTTGTAAACTGGCAATGTTGGCTGTAAGCCAAAAGTGAATCGGGTGACAGGGTTTTATTGGCGGGAAGCCCTCCAGGCACTATGTTGTCAGTGACTCAAGGCCACCCATGGTGCCTTAGTCCCAGGGCGGTGCAAGGGACCAAATAAAATCGATGCCCTCCTGTGGCTAAAACAATGAATCTTTTGAGTTAGTGTCCCCTTCCAGAAACTTCTTTGTTGATAGTGTCATCATTCTATACAAAGGCAAGTCCTAACTAACATAAACGCTAGAGCAGAGGCATTACAATGTCTTATCCATAATTTAGAAGCTTTTTCATGGAATTCAGATGCTGATATTGTTACTTTTCCCCTCTCTCAGCGCATTCACTGAGATTATCCTGGAAGAAGAGCCTTCCCCTTAGCCCCTGCATTTGGCAGCCCATCCAGGATGGTGCCTGGAGACTCACTGCCATTGCCATTGCTGCTTTTTGGTCTTTCTCTTTGGTCTTTTTTTTCTTTCTCTCCCTCCTTCTCTTTCTTTCTTTCTCTCTCTCTCTCTCTCTGCTATTACATTGACTTCAAATTAAGTCTTCATAAAAAGGGATTGCCGAATGTTCTAAGACTGAGTCAATCATTTGTTCAGTTATTAAAGGATTCAATAGGCATAATTTATTACATACTGGATTAAAGAGCACAGGAAAACACCCCCCGCCTTGCCCTTCAGTTTATAGGTTAAGGCAGAGTTACAGAAATTGCTGGGGGAAGCGGGAGGTGGGGAGGTCTGTGTGCTTAGGATCCGATCATCCCCAAGAGCTGGTGTAGATATGGCTCAGATGGGGAACACACTGTAGAGAGTGGGCTGTGCCCCAAGAAGGCCTTCAGAGGGCTGGTGACTTACTCCTCATGCTGAGATTAGCTGGAAATTTAGAAGGGGATTCTGAAAGGCAATAGAGAAGACACGGAGGACAAGTGTCACATATTGCTTGAGGCCTAAATGAGAGGAGTAGGACTTTTGCTTTTTCTTCCTTGATCCATCTCTGGACTTCTCCTTTGGGTGCTTCTGCTAATAGAAAAGTGTTCATAGGCACCTGCCTAGGAGGCTTTCTAGAAATTTAGCCACCAGATTTCTTTGATGCTTGAGGTTTGATGCCTACCAAAAATCAGTCTGAATAAATACCTAAATATTAGTCCTGTGCACACCTTGATTTCACTCTGGCCTCCAGAATTGTGAGACAGTATCTCCTTCTTATAGGAGGTACTTTTATTCATTCATGATTGGTTCCAGGGAGGAACTTCCAGGAGATGGTAGGCAGGTCAGCGAGAGCTCAGCCTCTCTCATGGGGCAGTTGGCTTCTAGGCTGCCAAGGCCCATCCAGCATCCGAGAAAGTTGGTAATATCCATGTGAGGCCTAGGATTTTTGGAACTCAGTTTCTCTTCATCTCTGGCACAGACTGATCCCAGCCTAGAATAACCTATATTACCTTCATTCTCTTGACCTAGATGTGACTGCTGTTCCTGAGACAACAAACACAGGTGTCATCCTTTCTTGAGATTTTTGCCTCAGAACTTCCTCTGGCTAGAGACAAGCCAGCTGTGAACCATCGATTACACAAACCTGCAAACTAGAGACTCTACAGAGAGTAACCAAGGATGCCCAATGTGGACAAAGCTCCAAAATAAATAAATAAATAAATAAATTTAAAAACGGACTGGCTTTTCCTTTCCCAAGGCAGAACATTGGGAGGTACAGCTAGGACATCTTATCCCACAGTCCTTTGGCCTTTCCTTGTGGCTAACCTAGCATTCCTTGGTTTCTGCCAAGGGAATTTTCACTATGATGGAGAGGGCAGCTGGGTTAAGCATCAGAATGTAACGTGGAGGTGGGAAGATTTAGGAGTACAAACAGCTAGGGCAGACAATCAGGGAACTTAAATATGGACAACATATTAGATGATATAGAATTGCTGTTAATTTTACTGGGTGCAATAATGGTATTGGAGTTATGTAGGAGATAGTTCTTATTCTCTACAAGGAGAGGGAGAAAGGGAGAGAGACAGAGAAGAAAGCAAATGTGGCAAAGATGAATTGTTGAATCTAGGTGTAACTTTTCTGATTGTTTACATTTTAATTAAAATGTTAGGGATGGGGAAGAAAAAAGAATAAAAAAAATCCAGGGCAAAGACATGAGAGAAACCAAGGGAGAATTCAGAAGAGTGACATAAAAACAGATAATCAACAAGGACCTACTTTATAGCACCGGGAACTATACTCAAAATTTTGTAATAACCTATAAGGCAAAGAATCTGAAAAAGTATATATATATATATATATATATATATATATATATATATATATATATGTATATATACATGTATGTGTTTGTGTGTGTGTGTATCTGAATCCTTTTGCTGTACACGTGAAACTACCACAACATTGTAAATGAATTGCATTTCAATAAAACCATAATGTGATATTAATATTTCCAAATTTAAAAAAAGAGAATGATCTAAGTGGGGAAAAGTCTCTGGAAAGAGGAAGAACTTGGCAGATGGAGAAAGTGGAGGGAAAATCTTGGGCCATCATTTCCATCCTTCATTCAGTTCCTCTGTGACAAGAGGAAGTTCTGATGAAGCACAAGAAACCTCAACAAAATTACTCAAAATTTCTATTTTCATTGGACACTGCAACATGAGAATGGAAAGGCAAACTTACTTTACAGGACCACTCACTTTACAGGAATACTTAATGGCCTAATGAGATTGCTGAGAAGAAAGGATAACCAGCCTACTGATGAAAGACCAGCTTGGGTATCTAATACTGAGGCCAGCTGGTCCACCTGCTATAGTGTGAATTGGCTGTGATCACTTTGTAGATAAGAGTGGCCATCAGAAAATGAAGCAGAAGACACTGGTCAAGAGAGAGGTGAGTAGAGCAACCAGGAGAGGTGGAGCTAAAGAAAGCAAAAGCCCTGGAAAAGCAGAGGAGCTTCCCTTCCGGTCTATGTGGTCCCCTAAGGTTCCTTCCAGTCTCCTAAGGCTGCTTCGGTTGCACCCTGTTTCCTGCCCTTGAATCTAAGAACTTGCGGTTACCTGCTGTGTCTCTGCAACACCTCCTGCCTGTCCACCATCTTTGGACTGAGCAACTCCAGGGGGTACCTGTCTCTCATGGCCCAAGCCACCTGGCCTGGAGCAGCATCTCTTCCTCATTTGTGGGGCTACCCTGCCACCCCTTCCCTGGGCTGCCAGAAGCCTGGACCCACCCACGCTTATCATAACCCCACCTGTACTGATTGAAATTCTGTGGTTCACGGCTGTAGTGCCAGTTCCTACCAATCCCTGGCAGATGGTAAACACTCAATGACTGTCTTGGAAAGAACGAGACTCATCACCTCCAACCTCAGCTGGGCTTTCTTTGTCTCAGCACTTTTCACCTGCCCCTGCTCAGGGCTGTCTCCTTCTTTGCCCAGGCTATTTTAATTGCTCCAGTCACTCACCTTCCCCACCTCTCCTGAAAGTAAGAACAGCTGATGTGTGCTGAGTGCACAAGACGGGCAGGTGCTGTGCTGACTGCTTTCCATGTGTTGAGTCCTTTAATCTTCCTGAAACCTAGGAGGCAAATCCTATTATTAGCATCCCCATTTTACAGATGAGAAAGCTGAGGCCTGGAGACTAGGTTACTTGTCCAACATCACAGAACAGTGATAATGAGGATTTGGAAACTAGGCAGTCTGGTTCCAGAGTCGACCTCCTTAAGCTCTTATTAATTTTGTGATAATAAAACCCAGCTATGCTCAGCAGCCTAAGTTAAGAGCAGAGAAAATGCTTTCTTCTTCAGAAAAGAACAATTTATTTTTTCTGGAAGCATGACTGTGCAAAGGAGTGATCAGTCTCTAACTCTAGTGCCTGGCACAGTCACTGCCTCCTCGTTCACATGGAAATAGAGGAAATCGGGTGTGAATTTCACTGACTCCTACCTGCAGACTTCTCCATTGGCCCACCTTCTCCTGCTTTCCTCAGGCTCAGAGAAGTGGATATCCTCTCACTTGAGCTGACCTGGGTCCCTCTGACCAGCTCTGTGGGCTGGCCTCATTGCATGCAGCAGCCAGGGCCCCGGCAGAGGGAGCTGGCTGTTGAGCATCTCTAGGGCTTGATGGAAAGACCATCCCCAGGGGTGTGTGCAGGGTAGGATGGGGCCACCTGGGCACAAGCAATAGCGGGGAGCCAGGGCTTCCTCTATAGGCTGAGGGGTCAGGGGAGGTAACAGCAATTCTAGGGGCCAGGGGAAAACTCTTACTGTGAGAAGTGACTGCCTGAGAGAAAGGGGGCCTTAAAGTCATGTGGAGCTGAGTTGTGTGTGTGAATACACAACAGGACAGAGGAGGCAGGGTCTTGGATAAACAGAGAAGGTGTTCCTTCACTCCTGTATTATCAATCCCTCCGCTTTCTGTGGGCTTCCCTTGTGGCTCAGCTGGTAAAGAATCTGCCTGCAATACGGGAGACCTGGGTTCGATCCTTGGGTCAGGCAGATCCCCTGGAGAAGGGAAAGGCTACCCACTCCAGTATTCTGGCCTGGAGAATTCCATGGACTGTATAGTCCATGGCATTACAAAGAGTTGGACACGACTGAGAGACTTGCACTTTCACTTTCAAGGGGCAGCTAAGAGTTCAAATGCTGCAACTAAAGATTCCACATGCCTCAGTTGAAGGTCAAAGATCCATGTGCAGCAACTAAGATCTGGTGCAACCAAATAAATTAATTGTTTAAATTTCTATTTGAGTTTTAGATTCCAAACACATATTACCTTATGCAAAATTTGAACACTACAAAAATATATAACATAGAAAGTAAAAGCCTTCCTTAGTATTAGCCACCCCCACCCTGCTCTGCACACACACTCCAAAAATAACAGTTGTTAAAAAGTTTTGGTGCATATTAGTCTAACTTTAAAAATATAGACGTATAATCAGAATGGCTAAAATGAAAATCATGACAACACTAAATGTCAGTGAGAATACAGAGAAACTGGATCTTTAGACTTTGCTGGTGGGAATGTAAAATGGAACAGCCACTCTAGAAAAGAGTATGGCTGTTTCTTACATTATTAAATATGCACTTACTGTATCACTCAGCATTTGCACTTCTGGGCCTCTGTCTTAGAGAAATGAAAACTTAGGTTTACACAAAAACCTGTACATGAATGTTCATAATAGCTTTATTTGTAATTGCTAAAAACAGGAAACAACCCAAATATCCAGACAGCTGAAAGGTTAAATCAACCATGGTACATCCATACCATAGAATACTACTTGGCAACAAAAAGGAAGAAACTATTAATATGGGCAACAACCTGGATGGACCTCCAGAGAATTCTGCTGAGTGAAAAAAGTCAGTCTCAAAATGTTTCATAGTGTGTGATTCTCTTTATGTAACATTCTTGAAATGACAAAGTTATAGAGATGAAAAACAGATTAGTGGTTTCGAGGGTCAGGTAGATGGGAGGAGCGGGTATGGCTATGGTCATAAAGGAAGTGGTACAAAGGATGTGTGTGTAATGGAACTGTTCTTGACTGATAGTGGTCACATCAATTGACTATGTGATATGGGTTCGATCCCTGGGTTGGGAAGATCCCCCAGGGAAGGGAATGGTTGCCCACTCCAGTATTCTTACCTGGAGAATTCTATGGACAGAGGACCCTGGTGGGCTACAGTTCATGGGGTTGCAAAGAGTTGGAAACAACTGATCAACTGACAATTTTACTTTTTGCAGAGCACTCAAGACACACTGTGTCTTCTCTACGTGCATGGGTCTTCTCCACTAGATCCGAGCTCCTGGAGTGCAGGCTGCCTCTTGCTCATATGCTTGGTCATCCATCACAGTGCTCAGCACACGTGTTCAGTCTGTAAATCGTGTCTGACTCTTTTGCAACCCCATGGACCATAGCCCACCAGGCTCCTCTGTCCATGGGATTTTCCAGACAAGAATACTAGAGTGTGTTGCCATTCCCTTTTCCAGGGGATGTTCCCAACCACACCCATATCTCCTGCATTCACAGGTGGATTCTTTACCACTGAGCCACTAGGGAAGCCCTGTTCAGCACACAGTAGTCACTTAAGGAGTGTCTGTTAGATAAATGCATGGGCCAACTTCCCTTAAAAGGGATCACTAGCCAAGTAGAAAGATAAGGAGCATCACCTAATGGTAGGTGATCTCATTGAGGTGACATCCAGGTAGAAAGGAAAGTGCTTTGTGAATGGCAGAAAGAGGGACAGTTGCAAAGGAAGAAGGAACAAGGAAATGCCTTGGAGCTACCACCTGGGGCCTGAGAACCTCGGAGCCTGCAGGGAGTCTTCCTCTACTGCTGCCCAGGGTGAAGAAGGAAAACGGAAAAGTAAAGGAGGATACATAGAACTGTCTGCCTCTGCTGTTCCTCCTTTTCAAACTCAGCACCTAAATTCTAAATTCGGAAGCCCTTTATTTACTGAAAAGATTTTCAGGAACAACGGCCTCAGATACTTGGCACTTTCTTTTCTCCTTGGGCAGAATGAGACTCCCTCTGAGCAGACTGGACAATGGCTTTGCTGTGTCCATGAAAAGTTTTCCCTCTGGGAATAATGCCTCTTCCCAACTATATGGGTATTTTGAGAGTACTCCTTTTTGGAAAAGTTCAAGAACAATCCATATAAATGCAGTCTTTTCTAATTATAAATTCATATTTGGGTAAAGGTTCATCCATAGCAGAGCTGAAAAAGAATAAATTACAGGACTCAAAGACAGAAAACTCCCTGGAAGAAAGTTTGAATTTACCTAAAAAAAAAAAAAAAAAAAACTGAATGAAATTCATTAGTTTTTTTTGCTTGTAAGTATTTTATAAATGTTTTAGAATGAATGCGTCTTATTTTTGTAGTAAGAAAAAAATCGGTACTTTTTTTTTAACTAAAAGAATTGCTGGGGAATTCCCTCGCGTTCAGTGGTTAAGAATCTCCCTTTCAATGCAGGCGATATGGGTTCGAACCTTGGTCAGGAAACTAAAATCCCACAAGCCTGCACGCCTCAAATAGAGAGCGCTTGTGCTGGAGCCTGCATGCTCTGGAGATCGTACTCTGCAACAAGAGAAGACTGTGCGCCAAATTCAAGAGCCTGAATGCTGCAACCAAAACCCAGCACAAGTGAAAAAGAAAAAAAGAATTGCTAATCAGTGTACATGGAGTAAAGATGACAAGTAAACCAGGGGAGCTGAGACTACCTTACCCGGATTGGGGGCTTGCAGGAGGAGGGAGTGTGTCCGTTTTCTATACTGTATAACAAATGACCACAACCTTATGGTGGTGGAAAACAGCTCCCATTTATTACCTCACACCCTGTAGGTTAGGAGTCTGGGTGGGCACGGTATAGATCTGACCTTCTGCAAGGCTGTCATCATGGTGTCAGCGAGGCATCTAAGGATTAACTGACAAAGAGTGTACTTTTAAGCTCACTCACTGTTAGCAGAATTTAGCTCATTGCTGCTATGTTCAAATGTTAGTTGCTCAGTCATGTCTGACTCTTTTGTGACCTGATGGGCTGAAGCCCGCCAGGTACCTCTGTCCATGGGATTCTCAAAGAACTACTGGAGTGGGTAGCCATTCCCTCCTCCAGGGGATCTTCCCGACCAAGGGATCGAACCTGGGTCTCCTGCACTACAGGCAGATTCTTTACCATCTGAGCCACCTGGGAGGGCTAACTGTAGACTGGAGGCCTTGCTCATCTCCAAGAGGCTACTCACAGTTCCTTGCCATGTGGGCTTCTCCACAGGGCCTCTTAGAATACAGCAGCTCACTTCTGCAAAGGCAGCAAAGGAGACAGAGAACTAGCGAGAATGGAATCTTACATAACAGAACCTGATCCCAGACGAACACCCCATCAGCATCATATTCTAGTGGTTAGAAGCATCTCACTCAGGAAAGGGGATTATACAGAGTATGAGTACCAGGAAATGGAAACCATAGGGATGACCTCAGAGTCTGTTTGCTACATGAAGCTCAAAAATTCTTGTGGGAAACACATCCTTTCGTCACCCAGCATTCTGGTACATTCCAAAGGCTGTCCCACTGCAGGCACCCGTGATTCTCCACCTGACAGACCTTTCCTTTTACACTACAGACAGACCTCCTGAGGAGTTAATGTCACTAGGAGCAGGCCTTAGCCAATGATGGATGGAAAATGGAGGCTTCCCCACTTTCTCACCCCTGGGGTAGGAAAACTCAGAGGCGTGTTAGTACTGTTTCCTGCGGTCCTCAGCAGGACTGAGCCCCAGTTCCAATTGCCACAGCACTAATATGCTTAATAATATTCCTTTCCTTGGCTCCCCTCTCTTCCCTGCCTCACTTCCCTACTCCTAGTCTTGCTGGGATCACTTGTTAAGTAAACTAGTTGCACTGAAATCCTGCCTCAGGGTCCCCTTCCAGGACTACCCAATCCAAGATGGTGGGAGTCAATATTTAAGTGGGTAGCAGAGGACAAAATCCAGTTACAAGCTGAATTTAGGATTTTACCTGGAGTCTGTCTTAGGACTAAGACAGCTGTAATAAAATACCACAGACAAAGTAGCTCATAAACAACGGAAATTTATTTCTCACAGTCCTTCAGTTAGTTCAGTTCAGCTGCTCAGTCGTGTCTGACTTTTTGTGACCCTCTGGACTACAGCACACCAGGCTTCCCTGTCCATCATCAACTCCTAGATCTTGCTCAAACTCATGTCTATCGAGTCGGTGATGCCATTCAACCATCTCATCCTCTGTCATCCCCTTACCCTTCTGCCTTCAATCTTTCACCAGCATCAGTGTCTTTTCCAGTGAGTCAGTTCTTTGCATCAGGTGGTCAAAGTATTGGAGCTTCAGCTTCAGCATCAGTCCTTCCAAAGAATATTCAGGACTGATTTCCTTTGGGATTGACTGGTTTGATCTCCTTGCTCCAAGAGACTCTCAAGAGTTTTCTCCAACACCACAGTTCAAAAGCATCAATTCTTCAGTGTTCAGCTTTCTTTATAGTCCAACTCTCACATTCATACATGACTACTGGAAAAACCATAGCTTTGACTAGACAGACCTTTGTTGGCAAAGTAATGTCTCTGCTTTTTAATATGCTGTCCAGACTTGTCATAGCTTTTCTTTCAAGGAGCAAGCGTCTTTTAATTTTATGGCTGCAATCACCATCTGCAGTGATTTTGGAGCCCCCCAAAATAAAGTCTGTCCCTGTTTCCATTGTTTACCCATCTATTTGCCATGAAGTGATGGGACCAGATGCCATGATCTTCATTTTGTGAATGTTGAGTTTTAAACCAGCTTTTTCACTCTCCTCATTCACTTTCATCAAGAGGTTCTTTAGTTCCTCTTCACTTTCTGCCATAAGGGTGGTGTCATCTGCATATCTGAGGTTATTGATATTTTTCCCAGTAATCTTGATTCCGGCTTGTGCTTCATCCAGCCCTACATTTCGCATGATGTACTCTGCGTAGAAGTTAAATAAGCAGGGTGACAATATATAGCCTTGATGGTACTGCTTTTCCAATTTGGAACCAGTCTGTTGTTCCATGTCCAGTTCTAACTGTTGCTTCCTGACCTGCATTCAGATTTCTCAGGAGGCAGGTCAGGTGGTCTGGTATTCCCATCTCTTTCAGAATTTTCCACAGTTTGTTGTGAGCCACACAAAGACTTTGGTGTAGTCAATAAAGCAAAAGATGTTTTTCTGGAACTCTCTTGCTTTTTCAATAATGCAGCAGATGTTGGCAATTTTATCTCTGGTTCTTCTGCCTTTTCTAAATCCAGCTTGAACATCTGGAAGTTCACGGTTCACGTAGTGTTGAAGCCTGGCTTGGAGAATTTTGAGCATTATTTTGCTAGCACGTGAGATGAGTACAACTGTGCGGTAGTTTGAGCATTCTTTGGCATTGTCTTTCTTTGGGATTGGAATGAAAACTGACCTTTTCCAGTCCTGTGGCCACTGCTGAGTTTTCCAAATTTGCTGGCATATTGAGTGTAGCACTTTAACAGCATCATCTTTTAGAATTTGAAATGGCTCAACTGGAATTCCATCACCTTCACTAGCTTTGTTCATCATGATTCTTCCTAAGCCCCACCTGACTTTGCACTCCAGGATGTCTGGCTCTAGGTGAGTGACCACACCATCATGGTTATCTGGGTCATGAAGGTCTTTTTTGTATAGTTCTTGTGTGTATTCTTGCTACTTCGTCTTAGTATCTTCTGTTAGATCCATACCGTTTCTGTCCTTTATTGTGTTCATCTTTGCATGAAATGTTCCCTTGGTATCTCTAACTTTCTTGAAGAGATCTTTAGTCTTTCCCATTCTATTGCTTTCCTCTATTTCTTTGCAATGATCACTTAGGAAGGCTATCTTATCTCTCCTTGATATTTGTTGGAACTCTGCATTCAGATGGATATATCTTTTTCTCCTTTGCCTTTCATTTCTCTTCTTTTCTCAGTTATTTGTAAGGCCTCCTCAGACAACCATTTTGCCTTTTTGCATTTCTTTTTCTTGGGGATGTTTTTGATCACAGCCTCCTGTACCATGTTGCAAACCTCTGTCCATAGTTCTTCAGGCACACTGTCTATCAGATCTAATCTCTTGAATCTATTTGTCCCTTCCACTGTATAATCGTAAGAGATTTGATTTAGGTCATACCTGAATGGTCTATTGGTTTTCCCTACTTTCTTCAATTTAAGTCTGAATTTTGCAATAAGGAGTTCATGATCTGAGCGACACTCAGCTCCCAGTCTTGTTTTTGCTGACTTCTCCAGCTTATAGAGAGTCTCCATCTTTGGCTCATAAATGTCAGAAGTTTATTTCTCACAGTCCTCGAGGCTGAGAAGTCCAAGATTATGGCATGCAGAGTTTTCGTTCTGCTGGAGAACCGCTTCTGGGTTGCACATTGCTGACTTCGGGCTGAGTTCTCACATGATAGAAGGGGTGAGCTGGTGGTCTGGAGTCTCTTTTTATAAGAAAACTAATCCCATTTCTGAGGGTTCCATCTCCATGACCTAATCACCTCCCAAAGTTCCCACCTGTCAATACCATCACCTTGGGCATTGGGTGTGAACATATGAATTTGGGGGAGCGGGGAGACAAGCATTCAGACCATAGCTGAGTCCAGCAAAAGGGACTTGAAAGCAGCAAGGACTCAGGGTTAGAGAAAGACCCTAGCGGATTTGAGGGCAGAAAGGAGGAAACCGAAAAACCTGACACACTCCTCAATAAGTTAGTACAAACAGAACCAAGCTGGGCATGGTTACCTTTCCCATCTAGAAACAGATAATATGCTGAGATTCATCACAGTGTAATAAAGCAGGTTTTTGCACCCTAAGCTCCTGACTGGGACAATCTGGACACATCACAGAGTAAGGGCGCAGAAGAGAGGCAGGTGTCAGTCCTCCAGCAATGAGCAAAGTATTGCCACTTCCTTGTTAACTGGGTAGGATTGGGGGCGGGAGGAGAAGGGGACGACAGAGGATGAGATGGTTGGATGGCATCACCAACTCGATGGACATGGGTTTGGATAAGCTCCGGGAGCTGGTGATGGACAGAGAGGCCTGGCGTGCTGCAATTCATGGGGTCACAAAGAGTTGGACATGACTGAGCGACTGAACTGAACTGAACTGTTAACTGTACCCTGATTTTCCTTGAATGTCTTAAAGATACCTCAAGATCAGTAAGTCCCAAACCAAATCTATGATTCACCTGTTACACTCTTGCTTTTTTTTTGCCCCTGTGTAGCTTGTGGGATTCCATTTCCGAAGCAGGGGTCCAACCCTGGTCCTTGGTAGTGAGAGCACAGACTCCTAATCACTGGACCGCCAGGAAACGCTCATCTGCTTCTTCCAGTATTCCACAGCACCATCCACCTTTTGTGTGAGCTTAACACTCAGGCATCAGTCTGGTTCCCTCTTCTCACGATCCATCACAAAGTCCTGTCCTCTTACCTTCCCAATTTCTGTCGAGTCCATCCATTTCTCTCTATACCCACCACTCTGGCTGCCCTATTCCAGTCCCGCCGTCTCTGGACTCCCACACCGTATCAGTGGATAGGACAGTCCCTCTAAGAGGAAGGCCCCCCTCAACTCCCTGCTTTAGACCCCCACCCCATGTACCCTGCTCCAAGATGCACACACTCTTAGCGTTTAATCACAGTCCTAATTGAAAATGTTTATACATATATCTTATTATGAAAAAATGAAACAGAAACACAGAGCCCATATGAAGCACCTGTGTAGTCACAACCCAAAATTAACAATGTGTGTTAGTTGCTCAGTCGTGCCCGACTCTTTGTGACCGCATGGACTGTATCCCACTAGGCTCCTTTGTCCATGGAATTCTCCAGGCAAGAATACTGGAGTGGGTAGCCATTCCCTTCTTCAGGGGACCTTCCCGAACCAGGGGTGGAACATGAATCTCCTGTACTGCAGGCAGATTCTTTACCGTTTGCGCCAGTAGGGAAGCCCAAGAATTAGCAATGGCAGCATGTTAACTTGCTGCTAAACTTATTACGAATCTTTTCCTTCCCCTTTAAAATAAATCAAACATAAAACAGATGTGGTTAAAATTCTTTTGAACATTTCCCCTCCCCCTCACTCCTATTCTCTTTCCCTTGTCAAAAGAACTACTACCAAGAATTTCATTGTGTTTCTTTCCCAGTCATGATTTTATGCTTTTAATATGTAATGTGTGTTTAAAGAAAATCAGTCGTTAGGTTCCTTTTGTTTTTGAAATTATGTAAATGACACTGTATTGACGCTAGAGGTGAACAGGTGAAGATTTGGAGGATCAACATGCCCCTGAGTTGTTACCACAGAATTAACTGGGTGCCCAGATGCCTTCTGTGGACACTTCCACCTCCACCTTCAGTCTGTCACAGATAAGAGGACATGGCGAAATCAACTTCTGATTAGTTGCTTCCAGATACCAAGAGAGGACATAAAAAGGAAACCAACTGAAAAAAAAAAAAAGGAAACAAACACTTTTCCAAGTGGTAATGCCATCTATTATCTATCTACTCCAGGCTGAGAATTATACCTTGCATGACAAAATGTCCAAAGAACATTGTCAACTCAGCGTCTTCAGCCAAGGATGAAGTTATTGAACCTTAAGAGGCAAGGGATCTTAATGGCCTCATGTTATTAACATCCTTGTTACCTCTACCTAGAACTGGTATGGCCCAGTGAGCTCCAACACAAGGAAATCTGGGCTTCCCTGGTAGCTCAGCTGGTAAAGAATCTGTCTGCAATGCAGAACACCAGTTCAATCCCTGGGTTGGGAAGATCCCCTGGAGAAGGGAACAGCTACCCACTCCAGTATTCTGACCTGGAGAATTCCATGGACAGAGGAACCTGGCAGGCTCCATGGGGTCCCAAAAAGTTGGCCCAGTGAGCTCCATCATAGTGAAATTTAGAAGCTACTTATCCAACAGTGGGATGGACAGCAGCATTTGTTTAATCTAGAGAATCTATGCTTTGGGGGTGGGGGGGGAGTGGAAAATGAGGAAGTGGAAAGAACGTGACCTTTGGAGTCAGACAGATCTGAGTTCCCCTCCTGGGGTTGCCTCTTCCTGTGTGTTGCTTAAGCTCTAGTTTCCTCTTCCACAGCAGAGGAGAAAAATCCCAATTTACCAAGCAGCAGAGGGAATTCTGGGAAATCACTTGAGTGCTTTGGGACATGACTGGATCCCCTTTATCTGAATTGTGTGCATGTGCTCAGTTGTGATCAACTCTTTGAGACTCCGTGGACTGTAGCCCACAGGCTTCTCTGTCCATGGTATTTTCCAGGCAAGAAATACTATAATGGGTTGCCATTTCCTACTCCAGAAGATCTTCCTGACCCAGGGATCGAACCTGCATCTCTTGTGTCTTCTGCATTGGCATGTGGATTCTTTACCACTGACCCACTTGGGAAATCAGGTTATCTGAATTTGGAGAGGGTAAAAGTTTTGGTTCTGGGTTGTGCCTGGGAAAGGCCACGTACGATATGAGGATCAAATTTGGGCCATCATTTGCTCAACATGGTTGGCTGGCCTCCACCGTCATCTTGTTACCTCATGGGATCTAATGAACAGAACTCGTTCGTATGTAGGGGACTTACTCTATTCCATACCACCAGGCACCCTGTTGTGTGAGCTAAACACTCAGGCATCAGTCTCCTTCTCTTCTCTCACAACCCATCAGCAAGTCCTGTCCTTTTGCCTTCTCAAGGAGGGCGCTGGCTTTGTTTTGATCCTGTGCAGTAACCACAGTGATGGTTAAGTGTCTGGGAGCGGCCTCCTTCAGTCCTTATCACCTTGATCGGCTGCAGTCCCATCCCCACAGGATGTTATTCACATCTGGAAAGGAGAGCAGTTTTCGTTTTCAGAGGACCACAAATGCCATGGCCTCCAGGTGACTGTTCAGCTCTGAAGTGCCTAAGGTAGCCTATTAAATCCTGTCTGGAGTGAAAGGCTTCAGACACTACTATCAGACATGTCAGGGATCTCTTTCCCCATATGAACTAGATTGGACAATCAGAATCTCTTCTCCCTCTCTGCCGCTGAAAGAGCAGTTCTGTCTACCGGTCTCCAGAGCCTGTCATCAGGCTGCGATTTGGCCTTTCATCTTAGGAAGGTCAAAATGAGTAGAACAGCTGGGTTCTGTAATTCCACCTCCTGCTCCACTTCTACCCATGTGTAACTTTAGGCTAGGTAAACATTGGCAAAGGAAACATACATTATGCAGGGAATGTGAGCTGGCAGGTCTCATGCCCACAGCATTATCAGGCACTCCCTAAAGAGGTGTGTTCCTGATCATGAGTGGGCCATCTTGTTCCAAAGAATAAGAAGCTAACAATAATCAGAGGAAGATGCCCAAAGACTTTTCCATGGATTATTCTCCTCCTAGGAAAACTCAAAGGCACGTCAGTGGACAGAGTTCAAGGTGATAACTTCTCTAACTAACCTATTCTTCAAGTCCTTTCAAGCTGGTTTCACAAGGTTTTCAGTAAGTCACCCAGTCGTAGGTGGAGCATTATCTTCTGGGAACTACTCCCAAGTACCTGAAATACCATTTGAGAGTGAGCAAGACACGTTTCCAAACACCAAGGGCTTCTTTGGGGCTACAATTACACTTTGTTATGTGCTGATGACACAAGGGTTTTTGGGTTGACTTGTAAACCTTAACAGGTTGTTGGTTAGTAAGTTAAAAATATGTGAAATCATGAACTGTATGATATTTATCTGGCCTTTTTTTGGTTGCCATTGTTACCCTGAAACTAAGGTGGAGGATATCAGAAATGTTTGATATACAGTTGATGTATATCAACTGATGAGAATGCGTGCTCATTCTCAGATTCGGGTTTTGGCATGGATTTGCTAAACACACAGATGCCAATTAGGAAACTAAAATCCAGTCATTACTCAGAGATTAAATATTTCAACATAGTGTCTCAAACTATAATTAAAGGCAGTGAGCCTCATTATTGGGAGAACAAAAACACAGGGACGCAGACAACTATTTTTGGATTGTTCTTATCTTCAATGCCATCTACATTTTTTCAACTTGTTTACAGTATTTCCAACCTTACAAATCAGTCTAAACAAAGTGCCATAAAATGACACATTTGTGAAATGGCCTAGGGAGAAGTGGAGGAGGAGCAGGCAGAAGAAGAGGTGATGAGAGCAAGAGAGCAAAACAGGGATAGACTTCTCCCCAAAACAGGTTAAGAAAGAAAATGAAATAATTAAATCTATCATCTCAATTGAATTTCAAGGGGTAGTACAATTCAGTTTTGACCCAAATTTAGTCTTTGTATTTTTTTGCCTCATCCAGTTTAAACTATAGTTGCAAGAGTATAAAGCACACATATAAAGTACCGTATACCCATGTCTTGGGCATATGCTAATTAAATTAATTACTTTATAAATATCAAGATTTGATAAATGGTGGGCCATATATAACAGAATATACATATATGTGTGTAAATATATAATCAGAAAAAAATGACGAGAGAATTAAACTTAAAAATTCCATTTCTCTGGACTTGCCTGGTAGTCCAGTACCTAAGACTCTCTGATTCCAATGCAGCGGGCTCAGTTTCAATCCCTGGTCAGAGAACTAGATCCCACGTGCTGAGACTAAGAGCCAGCACAGCCAAATTAAATTAATTACTTAATTAAAAAAAATTCCACTTCTCATTACTTAAACATCTAGTCAACTAACTTCTTATGATTTTATTTGTCTCTTTTTTATCCTATTGTTTTGGCATTTGAGCATTTTCTTAATGGCTTTTTTTTTTATATTAAGAGTTAATATACAAAGTGCTTAGAAGCACTGTGTTCAGTTAAGTCGCTCAGTCATGTCCGACTCTTTGTGACCCCATGAACTGCAGCACGCTAGGCCTCCCTGTCCATCACCAACTCCTGGAGTCCACCCAAACCCATGTCCATTGAGTCGGTGATGCCATCCAACCATCTCATCCTCTGTTGTCCCCTTCTCCTCCTGCCCTCAATCTTTCCCAGCATTAGGGTCTTTTCAAATGAGTCAGATCTTCGCATCAGGTGGCCAAAGTATTGGAGCTTCAGCTTCATCATCAGTCTTTCCAATGAATATTCAGGCCTGATCTCCTTTAGGATGGACTAGTTGGATCTCCTTGAAGTCCAAGGGACTCTCGAGAGTCTTCTCCAACACCACAGGGCAAAAGCATCAGTTCTTCAGTGCTCAGCTTGCTGTATAGTCCAACACTTACATCCATACATGACTACTGGAAAAACTATAGCACTGTGTAAGTATGCACAATTATTATTACCTCTAACTCTAGAAACTAAGAATATTTTGAAGGTACTGAGAACATTTTACTGTATATTTCAATATTCAAACAACACATGTATTTCCAAAGCAGTGTCAGGAAACACCACACATTTCAATAACACTTCATACTTCTGACTACACAGAGAGTGGGGCAGATAGACATATGGCAGGAATTTGTACTTAAGCCAACTAAGATTCATGTTGGTTAATTACATTTTCTGACTCTAGTTAGAGTGACATCATAGCATCCAAAATGGAAAGTCATTACACACGTACTGTAATAATATCCATTCCACAGACAATAAGAAACTTCCCTCAAATACAAAAATCTAAACCTAAAATAAATATGCATTCTTAGAGATATTTTACAAAGAAAACATGTCTAAAATATTTTCCCTCTGAGTCAGTATCCCTCTAAATTTTATTGTGGTGTGTGGGTAGCATAACATAGAGAATAGCCATTTACAACAAAATTAAATAGACTCTACTTCAACAACCAGAGAAATCTGATTATAGTCTGAGTATTAGGAGAAACCGAGGAAGTACCGTCCTTTCTGTTAGGTGTGATATTGACATTATGGTCATGTGAGAACATATATATATATTTTAAGAGAGGCTTAAATATGTAGGAGTGAGTTGAAATAACTTCTAGGGTTAAAAAAAAATAATTCAGAGGATAAGTGAGAAGGGATAGTGCAGCTAAATCTTGCTAATTGTTAAATCTGAGTGATAGAAATATGAAAGTTTACTGTTCTACTCTGTCCACTTTTGTGTGAGTTAGAAGCTTTACATAATAAAAGTTTTTTTTTAAAGAACATTAAAATATTTGGTTTAGCGGTTTATTTTTTGCATATGTAGAGCATGATTAGATGAGAGAGTTCTGCCATATTTGAGACTATCTGTTAAAGGATTTGTTCTAGCTTACTAGTTCTCAAACTTGAGTATGCATTAGAGTCCCCTGGAAGACTGAGTACCCCACCTCCACTCCAGAGTTTCTGATTCAATAGGTCTTTGCAGGGGCCCAAGAATTTGCATTTCGAACAAGTTCCCATTTGACCCTGATGTTGCTGGTCCATGAACGACACTTTGAGAACCACCACTCTAGGTAAACCATCTTTCCTAAATTACCCTGTTTAAGCAGTGATGTAGATGGACCTGGAGTCTGTCATATAGAGTGAAGTAAGTCAGAAAGAGAAAAACAAATATTGTATATTAACACATATATATGGAATTGAGAAAAATGATACAGATGGACCTGTTAGCAGGGCAGGAACAGAGATGCAGATGTAGAAGGGATGTGTGGACATGGTGGGGCAAGGAAGAAGGGATGGGTGGGATGAATTGGGAGAATAGGATTGACATAAATACACTATCACGTGTAAAGCAGACAGCTAGTGGGAAGTTACTGTACAACACAGGGAGCTTAGCTCGGTGCTCTGGGATGACCTAGAGCAGTGGGATGGGGGGTCGGAGGGAGGTTCCAGAGGAAGGGGATAAATGTATATATAGCTGATTCACTTCATTGCACAGCAGAAACACAACATTGTAAAGCAATGATACTCCAATAATAGAAATAAACTACCTTGTTTCACTTTTTCTGTCACCAATTCCATTCCTTTTTTATTTAATGTCAAGTATGAGCTTTAACTGTTCACTTTGGCCAGCTTCTGAGCCTATTTAATTGATTCTAGAATATGCGGAAAGTCAAATCTTGAGACTTTAGTATCAAGATTTTTCACTGTTTGATCTTAATCTACACAGCTTGCCAATCTTATCATTCACTCTTCTCCTGACTTCAACAATATGAGGCTACCTGACTTCTAAACAAGTTAGTCAAATTCCTACCTCAGTCCCTTTGCCCATGTCATCATCCTCTCCTGGCATCCACTTGTGCACTTAACACACATAGACTCACACACTGAATCCAGTCCAAGTACCTCCTCTTCCATGAAGCTCTCCTGGGCTACCAGCATCCATGGTGATGTCTCCTGCTGAAAACCTCTCATTTTAAACTAATCGAATCCTGCCTTGTAATAATTTTTATATTATTATTTGTTATATACTTGCATCTTGTCTCTTCAATATAGTGCAAACTTTGCAAGGGCAGGGGCCATGCTTTATACAGAACTTATTTGTACAGGCCGCAGACTTCAGCCTAGAACTATAGGCAAGGTCATTTACCCTACAAAATGGGGGAGGAAGATATTTACTTTTTCTCTAAAGTAAATAATGGGATGGAACCTGAAATCTGCAGATGCAGAAAACATATTAGTAAGAGGCAATAGAAATCTAATATCTGTTTACCTCCAAGCAGTGCTCTGAGACTAATTAATGTTTACATAGGTTTTTGAGATGTTCAGATGGAAGGCGTTTAAAAGAGTTGGAATGATGATGATGATCCCTGGGTCTCTTTCAAAATTTCATGCCAAATTTCATAGCACCCCTCAGGTTTACCCAGGCTAGGAAGAGAGTCGAGCGCTATTCCTCTGCTGGTGGCTGAAAGGTGACTTTCCAATAGCGCTTGAGATTTTCAGGAAAAGCAAACTTTAAAATAAGGCTGATGGTGTTGAAAATCTCAACATAACAAACCCTTGGCTTCCTAAGCATAACTGAAACCAGAATGCTCCTTTTCATCCTCCTGCGGGAATGCTGGACTCTAGAACTGATTCTCTGCTTCACTTCTGCAATCACAGGCTGTCAAGTGTCAGGATTGTGCCTGCAGCTACCTGGATTATGTTTGTATTATGGCAGCTCAAAGGCATTTTTGGCCTGAGTTTATATATATATACATATGCTTTATTACATATATGAATATACATATTATAAATATATAATATATATTAAGTTTATATATATATACATATATATAAAATATATATGTGTGTGCATGCTCAGTTGCTAAGTCGTGTCTGACTCTTAGTGATCCCATGGGTGGTGTGATGGTAAAGAATCCACCTGCCAAGGCTGGAGACACAGGAGAAACAGTTTCAATCCCTGAGTCAGGAAGATCCCTTGGAGAAGGAAATGGCAACCCACTCCAGTATTCTTGCCTGGAGAATTCCGTGGACAGAGGAGCCTGGCTGGTTACAGGCCATGGAGTCACAAAGAGCTGGACAGGACTGAGCGACTGAGCACACATGTATAATGTACATATATATATATACATATATATGGTGGTTTAGTCGCTATGTCGTGTCTGTATGTATGTATATGCTAACTTGAGATTTTCTTTAGCCCTCATTTTCTGTCTGTCTTTCTTTTTTAATATTTATTTATTTATTTGACTGAGTCAGGTCTTAGTTGCAGTACTTGGGTTCTTTAGTTTTGACATGTGGGCTACTTTACTTACAGCATTTGGGATCTAGTTCCCTGACCAGGGATTGAATCTGGACCCCCTGCATTGGGAGCTCAGAATCCTAGCCACTGGACCACCAGGGGAATCCTTCTAGACCTTATTTTCCTTGGTAACAACTCTCCTTTCTCTTTTTCCTTTGCTTTATTCCTGCATCCTTGTTTAGGTTGACTTGGCCTGGTACTACTTTGGTTTTATGGTTAATAATTCATTAACCATTAAAAAAAAATCTCTGAATCCATTACTATGACTGCCTATGTTAGATGAAAAGAGCTCCAATAACTTTACAGGCCCAGGCAGACATAGGTACGGTTATAATTAAACAGTAAATCACTACAAGATACCCTCAGAGGCGTGCCTCAGATGTGCTGGGGAAAGTCAAACGTTCTCACCTGCCAGCAGGAAAGAAAGAAAGAAAGAAAAAAAAAAAAAAGACTAGCCCAGTCAAGCTTGACCAGACAAAGTTTATACCTGGTATGATCATAAAGCCACTCCTGGCCTGTACTTCCAGGAATAAAAAATCCAGTGTACAAAGAGCCAGGGTCATATTCCACACCAGATGCTAATTCCTTTCTTAGCTGCAAGATCAGATCAAACCATTTCCTGGTTGGCAACGGGCAACTTTGGTTAGACTAATGCATGAGATTGGAAGTCCTCAGACTGCTATGACTCGTGTGCCAAGAAAGTCTGCAATTTAATTAAGACAAAAATAACAACAACAAATCGCAAAAGAGTCTCCACTTCAGGCCCTGAATTAGAAGGAACCCGAACCTGGATCTGCCATCAGTTAACCAAGATCTCAGGGCTCCTTCCTTTGGCCTCGAAGACTCATTGTTGACATGGTTCTTGCACAAGGACATCAGTGTGGGTGGCCCTTTATTCCTGACTCAGACTTTTAAAAAGCAAACAACTAAGCAGTGGAGGAGGCCCAGATTCTCAGTCTCTAACTGCCCTTTGAGCCCAATTCAGGATCTGCTTCCGTGAAAGAAGTGTGTCTCTCTCCTGGGCGAATGTAAACGGATGAAGACTTAATGATGCCTCCTCCCCACGTTATTTTTATAGGAAAATGTTTCCTGAGGTGTACATGACTGGCTTATTACCTTTGGGACACAAATCTCCCAGTAAGGTGATGACTGTGTGTCCTCATCATAAGGATCTGATTCTGGAAGAGACCTTACAGATAATACAGTCCAAACTCTATAATTTTTCTCTGCCTTCTTTTAGAAGGCTCCAAGGTAAAGGGATCAAAGGATTTGCCACAATTATAGAGCCACGGCCTATAACGTGTCCTCTCAGTGTGGTTCCTGACCATCTGACAGACACAGCCTCACCTGGGAATGTGCTAGAAAGGGAACTTCTCAGGCCCTGTCCCAGACTTTCAGAATGAGAAACCCGAGGGATGGGGTCCAGCAATCTGTTTTAACCACTTGACCTGATGGTATAAAATTTGAGGACCACTGGTTTGTAGGAAAAACATATATTTACAGGGGCAGAAAATTGGGGTGGGGAGGCAGACTTTATTATCTGCCTTGAAAGAAAAGTGAAAGTGAAAGTCACCCAGTTGTGTCCGATTCTTTGTGACCCCATGGACTATACAGTCCATGGAATTCTCCAGGCGAGAATACTGGAGTGGGTAGCCTTTCTCTTCTCCAGGGGATCTTCCCAATCCAGGGATCGAGCCCAGGTCTCATGCATTGCAGGCAGATTCTTTACCAGATGAGTCGCAAGGAAAGCCCAAAAAAATTGGAGTGGGTAGCCTATCTCTTTTCCAGCAGATCTTCCCGAGCCAGGAATTGAACCAGGGTCTCCTGCATTGCAGGTGGATTCTTTACCAATTGAGCTATGAGGGAAGCCTATCTGCCTTGAGTGTGTGTATAAATAGCCATTTTTTTTCTCTTTTCTTTGCAACACAATTACTTCATGTGAAAATTTAAGGGTATCTTATTTTGCCCCCTTAACCAAGAGAGGGCTGACGATGTAATGCAAGAGCATTCTCTTTCTACTCGCCTTTCATCTCATGATGGAGCCAAGATTCTGCTCAGAGAGGGATACTGCCCCTGCCAGTGCCTGCCCTGGAGGCTGCCAGGCAAGGAGCTTTCCTGTATAATTCACAAGGAGCCTGGGCAAGCTGAGGGAAGAAATCTGCAGGAGGACCACCTGGTAGGGACCTGGTAGGGAAGTCCACACATGGTCAGAGGAGCTGAGGGCCTGGAGCCTCCAAAGCAAGGACAAATGTCCCCAATAACCTTCCATGCGCTGTTCCCAGAATAAAGGATGGAAAGGTGGGATGTGCCCAAAGGGTTCTGAATCCAGTCAAAGAAAGGCATTGGATGAGGACTATTCATAGAAATCTATATTTATCACATGTGGCTGGCATTTTCCTGTTTATCTTTCTGTCTTGACAAATTCAGCTGGGACTTGTTTTTTTTTTTTTTTTGGCTGCCCACCACAGCTTGTAGGATCTTAGTTCCCTAACCAGGGATAGAATCTGGGCCCCCAGCAGCGGAAGTGAGGAGTCCTAACCACTGTACTACCAGGGAATTCCTTCTTGAGGAAAGGGCCATTACCTGGACTTCATAGCTCTGCCACTGGGTACCTAGTGAAGTCATTCAGCACTGTGTGTGGAGACAAGTTAGCTGGTTATTGAACTTGGGGAGGCAATATAGGATAACAGTTAGGTGTAGGAATCAGACTGCTTGGCTTTTGCATTAGCTAGCTGCTTGAATTTGGGAGAGTTATATGACCTCTTTGTGCCCCAGGAGTTCTACAGAAAAAAAAATCAGTAATAATATTAGTATCTACTTAGTGAGACTTGAAAGAAATAATCCATATAAGTGCCTGCTATGTCAGTATGAACAAAATCAAAGTCCCCAAACCCATCCTGACCCTTCTTGCACCTGCATCTTTGTTTCTGCCATTCTGCTCTTTGGGGATTCCCTGGGCCCAGTCCCCACCAGTCACAGAGGTCAACCTGTGCCTCCTGTTTCTCCAGAGTTCACCTCAAACACCGCTTCCTCATGGAGCGCCTCTCGCTCGATCACTTGTCCCATCAGCCACACAGCACTGTGTTTTTATATTTTTGTGGTATTCATCACATTTTCCCTCAGACTGTATAATGTACAAACGACCTTGGGTTACTGGCTCTGTTTCATCTCTGTTTCCCTCTGAAGTGCCAAGTGAGAGGAGGCCTGAAAGTGAAAGTGAAAGTTGTTCAGTCGTGCCTGACTCTGAGACCCCATGGACTATAGTCCATGGAATTCTCCAGGCCAGAATACTGGAATGGGTAGCCTTTCCCTTCTCCAGGGGATCTTTCCAACCCAGGGATCGAACCCAGGTCTCCCGTATTGCAGGTGGGTTCTTTACCAGCTGAGCCACAAGGGGAGTGCCAAGTGAGAGGAGGCCTAGACTGAGCATATTGGTGTTTCAATGTTTTCCTGTCACAAGGATTCCAAAACCCAGTTCAATTCGACTTATAAGGTGGAAGGATTTTTCTTGCTCATGAAATGGAAAATTCCTGAGGAAATACATTCAGGCTTCCCATGTGGTGCCATCAGGGCTCCAGCTCTGTGTTCTGGAATTCCCTCAGCTCTGGTTTCTGAGGTGTCATCTCTGTTCTCAGTACAGCCAGTAGCAACAGGCTGGGCTACAAACTTCTCGGTCAAGTCTAGGGAGAGAATACATTTCTCTAAACAGCAAATGAAAGTCTTTAACTTCACTCTGGTCAGGCCAGTTTACATCAGGTACTCATCCCTTAACCCACGAGAGACAGATGAGGCAAGAGGGTGGGATCCCCCTGGTCAGTCAGTTTGCCTTCAAATGAGGCGACATTCAACTCCTCTCAAACTCCTGCTGCTCCACAGTGGGGATGCCAAACACAAGTTGGGGCTGCTGAAGCAGGAAAAGATATATATATATATATATCACACTCGTCTGCTAGTCTTTACAATACCTTTGTCAGGCAGTTTCTGGGTAGCTTTTTAGATAACACTGAAGTGCAGCAACAACAATCACTGGCCTTGGAACATTTAGAACTCAACATACCTTCCTAGAGCCCATTTCTATATCTTATTTTATCTCACCTTTCAAACCTCAGAAGTAAACATATCCTCACTATTCAAGCAAGTATCTCCTTTATTTAGTTATTTTTAATCATGTAACAGCACCTATATAGCCACCCCCAAGAGACATCTGCTTTCCTCCATCTCAAGGAAACTCATCCTGAATCCTGTGTTCTCACTTATTTGCTTGTCTTTTCATATCACTTTATTTCATCTCTATGTATTTCTACAAAGTACCTTTTTATTCTAGTCATTTTTAACTGCATCAACAGGGTCTCATCATGCATGTAATTGTTTGGGATTTATTTTTCATATATTGCTAAGATCCAACCATATTGTTACATGAGGCTGTAGTTCATGTTGTTGTAACTTCTGAATCCTATTCCATTGTGGTAATAAAACAGAGCTTATCCGTCTACTCTCCTTTTGATTAGCATTTGAGTTGTTTTGGGGTTTTTTGTTAGAGTGAAGAGGAGAATGGATACTTGTAAAAGAAGATCAACAAGGAGAAACTTACTCTGTAGACAACAAAACCTATTGTGAAGCTATAGTAATGAAGTTTTGTAGTGCTGGCTCAGGGACAGACAAACTGACCAATGGAATAGAATGGGGTGGTATGAAACTTTGCTGTGTGTCAGAGGTGGTATTTAAGACTACTGGGGAAAGGAGAGACTACTCAATAAGTAGAGTTGGATAAAATTATTATCCCATGTGAAAAAGGATGAAGTCAAATTCCTACCTCAGAGTATAAGCAAACATAGACATCAAATGGGTCAAGATCTTAAATATAAAAAAAATATATAAACAATATTTATTTTTCTCTTTCTGACTTACTTCACTCTGTATGCCTGATTCTAGGTCCATCCATGTCTCTACAAATAACCCTATTTCTTTCCTTTTAGTGGCTGAGTAACATTCCATCATATATATGTACCACATCTTCTTTATCCACTCATCTGTCATTGGACATTAGGTTGTTTACATGTCTTGCCTGTTGTAAATAGCAATGCAATGAAAAACGGCACAGATGAACCTATTTGTAGGGTAGGAATAGACACACAGACATATAGAATGGACACGTGGACACAGAGGGGAAAAGGGAGGGTGGGACAAATTGGGAGATTAGGATCGACATATGTACACTATGAACAAAGCTAGTGGAGATGATGGAATTCCAGTTGAGCTATTTCAAATCCTAAAAGATGATGCTGTTAAAGTGCTGCACTCAATATGCCAGCAAATTTGGAAAACCCAGCAGTGGCCACGGAACTGGAAAGGTCAGTTTTCATTTCAATCTCAAAGAAAGGCAATGCCAAAGAATGCTCAAACTACCGCACAGTTGTACTCATCTCACATGCTAGTAAAGTAATGCTCAAAATTCTCCAAACCAGGCTTCAACAGTACGTGAACTGCAAACTTCCAGATGTTCAAGCTGGATTTAGAAAAGGCAGAGGAACCAGAGATCAAATTGCCAACATCTGTTGGGTCATCGAAAAAGCAAGACAGTTCCAGAAAAACATCTACTTTTGCTTTATTGATTATGCCAAAGCCTTTGACTGTGTGGACCACAACAAACTCTGGAAAATTCTTCAAGAGATGGGAATACCAGACCACCTGACCTGCCTCCTGAGAAATCTGAATGCAGGTCAAGAAGCAACAGTTAGAACGGGACATGGAACAACAGACTGGTTTCAAATCGAGAAAGGAGTACGTCAAAGCTGTATATTGTCACCTTGCTTATTTAACTTATATGCAGAGTACATCATGAGAAATGCTGGAAATGTGGAGGAAGCACAAGCTGGAATCAAGATTGCCGGGAGAAATATCAATAACCTCAGATATGCAGATGACACCACCCTTACGGCAGAAAGGGAAGACAAACTAAAGAGCCTCTTGATGAAAGTGAGAGTAGAGTGAAAAAGTTGGCTTAAAACTCAACATTAGAAACTAAGATCATGGCATCTGGTCCCATCACTTCATGGCAAATAAATGGGGAAACAGTGGAAACAGTGAGAGACTTTATTTTGGGGGGCTCCAAAATCACTGCAGATGGTGATTGCAGCCATGAAATTAAAAGACGCTTACTCCTTAGAAGGAAAGTTATGACCAACCTAGACAGCATATTAAAAAGCAGAGACATTACTTTGCCAATAAAGGTCCATCTAGTCAAAGCTATGGTTTTTCCAGTAGTCATGTATGGATGTGAGTGTTGGACTCTAAAGAAAGCTGAGTGTCAAAGAACTGATGCTTTTGAACTGTGGTGCTGGAGAAGACTCTTGATAGTCCCTTGAACTGCAAGGAGATCCAACCAGTCCATCCTAAAGGAAATCAGTCCTGAATATTCATCGGAAGGACGGATGCTGAAGCTGAAACTCCAATACTTTGGCCATCTTATGCAAAGAACTGACTCATTTGAAAAGCCCCTGATGCTGGGAAAGATTGAAGGCAGGAGGAGAAGGGGATGACAGAGGATGAGATGGTTGGATGGCATCACCAACTCAATGGACATGAATTTGAGTAAACTCTAGGAGTTGGCGATTGACAGGAAGGCCTGGTGTGCTGCAGTCCATGGGGTCGCAAAGAGTTGGACATGACTGAGCAACTTAACTGAACTGATGTACACTACCATGTGTGAAATAGATAGCTAGTGGGAACCTACTATAAAGCACAGGAAGCTCAGCTAGGTGCTCTGTTATAGCCTAGATGGGTGTAATGTGGGGGCGGGAGGGAGGTCCAAGAGGGAGGGATGGCGATATATGTGTATATAAATATATATGTGTATGTGTATATATATATATATATATATATATGTGTATATATATATATATATATATATATGTATACATACATGTTGCTGATTTACCCTGTAGTGCAGCAGAAACTAATACAACTTTGTAATTATATTCCGATTTTAAAAAGTACATAAAAACTCTAATTAGAAAATGTGGGTGAATCTTTTAGAACTTAGAGTTGGAAAAGACTTAAGACACAAAAAGCTTTTAACTACAAAGGAGAAGCTGATAAATTTGACTACATTCAAGGTAAGAGCATTTGTTTGCCTAAAATCTATAGGCAAACAATCGCCAGGACTAAAGATTATTCTGCTGCTTTAAACCCCACCCCCATGATAAACCTTTTATAACCTGAGATTAGATTTGAATATACATAAAATTGTAGCTGACTTCATCGTCTTAAAGAGAACCATTGTTTCCTTCAAACTGTAAATAATAGTCTTACTGGAGCCAAATGACCCTCTTCAGTGGACGCCCCTCCCCTCAACCAGGCGTTCCCCTCTTGCTTCCTGATTGCTCTCTCACTCCCACTTGAATGTGAACATCAGAGCCTTTACAGGCTTGAAATAGAGTGGGAGAAAAAAAGATTAAAATTTGCAATATTAAAACAAATGGGACATTATTCCTATCCCAAAGTAAAAATTTAAGTTTCTGAAAATAAAGTTACTAGGACTTCACTGGTGGTCCAGTGGTTAAGAATCTGTCTTGCAATGCAGGGGATGTGGGTTTGATCTCTAATCAGGGAACTAAGATCTCACATGCCACGGGGGCAACTAAGCCCTCATGCTGCAATGAAGACCCAACACAGCCAAAATGAAATAAATAAATAAAGTTTCCAAGGAAGGTAAGGAAAATTAATAAACTTTCCTTCTTCAAATATTTGTTGAGCACCAACGATCTGTCAGACACTGTGCTAGAAGCTACAAGTACAAAAGTAAATTAGATGCAGCCCTAACCTTAAGGAGTCTACAGTCTGTCACAGTAAGACAAGGTGACGATAGGGCAACAAGCATCCTTGGTGCTGTTAGAATTGTCGTAGGGTCCAGTAGGGCACCAAGGAAGAGATGGCCCGTCCTACTAGAAGGGGCAGGGAATGTGGAGGAAAAGTAAGCACAGGAGAAGCTTGAAAGATGCAATTTTAGCAAAGACATGAAGGTATGAATAATAATTAGGCTGCTGCTAAGGCACTTCAGTTGTGTCTGACTCTTTGCAACCCTATGGACTGCAGCCCGCCAGACTCTTCTGTCCATGGGATTCTCCAGGCAAGAATACTGGAGTGGCTTGCAATTTCTTACTCCAGGGGATCTTCCTGACCCAGGGATCAAACCCTTGTCTCTAACATTGTCTTCCTGCATTGGCAGGCGAATTCTTTGCCACTAGCACCACCTGGGAAATCCAAAATAATTATAGAGAAACAAAAGTAGCCAGTATGGCTGAAGCGTAGAGTCCACAGGGAGAGGTTAGATGAGATCATCATGCAGCGTTAGGCAGAGGCCAGTCGGTGCTTGAAATTTCCCCTAGAAGCCCCAGGTTGCCACGGAAGAGTTTTGAACAAGGAGTGACATCATTAAATTTGGTTTCAGGGAGATAACTCTGGAGTGTGGGTGGAGGGACTGAGAATGGTGGCAGAGACCTCCCCCAGGACAGAGACCTCCCCCAGGACAGAGACCATAATGGCTGAAACAAGGCATTAGCATCTGGAGAGGAAGGGCTGGGAACAGTGTGAAGAATTTGGACACTGATTTGATTTCAAAGAAAAAGTGTAGGTACTTCCAGGAGGCCACTTTTACCCTAAAATAAGTCCTCGATGGTGTCAAAATTACAACATAGCCCCTCTTGCCTAATGGACAGCAAACAACAGTTGCAATGCACAGCAAAGTATACATCCAATATTACAACAATCACACAAAGGGATGTACCTTAGGGTGACAGGTTCAGGCCCAACATCTTTATCTGTATTCCATGAATATCCTAGGCATCCATGATATTCCTTTTCATTGGGGTTTTCTATTTATGTGTATGTATGATGCAAACACACAAGCCTTTTTCAGATTTGTGCAAATAATAAGCGAATATCATTATGAATTCATAACACAAACACTGACAGGCTGCACATGGAACCCAGATTTGTAAAAGAAAAGGCAAAGAAAAGGAATCTGGCAAGAAATCTATCAAAGACAAAGACACAACAGAAACGAGTCCCTGAGTTGTCCTGCTCAGCGCTCAACAGTGGTCTTGAGGCAGGAAGAAGATGCTCAAGACCAAACGTCTACCTTTTTCATCCCGCACCATCAATTCTCTTCTAGACAGCGGTTTCTCTGTGATTATTCTGTGAGCACGCCAGGTCATGGTAAACAAGCAGGGAACCAGCTATCCATTCTGCTTCCTCAGCGTCTCCCACCTGTTCTCTCCTTTTTGCTGTTATACTGCCTGCAGGCCATCATTCCCTTTGACCTTGGCAACAACCTAACATAGGACCTACTAGTAGGTCTTGATGCTCTGGAATCAGCGTCAGTAGGGAGAACTTCTCAATAAAGGGTGGCTCTTCTGATTGTTTATGCCTCTGATCTGTCTCCAGATATATTTTTTTGAAATACAGATCTGATTATGTCGCTTCTGTTCAAAACCTGCTGTGGTCTCTCCTTCCTTGTAAACTGAGGTCTGGACGTCACAGCCTTCAGTTAAAAACCCTATCAATCCCTCCAGCCTTTCTCTTCTACAGTTTCTACCATTTTCCCCAGCCTCACATGCTCTTGCCGTAACTCAGACTTCTTGCCCTCCCCGAACCCTGAGCTCTCCTCCTCTGTGCCTTTCTATCAAGTGTGTGTGTGTGTGCATGCCTGTGTATTTATCTAATCAGCCTATACAAAGCATGGCCATTTAAAATCCCAAATCCTTTGCTTTTTTCTCTCTCTTGCTTGTATTCCTATAGGATGCAGTTTATGTCTGTTAGAATGCCAATTATAGCATCTATTGGTCTGAAATGTTTTAAAGACGATTTTTCATTTATTATGGTTTTAGAGCCTCAGGAAAATAGGCATTCAACATTTTTTTTTTTTCGGTATCTCTCTGTCCAGTCTTTCCTGCACTTAGAAGGTAAGAAATGGCTATTAAGTTGAATTGAATAATTCACTCACACTGCAGGTCTCTAAATCTCCAGTATGAGCTATGATGATACAGAGGCTCATCTTGACACAGTAAATTCCTTTGAGTTTATTGACTCTGCACGTGGGCATGAATAGGACAAGGAATGTCATTGTGTTCACTTATTACCTTCTTCCCCAAGAGGCAGAAAAAGGACTTAGTTCACCAGCATTGGTCTTAATAACTTAGAAAAAAATATATGGTGAACCAGACTTTGATGGTGTGTGGAGAGAAAAAAAATATGTTTGTTTTTTATGAAAGAAAATGAACTTAGCTCCGTAATACCCTAAGGAATTGCCTTTGTGTTCAGCATTTCTGGTTGTTTATTTTGAATCCCCATACGTTAATATCCAAGAACTCATACAATTCAATAACAACAACAAAAAAAGAAATCCTAAATAATCTGATTTGAAAATGGGCAAAGGATCTGAATAAACATTTTTTTCAAAGAAGATAAATGAATGGCCAGTAGGTACACAAGAAGGGCTCATTACTAATCATCAGGGAAATGCAGATCAAAACCACAATGAAATATCACCTCACACCTATTAGAATGACTGTAAACAAAAAGACAAGGGAAAATAAATGCAGTGAGGATGTGGTGAAAAGGGAAACTTTGTGCATTGTTGGTTGGATTATAAATGTACAGCCATCATGGAAAACAGTATGGAGGTTCCTCAAAAAATTAAAAATAGAATGACCATATGATCCATAATTCCACTTCTGGGAGTATATCTGAAGGAAATGAAAACACCATGTTGAAGAGATAGCTGCACCCCACGTTCATAGCAGCATTATTTACAATAGCCAAGACATGGGAACAACCTAGGTGTCCATCAGTGGATAAATGGATAAAAAAGATGTGGTATATATACAGTGGAATATTATTCAGCCACGAAAAAGAAGGAACTCCTGCCATTTGCAACAAAATGATTGGACCTTGAGGGCCAAGTAAAGTAAGTCAGAGAGAGAAAGATAAATACTGTATGATCTCACTTATATGTAGAATTTAAAAAAAACTCAGAAAAAGAGATCAGATTTGTGGGCAGCAGAGGGGTGGGGTGAGGTGAATTAGATGAGGGTGGTCAACTGGTCAAATCTCGAGTTTAAGGTAGATAAGTACTAGGGATGTAACGTATACAACATGATGAGTGGAGCTCTCACTGCTGTGTGGTATATTTGAAAGTCGTTAAGAGAGCAGATCCTTACTAAGAGTTCTCATCACGAGGGGAAAAAATTTTTTTGGTATCTATATGAGTTGATGGATGTTAATTACACTTACTGTGGTAATTGTTTCACAATATATG
Source organism: Okapia johnstoni (assembly GCA_024291935.2). Classification (NCBI taxonomy): domain Eukaryota; kingdom Metazoa; phylum Chordata; class Mammalia; order Artiodactyla; family Giraffidae; genus Okapia; species Okapia johnstoni. The sequence goes on from CM044322.1 coordinate 48,444,748, forward strand.
TGAGACAAATCGCGCTGTACACCTTAAACTTACATAGTGCCATGTGCTAAGTCACTTCAGTCGTGTCCAACTCTGGGTGACCCCATTGACTGCAGCCCACCAGGCTCCTCTGTCCATGGGATTCTCCAGCCAAGAATACTGGAATGGGTTGCCATGCCCTCCTCTAGGTGATCTTCCCCACGTAGTGCCATAGGTCAATTATATCTTAATAAAACTGGGTGGAGGGAGTTAGAAACCTCAAAAATAACCATACTTCAGTCTCAGCCTTTTTAAAATGCTAATCATAGGGCATGCTAATAGGTGAATCTAGAAAAGAAGTTCCATGGTCAAATAAGTTTGTGAGATACTGGATTAAACAGAGACAACAGAATTTCTCAGGGCTTTTATCATGTTAATGAACTTTGAATCTCTAGGAATCAGCATATGATATTCGAGTGTTCTTCAATTTATTTGAAAATGGAATTCTTTTATAATAGTGCACTGTTGTAACCTAATATTTCATGGAACACATTTTGGGAAGCACTACTCTAATTTAATATTAATATCTGAAGACTGTATACAAGGATAAATATTTATTCATATATTTATTTATTTATGGCTGCATCTGGTCTTAGTTGTGGCACGCAGGCTCAGCAGTTGCAGCTCGAAGGCTTAGTTGTTCCACGGCATGTGGGATCTTAGTTCCCTGAACAGAGATCAAATCCATATCCCCTGCATTGAAAGGCGGACTCTTAACTGTTGGACCACCAGGGAAGTCCCTGTATATGAGTTTTTGCATCTCCTATTACTCTTCTTCTAAGGTCCAGAGGATTTCAACAGTGATTACAGGGGAAATATACATTTTATAAGTTTTATGAATCCTTTATCTAACCCAGATAGATGGACTGTAGATTTTTCGTAAATATTCAGAGGAAAGCTCTCCAGTAATTTATGGAAAATGAGAGAATTTTTGTATCATTTCCAACCTTATCTTTTTATCCAGAATGGCACAGATTGTCTGTCTTTCAAGGCTCTGGGTAATTAAAAGAGAAGTTATGTGTTGAAATCAATGTCATATTATAGTAACAAGGAGGAAGTTGTTTATTTGTACACAAAGCAGTCTGTCTTACCCTCTATTTGAAATATGTTAGAACACAAAAGTTGTTTGGGAAGTGAGCCTAAACAGCCAAGATTTTGACTATATCTGCAGCTTCCAGGAAACATGCCATTCTGGATAGCCGAGTTTTCTTAATTCCTAGTATTTAACCTATATTCTCACGAGTGTTAAAAATTCTACCTTTTTGGTAGATCTTTTCTAAAATGTGTATCATGCCACCTTGTCATCTTGACTACAGCATACTCCACATAAGGTTTTCACTATGCTGTGATATAGGAAGATCTTTGTCTACAGTGATGTGTTAACATTGTTTGACCCATCACAAAATCTTCCCTGGTGTTAGCTTTGTCTTTTTATTTCACTCTGGCCGTCAACTACTACTTCTCGGTTCTTGTCCCCACACCAGCCTCTTGCAGTCCCCATTCTTGTCTCCTTACTTAATAGAATTTGTTGTTGTCAATAAGTCACTAAGTCATGTCACACTCTTTTGCAGCCCCCATGGACTCTAGCCCACCAGCCTCCTCTGTCCATGAGATTTCCCAGGCAAGAATACTGGAGTGGGTTGCCATTTCCTTCTCAGGGGATCTTCCTGACCCATGGATTGAACTCCAGTTGGCATTGGCAGGCAGATTCTTTAACATGAGCCACCAGGGAAGCCCCTCATATAATTTATTTTACATTAACTTACTAATTTTCCATAGCAGACCATTACCCTTCTTAGAATCCTTTTTATTTTTTATAAGATGAAATTTGTTTTTTATTTTTAAATTTTATTATTTTTAATTTTGTCTGCACTGGGTCTTCATTGTGGTGCACAGGCTCTCTAGTTGTGGTACAGGCTTAGTAGCCCCTTGGTATGTAGGATGTTAATTCCCTAACCAGGGGTGGAACCCGCATCCCCTGGTTTGGAAGGTGGATTCTTAACCACTGGACTGGCGAGTCCAGTGGCATTCCCTTAGAATCCTTTCTAAAACTAAAAGAGTCTGAGGTTCTGTAAGAAAAATTTAGTCTTTAGCTGTGTGGAGACTTTGAGCCTTATTTTATTTTTAAAAAATGTGTTTTAGGTAGGTCAGTTAGCCAGACAACTGAGTTATTAAGGAAAATCTAGTTAATTTGTTTAACCTAGAAGTTTAATTCAGTTGACCAATGACCCCTGCATTTTAATTAATGAGATACAACACCTTTCATTCAAAAACTCTCAAAGGATTTCACCATATGAACTTTGACCACACCCTGTGGTACAAAGATACATTCTAACAATAGTTGTTGGGTAGCTCTTCAGCCATTTAGAAGCTTATACACAAAGCAGTCAGATGAGTTTCCTGAGTTCACACAGCAAAACCTCTGGGGAGTAAGAAACATTCGACTTTTTCTCAGTCATTTGCAAAATAACATTTCCTCTTCAGGTACAAAATAAAATTAAGTTAGTGAAGTTTATTTCTTTACTAAAGGTAACTCTAGTTAATGGATATGATGGTTAATGTTATGTGTCATCTTGACTGGGTCATGAGGTGCCCAGACATTTGGTCAGAAGTTATTCTGGGTGTTTCTGGATAAGATTAACATTTGAACCAGCAGACAGAGCAAAGCAGACTGCCCTCCCTTATGCGGGTGGGCCCCATCCAATCAGTTGAAGGCCTGAATAGAGTAAAAAGCCTGACCCTCCTCCCAGTAAACGAGGGTTCCTTTTACCTGGACTGCCTTCAAATCAGAACATCAGCTTTTTCCTGCTTTTAGACTAGAACCAAAACCTTGGCTCGCCTGCTGACCTTCAGTTGAGAACCACACTAGGCTCTCCTGGGTCTCCAGCTTGCCCACTCATTCTGCAGATCTTGTGACTTGTCAGCCTCCTTAATTGCATGAGGTGTGAGCCAATTCTTAACAATGTCTCTCTTTCTTTCTTCTACAGTTGCTCTCTCTAGCTCTCTGTCTGTCTCTCTCTCTCTATATATATATATTCTATTCACTTTGTTATGTTCTATTCATTTTGTTTCTCTGGAGAATCCTAACACAGTGGACATACACTAATGTCAATTAAATGAAAAAATACTTCTAAAGGCTTATAACTTCTCCAGCAGAAAAATCCCCTTTTGAAAGGCTTGACTATTCAAAATTCATAAAGGATTGCACATTTTTGTTGACTAGAGAGAAATTAAATTTCAGTGTTGAAAAAATCCCAGTGCTGAGATACTAAATTTCTAGAAGACAGGTGCTGTGTCAGTTTTGCTTTATAGTTCTAGTACTGTGAACAGCACGAAAGAAATTCAGCCTTTTTAATATAACAACATTATTTGATGGTGATGTAAGAATGATGATACCAAATAAGCCTTGGGAAGCTACTGTTGGCATGATAATTCAAACAAGGTAATATCTAGGGCAGTCAGGGGTGATAGAATTTACTGATCTAAGTTCACCCTGAGTGAAGATGTTTTCTTCTTGCTGATATTACAAAGAGCTAGGCTTCTACATTCAGCACTGACTGTGAGTCCAGCTTTTTATCTCTTTGCTGTGCCTCTACCATACTCTCCTCTTCTGCCATCTCCAGATCCTTCCCAGCATCAGAGCTAAACACAAACCTCTTCTACCTCTCAACTCCACCTCATCCTTGACGTGTCCTGTTTTCTTCTGTCCAATAAAGGAAGGAGGGTGGAGCTGTGCCTTCACTGGCAGCCAAACATCTTGGGTCCTTGCTTCAGGCTCCACCTCCCACATCAACCACCACCCAGTATGGACTACACAGCTCTTACCCAGAAGCTGTTTTTCCATCCTAGGAGCTGACCTCATTGTTTCTGGGGTTGGAGCCATCTACAAGGCAACACTTGCCAACTGGGGAGTTTATAGCAGTTTTGTGTTTGTGGCGCGGGAAGAGTCGGCCTGTACCATTGTCTTTTGTCTTAAGGACGGCATTAACAACCTCCATTCGTCTCCTCTGAGCACAAACATGGCTGAAAACACAGAAGGGCGACTTGCATGTCACACATGGATGTAGTCTGTGAATTCACTAGTTCAGGAGCTTTGCTGTCATTTATGAAAATTGCCAGAGTGTACAGCTCTGCTTCCTGTTCTTACAGACCAGCATGACATTCTGGCTCGGTTGAGCCTCTGTCATGGGTTGCCACACAAGCATTGTCTGGGGCTGTCATTTCCTGGCAGTGAACAATTATTCCACATTGCCTCAGGATGCTCTCACAGTGCCCTTCTCCTGGTGGCCGAACCTGTCTTCAAAAAGCAAATGTATAGCTAGAGTCAATCACTTGGAGAAGATGGGCAGAAACAAAGCCGGTGTGGTTTGTTGGAAAGAACACCAAATACAGTTCTAAGAGCACAGCTACACACTCTTAATAGTAGAGGGAACTGCCCCCCACCCACTCACCATTTAGTGTCATAACCCCCATGTGTCTTCCTGTCCCTTTTCTCCCTACACTGAGGTTGGAAAGGTGGCAGCATTTGTCTATATTTTTCCACAACCAGCCTGGCACATAACACTGTCTACTGGACACCACCACACACTCTCAACCATCCAGCCAATCAGCTGTCTTTCTAGATTTTATTTTTCACTGATGTGCACTGTTTTCTTGGCCATAGCCCTAACTTTGGGTACCTTAATTTTCTCATTATTTGAATGTATTCAGTAATTTAATCCAAGTTGAAGCTGCATCTTCGGGAGAGAAAGTGTTCTGTTAGTGCTAACTATGATGACATAGTGCTAAAAAATCCACCTGCAAGTGCAAGAGATACAGGAAACGCAGGTTTGATTCCTGGCCAGGAAGATCCCCTGGAAGAAAACTTGGCAACCCACTCCAGTATTCTTGCCTGGAAAATTCCATGGACAGAGGATCTTGGAGGGCTACAGTCCATGGGGTCACAAGGAGTCGGACATGACTGAGCACCCACGCAGGCAGGCAGGTTTCTTCAGATATGTATTGGGAATAATTAGACTGTCTACCTTAGTAATTCATCAAATAACCAACGAATATTTATTTAATGCCTACTTTGTGTGTGCCATGGTGCCACCATGCTAAGTGCTTATTGGAAAGATTTAACAAGATTATATATTACTCAGGAGATTTTTGTCTTTGAAAAGTTAATAACAATTATTGCATATTTTAAATGACAAATGCCTTTTCAATACTTGGTTGTTTTTTTTTTAATACTTGGGATTTTTAACAATAAGAATTTAAATGCAAGAAAGGGATAAAGAAGGAACAGTTTCATTTAAACTTGAGGTTTTAGAAGGACTAGATATAATGTTAGTAACAAACAATGTGAACTTCCCTTATTAGAAGATGAATACTTGGTGAGACACTTACTGACTCTGGGGTCACCGTGTCACCCACTTTGCAAACCACTGGTCTCTAGGCACAGTATTTTTATTATTTTGTGTAATTTTTATCTCCTGGCAGTTCCATGGAGGCCCTTTCTCATTTTTCTTCCTGTGAAAGTGAAATAAAGACAACGGAATCTATAACTTCAGAGGTCTTGACATTCTGTTGTTCATACCGCCAGTTAAAAATGATTTCTGAATTTTTCGTTGCTTTCCCTTCAGCAGAGTTTCATTTGCTAAAGATCTGAGACACAGAGACTTCGATTCTGTGGGCTGATACAATCTTATTTAATAGGTACACATATCTCCTAAGACCCTCCTATCTCGTGGCTTTTAAGTTGTTCAGGATTGTATAAATACCATAACCTCAGCATATTAAATATTAAGGGACTTCTTCAGATTCCCAGAGCCTTAAAGTTAGACTATGCAAATATGTGCGAGTGTGTTTCCATGGTGCGGAATAAAAGTTATGGTAGGGTTTTTCAGAGCAGCATCACTATAAGCGTCACTCCTGCCACTGCCTTTCACAAGGGCCCACTTGCTGTGAAATATTTTGAAAACCGAGCTGAAGTGAAGATAACGCAGAGCGCAAACAGGCGGAAATACGAATAAACTGAGCGTGGCTGGCAGAAACCGAGAGGATGGCAGTTTCCGCAAAGAGATGGCTTGGTAAACCTGGAGGAAAAACCCGCCCAGAGCTGTTGTTTAGAAACCTCCCCACCTCCGTTTCCCTTGCCCCTGGGGGGGGAGCTCCCCAGAGCCGAGGAAGCAGCCCCCCAAAACCGCTTCCGCGACTGCAGCTTCCCTTCTCAAGCCCCCAGCGAGCAGCGCCTTCTCAGGCCACGATTCCCTGCGACCCAAAAATAACTACACAGATGGGAGGGAAAAGGCCAAAGCTTGAGGTACAAGGAAACACTCAGTTACCTTCTTATCGCTTATACACAGACCGCTGGAAACCTAACCCGGCGCCAGCCTTTTATAGAGTCCCTCGAGCCCCGCCCTAGCAACTTCTCTTAGCAACGCCTCGCCCCGGTGCTCTGCCTTCTTATCGGCCTCTGCCAGGCCCTTCCTGTTCCCCTCCCCCAGTCAGCTTTGCTCGGCTGCTCCAGGTCACGTGACTGTCCCCGGGGGCGGGGCGAAAAGTGAGGGGCGGGGCGCTGGATGAGCGAGCTTACGTCATCAAGACACGCCGTGTGGGTGGTGGTTCTTAGCGCTCCAGGGAGTGTCGAGGTTCCGCAACTGGGTGAGATGGCGGAGACAGCGGCGCTGGTGTGGCTTCGGGGCCCTGGCTTTGGGTGCAAGGCGGTGTGGTGTGGTTCGGCCCCATGCTCCGTACGAGATTTTATCCGTAGACACTGCGAAGATCAGGTGAGGTTTGTGGTTCCTGGAAAGAAGAGGACAGAGGAGGACAGGGGCAGGAATAGGTGCGGTGAGAGTCTCTCGGGGGGCACGTCTGTTCTTCGGGGTTTTCAGTTTTTGAGGCTGAAGGTTCCTCAGTTTGAAGATGCTTCAAACTGATCATGAGGCCTTCCGTCGCTTTTGTTTTGTGATGGTTTTGTCTCAGAGAAGGGAGAAAAACCCTTTCGCTCACAGGCGCTATGGTCCGGCCCTCAGTCTGGACTAACAGAATACCCTTTGGTATTATTCTCTTCATCCATAAATGAGGCACTTGGCCCAGAAGATTTTTCAGGCTCACTTCCTTATGTTCACTCTACGGTTGTGTGACATGCATTTTTTGTCTATTGATAACACAGCCCTGTTAGCTCCAGCCTAGAGAAGTATGTCATATCCAAAGGATGATTGGGAACGAAATGGATTCTTCTGGTCACTGGTCGTGGCCAAGCACTCACATAGGCCCTGTCGAGAGCATGATTCTTAGCGCTTGTCATTTAGACGTTTTCATTAATCATATGATGCTGTTATTTGTCCAGGCGTATTTTTCAAAAACTTACAAAGTTACACATGTGTGGTTTACTTAATTATGACGTAAGCAAGCTTTTACCAACTATAAGATATTAAACCTATTATGTTATTTAAAGAATTAGATGCTCTCCTTGAATCTAATTTTAATTTTGACATTTGACCTCTTACTCTGTTTTTCTTTATAAGCACACTTCCTCCGTGTTTCCCTAGACTTTCTCTGGTTGTTATTTACGAGCTTAACACATGTTAACACTGCAGTCTAAACCACATCTTTACTTGGACTGGTTCCATGAGAAGCAATGTGTATTTGCAAATCTTTTTCAGCTCGGAGAAGGCAATGGCACCCCACTCCAGTACTCTTGGCTGGAAAATCCCACGGACGGAGGAGCTTGGTAGGCTGCAGTCCATGGGGTCGCGGAAGAGTCGGACACGACTGAACGACTTTACTTTCACTTGTCACTTTCGTGCATTGGAGAAGGAAATGGCAACCCACTCCAGTATTCTTGCCTGGAGAATCCCAGGGACGGGGGAGCCTGGTGGGCTGCCGTCTGTGGGGTCGCACAGAGTCGGACACGACTGACGCGACTTAGCAGCAGCAGCAGTTTTTCAGTTTCCCATTTTCTTCCTATACTTCAGTTTAACTGCTGTCAGAACTGATAGTTTCCATCAGTTTGCCATCTGAATGGGGAAATATTTTCCAAAATAGTTGGATTTTAATATCTTTGAAAATTATTCTTATCCCATGAGTACAGTTTTCAAACTCATTGACAGTTGATCCAAAGTGGGACCAGAAAAATTTAGACCTTAATTATGAGGAGTCTTGGAAAAAATTTAAAATAAGAAGCAAGAAATATGAATGAATGAATTCAGTCATATACTTAAGAAACATGGCCATAATAAGTATGAACAAAAACACAAAACTTATAAAAAGGCATTTGATGATATACTGGAATGAATAAAAATAGCACAGTTTCACACCTGTGCCTTTTAAAACAAAACTATTCTGACACATGATAAAGTTGGTGTTAGCTTTCCCTGAGGAAGTTAAAAATCAGCCCAGCTATTCATTAGGCTGGGATAACAGACGTAGGTAGAGGCAGCTGCAAAGTCAGTAAGAAAGTGTTTCTCCCAAGGAGATGGTGCAGTGGTGAAATGTCAAAATGATTTCCTTGATAGTCTCCTTTTTCATTCTTTTCAAAATCTTACCTTGCAAATCATAGATTATAAGAGTAAACTGCTGTTTGAAATTGTATCAGTAAGAAGCATCCCACTCTTGCCTTGAGAATCTAAGTCCCTTTGATGTAGAGAAGCACTCTTGATTTCCAGGTGCGAAGCTTCAAATTAGGGGTTTCTAGACACAACATTGCACGTTTATCTTAACTTTGTATTTTTGGAGGAAACAGGATCCTGGATCTCCTTCACAGTCTAGACCTGGTATTGACCCTGATAACACACAGCCCTGCTTTATTGTGAGCCTTTTAAAACATTGTTTCATTTAAATTTTACCTAAATATTCCATCCTTGCCCCCAATCCTAAAACTGTATCTTTTTATTTGTTGGTGAGACACCTCATGATTCCTCTGGTGTGCAATCCCTCTCTTGTTGTAGTGAGTCAAGAAATTTGATTTTGTTGAACTACATGTTTTTCTCTAGTGGCCTTGGCTGAATGGCTCAAGACACATAATACTTTGTGCTTGAAATGCCTTATAAAGGTTAAAAACAGTTAAATTGATTCTAAATTTTCTTTGTGTTTTTTTTTTCTACTAGAAAATTGACAAGAATCTTTAGAAAAATGCAATTTTGGTAATCAGTTGTCTGATTAAATAAGCGATTCTGTTCAGAAATGAAGTATGATGTATAATCTTTCTGCCTTCATATTAAAGTTTTTTGAAGTTATTTAGGATTTTAGAAATACCATGCTCATTGGATATACAAAATATTAAAGTGGTTCTTAATTTTTAAACATTAAATATATAGAACGTATATTACTTGTCTCATTTAATTTTTACAGCTTTTTAAAGTAAACAGGATTTTATAGACAAGAATAATCCTTCATGTTAATCACATCATTGTATATGGCCTGAGTTCTCTTGTTCCTCTCTCCTGGTACCATATTTGCCTGGGAAAATGCCAGTCCGTTTAAATCCAACTCTCCACCTATTATGAGTGGCATCTAGGCAGTGACCCTGGTAGGGGAACTAATCACATAAAACAGTCTCATGACAAATTCACATACACAAGCCTTAGTGCTGCTTGGCAATTCTACTGTAATTACACTTGGATTAGAGAAATCTGCTGGATTGCAGGACTGCTGAGAATATTGATCCCACTAGACCTTGGGCAGCTGGACAGAACCTGGGGGTGCCCAGAAGCTCAGCCCATCCTTAGTAACTTCACTCACTTTCCTCAGGGTGTCATCCAGATATTATTTGTGTATGCTGCTGCTGCTGCTAAGTTGCTTCAGTCGTGTCTGACTCTGTGCGATCCCATAGACGGCAGCCCACCAGGCTCTGCCGTCCCTGGGATTCTCCAGGCAAGAACACTGGAGTGGGTTGCCATTTCCTTCTCCAATGCATGAAAGTGAAAAGTGAAAGTGAAGTCACTCAGTCATGTCTGACTCTTCACGACCCCCCGGACTGCAGCCTACCAGGCTTCTCCGTCCATGGGATTTTCCAGGCAAGAGTAGTGGAGTGGGTTGCCAATATGGTGGTGTAAAAAGGATTGAGAGGCACTGCTCAGTTCATCACTCTTTCACTCTTCTAGATTACTCTCTCACATCCTCTCCCTTTAAATCTCCAAGACTTATTCCACCATCTCAAGGACAAACATTGTATTCAAGCAGTAAGGAGAGAATTTTCCTCTCCTCACAGCAGTGTCTTCGGTAGGTACCTGCTGTATATTCAGCCTTCTTGCGTGTTACTGTGGATGAACTGTCATTATTTTACAAGTAACTTGCAGTTATCTTCTTCTTTGTAGAGTAACCCCTCCTTCTCACCTACTAAAAGACTTATTTGGCATTAGTGCTTTCTCCCCTGTATTTTCCAGCGTTTTCCCTTTTTACTGGATCATTCCTACTAGTGTGCAAACATGAGCCCACATCCCTTCCAGCTGTCGCCTTATTTTCTCTGATTTTCTTTATTAAAAAAATATACTTGAACATGAAACTCTTCTACTTTAGAACCCACTCTAGTTCAGCATTTCTGTTCCCATCACTTCAACAGCTCTGTGTCATGCTGGTCAGTATCTTCTGTGTGGCCATATCCAACGATCAGTTTCCAGTTTTCATCTTGCTTGGCCTGTCAGCCTCAGTTTGCACAGTTGACCATTCCCCCTTTTATACACTTCTCTCACTTGTGCAGATGACACCCTCAATTGTCTTCCATCTTGCTGGCCTCTCCTTTCCAGTCTCTCTTGCTGCTTCATCCTCATCACCGTGAACTCTCATCTTGCAGGAGTCCCTCCCTCATCCCAGTGGTTTCCTCCCTACTCATGGCTTTCAGTACCATCAGAATGCTGGTAGCTTTCAAGTGTAAATCTTCAACACCGACTTCTTCCCCAAACTCCAGACTTGTATAGCCACTGGTCTACTCGGCACTTCCATCTGCTTGTGTAATAAACATCTCACACCAAAATATCCAAATAGTCCAGCCTTGTCGACTGTGTTGCTCTTCCTTGAATACTCTGTGCTCATTTCTGTTGGCAGTCTTTGCATTTGCTGTTGCCTCTGGAATGCTGTTCCCCCACACAACCATATGGCTTATTCTCTCATTTTCTTAAATTCTCTTCTTTCTCTGACTGACCATATTTATTAACTAGATTACCACCACACCTATCCACATATCTTAATCCCCTTTACCCTGCCTATCACCACTTGACATAATATATAATTTGTCAATTATATAATTACAATTATATATCAAACATAATATATGTTTGTTCATAATTTGTCTTCCCCCACTAGAATATAAGCATCATGAGGCAGGGTTTGCATTCACTATGGTATTCATGGTAGTATTCCAATACTTGAAAAGTACTATGCTTATAGTAGGCAGCTGGGTGAAGGAATGGGTCCCATTAAAATAGCTGTGTGGTGTGCCTTAGAATGAATGTTCATAGTTTCCACTTCAGGAAGATGCCAGAAATCCTTTTTCCTTTCTATTCGTATTTAGATCTCTTTATTCTTCATATTGCAGATTTAATCGCCAACCTCCTATATAACCTCCTGTAAGTTCCATGTAACTTTGGAGAATACTCCTCTGTTGTGTTATTATATGGCATGAGAAACTTGTTTAGGGACTTCCCTGTCCAGTGGTTAAGACTCAGCTTCCCCTGCAGAGGGTGTGGGTTTGGTCTCTGGTTGAGAGCCAAGATCCTGCATGCCGAGTACTGCGGCTAAAAAAAAAAACTTGTTTAGAAAACCTTACGGTATTTATATTTTCTTTTCATCACTTGATCTGAGAATTTTTTTGAAATACATAGGGTGGGTTTGGGGGGATATGTGGGCTTCTTCAGTGATTGGCTGGATCTCAGGGAGGCGCTGGCAGAAGAGATTAGTTACCAACTGCCAGCTGATTCTAAAACTGTTAAAGCTTATGTAAGTATATTAAAAAACATATTTTTGTCTCCTCCTCTCCCCTCTTCTTATCCCCATCTACACTTTTCAAGATGTCACTTTTAAACTTGGGGCCACTCAGTGTTCAACTTGGTATCATTTTTAAAAGTCAGAGGAAATGGGACCTTCAGAGTTACTAGATCTGAGCCCCTGTAATCTTCCACCTTGACTCCTATTTCCTATTAGAGAACGAGAAAGAGCAGTTTTAATTTTCACCCAAGAAGCAAATAGTTCTTTATATCATGATTAGGTAAGTATTAGGAAAAAGTTGTACCTAGAATACATCATATAAAATGACTTTTTTCTTTTAGTGTTTTTCATTTTTTTCAATTCAGCAGATATTAACTGATCACGTACTATCTCCTTGTAACTGAAATAATAAAAAATAAGCTAGGTCCCTTCCTGCAAAAAAACTTGTCTCATAAACAGCATTGAAAGAACCCCTCACTTGTCTCTAGGTTGTCCCAGTGGAATGCTTCTTTGTGAAGTGCAACGGATCACTCGTTAACACCAGTGACACCGTGCAGCATGGAGCTGTTTACAGTTTGGAACCCAGACTTCGTGGTGGAAAAGGAGGTAGGACGTGAATGTTGATGGCTTAGTAGTAACATATCTGCATTCTGTAGCCAGATGTATTAAATTAACAAACTCCTTGGTCTCTGTAGTGTACCAGCCTTGATTTGCCTTATGAAGTCCTTTGTTAATTTACCTAGTTTTGAATATTTTCTCTTTTATTCTTTTTGGGGAAGATACAGTATGATAAAATTCCCACCTTCTCCAGCCCAGCCAGATCACTCTTAGGCACCCTATAGGCTCTCAGTCTTTGGGGAGAATTAAATGAAGAGAGGTGATGGCTGTTCTGTCCAGTTTGCTGATGAGTGTTAGAACAATCAAATCTCCTTTTGCTGTTCTCAGGATTTTGTTTGGTTATTCTTGTTCCATGGGAAGTCTGACGTCACTTTATGAAATGCAACTGTTTACAGATTGAGGTAGATTAAGGTCTTGGTTGTGGTAACTCATCTTAGAGAGAAAAGAAACTGAAAGAGCAAAAACTGAATATGAACAGTTCTTGGTATTTCTCCTGATGGACTAACATATAATTCTTAGGCTTTCTCAAAATCTGTGGTGACTCAGTTTGGTTTTCAAAGAACTAACATCTCAGATTACAGTCATCCTGCTGTTTGAAATTCTGTCAGTATGAAGCTTGTCATGTCAGCCAGTGACAGCTTAAAATTGCTTTATTGCAAAATCTCATCATATAATTTTTAAAATTCTTAACTGTGGAATTTTGGGATTTCTGTCACTAGGTAAAGCCCTCTAAAATATCCCAGTGGTGCAGGTACAATATTGCTGAAGTATAAGAGAAAGTGTGAAAAGCACAGGATTGAATCACATTTATCAGTATTCTTACCTTTGCTACCTGGGTTAGAATCTTGATGTGCATTTCCTTTAAAACCGAAAAGAAAATAGAGATCACCTTTACTTTTATGATAATCTTATAATATAATAATACTCTTTTCACAAGGTCAGCTTTTGTCTATCCTTGAACACTTTCTAACCTACTTTTTACAAGTTCGGCTTTTGTCCATCCTTGAATACTTTAAAAAAAAATTTTATTTTAATTGGAGGCTAATTATTTTACAATATTGTGGTGGTTTTGGCCATACATTGACATGAATCAGTCACGGGTGTACATGTGTCCCCCAGTCCTGAACACCCCCTCCCACCTTCCTCCCCATCCCATCCCTCTGGGTTGTCCCAGTGCACCAGCTTTCAGTGCCCTGTTTCATGCATCGAACTTGGACTGGTCATCTATTTCACATATGCTAATATACATGTTTCAATACTATTCTCTCAAATCACCCCACCCTCGCCTTCTCCCACAGAGTCCAAAAGTCTGTTCTCTCTATCTGTGTCTTTTTCGCTATCTTGTATATAGGGCCGTCATTACCATCTTTCTAAATTCCATGTATATGCATTAATATACTGTATTGGTGTTTTTCTTTCTGACTTACTTCACTCTGTATAATAGGCTCCGGTGTCATTCACCGCATTAGAACTGACCATCCTTGAATACTTTTTAACCTGCTTTCTCCAAATATATTTGTTTAGGTTTTGGCTCAATGCTCCGAGCACTCGGTGCTCAGATTGAAAAGACAACCAATCGAGAGGCTTGCCGGGATCTCAGTGGAAGGAGATTACGAGATGTCAATCATGAAAAAGCGTAAGATGCCCACCTGTTTTGTTTTTTAAAAAGACATAGTTTTCTGTCATTAGTGATTGCACACACACCACACATATCAGAAATGTAAACTTAAAATACTTATGCTCTAATTTGTTGTTACCGGATATAACCTTTTTCATGATTGAATCTTTGGGTTTTAGTCAAGTCCATAACCGTATGCTAATAAGCATGGCACACCTTTCTGAGGGACTATCACAGTGTGAATAAGAGTGGAGTAATTTGTATAGGTGGGGTGTTACCTGTATAAAAGTATGTGTGTATAATTTAGCCATTTAGTTACATCTTCTCTTTCCCATCCCCAGAATGGCTGAATGGGTAAAACAACAAGCCGAGCGAGAAGCTGAAAAGGAGCAAAAGCGCCTGGAACGACTGCAGCGGAAACTTGCAGAACCCAGGCACTGCTTCTCCAGCCCTGACTACCAGCAGCAGTGCCATGAGATGGCCGAGCGCCTGGAGGATTCCGTCCTCAAAGGTGAGGAGGAGGGTTCCTTAGTGCCATCCGCAGGCATCCTGGAAGCCAGCTGTTCCACACCAAGGGCAGTTCTTGACCCTTCTTAGGTTACAGACTTATGAGAATCTGATGAAGCTATGAAATTTCTCCACTCAGTAATGAACATAATATGCCTTACTACACAGGGGAAATACCCACATATCCATACAACATCTGACATACTTGATCCCTGAGCTCTGGGGGCTCAGGGGCCCCAGCTAAGAATGTTTTTTGTGCTTCCTGGGAATAAGCTAAGTCCTCAGGAGGTACCTAGACTCCCACATATTTGCTTTCAGTTTTAGGTCCCCTTTTTATTAAGTGGTTTTTAATGGGAATGATTATTCTTAGCTTTTATGTTTTAGCATCCAAAGCATTATGCTAGGACTATTATGCATTCATTTGGATAAGGAGGAGTGTTTTCCATCAAAAGAGTTATAATAGGAGAAAGACAGTTGTATGCAAATAAGGGGATGCATAAGGGGCATAAGGGGGTAAATTGTTAGGTTTGAGGAGTGTTAGGAATGGATCTGTAAGCTTCAAAGTTACAAATTGGACATGGTGCTTTAAAAATCTGGTTCAAGAGCCAAAATGCTTATTTTAAATCTGTAAATTTAAGATTAGTCTCATTTTAACTGGATTAAATTTTGGTATGCTAAGAAATTTAAATCCAGAGCTTTAGACTGCAGCTCTTTTTGCAATCCAGATTATTTATAAATTCTTTAATTAAACTTAGTCCTGATAGTAGAAACTGAGTTGTTAAAATTTATGGCTAGGCATGCAGGCTGCCTCTAGCAAGATGGTATCGGCAGAAATCGGTGAGAGTCGGAAACGGCCAAACAAATCAAAAACAGACGGAAGAGCCAGTGCAGGGAAAAGGAAATGCTTTTGGTAAGTATGTTCATTTTCATTCCAAATAGATCTTTGAGGACTGAAGAAAAATATTTTTTCTTTCTGTTTATCCCTCTAGAATATCTTGTTCTGAAACTTACCTACTATATTTCTTCCTTGTCTTATCTGGTATAAACACACTTTTAAGTAAAGTCTAATGGAAGCTCAGAAATTTTCCAAAGTGTTCCACATCAGGTTTCAGTGATTCTCACATTATACACATTAGTAATGGTTTCTGCCATAAGTGCCATTAATAGAATCTAAGGGACAGTTTGTTTGCCTACAGTGAAAAATCACACAAAAAATAACTTTATACTTGACTTACTAATAGTTGTTGAAAGAGGTAACTTTCAAAAATTCCAGGGGGAAGCCATGACTTTACTTTCCAAGTTGTTCTGTTTTCTCTGGTTTTTCATAGTCATCACTGAGGTCTTTGGTCACCTTTCCAGACCTCTCTTCACCACTTTTGTGCTTGTAGGTGGAAAGCACAACAGTACTTTTTCTTATCCCTTTTACTCTTAGCTCCTCCACCCTTCCCAGTTGGTCCTCTGGTTACCAGCTTAGTTCTCTTGGGCCAAGTTCTAGAAGATGATAAGTTGAGTTGGATCTTGGCTTGTTTGTTGACTTCCCCTTTGGGGATAGAAAGGTGATTGTTAACTAAACACTATTTAACTCAGTCCAGCATAGAATTTTTTGTGTTCTTTCTGAAATGGAAATTAAATGTTCCTGAGAGAAACGAAAATGGTATTTCCTGTAGGTTTCTTTTCTTAAGCCAGGTTTACTGATATATAATTTATATACAGTAAACTTCACCCTTTTTGAACGGTTCTACAAGTTTTGAAAAGTTTATAATACATAATCATGTAAGCATCACTAAAATCAAGCCTTAGAATATTTTTGTCACCCTCAGAAGTTCCCTTGTGTCCTTTTGCAGTTAATTTTCCTCCCCTCACCTCCACCACTGGCAACCATTGATCACTAGCCTGATGTTTGTTCCTATGGTTTCATCTTTTCTAGAATGTCATATAGTTTTTGTCTCTTTCTGTTTTTTTTTTTAATGCTTCTAAGAGCATTCATTATCAGATCTAAACTATTAAGTATTAGCAAGGAGGTATGTTTCCACTGAATTATTTAACAATGCATTCCTATAAAACAGCCAAGAGATGCAAACACATCAATCAGTTCACTTCAATTGCTCATTCGTGTCTGACTCTTTGTGACCCCGTGAACTGCAGCACACCAGGTTTCCTTGTCCATCACCAACTCCTGGAACTTGCTCAAAATCATATCCATCAAATTGGTGATGCCAGCCAACCATCTCATCCTCTGTCGTCCCCTTCTCCTCCTTCCTTCAACCTTTCCCAGCATCAGGGTCTTTTCAGATGAGTCAGTTCTTCCCATCAGGTGGCCAAAGTATTGGAGTTTCAGCTTCAGCATCAGTCCTTCCAGTGAATATTCAGGACTGATTTCCTTTAGGATGGACTGGTTGGATCTCCTTGTAGTCCAAGGGACTCTCAAGAGTCTTCTGTAACACCACAGTTCAAAAGCATCAGTTCTTTGACACTCAGCTTTCTTTATAGTCCAACTCTCACATCCATACATGACTACTGGAAAAACCATAGCTTTGACTAGATGGACCTTTGTTGGCAAAGTAATGTCTCTGCTTTTAACTATGCCGTATAGGTTGGTCATAGCTTTTCTCCCAAGGAGCAAGCGTCTTTTAATTACATGGCTGCAGTCACCATCTGTGGTGATTTTGGAGCCCCCAAAATAAAGTCTGGCACTGTTTCAATTATTTCCCCATCTATTTGCTTTGAAGTGATGGGATCAGATGCCTTGATCTTAGTTTTCTGAATGTTGAGTATTAAGCCAACTTTTTCACTCTCCTCTTTCACTTTCATCAAGAGGCTCTTTAGTCCTTCTTCACTTTCTGCCATAAGAGTGGTATCGTCTGCATATCTGAGGTTATTGATATTTCTCCTGGAAATCTTGATTCCAGCTTGTGCTCCACACATCAATGGTTATCATCAAAATGTAAATATGAACACATCCACGTACATCCCTCCCTTCCTTCTGTTCCTGTGCTGCTATCCTAAATGAACAAGTCCTGGCGTATATTCCTCAGAGACAGTTTAATCCATGTTCAAGATGTTTTTTGTTTTGTTTGTTCGTTTAATCAATTGTAACAAAGATATTTACAGATTGGTTAATTCAGCAGCTCTACTTTTTATCATACATTGTCACCTCTGGATATCTAGAAAGCCTCGATGTTGTAAAATAGTGTACCTTGTCTACAGTAAACATAGGTACCTTACAAAAATGCACATACAGACCCATGGTTATAACTTAAAAAACTGTCTTCTAGATAATGGGGATATTAGCCAAGAGCCCTTCCCCTCACCCTGCCTCTTACTCCTGTCTTCAGCATTTCAGTGACTAAGTAGCAGATTACATCTAGTTCCAAGAGGTGGGTTAACATAGGCACTCCCAGAAGACACAGCCCTTCATTGTTATAGGAAAGGCTGGGCCTTCTTTTTTCACTTAGCATAATTCCTTTGAGACCCATAGATGGTGTTATACGTATCAATAGTTCATTCCTTTCTACTGCCAAGTGTTGTTGCCTGGTATGGCTGTACCACAACCTGTTTATCCATTCTTTAGTTGTTAGACATTTGGGTAGTTTCCAGTTTTGGACGATTATGAATAAAATTGGATTTTCTTTTAACTGTTCATTATTTTATCTAATTCCAACAGTTAAAATTCATACAATATTAGGAAAAAGGCTTTAAAGCAAAATCAATTTAAGAGAGTCACATGTTTTAAAGAGAGATCCTTAGGATCTTTGGCATGTTGCTCTCAGTCTCACTGAAATTTTTCTTTCCTTCTGTTTATACCTCTGGAATATCTTGTTCTGAAACTTACCTACTCTCCATCTCCATCTCAAACTAGCAGATATCCTTATTCAGAGTCTGTTTCCTGGACACACTGAAGCTCTCTCTTTTTATTTTTTTTTTAAGTTGAAGCTGTAAATGGCATTAAATATTTCTGTTACTTTCTGATAGGATGGGCATGGAAGGACTAGGGACTGCAGAGGGGTCCAGCTCTGAGAACTCTGATGATGACAGTGAAGAAGCACCTAGTACTTCTGGAATGAGCTTTCATGTTTCTCAAAATGGCTGTGATGGTGTTGACATGGCAGCTGAAATTACTAGTAGTTCTCAGCAGGCAAGAGTATTGAGTACAGACTGTAGATCACCAGAAAAACTACAGAGCCCTTTGATTGACTCTGGGAACAGTATTTCAGAAGACTTGCGTGCTGAGCTGGGGGAGACACCTACCCAGGAGTACATGGAAAGGAAGAGGGCTGTAGAAACAGAGAACCCCCAGGAGAAAAAGGAGGCAGAGGGTAAAGAATCCTTGGAAAAGGAAGCAGCTGGAGTTGCACAGAATACGGAGCAAGAAACAAAAGAAATGACTGATGGGGAAAGAGCTGCCAGGGGAGCACCTGGAGAAGATAGGCAAAACGTTGCCTTGGCCAAGCTGGAGGCAAGCCAGTCAGGAAACGTGGTAAGTAAATTTTAGGGGTCGATATCTAAAGCCAAGTCAGTTTTTCTTCCTTAAACCTTTTATTTTGTATTGGTGTATACGCGATTAACAGTTTTTGATAAATTCAGGAGAGCAACAAAGGGACTCAACCATACATATACATGTATCCATTCCCCCCCAAACCCCACTCTCATCCAGGCCGCCACATAACACTGAGCAGAGTTCCATGTTAAAGCCAAGTCAATTTAATCTCTGCAGTAGGTCATTAAAATGAAAACATGTGCTTTTCCCCATCAGCTGCTTAGTGGAAAGGCTTGTTTAATAATCAGAAGTTGATGATAGTGAAGCTTGTCGTGTCTACCCCCTACCCCATCCTGCAAAAGAAAAAACCTTGGATTTTTTGTTTTTAAGCTGTGGACTTGGTATTATTTTGCCACTAGGTGGTGTCCTTGGTTCTATATTTCATCAGTTCTAGGATGCACTTTTTTCACATTTGAGTATCTCTGAATTTGGATATATATCACATTACAGTTTACTTAATATTGTTTATTCTTTCTTGATAATACAGGCAGTAGTAAGGCATATTATGATAGATGTCACTTTTAGATTTGATGAAATGTGCTCATTTTCCTATCACTACGTTTCTTGTTAGTTTTTCTTTCTCAGGTGAGTTACTGTTTGAACACAGTTGTCAGTTGGATGTGAAGACCTTTCCTGCAGAAGAGGAGCACTTCCTTTTAAATTTATCATTAAATCTTAAGTCCTACACTCAGCTTTTTAAAAACTTATTTTCATTATGTATGCTTTCCCTTAAATAGTTACTGCTATCTTCAATGGACTGACTTCCAGCAAAAATCTTTAACGTTTATTCTTCAGTCTAATGATTTCCTTTTTAGGACAGATGAAACCTGACTTGGCTTCCTTTGATAAACATAAAGCTTACCATTTAAAGCACCTTCCCTACTCCCAGGAAATAAGCAGAAATGCATATATTGCTCTTTCTAGGGGAGATAGTGAAATTTTTTGAGCTAAGGGCTTTAAATTGACCCTCACACCATCTCTGGAGTTAAAAGAATGTTCAGCTTTTATGTAACTCATATATGCTAGGAGTTTATCCTGACCAAAGTCTTAGAAAAATGAAAAAGGAAAATAGAATAAAACCTGATTTGACTTTTAATCTTTGAGCTTTTAATTGTGGAAATTTTGTTCTTGATGTAGTTGTAACTGTTGTATTCATAATAACTCTGTGCAGCCACATGTGATTCTCCAAAGACACATGGTGGGTTAGGATTTGGCCATATATAAGGAAGTCAAGATTCACTCTAGAAATCTAACAAAATAACTTAAAAAAAAAAACAAAAATGCTCAACTAGAAAGATAAAGAATCTATCTATAGAGTTGTTTAATATTTTTTTAAAAACAACTTAACTTTGAGAGAATTATTATCCTTTGAATATGCCGACAAAGGTCTGTCTAGTCAAAGCTGTGGTTTTGCCAGTAGTCAAGTATGGATGTGAGAGTTGGGCCATAAAGAAAACTGAGCGCCAAAGAATTGATGCTTTGAACTGCTGTTGAGAGTCCCTTGGACTGCAAGGAGATCCAACCAGTCAATCCTAAAGGAAATCAGTCCTGAATATTCACTGGAAGGACTGATGCTGAAGCTGAAACTCAATATTTTGGTCACCTAATGGGAAGAACTGACTCATTTGAAAAGACCCTGTTGCTGGGAAAGATTGAAGGCGGGAGGAGAAGGGGACGACAGAGGATGAGATGGTTGGCTGGCATCACCGATTTGATGGATATGAGCTTGAACAAACTCCTGGAGTTGGTGATGGACAAGGAAGCCTGGCGTGCTGCAGTCCATGGGGTCCTGGCATGCTGCAGTCCCTGGGGTTGCAAAGAGTCAGACATGACTGAGTGACTGGACTGAACTGAACTAAACTGAATATGTTTTTTAAAAAACCCCTAGGTGAGGGACTTCCCTGGTAGTCTAGTGGTTAAGAATCCCCCTTCCAATGCAGGGGACGTGGGTTCAGTCCTTGGTTGGGGAAGTAAGAACTCACGTGCCTGGGGGCAACTAAGCCCTTGGCACCACAACTAGAGAAAGCCGATGTGCTGCAACGAAGACCCACTGCAGCAAAAAAAAAAAAAAAACAAAAAACCCTAGATGAACACTTTCATTCTTGGCAGAGCATCCGTCATTAGAAGTATTTAATTTTGTGTAAGTCTATAAAGTTACTTGGTTGATAGAACATTTGCAGGTCTTTTGAACAGCATTTAAATTTGTCAAGTTATTTAAGTGAGAACTTTAACGATCATAATTATTTGATTAGAATAGAAAGCTTAAGATTATGGGGTTAGGGGACTTCCCCTGGTGGTTCAGTGGCTAAGACTCCACGCTCCCAGGGCAGGGGCCTGGATTCCATCCCTGGTCAGGGAACTAGATCCCTCACGCCACAATGATGAAGGTCCCATGTGTGACAACTAAGACTTGATGCAGCCAAATATTTTTTAAAAAGATGATGGGGTTAATATCAGTAGATTCATAGGCATAGGATTCTCATTAAAATGAAGCTTAATAGGATGCTGCTTTTTTCTCCAGTCATAGTAGGAAGGGTAGGCAAGGTAGGTGAAGTATGTTTTGCTGTTTGAATTTTTACTGGATAAGTCAAAAAATAAAAGTATGTTCATACATATTAAGATTTATCTGTTTTGGAATCTTTTTAAAATTTTTTTTAATTTTTTTTATTGTTTTGGAATCTTATGTTATTCTGAATATCTAAGTATATAGATAAAAAAATGTTTACTTGAATTGAGAACATGTATAGAATTACATGATTATTAGCATTCACTAGTAAGATACAGCATATTAAATGAAAATTTCTTGAAAAATAGGATGTCAATGACAGTTGAAGAAAGTTTTAATTAAAGAGACAAAGGAATGGACTTACTTAAAATTTCTCTCTCTCTTTTTTTTTCTCTTTCTCAGGATATCAGTCAGGAAACTTTAGATTTACTGGCAATCAACTGTGTTGCAGAAATGGAGTCGCTGGGTTTGGAGAAGCTCAAGTGTGAACTCATGGCCCGGGGACTAAAGTGTGGGGGCACTCTCCAGGAGCGAGCAGCGAGGCTCTTCTCTGTCAGAGGACTGGCAAAGGAGCAGATAGATCCAGCTTTATTTGCCAAGCCTTCAAAAGGGAAGAAGAAGTGAATTTCATCAGAGCTGATTTTCTGTTTCTTTATAGTCTAGTGCTTATAACCTGTATAATGTTGAATCTTGAACGTTATTCCTTTTGCTATTAAAGGTGACTTTTTAATAATCCAGTTCTAACTATCCTCTTTTTCATTATTAGATTTATGGAATTAATTTGTGAAACCATCTGAGCCTGAAGATTTTTTTTGTGGGAAGCTTTTTTATAGCTTATTTCTTTAATAAATATAGGGCTATTCACAGTTTGGGTTTCATTTTGTATCTTTTAGATAAGGTGTACTTTCAAAGATTTGTGGACATAAGATTAATCATAATATGGTCTTTTCTATCTTTTAGTATCTGTAGGAGCTGTAGTGGTAATTTCTTTTTCATTCTCATAGTGGTAATTTCTATTTTTCTTGATCAGTCTAGGTAGGAGTTTATTGTTTGTTGATCTGTTCTCAAAGAACCACCTTTTGGCTTTGTTGCTTTTTCTTAATGGTTTTTAGTTTCATTGATTTCTGCTCTTTATACTTTCTTGTACTTTGCTTGGGTTTACTGTGGTCTTTTTTGTTTTTCTTCTTAAGGTACGTACTGAGTCACTGACTAGACTTCATCTAGTGTAAATATTTAAAGCTGTGAGTTTTTCTTTAAGCACTATTTTTTGACTCCACCGCAGAATTTTTAATATATTTTCATTTTCATTCAGTTTTAAATATTTTCTAACTTTCTTGTGAAGTCTTCTTTGTCTAGTTAGCAAATTTTAAAAGTTCAATTTATTTAAACTGAAAAAGATAGTTTACCCATTTCTCCCACCCTGTACTCCCTGCCTCTGACAACCACCAATCATTTCTCTGTATCTATGAAGTTGGGGTTTTAAAAAAAAAAAAAAAATTTTTTTTTTAGATTCCACATGTAAGAGAGGTCACACAGTATTTGTCTGTATCTTACTTAATTCACTGAGCAGAGTGCCCTCAGGATCCATTCATACTCTGAAAATGGCAAAATTTAGTTCTTTGTTACAGCTGAATAATATCCCATTGTATATATTATTCGTTTGTCATCCATTTATGGGTACTTTGGTTGTTTTCATATCTTGGCTATTATAAATAATGCTACAACTAATATGGGAGCGTGTATAGCTTTTCAAGTTTTTGTTTTCCGTTTTTATCATTCTTTATTTATTTTTGGCTGTGCCTCATGGCTTGTAGGATCTTAGTTCCCAAACCAGGGATTGAAACCTGGGCCCTCAGCAGTGAAAGTGCAGAATCCTAACTGTGGGACTGCCAGGGAATTGCCTCTTTTTTTTTTTAGTAAAGAGTGGGTGGATGGTGCACTTTCTGAACCCTCACATATCTGGCAGTGTTTTTCTGTTGCTTTTGCATATGTGATAACCTTGACTGGATATCAAATCGTAGTTTACAGTCTTCTTTAAAAACAATAGGTATTTGCTATTGTTTTCTGGGATATCATATTGCAGTAGAGAAGCTTTTGATTCTGATTTTGAGTTTCTTAATGTGAATTTTTTTCCTTGAATAGATACTGCTTTTTCTTTATGCTTTAAATTTTAAAATGTCACCATGTTATTTCTAGGTATGGTTTCTTCCTTAATATTTCTTAGTATTAGGTAACTTTTTTGCAGTCTAAAGACTGGCCTTTTAGTTTTACACCATTATTTTCCTATTATTTGATTGTTGCCTTTATTCTTTGTTTCCATGGAACCTGATTTTTGCCATATCCAATCTGCTGTTCACCACTCTTGTATTTGTAAACAATTAGACTTTTCCCTTAGAAAATCTTTCTTACTTTCATATTAGTCCATGCTTACTTGCTTCTGTTTTTAAATATGTCCTCTTGAAACTTGGTATGCATATGCTTTGGGGTTTTCTATGTTTTCTGTTTCTCTTTCATAAGGGCACCTTTCCTCTAATTCCTCAAATTGATTTCCTTATAATTTTTCAGTTGTTTGGTGTGTGTGCATGTGCATACATTTAGATCTTCTAGGATAGGACTAGCTATACAAGAGATTTATTGGGAGCTGGGAACTGGTGTAGGAGAAGGCAGGGGAGAAGCTTCAGATGTAGGTTTGATACCATAGAAGGAGAGGGAACAAAGGATTAGGTAGGAAGAATCTCGGACTACAGTCCAAGGAAGGTTGGGCTGAGCACTTGGAGAGTTCTCAAGCCACAGTCATCTGTGGAATCCAGCATCTCACTGAATAGGCCTACCTTACTATCCCACTGCAGCCGTTAGCTAGAGAGAGTCCCCTGGAAGTGAAGGTTGGGGTAGATCCGTGGATCCAGAGGGGCAGCCAATGGGACCATCAGTCAATGATGTTCTCCACCAGCGGATCTGAAGGGTATTTATTCATGGTTGCTTAGGATTATTTTTTTGGCTCAGGTAGTTGGAATCAATTTTCTTCAAATTATACGGGTACCTGTGCAAATATATATTTTTTAATATCTGTTTATTTGACTGCGACTGGGTCTTAGTTGTGACAGTTTGATCTTCGTTGCAGTATGCAGCATCTTTAGTTGTGGTGTGTGGGGTCTAGTTACCTGACCAAGGATCCAGCTCAGGGCTTCTGCATTGGGAGTGTGGATTCTTAGCCACTGGACCACAAGGGAAGTCCTGTGCAAATCTTAAAAAGCACACTCAAAAGGGAAGGGGAGAGTTTAGATTTAGTGGAAGATTTACTTTGTCAGATTATAGAGGTTCTTGTATGTGTGTGAGATTTGGGCAGCCATGTCCAGAGACTTTCTTTTCTCTTGTGGCAGCATGAAGTTGGCTGGTCAGTGCCCCGTTCTGATTGACATTATTATGCTCTTCAGTTGCTGGTTCAAGCAGTGCACTGCTTCATTAGTGTGAAAGTGTGAGCAGCCCTCACCCTGTTCCTCACAGCATGTAGACCTTCACTGGCAAAGTAAAAAAACCCATAATTCTGAAATTGTCCGTGTAGCATTAAAGGAAGTAAGGAGGTTCACAATGCACAGAGACTGACTGTCTTGACATCATTATTTGTGGCTGCAGTTTGTCCAGCTCTCACTGGTGCATGTGTGGGATGGTAATGGGATTCTCTTGGGGTTTATTTCAATGGCTTAATCTTTTCCCCCCTGCTTGAGAAATAATTGACATACATCACTGTTTAAGTTGAAGACATAGAGTGTGATGATTTGACTTACATATTTTGTGAAATGATCACGGTAGTTTTAACTAACATGTCTTCCCAAATATATACAATAAAAAGAAAAGAAAAAAGGAAAAATGCTCTCGTGATGAGAACGCTTAGGATTTATTCTCTTAACTTTCCCACGTACCACACAGCTGTGTGGAGTAGGGTTGATTTAAATGTTGTGTTTTGTGTGTACAGCAAAGAGATTCAGTTATGCATACACATATATTCATTCTTTTTTAGATTCTTTTCTTACATAGGTTATCACAGCCTAGTACTTTTTAATCCTAAAAGTTTGTACCTTTTAACTATCTTCCTCCAGTTCTCCCTTCCCCACCCTCCACCTCTGGTAACCTCTCTTTTTTAATGAGTTTGATTTTCTTTTTAGGGTTCCACATATAAGTGAGATTATGAATTTGTCTTTCTCAGACTCAGTTTTACTTGCTCACAGTTTGATTTTGAGGTACTAACCTTTTTCCTAATTTCTAGTACTATTACAGAGTTTCCTTGTTGTATTCCTTTGATCACTTCAGTGGGAGCTGGTAAGAAGGAGTTAAGTGTGTGTCCTCAGCTTACCATCCTGAACCAGTCCCTGTTAGTGGATTTTCTAAATCAAAATTGCCTCCCAGAAAGTTCAATAATTTATTATAAGATGTTAACAATTCTAGGCTGGCTCTGATCAAAATCAGTAAGGTACCAACTGTTCGACTTCATGACACTTCTTGTGTGTCTGAACTAGAACATGGAGAAGGTGGCCCTGTGTCACATAGGCCCTCACTCTCAGCCATCTGTTTGTCGACCTGTTTCTGGGGAGAAGTCTGATTCAGGTAAGGAATCGTGAGTAGTAAGGAAAAGAAGAGAGGAATTAGTGTGGGCAATGAAAACGGGCATTCAGTACTGAGAAGGCCCCCAGGGCTGGATATCTCAGTTTACAACTTAGATCACTTGCTACACTTAAAGGATAGGAATGACAGTCCAGGGAGGCCTGTCGGGTCTCTGCCTGTTGAAGTTCTCATCTTTCCAGACAGCTCACATTACCTCCTCCAACTGTGGGTCTCCGTGAAAGGAAACGGTAGGCTGATCTTAAGGGTTTATTCTGCAGACCTACAGTTTCTGAACATTGTTAATTGTGCACGTCTATCAGTAAAACATTTGGGGGTGTGCACCCCAGGTGATATCACTCATTTATTTAGAGTTCCATCTGCTTCTGACTAAAAAGCCCAAGGGCTTACTTACAGTCCCTGGCAACCCCTTCACAGTCTACGCCCTCACCCCGCTCTGACCTTGTCTACTCCTGCCTCGCTCCATCTCAGCCAAGACAGCCTCCTTGCTATTCCTTGGATAAACCGAACCCACCAAAGACACTCTGCTTGCACAGTTCTGCACTCACGTCCTTCTCTCTGGAACGTTCTCTCTTTGGTTGTCCACAGGTGTGCCTCTCACTTCTCTAATTTAAAATAGCACCTACTCCTCCCCCCATAGACATCCCTACCTTTCCTTCCTGCCTGTTCTTTTTCATAGTACCAATGTCATGCTATATATTTTACTTGTTTATTATATGTCGTCCCCCCACCCCGCTTACCATAGAAATAAACTCCATCAGGGCAGAAATATTTGTCTGTTTTGCTAAAGCCTGGTACATAGAAGCTGCTCAAAAAAATATTTACTGAATGAATGAATGAATGTACTACTGCCCTAATATGATGTGTTTTATGAAACAAACAGAATTCCAAGTATATTTGCCATCCGTCGGTGGATTGCATGGCATATCCCATGGTGTACCTTTGAAACTTTGCTTGTAGACTTGGGGTGCCTTTGAAGGTCGTTGTGGAAAACGACTGGAACTGAATATTTTATCAAAATAAAACATTTTGATATTTTATCAAATATTTTGAATAGTTGAAGTCGGGACAGGAAGGGCAACCCTACAGAAAGGGATTCTATTGCTCAGCACCTGCCAAGCAACAAAACGCTGCCGGTTTGCGGAGGAAGAAAGACTTTTCCTGTTGCCGGTAGAGGGCGCTGCTCACCAACGAATGTGAGCAGGAGCAGGGGCAGGACCGGAACCTGCTCCGAGGTGAGGCGACACAGATAAGTAGCAAATAGAAGGCAGCTGGCCTGATTTGACCAGGCTCTCCGTTCTGATCCTGGGATTCCCATATTTCACTTCAGCTTTCACTCTACCAGGTGTGAATAAATCATGTATAGGCTTGATGAATGCGGGCTTCGCCGGTGACAGTGGTAAGAAAATCCGCCTGCCAATGAAGGAGACACGAGTTCAATCCCTGGGTCGGGAAGAACCGCTGGCGAAGGAAATGGCAACCCACTCCAGTATTCTTGCCTGGAGAATTCCGTGGACACAGGAGCCTGGCGGGTTACAGTCCAGGGCATCGCAACGAGTTGAACACGAGTGAGCGATCGATCACTCGCGCACGCACAGGCTTGCTAAATATCCCAGAAAACTGCTACTTTTCAACAAACAGCTCTTTCCTAATCACTTGCTGTTGTTTTCTGCTGGAGGAATTTGAGTATCCAATTTGAGTAACAACTGCTTTATTTTTGTGTTATAAAAAAATTAGGGGGACTTTTCTGACGATCCGGTGGTTAGGAGACCGCACCCCCGATCCAAGGACACGGTTTGGGCCCTGGTGGGGGAAATAAGATCCTGCACGCTAAGCAGCAGAGCCTAAAATAAAAATAAAAAGTAGGAGAGGCAGGCACAGCTGTATTTTGTACACCTCTGCCATATTTATTTCTGCTGGCGTCCTTAGGTCACTTTGGTGAGAACTGTGTGCACTACCCTTACACTAGCCAGCAAAAGAGGCCTCTGCCCATAGCCTGCCTCTGTCCCCAAACACAGAGACGCGAGGAAATATACCATCTTCTCTTCCTTCTCTCTGCAGAAAGGTTGCAGGGAGGTTCGACCACAGACTAAGAGCAGACAGCAAAATGGGGACAGCAGGGAGATCTCAGGCTGGGAGTGGAGGGGGACAAAACCCCCTCCTCTGCCCTGGAAAATCAGAGATAAGTGGCTGCTTCTGTTTAAAGTCAGTCCCCCAAGTCACCCTAAGTAGTGTAAGGCAGATGGGGGTCCCTTAGAGACACCACTTCTCCCCTCGGCTCACTTGATGGAATTAGGGAGGCTCCTTGGAGAAGGAAATGGCAACCCACTCCAGCATTCTTGCCTGGAGAATCCCATGGTCAGAAAATCCTGGCAGGCTACAGTCCACGGGGTGGCAAGAGTCGGATAGGACTTAGCAACTACACCACCACCACCTGGGACTGCCTGGAAATCCCGAGTGGGCACAGCTAGGCAAGGGGAGGGAAACCCAACAGTCAGGCTCCTGGGGAGCTGGCTGGTCTGTCCCCTTCTCTGTGGAGCCACTACAAAATGCCTGGATGTTCAGGGTGCTGTGATTCTGTGGCTCCTCAGGGGCTGTAATACATCCCTAGGCTCCAATTTTGTCTTCATCTAAATAGACTTAGTGTGTATATCAACTGATGTTATAAACAAATACCAGGCCTTTGACTTCGAAAACGATTTTATTTGAATAAAATACTATCTCTTTGTATATTGAAGTTCTACATAAGATTCAATTTATAAAAACAAGGTTTCTTGATAAAGCAATTTTGAAAGCTTCGAGACATTAATTCTTTATATTGGTATTTTGGAAATATGATTTTTGGAAAAATGGATAGTCCAGAACAGAGTAAGTTCAGTTCAGTCGCTCAGTCGTGTCCGACTCTTTGTGACCCCATGAATCGCAGCATGCCAGGCCTCCCTGTCCATCACCAACTCCTGGAGTTTACCCAAACCCATGTCCATCGAGTTAGTGATGCCATCCAACAATCTCATCCTCTGTCGTCCCCTTCTCCTCCTGCCCCCAATCCTTCCCAGCATTAGGGTCTTTTCCAATGAGTCAACTCTTCGCATGAGGTGGCCAAAGTATTGGAGTTTCAGCTTCAACATCAGTCCTTCCAATGAACACCCAGGACTGATCTCCTTTAGGATGGACTGGTTGGATCTCCTTGCAGTCCAAGGGACTCTCAAGAGTCTTCTTCAATACCACAGTTCAAAAGCATCAATTCTGTGGTGCTCAGCTTTCTTTACCGTCCAACTCTCACATCCATACATGACCACTGGAAAAACCATAGCCTTGACTAGATGGACCTTTGTTGGCAAAGTAATGTCTCTGCTTTTAAATATGCTATCTAGGTTATAAGTGGGGGAAAAAAAGAATGAAAAATGACCTTGCAATGTAAGAATGAAATATTGTAACTGTTATAATGTTAAAAGAGACCAGACATAAAAATGGCATATATAGATCACAAAATTATTATGTAATTTGTGATTTTATAATAATATAAAAACAGCTTATCTAGGAAAAAAATGACTGGAAGGAAATAGAGGTTAATGTTTACCAACATTATCACTGAAGGTTGTGAAAGCAGATTACTCCCTGCTTCTCCCCAATCTCATATATTTCCTAAATATTCTATGATTTATGATCAGGTTACTTTTAGGGTGGGGACTACCCATCTGTTCTCTGTATCTATGAGTCATTATTTTTTTTTGTTAGATTCCATGTATAAGAGAGATCATACAGTACTTGTATTTCTCTGATTTATTTCACTTAGCACAATGCCGTCAAGGTCCATTCATGTTGTCAAAAATGGCAGGATTTCCTTCTTTTTATGGTTGAATAATATTCCATTGTGTGTATATGTATATAATTTTTATAATAATGAAACGTGTTATGACTCTTTGCTGGAATATGTCACTTTGTCTTGATTTTGTTCAAAATGTACTGGTTGAGCACCTGCCCTGAACTCTGCTCTTGGGGATGCCTTTCTCATAGAGCTTAAATCCAGCAGCCACAGCAAATGTTTACAATGTGGTTACAGCAGTTTTCTATGGAGAATGTGCAATAATAAAGCATATTCATGAGTGACGTGGCACGAAAAAGGAGGAATCATTCCATCTGGCAGAGTGAGTCAGGGTCACTGGGGAGGCAACTAGGAACCTGGGTTTTAAAAGATAATCCTCTATCCCAGACCAAAAAATGGATATAAACTGAGGGAGTTCTTAATAAGTAGTATTTGCAGACCACACATAATTCATAAAGTCCTTCCCTGTCCCATGGCGGTGCCAAGGATGGTGGTGGTGGGGAAGCTTAGCTGTTGCCTTTTGCCCCCCATAACAGAGCTTCCCAGGCCCTCCCAAATAAACAGACAAATCTACGTTGAAAACAATGTTCAAATACTTTTATTTAATTTGCTCCTCATCACAACCCTTCCAAGTAGATGTTGTTATCATCCTCTTTGCAGACAAACTAGAGCTTACAAGTAGGAAATGACCAGCCCCAGAGCACACAGCTCTGGAAGGCTGAGCTGGGGATGAAGCTGAGGACTTTGAGCCTACACACTTTCCATCCACTTTCGGGCCTTGTCTGCTGACCCTCCCTGAGCCCAGCCTGATAGGGGGATGCCCTGGAGGACCCCGGAGGCCAGGCCAGCACAGCTTCTCCAGATATACCCGTCAGAGGAGAAGGTGCCAGAGAGACCCAGGCCCTCAGGATCCCTGATTCCTACTTCCCTCACTTGACCCAGAGCGTTTCAGGGTGAGACCCCTTTTACACCTCTTTCTTCCTTTGCTGTAAGGAAGCTCAGTGTCCACCCACCTCTGCCTTGCCTTCAGAATCCACTGGAAATTCCCTGGCGGTCCAGGGGCTGGGACTCTGTGCTCCCCACTTGGAGGACCCAACTTCGATCCCTGGTCTGGGAGCTGGGTCCCACAGGCCACAACTGGGAGTTCACAACTGAAGATCCTGCAAGCCTCAACTAAAAATAAAAAAGGATTCCTCATGCCTCAACTAAAGTGATCCTGCCTGTGGCAACTAAGAGCCACTCAGCCAAATAAATAAGTAACTAAATATTAAAATGAAAAAGAATCCACCTTGGGCTACTGGGGGGTAGTTGCATTTGCCTGGTGGGCAGGGCCCATTCTGCCAGCGGTAGACAGCAGAGATTCATAGCTTATTCAACCTCTGAAAGGCTCACCATGTCTCTTATTTGTAAAATAGGAACCGTAGTGCCTACCCCATACAGTGATCTCCAGGATTCAACGAGATCACTTCCCTAAAGCACCTGCCACGGTGCCTAGTGCTTTCCAGTGCTCAGAACAGGACTTACTCCCCTCCACTGTCAGGTGAGAGTGGGCAGTAGGGAGGGTGCTGGTCTATTGAATCAGACCCACTGGAACACAGCCCTGTGGACGGAGCTCTGATGCAGCATCCTGTGAGCTCAAACAGGCTGGACTTGGAGCTGTGAGTGGCCTTCTGTGTGGGTTTTAAGACCTTGCTGAAAAAAAAAGATGTATTGTTTCGAATACAGCAATGTTAAAGACAATTCTGCAAATGAAAACATGAAATACTACACTAGCACAACTTATTTTGCAATGCTTTCTAGTTATTGTCATTTGTTGTTAGGTCTCAAACACACTGACCTGTCCCTCCCCTTCTCCCCAGTCCAAACCACAGCCAAGTCCTGAATGATCGGCTGCCCTCAAAACTTCAGTCTTCAAAGGTCTCTGAGCTTCCTCTCTGAAGCCCCAACCCTGCCGTTCACCCTCTTCGCAGCAGGCAGAATTATCTTTAAAATGTTTTTCTTTTATTGTGGTAAAGTATATACAACATGAAATTTACTATGTTTAACATTTTAAGTGTACACTTCGTTGGCATTAGTTACATGCACATTATTGTGTAACCGTCAACACAGCCTGTATCCAGAACTTTTTCATCTTCCCAAATGGAAACTCTGAACACTGTGAAGAATAACTTCCCTTCTCTCTCCCTTTCCAGCCCCTGGCAACCACCATTCTATTTTCTGTCTCTACTAACTTGAGTACTCTGGGTACCTCCGGTAAGTGGATTCACACAGTAGTTGTCCTTTTGTGACTGGCTTATTTCATTTAGCATAATATCCTCAAGGTTATGGCTTGTGTCAGAATTTCCACTTTTTTTAAGGCTGAATTGTATGTGCATGCCGCACTTGATTTATCTGTTGGAACTATCTTTTAAAAAACAAATCAGATCATGTCCCTTTTTTGCTTAAAACCCCTCAGTGGCTTCCTGTGGCTCTCAGTCAGAGCCTTCTCACAGCCGGGACCCCCTCTTCTAGCCCTGCCACCTTTGCTCTGGCCACATGGCCCCTTTCTGATCCCAGAAGAAGCCCTTCCCAGCCCCACACTCACGTCACCTTCTGCCTGGAGCCATCTTCCTGGCTCCCTCTTGCACTGGTTTATTCTCACTCCAGATGTTGCCTCCTTGGTGGGGCCTCCCCAGTCACTCTCTCTTCCCTCACCCTGTTTACTTCCTTCACATTATCTGGCTTCTTTGGTGGCTTGTTTATTGTCTGTCTCCTCTCTTTGGAATAGGAGCTTCACAAGCCCCAGGCCCAGCTGTCTGGGGTGCTACTGTGGGCTCAGTAAAGATGCTGTGAGGAGTGCCTCATTGAATGGGCGCTGTGGGGCTGTCTGCAGGGGGTGTGGCCTGCTGTGATGTAGCGTCACTTGTTCTAAATACTCGTTTATAAAAATACCGTACTGATGTTAGAAGGTGGTTATGACCTTGGAAGGGGCCGAACTGGATTGTCAGGAATCCAGGTGTTCTCCCTCTCTTCCAAGAGGGGTATCCGTACCCCTCGAACATGTAGCTGGACTGAAGGTCTCAGTTCCTTCTTAAATCAAACCATGGTGGGGGATACTGACAGCACCAATCTCCTGGGTTACCAGCATTTTGTGATAATGGAAGGAGACAGAGACATGAAGAATATCGGGTAAACATAAAGTTTTTAAAAGAAATACATCAAGTCCTTCAACCAGATGAAAAAAGGAACCAAGAGGAACATAAATAATTTGAAAATTTTCCCCAGAGAAAGAGCAGAATTTCCACTCATTTGCATTAAAAAGTTTGTAATGAGCGAAAATCTGTTCAATAAATACAAGAAGTAATTTATTTTCAAATTATACATATCTATAGAAACACATAAAAATGCATAGATAGAGGAGGATGAAGAGATTTTAAAAGGCAAAGCCCTTAATTTGGCACGCAGGCAAAGAGCTAAGTGATACATGTACTGGCATATTTTTTCTGTGTTGCAAATATCTCCTCCTACTCTCAGCTTGCCTTTTCATTAATGGTGTCTTAAAATAAATATATTACTGAATATAACATGCATACATACAGAAGAGTGACTACATCGTACAGTACAGTGTGAATTTTTTTTACACATGAACTGTGTGACCAGCATCCAGATTGAGAATTGACATCACTAGCATCCCAAAGCCCCTTTATGCCTCCTCTGGCCACCATGCTGCAAGGTAACCACTGCCCTGACTTACGTACATGGGAGATGAAGTACGTTCTCTTTGGTGTGTGTTTGCATGTGGGATTCAGCACATTGATTTGGGCAGTTGTCATTCACTCACATTTGTTGCATTGTAGCTGTCTATTACATGACAGTTTATCCATCGTATGACTGATGGACATTTGGATAGTTTCCAGTTCAGAGGCACTACAGATAGTGCTGCTGTGAACATTCTCGTACATGCATTTGATGAGCACATATACATGATTCTATAGGGTATACACCTATGCTGGTCGTAGGAGGTGTTTATATTTCACTCTAGGAGACATTGGGGAAAATATGCCAACACCTGGTTCTTTTTGTCTTTCCAGGATATTGATTCTTTTTCATTACAATTGGAGGATGCTTGTATTGTATTATGTTTTATTTCACATTTCCCTGATGATGAATTGAGCATCTCTTCATATGTTTATTGGCCATCTGGATAGCCTCTTCTGTGACACATCTGTTCTAGTTTATTGCCCATTTTTCTGTCAGATTTTCTGTTCTTGTCTCATTGTTCTTTTCTGATTGACTTTTGGGAAATCTTTATATATCCTGAATACAAGTCCTTTGTTAAAGTATAAGAATTGTGACTATCTTCTCCCAATCTTTGGCTTAAGTTTACACTTTTTTTTTCAAAAATTTTTAAAAAAATTTCACTCTAAATGGTGCCTTTTGAGGAACAGAAATCTTAAATTTATCATTTTTTTCCCCTTTATGGTTAATATTTCTATTTCTGTTAAACTAAAGTATCTTTGATAAGTAGATATCTCTACTTTTAATACAGTCAAATTGAACAGTCTTCTTTTATGGCAGTTTTTTTTTAATTAAAAAATGTATTTATTTATTTTATTTTGGCCGCGCTGGGTCTTTGTTGTGGTGCATAGGCCCTAGAGTGCTTGTGCTCAGTAGCTGTGGCACGCAGGCTCTCCAGTTGTGGTGCGTGGGCTTCATTGCCCCGGCTGGCATGTGGGATGTTAATCCCTGATCAGGGGTTAGACCTGAGTCCCCTGCACTGGAAGGCAGATTCTTAATCACTGAACATCCAGGGAAGTCCCTATGACAGTTCTTTTAGTGTCTTATGTGTTCAAGGAATCTTGCCCTATCCTATGTTCAGTTCAGTTAAGTCACTCAGTCGTGTCCGACTCTTTGTGACCCCATGAATTGCAGCACGCCAGGCCTCTCTGTCCATCACCAGCTCCCGGAGCTTATCCAAACCCATGTCCATCGAGTTGGTGATGCCATCCAACCATCTCATCCTTTGTCGTCCCCTTCTCCTCCCGCCCCCAATCCTTCCCAGCATCTGGGTCTTTTCCAATGAGTCAACCCTTCACATGAGGTGGCCAAAGTATTGGAGTTTCAGCTTCAACATCAGACCTTCCAATGAACACCTAGGATTGATCTCTTTTAGGATGGATTGATTGGATCTTCTTGCAGTCCAAGGGACTCTCAAGAGTCTCCTCCAACACCACAGTTCAAAAGCATCAATTCTGCAGCGCTCAGCCTTCTTCACCGTCCAACTCTCACATCCATACATGACCACTGGAAAAACCATAGCCTTGACTAGACGGACTTTTGTTGGCAAAGTAATGTCTCTGCTTTTAAATTTAAGATATAAACCCTCTGTTCTCTCCTAAAATTTTTTAGCTGTGCCTCACACATTTAGGTCCTAATCCACCAAGAATCGATTTGAGGGATGGGTGAGGGGAGGGATAGACTGGGCACTGGGGATTAGCAGATGCAAAGTATTATATATAGAATGGATAGACAACAAGGTCCTACTGTATGGCACAGGGAACTATATTCAATATCCTGAGATAAACCATCATGCAAAAAAATATAAAGAAAGAATGTGTGTGTGTGTATATATATATATATATCTGAATCTGCTGTACAGCAAAAATTAACACAACATGGTGATTCAATTATACTTCAATTAAAAAAAAGAATTCATTTGTGTGTATGAGGTGAGATAGGGGTCCGATTTTACTTTTTTCCATATAGATACTTCAAAGATAGAGCACTATTTGTTGAAAAGACAATTCTTTCTTTATCACAAGGCTGTACATTTAAACGGAGAAGGCGATGGCCTGGAAAATCCCATGGATGGAGGAGCCGGGTAGGCTGCAGTCCATGGGGTCGCTAAGAGTCGGACATGACTGAGCGATTTCACTTTCACTTTTCACTTTCATGCATTGGAGAAGGAAATGGCAACCCACTCCAGTATTCTTGCCTGGAGAATCCCAGGGACAGGGGAGCCTGGTAGGCTGCCGTCTATGGGGTCACACAGAGTCGGACATGACTGAAGCGACTTAGCAGCAGCAGAAGCAGTGCATTTAAAAATACATAAATAAATACATAAAATACATAGATACATAAATACATGAAAATAAATGTACAAATGCTGTACGTTTGTGATAAATCAAGTGTTCATACATTCATGGGTCTGTTTCTGACTCTCTCTTTTGTTCTATTGGTGTACCTGTCTGTCCCTACCAACACCACATTGTCTTAATTCCATGAACCCTTGCCCCCTGCACTGGAAGCATGATGACTTAACCACTGGACCACCAGGGAAGTTCATGCTGTTTTTGTTACTATAGGTTTATGGTGTTGTCTGAGGTCACGGAGTCTGATTCCTCCAGCTCCATTTTTCTTTCTCAGGATGGATATTTTCTTCAGTTGATGTCTAAAATTACCCTTTTTCAACATAAGAGAGTCTAGAAGAAATAAAACCCTAAATATGAAAACTAAAATTATAAAGAAGGACAACTTAAACAATGGTGAGGTGCTAGATTATCAACAGCTATTCAAGAAATATAGTTTGAGAATTCCCAGAATTTGGGAAACAGATGCAGTCATTTCATTGCTAGAGACTCAGAAAATGTGAACATTCCTTCCAGAGTGCAGAGTAGCAAAAGGGCCAGTACCACCTGTAAATCTACCCCTACCTCCTGTAGGTCAAAAGAAAAAAGTGCTGCATGCGTAGAGATGTTCATCATAGCAGTGCTTCCAGTAGTGCAAACGAAACAAACCATGGCGTCCCACATGATGACAACATAGAGCAATCAAAATGAGGTGTATAGTAACTGTGTAAAACAGGGAAGAGTGTGGAATTCTAAGTTAAAAACAAATTCCATCGAACAGCTATAGATTATCTGCTAAAATTTGTAAGGGAAAGAAGTACTAAAAGTTGTAAGGGAACAAAAGGAGGAATGAAAATTGTAGGATTATAGCACACCCCATTTTTAAGTTTCAAAATGATCATGAAAAACCTGGCTGTTTGGGTGTTTTCAACTTAAAAGTAACAGCAGGGAGCAGTGAGTCACCAGCCTGGAGCAGTTTACCTCTCTTTCCACCACTCTGCCTGGCTGAATCCTACTCATTCTCCACATATCATATTAAACGTTAGCTCATCACAAAGACCTGACTCGCCTCCCTAAAGTAGAACCCAGATATGCGCTTTCATTTTCTCTTAGTGTGCTCTGTAAGTCACATTTTCTGCACTTCTTCTTTCCGTCCAGATGGCTTGAATTTAAATCTCAAACCCCAAATTGCTAACAAGCTACCACTCTGTGCCGCGGGTTTCTCATCTGTGAAATGGGGGTAATGACAGCCCTTCCTGGTGAGGAGTTGGTGAACTGGTGCTTGTAAAATTCACTGTGTTCTGGGTTCACAGTAAGTGCAGCTGTGGATGGAATTGCATCCCCTCAAAATTCATATGTGTGAGTCCTAACCTCCAATGTGATGGTATTAGGAATTGGGGGTCTTTAGGGATTAATTAGGTTTAGATGAGGTAATGAAGATGAAGCCCTCACAGTGGAATTAGTGCCCTTATAAAAGAGGAAGCCGCAACAGAACTCGCTCTCTGCCACGTGAGCACACAGCAAGAAGACGGCCACCTGCAAGCCAGGAAGTGGGCTCTCACCAGAGACCAAATCAGCTGGCACCTTGACCTCGAACCTCCCAACCTCCAGAAGTGTGAGATGATAAATGTCTGTTGTTTCCGCCATCTAGTCTGTGGTATTTTGTTACGGAAACCT
This sequence comes from Okapia johnstoni, assembly GCA_024291935.2. Lineage (NCBI taxonomy): Eukaryota > Metazoa > Chordata > Mammalia > Artiodactyla > Giraffidae > Okapia > Okapia johnstoni. Next base: position 48,482,686 of record CM044322.1, read on the forward strand.
GAGTTAACAAAACCATGTTATAAAAGTGTTGGCTATGGTTATTATTTAACTGTGTAGTCATTAAAAATCATGTTTTTGAAGGCTTTTATTTCATGCTATAACAACACTAAGTGGAGAACAGGATAAAAATCTACGAACACCAACACCTTAAATTTTGAAATAGCATGGAGGAAAACATACCAATATGTGGTAATAGAGGTTAATATCTAGGAGGTATGATTATAGATAACTTAAACGTTCTTTTTTATAGTTTTCTGTATTTTCAAATGTTTTCTACATGAGCAATAGAAAAAGTTAAAAAAGCAATGAATTCTTGTAAAATGTTTTTTTATACATTTGACAAGCTCATGTGCTACCCTTTCCTCTCTTACCTGGGGCCTTTTGGCCACTGCCTGAATCCTGCTTGGCCTGAAGTTAGAGCCACAGGTGTTCTCCCCTTGGTGACCCTGGGCAAGTCCTGTGACCACTCTGGTCTTAGTTTCTTCATTTGGGAGGACCCTGTGATCTCATGGGGTTTTGGAGAAGAGAAGACGACCACTGAGCCAAAGTACCTTGGAGATGCTTTGGATGGGCAGGGTAACCCTGTGACTTCCATAACATCAGGTATTCTGCGTCCTCCCTCCACCCACCAGCAGCCAGCCCAGTCTCAGTGTCAGGGTCAGAGTCAGGAAAAGCTCCCACCACTCCCCTACCTCTGTACTGCCCAGGAGAGCACTGATCAGGGCCGGGTCAGGGGCTGGTGGGGGTTGGGGGTGAGTGGAAAATACAGAAAAATCATAAAGATGACACCACAAATCACCCAGATTTCTTCAACTCAGTAATAATCAGTGTTGACACATTTGTAAATTTCCTTTTTTTCCCCTTTAGTGTGTTGACTGAAATCATACATTTTATTTTTTCATATTCTTTCCCATTGTGGTTTATTATATGATATTGAATATAATGCCCTATGCTATACATTAGGGTCTTGGTGTTTACCCATTCTATGTATAATGGTTTGCATCTGCTAATCCCAAACTCCCAGTCCAACCCTTCTCTGTCCCCGCCCCCTAGGTAACCATAAGTCTGTTCTCTATGTCTATGAGTCTGCTTCTATTTCTATTTTATAGATAAGTTCGTTTGTGTTATGTTTTAGATTCCACATGTAAGTGATATTATATGGTATTTGTCTTTCGCTGTCTGATTTACTTCACTTAGTATGGTAATCACTAGGTCTATCCATGTTGCTGCAAATGGCATTATTTTATTCCTTTTTGGTGGCTGAATAATATTCCATTGTATATATATATATATATATACATACCTTTTATATATATATACTGATATAATATACCATAATATTCCATTGTTGTATATATATATATATACATATATATATATATATATATATATATATATATATATATATACATACATATACATATATATATATATACTGTGACTTCCATAACATCAGGTATTCTGCGTCCTCCCTCCACCCACCAGCAGCCAGCCCAGTCTCAGTGTCAGGGTCAGAGTCAGGAAAAGCTCCCACCACTCCCTTACCTCTGTACTGCCCAGGAGAGCACTGATCAGGGCCGGGTCAGGGGCTGGTGGGGGTTGGGGGTGAGTGGTATATATATATATATATACACACCACATCTTCTTTATCCATTCATCTGTCAATGGACATTTAGGTTGCTTCCATGTCGTGGCTATTGCGAATAGTACTGCTTTGAATTACAGTTTTCTCTGGATATATAACCAGGAGTGGGATTTCAGGATCATATGGTAGCTCTATTTTTATTTTATTTTTTATTTATTTATTTTTTCTACTTTTATTTTTTGAGGAACTTGCATACTGTTTTTCACAGTGGTTGTACCAATTTACATTCCCAACAACAGTGCTACCTTTCTGTTGATTACCCCTGTCCTCTTTCAACTGCTCCATGGATGGGATCCTGGCTGAAGGCAGGGGGGCCAGTCAAATAGCTTCTTGAATCCCTTCTCTACTTTAAAAAAAAAAAACTCTTCCATAGTGTTTTCCATGTCCTGAAAACTGTTTAAGTGCTTAATAAATAATGATTCAAACAACCCTACAATGAAAACTTAATTATCATTCTCCTCATTCAGTCAATGTGGAAACTAAGTCGTGGGGAGCAGCTCAAGGCCACTCAACTTTGACAAGGTGGAGTTGGACTTGGGCTGAGAGCAGACGCTGGGCCCACTCAGGAGCAGGAAGAAGTTCCTGCTGCGTGAAGAAGCCAGCACCTCCTATTTGGGTCTTAGCCACACATTTCCTGACTCATCACGCTTCTTTCTTTTAGGCCTCATCTTATTTCTTCAGGTGCCCTGAGCACTGATAACAGACCTACAGGCAGACTAGCCAGGATCCTTGGGGCGCCAAGGATGACACTTTCTTTGCAGTCTACATTGTGGCACAAGAAAGTTTGAAAGGGATCATAGGCATGAATCACCGTGCCTGGGGCCTTCCCCAACCCAAAAGCTCAGGGCTGCCTCTGCTAGTCAGCATGGAAGGGTCACACCAGGGAAATCTGACATGGACTGCTCCCTGGGAAGCTAGCGAGAATCCACATCAGCTTCTCTTGAGCCCAGCCACACTTATCACCCCGAGTAGCTGTCTGTTTACTAAGGGTGGGCTTCCTACTGGCTGGGACTCTGTCTGTTCCCCCAGCTCTGAGGTGTCTGGTGATTGATCGGTGCTCAGTGAATGTTGATTGAATGAATGAACTGCGGATGGGATTAGCCAGCTGCCCAGAGGTAGCCCATCTACTGAGATTGGGAGATTGTTTACCCGTGAGATTAAGGTGCTGTGGGTGCAGCCTACACTGGTCAAGGGGCCTGTGTTCAAATCCCAGTGGGGTCCCTGACATTCAGGCTCATGGTCTTGGATGATATTGTGTTTTGTGAATGGTGTTGTGTGTTTTGGCCTCAATTTTCCTTCTTAAAGTCCCCCATTGTTGTGGGGGTACAAATGGAATATTTGCGACGGCAAGGAGCCCCAGGTAGACAGAATGATGGGTGCTGAACCTTCGGACTTGCATCATGGAGCCCTGATCTGCTCTTACCCTTGCTCCTTCTGGGCAAAGGCAACACACTCAGGGTTCCAGGGTTGCCTTCCTGTCAGTCACTGTCAGTCCTGTTCAGTCACTAAGTCATGTCTGACTCTATGTGACCCCACGGACTGCAGCACGCCAGGCTTCTCTGTCCTCCACTACCTCCCGTAGTTTGCTCAAATTTATGTTCAATGAGTCGGTAACGTTATCTAACCATCTCATCCTCTGACTTTCCTGCCCTCTTCGAAAACGCTTTTCCTGAAGAGGGGGCTCTGCACTCCTGACAGCCTCTGGGAGGCAGGAAGCTGATGTGCAACGACATCTGGGGTCTGGTTGGACACATCTCACACTGGCTGAGGCTGGACTCCAGGAAGTTCTAAACCTTCCTCCCACCGTTAACATTTAGGAAGAAACAGGGTGATGTGCCGAAGGCAGAGGAAGAGGGTGTCAGAGAAGAAAGGGCCCATCTCCATCACGTCATTCCTGATGCTCCTCTCTCCACCCTTCCCCTTTCTCTCTTTTCGGTCAGTCATTCTCCCACAGAGCCCCGAGGGGGTGGCGGGAGCTCAGCTTCCCTCCTCTGGCCTCCATCAGAGGGAGATGGCTCCTCATTCTGGGACAGAGCAAACAAGTCTTTGGGACTGTGAGACCCACCTTAGAGCCTTTGCCTCAAGGTCCTGTCCCCACACCATTTTGCAGAGGGTCATTCCATCCACTCCAGCTAGAGCTGTCCTTTTTTTTTTGTTTTAAATTATTTATTTTTGGCTGTTCTGGGTCTTCATTGCTTTTTGCAGGCTTTCTCTAGTTGTGGAGAGTGGGGGCTGTGCTTGGTTGCAGAGCCTGGGCTCTAGAGCATAGGCTCAGTAGTTGTGGCTTAATTGTTCCACCGCATGTGGGATCCCTGTGGATCAGGGATCGAACTCGTGCCCCCTGCACTGGCAGGCAGATTCTTATCCACTGTACCACCAGGAAAGTCCTAGGGCCTTCCTTCTTGTAAGGACTCTGTTCTGAAAAGAAGTAATATTCTATTAAAAGCATATGTAGGCAGAAACGTAATATTGATAAGTGGTTGCATTACTGGGGCCTGTTGCAATCTGAATATGTTTGAAGTCATCCCTGAGGACACAGTGACCTATGGTGCAGAGTGGCTTTGTCAGGTGCAGACCAAGTAGCCACAGCCCCAGACACCTCAGCTGGATTTCCTAATGAAAATCTTGCCAAACTACCATCACCTAAAGAAGACTATGAAAGGAAGCTCAACTAAGAAAACATATGACATCAAGATAACATTTCTCTCTGTTGTCTTTTGAAAGAGTCACAGTGTTTATATTCTTTTGTGACATATTTGTATTGTATGTATTTATATTGTTACGTATTATATGTAATAGCATTTACCAAACTAAATAAAAATGTTGATGACAGGACTTTCAGTCAATATACTTTAATCATTTTTTCTACTTGCATCGACTTTCCCAAAGTAACTCGTTTAATTTTAGCTGTGTACTAGCTATATATTAAAAGTAATGTGTTTACCTTTTCCTTTTGCAGATTTGTAGCTGTTTAAAATTTCAGTAGCTGTTGAATTAATTTCAACTTCATTTTGTTCCCAAGATTTCTTTTTGTTTTAGTAAAATGGAAGTAAACAGGGAAAGATGTATTCGTAGAATACAAAGTCAAAAAGAATGGTGTCTAATGAAAATGACAAGTAAATGACTGTTGAGTGGTATTCTTAGGTTTCTGAGGACAATGAAAGTAGAAGAGATTTCAATGTATTTATAATATGTGAAATTATTTTGGCATATTACTAGTCACTAATTGTTGACTTTGTCATAATTCTATTTACCTAAGTACATAATGGGCAAAATACTGACAATTTTATTGTAATTTCAAGTTTTTTAAAAAAAAATTCAGATGCATAAATTTAATGGGACATACTTTTTAACTTTTAAATCAGTAGATGTTGATTAATACTAAGACATTAAAATGCTAAAATATTTTCTCTTGAAACTTAACTTGTTAAAATTGAGGTATAATTGATTTACAGCATTGTGTCAGTTTTGGGTGTACAGCAAGATGATTTAGTTATATGTATACATATTCATTTTCAGATTCTTTTCCATTATAAGTTATTATAAGATTAATTTTTAATTTTGGATAGTAAAGACTACTTTTGAATTTGTGAAACTGACGGGTACAAACTAGCCTTTGTTCCGAAGGTGAATGACTTGATTTTGGTAAGACTATTCATGACTCAAGTTAGAAAACAGTACTACCCCCAGGTGGCTCAGTGGACTACTACTGCAATGCTGGACAGTGGTTCTGAAAAAGATCCTCAGGAGGAGGGCATGATATAGATGTCCCATTTTTGATAGCCGTTTTCTATTCATTTTTCAACACCTGGTGATCAACTTTGGATTTTATTAATCATGAAAATTTCTAGATAAAAGGGCAGAAATTACAAAACTGCCCTTGAAATGCTATGCTGGTTCTGAATATCGTCTCTGAACAACCTCTGATATGCTAATAAATGCCCTGTGCTCTAAAGAAAAAAAAGTATTATTCTGTTTAGAGACACCCTGTAACAGGCAATATTGCTATATAGCTATAACAATGTTTTCCTCTGAGAGGCTGCCCACTGCAGGTACTTGCGTGAGAGTTAAGGGGCAGGGGCTGCGCTGTCCAGTTCTTTATTTTGCAAATAGCATGTCAGTTTCAGCAATATCGTTGCCTCTTAGGCTTCTGTGGGGCACGATGGTTTCTTTCCTTCTGCAAGATTTTGGGCAAATAGTTGGTCTCCTGCATTCTAGTCCCTCAATTTGTCTTCCTCAGAGGCTTCTCTGGGCTCTGGGGACAAGGGTGGTGGTGGTGGGGCTCCTTTTCTTGGAGAAGTCTTCCTCAGGGAAGAGAGGAGGGGCTGCACGTTTCTGTGGTCAGTGCCTCTGGGGCAGCTTGGACAAAGGATTTGGGTGATGTCCAGGGATATCTCTTTCGTTCACAGAGCCCAGGTCAGCCTCCCATTGCAGATGAGGCTGAAATGCACGCATACTTGTACAAGGAGCAAGCTGACCTATATTCACAATGGGGAGACATAGTCTCAGGTCTTTGCCAAAGAGGAGGTTTTGATAGTGAAGACTCACAGCCCTATTTTCTCCAAAGAAATAGGTGAGTCTTTTTGAAGGATTGACTCTAGAGCAAATGAGTATTATTTGGGAACATTAAATGCTCAAAAATTACAATTAGAATTTTCAGAATGATTTTTTAACTGAAGTATATAGTTGATTTGCAATATTGTATTAGTTTCAGCTGTAAAGAAAAGTGATTCAGATATACATATTTTTTTTCCAGTTCTTTTTCATTATAGGTTATTACAAAGTATTGAATATATTTCCCTATGCTGTACAGTAGATAGGTCCTTGTTTAATTATTTCATATATAGTGGTGCATATCTATTAATCCCATACTCCTAATTTATCTCTCCCCCCGTATGTAGGTTGCTTTTAGTTTTGTTTACAGTTTCCTTTGCTGTTCTAAAATAAACTTTTTATTCAAAATAACAAACAGCAACAGAAGGATAAGGCTATAAAGTCATGAATGTTTCAGAATGTGAAGCCATGGGCACAAACAATAAATATCAGTATACATAAACAAACGAAATGCACAATGTAGAGGTTCAACCAGGTCTAGATATAGAAAACAGAGACCTTGGAGAGAGGGTGGACAGGGTTGGGAGGATGAAATAAGGAAAAAAATTAAAAGATAAAAGAGGAAGAGAGATGAGAATCAGAACAGACAAGAAGGGCCCACAGATCTTAGGGTAAAGAAGGCATTCTTTTTTTTATTATTATTTTTTATTGAAGTATGGTTGTTGTGTGCACCACTATATATAAAAGAGTTAAACAAAGACCTATCTATCAATATATATAAGGGCTTCCTTGGTGGCTCAGATGGTATAGAATCTGCCTGCAATGCGGGAGACCTAGGTTCGATCCCTGGGTTGGGAACATTCCCTGGAGGAGGGCATGGCAACCCACTCCAGTATTCTTGCCTGGAGAATCCCCATGGACACAATATCCAGTCCATGGGATGGCAAAGAGTAAGACATAACTGAGCGACTACGCATAACATAAATATATATGTATATTCTTTCTCATATTGTTTTCCATTATGGTTTATTACAGGATGTTGATTACAGTTCTCTTTACTATAAAATAGGACCTTGTTTAAATATAATACAGCACAGTTTACATCTGCTAGTCCCAAACTCCCAAGCCGGTCCTTTCCTGCCCCCGTTCCCCCCCGGCCACTACAAGTCTGTTCTCCGTCTGTGAGTCTGTTTCTGTTTCGCGGATAAACTCATTTGTGTCATATTTTAGATTCTGCATATAGGTGATAGCATATGGTATTTGTCTTTTTCTGACTCACTTTGCTTAGTATGAGTGGTCCAGGGTTTATTTTGGACTCAGCGCTATTTATTGGCCCTACAATAAAGAATATTTACATAATAATGGTAACATAATCGCCACTTATTGGTTTTCAGCATTTAAAATCAACTTTTAAACAAAGGACTAAATAGAATGTTATGGTTCCAAACCTTGACGTTAAAAATGTCAGGGTGTAACTGGTACAGGGTTAGGAGACTACGGTGGGTGAGGAGGTGGAAGACACGGCCGCTTCATAGTCTTATTTTATGTAATGTAATATTAAGACATTGTCTGCAGCTCAAGGAGTGAGAAATAGAGGTTTTAGTACATTGTTGAAATTCTCAAAAGTGTTACTAAGAACTAAAATTACCAACACATTTATTAAAAATCTGAGAGGAGGATGGAATCCAGAGTGAGGAGGAAAGGAGCTAAATCCTTGTGTTTTGTAGCAAAGAGTCAACAGATACAGCTAAGTTAAGGAGTCAGGCATACTGTTTATGGTTTGGGAAGTAAACTGTCAGAAGTACTATTTGAGAACAGGGGAAGGATGCAGTGGGAGGCTATTACTTTTCATTCTAAATCTTCCTTTGCTATTTGATGTAGCACCACAGATATACCTTTGAACACACACACACACACACAAACACACATACACAAAAGGCTCTTCAGAAAACTCATCAGCTCCCACCAGGAACCCCTCGGAGCTCCCAGAGCAAGCAGCAGGCCAAATGCTCTAAGGGCAGCTTAGAGCTGCATAGAAGAGGAAGCAAAAAGTGTTTCCAGGAGGTGTGGGGGCTGCCTGGTGGCTGGAGTGTCACATCCCCTAATGAACATGCAGGAAGTGGGTAAAACACGCCAGAGTGGATGGCAAAAGCTCGTTTCCTTTCCATGATAGATGCAGTGCTGAGCTATTGACAAAATGCTGAAGTATGTGGGAAAAGGATCTGGCCCAACAGGACGGTGCTAATCCTAGGGATTTCCCAAATGACTCTATGCTCGTTGTTATGTATTTTGTTTACTCAGGCCACCTTTCCAATTACCTGTCAGAGGGGCAAATCCTTCCTCCCTGCTTTATCAGGTGTGAGAGGTAAAGAACCGGGTAAAGAAGAGGGTAATGAGAGCAATACCATAATAACGATTCTGATACCACATATCAATTAATGATAACAGATATCAATACCGCTGCCCTCCATTAACACTTCTCCCCTGGAATGGGTAGAACTCTGGCTCCACAAGAATGAATTCAGTACTGACAGCCTAGAAAAATATGCTCTGATACAGACCTTCAAGAATTTTCCATCTAGAACAAGGTGATCCTAAAGAAAAAGTCAAGGGAGCTCACCGGCGCCCCTTGGCCTTGCCACTCCTCTGCTTCCTCTGCCCATTCAAGCCGGGTTGGGGGCACAAGCAGGCCTAACAGCAGTGGCGAGTGAGATGCCTGAAGCCAGCTTCTGCTCCTCCTCCAACCCCTCTGCGGGAACACTGGTTGTCGTCATCATGTCTGTTGCAAATCCTGACTTCAAACTCAACCATCTCCAGAGGCCAGCACCCAGTCTTCATCAGCTACAACCCACAAAGGCTATGTTTTACCAGCAGGTAAAGTCATGCCAAATACCCTTTTTGTGCTAGTGGAATTGATGTTAGGATGGATGAAACCAAAATTAGAGGTTTCTTTATTAGGTATCTGGGTTCCATCCCTGGGTTGGGAAGATCCCCTAGAGAAGAAAATGGCAACCCACTCCAGTATTCTTGCCTGGAGAATCCCATGGACAGAAGAACCTCGCAGGCTACAGTCCATGGGGTCACAAAGAGTTGGACGTGGCTGAGAGATGAACATTTTCGCTTTACTAAGTATGTTTCAGAAAAAGAAGTGAAGATAATCACAGATCGAACTGGTATGTCCAAAGGCTATGGATTGTTGCACTTTACAATGATGTGAATGGGCAGAAGATAGTAGAATCACAGATAAATTTCCATGATAAAAAGCTGAAATTGAGCTCTGCACTCAGGAAACAAAATTTACGTGCTTATCATGTACAGCCTCATCCTTTGGTTTTTAATCTTCCTCCTCTACCACAGTTTCAGAGTGTCTGGAGTAACTCAAACACTGAAACTTACAGGCAGCCTGTAACCACGATGAATCCTATAACTCAGTATGTTCAGGCTTATCCTCCATATCCAACTTCACTGGTTCAGGATATCACTGGATATCAGCTGCCTGTTTATAATTATCAGATGCTACCACCGTGGCCTGCTGAGGAACAACGGAGTTACGTTATTTCCCTGGCTTATACAGCTATTAACTGCCACTCTGATGAAGCTGATCCAGGAGTTGAAGTTTTGCCAAGTGAATGCTCAGTTCATGAAGCTACATCATCCTCTGGAAATGGCCCACAAAAGAAATCTGTGAACTGAAGCATACGGACAGTGGTATCTTGACTATTTAATCCAGAGAACAGGCTGAGAAATTCCCTTGTTAATCAAGATGACTTATGCAAGGATAAAAGAGGCAGTGCTTAAGTCTGTTTGAATTTCTCTGCTAATGTTCTAGTCTCATAGGAAGTTGCACGTTTTGAATAAAAAGAGATTGAAAGTTTTTCCACTATTATAGAAATTTAATTCTGAATTTTGATAAATTGCACTCAGAGTTTCTATGCAAGTCATATTGGATTGCTTAGTTTTATTTTACATTGAAATTGTTTTTCATTAGACATTTACTTAGAAAATGATTCTGTGATGAATATAGTTAAAAGTGAAAAAATAATTGAGACAAAGGAATAACTTTTTATTTATCTGTATTTATCTGCAACTTTTTATTTATCTATAACTTCTCATTTATCTGTAAGGACTTTTTAATTGACATTTTATGCATTTAAAAGCAGATGCTGATTTAAAAAAAATATATTGTATCAGAAAACCTATTTTGAAAGGTCAGAATTTTTTTTTACATAATATCAATAGTAAAAGATGTTTATCAGTTTTCAAAATCAGTAGCCAGACAAAAAAATAAAAGATAGTTATAATTGCAAGCCATAATGGGAACATGACTAACCTAACAATATGAAATCATTACATACAATTTGGCGAGTCAAGCAGAGTGATGTGGTAAGTGGAAGTGCATTCATGGACATGTTTTTGAAAGGTCAGAATTTTGATAGTTTAAACACAAGCACTTCACTTTCCCAACAAGTACCTATGAACAGTACATATCTATAATATTATGCTTTTATGATTTGTCTAGAAATTTGCCACAAAAGCAGAGCTTTTAAAACAGCATTTTCAATCAGTGAACCTCAGTATAGATTTGGCTTTATTGAAGTTTTCCTTATCCAAACCCAGTAAAACAGATTCTAAACAGTCCAGTCAGTGGGTTTTACATTTATTATGTGCGTATGTGCTCAGTCCCTCAGGAGACTCTTGGTGTATCTGACTCTTTGCGACTCCATGGACTATAGCTCGCCAGGCTCCTCTGTTCATGGAATTTTCCAGGCAAGAATACTGGAGCAGGTTGCCATTTCCTACTCCAGGGGATCTTCCTGACCCAGGGATTGAACCCCGGTCTCTCGCATCTCCTGGATTGGCAGGCAGATTCTTTACCACTAGCGACACCTGGGAAGCCTGCAAAATATTTTATCTTTTATCTAGAATCCACACATTGAGATATCAAATTAGAATGGTAATTAGGATAACTAAAATTCCAGGGCTAATCTTTTCAAAGAATCCAAAACAAACTGAATCATAAGCTTCTCAGTGAGTTACTATTCTCCTTTTTTTCATTTACTTTTTTTTCCTTAAAATGCTAACCTCAATGGCTGTATTTTAAATTGTGCAAAATATTAAAGTATTAAAGAAAATATTAAAGAAGGCCGAAACTTTTTTATGTCACTTAAAAGTTAAAGTATCTGAAAGAAATTGTATTTTACAAAAAACATTAAAATGTCAGTTCTTTGTTATAGAACAGATAGATTTTTATGTTTGTGTTTGATGCCTATTGTATTTTCTTTTTTAAAGTAAAATATGTCCAGGAGAGTCAAGGAAGTTTTGGCGGTTCTAAACCACAAAAGTTGTTTAATAATATCCTCAAAATACGTTAAAGTTAGCATTAACAATCCATTTTAAACTTAAATTTAAGTTTAAGATTAATTCTTAAAACAGATTTAAGAATCTGTTTTACTAGGTTCCTCGTTAGACATTGCAAATTGTGACAAACATCTAGAGATCCAGAGCCCCTTTGCTGTACCCATGGTCTGGCTTTTCCAGTCTGTGCCACCATGCGTTCAGAGGGTTTGCTCCTAGAACACGTGATGGAAAGAAGAGAAGTAGCAGTGTAAGCAGTCTGAGGGCTAAGCCTTGGAAAGGTAACAAAGGGGTAATAACCTTTCTAAGGGAAACGCTTGTATCAGCATCATTTGACCTGCCACGGACATGAGTTTAAAGTGGCTTCCTGGCTTTTGTTTCATTCTCCAGCCCCTTCACTAAAACATGGAAACTCCATTTATGCCTATCCTAATGAAGCTTCCAGGGCTTCCCAGGTGGCACAGTGGTAAAGAATCCACCTGCCAATGCAGGGGACAGGGGTTCAATCCCTGGGTCGGGAAGGTCCCCTGGAGAAGGAAATGGCAAACCATTCCAGTATTCTTGCCTGGGGAATCCCATGGACAGAGGAGCCTGGCAGGCTACAGTCCACAGGAGTCGCAAAAAGAGTTGGGCATGACTTAGTGACCGAACAACAACAACAGAAGGCTTTAATTTAATCCAATCCAAAAGGTTGGATGTGTTGGTTATTAGTTTATTGCAAAATTCAGCTTCCATGGGCCACATCATCAGTGCCCATTGTTGTACAATTTCTAATAATCTCCACTCTACTCTGAAGGGAGGAGTCTTTTAGCTTAAGGATCCCCAGGAGGGCTTTCTTATGGTTCAAAATTCGAAAGTGTCCTGAGATTTGTTCATTTTATTAATAAAATTTTCTGTTCTTTTCTGTGTGTGTGTGTGCTACAACCTTCTTACCTGTACTATTCTGTGGTTAAATCTCCGGGTTACTATAAATGATACCGAAATTCTAAAGAACCAATTCTAATTATCCCAATATGACCTTAACAAAAGTAAAGGAATAAACTTTTCATTTGTCTGTTATTTTGAGAAAAGCAAGGGAATAAGCTTTTCATTTGTCTGTTATTTTGTTGACCTGACATATTTAAAAGAGTAAAGTAGAAAGAAGAGACAAAATCCTGAACTTTTCAAAACGGAAAATTAATTTTTAAACTTAAAAGTGTGTTCCTATTACCTATGTTGATACTGTCTTAGCATGAATGAATAAATAGAAATAAACTTTTTTTTTCAAAAATGTTTTGACCTGCCTTTCATGTCATATTATCTAAAAAAAAAAAAAAAATGGTAGAGCTTTGGGTGGGTAGTATGTGACAAGATTCAGATCCTTGAAATTCAAAAGTATAAATATTGTTCAGTTTCTTAATCTGGCCAAGTAGTTTATAAAAGCAAATTTTGGTACACTGAAAAAAAAAAAAAGAAAGAAAAGGCCTAGGGAATCATGTGAGGTCAGGAAAACCAGGACCGAGCACTGATGACTCCTGGCTGTGTTTCCAAGGGCAGGGAGGCGGTCAAGGACTTGCTGTCAGGCGAAAACAGGAGAACACATCCCCACACTGATGTTACCACACACCTGGGCTTGTGCGGGTTCAGACATTCCAGAAGCTCATACAGGATTCAGCATTGTTTTGAGGGAAGCTGAACAGAGGTTAGATGTTAACATAGGAGATGCTTCTCATTGTCTGTCCATCTGCCAAGTTTGTCAACTTTAAAGTTTTATGTGTTGAGGACTTCCCTTGTGGTTCAGTGGTTAAGACTCCATGCTCCCAATGCAGGGGGCCTGGGATCGATCCCTGGTCAGGGAACTAGAGCCTGTATGTCACAACAAAGATCCTGAGTGCTTCAACTAAGACCCAGCATAGCCAAAGAAAAAGGTTGGATGTGTTGATTATTAGTTTATTGCAAAATTCAGACTTAAATTGAAGAAAGTAGGGAAAACCACTAGACCATTCAGGTATGACCTAAATCAAATCCCTTACGATTATACAGTGGAAGTGACAAATAGATTCAAGGAATTAGGTCTGATAGAGTGCCTGAAGAACTATGGACAGAGGTTCATGACATTGTACAGGAGGCAGTGATCAAGACCATCCCCAAGAAAAAGAAATGCAAAAAGGCAAAATGGTTGTCTGAGGAGGACTCGCAAATAGCTCAGAAAAGAAGAGAAGGTGAAAGGCAAAGGAGAAAAGGAAAGATATATCCATCTGAATGCAGAGTTCCAAAGAATAGCAAGGAGAGATAAGAAAACCTTCCTCGGTGATCAATGCAAAGAATAGAGGAAAACAATAGAATGGGAAAGACCAGAGAGCTCTTCAAGAAAATTAGAGATACCAACGAAACATTTCATGCAAAGATGGGTGCAATAAAGGACAGAAATGGTATGGAGCTAACAGAAGCAGAAGATATTAAGAAGAAGTGGCAAGAATACACAGAGAAGAACTATACAAAAAAGATCTTCATGTTCCAGATAACCATGATGGTGTGATCACTCACCTAGAGCCAGACATCCTGGAGTCCGAAGTCAAGTGGGCCTTAGGAAGTATGAACAAAGCTAGTGGAGGTGATGGAATTCCAGCTGAACTATTTCAAATCCTAAAAGATGATGCTGTCAACGTGCTGCACTCAATATGCCAGCAAATTTGGAAAACTCAGCAGTGGCCACGGGACTGGAAAAGGCCAATTTTCATTCCAACCCCAAAGAAAGACAATGCCAAAGAATGTTCAAACTACTGCACAATTGCACTCATCTCACACGCTAGCAAAGTAATGCTCAAAATTCTCCAAGCCAGGCTTCAACGATATGTGAACCAAGAACTTTCAGATGTTCAAGCTGGATTCAGAAAAGGCAGAGGAGCCAGAGATCAAATTGCCAACATCCATTGTATCATAGAAAAAGTAAAAGAGTTCCAGAAAAACGTATACTTCTGTTTCACTGACTACGCCAAAGCCTTTGACTGTGAGGATCACAACAAAGTGCGGAAAATTCTGAAAGAGATGGGAATACCAGACCACCTACCTGCCTCCTGAGAAATCTGTATGCAGGTCAAGAAGCAACAGTTAGAACTGGACATGGAACAACAGACTGGTTCCAAATTGGGAAAGGAGTACCATCAAGGCTGTATATTGTCACCCTGCTTATTTAACGTCTATGCAGAGTACATGATGCGAAATGCAGGGCTGGATGAAGCACAAGCTGGAATCAAGATTGCTGGGAGAAATATCAGAAACCTCAGATACGCAGATGACACCACCCTTATGGCAGCAAGTGAAGAAGAACTAAAGAGCCTCTTGATGAAAGTGAAAGAGGTGAGTGAAAAAGCTGGTTTAAAACTCAACATTCACAAAATGAAGATCGTGGCATCCAGTCCCATCAGTTCATGGCAAATAGATGGGGAAACAATGGAAACAGGGGAAGACTTTATTTTTGGGGCTCCAAAATCACTGCAGATGGTGACTGCAGCCATGAAATTAAAAGACGCTTGCTCCTTGGGAGAAAAGCTATGACCAACCTAGACAGCATATTAAAAAGCAGAGACATTGCTTTGCCAACAAAAGTCCGTCTAGTCAAAGCTATAGTTTTTCGAGTAGTATTGTATGAATGTGAGAGTTGGACTATAAAGAAAGCTGAATGCCAAAGAATTGATGCTTTTGATCTGTGGTGTTGGAGAAGACTCTTGAGAGTCCCTTGGACTGTAAGGAGACCCAATCAGTCAATCCTGAAGGAAGTCAGTCCTGAATATTCATTGGAAGGACTGATGCTAAAGCTCAAGCTCCAATAATTTGGCCACCTGATGCAAAGAACTGACTTACTGCAAAAGCCCCTGATGCTGGGAAAGATTGAAGGCAGGAGGTGAAGGGGACAACAGGGGATGAGATGGTTAGATGGCGTCACCAACTCGATGGTCCTGAGTTTGAACAAGCTCTGGGAGTTGATGATGAACAGGGAAGCATGGCGTGCTGCAGTCCATGGGGTCGCAAACAGTCGGACGCGACTGAATGACTGAACTGAACTGAAATCAGTAGTGGCCTAAATCTGGACTAAGGTCTCATGTATCTAGTTTCCATCCATTCACTCTTCTCTTTTCCCTGTCCTCCACCCCCTGCCTCTCTCTCTCTTTTAGCAAGTGCAGTTCAAGTACAAATTATCTTCCGGGCACCGTGTCAGGTGTGATTACAAGGTGGACCTGGGGGGTGTCCATCCCTTGCTGAGCTGGTGCTCTGTCAGGAGAGCTGTACCCCCATCTCTTTCCAGAATGCCACAGGGACTGTCATCCCCTTGTGTTCACAAGGGACCAAGTGCATCCAGAGAATATAGTGGTGAGCTGGGCATGGAGAGATGGGGGTGGTCAGAAAACATTAGGAAGGGTGTTCATAAAGGAAGTGAAACGTATGCTGAGGTCTGCAGATGAGAACATTTCAAAGATAAAAAACAGATGAAGAATGAGTCACTAGAAGACCCTCCAGGGGGTGTTCTCTGAGAGGCCAGAATGCTGAGTGGAGGGTGGCTATGAGGGGCAGAACGCAGGGCTGGGAAAACAGGCTGAACCTCAGAGGAGAGGGACCTCTGTCTGTGCTCCGTGTGGCCATGGGAGTGACAAGTTAGGGGTCACCTGGGCAGAGAGTCATGGTTCAGAATTAGTACCTTGGGCCACTGCATCCTGTGTCATGGTTCTTGAATGTGAAAATATTCAGAAGCTGTAAAGAAAGACACAAAAAAGGGCTTTTTGCCTGAGGGAGAGAAAAATCCTTTCTCTTTGCCTGCTCTTACTCTCAAATTTTCAGGGCAAGCCCAGAATAAACCTCAGGGAAAAATGGGGTCTTCCATTTTCTTCTCTGGTCACTTTCTTCTCTCTCAGCACAGGGAATCAGGAAGCTGAGGAATCATCTGGAACAGACTGGGTTACAGTTCTCCTTAATGGCAGGATGAGATATCTTCACAAGACTGCCACCCAACCCCGCCAGGCCAGAGAGAGCCACTTCAGGAGCCATGGACCCTGGTCTGGGGAAGGCAGAGCCAGGCTGCCAGGCTGGGTTACCCTAGAGCAGCAGTCCCCAACCTTTTTGGCACCAGGGACTGGTTTCGTGGAAGATGATTTTTCCACAGACTAGGGGGTGGAGGGGTGGCTGTGAGGGGAATGATTTTGGGATGATTCAAGTGCATTACATTTATGGTGCATTTCATTTCCATTGTTACTACACTGTGATATATCATGAAATGGTTATACAAATCATCATAATGCAGAATCAGTGGGAGCCATGAGCTTGTTTTCCTGCAACTAGATGGTCCCATTTGGGGACGATGGGAGAGCAGTGGGGAGCAGCTGTAAATACAGATGAAGCTTCACTCACTCACCCGCTGCTTACCTCCTCCTGTACAGCCCGATTCCAACAGGCCTCGAACAGGTACCCCATGGCCTGGGGGTTGGGGACCCCCTGATCTAAAGGCCACCTGAGTGGGAGGAGACTATGTAAGTGTCCTCAGTCCTAATGCCCGTGCATGCCAACAAAACAGACGGGAATGTGAAGTAATTGCATGTTTATACAGCATTCACACGATTGCACTTAGGACATTCACAACACACCACAGTATCTCTGGGGAAAAAAAGAAGTCTTCATAAACTTTTCGGATCCTTAACAATACAGATTCATAAACGGTATGGACTCCTTCCACCATGCCTTGGGGGACAGAGGTCTGATTTAGACAGCTTTTTTTCCACTTTTCAAACCTAACCTGACCCTACAGATGGCCGACCAGACTCTCCCCTCAACTCAGATCCACAGTCGGAGGGGAGGCCTGGTTCCCAACTTTGCATGACAAAGGGCAGCTGCTCTTTCTCCAGGCAACTGATGGGTCCCTTGAAAAAAGTCTCCCAATCCACATTCACCACTAGCTAATTGCCCAATTATTTTATTTCCCCAGCAAAACTCTTCAGTCCCCCTGGAATCCACATTCAGGACCAGCAGCCTATGTCCAGGAAGCCTCAGGAGTCTGGGGGACTTGCCCGCTGTCTGTCTGGCCCCCCTTCCTCCCTTGCCACCCCTGCCCTGCCCCTGAGTTGACTGAGTCCCCAGTTCGCCTGGGGTTGATGGATGCGCTCTGCAGGCTTTAGGGGGTCCGACAGGACTGTGCACTGGACATAGTTTGAAGGTTTGGAAATCAGGCTGGAAATCAGAACACCTGACTTCATGCAGGCATTGATCATTAACTGTGTGAGCTTGGAGATGCTGTCACCTCTCTGAGCCTCAATTTCCTTAGCTCTAAAAACCACAGGGCAGGAGAATTGATGCGACAGTCCATTTCAGCATTAAGTCCTCTGATTCTACAAAGTAGCTCTGGGCAGGTTGGGGACAGGGGCACCTTGCTGGACAAATCCTCTGAGGGTGACACATGCTCCCAGGCTCTCTTCCCTTGAGAGAGGTCTCCATGATTGGAAAGGATTCTTGATTTTTTGAGCTGTGGACCCCTGTCCAAGCATCAGTGGCCCCTAGGAGCTCCCTGAGCAACAGACCCCAGAAGCCCATCCATGCAGGCAGCACTGGTCCTGGTCAGTTTCAATTCCCATCAAAGACTTGGCTCTAGAGTCAGCTCTGTGCTGGAAGGCCAGTCCAGGAACACCAGTGAGACACCCGGGAAAGGCTGAGAACCTGGCAGAGGAAGATCCTTCCACTTTAGTTGTTTCTCTGGAAAATGAAGTTTCAATTTAAGTGGTCAGTTACCCAGGTAGAGAAGCGGCTTCTGACCCCCCATCCCCACCTCGGGCGACTCCCAGAGGCCCTCAGCTCTGAAGCATCTCCTTGGTGGAAGAGAGCCTCGTATGGGCACATGTTGGTCAGGGAGCTGCAGCCCAGGGCTTGGCCAACCTCTGCCCTGAGACAGCAGGTCCTGCTGAAATAGCATGGGGGCCCGCAAGGCCTCATTGTGAGCTTCCAGCCCCATGGAGCTCCTGGACGTCCAGATGCTGGGGGCCTGGTAAGGGGGCCTCAGCCTGCGAGGGCAGCCTGGGTGTTATATCCTTGGCACCACCTTGGCCCGAGATAAGCCCCAGCGCTTCCTCTCACCCAGCGGCGAGGGTGGACTACTGCATATTTACGGAATGCCTGCCCAAAATAACTTCCGGGGACTGAGGGCCACAGGTCCTGGGTCTCCTGTAAATGTGACACTTCTTCACCTTTTGGCCTGACTTAAGGCCCAAATGTTTGCACCAAGTAAGTCCTTTCCCTGCTAATCACTTGTAAAGAAAGGCAACAGTTCTTCTTTTGAAGAAGGCTACACTTGTCACAGGGAGAGCAGGAGGGCCCCCTCAGGCCGGACCCAGAGGTGGCACCTTATATTTCAGGGGGTGTTGGAACAATGTGATGTATGAACTCCGAGATGGGATGTGAATTCTGCTTTGAGGATTACTCAAATTCTGAGGAAACAGAGGTGCAAGAGGAGGAAAGGGGAGCAGAGAATAAGCAGAGGTCATGACTGTGTCGCTCCCTGAGAGGCTCCCTGCTCTCCCCCATCCGCCTTCTCTCCCCTCCCCAGTTCAGTCTCAGAATTTTTGTATTTCCTCTTATCTTGTCCTGTGTATTTGACAGAATCTCTGTTTCCTCCCTTCAAATAACCCGAGCTCTGGCACTTACTAGCTGTATGACCTTGGACATGTCAGGTGACGATTTTAAGCCTCAGTTTCTTCATCTGCAAAATGGGAACTATAATGGCAAGTTGTGAGGATAGAGTTAATGTGTGCAAAGTACTCAGAACAGTGTGCAGCTCATAAGCAGTATTAGCCAATATGATTATTATTATTCCTCGCTTTCTTCAAATTCTAAGTCCCCCCACCTTATGCACATGTGCAAATATATACATATGTTTGAATATACGTACACATATATGCATATGGTGGCAATTTGTGCTCTCTTCCAGAACAAATTCCTCCCTTAAGCACCAGAAGTTTTTCTCTTCCTCTGCCTGTGACGTGTGAATAGCACAGTGGCAGGGGGATGGGACAAGAGACCCACCAATAACACAGCTTACACACAGAGGCCAGAGTGCCTGTGCTGGGAAGGAGCTGAGGGGTGCTCCCTGCCCAATGGGCCCCTCGGCCCCAACCACGGTCCTCATCCTCTTCCACCGTCATGGCTCATCCGCCACGTGACAGAACATGAGGAGGTGAGGCTGTCATGTTTCAAGAAGGGCTTCCTCCTGCACATCCTCAAACGCCTCGTGCCAGGAGGGACCTGCGTTGACCTCCTCACCCTCCACCTGCTGAGCAAGCGCAGGCAGGTTCCTTCATGCGCGTGTTCTGGCTTTGCATCTGGAAGACTGGTGGATGCTGGCACCTGTCTCCTAGGGCTGTTGTAAACACATGTTCAGAGTCCAGAACAGTGCCTGGCACAGAGTGACGCTCAGGAAATGACCCCTCTCCTTGTCATCATCATTTTTAGAAAGGCGCACCCCAAGATCTTAACAGCACACCAATGAGAACAAGAGCAAACCCCCCAGGGTCCTCACCATGCCAGGCCTGCCCTGAATGTCTTAGGTGTGTAATTCATTTAATCTTCATATTAGCCTTGGGCTTCCCTGGAGATTCAGATGGTAGAGAATCTGCCTGCAATGCAAGAGACCCAGATTCGATCCCTGGGTCGGGAACCCAGGTTCGATCCCTGTAGTGGCAACCCACTACAGTATTCTTTCTTGGAGAAGTCCGTGGACAGAGGAGCCTGGTGGGCTACAGTCCATGAGGTCATAAAGAGTTGGACAACTGAGTGGCTAACACTTTCACACTAGCCTTAGGAAGTAGACTTGTCATCACCTTCTTCTTCAGAGGAGAAACTGAGGCACTGAGAAGTTAGGGAGCTTGTTAGCAGATCAAACAGCCAGCGAGCAACAGGCCCACGATTAAGCCCTGCCAGTCTCAGCTGTGTGTTTGAGGTGGCACCGGGGCTTCTCTCCCCACGTGCTCACACCTGTGACTTTGGACAGGATGCGACTCTGGGCAGCTCTGACCTCTGCTTTCCAGGTTCCTCTCCTGTGTTCTGAATCTGGGAGTGACCTGGGCTCAAACTAAACACTGATGCCATGTACCCAAGGTAGGGTCACTGCTCACAGGGCTCCCCAGAACCATGCTATGCTTGTGGGGACGCTTGGAGAAATTGCTTCTCTTGGAACCAGCAGAGCTGAGCTACCAGCTGTCCTGTCCTCATGGCGTCTAGCTTCCTTCTGCCACGGGGGAGGACAGAGTCCCCTGAGGGACTGTGGAAAGGAGCAGGAGTGGGCTTGCAGGCACTGAAGAATGGAGGACGGTGACTTGAGGGGCTTCTGTGAAAATGCCTTGAACGGGGCCTGGCGTAGAAGAGGCAGGAATGCAGAACACTTTCCCTCCTTCCTTCCTGTCAGTGAGCAAACCTAGACCCAGACTGGCCTTCAGGAATGAGATTTAAATAGCTGGCTGATGGGACACTCATTGTCACAGGGTAGGCTCACTTTTTCATTGACTAAGGACTTGGGTAGGATCAGGGAAATTCAACAGGCTCTAAAATTATTATTGGGCTGCCAGAGAGCAGCGGCCAGAGGCCCCAGGTCTGTGTGGCTTCCAGACAGCCCTTTGCGCCCTTCTAGACAGCCCCCTCCTCGGGCTCAGGGACCTGTCTGGATGCTGTGCTCCCAGGAGGTGTGAGGGGTGTGACCTCCCTCCCTCCCGGCCTCTCCCCCCTCCCACCACCCTGGCCCAGCCCAGGGCTGCTATAAAGCTGGCCCAGCCTGGCTCTCAGCTCACCCCGCTGCCGGGACCCTCCTGGAGCCTCCTCCGGGGACACGTCCACTCTGCCCCTCCTTCTCCCCAGCAGTGCCATGCGACCCCTGTGGCTCTGCTGGGCCCTCTGGGTGCTGCCCTTGGCCGGCTCCAGGGCGGCCCTGACTGAGGAGCGGATCCTGGACAGCCTGCTGCAGCAGCTGCACCTCAGTGAGGTCCCCATCGTGGACAAGGCCGCCATGGAGGGGCTGGTCATCCCCGCCTACGTGAGGGCCCAGTACGTGGCCCTGCTGCAGCGCAGCCACGAGTCGCACTCCCGGGGGAAGAGGTTCAGCCAGAACTTCCGAGGTGAGGCCCGCCCGCCTGCTGCAGCCTGGTCCTCATGGTGGTGGGGGTGGTGGCGGGGCTGTCTGAGGTGCAGGGTCCACGGGGCGGTGAGGGGGGACCATGGCCTATGAGGACGGCGGGCCTGGGTCCCTGGTCTCTGTCTGCACTGAGGACCCTGCCTCTCAGGGCCAGGAGGAGCTGGGCCGGGCTGGACTGGCTGCCAAAGACAAGGCATCAGAGAAGATGAGGATGGAGAAGAGAAAGCAGAGCCAATGGGAGAGGGTGGATGTGGCAATAACCCCTGACGGGGAAGCCTCAGGGAGCTGTGGTAGAGTCAGGGCTTCTCAGGTTCCGTTTTCACTCTGATACTAGTAGCCTGACCTTGAGCAAATGGCTTTATAATCACAGTTTTCTTTTCTGTTTGCTCCTCTGGAACATTGGTGTGACTATGTGCCCCATCTCGCAGCAATGTGAATATTAAAGTGGAGGGAAATATTATTGTGGAGGGAAAGGTGTAGGAACAACACTCAGCTGTCAGGGATGCTGGCATCCTGAGTCCTACTCAGCCTCTTACCTCCCTGGGCCTGGACTCACTTCTTCAGTGCCCAGAGCTACACCCAAGGCCAGGTGCCCCCCAGGTTAGGAGTCTGGTCTTCAGCATCTCAGCTGAGGCAGCCCGATCAGACCCGCCAGCCTTCCCACTGGGCTGAGGTTGTTAAAAACATGACGGATTTTCAGGTAATTGGCCTTGGCCCAGGGGGACAGAAAAGGGGCTGGTCTCTCCCAGCCTGGCCACCACCTCAGTAGCCCAGCATCCTCAGAGCTCGCCTGGTGCCCGGAGGGGCCCCGCTGACCCCGCTCCTGTCCCCAGAGGTGGTCGGCAGGTTCCTGGCGACCGAGGCGTCCTCATACTTGCTGGTGTTCGACATGGAGCAGCGGCTGCCGCCCCGCAGCGAGCTGGTGCAGGCCGTGCTGCGCCTCTTCCAGGAGCCGGTCCCCAGGGCCGCGCTCCGCAGGCACGAGCGCCTCTTCCCCGCGCAGCGACCGCGCCCGGGTTACCGTCCAGTGGCTGCACGTCCGCGACGACGGCTCCAACCGCACCGCCCTCATCGACTCCAGGTGCGGAGGTCGCGGCTGTGGTGTGGGGATGGAGGGAGGGAAGGGGTCTGGGCTTGGGGCAGGAGGAGGGGCGGCTCGGTCCCGGCAGGGACACTCGGGAACGGATGGGAGAGGTGCCCCTCCCCGGGGGCCACCCCGGGCAGTCCCAGTCCCCACCCCTGAGCGCAGGCCTCTGTCTCCCTCCGTGCTGTGTCGCAGGCTGGTGTCCATCCACGAGAGCGGCTGGAAGGCCCTGGACGTGACCGAGGCCGTGAACTTCTGGCAGCAGCTGCGCGCAGCCCCGCGGCAGCCGCTGGTCCTGCAGGTGTTGGTGCAGCGGGAGCACCTGGGCCCGCCGGCCTCCAGCGCCCACAGACTGGTCCGCTTCGCCCCCCAGGGGCCGTCGGGCGGCCGGCAGGGGGAGCCCCAGCTGGAGCTGCACACCCTGGACCTCAGGGACTATGGGTAGGCGCGGGGACAGGCTGCCTGTAGACTGGGTGGTCCAGGTCCCCCGGTAGGCGGGACCAGCTGGGGAGCAGAGGCAGACAGCCCCAGGAGGCAACTGATTCCTCACCCTGTCCCGGAGTTTCTAACGGCAGACATTTTCATTATTTAAGCATTTTGTTGAAAATATCTTCAGATATTTTCAATGGATTTTATGCTGTCATTGATACATATACATTATTGTAATGATCTATTTTTGCTCTACCCTTTTCTCTGATTAATTCTTTGAAAGATTAATTCTTTGAAAAAACCATTAGTGGTTGCTAAGGGCTTCCCTGGTGGCTCAGACGGTAAAAAATCTGCCTGCAATGCAGGAGACCTGGGTTCGATCTCTGAGTTGGGAGAATCCTCTGGAGGAGGGCACGGCAACCCACTCTAGTATTCTTGCCTGGAGAATCTCCATGGACAGAGGAGCCTGGAAGGCTACAGTCCGTGGAGTCGCAAAGAGTCAGACACGACTGAGTGACTAAGCACAGCACAAGGTTGAACAGCTTTCCTCTGGCCTTCCTAATTCTTTCCTCATGGGACAAATTAGCTATTTGGAGTAGACGAGGCTTTGGAGTGGACGGTGCTGGACAGTAGAGTGGTTAATAACAGGGCTTTGCAATCATACAGCCTAGGTTCATTTATCTCTGCTTTCTACTGGCTGCAGAACCTCTGGTATGTCAGTTAACATCTTTGGTCTCTGTGTCCTCAGGTGTAATAGGGATGATGCTGAAAGTACCTAATTTCAGTGTCTGGCATAATAGGAGACCATTAAAAAACAGTTACCGATTTATGACTTCTATTTCAGATATGTTTATTCATTCACCACTTATCACAAATATTCCGTTTTTAAAATTTAATTAATTTTTGGCTGCACTGGGTCTTCGTTGCTGTGCGGGCTTTCTCTAGTTGCAGTGAGTGGTGGCTACTCTGTAGTTGTAGTTGTGCGGGCTTCTCTTTGTGGTGGCTTCTCTCATTACAGAGCACAGGCTCTAGGCACGCAGCATTCTGTAGTTGTGGCACATGGGTTTAGCTGCTCCCAGGCATGTGAAATCTTCCCAGACCAGGGATCGAACCCATGTCCCCTGCAATGGCAGGGGGATTCTTAACCACTGAACCACCAGGGAAGTCCTCCAGTTCTTTTGTAGTGAGAGATGGATCATAATTCTCCCTCCAGATGCCCCACTAGGCCCTGCCCTGGGTCCCCCGACCCCTGCTCTCCCAGCTGACCTCTGATTCTGCCTCTTTTTGCTCCCTACCCCCACCCCAGAGCTCAGGGAAACTGTGATCCTAAGGCACCAGTGACCGAGGGCACCCGCTGCTGCCGCCAGGAGATGTACATTGACCTGCAGGGGATGAAGTGGGCTGAGAACTGGGTCCTGGAGCCCCCGGGCTTCCTGGCCTATGAGTGTGTGGGCACCTGCCAGCAGCCCCCAGAGTCCCTGACCCTCAAGTGGCCGTTTCTGGGGCCTCGACAGTGCATCGCCTCGGAGACGACCTCGCTGCCCATGATTGTCAGCATCCAGGAGGGAGGCCAACTCCAGCCCCAGGTGGTCAGCCTACCCAACATGAGGGTGCAGATGTGCAGCTGTGCTTCAGATGGGGCGCTTGTGCCAAGGAAGCTGGAGCCATAGGTGTGGAGTGTAGCATGAAGGCCTCTGACTTGGCATGTGCACAAAACAGGTCTTAACATAGGTCTTAATTTTCTACTTAGCAAGTTAGCCCTGCCTCAACCGAGTGCAACTCTTGTAAGTTTCTTGTGTGTTCTTCTGTTTCTTGCCCTCCTGTCCATCACCCGCCCTGAGCACTTACACGAGTAACTAATGCAACCCGGATGGCAGAGCTGTAGAAGGAAATTTCAGCCAACTTGTTAAAAGGATACAGCTGAGCATGCACAGACTGTCAGCTCTGAGTTTCTGTTCTCTAGCAAATTCTCAACTGAGTATGGGACAACACACCCTATAATAGGAACTGGGAAAATCGACTGACTTACTCTATCCCATGATGAATTAAAACAAAACAAAACAAAAAATCCTTCTGTTTCCCCTAGGTAGGGAGAAAATCTAAAAAGAATCTCCATTCATCAAAATGTTGACCTATTCTGGGCTTTTGTAGATATACTTGGGTCCCCATTCCCCTGAGAAAGTGCTAGAAGGGAGGATGAAGGGCTTTAGCCTAGGGGTAGTGGACAGGGAATTAGGACATCTGGTTTCTGGATCCAATAGGGCCATAAACTGTGACCCTTGGGCCACCATTTCCTTTTAAAAAGGAGGATTTGGGATTCGGCTCTAGGACTTCATCGCCCTGGGGATCGGACAACCCTACCCTCACCCACTCCTCTGCTCCTCTGGAGACGGAGCATTGCCTGTGCTAAAATATTTAGGTTATTTCCACCACTGTTTTAGAGAACTTATCACCAGAACTCACATGTATTTACATGGTTTTCTAAAACTTAGCAAAAAGAAAACAATTGCATGTAGATAATCTGCTGAAATAAAATAGGAGTGATGTTTCACTTTGTGTCTATTTCTTTTTAAAAATTTTTATTTATTTGACTGCATCAGGTCTTAGTTGCAGCATGCAGGATCTTTCATTGTGGCACGTGGGCTCCAGAGCACACAGCTCAGTAGTTGCCATGCAAGGGCCTAGTTGCCCCAAGGCATGTGGGATCTTAGTTCCCCAACCAGGGATCAAACCTGCATCCCCTGCATTGGAAGGCAGCTTCTTAACCACTGGACCACCAGGAAAGTCCCTGTATTTATTTTCTAGTGTTCTTTACATAGGAGAGAGGGAACAATAATGGGGAATGATAGCAACATAATGATCTGAAGAAAGAGGGTGACCAAGGACCCCCAACTCCTAAGGGATGGTTCTGGGGACAGGGCAGGCAAGTGAACGTTTACCGAGTGTTCACTCTGAAGCTGGCAGCCATGCTAGGCAACATCCTATACTTTATGTCACTTTTGCAACTATTGCTTGAGGTAGGTATTATTATTCCCATTTTTTGGATGAAGAAATCAAGGCTGAGGCAATGCAAATCTATGGAGTAGAGATTCAACATGCCCCAGTAAGCATGCTCTGCTGATGACACAGGAATTAATTAACATGCAACATCCGGCAATTCTACCATGTTTACTTATTCTGCTCAGTGGGATTTCCTTATGTCTGACTTACTGAAGTTCATGGCTTTTCTATGTTGATGTACAAAGCTAATTAATAGCATCTGAATGGCAGAGGGAAAAAACAGCCAGGATTTGAGAACATGGCAAGCCTATTGTTGGAGGTAGGGAGAGAAGATTTGTCTCTGACTTGTAAATGGCTATATTACCTTCATTGCTCAGTCACTTCAGTCATGTCCGACTCTCTGCAACCCCATGGACCATGGCCTGCCAGCCTCCTCAGTCCATGGGATTCTCCAGGCAAGAATACTAGAGTGGGTTGCCAGTTCCTTCTCCAGTGATAAGGTGTGAAGTGAGTGAAGTGAATGGAATGAAGTACCTCAGTCATGTCTGACTCTTTGCAACCCCATGGGCTGTAGCCTACCAGGCTCCTCTGTCCATGGGATTTTCCAGGCAAGAGTACTAGAGTGGATTGCCATTGCCTTCTCCGATATTACCTTCATAAGGCAACAAAATGAAGAACTGCCACTTGGCCTGTTGTGAGTACCAGATCATACAGTCACTGTCTCTACAAGAAGCATATCAAAACCATCCAAAGAATTCTCCCAGCTACTCAGTGATGTATCTGAGACTCTAAAAGGATTGTGGACTCCCAGCCAGTCACATGCAAGTCAGTGGCAAGGATGGGGCTGCTCACATCATCCCACATGAGCTAAAAAAAAATCGAGGAGATTGGTTCCATTTCAACATGTTAGGATGTGCTCATCAGCACAGGGAGACAGTGTGGAGACAGAATATTCTCTCCAAATATGTCCATGCCTCCCAATCCTTAGAACCTGTGACTATGTCCTGTTACAAGGCAAAGGGACGTGGCAAATATAATTAAAGCTACAGATCTTAAAATAGGGAGATTATCTTGGATTATCCAGGTATACCCCATCTAATCACATGAAAGCAGAGAACTTTCCAGCTGGAGGCAGAAGGGGAGGTCAAGAGATTCAAAGCTTCAGAAGGACTCGATCTTCCATTGTGGGTTTGAAGATGAAAAGGACCATGAGCCAGGGAATGCAAGTAACTTTCAGAAGGTGAAAATGACTCCCAACAGACAGTCAGCAAGGAAAAGGGACCTTAGTCCTACAGCTACATGGAACCAAATTCTTCCAACAACCTGAACGAGACTTGATGCCGATTCTCCCCCGAGAGCCTCCAGATAGGAACCCAGATTAGTTGACACCTTGATTTGGCCTGTGGGACCTGGAGCACAGAAACCAGCTTGGTACATTCAGATCTCTGACCCACAGGATGTGAGATAACAAATTTGTTTTGCTTTAGGCCACTAAATTTGTGATAAATTGTTATGGCAGCAATAAAAAAACTAATACAGACATTAAGCCAAATCTCATTAGAAGTGACCTGTAATTACAACTTTTTTTCCACTGAAAAGATGAAGTAACAACATTAAAAGATAATTTTGAATGAATTGAAAACCACACATAATCCCACAATCCTAAAGCATAATTATTTTGGTTTTTGCATCTTCTGTTCATATACAACATGACCTGTTTACATACAGCACGAGTTCATACCTGTTTTAAAAATTAAGGTTAAGATGTGCCTTAATGCATAGGAAAAAAAGGTGTAGAGTTACATTCCAAAAGAGCCACACTGGTTCTCCTTAGGTAATGGGATTAAAGGCAATGTTCATTTTTCCATTTGATCTAATTTTTCTACAATAACCATGGATTATTGGTATAAGAAGAAGCAAAAATGTATGCAAAAGGTGCCTCCCTGGAAGTTCTTAAATCAGGGAGGATTAGGGATTAAGAGCACTTTCCATTTGACTTGCTGGGAGCAATTCAAGGATTCATCCTCTGGATCATCTCCATTCTTAGTGTTGCAGGAAGGGAGACCCCTTCCAGGGCCCGAAACTGGGCTCTTGTCTAACACTCGGAAATGAATTGTCCGAGGAGACACATGTGCTGACAAAGCAAGAGATTTTATTGGGAAAGGGCACCAGGGTGGAGAGCAGTAGGGTAAGGGAACCCAGGAGAACAGCTCTGGCTCAGTCTCGGGTTTTATGGTGATGGGATTAGTTTCCGGGTTGTCTTTAGCCAATCATTCTGACTTAAGAGTCCTTCCTGGTGGTGCACACCTTCCTTGTTCAGCCAAGATGGATGCCAGCGAGGATTCTGGGAGGTGGTCGGACATGTGGTGTCTCCTTTTGACCTTTCTCAAACTCTTCCGGTTGGTGGTGGCTTATTAGTTCCGTGTTCCTTACCAGGACCTCCTGTCCTAAAACAACTCATGCAAATGGTTACTACGGTGCCTGGCCAGGGTGGGCGGTTTCAATCAGTGTGCTTCCCCTAACGTTAGGACAGATGAACCTACTATCCAGAGACAGACCAGGAAGGCCTTGAGACTGAAGAAATGAAGCACTGTCCACTTTGTTGGGACAGTTAGAGGGGAACAGGGGGGCAGGACTGTGGGGGGTGAGAAGGGCAGGAACAGCTGAATCCATTTGACTGGTTGATGAGAGGATCAGAGAGAAGTGAGGTGGGCAGTCCTGGAATCTTAGTGAACTTCTTGCTTTCTTTCCGGGCTTCTCTGTCCCTTCAGATGGAGTATGGGGATAGAGTAGGCACCCAATAAGACAGGTGCGAAACAAGGAGAGTGCATGTCTGTGGCTGAATAGCAGCACTAGCCTGTGACCCTTCCTGAGGGTGTGTCCTAAGTGGCTGGGTGGTGAGGAAGTCCTGTCCCATCCCATCCCATCTCATCTCATCTATTCACCACTTGCACCCAAGGCTTCCCTGGTGGCTTAGCTGGTAAAAGAATCTGTCCGCAATGTGGGAGACCTGGGTTCAATCCCTGGGTTGGGAAGATCCCCTGGAGAAGGGAACAGCTACCCTCTCCAGTATTCTGGCCTGGAGAACTCCATGGACTGTATGGACTGTATGGTCCATGGAGTCGCAAAGAGTTGGACACAACTGAGTGACTTTCACTTGTTACTTGTTGTTATACATACAAACACTTGCGTTCAAAGGAAATTCACAGGCATCAAACATAATGGTCATGAGAGCCAAAGCAGGGGCCACTGCACAAAGGAAATGGATCTTTAGTCAGTAAGGTCATCATAAGAAAATAAAATCTGAGTGACTGAGCATCTATATAGTGGAATACTAAGTAGTCACCAAAATCTTATTTTAAATAACTTTCCAGTAACTTTGGAAAATATTTATTGTATACCTAGCATAGAAATTTCAAAACCATGTTTATCATTTATTTCCAATGATGGAAAAGGTCTGTATGCGCAGAAAATAATGTGTAAGGAAATAGACCAAAAATGCCTGTAAGAAACGATCTTTAGGAAGCATGACTGTGGGTGACTTTGACTTCTTACTTTTGCTTTTTGTATTTCCAAATTTTTCTCAATATGCATGTATTACTTGCTAATCAGAGAAAGTTACCAATGAGGCATTTCTTCGCATCAGGTGGCCAAAGTATTAGAGTTTCAGCTTCAGCATCAGTCCTTCCAATGAATATTCAGGACTGATTTCCTTTAGGATGGACTGGTTGGATCTCCTTGCAGTCCAAGAAACTCTCAAGAGTCTTCTCCAACACCACATTTCAAAAGCATCAATTCTCTTAAATTTACTAGTGATGAAAAAGTAAACATCACATTTGTGAAGCTTTTGAAAGCAAGTAGCATGGTCGTGGGATACCTTAGTCAGGTCCTAAGGAGCCCATCATTTCCTAAACAGAGGAACCGGTTCTGTTTGCAATTCCAGTTAAGAAAGACCAACTGCGTAAACCATGTTCAGTTCAGTTCAGTTCAGTCGCTCAATCGTGTCCGACTCTTTGCGACCCCATGAATCGCAGCATGCCAGGCCTCCCTGTCCATCACCAACTCTTGGAGTTTACAGAAACACATGTCCATCGAGTTAGTGATGCCATCCAACCATCTCATCCTCTGTCGTCCCCTTCTCCTCCTGCCCCCAATCCTTCCCAGCATTAGTCTTTTCCAATGAGTCAACTATTCGCATGAGGTGGCCAAAGTATTGGAGTTTCAGCTTCAACATCAGTCCTTCCAATGAACACCCAGGATTGATCTCCTTTAGGATGGACTGGTTGGATCTCCTTGCAGTCCAAGGGACTCTCAAGAGTCCTCTCCAACACCACACTTTAAAAGCATCAATTCTTCAGCGCTCAGCTTTCTTCACCGTCCAACTCTCACATCCATACATGACCACTGGAAAAACCAGAGCCTTGACTAGACGGACCTTTGTTGGCAAAGTAATATCTCTGCTTTTAAAAATGTTATCTAGGTTGGTCATAACCTTCCTTCCAAGGAGTAAGCGTCTTTTAATTTCATGGCTGCAATCACCATCAGTAGTGATTTTGGAGCCCCCCAAAACAAAGTCTGACACTGTTTCCACTGTTTCCCCATCTATTTCCCATGAAGTGATGGGACCAGATGCCATGATCTTAGTTTTCTGAACGTTGAGCTTTAAGCCAACTTTTTCACTCTCCCCTTTCACTTTCATCAAGAGGCTCTTTAGTTCTTCTTCACTTTCTGCCATAAGGGTGGTGTCATCTGCATATCTGAGGTTACTGATACTTCTCCCAGCAATCTTGATTCCAGCTTGTGCTTTTTCCAGCCCAGCGTTTCTCATGATGTACTCTGCATATAAGTTAAATAAGCAGGGTGACAATATACAGCCTTGAGGTACTCCTTTTCTTATTTGGAACCATGTAAGTTCAAGTAAATAACCGGGGCTTCCCCACCGCCTCCCCGCGCGCGCCGAGAGGGTGCGGGCGGTAGCGGGTGACCTCCCAGCTCCAACCTAGATAATCCCCGGGTGCACCGAGGAGCCTGACTTGGAGCCCGACTTGGAGCCCGACTTGGAGCCCAGGGGCCCCTACGCTTCAGTCTAAAGCCTCACCAGGAGCGTCACATTCGTCCCCTCAAATCAGCAACCTGGAGAGTTTCTCTAGCCTTTGAGAGGCGGCTGACGGCCAACGCCAGAAATAATATGAGCCAGACCTAGCCGCCGGCCTCAGCCTAGGGCCGCGCGCGGCTCCCAGCGGCGACCTCCGCCCGCAGTGGGGGGCGGGGCTCCGGGGACATCCAGGGCGGGGGCGTCCGCGACGCGGAGATCTCGGCTTAGCGCGCTGGGACGGAGCTTCTGCCCACCAATCCCGTTTCAGAAGGCGGGCACACGGCCCCATCCCGGCCGCGGATTGGTCCCCCTGGCAGGGCGGGGCCGTTTGAAGCCTGTGGCGTGGAGGGTGAACGTGAGAGAGGCGGGGTTGTGGAATCGAGGCCGGAAGCTGCGGGCGTTTCCCCGGATCTGGCTCCTGGTCGCCGCGCCTGCTACGCTCTAGGTTCTCCACATTTCCCTCAAGGCCCCTCTGAGCGGACTCCTGCGGCGGCCGGGCAGACGCAGAGCCCGGATAACCATGAGCGTGGGCTTCATCGGCGCCGGCCAGCTGGCCTGCGCCTTGGCGCGGGGCTTCACGGCCGCAGGTAAGCGCCTGAGGGCGGTAGGCGGGTGCGCGGAAGGTCTCCAACTTACCTTGTGCCCGCCCTCCGCCGCACGAACGTGAGGGAATGAAAAAAGCGGAACTTGCGTCTGCTAGAGAAGAGGAAACTCCTTTTAAGCAGCCACAGATTCTTATCCCCACATAAGGGATTAAGGGGCAGGGGGGCACCAGCGACTGTCTCCACAATGGTCGGAATGGTGTGGGTTTTGACTCTGCTCTCCCGGGGAGAACATGGGAGCCGGGTGGGCCATGATCCCCAGTTGAAAAGCCCTGTTTTCTGTAGGCATCCTGTCGGCTCACAAAATAATAGCCAGCTCCCCGGAAATGGACCTGCCCACGGTGTCCGCTCTCAGGGTAGGTGGGGCAGGAGGGTGTGGGGAGGGGGGCGGAGACCCAGGAGAAGGGTGGCCTGATGAGCTGAACCCCTGTGCTGTTCCGTGGCCGGCGCTGACCTCCGCACCAGGAGCATCACTATCCTCCATCTTTCCTGGGGCAGCTCAGGGTGGTGCGAGCAGCCAGGCCGACCTGGGTTCCAATCCAGACACTGGGGTGATTAGAAGGTTAGTTGAGATTTTGATGTGTGGAAAGCACCTGGCATATAGTAGGTACCCAATGGAATATTCACTTTTCTTCATCCACTAGCTCAGTGACGTTAAGGTACTTACTTAGCTGCTCTGAGCCTCAGTTTCCTCATTTATAAAATGAAGCCCACAGTGGTCACTTTGCTGAGCTGTTCTGAGGTGTAAATGAGCATGTTGGGAAAGAACCTGGCAAGTTAGTTGTTCCTCTTTCTAAACAACATCCCAACTCTTCACCCAAAACCTGAGCAGTGTGGGGGAGGATGTCTAATGAGGCAGGCGACAGGCAGTGTCTGGGCTGGGATGGCAGGCGTTGCCATCACTAGAGGGCCTTGTTTCTTAGTGTGAAGTCTTAGAGGGATGGGTGACCTCCAGTCCACCCCTGGACCACACAGAGACCAGGCACCCTGATGAACAAGTGTCCAGCGTTGGGATAGACCTGTGCTTCTGACCATTGGGCACCAGCATTTCACCTTTCCCTTTACCTGTGCCACTTTTCAGCCATAGAGACGTCTTACCTGGCAGACAGGTGCCTTGGGTGCCAGAGAAGTGGTGGGGATGGGGGAAAGCGATTTCCTGGTTGCCTTGGGGAGGCTTGTCCACGTCCAGCACTCACTTGCCCAGTAGCAACACTGGAAAACTTCGAGCCAAAGGGGGTAGGGGCAGACTCTGAGGGGAATAAGGCATGGAATTCCAGGCTGCTCTTGGCCATGTTAGCTTGGAGGGATTCAGCTGCTCCTTGGGAGGGCAGGGGCTCGTGAGGCTGCCACGCTCTGTGAGCCTGGTGGTTTCCTCCCGCAGAAGATGGGTGTGAACCTGACCCGGAGCAACAAGGAGACGGTCAGGCACAGTGACGTCCTGTTCCTGGCCGTGAAGCCACACATCATCCCCTTCATCCTGGACGAGATCGGAGCCGACGTCCAGGCCAGGCACATCGTGGTGTCCTGTGCAGCTGGCGTCACCATCAGCTCTGTGGAGAAGGTACCCATCTCAGTCCTGGCGCCCATGTGTGAGGGGAGGAAGGGATGGGTGCTGCTGGTGGGACTGGCAGCTCACTCGGCCCTCTGCCTTCACCCCAGAAGCTGATGGCGTTCCAGCCGGCTCCCAAGGTTATCCGCTGCATGACCAACACACCTGTGTTGGTGCGGGAGGGCGCGACAGTGTATGCCACGGGCACCCATGCCCTGGTGGAGGACGGGCAGCTCCTGGAGCAGCTCATGAGCAGCGTGGGCTTCTGCATAGAGGTGGAGGAGGACCTGATCGACGCCGTCACAGGGCTCAGCGGCAGTGGGCCTGCCTATGTGAGGCCCTCATATACTCACTCAGCCCTCTGGGGACCCTGGGATGCAAGATGGGATGGTAGGCAAGCCTGGATGGGGCTGTCACCCACCTCTTGGGTGAGGCTGTCTGGTGGAGAAGGTTGACCCTTGGAGCTAGTCATCAGGAAAAAAACCCTGCGCGTGCCCCTGAGTACCTACCTGGGGCTCAGTGAGTGTCCCCACAGGCGTTCATGGCCCTGGACGCGTTGGCTGATGGTGGGGTGAAAATGGGCCTGCCGCGGCGCCTGGCCGTCCGACTGGGGGCTCAGGCCTTGCTGGTTAGTATCTTTTCCCTGCATGGTTTGGACCCCAGTGTGGGGATGGGGTGGGATTCTTAGGGCTCGCTGAGCCAGGGCAGGGCTTGGTGGGGAAGCTGGGATAGGGATCGGGGAGGAGTGGATGTGGAGAAGCTCATCCCAAGGGGCACCAGCAGTTTTCTCCTCTAATGGCCCTTCCTGCCCTAGGGAGCTGCCAAGATGCTGCTGGACTCAGAACAGCATCCAGGCCAGCTCAAGGACAATGTGTGCTCCCCTGGGGGAGCCACCATCCACGCCCTGCACTTCCTAGAGAGTGGGGGCTTCCGCTCCCTGCTCATCAACGCGGTTGAGGCCTCCTGTATCCGAACACGGTGGGTCGCTGTCCTTTTCTGCCCAGGCCCTCCACTTGGAGGGAACCAGTCTCGTGTGGACTGTCAGTGTCTTACAGAATCTGCCTTCTGTGGTCCCATTAGCAGTGCTGGAGTCTGAGCTCTGTTGATAACCTATTTACTAGACTCTGCTAGCTTAAGGATTTGTAGGCTTTACTTCATGTAGTTCTTACACAGTTCTGATAACTGGGGTTAGCTTTGATTTCCACATGAGGAAGTTGAGGTTTAGAGATAACAGCTTTCCCAAGGTCAAACAGCTAGTAAGTGATGGAGGCAGGATTTGAACCCCAATTCTGTGATTTTTTTCCCCCACTCTCTCTCTCCCTAGCTGATCACAGATACCACTTGAAGCTGTGCATCCGTGTAGTAAGCCATACTTAGTTAAATAGCACTTCTGAGAAGCTTAAGGGAGTGTTTGGTTTGGGGTTCTAAGTTCGGGGTATCAAGTCAAAAAGGGTTGGGGTTAAGTGGATGGGGAGACCTTGTGTATCTGGCTCTAGCTCCTCTTTCAACCTCTTGGGGCTTTGCCTGCAGAGAGCTGCAGTCCATGGCTGACCAAGAGAAGATCTCCCCAGCTGCCCTCAAGAAGACCCTCCTGGACAGAGTGAAGCTGGAATCCCCCACAGTGACTACACTGACCCCAACCAGCTCAGGGAAGCTCCTCACAAGAAGCCCAGTCCCAGGAGGCAAGAAGGACTAAGGCAGCCTGGGTGGGTCTGCTATCGCCTGTGTCAAGAGCCCTCGGCTGCGGGGGCCATGCAGGGCGAGCTGACAGAGGCTCAATCAGCTTCAGGTCCTCATGATAAACCTCCTTCCATCTGTTAGATCCAGCAGCACTGGTTTCCCCTCCTGTCTCATGTTAGAAGAGGCTCTGAAGGGGTGGTTGACACTGGAAACCAGATGCAGCCCTGCAGACCTCACACAGTTGGAGGAGAGGGAGGCTGGGACTCCCATTCAGAGCCCCAGCTCCATAGGCAGGCCTGGAGACCTTCAGTGGATGACCCCTTCAACTGGGGTCCTCCCACTGGAGCCCATAGCAGGGTCAGTTTGTTGCTGAGTCAAGAGGTACGAAACATGACAAGGACTTTTCTCTTTGAACTGGTAAAAGGAAAAGAAGTGAGTGACTTAGAATTATCACAATCAAATGCACATTTTAGACTGTTATATTTAACTCTTCCTTCATAGGTTTACCACTGAAAATGTGTTATTCAATGTTGCTAAGTTTGGCTGCTTTAATAAAGTTTTATGTTTTATTACCTTGCTTTTCTTATGCTCAATCTCAAATCATCATCTTAGAGAACTCGAGGCCCTTGCCAGGTATTCCTGGCTTCAGCAGGAGGTCACTATCTATAGGCAGGAAGTAGGGATGAGAAGAAATAAGGGGCCAGGCCCTGACAGCTGTAATGACACTGCTCCTGCCCAGCCCCTAGGGTCAGGTGGGCCAATGCTCACTTCCACTTTGTGGGGACAGGGAGTGGGCAGCATCCCAGACAGGGGAGGAAGCTGCCTGCCTTGCAGTGGGCCAAGCACTGCGTCAGATCCGAGGGAGGAGCTACTCTTTTCCTCACTTTATAGAAGATACTGAGGCCTAGAGGGAATAAGCAACTTACCCCAGTTGAGTTGCTGGTCAGTCCTGCGGTTTCCCTGTGCAGGTTGTGTGCCTGGTGCTCTTCACCAGCAGCTCCTGCCTGTGGCTTTGGCTTCAGCAGCAGCTCTGAGTTCACATCTTAATTTCCACCAGTTTTAACTAGGTGACCTTGGAGAAGTTACTATTTCTGACCACAGGATTTCATCCCTGTAAATACAGAGGTCATCCTTCATCAAAAGGTTCTGGTGAGTATGAAATGAGACCGTGTGGAATAGCTCAGTAGAAACATCTAGAACATTTGGACCCTGGTGCTGTGGAGCTCTTCCTTCGCCCTCCAGTGAGGAGGGAGGACAGCTGGGCTCCAACTCCAAACCTGTTGAGCCCATGGGGCCAAAGTGAGAGCAAGTACAATACTGAAAATGTCTTTAAGCGCCTCATTATACAGCAGCCCCTTTGCAAACCCTCTACATAAAGTTTCATGGCTTGAGGTGCTAGACATTTTTAAGAGTAAGAGGTTAAATAAGTGGCCCCTAAAGATGTTAATAGATATTTCACCAAAGTAGATTTACAGATGGCAAATAAGTGCATGAAGAGATGTTCAACACCATTAGTTGTGAAAGTCAAGTGTTAATTGCTCAGTCATGCTCACTCTGTGACCCCACAGACTGTAGCCCGCCATACTCCTCTGTCCATAGAATCTCCAGACAAGCATACTGGAATGGGTTGCCATTTTCAATCAAAGTCCAGTGAGATAGCGCTTCACACCCACTAGTGTCGTGCTTCATTAAAAAGGATAATGACAAATGTCAAGGATGTGGAGAAGTTAGAACTCTTGTGTATCTCTGGTAGGGATGTAAAATGGTGCAGCAGCTTTGGAAGACAGTTTGGTAGTTCCTCCAAAAAGTTAAACAGAGTGGCCAGGCAATTCCACTTGTAGGTACCAATCTGAGAGAAGAACATGTATCCACACAAAAACTTGTGCATGGATATTATGGCAGCATTACTCAAAATAGCCAAGAATCAAAAATAACCCAAATGTTGACAAACTGATGAAAGGATAAAATGTGTAATACACATAATGGATATTATTCAATAATAAATGGGAAATACACATGCTACAGGCCTTCCCAGGTGACTCAGTGGTAAAGGATCCACCTGCCGATGCAGGAGACACAGGTTCGATCCCTGGGTAGGAAAGATCCTCTGGAGGAGAGCATGGCAACCCACTCCAGTATTCTTGCCTGGGAAATCCCATGGACAGAGGAGCCTGGAGGGCTACAGTCTATGGGATCGCAAAGGGTCAGACACAACTGGACCATTATGAACACATGCAAAATCAGATTATGGCGGTGGTTGCACAGACTTGTACATTGTTGCCAAATTGTACACTTAAAATGATGAATTTTATGGTATGTAAGTTACACTTCATAAAGCTTTAAAAAAAGAAAATACGTTGCCCTAGTTTAATTAGCTAGGAAGTGGTACCAGGACTCAAATCCATGTCTGATACCAAATTCTGTCCTTTCTGCACCAAGCCTACTGACGAACTGTCTTAGGTGACAGGATACTGTCTCCTCATCTCCTCTACCCTCTGCAGGGCCACCCCCTTCCCAGGCCTAAATCCACCAACATACATTTACTGAGGACCTCCTAACCGCCAGGCCCTGGTCATGCCTTGGTATGAGTCCACATGGCTCAGGTGAGTTCTCACCTGCTCAGGACCCCCTGCCCTTTGCTTCTGAGCTTTGACCAGGTACGTATGGTCACGACTAGGTTTCACCCAAGATGGCTGCAGCCCCAGTCCTCCAGGGCATGAGTAAAGAGGGCCTTTGTAGGAAACAGTTCCGGTCACCTTTCCACAGGGCCTCAGGCCTGCCGCCTCAGCTGCCTGCCTTCTTACAGGGCTGACCGGCCAGGGGCGGGAGACACAGGCAGGCAGAGCCAGGGGCCGGCAGCTCCCAGTGGACACCCTGGCCAGAGGGTCTGGAGCGTGTGGCCTGAGCCACCAAGAAAACACCCAAATGCCCCCTGCAAGCCTTTTAGGAGGAAGAGCTGGTGCTGGAGGTCAGCGCAGCCTTTCAAGAAGCATGCTGAATGCCCTCTGTGCCGAGTGCCCTGCAAGGCCGGGGTGTGCCCTAGTCAGTGAGACTCAGTTCTTGTTCTGAATTGCACAAGGGCCAAGGACAGATGTGGACTCAGGGAGAAGTGGAAAACACGAGAAGGCAGAGGAAAAGGCAGCATGGAGACAGGTAAGAGTGAGGAAGGAGCCAACCAACCCTCTGCCCTCACCGAGCCCTCCCTGTTCCCCCAACTAAACTCTGGGAGCATCTAGGCCTAGAGCAGGTGCAACACCCATTTCATAACTGGCTTCTCTCAGGACATCAACCCCAAGCACTCCCGCATCTATTGCCTCAGTTTTGCTTTCCTGTGAAATCGGGGCACAAACCTCTGGCCCACATGTTAGCAATAGTTACTTTGGGGAAGTGGGATTGAGGTTACTTGCTTGATTTCTTTATTTTGCTTTAGATTGTTGCTTACAATAAGCAGGCAGGATCTCCATGGTTAAAAGACTTAAAAATGTTTTCACCGATCTGCACAGGCAGGCCGTTTGTAGGCCACGAACATACCCTCCTTCACCCTTGTCCCTACATGACCGTCAGTTACTAAGCAACTCTCTGGGGAGGCACACAGGAGAGCCTGAGTGGGCCTCTTCCCTCAGCGTTCCTGTGGTGTAGACAGGCCTTTCTGTGTATCTAAGTTCTTAAAGCCTTGACTTGGGCTTGCTTTCACCAATAAACCAGAATGTAGGCAAAATGTATATCGTGTCAAGAGATCAGGAGTGTTCTGAAAATAAAATGCACCTCTTTTCAAGGTCCAACCCAGAGTGGATGGCGTGCTACCTTTATGTAAGAGATGGGGAGGGAACTTTGCTGGTGGTCCAGTGGCTAAGCCTCTGAGCTCCCAAAGCAGGGGGCTGGGTTTGATCCCTGGTCAGGGAACCAGATCTCATGTGCCATAACTAAGAGTTTGCACGCTTCAGCTAAGACTGGTGCAGCCAAATAGATAAACAAATTTTAAAAGTGAAAGTGGGGATACAAAATTGGGTGAGGAAACCCTCCAAGGCTACACAAGACACCAAGAAGAGAGGTTCTGGGGGGACAGAGGGAAGGAGGCAGATGGGGGCAGGGGCAGGAGTAAGATATCTCATTATAATCCTTTTTGTACTGGACTGATTTAGGAATCATATGAAGGTGTCACCTAGTCACCAAATACATCCTGCAAACCTTCAGGGGCTGCCAGGCTTCCCTGGCTATGCAGTGCTCTAGCACGACACATCTCCCTGAGGTGGTCAGTCAGGGCTGGCACTACCTGAGTGCCCCACTCTGTTCTTGAACTGCATCCAGGAACACTCGGCACGAGCATGTCCTTCTTGGCAAAGGTAGCAGATGGGTCTTCTGGGCATCAGTCTCTTTCTTCTACCTCAGCCCACCTTCTGGGTCACGAGCCCCCAGGAGGGGCTGGAGCCTGGCTCTGGGCTCTTATGAAACCTCTGACTCCTCTCTAATGACACCACGTCCATCACGTGGTAATCATCTGTTTTCTTGTCTGGTTCCCCCACCAGTTTGGGTGCTTCCAGCAGTGGGGGGCGGGCAGGGTTGTAGACCATCCCTCCTGGTCCTAGTGCTTGACACCCAGTAAACGCAGCTGAATGAATGCCTGCAGTCATGAATGAATGAATGACATCTCCTGCTTAAATGTCAGTTTTGGCTGTATAGCACAGGGAACTATAGTCAATATCTTGTAATAACTTACAATGGAAAGTAATTTTTAAAATAATATACGTGTATATGTATAACTGCATCACCTTGCTGTGCACCTGAAGTACCGTAAGTCAACTATACTTCAATAAACATATATATTTAAAAAAAAGTAGTTTGGGCTATTTCTTGCTGTGCCTCCTGAGGCATCCAGTTTACTGAGGTGAAAGCCCCGTGCAGCTCCCAGCCTATCTTTGGACCTGGTAACCCACTGTTTGTTGGATTACCACTTCCTCTTCAATCAGTGAGTGTTTACTGAGCACTTGTGAGATGCTCTGCTCATGCTTGATTGGCTGGAATGTGAGGGACACAGTGAATTTCTATCCTCGCCACTCTGTCTCGAGGGCACCTCAGTTAGTGCACCCTGGGCCTCCCTCAGGGCTACCTGAGAGCTTTTTCAGCACAAAGACGCCTCAAAGGTATCAGCCATTTCATATGGCTTTGGAGTCCTTTAGGTAAGAGGGAAGCACCTCAGGAATGTTTAAGTAAAAAGGGACAGGAATGGAAATCAATTTCCTAACAGTTTTCAGTAGGACACCCCTCAGACGCTAAAGTATCCTCCTGCAATAAAGGAGACACAAGTGACGTTGGTTTGATCCCTGGGTCTGGAAGATCCCCTGGAGAAGGGAATGGGAACCCTCTTCAGTATTCTTGCTGGAGAATTCCATGGACAGAGGAGCTTGGCAGGCTACAGTCCATGGGGTGGCAAAGAGGCGGACACAACTGAGCGACTAACACACTTTCTACATGGATAAATGCTCTCTCTTCCTTGAAAGTAAAACCAGAAATGCACTCGGTGGGCGGCAGCAGCAATATTTTTGATTAGACATCGCAGACTTTTCCTATCCATCAAGATACGTCAGTATGGTGACCCGGAGATGCTGAGAAACCTCTGCACGTCTCAGTTACTGGTCACCCTGGATCAAAGGTCTGGGTTCTAATCTTCACTGGCCAGATGACCTCGTGCAAGTCATTCATCTGCTTTGATTTCAATTGATTATTATTCCATTAAAAGGGAAAAATAACACTAATTGTCTGCGCTTCTCCCAGGGTGGTCTTTGCTTCGGGTAAAGACTTAGTGAAGCCTGAGTCACAGTGGAGCCTGGTGGCACCTTGGCAGATGACAGCATTGCCCTGACACGGAGCTCTGTGTCCCGTTTCCCCACCTCTCCCCCCCAACTTCCTCCTCTCCCCCCTACCTCGCCCCTTTCTGCAACCCCACAAGGCAAGGTTTCCCCTTCCCTGAGAAGGGAAGCCTGGCCAACATTTCTTGTCAAGCAGTACTTTATTTATAACCTAAAACAGAAACTTCCTTAATAAACTAACATATATTTTCTTCCTAAGTGCCAGGCACTCTATTATATGTGAAATACATGTGATCTCATTTAATCTTTAAATGAATAATTATGATGTAGTTACTATTTCCCCATCTTACTTACGGGAACACTGACATTTAGAGCTGGTAGGAACAAAGTCAATGAAGGGAAAAGCCTGGATGCTAGAAACAAAGATCCTTTTTCTGAAACACTGAACTGTCCTGCCTCAGGCGGGCACAGCTGCCCTCACTGACTGACCTAAATGAGGGGTTTTCCTGCCAGAACACAAGGAATGACCAGAAAACTAGGCTGGGTAGGAATGCA
The DNA here is from genome assembly GCA_024291935.2 of Okapia johnstoni. Taxonomy (NCBI): domain Eukaryota; kingdom Metazoa; phylum Chordata; class Mammalia; order Artiodactyla; family Giraffidae; genus Okapia; species Okapia johnstoni. Next base: position 48,524,176 of record CM044322.1, read on the forward strand.
GGCAGGGGATAACGTGCAGGGGTCCCTGGCAGGTGCCTGGGAAGGGAACTCAGAACACAGGGGTGTCAGGACTGGCCTCATCACAGCCTTCACTGGGGGTGGGGATCTGGTTTTGAGGGTACCAAGCCATTGGGAAACCCAGTCAGAGAAGTAAACATTTTAATTTTTCATTTTAGTGTGGAAACTAATATAATTGTCATTTTGAATTGAAAGGAAATGGGAAATTGGTTATTTATGGCTTCTTTTTCCAAAGCCATTGCCCACCTCTCCCCCAGAAGGCTCCCCTTGCCCAACACACGTGGGCCTGTCCCCACGAACCGCCCCCCACCCTGTTCACACCACCTCCTCTACTGCAGATGCCTCCGGTCCCCTGCTCTTCTGCCCCTTCTCCTTCCCCTGCTCCCAGCCCTTCACTGGTCCTTAGCATCCTGGACCCCACTCTGTTTGTACTTCTCTTATGAACACACTACTTTGCTTGTTAGTGGTGCTATTGAGCTGCCAAGGTGCTGTCACCCATCACGTCCAACAGGATTCTCATAGGATCTTGAGAGGCAGGTGGGGAGGGTATGGGGACCCCCATCTCAAACAGGAAGAGCTAAGGCAACAGGGGGAGCCGAGGCCAGAATTGCAGCTATTGGATTCCAAGTCCTCTTTCCAGTTTTCCCCCACTCATTTCACAGACGAGTTCTCAGGGACAGTAAGTAGGTGGCTCCTAAAAATACCCTTTTCAAGGTAGGCCCGGGAGGAAGCTTGTCCTGGCTGCCCAGGCCCGTTCGGACCGCTCAGCTGCAGAGGAAAGGCTTCCCAGCGCCACTAGAGGGCGCCAGCCGCCAGCCGCTGAGCACCCAGGCCGTCTGATTGCTGCCGTAACAGCCGGAGCGCCTGTGCCCTGGGGAAAAACCAGTCAGAGGCACGGATTCAGCTTGGTGCGTTGCATCCTGGCTGCAGTAGATGATTTCATGTATTCACATAACAAAGCAGCTTAGTATTGGTACAGGGAGAAGCACTTGGGTCTTCTGCTGAGCAGCCTTAGCCCTTTTTCCCTCAGCATCATCTTCCTAGGTGGGAAAAGCGAGAAACCTGGATGCCCACATCTGGGTTCCTCCCCTGGGCGTCCCAGGCACCTTCTCAAGGGCCCCTGTATGCTGGCTTCTCAGAGGTCATCTCAATCAATACACACCAGCCTTGCACAGAAAGAAGCCTTGAATAAATAAGTACTTGGCCACCTGATGTAAAGAGCTGACTCTTTGGAAAATACCATGATGCTGGAGAAAATTGAGGACAAGAGAAGAAGGAGATGACAGAGGATGAGATGGTTGGATAGCATCACTGACTCAATGGACACGAGTTTGAGCAAACTCTGGGAGATGGCGAAGAACACGGAAGCCTGGTGTGCTGCAGTTCTTGAGGTCCCAAGGAGTTGGAAACGACTTAGCAACTGAACAGGGGATGTATGTACAACATGATGAAGGTAATTAACACTGCTGCACCGTTATAAATGAAAGTTAAGCGAGTCCTTAACTTTAACTTTTTAAGAGTTATCATCACAAGGAAAAAATGTTTCCCTATTTCTTTAACATCTATATGAGATGATGGGTGTTCACGAAGCCTATTTCATGATGTGTGCTGTGCTCAGTTGTGTCCAACTCTTTGGGACCCCATGAGCGGTAGACTGCCAGGCTCCTCTGTCCATGGAATTTTTTCAGGCAATAATACTAGAGCAGGTTGCCATTTCGTACTTCAGGGGATCTTCTTGGCCCAGGGATTGAACCAGCATTTCTTGCATCTCCTGAATTGGCAGGTGGATTCTTTACCACTGTACCACCTGGGAAGCCCATTTTATGATGTACGTAAGTCAAATCATTATATTGTTCGCCTTAAACTTACGCAGTGCTCTATGTCAATTATATTTCAATAAAACTGGGGAGAAAAAAGTGGCTTTGAGAGTCAGATTACTCAGTGGTCCTGTGTCCTTGGGCAAGTTACTTACCTTCCAGGCTCCTATCATAAGGATGATAACAGTCCCCACCTTGGAGGGCTGAGATGAGGATTAGATGAGATAAAGGGCTGGGCTTGGTGTCTGGCAGGAGGTGAGCGCTAATGGCTGGAGGTTGCTGTTATTTTTACTATAATCATGCAGGAATCTGAAACTCAGGGAAATTAAGCAGGACAGATTCAGAGCCAGGACCTGGTGGAGCTCAGGTGCGGGTGTGCACACGGCCCCTGTTCCCTGGGCACCACTGGCTCCAGACCTGGTTCTCAAACCACCCTGTCACCTGCCTTTTTTTTAACTAAGGGAAATGTAGAGGAAATCAGCATTTCCATTTCCAATCTTATTACCCTTGGCTCTCTAAAATCTGGGCCCCAGACCTATCCTTACCCATACGCCCCTTACCGTTTGTGCTCACCCAATTTCCGCCACTGGAAATGGCTTCTCCCTGTCTTTTCTGCTTCTATAAATGTGGCAGATCCTCATCTCCAACTTAGAACCTCTGAATCAGCGATTCCAAGCATCAGTAGTGTGGGAGCCACTGCCCAGGACTTGAGAAGCGATTGTTGAATTGAGCTGATTGTGGTCACAGCCAACATTCCCAGGTATCCACAGAGACAGACCAGAAAAAAGATGAAGACCAGAGAAGAATACCTGCGTGATGAGCAGTCAATGCATGTTCATTTAGAGCTTATTATGGACACAGAAAACGCAAATTGTTCAGGTAGGGGACTCGCTGTGGTTTGGTGTCAGTATCCCAAGCCACTCAGGGCAGAGAGGGTAGCTGGCTCTCCTGTGACCCTGTGCTTCCTCAGCTGTGTGAGGATTCAATGGGAGGAGGCATAAGAGGCACCTGGCTTAGTCTGAACTGCCTGCTTTTATTCTGTCATTCATTTATTCAGTCTGCTCATCAGGGGCACTACTGTGTGCTCAGCCCTGGAGCAGCAAATGTTATCAGACCTGGTCTCTTCCTCCCCTGATGGGGTTCCTGATCTAGTAGGGAAATAGACACAAAGAAATCACTGCAAACTCCAGATTACAAGGTGATAAACGCTCTGATGGGGGCAGTGGAGCACCCTGGGAGCAGAGAGGTGTTTGGAAATCTGATGAAGGAAGGGATGTTGGCGATGGTTCTTGAAGGATAACAGGAGTTCTCCAGACTAGAAAGAGGTAGCTAAGAGCAAAAGTGGACTACGGAGTGACACTGGGGTGACAAGTACTCCCTGTGTCCAGGTCTGGAGGTGGACAGAGGCCCAGTGACTCCCACTTGGCAAGTGTGAAGGGTGCGGGACTGGATGATAGGTGGGAAGACAGTCTACGTGCTGCACTGTGTAGACGCGGGCCTGCTGAAAGCAGGAGCAGCCAGGGGAGATTTTAAGCAGGAAGGGATCAGGTCTATTTTTGCTAAAGAAAGGAAATTCTGGAAGCCTTGGGGAACTGTAACTTGAGTCTTGCAGCTATCTGGGGGAAAGATGAGAGGCCAGCTGAAGAGGGTGATCCATCGGCTTAAGGATCTGTCCCTCACTTCCCCCAACACACCCCCTTCTCCAGTAGCTGATTGTTTAAAAACCAATTTGTTTAATGAACGTGCAGATAAGCTGAAGCTCCTTCCTGCCCACAGGCTTCCTCCAGGCCGTGTGTTCAATGAGGAGAGCATAATGGCTGTTGTTTAGTAGGTGCTGGATAAGGATTGTTGAGCTAGTGAAGCAAACACAGGTCAGCTCCAGGAGTGGGGGAGGCACGTGGCGGGAGCAGGTGTGGAGGCCCCTCCAAGACTCCTGGCTTGGTGGCTCTAGAAACTGGTCTGGGAAAAACTGGGTCAGGTTTAAGAGAAATACTAAAAATGACAGCTGCCATTCGTTGAGTCCCAAGAAGGGTCAAACCCAGGGCTAGGCCCTTACACAATTCTCCCCAGATCGTTGCATGCACCTCTGTTGAGTGAGCATTCTGATCTCCACTTTTACAAGGAGGAAATTGAGGCCCACCCATCTGCCCCAGGGCTTCAGTAGAGGCCAGAGCCTGTGTTCACCCCTCTCTGCTGTCAGAAGTTCCACTTGGGGTGAGACAAGGGTGAGGTGGAGACCTCTAAAGAGCAACCTCAGAAGAAGCTTCTAGAACCAGATGTGGATTTGTAACCCAGCGCCATACATTAGAGCTAAACAGAATTGGAGCTTTGTGGGCATCTGTGTGGGAAAAGCAAAATATTAACTTGCTAGGGCCGCTCTAACTAACCACTGAAGACTGGATGGCTTAAGCAACAGGTGTTTATTGTCTCATAATTTTGGAGGCTGAAAGCTCCAGATTGAGGTGTCAGCAAGGTCTGTTTCTTCCTAGGCAGGTAGACATTTGCCTTCTTACTGTGCCCTCACAGGGTCTTCTCTGCATCTGTGTCCTATGGGGTTGGTTAAAATGTTCGTTCATTCTTTTCTTGTACGATGGCTGTAATAGCGCTTGTGTGTGTGCCAAGTCTCTTCAGTCGTGTCCGACTCTTTGCGACCCCATGGACTGTAGCCAGCCAGGCTCCTCTGTCCATGGGATTCTCCAGGCAAGAACACTGGGTGGGTTGCCATGCCCTTCTCAGGGGCATCTTCCTGACCCAGGGATAGAACCTGCGTCTCTTATGTCTGTTGGCAAACTGTATTGGCAAATGGGTTCTTTACCGCTAGCGCCACCTGGGAAGCCCCTAGTAGCACTTGGTGGTCTTTAATTTCATTTGAAACAATTTTGTAACATTGTATTGTGACAGCTGCCCTACCAGCATGCAGTAAAAACAAAAAAAAAAATTGGTGAGTTTTTGTGTAGCCATTTTAATATTGAAGATGGAAGAAAAAAGCAACATTTTCAGCATATTATGCTTTATTATTTCAAGAAAGGTAAAAATGCAACTGAAATGCAAAAAAAAGATTTGTGCAGCATATGGAAAGGTCCTGTGACTGACTGAACGTGTCAAAAGGGGTTTGTGAAATTTCATACTAGAGATTTCTTGCTGGAGGATGCGCCACTGGTAGACCAGTTAAAGTTGATAACGATGCAACTGAGACATTGAGAACAACAATGTTATATGATGTAGGAGATAGCTGATGTACTTAAAATATCCAAATCAAGCATTGAAAATCAGTTGCACCAGCTTGGTTATGTTAATCGCTTTGATGTCTGGGTTCTACATAAGCGAAAAAACCTTCTTGACCATATTTCTATGTGTGAATCTCTACTTAAACGTAGGGAAAATATTCCATTTTTAAAACAAATTGTAATGGGTGATGAAAAAGTGGATACTGTATAACAAAGTGGAATGTAAGAGATCATGGGGCAAGCAAAATGAATCACCACCAGCCATACCAAAGACCGGTCTTCATCCAGAGAAGATGATGTTGTATATATGGTGGGATTGGAAAGGGAGCCCTCTATTATGAGCTCCTTCTAGAAAACTGAATGATTACTTCCAACAAGTACTGCTCCCAGTTAGGCCAACTGAAAGCAGCATTCATCAGAAACTGTCCGGAATTAGTCAACAGAAAAAGCATAATCTCCCATCAGGATAATACAAGACCTCACATTCTTTGATGACCAGGCAAAATCTGTTACAGCTTATCTGGAAAGTTCTGATTCATCTGCCATACTCACCATACACTGCACCTTCAGATTTCCATATATTTCGGTCTTTACAAAATTCTCTTAATAGAAAAAAATTTCAATTCCCTGGAATACTTTAAAAGGCACTTGGAACAGTTGTTTGCTCAGAAAGATAAAATGTTTTAAGAAGATGGAATTATGAAGTTGCCTGAAAAATGGCAGAAGATAGGTGGGACATAATGGTGAATAGTTGTTCGATAAAGTTCTTGGTGTAAAATGAAAAAATGTGTGTTTTATTTTTACTTTAAAACCAAAGGAACTTTTTGGCCAACCCAATACCTTCCCTCCTTATAAGGACACCTGTCAGGTTGGCCTGGGGCCATGCTAATGGCTTCATTTCAGCATAATTCCCTGTTCAAAGGACCTGTCTCCAAACACAGTCACATTCTGACTGGGAGTGAGGGCTCTAGCATGTGAATTTGGGTGCACAATTCAGCCCACCCCAAGCAGAGTGTGGGGGTCGTGGAGATTCAAGTGCTGAGGGGAGAACGACCAGAGGGAGCCTGGGAATGAGAGAGGGTGTTCTGGTAGTGCAGTGGCAGCTCGTAGGACAAGGATTGAGCAGAAGCCCTGAGTCTGGCAAATGATGGAGGCTCCACATAATCCAGGGAGAGGGGACCGGGGTGACGGGGGCTATGTGCCTGAACGCAGAGCTTTGAGAAATGGGAGAGTGCTCAAGAGGAGGAGAAAGTGGCTGGAGTGGCCACCTCCAGCTGCTAAAGCATCAGTCAGACCTGCTTCAGACAAAGGTCAGTGCAGTCATGGAGGCGCTTCTGGTCATCACCAGCAGGGGCTGTTGTGTCTTCATTAGAGGGGGTGAAGGCCAGTCCCCAGAGCTGTGGGAAGGGGTGCCTGCTGCACTGACCACTCCCCTGGTGGCGTGACAGCTACAGAGCCAGGCCACAGGGAAGCAGGCTCTCGCCAGGTGTGTCCACCCCCATCAGCACATAGTCCGCCTCAAACCCAGCCCAAGCCTGGGGCAAAGGTGATTTGAGCATCACTGAGCTGCAGACCACAGGACCTAGAACACCAGCCCAACCCAGAGATGGCGTGTGAGCCATTTCCAAAGGGGCCAGTTTGGTTTCGTTTCTTTCCCCATCCTGTCCATGTCTGGAATCTACATCTAACTGCTCCCATGTGGAGACCAAGGGACCCTGGTCCTCTTATTGAACACATTGTGGGGACCTCAGGGGCACCTGGCAGGAGCAACCAGTTTTCCCACTAAAACAGGAAAAAAAAAAAAGAAGAACACATGTTTTCCTGGAACCACCATGAGCTGCTTTGTGGCGGTAGTGAAATTACAGAGTCTGAGGTCCTGCCCTCGGTCAGCCTGTGGTCAGAAAGTGGATTGTACACCCATGTACACACTCACACACACATCCACACCCTGATGGTGCTTCCGTTTTACTCAACTGCTGCTGACACTGAACGAACACATCTCAGGATCTTCTTAGTGAAGACAGTACAATGGAGTGGAAATAAAACAGGCACATCTAGGATGATTCCAGTCTGAAAGAGACAGCCACGGTTGAGAAGCAATCTCTGGAGGGACCTGAAGATCATACAGGTCTAATTCCTCATTGTCCAGAGGATCCTGGGCTGCCCAAGATCGCACAGCACAGGACTGTGCTGAGTCCCCTCCCCCTTGCAGGCTCCCTTGGTTTGAGTTCAAGCCGCCAAACCTAGCCCCAGGGGCCAACCTCTGTCAACACTGACCCACACACAGGCGCTGGGGGTGCTCCCACCTGGTGCCTTGATTTGAGGTGAGCCTCCAACCACCTGCACAGCCTCCATCCTTCGGGAGGCCCTGGGTTGAGTCAAAGCTCCATGTGAGAGAAGAGAGGCCGGTCCCCTGGCAGCCCTGGGGACCAGCTCCCGCCTCACTTCACATGTTATTTCATTTTTAACTACAGAGCCGAGGCAGCAGAGCCTCCTAGGCTGAGCCAGATATAGTGTCCTTTTTAATTTGATTTTTGTTCTCCTGAAGGAAAGCCTTTGGGGCCCACTGCACAGAACATGGGGTGAGGGAGGGGTTCAGTGGGGCCTGGAGCTTGGGTATAGCAGGGATCCTGTGACCAGGCTGGGGACACTCACCTCCTCAGGCCCTGCTTTCCCCATCTGTGAAGTGAGGTGCGTGCATATGTGCTAAGTTGCTTCAGTCGTGTCGAACTCTGTGCAACCCCATGGACTGTAGCCTGCCAGTCTCCTCTGTCCATGGGATTCTCCAGGCAAGAATACTGGAGTGGGTTGCCATGGCCTCCTCCAGGGGATCCTCCTGACCCAGGGATCTAACCTGTGTCTCTTATGTCTCCTGCACTGGCAGGCGGGTTCTTTACCACTAGCATCACCTGGGAAGCCCACGAAGGGAAGGGTTATACCAAAGCTTCCTCTCAGGTCCCTTCCAGCACCAAAAATCTGTAAAACCTGAACAGCCCTTCATGCTGTGCAGGCACAGCTTTGCAGGGCTCTGACCTCTCCTCCATTTCTGGGCTTTCATCTTTTATTGTCACTCCAGCATTCTAGCCTGGAAAATCCCAGGGACAGTGGAGCCTGGTAAGCTACAGTCCATGGGGTCGCAAAGAGTCAGACACCACTGAGTGAGTGAGCACAGCAGCACAGATGTCTTCTCCTTACCTCCCTCTCCACAAGCCTGTGGCTCTCTGGAGTTAGGGGGGCGGTGGGTGTGTCTCCCGCTTCTCTACCAGTGCTTTTCTGACCCGTTTGCTGGCTTCCTCCTTCTTCTACATCCTCAGCCACTAGTTATTTCCCAGAGTTTGCCCTTGGCCCCTGTGTTCAGCGTAGCCCTTGTCCTTCCATGCAAGCACCTGGCCACTCTCCTCCCCTGCTGTTCCTGCCTATGGCCAAGGAACCCACACCTGACCTCCAGCAGGTGACTGGTTGTGGCCTCCGGGCTTCCCCCTGACATCTCAAATGGACTCAGTCCACTCTCTTCCCCTACATTCCCCACCTGCATGGTCTTATTCCTCCCCTGCCTCGGTGAATGGAGCCTCCCACCCCCACCGCATGGTCTGTGCCATTGGGTCCCAAGACCTTGCCTCAGGGTGGGAGGGACCCTCCTCTCAGATCTCCCCACTGGAGCTTGACCCTCCTCCTTTCCCTGTGCCCACTGCAGGCTTCTTGCTTTAAAAGTTGGGAACAGATCCTTATTTTTTAAACAAACTTTCTTTAATTTTATTTATTTATATATTTTTGGTTGTGCTACGTCTTCATTGCTGTGCAGGCTTTTCTCTAGTTGTGGAGAGTGGGGCTACTCTCTAGTCGCAGTGCACAGGTGTTTTCATTGCAGTGGCTTCTCTTGTGCAAGCACAGGCTGTAGGGCACTCAGGCTTCAGTAGCTGTCCCTCTTGGGCTCTAGAGTGTAGGCTCAGTAGTTGTGGCACCCGGGCTTAGTTGCTCCGCGGCATGTGGAATCTTCCTGGAGCAGAGCTCGAACCCTTGTTGCCTGTATTAGCAGATGGATTCTTTTTTGTTTTTTTTTTTGGAACAATGAATAACTTCTTTATTAACCTTTAGATCATTTAATTAACCTGTTAACATTGTGAGTTATAGCTATTTTCTTTTAAAAAATTTATTTATTTTTAATTGGAGGATAATTGCTTTACAATATTGTATTGGTTTCTGTCATATAACAACATGAATCAGCCATAAATATACATATGTCCCCTCCCTGGTGGTTCAGATGGTAAAGAATCCACTTGCAGTGCAGGAGACTTGCAGGAGACACAGATTTGATCCCTGGGCCGGGAAGAACCCCTGGAGAAGCAAATGGCAACCCACTCCAGTATTCTTGCCAGATAAGTCCTATGAACAGAGGAGCCTGGTGGGCTACAGTCCATGGGGTCCCCAAGAGTCAGACACCACTGACCAACTAACACATACACACACACACACACACACACACACACACACACACACACACACCCAATCCCACCCCTCTAGGTTCTCATGGAACACTGACTTGAGCCCTCTGAGTCATACAGCAAATTCCCCCTGGCTATCTGTTTCACATATGGTAATGTATATGATTTTTCCAGTAGTCATGTATGAATGTGAGAGTTGGACTATAAAGAAAGCTGAGTGCCAAAGAATTGATGCCTTTGAACTGTGGTGTTGGAGAAGACTCTTGATAGTTCCTTGGACTGCAAGGAGATCCAACCAGTACATCCTAAAGGAAATCAGTCCTGAATGTTCATTGGAAGGACTGATGTTGAAGCTGAAACTCCAATACTTTGGCCACCTGATACAAAGAGCTGACTCATTTGAAAAGACCCTGATGCTGGGAAAGATTGAAAGCAGGAGGAGAAGGGGATGACAGAGGATGAGATGGTTGGATAGCATCACCGACTCAATGGACATGAGTTTGAGTAAACTCTGGGAATTGGTGATGGACAAGGAGGCCTGGTGTGCTGCAGTCCATGGGGTTGCAAAGAGTTGGACATGACTGAGTGACTGAACTGAACTGAATGTATATGTTGTGCTTCCCAAGTGGTGTTAGTGGTTAAAAAAAAAACAACTCACCTGTCTATCAGGAGATGCCAGAGACATGAGTTCAATCCCTGGATTGGAAAGATCCCCTGGAGAAGGACATGGCAACCCACTCCAGTAATCTTGCCTGGAGAATCCCATGAAGATTCTGGTGGGCTACAGTCCATAGGGTCGCAAAGAGACAGACATGACTGAAGCAACCTAGCATGCATAGTGTATATGTTTCATTGCTACTCTCTGAATTCGTCTCACTCTCTCCTTCCCCAGTTGTGTAGAGACCTGGCTTTGACCCGACTCTGTGACCAACTCATAATGAAGAATCCACCTGCCCCCAAGTCTGTCCTCAGGGCAGGCAGATTCTTTACCACTGAGCCACCAGGGAAGCCCAACAGATACTTAGCTTTGAAATTCCAGCAGATCTGTCCCTCAGGCCCAGAGTGCAGAGGCTTCTTCATTATGAGCTGGTGACAGAGTTGGGTCAAAGCCAGTTCTCCAGACTCTTGCCCCCGGGGTGTTCCTGGGCTGCGCTGCACGCCAAGCCCTGTCCCCAGCCCACCACTATCTTGGGCCCTGGGCACTCCCAGACTGTAGCACAGGCTGGTTTTAGTAGGACCTGCTGTCCTGGGGCTGAGGGAGGCCAAGCCCCTGATGCCATCTCCCTCACCAAGCGAGGCCCTCACAAGAGGCACAGATTACCTGCCTGTCACGAGATGCCTTGGGAAGGGAGAGGGAGGTCCGGGGTGGCCAGAGCCCTTCCAGCCCAGGGAGACCAAACACTTAGATTAAGAGCTTATTTTCTAGAGGAGCAGTCAGGTTCACCTCCTCACCAGACACGTCCTGCAAGGGCTGGGTCAGCCCTGCGGCACAGAACCACCTGGGTCTGCTGTGTGGAGCCGGCGCCCTGTTCCTCGCTGGAGCTGAGCACGGACAGGTGTGAAAACTTCCCTGTCAGCACCTGGGCTCACTGCCCGAGGAACAGTCCTGCCCATGGGCATGGGCCTGGTGCTCAGAGGGCCTCTGGGCAGAGGCCTACAGCTGGGAAACGGTCAGCCCTTCCTGGTCCTGGGGAGACCAGCATTGGCAGGAGTCTGGCAGCATTTTACACTGGTGGCCATTTGTCCGGGGAGAAGTCCAATCCACCCTTGTTTTCTCTTCTGGTGTTTTGGAGCCAGAAGAAAATTCTGGTTTATCTCCCTCATTTTACAAAGAAATTGAGACCCAGAGATACTTGCATGGCTAAACCCCCCAATGTTTTTTGACTTCATGGTGTGGCATGTGGGATCTTTGTTCCCTGACCAGGGATCAAACCTGTGCCCCCTGTGTTAGAAGCACAGAGTCTTAACCACTGGACCACCAGGGACATCCCTAAAACTCCTATTTTTTAACATTAACTCATTCATCCAATAAGTATTGGAGCACCCAGCAGGAGGGCTGGACATTGTTCTCAGAACAGGCACGCAGCAGTAAATGGTAGACAAAGTCACTGAGCTCCTAGAATCTACATTCTAACTCAGAAACAGTCAATAAAGAGTTGAGCAAATGGATGAAGAAAGTAACTGAGGATAGTACTAAGTGCCATGAAGGAAATAAGCCAGGGCGATAAGAGAGATAGTGACTGGAAGAGACAGGAAGAGTTGTACAGATATCGATGAATATCCAGGAGAGGGGCCTTCTGAGGAGGTGCCATTTGATCTAAGTCCTGATTGAATTTGATCTAAGACCCTGCAGAGGTCTGCACGCAGAGACTTGCAGGCAGAAGGCACAGCTAGTGCAAAGGTCCTGAAGTGGAACCCAGCATGGCATCTTTGGGGACAGTAAGGCGACCCTGTGTGGCTGGATCTTAGGGAGCCCCTGATCAGTGGTGGGGCCCGAGGTGGGAAGGTGAAGCTGGCACTGGTCAGCATAGGCTTTAATGACATGGCAAGAAATTTTAATTTTATTCAAATCATGTTTGCTTGCTTGACTTTTGAAATAGACTTTAGTTTTAAGTTCAGAGCAAAAATTGAGTGGAAAACACACAGGATTCCCTTATACCTCCCTGACCCCCACATTCACAGCCTCCCTTTTTATCAACATCCCACACCAGAGGGATATAATTTTTACACTGATGAACCTACATTTATATATCATAATCACCTAAAGTCCATAGTTCACATTAGGGTTCGCTGTTGGTCTGTATTCAATGGGTTTAGACAAACGTGGAATGACACGTATCTGACATTACAGTATCATACTGAGTAGTTTCACTGCCCTAGAAATCCTCTGTGCTCCCCCATTCATCCCCCCACCAACCCCTGGCAACCTCTGATCTTTATATCATCCCCATAGTTTTGCCTTTCCCAGCATGTCATATAGTAGAATCATATAGCATCTAGCTTTTTCAGAATGGCTTTTTTCACTTGGTAATATGCATTTAGGTTGCCTTCATGTCTTTTCATGACTTGATAGCTCATTTCTTTTGAGCGCTAAATAATAATCCACTGTCTGGAGGCACCATACTTTATTCATTTACCTATTGATAGGCATCTTGGTTGCTTCCAAGTTTTGGCAATTATAAATAAAGCTGCTGTAACATCCATGTGCAAACTTTTGTGTGGACACAAGTTTTCACCTCCTCTGGGTAAATACTGAGGAGCACAAATGCTGGATCATAAGGCACAAGTATGTTTATCATTGAAAGAAACTGCCAAAGTATTTTCCAAAGTTTCTATACCATTTGGCATTCCCACCAACAATGAAGAATTCCTGTTGCTCCACATGTTCCCTAGTATTTGGTGTTTAAGATCTTAGCCCTTCTAATAGGTGAGTAGTGGTATTTCATTTTTATTTAATTTGCACTTCTCTGATGACAAATTATGCTGAGCACCTTCTCACATACTTATTTGCCATCTTTTTATCTCCTTTGTTGAGGTGTCTTTTTGGATCATTTGCCTATTTTTAAATTTAAATTGTTCATTTTCTTATTATGGAGTTTCAAGGGATCTTTGTATAGTTTGAGTAATAGTCTTTTATTAGATGTTTCTTTTGCACATGTTTTCACCCAAACTGTGTGGCTTTTGGTAGTGTTCTCTTGACAGGATCTTTTGTAGAGCCAAAGTTTTCAGTTTTAATGAAGTCCAGCTGATAGATTCTTTCTTTTATGGATTTTCCCTTCAGTGTTGTGTCCAAAACATCACTGACGAATTCAAGTTCATCTGGATTTTTTTTATGTTATCTTCTGGGAGTTTTATAGTTTGGGGTTTTATTTTTCGGCCTCTGATCCATTTTGAGTTAATTTTTGGAGGGTTTTGGGAATGCTCTGGCAGTCTAATGGTTAGCACTCTGTGCTTTCAATGCAGGGGCCATGGGTTCGATCCCTGGCTGGGAAACTAAGATCCTGTAAGCCATGCAGCACAACCAAAAATAAAATAAAACAGGTAAATTTTGTATCCCATGGACAGAGGAGCCTGATGGGCTGCAGTCCATAGGGTCCCAAAGAGTTGGACACGACTGAAGCAACTGAGCATACACACATGTAGGATTTTAATGGATAGAGTTCATGTGATTAAACTTTGCCTAGGATTACTATTGACGACTATGGGGTGGGGAACAGGAGCAGGGAGAGGGCACTGGCAGTTGCCCAGGTAAGTGATGGAAGGTCACAAACAAGATTCACTTTGCAGGTGAGACCAATCTGGCTTCCTGGGGACTGACTCTGAAGGATGTGGGTTAGGAATCAAGAATGACCCTTAGGGGCTTCCCTGGTGGTCCAGTGGCTAAGAATCTGCTTGCCAATGCAGGGGATATGGATTCAATTCCTGGTACAGGACTATCCCACATGCCGTGGAGCAACTAGGCCTGTGGGCAACAACTACTGAGCCAGCTCTCTAGAGCCTGCGAGCTGAAACTACTGAAGCCCACATGCCTAGAGCCTGTGGTCCTCAACAAGAGAAGTCACTGCAGTGAGAAGACTGAGCACCACAATAAAGAGTAGCCCCTGCTTGCCACAGCTGGAGAAAGCCTCTGAGCACCAAGAAAGACCTTGTGCAGTTAAAAATAAATCTTTTTTTAAAGTAAATAAAATAAAAGTCATTTGTTAAAAAAGAAAAAAAAAGAATGACCCCTAGGTCCGGAGGTCCAGCTGGGTGTAGGGTGGAGCCATTTACTGAGATGGGAACAGGTAGGGGTGGAAGGGTAACTGGGTATATGGTTCTGGCACTCAGTGAAGCGGTCAGGCTATAAGTGTGAGCCTAGAGCTATCAGTGATTGGATAGCCAGGGAAGCCAGGAAGCTGGACCACATCACTTAGGAGGAAAGAGCAGCAGGTTCTTTCCATGACCTCAGGCTGTTTGCAACAGCAGGTCAGCCCCCAGGGCCCTTCTGGCCTGGGGTCAGAGAGATGATGAGACACCATTAACAGAGGGAACTGATTGAGTGTGGACCTGGCAAGGGGATCAGTAGGGGCAGACGCTGGGCAAATCCCCCAGACCTGTTATCCCTCTGCAAACACAGGCCCCTTTCCTGAATGTGGATTCCACACGGGTTCAAGAGTTTTGCTGGGGAAATAAAATAATTGGGCAATCAGCCAGAAGAAAGCCAATGTGGATTGGGAGGCTTCTTACAATGGGCTGTTAGCCCTCAGGGGTAATCTTTGTCATGCAGAGGAAGGAGCCTGGCTTCCGGCTGAGGATCTGGGGAGAGTCTGGCCTTCTGTGATTGGATTTGCCCTGAAAGGCCCAGAGGGGACTTCCCTGGTGGTCCAGTGGTTAAGACTCCCCCTTCCAATGTGGGGGTGGGGGGCGTGGGCTCGATCCCTGGTCAGGGAGCTACGATCTCACATGCCTCATGGCCAAAAAACCAAAACATCAAACAGAAGCAATATTGTAACAAATCCGATAAAGAGTTTAAAAATGGTCCACATCAAAACAATCTTTTTCTAAAAAAATAGAAGTCAGATCTGCTGTCCTGGAGGACAGGAGGTGAGAGCGAGCGGGGAGGATGGGGGAATGCTCAGCACCCCTGACTGAGGGCCTGGCTGTGGGCCTGAGGTTGAGGACACTGTAGGGGAGATGGGTGCTGGGAGCCAGGATCTGACCCCCAACCAGAATCCAAGCTGCTAGCTGAGGCCTAGTAAGAAGACATGAGGGTCAGAGGTCATCCCAGGGGCTTGGTCAAGGGGTCTGAGCTGGACCTGGACTCAGAACCAAAGAGGACTCAGCTCAGTGAAGGCTGGTGCCCAGGAGTGGGTTCCCTCCTAGATTAGAGCCCAGCATCTGGGTGCTCCAGGAGGGGTTCCCAGCCTGGTGCAGACACACTCTGTGTGACCCAGAGACATCCCTAGGCCCAGGTACCCTGGCTGCCCCAATCCTGCACCCATCAGCCTACCTATCCCAGACCTGGGGGCCCATGTAGCTCCTTGGGGTCTCCAGACATGACCTTGGGTGGGCAGTGGGCCCTCCTTGTCCTCCAAAGCAACTTGGCCTCAGTGTCAGCTGGGCCAGCACTTCCCAGGGGTTCCCTGGGCTAAGGAGGGGTGGGGACAGGGAAGGACGAAGGACCCAGGTTTCGGTTCACCCACACCTTCCAGCCGAGGGTGGGTCCTGGGTTCAGTCCTTGCTGTGCCGCTCATCGACTATGTGGCCTTAGATGGGTTCTCTACCCACTTCAGTATAAGTCTCCCTCTACAACATGGGGATAATGTACTTTTCTTATTCCTGTTGCACCGCACGGCCTGTGGGATCTTAGTTCCCTGACCAGGGATTGAGCCAGGCCCTTGGCAGTGAAAGTGGCAAGTCCTAACTACTGGGCCTCCGGGGAATTACCAGTACTGAAATATGCTTTTTTTTTTTGACAAAATACTTGTCAGTGTTAATGGAGAGGTCATCAGAGTGTCTTGCACAGCAGCCCTCCCTACACAAACACACACACACACACACACACACACACTAGCTGCTCAGTTAATTGTAGGGGTCTTTTAAGTGATACTAACTTACAATGTTTAACTTTTAAAAATTTTAAGCTATCGATGTTTCTGCATTATTTTATTATTAATACACATAGTACAAAAGTCAAAAGATACAAAGGTGTTTGTGAAAAATGTTAGCCTGTGGGCCTTCCCTGTCTTCCAGAACAGCTTGACCTTGGCATCAGAGGGCTGGCCCTTCTCTGGGGCTCCCTGAGCTGAAGAGGGGGTTGCAGGGGAACTAAGGACCCATGTTCAGTTTCATCCACACCTTCCAGCCAAGGGTGGGTCCTGGCTTCAGTCCTGGCTGTGCCACTTCCTGGCTGTGTGGCCTCAGGAGAATCACTGTGCCCCCCTCTGCCAGCTGTCTGTGGTCAGCTAGGTGAGGCAAAGAGAGGCCCAACTTCTTCAAGGAGGGCCAGGAAGGACACCTCTGCGACCAGATAATAATTGCTGGTCTTGATGGTTTACTCTGAGCCATACTTCACTGAACTCTATGAGCTTGCACAATATGTATTATTAGTGCTCCTATCTAACAGATAAGGAAACCAAGGTGCAAGCAAGGTGATGAACTTGTCCAAGGTCACTGGCCAGCACTGGCCCCCCTCAGTGCTCTCATTAGCAATCTATGGCCTTGGACCAGGGTCTTAACTGCTCTGAGCCTTTGGTGTTCAGTGTCAACAATGTCCTCCTCCCAGGGTGTGAAGGGGTGTGAGGGAGAAACGGGAGGGGAGTGAAGCAAAGGGAGATCCCAGACCTGGTGGGGCGAGGCTGTAGAACCACCCAAAACACAGCATTTAGGGAACCTTTGGGCTGCTGCCACCCCCCACCTTTCTGGCACTGAACTCAAGCTTCCTCTTGAATCAACTGCCCCTTTGTCTCCTTAGCTGTCCCCAGGATACAGAGAAGGGGTAGAGTCATCAGTAAACATTTCTTTTTTTTTTAGTTCTACCAGTTTATTGCTACCAACACAACTGACGCGACTTAGCAGCAGCAGCAGCAGCATCTCCTTCCATCCTCATGCACGCATGCTCAGTTATGTAACCCCATGGACTGCAGCCCGCCAGGCTCCTCGGTCCATGGACTTTTCCAGGCAAGAATACTGGAGTGGGTTGCCATTTCCTTCTCCAGGTAAACATTTCTTAATTAATAGAAGAGAGGGAGGCAGGAAGAGGAATGTATGGAGACAAACCACTTCTAGAAGTTCCGTCTTCAGGGCAAGATTTGAGGATAGAGACTAGTTTATGTGGGTGTTTTTCTTTCTGGACACTTTTTATTTGGGTTGTGGGGGCACAATTAAGAGACTAATACTGATAACAACTCTTTCAGGGAAAAAAAGAAAGGGAGAGGGTAAGGAAGAAAATAACTTGTGTTACAATCACAACAGTGCTTTTCTGAATCCAGAAAACTCTTGTCTTTTTTTTTTTTTTTTAATTTTTCTTTTCCTTTTGGCCATACTGCATGACATGTGGGATCTCAGTTCCCCAACCAGGGATCAAACCCACACCCCCTGCTTTGTAGTCTTACCACTGCACCACCAGGGAAGTCCCCAGAAGAGTCTTGTCTTTATCATGGAGAGGCATGTTTGGACTCTACTGCTGGGCAGGGGTGCGAGGTGAGGAGAAATTAGAGGGGAGTTTGCTGCTGTTTACGGAGAAAGACAGGTGATAGCTCACCATCAGCAAACTCACTTTTGTCCCCCCGGACAAAGCCTGCCTACTGTGTGGTGTGGCCGACCACAGATGGGGATGGGGGGAAGTTGCCCTCACCATGTGCTCTCCAGGTGTTTTCTCCAACAAAAAATGTTCATTGACAGATGGAGCCTTAAGCCGTTAAGAAGAAAAAAGCAAACAAATACACAGAACCAAACAAAACCAAGCTTGTTTGGATCTCTGTCTAGAGGCTTCTCTGTGTAGGTAAACATGACTGTTCTGCACGCATAACCGATTCCAGTGCCTCCCGGGTCTTCGGCACTCTTGTCCTGGACAGAGTGAGAGCTCCCCCAGTAAGGCCCACAACAAAGGAAGGACAAGATGAATTCTTGGGTACATCTTTAATGTTGGAGGGAAATGGCATGACTGCTCCCTGCAGTGGGAGCAGCAGTAGGCAGTGAAGGAGATGCTGTCGCTTTGATCTGGGCCTGGAAGCTTTCTGTGGCACAGCCACCCCATCCGCTCCAGCTGCCCAGCCTACTGCAGCCAAGACCCAGCCCTGGAAAATGGGTGGCCAGCTCACCATGCAACCGCATCTCCTCTGAGCCTCACTCACTTAGTCTGGTGTAGATCTCCTTGCCTTCTCAGATGGCATAGAGAAGGGACACTAGGGAGCTGGTGGTCTCGGCTCACGGCAAGAATCTCAATGGCTCTGGCAGCTCCCTATACCCTGGGAGACCCCAACCCAGGGCCTGGGGGAGCCCGTGGAGGCCACATCTCCTCTGCCAGAAGCCCACGGGCTTGGCAGCATGGATGGTGGAGGAGTCTGGGGCGGGTGCACTCACTCGGGGAGGAGACAGTGCTCCCTGTGTTAGGGGAGGCACAATGACAGAAACTGCCCACCCTGGCCAGGCACCATAGTAACCATCTGCATGAGTTATTTCATGACAGGAGGTCCCAGTAAGGAACACAGAACTAACACGCCACCAAAAGCAGAAGAGTTTGGGAAAGGTCAAATGGAGACACCATGTGTCTGACTGCCTCCCAGAATCTTTTCGCTGCCATCCATCTTGGCTGAGCAATGCGTGCGCCACCAGGCAGGACTCTGAGTCAGAACGATTGGCCAAAGACAACCTGGAAACTAATCCCATCACCACAGAAGCTGAGATTTCGAACCGCGTGGCAGAGCTGTTCTCCTGGGTTCCCTTACTCTAACTGCTCTCCACCCAGGTGCCCCTTCCCAATAAAATCTGTTGCTTTGTTATCACGTGTGGCTCCTCAGACAATTCCTTTCTGAGTGTTAGACAAGAACCCACATTCAGGCCCTGGAAGTGGTCCCCTTTCCTGCAACATCTGGAGCTCAGAGGGCAGTGTTGGTGGGATGGCTCAGGGATTGTAGCCTCCCTGGGACTCTCATGGGCTTTGAATATGGGGACATAGGTGGTCTGATAATTCCCCCCGCTCTCTGAGTAAAGCTCTCATCCAGGAGACAAAAGGGCCAAACGTGGCTCTGTGGGCTGGCAAGTCTCCCTTCCTCCTGCCACTGCTGTCCAGTCACCCCATGCTGCTCTCCCTTCCCTCTGAATACACCCCTTCCCCCACTGCCGGCCCCCTACCAGAAAGCCTCCTGGCTGGAGCGAGCGTCCACTCACCCCTGTGGGTCAAGGTATAGCACTTCACTCAGTGAAGGCCTGGGTCATATGCCTGGACACCCTTCCTCCAGGCCTCCAAGGTTGGCTTCTGGTGAAAGGGCTCTGGAAAGGCAGTTGCCAGGTCAAAGCTACGAGGCTGCAGACGGACTGTTCTGGGTCTGTGGCTGGGAAAGAGTTCCCCCAGGATGGACTCCCACACCACTGACCTTGGCCTGCACCAGAAATTGCAGGAAAGGTGCTTCTTCCTGCAGGACAAACCCCTCTCCCCAACTCAGTGCCCTCTCTCAGGTAAGCTTAATATCACCCTCCCTTTCAAGGAACTTCTTTTTTTATTTTGGCTGCTCCAAATGGCATGTGGGATCTTGGTTCCCTGACCAGAGATCAAACCTGCACCACCTGCATCAGAAGGGTGGAATCTTAACCACTGGACCACCAGGGAAGTCCTCAAAGAACTTCTTACCGAAATTCCTTTGTTCATCACAGAGCATCTACTGAAGGATGCACCCGGCACTGAGGTGATAAATTGATGACTCACACAGTCCACTCCTTATAATTCAGCTTCTGTGTCCTCCCTTCTACACATTGGAACTGACTGACCACAAGAACACGACTGTATGTGTCTCCCTAACAGGACACAGTTGTCCTTCCTACCTGTGCAGCAATTCTCTCTCAGGTCCAAAGATTAGAAGACTCATCATCCAACAGTTATTGTATCCATCACAGGCTGTAGTAGTTCCTCCTCCAGTTTGGTCATGGTCTCACTGAAAATTTTGTTTCCTAAAGTTGACCTTCAATAACTCATGTATCGAGACCTCCCTGGTAGTCTAGAGGCTAAGACTCTGCAACTAAAAAATTCTGAGTGCAGCAACTAAGACCTAGTGCAGTGAAATAAATATTTTTTGAAAAGAATAACTCATGTATATAATTTTCTAAAGAGGGGAAAAGGATAGAGGAGAATGATTACTTTATACAAAACAATACACTCGGACTTCCTTTTGGGCCAGTGGCTAAAACTCCATGCTTCCACTGCAGCAGGCGCATGTTCGATCTCTGATCTCTGGTCAGGGAAGTTCCATAGGTTGTGCAGTATGGCCAAAAAAAAAAAGCCAAACCAAACAAAAAACAATGCGTGTGTGGAACAAGCATAGAGAGACTGTGCAAAGCTGTCTATGAACCTACCCTTTTAAAGGGATGATTACACTAAATGAGGCCCCTAGGGTGGGCTCTAACTCAATCTGACTAGTGTCCTTCTAAGGAGAGGAAATTTGGACACACAAAGAGACACCAGGGATGTGTGGGCACAGAGGAAAGACCAAGTGAGGACATAGCGAGAAGGCTGCCATCTGCAAGCCAAGGAGCGAGGCCTCGGAAGAAACCAAATTTGCTGGCACCTTGATCTTGGACTTCCAGCCTCCAGACTGTGAAGAAACAAATTTCTGCTGATTTAAGGCCCCCCCCACCCTTCCCCCAACACAACATTTTGTTATAGCAGCCAGAGCAGCAGCCTGAGACAACCTTCCTCAGAAGGTGGTTGCACAAAAGTGTCCCAACCGCCCCTGACTGACAGGGATTGAGATACATTCCGACTTCACAGAGGCAAGTGTGTCAGAACCATAAGCCCCTTTGAATCAGTTGAACTAACAATACTGGTGCCTCTGGGTGGGTGGGGGGACTGTGGACAGGGAGATGATGGGGGTGGCGGTGTGTGCCAGGAAGAGACTTTTTACTGTACCCTTTAAAAAATAGACTTACCTTGTGGCTCAGCTGGTAAAGAATCCGCCTGCAATGTGGGAGACCTGGGTTTGATATCTGGGTTGGGAAGATCCTCTGGAGAAGGGAAAGGCTACCCACTCCAGTATTCTGGCCTGGAGAAGTCCATGGACTGTATAGTTCAAGGGGTCGCAAAGAGTCGGATACAACTGAGCGACTTTCACTTCACTTGCAAAATAGAGGACTTCCCTGGTGGTCTAGTGGTTAAGAATCTGCCTACCAGTGCAGGGGACACGGGTTTGATCCCTGGTCCGGGAGGATTCCACATGCCATGGATCAACAAAGCCTGTGCGGCACAACTACTGAGCCCGCACGCTGCAGCTACTGAAGCCCACTCACCTGGAGCCCGTGGTCCACAACAAGAGAAGCCACCACAATGATAAGCCTGCGTGCTGCAACCGGAGAGTCGTCCCCAGCTCACCGCAACTAGAGGAAGCCCGTGTGCAGCAGCGAAGACCCAGCAAGGCCAAAAAACAAACGAATAACTAAAAATTATTATTTTAAGTTATAGAATCCTATTAATTATAAGAATTCTAATAATAAAATTATAATTTGGAAAGGGGATATGGGTCACAATGATAGATTAGTAAGATTCATGTGGTGGGAAAAACATCTGAGTTTCTTGGTAAGCAGACTGTCTCTGGGGAGGTGAATTGGGAGATGAGCAGCAAAGTCACAGAGGCTGACATTTTTCATGCACACCTTTTGTATCTTTTGACTTTTGTACTATGTGTATTAACTATAAAATAATGCAGAAACATTGTTAACTTAAAATTTTAAAAAGTTTAACATTGTAAGTTAGTATCAGTTGAAAGAGCCTTACCATTTATTGAGCATCTACTGTGTGTGTGTGTGTGTGTGTGTGTGTGTGTGTGTGTGTGTGTGTGTGTGTGTGTGTGTGTATGTAGGGGAGTGCTGTGCAAGGCACTCTGATAACCTCTCCATTAATACTGACAAGTATTTTGTCAAAAAAAAAAAAAAAGCAGATTTCAGTATTGGGAATTCCCTGGAGGCCCAGTAGGTAGGACTTGCCACTTTCACTGCCAAGGGCCTGGCTCAATCCCTGGTCAGGGAACTAAGATCCCACAGGCCGTGCGGTGCAACAGGAATAAGAAAAGTACATTATCCCCATGTTGTAGAGGGAGACTTATACTGAAGTGGGTAGAGAACCCATCTAAGGCCACATAGTTGATGAGCGGCACAGCAAGGACTGAACCCAGGACCCACCCTCGGCTGGAAGGTGTGGGTGAACCGAAACCTGGGTCCTTCGTCCTTCCCTGTCCCCACCCCTCCTTAGCCCAGGGAACCCCTGGGAAGTGCTGGCCCAGCTGACACTGAGGCCAAGTTGCTTTGGAGGACAAGGAAGGCCCACTGCCCACCCAAGGTCATGTCTGGAGACCCCAAGGAGCCACATGGGCCCCCAGGTATGGGGTTGGTAGGCTGATGCGTGCAGGATTGGGAACCTGGGGCTGGGGCTTGGGGTGTTTCTGGAGCACCACAGCAGTGCCTTCCTCATCAGGAAGGGAATAGGAGTCCCTTCCCCCTCAGATGCTGGGCTCTAATCCAGAAGTGAACCCACTGTCGGACTCCAGTCTTCACTGACCTCACAGCTCCCTTTGGTTCCAAGCCTAGGCTCTGGTCCAGTTTGTCCCCATCCAGAGTCTGCAGGATGACCTCTGGCCTCACATTTTCTCACAGCCTTCAGCTGGCAGTCTGGACTCTGGTTGGGATCAAAACCAGCCTGTAAGAGGTAGGAGGGTGGTCATGGGCACCTGGTCCTGCTCCGTACCTGTCCTCCTGCCTCAGTCCTTGTCATCCATCTTTCCAAGACTCTCTAGGGGCCAGGTCTACGGTCCAAAGCTTAAGATGGCCGGCCCATTGCCCTCCATGCTACCCTCAGCTCTGGGCAAGGTCCAAACTGGTCCTTCATGGGGTGAAGGTGAAAGTGTTAGTTGCTCAGTTGTGACCGACTCTTGAGACTCCATGGACTGTAGCCCACCAGGTTCCTCTGTGCATGGAATTCTCCAGGCAAGAATACTGGAGTATGTGCTTCTTCAGGGAATCTTCCTGATCCTTCCTGATCCAGGGATCGAACCTGGGTCTCCCACATTGCAAGCAGATTCTTTACCACCGTCTGAGCCACAAGGAAAGCCCAAAATTCCCTTGGCCCCTTTCCTCCCTCCAGACACAAGATCTAGCTCAGGGGCCACTAAAGCATCTCCAGCCAACCTGACCTGGCAGGGTGTTGGGTCAGACACAGGTGAGTGGGGGAAGCCTGGCTCCTTCTTCTGCATGACAAACGGTGGGGGCTGCCCTCCCCGCCTGACGGCTAATCAGCCCATTGTCAGAAGTCTTCCAATCCACACTGGCTTTTTCTCTTTGGCCTCTGGCTAGGGTTGCCAGATTTAGCAATTAAAAATATGGGACTCCTGGTGAAAGGTGAAATTTGAATTTCAGATAAAACAACAAATGATGTGCTAAAGTATGTCCCAAATTGTGTTCTGTATTTTATCTGGCAGCCCTACCCCCTGGCTGATTGCCCAATTGTTTTACTTCCCCACTACAACTCTTCTACCATGCAAATCCACATTTACTTGGTGAAGCTCAGGAAATTGAAGGACATGCCCCCTACCCACACCGAGCCCCCGGTCACCTGGGTTGAGTCCACTTGGCTGCTTCAGAGGATTGAACAAGGACTCTGGCTAGAAACAGCTGGAGGTTGTGGAAAGAGCTGTGGGCTAGGAATCAGACTTGACTTCATGCAGGCATCCATCGTTAACTGTTGTGAGCCAGGGGTATTGTTGCCTCTCTGAACCTTGGTTTTCTTAGCTCAAAAATTGGTGGAGGGAACGGGATGGATGGTTTTTTTCAACTCCAATCTCTGAACCCGTGAACAGCCAGGGATAAGGAGAGGATGAGGTTCCTTATTGGACAAAATCCCATTGGTACTAAATTACCCCAGGCTCCCTGGTCTAGGAAGGTCGCCCCTTCCCCCCTCAAGCACTGGGAAAAACATTGGATTTTCCAACTGTGGACAGCCCAGGAGCTCAACAATCCCCAGGAGTCCTTTGAGCACCAGGCTTGTAGGCAAAATCGGTCCTTAGCCAGAGAGCCCCGGCGTTGGGTGTGTATGCAGAGCAGCTGTAGCAAGAATCAGGACTCTAAGTCCACACCAGGGACCTGAGTTTGCTGTGACCGAGGGACAGGGAAGCGAGCAGAAAGAGATCTTGCCTCTTCTTCAGGGAACAAGCTTTTTAATTTAACTGGTCGGGCAACCCCGGCCAAGGTAGAGGCACCTGACCACAATAATACCATCTGTCCACAGTCTAGACAGCCCCCTCCTTGGACTCAGGGACCTGTCTGGATGCTGCACTCCCAGGAGGTCTGAGGGGTGTGACCTCCTTCCCTCCCAGCCTCTCCCCCCTCCCACCACCCTGGCCCAGCCCAGGGCTGTTATAAAGCTGGCCCAGCCTGGCTCTCAGCTCACCCCGCTGCCGGGACCCTCCTGGAGCCTCCTCTGGGGACACGTCCACTCTGCCCCTCCTTCTCCCCAGCAGCGCCATGAGGCCCCTGTGGCTCTGCTGGGCCTTCTGGGTGCTGCCCCTGGCCAGCCCTGGGGCGGCCCTGACCGAGGAGCGGATCCTGGACAGCCTGCTGCAGCAGCTGCATCTCAGTGAGGTTCCCATCGTGGACAAGGCCGCCGTGGAGGGGCTGGTCATCCCGGCCCACGTGAGGGCCCAGTACGTGGCCCTGCTGCAGCACAGCCACGGGGCGCGCTCCCGGGGGAAGAGGTTCAGCCAGAACTTCCGAGGTGAGGCCCGCCCGCCTGCTGCAGCCTGGTCCTCGTGGTGGTGGGGGTGGTGGTGGGGCTGTCTGGGGTGCAGGGTCCACGGGGCGGTGAGGGGGGACCATGGCCGGTAAGGACGGCGGGCCTGGGCCCCTGGTCCCTGTCTACACTGAGGACCCCACCCCTCAGGGCCAGGAGGAGCTGGGCCGGGCTGGACCGACTGCCAAAGCAAGGCAAGAACAGGGAATCATGGGGCAGGGAAGCAAAGTGGAAAGAAGAGAGACTAGAGAAGACAGACCGTCAAGGTGCCTTTGTGCTTTTGGACAAAGAGGCTGGCCTCCTCAGAGTGTTGTCTTAGGACTTCTGTGTTCAGTTCTCAGCTCTGGTATTTGTTTTTGGACAAGTCACCCACCAACTCGAGCCTATTTGTGTCTCTTGAAATGAGATTAAATTAGCTTTGACTACTTCCCAGAGTTGTGGGTATTCTATGAGATGGAAGGTATCAGGTCTGAGTCCTATGGCAGCCTCTCACCTCCCCAGGGCTGGGGCTCACCCCCTCAACACCCACAGATAGACCAGGTCAGGCACCTGGGGAGACGAGGAGGCCGGTGCTGGACACCTCAGCAGGGGTGACTGCTGGCAGCCATGGGGCTGGCTGATCAGGTGATCGCGCTGCCAACCTGGAGCCTCAGGTGCTGGGGACGGATTGCTGGGGCCTCTGAAGAGGGTGTTATGCCTGACCTCACCATTTCCCTCAAGGCTCAGTAATTCCACAAAAATTGCCCCTGTTCCTCTTTCTCCTTTTCACCGGGCAATAGTCCCCTCACCAGGCAGGGAAATGAAAGTAAATTCAGAGCTCTTTCTCTGCCTCTTAGGAAAAGTCAGTTTCAGCTGGTGAGGATAGATTTTCACTGGCTGGTCCTCAGCCTTCCACCCTCCATTCCGCCTCCTACTCCTTTGCCTAAAGAAGCCTGCAGGTCTGCAGTCTTCACTCAGAGCCCCAGCGCTTGCTCAGTATCCCAAAGTTGCCCCTCCCAAATGAGGCGGGTCACCACTAGTACACAAGCCCCAACCCCAGATGATGGTTTTGGAGAGACAGCTTGACCCTAACAGTTTTTCTAGGAGTGGAGGTGCTCTGTTTCTGGCCTGGCCCATCGGTTTCCCAGCCCTCAAACTCTCCCTAGGGATTCCTGGGGAAACCCTGTTCGCTCGCCCTGAGCCCCGCATCCTCAGAGCTCGCCTGGTGCCCGGAGGGGCCCCGCTGACCCCGCTCCTGTCCCCAGAGGTGGTTGGCAGGTTCCTGGCATCCGAGGCGTCCTCATACTTGCTGGTGTTCGACATGGAGCAGCGGCTGCCGCCCCGCAGCGAGCTGGTGCAGGCCGTGCTGCGCCTCTTCCAGGAGCCGGTCCCCAGGGCCGCGCTCCACAGGCACGAGCGCCTCTTCCCGCGCAGCGACCGCGCCCGGGTCACCGTCCAGTGGCTGCACGTCCGCGACGACGGCTCCAATCGCACCGCCCTCATCGACTCCAGGTGCTGCGGTGTGGGGATGGAGGGAGGGAAGGGGGGCCGGGCCCGGAGCGGGAGGAGGGGCGGCTCGGTCCCAGCGGGGACACCCGGGAGCGAGTGGGAGAGGTGCCCTCTCCCCCCGCCCGGGGCCACCCCGGGCAGTTCCAGTCCCCACCCCTGAGCGCAGGCCTCTGTCTCCCTCCGTGCGGTGTCGCAGGCTGGTGTCCATCCACGAGAGCGGCTGGAAGGCCCTGGACGTGACCGAGGCCGTGAACTTCTGGCAGCAGCTGCGCAGCCCGCGGCAGCCGCTGGTCCTGCAGGTGTTGGTACAGCGGGAGCACCTGGGCCCGCTGACCTCCAGCGCCCACAGGCTGATCCGCTTCGCCCCCCAGGGGCCGTCGGGCGGCCGGCAGGGGGAGCCCCAGCTGGAGCTGCACACCCTGGACCTCAGGGACTACGGGTAGGTGCTGTGGGTTACTGTGGGTGAACCTATTTTGAAATGGGCAACTTTACAGGGTGCTGTGGGAATGAATGAAATATATAAAATATCTCCTTCCACTCTTGGGAGTAATGTCAGCTCTAATTATCATTTTGAGGGTCATTTCTGGTTATCTATCCTTATCACAGATATCCAACATTTTGAACATAATGAGAGATGGATCATAAATATTTCCAGGTGTCCCACTAGGTCCCACCCTGGCCCCCTGACCCCTGCCCTCCCAGCTGACCTCTGACTCTGCCTCTCTTTGCTCCCCACAGAGCTCAGGGAAACTGTGATCCTAAAGCACCAGTGACCGAGAGCACCCGCTGCTGCCGCCAGGAGATGTACATTGACCTGCAGGAGATGAAGTGGGCTGAGAACTGGGTCCTGGAGCCCCCAGGGTTCCTGACCTATGAGTGTGTGGGTACTTGCCAGCAGCCCCCAGAGTCCCTGACCTTCAAGTGGCCATTTCTGGGGCCTCGACAGTGCATCGCCTTGGAGACGACCTCGCTGCCCATGATTGTCAGCATCCAGGAGGGAGGCCGACTCCAGCCCCAGGTGGTCAGCCTGCCCAACATGAGGGTGCAGACGTGCAGCTGTGCCTGGGACGGGGTGCTTGTGCCAAGGAAGTTGGAGCCATAGGTGTGGGGTAAATAGTCATCGAAGGACTTGGCTTGTGCGTGTGTTGAAAGTGTTCCAGGCACCAGAAGAGATGGGGATAACTGAACTGATGATGGCACATGCTCTGCGCTTCGTACTGAGTTCTGACCAGTCAACTCACCTTCTGATTTTTGTTTCTCAGAAACAAGACTCCCTGGACACTGGGAGACCCTGCCCAGTCTTCTCTTTTTGACATTTTTCACTGCACTGTATCCTAAGCACTTACCTGTGTAGATTTTGTAACCTAAGAAGAGAAACTCCAATTTGTCATTGTTTCCTTGTCCTCTTACTGGACCTGGGCTGAGCTCCGTGGTATGGCTGGGAGATACAGTTGCTGCTCTGGGCTTAAAAATCTGTAGTAAGTAGAGGTTGTGCATTCGTAACTCAAATAATAAGGGCATTCTGCAAGAAACAGATAAAATACATTTTATTCTGTTTTACCTAGAACCCTGCAAATTGTGAGAGAACAGAAAGTTCTATAGGAATTAGGTCAACCAGATTAGAAAACTAAGGAAAAGACTTTAAAAGACTGGTTCAAGGTCTTAGTTAAGTGATACAGGATGCTAGGATTGGAATGCGTTGATTCTAATGTGCCTGTTCTCTTAAGATTGAAGCAGAACTTTTTTTGTCATTGCTGTTGATATTTTTACTTTTCTGGGCACAGGGAGTGGGCTTTATTTCAATTCTAATTGATACAAAATTTTTAAAATCTGTGATCAAAATCATCATCTACAAGAATGTTCAGTTCAGTCCAGTTGCTCAGTTGTTTCTGACTCTTTGCGACCCAATGAACCACAGCACGCCAGGCCTCCCTGTCCATCACCAACTCCCGGAGTCTACCCAAACCCATGTCCATTGAGTCGGTGATGCCATCCAACCATCTCATCCTCTGTTGTCCCCTTCTCCTCCCGCCCTCAATCTTTCCCAGCATCAGGGTTTTTTCAAATGAGTCAGCTCTTCGCATCAGGTGGCCAAAGTACTGGAGTTTCAGCTTCAACAGCAGTCATTCCAATGAACACTCAGGACTGATCTCCTTTAGGATTGACTGGTTGGATCTCCTTGCAGTCCAAGGGACTCTCAAGAGTCTTCTCCAACACCACAGTTCAAAAGCATCAAGAATGTGGATCACTGCTTTAGATTTGAGGGCAGATAAAGGGAGCAAATGGTAAAATGCTGATGTTAGATTTTAGAATGCCAAGATTACACTGACTTTAAACTGAGTTTGATGTAGGGTTCAGGCCTGGGGCATGGTTGTCTTGGATTCCTTGCTTATCTTCACAGCTCAAGTTAACTGTAAATTCTACATCCTCTAAATTTCCATTTTCTTCTCTATCAGATAGGAAGAATCCTTGACTTCTCTGTACTTCTACTGGAAATGTAAGGAAATAGTGTTTCTATAAGCACTCCACATGCTGCCTGACACATAGGGGGGCTGTGGTTATCTCACCTCACATGCTGATCTGTCTAACCTTCTCTTGATTTTGAAACAACCTACTGAAAGTCAATTTAGAGATCCCTTCCCTCTCTGAAATCAAGGATCCTAACTGTTCTTTTTGTCAGTGTCTGCACCAATGCAATCCCTGGGGTTAGAGCCTTGCACTTCCCTGGACCCCACAGACCAGGGGTGGCTCCATTCATTGAGGCAGGGGAAGAATAAGGACACAAGGTGGAGGATATGGAGGGAAGAGAGTGGGCAGCAGGTGCCTGCATATGGCCCCTGAGACGCCAGGGGGAAGCCCAGTGGCCACATGCAGGCACCTGCTGGAGGTCAGTTGTGGGTTCCTTGGCCGCTGGAGGGAACTGCAGGAGGAGAGATGGCCAGGCGCTTGCGCGGTAGGACAAGGGCTGTGCTGAGCGCAGAGGCCAAGGGCAAACTCTGGAAATAACTAGTGACTGGGGGTTGGAGAGAAGGAGCAAGTCAGCAAATGGGTCAGAAAAGCATTGCTAGAGAAGCAGGAGACACCCTCTGCCCGGCTCCCTCCAGAGATCCCCAGGCTGGCTGGGGAAGGAGGTTAGGTGAATACGTTTACCATGACAACAAAAGATGAAAGCCCAGAAATGGAGGAGAGGTCAGAGCCCTGCAAAGCTGTGCATGTACAGAGCGAGGAGCTGTTCAGGATTCAGATTTTTAGTGCTGGAAGGGACCTCAGAGGAAGCTTTGGTCCAACCCCCCGCGGAAACGGAGGCCTGCGGAGGAGGGCAGTTTGCTGCAGCCGGCGGGCTGTGCTCTTCGGTTTCACTGGGGGCACGGTCCTCATTGAACGCCGATGAGTATATTGCCCAGAGAACACCCCGGCGCCCTCGGGGAGCTTACAGTCCAGCTGCGGGGGCTGCTGCACATAGGGAACTCTCTGGGACCCAGAGCCCAACGAGCTGGGTTAGATCGGTGACCCTGGCGGCCCGGTATTGGCAGTTCCGGCTTTGGCTCCAGGGCACCGCCGAAAACACTGCGACTTCTATTTGGCGCCAAACGTAGGAACCCCCCGGCCCCAGAGCTTTCACTGTCAGGCTACTCAGAGCGATAGCCGAGCCGTAGTCTTCCGCACTGGGAACCAGGTGACGACGGACTACGTGGAGCTGAGGTGCGGGCTGAGCCCACCGGATTTCCCTATCCCCCCTACCCCGCCCCGACACAGGCGGGCCTAAGAGCTGGTCTAGGAAATTTAGTGCACTACAGAAAAATCAAGAACTTTTGTCGATGCGCTGCCCCCACTTCCCACGGATGCGACCACCCTGTACTAGGCCCGGGGTTCCCCAAGGTGTCTGTCGGGAGAAGGAGGACGCCCCCGGGGGCCGGGGAGAGGAATCAGCCCTGGAGGCACTCTCCTCGGTCCCAGGACGCGAGCTGGCCGGACCGGGGCCTGCAGACGGCAGGGAGGAGCTGCGCGCACTGAGCAGCGGCCCCACGGCCGGGCCTGGACAAGGACCGCCAAGGGGCGCACGGCGGCGGGCGCGGGAGGCGGAGGCAGAGCTGACGCCCACTCGGGCGTAGCTGCAAATTGGGAAAGCGGTGGACGCGGCTCTGCGCATGTGCAGGAGCGCGGGAGTTTCACTTTGTAACTTTTAAGTGGTCAGGACGCAGCCCCGCCCGACCAGGTGGAGCCAGACAACTTCTTCTGGTCTGCCGGGGTCGCTGCCCCGCCACCGCCGCAGGTAAGGGGGAAGGGGCTTTGAGAGGGGGGATGACGCCTTCTTCCTTTCCCCACGACGGGCAGGACCCGGGGTCTACGCCAGGGTGCCACGTCTAGTGTCCGGTTCCGGGGTGCGGCCCTCCTGCCACCGTAGCCCCAACCCCGGAGCAGGGGTGACCAAGTGCCTGGGAGGAGAGGGTCTGTCCCCGGGCCGCTCAGACCTCGCGACCCGCTTCCAGAGCCGCGCCTGATGGCTTTAGCGACTTCCCAATCCAAGGCTCCAACTTTTCGCTTTTAAGGCTGATCCCTTTCTCTTCCCACCCTGTCTCGGGATTTGTCAGCTGGAATCGACCTCCCAGCCTAGCCCGGGGAAGACCACAGGGATATGCAAAATGACACCCCTTCCCCTTTTGCTTCCTTCTGCGCTGAAGTTGTGTGACTGTATCCAGCCCCTAGAGTGTGGAAGATTTGAGGTTAAGCCAGTGGATTGTGCTCACCAGTCCAGGCCTAGTGTGTACAAAGGGGCTGTGTGTGGGGGCATCCTGAGGACCTTCCTGGGCTCTGGCTCAAGCAGGATTGTGGACTGTTGGGGATCAGGAAAGACTCCAGGTCATCTCTTATTGGAGAAACAACCCGTATTTCCCCTCTCCTCCTCCATGCTTGTTTTTCTACTTCCCTCCTCTGACACCTGTCAGAGAGTCCTGAGTCTGCTGCTGTCTTGAGGTGGAGTGTACAGGAGGAGAGGCTTCTTTCTGCCTTCACACACCTCTTGTCTGGGCTTCCCTGATAGCTCAGATGGTAAAGAATCCACCTGTAATGCGGGAGACCTGGGTTCGATCCCTAGGTTGGTAAGATACCCTGGAGAAGGGAATGGCTTAACCACTCCAGTATTCTGGCCTGGAGACTCGCATGGACAGAGGAGCCTGGCAGGCTATATAGTCCATGGGGTCACAAAGAGTCAGACTCGACTGAGCAACTTTCACTTCACTTCACCTCTGGTTTGTTTAGTTTATGGGCAAAGATCTCCCTTGGGTATTCATTGTGCTCTAACAGGAAAAATGTCAAATGGGGTTTTGCTATCATGTTTTCCATTGTCTGGAGAGGTGACTTCAAATAAAGCAGATTTGGAGTGCCCACGAGGGTTCAATGCTTTATGGGCATTGCCTCCCACTCACCCTGCAGGAAAAACATCATTGTCTCCATTTTACGGGGAAGGAAGCCAAGGCACAGAGTGGTGAAGCCACGTGGTGCTGGGACCGTCACTCCAGAGCCCACTCAGATGACTGCCAGGTGCCCTGCCTCCACTGCAGCGGGACTCTGTGCCATTTCCCTAGTGCTCCACTGCTGGTGTCTGTGGAGGTGAATGGTTGTCCAGTTTCCTGGACCCTGTGTGGGGGGGCTTTAACGAGAAGTTTGCAACCTGCCATCTAGAACATTAGAGTCTTCTCTTATGGCAGAGGGCCTGGAACTGTTTGTTGTCCTGCCATCGTAGTAACAAAGTCGGAAGATTTGGTGATGATAAAAATACCCTGAATTTGCAAGAGCTGATGATGGTCACACATTCTGCTCCTGTTTGTGGCAGGGAGGCACAGAGATCTTCTGGTGTGCTACAGGGGCCAGCAGCTGCCAATTTGGGTGGACAGGGGGTTAGCATGGATGGCTGACTTCTTTGGCGATTTGGGGAATGGCCATCACATTAAGCCCTCTGTCCCCCAGCCACAACCAGACTCTGGGGTGTACGTGGGTTGAACTTTGAGTTGGGTCCTGAGTCACCTGCTGCTCACCTGACCCCAGGGCCTCAGCAGTATATCTTGGCTTTCCTGAATGAGATGATGAGCAGAGAGCTCCCTGGAGAAGGGATGGATAAGACCAAGCATTCGCAATGTGTATCTGACAAATATGGGATGACTGAACATTACAAGGCAGGGCACCTGTGGCCGCAGGGCCTAATTGCTGGTTTGGCCCCTGCCC
Organism: Okapia johnstoni; assembly: GCA_024291935.2. Lineage (NCBI taxonomy): Eukaryota > Metazoa > Chordata > Mammalia > Artiodactyla > Giraffidae > Okapia > Okapia johnstoni. The sequence goes on from CM044322.1 coordinate 48,556,856, forward strand.
AGCGCTTTCAGTCTTTCAGCCACTGAGCCAGCTCTGTCCCAGTCGCCACCAGCTGAGTCTCCTTCTCACCCCTTCCTGCTCCTCCTGAGCCTGGTAGGGGGGCTGCCCTGTGGTCGATATGTTGCCAGCTGCCCTCTCAGCATGCCCGTTGGGGAGGATACCGGGGGTTGGCCCTGGAGGGACTGTGATGGTTCCACAGACTTGCAGACTTGTAACAGGTGGAGACAGACCTCAACTAAGCAGAAAGGTCTGAGAGACACTGCGGGCCCCCAAAACCATGCCTGTCCCTGGAGGGGGCAGACAGGACAGGCCACCTCTCAAGAGTCCTGAGGTTTCATCCCAGGCTGGCTGGCTGAGCTCACTGAGTCCTTCTTATCAAACCTTGTTAAACCACCCAGGGGAGCCTGTTTGACTTAGAGTCGTGACTGGGGCGGAAAAGATGGGGAGGAGCCTCCCATTAGGCCTCTGCTCTCACAAAGCTCCACACAAAGCAGAATTGGTGAGGCCCATCCTACCCTCCCCCCCGCCCCCACCTCAGCAGCGCCCCTTGCTCTTGACAATGCTCCCTCTGTGACCATTTTATGGGGATTTTTTTCCCCCCACTTCACTGTTCAGGCCTTCTTGTTAGTTCTGTTGCGTTCTTTTTTTTCTTTCTTTCTTGATTCTAGTCTTTGGGGGACCTGGAGAAGCCTTCCCAGCTACCCTTGGGTTCTCTGTGAGATCCTGGACTCAATCTTCCCAGAGGCTGCAGCTCCCAGTGCTTCTGTGGAAGGAGTCCCACTGCCCTGGGCTCACCAGGGCCTTGAGCCATCGGACAAGAGGGGAGAGGCTGGAGCTTCAGGTGATGCTGGGGAGGAGAGAGGAGAGGAACAGGGTGCACAGAGGAGGGTGGCCCCTTCATAGCACTAGGTGCCTGGAGAGAGAGCCAGGACAGGAGGGAGCCTGTTGGGAAGAACTGTAGGCTCTAGACGAGCATTTGAGTTCCGAGACACTGGGCAAGTGTGAGTGCAGGGGAAGTGTGCTGAAGGGTTTCACGCCAGAACCCCCGGCCTGGGAAAAGGACAGCCCCCATGTGACTCTGGTTGTCTTCTGTGTTCCTTCAGGGAAGTCTGCAAAGGCTGGTGCCCCATGACCCCATCAGGAAAGCCCAGCAGGAGATGAGCAGCGGACCCGAGGCCGCTTGGGAGGTGGCCAGGGCCACCGCTGCCTTTGCCAGCGCCAACTGAGGCCCTCACCAGGGGACACATCCACACTTCCTTCCCCAGCATCTGGTAAGTGTGGGGACAGGAAGGAGGGGCAGGCCTTTGCCAGCCAGCGTCAGGCTGGGTGTTGCATTGGGGCGGTGCCACTGGGTGGGGTTTAAAGGAGGGAAGCTAAGACCATCTGTCTCCTGGAGGCAGCTTTTGTGACTCTGTGCAGGGCCAGCAACTCCATGGCTCTGCCATCACACCCTCCAGCCACTGCCAAGTGTCTAATAGGGATGAATGACTTGGCCTTTCAGGGAGTCCTCCCATGCCCTCGGACCTACTGCCTCCCCCACGCCTCCTGCACTTGCTGTCATGTGTGCATGAGATTGTCCCAACAGAGCCGTCCCAGCGGCCAGAATTGGAAATCACCGGCCCCCTAACACACACCCAGACTGTATTACTGCATACTCCAAATATCTGTCTGTTCTCTATACCGTTTCTTGTCTCCCAGGTTTTTGGCCCTCTAACAGGTAGGAAGACCAGACTTAGCCAAAGTCCCCTGGGAATCTAGTCTAACTAGATTTAAGGAGATGGGACCTTGAGAGGAAGGAATGCTGAGCATTTTTCCAGGCTGTTCAGCTGCAGACAGTGTGAAAGCAGACCAGAACCTGGGCACTAATGCTGGGGCCTTAGGTGTTTGGAGATTTCCATTAGTTTCACCTGCGGTTCCCAGGCGTCTCCGAAAGGCAAGGTCAACAGCCAGCCTGGAGCAATATTTGCTTTGGAAATGCTGGACCTTCCAGAAAGGCCAGGAGTGTAAGAATGACAGGGCAGAGCCCGGGGAGTGCTCCAGTGATGCACAGTGGGTGACTCAGGAGTCCCTGAGGAGGCTTGGGGCCCTGTCCGCCTCCCCCTGGTCCACCTCCTCCCCTTTTGCCTTCTCTGTCTCCTCTCTGCTGCTCTTTCCCTGGCTTTTTTTTTTTTTTTAATCTTTCTCTTTAAAAATATTTATTTGACCCAATCTTTCTCTTTAAAAATATTTATTTGGCTGAATTGGGTCTTAGTTGCATCATGTGGGATCTTCGTCATGGCACACAGATTCTCTAGGTGTGGCGCACGGGCTTAGGTGCTCCGGGGCATGTGGGATCTTAGTTTCCTGACCAGGGATGGAGCTCACATCCCCTGCATTGCAAGGCAGATTCTTATCTACTGGGCCACCAGGGAAGTCTCCTTCTCTGCTTTTTAATCTCTCAACAAACAGGTGTGGGTAGTCAGCTGCAGAGGGAATGTGGCATAGCAGAAAGAGAACTGGCATCTGAGACCCAGGCGGCTGGGTCTGAGACTCGATTCTGCCCTGACCAGCTCTTTAACCTTAATGGAACTCTCAAGGCCCTGAGCCTCAGTTTCCAAGTGTATGGAGTGGGCCTATCTCTGAGGTCCCAGCCTGACATCTCTTGAGCTCTTGTCTGTGGCTCAAACAATCACAGTTGTTGTGTTTGGACACTCTTCCTCCTCTGTTGATTCCTCTGCCCCGTCCTGTCCCCTGCCTGCACTCCAGACCTCCCAGGGCCACCGCCACTCCCCACCCCAAAGGAATGACAGTCATCCCTGAGGCTGGAGGAACTTGGCACCCCTTAGGCAGGCTCCTGTTCTTCCCTTTCCTCCTGTTCATCCCCGCCCTTGGGGAGATGGCCAGCTGTGTCCTGGATGAGCCATCCGTCCTGTCCATCTGACCCTTGGGCTGCATCCACAATGGAGCTATTCTCTGTAGACTCTGCCGGGCACTCAGGGCTGGTATCTGCCTCTCCCGGATCCCTGTGCCCCAGCAGCCCCTGGTGGAGACACCCATCCTTGGCTCTGCCAGTGCTGGCTGCAGAAACCACGGGAGAGTTGGCACCCTGACCCTCTGTTGGGTCTCCTTCTCCAGGGAGGACCAGCGTGATGACTGACTCCCCTTTCCTGGAGCTGTGGCAGTCCAGAGGAGTGGCCATTCATGAGCGGCTGGGCATCGGGGACCAACCCAATGACTCCTACTGCTACAACTCGGCCAAAAACAGCACCGTGCTCCAGGGTGTCACCTTCGGGGGCATCCCCACTGTCCTGTTCATTGATGTCAGCTGCTTCCTGGTGAGACCCCCGGGGATCATGTCAGTTATTTGTTTAACACCAACCCCCTCCCCTACCACAGGGCTTTCTGGGAAACTCAGGTGAGGAGCCAGACATCCCTGGGTTGAAGTTCCAGTTCTACTGCTTCCCGGCTCTGTAACCTTGGGCATATTACATAGCTTATTGGGGTCTCAGGTTTTTGCTCTGTGAAAGGGAGGTCATAATTCTTATCTCGAAGATTCTCGGAGAAGGTTAAATAAGGTGAAGCATGTAAAGAATATACATTACTGCTCTTTTGTTTATTACCATTGTTACCAAGTTGTCAGCCCGTCATATGTCTAAGATGCTTAGGAAGGGTCAGTCTGCTGGGATGAGAGATGTGACTGGAGAGTGTGGATGAGAATTAGAGCAGCTGCAACTCCCAATTTATAGATGTCACCCCTGTTCCTCACTGGGGTCCCTGGGCCTTTAGAGGATCAGACATGGAGAAAAGGTGAGAACTGGGGGAAGGTGAGTACACCTTATTAGCACTGCTTCTCACCGTGGACTTTTGTTAATTCAGACCTCCTTGTTCCTAAAGACCCCCACCACCATCACCCAATTTGAAATATGCCATCTTCCCCCCTAGACTGGCTCAAACTTGCTAGGTGTGATTTACTGGGGTGCTAGGGCACCTTCTTTTCAAAAGTGTCCATGGGATGGTTGGTCCCTCTTGTCACCTTCTCCTCACATGTAGTGGAGACCATCTGGGTAACTGGGGTAAGAAGGGGTGGAGCGAGTGGACCCCTTGGACTGCTTTGGACCAGAGGCTAGGCTTGGATGGGAACCTGGGAGAGGGTAGCCTAAGGTGCATGCTAAGTCACTTGGGGGCCCCGTGCCCTAAAGGAGGCGGCTATCCAACCCAAGTTTACTTGCAGGAAAAATGTTCATAGGAAGAGAGGAAGGGAGTTTTCACTCCTCTTTCCATTTTCTGCCCTAGAATTAAGGTCTAAATCGTTGCATTAGAGTTTTGCTACATTGTTGATCTTCTATTGGCAGATATGGAAACCTGTGTGCTACTCATGTTGCTTTTACCATAAAGGGCTCTTTAAGTGTCAAGTAACCCACCTCTTGGAGCCAAAACCCATTCATAGGTTGAGAACAGTCCTCTCTACCAGGCTTGGTTGGGCAGGGGGAGTAGGCGGGAGTGTGGTGATGGATTTCAGGGATGGTGGGGTTAATGGAGGAGGGTGGTCCTGGAGCTGTTATCCAGCATCTTCAGGGAGGGGAGAGTCTGGGCCAAGGAGAAAAGTCAGGAGACACAGGCTGGGGTGGGTCTGTCTTGAACAGGGTTTGATGAGAAGAGAGAGTCCCTCTCCGGTGGAGTGTGCTGGTGGGGTAGATTTTTATTGCAGGAAGATTTGGGGATTGGAGCCAGAGGAGCCTAAAAGACATCGAGGCATGGGAAACATCCACACCACTTGAGCCAAGGCAGCAGCCAGGGCAGAGAGCTGGCGCTCATTGAGTGGCTTTCATGTTTTTCTGATGACAAGCCTCACTTGCCCTTGAAACTATATCACCAACTTCCACCTTCACCTTGAGAAAATTCTGCTGGAACTTAGCCACTCTGGGGTCCAAAACTCACATTTAAAAACCGCAGTCCCTGGCCAGGGCACTCAGGGATATGCTGATTAAAATGTGTCTCTCTACCTTCCTGGATTTTGAAGGGAGGGAGCCTGTGCAGGGTGGGGAGAGAGGCAGGAGTAGGGCAGAGGACCTGCAAAGGAAGGGAGGAGAGAGTCTAGAATCCGTGGGTTTTTAGAATGTAAACGGGTTAGACTTGAGTCCAACCCCTTCCATTGCCATTGGGCACGCAGGCCTGCGGATGGCCCCGGCTTGTGGAGGCCAAGCCAGCCAGCACTAGGCCCTTGGTGGGCATTGGCCCCCCACCCCCCGCCCCCTATGCTCTGTACCAGGAGTCCCCAGGGCTTGCCTCCTGGAGAACCAAACTCAAGGTAAAGATCTGACCACTTCTAGCTCAGCCTGTGGGTGGGGGCCTCTGCTATCCTGGTTCTGTGATTAAAAGTGCAACCTAATGTGAAGGCGGGAGCTGGTCCCCAGGCCGTGCTGTTAGGGTCTTCCTGCTCAGGGACCCTTGCAGGCAGACCAGGGCTGAGGAAAGCTGTGGCTGCCAGTGCTGCCTTGAGAGCAAAGGATAGGCCCTGGGAGCTTGACTGGGAGCCCGCCAGGGCAAGCTCAGTGTCAGCATTGATGGGCACGGAAGCTGGTGAAGGGGGTTAATGCAACGTTGAGCTCTTGAGCTGTGTGGCCTCAGGCAGCTCAGTGCCTTCTCTGGTCCTCTAGCCCTCCTGAGTCTAGGTGGGTGGCCTTTGCCCCAGAGATAGCTGTCTCTTCTAATTAGAAGCCATCCAATAAGATTTTACTTGGTTTCTTTTCTACTTTTAGTTTTTAATAGTGGTATTTTCCATTATAAGAAGAAAATTCTGGGATTATGGCCGCATTGCCCTGGTGTCAGAAGGAAACAGGTAAAAAACTCATTATTTCAAGTGTGTGTGTATGTAGGTGAGGGGATGGGGAGAGAGAGCGCGAGAGGCTGGGAATGGCTTGTGAAGCCCACCAGGCATAGCCCACACATGATGCCAATGTTAGACTGTGCTCATTAGTATGTCTGCCAGGCCTGTACCAGAAACTGTTGTCTCTGCTCTTTACCACAAACCCGTGAGGTTAGCCTTGGTACCTTTTTTTGTGGTGGTGAGAAAACCAAGGCCCACATGCCCAGCTCTCCCTTGGGGCTTGGGGCTGGCTGTGGCCATGAACCTTCTGCTTCAGACTACGGAAGGAATCTAGTTGCTTCAGATACTTAAGGCTTTCATTATCAAAGAAGGATGCCTGCTTTCTTCCTTGCCTTGAACACTTCCAAGTGTATCTTGGAGAGGTGGGTTGTGAAGGGCAGCAGGGCCATAGTTGACCTGCTCCCGTCCCCAGGGCAGGGTCTGCCCGTGGCCCAAATCCACCAACTTCAGAGGGCCTGTGTCAGATCAGAGACTGCCTTGGCCGGGACTCAGGTCCTTCCACCTCCACCCTGGGCTCTGCTGGCTCTCTGCACATGTCACCTGAAGGGGGAGAAAGAACTCTAGGTCTGCATAACTGGAATTTCCAGCTCCAGCTGCTTCCCCTCACCCCAGGATTTTGTGTCAGATGCTGAAATAGGAAGTGAGTGGGGAAACAAGGAGTGGCTTGGGCTCCCTGTCCTCATCCTCCCCGGGGTTCCCCAGGCAGGCCCCCACTCTTGCTCCACAGGCTGCCCCTGTGTTGAAATGGGGTTTTTGCAGGAAGGTTGATGGGGGGTGTCTATCAATGCACCTTCTTTCCCCACAATCTCCACTTTGGTTTTGTAGAAGCCCAACGGTTAGGCTGGGGGGCCTCTTGCTTCAGCTGTGTGTGAGCCTTGGACTATTTAGGGGAACTTTTGAAACACCTGGTACATTTTTGGCAGATTCACCCTTAGGAGGACTGAGTGCATGCATGCATGTGTGCTTAGTTGCTCAGTTGTGTCCGACTCTGTGCAATCCCATGGACTATAGCCCATCAGGCTTCTCTGTCCATGGGATTCTCCAGGCAAGAATGCTGGAGTAGGTTGCCGTTCCCTTCTCCAGGGGATCTTCCTGACCCAGGGATTGAACCTGGGTCTCCTGCATTGCAGGCAGATTCTTTACCACCTGAGCCATCAGTACTACTGAGTACTAGAGCAGAATAGAGCACTTGGAAATCAGGAGACACCCCCACTTCTGTGGCTGTGTCATCTTGGTTGGGACCCTGAACTTGAGCTCGTTGGATTGTTCCTCTGGCCCTTTCTTGCCTGGAGGGTTACCGTGAAGGTCATACAAGGCAGTTCTCTGGAAAGGCTTTGACAGTTGAGTTTCACCAGGCCTTGTGCCATTAGAAGTGGGATAGTGAAGCCAGGAGCAGGAAAACAGAAACAAAACTTAGCATGTTGCAAACACCTCAAATCCTCAGTGCATGGGAAGCTTTTACGGGTTACTCAGAAGAAAGGATGTTCCCAAATTAACAATGTAAAATGCCCCAATTTGTTAAGTCCAAATACATGTTTTGGACATTTTCTCATCAATGAAATTAGGTGCAACCTATTATCAATGGTGGTCATAATTTAACTGACAGCATCCTTTCCTTCTTAGTGGTTCAAAAAATAGTTGTGCCATTTACAACCAGAGCTGTCTTAGATTTGATAAGACAGTATTTATTCCAAGTTTTACTTGCTATATTGGGACACACATTGTAAACAGGCAATGCTTTGAAGTCACTTTAAGTGTATCAGTCATGGGGCTGAGGTTCAAGGGTGTGAAACACAGGATGGTCCATTGATACCCTGGGCCCCTGTTATTCATCCCACATAGCAGAGTTTCATGTCTAACCATTCCTTGCAGCGGTCAATGCCTTTGCCTGTATTTTTCAAAGTGAGTTATATTTTGTTCCAGCCACTAAAGGCTAGTAGCTTTGGTCCTGTGCTCCAAGAGGCAGCAAGATACTAGACACAAGTTTTTAAACCTTTTTAAATAATGATCTGTCATTTTTCTCTTTTGTGTTTCTAGTGAGTCCAGATTCCAGAGACTGTCATCTTCCTCCTCAGGGCAGCAGGACTTTGAAAGCGAGCTGGTTGGTATTTAAGGGGCTGGTGTAGTTGTGGCTGGGAGGCAGGGCTTTGCATGGATGGGCAGAAATGAACTGTCAGGGAGAGGGCAGTTGTACTCCTGGTGAACTGCTAACTTCGCTCCCTTGACCTTGAGTGGCAAATGCTGGTGAGAGCACTTCTCTGCTTTGACAAAGGCACCTGAACTTGAGGATTACTACAGCATAGATGGCGGCTGAGTGACCCAGGATCATGAGACTTGACTGATTCTCAGGCACAAGGCTACAGCAGTTGTCTGTGTTATCATGTTTATGACTTTGTGTGACAGTTGATTATTAACTTGCCTGCTGGTTTATGAGTCAGCTGCAGGCAGGAACCAAGTCTTATCCAGCTCTGTTCTCCATCTCCTGACACCCAGTAAGTCCTAAGTAACTGTGAAATGAATGACGAGCAAATATGTGTGTTTCCCAGCTGGGTGACAGTCCATCTTTAAGGGGAGCTAAGTTTAAGAGATGTGATGGACAATAAAACCCACGACACCCTGTCCCTCTCTAAATCCCGATCCAGGGAACTGTCCAGTTGAGCGGGCTTGTTTCCTTGGCTTTGTCTTGCATCTCATTCAGTCATTTTGAAATGAACAGAAGCCCTCATCAACTTCTCCAGAGTGGCTCTGAACTTTCATCAGCTCTCGATTCCAGTTTCACCATTTGACCCAGGAGCCTGAATAATTCCACAAATTGTCAAAACCTGAGAGGTTTTCCCAAGATTTTCAGGCCCAGGATGCGTGTTACGAAGGACTGGGAGCAGGCAGACTCTGTTGTGTTTGGACAAGGGCATTGCTTGCTGAATTGGGGACAGAAGCAGTTTGTTGTTTGTTTGTTTTTATATAAAACAGGAGGTTAGATTATTGTTTAGTGTCAAAGCTGATGATTATATCTGCCTCTGAAAAACAGAGATTATTGGAAGCTAACCCCTGTTCTCCATTCCCAGGGATATTGCTCCTGGCTGACCGCAATCTTCCGCCTGCAGTGAGTACAACGTGGGTGGCTGGGGATGTCTTGTTTGGGTGGGTTTGTTTGGGTGTTTGGCCAATCAGGAGGAGAGAGCCAAGGTGCTGATCCTGAGCTGGAGTCTCTTAGATACTTTTCAGGCCCAAAGCAGTATGTGGGGGCAGAGAATTAAAGTGGCTCAGGCAGCCTCTATGCAACCTAATTAAAGCTGATTTTTTGCTTTAGGCAGTAATTCTGTCTCCTTACTATTTATCACTGATATATTTGCATGGAAGCTCTTCTAGGCAGCATCATATGTCTTTGAATTGGTGAATAATGGAGAAATAATGATTGTTTAATATATTCAGCTCATTTGGCTAAAAGTTTGCTGTTTTTCAAAACTTGAGCCCCTTGGAGAGAAAGAGGTGCTTGGGGGCCAGTTAGTCACCTAGTGTGTGATTGGCAGTCATGATACGAGGCTCAGCTCTGCTGCCTGTGGTGTGTTCTATCCCATCTGAGAGATCAGTGTTGTAAGATGCACACTATTTTACACAGCACCGAGAATGAGGAAATGCTTTCTATTATGCTGTGATCAGCTGTGATCCCACCCCATTTCAGAGATGTTGAAATATGAAAAGGTTATCTTAGAACTGATGAAATGTGGTAGTTCTAGGACATTGGGTAGGTAAATCCTTCTCTCTGGCCTTCAGTTTTCTCAACTATAAAAGCAGGCTGCGAAACACAACACTGGAAAGCATTTGTACTCTCCCCGCCCTCACACACACACAAAAAGACTGAGTACAACAGCTGCCCTGCCTAATTCAGGTGCGTTCATATGTGTGAGACCATGTTATAAAGAGCCGAGGTTGGTGAGGGCTGTTCCCAGGGGAACTGACAGGAGGCAGTCTGTGCAGAATAAAGCAGGGAAGTCTGTTCTGAAGCCAGAGGAAGCAGGAGGAGAGGTTTCTGTTGGGGAGGAGAGGACTGAGGTCAGGAAGGGTGGATTTGCTAGCCTCTCCCATCCCTCCCCATTATGAAATCATGTCAGAGTTTCCTATTTGCATGGGAAGTTGTCACACTTTGTGTAGTAAGTCTATCATAGACAGAAAAGAATCAGCGAGAAGAAATTTAAGTCACCCCTAGTCCTACCTCTGAAAGGTACCTACCTCTGGAGCGTTTTCTTCTGCTCAGCCACTCTCCATATCACTGCTGGTTGGGGCTCAGGCGATCCCCACCCTGGACTGTGGCCCCAGCTCTCTGCCTGGATCGGGTGGGGCAGAACAGAAATTTTGACTCATTATCTTCATGGTGACTAGAAAAGACTGCTTACAGTTTGCCCTGTAGTCCACACCTACCGTTTCCATCTTTCCACGTCCCCTTCCAGCGTAGACCTCGCCTCTCCCTGAGTGGGGCTGTAACCTATACAGCTGTGTATTCTGCTTTGTCATATTAATGCTATTTGTTGTTCAGTTGCTAAGTTGTGTCTGACTCTGACCCCATGGACTGCAGCACACCAGGCTCCTCTGTCCTTCAGCATCTCCTGGAGGTTGCTCTAATTTGTGTCCATTGAGTCAGTTATGCTCTCTAACCATCTAGCCCTCTATCCCTGCCTTCTCTTTTTGCTTTCAGTTTTTCCCAGCATCAGGGGCTTCTTCAATAAGTCAGCTCTTTTAATGCTATATCAGACATATTTTTCTCTTTCAACTCCCACTGTTTTTTCTCTTTTCTTCCTATCTCAGAAAGGACTACCCTTTGACTTTTTTTTAAAGGCTGCAATTAAATTTTAACAGCTGCTCATGCCCAAACATTACAACTGATGTTTAAAGAGGCCTCTTAGTTTCCTTCTGAATTGCCTTTCCCCAGCAAGACAGGAAAATCAGAGGTGCATCTCAAGAAAAAAATGGTTGATGAAAATTGCTTATTTATTGGTTTTAATCATTTCCACCAGTATTTACTGAGTTGTTGTTCAGTTGCTCAGTCGTGTCTGACATTTTGTGACCCCATGGACTGCAGCACACCAGGCTTCCCTGTCCTTTATTATCTTTTGGAGGTTGCTCAAACTCATGTCCATTGAGTCAATGATACCATCCAACCATCTCGTCCTCTGTCACCCCCTTCTCCTCCTGCCCTCAGTCTTTCCCAGCATCAGGTCTTTTCCAATGAATTGGCTCTTCCAATCAGGTGGCCAAAGTATTTGTTGAGTAAGCACATGTTATGGCAAAGTATATGCATTTTGGTAGTTTATTTAGAAGTGAACACAGTATAATCAGTTGCAAAGTTTTTCCTCCAGTTAGGCAGTAAAAAGGAGGGATCTTAGCAAGCATCCCCACCCAGTGCCAGGCAGGCATCAGGCCTGGATCCTCACTGCCCCTTGTGTGCCTGCTGAATGGCCAGTTATCCAGCAGGTAGCAGCCTCTCTGCTTTAGGTCCTAGCTTCCCGTGGTTCCCATAACCCTCTCTGAAGGCGGCTTAGCTAGATTCAACTGTGGTCTGTCTGTTTGGCTGCAGAGCCCACTCGCCACACCATTCACCACACCTTTCAGACCTGCCTTTTTATGCTATTCGGTTCAGTTCAGTTGCTCAATCATGTTCGACTGTTTGTGACCCCATGGACTGCAGTACGTTAGGCCTCCCTATCCATCACCATCTCCCAGAGCTTGCTCAAATTCATGTCCATCAAGTTGATGATGCCATCCAGCCATCTTGTACTCTGTTGTCCCTTTCTCCTCCTGCCTTCAATCTTTCCCAGCATCAGGGTCTTTTCTAATGAGTCAGTTCTTTGCATCAGGTGGTCAAAGTATTGGAGCTTCAGTTTTAGCATCAGTCCTTCCAATGAATATTCAGGACTGATTCCTTTAAGATTGACTGGTTTGATCTCCTTGCAGTCCAAGGACTCTCTAGAGGCTTCTCCAACACCCCAGTTCAAAAACAACAATTCTTCAGCACTCATCTTTCTTTATAGTCCAACTCTCACATTCATGCATGACTACAGGAAAAACCATAGCTTTGACTAGACAGACCTTTGTTGGCAAAGTAATGTCTCTGCTTTTTAATATGCTGTCTAGGTTATTTATAGCTTTTCTTCCAAGGAGCAAGTGTCTTTTAATTTCATGGCTGCAGTCACCATCTGCAGTGATTTTGGAGCCCAAGAAAATAAAGTCTGTCACTGTTTCCATTGTTTCCCCATCTATTTGCTATGAAGTGTTGAGACCAGATGCCATAATCTTCGTTTTAAGCCAGCTTTTTGATTCTCCTCTTTCACTTTCATCAAGAGGCTGTTTAGTTCCTCTTCGCTTTCTGCATAAGGGTGGTGTCATCTACATATCTGAGGTTATTGGTATTTCTCCCAGCAATCTTGATTCCAGCTTGTGCTTCATCCAGCCTGGCATTTCGCATGGTATACTTTGCCTATAAGTTAAATAAGCAGGGTGACAATATACAGCCTTGACGCACTCCTTTCCCAATTTGGAACCAGTCTGTTGTTCCATGTCCAGTTCTAACTATTGCTTCTTGACCTGCATACAGGTTTCTTAGGAGGCAGGTAAGGTGGTCTGGTACTCCAAGCTCTTGAAGAATTTTCCACAGTTTATTGTGATCCACCCAGTCAAAGGCTTTGGTGTAGTCAATAAAGCAGAAGTAGATGTTTTTCTGGAACTCTCTTGCTTTTTCTATGATCCAACAGATGTTGGCAATTTGCTGTAGCCCTTTCTTACTTGCGCTCTTTCTTTCTTTTGGCTGCACTGGGTCTTCATGGCCAGGCTCCTCCTGTTTCAGTGTGCTGGCTTCTCTAGTTGTAGCGTGTGGGCTTAGTTTTTCCACAGCCTGTGGGATCTTAGTTCCCCTACCAGGGATTGCACTCACAGTCCCCTGCGTCGGAAGGCAGGTTCCTAACTGCTGGACCACCAGGGTAGTCCCTCCCTGAGTTCCTTCTTCCCAGTGCAGTGCTTTCCTGGCCTTCTGAGACCAAGACCCTCAGGGTACCTTCATGTCAGGAACAAGAGATATCCCGCATGCCTTCTCCCACTGTGGCGGGAAAGTCTGGCTGTCAGAAACCAGAATTTTAATTTTCTGAGTCCTCAGATGACCCAGAGCTTCCAGATACAGCACCGAGGGTGGGAAGGGGCGGAGCAGGTTGCCCCCCCTTCACACCTCTGGGGCCACAGCAGGGACACAGGGAGGAGGCCGGGCTGGTCGGGTGGACAGAGCCTTGCAATGTTTAAAACAGTGGCCCCACCTCTCTCTCCCAGTTTGTCTGAGGGAGACAGGAGAAAGGGTGGGGGCTGTGAGCCTGACACACACAGCTTTGCTCAGAAGATTCCCAGCAGCTCTCTTGTCAGTGGCTTTGCTTATTCACGGATGCAGGAAAGGGCTGAGGGATAACTGTACTTACACACCTCACTCCCATACAAATATAGGCACAGGTGTTTCTAGAGACAGAAAGTGGAGCGGTGGCAGGTTCTTTCATCCAGGAGAATGGGGTGGAGGCTGAGAGGCAGGCTCTGGAGTTCACATCGTAGCTCTGCTATTAGAGGCTGGGTGACTGTAAAAGGTTAATTTTTAAAAAATGTTTGTTTATTATTTATTTGACTGTGCTGGGCCTTAGCTGTGGCATGTGGGATCTAGTTCCCTGACTAGGGATCAAACCCAGGCCCCCTGCATGGGGAGCATGGAGTCTTAGCCACTGGACCACCAGAGAAGTCCCAGATTGTGGAAGTTAATGGGATTTTTCTGTTCCTGTTTACTCACATGTAATATGGGGGTCAAATTGGGACCTACCTCCTGGACGGTCATGAGGATTAAATGCGATAATCCGCGAGAGGCCCCAAGGGCCCGGCCCAGTACCACTACTTATTAGGATTCTGTGTGTGTCTTGGCCAGCGATGACCAGATCCTGGAGTGGTGTGGGGAGGACGCCATCCACTACCTGTCCTTCCAGAGACACATCATCTTCCTGCTGGTGGTGGTTAGCTGCTTGTCACTGTGCATCATCCTGCCTGTCAACCTCTCGGGGGACTTGCTGGGTAAGGACTCCTTGTTTTGCCTGCGTTGGGCCCTGGGAAGAGCATCGGCCCTGGGGAAAGGGCTTCACGGTGCTGGGTCAGAGCCCTGGGACTCCTGCTGAACTCAGATGTGAGAAGGTCACAGGGTGACTTTCTGAACTGGCCCATTTGATTAAAGATCTGGTAGAGAATCCACCCCAAACTTGGGCCAAGAGTTGAGGACTCTAATATCTAAGTAGGAGGAAGACCTCAGATTTTGTAAGATCGGAGCTTTCAGAGGGTGTTTTATAGCTTCCTGCTGCCACCCAAATCAGGTGGCCACAGTTAGTGGATCTGGAAGATGGTTGTGATGCTCAGAGTGAAAATCAGAGCGAGGAATTCTATTTCCAAGCACCTGCAGGAATCCAACATCCAAAACACCATCATGAATCCACTTCTTTTTTTTTTTGAAGGGGTTTTGATGTGGGCCATTTAAAAAAAAATCTTTATTGAATTTGTTACAGTATTTCTTCTGTTTTATGTTTTGTGTTTTTTTGGTTGTGAGGCATGTGGGATCTTATTAATAACTCCCTGACAAGGGATCAAATCTGCAACCCATGCATTGGAAGGTGGATTCCTAACTACTGAATCACCAGGGAAGTCCCATGAACCCACTTTTTATACCAGTGATTCCCAGCTTTGGTTTTGGGAACAGCTTAGGATGTTTCTAGATTTCCAAAGGGATGCCATGAGAATCTCAAAGCAAGATGAAGTCAAAATTTGACTTTAGGTAGGTTGAGAAGAAGTTGTCAGGAGCATCTTGGAGTAAAGCAAAGGCCTTGGGTGGTGTAGCTCTGAAGACTGTACAAGCGTCACCATCCTTAGACTGGTCTGGATATCTTATCCTCCTCCTCCTCAGAGCTCCACAAACCAAGGTTGCCTCTCCCTACCCCCCGCACATCTCTAGTGTGACCCTGAGTATCTGTGCTTCTCTTCAGACAAAGACCCTTACAGCTTTGGGAGGACGACAATCGCAAACCTGCAGACTGAGTGAGTACAAGGTGGCCGGGCATGAGGGTGCTGATGGGTGAGACTGAGGAGTGGGTGGACTCTGGAGCCCAGGATAGGCCAAAGCGAGAGGGTTAGCATCCCAAAGCTTCTTTGCTGCTAGCACCTGTCACTGGGCTATGGGTGTGGACACGCCCCAGGCTGCTGCTGTTTTGCAGTGGGTCTTAGGAGACCTGGGGGTGTCATGTGGGGCTGGGGTTCATTTGCCAGCACAGTGCCCTCTATAAAGGGGCACTGGCCATGCCACCTCTGTCGGAGGAATCTGTTTTGATGAAGCCTTTGGCCTTCAGCTCAGGGCCGTGAAGGTAACCAAGCCCAGCCCCCACCCTCCAGCCTCTGCCTGGGGGCCCAGCCTTGATGGCATGCAGTGTTCCCCTCTCCCCACAGCAACAACCTCCTTTGGCTGCATACCATCTTCGCTATCCTTTACCTCATCCTCACCGTGGTCTTCATGCGACACCACACCCAGTCCATCAAGTACAAGGAGGATAGCCTGGTGAGTAGAGGGTGGTCTGGCTGTGTGCTGGGGAGGGTCTCAGGTGGGAGCCAGAAAGGAGTGGCACAAGGCTTATTCCCCAGCACCACAATGGCAGTGAGTGCAAGGGAGGCCTCAGGCTTGCATGTGTGTGCTCAAAATTGGCATTTAGAATTTTTTTTGATAGATTGTTTTAGAATTTGGCTATTACCCACCATTTTGCCAACTAGCCTTTAGATTTGTGGGGTTTGGGCTTGTAGTTGCTGATTCTAAGTAACTTCCAAGAAGTTTGAATCGAGAGCAGCTCCTTCTCTCTTTGCAGCCCACAGCTTGATGGGGATAGGGGAAGTTTCTGTTGTTATTGAGTCACTCAGTCATGTATGACTCTTTGTGACCCCATGAACTGCAGACTATAGCACACCAGACTTTCCTGTCCTTCACCATCTCCCAGAGTTTGCTCAAACTCGTGTCCACTGAGTTGCTGTTGCTATCCAACCATCTCATCCTCTGTTGGCCCCCTTCTCCCACCCTCAATCTTTCCAAGCATCAGGGTCTTTTCCAATGAGTTGGCTCTTGGGTCTTACTCTGATCTGCTGTGTGACCTCTTTTGAGTCACCTCCCCTCTCTGGGTTCTTTCTCAGTCTCTTGTCATGCAAAGGAGACTCATAGAAATTGCTTTGGAAATGTATTTTTTTCTTGGCTGTGCCACTGTGTGGCATGTGGGATCTTAGTTCCTTAACCAGGGGTTGAACTCATGCCCCTGCAGTGGAAACACAGAGCCCTAACCTCTGGACCACCAGGGAATTCCCTGGAAATGTATCTTTGACTGCCTAGAAAAGATGCTATGTAAATAACAGACTTCAAGATTCTGTCAGGCTTGGAAGACAAGCCTCTAAGCCCCTGAGCCCCCATTGTTTTCCTTGAGGAAGAAAACAGGGTGAACAGCTTGAACAGGGTGTCCTCCTGCAGACTGTCTTGCCCTGGTGACTTTTCCCGCTGGTGTGTTTCTCTGGCAGGTGAGGAGGACCCTGTTTGTCACGGGACTCCCCAGAGATGCCAAGAAGGAGATGGTGGAGAACCACTTCCGGTGAGCAGGGCCATTTCTGCTGGGAGGGAAGGGGAGTGCGGCCACCCTCCGGGTGGGACAGGCACCTTAGATGAGCTTGGGCACCCACAGAGACCCTTGGAGTGCCTGGCCCAGCCACAGAGCCTTGGATGCTACTGTGGGCAAGCTCTGCTGGGGCTGCAAGGGCCTGGGCTGGGGTGATGCATCCTGTGCCAGAAGCCACGTGACTGCAGTAGCCAGAGTACAGGCCAGCGTGTGGGAACAGAGAAACATCTTGAGAGCTAGTGGGAAAAGAAAAGGATTCATAGGAAACCCTCCCTCCCCATCATAAAAAAAGGATTCACCCCGGGCTTCTCCGTGTAAACTTTGCAGAAGAAGAGATATCTGAGAGAGAGCAGTCTCGGAGGGGAAGGATCTGGGCCTGCACTTCATGGTCCATCTTCTGATCAGTGTGTGTTTCTTGAGTGAGCACTCTGTGTCCAGAGCTCTGTCCTCACAGAGCTCACTCAGAGCCCTCCCACCAGAACCTCCTTTCCAGCAGCCTCCTCTGAGCAACTGCACAGGGATCCCTGCAGGGGGAGGCTGGAGAAGGGCTTTCCTGTGAGAAGGAAATTATGTGTGTACAGTGCCATGAATGCAGAGCATCATATGGCACATCAGGAGAGGGGGTGGCAGGGAGAGCAGGCCAGAAGGCTCCCAGGATCCTGGGCTGGAGGGCTGGAACCCTGGCCAGGGAGCTGAGGTTTCAGTCTATGTTCCTTCCTCATCAGCACTCAATAATTTGTAGTATGGGTTAAGGGTTGGCTATGGCTTAGCTTGGCTCAGTGGTAAAGAATCTGCCTGCAATGCAGGAGACCCAGGTTTGATCCCTGGGTTGGGAAGATCCCTTGGTTGGGAAGATCCGCTGGAGGAGGGCATGGCAACCCACTCTAGTATTCTTGCCTGGAGAATTCCATGGACAGAGGAGCCTGGCAGGCTACAGTCCATAGTGTCACACATAGTCGAACACAAGTGAGGTGACTGAGCAACAGCATGGCTTAGCTTTGCCTTATTTAGGAAGAACACTTTCTAAACAAATTACTAGTACAAACAGAATTTAAAATGAAATGTTTAAAATTTATTGACTAACCTTTCTTTCAGAAACTCAAAGCGTTTTAGAAATATTTTTCTCTATGTAAACACTGGATCCTGGAATCATTTTTCTTGATTCCTTGAAACAGTTCCCCCAAGTGTCCTGTTAAGCAATATCTGGAAACAGTGCGTGTGTACGTGCCCAGCTGTGTCCGACTCTTTGTGACCCCGTGGACTGTAGCCTGCCAGGCTCCTCTGTCTGTGGGACTTTCCAGGCAAGAATACTGGAGTGAGTTGCCATTTCCTCCTCCAGGGGATCTTCTCAACCCAGGGATCTAACTCGCGTGTCCTACATCAGCAGTCGGGTTCTTTACCACTGAGCCATCAGGGAAGCCCTTTGGAAACAGTAGCTCCACTTAATGTATTACCTAAAAGAGAAAAAAAAA
Source organism: Okapia johnstoni (assembly GCA_024291935.2). Taxonomy (NCBI): domain Eukaryota; kingdom Metazoa; phylum Chordata; class Mammalia; order Artiodactyla; family Giraffidae; genus Okapia; species Okapia johnstoni. The sequence goes on from CM044322.1 coordinate 48,574,891, forward strand.
AAGTCCTTGCATTCCCATTACGAACACTGAATCACACTTTCTTCTATTTTAGGAAGCCCTTCTAGTGAACACTGCTGCAATCCATGGGGATTGATGTGTGAATCAGCCTTGTAGCAGGGGTGCTTTCACTGTTGTTCTCTTCCTCAAACCTCCTATTGGGACCTGAAATTGTGACAATTTCAGGCTGTCTCTCTCTCACTAAAATGTAAACTTTTCCAGGCTCCACGCCCAGTACCTGGTGCCTGGCATGAAGTAGATAGGGATTTACATGGTTCAGGAAAGCCCAGGAGTTGTACATATGATTATGTGTATATGGTGAGGGAACATCATATGGTGGGTATAGGTATGGGCCCTGACCTGGGCCACCTGGATTCCCTTCCTGGCTTAGACACACACTAGCTTTGTGATCTTGATCACAAATCATTTTACCTCTCTGGCATTTATTTTCTTCATCTGTAAAGTGGGCCCAGAAACATCACAGGTCATGGTGAGGATCAGATAAGTTAATGTTCTAACAGTACCTGGACAAGAATAAGTATACATACAGTATTTTACTATGATTTGTGAATGCATATACTGGGCTGAGGGTCCTTTGCTTTCATTAGACCTATGATCTTCAAAAGGGTCACAAACTGAATAGGATTTCAGTGATGGTCTAAGGTAGATATGACCTGGAGGAAACAACAAATATACCCTTGTGTGGGCAGAGGAGGTAATGGATGGTGTTATTTTTTTCTCCAGGAGAAGTGCTGATTTAAAGCCAAGTAGATGTAAACTTATCAGTTTCAGGCAGTTACTTTCTTGCTATTAAAAAGGACCTCTTTGTATTATATTTCAAAATTTCCCCCTTTGGTAAAAGACTAAGAGGAAAGAGGTCTCCACTGGTGCGGAAATGAAAATGTAATTGCTCTGCCACCCTTGGAGTCTTCAGGGTCTCCCCTGCCAGGGGCAGGGGTTCTCTTTCCCAGTGGTCTTCTTTTGCTTCCGGGGCACAGGGACGCGTATCCCACGTGTGAAGTGGTGGAGGTCCAGCTATGCTACAATGTGGCCAAGCTGATTTACCTGTGTGAGGAGAGGTAAGGGAGGGCTGGCAGGGAGGTGGGCATGGGCAAAGCTGGCCTGCAGCTTTCTGACCCCTTCCCTCTGAGATGCCCACCTTCCTTCCTTGCTGGCCTCGGCTCCCCCAGCAAGGATGGGAGGAGGGTGGCTCTGCCGTTTTCTTGTTTAGAAAGCTGGTGGTGACCAGTGGGTGATGACGGGTAGGGAGGCTGTGAGTTACACCACAGGATTACGAGTCTGACGTTTGTCCCTCCCGCTACAGGAAAAAAGACTGAGAAGAGCCTGACCTACTACACAAACCTGCAGGTGAAGACAGGCCAGCGGACCTTCATCAACCCCAAGCCTTGTGGCCAGTTCTGCTGCTGTGAAGTGCGGGGTTGTGAGTGGGTGAGGGCCCACCCCCCACCGGGGCATGGGTGCTGGGCCCCCTGACACCCACACAAGGCCACATCATCCCAAGGGGTGGTGTCCTCTGATAGGAGGACGCCATCTCCTACTACACGCGCATGAAGGACAGGCTGATGGAGAGGATCACAGAAGAGGAATGCAGGGTCCAGGACCAGCCCCTGGGAATGGCCTTCGTCACCTTCCAGGAGAAGTCCATGGCCACCTAGTGAGTGTGGGTGTGTTCTTTGCTTCCAGACAGCTTGCTGTTCCTCTCGGGTTGAGATGGTCCCGCTGGGCCGCCGTCGCTGGGGTTTGTTTGTGGCATCTGCCTCTCCTTCTCTGGGTGTGGCTGGCGTGGGGGGCAGCCACCCACTCGACTCACCAGCCTGTGTTTTTGTGACGACTGGGCTCGGGTGATTGCAGCTGAGCCCCTCTTTGATTGTTGTAGCCTCACCCCACTGCCGAGCTCTCACCAGCTGCCCAGGGATCCTCTTGCCCCTGTAGCCCAGCATTTTCCCGGGTGGGGTGTACCCACCCTCCTTCATATATCCACTCTGGAATCAGATTCTCCTTCCGTGTGTGTCCTTCCCATCTCCCTACAGAGGCACTGCTGGGGGCGGAAAGTTCACTGCTAACAGGAGCCTGGCTCAGGGCAGTGGGTTTTCACCTCGGCACAGGCTCTAGCTCCTTAAACACTCTCATGCCTGGGATCTCCACATCCCCTTGTGTTGGGAGCAGCAGGGGATGAGGGCAGGAGAGGGATATGGAAGGGAGGTGACCCAGCAAATGCTCCTTCCTCTGCCTTCCCTGCCTCAGGCATCGTGAACCCTGGGAGCAGACCCCCTGGATGTGCCCTGCAGACCCTGAAGTGAAGCGGGGTGGGGGGAAGGCCAGTGAGAAGGGGAAGGGTGTTCTGAGATGGGAGTAAGGGGGCTGGTGGGTTCTTTGTGGGAGACTAAAGGGGAAAAGAGTGGTGAAGGTGGAAGTGGGAGTCCTAGGGAGGGGTATCTTGGGGTCATAAGTAAGGCAGTCTAATGCTGCTAGGGGGTCTGGGGGGAGGTGAGAGAGTGAAAAGGTGAGGCCGTGGCCCCAGCAGGGGGATGCAACCAGAGCCCAGCCTAACAGGCAGCGTGTAGTAGGGGGAGAGCATGCAAGGAGGAGCCCCCTGTGTTGGGGTGATGGGAACAGTACAGGAGCTGTAGTCAGACAGCTGGGATGCAAACCTAACTCTGAGAGCCTGCATTTCCTCGTCTGGAAAATAGTAACAGTAATCCCTGACTGGCAGGCTTGTTCTAAGGATTGAACAAAGTTCTGCACATAGTGTGCTAAGAATGGCATCTCTTTCATAGTGTTAATTATGATAAGCTAATGATAAAGCAGAAGTCCTGTGCCATGGGGCTTCCACTCTCACATGGTCCTATTTGCCACACGTGTACATGGTACCCTGAGGGGTCTGGACCCTGGCCATTTCTGCATTTCCTGGCAGCATCCTGAAGGATTTCAATGCCTGCAAGTGTCAGGGCCTTCAGTGCAAAGGTGAGCCACAGCCATCGTCCCACGGCAGACAGCTCGGCATCTCCAGGTGGACGGTCACCTTCGCCACTTATCCCGAGGACATCTGCTGGTGAGCCCACAGCCAGGAAGGGGTGAGAAAGAGGCTGGGGTGTCCTGTGGGGCTGCCCAAGTCACCTGGAAGCACAGGTGTGACCTAGCACTCAGGGAGACACACTCTTCTGCACCCCTCTGGGCCAGGGTGAGGGACATGATGGGGGGGCCTGTCCACATCCAGGGCTTCACTCCAGTGTTTCTCCCTGGCATCAGCGGTGTCCAGTAGGATTATAATGGGAGCTGTGTGTGTAATTTTAAGTTTCCTTTTAGCCACATTAAAAAAAGTAAAAGAAACTGGGGAGTTCTCTGCTGGCCTAATGGTTAGGATTCCAGGCTTTCACTACTGTGGCCTGGCTTCAGTCCCTTGTCGGGGAACTGAGATCCTGCAAGCCATGTGGTGTGGCAAAAAAAAACCCCCAAAAACTAAAAATAAAGAACAGGTCTAAAAAATATATTAACATTAACTCTCATAAGAATTCTCCCTATATATATATATATATACATATATATATATATATATATATATAATGTTATCATGTCAACATGTAATCAATTTTTAAAAATTGAAAGGTTTTACAGTCTCCTTTTCGTATGTTGTGGTCTTTGAAATCCAGCATGTATTTGACATTTCTGGCACATCTCTGTCCAGACCAGCCACATGTCAGCACTCAGCAGCCACTTGTGACTTGAGGTTACTATATCAGAAAGGGCAGACTTGCATTTAGTGCCAGCTGCCTCTGGCCTGGGGCACAAGCTGGTAACCTGAGCTGTGTCCACGGGAGCCTGAAGCATGATGCCCAGGGCGAGGAAGGCCCAGCAGAGGCCCCAGCTCGGCTCGCCGTCCAGCCTGGCCTCAGTTCCTCGTCCAGGGCGACCTTTGGGCCTTTGCCTCTGCCGGCTGTGCGGCAGCCCCGGGCAGCTCTGCTCTTTGGTTTGCTGACCTTTCTAAACTTGGGACTGGTTATCACTCTGCTCTTGGTGGGGGCAAGAAGCCAGGGAGTTCCCAGATGGGCCTTTTGCCTTTGTCCCCTGCCTCCCTCCTCCTCACACCACAGCTCATGGGCCCCTTGGGAGTCATGTGTCTCTAGTATCTGAGGAATGTCACGTTGGAGCCTTGTTTGGTCTGCTTGAGGGCTCATGGTGTCTCTTCAGGTAGGTTCTGGCCCCAGATTCTAGCTGAGGAGCCATGTTAGCAGCAAATATCTTGTTTCCCCCCTGAGTTCACAGGGACCCCAAGTTTGACCTTCTTGGAGCTGAAGGTCAGTGCAGGACACTTGCCTGTGCTCCTGAGGTCAGAATGAGCCCTCAGCCAGAGCCCTCGGTCTTGTCGCTTGCCTTGCCTTGCCTGAATCTGACCTTCTGACCCACCTTAGCCAAATGCACTGTTGTTGTCTTAGGTGACCAGAGCCTGAGATATAAGCCTCCAGGGCCTGTGTCCTCCTCTCTGCAGGAAGAACCTCTCCATTCAGGGCTTCCGCTGGTGGTTCCAATGGCTGGGCATCAACTTCATCCTATTCGTGGGGCTATTTTTCCTGACCACACCCTCCATCATCCTGTCCACCATGGACAAGTTCAACGTCACCAAACCCATCCGCGCACTGAATGTGAGTGACTGTTCTGCAAGACCCCTCCTGGGGGGCTGGCAATAAGAGGGTGGAGTGGGAGGTGGAGGGATGAGGCCAAGGGCTGGGGTGGCAGGATAGGAGTCAAACTAAACCAGGAGTTTAGTTTCAAACTGAACCACTCGACTCATGTCTGTGTTTTTAAGCCCTGGGCATATATGGCAGCATTTATTACAATGTGTTTATAGTAATGTTATGTGTATATATATGTGTGTGTGTGTGTGTGCGTGCATGTATATGTATGTGTATATGTGTTACTATAAAGACATAGATACAACTCTAACGGAATCAATCTAAATGTTCAACAGTAGGGGAAATTTGAGTTGAATGAGGTGTATTCAGTCTGATAGACCATTAAGTATTCATTAAAAAATTACATAGACTTTGTGGCAGGAGACTTATGCCACATAAGGGGGCTTATGATAAGAGCAGGATATAAAATTGTCTCTCAGCAGTGGTCATAGTGATGTGCCAGTGAAGTGTGCTGCTATGAGGAGTGGCTAGCAAAGAATGAAAAGTCTTTTGCTCTCTGGGATAGCAGGATCATGAATCAATTATTATTGTTTTTTTTTTTTTACATTTCAGTTTCTGGTAATCTTGTTGTAAAGTTATTTATTCTAGATAGCTAATGAATGATTTTTGAAAAATCTTACATGAATTGATAACACCTAAACACTCCCTAAAATGGCATCTACTTGGTTTCCCATAATTGGCTTTGCTGAAATATCATCCTCAGTCTCGTTTTTTTCAGTTCCACTTGGCATTTGGTTAATCATATCCTGGGAAACACACAGTGGACAGAGGGCCTGAGGGCCTGGTCCTAACTGTGCCATTCCCTAGCTGATGAATTCTGAGCCTTGCTTTTTCCTCTAAAGACTGGGTTTTCTTCTATAGCACTCTGCCATGTTATACTCATGGGGCTGTTGTGATACATGGCTCAATAAATTTAAAAAATGCATAAGTTTTGTTGAGATTTTCAGCATGTCATTAAAGAATTGATGCTTTTTGAACTGTGGTGTTGGAGAAGATTCTTGAGAGTTTCTTGGACAGCAAGGAGATCAGACCAGTCAATCCTAAAGGAAATCAGTCCTGAATATTCATTGGAAGGACTGATGCTGAAGCTGAAGCTGAAGAACTGACTCATTAGAAAAGACCCTGATGCTGGGAAAGGTTGAAGGCAGGAGGAGAAGGGGACAACAGAGAATGAGATGGTTGGATAGCATCACTGACTCAATGGACATGAGTTTGAGCAAGCTCTGGGAGTTAGTGATGGACAGGGAAGCCGAGTGTGCTGCAGTCCATGGGTCACAAAGAGTCGGAAATGACTTAGCGACTGAACTGGCTGTATGGTTGGGCTTCCCAGGTGGCTCAGTGGTAAAGAATCTGCCTGCCAATGCAGGAGATGCAGGTTCAATCCCTCAGTTGGGAAGATCCCCTGGAGAAGGAAATGGCAACCCACTCCAGTATTCTTGCCTGGGAAATACCATGGACAGAGGAACCTGATGATGGGCTACAGTCCATGGGGTCCCAAAAGAGTTGGACATGACTTAATAACTAAACAACAACAGTGTATGGTCAAGGCCTGTTCTTTTGAGGAAGGATCTCCTGATTAGAATTCCTCTTTGTCTATTTTACATAAAACACACTCTTATTTCATTGTTTGTGATTCTGGTTTTAGTTTCTTACAGTAAAGCAAGAACTTAAAGATACTTGCAAAAAGCCATTCAAAACACAGAATCCTAGATTTCATTTTCCTTGCTCTTTTTCAGTTAATTTACTCTTAAATTCAACAGCATTTTTCAGAAATTCACCTTTATCAAGTCCTTCCAAAGAGTCCAACCTAGTTTTCAAAGAAATCTTCTATTGTTACAAGGCTCATTTTTTTTTCAGAGAAGGTAATAAGTTAACCGAACCATGAAACTGCAGTAACAAGTACAACAGGCATAGACCGGATTGGGAACTAACATGGCACAGTTTTGGGGAGCTATGAGTGGGCCAGTGGGAGCTGAGTGGGCAGGAGGCTGGGGAGGGGCCCTGGCCATCAGTACAAGAGCTGTACAAATGTCAGGTGCTGTTATCATCTCTTCAGCCAACATTATGGAATACTACCCTGTACCAGGTACAGCGTTGGTTCTAGGGGACAAATACAACCAAAACCCCCGAGTTCACTGAGTCACCATGCCAACAAGTCACGACCCAGGTCACCCAGGCTCACTGCTCTCTCTGCTATGGACTGTTTTCTAGGACCCCATCATCAGCCAGTTCTTCCCAACCCTCCTCCTGTGGTCCTTCTCCGCCCTGCTCCCCACCATCGTCTACTACTCTACACTGCTGGAATCTCACTGGACCAAGTGAGTTCTCTGAGACTCACCCCTGAGGGAGGGGGTCTCTGGCCCCCCAGCTTACCAGCATGATGGGCACACAGCAGGGGACTTCCTGGGAATACCTGGGGCATCTGAGGGACTGCGAGGGCTCACGTCCGACTTCCTGCAGGTCAGGAGAGAACCGGATCATGATGACGAAGGTCTACATATTCTTGATCTTCACGGTGCTGATCCTGCCCTCCCTCGGCCTCACCAGGTACACATGAGCCCCTCCTGTTCTAAGTTCAGAACCAAGGTCACATCCAGAGAACACTGTCTCCAAGAAAATGCAAATGGTTTGGAAGTGGATGCAAATTCCTTAACAACATTCAAACCTGTCACACCCCCTTGGAATGCAGTTGTGCTGGCCCACTGATACTTCCAGAAATAGGCTGTTTCTGCCTTGAAAACAAAAAAGCTTAAAAATGAAACTTATCATGGACCTTCCACTTAGGGAGTGAGTCTAATCATGGCTTTGGTTATTCCGAGGAAGGAAGCTTTTGTGAAAGCAGGCCCTGATAAGTTATGGTGTAATAAGTAACCAGTGTGCATGCAATGTAGATCTTGAGATTAGGCCTTTTACAAAACAAACAACAATCAAAAAGAGCAGAAAGCAAAAAAAAAAAGAAGGAAAATAGAGGTATGATCACATGGAGTATTGGAAATAAATTCTTACAGGATTTATTTTTCTTTCAGTTTGGATTTTTTCTTCCGGTGGCTCTTTGATAAAACGTCCTCGGAGGCCTCTATCAGGTTGGAGTAAGTATCGGCCACATTGAGTTCTGGCTCTAGGTCCCAGGTGAATGTCTCCCAGGGGCTGGGGCTTGGGCCACAGAGGGGGAGGGTAGTCTGTGCTTCAGCATCTGTAGCCTCCCCATCACCCCTCCAGCTTCCTGGCTGGGCTGCACCCTGGGAACTGACCCACTTTGTGCTATGTGTGCAGAAATGTGGTTAATCTTTTAGGTTAAAACTCAAGTAGTGACAGTCTCCTTCATCTTTTGAAACTTACTTACTGAGAACAGAACCTCTTGGGGAGAGGGAACTGCTAGGTCTCAGGGGTTCCAGGGAAGGGAAAGGGGAATGGTAATTAACACTGCAACCAGAATAACTGGCTGGTCCCAGGTTATTTTTGCTATGAGAGTGGAATTAAACTTATTTCTAAATGTGTGTCCTTGTTAGTATTTTCAGCTTATGCCACACCCTTTTAATAATAATACCTGTTATTTAAGAAGATGCTCTGCTAAATGCTTTATTCTGTTTCTCATTGAATCTTCACAACAAGCTATGAGGCAGAAATGATGACTATTTCCATTTTACGGATGAGGAGACTGAGGCCCAGAGGTGTTGAAGAACTTGCCCAAAGCTACCCAGCCAGTTAAGAGACAAAGCTGGGATACAGCCCAGCCCCTCTTCTACTACACTGTAGGTCCTGATAAAGACCCTAAGGTTCAAGATAAACTTTTCTAAGGGAGTGTTCACTGGGAGGCCTGGCCGTGCCTATCTGAAAGGAGAGAGTGAATTTTCTCAAGTTCTTGCTGGGTAAACTGACGACTTGGGAGCTGGCAGCCACAGACAAACTCACACCCAACCAGCTCAGGTCTAGGTTGACAGTGATAGCCAGATGGCCAAATCCATGGTCAGTTCTCAGTCCCTCTTCTGCCCAGCTGCGGGCTCCTCTCCCTCTCTGGGTGCTCAGCTTGCACACCCGGTGGTTCCCCAGGTGCGTCTTCCTGCCCGACCAGGGCGCCTTCTTTGTGAACTACGTCATCGCCTCGGCCTTCATTGGCAATGGCATGGAGCTACTGCGGCTGCCCGGCCTTATTCTCTACACCTTCCGCATGCTCATGGCCAAGACTGCAGCTGACCGCAGGAACGTCAAGCAGGTACAGGGGGTAGATGTGGGTACTGCCTTCATCCTAGAGCCTCCCCACCAACCACGTTTACTTAGCGGAGTGCCAGGCACCGTGCTCAGGGCCTCTTAGTTCGGCCCAGGGCCCCATTGTGGGGAGTGGAGGTGTGAGGAACCTGTGTGAAAGTGGCCTAGCTACATCATCCTCCATCCACTCTGTCTTGGGCAGAGGAGAGAGTGGGGATTTTTGCATTTTAACTGGCCTGATCTTACACACACACACACATACACACACACACATTCACACAACTAAGATCCATACATTCCTTTCCCATAGCCCTCCATTTGCATAAATTTTTATATTACCCTAGAGGTCAAAGGCATTTGGGACTGATGGCATTTAAGACTCTAAATTGGGTGTGTGGGGTTCTCTTTTACTCTCCTTTGCTGTTGTGGGAACCATGAGAGGAGAGGCCCTGCATCCTGTCCCTGAATCTTCACAGCCCCTGTGAGATGGGCCCTACTGGAGCCCACCTTGCAGACGCATGGACTGAGCCACAGGGAGATCAAAGGCTTGGCTGAGACACACGGCTCGAAGAGGCGGAGCTGATGTTGGGTCTGACGCCAGAGTCTGTGGGGGATCATTCTACAGTCAGACCTACCCACTCTGTCCTTTGGAGGCTCACAGGCCTGTTGGGTAGACATGATTAGAACAAGAAAAACACTGTGAAAGCATGAGTCATAATGCCTTGAGAGGTCTGGGTGTGAGCTAAGTGAAGCTGGCGGAGGCTTGTGGAGGGGCAGAAAGGGCCTTCCTTGAGAGGTGGGGGTCACTGTGAGCCTCCCATTTCCAAAGTCCTCCCCAGTGTGTTCTCCCTGACCACCTCAGAGAGCATGGAGGTGGGTTGGGGTGGGCCAAACCCCTAAGTTCCTCACCATCTCCCCCTCCTAGAACCAGGCCTTCGAGTACGAGTTTGGAGCCATGTATGCGTGGATGCTGTGTGTCTTCACGGTCATCATGGCCTACAGCATCACCTGCCCCATCATTGTGCCATTTGGTGAGTGGCCCTGGAATGGGTCCCAGGGTAGGTGGGTGGCGGATTCTGCAGAGTTCCCCACGACAACCAGCACCAGGACGTCATGGAGCGCCGCAGACAGAGGGCCTCTTGTAACCCCGAGAACCACAAGCTGCCAAGGAGCCACAGCTTGTGGCTCATAGCCACAGCCGCACCAAATATAATTTCACTTCTCATGGATTGCCGCCACTGGCCTTCCCAACTGAGACCTCTCTGAGTACTCCTCCAGTCTGATGGCCTCTGCTGGCTGAGTGCTTCCTTCTCGGCTGGTTGTCTGGCAGCAGCCAAGACAGAGCCAGCAGCACTAGGGAAGACCCTCGTGTTTGTCGCTGTGGCCGCCACTGTCGCCCTCCACGTGGATTACCACACTTCACTCTCTCACGAGCCTTCAAAGCAGGTCTTGTCTCTGGCTCCTTTTCACAGATGAAGCACTTAATGCTGTGTTAGTGAGGAGTGGAGGCAGGATTTGAACTTAGGACTTTGAAGGCCAAGGTCTCCTTGACTTAAAAGGCCAAGGTCTTGCAAATAAAATACACCCTGAGGAGCTGGCGACAAATGGAAGACTCTGGAAGGAGACAGAACACCCAGGAGACTGTTGGCTGAGGTTTAGGGAGAGGAGGAAGTTTTCGTTCTCTCTGTATAATCTCTTGTACTATTTTAAAGATCTACAATAGTATTATTCTTTCAAAGCAACAACAGATTTTTTTTGTGTGAAGAACCTGACATAATAGAAAAGGCAGCACCTGCGTACCTTCTGTGCCATCCCTGGGTTTAGACCCTCGGGCATCTGTTGACAGTGATGGTGCAGGGGGTCAGCTTGGATGGGAAAAGGAGAAGAGAGTGGGAGCATTGAGGGGTAAGGGGAGGGACTCAGCCCGGTGTGTGTGGGGGTGCTCAGTGTGGGAGGAAGTTGAGGCCAGGCATCTGGGTGTAAAATCTCCTCTTTCCCCCAAATGGGCCTAGAACTGCAGCAATCCATGAGGATACACAGAAACCTCTACTCCCTGGGGTCAGAAAGAGGCTAGAAAAGGGGAAGAAAAGGGGAGAGCAGAGAAGGGGAGAGGCAGGGTCAGGGAGAGTGAGAGCCAGGAGATGCAGGTATGCAGGGAGCCCAGCAGCAGCCTTGGCTCCAGCTCCAGCACAAAACGTACCTCCAGGAGGAAGGGGGCAGAGCGGCCCTTGGGCCCAGCCAAGGTCCAGCTCACAGCCCTGGCTCTGCAGGCCTCATCTACATCCTGCTCAAGCACATGGTGGACCGGCACAACCTATACTTCGCCTACCTCCCGGCCAAGCTGGAGAAGAGGATCCACTTTGCGGCCGTGAACCAGGCCCTGGCCGCTCCCATCCTGTGCCTCTTCTGGCTCTACTTCTTCTCCTTCCTGCGCCTGGGTAAGGGGCCCTGCCAACGAGGGCAGGAGGCCACCCCCAGCCTCCCATTCCCACATCAACACCAGCCAGTCAAATCTCTCACTGCTTTAAGAGCATCAATTCGGTGTCCAGTCAGAAGGTGGCACCCCAGGGTGAGGGGATTAGGTGCAGCACACTGACAACCCAGTTCCAAGCTCCAGAGGTCAGGTGTAAGCTGGGGAAGGCCAGTTCCATTGCCCCAGACAGCCTTACAGGGAAGATGAAGGGACTGGACCAGAGGAGAGAGGGAAGTTTGCGTGATTCTTTTAGGCTGTGCATGGGTCCAGGTCCTCACATGTCACAATGTGGAGGAGGTGGGGGCAGGCAGGAGGGAAAATTGCTACTCTTGGGAAAAAGGAAAATGCAGAAGAGATGCCTGACTCTGCCCAGGGCACTGGAGAGTGGAGGGAACCAACCCAGTGAGGAGGTTGGCCCCTTGCCATTGACTCAGTGCCCCAGTGTCCGAAGTTGACCCGGGATAATGGCAGCTATTCAGTGCATAACTCTGTGTGCCCCTGGGAGTGCAGACACCATCCCAGCTGCTGGAGATGGTGGGAAGGGGGCGGGAATGATGTCTTCTCTTTTATTTTTGGCCTGAGAGAGAAGCCACACAACAGTTCATGCAGCAGGTGTGACCACCCTCCTTTCAAGGCTGGCATCCCTTTGTCCCCAGGTCTGAAGGCTCCCCTGACCCTGTTCACCTTCCTGGTGCTGCTGCTCACCATCCTGGTCTGCCTGGCATATACCTGCTTTGGATGTTTCAAGCACCTTAGCCCTCTCAACTACAAGGTAAAGGGCCCCTCCCCTACCACTGCCCCGCCACAGTCTGGCAGAAGATGGTTGGGTTCATCCTCCAGCCCTCCTCCACCTCTTCCCATATCAACAGATCAGCAGCCCTCTCCAGATTTTATTTATCCATGGCAAAGGCGTGGGTAGTTGGCTGTGATGTGTAGCTTCCCCCCCTTCCCTGCTCCCTTTGCTGCCTTCCCCTCGCTGCCCCATCCTCTCTTGGGCTGCTGCTGGTAGCTTTGTGCCAGCTGGTACTATTATTCTGGGTGTTAATAGTCTGTTTGTTTAGAGGGTGTTAGTTCAGAAAGATCAGTTTTGTTTATCATTGCAAGTTTTTGCTGTTATCTGCAGACAGAAGAATCGGTGAGTGACAAAGGCAATGAGGCGGGGGCCCACGTACCTCCACCGCTGACAGTAAGTGTGTTTCTTACCCGAGCACTGAGCACCTGCACGGGCCCAGCCAGATGGGCCCTGCAAACACGCTTTGATCTTCTTTCTTAAGATAGAAGTCCCCTGATCATGTGGCAGGAGGGTTTCTGAATTAATGTCATTTGAGAAGGAATCCCTGGTCCCTCCGGATGTTTTCTCTCGCATGTGTGAAGCCACATCCATCACTGAGAAGATAATTAGTTTTACCATGATACATACCCATCCCCCTTGGTTTCAGTTCCCTGCTCACTTTCCTTCTCTGCATATTTAATACTTGGTGAGTTTTTGTTGTTGTTGCTGCTGCTGTTGTATTTTTTCAATTGTTGGATAATTACTTTACAATGTTGTGTTTCTGCTGTACAACAGTGTGCATCAGCTATAAGTATACATTTACCCCTTCCCTCTTGAGCCTCCCTCCCACCCCTCATCTCTTTCCTTCCCTGCATGTTTAATGCTTGGTGAGTTTGGGCCTTTACTAAAGCCATTCCGCAAGGCCTTGTGGTTTGATGGTTTATCAGAGCATTTCGTCAGCACCTGCCTGTGTGAGGTGCTTCACGAGGCATTAAAAGGGTGTCACACTAACTCCTCTCTGAATTCAATAGATGAGCATGGCACCTGCTTTGGAGGAGGGCACCGTGTTAGAAAGATACCAGGACTCCTTTCTTTCCTAGTTCTCCCTGCCTCCAGGGTCCTGCTCCTATGGTGGGCTTGGGAAAGAATGGAGCCCCAAGCTCCCAGAGCTGTGACCACTGGCCTGACGGATCGGGCTGGGACTGACCAACAGGGCTAGGACAGTGCCGATCTGGGTCAGTAGCAGTGTTCTTTCCGGTAGCTCCCTCCCACGTGTCAGGCACTCTTATCAGTGTCTGTCCTTGGACCAGCCCCAGAGGTTTCAGGAAGATTCATCGCCCAGAGGCACAACTCTTAGTGTGCCTGCCAGACATGGCAGGTGGTGGATGTAAACCCCTCATTCTCAGCCTGGTTTGGGGCCAGCAGCTGGAGTTGGGGATTGAGAGGAAGCACAGCCTACACAGATTCGCTCAGCTACTCAGAAGTCCCGGTGACAGCATTCTAAGCCTGTCCTGTGTCGATAGATCTGATTCCTATAAAAAGTTTCTCTAGAATTGAGGACGTTTTGTCTCCTCTGAGAAAGAGGTGTGCTTTCTTCTCTAGGACCGTGAGAACTATGTGGCTGTGCTTTCTGATTTGCTCTGGCTGCTGGGAGAATGTGCCAGTTGCTATCTTGTAGGTCCTCATGTCCTAAGCTGATGTTGTTTCTTTATGTGTCCTTTATGAGAATTCTGTGTGTCTTCCTGCTGGAGGGAGTTGGGACAGCAGGGGGAAAATGGGGTCTGGAATCTCGTGCCCAGCCCTCCCAAGCACTAACACCCCCATTTGTTGGCAGCCCTACGTGCCCCGGATTCTGAACAGCTTGTCCTCAGAGAAAACAGCCCTGTCTCCGCAGCAGCAGACCTACGGCGCCATCAACAACGTCAGCGGGACTGTTGCGGGGCAGTGTCTGGCACAGAGCCCGGAGGACAGTGTGGCAGCCGCCTACCAGGAGGACTGAGGGCTGGGGAACTGCCGGGCTGGTCCAGGCTTGGGATCCCGGGGAGTCGGGAGGTGAAGAAACACAGGTGGAGAGGTAGCTGGCCCTCAAGCTCAACCAAGTTCGGGACTTCTTTCCACCTGTTTTAAGCACAGCCACTCTAAAGAGATGAAAGCAGAAAGGGCCTCTGGCCCTTGGCTGAGCAGGGAGGGTGGGACCACCATCATATGGGGTTCTTTTGGGAGCAGGTGCAGCCCTGGACTCTCACTTGCTCGCCTGAGGCCCTATTTATTTCCAAGTCCCCCTGCTCCTGCACAAGCGCCCAGCTCTGTGGCTGAGATGATGTCCCTGGTGATTTTTAGCAGGATCATGTGTTGAAACTGCGTCCCTCCGACCCATGAGTGTGGTGACAGAATCAAGCAAGAGGGGGCTGCACCGTGTGGAAGACCTTCTCCCTCTGAGCATCCAGACACTGCCCACCCCTCTCTGGGCATACACACATACCACCGATAACCAAAGACGCTGCAGCGGCAGCCATAGGCCTGAGATGGGTTCCTGATGGTGGTCCAGGTCCATCCCAGCTTCCCCTCGTGGGTACCAGGCCCTTCCCCTTCCCACCCCCACCCCCACCGCGGGAGTGAGTTGCAGGAAGCAGGAGGGGTGTGGGCCAGCGCCAGGCTGCAGCAGGCTCCTCCACATCCCCACCAGGGTCGGGTTTTTTTTTTTTTTCCTTTCATGTTGCCAGTGACATGGTGGCTGGGTCAGGGTCACCTGCAGCGGCAGGGGCAATGAGGACCACTAATAAAAGTGCCCACTCAGCCAGACTGCAGAGATCCAGCGTTCCCCGCCTCTTCACGTTCAGTGCGTGGCGCTCCATCTGAAGCCCTTGATTCCATCTGTCTGTTCCCTCCAAAAGGAACAGAGCTCAGGGCCTCCTTGAAGCTGAGAGAGAACTATAGCCACAGAAAGAGGGGCGCAGCGTCTTGCCTTTTCTCTCCCGACTGGACCCCATGGCTGCAATGCTTCTTTGGGCGCTTGTTGGAGAAGCCGCCTCCCAACTGCCTCCAGGGGGCGCCAGAGGCACAAGCCAGCAGAGCTGGGAGGCTGCCTCCAATCGGCTGAAGCGAGGCGGGGAGGGACCCCAGTAGTCACTTGGCCTCGCTGCCTCTGCTCTGAGCTGTCCCTGGTGGGGACCCGGATGGGAAGAGTGGCATCCTGGTGCCCCCAACAGTCCATCGTGCCTCCCAGCAAGACTAGAACGGGACGCCACCCCAACACAGGCCGCAGGCTTGCCAGCTCGGCCGGAAGGGGCACCCTACGTGGGATCAGGGCTCAGCATGTCACTTGTTCCAGCCACTCTTAGAAGAAAAATCATTTATCATCAAAGCCATGTTGCTTAGCAAGTGTGTGGAGAGTTCGCGTGGAAGGGTGAGCCTGGGGTCCCAGCACAGGCAGGGGATGGCAGCAAACACATTCCTGGGAAAAGGGGCATCTCTTCCCACAGAGGACCAGGAATGGGGGTAGTCTCCCTGCCAGCCCCACTGCTACTGGGAGCTAGGCTGCGAGACCAGGGGCTTCTCTGTAAAAGGGCAGGTGTCAGGAGGGAGCCTGCCATGCTAGGGCAGGGGCTGCCGGGGAGGTGACAGCCAGTCCCTGCCAGGGTCACTGCCGCTCCTGCAGCCCCACGAACTTGCGGATATCCTGGGCGAGCAGCTCTGGCTCCTCAAAGGCAGCAAAGTGGCCCCCGCGGGGCATGTAGGAATAAGAGATGAGTTTCGGGTACTTGGACTTTACCCACTTTTCTGGCAAGTGCATCAGCTCACAGGGGAAGGCAGCAAAGCCCGTGGGCACGTACACCTTCAACCTGGAAGAGATGGAGATCTCACTGAGGGGCAGGCCGGGCTGGCTCTCCCACACAGCAGGGGTTCAGGGAGCTGGGGGAGGGGGTCAAATTTGCTCAGCCACATGGATCCATAAAAGGACAGACCTAGGTTTTAAGCACCCACCTCAGTTCCAACCCCATGCTGCTGCTAAGTCGCGTCAGTCATGTACGACTCTGTGCAACCCCATAGATGGCAGCCCACCAGGCTCATCCGTAAGGACCCTCTTTTCTGGAAGGGCTGCCCCAGCTGGAAAGTGTGGCCAAGGTGGGAACAGTCTTCAACTCCCACCTTTGCTCCCTTTTCCCTCTGCTGCTGCCTGAGGGTCTCCCTATGAGATCTGGAAAAGGGTCCAGGGAAGTTCCAGAACCATCATGCCACCGAAGGTTAGCCTTGGCCCTGGGGGAGCCCCTGGGGATGTTTGGGGACCAGGCCTGGCAGCAAAGGGAGCTGCTGTCTCCCTTCATTAGCTTCTGTCTGTGAATTTATTCTAAAGAGAGGCCCAACACCCCTGACCTCCTTTAAACTGTGTTCCTATTCTACACACCTGGTGCGCACCCAAGGCTTGGCTGCACTTTTCCATATCAAATGTCCTCCTTTGAGTCCAAGCAGGCCATCCCCCTGCTCTCTTTCTCAGAGGTACCCTCCCCAGAAGCCCCTTTCTGGGCTCAGCTGGACTTACATCTCATGCTTATTGACCTGTCCCAGGTTCTCCTTGTAGAAGCGCTGGGAGGAGGTGATGGTGCCTGTTGTCCAGTAGAGCATGATGCCTGTCAGCAGGTCATCCAGGGAGAACTTCCTGGGAAAGCAGACCAGAAGGTCACTCTCAGTGCCAGGTGCACCTGAGAGGTGCCACTTTCAAGCTATGTGTCAGGTGCTGTGCCCACCTGGCACCCCTCCTCGGGCCTCACTGTCTGCTCAGTGATCTTATTTCTCCCTGTGCCACAGGCAGGCCTGGTCCAGGGTCACCAGTTACCATGACAACAGGTAATGTAGAATGATGACCACGTACAAGGCAGGCTGTCATTCTGGGTGGTCAGCCAACCCCCTCCCTGACCTGCCTGCAAAGGTTTGGGCCAGATGGGAAGAAGCAGGTGTGGTCAACCGAACCAGGGGCTTGGTTGGTCACCGCTGGGTGGTCTGTGGGGAGGGTGATGCAGCCTCTGCTCAGTCCACCCCTGGGCCCTCAGTGCAGGCCCACCTCTGCCCAGTCCTGAGCAGAACCTGGTCTCCAGGCAGCCTTTGGGACCCTGGCACCAGGAGAAGCTGGCAGGGTCAGCAGCTGCTGGGGCATTTGTATTCACCAGCCCCCAGCTTGCTTCCTGCCAAACCTGTGTCACCCCAGGAAGGAGCCATGGGCCCTGCAGAGACCCTCCCCCACATACTCAGCACAGGATACCACTTTTCTTCTCCAGCCTGGGAACTGCTGAGCAGGTGAAGCCCACCCAGACTGCAGGGCCCCACACTCCGGGAGGAAATAATCATTTGGTACCTGATGTTGGAGCACGTGGCCTATGGACTCTGGAAAGCTCCACACCCTCCTCCGCCCACCCGCCCCTTGGGCCCTCGCCCTCTCCCATTGGTGCTGGGCACTCTCAGCCCAGCCTGCGTCCAGAGCCCAGAACTCTCCACAGCCTCCCCTCTGCCCACATCAGCGGCTGCCACCCATGGGCTGTGCCAGAAGGGCCTCCATTTCCTCACCGCTCTCCCCAACTCAGCTTCCACTCGCTGGCCTCCATCCTTGTCTCCTGGAATAACTGCCCACCGCCCCCCAGCCCCTCTAGCTTCCCTGACATGCACTCACCCTTTCGGTGCCCTCATCCTGGGGGCCCTCTGCCACCTTAAGCCCCCCAACAGCCCACAGACCCAAGGGGACTCCAGCACTCCTGACAGCTGCGCTCACCAACCTCAGCTGCCACGTCCTCAAAGGGTCCTGACAGCCGTGTGCCCACCCACAGCCTCCAGCCCACCCACCTTCCTCTGTGAGGAAGTCTAAGTTCGTGGAACAGCTGTTTCCGCCCCACCTTGGCCCTTCTCTGGTTGATTCCAGATTCGGGGCTCAGGGGGAGCTATTGCTCCTTTGTCCTGAGCCCTAAATCCCTCCATCTGCCTCTTCAGGCCCAAAGGTCAGTCACCTCCCACATTGTCCCCAGGCCTTCCCTCCCTCCCTTCCCCTGCCTCCTCCCTCCCACCTCTGCTCTCTCCCATGCCTCCTCATCCTGCACACCGAACTATCCTTGCCACCCAGGCCTCGTGGGGAGGGTCTTCTCCCTAGGTCTGCCCTCCCAGACTCTCTCTCTTCTGGAGCCAGTAAGGCTCCACCCCTGGATGCTGCTCTGCTATGCTCTGTCTTGAGGAGATCCGCCCCATGACTCCAACTACCAACTCACCGAGAACACAGTGGAAAGAACTCCGATTCGACCCCTCACCTAAAGCTCCAGATTTGTGAGCCCAGCTACCAAGTGGACACCCCTGCCCGGGCATCCTGCCAGCATCTCCCACTCGGCCTGTCCATGACAGAAACCAGCTCAGCTGCTCGGCAGCCCGCTGCCCTCGCTCATGCATTCCCACCCCATCCTCGCTGCCTGGACTAAAGAACATTTGCTGCTCCGCCTGCAAGGCTCCTCAGCTCCAGGCAATGAGCTGAGTTGATTCAGCAGAAGCCAATTTGCCAAAAACGGTCAAAGGTCAGTTGGCTAAATGTACTTGTTTGCTTCAGCTATTTAGATGCAGTTGGTCAATCATATTTTTATCCTCAGAACTGCAATCTAAGGAATGTTCAATTCACCTCTGCCCTGCTCCCAACTAGTGCAGCCTGAGACAGGAGCAGAGAAAGGAGAATCTGAGGGGCACAGGAGGGGGACAGAAGAAGGTATTAATGTTAAATATGAAAATACGGTAAGAAAAGAGGCTTCTCAGAGATAAAGAACATCTTCATAAAACACCTTCGTATTCAGGGATTATATTTCTCTTAGCCCTCAGTCCCTTGTCTCTGAAATCCTAGATCTCTAGCCACAGCAGCAAGGAGCAGGGATAGAGATAAAATGAACATTTTAAAAACGCAGTTTGATAACAAAATTAAAACCAGTCAATGAAAGCTGAACAGTTACAAGAAGCACTTACCCTTGGGAACTGGCTTTTAGCGAGTTGGCCAAGTGCTTCCACCTCTCCTGCAGCTCCAACCACAGCTTGAAAACTACCACAGCAACCATTTCTACCCTCCTGCAGCTAGCAATCTTTCTAGAACACAGATCTGATCACGTCTGTCCTCTGCTCAAAGCTTTGGTTCTCCAGGCATGCAGGAGCTGCAGGGGGCAGCCGGTGGGCTGTCTGGGTGGCCTCACACCGATTCCAGGTATTCGTGTGCAAGGAGCAGGGCCAGACCCCTTGCCAAGGTGCTCTTAGTGGCATTCCATCAACCCTTGCGTGCTGCCCAGTGTGGGACTGGGGAGACAGATCCCATGTGAGGCTCTTCAAGGACCCATCTCTAGGTCTGGCCCCACTGTATTTGCTCCAGCCAAGGGACAAATAAACCCTTCCAAGTACACCATGCATTTTAATCAAGCCAACCTCTGCTTCTGCTTTTCTCTTTGCCTATATTCCCTTCTTCCACCCTTTCCATGGCAAACTCCTATTCATCCTTTACGGCCCAGATCAAACAGATTCTCCCAGTCATTTCCCCTCCCTGTCTCTTAAACAAAGTGAATCTCCCTTTCTCTGTGCCCCCACAGTCCTTTGCATGTATCTTTAGAGCTCATTTCATCAGACAACTATTTGTGGAGCACCTACTATATGCCCACCTTTATCACCTGGTGGCTGAAATGGTAAAGAACCTGCCTGCAATGCAGGAGACCCAGGTTCGATTCCTGGGTCGGCAAGATCCCCTGGAGAAGGAAATGGCAAACCACTCCAGTATTCTTGCCTGGGAAATTCCATGGACAGAGGAGCCTGGGAGGCTACAGTCCATGGGGTCTCAAAGAGTTGGACATGACTGGTGACTTTCTCTTCACTTCACTTCACTTAGTACATGCTCAGTGCTGTTTTAGGTGCTGGGCACAGCTTAGACCAAGTCCCTACTTCTGGGGCCAGATCCATACACTCCTTCTCATATATTAGACACTGGTGCTCTGAATGTCTCTGAAGGAATAAAGAAAGGGCTGGGCCCTGGAGCAGGTGGGTCAGGGCCAACCTTGATGAAGCTCGAATCAGGCCAGGGACCTGGGAATCATGCGCTGTAGAGGCTGCAGCCATTAACGTTCCAGGACACAGGTTGGCCTCCCCACACTTTCTGTAGCCACCCTGTAGGACCAGCTTCCAAAAATGATGCAGTCATACAGCCATGAGGCCAGGCTTTTCCAGGATTCTGGAGGGAGGGTCCGTGGGCTGCTCTCAAGTCTTAGTGACAAAGAGGCTCTTGTTGCCCTCTGGGCTCCTTGATCCCAGAAGGAGGCTGTTTAGCAAAAGGAACCGTCTTGAGCCCTGCATCCTATTTTTGATATCTCCACTGCGTGGCTAGATCTCTCTGTGCCTCAGCTTCCTCATCCAAAAATTGGGGCTGAGTTGGTCACAGGCTGAGGATCTGTGGGACATCCGACAACAGATGGAACTTGCTGACCATCCCACTCAGAGCAAACAGAGATGAAGATGGCGAGGAGGGAGGTGGGCGAGGAAGGTGGGCCGCAAGCAGGCAGGGGAGGATGGGGTCTTACCTCTCTAGGCCTCCATCCTCCAAGTCTCGGAATTCTGAATTGGTCCAGGTAGAAAACTTCTCTAGAATATAGGCGGCCAGTCCCACAGGAGAGTCATTCAGAGCACAGCCTGGAGTGGGAAGAAGCAAGGGAGCGACTCAGGCCTGGCACTAGGGAGCTGGCCAGCAAGAGGGGTGGTGCTGGCCCCACAGAACAGCAGTGTGGACAGGAAGCCCGTGTCAGAGCACAGCTCTGCCCTGACTCTTGGGGTGCTCCTGCACCTCACTTCCTTGACCCTGGGCCTTGAAATCCTTACCTGACAAAAAGGGATAACACCTCACCCACTACTTTATCGACATCCATATGGTATATGGGCAGCTCCCTTGAAACCAAACAGGCTACGACTCCAGAGGATCCAAATGAGAAATATATATGAATGCTGTTTTTAAAAAGTGGGGTTTTTTTTTTTAATTTCTATTCTGTGATTAGTGAAAAGTTAGAAACAACCTAAAAGTCCAAAATAGGGAATCTGCTGCTGCTAAGTCGCTTCAGTCGTGTCCGACTCTGTGCAACCCCACAGACGGCAGCCCACCAGGCTCCCCTGTCCCTGGGATTCTCCAGGCAACAACACTGGAGTGGGTTGCAATTTCCTTCTCCAATGCATGAAAGGGAAAAGTGAAAGTGAAGTCACTCAGTCGTGTCCAACTCTCAGCGACCCTATGGACTGCAGTCCCCCAGGCTCCTCCATCCATGGGATTTTCCAGGCAAGAGTACCGGAGTGGGTCGCCAGTGCCTTCTCCGAAATAAGGAATCAGTTATAAATAAATATGGATCCACTCATAGGCCCAAAGATAAAGCAAGCATTGAAAATGGGATGGATGGGGGCTTCCCTGAATGGTGAAGAATCTGCCTGCCAATGCAGGAGACATGGGTTCCATCCTTGGTCCAGGAAGATCCCACATGCCAAGGAGCAGCTAAGCCTGTGTGCCACAACTGCTGAGCCTGTGCTCTAGAGCAACTACTGCAACTGCAACTACTGAAAGCTGCAACTACTGAGCCCACGTGCCACAGCTCCTGAAGCCCACACGTCCTAGAACCTGTGCTCCGTAATAAGAGAAGCCACCGGAACAAGCCTGCACACCGCAACTAGAGAATAGCCCCTGCTTGCCACAACTAGAGAAAAGCCCCCACAGCAACGAGGACCCAGCACAGCCAAAAACAAATAAAATTGTTTTTTAAAAAAGAAATCCTTTTTAAAAATGGCATGGATGGATCTCACAAGCAAAATATTCAGCTAAAGAAGCCAGACTCAAAAGAGCACCTGTTGGAGGATTCCAATGCATATAAAGTATAAAAACCAGCAAAAGCAATCTATCTGTCAGCTCAAGAGGGTGGCTGCCCTGGGCGTGGGGGGCAGTAACCAGAAGTGGGTGCAGGGGGTTTCTGGGGTGGTGGGTCATGCTCTGTTTCTTAAATGAATGCTGGTTGTATGGACAGATTCCATTTGTGAAAATTCATCAATCAAAGTGTTAGCCAGTTCTTCTGAAGGCCTGGGAGAGGAAAGGTACAGAAAGACAAGAGGTTATAGGCAATTGTCTTTTCTGTTTTGTGCTTTTTTGCATCTTTCAATTTTTTAACCCACCCGCCCCGAGTGGGTTACTTTTATAATCAGAGGGAGAAAACTGGTTCTATAAAACACTGTTCTTATTACCATGAGCTGCCTGAGATGTGTGACTATGGACTGTCATGGAAACTCTAAAAGACCAGGGGCAAAACAGTTCCTGGGTGTCCTCTAAGTGGGGTTCAAGGAGTTTCTAGTGGACCCTTCTGGCATCATATGATTGTAAAGGGGGCCTTTCTTTCCTTGTTTTACAGATATTTTACAGGTCTGTAAATTGTTGAAAACTAATAGTAATGCAAGTGATTCTGGTTCATAGAGAAGCAAGTGAATTTTGTCCAGAGGGTAGATCCTACAGATTCTCATCACAAGTTTAAAAAAATTTATTTTTTCAATCTAAATGAGATGTTGGATGTTAACTTATTGTGGCAATCATTTTACAGAAGATGTAAGTCAAGTCATTATGCTGTATACCTTAAATGTATACAGTGCTATATGTCAATCATATCTCAATAAAACTGAAAAAAAAAACCATCCAGTGGAGATTATTGATTGGAGATTGGCAATCAAACCATCCAGTGGAGATACTTGATTATTACCCTGTAGATTTTGACAAGTTTTGTGTCTATTAGCAAATTTATTTTAGTGTTACCTAAATGCCTTGAACTGTTGTACTTTACATTTTACTAGTTGTTTTAATTAATGAGTTAAATAAAATTTTGACATGTGCTCATTTTTTATTTTTATGATTTTATCTTTAAAAATGTTTTGTTTTTTTGGAATTTGGAAATTACTTTATTGATGAAAATACGTAGTATGCCCCTCCAAAAAAGTATAGCTATACGATTGGTGCCTTAAAAAAATATTATCCCTTAACAGGGCCCTGATGGCAGAAGCTCCATCCATGCTGTCTTCCCTCACTGAATTGGGGAGCTCCCCCAGGCCCTGGGGCACCCCTCTCTTCCCACAGTCCCAGAATTGATAAACACTAGGCTTTGTCTTACCCCCTCCTCTGTCCATCGCTATGCTTCTCCCTGTAGGACTCATGGGTGAAGGGACCAGGGGTCAAAGTCACTAGGAACACTGATTCTGCTCAGTGGAGCTGTTCAGGAATTTGATGGCCAGGCAGCGTAAGGGTGGAAAGAGCTCTGACTCCCTCACAAGAGGTTTTCACCCCATGAGCAGTGTTGCTAGGGTAGGTGAGGCTTCCTCCGCTGGTTGGGAGCCTTGCTGAATGGATTAGCTGTAACCTCACCCCGACCCCCCACCGCTGAGCCAGGTGCCTTCCGCCTGTGCACTCACCCACGGTGTCCGGCTTGGTGCTCTGGATATGCAAGTAGCCGCTCTCCCTCAGTAACCTGAAGAAGATCTTCTTAAAGGGGTATATCAGCTCCATGTCTCTCTCGGTATAACCGAAAAGCCCCCCGAAACACCGTCCCAGAGGAAGGGTCAGGGTGTAGAAATTTCTTAAAATCAAAGCCATGTTCAAGTGCAGGCCCTTCACGTGGCTGGGGGCAGAGAAGGGCCAGGTGAGCCTGGGTGCCATCAAGGATGGGGAAGTGGAGGGGGGAGATGGAGGAGGGGAGCACAGGGCCAGCCCCCATCACATCTGCCCCCTCAGGTGACCACATGAGGTGAAGGAGCAGGCTGGGGAGGAAATACAGATTCTACAAAGTTCTGGTCAGCTCTCTCCCAGGACTTGGTCCATCAGAAAGGTCTACTCCCTGACTTTTCCCCTCCTCTAGCTGGCCCTCCCTGCCTGGGCAATTGGCCCAGAGTCACCAGTCCTGTGTGATACCAAAGTGAGAGGGGATCCGTGTCGAAGTGCCCCAGGCAGAGCTGAGTGTCCCCAGGGGACCCTCCCTTATCTCCTCTGGGCCCACAAACATCCTGCCCACGCGGCCCCTGTGCCAAGCCTCAGACACTATGCCCAACCTTCCTCCCTACCCAGATATTCACCTTGCACGGGCTGTGCACACACACCTGCACACACACACACAACGCCTGACAGCCACCCTCACCTTGGCACCAGCTGGGCCATGTTGGTGCAGATCAGGGCCCCCCAGTCCCCACCTTGAATATAGAATTTCTGGAAGCCCAACTGCAGCATCAGCTTATAAAAGATCCTGGCAGTGGCCACTGAGTTGAAGCCTGGTTGTGAAGGGGAGAGAAGAATCACGGGAGGTCACGCCTTTGGTCCTGCCAGCGACCTTTACAATTTCTCACCCCCCCAACCTGCCCTAGGCTGAGGGGAGAGCAGCTCAGAGTGGGTGAGAAGGAATCCTGGGGCCCAAGGGTGGGGTGCCCTGTGCCCAGAGGCAGTGCACCTTGGTGCAAGAGACAGTGAGGCCAGCCCTGCTGAGGGTCCGTGGGCCCACACTGTGTGCAGCGCTTAGTCAGCCTTGCTGGCCCGGAATAACACGGAGTCCACACATGGACCCGCCCCAAGTGGGCAGCTCCCAAGGACACAAAAATCCAGGCCCTGAGCCCACCCTGGACAGTCATGACTCTGCCTGGTCCCCAGCCCACCACGCCCCTCAGATCCTGAGAAGACACACTGGTGCTTTGGCAATCAGATTATCCCCATTGCTTCTTTTTCCTCAGGTCTCAGACCCTCCCCGCCCCCCAGCTCCCTCAGGCTCGGAAGGAAGCTGGCTCCCCACCCTGGGGCAGGTGCCTGGCCCGCAGCAGCCCCGTACCTTTCTTGGAGGATGCCTCGGAGAAGCCGTAGCCAGGAATGGATGGACAGATGACTTCAAAAACATGCTCATCACTCAGGCCGTGGTTCTTGGGGTCAGTCAGGAGCGGGATGATCTTATAAAACTCGTAGAAGGAGCCAGGCCAGCCGTGTACCATCAGCAAGGGCTTTGGGGTTTGGCCGGAGGGGAGGTTGGGGGGCTTCACGTGGATGAAGTGGATGTCCAGCCCTGGGGGCACAGAACACAGTCAGGGCTGGGGAAGAGGGCCCTGTGGTGGGAGAGGCTGCAGTCACAGCTCTCAGGGTAGCCAATCAGGCTTTGCACCTGCCTGAGTGGGACCATGGTGCTGCCACCCCGGGTGCCCCATGGTACTGACCACAGTCACCACCAGCAGCGCTGGTTGAGCGCTTACACTGAGCTCCAGACCCCCCAGGGAGCTTACCCAGCCTTCACAGCCACCTGCAAGTGATGGACTACTGTGCCCCTGCAGGTGAGAACACGAGCTGTCTGTGAGGCTGGGCCAGGATGCTCTGCTGTATTCCCAGAGCCTAGAACCAGTCCTGGCTCGTGGCAATGCTCAACGTATTCATTGTTTAATAATTTACAAACTGTGGGGGGTGAGGAAGCCCTATATATACAGCAGTAGCTGCTGCTGCTGCTAAGTCGCTTCAGTCATGTCTGACTCTGTGCAACCCCATAGACGGTAGCCCACCAGGCTCCCCTGTCCCTGGGATTCTCCAGGCAAGAACATTGGAGTGGGTTGCCATTTCCTTCTCCAATGCATGAAAGTGAAAAGTGAAAGTGAAGTCGCTCAGTCGTGTCTGACTCTTAGCAACCCCATGGACTGCAGCCTACCAGAATCCTCTGTTCGTGGGATTTTCCAGGCAAGAGTACTAGAGTGGGTCGCCAGTGCCTTCTCTGAAATAGGGAATCAGTTATAAATAAATATTGATCCACTCATAGGCCCAAAGATAAAGCAAGCATTGAAAATGGGATGGATGGGAGCATTCATAGTGAACACGGCCAGGGGGGCTGTCACACCTCCACCATGAGGGCTGGCATTGACAGCGAGGTCTGTGCTTTATTCACTATACAAATAATACATGCTTTCTGTAGAAAACAGAAAACAAAGATAAATCAAAAGCGGGGTGGGGGGAAGGAATCACATGTGATCTCATGATCTGAAGAGAACATTGTGTTACCCGTCCAACTTTTTAAAATAATTTTTTAATTTGGGGACAATTTCAGATGTATAGAAAAATAGTGGAGCTAGTACTGGAAGTTCCCATATACCCATACTTAGTCTCCCCTCCTATTAACATCTCGTGTTAGGATGTACATTTATTATAATGCATGAACCAGCACTGGTACATTAATAACTAAAAATTCATACTTTATGTATTCAGATTTCCTTCGTTTTTTTTTTTTTTTAAGTTTTAAGTTTTTAAATGTTATGGTGGTAAGAACATTTAACATGAGACCTATTGTCTTCACAAAGTTTTTTTTCTTGCCTTTTTCCCCATATAGTTTTAAGTGTGTTGTACAGCGTACAGTATTGTTATCTATAGGTACAATGTCATTCAGTGGATCCTTAGAACTTGTGTGTGTGTGTTGTGTGTGTGTCCAGTCACTGAGTTGTGTCCAACTCTTTTGAGACCCCATGGACTGTAGCCCTCCAGGTTCCTCTGTCCATGGGTTGCCATTTCCTTCTCTGTACTTAGAACTTACTCATCTTGGATAACTGAAACTTTATACCCGGTAATTAGTAAGTAATTCTATAGGTCCCCACCTCTCAGCCCTTGGCAACCACCATCCTACTCTTTGCTTCTAGGAGCGTGACAATTTTAGATACCTCATATAAGTGGAATTGTGCAATCTTAGCCCCTTCTGTGATTGGCTTATTTCACTTATCGTAATGTCCTTGAGGTTGGTCCATGTCATCACATCTTATAAGATTTCTTTCTTTTTGAAGACTGAATAATACTGGTACATACACATATGCAATGGAGTATTACTCAGATTTCCTTAGTTTTTACCCAGTGTCCTTTTTCTATTCCAGGATTCTATCCAGGACACCACGTTACATTTAGCTGTCATGTCTCCTTAGGCTCCTCTTTGGCTGTGACAGTTTCATACATTTTTAAAAACAGAGAACATAACTTTTTTTTTTTTAACAAAAATAGAACCCTACATACATTCTATTTTGGAACATGATTTTTTTTTTTTCACTCAACAATATATTCTGGTGTCCTATGCTGCTAAATTTACTCCTAAAGTTGATTTTAGTAGTTAATGTTAACTCCTTTGGAACACACAGCATGGTGTGAGATTATTTTTGATTCAAATTCTATCACATTATCATTTGAGTTTAAAATAAGAAAAAACACACATATACATCCACACTGTACAGCAGCGTATACGCAGGTGATCCCTGGAAGCATGTTATTTAACAGAAGCAGATGCTGTCCCAGGGGAGGGACAAGAGGGAGACTGTGTCTCCTTCTGTACTTTTCGAATTTTAAATACTGAAATTTTAAAAACTAAAAGAAAAAGTTAAAATTTTCCCTACAGGTCCTCCTTCCCTTGGGATGAAAATGCTCTCCTGGTCGCCCTATGGATCTGTGGTGCCTGTAGGGTCTCTGTGCCCAGACTGCTGGGTCAGAATTGAGGAGACAAACTGGGCTCAGAGGGCAGCCATGGGCTTGGTGAAGGGAGAGGGCAATGGGGAGGAGTTGGTCACAGCCAAGGGCCAGTGCCAAAATACTGGCCACAGGTGAAGGAGGAGGCGACAGGCTGGGAGACCAGAGAGCTGAGTTCCAGCCCTGAACCTCCACTTCCCTGTGACTCACATGACTCCCTGCTCCCACAGGGAGGTGCTGGGCTCCCCAGAGGCCTCTGTGTGTGTGTGTGTGTGTGTGCAAGTCGCTTTGGTTGTGTCTGACTTTTTGCAACCTTATAGGCTGTAGCCTGCCATGCTTCTCTGTCCATGAGATTCTCCAGGCAAGAATACTAGAGTGGGTTGCCATGCCTTCCTCCAGGGGATCTTCCTGACCCAGGGATCAAATTTGAGGCTTGGCAGGTGGATTCTTTACCACTAGTGCCACCTGGGAAGCCCCCGAAATCCCTGCATGTCTCAGACTCTCTGAGAACAGAGAGTGATCTGTAGCAGGAAGTCCAGGACATGGCCTGGAGCCAGAAGCTTGTCACAGAACAGGGAAGTGGCGGGGACAAGAAGGCAGAATAAGGAGGCTAGTGGGGATGAGGAGAGAATGTCGAGGAGAGGTCAGAGATTGAGCCGTGAGTAGCCGGGAGCACAGGGGTCAATGAGGGAGCAGAAAGGACCCTGAAAGGGCCTAAACGTGAGGGAGGAGGATGGCAGCAGAGAGAGTGAGAAGGGAGGTCCTCTTGGGTGAATTTCAGGCCAGGGAGTCAGGAAAAGAGACACACTGACACAAACACATACGTACATACAATATATATGTAAGCAGTCAGAATTTTCAATTTATACGTATTCCTTGAGTGGAAAATTAGGAACCTGGGCAATTTCGACCCTTTTCACCCTTGGGAAGGTAAATTTAACTTCTCTGAATATTTTTTTTTAAAGATAAACTTATATGGTACAACTGCTATGGAAAACAGTATAATAGTTCCCTCTAAAATTAAGCATAGAATTACTAGTTGACTCAGCAACTTCACTTCTGGGTATATACCCAAACAGCAGAAAACAGGAACATAAACAGATATTTGTACATTCATAATCACAGCAATATTTTTCACAATAGCTAAAAAGCAGAAGCAACTGAAGTGTCCATTGACAGATGACAATGTGTACCATTATTCAAAATGTACCATTATTCAGCCTTATGAAATTCTGACACATGTTACAATATGGATGAACCTTGAGGACATTATGCTAAGTGCAATAAGTCAGTCAAAAGCACAAATATCATATGATTCCACTCATACAAGGTCCTTAGATTCAGAATTCATATTTAAGTTTACAGAGACAGAAAGCAGAATGGTAGTTTTCAGAAGTTAGGGAGAGGGAGAGAAACAGGAGTTAGAGCTGAATGACAGAGTTTCAGTTTTTGCAAAATAAAAAAAGTTCTGAAGACAGATGGAGGTGCTGGCTGGATAACAATATAAAAGTACTTAATCCACTGTGGCATTACAGGTAACAAGGTACACTTAATGCTTTCAATGGTCAACTTTATGTTATGTATATTTTACTATGTGGGTGTGCTCAGTCGAGTCTGGCTCTTTGAGACCCTATGGACAATAGCCCGCCAGGCTCCTCTGTCCATGGGATTTTCCAGGCAAGAATACCAGAGTGGGTTGCCATTTCCCACTCCAGGGGAATATTTTACTATAATTAAAAACAAATAGATAAATTTGCACAAATTAATAGCATGAGTTTGATTTTCTTAAACATTTCTATATCTGATTCTAAATCTGTGTTGGGCTAAAAAAATACTTTTCCATTATGGAAACTATTATCCCAAATTAACTTAGGTTACCTTTCCAAGAACATTTTGAAGATAGCTTCCCTTCCAGGTGAAGTTGGGTGACAACCTATGATACTGTTGGGACAGGAGGTCTTAAGCTGCAGAGACAGGACAGTTTTTATTCAAACCTTGACTGACAGCTTGAGCACCCTTGAACAGTCACAATATCATAAACTCCAAGGCCTCAAGGAGGGGCTGAGTTGACTTAGGCCATGCCCAGATCTAGGTCTCATCTCCATCCTCTCAAAGGTTGTTCATCATTTAACTGGATTGTGCAATTCTTTGGTTTTTAATTTATTTATATGTTTTCCCATTTAGCTCAAAAGACCATTGGATTTGTTGGGATTTTGCATAATTTTTGCATCTGAGTTGGGTTATACCTTCCAAATACATCTCACTGACCAATAATCAAATTCTGGGTCTCCCAGCTTTATTTAAGTCCCAGTGTTAAATCTAAGTGTCTATGAAGGTCGTTTCTGTCATACACATCCCCCTCCAGTTGGTGTTTAGGAAACATACCTTCAATCTTAGTCTTGAAGTGAGGGTATTTGTTGAGAATCTCCACCTGCTTCCTCCAGTCAAATTCATTCCTCCAGTAGGAGATGATTTTCTTCAAATAGTTGGAGTTGAAACCATAGTGGAAACGACTGTCCTCCAAAGGTGGAGTTAAACGAACCCTGTCAATCCTCTGATGTAAGTCCTGGAGCAAAATGAGAGACGCCAAGGAGAGAAGGTAAGTGGGGCACAGCACAAGAGAAAGTTTGTTTTCAGAAGACAGAGAAAACCCAGCTGCCACCAGACCCCATGCAAAGCAAAGTCTCACTAGACGGGGTGAGGAGGCCCCTGGCCTGCAGACTTGTGCTCTGGGTCATCAGGTTTATCCTAGAAGAAAGCTCCTGGCTTCCCAATGGTGGCTGTTCCCCAAACATACATTTTTCACTTTCAACTTCAGGTTACATCTCATTTTTGTTTTTAAATGTATGAACAAAATGCGTCTTTAATTTATCGAGGCTTATATACAGCAAGGGGTGCTTCCCAGGTGGCTCAGTGGTAAAGAATCTGACTGCCAATGCAGGAGACGCAGGAGACGAGGGTTCGATCCCTGGGTTGGGAAGATCCCCTGGAGGAAGAAATAGCAACCCACTCCAGTATTATTGCCTGGAAAATCCCACGGACAGAGGAGCCTGGTCGGCTATAGTCCATGGGGTCACAAAGAGTTGGACACAACTGAGCGACTAACTACACAGCACACGGCACATAGACAGCAGGGGGTGGCCAATTTTTTTGTTTTTGTTTTTTTTTGGTCAACTTTTTTCAAAAGGGCCAGATCATAAGTAGTTTAGGTTTTCTGAGCCGCAGCTAACCTGCTCTGTTCTTGTAGGATGGAAAAAGTGGTAGATGGTACGTAGATAAACGGGAGTGACTGTGTTCCAGTAAAACTTTACTTATGGGCACTGAAATTTGAATGCCAGGTAATTTTCATGTTACAAAGTATTATTCTTCTTTTGATTCTTTTCCAACCATTTAAAGGTGTAAAAATTATTTTTAGCATGGGAGCTGTACAAAAGCAGGTGGCAGACTATTAATCATAAAATATATAACCAACAAGGACCTACACTACAGCACAGGGAACTCTACTCAATATTCTGTAATAACCTGTACAGGAAAGTGAAAGTTGCTCAGTCGTGTCTGACTCTTTGCAACCCCATGGACCATACAGTCAATGGAATTCTCTAGGCCAGAATACTGGAGTGGGTAGCCTTTCCATTATCCAGGGGATCTTCCCAACCCAGGGATCAAACCCAGGTCTCCCACATTGTAGGCAGGTTCCAATCTGAAAAAGAATGGATATATATAATATTTATAACTGATTCACTTTGCTGTACATCTGAAACTAATACAGCATTGTAAATCAACTATACTCCAATGTAAAATAAAAATTAAATTAAAAAAAAGAAGGTAGCAGAATAGATTTGCCGACCCTGATACACAGTGTTAAGTGATACACTATATGTGAGTATATGTGTGTTAGTAACTTAGTCATGTCCGACTCTTTGTGACCCGATGGACTGTAGCCCACCAGGCTCCTCTGTCCATGGAATTCTCCAGGCAAAAATACTGGAGTGGGTTGCCATTTCCTTCTCCAGGAGATCTTCCCAGGGATCAAACCTGGGTCTCCTGCATTGCAGGATTCTTCACTGCCTGCTCCTCTTCTCAACTGCTGGACAAGAAGCTCTTTGAGGGAAGGCTCTCTCTCTTCTTCCAAGTACTAGGCACTAGGTCTGCACACAGTAGGTGCTCCCATACCCACAGAATGAAAGAAACGATGGGTAGGGATGTCCCAGGTCCTACCCACCCTCCCGGTTCCGCTCAAGCTTCGCTCTCGGCTTAGCCCACTCCAGGGTCACACCTATCCCTCATGATTCCAGCCGTGTGTGGAGGATGGGGCTCAGGCTTTGGCATTAGACAGATCTGAGTCTAAATCCTCCAGCTTATTATCTCAGTCACTTGTGCATCAGCTGCTTTGCCTCTCTGAGCTTCAGTTTCTACATGACCGCAGTCACTGCACCTGATCACAAGGGGCTAAACACACAGAAAGTGCCTGGCCACAGCTGGCCCTGAGCCAGGTTCTCTGTGCTGCAGCATTTTATGTCACCACAGCCTTGTTTTCACTCATGATCTCCACCCAGGCTCCAAGAAGGGCCTCACTTCTGCCTTCAAGCTCATTCCCAGGGTTTCAGGTGGGGCACAGAGGAGGCAGAAACAGCTGCTCTCTGTGACCCTTAATGCAGGTAGCTGCATTCAGCTGGCACTCCTTTCCTTGCACGGGCACTGCTGGGCCTTGAGAACTGGGAACGTGGAGACAGAGGAGGGGGAAGGAGCAGAAGGGATGGGTGGGTAGAGTAGGTGAGTCCAGTGGGAGAAAAGCAGGCAGAAAACAGCCCTAGAGGGACCACTTCGGAAGACCCTCCTTGGTGCCAGGCCCAGCCTGAGGCCCAACCCCAGATGGGGCCTCCCCGCCCTCCCCGGCCTCCCCTCTGCTCAGCTGTCTGGAAAGAGGTGCCTTACGTTGATCTCCTCATCTGATGTTTCCACCTTGAATGGGCGGATGCTCTTATCCTCCCCAGCTGTGGGCCTCACCCCAGGCCCCCACCATCCATCTTCAAGGAGCAAAGTCTCCTCCTTGTCCTTGGAGATGAACCAGTAGATGACAAAGCCCAGCACCGAGGCGAGAAGTATTTCCAGCCACATGACTCCTGCAAAAGCAACAGCCTGTCGACAACAGAGTCTGCCAAATAGCCCTTGACTTCTGGCTGCAAACACCAGAATCCTGACTTCTTTCCCACCCAACCCTTGATTTTGTATACTTTTGACATGAAAAAAATAACATCAGCATTTGTCGTGGTTTAGTTGCTACTGCTGCTACGTCGCTTCAGTCATGTCCGACTCTGTGTGACCCCATAGACAGCAGCCCACAAGGGTCCTCTGTCCATGGGATTTTCCAGACAAGAATACTGGAGAGGGTTGCCTTTTCCTTCTCCAGGGGATCTTCCCGACTCAGGGATCAAACCTACATCTCCTGTACTGGCAGGCGGATTCCTTACTGGTGGGCCACCAGGGAAGCCCAACATAAGCATAGTATGGAAAAATGGAAAAACAATAGAGAAAGCCCCCAAAATCACCATAATCCTACCAAGCGATGGAATTCATTAATCAGATTTAGAAAAGATGCAGCTGGGTTGGCTTCTGCACAGCCTTGGGTGGTGGGCTCTGCATATCTGAGGCTTCGTGGTTCTCTGACGGGTCTCTTACTTCAGACACTTCTGAGAAGCTTCTCTCCACTGTTGTGAAATCCCTCCCCCACAGGAGGAGCAGAGACATCTCTGAGTGGTGGGGTCAGGAGAGGAGATGGAGTCATGCTTGCCTCTTGCTGTCTCTCCCTGAGAGGGGCCTCTCCTCAGGGTGTACATACAGGGCAAGGGGGCAGGTCTGAAGAGCTGGGAGGTTAAGTGCATCCAGGGTTGGGGGGAGGGTTCAGTGGCCCAAATGTGGCTATATATCTCAGTTGGTTGTCAACAGTTTTATTGAGGTTTAATTCACATACCATGTAATCTAGAGGTTTTCAGTATATTCAGATATGTGCAACCATATCGACAATTCTAGAACATTTTCATCACCACAAAAAGGAACCCTGTACCCTTTAACTATTACCCACACTTGCTCCTCACACCACTCTGGCCCTAAGCAGCCACTAATCCGCCTTCTGTCTACAGAGTTGCTTATTACATTTCACTTAAACTCAGATGTTTTCATCATTTGTCTGACTCCCCTGCTTTTTTTGCAAAAGGGGAAGAAAGAAGAGCTTAGTCCCTGCAAACCAATACCAGGCCAACAATGGCTCGGCATTATTATCTAGCTATTCGTTTTGCACATTTCCAAGGAAGTAACCCCCCCTTACCACCACCCCCCGTCCCCTGAAGGTTCACAGTCAGAGAAATGTACGTGAATATGGGCGCCGTCCTCAGGCCAGAGGCCTCTGCAGAGCCACCTCCCAGGCCCAACCCAACTCTCCCCTGGAAACCTGGGGCAGGGGGAGGATGCCACTAGCAAACTCACCCCAGTGTGCCCTCTATCCACTGCTGGGGGTTTGCCAAGGCCCTGCGGTCGGCTCTACCAAGAAAACATGCACAGGCTTCTCCCACTTTCCACAAAGAGATGTTCTGTCTCTGCCAGGGAAACCCCTCCCCTTTGAGAAGAGCCAGCTGCTAGTCTCTGTGGTATTTGAAGGCAGGGACTGTGAGGTGCTGGGGAGCATGTGGGAAAAGATGGAAGGCAGAGAGCAGAGCTGCCCTTGGCAGCAGGAAGAGACAGATGCAGTTCACAGACAGGTGGGTCACAACGTAAGAGTCTGGAGCTGGGAAGACAAGAACTGTGTCTATCCTGGCCCCTGCCCTAACTACAGTGCCCAGCATAACGTCTGGCACAGAAAGGCACTTTGCCAATATGTGTGTGATCAACATATACAGTGGATGCAAATAAGATGTTGTAGGATGTTGTCAAGGGAGCTGCAATCATGATGAACAAGAAGGGTTAACTTTAATCTCCCAAGTGAATGATACACATCACCCTCCTTACCTGACTTCAGCACAGAGAGGTCAAGAGCACAGTTGTCACTTTCCGCTGGGTTATAAATGCCCTACTTTCCCTTTTCTGTGTTGAATTATCCCAGGGCTTTCACTTGTCCATGTGAACTCTGAGTTCTCACCCTTTGAGCAGCTCCTTGGGAAGCAGCCAGGGTCACAGAGTTGTGAAATACTGCACCCAGCTCCATGCTAGGGGCCTGCAGGTGCCACCTTCACCCTCCACCGCCTTTTAACAATTGTTGGGTGCTACCAACCTAGCAGATCTGATATGTGCGCAGATAGTTATCTCCTCTGGACTTTGACAACAAACAGAACCATGAGCTAGAGTGTTGAAATGATCAGTATTCAAGCACTCCATCTAAACTCTGGGGACCTGGACAAGGGGCACCATGATAGGCCATGCTGGCACAGCCCAGGGCAAAGTGACAGATTCAAGGAGAAAGTTTAAAGCCCTTTCTCTTGCACCTTAATTAAGATAAGAATATTAGTTCTTGGTTCAAGGACGATGCTTTAGTGCTACTGATCTCAGATTACAAAGCAAGCTTTACTGCAGTGTGTTAATTTGCCACCTATTAACTACCTTTTATTTATTAACAGGTATTAAATGCACATGAAGCAAGGTGCTCAAAGTTAGCCCAGTGTAACAGGCATTGACTGTCTGCTGGTGGGTTTTCAAGGGATGTGATAAACTATGGCCCATGCAAATCCACCCACTAAGGAGCCAAATTTCACTGAACTTTATCACTTAAGGTAAGAACCAGGGCAGGCAAGGGACTTGCCTCAAATCACATCGCACTTTCGAGGATTAGAATTTGTCATCAAAGCATTCATTCCCGGTCTGTCGCTGGGTATGTTGCTCTTGCCACCCTGACCTACCCACCCCATCTTATTTCCTTTCAGCATCTATTTCCAGCCTCAAGCCTTCATACCTGCCCTTTGGGTCCCAGTCAGAGCACAGGCAGGCGAGCCACGACTGCACGGGAGGCCTCTCTCAGGCCAGAATAGTTTTTCCCCCCAAAATTAAATAATAATAAACAAGACCTTCCCCTTCCTCGCGCACTGGAGCTGCGGGTCCATAAGGAAGGAGGTGGTTGGTCCGCGAACTCCGAAAAGAGGCGGGGCCTCTGAGTCCGACTAATCAGAGTTCAGCCCCTCCATTCTTAGGCTTAACCCCACCCCCACGCTCCCAGGCCAATCAGTGAAAGCCTAGACAGACGCTCATCGCCTGGGGCGTGGAGGGTCTCGGAGTGCAGCGGCTGCCCTCAGACCTCCAGATCTCCCTTTATTTAGAGTATGAGGAAAGTGGAAGTCTGAGGCTCAGGAGAGACGGCGCCACTCTGCCTGCCCAGCTCCTTGCACAAAGCAGGCGATGGAGTGGAGCCAGCTGATGGCTCTCCTCCCTAGAGCGGACTCTTTGGGGTTGGGCCGGTTGAAGCGACATCTCCCACAAGGAAGAAAAGCACTATTCACCGGGAAATCCAAGGCCAACTGCACTCTGGCTGTCGCAGCCTCGGTTGGGGGAGGGGATGGCTCCAGGCAGGTGACACAGCTTCCCACCCCATCCCCCGACTCCCACCTCCAGGGGAAGAGAAGGGCGGCATCAGCCCAACTTCCCTGGGCGGCCAGTCGCTAGTTTGGAGCCACCGAACAGCCAAGCCGAAGAGGAACTCAGCAACCTGAGTCCAGCCCCTTCACTTCATAGCTGGGGAAACCGAGTCCAGGGGTGGCCATGACTCACCCCAAGCCATGTGGCCGGGGAGCACACATCCGGAAAAAAAAAAAAAGGAGATAAGGACCAGTGCACTCCTGCCTTCTATTGTAACTGGTGTAGGGCAAGGTTTCTCAGCCTTGGCACAACTGACATTTTGGACCAGAAAATTCTTAGTTAGTAGGCCTGTGCATTGTAACAGGCCTCTAGCCAGTAATACCAGTAATACCACCTCCTCCCCAATGTGGGATGACATTACATGTCTCCAGATATTGCCAAGTGTTCCCTGGGGGAGAAATTGCCCTCAATAGAGTGGAGAACCCACACTGCAGGTCAGTGATTTAATTTCAGTATGTGTTGGATCATCTAAGAAGCTTGTTGAACAATTCAAAGGATCTGGGGTATGGCCAGAGAATCTACATTTCTAACTAATTCCCAGGCAGTGCTGCTGCTCATGGTCCATGGACCACACTTTGAGAACCCCTGTTATAGACTGAATTATAAACGTGAAGAAGGCTGGCCATCTGTCTTGCTCCCCATGGTATCCCATTGAACACTGAGCCCAGTTCTGGCAGATGCAGGAATCCCACCAACAATTATTGAATAAACACTTGGGTCTGATCAAGGTAGGAGGGACTGTGACCCTTCTACAGAATCGAGAAGCAAAGAGAAAATATCATCTCGAAGGTTGACAGGTGAGCATCGCAGAGTCTCTCTCTGTGCACAGACTGGTAAGCTGGTCCCATGCAGAAAGCTGGATCCAAGTACCCTCCTGGTTATGGAGGAAGGGTGGAACCATGACTCCACATCCACAGAGTCCAAGATCCCAGCAGAAATTTGAACTAAATGTGACAGCTCCAGAGGACCCTGCCGCCCCCCAGCCAGCCCAGTAAAAGTCTCAGCAGCCCAATTCTCATGTTTTACCAACTTTCTTTTCCTGGTGGGGAGAAATTCCATAACTTCTCCTTCTTACACTCTGCAACTATGGGGGCAGTAGGACCTCAGAAAGCTTGGAAAGAAGCTGGGGCAATGCTGCCATACTGTCCAAGTCACCTTCCTTGCAGGAGTCTTTCCTATCTTCCCCCAGCCTCCAGCTTCTGTTTCTTCTGTCCCCTCCAAGTCAGTGCAAACACACATTTGAAGCTGGGGGGTCTGGGGTTTCAGGCCCACTTCTGGCTGGTGGGCCTCAGTCCGACGACTGGACACAGATAAGACATTGACCTTTAAGATGGAAGGGTAGGTGGAGGGTCCCATCAAAATTGGAATTGAGGTAACAGTCCTAGAGAGAAACTAGGATGAATTAAAATTTAACAGGAGGGACTTCCCTGGTGGTCCAGTGGTTAAGAATCCACCTTGCAATGCTGGGGACAAAGGTTCAATCCTTGGTTGTGGAACTAAGATCCTACATGCCTCAGAGCAACTAAGCCACAGTTACTGAGCCCATGTGTT
Source organism: Okapia johnstoni (assembly GCA_024291935.2). Lineage (NCBI taxonomy): Eukaryota > Metazoa > Chordata > Mammalia > Artiodactyla > Giraffidae > Okapia > Okapia johnstoni. Next base: position 48,612,720 of record CM044322.1, read on the forward strand.
CTGGAGCCCACACCCCAAAACTAGACAATTGGTGCACAGCAACAAAAGATCCTGAGTGCTGCAACTAAGACCTGATGCAGCCAGATAAATAAATATAAAAAAATAAAAATTGTTAATCACTATAAAAACATGTAACAAGAGACTCATACAGTCACTCTGGAAGACTATTTAGCAGGATCTACTAAAACTGGGCAGATACCAACTCTATGACTCAGCAATTCACTCCTAAGTATAGATCCAACCAAAATGTGTCCACATGTGTTCACGTGTTTACCAAAAATCACAACCTAGAATGTTCATGGCCACATGATCCAGGTCTGACCTGTAGAAGCCAAAACTAGAAATAATCCAAATGTCCTCCCACTGCAGTTAATGGTCTATTGATACAATGGAACACCCTACAAGGAGAACAAATAATCTATAATTACACACAGTGACATGGATCTGTCCCACAAACAGCGCCAAAGATGCCAGACACAAAAGAGAACTCACCATGTGACTCCATTTATATAGAGGACAAAGACAAGCAAAACTGATCTATAATAAGAGACTTCAGCACGGTGCTTTTCTTTGGACTCAAGCACTATATTGTAAACTCTCCAGTGAGTGCAGTGTATAGACAGGTCTAGAAACGAAAGGCGTGAAGAGCAAGACTTGGGCAACTGCATTGGTGCAGTTCAGCAGTACAGTGAGCAGTCACCCCCAGGATGCCCTCTAATGAGTCTGGGGTGGCCATGGTCACAGGCTTCCTCATAGCCTATATGTTGCCCCTCAACTGTGGCACCCAAACCCCGAGTTTTCTTTACTCAGTAAGACTTACTGACTCAGAAATCAGCCACTGGTAGCTTGATTCCTGGAAGAAGGTGGGACATTAGAGGGCAGACGTAGTCACTGGGTCCCTGGGAACAAAGTGTCGCCCAGTCCCACCATAACATCAAGGAAAATGCAAACACCTTGAGAGTTTGGGGGGGTCCAGTGGCCCACTTTGGTGTTCCCATTTGAGGAGCCAGCCTGGCTTTCTTGCAGAACCTTCATTCCATGGGAACCCCCTTGCCTCCAACAGCAACTCAGACTACCTTTAAGAACTGGAACATTTTGGAGTTTACACTAAGGGATCTTCTAGTGTGCTTCCCTGTTCAAGTAACTGAAAGTCCAGCTCTGTCATTTACCAGTTGAAGGGCTTTTGCCAACTTACCAAACCACTCTGAGCATCTGTGGTGGTGGTGGTGGTTTAGTCGCTAAGTCGTGTCCAACTCTTGCGACCTCATGGACTGTAGCCCGCCAGGCTCCTCTGTCCAAAGACTTTCCCAGGCAAGAATACTGGTGGGGTTGCTATTTCCTTCTCCAAGGAATCTTCCCAATCCAGGGATCAAACCCAGGTCTCCTGAAAATTGCAGGTGGTTTCCTGCATTACAGGTGGATTCTTTACCAACGGAGTCACCAGGGAACATCTGTGGTCTCATCTGTAAAATGGGGATAGTTCCAACTTCACAGGCTCAAAGCAGGTACTCCACAAATGTGTGCTTTCATCACTATGTGGAATTTTCATGCCTCAAGAGACCCCAGAGGACCCCTGTCCCTATCCCTATTAGATGACAGGCCTAGGGCCCTGCCAAAGACTTGCATACACAGGCTGGGAGCAGGAGAGTACATGGCATGGTCATCTACTGGCCTCCGCTTACCGAAGACAAACTTGAAGGTTAAGGAAAGCACAAGGTTATATACATCTTGGCTACTAGGATTTTGCAATAGATGTCTCTGGGGGGTAGTCCCCATTCTTCATTTCTGTTCTGAGAAGTTACATTAGGGTGCAGAATTCTGTTTACTAAGGCTTCCTGTTTCCAAGGAAAGCTATATTTATCTCATCTGTGTGGTCAGCTCCTGCTGATATAGAAAATATTCTATCCACATAAAAACATCAATATTTAGGAGACACTATGAAAAATTCAGAAGTAATACAACACGAAATGAGAGTCTCTGCTTTATTATGCTAGCATCTGAAATTGGAGGTTAATTCATCTATTCCAAAGCTTCCAAAAATATATTTAATCTAATAAAATAAGAGAGCTGGATTGGTGCCTTGGAAAAGCAAGTATAAACTTGCTTTTGGATCAAAGGGCGGTTTAGCAAACACTGCCTGTGATGATGAGCTGGCTTCCTTGCAGGCACAAGGAACAAGACACAGTCTTGTGCCTGCTGAAGTTCATGCTCTAGAAGGACAAACAGATGAACAAATAACATCCCTCGAATGAGAGATACAATAATATCTACACAGATGGAGGAGAAGTGTACAAAGGTAAGAGTGGTAAGCCTGCCACAAAGGTTCCATGGAGTAGGGGTTTCATTGAATAGGGTTTTTAGGGATGAATAGGAGTTTACCAGACAGAAAATAATGGTGGAATGGAGATACATCCAGGGAGAAAAGAGAGCATGTGCAAGGACTTCCCTGGTGGTCCAGTGACTAAGACTCTGCATTCCTAATGCAGGGGGCCCAGGTTCATTCCCTGGCAGGGAACTAAATCCCACATACCGCAACTCAAGATCCTGCATGCTGCAATGAAGACCCAGTGAGAATAAATAAGTAAATAAATTCATTGGGCATTTAAAAATACACAAGTAAAAAATGAGAGAGAGCATGTGCAAAGACATGAAAGTAAGAAAGTGCGTGGTATAAGCAAAGATCCACAATAATATACATCCGTGTTCAGTGTAAGAGTTGATTACAAGCTTTGGAGTACAGTCATTTAATTTCTTCCTGTATTAACTGAGAGGAGTCCCTATCTTATCTCTTTTATAAATTGTTACTTCATCATGATGAAGCTGACTCAGGAGTTTTAACTTAGAAATCATGTTTGCAATTCAGAGGACCCTTCTGTGAATTAGATCCCAAGGGGATCAAGGAAAGGAAATATACTTGGGAAGTGAGTCTTTCATGGTTGCGTGAGAAAAAGGTGGTCAGGGCAGGAGATTATTCAAACCCAGCATTCCACCCCAGTTGCCCTGAGTGATTTGGCTGCTCCAGCGGAAACGCTCCCAGATTGAGATATTGTGGCAGACTGCCAGCTATGTTTTCCTCTTCCTTCTCAGCACTGGAAATTTTACTTTAGTCAGAGAAGCCCGGCTAAACACTACATTTTTTGGCTCTCAGTATGACAGTGTGATTAGGTGCTGACAAAGAGCTGGAAGTGTGTTCGAGGCAGAGCCATCTGTGATCCAGACAGAACCTTCGTGTGAATTAGGAAAAGACATCCATTCCTCAAAATACTGTCAGAAAATGAACCTAATATACTGCTTTTGTTACAGGACACCTCACTGCCATCTGCTAGGAAGCACTTGGAAATAAAAATACAAATCCATGATGATGATGATATGAATGGTTTCCTTGTCCAGTGAACAACCCGCACAAGGGTACATTGGTCTTGTATATGTGTGGAAGACAATGTAGAGAGCTCTGATTCAGCTGGAAAGCTACACATTTTGCCCTTCCCGTTCTTTTTCATGCTTCCTGGGACACAGACACGATGGCTGGACTCTGGTAGCCATTTTGGACCATGAAGTGATCTTGAGGATGGAAATCAGAGATGATGGGAAAGATGGAAGGATCTTGCATTCATCATGGAACCACCAGCCCAGCTCTGGACTACTTACTCCCAAACTTCCTTTGTATAACAGAAAAATAAACTCCTATATTGTTTGAGCTGTTGTTATTTTGAGTTTTCTATTATATAAAGCCTAGAGTAATCCTAACTGCTTGAGAAAGTCAGGGGGGAAAGAAAATATATCAAGTCCTCCAGGGCACATACTCTTAAGAACAAATGCTCAGTTTTCAAAATTTTCAATGCTGTATACAATTTCAAGGCTATAGAACATGATAAATAAACATTTTCCTGCTGTCCCAGTCACAGAGAGGTATGTTCTCAAAAGACAGACACAACACAGTAGGTGGCTCCTTGAAGAGGTGTTGTCAAGAATGGGGCCATCATTCTTGAGAACAGAAAAGGATATTGTCCCACTTGACTCCAACTATTCAGACTCTTCTTTAAATAAAAACCTGGGTGAGAAGCAGTTTTGTAATACCTGTCAAGATGTAAGATACAAATGACCTTTGACTCAGCAATTCTAGTTCTAGGAATTTCTGCCTCCAAAATACTGAATTTACGTTTTAGTAAAATGCCATATGTTCAAAAATATTCACTACAGCTTTTTTTTGGTAAAAGCAGAAGACCAAAACAACATAAACATTCATCTTCCGGGACGATGAAATAGTCTGTGACTGTCGGGAGCTGCGTTAGGCATTACTGACAAAATGGAGGCACAGCCCCAACCCCAAAATGGAGGCATGGCCCCAACCCCCTCTCCTCATCCCGCAGGCACGGTCTGGGGATGGAGTTAGGTCTTGTGATTCTGACTTATCCTTTCCTTCCTTCGGTTGAGTTAGCTGGAAAGAATGTTAACGTGCTTATTGTTCTTGTGAGGAGCATGAGAAAGCACAAAGCCGTCTGCAGTTATGCCCAGGAAAGAATCCATAAAGTTAACTATTGACATTTGTTCAAGGATCTTTACAAAGAATGTTCCAGTATGAGCACATAGGCCACAGCTTGAGGCCATGGGAAATATTGTTATCTGAGACCTGCTTGTGAGGGAAATGTTTATGGCAAAAGAAGTTTGCTGAGTTTAGGGTTTAGGAATAATTAAGAATAGTTAGAAGCTAAAAGTTTAAGGAATGTTGTAGTGTTGGCATATTTTACTATAGCTTATGCTGCTGCTGCTGCTGCTAAGTCGCTTCAGTCGTGTACGACTCTGTGCGACCCCGTAGACGTCAGCCCACCGGGCTCCGCCGTCCCTGGGATTCTCCAGGCAAGAACACTGGAGTGGGTTGCCATTTCCTTCTCCAATGCATGAAAGTGAAAAGTGAAAGTGAAGTCGCTCAGTCGTGTCCGACTCTTAGTGACCCCATGGACTGCAGCTCACCAGGCTCCTCCATCCATGGGATTTTCCAGGCAAGAGTACCGGAGTGGGGTGCCATTGCCTTCTCCGACTATAGCTTATAGAGACTAGGAATTTTAAAGATACTAATAGCTAGAAGCCTTTTTAGGAGACAATGAGCTTAGGATACTAGGGGCTAGCAGGATTTAGAAAGACAAGAAATAAACTGAGGAATGTGGTATGCAGCCCAGAGACAAACATGAGTTACAATGTAATCACAAGGACACTTAATAGGGAGCTCTGAAGGATAACGATGATTTATGGAGACAGTAAATCTGGGTGAGGGGAAACTGAAGATGTCAAACCTCTGACCTAATGCTTTTGTAAAAGTATAAAAGAAAACCTGATGCTTAAAATAAACATGCAGTCCCGCACTTTGAGTCAGAGACTGCATCATTCTCGGCTGACACTGCTCATCCCTTCAGGCCGATTCCCTGGCTGCTGGAGCTGGACTCTGGCATGTGACATTCATACAGTGAACATGTGCAGAAGGTAAATCTATATGCTAATATGAAAAGATCTGCATGATAGGTAAGTGAAAAAAGTAGGGTACAAAAAAGTGTGTACGATTACTGGGTGACATTGGTGTAGACCAAAGGACACACACAGTCATGTGGAGACTGTCAGAGTTCACGCAGTTACTGGTAACAGTGGCCTCCAGCAAGGAGGAAACAAACTTTCACTGAATAAATTTCTATATGTCAAAAAAAACTTTTTTACCACATGCATGAACTATCTGCTCCCAAATAAAATAATGATACATTTTCTAAAGTATGGAAGACTGCAAGAGTGACTCTTCCCTGTGATCCTGCTCCAAGAGTGAGTCAGACACCTCACAGCACCAGAGCTGCACAAACTCGCTGGTGTGACTTCCCAGTGGCCAAGAAGCCCTTGAGACAGAGGTGAATCTGGAAACCTGGAAACCCATGGGCATCTGACAGCTGGGGGCCTGGCAAATATATGAAATGGGGTAAAGAAATCTGACTGGGCTGTGGGAGAACTGGTGTCCAAACGGCGCTGTCCTTTCTGTGCACGTAGTTCCCACTGCCACCTCTGGACAGAGGACACACACGTGTATCTCTAACTCAGACCTACTCAGCGACATACTCAGGCACCCACCTGTCAACTTGACAGTTCCTCAATGTCTCAAAACCTCCTCCAGTGCTCCTGAGATTGCACTTGTCTCCCGAAACTGGAGCTGTAACTGGAAGTAGCCACTTCTAACTGCCAAAAACCAGGAGATGGCCTTGAAACCCCCCATCCTCCATTTCATCCACATCCAATCTATAGGGGAGTTCCGGAAGCCCCACCTCCCAATTATATCACAAATCCACCTCCACCACCGCCAGCCCGCCCACGTGCCTAGGTGGTGCCCTTCTCTTCCTGGACTACAGTTGGGTCCACTCACCCCTGCTCTGCCTCCTCCAGTGTGCTCTGCAGCCAGATCTTCAGGAAACCCAAATCTGACCCTATCATGCTCCTGTTAAAACTCTTAAATAGCTTCCTGCTACTTTGGGGACAAAACTGAAAAGAAAACTGGAAAAGGTCACTTATCACTCTAATCCCAAAGAAGGGGAATGCCAAAGAATGTTCAAACTACTGCACAATTTCACTCATTTCACACGCTAGCAAGGTCATGCTCAAAATTCTCCAAGCTAGGCTTCAACTAGGCTTCCCTGGTGGCTCAGCTGGTACAGAATTTGCCTGCAATGCAGGAGACCTGGGTTTGATCCCTGGGTTGGGAAGATCGCCTGGAGAAGAAAAAGGCTACCCACTCCAGTATTCTGGCTTGGAGCATCCCATGGACTGTATAGTCCATAGGGTCACAAAAGAGTCCACAAGACTGAGCGACTTTTCACTTTCAGGCTTCAACAGTACATTAACCAAGAGCTTCCAGACGTACAAGCTGGGTTTAGAAAAGGCAGAGGAACCAGATATCAAATTGCTAATGTCCAGTGGATCATGGAAAAAGCAAGAGAATTCCAGAAAAACATCTACTTCTACTTCATTGACTATGCTAAAGCTTTGGACTGTATGGATCACATCAAACTGTGGAAAATTCTGAAAGAGATGGGACTACCAGACCACTTTATCTGCCTCCTGGGAAACCTGTATGCAGGTCAAGAAGCAACAGTCAGAACTGGACATGGAACAACAGACTGGTTCCAAATTGGGAAAGGAGTACGTCAAGGCTGTATGTTGTCACCCTGCTTATTTAACTTCTATGCAGCATGCATGGTGAGAAATGCTGGGCTGGATGCCGCACAAGCTGGAATTAAGATTGAGGTCTAGAGGGTGAGGATCAGCTTCAGGATCCTGGCGAACACAGTGGGGAGGGGCACAGCCTGAACTGGGAGACTCTTCTGCCTCAAACCCAGGCAGGTGGTGAGAACCTCGCAATTGGAAAATGCTCCCTAAACTATAGAAAGCTACCAGCTAACTCCAAGTCAGCGCTCACCATGTACCTGGCCTTTGGCCAGATGCTCCAATGTCCTTCACAAGAAAAGACCGACGATGTATGGCAAAAACTACTACAATATTGTAAAGTAATTAGCCCCCAACTAAAATAAAAAAAAAAAAATAAAAATTAAAAAAAAAAAAAAAAAAAAGAAAAGACCGAGAAGGTGGCCACAGCCCTGAGCCTGCAGAAAAGGCCCAGCTCTGGCCTCCATGTGGGAATTCCTCCCTCCACCCTGTCATCCGAAGTCTACCTGACAGGGATTCAGACATGAGAACCTCATGCTCCTTCTGGGAGAAGCCAGCCACTGGCCAACAATGGCGTGGCAGAGGGGTATGCTGTGGGTCCCCAGACTCCGGGCCAGAGAAAGGTGGGGCTGGGGGGGTCTGTGTGCTTCTGCAGGCTCGGCCCCTTCCCGCCCTACCCAGCCTTGCTGCTCCTCTGTGGGGCGAGGCACATCCTGCAGACAGGGGAAAACAGACAGTTTCCCTTCCACATCAGGCTGGCCTGCCAACACAAACCGCGAAAGTTCTTCCTCAAATGCAGGCCAACAGACGGCCACATCTGGGGCTCCCAGGGCTCCCCAACCATGACACTCAATGTGGCGGAGAACACTCAGGCCCAGGGTAGATGGGGAAAAACCCTGGGTGCAGGCGCCTCCTCGAGTCTGCATAGCCCAGCACGTGATCAGCCTCTCCACTCGTAGCCCTCTCCCTGAACCCCAGTGGCTGGCAGGACCCCAGGTGGACGAGGTCCATGGGTAAGGTCATCTGGGCTGGGCTGCTTAGAATGTTCTGCAGTAGGGTGAGGGCTGTGTTTATCTCCCTGAAAGACCTGGAGCCAAAACTGGGAGAACAGCCTGGAGCCGGCATCTGGGAGAAAGGAAAAATGTAGTTTATAGGCAAAAACAAAGGGAAGTAAAAAAGTATAAACAGTGTGGGGGACAGCCTTCTGATGGGGCAGCCCCTGTTCTGGGTCCTGAGGGAAGGAAGGCACATCACTGTCTGCCCTGGAGAGTCACCCTGCCCTCTGCCCCCAGCTATATATGCATACACACACCTGAATAGATAGACAGGAAGAATACAATTAGTGACCACCGATCTGATGAAAATCACAGAGTAGGGTGCCAGCTCAGCTGGCAGTCAGGTACTAACAGCCTGCTGTGAATCCTGGCTCTACCACTTGCCAGCCATAGGCCAGGTAACCTTAGGCCAGTGACTTCATTCCTCCATGCCTCAGTCTCCCCATCTGCAAGATGGGCAGAATAAAGTACATCTCCTGCTGAGTGAACAAAGGTAAAGTGGCCACATGGGGGATCTTTGACTGTGAAAACAAAAAGGGCATTCACTTTTTGTTTTTATATCCTGGGAACACTAAAGTCGGGGAGACAGACCTAGCCTGAAGCTGAGGGAACCTTCCCTGAGGAAGTGCTACCTGATCAAAGGTGGGAAGTTAAGGAGGTTTCTTTGTAAGAGGGAAGAGCAGCGGGCTCCAGGGTGGATATGTTGTTGTTGTTGTTTAATCGCTCAGTCATGTCTGACTCTTTGTGACCCCATGGACTGTAGACCGCCGGGCTCTTCGGTACATGGAATTGTCCCAGCAAGAATACCAGAGTGGGCTGCCATTTCCTTCTCCAGGGGATATTCCTGGACCACAGATTGAAGCCGCGTCTCCTGCATTGGCAGGAGGATTCAGCCTGGGATAAGGAGGCGGCAGCCTCAGCATCTGACAGGAGAGTCTGGAATGGTGAAGGGGGGCCATGCGGTGGGCTGGCTGGCCCGGAGCACCTCCAGGAAGGGGACGGCGACCTCCACAGATTTTAAACACCCCTGGAGCGGAGGTGGCCACAAACTCATTCACTCAACCTTCAGCCCATACTTTTAGTTAAACAACACAAGTGGGGAGCAGACTCTCTACCCCACAGGGTGCACATGCTCACGCTCAGGGAGTTTTATTTGAACCCCTTCCATCTCATGTCTGCCAATTAAAATAAGACCTGTCGAGTTGTCCATTGGTTCTAAATCACCAAAGGAAAACCCCAAGTGGAACACAGTTCACTGCCTATGAGGAAAAAGCATTATCTTCCTGGAATTTCAATACGTGGCATTTTCTATTTGAGGAGAGAAAGACTCCTATTCAGGAGATAATAGGCCATATAATACACCTGTTGGATTTCCTCCCCACCATTAACCACACTCTCTCCCCTCCCTCCCATCGCCAGGGTGGCTTTCCTCAGCAGTGTGCTCTGGGTCTGGGAGCTTCCTCAGTAGCGTGTAACAGGATAGCACTGCAGGCTGGGACACAGCGCAGTTACCTGAGCTGGCTCTCTTGTCTAAAATGAACAGAAAGGCGTCCCTGTGCCCACGTACTGCAGCCCTAAGGACTCGGATTGGAGTTTAGAGAAATATTCTGTGATGCCGCTGTCTCGGTGGGGTCAGTTTGCTTGTGGAAATGTCTAGGTTGCAAAAAGAAATACAAAAGCTAAAAATACTTCTGGCGTTAACCAAAGGTAGAGCGGGCAACTTGGAAATTACGATGTTCCATCTTGACAGTATCACTGAGACCCTGAGACCTGCCCGTGGGAAGGGGGCACATAACTGGGTGAGAGCAGGGGGCTACCTCCCTGCAGCTGGCGACCAGGCTGCCTGCTCCTGCCTTCTCACAGGGACAACCTGGTTCACAGGGAGAAAACTGGAAAGTGGGAAACGCCATCCATTTTCCCCCAAAGAGCTGGTAAGAGTCAGACTTCCTTGAGCCCTTGGCACTCATGGGGTTAATCATGGAGCTTGGCCCGGAACCTGTGTTTCTCTTACTCTCCAAAAGGTCCAAGTCTCTCCAGTTCTGACAAGACTGATACAACCGGAAAGCCTCACCCAGTGCCGCAAAGGTCACTCATTCCACAGGAAAAACCAAGCCCCAGGTTGAGCTGCTGGTGGACATCCTGAGTTGGTTGTCCTCGGCGAAGGGTGGAGGCTCAGGCCCAGCCAGCGAGGAGCAGCTCAATAGGGGTCTCTGAGCCAGAGGCACCTGGCCTCCAGCTCGCTCCTGATCAGCTTCCCACCGCCCTCACGGCTCACACTGCAGACCACAGCCCAGCTAGAGCCAGCCCGATGGGCCCACAGAGGGTAGGGGGCTGCTCAGAACCCTTCCAGAACATCGCTATGCATCTGGGTGCCACCACCTTCCTGGACGAAGCCCAAAGAAACCCTGGTCTGGGCCATGGGCGTGGGAAGACTCTAAGCACAACATCTCATGTTCTACAATAACCCCGAGAAGTAAGGCATGTTAATAGTTTTGTTATTTTGTTTTGAAGAGATTTAAAAATGAAGCTTCAACAAGTTAAATAGTTTGCCCAAGTTAACCCAGCTTGTAAGTGCTAAAACTGCATTTTAATGCAGTCTGTTTATGAATCTTCCCAAATGTTAAAGGCAGCCAAAACTCCTGCTCCTGACTCAGGACAAGCCCCATGATCTCCGCTTGTGGGTTAGCTATGGAATCCTCCGGAAAGTCCTTAAACTCCCCAAACAGAGGAGTGTTTTTTTTTTTCCCCCATAATGCAATCACTTTCAGTCAGGCGATGGAGAGTCTAGCAGATGTGGCTTTGTAGTAGCTGGACCGTGCCCTCAACTGGGTCCTTGTGACAACAGTGTCCACTGTCTGACAGCAAAGCCAAGACACAGACAATGGGTTCCAGTGGACAGGAAGACTCCCCTGCAGGTCCTGGAGCCCGCCTGGAGATATGCTCTCAGGCTAGACTTTAGAGAGTGAAAATAGTTGCTCTCTGGTGACAAAGGATAAACCTCCCTCAGGAATGTAAACAGAGTTATTCTTTAGTATCCATGGGGGACTGGTTCCAGGACCTCCAAATACCAAAATCCATGGATGCTCAGGTCCCTTATATAAAATGGTGACGTACAGTCAGCCCACTGTCTTGGCAGATTCCATATCCATGGCCTCAAAACTAGAGTTACGGAGGGCTGGCTATATACTCTTGATGGCAGAAGAGACTGTTTAAGTTTGAACCTGGTTTGTATAATCTCCTGTTCAGTAACACAGTGTGCAAGGACAGGACTGCACAGCTGTCTCCTTGGCAAGGGAGTGTCCAGCACTCCACTCTCAGGGAGGGAGGTGGAGGCGGCTGGCTCTTGGTAAAGCTTCGGTTCCCTCTAGGGCGAACTTCTGGGGCGCCTTCTCCCTGCTGCAACCTCCCTACCTGACCACACAGCCCTTGGATCCTCTGCTCCTAGAGTCCAGGCCAAGAGCTACCCATAGGCAGCCCACAGGTAATCCACAGGGCCAGCTGGGCTGGGAAGTGATCCTTCTGCCTTAACCCTTGGCCCTCAACCTGCCTGGGGTTTTGTCCCGGGCCCACACCTGGGCCTGGCTCTTCACTCCATTTGACACTGCCCTCAGGGGACCTGGCATAGTCTGCAGGTCCACCTCAGCCCCTCATAGCCGGCCATTTCCCGCTAACCTATTTCCTTTTCTGAAGATCCCTTTGGATTCTTATGCACAGAATCATCACATAATAGAGCTGTGAGAAACTTTTCAGATTATAAAGTCCAACCTCATTTCATGGATGAGGTCCACAGAGAGGACCTGATTGGTAGAGTTGGGACACCAGCCGGATCTTCTTTCTAGCCAGTTCTCTCCCACATCACTGTATTACCTCTCAAAGGAATGAATCACTCATGATGGGATGTAGGGTTTGATCACAGGTAGGGTTTGAGCATGGGATCCTAGAGGCCCCTCAAGTCACCACAGGCTTGCTCTATGCCCACTCCAGCCCAAGTGGATCTGCACTGGGGTCTTTCTTTGGCAGCGGTGAGCAGAGCACACTGAGCCCTGCCTTGTTTTTTTAAGCCCAGTTGTGTTTCATATCTTTGAATATCTCAGCTCAAGGATGGAGAACTGGAACCTGGGCAGCCCCTCCCTTCTCATGTCTGGGCCAGGATAGGATGCTGGGAACAAAGTCAAGGTGCAAGTCAGCAAAGATTAAGTCTGGGCATGCTGGGTTATGTCCATGGGTGGGTCACCATGCAGTGATAACACGGGGGCACCCTGTGACCTCCAGCTAGTGCTGGATTTAGACCTCAGACACGAACAATGACACCACAGGAGGGCGCTAGGGGAGGCATTCCACTTCCTGCAATGATCCGATGCCCTTTCGCTAAGGGTCCCTCTGCCCAAAGAGCCCCCAGTAAGTCACTTCCCACAGACCTCCCACTCCCGTAAGTCTGTACCAGCCAGGGTGCTTAAGGCATAGCTGGGAGGCAGGTGGGATCACACAGGGAGCATGTGGGTTGGAGCAGATGGTGTTGAAGTTCATCCTGGCTGCCTTGCTGAACAGTTATTTTCCATGGAAGACTTCCTTTTTCTTGGAACTCGAGGTGGGGGAGCCTCTTGTTCTCAGGCTGGGCCAGTTCAGTTTATCCAGTAGATCACTCACACCAAAGGACACACGTGGCAGCTTGGCCCACACTCAGCACAAACATAAAGTTCACCCATGCCAGGCACATGCCTGGTCTGGGGTCTTTGCACTTGTTTGACCTGGTGTACCATCACTTCCAGAGAGCAGTCAGCCACTCCCTCATTCCACCTTTCCCCACCCCACCCCCCGCTTCTCTCTTCAGTGCTTTATTTTTCTCCCTGGCACACGTGGCTTTCTAACATACTTTATATTTTACAAATTTATTTTGCGTATTCTCCATCTTTCCCCCAACAAAACTATAGACTCTATGAAGACATGTTCCCTGCTGAGCCCCTGTGCCCAGGGCAGAGCCTGCACACATGGTCAGTCCTCTGGATTTGCTCAGGAAACATGAAGAAGTCATCACAAAGCCCTTCTAGGTGTGGACATTTGGGAAAGAGAAACTGCTGAACCCTCTCAGTGCTGTGCTAAGTCATTTCCGTCGTTTCTGACTCTTTGAGATCCTGTGGATTATAGCCCACCAGGCTCCTCTATCCATGGAATTCTCCAGGCAAGAATAGTGGAGAGCGAGTTGCCATGCCCTTCTCCAGGGGACCTTCCTGACCCAGGGATGGAACATACATCTCCTGCGTCCCCTGACTGCAGGCAGATTCTTTACCCCTGACCCACCGGGGAAGCCCAGAGTTTCTTGCTAAATCAGACCTACTCGGTCTAGTGAAAGACCCCCAAAAGGTCCTCAAGCCGCTCCTCCCAGAAGGATGCAACCACCACACCAGAAGACAGTGTTACTTGCCAGACTGGGGCTACTTCTTTCAAGTGTTGACTTTTAATGCTGAATTCAGAGGAGTCTGCAGAGTGGCACTAAAATGGGCATAAATCCCAATGTTCTCAACAATTTCCTGCAACAGCTCATACATCCGATGTACTGGGTGCTGAGGTGCCGAATGCAGAGGTCCCCCCTTTACCTTTCAACCCTATTCTCTGTACAGAGCCCGCGGGGCAGGGACAGGGCTAAGAGAGGGCTGTCTGCCCATCCCTGCGTCAGGGGTCCATGCAGGCTTTGTGGAGACTGAAGTTTATATAGTAGAGGAGAGTGAACGGGGTGGGAGGCGCAGCTTTAAAAGAAATCAAAATTAGAGTCACAACATCGTCAGAGCCCGCGCCCGCACCCCGAAGGCTTCACAAGGGCCTGGCAGGTGAGGGGCCAGAGGCTTAAGTTCCCCAGCATCCCTCCGGGGAGGGAGGCTGGCAGGAGTCTCGGGTCTCTGCTGCCCTTAGACTGGTCACATCCCTGGGCTCCTACTGCACGGTGAACTCTTCTTCCCGGACCCTAGTTTCCTCTCCTAGGCGCTGAGCTGGGCGGGGTTGGCCTTCTCTCCAGAGAGAAGAGCCGGGAGCGGGAGAGAAAACCTGGGACCGCGGTTAGAGATGGTGAGAGAGGACGTCTCAGCTAAAAGACTTGTGGTCGGTTTTAGGACTCCGGTGACAAACAAGTGCAGTTTCACTGCATGAGCCAGACGCCACCTGGAAGCTGTACTCTCCGGGAGAGCCAGGCTAGGGGGCCCCGCTGCGCTCCCCCGCCCGCCCGAGTCCGTTGGCAGAGCGCGTTGCGGGCCTCTTCCCGGAATCCCGAGCACCTGCGGACCGCACGCGGTGAGGCCTCGGTCGGGACCGAGATGCGGGCGGCGGGGCAGGGGCGGCAGCGGAGGCCTGTGTGGAAGTCTCCCCGGAGCCCCACCCGTTCGGTGCCAGCCGCCAGCGTCCCCCAGCCCCAGGGATCGCGTTGCGCACCGGCATCCTGGGAGCGCCCGGGCCCCGGGAAACTGCACACGATGCCCAGGAGCGCTTACGGTTGTCTGCTCCTTGGCTCCTGGCTCGGCGGTCCCTCCGGCTCCGGCTCTCCCGGTTCTCCTGCTCCCGATCCGCGCGTCCCCTAGCTACCCTGCGCTGACCCCTCCCGGGCTCGGCCCCCCAGCGGGCGGGCCCGGCCACTGGGGTTCAGTCTCGCTCCGCCCCTGTTACCTGAGCCACCCGGATGACTCTGCACCTTCCGAAGCCCGCCTCTGCTTTGGAAGAGGGCTGTCAAAGCGCGAAGTACTTAGGAACTCACTGAATCAATAAACAAACATACCTCAAGCTTAACACTTGTGTAACTTGTCTTAGCAGTTCATTGTTTTTGTATTTTACAAGTGTTGTGTCCAGGACAGATTGGGAAATTTTAAAGCAAACAAATCTGTTTTTCAACACACAGTCCAGGAAACACAAGTCTGAGTGAAATTTGAACCCGCACAAAGAGGTCTTCATGGTGAGGACTGAGATCTACAAAGTGGAGCTCGACGCCTGGAGAGTAGCTCGTTCCTGGCTAATAAAAACACTCAACTCAATCCCCTCTCCAAACCTTTGTTTATGTAGTATACCTGGAAAGGATGCTCTCCTGCATCCAAATGTGAAATTCGACTGTTCTTTAATCCCACAGCTTCCTAGCGAAGCCTGCTCTCATCCCTCCAGTCTCTGACATCTCTGTACTCCTTCAAAACTTGTAGTCTGTGAGATTCTTCCATCCCTCACCAAATCTTTCAAACAGAAACTCTGCCTGTGGCCAGTTTACCAAGGGACTCAAATTTGTTACCCTTCAAACTCAGTGATGATGAAAACATCCTAAAATTAGATATTGGTGATGACTGTATCACCATAACTCTGTGAATACACTAAAAACTACTGAATTATACACTTTAAAAGGATGAATTTTATAATATGTGAATTATATCTCAGTAAAACTGTCATTTTTGTATAAAAAAACTGCACTGAGGTTGTAAGCTCACTCCTCATTCCTGTTTCCTAATATCCTCGTCCTTGGTTAGATCATTCACCCAGTGTTAGAATATGAAATCTAAGCTAGTGCTAGATATTTCAAAGTACAATCTACCTAGACACAGTAAACAAATAAGGCACTGAGCCCAACTCAGCAGGGCAAAAATTTAGACAGTCAGATTTCAGATTTCAGCTTTCAGTCAAAAGCTATTGAAAGGTTTATGGACTGAAAGAATGGGCATAATGTGATCTCTAGAATAAA
This sequence comes from Okapia johnstoni, assembly GCA_024291935.2. Classification (NCBI taxonomy): domain Eukaryota; kingdom Metazoa; phylum Chordata; class Mammalia; order Artiodactyla; family Giraffidae; genus Okapia; species Okapia johnstoni. The sequence continues at coordinate 48,628,668 of CM044322.1, forward strand.
TTATGTGCTTTTAAACAGTCAAAACAAAGGCTGTTCTTCTGTACAAACGTCTGGAGAGTTTCCAGGTACATTGGGGAGAATTAAAAATAATGTGTGTGGGGGGAGAGTTTTGGATGAAAACTGTAGATCAATTCCTGAGTCACTGGAAGGAAACAACATTTTTATGCCAAAAATGCATAGTATGAATCTAATCATGAGGAAACCTCAGGAAAAAACCCAATTAAGTAATATTCTGCAAAATAACTGGCCTATACTTTTCAAAAATGTCAGGGTCATGAAAGGCAAGGAAAGGCAGGTAAAAACGTTCATGGTGAAAGGAGACTGGAGAGTCATGAAAACACATATGATGCTCTTAGACTAGATCCTGGACTAGAAACCGTTTCTATGAAGAATATTATTGAAATGATTGGGGACATCTAAAGAAAGTCTATAAATGATAGCACTATATTAATGCTAAATATTTTGATTTTGAGAATGAATTTTTTTCTAAGTGACTATCCTTGATCTTAGAAAATACACACTGAAGGATTTGAGGAGTCATGTCTGAAATGTTCATTCCATTTCATACACTATATATACATCTCATATTTGTATATGTATATATATACATGTATATATAATATATATAAATGGAGATAGAGAATTACGAAGCAAATGCAGTGAAATATTAGCAATTAGTAACTCTGGGTAGAGAATTGATGGGAGTTCCTTGTACTATTCTTGCAACAAGTTTACTATAAATTTTAAATTATTTTGAAATTAAAAGTTTTAAAAATTGTGGATCAAATAAACACATGTCTTTATCTCAGCTCCCTACTGAAAACGCCATGAAAATCACTACTGAGGTGCAGAAAAGCTATAAACTCCAAAAGGACAAGGTGATTGGAAGAAAAGATAACAGCAGAGGAGGGATGTCACAAATTTTTAAAGATGAAAATCAGTCGACTAATTTAGCAGAACAGATAAAGCTAAAAACCTTTCTACAACCAGAAGCAGGCAGAGTCTTGCCCTAGACTTTTAGAGATCATTAAACTATAGCCCTCGGGCCAAACTGGACCCACAACTTATTTTTGTAAATACGTAAATAAAGTTTTCCTGGAGCACAGTCACACTCATTTGCCTACATACCATCTGTGGCTGCTTTCATACTATAGTGGCAGAGGTGAGTAGTTACCTGTAGATCCTAAAATATTTATTATCCGGCCCTTATACAGAAAAGGTTTGCCAGTCCCTGCCTTAGAGCCCTGCAAAATCTTAGGAGCGAGAGGTATGGGGAGTCTCTGAAAGTAGGAGTTTGGGTGGATGTGAGAAATGGTAGACCTTGAGTGTCCCTGCATGTTCAAGCCAAGTCTGCCAAGAATGTAAGGAAAAGACTCAATAATGGGGAGTTATTGTTTAAAGGGTATAGAAGTTCAGTCTTGCAAGATGGAAAGAGTTCTGGAAATGGGTAGTGGTAATGACTGCATGACCATATAAAGGAATGTACTCAATACTACTCAACTGTACAGTTAAAATGGTTCAAATAGCAAATTTTGTGTCATGTGTATTTTACCTCCCCCCCACCGCCCACCACACACACACACACACACACACACACACACACAAATTGGAAGGAAAACAAAACAAAACTTTAGGAGAACTAATTTAAACTTTGTGTAAGGAGAATTTGTACCTTCTGTTGCTTGTTCTCACTCCAAGCCAGTAACCAGCCGTCCCTCACTGGCCGACCAGGGATTTATTTTCTGGAAACTGAACTGAGACTCTTTCCACCTCAGGGGCACTACTGGGCCCAGGTACAACAGGGATGAGACAGCTAACTGAAAATAGTAGAACCAAGTGAAAGTCTTTACTTTAACCTGTGAGTCCCTTCTCAGCGCCTTTCCACTTGAGTTCACAGAACACTGTTCCCAGGTACTAATCCCCAGGCAGGAAGAAGAGGATCTGGCTCTTAACTAAATGAGCCATCCTGCAGAAAAGCTGCAGATAGTGACACCTGGGGGCCTCCTAACGAAACAGCTGACTCACCATCTAACCACCCTCCACTGAGGTCAGTTAGGGTACTGGCCACCACGTGCACAGCACTTCCAATTGGTGTTTTAACGCCTCACTTCTAAATAGTAAAAGATCACCAGATACTGGGGAAAGCCTCCCACTTAAAAGGCAGAGCCACAATTGAGAGAGAAAGTACTCACAGGCAACAGAGGAAACTACAGTATTCTCAAAGACATAAGAAATGGCTTGTATCTATGAAGAAGGGACAAGATATGATTAAAAAAGAAGCAATTCAGAGAATGAGAGAGCACTTTTTAAAATTAAAAATTTAAGAGAAATGTCCAAAGGTAGAATTGAGGAGTTCTCCTAGAAAAATGGAATACAAATCAAAGAGATGGACAGTGGGAAGAAAAAGAAATAAAGAAAACCAGATCAATCCAGGAAGGCACCAGACATATAAGCTCCATAGAAGAGAAAAGAGAACATAGAGAGAAGGACATTATTAAAGAAGTAGTCCAAGAATTTTTCCCAAACACAGCATAGGAATCTTCAGATTAAAAAGACACCATGGGGAAAACAAACAAACAAACAGAAGAACACCAATGCAGGTCATGTCATTGTGATATTTTAGAATACTAAAGAAGAAGATCTAAAAGCTTCTAGGGCAAGCGGGGGGAAAGCCCCAAAACCAAAAATGGTCAACACAAAGACTTAATAATCAGAATATCCTCAGACTGCTTAGCAGTAACACTGGAGACCATAAAACAGTGAAGCAAGGCCCTCAAAAGTTGTCGAGAAACTATTTCCAACAAAGAATTATATAATAGAGTATAAGGGCGAATTAATAAAGGACATCCTCACACATGTAAAGACTAAAAACCTTTTTACTTCTCATGTACCCATTTCTAGATATATTACTAGAGGATGTACTCCAGCAAAACAAGGGGGTAAAATATGAAAGGAGAAGACATGGTATTTGGGAAATAAGGAATCTAACAGAGGAGCAGCAATAGGAGTCCTAGGTTGACAGCTGCGCAGCAGGCTTAGAAAGCAAAGTGTCCAGATGGAAAGAGGAAGACAAATGGCTGGGAGGCAGGCCTCCAGAGAGAAAGTGAAATTACACACTAACTGAATTAACTTTTTGGAAAATAACATGAACAGATATTTGTCAAATCTGATGGCATATTTAGGGGGAAAAAAACTAAGGAAAGGAAGATAGAAAAATCAAGTGAAGGAAGAAAATTATTAACAACAGAAAAAACAGAAAGTTGTTCAAGAAAGGAAATGTAATCATGGTATACTGCTTGGCTGTGTAGTGAGCAATATTTACCTCATCATTATGTAACTAACACAAAATTATTATTGTTGTACGTAATGCAAGGTAGAGGTATCATGTTTTTTAAACATATGGATATCTAATCACACCAGCATCATTTGTTGAATAGACTATCCTTTTCCCATTGACTTGCCTTTGCACTTTAACTGAGGCTTTATAATAAGACATGAAAGAAAGAGGTTTTACCAGAATTGAAAGAGACACGTGTACCCCAATGTTCATTACAGCACTGTTTACAATAGCTAGGACATGGAAGCAACCTAGATGTCCATTGGCAGATGAATGGATAAGAAAGTTGTGGTACATATACACAATGGAATATTACTCAGCTGTTAAAAAGAACACATTTGAATCAGTTCTAACGAGGTGGATGAAACTGGAGCCTATTATACAGAGTGAAGTAAGTCAGAAAGAAAAATGCCAATATGGTATATTAACCCATATATATGGAATTTACAAATATGGTAACGACGACCCTATATTCGAGACGGCAAAAGAGACACAGATGTAAAGAACAACCTTTGGACTCTGTAGGAGAAGGCAAGGGTGGGATGATTTGAGAGACTAGCACTGAAACATGTATATTACCATATGTGAAATAGATGACCAGTCCAAGTTCGATGCATGAAACAGGGCACTCAAAGCTGGTGCACTGGGACAACCCAGAGGGATGGGATGGGGAGGGAGGTGGGAGGGGGTTTCGGGATGGGAGACATGTGTACACCCGTGGCTGATTCATGTCAATGTACGGCAAAAAACCACCACAATATTGTAAAGTAATTAGCCTCCAATTAAAATAATTTTTTAAAAAAGGAAGTTTAAGCTCTTCACTTCGATTCTTTTTTTGTGGAATTGTCTTAGCTATTCTAGGTCTTTGCTTTTCCATATAAATTTTAGAATCAGCTTGCCAATTACTACCAAAAAAAAAAAAGCCTGCTAGGATTTTAATTAAGATTGAACTGAATTTATAAATCAACTTTGGGAAAATCAATATAATCAAAATACCGATTCTTCTGACCCATGAATAAGATATATGAAATTTTTTTATATGACTCATTTTTTAATTAAGTCTTCTTAATTTCTCTCAGTAATATTCTATAGCTTCCTGTTTATATCTTGTGACGATTTTTAAAAAGGTTTTTTTACAGTACCTCATTGTTTATTTTATATACAGTAATGTGGATATGTTACTCTCAAATTCCTAATTTACCCCTCACCCCATGTCATCTTGAAGAAGGCAATGGCAACCCACTCTAGTGTTCTTGCCTGGAGAATCCCAGGGATAGTGGAGCCTGGTGGGCTGCCGTCTATGGGGTTGCACAGAGTCGGACATGACTGAAGCGACTTAGCAGCAGCAGCAGCCATGTCATCTTCCGGAGAAGGCAATGGCAACCCACTCCAGTACTCTTGCCTGGAAAATCCCATGGACAGAGGAGCCTGGTAGGCTGCAGTCCATGGGGTCACTGAGTCGGACACGACTGAGCAACTTCACTTTCACTTTTCACTTTCATGCATTGGAGAAGGAAATGGCAACCCATTCCAGGGTTCTTGCCTGCAGAATCCCAGGGATGGGGAAGCCTGGTGGGCTGCCGTCTATGGGGTCACACAGAAGTGACTTAGGACATGACTGAAGCGACTTAGCAGCAGCAGCAGCCACGTCATCTTCATCCATTCATCTGCCGATAAAGATCTAGTTTGTTTCCGTGTCATGGGTAATGTCAACTGTGCTGTTATGAACACAGAGGTGCCTGTGTCTTTTCAAATTATGGTTAGGGTATATGCCCAGAAGTGGGACTGCAGAATCACATGTAGTTCTATTTTTGCTTTTTTAAGGGACCCCCATACTTTTCTCCATGGTGGCTGCACCAATTTACATTCCCATCAACAGTGTAGGAGAGTTCCCTTTTCTCCACACCCTCTCCAGCATGTATTATATGTAAACTTTTTGATGATGGCCATTCTGACTGATGTGAGGTGATACATCACTGTAGTTTCTTCTTTCAGCTTTGTCAGGTTTTGTTTCATGCATTTCAAAGCTGTTTATGTATAATTACATTTAGAATTATTATGTCTTCTTGGTGAATTGACTCTTTTATCAATACATTCGGTCCCTCTTTATCCTTGGAGATATCCTTGGCTCTGAAGTTTACTAATTAGCAGTCATGCTAGCTTTCTTTTGATTAGTGTTGGCATGGCCTGTTTTTTCCATCCTTTTACTTGTGACCTACTTGTATCATTATATTTGAAGTAAGTTTCTTGCAGAGAGGATACAGCTGGTTCTAGTTTTTTGGTTTTTGATTCTGACAATCTCTGTGTGCATAGACTACTTACTTACATTTCATGTAAGGATTGATATGGGCTTCCCAGGTGGTGCAGTTGGTAAAGAATACATCTACCAATGCAGGAGACACAGAGATGTGAGTCCGATTCCTGGGTCAGGAAGATCCCTAATCCCCTAGAGGAGGAAATGGCAATCCATTCCAGTTTCTTGCCTAGAAAATCCCATGGACAGAGGTGCCTGGAGGGTTACAGTCCATGGGGTCACAAAGAGTCAGGCATGGCTGATCACATGCGTGTACGTGCACACACGCGCACACACACACATTGATGTGTTTGCACTTAGGCCTACCATTTTATTATTTGGTTCATGTTTCCCATATTTTGTTCCTGATGCCCTTTTCTTGCCCTCCTTTTTTATTTAAATGCTTAGTATTTCCTTTTATCTATTGTGTTTATTAAATTTCTTTGCAGCATCCGTTAGTGATTGCTTGAGGGATGAGCATATACATACTTACCTTTTCAGTCCTACTGACAATAACTATTTTTCACTTTGAGTGGAGTGTATTAACAGAAACTTTACTATCATATAGGTATCTTTTTCTCCTCTATGCTACTGATGCCTTATGTACTACACCTACACACAATGAGAACATTTATGTCACATTTTATTTCTATTATCAAATATATTTTAAGAACTCAAGATAATAGCTTCTTCATTTAACCCAGATAACTGCCGTTTCTATTTCTCTTCCTTCATTCCTGAATGTTCCAGTTTTCTTTATGGTGTCATTTCCCTTTTAACTGAAGGACTTCCTTTAGTAATTCTTTTTAAACCAAGTCTGATGGCAATGGATTCTCTTCCTTTTTCTTTATCCAAGAATGACTTTATTTCACTTGTGTTCCTGAAGGTTATTATCTGTGGATATTGAATTCTGGGTTAACAGTTCTTTCCTTTCCGCAGTTTAGAAATATTGTTCCACTTTCCTCTGGCCTCCATGATTTCTGACGAGAAATCCAGTAATTCAAATCATTGTTTCCCTTGAGGTAATGCTTTTTGCTAGCTGCTTTTAAGATCATTGTCCAGTTTCATTGTGACTGTGACTAGATTTCCATTATGATGGATTACTTTGGCCTTCTTGAATCTATAGGTTTAAGTTTTTCACCAAATTTGAAGTTTCCAACCAATATTTCTCCATCTATTTTTTTCAGCACCACACTTTCTCCTGTCCTTCTGGGATTCTTGATGGCACAAACATTACACATTTTATTATTGCCCTACAAGCTTCTAAATTTCTGCTCATGGTTTTGCTTTATTTTCCCAAACTTTTTCTGTTTTTCAGATCAAATTCTCTTAGTTCATCTTCAAGTTTACTATGCTCAAGACTGTTGAGTGGTTTTTCAATTTTGGTTGTTTTTCAGTTGTAAAATTTCCATTTATTCTTTTAAAAATATCTATTTCTTTGATCAGTTTTTTTCATTAATTTCAAGAGTGTTCATGATTATTTGCTAGAGTACTTTTATAATAGCTGCTTTAATGTCTTTGTCAGATAACTCCAACATCTCTGACTGGGATCTGTTGATTGTCTTTCTCTAAGAATTGATACTTTTGCCATTTCCTGGTATACTAGGAAATTTTGGATAGTGTCCGTGACATTTTGAATATTGTTACCAACTCTAGGCCTTGGTTAAATACTATGGAGAACACAGAACTTTTGTCTGTTTCAGCAGGCAGTCAATCTGGTTAGGTGGCAGGCAAAAGTTTTTTTGGTTTCTTTTAGTTTCAGATGTTCTACACAAGGTAAAGGTTTTGAAAGCTGAATTGACATTGGAATCATAGCCTGCACAAGACAGGTTGGGATGTCAGTTCAGCTCTCAAAATTTTTGCAGTACGTTTTGGACCTACTGCATGTAAATGCCTCCCAATTGCCAGTCTGGAATTTGGGTGTAGTCTGTTTGTTGTAGCCACGCATTCCGGAAAACAAACTCACTCAGAAGGACAATGCAGATAGTGAAGTGCAGTTTATTACCCTGGCGGGCCCAAGGCAGAGTCTCCTCTTAGCCAAGGACCCCAACCAGTTTTTGTGAAAACCTTATATATCCTAAGTGTACATGCCCAAATCTACCTCCCCAAATTCTCTGAAACTAGTCTGAACAAAGGAAAAAGAAAGATACAATCAAAGTTAATCCCTGATTCATATGCCTTAAGCCTAGGTAGTTAACAGTGGACAATTATCAATAGGCCTGTGGTCATACCCCAAGAAGCATAACAGAATGGATGATTCTATTTGGTTACACAGATAATTAGGGCATTCTTTTAGGGATGGAGAGTCTAGGTACGAGCCCTGGAGCTCTTCCATCCAGGGGGCCTGGTTTTCCAGCTGGTATGTCGTTTCCATAGATACTGGGCATATATGCTCAAAGTCTACAGCCCGGCCCAAGATGGAATCCTGCTTTCAAGATGCATCCTGTTCTGTCTGTTTCCTCCTTCATTCCCCCCTCTTGATGCTCTTAACTCATAGTATGAGCATCATTCATAGGGACATATTGCACTCTGGCTCTCTGACTGCCAATTTGGGAGAATGACACCAACTTTTGGGTTACCAAGTTCATAATACATTGTAAAATGCAGGGTCCATTAAGCAGAACTATCAGGGAAACTATAACAATGGTAAATATAGTTTTCCACCCATCACCCTTCACCCAAGATAGGACTGAAGTCCAGAAAGGAATGTTTTCATTTGACGTTGCTTTAACCTGTTTTTTTTTCATGTCATCTAAAGCTGCTGATACATTGCCAGATAAATCAGGAATATACACACAACACTCAACTTTAATTATGGCACAGGTCCCTCCTTGAGCAGCTGTGAGCATGTCCAAAACCATTCTATTTTGAATTACTGCTTTTGTTACTTCTATGAAACTGGTGTTAACATAATATGTAACCCCATGACCCAAGTCTATTGGCTGTAGGTCTGGCTTACACCAAGAGAGCAGGGAGAGATTATGATTGACAAGAGAAAGGAAAATCTTTTTGTCCCAGAAAAGAGCAGAGTGGTTTAAAATCTCCTTGGTGGAGTGGTGACACCCACCAGGAAAGTCCATCCATCACAGACAGAGGCACAGCCCCACATACCCAACAGTTGGAGGTGTTGTGGAAGTTGGCGTAGGAATGTGCCCATGAGATGAAAACATTGTCCTGAGTTGAAAAGGAAGTTAAATTCAAAATCATGTTGATGAGGCCAAGCAGCAGGAGTTGATTATGCGGCTTCATCCTAAAGGGGCTCTTTTCCTTCTTCTTAAGGATGATCTTAGTCTCTCGAGGGTCAGTGGGGTCCCTCTGCATAGCCCACTCAGTGTTTTCTGGGTCTGCGTGGTATGTTCTCTTCACCCTCATATGATGGATTCAAGGGGCAATACCTACAACCTTAACTGCAGTAGGGGTAGTTAGAAAAACAGTATAAGGGCCCTTCCACCGAGGGGCTAGTAAATCATGTTTCTAATCTTTGACCCATACTTCGTCACCAGGCAAAACTCATGAATCTGTTCCCCAAGGGGGAACAGCACCCTTTCTTGTACAAACTTAGTCACCTGATTTATCACCTTACCCAGTTGTTCCATCTGCTGTGAAATCTCACCTCCCTTACCTGAGGCAATTTGTTGACAACTGTTTTATTATGGGAGGGGGCCTCCCATACACAATTTCATACAGAGAATAGCCTTGGGACTGTGAGGTCATCTTGAGTCTAGCTTTACAAACCTGTTAAGTTGGAAGCATCCTGGCCACCCAGTGGCAACACTGTCCAGCTGTTTCAAGAGATAAGCCACGGGTCTGTCCCATGTCTCTGTAGGCTGGGACAACACTCCCATAGCCACCTTGTCCTTTTCAGTCACGTAAAGAGTCAAGGTCTGGCAGGCCCAAGGCGAGTGCTGATGTAATTGTACTGCGTTTGAGTTCTATTACCACTGGAACTTGTAGTTTTGCAAGCCCGGGTCGGCGGGGTGGGGGAGGGGGGTCTGTCCTGCACCCAGACCTCAGGGAATTGTTGAGTTAACTCTCTCTCTCTCAACTGTTTAGCCCTTCTGGTTTCCCTTCCGGGAGATCGTGCAACCTCCATTCATCTTGAGGGGTTACTGAGAGGGAGTAAATAGGTGGTTGAGCCCACTCGAAGAGTGGGTCTTTTGTTGGGGGGGGGAAGGTCACTTGTGCCCCCAATTTAGACAGCAAGTCTCTTCCCAGCAAAGGTACTGGGCATTCACGGATGTATAAAAATTCATGAGTCACTTGGTGCCCCCCACTTCTGACATTTTTGGGCTAGGCTGGAGACACAAAGGCTGCATTTATCACCACCTGAGACCCAGCATATAAAGTCTATAGGCTTCGCAGTCTTTCATAGCATAGGTTTTCAGACCCCCTCTTGAGGCCTTGTAAAATAGCCGCCCGATATCTCTCCAGGTAGCCCTCCCGTTCCTCTGTGTTACAGTCCCAGTTGGGCCTCTCATTGGGGGTGGCTAGTTCTGCCCACCACTGCAGGTTTGCAGTACCCTCAGGTGCCATTTCTCTTAACCATTTTCTGGCCTCAGGATCCTGTGTCTGTCCTCAGTGCTGAAAACGGAGACTAGTAGTTGGATTACGTCATCCCATGTAGGGCAGTGGGTTTGAAAAATGGTCTCCATTAGCCTAATCATGGCTTGTGGCTCCCTCGAGTACAGTGGAGTGTGTCTCTGCCAGTTTAATATATTAGTAGAAGAAAATGGCTGGTAATAGGTTACGGGGGCGGATGGTAGTGCCCACGTGCGTCCTGTTTTCTTCCCCCTTCCCATCAGTACTCACAGGGAGAGGTGGATACAATCTAGGAGGTCCCGGTGAGGTGGAATCCTGGGGGCGTTGACCAGAGGTCTCCATCGCTGGGATGGGAGCCTGCGGAAATGGAGGCTCTACGATCTCTGGCAGAGCTGGCGGAGGAGCAGCGGCTGCTGCAGGAAATTCACCTGGCCCTGGATGCGGCATTAAGGCGGCTTCGGGTCCTGGTGGAGCACTGGGCGCGTCATCATCCAGTATGGGGGAGGGGCAGGTCATCCTCGTCCAAATCCTGCCAGATCCCAGAGGGAGAAGGGGGATCGGCGTGTCTTCACCTGCCGGTCAGCACAGCCGAAACTGAACACCACGTGGTCCAAAGTCCATTCTGCCTCGGTGGGCTTGATCAGGTGCAGATGAAAACACAGATGGGTTAAATATCCCACTTCCCAGGCCTTCTTCGGAAAAGCCAATTCATACTCACTTATGTATCCCCCTCCTAGGTTGACAATTCCGAGGGGGTCAAGAATTTCACAGTAGATGGGACACCTCCTGGATGGCAATCGCTGCCACCTGTCTATTCCAGGCTCCTGTGGGTCCGTGCCCCTTCCAGTCCCTCCCAGGGGGGTGATCAGGCCCCCTCTTCCACCCTGCCCGGTGGGTTCCTCCTCACCTGAGAGCTCAATTCCCCTACTGCCATCCACTACCTGCTAATGTGAAAGGTCCAGGTGTTGAGAAGCAGAATCCTTCCAGAAGGGCGAAGCGCCTTCCCCCCTCTAAAATATTCGAGCTGCAAGGCCTCAGAGTAGTCCCAAATGGAACTTGTCTCCTCAAAGTGAGGAGATTCCCGGCCAATGCACTAAATGTTGTAGCCACGCATTCGGGGAAACAAACTCACTCAGAAGGACAATGCAGATAGTGGAGTGCAGTTTATTACACCGGCGGGCCCAAGGCAGAGTCTCCTCTTAGCCAATGACCCCAACCAGTTTTTGTGAAAACCTTATATACCCTAAGTGTAGGTGCCCAAACCCACCTCCCCAAATTCCCTGAAACTAGTCTGGACAAAGGAAAAAGAAAGATACAATCAAAGTTAACCTGTGATTCATATGCCTTAAGCCTAGGTAGTTAACAGTGGACGATAATCAATAGGCTGTGGTCAAACCCCAAGAAGCATAACAGAATGGATGATTCTATTCAGTTACACAGATAATTAGGGTATTCTTTTAGGCAATGGAGAGTCTAGGTACGAGCCTTCCCTCTAGGTACGAGCCCTGGGGCTCTTCCATCCAGGGGATCTGGTTTTCCAGTTGGTATATCGTTTCCATAGATACTGGGCATATAGCTCCAAGTCCACAGGCCGGCCCAAGATGGAGTCCTGCTTTCAAGATAGAGCCTGTTCTATTTCCTCCTTCATACTAAGTTTCTAAGTTTTTAACATGCTAAAAAGAATCAGATCCATACACATGTGCACATTGGGGGTACACCGATAACTATATAAACAGTTTTATGGGGTCATTTTTTTTACTTCCTTCTTCTCTATGATCTCCCTGGTACTTTCTGGTTCCTTCTATTCATTCTCTGGCCAAAAGACTGAGGCTTTACTACCGTGTGTACTTTTGCCATCATCTTTTGTATCCAGAGCCAAGGAAATAAGAGAACAAAGAGAAAAAAATGAAAGTGGATTTCAACCTCTTGGAGACAAAGCTGTACTGGAAAGGAAGGGCTATCTCCCTGAGTTTTGGCTCCTACTGGCTTCACTGCAGGTAGTTCACGTTGTCACCACCATGAGATTGCTTGGGGGTGTGCTGCAAGAGGACAAAGAAAAGGTGGAAGAAAAAGGATTTCTGCACTCTCCCCAAATGTAGTACCCTTCTACTTCTTGGACCAGACCTAAAGGTTTCTGGCACTCTTGGCCTGCACCCCAGTACTCACTTCTAGGTTTCAAGTGCATTGAATTCAATGTGCTGGGGGATACCCCCAGGGGGAAAATTGATAAGAATCAATCATCACTGGTTCAGTGGTACTTCATATGCTGGTCTTCCTGCTCAACCCACCTAGTTTCTTTTCAGTCCTCAAACAGTTGCTCTGTGTATTCACAGCTGGATTCAGTGGAAGAGCCGAGGTGGAATGTGCTTATACCATCTTTTTCTGGAACCAGCCCGATTACTACTTTTAATGTAAGAAAAAACAATGAAATATTTTTCTTTCTTCTCACGCTTTCATAAACTTTAACTGCAAAACTAGAGGAATGTGTGTGCCTGTGTGCTCAGTCATGTCCGCCTCTTCGAGACCTCATGGACGGAGCCCACCCAGGCTCCTCTGTCCAGGGAATTCTCCAGGCAAGAATACGCGAGTGGGTTGCTATTTCCTTCTCCAGGGGATCTTCCTGACCCAGGGATCGAACCTGCATTCTTGCACCACCTGCACTGGCAGGTGGATTCTTCACCACTTGTGCCACCTGGGAAGCCCAACTAGTGGAATATTTACTAATTTTTTTTTAATTTATTTTTTAATTTTTTAATTGAAGGATAATTGCGTAACAGAATTTTGTTTTCTGTCAAACATCAACATGAATCAGCCATAGGTATACATGTCCCCTCCCTCTTGAACCTCCCTTCCAGCTCCCTCCCCCATCCCACTCCTGAATATTTTAAAAAGAAATAATATTAAATACTATGATATTGCCATTACCACAAGGTATTTTTTACTAAAAGGGAAAAATAGGGGAGCAATAAATGTTACTTAGGGATGTGGTTTTCTTTCATTCTTAGTAGGCAGAAAGGAGAGGACTTTTTATTGTTCTTGGGCAATTCATTTCATACTTCACTTTTTTTCTTTCTGATGTGGACCATCTTTAAAGTCTTTATTGAATTTGTTATAATATTGTTTCTGTTTTATATTTTGGTTTTTTGGCCAGGGGGCATGTGGGATGTTACCCCAGAACAGGACTGAACATGCACTCCCTGCATTGGAAGGTGAAATCTTAACCACTGGACCACCAGGGAAGTCCCATATTTAACTCATTTTAAATTAGTTTTAGAATTACAGTTACCCTTGAACAATGAATGGAAGGGTTAGGAGTGCTGACACTCCCTGCAGTAGAAAATCCGATCTTAAGTTTGTAGCCAGCCCTCCAGAACTGTAATTCCAACCAACTGCAGGTTGTGTATTACTGTATTACGTATTTGTGAAAAGAACTGGCATATAAGTGGACCCATGCAGCTCAAACTCCTGTTGTTCAAGGGTCAGTTGTACTTTCAAGACTATTACCATCATACTGTTGCTAGTGTTAGATCTTTCTAAGGGCGATAACAGATGATATCAACTATAAAATACTGCCAACACAGCCTCTAATCACTTAGAACTGTAACTAACAGATTTTTTATTTTTAAGACAAAATGTTGACAGGCTAGGGAGAAGGGATAAAGCCAGCCCTTTATAACAGAGAACATATGTAGCTAACAATGCTTAATGCTCCAACAATGCTATGTGCTCCAAGCAGAGTGGGTCTTCCTAAGAGAACAAAATGAAATTATTTGAACTGCTAATTGTACCTAGAATGTTAATTACTATGGTAACTGCATTTGGATTACCTTAGGGTCAGTAACATTTGATTAAATACATCACAAAACAGTTTGTTAAAAATTAGTCCATGGAAAATCCCCTGGCAGTCCAGTGGTTAGGACTTGGGGCTCTCACTGCCAGGGCCCTGGGTTTGATCCCTGGGTGGGGAACTAAGATCCCATAAGCCATGTGGAATGATTAATAAGAGTATACAGCACTCTGACTTTTAGAATATATAATTTGGAGTTTTATTATTATGCAATCTTTGAGAGATTTAGTATTTTCATCATCAATTAGTTTTCTTAATAATTTTATTTTGTGTAGGTACAAACGAACATGTCTTAGATTGAATATTTCAGTTTCCCTCACCACATAAAAACACTCTCCATGGAGACAATCTTGTTTTACTTCCCATCTGCCAAAAATAGTATTTGATAGTAGACATAGCTTGGTTGAAAAGGGAGATGTTAACTTACAAAAAACTATTCAATTAAAATGAGAAAACTTAAGACTTGGCTACTTATACCGATTCCACTGAAAAATAACAACCATAACAGTAGTAACAGCTACCATTTATTGAGCTTTACTATGTTCCAGGCAATGTGCCAAGGACTTAAAGTAGATTATGCCATTTAATCCTCAAAGCCCTATGAATACTACTGTCAGCCCAATTTCCAGAGAAGAAAATGGAGGCTTGGAGAAATATCCTCTCAAAAACCACAGAACTAGGAAGTAGAAGTAGTGGAGCCAAGATTGCAACACAGTCTGCCTTGGAACTTCTGCTGTTAATCACTGCTACAAGTTACAAGGATTCAAAGAACTCAAACCTATGTCCCTCCCCTTTCAGGTTATCTTCATCGAGTAGTGTTAAAAAGTAGAAGATTTATGAGAAAGATAAAGGCCAAAATACCCTCCAGTTATCCTATTATGGGGGGGGGGAAACAGCCAAAGCCCAAAAAACCCCTACATTATCTGATGTTACTTTTCTTTTTTAAATATTTGGCTGTGCTGGGCCTTAGCTGTGGCACACAGGATTTTCTATGAGCCATGCAGGATCTTTCATCACAGTGCACAGACTCCCTAGCTGTGGCTCACAGGCTTAGCTGCCCTGCAGCATGTGGGATCCTAGTCCCTGACCAGGGATCGTATCCACATCCCTTGCAGTACAAGATGGACTTGTGACCACTGGACCACCAGAGAAGTCCCTGATGTTACTTTTCTTACTCAAGAAAATAAAATGCCCTGGAGACGGAAATGGCAACTCACTCTAGCATTCTTGCCTGGGAAATACCATGGACAGAGGAGCTTGGTGGGCTATCCAGTCCATGGGGTGGCAAAAGAGCTGGACACGACAGTGACTGAACAACAACAGTGTTTTACGCATCAGAATGCCAAAAATCCAGAATTTGTATTTTTGTGCAGCAATGTTGTGAAGAAACAGCATTCTCTTGCATTTCTGCTGGGCATGCAAATGGGACAATCTCTGCGTAAAGCAATTTGACAGTATCTATTAAAATTAGAAATACATATGCCCTTTGACTCACCAATTTTATTTCTAGAAATTTAATGTACACATATACTACTCATGTGTATGTTCAGCGCAGCATCCTAACAGCAAAAGACTGGAAACAACCAAATGTCTATCAATAGGAGAACTGAAAAAGCTAGCATGGTTCTTTTGTAATACAACTGTGAGAAACAGTGGGGGAAAAAAAGGAAACAAATGCCATAACAGAGAAAGTTGAGTAATAAAAGTAAGAAGAAACAAATAAAATGTACAGAGCATAATTAGGCTCACTTTAGTCTAAACTAATATACAATATCCCAGTCAAGAATCAATTATTTTTGAGAAGTTAAAAACTTAAAGAGACATAATGCACATTTATGTAATATTTTATTTACTGACCTCTCTGAAACATGCCAAAATTCATACAGTTAATGGAACCTTGCATGTTGAAATGCTGATCAACACAACGAATTCCAAACAAAAAATATTTTAATGTAGGAATCAACATATAACATTATATTTAGGTTGGTAAAATTAACTGCAAATATAAGATAAATGTCAATATCGTATTTCTGGTTTAAAGGAAACAGTTGTGACAGTCATGCTTAATACCTTGGTTAAGTAAAGAGAGAAACAGGCTGGGGTATCATAGAGGTATGCAAAAATTTAACAGTTCAAATAATCTTAGCCCTTCTGAGAAAAGATAGATGGCAAATATGTGGCAAATATTTCTGTAGTATGGTGATTTCAATCCATTAGAGATAATTAGAGAATAATCATTCTGTTCATGCAGTTAAAGTAACTGCAGATGTTTCAGAGCACTGAAAATCAGATTCAAAGTAAGTCTTTGCTCAACAAGTTAACGATAATATGAATCCCTTATATTTAAAAATATAGCTTAAATTTGTAAAGTTTAAGGTAAAGCATACTTGTTTTCATAATTATTTTTAGATATAATTGAGACTACACTACTATATATAATCAGCTATATTGCTGTGCACAGTTAATTCCAGTTACCTTATTTTATATTTGCTGGTCATCAACAGCACAAAATTTATGCTCCGAAAAAAATACATCAATCTAGCAAAACAATTATATTCAATTTTCTTTTAAACACAGATTAACTAAATTTAAGGAAGAACTGGCTTTTCTTAATCTCATTTTCAAGTTACTAATACAAACTTAACAGCGAGTAATTATTTATTTTGCTTAACACCAAATAATCTACAAAAAGTTTCCAAGATAGATGCATTTCTTGTTCAATCTCCAAAAAATAAATAAAGGCTTTCTAACTGAAAGCATTTACATTCCTGGCTCTCTAAAGTAAACATTAAAAAACAAAGTACAAAAAAATCATCTCTTGGCTTCTGAATAGCCCACTTAGTTACATAAAGTATTTTCTCTCCCAATACTTTTTCAAATTCAAAAGATATTTACTTCCTAAGAACATAACAGTCTTCACTTCAAACCATTCAGTCCGTTTCCATGGCAACACTGCGGGATTCCTTGGCCACCATAAGTCGCATTAGTTGACTGTGGAATTTCTCAATCTTCTTTACATCTTGAGCTTGGTCTGTTCTATACACCAAACACTGTCAGGAATTTTAAAAGCACACATTAACTATGTAAAACTAGATTACTAAGGATGTAGCAAACATATTCTTGGGTAAAAATCTGAGTCTTTCCCTACCACTGTTTTGCTTTACTTCCTCCAGAGATCATTCAAGTTTCCAGGTTCCCACAATTACATTCCTTAAGTTTAGTATTTTATAATACTTAAAATGCCACAGCTATGGACAATAAACAAAACGAACTCTATTCAAAGCATCTCAAAAATGACCAGTAGACTAATGTAATCAAATTCTGCCATGGTCTGATGAGAAAAATTAAAGGTTATCAGGTATTTTCTCCCTGGGATCTGGTTATAAATGATTCTATAGTTATAGTGGGAAAAGCATATAAATTTTAGGATCTCTTTCTCTGTTTATGAAATGGGAAGTGTATGGTTAATGATAATCTTTTAAAAATCAGGAATTCCTTGCTTACTGCTGGTTGCTACCTACATCAAGCCAGATATATTTGTTCAACCTTGATTTCTGGTATTATTTATAACTTTTAAACCAATCCAAACTCTTCCTTGCTTTACATTCAATTCTTCATCTAGAATCTTCAAAATTATCAAACTTAAGCTAGCAGTCTTTTTCTCGCTTTGTAACACAAATCCATTCTTCTTCAGCCCATCTTATGGATTCATATGAGTTTTAAGCAATGGAAACTTTGTGATCCTGCAGTAATATTCATCAACTTAAAGTGATTTGGAGTTCAACCTAACATGCTGTCGACTTAAAAAAACTGCACAACATCAGAGTTCTGAGTTAAAAGTTTTATTTGGGGCAATAAGAGGACGGCAGCCAGGGAGACAGCATCTCAAACAGCTCTGAGAGACTGTTCCAAAGACATAAAGGAGAAAGACAGTATATACATGTAATTCTGGTGAAGGGGGAGTACATGCAATCAAGCATGTTTATTTCTTAGAAAGTTTCTGCTGGTCTCGTGACACTTCTGCTTGTCATGAGAAACAGTCATCACCATGAAAGATTTTAGTGCTTTTCTAGATATAAGAAGATATAAGAATTGGGCTCAGAAAATCAGCTCCTGAGAATATCTAGCTATCTGAAGACCTGTCCTGCCAGGTTTCCGGGAGCAGAGAGTGGCTCATTTCAGCTCTCCATCCTGGGCTCCTTCAAGGGATGCTGGAGGTCAGCAGCTGCAGCAGCACATGACTTAATCCTTGTAGAGGTAGATGGCAAGTGCCAACTTGTGGTTGACAATGCGCAACTGATTTGAATTCATAAACCACTTACTTAGAAAAGTTCACACATTGTACAAATCTGTCTAATAATCTTATAAAGCGGCCATAATCATCTCCAGAGTTTCAATTTTAGTGTATGTACTATAGGAGAACATATACCTTCTCACTACAGTTTGACAGAGAAAGAGGTCCATAGAAAACAATATTATAAATCAGTCATGGAATTAGAAACAAAAGATGCATAAATGGGACTATAAAAAAGACAATAATAAAGTCTAAGAAGAGTTTTCTGAGCCATTAAAATGAATTACTGAGGGAAGTATACAAACTTTTCTTTAAAAATCATTAGAAGATAGATTTTTTCATTGGAGTTGGTTCACACATTTATTGTTTAGTATGATGGATCTGATTATATCTTTGGTCCCTTCTAGATAAGGACTAATTCTCAGTAGTTTTAAGAAAGGCAACCAAAAGTATCCTTCATACTGAGATCTTATCACGGAAATCATTAATGTTAAAGTTCTTTCCAGTATTGCTTACCATGGATCTTTAACTATATTTAATCATTACCAGAGGCCAAAAGTCATCATTTGGAAGTAAAGTCTTTTGTATCGAATTCAATTCTGCATTTTCCTCTATTTTTAAAGCAGAACATACCAATTTCTCTTCAGTAGATACATCTATCCACTCTGTGATAATCACAAGTAACATTTTTCTCAATGTGAATGCTCAGGATTCAAGTATACATTTATTCAACCTACTAAGTGGCAGGCATTAGTGCTAAGCACTTCCACATATTTCATTTACTTTGCACAACAACCCAATTAGGTAAGCAGACTATTACTATGGCACTTCCCAGATGAGAAAATTAAGGCCCCCAAAGCCAAGCTTTTGGCCTGATCTTCCCCAAGACTAAAACGCTGTTAGATTGCTAAGCTAGGATGCAAATCTCCTCAACCTAGGTTTAGCACACAACAGCTCAATTTACTCCTTTTTCACATTCACATTCACCAAACTCAATAGGTTCTTAGAAGATACGACACTAATTTAAAAAGATCTGACTTCATGCAACCTCATAATGGAACCATGAATACAAATACAGTAAAATATATGACCAAAAGTCATTTTTAAAGTCACTATGAGATTTTTAAAAGAGTTAATCCATTAAAAGAAATCTTTGCTAAGTACCCTTTGGGTCAGGACTAGTCACTACAAATACAGGTAAGACTATTACTCATCTATTCTTGTTATTTTGAAGCCCACAACCTATCAAAAGTCAAATGTGATTTAAAAAAAAAATTGTGAAACAGCACAAAGAGAGGCAGAAATAAAAACAAGAAATGAAGCAGTCCTTCTGGGTGGGTTTTGAAATATAAGCAGTTGGCCTGTCACACTGGGGCAGGGGTGGGATTCAATACTGCAAAGATGGAGACAGACTTGTTCAAAAGCTCAGAGGCCTAAGACTGCATGGCATATTAAAGGAGCCCTTAAGTAACACAAAAAAGACAGAGATCAGAGGGGATGTGAGAGTGGAGTTACATTATGAGTGATGAGAAGCCACTAAAGATTGTTAAGCAGGGTAGTAAGAATCCAATTTGCAGTTTTAGAAATCACTCTGGCAAGACAGTAGTATAGGACAACTGAAGGATGAACTGGAAACAGGGACACAGAGCCACTAGTCCAGGCAAGTGACAACGAGGCCTTAAGAGGTTAGCAATGACGATGGAGGGTTCATGACAGGAAATGAGATGAGAGCTTGAATCAGTAATTCACAAATGCCCAGCAAAGCATATGGAACTTATCAGAGGATCAAAATATGAGTTTTTCAAATGAAGGAATAGTAAATGTGAGAATAAGGGAAAGGAAGGGACCAAAATGATTCCCAGGTTCTGAGCAGGTAGATGACAGTGTAATTAAAGACAGGAAGCAGGAGGAACCAGTTTGATAAGGGATGAGGACTTCCATTCTAGACAGGCTAACCTTACAAAGTAGAGGAGGAACGATGCTCAACTTAGACCTACTCAGGAAGCCAAAAGAAAAATATAAGCTAAAGGTACAAAATTGGAAACAGACACGTACAGGCAGTACTGGACTTAATGGACTGATCCAGAAATGGTAAGAAGACATCAAGGACAGAATCCTGGAGAAACCAGTATTGATGGGGGCAAGTCAGCAAAATAACTAGCAAAGAATGAAATAAACACAGAAAAAGAAAAACAAGGTAAAATGGAGCCACAGATGCCAAAATAATTTCCACAAGAAGTGGTCTTCTGTATCAAAAGCAGCCAGGAGGGGGGACTTCCATGGTAGTCCAAGGGCTAAGACTCTGCGCTCCCAATGCAGGGGGCCCAGGTTCGACCCCTGGTCAG
This sequence comes from Okapia johnstoni, assembly GCA_024291935.2. Lineage (NCBI taxonomy): Eukaryota > Metazoa > Chordata > Mammalia > Artiodactyla > Giraffidae > Okapia > Okapia johnstoni. Next base: position 48,649,323 of record CM044322.1, read on the forward strand.
GGAACTAGAGCCCACATGGTGCAACTAAGAATCCGAATGCTGCAATTAAGGATCTTGCATGTCTCAACAAAGACCCAGTGCAGCCAAATAAATATTAAAAATATTAAAAGCAGCCAGGAGGTCAAGCAAGATATGAACTGCTGAGAGTACTGGGTTCAAAAATGAAGGGGCTGCTGCTGAGCCCTCACTGAGAGCAGTTTTAGGGAAAGACTTCATGTAGCAACCACGTGGCAGAGGGGTAAGAAATAAATGGGGTGTGAGGAAGCGACAAGAATGAGCAGACAGGAAACGAGAGATATATAACTACAGAACCTATAACTTGTGTTCAAATACCACTTACTTCTCACACATCTAAAAGGAAACCTTTACCCCATGTATCTATGTTCGGTCTCTATGTTCCTCTTGTTCAGCTGTTATTAAACTATACCTGACAAACTGTATTAATGAAGCAAGTTGAATTATCCTTCCAAGTGCCTATAAAAATAGCTTCAAGAACAAGGCTCTTGACTTGGGAAACACAAAATAAGCATTCTCATGGGTGACCTGCATAAATTCTACGTAAATAATTTCAAACAAATGATTAACTCAAACAAATCTGAAAGTATGCAACAAATAAAAATGTATACTTACAACTAAATCATCTGTTACTTTAATACACAAACTCCCATCAGAATGCCTATATTTGAGAACCACACGGGCCTGAAATAAAAATACATATTTAGAAACAGTGAAGTGAAGTCAGAAGACATTTCTCATAAATAATTTAGTCTTCAAGTGAGCTAAAACAGATCCATTTAGAATTAATAGCCAAAATATCTAAAGGCACCTTTACTGTAAACTTATCATTACTGAAATAAGGGAAAACAGCATTTTGTTCATTCCTATTGCTACAATATTTTTAAGACTTAAAAGAAAGTCAGCTATTTTATTTTCAGCCACTTTGAAAAAAAGTACTGAAAATTCCCAAGGCACACCCATATTCAGAGAGTGTCTGTAAGACTCTTAAGGTAGTTTGGCATTTCTTGCCAGTAAGACTACATATTGAAGGGTATTCACAGCATGCTACCTCAAAAGTATACCACTTCAGCTAAAGGAAAGTTTTGAGCTGAAGGCAATTAGTTCTCTGCCCTTTCTGATCAAAAGCAGGACATGAATTAAGCTTTGTAAAGATAACGTAAGTTTCCAATTGTAAAGGTGTTTCTTCTCCCTGGGAAAAGAGAAGGTGGTTTGTTCCCTAAAAACCTTACCAAACAACTCTAATATTGCCCATACATTCCCTAGTCACCTGCTCAGAACTTACTCCCTCCCAGAAGCCCCAAATCTCTTTTCCTCTGTCCAACCTCTCTCCCATACTTTGCCACCCTTAAGATGGTATATAGGTCCCAAATTCCTCCTCTTTGGGAACTTCTATGCTAAGTGTAATTCTTTTGTCAGTCTAATTTGTAGAGCCCCAGTTATGAAACCTAAAGGAGTAAAGGAGGTTTTCCTCTCCCTTGTAATATCCACACATCTAGCCACAGAGGACTGATAGGAAAAAAAAGGCGGGGAAGCAGCAGAAATGGCTAGTGAAGTTCAAACCCATTTCCCAGGAAAGAGCACTGCAGTTGCAGTTCATACTTTCCATTTTCTCATGGCTCTCGAGAGATGGATTCAGACTAATTACTCAGCAAAATCTTATCTTTCTCATGATGGCACGACATGAGATACAACTTTGCACATCTAGAATAACGCCTACATTGAGTGCCATGCTACACAGCACTTTTTGCTATTGGGTGTTCTACAGTTAGGAAGCCAAGAAAATGATTTAGATATTAGTATATTTCAATAAAAGACAGCTCACAATAGAGTTTACAACCTCCATGAACATTATTTTTATTTCTTTAAATGATGGATTCAAAACAGTGTACTGCAGCAGAGTTAAGTTTCTTATTAACCAAAACTATAATAACTCTAGTTTAGCTTTAGCTAGCTGTTTTAAAAATTGCTAAGTATCTACCAGCCAAAACAGGAACATATATTTAAAATGGCTCCAATGCAGCACAGGACCCTCAAGATACTTCTGGAAACTAGATAAAAAGGGCTATTAGAGCTTTTTCTACAGCTTTTCTCATTATGCCTTCTACTCTCCTGGGTTGCAAATTTAAAAAGGTCATAGCATCCTGAGATTTGTCTTGGTGAGGGAGGAAAGGGAACTCACCAAGCACTTAAGTAGGTGTTAAGTATCTTTAGACTATCTAGTAAGATTTTACTTATTGAGCTAGTCAGTTCAGTTTTACATATTAAAAAAAATCAGTCCTCTGGAAACAAAAGGAAACCAACTTAAAAATGTACTAAGCATGACAACCGTGTAAAGTTTTAACTCCTACTTAAAAGAATACTCAGTGGCTTCAATAGGAGAATGAGTTAAAAAACTCTTTGCGATCCTATGGACCGTAGCCTGCCAGGCTCCTATGTCCACGGGATTCTCCAGGCAAGGATACTGGAGTGGGCTGCCATGCTCTCCTCCAGGGGATCTGGAACCCGCTAAGTCTCCTATATTGGCAGGAAAGTTCTTTACCACAAGCACCACCTGGGAAGCCCCAACCCCCTTTTTATTGGTAAATTAGAAAGCACCTAAGTTACCATGTCAGATGCCACTTAGAAGAAAAAGAAATCAAGGTTCTTGCTTTCTTAGTAACTTTGAATTCAACCAACTTAAATAATCAAAACATAAGACAACATGAATTAAATCCTAGAAAGACATATACAGGTAAAATGCTAAAAGAGGAAACAAGTAATTTAGATTGGGGGAAGGGAAAGTGTAAAAAGAATTTATGGAAATTGCTTCAGAAATGCATTTTTTTTTCCTTTCTTTTAGGGAAGAAGTTAGGAGAAAGGTTGAAGCAGCAGTCTGAATGAAGATATGATGCATTCTGTAGCTTTCTGAGGTTAGCTAGGGCTGAGGATGGTGGAAATGGTGGGAGACAAACAAGACTGGAGGGTGGGTCAGACTGGGCCCTGGAAGGTGGGACTTTTACCAGCAATCAGTGAAGAACCAGTTTTAAAACAGGAAACTGAGAACTCAATTTTTGTGTCTGAGATAGCTGCGGTATGTATGAGAGTGAAGAAGGAATTTTAAAAGCAGGCAGACAGACTAAGAGATTATTACACGGTCTAGCAATAATACCATCTTCACTTAAAGCGGATGCAACAGAGAATGGTAAAAGGTGATAAATATGATCAAGAAGGAGAGAAGACAAAGAATTCTGTAAAACAGATCCCAAAGAGTTCTGACAAAATTTCTTTTCTTCTTTTCAGCAGTATGGACTGGTAGAAACAGCATGAACATGGTGTTTAGAGATGTGGGTTCAAATTTTAGCCTAATCTCTTATAGACCACCAGGCAAATCATTTAATGTATCCAAGACTGTTCATTCAACTACCTCAAGGGATTGTCTTCAATTGTATACATAAATTATACAGGTAAGTATATATATAAAATATCTGTCACATGGAAGGAAGGTATTCAATATAACTGTCAGTCAAGCTCTCTTCCCATTCATCCCCTCAGCGACCTATCAAAAAAATCAGTTAAAAACCAGTGGAAGGTTATCGTGAGAAGACACACGTTTTTAGGCCACTGGAATTTTCTGAAAAGAACTCATAGGTTCTCCCTCTCCTGCCTAGTCTACACATGCTTTGTTCATAGCAACCCTCAATAATAATCATTTTATTTTCATTTTCCCTGTAACTATGACCACATTCTTATAGTATTATTACTCTTACTGTAGATTTGTATATTCTTTACTATCTTTTCAAATATTTTTCGTTTACACTGTGGGTACTTCTACAAAAGTCCTGTATAGTCCTCATGGTACACTGCTTAAAGAAGCAAATGGTCCTACGAACAAAATCAACCAAATGGAGCCAGAAATTTTGTCATAAACAAAGTACTCAATTTCACAAGTATCTAATTCATTTTATGATTTATTACATCACTTTATTGCAAAGAAGGGAACTAAGAATATTTTCGACTTCCTGTTACTTATCTAGGTCTAAAAAGCTAGCAGGACTTTTTAGTATTTCAAATAATATTTAGATGACAATAAAAATCAAGAGGAAGAAAAATCAAGACTCAAATGGTAAACTCTTGTCCTTTCAACTTCTTTGCTTACTAACTCACCCAAATGGATCCCTGTAATTCATTCATGGCCCCCACAAAATTATAATAAGTAGATGTCAGAGGTTAGCTTCTTATAATTTTGTGAGGGCCATGAATGAATTACAGGGATCCATGTGTGTGTGTTAGTTGCTCACTTTGTGTCCGACTCTTTGTGACCCCCACGGACTCTAGACCAGTCCCGCCAGGCTCCTCTGTCCATGGAATTCTCCAGGCAAGAATACTGGAGTGGGTTGCCATTCCCTTCTCCAGAGGATCTTCCTGACCCAGGGATCAAACCCAGGTCTCCTGCATTGCAGCCAGATTCTTTACCGTCTGAGCCACCAGTGAAGCCCACAGGAATCCACGGAACCCCTAAAACTGTTTAAAAACATTTATGTGTTAAGTGCATTCCTCCTGCTCTCAAAGGGCACTGACCTCCAAAATATTAAGAACCACTAATCTGCGGGAGGTAGATGCCTCCAAATTGGGGTCTTTGATGCTTTCGAACTGTGGTGTTGGAGAAGACTCTTGAGAGTCCCTTGGACTGCAAGGAGATCCAACCAGTCCATCCTAAAGGAAATATTCATTGGAAGGACTGATGCCGAAGCTGAAACTCCAATACTCTGACCACCTGATGCGAAGAACGGACTCATTCGAAAAGACCCTGATGCTGGGAAAGATTGAAGGCGGGAGGGGAAGGGGATGACAGAGGATGAGATGGTTGGATGGCATCACCGACTTGATGGACATAAGTTTGAGTAAGCTCCGGGAGTTGGTGATGGACAGGGAAGCTGGGCGTGCTGCAGTCCATGGGGTCGCAAAGAGTCGGACACGACTGAGCGACTGAACTGAACTGAAGCGCCATAGGAGGCCGAAGCTGCAGGGGGAGGAGCCCTGCCCTTAGAGACACGTAAACCAACGATAGGGAAGCTCAGGGGTTGTAGGCGGGGGAAGACTTCTCAGAGACCTGACTTGACCCTGATTTTGCTGGTTTCAGGCTTCACTGGGCCCTTATTAAGAGAAGAGACGAAAAGAACAATCGGACTTGGCGCGGAGTCCGTCTGTCTTCAAACACAGCACCTCCTAGGATGCTGCAGAAGCTCCGGAGGTCGAGCGGACGGCAGAGAAGACAACCTGACCCGGAGCTGGGACACAGACACTGGCTCCGCCTGCGATTTACCTTCATTGGGTCGGCGAGGTAGAGTTTCTCCGCTGCGCGACTGAACTCCTCCCAAGTCTGGTACTGTGGCATCGTGGGACCGCAGCAGAAGGACAGAAAGAGGCACGGCTGTGGACCGGAGGCGGCGCGGCGAGAGCCACCTACCTCCCTAACTGCCACAGCCGCCTACCGAGAGAGGGGCCCAGCGGCTGAAAGATGGTGGCGCCGCCTCGCACCAACGCCTCGCTCCATTGGCCAGCCCGGACCGCCCTTGCCCAATGGGAAGGAAGGATGTTGACTAGGAGGCGGAGCCCCAAGCGTGTGAGTATGGCAGAGGGTCCGGAGAGGTGGAGAGAGGGGAGACGATGGAGTTGCCACAGCGCCCCTTATAGGACTGGAGGAGGATCTGTCCCGCTATCCTTCGGGCTGGACTACAACGGTAAAGCCCAGGTTTCTTCAGCAAAGATAGAGCGGCTTAGTGATAAGCGGTAGAGCTGTCTACAGCTTAGTAAAAGGAAAAAAAAAAAAAAAAAGTGAAGTCACTCAGTCGTGTCCGACTCTTTGCGACCCCATGGACTGTAGCCCACCAAGCTCCTCCGTCCATGGGATTTTCCAGGCAAGAGTACTGGAGTGGGTTGCCATTTCCTTCTCCAGGAGATCTTCCCGACCCAGGGATTGAACCCTGGTCTCCCGCATTGGAGGCAGAAGCTTTACCGTCTGAGCTACCAGGGAAGTAAAAGAAGGGGGAGACATAAACGGAAGAGTGCAATGGAAAGCTTTATATGATAGACATCTGTGTCTAGAGGACGCTAACAGGGATGGCACAAGTTGAATCTTGAGAAACATGATGGGTGTTGAACAGGTGGGCAAGGCGGGACGTCGAGGCCCATTTTAGATCCGTAGTGTATTTAATGCGGTGGGCATCCCCTGGAGGAGGGCATGGCAACCCACTCCAGTGTTCTTGCCTGCAGAATCCCATGGACAAAATAGCCATAGAGTTGCAAAGAGTCAGATAGGACCGAAGTGACCTTAGCACGCAAGCACATATTTGGGGCATGGGGGAAGAATCAAGGGAAGAAGTCATATCACTTAAGCCGGAAGAAATATGAGCTTTGTTCTCCAGGCTATGGAGTGAGGTAGAAGGGTATTTTTCTTTAATCAAGTTGAAGTATATTTTATGTATAGTAAAACATCAGTTTTAAGGCTTCCCTGGCGGCTCAGTGGTAAAGAATCCGCCTGCCAATGCAGAAGATACAGCTTCTATCCCTGTTCCCGGGAAGATCTCACATGCCGTTGAGCCACTAAGCCCATGCGCCACAACTACTGAGACTGCGCCCTAGAGCCTCTGTACTGAAACAAGAAAAGCCACCACAATTAGAAGCCCCAAGCACTACAACAAAACGAGGAGTAATCCCCCTGCTTGCCAGAACTTGAGAAAGCCCTCGCAGAGCAAGGAAGACCCAGTACAGCCAAAAATAAATAAATACAATTATAGAAAATAAATTATACTAAACAGATCGGCCCTGGACTTCGCTTTCCATTGTTCAGCAAGTGGAGAGCCAGCAGATGTTAATCACAACAGGACGTGGTATGATTAATTTTTATTTTTAGAATATGTCAGTAGTGGCTGTAGGGAAGCTGAATCGGTGAAGACCAGCCTGTGCAAGGTCAAAACTGAAAGCCTTTATTCTGAAAACTGAAAGCCTAAGTTGGCTACTTCCTATGATTGTTTCCATGTCGTTGCTTCCCATTCAATCCCATTCCCACCACAGTGCCTTCCACTCTGTCCCCACCTCAACCCTCAAATGAAGTTGCTTTCACAAGGTCACTAACTGCTCTCAGGGTCACTAGTGATCTTCATATTGCCCAGTCCAGCAGACAACTCTCAATCCTTTCTTTTTTAAATTTTTAAAGTATATTAATATATATTTATTTCTTTATTTCATTGCACTGGGTCTTAGTTGCGGCATGTGGCATCTCTTTCCCTGATCAGGGATGGAAGCTGGGCCCCCTGCATTGGGAGTATGGAGTCTTAGCCACTGGACCACCAAGGAAGTCTCTCAATCCTTTCTTGGCCAGATTATTCAACTGCATCTTAGGCCATGTGCCACTCCTTCATCCTTGAAATTTCCCAGCTCCTTGGTTTTTTGACTCCATCCTTCCTTGCTCCTCCTTCTACCTCTTTGGCTTTTCCCTCTCTGGCTCTGTCCTAGCCTCCTCCACTCCCTCAGCCCTTCAGCACTGGGTCCTGAGGTATCATACTTTGATTTCACCCTCTGAGTTCTTCCTGGGCAATAGTTGGGTTTTCGCTTTCACCTCTATGCTGCTCAGTCTAGGTTCTTCCCTGAGCTTCAGATTCATATCTCCAAATGCCTGCCAGGCCTTGGGCTAACTCCAGAGTTCGATTTCGGGAGACGAAAACAATTTTTCAGCAAATTGAAGCAATTTATAAGCCATAAATGTGATGCGTCCTTTCTAACTTATTTTACTATTGCCATTTGGCAAATTATTATCCACTCATACACCATATTTGACTGCCAGGAATTCAATAACTTTTAAGAGTCAGTGTGTTGGGCAAAATGCTTATAAGCTAAAGAGGTCAGGGGTAGAGATAATAAGGTAAATTCACCCATACCTACAATTAAAGACAGAAACGTGTCACAGTGAAGGAGAGAGAAGTCATTCCACAAGATTTAGTGGCACCCGTGTTTACTCTCCCCTTCCTCCCTCTTTCCCTTAAGGAGGAAAGTCTGTTGTTGTTGTTGTAAGATAGAAATGACTGATTGTTTCTGAATTCTTTCCCAGAAGCTTTTTGTCCCTCTTTGTTCTCGATTGTCTTCTAAAAGCTGGCAGCATAGGGTTTGTAGACCATTGTAGGAGTAGGTTCTTAAGTGGATTCTTATATTTGCAATCATGATAACAGCCCACAGTGCTGCTGGCATGTCGGGAACGAAAGGTCATTATGTTTATTTTCATGCATTAAGCATTGTGGAACCCTCCATACGCCAGGACTCAAAGAAGTCACAGTTCTCTTGTGCCTTCCTAGGTCTCATGAATTCAGTGCAGCACAGTTAGAGTGAAACAAACCTGGTAAGAGAAGCCAACAGTAAAACCGGTTGGCCCGGGAGCTGGATCCAGCATGGAGAGGGAAGGAAACCTGAGAGCGTCCTGACGGGGCCGGGCGCTTTGGCCCAGTGTCCAGTGGAGGGCAGTGGTGAGTAGATGGTCGCGCGGAGACGGATCCCTGAGAGCCGACTTCAGCCTTTTCATGATCCCTACCAAGTGCATAACCCTGCCTTAGCTGAGGTGGGTATTGGTGCGTTTTGTTTATTGTTTACTCAGTCTCAACTTTTCCTTTCCAGAAAGAGCCTCAGCTCTTAACCGTCAGGAACTTCCAACCCAGTTTAATTCATTAATTAATTATTGAGCACCTCTTCTGTGTCAGTCACCCTCCCAGGTATTCTACAGTGAAAACAAAGATGTGCCTGAGCAGCTTAAATGCTAATGTGAGCAGAGCAGGGTGTAGGAATGAGGCGAGTTTATAAATGATCATCAAGACTGGAGGCAGAAGCAAGCATTTATGGGGATTCAAGCAGGTCTCAGCATCCCCTCCTCCCAGGTGTTTGAGGATGGGGAGGGTGGTCAGGAGGTAAAGACAAGAATGTGACTGTGTGAAGCCCAGAACTGACTCCCAGGACCCACATCCCACACTGCCCAGTTCTGTGGATCAAAAGCCCGGAGCTGCCTAGGAACAGTGAGGCTCACCTTGAGCCTGGGGAGCAGGGTGGGAAAGGGAGGGAGGGTGGGATACAGGCCAAGATAGAAGGCAGGCGGATAGAAGTCACCCCAAGAAACAAAGCCCATTTCCAGAGCCCAGCTCAAGGGGGCTCAGAGACCAAAGGTTGTGCTAGCACCCTCGTGCCACGTCCACGGACAAACCCACCCCACCCAGGCACGTGGCAGAGTTCCCAGAGGCTGTCCCTCAGTGTCCTAGTTACACCCGATTCTAAAAATGCTAACATTGCCATCGTTTGGGCAGGTGATGATCCTTTTGTTGTTGTGTTGTGCTTAGTCACTCAGTCATACTGACTTCTTGTGACCCCATGGACTGTTGCCCACCAGACTCTGTCCATGGGATTTTTCAGGCAAGAATACTGGAGTGGGTTGTCATTTCCTCCTCCAACGGATGCTCCCAGTTCAGGGATGGGAACCTCATCTCTTACATTGGCAGGCGGATTCTTTACCATGTGGATTCTTTACCACTGAGCCAATGATCCCTTTACGGTGAAACAGATTTCAAGTAGAATGAACATACCTCAAAAAACAACAGAGGGATAAAGCCTTGTCTTGTCCAACTGTGCTGACAGAGAGGATAGGTTCCGATTGAGCTGTGGGGATCAGAAAGGCCACCCTCCATGCTGCCTCCTCTGGGGGAAGCTGGGTCAGGCCAGGACAGATGCTGCCCAACTGATGCCCCGGAGACCAGAGGGCAATGGCAGGGGCACCAGGATTCCCGAGGCTCCTGGCTTGTCGGTTTCATCTGAAACTGATTAAAATGAAATGCAAACCCAAGTAGCTGGGAAGAAAAGGTCAGAATTTTACCCCTGTCTGCTCTCCTCCCTCAGCACGCTGCGCTCTGGCCTGGGTCCCATCACTGCTCAGATTTCCCCTTCACCCTGGCAGCCCTGCACTGCCCAGAAACCCCAGAGAATGGTCCTATTGTAGATGAGACAAACCGAAATAGCAGCATCTTCTGTTCTCTGCCTTAGGGAGATTCACTTAAAACCCCAGAGTCCCAGATGTGGACAACAATGGAAGTTGTTGTTGCAAATTAGTGATCCTGGAACAGATGAGAGGCAGGTAGTGGGAAAGCAGCCAGGGTGGTGGGTTGGGCTGCGAAGAGAGAACAATTACGCAGTCACTCCATTAACCCAATTAGTAGACACTGGCAGGAATTCTGTTCATCACCCAAAGAAGCACGGTAGAGAAGATGGGAAAAGGGGACAGCCAACCTGTAGAGGGTGATTGGGGCTGGGGTTGGGGAGGGCAGGATGGCTGCTGGAACAAAAGGTCTAGAAATAAAGCTTCATTTATTCCTAAGCTGGTAAGTGTTATTTTTATCATTTTTTAAATGTTCTCAATTTTTTTGTCAATTAAAAAAAGAAAGAAAAAACTGTGCCCTAGGGCATTCGGATGAATAGTGTTTGCATTAATTAAGAAATCGGATGACATCTCCACTCTGCAGCAGGCTCTGCTGTGGAAACTCTCCGGGTGGCCTGGGAAATGGTGACTGTGGACTCTTGATTGATCACAGCTGTCATGTCTTCAGCCAGTCAGTCCAACAAGTCAGTCAATATGTCTATCTGATACTCCCTGGAGTTTTTGGGGAGTGGGGAGTGGACACAGCATTAAGAAGGCTATGGCTGTGTGCCCAACTAGAATTAGTAAGGAGTGTTTACATTCAAGTCACAAAATTCTGAGCAGAGAAGGGACAGGTTAATTGGGGATGGAATCAGGAAAAGCTGCACAAAGGAGCTGGATATAAAAAATAAAGGTCAGGGGACTTCCCTGGTGGCTCAGTGGTAAAGAATCCACCTGCCAGTGCAGGAGACATGGCTTTGATCCCTGATCTAGGAAGATCCCATATGCCGTGGGGCAACCAAGCCCATGTGCCACAACTACTGAGGCTGTGCTCTAGAGTCCAGGAGCCACAACTACTGAGCCCATGTACTGCAACTACTGAAGCCTGTACGCCCTAGAGCCCGTGCTCTGCCACAAGAAAAGTCACCGTAATGAGAAGCCCAAGCACCTCAACCAAGAGTGGCCCCTGCTCGCTGAAACTAGAGAGAAGCCCATGTAGCAATGAAGACCCAGCACAGCCACAAATAAATAAAATTATTTTAAGAAATAAAGGTCAGATTATGACATGGAATAGGCAGGCTGTAGGATACAGAGAAGGTGTGAGTGAAGGCACAGATACAAACAGGGAGCAGATAGAACCCTTCTCCAGGGGGAGGCTGGGGTGCTCAAAATATGGTGACATTGGATTTCCCTGGTGGCTCAGACGGTAAAGCGTCTGCCTACAATGTGGGAGACCCGGGTTCAATCCCTGGGTCGGGAAGATCTCCTGGAGAAGGAAATGGCAACCCACTCCAGTACTCTTGCCTGGAGAATCCCATGGATGCAGGAGCCTGGTGGGCTACAGTCCATGGGGTCGCAAAGAGTCGGATACAACTGAGCAACTTCACTTTCACTTTAGTGACAGAGATGACCCATTGGGAAAGAGAGCATTGGAATGGCCATTGACGATGGGAAACATGGTGTGGGAGGCCCTCCCACACCCTGGATTTTATCTTTTTAGAGGCCACAGGGTGAGGGACTGGCCTGGGAGCTTTATGTGGCTGCCTGAGGCTGCAGGAACCAGGGCGTTGATAATTACAGTCTTCATCAGTAAGTCAAGGGAGAAGGGAAACCTACCAAGTCCAGCACACTGGGTGACTGTGGGAGGACAGATGGAGAAGATCTAAGCCCAGCTCCAGGGGAAGTCTTGACTGAATAGGTGTCTGCCTGGCTTCTTCCCCACTTAGACCTGGGGGCTGCTGCCCCACGGCTCCCACCACCACCTCTCACTCTGTCATCACTCTCTCCATGCGCCACTGCGCTCTCACTCAGTTGCTCTCCTGATCTTATTCCCTTCTCACCTTGCCCAGCCTTCCAGCCACTGTGGAAGAGGAAAATGGTAAAACATGCAAAGCTTTGGCTTCAGCACAAAGATGAGGTGTCCCATGTCTCTTGTGTCTGACTCGTTGCAAGCCATCTGTGTCTGGTTGCTCAAGCTCCTGTTAAGCTTTGTTGCCCTTTATGGTCTGTCTTCAAGAGGCAGGGACTGGGAGGGCAGGCACTGATCTTTGACCACGCAGACAGTAAATATTTGCTGATGGCCAGCATGATGACATGTGGAGAAACTAACCCCTGCCCAAGACTGTTAGGAAAAGATTCTTTGATCACTGACCAACAGAATTTCCATATCCCCAGAGATGTCCCAGGCATATATGCTGGGATCTTTGAAATTGTTGTAGGCATTGGGGTAAGGGCTGGGAAACATGTCCATATTGGCTTCTGGGCCTCCTTTCTTCTGGGTGTGGGTCACCAACCCCTTCATGGGCACAGCCTTCCTTTTTCCATTTTGGTTTGAAACCACTCAGGCTCCTGGAAGGCCCTTTCTCCCTCCACACAAGACTGGGATGGTGTTTGTATGTGAACTGACGGGTATTCTATATCCCCTCTGCACCTGACCACACAATACCTGCCTGTTCTCAAAGCCCCAGCCCAAAGCCATTCCAGCTTCTTCTCAGGTTTCATAACTGCCCTGTGAACTGCACCTGGTCCTTCTTCCCCTGGAGCTGTGGGGTTGGAGGCCGAGTAGACGGCCACCTGGTTTAGCCTCCTGCTGCTGACTGGGGTTTTGGAAACTGGCTCACTATTGCATGAGTCAGAGAGAGCCCCCACAGCTCTGGGCATCTTCCAGGAGTGAGTGACCCCTCGCTCCAGGCAGGAGGAGACTAGAAGGTCTCGGGCTCGCCCCTTGGCAGAGGCAGGACAGCTACTTGGGAAGTGCAAGGATGTGCACACAGGCATTGGCATGGTGCCTGGAGAGATTCCCAGCATCCCCTCAAGAGCCCCTGGCCCACCTCCCAGTTGAGCTCAGCTGGGAGGCCCAGGCTCAGCTCTAAGCAAGCCTGGACAGAAGTAGCCATGAAGCTCACCATGACCTGGTAGCTCCCACTGCAAGCACAAACAGCCTTTAAAAAGCCTCCTTGCTTTCTGGGGAGGGGGTGGGGGCAGACAGGGCAAGTGGCTGTTGGTGGCTGCTGCGTCATGTTCTGGTGTGGTTCCAGGTGGCCGGCGCCACCACCTCTTTCCTGTCCAGATGCGGAGGCCGAGGGGGCTCCTGGGAGAGAGCTGCTTTGAACTCCTGCGCCCTGTCTTGGTGTTGGGAAGCCTTACAGCTGCTCTGCGCTGGCAGAGCCTTCTCTTGCTAACTTGGGGCTTTTTGGATCAGGGTGTTGGTGAAGCAGAGTTTTGGCAAGAGCCTTAGCAGCTGTTGCCAAGAGGAGAAAGAAGGGAGATAATTAGACCTGGTAATTGGCTTGCTTTTTACTTTTTTACAGGCAACAGTGACTATGGCTGGGAGAAGAAGACACAGAAGAAAATTGTCCTCCAGGATCAAGGCTAAGCTGTCTCAATTTTAGGGGAAAAGGCTGGTGCCCGACCAGTCCAGGACTTCCTGTCACCTTTTACCTGACACATCCGTCTGGCTGTGAAGTGATTCTCTGCATCCCATGCTGCTGCAAACCCAACAGTGTAGATTTATGGTACCCGGATCCATACGGACCCCAGGACCTGACATCTTAGAACCTTGAATCCAAAGGTAACCTTTAGATGGAGTTACCCAATTCTGGCTCCTCCAAGAAGAGACGCCGTGGGACCTATTGCAAAGGGCTTTATCGAAGGCTTTTGTTGCTGGGCAGAGCTGACTCATCATTTCCCCCAGATAAGTTTGCTCTCTGGGAGGTTTCCAGGCCCCCATCCCTCCAGTTGGCTGTTTCTCCAGACCAGATGGTTCATTTTAGTTCTCAATTTGCAATGTGCTACCCTTTGTGGGCACATGTTCTGGATTCATCCCAAATGGAGCAGCTGATTCACTCGGACGTTCTGGGAAGCCTTCCCCGTTTGATTCCACCTCAGCACATCAGCATAGAAGCTGCGAGTCAGATTTCCAGTTTCTGTGGGGAGCCTATTGATTCAAAGCCCAGAAGTGCAGTCCTGGGAGACTGATGTCAGATCTCAGGCAGGGCGCCTGAGAGCCCCCCGTAAGGTCTTTGAGTGCTGGTGCTGCCTTTGGGAGGGCTGCTCCCTCAAAGTCCGTCAGAGGTGGACTCTGGTGGGATCATGACCCATTTTGTGGCCATTTAATATTTTGGATAAAAGCAGAGGAAAGAATTCATGACCAATTTGAGCTCCGAGATTTTAAGTTTAAACAGGGTAGCGTTTTTCTAGCTTCTCTCCTTCCCAGTTACCCACTGTTTACTCATTAGACAGTTGTTGATCACGTACTGTGCACCAGACGTTGTGCTTAGGGCTCAGGGATAAGAATAAACAGACGATGCTTGCTTTCAAGGGACTTAATGACTAATGTCTGAGATAGGCAGGCACTGAGAACAAAGTGAGTGAGAGCTGACGTAACGCAGTGGTCAAGAGCTGAGATTCAGGAGCCAGACCCCCGAGATTCCTGCTCTGCCACTTGCAAGGACTTTGGACACATTACTTCACCCATATGCACCAGTTTTCTCATCAGTAGAATGAGAATAATAATGATACCCACTTTAGTGTTTCATGAGGATAAATTCGTTACTAGATTTAAAGTTCTTATAACTGTGCCGGGGTAGTGAGGGTGGTACACATCTGAGATAACTTAAAGCTGGAGCATCAAGAGGGTTAATTGGATGAAGGATTTAAGAAAAAGGAAGAGGTCAGGTTTATATCCCAGGATTCTGGAATATGGACAGGTGCAGCCAGGAAAGTTCTTTTGAGTCTAGGGACCACTACCATATAAATTTTTTTTTCCTTTTCTTTTCAAATTTATTTATTCTTTAATTGAAGGTTAATTGCTTTACAGAATTTTGCTGTTTTCTGTCAAACCTCAACATGAATCAGCCGTAGGTATACATATATCCCCTCCCTCTTGAACCTCCTTTCCATCTCCCTCCCCATCCCACCCCTCTAGGTTGATACAGAGCCCTCGTTTGAGTTTCCTGAGACATACAGCAAGTTCTTGTTGGCTATCTATTTTACATGTGATAATGTAAATTTACATATTCCTCTCTCCATACATCTCACCCTTTCCTCCCCTCTCCCCATGTCCATAAGTCTGTTCTCTATGTCTGTTTCTCCATTGCTGCCCTGCAAATAAATTCTTTGGTACCATCTTTCTAGATTCCATATATATGCATTAGTATATGATATTTATCATTCTCTTTCTGACTTACTTCAGTCTGTATAATAGGCTCTAGGTTTATCCACCTCATTAGAACTGACTCAAATGCATTCCTTTTTATGACTGAGTAATATTCCATTGTGTATATGTACCATAACTTCTTTATCCACTCATCTGTCGATGGGCATCTAGGTTGCTTCCATGTTCTAGCTATTGTAAATAATGCTGCAATGTACAATGGGATATATGTGTCATTTTTTTGGTTTCCTCAGGGTATATGCCTAGGAGTGGGCTTGCTGGGTCATATGGTGGTTTTTATTCCTAGTTTTTAAGGAATCTCTGTACCGTCTTCCACGGTGGCTGTATCAATTTACATTCCCACCAACAGTGCAAGAGGGTTCCCTTTTCTCCACACCCTCTCCAGCATTTATTGTTTGTAGACTTTTTGATGATGGCCATTCTGACCTGTGTGAGGTGATATCTCATTGTAGTTTAGATTTGCATTTCTCTAATAATGAGCGATGTTGAGCATCTTTCAAATATTTTTAAAATAGAATTATAGTTGATTTACAATATTGTGTTAGTTTCAGGTATACAGCAAAGCGGTTCAGTTATGCATATATATGTGTATATATATGTATATTTTTTCCTTTGATTCTTTTCCATTATAGTTTCTTATGAGATATTGAATATAGTTCCCTATGCTGTACAGTAAATCCTTGTTGTTTATCTATTTTATATATGGTCATGTGCATCTGTTAATCCCATACTCCCAATTTATCCCTCCCTCTTCCCCTTTGATAGCCATAAGTTCATTTTCTATGTCAGGGAGTTTATTTTTGTTTTGTAAGTAAGTTCATTTGAATATTTTTTTTTTTAGATTCCACATGTAAGTAATATCATATGATTTTTGTCTTCCTCTGTCTGACTTACTTCACTTAGTATTATAATCTCTAGGTCCATCTATGTTGTTGCAAATGGCGTTGTTTCATTCTTTTTGGGGCTAATATTCCATTGTGTATATATATGCCACACCTTCTTTTTCCCTTCATCTGTCAATGTACTGTTAAATTGCTTCTATGTCTTGGCTACTGGATACAGTGCTCCTAGGAATAGTGGGATGCGCGTGTCTTTTTGAATTAGAGCTTTCATCTTTCCTGGGTATATGACCAGGAGTGGGGTTGAAGGATCATGCAGTAACTCTGTTTATAGTTTTATAAGGAAACTCCATGCTGTTTTCCACAGTTACTGCACTAGTTTACATCCCACACAGTGTAAGAAAGTTCCCTTTTCTCTACATCCTGTCCAGCATTTATCGTTTGTAGACTTTTTGATAATGGCCATTCTGACCAGTGTGAGGTGATACTTCATTGTAGTTTTGATTTACATTTCTCTAATAATTAGCAGAGACATCACTTTGCCAACAAAAGTCCGTCTAGTCAAGGCTATGGTTTTTCCAGTGGTCATGTATGGATGTGAGAGTTGGACGGTGAAGAAGGCTGAGCGCCGAAGAATTGATGCTTTTGAAGTGTGGTGTTGAAGAAGACTCTTGAGAGTCCCTTGGACTGCGAGGAGATCCAACCAGTCCATCCTAAAGGAGATCAATCCTGGGTGTTCATTGGAAGGTCTGATGTTGAAGCTGAAACTCCAATACTTTGGCCACCTCATGCGAAGGGTTGACTCATTGGAAAAGACCCTGATGCTGGGTAGGATTGGGGGCGGGAGGAGAAGGGGACGACAGAGGATGAGATGGTTGGATGGCATCACCGACTCGATGGACATGGGTTTGGGTAGACTCTGGGAGTTGGTGATGGACAGGGAGGCCTGGCGTGCTGGAGTTCATGGGGTCGCAAAGAGTCGGACACGACTGAGCGACTGAACTGAACTGAATAATTAGCAATGTTGAGCATATTTTCATGTGCCTATTGGCCATCTGTATGTCTTCTTTGGAGAAATTTCTATTTCTCTGGTCATTTTTTGGTTGGGCTTTTTGTACTTTTGCTATTGACTTATATGATCTATTTTTCTATTCTGGAAATTAAGCCCAGTTGTCAGTTGCATCATTCGCAAATGTTTTCTCCTGGTTTTAGGTTGTCTTTTTGTTTGTGTTATGGTTTCCTTTGCTGTGCAGAATCTTATAAGTTTGATTAGGTCCCATTTGTTCCTTACTGCTTTTATTTCTATTGCCTTGGGAGACTGACCTAAGAAAACACTGCTACAGTTTATGTCAGAGAATGTTTTGCCTATGTTCTGGTCTAGAAATTTTATGGTATCATGTCATATTTAAGTCTTTAAGCCATTTTGAGTTTATTTTTGTAAATGTTGTGAGGCAGTGTTCTAACTTCATTAATTTACGTGCAGCTGTCCAGTTTTCCCAGCAGCACTTGCTGAAGAGACTGTCTTTTCTCCATTGTATATTCTTGCCTCCTTTGTCAAAGATGAATTGACCATAGGTGTGAGGATTTATTTCTGGGCTCTTTATTCTATTCCGTTGATCTATATGTCTTTGTGCCAGTACCACTGTTTTGATCACTGTTGCTTTGTAGTATTGTTTGACATATGAAACGGTTATGCCTCCAGGTTTGTTCTTTTTCCCCAGGACGGCTTTGACAATTTTGGGTCTTCTGCGGTTTCATATAAATTTTACAATTGTTTATTCTACTTCTATGAAAAATGTGATGGATAATTTTATAGAGATCATATTAAATCTGTAGATTGCTTTGGGTAGCACAGCCATTTTTAACTATATTAATTCATCCAATCCAAGAGCATGGGAAATCTTTCCATTTTTTTTGAATCATCTTTGATTTCCTTTATAGATGTTTTACAGTTCTCAACATATACATCTTTCACTCTTTGGTTAGGTTTATTCCCAAGCAAGGAATTTTTTAATGCTTTTTTAAATGAGTTTTTTTTTTTTTACTTTCTCTTCCTCATATTTCATGGTTAGTGCACAATATATATATGTATGTGTATATATACACATATATATAATCTTGAGTAATTATGGCCTTGGTTTGTTTCTTTGCAGAGTGGGGATAATAATATCTTCCCTTTCAACCTCAGAAAAACCAACATTTGAATCTACTATGTACCAGAAACTCTTCTCTCTGCCAGCCCTCCCCACTTCATACCGGCCAATAGCCTGGGTAACTGGAAGATGATGGAGAAGGCAGCACTTCTGTCCGACTTCAATAATAGCAGATATTGGCTCTGCTCCTGTTTTACCTCTATGTGATTCATTGCATTCCCATGCTGTTTAGTTTCTGGTTATTAAAGCCTTGTGACCCCATGGGAGGCTGGTGATTTCCTCAGAAGGAGGATCTGGGAGTGATAAGAAGTGTCATGAGAAAAGCTGAACTGCTCAGAGGCAGTTTCCTGGTTGATATGATACAATAGGTTGAGCACACACATTCCCCTGTGCAGACTGGCCCTCCATATCCTGGAGAAACTTCTAGCTTCAAGGAGCTTGTCTGTGCCTCAAGGCTTCTTGTGAGGCAGGATGCTTAGGACACAAGCTTGTAAATGAAGGTGGGTGGGGCGCATTCACAACCCTTCTCTGAGGGGAGAGGCCGGATTGGGGGTTGGTAGTACGGGGAGTATGGGAGCCTTGCTGTTATAATAATATTATAGTGAGCCTCTCATTATCATGAGCTGCCTTCACGTGTCCTGGAGAGACTTCTTGGCGAGGTTTCAGAGCTTGCCACCAAGACTGCGGCCCTGGCTGGCCTGGCTGCCGTGTGGGGGAGGAGGATGTCTGCAGCAGATCGAGCATTCTGGCTTGATTGGGAGAGTGGCCAACTCTAACGGGATTACCATCCGCTGCCCTGATATATGCCAGGAAGTTGTGAAATGAAATCTCCAGGCCCCTACCACAGAGTGTGTGGGATGACTTGGCTGAAGCAAGCATCCTTGGGGAAATTGGTCTATTTCCCTGGCAATCCATTAGTCTCTTTTCCAGAAGAGAAGCTCTGCCTCAGAGACCAGCAGTGGGCAACTCTTAGCTCCCTGAGCTGTCTCTTCTCCGCATGGCAGCCTGTGGTGCGGGGGAGGAGAGAGATGGTACCCTGGCAGGGTGATGGGGGTGGTGTGGTAACATGAAGAAATGCCTAGGCTGGACCCCAGGAACCAGAAAGCAATGCCTGGCTCTCTCCTCAGCCTCTCCCACGCCTCTGACAACCCCATGCCGTAAGGTCAAGAAGGACTACCTAGGAGCAGTCATCCAGCCCTCTGCGTGGATGGAGAAAAGGAACCCTGAGCTTGGTATCCACATTCTGGGTTGGAGGTCCTGCCAGGTCACTTAATCTATCAATTAACCTAAGGGGCTGCAATGTAATCTGCTTCTCTTGCAAGGTTCTTGTGAGGATCTATTGAAACGCTGCACGTGGAAATTCTTTGTAAACTGTAAAGTGCCTTGGTGGTGGTTTAGTTGCTAAGTCTTGTCTGACTCTTGTGACCCCATGGATTGCAGCCCGCCAGACTCCTCTGTATTCCATGGGATTTCCCAGGCAAGAATACTGGAGTGGGTTGCCATTTCCTTCTCCAGGGAATCTTCCCAATCTAGGGTTCAAACCCTTGTCTCCTGCATTGCAGACAGTTTCCTGCATTGCAAGTGAATTCTTTAGTGACTGAGCCACCAGGGAAGCCCATAAAGTACCTTAATTGGAAGGAATTTTTCCAGGCACAGAATCCTCTAGGAATTGCTCCCAGGGGCTCAGAGGAGCTGAGTGGAGCCTTTTGGGCCTGAGTAGTTCTCTTCTACTGAAGACAGGGAGAAAGGACCTTTCCACATGGCCCTTCTTTCTGGCTTCGTCTGATAGGGACCCTCCAGTTCTTGCTGGTGGTCTAGGGTCTTAGAGAATAAGAGTTTCCGTGCAAAGATCGCAGAGCTGACTGGTTTTCCTGTGAGTACAGGTTTACCTGTGATGCCACCATCGCTGGTCTTGGGGCAGCCTGGAGGCTCCCCAACCCAGGAACCCACAGGGGTCCTGTTTTCAGCAGGGTTTGTGTTTATACATGACAGTATCTTTACCTTTTATCTAGCAAGAGTGAGTAATCTATTTGGGATATTTAACGAAAACCAGACATTACCTCACTGGTGTCTTATCCAGAGCTGTTCCAGTCTTCCCATTAATTCCAGTGACTCGGGGTCCTTTGCTGTGTTGAGCAGTATAGAGAGAAATCCATAGACTCTTTTTCTCTGAGTAAAGGGATTCACAGAACACACTGTTCTAGTAGTTGTGTTCATGCCCTTTCTTTCCCCAGTGAACGTCTGTTTTCTTTATTCCGAGAACATGCGGAGGAATTAACTCAGCTCATCCCTCAATCCGTCCTGACTCTGGGTGGCTTTCTCTGGCTCCCCTCTCCCCTCAGGGATATGAAGAATTTATGTGTGAAATCACAGCAGCCTCACAGAGGAGCATTGGGAAATACTAGTAGCAGGCAGCCCACCTTCTCTGAGGTCAATGGCTGTTTTCTAACAGAGGTGTCCAAGATAGTGGCTCAGGTCATCACAGCCTTGTGAGCAGCTGCCAGAGTACAAACTGACAGTGATCACATCTCCTCCAGGTGTGCAAAGGCCTGCTTGCTCCTGAAGGACCTGCCATTGGTCAGCGTGGAACCCCTCATGGGTCATTCTCACATAGGAAGGACAGCTATCATAACCCCAGGCCAGGCAATGGTTCATCTGTGTCTTGCAGTAGAAAAATTGAGGCCCAGTTAAAAACTTCCATGTATCCCAAATCAGCATATATTAGGTGATATGAAAGAATAATTGTTAATTTTGATAGGTATCATATCATGGCATGATGACTACATAAGAAAATGTTCATAAGACTGCCCTGGCAGTCTGGTGGTTAAAACTCCAAGTTTCCAATGCAGGAGGTCCAGGTTTAATCCCTGGTTGGGGAACTAAGATCCTACAGGCCACATGGCCCAAGAAATAAAAATAAATACATTTTTTTAAACAAGGAAAATGTCCATAGTTGTTTAGATGCTTACTGAAATACATAGTAGTGAAATGACGTACTATCTGGGATTTGCTATAAAATATGTTAGCAGAAACATGTATAAAATGGATAACCAACAAGGACCTACTGTATAGCACATGGATCTCTGCTCAGAGTTATGTGGCAGCCTGGATGGGAGAGGAGTTTGGGGGAGAATGGATACATACATATATATATATATATATATATATATATATATATATATATATGGCTGAGTCTCTTTGCTGTGCACCTGAAACTATCACAACGTTGTTTACTAATCCACTATATCCCAATGCAACATAAAAAGTTTAAAAAATGTTAGTAGAAATATAAGAAAGAAAAAGAGATTTACGATGAAGGACACAAAACCCTTTTAATGATTGAGTATGTTCTTTTAATTTTTGTGGGTGATTGGACATTTTCATAATTAAAAAATTAAAGATACTGTGAATAGTGTTAAAAGACAAGACATAGACTGGAGAAGATATTTAGAACACATGCATCTGAAAAAGGATTCCTATCCAAAATATACAAAGGACTACAAAGCAGTTTAAAAAAATCATCAACCTCATAGAAAAAAAGGGCATGAGTTAGAACAAGCAATTCCATTCCCAGAAGGGGACACTTAGATGACCAATGCCCACACTCATTGGTGATCAGAAAAATGCAAATTAGAAAGCAAGACACCAATTTATGCCCGTTAGATGAGCAAAATTTTTTTTAAGTCTGGTAATATCGAGTATTAGTCGATGTGTGGTTTAATACATATACTTAGAAAGCAGTTTGGCAATATCTGCTAGAAATGTTTATATTAATATTCTACAACCTAGGATTCTACTTCTAAATATATACCCCTCAGAAAGTCTTGGGCAAGTGCACAACATATACCTGGAACACACACTTGGATGTCCATTACAGCATTGTTTATAATAGTTAAAACTAGAAAAAAAATGGAGAAATAATTCATGACATATTCATATTAATGGCACACTACACAAACGTTTAATGAATTTATTCTACTATTATATATATAATTATACATAATTCATAAATACAAGTCACATATATACTCATAATTATATGTAATTATGGATAAATTTACAAAACATAATATGAGTGTTGAATGAAATGAAAATTGCAAAAGGACATGTATGTTATTATATTATGTATATAAATAAAACATCTAACATAATATTTTTGGCTCTCTCTCCTTATGTCATAAAAATATAGAAATAATTAGAAGGGCTTCAGAGCAATAGGAGAAGAGTGCTTGTCTCCAGGGAAAGAGAGGGAGTGAGGATGATCTCAGTTGTATCGGTCTGGGTTTTCTTTAGGAGAAATGTTAAAAAAGAATCTGAGCAAATATATCAAAAATTGACTTTTGAAATATTTGGGACGTGGGTAAGACGTCTGTATTATATTATTCTTTGTACTCTGAATATTTCAAATATTTTATAACTTAAAAAATAATTTCTTTTTTTAAATTGAATTATAGTTGATTTCCAGTGTTGTGTTTCTGAAATACAGCAAAGTGATTCAGATACATATATATGTTCTTTCTCAGATTCTTTTCCATTATAGGTTATTACAAGATAATGAATATAGTTCCTTGTGCTATACAGTAGGACCTTGTTGTGTATCTATTTTATATAGACTAGTTTGTATTTGCTAATTCCATAACCCTAATTTATTCTTCTTTCCCCCTTTCCCTTTGGTAACCATAAGTTTATTTTCTGTGTCTGAGTCTATTTCTGCAAAAACCAATTTCTTAATTAAGATCCTAAAATGCCTCCCTTCTAAATATTACCTTTTATTTTTTCTTCCCCTCCCCCAATATTGTGTATTTTAACCAACTTTTGAGTAATTTAGGCATCTGTGGACACATGTGGAACTCCAACCAACCTTTATGTGTTTGACTCTAGGGGACAAAGCCTCCTGGAATTAAAACAACCCACTTCCTGTGTTCTTTTGGAGCTCCTCCTTTCTAAGTTGGAAAGTGTCTAAATTCTAACCTTTTCCCATGACTTCAGAACACCCTGACTCAACCTGCACCTCTATGAAAAGGATTCCCAAATCTGACCGAAATCCTTTCTTTCCTCAGCGTCATTTCTGTGTCTCCAATTTTCTTTGTGGCTAGTTCTTCCATTATCTCAAATTCATCCTCCACCTCAAAGATCTCTACCACTGCTGTCTCAAAACAGCTCTTTCCTTTAATTTCCTGTTTCTGTCAATAGTGCACTCAATAAATGTTAGTTTTCAGAAACAGACTCATAGACAGAGAACAGACTTGTGGTTGCCAAGGGGCAGGTGGGGTGGGAGAGAAATGGCCTGGGGATTTGGGATTAGTGGATGCAAACTATTACATACAGAATGGATAAACAACAAGGTCTAACTGTATAGCACAGAGAACTATTCTCAATGTCCTGGGATAAACCATACTGGAAAAGAAATTTTTTTTAAATGTATATACGTGTGTAACTGAGTCACTTTGCTGTGCAGCAGAAATTAATACGACACTGTGAATCAACTACACTTCAATAAAAAATAAATTTTTAAAAATGTGACCTTTTAAATTTTCATTGGTTCTTTCAACTTTTACCATTTCCCAATGAGTTTAACCATACACAGAACTACAAATATGTCATCTAAAATTCTGTTTGGGTTTTATTTCCGGAAATGCTGTTTTTCACCCCTGAAATGCTATTTTGTATCAATTATTCCCAAGCTCAAAAACCTTATGGTGGCCCATGGCCAGCCTCGAAAAAGATCCAAAATCCTTAACCCTTTGTGTGCTGCTTTGAAGCCGGCTGCCTTCCTCTTTCTCCAGCTTTGTTGCCCACTGTCTGCTGTCACTAACGAGGTGGCACCAAGCGCCCAGCCATGCCGTATGTCTTGCTGTCTTCCTGAATTTTCAGTCTTGAGATGCTTTTACCTTCAAGCTCTGATCAAATGACTTTACCACAAAGCTTTCATCCGGCTCGACTGCCGGAACCATTCCCGTAGCACAGCCCACACGCCGCCATGGGTAGAGGCAAATCTTTTTGTACAAAACAAGTCTAGAAGGCACCTCCTTTCCTTTTGTCAGATCCCTTTCCATTAATGCTGAGCTCAATTATTTGGCAGACCCAGAAAGCAGAGGTGGGATGAATAGACATGCTTATCCATCTAGCATCTCATCCATAGAAACATTAAATTCATCTTTCCCCCTTCCTTTCCCTCCTCCTGGTTTTTCTTCGGTGAGATTAACCATAAAGCAGGCTGGCCTCGCGTTGGGTTTGCACAGAGAGTGAGGTGCT